>OU342866.1:0-5000000 GCA_910591665.1 Ectemnius continuus
CCTAACCCAGACCTAACCCAGACCTAACCCAGACCTAACCCAGACCTAACCCAGACCTAACCCAGACCTAACCCAGACCTAACCCAGACCTAACCCAGACCTAACCCAGACCTAACCCAGACCTAACCCAGACCTAACCCAGACCTAACCCAGACCTAACCCAGACCTAACCCAGACCTAACCCAGACCTAACCCAGACCTAACCCAGACCTAACCCAGACCTAACCCAGACCTAACCCAGACCTAACCCAGACCTAACCCAGACCTAACCCAGACCTAACCCAGACCTAACCCAGACCTAACCCAGACCTAACCCAGACCTAACCCAGACCTAACCCAGACCTAACCCAGACCTAACCCAGACCTAACCCAGACCTAACCCAGACCTAACCCAGACCTAACCCAGACCTAACCCAGACCTAACCCAGACCTAACCCAGACCTAACCCAGACCTAACCCAGACCTAACCCAGACCTAACCCAGACCTAACCCAGACCTAACCCAGACCTAACCCAGACCTAACCCAAACCGGTTTGGTCTGCCTTAAATTGCAGGCAAAACCGGTTTGGTCTGCCTTAAATTGCAGGCAAAACCGGTTTGGTCTGCCTTAAATTGCAGGCAAAACCGGTTTGGTCTGCCTTAAATTGCAGGCAAAACCGGTTTGGTCTGGGCAGGAAAAACCGGTTTGGTCTGCCTCCAATGCAGTCAAAACCGTCTAAAATGCAGTCAAAACCGTCTAAAAACCATTAAAATGCAGACAAAACCTCTAAAAAGCAGACAAAACCGTCTAAAACCATCTAAAACCGTCTAAAACGTCTAAAATGCAGTCAAAACCATCTAAAACAGTCTAAAACGTCTAAAATGCAGTCAAAACCGTCTAAAACAGTCTAAAAACGTCTAAAATGCAGACAAAACCGTCTAAAACCATCTAAAACAGTCTAAAAACCTCTAAAATGCAGACAAAACCGTCTAAAACCATCTAGAACAGTCTAAAACGTCTAAAATGCAGACAGAACCATCTAAAACCATCTAAAACCGTCTAAAATGTCTAAAATGCAGTCAAAACCATCTAAAACAGTCTAAAAACCTCTAAAATGCAGACAAAACCGTCTAAAACCCTCTAGAACAGTCTAAAACGTCTAAAATGCAGTCAAAACCGTCTAAAACCATCTAAATGCACTCAAAACCGTCTAAAACCATCTAAAACAGTCTAAAAACCTCTAAAATGCAGACAAAACCGTCTAAAACCATCTAGAACAGTCTAAAACGTCTAAAATGCAGACAGAACCATCTAAAACCATCTAAAACCGTCTAAAATGTCTAAAATGCAGTCAAAACCGTCTAAAACAGTCTAAAAACCTCTAAAATGCAGACAAAACCGTCTAAAACCCTCTAGAACAGTCTAAAACATCTAAAATGCAGTCAAAACCGTCTAAAACCATCTAAATGCACTCAAAACCGTCTAAAACCATCTAAAACCCTCTAAAACCCTCTAGAACCGTCTAAATACAGTCAAAACCCTCCAAAACCGTCTAAAACCATCTAAAACCCTCTAAAACCGTCTAAATACAGTCAAAACCCTCCAAAACCGTCTAAAATGCACTCAAAACCCTCTAAAACCGTCTAAATGCACTCAAAACCCTCCAAAACCGTCTAAATACAGTCAAAACCCTCCAAAACCGTCTAAAATGCACTCAAAACCCTCTAAAACCGTCTAAATGCACTCAAAACCCTCCAAAACCGTCTAAAATGCACTCAAAACCCTCTAAAACCGTCTAAATGCACTCAAAACCCTCCAAAACCGTCTAAATACAGTCAAAACCCTCCAAAACCGTCTAAAATGCACTCAAAACCCTCTAAAACCGTCTAAATGCACTCAAAACCCTCCAAAACCCTCTAAAACCGTCTAAATACAGTCAAAACCCTCTAAAACCGACTAAAATGCACTCAAAACCCTCTAAAACCGTCCAAATGCACTCAAAACCGTCTAAAGACGTCTAAAATGCACTCAAAACCATCAAAACATCGAGAAATGCACTCAAAACCGTCAAAAACCACTCAAATGCACACAAAACCGCTTAAATATGCTTAAACCACCTAGAAATACAGGCAAAACCACTTTGCTCAAGATAGCATTAATTATAACGAGGTTAAGTCTAGTTTATGTCTAATATAAGTCTAATATAAGTCTAATTTCAGTCTCGGTTATGGTCCAAAACAAAGCCAACTTCACGTCGGTTCAGTCTCAGTTGTGATCCAATACACAGCCAACTTCACTTTAGTTCCGCCTGGGTTGTGATCCAGTTCACAACAAACTTCACGTCGGTTCCGCCTGGGTTGTGATCCAATTCACAGCAAACTTCGCTTCGGTTCTACCTGGGTTGTGATCCAATACACGGCCAACTTCCCTTTAGTTCCGCCTGGGTTGTGATCCAATTCACAATAAACTTCGCTTCGGTTCTACCTGGGTTGTGATCCAATTCACAATAAACTTCGCTTCAGTTCTACGTGGGTTGTGATCCAATACACAGCAAACTTCCTTTGAGTTCCGCCTGTGTTGTGATCCAGTTCACAGCAAACTTCACTTTACTTGCGTCTGGGTTGTGATCCAATTCACAACAAACTTCACCTCGGTTCCGCCTGGTTTGTGATGTTTGTCCGATATTGATCGAGAGTTAGGTCTGGGTTGTGATCCATCACAGACAACTTCACTTCAGTTCGGTCTGGGTTGTGATCATCCGTCCAATTTTGATCGGAGGTTAGGTCTGGGTTGTGATCCATCACAGACAACTTCCCTTCAGTTAGGTCTGGGTTGTGATCCATCACAGACAACTTCCCTTCAGTTCGGTCTGGGTTGTGATCCGTCACAGACAACTTCCTTTCAGTTCGGTCTGGGTTGTGATCATCCAATCCAATAAAACACACAAACCAACCACCAAACTTCACTTCAGTTCTGCCTCGATTGTGGCCCATACTCATCCGTCCAATTTCATTTCGATTCCGTCTGAATTGTGAATCCGATACACGTCCAACTTCGCGTCGATTCCGCCTGGGTTGTGATCCGATACACAGCCAACTTCACTTCGGTTCGGTCTCCCTTATGGTCGAATACTCGTCCAACTTCACTTCGGTTCAGCCTGGATTGTGGTCCAATTTTGGATACAAGGATTTCGAACAGGCTACGGCTCCAATATCTGAATTTCCATTCTTTCGCCACTAAGAGATATGTATTTTCCTACCGTCGATAATTATCAAACGAAAAATCTTTTAGGAATAGTGTGCTAGTGAAAACTAGTAACACTGTTATTTAATTTCTCACCACTGAATGATAAACTTGCACTCGACGTTTCTTCCTCTCCCAAAACCCGGTATCCACTGAGACGATTCCTTGATGAATGCCGAATCTGCAGTCGATAACTAGTGATTACCAACGCAGTAATGCCACCGTTAAATTTTCTGGCATCGCAGATTTCTAAAGAAACAACAGATGCGGACGAGTCACTCCGCGCAGTCAGTGAAAAGCAACTATAAACAACAGCAACGAGTCCGACTGATTCTCATTGCTTCTTTCCAAAAATATTTCGCGGTAAGAGACGAGTATAATCTTCTTCGTTGCATGTACTACTACATTTCCATTAAATGTTACAGTTGCGGGGAATAAGAAAACAAAACATAAAGAAACCCTTTACGAGCAAACCTATTGCAAATGTCTCGCTACTCACTGCCACGGGTATAGGTTACCCCCGCTCGTACGCCTATCGTAGTAGAGAAAACGAACCATTCCAATGAGCTTGCATTCTCGTGGGCCAATCTTATCGACTTTCACACCGATCCATCTCCTGTGATAAGAAAACCGAGTGTGCGAGAGATAAACAACCGATCCTTCCTTGATCCATATCTTGCAATGTAGGTGCGTGCATTCGCGCATGCGCGTCCAACTTCACCGATACGGTATAATTACCTTTTCTTTTCTGCTTCGAGTATAAAGTCCTCTTTGGCTTGTACTTCGAGTGCCACCGACGAGCACGTACTCTCAACTGCAGTTTATAGTACACGTTCGATGCTTCGAGCGGACCGATGTTACAAGAGAGCAGTATCGATGAAAGCCGGGTATCGTTCTTTCTCTCTTCCCTTGCTCTCCCTAAATCTGCCGGCAACTCTACTCGACCACTGATACGATCAGCCAATTATCTCTGTAAAGTCTTCCATTCGAGATTTACTACCTTTGTGCGATAAATGGCCAAATACTTCGAAAGCAATCCATTCTAAGTTTATCCCTTTCTCCACTTACCTTCTCTCGCCGCGCCGCATCTACGCGGTAACTGGAGATGAATGCGGACCAGCTGGCGGCGATATCGAGTGTTAGCCGTGATCGTTCGCGCGGAACACCATTGTTACAACGTATACCCGCGCGAATCTCAAAAATCGTCCACGCCTTCTTTTACCGGTGAGTTCCCAAATCCTGTACCGAATCGGACCAATTTTTCAAGCATCCAATTTCTTGCAGCATTGGACTGAACATTGCGCGCGAGCCGTACAAATGTCTTGCTGCGAGTGCACTCTGCGTACTGCTCTCTCTATTCGGACTGTATTCCTTCCGCCAGGAGAAAGATCCCCTCAAACTATGGGTCCCCCCCCACTCGGATTTCGTCCGAGACACTCGATATCTTTTGAACAATCTCCGATCGGGTCTACAGATGGAAACACTCCTGCTAACTGCCGACAATGTGCTCGATCCAAGCGTCCTCCTGCAGGTAACCGACCGCCGACGCCGATAGAATCCGCGCTCCCCTTTCTCTTTTCTTTCAGTTGCGTACAATTACACAACGAGTCGTCTCTGCACGATCGGAATCGTCCTCGGAAACGCCACCGGAACAAACGCTTACTTGGACGGATGTTTGCTTTACGTAAGATTTATCTTGGACCATGACTTGAGAAGATTCTGCTCTACCACCTTCCGCGCGGCTCCTCCTCCTCCACCTCCTCATACTCTTGCTTCGTGCTTGCTCCCCCAGGGTGCCTTCTCTATCGGCTATTGCTGCGGGCCGGGCCAAGCGGCAATCCGCCAAACTACAAGATGATTTCTTTGATTCCGAACCTGGAGCAGCGATGAATCAAAGCCTTTTTGAACCCGCCGTCTACGTCGACCCCAAGCTTTATTGCGACGTTGTCGACCACTTGCCAAGAGCCTGTCTCCTTTATAGTATCTTGGACTTATGGTCCTTCGACGAGAGTCGAATAAAGCAGCAAACTAGAGAAGATGTCATCCTGCAACTCGATCGAACAACCACCAGCCCGACTCTTGGTCACCAGGTGGACTTTGCAGCCTTGCTGGGCGGTGTGGTACGTGATGCCAACGGCCGGATTGTTTCGGCAAAAGCCGTCAAAACCCAGTTTGCTGTGCGCGTCGACTTTACCAAAATCACCGCGCAAGATTTTGGAAACCAGGCAGGAACGGCCGAATGGGTACGATTCCCTCGGGCGATATTCGCCGACTCTCGTAAAAGACTATCATCGGCGCCCCCCCCCCCCCTCACAATTCTCTCCTCCCTAATCCTAAGCTAGATCCTCGACCGTCACTTTTCTCTCGTTCTTGTCTGTCCTTCCAGTAAGAGACGCCGATCCAATTGCAAACTTTCGCTGCGATATCTCCGACGAACCAAACCATATTCTTTCTATTATTATACCCAGGCGACCAAGGATGTCCTAAAATGGGAAGCAGCCTTCCTCGCTACTTTGGCAGATAGCGCCAAAGCTTTGGAAACTACCAACAAGAATGCTACCAATCCTGTGCAAATTCGATACGAGGCTGGTAGAAGCTTCGGAGATATTACTGAAACAAACCTTTTTCAAGACATCGACAAACTAGCTCTAGGAATACTTCTAATGTTCCTCTATGTCTCATTCGTTATCTCCGGTGGCAACTGGATCGAATTGCGCGTGAGTCTGACAATTCATTTCGACTAGATAGTGCTAGATAGCCCCCTACCCGTTTCAGCTGCGATGCGACGCAGTCCGCAATCAGGTATGTACGCCCCCTCGCTCTTATCTTACTTTAGCCCTCCTCTCTGGCTACTGTCTACTTAGGTTTGGCTGACAGTCGCCGGTTTGCTATGCGTCGCCGGTGCCTTCGTTATAGCCGTTGGCCTATGCTCCTTGCTTCGAATTCCTTACGGACCCGTTCACACTTCTTTGCCCTTCATGTTGCTGGGCCTTGGTATAGACGATCTCTTTATAATCACGGCGTCTTGGAGGCAAGTGGACAACGACCAGAGGCACGGGAGTAAATCGTTGCCAGAAAAAATTGCTCTCATGCTGGGCCACGCAGGCTCGGCCATTTGCATCACCTCTCTCACTGACGTGGTGGCCTTCCTTATTGGAGCATTTACTGTAAGGGAATCTCGTAGAAAAACCGTCTCAGCCGCGCGTCTCGGTCAATTTTACAACCGCAACCCCACCCCACCCACTCTCTCCCTTGCGCCCTTGCGCCCGCCCGCTCGCCCGCCGCCGCTTCTTCTGTTTCAGATACTGCCATCGCTTCAATCCTTTTGCATTTACGCCGCCATCGGCGTGCTGGCAACCTTCTTATTGCAAATCACCTGCTTCGTAGCCTTCTTCACTCTCGACAGAAGGAGGCTCGAGGCAAACAGGCATGCCATCGTACCGTGTTGCGTCGTTCATCCGCTCCCCGGCGACCTGGAGCGGCGAGCGGCCGGCAGGGGGGCACGGAGTCTCTCAAAATTATTGCCACCCTTCCGAGACTACTCCAGCATCATCTTGGCCACACCTGGAAAGTCCCTCGTTTTCTTAATGACCGTCCTAGCGGGAGTCCTCGGTATTGCTGGTTCCTTGCGGATAGAACAGTGGTTCGATCCAAATTGGTTCGTACCCAAAACCTCCTACTTGAGCCGGTACAACGAGGCGCGCTCTTTTTATTACTCCGAAAGCGGCTACGAGGCCTTTGTCCTCATGGGAGCCCTCGAATACCACTCGGAATTCCCCAAGATAATATCTCTCACCGAAGACTTGGCAAATCTCTCCTCCGTTTTACGTGTTCAGCCGTGGCCGATTGAGTTTGCCGATTTTCTTGCCACCTACTTCCAAATCGGTATGACCAAGTACATACATACTTTCTTCAGTCCCTTGAGCAGTCCGAGAGCGCGCCGCTTATGACGCCCGATCCTCCCCATTTGCAGACTTGAGAAACGATACGCTCCAACGGGACGAATTTCACGAGCACCTTTCCACCTTCTTGTTCAGTCGGGCCGGTGGCAAGTACCAAAACAATATACAATTCGCCGACAAATTGTACTGCGGCCGAATAGCGCCGCACATTCGATTGGCTACGATAGCCTTCCAGTTCAAAGCCTTTCATCGGCCGCATCAATGGATCCGAGCAATGGACGAGACCAAGCAGTTGGCCAAGAATGCCGAAATCAGTGGCTTTGTCACCATTTGGAGCAAAATCTTTGGTAGCTGGCTCACCGACAAATTAATCGCCGGAGAAGTCCTGCGAAATCTTCTATTGGCTCTAGTCGCTGTTATGACGATAACAGGTTCGCTCATCGCCCAACTCCAAACCTGCCTTTGGATCTTATTCTGCGTACTCCTTACTATCATCGACGTATGCGGCTTCATGTTCTTCTGGGGAATTACCATCAACATTGTTTCTTGCATCGGTCGGTATACGCGTCTACTGATACCCATATCTATCTAGACATACGCATGCCACCCTCGCCACCCTCTTACACACACCTCTTCCTCTTGATAGCGTTGGAGCTCGCCGTTGGTTTGAGCATCGATTACTCGGCCCACCTGGCGCACGCCTACTTGCTCGCCATTCCTACGGGACGACAGGCTGACCTGGACGACAGGCTGGATCGTAAATCACGTACCGAACAGGCCCTCAGGCATACCGGAGCTGCTGTTGCCTATGGTGCCGGCTCCACTCTACTTGCCTTATCGATGATGGTCTTCTCGGATGCATACGTATTTCGCTCCTTTTTCAAAATCTTCTTTCTCGTCATAGTACTCGGCATATGGCACGGTTTGTTCTTTTTGCCGGTTGTACTGAGTACTCTCGGACCACGCAGCCTCCGCTCCCACGAGCCCCAAGCAGCATCCGAAAGCTTGCGAGACATTCGTGCCGCCGACGATCCAACGATCAGTCCTCCTCCTCCTCCTCCTCCTCCTGCTGCCCCCGCCGTCATCGAGTCCGCCCAACTACTGCACGCTCGGCACCACACCGACCCCACCGACCCCACCGACCGCAGCATCCGCCAAACTGAAAATTGTTAAACACACCCCGCAGCACATGCGTATGCCGGCATCTCATCGTTCTTTATCAATAATATTTATTTTTGGTTCAATAAACATACAAAATTATCACACTGTCCATAATAGCAATCACACATCTATACAAAAGTAATCATGACAATAAAGGTCATCCGATAACTTAAAACGGCATTATTTATATATTTATATAATACATATATTAAGATTAAAAAACAAGTACAAAATAATGTAGCAAGGTCCATGTATATGTACCCATACTTTTACATGTTATTAATCATTATCGATCAAAAAGGAACATGACTATGTATTGCCAATTGTCACATGGCAGACTGCCTGGTCGCGTGGTTTTCACTTTCATCATCATCGTCATCATCGTCGCCCTCCTTTCCTCCTTCTATTCCGGCCCCCTCGCCCTTCCTCTTCCTCTTGGCAGTCTGCCACGTGTCAGAACTTAACGTAATCCTCCTGCAAATACATTTTATCTATCCTTTATGCGTATAATCATAACGAATGTTTATGACGTAAAAATGAGCGCCGAGGGAGCGTCCCCCGTTTCGTCAGCAGGCTCCCCCCGCTGCTTCTCTCAGTCTTGCACAGTCTGTTGCAGTCGCTCAAACTCTCAAACCGAATAATTGAATTGCAAGCACTACGCATTGCCAATTGGTTATCGAAACACTCCTTTTCCTTCCGACTTTAGTCCTGCTTTCCCATCGGTCCGCTCGGCCAGGCCTCTTGTCTGTCTGCTTGCTTGCTTGCTTGCTTGCTTGCTTGCTTGCTTGCTTGCTTGCTTGCTTGCTTGCTTGCTTGTCTGTCTACTGGTCTAAATAGTCGTAAATAGTTGCAAATTTTCCAAGGACTTTAAAATAATCTGTAGTACGCGTGTCCGCCATCGCCAGCCGATTAATCCGGTGACGGTGGCGGTGGCGGTGGCGGTGACGGAGCCGTAATGGGAAAGAAAGAGAATAGCTACTCGTGTGAGACTGGAGGCTTCAAAGAGCGGATAGTTTGGAGCGGAACGGAGCGGAGCGGAGAGGAGCGCCGGCCGATGTGCCTCGTCCTCAATTTGGATGGCTGGACGCACATCCCTTCTTTCCCTGGTAGAATTTAGATACTAGCGTAGTACGACGACGGTAGCAGACTGCCGGGGCAGCACAGCGAACCACCCACCGATGTGGTGGTGGAGCAGCAAAGGATGCACATTTCCTTGTGTGCTCAAATTTCACAGAGTGGGATCGTACGCTTCGTAATTAATGAGGAACCATCGATACAATAATGATATTCTCTTAGCAAAACCTATTGAACGGTCAACGGTCATGTGACGAGGGGCGCACGATGCAAGCATGATGCGAGCATAATGCGAGCATAATGCGAGTAATTATGAATCATGAAGGAAGGAGGTTCGAGGCTTTTCGGGGAACAAGCCCGGAGTGAACATTGCCCAATTAATGAGTCCCAACAGTTGGACTAGTGAATCGCAAGGATAGGTAGTCGGATTTTCTGACCATCGCGCCAATGATAGCTCGAGCTCGAGGAGAAGTCACTCTTGTTGACACATTATACCCGCAACAACATCTATCTATCTATGTACTATATCAGTACTTCGCCGAGTTCGAAACGATGAATGCGAGTTATCTGATTCGCGTAACCAAGAGCTTACTTGCTCTTCTTATTATACTCCTGGTGAATGATACACATGAAAGTCATACATTTTTGCTCGCAGGGATTTCAAGGTACACGCACATTACAAGGCTATACCATGGGAAAGACACTCAGGGCAGACAGACACTGACATAGAGACTAGGCTACCGACTATATGTATATCTATCTAAACATGTAATTAGCGTACGCACCGCGTACACCTGGTACGCTCCGTCCTCATCCGATATTCAATTATTCATTCAATAAGCGAGCCCAGTTATACACTCGCTTCGCAATCGCTTCTCCTTCGTCTTTCCTTAATTTTGTTCCCCCTCTATCTAAGAAGCTATCTATCTATTTCACGCTCCTTCTCCCTTTTTTCTTTCCCGCCTGCTGCTTCTCCCTCTCTCCTCTCTTTCTCTCTCTCTCTCTCTGTCCCTTTCCTCCTCTCGTGCGCACCTCCTTTACGCGCCTCGCTTCCCTTAATCCTCGCTGACGCAAAATTGTCTTCTCCATTCTTCTACCCTGGCAGGCCCCTCGCACCTTCGTCGCCGCTGCCGCCACCCACCCACCCACTCACCCACCCACCTCTCCTTCTCCTCCATTCTTCCTCCTTACGCCTTTCCTTTCCCGGGCATTCTCTTCCAATTTGCCCCACATCGCACTGCCTATGTTATTTTTATCCTCCTCCTCCTCACTCGTCCTTCCATTCACCATTTTGTTTAGCGATCGCTTGCGTTGTAGTAGAGTGATTTTAGAGTAAACGCTATGTAGTTTTTATTAATCAAGATTATGCCCAAAAATCTACCAGAGGCACTTTGAGTTTATTAGTACCATTTGGGTCGGTGTACGAGGGGGAGAGCTCGTCCTTCCTTCTTCCCAATTAAAATTTCCTATTCGATACAGGATCGATCACTTGCTATTCTCAATTCTAAAATTTTAATCTCTGCCCTCCTTGACACTTCTCTTTCACACTTGTCCACCCACCCACGCACGTTCAAACCCCCTAACGATCTTTCTCTATAAGCGCGCTATAGTCCATTGTCTCTCACTTCTCCTTCATTCTCCATCGGTCTGCCCTTTGAACCATGCTCGGCGATCAATCACCAAGTCGATCCAAGAAGTCTATTTCATCGGTTTCGGGTACTCTCCTGCCTTCTTACTAAATGGTTGAACAGCTTCAATTGACGTTGCAATTATCTAATTGTAATAGCGCGGCTCGTCCATGATCTTTCTCTCACTCGCCCTTTTGCTCGTTCGGTGCTCTTCCGCTGTCCTCCCCTCCCCCGTCCACCCGCCGATGATTGTTCCTACATCCCGCGAAAGCCGACAAGCTTGTTCCATCTCCGAGAAACCCCGTCACCTCAGCTATATCCCTGACGGCTTTTAATTGTCGAAAGGATGTTCCTCCCAACGCATTCTTTTTTCGTACACGTTACTGTCATTCGATATTTTTTGAGCAATAAATACTTTCCCCACTGACATCTGCGCATTGAATTGACGCACAGGGTATACGTGGATACACACACGTCGAATACGTTCCCGTTCTTAAAGTAGAGCAGACACCCCTACCCATCAGCCGTTCGCGATGACAACGGATCTACAAAACCTACTCACAGACACATAAACATGCATCCATCCATCCATCCATCCATCCATCCATTCATCCATCCATCCATCCATCCTTCCATCCATCCATCCATCCACCCATTCGTCCATCCATAAATCCATTCATACATGCATACGTAGTACATACATACATACATACATACATACATATGATACACGTAGAGACAAAGACAGGCAAACTCCTGCATGACTCGGATACGGACTCAATCTGGACATGAGTACTTCGTCCCACCCAATTCTCTTTATCGTGATATGAATTATAAGCAACTGCCTAATAAAAAAGCTCTGTGAGAATGGTACGTGCATGTATTGCATACCGTCCCAGAATACCATCCATTGTCCGACAAAAAGAGAATGGAATAACTTTTGTAGTTATCAAAAGTTCCCCTCCATCACCGTGGTTTTAGCTAATATGTGATTTCAGAACTTTGACTATGGGCAGCCATGATTTCGTCCAATATTGTGCTTCGCGAACGGCTTTTCCATCTTCTTTTGCTTCCCCTACTCCGTCCAACGCTAATCTAACTAGCAACACTCACCGCTTTTTAATATTACACGTGAATTAATAATCGTTGATTTGACCAGCCAATCGAACAGCAAATGTATTACAATCAGGCAATACAATCAACGGTTATCCCTTTTACATTACAATACAGTATGGAATACGTAAGAGTGACAATGGGAGCGGGATTGGTGCATTGCAATATCCCGCGAGATAGTGGCACGACTTCACTCATGGGGTAGTTCTTTAAAAGATGCTAAGGGACTAGTGTTGGCGAAAGGAGACAGGTACCGAGCGTATTCAGTATAAGAGAGACACTGCAAGATCTACTGATTACGATGAACCAGTGGAGCTAGCATAAAACAGGCTATATGAATCCCGTTTTTTAATGGGAAGTTTCGCCGGGCGAAGAGACGATGATAAGTGGCCACACGTCATACTCCTACGAATGCACAGTTGATAGAAATTGGGTTGGAGTTGGAACGTGCTAAAACGATGACTCATCGCAATCGTAGTAATACCACGGAAAAAAGTTATGAAGTAAGATCCAAGAGAAGGAAGCACAGTTGCTCGACACCACGCCATCACACTGAGACGTTTCTGCACGATGAATAGCCGTGCCTGCGCCGATCAATATCCCTTAATAAAAACACACACAGAGGCACCCCACCCCCTCTTCGCAATCTCTCTCTCTCTCTCTCTCTCTCTCTCTCTCTCTCTCTCTCTCTCTCTCCCCTCATTTCCTCGCAGATACATTCACAGAGGCACGCATACAGTCCATCATTGCTGCATAAAATACTCGCAGTTGCTTATATATGAAGTGCACGAAAATATAAATAATACAACGCCTGTTTGGATAGTTCCCGGTGACGGATTAAAACAGGAAGATACCCGCGTGTCACCTGATATTGCAGATCACGCATCCACATACACACATGCTTCTGCACTGGCGTAAAGCGTGCATATGTACACATATACATACGACGACATACCATCCACTGTATACACATATACATTTAGATATATCATATAGCCATGCAAGTCATTCAATTAACCATTGCTAATAATTAATTATCATACTCGTCGGTTAAAATTCGTCAGCTCGTAATTGTAAAAATTTCAGCTAATAGCGATGGATGGAAATGTTTTTTCGTTAAAAATCACCGATTCCGAATGCAGCAAGGTGATCGTACATACACACGTACGCACACGCACGCACACGCACACATATATATGTCGGTTTAAACACATTTACATATATCCATCAATTTACTTATCTTATGTTCTCACTTAATCACTTATAACACTAACACCTGTTGCCTGCTTGTTTGCTTGATTACTTGCTTGCCTGCTCTCGTAGCCCCCTTGTTTCTTTTCTATTATCGCTTGATCGCACGATTCTCCTCCTCTCGTTGTTCCTACTGTTTCCGTCAATTCCTAACGTATCACGCGCGTGTCCACTTACTGCTGAAGAATTTGAGCATACGCATTTGCATTCCGATAGGAAGATGGATAGGCAGACAGATAGATAGATGGATAGATAGATGGATGGATAGATAGATAGATAGATAGATAGATAGATAGCTAGATAGATAGGGGAGAGAGAGAGAGAGAGAGAGAGAGAACATTGCTGAAACAGGACAGGACCCTGATACTTTATGTACAGAACAAGTGCGCGACGAATCCGATTCGGTATTGCTGAGCTATCACACTCTTCCTTTGGCAGTGTTCTAGTGTTTGGAAAAATTCTGGCAGAAAGATAAATGCGCAACATGCAAACTGACGGAAACACACAGAGGCGGATAGATAGATTCGCGCAGGCAGATTCATGCGTCCGCGTACTCGTGTGGGTCGCAAGGAATGATTGAGACTGTCGTGTGTTTATCAAACTTCGTCGCAATTGTCGGAGCAGTGCAGAGTTTCTGCCCTCTGCGACGGCTTCTCGTTCGACTGAGGAGAGATTAGTTAGCCTTCGGGCCAAGATCCGAGCTGTTCGCGTGGCAAGTAAATTGATTTGCGAGAGGCTTGCCATAAAGGAGAGGTTACGAAACTCAGTGTCGGAAAATTACGAAATTTAGCAAGCTAGCTCTTGACGGGCAGATTTCGACGTACGCTTCACCGAGTTCATGGTACATCAGGGATTGTCTGCTGCCATTATATTATGCACTTGTTCGAGCTTGTACGCCAGCCGTTGTTTTTGCGAGAATTCGTCTTCCTCGAGAGTTACTATCAGTTGTTCGTTGTATTTTCCGGCGTAGGTGTACAACTCGTATAGGGCACAATTCGTGTTGAATTCGGTCGTGTGTAGCTGTAAGTATAAGAACAACAACAACGTTAGGCACAGCCGCACTGCCATCGTGAGCCCATTCCCAGCCTCCAGAACCAAGTACTTACTCTTGACTCTTCTGCGAGCATAGCGTTCATGTCTTGGTCGGATATGGCTGGCATGACTTTGATATCTGAGTAATACCGTTCCACCCATTCTTTGTACACTGGAATGTCCTTTGCGTAAAGTAACTTCGAACTCGGAGAATCCTTACCTAGAAAAAGATTTGGCCAAATGGTATGAGACGTCGTCGCCCGGCAGACCGCACGGGTAATGCCTTTAAGGAAAAAGGTGCCCGACCTACCTAATCTATGATCCGATGTCGAACAACTATCCATAAATGTCTGTGCTACCACTGACAGACAAGAATCGACTATATTCGATTTGTGTATATCGAATATGAAATTGGGATTCTTAATGAGATTCACCCAAAACCTGAGTGGAAGGGAATTGCTTTTCCACGTATGAACCACCTCCGGATCAGATATACCGTGCTGAAGAGCTTGATCGTCCATAAAGTCGAACATATACTTGATCGCGAGGGGAAGTGCCGAACCTCGATGAGCAGTGCTAAAGATCGTCTCGAACAAATCATCGACAAACTTTTGCAACGTACCCTTGGTCGCCAACAGTCTCGTCAAGTAAATCTCGGAAACCATCTTATTGCCACGGTCTCCTTCCTTCCTTGCATCGGAATCGTGATGCTTCACCAAGTGCCAACACTTCAATCCACCGTCGTGGTTTTGATTGAGCGGCGAAGTTGCGCGAGAAAGTGGCGGACTCGCCGAACTGAATTTACTCAGATTCAGGGTCTCGTACTTGTGCGACTTGTCCGTCTTTTCTGACAAAATCGATAAATTGTAAATCGATGATTGTTTCGAAACGAGATTCAACGAAGCGCCATCGGGTACTCTATAGTGGTTCAGAGTGTTTCTCTTCTTCCATTCGCCTTCCGTCTTGGTCGTCGAGTCCTCGTCGTAAAGAATCAGTCGGCCGGAGGCTCCGGTTCTCCATTCTGTAGTGTCACAGTTTATCATCAGTCCTAGGCCCGTCGTACGAGTGATAGTACCGTTCGAAAAGAAAGGTGGCCTTACCAAGGTCGAGGTCGTCTTTCCTCGGTCTCTGGCTATAAGGGGTCGCCCTGTAAATGGTATCCAAGGCTTTCTCCTTCACTTGTGATATGGTATCGCAGTCGAGCACTTTGACAGGTACGTTCTCTGTGTTCGGATCCATTCCACCGACAAAAACGGTCTGTTGCGAGATCGACACGAACACTGTCTGTATAGAGAGAGTGGAAGAGAAAGAGAGAGAAAGAGAAAGAGTGAGGGGGGGGGGGGCGTGGGATAGGGTGCAGAGGTGGGAGAGACAAAAAAACCAGCGAGTGAGTGAGGGGCGGTCATCGATTGGTGGCACTGTCTTGTTTTAGCGATTTTACCATTGGTTTGAAGTCGATCGACTGCCTTATCAGCTTTTCTTCGGACAAGGAATACCGGGCTTCCGACGTGATGGCATCGACTGGGCCCTTGTCCACTTGTTGCTTGACCGCACGAAAGAGGACGTAGAGAGGCTCTCCTGCGCATTCCCGCATGAATTTGTACAGGAGGAAAGTGAACCAAGCCGACAGCATTTTCTCAGCGACGCTTTCCGTTCTGAAAGAGAACGGGTGGGAGAGAGAGACAGAGAGAGAGAGAGAGAGAGAGATTGGGGTGAAAAAGATCGGGGTATCGAGGTGACGGTGCAACGTGTATGTACTACATATGTATGTACATACATACGTTCTTGCCACGCGACTAGAGTCGTGTGGCCTCCACCACTTCTTTTCGTCTACTTACCGACGCAAAAACAGCTTCGGGTGACTCTTGCCCTCGGTACACTTCTCTATTAAATCAGCCAAGAGCGTTTTGAGGATATCGGTACAATATTCCATCTTGCTCTGCAGTGTCACCATGATCAGACTGGCAACGTTGACACGGTCTCTCATGGAGAAGTAGCGGTTGCTTTCCAGAGTTCGCACAAACAGGAGTAAGAAGGTCTTGTTCATAATGAGCTGGCCAAATAGGCGCAACCCTTTCTCCTTCCTCGCCAGCTCCGGCCGATCCCATTGCAATACTGGACTGTTGTCATCGCTTGGGAAGAGTATCATCATGGCGTAGGTACGATAGTCGAGGAACGGTATACCACCGCTGGTTAGGTCGCCCGTCAGATCGGTCATCTCGGTCTGAAGCTCGGCGAAGGCCTCCTTGCACTCGGCCGCGACGCGAAGCTCGAGAATATCCATTTGCTCTTGCATGTTCTTCAGCACTCGATTGCTCTCGGTCGACTTGCGCCGATAGGCGATCAAGAAGGCAATAAAGACAAAGACTAAGATCACTATCGCCGCGATTACGCCTATCAAAGCTGGTTTGGCTAGCGGGCCGTTCAAACCCGCGGGCAACGCGTAGCTGAGTTTTCCGGCATTGTAACGCAATGTACCGCCTACTATCACTATTACTTCCGGCAATTCCTGCTTATTGGGCAGCCCTTCCGAATCCAATGCCGGCGGTTGGGTAAACGGAGGCCGGCAAGTTAACTGCTGCCTCGAAAGGGAGGTAACGTTGCAGTAGGCATTGCCGATTTGGACCACGACGTCCGACTCCTGGCACGCGCTGTCCAAGTGCTGCCCGTTGATTGTGAGGTATTCGCTCTTGTAATACTTGACCGCCTCATCAAAGACCTCGTAAACCGGATTGGGATAGAGCTGGAAGTGCGGGAATCCACGCTGCGAGAGATTCTGCACTCCGCTGACGTTGTCCATACGGAAGCCGTAGTCGAGCAAAAGCGGCCGTTCCGCACTGAGCGTGACGTGTTCCGGGACTTCGATGGTTGGTGATTTGCAGATCATGGTCTCCTGACTGTGCACTTCGCACTGCGAGACGAACATTTTCTCGTCGTAATAAACATACATGAGGGGGCTCTGTATGCAACCGAGATTCTTCCCGGTCACCGACATCTTTATCCCGCCAGCTGGTATACCCTTGGGAGTTTTCATCTGGCTGGCCACTCCACTCCTGACACTCTCGATCGTTGGATCCTCCACGTACTGGAAGTGACCGTCGTAAAAGCGCACGGTCCCGTCGAAGGTCATCTTGAGGACTGCGTCGCCTGTTTTATTGTCGATACTGGCGCTGGTCATGCAAAGCGCCTCGTTGGGTTCGGCACTGATGATCGAGCAGGGCAAGTCGTCTACATAGGCACGGATGGTGCTACCGGCATTCATGTACCTCCCGCTGATCTTCACGGTCGTTCCTCCACTACGAGGGCCGTATTTCGGCGATATCGAGTGAATCTGTGGGTCCACGAACTCAAAATTTTCCTCCGACTGACCGCGAAAGTCCTCGATCTCGACGATCACTGGCCCGACCTTTCCCTCGATCGTTCCGGGACCGTCGACGCGGCAGACTATTTGGGTAGTAATGACGTACAGTTCCTCATACGGTTGGCACCTCATTCCACCCACCGTGATCCCGTGATAGATGTCCTTGAACTTTTTGCCCAAATTGATGCCGCGAATAGTCACGTTCGTGTTACCCTCCCAGGGCCCCATCATCGGTTCGAACGAGTGTATTTGTGGATTTGTGCAAGTCTGATTGCTTGCGAGCCACATCCCGATACCGGCTTCGCACTGGTCGTTCACCTCGCACCTTTCGGAACTTTGGCACCAGCCACACTCGTACTTGGGAGGGAGAATCAAGCACATGCCGCAGTTATCGGCCATATCGCGACACCTGTAGATCACCAGATGAATATTGCCTGGATTGTCCAGCGGCTTTGAGCCCCCCCAAATCACGGCGAAGGGTACGGTGATGTTGGGTGCGCGCGAAGTATAAGAAAACTCGGTTTGCTCGCAATAGATTGTGTCCGCTAGAAGACGAGCATTCACACTTGTAACACGACCCTCTATATTGAACTGGCAGACGAACCGCGTTTGTACAATGAATTGCCCGATTATGTGAACTTTCACCCGTATGCTCGTTGTAATCCCGGAGGAGACCAGTATTTCGTTCGAGTCGGTGGCATTTAACGTCGGGCAAAACCCAGGGCCACTTCTGTAGCTCGGACCGGTCCTGCTTACTCCAGTAACAAGAATGTCGTTCCGACAATTTTCAGCAGTGTCGTGAGTACATCTGTGCCCATCGACGCACCAGTCGCAGGGAAAGCTTGAGGAGACGCACTCGGTACACGAGCTGTAGGTATTACAGTCGAAGAAAGTGAAATTGGTCGCCACGAGGTCCGGCCCGTTGGTCATTCGAACGGAGAGTTTCGCCGTAAAATGATGTTGTCCAGGTGGTATCGAGGGCAGCAAGTCCGTCCGCGGTGTGGTGCAATTAACGCCGTAAGATTTTCTCGAGGCATTCGTAATGAGAGTTTTATCCAGGGCGGAGAAGGCGCAGAGAAACTGGCCGTTCAAACTCGGCAAGTTTTCGATCACGAGGTCGAGGGTCCTGGCAGTTGTGCGTTGAAGTTCATTTGGTGTCACCCCGGTTATTGTTGTACAACGCCCGCTCTTGTACGATATCCAATAAAGCGGATCCTTGGCAGCATCCTGGCAATCGCTGCGAAGGTTGCACTTGTTCTCCAAGGAGCACCATCCGCAATAGGGGTCTTTCGCCCCCAAACAGTCCCAGCAGGTCTTGTACACTGAACATTCTTGCACTTTCACCTTTGACACGGTCTTGTTGGTCATGACATAGAGGTGCATCAGTTGCGAGTCAAAGAGCAGGTCGGGGTTCACCGGACAATCCGGGTCGATCTCCAGATCACCGTATTCCAGCGCCAGAGTCGAGCTTTCCACCACAATCTGGAACAAGATGTCTTGCTCAATGGAGGAGGAGCTCCCGATTTAACGTGTTCACCCACCTTTTTCAGATGCCCCTTCTGCGTGCCGACGAAAACGACAGTGTAGTCGCCAGTGGAAGTGGCCGCTACTGCCGTAAGATGAGTACCCTCGAAAGTAAGAACGGGCGTTGCGACCATCGGCTCTTCGCCACCTAGAGGTGTATTCACATCGAGGCCGCAAAAGTCTTCCTCGATCGTTTGTAATTTCTAAAAAGCACATAAGCCCGCGCATAACCTTACGAAATTGTTGGCCCCCTATGCATGAGCAGGTCGCGGACTACTCACCGTTGATATGCACTTGTGGCTTGGAGAAATGAAGCCGAGACCCCGTTGACCCTCGCCGCTAAAGCACCTTTGTATATTGTTCATAAACTTTCTTTGAATCGCCTTGAGCGAATAAACGCAGAGTGCCGAGTGATTTTTGGGCACATCGTTGTTCGGCTCCGTGCTCACGGCAAACACACCGAAAAGCACATCGTCTTGCGCCGTTATACCTAAGTCTGCAGCGAGGACCGATCCCGCCTTTCCCACGTAAGCCGCCTGAACGAGATTGAAGTATATTCCGTCGCTAGTGCAATTGATCGGTATCTCTGTATAAGAGTAATAGTGCGCGTCCTCGTGGCAAACTCTAACCAGCTTGGATATGTAGATCGGTGTATCGGTATTCTTCATTTGCGTTGTCAGAAAGTAACTGAAGCCCGCGCTACTGAAACCGTAGACATAGTTGATGAAGTAGCGTTCGCGTGACAACGAGTTCACGTACATCCTTGTGCCGGTTGTTACAGCGGCTTCGGCAATGTTGAGCATTTTGTCCTTGTCGAGAGATCGCGAGCTCACCGCGGGTACTTCCGACCTGTATGGTGAGTTTGCGGTAAAGGTCACGCCGACGTACATCACTTGAGAAAC
Source organism: Ectemnius continuus (assembly GCA_910591665.1). Lineage (NCBI taxonomy): Eukaryota > Metazoa > Arthropoda > Insecta > Hymenoptera > Crabronidae > Ectemnius > Ectemnius continuus. Next base: position 20,172 of record OU342866.1, read on the forward strand.
TGGGGGATTCGGTGGCCCGGGTGCAATAAAAGCCACCGTCGAAGCGGTGGCATTGTTCGCGACGACGGCTTCCTTCACCTCCTGTACGACGTCGGAGATATTGTGGAGATTTCGTACCATGCACATGCCTTGAAACAGGCTGCCGCATGAAATTAACCGTGTTGTCGTGTAATCGATTACCAAGGCCTTGTTTACATTGTCTACCGGCTGTTTCGGCGTCTCTCGGGGACAATCGATCATTGAGCATGTAAACGCATCGCTTTTTGGACCCGTAATTTCCTTCACAACCAGACTTAGATTCGGCGATAGTTGATAGAGCCGATTTACTGCCCCCACGTAAACGCGACCAGTATTCTTGTCTACCACCAGATGATTCATGCGTTCCACTCCGGGATCGTGAAATTTTTCTACGATATCGGCCGGCGTCGACCGTACTGCTAATCGGGGCGATAACAATACCAGCATCGAGACTAACAAACCGGCCTGCCACCGGCGTTTCACTCGACTCGGCCTCGGTGGCGTCGGTTCCATTCTCCTATGGTTTTCGCTCCAGAGCAACATCAACATTTCACCCACACCCACTCCCTACCTCCCGCCCGCCCTCCCTCCCTCCCTCCCTCCCGCCCTCCTTCGGACGGCTCGCCCGCCCGCCCGACCTCTCCTCTCCTCTCCCTCTGTTCCCTTCTTCCTCGCGCTCCTGTCGCTTCCTTCCTTCCTTCCTGCCTTCCTTCCTTCCTTCCTTCCTTCCTTCCTGCCTTCCTTCCGGCCTTCCTTCGTTCCTTCTCGCCCCGTCTTCCCGCTCCACTTTTCCACTCTACTTCTACTCTCTACACTATACTTCGCGCCTGCTTTTCCAATCCGTCATACGATTTGTCCCGTTCTGCGACTTTGTCCTCCTTGAGTCCTCCTGCCCGGGAGCTCTGGCAAGACAGACCTCCTCGAGCTTTCGCCAGCCCTGAAACACAGTCCCAAACAAACCTTGAATCTTCCCTCCTATTATCCCGCACTCGATACATACAAAGCCAAGAGTGGTGGGCCATTGTTAATTCGGTACTATCGACTTTGCAAAACTTGCAACACCTCTTAACGCTCCTCGCTACTACTATACACTCTAAACTTTATTTATTCCTTCCATTCCTTTCCAGAACCAAGTAGTAAGTACATTTAGTACAATAACTGGCATGCGACCGCGCGCACTCCAGCGGAACAGTCCCGTTTTTTGCTCCCCCACCCACCCTTAAGACACTCGGCACTTTGATTTCCGATTCATCCTGACACTCTCCCACCCGCCCCCTCTCTCGCTATTCGGGAAAGAAAGGTCGAAAAGAAAAAGTAAAGAGCATACGCTCCTTTCCCCCGCAGCAGAAGGGAAGAAATCCGTATTTGTGGGTTCACTTTGGCGTGGGGAGTAGCAAGCATCATGGCAAGCAAACCTATAGTCAAGTTACGTTACGACCAGGTCAAGTTGGATGGGAAGTGGCGATGCGCGCGCGCGCGCGCGCGCTCGAGCGCTCGCGGGTAGGGGTGTGGTAGCTAGCATAGACGGTCCGGCCCGATGAGGTGGCGTGTAGAAGGTATACGTATAGCGTACACGGTACAACGCAAGTCGGGCTGCTCTGCGCGCTACTGCACCTCCACTTCTCTTGTGTGTACAAAAGAAAGGAGAACTCCCTTCTCCGTTGATTGTTCGTATTCATGAGACCTGAGTGAATAATTTCTGCTATTCAACCGATACACAGCTCATTGATGTAAAGCTCTATAAATGCACAATACGCCTCGTAAGGTGCAGTAGAGGCTTTTCTCGAGTCAGACGTAAACGCTTACGGAAGAGGGAACGGATGACATCCTACGGAATACCCTGGATGGGGAACGGTCGTCTGTAAACGGAATTTACCCATCTCGTTGTAGGAAAGCTTTGGCGTAGAGAATCGCTATGCAATAATAGTAACAAAGAAGAAAGAGGAGAAGAAGCGGGAAGAGGGACCATGTAGGAGTTTATCTCTTTGTGAGGCATACGTATACACTTGTTGGTTGGTGGTTTTCTTGCGAGACGAACAGTGCGAATACACACGCACAAACGCGCGCCTTGGCGCGCGCGCGCGCGCGCCCGCGCTCTACCCGCTCGCTTTACTTACAGCCTTTGCTGAGCAGAGGGTAGGTCGTCCGAACAGTCGGAGTGCTGTTTAGCGGTCAATTCCGTGGATAATAAAAAAAATGCTCCGAATAGATTCTTGGTTGAATCGTCGCCGGGGGCGCAGCATGCGTACGCATATTTTAAAAACGTGGAAAGTTCAGCTTGGAGCTCATACCTTGAATGCAAAGTATGTGTATACGTATATATGTATAGATACGGAGGATAGGGATAGTCCATAGACGCAACAGCAGCAGCAGCAGCAGCAGCAGGAGCAGCAGCAGCGGCGGCGGCGGCGACGGCGGCTACACATGATATGTAATAGAGCAGGGAGAACATGCAAGCTTTCGGCATTGGGTATTAGAAAGCATCTCGCGCTAGATTCAAGTACTTGCAGGATGGGTGGGAGAATCTAAATCTAAAGAGAGAGGAGATGTGATGAGAGAGGAGGGGTCGAAGGTGCGGCTGACGGGCAGCGGCTGCTAACGGCTGGCGCTACAGATTCTGGACTCACCGCCGGGAAAGCAGTGGCGATAGATGCGTATTCGGTAAAAGCTTTCAAGGCGCGCTTGCTGTGATTCTTCTAGGTTTCTACTGCCATGATAACTGGCTATTTTGCCCCTTTTATTACCTCCACGCCTGCCCGTGGAAAAACATGCGATGCAATAAGCAGGTAGTAGATGAAGAAGGAGAAGGATGGATAATCCGGGCGGCCAATAAAATGGTCCTGCTCTACGCTCCGGAACTGACGTCGGACAGATTTAGCGAGCGAATTCGCTTGTGACAGAGTCGAGCTAATCGGAGCAGATCCGGCGAGGGGAGACGAGAGATATATAGCCACGAGCAATCTAATAAAACCGAAAGGAAGTGGCCATTTGTTCATGATATGGTGGGTGGGTTCCATAGATATTGAGAACAAATTAAGGCTACTCGCGATTTTCCTCCTTTTGCTATTCCACGGCGAAACTAACCAAATAATCTGTACTCCGTAACATCATACACCTACCTGTCAAGCGTCCGCACTGCTCTTCCTCTGGCACGGTTCTCTCGGCTCAATGTTAAGAGCCCCCGAGACAGTATAAGCGAACATTATCTCTCACTACACTGCACTCACTTTCCTTTTCCAGGGCCTGTACTGTGAGAGAACTACCGTTGCCGATTCACTACCACTTGATCGATGCACCCAACTTCCGAAATGGCGTTAAACAAGTATAGGCAGGCAGGCACGTGAATTAGCACAGTAGCTTGGAGCATACCTGCGGGAGAGCATGCAGTCCCTCGTTCCGAACAGTGATTTTTGATAGGCCTTGATTAGCTCACTGACAGATTCAGCCTTTTTTTGGCATCCTGAACAAAAAGAAATAGAATGGAGTACTCGACGAAGGAACAACGACCAGCGATGAACATCTCGGATCTCGATGAAACAGCAACGGCCGACGGTCACCGAACTTGCCCGACCAAAGGCGGCAATGTTCGAGAAACCTCGAATCCCTCCGAAAGGATGCGAGTGTAGCCGGAAAAGAGTACTTTCGTAGCCAAGGATCGCGGGTGCTGCTTTCTTATGTTACAGCACTGAAACCTCATCTTTCTATGTGGTATACGTATAAGCATACTTACATGCATGCACACCTAACTTATGCTTTTTTGCCTTTCAGAAGGCAAAACCAGGTTTCACACAACCTGGCTTGGATATACGTCCAAATCGTTAGCACGTAGCTAGCCCAGTTGATTGTCTATTTTCCGATTTAGTGTCAATCGCCGCAATAGATATACACATCTTAAAAGTGTGTGCCTCTGTAACCATAGCATAATGTACAAGAGGCAAACACACGACTCTGTCCAGTGCGGCCAGTGGCGGGATATGTACGACATCTCAACGATCTCAACGTGATATCTTAACTACCCCCGCACGGGCAACTTTTGTGCTTTTTCAATTCCGCGCGCATAATCTCACTGGAAACGCAGTGTATATAGGTATATAGTACCTATAGTACCATATAGTACTTCTCTACTTGCATACATACATTTATATACACATACGCGCGCGCGCGCGCTCGCCCGTCCGTGCTCCTGTGTGCATATATAAATACGTACGCATGCATATGTTTACTAGGTAGCGATATGTACATTTGTACATACATAGATGCAAGTTCGACGCGGCCAGACAGAGAGAGGATTTCCGGACTCATTGTTAGTTAGATATGAGCGAAATCGATTTAATTTCAGACTTGAACGGCGGCGGGCATCAGTTGCATTTGTTACATCCTTGCCGCGGACGATAGCGCTTACGGTATCTCCCCCACGGTAGATATCTACATTGGAAAGTCGCAGTCGAGCATTCTCGGAACACAATCATACACAAGACAGGACATATCTGGACATTTTCAATGCGCTCAGGAATCATACATTTTGAGAATATTACAACACTGCCCGCATATATCTCGTGCTTGCAGCAGTTCGTTCGCCCCCCCCCCCCCCGTGCTTTAACGGCATGATGCACCGAAACAAGTATCGGAGGAACGTAATGAATGGGGCGGTGGTTAATTAGCAATAGATTTATTTTCTACTTTGGTAATGAAATGTTCCTGGAAAAAAAATATATTATCTATGGAGAATGAATCGCTTCTTTGTTGGTGAACAGCCATCCAAGACTGCACTGACAGCAGCCTAGCCCATCACATAAAATCGTCGGAATCATAGCCGCTGTTCTCTGTGTTGGATGTCATGCTCGAATGACTGAAAAGGGAGTTGTAGCTCCTAAAATTCATTGGCGTTAATCATACAATAATTTAGCATGCACCTTCCATAAAATGAGTAGGGAGCAAGTGTCGGAACTACTGTGCCTCATTTCTGCTTCTTCTTGACGTTTCTTCTCTTCTGCTTTTTCTCTTTCCCTTTGCTCTTTCAAAATTTTCTTCTTATCCTCGCGCTCCAGTCGATCCCTTTCTTGTCTTTCGGATCGGAAATTAACTTGTTCCAAGCGCTTTGTTTTGTTCAAGCGGTTGACAGTAGTATTGATACGCTTGGCCACGTGTATTTTACGAACATCCTTATCCTTGTGGAAGCCGACTTGTCCAACATTCATACCTTGTGTCTTTTTCAAGTTTGACCACATTGTGTACAATACATCAACATCATTCATTTTATTTCCTTCGATACTGTTTGCTTTTACCAACTGGGCTGCATCCTCCAAAACACTACCTGGGATATCATCTATAGTTTGACCCTGTCAACATTAACCGATATTCTCGCAGCTGATTTCTATTCCTTTGACATTAGAAAGGAAAAATAGGATATATCCATAGGGAAGCTTACATATCGGAGTCGTAAATAAACATGAGCGGAAGAGTATTTGTCAACGTGGAACCAAACATCCTCTGGCCAACCCCATTTTATTAATTCTTCGTCTAGAAAATGTAGAGTGCAGAGAATATATGTATATATGTATATATGTATGTATCGATCCATCTGTTTGCTTGAAGAAAGGGAAAGAATCATTTTATCCACTCACTTTCATACTTGTCCACTCCCATAAAGAGTGTGACAGGTGGCTCAACAACTAAATTTGAAAATCAGGGAGTATCAGCTCATGAAGATACCGCATCATATATTAGGTATAAGACCACGCTTTATACCAGAAATCGAGTGAGCTCCTATGCCTTTCCCGATGTCTGGTACAAGAGTGGGCAAAGAATGACTAATCAAAAACATACTCGCCTTCACTGGAAAAATAGTACACCATATTGAAGGCAAGTATTCACAAAGTGTACAAGTATTCACAGAGAAAGAAGTCCCCAAAGTATCGGGAGCTGACAATTGGAGTCACCCTTGTCCTATCTATCCTTGTGCTGTCTCTTAAAATCACTGTCGCTTGTCGCCTAACCTCAAGCATGGTTAATTGGATAGAGCCATCGGCATGCGACGCGGCGCGGCGGCAGTAACAACGGCGCACCACCATTCCAAATCTGCTCGCAGTCAGTTTCAGTTTCAATTATATGACTGTAAATTGCTAATTCAGAATTGGACGCATACAGGCTGTGATTATATAGAAATCGAGGCTTCTGCTCATTTTTACCAGATCCAGTACTATATATCGCGATATGTGTAGCATATATAATCTATATATACTTGAGTTCAAAGTGCTCTTATTCCGAGCCCAAACGGACGCGCCGACTGTAGATTAGCGCAGATCAGTGTACATACTTAGATCTGCTTAGATCACAGTATAATAGTTCAGATGGTCTGGATGGTGTCGACATAGTTATAGTTACGGATTAGATACAATGGATGGTATGAAAAATGATAGATGCGTGAGATCAAGATATATATCTATTTCCATCTACTACGGGCTGCTACGGGCGCACGTGTGTGTAAGATATATATGTACAACATAGATATAGATAATAGCGAGGGCAACACCAACAGCCAGCACCGCTAGCACCGCCGGCACCGCCAGCACCGCCAGCACCAGGGAGAATAAGAGACATGCGCGATCGATGATATCCCTTCCTCCGTGGCCTCTGAATTGCCCTGGCTCTGGATAGGATCAGTACGGTGAATACGACATAGGTACAAATGTGCACGTACAGCTCGGGTACGCGCTACGGGGTTTGAGTGGTTCGCAGGGTTCACAGTTTGCGCTAGTTCACACGCTAGTTGGTACACGCGTCTATGTGCCAGAAGTAGATCTGCTGAGTTTTCGCTGTATCGGCACTATCCCGTTTTCCGCTTTCTCCCTCATTCTTCTGCACTAATCCTAAAAGCTCCCAAGAAACGCGCTCTTGCGAATCCTTAGAGACAAACCTCTGCTAATGCGGTCTTTCGGAAGTCATTGAAATACGTCCGCCAAATTTCAAACGTGTCATCGTGTACGGGCTACAGGGTGTGACACCCTGTTTAATATCTAACGACAGTGAGATATTCAGCTGCCCAAAGGTACGTAATACACAAGCGGCCATGATTCACACTACACGTAACATTTTTACAAAGGCTGCATGGAAATTCCTAAAAACATATTAATGGGCAGCAATGATAACCGTGCATGTCGTACGCGCAGTAAGCAATTTCCATTAAATGTACCTCCATACATGTAGTATGCTAGATCCTGTTCAATCTCTACCGTCCTGACACTCTAATACAATATGTATACCGTCTCAACTTTTCCCTCCGCAGCTTTTAGTTGATTTTCCACGTCTGACGCCTCCACCGCTTTGTCGCTTTAGAACCAAACTTAATCCGGAGCAGGAGCATACTCTAGTAGTTGCTATTTGTTGGGTTTATCTCGAAAAAATAAAATATCACCCATTCGAAGCAATATATGTATGCATATACTCTGGCCGCCTATATGACGTTCTCCTGGGTATATATTTACCCAGGAGAACGCTCGATCGACAGCTGATTCAAACAGAGCGCGTCCGTGCAATCGTAATACAAATAGTTACGAACAACCGGACAATATGTGTGCAAGTGTATAATGCAGTGATGTCCTGCTTCCAACAAATGTTCAGAATGAATCGCGATAAACAGTATTACAAAAGCTGCTCGAGTGCCCCTCCCCCCCCCCCCCCCCCTCTCTCTCTCTCTCTCTCTCTCTCTCTCTCTCTCTCTCTCTCTCAACACCTTTGGTTGTTGTTCACCAGCATTTGAATAAATCAATTATTGGCATATAAAGAAAAGAGGATGCGGGTGCATGCCTTACACGCCAAATAATTGAAGGAAAATTCAAGTCTACCTTGATCATAGAAAACTCAGCTAGTATTAGAAAGGAAGAGCAGGACTTGCTCACTTATAATAATGACATTTCAAGGGAAACGCGGGTAAAGGTTTGGACTGTTAAAGCCTATCGAGAAAGAAGTCACAAAGTAGTTGAACAACAAAGCCAGTAGATACATGCGTAGACAAACTAGCTTAGCGCTGTCGGTATACCGATGCGAAAAAGTGGGGGAAGTTGGTCGATGGCGCGTATGTATGTATACCGTAGCATGTCGTGTCGTGGCGTGGCCTGGCTTGGCTTGGCTTGGCTTGGCGTAGTGGCACAAGCACGGACAAAGGACAGAGATAGTTACGGGGGCCATCGAGTACGCCGCAGCAAGCAAGCACTTCCCAGCACTCCATGGCACTCCGCAGCGCAGCAGCAAGCACGTTGAAATCACGTGCACATCAGCAGGCATCCGCGTGTTCCCTTGCTTGCCTTGCTCGCTCATCGCTCAGTGCCGTCGTCTCTCACCCACCCCCGTTGTCTTACTCGTTTGGACCCACTATGCTCTTCTTTCAGCTAACACAGAAGGAATTTGAAGAAGAAAAAGTACAAAGAATAGACAGGCCCCCACAGTTGTTTAGTACTCGAGAAATAAGGTGCTTAGTACCAATTGCCTTTCTCTCTGGTACTCGGAAAGTATCGCGAGTCAAATCTCATCGCGATGTACTGTCAAATAAGCAGTTGTGTGAGCTACACACCGTTCGCCGACTACGAACTTCTGCGACCATTTTCTCACATCTTCTTTGTGACATGATTACATATTATGCGTTGGGCGACCAGACCAGACCCCGAAGGCCTAGTCAACGCGAATAAATGCACCTTGGGCTCATGTCCATGCCTGCTATGAGCACGATCTGCTTCCTCCATACTACATCATTTCATTGCATTTTATCTCTCTTGCTTTAAGCGCGATTGTACGCCCGACTGTCTCTCTGCTCTTGTTTTCCATGCTGTTATTATTCACTGCCGACGTTTTGTGTGTGAAGAAGCTATGAATGATCTGTTAAAGTGGTTTGTTTTCGAGACTAAGATAGCTGTCCTTGTTTCATGTGTAGGCGCTTTTACCAGCCATGTACACGATACACGCACGCGCACCAGCCTCTGACAGATATAAAAATCGTGCACGATCAACGAGTTAGAGGACAGACACAGTTGAGAAACAGAACCATTATGAGAGATGATTCGAGACAGACGAGATTCGATTTTAAACGTCATTCATTTGATTCTCAGAGATCAGACAGACGATCAGATCGAGAATTCTCATTCTGACATTCAAAACGTAGGGCATTGTTGACACCTTAACGTCGACACCTAACGTTGACACCTTAACCTTAGGATACAAGCTAACAACTCAGAAACTCTCCTTCAAGTTCATACTATCCAAACTCCTAGTAGTAAAGGTAGTAAAGGTCCAGTATCAAAACAGATAAAAAACACGAAACCGGTGGAAGAAATGCCGGAATTCTGCCTAAAACAGGTGGAAAACCAATCTGCAATATTTAATTTCAACGGTTCTTCCCATGTTTTTCCTACTTCCCGACCTTTCCCGGGGCTGAAATTTTGTGGAAAGTGTTTTTTTCCATCGAGGAAAACGTGGAAAAAATTCCAGAGCCCTAGCTCAAAATTCATTTTTTCGCAAATTTTTTAAGGCATACCCCTTCAAAAATTTTCGATTTTTCGAAGGTTCTGGGACCGGGACGAACGCTTGATATTTCGATTCCTCGTGTCTCAAAACGGATAAAAAACATAAATGTTGTGGGGGAAATGCCGGAATTCTGCCTAAAACACATGGAAAACCGATCTGGAATATTTCATTTCAACGGTTTTCCCCATGTTTTTTTATCTTCCCGACCTTTCCCGGGGCTGAAACTTTGTAGAAAGTGTTTTTTTGCATCGAGGAAAACGTGGAAAAAATTCCAGAGCCCTAGCTCAAAATTCATTTTTTCGCAAATTTTTTAAGGCATACCCCTTCAAAAATTTTCGATTTTTCGAAGGTTCTGGGACCGGGACGAACGCTTGATATTTCGATTGCTCGTGTCTCAAAACGGATAAAAAACATAAATGTTGTGGGGGAAATGCCGGAATTCTGCCTAAAACAGGTGGAAAACCGATCTGCAATATTTAATTTCAACGGTTCTTCCCATGTTTTTCCTACTTCCCGACCTTTCCCGGGGCTGAAACTTTGTAGAAAGTGTTTTTTTGCATCGAGGAAAACGTGGAAAAAATTCCAGAGCCCTAGCTCAAAATTCATTTTTTCGCAAATTTTTTAAGGCATACCCCTTCAAAAATTTTCGATTTTTCGAAGGTTCTGGGACCGGGACGAACGCTTGATATTTCGATTGCTCGTGTCTCAAAACGGATAAAAAACATAAATGTTGTGGGGGAAATGCCGGAATTCTGCCTAAAACAGGTGGAAAACCGATCTGGAATATTTCATTTCAATGGTTTTTGCCATGTTTTTTTATCTTCCCGACCTTTCCCGGGGCTGAAACTTTGTAGGAAGTGTTTTTTTGCATCGAGGAAGAAGTGGTAAAAATTCCAGAGCCCTAGCTCAAAATTCATTTTTTCGCAAATTTTTTAACAGCATAACAGCATAAACACTGACAACTGTTGAATTCAACGGCAGTATGAAAAGCAAACTTAAGAGTTCTCTCGGGCAACGGTTGACTTTTGGATGGTAAACTAGTGATAGAGCTACCTTAAGAAAGAAACGAGATTTCTGTCTGTTGCACTAGAAAAGAATGATTATATATTGTATTACCATGGAGAGCTCGACTGACAGAGGGAAAACGTTTCGTTATTGATTGCAGGTAGGAGAAGATGAATAAACTTTGTAGACAAGTGTCGATCGAGAGTCCGAGCGTGTCAGGGCGGGAGTGGGTATTCAGCTTCGATGTTCCTGTACCTGAAGTACCGGTACATGGGGCTCGGATTCGTGTGATGTGTGCCGGTGCATGCTATCATCCGCGACGATCTCCAAGTTTGTCTAGTCTTACTTCGGTCTCGAGCGGCAGCAGTTTAGCGACAGAAGTCTCTGTCGAGGGTGACTTCCCAGCTTCACTACCGCATCATGGAGTACGGGACGCCGCGCTTTTTCCTGGCTATGAGGTAGCTGGCATTATTGAATCGTTGGGTACGGAACTGTCCGAAGATTGCGACTACAAGGTCGGCGATCGAGTGATCCTTTACCCCTATGAAGGACTACCGAATGGATACGTCGAATACTTGGTCGTCCACGAGCTCAAGTACCTCATAAAAATACCGGACACTCTCAGCTTGAGCATTGCCGCAATGCTACCTGCCGGAGCTCTATTGGCGATGAATACTGTCTTCGCTGCTCATGAACACGTGCAATCGCTGCTGAAGGAAAGGGGAGCAGAAAGTGTCTGTAAAATCTTGATAGTCGGAACTGGAGGCCTGGCGCTCTGGGCTCTCAGAATTGCCGCCTATCATTTCAACAACATGAAGGACCGAGTTACCATCACTATTGCTACCCTAAAGGATGAGGGCCTAATAATGGCGCAAGAATTTCAACGGTGAGTCGGTCTTTCTTCTAAGGCTTAGGAGTATCTTCTCGTGGGTGGGCGTATCGATGCGCCCGCCTGTCGTTTCGCAAATATTGCCGATAGATTCGTTGGGAAAACGACTAGATTGATATATGTGTACGCATGCGCTTTGTTTCAGGGTGAATGTAGTACAGTGGAACGAGGACCTGTATGAGAAACAACTGATCGAGCGGACTTTGGATGCCTGTCGGGGTCAGGTGGATGTGGTCATTGATTTCGGCACAACTTCTCGAAGTCTTCATCGTAGTATGCAATGCCTGAGCAAGGGCGGTGTAGTTTTTATTCTAAAAGAAGTAGCTGAGAGGCTCTTACCTAAATTCTGCCGGCGGGCCGAGGAGTGGCAGCAAAGTATCAAGTCAGTAGAGCCCGGGACCTTGGAACAATTACGCGAGTTGGTGCATCTCGTAGCCAATGGGGAAGTTGAACCGCCGCCGCATACTGTTTATCCTGCCGAAGAGGCACTTGATGTCGTTCACAAACTCTGCCATTCGGAAATTCAAGGCCGCGCGATTTTACGCTTCCATTCTACAGATTAAAAGCATTCAAGGTCAAAATGAGATTTGTCCAGGTGATAGGGCCGAAAAACTTTTCAGTCTTGTTCTGTGAGCCACGTGCATTGAGGGTGTACATTTCAAGTATTAGTAGGACCGGCGCGGCGGTCTCATTCCCATAAAGTACATAGCTGTTCCGTTATTCGCCGTTGCAGTACTTTGGATGTGACGCGCAAAGACTTTAAAAGAACTGCTCTCCTTACATTGGGATGTTGCGTGCATTACACAACTGCGTATCTATCTAGTACGGTTATTTTTGTCCAAGTACCAAGTTGCACCTGGAAACGCGTGAAAATATTTCGCGACGTGATAAACTTGTTGTTGTTGTTGTTGTTGTTCTTTTGTTCTTTTCTGTTGCTCTTTTTCCGACCGCTGAACAGTTCTACAGACGCGCGGCTACTAAACAACAGCACTCGACGGAAGAAACCTTTGTGCTCGCAACTCTCGTTGAAGATAAACACGATGAGACCGCGAAGATTTTTCCAATTGTATTTCTATGGTCTTCCTGGTGCTCGATACTGGAAAGACACATCAATTTGGATTGTTGGAAAGCAGAGCGCGGCGCGCATCATGCGCATATGGATAGACACATGTGCGTGGATGTGTTAAGCCGTGAAGCGTTGCTTTGCGCGCTGGCACGCGCGCGCTCTTACGTGGCATATGTGTGTATTAGTAGCCCTGGTTGGATTGATGTTACAACGTGGAAAGTGAGAAATTCTCTCTTTTGAAACTTGTACAAGTTTTCTGTCAGTATTCTCCCCCCTTCACCGTTTAGAATAAGTTTACCTTAGTGACGCACACACGATGTGTACTTCTGTGTCGGATCAAATCTGTGAAGTGTTGTGTATTTGGATGGCAGAAGCATAGCTTCTTTATAAAATGCACGTATCTCAGTATTTTTATTGTGAAGCGGTCGTTTGTCGTACCGTGAACGAAATAAGAGAAATAAGTCCCTCTAATATTTGGGAGCACGGGCCAATAAGTTTTGATTCGATTCAAGTAATGATTTTGTTCTTTGTTCTGAGGCGTGTATGCACAAATAAGGAGGTTTCAGTAAGTGTGTGCGCAACGCACTTGCACACGGTACGGGCAATAAGCTCCGACTTTCGCTAGAATGAGAGATATGGTTGGACTATATCCGAAGACTGTTTGTCTAGTTTAAACCTTGTCTATTTTTATCCTAATGTATGATTACGACTCTAGATGCGTGTTTCGTTACACTGATGTGTTGCCTGTTAATCAAACCAGTAACCGTGTATTGCGTACTGTATAGAAACAATAGAGTGTAAACACTTTTTATTAATCTGTTGTTCCATTGATACATACTCCCATACCAGGCCACCCAGTAGAGCGCCATGATCCTGGTAATAATCTCTGCGTGTGCAAGGTAAATTGGATGGGAAGGCCGAGCGGAAACAGGCGATTTTCAGGCGGGATCTTTATAAGAAAAAAAGGACGAGTTCAGTTGTTGGACTGTTTGGTTTGTCAATGTTTGTGTGCCGGCAGTTCCTTCAAGTAATTACTAGGCACATAACCGCTCTGCTGATTTCGATCTTCCACGAACCACCACTCGTTGTTCCCCTTCTCGTCGTGAGGTCGAAGAAGCCTAATCACTTGCCCTTGAGTTACGGGCAATGTTCCAGGTAAGTTTGTGTTGAAATCAAAGAGCGCATAATGAAACTAGAAGAGAAATGAGAGAAAGTAACCATGACTGCTTTATAAGAGTAGCGAAAAGAGCGTGAGGGCTCGCCTACTATTGTGAGCTGACGAATTAAACTCTTACTTCGTTACTACGGGAATTGTGTCCTGTTACTTGGGCGTTCAACGAAAGTAAGTCTTCCAATTGCGATTTCGATGCGCTATCACTCTTCTTTTCCGGGGAGTCCATTAAAATCAAATCTGGCGTGCTTGGAGAATCTTTGGTCTCCTTAGCTGCCGATTCAACCGATTGTTGCGTTGACCATGTTCGAATCGGACACAGTTTGTCGGCGGGCAAGAACCCTTTGGTAACGCCATTATCTGTGAACCAGCGAGATACGTTTCCCATAGGGTCCTGTTGCTTCATTACCGCGACTAATGTCCCTTTGCTTGCTCCTACGTCCAACGGCGTGGTACTCTGTACAGATTCTGTTACGATGTATAGCTTTTCACTGGAGTATTTGGATTTGAGGGCCATTCTCTGAGATTCGGTTTGCACAAAGAAAGGCTGGTCCTCTTGTTGGACGGAAGGGCTCGTTCCTGCGAAGGCAAACCGGGTTACTTGGTTCCAAAGTAAATTGTGATTAATCAGGAAGGACTCCAAGATGTCTTGATGCGACAGTTGCGGTGTACCCTGAAATAGTAGTTGTTATACCGAGCTCACTGGCTCCGCGGAAAAAGGGCGGCTTCGCCTATTCGAACGGTTGCGTACCTCGCAAAGAGATAAGTACCGCTGTGTGACCTTTCCATTAAGAAGTTTTCGTGCGAGAGCGAATGCCCTGATGCATTGAGCTAGAATCTTGGTTGCAGCCTCCACTAAAGCGGGTAATTCTTCCAGTAATTGTTGCGTTAGAGCCTCAAAATTACATTTAGCCGACGTCAGCTCCTCCTGCACCTAAATATGGCAGATAATATATATGTAAATAATTCGGATAAAGCAGGGGCAGGGGCAGATCGCGGGAACTCGGGGGAGTACTTGCCATCCGAGAATCCCTGTATTTCTCGCTCTTCGAGATCGCAGCATCATAATCCAGCATTTTATCTTGACGTTTCATTATAAGGACTGCAGGACCTTCTAATAGTGAGCTCAATAGGCTAATCGGTACGCTCACCCTCGTTTCTATACAGGACTTGAGGTCTTTTAACAAGAACGATCTAACCGTTGATCGTATATCGCGAAGCTTTTCAGTTTCAGCATTTGATATACCCTGGTAGTACTGAAAGAGGAAATCCGATATCACCTCACCGGTCAATGCTTCGATATTTAGATATGCGAGGCACTGTTCGACATCTTTGGTGAGCTGCCAGGTACACTTTTCAATTGAATGAAACTGCCTTTCCAGTTCTTCAAACTCGGAGTCAGCAGGAATGTTGGTTAGTCCAAAACTGGCTGACAGCTTGGTACTTAGCCTCATTGAGATTTTTGCTACAGAATGCATGCTCAAGTTCGCTATCCTCTTTCGTAGTGTATTTTCAGTTTCCAAATACTTGGACACTAAGTCCTTTCTTCGCTTAGACTCGTTGATGTAATCGGCAACTCGGGCCATGGTTGTGCAAGCCTCCTCTATGAATCGTTTGTCCTGATGATCGTCGTCAGTAAACTGGGTATAAAGAATGGTAATGTTATTACATTAGAAGCTCTCGGACTGCCTTCCCCTCTCGCTCTCGCTCTCACTCTCGATCGCCGGTTCTTCGATGCCTAAGCTTCGCGCGATTACCTCTTCTGTGTCGTACCTTCTGGAGTTCTCGCAAGATAAGGGGATACTTTAGGATCCTCTGTACAGGTTTGATAAGAATCGAACTCATGTCGAAACATGCAATTTGGCAACGTAATGAGTCGATCGCCTTATTGAATACATTTACAATCTCCTCGTTCGCTTCGTACTGTAATATCGATCGACATCGCTGTTAGGCTACTTATTCAGAGAGAGCTCGGGTGCTAGGTACTTTACTACGTTCATACCAGAGAGAATCACTCGCCTTTCTCAGTAGAATCAATGCAGCTTCGTGGTTACCACAATATTTAACGTAGGTGGACTGCAATTTTTCAGCCATCTTTATGAAACATGGGCCGATCTTTTGCTCTTCTTCAGGCACGCCTTTCATTGCTTGCAGTATCAAATCGAGCAATTCTTCCGCTGTTACAATGATATCAAGAATATTTCCAAACAAAGTAACTACATCAATGCCCCGTGATTCTAAAAGTGTTGGCTCGTGTAACTGGAAGACTTGGTATGTTAACTTTAAGTCGCGAACATACTCCCTTTCGGTCACTACTAATTCCGATATGACATTCTGCCTTTGATCAGCTCGTTTTTCTTTTCCATTGGCATCGCTATGAACCGCTGTGCCTGACGTTACCTCTTCCTCAATATTGGCGATTGGACCAACTTGCCGGTTTCTTATTCTCTCGCTTGAGTCATCTTCAAAAGAAAACTTTTGGCCATCCAATACCGACGGAGGTGGTGGTGGTGCCGATCTGTGGGGTTCGGAAATTGTCGTTGATGTTTCTAAATGATTTTCACTGTTTCTCAGTATAACAAAGTCTTGGAAGAAGCTATCGGTTGGACTATCAGCTTTCCTTTCGCCGGGGGCTCCTCTCTCGTCGATTGACAATGTTGATTCCAGCATAGAGCCGCTGTCGTTCTCTGTTGCTTCCGCCTCGACTCGTGCATTGTTCGGTGCGCTTTCAAGGCCATTTTCAATAATATCGACATAGGATGCTGGAAAGATGCCCTGCATACCATCTTTTGAGCCTTCTAACCATTCCACATCCACGTATCTAATGAGGAGTATAATTTCGCCTGGTCGAAAGCTCAGCTCATTGGGAAATTTTGCATGAAATGCATAGAGTGTTATGGCATATGACTGTACACTATCTGATCCATATAACTGAGTGTTACAAGTGGGACTGACATCCAAGCCCTTGGACAAGGAAGGAGACAGTTGAGGATACAGTTCATCGTACTGTGGAATAGCCTCCGAGTCTGTAGGCTGTATTGATCCTTTTCTTTCATAGAGAGTGCATTTCGAATCAACAATATCTGGTGGCACTTGGAGCGTATGATCGCACGCATCATGTTTCTCATCGGATACATAAGTTACAAAGTCTTGTGGAAATGTTCCACCAGTTCCATCTCCCTTTAGACCATAGCACCAACCATCTTCGAGAACTTTGGTCACAGTGATTATCTCTCCGAGGTTTAAGTCCAACTCCCCTTCGAGTTGGGCCACTAAGTTAGCTGTTACTCTTGCCTTTCTTTCTAGAATCTTTGTTTCCGATACTCTCTTTAATATCGCCGAATTCACTTGCCACGTATGACTAATGGGAAAGATCCCCCTCCTGTCCCCGATGCAACCAAAGTACCAACCACTCCCAGCATCTTGTAGCCCAACTATGACTTCTCCTACAGAAAATGAGAGGTCATCGTTGTGTTCTCCCAAAAATGTAGCAGTCGAAACAAATACTCGTTCGGAGTCCTGCAGTCGTGGCAGTTGAATTTCATGCAAGTAATTTATCGGAAACTTGCCAACTTTGTCGCAGGATTCGCCATAGCACCAATGTTTATCTAGGACTCTATGAACCTGATCCAAGACACAATATGCTATCATTAATGGCATTGTGGCAGCAAGTATACATAATACGCACCCCCCCCCCCCCCCCCCCCGGCCAATGCTTTAACAGCGAATGATTAGCAAGTGGGATGGTCCCATTACCAGAAAGTATTCTCCTTTGCATAAGGTCAATTCACCGTCGACTGTAGTGAAAAAATCATTGAGCACTCTTGCCAGCGCCCCCGATTCCATTTCCTCCAAATGAAGAGAACACGATTAACTTTAGAGTTTCTATAGTTTCACGCCTGGCCACTTTTCGACGACCAGCACCAGAAGCAGTACATTGCTCGACTGAATGCAGAATGACTCTTCTTCAAATGCGACATTCGGCGAGAATTTGCGAACAATCTCACCAGCACATCACACACACGTCAACAGTATACTGTGCCACAGTTACTCTCCATTGGCTTCACTGTGCTTCAAACTGTCGATGTATCAAACGCCATTTCTCGCTATCTGAAAATTCTATGTAGCTCGATTTACAGATGAATGTAAGACTCGAGACCAGAGATCCCTATTTTTTCATGATATCTGCATACACGTCTCCTCTCCCTGCTTCTCTGCTGCTGCTGCTGCTGCTTTCCACCTATCTACATCAGTTCATACCTACTACCTGTACATCGATATGCGTATCAAGTCGAAACAACAACTGTTGTCCCCACCAGTCCCCACTGCTCTCCCCTCCGAGTGGAACTCACGAATGGCAACGTCTACTTGCAATTCATGCTAGCGCGCGTGTGTGTCTGTGTGTGTGCTGCTTGCTTACAAGTGTAGCACAGCCAGCTGGCACACAGTAAGTATTTACATACAGCACGCATACGCACGACGCGACGACGGCAGGCAGGATGGAACAGGACAACAGGTTCAGTGGAGTCCAGCAGAGTTCGACTGGTGTTCGACCTCGGCGGATACATTCATAGCGAATTGTAATCATTGGGAGGTGGTGGGGGACAAGAATGTTCCAAATGAATGTCTACGGTGTACGGCACATTGCATAGTTTAATTACTATGAATGTTAAAGTACAAATTCGTCTTGTATTTTCTTCTCCTATCCATCAATAATTCAGTTCATATTTGCGCATATTTATGTACGGCATTGTGCGTACAAGTTGAAACTGTTACTTATTGTGCAGTTTTTCAATGCAAACACTTAATTGTTGAAGACGGTGCAGTAAATGCCGCATATTCGTGCTCCAATGCTTAAGCCCGGATTGTTCCACACTGCTCTCTTGTCTTTGACCCAACTCAAAGTGCAATCGAGCCAGCCGCTCTTGTTGCTCTCGTATCTCTGTCATTTGTTCCATGCTGCAATCTTTTCCTGAAGAGGGCAAGGGTTTGAAAGAATGGAAGGGCCGCGCCGGACATCGCCAATAAATCAATGCTATTACCAAACGCTCGCAGGTTCCCACTGTGAAAGTCTTCCAAAAGTTGTAACAGTGCCTGCTCCATATCTCGTACATCTGGAACTTCTGACAAAAAGCAATGGTGCTTGCATGTCGAGGCTACTTGATTCCGCAACACCAAAGCAAAAGAAAAGAATCGCGCCAATGAAAAAACTTACTAAACATAATGCAGAGTATATTTGCTTTCATGAAAGCCAAGTAGAACAGTTGGAGGCTATATAGCATTCCAGAGAATATTAGCAACAAGAGAATAGAAAAAAAGAAATCAATCGGCCGGCCAAAGTGTTTATCCAGATATTCTACCTTTATGATGGCGATTAATACGTAATGGCTCGGAGCGTGTAATTCGTTGTTTGTCTTTTTCGTTTGTATAATGCAAGCGACACTGAGCGCCATGCCCTGATACATTTACAGCTCTTCCAGATACCATAGACCCTTGACTTGTGCCTTGGCCGGAACTGTCCTTGCTTATTATCGGAGATGTTTGCGTATTACTATCCCAAAGTACTTGCTGCTGGAATCATATTTGTTCGAATAGTCTCTGCGATACCACTCACGGAAGGCAAGGACGCTTGGTAGAAAGGGCCGATGACCGGAAAATACCGAGATATGAGAACTCTGCGTATCATTTTTGCTTGGCCTTTGAGATCTTGTTGGTGTCGACGGAGGTGTTGCTTCGCCACCTTGGCTCAACGGTTCCTCTGACAATTCTTCCTCTTGCACAAGTTGTTGAAGCTCGCCACATCCAGATACTTCAACCATCTCCACTTTGCTACTTTCCTTTTGCACCTATTACACTACATATGAACGAGAAAGCCGAAATATTCTGACCCTCATAGAGAAACCTCGCAATCAGCACAAACTCTGTACTCTGGGTGGTATATAGGTGGTATCGAGGCAAACTGATGCAGACACAACATACTCTTGGTTAACTGTCAGCCGGATAAGTGCTGACTTCCTTTTCCCGAGTTTAGTGTCAGCGCGGTTAGCGCCCTTAATTCCACTATGTAATATACGCCTTTTCAATTATAGGAGAGCGAATTATTGAAACTATTTCATTGCTTTTAAAAACTATCTCAATACTCTTTCCTACATTTATACCATTATTGCATTTAACTCTAGCAAGGTCCGCGCATAATTGTGTGCCAAGTATATTCATCTGAACATCGAGCGAGAGTGAGAACGAGAGAGAGAAGGAGGGGGGATTTTTTAATGACTACGCGACTGTGTACTCTGTTTTACGTTTTGCTCGGGTGGCTTGTCGATAATAATTAATTCTGACCCATGTGTCCCATGAGCGTCTCACATAAGTGTTATATTGCGATGGTTGCTGTTAGTCTTGAATATGAAATGCTGTCAACTGCAGGCGGCGCCACTGCATAAATGTGACTCGTGATATGGTGACCAATGGTGACATCGTCCATCGAATGTGTATGTGTGTGTGGTTCAGTGTGGTTTAAGCAAGCAGAGACTCGTCATTGTAGTAAATACAACATATGTATCTCATCCCCACTTATCGTGCTCATCAGAGTATCCATAGATGCAGCATGCAGCCATGCAAGATACAGTAGGGCGATACATGTTTCGTAGTCAAAAGCAGTATGGATATTCTATATTGTAATGGAAATCTTTAATTTCTCTTACATTCAAATACAATGGATAAACCTAAAGGTTGCAATTGTCACGAAAGAAGGTATGGTTTGTTAATTCTACAAACTACACAATTTCCTTAAGAGAACGGCTTTAATTAGCGTTAGAAGAGAAGTCTTCTGTTTGAGTAGAACAATTTATCCCAAAGTTGCATAAATATCGCTGTACCATGGTGCCCTTTAATGGAACCGTCGTGAGAAATCGGTAGTTGTGCCCTCTATTTGTCACCTCGATAAACATGAGCTTGCCTCTGATTTTCCGCTAACAGCTGACTGTAAGCTCATCATGGAGCCCCTTCCAATTCAGAGGAAAAAGTAATGAACATAGGACTTACACTAGCTGACAGTAAATTTCATCATTTCTCTCGGTTGACATACCTATACTGAACTGACGGCAGAGTTTCATAAAAATACATGAGTTGTGCCTTATGAGCACCGATCGACGAAAGAAATTCGCTCTGGTCTTCTTCGTTATGCCATTGTAAAATGTACAGGCCAGCCTCTTGCATGATATGAGTACCCTAATAAATCACTCGTTATAGAGAAATTCATTGAATTTCAGTCGCGTAGATTTGCGGTCTCACCTGAATGCTCTCCCCGTCGTGGCAAACGACACTTGGCTCGACTTTTATAAACTCCCCCTTTGGATCGTCATCTTTGTCCAAAGAGCTTGCCGGACATTCTAATAGAGTCAGTTTGGGTACGGGCAGTTAGAGTGTATAGATAAAAGGTAAGATGCGTAGTAATGTGGTCGAATCGTACTTGATCCCATAACTCACCTACAGCCGGCTTGGTATCGCCGTGATTTACCTGATGCAGAACGGTGAAAATCACATTATGCCGCATTACATCGAAATCCCACGTCAGTACAGCTCCGGGATCATTGGAATGTATCATTACTCTATGAATTTGCCCACGATTCAGACTAACAGAGTGGTATAAAGTATGTTCGTGCTCGCCCGAACCGATTTCTAAGTCAACTTTGTACAAGTGCTTTGGTATAATACCTCCTTCACTAATATATGCCTAAAAGTTAAACGACTTCTTGTTCTCTCTTCTTGCTCTTGAAAAAGGCAATAAGGCCCATCTTAATTATCCGACAGTTTCATGTCAGCTTACCTCGCATGATCCACCAAGAAAGTCAGGTATAAATTCGGGATCTAAATACTCGCTGAGACCGCCCGAGGTGTGTTCGTGAAAATCAGTACCGCAATAGAAAACGAACTTCTTCCTTGTGTTCTCGTCTAAAAGGCAGCACAGCATGTACGTGAAAGGATAACTCATGATTTGGAGCGTGCTGGAGGGTTTAGTGAAATGTTCGTTTTGTGCGGAATACCCACTTATGAATGTACTTATTAATGTCCATAGAATTGGGAAGCATCTCGGTGCCCGCATAATTAGTACGCGTCCCATTGTTTCCGGATAATTCGTTTCAACTATTTCGATAATTCGCAGTAATGCCTAATGAGAACATTGGTCGAGTCAGTGATCATATCGTTATATAAAGCTGGTGGGTTTAAGGGGTTGAAGATCCAACGGAAAGAATACCTTTATGCCAGGTTTCCATAAATGGCGCATATTTAGACCCTCGAGATCGATGAGTAAAGACCACTGTAGGACAGGATGACCACAAGCAGTGGTTGCATCTTCCATCAAGAGTAAGCCTTCTTCACAAATATGTAATGCCTAAATGGAGAAGAGCGTTAAATGGGAGCGAGGTGGAAGAGGAAGGGATGTGCAAATACCAGGGGAGTGAGGTTTATCATAATTCAATACCAGAAGTAGTAATTCTTCTTCTCCTACCGACTTCAACAGGCCCTTCACATCCATCTGGCCCAAGCGCAATATGTATAAGGGTCGGCCGTCTACGTACAATCAGTGCGGAACATATATTGTTTAATTAGCATTCGCACAGTCAATAAGCACGCAAGCTTCCCGGGGAACCTTTGGTCGAATCTAGTCCAGGGAGGCTTTCTCTATCTGCATTACCTTTATCGAAATGATGCCATCCACCGGGAAAGTAGTCTTTTATTACAGACGGTATTTCGTAGTCTTCAAGAAGTTTGTCTATTTGATGTTTCTTCCTCCAATGCAAGGATTCTGTTAACATTTCTTTGGCTTTCTCAACCGAGAATTCAGCAGCTCTCAAGAAGCGGAGAAACGTTGAATCCTCGGGGACTGAGTCACCTCTTAATTCTTGTATGCTCGATCGTAATTGCAAGAGCTTACTTTCCTGTATTACATTTAAATTTCCCAAGTACCTCTCTATGTAATCCGATGAAAGTTGTATGTCTGTGGAAAAGAAGAGAAAGGTACCACTGAATTGGAAGTTGCTCGCCTAGGTAGCCACTTGCTCCCATAGATCATCATGATACGAACCACGCTTTTTACTCTTAGGGTCCGCTACATATAATTCCTTGTCTTCGTATAATTCTTTCTCCTTCTCGCAGACTGTCCTAATATCGAAGGAGTGGTATGGTAAGGCACTATATTTTAGGGTACAAAGAAAATGGGAAGATGGTCATTCATGATACTCACTCATTCTTTTCCCACCCATCACTTTCAGAATCTTGCCAAGGAGGTACAAACGTAATGCCCTCATCCCTTAACTCATTTACAAAATGCTCGATTATTTCTTTACCCTGAAGCAAAGGAAGGAAAGCTGATGCACTAGTGAAATGCATTTGATACTCAAAAACAATGCCTAAGTCTTGTACCTTCGCGATGTTTTGGGCGTATTGTTTCATTGCCAATTTCTCCATTGAAGTTTCAAATCCAAAGAAATTTCTAATGTCCAGACTTGCAGTTTGCTCGAAGCATGTCCATTCGGGATTTTCTGGGTGAACCTACCAACAAATGACCAGCTGTCTTTGTTCCTGGGTAATGTACAATCATCGCTCTTAGACAGTGGAACTTACAAAATATCTGCACTTTTCCATGACCGTTACTCTGGTCGCGAAGCTTTCGTTAAATGCCTCTATTTCCAATACATTATTGCGCCTGTCTAATACATTTCGTTGAATAAAGTAGACAAAATCTACACCGATTATCTGTAATGAAGGGATGGCGATGGAAGTTAATCAATATTGGCTAAAGGCATCCAATAATAGCGCAAGGTTGCTGCACCTTTTTCAATATATAAGGTGCCTCTACATTTAATTTACAACGTCTCTCAGTGGTCCTGATCGATCCATTCTTTGATTCTTCGTCGAAAATAACTTCACAGCCAACAAAAACTGGAATTTGCGGGCACGTCGGGAACCTGCGTTCATAGGCCTGTATACATTCATACATATATATAAATCGGGACTCTAGAAGTACGCATTGCTGTAACGATTGTTCAACCCATTGCAGGTTTTTCTTGTAGAAAGCTAGAAGCCCATAAGAATTAGTCTCAGTTTCTTTTCGACAATAGCTCTTAAAGTGTCGCTCTTCGTGCTTTGCCCCGTCCTCTTTGGACGTAGTAAAAGAAAATATCGTTTATCATACCAGCATGACCAGCGGGAAAGGATGTTTGTATACCCGAACAGGTGATTGGTATTGTTGAACCATGTCTCAAGCTGCTTGTTTGTGTATACGTATACGACGACGGCTGCTCTCTCTCTCTCTCCCCCTCTCTCCCTCCCTTACTCTCTTTCCCTGTCTCTCTCACCAGTCACTCGTTTGCTCGCTGCAGATTGTAAATAAAATTCAATGGATATATGGCTCGCCCAACAAAAGGATTATTGCGCCTGCCTGGAATCCAATTCGTAGTATATACCTCCTTTGAATTCTGCCAGACACCGAGGTTATTCCATGCTAGTCCGCATCCAAATCCGCCCGATCTTATTCGATTGCATTCCACATATACTTGACACACACGACACGCGGCGCGGACGCGGACGCGCGCGCGCGCACAACACCACACACACGAGGCAATGTGCAATATGTGTTTCTACATGCATACTACCTGCGTGCTATCTATGCTGCTGTATGTATGCATGTACAGTAGAGATCGATATAGCGACATTGGCCACATGTGTGTCAAGATCTGTGTGTGGCGCGCGGAGAGGACGGCAGAGAGAGAGGGAGAGAGAACGAGCATACGCGGTCACGTAAACTTGACACTCGCGCGTATCAACAACTCGCGCTTCACGCAAGATTGTTCCACTCGAGACGCTACGCTGGCTCGAAAGACCAGCTCTATTCGGTGTATGGCGGCTCCGAAGTGTGAGTAAGGCAGAGTATACACTATATAATGGCTGCGTTACTGGTATTAGTACAAGGATAAGGATGACTGCATGCGGAGGCACGTGAGCCTAGAGAGAGAGAAGTGTGTGTCAGCGTACACGCCCAGGGCTTTAGGATAATTGCATAATAGCCGCTGACTGGAAGGTCTCTAGGAATGAAGCTAAGTAATAGAGAATGAAGATGCGACGACACATTTATTACAATTATTCATTTAATACCGACAAGTTCGACATTTGGTTGGCTTTGAAGTTGATCGGAATAGGGAAAAACACCATTACTCGGTCTCTTCATCTTGTACATTGAACCCCCTCGTAATGTGTGAGCTATTAATTATGCTGCTGGCAACGGTCAGAAGCGGCTGCTCCGAGTGAGAATAGAGGGGCGGTGGGTCCCGTTCCCCGAGCTTCCAATTGTCGACATTGGTTTGCGACATACTGCAAAGAGCTTCTTGTTTCTCCGAGCTTTCATATGTCTCGTATGTACCAGTTTCGGTTTTGGTGCTAGGTTTTGGAGTGGTGATACTTTGAGATCGAGGGAAATGTGCCGCTTTATGATTCTTCGTTTCTATTTCGAATGTCAACTTCGGACCTTCGTCCAAGCTGGAGTCTCTGTCCTTTTGAAATGATAATTTCTTTGAAAGGGAACGTTCGCCGCTTCTCTGTACATTTTGTTTGGTATTATCACTGGCGGAACAAGAAGCCGGGTTAGTAACTACATCCTTAATTCTAACGTCGTCATCCGATATATCCATACTTTCCACGCGGAATCTGTGAAGGACAGAGAGTATCATTCGTACTTGATGTGCTTCGCGCATCGCACCGCGTTAGTACTGCTACTACTCACCGTCCTATCCTCTTACAATTGTTGGTGGACTTGGAGGTTTTTGGCGCTTCCTTTGGCTCGAAAATCAGTTTTACGTCTTGTTTCCTGTGTTCCTCATTTTGCTTCAGAATCAGTGTATAATCATCGTCATCAATGCTGTCGTTTGCCAGATCGTCGTTATAGATCATTTTCTGCAAGTTGCCGCCGAGAGCGCTCGCGTAACCAGGCTTTCGAATTTGTCCGTCTTCACTGCTATAATAGTCCGTGTACGAGACACTTCCACGGCTTTCTCTAGTTTCTTGGTCGATATTCACGCAGAATTCGTTAAAGTCAAGGTCCAGGCATGGTGTGGTAGGGAACTTGGATGGAATATTGACGGCCTGAGCTCTGGGAGGCGAAATAATAGCAAATGTCGGTGTAATAATGAAAGGGTGGTAGCAAATAATCGAGCAACTAAATCGTTTACCCGTCGTTACTGATCAAGCTGATGGACATGCTACACTCCCCGGTAGACGTTGGTGCCGGCGATGATGGTTCCGACGACAAAAACGATTGTGGTTCACTGCTCCACCCTGTACCTGCGCGGCCAATCGTATTGGGAAAGTGAATTCGGCGGTTCTTGCAATACTTTCATTTGAATGCTTACTGTTTGGGCTAGTTGGCGATGACTGATTCCGAAGATCACACAGTTCATTGTCAGTAGGTATTTTATAGGGTGCGGGGGTTGGTACGACAAATCTAAAAAAGAAAGAAAGTAAAGATTTCCTAAGGTTTTCCATGGCAGTTTCCAGCAGCGGCAGCAGCAGCAGCAACAACGCGCGTATTACCTCGCAATTTCCAAATCGGACGAATGATATTCGCGGTTCATTCCGCCAATGGCAAGCGTTCGATTGGCGCACTCATGATTCGAACCACTTGGTGATGGATACTTTGGCGGAGAGGAGGCTGGAGTTCTGAAGAGAGGCGCCCCCGTCATCATCTCGAGGAAGGAATCCAGTTGTCGTAACGATAGGGCGTTGTGCAAGGTTTCGAGTGGCCTAATGGGAGGCACTCCGCCAAACCCTTCAATGGCTGCGTGGTATCATTAATATTTACGCCGAAAACTACTTGGTTCCTACGCAAATCTTGAATATCACCGTAAAAGAGGTATTATTATTACTCACCAGCGATGGCTGATGCATGAGGTGGGACCATATCCTTAAGATTCGGTGCACTCGAGGATCCACTAATAACAGCTGTGCTGAAGAGACTGTTTGCTGAACCGGTCAACTTCTTGCTCACATTATAGCCCAACAGTTTGAAATAACTCATTTGACCGGAGATACTATGGCGATGACGCCTTGCTGTGCAGGCAGAGTCAGGTTGAATGATCGAAGGTCGTGTGTCTGGAGAGGAGAAGGAGCCTTGAGGGAAGGAATGGCTAAACCTCCAAGGTCTACTGTGACTGCAATTGCGCAGAAGCTTTACGAACCAACAGTCGTTCTACCTTGGTCTAACATAAGACGACGTTTCTGCTCGCGGTATGAACATGCGGTCGTTTGATAGATTACACACTATGTGCATATGATGGCAGGAAAAGATAATAATATAAAAAAAAAAAGAAAGAAAAGAAACGAAAGCTCGAGAAGAATAATCTCCGTATCTCTTTACCTTTCTCCGACTTTTCTTGCCTTTGATGGTCATAGCTTCGAGCACGAGGCTCAATCATACCGGTTGTTTCTTCGCAGCGGCGTTGCCTTTGGCTAGCCGCAAGTTGACTTCCGAGCCGGGCCGCCTCGTGGCCCGCCACCGTTCTAGCACTATAATACAAATTCAAATTCCATTAAGCATAGAATGAGTTGTGCCAAGAGGCAGCAACAAGCTGTGTTAAAGAACCTAATTGGAATTGGCGCCGAACTCTGTAGGAATCCACTGTCAAAAGGCTCGTCCATCATATTCATGTCCAGATCCATCATATCAATAGCTCTGCTAGTGGTTGGGCTGTCGGACATGGTGTCGATAGGGTGAGCTTCCGCCATCTGTAGCGGAGGTGTGCCCTTGAAAATGAATGGTATCTTGGAGTTAGGCAGCGAGAACCAGTTGGCGATAGATTAGGGTCTCGTATCTAACAAGAGGGAGAACACACGAGAGCTATTGGTGAATTAATGGGATCGTCCTCCAATGTCCCTAATTCTGCGTCTTCCTCGTCGATTCGCGTACTGCACTGTGAAATTGTTTCCTGAGCAGAGCTGCAACTCTCTCCCTGAAAAGAAAGTATCAACTACTTTCGCCGGATCTCTGGTTCGTTCGATTCTAACGGCTCAAGGTATATATATCGGGGACTCACGATATTATGACTGCTTTCGTTTCGCGAGTGTGGCCGGAAGCCTGGGCCTGGCGGCAAATTCTTTTGCACGCAACAATTGACACCGGGACTAAAGTGCAGCTCGACGTGAAAGCGCTCCTCGCTGCTCGGATCCTTGGTAGGATCTTCATACAACATGACCACAATTTGCGACATGTAGTTTAATTCGGAGACCATGCTGACGTACTCCATCGCCCGGCGCCACTGCTCATCCTTCATTACCTAAATTCCATGCGAGTGGCAGAAAACAGTTGGCTGGTACTCGGAGTATTGGGATACTATAATAGAAATATAGAAGCTGATAGAGATTGGCAATATTATTTACGTCGAGTAAGCCACCGTAACGTAGGACAGTGAGCAACGAGTGCACATGACTCTCGCTCGTGAAGTACAGTCTCGTGCGGACATGCCTTCCCGGGCTCGAAACTCCGTGAGAGTATCTAGAAAGGAAAAGTGACTCGAATTGAATTGAACTTGCGAGTGTGCGCATTCAATGAAATTACTGTTTCTACCGTTACTGGACTGTCACTGACTCTCTACCTTGGATTAAGCCTATTCACGGTTTCTTCTCCTGACTCCTCGATATTCCTCTGCAAATCGGCCCTAATCTTTTTCAGGAGGGGTGTGCAAATCCCCTGGCCTATTGTCAGCTTTTCTTGTACTGTCAATCCGTATTCCTAGTGAAGAACAGATAGCATCAGGCGCCGACGGAATGAGCTATTCCAGCATGGTGAGAAATATGTGAGAGCAGACGCAACACGCATGATTACCTGTGGTATGACTATATCGGCCAAATACTTTGCATAAATATACAATTCCTCGGCATGCTCGAACTGCAATGTGTGGTTATTGTGTTGCAGGTCGTATTTAATACAATCGTAGATGTCAGGAATCTTGGATATATCGAATCGTTTGTTCTTTGTGCAAAAGTCCTTCTCAATCTTTCCCCAGCGTCGACCCATCAATTCCCAAGTCTCTCCGTGATAAAGAATTGCATCTGTAAGATAGAGATGGGGATGGAGATCGAGATCTTAGGCCTCGGGGGATCCAAGAGGAGGCACAGGGCTGCAGCGACCATTCCCACCTTTCGTTTTTGGATCATCTTTCTTTACTCGCACGATGTCCATCAACTTCTGGATAAGGGCGTGTACGTGCTGGCAACAGCGAACTGGATTTTTAACGAAATCCATAGCGGCGTTAATGCTCAAGGCGTTCCCGGGATTAATCTGTTCCCGGTCTTCAGGGGTGAACTCCCTGTCTTGTTGCAGCAGCTCGTGCAGTCGGGTTTTCACCCTGGAATAGGAAGAAGGCCTGTTATCTGCACCAAGAGTCACAGAAGCGGAAAGTGGCACGTACATATTCTGATATTTACTACTGTCGCAGTCATTATCTAAAAGCCCATTGGTATTGGCACTTTTGACCATTTGGACCAGTATTGGAGTCAATTCACCTTCCAGAGCGAGTAATCCTTTCGCGAATGCTGCTGCTGTCATTTGCACCCTTCCCTCGTCACTGGCATAAATCTTTAAATCGTGTCGAAATGTGGAATGTAAGCGTAATAAGCCGAGGCCTTGTGCACCTGCATAATCCCCTGCGGCATGCAAACCAGAGGTAGCATGACATCAGCATGATAGATTTCGAGTGAGAGCGAGATGCAGTAGTTGATCGAGCAACGTGTCTTTGCCAGGGGTTCCTCCCTCCCGCACTGGCGGTAACAAGGCCCGTCCCCAAATCAATGAATTAAAAGCTTTTAATGTTTAACAGGAGATACGAACCACTAAGGTGTCTACCTTGACCACCGGGATACATGCAGCGAAAAATCCGACCCAGTTCCTCGGCTTGGATGCGACCGGCCGGTGTAAGTTCTCCACCCCATTTTAAGATTAAGACAAGCGACGGTTCTCCGAGCCTATCTAATCCGAATAGGACAGTCATTCGTTTAGGATACGCGCAGAGAGGGGGCAGAAGAGAATTGAAATCTACAGGACATGATTGCTATACCATCGTCAGACGAACTTCCCCTTGGACGGCCCCTGGGTTGGTATTTCATCTGTACCTTGCGGTTTATGCCGGAAAAGTGGCCGTACCTATGGCAAGTGAGAGAATCTTGTCTTGATTGAACAGTGGACGGAAAGGGTCGGCAAATCGATATGGGAGGGACTTTCTATTGGATCTATTACATTTCCAAGACACTCTTCAGCTGCTCGAGTTTTCCCTGTTTCTCTTCAAGCTCAGGACCTGCGGCTCGATGCTGAATTTCGGCAAGCAAGCTGCGTGCCGTGTCCAAAATTTCTTGCAGTTGCTTCGGTCGCTTCAGCTTGATGTGGCCATGCTTGTAGCCGTCGTATTTGGCGAAAATTTCAAAGAACCTGCGCAAGTAAAATATTGGACGGACATGTACAACATCAGGCATCCCTTTTGACACCGGTCTTTCGGACGGTAAGATTCTGTTTACTTTGGGTGGCGAACTTCGACCTTCATCTTTTGTTTGGGCGTTCTATCGCCATGCCTGATAACAGCAACGACACAGCGCAGCTCCATCCTGCACGGAAAACGAAATGACATGGACAAGTGAGAGTGGATCGCAAGAGTGGCGCGTCCGCATCGCCACGTCGCGTCGGTGAAAGAGTGCTACCCTCGCGGGCCACGCTTACATTTTTCCAAAGGTGGTTGGAACAATTGGTGGATCGTCCAATTGAAATGGTACACTCCACGGAATGTGTAATGTTGGCGCCAACTCCCGCAAGATCATGTTGCCCAAAATTTTTGCACAATCGTCGTAATATTTATTGGAATTCTTTACGAAACTGAACCCATTCACATCGCAGACAAACGACTGACCATTCGCCCTATAAAAAGGCTTGATTAAGAGAAGGGGGATTAATCCGCAAATGGCATCGGACTTGGAAACTCGAGGCTGAGGTGGTGAATACTTGTACTCTTATGCATGATAAAGGCAGACAGGGATAGATGAGCACGACGGCCCCATGAAATTGGATTTCGTGGTGAACTGGAAACGGTGTCGTTTGATGAGTGAGATCCCGAAACGAGCAGATGGTAAGACGAGTATGGAGGGTAGACGTACCACCCTTCTTACCTGAGTAGGTCGAAGCCGCATACGGTCTGCTTAAACGCCAGACATACTTTTCTGCTGATCAATTTTTCGGCATTACTAAGTATAACTGGATATCGAATCTCCTTCCCCTCGGAATCCCTCTCGACCTTGCCGTCGAGAGCGGGACTTTTCCTTGCTTCGGCATGGGCGTAATCGGGCCCGACCGTATAAACTTTTACGTCCGTCCCATCGGTCGGCATGAAGTCTTCGTATATGTACGATCCAGTTTTTCGGACCCGTGACTCCGGCGAGTAAACACTGCTGCGACTTCCGATCTTGCGGAACAATCGCTGGCTACCACCACCGGCAGAAGTTGGATAGTAGATGTAAATATTATGGTCTTCGGCTGATACAGGCTTCTCAACAAAGGGTTTGTTAAATGTTACCCCATTAACTTCAACATGGTCCTCCGATTCGACCAATTCGTGATACTTGGGATCGGCAGAATCCCGATCCAAGACGGCGTACCGTGGTATCTCGATACCCTCGCTGTCTAATATGGCGTAGACTCTTCTACGATCCTGAATGTCATACTGCATAGGCAGATTATTTATAATAAATGGATTACGCAGGTTCGCGTAGTTGATGGCTTTATCCAAAGGGAAGCCTTTACTGTGGAAACTGATCAAACAGTCAACAATAGGCCAATTCTCGACGGGCTCCTTTAGAATGATATCTTCGGGGAAGACGAGAATCTTGATGTACTCGAATTCCTCGAGACGCGTCAGAATCTCCTTCATAGGCTTACTCTGCGACTTTTTTGCCATGGCACAGACCCCAACCAAAACTTGCTTCCCTTCGCCCTCCAAATCACTTCCCTCGGTGCAGCCGTCCTCGTTATTGCACCCGCTTGATCCATCTATTCTTTGCGATGATCGGTAAATCGTGGCAGCAACCGGACCAACTGATCCGACCAGGCCTGTCTGATTGCTTAAGTCTCCAACATAGAAGATGGGCCGATTCGCACCCCGCAGTCCTTGATAACCCTGTTCCAGCTCGGTGTACGACATGTCAGCTGGGTAGCTCTCATTGATGCTCAACCAATGTCTCTCAGCACTCACAGCTGTCTGCTGCTCCTCCTGCTGCTGCTACTGCTGCGGCGGCTGCGGCTGCTTCTGCTTCTGCTTCTGCTTGCGCGAAAGAATGTCTATATGTGTACATACACTCACTCGCGCGCACACTATACACTCTTTTTTACAGTATGTAGACGAATCGGTTATATCCGAGAGTACACGGCGCCAGATTACGCTACACGCACGGCCTGTCACAAATAACAGAAATGTACCTATACTGACAATTATCAGTGCGCTAAAGAGTACATAGGTTATTGCGGGCCTCTGGACGGGACGCTTCTTTTATACTATATTATTATCGAATATACACACACACACACACACATATATATATATATATGACTGCGAAATCCATATATGCTCTATAGCACCAACAATAAGACACCGCAAACTCCGCACCTCTGTTCTAAATCAAAAAGTACATACTTATGTACACACGCACTATATGTGCTCGATGATCTAACCGCGCGCCGACCAAATAGATCCTCTTTTACCTACACTACATAGACACTGTTCAATGCACGCGTATAATTATTTATGATTATGATAACAAAATGCACAAGACATGCACCACACTGCAACGAGCACGCCGGCGTCCAGCATCCGGAGGACCCCCAGCACATCTGTTTCTGCTGCTTTGGATCCTTTGGATGCTACCTGCCAACCTATATATATACATAATTATCTAAAATCTAGATATGTGTAGATGAAGATATATCCTATACTTGCGTAGTATTGGATGCAACCTAGCTAGATAGCTTTAGCTATAATGTAACATAGATAAATACTGATACACACGATACACACAACATGGTTTGGTAGGAGCACAGCGGATCTGGTGTAAAGAATCTGGATCTGGTATGATAGACAAGTATCGCAAATGGGTATGCTTAATTAATAAATAGATTAATGTAGAGGATGGGAGAGGCGGCGCGAGCGGACTGCAGCGGACTGCAGCGGACTGGAGCGGACTGGAGCGGACTGGAGCGGACTGCAGCGGAGTAAAGCAGGAAGCTTGGCATACGCAACATACTGCAGGCGTCGCATCTATGTACTGGTACGC
This sequence comes from Ectemnius continuus, assembly GCA_910591665.1. Lineage (NCBI taxonomy): Eukaryota > Metazoa > Arthropoda > Insecta > Hymenoptera > Crabronidae > Ectemnius > Ectemnius continuus. The sequence continues at coordinate 53,190 of OU342866.1, forward strand.
GAGGTGGCAGGATGCTCGAGGCAATAGTTCTCGCTACTGTCGTTTTCATTCTCAGGCAGAATGGAACGTCTCTGTTTTCTGTTGTGCTTTTAGGCTGGAATCGACGGAAAACGGAAAACATGTCGTTTGATTAATTACAGTGGACGGAAAGGTTCCCGAGGGTGGATCCTTGTAGACGGTTTAAATGTCGGGATTCTCTGTAGGGGAAAGGTTCGCGCGATACAGGTGTAATTAAGTATAAGGCTAGGAGAGGCCAACGATTTAATAGGATATCGATTTGTCCGTGAGTGCCGTACTGGCTCCTCCATCGTACACACGACCAACCAAGTAGCCATGAACGTCGATGCTTTAGGGATAGGGTTTCCTACGGGAAACCGTTCCCAGTTATGGATAGTTAATCGCGTTTCTACGCAACCCTGATTGCAATGATAAGTTGCGCGATGTGAACACCGCACCGCGATCAACGACCGCAGCTGCTAAAGAAGGAGTTCACCCAAGTTCAGCCGAGTTGCATTTGGCCTTTCAAGAGAAGCAGACACAGCTATCAGAGAAGAGCTTGAGATAATCGTGACGGCAGCGAGAGTCCGGCGACACAGTGACTAGAGTGACTGGGATCGGGAACGCGAACCGAACCTGGCGATCGCCGCCAATCCCAATCGCAATCCCAATCGCAAACTGAACCGTAATAATCTCCGCTGGCATCATTGCTGCCACATTTTTCGCAACTGGAAAAACGTCGGTGACAACGGTTGAAACGGTGGCGATCGCACCAGTTCCTCTCCAAGGGACACGCTTAAAGAGCGAGCGTTTCCCTCTGCAACAGATCGCTTCTTGGAGAAGAGCAGAAAAGAGAGGAGAGATTAGCGCCCTTTCTCTATCATCGCTGCTGCCTTGCTTGAATGGCATGCCAAAAGACAAGTTCCTGGAAAGAAGGACAGAATAAATACTGAAAAGATGATGGAGAATGCGAATATTGATGGGGCCGCGGTGGCTTGTCCAGTTTGTACCTTATACCTCAGGGAAGGTATCAGCTTACAGAGACACTTGGATACCCATCCAAAGGAGCAGGTGATAGAGGCTCTGATAAAGGCAAGTGCTACTACTGCTCAGGGCCAGCAAACTCAACTTTCACCCGTTCCATTGATTTCTACAGCCTCTGTCCAGACTCCTCACAGCACTCCACATCTTGCGCATAATTCACAAGTCTCTCCTCAAGCTCCATATCCCATAGGACCAGTATTCGAGTGCCCGCCAATTGGAACAGTGATGCCTCCTCAATTCGCCTCGTTTAGTTATCAACAATTTGTAAATAATGGTACTGTCATGATACCACAGTACGCCATGGCTCCACAGGCGAATCAAATGATGCAGATGCTTTATAATCCTTACAATTTGTATCAGCAGCAGCAGATCCCAACAGTGCAAATGATATCACCGGTTAATACAGTACCTAACGCGACTAGGGTCAGAACAGTTCCAACACTAGCCAATGAAACTACCTCCAGGCCTACTATTACAGTGCCGGTGAACAGTAACGAACCTAAGGAGATATTGCCGGAAATTTTGTCCGAGCAAGAGCCGGAGCCAGAGCCCGACCATGAGCCGGATACGCAAACAGAGCCGCTATCGGCAAGACTAGTATCCGAGTTGGATGTCGCGAGACTTCCGTCACCTCTTACTCAAAATGACACCATCCATCAAGAGCATAATGGAATGCCGACCGATGAGGTACGCCGAGATCACCACCAAGATCGCCGGCTTCCACATTCGCTGGCTATTACTTGCAACATTACCAATATTATGGACGATGAAGATAAAGCTGAGACAGTGTTGCCCGATATCGATAACATCCAACCATCGAATCCGTCGATTGAACTTCCTAGTACAATGTGTTGTAATATCACATGTCACGAAACATCCATGGTACAGCAGCAGCACCACCACCATCACCACCATCACCAGCAGCAACAGCAGCAGCAGCAACAGCAGCAGCAGCAGCAGCAGCAGCAACAGCAGCAACAGCAAGAGCAACAGGAACAGCCGCGAGAGGAATTCATACCCACTGTGTATAAAGAGTGCGTCCAGGAGAGTATGTCTGATGAGATATCCGTGAATACTACGCCCGACGATAAACACGACGAGTATGGAAGTATCAATGAAAGAGCATTGTGCAATAAGGACGTACAACTGGCTGAGGGTATCAATTCTCCCAAGAGACAACCAGCCAGCATGGCATCTAAGGAGACTTGCCAACCGGAAGTGGAACAACTGGAGCACCTGTTGATCACAATCATGGAGAGAGAACTCGGCGGTACAGCGGAGAAAGAAAGGAGGAACGAGAGGGATGAGAGGAAAAGCGATGTGCCGAGGCAGAAGACATTAAAGGATGAAGGAGACGGAGACCGAGACCGAGTCGGAGTCGGAGTCGAAGAGGCAGTTGTTGGAGAGGGCATATGCACGACGGACGGGGCTAATCATGAAACTAGCGAGGATGCTGGCGGCTCTGATGTAAAGTCAACAGTGAATTCAGTGGCACGACTAACTACCGACATGGATAAGAATTCTTATTGTACCTACAGATACAAGCATAGCCTATCGGCCCCCACCTCTCCCATCTCCCACAAGAAAGTCTATCATCCTTATTCAACGCATTCAGAGTTTGGATCTGCGGAAAACTTGAATGTATATCCAGCTGGGTTCGATGCTAGCGTGCTGCAAGAGGAGGAGGAAGATGAGGATGAGGAGGACGAGGAGGATGATGAGGATGAGATCGACGAGGAAGATGATTCCGAGGCGAATGAGAACGACGAGGATAACGAGAGGCTCGATCTCGAGGGTAACTTGGACGAAGCTGACATGGAAATCGAAGAGATTCCCAGTCCGCATACACCAGCTGGAAAGTGTGGAGAGAGTACCGATTACGTTAGGTCGCATACGCCACTCTCCACGAGTAGTGGCATATCTGTGCTCAGAGTTAGGAAGGACTTGAGCAAGTCATGTTCACCAATGTCGGTGCATTCTTTCCCTCATCTCGACAGCAACGGCACAAATCAAGATGAATCGAGCAATAATCCTGCCAAAAGTGGTGGGACCTCTTTTAAGACTCCGATCAATTGTTTGCAAGTCAATGAAGAAGCTAGCAGTTTGTGCCAAGGGGCGGCCCTTTGCGAGGAAGAGGCAGAGAACAAGCCAGTCTCGCAGCATACCACCACCACCACCACCACCACACACCACCAACCTATCGTTACAGAAAATCTCAACAGCTTTCCCACTGTCAGTTCTCAGCAGGTTGCAGTCTCGCATGATTCTTACCCAGCAATGGCAGCTAGCAACAAGCTTGCCCAAAATTCAATGAGCCTCCCCGACTCCTTCGAAGCTGCCATCGGGATGGAAGCAAAGTCCTATCATTATACAAAGCCAATAGTACAGAAGCAGTCGTTGGAGCTCTTGAACTTGAACGAAGACGCCCATGCGGGCCCAATGAATGTCTTTGAATTTGACGGCTTGCAAATTTTAGTTCCTAGCACATACATTAACGAGTCTTCACAGAAGGCAGTAAGCGCTACTAGCCAACAGTCTATGGCAAGTAGCGAAGGGGCTGTGGGCATCGATGAGGAAGTGAAGAGCATTAACATGAGAGCCGATGAGACAATGCCACCAAGAGGAGAGCTATCCGAGCAGGAGAGCAATGGCTACACGGAGCAATCTGCATGGCAGGTTTGTGCCCGGAAACTTTTGATCTCAGCAGAGCCCTCAATAAATCCGTGTCGTACTAATCGCTATGCCTTTTTTCAGCTATACATGGGCCAAGAGTCTTCGCGTATGTCAACTTCGTACGACTTGATGGCACGAGAAAGCTGGGAAGAGTCCGAAGGATCGGACAACGAGATTGGGGGCCCTCTATTGGACAGTCGATCACTAGCAACGCATTTCACCTCGAGCTTATTCCTGGACCGGGACAGGAAGACGCCGACTAAGAGAACCTTCAAGTGTTATCACTGTTCGGAAGTGTTCGATTGCCCAAAGGAGCGCCGAGTGCACAGTACTACTGTCCATAAAGAGGCAGGACCTAGCAGTAGCGGCAGAGAAAGCGGTAGCGGAGATCAAATCGAAGTGAAGGATATCAAGTTACTAGATGGACGCGTTAACATTTTCGAAGATATATTTGTGCCCGGCTTGCATGTCCAACAGATTTATCACCATCAGCAGCCTCTATTACACCAGCTCCAACCGGCTCAATCGTCAGAGCTGGACAAGCTCGATTCTGAACGTAAAGTCGATAGTGTAGTTATGCAGTCGAGTGTCGAAGTAACTTGCACGATATGCAATCAACGGTTTAACAGTGAAAAGTCATTGCAATTGCATCACAGAAGAGTTCACGTAGCGGAGACGTCGAAACGCATTCGCGAGAGCGCAAAGTGTCAAATTTGCAACGAAGAGTTCCCTTCTGTCTTGTTGTTTAACGCACACCTCAAGGTTCATCCGTTGGAGTGCAGTCAGTGCGGCAAATACTTTTATAGAAAGCAGAATTTCAAACTGCACATGAAGCGACATTTGGGTATCAAGCCCTTTCCGTGCACTGTGTGCGATAAAGCCTTCTTGACCAAGCAGAAATTGGACGAGCACACTAACGGCCATACAGGCAACGCGCCGGTTAAATGTAATCTTTGCAACGAGACCTTTCGCCGATATTCCAATTTGACGCAGCACAAGAATAGGCATCACCTTAACATTAAGAAGAAACTTAAGGATTACATATGTCACTGTGGCGAAGTGTTTCACACCAAGAAGAAATTAGCTTGGCATAAAGAGACGCACGATGAAAAGCCAAAGGCTTGCACCTACTGTAACGAAAGATTTATTCACATGGCAAGCTTGACCCGGCATATGCGCCGTGCACACAATAGAAGATTTGTTCCTGATGCACACAGGGAGAGTGAAAATGTGGAATGTCCGATCTGTAAATGTATTTATCTACGCTCTTCTCTAGCAGTGCATATGCGTGTTCATAATGGCGAAAGGCCGTACGAATGCCAAGTTTGCTCAAAAGCATTCAGTACTAAGTGGAATTTACAGTTGCATAAATGGACGCACGCGGCTCGCAGTACTAAACCATTTAAATGTAATCAGTGCAGCGCTGCATTTTACAGGCACAGTGATTATACTGCTCATATGAATTCCCACAGGAATGTTCGACCCTACACCTGCAACTATTGCGGTGCCCAATTTATCCGAAAGTACAACTGTCTAAGGCACGTCAAGGAGCACGAGGAAAACAAAGCATACACCTGCGATGTTTGCAATAAAACCTTTCACAGGTCCTACTACCTGAAAGAGCATTTAAGGGTACACTCGGGTGCGAGGCCTTACACCTGCCATATCTGCGGCAAATCAAGCGGCACCAAATCCAATCACAACAAGCATGTCAGAATCCATCATGCACGAGAACCTGTCAACACGGAGAATTAACTTTCTCCATTTAGGAGTAAGTTTGCTCACATTTTGCGCAAATCTGGAAGCTCCCAACCCAACCCACCCCTCAAAGTTCTCTTGCATGCTCGGCATTTCGCGCTACTGCTACCTTTCTTGCTCGGTTCTATCCTCTTCTGTTCGTTTCATTCCGTGTCCTTTCGGACACGCGTTCCCCCCCCCCCCCCCCCCCCCCACCCGGCATTGCTAGTGTTGTATTGTGCGTTCTTTTTGAACTGTAGAGTTTTATTTATTCGCACCGCGGTGCAATTTGACACAGCGGCGGCTGCCCACTCCTATTAAAAATATAGAGGGAAGCCATTCATTAGACGAATTATTAGCGAACTTTCTCGTCATAAAGTGGTACATGCAAAAGAGTCATTGACTGTTGGTCAAAAGCTGCCAGTCGAGTACTTCGCAGCGCATCACGTTCCGAATTACTCATCACTTGTACACACCCACACACACACACACACACACAGGTTACATGAGACTGTATTTGCAAAATATTGAGATGCTACAGGCTGCTGGTAAGGAGTTTTCTATGCTGTCCTCGTGAAGGAAGAACGACCATATGTTCTAGAGGGTGGAAAAGGTCAAGTATCCGATACATGTATAAGGGCTCTGCGAACTGTAAAATGTCATCAACTATTTAGCACAACAGTTATTTCAGGACTGTTGGATAAACAGCATTAGAAGCCTGTGCACAGCATTCGTTGCTCCGCAGTTTGGTTTGTTCGATTGTACATTTAAAGAGATGCACGAGTGCCGCGAATCATATAAAACATATTCCCGTTGTTTAATAATTAATGTAATATTGATAGGAAAGCGGCCTCGTAATCTCCAATTAGCATAGACTGACTGGTATGTCGAGTGCAGGAGCGTGCATAAAATATGCAGTGAGTGGGCTAGCAGTGCAGGAATGTATGTACATGCACGCGTCTGCGTGCGTCTCTGTATGTACATCTCTTAGAGGAAGTGAACAACGCCTACAGATAACCAATCCTCGATTGGCTATCATTAAATAGCTACGAATCTTAGTTGTTATTCTTCTATATTTATATATTTTTCGAGTGATTGGATGCATGTCCTCTCGCTAATACCGTTTCCAAGACTGATCGATGTTGGTTCTTAATTTCCCGTAACTTATTTCTTTCCCCTATCGGGATGACAATATGTCGCTCCTCTTAGTTCAATATCTTCCTCTACAAAGCATCGTTACGAGTGAAATATGTCTAGACAGAGTTAAGTAACCGACATCGACGTCCAAATGTGCAATCATTATAGTTAAAGAATACGTGCATTCGCGATGGATGCTCCTGTAGATAGTGTATATATGTATATCGGTACTATCACGTGGTAGTACTACAAAATCGTGTTGACAATTTATAATCATACGAAACCGACTTATGCTTAATGAAACTTCAATAACTATTATCATACAAAAAAGTTATAAATCCGTATGTGTACACCATAATAAAAGTTATGTATTGAGGTACTTTTCTAAACAACTTCTTTTGCATTTCGATCTACTGCGACATGTGCCTTTATCACAACCCCGGCTACAGTATCTGCACTTATTGTCAGGCATTTTGTTTGAATACGATATCCGGCGTCTCGAAAATCGACCATTACTTCATTTTTCTCCCAACTACATCTTTTAACCTTCCTATTTCTTGGGTGCTACTCCAATTTTCTAATTGAGCTATTCTATTCAATATCGGAATTGTATCGAAAATTCCCGTAAAAGCCCCCCGGAACAATGAACATCGGGAAAGAAGTGATGTAAACATTTCCGAGCCCTAGCTCAACATTCATTTTTTCGCAAATTTTTTGACATACCCCTTCAAAAATTTGCGATTTTTCGAAGGTTCTGGGACCGGGACGAACGCTTGATATTTCGATTCCTCGTGTCTCAAAACGGATAAAAAACATAAATGTTGTGGGGGAAATGCCGGAATTCTGCCTAAAACACATGGAAAACCGATCTGGAATATTTCATTTCAACGGTTTTCCCCATGTTTTTTTATCTTCCCGACCTTTCCCGGGGCTGAAACTTTGTAGAAAGTGTTTTTTTGCATCGAGGAAAACGTAGAAAAAATTCCAGAGCCCTAGCTGAAAATTCATTTTTTCGCAAATTTTTTAAGGCATACCCCTTCAAAAATTTTCGATTTTTCGAAGGTTCTGGGACCGGGACGAACGCTTGATTTTTCGATTGCTCGTGTCTCAAAACGGATAAAAAACATAAATGTTGTGGGGGAAATGCCGGAATTCTGCCTAAAACAGGTGGAAAACTGATCCTGAATATTTGATTTCAATGGTTTTCCTCATGTTTTTTTATCTTCCCGACCTTTCCCGGGGCTGAAACTTTGTAGAAAGTGTTTTTTTGCATCGAGGAAAACGTAGAAAAAATTCCAGAGCCCTAGCTCAAAATTCATTTTTTCGCAAATTTTTTAAGGCATACCCCTTCAAAAATTTGCGATTTTTCGAAGGTTCTGGGACCGGGACGAACGCTTGATTTTTCGATTGCTCGTGTCTCAAAACGGATAAAAAACATAAATGTTGTGGGGGAAATGCCGGAATTCTACCTAAAACACATGGAAAACCGATCTGGAATATTTCATTTCGATGGTTTTCCTCATGTTTTTTTATCTTCCCGACCTTTCCCGGGGCTGAAACTTTGTAGAAAGTGTTTTTTTGCATCGAGGAAAACGTAGAAAAAATTCCAGAGCCCTAGCTCAAAATTCATTTTTTCGCAAATTTTTTAAGGCATACCCCTTCAAAAATTTTCGATTTTTCGAAGGTTCTGGGACCGGGACGAACGCTTGATTTTTCGATTGTCCGTGTCTCAAAACGGAAAAAAAACATAAATGTTGTGGGGGAAATGCCGGAATTCTGCCTAAAACACATGGAAAACCGATCTGGAATATTTCATTTCAACGGTTTTCCCCATGTTTTTTTATCTTCCCGACCTTTCCCGGGGCTGAAACTTTGTAGAAAGTGTTTTTTTGCATCGAGGAGAAAGTAGAAAAAATTCCAGAGCCCTAGCTGAAAATTCATTTTTTCGCAAATTTTTTAAGGCATACCCCTTCAAAAATTTTCGATTTTTCGAAGGTTCTGGGACCGGGACGAACGCTTGATTTTTCGATTGTCCGTGTCTCAAAACGGAAAAAAAACATAAATGTTGTGGGGGAAATGCCGGAATTCTACCTAAAACAGGTGGAAAACCGATCTGGAATATTTAATTCCAACGGTTTTTCCCATGTTTTTCCTACTTCCCGACCTTTCCCGGGGCTGAAATTTAGCAGGGAATGTTTTTTTGCGTCGACGAAGGAGTGGTAAAAATTCCAGAGCCCTAGCTCAAAATTCATTTTTTCACAATTGAATTTCTCGATAATTTTCCACGCTTTCCTGAATTCTTCGAGATGGGTTGTATTGTTGTTGCATTAAAACGAACATACAGCAATTAAGGAATGAGAGTACTTGGCATTAAACATAAAGAAAAGCTCTGATTGTCGTTAGAATCGGAAGGGGCACTACTTAATCTTACAGTCTGTATGTTGTATAGGATGATAGGAATGATACTTGAGTGCAATTACCTGCTGCTGCATGCGCGCTTGCTTGCGTGGGTGCGTCTGTGCGTAGTATGGATACGTATGAACACATGCATAACCCAAGCCCCTAATTTGGTGTACATATATGCATCTAATATATGTATAGAGATGGTGTCGATGGGCACATAAATGCGTACGCATAAGGAAAAGTCGTAATAAGTGTGTAAACTGATGTGTAAAGCGCGCTCTAGCAGGCTGGAGGTGCCGCGATATACTTATAGCAGATAGATTGACACTTGACTCTGATTGACTGTAGGTCCTGTAGATTGCCTTGCGGCGGAGTGCGGACTCGTGTAGGACAGGACTCAGGATCGCATCCAGCGAGTGCGGCACGTCACGTCACGTCACGGCACGGCACGGCACGGCACGGCACGGCCATGATTAGTGACTCGAGTGGTAGAGTACAGTCATTGCTGTGGTCATTGTGGCTGGGGTGGCTGGTATACCGCTCCAATTTGTGAATTAGTAGCTCTCGAGATTTAGTAAGATTAACGGCACCGTGGTAGAAAAAGCGCAGTTGTTACTTATGATTCCAGTCTCTCTTTCTCGCTCTGTCTGACTGCCGTCTGCCTGCCTGTCTCTCTAGTCTCTATCAGAGGAATATCATATCGGCCAGTATTAATCGGGATGAGTGCGGATGGTGGTTGTGGATAGTCGGATCCGTCGGATCGAGTTTATCGAGCATTGTGTATATGGAGTGGCACTCGAAGCGTTTACCCTATGTGCTCTATGATATGATATAAAGAGTGGGTGATCAAATGTACTCATTGTTTGGAGGTAGGGAATGTGATCTGTACGATCTGTAGGGAGAAAAGTGGCCGGTGAACCAAGTGGAGAGATGAGGCGATGATCTCGATTGTGTACCGAAGGTTTTAATGGGCAAACTGCCCTCACGTATGTGCTTCGTAAATTCTAGGGTTCTGCACTGTCGACAGATTCAGCGATAGCCATTCTAGAGAGGATTTGTGGGCTTATAGATAAAGCCGATAACGGCATTTGGGGACTGCTGGCAGTTATTGGAAAGGTTCTCCGAAATTGTTGGGCGGCCGGACGATTTCTAGTTGACGATTGGATAGATCATGCTGGCGTAATCGAATCGAGCAGTATCTCAGAGAGCGGAATCTGGCGTTGATGGCACATGATTGACTTGGGGCAAACTGTGCATCATCGGGAAACTCCGGCAGACGCATGAAGAGTCCAGAGCGTCCCGATGTATTTTGAATGGTCGGTGTGCTTGCCCAAGACCAATTGTGCCCAACTAGAAACTCCAGAGACACAAGTGTATTGGTAAGGGTATACGCTTGTGTATGCTCAGCGTGACAGATAGACACAATAAATAGATTTGATTCCCATTGCTGTGACCATGGCGAGTGTTGCCCCTTTAACGACTAAGCAGGTGCATCAGTTGGTAAGCATTTTATCTGTTTGCATGAGTTTATCAAGAGAAGTGCGTCGATTTGGTAGAGATAGACGAGTGGATGTGACGTGTGTTGGCCTCAGTCAAGATGAACATTTTCGCACTGTTTAGCGCACCAGTATCGCAAAGGCTGTGAAGTCAGTCCTGATGCCAGTCAAGGAGAAACACATTCGTAGTATCCTTTTTAAGTAGCCTGACTCGGGGTGTTGCAGCCTCTTTTGTTAATGGAGCGATCCGGAGGATTAATGCGATGCTTTTCTTGCCAGTATAGTTCTTACATCAATTTTAGATGCAATCATTAGCACCTACCAAGAGAAGAGTTGCTATATTTTTTGGACATCTATGCTACAACAACCGGTTCAAGAGAATCAAATAGTGGCTTGGAAGTTCTGCCATGTTTTGCATAAAGTGTTGCGCGAAGGCCATCCAAAAGTGCTTGTGGACTCGCAAAGATATCGCAGCAGGTTGCACGACCTGGGGGCATGTTGGCAACATGTACACGAGGGGTACGGGCCACTCATAGACCTGTATATCCGATTATTGATCACCAAACTAGATTACCATAAGCGAAATCCACGTATGCCTGGAAATCTGCAAATCACCACCGAAGAATTGGAAGCCATAGGAGAGAATGACATCAATATTTAGTATGTAGAGAGTGAGATGGTCGCTATTGCAAACGGATCTTGCATATAAGTGAAACTAATACAGGGTATTTCTCTATTTTCGTCTAGTTTTCAAATGTCAGTGGAAATGTTTGACTATATGGATGATATATTAAAGCTACAAGCTGCTGGTAAGTATTGGAGATCTGTTAAATAGGAAACTAGCGAATGGTTCAATGATCGTGGCATATCTGTATTTCTGCTGAGACACTATTGGGAGTAACCAGAGATCGGAGTACTGTTAATTAACAGTGGGTCCTCTTTCTTCAGTGTTTGGATCGTTGCATCCATTGCGTCTGAATTCAATGACAACCAATGGACAATGCCGCCTGGCTCCCCTGATACCATGCATTCAGGATGCATCCCAACTGTACGATTACTGTGTGAAAATCCTTTTTAAACTTCATGGCTCTTTGCCTGCTGATACTCTAAGTGGGCACCGCGATCGTTTCTCGAAACAATTTCAAGAATTGAAAACGTTTTACAGTACCGTATCGCATATGCAATATTTTAAGCACCTGATAACGATACCATCGTTACCCGAAGTAAGTCTAGTCCGTTCTATACTTTCTCATGGCAAGCTATATCCGTGGAGTGAGGAGAACTGATGATTTTTCGTTAAACAACAGAAGCCACCGAATTTTTTGGTTCAATCTGAACTGCGCGCCTACGTAACACCGATTGTTGTCCTTCCCCCTGAGGAGCCTCTGGATGGTGATGCTACTGTTAGTAGCCTCATTGACACGTCTGATAGCAATTCTCTGTCCGGGGATTGGGTGGAGGCTGCCCGAAGTGGTTCGGTGTCTCCGGACGTTTTGGCAGAAAGGTACATCGTAAAAGGGGCAGAAAGGACCCCTTTGCCCTATGGCAGGCAGTCTACCTTATATGCTTCCATTGTGTATGAAAATCATGAATCTATCGTAAAAATGTTGAGTCAGTCGATGAATCCTTTCGCTGCTAACTAAAAAATAATGTGCGTCGTATTGAGACAGCCCGTATCGGTTCTGTGGAGTAAACAGCGAAAGAGTTAACAGTACCGGATGATTTTAGTAATCGATATGGATGTATCGGGATTAAGCGAGATAAGCGGAGATGCTGGAAACATGTTAACTTCGTCTATCTGGCTTAAACTTGAGACCTCTAATTTAGTATTTGTGGATATTTGTACTGCAGGGAAAGTCTTATTGACCATTTACAGCGTGAAAATAATCGCCAAGTACAAGAACTGTATCGCCTTCTTACTGAACACCAACGTACCATAGGAGAACATCAGGCACGCGTTATGCAGCTCGAGTCGAGCCTACTTGAAAAGGTGCCTGCTCTCCTAAAAGTTTTCGCTGCTCATCTGAAAGAATCGATTTCAAATCGAGTGGGGATGCTTCATTTGTACTACTTTCTGTCGCAGAATAATGAACTGGCCCAAGGAAAAGAGGCGAATGAAGAGTCAGTGAAACAAAAGGGAGTGGTAATAACAAGGCTTCACGAGACTGAAGGTTTGTATGAATGAAGCCTTCTATTAATGAAGTAAATGGTGGTGGCCAGGCCAGGCCTTCATATCAATGTTGCTGCCCTCTTTCCTTTTTTAGAGAAGTATAAAGTGTTGGAGGAAAAGTTTCACAAATTAAAGGACGTCTATTCGAAATTAAGAGAGGAGCATATCATTCTAATTAGAAAGGTATTCTATCAGAGCCCCGTCGGAGGGCCAATTGTTGAGATTCCCAGTATGAATTGCTAATCTTGACAAAAGTATCTTTGTCGAAGTAGAAGGCAGAAGTCGACAAACAATTGGCTGGTATGAAAATGACACATCAACAACTCGAACGACGTACACGAGATGTGGAACGAAAGCTTGAGGAGCAGCTCACGCAAGTTGATTCTCAAACAAAAGGGATCTCAGCAAATGATGGCCAAGTTGAGTGTCCCTTGGATGAGATGAAGGAGCAAGTCGACGCAGTCAGATCCGAGAATTTGGTAGCTATCTTTAGCAGGAATGATCACTGCATGCTCTTTGTGATCTGTGAAGAATCTTTATCAGCCTCTCCCTCGTCTTTGGACTTTCAGGCTTTGATTGCTAAAAACGATTTCTTGACGTCTGAGAAAATGTCGCTGGAAGCCGATCTTCATGATTTATTAGCTCAAAAAGAGGAATTGGATTTAAAAATCGAGAAGCTCGATGTCGAGGTTGAGCGATGTCGCAGGGAAATGCACGACCAAACTCAGTCCGAGCAACAGGAGTTTCTCTGTAAGTATTCCAGGATGTGGAAGTATTATTACAACAACTACCAGCTGATTTCAGTTTCATCAAGCTAGAGATAAATCACTACTTGGTAATATATTTTTCTTCAGTTTACTGCACTACGCAGGTAGAGTCGATACTGCGAGATGCAATGGCGACCGTGGAGAACCCCGCTATATCAGATTTAACTTGTACGCCTGGCTACCTCGAGCAACTACTCGAGCCAATGATCAAGTCACTCGACGCCCTCGATACAGGATATACAGCGTATGTCTGCGATCCACAAAAAGCCAAGGAGTTTACTAAAAGTGTGATACAAGCCGGCCACTCATTAGCGATTTATCTGTTGCACGTTAGAGCAACATCCAATACTGCTGCCGACATAGCACGAAGCGACCGTTTGTATCCTTTTTATCAGGCATCCCCCCCCCCCCCCCTCTCTCTCTCTCTCTCTCGCTCACCCTCAATCAATGAATCAATTGAAATTCTCCCTTCACTGTCGCACTGAAATGTCCATGCTTCACTGCAGAATTAAACGAGGAGTGTAAGCTACTGGGATCGGAGGCAATACGAATGCTTAATTATATGAAAGGAAAATCCCCGGAAACTGTGGGTCAAATTGATATTGTGAAGAAGCGATTTAAGCAAGTTTATGAATTTGCTACTACATTATGCAATGCCCAAGGCAACGTGGAGGTGATAGGCAGTTTGGTCGAGAATGAACTCTTAAGTATGGATCGAGCAATAGAGGAAGCGGCTAATCGCATAAGGGTAAACACATCTTGTAGAAACGTCTCAAGAATTGAATAGCGCGAGGGCTAAAAATAATATTGCATTGTCCTCTCGCTTACTTTTAGATTATGTTGGAGAAGTCTCGCGAGGCAGATTCCGGCTTGAAGTTGGAAGTAAACGAAAAGATTCTTGACTCCTGCACAGAATTAATGAAATGTATCAGAAAGCTGGTGAAACGTTCTCGACTATTGCAGGCTGAGATTGTGGATCAGGGAAAGGTTTGTTATTGGTGAACTTTAGCAGGCTCCTCACTTTTTCATGCCGATTTGGGAAGGAAAAATCAGTTTCTCCCATTACTGTTTAGGGAACAGTATCTGCAACAGAATTCTACAAACGTAATCATCAGTGGTCGGAAGGTCTTATTTCTGCAGCAAAAGCGGTCGCAATGGGTGCCAATCTGCTCCTGTAAGGATCTGAAAAACATCTCTTGTTCGATTGGTGCGTGCCAAGTAGTCCGACTATGAGCCTATACTTTTAGAGAAGCAGCTGACAAGGTCGTATCAGGAAACGGAAAGTTTGAACAACTGGTAGTCGCGTCGCAAGGGATTGCCGCATCGACCGCGCAATTGGTAGTGGCAAGTAGAGTCAAAGCTGATAGGAGTAGTAACAATTTGGCCGCTCTTTCCGAGGCGTCCAAAGAAGTGACACAAGCGACGGGAAGCGTCGTAGCTACTGCTAAAAATTGCAGCCAACTCATCGAGGAGAACGGTAGACTTTCAACTTAAACGTCAGATGCACATCACATCAGGCTGCATTGTTATGATTGTATTTGTTACAGATGACATGGATGTCTCTGGATTAAGTTTACATCAGGCAAAGAGGCTCGAAATGGAGGCTCAAGTTAGGATTTTGGAGCTCGAACAGGCACTTGAAAGCGAAAGATTGCGTTTGGCCGCACTACGGCGATATCATTATCAACTGGATGCTGATCAGGCGTAACAGGTAAATATGATTCTGTCCAATGTGTTGCTATAGAAATCAATGGTATATCTTGAGAGCCGATAAAAGTCAGTCAGAAACAAGTTTCTTCTAGTTAACTTATTGTGTATTATCGTTATACCGCAGAAATTCCCTACAAGTATCATTGAGAATAATTCAAGCGACACTGAGGTCGGCCCGTAATTCAACAAGCGGTCAGCCAAACTATTAGAAGAAGCTACAGATCGATGGTGTGAAAATATCCAACTATCAAAGTGGAATATTGTAATGTGTGCATGATTAATAAACGTTATCCTCTGAATTTCAAATGAAGTTTACTTATTGAGTGTTGTACTTTCCTATTGATGTTCGAGAAAAGTAGAAGCGAAGCTGATTCGCGGCCTCAGCTGTTGTTACTAGTACTATGAAAGTCTAGTGATTGAGAAAGGTGGGGATAAGCGAGCTTATGCCAAAGAACGTTAGAGTTCTTGTGAATTGGCCCTGGTGTTTGGTGTCCACGCGATGCTATTTGCTGCCTGTTTCCTATTGGATCCGATAGGACTCATCTCCATTCGAAACCACTCGGAAGGAGAGTTTGCCGACAAAAGAAACGAAGAAGATGGGAGGAAGTGAGTAGTGATCAAGCCGTCGTACAACAGCGAACAGCGGCAGTATGGCAGTTGAGCGGCGCAGTGTGGTGCGAATCGCCAAGCAGGTTGCGACTCCGTGATAGGTGGTGCAGAACTACTCTACTCAGTGCTGCTTGCGTACTATTTCCTTCGCGCGTGTATTATCACGTGATGTAATGCATGTAGATGCACGCACAGTATGTACACACGCACGCACGCACACGCACTCAGTATGTACATGGACACGTATGTGCGTGCGTATATATATACATACACATAGCCAAGGACATATCAGGCATTTCAATCCGCTCCGCTGTCATTCTCATCCTTAAGTCGGGTGTTTTGCAAAGAGAAAAATTTCTAAATATTTCACACAGAACGCACGTGTAAACCTCGAATACCCAGTGATGATCTACATTCTGTCATATGATTTGCGTAAAGTGTACTCGCTAGTAATGGGATAGTGTTATATTTCATAATGAAGACACTTATTCAGGTAAGTGCAAATTAGATTGGATAAATCAATGCGTTATGCTACTTTCAAGGAGGGAGTTCGCAGGGCCGCAGTATTATACTGTCAAATAAATATTAATATAATTGCTTTAAAAATTGCATGATACCCGCAGTTTTCTGGATGGTTGGAAATTTGCGTTTTCCAAAATATCTATGTAACGTGTATAGCTAGCTTCTTGTCACGCATGAATGACAACAATTGCCTTGTTTGCAGTATGTGTTTACTTTCTACTCTCTAGGAGGATGATAGCTCTGGATGCGTTTTAAATTGGTGTTTCTTTGTTTATGTCGGACGAACGGTGTTATCATTTTGTATTTGCAATTAGGTTGTCATCTTTATATTTAATTCTTTCTTTACTGGCTTGTTCGAATTGATTGGAATTCTATGAATTGATTGCCGATGAAAAGCTTAGATTGACAAAAAGAGAGAAGAGAAAGCAAATAGATGGATACGTAGCTGGAGGTGGAAGGCGGCGAAAAAGGGTGGGAACCGAAGGGTGGTACTGTAGCAATGCTAATAAGAATAGCTACGCGCGGACTGGTGAGGGTGAGGGTGAGGGTGAGGGCGAGGGCGAGGTTGGCAACGGCCACAACAGCTTGAACACCATGACGATGAGCTGAGGAGGATGCTTCTGGCATGGGGCGGTGAGCAATTAGCGACACAGTGCGGCGAGATCAGAGGGCTACGAGCGGGAGGGGAGCGGCGGCCTAATTACACAGAGTACCGACCGACTTCAAAGAAGCCGACTGGCTCCTCTCTTCAGATCCATTCCCCTCTGAATGTTGAGTCCGTAGACACTCCTCTTCCTCGTATAGCTGAGTATCCGGAGCCGAAGAGCTGCAACCGAACCAGCTGCGATCCGACTGCGAGGTCGCCGCGCTGTGCCCTGCCCTGCCCTGCCCTGCCCTGCCATGCCCTCCTCTGATCTACCCTGCCACGGCATCCCATCGGACATCTGGTCCCATCCAGTCCCATCCTGTCCGATCCAGTCCGATTCAGTCCGATGGAGGATCCGCCAGTCGTAGGCATCTGTCGGACAAGGTCCGTTTGCGTGCTTGCTCCGTTACAGTGGTCTCCTAACTATATTATACTTACATCTCTACCGGCCTCCCATTGTCAGTTTTTTCGGCTGTCGCCCTTTGGTCTTGTACGACTTTTTCTTATTGTTAAATCGTTTTAGGCTCTAGCCACTTTCGTTGAAACGAGTAACTATTAGGTGTGTATCTGCATGTACGTGTGTAGGAGAAAAAATGGGCACCAGGACACTTTTCATTCGGTTTAAGAATTCAGCTCTTTCATGGTTCATGAACTCTTTTAGTAAGATATAGTGTGCACGTATCCATTTTCTTTCCGATCCAACAGGCAATCCGAGATGTCTGTGAGATGGCTCCTAGATATGTGTGGGTGTGTAGAAGAGTAAGGTATAAGATTGGAAAAGGCATAAAGAGAAGAGTTCTTTTTGAGCTGGCTGGTAGCCGGGTGCAAGTCATCCGTCAAGTGTCTGGGCTCGGCATGAACCTCTTTCACAGCAGGCCGCAGAAAAAGGCCTTCCGCTGATCTGGCTTGGCGGTAAGATCAAACGGTGGAGCGGCTGTGCGCCGCGCCGCGCCGCGCCGGCCAGATATACATGTATAAGGGAACGCAGAGAACTTACGGGAGAAAGATAGGGAAGGGAAGGGAAGGGAAGGTGGAATCTGGGAAAGAAATAAAAGGATGCCGGTACGTGCTACCGTGCTAGCGGGTAAATCGAAGATGAAGCTCGATAAAGGGAAAGTAGCCGGCGTGGCGCGGCGCGGCGCGGCCAATAGGGGCTGATGGATTGAAAGAGGGAGATATATCTCAGAATCAGGTACATGTAGATAGCTGTGATTGGCGCGTTTCCGCGTCAAAAGAGGGAGTGTTGAACTCGAGTGTGCAAGTTGGGATCGGTATCTGCGGATGCAACAGGTCCTGAGGGTGATCAGGGGCGAATGAAAGCCGGAAAGAATGAATGGTCAGAGGGAGAGCTGAGTAGGAGCGAGTTGGTTTTTGTAATAAGAAAAGAAGGGCGGTGTTGTAAGCGGCAGATCAAAGCGGCACACCTCAGCCGTGAAGGAGGCAGAGCCTCGTGAGGTGAGACTATAGTGGACTATAGCTGAGGAGAGGTGGGGGGGCTGCTGGTTTCATCTTGAAAGCAGCTTGAGTTGGATTTTGAAGTTATAAGTTCCAACAGTTTATTGGGAGATTGGGCTTGAGGAAAGTTTTGATGGATAACAAGTCGGCCAGAGCGTTTGTTTGCTTGTTTTTGTCGTTGAGTTAAAAGGGTGGAAGAGGAAGCAGTGATATTTCAGGGCTTGTTAGCCCGACTGAGAGTCGATGGAGCGAAATCTCTTTGAGCCGCCGCCAGTTAATCGAGCATGAGAGATAGAAGAAGAATCTCTGGTACTGTTAGTGTTACTCTTGTTAGGAGGAAAGTGTGAGCTAGCGGAGTGAGGAGAGTGTTTGATAGGGATTGGGCCGATTGCGCGAGGGCGTGGAGGGCGTGGAGGGCGTGGAGGGGTAATGGTCCTGGTAATGGTCCTGGTAATGGAGCCGAGCGGAGGAAGCATGCTAGGTATGTGCATACATACTGTAGATGTATGTGAGGGTAAGAGTCTTGGTGCCGCTCAACTATGTATGTACACAGATTGTAGATAGATACTTATTAAGTAGATATCTAGATATAAATACTAGATAAGTGAAGATGATGATTGAGAGATAGCTGGGATTGGGCAAAGAATTGACCAGGGGAAATAATGAAGTTAAGCTTTTTCTCTGCTTCTCCTAGATTTCAATCTACCTAACTTGGATGTTGATCTTGAAGGCAAGTTCGGAGGAGCAGGGTAGCAACGCGATCTCAGTGTCCCCCGGGGCATCATTGGCTGGTGAGAGCTCGACCATTGAGAAGTTGATAAAGATATTGGAGAAATACGGATTGGAGGAGCAGAGAGGATTGAAAAGGGTCTACCTGAGCAACAGATCAATTACGTGCAATGATGGATCCAAGTCTGGCTTTTATTTGCGGAAATCGCACGGCTCGAAGAGGTGGATCATTTTCTTGGAGGGTGGCTGGTACTGTTATGACGATAAAAGTTGTAGGAATAGATGGCTCCGATTGAGGCACCTGATGACCTCTACGCAATGGCCTGAGACGCGCGACGGTGGCTATTCCTTCTCTATATAGTAGTACAGTTAAACAGACACGGTAAACCGCTAGAGAAGCACTTGTTCCGATAATGCTCTTTCACAATTGCAGTCGGCGGACTACTCTCCGCAAATCCGGAAGAGAATCCCTTTTGGTGGAATGCAAATCATGTGTGAGTATATCCGGGTTAAGGAGTATGTGACGAGTTGGTTGTTGTAGGAAAGGAAAGGCTCGCTTCTGGTTGCTGCTTCTTTTTCCAGTTTCGTGCCGTACTGCACAAGCGACAGTTGGAGCGGCACAAGAGCTTCTACGCAGGACATGTTCTCTTTTATGGGGGCCGAAATTGTATCACAGGTCGTCAAGGACTTGATTGCCTTGGGTCTTGAAAAGGCAAGTTCTTTGCTTTTGGCTGGGAGCAGTGCTGGTGGGACCGGTGTTATGCTGAACCTAGACCGCGTTCAGAATTTGGTTCATCGCGAGCTTGGCAAGTATAGATGGAGAGAGTGATTTCCCAGAGTGATTTTAGTAGATGTCCGCTGAACCTGATATAGATGACAAACCTGCAGGCTTGAAGGAGATCGCGATACGCGGTGTCTCGGATTCAGGTTGGTTTTTGGACCGAGTGCCCTACTCCCCCAACGGATTGACACCGGTTGACGCGGTCCGTAAAGGGATCCAGCTTTGGAAGCCTCGAATCTCTCCAAACTGCCTTCTCCGTCACAGTGAACAGCCCTGGAGATGTTACTTCGGCTACCGACTCTATCCAACATTGACGGGTAAGAAAGGAAGATCCTCGTGGCTCGGAGCTCCTCAGAGCCCCTCCTTGGCGAACCAAACTCCCCCTACCTATTCTATCTATGTACTTATTTACATACGTATGTAGTATGATGGCCTGGAAGGAGGGCGGTCGGTTCGGGCGGGCGCCAATAAATCGCCAATCAATTGTTGACTGAAAAAGATGCTACTCTCAAATTCACAGCACCATTGTTCATTTTTCAATGGCTATTCGACGAAGCACAAATGTCGGTGGACAATGTCGGTGCACCAGTGACCAAGCAGCAATGGGATTACGTACACAAGATGGGCGACAGCCTACGCCAGACATTTGAGAATGTTTCGGCTGTATTTGCTCCTAGTTGCATTAGTCACAGCATTCTAACAAAGCGAGACTGGCAGTTGGTGAAAGTAGATGACATCTCGTTGGCACAGGCTTTGCACTGTTGGGAACAAATACCCGTTGGAAATCAGCGGAACCAGTGAGTCTACACTCTACACCCTGAGAATATTGCCAACCAAGAACTCGCGGTGGCGGTGGCGGTGGCGCACACTACTAAGGCTATCTACATATTTTTCCTAGTAGCGATTCACTCATTCAGAGCAATCAAGCGTGCACCAAGCCTTTAAAGAAACTCTTGCGCTTCGGCCCTACCAAGGGAAACATTACTCCGAATGAATACTGGCTGGGCCAATCTGTAAACGGGCCAGAGAAGCACTCCGCTGGAATGACCGAGCAATGGGAGCGACACGGTTCTGCGAGATCGGTTCAGGAGGGGGGGGTCAGGCCCAGAGAGAAGAAGAAGCGAAATCGGAGAAAGCATAAGGCCCGACGCCTAGTCGAGAGAAAGAAGGACGGCAGAGATAGAAGGGTGAAGCACGAGCGACAAAAGTCATCAGGTAGTGAGAGCCTCTAGAATTGTCTCTCCGTAGAATATAGAATTCTTTAGACAAGTGTGTTACAATGGTTCGTTTGAATGGCAGGCCGCCGCCGAGGAAGTAAACAGGAGGAGGATCATCAGAGCGACGACGGCAGTGCGCTAATTGGTATCAGGCCGGAACGATCGGTACCGTCCTCAAGGAAACGCAACTGTACTCGGGCCACTTGTCATTTTCGTTTAATAGAACGATGTACTTGGCCCCAGTGCAACCATAGCTGCCCAAAACTTCACAATCCATTTACAGGAGAAGAGATGGATTTCATCGAGTTACTCAAGAGTTTCGGACTCGATATGAAAAGCGTCGCCAGTGCTCTTGGCATCGATATACAAACCCTCAATACAATGGACCATAACGAACTGTTAAATCTTTTGACACAAAGGGCTAATTGAGCTGTGCGAGCGAGCGAGCGTCTGAGCGACTGAGCGAGCGAACGGTGCCTTAGTAAATGTGCAATCAAGCATCGACGAAATTAGGGATGTACTTAAATATAAGTTGGACGGATAGGGCTGGAGCAGAGTTGTCTTCTTATCACCTTTTCGTTTTAGTCTCTTGGAAGAACCAGCAACTGGCAATAGTGATTAAGCTATCTACCTCGTGTGTGTGTGCGTGTATGTCGTTGGACCGAATCTATGTGAGGACCAAGGATCAAATACTGTAATATATGTAATGTTCGACGTTATTGTTATTTATTAGTTGCGGCGTTGATTAATATATGTTTGCACGATAAAACGATGAGATTGAAATAAAAGATATGCCTGTTCTACTAAGCTAAAGGAAAGGGAATGTTTGTGATCGCGGTGGGACCAGTTAGCAGAAAAAAGTCGGAGAGGAATCAAGAAAGATAGGGGGCGCGCGTGCCCCCATAGAGCCGCGGTTGCCGAGCTCCGATGAGTAATGGCCATCCTGTTACCTTTGATTGTCAGGAAATGTCCCTCAACCCCACTTGGCGATCGAGCGAGAAGCGAGAAGCGAGAAGCGAGAAGTGAGGGTGCTAATTGAATCTAGAATTAATATCTGCCACGAATGTGCCAGGCATCCCCTGGTGTCTCGAGCAAACAGATTACTATATTAATAGAGATAGATATTGGGCAAGGGTGAGGGAGAGGGAGAATTGGTAAAACTATAGGCATCTATAGAGATCGACATACATGGAGCGAGGAGCATGGTAGATATAGTGGAGGATTGGCAGGAAATAGCATTTAGTGCCAAGTCCGGCGGGTTAGCATCATCTGACCCCTGAATCGAGCGATGCAATAGAATCTCTATGAGCGAGAAGATAGGATGTATGGATGTATACTCCCCACTGGCCAATTGACTGGCCCGAGGAAGTGATGGAAGGCTGGATGGTAGGCAGAATGTGCTTCGATGAGCTGTTGGGCGAACGCTGGCGTTCGCTGATTCTAGATTAAACTGGCTCCGGTTACAGGTCGTACGGTCGAGTAGGAGCGATACGTATACTCGGTTGTTGGTCAGTGCTCGACTAGTATTTGCCTTGAGCGTCTACACTTTTCCTGATTAATTGTTAATCAGCGCTGCGCCTACCCTGGAGTGTTGGGGAACACTCGATTGGATTGTCAAGTGTGTTTGAGAGTTGGCATGAGCCAACTTGGTCCAAGAGTGGTGCTTCTTTTGTGAAAAGCTCGGGTGGCTTGAGGCTCTCTCGACTGATTGTGCAGGAAAGTATGATCATTGAGTGACTCTGAACTTACTGTCAGAGTGAAATGTTGTGTCTCTGTTAGTGGTTGAGAGGATTCCTGGTTGGACACTGGCATTTACAGGCGGAGGGGGAAGGAAGATTTGGGGAAGACTCTATTTGTTTAAAGGCTGGCTGGCTGGCTGGCTGGCTGGCTGGCGGCGAGAGCGAACCATTCCATCTGGAGAGGGGAGCGGCCGAGTTTAAATTATGCCGAAAGGAGTAGAACTACTTGTTCTCTATGTGTTGTGCGACATTGGTGAGCGAGAGCTGGGATAGGAAAGCTGGGATGCGAGAGCTTAAGCTTAAATGAGAAATGTTGCGTTTGCGGAAAGTTATCAGCAGGCTCTCTCTTCTCACCGGGAGCGATCCAGTCGGCCAGTCGGCCAGTAGGAGGAGATTTAACGATAGATAATTATGTTGTATGTCACAGCGTTTGCCAGTCAATGCGGAAAAGTCTGGTTGACGGTATCTTCACTTTGGAGACCGATCGCTGACAGTGACAAAGTGGTCGATGCTGAGCTCGAAGTGAATTGGGACTTTGACTGCCCTTTAAGTGCAGAATATCCGGATACCATCAAGGTGTTCACGGCTGACCCGGCACACAGTAATAAGTTTTCTTTCCGATAGAGTTACGGTTTAGAATAGCTTGAGAATAGGCAGTATCGATGTTGGACTAGTGTTGACTCCTGCGTTCAGGGAGAGTCCAAGTGGTCTGGGCTAGTAGCTCTGGTGTAGTACCTAGAGAATGATTTCAGACAAAACGGCAAGGCCGACGTTAATTCTGAGTTCGTTGCAACATCCGCGGGGATATTATCGAACGAACATTACGGTCGGCCGACCATCGCTGCCAGCTGGCTGGGACACCAAAGACAAAGCAGCCCTTCCAGGTTCACATTGTTTAAAGCACCATGCTGCCCTTTATAAAGATGGCGCTTACTTGAGCAGTTCCTGCTTGCAGATCTGGCCTACTTGGATGTACGATCTCAGGTTGGTTTCTTTTAAAGATGATCCCACCTTTCCACCTTACTTTCTCAGCTCTCGCGAGTTTGTGTAATAAGCTCGATTCTCCTTGACTGATATACAGACGGCAATTGGGTAGATTGCCCATTGGAAGCTTAATGATTCCCGGGACCCATAACTCGGGATGCTACAAGCACGGGGACTTAACTCGGAGTGGCGCCTTTCAAAGGTATTTACTCACGCAGGATCGGGATGTCTGGACACAATTGGTCCATGGTATTCGGTACCTCGATATTCGCGTCGGTTACTATCCACGGATTCCGAATGGTACAGCGATCGAGGATGAAGCCAATTTATTAAATAGATTTTGGGTGAATCATGATGTGATTAGGATCACACCACTCTCTGCTATTCTGGAGGATGTCAGAAGCTTCCTCGAAGTTGCCAGGGGCGAGGTTGT
Organism: Ectemnius continuus; assembly: GCA_910591665.1. NCBI lineage: Eukaryota > Metazoa > Arthropoda > Insecta > Hymenoptera > Crabronidae > Ectemnius > Ectemnius continuus. The sequence goes on from OU342866.1 coordinate 77,439, forward strand.
CATTATGGATTTTCATAGGTAATCCTCGATCCTTATCCTACTATCAAGCATGAACCGACCAACTAAATAACTCGAGCCTTTCTATTCTTGCGCAACAACCCAGGTTTCCCATAGGCTTCGAAGACAGGCACTATCGACATCGGCTTTTGGCAATGATCTTATACCGGCAATTTCAAGATCACATTCTCAAACCTCAGAAAGGTGCCAAGGGTCTCGGCCCTACCTTGAACGATATCTGGACCGGTGGCAAGCGGTTAATTATCTCATACGGCGACAAACAGACAGTGAACGGTACTTTGATCAAATTCATCTAGCACTCCCTCCAACCGATTCTCTACTCCAACTCAACAGCACTCCTTTTTAGGATTCGAATGGTTATGGCCAACTATGAGGCAAGCCTGGGGAAATCAACAAACTGTTCCGGGCCTCTTCAAATACTTGGACGAGGTGATTATGGGACCAAAGCGATTCCGAAACAATCAAAACCCCTTGTGGGCAGTCATGGCAGAATTGACGCCATATCCACTGGATATCCTCTTTAATCCCAATGGGGGACTTCGACAAATGGCGGACGCGGTTAACCGAAATCTCACATTGAGATTCCAAGAAGAATGGTGGAAAGAAGCCAATATAGTTGCAACTGACTTCTTCTTGGGCAACAATCTCATCGATGTTTCGATTCAGTCAAACATTAAGAAGAGCAATATTGCCCAGTGGCGACTTTAACCTCTATGCCCTATGTCCATTGATTTCGATCGATGGAAACAAATGAAGATGAATTACCGATATTCCAACTTTCTATCTGACGCCGGCAAGTGGCAGCAAGCAACTTTGTAACATACCATGCCGTACCACGCCACACTATACCATGCCATGCCATGCCATGCCATGCCATGCCAAGCAATGATTCTCGATCAATTCGATCAAGCACAAGTACATGCAATAAATAACAATCGACTCATGATTGCCGCGACCATGAAGACCATCCAAGCCTTCAACTGATTATTAATTCTTATCATGAAGCTTGCTTCCAACATTAGTTTCAAACGATTAGTTGATTTGAAAGCGCACTTACTCGGAACGCTGGTGGTTGATGCTGCTAATGCCAGTATCAGATTCTGTTTCATTCCTGTTTGCCGTTCGTTCCAAGCCGTAACCTCCAGACATGCTCTCACCTCTCAGCACTCAGCACTCAGCACTCAGCACGCAGCACTGAGCTACCATCACGATTGGTCCAGGCCATTATTTTCTTGCCACAACTATAAGAGTACATCATATATCCAAGCGAGTAACTAACCTTGCTACGCGATTGCTCCTCCCTCCTAACTTGTGCTACCCAACCTCCCCCTACCCAGCCGACTTCACTCTCCAACTACATCTACTCTATACCCTCTATACTACTATAGTACATACATACTACATAAGTATCTATATCTATAGAGCAGTGTATCTTAATGTTCTAGCAGATCAATGTATTCTCTCAATAAAATTCATGACCTCATTGCACGCATTGCACCGCGTGCTGCATATAGGATGATGGTGTGTGTCAGGCGCGTTAGGCATTTTGCCTGGAATTGCTGCATCTTTCTATCCTACTGGACTGAGGCAACGGCAACTCATGATCAATCAGGGGCCAATAGCAAATTCTAGTAGCGTTAGCAGTTGGATAGTAGAGAAGTGAAATGCGATTATGCGATGCAATGCGCCCAAGTTTCAGTCTCGGTCTTGGTCTCGGTCTTGGAGTAGGCTGCCTCTGTACGACGGCCTGGATGCAAACTTTAGTTATTCATTCTCCTGCGGTAGCTCTTTTTGACGACGAGTCAGTCAAAAGTAGTCCGAGCGTGTACAGGGTGAGTCACTTGCCTTTGAATCACCACCAAAAATGGGATATTTTCGGTGGTCAAAAATATGGGGAAAAAAAAATTTTGAGCTAGGGCTCTGGAATTTTTATGGTATCTTCCTTGGCGCAAAAAAACATTACCTACCAAATTTCAGCCCCGGGAAAGGTCGGGAAGTACCAAAAACACGGGGAAAACCATCGAAATCAATTTTTCAAGATCGGTTTTCCACATGTTTTAGGCAGAATTCCGGCATTTCCCCTACAACATTTATGTTTTTTTTCCGTTTTGAGACGCGGACAATCGAAAAATCAAGCGTTCGTCCCGGTCCCAGAACCTTCGAAAAATCGAAAATTTTTGAAGGGGTATGCCTTAAAAAATTTGCGAAAAAATGAATTTTGAGCTAGGGTTCTGGAATTTTTACTACTTCTTCCTCGATGGAAAAAAACACTTTCTACAAAGTTTCAGCCCCGGGAAAGGTCGGGAAGATAAAAAAACACGGGGAAAACCGTTGAAATGAAATATTCCAGATCGGTTTTCCATGTGTTTTAGGTAGAATTCCGGCATTTCCCCCACAACATTTATGTTTTTTTTCCGTTTTGAGACACGGACAATCGAAAAATCAAGCGTTCGTCCCGGTCCCAGAACCTTCGAAAAATCGAAAATTTTTGAAGGGGTATGCCTTAAAAAATTTGCGAAAAAATGAATTTTGAGCTAGGGGCCTGGAATTTTTACCACTTCCTCCTCGATGCAAAAAAACACTTTCTACAAAATTTCAGCCCCGGGAAAGGTCGGGAAGATAAAAAAACACGGGGAAAACCGTTGAAATGAAATATTCCAGATCGGTTTTCCATGTGTTTTAGGTAGAATTCCGGCATTTCCCCCACAACATTTATGTTTTTTTTCCGTTTTGAGACACGGACAATCGAAAAATCAAGCGTTCGTCCCGGTCCCAGAACCTTCGAAAAATCGAAAATTTTTGAAGGGGTATGCCTTAAAAAATTTGCGAAAAAATGAATTTTGAGCTAGGGTTCTGGAATTTTTACTCCTTCTTCCTCGATGGAAAAAAACACTTTCTACAAAGTTTCAGCCCCGGAAAAGGTCGGGAAGATAAAAAAACACGGGGAAAACCGTTGAAATGAAATATTCCAGATCGGTTTTCCATGTGTTTTAGGTAGAATTCCGGCATTTCCCCCACAACATTTATGTTTTTTTTTCCGTTTTGAGACACAGACAATCGAAAAATCAAGCGTTCGTCCCGGTCCCAGAACCAGAACAGGTGGATGACGGTGGAGAAGGGGGAAATGTTCTCCAGCATCAGGCAATACTAAATAGAATCTAAGTAGTAGGGTAGCTAGATAGCTGGTTAGGTGTGAGTGAGTGTCTGGGTCTGGACTCTGACGGAGAGACGGAGAGACGGAGAGACGGTCGTTAACTGCTAGATCGAGGCAGGTGGCTGCGTATAGTGCAGTATATGTATATGTAGGTGGTTGGGTCACGTGTGTGTATAGGTGAAAGAGCGGCGTATTCGAACAGGTGGGGGCAGAGGACGAACACCTGGACGACTTCCTGCCAGGGAGTAAGCACCTTGGTGCTTCGGTTCAGTCTTGGGGAAAGAGCAGACGGAGCAGACGGAGCAGACTGTTTCACTTGGCACATTGCAGTTGTTCTGCGCGAGTTCTTTAGCCATCTTCTCGGTGATTTGATTAAGTGCTCCCGGTGGCTCTGTTAAGTGAACTAGCAAAATCCCTCGGGCAAATCTTGGTGCACCGGCTGGAAGAGGCATACTTTCAACCAACAGAATGTTACCGTCCTTTCGTTGTAATCGGATCGAGTGAAGTTGCGTGTCGACGACGCGACGGGGAAGGCGAATTCGCGAGTGTCTTTCTGTTCTCGAAGAATTTCTGCCTAGTTTGAAATTCCTCTCTCCCCATTAGGAAGATGATTGCGATGGAGAAGCGGTTGCTGCTCGCGTTGGCTCTCTTCAGCCTGGCCATCCAAGGTCTGTACTGTACCAGACTTATTTTAAGAAAGTCAACCAAGTCGGTATTCTCCTATCGTTCGGAGCTCGGCTTGGGAAGACCACTTGGAAAGACCACTTGGAAAGTTGGAGGAGCGCCGGTGGGCATTGCTTGATCGAGCCTCGGTTTGCTAAAGAGCCAATTCATTGGAAAGAGCATGAAAATTACTCTGAGAAGGGGAGACAACTGTCAGGTATCAAGAGCACTATGTAAATCAAGGCTTAGAATCTATAGGTAGGATCTATCGGTGTTTCAGCTGACATTGACTATGATAGCGTAGGAGCAACTTATAGTATTTCTAGTGATATAGATGGCCTTTCTTGGCCTGTCATGTCAAAGTTCTTAAAAGGATAGTCTATTAAATATTCCATTTCCATTGGAAGAATTCGAGGGGACGAAGGCTAACGGTTCGCGTAGCGGTGTTCCGATATTTCTCTCAGTGGAACTTTTACCCTTTCCACGCAATTCCGACTCACTTTGTCCACTCTACTGACCCACATATCTTCTAGATAGCTGTGCATTCGCGCATTCGTTCCCTTCATTGGATTGGAGATCGGCTATTCCTTCCCGCCAAATCAGTCGTGGAATAAGCGCGGGCATTTGCAATAATAGTACCCGATGTACTAGAGCTGCGCCGTTCGAGCCAAGCACAACCAATTATAGCGGCCACTGTTAAATATGTTAATAGACCAGTGCGAACCGTTAGGCACTCGGTATTTCTACGACTATAGTCGGAGGCGCATGCCGAGCAACCGATCCTCTACACCAATTTTAGGCGCTCACACTTCCTGCGCCTCCGCCTCCGCCACCGCCACCGCCTGCTAATAATCAATTAGAATTCCTCGTAAGCATATCGCGCGTGCACGCGTTTTGGACAAGTGAGCCTCGGTATCGAAAACTTATTGCTCTGAGGTCATTGACTGAGGTCGTTCGATTATCTATTGGCCACTAATAGTTGGCTATTGGGAGGTTCGGAGGATGGGAGGATGGGACTTGGGCAATTTCCCGACTAGCAGGATGCTCGCCGGTTTGCTTGAGTCATCGTTTTCTCTATTGCTGCATTTCCTCCAGAGCATTAATAACACAAATTTCCCGTTTAGCTGTCTCGATTCTCACGAGGAGAGAAGAGTTGTTAGGAGGGATTCAATTGAAATGAAAGCCGGTGTCGCTCGAAAAGTCCGAGCCCTCGCGATGTTGAAATCGAGCGGTCCTTTCAACTTCCAAGTGTGCCAAGTGCCAATGATTCTTTGATTATTTCTCTATGCTATTACGGGCTGTAGATTGCAAAAGCGCGAGCTGTGGCTATCCAGGCGCCCCAGCCCATAGCAGCGTACGTTTTATAATTCCGGGAATGGGAACGGGTACGATTGCCGGTGAGAGGAAGAGCGAGGAGTTGGAGAGTGAGGAGGGCGATAGCACGGGAATCGGGACAGCAGGAGGAGCGAGGCCAGCGACGCCAGCCGAGGATGTTATTGATGAAGAAGATGCACTGGTTAAAGAGAGCATGTTCCCAGTGGGTACAGTGGCTGTCTATACCTGTGAGCGTGGCTTCGAATTATTGGGTCCTGCCAGAAGACAATGTCGCCCCGATGGACTCTGGTTACCAGAGGGTGTTCCTTTTTGTGGTAGGTTTCCTCTAGGTCTAGGCTTCTGCCTTTCAATCTGTCTCTCCTTGCATACACGCATACATACACGGAGAATGGAGGAGCACTCTGAACGGAAGCGATCACCTTGCTTAATCGAGCTGAGTTTATTGCTCACCTCCCTCTTTTCTTACGGAGTAACGGAGTAACCGAGTAACGGACTAACGGGGAGAGAGATAGTTGAATCGATTGAGAGAAAGAGGAGAGAGGCTGATATTTTGGGGAGGCAGGTGACCTCATTCGAGGTGTCCTTGACCGAGGAGACTGGAAAAGAGAAGAGGTAGGGTAGAGGCTGCTAAGGCAGATAGGAAGTCCCTCGTGCTAGTGAGTGGGGGCAGTCAGCCAGCCAGCCAGCCAGCCAGGGTACCGTTAACTCTCAACCTGTTTCTGGCTACGAACGTCCATGGCATTACAAACCTCTGGCCGCTCGGGCACATTCCACTAATTCCAGCCATACCATATCTACTTACAGTACCTATCTCTATCTCTATCAGTTGATCGCGTTCATCGCCCTCCTACGCCCTAGCAAGCCTCACTTCCTATTTCCTATGTCTCTTGCCCTCATTAACTTCTCTCTGTTACCACCTGTCACGTCACCGAGCTTCCAGTTGAATTATCAGCGCAATATTCCCGCCTAACAGAGCTCTGAAGAGACAGTCTTCCTCGGAAGCGAACTAACCAGAACATATTAGTCAGTGAGTGAGCTCTCCTCTGCTCTGGGAAGTAGAGCATACTGCACCGCTCGAGATTCAAACTAGGAAGCTCTATTAATGAAGGCATCCAAGAGAATTTTCATGGGGAAAGCACGAGGAAACTTGAAGCTGTTGTTCTCATAGACAAGTGTCTGGTAGAATGACGGGAGGAGGGATAGATGAGGGATTTTGGTGGGTGGGCGCTAGCCGCTAGAGCTGCTAGCAGATCGTATGCGATATGTAGGTTTAGGTCAAGAATGCATCGACTACCAACCACTTGTGCCAATGACTCATACACTTTATACTTGACACCAAGAATATATGTATATGTACTGGCAGTAATTGCCAGGTTGGCAGCACAACCAATTGCAACGATATAGAGAAGGATAGCCAAGCTGGGTCGATAACTAAGTTTAAAATGAGTTAATAACTGCTGTATTGGCATTGCTGCTGTTGGAGACTCGGGGAAAAAAGATGGATGGAGCGATCCAGCGTCAGTTGGCACCTGGAATAAAATTCTCGCGTTACGGTACAACAGATCTACCGCAAGCCCGGTTGCTTTAGGAATGTACGTATGCGCACTGTTGTTACATGAAAGTTTCTCGGTTCTTGCACTCTCCTGCGTACCAGCAGAGAAATCCATTTATCGACGATATAGCTAGCTCTCCGTAGACAAAAGCCAACAGCGACTAGCAGAAAGCACCTACGAAATCTACGAACGGCTAAAGAAAAGTTGGAGAAATGTGGAGAAACTGTAAGGCGATTGGGCGATATCTTTTGAAAGATAGCTTTTTAGATGATAGTCAATATAGGGGAATGGGGGCATAATGTGTGGAAGGTTCTAGATCGGCATTAGAAAGTTTAAAGTATGATTGGAGAGACAGAATTGGAGGAAGTAGTTGTGACTTTCGAATGAGACTTTCGTTAGAGCGGATAGATGAGTAGATACTAGTTAATTAATGTGTTTATTGGGTGGCTTACAGTGTTAAATGTGGCTGGGGGGAAAGCACCAATGCAATCGAGTACGGCAGAGGGTGGGATCCCCCAACGTGCTGTCGACGGAAGCAGCGGACAAATTTACACACCGCAAACCTGTACTCTGACTCGAGCAGAACAGAGGCCATGGTGGTATGTCAACTTGCTGGAGCCGTATATGGTGCAACTGGTACGATTAGATTTTGGGAAAGCGTGTTGCGGTAAGTGTCGATAGCAATCAACTAACTGGTATTCAAGCAGCGCAGAAGAGAGCTAGAGCGCTCCCCTCTGCTTCTTGCTTCTTGCTTCTTCCTTAACTGGCGAAAGCATCCTAGGAAAGAGTTAATCGACTGAAGCGATGCGCCGTGAGAGACTGACTCTTCTATCCTATCGATGCGCGCCAGCTATATCGCACTTGCGTGCCAGAATCGAATCCGGCAATTATGATAGCACGCCACCACTATCTGGCACCGACACCAGCCCCCAACCCCCCCTTCTCCACCGGCGCGACCACTTTCATTCCGCAACAGCTCGAATCGCGCGGCCGCCGCCGCCACCGCGCAGTTTCAGTTTCTCTACTTTCTACGGACAAACAAACGGCTTGCCAATGATTGCTTTCTGTCAGAGTGTGTACTATTGAGATATAATATCAATGGAACGCTTCTCAATACTAGTTGAGCTTTTAAGCCGATTGTGGCCGAAGAGGGGCGGGGGCGGCGGCGGCTAGATAGTATTATTACTGGAATCGATGCTCCCCAATCGAATGGGCAACCTTTCAAAGTTGAGAGATTGTAAGAGCAACTTTCGTGAAACTTTCCAACACGAGACTAACCCGCCACCCGCCACCCGCCACCCGCGGTACTTTCATTTATTAGAGAAGGAGAATCGCTTGGCCAGAGTTAACTTTTCCCGTGACAAGAGTAAGGCTAATTGATGCTTCTTGCTGGCTGCAATTGGATCGGCTGGTCGCAAGTCAGGTGAAATTGCCTTGTTGCTCTACTGTGAGAGGAACGAGGCAAGATTCAGAGTTGCCAGCAACAATGATCAATCGAAGAAGAGGCTTGGGAAAACTTTCTCCGGTAAAGGAGGGGCTGATCCCTTAGGATATAACAGTATGCCGGGCGCGAAAGAGTTGGAGTTTGATTTTTCCGGGAATGAATCGAGTGAGAGTGCTGCTTTATTATTCCGGGGCGAAGGATTATACGAGTAATATGTGTCGGTTGTCTTTGACCGTCACGTATGCATTGACATAGATAGAGAAATGTAGATGTAACTATGCATAGGAGGAAAGTTGTATAGGTATAGCTAAAATGAGAAAGTTGTTGGCATTGGTAGGAGAGAGCGACGGTATGAACGAACGAACGAACGAACGAACGAACGAGCGGCGGCGGCGGCGGCAGTTCTTTTCCACGGTGCGAGAAACTGTCGCAACTGGTCGCAATTTCCAAGAGAGCGGAGGTGGAGGTGGTGGTGGTGGAGAGGAGAGGAGAGGAGAGAAGAACGGAGCGTGGAAAGCATGTAATTGATGAGCGACCTGTCTAAAGGCAGAGTAAGGAGTAAGGAGTAAGGAGTAAGGAGTAAAGAGTAAGCAGGAATGCTCGTCCGGCTGGTTACAGTTCAAGTCCTTTCGAGGTCGCGGCTAAGATTGCTTGTGGTTTGCATTGCTCTGGGGTTTCTCAGTTTGCGCTGGCCGAAATGATTTTATCTCTAGATTATTAGCCTCAATCTGTTAAAGGGGCAACCCACTTGGAATTAGGTTCGGCATCCCCGGCCGTACTGTTGATACTCGGCTGATGCTAGTCTCGCGTGTTAGCGTGTTCGGTCTAACGGTAATGAGTTGGGGCTGATTAGCTGGGGAGGGTAATGAAGCGGCAAGTGGGGATAAAGGATGAATGATTAGGAAGGAGTATTGTTATTCCAGGCGATGGACTAGCGGGAACGATCGTCGTACGTGTTGGGAACAACCGGCCAGATTTGGGCACCAATCCAATTTGCAACCGATTCACTGGCTCTTTGGAGGAAGGGCAACCTTTGTTCTTACCGTGCAATCCACCAATGCCTGGTGCATTCGTCTCTGTACATCTTGAGGCATCGAGCCCTGCATTAATGCCAGTCCAGTTGTCTCTTTGCGAAGCTTTCGTCTATACAGATCAAGTACGAGACTTCCATTCGATCCTAACTGAGATTGTTATAGGATTATCGGAGGTTTGGCCAGTTTGAAAGGTGAATGACTTTAGCTATCTTGTTATTGGTACGTATAGGCCCTCCCAATTGAAAGGTGCCCTCAATTTCGGGACCAGCCGCCAGGCTCGACCGCCACTTACAACGGGAAATGCTACATATTCTATAACCGTCAACCGATGCTTTTCCGCGAGTCTCTCGCATTTTGCCGGGCCCGTGGCGGTACTCTTGTCGACGAGAGCAATCCCGCTCTTCAAGGTTTCATCTCGTGGGAGCTTTGGAGACGACACAGGTATCGAATGAAAAGATTGGAGAGGCGGCCGCCCTACGTTACGCTATACGTGCCCGATATCGTTGATGCTGATTTGGCTTGCCCGCAATAGAAGCGACACGTCCAGTCAATATTGGATGGGAGCTGTCAGGGATCAGAAAGATCGTTCGGTCTGGCGATGGGCTGGCAGTGGTGAAGAAGTTTCCGTCTCATTTTGGAGCCTGCCCCAAGGCACCGAGGAAGATTGCGCACGTTTCGATGGCAGCCGAGGATGGCTTTGGTCCGATACGGCCTGCACCGCGCGCTTAAACTTCATTTGCCAGCATCGTACGTGAGAAATACCGATAGCGGCAGCAACTCAACTCTTCCAATGAACAGGCAATAAATGAATTCTCCATATCTAGAACCACGAGCGTGTGGTCGTCCGGAACAACCGCCAAATTCGACCATGAGCGTGAGTTCTTCAGCGAACCAGAATTCCGCCAGTTCGTACCAAGTAGGAGCCACTGTCGGTTATACCTGTAATCCTGGTAGCCTTCTAATCGGCCCCGAAACTCGGACTTGCCTCGACACGGGATTTTACAATGAGTTCCCACCGGTTTGCAAAAGTATATCGCTTCCCACTTATTCCCTCCCACCACAAGCTCCCTTCTATCCTTCTCCTCTCCATTTCTCTTTCATTCCGAGCAACAGAACAGATCACTCTAGAGAAACTCTACAAGCTCTACTCTCGTCTCTTCTAGGCATTGAGTGTGGATATCCGGCAAGCATCAAACATGGCGGTTATACTTTGATAAACAATACAGTGGGTTACCTTAGTCAAGTACTATACGCCTGCGACGATGGCTACGAAATGACTGGTAAGTCTTGATTCATTCTCCTTCCTAGACCAGTCATTATTTCATCCGGCCCAACTTTAGCTAAAACCTTCCAATTATTCAATTGAATTTCTCCTTTAATCCCAGGCAGGGCTAGGCTGACATGCGACATCGATGAGCGCTGGAACGGCCCTCCACCCCGTTGCGAACCAATCTTGTGCGAAGCACCAAGCCCGGTAGCACATAGTTTCCTTCAGATAGAGGAAATCGATGGCAGCTCGCTCGAGACACTCTCGATAAAGAACGGCTACAATCGAACCCTTCTTGTCGGCACTATAATCACCTACACCTGCGAGAAAGGCTACCGGTTGATTGGTCATCGACAACTACTCTGCCTACCCTCGGGTTCTTATGACCATGTCCCTCCAATTTGCACCGGTAAACTATCCAATCAGCTCTAAATGCCAATTTCAAAAATGCCTTTATTCCAAGAGAATAGCCAAGAAGCTTTAGTCACATCTTCATTGAATCACAGGAGAAAGTGCAATCTTCAAGAGTTGTTTATTTCTTTTCTTGCAGAGGAGATTCGTACAACTCTATCCGTTTCTCCGCGGGTCACGTTGCGCCCTACAACAAGAGGCCGACCGTTGCATCCGCCTCGTGTTCGAACGACAACACTCGCGACATTTACTACTTCAAGTACTAGTGCTAGTAGTACTGCTACTGGTCAGGCTACTGGTAGCAGTAGTAGCAGTAGTGGCAGTACTAGTAATAGTAATGCTAGTGGTAGTGGTAGTGGTAGTGGTAGTGGTACTAGCAGTAGCAGTAGCAGTAGCAGTAGCAGTAGTAGTAATAGTAATACTAGTGGTAGCAGTAGTAGTAATAGCAAGGGCAACGGCAACGGCAACGGCAACGACAACGGCTACTCCAGCAGCAGCAGCAGCAGTGCAAGTACAACTACGAGCCATCTTCCAACAAGAAAAGTATCAAGCACCGCGGCTGAAGTGCTGGCTACTGTAAAACAAAGTGTCCCAAGAAAGCCACAAATTGCTTTGCAAAAGCCTTCATCGGCGTCGCCGGGATCGCCGCCAATTTTAAATGATGATAGCAGCGGTGACCATCCACAGGAGAATGAGATTTCGGGTAGTGGGGTGGACAATGCTCAGGCCGGCACAGGGACAGGAGTGCCAGAGCCCTCCGGACCTTTCCGAGTGGATAGCGCTGATCGCTCGGCCAACACCCATCAAGCTAAGCTCAACTTGGGAGCTGTTATTGCACTTGGAGTTTTCGGTGGATTCGTCTTCCTTGCCGCGGTCATTACGACAGTCGTTATACTCATCCGCAGGTAATATATGCCTATTAGTGCAATCTTTTCTCTAACAATCAGTCTGATCAACACCCTTGGATACTTGACAATTGTTTCTCCTACCCGAATCGTTCGCCCTCGGTCAGATTAAATTGGACTATCCTCGCTCTTACTCTTACTATCGTAAGGCTTTTCATTTTCACGAAAGCTCTCCTACCACCTACCTTCCCTCCTTCCCTCCTACCCTCCTTAACTTCAAATTTCCTTTCTAACCAATGATATTTCTATTGTAGCGGAATTAGAGAGAAAGTTAGTACAAAATAAACTGCTTACAAGGCAGCGTACATGGATACATTATGTTAGATTCTTCGACGCATCCAAATTCGCCAACTAATAGTTCACTAGGCAGGCAGGCAGGCAGACAGGCAGGTACGCACGCACGCACCTACGCACGCACGGACGCACAGAGAGACAGAGAGACAGAGAGACAGAGAGACAGAGAGAGAGAGAGAGAAAGAGAGAGAGGTCTGGCGGTCGCGTTTTTTGTTAGGGTGAGCTTGGAAAGATTGCCACATAGCGACGTAGTGCCCAAGTCCATAAAAGAATGTGCGCAAGCAAAGGCGAAGGAAAGAGGAACGAGTAAAGAGTGGGAGTGGGAGTGGGAGTGGGGGAGTGAGAAATTAATGGAGAAATCCAATTTCAATTGGGATGGCTAGCGGCGAGAGGGATAGCAGCGGGGGAAAGCGGCGCCGGCAACGTGGGCGCAGAGGTATCGGTGGTGGTTCTGGGGTTGAGGTTGGGGTTGGGCTTGGGGGTGGTGGGTTAGGCCTCGGTTTCGGGCTGGGTCTTGGTGGTAGATCGGAGAATTCAGTGCCTTCGCGCTGGTACACGCTCCTCGCGCTGCCATTTCCCGATCAACAGGTTGGCCGACGAGACATCACGGCACCACGCCACGGTATCGAACAACCTTATGCCTTCGGTCTCTCGAGTGCACATCGGGCAGGTTATTTCTCGAATCCTTCCCTCTAACTCAAGCGAGGGCTAGACTCGAATTTCAGCATTTGATCGCTCGGCAAAGGGTGACAGCCGCCAACGCCAACGCCATCGCCATCGCCATCGCCATCGCCATCGCCATAGCCATCGCCGTCGCCGTCGCCTTCGCGCTGGCTGTATCGCGCGATCAGCCGAGAATTAGCTCCCGATCGGTAGCCCGACTACCACCCACCACCCACCACCCACCACCCTAACACCCTATCACCCTATCAGCCCTCTCGCCTCCCATGAAACCACCGTTCACCGCTGCTCGATCATCAAGCATCGTCACCTACCGCCCCGGGCGTGAGTCATGAGCCATCTCCGCGAGTAATCGCTAGTCAAGGTAAACGAGCAGGTTATACTTGGAGATTTTCGGGAGCACACGTAGCAATACAATAGCTCGTTCGCAGAGGGCAAGCCCACGGGGTAACGCTTCATTCGGCATTCACTTATCTCCTCGAGTTTAAGCTCTCCCCTTCCCCTCTAGAGCACTTGGTTCACCTTTCTTTCACCTTGCTCGCGCTCCTGCTTCTAGGTATTGCTCTTCATTCACAAATAGGCACGCATCTATTCTTTCTTGCACCAATAGATAGAGATGAGAGAGTATAGAGGAGGAGTAGGCGTCTACTAAATCAGCACTAGCACCGCATTAATAAAGTTTGCATGGCCCACACCTGTTGGAGTAGTAGCCTTAGTAGCGCTCCTTCGATATAATCCCCAAAATTCTTTCTCTAGTTGGAGGTTCGCTCTTCTCTATACAAGCGACTAGTTTTCATTTACCAGTGGTAAAGTTCGTAAAGACTACAATTGGGAGAGCTGCCGCATCTTTTCTTTTGCCATTGGTTATTGGGGATTGGGGAAGCTCTTCAAAGTATTACTTGTATAATATCTGTATAAAAGGTGAAGCAGCGGCAACAAGTTTAGATGGGGGCTGGGAGCTGCCCTGTCCCTATTAGATTAGAGACTAGACTAGAGGCGTGCCATTCTCTCTTGTACTCTGTTCCCTTCTGATTTCTACGACTTCCATGAGAAAGCGATGTAACCACACGCGAAAGATGAAGGGCACCATTTCGTTAATTATCCATCGGAATGAGAAAGGCATAGGACAGAATTCTCTCGTGGAAAAATGTGGCAACTCTCCCGAATTCACCCTAACGGCCCAGAGGATTGCTCTAGCTAGCCCAGCCCTACGTACTGCGTATCATCACAGAGTGCCCAGATTCGGGGAATAGGATATTCGAAGGGGAAAGTAGTAGAGAAGGTACGCGATCTCATCCACAGACATTGATATGGGAGGAGGCCCCGACTAACTTGACCAACAAGCAAACAATCTATACAAGGATCGAAGGCCGGCGCAAAATCTGATCCCTGATGATTTTGCTAGGGTGAACACACACGCACACACACGCGCACAGAGGGAGAGAGGTAGGGAGGGAGGGAGGGAGGAGGCGAGTGCGGGAAGAGTGCGGGAAGAGTGGGAAAAGGACTAAGCATCTTCTAAGAAGTGAAAGACGGCTAGTCGCAGCACACACACCTAGCACACTCCTCTTTCTTTTTTTTGTTAACACAGAAATCGTGGAAGAAGCAGTAAGCATTATCGGCACCGTGCGTCACCTGACTGCAACACCGTCGCAAGTTTCGATAGCAGCTCTTCAGAAAGTCGGGGAGGTTTAAATCGCTATTACCGCCAAGCCTGGGAGAATTTACACGAAGCTACCGGACACAAGACCAATGGGCATCCCCCCCTTCGGCGCAAGGAAACTTTGGACGAACCCGGATACCGAGACAATTATCGTGCCAATAATACGGAACGTGATGGCTCGGAATTAGTTGTTAGCGATGTTGCTGCTTATCCCTCCAGTAAGCATGCCAGTATTTCAGATAAGAAACGCCATCATCACCATCATCATCATCACCACCACAATGGAACTTCAACCCCTGAATGGAGGCAGTCTCACCGCAGATATTAAACGATCCTATAGCAATTCAACAAAGAGAAAACTATGTTTCAAAACCGTTTTACGCGATAGCCAATTGTTCGTTCGCGGACCAAATCGACATGATCAAGACTGATGATCATCCTTCAAAGCGAAATCTCCTTCAAGTGTTAAAAGTTTATTCGTTCAATTACTGCCGGCGATGATATGAAACTGGCTTTCATTGTGCCGATTTAGTATAGTCTGCTAGTTGTTGATAATCTTTGCATGTGAAGCTCAAGCTCACAGGATATGCCAAAAAAACAGACAACTAATATCTATACGTAGAGTGCGCACCAGCCCAATACAGTCTCTCTTTTAGATTTAAACTCCTATTTCGAAAAACATCTCACACGAGCTGTAGAAATGCTCGACTTAGACATCAGCACAACTACTATTCTCAATACCTTGGCCTTGCCTTGAGATCAAGTATACGGGTGCAGCATCAAATGCCTCTCTTCCACTTCGCTATATGCCGTTAAGGCAAGGCCGACGTAATCCGCCTGAGAATCATATCATCAAGACGCGCCACGCCGCGCCGCGCCGCGCCCTTCGCACATAATATTTATATTCAAAGTCCCGCACGATTAACAAGCTTGTATCATACTTCATCCACCATATAATTTCATTCTAATACTTTAAAGCGCACCAGTTTCTTTTAGAAGATCTGTTAGTTCTTTGCAGAATGTTTACTCTCTCTCTCTCTCTCTCTCTCCTTACTTATACCTTGACTGAAGTAATTTATTATATTTCTAATAATTATATATCTACCTTCCATTTAATATTACAAACAATCCGATGAAATTAATGCAGTGCCATTGCAGGCAAAATTATTTAATTTCGTTATGCGTGTGACTTCCTCACACTATTGTTTCTGGCAAGTCTGCTACTACATTTCTATGTACTATATATATGTAAGTACGAACGTAAAGCTAGAAAAGTTTATACTTCATACTTCAAGATTCAATAAAGCCATTGAATGAAGACCTCCGGATAATAAGTGAAGAATAAGGTGAGCTTCTTATCTAATGAAACTAGTTTTCGTCTGCTAAAATCGTCGGAGAACAGAGAAGGAATTCTCGGGATTCATTTTATTGCCGTGGGACCGAGTCCATAATTGATCATTTTAATATCGACACTTCTCGATTCCAGGGTACACACTCTTTCCCAACAATTCTATCGCAGCCCCCGCCTCTATCCCTCTTAATCGCTGAATTATTGTAAGCAACAAACTTAGAAGACAGTGTTAGGTCTTCCTCGATGCAAACAAACATTCCCTGCCAAATTTCAGCCCCGGAAAAGGTCAGCAAGTAGGAAAAACATGGGGAAAACCGTTAAAATGAAAAATTCAAGATCGGTTTTCCACCTGTTTTAGGTAGAATTCCGACATTTCCCCCACAACATTTATGTTTTTTTTCCGTTTTGAGGCACGAGCAATCGAAAAATCAAGCGTTCGTCCCGGTTCCAGAACCTTCGAAAAATCGAAAATTTTTGAAGGGGTATGCCTTAAAAAATTTGCGAAAAAATGAATTTTCAGCTAGGGCTCTGGAATTTTTTCTACTTTCTCCTCGATGCAAAAAAACACTTTCTACAAAGTTTCAGCCCCGGGAAAGGTCGGGAAGTATAAAAAACATGGCAAAAACCATTGAAATGAAATATTCCAGATCGGTTTTCCACCTGTTTTAGGCAGAATTCCGGTATTTCCCCCACAACATTTATGTTTTTTATCCGTTTTGAGGCACGAGCAATGGAAAAATCAAGCGTTCGTCCCGGTCCCAGAACCTTCGAAAAATCGAAAATTTTTGAAGGGGTAGGCCTTAAAAAATTTGCGAAAAAATGAATTTTCAGCTAGGGCTCTGGAATTTTTTCTACGTTTTCCTCGATGCAAAAAAACACTTTCTACAAAGTTTCAGCCCCGGGAAAGGTCAGGAAGATAAAAAAACATGAGAAAAACCATCGAAATGAAATATTCCAGATCGGTTTTCCACGTGTTTTAGGTCGAATTCCGGCATTTCCCCCACAACATTTATGTTTTTTATCCGTTTCGAGACACGAGCAATCGAAAAATCAAGCGTTCGTCCCAGTCCCAGAACCTTCGAAAAATCGAAAATTTTTGAAGGGGTATGCCTTAAAAAATTTGCGAAAAAATGAATTTTGAGCTAGGGCTCTGGAATTTTTTCTACGTTTTCCTCGATGCAAAAAAACACTTTCTACAAAGTTTCAGCCCCGGGAAAGGTCAGGAAGATAAAAAAACATGAGGAAAACCATCGAAATGAAATATTCCAGATCGGTTTTCCACGTGTTTTAGGTCGAATTCCGGCATTTCCCCCACAACATTTATGTTTTTTATCCGTTTCGAGACACGAGCAATCGAAAAATCAAGCGTTCGTCCCAGTCCCAGAACCTTCGAAAAATCGAAAATTTTTGAAGGGGTATGCCTTAAAAAATTTGCGAAAAAATGAATTTTGAGCTAGGGCTCTGGAATGTTAACCACATCTTCCTCGATGGAAAAAAACATTCCCCACCGAATTTCAGCACCGGAAACAGTCGGTAAGATTGGAAAAGGTGGAGGGAACCATCAGAATCAGATACAATTTATTATTCAGGATAGCCTTTCCATGTGTTTTCGGTACAATTTTAGCCCTTGCACGACTGATGCTTCATTTTCCATCGGTTTTGATGCTCAAAAAATCCATTTAAGAAGCGTGCGGCAAAGGGAGAAATATGTCGAAAAAATGTTAGGACCGAAAAGTAGTTTTTCAAAACTATGCTTTTATACTAGCAGCAAGGTGAAAGATGGCCAGAAAACACGCATTAACATAAAAGCATATGATAAAAAGGCTCGATATTTCACGAGGAATGGGATGCTTTTCAGAAAAATTCGCAAGTTTGTCTTATAATATTGTATCAGACATTACCCAGTAGTTGAATTTATTGCTGTAGCCAATGTGATATTATGTTAGCAATTTCTACTCTAGCGGCTTTCAGTTGCGGCAGGTCATCTTTGGATGGTGGATACATGTTGGCGCAATGGGCCGTACCTTCAATAAAAATAAACAAGTGTCTCGCGTACTGGTGGACATATAGTTTGCAACTAGCGTGCAATTTTATTCGACATACCATTAATATAGATAGCCGGAGCTCTGGAATTTAAAGTTTTCGTAATCCCCAGGGCGTGCCAAGGATCAACTGATCCATGGACGAACACTGCATTCGAAACATCTAACTTGAACGCTCCATACAAAATATTAGTACGCCTCACTCCCGATTGCAACAGATCAGCGTTATATCTGTAAGAAGGTTTGGGTCCAAATGATTGGTTTATCAAGTATGATAGAGATCTTGCTAATTTTGTCTGAGATAATACCTAGGTCCAAATACATCAACACATTGTTGAACAAAGAAATCAACAGGGAACATTTCGCTAAATAGCTGCGGCCGCGCTGTTGACGTCTGAAAAAATCCAAATTCTGTGCAGGTTTGGTACATCCACTGACGTCCTAGAGAAGACAAGTTATTACTTTGAATAAAAATTGCGAGCTCAATATGGTATATCGTTATAAAAGTGGCTGAGATTACCTCCTTCACCTTCTTCGCTTGCCCAGGATGTATTTCGAAGTTCACGGATCATTTTACTGTACCGGTAGTCCAAGCATTTCTTCCCCGAGGCCTCCAGAAGTGTGTTACTTATTTGAGCAAGTCGGTCAATAGCAATTCCCTGCTTCTCATTGGTCAAACTATCGCATACTTTTTCAATCGTCATATTGGCCATAGCAGAATTATTGCGATTATCCCTGTTGTACTGTACTATTCCAGCAAAGTCACTTGCTAGTGTCTCATATAAATTTGAGATATCATTCCGTTTTGTATGGCCAGGATCAATAGGATCGCACAATCTATTGGCAGGAAGGTGGAGAGTGGAATAACTTGAAGGTGAGATTTTGAGGGCTAGCCCATAATTCTGAATGTCTTACTTACTTAAATTTCTTAACAATTCCTTGCTGGCCAATAGGGTGCCTTAACATTATATGAAATTGCCTGTTTGCTTGGATTATGGCATCGACACAGGATTGAGAGTAATCCTTGAGAGCATTCTCAACAATAACATAGTATTCTGGAGAGAAAAAGCCATTTGCATAGAGCTTCTTAGAAATGTTAGGGTTTGAGGGATTTGGTGTTTTGTGCTGTGTTTACCTTGGAAGTCGACTTGTGCTAAAAGAGGCCCACTGGCTGAAACAGCGCCATCCACTAAATGAGGATATTTAGCACGGAGCCATGCAGCCAGAGAGCCAGCATAAGATCCACCAAATGCGATCCATTTGGTATTGTTAGGCAGCTGATATACTTCCATCATAGATGTAATAAAGTAGGCTAAGTCAGCGAGAGCCTGTTCCGAGGTGAGGTACGCCAAGTTTTTTACACTCAGATCACTGGAACAAGATGAGTTTAAGTTATGCTTATCAGGCATGCGTTTGGTCCATGCTTCCTCGACCACAGACCTTGTAGGCTGACTCTTGCCATAATATCTGTGCTCCACTTGAAAACACATTGCCCCAAACTTTTTGGCATATTCGATCCACTGGCCTTCTACCATCCATTTGGCTGTTGCTGGACCTTCTCCGCCGATCATCAGGAAAACTGGACCCCCCTTCTCATAATAGTCTCCATTGAAGTAATATCTCTGAAAATCCTCGCACTTATAAAGTATCCTGCTCTAGAAAAAACCGATGAAATTTCACACACTAGAAAGCATAATCGCACCTGCTTCCAAAGGCGTGCATCGGTCGGATTAAAGTGGTCAAGAAATTGCGTTAACCACTGTTCCTTGGGCAGTTGATGCGTATCGGAGACAACTGGCACACCAAGATTGCCGCCTCTATGACGGCCACGCATAAAAAGACGCGATGCAGCCGAACAATTTGTAAGGCTTAATGAAGCGAGCAATATGATGGGCAATATGAAACGCATTTTCACCCAAGCCATTCTCTTCCTTTCCTCGCTCACTGATCTTTACTTGCCATCAGCCATCGCCAGTTGCCACTTGCCACTTGCCACACGATATCGCTCAAACTACGTCGTTTGAATGCACGTCACGTGGTGGTGCCTGCCGTGCCTGCCATGCGTAGTAGCGCACACGGCGCACACAGCCGTCTATAGCGTGGACCGTGGACCGTGGACGCAGCTGATGGCCTGATGTGGCCGATGTGGCTGTGTGGCGACCGTGAGGTCCGCGGCAACCGCAGCATCGTTCATAAGTTGATATGAAAACTAGTCATTCGAATGAGAGCACATCAGTTTTGAAAATAAGGGAAGCCTACGCCATTCGGCCAGTCAGCCGGCCAGCCAGCCACCCACCACCATCACCACTCGCGTTGCATCGCGTACCCCTTTGGAAATTGGAGCAATGGATGAGGAAACATTAAACAGGTACCTCTCTAGAACTTGGCCTTTCCCCTGGTGTATCGATGATTGTCTCTCACTTGGAAGTCTGATTGATTGAGATGAGTTTGATTGATTTCGGGCAGGCTTGCAGTCGAAGCCTTACTTGAGGAGGCGAAATTAGGTGCTAGAAGAGCTGAGATAATGGGACCTATCGGATGGGTGAAGCCCAAAGAGTGTGTTAACAAAAGATTCTTGCATTCTACATTACGGAACGCAATACTTTCGAACAAGCATCGTACCAAAAAGGCGGATATCGATGCCATTAAGCAAAAACATATGATGGATGTGTAAGAACTAGGGAATCGGTATGGAAGAGGACTCCCATTCCATTTCGGATACGGACAAGGATATACAGGAAGGGCTCGATGCTGAGCTGCCTGTAATTCATTGCCTCATAGGAGATGAAAAGCACGACTGTCGACAACTCGGATTTTGTTCTTGCCTAGTCTTGTATCTTCAACACATTCTTTATTGTAGCCACCCTCTTCGGCCTTTCCATGAAATATTGTCAACTTTTTAGTCCAAGACAGATGTCAATTGTGTAAAGATGCCATTATACAGGGCATTATGAATTGCGAGCAGCAGCTCGTGTCCGCATAACATATGTAAAGAATTTACATAACAATAACACTTCCTCTCGCAGAGAATATACTTAAATTTGAGTGGGGCAGCCTAAAATTAACATCTTATAGCAAATACACTAATACCGGAACACCTATAAAAATCTGTGGTTGTAACGTATATATATATACATACATACATACATACATACATACATACATATATATATATTGTATAAAAAGAAGAAATTTCCAAGAAGATATTGTCACATCGTAGAAAAGTTGAAAGATTGGTCGCTTTTACTGTTCTTGCCATCGCGTTATTTTGCTAGTGTCAATCAGAACAAGCAAACGCATCCCTCCAATAAAAAGCTAGTAGTGAACTAGAGAAGCACCAAGATCTTGATGTGTACTTTCGTCAATACATATTAAAGAGAATGGTAGAAATCCCTAATAGTAAATTTGTGCCGGCGCGCGCACGCGTGCGCGATCTCGATCTCGATCGCGTGTATGTAAGCGTGTAATATCAAAAGATTTTGCATTGATAGGTTGCACTTCTTCCTTAACATAGTATTGCTCGATATTTCTTCCATGGGAAAGATAAGGCAATCACACTTTGTCAAAAGACGATAGATTACAGTGTAACCCAGCCAAGGACGCGTTATAAGATTCGTAAGAAAATACCAACTTAAATATTTACAAGTTATTGACCGCCTAATGACCGCCTAACGACCGCCATTGACTGTCTTAGGCTTACTGGACCAAGAGGAACATGAAACTTCTATTCTCGAGGTAAATGTATGCTTCTGCCGTCTAGGATCTGCTCGACGTAAACCACTAATAGACGATCATAGGAGCGCGTGTTCCCATTGTCCCAGGAGAGAATTACAAAGTTCTAATCTCAAGTAAATTTGTGCGATTAAACAGATTTTCTATAATATGTGTTACCGATGCGATTCACTTGGCGTTATACATACATATACAAGTTGCCATTGTGGATCGCACCAGTGATTGCATTGTTTCACAGAGTGATCACAGTACAGAGTCAGACGACTGCATCCACATTTGCGCGGTAGTAAAATAGTGTATAAACTATCGCCGGTTACAATTGCTCGCTTGCTAATGGTTCCTCCTCTTTCCTTATGTGAAATAGGCTTGGTGAATTGTTTGATTCCATCGCTTTGTACAATTAGTCAGGTGGCGGGCAGTGTGTAACCCAGATCTTTCACTTTTGCTAGAATCTTCGACCCTTCAAAGGTGGTGCCTTCTCAAACAGG
This sequence comes from Ectemnius continuus, assembly GCA_910591665.1. Classification (NCBI taxonomy): domain Eukaryota; kingdom Metazoa; phylum Arthropoda; class Insecta; order Hymenoptera; family Crabronidae; genus Ectemnius; species Ectemnius continuus. The sequence continues at coordinate 99,474 of OU342866.1, forward strand.
AGTTATGCAGTACCGTTGTTCTGGTGCTGCAATTTCTTTCTTTCCTCGAGCAGAGCTCGCATATCTGCCAAAGCCCCCTCAATTTCTCTGGCGAATCTTGAAGCGTCAGTGCTGGGGCAACTGCGTTTGCACGAAATGTGGAAGAATAACATATCTTCTCCCGCTATAATGTATGAGACTCCGTATCCGTCATCGGCAACTGGGCCAAATCCTCCGCCCGCCGATATACAGTTAGGGTATTTTTTAAGGTCTAGTCTTGATGTTTGCCCGTGTGGCGTCTGGGATGTAGAGAGTCTCCAGGGTTCACTCAAAACCTCCTAAAAGTGCTCAGGATTGAATGATGGCACCACGCATTTCAGGATCCTTAATTAGCCCAAAATACAACAACAACTGTCTCCACGCTACCTTTAAGAACGGTGAGTCGACCTCCAAGTATTTCGATACTACGTATAGACAGAAAAGATGACGATCTATCCCTTTACCACACATTGCGTCTTGATAGCCTTTTTGATGCTGCTTTACAGCAGCCATTAATAATTTGTGCTTCTCCTCTGTCTAAGAGGAGGGTATATCGTTATTAGTTGCCGGATTTCTAACGCTAATTCATATTGTCCTCTGCCGCGACTTTTCTTACCGGCATCGTATTTTCAACCATTGATTTAACCCACTGAGCGGACTCGATGGTACATGGTCTGACAGTTTCCGTTCTTCCTTCCCTAAAGAGCCTCGTCATTGATGCTTCATACGTTAAGCTAAATTTTCCAGCATCTCTGAAATAGGCTAATTGAAGAGCCATTTGTATGTATGCATCCGGGGATATAGAACAAGTCTTCATGAAACCTTTTCCATAAGCATCGTGCACGTAAATTCTTAATTCAACGTCGTTCAACAAATTCCTCGCAATCTGGGAACAAAGCGGCAACCTTTTACTTCAAGCTCCTTTAAACACTTTGTGCTCGATTTGGAAGGGTACGATTTTCCTCGTGTTATTCATACTTGATACGACTGCTCAATTGTAGCAATACAGCCGGAATCGAGGTCCCATTGCAGTCTTGTCGGCGTGGGCGGTCTAAATTCTGGCTCACCTATCGTATGGCCCTTTTCGTCGAATCTAAGAGATATTCTTATTTAGCTATACTTGTCTGATGAATCGTTTAAGAAGAGCGAAATACATGCACTAGATTTCGAAGGTGTTTAGTTGATCAAGAGCAACGACACTATACAGAATAGATGTAGTAATGGTGGCGTTAAAAGAGCAGGAATAAAGTAAGAGGTGCAAGCCAAGTGACGGACGTATCCGAATGTATCTACATGTACGCAAATGTGAAAGAAAGTGAGCGTATTATAGTTTACCCCGTCTCCACGTCAGTAGCCATAACATGTTCCCAAAGTGTTCCCATTACAGGTGCATCAGCCCTAATAAATGCAGATAAATCAAGCAATTGCTGTATTAAGTTGAACCACATCTAAGGAAAACGTTGTTTCGAATTTGAGATCGGTACAAATATTGGCCTCGAACAGAGATGTTTACCAGTTCCTAACTGAATAATCTCCCTTTGACCATAAATATGATATTTCGTTAGTCTTGGTTTGTTCTTGCCCCCTCAGTCAAATTTCAGAGAGAGAAAGAGAGAGAGAGAGAGAGAGAGAGAAGCCCGGGAAAATGAGAGAAAGAGCGAGCGCGATTTGGGTGTAGGGCTGATAAAGCAAGAGCAAGAGCAAAAGAGAAAGAGAGAGAGGGAGAGACAGTTGAAGTTGCAGTTCGGAGGCTCAACTATTAAAAGTCTTACACTCTGTCCGTGATTTCTTCAGATATAACGAACTCCCACATATGCGAGGCCACGGCTGCATCGGCCCTGCTCATTTCGTCTCATTAAATGTATTTGAAATCTCGTTACAAGAATAGAACACAATATGTATAGAATTTCATTTATAACACGAGATGAGAAAGGGTGATTCGTGTCTGTTTGATCGAAAGCCCTCGAGGGATACGATATACATGGTACAATATGTATTTCTTTTAACACTTACCAAGAGTGCTCAGCGTTGAACCCAATCTGTTGAAAAGAATACGTACTGTGTGTGAAGAAGGGCTTTGGAAGGATAATACCGCCGATGAAATCGAGAGACTTACCCTCCCATTAGTGCCGACGCATAATGTAAACGACTTGTCAAACCATCGGTCATATCCCTTGCCGTGTAATAGCACTCGGCCAAAGTTGTCAAGCTTTTCTGGTTGCTCCTATCAGGATGTCAAGATTGGAGAATAAAGAATGTTCTGGCAAAGCCGCATGACATACGCCAACTTCGATATTACTAACCGGGTCATATTCGTAGGGTATATCGTCCAAAGCAACGACAAATGCCGCTTTCTCAATAAGATCGAGGGAAGCTTTATTTACACCTTTGGCAAAGTAGCCCTCGCGTGCGTTTGCCCACTCGGTTCGACCTCCCGCAGTTAGAGCAGCCAGTTTTTCCTCGCCTTCAGAAGGGAGCGAGGTATCGCTCAAGATGTGTTGAATTTGGCTGGAATTTCGAGAAGTAGCTGTAAGCGTTTCACAAGCGTTTCACTCTGACTGTGCTGGACTTACACTTCAATTTCACAAGGTTGTAAAATTCTGTTTTTGTAATAAATCAAGACTTTAAAGTATCTTCCTTTATGGTATACGACAATGTGCCTGGAGTCTTGATAGTGCACTATTTTGTCAGTCTCAATTCCGGGTATACGAGTAGTGTTGAATAGCCTTTCATACTGCCAGGAGCATAAGGGTACTATGCCTTGTAAGAGAATCTAAGGATAACAGTTGGCTGTGGTTTAGTACAAGTGGAAGGCTTTTTCCATAATATGGTATTATTATGGAAAACTGAGGATGCAAGACCGACACGAATTTACCGACCGGTTCCAGTTGCTGGCGCTCGATCAACCGCCTATATTGAAGGCAAGAATGAATGGTACTCGCAGCTCGTGCGGCTTGAATATTCGATGGATGCATAAGTATGGCATCAATTCCATAAAAATTGGAATTAACCATCAGCGGAGACCTGCCGCGCAGATAAACATACTCCTCCCACCAGTCAGACACATAATTGGTGGACCACCATGACTTTAAGATGAGATATCGTTGCAATTTTACGCCAATACCCTTTTGAAACTCGTAGGCAAGTTTTTCCATGCGGTTGTAATCGTCTTGATTAAGTAAAGGGCGGACACTTCGGAGATACTAATAAAGGGGGATATATAGAATAGAGTTTCATCATACCACTTTTCTCAGGTTACTGTTCTCTTAACGGTTACTAGATATAGAGGTGCATCTGAGCTAATGTCTGACCCGTGTCATTGTATCCTCGACCGAGGGTAACGGCAATCTTGGTAGTGATCCTTGAAAACTGTAGAGCATAGGTTTGTGCCATCCAGAGAATATCTTTACTAGGACTATCCACATTCTGGTGATGGAAGACGCGGAACTTCCTCTTCGTCTAGATTCGTAGATCCATCCTTTGTACATTAGTAGGAGCTTCAATGTATATCGTATTGCATATATCACTATCAGCCAGAGAAAAATCCCGACAACTATCGAGCCTGCCAAATGCGCCGAGATGGAAGACCTAAGAAACCATCGAATGTATATCGTATATATCGTATGAGAGTCTCTGTTAGCAATCATCCTTGGTTGGATTCTTCTGGAAACTAGAACCACTCACCCCGAAAGGTACGGTGCGACCCTTCCGACAAGGTCGTATGGAACCTTGTAGCCAGCGAAATGAATCGCCGTCACTATTGCTATGGTAAACCACAAACTCTCGAGGGAGGCTGGATACACTCCGCTTCGTAGATTGTTCTGTTAGATCAGTCGTAGACTATAAGCTAAGCAAATGGCGAAACCAAGTTTCATTACAGCTCGTAAATACCTGAAATCGGAAGAATCGTTTCTTCCAGGAACGTACGCCGGACGACCACACCAAATGTAAAACTTCTCTATCAAAATTTACATCCCATCCCTCGTGTGTAATAGAGAAACTAAACGCTACTGCTGAGTGGGCTTCTGCCATGTTGCTCTTTAATCAGTCCAAGCGGCCTGAAAGTCAAAAAGCCTATTCCAAATGCCAGTGTAAAATCAGTAATAATTAATCAGTGTTATGTCAAGCGTACTTGTCAAGTACGATTTGACTGAGAGGCTCTCGTAGCGAGCGCGTGCCAGGAAAAACTTGTTTAGTGTATACAAGACAGTATAGATTGCATGCATTTCCATAGATAAGAACATGAACATATATTGTCTGCGTTCTAGGGTATGTCATGTACTACAGTCTGAGAAAGGCCAACATTGTTCAAAGATCCGAAGATCACGTTTCTGCAGTATATGTCAGCCTGTCAAGTGGTAATTGGGGTAGGACTTGAGGGTGGCAAGAAAGTTGCATAACTTGCACTAATAACTGGTTACCCAATTGTCTGACTACTTGGAGAATAAAGTTGAAATATAAAGGGGCCACATACTCTTGAAGAGGCTGCAGTGGCCGGAGGGCCGAGGGAATATACAGGTAAAGGGGATAGAAGAAAAGTTTTCAAGTAGCGCAGAGCCAAAAAAGCAGGGCAGATAGTTGCCGGGTGGAGGGGCTCGGTAAAGTCTGTGTAATATGTACATATACGCAAACGAGTGGCCATACTCCATTGGGGCCAAGTCCATTTCAGTAACAGTGAACCCTGATCTGATCCGTTCCGTTCCGATCCGATCCGATCCGATCCGATCCAATCCGGCTCGGCGAGCCGACGGCGCGTACTTTGATCGTCACGTCGCGCACTTGCGACGCAGATATACGCTGCAAATTACGATGATTTCCGCAACGCGTCTGCAATTCACCTTTAAATCTCGACCCAGGGTCACGCAGCTATTCCTCTTTGCTCTAACCTCGATCTAGCAATGTTTCTTTAGACATTTTCTTCCACCGCGTCGTCATCCCTGCCGCTCAAGCAGATGAACATAGTCCATTTGAAAGCAGTTCCAATCGCTGCACGATTGTACGTGGCAATATTTCACAATGATAAGGCTGCGACTGGGTGTCGAGTAGTGGTGATACCAAACGTTAGAAAGGCCGTTAAGAGTGATAAATCTTAACTACCTTCCCATTCAGAAAAAAGGGAGAAAATTCATTGAATATTCATCAAGTACATGAAATTTTCATGAGGTCGCCCGTTGTCAGGAACTGTCCGGGCTCATACCTTATACTTGCTCATACCAAACAAGGAGAATCAATGAATTACTCATCTACCAATAATCAGCAAAAGCCAATCGAATTAGGGATAAGCTCTTCTTAAATGCGCGTTACGCTCCTTCCTCCATACGTAAGTCAACGCAAGTCAACGTAAGTGAACGTAAGTGAAAAATATGGTCTTGGCAACCCTTGGCAACGTAGAAGAGGAATGTCAAAATCTGCGTCCATTTCTTACCGTTACGCAAACGCAATTGAACGGAAGATAAGAAATAGATGTAAGTGTTGTGGGAATAGAGTGATATATCTACTACGTTCAAAGCAGCCGAACGTTAGCATCAGATTTTTCGATCAATTTTCAATCTAGGCGCAATATCGTTACGTAAATTCATGGCGATAAAACAAGAAATTGCCGCCTTTTCCACTGTCCGCTTACGTAACGTGAAAATCTCTTGAGCATCTTACTTTCGAAAAAAACATTATCTCATTCAGTGAAAGAAATATTGAACTCTCATCTGCCGCAATAGAAAGGATTAGGCGCGCCCGCCTGCTGGCCCGTGTGTGCCTTTACTGCCTTGGAATGTTCGGCCCCACTACACAGCTGTGCCGCTTTTGCGCTTTGTCCAACGTATCACACTTAACGTTCAGTCGATTGGTAAGAGGAGGCGGGGAGGGCCGGAGGAGAGAAGAAATAGCAGCAAGAACGCGGAGGTAGAGGAGAATGATTGGTCAAATGGTTATTGGCAGTTATTAGGAAGAAATGTCAGATTTTTCTATCTATCTATGTATATGTTTCCTGTATGGCGGCATGAGCCTGTATGTGCAACCTATAACACATAACATACGTCTACATAATACATAGAATAGGAATTGAGTGGGCTTTTTTACCAACTGGTCAGAATCGAAAGCAACACGTGCCAGTAAGTATAGCACTCTGAAGCAACAGTATAGATTGGTGGATCATCGAGCCTTCCCCGCAGGTGAGTAAATGGAATGTAACCCGTGCGCGACGTCAGCATGAAGAACTGAATGGTTTGCACCCATTGGCTAATGCCGAGGGCGTGCTGCCATACCTCCAGCCATGTGCGTTTTTTCTTTTTTACACAAGTGGGCCAGAAATTACTGTTATCCCGAATAGGAGATCCAATCGATTGGAATTGGACGTCACGAGCAGATTACTTGCTCTTCATTTCCTAGACTCACCGTTTCCTTCTTCTCGTGGCAATCTCACGTTCGGAAAGCTGCTTGAATAGGAACTTTCCTCTTGTAACTGCCCGAGAGGGATTTCTTTGCACTAGATCTTGACGATGCGCGCACAATTACTAATATTTCCTATCTACATATGCTGCTGCTGCTGCTGCTAGTAGACGGAGGACATTTGATTTCCCAGATCGATTCTCCTTCTCGGATATATCGCTCTGCCGAACAATCCAGCGAGTGGTTGTGCAAGTATGATATCTGCCCTGAACGCGCGAACAACTACCAAGAAATTGAGAAAACCGCAAGGAAGATAGTCGAAAGGAAAGAGTCTACGAGTGTCGGCCCAACCCGAGACGCTGCGGACGCTGCGGACCATTCAACTTCACCAAACGAATGACCGCGCACAGGCCTACTGATTTCCTTGCTTCTTCCTTCTCTTGCCAGCTCCCGTCCACCCTCCCAACACTCCCAACACTCCCAACTCCCTTAATTATGTGTTCCCGTGCGTGCACACTGCCTCACTAACACACTCACTCGCGCCCACCCATACCATCACGCTGCCTCACACTACCTTCCACTATACTTCACTAGCCTTCCATTTGGCCAATGTACATATACACTCCAAGGTACACTTTCAATACATACACATCCATACACCTATACTACGTTTCTCTTTCTGGCTTCGTTCATTGCTGCGCGTGCGCGATTTCACTTTATAAAGGAGCAATTACGGTTTTCCAACTCCACTGTGTGAGTTGCGTGCATGCGGCGAGATCACTCTTCTCGATATATGTATATGTATATGCAAGGTCTCTTGCAACGCAACGCATGCATATGCATCATACACTTATTTACTACACCACTCTACGCTCCACGCTCCACGCTCCACGCTCCACGCGCTTCGCCGCAGTCCTTTATTACAATGATACAATGGGTGCGTTCAGCCGACCACTTTCGCTGCTCATCACTCGATGAACCGCTGCCCAGCGCTCGCTGGGCATCACATGTTTCGGCTGAACGATCTTTTTCGATCCGATGCCAGCGCTACCATTCGGTAGTTTCTCTGCAATGAGACTGCCACAAATAGGTGCTGGACGATCAGGGTTGGGGGGTTCATGATTCGAGGTTCGAACGGTTGTGCAGTCAGTCAGTTCGGTAGAAACGATAGCAGAGAAAAGATCAAGCGAAGAGAGAACAGTTCGAAGAAAAAGTTTGGAGTAATTTGCATTATGACTACGAGCACAATTTCCTACCAGTGGGAGGGTGATATTTTTCATATCACCGAGGGTGCAGACGTGCACGAAAAATTACAAAGTGGTATGTACATATCAAGAAACTCGGTAGCGTCTCGCGTTCAAATAGTAGTAGCGTGGGTAGTGTGGGTAGCGTGGGTAGCGTGGGTAGCGTGGGTAGCGTGGGTAGCGTGGGTAGCGTGGGTAGCGTGGGACAGCTGAGATTGTAATATCTGTGTAATTTGGACAATTAAAACCATAGCGTCTTAGCAGTAATTAAAATATGCATTGTTACAGACCCAACCTTTTTCGAAATCTATATTTTTGATGAGGAGAACATCGGAAATATTAAAAAAACCGCAGAAAAGATTGAAGCTACACGTAAGAATTTCTTTAGCCATAATGATAGCTAAAGTTTATTACTGTTGGTTTGCAGTATTTAGTTACTGCTCACACAATATACTTTTAGTGAAATATGTGTTTATTTTGCAGCCTCATCAGAGTGGACCAAAGAACTTACGCTTCTTTTCTTGGCGGAGTACAAGGAGAGAATACACGACTTTCGAAATCCCAAAATCAAGAAGAAGGACCTGTGGAGGCAAATCAGCACGCAGCTTGGCGAACATGGATACCATGTGAATGAGGTGGCCTTAGACCGCAAAATGCGGAACATGCGGGCGACATACAAATCGATCAAGGATTCCAATAGAATGTCGGGACGTGGAAGAACCTCATGGATGTACTTAGACTGCATGGAAGAGATATTTGGAGAGGACAAGTGTATAAATTTTGCATCAACAATTTCTGCCATGGGTGAAAACTTAGCAAAACAGAGAGGAGTAGTGAACGAGCCAGCCATGAAGACAGCTTCAGCAACGATAGATTTGATGGAAGGTAACATTGAAACTGCTTCGAAACATATATATTTTAGAGCACTTAGTTTACATTATTCATTCTTTGATGATATGCCAGACGAATTGGAGTTAGTTGTGCCTTCTCATGTGCAGGAGTGTAGTACTATAAAATATAATTCTTCACTGCATGGTAAATTGCAGACTCTACCAATTGAACCATTGTCTAAAGAGTCATATCTAACTAAATTTCCATCTTTATTTCCTGACATTGGAATATTAGGTCCTGGCACGTCGAATGGTTCGACAAATTCAGGGGAAGGCAGCTTCCCAGGTAACTCTATAATAACTGCATCTTGCCATGCAAATTCTATAATTGCAAGCCAACGATACAATAAAACATCAGTTTCCCACAATTCGGTTACCGAAACATTAAGTAATACAGAGAATCAATCTTTCAAAATAATTCAAAATCAAACTCAGAGGCTCCGCAAGACTAAAGCGGCACGGGAGTTGGCGGATCTCCGCAAAGACTATTTCAATGTCGAGTCGCAGCGTGCCGCTCAACTAAAAACTTTAAGCGATCAAGCAATAGCAAAAAATGATGTCGCACGGAAATGTGCCGAAGAGATGGCGGAAAGGAATAAACTCGCAAAAGAAAAGATTGCGGCGATGAACGCGCACACCATCGCGTTAAATTCATATACCTTGGCGTTAAAAGAACACACCGAGGCATTAAATCGCCAAGCAAAGGCTCTAGAGGAGCAAAATAGAATGAATAGATAAATATTAGATAATATTAGTTTTAGTTATTTTTAAGTTTTAGTTTAGTAATAATGTTTTAAAGGTTTTTCAATGTTGTTTGTTGATATAGATTAAATAAAAGCGTTAAAAATTATTGGCGATTCGATTGCGTTTTAGTTCACCCTCCCCATTCAAATTTCTTTGGCCTTCTGCCACATCTTGGGCAATGTCGAACTCCTCTTCTACACCTACATAGCCATCTTCCACTTCGTGGCTCAATATAAAATTGTGTAAGACGCACGATGCTGCGATTATATTTTTCCCTAATTCTAAGTCAGCTATATCTAAGTATTGTAAGCGACGGAACTTGCATTTAAGACGTCCAAATGATCGTTCGATTATCGATCGCAGGGAACTTAATTTAGTGTTATACACAATTTGCTGCGGTTGCAAGTGACCGTTGTCTCTGTATGGTGTTAACACACTCTTCGACAATGGATAGGCAGAATCGCCGAGAATATGATACGCGTCTGGCAAGAGCGGATCTTCTTGGTTGGTTAAATGCCTGTAGACGTCGCTATTTCGAAACACTCGGGCATCGTGCATCCTGCCCGGCATGCCAATGAAGACATCAATGAACTTTCCACTGGCATCACAGATACCTGGAACATAGATTTAAAATTAATTTTCTTGTGTATTTCACCTACGAGGAATATCTCAAGAAAGCTCGCTAATCACCTTGCAAAATCATTGAGTGGACTCCTTTTCTGTTGTAATAATCCACAGCATTATGCTGTGGTTGTCGAATATTTATGTGGCATCCATCAATAGCCCCAATAACACCCGGGAAGCTACCCCTCTCATCAAATGCCTGCAAATATTAATTTTATTATAGTGACCAACTTTAAATAATATATTACGATTAATAAGTATCAGTAGGATTAATACAAACATTTGCAATTGCTGCATATGTGTTGGCCTCGGGCCACTTTATAAACTGGGGAACTAAATCCCGTAGGGTACATACAATGGTTTTAAAAATAGCATGGCCACTACTCTTTGGCAAATTGAAGCGGTCGCCTGCTGCGAGAAAGCTCTCTGGTTTTGACAGCAGCCACAATGTGTATAATAAATTCTTCTCCAGATGCTCCATAGCACCTATCGCGTTGCCAACGGTAAGCAGAAGATCCTAAAATGTCTTATAATCAGTACAGCATATTTCAAATTACGTATTACTTCATATAAGATATTTCTCACTTCAAAAGTTTCCCGTCTCATGCGAAAGTGTTCCGTGAACAAGTCATCATTATAAGCAACAACAGTTACTTCCGCATAATTCTCGTTGCGGGCTCGTCGTCTTCTGTTCCTTGGCAGGATAAATTGGTCCATTGGCTCAACTGCGGCCAACTCCAAAATGGCTTCATCGACACCATCTGCACCATTGATGAGGTCGAACATCTCGTCCATCAAATTTTCTTCCTCAATTTCCTCATCCGAATCCACAAAAATTGGAATTACCCCAATGTCCATTCTGCAAATTCAAACTAAGTTATTACCTTTAACTCCTTGAAGGACAATAAGTTGTAATTGATTATTCTCCTATGCGTGTATGATCCGTACATGTAATATTTCCTCGTCCCCACAAAACGATAATCACTAAGAAATACACGTCGTCCACACTTCACTGTACACTGCTCCAAAATGTCTGGTCGCCTACAAGGTTCCGATGAGAATAGTTGCCTGCTATTGCAAGCAACATCCTTAAATACTAGCTCTCTACAGGTATTGCATATGCCCCCACTTTGGCAACTCCAAGTACCGTTAGGCAGAAACATAGAATTTGAAACAATGCGAAGTTGTCACGGTCCAAGTATTGTCGCCGTATAACCTCCCCTTCTGGGAACAACCCTGACATTGGGTTATACCTGCGAATATACCTGATTCAGAAAAACAAGGTTGTCTACATTTTAATGGCCTAATTCGCTCTTTCCTCATAAATAATCCCTCACTAAATTTGAAACAATGCGAAGTTGTCACGGACCAAGTATTGTCGCCGTATAACCTTCCCTTCTGGGAACAACCCTGACATTGGGTTATACCTGCGAATATACCTGATTCAGAAAAACAAGGTTGTCTACATTTTAATGGCCTAATTCGCTCTCTCCTCATAAATAATCCCTCACTATCGCTCTTGCTCTGTCTTGCCTTGACTGATCTTGCTGAGATGCGTGAGATCACGGTATATTAGCGTATAATACACGAATGCTTTCGGGGCATTAATATGCGCTGAGCTAGCACAGCTCAAGGCAGCGAAGATTTTCTACGCTGCCGAGAAGGGCGAGCGCTGAGCAAATCATGATGACCAACCGGAAGTAGCGAAGTGCGTTCAGCCGAAAAATCGATCGACTGATGGGCAGCAAAGTGGTCGGCTGAACGCACCCAATGTTATGCTACTTATGTAGTTACATCAGGCCCCCACAGCCACCGTGGCTGGCGCTGAAGAATGGATTAGTTCATATTACGACTGACAGCGGGCAGTTGTATCGGCGCGTCGACCAATCAGAGACGAGTTTGGGCTTCAAACTGACCAATGCCAGAGATGCCGCAAAACTCATGAATTAGTTCATATTACGACTGACAGCGGGCAGTTGTATCGGCGCGACAACCAATCAGAGGACGAGCTGGGCGCTGGTTGAAACGACCGATGACGCGGGAAGTCCCGCGAGTGCCGTTTTCTAGTCCTCCTGAGGGCTCAGGATGCACTGTAGCATTTGTAGACTGATGGAGACGTGAAAATTATGCAGTTTTACATTTCCTATGCCTCCCTTTCACTTTTACTCACACATGCGCTTTATAATCTTTTTTGTTAATATTAATAAATAAACATTTGGCAATGTTAAAAGAGTTCGATGAGAAAAATGTTATTTCACTTTCGGTAAACTTGCCAGGGCGGTTGACAACTAAAGCACTTATGCGAAGTAATTATTCATTCTCAGTATAAGATTCATGATACTTCAATTTTACTGTATACACATCTATCCAAAAGAATTTAAAAATAAAATCTGTGTATGAATATTAACTTGGAATTTTACCGTCAAGTTTGGCCTTTGGCTCTTTTCCCTCATGCCTAACAATGTCAGCAAAACCTTTGGTTGCTCTATGCCAGATCGACAAATTCAAATTCATATTAAATATTTACAAAAATGTAAGACATTAGTCGATTTTACCATTTTAATCTTTTCGCGTTGCATTGGATCTGGCAAATAAATGACTTCATCAAATGGTTTCTTACTCCAAAAGTGTCGAAGTGGCAGCGTGGTAAAGCGCTCGGCTCGTGACAAGCGTATCTCAAGTTCGAGTCCGAGCCGAGAATTTTTTTTTTCATAATACCCACCCATTTAAATCTCGCGCCGTCGCTTGCATTGGTCAGACTCGTCCTCTGATTGGTTGTCGCGCCGATACAACTGCCCGCTGTCAGTCGTAATATGAACTAATTCATGAGTTTTTGCGGAATCTCTGAAACTCGCCTCTGATTGGTCGACGCGCCGATACAACTGCCCGCTGTCAGTCGTAATATGAACTAATCCATTCTTCAGCGCCAGCCACGGTGGCTGTGGGGGCCTGAGTTACATATGTACTACAATTAATAGTAGCTGGGAGCAGCTGGGACTGGCAGAGACTGCTAGCTCCCTCCTTTGGAAATTCTTGGACCTTTCGTTGGCCACCCTGAGGAATATTATTCTCCTCTTGTCGTCTATCGTCAGTCTATCGTCTACATAGTGTCTACTCATACCCGATACATAAGATCGTGGACGGTGCTCGATTGAACCGAACGAGTGAGCAAGAGGACGAGTATCGAGTTTGTTAATCCCTAGTCCTTCAAAGATCTATAAGAAAGATGTCGGCGTGGAGACAAGCGGGACTAAAGTAAGAGTAATTTCACAGAGCGTGCGATACTTGTCGGGAAATCTCTCGTGTTCGAGTTATGTAACCTAACTGGAAGGCTTGTGCCTGACAAGTCTTGTGAGATATTGATTTTGTCGAGTAGAATTAATAAGGCTCTACTCAGCTGGGAATCATTACTTTCTTCGTAGCTACATTAATTATTCGCAAATCGCGGCAAGGCTAGTAAGACAAGCTTTGAAAGGAGAGGCAAGGGCAGAAGCTGAGAAGCGAGGCGATTCGACTGTTAGGCTCACACATTGGAAGGATGGGAAGCCGATAAGTGAGTAGTATAACAAGAGGTTCAATTGAAGGATATATTTGGAACGATGAATATCCGAACTAGGCCGAAGATATGGGAGAGGAGATGTTATGTTTACTTGTGGTGTAGTAATGTATATGTATGTGTTTTCTTTTACAGGTCAAAGGCAATAGTGACGCATTAAGGTAGGAAGATAACAGCTGGCAAGCATCCTTTTATTGGCTAAAAGTATTTCTTGCGCTAGGTTTGGTACGGCTTCCTTTATTGGTTTCTTGTGGAGTGGGTCCATGATATGTACATAATTTGCGTTTAGTCGTAGCGCAGGAAAACCAAGAGGTAGCGTGTACTAGGATAATTTTCTCTCTTCGCTAATGAAAGATCTTTTGTTACAGGTAATGCTTAAAGCATGTATCAGAAATGGATAGAGGTATTCAATCGCCAAATATACAAGCAATCCTTTCAATAGCTCCTGTATGATTATCGATCCTGTTGAATGAAGTAAAGCCTTCCTTTACACCAGTTGCTATTGTTATTCTTTCTGGATGTATATCGCCTGTCCTTAAGTTTTCCATCATCTGACAACAGGGCAGTGTGCTTTACAGTGCACTGAAATAGTGAAACAATGTATACATGTATATTATTGGAGTGTTTATAGTAGTTGATTCCCAGTTTTGTTGAAGACATACCAATGAATTCAGAAACGAGGTCATTCTCGCTATCTCCACGCATAGTACCAGTTATTTCTTCATCTTCTACCATCGGTAGAAAAAGTTGTACAAATTCGTTCGAGTAGGGAGGGGCAATTGCTTCCAATACCTAGGAATAAAAGGAGAAAGATGGTGTTTGCTTGGAAGAATGGTGCGAGTGATTCGAGTGAAAAGTCTATAGTATACCTCGGTAACAAAATATCTTATCAAAGACACATCGGTGTCCCCTCGCTGCCAACACTGCTTTATGTAACAGACTACGGGTACGACGCAACCTCTGCTCAATAAATTCACCATTCTATCGATCAACATTTTCTTCATTTCGAGCTGTGATAAAAAAGTTTCAACTTTAGTCTATATTTGAGAGTTGAAGCCTACCTTTGGCTAATTATGATTACTCGAAAAACATTTACTTGAACTAGAATCTCGAGTTCATCCTGTTTGCTTTCAAATAATTGGACAAGTAGCTGCAGCACTTTGGGATGCAGCAAAGAGTGACAACTGACTACTTCGTCAAGTAGTGCTAAATGAACGGGGCAATGCTCGGTACATAGTTTAAAGTACGATGGTTCTGTGACTGTGCATTCGACCCATCTAATTACACCGACGCTCACTACAGGGAATCTTATGCATTGATATAGTGTATGCAACTCGGCAATGAGTTCGGTTGAGCCTTTGTTAATATTACATATATTATGAACCTTTTCAATTGCCTGAATGGTAGTTTTCAATTCGTCTTTATTTATTTTTCGCGGGTGATTTTTCTTCGAAGGAGTTTCGCACACACTTGCTGCGTATGCTAAGAGATAAATGTATTTGGGCTTATGTTCCGGATTGACTTTGACACCTGGTTTGAAGAGCGCGTCCACTAGTAATTCTGCAAGTTAAAAGAAAGAGGAGACAATGTAAAGATCAATTGTTGCGGTAATGGCGGTTACCCGAAACGATCCAAGTCTTGGTATATATTTCATATTGGTATTACCCAAGAATTGCGGATTTCTAAGTAATTCTATGGGTGGTGGTTCGACAGTGGAATAATTCCTATAGAGGACTGTAATGTCTGCTGGATTTAACGTATTCCTGGATAACATCGAGGCCAGTGCTTGACAGGCCCCGGGACTGCTGGCTGCACCATTCAGTGCCATAGTTATAGGTGTTACATCATGCCGACTGAAAAAAGTTGTTGGCATAGTGAGATATTTTGGTAGGTGTGTGCCCAATCGATAGGCTGCATCGAGAAGTAGGTGGGTCCTTTCATTTCTCTCTTACTTTTGCTGAGCGCATTTTGTGATTTCTTGTGATAATCTCTTCATGGTGAAACCACCTCGTGACTCTTGCGCAAGGATTTGTAAAAGCACTTGGCTATAAACATATGTGTGTTGTCCATGGCATACCATTTTCTAAAATATAGGAAAGGTCGTGTAAAGCTAGTAAACCTTGCAATAGGCAGAATGGAAGAATCCCATCTAATTGACACAGACCGCGCATTCTTGTATGCTGGACTGCCAATCCTCCGTGTTTTGTAGAAAACCAGCAATGGCTGTCTTTAGAACTCTTGAGAATACCTCGATCTGTTGCGCAGCTGTGGAAATGCTTGTGATTTCGCCTTGAAAGCCGGCATCGGAGATAAGCTGCGCATAAAAAGAAAAGTAACAAGCATCAGCTCTCCATTTCCACCATTAGTCGATCCTTAATTGGTTGGAGTTACTTTTATCGTAAAATTCAACATCAGACAATCCGGGTATTCTTCGGCAAGCCTATATATAAGAGATCTCCAAGTGGGATGCTGTATCATTTCTGTCAGCCAAGCTGGTGTCTAAACACGGAGATGCGCAGATCAGTTTCGGTTAGACACAACAATCGATCCCACGGTTCTCTATCTAAACCAAACCATACTTCTCCCTCTTCGGTGAAAATTTTATCCGCCTTTTTAGGATCAAAAGTTTTCAATATCATATCCTTCAAATTATTTTCAACCATAGCTTGAACATCAGTGACTTTGACCCCTGCTAGGATAAGCCATTCTGCTAAAAGATTTGCCATCTGCGCACATGCTGTATAGTTTTTCGATAGCAATTCTATGACCTGTTCAGGATTTCCACCTGCTTGGAAATACCTAGATAGTACAAAGAAATGATTGCAGATACTCGTTTAAATCATTCTCCTGGAGTCGTGTTACCTTTTACCTTTTCAGCTGAGTAAAGATACCAGGCTCCATAATATAATCGGGTGTTTTGAATTTGTCTAAACATTCGTTTAAAACCTCTTGCGGGTTGTCAAATGTATCCTCTCCCCCATATTCATCGTGTGCTCTACCCATCTCATCGCCCCATCCGCTACGATCTTCATCGTATTCCATTTCTTCTGCAATAAGGTCCCTCTCTCGAGAAAGCGCTATTTCATTTGTTCCTAGCCACGCACAGGAATCACTTTATAAACAGTAGGATCAAGCAGGATCAAGCAGGATCAAGCCCTTTTGGAGTTTGGAGCAGTTTGGAGGTTGCTCTTGCTCCAGTCCCACTGCCGCCTGCCGCCTGCCGCCTGCCGCGCCGCCTCGCAGACTCTTCTGATATCTATCTCTGCTGATCCACCTGATCTGCCTGCCTGCCTGCCTGCCAGCTGTCTTGAATGCAACGACCGCCCGAACCGCCCCAACAGCCCCGCCAAGCACCGCCAAGCCCCTTTCCTTATCCTTTTCCTTCCTTCCTTCCATCTCGTACCACGCACTGCGCCACTCAATATTTCTATTCTACCTTCCAACTCTAAACTCTCAATACAAGATGTCACAAGTTGGATCGTCCAAATCCGACCAAATAATCAGCAGGGAACACCTGTTGATCCGTTGATTGGTGTCTATCCACCCGACATCAGCAGGATTTCATTCGTATAAAATATTTATCAACTTGCAAACATTAGGGGCATTACGGTCTTATGGTGTTAGGCTGGGCGGAAACTCAGCTCGATTCGGTGTAAAATTGGTTCTTTTCCATGAAACTGCTGGGTTGGTACATACATCTTTTGGAGAGTCGAGAAGTTTACCTAATAGGAGACACAAGTATCATAAATAACCAAGAGCAAATGTAGTAACTCTGCCACTGTTGGTGAGCACATCGAAATTGTTGGTTGGACGCGAGTATATTCGCTAATAAGGTGTCAAGCAGAAATTACTTAGGTCTGGTGTGATTGCGCTCACGTATACATTCGCCGCGTACTCCTTCGCATGATAAAGATTTTTCAAACAAGTACTTCGATTCGGTGTGGTGTCGTAATAAACTTTTAAATATCCTATAAATGCCTTGGCCTCTCGGCCTTGGCCGACATATTCTCAGTATTTTTCCAATCATGCGTAATTCCATCATTTTTAAGGACAGAAACGCACATTTTAGCCACACCTTATCTATTCTGACGTTAAATTCTGAAATCCGGATGACCGGATGACCGGATGACCGGATGTATAGGCCGCGATTCTGCTGGCTACATACTTGCTTACCTCCTGGCAGAGGAGCCAGCCAAGCAGGCTTTATTTACTACCCAAGTTCACTCAAACAGTCTACTATCGTTACTCCATTCCGTATATTTCAGCGTTCTACTTCCATATTACATCATCTTGGCGGAACTTGCCGTTTTCCCTAATCGCAAAGCAATTTTTTCCCTTCCTCAATATGCTTGTGCACTCGCAGGGTGCACTGCCAGCCGGAAGTTTTCTCTCCTATACCGGAACTCTCTACTTGACCATTTATCCAGATGTATTCTCCTGCATGTTTTCGGGCTTTCGTGAATAGTTTCGCATGAGTTGGAATACTTGAAATTTCATGGACTCGGGCAACCAACGACAGATGCCTACTACTCTATTCCCCACCTCTTCTACGAGCTCGAGCTCGCGGTCCTGCCTCAATTAGAAAATACTCTTTCTTTAGTTTTTATGGCCTATCCTATCCTTACATCTATAGGACGCATTCCTCTTGCAATTCCAATCAGAGACAATTTTACCTTACTTGCTCAATAATCTATGCCTACTACTTCTTACGCATCACTTTTTCTCATATCGCTCCTCCACTCCGGACATTCCAGATATGAATTATTCCCGACCCTGACGCTCCGATTGCTCCTATTGCCCCTATTGCGTCAATTAACGCTTTACATTATCTGGGAGCATTAACTAATAGTGACATTTCAAATAGGACAAATCAGGAGGGATGCTAAAGGTGGGAAGGAGTGAACAGCTCTGATTAAAGAAGAAAGAGGGAGGTAGTGAGGCAGGCAAGTGAGTACTTAGGAAGGTAGGTAGGTAAGTATCAAGCTAATTAGCTAGGTAGGTAAGTGTGTAGGCAGATAGGCAGGTCGGTAGGTAGGTAGGCAGGTACGCAGGTACGCAGGTAGGCAGGTAGGTCGGTAGGTCGGTAGGTAGGTAGGTACTTAGCTAGGTACTTGGGTAGGTAGGGAGGCAGGCAGGCAGGCAGGCAGGCAGGTAGCTAGGTAGGTAGGTAGCTGGGTAGGCAGGCAGGCAGGCAGGCAGGCAGGCAGGCAGGCAGGCAGGCAGGCAGGCAGGCAGGCAGGCAGGCAGGCAGGCAGGCAGGCAGGCAGGCAGGCAGGCAGGCAGGCAGGCAGGCAGGTAGGTGGAAGGGAGTGGGGTAGGGGGAGAATATGTTGGCAGGAGGAAGAAAAGAAGGTGTACACACGACTAAAACTTGCAATGTGGAGTCGACGAACGAAACCAGTCACCGATCCAAAGTCCGCTGGCAGGTTCAGTTGTCTCCGAACCCCCGAACTGTTCGGACGTAACTTGGGTCCTTGTTGGCGATCCCCGCCCCACTTGCAATTTCTTTTGGTAATATATCGCGGAGAGGATTGTCGATCCTGCCGGAATTTCAGACACTTGTTATACTAGAAAAGCTGAAGGCGCAAGGAAGCGGGCCTAGGTCTCTCGAGTTGGATTTTCACTAGTTTCCAGTTACTAGACTCTATAGAGTAAATAGTGTAGAGGCCTCCAATTGAAATTGTTGGGATTGTCAGTTAATCAATCACGTAGTTGAGTGGTGCTGGCCATTTTTTCCTTCGCGATCACCGGAGAAAGAGGAGGAGGAGGAGGAGGAGGGTGTCGATTGCGTGTGGTACAGAGGGAGCGTTCCGGTTGCGGGAAGCCCGAGCCTTCAGAACTCGAAGAAATCGGTGACATCGGACTGAACGTAAGAATCACCTTGTTACTTGATGTGTTGTATGTATGGAAATAGTTAAGAGATTAATGGAAATTGAATGGTCGGAGGTACTAGAGAATGATGATTTTGGTTAATTTGGTCAATTAAGGTCCGGATCAGCTGGCATTATTGTCATTATATGGCATTTCGGTGTGCTGTTAGAGACAAATGTATGGAGATGTTGTATGATTGGTGATTGGTGTGAAAGAACTGTTGAATAGTTGTTGAGAGGGATGGTTGTTAGGTTAGTAAGGTGGTAAAGTCCGTAGATCAGTTATATCAATGCCAATGAAAAGTATGCATAAGTAACGCGAGGCAAGCGAGGGTTTATTAGGCAGGAATGAAGGTACATATATGCAGCATGCGTAGTGTTGTATCGAAAGGAGAAAAGTAAAGATAGAGTGGAGGATTTGAAAGAAGTTGTCCTTGGTGCGAGTCATGCCGATATAGTCAACGGTAGAGTCGCGCGATATCACCCTATAGCGCGGCTATAAGGGTATCGATATGGATGGATGCTATCAAACTTGTAGAGTATAACGGAAAAGGATTTAGCTTTGTCAAAGTAGCAGACTGACTGGCAGAAGTGTGATAGCTGAAGCAGCTTTGCTATTTCTAAATGTAAGACGAAGGTATTCGGTGCAGGTATACTGTAAAGAGGAGAGGAGGTTGATTAGCGCGAGCGAGCGAGCGAGCGAGCGACATAATTGTCTATACGATCCCACGGGCTTACAATAACTGCAGCAAGATAACGAGCGACACGTAGTTAGAGGTAAATTACGTGTCCAGTAACGGAACATAAAATCCCCCCGGTATATTCCACACTTGAAAGTATGAAAGACGGAGTATATGCGTGTATTAGGTTGGCAATGTGCGCGATGCGCGCGATGCGATAGGTAGATTATTAAGACGAATGGCGCCAGTTGAGGCATTTCCATAAAGAAGCACCGGATATGCAGGCGGGCACAAACTCAACCACCACCGATGACCACCACTGCTGGCGTTAACAATTGCGCGGGGATCTAGTTTTAGTGAATAGAAGTGAGCGCCTTTCCCTTTTGCTTGCAGATCGGCGCGTATCGCCTCTCTAGAGATGTCGAATCATAGATAGAGATGAGAAGCGACAGGGCAGGGCAGGGCAGGGCAGGGCAGGGCAGGACGCGACATAATCAGCCGGCGATTGAACAGTTCTTCGTGGCAAGCAAATAAAAGTAGGCCGCCTTCAACCTTGGAATTTTTGAATTCCGAGCCTCTCCTTAGTATCCACCGACTACGCGAGTGGGTCATCGAGGCTTTATTGCGATGTACATCTGCTTATTGACGATTATGCAAATAACGTGGACAAAGCGTGCTAATCAGTTTGGGTTTGAACGCCTGTTGTGATTCGAGACTTTGACATCTTATAGTGAATTTCGATGACAATTTTTGCTTGAGAATTGAGTGTTGCGTGGGTCGGTTGAGCCGCTTACACGTCGACATTTCTGAAGAAGAGTACAAGTTTGAAAAAGGACTTGGGAGAATGGAATATGCGATGGGTGAGCTTACTAGAGACAGGTCGGTGGCTCGATAACCTCCTCGCTAGACGTATCTATGGGGAGCAGGTGGTGCGCAGAGTTTGGGGTCAGTCACATGTGAGAGCAAGATCCGAGTGTAGTGACCGACCCCCACCTCAAGGCCGTCTCCTCGCCCCCGCCCTCGCCCTCACTTTGTACACCTCGCGCACTTACGCAGCATCACGCACACTTCCAACTCCCCTCCCCGCACCGTCCCGTCCCGTCCCGTCCCGTCCCGTCCCGTCCCGTCCCGTCCCGGCCCGGCCCGGCCCGGCCCAACCGGACTTCTTCTACACATACGAGTTACCACGTTAGAGGCGCGCTACGAACGAGGAGCAAGGAAGGGTAGACGGTTGTATGTATTAAGTCACCTGTATGCACGTGTATGTGTGGCGCCAGCCTGACAGAATTACGCACGTGCCTTTCTCGCAAGAGTAAATTCCGAGAAGGGCCCTCGCCCTCGCCCTCGCCCTCGGCCGTATTACAAGCGATTACCGGTCATCGTTGAATCGGCGACGGCGGCGGCGATTAAAGGGTAGGGATTAGTAATAGAAATGAGGATTATTGTCGATTGGTGATATGATATTCGATGAGCTGGAGGCAGATTGGGGGGATAGGTCTGAGTAAGTGGGAAGAATGATTGAGAGGATGCTAATTGTATTTCTGAGTGTATTTGCCGGCTGGCCTCTCTGTCGTGTTATAATCTCAAGTAAGGAGGGTACAAGAAAGCAAAGCAACTGATGTTTGTCAAAGGGATAATAATAATAGTTTGTTGAGAAGGGAGAGACGAGCCAACTGGTTTCTTGTATGGAGAAGTTGATAAATGGGAGGAGTTTGGTTGGCCGCGGCCAACTACGTAAGTGAATATTTGATAGATTGACCGATTTGGGATTGCTAATACTGCCAACAGGTGATATAATCGGAAGGAGGTGGAAAATGGTGGTGACACGGAAGGATGCTAGCAGAAACATGGGCGGTATTGGTATCGGTGGCGGAGGCGGCGATGGAGGTGGTGGCGGTGGTGGTGGTGGCGTCGGTGGCGGCGGTGAAGAAAGGGTGTACACGGTGAGCGTAAGTGGGGTTGGCTACAGGAACGAGGGTTACAAAGAGGATGGTAGCGATGGAATACCACCGGAACCACAAAAACCACCGCAACTTCCCGCTGTTGAAGATGATAGCCAGTCGAGAAAGTTTAAGCTTTCACGCGGAGAGAAGTGGCGGATTTTGAAGAACATTGGGACCGTCTCTATAGCCTTTATGGTGCAATTCACAGCGTTTCAGGGTACCGCGAACTTGCAATCCTCGATAAATGCGAGTGATGGCCTCGGAACCGTTTCATTGTCGGCTATATACGCGGCGTTGGTGCTCTCTTGCATATTTGTGCCGACCTTCGTCATCAAGAGACTGACCGTGAAGTGGACTCTGTGCTTATCGATGCTTTGCTATGCACCCTATATCGCCTCTCAATTTTACCCGCGATTCTACACTCTGGTCCCTGCCGGCGTACTTCTCGGCCTCGGGGCAGCACCTATGTGGGCAGCTAAGGCCACTTATCTCACCCAGGTCGGTGGTGTCTATGCCAAAATCACCGATCAACCAGTAGATGCGATAGTCGTCCGATTTTTCGGCTTCTTCTTCTTGGCCTGGCAGACCGCTGAGCTCTGGGGAAATCTCATATCGTCTCTTGGTAAGTTCTATTCAACTAGATACTCTCCTTCCTATACTTCTTTCTCTATTTCTCTAGATCCATTTATCTATTTCAATGCAGTACAATTTCTCGGTGTGTAGTAAAGTAAAGTAAAGTAAAGTATGCAGGAGGTAGTCGGGCAAGGACTTATTTCGTGTGAAAGAGGGCTCTCTGCTCTGCTGCAACGAACCGGGGTGGGATCGAGAGTTGCAAGTATCGGGATAATAGGTCATTCCAGTTTGATCTAGTGAGAAGGCATACTAATTTGGGTTTGGACGTGGGCTAGAGCGTAGAGTGGCGTAGAGTCCAGAGAGAGGTGTACCAAGGTGGGAGAGTGAGAGTGCCGGAGGATGAATGTAAGTGAGAGCGTGCGTACCGTGAGTAGAGTTGGTGCCTTAACTGTAAGGTGGGGTTGAACGGATGGACGGTGCGTGTAGTTGACGGCGCGGTAAGAGGTAAGGCGAGAGAGCAGAGCGAGTGGTACGTGGTACGTGGTTCGTGGTACGTGGTACGTGGTACCGGTGCGGTGCGGTGCGGTGCGGCGCGGTGCGGCTCGGCGCGGCGCGGCGCGGCGCGGCGCGGCACGGTGATGGCTCGTACACGGGACGAAACGAGATTTATCCGGTATAAACCCACGATAGTCGGTTTTCGTACCACCTCGCAAGAGTTTGCTGGTTCTCCGTCAGAGCGTAGATCGATAACACACTGTTTAACGATTGTCATCGATGGATTCCGCTGTTTCATTGGCATCGGCATCTTCATTCAAGCCAAAACTTTCCGCGTATGCGCTTATCCTCCTACCGTTACCGTATGTACCTACACACAATGTATGTAGATACATAGATACTTAGCTAGATACCGCGTGCGCTTGCTTGACTCGCTTATCCGAACCTCCATACACCTGCGGTATGTAGACAGATGTCTTCCTGGATCTGGCAATAATCTCTTCTTGCGCTAATTGGATCGCGAGCACTTGATTATTCCATAACTTGATTCTCGTAAAATATTAAAAGACAACTGCCTATTTATATTTATAGCAGACCTCTGCTAGACAGCAGGTACTTTGACATTTAAACAGTTTTAGCGGGGTATCCATATGCATAAGTAAACCAAGATGAAGCGTGTATGTACGTACACGTTCTATTTATTAGTCTGTTGCTCGAAGGAGCATTCCAATGGAGGATGAAGATAGAGAGGATTCGAGAGATGAGGGAGAGGCAAGTCTGCCTGCTTTTAGTTTCGCTCTTGTTCTCTCTTCGAGCAGCAGGCTACCAGAAATTGTCGGATCCTTGTGCCATTCTCTTTCCCGAGCCCTTTCCCGAGCATTAGTATGGACAAGGGAGCGAGAGTCGCCCGATTGAAAAAATCTCGAGACTCTGATATGATGGTGGCTATCTTCTGAATTTGCAGTGCTGAGCGAAGGAGAAGTTGGTGCGGCTAGTAGTAATAGCAGCACAAACTTGGATAAGATCAAGCTGTGCGGCGCCGACTTTTGCGTCCTTGGAAATGGAGGCAATGAAAACCTCGAGCGACCACCAGAATCCGAGATTTACGAAATTTCGGCAATTTACTTGTCTTGTGTCATCGTGGCCGTGATCATCGTCGCCCTCTTCGTGGATCCCCTCTCGCGGTGAGTGCTGCCACTCTTCCTAAAATTACAGCAGACCTTATTCAATGACCTACCGACGCCGACGCACGGGGCGTCCAATCCTACTACTATAGGATCCTGTTCGCCCGATGCCCGAACAGTTAAAAATTCTACCCTCCAGCCAATGACTGGTCAAATTAGCCACTGATTAGTCAAAAAGACTGGCAGTACAGATGTTGATGTTGAATGGAGGAGAGAAGGGGCCGAGGGGCCGAGGGCGAGCCGGTGCTCGATGCTGGTGTTGGGCCAGTGATTGTCTCTGGACGCGCGCAGTCTCCTTCAGTTTTTGTATCCAAACACTTTTTTCCTAGACGAACAGTTATCCGGTTCATTTGCATATTGATGTGTTGAGCAGATGAAACGAGTATTGAGCGTGAGAGAGTAACAGTTTTCGTGGCTCTTGTTTTGTACTTGCGTACTTGCGTACTTGCTTCTGTGCCAAAGTAGCGGACGTGATATTATAATGGACTAGAAAATGCAACGAACCAGATAAAGCAGAGACTAGAGTCACTGTAGACATGTGGTGATGATTCTATTTCAAATACTCTTTCACTCACTCGTTCAAGTTTAATAGAAGAGAGGAGAGTCAGATACAAGTATATTTCGAGGGAATGAATAAGGGAGAATAGAAAGGTTGTTCTAGCAAGTGGGCCGTATGCGACATTTTCAATCAGTAAGTCTGTATAGAGTCTTATAATGAGAGACTTCGTTGTCGGCTCGGACAGAGAGGCGTGCAGGATTCACTCACAGTGTTTCCAGTAGTATTACGAAAGAGGATTTTAATAAGCGTGCATCGAGGCATCCGCGGCATCTGCGGAAGAGGCTACCACCACCGCCGCGCCGCGCCGCGCCGCGCCGCACCGCGTCGCCCTCTCCCTCTCCCTCTGTCTTCCACCCACTCCTAGAACCCTTCTTCCTTTCGATCGGTATAAACATTGCTCTGCTTGTGATTGCAAAATCGCGCACATCCGACGGGATGGAACGATACAGACGAGAGAGCTGTTGCATAATGTCTAGCGATCGAGGACAATCCTTCTCTGGGAAATATAGCTCCAGCAGATAGATATTGTTAAAAATCTGCATAAGCGGCGGTGGCGGCGGCGGCGGCGGCGGCGGCGGCGACCTCGTTATATATACAGCACTGGTGCTTTATTAGATTGTTTAGAGAGTGGTAGCGTATGACGAGGCATCCGACAATCGCATAAGCCAAGTCAATGTCCGTTGTTTTGTACTGAATAATACATGTACCGACTCGAAGAGATAAGCGCAGATAGCTTTAATGGAGGAAGGTATTTGGAAAGTTTTTCAAACTTGGCGGAAAGCGGCAATCCTATCTTATATTGAGAAGCACGCGACAGCACGCGATCACTAGGAAAGAAGCAAGATATCCAAGGATGTTGCTCTCCATAGTTAAAGACCGGATGTATGGCAGACTAATGATAGAAGAAGTATGATATATGCGCTATAAGCTCTTCATCATCTACCAATTTGGGAGAATGGAGGCTGGCGGACATCTTATTCCTGATATTGAGAGGATCTTCCGATCTTCCGAGCTTACTGCGCTAAAGTAGCCTAACAATAAGACGGACAGACAGACAGACAGAAGAATCAAAGACAGAGAATGGATATTTCGCGACTATCCGCGGCTGTTCGCGAAACGGATTACGTAAACTCTGGCTTACAATTAGAGAACTACTCGGCGTGTGGTAAAGGCAGCGGCAGCGACAGAGACAGATTGGTGGAGCGAGGGCCGGGGCAGGGCGATAGTGTATAACATAGTATACTGAGAAGGCAAGGCTTGGTTCATTCATATGATCGGACAGATATGCCATGCTGTTTGATAACTGTGTTTGGCAGCCAGTCACATGCTGATGCAGCCAGCCAACTAGAGGGATTCTTGACTCGAAGATTTCTTCGTAGCTCGACTTGCGTAGGGCACAGTAGCAAGAGAGCAGAGGCAGAGGCAGAGGCAGAGATATGGTAATAGGCCGTGCATATCCCGTAAGCGGCAACCATCAAAATTCAATTTACCGGCAAAAGAAGATTGTACTTGGCGGGTGCGGGCTTGCCTGATTAGCTGCTCAAGGTACACATTGACGTGCATCCGGAGACACGTGTGTATGCCGAGAGTTTAAATTAAGTCGTTGAACGCGAAAGAAGAGTCCCACCTGTCGGGCAAACATTGATAAACTTGTTCTTCTATATCCGATCGCGATCCATTTTAATGTCAAACATCGGCTCCATCGCGTATAATTAATGCGATAGCGGCGAAACCTACTTTGTTTCTGCATGGTGCTTTTCTACCCAGTTGGAATAATCGCCACTTTGGCAAAAATATTTCCTACCCACTTGAGGACCGATATCTCAGCGAGCACAACTTTTCCCTTTTCCCTTTTCCCTTTTTCTTCGGCTCAGAAGACAGTAGTGGTAAATCAATGTTTGCAAGCAAGTTTCTCAGGATGTTTTCGCGAATCTCCGATCCCGGATAAAATACTTATACATAGTTAGTTGCCGCGAGGCGCCGGAAGCGGTGAGTTGCGGTGCGCACCTCGCCAGTCGAAAATGTGAAACGTCTTCTCCAGAATGTTCTGCAGGCTCAAAATGAACAAAAGTCAAATTCAAGTGCACTTACTGCTTGACAGAAAGTACAATACTCTTGAACGAATAATAGTTGTTACCCACGGAAAGAGATGTAGGCATGTAAGTAG
Source organism: Ectemnius continuus (assembly GCA_910591665.1). Classification (NCBI taxonomy): domain Eukaryota; kingdom Metazoa; phylum Arthropoda; class Insecta; order Hymenoptera; family Crabronidae; genus Ectemnius; species Ectemnius continuus. Next base: position 126,405 of record OU342866.1, read on the forward strand.
CTGCGTGTGCAGCTAGCTGTACCGGTGCCGGTCGAGGCAGTACCACCGCCACCAACACTACCAGCTCAGGATTTAGGCAACTATAGCCAGATCATGATGATACTAATGATGATGATCAGAATGAGGATTACATGTAAGAAGCTAGTCAAGAGACTGATGGATCCAGTGAGAAGAACCGCTCGGTCCGTCCACCTGGATAGGAGCCACTTGCCAGTTACCTTCGAAGAAACCAGATCTGCCTTCTGATGGCAAATCATTATCGTTACTGATCGTCATTCTCGAGTAAAGAGAGCGGGGAGCCGCCTGCTTCTAACCGCGTAATCGCGTCCAGTCAAGCTAAATTTAGCACAGATCCACTCACTGGATTCCTCTTAAAGATTTTTGCCCCAACGCCATTCTACACGATACATGTATACGTGCCTGTACCCACTCCTCAAGTACAATCTACTTACATCTACATATCTACATCCCTATCTCTCTACCCGTATACCTCCTCTCAACCTTTCAACGCTCCAGCTCCAACCCCCAACTGTTATAGTCTAATTGTAACCTAGACTAGCTCTCTTCTCTTTCTTCATTCTTTCAGTCTCCTAAAACTTGTCGATAATACATTGCTATCCATATCTAGGTACTATCTACTATCTACATATCCCCTTAAAACATTTGCGAAAAAATGAATTTTGAGCTAGGGCTCTGGAATTTTTTCTACGTTTTCCTCGATATAAAAAAACACTTTCTACAAAGTTTCAGCCCCGGGAAAGATCGGGAAGATAAAAAAACATGGGGAAAACCGTTGAAATGAAATATTCCAGATCGGTTTTCCACCTGTTTTAGGCAGAATTCCGGCATTTCCCCCACAACATTTGTGTTTTTTATCCGTTTTGAGACACGAGCAATCGAAAAATCAAGCGTTCGTCCCGGTCCCAGAACCTTCGAAAAATCGAAAATTTTTGAAGGGGTATGCCTTAAAAAATTTGCGAAAAAATGAATTTTGAGCTAGGGGCCTGGAATTTTTTCTACTTCTTCCTCGATATAAAAAAACACTTTCTACCAAATTTCAGCCCCGGGAAAGGTCGGGAAGATAAAAAAACATGGGGAAAACCGTTGAAATGAAATATTCCAGATCGGTTTTCCACGTGTTTTAGGTCGAATTCCGGCATTTCCCCCACAACATTTGTGTTTTTTATCCGTTTTGAGACACGAGCAATCGAAAAATCACGCGTTCGTCCCGGTGCCAGAACCTTCGAAAAATCGAAAATTTTTGAAGGGGTAGGCCTTAAAAAATTTGCGAAAAAATGAATTTTGAGCTAGGGCTCTGGAATTTTTTCTACGTTTTCCTCGATATAAAAAAACACTTTCTACAAAGTTTCAGCCCCGGGAAAGATCGGGAAGATAAAAAAACATGGGGAAAACCGTTGAAATGAAATATTCCAGATCAGTTTTCCACGTGTTTTAGGTCGAATTCCGGCATTTCCCCCACAACATTTGTGTTTTTTATCCGTTTTGAGACACGAGCAATCGAAAAATCACGCGTTCGTCCCGGTGCCAGAACCTTCGAAAAATCGAAAATTTTTGAAGGGGTAGGCCTTAAAAAATTTGCGAAAAAATGAATTTTGAGCTAGGGCTCTGGAATTTTTTCTACGTTTTCCTCGATATAAAAAAACACTTTCTACAAAGTTTCAGCCCCGGGAAAGATCGGGAAGATAAAAAAACATGGGGAAAACCGTTGAAATGAAATATTCCAGATCGGTTTTCCACGTGTTTTAGGTCGAATTCCGGCATTTCCCCCACAACATTTGTGTTTTTTATCCGTTTTGAGACACGAGCAATCGAAAAATCACGCGTTCGTCCCGGTGCCAGAACCTTCGAAAAATCGAAAATTTTTGAAGGGGTATGCCTTAAAAAATTTGCGAAAAAATGAATTTTGAGCTAGGGGCCTGGAATTTTTTCTACTTCTCCCTCGATATAAAAAAACACTGATAGAGAACTGTTTTTTGATACAACTACTGAATGAATGAATGAATCGAGAGTGAGTACAAATGCGATTGACTGAAGCAGACAAAAGCTCTATCTATCTATCTCTGTTAGTTAATGGCTGGATAGCCATATCTATAGCTATAGAACTATACCGACAGAAATGGAAGAACGCTAATTACGCAAGAGAGGCTTCCGGCAGCGGTGGTAGCGGCGGGATTGCGGCCGTTGATTACATAGGAGCTGAATCAGCAAATGGGATGTGCGATCGTTGTTAATTAGTTGCGTTCATCATTACCTTCCTTCTTCCCTTGTCTCTGGCAATCTCACTGGTTTCTCTCGTGGTGGGATATTAGCTCGCGAATTAGCTTGCAAACAATATGCGTACTTTGACTTGGTTGGGTTAGTTATCGCTTTACGCAAATGAGATGGCGAAGCGGTGTTCTGGTATTCCTAATTTCCTCCAATTTGCGAAACCACCGAGACTGCCCTGCCAGATTTGCTATGCCGGCTAAGAAGGCTATGCCGGCCCAAGGGGAAAGGTTGAGAAAGGGCTATTGAAAGCGCTAGCATAAAGGATATGGAAAAAGTCGGCGCGGTGCGGCGCGGTGCGGCGCGGTGCGGCGCGATCGCCGTCTCGATTCTACTTACATAGAGAGAGATGAGAGAATGGCCAAGTAATCGAGCAAGTATTCTTTTTGCAGATACGGTGAGAAGCAACGACGAGCGGATAGCCAAGATTTAAGTGGGATTCAGCTGCTGTCAGCGACAGCTTACCAGTTAAAGAAACCATATCAGCAATTACTAATACCAATCACAGTATGGATCGGTATGGAGCAAGCATTTATTGGTGCCGAATTTACACAAGTAGGTAGAGACTAGTTTAAGAGAAGTAAATGGTGGAGAGTGAGGATGATTCGATCGGGTCCCTAATACCATTGCAGGCCTACATCTCCTGTGCACTGGGTGTCCACAGAGTGGGTTACGTCATGATTTGTTTCGGTGTTGTAAATGCCGGTTGTTCCTTACTCTTCGGTTCTATCATGAAGTTCGTTGGCAGACAACCGTTGATGGTGCTCGGAGCGATCGTACATGTGACGCTAATCGTAGTTCTACTTCTGTGGAAGCCACACCCGGACAACCCTTATATTTTCTACACGATGTCCGGGCTTTGGGGAGTTGGGGATGCTGTCTGGCAGACGCAAGTCAATGGTAAGGAATAGCATTCGACTACCTCTACAATTCTTTCTAGATATTATAGGCATTACACGAAGAGAGCTGCTTCTGCCTGAGCTTACCACACCAGTCAGTCATTCGCTTAATAATCCGCTTCTGAATATCCCATTCAGCAGAATGACCGGGCTGAAAAACGAATTGATGAGTAAATAGTTTCAAGGTGAAGGAACTCGGAGTGATCCTAATGACAGTCTTGCGTCATTTACGCCCAAGGCATGTCAGGGCTCAATTTTGCCTTTTGCCTTTTGCCTTTTGCCTTTCGCCGTCAATTTCTCCTTCCCTATTCGTTCTAAAGATTCCTTCTTTTTTATTCTCCTTCTTGAACGAGATGCTGCAATGTGACAAATGGCACAGACCGAATCCCAAAGAGCTTTGTTTTGTAAGAAACGGAAGGCGGCTTCTTGGCTTAGCGAAATGACACGATGTGTAGAATATTTTTCTAGTTGGGCATTGCACATGTTCTACGATGCTTATCGGTTTAATCGACCGATAGACGGCAGACGTATCTACTACGTACATACATCCTGCCCGTCTAGCATAGTGTGTTCTCTGCACGGCTTCTACTATCTCGCGCGCCAGCTGCCGATTCGGATTCGGATTCGGATTCGGATTCGCATTGGCATAAAGAATGGAGCAATTTAAGAGGGCTTATTTTCTGTAAGAAACAGTGGATATCTATATTGATATGTATTGGTGAGGCAAGGTGATGAGTGGGCGCGGCTGGGTGGTGGGTAATAGGAGTGAGGCGAAATGAGTATACGGCTGAAAATGAATCTAGCAATTGAGAGTAGAGTCTCCGCTGTGTCTGTTGACAGGTTTGTACGGGACGTTGTTCCGTCGGAACAAGGAGGCTGCATTCTCCAACTACAGGCTCTGGGAGAGTGCGGGCTTTGTGATAGCATACGCGTACAGTACTCATTTGTGCGCCCGGATGAAGCTTTATGTGATGCTGACGGTACTGCTCGCTGGAACGATCGGTTACATCGTGGTCGAGCTGCTACATAGGCGCAAACAAAAGAGGCTCAAGGCTATCGCAGAAGATCCGAAAGCCGCGCAGGCGGAGGCCAACCAGCCAGAGGAGACCGACGATGAGAAAGATGACCTCGACGATGAAATCATTATCACACACCTCTGAGCTATCCTGCTCCCATCTTCTCGCATTCGCATCCAAGTCTTCCTCCACGAGACATACTTCCACCCTTATCCCACTTATTGCCGGAGGGTGCTGCGAGTTTTTCTTGGTAAGTGAGAACGAGCGTGCAAGTGGATGACAGGAAGATGTGAGAGGACAAAAGAGAGAGTGCGTGCGTGCGTGCGTGCGTGCGTGCGCGCGTGCGTGGAACGAATGGGTGGGGAGCTGAGTGGGCGAGAGAGGTAAGCGCAAGGTTCAAGTTGAAGGGCGCAAGTGTCAGTAAGTATACGTACAAGTATAAGGGCAGGGTAAAGTGGCTGTTGGCTTGAGTAGGAGGTGCAGGCCAATTGAGACGTTACTCAGGTTGTGAGAGTGCCTCGAACTTAACAGCTGGGCTGTTAAGATAGAATCGTAAGTGTCAAGTGTTTGTCCTTGGCAAGAATATCTTTTCAATAGATATTCGATAGGTAGAAGGAGTGAGAATGAGTGCACGAGGCTAGAACCGAAGACATAGACATTCAGAATATTCTCCGCGGATGAGGTTTAATTGTGAGTGAATTCGAGAAATTGTCAGAAGAGTGAGTAGGCACGTGCCTGAGGGACCGTGCGTCATTGATAGACGGCGAAACGAAGCGACGCGACGCGACGCGACGAGTACAGCCCTTCGATGGATGCTTCGTTGCCGAAGATGAACGCGAAAAGGCTAATCCTATGCGCAGCCCGACGTGTTATGGAGAAAGTTACTCTTCTACTTGGTGACGGAAGTATACGTGGACTTGAGGACGTTACCAGTTCAAACCTCGCTTGGATCATTCAAGACGCTATACTGAATACTATCTAGTATTTTGTCTTTTCTCCTGCGGGCTCCTCTTCCTCTGCTTTTCCTTCAGAAGGCATAAAAAAATTGTGTCAATTACTTATCGCCTTTCTCCAATTTACATCAATCAGTCGAGTTTGCACGACTTCTTATCGGATGTCTAGAAATAACTTGATTCTGGTGAAGTTTAAGTTAGGAAGCCCAGCACTGATCAATAGACCGAGCAACCAGCCGACGGCGATGGCGACTGTTCAAGTGACTTTGCAAAAAGCGATCCAACGAAAAGGAGATCTGATTTCGGAGTTTCGTACTATTATCAGTATTGTCAATGCGACTCACACGAAGCTACTCACGCGCTTCTTGTAAATAATACAGCCAGAGATGGCTGTCTACTGTGCTGCTATAGCTGCCTGGCCTTCCGTCTCAATGAGAAGTAGGGTTGCTCAATTCTCCCGCTAGTAGATTTGTGCACAAAGTAAACTTAGGATATCCAATATGACGAAAATAATATTCCTCATACTACTGTCCATCGGGCTCCAACGTATCCTAGTTAATCTCTATCTGATGTACCAATATATTCTTTTTTCGGCAACGCATTCTTCGCCAAGCCAATTAATTAATGGCTGTCAAGATCGCAGTCGCTTTCGTTAAATATAGCGCAAACGGACCTTCCTTCGAGTCACGAAAACACCAGGCACATGAACAATATACATAGATACTCGTTGTCAGAGGTTTACTTTCAGGCTGGCCCTCTTTAAACTTTAATGGTTTCTCCTATCTATTATACGTCTGCTACATACTCCGAGATTTGACTAAAAAGGGCAGGTTGCAATCACTAGTTCGATTAATCTAAGCAATCAGTTAATGGCGGTCAGCACGTTCTTTCTCTCGTGTGTAGTACCTTTCAAGCAGAGTAAATAAATTGCAATCGCAGCAAGATTGATTTCTCATCGGCCTAAGCCTAAGCGTAACGGCGCGGCGTGGCGCGTTCCATTGCCGCTGTCCCTCGAGCCGTCGCACCCATCAAAACTGGCATTACAAATACCGCTACGTGAGAATATGAAAAACTCCTGCACTGCCGTGCGATACTTCACGTTTTCCCTAACATGTGCATACATATATCTATATTCGTACGTGCTTCGATCAGAGCAACGATAAAGCAGCGCTATATAAACAGTTTTGTCCAATCGCAAGTCTCTGCCCAATACTTTGTTGTAAAAGTTTCGCTTCTCGCACTGGTGACTGACGGTTTTGCAAGCTCCGGATCCGGAATCCGGACCCGTGCGTGCGTGCGTGCGTGCGTGCGTAGTGTGTCACGTATACTAGTCAGCACGGTATGTACATATGTACAACATACTGTGCCGACTTGACCACCACGTCGCGCCGCGCCGGCTGGCTGGCTGATAGGCTCTTTTCTCTCATCACACATAATTTCAACTCTTCTCACAATCAATAAATCATCGAGCATTAGCAGCCACGAATCTACTCCCTACCAATGCAGCAAGCATATTCACATAGTATGTGCTTACATATTTATATTTCGTCGATGCCTCATATTCCGCTACTACAGCCCACTGCACCTTAGTGCAGCCTAGCCGTCCGGCTCTGGTTCTGACCGTTTGCCTCAGAGGAAAGCTAGTATACTATAGCATTATGCATCTTCATAGTAAACTTCGAAAGGATGAATAATTGTAAAGATTTCTTTTCCCAAAGAAGTATATAGCTTTTCTGTATCGTTCATCTCTCTGCTCTTGCCTATTAACTAATACGAAAGCACGCCGACCGCACGTATACAATCGAGTTCAAGCAAGTCTGTCCTCTTTTATGCACTGTGTAGTAGCCACAAATGTGATAAGCGTGTGGTGTTGTTGTTATTGTGTAAGAAGTGATGTACCCGTAAGGAAAGCCCCTTCCTTTAGGATGGCTGTTCCTTCTGTTCAAGCTGTTAATAGCGTACACTTCAAACCAATAGTGTTATTATTCGTACATGTATATGTTATGCATGCATGTGACTGCAATGATTTTGAAGAAGCACTGTACAGTATAAAGAGCTCATATTTTAGTACTACGTAAGACCTTTTCGCGTACACGCACTTGTAGATACATTATATTGTGTTAATGTAGATTGTAAATTTTATTATTCCTATGTATACTGAATACTGATAGATTACTATTGTCCGATTACCTGCATGCACTGTTGTATAGAGTTAATTAACGCATACAGTGAGTATAATTGTTCATTCAATGTTATGTATGTTTAATATATATATATATATATACTGTAGTAATTTTTCTTGCCCTTCCTCTGCTTAGCCTTTCTTCTCCAATAGTCTCGAGACACTACCTTTCATAGAGGCGCTCCATACAACAGGGATGAAAGAAATAAGAAAAGTTTGTTTAAACAAATATAATACTGTTGGATTTCATCATCTATATTGAAGACTCGTACGAATAAGTGGACTGGGGGAACGGGATTGATACGCATGTAGTACATACAATACTGTTGATTTGCATCAGATTTATAATGGATATATGAAATATGTACAGGGAGAGCATATAAAAATATCTGATAGATCCTGTCGTAACAAGTTCTATCTACGAGTGATACTGAATACTGTAACAAAATATATAGATATCTGTAAAGCATTGGTTAAATCACCCCACAATAATGCGAGTAGAAAATTTCGATAGTTCTAGTCGCGATTACTGGTCTAAATTCCAGGATAAGGCAAAAGTTACTCCTTTGCATGCAAGATCGCGGTGCTCAATGGAAGCCAGTGTACGCATTACTATCTTTCGGAGAAATGCATTAGTCTCCAGCCAAGGTATACGTGTCCTGCAGACGCACACACACACACACATTCTCAACTTGCATTTGAAATATCTATATCTATCGTTTCATCTTTGAGCAGAGCTCTCTTTTCTTCTCTTGGTATGTTCTGCCGCTTGCCACCAGGCTTTCGTTTACCCCGGTTGAGTACACCGTTCTCATCGTCCATCATACGCAATATTTGTGTCTGATCCGAGCTCTCGATCGGTGCTATTGAGATGTCACGAACCGCTCGGAACTTTCCACAATTATTTAAATGTTCGTTCTCTAATCGGAAAAAGTTCCAAATGAACCGTCTGCAAATGGAAAACGGTGTTGGCTAGTATTTGACTGTGAGTGTTGTTTAGTACTCGGTGGTGAAAGGTTCTCACCTGAAGACTTCCAGCGGTGCTATGACTGATGTCATTAAATCGCCAGACACGTAACCGCACTCTACCAGAGCGAAGCTTGCGATCCAAGCAAACCTCAATAGGAAATCTTCGATTATTGCGAAGTAATAGAATATCTGGAAAAAAGTGAAAGAAGCCCCGGCTAGAATACAACAATTGCGCTGACACTCGATGCGACAAAAAAATGTATGCGTACGGCAGCGGAGTAGACAACTTCTTCGCGTAAAAACTTATTTTCACCAGCGTTGCTGTCGAGCAAGCCCCAATCCATCTTCAAGTCCCATGTGTAAGAGTAAATTGAGTTAATGATACAGCTGGCGATCCAGAGCCAGAGCCACGGATTTTCCCAGCGGCTGGTGTATCCAGCTAGAATTGTAAGTTCAGCTAGCTTAGCCCTTTCTTTCTCTCTCTCTCTCTCTCTCTCTCTCCCCCTCCTCTTCACATGTTTTTTTAATACGGCAAGGATAACGAGTAAATCTACACTTTACCAGTATAGTAGGCGCACAGAGTGTTGGCCGCCACGACAAGAAAGGTCGTGGAATATTTGCCAGCATTTGCGAGATGCGGAAATGCTTCCTTCGAGTCCCGATAACGTCGAATACATTGGGCAAAACGGAACCAGGCAGGCAGACAGTTGACAATTGGTCTGATGATCAAGGAGCCAGAGGTGCATTGGGATGTATTGCCTGCTTCCAACCAATTGCCGTTGGTTATATAAAAGCATGTCAAAAATTGGAAATCTAGCAAGGCCGTAGCCAGACTGTTTAGCTGATCTGCCAACCAGAAATCAGCAAAGTTGACATATGCAAATGGCGATATTAGTACGCGACCCTGAAAAGAAAATGAAGAATTTGTTTCAGCGAAGGGAAAATGATAGTTCTCCTTGATACTCTACGATCTCGAAAATGACACCACCTAGAATACTTACAATTATTTTCAGCAGCCAAAATCGTGCCTCGTGCCTAAACATTTTCAATGGATTTAAGAGAAATGCCAGCATAATGCATACCAGTGCTAACGGATTGACGTATGGTGGGATGCTCAGGCTCGCACTGTACAAGAAGCTTAGTAAACTAAGAGTCCAGACAACACCGAGAACAGCTGCCAATTCCATGAGGTGTTGTTCCGATAGGTGATTACGCGGATCTAGCTCGAAAATGAGAACATGGTTTACACCGGATGATCTCCATCCATAAACGTTTACACCAATTAAAAAGAGAAACTGTATAATCAGCAGAGGACCACGATATAAGCGAAATGCGACCTTTAGATTCTCCCCGCCGTCGTGAAATATAGCTGTGAAAAAAGACACATGAAATCGGTAAACAACAACGATAATTCTATTGTACTGACAAAACTGTATACTGTATGTATACCTGACAAAACAACAGTTACTGCGAGTACAATGAAACTTCCGGAGAAAAGGCCAACTTTGAACGTAGTCCATGGACTTTGGTGTTCTCCGAGCGGGGGTACGCGCAAACGTTTCATAGCTCGTTGCCGGTCTCCATCCTCTAAGTCGTTTGTTACCGTTGTTTCTGTATCCTGTATAAGGTTGTCTATATCTTTCGATGTGTAGAAATGCGACGTCTCCACACATTCTACTCTCCATTTCGATCCGCTATCTACCGACAATAGCTAAAACAGGTTGAATTCCACTCAGTGCCTTTTCCATCATTGGCACGCATCTTTTAGTCGGGTGTATCGATTCTTCGACTACCTTGTCGTGCTTTTTGAGAATTTTGCGGAAACCTGTGTAATTGAGGTTTTGATAATTCTGAAGCAATATAAGCGACAAATAGAATTCGGAAAATGCCAGCTTAAGTTCTCGGAGTTTCCTAGTGGATAGGTGAGGCTTGGTATTGGCTTTCCCTTTATTTTTGCCAGCGCCTTGCTGCAACTCCAGTGCTGTCTTCAATTCGCTCTGCAGAGCGGCGTACTTTCTAGTTGCTTCCGCTAACTTTTCTAGATCGAAAGTAATGCAACCAGATTAGGTGTTGTCCGTGTAGCGGCGACTTATTAACTGGGCCTCATCAGCAACGAGTAATTCCCTACCAGAATAAAAAGTATTGATCTTCTTTAATTCCCTGTCACAGAATGTGAAGAACACTTCGTCGAAAGAAGCAAAATGCCTCGATATTACTTCTGGCTCTACGCTTTCAGCGGATGGCGCTTCTTCCACCGCTGTGTAGAGCATTGCCTTCATTTCCTGTTGATTTACAAAAGATCCTTTCAATTATCGTTACATTAGCTTTGGACTGGATGTCCCCTTAAGAGACATCACTGCCCTCTTTCATAAGTTTCCCCGTCGCGTTAGACTTATTATTATTGTTCCTTATCATTGTGCTCGGAGTCATCAAGATACTCTTGAAAAGCTGCTCGTCTCTTACCTCATAGCTGATATATTGCTTACGCCATTCAGGTGTAATATGTGCCGACAAGTGTTCTGCAAACTTCATTGTCACTAGTTTACAAAACTGCTATTCTTTATGTTGGCCGAATAGTCCGCTTCTTCCCTTCACTCCGCTAGCAAGCAGAGCGAAAACTATCTATGTATCACGGATTCGTATAAGCAATTCAAGAGGAACCCTTCTATCCTGGGATATATATAACGTTGCTAGTCTCTTTGTCGGTAGTAATAATTGCTTAATATTTCTTCCACCGATTTGGCCAACGATAAACGCTTGTCAGCGCGCAGATAATACTATTTGAAGAGTGTTCACAATCTCAAAGTCTGCTTGTTCTGGTGCAGCCGCCGACTTTGTCCTTACTCCATATTATACCGCAATCACACCGCATAGTTTATACTACTCGCAGTCGAGGAGCACAATTCAAAGAAAAAGACAAGGCCGTCGCCACAATCTAGCCTTCCTTTAATACAATTGCGATGTAGCCGCTTTGCTAAATTGATGCGGAGATTATTCAAAACACTGCAAAACACTGCTACCTGCTACTACATGATTTCGCGAGAGATAAGAGTACGCACACAGGCACGCACACGCACAGCTACTGATAGTATAGGTATAGATAAATGGAAGTTAGATAGAGAGGAGCGACAGGAGAGCCCGCTGGAGCCAGCTGGAGCCAGCAGAGCAGATATAGTGGTTTATGTACAGTGGTTTACAGTTTTGTGTAGATTCATCAGAATTAGTTTGCAGCATAGTAGGCTTTAATTAGTATTTATAATTAATGAGCACGATTTTCCTGGCATTTACAAGCATTGACAAGCTTGGCTGATGGATCGGATTAATGTTGATGTGGAAATTTCTCTCTGGTGGTTGGAGGGTTAAGCGCAGAGTGTGTCGGAGTTTGATTAGCGGGACGCGAGACGAGAATTGGAGCGTGTGCTGTCTGCTGTGAGCAGCTGCGTCAAGGTGCATTATCGTAGAAGTAGAAGTTTGAGCCAGGCAAGAAGATGAGCCACGGAATGCGGCAGTACTTATTTTGGTTCGCTCACAAGCACTGTGACTTTCGAATACCAGTAAGCAGACATATCCATAGTGATGTGTACACGTGGACATTGAAGTATAGATTTACTTGAGAATAGAATATCGCTGTAATCTAATAGAGAAATGGGCCTACGACTTTTTTCAGGAAATTATGTCAATCTTTAGTATGTACGGGGTAAACCTTTCCGGTAACATAGATTCTGAGACGCAGGTAAAATACCACTTGGAGACCTTTCTTGCACATGGATTCATCATTGCGATTCTAATGGGCTTATTTGATAAGTGACTCTTTTCTAGCCATATTGTATTGTAAACTTGCCTTCGGAAAATACAGCGCGGATGATTGTCAGTAGAGCGGTATGTGTACGATTTTGCGTGGAATTGTGGGCCAGTGGAAAGGACGACGCAGATTTTCACCAAGAACTGAAGAACTATCCAAATTCTGAGATTACAAAACACAATGGGAAGCAACGGTCCTTTAAGATCGTCGTCGAAACATTTTGCAAACATTTTAGTCAACGAGAAAAGTTAGAAAAGATCGAAGTAAGTCTAAAGAATATCGAGGCTCATAGTTAATTAGCGTTCGACTTGCACTTTCTACTGCTAGAAGGGATAAGAACCAACCAAAAAGTCTTTTAGCTATTTACCACTGGACGGCCCTGTTAAATTGAATAATCCTGACACAACTTTATATTACATTGAATTTTATGGGCTGGACTCGAACCACAAACCCGACAAGCCTTATGCATTCTTCTTTGGCAGATGGGTAGGTAGTAGGTAATCCTCTACTAATTGTAAGTATTTCCCTCTGAGTATACGCATTCTGCGTGTTAACTCATGTATGCGCATTTAAGATTGCAGAAGGGCAGCGAGATTTTATACAAAAGTTGTCATTAAAGACAAGAAAGTTCATTGGTAATACATCCATGGATCCTGAATTATCGTTGATCATGGCGAATCAAGCAAAAATCCAGCATGGAGACTTGGTTTTTGATCCATTTGTGGGAAGTGGCTCCCTGTTAGTAGCAGCTTCCCACTTTGGTGGGTACACATTGGGAACAGACATAGACTTTTTAATGTTGCATGGTCGCACGAGGCCATCGCGCAAATCACAAAAGGTAACGTCCTACCAGGGTACACCATACCGGAACAACAATCAGCACCATAATGGCCGATCGTACTTGACGGTATCTAACATTCTCCTAGGAAAGGGAAAGCGACGAAAATGTTGCGGCAAATATGACTCAATATGGAATACTCTCGTACTTGGTAGATGTTCTCGTAGCAGACTTTTCGTACCCTCTCTGGCGTCCAAATATGCGCGTGAACGCTATAATCACTGATCGTAAGTAAGAAAAAGGCCAAAGGAAAAGCACTCGAATGACAGAGGTTATTAGTGAAGTGTCTGATTCTTTAGCACCATACGGTATACGGGAGGCAACTGAAAGGATTGGCACAACAAAATCTAGTCCTATTATCGAGGAACATCAAGTCGCTACGCATATTCCTTCAAAAGTCTCCTACAATTTATCAGACATGTACAAGGACTTATTAACTTTCTCTGCGATTCATTTGGAATTGAATGGTCGCTTGGTTTGTTGGTTCCCCGTCTTCAGGTACGAGCCTTATTGTGCAATTAAGATGGGTGCATGGGTCAACACTGGATGGACAGAACAAATCTCATATCAACTAAACTCTACGCTTCTCTCTTCTTCCTCCTCCTCTTCCCTTTAGAGACCATTATTCCCTGGATAAACTGCCAACCCATTCTTGCCTGCGGTTGGTAGCGAACTCAGAGCAAGTTCTTAGTAAGTTTACAAGCCGTCGACTGCTTACTTACGAAAAAATTAAACACCCTGAGGTAGGGAATCAAGTACCCTTGGATAGGCTAGTAAATGAAATATTTTCTCATTATTATGGTATTACGAATAGTCATACACCTTTCGTTTAATCCGTTTTCTAACTGTAGGGCTCCGATGAATGTGCTACAATAAAATCCATGAACTTTCGTGAGAAGTATTTCAGGCTGCGAGACGAAACGCGGAAGGAAAAACGAGCCAAGAAATTAGCGCATACAGAGGGAGATAAAAAGCAGGTGCATCAGACGACAATCGAAAATATAAAGAGATGACTGGAATGTCAAATGTCTTGGCATCTCGCTATCTATACAAATATGCAGTGCATAATAATCACACTTTCAACATGGCCTCCTAACATCATCTGAAAAGATCTATGATTGATGACTCGAACACGTGTTAGCGCAATTGCCGCAATCATATGTAATTAGAGATCCCTTCCGCTCCGAGCAAGATGATCCTTAAGAGATTCCAGTTGGATGGATCTCTACTGTTAAGCGTCAATTTGCAGCTGGCTCAATAAACCTTCTACGGTCTTGATATTTTCGGCCGAAACTCTTGATTTATATTGTTTCCCGATCTGAATTGCAGCCCATTCGTTCAATTTCACTGCATCCTTCTTCTTCGAAGAGGGACATCTACTGGAAGTGGCGATGTTACTAGTCGTCTGGAAACGAGTTCGGCCACATGAAATTGAAAGAGAAAGGCTCATTATTGTTAGTAGAAATTAGTGATGAGCGCGTTATAGACGAAACCTTACCAATAGCAATCCGTACAATGCACGCACATTATTTGGATTGAGCTTCACCGCTTGGCAAAAGTATGCTTTCGCTAATTCCATATTTGTGAAGCCCCCCTGAAAAATACTCCGAGTAAGGCAAAAGTAGTGGCTCGAAGCTAATGGTAGGGAGGAGCCGTGCGAGGGATACTTCACCTGGGAATAAATAATTTCAGCGTATCTTTGATAAATCAGATGGCTGTGTGGGTTGTGTAATATTAGTTCTTCCATGCAGAATGCTGCTTTTGAGTACTCTTGCTCTTGCAGATATAGATCGCAAAGTTCATGCCATGCCTCCTGATCATTCATAAACCTGCAAAAAGGAGTGGTCGTTGGTGGCAGTAGTAGGTTACTTACTTGGTTAAAATTGTCTAAACATAGCATAATGGTAGAATCTAGTAGCGAGTGGTAGTAGCCAACTTTTTTAGGTATTCCGTCAATTCCTTTATCGCATCTGAGATAAGACCCTTGGCTTTCAATATAGCCACTCTCCTCTTCCTTGGCGCTGCGTTAGTCTCGTCTCTCTTTATAATCGAATCCAGGACTTCCAGTGCTTCGTCATACCTAAACATTTAGATTTAGTCGAGCGAAGTTGAAGAATGCGAGCAGACTCCTATCAGCGATATTACATCTCCAAGGCTTCCAGATGCATGGCATGATACTTGTGCACCCTTAAGCTACCAGGAAATGCCTTTCTCAATATTTTTATGCAGTATTCTACTAGCGAGGGCTGGTAACAGTCTAATGCAGCTAGACAGACTTGCTCCAATACAAGGTATTCTGCAAATAAACCATCAACCAGTTATGCCCCATTATCGAGCTTAAACCGTCAGCATTAATTAGTCTCACTTTCATTGCCCAACTGGTCCAATTTACCGACAAGCGTCGATTCCCAGAGATCGACAACATCTTTGCTCTGGCGATCACCATTTTCTCTCCAACTTCTCAACAAGTCGCGAATCTCTGCGGTTTCGACAAAAAGATAGACAATTTTTCCATTATTCTCATCGCTATTAATTACTTCCTCGGAATTCTAGCATGTAACATCGACTTACGCACCTTGCCAAGAGAGTTTATCGTAATGACCAGCCATTTTTCAACCTTACAATCATCAACGAGTGTTGCCCCGCGCTCACGATCCTCACGATCCTCACGATCCTCACGATGCTCACGGTCGCCCGAGAGCCCCCTTATTCTCAGACACAAGTCCCTTTAATTTCAGTTGTATACGGTCTGATACGGTCTGATCTGGTAGTCCGTCTAGCCCGTCTAGCCCGTCTAGCCGTCTATCGAGTGTGTTTCCCGATGGGAGCGGCAACGGCAGCTGGTGAGCCGCGTTCGCCGCGTTCGCCGCGTTGTCTACTTGCACCACTTGCACATTCTATGACTATTGAGATAAGTCGCGATATAATGGCTCAAGGTCAGATCGACAAATCTATGAATTCACTTTGTTTGAGATAGAACAAGACTTTCCTGTGGTGTCTCTTATCTTTAAAGAATAACCAATATCAATTTGCCGCACCTATCAACCGTAATTACTAGGTGAGCCATCCCGTTGCACTGCGCATCACACGTATTGCAATCGGCGGATCACACAGATGCCGCAAGTTTTAGAGGATAGAGAGAATGTATCCGGCAACAATCTTGAGGAAAATCCCTGGCGAGCAGCAGCCTCCTCCAAAGGGGGAGCGCCAGGGATACATCGACGATCTCAGTAAAAGAGCCAAGTCCGAATTGGAAGAGTTATTGGAAAGGCAAAATAAGCTTATTGCTAACCAGTACGTAGGCATAAAGACGCTCGATTGCTCGGTTGTTATTTGAAAAATATCCGGCGTATCCTCGCTATCC
Source organism: Ectemnius continuus (assembly GCA_910591665.1). NCBI lineage: Eukaryota > Metazoa > Arthropoda > Insecta > Hymenoptera > Crabronidae > Ectemnius > Ectemnius continuus. The sequence goes on from OU342866.1 coordinate 142,714, forward strand.
TGGTATCCTTTTCAGAAGGTTCTTATTGAAGCTGCCCGATAAGGGAGAGAGGATCAAAGGGTTCCGCGAGAAAATCCTTCAGGAACTTAAACACAAGGCTGACCTGGAGCAAGCAGCCAAATTACTATCTAGACTTAACATTGCCTCCGAAGGTAAAGCTGCCATGAATGAACTAGAATGGACAGGAAGATATGCAGAGGAAAGAGGTACAGGGGTGGCACAAGTTGTAGAACTAGATAGTGACGACGAGGAAGATCCACTCAAAATATTGGCGCAAGTTTGTTCCTCATGGATATTCGACTAGAAGCACTGTGCAATCCCACTGAGGATTATAAGCGCTTCCTTTCTGACAGCCCACAGGTACTGGTGTCCATAGAAAGAAAGTCTTACATTTGCCGGCGGAAGAATCTCTTGTTAAGTCTGAAGATCTCGCAGAAATTGAGTCATTAAGAAATGAGAGTGTTTCGGACCTGGAGCACATTAAATACCTTGTGAAAAAATCAGAAGATGCTGATAGAAATAGAGGCAAAACGAAAGAATTGTATAAGCCATACAAAACAACCACATCTGGTGTGCACGATACTATGAAAGAAAAAGAGAGAAAGCTGAACAAACATTGGGAGGTAACAGCAGCCACACCACCACTTACTATACATGGTGCAGCGAAAATCCTTAGTTTGAATGATTCGCTGAAATTGCAGAAAGAACAAGCTAATAAACTCCAGGTTACTTTTCATTAGCAGAATGGTGCATGGATTGTAGGTTGAAGATGCAATTGAATTCAAGCAATTATTTTTGATCATAGGAAATACGAGCAAAGCATGCTGCCGAGAGATTAGCCGAAGAATTGGGACTGCGCCCTGTTGAGACATACCGCGATCATGAGAAAGATAGTAGCTCTTCTTCCGAGTCTGATAACGGGGAGTACGAGGTACACGACGAGGAGGACAATGATAAAGGTGGCACAGTTATTTTTACAGTCGAAAGTGTCGTCAATTAGTCGGTGTATATCTAGTCCGTTAAGGAACGGCGTATGCACACAAATTGTACAGATTTTTCGCAATCGAAAAGTCAAATGGGCATAAGAATAAAATAATCGAGTCTATAAAATGTTTATGAAGCTTTATTTTTGTCACGTGTGTATCAATTATATCCAAAGCTATTGATAATTGCGGTGTATGGGGCGGTCTGCCGGGCAACTGCTTCACCAGCTTGCTTGGTAAGTTTCTGGAATATAGAAGGGAAATGTGGTCAGAGAGAAAGCAAGTAGAAACATGTAACCCTATTAGTCATACATCTCTATAGGGCTCCCCCCCGTTTACCTTGAGTTTGTCCCTCTTTTGGACCTCGAGGATCGACCTGACACGTCGTTTGTTCTCCAAAGTACGCACAACCGCCTTGTACTTCCACCCAACTTCGTGCGACAGCCTACCCACATGGCAGTACTAAAATCCATAAGCGTATCGTCAGTTTCAATAAAAAGCTCCTTCTTTTCTTACTAATTTAGAGGTAGAATCTTAACTCAGCTATAATTAACATCACCAGGGTTTAGAGCCCAGAAATCAGTCGCAAATTACCATGACCATCATTGTATTCGGTTGGAGTTTATTATTAGTGTCGCCACGACAATGGAGCTCTTGTTAGACCTTACCTTTCTGCCAGGCTTCAGGCACATAACACGCATCGCGCCAGGTACAACAACACGCTTCCTGCGATCGTACGGAGGTGGGCAACCTTCATAAACCTTTAGTCTTCTAAGAGCATCCTTGCCCCTCTGGGTTTTGTGAGGAATCATTCCTAAGAAAATCAAGTCAAACTCCTATGATACTCATTTTCTTGAATGGTTCTCAAAAGGCTCGAGACCCTCAAGAAGACTAATCTCATACAACAGATTCGTTTCATGACACTATCAGATAATGTAGGTAAGATGGGAATAATCATTGATTAGCATTAAAGTCTCTTGGGCAACCGGAGAGACAGAGGCCAAGAGCGAAAGGTAAATATATTTATATAGCGATAGATCATACCTCTGACAGTCTTCCATAATATTTTACTGGGTGCACGGAAATGGAAGGGTCCTCTCGCAGGATTAATGTTGCATCGTTTACGCAAGAAAGACATAAACTTCAGCTTGTTCCTGGAACCAAGATTTAGCCATTGGATTTCTCACCGTAAAATCCGTTTCTCCCAAATTAAGCATGGGTGGTAGGCGAGCAACATATGACATTACTCTTTCTGTCGAAAATGCTCATTACAAACCTGAAAAAGTTACCCGAGATATTGAGTTGCTCACTGCGGACGACAATTACTTTGTTGCCCTGGAGAATGGTTTTGGCAATGATTGCTGCCAAGCGGCCCAGCAGATGGCCGCGGCCATCAATTAATATCGGCTAGAAAAAAGTAAAGAAGCAAGCCTTATTATTCAGGCCGACGATATGAAAACATCAGAAAGCAGTTCTGCTCTCTGTTGGTGTTGGGACTAAACCGATGTACGGCTCAATCACAACGTCCACGTGTTGACCAGTTCTTCTTTAGGAGTTTAACGAGCATTGAAATTACTAACTAGCGCCGAATAGGCCGCATTCGCTTAGGAGACTTTGCTTCGGAAATGCAAAACTACGAGAATCTTAGCAGGAAGACGGGGGTCTGAATTTTCTTCAACACGTGTGCGTCCGCCGAGCAGCGAAAGCAACGGGGAGCAGTACATTATTTCTCCCAATTATTCTCTCGCTCCCGAGTCACAAAGATCCAGTAATCACTTTCAGAACTGTGCCGTCGCTTTTGGGCCAGCGAGACTTAGCGAAAAAGAAGTGTAATTTCGAGTAAAATCGCGAAACTCAGGGTACGCACCTTGTTGCTGAAGCCAGTCATTTTGTTACCCTACCGGAAAAGGGTCCGCCGACACAGAGGATAAAGCGACCTCTTTCCTTTGCTTCATACCGGAAACGAACAACGAACCGAAGTCAGCCACAGTGCAGCACAGTGTAGCCAACATAATTCTTCCAATTTCATCTATAGAGCTATAGAGTCTATTGCATACCATTGCATACGTATTGATACGTATACACACACGCAACATGCATACATAAGTAAGTATGTATGTAGATAAATTTACATAAACGGTAACTTTAACTATCTCTATATCAGTCTATATATTACAGGGTGCTGGTTTTAAATGAATAACAAAATAGATTATACTTTTATATTATTGCGAGAAACAGTCTAGTATAGCGTTTAATACACCGCGCTTTTTTATTGCGATGGCAGTAGTGCGTATGAACTTGAAAGAAACTATATGTATAGCTGTAATAACGGTAATAACTATTAATATGTGACTATATGCGATAGTATTCAACAATAAATGAAACGGATTCAGTGAGAAAATATTAGGGGTTCGGAACTTTAAGTTTGATAGATCCGATTTATATAATTCTGCGAACATACCAACTCGTAACGATCTCATCGTCTGTAAGTACTGTACGTTGCTGTACTTGTAGCTCTTGGCTCATTTAACACCAATAATTTTGTGTACTGTATTTAATTCCGACTATGATTGGGCCGGTGATACACGACACGAGTGTATCACTCTAATTGCTAGATATAAATAATATGGAAGTTTACATGCAATTAATCAGTAGTCGAGAGATAGAGTGTGTTCACTTCGTCGAGTCTATTACGTGATATGACTCACTTATTCCAAGTTTTATTAAAAAAATATCCATTACAATCCTAAGTAATATTATTTATATTATAACATATTTAATTTTTTAACCTTATGCTAATATCACAATGACTCGAGACAGTCAAGACTTCCAATAGTTGTGCCTGTATTCTTATTCTATACATTAGCGGATCGATGAACTTGTATGCTATATAAACTTGCAAAATGACTATGTTTTTCGTTTATGAAAAATTGTGAAATCGTGTAATTATTGATTTTCGGTTCTCGCACGCGGCATTTAAACTGTATGGTAAAAAAATCACTATTTTATTTACACTTTAGGAATAATGAAAACTTGAATCGGGCGTGAGTGATGCGTTAACAAGGTCTGCTGTTCGCAGCTGTGATTGGCTGGCAAAACGACCGGTATTGAAAGCAGTGCCAGAAGAGACACACCTTCGAATTCAGGAAATAGAAAACAATTGTCGATTTCAAAGAACCATCGGATTCGTCAAGGCACTGCCTTCTTTAATACAATTTACAAAATTTAATCATAAGTACAGTTTCACACCTCAATCGATATATGTACGAGCCATCGACTCTGTACACGAAAGCTACTATAGTATGCAGAGAATGAAGTGGTGCGACTCATTTCTAGGCTATCGGCTGAGAAATCATATATTACCAGGACGAAGTTTGGGAGATTTTGAATTTGAACACGCTCGCAATCTTACTAAACTAGCCGTACGTAAGTCGCAATCGAATAATTGCCGCAATATTATCATCGTAAAGAACTGTGTTTAGATCTGCCATCGGTGACAGAGCCTTCCTGAATATACATATCAAACAGTAGGAAAGAAATTTCGTTAATCATATGCTCGCGCGGCGGTGAACTGCATTTTTCGACAACTTTGTAACATCTCAGCATGAAAGTACATTTTCAATTGTCAATTGACTTTTCTCAAACAAACAGAGTGACGATGTTATATAGCGAGTCTTAGATTTGTAGTCCCTGAATAAGACCGGCATTCTTCATTACATTCCAGGTACAACTCATTTTCTTCAACAATGCGACAGCAGCATGTATTTGTGCTATTTAAGCTTTTGTCACTGTGACGGTCCTTCATATGGATCTTTCAACGACGTTATTCACAATATTCGGGGGAATCGTTTTCTCACAACTATTATACAAGCAGAACGTATTGATGAAAGAATCTCTCTGTAGAAATGATATGTGACATTCGATTCGAGAGCATAGTTTCGATGAATAGAGTATTACGAAATTCTGTCCGGAACAAGTGTCCATTGTCATTAACTTTGCCTGAAGGGTGAAAATGAAGGTACAATCTAGTGAAATCGATAAGGAAAGTGGGCGAAACCAATCGAGATAATTTTCAAATAGCTGTAGGCTACGAGAGATTCCATTAATGTCACTCTAGAAGGAAAGCACGCGCTCGCGGTGTTAATTTTCGTACACGCCCCCTGCTACTTATACTTATACCGGGTTCTGGCAAGTTTTCATCACTTTCTTCGGCGTAATAACGACGCTTTATTTGTCGGCGACTTCTCACAGGTGACGTGCTGCTCTCGTCACTCTCTTCATTATACCGAGGGCGTTTATTACTTCGCCTGGGGTGCTGGGATGTTTCGAGGTGCTGTGTTTCCCTTGGCGCGCGCACCCTCCTTTGCGATGTACTGGGCGTGAACACCTTGTCCGAGTCATCACTGTCGGAATCTCGATTATTCATTTCGGGCGAAGATTGCCCATCTTCATCCTCCTCTTCGCTCGGACTCTCTCTATTATTGTTTTTGCCGTTTCTGCTTGTGTATTTGCCGTTGTCCTCGTGGTCGGAGGGCGATACCAGCTTTCTTGATCGTGTCCCACTCCTCTGAATCACTTCCTCCTCGCTCTCCTCTTCTGTGGATTCGTGGGCGAATTGCTCTTCATCCTCCTCGTCGTCATTGTCGTCATCTTGCTCGTCTTCCTCCTCCTCCTCGTCCTCCTCCTCCTCCTCCTCCTCCTCCTCTTCCTCTTCCTCTTCTTCATCGGCAGTAATTAACGGCTTTGATTTCGACATGGGAATTTTGCTATTCTTGCTGCTCTTTCCACGGCTCTTTCTCGTTTGTTTCCCACGGCCGCTGGGTGTATAAACGTCTCCAGAATCACTGTCAGCACTAACACCGGTCACCTGCTTTCTCGCTCGTGTCCGTCGAACAGGCACAGTACCACTACTTTCACTCTCTACAGAATCATCGGAATCACTAGCTTCACTCTCACTTTCTTTTGCCTTTTTCGCTACTGTTGATCTAGATAATCGAAGTTTCAACGTCGCGCCAGACGTTCCACCTCGCTTCGAGTGTCCATTTGTCATTCGCGATGGTCCTGCAAAGGAAAATGTACGAAAATTGATCAGCATCGCGAATGGTTCTCCTCCTCTCTTATAATATAGCGCGACGACGAATACGAGGTTGCCCAGCAGACATACCCGGTGCAGATTCAATGCTGGACATTCTTGCACGTTCGTCCGGTTCCTCATCCCCGTCCTCTGTATTTCCCTCGTCATCCGTCATCGTATTCTTTGACTTGGCGGGACCTGTAAGATTTTAGAAAACTCGGTCTAATCTCCCTGCTACTGTGCAATTCGCCAACTAACGTATAGATTGTCATTATTTACCAGTCCCGTTAGTCAGGCGAACCTTCCCTTTCTTTCCCTTTGCTTTGGCATTTGCCTTCCCATTATTATTGCGTCTTTTGACCGACTTCCAATTCGATATAATTCTTCGCATATGCTCTTCAAACATTGCTGACAATCTTATCGTCATAGAGTATATCTGGAATGATTAAGAGAAGAGGTTCAGGTACCAATGCCTCAGATTGTTTGAAGTTTTACAAGGAAAACTATCTAAGATTTATATATTTACGCACCCTCGATCGTTTATTGGTATTATAATTTCTGCTATTTGTGAATATAAGTTTCATGTCTTTGGCAAACTCCAAGGGTGTCTCGTAATTTCCACCGACCAAATCCTCCTTGACTGTTTGTAAGTCCATCGGGGTATCAATAATTTCATAATAATCAGGATGTTCCAATCTGTCCACCGGTTCTCTAAACGGAATGGAATCTTCGCATTGCCATATATCTTCCAACAATTGACGGCAGGCAATTTTCCAATCTTGTGAGGTTTCTTGAGAGCGCAAACTTCTGCTTGTTGTTGCTCGCTGTGTACTCGTCGAGGGCCTGTCCCTCGGGTCCTCGACATCAATTTCGGAGTCGGAAGAATGGTAGCTGTCAACCAGTTGATGATAGATAGCGGGCACATCCAACTCGGTAGTTTCTTTTACGATGCGCAAACACAAGTCTGTCACTATTCTGGCCTGCTTCACAATCTGACTGTGCGGTTCATTAAACTGTTCGGCGTTTGTCGCTAGATATCTCACGTCGAATTGAGCTGATGTGATTCTTCTGTAAAAGTGATTTTCGAAGCGTGCCTTTATAGTGGACAAATCAATGGGATACTCGACGACGAAAGCGTACGATGGATAAATGTTGAGATCAACCGGGGCTACGAATGGTTCGGCTATAGCAAGACTCATCACTTGATCCAGGCCATGTATAATCCTGTGGCATGTTTCTTCTCTATCTCCCATTGGCCACTCCTCAGCGTGCGGCTGGTACAATATTGCCTGAATCTCTTCAGGGAGTACTGGCACCGCTCCACCGATTTCAGCCGGTAACCCTTTAAGAATGGAAATCCTTCCTTCAATCTCGCGCAATAGCTGACTGGACGAAAAGATTGGATTACAGTGCGCAGACTTACGGGCTTCGTCAATCGGTTCGAGATCCCAGGGGCTCATTCGTTCATACTCCCCGTTATCCCACCTCACGCGGAAGCACATGAAAAACGAGTCCGGGAAATCTTCATCCAAGGGTTCGAATGATTGTATTTGGCCCATCCACCAACCATCATCGATCATACAACGGAATCGATCCCCTTCCGACCAAATGCGAGCCAGAGCTGTTTCGAAAGTCTGCCGAAGGACTAAGAAGTCTAGCACGTCAGCCATATCATGATACTTGATAGTGAAGTTCTGCCCTGTCAGCCGTCCATCCTCGTGCATTAGCGCCAGTTTTAAGCAACATAAACGTGGCGGGCGAATTTCATATTTAATACCAACTACTTTAACAAATTCTTGGGCCTGGAATTGGTACATCAATTATCATGAATGCCTTTCGATTTGCACTAGCAAAAGCGGCCTTCTTCATGCCTGATTAGTGATATCAATCTCACCCGTATATTGATTTTGTTCCACGGTTCGCATCGCGGCCCAAGTTCGTAGACCTTCTTATTTCTAACTGCATCAAGGTAAAATTGGTGGCCTTGTCGAAAGTACACGATTTCATCACCCATTTGAGGATAGTAAGGCGCTTTGCGCGGTATCACCTCGGTCAGCCATTCAGATGGGCGAAATGCTTCAGGAACTTCGTCCAAACCATTCGGTACTGGCACCACCTATGAATATTAGTAACTGGTAATAAGGGGATATCGCCGGGACGATAATGCTAACTGGTGTAAGGATCGCCAATGCGGGCTACCTTTTTCGTTGGCCGTTTGCTACGCCTTCGATCTGTATCACTGGGCGGAGTAATTGATCGTTTCTTGACAGGTTTACGTTTACTACGTTTCGGTGGCTCTAGACTCAGGCCGTGATCTGCGATCCAGTCTGAATACTCAGTGCTCGAATCCGACGTCGAACTATCGGAGCATAAATCTTCCTCATTGGCCGTAGAATCATTGGCATTACTGCTCGAGGAGCTTCCCGTTGTTCCAACGTTGTCAGCATTCTGTAAAGAGGAAATAAGAATTGTTTCTCGCATGTAGCGACTGGCTTTTATAGAAACAGCTTTTCATTGCAACCTCAAATTCCTCATCGTCGTGATGCTCGCCACGCGTTGCTCTAGTTCTATAACCGTGACGCGTAGTTCTATTGCGCTTTCGGTTTACTAAGCGGTTTCCTATGTTCCCTTGTGTGTCAGTTGCATTGGAGGTCGACTGCGGCCGCCTTCGCATTTCGCGTCTCCATGTTTCCAGTTCCATCTCTGCCATTGCATGCCTGTGGAAACATAGACGTTGACTTGATTGTCGTGAGACGTATTGCACGACTCGGCAACAGAGGGAAATTGAGGAAATACTGACAGTGCTTTCGACTGAGTGTCTCTGACCGCCTTTGGCATTGGTCGGGCTAGTATGGGCTTATTCCACGGGGTAGTATTATCTCGTTGCCAGTTGCCGCTACTTTGCCTTACGCCCTCAACATCTCCCGCTCGCCGGAGACCGGATCTGCTCCCTCTAGGACTGGCTATTTGACGAATTGGCTGTTCCGCAGCGTTTTCGTCCCTTTCCTCACCGGTAACTTCTCCATCCACGTCGATATTTTGCCTCTGTGCCAAAGCCTCGATTAAACGATCAATGTTCGATCGCGGCTCTTGCACCGGAAGACCCTCAATTACTTCTTGCATTCCTAATTGGAAGATGTACTTGTCGTAACTTTATATTATCAGGCAAATATGGACATGAGCATCGAGAATACGGACCCCCGGCACCGACAGCAATATTTGGTACTAGCTGCTCGCCTCTACAATTTTCTCTCCCCGGAACTAATCGTTGTAGCGCCGGTGGGTAAGGATTTCCATCTACATCTACTAAGAACGGGGGCGGCATTAAATGTGGGGCGATTTGCGTTTGTTCGTCCAAAACATAATTATTCGCGTCTCGTATCAGCGGCCGATAGTCCGTGTGGAAGAACAATTCTTTGGGTACCTGTGTATAAGGATAATGCGTCGATAAGCAAAGCCAGATAATATCGGCTGAGAAAGAAATGCTGGAATCACGTCCGACGTACAATCTTCAACCTTTCGACGCCCGAGCCGAAACCGTATATTAAAAGGTGGCCATGGGAATCAGTTGCAGCGAGCATTGTTCCATCTGGAGACCACTTCGCATCAAATACGGCACCGTTTCCCTGGCCTTCGATAAAATTCTGGAAGCAGGCTATTGGCTCAGGATTCAATACATCCCAAATAATTAACTGTCCGTCGTGACCAGCACTCAAGATGACTCGTGGATCGATTGGATGTGATTCTAGTACGAACACCTCATCTTTATGACCGCGAAGTACTTTTATGAGCTCCCCCGATTTTGCATTCCAAACTTTTAGCGAGCTATCATTCACAGCTGTGATTACCCACTGGTCGCTCACATCCCAGCTAACCATGGTCACCTTTGCTCGCTTATTATTATCATCCTCCGTTTCCGATTCCCTGCAAGATTCGCAGAGAGAAGAGTTAGTTTTTAAGCTCGATGGGAAATCTTCTCCGCCGTGCAATTTCGTCAAGCCTTAATACCCAGGTAATTTAGTGGTCATCAATAAACGCTTGTGCAACCATTGCTGTTGCTCAAAGTGCCATACATTTGCTGTACCATCTTTCGAGCCCGAAATAAATTTCAATCCGTTGTGTGCCCACTGGATACTATCAACCGTATCCGAGTGTGCCTCTACTTCCAATACTCTTCTGGGCCCTTCATCTCCCAGCATTGCATAGACCCTCACATGGTGATCGGCCGAGCCAGCTGCCATAAACGCCCCACCAGGACTGAACGAGGCACATATCATTTGCGCTTGTCCCGGGCGCATTTTCTCGTGATACTGGATCGGCTTCGGTCTAAAGGCGCATCAATTAATCGTACCTTGCATTAACGCAAAACTAGACCCTACACTCCTTACTTACTGGAACAGTGCTCTCTCATTCCCCTTTCTCGTGTGCGACCAAAAGGCGACAGACCCATCCGAACTGGTTGAAACCAAATAATATACACCATTGCAAGATATTGGACAAAAGTTTACAGAGGTAATCATGCCAGAATGCCCGGATAAGACAGCCACCTTAACAGAGTGGGAGAAAGAGAGTGAGTTAGAAAACCAGTAACAACTCGAATATACTTATTTTTCTGCTTTAAAGATCACTCACGGGCGACATGGTCTGAAAACACCAGACTCTCACTATCCTGTCGAGACTTCCAGCCGCTAGCAAAGTATTGTCAAAGTTCACTGCTATATCCATTATTTCAGCGGAAGCACCTCGAAAGGTGGCTAAAAGTCTGCCATCGATTGAGCTCCAAATTTTCACAAGCAGATCATCCGCGCCGGTAATAATATATTTCCCAGTACGATCGTACAACACACAATACACCGCCGATAAATGGCCGAGGGTGTGCCTGTAAAGCTGCATCTTGTTGTAGAATTTTGTCGGCACTGCTTGTCGCCGACTTAAAGGTCCTGCATTCTCACGTCCCTGTAGTACATGCACTGCAAATCCATCCACATGGGATTAGTAAGGAGAGTTCCTTTTAAATCTTATGTCCGAGAGCTTCCATCTACTGACCTATGTTAGGCACCGACAGACTATTTGGTAAATCCATGAAAGGTTTTCCACCTAGTCTTCCAGAATAATCGACTATACTCTGCACTCGACGTAACACATCTAAAGGAATGCAAGATTTTTAGCTAGATGGCCGAATTTCACTGACAACAGAAAACCGCATGCAAATCTTTGTGCGAACGATTGCTTGTTCCTTCAAACCTTCGCTTGTACGTAGTAAGGATTGTCGGCCTGCCCCAAGAAGGGATATCGCTCCTGTAATGCATGGTGGCACTTCCTTCTCTAAAACTGGACCAATTCTTGCACATATACGTAATAAATGATCCGACCCAATATGAGAATACTTCTTCTCCTGCATAAAGGAAGAGCACTGCATGAAAAGTGTCAATGAAAAGTGCAACCATCGTGGCATATGAATTGACGAGATGGACAAATGGATCATTCCCACGAAGAATGCATGTTTCGCGTAAATAATGCACTTTCGCGGGATAAATTTAAACGAGGCTTAAAGTAGTTCCTTTGCTCTGCCAATGAAAGAGCGGCTAGTGTGTCGGAGCCAATGAACGTGGCCCAGTCGGGGCGCAATCTACCAGATGCTATAAATAGCACTTATGCGTATATATATTCATTGATCAGCTCGCGCAAGATGGCCGAAAGTTGTAGCTTATTGGCGCAGAGGCACCTAGTGGGGGACACTTGTGCAACGACGACGACGAGAAGTCGAGGAGGAAACTCGAGGAGTGGGATCGGAAGGAAAGGGGTAGCGCCCTAATAGGGGTATCTTGTAAACCGGCATTATTCGTCGCGAACCATCTTACGATCCAACAAAATTTTCACTTGTTACAATTCCCTTCCGAGCGAGCAAGTTCTATCTCCTCGTTACTGCCCCCCGGATGAAAATTTGCGAGCGAGCAACTGGCTCGATTCGTCCTAGCCGCCAAAATATACTCACCAATTCCTCAAAGCTCTGATTATGCACTTGCCCTTCCCAATCGAGTCTTTGCGGTAAAACCTGAAAACAACATCGTCATTTTCACAAGCAGTCAATCAATTTGGTGATTGGAGTTGCTCAGGATTGGCTGACGATGATTTATCGTGAGTCAAGGTCGTCGACCTTGAGATTCTAATGTTTTGACAAGTAGAAACCACGTGCAAACCATGTGGTGTCGATGGGTATGTATAGTGTCACCCCGGCAAAACGTCAACTCAGACCGATCCTCTTACCTCTGTTCGTTCCAGTTCACTCTTCAGCACCTGAAACCACCATTTCTCATGACCTTTCGCTCGAGTATGCTCCTGCCGCTCAAAGCAAAGGGGCACTTACCTCGGCAGCTTCTCGGCAGGGCCCTGCTGCCAGGAATTTCGCGATCAGGAAGTAGAGCTCTGCAAGAAAGAACGCTGCTTAGGAACGGGCCACACGCTCCTCTCGTTGCCGAGCGTTAACGCTGCTTATCGCTCCCATTCTTTACCTGGTCCTATGGTAGACTCATTCCTGGACGCGCTGGCCTCCATTTCGCTCGGCCAATCAATTATTATTCACTCACAGACAAAGAGAAACATTTATTTTTTCGGGTCATAGCGCGGCAATAACCATTTCAGATTTCATTTTCTCTCTCGCGAGGTCTCGACCGCGAGACGCATACGCACGCTCACCTCCTCAACGGAAAATAGTCCCCCCCAGACAGCCCGAGCCAGAGCCGCCAGCCGCCAGACCCCAATACTCTCTACCATCGACACATCGTGCCCTCCTCTCCCTACCTCCCTCCTCGCGCGCGCGCGCGCGCACACACACACACACACACACACACCCTCCCTCACTCACACCATCCTTCTTACTCCTACTCCTCCTTGCCTGCCTGCCTGCCTGCCTGCCTGCCTGCCCTATCTATCTAAGTAAGTACCAACACGACCAACGCAGGCCTGTGTCTACTCCTATTAGCGCCCAGCTCCGTACAATCAGCATACTTACATATGCAGTACACATATAATTATAGTTTATGGTATGTTAATTCCGCCACATTCCCCCGTTACATACATAGAGATTATTGCAATATGGTAATAAGCGCGCGGTATACCTATATCTCCTCAGCGCGTGTCGTACAAATGTATGTATAACTTTTATTACTAATTTTCATGCATAACTCTGTCTGCATATGTGTATGTACACGTTGCTGCGTGCAGTAGTAATCAAAGCATATAATTATGCAATAGCATATATTTACATCATCTAATATAGCAGCTGTAGGTACTTATGCGCAGTAAACGCGATGAATTAATTGCGACACGCAGCAATATTGTGCGCGGCAGATTCAACTTGAGACTCAATTTTCGATATTACTTTATCGAAATAATCTTATTCGATTATGCGATACAAACGGACGAAAGCTTGTGGTGTGCCTCGATATTAAGGGATAATCAACATTTCGAGGAAAAGCACGAGGAAAGCGCAAGTGGGTTTGGTGCTAGGGGCTAGCCAAATCCAGAATCTGCTTTATCCACTTTATCCACTTTATCCAGTTCGCGGCAGATCACCGCAGATACGTCTGCAAGTAGAAGATACCGGTGCATAGGAGCCATGAGAATAGACGTACGTGTGTCGAACAACATATATTATGAGAGATTCTTGGAAGTAATTTGACAGTTGGCTTGAATGTCGCATAATTACTGCCAATATCTAGCAAGCATTGTCCTTGGCTATACTCATCATTATTCGAAGTGTACCCACTGCAACGTACTTCTAACCCGCCTAACGTGACTGATAACAGACTAGATAATTGTCATGTATAAAAGTTTGAATTGTGCCGTTGGCTCGCGACTGGACTCACTTTTCCGTATAGTACGAAGGTTATAGGATGACGTGTGTGAGAGCCTAGTGAAATCAAATCGCACCTATATTCGGCTGGCAGTGGCCCTAGTAAATGGAAAGCAAATAGTCTTGTTCGCTCTATTTGTCTTATTGATAATTCGTGCTTGTATCCGTTAAAAAATCTTGATAAATCATGTCATGGATAAGGAAGAGTACCTTAAACTGGCTCCAGTACTTGGCTGTAAAAATTTTGAAGTCTGGCCAAGTTCCTCGGCACGTAGCAATTATAATGGATGGAAATAGGCGGTATGCTAACAAAAATGGATACGAAAAGTCCGAGGGCCATGTAAAGGGGTAAGAAAATCAAGTGAGCCGATTACCCAGGAGCTGCATCATTCGGACTAATCATTTGTTTTAGTTTTGACAAACTAGCCGAGACCCTACAGTGGTGCGTAGATCTTGGTATTCCCGAAGTAACGGTATATGCATTTAGTATAGAGAATTTCAAGAGAACTCAAGATGAAATAGACAGGCTCATGGATCTTGCTGGGCAAAAGTTTCAGAAATTGTTGGATGAAAGGTACAGACTGGAATAGTTGTTTATCCATTGATAATCATTAGCGGGCTATTCGTCTTTCTTATTACAGAGACAAGTTAATGGAGTATGGAGTATGCATCAGAGTTATTGGGAATTTATCAATGATTCCCGAAGAGACCAGAAAATCAATAGCCGAAGCTATGATTATTACAAAGGATAATAAAAAATCATTCCTCAATGTTGCGTTTGCTTATACCTGTGAGTGTTCAAGCTTGATAGTGGTCGAGTCACTGTGTTACCAGACATTGACATGTTTCTTATCTCATTTCCAGCAAGGGATGAAATTACACACGCTATTAAAGATGTAATGCATGGTATAGAAACCGCTGATATATTTCCAGAAGATGTGGATGAAAGTTTAATCTCAAAATGTTTGTACACTTACAATTCTCCAGATCCCGACTTATTAATCCGCACCTCTGGAGAGCTCAGACTCAGTGACTTTCTTATGTGGCAAGTAAGAACATTTACCTGTCATTCTAATATTGTCCTATGCGCACAGTCTGCATCATGAATGTACTGGGTGATTACACTTTTAGGCTTCTAATACATGCGTGTATTTTGCCAATGTTCTGTGGCCAGAGTTTAGTGCATGGGACCTTCTGAGTGCAGTATTTTATTATCAAAGATGCCAGAAAGACCAGGAGAAAGCTACCGCGGTGAATGTTACCAAGTATAATATACAAAACAGTCGAGTGTCCAATTATATTGATAGATTGTATCGTAATCGGGAAGGGGCGTTGAAAAATATGCGTTCGATTGTTGAAGTCTCGTCGTAGAAAATATTTTGCGCCAATGTCAACTGTTTCACTATACAGTGATAATACCAGAGAACATTCATATATTTTTTCCAGAATGGCTACTCTTAGTGTGAGGTGAGAAGGATGATATATTTATAATGTAATCATATTTATAAACCGATTATATTAGGTTTGATTGAAAAGTATATTTTTTCGGTAAGAGTGTGTGTGCGGACGCTAATCAAATAGCTGGCTCTATTTAGGCTGTATACCATTACCAACGTGCGACTGCCGCGTCTACTTTAATAAAAGCATTACCGAGTTTGGGGAAGAACATCAAAGTAGAGTTTCATTTAAATACTGTCCCGAGATATTTATCGTATGCCTTTTACATTTGCCTTGTTGTTATTATTCGTATAAAATCTTGTCAAACTACGGCAATTTACTATTACCGACGTTAGAGACGGTAATGGTGAGTTGTAAGTATATCGAGTAATTGGAATTTTTATGACACCATCGTGCTGTAAAGTACACTATAAACAGCTCGGCAAACTTCAGTACTGTTATTACAATTCTCAGCGATGGACTGTAAGTGTGTAAATGTTAAGGTAGTTGCATCAAAAAACAGTTTTCTATAGATTTTCTTTAAACTTCAACAGACCAATCTTTATAAGATTCTGTAACTGCAGGCCACATTTCTTTGGACTTGCCCACGTTGTTCCTCAGATACTGCATTTCGAAATTCACACTTTTAATACGTGCTACTTTGACGAACGCTTGATTTTTCGATTACTCGTGTCTCAAAACGGATAAAAAACATCAAACTTGTGGGGCAAATGCTGGAATTCTACCTAAAACACGTGGAAAACCGATCCTGAATATTTGATTTCAATGGTTTTCCTCATGTTTTTTTATCTTCCCGACCTTTCCCGGGGCTGAAACTTTGTAGAAAGTGTTTTTTTGCATCGAGGAGAAAGTAGAAAAAATTCCAGAGCCCTAGCTGAAAATTCATTTTTTCGCAAATTTTTTAAGGCATACCCCTTCAAAAATTTTCGATTTTTCGAAGGTTCTGGCACCGGGACGAACGCTTGATTTTTCGATTGCTCGTGCCTCAAAACGGATAAAAAACATAAATGTTGTGGGGGAAATGCCGGAATTCCACCTAAAACAGGTGGAAAACCGATCCTGAATATTTCATTTCGATGGTTTTCCTCATGTTTTTTTATCTTCCCGACCGTTCCCGGGGCTGAAACTTTGTAGAAAGTGTTTTTTTGCATCGAGGAGAAAGTAGAAAAAATTCCAGAGCCCTAGCTGAAAATTCATTTTTTCGCAAATTTTTTAAGGCATACCCCTTCAAAAATTTTCGATTTTTCGAAGGTTCTGGCACCGGGACGAACGCTTGATATTTCGATTGCTCGTGTCTCAAAACGGATAAAAAACACAAATGTTGTGGGGGAAATGCCGGAATTCTGCCTAAAACAGGTGGAAAACCGATCTGGAATATTTCATTTCAACGGTTTTCCCCATGTTTTTTTATCTTCCCGATCTTTCCCGGGGCTGAAACTTTGTAGAAAGTGTTTTTTTGCATCGAGGAGAAAGTAGAAAAAATTCCAGAGCCCTAGCTGAAAATTCATTTTTTCGCAAATTTTTTAAGGCATACCCCTTCAAAAATTTTCGATTTTTCGAAGGTTCTGGGACCGGGACGAACACTTGATTTTTCGATTGCTCGTGTCTCAAAACGGATAAAAAACATAAATGTTGTGGGGGAAATGCCGGAATTCTACCTAAAACAGGTGGAAAACCGATCTGGAATATTTCATTTCGATGGTTTTCCTCATGTTTTTTATACTTCCCGACCTTTCCCGGGGCTGAAACTTTGTAGAAAGTGTTTTTTTGCATCGAGGAGAAAGTAGAAAAAATTCCAGAGCCCTAGCTGAAAATTCATTTTTTCGCAAATTTTTTAAGGCATACCCCTTCAAAAATTTTCGATTTTTCGAAGGTTCTGGGACCGGGACGAACGCTTGATTTTTCAATTGCTCGTGTCTCAAAACGGATAAAAAACACAAATGTTGTGGGGGAAATGCCGGAATTCCACCTAAAACAGGTGGAAAACCGATCCTGAATATTTGATTTCAATGGTTTTTGCCATGTTTTTTTATCTTCCCGACCTTTCCCGGGGCTGAAACTTGGTGGGGAATATTTGTTTGCATCGAGGAAGAAGTGGTAAAAATTCCAGGCCCCTAGCTCAAAATTCATTTTTGGGGACAAATAACAAATAACAAAAATTCAGCTCATGGGCAGTATGGAAAGCGAAGTTAACAATTCGTTCGGGCAACGGTTGACTTTTGGATAGTACAGTACTGATACAACTACCTTAATGTATCTTTGCCTTGAAATTTTATTCAATAGTTATATGTTATATGTGTATGTACAATAAATTATACATTGGTAACAAATATTCGTAGAATTATAGAACAGCGATAAGGTAGACGATGCTGTCAGCTTGCCGAAACGGCGGTAATACTACTAAGATAGAGCTTCGACGATTGAAAATAAATACTCTAAAAGATCGGCGGTTTGGATAAAATTCGGAAGATTATAAGAAATCTTTTCAAATACTATTTGTTTAATTTGTAACATAAGGTAAATTGGTCAACCGAAAAGGATCCTTGCGATTTTCTCTGGCTATATACATTTTATGAAGTGTGCCGGGTCCTGAGTGAACGACACTTCCGTAAACCGATAAGGTATATCTTTATTTGGAATTATAGGGTGGATGACCGTATAATCTTGCAGATGGTTGCCTTTGCCTAGCTAGGAACGATTGCCCTTGGCCTGAACTTAACGCGGCCAATCGTTGATCTATTACCTCTCGGTGGCATGACAATGCTAAACGGTAAAAGGCACACTTGATTAATTTTTCTTCGGTTTCCCTATTGCACTCGTTATCCTTCAGGGATCGTTCCATGCGTTCAATCATTTTCCTCTGTTCTACTATTTGATTTCGCAATACAGCGACTTCGTTCGGTGATGAAGTACTGTGCTTGGGATCTAAATTTTTTATTACGGTCTTTGCCTTCTCGACATATCGTTTGTATCGCTCCTCCAATGCCGTGTTATCGCATTCCCGGCGCGTCAACTTCTCTTGCGTCGTGGCAATCTTTTGTTTCAGCGCTTGCATCACGCTGTCGCGCTCTTCAAGCTGGAGTACTAATTGCTCCTTTTCTGCTTGTATCTTTCTTAAATCGTCCTGTAGCTGGGACACTTTTTGTCCAAGACTCGTATTGTCATTATTGGCAGCCGGGGTCGGACTACTGCCCATAGCTTCCTCCAACTTATGTTCTAGTTCGAGTATTCTCTGATTGGCTTTCCTATTGTGAACTTTTAACGCGGTCAGTCTCTCCTCGGAATCCTCCAGTAATGCTTGAACCGTCGGTAATTTGTCGTCGTTTCCCTTTTGCTTTAACTTTAACAATCGATTCTCATGTTGAAGAGATAACAATTTCTCCTTGATTTCCAAAGGGATCATCTCTGTACTCGCGACTGTATTGTCAGTCGTTGGCTGTGCCATTTGTTTTGCAGCTTGTAACTGCGCGCACTTCAGCTCTTCGTTTGTTTCCTTCAGAGCATCCCTCTCCAGAACCAATCTGTCTCTTTCTCTCTGCAAAGCGCTTAGCTTAGCCTCCATCTTTTTGTTATCAAATTCCAGCTTGTCACACTTGTTGCTTTGTTCATCCAATTTATGGTGCACTTCTGTCAGCTGTTGCTTACATACTTCTAGATGATTTCTGAGCATTGTAGTACGCTTTGACTCCTCTTCGTAATCTATCTTAGACTGCAGGTATTCCATGTTTTGATCTTCCAGTATTTTCACCTGCCTTCTCAAGTCGCTTAAGTCCTCCATCTTCTTCTTGTACGAGTCTATCGTGAGTTCATACTTTGAAACTTTATCTGCAGTTTCTTTTAGCGCGTCTATTTCATCCTTTAAATGGTTTGCCTCATCCGCTGCCTTCTGAAGATCTTCTTGTCTCGATTGCAACTCCAATACCTCCTTTTCCAAGAGTTCCACCTTTAATCTATAGTCATCCCGGGACGTTTCTACTTTGAATAATTCATCCTTGAGAGCCTCTACCTGCTTTCTAAGACCGGAATATTTAAGAATGGAACCGGACTCCTGGGGATTCTCGCATTCCTCCAGTCTATCCTGAAGCTTTTTATTCTCTAGCGTCAGAGCAGCCTTTTCCTCTTGAAGAAGAGACAACTGATGATCCAATTCGTGGCACCTTTGGCTCAATTGTTCCTTGGTGTCCATAGCAGATTGCAGCTCTGCCAATAGTCTCTGTTGCGTTCCATCCGCGACATCCAAATATTCAAAATTCAGGCTACTACCCAAACTAAGCCTGGGGCCACCCTGGGTGCTACTTTCTAATTCTTGTATGCTTTGCATAATGGCCTGCTGGACTGTTTCCTCCAAGCTCATTATTTGTGTTATGTACTGCTGCTTCTGATTGCAATTAACCGCACAGCCAAGAATTAATTGCAATAACTTTCGCAATTCCTGGCTATCGCAATGCTCGCCAATTTTAACCGCATCAGGCTTGACGTGACCGGACATTTGTTGGTTTAAGCATTCGATATAATATTCCATGACTGCTTCGACGATTTTCTTTAAATTGCTCACTTTCAGTCGCCAGTTTGTCCCTACGTCCGTCTTGATTTTTGCTTTCCAAACAGCGGTAAACCACTCTGGAGCAATTAAAGCTAAAGCTTCTGCGAGTGCTACACCGTCGCTTATAGCCTCCGCAGTAGAATGCGCTGCCTGGAGATCGAAGGTATCCAGCCATTTGATAAGATTCTCTAATTGTTGATCTTCCATCGCTGTCACTGCCATTTATGATCGCGTGCAAGAAACCAGCCTGTTGCACACCTTTTACACTGCTAATAAGTGCCCGTATACACTCTCCTGTAGAATCAGAATTGAGCCATGGGGACATACGGCTGCTGTATTTCAATTATAGCGGACCTTTTACTTAGAGTGGCACTGCTACTGCTACTCCTACTGCTACTGTTAGTAGGCACTCGCATTCACTCGCACCCTCACCACCCTCACACAACTTTTTTCCCTATTTCATCTAGAGCAAGAGTACGCCTGCTAGATACTTTTCCAAACTTTGACCACTTTGACATTATACGTATCTGCTGCCCGTACATACGTACTTTCGATCTGGATATCTACCACAACAGCCACAACACATGACAGATACATGTACTATCTGGCTTTCGATTGTGTCTCATACCTTTAACTGCCTTTAACTGCCTCGATGAGCACGAGCTGTCGAGTACAGCATAGATAGAGTGACTCGAGTGACTGTTCAGCTAAAGGATCGACTGCCACGCTACCACCGACTACAGATTTAAGTACTATATAGACCTGAGAATCTGAGAATGGTATATCGATCCTACCCTCTAGGACTGCACTCTACTATCTGCAGCTGCTGCCTGCCTGCCTGCCTGCCTGCCTGCCTGCCTGCCTGCCTGCCTGCCTGCCTGCCTGCCTGCCTGCCAGTCAGCCAGCCGTTCGAAGAAATTGTATCCCTAAAAATGGCGACTCGTCTATTAAAACTCGGCACCTCTTTGCGGCCCTATACAAACAAAACGAGTCTTGTAAAGGTATGCCTTCATTATAGAGCAGTATTATCCGAGAAACTTGAATCGAAACGAGCCAACTACCTTAAAATCCGGTAGATACGATAATTGTTCTTTGGTAAAGTAGTATGCGATCTCCCTCACTCCTTACGTAATGAGAATAAACTTGATAAAGAATGGCAAGTGAAAGAGTAGATGGCAATACGGAATGTTATAACGGACGGTATAGATAGGAAATGGTTGAATTAAGGAGATGATTAAATATGAACGGATTGGCATAGTCGCGACTCACGTGAGCCCTCGTGCAACCGGGTGATGCTTTAACTTTGCTTGTTTGACAGATAGGTATCTCAAAGTTCTTCACAAAAGTAACATTGCACCATGTGCTGTATCCTGTTTACTCTCTGTAATCAATCATTAGATCCTAGCCCCCATTAACATACTTGATTCAGCTACCAAAAAGATGGCAGTCGGCAGCTTCTGCACTGAAAGAAGTGCTTATCAATCAGCCACCAACAAGGATCACTACTCTGGACTGTGGCATGAGAGTGGCCAGTGAAGACAGTGGAGCTGCGACAGCTACTGTTGGTTTGTGGATTGATTCGGGCAGTAGAAACGAGACAGAGGAGAATAATGGTGTCGCCCATTTCATGGAACACATGGCTTTCAAAGTGAGTGGAGTGTCCCAGAGGATATAGGAGCGAGTGTGGCCTTCTAGCTAAAAGGAATGAATTTAATCCGGATAATGTTTTGTTATCAGGGTACTAGCAAGAGGTCACAGACCGAATTGGAGCTTGAAATTGAAAATATGGGAGCGCATCTCAATGCGTATACAAGCAGGGAGCAGACAGTATTCTATGCCAAGTGCTTGACCCAAGATGTTCCAAAAGCAGTGGAAATCATTAGCGACATCATTCAAAACTCCAAACTTGGAGAGACAGAAATCGAGAGGGAAAGAAATGTGATTTTAAGGGAAATGCAAGAAGTAGAGACAAACCTCCAGGAAGTTGTGTTTGATCATCTGCATGCCAGTGCGTACCAAGGCACACCTTTGGGAAGAACAATTCTCGGAACTACTAAAAATATTAAAAGTATTACAAGAAATGACCTTGTTAACTATGTGAAAACTCATTATGGACCACCGAGGTATGCTTAAAAGGAACTGGCATGCATCGCGATAGTATTAAAAGAAATGGCTCATAGTTCCTCTTGTTTAATGCAGGTTTGTATTAGCGGGTGCGGGTGGTGTAAAACACGAGGACTTGGTAAAATTAGCTGAACAACACTTTGGCACGATGAAAGGTCCACTTTACGACGAGATTCCCCTAACTCTAACAAGGTGCCGCTATACCGGCTCTGAAATGTTGGTGCGCGATGATTCTATCCCATTGGCGCACATTTGCCTTGCTGTCGAAGGAGCTGGATGGGCGGATGCCGATAACATTCCACTCATGATCGCGAACACGCTCATTGGATCTTGGGATCGGAGCCAAGGGGGAGGCGTGAATAACGATAGTGTCCTGGCGAGACACTCGGCCGAGATCGGCTTGTGCCACAGCTACCAAAGCTTCAATACTTGCTACAAGGATACTGGACTTTGGGGAGTTTATTTCGTTTGTGACCCGATGCAATGCGAAGATATGGTGTGGAATATTCAAAACGAATGGATGCGTTTGTGTACATCAGTGACTGAAAGAGAAGTACAGCGCGCAAAGAATACCCTTAAAGCGAATATGCTTCTCCAATTAGACGGTACAACTGCAATTTGCGAGGATATCGGTCGTCAAATGCTCTGCTATAATCGTCGTATTCCACTCCATGAGCTGGAAGCTAGATTAGACGTAAGTAATGGCAGAATTCAATAGAACAGTTGATAAGAATCTCATTTGACTTGGATTGATCTTTTGTTTTTAGAGCGTAACTGCCCAGAATATCCACGATGTTTGCACGAAATATCTATACGATCAATGCCCGGTAGTGGCTGCTATCGGCCCCGTCGAGAATCTGCCCGACTATGTGAATCTGCGTGCTGGCATGTACAGGCTCAGATTATAATCCACTCCTAGCCTCTAAGCTGCTCTAAGCTCTCATCATGTCGTCAAGATATACCCAATATAGTACAATTGCCGAACTAAAGTGGATTTATGTGTTCGCTCATCTGAGATGAAAATATGACTGCTGTCCAGTAAGAGAAACGCGCGGCGGCGGCGGCGGCAGCGGCGGGTACACAAATATTAAAGATTTTTCTACAAGGATGAAGCCTGCAAACTAATATTTCCACTTTAACATCTCTCTGAGTCGAAAGTTAGTCTAATCGTGTATTGCTGTTCGGTCTCAATAAAGTATCAGAAACATGTCGGACAGAACATTTATTTCTAATCGATCACTTACAAAAACAGTTGAAGCTAGTCACGACTGTTTATCCTACAGATAAATATCTTAAGACTAAGGAATTATATGTACAACAGTTCTTGCTTCCTACGAATGCTTGAATCCTGTCAAT
The DNA here is from genome assembly GCA_910591665.1 of Ectemnius continuus. NCBI lineage: Eukaryota > Metazoa > Arthropoda > Insecta > Hymenoptera > Crabronidae > Ectemnius > Ectemnius continuus. The sequence goes on from OU342866.1 coordinate 166,107, forward strand.
ATCTGCCTCGTGAAATGATCCTCCCAGTGGTGCGACATATATGTTTCTTAATTATTATACATTGCTTATGGACATAGAAAATTAAAAGCTATAATATCATATAGTATGGTAATAAAAGTCCTTACTGCTTACGAGATCCGACTGAGAAATGTCAGGGATGTAACTTTCTTTGGAGTAACAGCTATCTTCCATGATTAGTAGCCGGTGCTGTTGTCTGCGTGGGCGAGGAACTATCCTTGCACACTTTAGCAGTCATTTCAGCCAAGGGCTCCAGCTCTTTTGTATTTATTAATTCAAATTCGGTTACAAAGTAATAGAAATGCTTGTAACACGTATTGACATGTGCCTCCTGAAATAGATGTCGACCAGATTTGAGACAGACTGGGAATAGGCAAAGGGATGCCAGTCGAGATCATTGAAATCAACTTACCGCCCCAATTGCGACAATGCGGTCAAAATGATGAATGTATACATGCACAAATACCCTGAATAGCCGTGTTAAAATCTTTCTGCATAATGGTACAAAGGTTTTTGGAAATGGCACATCTGAAAATTCAGGTCACATTCAGGCATAGGTGTATGCATGTGTGTGCGTATTGTGTTTTGCTAAGCAAGCTCTCTCAAATTGTCAGCACCTACCTGTCGAGACAGGAAATATGTTTTCATTGTTAATCTGTGCCTCTATCCAATCCATAAGAAGGGCAACGTACTGAGGTGCCGGCAGGGCAGTCGGCTTCTTATACTTTTCTCCATCGGCCCACAAGTACTCGAATCTTGCTCCACCACTCATAGTGGGGCAGGACGCCGAATCGCAGTATTCCGATACAGTCCCATATATCAGGTTTATCCTATTAAAGAAGTCTACGACTGAGAAAGAAATCAATCAAGTATGAGTGCCCATTCTGGTTGTATCGAGTAGCTGAAAGTAATCATTTCATATTCACCGTGAACGGCGATCCAGTCGTTGAGATCTTCACCCGGGGGTAATTTCACAACAGATCGCAAGTTAATCCCTGAATTGAGAGATGCTTGCGCCTGCTTGTACAGCGAGTATCTCAGTGTTCCGTGTGCAAACTTCTTTTTAGGCCTGAACGTCTAAGCGAAGAAATCATTTCTGTGACAGTACTCACAATACTATGCTCGATACTATTGAAGAATAACGCGGCAACAGGCAGACACTATTAGTTCCGCGGGAATTCTCATCTAACTATTCGGCATACTCTACTCCAACTTGGAGAGGTTACGTGCCTTTCATTCGCAGGAGGTAAGAACAAAAAGTATGAAATGATTTTTACCTTTCCCTTTTGAAAAAATTCCATGAAGCCACTTAGCGTAGCCATAATGAGTTATTCCGCTTAGAGCTAGTGGGAAATGGTAGAAATGACAAATGTGCCGGCAATCTATACAACTTTATTTCACTCTGCTCCTGTCATGTGCAATGTGGCTGCAAGTCCAAGCGGTCCAAGCTGGTCCACTCTCTCCCTCTCTCTCTCAGCGCCCACCTGGCCCACCGGTCGGGTCGGGACAAGCATACCACACTATATCACACTATGAATATAGAGGGATCCGCCGGGGCCGCCTACGTATCTGTCCTATGCATGGAATATGATATGCAAGGTGCAAATGGATGCAAGCTACACTATCTCAGGCATCTCAGGCATCTCAGGAAGAGACAAGAGACCGCGCTTCCCTGCCCGTACTTGCCCGTACTTACTTACATATAGTAATATAGTATGTACAACTTTGTCGCTAGCTATACGAATAGAATCGCGATAATGCGGCATAGCGTATAGGATAGGGAATAGAGGATATGCTTATTTCGATAATTAATGAGGGAAAATGTAATTATATCAGAAGGAGATATATTCTGCGGAAACAACCAGTTTCAGCATACATATAGAAAAGAATCATATCGGCGTGTATCTCTTTGCATTTCACGTTGTTCGAAATAACCGCTCAAGTTTTTCATCTTTAATTTATCCGAGTACAACTGGCTAATAATACTTGCGTGCTCAAACTTGCGAAATTGGCCAACTCGTTTTATAAATTATGTACACATGTAGTACACTGTTCATCCAAGCTGTATCCTAGCAAAATGCTGACATTCGCATCTCAATATTTAGGCATTAGACTCCCAATTGTTGAGTTCCTGCAGTGCTCAAGACAAAACGCTTCCAGAAATCGATGGACTATAGAGAATGACGGCGAGCATGGGGGCAATAGGAGAAGGGAAATATATCATCTCATGTATCACAAGTACTCCAACCATTTAGTACCATTTGAGTTAGCGATTATTTGAGAGAAACAATCGTTCCCTCAGGTTTCACTGCAGTCAAATCAAGACGAGGTCATCAAGGTAGTACTGTGCCATTATTAGTTGATCTGGATGCTGCAAAATGTATCACAGTCCCACTAAACCCATTCGGAGGTATTCTATATCACAACTAAAGCTTTAACAATAGCAACTTCTGCACCGTTGTAAAATAATTGGTTGTGTTGGGAACTTGCGGATTGACCACAGGACGCTGTCTGTCTAAACTATATCAATATACAAATGCAATATTATCGCAAGTACTCGTTAGTTTCAACTATGACTGTCATGCTCTAGCAACCAGCAGGTTGAAATGATCTTGGTAAGACCTCTAGAACAACAGAACTCGAGTTTCGTAAGACGATTCACGTACGGCCGTATCGCCCTTTGTTGAAACAATATCTCAAGTAAAAATATTGTTTTAATAATTACAGATGGTATTTTATATTTTATTGTGCGGAAATTAGAGCTGCTTGGAGCCTTCTGCTTTTTTAGCCGGAGGCACAACAGCCGGGGATATCGGTGTGCCTGGGACCGATTTAGAGGTAGAATCCTTAAAAAGCGGATCAGCCTTATCCGCTTCCTTTTCAATTGGGGATGCTGCTGTTGTTTTGTTAGAGTCTTTGGTGCTGCTAAATTCCTTGCCGAATTCTTTATCCTCCGAAACCGAGTTAGGGTCTGTAGTTTCGGATGCAGGCGAACCTAACGCACTCGGACCTGGATTATTAGTCTTTGTACTTTCAAGAGACTCTTTCCTCACCGCATCTTGTACTTTCTGTTTCTGCACGATTTCGTCCAAGATCTCTTCCTTCTCCAGTAGGTCTATTAACTCCACCATTTGCTTTTTAGTTAACTTACCATCCTCCCTGCCAATTAATTCCAGCACCTAAGGGCAGAGGGGAGAAGCACAATGTAATCAGTATATATATATATGTATATATCCTACCACGTCCGATTGATAGCTGCACGACTGCTCTGCTGAATGATACCTTTAATACATCCTCAATGTCTATTGCACCGTCTCTGTCGTCGTCCATTTTTCCCAAAATCTCACGTATCCGTTTTATTCGGCTTTCGTCAGGTACATTTTGAATGAGCTTTATAGTCTCTATCAATTCTACTATTTTGACTTTCTCCTTTTGGACTTCTTCAACCTTAGCTATTTGCTCTGAGCCGAGGGAATCCATCTTTTTCGAGACTGCTACTTCAGACTTTTCAAGTTGACCCAGCAGTCCGTCCATTCTCGTAATCATCTTGTTAACCCGATTGTACAACAACTTTGCACCCGTTGATTCTTTGATACTTTGAATATCCGCTTGACCTTTGGCGGCTGCCTTTATCTCGTTCAATTCCTTAACGTCTTCCTGGTACTCGGCCATCTCTTCCTTCAATTCTTTTATCTCCTCCTTCTCAACTGCTAATTGGTTGCCCTATAAAAGAAAGTGGACAGCTGGTTGTCGTTACTTGTTCCTATTGAACGGAATGAGTATGGCCAGTGAAAGAAACTGATAGGGGCCAAAGAAGCCCGATGAAAAGCGAACCTTGGCCACCGAATCCAAAGCTTGTTCCAAAACTTTGACATCGTTGGTTGTATATTCGTATTTCTTGCTCGGTTTCGTAATATTTGTCGGGCTCGATTCTATCTGTTCCTCCTGCCTTTCCTCTTCGATCTTTTTCTCTTCCATTTTAATGATTTCAATGGCAGTTCTGTGATCGAGTTTGCCCTCCTTCTCATTAATGGCACCCTGCGTGCGAGTCACTATCGTGTCGGGAAGGGCTGAGATAGTTGCTTTAAGTTTGTCAGGTGTCGGTATCGTTTCTGGCACCATGAGTGCTCGGGATAGAAGTAATAACGAGGGCGGGACTTTTTTATTCAGGCTTAAATCTAACCATTGCAGCAATTGCTGCTTCAATCTATGCTCTGGCATTCCGTAAGCTCTCATGCCGCGAGCCTTACACGCCTGTTGCAATTCGCCCCGGGTGAGAGAGTCGACCCCTTCCTTCTGTATTAGCTGTAACAAACATCATTTCTCTGTAGCTCGCAGCGTTCTCAAACTCGACAAGACTCTCCTAATGGGCTGCGACAATTACTTACTTTATCATCGGCTGCTAGACTTCGAAGACGCATTCTTAGTAAGAATCGTAGAAAATTCGTAGTCCCGAGGGTCTGCACGTCCAATACTCTGCACAACGCTACTAATTGCGGTCGAGAAAGAGAGTCTAATGTGATCTCGTCCTCGAAAAGTTTGCTGAATTGCATGATCTCCTCGGTGCTAGCAACGGCGCCCGAGGTACGGATTTTGTAAAAGAATTCGGCGAATTCTTTGGCCTTAACGGATTTGTAGCCGCAGGATTTCACGGCCATATCGTCGAGGGTTTTTTGTAAAAACTTTGCCATTTCTAACTTGACCTACAATTGGAGTAAAACTATGTACAATCTTCCTGACTCCGTCAACCTCTTTAACAATGCAGTGGAACAGTTAAGTCGGATCTGATCCGTACCTTTAGCGCCTGCTTTAACTTATCTTCCTTGTCTGTTGCTGTTTGGAAGGTGGATGGCAACATATTGGGGAAAAGCTTTATCGCAACTGGCAGAAGAAATTCCATGAAAGGAACAATAATGAACACAGAGAATGGAATAAGTCGGAACATGTCACCTGTTGTTTTTATGAGCTGAAAACAATAAGGAAGAATAAGGAACCACGAGACTGATGATACCTATAATTGTCCAGTGGATGTTTAAACACACCAATCTATGCTCTCTCCTAGTGAGTTCTTTCCCACGTAATATCCTCCAGATTAATTTTCCAGATACTCTCATGTCAAGAAACAATAGGTGGAACCCATGAACATAATGCATTATTTCTGCTTTAACTCTTTCCCATATCGGACGCTTCTGCACCAATGCTTTTGGAGGTGTAACTTCTAAATCTAACTTTTCAATGCGTTTCTCATTCAGCTCTTTTTGCTCCTTGATATTCTTAACAGTTTCTTCCACTTTGGATGATGGTTCCTGCCCCTTCCACATAGGGGTGGAATAAAATGTTCTGATTTGCAAGTACGGTACATTGATAGATATACTTGGTGAGGCACCATACTGTCTTATTAACTGTGTACTTCTCGGATGCCTTGTATCTGTATTAATGAATGCTATCCTACCACTTAGGTAGCTGCTACTGCACCATAATCTGAAGGAGCGGCGTTCTATAAAGGAAAAATTCAGTACTATTCCTCCATAAGCTCACAAGCTTACAAACGAACAAAAAAGTTTATGACACGTGCAACTCTTCTCTCAGTATGTTTCAGTGCTCAATACAAACTGCTCTGATGAAACTATGAATGGGATCATTCTGTTTATAGACCCAATGTTATTAATACTGATGAACGTTTAATATAAACACTCCGTAACTTAACCTAAGGTTCGGGAGAATAATATTGCGAATGATGATTACCGAGACAGTGACAGCGATGCTACACCCAGAAAGTTCATTGCATTTCATCAGAGCTACTATTATTTCCCTTGCACATTGTCATCCGATGCAAAATCCAACTTGTACAATGATTACAAAGCATGCTTGAATGTACGTAGGAATTTGACCTTTTTAGCGGATAGAGAGAAGTACACTGTTGATACGTACGCCCGATTGCTCTACCATGGCCCGCCATTATAGTTTTCGTGCAAATTAAAGGATTCATCTTGTTCTTGCTACTCCCTCCACACTTTCTCAACTTTTTCTGACTCGTGCTTCGCGGAAAATATGTGGTAAAATACGGCCATTACATATTTTCTCACTTGAACATAGCAACACATAGCAGCGCAAAGTGCCAAAGATCAGCTGGTGTGTCGTAGCTGGTCGTAGCTGATCCGTGTCATATAATGATGCTAGATACACAAATCTACCTAATAAAACCTACTATAGTACTATAGTACACGTAGTGCATACACTTCAGTGCACTTCAGCATTCTACTTCAGTACAGTATGCTGCACTTGGGTTCACTTGGGTTTCATCTGGTTTCATCTAATATCAATAGATACATAGTGTACATCAGGACCAATCAGGACCAATGACTAATTTTTAAAGATATATTTGCTAGAAACTTTGATGACTGTTGCATCAGTTTGTGGCCGTCAAGCCGCGGGTTATGGATCGGGCTTAAACAGATCGACAAGGGCAACTCGTCAGACCGATCGTGGACCAAAATTGCAAAAGTGAAGTAAGCTGCTACACGCACCATGCACATCCACCTGCAAGTATACACAATAAACTTACGAAACTTACACAACAAACTGTTGTCTATCGCTACATACATATACTACCGCGAGGTATAGATGGTATAGATATATTTCTCTAGGGTTACGTGGAAAGGGGCGGAGGAATGATTGGCGTGTAGGGCGGGGCGGGCGGTGCGGAGGGTCGGGGCGGTTGATGGCCGCGGGCGGGCGGAGGGCGGCGGGGGGGACGGGCAAAGGGGACAAAAAGCTTAGTAGCCCGCCATGTTTTTCAGTGAGTGGGGTGCGTAGAAGAGGCCGGGGTGAAAATCATCTCTCGAGGCATGCAGGTATGTCAAAGTTTTGATAGTCCTGCCAAAAAATCTAGCCCCTCTGTAATCGTTGTATCGTAAGCAGCACTGAGTGATCTTTCCTGCCCAATACTCCCTTGCCTTTCGTAACGTCACGCTCGGGTTTCTGCGTTTTCTCTGACGAGCTATGACTCAGGGGAAACAACGCAACACGCAATTGGCAAGATTACTTGCGCTGCGCTAGCTGCACAAGCACCCTTTGCCAAAAGCAGTGCCAGCGTGCTTTGCCGAGACGAGCTCGTGCGAGGCGAGGCGAGCCGAGGCAAGCCAAAGCAAGACAAGGCCAGGCAAGGTAAAGCAAGGCAGGGCAAGGCAACGCAAAGCAAGGCAGGGCAAGGCAAGGCAAGGCAAGGCAAAGCAGGGCAAAGCAAGGCAAAGCAAAGCAAAGCAAAGCAAAGCAAAGCAAAGCAAGGCAAGGCGAAATTACGAACGAGTCTTGGGCGAACGTTTGACGAGGTTGAAATGGAGATTGGATGAGTGTCATAGAAGAAGGAGACCCACTATCATCTAACAATGGAAAAATATTGTGTGATATGCGCGCGAATTCTGACTTCGGAAAAGAATGATCCGATCTGATCAAGTAGAATACGCGCGTTGTAACTTGCTAATTTCCTTGGATAATAAATATAAGTGGGGCTTCAGCTCGTGCGAAGGCAAGGTTAATCGGGCCCATTAAGAAACTAGGCCCGCGCTGTGCGCACTTGGATCGTGCTTTAATTGGAATTTGCGTTTGCGTTTTCGATTGCATTTGTGATTTCACAAGAAGATAGAAGCCCTCAGTGTGGGATGGTTGGCATGCCCCTATTGTGCTCTTCAGTCTATTTGCACCGTCTTACATTCCTGTCAATCAAATGTACTTGATGGATAAGCCACTGGAAATCACACTAACAGAACTAGTCCTTTTCGCTAGAATTAGCCATTCAGAATTTATTACAGCACCCCAGATGACATGTTGCTAGTGTACGGCAACTGTGCCTACTGATGAAACATGACCTAGTTTAAGATTTGCATAGAAATTTCTTTCCTCCTAGCACGAAATTGTTCCCCTTCGGATAGTAATAAGGCCACAGAAAAGAGCCATTCCTTCGGTTTATGAATAACATGAAACAATTACACGACAATCCTGATATAGCAATAAAGGGCCAGGATCGTTGTGTCCGTATTAAGAAAATAATGTGTCTATATCAAACTATATAATTGGAGATTTTGTAAAGTTCTACATACGGATGAGTCTTTCTGTTGAAGCACACAGATGAAATTGAGTAATAGCTGTCATTAAATCACTTGAATTTCAGTGTCAAAATGGGAAGGAAACTAAACTTGTTATCCTTCACTAAGACCTGCCAGCCTCACTGTAACAAGATATCCACCACCTGTGAACAAGTAACAAATAATTTCTAATCGACGCAACTGAGCCTGCATGCAACTTCCCGGTAGGCGGGAAAGTAACACGAAATAAGTGAAATTACAAGTTGAATACAAGAAGCGAAGGAATACAGGAAGACAGGGCGTGTTGAGGTGGTGGATTCAGTAAAATTGAAACATTAAAGGACAATAATATAATACTGTAATAATCTACTGTAACTTGGTAAGTCAGTCATGTAAGAACAGCCAGTATAGAAGAGACGGTGAATTACTAACTGAGTAATCAATGATTTTGTAAAGGAGAGAAGATGATCACCCTGGAGGTAGCAAAGTTCACAAGAGTTCCTGGGTCTAGGAGGAGATTTGCCAAGAGGGAATGAGGAATCCAGCGTTACACCTGGTCGGGATAGCGGCGTCGCCCGGAGGAGGAGGCGAGGTGTTTGGCACAAGGGCCGAGGAGGAGTTGCGCCACTGGCTTGAAGCACGCCTGGACGCATTGGGAATTGACCCCGTTGCGTACTCGCGCTTTGTGCTCAGCCTATTGCGCCGCCCCGACTCGGCCCTAAGCCCTCCTGAAGAGGCCACGGGCACTGGAAGAAACGGTGGACGTCGTGTACGTGCTCGACCGAGAGCAAAGCTGCGACCGCAGGGAGATAGGGAGCAACGACGTGCTGTAGTGCAATGTCTTGCAAGTGCTGCTGATAATGTATGCCTGCATTTCGACACTTCAAATTTCAAAAGGCCACGCTTCAAGCTACTCTTTGTTTCAACCAGTTGTTGATTGTTTTTTAGAAATGCGGGGTGGAGACGCTGGTTGATGAGTTATGTACGAAACTAAAGAATCTGGAAGGAAGCGAGACCCATGAAACTAGGGAGGAGTCGAAAAAGTCTGGTGATGAGGCTAAGACGAATTTAGAGGCGCTCACACCTCGTGATAGGGCTCTCAGATACTACGCGGCATTTCCTGCTTTGCAACCAGCAACTCTCAGAAAGTTTTCTCAAAGAAAGGACAGGAACTTTGGAAATAATAACAACAACAATACCAATATCAACAATAACAACATCAACAACGACAACACCACCACCACCACCACTACCACTACCACTACCACTACCACAACCACCACAACAATTACCACCACCACCACCACCACCACCACCACCACCACTACCACCACCACCATCACCACTACCAACAACAACAACAGCAGCAACAACAACTACAAGAATAAAATCTGTGGAGTCAACTACAATAATAACAAGAACAACAATAAATCTCGCAATAAGAAAAATAAGATGTCTATTAGCATCGACATTCGAAGAGCCGAGGAAAAAGAAAGTTTCGGATTTGCTACGTCAATGGAACGGGAAAGGGAAAAAGAGCGCGAACTGGAATTAGACCAACTGAAGCTAGCACAACTCCAGGCAAAGTTTGATGAGAGCTTGGAAGCACTTTGGGATTCAGGGCCTGGTAATCCACAGAACACAGCATCGATTTGGGCTGCGCCAACGCTTTCCATTCCTTCGGGGCCTCTCTGGCCGACTGATGTTACCGAGACAATCTTTACTTTATCCACCTCGGACAATGGCTATGCTACTGACACACCATACCAGGAATCTATCGTTGACGACTCACCGCTTATTCCTTGGGACATCGATTTAATCAGCATCGAAGATTATGCGGACGAATGCGCTAACAAAAATAAGTCAGGTTCGTTTATTATTGAGGTTCCTATTACTAAGCCGAAAGAGATACATTCTCGATTGGTTCACGTATAACAGAGAAGGAATTGAGTAAAACAAAGTGGAAATGTATTTTTGCAGCCGGCAATGTAAACTGGTCTGACTCAGCTATGGATGGATCTTGGTGCTGGAAGGGGCTCGGAAATAACTTGGCTATTCTGGGGCACAGTCCCCAAACGGGTAGCAGTTGCTTCTTTCCAGTCGCACCGCGCAGGACACCCATTGGAACACGCAAAGAGCCTCGTTCAAATCTGAAGGTGACCACCAGCTTATCAGAACCGGACGAAGATTTGCTCACCTCTGCCCGTACTCATTTTCGACCGATAAAGGATGACGGTCACTGGGCAGATGGAACTACATTTCCAGTTAACAATACCGTGGAGCGAGTTGCTTACCGCAGATCTGAATCAGGAAACTTACTGTACCTTCCTGGTGGAGAAAGCCCCTACATGGAGTATCGAGAGAGCGACTCACCGATACCCCCTATGTCGTCGAATTTAACGTTGAAATTCAGGGTGCGCCAATGCGACAAGTGCGTCCAAACTGAGCCCATTCGATCTCCGGTTAAACGCAGGATTCTCTCGGAACCGGATCATTGTCGTTATACTCCAGTCGGAGTGGAAGAAACTGTTGTGCGTGAACAGGAGAAACGCGAGAAAGATTGCTTTGCATTGGGTCAACTGGGCTGGGTACGATCTAATGTACCTCTGCACAATGATAGGAAAAGGTAAACACAGTCTCTATGAAAATTTTAATACTCAAGCAGCAGATCGCTTCGTTTTTGTTGTACGCTCTGCATTTCTCTTTCTTAGTATCTCAGCCCTATATCATTATGATTTTCTCAAGACTGTGTCGCTTTTACTTTTCGTCGATATGCAAAAGTCGCCTAGAGTCAGAGAACTCGATTTTGCAAGAGTAAACTTCCTTTTCTTATCCCAAGCAATGCCTTCATTCATTCGCACCATCGAGAAATTCGTACTAAGCGTGTACCATATTAAATGTTATAATACACGTGTCGTGAGAATACTATCCATTTTCTTTCAAAAGCACGCCTACCTTTTCGAATATCTTCGAAAGCAAAATCAATTATTATTATGTTAGAAAATCTATTTTACGTTGATTATTGCATTTTCATGCAGAGAGTTTAAGGCTGTGCACACTCTTATGCAGCGGATCCCAATTGAATGAGAAATGGGTAAAGTTTTTCGTTTTGAAAGAGATGTTTCGGCCACTGGCCGTACTGATATTAATTGGATTGTTTCTTCCCAAAGCGTGGCTGATATAACGTTTTCTATGGTCTTAGATCTTAGATGCACTACATTAGACATATTTAACGTTGTCTGTTTAATGTGTTTTTTCCGGTAGAAGGCACAGTAGCAGCTTCGGATGCCAACCTCTGACGACTTTGCGTCCGTTGACCTTGTGAACTGGATCATACGAGCTGCTAAAATGCTATATGACTGGAGATTTAAGGCTTAGCTGTACCTTTTTGTTTTTTGTTTTATTTTATTGGGAGAAACGAAGACGAGAAGAATTAATCTCTCGTGCGCGGGGTTCCTCTTGGCATGTGGAATTTGTTATGCATGTATCCAAGACGGCAAGTTAAAGCCCCGCGCAGTCACCAAGAACGAAAGAGCAATTACAATAAAATTGCGATACGCGTTTCTGAGGTGGAGAACGAATATTAACTGTTCATTTAGATAATTATGATTAACCCTTTGACGATGAATGAAAAAGTGAAAAGGAGCAACATAAAAAAGAGTGCATATGTTACAGGGTGTTAACAATGAGGAAAGAAAGAAAAAAAAAAATGCATCGAGAGAAAGGTAGTCGTCGACGAGGTTTCCTTTGTAGCTTGTCGATAATTCCATGTGAATTTTTGCGGAGACACATTAGTGCGCTAATTTTCCCTAGAAAACGTAGCGAGCAGCTTTGTTTCTGTACTGAAAGTGCAGGTGCATCGATCAAGTGGATCCCGCCAAGTATATATTGAAACGGCGGATATCACATCGGTGGCGGGGTGGGGTGGGGGGGGGTGGGTGAGCAGGTGGGCAGGTGGGTTGTGTGTGTGTGTGTGTGGGGAGGGGGGCGGAGGCGGGGGCGGTGGGGAGAACGATGTTCGAGTTGCCAAGAGAGGAAACAAGCATGAAAACAAAGAGAGTCAGAAAAATTCTCCGAGAAGATATGATATGTTGGATAGTGAACGTAAAAACGCAACGAGCAAAGTTACCGTACTTAGAAAAAAATGTCGCACGACACTCGACCCTCGACCGGGATTCATCAAACTACTGTTCTATTTTCTTGTCGTTTTTCCGTAATTATTAATGGATTATTGTAATTGTATCCCCCTAATTATAATTTAACTCCTTAGAAGATTAACAACCCACTCTCCCCTCTACCTTTCATCCTTCACACTTCAAGATCCTAGAGTCCAAATGCTTATCCCATATTCCCTTCATGGAAGAATCGGGTAACTGAGAACGTACACGTAATATAAAAGTGTTGCACGAAACACTATGCCTACCTCAACAAGGGCAAGCAAAATGAACAAAATGAACAAAAAAACAAACAAACAAACAAACCAACCAACCAACAAGCAAACATTCAACAGATGTTTTGGAGAGAATGAGAGCGCGTATGTGGGCGCGCGTGCGTGCGTGTGTACGAGGAGAGAGATTGGATGCCTTTTGAAAAAATTACTAAGCGATTGGGCGATGGAAAGAGTATATTGTTCAGATGGCGGCTTATTTAATTGACGAGTGGTGTCTTATACGCGAATTGTCATTGGGACGGAACTACGGACTGAACTAAATGATGAGTGTGTATTCTCTGCGCGAAATCATGTACGCAAAGGGAGTAACCAAATAAAGGCATTTCAACCACTGATCGACGGTCTTGCTTTTCATTTAGAACAACATTATAACACACAGGAAATTCTCATTGTTATGAATGTTTGTGAATAGGGTAAGAGATATGTCGCAATGATTATTAATTGGATCCTGTGAACTAGAAACGTGATCTAAATTGGGATGCCTGCAAGGCGTGGGTCGGCGCAGGCTGTAAATTGAATCTAATTGGTTTGACGATTTTCGTCACCTTCTCCTTCGTAGAAGTGTTCCTTTTGAGCTCCGCGACCCTCGCTCTATGACGATAGTACCAGTACTCGATAGCCAGAGTGAAGCAGGCAAAAACGATGCCCAAGAAAATGACGACAAAGACACCACCTATGTTATGAATGCTGATACCATCGCTCTGGTCGCTCTCGACATCGCAATTCTTCTGGGCCGGATTCCTCTTCCACCATTTATCCTTGAGCTTCTCCAGTTTCCTCTTGTTCAGCAGCACCAGGATTCTGAAGCAGGTGAGCACTGGAGCACTTACTCCTCGGGGAGTAAATTCGTAGGAGGCGAAGGAGTGGGGGGGAGTGAGTGTACAAAAGAGGCTTGGAAGGAAGTATACTCACGCATTATTAAATTGGTCCTTTAGCGGAGAACCTTGTTGGACTGCGATGGCATAGGGCTTTCGGGAGAAGTCGTCGCCTACTTGTGCCAGATCGCAATTGGTCATGGCGAGATACTTGATCGTCGTGGAATCCTCGATATAGGCGAACTCATTATTGGAATCCTGGCGTCGAACCCGTCGCAAAGCCTCTTCGGTCGAAGCGGGGAATCCTGCTTCTTCCATCGCTTGAAACATTTTTGTATACTTGTCGCTCACTGGATAATCCCAGACTGCCAACTTGGCTCTTTCCACCTCTGATAAGCTGTCGTTTAGGCTCATGTCCTTCCAAATGCTGGGTAGAAAAGGAACGGAGGTTGGCGATAAAACTGAAGACTGTTTAAAACCAGACTGGGGGAGTAACCAAGTTATTAGTAAGGAAATCGCTGCTTACTCGTAGAATTTCCACTCGATATGCGCCATCCTCTCAAAGTAGGTATAGGCTGGCGAATTCTTGACCGGTGCGTACTGAATCTTATACTGTTTGCTGAGATCTTCGAGGGTCTCGATTGGAATCTCGAGTCGCGAGACAGTTAAGAAAGCTGCGAGATTGGCGGTGTAGGAGGCGATGATGATGAAACCAAAGAGCCACCAAGTCGCAGCGACCAGTCTCCCGGAAAGATTTTTCGGTGCTTCGCCACCGCCCTGTGGCGTCAGCGAGGTCATGCAGAACCAGAAGCACTCTCGCAAATTAAACTCCCGCTTCTCATCGTCGTTCTTATACTTGTCCCTATTATTCTGGTAACTGTAGGGCGACCACCGATCGAATACCCAGAGTAGCGTGCTCGTGAATAGGTAAGCGGCCAGGATGCAGAACCAAACCTCGTTCTCGAGGACGGTGAGAAACTTGAACAAGGACGTGCTCGTCTTCGTCTTCAGCATCATAATCGAGAGTCCGACCAGATCGTAAAACGGTACCGTAAAGTCGACCACCTTCTCCCTCTCAGCCATTACCCAAAGCGAGCCAAGCGCGATGTCTGCTCTCTTGTCCATCAGCTCCTTCACCATCCCGTTCCAACTTCCGTTCTCACTTAAGGTAGTCGTATCAACAATCATTTCTCTATATCTATACATTTCCTTCAAATTTTCACAGAACAATCTTTATAACGTTCTCCAACTGCTGCCCAAATTTTACTAGACTTCATCACGTCCTGCCAAAGATAATTCATTTCTAAGTTGACACGCTGATAATTCGACCGAAATCCTATGGAAAACCGATCCTGAATCATTAATTTCTTTTAATTTCAACGATTTTTCCCGTGTTTCTCGTACTTCTCGACCTTCTCCGGGGCTGAAACTTTGTAGAAAGTGTTTTTTTGCATCGAGGAGAAAGTAGAAAAAATTCCAGAGCCCTAGCTGAAAATTCATTTTTCGCAAATTTTTTAAGGCATACCCCTTCAAAAATTTTCGATTTTTCGAAGGTTCTGGGATCGGGATGAACGCTTGATTTTTCGATTGCTCGTGTCTCAAAACGGATAAAAAACATCAATGTTGTGGGGGAAATACCGGAATTCGACCTAAAACACATGGGAAACCGATCTTGAATATTTCATTTCGATGGTTTTCCTCATGTTTTTTTATCTTCCCGACCTTTCCCGGGGCTGAAACTTTGTAGAAAGTGTTTTTTTGCATCGAGGAGAAAGTAGAAAAAATTCCAGGCCCCTAGCTCAAAATTCATTTTTTCGCAAATTTTTTAAGGCCTACCCCTTCAAAAAATTTCGATTTTTCGAAGGTTCTGGGACCGGGACGAACGCTTGATTTTTCGATTGCTCGTGTCTCAAAACGGATAAAAAACATAAATGTTGTGAGGGAAATGTCGGAATTCTACCTAAAACAGATGGAAAACCGATCTTGAATATTTCATTTCGATGGTTTTCCTCATGTTTTTTTATCTTCCCGACCTTTCCCGGGGCTGAAACTTTGTAGAAAGTGTTTTTTTGCATCGAGGAGAAAGTAGAAAAAATTCCAGAGCCCTAGCTCAAAATTCATTTTTTCGCAAATTTTTTAAGGCATACCCCTTCAAAAATTTTCGATTTTTCGAAGGTTCTGGGACCGGGACGAACGCTTGATTTTTCGATTGCTCGTGTCTCAAAACGGATAAAAAACACAAATGTTGTGGGGGAAATGCCGGAATTCTACCTAAAACAGGTGGAAAACCGATCTGGAATATTTCGTTTTCACGGTTTTCCTCATGTTTTTTATACTTCCCGACCTTTCCCGGGGCTGAAACTTTGTAGAAAGTGTTTTTTTGCATCGAGGAGAAAGTAGAAAAAATTCCAGAGCCCTAGCTCAAAATTCATTTTTTCGCAAATTTTTTAAGGGGAATTACGAGTTCCTTCGGGCAACGGTTGAATGTTGAATGATACAGTATTGATACAATTACCTTAACTGGCCGTACTGTTTGTCCTCGACCTCACGGATCTCGTACTCGAATTCCACCGTCTCCCGTATCTCGTTGAGCAAGTCGATGCAGAATCCGTACCACTCGTTTCTTTCCTGGTCGTACATCATAAACGGTGGATGGACTACCGTCACTACACGGTAGCTCGTCACCGCAGTCGTATTCATTATCTCCTCGTTTGTTACCTTCGAATAGAACAGATCAATCGACACTAATACCCACCGACCTATTATCACTCCTTATTACTCCCCTTGTACACATCTACATACTCTTTCTCTCTCTCTCTTGAGGTCGCGCAAACTTAGACTATACTTATATTCTCCCTGCACTTTAAGCGAGAACCTAGAAACAAACTCAACTTTGCATAGACGGTGAGTGTATGCGCCGTACAAGAGGAGTAGCCGTGCGTGCCAACGATTCATGATGGAGAGGGCTTCACCTCCTGATAATGATCAAACGAACGAAATGATCGATTCGCGATGAATTGGCGCACCCTATTCGCTAGAGCCGCTCTCTTCTTTGTCGCTCGAAAGTTAGAGGTTATTACTGGGTGTGCTTGATGAGCCGGCTTTCATTAAGTTGAGATGAATGCAGCTCGGTTTCTCCCTTCTCCATCACGTCCAACTGCCGCATCCTCGCGTGACTTGACAAACGTACAACTGTCCGAGCAGCGGCCAGCGGCCACCGGCCACCGTTCGGAAGAGTGATCGATGCCAGACCGAGCTTATATGTACACCCGACTAGGGTAGCCCTTACCACTTTTCCGGCTTTTGACAAAAACAATTGTCGGAAAGAGTCGAGGAAAGTTGGTAAAAGTGGGGAAATACGATGAGAAAGATGGGAGAAAAATGGTTGAAAAAGAGAATGTCGTCTATCGTAGGAAAATACGGAAGAAAGATGATGAAGGATAATAGAAGTCTGGGAGAGTCTGGTTACCTGCAAAGGGAGAGAAATGCTCGCCTGCCAGGATCCGCTCTCTGTCGTTGATGAAATCTCTCCTTCCTCGATTCGAACGAGATTGATCGACATGTCGAACTGAGCTTGATGCTGGCCATTGTTGGTGCCCCACTTGATGGCCGCGTAAGTTGGCGTAAAATTGTGATAAGCCTCTTTCAAGATTGAAAGGAAGTCCAAGTCTCTGGTGGGCGTGTTGCTATTATTATAGAAGTCGCAGAGTATATGGTTTGGGTGGAGGGGCCATCTGGCTTGGTCTATCGCAAATTTGATCGCTTGGACGCCGAGGATAGTGAGATCGTAATAGAATCCGGAGGATATGAGGGGCTTTGGTAGGCTGCTGGTAACGGCCCTGTTCGTCGGAGTCTTCTTCTCCGGTCGCATGAACAATACCGACATGTTGCGGCAGTCGCACCTTGGCCAAATCTCGTCGTCCAACGTTAGCATGAACCAACCGTACTTTCTACCAGTGAAATTGAGCGCTTCTCCCGCCTCCAGAGCTATATTTAAGGTGTTCTCGTCGCCGAGAATGAAATAGTTGACTACGTCGAGGTCGCGGAGTCTTGGCAATTGTTTCTTCATTTCGGCGACCGACTGAGAGGCCTCGTTGATTAGATGCCGCGTCGGAACGTTCAAGAGGAGGCTCTTGTATTTGTGATCCATGGTGAAATGATCATCGAAAAGGATCGCGGCATTGGTAACATTTAGCTGGATTGCCAGCTGTCGAATCGCTTCTGGCACCAGATCTCCCGGTGGCATCACCTGAATCAGATACTTGATTTTCTCCTTGTCCAACTGTCTCCAGTAGGGCAGGTCACCTTCTTGACCGTATTGAGCGGACAACGTGGGGATGCCTAGGCTCGCCGTAAACGAGTTTGTGATCTTTGCCCCGAGACCGGCGCTCGTCGTATCCAGTACGAAATCTGGCACGCCATTCCCACTCCCGCTTACACTATCCCCGCCACCCTTCCCCACTGCCCACTCCCAACTGTTGCAGATCCGATCAAGAGTATCATTCACGCTTGATTCGCTAATCTGTACGCTCCACACTTTGCCCAGATAATTCGGATGCTTTTCCCTTATAGCCTTCAAAGCTGCCAGAACGCTCTTGTTTGCCACTTTATTCTCCTCGTCGTTGATGATGACTAGAATCGCGGGCCAAGACAATAAGCCACTTTATCAGAAATGACAATAGTTTCAACAGTCAAGAGCAAACTTACAGATATTGACGGGCCTGCTGCCGCCGCCGCCGCCGCCGCCGCCGCCGCCGCTGCTGCTGCTGCTGCTTCTTTTCCCTCCAACTTTGTCAAGCTTCTCACCATCTTGGCCACGAGTGTACCAACATCCCAAGCAACTCAGGATCAAGCACACTCGTACAATCCAATAGGCCAAACTCATACTCCAACCAATTCTCTAGTTGCACCCCACGCTTTCTCTCTGTCTCTTTCCCGCCCTTTCTACTTTCTAACCCCTGCCAGTTACATTAAAATACTCTACTAGATATGCGGAATAGTTAGTGGTGTGCGATTTGGCCCGACGTATTGCGTCCCGAATCCGGACAAACTACTGTGCTCGCACTCAAAGCTCACTAGAACTCAAGCAGCCTCGGTTTACGGTTTATTTATGTTTGCCTATCGGTTGCCGCGGTGACGACCTAATCAATCCTTCGCACTAACGATCTTTATCACTGTCGCTCCTTTCAGAAAAAACGCTTACTCCGACAAGGTGTGCTTTTAAGAAGGGAACGGTTAAATATTGACGGTCGACGCGCCGAGTGAGCCCCGCTATTCGCAGCACATTCCTAAGCCGAAGCCCGAGCCCGTGCCCGAGCCGTCCGCCCCGCGATCAACAATCGCCGCTTCTAGCCATCCCTCCCCTCAAGAAACCGGAGCAATCGGATCCTTCCGAGAAGAGATAATCGGATGCCGCGAGCCGGCAAGCAATCACACTTGCACCTCATTTATCCTGGATGCATATGAAACCTTTCCGGGAAAGCGGCCCATTCCTTCCATATTTATCTACTCGGCTAAGGCTAGCCGCTCTCAAACTTCTCTCCAATGATCGACATTTCCACATACTTGTGTCATCGAAGGCATCCCATTCAGCTGGGCTGTCGCTTCGCCTCGCTTCGCCTTGCCTCGCTTTTACTTGAAATCAGCCGGCAGGTACATCCTTACGAAAGCTACTCCTTTCCCTTCTGGAGTAGCCTGCTCGCTCCAGCCAGCAGGATAAATTTTTCATTCGCTGGCAGGATCGATGACGTAGCTAGCGAGTTCAATCAAGTGAAAAGCTCGATGGAATCTGTGCAGCTTGAGGAAGGCCAGACGTGAGATGAGATTCTGACTGTGCGTACTATTCGGGATTACTATCGCAGCTAATAAAGACGAAAGGGTCGGAAGGCTTTGCTATCTCTTCTTAATTTAGGCAATAGCCAGATCGAAATGGAGCTGTACTAGAAAGAATATGCAGAATATATCGCGTCTCGGTGGAGTGGATCAGGCTCGAAGGAAGTTGGCGAGGATAAGTTGTTGGTGGGAGGTGGATTAGTTTGGATTAGTTTGGAAATGAGGCTGGAAATCAAGTTATGGCTCCTGGTGGTGGTGGTGCACTCTTAACCGGCGTGGTAAGTAGTGGTAGTAGTGCGTCAAGTATTGCGTGCAAAGTATCGTGCCGCTGGCAAATATACCAGCGAAGATTAAAAGAAATAGGACGGCCAACTCGTGGAGGCCGAAGCCAGCATTAAATTCTTTATCCGGCGGGCAATCGGCTTTTAGAGGATTCTCGTACCACCACTTCTTTTCGAGATCGTCCATTCTTCCCCGGATAAATAAGCTAGTTATTCTGGAAGGTAATGGTCTCGCGTGAGGTAGATTGCGGTTGGCGAGCGCGCCATTGGCTCGCCGACTAAACGCTCAATCGTAATTGGATACTTGCGCTTGGTCGAGCTGCTTCTTTAAAGGGGAACCTTTCTGCACCGCGAAGACCAGTGGCCTTTTGGAGAACTCCTGGCCAACTTGCGTCAAGTCGCAGTTCTGCAGAATGATGTACCTGATGGGAATGCTCTCGCCAATATAGGCGAACTCTCGGCTGCGATTCACTCCTCTCACCATATCAACAGCCTGCTCGAGGCTCGTCAGGAAGCCTCGCTCTTTCATTGAATCATACATCTTGCTATACTTATTCTCGAAGGGGTACTCCCACACGGTATACCGCGCTCTCTCCAACTCTGACATCTCCTCATTCACGCTCATCCTGCTCCACTCCCTGTTTCCCAATCATTTACTTCACTTTTCTACAAATATCTCTCCCTTCTCATCGATGGACAATTGGCCAATTAGGGGGGAAATGTGAATTGACTCGATGAGAATGAGAGTGGCTATACTATATGTATACTTAATGGTTGGATTAATGGAGACGAGCGCCTACCGATGGAGAGTCTCCTCGAGATCTTTCATCACATTCAAGTGCCGGGTGAACGATGAGTTCTCGAGGCTCGAGTACTCGATCCGATACTGCCGCCGCAGATCATCCAAGGAGCGGACGTGTCTCTCCAATCGTCCCAGTGTCTCATAGGCAGCGAGATTCCCGCTATAGGCAGCTATCATGATGAAAGCAAACAGCCACCAACTAGCAGTGGCCACTCTGCTCGAAAGATTTCTCGGCCATGTCGCTGACCCCGAACCCGAACCCGAACCCGAACCCGATGCACTAGAGCCCTGACTCGCCGGACCCCAGACTGTTCCACTCAACCAGAAGCACTCCTTTAAAGAGGAGAATCGATCGCGCTCCCGATAGCCTCCATTGTTTTTGTAGCTAAACGGTGAATATCGCTCGAGACTCCACAGGAGGCAGGTGCTCGAGAGAAAAGCCAGTGCCAAGCCAAGCCACACTGCCACTTCGAATACCCTGAGGAACCTCAGCCACCAGATTGACCTAGTCCTCTTCAGCATCATTATCGTGAAACCAGTCTGCCGATAGAATGGTACCGTAAAGTCCACTACCTACAAAGTTCAGTCCATGTCTCAACACAAAGCTTCCACGCTGTCCTACCTGCCTGCCTGCCTGCCTGCCTGCCTGCCTGCCTGCCTGCCTGCCTAATGAAGTCGACTTACACGTTTTCTATCGCTCGAGAGCCAAAGGGGAGCAACTGCAAGATCCGATCGGTTATTCATTAAATCATAGATCATTCCGTTCGAGTTAGCAGTTGTTGGATCCATGTAGTTCAACTGCTGCTCGGAGGACCCAGTTATCTCGTAGTCAAAAGGCAATAGGGACTGCAAGTCCTTGAGAAGATCGATGCAGTACCCGTAGAAAGTATTGCTGCTACTATTGTACATGACAAACGGCGGAGCTATTGCTGTCACCACTCGGTACCATGGCCTCTTACTCCTATTCTTCATACTGCTCATCTTCCACCCAGGGGTAGGTTTATCCTCGGGCAGGGCCTCTTCTTAGATCGGCAATATGTATTTAGAATCTAATGCCCGAGCCCCAGCCAGTTTCATATGATCAACACTTACCAAGCGACCTCCACCAGACTAATTTAGATGGGAGCCCTCTTAGATCGTAGCGCGATAGTACCAGCCAGTGATGGAAGAGTTCTTCGCCAAGCTGTCAACGTTGCTCCCTCTCTATCTTGACACTGACTAGACTGCCAGACACTTCTTCATAGAAGCAGTCCAACGTCGCTATGCCCTCCCCGGCCTATCCCCTACCACTATCCCTACCGTCCCTACCGTCCCTACCGTCCCTACTATTTCCCGGAATGATTTACCCTCGACTTTTCTCGAAATTGGCCCACCTTTACCTCCCAGTTCGCCCTCTCAAACTACTTACACACCACTGTCCTCTCATTATGTAATTTTCCTCGCGAGCATGACCTCCACTAGTTTTCTAGTTGCGTGTACTGTTTCGTGCCAAATTGACTGAAAACTAAATCGCAGCAGAATCTTAAAAGGTCAGCCTCGTCCTTGCCACTATTCGCGATAGATTTGCACTAAACCTCTTATTACTAGCACTAGGATCATTACCGCAGGATTATCATCATTGTATGCAATGGGAACGAGAAGTCATTAAAAAATCGATCGGTTACCTTCCTCTTAGCTTCGATCAACGAATAAGAGGTAGCACATTCTAGTTTCCATTCTATCG
Organism: Ectemnius continuus; assembly: GCA_910591665.1. Taxonomy (NCBI): domain Eukaryota; kingdom Metazoa; phylum Arthropoda; class Insecta; order Hymenoptera; family Crabronidae; genus Ectemnius; species Ectemnius continuus. The sequence goes on from OU342866.1 coordinate 188,112, forward strand.
GAGTATGCTGGAACGCGGAGTGCCATTCTCTTGAGAACAAGCGGAGATCTTGCACTCGATTCTGCGACTGAGAATCAGTAGAATATGCCTGGAGAATGATGGCCGCAACCATTTCGAATTGATAGGCTCGGAACTATGCATGTCTAGCGGCATTACCGGCGCTATCGGCACTACCGGCACACTCCCCGAGCAAACTGAGCCGACTGAATCAACTCTTTCACCTCCTACCAATATTTCTACTAATACGCTTCCAATTGACAAACTCTCACTAAACTATCTACTAGATTACCTAGATCATGGAAAGGCAGAAGCAGGGAAGGTTCGACTACTCTAACAATGAAAGAACATTCCAGTCTCAGTTGAATGACTCACTTATCTATGTGTATGCATACTATGGGAGACGAGCCATCAGCCATCAGCCATCAGCCATCAGCCATCATCCATCCTCATACCTACATATAGATAAATGAGTACACATTTATTTATTCATTTTCACCTATTTCACCTCCTCGCTCAGCTGGACGCACGAAATTTCATAGCTCGCTCTATGGAATGTATTACGCGGCCAAAGAGTATGGCCTAATTACAAATAGTCTTTTATTATTCAGCCTCCATCGACGGATGGAGCATTTCCGACCCCCATACACCGCGTCCGCAGCCTCATCATTCATAATCGGCCCGAGCAATAAGAACAGTTCTTATAATCACTAATTGATTATACCACGGCTACTAGGATACTAGGATGGTATATCACTCTTGGATAATGACATTCGGCGCTCGCATCAACTGTACTGCTGCGGCCCGGCCCGCTTCTACGCCCTTCCATTCTCACAGGATCTCTGATAAAGGCCCTCCGCCCCACTCTACAACCAAACTCCTCCACCCTCTTGCTAACACACTTCGTGCACCAACACAAAACTTACCCTTTGCGACAAGTCTTCCGCCGCGCCGGTATACGCCTACTTAGAATTACATGATCAGTTTCTGTAAAGTGTAGCCCGGCGACATAACTAGAACAGTTCGTGACGGGGAAGAGGGAGGAGCGAAATTACCAGGGTCGGCAAGCCTTTCCACAGTCTACATGAACACAAGGAAGGAAGGAAGGAAGGAAGGAAGGAAGGAAGGCGGATGAATGAAGCTCTCGATTGTAGTTGACGTGTTTTTTTTATGTTGCTCGGTTTCACGCGGCACGGGCTACGTTTGAGCATCATTATAGCGCGTCCCGATTCTGACACGCCTACTATTCAGTGGTATTTGGCCACACTAAACTAAAAGTAAAGTCAAGTTGAGGAAAGGCTGGTGAGGTGAATGTGGCCGGTCCAATTTTCAGGTGGTACATATCAGGCGAGAGGTGTGGAGGTTGTGGTGGTGGCGCGGGGGGCTGGGGGGAGGGCCGAAAGGAAACCGGATCAGTTTGATAGATCACTGTCGCCAGTCCGTCATTCACACGCTACATCTCGTCGACATACGTCTACTCGCACACGTACACCAATGCTGTCTTCTCTTTTGTAATTCATTAAATTACAGAGTTGTAGTATTTACAGAGTGAAGCGCGCGGCAGGTTCACACGAGCGCTCGTTAGTCTGCTCGAGTGGACCGCGAACGGAGCACGTTCTCTCCAGCATCATCGATCTTTCTGCACTGCTCTGCTGCTGCTGCTGCTGCTCCTGCTGCTCTCTTTCTCTTCCTCTTTCTACCACTCCTCATCATTAACAGAAAAGTGCTCCACTGTCATTACCATTTGAGCAGTGGCACAGCGCACATGCCATTCAAAACGGGGAACGCTGATTCTCTACTCCTGCCAGAGAATTGCGCCAGCCTGAGCAATGTTGATCGGTTATCAGGCCGAATGACTTTGAGGGAAGGAAAGTGCTCCTTGCTGCGAGCTGGCAAATCAGCCTGGCCGAAAGGAAATACAATTCTGCGGGCTTACGTATGGGAGTCGGGGAGAAAAATAAGATTTGCCGCGCGAGAGTAAAGTTGAGCTGCGATTGTTAAGGGAGCAAACTCTCTCTCTCTCTCTCTCTCTCTCTCGCTCTCTTCATTCGCTCCGTCTGGGAGAGAATTGATGTGAGGGGGGAATGGGACTGGGACGGGATGGGATGGGATGGGGAGGTGTAGGAGGAGAGAGGTAAGGTGATCGGACAGGCGAGCGGTCTCACTCTGCCGCGGCCAAGAGTTGGCAGAGTACTTTCACTAATTTCTATGTACACAATCTGGCATATCCTCCGGTGGCGAGTTGCGACAAGTGAGAGAGGTCGAGAGGATCGCGGAGGGAGACGCGCAGTAAAAGAGTAGTTTCCTCCTGGCAAAGTCTGACACGAGCGAGTAATAAGGTCCCACTAATAAGGTGAATTCATTGAAAAAGGGAGCTCCATGCGCGAGCCAGCCGGCAGTTGCGAGCTCCTCCTGTATTGCTATACTTGTAAATCACAACCAACGGAGTATTCAATTATTATCTAGGTGTGTCTTTGTGGTTTTATGTATATGTATGTATGCCTATATGTACCTAGCATAGAGTACATGTTAGGCGGGCGACCAGGCCCAAACTCCGACTGCCAAGTGCTGGCCAACTATACGCATCCTCCCACGGATCGAGTCACCCGCGCAAATTAAGAGGACAATATCTATGTATGTAGAAGAAAAGTGGGAAATCTTAGCCAATCCGCTTAAGAAATAGCAGGCTACTTGGCAAAGTAGAAGAAAACCAGCCGGTATTTGCGTGAGGCGCGATTAGACCAGGAACACATAGATAGCTATGTGAGTAGAGGTGGCTGGTGGCAGGCAGGCGTGCTTAAGTTGGTGGAAGAGAGGCGCCAGAGAAAGAGGAGCACTTTGTGACTCGATCCGTGAAATGATCACTACGTATATCCAGCCGAGCATCGGTAGATCGTATAAGTAATGCCTTGGTAATATAATATACTAGAATATTATAATAATAATACATGTCTACGCTCTCTTGGAACATCTCGCCCAAGGAGTCAGATTCTTCCAACGACCGACTCAGCGGGAATTATGCCAAGAGCATTTCACCTCAGCTCGAAATCAGAAAGCCTAATGATTGGAAATCTCCTTACCCCAATTCTTCTCCCCCTCCTCCTTTTTAAGGTCTAAATGTCAGTTGGTCCGTTTAGGAATGAAAGAAGCTGGGGATCAGTTTGAGGCCCGAGGGGAGAAAAACCGGCCAGAGCAACAGGATTGACATTCGGTAATTAGTTGGTCTTCCGCAGGACGTGAGAAACTGCTCGGAGAAAGAAATAGTTTCTCTAAGAACTGGACTATTTATTATTCTATGAGTTGGTTGACTGTGGTGGAAGGCCTGGAATAGGGCGTACATGTACGGAAGAGGAAAGAGAGATTTGTCGAGGTGTGTGGCTTCGAGGCCGAGAGAGATGCTTTCACCAACGAGTGGTAAGATTGTAAAAATTGTAGGCGAACGGTGGGAGAAAAGAGGGAGGCGGTGGGTTGAGATGTAAAAGTTGTCCGAAACTGGGGAAAAGTGAAGGGCAGGGCATGTCTCGAGTCTAGAGGTGTGCTCAGCACATACTTGGTTCGATGCTTGCAGAGAGAGGGAGCGCGAGGTGTCCTTCCTCTTGGGCGAGAGTTTGCACGGGACAGTGCCAGTACGAATAAAGTCAATGTCCATTTCATCTCTATCCTAATAATTAAAAATCTTGTGACGCCCGTAGCACGGCTACGGGCGCATTTTTCACAACCTTATCACAACCTTATTACAGAGTGCCCCACTCGCGAGATCAAGATCGAGATCGAATCGAGTCGAGTCGAGTCGAGTCGAGTCGCGTCCAGTCGAGAAGAAGGAAATTTCTCCGATAGTACCCATCTCCTCTTGGCATTCAACAGTCTATTGCGACTAGCCACGGTATTGAACATTGATCTCTTCAAAAATTCCATCCTGCAAAAAGTAGGCGCACGGAGAGAATCCCCTTCTCTCGCCCAGCGCGCTTCTTCCTACTCGACTCAGGGCTTCATAGTGTGCTCTTTAGCGTTTGGGCTCTTTGATTAATAATATTCACAACCGTAATACTTGCAATTGATAATGGCTGGTAGAGAGTGCTTGCTCTACCGGATTCGCTGGGGTTTCGCAAAAATTTCCCAGTTGCGATCGTTGCCAAGGAAAAACTTAACAAGTTTCGGCTGTCTACCCTCGATTACTCCCTTCGATTTCTCGTACCTCCAAATTTAACAGGATAAGTACAGTCGTGAAAATCAGCATTTGAAACGATCTTACTTATATCAAAGATGATCATGGCAATTTTGGCCAAGGCAACGTAACAAATGTCAGACTAGTCCGGGGAATGAGGATGAGGCTGAATGGAAAAGTGGTTGGCCGGATGCGGGATAAAGATGACTGGAGGACGTGTTGAGTGAGGGAAGATCGCGTATTGAGAAGGGTGTAATCGACTTGAAACGGCCAAAGATTATTGGCTACCGGGAGACGGCCAACCATCTCCATTGTTCCGTGATCAGATCCTCGCCCGGTTTCGGCCAGCGCACGGCAAGACCAATCACCATAACAATCATACCGAGAGGGAGAGGGAGAGGGAGAAGGAGAAGGAGAAGAAGAGGGACTTGGATATTTGCATCTATCGTACGAAGAAATGATTAGCTAGGACGGTAGGTGTCAGCCGGAGAGTAGATGCACGCACCCACATTGCGCTTGGCATGGGCCCTGACCAGTAGAGAGTAACTATGCAAGTATGTATGTAGATATACGCCAACGAAATCTATCTTTTCTAACGGCGCCGCTGGAGTCTTGGTCGATTTGATAGAAAAGTTCTAGCCGTAAATATGACTTACTTTCTCTCTCTCTCTCTCTCTCCCTTCGCAATTGGGTCAACTGGAGCTACGTGATGGGATCAGATCTATCTCCCGTATCTGGTTCTCTCCCTATCATTCATCTAGATATGTAGTAGAAAGTGAATGGATAGGTCATGTCTTGTCTTGGGGAATAGATTGGGGCCTGAGTAAGGGTCTCTCTTAGGTATTAGAATATTTCTGTCTGTGAATGGTTAATTGTAATATGTGTCGGTCTGATCGGAAAGGTGGAGCTGTTAATATCAGGTAAGAAGTGTAGCGTTGAGGTTTTTAGTATATAGAATGTAGATGGTGAAAATGGGAGAAGGGAATATGGCGAGGATCCTCCCTGCCGTGCGATGGCCGTCGAAATGGTGAGGATCCAAGATCCAAGTAATATATGTATATACTATCTAACTATTATCCTCGCTTCGCTGGAGGACTAGATAGAATGGAAAGTGTGAGTAGATATCGCTGATTGGCAGGGCGCACGTTTCATAGGAAACGAGCGTTCGGCCGTGCTCAGCCAATCCGTAGCAACCTCCTGAAGGCTCTTCGATAGTCGAGGTTGAAAATGGTGTAGATGAGAGGATTAAGGGCGCTGTTGACGTAGCCGAGCCACGTAATGAAATAGACCACTCGGTCGGATGGACAGCAGGCCGGGCAGAACGGCACGATGACGTACATAAGGAAGAACGGGAGCCAGCAGACGACGAAGACACCCATTATGACACCGAGAGTCCTCGCAGCTCTTCTTTCCTTGGAGAGCGAGATCCTTTGGCGCTCCTCTATAAATTGATAAACGGTGGTGGTAGTGGTGGTGGTGGTGGTGGGTGTTGGTTGATTGGGATTGAGATTGGAGCCGCTTGCCAATCTCCTCGAGGAGGTTGTGGAGGTAGGAGCGGCGGGGCCGGGTGGGCCCGTTGTCAATTGGGTCGGCTCCTCATCGACAAGGGAGGTTTTGGCGTGAGCGCGCGGTGCCGGTCTCTCATTGTGGTTGGTCTCGGAGCTGACAGACTCCTCGGCGTCGTCGGTCTCGCGATGTCTGGTCGACTGAACGGTCCCAATGCGACTCTGGCGGGCTCGTTCGCGAAGTCTGCGCCTCGTAGCCAGAAAGATCTCGAGGTAGACGAGGCTCATGAGTAAGAGCGGTATGAAGAAGGAACCTAGAGAAGAGTAGATAACGTAACCCTGTCTTCGGGTGAGTTGGCAGGGTGTGCCTGGCTCGAGCTCTTCCGGCCAGTCGTTCCAACCGGCGAGTGGTGGTGAGCTTATAGCCCCGGAGAGCAGCCAAACGCCAGCGATCGTGCCCAGAACTCTCTTGAGTGTTCGCTTCTGCGCGTAATTAATTGGGTCGGTGATGGCCCAATATCTGTCAAGGGCGATCGCGCATAGATTCAAGATGCTCGCGGTGCAGCATAGTACGTCACAGGTGAGCCAGAGCTTGCACAGGTGAATACCGAAGATCCATTTGCCGAGAAGCAAGTAGGCGACGTTGAAAGGCATTACCAGAATGGCCACCGCCAGATCGGCCACGGCCAACGAGACGATAAAGAAGTTCTGCACGATTCGCAGAGGCCTGTACGTGAAAACACTGAGGATGACGAGGGCATTGCCCAAAACTGTTGCCAGCACAAGGAAACCCAGTGTGAGAGAAGCGGCGGCAGCCTCCCATGTTGGCAGGTTCGAGCCGGTTTCTTCTTCCGGCGGGCCACAGCCCGTCGCCACCTCGTAGTCCTCGGTCATCGCGCCCCCTGATTCGCCACTCGAGTTCATTCTTACCAGGCTCCTACTCCCTGCAAACAAATGCCAAATTCTTTTCATCCGGCCCCTGCAATCTTTCGCCCAAACTCCTCCCACGCCTCTCCGCCCCACCGCCCTCCTCTACAATCTGCAATTAATCAGCGCTCTCTCTTACTACAACAAATAAGGCTCACTCACCTTTTCTCCTTCTCCCTTTCTCCCTTTCTCCCTTTCTCCCGCCCTCTTTCTTGAGACTTAAGAACTCCCTGCACTCTACCCGATTCGCAGACTCTCCCTGCCAGGAGGCCTCAGGCTCAATGTTTAATGGCAACCTCGGTAAAATCAAGTGCTAACTGCCCACTGGCACCTGTTCACCGCCAGACTTTCTTTGTTGCGGCAATCCGTACCGTTTCTTTTCCTCGTTCGCTTGTTTCATGGAGAAGGTAAAGGAGTGATAGCAATCACTCAGGACTTGGGCACTTAGGCTTAAGGAGTCCAAGTGGAAAGGGCTCGTCCAAAGAGACATTTTAAACGTGTATGAACTAGCAGCTGCGATTAGATAGTTGGCCTCAGGCAGCAGGGAGCGGCTATCGTTGCTAGTAAAACGATTACAGGAATTACGCTGAATTAGCACGGAGTCTCCGAGTTCCGAGAGGCACTCCTTCCCACTCTCCTCTATCTGGGCAAACTTCAAATACGCCCTTCAAAACTCCGAGAACAACTGCTGCACTTTAACTATTCGAGCAGGACGACTAAAACCTTTATTCCCCTTTCCGAGAGAAGCACTGCCTATTATTATACATATTCTGTTCTCTTTGCTGCGACCATTAATCAACTCTTGATATCCCAGCACGGGAAAGATCTATCTAACGGATCCTTTAATTCCAACACAAAATTTTTCGATTTTTCGAAGGTTCTGGGACCGGGACGAACGCTTGATATTTCGATTGCTCGTGTCTCAAAACGGATAGAAAACATAAATGTTGTGGGGGAAATGCCGGAATTCCACCTAAAACAGGTGGAAAACCGATCCTGAATATTTGATTTCAATGGTTTTTGCCATGTTTTTTTATCTTCCCGACCTTTCCCGGGGCTGAAACTTTGTAGAAAGTGTTTTTTTGCATCGAGGAGAAAGTAGAAAAAATTCCAGAGCCCTAGCTCAAAATTCATTTTTTCGCAAATTTTTTAAGGCATACCCCTTCAAAAATTTTCGATTTTTCGAAGGTTCTGGGACCGGGACGAACGCTTGATTTTTCGATTGCTCGTGCTTCAAAACGGATAAAACACATAAATGTTGTGGGGGAGATGCCGGAATTCCACCTAAAACAGGTGGAAAACTGATCTGGAATATTTGATTTCAATGGTTTTCCTCATGTTTTTTTATCTTCCCGACCTTTCCCGGGGCTGAAACTTTGTAGAAAGTGTTTTTTTGCATCGAGGAGAAAGTAGAAAAAATTCCAGAGCCCTAGCTGAAAATTCATTTTTTCGCAAATTTTTTAAGGCATACCCCTTCAAAAATTTTCGATTTTTCGAAGGTTCTCGGACCGGAACGGACGCTTGATTTTTCGATTGTTCGAATCTCGAAACGGGTAAAAAACATGAAACTTGTGGGAGAAATGCCGGAATTGTGCCGCAAACAGGTAGAAAAGTCATCGTGAATAATTAATTTCGTATAATTCCGATGGTTTCTTCCATATTTTCGATACTTCCCGGGCTTTTCAGGGGCTGAAAGTTGGTGGGAAAGAGATGGATACAGGGAACGTGTAAAAAGCCGATGGGGAGAGGGAGAGGTAGAGGGGGGGAAGCTTGTGAAATTTTGGGGAAAATTCGGGAGTGGAAAATGCGGAGAGCGATAACGAGCAGCGTTAAATCTGGGTCAATAGCTCTGAATATTTCATAATTATGCTGGTGCAGCGGAAAACTAAGTGAGAGAGTGGGCGGTGGTCGTGGAGGAGGAGGAGGAGGAGGAGGAGGAGGAGGTGGAGGATGAAGTATGAGATACTAACTCACAATCAGTTGAATTTGCCCGATCGTGTTAGAGAATTTCTGGCGTGAGACGCGCTATCGCTAGAGAATTGTAAGAAGGAAGAGAGTGGTGAAGAGGATGTAAAATATAAAAGCATGGATTGATGATGCCATGTTTACTCTATGGTCTAAATCTAAAGTGATAGGTAGGGAGTATTAGGGGATGTCTGTGAAGCTAGCATAGCCAGCTTTCCCTTTCTACGTCAATGGTTCGGAAAGTTGGTTCTAGCCTGCTCGAGCGAGAGATGAAGTTTGGGAGGATTGGAGCGATGAAGTGCAGGTGGTGCGCACAGAAGGAGAGGAGGATTGTAGCGGCAGCGAGCCAAGGGAAAATTTCATTCGGGTCTTAACCCAGTTCCGGAAGAATGCACACCGAGGAGAAGCGATAGATGGGCAATGAAAAAGAGGATTCTAAAGCGGTGAGAGGAGGTACCAGTGGGATCGAGGGGATACGCTTCAATTAGCGCGACCCGGAAACTATGAAATGGCAAAATCGAATGATCTTCCAGATAGTTGGGGAAAATGTCAAGTGGCCAGTTAGCGAGAGTGCACAGTCTCCGAATCGACTATTCGAATCAGGCGGGCTTTCATGGCTAAAACTTACTAAATTCCAAGAGCAATTGGTATATCCAGCACGATAATAAACTTGGTTACGTGCCACCGGAATACTGGAGGCGATAAATGTCAAACGTTTGTGGTATAATTAGATCCAGGTGAAATGAGGTTTACAATCGTTCGCACTCCAGTCACGTCCGTTCGCTCGCCTCACGACTCACGACCACCCCACCCACACAAATAACGAATTAACGCTGAAATCCTCTCGGATTAACGTTGCATCATTTTACTGAGCTCGGTGCTCCTGTTCGTGTCCGTACTCGTGCTCGTGCTCGTGCTCGTGCTCGATCATTCAAGCCTTTTTCCAGAAGCTCTGTTATTCCCGAAACCGGGTTAAATGTCAGGGATGTCAGTGGGATGATGTTTCTACGTGCATGCCATCAGAAATGGATAGTTCTCACTATCTGCTAAGTAGAACAGATAAATATCCTTGGGGTCGCTGTAAAATATTTTTGCTCTGCTAACTTTGAACCATTCGGATTTTAATGGAAAAGGCAAAGAGGATGGCGACTGAAATCGCTTGATGAATCGGTTGAGTGAATTGATTCCGTTTATATCCCATCCAAAACTGCTAGAAGGGCAGTGGAAATTCTTTCGAAAATTTATGAAGGTGCTATGTGAAGTACCTTGGCATGGAGAAAGCTTCCACTGCTTTAGGACAAAGCCACTCACGCGGATGTTGACTACATGCGTGCGTGCGTGCGTGTCACAGAGACTTTTGCGAAAGTACAAACAGGCCGCTATTTCCAGAATCGCCGTGCCTGCACACACGCAAAGCCCTTGTTTACACTGACAACTATCTAGCCACCCTCTCCTAAGCCCCTCTCGCCGATTCTGCCTGGACCGAATCCATTAGCAGTGTCCAGTACAGAAGAAGCAGAGAAAAATACGAAACAGCAAAGAAGGGAAATAGTAAAAGCATTCTTTTCCAGATCAATGCAATTTAACTACATATTGTTTAGTTAGGCAGGATTCGCTTCTCCATCTGGCCTTCTCAGTTCGGGACTTATTGTTAGTCAATAAATATCATTGATACAAAGTAGGGAGATCCGCTCAAGCGTGACAACTCGCTAACTAACGACGAGCCTCTTGAGCCGATGCTTTTATTCCCTTACAGCAGGCTGCTTTATTCGCTTTTAACACATCATAAACCCTTTGCCGAATGATGCATTGCGCGCCGAAGCAACAAGTACAGTGCAAAAATTCACCACCCTAATTACGCGAGGAGCGGGTGAAACACCTTTCCGAATGAGAGACTGAGAGAGCGAGGGAAAGGGTCGCCGAGTGGTGGGGGCTAGAAAAAGGGTCCAAGATCCCAGACGAAAAAAGGAACAGTTAATTAAGAGTGAGCATCTCAAAGGATGGATCGTTGATGGACGATGCAGCGTACTTAGGCGGCATTATTGAGTTGCGTTACGCCGATCGGTTATTTATAAAGCAATTCACGATAATCAATAACCTAGGAAGCCTGCCTCCCAACCAGCCAGCCAGCCAACCAGCCAGCCAACCAGCCTACCTGCCTGCCTACGAAAATTCATTAACGGTTGGGCACACCTACAAAAGCGAAACGTTCACCGCCTCCACCTAAACCTCCGCCAGCACCAGCATCACATCAACTTCCTCTTTTATTAGCTTTCTGGAGAAATGAGAAGCAGTCGGTGTACTCGAGGCAGAAGGGGAGTCGAAAGGAATCGGAAAGGAAGAATCTACTATCACCGAAAATTCAAGCAAGGACCGTCTACGCTTTTGAGAGTAAAGTACGTTACGAAATGCTAGTGCGGTGGCAGGCCAAGAATCGGATGGTGCAATGGAATGTGAATAGTCGAGCCCGACTCGGTCGAAATCTGCATAAAGACTATAATTATGTTTTGATTGGACGCGGTAACCAAGCTTCCTAATAAATCCAGTGTTCAAAATGAAACACCAATGAAAATGGATTGAGGCCAAGACGACCGCGTGCATCGTTTGCTCTCTTTTCCGACAGGCTTATTCGGTTAAAAGAACAATTTCGCTTGCGCGCAGATTGCCTTGGACTGTGGAAAACAATTCCCAGAATAATTAGGTGGAATTCGAGACTCGGCAATAAGCTAATGTGAAAGCTGGCTCCCTCTTTATTGAAGACTGGACGAAATAGAGGATCGGATTGTGCCCGACGAGGTGAGGAAATAAAAAAAGCGCATTAATTGGATGAATAATTGGATGAATGAACTGGTGGGCACTCGGCTGGTAGGGCTGAATCGGTTAAATCTATCTCGGAGAAAAACAACGCCGTTGCGGTAAACGAGGTTATTCCTTCCCCCACTATGGCCCGCAGATGTCGCGCACTAGCTCCAGCTTCCTCTCCTTTCCTCTTATTTCACCCTTACTACCGCCACTTCTCTCTTCTACGACTCTCCTGTTCTTGCCGTGAGAAAAATGAAACTCATTGGCAGCCGAGAGCCGCAGAATTGGAGGAAGGTGCACGCAGCGCCGAGCGGCACGTGCTGTCGCCCAATTAGTAGCCAGCCAAAGGACATGATTGCTTGGCGGACCAGTAAATACCCTTAAACAATAGACGTAATAGTTTCTTAATGGCACGAGGCACCGTAAACGGGACAAACCACTCTCTTCCAATACGTGCTTTCTTTCCCTTCGAACTTTAATCAAACTCTACCTTTCCTCGACAATTATAGTTAGAAAATTAGCCGAGTACTTCGAGTCTCGTCACTTCAAAAGACAGAGTAAAATCAAGCTTCACAAATTCCTAACTAAGCTGCCGAAAAATAAAACAATCCTTTCTTACCACTGGTACATTGTTCCCAAGGAAATTCCAAAACCTTCTCTATTTTGGTTCACTTAAAATCCACTGTAGAATCCTTCCACACCTCCTTCATCTTTAGCACTCGCACCGCTCGACGCCCAAGTGCACAAAACTACGTTTCTTGACCATTCCACTTGCACTCTCTTGCACACCAATATAAGGCCGCCAGCCAAAAAGGCTCCCTTCTTCCTATGCGGCGCCAGTTTGGCAGACACAAAACTGACAGAGTGGATAAGAACCAGCGGGAAAGGGAGATGGAGAGAATGCGGCGGAAACTCACTAGATCCTTTCCACTGAAAATATGCATTCCCCGACGACGCGCGCGCACGCCTTTGCGGGCTGCGAAGTGTGTGTATGTGTGAATGAGTGTGCTTTGGTCACTATCCCTAGACACTGTCGGCAAGTGAAGTTGGACATGAAATTGGTTGGCCAGCACTCAATCCACTGATGACTGCAATAAGAACTTGTAACACTCGCCCGATCTATTAAAAATCAACGACTACTACCCGTATGATCACTTGGGGAGGGTTTTCTGACTCTAACACTTGAATGGAGTCCTTCCGGGCAAATGTCTCGGACTACATCATCCCGACACCGATTCCTCCCTCTCGACGAGAGTGCCAGAAGCGCTATCAGGTCAGTAGGATGAGAGAAGAGGGATGGAAGATGCGAAATGCGAAGGAGCGAGCAGTAGCGCGAGGCATCGAGTGAGTGAGGGAGCAAGTAGAATAGGTCAACGTCAGCTGCGACCAGGCCGATACTGTTGAGTTGGTCTGAGGTGGAGCAGAGGAGTATACATAGCATGTAGATATGTATGAACTATAGTAGAGACTTCGGCGGTGGTGGTGGCGGCGGCAAGCGAACGGCTAGCTTCTTGAGAGGCGGCGGGCGCGAGGAGGGTAACGGGTGAAGGGTAAAGGGTGAAGGATGGAGGATGATGGGCCGAGCGGAAAAGGACTGGCAGGGGCTGGTGAGGCATTGATGAGAAGGAATGATGGAAAGTGGTGTTGAATTGGGGCTGGTGGTCGGAGGAGGCTGGATGTGTGAGGGGCCAAGTTATTGGGGCTGACAATTCTCGCCTAGCGTACCTGAGATCGGTGGATCGGTGGTGCAGGGCGCGGCGGCATGGTCCCGTCGCAACACAGCGCCGTCCGACGAGCACTGAGCAACTATTCTGCGCCAACGGGGTTGCGTCGACGTCGAAATGTACGTGAACGCATTCCCCCACCGTCGATGTCGATGTCGACGCCGACGCCGAGGCCGACGGCGCACGCTAGCCTACCCACCACCCTCTGGAAACAGTGCCGCCACCGTGGACCGCTCCGGACCACCCTGCTCTTTCCTCCTCACGCGGCCACTCTTATCGGTTACCTGCACTCTCTCTCTCTCCACACTGCCTTCCCGCAACCGTCGCGCATCACATCACACTGCAGCACACTCTCTTACCAGGCACCACTTGCGATATAGCTTTACTTCACGCCTGGGAACATGCGCATAAGAAACTTGGAGTGTCCAAAGAGATCTTAAGTTATATACATACATCCTTCTCGTAAATATTTTCTTCATTTCCTGAGGAGAAGAAGAAGAAGAAGAAGAAGAAGAGAGAAAGTGATAGAGACAGATGGGGGATGATGCGTTTAGTTAGTGGGGTTTCAGGCCATGCAGTGAGAGTAGGAAATTCTCGATGGATAAAAAGAACGTGACAAGAATTGAGATAGATCAAGCTGAGAGTCCTTTATTTCTATCCATTTGGTTATCCGAGTGGATGGGTATGTTGAGGTTGATGAGTGTTGAAAAGGTGGACTGCGCCCGAAACCTTATTAAGAGTACACTAATAGTGGAGGCAAGTAGGAACTCGGCACAACGCACCGCGGGACCAACTCTGATACATAGAATAACCGGGGACTCGCATTTTCATACCATTCCGAGTATTTCTTGCATATCAAATGAAATCTTCTCGAAGAGCGAAGAAATTCTGGGGCAGCTTCCAGCAGCCCAACAAGTTTAAAATGGCTTTGAAAAGTTTGAAACGCGCTTGTTCCGGGCTGGAGGAGCGATGCTTCGAGCGGCGAACCGAGGAGTCCTACCGTTATTCGATATTTTGCCGAGTCCCCTTTCGCACTGCTATTCACGTTCGGTGAGCGTCGACCCCTTTATTTACCTCTGGCAATTAACATTAAACGACTGTTGAACTGCCGCCACGCCGGTAGCGGGGCTGCCTTATCGCGAACCCCTTTCCCTTCATCATTATCATTTCACTCTTTCTCTATCTTATGCATTGAGCCAGCAGCATATCGCATGGACAATCGGCCCTAAGTAGCTGCGCCCCTCGAAGAAAAAAAATAGCACGGTCAATGGGTGAAACCCGGCTTCGCTTCGAACGGTCATTGGAAAAAATAGATATGTTTAGTGAAGATAAGCTTGAGTGTGGAAATACGATGATTTTGGTAACCAATCCAGTGAAACACACGCCTATGACGAACAAGTAGCTCATAAAGTTTTGAAAAAATGAGTGAAAAAATGAGTGAAAGAATGAGAGCGGTCGTAAATAGCTTTGGGAGCGATGAGTTCGGCCGACTTTGGCCTACTGTTCTAGTTAACCCTTCCGCTCCTGACCTAGGCCAAACCCAAATCAAGGATGCCAGCATGCTGGAGCAGAGGGAAGGTCGGGCTCGGGCTCGGGATCGGGCTCGGGCTCCGGCGCGCACTAACCACACGCAGAGACGCAGAGACTGAGACGCAGCGACGCAGAGCGGCAGGGCAGCCAGCTAGCAGCGCTCTCGAGCAGTGTCGAGCAGTGTCGAGCAGTGTGAAGTGGAGGAAGGTTGTTACATAGAAAGATGACAAGCGACAAGCGACAAGCGATGCTACAGATTGACACTTTCAGTCGATTATCCCTTTCTCCAAATTATTTCGAATGCGACCAATGCAAGGAATGAATCCCTTATCCTTAGATACCACAAAATTGTCTTCCATTGGCAGTTGGAAAGTTTATAAAAGGCAGGTGATCGGTTGAGGCGAGGTCAGCATTAGCTGAGAGATAAATGATTCCACTGATCGAAAGTACTTTTCTTGCGCTGAGATCTGGTGAAGTTGGTCTTTTATTATCGACGTGTGCGGGGCTGAGGTCGCCGCCGCGCCGGTAGGGAAAGAATTCGAGTGAAACCGAGGAGGAGCGATAGCGGATTACGTTTGTCAATATCGGAGGTCAAAGTGCAGGCGAGCGCATCTCAGGCAGAGTGTTCTCAGTGGAAAGTGGCGGAGTTTACGTGACCTTGGCTTGCCATGGAGAGAATACGTTTGCCGATCGAACCACTTCGATTGGCCACTAGAATAAAATAGTGAGCGGGGGCGATAGGGAGGGAGAGAGAGATAGAGAGGAGTTGCTGCCCTTCCATAGAGGATAGCGTAATTTACTCAGGGATTGGACTCTAATCTTGAGACGGAGTGCTACTGATAAGGCGTGTGTGCCGCGAGCGATTTCGATGAATACGGAGCAGCAGTGTGTAGTGTGTCGTTAACGATCGTAGCGGCCGCTCTAGCTCGATACTGGGGGCCACGATCAACCCAATCCCTCCCTCCCGCTTTACCACTGAGAGCCTTCTTCTTCGACTGGTGCAATTCTTCTTGGGCTAGTTACCTCCTAGTATTCCGGAGCGACTAATTTCATCGGCAGCCTTCGCTTCGGCGAATTCCAACCCTCGTTCATCCATCGGTGAAGTACTTCTCTGCCAAATATCGTCCCCCTAGAGAAGAATTCCAAGAGCATCATGTATTCGGCGCTGCTCCTCTTGAGGTCGACTGGACTTGGGTGTTACCCGCGCCGGCTGACATCCACCGCAGGCTTCAGGATGCCCGCTTTAATCGTATGTCTTGAGAACTTGAATATTATCGCCGGATAATCGCCGGATAATCGCCGGAAAGCGAGTACAAGTTGCCATAAAAAAAGAAGTCTCGCCAGTTTCCTTCTGCTTTAGTAAAGATATTTAGATATTTTATTGATAGGTCGGCTCCGAATATTGGTGCATATCTATTTTAGGAGGAGGGTTTGCTCCAATTGAAAAAGGGGAGAGCGTCGTGCTTCTTGGTTGCGTGGTGAGATTGCTGGCCATGGGGCACGATAAATGACCGGGAGCAAGATAATAGAACCTGCTATCTAATGTAATTGAATCTTGATTTGTAAGCGATAACTCGGCACGAAGGACATTTCATCGCGCGCGTTTCGCCATACCGATTGACATCTTTAATCTCCATTAATAGAGTGCCAGGCGTACTTTCCACTCGAAAGCTCGCTATCCCTGACTATTTCCTCGGATGACGGTCAGGCCACGAGCGGAAATCGTGGCTTGGTGATGCTCGCCTTGTGACTTCGCCGTCAGAAAGAGATACGTATCATTGAAAATAGACTGCGCCTTAGGGTGCACCGATAACGGAGACCAGATACCATTCATAATACGCAATCACTAATGACGAGTATTCCGAGCGCCGCGCCGACTCTTTCGAGCGATCGCGCGATTATGAAATTTGAGAAACTCCCACCGCTTTCTTTGTAACAGGAGGCTTTCCCAGGCGCTAAAACTAGTTGAGTCCCAACTTGCTAGAGATGGCTTGTCCGAGCGCGCTTAATCTCTAGAGTACAAGCAGCTCCTTAAAGTAGAATGAAGAGTGAAACACTTATGTAATGAGTTGCTGGTGTAACTGGCTGAGGAGGGTAGGGGAGAGGAGAGGAGAGGAGACGCTCGATAAGTTAGGCCAGAATTAAATGCGAACGTTGAGCTTGTTTCAGTGCGAGATATAGAATAAGCGGGTAAACATGGTTGAAATGGCCGCTAGATCATGAAACGGTCCTTTGGTGTGTCAGGGCCATCAGGCGGCCTGTAATGCTTGTCCAAGTGATTGTCGGGAAGACATCGAACGAATCCCGGGGCTTTTTCGATTCTAATCAAATCAGTCATTGCACGCTTGATAACGGACCCAAATAGTGGTGGTGGTGGTGATGGGTCGGAGGATACGCGGGTGCCGTAAACACATGTGAACCTGATATCGCGACTAGTAAACAATTTCGAGGACCGATGAAAATGGAAAAGTTCTGGCGCGTAGGAGTGAAACTCGTGGTGGCTCATTAGAGAAGAGGCCCGGGCTGGCTAGAGTTTGGCATTCGGACTAAAAGGAAATGGAGGATTAGGCCTTTAGTTTAATGGGTAAGGCTCGCCTCGAGGAATGCTCGTATTTCATAATGAGTGGCGATATCGTCCATTACGAAATCTTAAGAGATCAGTAGGCGCAGCCTTGTAGCGCTTCTTTTGCATTGGCTGCTGGCAGAATGGAAATACAGTCGAGCCGAGCCGAGCCGAAGGAAGGCCAGGCCATCCGTCAGTCAGCATAATTTGTAGGGAAGGATTGCTCGAGTGGGAAACTGATGGATTAAAATTGAAAGGATGGCGATAGGAGGGTGATAGTAGACGAAAGTGTAGAGGGGTGGGAAGGCGTAGAGTAGAGTGAAGAATGACTGATTGATTGATTGATTGTAAAGGGTAATCGCGTGGAGGTGCGCCGAGGGCTGCAAACATCGGAGAAGCCTCGCCGGGCGGCGACATTCGACGACCGTAGCCAGCTAAAGTACGCGCGACGCTTGGTGGTGAAATTGGGTAGCGCCGTGATTACCAGGGAGGACGAACACGGCCTGGCACTGGGGAGGCTCGCATCCATTGTCGAGCAGGTAGCCGAGTGCCAGAATGAAGGCCGCGAGTGTATTATGGTTACCAGCGGTGCGGTCGCCTTCGGTAAACAGAAACTCACGCAAGAACTCTTGATGTCCCTCTCGATGCGAGAGACTCTCAGTCCGGCGGATCACACCAGAGAACATGCAGGTATATTTCCCATGGGAATGAAATATTTTAGTCGATACATAGTGGGAGTGGGCCGGAGTGGGCCGGAGAGGGCCGGAGAGGGTCGGAGAGGGTCGGAGAGGGCCGGAGTTGGCCGGTCTAGTCCCCGGGCAACTCCGGCTTCACCGGTCCAAGTGTCTGATCCTCGCATGTAGGTTAAACTAAAAGTCGGTAGCTAAGAACTAGCCCTTCATAATGGTTGTGGCGATGCTCCTTGGAGATTGTATTTCCCCGGGGAAAGATCGAAAGGAATTTTCTTTGGGCCTGCTGGCGGCAATTGGCTTTCTGCGCAGGCTAGGGGATAAGTGCGGTGATAGCGGGTAACAGGCAGTGTAATGTTGATGCAGGCACTCTGTTGGAACCTAGAGCAGCAGCTGCGGTGGGTCAATCGGGTTTGATGTCATTGTACGACGCAATGTTCGCACAGTACGGTGTGAAATTGGCACAGGTCCTTGTGACCAAACCCGACTTCTACAACGAGGAGACCAGGAAGAATCTCTTCAGTACTCTGAGCGAGTTGATCAGCTTGAATATCGTGCCAATTATCAATACCAATGACGCTGTATCGCCGCCACCGCAAGCTGACGAGGAAGTGGCTGGCGGTGGTGGACGCAGGGGCATATCCATAAAGGATAATGACTCGTTAGCGGCAATGCTGGCTGCCGAGGTCCAGGCAGACCTGCTTATCCTTATGAGCGACGTCGATGGTATCTATAATCTGCCACCTTGGCAGGACGGTGCCAAGATGCTGCACACTTTCAGCTCCGATCTCAGAGGTACTATCAAGTTCGGCCAGAAATCGAAGGTCGGCACGGGTGGTATGGACTCAAAAGTGAATGCGGCCCTTTGGGCTCTGGATCGAGGTGTATCTGTCGTCATCTGCAACGGCACCCAGGAAAAAGCGATAAAGAACATCATGTCCGGTAGAAAGATCGGAACCTTTTTCACCGAAACCACCGGGACGACCACGCCGGTCGAGGTTGTTGCAGAAAACGGTAAGGACTCATTGAAAACCATTGAAACTCATTGAAAATCATCGGCAAGCTAGACGGCAGAGCCATTCGTTGGGGTGGCGTACAATTGTCGGTTGACTCGTAACATAGCATAATGATGAACGAAGAGCGAGCAATCCACTGGCAGTGATTAGCCCTACATTGAAACTCTAAAGTGAAGTACTGTCCCTTGAAGGACTTTCTCGGGCTAGAGACTGTCCAATCGGACAGGGCAGCATCGGGCGGGTGGGCGGGCGGGCGGATATAGGGCATCGATTATCGAGAGTAGAAACGAAATGGCTCATCGGCACATCGAGCGGGTTGCAGGCTGCTGAGAATTTCGGGGGAAGAGACTGACTCACCGAACCGAACCGAACCGAACCGAACCTAACCACATTTCATGATCAATTTGTCGTTGAGAAAGGTCTTTCTGGAGGTGATAGAGGTCGGATAAAGTGAAGGATATTTAAATGTAAGGGAACATTTCAGCGCGCGTCGGCAGTCGTGTACTGCAAGCCCTTGGGCCCGAAGAGCGAGCCGGGTGCATCAGGAGCCTGGCGGATCTCCTCGAGTCAAAGCAGTCGAATATTCTCTCAGCAAATAACGAAGATCTCGATGCAGCGAAAAAGAGTGGCCTGGCGAAGCCCCTGTTAAGTAGGCTCTCTTTAACACCAGCGAAATTGAAGTCGCTGAGCTCGGGCTTACGCCAGATAGCCGATGACTCGCTGACGAATGTCGGCCGGGTACTCAGGCGGACAAAATTGGCGGAGGGCCTCGAATTGAAACAGATCACTGTACCAATTGGCGTGCTCCTTGTGATATTTGAGTCGAGACCCGATAGTCTGCCACAGGTCGCTGCTTTGGCGATGTCCAGTGCGAATGGCCTGCTGCTCAAGGGTGGCAAGGAAGCTGCCAACAGTAACAAATACCTGATGGAGCTGGTGAAGGAGTCCCTGAGCTCCGTTGGGGCCTCAAGTGCGATTTCGTTGGTCTCGACGCGGGAAGACGTCGGTGACTTGCTGTCAATGGAAAAGCATATCGATCTGATCATCCCGAGAGGTAGTTCCGATCTGGTGCGCACCATCCAGGAACAATCGAAGCATATCCCAGTACTCGGACATGCCGAGGGCATTTGCCATGTTTATGTCGACAAGGACGCCGACCTTGCCAAGGCTCTGAGAATTGTGCGCGATTCGAAATGCGATTACCCAGCGGCTTGCAATGCAATGGAAACTCTCTTACTCCACGAGAGTCATATGAGTGGCAATTTCTTCAACGATGTGTGCAACATGCTCCAAAAGGAAGGCGTAAGTCTCCACTCTATTTACCTACATTCCATCGTTGGAGCATATCTTTGAGCTATAATTATCCGCGACTAATGCCATTCAATTGACCGAGTCAATGCTGCGCAAAGAACTTTCGAGGAACTTAAAGAAACGGGCGGTTCTCGCTATTCAAAAACTTTCTCTTCCTCACCTCCCTATGAAAGGGGGGCTTGTGACTTTAATATTTCTTGGTCAGTCCGACAGTTAGAAGGAACTCTGCCCCCTGAAGAGGGTACTTAGAGGCCAAGTGAAATTTCAGGTGAAAATCAATTCGGGACCAAAGTTAAGGGAACTGCTGACTTTCGGCCCACCAGCGGCAAAAAGTATGAAGACTGAGTACGGGGCACTGGAGTGCACAATCGAAGTGGTCTCGGATGTCGACGACGCGATAAATCACATTCACAGATATGGCAGCAGTCACACCGATGTCATCGTGACTGAAGATCCGAGGAAGGCAACTCATTTCCAGAGGGAGGTCGATAGTGCCTGCGTCTTCCATAATGCTAGTACACGGTTCTCCGATGGCTTCAGATTCGGTCTCGGCGCCGAAGTGAGTTGTTGTCATTACTCATTAATTGCCGTCCGATAGATAATCGTCCCACTGTCTCATCTGACATGCCACAGTATCCACCTCCTGGCACATCACTGATTCTTGGTGTAGTTGGCTTGGCGTTGCTTCATACCCATTATCAAACGCTTTAAACCTTGTATATACATGCATTCTACACGCAAAGATGATGTGAGAGGACGACATTGTATGTTGATTAAATGAATGCATACAGGTCGGAATCTCGACGGCCAGAATCCATGCACGTGGACCAGTTGGAGTCGACGGCCTTCTTACAACCAAATGGGTTCTTGACGGGGATGGCCACGCAGCAGCAGATTTCGCCGAGGGTGGCGGAAAAACTTGGCTCCATCAATCTCTACCACTCAATGAGGCCGCATAAATGAATCGGTGGTGGATTGATCCTCAGGACGATAACTGATCGTTCAATCTGATTGCGACTTGTGCGCACTTTCTTTCCAGCTGTTTCTCGCTCCGGCACATGGTCAGATATCTTTCGATCTTTCGCAAAACTGAACTTTTAAGGCCAAAGATCAACCAACTCTCGAATACCTAGAGCGCAGATAGAAATATCTATATTCCTCATAAACGAGTTGTAAATACTTTCTTTCATCAGGTTTCATCGTTGTCCGACTGCTCGCGGGCGCACGTAACTCTGCAGTAAGATCGTTTGAAAAGTGCTTTCGAGCATATAAATTATTGTTAATCTAAGAATAAATTAAGATCTTGCAACTTCTATTAATTTCTGTACATAAGATACACAGTCTGTATGTATAGTTCCGTAAGGAACTTGGTGATACTTTATCATGTGTCAATTCTGCACTCTGTACCTAATAAGTTATTCCGAAATGTGTACATAGCAGAGAATCCTTCAAAGAACTTCGGCATTAACTAAATGAGAAAATACAAGTCTAATGGAGGAAATATTTGTACCACCACGATTTTTGCTAACATCACTTAAATCTTAACAGTGCTCCGTATGGCGCACCTTCAACATCGTATTGGGGTGTCTAAGAAAATGAGAAGAAAACTAGCTTTTCAGAGATCGAGCATTTATTAGAAGTAGCTATATTACAAATATCTCAGGCATTTGCCACCAACGTCTGCCACATGAATTACATGTCAGGGCATTGTCACATGTTCTCGGGTGCCCACAGTTTGAACGTTCTGTCATAGGAACTAGTGGCAATGAATTTGTGATCAGGGGAGATGTCAACGGACATAACTTTGCCGTCATGACCAGGTAACGTTTTAAGCGGTTGCCATGTTTTATTAGACCATATTTTTGCGGTACTGTCATACGATGAGGTAACTAAATACTGGCCCTCCGTCTTTTGGTATTTCACGTCAGACAGTAAATTCGTATGCGCCGGTATGGTGTATATGCAGGACCTTTTCCTCAAGTCCCATATCTTACACGTATTATCCTCACTCGCAGTGGCTATATGGAAACCATTTGGCGAGAAATCAATGCCAAAGATAGACTTTAGATGACCCTCCATAAACATAATGCATCTGCCAGTTCGCAAATCCCAGACACGACCAAAAGAATCTTGCCCGCCAGTCGCACTCACGCTGCCATCACATTGGAAGCTGAAAATAGATGGAAATGAGCATTCTTTCTCAAACGGGGTTCAATGATCTTGTAAAATAACGGTCACCTAATACAGTGAACAGGCCGTGCATGGCCTTCCTGGTGAAGAACCTCGGCTTGCTGTTCCAAGTCCCACAGTCGCCAGGAGGAATCATAGCAACACGTACCCAGGAATCTTCCAGATGGATGAAATGCCAGCCTAGATACTCGGTGTGGTTCATGACCCTCTACCTCTGCCAAGGGTTCCTCCCCTGTACCACCGCTCCATAATTTTACGCTTCCTACAATACAATTAATAGAACAATGAATTATTGGAACGACCCATTTGCTCATTGAAGAATGGTGCATAGACATAAAAGTAGCCGCATACCATCGGAGGCGCACGACGCCAGAACACACGTCTGCCCTGCATTTTCCCCCAACACTTCGTCGGTGATTGTAGCTTTTGGATGAAAAACAATGCAGCCTACGTTACAAGCATGTCCTTTTAGAGTTCGCAACAGAGTACAGTCGGGTACAGACCATAGTTTGCATAAGCCCGACCACGATGCTGTGGCGAGAATCTTGGAGTTTGGACTAAACTGGCAGAACGATATCGGCCTGGTATCACCGATCTGCGAACAGTAGATGGTGAGTGCCTGTAATTTCTTTAATAGCTCCTGCCGGCGTGCCGTTCTAGTTGCTGCTGGCAAGTCCAAATCTTGTCTGGCTTTCTCGAGTCTGGCTTTAGCTCTTGGTAAGGAATATGCTGCAATACAAAGAAACAGCCACAGTGGTTAAGAGCATGATGATTCTAGTTAATTTGCCAAATTCCATTTTGTTTTCCTACTTGCTATCCAAGATCTAGCTATTTGAAGAGACTCCGGCCCCTCGTGATACCAGGTAGTTTCTGTATCTCGCTCCAATGGATGGGCAGGCTTCTCTTCTTCCTCGTGTTTCTTCTTAATGGCATCTTCACCTAAGCTAGCTAGTAGTTCTCTTAGCCTGGTCCTCCTGTCGGCAGGTCCTTCACCAAAGAGGCATATTGGTTCGCCCAATTGTCTCAGATTCTTCTTTACCTCAGAATCATCCGTCGATACATTAATTTGCCTTGCTTTCTTCCTCCTCTCAAATTCCTCTAAGAGTGCTTGTCTGTCTTTCGACATTTCATCCTCCAATTCCATGTACTCGTTCGATACGTGTACATTGCCCAGACTGGAATTAATCCCGTCTCCAGAATTGGAGATGTCTTTTTCGTCCTCGGATAACTCGGCCGCAGCAGCGAGCCTAGCTCGTTCGTTTTCTTCCAAAGAGCCATAATGAACCGTTTTCTGTTTCTTAACGTAAACTAGATCCTCGTCGTCTGACATTTCGGCGGCTCAACTATATTCCAGTCATTCAACTTGGCTGTCAATAGTTTAGCGCAAAGCTTGCCTTAATGAAATATACACACGCAGAAGCCAACGCCAATTGGAATATCAAACTTTCCTTATTTCACAACCTCACGATATCAATATTCCTTACTTGGCACGACGCTAGAAAACTACCTGTGACAGACATGGGAATAACCTATACAATAGATGAAAGCGTGTCCATTTCATTCCATCTAGAACTGGAAGTTGTTTGTTTACCTCTAGCTTTTTAGCAAACAAATACCTAATCCCATGCGCATCTCCACTAACGTTCTCCGACAAATTGCACTCGGAAATGTATACTTGGCATCATGGATATTAGGGAAGCTTCACTCACCCTCGCCGACCTCACCACAGCAATAGTCCACGCTAACAAACTTCAGACTGTTGGCAACTCTATCTATGTAGCCATCCTAGCAGTCTGAAGTCAGCGAAACAAGCATTTCTCGAGGAATCGTTTAAAAATACAAGTTGAAAATTGTCATCTCTAATATTGGGATGGTTGCCTTTACATTACGCTTTAGTATATTTTATAGCCGACTAAAACTATTATTACTATATCATGCGATATGTAAATAGATAGTTATAATAACATGGTTTATTGTCACGAAGAGAAAATGAATAGTTTTGTCTTCGCTGCCTGTGCATAAGTTACACCTGAATTATTTTCTGGGTATGGGTGATTAAATTGGATTGAATGGGGTTGATTGTTTACATACGCTTTTCCTGTTGGGTTTGGTGTTGAGTGGAATTAGCTAGTCTTTTTTCGACATATCCGAGTATAAGCTGCGCAGCCAGAAAAGTTGGCCATGTGGTCGTGTGGGACGTGTTCCAAGGATCTGGTACGTTTGAATTCTATTGGCTACCCGGTTCGCCCACTCCCAATATAAAGGAACGTCGACGGCCCTTACTTAGAGTCATATAGCGCTCTGCTTTTACGAGGCTCTCTGCTCAGTGCGTTTTCTTGTTCGCTTTCCACATACTCGAGATGTCTGGTCGTGGCAAAGGTGGTAAAGCCAAGGGAAAGGCAAAGTCCCGCTCAAATCGAGCAGGCCTGCAGTTCCCCGTTGGTCGCATTCATCGTCTTCTACGTAAAGGCAATTATGCTGAACGGGTTGGAGCCGGAGCACCGGTCTACCTGGCGGCAGTCATGGAATACTTGGCTGCTGAAGTCTTGGAGTTAGCTGGCAATGCCGCCCGTGACAATAAAAAGACCAGGATCATTCCCCGTCACTTGCAGCTTGCCATCCGTAATGACGAAGAATTGAACAAACTTCTTTCTGGGGTGACTATCGCCCAAGGCGGTGTACTCCCGAACATTCAGGCTGTACTTCTTCCTAAGAAAACGGAGAAAAAGGCCTAAGTTCTACAGTCATCGATTTAACCGGCCCTTTTCAGGGCCACCAAATCTTTTATAACGACGGATCTCCATATAGTTCCAGTGACCTTCTATATCTACAATATCGTATTTCTCACACAGTGTACATGCATACGTTCGTTGCGGTCCCAGAACCTTTGAAAAATCGAAAATTTTTGAAGGGTATGCATTAAAAAATTTCCGAAAAAATGAATTTTGAGCTGGGGCTCTGGAATTTTTACTACTTCTTCCTCGATGCAAAGAAACACTTTCTACAAAATTTCAGCCCCGGAAAATGCCGGGAAGTATAAAAAACATGAGGAAAACCATCGAAATGAAATATTCCAGATCGGATTTCCACGTGTTTTAGGTAGAATTCCGGCATTTCCCCCACAACATTTATGTTTTTTATCCGTTTTGAGACACGAGCAATCGAAAAATCAAGCGTTCGTCCCGGTCCCAGAACCTTCGAAAAATCGAAAATTTTTGAAGGGGTATGCCTTAAAAAATTTGCGAAAAAATGAATTTTCAGCTAGGGCTCTGGAATTTTTTCTACGTTTTCCTCGATGCAAAAAAACACTTTCTACAAAGTTTCAGTCCCGGGAAAGGTCGGGAAGATAAAAAAACATGAGGAAAACCATCGAAATGAAATATTCAAGATCGGTTTTCCACGTGTTTTAGGTAGAATTCCGGCATTTCCCCCACAACATTCATGTTTTTTTTCCGTTTTGAGACACGAGCAATCGAAAAATCAAGCGTTCGTCCCGGTCCCAGAACCTTCGAAAAATCGAAAATTTTTGAAGGGGTAGGCCTTAAAAAATTTGCGAAAAAATGAATTTTGAGCTAGGGGCCTGGAATTTTTTCTACTTTCTCCTCGATGCAAAAAAACACTTTCTACAAAGTTTCAGCCCCGGGAAAGGTCGGGAAGATAAAAAAACATGAGGAAAACCATCGAAATGAAATATTCAAGATCGGTTTTCCACGTGTTTTAGGTAGAATTCCGGCATTTCCCCCACAACATTTATGTTTTTTATCCGTTTTGAGACACGGACAATCGAAAAATCAAGCGTTCGTCCCGGTCCCAGAACCTTCGAAAAATCGAAAACTTTTGAAGGGGTATGCCTTAAAAAATTTGCGAAAAAATGAATTTTGAGCTAGGGGCCTGGAATTTTTTCTACTTTCTCCTCGATGCAAAAAAACACTTTCTACAAAGTTTCAGCCCCGGGAAAGGTCGGGAAGGTCAGAAAACGTGGAAGAAACCGTTGGAATAGGACGAAATTAATTATTCCGGTTGGCCTTTTCGAGTATTTCCGATGCAATTCCGGAACTTCTACCAGTGGTTTGATGTTTTCTATCTGCTTTGATACTCAGACAATCGATACCGTGTTTGGTTGAACAGAAAAAAAGTAACTAAGTCTATTTCTCTAACGGTCAAATGTATATACAGATGTATAACATAATGCGTTGAAGTTCCCGACTTTCCGTTTAACATTCTTAAATGAGATGTAAGATTTCTCGATGGAGTACGTGATCCTAGTTCAACGTATGGATGCTTTGGTGGCCCTAATAAGGGCCGGTTGTTTTGATAAATGTTGTTCATCATTTAAGCACGTTCACCGCGAATGCGACGAGCCAGTTGAATATCTTTAGGCATAATTGTAACACGTTTCGCATGGATTGCACATAAGTTAGTGTCTTCAAAGAGACCAACGAGATAGGCTTCACTAGCTTCCTGGAGGGCCATAACGGCGGAACTTTGGAAGCGCAGATCGGTCTTGAAGTCTTGAGCGATTTCACGAACCAGACGCTGGAACGGCAATTTACGGATCAAGAGTTCAGTACTCTTTTGATATCGTCGAATTTCGCGAAGAGCCACAGTTCCTGGCCTGTAACGATGAGGCTTCTTCACACCGCCAGTGGCTGGAGCACTTTTCCGTGCTGCTTTGGTAGCCAACTGCTTTCTTGGAGCTTTTCCTCCAGTCGACTTACGAGCAGTCTGCTTAGTACGAGCCATTCTCTCAAATAAAGCTTGAACACAGAGCAACACCACACAACCAGACACGAGGATCGTAAAATGAGAAATGAGGTTCTGCTCCCAACGCGCGATTATACATACTTAGGAGGATTACGGTGGCCACAAGAGGGCGCGGAAGTAGCTCGGTGCGGCAAGATGGAGCTGTATTGTGAGTGAGAAAAAAGAGGGGGAGATATTGATCTTGAAATCCTCATATAAACGGGTGTTCCAGAACCTTGAGCATTTTGTGGTGAACTTTCAGGCAGTTCGGAAGAGCTGCTCGAGTTTTCCTGTTTCTTGGTTAGACTTGTGAAATTTCTTGCTAAAAAATGACTGGTCGCGGAAAGGGAGGAAAGGGTTTGGGAAAGGGAGGAGCAAAGCGTCATAGGAAGGTCTTGCGTGATAATATCCAAGGAATCACCAAACCAGCCATCCGTCGTCTCGCTCGTCGTGGTGGTGTTAAGCGTATTTCTGGCTTGATCTACGAAGAAACTCGTGGTGTGCTTAAGGTATTCCTTGAGAACGTAATTCGTGACGCAGTAACATACACCGAGCACGCCAAACGAAAAACCGTGACAGCTATGGACGTCGTTTATGCCTTGAAACGCCAGGGCAGAACCTTGTATGGTTTCGGAGGCTAAATACCAGTCTTCCGCTTTTATACAACACAAAAACGGCCCTTTTCAGGGCCACCAATTATTTTCAACGATGGTTTTCTTCTTTCTCATGTTAACTGTAAAATGAGTTGTATTGATCGACACATATTTTTATCGAATATGTTGTGTGGAGTAGCCCAGAGGCATTCCTTGTATTGCAGATGGTATATCTAGAGCTAGAACTATTCCTTGGAAAGTAGTGACTAGCATATCATATTTTTTTCCAAGCATGACTGTGGCTGAACCATGTAAAATACTTGCACTATCCACATAAGTGGAAGCTAATGTCAGTATGAACGGCAAAGGTCATTACTCTGTGCGCTTCGTAAAAGGAAACATGTTTATGACACCCACCTTCTTGCAACTATCTACCAATGTTACTTCCAAAATGTATAATATGCCAGTGGTATATCGTCATTCGTTATTTGTGTGATATTTTGAATGTCCTTAATACTTGACGATGGAGGGCGATAACGAGGCTTTTCTTATTGCACCAAAATAACGTGCCACTAATTTAGCCGTTGAACCCCTAACAATTAATATAATTCGTAAAGAGTCTATAGTACTAGTACGTAAGTTTTCCAGTACTATAGGTAAAACAAATTTGAGAAATCGGAATACCGAGATTCAAAGTAGAACTTTGTTCTGAGAGTATCTTATAGAAACTGTGATTAACCTTGGCTCAACATCGCGTTCGTGTGCTCTTCAGGCACAAAAAAATCCTAGTATAATTCTCTGCCAAAATCTTCATATTATTTTGTATATGGTAAAGAGGAAAATGAAAATAAGAGGGTAAGTGCAACTTATTACAGCGATACCGTATCAAAGTTCTACGTGTTGAAATATTTGTTGGCCCTAAAAAGGGCCGATGTAACACTGCTGGGATTTTGGTGTACGCCAACTTACTTGGAGCTAGTGTATTTAGTGACGGCTTTAGTGCCTTCACTTACAGCGTGCTTCGCCAATTCACCAGGTAGCAGAAGCCTGACTGCAGTCTGAATTTCCCGAGATGTAATAGTAGACCTCTTGTTATAATGGGCCAAGCGGGAGGCTTCGGCAGCAATGCGTTCAAAGACATCATTCACAAAACTGTTCATGATGCTCATGGCTTTACTGGAAATACCAGTGTCAGGGTGAACTTGCTTCAAGACTTTGTAGATGTAGATTGCGTAGCTTTCCTTCCTCCTCCTCTTCTTCTTCTTGTCAGACTTGCTGATATTTTTCTGGGCCTTACCAGCCTTCTTTACAGCCTTTCCACTGGCTTTTGGAGGCATTTTTTCTCGGTGATGTGAAGCGGCTCGTGTACGATGGTGCAAGAGCGTCGAGAGAACGATGCTTGGCGGCGACCGACGCTACCTTTATATAAGAACACCTGGCGGAACCGGGCAACCAATCGCGTGCCTGCTGCCGAGCACTGCTCCGTTCCACTCCCTTCTAATCGTTGAGGTTCCCAACATCTGCCGCACACTCGTGTCTACCGCTGCTATCCTATCCGCCCTGCGTGCGGTCTATTTTATTCGAGATGGAAGTTTCCAGAGGATGCAGCTGTTGCATTTGTATACTTTTCATGTAGAACGCAGGTGTCAAGGGGCAACAATTAGCCGGGCAGAATTGAACTTCAAATGAAAGGTTACATTTTACAACATTTCAATTAGCATATTCTTCAATTACATCATCGGCAAAGAGACAATTACCAATGCGTTTTTTCGTTGCAAGACGCGCAAGATCGAAATATCTTCAGGTAAACTAATACTATTTTTCACTAAGTATACCCGCTTGGAGTCTATCGTTCTCCCTTTCTAAGTTAAGTTGTCCATACAGTTGGACAGTTCCACTTTTAACTATATTTCGAATATTTTGCGTGCGATATGTTTTTGTCCATGAAGAGAGATATGGCAAGCTGCTCTGGGGATCAATGTTTTTGTATTTTTTTATAGAGAAATGCGTTTCCGCGATGCGCCGTGTATACGTTACAGTTACATTTCTATCCGGTATTCTGAGACGATTATCTAATTATGTAGAGTTTTTTGGATGCTGCCTTGCAGCTTTATTCAAACGATTATTTATACATTCCCTTTGTATAGGCAGGGTCAGTAGCAATATAGTATATAAATAAAAATAAGTTTCTTGACCCATGTAAGTACTTACATCGATCCTCGACCCTGGCTAGTCATGCCTAGAATTTTGTCCTGCACTCGGTCCCCCTACTTAATACCTTTCAATTCGACTTATCCGTTTACCGTGAATCCCTTTCAGGAAGAGGTCTGCGCGTATCCTAGAAAGACTCAAACTCATCCATGCGAGAAGGGTACCGGTGCACTTCCATAGAACGCTGCACCGATATTACTGTGACTCTAGAAATTCCTAAACTTGCCGTTCGTTTTGGTGGTTGCTAGATTTGAGTCGATTCATGGCTGCAAAGAATCTTAATATCAGGAGTGATAATTATTTTTGTCTAGTAGGGGAAACTGATGTCTACGACCAGAAAAATGTGTTGGCCCTGAAAAGGGCCGATTGTGTGTTATAGAAAACATGTGACAGATATATTTATGCACGTTCACCGCGGATACGGCGAGCGAGTTGGATATCCTTGGGCATAATTGTCACTCGTTTGGCATGGATAGCGCACAAATTGGTATCCTCAAAGAGGCCAACGAGATAGGCTTCGCTGGCTTCCTGGAGAGCCATAACGGCAGAGCTTTGGAATCGAAGATCGGTCTTGAAGTCTTGAGCGATTTCACGCACCAGACGCTGAAATGGCAGTTTCCGAATGAGAAGCTCAGTACTCTTTTGGTATCGTCGAATTTCTCTAAGGGCGACAGTTCCCGGCCTGTAACGATGAGGCTTCTTCACACCACCAGTAGCTGGGGCGCTCTTACGAGCTGCCTTAGTCGCCAACTGTTTGCGTGGAGCCTTTCCACCAGTGGATTTACGAGCTGTTTGCTTCGTACGAGCCATTTCAGCTGAGTTTCGATTCCAGACAGACCTCTCTGGGTTGATCAACGTAAGGTGTGTTCTGAAGAACTGTGGTGTGCGCGAAGCTTCGTTCCCGATTTATACCATCGAAGGCTCGACCCTTATGTGTGCATACCTTCATTGGCTCCAAAATGTTCTCGGTGGGGAGGGCGAAGCCTATGGTAGCTGGTAGTTTTAACAGATGTTTGTCCCTACCCCCTCAGCCCATCCAACAAAGCCTAGGCCGTCCCCTCGAAAGGGCCTCGAAGCTCTCGTTCACCTAGATAGCAGCACTGGCTTAGAGCATCGATAACGCGGAATATGTAACCAAGTCTGAATTTCTTCAACTATCCTACTCAAATCTACCTACTTTCAGTTTATCTTTACAGATGCATTTACTACCTGCCGATAATTCTTCTGTCAAAAGTATGTGCATAGCAAATAATCCGGAACTTAGTGAATGTGCGTCCGTCGTTTCTTCCCATGAAACATAAGTTGTTGAAAAAGCTTTTGCACCTGTTGGACACGCAACACTTAACTTCTCATCCAAATCGTACTTTCTCTAGTGCTTTATATTATATTTTCTGTCCTATTCCCCAGCATTAACCTTCGACAATAACATCAAGTGTGTCCCAAATACGATAGGCATGGGTATCGCATTAATTTCGAACTAAGATTTCATTATCACTTCTTAAATATGCATATAGGCGTCTTCTTAAATATCGAGGGTATTTTTGCATTACTTTATTTCTCTAACCTAAATCATTGGGGTGCGGTTAATTCATGATAAAGTGAGAGTGAGTGATCCACGTATGAGAAAAATTGGTGGCCCTAAGAAGGGCCCTTTGTATTGATAGGTTTTCCGTAAGGAATAATTATTTCTTAGCAGAGGCCTTAGCCGATTTTGTTGGTGCCGCCTTCTTTGGTTTAGGCGTTTTAGTTTTGGCTGCTGGAGCCTTGGCGGTCTTCTTCGATTTGGAGACAGATTTCGATTCTGCTGCTGCCTTACTTTTAGCTGGGACAGGTTTTGCAGCAGGTTTCTTAGTAGCAGCAGCTTTTTTACTAGATTCAACGATTGCCTTCTTGGCAGGAGCAGCTTTCTTCTGAGGAACGGGCTTTCGAGCTACCACAGTCTTCTTCTCGACAGACTTCTCTTTCTTGGGCTGCACTTTCCTGACTGGCTTTGTCTTGATTTTTGCTTTAGTCTCCAACTTACCAGTGTTGAGTTTAAACGAGCCAGAGGCACCCTTTCCTCTGGTTTGTACAACAGCTCCAGACGTCACAGCGGATTTCAAATATCTCTTGATGAACGGAGCAAATTTCTCTCCGTCCACCTTATACGTGGATGCGATGTATTTCTTGATTGCTTGGACAGACGAGCCTTTACGATCCTTGAGTTCTTTGATAGCAGCATGGACCATCTCAGAGGTCGGCGGATGATGTGCCTTGGATCTTTGAGGCTTTGCTTTGCTCTTTGCCACTTTCTTAGTGGGGTTTTCAGCCGCCGGAGCTTCAACCGCGGCACCACCAGTATTTCCCTTTTCTTCCATCTTCCGTAACACGACAACTACGTAGGAAAAGTCACTCGATGCGAGGATAGAATCGGAGCAAAGTTTGCTACGTGGATGAGCGCTCGTAGGTATAGCACTGACGCGAATTATCAAACAGGCGGTACTGCGCCGCCATGATAGACGTCGGCCACGGACCAGGAAGAGAAAAGTTAGCAATATGTCCAACATGGCGGTTCCTCAACATCGGTAGAGTAGTCAACAAATCTCGAATTCACTACCGAATAATTCTCTTATCAACATGCGTCAGTATTTTTCAGATAAATCAGAGGATACCTTCGTGTATAAGCTACTGTTTCTCACTCTATTTCCCATTGGAACGGTCGCTGGCTCTCTCTCAACGCGCCGCTTTCCCCAACCTGTCACCTTTGACCAATTGATCATAGGACAGAAAAACTTAAAAACTTGAAGGTTTAAACAATAATCTCAACAAGATTTGCACTAAGATGCATAAAAAAAGGACTGGTGCTTTCCACGATGATAAATAATCATTGAAATATCAAGCGAAGCTTCAGGAAAATGGACTCAACTTTGACGGCTAGATGATGAGAACGCCGTGTTGTGGAACTTTCCATTGTGGAATTAAAATCAATTACTAAGAGGGGTTTTCATGTATAAAAATCAGTATCATTCACTTAGCTTGAGTCCAACGAGCCGCGAGACATATCAAACGGCTTCATAAAACTTAGTATTAAGGTATAGTTACCGGATCCGCCTTTTTCCTTTCACAGCAGCGAAAAATATGCTGCCCAACTAGTCTTCGTATAGGGCACGTAAAGTATATTCAGAACTTAACTAATATATCTAATGCCAACTACTAGAAATGGCATTGCATTCAATTTCTTATTATTATATTAGGGATTCTTTCACGAGTAGCAAACGGGCGCAACTAATACCATCTTTTAAACCAGATTGATTTACGCCTGTACAATTCATGCTCCTCTAACATATTTTCGTATTAAAGTATTGATTCCATATCATTATAGCGATGTTGCATACTTCACATTGTTAATAGTATGGCATCCAAGGTCATATTTCTGAACACTGCAAGCAATTTCAGAAATGATGTACATATTAGTCATTCTCGGAATCACCTAAAAGATGAGCGTTTTACTGTTCCGCCACTATGAAAGAAAATCATACTGCTCCGTCAAATTTCTCTGTTTAATTGTCACTTTTCTCATTTCATTCCGAACATTTGTAGTTAACGTCACGACTTCCCCAGACTCTTGAAGAAAGCAAGTTCTTGATACAACGTCTGTTTACATTGTGATCATTGACCATTTTTGTACTTGTTTTAGAAACCCTTGTATCATGAGTTTACATAAACTGATCATGTATTTAATCGATTATCCATTCTGAACCAACATTTTATAAAACCAATTCTTCAGAAGGTAGTCTGCTTAATTTAATCATGTGCACTGGGTCATGCATTCTGTGAAACACTCTGTTTATGATTTTTTTCCCCGTGACTGAAACGTGTCTTAAAACCCGGAACTGTGCAGTGGTCGTACTAATCAGAATGAGACAGGATGTTATATACGTATAATGATATATTTAAACTTAAAATTATTAATGAGCTATTATTAGGAATGTAGAGTCAGAGATAAAGCATATTCGAAGTGGTGTGCTAAGAATGCTTACATGTTGTAAAAGGAGTACACACACACATATATATATATATATATATAACTTGGCAGTTTATAGTTTGAGCATTAGCCATTCCACGTTTTGACAAATATGGTGGCCCTAAAAAGGGCCGGTTTATGTGATAAGCAACTTTAACCTCCAAAGCCGTAAAGAGTCCTGCCTTGTCGTTTCAGGGCATAGACGACATCCATGGCAGTGACTGTTTTGCGCTTAGCGTGCTCAGTGTATGTAACTGCATCTCGGATGACGTTCTCGAGGAATACCTTCAGTACACCACGAGTTTCTTCATAGATCAAACCAGAAATACGCTTGACACCCCCTCGACGAGCAAGACGACGAATCGCAGGCTTCGTGATACCTTGAATGTTATCACGCAACACCTTCCTATGACGCTTTGCTCCTCCCTTTCCCAATCCTTTTCCTCCCTTTCCACGGCCAGTCATGGTCACTTCGAAAGCACAACACTGCTTCAGAGACCTTCTCAGGGGAAATGATGTTCAGGGTTAGAAACAGCCGACTTTTATACTATCCGTTCCACGCCAGTCCTTTACCTTCATCCCATCCCCACTCCGAATCGGCGAAAACGTCGATCCCCAACGGCCCTTCGTAAGGACGTGATCACGTGAGGTACGTCTCACACCATTCAGTCAGCTGCTAGCCACCACTCTTTGCACCATGGCATTCCCACGAACAAGCCTTCTATCCCTTGTGCTAGTCTCACCAGTCCCAGTTTAATACTTCTGCTAAAACGAGCACGGGCGCAAGGATAGAATGGTAGGGCGTTTCCAACTTCGAAGGCATATGCTTCCCCGTTTCTTTTAGGTTTTAAATGTTCACGGCTGTCCTCTTGTGCGCAATGTTTCAAATTGTGGTCACGTTCTTCAAAATAAACTATCAAGTAATCCAAATACAGTTTTCTTCTAGAAGATTACACGTACTTACACTAGTTTTCGGATAGTTTGGCAATTCCAAAGGGTCATTGATATTACGGGAATATTCTAACATATTCTTTTCCTACATTGCGACACATCATAATTACCTAATTAATATAGCAACCTTCCTTTATGTACATACAAACTGAAAACAATAGAAGCTTCTTATTTTAACATCCAACTTATTATGTCCATTACTTTGTTATACCCATTGAAAGAATCGTTTGCAACACGCCATACGCGAGTTATGTGTATATATTATTTATTATGTAACTCCTGTACTAATTTCATGAATTAGTAAGCCAGAATCTATGATTTATTAATCACTGCTGATTCTCATTTACTGGATATTGTTCAAAATCTTCACACTGGTAAACGCTATCATGATATATGGCATAAAGTATAAGGTATAAGGGCTCGCTAAGAACTCGAGTATTTACGTTTTAAAAGAGTTGTTGGCCCTGAAAAGGGCCGATAGACATAGTGAATTTACTTGGAGCTGGTGTATTTGGTGACGGCTTTAGTGCCCTCACTAACTGCGTGCTTTGCCAGTTCACCAGGTAACAAAAGCCTGACGGCAGTCTGAATCTCTCGAGATGTGATAGTAGACCTCTTGTTGTAATGAGCCAGACGGGAGGCTTCAGCAGCAATCCGTTCGAAGACATCATTCACGAAACTGTTCATGATGCTCATGGCTTTACTGGAAATACCAGTGTCAGGGTGAACTTGCTTCAAGACTTTGTAGATGTAGATCGCATAACTCTCCTTCCTCTTCCTCTTCTTCTTCTTGTCGGACTTGCTGATATTTTTCTGAGCTTTACCAGCCTTCTTGACAGCTTTCCCACTAGCTTTAGGTGGCATTTTTAACACTTTCTCTACGGACTTACGAGGTTCAGTCAAGTACCACGGACTGCGAAGAACTACGTACTGGCCGAACTGCGCTCTGGAGTATAAGAGGGGAAGCGGTACTACCCGTTATCCAATGAGAATGCTCGATGATCTGCCAATCGCTTCCTGCGATGCCATTGGCTGTTTGTATTTACCGTCACGTCCCGACGTACAAGAACCTGATGCTTGCTAGATTTGTAAGGATTTCCTTACACTTTCCATAAGCCTAACGATGCCCCATATCACCAAATCCCCCACCTAACCACGCAATCATAGGGCGAACGCGTTTGAGTGAAAGTTTCGGTGTTCAACCGCGTGATCATCGTATGTGGATCGAGCTACCCTCAAAACTCAGACTCTAACCTCTAGCCATACTGCTTTGTTACTGTCTGTCCCCTTCAGAAATTTGGGGAAAAATTAATTTTGAGCTAGGGCTCTGGAATTTTTACTACTTCTTCCTCGATGCAAAAAAACATTCCCTACCAAATTTCAGCCCCGGAAAAGATCGGGAAGTATGAAAAACATGGGAAAAACCGTTGAAATCAAATATTCCAGATCGGTTTTCCATGTGTTTTAGGTCGAATTCCGGCATTTCCCCCACAACATTTATGTTTTTTATCCGTTTTGAGACACGAGCAATCGAAAAATCAAGCGTTCGTCCCGGTCCCAGTACCTTCGAAAAATCGAAAATTTTTGAAGGGGTATGCCTTAAAAAATTTGCTAAAAAATGAATTTTCAGCTAGGGCTCTGGAATTTTTTCAACTTTCTCCTCGATGCAAAAAAACACTTTCTACAAAGTTTCAGCCCCGGGAAAGGTCGGGAAGTATAAAAAACATGAGGAAAACCGTGAAAACGAAATATTCCAGATCGGTTTTCCACCTGTTTTAGGTAGAATTCCGGCATTTCCCCCACAACATTTGTGTTTTTTATCCGTTTTGAGACACGAGCAATCGAAAAATCAAGCGTTCGTCCCGGTCCCAGAACCTTCGAAAAATCGAAAATTTTTGAAGGGGTAGGCCTTAAAAAATTGGCGAAAAAATGAATTTTGAGCTAGGGCTCTGGAATTTTTTCTACTTTCTCCTCGATGCAAAAAAACACTTTCTACAAAGTTTCAGCCCCGGGAAAGGTCGGGAAGTATAAAAAACATGAGGAAAACCGTGAAAACGAAATATTCCAGATCGGTTTTCCATGTGTTTTAGGTCGAATTCCGGCATTTCCCCCACAACATTTATGTTTTTTATGCGTTTTGAGACACGGACAATCGAAAAATCAAGCGTTCGTCCCGGTCCGAGAACCTTCGAAAAATCGAAAAATTTTCAAATCGAAATCAAATGTTTCAGATCGGTTTTCCACGTGTTTTAGGTATAATTCCGGCATTTCCCGTTATTTCCGTGAAAACTTAAAGCAACTAATAATAATGAAGTATACTATCATCTATCCATGATAATACGATGACAAAGCATTCATGATGCCAGATGGCGCCGACTAACCGCTACCACAGTCTATTCCCCACCAGATGGTGCTTCAAAGGGACCTAATATCGAGCTCTATGATTGGCTATTCGGTCCGTACACTTTCCACATAAAGAGCAGCAGCAAATCTTGTTCCGATATCAGTTGCTTGACTTCTGTTGGTAGGGACGCTTTACCAAGTAAATTGACGACATGCCTCCCAAAGCAAGTGGGAAAGCAGTGAAGAAGGCCGGAAAGGCGCAGAAAAACATTAGCAAAGCAGATAAAAAGAAGAAGAGGAGGAGGAAGGAGAGTTATGCTATTTACATCTACAAAGTCTTGAAGCAAGTTCACCCTGACACTGGTATTTCCAGTAAAGCCATGAGCATCATGAACAGTTTTGTAAATGATGTCTTCGAACGGATTGCGGCCGAAGCTTCTCGCCTGGCTCATTACAACAAGAGGTCTACTATTACGTCTCGGGAGATTCAAACTGCTGTGAGGCTTCTGCTTCCTGGTGAACTGGCGAAACACGCTGTTAGTGAAGGCACTAAGGCCGTCACTAAATACACCAGTTCCAAGTAATTTCATGTACCGGCAATGCAAATCGGCCCTTTTCAGGGCCTGCAAATCCATCTAAACGAGGTCAAGCTCTTGTTCTACGTAGCTCGTCCTACTTACATTGTATTACTTAACGTCATCTGACTGACTATTGATGGAATAATAGTTGGCCGCGCCTGTAGATATAGAAAGAGAGTTCTCTAGCACCGAAAGAAGGCAACATCATCCTGTACCTGAATGCTGCTCATTGTGAACGCATTAAAAATCTTAGTTCATTAACTTTTCCAGCTAAGTTTACTTGAGTGTTGTACCATCTGTTTAGATGACTGATATCTGTAGAGTTGAGATCGGTTTGCGATAAATCCTGTGTAGAATAGAATCAATTCCTCTTTGCTATTAAGAAATATAAATATTGCCTGCGTTTCATTTCAGGCAGCATGTAGCTTTGGTTATTAGATAGCATAATGGAGTGCTGTCAACTGCTGTTCCAAACATTGAACAACCTCGGAATTAGTTGTAGGTTAGGAGTACCGTATTCACGCGTTCAAAAAGCTTAACAGGGCACTGGTAAAATCTCATAAGCGTAGAAGTATAGTACCGATTGAACCCATTCGTTTTTGGTAAACGGAGGGTCCTGGAATTTTGTAACTTCTAATTTTCGCAAGTTTCTCCTATAAGAACATTATTTAAATTATAGCATGCTAGAACTCATAACTTGTCGGCGAAACATACGCAGCAGAAACATCTCTCATAAAAAGAAGGTCCACCCATTTATCCTATGGTAGTCCTACAGTGCTTTGTTTGAGGAATTTCTTGGGACAGACTGATTTTTCTTAAATACCAGTCTATTGCCAAAAAAAACAGGATCACGACGTTGCATTCAATTCGTAGTTACAGACAATAACTTAGTCGAACATGCATTTCTTGTACGTCAGGGATGTCTCATCCACCTGATGGCAGCTTGTAAAAATAGTATCAGTGTTACACTTTCCTAAACATCTACGACCTGTATTGATTGTTTTTGCAAGTGGCACAGGGGGAGCGCGGTCATGGCATGAAGCAGCCTCCAATAAAGAAAACGCGAGTGTCTACGTTAAACCATTTTGGGCCCTGAAAAGGGCCGTTTTTGTAGGCACGTATTTAAGCACGTTCCCCACGGATGCGACGAGCCAGCTGGATATCTTTGGGCATAATTGTCACACGTTTGGCGTGGATGGCGCACAAATTGGTATCCTCAAAGAGGCCAACCAGATAGGCTTCGCTGGCTTCCTGGAGAGCCATAACAGCAGAGCTTTGGAATCGGAGATCGGTCTTGAAGTCTTGAGCGATTTCACGAACCAGACGCTGGAACGGCAATTTACGGATCAAGAGTTCAGTACTCTTTTGGTATCGTCGAATTTCGCGGAGAGCCACAGTTCCTGGCCTGTAACGATGAGGTTTCTTCACTCCGCCGGTGGCTGGCGCACTCTTACGGGCCGCCTTAGTCGCCAACTGTTTGCGTGGTGCTTTCCCACCAGTGGATTTACGAGCAGTTTGCTTAGTTCGCGCCATCTTCAGTAAGAGATCTACTTCGTAGAATAAGCTGAGGCTGAACGTTCGGTATTAACGGTGCAATGTGTTTTCGGCAGGCATAGCACCCTCTATTTATACCCAGGCTGCCATAATACTCAACGTAGAGGGAGAGGTTGGCGGGAAAATGTTGAGACCTTATTGGCTACCGTTGGACCTTATTGGACATGCTCCAGGCCGACAAAGTAGAGGGGAGGCAGGGCCTTTATAAGGACGGTGGATTTCACCGCTGACTCACTGTGACTCTAGTTCTGCGTCGTACAACCTGCATTTGCTGGAATCATGACTGGTCGTGGAAAGGGAGGAAAGGGACTTGGGAAGGGAGGCGCGAAGCGTCATAGAAAAGTACTACGTGATAACATCCAGGGTATTACGAAACCTGCGATTCGCCGTCTTGCCCGTCGTGGTGGTGTCAAGCGTATCTCCGGTTTGATTTACGAAGAGACCCGCGGTGTACTCAAGGTGTTCCTTGAGAACGTCATCCGTGACGCTGTGACCTACACTGAACACGCTAAACGCAAGACAGTGACTGCCATGGATGTGGTTTATGCTCTGAAACGCCAGGGCAGAACCTTATACGGGTTCGGAGGCTAAAAGAACACGCTCCCCACTTTACAGAAAAACGGCCCTTTTCAGGGCCACCAAATCCTTTATAACGATGGAAATCTTCAAATTCACTTGTGTGCACCCTGCGTATTTTTTCGAAATGAATGTCTTTCTAATTTAATATACGAGCGACTGCGAGTTTCACACACATTGGCAACCGCACATTGATACTTTTGCAATGCTTTGGTGTATAAAGAAATTACGTACAGAGTGGAACAGTTAACACTCTAGAATTAGAATAAGATTGGTCAGGAAAATAGTGGACACGTACTTTAGAATTCGGTGGAGGCGGACGTTGGGTGATTTAATGTAGGAGTGCAGGAAACGAGTTGATACACAAATTTATCAATATGTTACGCTGGCGACCACCAAATTCGGTGCCCAAGTTTTGTTATGATTACATTGTGACAATCGAGACGTAGTCAATTCTGATGAAAACTCTCGTCAGAAAGTTTATAGCCGCCCTAGTAATTTAGACAGGTTATTACGGTATAATTTGCGACGCAATCTTTATAGTTTTCTAACATGTGTATCATTGGAATTGTGGGTGAAAAGAAATACGTTTTGGTATTGCTTCGATATTCAGAGAACTTATTTGCAGTTTCATGCCAATTTACATCTGTGAAATGTATCATTCCATTTTCTCTGTCTCTATCACTATCATGAATGGAAGTCCATTTTTATGTTTACAATAAATTTAACACGAGAAATCCAATTTCTTACCCGTATTTTC
This sequence comes from Ectemnius continuus, assembly GCA_910591665.1. Classification (NCBI taxonomy): domain Eukaryota; kingdom Metazoa; phylum Arthropoda; class Insecta; order Hymenoptera; family Crabronidae; genus Ectemnius; species Ectemnius continuus. The sequence continues at coordinate 228,808 of OU342866.1, forward strand.
ATTAATTTCATTAACAAACTGACAATTCCGGACGTGAAAATTATGGGTATTGTAGGTTTCTGCCAGATGCATAGATTTGCTACCTTTTGATTATTGCTGTTGTTGGATTTTTACTTAGAATTTAGGCCTAGATTCTTCAATGTACTATAGTAATTTATAAAATGAAGCCGCCGTACGAATATTAGTAGCACTTGACATGTTGGAAGAACGTAGTATACTTTGTATGCGTTATACCAGTCAAGCTAGCGTATCAAGATATCCGCGCGATTTTTTTTTACTTCGACATTGTTCAACATAATCGAGAAGACGTGCTTGTTACCTTTATAGAATCAGCACTTGGAAATATTGTTAAAAAGTGTTTATAAAAAATGCTGTGTGTATGAACATAGGACGAAGCACTGGTGTTGCAGCTCTGTAGGCCGTCCATTTTGCTTCGTGAAGAGCTCTTTTTGACAGCGTAATATTGTCGATTCTGTGAGACTTGCGATTGTTCGATTTGTATAGGCTAGTACCCTAACGTCTATTCTATGGGTTTTAATCAATGGTTTGTGCGAATCTACTTGTTTAATAATGAAATTTTCATGTTAATCTGACTTGGACTAAGATCAGGCTCACAGCCGGGCACTTTTCATGCTAATTTGTAACTGAGAAAGAGTCGATACGGAAATGCAACGAACGATATTTTGATCCGTTAACCTTAATGATGGAATGGAGCGGAAAAAATTTGTTGCTAAAATATGGGATCATTATTTAAATTGACAACTTTCCCTCGAATCTCTTTCATTCCGAGCGACGCCATTACGGATATAGTGGGGGGCAGTCTCTCCATGGTCCGAGCGGTTACCATATAAAGCGGGGCAAGCGCCCCCAGTTGTATATTCTCAATCCGCTGAGCCTGGATAACGTAGTTGAAGGTAGCGTTTGACTTTCGCGAAAGGCACGTGATAGGAAGACCAATTTACAATGGAAGACAAAGCGAGTTCTGGAAGCACTCCTGCCGGTGAGAACGCAGCAGCTAACGCAACACCAGCGAAAAAGGCGGTAAAGTCGAAGGCGAGGCCTCAGAAGACTAAGTCACATCCTCCAACCTCGGAAATGGTGACTACTGCCATTAAGGAATTAAAGGATCGCAAGGGCTCCTCTCTTCAAGCCATCAAGAAGTATATTGCTACGACCTACAAAGTCGATGGCGAAAAACTTGCACCTTTTATCAAAAGGTATTTGAAGACTGCCGTTACATCTGGGACTGTCGTGCAGACCAAGGGCAAAGGAGCATCCGGATCCTTCAAACTTCCATCGCCCAAAACTGAGATTAAACCGAAAGCTAAGAAACCAATCAAGAAGGTTGAGAGCAAGGAGAAGAAACCTGCAGAGAAGAAGGCAGCCGCAACTAAAAAAGCGGCTCCAGCAGTCAAAAAGCCGGCAGTTACTAAGAAACCTGCGACTGTGAAGAAGCAGGCTGCAGAAAAGAAAGTGAAGACCGCGGCTGCTAAGAAGGCTGAAACCGCTGCGAAGAAAGTAGCCCAGCCGAAAACTGTTTCCAAAGCTAAGAAAGCCACGAAGGCACCAGCCGCCAAGACAAAAACTCCTAAACCCAAAACGGCCAAATCTCCAAAGGCCGCAAAAACTGCCGCGAAGAAGTAATTCTTCACTTCGAATTAACCAAATGGCCCTTTTCAGGGCCCACAAATTTTTCATGACTTGGAACGATCTGAATTCACTTCGAGTACATCACTCGAACCTCTCCTTAGTTGGAGACTTATTCACAGGTCCCCTACCTTCTAAAAAGCTTATCAGAACATACCATGGACCTTTGGAAATATTTATTTTGAGTTTAAACGCGAAGTAGCTTTCAATGTAGCATTTTTACTTCAGGTTTGATCTAGGGGGGTTGGATGGAATTGTAGGATCCTCTTTAGCAGAGTCTAATAGAATGCTTTGTTAATAGATTTTGATTTCCATAGAATCTAGCCATTCGAGAATTCAATTTCACTTCCCTTGCTTTACATTCTCGTTATATTTCTACGCATTCTGTCCAGTTATATTTTTATTTACAATACAACTACTCTCAGTCACGTAGTTCGCTAGGATTTAAGAAGCCTTCCGCGATCCTTTCCGCGAGACTTTGTTCTACTTATGTGTCTATCAATAATTTGTTGTTTACGAAAGCATGAATCTACATGATTATCGTATCCTACTCGTTATAAGCTGCGTTACAATTGTTGCAAGAGTTTGGAGGAACAATGATTCTCTAAATTGCACATATTAAGTTCACAATTACAGTAAAAGACTGTCTACTCGCCGTCCTATTTCATCGGAAGCTGGTGCATATTTATATCCAAGACCAATTTGAAATATTTTTCTGATGACACATACATTTCTTTACATTTATAGTCAAGCAAAATCTTTAAAAAATCTTTCACAGCCTATATGTTCGGGTCTTACCTCGTTTAGTTTAACTGCTACTCCATGTTGAAGTTAGTTGTAAGTCATCGGAGAGGATAGTTATCAAACGGGTGGCTAGTTGCATTGGGGAGTGATCGGGGATCACTCCTTTCTTGCTTTTTTTGTCTCAGCCCGCTTGGGTGATTCCACCTTACCACGGCTTGACGTTCACTCATTGGAATATGCCTTTACTACATCAGTTCAAAATCAAGAAACCGATTTAAACTAAACATCGAAGAAGCGGGGTTCAGCCAGTCTAGAGAGATAAGGGACGACCACCTCGAAGGTGTCACCCGTTACATCCCACTCCGACTAAAACATTTTTCGCAGTCTGCAGAAAAATGCGATCCACATTGAAGTTAGTTAGGACTGAGTCTTGGGCTATTTGCTAAGTGATAAGAATGAAGGCTCCTGTACGTAATAAATATTTGGTGGCCCTAAAAAGGGCCGATTGTTGGGAAGTATTAAAAGCGGCTCATTTAGAGCTGGTATACTTTGTTACTGCTTTAGTTCCCTCGCTAACCGCGTGTTTAGCAAGTTCACCAGGGAGCAGCAGTCGTACAGCTGTCTGCACCTCACGAGAGGTGATCGTCGAGCGTTTGTTGTAGTGAGCGAGCCTTGATGCTTCGGCAGCGATTCGTTCAAAAATGTCGTTCACAAAACTGTTCATAATGCTCATGGCTTTACTGGATATTCCAGTATCAGGATGTACTTGTTTCAGCACTTTATAAATGTAGATGGCGTAACTTTCCTTCCTCTTACGCTTCTTTTTCTTATCTGACTTGCTGATATTTTTCTGTGCCTTTCCGGCTTTCTTTACGGCTTTACCGCTAGTTTTTGGTGGCATGATGTAATATTCTCTCGCGTCGACAGCAGCAGCAGAATGGTTCCACCTTACTACGGCAACGGCTTCATATCTACGGATGGTTCTATTAAAGAGCCAATCATGTTAGACTCCCCTCCCTTTTCGGCGCGGAGTGGGGATCGCAGTCAATGCAGGACGCTAACCATTGGATAGTGGATACTATTCACCACCAGTATAACACTCGTGGTTCTTGATACCGAAATTATTCGCCTCTTGTGCTTCACCGAAGTACCACGTGTTGCAAGTTTTTTTTTGAAGAACGAATTTTGTCAAACAATGTCTGGACGCGGAAAGGGTGGAAAAATTAAGGGAAAGGCAAAGTCCCGCTCTAACCGAGCTGGCTTGCAGTTTCCGGTTGGTCGTATTCATCGCCTTCTTCGTAAAGGCAATTACGCCGAACGTGTTGGTGCTGGCGCTCCAGTCTATCTTGCTGCAGTAATGGAATACTTAGCTGCCGAAGTTCTTGAGTTGGCTGGCAATGCCGCTCGTGACAACAAGAAAACTAGAATTATTCCTCGTCACTTGCAACTCGCCATCCGGAACGACGAGGAGTTGAACAAGCTTCTTTCGGGTGTTACCATTGCTCAGGGTGGTGTACTTCCGAACATTCAGGCTGTACTTCTCCCCAAAAAGACGGAGAAGAAAGCCTAAGTTTCACAACATATACATCCAACCGGCCCTTTTCAGGGCCACCAAATATTTATACAAAGAGCTTCTCAATTCACTAAGGCTGTTCACAGCATCATCCACCTACTTTACGGGAGATTATTGCAATGGCAGCAACAATAATATTTCAGTCCTTGGGTTATTTTACAATCGATTAATTTGTCTTATATTCATTTGTAAATTTAAACTGAAATGAACAATAGTGCCCTGTTAAGATAAGGTATATGAGTGACAATTGACACGTTAGAGAATTGACTGCTACGCTAGCACGGGTCTTCGTCGCAAATTGTTGCTGTGTTGATTGTAACAGCAGCGACGGATAAAACAGAAAGCATTATCTGGTCGTATAACCGACTCGAGCGCTCCGTGTATGTTCCTAGTGATCAATTCTTTGGTTCAGGTTAAGGTATCGCGTCCTACAATCGTAACGTTTTGTCAAATAGCATTTGGCCTTACTCTCTGACGCATACTGATACTAAGTATTATTAATAATACATTATTTGATGTTAATTGGATAAATTCGAGTATAAAAGCCACGAATCATATTAGAATAGGAATAATCTAATTTGAGAGATGGAGGATACATAAGTATTTAAAGAATCATGAACCGAGAGATGGTAATAGGTTGACCAAAACCAGATCTAATCCAGGTCTATCTCAGCGAAAAAACTCGGTAAATAGGGCTAGCAGCAACCAATGTTCACTGACCAATACCGGCTTACCTGGGCGCTGAGATGTTTGTACTTGGGTAGGGGTCGTGCAGGTCCAAGAAAAAACCGAGATGATCATTGAGCAAGAGGCTCAGCAAAGAATGAAAGGAGTGGCAGCTGGAACCCGTCAATGCCAACCGGTCCCACACAAAGGCACAAACTATGTATGTACATAAAAAGGTGCCCGACGTTGGTATTGTTGGCTCGGAGGGGGAAAGCAATTGGATGCAATCTTCAGACTCGTAACCCGTAGCCCATGAGGCCGTAACCGTCGTAACCAGCTGACTTACAAAAGCAGAAACGACATGCGTGTCTCGTCGACGGCTCCGGCGGTGGCAAGATTCGAAGTCCGAGGTCCGAGTTTACTTGGCACTGCGAACTGCCAGTCCGACCAAAGAAAGAGAAAGTACTCTAGGATACCGATCCAGGAGCCCAGTAAGCTCTCAGTCCGCGGAAAGCGAGCGTGAGTGCGTCCCGGTCCCGGTCCTGGTGACTCGGTCTGGATCGGTCTGGATCGGTCTACGCTACGCGTTAACAGCCTTCTATAGAGGGCTAGTCTTCTCTATCCCGCCGCTCCTCGCAATTCACTCCATGTGAATTTATCTGGCTGCCTTTATGGATCGTAGCTAAAGTGCCATCCGAGAAAGGGAATCCCCGGTGTCAACAACCGTCTTATACAACGTAAGTACAAATCAAAGTACTTAGGAATCAACTGTATACCCACAAAACTTTAACTCTAGTCTGCAATACTATTATACACCGAGTTAGGAGTGGGTTACGCCAATATAAATTTTAAACTTTGACACGTCATAAACTGAAAGAAGTGGACTGTACACGAAAACGTGTTAAGCTAATACAATGGGTCACCTTTGTACGGGCTCCGGGCAGCAAATAATACTTTATAACCAGGGATTGCAGCTATTGCTGGCTTTTGAAGAGAAGAACCGACCAGTTTTATGCTTGAAGGCGGCACACCGACACGTCAGCAGAACTCTAAGCTTTTCATCGAGCATCTTTGAGACACAGAGCCGACTCTGCAAGATGTGAAGGCCGCACGCGCGTTTATCGGGGAAAGGATCGAAAATCTGGAAGACCTTCGGCGCTCACGCAAAACCGCTCTTTTTCACTGACCTACAAATCTGTGATTGGATTGAAATTAGTATCTCACAATGCTTCTCCTTTGCTATGGAATTTGGACAATCGAAACTTGTCGTGAATAAGATCTAAGAAGAGCCGAATAACCCCCGAATAGTATATTTACATGGAGTGCTGCTGTATTAACAGTGAGCGAGTGAGTGGTCTACTGTAGGATAAGTCAGCGCTCGGTGGAGCGAAGCGTGTTGGATAATACTATTATAGCGGCGCTTATGCAATTGCGAAAATTTCACTTTCCGCCGCGGCGTGCAATAGTATCTTGTCAGTTTGCGTGCGATACGACTGGTACATGTTCATACTGGAGTGGATGGAGCGTGCAAGTATAGGGGATCATCTTAGCCTCGTCACAGCAATTTCTTTCGAATTTTATACGTGAATTCATATCCCCACGCATGTGCCCTCTTTGTGCGATTCCAGTCGTCGGAGCGTAGGATCGCGTTGACGTTGCGCGGCATCGCCAGTACTGTTTCAGTAACCATCACCATTTTGCATAGTCCGTGCTCCGGGCAGCTCGCTAAGCCGGTCTCTCATAAGGACGGCGGCATCGGCGGCATGCTTTGCCGCGCAAGGACGCTCCTCCTCAAATACATTCGAGGCAATTGCAACGTCGAAAATGATAAGAACGATTTTTAAAACACCATTAAAAAGATACTCGTTGGACTAGCTATCCAATTATGCGTCTAGTAAGTGGGCCGAGAAGCAAAGGCCATTGCTCAACTATTACGGAGAATTCGTAAGAGTGTCATTGCATAAGCAGAGTAAGTATGTAGTCTGATCGCGCGTGCAGCTAGTGAACAAAATATGTTACCACGTTTCATTTCTTCTCTGTTTCTCTGCTGTTCTATGCTGCGTTGGACCATTCCTTCATTTGGGTTTAATTAAGAAAATCTGAGGGCCACGTGTTATTAAAGGCAAACCAATGTTGACAGAAAGCCACTACTTTCTCTGTGTGTGTTGCGTGTTGTGTGTTGTTCTTTTGGCCCTCTATATTGCTGCAATTGATTCGACAGCTGAAAATCATTTTCATTCGCAGGTCCTGTTCATCCGACTGATAGGAAGTATGCGGAAGAAAGGATCCCACAGGAACGAGGCGAATTCAATGAAGGCATAATGTGCTTGGTGGGATCAGAATTGTCCGAGTTGTATGCGATTGGAGGGCCATGCTGCTAGATCCGGTCTTGGCAATAGCACCTGTATGGTGGCTGGTGCTCTATGCCAGCATCTTGATGCTTCTCTCGCCGATGATCTTATTGATGATTATCTTCGTACCGAATTTCCCAATATTAGTATTGAGGAGAATGTGCTACATACCAATCGAGTCGATATAGAATTCCAACGAGTAACATTGTTATTGCATAGTTCGCAACAAATTGCGAACTGGCAAACTTTCATGGCTTTATATAGAGTAGGGATCGCGATCGAGATCGAGATCGAGATCGAGGAAATGGACGGTTTCTGTTTAGTCGATCGAGTCGATCCTACACCTAACCCAGCCAGCCAGCCCTATGCTAATCAGGGCTTTACCCATGTGTCTCCATAGTCTTGTGCAATTCTCATCAAGTTCTTTCTCAATCGCTGCCAAGTTTTAGCCGCTCCTGTCTCACGTCTGTTGTGACACTGACAGTGCGTCGGACAGTGGCAGCCTGCTAATATGATCTAACGGTGGCGGGAACACCGAGAGATTCGATGAAGTTAACGCGCGTAAACCGTAAACAGCGTGTGCTACTCGAATTAGATATACAAATAGTTGATAGTCAATGACCACTTATACCATTGTACATACATACCGCATTTGATATCTGTATAAATGGAGGACTTTCATAAACGAGAAAGGATGTTGCCAAGTGTTTTTTTTCTCACCCGTTTCTTGTCTGAATCGCGCTAGGTACTATTGAAGTTATTAACGGTTAGAATGATTGGGATCCCCTTTTGCCGAGACATACATAGAAGGGTGGATCCGATTTTCTGCGACTTATGCCACTACTTCCTCCATGTTTGACATTGAAACAATGATGGTCCCCTGGCCAAATGCACAAACCGGACGGATGTTGTATTAAAGTTTGATCGGGCGTTTGTCCTTCTACATAGAGGTGACCGGTGTAATATAGGCGGGTCCCAAGTTGGATATTATAGTACTGATCGGAGAGTACTTTCGCCGAGTGGCGATCGTAGTGGGGGAGGCAAGACTTGAACCCTGGGACCCCATGGGCCTTATATACTACGCTCCCATGCAGCTCTCTTGCTACTCGGCTCTGTTCGTCAGCTCCTCTCTGATATTCCCGACTCTCCATAAGTCTATACTATACCTACCTACACAATATCATACCGAACACCACATCAGGAGAGGGAGGCCGCGATCGGAAAGGTAAGCCTCCTCGACATTACATCGTTAATTCCAACTAGTCGACCGGCTGATGGCGGACCTTGCACTTTAGTATTTCTTTACCTCTTTAAACTGTACGATGCGCCCGTCATGCAAATGCTGCTTAAATTCATCAGCTAATTCACGAAATACGCTCCCCGCTGCTGAAACGATTTGAAGCACACTTGGCAAATTTTTTTTTATTAACTCTCGATTTATATCCTGCTTGGCTACGCAGTTGTAGGCCTGCCTGCAAGCATGCGATCATCGAGCGTCGACGCCACCGCGGCACGGTGAACATACCTAACAATGAAATCGGGAGAACATTCTATGCATGCTTCCTACCTTTGTCAACTTTATACTCCTCTCTTGCTCTCGCCTTCGCCGCGCCGCCTTCGACGCTAGGACGCCTAGGACGCATGTGTATCTGCTTATGAGGATTGCGATAGTGTATTGTAGCGTGGCGAGGCGTGGCGAGGCGGGATCGTAGCAGGGCAACCTTTTGAGAGACAATAAGCGATCGCGGGTTGCGTGATTTACTCGAGATTCTACCTTGGATTCACAAGTCCAGATACGCCGCTCTAGCCGAGTACTCGAATCATTCAACTTAATATGGAATTTGATCTCTATTGCAGATGGTAGGGTTGCTTTGGATAGTGGCATTGCTCGGGGTAACGGAGGCCGGGCTACTGCGGGTCCCAAAAGTCTACAATGCCGTGATCACGAGTAATCAGAATTTGTCACCGTCAAGAGCGTTCCCGGTTATTCAGCCTGTGATCCATCGCACTGCGATAGGCTACGTTCCACCCTTCTACTACACTCAAGTCCTTCCAAGTAATGCTGGCTCTGAAATCATACGCCTTCCAGAGAGAGCACTCGAGTCGGAAGCCGGGAAAATTGCTGATTCTCAGCCGGATCAGGAGCCGAGGGAGTCCACGACTAAGGGGAAAGCCAAGGGAAAGGAGGTGCCAAATGATCAAGAGGAAAATATGGGGAGAGTTGTCGATAGTGGACAGAAGGATCGCGATGACCAGCTGAGTTTTTTCCCAAATTATCACTCACTATACTACGATCCGTATATCTACACGTACAATGGATATAGTGGAGATTTGACGGGTGGTACAGCAGCCGGGGTTGGAGCGTTTGCCGCTGGTGGCTCCAGCTACTACGTGGACTCGGAGCAATATAGCGCCATCAGGCCAATCGGCCCGAGTCTCAGCGCATCGAAACACCTCCAGGATAGCCGCTTACTGCCGGCTTACCAGCACGATCAGATAAACCCTCCGAATGAGACTAAGAAAGCCAAGGACAAAGTACCCGATGTTCCACCGCCGCCACTACTAACCGGTGGCCCTAAACGTTCCTGAAGCCGCAGCTGCAGATGCAATATCGTTCTTTATTCTTTATTCTTTATTCTGGAGTTGTGGAGGTGAAGGAGGCTGCTGGTATTATATATCGGGAAACTGCGGGCGAAATGCTCTTCCTGTCCTTTCTTTCATCATTCGTCATCTCACCCCATCCCATCCCAACCCATTAAATATGTAAATGACACCTTACTGTAAGGCTAGTTCTAATGTTACATGACTGCTGAGTTTATCATATCATAATCTAAGTTAGTTCTTACTTTCATGTAGAATAGTTGGAGAAAATATAATGGAAACTGTAGTATGGCCGGCGGCCACGCTCTATCATTTCTCGCACTGACTGCCTGTTTTCCTGATACCCCAGACTTTCACTATGTAAGAGAATCCTTCGTTCTCGAACCCTTTTAGCCGCAGCGTGATGAACTGGTGTCCACGGCCACCAGCTTCCAGATTAACAGTTGCTCTAGTGTTGTTGTATCGTTGAATCTCAACGCAACTGATACAAATTGGTCCTTGGATCGCAACTTCGAACCTAGTGTCTAGATTGGAAGGGCCCCTGACTCCCAAGAGTAAATTGTGCTGGTACACGAGTTTCCCGGTACAGGTGCCCCACTGTTCATTCCCAGTGCCAGAAGTGTCCTGGAACGCAAATGAACATGTAGTCGCGGCCCCCAGCCCCTCTATCTATACGTCTCCAAGATCTCTTAAAAGAAGTACGTGCCATGGCTCTCTCATCAGTTGACGCCTCCATATCACCACCCCTTTCATTCTCGATGCAATCCTTGCTTCTCCATCTATTTCTCTTGGCTGCGAGGCTACCAGAGCGAGGAATGTTATCGCAATTAGCTCGATTGTTGAACGGAGCCTCTCTCTCGACATTATTGCTAGTTCTCGCGAGATGGTTCCCAACATCTAGCTCGTAATTGCCAACCAAGTGAGTTAGCTGTGTTATCCCCAGATCCGAATCTTCCTTTTTCACAGCAACGCCGCTACCGCTACCGCTACCACTAGCGGTCCTCGGTCCAGCATTCGAGCGATTATTCATCAGATTGGTATTGGCAATGCCTTCTTGAGAGAAATACTTGTAGCCGACAGTGCTTGTGGTGCGGCTAGTGTCGTCGCCGAAATTCAGCTTCAAGTCGGACCAGAAAACATTTCTCGACGTGCTGGTCGACTGGTGCGCCAGTCTTTCGCTAATCTCTCGTTGCCGAGTGTAGAACCTCTCCATCACGGCTTTCCTCTGTGCATAATAATCACTGGTATTGCCACTAACTGCTGGACCGCCGACCTTACTACTCTCACTAATCTCATCACGTTTCAATCTCCGCGAATCCCAGACACCAGACTTTTTCTTCGACACATTTTTCCTCGAATCGCTCGACTTGGACAGTCCAAGACTTTCGGCCTGCTTGGGCTTCTTGTAGTTCTTGCTGGTCTGCTGGTTGCTTCTTTCCTCGGCCGAATATACGTAATGATTTTCGAACGTCGGGCTAATCAACGTCGATATCTTCCTTTTCAATCTGTTTACCAAATTCTGAAGCTGGCCCTCGTCTCTCTTTTTATCATCGGCACTCGGAGAATGAAGATCTTGATCCTTGCTGGTTCTGAATTGAGGCTGCACATCGTAAACACTGACCTCCGAGAGATTGTTCCTTTGGTATTGCGTAGTTACTTCATAGGAGGGAAGCTCTTTGTTCTGTGACGCCGCTTTCTTCTCCGGTTTCGACCAATCGGTTGCTTTCTTGCCAAGCTTGCCAAATTTCTCTCTCTGCTGATCCGTCCCAAGAGTAGCACTCTGCACCGCAACGAGAAAGGCAAGCTGCAGAAGAAGAGCACCAAAGAAGATCTCCTTGAAGTTGGGAGGCATATTGCACGAGGCAGAGCCAAAGGCAGAGATATGTTTGCGAAGCAAGTCAGTGGAGAAATGCGCCGGGAAGGCGTTCTCCGTCTTTGACCTCGCATTATCTATCGACGGGGTGAGGGACCTTCCGTTTCCAACCACAAATCTATACCACCATTCCTATATGTACATTATCGTGACCGCGACCACCGTTCACTCATCTTTAGCTCTTTAATAACAGAGAAATATCTCCCTCTCGTTCTTACGAGGAGGAAGGCTCTGCCCCAAGATTACTCCTATCGAATAGGGAATGTTATCTTCGTCCCAAATAAATACCTCCTTTTGAAAAAGCAAACAATGAAGTGGTTTATTGGCACATGAATGATAATATAATACATAACGAAATAGGATGAGGGAAATAAATTAAATCGCATCTACGGCAACGATGTCCTCCTCTTCACTCTTCATCTTCTCGCTGATCTTCATATTCTCAGTTGCCGGTTTTACCTTAATGTCTAATTTCTCGATTCCGTCGTCCGCATCCTCGGGCTTCTCTTTTTCGGGTGGTGGTGTCGTGGTGGAGGATGGCGCGGTGGTAGGTGGTGCGGTAGGTGGTGCGGTAGGTGGAGCGATAGGTGGTGCAATAGGCTTAGGTAAAGCACCTGGCAGCTGTGGTTTCAACACTGGGTATACCTGGTTCAAGAAGAATGTCGAATTATCGCGACACATTTCACGGGGGCTTTGGATCTCGAGGGAAAATATCGATTAGAAAGCAATTACCGGATTTAAAGGGAATCCGAGATCGTAGACTGGTGGTTGGTAGTAAAAATTATAAGTTGGAATGTGGGCTATCGCCGGTTTCCCGTTGGAGAGAACTGTCGTAGGGACTGTCTTAACATCGGTGTGCACCTGAAGAAGCGAGGAGACCATGATAGAATGAGAGCTCGAATTAACCAAGCCAACACTTTTTTGAGCCGCCTTCACTTACGTTATAGAAATAATAGGGTGAGAATGGCTCCTGATATTGAAGGTACTGTGGTTCGCTACTTATATCCACAGCAGGATACTCGTAATTACTGACAACGAGGTTGCTGAACATTGGTTTCGATTCGGTCCACGCCACCAAGTTCACACTCACAAGTAGAAAGGCAATAGGGACCTTTAAAAATCAATGACCAATCTGAAATCGCGCAGGGGAATAATGCCGCAACAACACCAACCGATGCATTCTTTCTGAATGAAAATAAGCGAATAAGCGAATAAGCGAATAAGCGGATAAGCGGATAAGCGAGAGGACGGTGACGTGGCTCCCTTTTGGAAATGCTGCTTGTCACGGAGGCTTCCTCGCGAACCATGCCTCGCATCCAAATTACTTGCCTAGAGGACCCAAGCGATGCGGAAATATTTTTCGAGGGAGACAATAACGGTTCTCCAGAGTAGCGATAGTACCATTCTAATCCAACCAATTGTCGGTTAAATCAACGCAACCACAACTGCTTAAATGAATCATTTGGTCGAGTGCCGCATATTTCTATCGCTTTCCTGGTGGTCCAACGATAATATGAAGAGCGCACTTGAAGAATTCATCTATTTTCACGAGCAAGATTATTTCGACTGGACAAATAGCTGGTAAAAGCGAGGAGCGGAATGTGTTACAGAAATGCGATGGATCTGTGATAAAGATGATTCTGCTGGGGTGTAAAACCGAGCTCACCTGCATGGTTTAAGTTGTGTCAGCACGCAACAGGCACAGAAACTATCAGCACTAACCTGGATTTCAAGCCTACCTGCCATTATATATTCCCCTTGGAGAGCGAGATCCCCACCTCCACCGATATCATCCGCGATCCTTTTTTCGTTTCCTCCGCTTCTTCACGTCGCCCCACCCACCCTCCCTCTCTCTCTGCCTGTCTATCTGTCTATCTGTCTCGCTTCTCCTCTCCTCTCCTCTCCTCTGAGCAAGCAGGCATTCACGCCACAAACTGAAACGAGCACCGCGCCGAAGGAAGCTGATCGATCAAAAAGAAATAGGCTCCTTTTCGATCGAGATCTTGCAAGAGAATGGAGAGGACCTATTATAGAGGAAGATAGTTGGATGCGCCCGATAGGGTTCTGGCAAGGTTTCGACAGGTCGGCTCTTGATGGCACGGGGCGAGTATTAAAGAAATGAAATCTGAGGTGTAGCAGTGAAAAGAGTGGGCTATTGTTTTTATTATAACGGTTCGAGAAGAGAGGATGACTTGTGGGTGAAATGGGAGGGAAGAGAGTAAGAGTGGGCCGTATCTGATTTAACGGGAAGTATGACTGGCACGGAGTCCGGGAAAGGAAGGACAGCTATGTGGACCGGTTGACGATGATTCGATGTTTAGATTCTGTCTGTTGGGTGTGGTCGGTCTCAATTGGAATACTGGTCCGATCTACATTTATAATACCTGACTTTCGGCGGCTACTTGATTCGATACTTAGGCGCTTCTAATGAAAGAAATCTCACTCTCCGTAAGAGGGGCCTTCCAAAAGTCCATGGGATTAGCTTAAGAAAGTGCTCCCGTACGAATGTGAAGGCACGTCGAGAAATGGAGGCTGGAAATGCTAATGCTATTCTTATGCAGGATCTCCTTTAAGGCGCCTGAGTTATAATTCGTTATAGGAACGAACGGATTGTGAAGTTAACGCCACACGAGACACGGCACATCATCGACTCTTTTGAGATTCAGTTGAGGAGGTCGATGACAGGGCCACACTTGACAGTACTCCCGTCAAACCTCTCCACGTAACCTTCCTCCGTTGCTTATAAATTGCCGAGTTTTCCACGACAATCAACTCTAACAAGTACATCAATGGTAATGATTGAAAGCGTGGACGTGACTATGCCACCTGAGATATGCGTGGATTCGTTCCACAATGATGTCTCGATGAGGATAACTGGCCGAAAGCGTATAATAGTGACGACTCCACCAACTGACCACAAGCCAATGGAATTCCACACGGAGAACCAAAGGAAAATCCTTGAACTGAACCGGTCCTTCGTTGATATGACAGGGTATGCATTCTAAGTTTCGAAAATCCCGCGGCCAAAGCGCCTATTTAGCCGATTCCCAGCTGATTCCCAGCCGAGGGAGATGAAGTTGCGTGGACCAGAGAGTTGAAACGAGTGTGCCTTTCTAGGAGGGAGGAATCGATAAGGGAGCTCGCTCGGCAGACGCCGCCTACTCTCGGCCAACTCCGCACTCCCTCCCTCCACCTATACTAATCAATCTGAGGGCGGCTTCGTGTTTATCAACAAGTGCCGCATATACCTGCACCCTCTTTTGCCTCCATCCCCTATTCATCCCCTCTCACTCCGACTGGCCCTCTCTTCTCGGGGTGTGGGTGTGGGTGTGCGCCTCGCACCCGCGCCACCAGTTCAACCCCAGTTGCAGTCCGCTAGAATCACGAGTAGCAGCCACCAGTTCAAAGAGGAGAAGAGCTCTCCCTCAGTGTGCTCGCGAAGGCTGATCAATCAGGGTCGCTTCCAGCACCAAGCCACTTCGAGCCGAAGGTGTAGCATTGCGCTCCAGCTAGCCCGTGCTTTACCATTTACTCTCACCCTCCACCCTTCACCCCCACCCTTCAGTGTTCCCTGCCTCAAGTTTCCGCAGTTCTTCGGCCGCGAATTCATCGGAGCTGCATGGCTCTATTAATATCGCGCGCGCGCGCGGTCGCGGGCGCGGTGTCGTTGCTCCAATGGGTTTGTAGCTGCCGGCTACTCTGGTCTCTCGCACTCTCTGTGACCACGTTCCCCGAAACACGAGCCCTCTATCACCGAACTCTTGGGACCTCGTGCCTAACTCGAAATGGGGAAAGCTCCGCGACTCGCTTTCTCCCGTCATTCCACTCGGCCAAGATTATTTTGGAAATGCGTTTCCGCAATAAACGCTTGCACTGCACCTGCAGAGCCGCAGAGCCGCAGAGCCGCAGAGCTATTACGTAAACGTGCCAACTGCGAAAATCTCCTTTAGGAAAGATACAAAGGTTTCATTTTGATGACGCGCTTCGCAAAAGCAGCACACGCTTAGATAAGCATTTATTTGGGGAGTTTGGTGATTATGGACTATTCGAGGCGGCAGCTGCTGGATCAATTCCACGGCACGTCGGCATCGCTTCGTGGAGACATTGGGAAAACCAGGGCGATTATTTATCTGCCGCGAAATACTTGAACAAGCGGTGCGACACCGGCGAACTAGCTCACCTGTCTGTCATAATTTACTGTCTCGAATCCTGGCGTGACTAATGAATCTCTTGAACCTGATGGAAATGGTGGTGCGTCACGGAAGACGGAAGTGGCGGTCGCGCGCCATTTGGCGTGGCAGAGTGGCGTGCTTAGTAAACAATGAAAATACCCACTAGATAATGGTAGGTATGCCGGGACATAATTGGGATATCTTTCCTCTGGTAGGAGGTGTATGGTGTGTGGGCAACGGTGCCGGAGGGTGTGAGAGACCAGGCACAATTCTAGCAATTTTAGGAGGGCTCCTTCGCTCGAAGGGCTGGGCTTGGAGCGGGGCCGCGGATGCTCGGGAAATTTTGAGAAAAGGGGCGCGTTTTTCGGAAAGCGAGCGCCTTCTAAAAATATCCTCGCCTCGTGCGTGCTTGCGTGCTTGCGTGCTATGCTTTTAAACATAGTTTTGGCAACGCGAAACGTCAAAGCGCCGTGGAGTGGCGAACAGCGTGGATCGTGCCGCGATTTTCACCGGAAACTCGTCGCGTCTCTTACTCTTGCAATTGCACTCTTAGAATTCGTCTAGCGTACAAAATGCGAGATGTTGATCGCCGCCGCCACCGCCACCGCCGAGAGTGAAAAACGATCAGCCAGTGAAAATGAAGCAAGAGCAAAGACTTGGTATTCTTTTTGGGTTTGCCATTAGTCCTCCATCAGCCTAGTATTTCTCCCTAGTTGTGCTCGACTGCTGAACTAGCAGTGAAAGAGTGTTTGCCGTTCTCCTTCGGGAAGAAAACTAGCCAGGAGAAAAGGAGTGGAAGAAGATGAAAAGCACTTTGGAGAAGAGCAACAAGGAGAACGAGCGGCCGAGTGCGACGACAACGGGAGCGGGAGCGGGAACGGGAACGGGAACGGGAACGGTGACTGCGCCGGTGTCGATAGTGAGCGGGCTCGCAGTCAGCCAGGAGGTTGAAGATGGCCAGGACGAAGAGTAAAAATCGCCAAGCTAAACAAAACTGCCAACCTCGCGTTTCGTGCGTGTGCTCGTCGACTATCTTTCTTAGCTAGTACACGTTCGGAGGATTGGCACATTTTCACACTGCCGTTTCGCATCTCGCATCTCGCATCTCGCATCTCGCATCTCGCGTTCCTTGCAAAATCTGCATTGGCAGACTGGGAATAAGATCTCGCGGCTAAAGAGATGCTCTCAGCATGTTTCCACTGTTTTTTTAAATTAGTGGTATAAAGCTGATCGGCGGGGTGCTCAGATAGAATTTCTGGGAGAGGAAGAGTATTTCTACTAGGGGTCTGGTCTCTGTGTAGTGAGTTTTCCGAACGTGGACTAGAACTGGCTTGTTAAATGCGGTTTATTATCAGGATGTAGAGGCGCGATTGGCATTGCTCGAGTACTAATGGCTAGTATGCTAAGCCTCGCAGGTGCAATGTCATCCTGCTTACCCGCATTCCAACTTATAATTAGTATTCTCCCGATGCTTTCAGTGTCGACGGAAATAACGAAGGCGATCGCGGAAACTCGCGGAGATTCTGCGATTCCGCGCTGGAAAGAAAACGAGCGGTAGCAAGTTGGAGCGATTAATCGAGAAGGCATCGGCCTTTTATTTCAATATATCGAGCACGTAGAATCGATTTGTAAAGTTTTCAATGAAAACAAGAACAGTATCGTCGGAGAGATATCACAGAATCTCCGGAGCAAGTAATTGCTTGCGGGGAAAGCCCCTTCTAGACAGTAACCATTAGAGTATTAGTACGCCTTCGGTCAGTGTCGCGTAAGTCGCAATTTCAGCGATGCACTAGTTAGTTATTTTCGATCATTGCTTGTTGTTCGCTTGGGCGGCCGCTCGGGCAACTAACTGCTCGGCTCGTCGCTCGTCGCCCGTCGCCCGTCGCCCGTTTCTTCTCGCACGCATTAATTAACCTTGAGAGTACGAGCTCCCTCGCGCCAGTTGATTTTAATTTCCGCCACACTGACTAACACTGACCACCTGATCGTAAAGCCTGATTAATGCACCGTCTCCTCGGCTTGGCGTCTCGCCAATCGACCAACCAACTGATACCTTCGATGATACGACACTTCTCCTTTTCTAGTATCTCTTTAACAAAAGTAGCTGTTGGCCCTGACCAATCCTTTCTAAAAGGGCAGCACTTCTTCCAGATTCTAGTCGCCAGCAGACTTGGCCCTCCATCCTATACCCGCCAATTTCACCTTCTCCTTCCCCTTCCCAACTTCTAAAAGCAAGCTTCTCGCTTTCTCTTTGCGATCGCCTCGCTGGAGTAGTTGATATGTCAGGAGGAAAACGACGCATCTGCCTGGCGGGCCTTCCTGCTTTTCTTCTGGGTTGTGTGCCAGTTTGCGGCTTGCGAAGCTTCTTTGAGACACTACTGCTTCCGATGCGTTCTACTGGCCGGGCGGGCTCTCACCTGCCACAATCGGCTGTTATCCACCTCAATGATTGAGTGTCCGCTTCTTCGAATTGCGATCTAGTGCCATGTCGCCGAGCAGTAAGAGTGCTGACGAAGCAATAAACGATGCGCTCCTCGAGAAGTTCAGGATTTACGCCGCCAAGCCGCAGGAAGCACCGGACACTTTCAGGAGCGTCGCAGCCAAGATTCACGCACGCGTCACTTCCTCAGGTATTTACTCTTCAGCCATTTCTTTTCACTATGTTCGCTCTCCACGAGAGGCTGAAGATCCACATTAACTAACCGATTCTACACACGATTCACTCCAATAATCAACTGATGAGAGCAGATGATCGAAAGAGTCGGACAGCGACTAGATAGCACACCACTCTCCAAAGCAGTAGTAGATAGTAGGCCAGCGCAAGCCTAACCAACACTTTAAGACAGGCTCGTCCCGTTAACTTGCTATTTTTACCACCAATACTTGCTTTTATTTCATTCGGCTAATCACTCGCAGGAACTTCATCAACTTTTTCCTTCAATTATTCAAGGCCTTCATGACCTTCATGACCTTAAAAATTTGCGAAAAAATGAATTTTCAGCTAGGGCTCTGGAATTTTTTCTACTTTCTCCTCGATGTAAAAGAACACTTTCTACAAAGTTTCAGCCCCAGGAAAGGTCGGGAAGATAAAAAAACATGAGGAAAACCATCGAAACGAAATATTCCAGATCGGTTTTCCACCTGTTTTAGGTAGAATTCCGGCATTTCCCCCACAACATTTATGTTTTTTATCCGTTTTGAGATACGAGCAATCGAAAAATCAAGCGTTCGTCCCGGTCCCAGAACCTTCGAAAAATCGAAAATTTTTGAAGGGGTATGCCTTAAAAAATTTGCGAAAAAATGAATTTTCAGCTAGGGCTCTGGAATTTTTTCTACTTCTTCCTCGATGCAAAAGAACACTTTCTACAAAGTTTCAGCCCCGAGAAAGGTCGGGAAGATAAAAAAACATGAGGAAAACCATCGAAATGAAATATTCCAGATCGGTTTTCCATGTGTTTTAGGCAGAATTCCGGCATTTCCCCCACAACATTTATGTTTTTTTTCCGTTTTGAGACATGGACAATCGAAAAATCATGCGTTCGTCCCGGTCCCAGAACCTTCGAAAAATCGAAAATTTTTGAAGGGGTATGCCTTAAAAAATTTGCGAAAAAATGAATTTTGAGCTAGGGCTCTGGAATTTTTTCTACTTCTTCCTCGATGCAAAAGAACACTTTCTACAAAGTTTCAGCCCCGAGAAAGGTCGGGAAGATAAAAAAACATGAGGAAAACCATCGAAATGAAATATTCCAGATCGGTTTTCCATGTGTTTTAGGCAGAATTCCGGCATTTCCCCCACAACATTTATGTTTTTTTTCCGTTTTGAGACATGGACAATCGAAAAATCAAGCGTTCGTCATTTTTGAAGGGGTATGCCTTAAAAAATTTGCGAAAAAATGAATTTTGAGCTAGGGCTCTGGAATTTTTTCTACTTCTTCCTCGATGCAAAAGAACACTTTCTACAAAATTTCAGCCCCGGGAAAGGTCGGGAAGTATAAAAAATATGAGGAAAACCGTCAGAATTAGATAAAATTCATTATTTAGGATCGGTTTTTGCATGTGTTTTGGGTACAATTCTCACATTTCTGCCACTGGTTTCACGTTTTCTCTCCGTTTTGTGACTGAAAGAATCGATTTATGCACCATTGAGGAAACTCGGGAGAACTGTAAGAAACCGACTAACCGATTAGAAGGAGCTGACTAATCGATAGCCGATTTTCCAAGTTTCTTGAATCGTTCATAGATTTCTTGTGTGTGCATGAAAATGAGCTGCTGGCATAGAATCAGATCAGAGTGAAGAACGAAGTGAGAAATTGGGATCCAGGTCACTTTCGAATATACCTGTTGGCTGAGTCTGCCGCATCCCCCACCTACGTGCCTAACTCACGAGATGCTTCCAAGTGCTAAAAAAAGCATTTCTGTATCTGAGTTCGCGTACTCTGTTGAATGATAAAATAGACACGGACCGGACCGGGTTCAGTTATATCAGTTCAGCGACTACTGAGAGTGGAGAATGATATGTATGTACTAGGGAGAAGATGGATCTTTCTAGATGGGCACTTGTATCTATGAATTCAGAAGGATGATTATTACTGGCTGGTGATATCCGAAACGCCACGCGATCTGCAAACAGGTGTGCGTTTGGTTCTAGTGATTCATTATTTTGAAAAAGCCGCTGAGCTGAGATTACATAAGGAGGTTTCGGTAAATCCTGGCGGATCAGTTGGCTCCTATCCAGAGAGGGCAGAGAGGGCAGAGGGGTATGACTGGAACAATGCACTGGTGGGTGCTGGGTCTAACCGAGGATCGAGGGAATAGCGCTCGCGCCAGTTTGGATAAGGAACTTTGGTCTTTGCAATCAATAGTTGTGGGGCTGCGCAAGAAAATGCTGATAGGACTTAGGCGGGCGAGAGTGGTGGTAGTCGTGCAATAATTCTAGGAGAAAGAGGTGAACAATGCTGGCTAAGAATTAGCGAAGGTTCAAATTATGGCTGGCTTTGGGATGGATTAATAAACTAATTTTGTAAATGTCAAGCATTTATGCTCGTATGTTGGCAATGATCTTGAGGGTCTTCCGATGGAGAAACTTGTAGTTGTCTGGCTGGCTGCTCCACTCACTTGGCATGCGATATCAATGTCCAAGTTTTTGCAAAGAGCGTTCGTGGCATTGGCAACGATTGGCGGCGTGTCAAGTCTGAAATAGGAGCCACGCATTTTGCCAATGCATCTGAGAGAAGTGAGCGAGCCCGCCAACTTGGAGGGCATTGTTGCAAACACCTGTCCGCTCGATTATTTACTAGAGTCTCTCTGGTAAAAGATTACTAACCTTTGGCATCCTCTTCAGCAGATTGGATGGTAACGCACTAGATTACTATCGGTTGTTAATGAGGCTTCAGCCCCTCGTGCATTTCTCGAGGCTAGAGTTCGCAGATAGAGCCGAATCGATCGGCATGCGCTCACCACCAGGGTGGGGGAGTCGAATGGAAGGAAGAGGGTACTAATGACCGCGTGTATGATACACGATGATTTAGATCGACGAGTTCGCGAGAGGACACTGGAAAAGCTTTGGCGGAAGAATAGCGGGGCCATGGAAATGTTCATTTCCGCACTAGAGGTGATTCCGATACATGTCTATTATATACCTATCTGTCAGCCGCAGCTAAGTCCTCCCCTCTTAGCGTAGATTCCTCCTGCTAACTAGAGATTGATTAGAGCTATTTATGTCGGGAATTTGCGGGGACGTGACTAGATCTCGTGCACCCTTTTCTCAGTATATGATAGCAGATTTCAATCGACACGTCGCGTCGCGTCGCGTCGCGGCACTGGCATTATAATTACGCATTTCGTGATTGGCGCAATCAACTTTCGGCTTTCGGCTTTCCACCTTCTGGCCCTATCTTGGCTGATTCGCGGCATGCGATTCCCTTAATGCGCAATCGATCCAGTTCCCTAGTGAAAGCTATTCTTGTATCTAACAGAACTGCAAGGACCAGATGGTGAGTTGTAGCATCTCCGGGATCTTGCACGAATGCATCTCTCCAAGGGTCTCGAGGGCGAAGGCTAAAGCGAAGAATAAGAATGCGACGAGTATGCTATCATTTGAGGATATAGATGCGTAGAGAAACAAAGTTAATTTAACTTTGGGCGCGTTCGAGTTAATTGACTGAGTTTCTCATTAGGAGCGAGTAGTCGAATGGCAGTGGTGCACCTGATCAATCTGGGAATCACGCAAGTCCTGGTGAAATTGCTGATTAGTCTGCAGCACGCGGACACCATTACGAGCGAAGTACTGACGCAAGAAGTGCTTTGGATTTTGGGCCAGGTAACTAAATCTGCCGGAAATATTATGCCTTCAGCGCGAGATCTCTAAAGGGAAGCCAGCCGGAATCTTCCAATGGGATGAGGTTCTCCAATTGCGAGGCCGATTGGGTGTAGGGTGTAGGGTGAACGAGCGAGTTGCGCGATTAACCAGAACTTGTTGGATCAGGTGGCTCAGAGGGACCAGAAATTCGTATCAAAGTTGAAACTGCTCAATTCCGTGAAAGTGTTCCATAACTTGCTGAAGCAACATTACAACAACAGCAAGACCCTGCTGCCGTTGCTCTTGGTGATAAAGAGCCTCGCCAAGAATTGTGAGCAGTCTCTAGTTTTCTCTCTGGCATAGGATAGATCAGATTAATAAAATTCATATTGTGTCCCGAGCAGCTTATTCCCTCCAAGTGTTGGTAAAGGACGGGATAGCCTGCACCTTTGAGAAGAGCCTGGTCTGCGTTGGTTACACGCCTCACTTAAAACTCAAGACATTGCTCGAATGCTTCAAATATTTTACTACTAACAGTAGGTAGCGAGGAATTTGAGGAGAGTGAAATTGAATAGAAGAATCTAGAATGTAGAGTATTGTCTGGCGCAGGATTGTGCTGCACGAAATTTGTCAAAGTCGGAATGGTTCAGCTGCTGTTGCGGATCTTCGAGAGATGGGAGAGGTTCGACGGGCAGATTCGCCTCAAGATTTGCAACTACGCTCTCAACACCCTGCAGCATCTCTGCGTGATAAGTTGGTCCATTCAGAATGCTGATGTGTGTCCGGCCAGTAGAAATAAGTGGAAGATGTATCGTATCTGTTGGGTTTTAGAGGCTGGACGGAAGGCTATCAAGGCGAACAATGGCCTTCAGCTACTCTACCGGTTCTGCAGTAATTGTCCAGAGGACAGAGCCTACGACTGTTTGCTCTCACGAATATGCGGAATAATCAATCAGTGTCTTGAGAAGAGGGAGTTGCCGGTGCCCGAAATGTCGCCAGCAAGGTGAACTCGACGATAGGTTCAACCTTCTAGATTTGATTTCTTCTCGAAAGTAACGCTTTCCAACTATCAATAAGGAAAAGTCCGACGATTTTCTTCGGATTCCAGGTTCATTCTGCCTGAAGCCAGTATCAGACCGAACAGCGCCGAAAGTGGTAGCGACATCGACAGCCAGGTGCGTATTTATCTCTGATTTCGTACGAACCAGTGATGTAATTCTCGGAGGAATGCCGAGCGTGCCGAGTGTTACGCGTTATGCGGTCAGTAAAGTGACCTTATCATTATGCCGAGCAATCAACAGCTCATTTGGCTCTTTTTCGAGCAAAGTTCCTGGTCAGAGGTGTGGACTTTGCGCCTGGTTTTCCCCAGCAGCTTCTTTTTTTTCGCCCGGCATCGACTACTCGATCGTTTCTTTTCTCAAGGCAAACAGTGTCGCTTCCCTGGGTAGATTGTACAGCGATCTGGATTCCGGGGACGACGAGGAAAGTCAGAATTCAAGGACCTCGAACGATAGGAGCATCCATGCCAGTGACGAGATAGAGGAGAGCAAGTTTTTTGCCGGGGTCTTTACCGCCCAAAGATCGGAGGACGATCTTCTAGGGTAGGAAGGAATTGTACCTGCCTCAAATTTCTATCGAAACTAGCCTCTACATCCTCGATCGATTACAGGTATAACTCATTTTTCAAAGAGCTCGGGCACTTGAGCGCACAATTGTCCGTAGCTAGTGTCGGCATCGAAAAGTCATACTCACAATCGGTCGAAGCACCGGAGGAAGAGAGGTGCAAGTATAGGGCCGTGAGGGGCCCGTACTCCAAGTGCTTTTTCAAAGATCCCAGCAAACCTGATCCGCTATTCAATCCGAACGAAATTAAACTCTTTGAAAAGCTGAACGGCTGCTTGACCGATCAGGAAGCCTACTGTGTGATCGCGAGTAACGCGAGAAGTGTCATTAATTTCGTGAAAGTGGCCTATCCCGATCTAGCTGGCGGGGATGCTTTGGGAAAGGCCGAGCCCTTGAACACCAAGGACAGAAAGATCTGTCGGCTGAAGCTTCTGACGTGCGTCGAGCGAGGGCTTCATTCTAATAGCTTGATGCAAGAGGTTGTCTACGACTTGGATGCCTTGACCTCCAACTGTACTTCCGAAAGAAAGAGTCAGAGTGAGGTGGAGAGTCGGTTCGAGAGACTGCTCTGCAATTGGGACGAAGGAAGAATAGGGAAACGATGCCCCGATGTCAAACACTTGCAATTCGAGTCTAGGTTCGAGAGCGGCAATCTCAGGAAAGCTATTCAGGTGAGATTCTCGAGAGAATCAAGTTCTGCTGATTCTCAGAGTTTGTCTCACCCACTCTAGATAGGTCCGAGGGAGTACGATCTCATACTAACACCGGACGTCAACAGTGGTTCGAGGCATCAATGGTTCTATTTCGAAGTCTCCAATATGGAATCGAGTCAAGCCTATACCTTCAATATAATCAACTGTGAAAAGGCCAATTCGCAATTCAACTTCGGCATGAAGCCAATATTGTTTAGCGTGACGGAAGCACAGCTTGGCCGAGCGGGATGGGTGAGGAGCGGTGCGGACATCTGTTATTATCGCAACTGCTACCAAAGACCGACTAGGGCAAAGAATTATTTTACCACCTCGTTCACCCTCACCTTTCCGCATGCCTATGATGTCTGCTACTTGGCCTATCACTTCCCCTACACCTATTCTCAGCTAATGACCAACATCTGGAACTGGAGCAGCCAACTTTCCGACAGTAATGTTTATTTTCGCGCGGAGACGCTCTGTACTACTTTGAACGGCAATGAGAATCCCCTTCTGACAATCACATCTGCCGATTCCGAGGGCAATCCCATCCATGTAAGTCTACCCTCTCGACCATCCTTAGAATCTACCGCTCCCTCCTCCACTATAGAGAGCCACTAGATATTCTTCTCTGTTTAGGCTCGAAAAATCGTATTCCTTACCTCGAGGGTCCATCCAGGCGAGAGCAATTCATCCTGGGTGATGCACGGAACCCTCCAAGCTCTTCTGAGCAACAGCAGCCACGCTGCCAGCTTGCGTGACGACTATGTGTTCAAAATTGTGCCTATGTTAAACATCGAGGGCGTTCTAAATGGTTGGTGAGTACCACAAAACTTCTCTCTGATCCATTGATCGCGCTCCTTATTCAAACAACCAACGATCCACGCTCTCGCATGCTGGCTATCGTAGAAATGTAGTCGTATCTTTATTTAATGCTCAATTACACAAGTTGCACATTCGCGCGGTTGTACGCTGGTGATATTTGATATCAGTATGTGTGTCTGTCTGTTTATCTGGCTGTATGTGCGTGAGCAGTTTGCGTGTGCCTGTGTGACTTAACATAGCAGCTAAGAAGAAGTCGGTTTAATATCGAACTAGTCCTATGCCGAATATTCATACGTCTGGATGACAAGAACCGTTCAAGTCTTGCATCGAATGCCCACTTTCGTAAAACCGTCAATCTTGGATTTTCACAGAATTCCTATGGGAAACGATTCGTCTTGCAGACGTATGAGTTTATGTAGATTAACTAAGACGATTCCGGCGAGTGAAGTTAAGCGACACTGGCAGACCCCCAAGCCTACACCGATGATACACCCAGTTAGTTCGAATGAATGATAGATCCCGTGCCTTCTCGACTGGGAACAGTGGCTTTCCGATCTCGGGATTACTATTCCTCAAGATCTTGCCGCTCTCTATCTCTCTTAAGATATGACGAAAGTGAATTCAGTCCGCCAGTGGCATGTGAACGCGATGATTATCTTCCCGCGGGGAAATCAGACAGGGTGGATGAGTGGATGGGAGGAGAATGGGAGGAACGAGGGGGTGGGATGGGATGGGATGGGATGGTGTGTAGGAGTGAGCGGCGATTGGCGAGGGTCCTAGCCTGCGACCACTTGGAGAAACTCTAAATAGAAGATCTAGTATACCGCGAGAGTCTCGGTTCCCCTTACTTCACTTATCGACGACGAGTATATAATAATATCAAGGCGAGACACGATGCCTAAAGAGTTGTAAAGCATTACTTGGACGGAGGGTCTAATACTTTGCCGTTGGTGCGCACTTTGATGTTGTACCTGTAGGCCGGTTCCGCCTCTGGCAGCATGGTGCTACTATCGTCATCCTGGTCCTTGACGAGTGTGCCTTCTTGCAGGAGGTCCGGTTGATCGTTGACGTAGTCTTGGACGGTGTCGTAGGGTCCGATGGTATGAGCATCTTCCAAACCGTTGTTAGGAGACTCGGTCTCCGAGGGCATGTCCGAATAATCGGCCGTCTCTCGATGCTCCAATCTCATGTTGGAGGCTGAAGCGGAGGAGGACCTCGAGGAGGAACGTAGGATCTCTCGAGTCTCGAGGCCATCGAAGACCGAGTCTTTGCGCGCCTGGGACGTGGCGGGGCTGTCGGTGAAGATGCTCGTGATGTCCGGTATGTGGACGGGCCTCGAATGGTTCGAATCATCGAGCTCGGAGTCGGTGGAGAGCTCGCGATCCGAATGATGAAGGGGGGATGATTCTATTGCCGGCTGCTTGCCAGATGCGGGAACGGCCGTGGTTATCAGCCTGCTGACGACCGGGTCTTCAGGTAATTTCTCGGCGACGGAGGAGACTTCCTCTTCCTCTTCCTCTTCCTCTTGGTGCACCTCTTCCTCTTGATGCACCTCTTCCTCTTGATGCACCTCTTCCGATGGTGTCGGCTTCTCCTCGATATTATCGCCGGCCCAATCTTCTGCCTCCTCGCCTCTGGTTGCCTTGTCTTCCTCGTGCACGTCGACCTGGTCGTCAATGACTGGCGCCGATGTAGTCGTTAGGTAGGGCCTGCGATTTCTGCAAAGTCCCCGCCCTATTTAACCACTGACAATCAATTCTCCCCACTTTCTTCTTCACCTGCCCGCCTCTCATATTTCTCTGCCATTTCTTCCTCCTTATTAATATGTACCAGCTTCTAGTACCACCGCTCTATCTATCCTAGATCCTTGGACAACTTATCTCGAACCGAGCTATGCTCTCATAAATTCCATGTCTTACGTCCACCGTAGCTCCGCTCGATCGGTTATAGCTTGTACCAGCATGAGTTCCTTCCACGATATTAAAAGCCTCCCACCATAAAATTGGGAGTAAGCTTGGATTCACCATGAAATACTGCTACTTTGGCTCTCACCCCGGCTCTTCTTCCATTACACTTTATGCAAGTCAAATATTACTATGAGCCTATGCAATCGTACCACGTATGTATTTCTAGTAGATCCACGAATCTCCCTAAGCCCCAACTATACACTATACATGGATGGAACCATCTCCCTTTCTCTGTGTTTATGTGTGTGTGCGTGTGCCTTGTGTATGCGAGAAGCGAGAGAATGATTGGGTTATTCAGAGGAAGCTTTAGAGCAGAGGCGTGTGTTTCGTTGGAGCCCGGCAAGTTATTATCCTTACCAAAGCGGCTCGTAAAACCTTTCTCGTTTCTGCACTAGCTGCCGGTCTCTCAGAGCCCGGGCTCCGATAGCCACTGACTTTTTTACTGCTAGTTATAAGAAGAAGCGTTATTGCCATCGCTAAAAATGTAGGAACCAGCAGCAGCAGCACCACCACCACCACCACCATCACCACCAACAGCGGATGAGCGCGCTCTTGTCCTTCTCCGATAATATTGCTCCAAACGAATCTCGATTTCATAGGATGAAGGCGTCTTTAGTGCGCCAATATAAAAGCCTGCTTTTACTGCGCCCTTCACATCTCAACGCGTGCACGCGAATTTCATTTGCATATGGAAAAACCTGCTTATTTCAGGAGAGTCTCCCTGCAATTATGGGGCTTCCTTCCACTCGATGCCAAGACAGAGAGTGCTTCTTGCCGAGTAACACCGCGATGTCTTTGCATATCTTATCGTTTGGCTCTTCGGGCCTTTTTATCTCGGCGGCGGTGCTATGTCCCCGAGTATTGGCTGGAACTTTGCGTGGAGAAAAAAGCCATCCCCGCCCCGCACCCGCCACCGATCTCTCACTCTCTCTCTCTCTGTCCGTAGGTACATGTATGTATACATATGTACATACATACTCCGTAGCTATCTACCTCACTCAATCTCCCTCTCGTCAGTCTCGTGTATTCTTGTGACAAATATTATCTCACCTCTTACCCCTGAGTCGCGGAGACCGGAATGCTGCCGTAGTTATAGTAATAGCATCTTGTCTGCTCGCAGATGAAATCCTTGACGAGGGTGCAGTCCTGCGCCTCCCAGGCTAATGTCGGCGCTACCATTGCCACGCAACCGTCCGCACTTCCGCTGTCCCCGCTGGAATATTTCAGTTTTAACCCTCTTAGATCCCCAGTCAGGATCCGTCTGTCGACATTTCCCGACAATTCTAGTATTCGAGTCACGAATCACCAGTGACGAATCACGAATCACGAATCACGAATCACAAATCAGGCGTTTCCGGGCCGCATGGCCACCGGATAATTAAAGCTCGTGAGCAGCTAGTCAAAGAGATAAGTTTGCAAAATAAGGCAGCGGGGCCTTTCTTAAGGACTGGGTAGGGTAGGCACGCGTTTGATAAAACGCAGAGAGATTGAATGAGGCGATACCTTTCACGGGCGACCCTCTGGGGCTCGGTGCCTGGTGGGACATCGGCAGGTCTATTGCCAGGCCGCCTTAACATGTAGTCGAAGGTCGCATTGAACGGCAGACCCGTGCTCATCCAAAGGAACATGTCCGTGCCCAATTTGTTGCCCGATGTCCAGAAATCGTATTTGATATAGCCGGCGTTCTTCAGATATTGTGTCATCGTGTCAGCTTTTTCTTTGGTCTCGAACGATGCCAATTGTAGGCCGAGGGAGCGGCAGTACTGATAGGCCAGGAAATAATTGAGTTCGGGACTGTAAGGATTCATTCTAGATACGAAGTACTGCACGCCATCCAGCTGGATCGTCGTGATCCTTTGACCTGCAACAGAATCACACATTTTTCCAACCATTCTCTCGGCATAGTTTCAGCCATTTATCAATTATTCTTCGTGGATAAGTGTATTCTAGCGTGAAAGGAATTTTTGTTGGGCATTTCCCCATATTATGTCAGCGGGCACGGCACGTCTCCGACAGCGCGCCAGCCACTTCCGACCTCCCCACCCGCCAGAAATGGCAGCCACAAATAGCTGAAAGTCCTCCTCTGCATTCTAATCTGTCTCCAGCCCGATTTTAGCATCGCCGCGCCGCCAGCACCGTTACGTCTCGCAGTTGACCACTTGACCAGCAGCGCTCGGAATATTTTTATTCGAGTGCAGCTAGCAATCTCTGAGAGGGCAAGGAAAGAAAAGGTCTGCGAGAATTGTTCATTCCCTCATGGAGGCGTCACTCGCCAATTCCACGTGGAAAGCATAGTGGTTTTATTTTCAATTGGAGGCGACAGCACGAAGATATATGCCCCCTACTCGTTTTAGCAGCATCAGACGGCTAGATGCTTTATGAGAGGAATCGCGTTCGCACGACTTAGCCAGCGAGTTCATTCAACTTGTACGACTATTTCGTTAACTGTACTTATGAATTGTGGCTTGTGGCCCGGCCTGACTGCCGAATCAAGCCAGTGCTCATTTGGAATTCGGACTCCTACTTTCTCTTATGAAAGATACACTAAGCCGGGGGTACGCCTTCCCTCGAAATTGCCGAATGATTGGCTCAAAAGGGAGCTGCAGACACAAACACTCCAAGGCAAGAAAAGTGGAGAATTGTCTTAAAGAATCAAATGAGAAGGGAAGGGTTTTTGCTCTGAATTAATGGGGTTGCTAGAGCGTTGTAAGTAGGGGGAAGGGGGGCGGGGCGGCTCGGTTTAGTGTAGCGTGGCGCGGTGCGGTGCAGATGGTAAAGAAGCCGAAGGCCTTGAGACGTCTGCCTTTGGCAAGTGCCGTTCGGAGTAGAGACGCTTGCCAGACGAAATTCAACTTCAATTTCATTGACGGAGCGCGATGCGGACGGGCGTTCAACCGGCCAGTCGACCGGCTGACTGGCTGGTTGGGTAATTGAATCCATGAAGATGAGCCAGGATACCGGAGAAGCGCGTGAATTTCGCGATGATGGAAATAGATTGTATGAAATTGTAAGGTTGCGGCTGCGGGGAAGGCGAGGGAGCGAAGCAAAGCGAAGCGAAGCGTTTTCCCGTGACTAGCAGTTGGAGTTGTACTTGGAAGTGGCGTGCGTGATCGACGATCGGTCGTTTCCTCTTCAGACTTTGAATGCACCGGACGACCGGTCGAGAGGACGTCGGACGTCGGACCTCGAGTGAAGGAAATAAAGGAGGAGTTGAAGACACAATGAATGCCGAGGGAACAAAGCGAACCGAGGAGAAGAGGATGCCTGGCCGACTGCGAATTCTACAAATTCTGCCAGACCTTTTCTGACCTTGCCGTTTCGACTATAATTACTTGCCGGAGGGCAAGCAAGCAGGGGAGCGCGCTCCATGCCAATGGATCGCCAAGATGTTTTGCTCCATCGCTATTCACGAGGCCAATGAATACTCTCCGAGTGAATTTACAGCTTGCTCCTTTGCGCCACGGAATATCTTTTCAATTTGCAACTTCCTCGGGCTCTTTTCATTGAGAAAAAAAAGCTAAGGCTAGGAATTCCCGGCACCTTTGATTTTACGAGGGAAAGGGTGATCTTCTACGATTCACTAGGATTGGGTAATGTTTAAAATTGCAGAGTGGATAGTGGAAAGTAGATAATTGTAAAAGCGGGTGAGTAGTTGGCTGATGAAGAAGAAGAAGAAGAAGAAGAAGAAGAAATGGATGAAAGAAGATTGGTAATGTGGAAGCGGAAGAAGGGGATACCGGTACTGACCTGTGGCGAAGGCCACGGCGACGAGTAGCAGCAGAGTGATCTTCATGGTTGGGGTGTTGGATTAATCGATGAAGCAACCGTTTCCGTTTCCGACTCTCGGAATACAGCGGACGTTAGAGTTAGGGTCGCGTTCTCGAACTGGCCTCGCGCTGCGCCGGGGGCCCCCTTAAGAGTCTTCTGCCCCGATCCGAGAGGAGGGGGCCGTTGAAGATGATTCACTGGCAAACCTAGAGCAGGGCGAGAGGGAGCGTGAGAGAGCAAGGGAGAGAAGAAGAGCGTGTCGAGGAAGGAAGGGACAGGAGTGCGAGGAGGATGGGGAGAGCTTCGAGACCGAGACCGAGACCGGGACCGGGACCGCGACCAGCCGATCCGAAATGTAATCGACTTCGCCGGCAAAAAAGCCCCAGGTGACAAGGTCACAAAAAATTCTGCCTACAATACACTGGCAATGATAGAGGATGCAGTGTGCGCGTTCATTGACACCGCTCCAACTGAAAACCCTACCTACAAGAACCGAAGCCAACTCCTCCTCAAAGGATTGCTGTCCAGTTTTCCTGGAACATTTCTATCTAACCAGTGATTTAGCATCGTTCTACTTGGAGCAGGCATTGGGAAGAAGGCGCAATGGGGTTGGAATAAGTCGGCAATGCTTGGAACCTGGAATAATCCGAGATCCGAGGGACAGTCGGGTAACAGTATACCACAGAGAAATGGTGGCCTGATGGATTGGAAGATCACGTGCGTGCTATTAATAACCGATCGAGTTATGCAGCTCGTCCCTCTGCTGGATGAAGCGCGATGGAATTCTGCTTTGGCGACGCTTCACGCTCTTCATCGTCCTCAATGGAATCGTATTGACGCTCGCTTGCAAAAAGACTGGCTTTTCAAGGCAGACTTCATTTCTGACCGTACCTTCCCTCTTCATATCATTTCTTCCCCCTGCCACACAACCACCACCACTCTTCCACCACAATCTTTATCAGAGAACAGTTATGATTATCAATCTTTTTCCAATCATTCTTGCCGCCCTAACGATCGTTATGGTATGAGCAGCTTCCCTTTTCATTTGAATTCGTAAATCTTGACGCAAAGTTGCCGCGGCAGTTTAGCCGCCAATAATGAATTATTGCACAACCAGGAAAAAGAGTGGAGTAACATTGAAATTGGACTTGAAATTGGACTTGAAATTGAAATTGAAATTGAAATTGAAATTGAGAAAGGAGCCTGGAGGGGGAGGGAGTACGTTCTTTCGAAGGGAATCAGTGTTCAAGTGTACCGCACTGCCTTTGAACCGGTTCCCTTGTTAAGCCTTTGGCGCCGTCTATTCTTACATCCTTGCCCTTTACGCGCCTCGTCCATCCAGGCATTGACTCGGCCATTAAGGGAATCAGCAATCCTCGAGAAAGCCCCTCGTAATCACAGCCCGATTCTTTAAATACACCCTGAAAAGAAGCCGAGCATTCTCTGCTAATTACTTGAATCTACCGATCGTTCACCAGTACTAATTTGATAGTGGACGGCTGGCATTGCCGATCGGGGTATTGATCCTCCCTTAATGCAGTTATAGTATCCAGCTAGGTATGTACCAAGAGATTTCGCATCTCGTGAGAGTCTCGGCCGCGGCTCCAGTTGGCTCGGCTCCCAATCCCAGTCCAACTCCTAGTCCGAGCCAGAGCCTCGCTCTAGCACTTCCAGCTGGCGTATCGACAGTGCGGTACGGCCGAGCGGCCGCAAAAAGGCTCGCGTCTCAAGGTAGGCTTCATTTCTGACCGTTCGTGTTCTCGCTCGAGAGATCACCGGCTCCTGGAATATAGCCTGTGTCGATCGGCTTCTCTCCTCCTCGATGGAGGTTGTACGGGGCCTCCTGGTTACTTTGGTTACGATATGGAACCGGTACCTGGTACTCGGTACATAGCTAGCCGGTAGCTGGCTACCCTCGCTGCTTAGCCCAGAAAAGGCACCGCGGCCGACCCTCCACCACCTTCGCACTCGCCGCTCTACATCTCGCGCTCCCTCCACCCTTTCTTCCCTTTCCTTCATTTCTTCTAGCGCTTCTCCTCTCGATTGGATGTTGCTGCTTGTGGTACAGCTGGATCAATGATCGTACGCATCCTCTTCTTCTGCTGGCTGGCTGGCTGGCTGGCTGGCTTTGCGGCCGCGCTAAAAAGGGCCTCGCGTGTCATTTGAGACTGGAGACCCACCGCACCAAGCAAACAATCTCGAATCTCGATCACCACGCAGCCTCTGGCCGATCCTCGATCTTAATGATAGCGACCAGCCTGAGCAGGCTGCTCCGCTCCTGCGGAATCCCGCGAAATCGCGATATCGTTAATGGCAGAAGCCAATTGCAACCGGCCGAGTCCTCCTACCTGCTACATACTATAGCCTTCAACTTTATGCGAGCTCTTTAAGATTCCGAAAAAATGCCAGGGGGTACAATGCTGCCGGTGGACCGTTCCTTCAGTGGAAAGGGTCCTCCACCTCTCTTCTCTCGATAACGAAGTTGGTCCCCAACTGCCGCGCCAACTACAGGCCATCTTCTCGTAGAATCCCCGAGCCACTCTCTATCGGAACAATCTACCCTTGCTTCCATACGAATTTAAATGGAGAGTATGCCCGTTAAGAGATAGGCCGCATCTCCCTTTGTATCGAGAGTATATACTAGTGATTTCGGTGTGCGCCGGCCAACAGATCGGGATAGAATGTGGTATGTGCATCAAGTACAGCTCGTAGCTCGTTGCGTGGGTCACGTTTTGCTGGTAGGTTGGTGCAGGTCAGTTTAGCAGGTCGGCTTCCCAGCACACGACAGCATTCCCATGGGAATGCACGGACTCCCGCAGTCGCTCGCCATCAGGGCTGCTCTTGCTCTTGCTCTTGCTGTTGGTGGTGCTGCCAGTGCCAGTGCCACTGTGTCCACTTGGCCGGAGAAATACCTACTTACGGCCACCGAGGGATCGTGCCCATACATATTGGCGACCAGGACCAAAGCAGAACCCCCATCCTGGATAAACAAGCGATCCCGCGCCACCTTACTCCTCCTCATTCTTCTGCTCTCTTCTCTCTACCAACAAGGTCCTAGAAGCAACTTCTCACACAGAGACTTGATCCTTTTTTGCCAAAACAAAACTAAAGAAAGGGTTGCTCTCTGAGCGCGCCAGCGGCGTGCCGGCCGCCGGCCGCCGACACCGAGGAACAAGAAGAAGACGAAGACAACGACGAAGTCGACGACGTCGACGACGGCGATGACGACGACGACCACGACGGCGACGGCGACGACGACGGCAGCGGCAACGAAGAAGAAGCAGAAGAAGAAGGAGGCGAAGCTGCATAAGCAGAGGATGAGGAGAAGGAGGAGCAGGAGCAGGAGCAGGAGCAGAGTAGATGGTCTTTCTCGGGTGAGAAGGGAGAGGGAGATTCTCGAGGTCTATTTCTGGCCGGGCAGCAATCGCTATGTAAGGCCCTGTTCCGTCCATCCCTCTCACTGCCCTCCTTCGCTCTCTCCTCCCCGTCTCCCATCTCTTCTTCGCCTCTCTGGAGAACTGATGGTGAGCTGCCTTCGGTCCAGCAAGGCAGCATCTCTCTCGGCTACTCAAGTCGATCGGGGGAGCCATATTGGCCCGTAGGCTTCGAAAGCCATCCACTCTTTCATTTGGTAGTTCTAGGGCAGTGATCCTCATCGTGTCTTTTCTGCCCTCCAAGTGATATCCATCGATATCGAAGCGACTGCCAGTCCTTCAGTGTCAGATGCCATGCCTGCAAATGTCACTTTCCTTACGGCCACTTATTTTTAACGCGCCCTCCCTCCTCCATCCTTCTCTCAAGAGCGCCTGCATTGAGAATAGTTGGAACTGGCAGGCAACAAAGTGCGTGTCAATTAGTCCAGGAATATCAAGGAACCTCCGCTCTACTTGTACAAGTATACCGTGTCGATCATGTTCCCGCGCTTCTTCTTACATGTAAGAAAGTGAACAACTTGTCTTCGGAATACATGTTTAGACAGTGCATTTCTCGCGGGACTTAATGCGACTATAAAACGGCGAGAATACGCCATACCTCATTATTAACGAAGAGGGACATGTAATCCTGATAGGCTCAATGAAACATTCTTCAAGTACAGGGTGAGTCACTTGCCTTTGAATCACCACCAAAAATTGGATATTTTCGATGGCCAAAAATATGGAGAAAAAAAATTTTTGAGCTGGGGCTCTGAAATTTATATCACATCTTCCTTGATGCAAGGGCAGGTTGCCCGCCAAATTTCAACCCCGGAAAAGGTCGGGAAGTCATGAAAACATGCAAAAAACAATCGGAATTAGGCGAAATTCATTATTTAGGATCGGTTTTCTTTGTGTTTTAGGCAGAATTCCGGCATTTCCCCCACAACATTTATGTTTTTTTTCCGTTTTGAGACACGAGCAATCGAAAAATCAAGCGTTCGTCCCGGTCCCAGAACCTTCGAAAAATCGAAAATTTTTGAAGGGGTATGCCTTAAAAAATTTGCGAAAAAATGAATTTTCAGCTAGGGCTCTGGAATTTTTTCTACTTTCTCCTCGATGCAAAAAAACACTTTCTACAAAGTTTCAGCCCCGGGAAAGGTCGGGAAGATAAAAAAACATGAGGAAAACCATCGAAATGAAATATTCAGGATCGGTTTTCCACCTGTTTTAGGTAGAATTCCGCCATTTCCCCCACAACATTTATGTTTTTTATCCGTTTTGAGACACGAGCAATCGAAAAATCAAGCGTTCGTCCCGGTCCCAGAACCTTCGAAAAATCGAAAATTTTTGAAGGGGTAGGCCTTAAAAAAAACCTAAACTTTGAGCTGGGGCTCTAAAATTTATACCACTTCTTCCTTAACGCAAGGGTACATTCTCCACCAAATTTCAGTCCCGGGGAAGGTCGGGAAGTCCACCAAAAAAAATAAAAGGGCTAGGAGAGTTCTGATTCAAAGGCAAGTGAATCACCCTGTACATAGAAAAGAGCTGGCAATTAATTTGCCTAGTAATAGTTTGCCGCCCGTTCGGAATGTTTGGCAAAGCTTCGAGGACTCATCGGAAAAAGTGACTTGGAAGAGGGAGTCATTATTGTTAGGGGTTTGGAGAAAAGGAACAGTAGGGAGGCGAGACAATGAGAGTGGGAAGGGAAAGAAAAGGGAAAGGCGAAAGGGAATAGAGGGAAGAGAGGGAAGAGAGGGAAGAGAGGGAGGGGTTAAATCTGGCATTAAATCTTTGCTCTCTTTGCGGTACTCCTTGTATATGGATAATGACCGATAAAGTACAGAAATGGATGATAATAACAGCCGCGGGAAAGAAGGAGCATTAAATGGCCAGTGTTTTACTTGGCTCTGTTGATGCGTTCATGTTCGTGCTGATACTGGCGTGTTACGCACCCGACTTCTCAGAGGTCGACCTAGAACCTGA
This sequence comes from Ectemnius continuus, assembly GCA_910591665.1. Lineage (NCBI taxonomy): Eukaryota > Metazoa > Arthropoda > Insecta > Hymenoptera > Crabronidae > Ectemnius > Ectemnius continuus. The sequence continues at coordinate 265,004 of OU342866.1, forward strand.
AACCGTGGCCTTTCCTTGCGGTTACACCAACCGAACGAGCCTAGTAATCCATTTAATATAACTGAACTTCCACTCGAAGACAATTTATTATGATTCGGCGAAAAAATCTCCATTTTGAGCTGTCCAAGAAGGTAGCTTGGGAGCACGTCAATTTAGTCCTACTTCTAGAGGCTCACGTTTCTTTCTCCTTAAGTTCTATTTGTGCTCGGCTTCTTCTTCTGGCACGTTATAGTTCTCAGTATCGTATTCTCTTACTGAGAATAAGGGTTCGCGGTGGTCAAGCCCGCAGAAGGTCTCGGCTCTAAATTAAATCTCGATTCGGATAGCCTGTGAATTCTGTGACCCGCGCGCGCGCGCGCGCACGAGCTCTCTCTTCCTCTCTCAACACTGCTTGGCTGACAAATCGAAAATTAAATCTCGCATAATTTATACTGGCAGCCCCCTGCGAAACTGGCAAGAATTCGTTGTTTAAGGAAAGATACAAGTTGGCCATTCGTTGGGAATCGGGCTTTGGACTTGGCCGGCGAACATCTCTCTTGCATGAACGAGAAATAACTCTGGCCTCGAGATAGGACCATGTAAGAAAGGTTCGCTGAATATCTTCGAAATAGAGTCCAGTGCGCCCTGCGCCATTCCCTGCCTCACTCGTCCTTGGAGTTTAAGGTGCGCGATCGATGAAATACCGTTCGATTTTTTCTCACCGTCTGCCGCGCGCTCGCGCGCACCAATACAGTTCGAGAAGAGAGGTCGCAGATATTCAATGGTCCATGAAGAAGTGTTACTTCATCTAACTAGATTCCCGTTATCGCGGCTGGCCAGTATTACCGCTAGATGACAATCAAAATGTTCTCTTGCCAATTGAGAGAGCGCGGGAGAGGAATCCGCGAGTGCTTTGTGCAGGAGGGTATTGGGATGCGCAGAAGAAAGGATTGAACTCGAGCCCTCGCCGAGCCCTCGCGGAGCCCTCGCGGAGCTGTAAAAAAGGGGGAGGGGGCATGGCAGGGGCCTTGCTCGAGAGAAATGCAAATCGGGACTGGTCACGAATATTCTAATGTCCAGTTAGCCCTTGGCCACGCAGCTGATGCACGATCCCGAGCGAATGTCACTTGCTTTTCCCTCGAACTGACCCTCTATCATTTAGTTGAACACGATATCCAGTCTAGATAGTAGGCGGCCTTTTCCTGCTCGTCAGGAGAAATTTGGGAGGACGACTAGAATATGGTAGGGCGAGGGAAGCAGGACTCGCGGACGTGCGGTTATTCGATCGTCGTGATCCAGCTTAGGATTAGCTTCCGGCGAGGATGAGCGATGCGGATGAGAGGCCGTGCGGGGCGAGAACAGATGGAACAAAGAGATAAGTGAGAGCGGATGCAGTCGGTAGTAAAGTGCAGGGTATTAGTAGCAACGCGTGATACTTGGAAGAACTGCTTAAAGAACTATAGCGAGCATGCCCCCAACCTGCTGCGCCAAACCATTTTCCTTTACGATCCCAGCAACCCTTTCTCATAAGTTTCATGCCAAACCAAGACCACCATTTTTCTTCCCATTATAATAACTGTGCAAATCTTGACTAGTCGGTTTAGAAGCAACGGGATTATGGGCCAAAGAAATCGTGGCCAATCTTAATCGGGCGACTTTTTATCATTTCGTCGAATGCTGACGGACCGTTATGGTATTTCAATAGTGAATAAGATAAGGTTGTACCAGATGAATTTGGGAGAGCGGAGACATTGGAAAGATGGGATGATGATAGTTATTGATGGGATGAAACTATAACGGTATTGGAATTCCTGATCCGCCTTATACGATCCCGATGGAGATCGGTCGAGAGTGAAATGTAGAGGCACGCGGAACCACTTTCGATATAATTCGCAAGTCCGGCTGACGACTGTACCGCCTTCCTAGAGATACCATTTCTTCCAGCTTATCGATATCAGGATCTAGCTGTACAAGTTCACTCTTTTCCTCTCTATGTATCCGTTGGCGAATTGACGATGCTCAAACAAGTAAATACCGAGGAATGTATCGGCTGTTGGGGAATAAAGGTTGGTAAGGAGAGTGAATGAGGGAGTGGAGGAGTGGAAGACAAGAAAAGGACGATTGGCGGATTTATTAGTCGAGAATAATAAAAGAGCGCGGATCGGGGCTCGTAAATTGCGAGTGGAACGATACTGGTCGATTAATACGTCCGATTTGTCTGATGGGTCTGCTTTGGTATGAAAAGCGGCAGGGCGACGCGGCGGTGCCTTTGAAAATGGTGAGCAACGCGGGCAACGCGGGCAAGGAGGTGGAGGGCGGCGCGAGAAACGAGAAGCAAGACCCCCGAGAGACTTGAGCGTTGAGCGTTGAGCGTTGAGCGGTCGGAGGCTCGGTTGCTCGGTTGCTCGCTCGCTCGGTTAGGTGTAATTTGTACTGGACCTCTCTCTCCGGCAGGAGCTAAGAGAAGTTCGCGGTCAAGGCTCCTCTGGTTCAAGTCATTGACATCGTATCGTGCGCCGTGTGCTGAGCACCAGCACCGACTGATGCTGGCCATTACATCGGCTGGCTAATAAAACAGCCAGAAGTTCATTGTACAATCCTCGAAAGCCCGGGTCCCTGCCTCGCCAATGAATCTGCGAATCATCCAGCGTGCTTGCCTTGCCTGCGCTTTGCCCTCCCCTCCGACCTCCTCCAATCCCGCCGCCCTGCGCCACCTCTTCATCCTATATTCTCCTATATTCTCCCTCGAGCATTCGAGGATTCCTGGAGCGCGAACTGGAGCCACCGCGCCACACCACTAGCCTATACCAACACCGCTCTCAGATGAAAGCTCCGGGGCTTCGTGTAATCATGCCTATTTTTCGCCATCAAGAATCACAACACCTGCTCTACTCTGCTCGGATTTGATTTTAATAAGAATCCAAGATCGGTTTGTTGTCGGAGCAGTAAGTTTTTTAGGGCGTTGAATGGAGGCATGGTTCCGCCGATGCGGTGGGGAGTTCTGGCCTTCGGGAGCGTGTGGTGGTGCGCGCAGCTGCACTGTCAGCATGCTTGCAGATTATTCTTATTATTCGCAACGCGACCATGTCGATCGTTACCTGCTGGTCGTGGACGTGTCACGCGCCTCCCGCCTCCCAACACCCGACTACCGACTACCGACTACCTTGAGGCCGGAAGCGATTACGAGGCATCAAACTGCTAATGTTTGTATTACGTGGCAGACGCCAACACCAACGCCAATCCGCCAATCCTCCCGCACCATCGCTCTCTGAGCATTGCCCCTTCGCCGCTCCCTCCCAATAGTCCACCACCGATTCTCAACTTCTTTCGACTACTATAAACGCGCCTCCAGTCTCGAGCCTCCAGCCAAGGTTGATGTACGTTTAATTAGCTTGTCGCCGCTCGCTGCTCGCCGCTTCCCCCCCTATTCTTAAAGCCCCTCCAACTCAACATTACTATTTCTAGTCCCGAGAGACTCTGACTAAGCAACCTAATTGACTAGATCCATTCTGATACTGGAACCGAACTCGGTTGCTCGCCAAACTTGCCCTTCCTTGGGTTCTTTGGGCTAAGGGGGGCATTTGAGATTGGTGGCAAAATTTCCCGGAATGATAAGTATTCGATGAAAGAGTGACCGTTCGGGGGGCTCTCGGAAGAATGTGAAGAAGGGGCAGGGCAGGGCAGGGCGGAGTGGGTATGATCGAAGTGGTGCCACTGGGAGGGATCGATCGTCAATCGTGGCCCACTATTAGCTATGCGAGACGCGCAGGCGTCACTTCCTCCGGTGATGCTTCCGGCGGCCGGAAACGTCCTTCTAACCGTGCTTGAATCCTTAAATGACGCCGATCTCGCGAGGGCTCCCGCCGACTCTTTTTCTCCTGACTAGCCTCTAATAAGGTTGCCATCCCAGCAAGTATAGTCGGTAGGCCGTTTTGAAGTAGCAGCCAGAGGAGTATGGATTGGCCGTTTAATTTCAGCAATCGGTACGGCCTGACCAACGAGGACCTCAACCGGCGCTGGAGTAATCCGAATCAGGTGATGCATCCGGTCATCTACCACACCAAGGGCCTCATGGAATATTGCACGAGGGTGCTGCAGAGGCCTCCCCACGTTTTCGTCGACTATCACGGCCACTCGCGAAGGAAGAACGTGTTTCTCTTCGGCTGCTCAAGGTCGGGTTCTTGGAGCGCCGCGGACAGGGCGAAACCGGACCAGCCGGTGCAGTATTTGGTAAGGGACGATAGAGGGATCTCCGATCTCCGATCTCCGATCTCGGTCGGACCGAGATTATTTTTAGATCGACTCCTCTTTGCGCATTATACACACACGCACATACATGTACCCCCAGCAATCGATAATGATCACGATCCCCATCGATCGTGCTTGCCTGACTGGCTACACTTATCTCGGGATTCCTGCGATCCTTCTTCTCGAAAGAGCGCTTGCCTGAATAATCGGCCGGATCCGAGGGTGCATGCTGCTTTCCTTTACCTGGCTGACCAGCCATCAGATTCGCCAAATCAAACTTAGCAATGATCTTTCAGGTGTTACCACACCTCATGGAAAGGACATCGCCTGCCTTTGCACTGGCATTGTGTTCCTTTAAGGTCGAGAGAAATAAAGAATCCACTGCCAGAGTGGCCGTTTGGCGACAATTGGGAGTGACGAGGTAAACTTCTCAATTCATTCCAATCGATCATCAAATCGGTGGTGTCGCTCGGTCTCAGAAAGAATCTCCTCTCATTTGGAAACAGGAGCTACACCATGGAGAGTAGCTTTTGCGGATGTGACCAAGGTGCCTTAGCTGGACTGCACTTAGATACCAATCATCTCAAGAGCATAGGAGAAGATTTCTGTCGAGCTCTGTCCTTGATGAAGGATCTCGAGGGAGATTGGAATATAGACAAGTATGTATTCCACCGATTGACTACCTTTTCATTGGGGAATAAGTCCGCGGCCGAGCGGCTGAACGGACGAGTCCTTTTTATTGATTTGTCGAGAAGAGAAAAGTTTCGAGATTTCTTTGATTCACTCTGACCCAGGTCAGTGAAGGCAGCCTGCTGCCCGAGGAAATGCGTGCTGCGAAAGAGTAAGAAGGTTCCAAAGTGCATTCAGGATAAGCACGCGGTCCACCATATCGTGGGAATCATTTAGGGGGACTGGCTCTAATCCCCTGTAAGGCAAATTAATTGAATCGCTGGCTAACTCTAACAGCTGCATTGACGAGTGGATACTAATCGCTAAGATAACCATTTGGTGGGATTTGCATACATATATCCCGGGCGCTAGTGGTGGCTCATCTGTTGGAGAATGATTATTAATCGCTTGTCGCTAATTCTCTGGTCTGACTGGGCTGGCTAACCGATAATCGTATTAAGGATGGTGGAAGGTGTCCGCCTGATCATTAATCTCGGTTTTCCAGGATTCCCATGGAAGAAGCCATTCCCGAGGAGTCTGGATGCATGGACGAAGAGATCTCTTCGAGCTGCGAGTCCGAGGAGTCCGACTTTGAAGCTTAGAAAAGACTCCGCTCCAACCAATAAATTCATAATGTTCATTCACACCATTACAACTTAACGGAATTATCATAAGACTGTGCAGACTCGGATTGCGAATAAAATTGAAAAGTGTGGCGTGCAGACTTTGAAAAAGAATTTTATTTCAAACTCGTAACAAACCTTCTATGTATTAAGCCTGACATTCTCGTACAATGCATTTAGAAAATCACTTTCGCTTATGTTCTCTGAATCGCGAAACTTAGGAAGTAAATTTGAGCGTCTCCCATCACACAGAGCTTACACATGATAATATACTATGGTACATACTCTCTAGCTCTCGAGATACATACTGTACGTCTTTATATTGCCCGCTCTCCCCTAGAACCAGAATTTGAGAACTTCGTCCACTAGCAGACTTTTCCCTACCAATTCCAGGCCGCGATCTAAACCAAAGAGGTTTCCGCCCTTCCGTAGCTAATAGATTCTCTATCTTTACAACGATCAACCGAGTAGAAGACGGATAAAATCACTTGTCACACCAACTTGTCAAAGAAATCCCAAGTTCTTCGCTCAAATTCTCGACCCTCGGTCACATTACACGCAGAATTCATATGAGCACAATCAAGCTCATTATCAATAAACTCGTTTACCTTTATTGGTGTCCTAGCCTCGATTATTTCGTACATTAAAAAAGTCGATAATAGTACCTATCAAAAGTTAGTTCAGTCTTCTACCAGGCCGTCTCGTGGCGTCAGTGCGAAGTTTATCAAATTCGGGTTTACCATCTTATCCATAGAAAAGCGGATGAGAACAAAATGAAGTGCATCTAGATACAGTCGGTCGTTCCAAGAAAATCTACGAAATCTAGACACCATTCGAGATAGCTCGTCCCGCGATCTACCACAAACCGGTCTTATTATCTACCTGACATAACTGCGTCTCCTCCGAAGCAATCGGCTATGACAACACTGAATCAAAGAGTGGAAAAACGGGCGAAAGTGCAACGATTCTTTAGCCCTCCATGAAATCAGCCTGGAACTAGACTATGAAATAAAAGGAAAGGCTAGAAGAGGAGCTAGTGGGGAAAAGAGACAAGTCTGATTTCATGAAAGATAGACTCGAACGATGCTCAGTTACCAGAGAATACTGGAATTGAAAGAAGCAAACGCGACAGGGCGAATCATATGATTCCAATACTGGTTATCCTTTACTGTGGAACAATGTCGAGTGATATGAATCATGGGTTTAAAATTCGGTTAACAACGGACCATCGAAACTTGTGTAAAATTGTGCCCTGTACATTGTTGGTTAATTGATTGGCAAAAACGAGATTGTATATAATTGCACTCGCTCGGTTCTCGTTCTCTTGTCCACGAGAATAAATCACTCTCGACATCTCTTGTTTTTTACCAATGCAAAATAAGAGAAACTTACATTGAAGAATCATTAGCGAAGGATTCTCAGCTCGAGTTGAGAGCATCGTCTCCAATAACTGAAATGGGATCGAGAAGAGGACTGCCACGATTTATGGACAGGCTCTTTCTTTAACTGACCCCGACAAACGATGGTGAGAATAAAGCTGCACCCTTATTGTCTGTTTGGCGTGTAGAATGTGCGCGGATATATTCTAATCTTTGGGAATCCTTGCCTATTGATCTATGTACTATTTTAATCCCTAGAGGTGCCCAAGCGAGAGACTTCTCTAGAGTATCATTTTAAACAGTTTAAGATCTTTGTCCTTGGCGGCTGTACACGCGATCTAATTAATGGCGAATTGCAAACTGCGAATTGCGAATTGCGAATTAGATATAATCGCAACTAGATCTCTGGTCGAATGATTTTGGCATTGGTATCTGGGAAATATCGATAACACGATCGCAGGCAGAGCGTCATCTATCGACGAAAAGAAAACTAAGTGAGAGGTTTAATTACCGTCGTTTTCATCGAGCAGAATCATCAAATGTTCAATGATAGATGGAAGGAGAAATAATAGGGCAAGGGTGGTGGAGCTCATTGAAAACGACGGCTCGTCAAATGCTAACCAATGCTAAGCTCGCCGTACCACCAAGAGTCTAACACCGAGAACAAAAGGTTCCTCCCACGACTAATAGTAACAGTAAGCTAGGAGAAAGATCGTAAAGGGAATCGAATGCGCCGGCCAAGTTCTTTTACTCGGCCGCCTTAGCTTTCTTCATGTAGAGCTTAAATTGCTCGTAGGTGACCCAGAGGACGATGTTCCAGGAGACTAGCCTGGTGAAACTGGGCACGAAACCCTTGTAGAAGGCGGCCGGACCCTCGTTGACAAACATGCGAACCGCGCAATCGATGGCACCCTTGTATTCTCCAGAGGGACTGTTCATATATCGAGTCTTGACGACGTCGACCGGGCTGGCAGCCAAGGTGGTGCATAGGCCGGCTGCCATTGCCGATGTCAAGTGGCAGGGCAAACCATCCTGCAGCATCCCCGAGTGCACGATCAGATCCTTGATGATGTCGTAGCAGACAATCTCGGCCACATTCACTATAGCGTTTCTCGAGATGTTCGGCATCGTGCCTGTGCCAATTGAAAGCGCTATTAGCACTGCAATGGAGCAGTTGGATATGTAGAGGAAGCGGAGAGGCTCCTCTCCCCTCTATCGGCTTATGCCCACTAGACTATTATAGTCGCGGATTGTGGATCGAGCTGGTATGCTGGTAGGTGGCAAGTGGGAAGTGGGAAGGTCGAGGTGGATGAGTGAAGCCAGTCGCTGGCTTGGTTGGGCTAGGTTGTGCGGGGCAGCCGCGAGTCGCGACGCGCTCGGCGCTCGGCGCTCGTAAATCCTAATAACTCGTACCTTTCCAGAGGCCGCGCGTACCCTCGAGAGAAGCGATATTCCTGTAGGCCTGCAGGGTCGAGCTGTATCTCGCCGATGATCGTCCATTACTTCCAGCCTGCAAGCGCACCTTGACGACATCGGTTGGTTGGGCAAAGAGCACCGCCAGCGCACCCGTCGTGATTCCAGCAGCAACTCGTGTACCAATGTTCATTGAACCAGCGACGCCGACGCCGCCCCTATTATTACCTGTCGGGAGAAAAATCCCCTAGTGAAGTCGGCGGGCATCCAATGGCATCTGGAGTATGTATGTCTGTCGCTTCTTGTTTTTGCTTTTTTACTCGAATACAGGTTGCCAGAAGGATTAGTTATTTCAACTTCCCGTCGGCCATCGCCGTAACAGTGATTTAGTAGGAATTCAAGACAATTGGATGACTTGGAGAGTCATTTGTTAGGCTCAAGTACAATTGGTCGAGTCAAACTATCCAAGCAAGGCCAAAGTCCAATTGGTCGCGTGACTCTAGAATTCCGAGATAGATCTATATCAAGTATGCCACTCGAACCAATTGTACTTGCACCTGTATCTGCGAGGCTCAATGTTTTCTACTCCAGTTTGGACAATCGAATACCGAGAGTAGTCACGATTCGCGAGATAATCGGCTCCGGATCGACTCGGGAGACAAATCCGCGATACGAACACGCTTTTTCTCGCGAGTACCGATACCGTATAGGAAAGACAATAAACTTTGCCTTTGAGCGCAGCGCAAAGTGGCGCGTGGCTTCGTTTCAGTTTCGGAGGAGCCAGGAGCAAGCAAGAACGCGCCTGGCTTTACCGAGTCTTATACTTATCGCATGTCTCACAGGCCTGGAAGACAGTATATGGTATTATGAAAGAGTTAGGAGTTTGTTGGATGTACCGTCGATGATTCCAGCGTAGAGTGACTTCACGCTGTCGTAGAGGCCCAACCGTATGCTGGCGAAACACATCTGTCTCTGGAGTCCCGCGGACAGACCTCCGTACAGGCTCCTGTAACCACCCTCGCTCAAGCTCACCGCCCTCACAATTTCCCCGCCCTCGCAACACGAGCCCAGGGCACACCTCTCTTTTATTCTTATTCTCATCTTATTTTATTTAGTACTCATTTTTCCCCTCTCTCTCTCTCTCTCTCTCTCACTCACTCTCACTCTCTGTTTTGCTAATCTGCCCCCTTTCGCACAACGCGATCTATGATTTACTACGGTAGTCGCCTGCGATTTAATCTCTCTCTCTCTCTCTCTCTATTTCTCTCTCTCCCTTTCTTTGACTTGTGTCCAATTTCTACTTTGACTCTATTGGCACAGGTATTGTTTATCCAACTTCGTAGCGAAGATCAGATCGTTCTATGACGAGTTGGTTCGGTTGAGTGTGAGATTATTCGAGGGGTCCGAGAGAAAAGAGACGATTGCAAGATGTGAGGTGGCAATCGGTCGACTTGGGAGAGAGTTTACGGTGCTAGAGAGCTGGGTACACTGCGATATGTAAGTACGTGGAACGTATTTCCCGGTATTCAAAGCAGAACCAAGTCCAAACGCAAATTAATCATTCAAGTTGCGCTGCTATTGGGCTAGGCAAATTAAATAAAAGCAGAGGAGAAAGTGCGTCCAATTAAATAAAAGAGTGTGTTGGAGGGGAGTCTCTATGGGGTATCTCTCTTTACTCGACTGAAAATTTTGCAGTTTCTCACTTGATATATTTCCTAGAACGGTCTGTTGAATTTTGAGACTCTGACGCGAAAGATACCCCACATGCGAGAGAGAAATGAAATAGTAAGAGAATTGAAGCGTAGTGCCGTAGATTCATCACATCACAAGTTTCAACCAATGATCAAGTGTTAGACTCGTAGGAATTTTGCATTTAAATTGTATAGCTTTGCGCATCTAGAGCACTTGCTTCCAAGGGTTAAATAGATGTTGTGTATACGAGAAAAATAATCAGTGAAAAAGCTTTCAAGTAAGCAAATATAAAGGAACAGTTGTCAACAAGATCCATTATCACCGAGTGTGATTGCGATGCATACACGTCTTTTGTCCTTCATCAACCTACCCCAGTGGCTCTTAAAGTAAAGTAAGGATAAGAAATAAATTACCTTGCTCCTTCCAGTCTGACGATGTTCCCCAAGGTTTGCAGCAAACCTGGCTGAGTAGCCCTCACTGTCAGCACCGAACCCTGCGTCGATGCCAGTATCAAAGGTTGACATTCTCCGGCAATCTGATACAACAATCAGAGAAACTCCTCGTTAGAAAGAAAGCTAAGGCTAGACCGCGAGAGTACTGCCTAATGTACAATAAAAAAGAGGAGATATATACCTGCATTCGGACTTTGGCAGTGTCCAATGGGAACGTGGCAAGATCAGCGATGCATGCTGCAGTACCCGCTGTGAGGAGCTTAAGTCCGATCGAGAGATCCTCCGAAGCTGTTTGCTTCATTTTCGTCTGTTTTTCCTTGAAACTTGTCGCTCTCAAATGTTACTCGAGCAGGTTTTACTTAGAGAAGGGATGCGTGAGTCAGTTCTGTGATTGATGGTGCAATCTTTCTGTTCTGCTTTCGAGAACCTTCAGGGATTCTTGGATCTTTTGTCGGATGAAGCTTGCCACAAGTAGTACGAGCGAGATATTCTGGATTAGACAAGCAATATGTACACTATATACAATGGTCCTACCAGAGGACAGAAACCCTCAGATCTTCATTAATAATCGTTGGATTTAAAGCTGCTGCTTTTTAGGTTCCCTGAAGTGATCAGGATATGCATGCAGGCCGCCCGACCGCGAGCACTCGTGTTTGATTTCCTGATTGTGAAGTACTTTATACATACTATTCTCCTGCAACAGAAATGGACACCACTTGCTATAGAAAATAATGAGGTGACTCTTCTTTCAACTGGTATTCCCAGGACTTGTTCGCAATATAGCGCAAGATGGTCAAAGAGGGTCCAAAGCTCAGCGAGTAGAAATTAATATCCATCGCTGTCAGATTTCCTTCCTCAATTATTACGATAATTTATTTTTATCGAAAAGAGAGTAAATACTTATCAACCAAGGGATACTTGAGTAAATGTACACATGTATACCGTTAGAGCGACGGTGGTCTGTTTTGTCTGTGCGTGCTTATCGCTAGGCGCGTGTCATAATTTCCCCCGACACACGTCCAGTTTATATTACACCGAGCTATTGGCCGAGTCACAGAAAGCGAAGTGACTATCCTCAACGACCAGCGACTAATCTATCTCTCTAATGAGTTCGCCGCGGAACAACCTGGCTCGGCTCGGCTCGACTCGGCTAGGCTCGGCGCCGGCCTGCGCAAAGAAAGCTTTAGCAACTCTACTTTTAGAAATGGAACGCTAAGAAGGATTGGAGGTCGGCCAGGAAATCGAAGACTCGTCGCATGATAAATTCATGTCGGAAGTCATTTCATTCGAGCCGAATAGAGGATGAAAATCATTTGCAAATCTTTCGTAGACACATGCAATTAGACTGCCTCGAGAACTATATATTGAAATGACATTATAATAAAAATCTAAGATGCATAATCGAAAAACTATGGCTCGTAGCCGTAATTGGTGGAAGAAGCAGTGAGGCTTTGGTACGTCCTCATCATATTTATTTTCGTTTGTTAGTGTCCCCGCTCTTCAAGAGTAACTGGCCTTTATGAAATCCTCGCTGAAAATAATACGAATTGCCTAGAGCGTCACAGTGAATTCGCAGGAGAAAAAAGAGGGAATGCTACCAACGAGGCCGAGTACAAAGTCCGGCTTTTTGTTCGCCTACGTTACGATAATCTTACGCCAACTCCAGCATATTCTTGCTGTATTATCTTTCATCGCGATTTCCATTTTTTAAGTTACAATAATGACGAAGTAAAAAGTGTCATTGGCAATCACGGTTTCTCACCGTTGGGACCTTGGAATTACAGGGACAGCTTCGATATATCCTTGTACATGCGGTGGGAAAGGTGCGAGTCTATTATTGATTATCCTGTGACAATATCGCGTGACACATGCCACAAAGTTTGAGGAAACCGTCTAAACGGTTTCGGTGTCCTCTATTCGGGGAAAGAGAAATATGAAAGTAATATTTAGGAAGTGCTAGGAGGCCGGCTCGTTCGAGCAGGCACTGTTTACCAGAGCGAGGCTTGTCCTAGGTCAGACCATGTCAAGTTCAACGTTTCTCCTGCTCTATATTTAAACGACACTTCGGAGAACCGCACATTTCGCCAATCTTTCAATCACAAATTTCCCAATTACGCGACAGAACGCGACAGAACGCGACAGGAGGCTTCCCAGTCCATCGTGCGAAAGTAGAACACTTAGACAAATCGATGTAGCAGCTCCCATTGTCCGCGCATATGCATTGCAGCACGCAGGGTTGCAAGCAGATATCAACCGACAACGCAGCCCTACATAGCTTGCATTTTTCAGGAAACACCTTTAACCGATCAAAGTCGGTCCCACACCATTTAACACTTAAAAGCCTCGGCACAATTTCGTACTAATCGCCGTTAAAAATTGGGCAGCGAACCCACCCGAAAGAGTCTCTGAAAAAGGATGCAGCAAACAATTCCTGATATTTGCATCTCTGACAAATCTCCAAATAAGAATGGCCAGGAGAGTCCAGCTTTAAGCGAGGAGAAATATGTGAGACTATGAAACGGAGAATAAGAATGAAAGAGTTGGAAATATTTAGCAAGCGTACTCACCAAGTGTACAGTGAGTGGGTAACAACACAACTGAAGCAAGTTACTGTGAAAGGCCCGTTTATACCGGCACTTCGGCCAATCGCGAAAGTCCACCGACGGTTTCTGCCTATCAGTCGCGGTGGCTGACGTCAGTTTTAGCCAAGGAAAGCACGAGCTTACAAGAAAATCGATAGGGAGCAGCTCCGGGGGCATGGAGGCGCCCCTCTGCCAAGGGAGCGGGACCAGGCCGGGACCGGCGCACTAGACTCCTACCGTCCGAACCGCTACCCCCTACCAACCCTCCTATTCAGCCCTCGATACTCAATACACTTGGAAATCCCCGTCGTTCTCTCCTTTATCCTGGAAATACCTTCACTGCAGTCTCTCCAAACCACCCACCGCTTCTGCAACCTGCCGCAACTCCCTATATCTTACTCTCACTCTTTTTTCAATATATCCTGCATTTTCATTAGCGGCCCGAACAATCCATACTTTACTCAAGGAGAATCTGGCCCAAGCTATATTATAGTTTAAAAATTAACGAACCTGCGCCTCGTAAAATTACTCTCGAGAATCACTATCGAACGATCACGCTAAAACGCCCACGAGACCTTCTGCCGTTAAGTGCCAAGTGCTCTGGCAAATACTCTATGCATCTATGTCTACAGATGTCTCGTTATTGGCGTTTCACTGTCCAAGTCGAACAGATCAGTGATGATACTCGCTTATATCTTATCGCAATGCCAGAATGATATAACTTTCAGGTAGAATCGCCGGTGGCACGCGTATCCTGATAACGTTCTAATCGAGGGTACTTGAGACTATGACTTTCTGCTTTGTTTCTCGTTCAAGTCAAAGTTCAAAACCTCCTCTCTTACTTCTTCCACTCAACCAAAGAAACATTGCAACGTGCACGCTCAACAAAGTATAGATTTTTCCCGGCAAAAGCCTTATTGTAAGTAAAATAAACTTACATCAACTATCGATCAGAGTATTCTTCCAAAGCCAGTTTATTAGATTTTAAATGAATGCAGTCTACAGTAATCGAAGTTTCCTAAGTAATTTCGAATGTTTACGACTACCAGCGAGACATCGAAGAGTTGTGTTATTGCGATTCCCCTTCCCAGCGATAAGGACACAAATGAACTTTGTTCCGAGGCGTTTGAACAGCGGGTTAAGTATGTTAAACGGACATACAGCTGGTAATTGGGGCCAATTTGTTGCATGAACCAGAATGAGAAAGAACGAACGAATCAGCGGAACGAAATCTTTTCTTCTGTCTGATGTTGTTAAGTGCAAATGATCTATGATCCAAAGTACAAAGTTGTTAGTCGAGAGGAACAAACATGAACCGCTCGAATAGCAAAAACCTCTGTTTTATCATTCATTGTTGCCGTATTCCGCCGTTTCAAAATTTAAGAAGGTTGTTGGACTTTGACGAACGTTTGATAAATTGACTGTTTAAGTATCAAAATGGTTAGAGAACAAGAACCTAGTGCTAGAAATGGCCAAATTGTACAAAAACAGGTAGAAACGCCATCCTGATTAATAAATTCCGTCTAATTCCTATGGTTTTCCTCATGTTTTTTTATCTTCCCGACCTTTCCCGGGGCTGAAACTTTGTAGAAAGTGTTTTTTTGCATCGAGGAAAACGTAGAAAAAATTCCAGAGCCCTAGCTCAAAATTCATTTTTTCGCAAATTTTTTAAGGCATACCCCTTCAAAAATTTTCGATTTTTCGAAGGTTCTGGGACTAGGACGAACGCTTGATTTTTCGATTGCTCGTGTCTCAAAACGGAAAAAAAACACAAATGTTGTCGGGGAAATGCCGGAATTCTGCCTAAAACAGGTGGAAAACCGATCTGGAATATTTCATTTCAATGGTTTTTGCCATGTTTTTTTATCTTCCCGACCTTTCCCGGGGCTGAAACTTTGTAGAAAGTGTTTTTTTGCATCGAGGAAAACGTAGAAAAAATTCCAAAGCCCTAGCTCAAAATTCATTTTTTCGCAATTTTTTTAAGGCATACCCCTTCAAAAATTTTCGATTTTTCGAAGGTTCTGGGACTAGGACGAACGCTTGATTTTTCGATTGCTCGTGTCTCAAAACGGAAAAAAAACACGAATGTTGTCGGGGAAATGCCGGAATTCTGCCTAAAACAGGTGGAAAACCGATCTGGAATATTTCATTTCAATGGTTTTTGCCATGTTTTTTTATCTTCCCGACCTTTCCCGGGGCTGAAACTTTGTAGAAAGTGTTTTTTTGCATCGAGAAAGAAGTGGTAAAAATTCCAGAGCCCTAGCTGAAAATTCATTTTTTCGCAAATTTTTTAAGGCATACCCCTTCAAAAATTTTCGATTTTTCGAAGGTTCTGGGACTAGGACGAACGCTTGATTTTTCGATTGCCCGTGTCTCAAAACGGAAAAAAAACACGAATGTTGTGGGGGAAATGCCAGAATTCGACCTAAAACAGGTGGAAAACCGATCTTGAATATTTCATTTCGATGGTTTTCCTCATGTTTTTTTATCTTCCCGACCTTTCCCGGGGCTGAAACTTTGTAGAAAGTGTTTTTTTGCATCGAGGAGAAAGTAGAAAAAATTCCAGAGCCCTAGCTCAAAATTCATTTTTTCGCAAATTTTTTAAGGCATACCCCTTCAAAAATTTTCGATTTTTCGAAGGTTCTGGGACCGGGACGAACGCTTGATTTTTCGATTGCTCGTGTCTCAAAACGGAAAAAAAACACGAATGTTGTGGGGGAAATGCCAGAATTCGACCTAAAACAGGTGGAAAACCGATCTTGAATATTTCATTTCGATGGTTTTCCTCATGTTTTTTTATCTTCCCGACCTTTCCCGGGGCTGAAACTTTGTAGAAAGTGTTTTTTTGCATCGAGGAAAACGTAGAAAAAATTCCAGGCCCCTAGCCCAAAATTCATTTTTTCGCAAATTTCTGAGGGGAAACTCATCTGATATTGAACATAACGAGGTAGTGAAGCTACTTTAGAGCTAGCCAAGTCCTCTTTTTCTCGCGATATTGCGAAGAACGTGTCGTATGGATGTTGAGTGAGCCGCCCGTTTAAGCTCCATATAGAATACGATCGTGGAGATTAACAATCCGAAAGTTAATAAGGCAAAACCTGCGCCGAGAGGAGTTAAACTCAGAACTTTGGCGTGGCCCTCGATTCCATTTTCTTCTATGAGAACTTGGCGAAGATGCACGGTCGTCTTCCTCCGGAGGACATCCTGCAGGTGTAGCATGACGATTCCTGTCTCCCTCAGCAAAAGCATTATCTAAAAGAAACAAAGTTGTTTAATGCCTGCTTTAGATCGATTTCTAGTGGTGCAGACTTACCCGATTGATAGGTTTAAGCAGCCATGATTGGACAGCGAACACTGCATAAAACTGACCGACTACTTCCTTCATCAGTCTGTATTGCTAGATTGAAATTTCTCGGGTGTATTCATGTTCTTCGATATAGGATTTTCCTAGAAAAGCTATACGACTATTACCCTAAGATCATCGTTGTCAACATAGTCCTCTGGGAAGAAACTGGTGCCGATAACCTTGCCAAGTATTGCGTATCTCCCTTTTGCAATGAGTTGGTGCACATGCTCGTCGTTATTCACATGGACATATCTTGACGGCAGCTGTTTGAGCACCGGATCCTACAGAAATGAGTTACGATTTCTGTGAATTCAGGGACCATAATTAAACGGTTGGTATGACTGCCAGTTGTCTGATACCGTTAAGTCAAAATAGGTGCCGAATGGAGGTGTCTGGCCCTGTCTGCCCCAAGTTAAATTCGCTTCCAAGAACTCCTCGATCGTATCTATTCTGCAACGTCAACTTAGCCATAGACGATGCCATGTGTCTCAAGATCTATTCTAGATGAAAATTGTCTGAAATTACCTAGGCTCGTAATCGGAGCTGGCCAGTCGGGCGGCGAGACTACTCGAATATGCTGCTATTATCAGCCATCCTGCCGTTTGCCAGAGTAACATCTGGAGTCTCATGTAGCTGACATTGTTAGTCAATGTCGTGCCTAGGAATCGCCCTGTCAGTTCCGTGATGGTGGTAAAAAAATTCCGGAATCCTGTGGCAAAGGTTTATTGAGTTGTCCTATGGTTGAATGGGCGGACAGGTGGAAGCTTACGTTTTGGAAATTTTGGATCGATCCAGGCACGTGTATACATGTAGATAGTTTTCAAGAGTAGCGTGGCGATAAGGATCAGCCAAGCATTTAAGGTGAATGGCTTGGTGAGGGCCCAAAAGGTGGTGGTGGCTCGAGGTCGGGGTACCAGGAAGTGCATAAACACTTGAAACCAATGCTCGGTCAGATTGACCAAGGAATTTTGGTCGGCTGTCAGCCATATGCTGGCGAATGCAACGTCTACCTGATTCACAATTAAAAGGAAGGAGTAGTACTAATTCCGATGCGATCTACGTCTTGCCTTGCAACTATATCTTCTGCTGGTGCACGTTTTCCAAGCATACCTTGCGTTCCTGTATCATTTGAATCATACCCCCTTTCCACGTGGTCTCATTAAAGCGCCTGCCATACCTAAATCCATTTATCTCCTCAATACTAGGCCATTGCTGGGCAAATCAGTGACTCTCATGCGGTATCTACCTGTATGGACCGACCGGTTTCCTTACCGTCCAGGTGAAATTTAATTTCTCCGCCATCAACAGGAACAGCTTCAATTCTATTCCGTCTATCTCCGTGACTGGGCAGATTATAGAATTTTAGAGCGATGCCAACTGATGAACTTGACTAATCGTAAGAATGACTGGAGTTACCGTCGTCCGTCAGGAAGACTTCTGCTTCGATGCCATTGATGGTCCGATTAATGGTTCTCTTTAGGTAGGAGATTGGAGGACGATAAAAGGTGCAGACTTGCAGTTCTCTCCCTTGCAAATCGTAAACGTCATAGTGATGCACCATTTTGTTGAGACTTTTAACAAACCAAAGAAAAAACACACACACACATCGGCCTATTATCTTACTTTGAGAGGGAGAAAGTGGGAGGCTCTAATTTCTAGCAAAGGATGGAGTGACTACCTGTTTACTTGTCGGAATACTCGAGGATTTATGTAATTCTCCGACAAAGTCCAAATATCCGAATGTGAAACTACATTGACATTGGCGATTTCGTAAAGAGTAGCATCCAAAATTGGTGAACCGATGCTGATCTCAGTATTTAAGATAATCAAGATCTCCGTAGTGGAAATAGATAACGGTACTCTATCAAGAGAAAGAATCAACAATGTTCAATGATTTCTTGCCTAATGGTGTATAATCTTACTTCTTTAACGCTTCGATTATTTCGTCCTGATCCGAGCCGAGTAAGAAGTATCCTTGACACTGGTGATGCCTTTCTTTGAGGAGGTATTGATAGGGATAAATCCTCCTGAATTGATCGAACAAGACTTCCACCCCAGTAATTAGATCTGACAATGAATTGAAAGGTTGAGAGGTCCAGCACCCCTTAGAGATCTATTTGAGAATTGTAGCTAGGAGAAGAAATGGCTACTAACCACTCAGATAAATGTTGCAGCAAATCGAGAAGGGAAAGGATAATTGCATGATCGTCGAGAAATTATCGTCGGATATCCAGGATTGGGAATGGTGCGATATCATTTCGTACCTGGAGCTTACGCTTGGATAGAAGAGTAGAAGAAAGACGAGCAATGAGTCGGTCACATGCATGATGATTCATAATCCAGATGAAGCGATTCAATCGAGCGATTCTGGCGGTGTTCGCGTCTTCTTTCGACCACTTGCAATTAACGTTCAATTGTCGAGCCTCTACTTAACATGCTTAACTTTTCCCTCAAAGATCTAAAAGTTCCACTGAGAAGAAGAGGGTAGAGCGCAGTACCGGTGCGCTCACCAGGAGAATGCCAATTGAATCCTCGAAGAAGAGCAGGCGTATTTCGATCTGACAGCTATACCGTACAAGTCGGCAGGGAAAGCTGCTCTAGCCCAGTAGAAACATGCAGAGCGAACATTGTATAGGAGAGGCGGTGCAACTTGACAGGAGATAAGGGTCTCGATGAAGAAGCTTGAATAAACAGAATTGCGGGGGAAAGCCGAAGGTCTGCGCATCGTTAAAGGACTCGGAGATACCAGCGGTAATTACTGCCAAGGTATCGCCGATCCTTAATTACTGTCTCTGTCATTTGAAATATTAAACACTCACGCCTTCTCCTAATGACAGTTCCACTTCAAACTCATTGTCAGTGTGACTGGTGGAAAGTTACTATTATAGTTATTAAAAGGCTTGAAAAACTGAACACGTCAGTCAGAGGTAAACCCTTTTTTACTTGGAATTATCGGAGTACGTGCTTCTCTCTAATAAATTGCAAGCTCTCCCCGTTATCCGTGCAATTAATGCTAGATCTAAAAGAGTTAATTTATTGCTCAGTCCTAACGGGTTCCGAAAGGCCAAGTACAATCGATTGAAAAGGTCATTCTCAGCCACACACATCTACAGGGCATTAACAAATTCCATAGTCATTTTTACGATAGCGTGTACATTAAACACAGTAGTACATATACATGTAATATGCATATGTAACGTAGATACATATGTACATCGGCTGGCAATATCAACATAATCGATAAGATATCTAGTCTTGTCAAGCGGTAATGTGATTAGGTTTGCGCAATCTATTTTGAGGAGTGGGTCGAGATAAAAAAGCGGCACGATGCTGCTCTGGTGATCAGATGGTCGATTACCGAAACAGTGACATTCCGCTCGGGAAAAGGAGTAGAGCCACGTGTAGAACACAACTATTCGACAAAGTGGAATTGTCAGAGTAAGAAGACGCGCGGCCTACTCATTCTCGGATGGTTTACTGCCTGTCCTGAATACATTCATTCCAGCGAGATATTCTAATTAAGTCACAGTGATAATCAACATTTTGCTTCATCACTAGCAACGCAACAGCGTGCGAGACTCTCCGTTCCCAGAGGATACACTATAATACACAGCTTCAAAATGAGTGTACTCATAGTTCTAACTAAAAGTCTTAAGAAACACTCTAGAACAGGTAAGCCCAAATCAATAAACATAGTCTACATTATCGAACGACTTCTCTACACTTTTCCTTTATGATGAATCATTGAAATCGACTGACCAAGACAACTGGTTTTTAGGAATAAGATGCTTCTCCAAAGTTGGCTTCGTTGGCCTTGGTAACATGGGCAGCCATATGGCCAAGAATTTATTGAAGAAGGTATGTAGGAACATAAAACTCTCTGGGAGAAAACTTTGTGGCAGAGGGAAGGATAAAAGTGGGAAAATGTCATGTTGTTAGGGCTACAAATTAAGTGTGTACGACGTGAATAAGCCTGCCGTGACGAAATTAATTGAGGCGGGAGCGAGCAGCGCTCCGAGTGTGGCAGAAATGGCACGTGATGTCGACGCCGTTATTTCTATGCTGCCTTCCAATCAACATGTACTGAATGTATACAATAAAGATACCGGAATACTGAGGTATCAGATTTTCAAGTAATGTGTAAAAGTCCATTGGAGAAATATTGGAGATTAAGAGTGGGAGTGTATTTAGTTCAGTGAAGAAGAGCACACTGTTGATCGACAGTAGCACGGTGGACCCATCTGTGTCGCAGACGGTAGCTAAAGAGGCCGATGCACTTCAAGCGGCTTTCATAGACAGTCCTGTCTCCGGAGGTAATAAACAATACACTGGTGGTAAACACTCTTAACGATCGGGCTAGCAGCGCTAACCGGTTAAATCCCACAATACTCAACTTGGCAGGAGTAAACGCAGCCCGAGACGGAACGCTCACGTTCATAGTCGGCGGAAGAGTGGAAAATTTTGAGCGGGCCATGCCCCTTTTAAAGGCCATGGGCTCAAGGATCGTCCACTGCGGAGAGGTGGGGATGGGAGAAGCGGCGAAGCTATGCAACAATATGCTTCTCGCGATTAGTATGATTGGAACAGCCGAAGCTTTTAATCTTGGTCGCAAGTAATGAGGATTCCCCATCATTTTTATACAATTTCGCTTGTGCAAAAATGAGGAGTCATCTTTTTCATTCACCAGATTGGGCTTAGACGCAAAAGTGCTCGCTGATATTGTGAATTCGAGTTCAGGAAGATGTTGGGCTTCTGAGATCTACAATCCTGTGCCTGGCGTTGTTCCTAATGTACCGAGCTCCAACAATTACGAGGTGGATTTCGATCTCGATGAAATCATATCTTTCCTCTCTGATAGGGATTCTAACATTTCTCAATAATACATGTTTTAGGGTGGATTTGGATCGAATCTCATGGCAAAAGACTTGGGACTGGCCCAGGCTGTTGCAACTAGAACAGAAGCACCAATTCCTCTGGGATCACTTGCACATCAAATGTATAGAGCTCTGATGGCTCGGGGCTTGGCGGACAAGGACTTTAGTGTTATTTATCAGTTCTTGAAAGAAGATTGATACTTCCACGTACTTTTCTCAATAAACGAACATAATTTTTAAGAGATATGCCTGCCCTCTAGCTGAGACTTGACTTGAAATCTGACTACAATTCTCGACGCCAGAGTGAGCCATTATGAACTCATGCCCTGGCTCTCCGACTGCATTACCGATGCGCAATACATTTCTTCTTCGGTCCTAGATCTCCATATTCCTCAGTAATTTCCTTCGTACAATGATGAAGATTTAACTAGAGATTGATTTGTGCAGGGCTTTAAACAGAGTGAATGGAGGAAAGTATTTGAGAGTGCAATTGACGAGAGTGGTGGATCGCCGTTGAGCCGGCGTATACTTTTTGTGCGCACGACGGTGCGGGTGCGGGTGAGGAAGAGGAGGAGTTGGAGGAGGAGGGCGATGGCGTTGGCGAGGGCGAAGGGGACGGATGAGGTAGATGGTGGAGGTTGGGACGGGACGGGGACGAAAACGGAGACGGCGACGTAGACGGACGGTGGTGTGCGAGGCTGCGACGCTTACGCGAAAGAGAGGGCAGTGTGGTTCGACACGGCTGGCGTGGCGCCTGTATAACTCTCGTGCGTTTCCCCCCTCCGATTTGTCGTGTCCCCGAGCTGTGCGGGTTTGGAGCCATTCCGAAAATTCGAACACTACTTCCTCCCTCGATCGAGAACGGTGAGCCGAGTTGTGCGCCGTGAAAATTGTGCCTTCTCCTACGCGGGTGACAGACAAGTTGGCGCGACTGTGGATGTGTCGGTAGTGGTACACGTGTCCTGGACCCAGCATACGCGGTCTGTGAAGGGCCCACCTCGAAAGAGACATCCCGAAGACCGAGGACGCATTTGGATCGAATAGCAACCGGACTTTCCAGCATTGCCAGAGAAGGAAGGAATATTGTGCGAGAAGTGCGCGATCGAAGAGAAAGATGAGCAAAACGTGTGCACGTTGCGAGAAGACGGTCTATCCGATCGAGGAACTTAAATGCTTGGATAAAGTACGTTGCTTCTCTCAATTCCACTTCCTTTCCCAAGTTGGCTCTGCCTCCAGCCTCTTGCACCTTCCAACCTCACTCGAGCTCCGGTCTCCGATGCTCCACTCACTCTACCGCACTCTATACTCTAGTCTACAGTAAGAGTCACTTCCCGGTTTCAGGGGAAATAACCAATCTCTCCGGCCAGAGCAACTTCTCTCTACTTTGTCTTTCTCTATGAAAGATAATCGAAGCCTGGTGAATTTGCAGTTTCATTCGCAGTTTGATGCTGTGCTGAATAAAGCACTGGCCAACTAAATATTAGAAACTGAAAACTCGTGGTGGTAGGAAGGGCAAAAGAAGAATGGGCAGAATGGGCAAAATGGGCATCTGATTGTCCGATTCCCAGTCTGGTACTTTCGAGACTTGGAGAGTGCAGGTGCAGAATCGCCCAATGGTAGAGTGAAGTTGCCGTTTAAATTTTACGGACTGCTAGCTTTCCCACGAGTCCTTATTTTGACTGAGGTCTCCTTCGCCGTCTCGCTCGCACCCTTTGCCAACGAGTTCTCCTTCCATGTCCAGCGGTTTGCCGATTTACCGTTCCGCTCTTGCTTATTCTCCACTCTGCCTGCCCTCGCCCTCGCCCTCACCCTCACCCTCGCCCGCCAACACTCGACAATTTCACTGGCCCCACATTTCCCATTTTCTACCTGACTGGAATTTTATCTGGAATTGGCTGGTTCGCCTCCTTGCTCCTGCTCACCAGGACCTCGGACCAGCCAGCTCGGATCTTGAGACTTGGGACCTGGGAGCGGTCTTTCTTTTCGAGTTTCTTTTTATCTCGTGCTACGTTCACGGCGTCTCTGTCGGGAATGATTCCGTTGTAAGTGGATCTTCGTGCAGTTGAGTGTCTCTTTCCTCTCTATTCTCTTGTTTGCCCCATCTCCCCCCGTTCTCTCTTCCTCGCTCTTTCGGTGTACAGAGAGCCCCAGAGTGCAGGATGTACCGTTCCCGTTTAGTTCCGCTTACCGATGCTGCCTCATCTCTGCTCTTGCCTTAATTATTCGTCATTCGCGATGCTCTCGTTCGATGACATTCTAGTCGACTCATTAAATTGCTTTCCCGTTCAATCGCTGGGGCTTTTTTTTAACAGGATCCTCTTCGACCAACTTCCAGAGCCGTGCCAAACTTGTTTTCCCTCTTTAGAGTCTCGAAGCTTTCCTGGATGCTCTCCGTGTACTTTATTGCTGGTCTTCTATTCTTAGCACAATCGTTATCACTCCCGATAGGCGTCTTTCTCTCTCTTTCTCTCTGTTTCTCTCTCGTATGTTAATTGATCTATCTTTGTCTGGCTGGCCAGCTGCTTATTCGGGCTGTATTGAAAGCCTGCTAAGAAATAATATTTAAATGGAGCTACGTCGGACGGCCAAATATAATGGTGATGCGTGCCGCGATCATACAAGAGTCGCTTTGAAGGAGGAATGTGCCTCAAAGTAACTCCTGGCTGCTGGCTACTTATCTCCCCGAGCGAATACATTATAAGAATACATGGAAGGCTAGCGTGTACACTCCGTTCTTTTGTCAAGAAAACTAGAAGAAACGATAGTGAGGAGAGCTAGCATAGAAATGCTGATTAGATCTGGCCTCTGGCAGGATGGGAGCTTAAAGGTGTCGCGCGACGCAATGCCTTCCTTTTGACAGAGCCAATGAGAGATTACGTGCAGAAATATCGAGCCAAGCAGGATTTATTTGATGTTGGGGCTCGACTTAACGAGGCTTAAATCACGTAGGCGGCATTCTGCCGGCGGAAAACGGGCGCGCGGAGCTTCGACCGACCACGAGACGACTGGAGCTCGAGCTGGAGCACCTAAATTTGGATCTATCGGAATAAGCAATCGCCACGTTGGTTTTCTAAATTCTCCCGTGACTCCCTCGAGCCCGGAGCATCCACCTCGAAAGCCCAGGAATTACAGAGCCGGCTAAAAGACTGGATTTCTCCCATCAGAGGTGCAATGGCAACCTCCTTGAAAAATAATTCTCACTATTCGACACTCGAATCCTTAAATGGTTCCCCGCGAGAACATCTTGTTCTGGTTAGAGGGATTCCGTACACAGCAATCCTCTGCACACAACTATCTTTTATTCTCTCTCTCTCTCTCTCTCCGCCCTCTTCCTCTGCATGCCAGTTCGTGCTCGGTTCTACACGAGAGGAGGAGAGAAAATCGCGGGATTAAAAGCGAGACGTTTAACGTTACGCAGCCAGCCAGCAGACAACCAGCAGGCATAAGGCAAGGCATACATACACGCTAACGTGAATGCGAGCGAGCGAGCGAGCGAGCGCACGTCCGCCAAGAAGACGAGGAGAGGAATTAAAGCGCACAAAGGACAATTAAAGGCGAGGTAGCCGGCTTTAATAAAGAAAAACATTTCTAATTACGTAGCTGCCTTCTGGTTTCGCGTTACCTTGGCATAGCCAGCCGGTAAGCGGCTACCCCGCCAAGACCTGTTACGTTGGACAGTCTTCCAATGGAATACTCTCTCATATATTACCTCCAGATAGAATACTTACTTGTTGGAAATTCGGTTTGGTACGCAAGAGTCAAAGGGAGCTCGACACCAGTTGTTCCGTTTCAAATTACACGACCCGCATACGAAGCACGCGTATCCTGGTTAAGCCAGAGCAGCGGCAATTAATCCAAGTCCCATTAATGAAGAGGAACACACCACACACCACACACACCACACACACCACTCCCTCCTTTCCTTCAACTGTACTAACGGCTCTAGCATTACTGGGCGCGTAATTTCAATTATGAGGAGAAAATCTTAAGGGGTACGAAGTGGGTTAAAGATCGACCTTCGGTTTTCGTGTGGCCAGAATTGTGCGGGAAATATATGAATACTTTTGCGAAACATTACGACATGCGAGGTTTTCATGCTCACCGACGAATTCTCTGAAACTGTAAACGAATTCCGTGTTGAGGTTGCGCATTGCGTGGGTCTGGCGTACTGTTACAACAGGTGGGAGTTCCTGTCAACCTGTTGCTACTTTGTCGGCCGAGAAATCCGGAGAAGCTTTGTTATTCGTTGGGCCTGGCAAGAAAGAGGAGTTTTTATGCGCGCTCGTCGATAATACAAGCATGGGGAACAGATATTCGAGCCATATTAGGAAGAAATGGCGAGTGACGTGGCAACGAGGGGCGAGAGGAAGGGGGAGAGCCGATTGCGCAATCTTCCGTTCGCGGTTTCGAAGAGAATGGTCTGCTCTCTACTCTCCTCCAGCTCCTCCAGCTCCTGGACCTCGAGCTCCCCTTGGTTCCGGGGGGGCACTCGGGATCGCTCGATTTCAGCCGTTGGAAATTCCTCCCTCTTACGTACATACTTACATACTCTTACAGATGTATCTATGTATGTAGCTCCGGCTGGGCTCGGCTTGGTTCGGCTCGACGATGCTACTCATGCTACATGCCATCCGGTTCTTTCCCAGCGGCGCGATTGCGAGAGCGTAAATAACTGTGATACGCAGATAAAGGCAATACGCGTAACCGACACCTCGCTGCAACGCGAAATGTAGTATCCTACTTTCGAAGAGGGGCGGAGGGCAGGAGGGCAGGAGCTCCCCGTTCTCTGCCCTCCCGCTCCCGCTGCCTCCTACAGTGAAAGTGGCAGCTCGACTTTTTATACATTTTTTACGAGCCTTTAATCCGATATCCTATCGAAATGGAATCAATATTGGCAAGCAGATTGCCTCGAGGACCGTCCCTCTAATAGGGCGCATTCTCTGATAACTACTATCCATCGGGCATCTACAGATAAAAGAATCTGGCTCTCCTCTCCGAAGCATACTGCGTCGACATTCGGTATTCCCTGGCTGCTTAACGCGTTTCAAAGGTCAGCCAAGATCATTCGGCTGTCATTGTGTCGACTCCCACTTAGCCTGCAATTTGCTGTGCAGCCGAGCTTTCACTTTCGATGACAATGCTGCGGCCCCTCACCATTCCTATCCACTCTTTTCTCCTCTGGACCTCTCAATCTTTTTTATATCTCCCTATCTAGTCGACAGAGTGTCCAACGATCGCCAGGTCTAATAGTAAATAAAGGCCAATTGCCCTGGCTAACCAAACAGATACACTCTTGAAAAAGGGACTTTCCCACTAAGAGTACAGAGTCTATTAGCATCTCAGAATGCAGATTTACTCCCTGAAAAGAGGATCTTGAATAGGGAATAAGGATGGATGGGTGGATCGATCGATATGCAGAGGAACCTGCATCTCCAGTTTCCAGACGATACAAGTGCACTCTCGCTCTCTTGCATAATATGCATTGCTCATTTGAAATTCATTGTGCGAGCGATCATTCGCCGAATCAGGCACAGACATCTCTCCAGCTCTACTTAGCTAGTCAGATTCCGTGGTTGAAATTAGAAGAAACTCTGGAATTGATAGAAGTAAGTAGGTAGGCGTCACACTGATAAATAAGCCATCGCAGCTTCGAGCAGATTAACGAGCATTTTATCGAGAGAAGCAGAAGCCTGCTCATTTTCCAACTTAACTTATTATGCTCGGCCGTAATAGGTAGGATTGAGTCACTTGAGAGTGAGTCACTTCTCTCTTTCCTCGTATCTCCCTCGCGAGGCGAACGGAGCAGCCTTCGCGGTTCTTCTTCTCAGATCTGCAACCTTATTCGAGTTATCCTCGACATGCAACCTTGCCAATTGTCAACGTGTAAGGCTATGCTGGCTGGGAGATGCCCAGCGCGAGAATACTATGCCTCGAACCTAATCAATTGCCCGCTAGCTAGTATTCTTGCCATTTCCCTCCGAGTAAATCTGAGCCTCTTCCTTGTTCCAGATTTGGCACAAGCAATGCTTCAAGTGCCAGGGTTGCGGTATGACCCTCAACATGCGGACGTACAAAGGTTTCAACAAACAGCCGTATTGCGAGGCGTAAGTACAGCTCAATGATTATTTCTTCGCTAATTATTCTGCATCCTCCAAAGCCCTAAATTTTTCTTCTCTCCCACTTCTATCTCTCTTTCCTTGCTCTTGTCCTCGCAAAGTCTATTGTGCTCGTTATCTTATCGTCGTTCCATTCCTACTTCAAAGATAACTGGTCTCTAAAGATCAAGCTAGACTTGGTCGAACTTGACTCGCGAACTAAACTCCGTCGTAAAGTGATTCCTTTTGTCGCGTGTTGTCGTTGGGAGCGCGTGCGTCCTTGCCACGTCTTCGGTAGCGAGCAGCAAGATAACCGGCGGAGAGTAACGTTACCGGAGCTCCCGAGAGGAGGATGCTGGGTGAAAGGATCCGAAAGTATCGAGAACCGAGCAAGTTCGGCTCGTTCGTGCGTATCCTTGGCGTGATACATTATGCTCGAATCTCTATGCTCACCCATTTTCCGCATCGGCATATATCCTCATCCCTGAGCTAACGTTTCCCTGCGATAGAAGCAACTTGAGCCGTCCTCAGAACCACTTGTTCTCCTTATCTATGTTATAGCACTCCTGCTAAACGGTAAATCGCGGCGAACAGTTGGCCATCCTAGCCATTATCGTTGAATGATAGAAGAACATTGAAGAGAGATCTTCGTCAGTGTTGTATCATCGACGTAAATTAAGCCAAGTCTTTAGGGGCTGGCGGGGGAGGCCGAGGGGAGTCTGTACAGAGGCTAACACTTTCCTGAGATAACTCCCCCACACTCCCAAACTAACAATCAAGTTGAACCGAGCTTCCACGAGATAAATTAAGAAACCGTTTTGAAATCGAGCTTCTTTTCAGTTGGCAATGAGAGTACGGCAAAACGGCAAACGTCTAGTCTTAGAGGTGCGCGAGCTTCTTAGATCGGTCAGCCTAATACCATTATATTTCCCCACTTCGATCATAATTCAATTTGCCACACGCTATAATTCGACTTTTACTGGCTTCTCTCGTTGGCGAGACGTCCGACTTTGTTATACTTTGCATGCTGTGAACCCAAACCCATAGGAAATACGCTCGTCAACTTTGTAATGCTCGTGGAAAAGAAACAGTTAGTCCTCTCAAGTGCGGGATATCGAAGAGAGCCGCTCGTCCCAATGATTTTTTTATGGAATGCCCGCCTGTTGGGAGCTATTATATGTATAGCAGATTTGCAAGCTTGCAGTAGTTGCAAAAGGCGAATTATGCGAGGCGGACAATGTCTGGGGAAGTTTCGTATTCCAGAGGCGGGAGCGTGTATGTGTCAGCAATGCGTGTCGAACGAGCGCGATGAACTGAATAAGCAAAGGCAGAACACGTGTGAGTCGTGAGATTCATTCATTCGTCTGGTTAAGCACCCCAGTCCCTCCCTCCCTCTCCGTTCCCTCTTCAACCGTCCCCGCCTCGCCCGCCTCGCCCTCCCTGCCCCCTTCGTCACATTTCATTTTCTCCTTTTTTCTCCTCTGCCCGTATGTAGAAGCGCACTCTCTACGTCTCCCTGCACTCTGCCAACCGGACCGGCAACCAGCATGCTGTGCATGATCTTTTTAATAAATTCTTATCTCCCCCCATCCAATAGCCGCCCCACCATCACCACAGCCTCCTCAAATTTTCGTCTCTCTTCCAACTCTTTGCGCCGCACTGCGCCGTCGACACAGGCTTTCTTCGCTTTTTCCCACGAGAATAGCGCCGACGATGATTATGCGAATTGCAGCGAGTTCGTCTATTATGTACAAATGAACGGGAAGAACACGTGTCCCGGGTTCTATGCTCCTGCCATTGCTCTCGCCCCGAGGAAAGGAGAAAAAGCGAAGCAGACTGAAGACCGAGCAGTCTGTCGGTGTTGCCTTTCCACCACTCATCCTGCTTCCGTTGCCGATCCAGCTATTTTTGCGCTCTAACGGATGCTCGCCCGCCTATCACACTCTCGACTTCCAAATTTCCGCAAATCTCTGCCAGGCATGATGTCATCTTGTTCGTTGTATACGAGGATCCGGTGGATCGTCATCGAAGCAGCAGTCGCCTCTGATTCTGACTCACTTCCCTTCCCGGCGACGGCGACGGCTGCTCGCGATGATGATGCGACGCCTCCGGTAACAATGTGCTTTTATATGGCGATAAATCGACGATATTCCGCTGGCGCACTGCCACGCCATCAGAGAAGGACTCCTGCTAATTTTCCTTAATGAACCACTTGGTTAACTAAAAGCGAGCACGTGCCGAGGCTAATGGCTATTAGTCGGCTTTTGCAGCAGGCCAGGAATACCCTGGGAGAGTAGTCTATCACCAGAGGAATGCGAAAGATAGAAACTGTTGAGAGTGAGGTGTCGATGCACCCCGACTCGCAATCATGCGGTCAGCGAATAAAAAGTAATGCGAACCTAATTGAATTTCGCTCTCATGGTTCGAATGCGCGCGTGGCCAATCGACTTGGCTTCGTTCGCGCCCGATTTCTCACGGCCTCCTGTCCAATCAGAACTACAAATTATCTCGCAATTGTTTTTCTCCTCCAAGTATAATATATATTGGAGGAAAGAAAGCACTTGAAGAAAAGGTGGCGGGTAAGAAGAGGAGAGTCAAGCTCCAGCTTCCAAGTAATTTAAAAGCTGCTAGTAAAAGGGGTGGTCAGCCTACCGTGACTCCGCCTCCTCGGCCACAAGAACCGACCTTGCCCCACAATCCACCAACTACCTATTTGCTCTATCAAATCTCAGAGTGTCCTTCCTACTTCCTCCCAACTAGTTTCCAACAACTTCAGATAGAAACTTCTTTCGATTCTAATTGTTCGGTATAACAAGGGGATCAAATATCTTCTCGATTAAAGCGAAATGTGGAAGGAGCAAGAACCCGGTTTCGGCCTTCGTTGGAACGCAAAGTATGCGGTCAAGACGAAGTACGGCTTCGTCCGGTTGACACAATAGGTACAGGAACAGGTATAGTAATAGGTATAGGTGTAGTCGGGCTTTCAGCCAGCAGCCAGAGTTTCGATTCCGAAGCCATGCTGGACACAACCGCAGTAACGGAATCCAATAAAACCAGCCCGGAAAATTTCTCCGGAATGCTCGTACGTGTCACGCAAACCGGCAAAAGTAGTAACTCTGTGGTTTCCAACCAAGTTTCTTCCAAAGTATCATGCTATTCCAGTATCGAAATCTCCGCATGGACTCAGCCCCTGCTGACTTAAGCGCTACTTGAAGAGAGGCCAATCTCTCTTTAGTAGCAAAAGATCCAGTTTGATTGATTCATTGCGGTCAAGTTAACGGTAACGAATTAAAGGCCACACTTTTCTTTTTTTGCGGAGCGGGTGTTCGCTCCGACTAATACAGTTACTTTGGAAAAGTGGCAGAGAACTCGGGTAGCTATTGGCTGCAACTGGCAAGCAACGACCATTATCATTGGGAGTCCAACATATGCACGGCTCGCTGGAAATGCGATTCGATAAATCACATCCACTATCGTACCACGTAAACACGTTGTAAACGAAGAAGCCTATTCGTCTGATACCCACTCTATCAACACCCGACATTACTAACTCTCTTTTCTTCATGGTATTATAATCATCGCTCAATATTTCGCGTCCCAGTACATGTTAGGAAGGGGTTAGCTTTGCCATTTATTCCATTTACCTGTTGAACTTAGCATTTCTGCCTTAAAAAATGTGCGAAAAAATGAATTTTGAGCTGGGGCTCTGGAATTTTTTCTACTTTTTCCTCGATGCAAAAAAACACTTTCTACAAAGTTTCAGCCCCGGAAAAGGCCGGGAAGATAAAAAAACATGGCAAAAACCATTGAAATGAAATATTCCAGATCGGTTTTCCACGTGTTTTAGGTAGAATTCCGGCATTTCCCCCACAACATTGATGTTTTTTATCCGTTTTGAGGCACGAGCAATCGAAAAATCAAGCGTTCGTCCCGGTCCCAGAACCTTCGAAAAATCGAAAATTTTTGAAGGGGTATGCCTTAAAAAATATGCGAAAAAATGAATTTTGAGCTAGGGCTCTGGAATTTTTTCTACTTTTTCCTCGATGCAAAAAAACACTTTCTACAAAGTTTCAGCCCCGGAAAAGGCCGGGAAGATAAAAAAACATGGCAAAAACCATTGAAATGAAATATTCCAGATCGGTTTTCCACGTGTTTTAGGTAGAATTCCGGCATTTCCCCCACAACATTGATGTTTTTTATCCGTTTTGAGGCACGAGCAATCGAAAAATCAAGCGTTCGTCCCGGTCCCAGAACCTTCGAAAAATCGAAAATTTTTGAAGGGGTATGCCTTAAAAAATATGCGAAAAAATGAATTTTGAGCTAGGGCTCTGGAATTTTTTCTACTTCTTCCTCGATGCAAAAAAACACTTTCTACAAAGTTTCAGCCCCGGGAAAGGTCGGGAAGATAAAAAAACATGAGGAAAACCATCGAAATGAAATATTCAAGATCGGTTTTCCACCTGTTTTAGGTCGAATTCCGGCATTTCCCCCACAACATTCGTGTTTTTTTTCCGTTTTGAGGCACGAGCAATCGAAAAATCAAGCGTTCGTCCCGGTCCCAGAACCTTCGAAAAATCGAAAATTTTTGAAGGGGTATGCCTTAAAAAATTTGCGAAAAAATGAATTTTGAGCTAGGGCTCTGGAATTTTTTCTACTTTCTCCTCGATGCAAAAAAACACTTTCTACAAAGTTTCAGCCCCGGAAAAGGTCGGGAAGATAAAAAAACATGACAAAAACCATTGAAATGAAATATTCCAGATCGGTTTTCCACCTGTTTTAGGTAGAATTCTGGCATTTCCCCCACAACATTGATGTTTTTTATCCGTTTTGAGACACGGGCAATCGAAAAATCAAGCGTTCGTTCCGGTCCCAGAACCTTCGAAAAATCGAAAATTTTTGAAGGGGTATGCCTTAAAAAATTTGCGAAAAAATGAATTTTGAGCTAGGGCTCTGGAATTTTTTCTACTTTCTCCTCGATGCAAAAAAACATTCCCTGCCAAGTTGCAGCCCCGGGAAAGGTCGGGAAGATAAAAAAACATGAGGAAAACCCATGAGAATTAGACCAAATTAATTATTCAGGAGGTGCTTTTCACCTGTTTTCGACAGAATTCCGGCATTTCTGCTACTGGTTGCAAAAGCTGATATTGCAATTGTATTATGGGAGGGAGAGGGACTGTCTTTCTGGCGCCAGTCGCACTAGCGAAGTAAGTTCTCGGCTTACCACGAGACCACAATGGTCGTCGGTTTATTCGCAGGTGGGAACTCAATGAAAGAAATGCAAGATGCATCTCGTTAAAGATTTGTCTGAAATAATCATTGCTAGATGGAGGCTGGAAGGAATTTTTATTGAGCTGGCTAGAACTAGCGAATGTGAAAGGGATTGTCGATAGATGGATCCGTGATCTTTGTTGCACAGCCGCATTCTCCGGAGAGTGGAGAAAAAGGGGCTATTATTCGTAGGTATACGTATACGTGAATGACGCAACGTAACTGGGACAATTACCCTGGGTAGACAACGTTCTGGGCACCGTATATGGGAAAGGAACTCGTGACACAAATCTCGATTACGGGCCTCGTACACCCGAGTTACTTACCTTACCTTCACACCTTTCCTAGTAAGACACATCGATACCTTAGGAGCGTGCTCGGTGATGAGAATATTTGGTAAAATGATCCTAAGTTGGATGGCTGATTAAAGGGAAAACTTGATCGTGTTGAGTTGTCTGGTGTGGAAGGTGGAATAAAATCGGGTGGGATATTGAGGATGGAAAAAAAGGATAGTGTGGCATAGTGGTATGTGGAATAGAGTAAAAGCAAGTTGTTCTGCGAGGGCTGGCGGTATCTGCGCTGAGAGGGAAGGATGTCCCGCGATAAGGAAGGTGTCGTTGACCGCTTGTCTGCTCCGCTTCGAGCAATGCTCATTTTTCTCTGGCATAAGCATAGATCTTTAATTGTAAGCTAACTGAGTCCTGTTCGGAATGTCTGCTTCAGGCATATACCAAAGGCGAAAGCTACGACGATGGCGGAGACTCCGGAACTGAAGCGGATCGCGGAGAACACCAAGATCCAAAGTAACGTAAAGTACCACGCGGAGTTCGAGAAAGCCAAGGGCAAGTTTACTCAGGTTGCGGACGATCCAGAGACTCTGCGAATCAAACAGAACAGTAAGATCATCTCGAATGTCGCTTATCACGGCGAGCTCCAGAAGAAGGCTATCATGGAGCAGAAAAGGACTATGACTGGCGAGAATGGCGAACAAATCGGTGAGTCACTCGATTTCCTCGAGCTCGCTTTTCTCTTTCTTCTGCCTGCTCCTTTCGTCGAGTGCCGTCCCCTGTTGCGTTTAACCAGCAACTGACTATCATTAAAGTGTCCAAGATAGTTGTACTGCATCATGCCCGTGTCCCCAAGTCATCCTGAACGCTCGCAATCAGTTTCTCATTGTCTACCTCTGCCCTCTTTGTGTTGAGCGTTTACTTAAGTAAGGTATACTTGTTCCTCCCCAGTTTGGCTTTAATTCATTTTGTCCGCCTCACAAGACATCGAGCAATTCAGATTTTGCTGCTTTCATCAACAGTGTATTTCGAGAGCCCGAGCCTAAAGTAGCCGGTAAATGAGTCCTATTGATGAGTAGATTAGATCGCCAGGTTTGTCCTTTTTGAATCTAGAGTACGTAGAGTACACGGACGGTACGATTGCGCCGGCGACGAGCGTAAACGCGAACCCACCGGCGGCCCCGAGGACCGCGAGCTCTCCTGTTCAAAGGACACCAGGTAGGATCGCGGACTATGATCCCCTTAACGAGGCCAGACCGAGTCCTTACTCCGCAAGACAGGCTGCCACCACCGTCATTTATACCAGCGATAAAGGACCCGGTGAGTTATCCATCGACCATCAAAGGACATCGATCGCCTTCTGCCAGCCTTTTCTTCATTCGTTTCAAGTATGACAAATTTCTCGAGGCGGTCCCTCTTACAAATCATTTCAAATGGCAAATGCAAAATGTCCGTCCTAAGCTAATTTCAGCCATTAGTGCGGCCCTTTGATCTCGCGCTCTCTACTTATTTCCCGATTGCCCACGCGCCTTTACCAGGCATTGCATAACTGTCAGCGGCTCTTTCAATAGATTGCTATTTAATTGGATTATTCCGTATAGTGGGTTGTTCGGGTTGGGCCACACCCATTTCAAACTCACTCTCCATAGCCCAATTGACGTTCTCTTTCATTTTCAGTCACGACTTCCAAATAAAGTAATTAATACAGCACGGCGTCTTCTCACTTATCCCTTTAACCAGCTCACACACTCTGCAATCGTATTGTCAAACACGAAATAATTGTACTATTTATGTATTTTGTGTGGGAATTGGGTTTTGGACTTGCATTTGTGAGCTAATTACGCGAAGCTACTGATTTCCGCGCAAATGTTCTATTGGAGGGGTTTTTTTAATGAGGGATCTAACGACGAATTCCAGTGACAAATCCACCAACACGAAAAATTGGGTCAGTCGCGGACATAGACCCCGTCAACGATTACTATGGCTCGCTCACACCAGCGACGAACAATAACCATGTCCCTCAGCATCAGCCACCTCCACCCCCACCGTCCAATGTTGGGGTATGTATATCTCCTGCAAAATTATTTAATGGAAAATCTCCAAAGACTGGATGAAATGCCTGGATTTCTATTGCAGCGGGTCTATAGAGCGATGTACGACTACGAGGCCCAGGATCACGATGAAGTGAGCTTTTGCGATGGCGATCTGATTGTTAATTGCACCGCGATCGACGAGGGTTGGATGACAGGATTGGTCCAGCGCACCGGAAGACACGGGATGTTGCCTGCGAACTATGTGGAGCCAGCACAGATCTAAACAGACTGTTTTGTTAGTGGCACCCGCACCAGGTCTCCCCGGTAAGTGCTGGAGAAGCTGGTGGAGCGAGAGCGACTGCAGAGAGCGAAGCATTTGATCAGCACCTGGAAAAGGAAGAAGCGGGCGGACTGGCTCGTGCACTCATCCTCGATCGGGAGAATGAGGAAGAAGACGATTGAAAGGGGAATCAAACTAAGCAGACAATTCCACGACTCTTGAGGAAGAAATCCTCCATTTCTCTTGATCGCCGATCTTCCTTTTCAAAGGAGAAAACAAGCTGGAGATGACTGACGCTCGGGAGGCCCGAAGCAGCTTCCGCGATACACCGGCTGCCAAGATAGTTAAGACTAAAGCTATTCCAATTTCATACCGAGCTCCTAGCTGTAGTTGTTGCAGTCCGAGTAATTCCATGGGACCAAACTCGAAGTAGCTATGCTATTTTCTTACTTGAGAGTGATATATTAATAATGAGATTCGAGCAAACTAAGATTCGAGACACTCCGATTCTAGACTAAAGGCAAGGGCAATGTTTCTGACTTGTAACAATGAATGAGAATTAATCGTGCATTCTAAGAAACATACCTAGGTTACACCAGGTTTGCATTTATCTCGTCCACTCGTTCATTCCATGTATCAAGCTCTACATTTTTAACTAAATACTTTGCTTCGATGGATTCCATTTTTTAGCCGAGATGTTCGCGGAGAAAAAGATGGCCCGACTCCTTTATACCTTGTGATCGATGAAAGTCCGAAACGATGTGCCTTATTTTTAACGTAGACCTCTAATTAATGAAGATGACGAATCGAGAATACGAATGGCTGGCGAGATGCACTCGCACATTGCAATACTTTTATCAGCGGAAAAGATTCACGTCCCAAGTCGGATAAATCTTTTATGCATATTATACAAAAGCGATCAATCCCGAACGGTGAGAAGAATTTAGTTAGGATAACCAAGAGTATAATATTGTTGAGCGATATCGTTACACACTTGCCTTTTCTTTCTCTATTCAATTGTCTGTTTCTGTTTCCTTTTTTTTTAAACTTTCTCAAAGCACGAAAGTATTCGTTGAGAATTTTATTAATGAATTTTAACTGATTAACCAATCATTCTATTTCCTAGCTGTTAAGTTTTCTCACGCGCGATTCACCCATAAATGCTTTAGTGCTCGCTCTGAAAATACAATCCAGGCCGAGGTGTCACCGTTCACAAATCTTCATTCAACACTTCTAATCAAGAATATAACTTATTTTAGTTTTCCCATTGCACTATATCTTCTCTACCATGAAAAGTATAATAAAACTTGTACACTGAAACTGGTAGAAGGAAGATACAAGTTGAGATTATGAGCGGTGATAGGCATTTCTTGTATATCTAAGGAGCATCGCGATTCAGAATATCACCTGGATATCCATTGTGGTATACATGGTATCTAAATCGCATTTACCTGAGTAGGACTATAGTTTAAACTGACTTCGCAATGTACCCGGGAGGAAAAAAGGCTCTACATTGTTTAAAAAAAAGGGCAATCAGGGTACGACGCGCGTCACATCGAAGAGATATATCATATTTTTGGAAAGACCTTACTCAGCACTTTTGTAATTAGTAGGATGCTGATAAGACAACATTGCGATTATTAATGAAATATGAAGAAATATATATACATATATATATATAGAAATATATAGGTATATATATATATATATTATATATATTAGCGTTTTGTTTAGACAGATACTATTATATTATGATATGAAATCATAAACAATGAACAGATATGTTATGCAAACCTGACTATCGTTATTCTCCCGATCCCTCCCTTCTTATAAACTTCTGCCCGTTTCAAATTAAACGCTTGGTTACACGGTCGGCATTACACTCAACATGCACGAAGAAGAAAAAAGGTAAACTTACGGGATTCGGCAGGACACGGTTAAGAGAGACGAAACAATAACGGGAATGAGAAACACGTCCAAATCACCAAACGTCGAACGCGCTCGGGTGATGGCGCAGAAATGCACGAGCAGTCGTAGCCCCGTATCGGCCTGGAATGTCCTACCCTCTGGTGTTTCCCACTCAAATTACGTACACTATCCCACCTCCGTCTGATCTCTGATCTATACCCACCTGTAGCCTCTAGCCTCTAGCCATAGGCCGCCGCCAAGTTTTCAACCTTTTTCCTTTCTCATACACTTTCTAATAGATATAGCAAGCTATTCCTCTATTTTTACCAAGTATACCAACACGGTCATTTGACTTCTATCGTTGGATAACTTGGAGAGGGAAAGAAGACAAAGGGATATTTATTAGGATCAGCCCAGAATCTTGTCCATTCATATTCAAACATATTGAGCAATTGCTTTTATCTGCGTGTAGTACATTAAAGTTGAAGTAACTGAAATAAAACATAATAAATGAAGAAGACTCGAGGTGGGGTGGGGTCATAGTTATTGAGGGCAGGCGTTACGGAAAGAATTGCGAAAGCAAATTCACACCAAAGTACCCAAGTAGAAAGTACTGCGTGCATATTGAGGATTAAAGGGAATTTTTATTGAAAGCACAGTATAGGCGTACACTGGCCACCCAATTATATAACGGCAGTTATGTACCGGCCACTTATGCGACCGATACGCCAACCGGTACCACTCGGAAGAAAGTCGCCGGTGAAACCGAGGAATATCCTCTCGACACGAAGAACAGTTCTTCTCTTGTTCCTCGGCGATATCGGTGTAAAATGTTGAATTTAGCTAATGGTGAAGATCAAGTGGATTACAACACTGGGTTACACGCTAGAGTGCTCCCATTCCGATCAGAAGCATCAAGGTCTTATGAAATGAACATCCTGCGCGCGAGACGAACAAAGGGACAAAGGTGGGAAAAACGTTTGGCCGCTTTATTTATTAATTATAAGATTCGGCTGGCTCTGTTCTCCGCGCCGCCCCACTTTACACAGGACTTTCACTCTTCAACAGTTACGTTATTACTGGTGAACACAGTGCTCACCAACTAACTGTAGCAGCAGGATCGTCCGCTGCACCGCTCGATCTCAACTTTCTTGAGAACTGGACGAATGAATTTGGTGCAATCGTCGGCAATGTTTTGCAACTAGCAAGTAATCCGAGCAGGCTCGACTCATCCAATCTGGCCTAGCAGGCCTTTCAGAACTTCCCCTGAAAAAGTTGGCTGTTACATCTGGCGTGGATTGCGATCGATTCGAGTTAGATCATCCTTGAGAATCGGGAGCACAGCCTCTCTAGAGTTTCTAGTTTCTAGCCTAGAAGATGGAGGTAGGGAGAGCATTGACCATAGGAAAGGCCAGCTTCGCTCTTCAGTCTGGTCACATTGAGAATCTCGCGTCGACGATGCTGATGGCGATGGCGATGGCGATGGCGATGGCGATGGCGATGGCTATTTGGACCTCTTACGCCAGAGTAAGTGAAAGTTTACCAAGTAGGACGCGCCACGGTGAATCTCTACAGTTGCCCGGCCGCACTCGCCAAATGCCCCTCATCCCATCCCGGCCTCACTGGACCATCAAAATTAATAAGCTCCATACTAGCCACAATTCGATTGCTTCACCGAGAATTCTCTAGATTTCGAAATCATCCTCCTTCCTCTTCGGCAGAGTCAAAGACAAAACGTGCACTTGCAACAGATTCTCAAGCTACATACTATAAATCTAAAGAAGGTTCGTCGTTCTCCCAGCACCCCAGAAAAGTGTTAGTCAGCCGTATCTCCTTGCAGTTCAGACTCAGACCAATTTAGATGCCACCTTACGCAAGTATGAGAAGTTTGCATCACGAGGGCTTTTGCAACGTGAAGGGTTCTACCAGGTCATCTCATTTAACTCATTCTACGTATAGCTAGCTTTCGTAATGCAGGCTGCCGAGTGTGAGATACTATAGGATAGGAAGGCGGTGGGTGGCCCGCGATGGATTTCTGGAGGAAGACTTCTTAAAAGTGAAATAATTTAACGAAAGCGTCATTAGCCAGATTTCTACCGATTGCCAGTCTAATTGAGCTAGGATGAGAAATGAAACTGGGGCCGGAGGAGATGGGAGCGGAAGGAGGGAATAAGGAGGGAAGTCTCGCTTGTCGGAAATGGTTGTCCATTGTCGTGGAGGCAGTACCCTCGCCTCGCCTCGCCGGATGAATAGGAAGCGATCTATCCTTAAGGAAGCGTCCACTTGGAACCGCTGGAACCTTTAGCGAAAGTAAAGAGGCGGAGGATGGAAGCGCGAAGGCGCCCACGTAGACGCGTCCTCTTTCACCGAAAGGTGGGATGGTATGTGCGATAGCTATCGGCGACCTTTCCTTCGAGATAGCGCGGCAACAGGAGGAGGAAAGAAGTTGGGTTTCGGTTTCGATGGGCCTTGGAGGTCAGCGGAAAAGTGAGGCGCTCCGTTAATAAAAGCCTGGTCTTCTTCTTACGATCGAGTAGTACGGCTGCGAAGAAAGTAGCCGGGCCGAGTGTGCTCCGCACTCCTCCCAGCCCCTCGGCCCTCCACGCAATCCCGACACCCCCCATCCAAGCCACAGCTATACTCTATGTACATACATACATATCCCGGGCTAACTCATATCTTTCTATCTTTCTCTTGGCGCGCACAGCCAGTTTTTTCGTTTCGAATCACGTCTCGCTGTTGGCCGAGGCGCACACACAGGAAAGCGTGCTCGAGAGCGCATATATCCACGAGCCAGAGAAAGGTGCCCCACCGGTGTATTCGATATTAGAGAGGAGCTTCTTGAAGAAGCCCGGTGGAGGTGGCATCCAGTAGG
Organism: Ectemnius continuus; assembly: GCA_910591665.1. Classification (NCBI taxonomy): domain Eukaryota; kingdom Metazoa; phylum Arthropoda; class Insecta; order Hymenoptera; family Crabronidae; genus Ectemnius; species Ectemnius continuus. The sequence continues at coordinate 305,007 of OU342866.1, forward strand.
GAGAAACGGGAACCTCGGGTCCAATCTGTCTTCAGTTCACATGCGAACCTTCCATCGATATCTTCCAGTTTTTCCGCCCGGCATCGCGCTCCTCCTCGTCATGTTGCCGATCGCGAGTTAGCCTGCCCCTTTTGGCAAGGACAACATCAAATTGGGAGCGTGAAATCAGTGAAGTGTCGCTCACCCCCGATCAAGATTCCTCAACTCTAAAGCGTCGAGTGCTGCGGTCATGTACTTCTTCAAACTGGTAATTATAAGGAGGATCCGGCCTTCCGTGTTTCTCGCGCGAACCGTCTCCGAAAGTCGAGAGTCGAGAGGATGTTGCGTTTAATGTTCCCTCTCGGAGAAGGCGAAGGCGAAGGCGAAGGCGAAGCTGCTTCTACTTTCATCGTAATAAGCATGTCTCACGCTCGACTCGCGGAAAAGCTTCGACTGGCGGATCTATCATTTGTAATCAGCGAGCGTATCGGCTTTAACTACTCGCTCCGGGGAAAGTATATCAGATGAACGATGTAACGTGTCTGCAATTGGTTGCGCGTCACGTGTGATAACTTGGTGTAGGCGCGTACTTTCGAGAAGCGAGCCATAACTGGTAAATGGTTTAACGCGAGGAAGATAAGGAGGAGATGAGATGCTTTTCTAGTTTGTAGATAGAAAAGTTTGTAAGGGGGTCAGGGGAATCTAATGAAAATCGGGTTCCGGGACTAGGGGCCGATCGGGTCTGAGTTCTGACTGGAGGACATGCTAAAAAATCCCCACTCCGAAGAGGCCGCGAGAGGAGCCAAATTCTCGAGGTGAAACGCGCGTGCCGCCGTGAATCCAAAGCCTAAATGTTCTCTCCTTCTTTCCCGACGACTTTCTGTTGTAAAAGAAGAGGCTCCCGCTCGAATGGCATCGTCTCCCCGGCTATGTTCGGCCAATTTGAACACGAGAGACGTCCTCTCGATCGGATACGTGCTGCTGTAGAGTTGGCTTGGCCATATTGGGAGCAGGCTCGCGACTGGGAATCGCTTATCAGGGTAACAGTTAACTGTCCATTCGGCGACACTAGAATACCAATGGATCGGGGCCTCTTAAGGCCTACCAGGATGTCTCTTCTCGTTATTAATCGGGTCACACGGTTACCCACGGTTAGCCACGGTTAGCCACGCACCGAGCCCTGCTTCGACAAACGCGCGTCCACGCGTTACACTTGCGCCCCGAGATCCCCTCGGACCAACAACTTTACTTCCTCTTCCAGACGATCCTGGTGCTTGCCAGCTTGGCTCTCACGAGTCTCGCCAAGAATGAAACGACCAAGAGCCGCGACAAGCGCCAACAGATTGCCCTCTACCCAAGGAGAGGAGCTAGACCACCTCCCTACGCGGTCCAGATGGAGCCGATCGTTCAATACTCTCAGAGAGACCCTCTATACAATCCGCTGGCCAGTTCCAAGAGCGATGATCTCTACGAGGAGGCACCGTTCAACTACTATCCGACCGAGCCCGAACCGATAATCGAGATTATCATCAAGGAATCGAACGAGTCTCTCCCCACACCTGTTCCACCACCTCCGCCACCAACCTCCAAGCCCACCAAGGAGCCAATACAGGTCTTTTATGTCAAGTACGAAAAGAAGAAAGGCTATGGGGAGAAGTCCCGAGTTGTTTATGATCCTCCAATTCCGGCATTGACACCTGTCGAGGAGCACGAAGAGATCAAACCGGACGGCCCGGCTCCATATACGGAAGAACCAACTCACACAGCTACTCCACCGCCTCCGGAACCTTCTACAACCTTGCGAGCAATCATCCGACCGGAGAGCGAGGTCTATCACTCCGGAAGTAGTGGTATCCGTGTCACCTTCGGTACTGACAAGTTACCGCCGAACAATCATAATAAGAGGAGCGACCATGAGAGTCAGCATTCCCAAAATTCAAAGGCTGCCACGAGCACGCACACCAAGAGGCAGCAGGGGCCATACGTCCCGGTACAACAAGTCCATCCACGAGTACCTCTACCACCACCTGCTTTTCCCCAGCAGAGAGTTGTCAATTCGTTCCAGCAGCAACCAACTTTTACTCAGCCGGCCCAACCACAGCCGCCAATTAATTACTTGCAGCATCAGCAATCATTTCCGGCACCGCCGCAAACAAGAAACCCACCACAAAGACCACAGCAAAGGCCTCCGATCACCATACAAGGCCTGCCGGAAGTGCAGCAACGCGCGCCTTTCGCACCTTCCAATTTCGGGCCGCCTCATCGGGTCAGCATCAACCATCCCCAGCAACCAGGCCTTCCCCCGGCCATCTCCGTTTCTCATCAGAACGTTCACATCCACAATCAACCACAGCCCTTGCATCACGCACATCACGGCCATCATTTCAATACCGAAGCCCAGCCTCCCCAACAACCACACCAATCCCAGCCACCCCAGCCACCCCAGCCACCCCAACAGCCCCAGCAACCGCTGTTGCAGCAACAACCGCACCTACCACCTTATAAACAGCAGGAATTGGACAAACAGAGGTATCACGAGCAACGCCGCCAGCAGGAAATACTTAAGCAACGCGAGCACCAGAGAGTGCACGAGCAACAAAGACATCAGGAACATCAAAGGCTAGTCGAGCAAGAGAGGTTACTGGAACAGCAAAGACAGGCTGAACAGCAGAGGAAGATCGAGCAGCAAAAACTCCTCGAGCAACAAAGGCGACAGGAATTTCAAAGACAGCAGGAACACCAAAGGCTCCAAGAACAACAAAAGATACAGGAGCACCAAAGACTGCAAGAGCAGCAAAGGGCGCAAGAACAGCAAAGGTTGCAGGAGCAGCAAAGGTTGCAAGAGCAACGTAGGAGAAAGCAAGAGCAGGAGCAAAAAATATTCCAAGAACAACAGTATCGGCAGCAGCAGCAGCAGCAACAGCAGCAGCAGCAGCAGCAGCATCAGCAGCAGCACCAACAGCAACAACAACAATTCAAGTACAGTCAGTCGCAACCAGTAGCAAACTTACCACAGCAGATACCCTTGCAACAACAGAATCAGAAACCGGCGGGTGAAATTTTCAAGGCTGTCCCGAAACTGGAACATCACTATGCGATTAGAGAAAATCCACTCCACCCAGGGCCATTCCCACCGAATCCAGTGGTACAGCCGAGCGGATTCCCCGAGGCCCCACACAATCCATACATATCTGCCCAATCACCCAGCCTAGCACCAGAACCTCAGCAGCACAATCACAATTTGGCCAATCCATTCACAGCGAATGAGCAGCAGCATTTCAATACGAAGCAACAGATTTTCCAGAATCAACAGCAAGCATTCTTTGCCCAAAACCTTCAGACATCCCAACAAAGAGTGCCATCGCCGACCTCCGAAAGGCAGTCGATCTGGGGTCGGCCAGTCTTCCACGGAACTAATGCCAATGGTGGCAATCCCTCCCAAAAAATCTATGCTACGCCTGCTAGCAGTCACGAGGAGTACAACTCACCATCTACAGTCAGGCCATTCTACCCAAGTACCAGTCCAAGTCCACCCACGACTACCACTACGACTACGACAACTAGTACCGAACCACCAAGCACCACTAGCACAATTTCCCCGAAAAAGGAAGCGAAAATTCGGGAAAACATAGCGAACCTTCCCGATGAGGTACCGGACGACATTAGGGAACAATTGCTCAGTTCGGGAATTCTGGGGAATGCCGACATTCAGATACTGGATTATGACAAGGTCGGGGACATACCGATCGAGAACTTGCCGCCGGAGGCATTGGCCAATTTCTACGGAGCCGGAGGCGCGTCCGCGGTGGCTGGTGCCGCGAGCGAACCGGTACCTGCAATCGCCAAGAGGCCCCAACCCAAAACACCACCAGCCACGCTCCAAAGTTCCTCTTCCCTGATGGCCAAGAAGGCGAATAGCGCTTCGACCAAGTTCGAGCAGGCCACTTTACGACCGGGTGGCGTCGAAATGAAAGTAGTACGCTTTGATCCAAATACAGAGGAAGGCCAAGCGGTCGCTGAGCAACACATACGCGAGGATGCCACCCAGCTCAAAGCAGTAGCAGTCGGTGACCAAGATCACTCCCAATATAATCGTTATCTGCCGCTGAAAGTCAGCGGTGCTTCCTTCCCCATTCCGGACGTGCCGCAGCTCAACGGCCGCCGGATTTCCAGCGTAGTCGTGCTCGCCCCGGTAGATTATAACTTTCATGAAGAGGAGAAGGACATCGCCGAGACCAGGCACGGCAGGAAGGTCACTGACGTTCAAGCCGTGAGGTTTCTCGCCGGCGAGACACTCAAACAACTCGTGAAAAAGCCTACAGCGGAAAACTATAAGAAATGGCTCGAGCAGGAAAGCCGCACCGAACCTCAGAGGCAATCGGTCGTTCTCCTCGTCACTACGTAAGTGTCTCTATATATGTACATATATTCTTTCTTTGATCCAACAACAAACCTAAGCCCCTCTTCTGATGGCGCAGCCCCTCTCCCGACAATTCTTTTCAATTATTATTGAATTCCAGGCCAAAGGACGAAACACACGGTGAGAAGGAGATCTTCATGTATGATGTGAGCACACAGAGTGTGAGCAAGCTTTCCGGCGACTTGTCCACTGCCTTCGTCGACGCGGCCGAAAGCAATTCCGACAGTACTGATTCGATCGACGAATCAAGTTTCTCAACGGCGTACTAAAGATGTAAAGATACACGGCATCTCGAACCTCCAAACCACTCCAAACGATGCTCAGCGCGACGATCGTTAAAAAGAGAAAGTTTGGTATGCCAAAATCGATAAGTTATTAAAGGTAAAGACCGCACCGCAGCGCGGCGAGTTGCGCTTAATGCGGTCAACTGGTTTAGGCTCTGGTTGTAATAGCTACACGCGTATCACTTTCCATGTAGATATTACAATTATGTATTATTATGTATATAATAATTTTTGTACTTCTTTTTATACGAAATACACGCAACGCAATTCTTTTGTAATCCCGATTAATTGTCATATTCCCACTCCGACGTTAGTATAAATAGTCAACGTTATTCTTAAGAATTACCCAATTTACATAAATACCCAGACTTGAAGGCTTATATTCCTAGATTTTTGTGAATAATTTCCTTGAAATTCCCACTCGAGTTTCTTGGTGGCAGACTGGGATTGAGGCAAAGTTCAATGCGGTTAGAGAGAGGAATAGGGAGAGAGACTAGTTTGTGTTGGCTGTACTGTCTAGCAAGTCTAGTGAAGTTGGAACAAAATGGATGCTGGAAGTGGATACATCAGTCTTAACTAACTAAACATTGGATCGTAGCAAGATGGGAAATCAGTTAGTGGGTATCGCGCCTAGTCAAATATTCCCGGTAGAGCACTATTTGACAGACCACAGTGACCTATTTTTCGATGTAAGGTAAGTGGCCTGCCGATAATCATCCAGTAGCAACCTCGACTTTTTTCTCTCCAACCTGCATACTCCTCTACTGTCAAATGTTCGCCCAGTTTGACGAGAACACACGCAAAACAATAGAGCCAGATTTATCGCTGGTTAAATAACTGTTTGATTGACTGGATTGTTCGAATGTCGAAGTGTTATTGCCTCAAGTTCCACGATCACCGCTTGTCTTCCGCTTACTTAGCACTTTCTTCTTCCATCTGCCGCAAGTTAATCGTCCTCTTCGGTTCTTCAATTTGTAGCTTAGGAAGTACTAGATTTTTTAAAGTGGCCCGTGCCAGGAGTCAGGAGGGTCTAATAGTAGTGAAAGTCTTTGTCATTCATGACCCAACACTACCACTCTCAGCCCACAGAGATAAGCTCGAGGAGATCAGGTCTAAATTGGCATCTGCCATCAATTGTTTGCCCTTTCAAAGAATGATCGTAAGTACCAGCATGACCTAGCTGAACTAGGAACTTGAATAGGATCAGCACTATTGGAATATCACCAATTTTTTATGTCCTGGATAGTTGACGGAAAAATCAGGTTTAATAATGAGGGAATATGTGAAATACTCCCTATATGATAGAATCAGCACCAGACCATTTTTAACAAGTATAGAAAAAAAGTGGATCACATTTCAAGTTCTATATGCTTTACACCAGGCCCACAAGGTGAGAGTATTTTTAATACGACGGGTGACAAATAGTTTAATCAAAGAGGATCATCTTCCTATTGATGCTTCCACACAAGTAGCGGTGCCCATTTTTGTAATGTGTCTGAACATTAATTTTTAGCTGTTAAAACAGTGTAGTATGATAGATTTGGCAAACTCAAGAAACGTACTAAGCCGCATTCCCATAATTCTCTCTAAAGCAACAGCAAAGAAATCTATTAAATATCACTTCTCGTTTAACTGTAGTTTGGTGTCTGCCATGGTGACATAAAACTAGAGAACATTATGATAACCAGTTGGAACTGGATTTTACTGACAGACTTTGCAAGCTTTAAGCCTACTTATTTGCCAGAGGACAATCCTGGTGATTTTTCATATTTCTTTGACACATCCAGAAGAAGGTAATAGGGCTAGAAACTTGGCTGCAGCCACATCCCAAACATACTAAGGCAGAGTGTCTTTCAATCTTTTAGAACCTGCTACATAGCACCTGAGAGATTTGTAAAGACACTTTCCTCTGAGTTGAATAACACTCTGCTCCTCTCAGAGCAAGAACTAAAGACTGGTGATTTGCATCCTATGATGGATATCTTCTCAGCAGGGTGTGCTTTAACAGAACTCTATAATGAAGGGCATCCACCATTTGATTTCTCGCAACTGCTAGGTATACGACAGAATATCATAAAATTCTCGAGGCGGGCAATCGTCTAACTTTTGCGTAACACATTAAGCTTACAGAAATAACGAGTATTCCGTGACTAAACACTTGGATACAATCGATGATCCTGGAATTCGCGAGCTGCTAGGGTCGATGTTAGAAAGAAATCCAGCAAATCGAAAAACCGCCGAGATTTACTTGGCTCAAGCTCGTGCAACTATTTTCCCCGAGTACTTCTATTCATTTCTGCAGTCTTACATGCTCATGTTTTCTGCGGCACCGATTTTGTCGCCAGACGAGAAAATCAATAGACTAAAGAAAGATATCGGGAATATTATTAATATAATAAAGGCCGAAGAGAACGAGAGGATGAAGAGTATGGGAAAGAGCAGTCAGTTCGAGAGCCAAACGGACTCAGCGAAAGATAATTCCGGACATAGTGAAGTACCCACGATAGGGGATGTAGATAGTGACCAAAGTTTTAATCGAAGCGATTCGAATCAAGTAGACCCAAAGAGTAGTCTGATACAAGATAGTCAAGGAGAGGAGATCTCGGAAACAAAGACGTTAGAGGAGCAGAAAGAAAAATGCGAGAAATCTGCGGAAAGGAAAGCCAGTTCGTCGTATGAAAGTTTGGAAGGTTTGGTGATTATCACTCAGCTCGTAACATCTTGTATTCGGGGATTGCATCACTCTCAATCGAAATTGCAAAGTCTGGAGATACTGCTCGAATTAGCTGAGAACACGTCGGATGAGACGATTCTAGATCGAATTCTCCCTTACATTGTGAGTGTCCACTTCGGTAAAATATCATTCTTTTTTTGTGGCACCAGAACAGATTAGTAAAACACGACATTCTCCAGTTTCATTTAGTTCACGACCCAGCACCACGAGTACGAGTGTCTGCGATTCACACTTTAACAAAATGTTTGCATCTGGTAAAGTTGATACCACCCTCGGATGTGAACATTTTCCCGGAATACATTTTGCCAGGTCTAGCCCATATTACGCAAGACGAGGCTGTGATAGTTAGGGCCGCATATGCCGAGAACATCGCGCATTTGGCACACATTGCTTTGAGATACTTGGAGAATGCTCACCTCTCCAATTTGGGGAACAAAGAGGCGCCAAAGCCAAGCTACGATAGTGAGCTTCAAACTCTCCATGAAATGGTAACTGTTCGCAATTTGTATGCCGATCGGTGGTTGAGAAGCAACTGATTCTATCTTGAAGCTTTTCCTTGTGCCGCCAGGTACAACAGTCCGTTTCTATGTTATTGACAGACCCTCAGAACTTGGTAAAGCAAACTCTAATGGTGAACGGGATAAACAAGCTATGCGTATTCTTCGGCAAACAGAAGGCCAATGATATTTTGCTCAGTCACGTAATAACTTTTTTGAACGATAAGGGTGACAAAGAATTACGGGGTTCCTTCTTCGAATGTATCGTCGGTGTGGCTGCTTATGTTGGCTGGCATAGTAGTCCTATTCTCATGCCACTTCTGCAGCAAGGACTCGCCGATCCGGAAGAATTTGTGATTACCAAAGCCATCAATGCAATGGCCACTCTTACCGAATTAGGATTGCTTCATAAATCCGCCCTCTACCAGTTGCTAGCCGAGACTATGATCTTTCTGGTAGGCACACTTCTACCACCAAACAATCTCTACAATACTCAACATTATTACGAGCTATAGAATTTTCCTTTCGGAATTTGGCTAGGTTCATCCCAATCTATGGATTAGGCATGCCACTGTTGGGTTCATTTCTGCTGCTGCGAGAACTTTGAACGTCGTAGACGTGCAATGCAAAGTCCAAGCTATCATTCAACCGTACTTAAAGCACCCCTTAATACAAATCGAGAAGGAACTGTTAGTGCTCGAGGCGCTGGTACCGCCAATACCGCGGATAGTATATGATTCTTTCGTGAAGCACAATGACATCGGGGAACTATTTCAAGTTCTCGAACAAAAGCAGGCTGCGAGAGCGAGAGCTGTAACCGGTATTGTACCTCAGTACAGTGAAATGAGTACTGCATTACGAAACGTAAGTCGTATTTGCGGTTTTCCTTTAGAAGAGTAACGGATACCGCGCTAGAACACAAACCAAGTGAAGCTCTACAGTTTTTTAGACGTTTGAGCTCGGAGTCCATGACCGAGACAGTGGAGGATCAACTGCTCGTGATGAAGCCTCACATAATAAAGATTAACAAGTATCGGAAACTGAACAATACAAAATCTACTGATGGGAAGTTAGAAATGAACGCTATGAAGGATAAGATACGACATCACATTGTTATTTTGTATCCGGATACCAAGGGCGAGCTTGGTTTGCCATCCTTTAATAAACGCTCAGATCGTAGGACTTCCGACAGCGTTGGTACATACGCCACGATGAACCAAGAGTGGCGAACCATGTTCGCTGCTCAGGACAATGCACAAGTACGTCAGTATAACAATAAGAAATGGGCATAATTGGACGAGCTGTATAGTAGAGAAACATTAGGCCGGTTTTGCGTGATTACAGCATGCGGTTGTTAAAATGTCTGATATGACTGGGAGCACTGGAAGTCCTAGCCAAAGTATTCATGGTGGAGATATCCACCTCTCGCCGCAGCACAGTCTATCCGATGTGAATAGCATAAATGATCATTCTCTACACGAACGTTCTTACATACAATGTAGGTCTCTAGATAGCTTCCAAACCAATAGTTCTCTTTCTTCCGCGAGAAATGTGTAAGGAAAGTGAAGGAATTTTTTACAGATAGGTGCGCACCTTGTCGATTGGAAGTGCGACAATTGACTTATAGAAAACAAGAGCAACACGCTGCTGCTTTGAGAGCACAACATTGGGCTGATAATATTGCATGGCAGACGGGTAAGTGGGAATGTGATATTAGAGGAGAATAAGGGGGATTCCCCACAACTATTTACTGGTATTGAAAAGGTTCGAGATTATTGCCAAACGGATGGAGGCCCCGAGGGGTCCCAATGGCTCACCTTCACGAACACAGAGCGGCGGTGAATAGACTTGTTTCTATCTCCGACACCAGTCTCTTTGCGAGTAGTTCCGCTGACGGCTGCATTAAGATCTGGGATGCCAGTAAAATGGAGGGCAGGAATATCGCGAATCGATCAAGGCAAACACACATGCACAAGGGTGGGCCGTTAGTTGGTTTGGCTGTTTGCGAACAGGGTCAGTCTCTAGCAAGCTCTGCCAGTCAGTCGGGCACGGTATTTGTATTGCGAATTGATCCCAACTCGAGTAAGATGACAGTCCTTGGTACTAGGCAACTTGATCTTCAAGTAATTGAGTCTTTCCTTATTGTAGAATTGTGTGTTATCTTGGACATTATTGATGGTTCGTCGTAATTTTAGGAAGAGGGATGTGCAGTCGACCTACAGTACTTAGATTCTGGCTCGCAGTCTGTTCTTGTATATGCTTCGCTGTATGGCTCATTAGTAGGGTGGGACTTACGATGTCCTGGCACTACATGGCGCCTGGAAAATGACCTTAAGCACGGTGTAATTACTTCTTTCTGTGTAAACAATTATCAGCAATGGCTGACGCTTGGTACTAGTTCTGGCGTTCACACATGCTGGGACTTGCGATTTCAACTGCCTATTACGAGTATTAAACATCCTACTGGTAAGTTTGCAATTGAGGAGTGGATTGTTCTATCGGAATTCTATCACATAGAATTACATCTGTGCAGCCGCAAGGGTGAGAAAGGTGATCACTCATCCGACCGAACATTCTTGGATCATCTCAGCTGTACAGGGTAACAATGAAATATCTATGTGGAATCTTGAGACCCATTTTCGACAGATGGTCCTCTGGGCATCCAGTGCACCCCCTCTAAGCCATTCCCAGGGCGGTCATAGTGTATGTGCCATGTATTCTGGATGTATTGACCGATCCGGTTTCCTCCTTGCCGGTGGTACCGACATGCGACTTCGATTCTGGGACTTAAGCACCCCTAATGAATCGTACGTTGCATTGCCGGCCGCCAATGACGTTACCCCACCAAGTTCACTTGCTTACGAGTTAGTATTCAAATTCAGTATCTTGTATATCGGTTCGAAAGGCCGTGTCAGGCAAGTGGGCTGCTTGCTACTAGTGTATTTTTATTTCTAGGCAACGTTTAATTGATGGTACCAATGTAGTGCAGGAGGTTCTAGCCGGGGGTGGTCCAACTTTATCCGCCGGTGGTGGTAGTGGTGTTAGGGGAAGGAACTCAGAGGAAGGTGGACAGGGTCCTGAAACACCACCATCAGGGCACCACGATACCATTTCCTCCGTAGCTATGTCGAATACATGTATTCTCACTGGTAGCACGGATGGACTGATACAAGTTTGGAAATGATTGTTTACATTTATTTTTTCTTTCCACTCCAATGTTTCTCGGCCGCGATACAATATTCACCGTGTAAAGAAATCTCGCGGACTCCGACATTCATGGGTACCCCAGGTGCCCCAGCAATTCTGTGATCCTTATTTGTATATAGCCTGTATAATATATACGACTCTTAAGATTATCGATTAGTCTGTAAGAATGATGAGAAAGCATTTCTCTGATAACGGAACGTAATACGTACGTGCACTTTAATACAGTGAATTCTTGTGCAATGTAAATAATTTATTTTTGTACGTACAAAGAAGAGCGGGAAGGGGGAGGAGAAGAGAGCTTGCCGTAATATAATAGTGTCAGATCACTAGAGAGCTGGCGAATTGATAATTTAAACTACATAGAGAAACATGCCGGCAATTAAACTGACTTCTGGCATAATATAAGTCCGCGTATCATGTACAAAGGCGTATCACTGAGAATCATCCTTCCGCTCCGTAATTTATATTTAGCGTATACTAGGTGAATGTACAGGACTGCGTACCTTTATGTACACTAGAGACTTACTACATAGTAAACTTGTATACCGACTGAAATACTCAACCAGTACCCATCTTCATACATCCTGAGACATTGTTACAATAAAAATTGATATTTTTAACGGAACTACTGATCGAAATTATTTGCAATTTATCACAATTGATTTAATGGGGAGTTGGGAATATGTACAATGGATGAACATAGTAAAATTCTTGGCAGTAATCACCAAGGACAAACAGGTGAGGAAGGGTAAGGAACCCGACCAGGAAAGGCGTAAGGGTCCCCGTTTATTGTCCTACAGATTTCTTTCCACCGCTCTCTGCCATTTTTTCCCTGACGACGTTGCTGACGATATGGCTGACGGTACTCTTGATTTCTATAATAATCTTGGTAATTATATCCTGGCTGGTCGAAAACAAGTTCGAACCACGGTGCTGCAACCGCCGTACTGATTAGAACCAGAAGTATAAAGATCAATTTCATCTTGAGAGCTTATGCCATATAAAATGCAAAATTTTCGAAACACTGGGTGCCTAAAAAAATAACGTCGAATCTTTAGAAGAATGTGCAGGTGGAAATTTATCCCTATAAGAATGGGCACTAATGGTATGGTGCAAAATCACTGACCGGCGCTGAACTTGACGATGCCGAGTGCCCAGTATCTTCCTGTCCTTGCTTTCCAACTTCACACTTTCTGAACGATCTGATTAACGACACTTTTTCCTTCTCTTTATCTCGGGGACGTACTCTTGACGATGGCAAAATATATATATATGTGAGAACGCTCGGCCAAATATTATTTATACCAGTATCACTCTTACTGGATTTGGAAACAATATGTATTTTTCAACTAGACTGTAGGAAGTGCGGTAGAGCAATGGAGCGATGCTGGATGCTTACTCCTGTTTTATATATCTCGTCTCTCCCCTACCCTTCAGAAAAAGAGTGCTGCTTCGCTACTCGGAAATATTTGAGGGTTCGAATATGGCACCATCAGAAGTCTAAAGAGCTTCTATTATTTGCTATGGCATTCGCCGAATTTGCAATTTTTATCAACATTCTAATAATCTAAAAAAATGATCTATTTCTCTGGTGCCTAGCTTCGTACAGAACCGAATGAAGAGGAAGTTTTAATATGTTCTTCACATTGAACTTGGGGAAAGACCGCGCTCTGTTCATTGTTGCGGATCTTGCCGATTACCATTCAACGGGCGTATAACTTTGTATTCTCGGCGCACTCAAACTTCTCCCGAGAAAACAAACGGTAACATGGTGGGTGCTGCTATAATTACACATCCAATTAGCATGAAACAGCGAAGGTGCAAGTGCGCTGTATCCACTCTATTACTGCTAAATCCAGAGCTTTATGCCAATACTTCTTGCCTAGCCTTGCATGCCCTTCCCCAAATCTAATGTTTCTTAGACACACGCAACCATATTGACGCTTTTGATAAATTGCACACAATTTGCATCTCAGACACTATCACGACGTTGATTGGTGATTGTTCTACTTTCAAATATACTGTGCCAAGGTCGTCCCAGCACGATAAACCATAACTTAGCGATAAAGTGAACCTATCTTTCTTCCCTCTCGGCAAACTTTTCATCTTTTTCTTGATCGCTCAAAGGAATCCTGAAGATTACCGGCTTCAATTTTCTGATTTTTCGCCTGATCAACATTGTCCTTGGTGTACAACAATTTCTCTAGCAAACACTATCAAGGTCTGATGCTAACGTAATCGGGTAATGTTACGTTTTCACTTATTCGCACCCTTTACTATAATTTCCTATTACCGTAATAGCAGCAGGTTTCCAGGCTGCGCGACTATTAATAGAGCTCTGAGTAGAGAAAGTTTCTTCTCCCGTTTCGCGAATTCGCCAACTCCCAGTGAATTCTCGCGATTCGACCTCTAGTTAGATTAGAAAAGAATTGGCCAGCTTCATCTTACGACACGTAAATAATCGTGTTTTGTAAGCGGCTGGGCCCCGTGGACAGTGATAAGATTATTAGGTCATGGTGAGCTCCTAGAACCAATTGTTCCGAGCGATTTATTCCAATGTAGCATCATCTTTCCACGCGATAATAACGGTCTACAAAGAGACAGATCCGGGAGTTCTTCGTGGGGAACATAAGATTTCCATGCGTGACGCACAAGATGGACTGACGATCGGATGAAGGGGTTGGGCTGAACGAAATGAATTTTACTATGATTCATCTATTAGTATTCGCGAGGAGGACAGACTGCTGGCACGCGAATGGAAATTTCTGAATAGCAAATAGTTTCATTATTTAACAAAGGAACTCGAGTCGAGCCAAAGGATTCCCGGTGTTTAATCTCTGAGGGAAGGCCCACTCTAAGACTTGGCTTGCTCTATAGAGAATAAGTTAGGACGCGAGCCATTACTAATACTATATGTATTTTACACACTCATAGACTCTGCCTTGGAAAATCATCTAAATATTTTGACTACTAGTTTCCTCGAAGCTCTTCTTCCAAGGCAGAAGCGAATTGGGCGCGGCAGTCTCGTTTAGCTTGCGAAAAGGAACCTTGCTAGAAAGCTGAAGTAATGTCGAACGGATATATGCCAGATAAGAAGGATGGCCAGCAGAATATTCGTCGCATCCATCTCTCAGAGAAAATGCAACGGAGTTTTAACAGGATGAAGAGGAGCATTCGAAAGATAGCTGGTACGGATTGTCTCAACAGACTGTTGGAAGTGTGGAGACGTGATTGTCGGATATACATTCTATTAGGAATACCTGTATAAAATCCGCATCCCCAGGGAGAAAGAACTGTATCGTTGTAGTGAAGTCTATGAGAATGTTCCCCGACTTCTAGCCAGAGAATTTTCAATTCTTTTAGCCTCTTCCAGCAGTGCTCAAGCTCACTACGTTTCCGTAGAGAACATGCAAGAGGAAGAAAAACACTTGCCATACGTTTTACCCGATGGATTGGCCACTCTAACAAAGGAGACCGGATTCTCCAAGGATGAAATTCGAAAATTGTATCGTACATTTAAGGAGCACTGTCCTAGAGGGACCGCGACAACTAATAACATAAGGCCGGCCTATGCGAAATTGTTCCCGTTCGGCGATTCTGGCAAGTACGCCCAGATCGTCTTCAATAGCTTCGACAAGGACAGAGACGGAGTGGTGACTTTCGGCGATTTGCTGGCAGGTGCAGCTTTAACTATAAATGGTGATATAGAAGAGAAGCTCTCCTGGATTTTTAGGTGGGCAGACTTCAGTTGACTGCTCTGAGTGTAACGGGTGAGATGCTTTCTAAAGTTAATCGTTGTCAGACTCTACGATCTGAATGGGGACGATCTCATCACGAGGCGGGAGATGCTCGACATGGTTACTGCAATTTATGAGATGGTCCATAGTGGGCAAATTATCCAGAGGATGGTCAACAGGCATGTAGACAGACTTTTTCAGAAGATGGACATCGATAAGGACGGGGTCATATCCCGGGAGGAATTTATGAACACTTGTAAAAACGTAAGAGATCTTAAAGGATGGACTGTTGCACATCTTTAGTAATTGCCAATCTTTTTCAGGATACCGTTATTCATGACCAACTGATAGAATTTAATAATTTTTTGTGAATCGTCTGGTGATTAATCTTTATTAACGTAATAAAAAAATATGCGCAGAATAAATCGTCTTTTTTTTTGCCCAAGATTGCTTTGTGTTAGTCTTAAAATAATCTCTTCTGTAAAACGTAAAAAACGCAAGCCAAGAAGAATGCGAATGCCAACGCTAGAAGAGCTTTGTCCGTAAGTTCTCTTCTTCCATATTTCCCTAAGAGTTTCCCTGACTGAAGTATAACTTGCTGCTGATGATCCAGTTCATCCTTGGTGCTAGTCACTTTGTCTGATGATGTTACTGGAACAAAAAATCATATAATTAATCATAGTGGCGACGAATTAATCAGTATTCGATAAGATGCATACCCAATGTATCTAAGGTATCGGCACTTTTCTGAGTGGTCTCAGCTAAGTGCCTGGAAATGCTGAAAAGTTTATCCGAGAGTTGGCTGGAGGCGTTAGCCAAGCTCTGCTTATCGCGTCGCCGACGGAGAACATTCTGTTGATCCTCTGACATTGACAGCAGCTCTTCCCTTGCAAGCTTGTCAATGACACACGCACTCACCACATTTGCCTTTCTAAATGCAGCAAGGGACGTATTGAGCTGTCCTTTGTACGTCTTTACTTCTGACAGGAGCTCCTCTTTTTTCTTTCCCCTGATTTCAGCCTCGGCTAAAGATGCTAAGTTTTCTATAGAGCTTTTTAACGCTGCTATCTTTCCTCTTCCCTCGGAATTTAGTTCGTGCAAAAGTTCGAGTGGACCAGTGCATTGTTGTATATCCTAATTCGTATAGAAAAATGTTGCTAAAGCTAGAAGTCGTCGATGCTTGCCTTACGCTATGGAACCTGAGCTACATCACCAGGTTATTCGTATATGGCAATTGAAATGCAACTGGTTATTTTATAATGGGAATAAAAACGCCTTTGTCCTGTTATGTGTCGAGGTTTGAAAATGTGTTACTGTGTCAAAGAAAGGCGTTCGTGGAAAAAATGTTATGAGAGATTGTTTGTTTGAGGTTACATGCTACCGAGATTCTGCTATCAGCATATTTGTTCTTATAATCGTCACTTACTTGGATTAATGCTGTGACTTGAAGATGGTTCTTCACTATGTCTTGGCGTATCAGCTCGATCGCATAGTCCCCGGTATCCATGGGGCTAAGATACGTTGAGAGCTCTGACAAATCTCTTTCTTATTCTGCACTATCTCAAATCGTACGTGAAGTCCATAAATCTGATCAGGCCGACATTTAGTAGAATTTTTTGCGTAAAGTTTGTTGGGACTGGGTACGAAATATTGTTGCAAATGTGCTTTAGGTATAGTATAATAAGAATAATCTGGAGGGCTTCCATGAGGCAGGTTTTTTATTATTGTACAAGTCATTTGTATTTCCACTAGTGGGAACACTTGACACAGATTGCTATTGTTCATAGAACATACGCGATTTTGTCATTGTAAATAAAACATATTTCTAATGCTGTCGCGATCAGTTTACATTTAATGCTTTCATATTTGGACTTAATTTGGTAATTGATAAATTAATAGCCTCTGGTGAAAGGCTAATACATTGCAAGGACCACTCTATTTCCTCCTATATTACAGGCGCCTTTGAGTATTAAAACAGGCCCATTGTTTATTGCAACTAACGAAGAGCATGTATTACGGCAGCTGTGAAATCTGTTGTGGAACTTTGCCCACCTAAGTCCTTTGTTAGAACTTTGCCATCATTCAATACACGATTCAAAGCATCTCTAATTTGTTCGCTGTATCGCTTGAGATTTACATGGTTAAGAAGTTTTACTCCACATAACAACATAGCTGTTGGATTGGCCACATTCTTTCCAACAGCCTCGGAGTATGTGTGCCTCGCACCCTGAAGAAAATTGAACGCACAATTAATTATTGTTAGGCATGATTATGATGATAATCAGTTAACTCTGGTGTTCCCTTACTGGCTCAAAAACTACGCATTCAGCACTGAAACTGGCACCAGCAACAACTCCAGCACCACCAACTAAGCCGGATGCCAGGTTGTCAAGGATATTACCATACAAGTTGGGTAGAACCATCACATCAAATTGATGTGGATTTGATACCATTTGCATTGTGCAGTTATCAACAATCATTGTCTCAAAAGTAATCCTTTCAAAAGAAAAATAGTACATAAGAATTATTGCCAGCCAAAAGAGACAAGTAAGCTCTTGGGAAGGTTATGCCTAGGTTATTGGACGTACCTAGGATACAATTTTGCTATTTCCTGGCATGACTTTAGGAAGAGACCATCACCAAGTTTCATGATGTTGGCCTTGTGAACACAAGTCACTTTCTTTCTATTATTTTTCACAGCATAATCAAATGCAAACTTGGCAATCCTCTGACTCTTGGTTGCTGTCACAATTTTCAAACACTCTACCACTCCTTTCACAGATTCGTGTTCCAATGCAGAATATTCTCCCTCTGTCTGTTCTCTGATAATAATACAGTCTACATTCTGATGTCTAGACTTGATACCAGGCAATGACTTTACATGTACAACATTCGAGTATAAGTCCAAGCTTTTACGTAATTTCATGTTTAGGGTTTGTAATTCTCCACTGACCGAATGATCCGGAGTTGCTAATATACCCTGTAATAAAAGGTAGTATCAACCCAATACAGAAATATCCCACCAACAATTTAGCCCATACCTTCAGGCATACTCGGTTTCTTGCAATACTGTTTGATACTTGTTCAAGCGGTGCACTGAGTGTCGGGTTCACTTCTGACAAAAAGTAAGGTTCAAATTCAACTGGCACACCTGCTGCCTTGAAGACATTTTGTACAGAAACAACTAATTCTGGCCCCACACCATCCCCAGGTATCAAGGTACATTTTACCTTTCCCTCGTGTTCAACCAGCTGAAAGAATACATGGTAAATATGCGTACAATTCGAAGGGAATGTGTACCTTGGCACGTACAGATTCTTGTTGCAAAGCAGCTCCCACATGCAACGTTCTGACAGCACCCTTTTGGGCAGCCTGAAAGTGAGCATTAAATTTATCAACTGGATATTACAATCATCCAGCTGTTTACAGACACAAAACCTATGAATTTATCAATTATTGTGGCGAATCTCATCCTTTTACAGATCATAGTAAAATTCCAGAGCAGCACCAATGAAACATATACTGATTAAATAACAGTTAAGGCCACTGAATTCTTTTGCTTATTAAATGATATGTATCGGAGAATGTTAGTTCGTCAGGTTCTTTATCTTTCGACAGGGCTACGATTGTCGAGCAATTCATACTGAATATCACAAGGCGCATAAATATTTTTAAGTGAAAATCACTCAGCAAGGGATGTACTTGCGAGAAACTTTGGCAGCTGCTCAGCTCGTCAATTTCGCGTTACCCAATTAATAGGGAGGTACAGCAACTAATGACAGTGGCTTCTTACAACGAAACTATCCTGAAGCTTTCCAATTCAACCGAAATCGAAAGGTTTCACACGCCAAATATGTATCTATTACCTGGGAGAATACTTTGCAGACGTTTCTCGCGAGTAAAGCCATTTTCTACAGTGCACCCGAGCGCCGATTACATTTGCGCACTACTGATCAGCAGGGACGGCAGCGACCTAGAGCCTTTCACTTTTGAGAACGCTGCTGACGTTGCTCCACGTGATCCTAATCTCTTTCTATTTCATAGCGCTAGTTTCTCCCTACATTCTTCAACAGCGAATCTATCGGGGGATCGTCATTTCATGTTAGAATTTGTCAATTCTATGGGAGTCCAATTGGCTTGGTCGCCACAGCTGGGCTAGCTGAAACAATTGTACGGGCCTGCCACTCCTCATCGTTTCCCTTCGTCTATCCCCGACATGCTCAGCCCAGCTCGCATCACCTCGCACATGCGTTCAGCCAGAAAACCATAGACTGATAGCAGAGTCGAGCGGATTCTTTGCTTGAACGCACCCAAAATGAGTGCTAATCTTGGAAGTAACACTATCAGAGTTGCTGAATCCTAGAGGATTTTTAGACCTCTTGTTTCCCGGCTTGATGCCACACGCAAGCCACTCATTCTTTAGGTAGTTGTATCACTATTGTACCATTTAAAAGTCAGGCGTTGGCCGAACGAACTGTTAACTACGCTTTTCAGATTGCCGGTGGACCAAACTCTTCGTCTATGCCTTCAAAAAATTTGCGAAAAAATGAATTTTAAGCTAGGGCTCTGGAATTTTTTCTACTTTTTCCTCGATGCAAGAAAACACTTTCTACAAAGTTTCAGCCCCGGGAAAGGTCGGGAAGATAAAAAAACATGGGGAAAACCGTTGAAATCAAATATTCAAGATCGGTTTTCCACCTGTTTTAGGTAGAATTCCGGCATTTCCCCCACAACATTTATGTTTTTTATCCGTTTTGAGACACGAGCAATCGAAAAATCAAGCGTTCGTCCCGGTCCCAGAACCTTCGAAAAATCGAAAATTTTTGAAGGGGTATGCCTTAAAAAATTTGCGAAAAAATGAATTTTGAGCTAGGGCTCTGGAATTTTTTCTACGTTTTCCTCGATGCAAAAAAACACTTTCTACAAAGTTTCAGCCCCGGGAAAGGTCGGGAAGATAAAAAAACATGGCAAAAACCATTGAAATGAAATATTCCAGATCAGTTTTCCATGTGTTTTAGGTCGAATTCCGGCATTTCCCCCACAACATTTGTGTTTTTTATCCGTTTTGAGACACGAGCAATCGAAAAATCAAGCGTTCGTCCCGGTCCCAGAACCTTCGAAAAATCGAAAATTTTTGAAGGGGTATGCCTTAAAAAATTTGCGAAAAAATGAATTTTGAGCTAGGGCTCTGGAATTTTTTCTACTTTCTCCTCGATGCAAAAAAACACTTTCTACAAAGTTTCAGCCCCGGAAAAGGTCGGGAAGTATAAAAAACACGAGGAAAACCGTGAAAACGAAATATTCCAGATTGGTTTTCCATGTGTTTTAGGTGGAATTCCGGCATTTCCCCCACAACATTTATGTTTTTTATCCGTTTTGAGACACGAGCAATCGAAAAATCAAGCGTTCGTCCCGGTCCCAGAACCTTCGAAAAATCGAAAATTTTTGAAGGGGTATGCCTTAAAAAATTTGCGAAAAAATGAATTTTGAGCTAGGGCTCTGGAATTTTTTCTACGTTTTCCTCGATGCAAAAAAACACTTTCTACAAAGTTTCAGCCCCGGGAAAGGTCGGGAAGATAAAAAAACATGGCAAAAACCATTGAAATGAAATATTCCAGATCAGTTTTCCATGTGTTTTAGGTCGAATTCCGGCATTTCCCCCACAACATTTGTGTTTTTTATCCGTTTTGAGACACGAGCAATCGAAAAATCAAGCGTTCGTCCCGGTCCCAGAACCTTCGAAAAATCGAAAATTTTTGAAGGGGTATGCCTTAAAAAATTTGCGAAAAAATGAATTTTGAGCTAGGGCTCTGGAATTTTTTCTACTTTCTCCTCGATGCAAAAAAACACTTTCTACAAAGTTTCAGCCCCGGGAAAGGTCGGGAAGATAAAAAAACATGGCAAAAACCATTGAAATGAAATATTCCAGATCGGTTTTCCACGTGTTTTAGGTGGAATTCTGGCATTTCCCCCACAACATTGATGTTTTTTATCCGTTTTGAGACACGGACAATCGAAAAATCAAGCGTTCGACCCGGTCCCAGAACCTTCAAAAAATCGAAAATTTTTGAAGGGGTACTTCAAAAATGAATATCTTTCGTGCGACTACTATCTATACTGTAATAAAAACAGAACGATACCAAGAACGTTTACTTCTTTCACTGTGGTGGAAAGTGAAATTCCATTAGCCCTGATTGAGTTTCCCCTCGATGAATGTCGTAGACGACAGCGGCCGGTACTTGCAAGGTTCAGCTCGATATGAATCGAAATTTTCCATGCTATTTCTCAGAGCGTGGGCAATGCGAAAAATAGGGTCTTTTCGATATTAAATAGAAGAAGTAAGCAGATTTCTCTGCTCGGCTCTTAATTGAATGTAGATCAAGTATGCGTATATAATAATTAATTGTATAGTAAGTTGATTAACTTTTCGTCATTTTTCCGCAACGCTCCGAATTCATCTGTACCAATCGGCTTTCATGTGTGCTTTGCGTGTACCGAGTACCGACGATGTGCTTGAAAGTATTCCGATAATGGAACATCCGATGATTAACATTTGCGAGCACCACGCCCCGGGAGGAAAGTACTTTCTTCGTTTATTAAAGCTATGGAGATTATCGTAATGAGCAGTGGAAAATGATGATGAAAAGGCGTGTTAATAATATCGTGTTGTTGTGGGATGGGTTTGGGTAAGGTGGATATTGGAATTATTGGTGATAAGAAGTGAGTGAGGTTGGTCGGAAAGCGTAGTTGGATGTCTAAGGGAAAAGGGGGAGAAAAAGAGGGGGCGGGGAATGGCGAGCGGTTTGCGGCCGCGGTCCGCGCTGTTTCGTCTGGTTTCATCCCTCCCGTCACTCCGGCATGGTGAGACAGCAGCGGCCGGCGCCACTGTTATCGATTATTCGACACTCCTTCGACGGGAGCACGCTCGCTTAATGCCAAACCCCCGCCCATAATCCATGTCTGTAGCTTCCAATTACCGGGAATTAGGTAAACCCCCAAGAATCCAATTTCAGTGTCCGCCGGACGCGTTAATTCTCCCGGAGCCCGTGATTTCCTCGCCGCAGAGTGCAACTGCGACCTTGGTCCATTTTATTGACGACGAGTTACAAGACACCACGTGTAAAAGCTAGCTAATATTTGACAGTAGAGAGGGAAGAGTGATAAAAGTTGGTAAATTGCTCCCCCGAGCAAAGTGGAGCATGTCTTTATACAATGAAATGAAGCAATGGTGGTAGACGGGCGGGCGAAATGTCAGTGGGTGAATGTTAATAAAATTTTATTGGTTTTTTGTTCGGAAATTTTAATAACGCGGCGAATATTCCATTCGCCCGGTGAAACCGCTCGATCGTAGATCGTTGGGGTCGCAATAGCCGTCCGGTTATAACTCTGTAAAAGGAAAGTTGAGAAATATATAGGTAATACGTACCATTAGACGGCGACGAGTCCAAGGAAAAGTTTTGCCCGCCCCTTTGTCGAGTAGAGTTGCGCTTAAAAAAAAAGACTGGCAATGCGTGTGCGGTTGAGGGGTAAAGCAAAAATTCAACGTCACTTTTTCCTTTTGTTTTTCCCTGACATTCCGAGGATGGCTTTCGAGCCGAATGTTTCAACCAGTTTATTATCTGGATGAGAAGGGGGCGGAATGGAAACTGTTAGGATTGCGAGCTAAACTCATTATATTTTCTGTGATAATACATGGTTCACATATTGTGTTGTCAAGTTGCCCGATGAATATCAACGTTGTGTAGAGACTAGAATGAAAGATCGAAGGTGATCGAGTGAGAACGATGTGAGTGTGCTCTTAGAAAAAAAGGTATAAAAAATACGTAGGTGGTTTCGGATGCTCGTAGGGTTGTAAGATGCAGGCGGGCATTAGCCTTGCGCGCATGTAGTACAAACGTCTTAGAGGTGCTGAACGAATGTCAGTTACAAAAAGCGTCGATGCGACATGAAACCTTTTACTATGTGATTATCTGAAAGCGATGCGTGATGATTACAGTTCTCAATATCTAGTGAGAATATCGCCTGACCTCCAAGTAGCGAAGTAACAAAATTAGCCATCTACGTAAGAGATGTCACAAATTGTCGTAGTTGTGTGAATCACTAATTAACATTCTATCACTAGAGAATTGTTCGATCAACGAACGGCAAGATAAAAGCTTCTCCCTTGGAAGGAAATATCAAGGGTTGCAAGGCTACTATGCTCTATTAATTGCAAGTACATATCTGCTGGACCCATCTCCCATTTCGCTGGCATTCCGTCGAATGCAAACAGCTTTCTGAGTGTCTCTGTTCATTGATTAAGGATGATTAGTGAAACTTTGTTAATCCATCGACGTATCGATGGGATTCGATTGGGCGAAGGCGTAAGAGTGTGTTATGAGGTGGAGGGCTCCGGACTGGCGTCAATGTAGTCGATGTCGGAGGATGTGGCGATGCTGGCACGTCTAGCTAGCCTTGGTGATCCGCTTATACGAGCTTTCACGCTGGTCGTTGAGACGGTCAAGCGGTTCGGGGTGGCCCTCTGCACTGGCTGATGTTGCTCCTCCTGTCTCGCTCTGGAATTAGCGAGCAATCGGACTGTACACGCTTCTGCCAAGCAGAGCGTGCTAAACACTCTGTCGGTGCAGCCGTCCGAACCTCTAGTGTTTTGTGCTTCCAAGAACTTTCTCCAACTGGGATTGCAACACTCGCCAATGTTTACCGCGCAATTACTTGCTTGTCCAAGGTTAATACTGACTCGTTTCGGAGAATAGACTAGCCGATTGGAGAAAGGTGAGCATAGTTCGATCGATGGGAGGACCGATCGCACCGAAACACCCTCGAGCTAATATCAGGGAGTTGGGAAATTGGATTGGAACTTTTGGCCAAAGTCAGATTGCTGAGAGAAGATGTTCTGCCTTGGGGTGATACTGGCAGTGTAGTCGATGCAGCAGCATCATGGCAGTTGGCGTCAAAATGATTTCCGATAGAATAGAAGTCGCTCGAGAGGATTTATTCTCATGGGAGACTTACTTGAGGTTCTCCTCGGCACCCATCATGGCAGTGTTTAGTTCCTCTTCCCACTGTTTCTCCTTTCTTTCTCGCTCCTGTCGTTCCAATTCCCGCTCGCGATTGTACGCGAGGTATTCGGGGATGAAGGCCAGTCTCCGTGGATCTATGCTGCTGCCAGGAGCATCCCCTAATCCCATCGCATCTTCCGCTGGGTGCTCCACTCTCAGTGATCTGTCCACGTCGAGGGTAGAGGAGAAAAGAAAAGTTCAATCACCGTCAAGAATCCCCCTCAAGAATTCCCGTTAAAATCCACCTTCTGCCAGAGGAATTCCAATGTCGATCTCATTGAACGTCCACCAGAAATGCCGAATTTCACTCATATCATTTCTCAGCCAAGCCAACACACACCTCGGACAATTCTCCCAAAGATTTCTCTCTCGGCTTCGGCATTCCTAGAGTCCATCCAATAGATCTATCCCCCGACTGAAGGATCGATTCTTTATTGGGAGATTGATCACCTTTGTTTGGCAAGGCGCTTCTTCTTCTTGTGAAGTGGCTTCGTCTCGATAATCATTTCTTCGAGCTCGAAGGTTGGGTCGCAATTGAGGTGGTCTTTTGGCGGGGTGAAACGGGGCTTGATCTGCTTGTTCAACACTTTGTCGAAGTCTAGCTCTCTCATTACACCGACTTGTTTGAGCTCTTTCAATGTGGAGACTCGGCCGGCTGGCGCCAGGGTCAGCAATTTGTCTAGGAGCTCACGCACCAATGGACTCCAGGACGAAGGCGTACGCCGCTCCTCCTGGAATCCAAGCAACCTTCTACCCTTTTTCTCTTCCTGTTACCGGACATAGCCAGAGTTATATCAACACTCTGCTAGATGCGAGCGATCTGTACCCTTCCAACTGCGCAAGAGTCTCGGGCCGAGCAACGTTAAAGAAGACATGCGTGAAAGAGAAATGAAGCCGGTGAATGGGATCATCAAAGGGGCGGGGAGGTTTTGCCGGGGAGGGAGAAAGAGGCCGAGGGCTATTTATAATATCACCTGAAGGATTCGCAAGGCTTCCCGGTTCGACGTTGTCGAGTGAAGAGGAAAAGGTCTTTCTCCGGCGAGGCTCTCCCAAGCAAGGACCCCTAGGCTCCACCAGTCCACGGGAAATCCGTATCCAAGGACTCCGTATTCCTCGCACGAACACATGTAAATCTCCGGTGCTGTCCAGCAGCCGCGTCGGACAGAGAGAAATAAAATCCCGATGCTTTACTGATCGTGGCATTAAGAGCGAACCAATGGAAATTATTGATGTTCGGCTTGAGCTTGATTTTGACTAGGGCAGCGTAATGAAATCAATGATTGCAACTCTGTCTGTTTGGTTGCAATGTTTGAGGAAGTGTGCAAACGCGAGCGGAAACCGGTGCATCTGCATATAGAGGTGAACTGTTCTCTCTACCTATGTACGGCTTGGTGCCCGACATGGATGTGGCTAATTGTCCATCCTCCAGCACCGTGGCGATGTTGAAGTCCGTCACGTGAGCATGTCCTGGAGTAGCACAGATGTTATCGTTACGAGACCTCGCCCAGCCACAAACAATAATCTAGTCTAACCTCCCTCAACCAGCCGGATAGAACATAGGAGGAGGTCAGGCACTTTGTAACCTCGAGAATTTATGACGACACTATCTCCCTCGGGGAAGAACAATCGAGCCTTTCCCAGATTACCACTCGAATCTCCTGTCATCGTTAATTTAGGCTGGAGAACTTGCTGATTCCCTCGCGGCAGCCTCCGGCTCCTATCACCTCTTCGCCTCTCACCCCCATACAAATTCTCCAGCCTTTCCTTACCTCCCAGCACACCTCTACCTACTAATCGGATCCCACTCAAACCCCCCTGCTTTCCTCAATTTTCCAGCGTTATCTCTCAATTCCTTTTACCCAATTCATAGCCGAGTATGCCGGGACGCTACGTATTCTCGGCTGACTCGGCTCTTTCGAAACATTTCCATGAAGTCTCCACTCCCCAAGAACCGAGGAGGAGCTTCGCTGGCGTAGCGTTGCCCCGCGAGCGTCGACGCCGAGCGGGATGATAGCATAGGAATCGGGTGAAAAGCCGCTTTATGCGCAATTTATGTTGGCTATAAGGCGTACCAGGGACTCTCTCACAAAACGGTGCCGTGGGAACCCCGTGAATGATGCAGAGGCAATTTCCACCCTGAAACACCCTGAAAACGGGAGGCGCCAACGAGCGAGCTCCGCTTGAAAGCTGCGTCACGCGGACCAGCCCTCACCCTTTCTCTTACTTTTCTATGAATATACGTAATATCTGGATAATGGTCGCTTTCACTTCGACATCAGCTTTAATAGCTCATCTTTCTATGTGCGAAAGGCTAGTCAGTCAGTCAAGGTAATCTATCCTCGCACGACAACTATTTTTAATGGGGGATGCGAGCGAGAGCTATCGAAAGTGAAGACTAGAAATGCCAGCAAAAAAAGCTGAGGACTCTATCTATCTGGTGGATAGAGGGCGAGGCGAGGCGAGGCGAGGCGAGGCGAGGCGAGCTAAAGCTAGTAGAACAGGTTTCCTCGGTGGCTAGCCACAAGAATGCCGAGGAATAGGAATGCAAATGTAATTTATACGCTTGCACAGTTACAGTTAGCCGATCGACTGAACCTTCCTTTTCATCGAGAGACTTATTCGCGCCCGCCCATACAGAAAGCTAACAAAGAAACATGTATTCTTTACCGAGATTGCCGAAATCGACTTGAGCTGCGCGAGCTCGTAAGCTCCCTCTCGCATTAAACTGCCCGATATAGCCCTAGATGTTCCAAGTAGTGCGCACTACGGGAATAAGAAGAGAAATAGCTTTGCGCATCTCCCCTATGAAATAGAATTCCGTCCTCTGGTGGTAGTTGTGCTTTAGCTTTTCATCTACTTCAAAAGCAGTTGCCTCTCTCTTTCTCCCTCTAGAAAAGCAGAGCGCACCGCTTACCACATTTAACTGTTTGGCAAATGTACCTGGCCCGCTCTGGCCTGCTCTCGCCTGCTCCGGAGAGAGTTTCCCGATAAAGTTCAATTAGTACTTACAAAGTGTCTGTGTGCAACTTAATGCCACTCTACCGAAACTTTCCATTGAACAGTCTGTTGCCGAACAGACAGTTAGCTACTGACACGCCGTGCGATAATAGAAAGTCTCGCTCCAAAGAGAGAAAAAGGTGCAACAACGGAATGGAAAAATTCTAGGGTGTCTCGACGAATTCCATTCCTGTCGAGTTGGCGATCCACCGACGAAATGGGAATTTCAAGTAGCACCCCACCCCACAATCCGACACCCCATGCAAAATTAAAGATACTCCCAGCTCCAGCTACTTTTTACCCTCCGCTCCCCACCCTCCCCACCCTCCCTTCCTCCCTTTCAAAACTCCTGATATCAACTTTCTCACATTTATCTTAAAGAACGACGAAGGTGTCGTGCGAATACAATATATGAGCGATATCTTGGAACTTTTACAGCTAGTATCTAGGAGAACTTCACGCGAAATAGCCATTGTTATTTTCTAAAGGGAAAATTATGTTTCGCGTTACTGGCATTTGGCAAATAATCTGTCAGCGGTGTTGTGCCAGTTGAAATGCATTTAATTCGGCGAGTGTTTAGCTTTCAAACAGAACAGGAGGGTTCATAATGGAACTTTACTATACCAATTGCGTTTGTGTCAGGAAAATTTGGCGGAACTTTGGTGGCTCGAGTGCCGTGGACCTTTCGGTCATATAAATTAAGGGACGTGAAATCCAGTAGCTATATCCAGGCACGGTAGTGACTTGGAGCTGTAAGCAGAAGGCCCCTGAAGCCGAGTGGCTAACCAAGATGTCATGGCTTCAAACGGATTTTCGAGGCTGGAGGCTTATATTTAATTAGTATGTTTGTTCGTACTAATGTAGGAGTGAAAAGCAAACCGGAGCCTTGTTGACATGCAAACGAACGAAAGTCGCTGGATTGGCGCGCGCGGGTTTCGCTCCTCTCGTACTCGAGGATCTCAGTGTGCATCCGTGCAAATTACTTCTGATTGCATGGATGGTCTGTCGGTTGCGTCAACTCAATGTGTGCGCCCGTCTGCCTCCGATCAATTCTGTATAACATGCTAGTGCTAATGAACATTTTTTTTAACGAACGATGCTTTTATGTACTTCAACCAGTTTGCGAATGCCCCAGTTCGACAAGGTGAAATGGGCCTCATTAACGTCGAGAGTGAGCTCTCATTGGGACTCTTCGATTTCCTAGTCTAATCTTGCCACCGTTGGAGAATACTGTTCATTTGCCAACTGGTTCGCTAAATTGGAAGGTAGTCTCCCCAAATCTCGTAATATAGTCTCTATTTTAACTAGGGAATTATTGATTTCGTTGCGTTACGTTTGCCAGCAGAAAACGGTGGTTTCCCTATGATTGGATTCGTGTAAGAGCGAACGCCTGAATTGCGTTCGGGGAGAAAACGCGGTGACCGGAAAAGAAGGCAATTTCGCTTTACCTTCGGGATTTTCTTAAAAAGCTGCCACCCCTCGCGAGGAAAAAGGACAACCTGTCCTTTCCCCGAAGCCTCACATTTACAATACGATTTTAGCCTGACAATTAAGCTAATAGAAAAAGCAAAAGAAATCGGACCTTCTGCTTTTCATGTATTCTAGACACTTGGATGGTGTTACCTTCTTCGTCGAGGAGGATATTATCAGGCTTTATATCACGATGCACTATTTTATGGGACTGGAGATAATCGAGGGCCAGGGCAATCTCAGCGACGAAGAGGATTACGCTCTCCTCGGTGAAGATCACCTCTTGCTGAATGTGGTAGCGTAAATCACCACCCAGCAGCAAGTCCGATATCATGAAGAGGTCTTCCTCGTCTATAACATAACGTTCATCCGACCACTCTTTTCTCATTAATTAAACAATTTTCTTGCCCTCCCATTACCAGCAAGACGATCTGTACAGTTTAGTATGTTCATGTTCATGCTCGGGCTGCTGCTCGGGCTTACCTTGAAAGCTGAACCAAAGATTTACGAGACACGGATGTTCCAGCTGCGAGAGAATCTCCACTTCCCGCGCGACATTCTTCAGAGCACCCCTCTCCGCACATTCACCCTTATGCACGTATTTCATTGCGTACATATTACCCACGCGATCTCGTTTCTGCACGATGCACACCTGTGTGCCGACAACAATAGCAATTGTTCAGAGCTCCTCTTGGCCAGGCGGCTCGCAGAGCCTGGCATCGCGTGCAATTTGGATGTAATCAGTCTCTTAATGCCCTCATCATTCATGCAGACAAATCCTTTCCCTCTACTATCAGTTAAAAGAATTGAATTGATCTTCCCTATTAAATGTAGGCTACAAGCCGTTCGAAGGGATTATTCGCTGACGACGACGTCACTTGAAGCTAATGTTCTTGACTTACTGATCGCACCCGAATTGCTTTTTCATAGAGAGAATGTACATTGACGAAAGAAATGCATAGGAGAATGGCATACCTTGCCGAAACTTCCCTTGCCGATGGCGCGGAGTATTTGAAAGTGATCGAAATTCACTGGAACAAGAGAAAGGGTCGAGGAGTGATTAGGAGGATGCGAGGCCGGTGGCAGGTTCGTGGCCGGCCAAATAATTTATGCTTTTTCGATTTCCCGCCGGAAGGAAGGGACGCTCGCAGCAGCGCGTCCGGCGGCATCGAAAATTCATGTCACCGCAAATAGATTGGAGGGTGGAATAGCGTGGCAACTCGATCGACGAGGGGAAAAGAATGTCCAAGTTGGATAGCGAGTGAGCTCGCCGCCAAGTCACTCACAAAGGAGCAATTAGCCAAAACTTGGACACACACGTCACAGCTGGGGAGAGCTGGCGCGCCCGTGGAAACTAAATGCGGTCGGAAGTTGATGGTGCATGGATAGACTGGCAGATAGTGGGCCGAAAGGCGACAAGTTCCTTGGGAGAATATCGCAACCATCGTCTGTTGGAGTGGGCTGGTCGATGGTGAAGCGATCGAAAATTCTCGAAATATCTATAAGGCGAACAGTTGCTGACTTAAGGAAGGAAAGGCCAATGCCGAGCTGGCACGAAACGAAAGAGGCTTCAAGGGGGGAAAGAGAGGCTTTCGTGGAGGGCAGCAGCTCGTTCCGCCTCCTAATGCAGTTTGATTGCTCTGATTGAGTGGGAAGGAAGCTCGTTGACACAGTTGCCCGGTCGTTAAGTGACAATCTTTTATTGGCAGAGTTCTGCTATTCAGTTTTAAGGCTCATCCAGTTATAGCAGTTCCCCTGATGCTCCTTTTATTGAGTTGCCAAGGGATCGCAACGCCCCACCTCCCTTCTTCCATTACTCTTCAACCCCTAATTTTCTCAAAATGACTCCTCTATTCTAATAAAGGAAAGTACTCGTATTTTTCCATAATGAAAGCACGTGCTTTCCGCGAAGCTGAAAATGCTGTTATCGATTCTGTTTTGGTCTTTATTTGAGGATGTGTCCCGAAAAGCCCCGTTTGGAGAGGAGCTTTCGTTTCGCAACCAATATCCGCTTTGGCTGGAAGAACGCGTATTGGCCAGAGTTCCCTTCTCTTTCAACACGATAATTTCTATTAAACTGCCAGTTAAACTAACGGTTGGATCGATGGTTATTGCTTAAACCGTTCGACTATCGCAGAGCGCGAAATGTCAAGCAACCAGGACATATTGTAATCATTGAAAAATCAGGGCGATAAGTTTGAAAGAAGGGATCCTCCTACCTTCATCTCCAGGAGTAGGAAGACTGCGCGAGGACTGGTTGGCACCCATTCTTTCTCCTCAATGGCTCCCGATAGGTGAACTGAGTCGTGGAGGCCGGTGTAACATGCACCCGAGTACTTTCGTCGTCATCGTTGTCCTATAGAATGGAATCCACTTGGAAATCTCATATTCCATACAAGTTTTCATGGCTTCTTTCGTACTGGTCCTCATCCCTCTTTCCCCTCGCCTCGCCTCACCTCGCCTCGCCTCGCCTCGCCTCGCCTCGCCTCTCCTTCCCTTTATATTTCACTTTAACAGAGAGAAAGATAGAGGACAGTTAGATCCACCGACCGGACTCAATCCTCCATTCTCCCTTCATATTTTCTCCTCCACCAAAGACTCCTTGATATCTTTCTCCGGCTTTGCTCTACTCTTCCTAGTTCTTCTTATGGAATTATCCTTTACTACACGAGGACGATTTTCCACGGAAATAATCGTCCACGCGAAGAAGCTGGAACTGGTGAAAAGCTGCTCGTTCACGACGTCGCATTTGGATAAGACCCCACAAGCCTGCCACTACCACTGACTTTATTCTACTGCCGATTCTTCATCTAAAATCCTTTTATTCTCCGACCCTTTCAAACCCCAATTCTATCGATACTTTATTACCTATTCACCAGTTTTTTAGATGGTGGCTGAACAATCTCAGAACCCTTTTTTCTTAGCAAGTTCCACCCTCCTTTTACTTTGCTCCTGGCTATTCAGTGGGGCGAAGTTTTGCGAAAGCTGATATAATAAAGCTCGGAAAAAGATGCTCGGGACACCTGTTCTCGATCTGAAATGGAATTGAAAACTACATAGTACTGCCGAGATTCAAGCGGTCATTCGTCTCCGTCAGATGGGAACATTTCGTATCTACATGTGAATACTAGGGAATGGGAGTATTGCGCGATGACAATGCCATGTTCCGTCGATGCGAGGGAATTCTATGCACAGCAGTTTCACCAGATGGACAAGATATTCAGTCAGTGAATAAAATTGTCGGAGAGCATTTTTCTCGGTCGATGAAAAATGCGAGTTTCCGGCCGAAAGAAAACATTTCCCGCTCTCGTTATTTTCTACCATCGCTATAAGCTACGGATTTCCCTCTGAATGGAGGCTAGCCACCTACGAAAGAAGACTCGACGTGAACCACTGGAAATGTTGTAATTAAGCGACTGCCGAGCTTCACAAACAGATGCCTCGGGATGAGATTGAAGAATCATTCAGGCGGTATCGCCTGCAAAATTCTGCCTGGCTATCACTTCCAAATATTTTGTATTCTCTTCAACGTATTTCCCAGAAAATGTTTTCTCCCGTACCAAAGATATGTCTCGCTATTTTCATCAATGAAACAGTCGATCGGATCGAATGGGACAACACAGGGAAAAAGACGGAAGAAACTTTCCAGCCTTCGATGAATTAGAAGCTGACTCTGGGGACTTGGCCAACATTTGCCCCGATAATTACTTGCAATCAATATATTGCCTTTCGCCGTACGGTTCGGATAATCGCGTTAGCGGGAAATAAATCTTTAGTCTGTTATCGAGCGGCTACTTGGCCTGTCGCGAGAAACGTGTCACCCCTTCCGAATATTATTGGCGAATGCGGCAGTACTCCGGCAATTTGCTGTTACTGGGATCCGCTTGGATTCATGCCATTCTGCAACCGCAAATCATCCAGCATATCGAATATACCGATTCAATGTGCCTTCGGTGTTTATGATACCCGCAAATATTCATTGGCTGTATCCCCGATACAGCTCATATTTTAGCGCGTTCCCGTCACGCGTCGGCACAAAGATGTCACGGTTCAATCCAACGCAACTTGAAGCAATTGACTAAACTGTGGACACACCCCTTGCTTCGTTCTGTTTGTTGTGTGCGGCCACACGAAACCTCACATTTATTTCCCTTAGTTGGTGTGCTGATGCCACGCCGCACCGCACCCCACCGCACCAAAGGCAAAGTTGCGCTGCGCTGCGCAGCTTTTATTGTCGCTTTTTCCAACTTTCCCCGAAGCGGTTCGCCGCTTATCCCTGTCGGCTGTCGCGCACTTCTATGTAACCCGAGGCTAATGTTAAATCTCGCCTTAGACCGATCCCTCCACCAAGCCCCTTTTCTCCTCGAGGCAGCAATCCCCCCAGCTCTCGATTAGGATAACTAAGAGGAGTGAGAGAGCAGATTGAATATCGGCAAAGAAAAATGTGTTAGTCGAGAATGGCGATTGGTGTATGGACCGTGGTAGATAGGACGTCATCCCTTACGCCGCGAATAAACGGCTGCACCGGCGGCGGCGGCGTTCGTGCGAGATCCGATATTTGACTTGGTAAACACATATTTGCCGAAGCGGACATCTGCCGTTCATCGATCCTCCGCACTTGCTCCACTTGCCATGCTCCCCTGATGCTTGATGGCCATCTGACCAAGCAAGCCTCGCCAAATCTGCCCTCTCTTTCTTCCCTCGCAAAACCCCTCATTTTCCACACGTCTTCTACACGCACCACTAAATACTCTCCCGCTCACCCTTCCCACCTATATCTCTATACCGCTATTTAAACCGCCTCCTTTCCTCCCACCCCTCAACAGATGTAATGGCCTGCAAATGCGAGCAATCGCTCGAATAAATTCTCTCATTCAACCATTCACCCCATGAACGCAACGCTTTCCCCCTTCAAGTGAATCAGCAATCCTCCATCTATGTATAGCTGCTCCGAGAGAAAAAGTCTATCCGGGGATAACAGTGGAATGTTGCAAGAAAGGCAGAGGCCGTCCCTCGGTGAAGACGGTAGGAAAATATAAAAAAGGATGTTTCTCGGACCCAAGAATCACATTGCGGAGATGTGGCCGTCCTCCGCCAAGCGCAGGAGAAACCTACCAATGAAATGAGATGTCGGCCTGCCCTTTTGCCCGATAATAAAAACATGTAATCACCCCATCCGTCCAGCCGCCTGCCGCTCTTTCCTCGAGGCTACTCTACAACCGGAATAAAGCCAGACTTTTCTCTGACAATACAGATCTATGACTTTTCCCTGCCTGTAAAAGTCCCTCGAAGGAAAAGCGCGCCACGCGACAATAATACATCCACGTAGTAATAAACTGGGTCTCTAGCAAAGTGAGAAATTAAAGTCTCTCTTTGCTTGACAACTTGCGATAAGAGGCAAAAGGATGATAGAGAAGAGGAGACCGAGAGGGGATTTCATTATGTCGTGGATCGAAAATCAGGCAAATCATGCGGGACTAATGAAATTCTCGGCTTGACACTGAAGCGCGCCAACTCAACAGGCGTACCTAAAGTGATTTGGAAGGAAAGTGCCAACATTGGATTATGCGAAATTGAGGGGGGGCAATAGCTAAAATAAATATGGAAATGAAAGGTGAGCCCGGTGGGATGAGGATGAAAAATTTCATGTCATTAACGTGCATCTGAGAGATCCGTTAATTAAAACTAACCTCGAGCCGTCGAGAGCACGGCACTTAAAGGGTTAAGTATAATCTTGTTATCCTATTCCAAGTGCCTTGCTCCTCTTCAACATCGGAGGAAAGAATGATGCTGTAGCGGAGAGTCCGTTAGTGGCGGGTAGGTCGTTCGAAATGGTTGAATCGGCTTGTCGAAGATCTT
Source organism: Ectemnius continuus (assembly GCA_910591665.1). Taxonomy (NCBI): domain Eukaryota; kingdom Metazoa; phylum Arthropoda; class Insecta; order Hymenoptera; family Crabronidae; genus Ectemnius; species Ectemnius continuus. The sequence goes on from OU342866.1 coordinate 339,250, forward strand.
GCGTGGAGGTTCAGTCATTTAATTGGTATTTCGAGGCTCGCGATTCGCGGTTCGGGGCTCCACTAATTTTTAAATGGTAAGACGAGCGATCGAGCTGGTGCTCGTGAAGCACGAGTATCCTCGCGACTTCGCGCGCGGTTCAACGTAACGCAGCGACGCCGGGCGTCGATGTGCTTCTGTGTGCTGTGTTGCCTACAACCTACAATCCTTATGTTTCGGTGGCGGCTGCGCCGAGAGAGCCGCCGCGTCGTCGCTGCCCCGTGCTCCGTCGCGTCGGCTTCTCACACCCTCGCACCGTTGCGCGATCCAGAGGAGCGAGTACCAGCGCACGATCTAACATCGGAGATCTTGATCGCACCCACTATCCGTAAATCGCCCCTTCGAGAACAACCGCTCTAATACTTTACCCCTTCCTACTATTGAAATGAGATTAAATGCAACAAGAGGACGATAAATTGGCGGGAAAAGCAGGCCCTTCTGTCGGAGAGTCGCGCCAAAAACTTCATTAAGGCGAGTGCAGAAGAAAGAGGGGCAGCCGTTAATTGGATGATCTCGTGATCTGTACTAATGTGTATGTAGGAGGGGGTTGGCAGATGCCAGAGAGAAAGAAGTCGCCGGAAGCGCGGAGAGAAAAGGGAGGGCAGCTTCGTCATCGGTCATCGTATATAGCCAGGACACGTAAGTCCTTTGCTCTCAGCTGCTTTCTACGCTCGGAAACCCAAGCCCAACACCTTGCCTTGACCGAGCGTGTTCAAATTCCGGAAAATATATCGAGGTACGCTGGCACGAGCTCTGCAGCTGCCACTAAAAGATAATAGGTTGCGCTCCATTATATCACTCTCGAGGAGAATTTCATCGGGCTTCCCGAACCTGTGCTAAACATATAATCCAGGCAAACGGTTGCATTTCCTTCGTTTCCTCTACTCGGAATAATTAAAATTATTCTTCTTCGTGATAGTGTTCCGGAAGGAAGTGTGGAAAAACGGGAAGTTCTTGGCTCCATCGGCTCTGCCGTACCGTGACATACTATCTTGAGTAAACACAGGTGGATGGAAAGTATATTTTCCATGTTCTTGCTACCCGTACGAATGTAGGAACGCATTGAGATCTGTCGAGAGCCTATCTACTTATCCCCGAATGAAGAATCATCCACATGCGTACGTGTATATATATTTTTGGGAGGGTAAACTCTCATGGGGAAGAATGTGCGACTTCCGAATCTCAAGCCCGGGAGAATGGGGCGGCGGTTTTACCCGGAATTTCCTTCCTCACTTATCTACTAGCTTGTAGAGTAGTTTAGCAGAGCGTGCTCAGGGTATGATTCGCCGGGGAAGGTGAACGCGGCTACTTGTGCCGTATCACGTTAACTATTGGCCCCCTCTACCTCCGGCTTGCTCTCCTGGGGAGAATTTATTTCGGTGTAGGGTGTAGCAGGGTGTAGCAGGGTGTAGGAGGGTGTAGTAGGGTGTAGGGTGTAGGGTATGGGGTCGATAGTGGTCGAGGACCTTCGAGACGAAGCACATTCTCTGTGCGTGGGTCCAACAACTATGTAGGATGAAACTGTCGAACGGCCCCAAAATTAATTTCGTCCTTGCATCGATCAAGAAGCTAGCTACATATATACATAGACTTTCTCATGGTTGCAGTGCGAGCAACTTTCGGGATCGATCGCCGCGGCTTTCCAAACTTTCGCGATCACTACTTCTAGCGAGAGCCTCTGTGAAAAGACTCTCGCAGGCCGGGCAGCTTTTCAAACGGCAAACTATTCGGCCGGAGGAAATTTCAATCGAATTATAACTGGGAAGAATCGAAGCAAGCGGATACTTTCCCTCGTAGCGGAGGACTGTACCGATAAATACAAGTTCGATTTACGGGTCAGTGTTACCAGAGGGATTATTCAATGAATATGATATCTGTTTGCGGCGGGTTGAAGTTGTGGTGGGACGGAAGCGAAAGCAGTGAGAACCTCTGCTTCCTACCTGGCGGTTCTATAGAGGTGTATAGAGGCTAGAGAGGGAAAGAGAGAGAGTTGGAGAGTTGGAGAGAGTGGGAGAGGTGGATGGAGGTAGGTAGGAGAGCGGCGAGCGGTAGGCTCGGAATGTCCTCGTAAAGGTGAGCGGGCAAGCGAGGTGGAGGGTCGGCTGGTCTGGTCGGAGAAGGAGGGATTGGAAGAAGGATGCCAAATACAGGAGGCATTGTACCCGTCGGTTACCGTCAGGTATCCAGGTGCAAGGGGGAACAGTCGGCCCTCGATCGCCACGCTACGGCTACGAGTATAGCAGAGGAACCGACGGTGCACGCGTCCCAGTCCCATCCTTTCTCTGATCCTTCCGCATTGGTATCGCGCTCTTGCCCATTGCCAAGCGAATACCACACCAAACTCAACCCTGAGAGAGTGCAGATTGGAGGCTGACGAGGCCAATCGAGGAGCCAGAGAGAGAAGACTCGGCATCTACTCTGCATAGGGCCAGTACGGCACCGGCTCTAGAACAAGAGAAGAGGAGTGCCCGCGAAGCCTCCATCGGCGGTCTTCGTCGAGGAGAAGTCAGCGCTGTCGCTGTCGCTGCTGTTGCCGCGGCTTAGGGAAAAGACGAGTGGGAGTGGAGGAAGAGAACGAGAGAAGGTGGTGCGGCTTGTGTGTCGGTGAGAAAGAGAGCCAAGTATACAAGGGGATACACGCGTACACCGCTGCAGTGCGACATTCGTCGACAGCATACGCTCGCCCGCTTGCTTGCTGGCTGGCGGCTGGCTGGCAAGCGTGGATAGCTTCCTGGCAGCGTCAGCCTGAGTCCGTCTCTCGTCTCTCGTGTCTCCAGTCTAGAGTCTCGAGTCTCGTGCCGTCTGCTCCGACTGGGACCTCACCAGACCTCACTGCTCTTTTGTCCGTCCAGTCTCTCCCGCCTGCCTGCTGCTTGTCGTCGCCGCCGCTGCCGCCGCCGTCCCGCACGGATCCAGCTATCGAGGAACGCGAAGAAAACGGCAGCGATCGTAGGAGCCCCTCTACACCGAGTATCGATTGCGAATCCACCTGCTAGCATCGGTGGAAGCGAGCTCACCGGAAGGCCTAACGCAACGCTTTCGCCACGCGAATATCCCGACGTAAACACGCGCAGACAGATCTGACGATTAAGGAGAATCGAGCCGGCTGATAGATCCTCTGATAGGAATGAACCTAGTGTTGAAAGTGCCTCTCTAGTAAAGTGCAGTGTTCCTCAGCATCTTTGTGAAAGATCGTTGGAAGAATCGGCAGGGATTAAAATCGTCAAGGATGTACAATATCTGAGAGGAGGTTCTTGGTATCTATATGCTATCAGGAGGAGGATGCGGTGGTTGGTAGGCTGTTGATAATTGAGCCTGGCCAGGAAGGACGAAGAAACACCAGCTGAAATGGAGCCGGTCAAAGCCAAGTAGGTGAAATCTAGAGTCAGTTGTGGGAAGTCGGCCTTACGAGCCAGGATCATCCTTCTATCTTTGTGCTTTCACCTTCGCTCCGTTCATTTGCCTGGGTTCGCCTCACATTTTCACGCCTCTCCCTCTAATCTCTAATCCCTATCGAACGATTCCCCGTTCCCTTCAAAGCTACTTTACGGGATGTACTCCGCTGTCCCAGACATGCTACTGCTTCCGCCCCCCGCGTCTCACGGCTGCTTCGGGTTCGATGACATTTGCCGAGTCCGCCTTCTTTTCTGAGTGTAGCGATTCCCGATCGCACGTTGTTCCGACCTCGCGTAAATTGCCTGACAAAGAAGACGCGCCTTCGAAGCGAAGTGCTCGCAATCTGCGCGTCGCCGCCTCGGCGAAACAATAATATTTGGAGAAGGCTGCGCGAGAGAAGCATACACCATACAGATTTCCTATGGCCCGCCGCGCCGCACCGCGCCGCACCGCACTGCTGCCCCTATTCACCAGTTTCAAATGCGGAATGCGATTGCGGCATATGCCATGCCAGATATTCCAAATAAAGTATCAATCAACTGCGAGGAAGCCCAACATTATCCGTTTCATTCGCCAGTTTGATCACAACAACACGATTGAAGAAAGAGTGAGGAAAAAGAGTTCTTTGTGGCAATTGGCTGTACCGAGGAGGGTACGAAAGGAGGTGGGGCGAAGCGAGGCGAGGCGAGGCGAAGCAAGGCTAATGATACCGCTGAAACAATACAGCACAACCAAACAGACCGTAAAGAGAGATGCTGCACAAGATGAACGCGCTCTAACAATTAGGTCATTTAACGATTTAAAGGTCATTAAGCGATGGAACGGCTCGGGCATCTCTTAACCATCTGCTTACTCATGATATGGCCAACATCATAATCCTTATAGAATAGTTGCTTGGGAAAGGGAACTGTGGATTTTTGGAAGTGACGGGCGGATCGCGTGGCTCGAGGGCAGAGCGTGCTTTATCTCCTTAGGTCGGTTAGAAGAAAATTCGCGTCTATTTTTGCTCGACGCTCACTAATTCTGGCCGGGGGCCGCCTCTCTCTGCTGGCAGGAATTGTTTCCATGCAAAGACAGAGGCTGGCAGAGTGATTTGTAGTACAAAGCGGAGAGGCAATTTGGTTTGCGTTCTGTCAGGCAAGTCAGTGAGTAAGTAGACTGGTGGGCGGGCTGTGCCAGTGAAAAAATGCTGCTTAGAAAGTACATTCTCGGAGTGGTGTATGTACAAGTAGGAGGGTCGTGTCGCTCAAGAGACTCGTGCTTGTGCTACTCGGAATATAGGACGCACAATTTCCACATGCCCTCGAATAATACTGCTCTCTTGGAGATCACGCCGCTTAACTAGCGATCTAATCGTTGAACGGTGAAAGTGAGTCCTTGGCGAACTCGTGAGATCACTCATCCAGCTAGCGAGTGCAATCGAATCGCATTTCCAACCACCACCGCTCTTACCGCATCATTTAAACCTGCCCTTTTTCCCACCCCCTGCCCTACTATCGACTTCTCTCCTCTGCTCTCCTCTGCTCTCCTCTGCTCTGCCCCGCTCTGCTCCCGAGGAATTCCCTTTAGTTAGGAGGGAACTTGGTTTGGTAAGTACATCGCCTTCCTTCCTGCCGACGTGCCGCAGGGAGTCGCGACCCTTTGAAAATTCATGTGGTACATGCATCGAGGAAGAGAGCGCTTTGTACCTTCCGGTCCAACTACCCTCTTTAAAGGCTACATTCGTTAAATATCACTCGATTTACCTTGCTAAGGACTGCTGCCTTAACGGACGGGCCGAGTTAAGATCCGAGTTAACTTCAAACTTCAAACTAGTCGCGCATTCTTAAATCTGTTTTCTTTCCTCTTCCCGTGAAAGAAGCCGGCAAGTGCTTACTTTGGCCTGCCGCGTTTTTCATCAACTCTCGAACTTTTCCGCATCTTGCTAAACTCCTGGAACGTCAAAAATTGTCGAGCCGGTAGAGTTAAATAGCCCGGTGGTCCGATTTGCATGATAAACGAACTTCCCGAAGCTTTTTATGAATAATAATTAGTAATATTGTAACATCGTTGGACGGTTACCGTTTGAGTGGCGCGGTGCGGCGCGGCGCGGCGTCGTGCCAGCACGCCAACTCAAATCTTGTAGGATTAAAAACATTCTACTCTAATGGCTTCCACACATCCATAAGCAGATTAGGGATATAGAGAGCAAGTTTTGCAGAGGGAACGGGAAGGTTGAATGCGTCCTCAATGCGGCGAGAGATGAGTCAGAGTCGCAGTCGGAGTGAGAGCACGATAGAATGCCTTCGGGAAACCCGATTTGGCCAGCAAACCGCAGCCATCCTCCTCACTTTCACGCTCTTATCCGCCAGCCAAACTCCAATCCACCGATCAATCCACTCACCAATCTCTACCTATTCCACGCGCACCCTCAAATTATTCAATTTTATTCTCGATCTCATCATGCATTAACAGAACTCCCAACAATTTCATTGGAAACTTCTTGGCGAACAATCGCCAATTATCCGAGGGTAATTGTACTCGAGTGAGTCAGACTTCCGATTACTCATCCAAACGATTTGCCATTCAGTGTATTCACTATCTCCTACTTTCGAAACTCGTTGCAATGATTTCAACAGCAGCTACATGTTCGACAATAATAATGGAAGGATGGTTTTGTCAAGTCTGTAATAACAGATGCTTTGTCGGTGTACTCTCTTAGTTTGTTCATGCTTCTTGTTTTCATGTGTTCAGGATGGCTCCCGCAGGGATCCCGCCGGTAAGCAGTGTGCTCCAACCACCCACGGGGCCACCACTCCCACCCACTCCAACAGCCAATTACAAGAGAACCTGGTGGCGAAGAGGAGCACCCTGCCTCGCTTTTCTCGCAGCCTTTTCCACTGCCATGACCTTACTCCTAGTTTGGAGTGAGGCCGCAGCATTAAGGTCATTTTAGCTAGACTCCGCTAACATCCAATTAATTAGTCCATTTTCATTTATCTTTCTTTATCTTTCTTTTCTCACCGACGGCCAAATTTATATTAACCCAAGCTCAAAATTAATTCTTTAACGAAGTTTTAAAGGGTTCCCTTTTCAAAAATTTTTGAACTTTGGCAAATGGTGCACAAATCAATTCTTTGTGTATCAAAACGGATAGAAAACATAAAACCGATGGGAGAAATGCCGGAATTGTACTGAAAACATATGGAAAACCGATCTGGAATAATTGATTGCCCCTAATTTTGATGGTTTTCCTCATGTTTTTTTATCTTCCCGACCTTTCCCGGGGCTGAAACTTTGTAGAAAGTGTTTGTTTGCATCGAGGAGAAAGTAGAAAAAATTCCAGAGCCCTAGCTCAAAATTCATTTTTTCGCAAATTTTTTAAGGCATACCCCTTCAAAAATTTTCGATTTTTCGAAGGTTCTGGGACCGGGACGAACGCTTGATTTTTCGATTGCTCGTGTCTCAAAACGGATAAAAAACATAAATGTTGTGGGGGAAATGCCGGAATTCTACCTAAAACAGGTGGAAAACCGATCTGGAATATTTCATTTCGATGGTTTTCCTCATGTTTTTTTATCTTCCCGACCTTTCCCGGGGCTGAAACTTTGTAGAAAGTGTTTGTTTGCATCGAGGAGAAAGTAGAAAAAATTCCAGAGCCCTAGCTCAAAATTCATTTTTTCGCAAATTTTTTAAGGCATACCCCTTCAAAAATTTTCGATTTTTCGAAGGTTCTGGGACCGGGACGAACGCTTGATTTTTCGATTGCTCGTGTCTCAAAACGGATAAAAAACATAAATGTTGTGGGGGAAATGCCGGAATTCTACCTAAAACAGGTGGAAAACCGATCTGGAATATTTCATTTCGATGGTTTTCCTCATGTTTTTTTATCTTCCCGACCTTTCCCGGGGCTGAAACTTTGTAGAAAGTGTTTGTTTGCATCGAGGAGAAAGTAGAAAAAATTCCAGAGCCCTAGCTCAAAATTCATTTTTTCGCAAATTTTTTAAGGCATACCCCTTCAAAAATTTTCGATTTTTCGAAGGTTCTGGGACCGGGACGAACGCTTGATTTTTCGATTGCTCGTGCCTCAAAACGGATAAAAAACACAAATGTTGTGGGGGAAATGCCGGAATTCCACCTAAAACACGTGGAAAACCGATCTGAAACAATTAACTTCACCTAATCCCGATGGGTTTTTCCATGTTTTTGATATTTTCTGACATTTTCCGGGGCTGAAATTTGGTGGGGAATGTCTTCATGCATCAAGGAAGAAGTAGTAAAAATTCCAGAGCCCTAGGTCAAAGTTGATTTTGAGCCAAGTTTTTCGGAGGGGTTTTGCAGATTAAAGGTGAAGCTCTAACTGTGGAGTGATCTCTGGTTCGCAGGAGGCAGGCATTCGATGCCAATATGACACGGGACTACGTGCTGAATGGGGTCTCGATGGACAACCCGGTATTGGTTGCTCTGATTCGCGAGGTTCATCTGAAACCGACCACTCACCAGGATCCACTAAATGTCACCCAGACCGCCGAGGAGAGATACGTGGCTGAATTAATGCAGAAGAAGCGCGAGGGTGTCTACGTGGAGTACATCGGCAGGGTAAATCGTTTTATCGAGTTAATTGAATATCGGATTGTTCGTCTCTGAAATCTTAGTGGAGCAGACAAATTGATTTAAACCTCTATTCTCGGAACCACCACGGTCCACTTTTATACTTTTGCCCTTTCGAACATTGAGGGAACTGTATGTGTGTATTATATTGGTGTGAGTGATCCTATAGTAAGATTGATTGGCAGTGCTATATTGTGCCAGCAGATAGGAGCCGTTTCCAGCACAGGCTGGCTCGAGAGCAATTTGAGCTGGCGTGGTGTCGTGATGTTGCCCGACCCGAGAAGTTTTTTCGAGGCACAGAGGGGCAGCAGGAACCCGAAGTCAAGGGTGCTGCACGCCTGTCTTAGCACAGATCAATTCACCAAAGAGGCAAGTGCACCTGCCATGTCAATCGAGTATCCGAAGAATTTCAAGATTTGCAGATAGCTATAATAAAGTTCGTTCTCTACTTTAGATTACCTATCGCCAAGAGTCAGAGGTTCAAGTTACCAAGCTGGGAGAGGGACCGAATAATCTTGTATCTTCGGAGGAAGGGCATCCTACGACGCGTCTCATGTGTTTCCCTCTCTACAGTGTTCTGCTGGCCTATAACGCCACGATTCTTGATTATCTGAGCCTCGACAGCCCCGATACTCAGGACGGCCAGGTAAACATCCGATCTTTTAAGCTTCCAAGACGAAGGAAAATTCTATACATAGAAATGGTAGTGCAACCATTGGATATGTATCTTCAATCTCGGTATACAGGCACTAGATGCGATTCCGTGGGACGTCGTGAGGATTTCTGTGCTCTCGATACGGTGGAGTCCACATCACACTGAAGCCGAGAGCAAGAGCTTCATTGAAAAGATGACTAGCAGAAGATACAAGCTCGTGTATACCACTGATAGTGGGAAGTGGATCTTCCTCTACAACACGCTGCTTAAAATTTGAGCCTTGACTACAGAGCCCTACGATCCCTGACTGTTCTACGCCTGCTCTTCCACCGAAAAGGCACGGCCTCCCTCTCCCTTTCCCTCTCCAAGATTCCTATGCGGCGAAACATGCCCTTCCGAGAAATATAAGAGCAACCGAGCGATACTCTTCTATTTCCCTCTTATTCGGACGAGAAATATCGTTGCCTTTTTGCAGCAGGTGCACTTTAGGAATGCAGCTATATTTCCGGCGATGGCACGCACAACATGTAAAACTACAGGTCGCAGTTGCCCGGGGCTTATATGTTTCACCGTATAGGACATTGAAAGGCGCAGGACACGTCGGCCTCGCTACCGTTTCTGCAACCCATTTCGACATACGTGGTTCACGGTATCGACGATCATGTAGGAAAAGAATCACTTTTATTTTCAATCGATCGCAGCGATTCGCGCGATAAAGACTGATGGGGCTTCCGATTGGGGGCTGGAGACTCGGCATCGCATATTCTTAATCTACGAATTTCTCTCTCTTTTTCTCCTCTCCGTTGATGATTGACTCCCAAAGCAGAGGAAATGCTCAATGGAGAGAATACTCGTTTATGTGGATCTCTCGCGATGCCGCTCGTATCCTCCCCGTGGAAGCTGTACCAAAAATCCGAGCGGCTGATGATGATGCATTTAATTTTTTCTATAGATTTTTCGTTCTTTTTAGATGATAGGTTCATTTTATTTGGATAGATCGAGCAGCGCGTGGTAGTTTATGAAGGAGGCGCGAACTGTTTTACTTTTTTGAGAAGGTGCACTCGCTCCTCGCAATCTGGGAAATATGCGTGCACGGTGATAATCATCGAATTCATCGAATTCATCGAATTAGATATACTCACGGGCCTTACTAGCACTTAAGATTGATAGTTTGCTCCCTGGAGGGCTTCTAAAATGGGATTAAGCGCGTCCTCCGTCTAGAGATATAAGCCTGGTCGAATCGGAATATAATTTTCAAGCGGCAGATACACGTAGAATAAAGTCTCTCGCGTGACATTTGGCTATCAATCGAACCGGTGGTGCGTCGCACACATTACTGACTAGTATTAGGCGGGATAGTGCCGAACAATGAAAAACAAGCGAGACAAACTCTCGATCCTACTCTTCCCGATCCTCGTAACGACCCACTGACACTGCAACCAGTGTAACGGGCCTTTTTTCTGCTTTTTCCAATGATTCCCATGACCCGCCGCTATCGCTGAATGTTAATCATTCCATGACAATTATCGAGACTCGTACACACTTCGCTCTAGTACTTACTCGCTAGTATTATTACAATTATTACAAATATGATAGGCATTGCGACTCTTTTGTAATTAATCTAGTAGAATACTTTTTCCCCGCCCATTCATTATTATGTCCCCCTCACGTTCGGTCAGTGCGAGACACGACAACGAACACCAACCAATCTAGAAATCCATGCAGCCGACACGATCTCTAATCAAGTTTTGTCGGCAAAGAATAAACCACCGATATTTTTTCGACAATAGTCTAATACGCCTGTTTCCATCCTCCCCACCCTTAGTTTTTAATCTCATCATCTTGCACCGTTTTTGCAAAATAGCCGAGATTCTTTTCTACCGCGTATTCGATGTTTCTGTTCAATTACATTCCAGAGGATGACGTGATTGCCATCTACATATAGCACCGTGTAGGCGAAATAATTGCTGGCTGCACAATGGACGCTAGTTCCGATATTAATGCAAATATTTTTGCGCAATTCGTCCAGCCTCTGCTGTGCTTGTGAAGAGAAATATTTGTCCTAGTAGAGTGGAGGCGCTACGATGATTTAATGATGGAATGATGTTGAGGGAAGGTGGGTAATCTCGCGATGCACTTGCCCTTGCTCATAGAAGGCAGTGCGATAACAAGCTGCTTTCTCAAAAAGCCTGCTTTTTTCCAGTGCTTTCCCCGGTAATAGTGGGGACAGTGCGATAATACGCGCAAGCCTGATCTGATATCGATCGCGATCAAATATTGATCGTGCCTGATTTATTGACACGGTTTCATTGCCATTCTCTCCAGCAAGTTGCTCGATTAAGATTAAGATAAGCCTTGTTGCGCGAACTGTGATTTAAGATTTAGCATACTCTCGACGACTTTTATTTCGCGCGGTTTCCTTTCACGGATTGTCAAGGTTATGTCGCGAGCAGCCCGACAAGTAATATGACTTTCTGCCGAAGATAATGTATCGTTTAACCAGGCGTATAATCTGATGGTAATACCTGGTGAAGTAAGTAGTCTGTCGGTGGTCGGTGTAGTTACTGGGATGTTGGAATGCGAGTAGGGGAAAGTTGGGGAGCGGTGGCGTGCCGATGCCGGTAGTGCGTAGAGCAGCTGCGTACACTAACTGAAATGGTTGGGAAAGAGCGCGGAAGGGGAAGGAAGCGCATTGGAGCGTGCGAGTGCGCGCACTCGAGCTTTACTGGGAACGGGCAATTGCCACTACTCGCCGCGCCACTTGCTTCATTAATTTATTCTTCGCATATCCTCCTGGATTCCGCCTGCCCGACCGCCCGCGCCTTAACAAACCATCTTTTCAATTTATCATTTATTAATATAGACCAGCCAGACTATCCACTACATGCCATTCAAAATAGAACCACTCCATTAAAGTGGATCTCATTTACCGTATTTAGAGAATTGGCCGAGTGCACGCTCGTTCTTCCAATAAATAATTAATCGAAGTGGACTGGGCAGATTTTAGTGGTGGAGCTATCGAAAGGATAGTAAACCTAGAATGAAACCCCTTGGAATACTGGAAGTGGACTAGCGTTTATCGCGATTTCTCAACTTTTTCTCTCACTCTCCTCCGATCCGGGCTTGAGATAAATGGTGGATCGAGGTGATAATAGCCTGACCTGATAGTGGAGAGCATGATATACGATGGCAGCGACGATCACGCGTCCATTCGGCTCTCCTCAATCGTCTTTGATCGGCCCGAAATGTGGCTCACCTGTGCTGTGTCTATCTATCATTGAAAGAGGAAGTGCGAGCACCTCCGCGTCCCTTTCTATATTGGCTTGGCTTCCTCGACGCGCTCAAACTATCGCCTAACACTTCCAATTTCCTCCTTTTTTCGCCGATTTATCCTCGGAAGCGCGGACGCGGGCGCGCGCGTCATCGGGGTGATTTGCTGCAGTGTGTTCCTGGTGACGGCCGATCTCGAACTCATCCCGCAGCAATACTAATTCGAGGAAATGGAAGGAACGGACATGATTAATGGGACACCGGTCCGCCAGGATGGCAGGAAACTGTGGCAGTACCTCGCTTCTATTTCCGGTATTTAAGCGGACAGACGATGTCACCGTGAACGCCAATCCTTTTTTCTCCTAATGCTCTTTCACTCTCGTCTTTCCTTGTTGATTGTCCGTAAAATTGATCGAATACGTTTCCTAGACGAGTCTTGTGGGGAAGAAATGTTTAAATTCCGCTTCTGCTGGAGTTTTGAAGTTTTTAGTCAGTCTGAGCCATGTGATAAGAATGTAAGGTCGAGTTCAACTTGGCCCAGTCGATCTTTTATCGCAGGCGGTAGCTGAGATTGTTCAAAAACTCTTGCATCAAAGAAAACATTGGCTCGAAGCAGTTGGATGATTGAATCTTTTAATTTTCAGCGTGTATGATGGCGGTAGGAGTTGGGACAGCGTTGGCATGGACCTCTCCAGTCCTGCCACAGCTTCGCCAGCCGGATTCCTGGCTGGTAATTACAGAGGATGAGGGATCCTGGATTAGCTCTCTATTGGCGCTGGGTGCGATCGGTGGTGCTCTTCCTGCTGGGCCAATGGCCGATAAATTGGGCAGGAAAAAATCATTGCTCCTATTGTCGGCACCCTTTCTTCTCTCCTGGGCAATCATCATTGTTAGCTCCCAGGTTTGGTTGCTTTACATCGCCCGATTTATCGTCGGTCTAGGCGTTGGCGCCAGTTGTGTCCTGGTGCCGACTTATGTTTCCGAGATCGCGGAGACCTCGGCACGAGGCACTCTCGGAGCGATGTTTCAACTATTCCTTACGGTCGGCATCCTCATAGCATTTATTCTCGGCTCTGCCATGAGTTACACCGGCTTCGCGATAATCTGTGCCCTCATAATTCTCGCTTTCCTCGGATCTTTCTTCTGGATGCCGGAATCCCCGGTCTGGTTGATCGTAAGTAATCCTCCGATTGGCAACATTTCAATTAGCTGGCAAATGTTTGAGGGAAGATACAATCTTTTCCAGGGTGAAATGAGAAAGCCGGATGCGACAGTGGCACTGACTGTCCTGCGAGGGGATGTCTACGATCCCGCAGAGGAATTGGCCGATATGCAAAGGGCGCTCGAAGAAGTATCCGGCAAAAAGCCATCGATTCTTGAAATGGCCAGGATGCCACACACCCGCAAAGCTATGATCGCCTCGTTCGGTGCAATGTTCTTTCAACAATTGTCAGGAATAAATGCTGTCATCTTTTATACGGTGACTATCTTCGAAGCGTCTGGGAGCTCGATGTCACCGGAAATTGCGTCGATCATTGTAGCTGCTGTACAGGTTCGTTCTCCCCTTTCAGCTAGAGCGACTGCTCGCAATTGTGTCTTTCATGATGGTTTCGTTTGTTGGGGCAGATGGTAATGTCGGGTGTTGCGGCGTTGATCGTCGACCGTGCCGGAAGGAAGCCCCTGATGATGATTTCCTCGACAGTGATGACACTGAGTCTGGTAGCGTTGGGCTTTTACTTCAGGCAGAAAAGCAGCGGCAGCGACGTCAGTTCGTTGGGATGGCTGCCCGTCTCTTCGCTCACTCTCTTCATGATCGCCTTTTCCATAGGGTGAGCCAATTGGCTTCTTCTTCTATTTTTCTAGTCCATAATAATGCTGATCTTCTTATGAATTGATTTGGTACATGTAGAATGGGCCCAATACCCTGGATGTTAATGGGCGAACTCTTCACCTCCGACACGAAGGCAGTTGCATCGGGAGTGGCTGTTATGCTTAATTGGTTCATGGTCTTCCTAGTAACAAAGAGCTTCCCAGCGATGAACAAGGAGTTGGGAGCAGATGTGACTTTCTGGATTTTCGCGGCTATCATGGCAGCAGCGACCGCCTTCACGCATTTCGTGATAATAGAGACGAAAGGAAAGTCCTTCCAGGAGATCCAGGATGAGCTGCGCGGCGATTCTCAACGGAGCAAGTCCTCTGCCTAATTAAATCTTGGCTTAGTCGGAGATGACCCACCCTTCTATGAATATCATTCGACCGTCGACATTAACATAATTTAGGTTCATGATACAGCCTCGCCGACATTTATAGTTAAGCTTAAATTGGATTGCCCTCTCATCAGAAGGAAGTTTAAGCTCCCTTATTTCCTCGGGCAATTTTCGAGCCGCTCCAGTCATCCCTTGCGCCTCATTACTTTTCTTTGACACACTTATCGGATTACCTGGCGCACTCTCGGCGCCTAGCACCCACCCAAACCAGATCGATCGAAAGAAGATGACGCTTCTCTCTCGGTGCGGAGGAAAAGATTCGCGATACTTTCACGCTTGCTCCCTTTTTTCGCATTGAGCAATCGTTGGCGACGGGAGCGGCGTCTTTTGGATGAGTGGCTCAACCCGATAACAGCCTGATAGGGATCGCCAATCACGCGCTATCGAGAAACGGCAGCTCTCCAACAGATTAAGCACAAGCGTTCGCATAATCCTCGATGATAAGTCTTTTTCTCGACAGACTAGTGGTTAATTGCTCGCCCTTATGCAGAGATTTACGCGCGACTAAACCGACCCTCTTTTAAATCGATGTAACTTTTGCAAATAAATGTTTGGGAAAGACAAAGGCCCCCCTGTTCTGCTTCCCCCCTCACTTTTCCCTTCCAATCTCGTTCCTAGAAAAACTTGGATAGCAACTACGCTTACAGCTGTGCGATTATCAAATTTTTTCGATATCAAGAGCACTTGAAAGGTAGAGAGTGACGCATCGCTGATTCGATCTCCCACTAGAAATCAATCGCGATGCAACTGTCATTACGTAAGACCAGTTCCTACTACACATAGGTATCGCGAGGAACTTTCAAGGGAAAAGAATGAAGGTGAGTTATGAAAATCAAACGATACGCAATCAGAGGTGCGGTCTCTTATCAGTGTCGAGTTGATTTCCTCATCCACGCAGTATATTCCAAATGATTTATGCTCGTTGGAGGCTGCTGTTCGGGCCGGATGCAATTAGCTGCTGCATAATTAAACAAACACTCACGAGCGATTAGTGTCATCGGATGAGTTCCATTATTCTAGCAAGATTTAGTGGTTGTCGCTGCCGAGCACCGGCTAAGCAAAAAATTCCATTCATCCATCCATCCATCCATCCAGCTAGCGGGGAGTAGCCACCCGATCTGACATGTAGATTTCGGTGGAGACTTCCGCTTTTTCAAGTGGATCGATCAACCGAATGAAATTTCATGCTGCCCGATAATGATAGTGATATTTAAAGGCCCGGAGGAGAACCAGGAGGATCGGGAGGAACGTGCCGCGGAATTTGTCGAGGAAATACTTTCCGTGGAGCATGATAAGCGAGCGAGTAAAACGCAGAAAAATCTGCTCATAATGTAAACTCTCTAGTTTGCATAGTTCCCTCTGGCAGTGGCTTGCTTGGGAATAGGAGCGCGACACTTGTTCTTGTTGGAGAGGCCGTTTCCCCGGGCTATTTGCACCGCGCTCCATTCCAATTGGACTCTACTATATCTCTCCCTCTAGCGGGTAAACAGTTTCGGGAAGCAGGATCACGAGCATTCGACAATTGGAGAGTCATTTTCTTATTCCGATCGCGTCTAATTGGAGTGGAGCCGAAGGAGCGATCGAATCCCGAGTAGGGAGCCGTGACCCTGAAGTATGCGCTCTTCTATCTCATTCTTTATGCCAGTACAAACGATACCACTCCGCCAGTCCGACAGGATACTACGAAATTTCGTGACGGTCATTCAAAGCAGACTCTGATTCAGCATCTATCTGTTTTGCCGCTCGTACATCCACCCATCTTTTTCCTAAACAAGCTATGCATTTTTCCAACTAGCCTGCAAACCTTCCACCCCCACGATTCTCATCCCCCGCCACTATAACGGCCCACCGACAAGAATTATCTTGCCCGATTTTATTATTCGCTCCGATAGTTCGCAGCCCCGCCGATTAAATTCTACAACTTTTCTCGTTAAAACTTGCAAACGTAATGCGCTGGCAAAGTCCGCATTGTTTTAGTCCGACGCTTCCACTTGCGAGAATGTCCCTGCCCGGCCCTCCCCTCCAGTCATAAGTTCGAGTGGATATAAAAAGATATCAGGAAAGGATTACTAGCTAAGAGATGTCACTGCCGAGGAGTGGATGATGCACGCCGGCCGCATTTACAAACATCCGAGGTATTCAAGGGAACTCAACTCGTGCGACGACCTTTAAACGATATATCTCTTGGACAGGCAGTGTGTTACACTATTGGCTGGAACGACGTCAGTTTGGAGGCACTGCCGGAGTAAGCGCAATGACGGATGGTGGACGTGTCATGTGGAAGAAAAAGGAAGGAAGACCAGAGGAGAGGAATGTAATAGTGTTCATGAGATAATTCGCGCAGATAGAACGCGAATTACGTGACGAACGTAAACACACATCTATCTGCGAGGCCGTTAACGTCACGAGATTTTTGACAAGCCTAATCAATTAATGTCTTCTTGTTCCCGGCTACATTTTAAGTATCCCCGCATTCCATTAGCTTTTCCCGGGCTATCCTACTCTGATACCAAGTAGGAGGATAGCTAATGCGTAGAGTTCTACTACAATGACATTGAATTACGTAATCCTCCGATACATTCTGTACGTTATAATCAACCGGCTAAAGAAAGAACAGTAGCGCCGGTCGATTCAAGCCGTGTCACGAATTTCAGCCTATTCCCTCTCTAGGAAAGGAAATGTCATCATTCGCAGAAAGAGATTGTTTGGGTGTAAAGTTTGCCTTCCATAAAAATCATCGATAAACCGACATGTTTCTCCTAAAGCGAGGAAAAATGAAGTCTGGAGGAAGGCAGCGATGGGATAAACAACGGATCGAAAAGAGTTGAAAAGGGGTGTTGCTCATTGAAACAAGTTAAAGTTGTCGAGTCCCTCGAATCTCCTGGCACAAAGAGCCATTCACCAGGAAATACTAGCAGAAGGAAGCGGCCAAGTTCCATCAAAAGATCACAATTCAACCTTAAGGATAAAAGGTATGAATCATAATGTCACGCACGACTTACGCACCATCGAAATTGTATAATAGTATGCTCGAGCACTCTATAAAGAGTGGGATTGCTAGCGCAGGTTTTAATTAGGCAGAATTGGATAGGTGGGTTGGGTTGGCCCGAGTAGGCTGCTCTTGAAAAATCAGGTCAAGTTCCCTCAAGCTGGCTAAAGCATATTCCATTTGACTGTTGGAGAGAAAAAACTGGGTGATCGGATGTGATGGGGGGGTGTGCCGGTTGGGAATGTTTTGGTGAATGCGAGAACAATAGGAAGCAATTATCATTCCAGGCGCATTGTCTAAAAATCTATTCGGAATTTTTATTGTCACTCGCGTGGAGTATCTGTCAGAGTGTCGACAAGTTCAGTTTGCCCAGCTGACGAGCCTAACTTCTCGCACGATCGATCTTCCACTTTATACTTTTCCCTATTGAGCCTCCTGATTCATCATTAGTGGCCGAGATTAATAGATCGCCGCGATTTGTCACCGTTAGCCATAAGTCAGCTGCTAATAAGTCTGTCAGAGGCTTTTCAAGAGAGGGCAAACAAACTAATCGTTGGCGGTTTTATAATGAATTGGGGTTCGAAGAGATTTCCTGTGACATTTGGTAGGAAAGGCGGGCGGGAATGAAGAGTGAGAGATTGTAAGGCAAGCGATACCCTCTCGATTTGATGGAGTGTGGCTTAGAAGCTCTTCTCGCAATTACTATTGGCCCTGGCATCTAGTCGCTTAATCCTACATTAATTCCTTTCGCGAGGCGGGCACTTCAATTATTGGCCGATCAACCTGTTATCGAGCAGGAGGTCCGAGCAGGCCGAACTGGTCGCTCGCTCGCACGCTCGCTCGTGCTGACACTGCCGATCAAGATGATCGTCGCCGAAAACCTGTGACGCGTGCACGCGCTGTTGAGATAAAGTTGAATTGGTCACAGTTACATAAGGGGAATTATCGATAGGCTATAATACAGGTGTTCTTTAGAGAAAAGGCCGCATTGAGTGAGGGCCCGCGCAATACAGAGACGGTAAGTCGAGATCGCGGATCGCGGATCCCGCCTAATTCAGTCTCCTACTTGGCTTCCTACAAAATCGACGCTCGCCTACCCCCGTCAAGCTCCACCATCGATTATCGCTGATAATCCCGATTCTCGCCCCTGCTAATCTCTTCTGCAAGTGGGGACAGCTGAGATCATCGGTGAGGACTTTATCAATTTCACGTGGAGTCGACGAGGCGCACGCACCAAGACAACCTTTCTCGACGCAAAAGACACGGGCGTCCTCTTTTTCTTCTTCGACGAAATAATTGTAACGTTACCGATAACGTGCTTTCCCAACTATAGCATCATTCGTGAGTGTTTCCCACTAACCTGTGATAGTGAACGAGGGCCGGCAGGTGAGACCAGTTTCTATCAATTATGACGTGTGATCGAGTGTTCCTCTTCGAGCCTTAGAATCCTTTGCCACTTCTAGATCCGCATTCGCTCTCAGACCTCGCAAACGTCACCTGGTTATACCCATCGTAATTCTGCAATTCATTAGTTTCAACGTCTACCGCTTTAATTCCCATTATTACAGAATAAAACGGTTCTCGAAAATCAAATACAATGTCATTTCTTAATCGTCCCGACGAGTAGCCGCGCGTCCGATAACCATTATCGCATTCTCAAAGTCAGCCACTTTAACTGTTCGCCGTTACGTATCTCGAAAAGGTATCTCGCCTTTGAGTTCTCGCCCATCCAAATCCCTCATTCCTCCCATCCATTATTCTAGGTCAGTTATCCCCCTTCGTTCATCCTTCCTTCATATCCCAATAAAGTTTTACAAACTTGCTGGATACCTCAATGTTGCCGCGACTGTTTACTTCTTAATCAGCGATCGTTGATCAGAGAGAGAGAGCTCGATGTCCGTTTGGCGCCCGAGCACTCCGGTACTTTTCCGAGCTCCTCCAATTCTTATCTGCCAGAGAAACTTTTCCAAAGTTATTCGTCACTGGCTCTGCCAACTATACTGGCCGAACGTCTCCAGTAACTTTCCGGGAATATCCGTAAGCCGTAAGGTGTATCATGCGCATCGATTCGAGTACCGTTCCTTCCCATCCAAAGTACACCTACAAGCAACTCTGACGTATCCAAGATATTTCACTTATTAGATCGCCATTCACCCACTCTCGAGATACGCAGCTACTTCAATGATGTAATATCCGCGATTTATTCAAAGAGCGGGAACCCCCAATAGAAAAAGAATCTTCTGCCACGGATCTCCCATTTTACAAGAGCCTGAGAAAATAGTTGGCTAATGACAGTACGTGACTTGGAATTGTTTGATGGCAAGATAAAACGTCGGCCGCTCAACTAATCTAATATCGAAGTGCAATCAAGAATGTGGAAAAAGAGAAGGAGAATCAGGGCCCTATTGATTTTTTTTCTCGCAGGAATGGCTACCTCGGGGAATAAGGGACTATTTTGAGTGGCTCGGTCAACCTCCGGCTGTTTAATCCCTTTCTCTGCCCTCCGCAAAGTCGTTTCTTCATTTCATCTCCTTGAGGCCGTCCTCTTACCTACTATAAACAAAGGGAAGCACGCGGGAGGAATGATTATTACGAGAAAGATCGCTCGGAAACTCTTGAAACGGTTTCCCGATTTCGCCGCACTTTCCACGCTAAATGAAACCGAGGATATCCGACTTAGTTGGCCCCATTGAGCGTTTTACATGGTGCAGACTGGCTTTTACTCCGTTAGTCCAGTTCTTATTGAAAAGTAGTACAGAGACTTTGCGAACTGGAATGCTTGGACTTGTACGAGAATGTGTTTGAGATCAATCTTTTTCCTTGTCGTCTACTGTCTACTGATTTCCTACCTGTTGGCCCAATAAATCGATAACATTGACCTCGGCATTTATCGGGATTTAGTGGGTAAGAGGACGCGTCGTCGCCAAGATTTGCCAAAACAAAAATATTTCCTTGGACTCTATTCTCACTGTATTGGTTCCTTGTTTTTGCTCTGATTGAACCGGGTTATCTTTGCCGATTTGGTTAACGGGGTTATCGTCTACTCAACCGGTGCTCTGTCAGGTTTAACCAGGTCTGCGGCTAGCACTATGAAATGGATCATCATGTAAATACCGACACACGTCCATCAGCCGGCTTGATTCTGATTGATATCAGATTACTGCTGCAATCGGTTAGATAGTGCAAGTTCCCTCGCACTTTTATCTCCCGTGGCTTTCCGTGAAGCTGCAAATATCGCTTTGCCTTGAATTGATTTTCATCGAGCAAGTTTCCATCTTCAGGGTCAAGCAGGTGTAATTTCAGGACGGTATAAATTGCAGGTGATCTTGAAAAAAAGGCTGGTCGACCGTGAAGGGTAACTGAGATTGAACTAGGGGGGTGTGTTCAGCCGAAAGTGTGGCAGTCGGTTTAGCGGAAGATGTTTCGGTGGTGAATAGACCATGACCTTGCCACGATCGCGTTTAGTTTCAGGGTCAGGAAGGCGTCCAGATCATTGGATCGACAGCGAAGCCATCGGAAGAGCAAGCAAGTGACGATTCCGAATCGAGCAATAATTGCAAAGTAAGGAAGTAAGGAAGGAAGGAAGGAAGGAGAGGCGGCAATTGATCGAGCGCGTGAATTCGCGGGAGCGAGCAATATACAGAGAGAGGGAGAGCCCTGGAGGAGAGAGGGAGGGAGAGAATGAAAGAGAGAATGGCCCCCACCCGCGGAAGCACTGAGGAAATAGAGGGGCGCGCGTATAAAGAGTATGTGTACAGCCCTGTGGCAACGAGTGCCTCCTCGGCGGTCTGCGATTTCGCCACCCCTGCGAGCCAATTGCCGGACAAGTTTCCTACCAACGAGTGTCTCGTCGCGAAGAATAGCAGTGCAACCCCTCGCATCAACTACCCTGTTATCAACATGGCTGAAAAGGGCTCCACGCTCCCGCAGTATCTCGCTGCGGCCGCTGGTAAGTACCCAATCTCAAAGCTCTACCCCTCCAGCAGCCCCACTCAACTCACTCAACCCCATTTCAACCACCCGACCACCCGACCACCCTGCCGCCGCCGCCGCCGCCGCCGCCGCCCTCCCATCTATATTTTACACCTTCCTACACCTTTTCTGCCCTCTGCCCTCATCCCTCACACCTCAAATATCACTGCTTTCTAACTGTCACTAGTACACAAAATTCTCAAGTTCCTCCGATATTTTCCACACGTACATGGTTGCTTGTGTCGGTCTTACCGGGCCATTAAAGGTATTACGAGCTGAAATAGATCGATAGAAGGAAGGTCAATGCAGGAAATTGCGATAATGAATTCGGATAATGGCGCTTTCATTCTTGCCACTTGCTCTTTTCTACGCCAATCTTACGAATAATTGAACGAATTAAGAGGTAATATGTTCATCTGGCACTTGGCTACTTGAGTTGGTACATGCCACGTCCAATTGACGCTGAACCAGCCAAATGAATAAATGATCGCTAAAACACGAATGAGCCATTCAAAATCTCGGGCGATCAATAAGTTTATTCGAAGTAGCTGCGCGGGAAAGGAAAAGAAGCCGATGTAAACAATAACTTGTCGGTGTCATGCGAGATTGTTGCTAAAACGGTATTGGCTCGGAACCGCGAAACAGTTGTATCTCGCGCAGCTGACGTAGACTCGAGTGGAGTCCAAGTGCAAGGCTAAACACAGCCCATCGACTCTTGGTTCGATTCAGACCTCTACCTATACCACCAGACACATACTCATTCCGAAAAACTATTTTCGGACAACCTCTACACTCGGAATTGGAAAAATACATTTATTTCCCACACTGTCCCCCTGGAGAAAAAGTGCTGCCTCCAATCTTTTTGTCTTAACGCGGCTGACGCATTCTACTGATCGGGAGTCCCCTGTACTTTGCCCACTCTCTTCGATTGTGCCTTTCTTTTTGTGGAAAAAAACCTATCTTTGAATGATGTTATTGAAGCTAAAATGCACCTGGCAATGTATACTCGATGTACACACGAAATCTATCAAAATTTCCTTTCCACCCGGCCAATATTTAACGGGCGAGAAAGCTGCCCGCTGCATATTACGTAATTCTGCTTGCTCTACCATACCGGGTTGCAATTAAAGCTTCACCTGTCCAACCTGACAGGAATTCCAATATTTGTAGTCTGGTAAAATTGCCTTTCCCGTCCAGATTTGGCTAAATGAAAAAGCAATCGGCTGTAATACAAACTCACTTTTCACTCGGCCAGATTGAACCGGCTACCAAAGGAAATCGGCACCATTGACATATGGCCAATTGATAAATATCGAGCCTAGCGAGCGCCTCTTTCAATATATAACAGGGTCTATTAATGTAATGAGGAGCGTAATGAACTTTGTGACGCTGGCAATTGACGACACGTGTGGCACGTCCGACGCGCCATCGAGAAAACTTTCGCACGAGCTTGTCTCGCCACTAATAGAACGCAAATCCAATAAGAACGTGCTAAATTCGATTGCTTCGAGCTTCCTTACCATTTATAATTCTAGGACAGTTAGTCTCTCCGGAAATAACAAACCTGCCGCGTCTATCTCATTCAAGTCCAAGTCCAGAACATTGATTGGTTCGATTGCAGCTAGTGACCCCGATGAAAAAGGGTCGTAAACCTTGTCGATTCATCTCCGGTAATTAATAAGGCCCAGAAATACAATAGAGCTTTTGTGCGAACTCGTGGTTAGCATGATTTTATTAGGAATTGGAGAGGTTGCGAATGGATGAATGATAACGACCGAGACATAAAGGAAATCAATGCTCACGACAAGTTATTTCGGTGGAGAAACGGCCGGTGTCACGTGTCTTTGAAGATAAATGCCAGTAACTGTTCACGTGCCTTCGCGTGCTCTTCCAGACTAAATGAACTTGGATTTCCCTTCCGTGTGCATATGCTAATATCCTAAAATCCCCACAACTTTTGGCAAACACGCCTGACTGATATGAAATAATTAAGGCAACCAGCTTCTCTCCGAAGCTCGGCTAAATTTCGATCACTCATTAACACCCGATCATTTTTCTGTACGTGGTGTGTGGGACGTCCCATCTTCGATTAGAGTATTATCGCGATGGAAAATATTGGTTTATCTGGCATGCCATCGGTTGTTCATTCCACGTGGACATTTTTCAAGATTCTGTTGGTAGATAGTTAAATGACGGCATTAGCCTGACATGTCCCACATAATTCAATTGATAAAGAGAAGATGAGATTTCTCCCGAGTGGGAGGTTTGGATATCTCTATGACTGCTGTAATGAGGATGTAGTTTGAGGGGACTCTCGACGACTAAGATTCATTTCGACTGGTAAAACCGGATGCGAATCGTTTAATATTCGTGACATCCAAGTACTCGAAGGCCTTTGCCGCGACGGCCGATTATTACTGGCGGTCGCGCGTCGAGCGACTGACCTCCCCATTTATTGCCCTTGCCGACTCTTCTCGCAGATTTCTTCTTTATTCCACGCGCATTTGACCCTCCTCTTTCAATGCGAACTTGAAGCACATCCTCGAGGAAAAGATGCGAGATATCCGATGCGATTTGCATGCGATCAGATTGCGCTTGAAAAGGAATCGGTGGTATATGGCGTCTCTAAACAACGAGTGGTGCGAGCCACTTGTGCTTGTCAATTCTCAAGAGATACATCCGCACCAGCATTTTTCGCCCGATCGCATTCCAATAACATCGATCCAAATTAAGATTGGACCGCGCGTCACGTGGATTTTTGTCACGAACAATCGCTTGTGCAACCGACTCACTCTTGCCAACAGACGGACGTCTTACGACACCACCAGAATTTTACATGACAATCGACAAACTTTGATTCTTGATTGTCGCGATCAGCACTCGATCTAATTGCACCGATCACCGATAAGTATCGATAATCTGCCATAGCCAGATAACGGGAGGAAATTAGAAAAATGGCCAGCCCGATTGTTAAAAGTGTCATTAAGTGGATTGCAGCACCGGTAGTCGTGGTGAACGAGCGGCTATACACGTTTCTTCGGCTGAACTTTATCCAGTGAGCGCATTCTTTCATGGATAAAAAATATTTTTGATAAAGCCGGCATTCCAGGTAATAGAGATTAGGAGTTATGCGCATATAACGGAATTGGTAATAGCGCCGTTCCCAGGTAATCAGTAGATTACTAAGTAGGTATAGAATCGGAAGTCGGAGTTGGCCCTCTCTCACTCTTATGTTGCGAGAGAGTCCCTCTCCTCAG
This sequence comes from Ectemnius continuus, assembly GCA_910591665.1. Classification (NCBI taxonomy): domain Eukaryota; kingdom Metazoa; phylum Arthropoda; class Insecta; order Hymenoptera; family Crabronidae; genus Ectemnius; species Ectemnius continuus. Next base: position 363,685 of record OU342866.1, read on the forward strand.
CGAAGTGTATTCTCGTAATCGCTGGCTCGCACGTACGAATTTCGTAATTAGAATTGCGTCGGTACTGTTTGCAAACACGGGAAGATCGAAAACAATAATCCTCAGGGGCGAAATCGATAGAGAGCCGTTTTCTAAGGAAGCTCGGTACCGTTACTAGAGACCAACGCTATGAGAAAAAGCCCCGGAAATGTCGGGAGAAAAAGGTGCGACTGATACTCTTTATGTAATGAATTGAATGAACTTGCGAATTGAGATTTATCAGGAGGAGGCCGAGGAACTTTTCTCAGGCTCTCGAGTAAACTGTCTGTGGGTGTGTGTGCCGACCAAGGCCGCTCTCTAACACATCCAGTCGATCGCCAGTGCATAAAAGTCAAGCTGCTCACGCGTACCATCGATAAATGAATTTTTACTCGAAACATGTCGCAATTCCACTATCGAGCCTCGATAACATCCTCTTTTGTCGTCCATCCAACTCTTTTTCCACACTACTCTTCTTCCCACTATGATTCCCACTCGGCCAATCCATACGCCAAATTTATACTCTGCCTGACATTCGAATGATGTTGCCTCTGGTGATCATGCGGTCTGTTTCAATGATGATAACGGCGTCGATTGCCTTTTAATAGGCATATGATAGAAACATTGATATTCCAGTTGCAAGCCGCCCACCAAACGCGTCATCATCCTTACACTGCCAGTTACTTTTGCCTGCCAGTGCTAAAGAGCAAGTCGATTTGCCGCGGTATATCGGAGGAGAACGTTGTTGCTAGTGCGCGATCCCATAAAGAGGGCAGTGCAACGTTTCAAAGAAGCAGAGTGCCTATCTTGACGTAATTTCTTGCAAACGTCTTCATGAAAATGCTTATCAACAAATAGGAAATTTCCAACGGACGAAAAATTGTTGCCTCGTTAATGACCCCGTCGCTACTAGCAACTATCTATTCGCTGCCGTTCCCTCCCACTCCCACTGACTTTCAATTTCATTCTTCCTTCCTCCGTTCGAACTGGGTACGCATCTTCTCTGATGTTTACACTACACAATTACCATTACGCTCACTCGGAGTGACTGCTATTATCGGCAATATAATTAGAGATCAATCTATCGAGCATCGCGCGGCTGATGAAAGACTCGGTTAACGAGTGGAAGTTAGTACGTGATTCAAGTTTCCATTGGCGAACAGTGCACGATTTAATTGGGAGGAGTGATAGCCCCATTTTATCGAGAGCCGGTCGAACATTTCTCATTGATCGGAGTGTATTTGGCCTATGCAAAAATTAGCACTCCAACTTTTCAGTAACTGGAGGCGGGCGAACAGTTCAAGTATGAGCTCATCCCGGATTAAACCGAGCAAATTTCTGCAGTTTAATAACCGCCTTATCGCACCGCGACATTGACTTAACTTCTCGACAGAATCAGTTGGCTTTCAATTAATATCTACCTGTTCCTATTCAAGTGTAGTAAAATTAAATGGATAGAAGCTGGAGACTCAGTAACGAAATATCCTGGCGGTTTCGCTGCCAGCGAGGAAGATAATTTCAAGTGTCGCGTGCGTTCGACTCGTAATCTGGAGTGCATGCAAACTGAATGTTTGCAGATTAAAGCGTAGAAATCTCGAATGGAGTTTGATAGCGCAGTGATAGGCGATCACGTCCAGTAAGAGAGATAGAGCATTTAGAAATGAACATGTGCCGAATTGAAGGAACGAATGGGCTACGTGATGTATATTTATCAAGCAGAAAGGTGTGCTCAAGGGAAATGAGGATGAGATAAGGCGACGTAATTATAAGTCAGACAGCGGAGATAGTGGTGAGAAATTAGTCTCTGTTTACGAGGATGGCAAATCGTTTTGAGTTTCCTGGAGCTTAGTAGAGGGAGTTGGTATAATCGAGAAGGAGATTTGGCGAATTGTATTGTAGATGGAGAGGAGCGCTAGATTGTAGTTGCGACCGGTTAAAAATGCAGTAGAATAGGTTGCAGTTGAAGCGAGACGCGGTGGTTACGTAAAAAGCGGCATTACATGAACCAATTACGACCGCCAGCAGAATGCGACCGCGAAATCTTGCAATCAGTTCATGAATCGTAAATCTCGGGCTTCCGAGACAATTGCGAGTCTCCGGCAGTTCCTGAAATATTAGTACTCTTTCGACGTTATCCTTGAATCGTACCGGTGTGGCGGCAACGGCGGCGGCGGCGGCGTCGCGTCGATAGAATACTAATAGAAAACTGGTTCTACCTTCGAATTCTGGCGTTTCAAAGTTCTTCAATTACGCAGCTAATCTCTGCACGGTTGCAAGTGGAGCTATGCTGGGATGGACCAGTCCAATTCTACCGAAATTGCAACAAGGAAATCCTGTAGCGGATGACAATCCTCTCGGGCAAGCGATTTCGATAGATGATGGATCTTGGGTTGGTTCTCTTGTCGCAATCGGTGCTGTAGTTGGCAGCTTTGTTGCCGGATACCTCGCCGAAAGGTATGTTTTCTCAAGCCACTTCCTTTATTCTATGAAGCTTTGCCCAATCTCTGGCACGCCCAATTTTTCGCCTCTTTATATAGATGGGGTAGGAAGAAGACATTGTTATCATCGACCGTACCGTTCATCGTCGGCTGGGCTTTGATCGCAACAACAACCACCTTGGCACAAATCCTTGTGGCACGTTTAATATTCGGTTTTGCTATGTCTTTCGCATTTACAGTAGTTCCTATGTACTGCGGAGAGATAGCAGAGGTAAGAAAGAGGCTTTAATACCGGCAGGACTCAAAGAAATTGGAAGGAATCGATTGATATTATTCTCTCTATTGGCAGACGTCAGTTCGAGGAGCTCTGGGTTCGTTCCTCCAACTTTTCATCACGGTTGGCCTTCTCTACTCTTATGCAATTGGTCCATACGTCAGCTATCTGGTATTCTGGATTACCTGCGCCGCTCTACCACTCGTCTTTTTTGCGGCCTTTATGTTTATGCCGGAATCACCTTATTTCCTTCTGAAGCAAGGTCAAAGAGAGGATGCCATCGCTGCACTGGCGACCCTTCGTAGCAAATCACCGGCAAGCGTTCAAAAGGAAGCCGATGAGCTCCAGGTGAGACTCTACTTTAACTTGGTTGGCATTTACCTCAAATCCACTCCCACTGAATCTGGACGATATGTGGAATTGAGTGGACAGCTCGAGGAGATACTCCAGCTGTCAAAACCACCTGACCACCCATCCAGAGCGACGCCAGTCATTAATCCACTTCACTACTTACGCCTCAATTCTTTCCCGCCAATCATTCCAAAGGTTCAACTTATAAGATCGCGCGACGAGCCAGAGATTTGCAGACCAGACAGTTAAAACTGTTTGCTAATCAGGTTCGCGGGATTTCCGATAATGGATACAATAAATAAAGAGTGAGGATCATAAGATATCTCTGCTCTCAGGTCACGTACATATAAAAGAGGGCGCGAGTAAGGTCGTTCCTTGATCTGACGCTCGCGCGATCGAGAGTTGCCAGTGATGGTCTTGTCACGTGTCAAGCGAGTCGAGTGTTATGCGCGTTCGTTGATCTTCCGGCTTTCGAACCAGATCGATCCCAACGGGCAACATCTCCCAATGAGGATCGGTCGCGCGCACTCTCTCGATCCTTGATCTATATTTCTCCGTCAAGTTTAACCCCCGACCTCTCCTCAAAATAGACTGGATAGTAGTGGTACATATTAAGCAGAGGACTTCGATCTTCGGAGGTCGTTTCTATCGCGAGAACTCATTGTTGCAGGCTGCGGTGGATGAAGCTATGCAAAGTGAAGCGAGCTTTGCTGATCTGGTGCATGTGAAGGCTAATTTCAAAGCGCTCATCTTCACCTGCGCCCTCGTCTCCTTCCAACAGCTCACTGGTATTAACGTCGTCCTCTTTTACATGGGGAAAATCTTTGAAGACACCGGCTCTTCTATTGCTCCGGAACTTGCTACCATCATAGTCGCGGTGGTACAAATCGCCGCTTCTGGTGTGACACCTTTGGTAGTGGATAGACTTGGCAGGAAAATCCTCTTGATCTTCTCTGGCATTGGGGAGACTCTGACTTTGGTAGGTATTCTTTTGCAAGGAACTAAGGCCTTGCATCACTGACATTCCACGCGACTAGGTTCGCCATTTTTTCTAGCGGTGGCGCGTACATCAAATCATCATTCGCTCGATTAATATGCCGCATGCAGATGAGAATCCATGATGATGAATAAATAATTGATTTGCCGGTTGGTTTCAGGCTGCTCTTGGTCTCTACTTCTATCTGAAGGATGTTGAGCAGTCGGACGTTAGTGGAATCGGTTGGCTGCCAGTGGTGTCGCTGGTTATCTTCATTGCGACTTACTGCGTCGGCTGGGGACCTCTTCCCTGGACGGTTATGGGAGAAATGTTCTCGGGCAGTGTCAAGTCTAAGGCCTCTGGTATCACTGTTTGCACTTGCTGGTTCCTTGCCTTCCTCATCACTAAATTCGCCAGTAACCTTCAGGAAGCCTTTGGCAATTGCACCCTCTTCTGGATGTTTGGTGGTTGCTGTATAGCGAGCGTCGCCTTTACGATAATACTACTACCAGAAACGAAGGGCAAGAGCCTTCAGGAGATCCAGGCTGAGCTAAACGGCGAGAAACACTCTCTGCCAGAGTTTAGCAGGGACGAAAACATCATCAAGTCGTGAATAACAGTATTATCAAATATATCCCAATGACAGTTTAGTAGCCCGTGCCCTAATCTCATTGTTCACGATGCTCAGTGAGCAATTCTAATGGATTTTCGACACCCTTTTGTCGTCCCAGTACTGCCAAAGATAGAAATCGTGCCGTTGATGAGTTCCCGAGGGCACCGGGCCCTTTGTACTTTAACCCTTCCGAAGTCACTTGGAGGATTATGTGATACTGCTATTTATCTGACAAAAAAGCTTCGACTTCGGCACCCTTTGCGCAGGTTGCGCTCATTTCCTTTTCCCATAATTATTAATGGCAGTTAGCTGCCTCGTGCCTTAGCTAACTTTAAGTCAATCAATTAAGAGTGGAGGGAGTGGACTACTTCGTCTGCATCGCCGAGGGAACGTCTCTATGTCACGGGGGAATCTTTTCACGCGATAAAGCCACTTCGCAATTATTACGAGAACGAAGTGACGATTTTACTTTGACTTTCTGATCGACATAGACCAACTAATATTCATTAATGCGCAGCGTCTGCCTCTGAAGCGATAAGTTCTCGCGATAATTCGAGACTGAGTCGCAAGAGCGCGTTGATTAGCATTGGGAAAATCCGCGAATAATATTCAATCCTTATCCGGACGATTCTTACCGCTCTTCTTCGCAAAGATGACGCAATTACTCGTCTTCTTTTTAGACTTGGAGCTCTTCCAAACTGACATTATACAATCTATCTCTGGATAGGGATTGAGTTTCTCCTTATTTGTTTGGTCACCGAGTTGCCAGACTGCAAGTCAATACTTTCCGGATGATCGGAGAGGAGAGGAGAGGATTTCTTATTTATCGGAGAGGTTCCCGGCAGATACATTAGACGTTCCACGGCGTTGACTGGGTAGGACTTTGAGAAAGGGGACTTATAATCGGCGAGGAAGCCGATAATCGTTAGAAGCTCTTCCAATGATTGCGTATTTATTTGCCAAGTGCTGTTAGCTTATAGGGACTCCGTAGTATTTCACGCACTCACATCCGTCACGATTTCGTCAGGTGTGTTAGTATGAGTCTGCCGCGAGCATAATTCTATTTAGGGTTCCATCGGAGTATCGTGATTATTGCGCGCGAGATGGAACATTCATAATGACGGGTCTTCCTGCATTTTTAAGAAATCAAAGATAACTGTACTTACTTATTATCGACCTACGCATAGAAGAGCGAACTCAAATCTTATTGTTAGCCATATTACGTATTCTAATCGTGATCCCGTAAGTGCCAAAGTATCGCTAAGTACTAGTATCGAAACCTAGCTCTAGCAGGACAGCACAACATATCTCGATCTATCGAAGCACAACTGATTTAGCTGTACCAATCAATGGAGCACTATCCAATTGTTGATATATTCTTTGGAGACAAGTTTATCGAGAAGAGTGCGCACATAAATCACATACGGACGGGTTCTCATCCGAACGGAGACACACCGACAAAGTTCATTTCAATTTCTGTCTATAGAATAAGAAGACATGAAATGAATGCTGGTTCCCCAAAGAACTCAACTGTCAACTAATTCCTGAAAGGTTCCTTACACGAGCAATAAGACTTTGAGAGCCGCCTCCTGTCTAATGAGACTCTACAGTACGATCATTTCTCAATAAATGTGTAGCAACAGTTAGTCCCTTAAACGATTATCGAACTAATTAAAAACATGCAAATTCGAAGGCCTAATTCTCCAAACAGGGTAAATAGAAGGAGAGGACTGATTTCAATGAGTCATCACGTGGAATTAGGCGACTTTCCAAATGTAATTCGATTGTACATATTCTACTAACAATCTATTATATAACTTTGACCACTATTTTGTACATATTTGTTATGAGCTAATAAATTATAATTGACTTTGCATCGTTAATGTTTGCCTTTTCAACTTTCCCCGCACGACCACACTCTGAATCTATCCAATTCACACATTACATATATCTATAGAATTCTGTTAGTAAAATCAGTATGAAAAACAAAATATAAACGGTGATAAATCCTGACTTTCGTACAAGTTCAAGATTATTTTCGTATTTCAGCGGAACCTTACGGTATAATTAGTTTGCGGTTAGAAATATTAATTATTAGTATGGCAAAGAAACAGGATGGTGCGAAGGAAGCGGAGTTGGTAAGTTGCGAAAGCATTGCCAAGTATTTTCCAACTATTGATTGTTGATTTCAATGTAACAGGACGAGGAAGACAAATTTCTTCAAGATGAATTGCTAGAACTAGTGGAGATCTTATTGGTACATAAGTTTGTGTGACTGTTAAGGTAGTTGTATCAATATTATATCATCCAAAAGTCAACCATTGGACGAAGGAACTGTCATCCGTCCCCTTAAAAAATTTGCGAAAAAATGAATTTTGAGCTAGGGCTCTGGAATTTTTTCTACTTTCTCCTCGATGCAAAAAAACACTTTCTACAAAGTTTCAGCCCCGGGAAAGGTCGGGAAGATAAAAAAACACGAGGAAAACCATCGAAATGAAATATTCCAGATCGGTTTTCCATGTGTTTTAGGTAGAATTCCGGCATTTCCCCCACAACATTCGTGTTTTTTTTCGGTTTTGAGACACGAGCAATCGAAAAATCAAGCGTTCGTCCCAGTCCCAGAACCTTCGAAAAATCGAAAATTTTTGAAGGGGTATGCCTTAAAAAATTTGCGAAAAAATGAATTTTGAGCTAGGGCTCTGGAATTTTTTCTACTTTCTCCTCGATGCAAAAAAACACTTTCTACAAAGTTTCAGCCCCGGGAAAGGTCGGGAAGTATAAAAAACATGAGGAAAACCATCAAAATGAAATATTCAAGATCGGTTTTCCACCTGTTTTAGGTAGAATTCCGGCATTTCCCCCACAACATTTGTGTTTTTTTTCCGTTTTGAGACACGAGCAATCGAAAAATCAAGCGTTCGTCCCGGTCCCAGAACCTTCGAAAAATCGAAAATTTTTGAAGGGGTATGCCTTAAAAAATTTGCGAAAAAATGAATTTTCAGCTAGGGCTCTGGAATTTTTTCTACTTTCTCCTCGATGCAAAAAAACACTTTCTACAAAATTTCAGCCCCGGGAAAGGTCTGGAAGATAAAAAAACATGGCAAAAACAGTGGAAATGAAATATTCAAGATCGGTTTTCCACCTGTTTTAGGTCGAATTCCGGCATTTCCCCCACAACATTTGTGTTTTTTATCCGTTTTGAGACACGAGCAATCGAAAAATCACGCGTTCGTCCCGGTCCCAGAACCTTCGAAAAATCGAAAATTTTTGAAGGGGTATGCCTTAAAAAATTTGCGAAAAAATGAATTTTGAGCTAGGGCTCTGGAATTTTTTCTATTTTTTCCTCGATGCAAAAAAACACTTTCTACAAAATTTCAGCCCCGGAAAAGGTCGGGAAGTATGAAAAACATAGGAAAAACCGTCAGAATTAGACGAAATTAATTATTCAGGAGGTGCTTTTCACCTGTTTTCGACACAATTTCGGCATTTCTCCCACTGGTTTCATATTTTCTATCCATTTTGATACTCAAACAATCGGTTTATAGACAATTGGCCAAAATCGTCAAAGTTGTAAAATTTGTTGATACAACTTCCTTGATTCTTACTTTAAATGTTTTCTACTATTACATATAATTGCAGGGTGACAACGAGGCTGCTATGATTCCTTCGCTGAATCAATTACGAACCTTAATGCAAACTTCGACCACGGCCATGACATCGGTGCCGAAGCCACTGAAATATCTGCGGAATTCGTATAATAGTTTAAAGAACGCGCAGAGGAAAATTGTAGGGAAGGACGTGAAGGAACAATTCGCTGAAATACTGAGTGTCCTGGCAATGGCCGGGGCAAAACCGGACTCTAGAGAATGTCTTCATTTTTGTATCGAAGCTGGGGTTAAAAATCCTGGGGAATGGGGACATGAATATGTGAAGCAACTAGAGACAGAAATTATTGATGAGTGGACGAGTGCTCCGCTCAGACAAGAGGAGGAAATTAGGTCTCTCTCCCTCTCTTCAGAATCTATTTGAAACTCAACAAATCTCTAAGATAAAATACCTTTTCAGAAAGGAGCTGACGCGCCTGATCAAAAGTATTGTTAAATTCGATATGAAGCACAACGGGGAGATTCAAGCGTGCGACGTGTGCCTCGAGATCGATCAGTTGGACCTTCTCAAGGAGCAATTGAGTCCTATGAATTTCTCGAAAGTCTGCCATTACTTGATATGCTGCGCGGCTTATAGCGAAGATATCGAGAAACGTCAGACCCTCAAGATTGTCGCGGAACAATACTTGAGATTCGAGGAATATTGCCAGGCGATGCTCGTCGCGTTACAGCTCGCTGATTCTGATCTTGTATTCAAGTGCCTGACAATGTGTCCCGATCCTTTGACCAGGAAACAATTGGCCTTCATTCTTGCGAGACAAAAGGTAGGAGGAGCTTTAGATTGGATCTATGCTAGTGGAATTCTGATGTCGCTGGCGATACATTGCAGGATCACTTTTTGAGGGAGGAATATCAGGGGGAGGATGCAAAAGATATCGAACTGATCTTAAGTAATAGCCATATAAATACGCACTTTCAAATACTCGCGAGGGAACTTGATATTTTTGAGGCAAAACATCCCGATGATATTTATAAAACTTGGCTCGAAACAAATACCACTAGAAGAACCGACCACGATTCTGCCAGAGCTAATTTAGCATCCAGCTTTGTCACTGGGTTCGTTAATGCCGGCTTTGGAAAAGATGTACTCATGGCAAATACCGAAGATTGTTGGGTTTACAAGAATAAAGTAATTTCCTTAATGAGAAAGTTAAGATAACAGCTCTCTCGGTTAACGGAAATTAAAATATCACACTGTTTAGGAACGCGGAATGTTATCAGCTACCGCTTCCTTAGGACTAATTCATATGTGGGACGTCGATGGTGGTTTGGTACCAATAGACAAGTGAGCCAGACTATTTACCAACAAGTTGGAACATGATCCGATCGGATTAAAAATTTCATTCCAGGTATCTCTACACGTCAGAGGATAATATAAGATCCGGAGCATTATTGGCAATCGGTCTCGTAAATTGTGGAGTTCGAAATGAGTGTGATCCGGCTTTGGCTCTTCTTAGTGGGCATTTAACTTCAAATAATGCTACCCTCAAAATAGGGGCTATTCTAGGATTGGGTTTGGCGTACGCTGGTTCCCGGAGAACCGATGTTACTGAATTATTAACGACAGTACTGCTTGGGAAAGAGAGTATGGAGAATTTGGCACTGGCCGCAATCTCTCTGGGCTTTGTCAACGTCGGTTCAATGAATGCCGAATTGTCGCTGGTCATTCTGCAGACCTTACTCGATTTCACACCCGATCAATTATCTTCCACGTACTCAAGGTGGCCAACAGAATCTTACGAGAATTATTCCTCGTATTTTTCATATTCCCAGACATTAGGAAAATGCCAAATCTTTTCAGATTCTTTCCGCTGGCCCTCGGAATGATGTATATGGGATGTCGAGATGTGATAGACGCGCCTATAGCTGCACTAGAAGTTTTACCCGAGCCGTACCGACTTTCTTCCCAAACTATGCTTCAAGTAACTTGAAAGACTATTTCATTTGGAGAAGCCTTCCATCTAAAATACACTTATTTAAGGCATGTGCGTACGCTGGTACTGGGGACGTATTGATCGTTCAAGAACTACTGCGAATTTGTTCCGAACCGGACGGAGGAAGTAATCCTGTCAGCCCCATGAGTAGTCCGGTCACTAGTTGTTGTGATCAAAGGTCAGAAAAGGACAAGAAAGGAAAATCACAGGAGGAATCTAAGGCTGAGAACTTATCTAAGTTGGTAGATCTATTTTAGCATTGGTAGGGTATGTTCGGCTAACTTTAAATTAGGAATGAATGACAATTTTAGGGAAGCTGGATGCTATCAAGCAATAGCTGCTCTGGGAGTGAGTATGGTCGGACTCGGTGAAGGCAAAGAAAACTCGCGTATATTTGGACAAGTAAAATAGCCCTTCGAAGTAAAAAATCCTCATTTATTGAAACATCTAATTAGTGATAGCGACTTTCTACAGATCGGAAGATACGGTCCAGTCTCGTCAAGACGTGCTGTGCCTCTAGCACTAGGTCTTCATTCCCTGTCGAACCCGGACCTATCTATCCTCGACGTCCTCAACAAATACAGCCACTGTAGTGACTCAGAAGTTGCATACAGTGCAATATTTGCTCTTGGTCTTGTCGGTGCTGGTACAAATAATACCACCGTAGCGACAATGCTACGACAACTTGCCTGTTATTACGCAAAAAATTCGATTCATCTCTATCTCGTTCGAATTGCGCAAGGACTCGTACATCTCGGCAAAGTAATTTCATTGTTACTCAGGAAGGCCTATCGAACGTGCTTTTTTTTTATCAATCGGGGCAATCTTAAGTGTAAATCAGTTTGTACAAGTTAGGCACGCTAATGTGCAATTACGCGGATGCCTCGAGAAAAAAAACACAAGTCCCTCTTTTTGCAGGGTGCTCTGTCCCTGTCCACTCTCTACTACGGTTCAAAGATTCTCGATCAAACTGCTCTTGCTGGACTACTCACAGTTTTCGTGGCATTTCTGGACTGTCGTAATTTGATATTAACGAAATCTCATTACCTACTCTATTGCCTTGCTCTTGCGATAGAACCTAGATGGCTGGTCACTCTGGACGAGGACTTGAATGTGAGTTACTTCTTGGGAACTGCCATTTCCAATGATCCTAATTGAATGATTATGACGTCTACTAATTTGTAGAGCCTCCCGGTATCAGTAAGAGTAGGACAAGCGGTGGATATTGTGGGGAAAGCAGGAAATCCAAAGTCTATAAGTCGTGGATGTGTCCACACGACACCTACACTGCTCGCTGCTGGGGAAAGAGCGGAATTGGTCTTGGACGAATACGAGCCTATACCAGCTGTTCTCGAGGGCTTTGTCATTCTTCGCCAAAAGAATTCCGCGCCGTAATGAGAGAAGGAAAACCTGCCACCTTTCGTATATGTTTGCATTTATTTCACTTTAGGGACTAGCGGAAGCAATGTGCTCTATACAACAGAAACATACATTGGTTCGCATTGCACAGTGTGTGTACGGCACGCTGCACCATGATCCAAGTGTCGAACAAGCATTATCGCTATCGAAAAATCCGGCCCAGATACATTCCGAGCCACTAGCTGCGAGCGTACTGTGTGAAGGCTGTGTAAGGGGGTACGAACGGAAAAGGAGCGCAGCTTGATTAGAAAATCGCGACAGCATCACGAATAGAAGCGATCGCGTCGGTATGCGCACACATGATCATGGAACACGTTCTACCCTCGTGATCAAGCTCTGAGAAACTGCACGAAATTACATGAATGTACATAAGTCTAGCAGACAGCCCTTGCCTTGCCCTTCTCTCCCCTATCCAGTCAGGAGAAACAGAGAAAGAGAGAATCGGACAGAGAAATATCGATGATGTTGTCGTGTATTTGTGTGTATACGTGTTAAATGTCTGCCCTGACATTTACTTATAGGCACATGACTTAGGGAGTAAGAGGCGACTGTGTGTTATAGGTAAAATGCATTTTCCATTTACGGCTGGATTAAAAGTCCGTGTTTCTATAGTTGTCGTGTGACATTGGACTTCTCCCAAAGTGCCAGTTGTTGCAAAAATTCGCACTTAATCATCCTTTCCTCGCCACGAATGCAGCTCGCTGCTTGATGCGAGTCGGATTACAAAAACCACGACACAATAAACGCTAAACTGTTGGCCTTGCTTGCGAAAAAAAAGTATTCCAAGCATTGATTAATATCTTTTGTCAATGAGTATGTCGTGTAAAACACTACACGAAAGAATGTGTCACTAAATTGGGGAGTTCAATTTTTTGGGGAGGGTTGCTCAGATTATTCAGCGAGCTGGATTTCCTATCTACTTATACCTTAAACTTCTCATGTTGCTTATAGTAAAATATAATAATAATAGTTAAAAATTAATAATAATAATAGTAATAATAGTAGTAAGGATAGATCCTATATAGTAGCGCGTTCTTGTTGTAAACCCCTTGCAAATAGTGAGTGTCTCTCTCGGATTCGAGGAGATGCTGCGAAAGGTATATGTCGGAAGTTGCGTGGAAATCTTCACGTTGCTCGCGATCCATTACCTTCCTTCCTACCTCCCGCAATGCAGGTCCTCGCGCGAGTTCTCTCTTTATTTACAATATTACATTGTATTACGAGTATATATTGGCAGAAATCCCTCGCTACTATTTGCTACTTGCTTCTCACGCCCCGGTTTTTGTTATGAACGGTGCTCGCGAGTCGCGAACACATCGGGGTGATCGTGTCCGTTAAAGTGGTAAAACTTGAGAAAAGGATACAATCTGCTTACGTCAGCTAGTCTCGCTAAAAGTTACCCTTCTACCGTTCTCCAAAGTGAAAAAAAGTGGTCGTTCACGGGAAATCAAATATTATGCTAGGTTCAGGGGCAGTCGCGTAGCAATTGAAAAATCGCTTTCAGGTAGTGGGCATACACACACAAGATCAATCGGTCCCTGTGTCCCAGAGAACGGTAATGATTTCTTCAAGAGGATAATGACGCGCTTGGTACCTTACTAGGATGCAAAACCTACCAGATTCCCTCCTCTTTTGCATCCTTCAATCCCGCCCCCGTGGTCGATCGATCCCTCTTGCTAATCACAGAAAGTAGTAATCGCGATATACGAAAGAGCGGCAGCTTCTGCCGAAAGAAACAGCAGATTCAGAGGCTGAGAGTCGCCCCATCGAACTTTGAGAGTAAATCCCATGGATCAGCTGCCGCGGAGGCAAAATTGACGATCAATGGCAGTGCGCTCGTGTCATTATCGTGAGTCTTGTAATGCCTGTGTGACAAATATCGCAAGTGTACGTGCCTCGGCATAAATGCCTCATAGTGCGATTCGATCTCATTCTCCTGTCGGATTTTCATGTTACGTCTACCACGCAGAAGGAATGTACACTCTATACCACGGTAACACAGTCGTGAAACAATAAAGGTAATAATAAGTAATACGTGTACTGCAAACGCCAGTTAAAACAGCCGGGCGCGTCTTTTGATTTCGTTGCGACGCCACTGCGGTAGTCTGTAGAATTCGGCTCGGGAACACTGCAGGACTGCCTCGAACTCCGCATCGGAGAGATGCCGCTGTAATAAAATACATTGATATTACATCCTGCGAGAAAGTTGGAGTTTGTCTTTGGGAAGAGCAGTACTCAACTTACTTCTAGATTGCATCGGTCCACATCGGCTGGCAGCCTATAGTTGGTGATGACCAGTAAATGGTAAGGATAGAGTTTCGGCGGTTCGGATGGTGCCGCACCCATGTCTGGCAGTGATCTTCTTACATGGTGACCCCCGTGACCTCCCACCACCGAACCTAGCCCACCTGTATATGTGGTGGACGATGGCAGAATCCCACCATCATTCTAAAGCACGATTACACAATTATTTACCAAGACCTTTTTATCCGTCACCCCTCCAACTATCTCACAGTTAATGCTAATGTGAGATCATTACGCGAAGAACATCCCACGCAAGGAAATTTTGCCTTCTCACATCAATAAGAACGAGCAGTCTAATCCCCGAATTACTTTAGCCTTTGGGACATTCATTCTTCATCTCGAAATGGGCTTCCTCGCGAGTGAAATTGTCTTGGTACTCGCGAGAAAGTTTCTTAGAGAGAGAGTGAGAAAGAAAGAAATGGATAGATAGAAGCGGACAGAACTATAGCTAGACTGAAACTGATTTCATTCAGGAACATGGCATTCACGGTTAATATAGCAAGTTCTGGAAAGCATATAGAGAGAGAGTGAGTCGTCACTTTCAACCCTCGTGCAAGCACGTAAGTGTATCCTGGGACTTACATGATCTTCAACATCGTCCTGCTTGACATTTCTTCCCCTTGCGCTTTAGAAGACGCGTCCGCGGGATTACTACAGTATCATGCATTTCTCCTTTTCTTTCTTTCTTCTAGCATTGCAGTCGTTCAGTATAGGCATAGTTCCGTACACGCTGCTCAAATGCATCATTATGCAAGGGACGCCTTGTCGCGAAGGCGTCGCCAAATACAAGAGAGCGTATGCAGTCAAATGGTAAAACGAACGCATTGCAGATCTTAGGATCAGCAGAGACTCGGGCGCACACAAGAAAAAGCCTCACGAAAACTTCGTGTTCCGAGCTCGGGGCTCGATTGGAAATGTTGTTCCGAGATGCTCTCATACCGTGTACTTGTACAGAACGCAAAAGGGTATCTTTTACGATCAAACAAAGGAAGCGGCTCTCTAACGAGAACAAATCGCGAAACAAAAGTACGAGGCATAACAGAAAATAGTTGTCATCGAATAAAAATCATACTGAAAGAAGTAAGGCGAGTCAAACGCCCGGAACACAAGGGCCACGGCCAATCATCAATAAAATATGCAAAGTACAAAAGGGCACGGAAATAAAATGGGAGATAAAGAAACTGAGCAAAATATACAGCTGGCATGCGTAAAAGTGAACATACAATTCTATATACAATATCTTACATGGCAATGGAAACAAACGGGAAATTATGTACAAGTCACAAGTAACACGATAATGATCACTAATACGTTCTTCTTCTGAGAGAAACTACAACGAGGAATTCGTGAGGGCTTATTGCCGCACACGACTACCACGAGATGATACCCGTACTTACGAAGTATCAAAAATCCTAGGTGTTATGGTAAGTACAAATGCAAGAACAAGCTACAAACCATGCTAATTCGCCGGGAGTAGTATGGGGCTGTGGTACATACCAATGCCCGTCGGTCCACATCCGTGATGCTGCCTGTCGATACTAAAATTGGGGAGAAAAGGGGAAAGAAAAAACCATGTCAAACCATGTTGCGCAAACCGTATGTTATGCTAAGGTACGAGACCACGCTTTGTCTCTTGCGATCAATGATGTTCCGCGTTAATGTCGAGTACCCTCGCGCACACATCCACCTCTCTCTCACCGAGGATGATGAAATCAGCTCGAGTTCCATTTCGATGGGAGCTCGACAGTCCGCGAACAAGATTGATCCGACTCAACTATTTACTCGATGAAGATGAAGGATGATGGTGTTGTCGCTCTGGTGTTATAAAGACAAAGATAGCACGATGATGGTATCTCGTATAGTATGTATCATACAATGCCCAAAAAATGAATGCTTTCATTGGCAAAAACGATCCTAATCTCTCAGTTTCCACTGCACGTAACATATCAGTTGTGCCCGTCGAACTGTTATCAGAGAACGAGTACTGTCACTTGGTCCCCGCACTCGCACTCAATGCTCAAACGCGCATAAGCCGTGTTCACGAATGAAAAGTCGAGGGAGAGAGAGTGAGATAGGCAGAGACACGGAGATTGAATGACAAGAGTGACTCTGTGTGATGGCTAGGATGCGTTAGTAAAGCATGCTTGTGTGTAAGCCGAGTCGACGAGAACCGAAACGATCTGTGAAACAAAATAACGGAATTGCTGGCGGAAAACGGGAATGCACTGTGATTGTTTATATCACGGCGAATTCGCTTCCGCCGGTAGAGTTTAAAATGCGAAAAAAAAGCATATACATAATTGGTAAACTGACATGAGAGAGATAGATAGAAAGATAGAGAGGGGGAGAGAGAAAGTATGTGTTATGTTAGTCCGCTACTGTTCTCTCGGTTTGTTCTCGTGTGTATTTTATTACTCACTATCTGACTTTCCAGACGAGAAATCAGTGCTGTGCGTCTTGTCTCCCATCCCACTGAATGAATAATCACCCTAGACGACAGAGAAGCATAATCTTAGAGGGAATACTGATCTTTCGGAGTGGGCTGGGCGGGGGGGTGGGATTGCTTTCTATATTGCATTTTTTTCTTTACAAAGAAATATCGAGCACGGTGCTTGGTTGTTTGATGGTGACGCGGTGTGCAAGACTTACAGGGAGAGCAGATACAGAACCGCCGGTCGAGGAGAAGGTGTGACTTCGCGGTGCCAGACCGTACCCTGGCTTCGGGATGTGCCGAAGGGAGCTCACAACTGGTTTCCAATTGGAATCGACAGTAATCACTCATTAGTTTCAGCGAGCAATAAAGAAACATAGTCTTTCATTCCCATACGAATGCCCAACGTTCGCCAAAACTATCGTTCGCAATTATTGTAAGTTGTATGGGGACATGTTTGACTCGACTGATTCGTGTAAAGCAGCATGAACCATCCAGAGTGTTGGACTCTATCCTAGTCTTCTAACTAAAAGTAAATCGGGTGGTGGATCTGGCTGGACCGGCAACGGCTGCGACGAGGTAGCTTCTACCCGGCATATCATATCGAGTGCGTAAGCGCAAATTGCATCTCGCAGAGTGGAATGTGTGCAAGACAAAAATTCATGTGTGTTGACAAGCCAGCACCTGTGTCCGAGCGTTGGTGGATGGTGTGTGCTCGCGCATTTTGCAGTTTAAGCTAGAGAGAAAAGCATGCCTCCCGTGAAGACAAGTCAAAGAGTTCGTGAGAGGCGTCGCGTCGCGTCGCGGCGCCCTCGGCCTTGCCACTGGCAAGGGAGTTTCGCCGGGGAATTCGCGCGAGGCCCGAATTTCAGCTGGATTGAAATTCGGCCGGAGAGAGTTGCCGTTTTGACTTGAGATCAGCGGTAGGTGGAATTGGAAAGTTCTCGGACTCACCGAATGATAGTGCCTAGTGGCGTTTGGAAGAGTGAAGGCGCGCTGAGTACCAAGGGGTGGATAGTTTCTGGGAGCCGGGGAACGTGCCGATGACCTCCCAACTGGCGCCCCAAGGCAAACACAACACAAACACAAAAACACAAATAGAGACACGATCGTACAGATAGCGTGTAATAGCCGTATACTACGTTTATCCTCTCTCTTTCCTTTAATCTCCCAATATTGGAAGAGACACGCGCTACTGTGTATCAGGAAGGTATCCAAACCTACATTTCTCCGTTACCACAAGCAGAGCGGTATGCAGTGCTGAAGTGACAGACAGAGACAGAGTCAGACAGAGACAGAGACAGAGAGAGAAAGAGAAACGGAGATAATTGCCATGCCAGGAAAAAAAATGTTGAAAAAAAAAATTAATCGACCCAGGGAGAAATCGGCGACATCCGATTATCTTCCAACATTGTCGATATCAATGCTATCAAAGAGAGACATGACATGAGGATGATGGTTCGTTCAAAGGAATGCGGAATATGTATTCATGTTATTATCGATGGATTCGCAGAGTGAACTCAGTATGTATCATGCCGGAGAAGAGCGAGAGATGTTCAAGGTATAATGATTAGTATACTCCTCAGTTCTTGAGTGCGAGAAAGAGGGAGAACCTTGAATGCCAGGTGAGGTAATATTATTTAACCGAATGAACGCTGAACGAGAAACGCAAGACAGGACAGGACTCTGTCGCGTCTCATTCGCTCGTATCCTATCATGCCCTGTCCTGGTACTCAACCAAGGTAAGAAGGCAAGCACATTGATCAAGTACGCCGACGGCATGCAGAAGCGGGATACGTCACCTGTTAGATTAATGGGGCGCTCAAGAGTTTAAGCCCGGCAGGAGTAGCGCACTTGTTAATGAGCATTTACCCTTTCCAGTGCATGATTTGCATTGGCCAGAGTCGAGTTCCACGAAGTAAACTCTCAGTGGCAAGAAGACCAATTCACTCGCACGCCTGCTCATCCGCCCGCCCTCAGAAACCCCCCTTTCTTTTTCTTTCCTTTCCTTTATTCTAGTCGCCGCCCAATATCCAAGTCACAAATCTAATCGATGTTACTTGGAACGGTTCAGTGGTATGTTAGTGTTATGTGCGAACGTGTGGACATGTATGAGATGAGATTATCAACTTATGTTAATGAAACTGATCATGAATTGATTGGAGTAGAACTGATCGGCTGGGGCGAACTTACCGTTGTAGCTAGGTCCTACGCTCGATCTGTAACTGTAACCATCGTCGTCCTCCCACGGCCTCGCGTGGTCAATATTCCTTGACGGTGCTGCACAGAAAAGAACTTATTCTTCCTGGAATTTCACTAACCCATCATCAACAGCCTCTTTCGCGCGAGAACAATAAGAAAACTTGCGTTTCACCCTTGGAAACTTACATGCACCGACGGGGCTTTCATATCGAAGTCTGTATGTCGGCTCCCGAGCTGCTGAGGGTGTTCTTGATGCGTTCCTCGGGTCCACATTAGCTGCTTTATGTCTGAGGTTCTCCCGATCCTTCTCCCGATCTTGTAAAAAGACCTTTGCGATACCGGTGTCGATCTTGCTCAGCTCGTCTTGTTCCTTCTGTAACTTCTCCTCGACTTCCTTGATGTGGGTCTTGTTATCGACCTCGTCCTCATCATCGGAAGCTGGTACTCCCTGAATCCCAGTTGAAATCGCTTGATAGGAACGCGAGGGGAGAGCCAGGCGCTTTTTTTAAAGGTGAATCGAACAAGAGTAGTAGTACCTTGTAAGTGTCGGACCATCGCCTGCGTCTTTCGGGATCAGTGTACGGATAGGGTGGTGCAGGGAAGTCATCTCTCTCAATCGGAGGCTTGGATCCGGGGGGAGGCTTCATTGCATCCGGATAGTGAGCTAACTCGATCGGCTCGTCATTATCTACTTGACTCGCCGGTGATTTTGGCCTTGCCTCACTCAGAGCATCTACCAGAGCTCTCATTCCTGACCGGCTACTACGTCCACCGCTACTTCTTATCGAGCGAGAGGCTGTGTAACATGTACCACAGATTCTCAGATAACCGTCCAACGAACCCTCACTTTCCATATGAGGAAATCATCATCATTTCTCTAGTAGAATAGAGCTGGCAACTTACAGCTGGGTCTGTGAAAGTGTGGGCTAGTCGGCGGTTTATCGTAGGGTTGTATCGGTCGCCTAAGGTATCCTTGGCTGGGCGTCTCAGTCAAATAGGAGTAAGTGTAAATCCTAGATACATCTTCGGATGGGCCGCGTCCATACTCCCGCAATATCAGGCCCGGACTGCCGGTTCGCGCAGGATAATACTAGGCAATTAACGTATATTATCGCCGATGGTCTCGCGAGACCGTCAGCCCTCTAGCTTCGAAAGCGTCAATGATACTCTGCTAACTCGTAGCACTAGCTATTCAGCAAAAGAACGGTAAAAAGAACATTCAATGCTTCGAAACACTCTGTCAAGAAATGCCGCATCCGTGACCGCGATCCACCTGCCTAACTTTCATTGAGTAAAATGAATGGAGTGCCGAGAAGGCCAAGGAGAACGGGAAAATCGTGATGCCATTGAAGAAAGAAGTTAAGAGCAAAGGGAGACCCTGTCCTTTCTTGAGAGAGTGCTTATGCTAGGTTGATACATGGCATACCTTGCGACTGAGGCTGCTGTAAGGGCTGCACAGTGATCCGTTCAGGCTTGGCGTGCGTGACCGCAATGAAAACTATACACAATGACCGTGCGAAAAAAGGTAAACAACGATTAAAAAAGCAATAATAAAAAAAACATAACTTAATCGAAAATTAAGTATGGTAATCGTCTCGAATATACATATAGTAGGCTCTCATATACGTATATGTCGAGCTCCGCGTGTGTGTCGAAGCGTGCGGAAGAGAGCATAAGTCATACGAGAGTACGTTAACCAATGCACACTAAGCTGGCTGCTTTGCCCAAAGTAGCAGAACGAAAAACGAAGCTGTACACAAAGCCAATTACAAACATCTTATAATTCAGATTATCAAGCATGATGTCTACTGATCTAGATGTATGTGTAAATGGTATACAGATGTCTGCGGATGAGCAGCAACACACACTTTTACGTAACAGCGTTACACAATCTAAAATAAGCAAGGTGCAAGCTCAATTCCGAGAACAATATCACAATTTCCAATACCAACGTGTACTTCCAGCTGTAATTTACAATTAGATCGACTCGGATTCTACCTACACAAATACTGCCTACCATGAGAATGCAACTAAACTGACGATGCGATCCACGAACATAGAGAATAGCGTGCATCTCTGGTGTGAACTTGATGCTAAGCCTTAAGATGATCCCGAACACAATGTTAACACGAGCCTAGCACTTGAGTACATGATTAATGAATCATGCGTGCTCGAGCATGAAATAGACTGAGTTACGACCAGAGCCAACTGAGTCAAGTGAACTTGACTCAATTTGTTCCCTATGTCACGCGTCGAAAGATCGTCCAGTTCATAAGTTGCGAGGCTTGCAAAATGAATCGCAAAATAAAATAACCATTACCACGTATACAAATACAAATGTACAATGGAGCGATATGATACAGTATGATACAGATTTGCCAATAAGATACATGAATTTCGCACCAATTTGCCGAGCGCCTATTACCCCAGTTAGTTCCCAGCGAACAGCCCGCTATTTACAGGATAGCTCTCGTACAAGTTCAACAAAAAATGATCTCAACACGCGTGAGAGACACACAAACGTTTAACAGTATGATTCTGTTAACTGAATTCCGCGACTGATCGAGCAAACTTAGAGCCGCTTCGACATGCTCTTTTGAGACGGAAATTGAGGCGAATCCTTTGTCTCTACCATTGTTTCCTAGCACTTTCGACGTTCGCCTCAATTTGCAAGTAAAGAAGGAGGTCGAGGATTATTCTTGAGTTCCGACAAGCAGAACCTTACCTGCATTTCTGAAGCGCTGCTAGAAATTCGCTCTGATTCACGATGCTGCGGAGTATGAGCATCCCCATGGCCGTTGACAATGCCATTGGGGCCTGTGGGCCCTGGTCCACAACGGGGGTGCCAGATAGCGGCACCCTGCAAGTACATCTCCTCGCCGTCCCCGAAGGGATCGCCGCACTTGGTGCAACGCGCGCAAGTCGGGTGGAAATGATGATTGTCACCCGCTTGGAGGACCTTGCCGCTGATGTAGCGGTTGCAATAGGCGCATTTCACACCGAATTGCTTGTGGTAATCTTTCTCGCAATATGGAACCCCGTCCCTATTTAACAGAACACGATGCATGTCCCATTTTAATCGCTTCAAGAGGATAATAATGGTGAGATGCAAGGTGATCAGTTGAAAGTCACTCACTTTCCCATGTACTCGCCATGGAGGACAGTGTCGCAGCTGTGGCACTTGAAGCACCAGACATGCCACTGTCGATCCAGTGCAACTAGAGCCTGGCCCTCGCGCAATTGGTTTCCGCAGCCGGCACAGGAACCAGGGTCCGAAGGACCATCGCCGGATCCTCTTGTACCGGCACTATTTCCAATTGGAGTTGAAGCCTCTCGCACCGGGATGCCGACGCATCGGTGGCACAGAGCTTGACCTACAGATATTCTCCTTCAGACTTCATTCTATCATGGAAAGTCACTCAGCCTTCCTCACTCTCACCAGCTGTTTTTACACGCAACCAAATGCCTTTTCAACTCAAATTCGAAGCAACAACATTCAAAGAAAAGATAGACCAAAGAAATATTTCAAAAGATCCAGTGAAAACTGATAATTTTGTGTGTTCCACTGGTAGTCGTTGGAGAGCTAGTGGAACTGGTCCAGAATACTAATGTAATTGTTCATATAACAAGCAATTTGCCTTAACAGGTTGACTGGCATGTCAATTTTGTAGGCTGCATGAAAAGGCAGCGGGCGAAATACTTGGCACACCCGGAATGCCCATTGTGGTCAGTAAATGCCAATTATACTTAACAATAATCTTGCCAATTGTCAAGCAGACAGGCAAATAACATTCGATGAAAGAAATGCAAACTCCCGTTGGCATCAGCAGGCAAATACAAACAAAAATCAGGTGAAGTACTTACCCTGCACCAGGGAGACCTTCATCCCCTGCCCCAGTAGTGGCTGCCTGCATCTCTGGCAATGAAAGCAATTCGGATGAAATGCATGCTCTTCTCCTGCTGTAACTACGTCGCCTTCTACGTATTCTCCGCAGCCGGCACATCTTGTACCCCAACGCTCACGATAGTCCTGTGTACCACAAAGGACATTCATTAAATCCTCCTGATTTTGATTTTTTCTTCACGTTTCCCAGGCTTCCGCGTCATTTCAACAGTTGTAATTTGATAGAGAATGTTTGCTTACTTCAAGCAAGAAGTGATAGAAATTTCAGGCCCCCGGCCCAAGATTCATAATGAACAAATTTTCGATTTTTCGAAGGTTCTGGGACTGGGACGAACGCTTCATTTTTCGATTGCTCGTGTCTCAAAACGGATAAAAAACATAAATGTTGTGGGGGAAATGCCGGAATTCTGCCTAAAACAGGTGGAAAACCGATCCTGAATATTTCATTTCGATGGTTTTCCTCATGTTTTTTTATCTTCCCGACCTTTCCCGGGGCTGAAACTTTGTGGAAAGTGTTTTTTTGCATCGAGGAGAAAGTAGAAAAAATTCCAGAGCCCTAGCTCAAAATTCATTTTTTCGCAAATTTTTTAAGGCATACCCCTTCAAAAATTTTCGATTTTTCGAAGGTTCTCGGACCGGGACGAACGCTTGATTTTTCGATTGCTCGCGCCTCAAAACGGATAAAAAACACAAATGTTGTAGGGGAAATGCCGGAATTCAACCTAAAACAGGTGGAAAACCGATCTTGAATATTTCATTTCAACAGTTTATGCCATGTTTTTTTATCTTCCCGGCCTTTCCCGGGGCTGAAACTTTGTAGAAAGTGTTTTTTTGCATCGAGGAAAACGTAGAAAAAATTCCAGAGCCCTAGCTCAAAATTCATTTTTTCGCAAATTTTTTAAGGCATACCCCTTCAAAAATTTTCGATTTTTCGAAGGTTCTGGGACCGGAACGAACGCTTGATTTTTCGATTGCTCGTGTCTCAAAACGGATAAAAAACATAAATGTTGTGGGGGAAATGCCGGAATTCTGCCTAAAACACATGGAAAACCGATCTTGAATATTTCATTTCGATGGTTTTCCTCATGTTTTTTTATCTTCCCGACCTTTCCCGGGGCTGAAACTTTGTGGAAAGTGTTTTTTTGCATCGAGGAGAAAGTAGAAAAAATTCCAGAGCCCTAGCACAAAATTCATTTTTTCGCAAATTTTTTAAGGCATACCCCTTCAAAAATTTTCGATTTTTCGAAGGTTCTGGGACCGGGACGAACGCTTGATTTTTCGATTGCTCGTGTCTCAAAACGGATAAAAAACATAAATGTTCTGGGGGAAATGCCGGAATTCTACCTAAAACAGGTGGAAAACCGATCTGGAATATTTCATTTCAATGGTTTTCCTCATGTTTTTTTATCTTCCCGACCTTTCCCGGGGCTGAAACTTTGTGGAAAGTGTTTTTTTGTATCAAGGAAAACGTAGAAAAAATTCCAGAGCCCTAGCTCAAAATTCATTTTTTCGCAAATTTTTTAAGGCATACCCCTTCAAAAATTTTAGATTTTTCGAAGGTTCTCGGACCGGGACGAACGCTTGATTTTTCGATTGTCCATGTCTCAAAACGAAAAAAAACCACAAATGTTGTGGGGGAAATGCCGGAATTCTACCTAAAACAGGTGGAAAACCGATCTTGAATATTTCATTTTGATGGTTTTCCTCATGTTCTTGGTATTTCCGGACCTTTTCCGGGGCTGAAATTTGGTGGGGAGTGTTTTTTTGCATCGAGGAATAAGTGGTAAAAATTCCAGAGCCCTACCTCAAAATTTGCTTAAGCCATTTTTGTTGCCTCCTAACTGAATGACTTTTTGACCACTTGATCGATAGTGGGGTGGAAATATCTTATTGCTAGCATAAAATAAGATGAGCATGATTACCTTGGTGCAATAGTAAGCACCCTGGCGCGCAAAGAATCCACCCTGTGCCAAGCTTGCATTGCATTGAGCACACTTAAAACACCCTATGTGGAAATACTTGTCCTGCACTCGTAGCACCTCCCCGCTGCACTTCTTCTTGCAAGACTGACAGAACGTTTTGCCTGAAACAGAAGAGAAATTATTGCTATACTGACAGATCGATAAACAGAATGAAACTTTAGCATCTTATGAATATTGGGTGTGACTGAATTCGAAAGCGGTGGACCGTTCCCAATTGGAAATACTAATTAAATATCTACTTCTATGGAATAAGAGCGAGGAAAGGAAAGATTGGTGAAACATAGAGAGAGGCGGGCAGCTGGAAATTCTCGTGCCGGATTCCCTGGCTCAAAGTCGATGAAACAACTGCAGTGAAACTAGCCGGCTGTGAAATCGGCTTGGTAAAATAATAAGTTAATCGAGAACGTTTGCCAGTGCTCGCCTTTCTTTTCCGGCGGCCGAGAGAAAATCGGAGAGTCGTACCAAATTGATGTTGGATTCTCAAATTAGTGAGAGTAGGATCAATTGGCATTTATCACACGGAGGGCAGAATCGATGGGCGTTCTCGTAGGACACGCTCGATTCATGTTATACCAGCGCTCATCTAATCAATGATTCGGCAGGGTTTGGTAATCGAAGCACGCACTAGTCCGTGACAGCATGCGCGCACCAATCTAGCCCATCCATGTTGCGAGCATGACTCAAAGTCAGCCTGGTGAAGTGAAGCGGCAGAAAAAAGCGTGGAAGAAAAAGGCTATTCGTGGCACTTGTCGGAGAGTGCGCTTATGTAGACGACCTGCGTATCCAATCCGGGTGAAGGTCTTTTCTACCGGCCGACACTCCACAGCCGACAACCGACAACCGACCGCATTCAAAGCTCTCTGTTATCGTCCGATTCCTCCACCTTTCTGCCTCTCTTTCTATCTCTATATCCCTTTGAGGGCAGAGCACTCTCGCAATTCCAAGGTATAAGTCGTCACTCTCACGGAAAAAGAAAGGAAGTCCCATTGTCGCACTTATACTATACAGTCGACTTTGACATTCTCTCCATATAACGGCTACGCCCTCCCTGTCGGGCACATTCCCACTGTTTGGGATCGTTGAGTGCTGCCGACCCAAAATCAGTAATAACATGTGTTGGGAGACAGAAAGCCGACGAGTTTCTTGCGTTCAGTTTGTTTTTGCCACGACCCTGAGTGTCTCAGCTTTCCACGGATTAAATGAACCTTTCATCAGGGCTCGGTTACGACGAGCCGCTTTTCAATTATCTCCCCGCACGCGAAACCACGAGAGAGGCCCCCTCCGTCCACCCCGCCCATAAACTGCCAGCCGGTTTTTCTCTAATTACAAGTTCGACCCGGCTACTGCTATCGGTAATCGCTTCAATTATTCTCTCCCGATTTATCGGAATTATCGCTAAATCAGACTACTTTGCATGTCCGAGGAGAAGTTAACTCATAAATTGCTTTAATTAAACTCGGGATAACCAGTGCAGGCTACTGTCAATGAATGCCTTTGGATGCTGAGCAGCCTACGAGTTCCACGAGTACTATTTCTGAGCCGCATACATTCACCCGTCATCTCCCTTCTCCTGCCAATTTTTCCTCACTGTTGACCGTCTCTTTTAACAGTGACGCTTTAATGACAGCCCTTCTAAACGACGTCTCACACGTGGTCCAAGCTGAAAAGTTGCTGCTCCATTCCACCAGTGATCTCCAAGCTTATTATCAATGTTCCTCACGATTTACACGGCAATCTTGCGTCATGAGTCATGCAACAACTCTTTCCTCAGCCTTTCCAACTTCCTGCTTGGTGAAATGGACATTCTCTTGACGATCGAGCCTTTTTGCCCGGCCAACTAATTCCCGGGATCCCCACTCACCGAGTCTAACTGGTGAAACGCTGGCTAGAAAAAAGCGGCCCGATATATTTAGATGGGCAGAGGATCCAAAAGAACAAATTTATCACCGGTAGTCATTCTAACTGAATGACTCAATCGCATCTCGCAAGCCTTTCGAGATAACTGTGTCTCTTGTTGGCGTGCGCAAAGTAATCGGTTGTTTTGAAGGCGAGGCCTTTTGCATGGCGCTTGAATAAGTCACCCCACGAATGTACTCTGTTAGATCTATTGCGACCTTACCAGCCATTACGAGCCAAAGGAAAGCCTCTTTCTGGCTGGTGATTATCGTGAAAGCCTCGCAAGATAACTGACTCCATTCAACTTGATCGACTATGCTGGCCGACGCATCGACAATTCTATTTCTATCGCGGCAAACAACTTCTAATTAAAGTTCTGCACTATCCAGTGAGAGTATCCAGTTGGTCTCACATGGTTTTCATTAGGCCAGTATCCTGGTCTGCTTCAGTAAATAGTGAGAGAAAAAGAGAAAGAGTTGTCTCATGAATTACGAGCCAAGTTTGAGTGAATGGGTCACTTGAACTTGATTGTACTTGAGTTTTGGTACGGATGACAATGAGATATGCTTTCCGGCGACATAAATCTCGTTTGGTCGTCCGCCTCTTTCTCTAGAGGAGCGGGAGAAGCTTTCCATTCAATTAGTGCGTACTCGGGCAATGATGCTCGGCCCAGTCTTAAGTGGAAAGTAAGAGTGTACCAGTAAAGTTATGTTGGTAGCGACACCGGACACAAGCCGATTGATGGAGGCTTTGTCTCGCGAGGAAAAGTGGCCGGGGCTGGGGAAATATGAAGGAGACTCGAGGAGATGGGTATGTGTGGAGTGCAGGAGTGCAGTGGGAGGAAAGGGGGATTTTCGTCTAGAGCCAGAACAGTGTACACATGATGGGCCTCAAAAATACGCGGTGACATCATCCTCGGCAGAGTCTACACGAATATTTGACGTCACCTACCAGTCCTATACTCACTCACCAGTTAAATGTGGCCTCCGCAACAGCAGAAAGTGGCCGTTTTGCCGGAGATATTCGCCACAGTTTCGACTCTCTTATCTGGACCCTACAATCCTCTACTACATGTAGGAAGGCTACGTAATTTATGGTTGGAGAAGCTCATTCGCTTCAGTTGACGAGTGCTGCCCATTGTAAATCGAGAAGGACGTTACCAGCGGACGTTTACATGACGTAACTCGATTAGAATCCGACTGGGAGAATCACAGGAAATCACACGGGCCAAGAACAACAAAGTGCCCATTTTCCTATTGCTCTCCCTCATTATACAATCGGCTCTAATTCTCTCGGCAATGCCATCACTCGATTAGCCATGCAAATTTGGCGGAATAGCGAAGAGATCGGCGCGCAAGATGAGAGAGCGATCACGGCTTGATGTTCTGGAGGTATCAGTTGTACTCTACCGAAGATGATACGCCCCCTGTATCGGTGCTCGTTCGATTGGATATTTCAAAATAAATCAGTCGCGACATCAGACAGACGCTCGCTCCCGAGGAATTTAAATGCGCCGTCGGTGCGTTTCGGTCCTCTTATCTCAACTGGCTGCCCCCTCCTCCGACCCACTACTACTAACATTTGATCCCGCCACATTTCTCTTTCCTTATAGATACGTCATCAGCCCGATAAAACCTATTCACTAATTTACCTCTGGTCTGCCAACACGGCAAAAAACAGAATCGATTTTTTCAAGGCACGTTTCTCAGTTGCACGGGAAGTTTGCCTCGGAGAAAACGGAGAATTATATTTTGGCGCATTGAAATGATAGGAACAACAGCAGTCTTATTTATTCACTTGGTAGGCTTTGGAGTGCGTGTGCATACTGCGGGGCACTATTTCAATGTTTATCGGTGTGGCTTATCGAGAGCAAAACGTGACCGCAAACGGGCGAGCCACTCTCCGATATTGCTCCCTTGGCTCGGCGAAGCTCTTCCGCTAAAAATCACTTCTGCGAAGTACAGTGCTGAAATAGCGCGTTATAAAATCCATAGACAGTAGATATAGGTATGGGTTGGCGTGGCGTGGCGTGGCTAAGAGGAGCCGTGCACCGAGCTGAGAGTCGCGGCGGCCGCGGCACTCTTGTCAAGCGAATGGGAGCGCACCAATGAGCGAAAGAAAGTCGCACCGTTGCTTGTAATTCAGCCACGTGCATCGTGGCCCACATCCTCTAGAGCCACCGACCAACTACGCTAATATGATTCATAAGTGCTCTAAATAGGATGTCGTAAAGCCGCCTTTCCAGGTTACCTAAAATCCTAATAGGAATGGATTCCATGCATACCTGAGGTAGCTAGCTAGTCGCGATTTTTCTACGAACGATAGATTGAAATGGCTGGCTCTCGCTTGATACGGGATGCTCTCCTTGCCGGTATGTTAATATGATTCATAAATGGTCTAAATAGGATGTCGCAAAGTGGGGTCAAACGTGACGACCCCGAGGAGCGAGCCTCTTTCTCTCGGGTTGCACTCTGGGTCACCGAATACACAGCCGATCCAACTACCAATTATTTCATACCTTTCCAATAGCTTCTTCGCACATTTTATTCTTCAATTCTAAAGGACGCACGCGATTGCAACCAACCGGCAAATTAAAAACACCTCGTGAATACTTCCTAATTTAATTACGAGAGGATAATAAATTCGCTTAACGACTACTTGTTGATCAATTGCCAATGCAAAAGAGAACTATGATCGAATGACCGAACGTACGAAAAAGAAGTTTTCTTTATTACGAAGAGGATGAATTTTTCTTTTATTCGACTAGGCTCGGCGAGGAGTGCGAGTCTTTCCTCTAGTCTTTATCAGTTTGCTTAGAATAGCTCATCCAGTTCTTATCAGGAGTTTTGCAAACTCGACTCAAGAACACTGAGGTGGGAGTCAAGTGGCTCGAGTTTGGTTTTGAAGGTAGCATGAATTCGACGATGAAACTGTTGTTGCTAGCTGCATCGAGAGCGAGAAACATCGTAGCTATCTTGCCGGCTTAAGTTTCTGCTGCGCGACAAATATGCCAAGCTGCTTTGGAGGTTCCGGTCCATCTGGATTGACGGCATTTCCATACCGTTAATTCGAGCGATTACGTTTAGCCGTGTATAAAAAGGAGAGGAGGAGTCTTCGGACTGTTAGGAAAGCAGAGGAGTGTGGGACCTGGGATTACGTTAAAATGCGGAGCAGCGAGCCTTGCGATCCTGGCATAAAACACGCAGGGCATTTTTTGCCATGATTATGCAGGCACGATGTCATTCAATACCGGGTTATGATTATGTGAAACGTAAGACAGAAAAGAATAAACTTGCTGCGAAGTTCGTATTGCCGGGCAGGCTGTAACGAGATAGTGCTATGATTTAACGATGAAGGATACTACTTCTGCGAGTCGGCAGAGAGGGAGGCGAGAGGGAGGCGAGAGGGGCGAAGAGAGAGAAAGAAGGAGAAGAGGTAGGCAAGTCTCTTTTCCCCGTTAGGGAGGGAGCCTTTTATTTTCGCTTGGAATCGTCCTACTTGAGGATGCATCGAACGTGTCCGGCACGTCACGTTTCTTCGGCCGGTCGAGCATCACGAACGTGAAAATCGTGACGGGCTGGAAACCAGTCGCGTCGGATGGGAAAAGAATCGACGATGAGATCGCGTTTTTCCATGTGCCATTCTTCGCGATGGTTTCTTTGCGCCGACACTTCTTGTCTGCGGATCGGCCTGCCTGCTATGTCTGTCTATCTTATCTAGCAAGTTCCCTATGAAATCTGCTATTATCTCGAGTGTTCCAGCGAGTCCGCTCGGAAATTCGTCATTATCGCGCGAGATCCTCAAGAAAGAAAAATACGTACGAGTTTATTCGTATTACCTCGCGGCCGCAGATGATGTCATACTATATCCACGGTACGAGTGGGGCTCATTTGCTCTCGTACCTCTGCCACTCAGCACTCCTGCAGAACCTATCCTGCCTGCCTGCCTGTCTGTCTCTGATTTTGCAATAGGCTACGGCCTAGACGAATCTCTGCGGCGATACTTGCAATTTCATGTGCCTCTGATTATCCGATCAGAGATTTTCTAGGATTGACTGACCGTCCAAGAGGAGGAAGCGTCAGTTTCCCCGTGCCAGGCGGTTGGGGATATAGTAAATAAAGGGAGGGAAGGAGAGTGATCTCAGTGAGGAATGCGGATGATAGGTTTCCGATGTTTCTTCGGAGAAGAGTTTCCCTCCCGAGAAAGAGGAGGGTATAATTGGTGTTGGAGTAGGATCACGTTCAGAAGACCCTTACCCTTCTTCAACTGTTTCTGCTTGAGCTCGCTGCCGGCGTGGTCCTTCTTGACCCCGTTGCTTTCACTGGCTATAAAACTCTCGCTCGTTTTCGACTTCATTATTCTCTCTCACTCTCTCCCTGTCTGTCTGACTGACTGGCTGGCTGGCTGACTGGCTTGCTGACTGGCTCGCTGGCTAGGGATTGCGTAACAACTCTCCAGCGCCCACAAGGCGACACACACCTTTCTTTCAGCTCGCGCTATCGTCGACACGATAACGTACTATCGTCGCCTCGAGACGATGCCGATTCTATTCAACGCCCACCAACAATACCTCTTCGCGAGCATACGAATCACCCCAATTTACCGATCGAAACCAGTCCAATCTATTCGCCGGACTATCGACAAAATAGAAGAGGATATTCCTGGATGTTCCAAGTTCTAACCAGTCGATATATCCCGAGTTCGAGAGGTAGTACACCCACGATACCGCCGCCGACTACTCGCAGTTCGGAACGCCGACTGACAGAGGAGCCGTGCCGCCTGTGCCGCCTGTGCCGCCCGAGCCGAGCCGAGTCGAACCCTCCCGTCTCCCTTCCCACCCAGCTTATGCTTCTGCTTCTCCTTCTCGCACCACCGCTCGCACTCGCCCAGAGCCAACAGTTTCGTGCTCGTCGAGGTTTCGATTGTCAACTGGCGGCTCGAATGACGTTTACTTTTCACGGCCGTCCCCACTCTCGATTACCTACGCCTCTATCCCGCCAGATTCACCTGTGTCTCCGATAAACTTCCAGATCCACGATACTCGACAGCTTCCCATCACGCCTTTACTCATCAAAGGTGACAGATAGTGCCAACTTGATCGGAACTCACGACTATTTACTACTACGCCGAGAAGCTTCCATGAAAGCTCGCATTGAAGGAGAAGTGGTACATTGTTCGGCACAATCGAAGCATGAATAGGGAGGGTAGGGGCCGCCTGTCTGTTGGTCCGAGGAGCGAGTTAATTAATTTGATAAGAACGCGCTCCGCTTGATGCCGACCAGCTGGATGAAGGCGGCGATGCTCGGCGCGACACGGCGCGACGCCGCACCGCCGCCGCCGCCGTATAGAAACCGTTCTCGATGAGTGCGCGCAGGTATATTTAGCGGGGTACGATATGCCGCGGGTTATTTTGGCCTCGTGTATCGTGTTTCCCTGTTGCCGGCTGTTTATTCAGAGTGTGTTCGATAAGAGAAGTTGTTCGGGGAGTCGCAGAAAGTGGGGGAAATGCAAGCGCAGGAAGTCCCATTGCGCATTCCACGGGCCAACCAGGGATTCGGGCTAATTGGCTAATTAACGTAGGCCGAGGACATAGTTCCCGGTGATCTTTTCGCTCTCATTCATCGTTTGCGCCACCAACTCACTGGCATATATGTCCAGGCAGATACTATGTAGATGCGAACTAGAGAATCCCGCGGAGTCAAGGTGATCGGAGGCGTCAGAATGATGGGTCGAGGTCCAATCAAGCTGTTACCGAGCCTACGTGCATTTTCCACCTCGTTCATCCTGTTCCAGTGATGCTCGCTCCAGCCCATTCAACCCACATTCGACTTTTGAGCTTGCGAAAGTAACTGCGACCTGCCAGACAATTCTCCAGCTGATTTGGCCATCCTCCACCTATCCCACCTAACAGCTGCTTTGAATTATCTAAAGAAGATGTCACGTGCCACTCGATATCGATTACAGGACGTGTACGAACATATTATTGCATTGGAGAACTCTCTATGCATCGGGGCAATCCGATACCTGGCGTGTCTTATCTCCTTTCAGATAATACAAGTATGCCTTACGGTACACGTAGACGCCGCCGGTAAATACCTTGGAATCAAGACTTTATTTGCGTAACCAGGACCGCCGGAGCCCTCTCATCCAGCCTGGTCCTCGCAAAATTCAATCATGCCCAACTACTATTCAAATTTGCCTGATTAAAGTTCATCCAAAGGATGCAACTTTGATGTGAACGTGTGAATGAAAAAGGTCCACGAGGGAGGAGCTCGTTCTCGCAATCAGAGAAATGCGAAACGAGAAGGAAAAATAAGAAGATGCTTGCTGCAGCAAGCGCGTCAAATGTCAACACTTGCGTGACTGATTCTTGCTTATAACTCGTTGAAAAACCAACGCTGCAAGAAAAATGCCCAGTTTGCTGGGTCTTGCGTTTTTCAAGATACTTTTGGCACAGGATAGATCATTCCAACTGGCAATTACATGTTGGTACATAAGGAGATGATTCTCCTTTTGCACCAACCTCCTATTAAGTCCAGCTGGATATTGATCCATTCTTTTTATGAACCTCTCTTCGTATAAGATTCTTCGTTTGTTCACGGTGCACCTTATGCGCGGTGAAAATGAGTGAACTAGATATTTAAATAGCATTGCGTAACAATCAAACCCGGCGAGCCCTTAAGATATTAGTCCGACCGCAATACCTCATCTACGTTCCCATTTTGTCGACTTCAACTAGCATCACGTGGCAAAAATCTAATTACATTAAACGACTAGAGACATCGGACGGTCGAAGAGAAGAAAATATTTCATTGTTCCCAGGGAATTACGTAACGCTGGAGTAGCCTTACATCCACTGGCAACACTTCCTTGAAGGACCTCCACTAGCAAGTGTAACTCGAACAGATCCATTGAAATATTGATTCCTAGTTATTCTCGAAATCCGAGTAAGGAAGTTGAAAAGGAAGGTCGTATTCAGTGGGAAGGCCAAGCGGTCCAATCAATTCTAACAATCTCTCATGAAAGAAGAAAGAGTTTTGCGATAGGGCGAATCTGACAGGGCTGACAGGGCCCTCCTAGAATTTAGCTCTTCGCTTGCCTGAATGCACCTTGCACTCAGAGAGAGAGGGACCTAGCAGAGTGTACTATTCACTGAGTACAAGTGCACCCAGTGTTAGTACGTGGGGTGTTTAAAAACGAGCTACTCATCTCGTTAGCTCCCTACTAATGAATCGTGAAACATGCATGGGTCGGGCATCTTGTAGGTATGTACACGGCGTTAGTGCGAGGCTGGAAGCTTTTAAATGTGCAGATCGAATAGGATGGGTGTGCTATATCGATCGGCTGGGGTTGCAGTCTCAATGAAAGCCGGGGGATTGGAGGGTGGGACCCTTGTGCCAAAGTATGTCAATGTACAAGGGACGCGGATGGAGAATCAATAGTGCAAGTCAATCCGAATATCGTCCTATTGGTCAAAAATCTACGTCTACCTCTTAAATGTATGTATAATCTAGGTAGAGTTGGGCGTCGCGTTGCGTCGAGTCGGTAGAAGGTTCTTTGCGCGATGCAGACCTTCGATCTGGAGGGGAGGAGTCGGTTGGGAGGAACGGGGTTAATCGATTAGCAGTGGGTTAATTGTGCGAGATGCCATTACACTCTCGGGGACCCTCAGCCACACCGTCGAGAGATAATGTTGCCTGTGCAACGAGCTGCCGCGAGCACTGCCAACTCCCAATATTTATGCGTGCACACACACATCCTGGCAGTTGGTGTCATTGCACTTCAAAAAGCAGGACAGCTAGTATTGCGTGTGCTCGTTGCATTAAGTCATATCCGGACTCGAATAAACAGGGAGGCGCAGTGCAGGCCTTTGCCAGAATGGATTATTTTCTAAATTGTGCCTTCCGAGCTTCTGGACTGACTACGTATTTAATTCTAACCGCTGGAAAAGAGGAGGAGACAGCAGCTCTCGGGAAAACTGATGCCAGGCTAATTGTACTGACAGCGGGATGCACCGAGGCTTCCTGAACTGTTTTCAGTCGATGGACTCCCTCGAGCTTTCGCAGGCTGGAGCCTGGATTGGTCGAGACGCAATTACGTGAGCGAATTTACGAGCAGCGCAGTCCTTTGAGGGCTCGAATCAGTGCCCATTCGAAGGAAGGATCTTGTGCGTAGAGAATAAGCGATTATGTTTCCTGGTTCTTCGTTCCCAAAGAATACTAGGAGGGCTGACTGGTTTTGCTGCTCCGTCCACCCACGACCCACCATCCAGCTCACTCTCCTCTATTCTCCGTTCTCCCCTCGTTCAATTCCAACGAGGACTTCCTTCCTTCGTTTCCCTGGAAACCAGTTCTGCTCGGACGGATTGAGTAAAAGGGTTTTGGTGTGAATAAGATGGGATCTCTTGATCAGCCTCTTTATCCGATGGAGGAGTGCCTCCCTTCTTTCGAGGACTGTACCATCTTCATCGTCCTCTTCCTCTTATCTTTTTCATTATGTCTTGTACCAGAGATAGTCCATCTTAATGTTCACTGCGACTAACGTTGGCAAGGTGGAGAAGCTTCTTCAAGGAAGGCCTGACTGTTCAAGGCACAATTCCAGCAGCAGGAGTGACGAGGACAAGTGGAGAAGAAGTGAACTATCGAGCTATTGAAGGTATCGAACGAGGAGGTTGGCAAGCAGGCAGTCAGGCAGGCAGTCAGGCAGGCAGTCAGGCAGGCAGGCAGGCAGGCAGGCAAGCAGGAAGGAAGTAAGGAAGGAAGCGAGGAGAGAAGAGACGGAGGTAGTGGGATCGAAGGGAAGCCAGCGGCGCTTGAGAATGCAGGTCACTCTCAAATAGCGCGAAAACAAAATGAAAAGAAGGGATCCAGTGCGGCGCTCCCCGTCAGGAAACGTCAAACCGACGGAATCGCCTATTTATAGAGGCAGTTCGAGCGAGTTAGATCTGCCTTACAAGCCTTTCGAAAAACGTAAGGCGTCCCCCGCTCGGCTTTTACTCTGAGCAGTGCAGGCCGAGAGGCGACACAATGAAAAATTGCATCTATGCGCAGGAAATCTAGTAGGCTCGTTCGGTGAGCATGAAGATAGGGATATTCGCAGGAAAAAGACGTAGGATATTTAGAAAATATGATGGTAGGAATGCGAGGGTGAGTAAAATAGAGGGTGTACTGGTGTTGCCGAGAGAACGAAAGGGAGTAGAGGTAGCCGGCACTCGATGCTCGCTTTCCGCCTTTTACGTACCCATCTTCTCGAGGTCCTCCAACTAATTCCGTCGCTTTTCCTGCTGTGTCCAAGCTCCCCGGGCGTCACACCTTCATAGCACAGCTCCGCACAGCTTCAAGGAACACAGGGGCACCGGATTTCACTTAAAAAAACTCGGAAAACCAAGGAAATCACCCGACACGATACGCGGAACGTCCGACATTGTAGTGCGCAGCAAGCGGCCCTCTACGCTTGCGCCACCAAGGCGCACCCACGTACTACAGCGTCTCACATCTAGTTTCACCGCATTACAGCGCCAATTTAAATATCTCAATCTTTTAGTCCCATTTATTCATGATAATTTCAATCATTCTATAATATCTCAGCGCAGCATTCATTAGAAAAAATATCCCTTTAGTTCCTCCTTAAAGTCTATAAAGAATAAGTAACTGATGACACAATATCGACTTCCCAAAGAATTATTTATAACTTCTATTTTCACACGACTTACTTCAATCATCATAAATAGAATTTAACTGGCCTTATGTAACGTTATTGTTATATATTATTTCTAAGAAAGATATTAATTGTGGGTGAGTCTCTAATAATCTACTGTTGGTAGAGGGAGTTACCTATTGCCGCGGTTGTATCTAGAGAGTAGGCCGTGAAGAAGGGAGGGCGCTCGAATTCAGCATCGCAGAACCGGCTGGCGCCATTAGTGTTCGAGTTATTGTTTCTTGTTAGTGGAATTATATATCGCGGGAAGTAAACAGTGTAGTGTTTGTAGCGAGTGACTGGCCATGCCTGCAATGTAAACAGGTGTCGCGGGTACATCGAGGGGTATAAATACTGCCGGGCATCGAGTATTACTCTCACAGTTCATCAGTGCCAGTGGGACGCGGCCTACCTCAACAAAGTGCTTACAACCAGGTATGTCTTTTATATATTACATTTGCATGAGTCTCCTATGCTTTTCTGGACCTTTGTGGTCTGACACTGTATTTTGATTGTAAAACATAGAAAACCTGTTGATACATTGTAGAAAGGAAGTGGCATTCCTGACTCGATGTGCCAGCACCAGATATTTCCAACAAGAAGCCCTGTGTACCAGCTTGCCTTGCCATTACCATCTGCTGTACTCTCAGGATATTTATGGATGGTAGCAGAATCGGTGAGTAAAGCCACAGAATATTGATTGACTTGACATTTCTATTATGAAATATTTCATTCGCATGACAATCCTATGCTTCTGACTAAGGTTAAAAGTCAAATATTCATGATATGATATCACTGCAAATTATTTGTTGGTACCACACTTGTTTTGTGGTGCTTGTGCTTCTGAACTGCTGATTTGAGTATCGACAGCAGCTTTAAGAGCACGTTTATTGCATGAATGTACAATGAATTTAATGTTTATATGTATTATTAATTGAAAATGTGAGATGTATACAAAGGAGTTATTGTAATTTCCAAAATTTGTTCTACGTACGATGTGTTCTTTTTGTAAATTGACGGAAACGATGTTGTACCATGGTAGAGAGAGGTACATTAAGCGGAGCCGCTCCGACGAAGCGTAAAATTAGGTAGCATCGTTATCGAAGTACCGAACGTTAGTAAATGAAGAGGGGGTTGGGAGGGTTTGCGGGGCTTCCTTGTCTGATGGCCCAGATAAAGGGGCCCAGTCATGAATTTCACTCGAATAATTGCTGAGAGCAGCGCGTCTTATTAACTTATTTCACCTCACAATTCGCTCGCCTCATCTCCCTTTTTCTGGTGGGAGCCTCTCACTTTGTCTCCGTACGTCTACATCCGCTCGCTGTCGACCTTAATCGAGGAGCGTCTATTTATTTTGTCAGAACTTAAACCACTGATTAACGAGGCGGCGATCAATCTCGCTTGCCAGCAGTTCTCCGTAATATCGATGTTTAATTTGCCAACTGTAGCATGTGCCAGGAGTGAGTGAATGACTTTTTCTCTCTTGGAAGATGCACACAGCTGATCTTACCATCACGCACAGTACTGCAGCAGATCCTCAGCAATTTCGGAACTTTGCTGAGATTATTAGTGCAAATGCACTGGGAATTGAAGGGATTATTTGGAAGTCATGCGTATCGCGAACTTGTGTCCGCTCTGCGGTCTCACGTCGTGTTCTCACAACAAAGGGCAAAAGAGAGGATAGGAGTGAGATGAGGATGGGGAGCAGAAGCAGCAGCAGCAGCAGCAGCAGCAGCATAAGGAGCAGGAGGGGAGGAAGGGTGGTTAAAAAGACGGCGATTAGTCAAGCGAAATCGTGCATCACGTCTGAGCATACGAGGCACACATGCGAGATCTCTTTAGCTTAAAACCGCACCTCTCGAAATAGGGAGACACCAAGAGAGAAAGAGAGAGGAAGGTTTCGTGAGGCTGCAGAGGAGCCATGTAGTACCGAGCTTCTTTTCGGCTAACCGCCTACTTAATTAAAACAACATTAAGCCGACTGAGTTGTGCGAGGGCCAGCCAGTTTTACCCCGAGACTCGTAGATGTCCAGTTGTGAAGCAGTTAAAAGAGGAAAGGCATTACGGGGAAAGGCGGGGGGGCACAATATTCCTTTTAACTTTATAGAATCCATTAGTTTTTTCTGGCATTAAATAGTGGAAGGATTGCAAATACCAATTAAGCGCGAATGAACGAACCGTGGGAGAGTTGTGTAGTGGTGGCAGTTAGGAGCCGCGAGCAGTGAGATTTAGAGGCGACAGGTGCTGTTTTGGCGTGAAAAGCCACCCCCCTCGCCTTCCCATCCTGCGAGCTTTGTCATCTTCAGTTAAGCCATTAAGATAATTCCGAGGTTCGCTTTCAATTACCGCTTCCGCCACACTTATCAACCATTAGCCCGTCGGTTTCCCAGCCATTAGGGATACTAGAGTTCGTGTACTCTTGCTTCTAGGATCGCGAGTCGTTGCAATTCTAGCCAACTACTCTCTTGCAAGAAATATTCAGCATAAAATTCACTTGTTCTCTTCGGAGAGGCAAACCAATTAAGTGGCGCATTGAAGACGAAAGGGTGGGAAACGAGACTGCGACACTTGCCAGTCTTAAGTGACGAGATTTAGGGGTGACAGGTGTTGGAATCTTTCCATATTCTCTTTAAGAGAAGTATCCAAGGGGAAATTGTGGAGTGAAACGCCGGTGGCGTCTCCAGGACAAACATGCCAACGACACTGATTTTGTAGTGGTATTAATAATAAGCTTTTGAAAGCGTGCCAAAGAGACTTGGGCCCCGACGTATCTAGTTGTTCTAATTGCACCGGAAAGAGGAATCCCAATTAGTCTCTAGGATATTGGAGGTTGAACAGATGCATAGAGAGGTGAGGTAGTGGCGGTGTCGGTGGCGGTGGCAGGCACGTCTCATCGCCTACGATTTAGTACGCCCTCGATTCGCGATCTTTATAGGCGGCAATTACCACCGGGAAAGCAATCTTCTGTACTCTTTAGTGTAGGCTTCGATTAACGATTACACAGTCCAGGAAATCTCCTTTAGATGTTCAATCAGCGAGTCCCCCGTATACCGGTAGATTGGAAAGCCGAGGCCGTTACTGAAATGTCGATTTCACAGTTCGTAAATTTTTGGCGTACTTATCGGGCGATCGTGGCTTCTTGCAGCGACGGCTCTCCCGCTCCCGCTCCCTCTCCTTCTTGCGCCCACGGTATTATGTAGCCAGACCTGTAATGAAAGCTTCTTCGAGGGTAATTTGAGTGGATCGATTCCTGTAAAGCGGCGGAGCCTTCTGCTAAGATACAGTAGTCTATAGAGTATACATGTAGCGACTAGGCGAATGTACGCCATCACACTACAGAAGACGAAGCCCGGGCGGCGCTCGACGCTCGGCGCTCGGCGCACAGCCCTCTGAAAAGCAGCTTATAGCCGTGTGCACTCGCAACGAAAATCACCAAGCAACGAAACGGTCTGATATCGAAAAAATGACTGGCTACGAGTACCTACTTAGCGTGCTGTTAAGGAACGCAGCCGGGCGTAGCTCCTTCAGGAACTCCTTACCAGCAGACATTGTATCCCATCCATTCTTCCCTCTTTCTCCATCTCCAATTATTTCTTTCGATTACAACTGATCCCTTCTCGATTTCCGCGAAACCCAGAAATTATGGGAAACAATTCTGAAATTGTGAGAACGCCATTCGAAAGAGGTTCGGGAGGATATTTGGTGGTGGTTGCTTTAGTAGCACGTGATATACTCTCTCTTGTATGCATCAGCCCCTAGTTCTAGCCCGTCTGACATTTAATTTCTCCGGTGCATTCGTTCCTCCTATCTACCCCAGATATCAACCCCGAGCTTTCGCACAGGATAACAAGACTCGAATTGCGAGTCCCAAGCAAATTTCATTGCACCCTCTGCGCCCCCGCTACTATCAGATTAACCTTGGCCTGGCCAATTCTCTTCAACAGTTTGGCCAGTTTTAATAATTATGCTCCCATAGGATCTCCCAGCTATTTTAATGTCAAAGCTCGGAGAAGTCTGAATTCTCCGGCGGCATGTTTCTTCAACCTCGACAGCCATTGCTTCGAGAGCGAACATCCTATGTTTTGCGGTCACGTTTCTCGTTCCTTGTGCGGCCTTTTATTGGAGAGTGATCAGCTGCGTCTGTCAGGTGTCTCAATAAAAGGCGCCGATATAAATTCTTCCCCCTTATTTCCTCCGAGCGATACCTCCCGCCAGACTTTCATTCTCGGACCGTTCCACCACTATTTCTTTTCAATTTAGTCCGGTAACGTTGGCCGTAGATATAATTAATGAATACCACGATCATACCGAGCCATTTAAGGCCGGCTAATAAATGCCGGCCTGACTAAATGCTTCAAGCGGTTATTCATTTCATTATGAGGCGCCCTTTCAAGTAAATCTCCATCTCAGCAAGCCGCACCCTTCCCCAATCTGTGCCAGCCACCATTTTTTTGGGGCAAGGAAATATTTTGCACTGGCAAGATTAACTTTTTTCTGATAGAGCAGAAAGGTAAATGAGATATCGAGTGGTGTGGCAAAAAATTCACGAGGTAGCTGGGCAATATCGTTGTTCATTGAGCGCTCGGCGGGCATAGGTGTAAGCGCGGAGTTGGGGTTGGGGTTGGGGTTGGGGCTCTAGGCGAATGGTTGATTGTCACGAGATCGGGCGCGAACGCCAGTGACAAGTTCGGCCGGCCAGTCTGCTACGCCACTAATAATCGTATACAAAAGGCAGTTTATTTTATAGTTTGTTGAGTCGTGTCACGCGGCCGCGAGACCTTCATTACTTTTTCTTGCCCATTTCAATGTCCATATTTATTCAGCAGCCGCACTGTTAATGCGCTTCTTGCAAAAAGCAGTCGATGGCCATCTTCCGCTTGCGATATTAATTGCAGTCGCGATTAAAAAAAGGTAGACATTGTCACTTTGGAAGTCAATGGTTTTCAGGGAAAATTGTATGGAGATTAGTTGCGGGTCGAACGATCCTTTACAACTGGTGGCAATTTGTGCGAAGGCGCGCTCGTAAAACAAGCGTTGATAGGAGAAGACAACTATTAGTTATCGACGCGGAGTAGAATGGAAGTTTTCGTGTAGGTTATCGCTTTGCTCGCGAGCTCCGGGCAACAAAGTGTTGGGAGTCCTTGGAGAATAGCTGTCGTTGACTGGTAAGAGAGGCAGCTCCCGATCCCGAGCCCTCTTTTGCGGCGAGTTCTTTTCGCGCCCGCCCGTCTGCCCGCCTGCCCGCCTAACATTATTATTACAAAGAACAGTCTCGGCTCCATCTCGGGCATAAATAAATCGTAAATCATCGGACGACCATAAATGTTGGAAAGCAGTCGAGACAGTTCGGTCCACGATCGCCACAGAATGGCACTGCAATCTGACAATTTCAACTGGCGCGTACCAGCTCCATCCCCCTTTTCTTGCCCTCTTCAAACATTATTCTTGCGCCATTCCGAATAGCTAATATCTAATTAATTCCCTCCACTCTTCACTCCTCTTATCACTCCTTCTTGTACATGTTTTCTTGCGTTACGTGTCAAGTTCATCGCCGGGTCGAACTCCTATTGGCAGGGAGGCATCTTAATAAAAGAGGCTTCATTAGCGATTCTAATTCTGGCGAATGAATAAGGCATCGGGTTCGCCCGGGTAGTAAAGAGACAGTGACATCAACTGCTTATGAAATTGGCGGAGGAATGGGTGCTGGGTGGAATGGGATTAATTGCCGAGAGGGTTAAAAATGGAGTAGTGGGTGGTTCCGATGTTCGAGATTGAGAATGAGATGCGAGTCCGCTCGGGGCTGTAATTAATCATGGTGGAAAAGAGAAGTGCCTTCCGGGGTTTTATTAAGCGATTATCCGCGACATGGTATACTTGACGCTCCGAATAAATAGGCGGGTAACACTGGCCAGATCTTATTAGCAGCCAGCTGAAGGTAAAGCTTCAGCTTTATAATTCCCGATGATTGGACTAGCAGTTAAAGTGTGGAGGAGCTGACAGGAATATCCTAGAAAAAGAGAGCGAGCGAGCGAACGAAGGGAAACTGGAGCAGGATACTAAAGAGGCGCGAGGGGGATGGAAGAAGATTTCGAGGCGGATCGAGATGAAATCGATCGATTGAGCGAGCGAGCGAGCGAGCGAGCGAGTATGTAGGATGTAGCGGTTGGTGAGGTCTCGTAGCTGAGGATAGCGTGTGGCGTGATGTACCACCGCGGCAAGTTGTGTGTCTCGTCCGCCTGGTCTCATCTCTTCCTCGATCCTTTCGGTGCTCTCCAGTCTTTCCTGTTGGCAGTGTGGTGCCGTGGCGAGGTAGAACCCGCGGCGGCACCCTTTGATCTTCCCTGGCCACGCCCCCTTTTTTCATTTTTTCACTCCTTAAAAGGCAGATGGACAAAGTGTATTGTAAAGTGGGCAGCGCGCCACGCTAGTGCAAGACAGTGCGCGCGCTCCTCTTGCGAGGGAGCGAGAACAGCCGACGCGACGCCACAGCAGACTCGCGGAGCGGGAGGGAAAGATGTGTAGTGGAATAAAAGGGAGAGAGGGAGAGGGAGAGGGAGTTGGGAAGGTGAGCGCATAGGTATAAGGAAGGTGGTGGAAGGAAGGGCGGGGAAGGGAAAGGTGGAGGGAGGGAAGGCCGGAGAGAGTGAGGCTGATGGGCCGAGGTAGGGGTCGAGAGGGAGATGGGAGAGTCTACGCTGTAGGTGAGAGCTCGCCGGTTCTCCGTGTCGAGTTACAATTATTAAGGACCGAGGAGGAAAAGCTATATGTAGAGTGTGGAGGGAGAAGGAGGCTCGAATACGGCGAATGCCTCGCTAATTATCCGATCCCCGCGTCTCGGGGCTAATGGGCCGAGAGGACGGAACAGAGTGCGACAGATGATGGTACCCTTCAGACTCGGACCTCCCGAGCAAACGAGCGAGACGGCAATCGAGAGAGCTTGCGCGGCCGCTCGACAATATCCAATTGATCATCCGACAAACCTTCCTGATGAACGAGGAACTTCCTATTTGCCCGTGGCCTCTTCTTCCTCGAACCAGACTCTGATAACGGCCCAACATCATCAGAATTTGCCGAGGTGCGCGTCCATCCCACCGTAAATTTGGTGTAACCGTTGGTAAACATAGTGTCGATTCGGTGAAGAGGTGGGAGAGCGAGGAAGCGAGCGAGAGAGAGTAACGGGTGGCCAAGCGGGAAACCATTATGGGAAATGACAGAGTTGCATTAGTTCGCGAGACACGTTGAAGCCTGGCCTCCCGTCGCTTATTATTTCCGATGCAGTTTAATTTCCGGTTTCATAACAGATCGGCGGCGGTGGAGCGGTGGGCGCGCGAGGAGCGCGGCACTTGGAGTTCTCAAGCCGCTAGAGAGACAGCTAGAGGTTCGCTCTCTTGCTGACGTATGCAGGATCCGTTCTTTCTAAACGGTCCATTAACATCGCGATCATGATTTCACATTTTTCTTTATGATAGCCGGCACTGACAATTGTTCATTTTGGAAGGGGGGCATGATGAAACGAAAGAGAAAAACTAGCATGAGTAGTTGAGGTGAATAGGTGGATGAGCACGATCTCGACCAATGGTTTTATTGGGAAAGTTGTGGCGGGAGGTAAAAGTAAGGGATAGCTGGGGATAGCTGGGGAGCGGTGCTGTTTGCCATTGTGCAGGCGGGCTCACGGCTCGATTTCTTGAATATTTGATGGGATTCGCGAGGGCAGCCATCTTGCCGGTGGCGTGCCACGGAGCATTAAACAACAAGGGTTGTTAGCCTCTTTATCTATAGCCTTAGCCGGTACCCGCCAACTACCCCCTCGGCCACCCACCCTAGAAAGACAGAGATCTATTATTTAAGGTAACGCCGAGCCGCGTAACTACGCTCTTACCGCCTTACACCGCCTTATACCGCCGCCTCCTACCACCCTTACATTTCTTCCCTCCTTCTTGCCACCGCACACAAGAACTCTTCATTTCTTCCCATCAACTTTTCACCCGCCGCAAAATGTCCACCAATTTTTCCTTGCCATTTTTACGCACACACAAATTATACACTCCCTCTTTTCGTCACGTGACAATCCCCTATAACATTCCCAGAGTAAGTTCGTGTCAGTTGATCGCGTTAGAGCTCTACCACGGGAAATTGCTATTCTCGGAACAAATCGAGAGGAACTGTGTGCTGAAGTCGATTACAGTTCGAGAGCTCATCTGCATCCGTGAAATTCGTGTCTGTCACGAAGTTCCCTGGCAGTAGGGCACTTACTTTATACCAACACTCGTGGAAACGCCGCGACCATTGATTATAATCATTAGTGCGCCATTGGGAGATTATTAAAAAGTAATTGTGGCTTTGGGAGAAGTTGAGAGGAGCGTCAGGAACAGTAGACTAATCGTTGGAGCTATCATCCTGAGATTAAGCCAAGATCCACCGGGGTTTCTCGTTTTTCCCGGTGACTTTCGGTAATAGAGGGCGACGCGAGACTATTCACACGACGTAATTAAAATCATCAAATGGCAGGACCGATGGGGAGCAGACTGCGCTCGGTACAATTGCGCTGACGATATCCGAGGTAATCAAGGAAATACCGTAAAGTCTTCCGTAGAGTAGAGCTTCTCCCGTCCGCCCCCGCTGCCCCCATCTTTTCTTCTTTCCTTCCTTCTGCTAATGCTAGCTCTCCCGAGGGACAGAGCGAGAGCGAAAGGGAGAGGGAAAGAAGGGGGCGCA
Organism: Ectemnius continuus; assembly: GCA_910591665.1. Lineage (NCBI taxonomy): Eukaryota > Metazoa > Arthropoda > Insecta > Hymenoptera > Crabronidae > Ectemnius > Ectemnius continuus. Next base: position 408,503 of record OU342866.1, read on the forward strand.
TGTAAATTGTCCGCGGCCTTTCCAGCAGCGGGTATAATATCATTTTAATGGCGAAGAAGCCGCCACGGCGGCAGCAATTAATTCTGAGGAAAAATCGGCTAGTCCATAAGATGGCCGCGCGAGTCTACATCAGGGTATGTAATACCATTATTCTCGAGGTTCCCTTGCTCGCCCTCCGATCTAGAAAATGTCCGGAATAGTCGGGCAATCTTTAAATTGAAAGCTTTCACTCGCGAGAAGCACTCGGGCTCGTATTTGATTATAATAATTTGGTCGATTTCGTCAAGATTGAATCGTGGAATGGCTCGAACTTGATAGATTAGTGGGAGCAGTATTAGTTGCTCGATTCTTCCTGTAGAGAACGGTTGGTGGTGGTGTGGAGGAAGTGGGCCGTCCGAAATTGTTGTGAGATCGGGCAGAAAGATCTGTTCTGGTGAGAAAGGGAGGTGTTTGCTGGTGCTCGAGTAAATTGGCGATGATAGGGCAGGTTGGTTCTTAAGTGAGCGCGGAGTTATTACACGTGTAACTCTCGGCAAGAATCAGAGACTACTTTCCCGAAAGAGTAAGGTCTGGCCACATGCGACTCATATCCGGCCGGGAGATCTCGGCGTTATCCTGTCCGCAACCGCAAACACATTGTCGGTGATGGCCAACCGACACTAGAGTCGGACATGCCTCCACTGGATAGAGCAACTGAGACACGCTTCGTTAACGTTAGCGCACCGCTGCCCTTAATTAATTCGTGGATAATTTTTAATTTCACCTCTCGCGCGCCAACACACTGATTTACGAGTGGCACGCCCGCACATCTCACTCTTGGCATCACTTTTTCACTGGGTGCCCTCACTATCGAGTGATCTCAGCGCGATCTGAGCGTTGCCCATTGAATCATAATCTGGCTGTAATGGGCGAGAGGGGATCGGTTAGCCAACTAATGAAATTATCCGAGGCCGACTAGGAATGATTGGGAGTGAATATAGCGGGAAGGTAAATACAGTACATGGACATGGACTGGGAAAGGCAGGAGGTCGCCGCGCCGCGCCGCTCCGCTCGACGCCAGTAGGATAATCACTTGCCGGACGCGATTTATTAACGCCGCGCTACGTCGCGTTGGTTGGACGCTTGTGACTATTAGCAACAGTTCATTAATCACCTCTGATTTGGCGTGGGATGACTTCTAAATGTGAAGCAGTGATTAGAGATAGTGGAGAAAACGGTATTCCCCTGATCGATGCTGGCTCGCGCGCCTCCATCCAGTCGTCGCTGCACTCCCAACTCTATGATTAAATATTAAAATGGTAAGCCGAGGGCCCTCCGCGACAATCGCGCACAGCTATCGGCATAATTACAAAGCGGGTGGCAGAAAGATCCAAGGGGAACAACATTACTCCATCGACTCTGTCCTCCCCGGGATGCATGGGAGTATCGCGAGCCTCGACAATCATTATGCTAATTAGTATGTCATCCGAATAGCGTATCCATCAAACCTCGAGGAGTTCCATTCAACCGCCTCTAAGAGTGATCACCGCATCCTCCTGTAAAAAGGTTCTCGGAGAGAAAAGGTTTATTAGGCATTCACCGCTCATACCACACATCATCTTCCATTAGAGAAACTTTTATTAATCATTAACTTAGAACCCGTCAAAAAATCATCGGTCTAAGACAAAGTATAAAATGTAAAACTCATTGGAGTTCGTAGGAGGAATCATACGTAATTCTAGGTTGGTGCAGAGTGAAACTTTTATTTTCGTGAACGTACCTTCTGACACACATAAGGACTGTGAAGGTCGATATACCGAAAGGAAAGGGAAAAGGGTGGAAAAAGTGAGGTGATATTAAGAGGGAAAGAATAGAGGGATATGTGGTGGGTTGTGGGAGAGGGAGGGAGTGGAGGTCCAGGCGAGGATTCATTGAGAGCGATGGAGAGAGAGAGGGTAGGGATGGGAGAAGTAACTCCCACCAGGCGCGGGTAGGCAGAACATCAAAGGGAACCGACTTCTCGTTCGCGAGGTGAAGAACCGGCCATCTCCGGGCCACACACGAATTGCTTTTATATACTTACTTTAAGTTCTGTGCCACTAAAGTGTAATACTTCTTCTGTTCCGACTTCTCGCCACCCGCCGACTCTTTTGACACGCCACTCTCTGTTCCACGACCACCGTGAAATCTCTCGCACTTTACCCATTGATTTATCAGTCGGAGCAATCATTTTGTTTAATCAGGTTGTCCCCTGATCAAAATTTCGTAAAAAAAGCCGGAGCTTTCGAAGATTTCAAAAGGGAACTCCAGTAGGTTAGTGGTTTCTTTAATGGGAGAACGGGTTAACCGGAAGTTTGGCGCGTTCCCCTGCTGATGACGTTGCTAAATCGATGCCTATCCCACGGCCTGGAGGACAGCTCCAGTTTAGGGTTTGAGGCGAATTAAAAAAGTAAGCAGCCTGCTCCGAGCAGGGAAAACGGCGCCGAAAAGGGCCGAATAATGGCGGAATGGTGGCGTCCGGGTATCAAGTCATCAAGGACTATTGAATGGCCCCCGGCTACGAGTCGCGCCTCAACACCGTAACCAATTTCCTCCGTTGTCGCCGGCTTTACGGAGTTTAGGTGTCCATGGTAGGCCCCGTTCGCGATCCCGTCCTGTCCCCCCTCCAAAACTCTCTGTGTCAAATCGAAGAGGGCGCGAGCCGTCTCGGCTGCACTCTGCAACGGAGAATTGATGGAATGTCACGTGGCCACCACTCGACAAACGGCAATGGCACAAAAGATGCGGGAGAGCGTGCCTACAGAAATCCATGAGGTTCCTCTTCACACTGTCACTCTCACTGAATAAGCGCACGATTCCCTATCCCATCACGTCTCTTGAAAAGTGGTTAGTGAAACTGATTCGGGGTAAATGGGCCCTAAATGGAGCTAGAATTGACTGAACGCCACCGGGCCCTTTATACTTCTAAGACAGCCTCCCCACGCCCAGATTATTATTATATTATTATATGCTTTTATATTAACTCGTCTTTTCTGACCGTCTGTCACGCTGCTGCTGCCAGAGAGACTGTCCAATATTTTAGTACACTAGATTTTAATATGATATGACATGCTTTTAAAGAATTACACTTTAATCTTCCTAATTTTTAGACTTTTTCCAACTTTCCTAAATTGATCATAAATTAATTGTTTAAGTATCGAAACGGATAGAAAACATGAAACCAGTGGCAGAAATGCCGGAATTGTACCTAAAACACACGGAAAACCGATCCGGAACATATAATATTGTCTAATTCAGATGGTTTTCCTCATGTTTTTTTATCTTCCCGGCCTTTCCCGGGGCTGAAACTTTGTAGAAAGTGTTTTTTTGCATCGAGGAGAAAGTAGAAAAAATTCCAGAGCCCTAGCTCAAAATTCATTTTTTCGCAAATTTTTTAAGGCATACCCCTTCAAAAATTTTCGATTTTTCGAAGGTTCTCGGACCGGGACGAACGCTTGATTTTTCGATTGTCCATGTCTCAAAACGGAAAAAAAACATAAATGTTGTGGGGGAAATGCCGGAATTCTGCCTAAAACACATGGAAAACCGATCTTGAATATTTCATTTCGATGGTTTTCCTCATGTTTTTTTATCTTCCCGACCTTTCCCGGGGCTGAAATTTTGTAGAAAGTGTTTTTTTGCATCGAGGAGAAAGTAGAAAAAATTCCAGAGCCCTAGCTCAAAATTCATTTTTTCGCAAATTTTTTAAGGCATACCCCTTCAAAAAATTTCGATTTTTCGAAGGTTCTGGGACTGGGACGAACGCTTGATTTTTCGATTGCTCATGTCTCAAAACGGAAAAAAAACACGAATGTTGTGGGGGAAATGCCGGAATTCGACCTAAAACAGTTGGAAAACCGATCTTGAATATTTCATTTCAATGGTTTTCCTCATGTTTTTTTATCTTCCCGACCTTTCCCGGGGCTGAAACTTTGTAGAAAGTGTTTTTTTGCATCGAGGAGAAAGTAGAAAAAATTCCAGAGCCCTAGCTCAAAATTCATTTTTTCGCAAATTTTTTAAGGCATACCCCTTCAAAAATTTTCGATTTTTCGAAGGTTCTGGGACCGGGACGAACGCGTGATTTTTCGATTGCTCGTGTCTCAAAACGGATAAAAAACACGAATGTTGTGGGGGAAATGCCGGAATTCGACCTAAAACAGGTGGAAAACCGATCTTGAATATTTCATTTCGATGGTTTTCCTCATGTTTTTTTATCTTCCCGACCTTTCCCGGGGCTGAAACTTTGTAGAAAGTGTTTTTTTGCATCGAGGAAAACGTAGAAAAAATTCCAGAGCCCTAGGTGAAAATTCATTTTTTCGCAAATTTTTTAAGGCATACCCCTTCAAAAATTTTCGATTTTTCGAAGGTTCTGGGACCGGGACGAACGCTTGATTTTTCGATTGCCCGTGTCTCAAAACGGATAAAAAACATAAATGTTGTGGGGGAAATGCCGGAATTCTACCTAAAACACATGGAAAACCGATCTGGAATATTTCATTTCAACGGTTTTCCTCATGTTTTTTTATCTTCCCGACCTTTCCCGGGGCTGAAACTTTGTAGAAAGTGTTTTTTTGCATCGAGGAGAATGTAGAAAAAATTCCAGAGCCCTAGCTCAAAATTCATTTTTTCACCAATTTCCGAGGGATTTTTTCCCCCGTTTCCTCTTCTTATCTGATATCTCTATACTTATTAAAGTAAACTGTAACTTGGAGAATGAGAAAGATGAGATTCAGCCATTGGAAGTAATAAGTATAGTTGAATTCTGGTTTGAAAACAAAGGCGTACGAGGGTTATGGGGTCAGAGAGGGCAGGGGGAGGACAGTAGCGTCTGCGGCGAAGTCAGAAAAATATTTATCGCCGGCTTTACGAGCATCTTCTGTTGAAAGGGCAATTCTGAAAATCGTATCCGTCTCTTGGGCAGGAGCTCGATTAGCGAGATCACTCGTCACGTCGCCATGTTCACTGCAACTGGCTCCCATCAAGACGCTCCGGTAACCGCAACAGGAAATACACAAGCCCTTTACGATCCTCCTACTGTAACTGAACAGTGAGTTCACTTTGAATTGCGGTCAATATCGGGATCTCTTTCGCTATCTTCCTTTAGCCATCCTTCATACTCGTGCATTCGAAAGGGAAACTATTCATCAATCTAGACAATTAATTCTTACTGAATGAAGCATGCAGCGGAACTACTATCTAGTAGTTCCATTAGTACCCTAGAGTTAGAAGGAGGGGTAGGAGCAGAGGGGTGGGTATATGTATAATAGAGGGCTAGGCCGTCATACGCGTTGCTCGGCTTCTTTTTATTAGAAGTAGGCTTGACAATGGGGTGTGCACGGCTTTCCTACTCGGGGCAAACTAAAGAGGGTCACCATGATAGCTGTTGGGAAGAGGCATGCTCTCCCGGACATCCCCCTGCCAATTATTGGTCTCATTCAATGACGAGATTTATGTAAGTCAGAAGAGCATGATGGAATATCCGGATACCCCCTCGATTGAATCATCTCTCAAGATGGCCAGGATATGGTAAATTAAGGAGAATAATAATTTATATTAGCCGGAACGGCTAGCTGAAGTATCGAGTCATGGGGGGGTTAAATGCAGATATCCATTTATTAACTGGGTAGAATCACGGTATTAATTTTCCATAATTTTTGGGGCGGATGCAAGGGAGTCTGGTGGATTGGGTTGTAGCAGGATTTCAGCGTAAGTTCGAAGAGAGCAGGGTCGTTTAGTCAGTCAACCGGTAGCTGCCGGGACGAGTTATTAGTATAGATGGGCGTGACTGCCACTCGTTTGCTATCTCTTCTCCCTCCTTTTCCCACTCTTTCTCTCTTTCTCTCTTTGCCATACACTTCCAGCCACGGCCTAGGCAAATATGTATATATGTATAACTATTCCTCACAAAAGCCGAACATCCTGTTATTGCCTCTTTCCGGGGTATTTGCGCCTCTCCTGTTGACACCAGACAAACGATGGATTCTCCTCTATCCCTTAAGTCTATTATCACAAATTAATGTGAGCTACCATCTTCTATGTATTTCTATGTAGCAATAGTTGGTAGGGCCTGGCGTTGAAGTTGGCGTGGAAGTTGGCGAGAAAGAGTGCCGATGAAAAAGGAGTGGATGGGAAAGTGTGGCTGGCGGCGACGCCGGTTGCCGGTCGCCGCCAGGGCGCCGACTCTCTTTCGGAGTATCTCGAATCGATCGGTGTCGGAGTCACGCTTGCAAATAGAAGCGAACCCGTGGAGAGTTCAAGTACTCTCTTGTATTCGAAGCCAGACACGCCAGACTTACCTGTACTGTCTTTCTCTGGGTGGCTCGGTCTTTTTCTCTGGAGGATCAGAGGCTGTAGGCGACGAGAACGCGATGCTCGGTGCTCGAGGCTCTCGAGCCCACCCATAGACAGAGGACAGAGCACCAAGTCCAAGTAGGCAAGCGTAGCTAACGCTCTCGGGAAGAAACGAGATACAATGAAGCGGGCAGAGCGGGCAGAGCGGGCCCCCTTTTTCGCGCAGGCCCTGCTGCCCGCTCCTTTCCAAGTTCATCCGGCGAGATTTACATGTCGCGTCACGCGAGCCAAGAGATTGGTCTCGCATCCCCGGAAACCACAAAAAGGCAGGAAATCGGCCGGAGGATCGATTTTGATCGAAGAATGCTCACTGATTGACTCTATTTTGCGAATTGGAAGTTCGCCCTTCGACTGGCTGATATTTTCCATCTCCTGGTAATAATGGTAGGTAGGAGGTAGGAGGTATCGATCGCGAAGCCTGTGGAAAGGCGAGGAATTTTTGTAGCTTACCGTGACGAAGCCGACAGGCATTCGATTTGTCAGGGTGCTAGGTGCTAGCTGCTCGAGAGGAGCGAGGCCGTTCTTGGCCGACATCGAATCACTTCCGGACGATGAAGCAGAAATTCCCGTCCCCGGCATGCTGGTGTGTAAGGAGCATGTACTGCCGGAAGAGCGGCAAACTCCCGCTTAAACACTCTTCCGACAGTGACATTACTCTGACGGCAAAGCGACGTCACGAACGAGAAAACGTGTACCTTGGAATTATCGGTTGACTTGGGCAAAATGGCCCCCGGCACGGCATATGTTCGCCTCGGTGGATCCCACTTTCTTGTAAAAGGACTGGAGGCTACGTCCCCGCGCTCTTCTTTATGATCCGATGTTTTTCGTTCAAAGACTCGCCGTATAAATAAGGAGTAGATAACTAGTTTGTTCCGTTGGGGAAGCAGTCAGGCTCTTTTCCCCTTTTCCTGGAAAGTACCAGTTGAAGTATCATCTTTTCCATTCGGCGCGCCAACCCCGAATTGTCTTCCGGCCGGCAGAGAAGAAAATCGGCCGGAGAAGCATTCGATCGAAAAGTTGGGAGTCATTGTTTCCCATCCGACTCGCAGTGGAGTCGTGGCCATCTTCATTCTGGTAGGGTCGCGTGCCTAATAAGAGACGGTGCGCGCCGCGGCTCTAACACCTTCCTAGGGGTTAACAAAGCCCGGTCGTTTGTTCGATTAGTCGCGGCCATCCGCCGACATTGTCCGCCCGCCGGAGGACCACCGCTCATCTCCAGGTATTTACCCCGATAGCCACAAAAGCGATCGCCCGCCACTTTCCTCGCCACCTTCTTTCTTTCCCCATCCCTTCTCTTCTTCGCAGAATCCACTTCTTCCTTTCTCTTCGCCTGTTTTCTCGACCGATCCAATGTCGCATCATCCAACATTCAGCCCTCACTCCTTCGGGATTTCTTTCATTGCCAAAGTGCAATAAGTGTAGGTCTCTGAAAATCGCAGGGTGTTGGTAGTGCGCCTGGGTCAATAACCTTTAAAGAGTACAGGGATCTAGGAATCCCGCTTTAGGGAAAAGCAGGGGCAGCCTCGTCAGTAGTGGAAGAGAGGGTGTCTCGTTAAATGAGACCGCGTAATTTCGCGGCGCGAGGCGAGATGGTAAGTCGGGAGATGAGAAAAATGGAGGAGGGGGTTGAAGGGATGGTGGCGTTGGTATGGGAGAGTTGTCGCGCGTGGCTCATCGGCCGAATTTCATTCGAGGGGATGAAAGGTAGCGAGAGGGGTGAGAAGCGCGGACGATATAAATCGAGTGTGTTCGGTGGAGTTTAGCAGCGTGGTATCCAGGTGCTCCGTCCAATGAACGCGCGGCAGAGGCGTGTTCTCCAGCAAACCAGCTCGGAGAGCTCGCCCGCCTGGTACCAGGATCGTTCTCGCTGACCTCGAGGCTCGGTGAGCGCGCGAGTGCCGCTGCCAGAGAGCGAGAGAGCGAGGGAGAGAGCGAGTGCCGTGGGATCTTTTTAGTAAAAAGGGGAGAAGGACATCAGAGAGGAACGCCGCGCGAATGAGGGCGTGTTTGGGGCTGTACGATCAGGAGGAGTGGGGTTAATCTACGAGCGGCGGTGCCTTTGAGCGTGTGGGTGAAGCCGGGGAAAGCGGAGGGGGAAATAAATAGGCGATCCCTACCTTCGCCACTGACATAAGTGCCCGCGGTTGTTTGGTGAGGGAAGGCACTGCTCGTGCGCTGGTCAGCTTCGAGCTTGCCAATTGCCCGATCCGTCCGCGCTTCTCGTCAATTATGCCTAAAGTACACGTATCGCCTTTAATGCCGTGGAGACGCGATATTTGATGGATGGAATAGACCTCGATAGATGAACCAGCTACCCTTTATTACCTACTAACCGATATATATATATCCTCCCGCATCTTCCCACCTCTAAGATTCTATTCTCCTACAATAAATGTGTACTACATAGAATAATTTCCTCTCCCAGTGGGAATAACGCCGCTGGATCTAGCGGATAGGTTGGCGGTGCAATTGTTAAGTAAAACGTCGACGAGTACATAGAGAGCAGTGTTTCGTGCCGAAGCATAAATTACTAGCAAATCAAGAGCTAAGTATGTGAATCAGGGAGCGCGATTAAAGCGAGGAAACGATGATACGTCTTGATAAGAGTGCCGACGTTGATTATAATTGTCGGTCTGCTCGTTACGTTGCATTACGTGGCGTCCACAGCCGAGGAAGTTAATGCACGACATCGGATTAAAGAGGGCTCCTTGCAGTGCGTGGTTGTTATAATTCGAGCCGAGTTTTTCTCCATAGATCGGAGATGGCGCATTAGCGGAATTATCGGCTTCCCCGTCTCCCTTAATATCTTTAATGACTCACTTAACGTGATCTGGCTTTAACGAGCTTCCGCGTGCGCAATTAAAACGAAATCGTACGAAAGTCCTCCCGAGAAATTTTCTCCCAAGATATTCTCCCAGGCATTAATGCGTTAAAGTTTACGGGGGGGCTTTCGACAATACTCCACTCGCGACCTCCTAACATTCCGACAAATGTCACGATACTGTTCCGCGAGGGAAAGCGAAGACAATCTATTATATGTATGGCTCTAGCTCTGCCAGAGTGAACAATCGAGCGGGTGAACGATGGAAAGTCTCACACGCTTTACACGCCAATGGCTTAACACACTCAAATCAAAGGGAACTCAATTGAATCTCATTTTATAAGATAAACTTCCTTTCCCCGTAATTTCTCGAGGCGTGTAAAAGTAGAGGATGGGCTTGGTAGGGAGGGAAGGAGGGAAGGAGGGAGGAGTGGATTCATTGATACTAATTGTGAGAGATCTAGGGGGCTGCAAGTTACGGTGGGATTGCGTGTGGTCCTGTTGACCCAGGAGAAAAGGTGCTCTGCCACTGCGAGCAGCAGCGAGGAGAGATCGGTGGAGTGTAAATTTTAAGGAAGCAAAAAAATACTCATTGATGGATAGTTTATCGGGTGGCGGCGAGTTCGGCACGTCCGATTCAGCTTCTTCCCGTGATTCTGGAGGTTCTGGGAGTAAGGAAGCGAGGCGAGGCGAGGCGCGGCAAGGTGAGGCGAGGTGAGGTGTGGAAGGAGCTGGTACTTGGGCCTGACGAGGTGGTGGCCCTTACACAGGCAGGACAATGGGCCCTACCTAAATATCGGGGGATCATGCTAAACGGCGGTAGATCAAAGGGGCCGACAGAATCCAGTGGCGAGCTATCATAATAATTAGGCTCGCTCGCGCCTCTTTGTATCGGGATAGAAAAGCCGACGGGCGGGAAGGCCCACCGAGAGTGAGAGACGAAGAAAAAGGCTCGGACGAGCGGATCGGCTCGCTCCTTCTCTCCAACTCCTCGGCAATCATCTCCCTTTATCGTTCGGCGCTCGCGCCTCTTCTCTCCCCAAAAATCACCTTTGGCTTCCTTGGCTATCGCTCTCTCGCTCTCTTTCTCTGGCCCTTTACCACTCGCTAAATTGAAGGTAGGACTCTAAAAAGATTTTACTGATTCCGCTGGCCGTCTTCTTCCGGCCAAACCCGCTTCCAATCACGTACGCCTGGCCTTATACCCTAATCCCCCCCGGGACAATCCAGAGGAAGGATCCTTCTATCTTGGTTTAGCTTGCCTCCCAAGCAGACTTCTTCACTTGGGCTATTTCGTTCTCTCAGCTGTACCGCACACATTTTCCACCGGGATAAAAGTGTTTCCTCATTGAGATTGCGGTCGTCCGAACAGTTTTACGAGTCCTGAATATTTTCATTCAATTTCTGGACATGGGGCATCCTCGGGTGTCCCGAGGATTGCTACGACTATACGGCTAAATCGATTCTCAAGACGAATCGCGGATAATAGTGCGTATAGATAGAATAAGAGGGCAACCTTTCTAGAGTTACGGACGAACGATGTTCCTCCCATTGGATCCTGCAGCTCGGTGCTGCGGATCACACCGAAAGGATACTCGAGCACAAGTCTGCGGGTTACTTCCGCTTGTCGCAAAGAGTCGATCGTCCGAACGTGACGGAGCAACTACATCCATCGAAAGTTTATTTGCTCTTGCAATAATCCTGGTATTCCTCGAATCTCTTCTCCCCGAAGCTTCGGCTTGGTGAAGCGTGCTTGATGACTATTACCAGCCACCGTGGCTTCACTTTCCCGAGGACTGCACACCTCGGTGGCTAATCCAAATTGGCTTGAACCCATTAAAATACTCTAAAGAGAAGAAACAGCCAAGATATCCGCGAGCAAGAGCCAGCAAGCACTCGGCAGCAGTGGACAGAAGAAATCAACAAGAAGCAAAGGCATCTTTCTTAGTTGGGAAGCAATAAGACTAGAAGCCGGTGAAGTAGCATCTCAAAAATGAGTTCAGTGGGTGGTAACGGAGGACGGTGGGTCTCGTTAGAGCTTTTCGTCGTGGAGGGTCAGTCGAAATCATTGGGAAGTCCTGGGAGCGAAGTCTCGGCTCGAGGGAAGGAAGAGGAGAGGGTGAAGAAGGAGGAGGAGGAGGAGGAAAAGGTGGCCTGGCGAAATCCGGGAGCGAGGAAGCGAGTGGTGCTAGGTGCGGGGTGTCGGGGGGTGTCGCGGGGGTGATGGTGGCAGAAGATGTTAAGTATGCCTCGTAAAAATTCCATCGGGAGAGCGTCATTTTGGCGTGGTGGTGTTGGACGGCGTTGGACGGAGTTGAAGGGAGTTGAAGGGAGAGAGTGTGGCTGGCCGGCAGGGGTTGCAAGTAGGCCGAGTCAATGTAAAGGCCGCCCATGGTCTCCGCCTCGGGTTCGACCCACCGATGGAGGTTGCTGCGCGGGCAAAGCTCCTCTCCTCGTGGTAGGGACCGGAGCGGCGGCGGCGGCCGCAACACCAACTCTCCCTTCTCTGCTGCTCGCCGAGAGAACGGCCAACTGGCCAAGTGCTGCTCGAGAGAGAGACAGGACACGACACGACACGACTCGTGTTCGTTCCCCTGCAGGAACACGCCGGCAACGCAGAACCAGCAATCTCGATCCCGCCGCTACCATTTCGAGTTACTACCTTCGAGTGGATGAGCAGCAAGAAACCGGCTGCATCCAACGCTCTTCTATCCTCCCGGATTGCTCAACCCTTAACTATTCCACTCGCGAACGGTGCGTGACTCAGAGTGCCAGGACTATTATCGACAGTGACACACTACCACTTGCCTCCTCACAACCCATTGGATTCCTCGTGTGAAAGTGCTCGAAATTTCGCCAGCAACAATTTCGGCGTGAAAATGCTCTCTGTTATGTGTGTGAAGGACAATATCCTGATTGAGGAGGTGATCACAAAATAGTTTACACACATCAAACAGATTGATGGAACATTGCTGTGTTGCTGTATTTTGAATAGCATGTTGCGGAATACATATCTCGAGGATTCTCGAAAAATGCATAGAGCTCAGCTAAATTGAGGGTGTGTTAGCGTACCACTGAGACTTTCCGTCGGATCGAGTGCTGTTTGTGACTCAATGAAAATGAAGTGGTTCAAAGTTCCAAGAGGATAAAAATTCGAGTGCTTCTCGGCTGGCACTGCTCTTGAAAGTGAGTGCAAGAACTTTGTATCAAGCGGAGATCAACTGAATCATCAGTTATGTGCACGACGGAAATGACGGAAGCATATACAATGTCACCTTCGACGACAGTGTCTTCGAGCGCGACCACGCCTGGTTGTTTGAGCTCACCCGTTCACCGACGGACACCTTGCAGAGGTTCTCCCGCTCGTGGCGAGGTACAGGACGACGAGGATGAGATATCCGTCGGTTGCCCGAGTCCCCTGCCGCTTGTCGTTCCTCCAGCATCCGGCGAGGACCCAGACCGGTTAACCTCTGCCAGAGCCGAGTACACCGACAGACTCAGTCCTCGAAGAACTTATCCGAGAGACTCGATAATCGACGAGGAGGAGAATTATTCGAGGAACGGAGAGTACAGGCTGCCCAATGGACGTACTTCCCATCGAACCCATGAGAGCAGTGCCGGAGATTCGGTGACAACACTCCGAGAAGATGAAGAGGACGAAGAGGATGAAGAAGAGATGCGTAGTAGAACCAGCAGTACAGGAGCATCCGCGGCTGGAACGACGGACGATTATTTTAAGCCTCTGAAACGACTGAAGATGGTGCAAATGCAGAATTCGGACGAGGAGGACGAAAGGGAGAGAGACACAAATGAGAGAGGAGTGAAGTCCTTTAGCATACTGGACATCCTCTCGCACAGGCCAAAGGCCAAGATCGTGAGACCATGGGACACCGTCGAGTCCAGCTTAACTCATCATCATAGGCACAATCTCCATCAGCAGCAGGCACATTCGCAGCATCACTTGCACCATCACCATCATCACAATCATTCCAGTCACACGGGACCGAGAGACTTATCTCTGATGGGCATGTCACTCGCCTCGATTTCCGGCTCCATTAGCGAGCCTCCCCTCAGTAGTTCCTCCTCCTCCGGAAGAAGTTCCGTCTCCGATTCTGGTAGTCCAGATCCTCTCGCGCACCATCATCACCATGCCCTTCACCATGGAATACACCCTGGTCTCCATCATGCTGCATTGCAGCAACAGCAGCAGCAACAACAATTTAAAAGGAAAACTTCGCAGCAACATGCTTCCCAGGGTGGACAGAATGGCAAGAGGACCACTGGACAGGGAAGTCCACTGGACGCCCTTTTCCAAATGACCAGCAAGACATTCGACGCTGGAGAGCATAGCCAAGGTCAGTCAGCCAATATCTAGTTATCCTCATGAACAAATTGGATTTCAATGCTATTTCGGCGAGAAAAAGATTGATCGTAATTGGCAGATTTCTCTGGAAAGATTGGCGCGGATAGTGGTGGATGTCGGGATCCATTCCAATTAGCGGCTAAAAAATAGTTAGGAGAGGTATCCGGGATGGGAAGCTAGTGGGATAATTCGACATGAATGATAGTGGCGAATCCGTGGTCACGGATTTCGCACACGGCAAATGAATCTCGAGCGGGCGAGAAGGTGTCCTTCATCAATGGGCCGATCCTGCCTTTTGTGATCGCGCTTAAGGATCCTCGATGAATACGGCCTTTAATTTTGATTGATGCTCTTTGTGGGCGTCAACGAACGCTAACCGCGTGAGGTCCTTTTACCAGGGCACCGCGCGCAGTTTCATCTTATTGTTTTCGCCGATCGATTAGCTGAATTTAATCCCGTGCCCGTTCCCTCCGCGGACACAACCGCGCCGTGCCGCGCCGTGCCGCGCCACGCCGCAGTCTCCTTTCATTTCAAACTCTATAAAGATGTGTTGTTACCTTTGCGTTTCTTTCAATTCATCGCTCATAAAATTCGACGCGCTCCTAATTAATCTTCCAGTACACCAGTTGACCGTTCAACCCGCTTTAGGCTGCTCTAGGCCGCACGGCCTCACAAATCTCCTTTCCTTATCGATTATTTCCCTCTCCCAAGATTTCATCCAAGTTCGCACGATGCAATAACAATCAGAAACGGAGAAGCTAATTTTTCTCGCGAGGATATTTGAAGGGGGCCTTCCGGAATCAATATTATTGAAGCATGTTTCATGCTTAGATGCGAGATATTGGAGGCGTTAAAACGGTGGCGCAAAAGGAAGGATTGATGGTTCACGAGCTGGATAAGTTTAGCGATTTTAACGACAAACATAATCGGCGACGGTGTACGTGACGTGGCTTGGAAAAGGAGGATGGCGCGGCGCTGGCTTGGTGTGCGAGTGTTCACGTGGCTATTGACGGGAAGATCGAGGGCAATTTATTTATTCGTCTCCTCCTGAAATGAAAGGGTGGCGGGCGGCGGGCGGCGGGTACGCGTGATTATTAGTCAACGTCAGCGAGAGAGGCTCGCGATTAAGTATGAGATGCTTTCGCACGCTCTTCTTCGTTCAGTCGAGATTTAAGTTTCAATTTTTTATATCGACGTTATGCCGCCGCCAATTAGGATGTCATCATTAAGGAACGCGAAATAGTTTGCCCGATCAGAAATGATGGTAATTTCCTCAGCCAACAGCCAATAGGATAAGTGACAGCCGTCAGCTTGACGGGTGTACTCTAACCAAACGATGTTTCCTTCATGGAGACAATACGCCAGCCTTTTATTTCGCCTCCTACTCCTTCCTAGTGGTTATCCCACGAAGATCCACGTGTTGCAATCTCGGCATCATTAATAACTGCACAAAACGCCCCTAACTATCCGCAAAACGGCGTGTCGCAATTTTGGGCGCGCGTCCGCCGAAATGAAGCCAAGGAGATTGCGCATGTATTAACTTGAATTTGGTAATGAGACAGATCTAGTCTGCCAGGAGGTTATTCTAACGACAGTTCCTCCATAGAATTGGCAGAGGATCTTCATTTGGCGAACGGTTGTAGAAATAGATTTCGGCTGCGATAAGTTCATCTTAGCAGATTAAGTTGGCTTGGCCATGCCATGCCGAGGAGGCACCTTGACGCAACCACCGGTCATTCCACTGATCCCGTGCCAGCCCTTATCAGATTGTCGGAATGCCGAGGTTGGCAAAAAAATTACCGTACTATAGAAGAAGAAAGAGGGGTTGGGAAAAGTGCGGATTCGGGGACCATAAACTCGGCGGAGAGTTGTGAAAAAGGGGGGCCGCTGGCGGATAATTGTAAAAAATTGGATTTGCCGGCGAATAGTGTACATAGCAGCAGGAAGTAGAAGTAGATGGAAAGCACGATGGGCATTCCTTCTCTAAATGCATGCTGGCAGTGCGGCAGATTGTGCACCAATGGATTTCGCCATCTTTGTCTTTGGCCCGAGTGTTTCTTTAATCTAATTACCCGACTAGTAAAACCAAAACCCGGGGGAATGCAGTGGCAAGAGTGCGACCTCTGAGGGAAGCACGTGGATATCCGGGTGGGATAAGCTCGGCTAAGCGGGGTCCTCTCCTACCTTTTTGCCGAGAGAACGGCATCGTAAAACCCAGTTTTCCGTAATCCAGCACTCCGCCAGGTCGCAAATTGAATTTGGCTGCGCGTTGCCGGGATTCAAATCCGAGGCAGGCAAGCAGGCAGGCAGGCAGGCAGGCAGGCAGATAGGCGGGCGGCCCACCGCACCCTAGTAATCATCGTAAAATTAAGGGTTTCGGGAAAAAGGTGGCGGCGATGGGAGGGCGGATGAGAGGTGGCGATGGTGGTAGATGCAGGAGGAGGAAGGAGGGCGGTGGGGACGCGCGGACAGGGTACTGACAGGCTTTGGTTGGAAGGTCGTTGAAAAGGACCGTCCTCGTGATCGAGCATTGTTTACTATGGGTTCGGCAAATTGTTTTACGATAGCATCCCAGGCCGCTATTCAGCTGGCAGCGACCTAGAGAGGAGCTTCCAAAACAATGGTCTCTGTGGACTGTATTTGCAAAAGTGGAATTGTTGGAGTGGCCGCTCTCTGTGTGGATAGGCCGTGAATTGCGTCTCCGATCTTTGGGCAAAGATTTAATTGGATGGCGAAGGAAAGGGACTGGATAGAGGGCCGGTAAACCGGAGATACCTGCTCTCGAAAGATGTAATTGCTTAAGAATCGGCCTATTGCCAGGGCCATTGTCAGTTAACCATGCTAATGAGGGCCGATCCAATTTTCCCGCTGTCGTACGACAAGCCAGGCCGATTCATTCTTGACGAGATACTTATCCCCGAGTTGTTGCACTACATACTTTCAAGTACTTTGAAAAATCGTGACGTGAGACGCATTCGTGTAGTCTGGCGGTAATTTGAGGCGAGCCAATACACTCGAGTAATTTATTATGTGGCGGGGAGAGCACATGTCTCATTTGCATATAGCGTGATACATGTATGGGTAATTACCAATGTTGCCGTGGAATGCATGAAACCCGCTGGACAAAAGAGCGGCGCAGTTTTCAGTTTCGTTCGCTCTTTGAATGAGACTTCCCGCAGACGTCTGCCCTATTTCTCTTTCTCCATCTCTCTTTCTGCCATTGATGAACCGATCTCAGGCAGGTTTCGTAGGACTCGCTTTACTCGGAATCTGCGTAATGGCGCGTAAACGTTCGCGATCATTAGGACGATCGCTTCTGTGCAGGCTTTTTTTGGAGAATGAGGCGAGCCCCAAGGGGGGCCCCATCCTCCATCCCCCATCCCCCATCCCCCATCCTCCTGATACATAGGCCACCGAAACACAGCCAAAATTCTCGCCACCGCTCCTCTCTTCTAGTGGGTGTTCCCGCCAGACCTCTCCCAACCCCATTCCCATATCAATAGATTCTCCAATAATTCTCTCATTACGTCGTGCATCGGTTCATCTTTATTTCTCAGTGATTTCTAGTAGAGCCGAGGGAGGGAATAGGTCAATCACTCCTAAGATCCATCAGATTTTTTGCCTTTCTCCAATCTATTGGTTGGCATACGAGGGAGCCACCGGGAGTACGCATAAAACGCGTGGTTCACACGAGCGATCGGCCTGCAACAACCTGCTCGGTATTGCGGTCTGTAGATTACAAATGATATCGGATCGAATCGTTGGTAATATTATTCGATACGTGTTCCATTACCTCGGCGGGGCATTGGTATTCAAATTAGATTACCTTCTGTGCTAGCATCTTGCTATCAGATGTACCCCCTCTCGTCTCCACTTCTATTCCTTCTCACTAGGAATCTATGTATAGAGTATAGAAAGAGCAAGAGGCATTGGGATTTACTTGTATATGGGAAATGTGGATAGCCGAGTGTGAAAGGATATGGATAGGTGTGGGAGTTTGTGTGAAGCGAGAGAGGAGCGAGCGGAGAAAAGGAAAGGGGAGGAAAGTAGGGGAGAGAGTTGGGCCCCGGATCCCTGCAACCCGGTAGCCTCACGTATCCGCAATTTACTTCTGATTATTATGCTCTCTATACTTATGCGGCATTCTTATCTCCTCTTCTTCCTCCTCCATCCTTTTTCTCTGTGTCGGGAGCTGCTCCCCACACAGCCAGATCGGATTGGGATCGATTTACCGAGGAGCCCCATCCTCGGATTGATCTCCCGATCGATTCCTCAATTTTCTGCCAACCTTCTCTTATGCAAGCCGCCCTCATCCTTTTCCTCCCCCTCTTTCTCCAGTGGCCTATTCCTCCTAGAAAAGAATTGCAAAAATAGACTCTACCCTGCCTGGAAACAACGGGCTTTAATGTCCCGATTTTCGCAAGCACGCGTATTAATTTAGTTGGTTAGTTGATGCACGAGGAACGTGCGTACTGGGTGGGACGTAATGAGGCTAGGGGCAATTGTTAGAGGCACGCAGGATACATGTAAGTAAGTGGATGCACCGTCGATCTCCATAGAGGCCCTCTACTGTGTGTTGTGACAAACGATCGGCTCTCGGCAATTACTTGACCACGGCGCGTTAGCAATAATACAGTTAGCCGAATAAATTAGTAAGAGAGCATGAATTAAAGTTGGATTTCCCTCGCTCCTTTCTACTTTGTCACGTGCGCAAAACTACCCGAACGCACAGCCCTTTTCTTCCTTATTCCTCGATCGCCTTTTCTCGTCAATTTCTTGACCGAGCGGTGCCAGTTGAGAACTTATCTTGCAACTTTATCTGCAGCTACATTGACACTCTAACTCGTGGCAATTACGGAGGCCAGCAATTTTAATCGAATTAAGGTGTAGCCTCGCGTGATTCCTCGCACTGGAGCTGGACTCGCTGCGAGAGTTATGTATGCGTAATGCGTACGCGCCACTGCCAACTTTCTCGTGAAACGAAACGAGAGCGCCTCGTGTTTCGCGTTCGTTGCGGCTTTTTCCTCGTGGAAGATGACACAAATTAGTTGGGGGTGCCCAGGAGGAACCACTCGAATTTCCGGGCTCCTTGCCGAAGGATGAAGCAGAGAGCGCCAAGATAAAGGAGAGGGTGGCTGGCTGGCTGGCTGTGGTGGCACTCGAGTTGTTGTGACAGTTCCACGGGCAAACAAAACTCGGGCGGCTCCACCCCCTCTCGGCTTCTCTCGAGCCTTCCTTCCAGCCGGATGCCGCCAGTACTTTTTACTTTACTACCAAGTAAGCAGGGCACCCCCGCTGTGTTAAGTGACCATTCGACTCCGAAGCAAGTGTGCCTGCTTCGCCCGAGATGCCCCTTTTCCCCGAGCGTCCCGACCACCCGACACTCTTCATCTCTCAGGCTTCCTCTCACTCTCACTCTCACTCTCGCTCTTCTCCAAATTTTTCTTCTTCCCTATTTGCAATTCTCGTCCCGAAAGTGACTGGTGTGACTGGGTGTCCTGTTCCCAGGCCATGCGAGCTTCACTCTCCCGTCGATAGCTCTGGACTTGCACTGCACACTTCCCTTCTGGGCGACCTTGCCTTCTTCCAATAGCATCCTTCTTCCTGTTACACTTCAGGATCGAGTTGGTTCGTACGGCCACTTTAATTTCGTATAATTCGTACGTCTGCGGGTAAGTGAGGCGAAGCCAGTGGAAGTCTCGAGGATTGGGATTCGACGTGAGGATTGTCGAGCAGGCTGGAGAAGAAGGTCGGCTATTGCCAGGAAATAATTCTCAATTAGGCGTCAGAAGTCGCCGAGGCCACGTAAGTCGTATTTATGTCAGCGGCACGGCTGACTGGCTTTATATTAGAGTGTGCCCCGGAGATTTATGTGATCGATCCGTCTCAGTTTGCTCCTCGATCCAATAATCACTGACTTCTGCCTCCTTCCGTTTCTACGTCTGCCCTTCCCCACTCCCCACCATTTTCCAGGAGGCTCTCCACCCTCCCAGCCTCCTCCAGCTCTGAGAATCCTGGAGCTTTGTAGCTATCAGCCGCAAAGATGGCAAACTGAAGCCAGATGTAGGAGAGCGCAAGAGAGAGAGGGAGACGCGTGCCGGGAAAATCAGTGTCGCGCGACAGGGGCCTCCCCGATCATTGCTAACCCTCCAAGGCAAATAGAAATAAATTCGTGCCAGATTACACGGATCTCCCTCAAGGTGAATGATCGCCACCCTATACGAGTTTACTTTAAGGGAAGCTCTTAATTTTTATTGTGCTTTCCATCCTCATTCGATCCTTGCTATAGATCCCCCGTGAGAAATGGCCCTAATTACACATATCAGCCTGGCAGAATTGAGGCGGTTTTTCTTTTGAATATCGAGGGAAAGAAATGCGAGGCATTTATCCGGGCTATCAGCGATGAAATGGTGTGAGGGCAGGGTGAGGGGTGGTGGGGCCAGGCAAAAAGTGGGAGTGACCGGTCACGCATCCGGCAGGAGATCAAATTTAGCTCGCTCATTAAAGGCATCGCCACAGTCCTCTATTAAACCGATAAGGAGAAAAAGGGTGGCGGAGCCTTTGGTTGTGCGTAGAGAAGGTGAGAGGGAGAAGAAAGGAAGGACAATTCTCGGGAGCCGATACAATGCCTTTTACGATGCGGACGCGTCAGGGCAACCACCGTCGAAATTGATTTTCGCGTGTCACGTATTTTTTGGCGGACGAGAGCCGACAATGATTGTCAGAGTTGGCTGCAGCAGCGGCTCCTTTTTTATCGGGGCTTCGGCTGGCTCGTGCGTGTGTGCCAACCTGGCATAGACTCGCTCTTTTATTGCTATTCACACTGCAGAATAATGCTGCGCGCTTTTTTTCTCGAGTTTTGTAAACTCTTCATAAAATAGTGGGTGGACGAAAGGATTTGCTATCCTATGAGAAATTGGTGCCGTCAGCTGGGACTTGCGGGGGAGATTCTTTGGGTGCTCGATTGAATTAGTAGTAAAATTAGTTTTGAAAAGGCAGTATCGAAGACTCGGGGATTTGATGTTGGAGGAATGTACCGGGTGTTGGTGTGGATCGCGCCGAGCATCAAAGTCGGCGGGATGGTGAGTGGTGTGAGCGGTGGTGGGGAGCAGAAGCGGAGAGTCTCTCATCTGAAGCAGTGAAGGCGGTCGGGAGCGTTGCACCGCAAAGGAGCAGCTCACCGCGGACGAGTGGTAAGCTGAAGCCGCGCGTAAAAGGAGAATCGGCAATGTGAATAGGAAGGTGAATGCAGGGCCGAAAGAAAGGAACGGAGACACGTAGAATAGAGCCATAAAGGCGCGCGCGTTGGCGCGCCATACGGCTCGCAAGCCTTCATTGTTTTGGATCCTTGACTTCCGGCGATAGGAATTGTATTTGTATCCCTTCTATTAGAAGACAAAAAGCCGGCCGATGAAGACGTGATGGGTTAGCCTTTTCGAACGTATATCTGGAATCAATGCAGGACGCGTACCCGCTACCGCTCCAAAACCTCTTAATCCTAATGGCCAGCCCTTACAAATTCTTCGCTCTTCATAACACACCGGCATCCTTTCAATCCTGTCAATTTCCTTCGACCGCTGCATCACTTGGAAGGCTTGCCACTTTTTCTAGCACCGCCGTCTTTTTTTCTCTGGCTGGCCAAAGGGACAGGAAGAGAGCTGTTGGTCGGCAGTACCATAATCATCCCGATGATTTTTGTGGGACAGCCCGGGCGAGCCATTCGTTGTGCGCGCTTCCGAATCATGCAAATCGAGTGCGAGCGCGCCAGGAGCCTTTACTGCCCTGCTAATTCCCGAAGCCGGCACTTGCCCTCGAGGCCGAGGTGCTAAGTGAGACAAAGGGCGCGACTCCCAGCACGATAGTCACCGACGATCGAGGATCCACGCTATTTCCCTTCGCTACTCTTCGTCTCCCTTCGGATCCGTGCCGCCGCCGCCGACGCCACCGCGCTGTCTTATCTCTCCTCTGCAATCGCACAGGAACTTCCTCCGCCAGGCTTTTTAATTCCGTGTAAATTTCATTAGCACGAACCACCCTTGCGGGACAAAATCCAGCCTGTTTGCACTGTGACTCGCGCTTTCTTCCTCCGTAGAATTCTTTCTACAACGCTTGGGAGGACTAGTGCGCGTGTGTCAGCCATTCCGCATTGAACGTGTAAGCAGCACGCGTCAAATCGGGCTAAGGTCTCCCTTGTATACATATGTATGTAGGAAAGAGCTGAATAATGTATCGGCCTGGCATGAAAAGCATCTCTCGGTGCACGGAGGAATCGACGCGGCCTGCGGCCTGCGGCATGCGGCCCGTGTGAAGCCGAGTGCTTAGCGAAACGAGGTTGGATATAGGCTCTAATGAACACCAAGCTTTCTTGCCTACCATGCTTGTCCCACCTATCATAAGTCAGCCGAACGAACGAACGAAGGAACGAACGCGCGCCCCTTAATATTCCAAGTATCCGATCGTAGGAAGCGCGCACTCCCGCCAGATACACCGATTTCCTATCCCAGTAATCCTGCCACTTAGTATCCGCCCGAGGTGTAATCTGATCACTGGATTCGATCCAGTTCGCTGGAAATTTCAAACACTAATTCACGTTTCAGTGGCGCGAACGCGTGCTGGCCTTCGGTCTGGGGCCTTTCACATGCGAGAAACAATAAAATGTGGAGCGAGCAAAAAGCTCGAGTATTTCTATTGATTGAAAACTGGAGTTAGCGGAAAGTGGTGCGAGCGGCGTAGAGTCGACGCCCGGAAAGAGACTGGGAGAGCGGCTAGTCTCTCTCACCTAATCGATCGTCCACTCATTATCGCATTGTGCATGATAGTCTTGCCCGATATGTCGGTGCGGCCATGTTTGCTCTAGATTAATGTCTCGTCGGCATGAACCGCCGTGCCGCCGGCATTTCACACTCTTTAATGAGACAGTTTAACTATCAAGTGGCAGTCGCGCTATCGGAGAATCTTCCGGTACGTCCGCCCCACACCTCCCCTATATTCTCATCTGACATTTTTTGCGCCACTTTCCCAGTTTCGCCTTTAATTATTATAATTAGTGGCAGCCTTTCGGTAGAGTGTAGCAGCGTTAATATCTGATGATTTCACTAGGGATATAAGTGCGGTGATTGCACGGTGGCGTACGATCCCAGTTATTGCCAGGCTTATAACTGAGGCATCCAAGTGTCCAGTCTATGTGGCATAGCTCTAATAAATAATCGGTGCGCCGGACAACGAAGTATGTTACTGCTCGAAGGTATGACGGGCCTCTAGATATATTTGGTAACAATGTTTCTTCGTGAAAAGCGTGATCCTTGGAGTCTCTTGGAGTTGGATGGAAATTTGGTGGAGTATTGGAGGATAGAGTTACAGGAGCGCGAGCTAGAAGAAGGCTTCGGCATGCGCGGGGTTAACGAGTGTTAGCTGTTACCACATTATAATAACGAGATATCGAGCGGGGAGCGTTCGGCGACTAGGGGGAGGTTTGCCGCGGACGGGTATATCGCGTTTCACCCTTAAAGAGAGCGGATATTGCAGGATGTAGTAATGGAAGGTAGGAGCGCAGCGGCAGAAGACAAGGAAAATGCTTTGGCTAGAGCCGACACTCGAGCATCCGGGCGGACGGGCGGACGAGCGAACGGGCGGACGGGTGGACGGGTGGACGGGCGGGCGGCCTTTAGCCGCTCAGCTATATGCCACACGCGATCCTCATTACGAGAATGGCGTGTCATGATCGTTACCCGGGATATATATTGCGCCCGATATTGTATTTTCGCATAGGCCGGCCACCCTGCTTGATGATAATAATAAGCGCGCGCCACACCGACTGATTAAGGATGCGGAGAGCCCACTTGGGCCAGGGACCTCGTAAAGTCCTGACGATTTAATGTTGACATACACCGCGTGCAACTTGTAATTTCAAGATACATCAGCGCCGCGGTGCAAACACTGCCAACTCTAGCACTTGATATGCTGAAGGCTGACACGAAGCTCGGTATGTCGATATCGATTGGTCGAGAGTGACAATGACACCACCAGTTTATAGAAAGAAGCGATACAGCCGCGAGAATGTCCCCAAGCTTTCCTGGGAGTTGGAGACGATCGTGGGGAAGTTGGCATATTAATTGGCAATTTCTGTCAATTGGTAATTATAAGTTTCGGAGGAGGAGGAGGGTGGGTAGGGATGGGGATTCGTCGGTGGGAGGATGGTTCGGAGGAAGGTGGATGGTTCGGAGGCTGCGCAGGGCCGAGAAGAGGGAAGGATGGGCGTAGGGTGGAGTCGTCGCGGAAGGACGAAGGGGAGAACGAGGGTGGCTGGGTGGATGGGTGGTTGGAGGATGGGATATCAGTGTCGTTGCGGGGAAATCGGCCGGAAAATGGGAAATCCAGCGGCCCGGTGACAAATGGTAGATCACCGCCGGTGAACATCCCCTTTCGTGCCACCCCCTTTTCACCGGACTATCAGCCAACGTTATTTGAGTTGGTGAAAGAGCAGACAGCGTGCTCGCCGAGGGGATTAGAAGCGCTCCCATTACACGAACAACGCTCAACTCTTTTTCCTATTTTTTTCCGGTAGTTATGGACTGAAGTTTCACCGGTTGAACTCGCTGTTCCCGCACGGGACAACTTCACTGATAAGTTGGATGGCAAGGGTTCATAATAAACCGTGTGTTCTTTTCCGAGAAAGGCGGATTGCCGCGCTCTATTTCTTCATCCACCCTTCCGTTCTTACACGCGGCGGTAGCGGCGGCGGCAGCCCCTCTACTTCGCCTGCACGATCATTACGGGAAGGAAAAGTTGGACGCTTGTATGATGAAGAGAGTTAGGTACCCTCCAATCCGCCGTCCGCGCTGAATACATTAAGGTCATGAGAACGAAATAATTGATGCTCCTGCATACGAGTGATTTAACTGAGGAGTCCGCATGCGTGCGCCAGCCAGCCATACCACTGGCAGAGACACTGTTAGCCGAAAAGCACCAGCGAAGATAGCCTCCGAGTGGTGTCAGGGTGAAAGATGGGACATTGAAGCCCCGATCCTGAACCTCCACTGCTTTACCGAGTCCTCGGCCAGGACGTATCGACATAGCACGGATTTTATTAGGCGAGCAGAGCCCTCCACTCTCATAAATCGCCCCATTTATTTTACGGGCCCAGCCGATCCGCCATTGTGTTGGTTGTTCCTTGTGGAAAAGAGAGTTTTCCCTCTGCGATCGCGAGCAAAGCCACCTTAGCTATACCTCTGGCTAGAATGTCCGGGGAAATAAGTACGCTCTTGTATGTGGCGGTCGCGGAGGGGATATCCAGGCTCTCGAGCTCGTTTCTCCGCTTCCTCCATTGGGTACAACCCTTGCCAAGCGCAGCGTGCGATGCTCGAGAGTGATAAAATGGAAAATTGCTGAATTCCTGCGGAATAATTAAAGGGGGCGCTGCCACTCCTCTTCTCGGACACGTTTATCCCTTGCCAGATAACCCCTTCCTACCTCATACTCCTCCTCCTTCCCCTCCGATCAAGTACCTTTTCAATCGAGCTTTTTTTCAAGACTTCCAGGAGCAACGACGCCGATAACCTACTCATTGCCGTGCTAACCCAATTATCCAAACCACGCGTATGACAGTATTCATTACCGCAGTACCGTCAAAATAAATGGCTTGCCGAAGCATGCAAGATCCTATGGTGTAATTAAAAGAGAAGGCCACTCCAATCAAATTATTGTAGACTGAGCTCCAGTTACAGCAGAATTTCGAAGCGCCTAGACAAGAATGTAAGTCAGCCATCTTTTTATTAGGATTAATTGAGTTGGCCTCAACTTGTGTTTCGAATAGTAGATGGTTACTTAGGAATCGCCCTTTTTCCATGAGAGTGAGCTTGCTGGGTGAGCAAGAAGCGGCGCGGCGCGAGCGTGAGCGGTAAAACGGAAAATTGCTGAATTCCCGGGGAACAATTAAACGGCACCCTCGTGGTGCCACCGGTCTAGTACGCTCTCCTCTCCTCTCTTCCTCCCCCTCGAGCACATCTTCCCCGTCCCCTAAATTTACTGCCACTCTCCTGGATATCTTATGGCCGTTACCAATCGGTTACACCTCTCCGCACGCCACGATTAATGTCGCAACAACCCTCTTGCAAACGTGACCTCGCCTCTTTCTCTAGACAACCCCAAAAAGAAAACAAACGGCTCCCACTCTTATCCTCCTTAAGAGAGAATGTCAGAAATCAGAAGAGTGAGTCAGATTTCGATTCCGGGAAGTTTTCTGTAAGAAATCATTATTTGCAAGAAAGAGCGTGTCTTCACGTTGAGAAGGGCGGGAGGAAGGGGGACTGGGGATCATTGGGGTAGGCTGGCGGGAAAGGGGGAGTGAGGGCAAGGAAGGAGACAATGCGGCGGGATAATCGCGCGAAACGATTTGCTCCTTTCACGGCCGATTAACTCTGCAATCTGTTGACCGAGTGAGCAAGACGGTTAGGGTGCTAGATAGGCGTTGAAATAATACGGGGAGAACGCTCCGAGCGGGGGATGTAGTTGTGATTCGTCACCGAGTCTATGTCCTCTCTCCTATTAGACTGGCACCCACCAATATTACCCGCCCGCTATTCGGCCATTCCCTTTTTCCTACTCTGTGTTATCGAAGCATCTATAAGGAGACGTGTTTTAAATACGCAAGATAGGCAGAAGTATCGGCTGGGATGAATGGAAGAAGCGAGGCTTCTGCTTCGAGTCAGGAGCAGAGGCACTCGTGCGAGCGGCGCGTTTGAGGATTTATCTTGGGCCCTGCTCTCTCCTCTTCTCTCCTCTTCTCTCCTCTTCCCGATAGGTACTTGTACGTACGACTTCCTACCATGGTCAGGGTGCCGTTACGCCGTTAGTTCGTTCGCCGCGGGCGACCTCCGTTCAGGCATCCAATTTAGACGTCAATGATGCAAATAAAACACTATGATCCTTAATCGATCACCGCTCCCCGATCCATCGGCCTGGCCTGCCCCTGCCCTTGCCCCAGCCCCTGCCCCTGATCCTGATCCTGCTCCTTCTTCTGGCCCCCCCACGCCGCCGCTTTGTTCTCCACTTTACTCTCTCCTGCTGAACTTGCTCGATTTTCTTCTGGTCCTACAGCTGGCTGTATATATATACCGGCAGCAGTTTGTTTTTGCGAACGAGTTGGCAGTATTGAAAGGAAAGAGGCCGAGGGGCGAGGGGCGAGGGGAGAGTGAGGTGTGCGGGCTATGGGCGGGCAGGATGGCAGATAAATATAGGAGGGTCGGAAATGAGGGAAAGGCGCGGGTGCGTAGGCAGGCAGTGCAGTAGACACGCGATACCATTAATTGGGCCGGCAATTAAGAATAATTCTGAAAAGCGAGTCGGCCGAATCGTAATTCACGCCGGGGGACAAGGGAATCTTTTATCACTGTGTCGTCAGTGTCATCGGGCCGGGACACGCGCTCGCTCGCAGTTGGCCGGCTTCCAATGTCGGAGGAGTCATTACCTAATTACCCGTGCCGCTTTATGAATACTTACATGTCGGACTTTGTCATTCCGCTCCCGCTCCCGCTCCCACCACTACTCTCCTCTCTTCAGGCAGCCAAGTAACCGGAAAGCGGATGCCGAGACACCGTCGCTCGCTCGGTTCGTCAAATAAATCCGTCAGAAAATAGAGCAGCGTGAGCTTGTTAAACTAAAGACTCTCGTGTTTTGGCCAGGCGATCTTGGCATGCTGGCTCGAGGCATAATACGATTAATCAATCCACTAGTTCCTTGGAAGGATAGAGGGGGCCGGACTGAAAGGCGTTTATTCGTAGCATCAAAGAAAGATCAGGTGGTGGTTGAAAAGGCAGAGAAAGGAGAGGGGGACTGCCAGCAGAGCGAGAAAGCCGTACGCTTCTCAGCCAGGGTGTTTGGTGTTTCACAGCACTCGCAGCCAGCGACAAACATTTCAACTAACATTCCTCGCAAGCCCAAAGGAATGAAGTCGTTTTGCGCACCCTCCCCGAGCTTGTTCGTCCAGTCTCCTTCTCGTTCTCACCTTCTCTCCTGTGTTCCCTTCCTTACTGCTGCTGCCCGCCGCGCCGCCACCGAACCCCGACGAGAGATTTGTGGATCGCCCTACCCACAGATAGAACAGTACGCCAAACATTTCCCTCCTCGATGAGAGTGATGCTCTCATAGCACAGAAAAACTGTGAAATAAATACGAACGGCTACCACTTGACATTTTTACGAAAATTAAACTTTTACGCTACGCTGCCTGATCTTTATGTCACTTTCTTTTTAATGCAAGAGAACATTCCCCACCAAATTTCAGCCACGGAAAATCCCGGGAAGTATAGAAAACAGGGCGAAAACCGTCAGAATTAGACGAAATTAAGTATTCCAGATTGGTTTTCCATCTGTTTTAGGTAGAATTCCGGCATTTCCCCCACAACATTTGTGTTTTTTATCCGTTTTGAGACACGGACAATTGAAAAATCAAGCGTTCGTCCCGGTCCGAGAACCTTCGAAAAATCGAAAATTTTTGAAGGGGTATGCCTTAAAAAATTTGCGAAAAAATGAATTTTGAGCTAGGGCTCTGGAATTTTTTCTACTTCTTCCTCGATGCAAAAAAACACTTTCTACTAAGTTTCAGCCCCGGGAAAGGTCGGGAAGATAAAAAAACATGAGGAAAACCATTGAAATGAAATATTCAAGATCGGTTTTCCACCTGTTTTAGGTCGAATTCCGGCATTTCCCCCACAACATTTGTGTTTTTTATCCGTTTTGAGACACGAGCAATCGAAAAATCAAGCGTTCGTCCCGGTCCCAGAACCTTCGAAAAATCGAAAATTTTTGAAGGGGTATGCCTTAAAAAATTTGCGAAAAAATGAATTTTGAGCTAGGGCTCTGGAATTTTTTCTACTTTCTCCTCGATGCAAAAAAACACTTTCTGCAAAGTTTCAGCCCCGGGAAAGGTCGGGAAGATAAAAAAACATGGCAAAAACCATTGAAATGAAATATTCCAGATCGGTTTTCCACCTGTTTTAGGTCGAATTCCGGCATTTCCCCCACAACATTTATGTTTTTTATCCGTTTTGAGGCACGAGCAATCGAAAAATCAAGCGTTCATCCCGGTCCCAGAACCTTCGAAAAATCGAAAATTTTTGAAGGGGTATGCCTTAAAAAATTTGCGAAAAAATGAATTTTGAGCTAAGGCTCTGGAATTTTTTCTACGTTTTCCTCGATGCAAAAAAACACTTTCTACAAAGTTTCAGCCCCGGGAAAGGTCGGGAAGATAAAAAAACACGAGGAAAACCGTCAGAATTAGACGAAATTAATTATTCTGGCAGGCCTCTCGGCCTGTTTTCGGTACAATTCCGGCATTTCTCCCACTGGTTTTACATTTTCTATCCGTTGTGATACTTAAACAACTAATGTATGACAAATTCAGAAAAGTTCGAAAAAGTTGGGATGGCTGTTGGCGAGGAGTAGTACGAGGGGCAGCGAGAAAAGAGGAGTTAAAGATAAAAAAAAGGCTAGAATGGATAGAAAATGTAATTGGAGCGGGAGTAGCAAGCTGGTGGGCAAAGGACGTGGAAGGTTTGGAGTGCGGGCCATGCAAATTGGACACGCGCGCCTGCTGCATGACGAGCTGTAACGCCCGCTCGCTCTTTCGGAAATAAACACCTGCTAATGTCCATTAGTCAATTCTTCTTGGCCGGAGAGTTTTTCGGCCCTGTCTAGATCGACACGCTTTAATCGAGTGGAAGTGCGTGCCGGCAACTACCGGCACCCGCTTACCGTCGAATTCACTTTGATACACTTGCGCCCGATTACCCTCCCGCTGTCCCCACTAGTTCTTTCGATCAAATCGTTCTTCTGCTCGCCCTCGAGAAATAACTGTAACTCATCCGGATCAAGATAGAAATGGGAGGATTGAGTAAGTTCGCATTCCTAATTCCTGCTGGGTATCTTCTGTCCTTTCCCTTTAATAGAGAGGCATTCTTTTCGCAGAGCAGCTGTCGTGACAGCGAGCCTCAATTAATGGAAGCCTAGTTGTTTTGTGCGTGTACGATCGCGTGTCGATAATAGTCGGACGCGTGAAAGGCGACACATTTACTGTCTCGCTGATCCACCTACTATGTTGCCGTTTCTCGCGGAAAGTGCTGCTGAGATCGGCAGCGGATAGTATTGATATAGCTTTCGAGATTGAAAGTACAAAGAGAGCTTTGTAGAAGAGGTAAATATTTTTTTTTGAGGACGATGATTCGTCGGAAGACAAAAGTCGGTTCGTCCGTGTATGGAGTGGGAACATCTGCCCTGATCGGATTAGTCGCGGATTATTTTCCCGGGTTGCTCAGTCGGCTGGCTTCTCGCCCAGGGCGAGAACATCCAATTACCAAGCGGAGAATTTAATCTAGTGGAAAAAGCTCGAGCGAAAAGCGCAATCGGTACAGGTGGTGAGGTTCGACACGGTGAGCCGTCGCGTGCGATTAGAACGGCTGGATCTATTGAGGGAAATTGATCGATCGGCTCGAGATTGGCCTCCAATTAGTGGCCATCGGAAGGCATCCCTGGTGGTAGAAGATGCGATTTTCTAAGAGCTCTCTCCTATCCCTGCAATTTCGCGGTTAAGTCTTGGTATTACTTCGTCTTACAAGGATACTCGGTACATCCTCGGAAGCCCAACCAAGCTAACGACACTAGCGTAGTAATGGTAATTGAACAAGTGGGGAAAATTCTTGGCAGATAATTGGATAGAATAGTTTTGATCGGCAGTGGAATTTTTGTGTCTGAGAGCTGTTGGCGAAAGCGCGGCTGGCAGGGCACGTGATATTATTCGGAGGAGCACCGGATGAAATTGATTGATCGAGGTGCCCCTCCAATTACGCTTAATGGCGGATGCATCAGGACCGTTCTGCCAGTGGAATGTATAGCTAATGATTTTTGATCGGGCGTCCCGCACACGATTACACTTTCTTGAGATTCCGATGCGCGCGTGTATCGTTCCTCAAATATATTGGCTATTATGTAGCGCGCGGATCAGTGCTAATAGGTGGAAAAGTAAGCGCATTACGGTGAATTTAGACGGTTGTTGGTGCAGCTGGCATTGGGATCCCATTGTAATTGTGGGAATTGGTAGAAGTGCGAGTCTTGGGCAAATAGAGGAAGAGAATGGGAGGAAGGTTGAGAGAGAGGGAGAGTAGAGCGATCCCAGCTAGGTTTGCCAAGGGTTAGTTCGTGTTATTACGTCTAACCGAGTGTGGTACAAATTACGCAATGAGGACGCACGCGTTACAAGGGGATCGGAGATTGACAGTGTTACAGATTGTCGACGTCTCTCCTCCGAATCGCGGGGCAACGCGTTGTCATTAGCCAGGGACGATTAGATACTGCCTAACATTTGCACTGCTAATTAGACTGCGTCTGCCGGGCTTGCAAAGCATGACGACAGCTCGCACGGAATGGAGAATCGTCTAAAAAGGAAGAAACCGCTGCTGCTTCTCCTCGACTTTTCTCTTTGAGGTATTTTAGTACACATGTACTGATACATACTTCTGCCGTACGCGCACAGCTAACGCACTAACCCCATTACAGCACACTCCTCTCTTTTCCATTGTCTTTTTCTGGCAGGGCCTTGAATAGACTTTTCATTTCAAGTGTTGTGAGTGTGTAAAGTGGCCAATTAAGTGAGGGATGAAAGGGCGAGCGGTAAGAATCGGGGGCAAAATGAAGAGGATCGAGCAGATTGTATTGTTGATCGATTAAAGAAAGGGCGAACGGCTGGTGATGAGCGGTAAGGCGGGAGAATGAAAAGAAGTTGCAGAAAACTAAGGATTATCCGCAAGGAATGAGCTAACTAAGCAAGTTGTAGCTGCCGCTTTCCCTGGTAATTAATTGCCCGGTAGACAATTGATCGGGGGAGGGTGGCGCCTCCTCGATCAATCACTTATTAGAGGGGTAATTAGGAATAAAGGCTTTAATTAATTGCAACGGTACTTATCGGGGCTTTTTCCGCATGAGAAAGATAGTTGGGAGTAGTGGTCGGACAACGTTGTACATGGCAGAGAGTTGGCTATCGTATTAATAAGATCGTTTCAGCCTATCTGAGGAAGGATCGACTTAAAGACTCGCAATTTCAAGAATAATGCGCTTGAGCGGAATAGTTTGATGTCTTGTGTGGCCACGCCCATCTATATCCAGCAACTAATAATTCACCTTGATGCACGAACGAGTAGAGAAGCAAGGGCCAACTTGATCATTGTGATTTAATAAGACGATTGTTTCTAATGCAGTTGTAACTGTCTTCGCTATTATTCAGGATGTTATTGGCGCTTGGCGGAATATGGAGGTGCATGGGGCGTCCGTGCCGGCCGGTTATTTCACGGTGATCGCCCAGAGAATTCAGGCTCTGATATTCCAGCAACTTCTTGGAAAGCCATTAAAATCGACGTGCTCGAAACGCGTGCTGCGATGCGCGCGCCCCGCCGATATTGCCTGAATTCACGAAACTCTCCCTTTGCCCCATTAACGATAATGCTCGCTCGGTGCACCCCACTCCACCCCCTCCATTTCGCCTCAAGGAATCTTCGACATTTCCACCTTTTCCAAGAGAAGAAACTTGTAATCGCGTTCAATAGATGTAGCAGCAGGTGTTGGGCAAGAACAAGTACACGAGCGAGACATATTTTC
Organism: Ectemnius continuus; assembly: GCA_910591665.1. NCBI lineage: Eukaryota > Metazoa > Arthropoda > Insecta > Hymenoptera > Crabronidae > Ectemnius > Ectemnius continuus. The sequence goes on from OU342866.1 coordinate 440,697, forward strand.
ATTGGATTTACGAGACGTTAACGAGGACTAGGCGCCAAGGGAAGTGCGCTGCGACTCTCCATCTCATTAATTACAGCGGGCGAGAAGGCTAATTGGTCGAGTTCGATCGTACTTTTAATTCCGTCTTCCATTAGCGGAGTGCAGCTACTGCCGTGATCAACAATGACCGCCCGTTGCGGCATTACCGCGTTGTAAATGCTAATTATATGCATGTCCTTCCTTTTTTCACACGACCCCTTTCAACCCGTGGCGTGGACATTTGCCAGGAGGAGACGTTCCGCCCGATCCGCCCGATCCGCTTTACGAGCCGTACACGCGCTTACCAGCCTCGTAAAGGCTCCACTTTGTACTCGACATCCTCCCTTTATTATTCCAATCAACCAATCAAGACCTGCCCTTCCGAATTAGAGGGATTCCTGCTATTAATTTATTGGCTTGTCATAGAGCTGTCGGTCAGAAGGAATTTTGAAAGATGTTGGTGGTTGTGGTGGTGGAAGAACGAAATGGAGCGAGGCGAGAAAAGCGTGGAGGGCAGGTGTCGGCTGGGAGAAGAGTAGCAATTTTCTGGGCCGAGTGTTTCGTGTAATTAATATATCAAGGGAGGCGGGAATTATTTCGTTGGTACTTATACATCAAGGTGGGCCAATGGGTCCTCTTCCGGCTGGGCCAACAGTCTGCCGCTCTATCATTTGTCTAGCGGATAGCCACCGCCCTTTCCTCCTCTGCACGTGACGCCACTTTTCGCCCTTCCAGCGCTCTCCTTTCAGCCTTGTGTGAGGTTCGAGGTGCGAGGTGCGAGGTGCGAGGTGTGAGTACCAGGGCCCTTTTTCCTCCTGAGCGCGCCAGTTGCACACCTTTTCGTGCGCCCTCCTTCCCCACCTTCTGCCCCCCTTTTACTCTCTCCCTCCCTTTCTCTCTCTCTCTCTGCCGGGATCTCACCTACCGCACACCGTGCGATCGAGACCAATCGAAAATTTACAGCAACCGGTTTTGCCACGGGCCTTACATTAATTCGACTTAATCGAATCAATCGTTGTCTCGCTCGGCTGGCGATCACAGTGATCGAGGATCGCAATTAGGAGGATCGGCATTTCTAGTTGCATGTGGGCTGAGAGGACTTTTTATTGGGAAAAGGCGAGGACGTCCTAGAGTGAGCCGAGTTGGTTGGGAGGGCAGCGATGATGGAAATTGGTTTCCGTGTAGCGTCGACTTACCCAGTTACCCAATATGACAGCTTCAGAGGCTGAGAAGAAACGTGTAGGTACTTATTGCACCCCAGGGAATGGCAGTCCGGTTTCCGGGCTTTTCGGGGCCCGGACATATGTTTTGGCCGACGCGACACGACGCGACGCTACAAAGGACTAGGATGGGAAGCGGGAAGAGCAAGCAGAGGGATTCCTATTAGATTATAAAGGGGAATTCCCGAAATTGCGCTCATTAATGCCAGCGGGCAGAAATAGAGAGGGTGCTTGCCGAAGGAGTGTCAAAGTTCGGGCTCATTTAACGCTCGCTCCGGAGAACGGCCAGTGTTCACGACGACGTAAGGATCCCCTTGAGATCTCGGTGTGTTGACTCGCACGTCAGGAGTAGGCTCATAAAGGTCGCCGAGGGAGGAAGGCGAATGAAAGAAGGAGGGAAAAAATGGTTAGTGGCTTCTAATTGCAGAAGTGACGACGCCGTAACTAATGACTGGTAGACGACGTTCTGTCAGTGCTCGCTGCCGAGGAGACTCCTTCCGCGAGGTGTCGACGAACACGTATTTTAAATACCTTGCTGAAAAGTCTATCTTCCTCATCGGTCTTCCATTTTCCCGGCGAGTCAGTGTCGCCCGCTAAAGTGCAGTGAACTCAGAATTAGAATGCCGAGGGGAAAAGGGGGGGCGGCCAGTGTGTGTCGCTGTGTGTGTATGTTGAGTATTCGCGGGTGCGCGAGTGGTCCAACTGGGCCAAATAAAGGGGAGACGCGGACGAGCGCGAACCACGTTGAATTTGCATCGCCTATTATCTCTGGGAAGGATCGGGATCTTGCTCGGGTCGGGAGCGTGGAGAATTTCGTCTGATAATTACGCTAATCAGCGGCACGTGAATCGGAGGGCTGTCTCTTCAAGGCGGGACTCGGCAAGCCAGCAAAACCGAGAGAAAGAGAGAAAGGATAAGCGCCGGAAATAGAAGCATCTCGTCGGAGCGCCGAGCTCCCAGAACTCTCGGAAAGAAGTCCGAGCTAATAGGATCGCAGTCAACGCGCCTGGTCAAACGACCTCTTCAAGCCGCTGTTATTTCAAGAGATGAGAGTCCGGGGTGACTTGTACAGTGGCTCGCTCTTACTGCCTCCCTTCTCGCGAGGAACCCCCTTCGCGGCAACCTCTTTCAATCTCCGAAATCCTATTCTCATCTTTCTGCAAAGGGTTCCTCTCTTCGGTGGGCCTGCAGCCTTCTACAGGCCAATAATTAGTTCAGTTGTGGTATTCAATTGGCTGTATGCGTGAAAGATGAAGGCTGTCGTTGGGAGAGGGTAGGAAAGTCGGTGAGGGCGTCGTGCAAGGAGGGCAGTGTGAGGAAGACGAAGTGATGGCAACTGTTGGCGTCTTCATCAGTGGCTAGCAGCCGGGGACCACCCATCAGGAGCAATATCGTTTCATCAGTCGCTAATATCACTGCTTCGAGTGGTTCAACACCTTGTAACGCCAGGTGGGACGTTAGCGGCGCCGCAGGAAGTCCTAATGAAGACAAATCTTGCCCAAAATGGCGGCCGAACTTATTTCCTGCTCCGCCTTTTCCTTTCTTTTCTTTGCCGACACCTGTGCTCTCTTTCTCCCTCTCTGCCCTTCCCTTCTTTTCTCATCCGAATCAATTTGGGATAGTGTCTCTTCTTAAACGAACCCTCTCTTCACCCAACCGATCTTGCACAACTTGCCAGAACGCTCTCTCCTACTTTGACTAAAGAACGCACGAAGTAATCGAGACTCGAATGGCAGTTAGTTCTTCTTCCAGTACTACTACTGCAGTGGTACCGCCAATTTCTTGGTACTACCTCCATTTCTTTCCAAGTGACTGGATAGTTCCTCGGTGAGGAGACTTTTCTAGTGGCGTTTACACTATTAATCGCGATCACAAGTGACAAAGAGTACTTGTGTATGCTGGGATAGTAAGACGCGCGGGCTCGATGGCTATAGAGATCGATCGCGAACCTGTCATACGTGCCAGAGAAATAAATGGAGAATGACTGAAGTGAAAAATTGCTGGGGCCTTCGATCGAGCGTCGCCCGACACAGGAATCACAGGTCACATGCGACGGTGCGCGCCTCTATTATCCCCGGGCTCTCGCCCGCAAAAACAACCCAAGCCTTCCCAGTCTGGCAAAGTGAAGGAAAGACGCGAACCAATGTGAAATCGACGGATAAAAGACTTGGGATACGTTTGAGTGGGTTCAGCCTGAAATCGGACGTCGAACTACGCGGTGCAGACGACAGATAGTTGAGCCCTTTTATCCAAAGTAGGCATTGGGCTTCATTATAAGAATGGTGGATCGGTGGCGCGAAGAGTGCTCTTGTGAGAAATGCGGTGGCTCATGAAAGGGTTGCCGCCGTCTCTTTTTTCCGTACCGCGAATGGGAATGATGGCTTCAGCGAATAAGTCTTCCTCCATTAATGCGGGATTACACGCGATGAATATTGATGAACGGGTAGAGTAACTTGAGGATCAATAAATTGATCGGAACGAATAACTGGTTTCACCCTGCGGATTTACATTGTGCCCTCCGCCAACTGCTACTGCTCTTGGAGTAGCAGGGGAGCGTCGCGGATCGGAACTGGTCCCGATCGAGGAGTTTTCGTCAGCTCGGAGTAGTTGGAGCAGACTGCACGGACGATCTTAATTACACGCAGTAGATCCAGGGATGGAAAGAGCGAAGAAAAGTCAAGGTGGAGGAGGAGGAGCGGCAAGGAGGAGGCATATCCTTGTGAAAGCGACGCAAAGTCAACCGATAAATCTCGGGCAGAGAGCGGCGCGGCGCGGTGCGGCGCGCTCTCGGATGCCCTTGGGCCTAAACGACTAAATAAGTGTTCCAATTTCAAAATTACCCGCTAAACGATTTGTGGGCCGGCAGAAAATATATCGTTGACATGTGGGCAAAGCCCCTCGGGTTAGCCGGGGGAAGCTCACTCGTTCTCGGGACTCGAGACGCGCCACTCGGCATTGGGAGTAGCTCGCGCCGTGCCGCGCCGACTCTCTGCCAGTAGATGCGGCTGCTTCGTAGTCAGACGCAGCACGACAGAGCCAAAAGGAGAGAGACGCGGCCGGCACATGGACACACTCGACACACTCGACACAGCGGAGGGTGCTGCTGGGAGACAAATGACCGGCGAGCGACGGAAGGCACATCCAAATTGCTCCACGGTGTCGCTGTCCTGCCTCTTTTTGCCTCTCCCTTCCTCTTCTCCGCCTCTCCTCCCGCCGAATCTTCCACCGAGCAGTCGAGCGAACGACCTATTAGCAAAATACTCAGCCTGCCGGCGACGCGTGCCGCCAGATTTTCTCTAAAGTGTATTTTGATACATCCAACCGACCAGCATCACCCCTCCTTCCCTCTCCAAACTGACTGATGGATGATTTCATATGTGCTCCCCCGCCTCTCTTATCTTCTTTTCATCCAGTGATTTGTTGGATCGAATGGCCGAGTTAATAGCCGATTAAGAGTAGTCTCAGCTTCCGATTTATCTTGATACGAGAAATTTACATCACCAAGAAGAGAAGGTAAGGAGCACGGCAGCCGTTCAGTTTTATTGGAAGGTTTCCTTTCTTGTTTCCCGTGGACGATAGTCATCGGCTAACCGGTCCACCTATTTTTCCTGCCTCTCCAAAAATCAGCACGATTGCTTTCCCAACTGCGACCCACTGTAATATCGCGTTGAGCGCGCTCCCACTTTCTTTTCTTCGGGGCAAAGCCTGAATATATGCATTTATCGATGATTACTGCTGGGCGAATATCGTCGATCGGAGAATAGAGCATTGTACGTCTAGAAGGAAGCAGTGCCACTTGAGGAGAATTATATAAGGAGCGTTGGTTTTTCCAGATTACGTATGAATATTTTGTGAGAAGTTGGGGACAGTGTATGCAACTGCGGAATAGTACTTTGTGTGCTTTGTGCGCGGGCAAGAAACGGCGAAAGTGGTTTGCTTGCCTCAACTTTATCGCACTCCCATATTATATCGCTCGCGCTCGTTAGCCTACTTCACACTTTTTTTCTAGTGCCGCTGCTCTTTCGAAACAAGTCACGGCGAATCATAGCTAGGTAGCGCAGAAGTGTTTTTTGGCCATACTAGGTAGTATGTATAGTCAGTCACGCTAGAGTGCTAGATTGTTCCCGCTATTCTAATCGGGCAAGTCGCGTACATTTTATTTCCCCCTGTCCCAAAAAGCCACTAGACCGCTTCCGCGTCTGACTCAAGCAAGCCGCCCGGCCCGCACCAATCCCACCAATCCCACCAATCCCACCAATCAATGCACCAGTATCACTTGTTGCTATCAGAGCGCGTCACTGCCACTTTACTAATTGTAAGAGAGTCCAGCCGGACATTATACCGTCAAGCTTTGGCTTTGTTAACGAGAGCTTCTCGAATGATTGTTTATTGAGGGCGCATTAGAGGCGATCCTCTAGCTCTAGTTGCTCGTTAATGGGCAAGGAAAGGTAAAAGGAAGGCAGCCAGGAGATTCCAGGTAGATTGGCCGCACGTCGGCGTATCAATTGCAGGCCGACACGCCAATTGCCGCGCCCGTGCCTCTGCCCGTACTCGTACCCGCACCACCCGTCCCGCTTCGACCGGCCATTTCTATTCATGGACCGGGCAGATTTCTGCGAACGTCATACGTTTGCGGATTAACGCGTTAAAGTATGATTTACGCCGTTGCGATGGCCGCAAAATGAAAGAGGGAATCGGCCGATAGGCACGATAGCCCTCTACCTTCCACCTTCCCCTTCCTCACTCTCTCCCTCTCTCGGTTAATCTGCCGCCCGATAAGCCGCATTATTTTTCACCATGAACTTGCTCTTTCAGCAAAATCCTCCCGGCAAATCGACCAACCTCCTCAAGGGAGGCGATCCACTAAAATAACAGGGCGCCGTAATTAAAGCGAATTTCGGCCGCGTCACCCTCTTAATCGAACCACCACCAGCTCCGCTACCATCTGTACTCGCTTTAAGTAGATGTCATGAGAATCCCTTTATGCCTCCGCTCTCTGCTAGTCTCTTCCTCCTTCTTGGCGACATGTCGCGTCATTTCGCGTTAGTCACTGGCTCGCTTGGATGCGACAGGTGGTCATTTCCTCTGGGCTTTGGCTGTCAGGTGGTATCAGGAGGCGGCCGCCAGCCTATACCATGTTTTATTGATTCCTCCTTATCGCTGTACGAGCTTTGACTGGCAGATAACTGGAAACGGGCAGGTCTGTAAAAGCGCGAGAACAAGATTGCCTTTTACCGCGATGGCCTTTAATGGCAAGCAAGTGGGCAAACAGAGGGCAGAGAAATCGAGAAAGAAATGGCTTGGTCTATCTCTGCGGGGTGAATAATGCGGGAGATGTGCGCGCTCCTAATGAGATGGAAAGGTGAGAAAATCTGAGAGAGGAGGAAGTGTTGGGGCCGCCGCGCCGCGCCGCGCCGCGTCGGGGAGTGGTAGAGCAGTGGCGATGCCTTGCGAAAGGATGAGCTCTCCAAAGCGGCGAATTCGTGAACATCAAACGAATTAAATCTCCGCGGAGCGCCGACCACAGAAACTAATATCTCTGCGAGCAGACCGCGGCAGCCTCTCTTTCGACTTTCGACCGACAGATCGACCGTTCCTCCGTCGCTCTTTCCGTTCCCGTCGCATCGCGTCGCCTGCGTTGCGTCGCCCTTTTGCCCGCTCACCTGCCTCCCTCTTTCTCTTCCTCTCCTCTCGCTCTCCTCTCGCTCCTGAAACTCCCAAGGAAGTAAAGCTGCCTCCCCCTCTCGCCCTCGTCCTCCACTGCTTGCTACACTCGCCAGTAAAATGGAGAATCCTCCGAGTTGTTCCATCCCACTTTGACGCTATCTCCGAAATCCCTGTCGGCAGGCCGCGAACACTTGCTACTGTTCGCACGCTCTCCAACAGCCCCCTGACCTCCTCTCTAATAATCTATTATCACCTGACCGAAAGGAGCCGAGGAAATCTATAGCGTTACATTACTGTAACGACCAGACTGTAACGTCATTAGGCTGCCTTTTTTTCGAACGTAATTACGCGTGCTCGAAGCTAGATATCTGCGGCTGTAATTAAGATAGTCAAGCAAGAGGAGGCTGGTCCTGCAAAATGTCTACAATTAGGGAATTTCGCGGCTAGTGAACGAACGCGGCAAAAAAAGTGTAAGGATGTTTTTTTTATATATTGGCACGGCATTATAGAAGGAGCATTTTTCTCTGTCCAATTATAAATCCACCCACCCGACATCGGGAAGTATTCTCGTATGAAAGTTGGTATTTGGAAAATAGGGTTCTTTCGCTCTCCGGGAGCATTACGAAAGCAATCTTAACCACGGTAATAGACCGTAATAGATATTATCCATTTAATGAGGGCTCGGATATTGCGGGCGAAAGTTCGACCGATTAAATCAAGCCGGGAGTGACATGGAGTCGATTATCGTGGTAATTTGCAATTAAGCCGGTCTTTCTCTTCAAGCGGCATTTCCCCAAGTATAGGAAGAATCTAGGTATTTTAGGTATTGGCTGGGTATTCCCGGTTAATTGGCTTTTCCTCATTATGGTGGACCGTTAGTTCGATCGTTCACGCGTTAATAGAGTTCGGCAAGCACGGTAGCCCTTCCGGCCATTTCCTTCGAGGAGAGAGGTACTTAGGCCGCTGACGAGGATGACGTTTATTTCTCGGATCATTTGGTAAAACGGCGTGATCGCGTTATGTGGTCGATCGTGAGTCGGCTAAGGTGCCTTTCAGGTGGGGCTGTACACTTGGAGTTGCGCAGGTGTGACCGATGGCGGCGGCCTTTGATCCTGCAGGGACTTCTCCTCGGCTACTTTGTCCGCGACTCATCGTTCTCCAAATCCCCCCCACCCCCCACCTTCCCTCGCCCTCTCTCTCTCTTTCTCTCGTCGCGTCATTCACTCGGATGATTTCCTAATGACTATTGCGAAAATTGGGGGGGAATCCGGTAGCTAGTTTCGATTGGGGAATGGCTGGTAGCGTCTGCCGTTTCCCCGATATAATTGGCAAAGGCCGAAGTGCGTCTTAAGCCGGCGCGGCGGTATAAAGGTCTTGCTAAGGTATTAAGTAGCTCGGGGACATAGTCGAATTTGGCCAAGCAGCAGCCGCTTGGAATTCCTTGGGACGAGCACCGTAACGAATGCGTAATACGATTTTTATGGAGAGAGATGCCGCCGGTGAGTCGAAAATGCATCTGATTTGTGGCTGGGTGTTTGGGCGAGTGTGGCGCGGCCCAAAGCAAGGAGAGACTGCTCTCTGCTCCTGGCGAGGGCTCGCTCGCTCGCTCGCTTTCAAAGCCCCGGCCGATTCGCTTTGCATTTCTCCGAGCGGGCAGCCTCTCGTTTAGAGATTAAGAAATTTCGATATTAGGCGCTCCCTCCTCTAAGCAGTATTTATGGAATCCCCTGTCCCACTTTCCTCTCCTCTTCCTTAGATCCGTCACATGTCCACAACTAATTGCTATAGTTTTACACCAAGCAGAACTATTTTCTTCACCGGACTTTCTTTCTTAACGACCGTCTGTGTGATTTCCTGGCCTGTTCGGAAGAGAGATGAGAATTTTCCGGTCGAGCAACCCCCCATCGGGCCCGCTTATTACGTGAACGAGCCGGATCGATAAGATCTTGATCCTCTTAATTATCGCCGCAATACCGATCGGTACCGCCAGTATTCTCGAACCCATTTGTGGTAAATTTAATTGCTTAATCGACGCCTCCTGATCGTTATCTGCTCGACGGCCTCTTCGCTGCTACTCCCACTCGGCGATCTCTGTTAGGGAGCAGCCATCCAACCTCCACTGACCAGACACCATCCAGTTATTCCTGCCTTTTACTCATCGAGTCAACTGTCCTTTCTGTTTCAGAGCAAGCGAACCACCTGAACCTGTTCAACAACCGGCAACAGCCGAAGAAGAAGCGCAAGAGCAGGACGGCCTTCACGAATCAGCAGATCTTCGAGCTCGAGAAGAGATTCCTCTACCAGAAGTACTTGAGCCCAGCGGATAGAGATGAGATCGCGGCTCAGCTTGGTCTGAGCAACGCCCAGGTCATCACCTGGTTCCAAAACAGAAGGGCCAAGCTCAAGAGGGACATGGAGGAGCTCAAGAAGGACGTCCAGACTGTCAATCCATTGCTGGTCGCCCAGCACCACAAGACTTTCCTCGAGAACGTCCAGGATCTTGGTATCCTGAAGAAGAGGCCATTACCCAATGCGATGGACGAGAAATCGTAGACATTCTCATCCTGCAATTAGTTCTTTCTTTCGATTCGTGTCGTAAGAGATCAAAATCCCGGTCGATTCAAGTTGGATGTCGTTGTTGGAGGTATTGGAGAATCGTGATAAATTGGAGGCTATTAATCTCTAGAGAGCAGTACCACAGGTCTTTTGTATGGAGGAACGATAGTGCTTTCAGTAGTTTCCCTTTCTTCTGAGTACTTAGAACCAAGTACACGCATGTCAGTAGAGATCAGAGGCTTGCAGGATCATTCCAAAATTATCTCCTGATGATCGCACTTCGATTTTATACCCGCGCTATTTTCAGGGGACGCTCTATACCGCTAGATTAGCTGCTTTCGAGAACGCTCTGCTTAGAATGACGTTTTCGTAAAAGGTAGAATCGAGATGAGGGGACTCCAACGAGGTCTCCTTCCTTCTAGGGAGGAATCCACTAAGTTTTGATACCAATTCGTTTCTACATCGATCATTGCACCATTTATTCGAAATATTCCAAGACTAAGAAGTCTCGAGCAGCCAAGTTTGGCCAATGAAAAGTTCGGATTGCACAGTCACCTCTAAATTCTAAGAAATTTATTTTCCACATCCAGACTGCCAGTTCGTATTCGCATTGTATCCTTTGGGAAAACGTCCTTTTGTGGAATGAGAAAGGGGGCTGAGAAATCGGGACACTCGATCCAGAAGAACCTGAACTAATATTTCGTGGTTTTAGATAAGGCTCTATGACAACCCGCTGTACAAGCTCCGGGTATTTGTATTATATTGTATTTATTATGAGAAAGAGTGCGCGGAACGGAAGCCAAAAGATCCGGAGTGTGCGCGAGCGAGAGAGAGCGAGAGAATGAATGTATCGATAATAAGTTATTAAGCATAATATTATCCCGTAAATTATGAAGCGCGTTCGTCGTCGCCTGCGGTCGCGAATAAATCCTCCCCTGCCCTTCGCCCTCCCCTCCCCTTCGCCCTCCCCACCGCCCTTCTTCACCCTTTGTAAATAGGCTGTACATAAAATATCGTTTCGTTGGTAATACTGTACCTAGGCGAGAGATAGCGATAGAGTTAGAGGACGAGGGAGAGAAAGAGTGAGTGGTGTGAAAGATAAAGTCGTTAAGTATGATAAAAGAAGAAATTATCAGCGCTAGATGGGACACTGCAATATACCCCCCGACGATCAGTTTAATTAGTGAGCTTTACGATCGGAAGTGAAGATGTAAATGCGAGAGTGATCGAGCGAGAAAGAGCGTTGGCGCGTACGCGCGTGCGCGCGTGCCTGTCAATCTTAGGACATTGTGTATAGCGGATCGAAAATAAATGGAGACATCATTTAAAAGAAATCAATCGGATACAGAAACATATCCATGCAGACACTTCTACCTTGGCTGGAGAATTTTTGTTGCAGTGGTAGGGTGGCTCGGCCGGATCGCTGTTTATCAGGCTTTGAGTGAAAGGTGAATGAAAGGTGAGTGAGTGAAGGACCAGCAGTGCGCACTGTTATGCTTGAAAGCGCGTCAGTAGTGGCGAATTTCGGCCTCGTAAAGTTAAGTCAGTCCTTTGGTGCAGACTCGAGTCCCATCTAAAGGGGAGCTGGCTTAACAAGGCGAGATTTACGATTCCTCGCTATTTGGTCAATATTCGGAGGGAGGGGGGCCTCGCCGATTGCCAGTCTGGCTCAAAAGACCGCGCACCAAAGATGAAAAGGAAATGATTCCCAGAGGCAAATCGGTCGAAATGCCCGCACGAGATCGTTCTCGGAATCTTTTTGAACGGTGCTAAGCGAGGTTTACCCGCGTTTGTAATTTATTAAGATGAAGTCATTTGGCCGTTCATGCGCGTGCATTCCTACGAAGTCTGGTACTCGTCATAAGCATGCAATACCCTTCCTTCATCGGTTCGCTGGTAGATGGAAGCTTTACCGATGGAGATTTTGCGGATAATTTGATTAAAAGGTTGCTAGGGGCAGTGGGATAGTCGGATGGTAAATAGAAAAGTGACTGAGAGATCGACAAGAGGAGATATACGAGTGTGGATAGTTGGGGGCAAAGGGGCTGGTGGCGGAGCGGCGGGGGAAGCGAGGAGAGCAACAACCTGGTGTCTGCGGCTAAACGGCACCGTTTTATACCAAGTCTTGTTAATGAGTCCGTCATTACCCTGTCGTCATTAGCCTCGCGCCCAGCCATAACACGTGTCAGCGTAGTGGACGCGCTTGATCGATTAATCGCATTGAATCTAGGATGTCTATTAGAAGCGCGGTCAGCCTGATCGCTGATTGCGCGTTTGAGCGGAGCGGTGCAACAATCTGTAGCTGTAGGTTTGCTTCCCTAATGGTATGCTGGTCGAAATGAGCAGTCGGCAGAGATAGAGGAAGTGGAATGATTTGGCGCAATTTCCCAGGGATAATAGACTGACACGGCAGGCCGCGCCGCGCCGCGCCGCACCGCGCCGCACCGCGGCGGTAGAAAGATTTTTCTCGGGAGAAAGGCGCGATTAGTAGTGTGTGCATCGCGACAATTTGCACGGCTTCCCCTCGTGGCCCGGATTGGACGGCGAGCTTCTCTATTTGCCCGGGTATTGACGCTCTAATGGCTCGTTAGAGAGCGTGTAATTTGGTGGCTCGTGATCGCCGCGGCATTGGCTCTAATTCGCGTCGATTAATCCGGCAGAAAAAGCGCACGGTAAGCATCGGACTTTTTCGTAGTGGGAGCGCGCTGGAATGAGTGCTAATGGAAGGTAAGCAGGAGGGAGCGGGCGGGCGGGCGGGGTGGTAATTGTGTCGGGGGAGAGATAGAGTTGCTGTGTGTGGGTCCGGAGCGGCGCACGGCGCACGGCGTCCTGTTGGTTCTTGGGTGGATCGCGTCGGCTGGTTCGTAGCTTTCGCTGCCGATCGGCCGGCCCATATATGAAGCAGTAAGCAAGGTAGCCCACACCGCCCTGTAATTCAAGCGCCGCAACATCCAAATAAAGAATTCGTAATGGCGATGATGACCGCCGCCAATTTTCTCGATATATCCGATACACCAATAACTCAGCCAATAGCCAGCCCCTATACCTATATCTATAGTTGTGCAGTTTTGCTCATTGTCCTGAGATCCGGCTTCCCATGGATATTATCCAGAAATGAGTTCACTGATCCTTCAGTCTTTGGGGAGATTGCTTTTTTCTCTCTCTCTCTCTCTGAATTACGATTGACAGTCTTGGATGTTGATGGGAGTGTTGGGTGTATAAGGGCCGGTTAAAAATTGATAGGGGCGATATGCTGATCAGTATCGGCTACCGAGGACCTTGATCGACATTGCATCACCGAGCTACCGATCGTCGGTCCTCGCTGGCAAAAGGCGTGCGGGGCATTACCGCCGCTCTTTTGCATAATCCTCCTGAGAGAGAACGAGAGAGAGAGGCAGATTCCTGCCGATCGGTCTGCCCGTGGCGGTCATTTTCCCAACATTGACACGCCCCCGTAATTCGGACTCATTTACTCGTTGACTCGCTTAACCCGAGTCATGCTTCAGTCAAAGTGCTAGTGTGTATGCACCTACCAAGACGCAATCCGTAATTTCGAAGGGATCTCCGCGGCGCGGCGGCACGCAAGAAAAGGGCACCCACTTGCTCCACTGGGGATAATTAGCCGGTAGTGTGGAGCAGCCGTTAAGGAATCTTGTTAATTCCAAGGGAACATTTCGATCGGCGACTCCAATCCTTTCCTCTAAAAATCCTTCCATCTTCCGTCTAGTCCCCGATCGAGCCGCAGCTATCCACGATTTCACCTCTCTTCCAGCATGTTTTTTTTACTCGGCTCTGGCTCCGGCTCCGGCTCGAGCCCCGACCGCCTCTTCTCTCCAAGAGATCCCCCGGAATCTTTTCTCCCATGGCTCAGTCCAGCGGCACCTGCGGGGTCTTTGATCCTCCTCGTTCGCCAACGAGCTTCATTTACACGGGAGGTGGATATCTCGAGGGAGCTGGCCCTCTGTCGTTAACGAGAACGAGGAGCTTGCGAACTTTTCTCCCACCCTCCCTCGATCCTTCCCTCCTCTGGCCCGATCAGCACACCTAAATACAAGTTATGCCCTCAGCCGCGGACAATCTACTGGAATTTCCAAGTGGCAAAACAGAGGTAAGGAAATTAGTGTGTTGAAGGAGAAGCGAGCATGAAAAGGGAATGTTTCTGGCCGAGGAGGCGATCGTAATGAGGTATTGGCAGTGGAGGATAAGGTCCGAGGTGAGAGTCAAGTGGAGTAAAAGGCAGGCGCGAGTACTGGGAATGGTTGGTCGAATGGGACAGCTGATGGCCGGTGTCCCCGAGGGCGATCGGCCGAGACCAATCAACGTCCGTTCGTTCGTCCGTGCCCTAATGACACCTGCAGGCTAAAAAGCCATGATATTCAACAGCCAGGAACCGCTAACGAACTCTCTCAACCATTCACTGAACCGAGTGACGCTCATCTACCACCAACTTTTCTTACATTTCATAATGATCACTGTGTATCCGGGCCAGATTTCTTTCCGGGATCGACAGCCATTCCTAGACCATTTCTGATAGAAACAGACAGGAGGTATTTCTTCAAAATTGCGGCTAACTACATAGGCAATTTAACCGGTTCATTGGTTTCGCTAGGTCATTGCTCAATTAGTCATTCTTTGACAGGTTGATGGGGGGTTTACTTAAACGAACTCGAACCACTCTTCGCTCGAGCAGGTGTAATAATGATAAAAGCCACGAAATTCGTATTGGCTTCTTTGGTTCGCCTACGCTCTTGGCTAACCAGTGTTCTGGTTGCTTGGTGGATTATCCTTATCCGACTAAATCTGTACTAGGAAGTCTCGATTAAGATGAGGAGTGCGGGAGTGGGGTAGGTTTGTCTGGTTGAAGGGATGCGTAGAGGACGATCACAGAAGATCATGATGACGTCAGGTTGACGGAAGGGAACGGGTACCGGATAGGTTAATGGTAAGGAGGGCCAGGATGAGCGCGGCAGGCCGCTTTGCCAGCGGCGTGGCTCCTGATTACAGAGCTCTCTCCACTCCGGGATCCTCTACACTCTCGCTCTCACCTCGGTTATTGTAGCGAGCGGGTGCGGGCCGGTGCGGGCCGGTGCGGGCCCGGACATCACTATAGATCACCAAGTGGCCGCCAGTTTGTCCGATCAGCACGCTCGCCGCGCTGAGGTGTTGCAACTCGTAAGCTGCGCGGAGGTGGTCCCGGACATTCCAGTTTCACGAGAAATTTATCGGTGGCGTTACCGCGCTCCCACCCTAATCTGATTTTCACCCGATCGAACCTCCATCCCATCCCGAATCACCTTCGCCCTTAAATATCTTCGAATCCCCCGGGATTTTTTGCCAGTGGATCATTTGCCGCTCGCTTGATCGATGAATCGTCGCTCGCTCCCGGATCTCCCGATCCTCCCAGATCGAGAGAGCGAGAGATCCGCAGCTGCACTTGCTAAATGGTCTTAGTCGTAGTCAGGTGTAATTAAGGAAATAGTGATTAATTGGTCCAGCAGCATCGAAGCCCAGTTTTATCCTGGCATCCTAATGAAAGAGAACTCGCTTTCCATCCGTTAACTACCTATTCCTGCATTATATCTTTTTGCCTCTAGCATTGAGAAATCGGCAACGATCGGAAGATAGCGAGAAATGTCATAATTTGCGACACTCAATGTACTTGTTCGACAAGAATTCCCTCAGTGGCCAGTTAAGGGTGGTTGGGAGCGAAGATAAAGGGTGAGGCCCTCTTGGATGCATATGGTGCGCGTGTGTGTCGGCAGAGCCAGATTAGAGACTGCGAGATAATTAACTAGCGCCTTCAGTTACAGAATTCTCTTCTCTCATTCTATGCCTATGGCGCTCCACTCCATGTATCGGTCAATTATCCTTCTTATCTCAAGAATTCTGGAACGGTGTCATTGTTGGATCTGGGATCTTTGGAATCAGTCGTTTAGCCTAGAAAAAAATGTTGGACGTGGTAGAGGGAAAGAGAAGGAGAGAGGGAGAGAGAGAGAGCGTTAGGATTCCAGGCGAGGATTCCAGAGAAGCCGAGAAGAGGAGCAGAGCAAGGCGCACGGGGGTTCGGATTATTAGTGAGCGGGTAGTCGTAGAAGGTGTGATTCTGACGTGCCGGACGCCTCTTCTCTGCAGGTGAGAGACCACGAGCCTTGCCCAGGAGAGGGAAAGAGGGAGAGAGGGAGGGAAGAGAAGCGCTCGCAGAAGCGAGAACGAGGCTCGTTCGAGCCGCGGCGTTATACCTCGCCGCGGTGGGATGTTGGGCCGAGATGGAGAGTCAGGAGAGCCTCCTCTCTCTCTCTGCTGGATGAGATCGAGTGAAGGAAGAAGGAGAGACGGTCTCGGTGAGAGGTAGTGAAGAGTTGTAGGCGAGGTGGCCGGCGAGGTGCGGGGCAGGTAGGTGGTCCAGGGTGGGAGAAGATCAAACGAGCCGACAAGCCACGGGGTGGTCTCTACCCGCGCTCCTTCGCCGCTCTTCCTTCACTCCTCTCGGCCCGCCGCCCTTACCTACCGGCCCCGCCACCTTTCTCGCTCTCTCGCTCTCTCGCTCTCTCGCACTTCTCCTCTCGCCTCTGCGCCTCTCTCTACCCGCGCAATATTATTCATATCTCCACGCTCACGTTAGCCAAGCTATGTGACCCCCCTCGCGGTGAGGCTGAGGCCATAGCCGGAGCTGGGGCCGGAGCCGGGGCCGGGGCCGGGGCCGTCCTTTGCCTTGCGATCTACGGGAACGCACAATCTTCGCAATGTGCCGCCGCGCAACATTGTGGCTGAGCAGACCCTGGCGGGCTTCAGCTTCGCCAACCTCTCCACACGACCACCTTACCACTAATACTGCCTGGCAACTATGAAATATCGCGATTCCCTCGGGAAATTCACGATAACGACTTCGTTATTGCACATAAGAACTCCTCGTCCGTCGCCCATCATCGCAGACTTTAGCAACGACAGGACTGATAGATTTCCAGTTGGCAAAAATAAGAAATGGGACGTGGTAGGCGAGATTTCCTTGGTAAAGAGTAAGTCGCGCATCTGGAAGTTCACGTGCTCGCATTAATAAATTGGCAGGGCGATCGGGGAGGGAGAAGGGCGGCGATTTTAGTTGCAAATCGTAAAGTGCCGCGAGACCCGACAAAGGCCCCATCAAAAGGACCGCTTTCCTTTGCTCTTCCTCCTTCTCCCTGCCGCGATATTCTTGCATCTCGTTTTCAGTAATGGAACGATCTCTCCTCCTCTTTCTCCGTGCGCTCTCGCTGACTCTCTTCAACAGGCAACTTCTATCGGACCCTCCTCTACCCACTCCCGCCTCGCTCGCCTCCTTCCTTATTCTTCATTCATTCTTTCCTCCTCCTCGCACACTCGCTCCTCTCCTAACATACTTGGAGCCACTCGTTCCCTCTCTCCAACTATCTAAGTACTTACTTCTCGCTTCTCCACACCTCCAACATTATCATACAAACATTGATGAGGAGAGCGAGCCCAGTCTCATCATTTCATACACAAAGAGAATAACCTTCATCGGGCCTTCCAGATTTCCATAAATTATGGCCAACTCTTGGCTAGGGATAGCCAACCTAATCGCACGCGATTAATAAGTGGGTCATGTTCCGAGTCGAAGGAGATAAATCAGGTGGGAAGAGTAGAAAATTTCGGTGGTCGTTGGATGTCGATAGTGAGGGAGCCCGAGGAAAAGGAGGAGGGACGGAGAGGCAGAGTGAGCCAGAGGGTTTTGCGGTAAGAGAATGGCCCTGGTGGACCAGGTGCCCTAAGAAATTAGTAGTGGCCGTGTACGGCTAAAGGGCCGAAGGTTCCTAATAACCTCACACCGGATGGTATTGACGCTGGTCCCGAAGGATCGGCACAGGAAGAGAGCGCGCAGCGCACACCTTCCTCCTCGAGCTGGACACCCCTGCCTTGCTGCATTACCCTTGGCATCTATAGCTCAATTTGCCGACACCTCGCTAAGTATAGGTTGGGTGGGTGGTCCTTCCTGGGAGCAGGAGGGCCACGATCAACGGCCAAGAGAAGAGGAGCAAGCCTCACCAGCAAGGAGAGTGATACGCTCCTCGAGGAGAAAGAGGGGAACCCGGCGAGAGCTAGTGAAAAGGCCCAAGGAGAGTTTACATCGTATATCTTGGGGAAGCATGGACCACAATGGAGGACTCTTGCCGGGATCGATGTACCAACCCCTTTGCCACCCACAACTCTCATGGGACCCGCACTCATTCTTTTTTCCTACTTCTTCCTACCCCTCACCCACCCACACTTGAATCACTCTCCTCTTTTTAACTTCGATCCACGTGCACATCTAATTTTTCCATATCCTAGTGATTGGTGCTGTACAGGATAGCCTGATGAGCAGTCGGATTACCATTGGATCAATGATTCTAATAAGAATTATGGCCGCAATATCTCCTATTCATTACGGGAGATGATGCATCGGTGTAGCTTCCTGGCAGAGCTGTACGCGTGCATGTCGCTCTTGAAGATTTCTTCCGGGAACGTATATAATTCAAAATTAGAGCATGTGTGTTGTCAGTAGAGCCTGGCTTTCTGTGCTTTGCCAGTCTACAGAGGCTTTGCACCAGAGGGAATCATAAAATATACTATACTCTTGCTGAACCGATTGCAGCAGCCCTTATTTCCGACTTAAGCTAGTTCTATCAGTACTGTACCGTCCAAAAGTTAACTGTTCATCGAAAGAACTGTTAACTTTGCTTTGCATACTGTTGATGGACTTTCATCAGTGCTTGTCCGCTTCAGAAATTTGCCAAAAAAATGAACTTTGAGCTAGGGCTCTGGAATTTTTTCTACGTTTTCCTCGATGCAAAAAAACACTTTCTACAAAGTTTCAGCCCCGGGAAAGGTCGGGAAGATTAAAAAACATGAGGAAAACCATCGAAATGAAATATTCAAGATCGGTTTTCCATGTGTTTTAGGTAGAATTCCGGCATTTCCCCCACAACATTGATGTTTTTTATCCGTTTTGAGACACGAGCAATCGAAAAATCAAGCGTTCGTCCCGGTCCCAGAACCTTCGAAAAATTGAAAATTTTTGAAGGGGTATGCCTTAAAAAATTTGCGAAAAAATGAATTTTGAGCTAGGGCTCTGGAATTTTTTCTACTTTCTCCTCGATGCAAAAAAACACTTTCTACAAAGTTTCAGCCCCGGGAAAGGTCGGGAAGATAAAAAAACATGAGGAAAACCATCGAAATGAAATATTCAAGATCGGTTTTCCACCTGTTTTAGGTCGAATTCCGGCATTTCCCCCACAACATTCGTGTTTTTTTTCCGTTTTGAGACACGAGCAATCGAAAAATCAAGCGTTCGTCCCAGTCCCAGAACCTTCGAAAAATCGAAAATTTTTGAAGGGGTATGCCTTAAAAAATTTGCGAAAAAATGAATTTTGAGCTAGGGCACTGGAATTTTTTCTACTTTCTCCTCGATGCAAAAAAACACTTTCTACAAAGTTTCAGTCCCGGGAAAGGTCGGGAAGATAAAAAAACATGAGGAAAACCATCGAAATGAAATATTCAAGATCGGTTTTCCACCTGTTTTAAGTCGAATTCCGGCATTTCCCCCACAACATTCGTGTTTTTTTTCCGTTTTGAGACATGAGCAATCGAAAAATCAAGCGTTCGTCCCAGTCCCAGAACCTTCGAAAAATCGAAAATTTTTGAAGGGGTATGCCTTAAAAAATTTGCGAAAAAATGAATTTTGAGCTAGGGCTCTGGAATTTTTTCTACTTTCTCCTCGATGCAAAAAAACACTTTCTACAAAGTTTCAGCCCCGGGAAAGGTCGGGAAGATAAAAAAACATGAGGAAAACCATCGGAATTAGATGAAATTAATTATTCGGGAGGGCTTCTCTTCGTGTTTTTAATACAATTCCGGCATTTCTGCCGCTGGTTTCATGTTTTCTATCTGTTTTGATACTCGGACAATCGATTTACGAAGTTTGATAGTACTATCTTAAATAGTAAGCTCAGCTTCGTGGGAAATGTGGGAAAGAAAATCATCAAGAGACAATTGCCGGTTGAAATGAAGTGAAGCCATCGATTCGAACTTGAAAAAATGGAAGATTTAAACTCCGTTGAGGAGGCTTTCGCCGCGGTAGGGCCGAATTTCCTGACAATCATTGGGCCGTGACAAAGAAATACGATCACTGATTAAATCGAGCAATATCCCAGGAGGTCGGTGATTGGTAGTGGGAGAGGACGCTTCGTAAACAATTAATTACACATATTTCTTTTAGTTACTGTGAACGAAATTGGAATGGTAGCAATCCAGACTGGCAATAAACACGGCACAATATTTTTGCGCAAGCCTGCTTGCGCGGAGCACGCTCCGCTGGTTCGGGAAAGCAGCCGGCAGTTTTACTGATCGATTCGTACATAGTAAACAGCCCGGCGTGATAATTAATCGTTTAGCCACGGTTGACGAATCGCGGCGGAATATCCCGCTCGATTACAATAGGACGATTGCACAAACAAAGGCATTAATAGGCGATTGGAATGAGCGAGCGCCCTGGCGATGATACGGCTTGCCTTCGACAACGTGAAAATCCATAATGCAACACTCCAGACCAGAAATTGCCTAATGCAATCACTTGTTAGAGTGTACCGGAACAATGCGGGCATTGTATTGCGATCTCTATACTTTGAAATCCCTCATTAACTATGCTCCGTCGATCATCGAATCGAGTGGGAAAGCTGGCACCTATGAATCTTTATTGACGCGACAGAAAAGAAGCAGCATTTTTTCTATTATCTGTAATTGGATCGATGTCTCCCGATGGTTAATCTTCGGCATTCCTGGCGAGGTACGTGAGACAGCAAAGTACGCGGTTCTATAATTAACTAGCGATACCAGGAGGCATAAACGTCATCGTATTAAACCTGCACGGGCGTCATCTCGGCAGGGAGAGAGGTCCGTTAGTCGATAAAGTAGCCGGCAACGACCTTCCAATAAGTATCCCGAATGGAAGGACAATTCTCAAATTGATCGGCTTCCGTGCGGCATTCAATCATTAATTAATCGAGGGATTTCATTCCCTCCCACCGCTGGGCTGGCTTGCTCGCCAGCTCGCCAGCTCGCCAGCTCGCCCGTGCCCCGCTTTCTATCTCCCTTGAATGCCAAGTGGTTCTTTGAAAATGGGCCCCTAGTCCCCGAATTCGGAGCCTGGGCCTTTTCCCGCCCTCGGCGGGGCAATCGTAATTCTCGGTTTTAATCGATCTACGAGGCGCGGGCGCAATAATATTTTCGGCGCGCGGTGCGTGCGGCCCTGTGTGACTCGTGTAATTGGCTCCCAACTGGACTTCAAAGGGTGCCGCTCGCCTTCATCGTGCCGCTACAGGCGCGAGCGAGCCAGCGGGATCCCACTCGCACAGTCGCACCGTCGCACCGTCGCACCGTACATCCTTTATCCCTACCACTGGCAGACACACCACCAGGCGCAACCTCGGGCCCACAACTCCTACCACCGCGACACTCTTACGCCAGCGCTCCCAGAGCGAGCAAGATGAGAGACCCCACAGCCCCAAACTCAGCTGAGCTGAGCTGAGCTCGGCCCTTGGCTAGAGTGGGGAGGAGAGCGCCCGAGACGAGGAGGCTACACGTGAAAATTACACGCGCCATGCACGAGCACCAGGGGACACCAAGGGGTGAGTAAATGTTGGAAAGGCTCAGACACGCGCACGCTTTCCCAAAAGCAGAGAAACCAGCTAATCCTACACGTCTCATTATGGCAAGAGGCTAGATAGCTCGGACATTTCTGAACGGCATTCAGAGATAGGAAAGGTGAAGGGCCTACTCGATGAACAAATGTTCCAATATTGGGTAGATAGCGTTGGAGTTAATCGTGCGACTTGTGTCGTGTAAATACACCTGTACCATCCGGTTGACAGTTTTTGGATGATGAGGCAAGCGCTCGGGACTATGCCTTCGAGAGGCTTCTAGCAGCAATATCGCCATTTTCCGAATATAGATGTTTTGTGCGAGGGGAAGCGAAGCGTTACCGTTGATGGCTTGTGCTAGAGGTTTCTCAATGTCGCTGGCAAGATTCGCTCGGGCCAACACTTTTGACGGGCTATTATAAAATTCCACGGATGGTTCATCGGCCATCCATAAAACGCGTCTATTATCTCGAGAGGAAGCGAAGGGGTAAAGGACGTCGAAGGACATCCGTCTGAGTGGGCCAGGATGGCTCACTCGAGAGCGAGACGCGCTCCTCGCTCTCCCATCTCCCTGGCAGTTGGTAACGAGGGAACCCCCTGGACTTCTCGGGGCCCGAATCTTTCGCCGGCCAAAGGAGAGCTTAACACCCGAGGACACGGGTCGTTTAGGCGGCTCCTTTCTTCGATCATTAGTCCGCGGAGGCAGCACTCTCCCCTCTGCCCTCCCTCTGCCCTCCCTCTCCAACCCTCAACTCTTTCCGCTCGTAAGTCCGCGGCTACCCTGCCATCCTCTCCCTCCTTCGCCTGCCTTTTCTCTCATCTCTTTTTATCTCCACTTCCAACCGACCTCCGCGAATACTCAGCATGCCTCCAAGGATTACACATGCTTTGACAGATGACACGGCCAATCGGTAATTGGACATCCGATTGCTCGCCCTCGCATCCTCGAGCATGTCTGATCCTACTTTGATCCAATCTCTGCTCCTCAAGTTTTGCCTGGCAGACTTATGCCAGTGGAGCTTTCGTGCAAGTAGTTTGGAAGAGCAGTTGGGATGGGTGGTGGTTGGTGGTGGCACAAGTACTTTGGCTGTGTTATGAAAGCCGGTGATCAGGATCGTAAAAGTTGGCTGCCGCCCTCTTACATAAACATTAGCTCCGAGACTTTCCCCTAATGACCAGAGTCAGGCGTTTTGACGCGGACACCCGTTGAAGTAGCGAGCTCGTTGAAGGGAGAGGACGCATCCTGACTCCTGACGTCTTGTGTCGGCGTCGATACGCACCGCGGAGCGTCGCGAGTGAAAGAAACGTTTGCTCAAAGAGCTGCCGCCTCTCTCTCCAGGCATTGCCAGACCTTCTTCTGCACTGTGTACAATCAGTTTCCTTTGGTGGTTCTGCTAATTGTCGTCTATTGACCCGATCCTGCCGGACGTGCCGTCATCGCTTTCGCAATCACCACTTTTTTGGCAAACCTCGCAATTTTAACACCTTCAGTTTGATCGAGAAATTATCAATTGAACTTGCTAATTACTTTTACTCCCCTTACAAATTTTCCGCCACTACTTCGGCCACGCTTTCTTATCTCTATCGGAAATCCGTAGTTAGGAGTAGAACGCAGTTATTTCCCTTATGAAAACAAGCATGCTATTCCATCCGTCGCGCTCACTATTTGCCAAGGGACAATCTTGTCCGGAAGCCGCTCAGACGAGTATCCTGTCTTTTACAAAACATTTCCACGGCCGGATGCCAATTAACCCTCTCCTAAATAGTTGAAAATAATGCTCTAATCTTGTCAGTATAATCAATGTTTGCCATTTGCAATCGCGTGTCATTTGATAATGAGTTTCAGATTCAAGAAAGTCGAGGGAAGAGGAGCCAAGCAGAGGCGACCATTTATTATCTTTAATACACTGGACAGCACAGTCTTTTCAATTGATGTTAAAAGAAAATAGATGTACCCTTAATAAAATGGCATCTTTATTTTATTGGAGGTGGAAATGCCTTTGCTCTTATCTGTCTGTTGAAAGCCTCACCATTCGATTGCGTCTATAATAGAAAGACGTGTTCCTACTTTTATTAGAGGGCCAAGTCGGCAGCCTTTGAGCTAATCAACCCTCAAACTCCTGCTGGTGTGTTGTATAACGCTGACTCCTAAAAGCTTTTTAGATGGAGGATCCTTATACAATCGGAGCCTCGTGTCAAACTTGGAATGAGCCGAATGAGATGTGAGTGAACTACAAGTATTTCTGGGATATTCTGCGGTTGGGTAAACATACATGATAGGAAGCTAGTTAGTGAAAATGACAAAGGCAGGATGGACGACCTTCGGGAAGATAATACTTTTTTGCTGAGTGTCCTTGCCTTTCTCGCAAGGACGATCGCGCAGGGAGCACAAGTTCCAACAGAAAGAGATTACGACGGGGGAAAAAAGGGGTAAGCATGGTAGAGGAAGGAGAAAGGATCCCTTATGGCGGCAACGCGGTGGATCATGATTAATCAATTAGCGATCTCGGAGGGCCCCTTTAAAAATCGAAGTTGGCCCTGGCTGAAAAAGGGTCGGGCCAAAGGAGCCGACGATGACGCGGCCGAATCCGAAACCCATGGAGATTGTCAACCGATTTCCGAAAAAATTCGAGCACCGCCAATTGTACCTCCTCGAGAGGACTCCGCCTGCCCGTCCCACACACCCGGCACGCCACCACCCACTCCCCCTTCCTTCCTTCCTTCCTTTCTTTCTTTCGTAATCGCAGCACTTTTTACCGATCGCCCACCAGTTTACAGTGCCGATGACGCCGGTGATTTTACAGTCTAGCTCGCTCTAGACCTTTTTACTTCAATCCGTTTGCTTTTTCGCCAGGGCCTCGCGCCCACCCATCGGGCTTAATTAATTCGTTGGCTACTAGTTACTCGCATGCTCCCCATTAACTCCCTCTCCCCTCCTCCTGTCCACCGCCTCACACGTAGTATTTGCCTCGCGCAATAATTGCCCCACTTCTTCCAACTATTCTCGAAAAAGTTCTCCCCTTTTGCATGATTGATTTTTTGCCGTGCACCGATAGCCTTTGCCAGGCTCTCCTGACTAGCCTGCTGATATCTCTATGGAGTGGTCGCGTGTCCTTGGCGATTTGGTCGCGCGAGTGTTTTTCCCTCGAGTCGAAGTAGAGTGTGGCGGCGGTGGTCGAGAATATCGCGGTGGTCGTCGCAGCCTCGAGAGAAAATCTCAATCATCTCTGGCCGGTTTCTTTTGTACCGGACGGGGCCTAAAGGAAAGCCGCGATTGGCCAAGGGGCGTTCAAAGCGAGCCGCCATGACTCGCAAAGCGGCCCGCTTTTGTTTGTGAAACAATGGTGCTCGGCACCACTCGGCTCACTTAGCGTGCCAGCTAAATGACAACCTCTTCCGATGCTTAATCTATTAGGAAAATTAGCGGGTTCTACCATGAAGCCAGAGCGAGAGAAGGAAGGTGAGTGAGTGTGACTGAGTGAGAGAGAGGGAGAGGGGCAGAGGTGGGCCGGCGAGGAGGGGTGCGGCAGAGGGAAAGGATGGAGCGACGAAGGTGCATGATCGAAGGGTGATCCTGCGCCCTCGTGTCTCACCCAAGGTGGGATAACACTTTTAACGAAATAATTGCTCGAGACTTAGTAATTTCCTCGCTATCTCCTCGATGACAGGATCGACTATCTTTTCAGAGGACTTTCCTTAATCCTGCTCGACCTCCTAATCCTCTTCCTATCTATCGAACATCATCGGCCAAGGTGCGGCCAAGCTGATGTACCAATTACAGACTTCTGTCGGAATATTAGAGCTCTGCCCACGAGCTCCACGAGCTGCTCGAGCACGTGCCTCTTTTTAGCTGTCAGAAATCCCTTAGCCAACTGTCCATTTGCTCGATCCCCTTTTCCCCCGAGTGGCACAAGTGTCACAAGTGTCACACACCTTGCCAATAGTTGTTTGGATGCTCGCACGAAACTCAGGCGTGGAACTCGTCTCACTTAGCTATTACGTATTGTTTTCCTGGAGGTAGAAAGGTGTGCAGTGGAGTGTATATCGGAATATGGGTGGGTATACATTGAATAGAACCGATGGTGGAAAGAAATCGAGTAGGAACTCGTCCTGAAGCCAGCTGTCTGTGTGTACGTTTGCCTTTGCGTTACGCAAGACGGAAAGCGCGAGTCATAAAAAGAGCGTTTAAAAGTTCCTACTTAGGAACAGTTAATTACGTGACGTGAACGACATCGAGATGTAATTCATAGTTCGCGGACCCAGCTCTGCATTATTTCACTTCCGGTCGGATGTGTCGCGTGAGCCTTCGTCCTCCGTAGAAACGAAGCACCGATCACGCATACTCTAATTACAGTGGTTGGCATAGCGATACCCTTAGACTTCTCTAAAGAAATCCACCTGTTTAACAGCACTTTTCTCGGCAATGTACGCACACTCATCAAGATTGTCGACCTCGATTTATGACGTCCAATATATTCGTTCGACCCCAACAAATTTGCAACACCAAGGACTCCCTGCTTGACTGATTAAAATTGACAATACTGGAACATTTTTAGGTGACTGGTTGAGTGAGTGAGAGATCGTCAGTGGGTCTGTTAGCGTGAGTCGAGGGTTTAGCTTCAGCTGGCAGCTTGCCTCGCATCGGTAAGTTCCCTTCGAACGTTTAGTTATCCCCGTCGGGTACTGTAGGACAGCCAGGGGAAAACGACACACCGTTTGCTGAGTTTTCCTCAAAGAGGAGCTTGGGAAAATTGCCTCCTTTGGTGTATTAATAGAATTTTTTTTCCCAGGGAAAAGTTACAGTCGTCTCATATTTTTAGATGCCTGATTAAACCATAGAAAGCGAGGGTTGAAAGAAATGTCTTATTTCTTCAACCCTTGTATGTGAAAAGTATAAAATTTTCAAGGCAGATTTGTGGTTTATGGGAAAGAAATGAAAAGGGATTTAATGGGAAATAAGATCGCCCTCATAAAATCAAATAATTCGAGTGAAAGCATCTTTGGTGCCGAATATATCCTCGGAGGCAATAAAGCCTGGTAGAATGGTGCTTGTTCGTTCAACGACCGAATATCGGAAGGGAAGCGAAACGTTAGGGTAAACTGACAAACAATCGGGTAGGCTGTCACTCTCTCGAGAAGGTGGAGGAGGACGAGTTGGAGCATCCGAGTCATCTGTTTCCTACGGGCGGTGATGTCGTTTATTTTTCCAAAATGCCTGCTAAAACAGCGGCGCGGCCGGCGCGGCCGCCGCGGCCGCCGCAGCACGGGCCCTCGTCAGAGTAATTCGAGACCTATTTATAGTGGTCCATCTACCCGACTATCGACCATCCTTTTTACAAAGTAGCACTCGAGCCAAGCTTGCACGGATGCTAGCATTGTATGGTGGATGGGTGGGTGGTTTAGTGTAGGAAATGGTGTCAGATCGATAGAAGCGGTCATGTAGCAGGACTCTTCTAAGGTGACCAGTCGTACTTAATCTGTGGCGGTGGCTGGAGGGAGAAAAAGCCGCAAGGAGCAAGTGGACCAAGTGAAAGGAGGCGAAACTGGGTAGAGATGATCGGAGGGTTGGGGAGATATTCGCCGATAGTATAAGGCCAGTTGGCGTATCAGAGGGGCAAAGGAAAAATCGAGGGAAGGAATTTTCTGAACTGCATGAAGCGCTGCTGATTGGCCGCTCGCACGCCAATTTTCCCCGACGTCGCTTTCGCCACGAAAAATCGCTAAATTGCTTCTTTGAAATGCCGGAAAAAGCCGGAGGAAATGGTTTCCTCGCTAGTTCGCTACCAGCGAAGTTTCTTCGTCTCGTTCCTCTCTTCCTGTCCCCCTTTTTTCTCCACCAGCCACGGTAAGCATCGTTACTTCTCTCTGACGATCCTGCTTCTGCCCTCTTTCCGTTTGATTCCAGCTGCGATCGACCACGAAATTTTAAGTAGCACCTCACTCAATTGCCACGACCTTCTATCAAACTCCAGCCTCCTCACTCCCACCCGATATATCTATCCACTGGTAATGAGCCCTTGTCGCGCACACTGAGAGACTGACGAGTGATGCATCGGCAAGCACGTGTTGGCAATTCGTCGCGACTTTGCGTTTTGTTACTTACTCTCCACGCGCCAGATGCTTCCCCCGAGGCTTTACGATCTCGCCGCGCAAAAATACAAGACCATCTTGCCCGAGAGCAACTCGAGAAGAGCATGCATCTACTTGGAGCATCGGTACAATTTCAATTGGCAGAGATTTTCACTGGGATGGGAAGCTTACTAATTTTTATTCATGCATCTCGCGTGAATTGACTGGCTAGGAGAGTTGGTTGGGGCGCCGGGAAATTGCCGGTTCGGAGTTTGAGATTTTCTGCCACCACTTTCCTCTCTCGACTCGCGGCAGACTTACCTTCTTTTCGGCTAACTCTCTCTCTCCCCTCTCTCACTCCTGCCTTCTCCTCTCAATCGCGCCCACTCCTCAATTCTGACACGCGTTTCAATTGGGATGGTTGCCAAGGAAACCTAGGAGCAGGAGTGTCACATGGACTATTGAAGAAGTTAAAGGGGATTCGGGCTTCTTTCGGCAAGGAACTCCTATCTGGCACTTGCACCAGTCACCAGAAGACATGCTTCAATTAATTCTTGTAGGCAAATTTCATTTCCCCACGGTTGACGGCCTAAAGAGACAATGGATTTATCTGGCGTGAAACGTATGCCCGTTAGAGGCTACGTGGTTCGATTATACTTTTAAATTCGTGTACCCATTTCACGTCTATTGTAAAAGATAGTACGCGCAAGCTCCCACAGAGCCTCCCGGGAAAAAAATGGGAATTTTTGCTCGTCCCTGAAATGACTCGTGCAGAATTGATAATAGCCCCCATCTACCCACTAGCCAAGTAAATCCCTGACTCCAGTTTCTAGCCAAAAAATACCGCTTTCCAATACTTTAACATACCATGAAAGTATCTCGAATTAAAACAAAATATTCCTGGAGATAAATCAAGGTTTATCCTTTAAATCTTGAAGAATGGGGGGCGGCTCTCGTTGAATTAGTTTAGGGGGAAGATCCGGAAATAATTATCGAGGACATAGAGCTTGCATCTTCCGGTTTAACTCATCTGCATCGGCAGTGAATTCCGCGATGCTAACCGGCCTGCCGATGAACGGCGGAAGGGCAGAGAGAGGGAAGCAGAAAAGGGGTGGTACGTGTGAACGAAGTCTGCAGTAGTCGGGAAAGGGACGGGAGTACCGTCCGGGTGCTATTAACAGCTAATGAAAATTAGCTTCCGTCGCTTGATTGAGCGGCAAATCGTTCCTTTCTTGTTTCGGGAGCGAGAAGTCCGCCGGCGGTGTCGTTAAACCGACGGTACTCCCGGCGGGAATTGCAACGTTTTTTTCACCCCTTTCGCCGAGCTCGCCCAGAGGAAATTCGTCGGCCAAGTGTTCGACTTTCAGGCAGCCCATCCACCGACTGATTGGTGTTCACTTACATTTTATTATCGTCGCCCGAG
Source organism: Ectemnius continuus (assembly GCA_910591665.1). NCBI lineage: Eukaryota > Metazoa > Arthropoda > Insecta > Hymenoptera > Crabronidae > Ectemnius > Ectemnius continuus. The sequence goes on from OU342866.1 coordinate 469,322, forward strand.
AGAACCTTGATGTATGTGGTTCGGAAAAAGTAGATGAGCTTGTTCTATCGGGTAACTGTAACTGTGCAATGGACCATTCTGATTTTCTTAATGGAAACCGCAAGTCATCTCAATCCGCGTGGAGATTCGGTAACGAGATCGTGTCAGCAGAAGGATTCGTTTAGCGGCAAGAGCATCACGGCTTTAGAATGTTTGGAAGCTGGTATACAGCCGACGCGACGGTAATGGACTGCAGAGGCGACGATAAAATCAGATGCCTCGGCAAATCGTGACCGGTACCGTCTCAAAGTAACCTTTGTCTATTCGCAATCAATGTTACGACTAGAGATCTGCATCGATTTCATTTTGCTTTCCATCAAAGTCTGGTGAGAGCCGGTTAGTGAATCCTGTCCCGTCGGTACTCCTTTGAAAGCTCCCTCCTTTTAACCCGGATTCCCCCGAAAACTCGAGCCCTGTTCGACGAGGATAATGTAACTCCTTTGTTTATAACAGATGAGTGTCAGATCTAGCCCTTTTTTCTTTGGAGCCGCCAGTTAAAGTCTGCTCGTCTCCGCGTCTGAATAAACATATCTGATGTCTGTCGGGCCCACCCAGACGCCAGGCTATTAAAACCCTTATGGGAATCTCGGCTTCCTTTCAACGCTCCAATTTCCCCCATTCTTTCCACATATTACCAATCAATATCTAACCAACAGCACAGGTAATTTTCTTCGAGAAATCTGCAAGGGTTATTCAAGAAACGTAGTGAACGACAAGTATGTACTTGTGCATTCGTTGAAAGTTGCTGTGGAATACATGAGTGGGTTTCTCTTATTTTCATGACGCACCGATGGAAGTGTGAAAAAGCGTAGGCAGATACTTACTGTCGGGGGCAAAGAGACTACTTAGGAAGGGGCAGTAAAAAGTATCTCCACTTGTTTGGGAGCGAGGTTCGGCATAAGAGGGCAAGCTTTTTATGAACAGTAGCATATGCCGAGTCGCGCAAGTTCACCGAAGGGTGGAAAAAAGTCAGAGGAACACTTCTCTTAAATAGTAAATCACATTTATTTGAATAGTTCGATGTATCGCGGGGTTAGTGCCGCGCGAGCAACAACTCACTCGGACTCAGTCACGCTTTGGTAGTAAAGTGTAAGAAAGTTCCACTAGTATTAGCTCTCGATAGACGACATTTCACCTTTATTGCACATCTTTCACTAACAGCACTAGGCAATTTTCATTCGTACAGTCAGACTATAACGTTTCACATACTTCTGAACACCTTATCTCTAATAGTACATCTGATACTACGAGTCTAGTGATAGTCTTGGAGAGAATGATTGGTAATCAAAGTACGACACTTCCTAGGACAGACGCAGATTGAAATAATCACCAAGTTCACCCCTTTCTCTCGTAGCTTCACCTTTATACAGTTATTTACACACTAATTTACAGGACCCCTGCCTAAAGAAGTACGGTCACTATGTGCCTCTGCGTAAAACTCGCAGGATCCGCAAAGATTCGCTTGCCGCTTAGGATAAAAAATGTTGAAGTCATCACTAGCTAAGTCGAAGGGGGCAAGGACACAATGAACAAAGGAGGCGATTGTTTAGACTAGTTGAAAATGAGTGGATTTCATGGTGCGAGAATGGGTGATAAGAAAACTGTATCTATTTCTCGTCATTGATTTTGGATATTGGGCTTTGCTCCAAACGAGGTGCAATGCTGTTTTGTACCTGAATGTGGCTGGAGTGTAGGGGAGGACAGAGCAGGGGATGATAGGGTAGACAGTAGTACGGGAAACCGCTGATCGCTTTGTTCGCCGGATGAATTTGCGGGCCCGTGATTTGGCCGGGAAGTTGGCCGGAACCACGAAGAGGCAATCCCCTCAAATGCTCATCCGGATGTACCAAAACGCGCACCGCCACGCGCCTCGCGTTCCCCGAATTCACTAGGGCTCCCAATTCCTGCTGCTGTCTCCTTTTCGTCTTGTACCTGCAGTCATCGTTGTAATTCCCCCATTCAATCGCACAGATTTTTTAAATGGCAAACGCATATGAAATGCTGGCGCTTACCGTCGATTTTGAAACCAGATTTTCACTTGGGTCTCGGTGAGTTTGAGCCCGCGAGCAAGGTCCGCCCTTTCTGGTCCAGAAAGATACTTCTGCGCGGCGAATCTTCTCTCGAGCTCGTAAACCTGTGCATGGGAAAACGCTGCCCTGCTACGCTTCTTCCTATTCTGGAGATTCTGTGCGTGGCTCTGGCCCTCGTAGATATCTTCCTCGGCGTCGTCTGGAACGTTCGGTTCATATATCCTCCCGTGAATTAATATGGGAGTGATGATTTTCGTGGGTGGCTCGAAGAGGAGTCCGCCAGAGTTCCCATCTGCGAGCTTTTCATGTCTCGTCCAAACGTTAACACACGTGCACTCGCTACATACTCCGACATGTTTACGCTCCCGTTCTCTTCCAGTAATTCTCCTTCGAGTCTAACCAGAGTCGAAAAGTCATTCATACCACCGAATAACCTATCGCTCAATCCAACCATCATTTTTACGCTAATTTATTTCCCCCCTGGCGATAATTCTTTGAAACCATAATTATTTTATCGCGTGCTGATCGAGGATGCGTCAATGTTTATCGGGAAAAGAGGGAGGGGTGAGGGGGGCAAGGGAAGGCAAGGCATTTAGAGAGATCTATATTTGATCACTTTCGACGTCAACTCTCGGTGGCATCCCGTCCGGCTAATGCGCGCTCCCTCCTCTCTGACGCTCGTCAAACACACGTCCTACACCACATATCCTGCAAAACCTATATCGAGAGTGTTCGAGAGCAGCAAGTGCCGTTTGCTCACTCCGATTACACTCGATGACCCTTCCTCCCTTACTCTTTTCCCGTATGAATCCCGATCATCCTTAAACAACCTAATGAAACGCGATCCTTTCAATTTCACCCATCCTCCAAGCACCTGACTTGATTTTACTGATGATCTCGCGACTCGTCACAATAGTGGGAGGGTGAAAAATAGTGGTGGTGATCCCGTTTTAATAGTTGGAGAACTGGCTCTCGCGTATCCTGTCCATTACCGTATTAAGTGACTCTAAAGGACGCAATCGTGGAAAGGGCTTCGTAATATTCTGAGTGCGCCTTGAATCGGTGCCAGCTCGTGCGCGTACCACCCCCTTAACCCGACCAAACTAAAGCCCGACTTTTACCAAGCAATGAAACAGCTCTGTTGAAAGATCATTAGCTAATTGTAGGCCCGAGGTTCCTCTCATTATAAATATTATTGTAACTCTCTTCCGGAAGGTTGCCCAGCCTTTTTGTTGTGGTGGGGAATGATGTATTGGAGGTATGGACGGAGCTGCGAAGTTTCCGGATGATTGGAGCATCGAGAGTGATTGTCAAAATTGAATTGGTTGGCTAACCTTGATCTAAATATGCTTTTGAGGTAATCCCCGAAGGCTCAAGGCAACTAAGACGGAGTAGGAGCGTGGGCAGGGATCGAATAAGTGCAAGAACTAGAGAGCCGGCCACTCGTGACGTCTGCCCGCTCGAGTACCCACTTATGCTACTAAAATTACATTCAATTACGTTATCTCGCGCTCGGGTTAACTTTAAAAACTCTTGAAAAGCTCGCCTGTCTTGCAAGGATATCGGACTAAATGATCTCTTAAGACTACACCTTCCTGGCAGACACACGATCTTCCCTGGAAAGCTAGTCGATCCGGTCTCAACCCCTTCCCTCCTTTTCCCCCATCTTAAATCTTCGTATCTTCTACCATTTGAATTTTCGCAAGTACCTTAAGAATTGTCCAAGTCGTATTACTTCTCACCTAAATATTTATTCTTGCTCATATCTAACGCTTCGTCTTGGTGCCTATGGGATGACTCCCTGCTATCTTTCCCTGGTGGATAGGAAGTGACGTTTCCCATGGTGTCGAGGTGTTTGAATGTGTTCTGGCTCAAATGAGGGATGTTACCGAAATTGGAGATGTTGGCGTGCGCCAGGTTTCTTCTGAGGATGTCCAGTTCACGTGCCATGGTCAACTCTGGCGACGGCAATCGCGAGTATCGAGTCATTTGAATTTGATCCTGCTCCAGGTGAATCTCACCACGATCACTCGGCACACACTCGTATCCCGAGGACTGGCCTTTCTTCATCCCTATTATCGAAGTAGTCTGAATCTCCTCGGATTCAGATGTGGCAGCCCTTTCGCTCTCCGTAGGATTGGTTCTTCTGCTGAGAATATCCGCAATGCTGAACGGTGTCAATTGGGATGGTTTCGGTGATGCTTCGCTACGTTTCTCGTCCTCCACGATTTCCTCGCGATTTGCCATTCTTCTTTCCTCCGGTTCGATAGCAGCTTTCCTTCTTACTTCTGTTTTTCCAATTGGACCAATTGTCCTTCACTCGTACACACTTGTTCTCGCCTCAGTAGCAGGGCATTACTTATGCGCGCGTGTCACCAGAACTTCCAGTTGGAGAACATGCCGTCCAACTTGAATGGAACTCGATTGAAATGGAATTTGGATCACTTGGTATCGAGGCACGTCCCGTCGCAGTCAAAAGCGAACTGGTTGATAGAGACACTGTGGTTGGAAGGTAGCTCGTGGCCGCGTCGAGCCTTCTGCAGGGAGTGCGTGTTGCGTACGAGTGGACAGCGCTTAAGATGAGCACGCGGCCCGAGGCCCCGCGTTATTAATTGTCATCGACAAGTGCTCCAGAGCCAGTGCACCCTTCCGGGCCGAGTGTGCTTCGGTCAAGTGTGCTTGTCGTGCGAGCACAGACTTATTTTTCGAATTAGTCCGCGCTCTGCCACGCCGCTCTTCCTGCCGCCACACTCCTACCCTCCCCTCGCACACCGCCCTCGCGCAGATCGTCCTTCCTTCCCCTTCTATCAGCACGAGCAACCCCACCAGAGAAACATCCCTCCACTTTCGCCGCCGTCGCCGCCGCCGCGCCGCTTCGATCCTCCCTACTGATGAGTATGACGGCTCCAACATCTTCCTCCTATTTTCCAATACACTTCCACAACTTAGAATGTACTTGCTACTACTCTAAAGTGTCCACACACTAATTTCATTCGTTAAACAATATTATTCTTTTAAGATTCAAATACCAGAACAAATTTTGTTCATGTTCCATGGATGTTATCGTGTCACTAGATTAATATTTTTGACCGAGGTGGAAGAGATTACGAGATGCCCATCGGTGCATAATAAGCCAATGAAAAAGCTCTTAGTTTTTCAATTCTTTGGCTTCTCCCGATTGCGGGCAGCTCGCGGTTTCGACTTTGGCGGTTGGCGAGATGTAGGTGGAGCATTAAAGCACATCGAGGTCAGAAAAGGCGATTCCGTGGAAGGCTTCGGTCGGGACGCAAGCCTCGCCCTACGACCAATCGACGCCACTCCGTCGGGGATCGTTTTCGCGACGGGACCAATCGTCACCGCTGCTCCGGAGCTTTCGGGCGCAAGCTGACGAAGCTCCCAGCTCCGGAGTGGGATAGCTCTTTTAACAAGGCGATCTTTTTTCCCCCGGAGAACCGAAGGGTGCCGGAACTCACCCATCGCTCCTCTCTTTAAGGGTTGTTACGCGCTTCAAGACCTTCCTTGAGGAAGTAGTCTTATTCGATTAGCCGGAGCAATTCACGTCCCAGTTAGAACCACAGAGGTACCCTCCTCAAACGATTAACAACTGAATTTTCCTTCGGAGAACCTATTAAGTTTTAATAGTAGTTTCAGGAGGATGCGATGTATAAAGTGTTCTAGTATTATATCTCGCTGGGAAATGGTATAAAAAGATTATTCATGGCGGAGTAGCTCGGTTGGCCAAAAAAGGCTCTGGTGAAGAGGTCCATCAGTGTCCGAGTGCAGTTAAGAGCTGCTCTCGAGAGATGGATCGTTAGAAGAGCTCGGGCTACATAAAAGTCTTGGCTTACACTCTGGATCTTCGCAGCATCTTGCAGACACGCGCGATCCAGTTAGTGGTTCGGCCTATAATGATTCCGTTTTCGAAACTCGATATTCATCGTGGTTGCGGGAATTATCATTTGAAAGGCGAGGTCCTGCTATTACGGGAAAAATGAATTCGCGCAGTCGTCCTCCCGCTGAATCGCTACTAATGCTTCCGAAAGTTGTTCTCTCGGCTCCGTTGGATCTCTATAGTTAAAGCCTACGTAGATACTTGGTCTCCGGTATCGAGAGACGAGAGGAACTGCGACGGGTGCATACGTAGGGTGTGCTTTACATAACAATTGCCGCTAAAGACTTGCAGCATTGTACGCCACGTGCTGCCGCTCGAGTTCCTATGGTGGTTTAATTAAGTGTGAACCACAGGAGCGTGGACTACGCCTCACTTCTCCCGATGATGGAGCCGCTCTCGCTTCGGATATCGACGGCCATATATCTCCCACGATCTCTTTCCCATTTTCCCTTAAACCACTATTCCACACTCCTTCCCTCAAAATTCCCTCCTCCTTCTCCTCCCCCACAAGAAAAGCCAGAACACATACATTTTTCGAGGTGAATACTTTTCTAATTATTTGGCCAAGGTAGCCTCGCGCCTTTAATTAATTATTTGAGGGAAATCGAACCGGAAAAACGACATCGGTCATTTCCCTGTTAAAGTCATTCTGCGGGGAAACCTGGCAGGCAATTCCAAGACGTTGGATTGTGATCGTCTTCTTCTTCGGCACTCTTTTTCTCGATTCGATCTAATCAATAATAAATTATAGGGGGATGGCAGCGGATCTCTCCCCTAAAGCCGAAGTCTGACCCTCGCGCTCAATTGGTCGCAATTCTTAAAGACCTTAATTGGCGCGGAAAATTATACCTTATTTCAGTTACCCTCGAAGCGGAGAGACGAGCTCCTGCCTCCTCCGCCCTTGCCACCTCAATCAGATACTTGCGCCTCCAACTTCACCTTCTTTTCCCGGCCTTTGCTTCGTCGATACTTTATCTCCATTTAAGATAATTCTATTGACCGATTATCCTCCTACTTTTACCCTGCCTCTACGCACACTTCCGGCAAACATCTTCATTTAAAGAAAAAAGTGTCCTGGCTATTTGAAGACGTCAGGCAGACTGAGGAGCCGATAGTAGCGAGGGCAGGAATTAGCCGTCGATTCGTAGAACATGATTTTGGCGACGGGAAAAGTAGCGGTGGTGGCTGTGGCGGAGGCATACACATATGAGGCGTCTTTGAGATAGGGAGAGAGACGTGGACGGACGCAGGCGTGTGGATGCCGCGGGCAGGGGCTAGATGGGCGGCCGTAAGAATATAAAAACAAGAAGACCGGATGACTGCGAACTGTTTGTTAGTCTTGGGTTTTAAAGTCCGCACGTCTGTCAGTCTGGAGATGTAATATTAGTGCTTAGTATACGCTGCCGCGCCACTACTCTCGCTCATTTAGCTTCTTCCACCTCTCCTCCTTCACTCTGATCCTCCTTCACATCGCGGTTCGTCTTTCCTCGAGCTCCCATTATGAACTCGCGAATGATACGCCTCGCTCACATCGCTTCTCCATCGAATTCCAATGATACAATCGCTGCTGCTTTCCCTTTTGCAGTTTTTCACTTCACTGGAAACCACTCGCCCCTACTGTACGTGCTTCCTTTTACAGTCTGCCACGTAAGATCCAAAAATTATGACAGATAAATCACGCTGGATCTACTAACAACGGTTAACTAGAGCAAAGCGCACTGAGCGAAATGTTAAACTGCCGTCAAACGCAGACCACAAAAACGGAAATGGCCTGTGCTCTTTTAATGCCATCGTAGTTTGCGGATTGACGAGTTTATTGGAACCTATTTCCAGACGTTTACACCAAGTGACTCTAGCTGTAATGAGCTACTGTCCAATCGGCCTTTCACACATCTTATTTTAGCCATGAGTCAAATGTTTAATTCGTGGGAATGCTTTTCCTTTAACGTTCCTTCGTAAAATTATTTCGTAAAGGATAGACAACTCATTTATTCTGGTCGTAATGGGATTATTAAGCTGTACAAATATTTAATACAATTGCAAAAGGCAATTGCATGTAGGGTTGTAATATCAGCACACTCTGAACTATACAGGGTGCGCCAGATGCTGAATCAAGGACCCAATGCTTTCACAAGCTGAACATCTGTAGATAATACAGCGCTCCCTCAGATTTTCTGCCTGTTCTCTCGTGGAAATACTCAGCTGTTCCAATGGATTACCCTATGCTATTCTACAGTTACTGATTTTAATCACTGACGATCAACGAATTTAGCTTAAAATCTTTATTGCTTTTAATACTCAAACAATCGATATATCAACCATGCGGGAAAGTTCGGAAACCTTCGAAAAATCGAAAAGTTTTGAAGGGGTATGCCTTAAAAAATATGCGAAAAAATGAATTTTGAGCTAGGGCTCTGGAATTTTTTCTACTTCTTCCTCGATGCAAAAAAACACTTTCTACAAAGTTTCAGCCCCGGGAAAGGTCGGGAAGATAAAAAAACATGAGGAAAACCATCGAAATGAAATATTCCAGATCGGTTTTCCACCTGTTTTAGGTAGAATTCCGGCATTTCCCCCACAACATTTATGTTTTTTATCCGTTTTGAGACACGAGCAATCGAAAAATCAAGCGTTCGTCCCGGTCCCAGAACCTTCGAAAAATCGAAAATTTTTGAAGGGGTATGCCTTAAAAAATATGCGAAAAAATGAATTTTGAGCTAGGGCTCTGGAATTTTTTCTACGTTTTCCTCGATGAAAAAAAACACTTTCTACAAAGTTTCAACCCCGGGAAAGGTCGGGAAGATAAAAAAACATGAGGAAAACCATCGAAATGAAATATTCAAGATCGGTTTTCCACCTGTTTTAGGCAGAATTCCGGCATTTCCCCCACAACATTCGTGTTTTTTTTCCGTTTTGAGACACGAGCAATCGAAAAATCAAGCATTCGTCCCAGTCCCAGAACCTTCGAAAAATCGAAAATTTTTGAAGGGGTATGCCTTAAAAAATTTGCGAAAAAATGAATTTTGAGCTAGGGCTCTGGAATTTTTTCTACGTTTTCCTCGATGCAAAAAAACACTTTCTACAAAGTTTCAGCCCCGGGAAAGGTCGGGAAGATAAAAAAACATGAGGAAAACCATCGAAATGAAATATTCAAGATCGGTTTTCCATGTGTTTTAGGCAGAATTCCGGCATTTCCCCCACAACATTTATGTTTTTTTTCCGTTTTGAGACATGGACAATTGAAAAATCAAGCGTTCGTCCCGGTCCCAGAACCTTCGAAAAATCGAAAATTTTTGAAGGGGTATGCCTTAAAAAATTTGCGAAAAAATGAATTTTGAGCTAGGGCTCTGGAATTTTTTCTACTTTCTCCTCGATGCAAAAAAACACTTTCTACAAAATTTCAGCCCCGGGAAAGGTCGGGAAGATAAAAAAACATGGAAGAAACCGTCAAAATTAAATGAAATTAATTATTCAGGAGGGTTTCTCGGCCTGTTTTCGGTAGAATTCCGGCATTTCTCCCACTGGTTTCACGTTTTCTATCCATTTTGATACTCAAACAATAGATTTAAAATCAATTCTAAAAAGTTGGAAAAAGTCCGGAAGTCTCTCTCTACCAATAGTAGCGTAACAGATGGACACAAAGCAGTAGTTAATATAAAAATGCATATAATAAAAAAGTGAAGCATAATGGATGTAAAATGATTAATGACTCGAGCGTCAGAGAGGAGCTCAAGCAAATTTGCAGGTCTTATGAGTACGTACATATGCGTCTGTTTGATCAGTCTATCGTTCCCCTTCACCCCACGTTCTGTAGCACAAAATTTACCTAATAGCACGATGGTATTCCCTTTCGCGCACAGGCAAATATGATCGAATTTCATTGTTTAGCGTGATTGATTATGCGAACGCGAGACGTCATAATGGACCTTTGAGGCGGATAGCTGAAATCTTTCAGTACAATTAGGGCTGCGTTGCAACTCAATTCAGCTATGCTTTCTCAATGAATTCTGATGAATATTACGGGTAGATTTGAAGATAGGCAGAGCAGGCTGAAGATTTATAATGGTAGAAGTTTGGGAGGGTGGTTAGATCAAGTGGGCAGAGGTGTAAGCAGGTGGAGGAAAGGGTGAAGTTGGAGAGGGGTGGCCTGGTTGTCTGGAAAGGTGAGTGGATGGGAAAGGCTGGTAATATCAGGAGCGACATTTTTATCAGCTTGTTCCCAGGGCCCTTTATGGCTGCAGTAGCACCATGAACAACGATTACAAGCCGATGTGAATCGTCTATGTGAAAGCACTTGACTTGCCAGATGACCCGTCGTGCTTGCGCGATAACCTAAAAGCCGTACTGCCATGGCTTCGCTCAAGCTGTCAGAGCTCACCTATTTATAAATGCCATTTCGCCATATTTTTGTACCACCATTTTCCTTGATGATCCTTGAGGCCTTTAAATTTTGGCATTCGCAAAGAAAGCAAGCATAAATTATTGGAGAACAGTCAGCCGCAATAATAGACGTCGAGTTCGAGCAAAGTTATAGCTAACAGGGAAGTATCGAAGTTTCAAGATTTTTAAAATAAATAATCGCTGGGGTTTTAGTCGTACTAAATTCAGATTTACGTCGTTATCACTTTCCAAACATGGTGCACTTTATTATTCCAAGTTTACATATCAATAACAGTCGTCATACTCTTCAGAAGTTCACATCGAATTCCTTAATTCCGAGCAATTAATAAAGCCAATGGTTCTTTGGTTCAGTGTCCCAGTGGTTCAGGTTATTAGATATTGAAAGATAACAGTAAGAACGCGGGAATACGAGTAATTGATGCTTCCGCAAAAGCCACTTGAGGCAATTTCCGTTCAGGCCTCTCAAGCACCCTGTTACTATTTCGGAGAGTAAGTCTTACCTAACTAAAAAACAGCTGCCAATATCGCGGCCTTACCTTCTATACGTCCCTATCTATCTTAAAATTATTAAATCACCTTACGCTAATTAAAACTTGAGTTATTTGTTCTTTGGTTACGAGTTACATATCTTTGGTCATTTATTTGGTTCGACGTTCACGAAGATATATGTAGTCTTCGAGTAATCGCCGGAGAAAATTATCAATAATTATTCATAGAGCATTGAAAGGAAATCAATTGAGTTTCTTTCCTCGGAGAATAGCTCGACAGTCGCGAATGTGGAGATCGGCACTTGGAGAATCATTAGAATCCTATTAGAAATAAAGTAGATCAGCTATAAACAGTCAAATTCTATCGATTGATCGACTTCCGCGAATTGCAGCAAGTATTTTTCTCCGCGGCGTTCCCCAATCACTTCTAAATAGGAGGAAAACAGGAAGTGCTTTGACACGCGAATATGTTTTGACAGGAGAACGAAAAAAAAAGGTGGAAAGTGCAAGATCTACCAGAGTCGCTGTAAATTCTGTTCCATTGGTACCTGTTCCATATAATTCATGTATTGTAATTGATAATTCGGTGGGCCGAGATAATTCGAGTATCCGTAATCACCGCTCGAAACCTCCATCGCGTTCCTCCCGTCGGCGATGAGTGGCTTCGGTTCAGGATGGATATTCTTTAAATCGGGAAAGGGTGAGACTTCGTCGACCTCTGGCTTGAATTCCGTCTTGATTGACCGGTTACACTGATGCACACCTGTACGAGGATCAGTGCCCAAAGTATTTCGATACTCTGGCGAACTGAGCACTTGCTCCCGCGGCATTTCGCTGCTCACGTTCGATCTGTTAAGATCGGGGTGCATCTCTGGACGATATTCTGGGCTGATACTATTCTCCATTCGCATGTCCGAAGAACTGGCACGGAATTCAGGACTGAGACGTATCTCTGCCATCCTAAAGTCCGGCGTTTGCATGGGCATACTCAAATCCGGACGCATATTCGGCCAGTACGGCGGATGATACGAGTCTTGCATGTTCGGCTTCCCACTTTTAATCAGCACTGGCACTGCCACCTTTTTCAATGGTTGATTCTTCAGATTTTGGGACTGCAGCTTCTCCGCATCCTCGATCCTCGCCCGTTTATTCTTGTAGCGACGATTCTGGAACCAGATCTTCACCTGGGTGCTGGTCAACTTGAGACTCTGTGCCAATACTTCGCGCTCCGGGGCACTCAAATATCGCTGCTGCTTGAATCGCTGCTCCAACTCGTAAACTTGCATCTGAAATCAAAAGAAAGCGTCACTTTATTAGTTAATTAATTTTTCTTGAAGGCGCCCAGATATTTGCGAGGAGAGATTGAAAATCACCTGGGAAAAAAGTACTCTTGGCTTCCTCTTGGTCCTCTTGCCACATTGATTCTTTCGAAGTTCAGTTTTGCTAGATGTAACAACGTTTCCTGAAAGAAGGCAATATTCTTTTAAATTTCCTTTGCTTTCTTCGTGAGTTCCTCCTCATTAAAAGTATTTGCAATGCCTTCCTACCATCCTCGGTGAGTGATGTCTCTTGATATGGTGGTGCAGCCTGATTCATTTGAGGAACATGAGTGAGATCGTTGTAGTGAGAATAATTCTGGATGGATTGTTCCTTGTACTTCTCGGGATCCCAATTATTTTCGGAGACAAGATTGTAGGAGTGCTGAAGGTATTCCTGGGGCATGTGTTGCTGAGGTGGTTGATGCTGGTGGTGGAGAGGATAGCAGTTCATCATGCCGAACTGTTGATCTTCGCTAAGTATGTCGCGGACGCTGAATGGTGTCGCCGAGATCGAGGAAGCCAACATCCTAATGCATTCTCGATGGGCCACGCGAATCGATGTGGCCCTAGCTTGCTTGCTTGCTTGCTGGCTCGTCCGTTCCTCTTTTCACTCCCTAATTAATGCAAATACACTTTCCCGATCGAGCGACTATACACTCTCTTCAATGATTGCTCACTCGACGATTGCCTGATGCGATCCTTAATCGGATAACACCATATAGCGCCGGAAAAATCGATCTTCGCTTTCGAAATACACCCGCGAGTTTTTCAGTGGTCCATTCATTAATACTTCGCCGACACTCGCTGCCCGACACTCTTCTTTAATAATTGCTTTGCTTAATAATCACCACTACCGAAAATTACACTCCAGTCTGAAAGGTTCTTCAACCTGCTGCACTCGTTTCTTGAATCACCACGTTATTAGATGACGAGGGAAGGTCGCTTGTCCAAATAATTAACACTCGAAAGGTCGTAAAAGGCGTAGTTTGGGTCGCGTGAAGGCGGAGAGGGCCTCGTGGCGAACTAATAAAGTCCAAATGAGGCGGTTACGAGAATGTTGACATGCGACGGGCTCAGGATCGGGATTGGGATCGGGATCGGGATCGGTTTCAGTGAAACGTCAGAAGGTCAGAGTCGATCTGTCTGGCGCAGGGCAAGGCAGGAGTGGTAGTGCGCAACTTGGACAGGGGTTGGTCACGGCTGAGCGGTCCGCTCGGAGGGCAGACTTGTAATGTGACTTGGTCTTCCTCCGAGGGAGTCAAGTGTTCCTCTCCTGGTCCTGGTACAGGGTCACCAGAGCGAGCGGCTGTGTGCGTGGCCACTGCGCTCGTCTGTGTCTGCCAGAAGAGAGTTTTACTCGCACACCCACGCCCCGCCGCTCAACGATCATCCTCCCAGTCCAAGGAGCGGATCATCTCTCTATGGTCTACAGGGTGGTCGGCCAGCTTCCCCATTCGAGCCAGGATCTTATCGTGTCCTGGTAGCATCTCCTATCTGTTACACTTGTTCTTCCGCCCTTCGTAATTTAGCCTGCCTACTTTATTTCGGGCAAAGGCCTCGCTCCCCACCATTTCTCCCACCCCTTTCACAATTAGCTCAATCCAAAATTATCGTAAACTGCTCCGCTTTAAGTTCTCCCGCTTATCTCGAAACCTCCAGTTCTTTCGCATCCTCCAACCGATTGGCAATTTAAAAAAGGATCGCGAGGTTGCGATCCATGATGATTATAGTGATCGGGAGTGGAGAGATGATAGGTAGAGGGACGGCAAATCTCTTTTTGCCTCGGGACAGCCATAACGGGCTGACTAACTCGGGGCGGAGGAGACCTCGCAAGAACCGCCTATGTCGTGGAACTTGGCCAATCGAGGCATCCGCCGAACGTTCATTCAGAAAGGCACGATTAAATCATTCCCAACTATACTTTGTTCTCTACCCTTCTTTCCCACCATGTTTTTAATTCACTTGATTTCCTATCTATCTAGATAGAATCTTAATCTATTGAAAAATCATGTCAACACTTGCCACAAAACATTGGATAATATTAATTAGATAATAGAAAGGAAAGGGAAAGAGGCTCTCCTCTCCAGGCGTACAAGAAAAATCTTTCCAGTTCTTTGCCCTCTGTGCAACTTTGACGAGTCAAAGTAACACACTCCAGACCCTCTTCTGTACTCGCTCGAAACCCTTGACGCCTGGAATTCAAAAAATCCCTGCCCCCCAAATTTATGCTTGCTGGCACATGTAAAGTTTTCTCTTCCACGACAAACTTATTTATCGTAAAAATCAGATTCACCGATGTGTAATTCCTACAGGAAATTCAGGGATTTATTAATGTTTTGGTCTTTTGGAAAGCGTTGGGGCCGGATTTTTAAACGAAGCGCTGGGCAGTTTCCATTATCACGATTAAGAGTGCTTGTCTATCATCTGATACGCATGTTTACGAGTTGGTAAATGGTCTCATTGAATGTACGTAGGATCGCGAGGCTTTAAAGAAGTGCGGCGCGTGCGTCAGAGGATTGGGTGTCGTGTATGGTGGATGGTAGGCGCCGCGTGAGATACCGAGGCGCCTTCTTAATTGTGGGAAAGCGCCGTCGGACGTCTCGAGGACCCCGGGCCCACGTCCCCCAATCTTTCTCCAGCTTTCACAATTTTTAAACAATTTTCAAGCCCTTCCCGGTCTCCTTTTATCTCGATAGACCTTTGGCAATGCCGCACACGCTTCTCCCCAGTAAACAATTCCCTCCAACTGTTTACCCTCTTATCATTCCAAGTCCGAATGCTTTCACATAATAGTTGGACAAAAGAAAATGTAATCTTTATTGAAGTTGGAGCGTTTAAAAAAAAGTATGCTTCGAAATGGAGAGAGGCAGGGAGTGGGAGACGGTAAAGAGCGGAAGGGACTTCCTGGCACGAAGTTGATTTTTGCAGGATGACCTTTTCCGGGTTGCGGCGCTAGCCTAGGCGCTTCGGCAAGGCCTACGCAACGAGCTCTCGTCGTCGTCGTAGGAATCGAAAGAAATTCCGGTGCAATGTGGTGTCCAGTTGCAAGGCAGTTCGTGCTGGCGCACAAAAGGGCCCTTTGTGCTGTCGTCTTCGCGTCTAAGTAGCCGCATGCGGAGTCGGATGCCCTATCCATGTACTACGCAGTTTATAGAAAAATCCTGTGGCAGCGTCGCGCATCTTTCCAGCCAGCACTAGATCGTGGGGGGTCAGATACCGCCCATGGTGCCCCCGTCTTCCTCCTTCCCTTAACTATTTCGCTTTCCCTCTGTTTTTCCTCTCCTGTATCGTTCACTAGGCGACAAACAATGAGAACGTATCCTGTGATCCTGTCCTGACATTGAGCTGGGAGCTGGGAGCTGGGAGATATTGCTTCTGCCGGAAGAAGCCCATTTCCGATTCCTTCCCTTTTGTCATTCCTTCGTTTATTGCAGATTCTTGATCGCAGTAATCTTCCGACATCGCAACTTGCTTCATTAAAACGAAGCTTGATCTTCCCTAATTTTTTTTCCATGTGAGAATTTCTTCCACTTGAATGGCATAGATGATTTGTGATAGGGGGCGGTCTGTAGATTCTTGTTCGAGTGACATTTCACATTTCATTCTGCTTTCCACAAGTATTGAGAAATTTGTCGGACCTCCCAATGGAAAGTATATGAATAGTGGAAGCGTAAAGGTACTCATTAGCATGGTAATGATGTCCTGACGTAAAGCAGTGCTCGGAGCGAGCGAGGCAGTTCCTGTGGAAGGCCGGGAAAAGCTTGGGTTGGCATTGTATTTGAAGAGGGGACCGGGCCTCGGGGCCAAAAGTGCATTTCTGCACTTGAGCACGGCGGGGGCAGACTTTCGGCGTTTTCTCACGCTTCCCTCCCAGACAATTGCGTGGATCTGGATGTCTAGACACGCATCCCTTATTTTACTGGCTCGCACAACAGGAACCCACCCAACTGTTCCTCTCGATAAGCACGGCTCCATTGCCCACTTGTCTCCTTGCACGCTCATCTGCCCATTTCCGTTCGCCAAGTACGTTTCCCGTGAAAAATCTCCTCGATTAATTAAACTGAATCTCGACGATAACTGTATCGAATAATGAGTCACCACTGTTTATTTCCTCTCGGTAAACTGTCTTGAATACGAAGGATTTTTCGGGGAATGATCGCGTCCCAATGAAATGCATTACGTGTCGGTTATTTATAGCCTGGAGTGTGAAAGGTACAGGCGCGGAATGGCACTCAGTAATTGGACTGTTATCCGAGGCCTTCTATTTGTTGTCTAAAAGTTTGCTGCGTGCCCAGACATCATCCACCAGCTCTGGACTCTCTCAAATCGTCGTGTAATGACAAGGAAAATTATAATTTTGCAGAGCTCATAGAAATAGATTTATGTCTACTGAATATCAAGTGTCCCAACAGGAAAAATTAGGTTTGTGGTCGACGTAGGCAATCAAATAAATTATAGAAGAAATTCCGACACGCTCCAAGCATTTCTTTCGATGGGGAAAAAAGCTGAAAGTGTCTACCGCGGTACTTTAGAATGAGTTCGATCCTTGAATCACCTTTCTCAACCCGCGTGTCAACAAACTCGGCTCACTTTTTAGCGCCGAGCTATGACCCTCAACTCGTCCCTCTTCCAGATGGCTATTGGGATAGGCTCTCCCTGTCACAAATCATTTTCAATCAGGCAACGTGTTTGACAGCACGAAACCGTGTCATCTTGTGTGGCACAGATGCCAGAAATCCGTCGAGATCCCCCTCCAATAAATAATTTTGCAGCTAGGCAAAGATTTCTTTTGAAAAACATTATGTATTTCAAGGCAACGTACTCTTGCTATTAATTTCAATGGAGGAATATCACTTTTCACAATTATATCCATTCAATTTTAAATGTGAGAAAGAATGGTCGATGTAGAAATGATTTGAGTCGATGTAGAAAATCAGAGAGTGATTTTCAAGTGTCCTGGAAAAATATAGTGCTGGTATCTGTGTTGGTTTATTCGTACTCTGATGAGAATAAATCAGGGAGTAGTGATAGTGAGTAGAAGTGAAAAAATAATAAAGCTAGAGTTGTTTATCTGGACTTGGGAAGGTATTGAATGATTAATAAATGTTTACATTCATTGACAAACAGAAATAACCAAGCGTCGGTACGCTGGCACCTCCGGCAGGCAGTGCAGTCAGCTGAGACATAGTACACAGCTGTGGAGTTGCTCGCGCAGTAGTCAGCTGAGCGCAGCCATGGGCAGAGGGCGCCAGGAACAGCAGCTGATCGTGCACCGATCGATAGACAGGAGGGTCAGAGACCGAAGAGCTGTGCACGCTGCCGGCTGATCCCGACCCAGCCTCCCCTCTATCTTTAGTTTCTGCTGGACCCATTGCATTTCCAGCAACAGTACCACAGATGGCGATGCTGGCACACTTGCTCTCTTCACTTCTAATTATTCCCAGTGATTACACGTAAGTAATTTATTTAATTCAATTTAATTCAAGACCTTGAATTTTAAATAATTCTCCATTGATATCATGATGAATATCACTATGTTCACCATTTATTTCTGTCTGAACATGTGTACTTATAATATATGTGGACTTATACAACTTATGATAATAAACAATATGCAATTTTCTATTGCAGGATGGATTGCTAGAAATAGTCAGTGTATTAAGAGTTGTAATTGGATTGGAGTGAAAGCAGAATGGTCCGTAAATAAGGGATAGGGTTCGAATTTCTCGAAATTCAATAAGCGTGATTATCGGGAAGAAAAATGATGGCGACCTATGACATCGGTCGGTAGAAATCGGGCGTGAACGCGAGAGAAACGTCTCTATTGATATCTCAATTGCCTTGGTTATCAGACGTTAATGAATTTCCAGCGGCCCCTCGGGGGATAGCACATTACGAAATTAGTGCGGTCCAGTTTCAAGAGCGCGCTGTAGAAAAAGTCTCGGGGCCAGTATTTCCGAAGACCATAAATCACGAGAAATAAGCCGAGAAAGAGGAGGGAGGGCGGGGAGCGGCAAAAGAGTGGAAGGGTGCGAGAGGGGCAAAAGGAGAAGAGGAGATTACCATTCCTTCTGGCCTTTTCTCGACGCACCATTCCGCTCTTTGACTCTCCCTGAATAATTAAAGGTCTCATCGGTAATTTGCAAAGGCGCTTCACGCGCAAACTAATTAACGCTGACTCGGGAATATCCCGGCACCGTTTCAGACTTCATTCCAACCTCCCTACTTTGTCCGTCCACTCGTGCACCTAATGATTTTTCTTTTATCTCCTATTACCCATCACCAATCACTTATCAGATGTTTTATTGAGTCGCGATCTGAGGATCCGATGATTTCTTTGCGCAACAATTAGTCGAACTTGCTCGTCCAGCCAGGCTGGAATCGCGCGAATGCAGTTATGCAACCACGACCTCTCCCTTTCTCTGCTAATAATGATTACAAGACAAAGCTGAGAGAAAGGAAGGGCGGCGGCAGCAGGGGGATGGCGAGGGAGAGAGGGAGGGAGGCTGACGGTCCGAAAGATGGATCGTTGTTCAAGACACAGAGCTCTCTAAGCCAAATTCCTGCGGTGGAAGGCAGAGGCAGGCAAGCGGGCAGGCAGGCCCATGGCGAGTGGGCCTCCTCGTCATTATCTTGATATCTCTCAGCTGGTAGCGTACACGCGCGATATACTTTTTGTTTTGGAGAGCGCGTGCAGTGCACCAGGGGGTAAGGCCCAGGGTGGTCCAATTTGTCTGCCGGCTCGATATTGTTACGAGCTCATCTTTAATAATGTAGCCTCGGGCACCGATACCTCTCGTCTTCCTCAACGCCAACTCCCCACTTGCCAGTCTCTCTCTCTCTCTTTCTCTCTGCCACCAAAAAATCATCCCAACCCATTCCCTCCCTCTCCTATTGAATTCCAGTGCCATTCCAGCCTCAACTGAAATTCCAACTAGAAATCCATCGATACGGCTATTTCCTCACTTGCTTTCATGCTAATGGGGGTATCAGTCATGGGAAATTAATTGGACTTGGTAATTGCCGGCGTCGTCAGGAGCTCTATGTAGAAGTGTGCGTGTACAGGAATGTGTTTGCACTGAATCGAAGCTTTTTCAGCAGGATTCATCGAAGAAGGAGGCGTACTAGCGCACGTAAAAAGGGTGATCGGTTAGCGGATTAGTTGACATGATATCTAGCCTGTTGGTTTTCATGATCGGGAAATTGGCTCTGATTTGCTCGGGTTTTTTTGGCCCCGGGGCCCCTTTCGCTCATTGCCACTGCCTACATCCTACGTAATTAACGTCCATCCATGCGTAAGATTTGATTCGCACCATTTCCTGGGGCTTTTTTGCCCAAACACAGGCTTTCCCTTCATGCGCTCGGACGAACCAGCCGGCGGATGCTGCGGTACACTTAATGAGAGCAATATAAACAAATTGGAGAGGCCGAGTGAGATATAGGAGCGGTACGAGGAAGATGCTCTCAAAGAAAGCAGTATCCAGTGACTAAGTCAATGTGGAAATGGCGGGAGTGCATGGAGTTCGGGATGCGATAATTAAAGGAGCGGCTTAACAACGATTACGTAAACGTAGCACTGGGAGAGGAGAGGGCAGTGTTCGCCCGCGAGCGATAAACTATTTATCTAAATGGTTTAGACACGAATTACACAAGAGGTAGTACATTTCTGCTTCACCAGCAAGTAAGTCGGGTAGGAGCAGGTCGAGGTTCCCTATCTACTAGCAAGAGCCACTAATCGAATCGAGTGTACCGAACCCTTTTTCGTCGTTCCCTCCTTTTTTCTCCTCTTCGTTCGTACGATACAAATTGCTTATCGGCCTGGCGTTGGCAGCTCGTTGCCTTGTCTTATCGTCCAAGTTTGACCTCGTCACGAACGGCCACTGCTTCCCACCGCAGCCTCGAGCTCTTGGGGCTTTCGGGCCCTCTCGTCTCCCAGAATTACGATACCAAGAGCAGTCAGCCTCGGACCAAAATTAATTTTCTCCCATCATTTTTTGTTTACCCTTCTGACCCTCCGAGAGCGATGGAACTCGAGAGAGTTTCCTTCGACTTATAGTAGTCGCTATTCGAAGGAGTAAAGTGTGGGGGTTGGCTGGCATCTCGAGAAAGCCTGTCTTTCGCAAGAGAGAGTCACCTGGTAATAAAAGGGATCTCCTCGGAATCATAATGAGAGGCGGGCAAGATATTTATTAAGAGCTGACATGCCGTAATCCGGGAATACCCTAGGGGGTAACGGCGCGATCGAAGAGAGCTATTCCTCGAAGGAAGGAATCGATCTTGCGCGGCTATCATCGCGCCCCGTGAACTCACATACCTCCGAGAGAACAGTTTAATCATGCCAGAATTATCGTGGACACCGCTGGAATCCGGTGTACCTAACATTAGCGAGCCGATCGGAGAGTGAGCGACAAGCGGAGAGTACTCAATCGGCGAGTTGGCCGTTCGCCGGCCGAGTTTACGTAGCTATAGATTGATTAATAGGATAAATGAGAATGGTGCTATCGTGTCGTGGCAAGAAAGAGATCCGCGTGAGAGATAGGTCGGCATGACGAACAGAGGATGAACAAGAGGAAGGAAAGAAAGCAGGGCTTTACTAATGGGGCCCGTACGCCGGGGTGTAGTTCTTCTGGGACCAAGCAGAGAGAGGGAGGTAGTAGTGGGACGTGAAAACATCTCCATTCCACGGGTGACGCGGGGCACCGGCGGAATTCATAAGAGAGTAATGTCGGCCACTCGAAAATTAATTTAATTTGTACGAAAGCGATGGGTGCCGAGCGTTTGGCTGGCGTGAGCCACACTGAAGCAAGCAAGAGGTTGCGGCCCGGAGAGAATCGGAGAGGAGAGCGCGGTCCTCTTGAGGGGGAGTGAGGGGGTGAGATAGAGGGAGAAGGAGGCTGGGAAAGAGTGGAGAAAGGGGACTAGGCCCCCCGCTGGGTAATATATAGCGGGCCAGTTGGTTCGAAAGGCGCTGCTCTGTCTCCGCCGCGGACTCCTTAGCGGGGCACTGAAATTTTACCTCTATAATTGATACGAATGTCTTTTCGGGCCGCGCTTGAACATCGCACGGCTATTTAGGCCCGGAGTCGGACTGCCCCGAGCCCCCCGGGCCCCGAGCTCTCCACCGCCATCCGCCACAGCAATTATCTACGCGGCTCACGGCTCTCCCTCTTGCAATTCCCACTCGGCCACCGAATACTCCACCCTTTTTCTCGCTCCTTATGACAGCTGTGAACGTGTTACACGCTTCACTTTCGATTGAGACATATTCCATCCCAGGTAGTAGAGATTTTTATAAACTTGAGACACGATGCCACGCGGAGAGATAGGGATCGGCTTAAAATATGGCAAGCGCTATACCAGAGAATGGTAGACATAAGTTCCTCTCGAGCCGCTAATATTAAAGGGTGTAATAGTGGAAATTTCGGGAGGATTGCTCGCTTTCTACTGGCAGAAGAATTAATTAGTCGATCTCGCGCGGCGGTGGGCCCGAAATTGTCGGTTCAGGTACGGTCCCTGGCTACCGGTTAACAGCAACGGTAGAACGAGCCCTGGGTAATTAGTAGGTACCTACCGATCAGCATCTGCAAGGTGAACGAGCATTACCATGCTTAATGAGTGGCTCGGCGGGAGCGAGAGAATGAGAGGCAGCCGTGAATCCTGTCCCCGGTGTGCAGGGATTTCACCTCGGCCGTGTTCTATCGCTACTCGATCATGTCAGTCCAGCTAGCCTACCCTTTCCTCCAATATTATATATAATTACCAGTTCTCATTCTATTTAGTAATAATTCCCGAGGTCTCGACACTTGAAATAAATAGTTCTAGCCATGAAGGCAGGAAAATAGTGAGATGAATCGGATAGTATTGCCAGGGGAGATTTGATGCAACTATCGACTGACGAGGGACGTGTGGAGATGAGGTGCGTGAGGATTTGGGCCATTGTTATCGCGAGTGGGATTCCAAGAAAGCGCGAATAAAGGAGAGTAGAGAAGGTGAGGGGAGCGGTAGGAGAATGGGGTAGATGGAGGTAGCCATTGCTATCGGCTGAATTTAAGAGGGAGGAGAGGCGGCGCATATAACTACCAGCGAAGTCAGAACCCCGTGGAGATTACGATCTAAGTATCCCCAGAAACAAATGCCGAATGCAACTCGCCCATTGCCCGGACCCTTTGTCGGCTCGGACAGCGCTGCCCTGTTCCCGATACCAACACCTGCGCGAAACGGGCCCCGGCCTCGGACCCTCGCCGCCCCCCCACACCCACAAACTCACCGCTCCTCTCCACCGCCGTCGCCGTCGCCGCCGCTGCCACGGAGGGCAGCGAGTGCTCTCGAAAACCGAGCGAGTGCGTGCCCTGTCATAGAGAGTGGTTATTGATTACTCAATGCGAGAAAGCGCGCCCGGCCCGGCCCGGCCCGACTCCGCTCGCAACTCCACACCTCCGCGAACCGCCGACTCCGACGCAGCACCACAGCATCCGATCTCGCTTTTATTCATCGATCCACTATTCTTCCTCCTTAGGCTAAACCGCCCAAAACTCCATGTCCTTCATCAATGTCCTTAGTGGCTTGGTGGATTTTTTAACACGAGCTTTAGTCCGAGCAGAGGTGGGATAGTGAGAGTTGCAGTGGTTAAATTGAATGGCTGGTATATCTAATAGGGCGAGCACTCTCGGGAATGCATCTTTCGCAAGTTTGCCGCGGGTCCATGGGGCCCCGGCAATACAAATGTTAAGCAGAGTCTCATTGATGCAATTCGCTCCTTTGATTTATTGCTGTGTCGATGTGGGTTAATAGAGATTACGTTATTTGCCTGGCTGTAAAGATGAGTCATGGGCTTCTCATAAAATGAGGGGGGAAAAAGTTGTTGTTAATGTTCGCAGTCGGTTGGTATTGGCGTGAGTAAATCAAATCAGTATTGGCTCGAAAGTCAAGTGGTTCCTTTGAGGAAAGTCGAGTAGTCGGGCATTCAAGAACGCAGGTGATTCTATGAAAGAAGTAGCGGGGTATCTAATAGTCAGCACGACTGGATAGAAGGTTCTTTTGAGAGGAGCCGAAAAAGGGCAGTCAGGCAGTACACGAGTCATGGGAAAATTCGGGGCGAATCCCGACGAGAGCTTAATGAAATCATGTCCGCGACATTTCTCCACGTGGGAGCAAGGAGCGGAGTGAGGTCCGAAATTTTCCAGATGACCGAATGGTGGCTGGATTGCGTAGGAGCCAAGGGAACAGGTAGGTGGACAGTCCATGAAAGGGACAAAGCTCGAATGGTGCTGGAAGAAAAATCGTTTTTTAACCGGCTCCAGTTGGTTGGGCCAGCTTTTGGTAGGAGCGAACCGAAGCGCGACGACGTTTATTCCAAGCGGGATAATTTGTATTTTCCGGCTCGCAACAGGGGGTAGGGCGGGAAAATTAAATTTTTTCGATGCCCGTGGATAGCTATATAGGGATTGGTGACCGATGCCGGATCGTTTGTCATCGTTAAAATAATTTCTTTTGTTTGGGAGAGTGTGCGAGTTGGCCGCGGCAGGTAGGAGGTTTGGTCGTGAGAGGATTTTCGAGACCGTGGAGCCACGGTTATTCCTGCTTTATGGCACCTTTCAGGTATCTCGCCCAAACTCTCTTCTACCACTCTTTCACCAATATCCTAAACCTAAACCTATTTACCGAGAGTCTGTCGCTGCTTTGTTCTTGGATATTCCGATGCAAATGACAGTGTTGTATGGGGCATAGGCTGACTCTTAATCATGTTCGCAGTTCCGGCGATCCATTAGTCTAGATTGAATTGGATGGGACACGCGTGGTTGGGCAAAAAAGCAGCGTGTTGTTTAGATCAAAGGGAGAGGGTTTTTTGGCGGCACCGAGCCGAGTGGAGAGTGGCGAGTGTAGGGTATTCAGGAGGGCAAAGGATCAGTGGCAGAGGAAAGCGTGGCGCAGGCGGCTTAATGCCAATTAGCACGGTGCATCAGTCATTAGGAGCTAACGTCGTTAGAGCCACCTGCCAGGTAGCCCCGGCTAGATGTACCAATGTAAAGTACGATATGTCGAGTGGACCGTACCGCGCCCAGCATCCCTTCCCTTCCCTTCCCTCGCATTTCTCTCCGGGCAACCCCTCTCGCTTATCTGACGACGGCCAGATAAGCCATCTCCATTGTCATTTGTTTCTCTAACTTAGCGGATTAGAGCCAGTCATTCGCGTCAAAGGCAGCCGCTCCTGCGATCAGCCGGCGATATCACCAGATGAGAGGGCCAATCGTTCCTTCGACGGCCACCCCTGAGCTCCGCTCATCATCCTCCCTGCCACTTCGCTCGGCAACGAGCATTCACGCCGAAAGAATAATTGTTTGCCCACGTGCAACTACCGCTCCACACTCTTTATTTAAGGCAGCTCTGCCTTTAAAGAATTACGACTTCTCGACTTCTCGACGACGAGGCGTGGAAGGAACTATTCTAATCATAGCATTCCGCGAAGATGCATTAATCTCTCCTGCATCCATCCTCCATCCACTCCTGCTGTCACGTTGACAGGAGCGAGACTATAAAGAGACGCGCGATTTCCCTCTGGTTTTAGCAGGTTGGAGAGTTTGTGCGATAGGGGCTTCGGGGAATTATTTTTTCTCGGCCCGGGCAGATATGTCTGCTATTGCGATCATATGGATGCATGGCTCGGCTGGAGGAGTGAATAGAAGGAGGATGGGATACGGAAAGCAGGAAAGGTCCTGGAAACATTGGCGTCAAATGGTGGCCGGGATCTTGCTTACTCCGTCACGACAGGGCAACTTACGGGCACCGTCTTTGCGGCTGATCGTACATTTCCTCCGGATTCAAATGCGCCGCGATCTAGTGGTTCGCGCGGTTGCACGACCAAGCAAGCCGGCGCGGCTGCCCGAGAAGGAGGAGGGCGAGGAGGTGCGGGGAGGGCGAGAGCAAGAGCGAGAGCGAGGGCGAGGGGAGAGAGAGAGAGGAGCACGGAGAAAGGGTGTACGTTTATTCAGCAGTGCTCGTAAATATGCTGCCCCGAAGGCACCATGGCCGATACACAACGAACGAGCGAGCCCGATGTCTCAATCCTCAATTTTCCCGACTGGAGGATCCGGCCGACCGGCCGGCAGCCAGCCAGGCCAACCGCTCGACCGACCGCCCGGAGTCTAAACAATAGATTGATATCTCGGCTTTTGGCCGCTCGATGCCTTTGCCATCTTTTCATTCGGATACTCCCTGCCATTATCTCACATTGATAAGCGTCGCATGCAAGCAAATGTGCGCAGAGGGAAAGATGCTAGGCATGCACGAATCCTACCTTGTACCGCTGAAAGTAAGGCACTGCATTAATCCTGCCTGTACGCCCAATGATTCGGTCACGAATTGAAGGGATGCCTGGTCAAGATCGAGCTGTCGGCATTCCATGCACCCGTTTCACTTGCACCACACACTTCCACTTGGATTCCACTATCACCAGCACCACACCAGGCCTTAACGAGACAGATTTCTAACCGCTATCTTTTCGCCACAAGCACTCCTACCTTTGTCACGCACTTTCCTAACCGTTTTCCCACTTTGACCGCGCGAAACAGAGATGCGTACTGATGCTGCGGTGCTACCAACGCCAACTATCGATCAAAGATGATGCTGTTGGTAACAGTGATCTTCTACCATCATTAAAAAATATCGACTAGGACTTCTAGGTTTTTGTCCACCCTGAGAATTAGCATGTTGGCAACGAGCAATCATGGTGAAGTTGGCGAATACGCGGGAAGTAGCCTAGTGGACACACCGCCATTGTCGATATTTTGTGTTCAGTGTCTCAGTGAGTGAATTGAAGGCCAAATTAATCTGCGCTTTGTCCTGGAATACTAGCTGGAGCGTGTAAGACCTGCCCGTCAATGAATAATCAAAACAATTGCTGTGTGCGAGCGACTGCGGCCTGGAACATCTACGCCTGGCAAAACGTGAGTGCTGTGCATGCACGATCCTTGCAAATTTGACTGCATCTTGCTCAGTGCATATTTTCTGGCAATAATTTTGAGAGATACGCGTATATGCTTTGTGGAATCATGAAGGATCGTGTTGTGTACGAGCCACTGTATAAGTGAGAAAGTTAGTGAGGTTACGATAGGCATACAGTAGATGTTTGTAAAGGTCAGTGACCCAGCAGCGATCATCTGATCGCCACGTGCTCTTTTGGTCGATCGATCGTAGGATGCAATGCTGTATATACAGGTTATTCGGAGGGCGTCTGTATTTCTTAAGGCTGCTTCATTTAGTTGTCAAAGTATCCGCTGGCATTGTACCATTGTGTCATTCGGTTCTCATCAAGCGGACAGTCGACATCGATTCCTATCTCCGGGCGTTCGTTCTCGGTGCAGCACACCTGCCTGCCAATTGTCGAGCAGGCTCATCAACGTCTGCGCAGCATGCGAGGAAACTCCTGACACTCCGAGTGAAATAGGGCTATTCGAGTGGAACTTGCTAAAATGAGCTGGACGTCTCGATTTTTCAGTGCAGCTCTGGAGTGCCGCCAGTGGGGAGTGCGGGAGTGGGCTGTCCTTTAATAAGAGCTCTCAGACAGGAGTTGTTTCTTTCGCGGGTCTAGAACTCTATTAATCCGATCGCAGGAAATGTGTACCATTCTCCGAGAGTTCTGGTGAAGGCAGCTCTCGGCCGGAATCGAAGTTGTCGTGGTACGGCTGCTATTTTTTCTTCGAATTCAAATGCGCCGCGATGCGAGGGTTCAAGTGAGGCCCTCTCCCTCTCTGGGCCTCTCTCGTTCCGAGTAGAGACGAGGAGAAAAGCGCAAGGCTCCCCGAGGAGGGAAGACAGAGGGAGTTGAGGGCGGTGGGAGGGAAGCGCTGTGGACGAAGGAGCGAGCGAGTACGGTTACACGGCGTTACTCGTAAATACGGTGCTCCGAAAGCATCACGGTCGGTACAAAGAGGCCACGACGTCTCAATCCGAGCCCTCCTTGGAGGGTCCGCGAGGTACGTAGGTACACACACTCCGCCTCCGCCTGGCAGTGAAAGAGAGAGCGAGAGGGAGCGAGAGAGGGTGAGAGCTAGAAGGAGCAGAGAAAGAAGAAAGATAGAGGTGGTTTGCTGCTACCTTTCCCGTTCGCTCTCGCGTTCGATGGCCCCTTTCGATCGCGCAGCCCCCTTTGCGAAAGCGTGCAGGAGTTCGCGAAAGGGGTACCACACACCGGGCCTCACAGATCACCCTGCTATCTCAGCGTCCAGATCTCTCAGTTCGGTATATACCACGGCCCCAACCAACCACCGCTTTGCCTCACCTTCTCCGCCCGGCCTGCTCCGGGCCTCTGGGCCCTTCTCCTCCTTTCCTCCCTCGGTTCCCTTCTACACTTCACCCTCTTGCTCTCCTGCTCTCTGCTGCAACTTCGTCTTCCGTAAACTGGCCGTTCTTCCTCCTCTTCCTTGTTCTCCTGCTCTTTCTCTCCAGGCTGCTCTCCCTACGCCGGGCTCTCCTCTTCCTGTTCTTCCTTCGGTCCACTTGGAGGCAGGGCTGGAAGGCGCGCGCGCGCGCTCGCGCCCGGGGTTTGTTTTATCCCAGGCGAATCCATGATGAGAGAGGAGGACCTATGTAGCTGTTGGTATCCACCCTTTGTTCACGTGCGCTCCTACGATGTGGACATCCGCGATCACCACCGGCCACAGCCACCGTGCACTGCCTTCTTCACTTTATGCCCCACAGCAGCCAGTACCGACAATATCTTTCCTCCACGGGATCTACGAGACCCTCTCAGATCCTTGGATAGTAGCTACCGAGGGTGGTCGACTTTATTCAGGCATTCCCTATCAATTAAAGAAAAATCCGCTTTTCTTTCCCTCGGATGCTTCTTTCCTCGGAAGAATAAGGGCCGCGTTAAAAGGGGCAGAGATTTAGTCAGGCCGGGAATAAAGCTAGCGCGGTTGGCAGTGTGATTTGTAGATGGCTCGGCCGTCTCCTAGCCAAGGGACAAAGTTATGGTGTCATCGGTGAGGGATGTAAAGGAGGTTGCAGTAAGAATCTCTAGGCTAGAGCCGGCGAATATGCGGCGATAGTCCTTTTTGGCGAGAGCGCGGCCTCTCTTTCGACTACGTTGCCTTCAGCATGAGACGTCTTTGTCCCTGAGGAGGACGCGACAACGCGACGTCGAGAGAGCGGAGAGCGGAGAGCGGTCGGAGAATTCGAGGTGGACGCGCTACTATAGGGGCCCTCCGCCAGCCCTCCGCCAGCCCTCCGACGACAGGCTATGGTAATGCAGAATGTCATTTGTTAATTTAAATATCACGATAATTCAGTCTGCCTCTCTGTCGAGCCTCCTCTCCTCTCTCCTCTCTTCTCCATTCTCGCAGCACTGGACCCACTCCACTCCACTTTCCTCCTTCTCCCTTTCTCTTTTCTCTCAGCCCTCCTGGACATTCTACGTCGATACCCCGCGATCCTCCTTCTTCTCTCTCTTTCTCTGAGACTCCTCTCTCCGCCCTTTTATTTCAGTGGGCCCCTGAACGGGTCTGCTTTAAAATTTCAAATTAGTTTCAATCGGCCTTGTCTACGTGCCGCGTTCGTACTCTCTGCTTCTCTCGGGAGAAGGCAGATCCTCCCTTTTCGATCGGGTGAATCAATTTTATCTAGTATTCAATTAATCCGTGGAGAAGCCAAGTGATTCTGATTGGTGTAGGGTAGGAAAGTAGAAAGAGAGCAGGCGAAAAAGAATGGGGAGTTAGGTCGGGATCATTGAGTGATCGTGAAAGGGTTAAAAAGTCTTAAACGCAAGAGCAAACACAATTAGAGGCGAAGCCGGAAGGGTTTCTCTTGGTCGTGGTCGTCGTCTTCTTCTTCTTCTTCTGGTGGCCGTACTACCTTCTTCGGCGCAAGTCCGGCCGCCGTGGCGAGCTGCAAGGTCCAGTTCGTGGGCCAAGGTAGAAAGAGGCTGCAGCGGTACCGGCAACAGCCTCCTCGGTAAAAGGCGGAGGAGGAGGGGAAGGAGAAGGCGAAGAGAACTCAATCCTGCGTTGCGAGCCGCGCTATATAACCCAGAGGAAGGAGACGGTAATAGCCAATCACGCGGCGAACGCAAAAACCTCAACGAGGAGCGTCGTAAAGCTCGCTGATACTTGCTCGCCTTCGTCCTCTTTCCACCTGGTCGTCGAGGATCGGCTTCTCTCGAGGCGAGGGCCGAACCGAATCGTCTGGAACGAGCAGGCCAGAGAGAGGAGGAAGGCTCGAAGGGTTGTAGTCGGGAGAAGATCGGCCAAGAGGAAGGAGGAACACCGAGTAGTCCGGTGGTTCTCCAGCTCTCTCGGTCGGGAGGGCGCTCGGGTGGGGGTGATATTAATTAGAATAATTGCTGCTAACAGGCTCGTTAGCGTTGAACTGAGATAGCAAACGAGCGCGCCCCGGACTCGCGAAAATAAAATGAGACGTCCCTCTGGCAAGAGTAGCCGCTCTCTCTGGCGCGCAGCCCGGCACAACCGAAGCAGCCCACCATCCCAAAGAACCGGAGAGTCCAAGACCAAGAAGTCCTCCGCTCGGCGGAACCTGCGCTCTTTCTCGCTAGGAGAGAAGTACCTCAATCAGGCTCGACCACCGTCATTTGCATACTTCTCGCAGCCTCGGAATACCCTCCGGTTTCTTCTGCTAATACCACGCTCACCACACTCACCACACTCCTACCCCGCTGAGACCAATCGACGCCTTCCCCAATTGCTACCAACTCCTCTCCCAACCGAACTATATTCCTCGCCAATCATAACATATCCTCGCAGTTTATTCGACTCACCATTTAATGTCTCGCACATAGAGCCGTATTGATAAGGGTTAGTTAATAAATTGGAAGTGGTCTCGCATTCAATCAAGGAGATTCTATATCGAGACTGGCTTGGGAGGCTAACCATATCGAAGGCAAGTTGGAGCATTTAAGAAAGGAGCGCCTCCCGGTGTTTGCTCGTCGCTGAGTGAAATTTTTTCGGCTGGATGATCCAGTGTATGAAAGGTAGAGGAGGGAAGGAGGGCGGGCAGAAGGTAGATAGATAGGTAAGGAAGAGTAGGAAAGTCGGTGGTTGGTCAGGGAGCAATTCCGTCTTTATTCCGCTCGGAGTCCGCGGGGCCCTCCTAATCAATTCCAATTAGAGAGCGGAATATTTGCGGGCCCAAGCAAGCGGCCGTGGAGGGACTATTAGCAGTCCTCTCTTACTACCGAGAGCGGAGAGTCCGCTGACTGGTTGGCCGTAAATCAAGCACCGGCCCATAGAGAATCTCCTTCTCTCCCTCTGCTTCTCTCCCGGAGGAGAGGAGGCGAGGAAAGAAGGACGAGAGGGATTCAAGGAGCAAAGGATGTGTGCTCGAGGTTAGCTGTGTGTGGGCGTACCTTTAGGTGCGTAGGTATAGGTAGAGTACATATGTGGATAGGAAGTTAGTTGGGGGAGAAGAGGGATGAAGAAGGAGAGCGAGAGAGCGGAGCGGTGGCTGAGGGCTCGCGGCTAACGAAGCGAACATAACTCGAGCGATACAACTCAATACGCGATCCACGGTGACAGTGGGTAAAACACGGTATTTCTAATTGGCTGGACGGCCAGCATGCTGATTAGGCTTTTCTTTTACCCCGTTACGCTCTGGGATCGGCAGGGAGGAATATCTCATGGCGAAGCGGACTCTCCTCAAGCTGGTGGGGTGGCCACGGCAAAGAAACACGTTGATTGGACACGTGGGCCATGCCATCGTTATACACGGCCCTCTCTCTTTACAATTAGATTCGATCCGATTGACCTACCTCCGCTCCACTACCCCTCTATCCATCATTCCTCCTCAATATTCTAATTATGCCGGATCATTGACCACTCCTGCCACTCTACTCTTCCTCCCAACAATGCCAACAGCAACCGTCCATTCTTATCCCCCCCTTTTTTACCTCTGGTTTTCTCTCTATCTGTCAAACAAGACATTGCCTAGTTTGGCACAGAATCGCCGAGGTGAATCCACTGATAGATAAACCTGAAAATATTAATATTCCGTGCGGGGTGCACGTGCTGACGTGAAATATCCAATTATCGAGAATCAAACACCTCCCGATAGATTTCAGTCCCAATGACGCCATCCTCATGTGGAATTCGGCCATGGGTGGGCTCTGATTTGCGTATTGTTCAATCAGCCCGACCGATCAATCAATCAAGCGGTCTTTCGCGCAGTTTTGATGCTGTCACTGCTATTAGTCATTAATGCAAATCAATTTTCTTTTTTGTCGATCAACGTGAATGGCCGCATGGCCCCTCGCGCCCACCTTGTGCTGCTTGTATCAGAATCGATAGCGTGTCATTTTGCTCGACGTAAAAGGAAGCGTAACAATTGCTGAATTATGTCCGGTATATTTATCCTGGTCGTTTTTGCGTGAAGCAACCGGGCTCCCCATTTCTATTCCTTCCCTTTCTAGTGCTATAATTGCGATTAGACTAAGTAATAGAAAATTAAATATTGTACACCGGCCGGAAGATTTGCGGAACGGCAGTTGTTCGGCAGAAGTGAGTGGTGAATTTTATGGGCTGGAGAATGAAGTGCATCGGAGAAAAGCTCCGGATCGAAGAGTGCATGCAGATGTATATCGAGAGGCAGTCGGCTGGGAGAGTCGTACAATAGTCGTTATTCAAATTCCGGCAAGGCTCGTTCGATTTTATTCGGCGGGTCGGTGGGGTTCGTCGCGCTGCTAGAGATCTTGGATCGAGATTTCGAGGAGAAGGAAGAGGGCCCCTCGATCGAAGAAGCACGTGGCGGAGGCTAGCTAGGGTCCAGCTCGAATTTAAAATTCTAATCTTATGATTTGTGGCGGTCACCCGCCACTTCTGACGGCCACCGTACCAAGAACGACGACTCTATTAGTTCGACTTTAGCCTAAAGCCGCCCCCGATACACCATACCACTCTTTCTCTCTTTCATTCTTCCCCTCGGCCTCCCATTGCCCCGCCCTCACTTTGCTTTTCTTCCCAATCCTAGCAGCACCGATGAGTCGTGAATATTCCAGTGATTGTTTACCGAGAGTGGCCGCCTTTTCCCGAGGCTTTTTCTCAGGACCAGTTCTCCACTTAGTTCGGGGAGATGGAGGCCGAGCCGGCATAAAATCCTCCGCGAAGTAGAATCGTTAATAAGATCGCGCCTAACGAAGTATTCGCGGGCTAACAAGTGGCCGGACTAATGATCAAAATTTAGTATCACGCGCAGGTGTCAATCTCTCTCTCAGTCTCGCTCCTCTGGAAGCCTGATCGAAAATGAGTCGGGGAAAAGGAAGCCTGCCCACTTAAGGGAGTCGTATCGCGCTTGTTAAGGTCGGCCGGTCTGGCAGGAATTGAAGACGTTCCGGCCAATTTAAATACATATTGTTAGTCCTGGTTTAATTAAGGCTACTTAATTTTGCTCGAAGGGCCCGCGCGAATCTCTCTCGTAATTAGTACCGACGCGAATGCCGGCCTCTCGGCACTCGGCAGCCTCGCTCGCCGCTCATCGTCCTTTTGTTTTCCCTCTTATTAGCCGCATTAGCCCCACCCCGCTCCGCTCCGCTTCCTTATCCACCTCACCACCGTCATTCTTCTCCCTCTCTCTCTTATGCCCGGACGAACATCCAAATAGAATTATTCTTAATCCCTTATTGTCTGCAAGAGTCCGTCCCACTGTTTACCTCTGGGCATAGTGAATATATTTTATGATCCTTCCCTCTGTCACCTTAAAAGGTGTTAATGATAACGCGTAACTATTGAAACTGGAACATATTCCTGCGCGTCTTTTAGTGGCTCTCCCTTTCCAAATGCCTGGCAGGATCGAATGTCTCCTTAGTGAGGAATTCGAACCATTCCATTAGGTGCTTGGAAGAAGAGCCACCGGATAAAGCCGAGTGTGAAGAGTACTTGGCATTACGAGTCATAATTAATAACCCAGTGAGTGGAGGAGCCTTCGAGAGAGACTTGGAGAGACAGGCCCTCGGCACACGTGGCTATTCTATTTTCGAGTGGAAGCGGAAAACGGGATCGGTCCTGCTCGGGGAAGCCATGCTGCTCGAGTCTCTTAAGTTCTGGTCAATTATTCCAATTTATCTTGGCACCAGGAACGGCGGAAGCACTTATCACCTACTTAGGAAGTGTTAAAAAGTAGCAGGCTGCGAGTGTCGCGCAACCTGAGCCACCAGAGTACTCTAGTAGTCAAGTTCCTCATACGCGTCTCTTCAGAACGGAGAAGTTCGGGACTTGTGTAAGTTTGGCGCGGCTGGTTTCATCGATTTCCTGCATGCTCGGCCTTCCTGCAGATGAGGCCTCCTCGTTTTCAGTGACAGGCCCTTTTTGACGCGTGTCACGTGGCAGATATCGGGCGTTCAAATCACGGGGCAAACAAAAGTGGTGGCGACAAAAATAGCGAGCGGTCTTCTGGCAACAATAGAAGTCAATTGGTGGGTGCGGGTAGGACCCTTCGCTCTCGCATTACGCTCGTCGCATGCCTTTTCTATAGTATCGTTATCCTCCTGGCATATGCACCCTGCTTCCATTGAGAGGAGAGAAGGGTGATCGCCCCCCTGTTCCCACCACGAGGGATTTAAAGTGGCTACAGGAGTTAATCCGCGGATAAGTCGCTGGTAAACAAGCCCAAAACGATCTCCCGAGTCAACGCGTCCTACTTTCCCTTTCCCTCTCAACCGCGCACACTCGCCACCGAAAAAATCCTACTAAGAATGTTTGCCGTTCGCACAGTAAAAATAATTAATGACCTCAGGAGCGAGATACGGGAGAAATTCGAGAAATAGATCATCTGACACTTATCCTTTTTATTCGTTTTTTTTATGAACAGACATTAGATTAATGGGACGATCACGTGTGAGATCCACTCAAGTGATTATCAGATAGTCATAGGCTCCGTGACACTTTAAAAAAAATTATTTATTGGAATTCCAGGAGATCATTCGATATATTTTCCTTAGGTATTTAAAGTGGAGTGGAAATGAGTGGAAGAAGATGATGCAATAAGGAGATGGTTGGAGTTAGGGGCTCGCTATCGATTAGAGGGAGGCGATTATCATATAATATCGCGTGCGGCGGCCATCGGTGTTGCGTGGGGTGTCTCCTTGAATGTCCGCAGAAATTAATAATCGGCCGAGGAACACGCATATCGCGCTATAGGTGTATGTAACGGATACGCATATTACGCGTGTCAGGTTAATGCGTGTGCGCGTGCCGGCTTCCCCACCGTGATATCCTCGCGCGAGGGCTTATTCATGCGGCAGTGTCTCCTCGTATGTAGTCCCACACTGGCGGAGTGTGTGCGAGCTGGCAATAAATTCATGATTTCGGGCCCCGCCCGTATGCAAATGCAGCCAATGTTATTACGGGGTGAGATTACACGCGATGATTTCGCCACCCGTCCTTGTATACGTTTCTCACGTCCACCCTTCCCTCCTGTTGGCTTCCCTCCATCCACCCTTCCTATCACACTTACACCACTAAGCCCACCTTCGAAATTCCAGCTTATTTCAATTTAATACAATCAATTAACTTAGGAAAATCGATCAAATCTGTAGGGATGTCCTCTCAAAAATTTGCGAAAAAATAAATTTTCAGCTAGGGCTCTGGAATTTTTTCTACGTTTTCCTCGATGCAAAAAAACACTTTCTACAAAGTTTCAGCCCCGGGAAAGGTCGGGAAGATAAAAAAACATGAGGAAAACCATCGAAATGAAATATTCAAGATCGGTTTTCCATGTGTTTTAGCTAGAATTCCGGCATTTCCCCCACAACATTTGTGTTTTTTATCCGTTTTGAGGCACGAGCAATCGAAAAATCACGCGTTCGTTCCGGTCCCAGAACCTTCGAAAAATCGAAAATTTTTGAAGGGGTATGCCTTAAAAAATTTGCGAAAAAATGAATTTTGAGCTAGGGCTCTGGAATTTTTTCTACTTTCTCCTCGATGCAAGAAAACACTTTCCACAAAGTTTCAGCCCCGGGAAAGGTCGGGAAGATAAAAAAACATGAGGAAAACGATCGAAATGAAATATTCAAGATCGGTTTTCCACCTGTTTTAGGTCGAATTCCGGCATTTCCCCCACAACATTCGTGTTTTTTTTCCGTTTTGAGACACGAGCAATCGAAAAATCAAGCGTTCGTCCCAGTCCCAGAACCTTCGAAAAATCGAAAATTTTTGAAGGGGTATGCCTTAAAAAATTTGCGAAAAAATGAATTTTGAGCTAGGGCTCTGGAATTTTTTCTACTTTCTCCTCGATGCAAAAAAACACTTTCTACAAAGTTTCAGCCCCGGGAAAGGCCGGGAAGATAAAAAAACATGAGGAAAACCGTTGAAATGAAATATTCCAGATCGGTTTTCCATGTGTTTTAGGTAGAATTCCGGCATTTCCCCCACAACATTCGTGTTTTTTTTCCGTTTTGAGACACGAGCAATCGAAAAATCAAGCGTTCGTCCCAGTCCCAGAACCTTCGAAAAATCGAAAATTTTTGAAGGGGTAGGCCTTAAAAAATTTGCGAAAAAATGAATTTTGAGCTAGGGCTCTGGAATTTTTTCTACTTTCTCCTCGATGCAAAAAAACACTTTCTACAAAGTTTCAGCCCCGGGAAAGGCCGGGAAGATAAAAAAACATGAGGAAAACCGTTGAAATGAAATATTCCAGATAGGTTTTCCATGTGTTTTAGGTAGAATTCCGGCATTTCCCCCACAACATTCGTGTTTTTTTTCCGTTTTGAGACACGAGCAATCGAAAAATCAAGCGTTCGTCCCAGTCCCAGAACCTTCGAAAAATCGAAAATTTTTGAAGGGGTAGGCCTTAAAAAATTTGCGAAAAAATGAATTTTGAGCTAGGGCTCTGGAATTTTTTCTACGTTTTCCTCGATGCAAAAAAACACTTTCTACAAAGTTTCAGTCCCGGGAAAGGTCGGGAAGATAAAAAAACATGAGGAAAACCATCGAAATTAGGGGTAATTAATCACCTTGGAGGGTGTTTCCGAGTGTTTTCGGTATAGTTCCGGCATTTCCGCCAATAGTTCTGTACTAGTAGTAATGTGTTTCATTATTAGTGAGGGCTGATGGTGCAGGTTGGCTCGATTAAAAAGCAGGGTGATTTTTGTCGATCGAAAATGGCTGGGTGGCTTAGGGGGAGCGTGGCGGCGCGTACCAATAATCGCCAGTTGGAGGGTAGCCGCTTTATTAGTTTATTTATCGTTATGTCGGCTCATTCGGCCGGCCGAAGATTACCGCAGATTTTTATTAGCCGGTGCCGGGGATCCCGGGGGATACGTGCGTCTCATAAAGATTAATAGATCCGCGCGCGCCCAGCGAATAATCGGCGCCGAGTTCCTCGATCCTTTTCATTCCCGGCAGCTGATATTAGCACGGCAGGAATAAGCGAGGCAAAGACTGCATTAATAATCCTCTCTCGCTTATGATTTCTTCCGTGGCTCTCCCTATTCCAAGCCAGTCCCTACCGCTAAGTACATACCTCTGCACGTATCCCAGGAGCAGCGGCCATTAATTCGGAATTCCAGGTTAGTGGCGTTAATCGTCGTGTAAATACATATAACGGGAACGGGCCAACTTCCGGGGCCAGTGTGTGTTATTACGTGTTACAACAGAGGTAAGAGCAACTTTTCGCATTAAAATTCCGCGAGTGAGGAAAGGGTTGAGGTAGGAGGCGAGTAGATGGGATGGGATGGGATGGGATGGGGTGGGTAGGAGTGAAGTATCGTGGCAAGGGGATGGCCCTCCTCTGCCCTTATACAGGTAGGCCTAACAAGGTCCAATACTTTCGCTTGCCGGCGAGCATTGGCAATATATTAGAGTCAGAAGCGCGGGGGGCCTTGGTATTGTTGCCGCCTGTCTCTCCCTGTCCCCCGGTTAACTTTTGTCCGGATCTTCGATATACACGGAAGGCTCGACTCGCCACACACTGCATTCGGCCATTCCCCGCCGCGCCGCACCGCGCCGCATTCGTGCATCGATGCAAAAGATCGCAAAGATGACCTGCCTCCTCTCTCCCTTTTCTTTACCGGGAGATACATAGATCTCGGCAGTAAGCGAAGAGCTGCTCCCGGAGAAATTGGCCGATCTTCCCTCCTCGCTCCCACTACTTTTTCTCCTCTCGTATTTACATCCAGTTTTTGATAACTCTTAATTGGACCGGACATAATAATCATTAGTGCCGAATTATTCGAAAGAGCATGCAGTCAGAAATGTGGTGGGATCATAGGTCAAGTTGGTTGGCGAGTGCTTAAAATCCGGTAAACATGTTGGCAAGGGAGACGTCAGATTTAGGTGAACCGGCGGCTAATGAAGTAATAAGGGGGTAATCGTCGATCGGTGGTCATTATCGGCACGACTATGGGAGTGCGCCGCATGGTGAGCAGCAGCCACGGGAGATCTCGTATCTTGGATCGATGCAAATTCAGCGGATTCTGCGGATGCCCGGCACACTAAAGATCACGAATTCAGTGCGGCCCAGGCCGAAACAGTCTGAGTGGTTAATTGCGCAAAAGGAAGAGAAGGATCGAGCGGAGGGGGCCAGTTGGACTCTCGTCGCTCGTCGCACACTCGAGACGAGGAGAGAAAGCTGCGCGAAAATCGTCCAGCCAACGAAGACGAAGACTAGCCGAGGCTGACCAGTGATTCCTACGCGTTCACGTTCTGCCCGTAAAATTTGTTTGCATTCCCCCGAGAAAAAGAGGCCGCTAAAAAGAGGGAGGGAGGGAGGAAAGGAGGAGAAGTCGCCCCCCTCGGCTCGAAGCAGAGGGTGAAAAACAAAGGTGGGCCCAGTCGACGAAGGAGATGAAAAAAGGAGAGTGAGTGAAAGAGAGCGAGAGAGAGAGGGGGGAACGGCTGCGAGAAGAAGGCCGTGCGAGGTGGATACTGCTCGAGAAGGAGAGGCCCGTTTGGCTAACGGATGATTTAATTAAGAAAGGCACAAATTACAGGGCCGCCGGATGCTAATGCCCAGCCATGCTCGACTCCGCCGAAGCTCCTTAATTAGGCCGACTGATTCATTGGGAAATTAAGAGCTGATGAATCGACCCACCGTCGGCTGCCTTTCGATACCTCTCCCACTGAATATAACACCCTTCTAATTCGAATAGTCCATTTCTCCCATTGACTAAACATTCACCTTCTACGATACAGTTTTCAATCATTTTTCATTGCATCCCCTTAAATTTGATCGATGGTTTACGCGTGAAATGGGTCGTGTTCCATGTTTAATAGATATTTTTCTTTTGGTATAATATTCCCATGACTCTATTAACTTGATTATCGTTTGACAGGGGCTTTTAGAATTGTAAAAAAGAGTGAGGGTGATATCGTTGGTTGAATGATATGGTTTAGCTAGTTTGAAAGTGAGGAATGAGAGGCAGTCAGGTAGAGGAGAGTGTAGTGGTCCGGTGGCGAGTGCGTTAATTAGCGGGATGCTCACGCGAGCCGGCAATTAAAACAACATCTTCATTATTAGGTGTATGGGTATATACGAAAGTGGATGGGGCCAGTTCTGGTACAAGGGCCCCAGCAAAGCCCTGCTAGTGCCTTCCCGATGAACATGGTGAGCGCAATGCCTCGTTACCCACCGACTCACTCCCTCAACATATTCCTACAAGTTCCTCAGCCTCTCCGTAATTGGTGCATTGGGATGCAAAATTAATTTGAGAATTCAATCCTTCCTTTATTTCAAAGTTTCCCAAGTGCAACAGATACATTGGTGAATGGAATGGAACGGGTGGTGTATAAAATGGAGGATTGATGGGAGAGTGCAATTGGGGGTAGAATCTTGGAGAGAAAAGAGTAGTCTGGTTGGTGGGAGAGTGGGAGAGGTGGCGGTGGTGGTGGTTAACGACATAAGCGGCAGGGTCGCGTATATTTTATTATTTAATTTCAGCCGGCGAGGCGTTATGAGACATGAAAAAAGTCTTGGCGATATTGTAGGTGGATTTCCAGGGCGAGAACACTGAACACGCCCCAGCCGTGCTCAGCGTTCACCCTTCGCCTTCTAGGTATTCCCTCCCTCTGCCCCTCTCTCTCCCCTCTGCCCCTCTGCCTGGGCCCGGTGCTCTCTTTCTTTTCCGGCGCGTCCTGCACCACCCCACCCCACTCTGCCCGTGGTGCTGGTGGCGGTGGTGGTGGTGGTGGTCGGCTGGTGACATTATTATTCGTTATGAACGGGTTTACGAGGCCGCAAATCATAGCCGTGTTCATATTTCGAACGGCCGCTCTCCTCGTTATTCAGTTTAACGGCGACGCTATTTGAATTCGCGATCCTCCCTCCGAGCCCCTAACCCCGCCGCCTCCTTCTTTTCGCCCTCTGCCCTTTCCTTATCCGGGCTCGGGCTCTTAGCTTCCTCAAAATAAAGTCGCCCCCCGTCTCAATCCATTGACACCGGCCTTATTTTAGAGGCGTAGCAAGAGCTCTTCAAGTTCCTAGCTTGGAGAAACACGGGTTATTAGTAAATAGGCGACGGGACTGGCTCAAACAGAGCGTCCGGAATTTCCCTAATGTGTTATGACAATACATAGAGGAGGGAGGGCTGGAGCGTGGGGAAGCGAAGACGTGGGAAGTGTTCGCCGTGACACTTCGCAAATTTCATTTTCAAAGGCCAGTGGTATCGAGTTTCGAGAGGTGGACATAGAAAGGGCGCGCGGTGCCTTTGGAAAAGAGAGGAAGGAAGCTACTCTCGAAAAGCAAAGGTGCCGACTGCCGGCGAGCGCAGCGGTGGCACTGATGCCGTAGGCGACGTAAGTAGCTTTCCGCGGCGGCAGCTCCTCTTCCAAATGTTTGGTCAACGTCATCCGGTGCTTCTGCACCTGGTGTCACGAAAAGGGTTGATACAGTGCAGCCTCTGGCTGTCATCACTCTCGGGGCCGCCGCGCCGCGCCGCGCCGCACCGTGAGCTGCTGATCCTCGAATAGAACGGAAACAATAACTCGGCCTGGAATCGATCGTTTCACTTTTTTCTCGCCTTTATTTCCCTCGCCGTCCTCCTCCACCTCCTCCACCTCCTCCAGCCGATTTATTATCTATCGAGTGCGGGCTCAGGTCGCCTCTAGTCGTCATTGTTTCTCCCTGTTATTTATTGTGTTATCACGCCGGACTTTATCGACATAAATCGCCCGGCCTGGTTTTTCGTTAGCTCCTTTATGGAGTTTAGGCAGAGTGGGTGCGTGCGAGAAAGAGAGAGGAAGAGGGAGCGGGCGTGTGTACATTCCGCAGTAAATTTGGCCGGGGAACGCGTGTCGCCGGGCGTAAATTAAAGACCATAAATCACGGCCGTGTTCCGCATCGGCAGACCATGAATATTAATGGAAATCATTGCGCCGTTTACTGGCCTATTAATCCGGGGGCTAAAATATTCCATCTTCGGGGCTGTTTTATCGTCGGCCAGCGAGGAAAGGAGGGTCAGCGTCGATTATTAATCCTATCAATCACCGCAGCCAGGGTGAACTCTTTCTCCGGACCAGTCGGCCTCTTCTCCCTCGGCTCCCTCACCCTTTCATAGCTAATTCGGCATGCGACTCACTAACAACCCTCAATTACAAACCCTGCCAGATTATTCCTGTCAACTGTAAGTCCCAGCAGCCTCCCTCCACCCTCCGGCTAGGCTGGTGGCTGGTGGGAAGTGAGATTAAAGAAAAGTAAATGGAGCAGGTCGAGCTAGGCTCGGCCGAGTCTCAAATCCTTCTGGTGTCTGGGCGCCTTGAAACAAAAGCCATTGTTTAACGCAAGAGCGATCCGGCTGGCTCTGCGTATTCCCGGATTTACATGTCCTTCGGCCGGTGTAGCCCGAAGGTGTATATCCATGAATCGCGTACGTCCGGATAAAATTTCAAAGCCGGCAGGCTCGATCCTCGAGTCCAGCGAGGATCAACCGAAAAACCATGTATCCGGGATGACCGTAGTCCAGAGCGTGATCTCTTCACGGCGAGCGTGCTTCATTCCGATCGGAATATGGAATTCAAGCTGCACAGAAATGGACGAATTACGCTAAAAACATGTTCCTCCGAGAATAAAGACATCGGCGTTCGTGTTGTCCCGGGGCCGATAGATTTTCCCCGGGAAGACGTTAAATGGCCGAAGCCGACGGTGCTTTGGGGAGGCTTTCGAAGGCTTGCATTGCACCCTGCCTGCCAGATTCACGGTGCGCGCTTATTTTCACTGGGGAAGATCGATCGTTCTGCGGGACAGGAGCCAGCCCTTTTTCGGGTGGGCTCACTCCATCCTGACCCCCGCTAGTCTTCCTTGCCAAAATATTGCTCGCCCGCGGTAATTCGCCATGATCGACGACTAGCCGCATTCTCACGCCACTCTCTCTCTCTCTCTCTTATTCTCACTTTATTAAATGCCCTGGCCAGCACAGTCCAGCTCCGACTCAGGCCGGACCAGTTGCACCACGCTATTCTCTCGGCGGAATTATTTCTATTTATTGGAAAGTCGATTTTAATGAAACAGTTGTTCAGCGCCGATGAATTCGAATGGCAGGATCAAACGGAGATAATTGGAGCGGGGGTGTACGCGGGCCCGGTATAATTGGGAAGAGTTGGACGTTAATCCGATTGATTGGATTTTGCGGGATAGCGATCTCGTGACTCGCCGAGCGAACAAACGCAATTCGGCGAGTACAAACCAATCATTTGGGCTATTGAAGCCGATGGGGCTGGCTGGTTGGCTGGTTGGCTGGTTGGCTGAGTGGGTGGATGGGTGGAAGGCAGCGGGAAAAGGGGCCGAGAGGCGGAAAAAGAGATCGGCTGCTCTGACAAAAGGGACGTCGAATAAATGAGAGAGCGTCGATATAAAAGGAGCAGCCGGGCTTGACGCGGCGCCGCGGCGAGTGCAACAGAGAGAAATCAAGCCTCCATAAAGGAGTAGGAACGAATCGGGCTTCTCGGGGATGGAGAAATAAATAAGGAGGAAAAGAGGAGTAAGCCGGGAGAGTAGGTACCTACCCAAGTAAAACTCGGGAGTGGAGT
This sequence comes from Ectemnius continuus, assembly GCA_910591665.1. Taxonomy (NCBI): domain Eukaryota; kingdom Metazoa; phylum Arthropoda; class Insecta; order Hymenoptera; family Crabronidae; genus Ectemnius; species Ectemnius continuus. Next base: position 511,448 of record OU342866.1, read on the forward strand.
GCCGGTGCTGCTGCTACTGCTACTGCTGCCACTGCCGGATTTGAATATTGATTCGCTTTATTTAAATTCCGTTCGGGCTTATCGGGCCGCGGATATCTTCGACGCTGGAATTGGACGCGATAACGAAATGCGAAATGGAGAAAGAGTGTGAGGGAGGGAGGAAGGGCGAGGAGAGTAGGATCGGAAGCTCGCATAGGCCGGATTGCTGGTGCAGGAAGAGCACGTGGAAAAACGAGGGTGGTTTTCTATCGCGAGAGGGAGAGGGAGCGAGTGGGAGCGAGTGGGAGAGGTTGAATGAAATTTATAAAACGATTTTTCTTATTCCTTAAGAGAGACGCCAGTGGCAGTGCTCCCGACTAGCTAGATCAACTCCGCGATCATTGCTAGCCCCGAGTCCCGTGGGAAACCGGGCCGAATGTATTACGATCTTCATTCGGAATTCGACTTTTACCCTAGAAGACTCGATCCTCCTGATAAACCCTGCCCGATCCACTATCGTTCCGTCTTTCGAATACTCATCTAAACTTCATTCTACACTCGGAGATCGCGCCAATTAACATTCTAATTTGACGATCCCTATCTTCCACGAGGAATTTAACACGCTTACCTTCCGAATTAACATACATTCGGCCATTTCACTCTCTCAATATGCAGAGCAATGCATCGAGAAAAAGTCCTTTTTTCCGGGAAGGCAGGCCGTTCGAAGAGGAGGAACCTGCGCATGTTTGTAGAACGTGGGAAGGAAGTTATGTCACGGCAAGTAGTAGGAGTATCGTCCATCATAACTAGCTAGATGCATAGGTATGTACTAGTACCTATGCCGCTTTATCTCCGGCTTTTATTGCCGAGGAGGAGGCATTATGCAAAGTAGTTAATAATGAGAATTGCGTGGGTGGCTGCTGGCATTACTCAACAAAAATAGAGGCTCATTCAGCTGTGGGGGGCAGCCTTTTTTCCGCTGGGGCTCGCGTAATAAGTCAGGTTTCGTCGGATATAAATGGAAATTTGTGCTTAACGCCAACAAACAGTGGCGACATTTCTCACGGAGGGCGCATAATTTCTCGGGCCCTCCTCCCTTCGGCTGCAATTAAGAGTTCTCGCTCGCTCGTGAGACGGTTTTCATAAAGCCGCATTAAATCGCGGCCGCGGCCGCCGGCGAAAATATTATTTCTTATATTCCAGAGTGGAAGTCCGCGAGCGGCATTAGGCGAGCGAAATAATTCTAAAGAAATTTCATAACTGTCGGGCAGGGAGGCTCTTCGCCGTAAGAGATGCTGCGGGTAATAACGAGAAAGAGAGAAAACTCGGTGTGTAAGGGCACTCTCACCGCCGCCGCCTCCTCCAAGGACGGACGAGCTCTCCGGCGAAAATAAGCGTGATTTGTGGAAGAGCAGATTACATGTTTCATTCGCGAGTGCGCCCTGCTCCTTATTCAAGTGGCTTCGCCCTTAAATCACCGGTCAAAGGGAATTTCATAAGTCCCCAAGGAATCCTGAGAATTTTTCTAATGGAAAAAAAATGGGGGGACTGGAGAATGGCTATTCCTAGAGATTGAAAAACAATTTGGCAAGTGGGAGAAGTGTGGGTGAGGTGGGATTCATTTGGGCAAGGGTGGCCAAAGAGTCTCAAGGGCGTATTTTGAAAGGAAGGGGGTGTAGTTGAGTGTCGGCCCTCGGGGCGGGAGGAATTCATCTCGAAATTTCCTCTCGACCACGTAAGCACCTCTGTCGCGCGATCTGTCAAGCTCGTTTCCCTCCCCGGGCTCTGCCTTCTCCGTTCAACATCCCGGTAACCCCACGATTTCTCTCTCTCTCGCCCTTCTACAGAGCACGCGCTCTCCGAGGGCGTTTTATTCCCATTCAAATGGCAGCACTTTAATTTGCATGCTAAGAGTGCCCTGCCACTCGGCGCTCTCTCGCCCATGCCGGATTTCCATTTAAACTCACAAAATGGCGCTGACTCCGCGGGGCTACAAAATTTTTTATTGAAAGATTCGACTGGCGGATAGCGCCAGTACACCACCCAGCCCGGATAAAAAAAGGAACCCTCCATCTAGAGCCAGAGCCTCCCTTCCTCCCTCGGGGGTGGGTTGTTGGTTGCCGGTTGCCAGTTGCCGGAGCCTGCCAGAGGGATGAAAGTGAGGGTGGAGTGGTGTGACGAGTGAGAGCAGACGATGGAGAGTGAGCTGGCTGCTGGCTGCTGGCTGCTGGCTGCCGGCAATCCCATGAAGAGAGGAGGGTTATTCCACGGGATAAAATGTGCCCTTTTATCTGTCCCGCGTCTCCTCGATGGAGTACCACCCGCTTATTTCAATCTACCCCAACTGTATCTCCCACCGTGATTCTATCACTGTCTATCGGTTCCTACTCATCCTCTTTTACATGCCTGCTTAATTATTCTGGCACTCGGAATTCAACCAACTAACATCATCGACCTTGTTAACTGGTGTATCAGTAATGGGCTTTGCATGAAAGCCTTCTAATTATCGATTACAGTTAAATGTATTTATTTAGCAGTGTCAATAGGTTAGCCCGATAGAGGAGGAAAAAGTAGGGGAAGTCGGGGAAACTGGAGGAAACCAAGTCAATGCTTTCGAGCGAAGATAATGGCTTCCGATTCTCATTCGTTCTGGAACCGCCTGACATCGGGTTTTGTTTTCCCAGGGCTGACTCTTCGACCACAAAAGTCACTCCTAATCGCTTTCACTTCCCATCAATATTGCCGATCGTTATTGGGTTACTCGTATCTTGCCATCCACGAAATTCCCTCTCTCCCACAGACAAATGATAGTTTTTCACAGGCATTACTGTGATCGGCGTGCGATTATTCCGTGGAATCGTGTCAATTAAATGACAAGTTCTTCATTCCAAGTTGGCACAATGGTTGGTTGGCTCCTTGCGCGTTTCTGCGATTGGACGCGCACTCCTTGAAAGCCGAACAATGCCGGCCATTGTTTATGACAAATTAACGAGGGTCGAGTTATGAAAGCGCGGGACAATGCCGCGCGGAGGTATCGCGAATTAATTTCTAATAGCCCTTCCCTACTTTTCCATTCATCATCGCAGACAGGGATCCAGTCCAACTTTACGACTCATTCAAAGCCGATTATCTTTTATATGTTTCTATATGCTTTGGATTCCATCGATGATGGATTCCATAAATGCATGCGCTTTCGAAATCCGATGCTGATTAAACAGATTAATCGTAAGATCGTTGAGTGAAGTAAACGGAAGAGAGGCTAGTGTTTGCTTGGCTGGATGTTCGCTGGGGAATCGAGAAAATAGAGCATATTTTGGTTGCTCCAGCTAGAAAGGAGGGTTATTGGTCCAACTGGGCAAACAGGACCGCCGATAACCCCTCAAGAACAATAAGCCGTTTCGACTCAACCTTATCCGCTTACAAGTCAAACCTGGCGGGGGCATTTCCGCCTTAGGATCTTTTCCGAAATTCGGCAATCGCCTTCACTTCAAAGCGGCCCTCCATTATTTACGCAGCTATTAGGCTGTTTAGGCATTAAGGGAGTGAGATGGATGTCGTGTTATTCCGCAGCATCACTTTTACAGGGCACATTCGCTGTTGGATTAGTCGTTTGGCACCGTGACAGGATCACTGTCATCCGATACCGTACAATTCGAGGCCACCAGATAATTGTCAATTAATTTTAATAGACGAAGATTTAGATTCTTTTAGATACTTAAAAAAATTCTACGCGAGTCCACGTTGTAAGTAGTAAAACGAGATTTTGCGAAGAAATCTGAGGAAATAGCAGCCTCCCCGAGTGGGATGGATTGTCGAAAGAAGATGTATGAAATTCCGGCGCCTCCCAGTCGGTTTTCTCCACCGTTGGAGTAGAATATATTGGATTCTGGTAGTCAATAGAGGCAGTTAGGGGTGGCAACACTCGCACTCACACATTGCCCGGCGTTTTATCAGGGAGCTTGATATACTGGGCGGCCACTGTTAGAGGGGTTAATCTCTCACGCTCGGTTAGCTCCTATTTCTAACCTCCCCTTTCCCTACACCCTTTTCTCTCCCACTCTCTCCCTCCTTCTCTCCCCAGTCCCAGTCGAGCTCGCCCTTCTTCACTCTCGAGCCAGCATCCTTGCCAGCTACGAGCTACCCTCTGCTTCGTCCTTAGATTTGTCTTCGGGATCTCGCCAACCACCCTATTGGATGCCGCTTGGCACCCCCTTTTCGATTCCTCGATTCTCGGCTTATCCAATACCGTGCCACCAACATGCTCTTTCACTTTCAGTGTGTTCCCTCAGACAGAGATTTGGTGGATGATTTCTTAGCCGAAAGAATATAGTTGGATAGATGAATTGAAGTACGAGCCGGAGAAATATTAGAGGAGGTGTCTCGGGACTCTGGTTTGGAGCAATGTATCCGAGGCGTGTTGTGTCGCTCGCGCCGCACGTGGAGATAAATTGATCGTTGCTCGTCGAAGTAATAAGACAGGGCAGAGGGAAGTCGGCGGGAAGGGAGGAGAGGAGAGGAGAGGAGAGGAGGAGATGCATCGGTGGTGCGGAGAAAGAGAAGAGTGGAGTGTGGTGGAGTGCGGAGAGGAGCGAGCCAGGGTGGCCCAATATGGCTCCAAGCACGTTGGCCTGGAGAAGAGGAAAGGTCCCTGTCGACGGTGCTGGAGGGAGCCGACGACGAGTTAAGGAGCGTATAAACCGGCCATTAGTATCGCTCGGCCACTGTCCATTGTTTCGTTGTTTGCTGAAACAATTGACGGGGGCCAGCCGGTGTTCGCTCGTCTCGTTAGCGCTGCGCCTCCACAGTGGACAGCATTGTTCCTCGCTCTCCTCGCTCTCCTCGCTCTCCTCGCTCTCTCTCCTGCTCGGGCCCCTTTCCACCAGAGAGTCCGGCTCCGGGGCGGTTAGCACCCGCGGAAAAATCCTAACGAGCTCTTTCTCCTTCACTCCGATTATCTTCCTTCTGCCTGTCCTTCCCTCTTTTCACTGTCCTTTTCCACTCGCCCTCGCCCCAACACTCCTTTTGCTCGCGCACGCCTTTTATCTCGCGTTCGCCCTTTGGTACTATGTAGCTCGCCGCACGTTTAACACCTCCACCGATTTTCGAGAGCTTCACTCACTCCGAGACGTGTGCTCTTCTCGAGGAAACACGTAATTGCTCGAACATTTGTTTCGTGGATATTTCTTTTCTTCCCTCTTTAGAGATTTATAGAAATATCCGACGATATCTGGTGGCTTTGCATAAATTCGCTTGGAAAGAATGTGTTAATATGGCGTGTGGTTGAATAGCTGATTGGGAGTGGGAAGACCGCTATATCCGGCTGGTGATAGAGCCATTAGCCCTGCCGGGCAGTGACGTATACATTTCTGCAGGCTGTTCCGCTCTCGGAGCTCCTCGTTCTCTCATATCGAAAGTAACATTTCATCGCGCGTACTTTAAATGCAGATAGCGGTGTGCGAGCGCGTACGCACGCACTCAGCCCCTGTCGCTTTTGACAGTGGCGTGGAGATATTAATTGTGGCATGGAGAGTGGCTGGTAGGCTGCCGTACGGGAACGGTACAGCTTCGTATTTATGATGTTGCATTGCAACTGGCTGGACAAACCGGCGAAGGCAGAGTCAGGTTGGACTTCTTAAATCCCGGCAATTACCGCGAGCGAGGCGCATTCGTTCGCCAGGATGGAAAAGTCGAGCGCCGCTTTTGCCGCCCGATGCCGCCCGATGCCGACACACTCGGCGCGAACGGAAGGTGAGAATTAACGACCACCACTAACGCGATACCGTTTCCGTGCCGCATCGCTGCTGGAGAACAGTGGGCACAATTCATTGACGGGCCTCTTTCTCTCGCTGTGGGAACGCGAAATCTCGTCCCATCCTCGCCTCCAACAACTCCAAACCCATCTCTACATACACTCCGTCTTTCAAACCCCTTCACTCATCCCACTCACATTTCTATGCATCTTTTCTACTCGACTTCTAGTTGGAGCTAACTAGGATTTTTTTCCATTTTACGGAAGTTAGGCGTTGGTACGCCGATGGTAGAGTAAAGTGAGTAAGTTGAGAGCGATAATCATAGGAAGGAGGCTAGGATCGTTTGGGGTCGTTAAGGTGGGGTGGCAGGATGGTGGCGGGGGATGGTTTGATCGCGTCAAAGAAATCGCTCTATCGGCTAGCTGTATCGGAGGACGGGATCTCGACAGTCGTTTACGCTGGAGAAGGAAATTCGCTCGGAGGCAGAATACATATAGTGTGCGCGCGGTGCGGCGCGGTGCGGCGCGGCGGCAAGGCACGATTGCCGATATGGGCCAAATTGTTAATAACACTTCAGCCCCCCGGTAGGCGCGCGAGATACCGGAGTTCGCATTACCATGTGAATATAGTGGTATACTGGCGTAGTGGTGCCCGGCGAGGGGCGAGTCTCCGTTTATGGGGCTACACCCCCTCGATACATTATTCTATGGGCGCGCTAATGTAATATGACGAAGGTCGGAAGGGTGCCGACGCCATCCTCGTCCTCTCGCTTATCGTTCCCGGCCCGATAAGGACCCCGTCGCTAGTTATCCAGTTAGCGCGTCATTGTCCAATGATTTTAGATTGCCCACCGATACATCGTTTTAACGCCATCGGAGCACGTGCCTCCTCGCGATCCCTTCCCCCTTTCTACTCCGATCCTTATACCCCGCTCCCCTCCTTGATCGCTTCTAGTCAGATACGAGATGGAATACGATGACAAATGACCCTCCGACCGATCGATCTCTTCTCCAGCCAGATATATTCCTATTCTCCTGAAAGCCGATAGCGCACTGATCCTCCCACGTCCAACTACCCTTACGGCTCCCGATCTCCCTTTATTCCAACCCCACCAAAGCCCAACTTCACGGCCGGATTACAGTAATCGTTGACATAAGATCTCTAATGACGTTTCATGGCTCTCCCGAGTGCAGTTTCTATGCATCTCGTAAATTCATCGACCTGCAGATAAATTCTTAGGGGCCGATGACTTCGAGGGATTTCAGATGGCTGTTTTTCTTGGATGTCTTGGGATCGTCAAGGGTATATCGATCGGTGTCTCTCGATTACTGGGGTGGAATGGTGGAATTTATAATTCGACGTGAAGAACGGGCCAGAAACAAAGTGAGCGAGGGAGCCTGGCGGGCCTCCGGGTGGTGGTGCGTCTCCCGGCACCAAGAACGAGCGTTTGTCCGGCCGTGTGTACTGTGTCCACGTGTGCATTCGTGCACAAAGCGATCCGCATGGCAGGCAGAGGGAGTGAGAGAGAGAGAGCAAGGAGGAAAGGGTTAAGGTGGTCGGAGTTGGAGTCGGAGTTGCAGATGTATAGAAGGGTCCTGGTTTCCTTCTCTTTCTGGTTGTCCGAGTGGTTGGCGGGGTGTGGGTATATACGAGCTGCGCCCGGTGGTTCATAACTCGAGCACGGATGAAGTTGTCGTCTTCGTGGCCGAGCGTCGTCCTCCTCGTCGCGTTGTCCTCTCCCGCTCGTCGTCGTTCCACCGCACGGACTTATCGGCGAGAGACAATGCGACGCATAAATATCTCACGAGCTCTCATATGTTGTGTATGAACGTGCACGGGCACACGTAGTACCGTCGACGGGGGAATAGGGCCGAGAGCCAGCGAGGAAACAGCTAGGAGCGAGAAGGGCGGGGAGAAATTTCTCTCGAGGCAAAGCCGATGAAGTTAGCCGCGCGACGTTCTTTTTTCGGCAAAGAAAAAATAGTTCTTGTGCCGTGGACAATTGCACCGTTTCATTCCCGATGACAGGAATGGAAGTTAATCTCTCTGGTGTTTCTACAATGGAAAGGGGCCGCGCATAGATCCAGCCGGAAGATTTCGGGAGGTGTAACACGTTCGCGGCGCGACGCGGCTTGGCTGTAGAGGGTTGGAGGAGGAAGAGAGGCTAGGGTCTGTTTTGGGTGCAATTCCGGTTACATCCGTGGAACAATGTTCCACGGAGTGAGGCGGTCTTTACTGGATGGTCTAGAAGCTCATTGTTCTACAATCTGGTGTTAAGCTAGTCGCGAGTGCGAACTGCTCCATCGGAGTTCCTTGATCCTTGCGGTTCGGACCGAAATCTCCGGTCTAGCTACAACCTGAATTTAAATAGCCACCCTCGCCCCTTCTCCGACGGGATTAACCGCCATTTTGCGCTTCCACCCTCCGCTCGAAGCCGGAGGCTGCTTGGGGCGAGGGTGCCAGGAAAAACAAGATGGCTGTCCCGGCGAGAAGGGTGGTCTTACCACTCGCGGCAATTAAATGCTATAATGGCGTTAATTATTGCAGGACGACGCCAGCACGCGATAGTTTTGTCCTGCTACGCTCCTTCTCTCGTCCCAACACTCACCCCCTCTAATTTACTCGCCCAATCTTCATGAACCTTCATCCATTTATACTTGCGATATCGCTAATACTCCAACACTCGCTTTATTACTTTCGTATTAATGCCAGAAATACATCACTCATTCTTACAAAATTATATACAGCCGTGTATAATTAAATCTCTACGGAGAATTTAGTATTTCCGCCAATGGCTGGGTAGAGTAACGACTTTTCTACTTTCTTGTGTTCTTGGGGCATAAAGATTTTTTGAAACGGTTGGTTTGAGTGCGTGGAGGACCGCAAGAGAGGCAGGGCAGAAGTTTCGCCGGGCGTCCGGGTAATTCTAGATCGAGTTTAATTACAGCAGGCCCCGAGGGACAATCAGATATAAGCGGCCAACATGGACGAGCGCCTTCGACCACCCTCTCCGCTTAAGGGATGGCAAAGTGCGCGGAGAAAATGGTCGTGGGGCGGGCTCCGCTGACGTTATCAGGGAAAAGCGAGGAAACGAGTAAACCCGGACGGCCTGGCGGCCCGGCGCCCCGGCGCCCGGGTAATTACGACTCTTTCTTAACAAATTTTTAATTCAATCGTTTTTTGTGTCGCGCCACTTAGCACTGAATCAAGTCTAATACCTCCGCCGGGAATGAATAAGTCTCTATCTGCAATCCCACTTTGCACCTTGACCCTATTCCCAGTTATACTGCCCCCCAGTTTTCTTTATTCGCTTCGGACAATCGGATAACACCAGCACCAGCAGCGTGAGTCAATATCTCGTGGTGCGCGATACTTCTCATTCGGATAATAAAACTGTATAGCAGTACTGCTCTGCCTCTGTTAGACAGATTTTTCTTTGGAGCACGCGGCGCGGCGCCTTCTGTATTGAGGGATTGGGCATAGTCGAGTGCCGAGTGTGGTTCTCGTGTTCTTGAGAAATCCACTGAATGGGAAGCCAGACCAGAGGCACAATGCACCCGATGGACTTCTCGCGCGACTTTCCCACTAAAGGAGAGACACATCTTTTCACATTGGCTTTATTATCGCCTGGCTACTTTTCACTGCTGTATTCAGTAGATGAAGTCACCGGCCATTTTCAGCTTTTTAGAAACGAGTGCCTGCCCATTGTCAGGCACATCTTCCCGTTTCCTCTCTCTCTTGGGAATTGGGAAGCGTGTCAGGATGGTGTCTTCATTGCTGGATAGTCAGGTCGAGTGGTAGAATAGCTTTGAGAAGAGGATGACAGGAGTTGGGCTACTGATGAGACTTGGTTTATTGTTGGACACAAAGTGGGAAGAAAGGATAAAGAGTTTTGCTTTCAAAGATCATCGAAACCCTTTGATCAGAGGTTTTTTTTCAACTTGGGAAAGCTTGTGAGCCATTACGACGGGAGGGTTAGGAAGTTCTGGTTATTAGCCGAGTTCATTATCCAGAGAAACGGGTCGGGGAGAATGAGGGAGTGTAATGTGGGTAGCCAAGTCAGAGGTTCATTGCGGCTGACAAGGCAGTCTTGCAGGGAAACAATAATAAAGCAGGGCAGGGCAGGGCAGGGTTTACGGAGTGCGGAGTGCGGAGTGCGGGAGGGAGGGAGTTGGCCTTTGGTATTACGTATATCGGGCTTAGGGCCACCTACGGCCAAGCCGACACGGGCTACCACTTTGCGCTCACTTAGCAGAACACAAGCGACAATTCAGCGTAGGTTCTCGCGGCCAAATAAATCGCGGGAAATTACGGGGCGAGTTTATGTCGCGTAAATGGAGCCCGATAGAAAGAGAGCAGAAAGTAAAGTGCGTGTCCAGTGGTTCGGTGGCGTATGAGGTGTGCTGGCTGCGCCAACTCTCTCTCCCTCTCTTTCTCTGTCGCTGTGGGAAGCGAGCCTGACGGATTCATTGCGAGACTCGTAGCACAGCGGCCCTAATGAAGATCGAGATCCAGCAAAGTGAGTGCACTGTGCTCGGCCCTGTTCCTCGCGCCGTCAGGCCTTTATTATACCAGATTACCGGCTAATCTCGGCCGAGATCGCACTACCGCCCATGTTACGCCCTCTCCCCCATTAAATCAGAATTTTTCGCTAATGTCCCGCGAACAATTACCGTCCCCTAATGCCTCTTTTCATAATGAGAAACGGCCAATCCATGAAAAGCAGTCGCCCGATTCATCTTATTGCCGTGGAACGTGTGTTGGATTCAAATTTATCTGATCGAATTTGCAAATGCTATTTTCTACTTAGTGTGAGTTAATCTTGAAGAAGTTTATCAAGGAGCGCAGGAGATAGGAAGGATTTTACGAGGGCTTTTGAGTTGAAGGTTCGAGCGGTCAGGGTAGGAAGGCCTTGTTTGGCCTGCTCCGAAATATATTTGTCTCTTATCCGTCCAATTAGTAAGTCAACGATATCACGATGGGCAGCGCGTTTATAACCGGTTTAGGATTAACTAACAGAGACCAGGTTTCACCGGTAGTGCTCGATCCACGCTCGAGTTACGATCCCTCCCCACCCTCCCGCCCCTCTCTCAATCGCGAGCTTCTTGTTCCTCGCACGGAATATTAATTAACATTAAGATCGATTCGATAGCGTGTCGAAGTTAACGTTAATTCACTACCGACGATTAAACTGTCCGGCGTGGCTGATAAATGGCAGGCTTGGCACATCGGCTACTCTTTAACGACACCACTCTCTTTCGATTTCATGACGCTGTTGCTCCCGCGATCGTTCCTGTCATTTCGAGTTTTTTGGTAATCACACCAGTCAAGTGTCTCCCAATGAATTTAGAGCTCGCGTCACCGCGCTCCTCTGGCTATCGCAGCGAATAAAAATACGGCAGGCACGGATTATGGTTTTCGGCCATATTTCTCCACTAATCAGTAGAGGGAATATAGATCCAGCGAACGAGGAGGATAATGGAGCGGGATAATTAGCAAACAAGCGGCGTAAATGAATTCGAATTGATATTGGTATCAGTGGCCGTCGCGGGGCTGACATAAAAACATACACGAACGTTATGTAACCAACAGCTGAATGATGCGGGCACCGGAAAAATAATAAGTTTTCAGGCTGCCTTACCTCAGAAAGAAGCGTGGCTGGGTGTTGGCGCTATCGCGAAAAGGGAGTACACAGTCGAATCATTAAGAATGCGTCACCGAGACTTTCTTTGCTTTTCGATGCCAGAAGAAATGTAATTCCTCGAGGCTATCGCGTGAAAAACATCGAATCCAGCCGATCAACGGTTATTTTTAGCCTCCCCTTTATCAGTACTCCCGCGCGAGAACCGACTCAGACGCCTCTTCACACATTTCTGCTCTCCGCGAAAGGAGAAATTCCAAAAGTCGACCAACGTGTTAATTACCACTCATATTTATACTCGAGCGTCAAGTATCACCGTTGTGAAACGGTTCACCAACTTGCCACCTTCTCGCTCCGCGCTTGCATTCTTTTTCTCTCGGCAAACCTTTCATATTTCCACATAGAACTTTTTTAAAGGTATATTTCATACGTTTCTAATAGAAGTTTATTGAGTATGAATGGATTAACCAATGTATGAGAGAGTGAGCATTGGTCCCAAGTTTTTAATAAGAAAGGACTTGGTAGTTGGCTGCGATATCTGAGCAATCGGTGTCGGGATCCGCGTGTTTTCTGCGGCGTGATGATGCTTTTATCTCAATTATTAATACTCCACCCCTCGGGCCCCGGTGGGAAGGCAATTTATCGGCAGATAATTAATTTCGTTGCATAACGCCCGGGTTAATCGGTCATTAAGGCCGCCGGCGCGCGGTCTTTCAAGCGAGGGGTGCCAACATCGGAGAAGATAAGTTTTTTTTACTGGAGCGTAATCCCGATAATTGGAGCGAAAAAGTAAGGGCATCCACGCACAGCTTGGCGAACGTGAGTGGCTACTTCCAGCGAAGGTGGACTAATTAAATCGTTATTGTTAGCAGTGTCGGTGTAATGAGGATCTCCTGTCTATCAGTCGCTACTGACCACTGCGGTCTCAATCGTGACTCTTTCTCTTTCTCCCTCTCTCCCTTCTCCTCGATCTCTCGAGAGCCCCTTAACTTGTTCCTCTTGCCATTAAACCTCAACGGAAGTCCAAAGACTAATGCTAAATACTAAAGTTGGACGCTTAATTAAGCGGCCGGAAATCGGCCTTCCAATAGTTACAATCCCTGTCCTCCAGTTAATCCAGGAAGTCCAACTACAGATGATCTGTGTCGCCATTGTGTCCGCCTCCTATTCTTTTCCATGGGGTTTTTCCAATTTAATTAGAAATTCCCATCGGCCGCCACGATAGAATGCGACTCATTAACATTTTTCACAGGGTGAACCACCTTACGCTCTCGCTCCCTTTATGTAATTAGAATGAGCGGCATCCGATATTTTCCACGTATTCCTCGACACTCATTCCACCGAGTTATTTTAATGCGATTTCAATTGCTGACCAACCGGCAACGCCACTATCTCAGTAATATTCTGCAGTAATTAGCGAATAGCAGCTTCTAGGCTGATAGTAGCGGTGCTGACGCGGTCACTCCGACGGAGAGAACGCGACATGAAAACTGTCGGGCAAGTGGAAAGCGTTGCTATATCTGCATAAGCAGTGCTGTCTCTAAAGGCTCGGATCTTTGCTAGAGTTGGTAGGTTTCCGAGTTTTGGCATTATATCATTCCTCGACTAGATAAGAATTCAGTTAGTTGGTGGACCTTTCACAGGTAGGAAGGTACAAATTGAGAATGTACTCATGATTTACGAGCTTCTTAGCAGTGGTTCTCGCGTGCTAGGTTAAATTACGAATTAGTACATCGCTCCTGGTTCTTTTCCCCTGGTGGCTAGCCAATGGAAGATTTTGATGCCGATATCCTTCGGGCCGAGCGATCTTTCAGAGCACATACACACTGGTTTCCCTTGCTAACTAACGTGTTCGCTGCTACATGTTTATCTGACCCACTTACGCGTGTTTTACTTGACCTCGCTAATTTCTCGGGAGGAGGCACGTCAGAGAGTGAGAGATGCATTCACGCGTGCTTATCGCTTTTCGTATTTCACGATTAGTCCAAGAGAAGATGGTGAGCTCTGAGCTCAGGGTTCACGGGGTCCACACGGCAAGAAAGTACTCCGCGAAGCATTCCGAGAGCCAAGCCAATGACTTCGAGCTAGTCTGCTCTTGCTCTGCTCCCACAATTGTCTAGATTCCGAGCGGTCTTGGTATTCGGGTGGGTCCTATCGATAATCAGAGATTCCAGAGAGGCTGCCCCCCGGCCGTACTTTCTTCTCAGTTCAGCCGAGATTTCTCACATTATCGCGTCAAGCCGTGCCATCAGAAAGAGTCATTCAGTGCGTGGCTTCCGAGCATGAAAACACGCGGTCCTTTATCGGCAATTAGAGCCGCCGCCACCGGGACATTCTCAATGGAAGAATTCTTAACGATAACGCTTTTCACTTTCGAGCGAGAGCCGCTTCTCCCTCGAGATAGGATTAGATAGGGCCCTCGATGCCTCGGAGATTTTCACGCATTACAGATGGCCGAGCAAGAGAGCAGCAGCAGTAGCAGCAGCAGCAATGGAAGAGCATCGGGAGTAACTGGTAAGATGTTCGCGGCCGCGTTATCTCGTGCACCGAAATAATCTCTCCCGTTCGGGGAAACTTCTCTGAGCGCGTAAAATAAATGAGGAACGGGCAGAGTTCGTCGTTAGGGCTAACAAGCTGCCCGGTAGCTGATATGATACTCGTCCTCTCTCTCTCTCCTCTAGTTGCTCGTGCGGCTGAGAAGGGCCGCGAGAGATGAGATGAGAGAGGAGAGAAGAGAGGAGAGCGAGTGGCACGAATGCCAACGGTAGCTGACCAGCAGGAACAGGCAATAGCGGCAGCGGACTAATTGTACGATTAAAATTCAGCCCTCTGTATCACGGAGGTGCTGGTAGATAGAGATTGGATAGAGGCCTCATCGAGGATCGAGGGCCCAGAGAGAATGTCTGGGTGCGTCTGGCCCTGACTACTGCTCAGCCGCTCAGCCGCTCGGCCGGTGCTGGTATGTGTGTCGGCTTGATGAGAGAAGAACGGCTTTATCCCTCGCTAATTAGAAACACCGATTATGAGCGGCCTCCTCACCATATTCATTCGTCACTCTCGCATCTCGATCGTTAATACCCGATCCAATTGCGATTGGGGGCCCACTCCGAATCCTCCCTCCGGGGAATTAGTTATTCCGAACTCTTTTCAAGCTCCACTTGCCTACTTTCGCATTTCATCTCTAGGACTAGAGCTCACCGCTATTGAAGATAGCGATAGCCAACAGTTAAGCCTTAACAAGCAAACCGGTAGCACACCCGATATTATCTGATTGATTTTATCTCCGGCACACGAAACATTGCTCGAAAGAGGTAGGCACAGCCAACACTGACGACTAATTACGGGATTAGAATTCAAGCGAACCGAACCCCACCGAGTCAGATATGATTAGCTGCTCCCCGAAGGAGCACCTGGCCAACCTTCTCTGGCATTCATCCAGTTATTGGCTCGAGGACTCCTAACGATCGATTCGACGAGTCCTCGGATCGGCAAACAATTAATTTTCCAAGTCACTCGCCGAACACGGAAAAGAGCACTGGCGTAAGATTGAGTTTCTCGGGGATCCCTCCTTCCGTATCATTAGTTTCTGCTCGCGTAAGACCCCGCGATCGTAAACGGCGCAGATAATTTGCGTTCGGAGCTGGCAATTAAATCTAACGAGCGGTATGCATTGGCCAGTGTTACCCAATTGCTCATTTGAGATCTAGCGGAGTACTGCTCGGGCTTGGAGAAGAGTTCCAGAGTGAATCTTGGCCATCGGGAAAGAAAAGAATAGGAGTTGGCTGGGTGAGGATAAGTTGATGGGTTGGGAGTGTCTGCGGAGAACAATAGGGGCTCCAGGTATGTTGCAATGGGCGGGCGGGCAGGGGTGATGGCGGGGGTTGCTAAAAGGAGGGGTTTCGAGGTGGAGGAGGGAGGGCGGCGGGAGGGTTGGTCAGACGAAAAAATGCGGAATATTTATGCTCGGTATTATTAGCGTACGTCGGCGATATCTCGGTGGGCATCGCTAATTAGGCCGCGCGAACGGCGCTCTCGGAGCCTTTCGGCAAACAGTGCTGGCTACTGTCTTTAAAGGTTCTCCACGGGTGCAATCAAGATGGTGGCGCCGGCCGCCCGGGGCACTCTCGATTCCGAAACTAATTGCCACGGCTAATTTATTCCCGCGACATATATACGCACAGAGAGGCCATTCTCGTCGGATACCACGTAATCGCCGCTCTACAATCAGGAACCGCGCGAATATGACGACACGTACGTGTAAGCCCACCTAAAAATGTATTCTGCCTCCTTGAAGATTTATTGGGGGCACGCGCTGCTTTTTTACTCCCCCCGGAAATGTATTTCATTTCTCTGCCGAGGGAATTGGGTGTGTCGAGGTAGAAAAAAAAGGTTGCTGCTTCATTTGATAATAAGATTTATTAAATAGACTCTTCCACTCATACTCCCATTTCTCGCTCACGAGATAGTTTTACATTTATACAAAATTGGAAAAGGGTTCCTGGCCTTCGGCCATCTCCAGTTTTCATTCATCGTGCACACGATATTTTTTTCTACATATGTACAAATCTAGAAGCACGGCGTATTATTTACAATCTATATACAGGGGCCGAGCCTATGGAAATTGGCACAGAATCACATTCGGGTTTAGTGATGTTGAGGCAGTCCTTCATACCCGATGGGATCTTGTAGTATCTCGTCTGGCTGCCAGCCTCTCCGATCCTCTTTCCCTCTCACGTTCTTTTTCGAATAGTTGCACGAGATAGAAGGAGAGGTTGGAAATTAGTATCAGTCAATACTGATCAATACGCAAGCTGTCTGGAACGGACGAGAGAGGCACTCCTCTCCCGTCCCGGCCAGGTGAGCATGCGGGTTTCCACGATAGTGATCGGACTTCTGTCGTACACGTTGTATCCTCTTGGAAGGCAGGCAGGCTGAGGCAGAGGCAAACGAGAGATCCCGTAAGAATAGGTGCGCGACACTATTCTCCGAAGGATAGGCCTCCGAGGAGAAGATTTCCGTGGAGCGGTCAGCGCCGGTGTCGATGAGAATCGCGGCGTGCTGCCTTTCATTCTCTGGACGGGTGCTGAGAGATCGGATGATGGGGCGTTAAACCGGGATGAGACAGCATCCCTACGGGATAGAGGGCCGCCGGTGTAAGGAGGCCCGGATGCGAGCCGTAGAGCGCGCTGTGGTGTTGCCTAACCGCTGACATCCTCAATTTCTCGATTTCAGCCTCCTGCATTCGCTTCGCTTTTGCGCGTCGATTTTGAAACCAGATCTTCACCTGCAACAATAAATCACCACGGATTTATAGCCACCGCGTATTTCTGGTGACATTACAGCTCTTCCTATTCATTCTCTCCCCCACTGCACCTCCAATATCCTCCTGCATTTACCTCTTCGCGGAACTACCTTTTTCTAACACTCCTCTCATCAATTCTCCTCTGCTTTTCCCTGACATTTTCATCGACTGCTTTCTTAATGCGTGTGCCAACTCGCGGAACAATTGAATCGAACAAATTACTTGCTGACGGATTCTAGTGAGAGGTGGACGGGGCTAGTGCCTTTCGAAAATCAGCAGCTGGCAGACTAGCCGGAGATAATTGGTCGGTCATCGTGGCAGGCGTTTCAGCCAATTTGTAGTCTATTAATAAAAGAGTAGCGCTCGTGTTCGCGTGCACTAATTACCCGCATCTGGCTCATTCTCATCACGCAGGTATAAATAATTCACTATTCTCGTTGACCATTCATACCAGGAGAGTGGCGGGAGTATAGAAGAAATGACATAGTAGGCCTGTTGTTGCTAAATCAGTGATGGGAGTTTCTTTTACCTGTGTTTCGGTCAAGTGGAGCGAGGAGGAGAATTCAGCCCTCTCGGCAACGCTGAGGTACTGTCGCTCGGTGAACTTCTTCTCGAGGGCGAGCAATTGTTGGGTGGTGAAAGGCGTCCTCGGCTTCCGGTTCGGCTTGTGTTTCCTCAGGTTGCACTTGATCTTGGCCGGCTCTCCGTTCTCTGTAACCAAAAGGACAGGAGTTCCGCTTGAGAATCTCGAGTGGCAGAGTGTAGGAAGGACGGGCAGAGGTGTATAGCGGCGAGGAGAAGATAGCCGCGCTAAACGTGTTCCGGGCGCGGTAGGCAAAACGAGCCTACACCACCAGACCGCAATGTCCTGTTTTTGCTGGCGGTGCGCGAGCTGCACGCCACGCCACGCCACGCCAACGAAGAAAGTAAATGCTTCTTTTTAAAGGTCAATTCTTAATTTTTCCCCACGCCGCCAATCGCCCACCGCAAACTGGCCTCATTATCTTTTTATCGGAGACCGCAAAATTCCTGCTCTCGCCCCACTCCATCACTTGCACATCCTCGCTTCCTCGATTCTCCACATCAAACACCGCCAGCCAGCCAGCCACCTTTTCTTAATGACTAAATAATTGATCTCTCCTCCAACATGCAACATCCCCAGCAAGGGCACCGGCTAATAGACGGGGATGTAGCCGAGCCAGTACAACCGAGAAGGGGGAAGGGCGACTTGTCGCGGGGCGCATAACAAGAAGCAAATACAATCGAAACACTGTCGAGACAGGAAGCAGAGAAACGCGTCGGAATATATCGGTTATATTCCCGGAGATTTGTCTCGAGACAATTGACAGATTTGTAGGGAGGAGGCGAGGAGGCGAGGGGGACAGGAGGCAGGAGGCCCTTCAGCAGACTATCTAGAGAAAGCGGGAGGATGAGAGGGAAGGAGGAGGAGGGCGAGGGCGAGGGAGGGGAAGGGATGGAGGAAAGATCTGATGGAAACAAAAGGGCAGGGATCGCGCTCTCGGTGCTCTGGCTGGCGAGTTCCATTTCTGAATTTCAAATTCGGTGCCAGCCAACAGAGCAACAGCATCCCCTCGCATCCTTCTTACTCTGATTTGAGAATTCGACATGGAGGAGCGCTCTCGCGATTCCATGATGCGGATTTGCCTTGTTGACTCTCTGGCTCCTGGGCTCCCGCCCTCCCTCCATCCCCTTTCCCTGTTTCTCTCTGATCTCAGTCTCTCCTTGAGAGGAGAATGATCCTTTGTATAGTGTATAAGCTGTGCCATGGCACGCTAAGGGTCCCAATTAGTCTCGGCATTCGAGGATCTCTCTTGGCCGTC
Source organism: Ectemnius continuus (assembly GCA_910591665.1). Classification (NCBI taxonomy): domain Eukaryota; kingdom Metazoa; phylum Arthropoda; class Insecta; order Hymenoptera; family Crabronidae; genus Ectemnius; species Ectemnius continuus. The sequence goes on from OU342866.1 coordinate 529,961, forward strand.
GTCGTGGCCCACCAAAAACACAGTTTCCTCTCCTTCCGCTCCCTCCCGCCCTGCCCTGCCCTCCCCACCCCTCTGGCGTCGAGTCCCGCCGATTTTAATCCGAGCGAGCGATCGGGAATGTGCATTCGAAATAATTAGCTGATTTCGCTGAGATACCACGTTCCGCGAACCAGCCACCGGATCATCCGGTGAGAGAGCGAGCAGCCGTATGCCAGGACCGGTCCACCTTCCGCCATCGACGAGCCTTTGTTAGGTTGCGTAATGATTTTCGAGCTGATTGCACCCGCTCGATACTTATCGCTGAAGAGGGAAGGAATCTCCCAGGCGACTCACCCAGCCAGCCAGCCAGCCAGCCAGCCAGCCAGCCAGCCAGCCAGTTTTTCTCCGATCAGTGTGGAATGGCCAGGGAGGCAGAGAGGGGAGAGAGTGTATCGAGAATCAGGCAATTTGCGGAATATTGACTTACGAGGATTGCTCGTTCGCTGGCTGGCTGGTTGGCTGCACGCTTGTCCGTTTGGGTAATTAAGGGACAATTGATTCGCGTGAGTAGCCGCCTCCTGCGAGACGCAGTCGCAGTTGGCGAGCGAGGGCCACGGGGGATCCGATATCCCAATGCAAACGAGCGAAATAATTAGCTGATCTCGCCGCGATAGGACGACAGCTCTCCCAAGGCGCAGATGATTAAGGGGAGAATAGGCCAAAGTGAAATCCATTTCTGCGATCTGGCTACATACTCTTTGTCGCGTTACGCAATCGTCGCTTCGTCGACCACGACTTCCAATAGCAATCCCATCCACGGGAGAAACCTGCATTCTCTCCTCCACACAGCTAATGTGAATCTCACACTCCAATTATTATATGTCCTTTGGGAATAGCGAATGGGCCTTTAAATGAGCAAGTGGGAGAGTCATCCGGTTCATCGAGTCCGTCGCGACAACTCCCGTGTTTGGATTCATTCATTATCTCAGCATTGTGAAGTGTGATTTAACGAGAACCCTTGATCTTGTTCCACCATCTTAGAGGGTTAACCCTTGGCCCCTTAATAGGAGCGCCCTTTGCCGGGAGCGCTCGCGGCAAAGGGTGCCAATGTAAAGTTTGAAGGGCTGGGCCATCCGTGAAAGCACCCTCTAGGAGAGAGTGGCTATATTTCAAAATTATCGTCCTTCCCCTGTACATCGCTTTTACTAGGCCTCCGAGAGTCCCGTGCGAAAGGGATTGTGGTCTATTGAATCAGCGTGGTAATAGGGAAGAGGATCGTCCAATAAGAGGGGTTAATAAAATAGCGATCCCTATTCCCGGAGGGTAGAGGGGAACCAGCTCTAAACTCTGCCATAACTAGCAGTCAAGTACAACTGGCGGGAGCTTCATTTCTTTGGGATTCGATTAATGCAAATTCCGGTTTAAATGAGGCGCGAATAAAAAGGTCGGAAGATCGGGTCTCCTCAAAGGATGAGTGTGCGTCGGCAGGCTATCGTTTACTGCAAGGTAAATTGATCGTAAGACAACAAGAGGATGAATCGATTTTAGCGGGGCGGCGATCTCGTACGATTCGTTGCGCGACGCGTTTTTACGATAATCGTTCATTGTTTCGTTGTCCCGAAGATAGCTGGCCGGCGGGCGCTCTCCTTCATCTCGGGATGGGACGAGGCCAGGCCGCCTTTCAATAAGGGCTCTCCCGCTCCGCTCGGCCAAGCGAGAAAACCGCCTCGTCGATACCTCAGGCGGGCAGGCAGGCGAGACGGTGTGTGAGCGTGCGCGCCAGGCGAGGATCGACGTGATTCCGATGCCGCGACCTCAATAATTAGTGTTAACGATGATTCAATCGCGACGAGTCATCCGCGCCTTCGAAGAACTGCATTCCTTTTGCGGTAATTTTAGGTGAGCGAATGAGCCGAGCAGAAGAGGAGAGTATAGCGAGCGAGCGAGCGAGCGCGCCGCACCGTGGATCGATTGAATTGCTAATAAAGCAGACACAGACTCTACTGATAGTATATCTCAATTTGCTAATTGCAATTAACTCTGTCCGCGCGGATCTTCCGACCTGCTAGCTCGCTGGCAGCATCACTCGCGACAAAATAGCTTTGTTACCGAGGAGATGGAAGCTGTTCAATTATCAGTGGATATAGGGTGTGCATGTGCATGGCGATAGCCTAATTCCACGGTATACACCATTATCGTGTATCGGCGCGCAGCTGTGCGCCTTCGACTCCGAGGAGCCGGCAATTGTACTCGAGACATTACGATAACTTGTGACGGCCTCCGAGAAATCGAGCTGCGCCCTGCGCGCCGCTCCACGCTCTCATCAGTATACCAAGACACATTTGCATCGCTGGCAGATGCCAACCAGCCATTTCCACAGCGCCCCTTTCACACGACAATCGCACCTCTTCTCCACCTTACAATTCTCAAGAAAGCATCCCACCAATACAACTAACATTGGACTTTGGCCAATCAAGCTACAAAGAGATCTAGGAAATGGCTCGAGAGTCTGAGAAGAAAATTTCGTATGAGGAAAATTGTGGTGTCTTACCGTTTAATGGGGCATGATGCGAGAAGTGGGATGGAAAGAAGCCGGCGGCTGCGGCTGCAGCGGCGGCCACGGCCGCGGTTTGATGCCCACCGGCCCAGACCGCCGGATGAAGACTCGGAGGAAGTCCGGAGATGCTGCCCAATGTCGAGAATCCGCCGATGTAAGCTGGCGTCGGCCTGACGGGGCTCGGACTGGGGTTCTGTTGATGATGCTGCAGATCCTCCACGTCAACCAGACTGTTCTCCTCATCCTCCTCGATGTCCTCGGGTTCGGAACACCGCGAACGTGCCTCGCCGTGCGAACTACTTCTTGGCGATTGAGAACCGTAGTCTTGTTGACTGGATATTGACATCTTGGGTGACGAGGAGCAAGCCACTATCGCATCTCGGATTGCGCTGCTCTCGGTTGTCGCGGGGATCCGATAATCTAGGCTTCTCGATGCCGATTGTCTTTGGGGCGAGGCTATCCTTTCGTTGGATTCATTGTCAGTGAGCTCGGCGTATCGTAGCGATGTTCGGAGTTCGGTGGGTGTGCGCGCGCTCGCTTCACAGGTTTGGTAATGCGTTGGCTTTGGTTCCTGGATGAGACTGGCCGAGCCAGGATATCTTCTGTAGTCTGTCGGGTACCTGGCTACCGTTAAACTTTGATTGGTAAAGTGCTCGTGCCTGATGGGCGAGTACGAAGTCACTGGCGAAACACTCGGTGAGATGGAAGTCTCGCTGCGTGTTTCGGAGCTTTTCCTCGTGTCGGCGAGAAGAGCAGCGACGGAGAAGCTGAGCCTGTGGGCAGGCTTCGAGGAAGGTTGAGGAGCCTGGGCCTCGTTCGGTGAACCTGGGCTTGTAGACGGGGGTGTCACCGGGGACGTCATCCTGAGTACTGTCATTCTTAAATCACAATTGACTCGCTGCCACCTTTTTCCCTGATATGTGGGGATCAAGTTGCAAAGTCTCTGGCGCGATTCTCTTCCTCTGGTTCGTCCTTCTCTACGTGTTCATGCTCACTAAGTTGGCCGAATGAAAAGCTCCGAGGGAAAAGTGCACTGGCGATAAGGGCGGGGGGTTGCGAGTGGATGTTGGAGTTGCGATATTAGTGAAGATCGCGACACGGCTCACTCAGGTAGGGTTCACTGGAGTACTGGGTTTGACAGGTGCCACGATCTCTGGGATCGATGGGACCAGCTGACTGTACTAGCCTCTACTCGAGTCGAGCTCTCCGTGTGGACTGACTTTGACCATCCCGGCCAGCGGTTCTCCGAGTTTTTCGTTTTGCGGCTGGCGGCGTGCTTGTAGTGGGAGTGGGTGCTTTGGTGCGAGAGAAGCGGCCAACTGGCGGAAGAAAGATAGAGAGCGGTGGGAAAGGGGAAAAGCAAAAGTGGGCGAGGCGAGAGCAACCAGAGGGGCTATGCCTCGGAAAGCTCCGCCTTCGAAGCTCGCTTCCAGCAGCCAGAACCCACGGGATTCCTCTCTATTCCGTGGCGATTTTTCCTAGAGCCTCCTAGGGTGCCCCCGTGCGAACCTTCCCGTCCAGCATCAGGGGAAGCATGGAGGGCCGGGATTACCATGAAATCGATTTCCCGTGGAGGGGGCGATATAACGATCAGGGGAACTATACTCGCTGGTGGGGATATCGCTCTATCGGCTGGCTCACCTTTCTACATCGCGGACGGTAATGAGCGTAATTGACCAATTAGAGCCGGTGATTAAGACCCGAAAAAAATTCGCAGCCGTCGGGGGAATTTTCGATTAGCACGACCGATCGATCCAACCGGGCGTTCGCAATACGCCAACGTCCTCCTAGACACGCTTACCTCACTTCTCTCACCAATGCCTCGCTTGAACTCCTCTTAAAAATTACACTCTATAATCCCACACTTATTCAACAGTATTTAGAATTTTTTTCTTCTATTATTGAGAAGCTGAGGACAATTTTTCTTTGGGTACAAGTCGAAATAACAATGATAGCAGAGGGAATTAAAAGGTGGGAGAGATTGGGGAATTTGGCTGAGTGTTTGGCCGATGGAAGTTGGGGATGGTTGGTCGGTGGGCTCGCGCAGAGGCAGGTATATCGATTCGCAACCCTCACGCAGCCTGGACTAGCTACCCTCCGCTTGTTCGAGGTCCTCTAAATCGAGTGGAGAGTGGAGAGTGGAGAGAGAGTGGAGATTTTCGGGCGGCCACATCCGCGCCCGCTCGTTTGTTCTGACGGCGCTGAGATCCCATCGTCGCATCCGTCCGTCATATTTACGGTGGCTCCGTCACGTCGTCGTCCGCTCCGCGCACCCTTCGTCGCTGATAAGCAAAAACAAATGCCTCCCGATAGGCCGACGCCGATAAGGCACCGCCGAATAAAACCTCATAGATGCTGGGCGCGTTCCATTCGCGGGGAATTGGCTGGAGCCGTAAATTTTCATCGCGCTCCCAGCTTCCGCGGAGCTTCCATCCTCTTCGAAGGGGATGATACCGATATCTTGGCACGAAATCTTGGTGCGATTGTCAGGGCGCATCGGCATCAAAAGCTCCCTCGGCCAAATAGAGTGTGTAGCCTAACAAATAGTTTATTCAAGCTCGGCGATGAAGTTACGTAAGCGTGGATCGAAGCCGTCGATAGAGCCGAAGGGACTTGGATTGCCCCGAGCAATAAATTTCATCCGGCGAACTTCTCCGCACCGAACGTCTGCTAGCAACTATCTGCGGTGAAGGAATCCTCGGATCAAGCCGGTAATTACGTGCTACTCCAGCGAGACAGATCACTCTGGTGCGCGCGCGCGCGCGCGCCGCATCCTCGAAAACTCGAGGAGATATTTCGATAGGTTGTTAAGAAAGACAACTCGTGAGATGGAGTGCTCATTCCCAGTCAGTCGATTCCCAGCCGGGTGAAACCAATAGAATTACGATGGAATAGCGTTACGGTAGAGGTTGGTGCCGGTAGCGCGGAGCGGAGCCCTCGATGGGCCAGGAATCACGATCGCAATAAAGGACCTCATAAAGTGCCGTAACAAAGCACTCCACTATCTTTTCGTTACTCGGGCATTAACGCTTTACAGGCCATTGACTTCTGAATTCACTTCCGCGAGCCTATCAATCTCTGATAAATCCGTCCCCCTCTCCTTCTATCTATACGGGTCGCGCGTGTCACCACCAGACCTCTCCTCACTCGGCTCCGCTCCACTCCCCGATAGCTCAACGCTTCGCTAATGATCCAGTAAAATCGGCTGCATTATTGCTCGCACATGTGAGCCGCCCCTTCCTTCCTCGCGAGGGGCCTGCCTGCCAGAAACGTGCGCGCTTTTCGGAAATCCAATAAACCCAGCGAATAATGCGAACCACCAAGACTTCTAGGAAAATGGTATCGAGCATCGGCACAAGTGGGAGCGAGCTGTCGAAATCTTGACTCCACCATCAATGGATAAATTTTATTAGACAGTGAGAAGTTAGATATAGGTTGGTGGGTGGAAGATATTCGCAGGAAACGTCTGTCTCCTGTTAGGAGGAGGGTGTCGAGTGTGGAGTGTAGAGGGTTCATGCCGTCATTATTAAAGATCGTCTTGCCAATAATTAAGAAGGGCAGGAGTGAGATGGCGGGATGGTGGGTGAACTGGATAGAGAGGGACGAGCCAATTTGGATGGCTACCAAGGCAAACGATACGTTAAATAGATAGGACGGTAAGCAGTGGGGAACCCGACATAATGAGGACCACCCGCCAGCACCATAAGACCTACTCGGTACACGTACTCGGTGTGTCGTCGGAGTTTCACTTAAATGTTAACTACCTTCCCGCGACATATCGCTATCAGATTCCTCCGCGAAATCGTGAGATCTGTATTGCCAGGAACCCCCTTACGAAATGGCCCTCCTATATTCGACTAGATCATCTCGAAACATCCCAGCATCCACCATGTAATCTAACAGTCACTTTTGAAAATGATACAGATTAAAAATCCAAGTATTCCTGGTTAAATCGTATGGAAGAAGCGATGGAAAAGTGGGGAATGCGCAGTGCGAGTGGTGGAACGCTTTGGCAGTGATTCGAGAAGGACACCCCGTAGATCGAAGGAAGTACGTGGCACCAGGAGCCCGTTAATTATTAGCACGCCGCTATATTGAGCATGAAAACAGTATTTCTTTCGGGAAGAGTAGATTCAAGTCAAATTGGCGTTAAAATTGCAATCACGGTGGTCCGTTCTCCATCCGTCTCTCGGGCGGAGTTCTTCTGGTGCGCTTCTTCTTCCCGTCCACGGAATTAGATCGTCTATTCTCAGAGTGAAGTGTCGCGCACGCCACTCGCTTCTAATAGCCGTTTAGAGGGATAATTTGCCCCCGGGCCAGAGAGATTAAAAAGAACTGGTCGCCCGGGAGACGGCCGATCGAGCTTACTCGAGCCTCTTGGACATTCCTAGGATTCTCTCTCAAGTTCAGCTCGAATGGATCGAGCGTCGATATTGTTACGAGAGCCTTTCCAGCTGGGGAAAATTCCTCGGCCTATTCAACGGAAAGATCCGAGTCACTTCTTCGATCTGGCAGAGTCGCCGGCCTACCCTGCTTTCGGGCCACTCTTCAAAAGCCTCATTTTACGAGTTCCTATTCTTCTTCGATTACCTGGCGACCTGGTACTCTTGCTTTTCAAATTTCTAACTTCACCCTTTCATCCTATCCAGTCGAAATTCGCGCCGCACTTGACACTAGCAAATTTTCGCCAAGTTCTCGCCGAGCAATTATCAAACCGAATGAAGACAGCCCGTTCTTTGTGAAATACGTTGAGTGTTCTTCTCCGTTTGTGAATTTTGAGGCGTGGACGGGCCGGCACAGCCGATAATTGAATATCGAAGCTGAAATGGCGCTGGCGCTGCTGCTGCTGCTGCTGGCCGAAGAAGGCGGGGGTTGCGAGGGCAAAAAGAGGAAAGGTTGGAAGGGCTGGGAGGGTGGGGGGTGGAAGGGAGGGAGCAGGTAGTTCGCGAAAGTCGCGATGGGGGAGAAAATCGATATTTTAATTGGACAAAATAATTGGAACGAGCGAGCGAATGGAAGATGGTAATCTCCCGAGGCTGCTGCCCCTTTGTATTGGCGAACCCTGGCGTCCCTCTCCCGGCCACCTTCCTGCCTACTCCACTTCGATCTCTCTTTTCCTCTTTTCTCCCCATTTCTCGCGGTTCTCCACTCTTTGTTCCTCGCATTTTGTCTCCCTTTCACGTATCTTTGACTTCCTGTGCAGCACCCACGCCGATTTTACTCTCTTGGCTCGATCCTCTTTACCGTTTCACCCCCTCCTCCCCTCTATCACGTATTTGTTGCCATTTTGCGGAGGTGTACCTTACCTGACGTTAATGGTCGAGGAAATAATCGTGATGCATCGATCCAATTATACTTATTCCTATACCTCCTCCGAAGGTGTGCTAAAGATAGTACTGGAGCGATAGTTATAGCAGTAGAAGATATCTGTCTTCGAGTGGGAAAGATCAATCGTCAATGTCTAAGTAAGTAGAGAGATTAGTGGTAGCTGCAATGGAACCGCAGTCACCATTTACCATTTGGCAGAGTGTAGATGAAGGGATGGTGGCCGGGCGCTTACCACCTGATAATTTCACGTTGTTCTCAGTTAATTAAATTTCATTTTCTCCCTGGTAAGCGGCTTTCGCACTGACGGCTGATCCCCCCGACTGGCTGGCAATTGCCAGTGTCCGGTGGCAGTGGTTCACGCGAGCCACGGTCAATTTCAACGCCACCGCCTCGTGAAATTAGAATACAGCGGGCCAACACAGGAGCAAGCAACTCGTCCGATGAAAACCGCTGACGCACCGGCTAGGCCGCTCGAGAAACTTCAAAGACCCCTCCTCAAATCCTCGAGTAACTGGCTTAAGACGCTCCAGCTCCGGCTAACTTTCCAACTTTCCTCCTCTACTTTCCATGGGGAATTCGGACTTGGAGTGTTGTCGGTGGAGGTTGCCGCTTGGCAATTGGGGGGGAATTGGAAGGAAGGACGGAAGAAGGCGATAGAGGCGCCGGGTTCGCGGCCAATTAAGCGCGGGGCGCCCAAATATTTTCGCTCGAATTTCAGCCGCGATGAAATGGAGCGTGGAGAGAAGGTGGAAGGAAGAAGGAAGGGCAGAGGCGCTCACCCTTGATGGGAGACGGTTCTTTGGTAGGGTCGTTCGGCGCTGGGCCAGTCGACACCTCGACATGTGCTCACCATGCGTGGCTAGTTAGAAGGGCGCCTAAAATCCGACCAGTTAAACCCTAACCAGTATAACGCTCGATCCATACATTTGGCAGCACGTATCGCGACGCGTCTATGTGTACTTGTTAGCCCTTAACTGCTCTCCTCTCCGCCCAGTTCCGACTTTGCTCCCTTACTCTAATAGTTCATTTGTTGTGTCGGGGCGCGCTTCCGCTCTTAAAAATCGCCTCGCCGTTTCTTGTTGCAGCGCTATCGTCCTCATTGCCCCGTTCCCCCCTTCTACAGCCATGCTTTTGGTAATTGCCTCCTTTGTTCGCCGCCAACTAACAGCTTCTCTCATTCTGTCCGTGGAAGTCGGCCTACGTGGAACTGGAGCCGAATCTGTCACGCTGCTGCTGCTCCTGTTGCTGTTGCTCATATTTTTCAATTCTTCTCTACGCTATATTTGACTCTCTTACAAAAGTAGATGAGTTAGCCCATCGATTTTTTCCTGATTTTTTAAAGAAATGATTGTTAGAGCATCAACACAGATACAAAACAAAGAATCAGCCGCACAAATGCCGGAATTGTACCGAAAATAGGCGGAAAAACCCTCCTGGATAATTAATTTCGTCTAATTCTGATGGGTTTTGCCCATATTTTTTATACTTCCCGACAGTTGCCGGGGCTGAAACTTGGTGGGGAATGTTTTTTTGCATCGAGGAAGAAGTGGTAAAAATTCCAGAGCCCTAGCTCAAAATTCATTTTTTCGCAAATTTTTTAAGGCATACCCCTTCAAAAATTTTCGATTTTTCGAAGGTTCTGGGACCGGGACGAACGCTTGATTTTTCGATTGCTCGTGTCTCAAAACGGAAAAAAAACACAAATGTTGTGGGGGAAATGCCGGAATTCTACCTAAAACACATGGAAAACCGATCTGGAATATTTCATTTCGATGGTTTTCTTCATGTTTTTTTATCTTCCCGACCTTTCCCGGGGCTGAAACTTTGTAGAAAGTGTTTTTTTGCATCGAGGAGAAAGTAGAAAAAATTCCAGAGCCCTAGCTCAAAATTCATTTTTTCGCAAATTTTTTAAGGCATACCCCTTCAAAAATTTTCGATTTTTCGAAGGTTCTGGGACCGGGACGAACGCTTGATTTTTCGATTGCTCGTGTCTCAAAACGGAAAAAAAACATAAATGTTGTGGGGGAAATACCGGAATTCGACCTAAAACAGGTGGAAAACCGATCTTGAATATTTCATTTCGATGGTTTTCCTCATGTTTTTTTATCTTCCCGACCTTTCCCGGGGCTGAAACTTTGTAGAAAGTGTTTTTTTGCATCGAGGAAAACGTAGAAAAAATTCCAGAGCCCTAGCTGAAAATTCATTTTTTCGCAAATTTTTTAAGGCATACCCCTTCAAAAATTTTCGATTTTTCGAAGGTTCTGGGACCGGGACGAACGCTTGATTTTTCGATTGCTCGTGTCTCAAAACGGAAAAAAAACACAAATGTTGTGGGGGAAATGCCGGGATTCTACCTAAAACCCATGGAAAACCGATCTTGAATATTTCATTTCGATGGTTTTCCTCATGTTTTTTTATCTTCCCGACCTTTCCCGGGGCTGAAACTTTGTAGAAAGTGTTTTTTTGCATCGAGGAGAAAGTAGAAAAAATTCCAGAGCCCTAGCTGAAAATTCATTTTTTCGCAAATTTTTTAAGGCATACCCCTTCAAAAATTTTCGATTTTTCGAAGGTTCTGGGACCGGGACGAACGCTTGATTTTTCGATTGCCCGTGTCTCAAAACGGATAAAAAACATAAATGTTGTGGGGGAAATGCCGGAATTCTACCTAAAACACATGGAAAACCGATCTTGAATATTTCATTTCAATGGTTTTCCTCATGTTTTTTTATCTTCCCGACCTTTCCCGGGGCTGAAACTTTGTAGAAAGTGTTTTTTTGCATCGAGGAGAAAGTAGAAAAAATTCCAGAGCCCTAGCTCAAAATTCATTTTTTCGCAAATTTTTTGGGGCAATCTCTTCAGGTTTTGTCGACGTTTCGAAGTTTTTTTTATTGAAATTAATGCGTTTATATATAATTGTAAGAGGAAACACCAGTATACACTTTGTTCTCCTTTGTTTCAGTGAGAATGGGCGCTAAGACTGGACTACCGATGGTGTTACTTAAACACAGCTCCGAAAAATGTTGTTGTATTCGCTTGACTGGAACAAGTTGAGTCTATAAGGAAGTGCTAAGTACATACTTGAGAGATAGAGGCTGTATCCAAGTAGCCAAGGATGGAAGGAAGGGTCGAAGAGAATGTCTGACGCTTCCTAAAAATGGTGGCAGTCAGTGATCGCTTCTCGAGTCGTTCAGGGGACTGGAGAGTTTCGGGAAATCATTAATATCGGGTGAAGAGGGTGCTAGGTAGTTGGTAGTGGTAGTAGTGACTGGTGGCCGTTAATGGGTAGACGCGCTTCTTCTCGCGACGGGCACTTAACGTCGCATCCGCTCTCCCAAAGCAGTTTCGTTACTTCTCGCCGCTTTTTAAGTGAGCGCCAGTGCGGCTGGTGGAGATTTATCGCGTGTTTAGATCGCTCCACGCCTCGGCGGATTAAAGCATTAAATATAACTTTGTCGCCGCGAGCCGCATCGGTCCGCTTGCCCGCCTGCCCGCCTGCCCGTCCAAGCGAGCAGAAAATTGACCCTCGTCACCCTCCACTATCAAATACGAGAAGCAGAAAGAAGGAGGAAGAGGGAGGAGGGAGGCCGACGCATCGTAAAAACTATCTGGATTCGCGTGCGCTGTCAGCAGAAGTCATGCAGTAATTAAGCGAGGAGGATTCGTTTATTGGAGTGGAAGAAGGTGGCGGGGCTGGGCGGACCGGGCCGAGCCGAGCCGGGCCAGTCTTCGATTCGCGATACTTATTAATCGTTGCGCGAGCAATTACGCGGCCCTAACGAGCCCGCTGACGTACGAGCCGTCGTGTTTTCGTAAACAGCACGCGGCACCAGAGTGTACATAGTACGAAGGCGGAACTGGTGCAGCTGCGGCCGAACCGCTGTGCTGCACCAGTTGGCGCCTTCTCTTCCTCATCGTCTTTCTCGAATTTCATGGACCGCCAGCCTCCAGCTCGCCTTGCAAATCTCACCTGTCGCGGCGTGCAGTAATTAGCGCGCCCCGCCCAACTTCTTTAACACAAATTCGCCACGAGAAATCTCACTCTCATTTCGGCTTTAACCAATACGGTAAACACAGGTTTCTTCTTGGGAATAAGGCTTTTTTGGCTGGCAGTAAAATTGCGAGCACGTGCCATTAGGAGGAGTGGAAGAAAGGGTGGGATTATTTCCAAGAGTTCAAAGAATGGCCGTTGTTCTGTTATCGGCTGGTGCGTACTCTCCTCATCTCGTAAACGGCTTCTTCCCTCGGCTCGTTTCGAACAGACTATGTTTAGCACGGACGTTTTCGAGATGAATGGTCGCCGCGCGTCTCCTCCTTCTGCTGGGAGAGTCGTTTTTTCGCGCGAACCGCAACACGCGCGAGCTATTCTCTTCTCTTCCCTTCTGTTCTGCTCTGCTCTGCTCTGCTCCGCTCTCATTTGGCTCGCGGTACGAGGAGCAAAAGGGCCGTTTGGGACTTGCGAAACAAGCCTTGGCAATCCGACCCCATTAGGACTATTAACGATCTTGCACTTTCATTCACCGGGCGAGTCAAACCCTTGGCTCGACCTCTTCTCGGTTTATTCTGGAAAATCGTTATTCCGATTGGGACACGAATACAGACGCAGCCGGGAGTAATTTCGCATGCCTGCCGGCAAGGAATGCAGGGGGACAGACGAAAGAGATGGACGTAAACGCAAGTACACACGACTACACGAGGACGTTTAACGACAGGAAGTGTTGGTCGAGAGGAACATGTGTTCCACCGAGGTTTCGCGGGCGCGTTCGTAATGATTACACTCCGTTCGACAAGTCCCTCGTTATTTTCCTCTTAATTATAGACCGGTCCGGCCGAACGTCCTGTCTCGGGACACACTTCTCTCTCTTTCTCCATCTCCTCCTCCAGTTTCTCTCGCGCCTCTTATCTTCTCGTTCACCCACTTTCTTCCCATTTCTTTCTTTGACAGAAATCGTCTTGCCGCGCCACTCCGCCCCACTCCGCCCCACCTCGTAATTGCCGGATAATTGCCGACCGAATTTAACCGATGAGAGGATCATGAGAACTCGAGTTAATTTATTTATTGGCCAAGTTGCATAGTTACAATGTCAATCTGGTTTTGCAATGGCTGGTTAACGTTCGGTGAAATGTTTCTGGGGCGCGTGAGAGCGGGAACGCGGCCGTCAGAGGGAGAGAAATTACGTCGATGACACGCTGCTTATCCCAGCGGCTGATCTCGATTATGGTAATAAGGTTCGTGACTTTAGAGTGGCGAAGCATCGCGGGATCAGCGACGCCGCGGCGGCGGTGCGGCTTGGCGCGACGTGACGCTCGCGAAAGCAACCTGAGCGGCATACGGCCACGGCCACGGCCACCAATAAACTCTCCGCGATAACGTCATAATCACCGATATCACCGATCACCATTCCAGATTGAAGCTGGTTTCACGTATTATACCCTCCACACGCCACACACCTGACAACTCTATAAATCATACATTTAATCGTCTAGCAGCTCGCACCACCGAGCAACCATTTCCACGCGCTACTCTCGCCCGTAGAAAATTTCACAGGTTTCGTTACGAGCATTAAACTCATTAGCTCGACGTCCCCGGCTGTACAGTTATATGGGATGTCCGAGCAAATGTGTTACTTGTGAGATGATTTTTATGGCCCGAATGATCCTCTCCAAGTTCAGAGTGGCATGCGTGACGAGGAGAGTGTCGTATCGAAAGTAACGGTACCGAGTGCAGCGAGAGGAGATAATGAGCGCAAAAGCGCAAACTGGGCGGCGGGGCGGGGAGAGGAAGGGGGAAATGGGGAATCAGATTTTCGGGGAGTACAGCTCGTCTGGCAATTTAAAGTCTGGCAGACGAGTGTCCTAAAGCGTGTGCTGATGTCAAAGGAGGGAAAGAGAGAAAGTGGTAAAAGAGGCGAGAGCTCTGGGCGCGCGAGGGTCGCTCGAGGCGAATGGCAAAAAGGGAGCAAAGCGAGGTGTCCAGCCGAGGCAGGCAAGCAGCCAGCCAGCCTGCCAGCCAGGCACACACACCGCCTTCTCTGCGACAGGAGAGTTTGTTTTTTGAAGTCTATATTGCTTACAAATGTCCCGCTGTAAAAAGCGAGCAGCATGCTCCTAATGAGTCTGGTTGTTAAAAGACCCCTCCCGCCCTTTTTTACTCATTACTCTTCCCGTGCTCACTTACGCCTCTCGTTCTCCGCCGAACTTCCATTAGGCCAACATTGTAGCATGATTCTTAATACATTCGGACTATATTACACATTCGAGCCAGCCAACAACGGCATTTCTTAAATCCACCAAGCCCCATAACTTACAATTAGCCACTTTTCCTCGATTCATTCGATATCAATTTGAGATCGGCCCTTTGCGTTTGGATGATCTATTCATACACGAAATTGGAAGGCGCGAGCTAGAGGAATACTCAGTTGGTAGAGGAGGGATGGTAAATGATCCTGGATCTCACTTAAACGCCCATTTCCTTCGAAATCCGGCCGAATCGCTTAGAGCGAGCAAAGCGTTCCAATTAAGAGGTATGCGTCTCGAAGGCCTGGCATCTCGGCAACGAGAGAAGACATATATATTTTTCCCGGTCCTCCTTCCCGGCGATATCTGCCTGTTTGCCCGTCCAACCCCCGTGGCACGCAACCCCTTACCAACCCGGGGGATAAACAGATGAGAATCTTTCGGTCTATTAGTGGAGCTGCCACCGTTTCACTCACTAAGGAGAATTGATATCTCGACTCTCGGTGGAGTCTGCCTTCTGGCCGTGTCCTTCTCCTTCTCTTCCCTTTCCTTCCGGCCGAGATCTTCTTCTACGTGTCTCTCATCCGTCCCCCACTCTCCCGCCGCTCTTGCATTCAATCCGAGCAATTCGGCTGCATCGTAAAGTCAAGTCGCGAGAAGAATGCTTCTTGGAAGTGGCAGGGAGCAGCAGCACGTGTTTAGAATTAGGAGACACATAGTCGAGGGGGGAGGAGGTTGCGCTTGATCCTACCATTCGGTGGGAAGAAGCAATAGGAAATTAATTGATAGGGCCAATCTCAGTCTGGCCAGGCTCACAATTGCCCCGAGTGTCGGACTAGACAAATGTAGGGTTAAACGTAGCAGGGAGAGGCAAAGCGAAAGCCAAAAGGCAAAAGGAAAGGTGTGGCAGTAAAGTGGAGCACTGCTGGAGAAGGGTGAGCCGGAGCGAACGAGTGGTACTGGGATTCCAAAGCGCGTGCCGGCATGTCAGTTTGGAAGGTGAATGATACCTAATTTATAAGGAGAGGACAGAGAGCGTGGATGGTGGGGAGGGGAGCAAAAGTCAAGGGGAAATCTGTGTGGAGGGAGAAGGGAGTTAGAATTCGAGGCAGCGAACGCGAGAAGACAGTCGGTGTCTAAATATCGAGCATATGTCGGCTTTCTCTTTAAGCGACAGCGAAAATAGAAGCCTCCAGAGGACCGTGGCCGCCCCCATACGTCATCCAGCCCCGTCACCTTCCCTCCCATTCTACACTACAGCCGAGTTCCCCTCATTTCTTCGGTTTACTCAAGCGCGGCTTCGTGTTTGGTGTTAAGCGGTCCTGTTCTTCCCTGTAAATACGTTCATCTTCTCTAGCCGAGCTAATGCTGCCCCTCCCTTCCACCGGGATTAGCTCCACCACGTCCTCAAACATATCCAACCAGATAGTACTACTAATTTTCCATTTTCCCTGCCAAGGGAATCGAAAAGCCGATGATTTTTTAAAAGGAATTTGATAGGGCTAACAAGACGTTGGGTTTGCGATGGTTGTGCCAAGTTCGCAGATGGTTAAGCCTGTTGGAAATGTCAGAGGTTTGGTTCATCTGTGCCGAGTGGGTTGGTGGGAGAGGAGAGGCTTTTTTCTCTTTCCTCGCGGACGAGGCAGAAGCGCGCGCGCGGCTGCTCTGCTCGTTTTCTCGTGGGTGCAGTCTGCAGCACACGCGAGGAGAGAGGAGGCGGGCGGGCGCGCGAGCAAGCGGAGAAAAGTGGAAAGAGAAATACGAGTGGCGACGGCACGGGGGATCGGGTATCCCCTAATAGATCGGCTGTCTTCTTAATTGACTAGGTGGCTCGTAAGTGTCTGATGTCTCGCGCCTACCCAGCCGTCCAAATAACCATCTTACTCCCTCTCTCCCTCCCTCGCCAATTGACCGTGAATACTCGCTAAAGCCTCGAATACCAGCCTGCCCCGGCCCGGCATCCTTTTTGCACGAGCTCCCGGAGCCCGAGATTGATTGCTGCAATTACATAATCGTGCCGATCCCCGTAAAGCCACTCTCCGCTCTGCCATTATCCTGAATATCTCTCTTCATCGAATTACACCTTCAAATCATCCACTTTTTGCCACTCCTAAATACAGCTTTCTCTTATAACCGAGCTGCATTTTAATCTATCAGCTGCTCCGACACTCTCACCCCAACTGTATAATAAACTAGAGGAACCTTCCTTTTATTGGATTGGTTTTTTTTATATGGGTTTATGCGCGTTTATATATATTTAGAGGCGTTGGACTGATCCTGAGAGAGTTCCTCGAGAGTTCTCGCCGGGAAATCTCGGTTGACTTTTAGCGGAGCTCAGGAGCCAGGGCTCCAAATTGTTCGATTGTCCGTGTGGAGTGGCTGCGGCATTGTCGCGCGCCGGCAGCTGTTCGGAACCTCTTAAATCGCAATTATGCGAGCCACAGAGATCGGCGTCGCGGCGAGAAGAAGCGGAGAAGAAGAGAAGGAAGGGCGCGCCGAGGTGGGAGTAAGAGAGAAAGAGGACTGGGCCGGTGGGGTATTTTCTAGGGTTTCGCTCAAAAACTGATCCTTCAAGTGGCTGACAATGGGCGCAGAACGAATCGCTCTGGGCTCACCTTTATCCGGCTTCCTCCGCAACCACCTCCGCTCACCTTTCCTCCCAGTGCCACCGAGATTGCCGTATTGTCGAGGGCGTGAGGCCCTTCCGGGGACCCATTTTCCTCTCTCCTCCGCAGCACTCAAAGCACTCGCTCCGACACCCAGAGAGGCCCACCAACCTAGTCCAAGGAATAACATCGCACGTGCTTTCAGAATATCTCATCCACGGAATACCAATTTCGCTCTCACATCGCTTGACATTAATTGAACTTCCATTCAATATTTTTCACGACAGAAAAATCTGTGCAATATTGAGAGGGTAAATTATGTGGTGCGGTTCAAAGAGAGTAAGCGCGAAGGAGAGGGATATCGGTTCTAGATGGTTTAATGAAGCGGGCGTGTGGTCTTTGAGAGGGAAGTTGGCGGTGTCCTTGTCTCGGATATAGAGGCGAATAGCGACTACTATCCAATAGAGGTAGAATGTCAGTGAATGGGATGGATGCTCCACGGTGCAAAGGATCCAGTTGTAAAAGACCCAAGGGTGCCATTGTACCCAGCGTCAAACCATGGACCATTGGAAGTTGTTTAAATCCTTGTCGAGCTCTCGAGGACGAGAGGGAGAGGGCGAGGGAGAGGGCGAGGGAGAGGGAGATAGGAGAGACCGAGGTGTCGCTTTCCACTCTCGAGTGGCTGCGATTGTCGAGCACTTGAAAAGAGTGAAATTGAGTCCGACAACCCAAACCCGCAGCAGCGGCAGCAGCAGTTCGAGCAGGTGTCGGTGCTTTCTTGCCCCTCCAACTTTCCAAGAAGGATCCATAAAATCATGAAGGACTGAAATGGATCCAGAACGCATTACCTTAATGGCACTCGGTCCGTTTCGTCTTCTCAGAGATCTCTGCCAATGCTCACCGATTAATTTGACCAACACCGTTGGCCGGCCCTCCGTTTAAACTGGCCGGACTCGAGAGCGGCTAAATCGTTAGAGATTTCGTCGGTCGATCAAACGATCGGGCACAATAAAAATCTGTACAGCACTAGCAATAGCCTGTTGGTGGTGGTAGGTGGGTACGATCATCGATTAAATGCCGGTATTCTTCCAGGCGAGCGCGTTGGGATCAACGCTCCAACACTCGTCGTTCGTATTACCGAGCGTTTGTGAACTAACGAGCGGTTTGATAGATCGCGCGGAAAGCATATAAAGGATCGAAATCTCAAAGAGCATTCTCGGGGAATCTTGAATCGAGCGATCGCGAGCCATTAATATTCTTTCTCGGACACCGCGAGGGGACTAGCACCGCTGATACTCCCACTCATTTGGTATATCGCTTCAGTTTCGAGATACTTGACTGTTAATAAAGTGGGATCTCTGTTGAGAGCAATTCCAATGGATCCTGCGAGATACACGTGTTCAGGAGAGATTTGCTGGCAGTATATCCAATCGGCAATATCAAGTCCCCCTCGAAAAAGGTAGAGCATCATTTCAGAGTGTTTACAAATAGAATGAGAGGTTGCTGGATAATACATATGGCCGGTAGAAGTGGCGCGCGCTCGCTCTGATCGGTGTCGGATCCTCGCCGAGTCCGGAAAATGATATACAGTTCGGTAATGGTGGCTGGAGGATCGGACACCTGGCCCCGTGGGCCCCCTTTTGTCGAGCACTGCCTAAAGACCGAGGAGGCCCCGCGCCACAGTCCACAGGACCCCCATAAACTCACTGCGCATTCAGCTAAATGGTTCTAAAGTGCTTTCAAAATACGAGGATGCTCCTAGAAAGACGGCGCGGCACGACGCGGCACGACGCGACACTCACTCTCCGCCGGTGTTCCTCCCAGCCCACACCCATCCAAACGGGATGACTGTTTTTCAGAATAAAAATGCAGATTAGGGATTAACCAGCCGAAACCGAAAGATTCCTGGCTTCCGTTGATTTAGGGTCCTGTAATCTAATCCCCCTGGCACACCGCCCTTTTTACCCGATTCCTAAGCCTAAAAATGATTCCCCAAATTATTGAGATTACTGGCCGCCACGTGGGTCAGTCAGATTTCTGGTTTTCAGTGATCCAAACATATGTAGGCACTCGAGTATAGTAGACTCTGATCGTAGATTAACTCGGCAGATGTCTGAATGGTGTGTAACTTTTGGGGTAAAAATAATTGTGGAGTCTGTGGTAGCCAGAAGGACGGGATGCTTTTCGCCGAGGCTGTACGTGGTTGGTCCGGTGCAACGAAGGTGTGACTATGTTTGAATACACTGTTGATTGGGCCATAAATGTGTCTCTCAAACGTACAAACACCTTTTTTTCACGGCCCTCGTTTTAGTCATTTTCTTCTGGCGAAGGAACCCCGCGTGTCAAGGGCCACACACAACCATCGGCTGGCCAACTCTCTCACCCATTTGATTGGTACCTCACTCATAGGATAACTCGCCGTCACGCAATTCAATTCTTCTTTCAAACCTACCACCACCACGAAACACTGCTCTGCTCCATCCCCTCAACTATCCTTATCATTCCTACTTCGAAAATCCCTGTTGTTTTCGTGTTATTAAAAAATACATCGGTGCATTGGAGCGAGCCTAAAAATAATTGCATTGGTAACGATAGGTCTATCATTTAAAAAGAGAAAGCAGCGAAGTTCCATGAACGATTTACACTATCATACTTCTCCGGGAGAAGGAGAACGTCTTACTCTCGTATGTAAACGGTACGATAAATAAAGTCAACAAGAAGGCAGTGCGAAATGCAGTGGAAAGGTTCGGAAATTTGTTCGCCTCGATCTTTCATGTTGGGCCGATCCTCGCGATCGGATTAGCGCTCCATTGAGGATCGGCCGAGCGGAAATCTGGTGATCCTATTATTCGAAAGATTATCCGGCGCGACCCCGAGCCAGGATTAAAGATAATAGCCTTTTTTCCAAGCGGCTCGAAAGCGATCCAGTATAAATATGACAGATCCAATTAAGCAGTATCCGCCCGCGCCCGGGGGTCATTAGCCATTTACTGATAGGTAAATTCCTGTCCCAATCAACAGGCATTCTTCGCAGTCGTCGGTTTTCTGTCGATGTCATCGCGCGTTCGGGGGAAAAATGGCCGGTGAGTCATTAGAAAAACAGCTCGATCTGTTTTAAACTCGAACGATTTCTCTCCCATTGGTGGAGTCTGTGTATTTGAATAGTTGGATGCTATTGCTAGATGATAGGATAGCCGCATTCCAAAGTGCGTCGACACATTGCTCGCTCTCTTGGCTTTGGCCTCCATTGAAAGAGGGATGATCGACGAAGGAGCGAGAGAGGCGCGCGGCCCAAAAATTAATTTCTCCATTGAGTGACTCGGCGTATCAAGGTCGCGTGCTCATTAGCCATTGATAGCTGCATTCGTGGTCCCAATCAAAGGGCATTCTTCGATGCGCGCTGATTCGTGCTGACTCGTCAGTCGTTGAGGAAAATCGAAGGCTCGAACACGAGCCTCTCCTGAAACGTGGCCAACTCTCGAGGCTTCGGCTTCGGCTTCGGCTTCGGCTGCCCAACACTCCAGACTGCGGAGACCTCGCCAAACGTAAGAGGGAGCGAGAAGTAGAGAGTGGGCCTGAACGAGGAGGTTCGAAGGCAGAAGGCAGCAGGCAAAAGATAGAAGGAGAGGCCAAGTTCGGTTCCCGTCCGCCGACTAGTTAGCACCTTCTCTTAAGTCCGTGCTCGAATCAAGCCTGGCATTCTGCTCGAGGCGGCCCCGGCTTGACCGGCACAATGCCGCATTGTACTTAAATCAGATTCAATTTGGGCCCCATTGAAAATTACGCTTAATAAATTATTTGGGCAATTCATAAATCCGCCCGGTGCGCGGGCTTGACTCTGCCTGCCTGCCTGCCTCACTGCCTGCCTCACTGCCTGACTGGCTGCTTGCCTGCCTGCCTGCCTGCCCGACACACTGCTTTCGAAAGGGCGCGGATCTTCCTTTCCAAAGAGGGCCTACTAATGGACCCAGCGGATACCGACGACCAACTATGACGAGTCAGGGATGCAGTCATCTTTATCCAACCAGCATATTACACTTTTTTATCCAATTTCTCTGACATTCTCATTGGCAACTATTCGTGTCTGGCAATCGGAGAATCAGTACAGTGGCTGACTAAAAATACCAGGTCTCGTTCGAGTCAAATCTACTTTAACAGCTCAATTCTTCTTCCACGTTTGCGGAGTACACACCAAGGGAATTCACCGGGAGCACAGGCTTCGAATACGAGATCTTATTTAAACAGACTGAGATCTGTCGGATTCATTGAACATGATTTTATTGAGAAGTGGGAAGGGCATTGACGGAGAAAAAACTGGTGGGGCCATTATAGTGGAATAAGTGCGGCCCTGAAGCCGATTAAGCTTAGAGCGGAGAGCCACCAGGTAAATACGCACGCGCTCTTATATACACACACGCGCGCGGAACGACGATTATCGAGCCGCACGTGTAACTCGTTTATAGTACAAATTAGTGGGCAGTTATAAATGACTGAGTCCCCTTATTACCGTGCTCGCCTTATTTTATCGGAGACATCGGCTGACCGCTATTCAAGAGCCCTCGAAATTATAAGAGGCACCCGAGTCATCCTGCTATTCCACTGCCGAACCTGGAGCGACCATATATTTTCCAAGAGGCATTTTGTCTTCCTTGAAAATTGGTAGGCAGCTTCCCTTCATTAGAGAAGAGTCGCGGTATCGGAATCTTTGAACGGGAATACGGTTTGCCAGCCGTAACTAAAAGAACTTGGAAGGAGCCCGCTAACTGGCAAGACACAATATTAAAATGGGTTCTCTGCCGTATAATTTCGAGGCACGAGCTTATTCTCCAAGCCCTTGGAAAAATGTGGCTGGTTAGGCACAGGCAGACCGTCCAGATTTCCCTGTCACAGTGGGAGAAAGAGTGAGAGAGAGAGAGAGTGAGGGCAAATGGAAAGTTGGGAAAGGAAGGCCGAGACGGAGAGAGAGAAAGAGAGAGAAAGGAGTCCCCTAACAAGCCGCAAACAAGGGGCTGACACGTTCAAACAATCGCGTAGAAACCGACGAACCTATAATTAGTGGTGGGATCCGTTTGGGAGTCTTTTTGCCATTCGTTTTCTTGGCTGCTCCGGAGGCTGATGCCTCCGGAGAGCGGAGCCTGTTTCCGTTCGGTAGATCGTCATCTCGAAATGTCGGACATGTCGGCACAGGGCGCCCCGTAGCTCTCAGATGTTCACCGCGCGAAATCGTCCAGGACCATGAAGATTCCACAAGAATTTTCGTCCTCCTACCATTCCGAGATTTTCAGGTCAAACCGATAAAGGTACTGGCTCTTCCTCGATACCATGATTTATGTCTCGAGAAAAGGGTAAACTTCTTTACAAAACGTTAGCATATTTCAGTGAGGAACTGCTGCCTTCAACATAAACATCGCACTGTTTTTCTCGCGCTGCTGCTGCCCGCAGCACACACATACACTTTATAATTGGGCCAATTGTGCAATTAGAATATAATCTTCGGCTTGGAGTCTCTTCTGTTGGTGCGTTACTAGGGTAAAATGTTTTCGAGTGCGAAAGGTCATGTACGTAAAACGATGGAGGGAGAAGAGTTACGCAAGCTTGTCAAATTACTTGCGTTATCGTATCGGCCCTCGCGCACTCTCCCAATTTTTCAGAGCCTCGGTTAAATAGCTGTTGAATCCGTTGCCATAAATCATCGGGTTTCCTCTTAATTTATAATTGACCTCTCTATTTATATATTACAAGGCGAATTAATGTCGGGTGGCCTGCTCTTTTTTTCCCAATCTACCGGCAGATTTATCAATGCGGTTCGCACAGTCAGGGCTGAACGGAAATGAGCTGGCAACATTAGTCGTATCATCCGGATTTCTTTAATTCTTCTGTTTTCTTTTGCTTAATGAGCTAGGCAACGCGATACACATTTACTACTTGCCAGTGTGTCACGATAAAACAGCTTGGTACCAGCTTACTATCGCATTAGCCGAGGCCACAGATTTATATAACGAGTGGTGGTCACTCGGCCAAATGCGAACCTCGCGAAAACAATGTTGCTCGCTGGGAATAATCGGATTTCCAACATGGTAGCATTAAAATTCCAGCGAGTGGTGAACGAGGGGGAAGGAGCGAGAGCTGCATCGGAAAAGGAAGAGGCTATGCGAGAGTGGTTTTATCGCGATGTGAACTATGCCACGTACAATTAGTTGAAAACAAGATAAGTCGGCGGGAAAAGGAGGGAGGAGAAGAGAGTAAGTGTAGGCTAGAAGTAGGAGTGGAGTTCTGCAACTGGCGGCAGAACGCTCCAAGGCTTTATGTAGTTGGACATAAAGGAGGAGGAAGGTGCGTGTACTCCCCGAGTGCCAGATGTATCCGGAGTGCTGCCACAAGTTCGCTTCGACGAGGGCGCAATCGACATAATTAATTCGGCGGGCCGACGTGCAATTAAAATTACGCGCGCGCGCCGTCTCTTTCTCTCACTCTCTCTCCGTTAATGATTTGCAAAAACTTGTTTTGTTGGAGGAATTATCCGGGGAGCGATGTCGGCCTAATTATAGCAGCGCGCGGGGCACGCGGCGTGAAGCAAATGGAGGAAAGTTGAAAGGAGAGGTGGAGGCAGAGGCAGAGGCAGAGGCAGAGGCAGAGACAGAGGCAGGCTCTCTCCTCCCCTACTTGTTCCAATTCTCCTCTACTAGCTCGCTCTGTTTCCACTCTTTTCCTATCGCGAGGCATTAACGCAATCACTCCCTTGTTAAATTGTCGTTTGCTCGTCACTCGCCGCCTATTATACCAGTGATACATTTACATTTCAATTTTGTGAAAAACTTACTATCTATCGGCCTGCTCCGGCCATCGTGCGATTTATGGAGCGTCAGTGACTTCATCTTTTTTCGATGCGTGCATACGTAGGTACATTAATCGAAGGATAAGACAGAAGGGGGAGGATGATAGTTGGAACGACGCGACGGGGGAAAAACGTCGGTGCTTCGCACGCGTTTCCGGCAAGGCCTCGACCAAATATCATTAATGAACCCAGTTGTTTTCCGTTTGAGCAGCTGTTAATTGGCAGTGACTAATTACACCGCCTCTTATCGCCCTGTTATCGGTGAACTGTGCTTTTACTTTTTACTAAGTATTCGCCTCTTGCTTTGTATCGGCTCGTTCTCGACGTGCCAACTCTCTTATTACATCTTCATTCGCGAGATCGCCCTCCAATAAGCAAGGTCAATTCTAGCTAATTTTGTCATCCGATCCTTCCAACATCCTCCCCTCAACTTGCTATTATCGGTGCTCTAATTTCTTGGATGATTTTCCCTTATTTCTGAAGGTCCGCTGCTCGGTCATCGCTCGACACACTTCTGATAGGTTTGGCCCGAGAACTTTTCCCATCGCAACACTTCCCAATTAAGAGTCGCTCGGCCTCGCCTTCATAAATCATTTGAAACGCACTTTTCGCTTCGAGCAGCAGGAGCATCGCACCAGCGCTATGTCTAAGAGGGACTATCTGCCGTGTAATTAACCCGATAACTTCCCATTTCGCGTACACAACGCGCGCGCACCCACAGATACCACGGAATGTTAATCAGTTTTCGCAAGCAGCAAGAGAAAGAAAGAGTAATTGGATCGCGCGGCGATATCTCAGCCAGCAGGCTCAAATAAATATTTCCTAATCAACTGGCTTTCACGCCTAGAATTTTGCCCTTGTGCACTTAGTTGGCGCGTGCGAGATAACCAGCAATTCTCACTGGATCCTCCCATATTTTCAGGGATTTCCATATAAATTAAGAATAGCGATCGAAAGATAATCGCCCTGGCAATCTTTGATAAAGAGAGTGGCAGAAACGGTATGAGTGTTTGTGCTCCAATTAAGAAAGTGGCGCCGGATATGGGACAATGACAGGATGACTAATTACTATTCCTCTTTGCGCCACAATCTCATTCAAACACATGTTTCATAATAGCGAATATATAAAGTCTGGCCTATCATAGAACGGTTATGAGTGGCACGTACACTTTAGCTCGTTGCAGTTGTCAACTGAGATACTCGCTGAATCAGAGACTGATTGGTTAACCCATTAAAATTATTCATTGTTGGTACACATGTAGGGATTGGGAACATGTGTCGAGAGAGAGAGGAGGGAAAGTGTCTCATCGGGGTTAAAGTACATAATGACGAGAGCTTTCATTAGGTGGTTCCATGGTTTCCGTTCTAAATAGGAAGAGTGGCGCCTCGGGCGGATATCGGTGTCAGATTTGGAACAATGAGACGATGACTAATTGCCATTCACCCCCGCCTTGTCCTTAGCTGTAAGCTCAAACGGTTTCGCTCCGATGCAAATTAGTCGCACTGACGGCGCACACTCCGCTCTCGAAGGCGCCCTCCTTCCTTATTCTCCTCCCTCTCCTGCTGCTCTGCTCGCTCTCGAAAATCCTGGCGGAACATCGGGGAAAACTAGAGGGCAGCCAGGATTCGGAGACAAAAAGGAATTCGCGCCGCTCGTTCTCATTTGAAACTCGACTGGTGCCACGCCCTGGCGACTGGCGACGTTTCGCTCGACCTCGACACGAAATTCGAGCGTCTACGGGCACCCGAAATACATGGCCAGCCACCGATCCCGACAAATGCGCCGTGTCCGTGTCCTCCTCCGCCTCCTACCAGTCTAGGAGTTATCCTCCACGAGAAATTTGCCTGGACCTAACTCCCAAAATTCGGCTTGCTTTTACACGAGTAATTCGAGGATCCCTCCACTCAGCATCAGCTTGTATGTCAACACTTTTTTTAGGTACATGTTCTGCTCTGCTTCTGTTGACCCAGATCTCCGATATTCCTCGAGATTTTTACTGGAAATTCTGGCCATATAGCCTTACTGATTTTGAGGTCGTAAAAGGTATATCATGGAGAGATGTACTTCAACTCTCTTCTGGCCTCCACTCCGCCCAACACTGAATGCCTTCATTGTCTAGGTTTTAAAGTATTGGTAAATGATTGCGGGCGCCAGTATATCTCGTTTCTTCATCCCAGTACGATGTGTCTTGACCGCCGGTCAAAGTTCGAGGCTTCTTTCGCACCATTCTCAGCTTGGAGTGATAGGCGACCAGCAACATTGTTAACTTCCTTTATTCCCACCACTCTCGTCATGGAATAATCATATTTCGCAGTTGGAATATGCTCTCTATATGATAGTTATTTTCTCACCAAGCCTCTGACAGGTTTGTTAATTAGGAAAGTGTCTGTGGCGAGACGCTCGCATAATTGACAAGAGTTAAACAGACCGAGACAGCAAATCCAGTGTAAAGCCATTTGGAGAGGAGGGTGGCGGGAGGGTACACACGTTATTCTGCTAGATTGTGACGGATGCTGCATCAATGGGCCCTTAATCGAAGTCAGTTTAATCCGAATCGCAGATGGGATCGGCTGTCAGCGGAGTCGTGGATCCTTAAATCAACCGGCACAATACTTGTCTCTACCCCCCTCAACAATGTGTGCCACAGCCCATCCGCCTTTGTCTGCCAGCATACGCTTGGCCGATCTTGCGTGAAGCACTGATTAAAAGTGTAACGCTTAGAAATTACAGGGGTGTAAAGGCACTATCTAGCCTCTAAATAATTCTCATTAATTAGGGTGAGAGCTTCCAGGAATTTAATCTCTCTCTCACTGGGTAAAATTCATGTCGACAACTTTGTAAGTTGTACGAGATCTGAACGGAAGATTGGTATTGCGATACATAATGGGCCTGGTAATAAAATGCGTGCTTAAACCATGATTTCTAATGGCCAGTGTATTTCCGCGTCCGGCTTTCCACGGTTTGTCGTGCAGGATCGAAGCGTTGCTCGTAACTCCGCAGCTATCCTCCTGTAAATTTGACTTATGCCGGAACTAGCAATGCGTATTCCCGCATAACTCGCGATTGTGCCCGGTGATTGCTGTGGGCTACGCGAAAAGCCTGGCAAAAATCATTTCTTATTTGGACATTGGGGAAAGGCGAGGGGACCCCCTTAAATCCGGCAGCAATAGTCTCGAACGAGCCGAGGAACGATGAATGCCGTCGTAAAGTTCGCTCTATTACCGTAGTGTACTGGCACAAATTACGGGAGTAAGCGACGTCTGTAGGAAATTTTCAATGGAATAGTATAATCGTGAATCTATAGGCTATCTTATATCAGTTCTCTTATGTCAGAATTGCAGGCTCAGAGGAATTCGAAAAAAAGGAAGGAAAGGACCGAGCGGGAAAGCACAGCGCTGGCTAGTGATAATCGTCGGTACCGTTAGCCCCGCACTTTCCCGCCCAGTCTATCTCTGGACGTCTCGAGTCCGATCTTCATCTCAAAACAGGGTGTAACGGTCGATGGATTTCTGCAAATTGGATTATACGGCCGGGAAGAAAGGGCGCGTGTAAAACAACGAGGCGAGATCTGACTTTAAGACGGCATAAGTCGCCGGCTTGCTTCCTCGAGGTTCACCGGCTACCTGCAGTTTGCAAACTGTCCGAAGAAAGATAGACAGACACTCGGTCTGGCCGGAGAGAGAAAGGAAAGGAGGCCGAGGTGACGAACTGACAGTGACTTGGAAACCAAATAGAGAGAATCGTCCGGGCAACCTGCCAGGACTGACCTAATCCCGAGATCAGATGAAGCGGACCGCCCTGTCAAAACTTGTCACGGCACCGGGAATTAGAGGAGAGAATGAGCAGCACCGAGTGCTGCTGGTGTAAGCCTCTCTTCCACTCGAAGGAGGCACCGTCCGCCGTCCGGCGTCCACTCGCCGCACGACAGCCCAACAAACATACTCCACCCCCTGACATCTATGTCTTCTCCGTTTTATCGCCTTTACATGCCCCACCATTCTCTCCCTTCCTCTCCCTTTCGAAAGAGCGCATGTACCTCCGATTTCTATCAGAGATTTCTATCGGGAAACATTACGTTCGGAGCAATGCCGCAGCTACATTATGTACCACGAATATTCTCCTAGATACACAAGGTATCCAGCCAACTTATCACCTATCGAAAAAGATTCATCATCTTTCGCCATTCCTTCAATAGATAATCATTATAGGTTTCATGGAGCGGGGTCGAGCAGGATCATATATTATGCCAAGTCGGCCAAAAATGATTGGGTATTTGTGGAGGAAGCATAGGTTTAACTGGTAAGGGTTGTTGGATGTCGGAAAAAGGGTTGGTGTGTACGTGGAGGCATCGAGGCGGGGTAGAGACTGGGGGTAGAGACAGGGTGGAGGTAGTTGGCGAAGCAGAAGGAGGAAGGGTGGGTTGGTTGCTGTTAGAGTGATACTGGGCAAAGAGCGGTTATTCTCGGTGGTGGTGGTGAGAGAGGGCTGCCTCGAGTTCGTTCGTACCTCCCTCGTATCTCTCACGCTTCGCGGCTATTTCTATGGCAGGGAGACGCCCGTCTAATTTCCTGTCCTGAATTTCGAACGAGCGGGAATTTGCACCCTTGAGTTCACATCAACGCCGCGTGCGCAAGAGTGAGTAGCGGAGCTTGCTGGCGAGGATGCTGGAAGGGAGGAGAGGAGGGATTCGCCTCGTTCACTACGGTATAAAGTGTCTGGCAACATGAAAGCGAGAAGCCCGTCCTCCCCATTACACCACTACGTAATACGCATACGCTAATAATCCTTGCTGTACTTCCACAGGACCTTTTGTCCACTCGCTCTTTTATTAGACTTTTTCGGCTCACTTTCCGCCGCGCTGGTGCAACAGTCCGCCGGTTATAAAATATCGGGCCTCGAAAAAAAAAGTCGGATTAGTTTCGCAAGGCGATCCTGTGGAGTCGCAGTTGAAAAGAGGCGTGGAGAATGTCCGGGGAAAAGCCAGGCTATTATGGCAGAAGCTTTTCGAGCGTGACGACACGTACGAGATATAGTCGCGCCTCGCACAAAGCTATTATGAGCGAGAGTGCGTCGTTGCCATTATGTGATTGGTATGAATTTCCTATTAATAATAAATAAACAAACATAATGGGGATATCGTCGCGGTGCGTTAGTCAGCCGGGGATGCATCTGGTTCTGTGAATCGCTGGCTATGCTCAGCCACCCCATACTTTTCGATGAATGAAGCAGAAAGAGAGAGAATCTTTTTCTCTCTGGGCTGCGATTGGCTCAGAGCTAAAGGGAGAGCTCGTGTCATTGGCAGAACAGCGAACAATGCTACTGGTTACAAATCATCCCCTTGTGCAGTCAAGTACGCGTGACGAGACCTTTTTTATTTACCCTCGATCAAGGGTAAATTTGATGTTTGAACGGACCTAAGTGCTTCGCGGTCTTGATCGCGCGGGATTCGATCGGTTCTGCTTGGAATCCTATCGACAGATTATCGGGATCTCCAAAGAAATATCGAATGATTTGTGCGAGAACGATTACTGGCTGAATATCCGGATAGTTAGGTGTTCCATGGAAGTAGAAGGCTTCGGGGAATTGAACCAGTTTGTAGTTAACTGTCGAACGTGGCGAGGCGCCTCGGAGAAAGATAAGAGCATAGTATACAAACAGCTTTGAAGATCTGGGAAACAAATTTCGGTATATCGGCGGAACACACAAAGTCGCAAAGTCAAGTTTTCCTTTCCTAGGGCAGGTAAAGCACCGGAGGCTCTTTCTCGACTCGAGTTGCCGAAGCACGCCGCGTTCTAAGTCCTAATCCTGTTTGCAGCTTCGGCAAGCCGCAGCAGGCTCTGTTTGATTATTTTAGGATTTCCCGTGCTCGCCGAGAATTCAGGCCCTCCTAGACTCGCAGGATAATTCCTCGGTGTGCGTACGCCCACAACTCTGTTTCTTTGCGCTTCGGACTTGTCTGCCCCTAATCCACAAATATTCTCCACCGTTATCTGCACCCATTCCTTTGCCCTTCCATAAAGGGTTCCCTCCATTTTCCCCGGTTAATCATTTGCTTGGGAATCAAATGTTGGATCAAGGTGCGAATTAGAAAATATAAAAGGAAAGCCGGAATGATGGGCGGAGTTAGAATCACCTGCAGAAACGGTACGGGTTCGGTAGTATGTCCAGTTGCTGCTGGTACCAGGTCGGACAAAGAAGAGGGTATTTAAGATAGCATTGTATCCTTTAAACGAGCAGCATTATTTCGTTAAACTGTAGGCGTGTCGCGAATTCCGGCTGGCACTGCCCCCAACCCTCCTCGGATTAAGCACCTTCATCCCTGCCGATCCTTCCTTTACCAGGCTTCCTCTTTACACCGTTAGAGTTAGACTGGTGCCCGTCGCCGCCAGCTGGCCAATGCCACAACTTACACTTGGCAAGATCCATTTTTGATCAAGCAGTACATGAACTTGGAAACCTCGTGAGGTTCAAGTCGAAGGAGCGTGGGATATTTAATTCTCCATTAACACCTTTAAATCGGGGTTAGCGGGGTGCGACAAAGGGCAGTGATTGTTAATAGAGTGGAGGGTGGGTTAGGGGTCGATTTCAAAAGGTCGTATACTTTAGCGGCAGGAGCGTCAAAACGGGACGAAAGGAGGAAGGGAAGGCGACGGTTCGGTAAAGGAGAACGAGAACGAGGACGAGGACGAGGTCTAGGGTAGTCGCTCGAGCATGAAACGCCAAACTAAACGTCGCACTTCGGGGACCAAATATGAAAGCAGGGCCTGGCTCCCCTCCGTCAATGGGAATGCGCCCTTTGCCGGTGGTGCGCGATGTGCTCGCCGTTTAGCTCTCACAGAGACAGATAGAGAGGTTGTATAGAGGCTTGTATATTTATCCGGGTGTACGTATAAGAGCGCAAAAAGGGCATAATGGGGCTGGTACTCAGCTAGGTGTGTATAATGAGGCGGCGGTCGCTGGTCGGCTGGCGGCGCGACGCGGCGCGACGCGACGCGGCAGCGGGTTCGTTCGGGGTAAGAAGCGCGATGGGAGAGGAGTGCGGAGCAGCGAGGAGAGAGAAGGTAGAGGGTTGGCGAGGTGGTGCTGCTCGCTGATATAGGAGAGCAGCAACACAGAGGGTGAGAGAGGAAGCGAGCGGCTGTGCGCCGGAGAGGGGGTTGCTCCCCTCATCCAGGACGCATCTGCCCCATTATGCTGCCCCCGGGGCACTCCCGAGACCATTAATCCTCGCTAAACGACAGCCATTTTGTACCTAAACTGGATTGCCGACTCACTAACTGGTTTTGAGGACGCTTAATAGACTACTCCGTGGCGCGCTCTCCTATTATGGCGATCGCTCGCTCTCGCGCATCCGGCGCGCGCTCGCGCTCGCACTCGCGCTATATTTCGGTGTCGTTTATTCACCGCTAATGTGCACACCACCGGCGAATGCCACTCCCTTTTCCCCGGCGATACGCCAACAGCCTGGAAATTCACACCCTTCTACCTTTCTCTCCTTTACATCGACTCCTGAGGAACCTCCGAGAGGACTACTCATCCGGCTGAACCGGCACGCCGTTATCTTGGATTCTCTTATGGATGATAGCCCGACATTATTCGCGTAATCGGGGCTGGAAGGGCTTCTTCAGGCAAATGCTCGGTGATTTCGAGTCAATCGCCGATATCGACGCCCCCGGAGGGATGTAGCCAGGCTGCCGCCCGCCATTTTTGCGGGTGTCATCGGGTGAGGACACCCCGCGGACTTTCTGTCGGCCAGTTCTAACGAGATTTCCTTAATCGGCTTGACTCCGAAGTCTGCGATCTTCCTGTTCCTCCCACAGGACGTTGTAGGTTTTGGCTGTCACTCTGGGTGATCGGTACCAGCTTGCCAATCGGATTACTTTAATCCTAAAATATTCTAGCCTGGCTATACAGAGAACTTTCGGTCAGCCATTAGTGTTTTCAGCTGGAACCTAGTCTCTCTCGGCCGATTCCACCTTTTCTAAATTTATTGATGTCTCGGAGAACGTTCTATCGAGGGAAAAACATGTTGGAAAGTCTAAGTTTATTGGAGAGCAAAGGGAGGTGGGTAGTAGAGAAGAAAGAGGTGAGGTTAGTAAGGGAAGGGTAAGTGAGTCGGTGAGGGTATATAAGCAGGCGCACACAATCGCGCGCGCACTCACACAAGGGATTGCCAATCAATTCCGCGGATCGCGCGCTGCCGGGAATTAGACAATTAGGAGTCGTCACGTTCCCGAGCAGTTGGCCGCCCGGCGGCGGCGGCGGCGCCGCCGCTCGAATCATCCCCATCGTCCTCGGTGGAAGCCGTTCCGCTCCAGCCCCCTGGCAAGCAGCGCTTCTCCTACCCCCGGCGTTCCTTGCCACCGCTCCGCCGCCAGCTCGAAGCCCCACCACCTCGGCGCGAGAGGAGAGGGCGCCCTCGCAGCATCACTAGCTCCATCTGGGCAAGTCGGCGGGGACGCAAACGCGCAGAGCGCGAAAGAGCGCGGAGAATTCAATCGCGATCCGGGGGCAGGATTGGCTGGGCAACTGGGGACGACGGCGGCGGTGGTGGCGGCTGGAGGAACGCCTACCACGAGCAAGAGAGAGGAGAGTCGAAGGGCAATCGCATTGGTGGAGGGCAGGACATGCTACCGGTTCCACGGGTTTCGCGGGGGCGGCGCGCAGCGAAGGCATCATCGGCGAGGCGAGCCAGCGGAGGCCGTCGCCAGGAACGGAGAGAGAGAAAGCACGAGCCTCCTCTCGACGGAGCTACCTCGCGGCTGCGGGTGCAGCCGAGCTGGTAATCAGTGTCGTTTCCGCGGCAGCAGCGGCTACCACGCGACCAGATTACACCCAGATTACCTACCACCGATTCCCCTCAACCAACCCCCCAACGGCAACGGCAACCGCGACACTTCTAGCCCAGTCTCTATCCTCTCTCTATCCTCTCTATCCTTCCCACGAGCCCCCAGCTTCAAACTGGAGCTTGCCACTTTCCAATCCACAAGAATTTCGCGCTCCGCACCACCGCCAACGATCGTTTCAACCGTCGTCGCGGACCAACCACTCCAACCCTCTTGGTGGATAGACTTTTTCTTGTGACTACGCCTGAAGAATAGCAGCAGCTTTCTGGATGATCGGAATTCGGAGTTGTACTGGCAGGTGGCGGTTATGACTGGAGCCAGAAAGACTTCTGCCAGTTAGAGTGACAGTGATTCTGATCGATGCAGTGATTAAGGGACAGGCTCGCTCGCAGGGGCTGAAGGTGTCCTGAAAAATGCGTGTATCTTCATGCCAGAGGCACAAGTTTACGTATTCGTAGTGTGATGTCAGTTTGAAGCTGTTGCTATTATAAAGTTCAACGGAGGTTGTTGATACACGAATGACAGCTATCAGCCAACGAGCCACGGAAAAGAGAGTATAAGTTAAAGCGTCTAGGATGGTTGGATCGTCATGCGGCTCTCATTGCGAAGAGCAGCTTTAACTGTAATGAGAGGATTCGCTAGTACCGGTTGGCTTGAACCGCGGCGATGCCGCGGCTTCTCAGAATAACGGAATCATCCGGAGCAACCCATAAACTGTTTTGATGATTCTACAGTGACAGGAAGTGTCGAATTAAGAGTAGATACAGAGGAGAACCAGTGAGAAAGAAGTGTACCAACTGGAGGGTGAATTGTATTGAAAACACCAAAGTATAAGCATACCCAGCGATATCTAGATTGATCGCCACACCATCCAGATAATTGTTGGTGTAAGAAACGTTAGATCCGGCCTTGCCAAAGTGTTTAAAAGACTGGAGGATCTAATTTGAAGCATCAGTGTTGCCCAATCTTAAGGAGGAGGAGTGTGCTTGATTGGAAGGTCTTGCGATAATAATTAAAAGCTGAAAAGTCAAAGATGAGCAACGGAGAGGGTGTTGTGACGGGACAGAGTGCGGGGAGCGAGCGTCTATGCGAGGACGTGGACATGGCGACGCCAACGTCGGCCTCGTCGAACCTGAAACCACGGAGCGGCAAGATCAGCTTCAGCGTGGACGCCCTGCTGAGCGGGACGAAGAAAAGCGCGGTGAGCAGTGGCAATGCCTTCGGGAGACGAGGAAACGAGGAGAGAATCGAGAGCGAGAAGAGTCTCGAGATAGAAGCAAGATACCGGGAGGTGTTAATCGAACAACAGAGACTACAGAGCCGAGAATTGCTGGCCAGACTGAGTCCCCATGGCCTGGCAGCGTTCGGCAATCACCAGGCGCACCAGCAGACCAGACTGGAAGCCGATCATCCGTCGGCCGGCCGACAAGAGATGCTCACGGTAAAGGACTTCTCGAGAACTACCAGCCACGACAAGTCCTCATCGCCCATACGGATAGACCAGGAGATACGGGACCGGGACGACCGCAGACTCTCCTCGAGCTCTCCCCAAGCCAGGATCCCGGAGTCCTTGGTACAGAGGGAACGAGAACGTGAACGTGAACGTGAACGTGCTCAGGAGGACGAGGAGAGGATCGACAGGATGACCAACACACGCTCGGTCTCGCCCTCCAGTAGACGAGAGATGCTGGACGACAGAAGCGACTCTGAAGCGAATCGCTCGCTGGAAGGTGATCGCACAGCCGATCATCTCGACCTTGAGGAGCAAGAGATAAGAAGTGTTGGCCACTCGGAGGACCTGAACGTGATGGATTCGGACTGCGAGCTCGAGAGGGATCTCGAAGCTGGCCAGGAGAAGGAGGAGAAGTCGAGTCCCGTGGTACCTCAGCCGATCCACCCTGGGGTCCAGAGACCTTCCCAGGGGCCACCTTACCTAGCCGGTGCACCAGGTGCTCCCGGCTGGAACCCCGCGGGATTTCCGCATTCCCTAGCTGGATTCGCGTGGCTACCCCCTCCACCCCACCCCCACAATCCGCATGGCCATCTCTACACGCCGCACGGAGGACCCACCAGCCCCAATGGTGAGCTTCACACACTCG
The DNA here is from genome assembly GCA_910591665.1 of Ectemnius continuus. Classification (NCBI taxonomy): domain Eukaryota; kingdom Metazoa; phylum Arthropoda; class Insecta; order Hymenoptera; family Crabronidae; genus Ectemnius; species Ectemnius continuus. Next base: position 564,446 of record OU342866.1, read on the forward strand.
TCCTTCCCTCCTTTAACTTTCCGTATCGCTCTGCTCGCCATTCGCCATCCACAATCTTTTATTTCACCTTCTCGAAAACCTAGCAAGTAAATGGGACTAAATACTTGAGGAGTTTCCTTAAACTACCGGCTCAGAGTAGCCAGCATCATTGATGTGCGAGGCCTGATTAAATTTAATGGGAGCGCCACTTGCAACCGAGTGTAATCTTAGAATACAAACTCGAGCGAGTATAATCCAAGCTAATATCACCCTCGAAAGCCACGCCCAGGCTCTAAAGAGCCTACACACTCTCTCAGCCTAGAATTTCATATTAATTTCGTGCTTGCTGTCTGAGGAACTTTGCGTCCCACTAAAGATACTGAAAGCCCAGGCCTATCTTAAACCAGAGCGAATAAATGCAATTGCCGATAGGTGGACTGATTAATCTTGTTCAAGGTTCGTTAGAATAACTCTCATTATCTGAGTCATCTCGAACAATATTAATGTTAACGAGCGAGGCAGTAGCCACAGTTCTTTTTCTCCGAGTGTGGCTGGACCATGCAAAGTGAAATCTACTTACAATGTCAATGATTAGGCCGCTAATGTAACTCGCATGACATTTGCCAACACGCAGTCTCATAAGATTCGATATTAGTGTCGGCAGTCACGCGACGAATAGGCCGGCTTATTATCGTACTTACAAGTACTTAAGTAAGAATCGTACTTAGTCGCAGTTCACTCGGACTCGCAATTAAATAGCAGGCCTCGCTCGAGCGACACGAGGAAATCCCTTGCGATTCTTTCGTCTCCTCTAAAAAGAGGGATAATATACATTCCGCGAAACGGCGAGGCGAGGCGAGGCGCTCCGCTTAAATTTGCTCAACTCGCTCGAAATGGAGAGATAATAAGGGCCGGGATTGAGGAAATCGCCGCTCACTTTTCATTCTAAATTAGCGCCGCTTCCGCTCGCCACTTAAGTGTGCTTACGCCAGTTACGCTAATTATCTGGCTTGGTTACTTGGAAACTGGGATTCCCTGGCTGGCATTGTCTGAATGGCAAAATAATCTGAAGCCTGGAGATTGAGGGAGCGGCATGTAAAATTGAGTGGAAATTTGTCGGAGCTTGATTGTAAGAAGGGGAGAGGGCTCTTGAGGAGTATTGAAGTATAGGAAGGGAGACTGGTATCACTTGCACTGCTTGTTTGCACTTGCCAACAGGGTTATTACTGGAGTGTCGGTTGCCGAGAGATTTCACTCACTTTCCTGATTTCGTTCCACAAACGTCAGGCGGAACTGCGGTCTCTTAGGAAAAGAGTAGTTGTGTGTTGCCGGTTGATTCGAAAGAGGTGTGCCTTCATGAAGTAATGAAGCAATGGTGCCGGCCGAGAGTAGCCGGTCAGCCGAGCTAGGATCTAGGCTATTAGGGCAGACGATCGGTACTTCCTGAGCAGTGCTAGCAGGTGATTTTCATCGTACCTTGGACTGAAAGGTACGTCGAGCTTGATTGGAGACTGGACGTTTGGCTTTATATGGACGGGGCGCGATCACGCTGATCCAATTTGGATGGCTCGATCCTCCAGTCTGCGGTGTATAATATTGGCTGGCGTTCGTTGGGCCTATCGGGCCGCACGCGCACCATTGTAAATCCCGACAATACAGAATGACTTTACGCCGTGGAACTGCCCGACTCATATCTCCGAGTGGCAACAGATCGACCACGGGTCTTACGAGTGTGTGTCTCCTCATTCCGCTTCCTCGGACAATAGCTCGCGAATAACTCCTCCCAGCGAAACACGCCACTTTTGTTCGTTCTCTCGCGGCCCATTAAATATCCCGATACTTTGGAATGATTGTCCGTTTAATTAAACGAGCCGACAGCATCGTTTCGAGTCCTTTCGCGCAAAAGTCAATCCCATGCATCGATCCGCCGGTCTCCATAGAAACGCGTGCACTCTTCCGCTGGGCGCTCTCGTATTTGCTACATGGCACCTCCTCTCCTTTCGGAAGTAGCTATGAAATTTCACAAAAATCTCGAGCTCCAACCAGTGTATTTGTGGGCGGGCCGGGCGAAGGGAATGTGCCTGGAATTTCCGGGATCTCTGTAGAAAAGCGTCCAAAGTTCCGTCAGGCGAAATTACGGCTCGCCGGTAATGAGAAACTTACGCGGCTTCCGAGAAAGAAATCTCCAATCCCATTATGGGTAGGCGAGGCGCGGTTATAGATACGTAGAAGCGTGCGCACGTGTGTAGGTACATGCCGAGAAGTGCTCGAGTGCCAAGGATATAATGCTGGAGAGGCTCTAGTCGAGAGTGTAGTCCCGTATATATTTCTGAGTGGAGAGAGGGATGGCGCAGCAGCGGCAGCTCGAGGAGCCACGTAGAGGGCGAGAAACGAGAGTGCAAAGAGGGCGAGAGGAGCCCCGCCAGCAGATGGAGTCGAGCAACCAGCAGGAGGAGGGTGGGGAAAGAGGAGGAGGAGGAGGAGGAGGAGGAGGAGAAGGAGGAGGAGGTCTCATATAAAGGGCTTGAGAGCATGATAGAGTCATACATAACTCGCGGCATCCATAATGCATTCAACGGGGCACCGGGGTAAAAACTGCCCTTGTTAGGTCGGACCTGGCACACCCAGCTTCCTCCGCGCACCGTCATTCGCCGTGACTTTTTTGCCGCTTATAACGACAAACCGCTCGTTTCGAGCTCACCTCTCCTCTACCCTCCGTTCATCCTCACCCCTGCCCGGACATCCCTTCCTTTTTTCTCCCCAACTTTACCAGAGACGTACGCGAGACCAATTACGCCAGCCGCGAAACCGAGAGACGCTTCTTTCGCTGCTCTCTCCTATCCTTTTCGTTTTCAGTCCCTTTGCCTGTCATAGAAACTCCTCTATTAACAAGCAACTTGGAGGGGCCGGCCCCACCAGCACAATCCTGTTTTCTACTAGACGCGATACCATTTGGAAAGCTAATTTGCACAGTTTTTAAGTGGCAGGTAAAGAATTGGTTACTGTAAAGCTCATTAGTTTCGAGCCACCCCCACCGCCCTCCGCCCTCTGGCCCCCAACTGGCCGATGCTCTCGTTTGTACGTTTATCAGGAGGGTGCGATAGCAGGCTCCGGTGCAGTCGATAGATAATCCTCTGCCCTGTCACTGGGCGTTGGCTTTCGAGAATTATGAATACGGACGTCATTTATAACGCACGAATGCGATCGCGCCGGCACGCATTTATCTGGACCTACGCGCCCCAAAATGAATTGACTGGGCCGCCGCCACCGCCGCTGCCGCCGCCGTCGCCCGCCTCCACGTCCAATGATGTTCTACAAAATATTTCCAACGATTCATCATGTCCGGCGAGCCTAATTATCCTAGACGGAGTTTTGGCCGGGCATCCTGGCAGCCCTACCAACAGCTGGATGGACCGTTCCTTCCAGGAGGTCCGCGGTTACCGCGTTAATTGCCGTGAAACAAGTTCATTTCGTCGGAGCAGCTCTCGTTAGTTTCGAACTAAGCGTTACTGGCTACATTCCACATTCAGCGAGTAACAATAAAATGCGGGGGGTGAAACCTGCACACTCGTAGGCGCCCTGCTTTCCACCTGACGAAGTGGTAGAATGTGGACTATCGTTGGGTGTTGCGGTAGCACTGCGACAATAAGCAATTCTTCCAACCGGTTCCATGACCATTCAGTCCGCTCGGCATTCGCGGAAGGCCGATTTTTCTTATCAATTATCTCCGTTATTAATGGCCCTCACTCGAGATACTTGACCGAACTACACCGGGGATGATAATTACTAGTGCGTTAACTATCATGCCTGCTGACATAGTCACCACTTGTCGAATGTGTATGACAATTATTCTTAGGCCCATGCTGCGGTATGCGCTACTGCTTTTATAACCGATGAGAATCCAACCTCGAGAGTAGTCCTTGTTATCCCCCTGCGCGACGCAGTAATTCCCGGTGCGTTTGTGCGCGCGGTAATTAACAGAAATTAATTAGCCCCGCCGAAGAAGAACATATTGATCAGTTACGTGCCTAGAATAGCGAACACGCGACAACCTGACACGAAATCCCTCCTCGCTCTCTCCTCTTGTATCTGTGGGCATGCGTGTCTTTCTCCGTCGCTTGGTAAATTGATTGTTTGAGTATCACAACCGATAGAAAACATAAAACCAATGCCAGAAATGCCCGAATTGTACCGAAAACACACGGAAAGGCCATCCCGAATAATTAATTTCGTCTAATTCTGACGGTTTTCCTCATGTTTTTTTATCTTCCCGACCTTTCCCGGGGCTGAAACTTTGTAGAAAGTGTTTGTTTGCATCGAGGAAAACGTAGAAAAAATTCCAGAGCCCTAGCTCAAAATTCATTTTTTCGCAAATTTTTTAAGGCATACCCCTTCAAAAATTTTCGATTTTTCGAAGGTTCTGGGACCGGGACGAACGCTTGATTTTTCGATTGCTCGTGTCTCAAAACGGATAAAAAACATCAATGTTGTGGGGGAAATGCCGGAATTCTACCTAAAACAGGTGGAAAACCAATCTTGAATATTTCATTTCAATGGTTTTCCTCATGTTTTTTTATCTTCCCGACCTTTCCCGGGGCTGAAACTTTGTAGAAAGTGTTTTTTTGCGTCGAGGAGAAAGTAGAAAAAATTCCAGAGCCCTAGCTCAAAATTCATTTTTTCGCAAATTTTTTAAGGCATACCCCTTCAAAAATTTTCGATTTTTCGAAGGTTCTGGGACCGGGACGAACGCTTGATTTTTCGATTGTCCATGTCTCAAAACGGAAAAAAAACATAAATGTTGTGGGGGAAATGCCGGAATTCTGCCTAAAACACATGGAAAACCGATCTGGAATATTTCATTTCGATGGTTTTCCTCATGTTTTTTTATCTTCCCGACCTTTCCCGGGGCTGAAACTTTGTAGAAAGTGTTTTTTTGCATCGAGGAGAAAGTAGAAAAAATTCCAGAGCCCTAGCTCAAAATTCATTTTTTCGCAAATTTTTTAAGGCATACCCCTTCAAAAATTTTCGATTTTTCGAAGGTTCTCGGACCGGGACGAACGCTTGATTTTTCGATTGCTCGTGTCTCAAAACGGATAAAAAACATAAATGTTGTGGGGGAAATGCCGGAATTCTACCTAAAACAGGTGGAAAACCGATCCTGAATAATGAATTTCATCTAATTTCGACGGTTTTGGCCATGTTTTGCATACTTCCCGACATTTTCCGGGGCTGAAATTTGATGAGGAATATCCTCTTACATTAAGGAACAAGATTCTGTGACCGCCCTCTCTTGTCGTGTTGGTGGGTGTCCGTGTATGACTCTCTATCCCCTTCTAGAGTATGATTGGAGAGGCTGGTGCCAGGATAAACGGTAATATCGATGTCAGGACAGATTATTTTCACGTGTCTCTCGATCATTATCTCGTTAGTCGGCATTTTTCCGCGGCAACAGCTTTTTTCCCGGCAATGGCTCGGACTAATCGCTCCTGTAATGCGTACATCGAGCAGAGATCAGGAACGCGTATGCCAAAAACGCGTGCTCGCCTTAACTCGCCATAATTATATGATAAATACCTGTGGCAGCCGCAGCTCGTTCACTGCCGGCTTAATTGATTCTTTAAGCGCGGCCATTAACAAGCTTATAAAACGTGTGGCGGGGACCAATCGAAGCGAGGAGAAATTTAACTGGAAAATGAGGAGAAAGTTTCCGAGAAGCGCTTTAACGAGGGGGTAAAAATGCGACATTTAATCCGAGCGATTTACTATAATGATAGGCATAAATAAGCCTAGCCGGCTCTAACGCAGAATTTCCAAGGAGCAATCGGGCATAAATCAGCGGCCTCGCGAGCTGCTCTTTCTCTGAGCGCGGACCAGTCAATCATGCGGCGAGCAAGAATCGCTGGGAAGCCGTGTATTCCGTCACAAATCATGCGAGCATTTAATTAGCAGAAATTAATTGGCCTCCATAAGAAACGCATTGATCGGCGGAGGGCCATTAGCAGGATAGGCGAGTGTGTTTGCGAGATAGGCGAATTGTGAGGAGGCGATATCCAACTGAAGAGGGAACTTGTTCTGGCGGGAGCGCGTGCCCGCTTCATCACACGAGGATTTACTTCGGCCAGCAATTTATTGCTCCGGTGCGACGCATCCTTATATGGGACTTACTGACCGAACAGAGAAAGAGCCTGGAGCGTTTCACCTATACAAATTTATCGCGACTCGCCTCCCAATTAATAGCTATTCACGTTGCCACTCCACTTTCTAAAACTTCGGCTGGATCGAGCCCGGCGAACTTGGCGCGTTAAAATATTGCTGGTCTTCCGATGGTTTCTGGCATCGAGCGGAAGCTTTCTAGATAGGAGAGTGATGAAAAGCAAAAGCTCGAAAGGCAAAGGAGTAGGAGGGCCTGAAGAAACGAGATAATTAAGCGGCGCATTATCTTGGAGCGAGGCGACGCGCGTGCGCGCATTCAGCGCTCTATGTATACTCGGAGAGGCAGGGCCAAGACTCGCAGCGATTTCCCGGTGGATGCTGGTAAACGTTTAATTAGCAGAAATTAATTAGCGTCTAAGGGGAACATATTGATCGGTTATGTGAGCAGACTAGCGGACTAGCAAGCTGGTGGATAGACCGCGAGAATGGGCCGGGATAGACGTGATACCGATCCGTTCGCCGACAGATATCCCCTCGACAATGCCGGCAAGCCGTTTCCTTTTTTGTCGCTGCTCGATCGTTAATTAGCGCCGGGAATTCGACGTTCTCTCCCCATTACGTTGCCGCAAAACCGTCATCGCTTCCTCGGCAGAAAGAGTGAGAGGGAGGGAGAGGGTGGGTAGAGGGGTGAAGGCCCCAGTACATACATACAGATGTGCTTCCTGCACCGGCCCAGAGGGCCACGCGAAATTGAGGAAGCTTGCCTCGCATTAACTGGCAATTAAGAGTCCCATATTGACATTTGTCCTGCGATCGGTGACTTTTGAGTGGCCGCCGCTAGTCATTCCGGCAATTTGCTGCCGAGCGGTATTATAAAGGTGTCCAAAGGTCCCTGGCAAGGTTCTCCTTCGACTAATGACGGATTTTATTGGGTGCGTACAATCCGAGAGTGTGTTAAATGAAAAGTAAGTCAGGCGTGTGTCGTTGTACTGGTAGTAACACGATTGTTATCGGAGGCGGACGTAAAGGCTGGATATGAAATAGAGGGAGAGCGTACACGCGAGCATCAACTGGCCCGATACTCTTTCATTTAATATGTATAAAGGCTGGAAGGCCCTTGATAAGTAGTGATCCTGGTTACATAATGGCCTGCGAATCGGGGGTTACCGAGTGGCCTGGTGATATCCGTGTAGTTGGAGCAGGAGGAAAAGAAAGAGGGAGGGCGAGCATGGTGCGAGCATTGCGGCTTATTCTCTTGCATTTTGCGAAACAGGTTCCGAAGTGGCGGAGCAGTGGCGAGCGACACCGTGGCTTTAATTTATGTCGAGTGCGCCGTAAAATCGTCATCTGGTTGCCCGATAAAGATTTCGAGGTGCTCCTTTTATCGATGCAAAACGAGGCAGTGGCAAGGTGACGGAACTCCGCTGGGACTGGACGCTAATTAACGCTCTCTCATACATAATTTGTCCGTGATTACCGGGCATTCCAGCCGCAGCGGAGTGAGAGCCTGTGGAGGGAGCCTAATTACTCGCGACCCGCCGCTACCAGTCCAATTACGTCTCTAATTCCTCTCGGCGAAAAACTCGTGCTGTCTCGGAAAAGGGCCCTCTCTTCCGATGCCACTCTGCCACTCTGCCACTCTGCCACTCATCCACTGCCAACTGCGAAACAGACTCTCTACGCCCTCTAGACAACAATGTTTCCATGAGGCCACGTACCGAGACCAATGAAATGTACCCTTCCTACTTATGTTAAGTACAAATTAATGGGCAGTGTTTAAAGTCGAGATCGCGTAGAAATGGCCGCTTCGAGCCACGCCACCTCAATTTCTGCGCCCTCATTAGGCCAGCCTCGGCCGTAAAGACAGTTTGTTGGCGGGCCTGCATATCGATACCGATGCCATCGCCCAAGATCTTGATGGTTAAGCGATCCATTGATCGACCGAATTCTTTTTAATCTTGAATTACGAGTCTCTCGCTTTGTTAATCGATTTCTGTACGTTAAACGAGAATTAGTATGCCGTCGCTTGAGCAGAGATGGGTGAACAGTATGTATATAAAGACAGGAAGGCATAAACTTTGATTTTACGCTGGGGAATTGCGCTTAATTCTAATCTAACGGAAAATTTCAACACGCGAATGTACTAATTTACGATGAATTCTAGGATTTGCGGAACTTGTTGACGTGACTTAAATCAAACACTAATCCACTCTGTTGAAACGCGAGAGAGTGATTTTTTGATCGTCTCACTCCACCGTTATAATTGGGGATTACTAACTGAAATAATCGCAGGCATTACCGATAGTAATTACGCAATGCACGTACGCCAGTAATATATGATAATTTCGCTCGGAAATCTGGACAAACATGATTACCATTCTGGAGAGTGGTGACGCTATTCGATCTTTTGGCAAAGCTTTATCTCAATCTGGACAATTTTTTAACGATGACAACATTGAGAAAAAGTGATGTATCGCGAGGAGAGAGATGACGCACCTCTATGGGTTTTTCTCGGTCGATCGAGAGGCTGCAATCGAAAATCTTCGTTGAGTCACGGTGGCATTGAACGATTTATCGAATGCGCGATTAAGCGGCAGGCTGTTGAATTAAGGCAATAATTACCGGGCGAATTATCAGAGATCGGGTGCTGCGGAGAAAGTGTCTGGCCCGTATAAACATTAATATCTTAATTCACCTACATATGTAAGCGAGTGGCATTAATTATTGGCCTGGGGCGCATCGATTAATCGGATCGCGTCACCAGAGAGCAAACGCTCTCTGACGCGATCGCAAACATTTGCATTGTCGGCTTACGTTTAATTAGTTACATTGTTACCGGGCTATCGGCCATTCGGTTACGCAAAACGCCTGCCAACCACACATCTACTGATTCTTTAGACACGCGCGCGCCCCTGACATGAACTTGCACTTACATTGCCGAGAACTCTCAGCAGCGAACTTGCAGAATTGCTAATTTGCAGTTCAGGCACATCTCTCCTTCTTTCTCTGTTTGTCTCTATTTTTCAATGGACTGACCAGGATCCTGGTTATGTTTCAGGGGATTTGAGGCTACCGGGACCAGGACCAGGCCCAGTGAGATGCACCCTCAGGAAACACAAGCCGAATCGCAAGCCCCGCACACCCTTCACCACTCAGCAGCTGCTCTCGTTGGAAAAAAAGTTCCGCGAAAAGCAGTACCTCACGATAGCCGAGCGGGCCGAATTCTCCTCCTCCTTGCATCTCACCGAGACGCAGGTGAGTACCCACTCTTAAGGAAGTGGTTCACTCACAATTAAGAGACTTGGCTCCGAAGGAATTTCCGGCTAATTTAGCACTAATCATTTGTTTTCCACCACCCGTCCCAACACGCTCGAGATCGATACTTATCTGGCTTGCCGGTGAACAAGCCGTTATGACAGAAAGCAGGACAAGCAACCCATTCAAATTATCAGCCCTCCTTAATTAAAGGTGCACCCGCTCGAACAATATTGGCCCGATTGTTTTATTGGATATTGATTGAATTCGTCGAGCCGAGACAAGCCGAGTCGAGCCACGGTGCTCAGTCGGTTTTGTCGAAGATGTCGATGAATCAATTGGTGCCGATCTATTGGCACAAGTGTGCCGAGCTCGCCAAGTCAAGGCAAACACGTCAATAGCTAATTTTCGGGAAAAATCGCGCAGCCGATCTACGTGAGCCAGTGTCGCCTTACGAAATGAGTGAAGATATCAGGCAAACCAAGCGGAACCGAGGCAAAATATTGACGCGAGATGTTAAGATATCGAAGCTTTAATCTGACTAAACAGGATTATTGGACGGATAAATACCCCAACTTTCTTTCAGCGATTAAATGTATTTATATCTGCTTCCCTCTCGAACTTGTGTTCCCATTCTATTATGGCTTCACTGAACTTATTTAAAAACAATTACATATAATGCTAGATCAATGAAGTGACAAATAGTTGATGGGAAAAGGGAGGGGCAACATTGAGTGGCATGGAGATCGACTATTAATTAAGGGGTCGGGGAATTCCAGTGGGTTCGCGAGAGTCGGCTTAATTCCTAACGAGGCTGGACACATTCGTTGTTCCATGACATATGTAACAGCCCCAAAAAGGAGGAGTGCAATGAAGCCATTATCATGCAGTTAGCGTGTTAAGATACACTTTGTGCGCTCATTACAATGCATCAGCGCCGAAATGAAGCTTCGCCTTGTTCATTTGCTTAGATAAGCTACGATCGTTCTGGCATCTCCTTGCCGAGACACCCCCGTCGCTGGTGGCGGCTGCCGCCACCACCCACCCCGCTCTCTCGCCGCTCTCCTTTCATTATTCACTCCTGAGAAAGAGCTATGTTCGAGATTTCTGGCCCGATATACCCCCGCCTGCCCTCTCCACCATTCCAACAACCACCACCACCCCCTCCCCGACTACATCCACACTTTTTTCCAGCCCAACCAATCGCCATTTCTTCGGTCCTAGTCTTCGGCGAAGCTTTCCCCCGTCACAAATTCTCTAAAGACAATCGCAGCTAATTTTCTCAGTGACTGTGTCAAGGCTACCAAAAATTGGTAAACTGTTTCATAAGTCTGAATGGGCGTCAAAGCATTTTCTGATGATTACAAAAGGAGAACTAGCGAATCTGGCAATTTGGCTCCCGATTCAGGGCTACATCTGCGCAAACAGTAAAATTGGCCGACGGCTGTGCAAATACAATTAGCGGGGCGCGTTGTTTGCGCGAGCAAGACATACATACATCCGGACAATTTTGGACGACGTATCTCCCGCGGCGTAGTTCTCCCACGTAAGGCAGGTTTCCAGCGACATCGACAAATTCCACCGCCTAACTCGGATCTTACTTTCACCAATTTGAAGCGGCTAATTACGCGCTAAGTACCGGCTCGTACACTACTCTGCTAGCTGGCCAGGCTCTTTTCTATTTGCCATTTGTCGATGATAAGTCCCTGATCTTTTTTGCCCTCTGCTACTCGACTATGTTGAAGCTTAAGCTGAAAGGATGGGCCCGACTGGTGGCTGTAAAGCGTGATATATTTTGCATTGCAGGTGAAAATCTGGTTCCAGAACAGGCGGGCGAAGGCGAAGCGGTTGCAGGAAGCCGAGATCGAGAAGTTGAGGCTGTCAGCCCGGCCACTGTTGCACCCGAGTTTCGGCTCGGGCCTGATGTTCTCCGGAGTGGGGCCCCCTGGAACACCAGGAGTACCTCCCTTCATCGCGGCAGCCATGGCTAGGCACACCCATGCGGCCGCCGCGGCAGCCATGTTCATGGGGCCCCCTGGACACCGGCCTTAATAAGGCAGACTGGACTCGCGAGAGAGCACCCGAGTCCCACTCGTTACACCTCCTATCAGCTTATTCCAGAAGCGGACCTTCACTCGCTCGCGCCCACCATCTCTCCTCCCTTCCTCATCCTCATCCTCCTCCTAACATCTTTCGCCGAATTGCCAGATTTTCATCCTGAAAATTTGCCACCTCACTGGCAGAGCATGGGGAGACCGAGCAATCACGAGTGCTCAAGTTGCTACAGGCAGTGGTAAAGGGTGCAATTGGAACTTTGTGAATTCAGACAATTGGAGGATGGATTGAGTGAGAGTAAATGATGGATCTGTATCTACGCTATTTTTCTAGAATCTCCTCGGGACAGGAGATGATGTTGCTCTCGGTAAATAAAAGGAGAGTGGTTGGAAGTATTGTCAGTAGTGTCTCGAAAGTGGTGAGGTTCGGACGGGCAGCATTTAACAGAGCATTTCTCGGGATGCAGTTGATCTCAGCTCGAAGGACGTGTACATAGTTGTAAATAGAGGGCCAATGCCACTAGACGTCTAAGTGTACCTATGTATATACGCGTGTACAGGATGTTCGATTTCCGTCGGACGATCGTGCGGCATGGCACGATTAATTGAAGGGAAAAGTCACGCCAGTTAAAAAAGTCAGCCGGTGTCCGTGTCAATGGCAAGTTTCTCGGGTGATCTGTGGCGTGGACTTACCTCCGTGAAAATTTCTCCTTCGGCTAATTGACTGGATTGGCCGGGAAAGAGAGACGCGGAGTGCGCGGAGCCAAGGATTTCCTAATAGTATCCAGACTGATCGAAGCCAGTCAATCTCACGCCTTTCCGAAATCATCGTGCGAGCCAGTTGCAAATCTGGCAAGGCATTGCCGAGGGAAAATCGCCGGGTTTGCGCAAGCACTCCCGTCGAATCACTGTTTCCAGTGATCGATCCACTAATCAGCCTAATTGGTACGACCAAAAAAAAAACCAGAAGCAGGCGGCTTGTTCTCCTATAGTTTGGCACGAAATTCCACTCGGCCCTCTTATCACGCGTTAATTAATCGCAGTCCGTGATCTAGTCACTTTTCACGGAGATGAGAATTGGGAAGTTGGCGTGTACAAAGCAGTAGAGAGGTATCAGGGGAGGAGAGAAGTTGTTGATTCAGACGTAGAGTGTTAGAGGTACACCAGGATAGGTCAAAGGAGACAGTGACTCGCGGCCAGGTTTCTCATTACCAATGCGACAAGGTGCCCGATGTACCTAAACGCGCCCTGTATAAATGTAACATGATAATTTATCCATGGAAGTATATGATAGCGAAATAAAAGTGATTTCAGTATTTAAGCCAGTCTTCACCAATCTCCACTCCCATTCATCGTCCCTAGGTAAGTCAAACGAGTATTGGTGAGTGGTTTTATTAAGAAAAAAAAAATAAACAAGTCGATGGCTGGATAATACGTGTCCGGAGGATAAAGGGAGAGAGCCCGCGAGTTTCAGGTCATATATCGACAAGTCATCGACAAGCGACTTGAGTTTAGACCGCCTCCAATGCGATATGAAAGGCTGGAACCGAAAGTGTCCGGCGGATAATTAGAAATATGTTAATCCGCCGTCGTCGCTAATTGGTTTTTGACTAAATTTTTAATTAAGTCTTAAGCCTGGGCGGCGCGCTGATTTATCGCGGAGTGGCCGCCGGCTAATTATAAAATATATGTTGCCAGAAGCCCACGCACACCTTTTCCACGTGTGTGCGGCAGCATAGGTGTACACCTGTCTCAGGAATAATCTTGGATCCATGAGCGTCGAGATTGATTTCTACGGAGGAGGTGCTCGGATGAATTAGCGTGGAATAGTTTCCGGCGTTGTTCGACGCCTATGTGCCGAGAGAGAGCGAACCAATACATATAGCGGGGGCCTACCTCTCCTATCTGCAGGAAGAGGAAGAAGGGAAGGGAAGGGAAGGGAGGATCCGAACTAAAAGGAGAAGGCCGAAGATCCGTTCGAGCGGCAGGGCCGATCAAAGGGCGAAGCCGCCTTCTTTGAATCCCTCGGCCGCTCGTAACTGTCGTCCTTCCCGTCGAGACCAGTAGCCTAATTGTTCGTACTGGGCTTCTCTTCTCTTATATATAAACGACCTGCTAGAGGCTAAAGTCCCATTTCAGCTGGGACATTTGTCTCGCACACTCCGGCTAGAAACTGCGCGCTCCCTCGTTATGTCTTGGCCTCGCGGCTGCATCTGATCAAGATGGACCCGGCGAATTCTATGACACCACTTGGTCACGCCGCGCGCTATACAATATGTATAACGAGGAGATCTCGAGCAGATGATGCTTGTTACTCGGTGGGGCCGAGAGATGGTGAACGATTAAAAAATCAACCGGTTGAAATCTACGCTCGATGCCCGCTTGCTACTTTCCCCGCTTTATAGGGGATTGGAGTCGAGCGTACTTGGAGATATCGGCTACATGTTGAGGAGATGGCGAGAAGAGAAGAGAGGAGACGCGCCAGAAGAGATCCTTTAGAGAGACGGTTTACCGTTAAAGGGTTTACAAACAGGCGCCAGGTATTTGCTAGCAGTGCGGATCGGAAGTTTGCCGGCTCCCTCTCTCCCTCTCTCCCTCTCTCCCGGTCTCCCTTGGCGTGCCGCTCTTTCTCTCCGCGCTCCCATATAAATGAAATTTATGTACGGGGCCGAGGCCGATATCCTACGCATGCGGGGCCACATTGAGCGCTGACAATTAATTAAAGAATAATTTCTTGTCTTCGCGACGATACCCGGAGGAGCGTCGTCGCCAGTTGGCGGCCAATTATGCCTGCGGACGAGAGCGGAATACCAAGCAGCGCGGGCCCCTGTCCACGGGGCCCCGAGCCCCAAGCCCCAAGCCTCCACTCCAACTCCAACTCCGAGTGCCCAGACACCCGACGTCCGACGTCCGACGTCCGACGCGTCTTCCGCCCCGCCGCCCGCCGAGAGCCTTTCTCGCCATCCTTGCCGTCCTCGCCTAACCGTTTCTCCACTTCCTCTTTGCCACTCTCCACATTGGCGCGCGGCACGGCTCGACACCGCGATCCACAAAACGTGGACACTTATCCACCAGAGCCTCGCCACACCCCAACCCCTCTTTCTCGCGCTCCTCCCGTCTCAACTGGCTCTCTCTCTGGCTCTCTGTATGCGTGTACGCCTTTCGAGAGACGTGCCGAAAGATCGATTCCTTTCTGGCGACATTCAACCCTCCGCCGGACTGGCCGGACCACTTATGTACATACACTACTCGCGTTACTCTCTACCGAGAACTGGACGTTCCTCCAGCTTGGGTCATTAAATGTGCTCGGGAGTGTGGCGACTTGACCAATCTCGCTCATTCTCTCTGTCTTCTTGTAGAAGACAGGCGCCTCATCAGCTATAGTCATTATATTCCCATTAAAGTCTGGTGCCAGGAGAATCATCAGGGTAGAAAGAGGCGTGAAGTTCATCCGGCAGGAGTGAGGTTCATGGAGTCTTGACACGTGATTGGATTGCGTTCAGTTGTATGCGTGGCGAGCTGTTAGTAATCAGGGCAGTAGCTCCCTTATTCGTTGGAGTGGCGAGTGGCGAGTGGAGTGGAGTCCCTCGGAGGATAGGGTCGAGGTATCCAACACGCCGGAGGCGAAGATAAAGCGGAAGCGAAGGCGCAAGGGGGCAGGAGAAATTCAGGGTTAACGCGTGCATCGAAAGCAGGCCTCCCCCCCATTCAGTTTATCCAAATTAATTGGTCGTAAATTAAGCGGCCGCTCGGCGAGGTGAGTTTGAGGCCCCGGCGGACGGCGCGGCGCGGCGCGGCGCGGCGGAGAAGGAGGCCCGAACTAGCGGGACGAAGAGAGGCAGGAGTGGAGAAAGGCCCGGCAGAAGAAGACGTGGAGGGAGGGCGAGCGGCGGGGACAGGGACATTGGCTGGTCAGCGAGGGAAAAAGCGAACTAAAGAAGCACTGCTATCCGGGGACAGTAGCGCATCGACACGCCATTATGTGGCGGCTGGGACTAATTTATACAAGGGAAAGACGAGAACGCCGCGGAAAGTCAATCGCGGCCTCACCACGCTGCAGCCGAAAGAGGGAGACGGAGGAGGAGGAGGAGGAGAGAGAGAGCGAGATAGGTGCGCGGCTGGCAGGTAGAGGGAAGGAAGAGGGAGGATTGCGGGCAGTACTTAAAGGAGCCCTCCTAATTGGGAGCCACTCACTGTTTCGACGGGTGTACCGATGCTTCGATCCGTGTCTCCTAAAGGGAATTAAGGTGCGCACCCAAATTCGGAGAAGGAGGCCTTTCGATAATCGTACACCTACACTACTCGAGCGCACACTTCAACTTATAAAGAAGATGATAGATAAGGGATTCGAGGCGTAACTAGGTAGGGACCTTCGCGTTACGACACTTAGATACCGATCGGAGATTGGAATTTTCCCCCGGCGCACTTCTATTTTATAGTCCGGGGCTTTCGAGGAAAATGCTGGCTTCGGTGGTATTCTTATGGTAGCAAATTACCGAGAATGTTGTACCGCCGGTAGCTTTACAATGAGAGAGCGAAAGAGAGAGGGGGAGGGGAAGGGCGAGGGTCGACGGGAGTGCTTTTTCGGGAAGGACGGTGAAAGAAAAAGGTAGTATAACGAAGGATCGGGTCTCGGCGGATCGATCGATCGATCGAGCGATCGAGGAAGCGTGCACAAGTAAAGTAATCGTTTCCACCGAAGCTTACACGCGTTTCCCATAAATCGAGAGCGCATCGCGCGGCGCGGGCAGCACTGGCACGCGGATCATGTGCCGTTGCCGGTAATTGCCGGCAAGATGAATCGGGACGAAATCCCGTTTCCGACTTCGCAGGAAATTTACGGGGAGCCAGCCGAGAGACGAGAGCTGAGAGCTGAGAGCCGAGTGCCGAGAGCCGAGAGCCGAGAGGGAAGAGCTGAGAGCTGGCCGTTTTCTATGGGTGCGCGGGTTCGCCTTTACGGCGAGAAAGTTTTCTTGGCTCTCCCGCATAAGTAGCTACATAGGGGGCAGATCGCAAGAAAGTCGTTTCCCAGTAGGCGCAATGCAAACCACGCGGCAACCTCCTAGCCGGCTTCCCTGTCGCTTTGGGTGAGAGGGTGACTTCGAAAAGTACGGAAGCGATCCTCTCTCCTAATTAGGTACAAGCCGATGGCTGTTCTTACGCGCGAGCCAACCGATATCGGCCGAGCTAACACGCGCTCGCAATTCGCCCGGCAACAAACCAATACCACTCTGCCAGAAGCAGACCACCGAAGATATCCTAACTATATCTGCCGACTAATTCCCTCCGCGGAAACTCGATAGTCCGCGAATTAACATACCATATTCGAGATTTATTCGGCAACCGAGCGTACTAACGGCTCTTATCGCTACTGTTAAGTTCATAACCCCCTCGGAATAACTAACTGGCTGCCTCCGCGTCTTATGGAGATTTGGCTAGGTTTATGGTTGCCGTAAAGACCTGCGATGAAAATGAACCACTTACGAGAATTGGAGATCGTTCGATAAGAGAGGCAAAGATTTTCGGCATCTTTCCTAAAGTGTAGACCAGGCTGGATAGGACAGCGGCATCCTATCGATGAATTCCGTGTGGCCAATCTCGACGACTGGTGTTTGGTAATAAAAACTTTTATCGCACCAGTGACAGAACAGCCATTCAAGATCGTGAAGCCAGGAGAACTTGTATCGAGCCGAATTTATTCGCGTCGGCCACTCGGCCCTGTCGAATTGTAATACTGGGATCGTAAAAGCAAACATTATGCCGGGCGCTCGCTGTAGGTGAGGCCCGCCAGACTACTTTACGACTGTCTATCAGAGCCGAGGATTCTATGAAATAAATAAATCCCGAATTACATTACTCCCAATAAAAGCAGAATTATTTGAGTCTCTGTTGAAGACTGCTCGAAGAAAGAGTGCTTGAGTGAATCCATAAGAAGTGCTGCCTCCTGACTGAACAGGTTGCTAATTCGCGCGTGGGTCTTGTCAATAATTTGCTGTATCATTAATGATCGCGCCAATCATCACTAATTCCATTGATGTAACGAGCGAAAGAAAGGCGAGCGAAGCTGTGTTGCGACATCGTCACGTATTTGGATTCAGAGGGAAAGAAAAGCCGGGACTTATGGAATTTGTACTGTCGCCAATTGGGTTCGCGAGTCTTTCAATTATTCTCCACAGAATTTATAAGGCTCTCGGCCATTGAGTTTCCGGAGTCATTGACTCGTTATCAGATAGTGGACTTTTTCTCGCTGTAATATGCCAGGGCAATCAATGGTGCTCGCGTGTCTATTGAGCGAGTAGGTAGAGCATGTGTCACGACATCCTATCGAGAAAAAGTGTTGGTTCGTGCGTTATGAAATCCTATTAATTGGCGGGCTCCAACCGCTCGTTATGAATATAGATGAGGGCTGGGAAGAACGTATTTCTTAATCGTACGAGCCGGCCGGATTCTTAAGATGACCAGCATTTTTCGGTGAGAACGCGAACACCGGCTACTATGGTAATTATGTCGGAGCCGCGCTCGAATAAAGTTACTAGGCTCATTGTGTAATTGCTGCTCGAGGGAGACCGGCTTGCAAACCTCTGTAATAACATAAATAGTGGTTCGATTGTTTAAATAAAAAGGGAGCCGATATCGATCGGGCTTGGAAGGGCTAGGGAATGCAGCAAATGGGGTCATCTAGATCAGCGGTGTAATAAGGTTTATCGGTGAATCTTGGAAGATCGACTAGACCAGGTGAGGGGCCGAGAATTTGAAAAATGTGGAAGGTATAGAGAGAGGGTTCGTTAAATGCCGTAAAAGAGTGTCGAGCACCTCCGGGAGATCGAATACCATATCGAGAAGGGATTCGGGATTTGGGAAACGTCTTTAGGGCCGAGTCGAAGGGGCCGGGGCCGAGGCTGGGGCAGGGGCAGGGCCTGGGATGGAGGTCGGGGTCGGGGTCGGGGAGGATCGGGCGCTCGCGTTCGCTCACGTATCTCGCGAGCGCAAAAACCGGGAGGGAATCCTGGGGCAATTAGTCGATATTTTAATGCGCAAAAAGCCGGACCCTCGTTAGATCGTTGTTCGCCAGGGAGAACGTCACGTTCACCACTTGGTCCAAAGGGTTATTTGATAAAAACGCACTGGCTTCCTCGGCGGATGCGGCACCTTGTTAGCGCAACGATTCAACGCTTGACAGCTCGTCGACAAAAATCACTCGGCCGTTCACCCGCATCCCATCCACCTCAAATTTGTCCGATTTAAAAGACTTACAATTAGCGGCGAGCAGCAACTACAACCGTTTGACCTTTCGTCGAGGCGTTAGTTTTAGTATGAAATGAGCCAGTCAACAATGTGTTGAGTCGGCGAGCATGGAGCGAACATTTTTACGAAAGACTCGAGCATGTTTCCAATTTGTCAGGCGATAAGCCTGCCGGAATTCCGCGATATCCAGTGAATATAAAGTAAAGGGGCCAGTATGTGCCTTGAACCAGGCGTGATTAATACACGCGCGGCAGCCTGGGAGTCGCCGGACTTTCTCCGTAATTAATTGCCGACGATGCCTATACTAATGGGGATCGAGAGACACGCGTTCACCTATTGCCCGCTCTCAGATTTACGCGGCATCGCTCGCCCTGTGAAATATGAATACCCCTGCCTTCCTTCTCCCTCCGTTAATCCACGAGAGCGCCTTCTGTATTCCGAAATTCCGGCGTAAACAAGCAGCCTCCGATTTACTGCCAGACTAAACAGCCTGTCGGGATCGCGCTTCGTCCAACTGATCGCTAATTAATAGTAAGAGTTACGAGGCAGTGCGCCGCGCCGCGCCGCGCCGTAGCAGTGAGTGTCAAGGAATCGAGCAGTTTAACACGCGCCCAGAAAAAATCTACTGTTATTCCTAGGGGAAGAGAGCGGCGAGGATTGTAAAGTGAGGTGTATTTGTTGTCCTCTGGAAGGGCAGAGAGCTATAGACAAAGGAAGGCCAGTACGATTACCAAGTTTAATCTGCTCGTAACTGTGTTTCAACGATATTAAGCGTACTTTATCTGCTTTATGCGGCATTAGCCTGGCGAGCACGATGCCCCGAGGACTTCCGCCCCTTTTTTGCGGCCTCAACTTAGCGGGCCAGGGCTTTTAATTTCTCGCCACCGTTTTCCCAGCTGAATCTCGGCACGCGGCATCGACACTTAACGAACGCGTTAATTTCACGATTGCACGCTCTGGAGCACCGGTTGCTCCAACACGAGTATCTCCTTGTCTCGATGCTAACACACGCGCGCTCCACGCCGCCGTGTTCGACTTCCAGTTAGATATGCTCTCTCGCCCTCTCCCTCTCTCAGCCAACCGCTACTGTTTTCTCCGAGGATTAATTGCACGCCTGTAGATGCGAGTCCACTCACTGTGTATCAGTTGCTCGGAATTAAGTCGTCCCCGTGGAATTCCGATCGAGTCCTATTTCGCATCATATATCTCCGGCTGATTAACTATCCGGCGCAATTACTATTTCAGATAAGAGCCGTCGGAATTACTTAGGGAGTACCGGTATCATTGCTCTATGTGCTGCTAGTTCAATGATCGATTCCGAGCGAGGGAAACTTGGAGGCTTCACACGTGAGTGGAGTGGCGATCGATTCGATCAGCTGGTAGGTAAAGAACACCCAGGTGTAATAGGCGATTCGAGCCGAAAGAGCATTATCACCACTGGAATAATTGCATCATCCCCCCCCACGAGTGAACCGGTTCCTCGACAATTGGTCGAAAGGAGCGATTTAGCATGCTAATTTGAGCGTCAACGCATCACTAATCATACACGTGCTCGATCCCCGTGCCGGCTCTCGTGATCCGTCCTCCATCCTGCTAGACATATTGAGACACCCGTTGCCAGCCGGCAGCTCATCCAAATTAATTAGTTTTATTAAATCAATCGGACTGCCGTGAGTCCGCATGAATATTTGGAATAGGTCTGTTGTGCTCGAGGCGCGCACCAGTTCAATAGATCAAATGGCGAATGAAAGTCGAAGTTGAATGGGGGAAAAAAAGCGGTGGTGAAAGGAAAGGAAGGCGAGCTAGATAGTCCGGCGTATGATACAAGAGTCCGGGTAATTGCGGAGATTAATTAACACGATCGGAGCATCGTGCATCGGCGCTGAAAGTTTCACGTTACGTGGAAAGCAGCGGGGGCCGAGGATTTCGTGAAGAAGGTGGCGGTGGCGGCGACGGCGGCGGTAGGAGCGCGGCGGCGGCGGCGGCGTCATTCTCCCTCTCGGTTTGGAGAGAGGCCCGATGACAATCTCACCCGGCAAAGCAGGACTGGCTAGGTGTGGTCCTGCGCTGGAATCGCCGGGTTTCCAGGAACGCGAGCCATTAGACCTTCCCGCTGGTGTTATAAATTGTACATCGTTTAATTAGGCTCTCCATTCCGCCCGTGGCTTCGCCTGGTCCGGCCCTCTCTCTCTCTCTCTCCCGCTCTCTCCCTCTCGACGACTCAGTTATTCACCAGTTAGCCCGGGAACCACCTTGTACCCTCTATCCTTCAGCTACTGTGCGCCGATTTCCTCGAGGATAGATATCTCCAAGGAGTCCTCCCTATTACCCAAATATTCTTTCGGGCAATTACTTGTGCAGCTTCACTTTTTCTGCATTTACACGTTCTTGTTAAGAAGTGGGGTGAGAGGAAAGTGGGGGAACCGGTCGAGAATATAAGATTCGAGTGGGACCGAGACATTTTAATTGCTGCTCGTTGCTTGTACCCTCGTAAAACTGCCTCTCTTTTTCTCATTCCAAGTCGGCAAAGCGAAAAGGGTTTCGGGGACGGTGTGTAGCTGGATCTATCGCTTTATTAATATCGGCGACGCGCTCCTCCCCTAATTTTCCACTTTGGACAAGCGTGTCGCGCGGCAGGTCTCGCCAGTTTATTTCGGAGATGGGTAAGAGCGAGTGAGCGAGCGAGCCGGCCAGGCTATCGGCTCGTTGGGATGCGGAATGCCGATTCGACGTGGGATCGGCCGCGAAAATTAAGAAGTCAGCGGGATTCTCATTCCCCCTCTCCGGCTCGAGGGCGGCAAGTTGTGCCGCTCGCGGGCAATACGAAAATTCCGCTGTTATCGCGATCGATGGAGCCGAAATTAGTAGCGGTGGATCGCGGCGAATTCGTGCCACCGAATAAAAAGCCGGAGTTATGCCCGCAATTATCGGATACTTCGCCGAGGAGAGTGGCTAAGTAGTCAGCGCCGATAAACTACTCGAATTTAATATCGCCCTCTTAGCCGACATATAACCTCCCTTTATTTGACAAAGTGGAGCTCATAATTATTGCTGCACCCAGCACATAACCATAGAGGATAATCTTCCCCTTGGATTTCACTGGCAAAACAAGAGACCCTCGATTAACATGAGACGAGTGATAAGTGTACAGAGCACTAATTATCAGCGACGCGTTGTAGAAGAAGGAGTAAGAGGTCCAGAAAATTAAGGAGCCCCGGGTACCATGTTAGCGCCGCCGCCGGCGCACCGGTCGCCCGCTCGCCCGCTCGCCGGCCCCACTGGCAAAAATTCCGGCTTTATCTCGACCAATGAAGTCGAAATTAGTAGCTGGCTACCGTACACGTCCCGCACGAGGATATCTCCCTAGCGTTGGAGGAACCGGCTGTGCCACCGGCACATTTCTCTTCCAATCGGCCAACCTATCAACATTGGAGAACTTTTTTCTAGTGCTTTCACTAATGGCTCCCTTTCTTATATTCGGCCAACTTAAGGAGATGGGAGATGGGAGTGGTTGAAGATTGCGGCCGCGCACCAAAAGAAATTGGTGTAGTTTGGACATGTAGTTTAGACAAGTGGCCGGCGTGAAGTCGACTGGTTAATAGCCGGGTAATAACAGTCGCGGAGTCGCAGAGTCGCAGAGTAGACGGCGTGACAGTGGCAGCTCGAGCTCTCTTTTTCTCCCTTCCTCTCTCTCTCTATCTCTGTCTCCCTCGGCCGTTGGACGTCGCGGTGGCTGTAATCTCGGTGGTAATGGCGCTGGAGAACTCACACAAATTTACCCCCTACGAGCTTGACACGGACTTGTTTGCACGCTGCCAGGCTCCTCTTCTCGAGGCAGCGAGGTGGTGGTGTGCTGTGGACTGGCGAGCGCGCGTGCACGCTGCTGCTCCCGTGTGGACATCCGTAAGTGTTGGATTCTCGGCCGTTGTTAAGTAAATTGGGTCCCAACCGGTTTCTTATTTCGTGGCCACTGTCTTACTCTCCGGCTCCGAGAGGACCTCGCCACTCACCAACACACATCCACCCAGGCTTCCTCTGCCTCTGCCTCTGCCTCTGCTTCTTCTTCGTCTTCTTCTTCTTCTTCTGCCTCCCTTCTTCCCTGAAGCTCCGCGTCTCTCTGACTTAACCCGATCGCTTCCCTTCTTGGGGATCGTTCGGAGGAGTTTCAGGGCCGTACGAGCATAGATCGCGATGTGTTCTCTCCATGGCACAAGCCGTAGCGAGCAGCCGCGCTCCATCTTTCCCCTAGCTGGTTCTATCTAGCAGAGAGGCACATAGCCCGCTCGGGAGGCCGCGCCGCCGCGCCTGCCGCGTGAGCTTCGTGTACACGAAGCCCTCCGTGAACACTTTGTAAGATGACTCGCGCAGATTCCCCGGATTTATGAGGCTAATACGTGGCCCTGCTATGACAGTGAAGGCTGCCCCCCTATCGCCGAGCGCAAACTCCAGAATGGAACTAATGCTTTTCGTTTCTAAGCCGGACTCTCCGAGTTGGCCGGGCAACTCATCGGGCAGAGATGTAAATATCGGCTCTCTTCACTCCGGCATGCAGGAATCGTGTAGAACTCGAGTAAGTAATGGGGAGGAGCGGGGCAGAGCGCAGGATGGAAATGTCAGAGAGGGTATCGTGCTGTATCTCCCTGTTCACCAGTGTTCCTCTAAAAGCAGTCTACTATAGCGGAGCAGAGTGGCTTACAGTTTGGCAGTATCTGCCACCTAGATCCTCAATATCTCATTCAACGATGCGCACGCCTCGCGCTCACCCAACAAACCTACTGGCGAAGTCTTGACTTCGAAACGATTGCCTTTTTGAGAAGTAGCTCGAGGGAAGACTCGTTAGTTCGAGGATCGTTGAGCATGTCAGGGGAAAAATCCCTGAGATATTAAGTACCACGTGGATCTTGATGCTAATGAGAAGTGAAGTTGGTCGGCGGGAGGGTTGCATGCGGAGAGAGGGTCGGCAACCGGAAAGGCAAAAACTTTGAAAAATTATACCAAATAAGCAGATAAGCGAAGCGTGCAGTGCACTTCACATGTAGTACTTCCCAACGGAGAGAGGCGTAGCATGAAGAGGACGCGTTTGCGCGCTCTTCGAAAAGAGTGTGAGCGAATGTGTGTGTGTGTGTGCGTGGTTGGAGGTGTTTGTGGGTGTGTATCGAGAAAGTATGTGCCGCGAGGTGGGCCGCCTTTTGTTTTAGCATGGGGAACTAAGGGAGCCCTTCGAGTGGGTTACCACGAGATCTCGCCAGCTGATATCTCCGCTTTTTTGTCAATTTATAAGGATTTATACCAGTGAGAGAGCCGCGGGTAGGCTCGCTCTGGCCCTCTGCTACCGCGAGAGCAACCTTTTACCAAGGGGTGGTCCTCCTGGCCACGTTCGACGGCTAACCCGAACCGGGAAAAGGAAAATAAAGCTTCTCTCAAACCGGCCTCTCCCCCTCCAGACAGAGAGGAGACCACACCATCCACAGACCCTCGCTTCTCCTCTCCGAATCTATCTTCTCTGCCCTCCAACTCCCTTTTAACCAACTTTCATCTTTAAACTTTACTGGCTTTTTCAATAATCTCAGAAAACAACGGGTGGACAATGTGTCGAGCAATTATATCGCAGGACGTCTTGATTCCCGCGTTGGCTAGTCTGTTAAATCGCATGGTCTCGTCATCCCCCTTCGGAGGCCGCTCTCGATTGTCCCGGCATGAAGAGGGAAAGTGTCGGAGGAAGAGGAGTGGATAAGAGGGAGGGAGTCGGAAAGAGAAGAGAAGAGAGGAATGGGATGGTGGGAGAGTGGATGAAGAGACAGGGAAGAGAGCAGAGCACTATCTTAATGATATTGTAGCCGGCGTGCACGCGCGCCGGCATCCTCTAATTGCGCCCAGTCGAAGCGGCCATGTTACCTGTTCGATTGCGAAGGTGCAACGGAGACAGTGTATAACCGAGCAACATCCGCGTGCACACCAATAAAGGTCTTCTTGCACTTGCAATGAGAGCGGAATACGTACCGGGTCACCAATCCCATTCTAGTTAGCGAGCCGACTGCGAAAAACAATGGGGAATTGCCTTACCGGTTGCCTGAGAGATATCTCGGAGTTTCGCATTTTCATTTCTAATCGTCGGCGTCGACTAGATTGCCCGAGGGGGAATAATTCCTGACAAAACGTCGGCCACTCGGTCTATCACGGAGGGCAAGCCAATGCAAGCCAATGCAAGCGGCGCGACGCGACAGCGGTGGCGCATTTCACGGAACAAATCTCTCGAAATAAGAAAGTGAGTAACTTAATCTCGCATTAGCCGCGCTATATCTCACGTTTAAGGTGAGTGCGCGAACGTGACTGCACTCCTGACATTTCGAATATCGTGTGCGAGCGTTGTATTTACTCGAGACATGTATCCCGTGGTGTACAAATACTTGGTCGAGCCCGGGGGCTTCTACTCTCGGTTATCTGAAGGTGTGCATGCCTATCCAACGAACGCGGCCCTCATTGCCAAGCGCACTTCTCCTCCAAACAATGCAGAATAACCAGGATTTATCCTTAACTGAGATCCCCCGTGCATAGAAAGGGGAGACACAGCAATAAACTCGCAATTCTATAACACTAATTATCCAAGTTCCTTCACCTTTGATGAATAAAAGCGAGCGATCGCAAAGTAGTAGGATATTTCTGAAATGATTGGCAATAGAAAAGGAGAGATCGGTCGGCCATGAGCTTTGCCGCAGGAAGAGAGGGGTGGCAATGCTTGCGGAGGGATGTCAGTTAAAATGGGAGGGTTGTTCGAGCAAGCGACCACTTTGGCGCACGCGTAACCGCTGCCAGTCAATATTAAGCGACGGCACGAGCCTTCCAGACTTTAGTGTCACCGAGGGAAAAAGTATTCTGTACCAAGGCACATTCATTCTCCTATCAAGGGTACACTTAATAGGTCGCTCGACCAATAGACAGTCCTTCTATAAGCTCTCTTAATTATATTCCAAAGTTTTTGTACTCGTATAATTTGGAGTTGTGTTGACATCTGTTCCGTTCTGGTTGGATCTGATAGTTGATGCGATTGGTATTAGTTATTGGTAATGGGAAAGGTCGAAAATATGCGGAGATACGTGTGGAATATGGCCAGCTGTGGGATCGTCGTGAACGGACCCCACCACCCACCGGTGAGGTTACCACCACCAGTACCACCAGCACCACCAGCAGCAGTGGACTCGGCGGGCCTGTCGGGCTGCCCCACCCGAGCACTCCCTCGCTCCGATAAGTTCTCATTGTTCGCAATTCAGCTTGACGCTGCGCTACGTCCTCTCATTGTTAATTAAACTACGCGTCGCCATTGCCGGGACACGCGTCTCTATCCCCGCGGCCCCTCGACAACCATACCGGCCGGCAGCCAATTCGTTCTTCAGCGGTGTCGCGCCGCGTCGCGCCGCGTCGCATCGCGTCGGTACTCTCTCACGTGTCACCGATCTCTCTGCCAACCTACCACCCATCCACCCACAAGCATTTTCGACCCACGCCATCAACCGCTACTCACCCACCACAAGCCACTCACTTTCCACTAACGTTTCTCATCAATTATTCACTTTTCTTTCCAATAGATGCCAATCACACCATTCCTATTATACCTAGTCTATAGTTTGCCAAGAACCTTCCATTGTTAGCCAGATCGAAAACACGTTTCCTCGCGTATTACCCTTTCGAATGGCAAGATGCTCGTTCCAATTTTCGCTGGAGGGAGCTCTCGCGCTCCTAAGCGAGTCATAAAACGCAGGAAATTACCGGGTAGAGGAGGTCTGACGTTCCTGCCGATAGGGACGTTATCGTAGGTAACCAGCATCCACGGATTCCTGAAAGCAGAACGCGGAGAGCAAGCTGCAGGGGTGTCGGCTGTTGGCGGCTAGGTAGCCACGAGATAGAGGGTGCCAGTTCCTTCATCGCTCTCACCGAACCATCTCACGTGCACCAGACTCTCTATTGTGTGTCGCGCCGAGCGGAGGAGCTTCTTTTTCCGCTCGAGGAATCCGCAGGATTCCTAATTTCGGAGTCGGTAGAGGAAAGAAGCATTACGCTATAAAGCCGGCATAAAGCCGAACTCGCTCGACTAGTCGCCCAAGATATTGCATTCTAGGACTCTTATAGTTCTCACTTTGAATTCTTTTCCAATCGTTATAAAAACAATATGATTTTTAGCGTTGTTTTTCCTTGCCATCGAGACTTAGGAAATGCTAAATTTCCATCAATCGCTTTGCCAGAAAAGTGGATATCGCCAGAAGAAATGGTGAAAGGGAATCGTCCATGGAATGTCAGGAGTAAGAGGTAGAAGCGAGCGGGAAGCTGGGCGACACTCGGTGCAAATTAGCAAAGCGCCGCGACAGTATCCAGAATCATTGACACACGATCTTTGTCCGCCACACGCATTCCAACATTGGTAGAATTCTCGCCGGACGCGCATAATACACGATGCAGTGGCAAAGCCAGCAAGAAATTTCGCAGAGGAAATGGAGGATGGAGAGACGTAGGGCGCAGTACGTCGCGAGTAAATTCTCCCATCTCATTTCTCCCGATCTTTTTCCCCCCCGCGACTCCCCCTCTACCGATTCAGAGAAAGAGAGAGTCTAGCGTTTCTCTCCCATTGCTCGTGAAATTCGCCGGTTCTCGCTCGCTCTCGGCAGTCAGTATGTACCTTTCCGAGGATGAGTAGACCTCCACCCTCGAGGACCGAAGTGGTGCGCAACGAGAGCGGAGAAGTGAGAGCGGGGAGGTCGACGGCAGCGGCTGCAGCTGCTCTCTCGCTCTCTGGAGGCCCGACAATACCCAGGAAATTACATAACTGTTGGAAATATCAACCAATACCAGGGCGCTCGGCAGAGCCGCGAGCCGACGCCGCCACCGCCACCGCCAGACCGCCATCGGTACCGACGACGACGCCGCGCGACGCTCGCATCGGGCGGCGGTGGTGTGTTGGCGGCGGTGTCGGCCAACCCCTCCGTCCTCTGCCATTATTATAACTGGGTAGCTGGCGTATTATACGCGATTCCCCGTCGGGGGAAGTCAGGCGGGCGAACGAGATAGCACCGTGCCTGGAGAATGAAACGAGAAATTGAGTTGTGCTGAAACCGGGCGCACCAAGGGGTGCGCCCAGGGTGAGACCGTGGGGCGAGCGCCTCGACACCCCGACCTACCGATGGCTACGACCAACCACTCGATTTGAACAATCAATCTCGACCTCCTCTCAATTTTCCTCCACCATTCCTCCCTTCTCATTCACCCCTTATTACATGCTTCTCTATTATCTTGTGGTTAATGTAATTCCCAGTTCTTCAAGGTTTTGGAACTTTCCTCAATTGTTCACCAATCCATTGTTTAAGTGTCAAAATAGATAAAAACCAAGGAATCAGTCGCGCAAGTGCCGAAATTGCACCGAAAACAGGCGGAAAGGCCATCCTGAATAATTAATTTCGTCTAATTCTGACGGTTTTCCTCATGTTTTTTTATCTTCCCGACCTTTCTCGGGGCTGAAACTTTGTAGAAAGTGTTTCTTTGCATCGAGGAAAACGTAGAAAAAATTACAGAGCCCTAGCTCAAAATTCATTTTTTCGCAAATTTTTTAAGGCATACCCCTTCAAAAATTTTCGATTTTTCGAAGGTTCTGGGACCGGGACGAACGCGTGATTTTTCGATTGCTCGTGTCTCAAAACGGATAAAAAACACAAATGTTGTGGGGGAAATGCCGGAATTCGACCTAAAACAGGTGGAAAACCGATCTTGAATATTTCATTTCAACAGTTTATGCCATGTTTTTTTATCTTCCCGACCTTTCCCGGGGCTGAAACTTTGTAGAAAGTGTTTTTTTGCATCGAGGAGAAAGTAGAAAAAATTCCAGAGCCCTAGCTCAAAATTCATTTTTTCGCAAATTTTTTAAGGCATACCCCTTCAAAAATTTTCGATTTTTCGAAGGTTCTGGGACCGGGACGAACGCTTGATTTTTCGATTGCTCGTGTCTCAAAACGGATAAAAAACATCAATGTTGTGGGGGAAATGCCGGAATTCTACCTAAAACAGGTGGAAAACCAATCTTGAATATTTCATTTCAATGGTTTTCCTCATGTTTTTTTATCTTCCCGACCTTTCCCGGGGCTGAAACTTTGTAGAAAGTGTTTTTTTGCATCGAGGAAAACGTAGAAAAAATTCCAGAGCCCTAGCTCAAAATTCATTTTTTCGCAAATTTTTTAAGGCATACCCCTTCAAAAATTTTCGATTTTTCGAAGGTTCTGGGACCGGGACGAACGCTTGATTTTTCGATTGCTCGTGTCTCAAAACGGATAAAAAACATCAATGTTGTGGGGGAAATGCCGGAATTCTACCTAAAACAGGTGGAAAACCAATCTTGAATATTTCATTTCAATGGTTTTCCTCATGTTTTTTTATCTTCCCGACCTTTCCCGGGGCTGAAACTTTGTAGAAAGTGTTTTTTTGCATCGAGGAGAAAGTAGAAAAAATTCCAGAGCCCTAGCTCAAAATTCATTTTTTCGCAAATTTTTTAAGGGTGAAAAGGCCATCCCCACTAATTAATTTCGTCTAATTCTGGTGGTTTCTTCCATATTTCCCAGCCTTCGTGAGTGTTTCAACCCTTCACTGGTTCCACTTGCACGAGTACCATGGCCGGCACGTCCACCGCCGAGTAATTCACAGAAATCAATTACTAACTTGTTCCACTTGCGAGAAAGAATCCGCCTAAATATAGAGCTCGCCTTCTCACTGAGTATAACAAAGGAAAAGGGAATTGAATGGGAACAATTTTTTCTCCAGGACTTTCAAAATTGTTAATAGAGACGAGCAATAATTTATTATTGCAGTAGGATATATTATACATGCACGACGATCAGTGATCCCAAGACATTTCAATTCGTGGATATGAGAGGGTCCATAAAAACGGGTGGACTATATAAATAAGCGTTTAATGTAGCACCCTTCTAAATTGAATCTTGGCCAGCCAACGATCTGTGGACAAGATTCCTTAGGGGTGCGATCGCTGTGAATCTACTGGCCTCTCGCCGCACAAGCCACAAGGGTGAAATGGCAATATCATGGTGGACAAATATTTCCCAGCAGAAAAATTCCCCCTATGAGTGAGCCAGCATTACAGACGAGGAGAGTCAAGCATCGAGCCGATGGAGGCCATACGTTCTGTGTTTGTCTATTATGTATGGTTTAGCCTGGTTTAGCCGGGGGTTTCATCTGGTAGGTTCAGGGGGTGATAGTCATGACTGTGATTAAGTGTGATGTATCGGTGAGAAATCAGGGATATCAAAAGCGAGTGACTCTTCCCACTGCTATGAATATCCGCAGAAAAAACTACTGGTATTCGCAGCTGGTTTCTATAATAAATAATCTGGTGGCGAGTAATGGGTGAACGAGGCGAATGCCTTCAGTCTGTTGACAAAGTGTCGAATGAGGGAAAGTCGAGGCGAACTATCGGGAATCGGGTGAGACGTTAAAGGGGTAATTCCGTCGTAGGAAGCCTTATTGGAAAAGGGTAGATAAAGATAGAGGCGGCGCGAAGCGGCAGTGGCGGTGGCGGCTGCTGCGGGAGTACTCATGAATGGAGCCGCGGATGTTTCCTAGCTGGAGAGAGATCTCTCTCCCGGCTGCGGACTCCTGGCTCTCTCGAGGGGGATGTGTCGAGTGGTATGAGTGTGCGGCTCGTACAGACATTGGATGGGAGCTGGGCTGATGGTGTGTGGGCGCACCGGCGTTGAGCGGAAATTAAATATGCCTCACTCGATAAGTCAGAATACCATAGGAGGGCTCCGTATCAACGCCGGGAGATGAGCTATTGTGCTATTTTCGAGCGAAATCTCTCGCCCGCCTCGTCGCGCCGCCACCGCCGCCACCGGAGAGAACGTCGCCCCTCGAATTCTCGCTCGCCTCTTCCATACTCTTCTCCTCCTCGTTGCAAAACGCTTTCTCGTTTATTCTGAACGGATATCGCCATGCCTGCCGTGCCCGCCCGTTCCCCGCAATGCCACGCCCGAATATCTATCGAGCCTTTTTTCATTCTTCCTCCACTGAGAAAATGCCCACCGCTACCAACTCTAATGAATCCCGATGCGATACCAACTTTTGGCAGGGCTAGCCAGCATTGATACACCTATCTTTCTAATACATCGACTCGGTGTAGGGTAGTCAATATTAAATTTACCGATTGGGATTGTCACTAATAAAATACGGGGCTCGGTGTTTCCGGTGGTATTACAGTTAGCAGTTCCAAGATAATAGAGATTTTACGGGGCGATCGTTAGTGGAGCGACGATTTGTGAGTTACAGGACTGAACTAGCGCCTCTTTACGAGCCTATTAGTTGACTTGTTCCCTAGATTTTTAAGCCTCTGAAGACATACTTCGCAGATGCCGGTGGTCTGGGAAACGTGGGAATAATGAGAAGAATGATTTAGTTTAAGGAAGAGCGTCTGTGATAATAACGCGAGGGCATTGTTGTACTATTGCTGGGTGGATGAAGCGGCTAGTTCTAGTTGGTGGGAGTGTATTATGGTGTTGGCTGTGATATTATCGGGGCATGGAGCGCAGGGGGTAGCCAGTCGAGGAGGCATTCCCCATAACGATTTCACATAAATGTATCGGTTGGACTGGCGAATGGTTTTGTGCGCCGCGAGCCACGTTCTCTCGAATACAAACGTCCACTCGACGCTGGATAGTGGAAGAGGGCGATCTCTTTCTCTCTGGCGAGAGGAGGGGCCGATCATAACCGTGGCACCGTCGCTTCCATTCAGTCCGAAAAGTCAGCCACTCTCAATGAAATCGTAGCCGTGAAATCGGACACAAAGTGAAACGTGCAAGCGTGAACATCTTCATCCCCCGTAGGACGAGGATGATGATGATGTTTGAAAATCGCCTGCATCAAAGAGGCACCCTCCACTCGAGAGTGAAAGGAGACGGCCATTCTTGCGGCCGGACTTAATGAACTCGGCCTTTCTCAGAGGATAGATCCTCCATGAATGGCCAACTCGTGTTTGCACCGAGTGAGTAACTCTTTCCGTGATGAATGAATTTTTTTGGAAGATTCTTTCGTGACTGCCAGTTATCAATGGATCACAGCTTGCCAAGTACTTGGGATGAGAGTCTCTTGGGAATGCAAGACATCCTTGAGGAGAAGCGTGAATGAATTTGCTCGCAGGTTTTCCAGTACTCAATGAACAACAACTCGAGCCTCGAGTACTGTCGAGTCATTCTTCAGAAAATCCCAAGAGTTGCAACGCTACACCGTTCAAGAGTCCTTGAGAAATTTGCGAGAGTGAAGAGCGAGGGTATTGTGGATGGTTTATTGTTTTGTCAGTCGATCGAAGAATAATCGAAGAATGGAGGAGTTAATGAGTGGGGATGGGTGTTATTAGCGGGGCGTTAGAGAGGGATGATAGGTATAAAGGGAGCATTAGGATTGAACGCGTGACAGGCGGTGGATCGATTGGTAGAGGCGCGGGACTGGTAGCAGGCTCGAAAAAGTTCAGGGGGCGAAAAATGAAATAGCCTCACGGGCCAGTGAGCCCGAGGCCGAGCGGCCGTTTATAAATCCGACATAATGCGCCCCGAACGAGATTATTTCACGATTTATCACCGAGAGTCGGCTGAATGCGCGGGGTGGTCTATTAGGTATCGGTGGGGAGGTGGGGGTCTGTCCCGAGCAAGATGGCGGTCGAACCTGCCGAACAATTGTGCCCAGGAGCGATGACAAATGACGCGGGAGCCGTCCGCCGTCTCCTCTGACTTACGACTTTTCCTTTGTGTCCGCTGCCGGAGCCGATACCACCGAAAACCGATCTCTCAGGTGCTTTCCTTCGAGCATCGGTTTTTCACGGACGACCAGACCGAATTTCCACTGTGCCGACATCCCCGAAATACCAAATTCTCACGATCTCATCAAGCTGCTCCAATTTCCTTGGAAGTTCCCACTTGAAGAAGCACGACATCATCGAAAAGCAGAGAGTGTCGTCGATATCGCCTCATTGTCAGCGCCAATAGCAATGGAAAAGGGAAGGGGCGGCTGAGTTGTGCACAATAATTACGAATTTTATTAGCATCGCTGAATAGTAATTAATTCCGAGCGGCTGAAAATATTTTCCAGTCGGGGAGACGCTAATGAGGTCAACTATCGGGAGCACGTGGAGATTACCGTTGCAAATTACAGCCCGGTTACTTAATTTCGCACTTGGCCACAAGGGACATCATTGTTAATACATCGAAGCCAATAATTCGAGAGCCTCCAAGCGATTACATGCTACTCTGGCAGCAGTAACTTCTTCGGGGGATGGGAAAAACTTTGGAATCGAACCAATGGTCGCATTGAAGGAATGCTCCGTATAATGAAGGCATCTACCTCCGCGCAAACAAACGTAGAATCGAACGTAGCTACTTCCGGCGATTGTCGACAGATTACCGAGTCGATTAGAGCCGGCGATAATGAGGCCAATTGGAATACAATCTCTTAACCGCGGGCCGAAGGTCAATGCTTTCGGCCGGTCGGGGGCAGGCATTGACATTTATGCGTGAGTGGTGCACGTCACTCGGTAGAAGGACGTTCGACGTAACGCATCAACAGACTTCTTCACCTTGGAATATCCATGCCGGAGAATCGAGATCCTTTGACTTTTCCACTGGCGGACTTGATCCCCTTGTCCTCCGAGCTCGAAATCATTCCTCTACCCTTAGTAATTGCGCGCTCTTGTCCTTACAGGATAGAGACAGTGGATAGTAGTCGGACATCAAGTGAGTCTTTGCTTTGTTCGCACGGTGATTCGAGGAACTTTGATAGCTGATTCGAAGCAATGGTGTAAGGTAACGGGTATCCGGGCGGGCGAACGAGGCATCGAAAGGCAGAGAGGAGAGGCCAGGTGCAAAGTGAGCCTGGTAGAGTTCCTTGAAGAGAGCCGAGGAAAGGGTGGAAGGAATAGCAGGAGCAGGAGCAGGAGCAGGAGCAAGAGTAGCACCAAAGGACGACAGGAGGACAGAGTCCTCGCTCTCCTCGTATGTCGGCCGGAGAAGTTTCTCGGAACACAATCGCATATAATACATATGCAATAGTCCTGGACTCGGCTGCTGGGCTCTCCTGCTCCCCAAGCCTCGCTCGCTCGCTCGCTTCCAATGGTCACCGAAGCTCGAGCTGGACACATCGGATCGTGCAACATGGCCGGTTCCGCGCTCGATAATTGAACCGGCGACTCGCCAACTCGTTCGCTTTCCTGCCCTGAATCTCTCGATTCACCCGGCCTCGGCCCCACCATCTCTTATCCTTTTTCCTACTATTCGCTATCGATTACTAACCTCTCGAATTATGACTTCCACGCTTCCCTTGTACCATTAGTCCTTCGCGTCTGATCTCAACGACATCTCTCAGCCCCTACAATGTTCTACCATCCTCGAGAAGAATTCTTAATTCCACTCTCATTTCTTTGCTAGTATAATAAATGGTCGGAGGAGTAGGTTAGAGATTGATAGGAAATCAGTGGAATGGGAAAGAGGAGGGAGGGGGGCTGAGATCATCGTCGAGCGTCGGAGGGTATGTCAAGGCCCATTTAGCAAACAACGCTTAGTCCCGCTGATCGAATCTCGATAGCGATATACCGATTTTCTCGCGCGCGCGCGCCGTTCTCTCACCGACGACCGACGACGCACCATCCCGTATCTCCCGACTTATCATCTCGGATACAATAACGCCTCGGGAAAATGTTCCTCGCGCAGAATAATGGCCTGCTGAAAGAGCTGTTCTCCTTCTCACTCGACTGCGTGGCCTTCTTCCTGTACGTCTCCATTGCACTTTGCGATCCCTCGCGATATTCCAAGTGCCTCTTTCCACAGAAGAGAACCACTCAACAACCACTCGAATCTAGTTCAATTACTTTTCACTAAATCTTTTGCTTCGTTAGTACTTCAATCTGTGTATGTTTTCGATTTAGGTATTGTTGATCTCATTGTAATTCGATGGGGACAAAGCTGAGCTATGATTATTATGACGGGTCCAGCTGGGTTTTCGAGGGTGGCTGGACACCGACGTGAGAAAGAGAAGGGCTCGGGCAACATGAACTAGGGTGGCGAAGAAATGCATCCCCTCTGATGGAGGTTGATTCGCATTACTCGTGTTTGCCAAGGGGATTTGGGGTCTCAGGCGCACCCGGGGGAAAATAATTAAAAGCGTTTATCTTGCGTAATCCTCCGACGGCGGCGGCAGCGGCGGCGGCGGCCAGGCCGCTCCACCCGGAAGACACACGGCTGCTTTACGCACCTGCAATTTCGCGTTTATGTCCTCCTCGGCCAGCGAATATCAAAAGAAATACGAAATAGGAGAGTTCCTTCTAATAAGGAAGGCTCTCGTGCGATGGGAGTGCTTCTAATTAGGAGTTCGTATGAAGTGGGGCAATTACGATGATAGAAAAAAAAAATGTGGGATCCTGGAGACTAGCGATAATCCGAGTTAACGTCTGGTTGAAGCTGGCATGGCAGAGTGTTGACAGTGGCGGGTTAGCTATTGGGGTCATCGTGTCAGAGGACAAGCGTAAAGGTGGCCCGCTTCCCTAGCATAAATCTTGGTAGCGCTGAGTGATCCAGTTCGCAACGACTGGCAATGAAATTAAATTTATCCCAATGCTAGTACACCACCCGCTATATAACATTGGTGGAACAGCCCGCACAGCAGGCAAGGACTTTCACTTCTCCTTGTTATTGAAGTGGTGGTACGAGCTACTTTTCAAATCACGCATGACAATCGCGGGAAAAAATTTCGTCCGATATATCGCGGCAAAAGAATCACTCGCGCCGCGCGCCGTATCTATTGACAATGCCACGCAACCACTGACGTCCGTACTTGGAATAATCAGTCCAATAGATATATGCGCTTTTTACTCCGACGAGAAGCAACATTTTTTCGGAAGCTGAGATTCTGGGAATTACTAGAATATTGGGGGGGGTGGTGGAGGGAGAGATATCGGGGTGATCGGGCGACACTGAACTAATATCTAATAAATATGAGGCCGGATACATTGGAGGGAGTTGAGGTAAAGCCGCGCTTCAACGCGGCGGACAGTTAATGGGACCACCCGTAGTCGTGCTCTAATACCGCGGTGCGGTTAAATTGCAGACAGGATATTAAACCAGGCTCTATACAAGCGCGCACCCTGGCCTGCCATAAAGCGCGCGCCCGCCCGCGCCTGCCTGCCTGCCTGCCTGCTCTCCCACATTTTGACAATGCATCGTTCGCGGCAATAAAGTTAAATCGTAAAGCCCTCTCTCGGCGTGCGCGCTTATCAATGATTGCCAGACTTTACAGTGAATTCCTTGGAACCCTGGAACGCGCACAAAGCTCAGCTCGGGATTCGCGGCAATCCCGGCCGAATTAATTAACACATTGTTGACCGGCTATTTCGTGGAGAAAAGGAAGGGGAAAAAATGGGTGAAACGAGACTGGTTCCTCGTGAGAAAGGCCAGTTAAGTGGAGATTAGAAGCGAGTAATTTGGCGGCGCGCGAGAAAGGGTAGTCGGGGAGAGTGTGTCGGTCGGTGCAAGTGAAATCCGAGTGGGCAGATCTAATGCCGCCGCGCTCCACATCATCACGTACACACGCATCGTGCAATTACCCGCCGGGGCAGGACGGGGAGGGAGGAGGGAACAGGACAGGACAGGACAGGGTAGGGCAGGGCAGGGCATGACCGCGAAAAAGAATATCGAAATCACGAGGCCATCGTGACTCCCGTCTCTCGTGTCTCATGTTACGGACATTAGCTAACGCGCGTGTCATCGCGCCGCAACTCGAGAAAGGGTGCCGGAACATTTACTCTCTCCCTCTCTCCCTCTCTCCCTCTCTCCCTCGTTCTCTTCCTCTGAAACACGCATACTTTGTCGAGTACGGGACACTCGAGAAATCCTTTTGCTTTCATGATTTCCAGCTCGTTCTGCCTGCCGTTGCAACCGACAGATTAACAAACTTTCCTTCCCGGGAAAGAGAGAATCCTTAACTGCTGCTGATTATTAGCGAATTATTCTCCAAGCATGAATATTTGGCGTTTATATAATGCCTGGGGAAACGTGGCATTCTCAGTCGTGAGCGGACATTTTTCATTTCCCCGATACAATAATGCAAGGAGGTAGGTCGAGGGAGAAAGAAGGAGAGATCGGGCATAATAACGTACGTGACGGCGCGAAGAGCGCGCGTCGCCGCGGCGCGGCACGGCGGGTCGCGAGGGTTTACCTTGGTTCGTTCATTTCTCAGAATTTGCATTTTCATTCTTCTGCCGCGGGAGGAAGTGCGTGCCGGCAAGGTTTGCCCCGAGGGAGAGACAGGACGGGATAAAGAGGACGTTGCCTATCTAGTATTTCCGTGCAGTAGTACTTCTCTCGAAGCATGCCTTTGAAAATCAGTGAGTTGCGTTAAAAGGATCGAAGGTATCAAAGGTTTAATCGAGTGTTTTCAATGTGCCGGCTTCGTTTAAGAGTTCTCGGGCGATGGTACGTCCAAAGTCTTTTTGCTCCTAGTTGGTGGAGTGTCAGGCATTTTTCTGGGAATGCCCGAGCAAAAGGGGCGAGCGAACGAACGAACGAACGAGCAGCAGCAGTCAGACAGCCGTCTATTTTCGCCCGACGGCAATGCTAAACGCTAAACGGTGGCCGCACTGACAAACTCCACCGAGAACGAGAGATACCCCGGCGACAACACGAGCGACTCGCGTCCGCCGTTTGAACGGATGCTTCCACCATTAACGCTCCCTCAGAGAATGGGATAGATCTAGCACAGACTTAATGGAGTCATCCTCCGATCAGCAAAGGGCCCAATCATTGTAGAATGGCGAGAAAAAAATTGGTAGAGCCCCTATCTTTCTTATATCTAATAAGTATCGCCGTTCCCACAACCATAGTAATATTGCAAGACCGCCTTTTCATGGGAAATGAACTCCAATCCGTGAATGGTACTTGTAAAGCAAGGTGCTTCTCACCTTTCGTTGGGAGTGGACCCCGAACGGAGAAACTTGGGTCCTAATTGAGAAAGAGAGAAAGATTCCTTGTTCCGACGATCGCATAGCTCGGCAAGTGAGGCCAGCTCGAATCACCGGATAATTATCCAGCTAATGCGATTTATTATTTAGTCGCGGGGAACGCTCTTTGAGCCAATAAATAACCGGGGAGTCCTCGAAAGCGCAGTGTATCGTTAGACGTCGTTAAAAAGAGAGGTGGTACGCGGCGGTGGGGAAGGGGGTGAGTTTTTTTGAGAAGATCACATTTTGAAGGCTCGGGGAGAGCGGTTACGGGTTACGGGTTACGGGTTAGGGGGAAGAGTGGCGTGTGTTGGCCGGCATCTCCCTTTCTCGAGCGCGCTTGGGTTTTAAGAGCGCGCGCGCACTGTGTGCGAGGCTTCTTCGCCAGGATATCATCTGGAAGGTGAGACGCACCGGAGAGAGAAGCGCACCCGGGTACGCTGGACTAATTGGCCGATAAATCAACCTCAGGCTTACCTTCTCGAGGCAGCAGCCATCGAGCTTCTGGACCTTCTAGACTCATAGCTGGACTTTACGGATACGCGAACTGTACCCTCATCCGTTTCCTCGCGCTCCTACTCTCTAGCTTCCCGAGGAAAAGCCTTCCCGGCTCCTGGTAGCCCTCCTACTTTTACATTTTTAACCCTTTCCAGTTACTAACCTTGGCAACACTTGCCAAATTGTCATCAACTATCCTCGCTCGTGTCAGATAACTATCTCAACTACAATAATAAGTTCCTCTGTTAACGCGGCGGCGGTGGCGAGGGCTCACCTCGCTTTCGTTATCTGACATGGCGAGCCATAAAAATTAGCGCAGCTCGCGCTTAAGTGTCCCACTAAAACCGCGCTACTTTACTGTCCTCGTTTCCTCGTTGGGCCGACGCGGCCATTATCACACAATTATTGTATCCCCGGAGAGACAGGCTCCGCTGACTGGCAGGACGGCCAGTGTTATACAGTCGGCTACTTTATTCCCAAGTACGCTGGTACGTGACACCAGCTTGCCACGAGTCTCCAGCGGAAAGCGACAAGCCGGAATTCAGTTAGCGGGTTACACATACGCTCCCTTATTTTATGTACCAATCAAGTTTAAG
Source organism: Ectemnius continuus (assembly GCA_910591665.1). Lineage (NCBI taxonomy): Eukaryota > Metazoa > Arthropoda > Insecta > Hymenoptera > Crabronidae > Ectemnius > Ectemnius continuus. The sequence continues at coordinate 603,244 of OU342866.1, forward strand.
CCGACACGCTCGCACGTAATCTATGCCCGCCGGACTAAGATGCGACTTGGGGCCTGATGATATTTTATCAGCGAGCATCGAGATATCAACCCCCGATAGCTCGAAGGGGCTGCCTGGCAAGGGACGAGCGGAGAGGAGAGGAGAGGACGGCTGATAAATTGTGGAAGACGCGGCGCAGCGCGCCGCCGTGCCGCCGTGCCGCCAGCCAATTGGTATAGGTTGCTCTTGCTCCAATGGAAGGAACTAGTTTTAGTAGTGTGCGTAGGTTGGTGGCGATCGAGCGCGAGCGAGCTCACCGCGCTCTCGTAAATATCGGAATCAATTAAAGGTTCCTCTATACGTTAGAGATGGAGCTGGAAATCGTGGTGGAGAAACGAACGTGGCGAGTCGCATCGAGCATTCCCAGCGAAATACGAGTTCCGATGCAGCTCGGCTCGGCTCGGCTCGCCACCGGGGAGAAAGAGAAGGAGCGAGGGGGTGGCGAGGCGCGGCGCGGCGACTTCTCTGACAAAAGGAGCAACTCCCGGTGAAATTGAAACGTTATGATGTTTCATTACGATACCGCGGGGGAATAATAGGCGAACGGGCCATGCAAATTTCCGCGGGAGAAGCCGGTGAAAGAGAGACACAAGGCTCCTCTCTGGCGCTTACAGTGCCGGCTGATTAATACAGCTGCCTGCTCTAATACCGCCGCCTCGTAATAATACCTATTGCACTTGGGTGTCCCGGTGCCTTCTTCTTCCCCTCCGCCCCGCCCCGCCGCGCGCCGAGGCTTTTCAATACTACCTGCCGTCCTATAATCGTGGCCCAGATTTCCCATGGAAAATTGCCCCGACTCGCATTGAAATTCTATTCCGATTTTCCAATGCTGGCAAAAGTTGACCGAGGCATAATCTGATGGTGGCGCGAGTGGATGTAGAAAAATAAGAGAAAGCGAAAGCGAAAGAAAAGGTTGGGGGGATGGTGGGGTGTCGCTCGAAAATGGGAGAGAAGGTGGTGGGTCGTGTTAGCGGCGTAACGCGGATTCTCAAGTAGCCGGACTTCGCCGGGTTCAAGCGGAGGAAGGTGATCTCCGAGCGGGCGCGCGTTCGCCTCTTATCGTTGGCCGATGATCTCGGGGGCTGCCCGGTAATTTGTGCCTCGGTCGTCGTCGTCGTCGTCCTCGTCGCTTGCTCGCATCCGATCCCAGGATCCCTGCGTGGAGGGATTCAGGAGGGATATCTCGCGAGGACGCGGACTCCGCTCGGCAGTCGAGAGCGGTGAGAGGTTGGAAGGTTGGGAGGTTGGGAGTGAGGTGGGGAGGGTCGCAGAACAGAGCAGCGCAGGGGCACGAGGAAAGAATCGGGCTGGCCGATATCGGGCGTGCGAAAGCAGCGAGAATGCGAGAAACCTCGTGGTGAGCGCGCACCGTCCCGTCGAGAGAAAGAGCGGAACAGGTTCCTTCGTTTTCCGGGGGCGAGAGCCGAGCTGATCGCGAGCCGTCGGACGCGAGATCCTGCACACCACCACCACCATCACCACCACCACCACCACCAGTAGCTGGGATCGGCACCACTACCTACTACCTGCACTAATCGCACCAAGCGAACTTGTTGGAATTAATTGGTCCGGCCAATTAACGCCGCAGTCGGCCTGAAACGCGTCGGGGGCAATGAAGGCGCTCGATTCGACTCCTCCTCGATCTGCGAACTCCACGCTCTCCTTCGCTCCCTCCCTCTCTTTTGCCCACCGTCCCTCCTCCCCTCTGCCACCCTTCTTCACGATATGTCTTCCTACTTTCGCTCGTCCCCTCCCTCCCTCACCCTCCTCACACGATTCTACACTTTAACCCGTTTTACTAACGATCGCGCTCCTTTCCTGCCCGGCGGTACAAACACTTGGAGCCGTGGAAAGAGGGACGTGGATATTTGTCCGGACATCTGATCTAATTATCTCATCTGGAGCACTCGCCCTCCTGGGAAGCTGGAAAAGAAGACTCGGTGGCCTCGGTGGCCCCGGGGCCGCTGACATGGGAAGAAAGGCGATAATTCGAATTTGTTGGCTGGCACCCTTGAAAGAGTAGGATGACCGGTGTAAAAATGCAAGTTTTGCAAGTATATAGCTGCGATCGAAGGAATGGATGGAAGGAAGGCCGATTGAAGGCGAGGCTAGATCTAAGGGGTCCATGTCCGCTCGTGTTCTCCGACATATATCCTTATAACAAGTGGGAGAACACGAGCTGCTAGTAGTTAATAAAAGTACTATCGGTGCCGATCGGAGAAAAACGGCTGGCGTGACGCAACACGTGCGTTCGAGGGTATAAATAACCCAGGTGTGCACAATTTGGAGAGCGAGACCCAAGGGATTTTTCGTTGGCCGAGCAAAAGGCTCTGGCATGGCAGCGGAGCGGAGTGGCGCGGCGCGACGCGGCGAGAGCCTTGAAATATAATGGGAGTAAGTAGAGTCGGTGGTCCGATCGAGCGCGCTCGCCTATCAGGGCCGGTATATCGAAATCCTTTTATACATCTACTGGGATCCCGGGCTGCTTGCTTGCGCTTGTCTTTTCCACCGGCCAGTATATATTTATGCCGGCTTCACACTCCGCATGACGGCCGATCCTCGATAACCGGTGCGCGCGCTAATGCCCGCAATCAGGATCCGTAACAGGATCGGGATTCGTAATCAGGATCGGTGGCGGTGGCGGTGGCGGTGGTGGCGGTGGTTACGCTCTCGAGTACCATTACTCAAATGTCCGATCGAGGATATATCACGCGACGATTAAACGCGCGTCACGGAAAGCTCAATTCCACCTTGTTAATGCTGTGTCCCTTCCTCTTAACTAGGACGCGCCTCCCCAAATTCACCTGATTGCCCGCGCCCATCGTAATTCATGAGAGAACCGAGTATGAAACTTAATAATTTCAGGTGGATTTCCATAAGTGCGAGAGAGGCATCGAAGAAGAAGGTAAGAATTGGTAATGACGGACGAGGAGCTAAAAAGATGAGGGAGCGATCGTTAGAGTATCGTCGTCGCCTTTTCGAGGTTCTCCCTGAGGTACCGAGGGGAAAAAGTGTGGTGGTGGTGGTGGAGAATGGTGAAGAAAGAAAGATCGGGGGGGGATCGGTTTAACAAGGTGGGTTTCGCCTACCGGATAATACATAAGGGGTATTAAGACCTGCCGCTACTCAATTGGGTATGAGCTCGCCGAAGAGGTGGACGTCTCAATTTTCTTGGCGACTTAATGACCGATCGTTAAAACCCGGCTGTGCTTCGCCTCGAACCGGCTCGCTCGCGTTCTCTCCTCTCGCGCACACCCATCCGACAAGGATCATTCGAGTGCGTCTCTGCAACCCGACACAGGTAGACACGATCGCTGAATTAGGTCCAGCAGCATCCCTCCCGATGATTCGCCATCAATACGCAGGCATACCGGTCCCGCGCGATGATAATTGCGATTGTTAATCGGGCCCAATCACTCGCTGGCACGATTTTTAAGAGCTGCCACCGGTTCGTATGAGACGCCAACTTGTTTTTCGGCCGCATTACTACTCGCCACTAGTTGATTGGGATTAATTATCCGATCGCCGCTTCTAATTAGCCCCCAGCCATCCCCACCTCCCCGCCCCTCCCATCGAACGAACCACGCCTGATTCCCTCTGCCATCCCGAGTGACCAAGTAACACAACTTCTTTTCAATTCTTTAGGAATATTATTCTTCCCCATCACGGCCTCATTCGACCGCCCGAATTACATACTTAATTAAGGTATCGGATGCAATAATATATTGCTACTATTAGTCTGTGTTGACCTAGTCATTTACCGGTGGTCGCAGCTATTATTTTAATGAATTATCGCCAACACATCCTGTACCACTCTAGACTCAATGATCGTTCGATTTGCACACCCGTTTTCCCACTCCACTACGAAATATCCCAACTCATGCTTTTTGTTTGCTAATTAACCCTTCCCATCAATACGACTCTACAATTGCATCGGCCGATTTCAATGTGAAATTTATGCTTCTCCACGAAGGATACATTCGCTGTGCAAAAGTGCCATTAATTGACGACGCCATTAAGAGCGTCTAAATAGTCCTAAATGCTTTGGGGTTAGAGGCTAATGCACATTGGCTTAATACCATGTATGCATTTACCTTTCTGGATCAGATATTCCTCGATAGACGTCTCACTTTAATCCTTTTAATTCCAGCATGTTTCGGGCACCATATTCACAATCTATAAAGTAGAGGTCGTAATCGGGTCACACTCAATAAATATTGCACAGGTTAAACAGCGAGGAAACGTATTCGCGCCGAAGGGAACTGACGGTTTTGATTATTGCATCGATTAATAGAGGACATCCCGTCTAATTGAGATACAGGCCGCTCCACCTACTGGTAAGAATATTCGCCATTAATTATTTATCGGTAAGGAAATCGCAAGAGTCGGAGGAAAAATCTGCTTTATCAATCCTGCAACCAGACCAATCTATTTCCATAGTAGCCCGCGTTTCTCCTGCAGCGCTCTTCCGTAGTTCTACTTGCAAGTTCGTTAAATCTTCAGTTTAAATTTTACGCGCGGTAGTGTGTTGTGTAAAAGTGTGATTTGCCTTTGGATTTATCCCCATCGTCGCGTCTTGCTGCACAAGGTAGGAATTTTATGTATGCGCAACCAAATATTGTACGACATCTGCGATTGGCGTGTCGATTGGCAACGGCTAATATTGAGGGGAACGCCGGCATATCACGAAAGTGACCGTTACAAGAAAAACGACCATTTTGGATTCTTCGAGAAATCTCTTCCCGTTTCTTCCATAGCATTTAAGACTTTTCTTGAGCCCATATATGCCGATCTTGATCTTTCCTGATATTTTTGGGATGCTTTGGCATTGTCAATTGACTGTTCCAATTGTGCTTTGAGCACAGCATTCTCATGGACTAAGCGAGCGTTCCTTTGTACGATCTGCGAATGATTTTTCGATCATTCTACAAGTTACTATAAAATGTTTGATTTGTCAAATATTTCAACTGCCTCGTGATTTTTGCATTACCTGCAAAAGCTTCACTTTACTTGCTGGGAGAGGCTCACGAAATTTTGCAGGAATTATTGCACTTAGCTCTCTCTCAGCTTCATCCAACTTCTCCAACATTTCAGCTATTATGCGTATATGATCAACAGATTTGCGATTCAATTTACTCTGTAAGATATCTTTGGCATGCTTCGTTTGAAGCAATTTCTGACTCAGTTTGAATACGGTTTGACTTTTTGCAATAAGTTGCTCCTTCAGATCTTTGTTCTCTTCTTCGAAATCACTGCAACATCTATTGCATCCATCACTTCTTGATTCCAAGTGATTCTTTTTATTTCCGTACAACAATCTTTCCTCTTCCAACTGTTCTGGAAGTATTCAATAGAATGTTGTGTTTCTGAGAATAAAGATTCCAACTTTCTTACGTTTAAGTATATGATTGGAACAACGTCTCTTCTTTAATTTAATCAACAATAGATCATTCATGCTCCGGACTTCATTATATTGAGCATCCTTTATCTGGAGACTATTCAGTAGAGATTCAATCATTTGGTTCAAGTCCAATACCTTTACATAAAAGGTTTAAAGTATCATTTGACACAAGCATGTTTGAAGTGTGTTAATCATACTTGCTGACGCATAGCACTTAATTCTTCTTTTATAAAAAGGCATTTTATATTGCAGCAGCCTTTCTTTTTATGATTCACTGTTTCCTCAGTGCACAAATTATTCTGCATTTCCTGGTAAAGATGAGTGAATGGGTAACGCGCGAGAAAGTTGGGTTGGGAAAATTTGAGAAGCCACGCGAATATAACCACAATAGTTTGAGATCGCAAAAAACGAAATAATAGACTCGCAGTACCGATTAAAAGTTGTGAAATTTTTTATTGTATCGTATATGTACAAAATAGGTGTACAGACTACTATCAATCGCAATAGGCGCGTTAGATACACGCTTTACATATGCATTTTGCCGCATATACACTGATGTAAAGAGCATCACACTGTGTGTAGTACACCTGCAAGACCCCCTTCTTCTGTTAGTTTTCATCAAATGGAATGAATATCGGGATGACGCGTATGAATGTTTCGTTTTTTCTCGTTTTACTTCTTTTAATTCTGATCTCGCCATTTTTTACATTAGCCGCAATAGCAATACTCTTATGGTAGAAGGGCTCCCTCGACTATCACCCTTTCCCCATCTTGTACACACGAAAAGTAATAAATTACGGTGGAACATTAGCTTCGCAATTTTTCATAAAGGGCATAGTGTTTCCTCTCTTGATCTGAATTAAGTTTACTCGGCTACAATTAGAGCAGTGTACCTCAGCATCACTGGAAGTATGTCGATGTGAACACGGTATTCGGAGAAGATGAAAAGGAAATAACGTGGATTACATCTCACTGTAGGTCCGTCCGTGCTTCCACGTACTTCTAACTACAACTGGACCAAATATTTTCAACATTTTATCTTACAATTGATTCGTCTCCTCATTGATGTGCAGTTAATTGTCTCGGAAGAATGCCCGCCGAATTTCCGTTCTCCTAAAATTGTCATCATTATAAAAATCTGGTCAAAAAAATAAGTTTCTGACTAACACTTTTTGCGGCTTTCCATTGAGCTCGTAATACATGTGTCAAGAGTCATTCCTCCAAGACATCTTTAGAATTCCTGATTGAATATTAGCAACGTAGTAGAAAGGAAAATAAGTGTAATGATTCGAGATAATTTGTTTGGTCCAGTTGCGTTTTGGAAATGTGGAAAGCAACGTTTGTCGTCTGATAATACGATGAAACGATACTAGATTCGCACAAATGCGGATGATAATGATGGACTTACGCTTAATAGCCTAACTTAAAAGTTTGTTGAATCTTTATAGTATCAAGGCTCGTGCTTATTTTTTCTTGTTCTTGTTAGCCTGATTTTTGTATTTAGCTGCGGCCGATAGTTTCGCGTTCTTCTTCTTGGGTTCGTCCTCTTCGTCATCGTCATCTTCGGGATCCTAAATAGGGAGATGCAAAAGTATGTGTACACGATATTTTGCTGAGCTCCATTGAGCAGCACATAACATTGAGAAAGATTGTATTGCTGACATTCCACAGTATATTTTTACTGTCTCCTTTGTGAGAGTTTTTAACGGTACGGCGTGTTTCTTGCTGCTGATATACCCCGCACACGTGGACAAGAGGTTTGACGTGTAGAATAAAGGACGAAAGTAATCGGTTTAAAATAGAATGATTTATTGTACAAAGAAAGTAAAACAACAGACATGGAATGAGAACAGAAACGCAGAATGTGTAAAATCTACCACTTTTATTCCTTAAATAATATGGTGCCCACCCACCCTCGTATCTTAGCATTAAAGCAACTCTCGGTTACTCTCGGGGTCAACTCGATATCGGAACGATAAAATTAGGGCATATTAATATTAACACTCTACTTGTCTACCGCTTCGTCCAGCTTAGCACGCTTGGTGCCATTTTTTTTACCCTCGGCAGAATGTTTTCGTTTCTTTTGTGGCGCCTGAAATTCGTACAGCTAGTATATAGTATGAAAGACTATAGATTATCTTTTTCGTGTTCTCTCTTTCTCTTTAAGCTTTCACGTTTCAAATTGCTATTCAGAATGTCAGCTTTCAATACAATCTCGATTCAAAGATGTATAGACTCGCAGGATTAAGTCTAAAGAATTATAGATAAAATGTTAAATATCTACCTTTTCATCATCTTCGTCATCGATGTTTTCTTCCTCCATTTCATCATCCATATCGTCAAACTCTTCCATGTGTGTACCTGAAAAATAGAGCACAACAAATCTCCGATTAGTAAACTCTGGTTTTTAGTTTGAATACGCCGAAAACGAAGTTTCCGCATTTAGTAGGATCTTCTAATTTTTAAGATTCTTGTATTGAGTTGCATAATTGGCGCCCAGTAATAATTTATCGCCATTCATAGTTCGTCAATTAAATAACAACATTTAAAACAACTGGATCTGTTCTTACCAAGGAGATTGTGCCCAACTATATGGACAGGTCCACTACCCTTGACCAAGGTAAATGTGACTGGTGGGTCAGGAAAACTAAGATCAAGAATAATCTGTGCTGTTTTCCCCATTTCCAATAGAGCAATTGGGGTTTTAATGGGTCCTTTTAATCCCATTGCTTCAACCTGTAGTACATTGAGCTCTCCTTCTTTGGCTTTTGGACCTAAAAGTGCCTAGAAAAATCATACGAATCAGCAACATTAACAGTACTCATTTACGCAAATAAATTTTGATTTTATCCCTGAGGATATATGCCTATTTTAGGCTGAATTTATTTCATCTAGTATATCAGATTCTTATATGAGATAATCTCTATCATTGTTTTCTATCACATCGACTCCCGGACGATTGGGGTGTATACAAATAGTATGCCATCCCCACCACAACCGAAAATACACCTCCCGCTTCTCATTCTCCCCATGAAGGCGCTTTTTCTCGAACCCCATATATTCTCGGAGTTTCCGTTACCGTCCTTCTCCGAGGATAATAGCTCCTATACGGAAGTGCCGAATATGGGCCGGTTGAAGCCATTGTGAAAAATGGCGCCAAGTAGTGGTACTTCTCTTTAGAGATTTGCATACATTGTATAACGATAGGTCCACGTCCTCTCGTAGTACTCACGAACTTTTAGACCGTTGAATAGTTCGCACGAACGAGAAGGAAAATCATATCGTGAGATATCGAGATTATCTTATTCACAGCCTATCCTTCAACTTGTTTTAATGCACCCCCACGAAACAGACTTATGCTAACCAAACGCGTCAGCTATTTCACAAAGTTTGTTGACCTGTTTAATTACTATATCGAGAGAAATAGCGAATCACCGGATCACACGATGTAGTGATCAAAGTTTCGCGCGCGAACAAGGGCTGAGGGAGTGCGCAGGAAAAAAATCGAGACAGCGAGTGATGCCAGATAGTAACTATATTCTTAATTTGCTAATATGACGACATAATAAAATCCCAGCCCGTTGACCGGAGCAATGAGAGAATAGTGTAATGTAGCAGGAAAATGCTAAGTTGAAATAGGAAGGCCATGGGATCAGGAGGAAGTTGCAAGGGATCCCGCGTCGATGGTTTCTAGAGAGATGTGAAGCGCAACAGCCAGAGAAATAGGACTGGAAATTAGTATGAGAAAAGCATATATAAGCTGGCTCAGAAAAACAAGGCTAATCAATTGATCTTTACCATTTTTATGATGAGCTTTTGATCTGCTCCGAAATGCTGATTCGTTCCGTCTGCGTCGTCGTTCTTGTGCTCGGGGTCCCATACCTCGCTGGCGTTCGGACCCTCAAGGGTGATCCCTGGACACACAAATTCACGATAGAACTCACACGGGAAATCGCGAGGGTTTGCAGTCCGAAATAGTGTGCATGCTGGACACTATTTCCTCCGGGTTTTCTTGGATGGGCTAGAGGGGTCTCGTCACAATGGCCGAAAGGCAGCCGGCGTCTCGGGCATCGTACCGCTCGGCTCGAATGGCCACGGTCACGAAAGTATCGGCCTGCTACTCGAAATAACTGAGCCACCGTAATCGCGAGATCGAGCCTTCTGATATTTACCGTAAAGATACTCCTCTGCCATGACGATCGGCTGGATATTCACGGATTCTCGTTAGTAGATGTGGAAAGGGCTCGATGGAGTGTGCGTGCCGTACGAGAATGGAAGAAGCTGAAGACGCCGCGCGCGCAACGGTCACTGCGTGAGGAACAGTGGTCGCACGTGCAATAGCACGAGAGAGTTATGCCGAAAACTCCGCAGGAAGTGCGAACGCTAGTGTTGTTGTCTGCCGAGAACCCGGTGATCTAAAGACTTCCAGTCATTTTTTCAACTTCCTCCCTTTTCATTTATATCGGCAATAATTTCAAATCTAGGAAAATGATGCATACAACTTCCAACTCAAGTAATATGTCTACTTGAGGTTGGAACTTGACTTATGTGTTCTCAAGCCTTTGTCGAACTTATGCAGATGAGTTGATATATACATATATATATCCACATGCTTCTTTTGGATACGCCTAGTGAACTTCTGAATTAAAACGTATATTATTCATAAGAATCGTTTAGGGAAATCATCTCTCTCTGCTCCTAATTTTTTTTGGAATTATTGAGAGATAATGCGTATATTTTTAAGGGATCGATGTTCGATCTTTACATCGGAGAATAAAGGCATTTTCATACATTATTCCCCGCCGCACATATCATATATATAATAGTGAAGTCCAAACACGATGACGAGTCTCTATTCTAGGTTCTACCTGTCTGCTTTACTCAGTTGTCATCGATATCTACTATTTTTTGGAGCACTATGTAATATAGCAACGATTAATCATTACTGTTCCTTAACGCTATCACCAATTTGAACAGAAAATTTCACAATAATGTGGTGAAAGGCTATTGGTCTACGTCAGTCCTTGCGGCAGATATACAATAACAGAGCTGCCGTCGCCACATCGACTGCATAAATATCGCCCGCAACACGTGAATGATATCTGAATCGTAAGGGACTGCGATGAAAGAGTATCAAAGTACAATCAGAAAACTTCGATGAGCGTAACGTAAATTTCACCGGTGGTAGTGTCGATTTTGTAGTATAGTTTTTCGTGTCTTTTCGGAGTGGAAACATAGTGCTGCATATTTGAGAATGCATGCCGATAAGATCGTCTTGGTGTGTTTGTACTTGTTGCCGGTTATTCTCGGGAACACGGAAAAAAATGTATCAACATTTGTTCCGACTCGAGAATGGCAAGTAGTCAAGAAAGGTACGTGGGATCATCATGATCAAAAGCAGAGTCTCTAATTAGGATCATAGGAATAGAAAATATATTGATATTCCATCAGGGACACCTATCCCAGAAGGCCTTCATGTTAGACACAATTTCCAAACTGGTATCACAGAAGCTAAACTTATGGATTCAGAATCAGATGAAGGGAAGTCTGAGGAGGAGACAAATCACTCTAACTCCAAATCTTTAACCCTTCATCCTGATAATCCAAATCCTGAAACGGATGAGACAATACAATTGTCAGGCAAACCTGATCCTTTAGGCTATCCAATAGATGAATTAAAAGCCAGATTAAAAAAAATCAAACAAGAAGAGATACAAATAATACCAGAGCCAGAAGTGAGTATTAGCAAGAATAAGGAACAGGAGTAATATTGAGCATCAACAGAATAGCATAATGTATCATCATTACCAATAGGATGACAATGCTCAGGAAGAGGTAAAGAAAAAGTTCAGAGACTACGAAACACTAAAGAAAGAATTAAAGGCACTTGAAATAAATATCACCACTGATCCTGAAATAATGACATGGTGTTTCCAAAAGTTTGAGCCTCATAAAAGTGGCATTACTATGGGAACCCTGGGAGTCTCAGAGATAGAGGAAGTTATGGATGTCTTAGAGAATCTTATCTTTCTTGTTAGTTATATTGATGATGCCATAATATTTGCAGACATGCAGGGGTATGTGTAGCAACTGTGCATGATTCTAGCATTGAAGGTAGCACATGTAACATATAATCTATTAATTCCAGCATGTCCAAAATCATATCTCCATGCCTGAATGGCACGAATAATGAAATTAAAGCACAGGCTTTAAGGTTACTAGGCACAGCAGTGCAATCCAATCCCAAAGTACAGATGAAAGCACTGGAAAATGACTTTGTAAAGCAGTTGTTGCATATTCTTTCTAAAAATAGCAAAGCTGAAGTTAAATCAAGGTGTTTGTTTGCATTGAGTGCCTTAGTTAGACAGTTACCAGCAGCTCAGAAGGTTTGGATTGATCATGGGGGCTTGGAAATTTTTGGGAAAATCCTTGCAAATGGGCAATTGAATATACAAATTAAAATAATGAAATTAATTAACGATCTCTTAATTGAGAGGCAAAATCTTCACGAAATTACGGACATCGAGCAGCGGCAGCAAAGGTTAAAATTGTACGCCGCTGCAGACATAGAACCAAAATTATTGGCGCACGATTATTGTAAACATTTAAACGACTTGATGATCAAAACTTATAAGGTGGAATTTAACGCGGAATTTGCTAGTGAAAATTACGAATTCTTCGAAATAATTTCGGAAAGTATGATCATGGTTTCGTCGATATGTAAATCTGTTTTCAATAGCAGCAAAGACTCGCTGCTTCCTATTATAAATCACATTTTAGAGTTCTATCGAAAATTAGAAAGTACGAATCAAGACGAGGAGTACGACATCTACAGAAATCTTATTGTTTTAATAGAGAAACTTCGGGCTACGATCACCCGTATTTCCCACGACGAATTATAAAGATATAGTTGGGGTTAGGTAGTTGAAAACTTGAGAATTCAGTAAAAGCCGGTATTTTAATGTAAATGGAGAAATGTATAGAAGAGTACTGACTTCACTGTAAATAGATCTTTCTTAAATATGGCAAGAGTGTGACAGAATGTTTCGTGTGACTGACGCAATTCAGGATGGATGACGTGTCTGTATATAAGAGTGCGGGAGATAGTTATTACCGTTATTACCTACCCTAACATGTTGTGTTTCCTTTGTTCTGATGCAATTATTTAATAAATTATTTTGTACTGCTTATGTCGGCAACATTTTTCTTCGAATATTGACAGAGACACAGTAAATGTGAAGGATTATCACTGAATAACATAGTTTATTTACAAATTGCATCGATTATACACTTGAGCAATTTGCTCGTACAGTCATAGTTCATAGAAAATATACTTGCCGTGTCGGCGAAAGTAGTTAGCTTCTTGTAATAGGACTTCTATTTACACATGCGTGCAAAAGGCACTCATGTACCATATGTTTGGATAAAAGAATGCCTTGCTTCGGTTAAGTACGAGGATTGCATTCGATTGTGCGATTCAATTAGTATGCACAGATTGCAGCATATGATACATGAGGCTAGATAGGGAACATATAATTCTATCAGTTCACTCTCGGAGTGCTGGTAGTTCCGAAACTGCTTCGATCTTCCTTCATTATCCAAATCCATTAAATGTGGGGTATAATTATATATATCGGAAAACGTTACAACGTCTTTACATAATCTCCCATCACTTTTTATTAGTTTTTCTTCATTCGATATCAGAATACTCTATTCGAACTTAGAATATGGAATATCTCTTTCATCTCCGCGACAAAAACTTTCGTCGAAAGAAAGTCCTTTATATACAAACAATTGTAGGAACTTAAATATATATCCTTCGGGGTTTTATATTTCATCCACGTATCCGCATCTCATACACATCGATCAAAATGACCCCTGCGCCTAATCCTAGTATGTTCTCTTATGAATTTCACAACGATCTTGTACCATGGCAAGGAAGCATACATTTTATATACACAGCAATTCATTTCATAACGTGAAAGTCATACGTCAATACTGATTTCCCGTGTAGCTTCTAGGCAACAGAGTTCGTGTGTGCTGAATTCTTGGAACGGAAACAGCTTGCATGAGAATCTAGGGTGAATTACGTGCAGAAGTCACAGCGTATTCAGGCAAAAATATTCTCTTCTTCAATGAAGCATTACCGCACTTGCCAAAAGGGCAACTAACAGATAGAAATGCATCCTTACCGAATGCGATTGATACTCGTTGTTTAAAAACGACCACGAAAAGATAACAAAAATCAACGTTAAATCGGTGTGAAAAAATATTCTGGCTCTCTATATTTCTAAATCGAGGCTCGACTAACTGGAGACCTGCCTAAACTAAGCTCTGATTATACGTTGTATAACATGCATACAAAGTTTGGTCAGTCCTTAATCGTCTTTCGTCATTCATTGTCCATCGGTGAGGAGCGATCTCGATTGAGCAACAATTATAACTTTATGGCAAACTCAAATAACAATATCGGTATGTATCGTACGACACACCGTAGTACCGCATTTGTTTCGTCTTATACTACATATTACAGAGTATCTTTAGTCACAAAGAATTGTGAGAACTGCCATCACAGTAATGCCGAAAATTAAAGCAAACAGCTGTTTCAAGGACTCTTTTGGATTCGTTTCTTTAAGCAGTTCTGGCAGGATGGTTACCATGCCAATGTGTAGAAAGCCTCCCCCTGTGAATGGTAGAATCCAACCGGTTCTCGCTTCTGCAACAATCAAGGAACCACTAATTTCTGGTATCTTTCGGGTGATTAAATTAAGCAGGAAGAAAAAGAGTGTACATACCGACTCCGCCTCCGGAGAAGAAAACGGCGCACATTGCACCGAAAATACCACCACTCGCAGTGAAAAGCTGCGCCCGCGCGGCATCCCATCTGTTGAATCCACTGCGCAGTAGAATCGCGAAGTCCCCGACTTCGTGTGGTATCTCGTGGATCAGAATAGCGAAAGTAGTGAGGGTACCCAAACGTAATGACACCAGGAACGATCCACCCACGGCAAGACCATGCGTAAAATTGTCAATCACGTTCGCCATTAAATTTAGGTAGCCGGTGATTTTTTTCTTTGGCTTGCCCTCGACCTTCACCTTCCCAGAAGGAATTTTCGTGCTTGGATTTGCTCGATAACCATTCACTAAGCCATTTTGCTTCTCAGACTTGTTCATGCAATCCGACAGTTTGGCGAGTGAGTGGTCCTTCAAATTGCCATTGGGTAGCACGTTGCATGCTAATACTGGCTTGATGAATCCATTCTTCCGCGGGTCTTTGAACCCGTTCGCCACTTGCGTGTAGCCGCTCTTCTTCTCCAAGAGTGTTTCAGCCTGGTTGGAACATTCCTTAAGTTCAGTTTAACTGTATCACCTAACTTCCCGATACTCGTGAGCCAAGAGATTCTTACCTCGGCCATGACCTTGGCGCACTCCACCTTAGCGAAACGTTTCGTCAGGCCATTCTTCGGATTTTCTCCGAGCAGACTAATACAGTTGTTGTTTTCCATTTCTCTCTCGACCAACTGGTGGCTGGAGTCATCTTCTACCTCAAGTTGGTCGGTGCTTCCAACATTGTCCTCCTCGTCCTCCTCGGCTCCATCGAACGCGAAGATTTTCTCGGCGATGACGAAAACTAGAAATCCACTGAGCACCCAGATACCGCACCCTAGAGACGGATGACCAGCATCCTCTGTGAAAACAAGCATAATCCATTTACCCTTACGATTTTCATTCGTTCGAATTCTGGATCAATTTTCGCGAAGGTCGTCCAGTACAGTCAATGTAACTTGAAGGCCATAAGCCACTGAGAATCGGGATGATGTCATTTTCTCTGGGACAGCTACCAATTGAAATTCGCAACTGGGGTACAATGGGATTTGAAACCGTTGCTTAAGTCATGCTCTAGCGTGGTACAACGACCTCGTATATTCTAAGCCCTCTAGATAATACCAGTGGTAATAATATTCTCGCAGTTAGGCGTCCTCGATATCGGATTTAAAATGTTTCTGGTCTAGAATTCGTCTAAAAAGTGGAGTAAGGCCCGATAGCCTTTCATCCACCATTACCATATTCGGAACCGGGAGAAAGTGAGTCACGAACGGATGAAATATGCCCTCGGTTGAGTCACGTTTATTGAGTTGCACTCACTCTTCGCGACAGGGGACAAGCCTTGACTTCAGTTAAGCCAACTCTTTCTTACCTTGTTTCAATCGGTCGTTCTCCCATGCTTCTGGCAGAAGATGCAGAAAAACGTCACCGAGGAGACCACCGACTGCAAAGCTCAGGAGGATCTTCAGTGTACCAGCACTGGCTGAAACACAAAAATAAACCGGGATTTCAGCCGTTGCGAGCCATTTCGCAATGTGCAGTCATTGTACAAAGTTGCAATTCATGACGCAACTCTCGCAAATAAAACGATCTTCAGCCTGGGTCATTAAAGTTTTTAAGTCTCAGATTTCACGGCCTGACTATGCCATTTTATCTACACTCCCCGAAAACTAATAGAAGTTTCTCAGTTTCGTTGGTCCTTTAAAAATGGCCTTTCCTCATTGCAACTGGTATGTTGCAGAGAGATAAGGCCTGTCATGATAAAAAATGGAATTTATCATAGGATTTATCACGCCTGAACTTTACTGCTTTCTGCTCAGTGGCAGCGTTAGGGTATAATATGCCCGTCACTTCATATCTACAGCTAGCAGACTTCCCCTCACTCCGATAAATATCATCTTACTTCAAATCCCGTCGATCGCCTTTGCCATTTTTAAGACTCAAGTAGCGGGATTTACTTCTATCGTGTGTTCTCGAAAATTCGCCGGAATTTTTTTTTTTTTGATTTCGAAAATTTGCCAGATGTTATCGCCATCGGCAGATTAGAACGTATTTGTGGCTTTTCAGAAAAAGACTAACCGGGAATAACAACGATTACGCTCGCACGTCAGAGCCCGACTGTGCAAGATAATCTTTCTCTTTGTCAGGTCGAACAACAGCGATTATACTTCAATAAATGGATGCGTTCACCTCGTCCCACGAGGATATTAAATTTATTATCGTAGCGGTATGCAATATTTATTTCTCGGATCAACGACTGGCCCAGTAACGAGGGAGAGAAGGCGAGGCCAATAATTGCATCATATCAATACACGCAATAATTAGATACTCAATTGGAGATAGAGGAAGTTCTTATGCGAGCGCACTCGGAGAAATGAGCAGTGCATTGGCGGATTTACATAACGATACGATAGCCCTCGAAACAGGATATCAAGGCAGGCCGCATATTTATAAATGAGCGCGTATTTCCATTGGGATATTAATTGAAATAAGAAAAGATGCGGATATCGCACGGGAATGTGAAGAAAATTCAGCCTTGACACTTGATAGAGGTATTCGCTGACTATTTGCTGGGAATGGGTCACCGCGTGCTAGTGGAGGTCACTGTCGCAGGTATAAATTGAAACGACCGAGCGGAGGAAGGACTGTGCGCATGTTGGAATTAGCACGTGGGCCGATTTTCACGTAAACATCCCGTGACACAGGAGAGAGGGAGAGTTCAGGCCTCCCTTCCATCGCATATAATTATCGCGCTCAGTTCCTCTTTGCAATGCGCCTTTCCAAGAACAGTCAGCACTCGATCGTCTCTTCTTTGTCGCGTATATCACTATGCACCAGTGATCCAGCGACAACACTTCATCACCAATACCCTCATCTCATCCAAATTCATCGCAAACCAATCGCGCATTAAGAGATATGCCAACTATCATTGTCCGCATTTCCAGCTGATTGTCCATTCAAAGCTGGAGCTTTGTGTGCGTGGCAGTCTTCTACACTTTCGTGTCAACTAGAACCGTTCGAGTCAGCCTCGGACAAAGTGCGTCGCCTATTTATCATCGCTACATACTGGCAGTGCAAAGGCCACTGAACGCGACACAAGATTTTCCTTGAAGGCTGACGATCCTATTAGCGTGTGCGTCCAATACCAAGCTAGGACTGAGCGTACGTGAACTTGTTGCTCGTATATATCTCGGCCGGGGCAGTATGTGAAATCCGAATTGTGTCATTGTTATGCAACCACTGTTTATAAACGGTAACATGCGCGCGCATTTGGAATTACCCATCCAGCTGGTACTTTTTCAGTTAGTACTGTGAAAGATACTTGAATAAATCATTAGTTGTATCGTCATCGTCACATTTCAATGTAATATTACCGGCTGTGGTTTGCATTGAAATGTCCGGGTTCTAGTATTGGTAATGCATCGGAAACTAGGCATGCCCGAGAGCACGTGACCAATGAGAAATTCGTTTAGCAGTGCAACAGAGTAACCAGAGAGGGAGGGAAAGATAAAACTGTTCGGAGATCGAAAACGCAGTTTCCATTATCTGCTGCAAATGGTTGCATTAACAAGCGTTGACTGTTCTTTCATGATTCATGTATTTTTCATGATGAAACACTCTCGCTCGATTGCGGGATATCATGAAGCAGTTTTCTTTTCTAAGACCTAATAATAGTACAACATGCAACATTGATCAGCGACGCTTGCATTCGAATGACGACGATACGGTTATCACAGATCAATTAATGATGCAGTCGGTTGTCCTAGCATTCATTTTCCAATCAAGTTAGAGTCTCAACAAAACCGATAACCAGTTGGCGGGAAGATGCAATAATTGTTCTTTGTCTGGTAATTAAATTGTCGAGGTGAACGTAGGTGGGAGGGAAATGGGGTTGCGAATGCCTGGAGTACATCTGGTCTGACACATTCGTTCGAGAATGGTCGCTGTCGTCAGTGGTGGGCGGTCATGAGATTGTCGCTCGTGTATCTCAAGTAACGTAATAGAGCAGCGGAAAAGCACCTAGCCTGGCAAGCTCACTTCACCATTTTCTTCCTCGACATATCCTACTTTTAATTCGAATCCTTGCGCACCTGCCGCCCATCAAGCCTTTTCAAACATATCCTCTTGTATCTTGCATACATAAGTGTGTCATTGATTGGACAGAAGTACGTCTAATAAGTACTCGTTGGCTGGTGCATTCGGAATTAATTATGAGTTTCGATCCGGGGAAAATGAGAATTACCGAGGAATGCGGCAAATTATTGTGCCCGATAAACGAGACACTTTGCGCAACTTGTTTTACCTGTGGGTCGAAATATAATACACCTTCTCTACCATGGCACATGGTGTACGTACACATGTAAGAAAGAAATAAGGAGTACCATATCGAGTTGAATTCAGATGAGCTTAGTACGTATGTGTCTGTCTTCGAAGAATAAATGACCATGCGATTCATAGTTTGAATTATTCAACAACGCGAACCTCGAGCGCGAGAAGGAGAGAGGAAAGGATATGGTATCCTTAGGAGCCTAGTCCCTCGTTTCCCGGCTTGTTGATTTATGCGCGCACTCGATTCTCTTTTATAGAAATATTCACACTACTATCCACACTAAATAGATACTGGCTAGGATGCAACGAGCGTCGAGTCAATTGAAATTAAAGTAGAATCCTCTGTTACATAACTGCCAGGAGAATGGCTTGCTCAGCTATAGTTTGCTTATCCACAAATCGGAATGGCCACTATTGTTGAGAGTAGATTGAACTAGCGACAATGCCTATTACAACATAGATTCCCGCTGGTCTGTCAGGTAAGAACATTGTTCTATTTGAAGAGACTAGCAAAGCCGATAGAAAGGTCTTGTTATCGTGCGATACTAGATAAATTAAGCCCAAAATTATCGGGGAGACGTGCGGATTCTATGAGTGTGTCCTCTAGGAAGAGGCATGTGGAAAGTTTTTTGGGGTAAGCCCACCAGGTAGAAGAGTATCTTCAGGTCAGTTGGTAAGAGTAAGCCGGTAAGCCTTTCTATGTTGAGACATCGCTGTTGTCGGCCTCTACGGTAAAGATGGATCTTAATAGAGCGTGTTGGCAAGCTGCACCAAACGGAGTACCGAGTAATCTGCGTAGTTGAAAGTGCTGAACACGTGCAGGAATTCTCATCTTCCCAAGCGCCTTGGTCATGCCTGCTTTGACAATGTACCGCTATTCTGATCATACCCCATTTCGCACGAGAAACAGGAGGGAGGGAACTGTCCGCAAAGAAATTCTCGGAGATTTCCCCCTCATATAAGTCGGGAAGAAACATTATTAGAGAATATTACGAAAATCCTACCCCCTCAGAAGTATGCGAAAAAATAAATTTTCAGCTAGGGCTCTGGAATTTTTACTACTTCTTCCTCGATGCAAAAAAACACTTTCTACAAAGTTTCAGTCCCGGGAAAGGTCGGGAAGTACCAAAAACATGAGAAAAACCATTGAAATTAGATGAAATTCATTTTTCAGGATTGGTTTTCCACCTGTTTTAGGTAGAATTCCGGCATTTCCCCCACAACATTGATGTTTTTTATCCGTTTTGAGACACGAGCAATCGAAAAATCAAGCGTTCGTCCCGGTCCCAGAACCTTCGAAAAATCGAAAATTTTTGAAGGGGTATGCCTTAAAAAATTTGCGAAAAAATGAATTTTGAGCTAGGGCTCTGGAATTTTTTCTACTTTCTCCTCGATGCAAAAAAACACTTTCTACAAAGTTTCAGCCCCGGGAAAGGTCGGGAAGATAAAAAAACATGAGGAAAACCATTGAAATGAAATATTCAAGATTGGTTTTCCACCTGTTTTAGGTAGAATTCCGGCATTTCCCCTACAACATTGATGTTTTTTATCCGTTTTGAGACACGAGCAATCGAAAAATCACGCGTTCGTCCCGGTCCCAGAACCTTCGAAAAATCGAAAATTTTTGAAGGGGTATGCCTTAAAAAATTTGCGAAAAAATGAATTTTCAGCTAGGGCTCTGGAATTTTTTCTACTTCTTCCTCGATGGAAAAAAACACTTTCTACAAAGTTTCAGCCCCGGGAAAGGTCGGGAAGATAAAAAAAAATGAGGAAAACCGTTGAAATGAAATATTCCAGATCGGTTTTCCATGTGTTTTAGGTAGAATTCCGGCATTTCCCCCACAACATTGGTGTTTTTTATCCGTTTTGAGACACGAGCAATCGAAAAATCAAGCGTTCGTCCCGGTCCCAGAACCTTCGAAAAATCGAAAATTTTTGAAGGGGTATGCCTTAAAAAATTTGCGAAAAAATGAATTTTGAGCTAGGGCTCTGGAATTTTTTCTACGTTTTCCTCGATGCAAAAAAACACTTTCTACAAAGTTTCAGCCCCGGGAAAGGTCGGGAAGATAAAAAAACATGAGGAAAACCGTTGAAATGAAATATTCCAGATCGGTTTTCCATGTGTTTTAGGTAGAATTCCGGCATTTCCCCCACAACATTGGTGTTTTTTATCCGTTTTGAGACACGAGCAATCGAAAAATCAAGCGTTCGTCCCGGTCCGAGAACCTTCGAAAAATCGAAAATTTTTGAAGGGGTATGCCTTAAAAAATTTGCGAAAAAATGAATTTTGAGCTAGGGCTCTGGAATTTTTACGACTTCTTCCTCGATGCAAAAAAACATTTGCCACCAAGTTTCAGCCCCGGAAAAGGTCGGGAAGTATAAAAAACATGGCAAAAACCGTTGAAATTAGACGAAATTACATATTCAGGAGGGCTTTATCGCCTGTTTGCGGTGCAATTCCGGCATTTCTGCCAGTGGTTTGATGTTTTCTATCCGTTTTGGTATTTGAACAATCGACTTGTGAACCGTCCGGCAAAGTTTGAAAAACCCTTCTGAAAATCGCGTAATCTCACTTCGAAGTTACTCAACAGCGGCTCATTCGATCGAGCATACAATAATACCGGGCGTCAGCAATCCTCGGCCTTCCTTTCCACGAAAATATTTATTATTCTTGGAGTGACAGGACCACGTGACTTCGCCATCAGAGTAGATATTCGAAATTCAATGTTCGATACAGCAACATATCTGTTGTTGATACTGGTATTATGTTTCCCCTTTCCCTTTTCCGATTGTAGCTGCTCTTGAATAGAATTCAGTTCAGTTGCTTTGGGTAAAAGTATCGTATTTATTATTCTGTGTGGAGAATATAATTGAGATTGGTTGGATGAAGATGGCAAGAGTGTTTCTCTTACCTCCTGTTTTGAGATTGGCGCCCTCGTCGATGGGGATGACCAAGAGGGGAAAGATACCGGTTAGTCCAACCATTGTGCTCCCAAGAAGGGAGAAGAGCCAAGGCCTGTAGACGAAATGTTCTGCCCAGGGCATCCATAATTCCTCGCTGACCATGTCGTAAAGGGATCCCCCGGTTTCTGTACAGTTCTGCATGAATGCGCTTGCCGCCATGCTTTCTCACGTGCTTGCTCTTTCAATTTGAAATCTATAGCAGTTTTTGCTCTGCCTCTCTCCCGCTGGTGTAGTCGTCAGCTTGTTGATGCCGGTGTCTATGTATCACGCGGTATCAGCGTCAAGATTGTACGATATACAAGACGCGCGAAAGAACGAGAATGGTTGAAGCGAATGTTCGCATTTATTGGGATCTCGTTCTATTCTCTCCAAAGCTTTCTTGTCGAGGATGGTAGTCCGATGAATTGGAGAGTCGTTTCTCGCAGGAACCGAATGTCATTCACGCGGGAATAGGCATTCGGTATTGGATATGACAGGTACGGTTGGTGATGCTGTTGGAATGCTTGAATGTGCCGGGGTGAAAATGGTGGACTAGGCTGGTGAAATCGTGGGGGAGGACAACGACTACCGAACGACCGACTAGCCTGCACTGAGGACTGAGTACGGACGCTGAGAATCGGGCGGTCGCCGCCTCTGCTCTCTTCTCTCGCCGGTTCCCTTGTCTCGTCTCGATCGAATAAGGTGCTCCCGTGTTATTTCATAGCGCAGCACCGGTCGCACGCGAGGAGTTTGTTGATAATGTTAGCCTGGAGAGATAGCCAAGCACGCGCCCAGTTATTGTTATCCGAAGTCTCTCTTTCTCCACCCTGCTTCTCTCGACGCACTTCGTCCTTGCCGTGGTTGATGCCAGCTTACGCTTTCCTCATTAGGAGAACCCCAACTGAGCTTTTCCTAGTGCACGAAAGCACTCTGACAAGTAGTACTGGACGTCTCACTCACACTCGCCTTTGTCTCTGTGTGGCTCTCCCCTAGCCTCGCCAGTTATCACCAATGCTAATCCAAGAGAGCACGATTAGCAGTGATGTATCGTCAGGCTGGCTTCAGTTGAACAAAGCCAAGTCGGATGAGCACGCGGAGGAGCGGTTGGTAAGGCGTGTACATAAACGCAGTTAGCTCTCTTTCTGCGCAGATCAGCTGGTCGGCCTTTAAATACGTCCAAGTATTCGATGCTGGAAATAGCGAGGAAGCACAGCCTGTATTATGTCCCGGTTATCGTCGAACAATGCTTGTCGCGAGGACGAGCAAGCTGCAGATCGCCTAATCAAGTTTATTATTGTCTCTCTTGTGATTCTGTCGCTAGGCTTTATCACAGATACTATAACCTCAACACGAGCGAGTCCACTCTACCGACGCGACGCAACCGCTAATGCGTGTTACACTGAAACTGGCCCCTTTTATAGCCGCAGAGGCGCTTCGTTGTGTTCCCGGTAGGTTAAAGCGAGAGAGGACGGTTGAGAAGCCCGGGTGAGAGAAAGAGCAACGAAGGAAACAGCTGGAGAGAAGGGAGACGCGAACTCGCTGGCATATATCTGCAAGTCCGCACTCTTTGCAGCCACGAAAAACAGCATACACATAGCTCTTGCTCTCGAAAAAAAATGTAAAAAGAACACGAAGCACAACAGCAGGACATACGACGAAAATAAAAGAAAGTACTGGCCGTGTCTGGTGGCGTTAACGTCAGGGAAATCGATAGAGGCGCTGCTGTAAGTTGCGCTTGGTGATGGCTGGGCCAAGAGCGCGCTTCTCGCTGACAAATCTCAGTGACTCGGCTAAAATTCCGACCAATTTTACCCTTCTTTGAATTTCTCTTGTACATACCGAATTTATTGGCATCGACGTGCAATAGTTCGAAAGCAGTGGCATAGGCAAGCCAGGAATCAGAGGAATCCTGTGAGTGGCTGGCTCTCAACTCTAAAGGCACCAAAGCTAATGGCGGCTCTTTGTCAAGAGGCGCAGCGGTGCGGTGCATGCTTCATCGCTCGCTTTTTTCGACACAGTATTTTTGTCATTTGCGGCTCCCGCATTGTGGTGCGCATATTCTTGCGTACTATCTGCTTTGATAGCTGTATCTCAGTGTAGTTTCCCGGCTGGCAGATAACAGCCGATCGCACGATATACATCGTACGATCGAGTTCACCAAGATAAACCGGTGGATTTTCAGGGGAGGTTTGCCTGGTCAGAAATAGGATAAAGCCTTGCCAATTTCATGCGCTGTGATTGATGCTGCGAGTGATTTCTCTACAAATTATTGTCAAATTGGTGGCGGTGATTCATAATTCCTGTGAACCAACCACTTTTCATAGCTCCTTAGTGTCATAATTCAAATATCCCAGGTATAACGTTGAAGGGCAACTCAGTCTGCCAGTGAACCGTCCACAGAACGGTCCTATTCTATCCTCCATTGTCTATCTAGGCAGATGAACCATTTTCCCAAGATTCCAGATACTAGATAATAGCAACTTTCTCCGTAGATTTATCTTTGAAGTACTCGATCGGCCACTAAAGTACCTTCTATTTGCGGTTCTCCTTTAGATCGTCAGTGGAGCAAGATTCCATTTGATGCCGCAGTAATTACTATACTATCAGATAGCGTTTTACAGATTATTTTCTATCACGTTTTACAATAAACCTTTGGAGTGTCTCGCTAAAATATAGCGTACAGGGAGAAGTCATTTAACAGACCAGGAGATAAAACATGGAAGCAGACGCTATGAATAATATTAATTTTCCCAGTGAACAACCATCTTATCTCGGTATTTCCCTGTTAAACACAGTGGCAGTTTGTAATCGGTATCGACACGATAGTGTGTTGTATTACTGTTATCGGAATCGTGCATACTACGAACGGCGATGCTTATTCGAAAAGCTTAAGTTGCACATTGCAACATAATTATTCCTGACTATTTCGAGATATCATTGAAAGGAATCTTTGCTCTTTCCTCAATGGCAATGAAAAAATGATGATCCGTAGAGCAAAGACGTTGACGTACGATCGAAAGTGAACTTATCCCCATTATGTAATGTGTAGCGCTCGTCTTCCGTTACATAAAATCTAACAGCGTCTAGGTAAGCCTATCGATAATCTCCGGATCGATGCCCAGACAATGTTGTTTAGAAAAAGGAATGATCAGTGCAAGAGATGAACAAAGGAGATAACAAACAGGAGTGAAATATAACGAGAATGATAACGCAAATCGCGCGGTAAGCTTCATTGCTCTTTTCTTTAAACACCAGAGTGAAAATAGAGACTTTCATCCGGTCGTTCTCGATTGTTCACTTAAAAACAACGTGGCATCAGATAGTAGCTGCAAAAAGAAATCACGCCAGGATGATGACGCGCGCGTACATCAATGTTACAAAGATGAAAGACTCGATATATCCCTTAAGCTGAGTATCATCTCAAGTATATACGTGTGTCATTACAAGTAACGATCGTAATCAGGCTGATGTCCCGGTGACATGCATTTAAAAAATCCTAACTAGGCGATCTGTATCTCGCGCTGACGATATCGGGCAATGCTGGGAATTGCGAATTAGGGATAAAGTTCAACAAGTGAGATCCGGGCCGATAGCCACCACAATAGCCTCTCGCAATAATCGCTATTTTTCTGAAATTCATCCACTCATTCTTATTGATTCGATGGCTTTGTCGGTGTTAATATATATCTGGGATAAAGAAAAATGCTGTAGTGATTGTAGTTTAATTGCTACGACAAGTTTGTTGTTGGGTGGAGCATAGGATACTTCAGTGAGAGAAGATGTTACTATCCAGCGTCACCATACACGCAATATATGTGCCCTTAATTAATCAAATTGCTAATGGCGCTCTGCCAAATGGTGGCCATTTGGCGTGCAATCAAAGCCACGTTTTACATGTGTTCGGGGCGACTCCCATTGATAGGGACTCTCCATTCTTCGTGATGTCGTCCAAAAAATCTTATCGAGGCAAGTTCGAGCATGATTGAAGTCTGACAAACACAGGACATCCTATTTGGACGCGAATGATAAGTTGGTATCGATAAATATACATTTCGGATTAATTTCAACTGATCGATAAGAAAGGAAAGTTACAGTTGGGAGTATTGTTTGGGCTGGGAGGGTAATGGAGCGTGCGGTTGGGCGCAGAAAAGGGTTTGCGTGGACAGAGGGATAGAGCATATTTTCGAAATAGCCGGCAGTCGAAGATGACTGCCGGCACTCTGGTTGGCTGTGCATCCTTGCGTAGCCGAGGCACTCCAGCGGCTCTATTTTCAGAAACGACAGAACATCGTCCGATTATTTTAGTTAGATTTTTCTTGGTCCGGCCACCGGTGAGAGTGCCGCCGCTAGCCCAGTAGTCAGAGAGAGCTTCCTTCCACAAAAGAGCATCACGATGGTCGAGTAGGTCGATTTCCGGAATCTCGCGGTACGTGTACGTTCTTCATTCTTGACGGGAGAGAGACGACAGCCGTAAAAGTGCCTGCCTTTCCAGTTATCGAGTATTATGCGCAATTACGTAATACATCTTACGAAAGTGTCGGTGGAAGAAAGGAGCTGACGAACGGGCAAAATTGGGCATACTCCTTTCGAGAAAGGCTCTATCAATGAGCGAATGAAGGTGGAGAACGTACGGTGCTTCGAGGTTTCCGTTTAGTTGGAGCAACTAATTGCTCTTTGCACTATGTAATCGATCCTCGCGTAACACAGAAAAAAGGTGCATCGTATTCGAGCATCTTACTCCTCTCCAGTGGAATTAAAATCGGGACGAGTGAGCCATCCCAGTGTGACCGAATTACCCTGGTCATTTAAATCTTTTTATTTTCTCCCGAACTCCCAATCAATCGCGATCTCATAATGGATTTACGAAGGATGTCCAATTGGAATGTTCTGAGCGTCGAGGCGGCTCTTCAACAGCTCAACAATCTTGATGGCGAGCAGTGTGTGATTATCAGGAAACCTAACACGGTAATTCCCCAACCCTTCTTTTCTCTTTTTATTTAGGCCTTTCCTTATTTATAATTAATTTTATTGACAAGTCACAAGTCTCCCTTCGTTTCTTGTGAATAATAATAATTGATATTCATAAAATTTTATCTCAGCAACAAAGGCACCGTTTTTATATTGTATCCGCGCATTAATTAACACGTGTACGTGACTCGTGTCTCGTGTCGGACGCTTTCCAAGTCTCCTATTAAACGGGGGATCTTGGCAGGCTCTAACAAACGCATTGGTCTTTGAACCAGACACACCTACCACAAATAGAGATGGATACAATATATTCTAGAAATTTTTTCTTTGCATTTTCCTATCAAGATTTCATTTAAAATAAATTCTAGCACAGCTGGGTGTTTAAAGTAGTATTTTTAAACGATTCTCGTGGAAAAAGCAGGGTTGCAAAATAATGCAGCTTCGAAATTTATTGTTAATTGGTGGCACTTAGCCGTTTCATTTGAGAATCGTCAATTGTCATTAGAGTTGTGTCGTGGAACGCAGGGAAATGCACGTTGGCTGAAGTGCAGGTGAGATGGGTTTAAAATTAAAGTGCAGGCGGGCCTTCAAAGGCTTATATTTAGGACGGCGCGGCGCAAGCGCGATCCGATTAAAAGCTTCCGAGGAAGACTCGCAAGTTCTCGCTGGTTTCTCCGTCGAAATTCACAAGGCACACGCCGATTTTCATTCAACGTATCTTTTCACCTAGAATAAACGTCATTCTTCCACCATTAGTGACAATTTGAGTAGTGCGCATGGTGAAGTGAGCCTGTCAGAAATATTGTCAGTCCGCGGAAGTTCGCTTCCGGCAACGCTCTTCTATTTGGAGCCCGACTGCATTTTCGCCCCGGGATTCTGACATTGAACCCAAAGTCACCTGTTTTCCTAAAATCGCCCCTTTAAATGTTACCCAACAAACTCTCTGGCACCGTATCACGTGGACAAGCGAGTGGCTCCAGTTGTGTTTTCTAAGTTCGAGTGAAAATCAGGTTGCACGAGTGTGCGACCGATTAAATTACTCCCTCAGTCTTGGTGTGGTCTAGTGGCTTGGGCAGATTGTCTATTAAAGAAAGGGCAAAATGGATGGCGTCGATGTCTGGGGTCAGATCGCCGTGGAAACGTCTCAGATGTTCGTTTCCGAGGGCAGTAAGAGTCGATTCGCGGGGACAGTAAGTCATCACAGTGAATCTCAGGATAATGACGCGTGACATGATCCCTGCTGACATGCGAAAAAGGTCCTGCTCAGATTGGACATAGTTGTTTGGCAGGAAACTCCTTCTTAATAAGAGAAAATCGTGCTAGGACTTAGGCTTCCCTTTAACTGATTGGTTGATGCAAGCTTTGATGTCTCCAGACTATAGAAAAACTGCCGGACAAGGTCATCCTGCATGTCTTCAGCTACCTGTCTCATCGGGAGATTTGTAGAATGGCACGTGTCTGCAAAAGATGGCGGACAATCGCGTACGACACTCGTTTGTGGTCGCATGTCTCTCTCCGCCCGGAGATCAGTGGTTTACATGTCACTTCTCTCGAGAATCTGCTCCATTTGATCAGGTAAAACATATGGATGGTCTTAACGAATTTCGCATCCGCCTCTTCCAATGGATCTAACGTTCAACACTCGATCCTATAACATTCCCATCGAACTAACAGATTGCAAGGAATGTTGGCAAATCACTTGCTCCCGAAATATGTCCGAAAAGGTTCCCGCTTGCCAAGAAGCAATCCCCCCGCTTCATTAACGCTCCAAGCATTGCTTTCCTCTGTGAATGAGATGTTTTTGGAATTGGCCAATCGAATGGCTTTGGTAGAGTAAAGGTTCAATGAATTTCCAGCACTCGATTCAGTGCCTCGTTGAGGTACATTGAACTGCCGATCGAATTGATCACTCACACGGTTCTCCATGAGTTGGCAAACAAGTGCCCCAACTTGACGCACATGCTCCTTGATTTCTCAACGGCTATGCAGCTCCATGACTTCTCGGAGATGCAGGCATTCCCGACCAAGTTAAAATATATGTGCATATGCCTGTCGGAGGTAATCTTCATGGAGGGCTTCATGAGAAAAATCTACAACTTCATTAACGGCTTGGAGATTCTTCATCTGATAGGTTCGTCCTCCCTCGTAATAGTCGATCATACTTTCTAGGAGGAATAAGTTGAGTGAGACTCATTGAAAATTGAATAGGAACCTACGAGAAAGTCGAGGAGGAGGAGGAGGAAATATACGAGGTAATAAATGTGCACAAATTGAAGTCTGCCACGCCCAACTTAAGGGTGATTAATCTCTATGGAATAAATTTCGTGGACGATTCGCACATTGACGCGTTCTCCTCGAATTGCATCCAATTGGAATGCCTGGCGGTGAATTTCTGCTCGAAAGTCACTGGCTCGACAATGAAGACGCTCTTCCAGAGAAGCAGAAGGCTCAAGTGCCTCCTCATGCAAGGAACAAGTACTGTCTCGACCAAGCGTCAACTATCACTTAAAGTTACACTCGACTTATCCTCGAGAAAAGAGTTTTCTAAGAGGATCCGATTGGCTTGTAGACCTGCAGAGTGAATTCGTGATGCAAGTCGAATGGGAGAAATCGAGTATCCAAGAGTTGGACATCACTGCGACCGACTTGTCCACAGAATGTCTGATAGACATGTTATCGAGAACTCCGGGCTTGCGTTTCCTAAGTGCGGGCCAGTTAAATGGCTTCAATGATAGCGTATTGAAAGCATGGTCCGAGATGGGCAATCCTCGAAATTTGATCGCCCTCAATCTCGATAGTTCGGACAATCTGACGGACGACGCTCTGCACAAATTTCTCTCGAGATACGGCCATCAGTTGTACGGGCTCTCACTAGCCGGGATGCCGCACATCACCGATCAGCTCTGGCAGAGCGTACTTCCCATTATAACCAACGCCAGGTAGCCAGGTAGAACGTGTGTCTCTTATTATTTAGATCGATTCTCATTCTCAATAATTTGCGCCAAGAATCCTGGTGATGGGCACCCAGGAGAGACTCGGAGTCAATATCCACGTGGACCAATTAATGGACGGTATAGCCAACAATTGTATAAATGTCGAGAGGCTCGAATTGCGATGGGATCCGGAGAACCTTCGCTTTTCCGACAAAAGTCAGAAGGCCATTGATATCCTGCGCGTCAAATGTATCAAGTTGAGATGCCTAGGTTTGAGGTATGATAAGAAACTCCTCGGTACAAAAAAAAACAAATCTCCTTGTTACTACGAACTTCCATTTCAGCGATGGTAGATATTACGAGATTGTCAAAGCAAATTTCGAACGTGCCGATAGATTGACCGTCGTACGAACAACTACCTGCACTAGGGTCTCCAATTACTATTTACTAGCTAATTACAAAGACCTAATCTTCAATTGATAACCGATTTTAATTACATCCTATTGAAAGATCTTTGTACAAAACTGTAAAGTTCCGTGGAAATCGTCCATTCGAGTACAAACTACTATAAAGGTAACGTCGTTCGTTCTCCTCTGCTGTACGCACACATTTTATTCTAAAGGGGGTAAAAAAAAATCATTGACACTTTTCAGATGTTCTTCCAGCGAAAGTTCTCTAACTATAACAGCAATATCCACAGGAATTTTATAAGTACTCATCGTGTTCATCTGCATAATTATTATAAGAGAAGATATTCCACCCCATATATTTTTTTATGCCACTTTGGTGCATGGTGGAACACTGTCCAATTGTAAGATACATCAGGAGTAATAAAGTTTGCTTTCCATAATTCGTAGTGGCTTGGATGGCGATTCTTTGGTGATGGTAGCTCTAAGTTGTGTATGGTGGGAGATGTGCAGGGTTCACTGGGTGAATCGGGGGTTGTATTTTTCTGTGGTTAGCATTGAAAAGGCAGTCACGCACACTTGCTCAGCCACACACCTGTATTATCGATTATTTAGTAATTTATTCATGCAGCCCAGTAGACGACGACGTCGCACTGGCCACACCAGGGTGGCTGGTCGATTCGCTCGATTTCATTGGCCTGCGAACTAACATACCAGTCCCTCCTCTTGCACGCTCGACTATAGTAGTCAACACAGCTCCCTCCAGACGGCACGCATACGCACTCTTGCATGAATTCAGCCGATTTAGCCCTGGTGTCTTCTCTGTTTACGTTGTTCCGCAAGAAGTACCAGTGTACTAGGTCTCATTCGCATTGCGAGCTTCCTCCATGTCAGACGGAGAGGAAGACCTCGCGACCAAGAGGCTCAAAATCGTCCTCGTCGGTGAAGCGACCTCCGGAAAAGTGAGTCCCCTGCTTCCAATCGTCCAGCAATCTCTCGTTTTTCATTCCCTTTCACACGACTTTCCAAGCTACTAACCACAAGGATTCGAGTGACCAGTGCTTATCGATTCTTTCCTCCCTTATATACAATGGTCAGTGCGGTTCTAGCTGACCCGACCTCTCACGCTAATTATATAATACCCGCTCGGCAAATTGAATTGAACATCGAATTTGGCTATCCCAATTTTTACTAATTGTTCAACCGTGTGCCACGCACTTGTACCGCGATCCTCGGTAATTGAAGTTGAAGGCTTCCTCTTCAGACGAGCATCGCGCACAAGTTTTGCAGCAACGAATTTACGAGGCAGTACACACCTACTCCAGGTGTTGACTTCTTCCTGAAAACGACCAGTATCGGCTACTGTAAAAATGTCAATCTGCATCTGTGGGATGTGAGTGGGCTCGCTCTTCGCAGTAGTATGCTCGACAAATACGTCTACGGCGCTCACGTAAGCCTAGCCTGGAGGAACTCCCTCGAACTTTAAGCGGCCACTTGTTGAGGTCTTGCGTGCTGGTGATTTGCTCTCTGGCATGTGAATTTCCGCCCTTTTCCAGATTGTCCTTTTAGTGTACGATATTACGAATACGGCAAGCTTCGATATACTTCAGGAATGGGTCGATCAAGTTAGGAGATGCACCGAGAGTAACGACGAGACACCCCTTATGGCTCTGGTGGGCAACAAGTGCGACATGGAGCATCAGAGATCGGTGAAAAAGGATCGATCTCATAGATTCGCCGCAGAAAACGGCTTTCCTTGCCACGATATATCCGCGAGGACCGGGGAAGCGGTAAATCAGAGTTGAATCGTAATGTATCTGGTAGGGTGGTCAGCGAACATATTATGTTACAGGTCTCCCTGTGCATCGTCACTCTGGCAGCACAGATTCTTGGAGTTCGATTGACCAGGACAGACCAGGACTTTCATAAGCCTATAATTATAGCCGAGATCGGTGACACCGTGGACATGAATACTGTTCACAAGGTTGTCAAACGTGCGCCCAATAGAAAGCAGAATCCAATTCCCTTTAATTCCCGTTTTCCCAAATCGAAATCGACTGTGTGTGCATTACAATAATTATGGCATTATCCATCGCTACAATGGCCGGAGAAATACTTGGTCTACATGTTTAGAAAGCCTGTATATATAAGTATTTTTCATTAAATATTTTTCACTACTTGAAGGTGTGGGTGTAATAAATAAGTCAGCTATTCGGGGTTGGGTTTAAAAACGTATTTATTTGATCGAAATCTCCTACTTGCAAGTATGATATTAATATCGGGTGGACTTAGCGGCATTAAAAATAGTTGGGACATCGTAGTTATAGCAATAATAATATAATACGCTTGAATTTTGCGGGTGGTTTAAGAGCAAAAGTCTTCCGTTGAGAAAACGTGGACATTCCCTAAGTAAGTAAGACGGGAGCATCGTATTGTGTGCGTTCAATACTGGCATAAGTAGCTTCGCGTCATACTAAGATAAAAGTACGTATGTATCGGTAGATTATTGAAGTACTAGCACTGCGAATGGAAAATAAATTAATATCAAATCGGGGAATACGCGTGCACGGCGAGATTGTGGCATTGTATAAAGGTCCTAGCGCGAGGGTTTCGTTTTATGGGTTGCAGGATAAGTTCGTATTGCTGGGACAACTCTCACTGTTCAAACTCCACAAGGAGTTGTGAGAAAAATAAGTATTATGCACTATATACAATTACGAGACTCAAATACGGATTGAGTCATGTGTTTTTCAAGATTTGTTCCATCACACGAGGGAATTTTTGTCATTCTTAATTCGCGTGATCCTTCGGACGGTGTAATAATCATTAGATATCTGATAAAATTGTTTGGATTTATTACTTTGCATGGTCAAATATCCGCCCTTCGCGCAACAAAGATACTAAAATTCCGTGATACGTCGCGATTTAATCATCCTAAATGAATTTCAGTCTCTTAGTGGGGAAATTCAGACTCAACGCGTTCTTGAGCCTTGAGCCTCTATGTATCTTACTATAAGTCTGGTTTAGTCAACGGTCGCCTTGGCCACGTATTCTTCTCTAAGATTTTTTCTTTAGCCTCCCAGAGTTCTGTGAATTTATCATTGAGCGGCATGATATACGTTTCCACCCATTCCTGGATCGTGTAATCATCATAAATGTCCTCCATGGCGGTACGTAATTCTTTCTCGATGTACATGAGGTCCATCTTGAAACGATCGAGTTCTGCGACCGCCCTCTCAACGTGACTCGGACTTGAGAAAGAGTATTTGAGATTGTAGGGCTTTAACCACCCCTTGAATGTGTTGTCCTGTTCCATTTTTCCAACTTCGAGCAGCAGGGCATACAGTCGTAAGATCGCTGCATAAATCGAAACGCCGTGGTAACTACATCTTGTCCAGCCGTATTGCGGCTCGGTGACGGTCAACGAAATCATTCCCTCGCATTGCAGAGCCTGTAGTATATAACTAGATACTTCCACGGGCACGCCATTTAAATCTGGCGCCTGTAGAATGCCAAGATTGACCGCGAGAGAGGGTATTGCAGATGGCAAGAGTTCACAGAGGACACTGAAGTGATCGTATCTTTGCCAACCGGTTAACATCACTCCCTTGAATGTAATTTGGCTTGAATACTTATTAATTATTTCTAGCCATCTCTGATGGTTGTCCATGTGATATCCAATGTCAGTGTAGTATCTATCTGGAGCAGTGGCTCCTTTAAATGCAGTGGCTACCCAGATATTTTTCCAGACTGATCCGTAACTCTCCCAGAGTTGATCAGTCAATGTGGTTGCAGGGTCAGTAGTATATTTCCATACTACAGGCTCCACTAATAATTGCAAGCCTCTGTCTAATATTTCTTGAGAAGAAATCTCCCTGAACTCATCATCCCACATTAAGACTGTGACTGCTGGGTATTTATGTTTGATGTATTTAGCCACTTTTGTCACATGATCCAGAAACAATTGTCTCTTGCCCCACTGTTGTTTGGTCATGTAATCCAAGCACCTGGAACACTCCCCAATTTGATATACTTCATCCGCACCTATGTGCAGATAATTGGCATTGGGATGAGCATCAATTATTTGATCAATCATTGTATAAATGAGGGGAAGTGTTCCATTATTAGTAGGGCACAATACTTGAGGATATTTAGGCACCTCCCTCAGGTCTTTGTATTTATCCAATTTCAAAACAAACTCCATGTGACCAAAGGTCTGTATCAATGGTATCACAATGAGCTTATTTTCATTTGCAATCTCTTGGATGTGAGCAATGTCTCTTTTGGTATAAGAGTTATGAGCACTGATATTTTGAATTTTCCCATCATAAGGGAACATGTCCTCGTACTCTATGAGTATTCCAGTTGCACCTAACTTCTTGAGCAAGTTTAGCAGGTACTTATAGTAGCTTGGTTTGGGTGGTGCTCCCTTTAGATCAAGATGAACAATCTTGTGACCTTTGTACAGTGGCACGGTATCACCCAAGTTCTTCCCATAGTTGAAATCATAGAATAATTTACCCCTGCCTCCTTTCACATTTCCCATTATGTGAGCTTCTATTTGTTGCTTTCTCGCGATACTCACGGGACTCTCAGTCAAATCGCTCAGAGGATAGACGTCCTCGATTTTCAGTCTGGGGTTTATCTTACCCGAAGATATGTCGTCTACTTCATTGCTCAGTATGTGGTATATGACGATCAGTAGAGTGAAGCTGATCATCACGATAATCATTAGGGAAGCTCGGCCTCTCAGGCGTGTCATAATGATTGCTCACTATTCCACTGAACATCAAGATACACATGCAAACGTGTTGCTCTCGACAAGTGGAACTCTCACTCTGTCCTTATATGCGATTAAAGCTTTGCACCATGCATCTTGAGAAATGTCATCGAGTGGACCAAAACACTACGTTCAACATACAATTCGAGGCCTAACGATACATCATCGAGATTCACATGATCCCTGTCAAGTGGATCGACTATCTTGATTACGCTGCTTTCTCCCAAAAAGAGTGTTAGAGTCCAAGCTGCTTTATGTCACAGATTATTAACAGAATTATAGATCGCGAGAATGCGCCGGAGACGACCAATGCAACGCTATAATATAATGTCGATGGGCCAAAGTCCGGGGACCGGGGTGAATGGGAGGAAATGTATTAACTGTTTCAAAAGTAGCAGTCCAAGAATTCAACCTTTCGGCTATAACGACCCGGATTTTATGATGCTCAAAAGTTCTGAGATTTATTAGAACATATCGGAAATATTGGCAGGGCATACAAGCTAGGGCACAGCTAGTAGACATACATAGATGCCTGTGAGAGACAAATTTGGAAATATGTTTTTGTGTCAGCTGCTAACGCAGAACATCCCAGTAGCGATGCTCCGGCAATCTCCAAGCTAGCTTTCTAGGCAATAACCAAGGGCTTTCACGCTTTTTGCATTCTTTAAAACAAATAATTAGGACCTCTGGACCACACAACTTTAGCAGCACAGATCACAGTGCTATTAGGGAGTTGTTGCTTCGGGAACTTTAAAATGATTAAAGAATTCTATCGGGAGAGTTAAAGTGCGCAGAGATGAATGCGTTCGGGTGACACTCGTGTGGCACTGTGTCCTCTTACGGCACGTGTGAAAAATACGTAGATCGAAATACACTTTGCGATCTGTAGGTCACAATAACCTCAAATCTACAGCACTATGCATAATCAATTAGTGACAAGTACCCTTTGAACATACTGTAGTTCTTAGGAATTCGTTATTAAGTTTTTCCAATTGAAATACACGCCACTGCCAAAATGGCCATTATGAAAATACTGTTACGGCCAGATATTGTCAGGCCCGCCGGAGTCAGGGTGAGTGGATTTCACCCACATATCCTTCTCTCTTTTGTTTCTGATATTCAAGTGAATAGTCATGCATGCCTTCAATTGTTTACGACACACATTCGCTTCGACCTACATTCCCGAATCAACTGTGCTATCATTGAGAATTCGAGTGTCACCTAGTGTCACCCATTCGTCGTGTTTTGTCTCTCGTGCTTTACTTAAACACCTCCCAGTGACATTTTAATTTGACATTACAAACACATCATTTTCTTAACGTAACATTTGACCCAGTAATTGGTGATGGAACTGCGATATTTATTCTGTCCTGTTGAATGCATTATTCGACGGGACTAATACATTTTATCTTCCGAGAGTCAAATTTCAGTCATACATCCTCAATTAATTTTTTTTTTGACACAGAAATTACTCTAGGGATCGTTCTACATATTTACGATTTTTTTTTAATACGTTCGATTGCCTAGTGAAATCGCGCGAACAGTTAACACGACCAGTGGCATAAAAATAATCATTCGTTTTATATTTTTATATCTATGCTACTGCCTCAAGGTCTTTGCTGACATTTCAATGTCGTGTTCTGAAAATATATATTATCTACTTCATGATTTACATAACAGTACCTGCATATAAAATTCAAAGGAAACATATAATTCTCAGTTTAGTGTATTCGTATAATAGGGATGATTTTAGGGGATTCTGATAAAAGTGGATGTCTTATTTCCAGCATCTTAGTATTAAGCCAAGGTTTGGCTTGCTTTTTGATATTGATGGGGTGATAGTGCGAGGGAAAAATGTATTGCCACCTGTACAGGAATCATTTAAAAGGTTGAAGGACAAGGATGGCAATTTTAGAGTACCAACTGTATTTGTGACAAACAGTGGCAATGCCTTAAGAAGTCAAAAAGCAGAGGACCTTTCAAAATGGATTGGTTTTAAAGTGAGTGAATCCCAGGTGGTAATGGCACACTCCCCACTACAAATGTTTAACCAATTACATGATAAGCAAGTGTTAATATCGGGTCAAGGACCTGTTAGAGAAATTGCAGAGGAACTAGGATTCCGAAAGACCACAACAATAGAGGAACTAGTAAAAAATTATCCCTCATTAGATTATGTTAATATGAAAAAGAGAAATCCCCAGAGTGGTCCCATAGACCCGAATTTTCCGAAAATCGAGGGAATTGTATTACTTAGCGAGCCCACTACGTGGGAAACGCCGTTGCAACTGATGGTCGATCTTTTAATGACCAATGGAGTACCGGACGCGGTGCCCCGATCAATTCCTTATCCTCACATTCCAATTCTGGCATGTAATATGGATTTGTTATGGGTGTCCGAGGCTCCGATTCCTCGATACGGCCATGGTGCTTTCTTATTATGTCTCGAGGCCTTGTACAAGAAGGTGACAGGCAGGGACATGATGTACTCTGTTTTAGCGGGAAAACCTAGTGAAATCACTTATTATCATGCAAATCACGTGCTGGTAGAACATGCCAGAAGTATTGGGATACAACATAATATCGACACGCTGTATGCGATTGGGTAATCGACGTTAATTAATTAACTAGCTCTACAATAGCATTTTAATTAACCAGGACGTCGATTCAAGCGTCCTTTCCCCTTTTCTTACGTTTCAGGGATAACATCAATACAGATATCTTCGGTGCAAATCTTTACGATAAATATCTAAGCCGGTACGAGTCCTCCGGGGGTGAGAAGGCCCATAGCTTGGAGCGGTTGCTCGGAAGAACAATGAAAGGGCCTAGTGCGAAAGCATGTATCAGTATTTTAGTCGAAACTGGTGTTCACCAGCGGGATTCGCGTTTCTCGCCTGAGCACAGTCCACGAGACTTTCTGCCAGTCGAGGATGGTCTATGCAAGCCAGCGTTTATCGTGGCCGATGTCGGCCGGGCGATTGATCTCGCGTTCAAAGAGGAGAAATTCGATTGAACGACTAGATAGCAAAATATTTCTAGCCCTGGAGTGTTCACGCCCTTTAATTCATTGATATCAGTCAGAGAACAAAAAGATAAAAAGTAAAATTCGTTTTAGGTATAACTCGATTAAGACTAAGTATTATCATGTTTAGTATCAACACGGTTCTGAGAGGAGTGCTTGAGAACACCTTGGCTTTTCAAAGTCACGTAGAAAAATCACTAGGTAACCGAAGATTGCTCGGAACTATTATTGACTTTAGGTCAATGTTTCGGTACTCGGTTCCTCGCGGTTTTGCCATAGATTAATTAGAGAGCAATTGTACTCGCAAGTATTGCCGATTACATTTCAGACGGACGGTAGAACTACAAGAATTATTTGAACGGAGGGTGCTAGAGTGAACTCTGTGTATTCGACGAATATCCGTGACTTATGTTGTTATAGTGTATTCGAGAGGTATCTTCAGATTAGTACTTGATACCCAGGTATACCTTGGTCAAGGTATGCCTTGCATTCTAGATAAATCAATGTAGATAGATACGCGGTGCATGTACATGTGACCCTTCGGTCTTTATAGAACTTTTAACCTATTCACGGTTGTTGAATTTTATCTAGCCAGCGTTAAAGGTGTTCCGCGAGTATTTTTGCGCCAAATTATTTTATAATGGAACACTCTGACTAATGCAAGCCTGTCACGCACGCTTGTTTTCATTAAAGAGTATCCCTCGATCAAGGGATGTATCTTATATAAAATATAGTAAAGAGTTGCGTTTGTTAATCGCGTCCGTTCTGTCGAACAATATGCGATCAATCAGTGAACTATCCTGAAAATTTATCCTCCATCATATATAGCAATATTCAGTTTTCTAAGACCGAGAACCATATCTAGTCCCATAGAACAGCTTTGATGTACGCTCTTTCCATATTGTCCAGTTGCATCATAGATGAAAACAAACCACGACCTATGTTTCGTCGCGCTCGATAGCTTCACGTATTCACGCGGTACTTTTTCCACGAGAAATAGAAAGAGCGAACACGAGACGGTTCGACCATGCAAGTACGTGAAACGCACATTCTTTGCTGCGCCGATTGTTGTCGAGTTTAATGAGCAGCGATGCACAGAAAAGGAGAGTAGAAGTTGTAGAGACTGTTCGTGCGACGTAGAATGAAAGCGCGAATGAATTTTAATCAAGAGGCAGCCTTCTCCATTTTGAATGTTACTTTTACAGCAATACACCTATAGGGTTGAGTGTCAGCTGCAATCATTGATTTGTAGAAGTCTTTCTCCCATAGAAGACCTGTGACTTTTATGGTGAAAAATTAGAATCTATTTTAGTAAAGCGCCACTCTTATTCATTTCCTACCTGCGATCCTCGACATATCCGTCTCTTTTCACTCTAGTCCACATTACATTTCAACAGCTCATCGTAAGAATTTCGTTTTAAACGCACAAACACATAAACATATATAAACAATTTTTTAAGTCATCACCTGTGATTTGTTTTACACACTACCATTGATTTTAATATATATATATACATTTTTCCACACGAACCATACTTGACTTCATTTATTTCATTAACTTGCATGACGTGGTGTATAATAATACTCCAATTGTCAAGGGAAAGTTGCGGGCAATGGCATCCGTGATGCGTTCGTGGCGTGCATACAGGACCTTACTCTCTGCTTCACCACTCATTCCACGTTTCTTCTTAGTATCGATACTAATTTGAGAAAGTATAATAACCGGTCATTCTTTCACTCAGAGTGAGTATTCACAAGAGTGAAGGGCAATCGAGATTCGAAGCGTAGTATTTTAATATTCAGGGTGTGAGTTTAGAAAGATGATCTGCAGACAATAATCGAGCGACTGCATCGTATAAATCTCATGACCTGTAAATTAAACGTTGAATGGTTCGATTAAATGATTCGATTATAATCAATCCGTGGCTGCGACACCCTGCGGCTGTCGATGTGCTTATAGTTTTACCCGAGACTCCCAAGTTCGACTTTATATCCGGTACATTCCTCATTAATATAAATCTTTTTAGTAGGTTCATGTATATGAAAGCAGTTGAACTCTCCATTTAGAGAAGCCAGCTTATATTTTAGAGAACCGGTCGAGGGTCTGGGGAGATTTCTATCTCATAATTTTCGTCGTCAGACATTCTTCGAGTGTCAGTCTGAGAAAGGGAATGACCCGTTTCAGTAGATTTCGACTGCATCCAATTGAATTAACGGGTTCATGACCGCGTTCACGACTGGATTCGAGTGTTTCCGATCTCTTTCTACCCGATTGATTCCTCCCAGAGCCAGAATTACGTGACCTTTCTCATTGTGCATGAACTCGGTGGGTTCGTGTCCAGCATGAGCGGCAGTAGCCGCATAGTTGACCTTGTCATTACATTAGTAATCAGTCAGCATTATGTCATGCCAGAAAGGGAGTCTGCTCTTCGGGTGGATGTGCCGAAAGAAGCAGGTCTGCCAATCCACAGTAACAACGCGTGTGTCAGTACCGAGCAATTAAAGCCACTTAAGTCATTCTCTTCCAATCCATTGGGAACTACGACTCTTCGTCGTTCCGGCTCTGGAATTTATATCGCTTCTTCCTTGATGTAAGAAAACCATCTCCATCAAATTTCAACCCCTGAAGTAATCGGGAAGACTCGGAAACATGGAAGAAACCGCCAGAATTAGCCGAAATTCATTATTCAGGATCGGTTTTCCATGTGTTTTAGGTCGAATACCGGCATTTCCCCCACAACATTTATGTTTTTTATCCGTTTTGAGACACGAGCAATCGAAAAATCAAGCATTCGTCCCGGTCCCAGAACCTTCGAAAAATCGAAAATTTTTGAAGGGGTATGCCTTAAAAAATTTGCGAAAAAATGAATTTTGAGCTAGGGCTCTGGAATTTTTTTTACGTTTTCCTCGATGCAAAAAAACACTTTCTACAAAGTTTCAGCCCCGGGAAAGGTCGGGAAGATAAAAAAACATGTGGAAAACCGTTGAAATGAAATATTCCAGATCGGTTTTCCATGTGTTTTAGGTAGAATTCCGGCATTTCCCCCACAACATTGGTGTTTTTTATCCGTTTTGAGACACGAGGAATCGAAAAATCAAGCGTTCGTCCCGGTCCCAGAACCTTCGAAAAATCGAAAATTTTTGAAGGGGTATGCCTTAAAAAATTTGCGAAAAAATGAATTTTGAGCTAGGGCTCTGGAATTTTTTCTACTTTATCCTCGATGCAAAAAAACACTTTCTACAAAGTTTCAGCCCCGGGAAAGGTCGGGAAGATAAAAAAACATGGGGAAAACCGTTGAAATGAAATATTCCAGATCGGTTTTCCATGTGTTTTAGGTAGAATTCCGGCATTTCCCCCACAACATTGGTGTTTTTTATCCGTTTTGAGACACGAGGAATCGAAAAATCAAGCGTTCGTCCCGGTCCCAGAACCTTCGAAAAATCGAAAATTTTTGAAGGGGTATGCCTTAAAAAATTTGCGAAAAAATGAATTTTGAGCTAGGGCTCTGGAATTTTTTTTACGTTTTCCTCGATGCAAAAAAACACTTTCTACAAAGTTTCAGCCCCGGGAAAGGTCGGGAAGATAAAAAAACATGGGGAAAACCGTTGAAATGAAATATTCCAGATTGGTTTTCCATGTGTTTTAGGTAGAATTCCGGCATTTCCCCCACAACATTGGTGTTTTTTATCCGTTTTGAGACACGAGGAATCGAAAAATCAAGCGTTCGTCCCAGTCCCAGAACCTTCGAAAAATCGAAAATTTTTGAAGGGGTATGCCTTAAAAAATTTGCGAAAAAATGAATTTTGAGCTAGGGCTCTGGAATTTTTTTTACGTTTTCCTCGATGCAAAAAAACACTTTCTACAAAGTTTCAGCCCCGGGAAAGATCAGGAAGATAAAAAAACATGAGGAAAACCGTTGGAATTAGATAAAATTAATTATTCAGGATGGCCTTTCCACCTATTTTCGGCACAATTCCGGCATTTCTACCGGCGATTTCATGTTTCCTATCCGTTTTGATACTTAAACAATCGATTTATGAACAGTTCAAGAAAGTTAGAGAAAGTGGGAAAAATAGGAATATTATATCATACTAAAATATAGCGTTGAAACATTTCCTGGCCGGCAGCAGCGTGATAAATGAATAGAAAATACAAGTTAATATAAAAGCATATAATTACGATGGTTCGTAGCGAATGAACGTGAACGAGGCCAAAGGTAGAGCCTGGAAAGTATGCTTCTCACGTCGACACTCTCGTTAGCGCGGGATTTCACTGTCACCTTCTTCATTCCCATGCCGTACTTACCCAACCGAATTAGTGGACCGGTAGATCAGGACTTGGGGAAACAATGCAGCGTAGAAAGTCTCTGCTTTAAATTAGAAGAATATATAATTTATTCGTTGCGCTATAATTAAGTACATCCGGTGCATATTACAATAGCTCGGCATTATATTACACGCTCTTATATACAAGACTTGTACTGTACAAAGATTCCCTGGCTCTTGCAACGTCTCGACACACATTACCTGCAAGTCATCGAGTGGGCGAGGAAGCTTTGCTCACAAGTACCACCATGCATTGCATGGACTTTTAATAATTTAAATAAAGAGTTAAGAGGAGGAAGGAAGAGATCAGCATTTAACAGTCATCCAGATTAGTTTCCTGACCTTGCCTCGACTTTTTCTCATAGCATTCGAGTGCCCTCTGCACCCTCTCGTACAGTTCCTGAATCTCATCTTCCCTGGAGAATTCCCTCGAGTCAGATCTCGACAGAGATCTTTTTTGCACGAGTGCTGTCAGCATCAGAGTGATGACAGGCAAAGTCATTCCCAGTAGGAACGTGGGTGTCATCATATTTTTAAGACCATGTTTCTTGAAACCACGAAACAATTCCGACCAAATCCCTCCACCTTCTTCCTCTTCGTGGTACTTGCCGAGCTTTCCATAGAGGTGTGGCTTAATTTTGCCAGTTTTCGCGATGTAATTGTAATAGTGGGGGTCGTAAGACTGGGCGTACAGCTGGGAATAATAGACATCTTTGGTGGGTGGTGGTCCAGAGCCATATTCGACATCGGGGAACCAAGCTGTCGCGTCTTCGTAAGCCACTGGTGGATTGCTGATGGGAGCAGAGCCATGAAAGCCTGGTGGCCGCGTATAAATTATTTCCACTGGACCTTTCTTAACCACACCTATAATCACAAACAAAGTAATCATTAAAAGAATCGTCAATAACTATAACCTAGCATTATCAATGAATATATACCAGGAAATGGGGCTTTGTACAATGCTGGGCCGAGTTT
Organism: Ectemnius continuus; assembly: GCA_910591665.1. Classification (NCBI taxonomy): domain Eukaryota; kingdom Metazoa; phylum Arthropoda; class Insecta; order Hymenoptera; family Crabronidae; genus Ectemnius; species Ectemnius continuus. Next base: position 646,193 of record OU342866.1, read on the forward strand.
TGAATGTCCGTAGGGATACGGTTTCCCGTGGACTCTTCTCGTACGGCTGTACGAAGCTGGCGAATACACATAATCATTTCTTGACTGTATATTAGCTGGTAGTACCGGTGCATAGGGGATTCTCGGTAGAATCGGCTGGGATGCCAGTACCATAGATGCTCCAGCCATACCCGATGTGGCTTGAACATTTTGCTGATTGTAGATTCTCTCGTTTGCTTGCAATAATTGCTGATTAACCGCCGAGTAAATCTGTGGCGATTGCTGATGAATTGGTTTATTGTTTAACTGATGATTAACTTGGGCGGGCATTGAAGATTGCTGATGGATTTGAGGGGATGCCGTTTGAATTTGAGTCTGTACTGGATGTTGTACTTGCTCCGGGACTTGAAGTAATTTTTGTGGCTGTGGAACTTCATTATTTTGAGTGATCGCTCTGCTAGCCGGCACTTTTCTACTCTGAAGGTAGTGGTCCAAGGATACTCGAGATTCCTCCGGTGTCTTGGAGTTCAGGAAATCGTTCAGCGCTGATTCCGCTGGACTGAAGACATTCCTTGCTTGATATTGGGTCGAGGAGTATCCCGCCTGACTCGTGACTGGTGAAACCGTAGACGCGGATACCCTCTGTGTACTCAATGGCACTCTGGCTACATTACTCTTCATTGAGATCATCTCGTCGCTCTTTTCCGACTTAGATTTTTCCTTCCGTCTCTCGACTTCAATGACTTTGAATAATTTTTGGGGTGCCAATTCATTGCGAGCAGTTCTCTGAGAGACTTGCGATTCCTCGGCAGTGTAATCTGTATTCTCCGTTAAAGGATTCCCCTCGTAGTTCAATTGGCCGGAGACGAGTGCCAGTGCGAGGGCCAGGACGATAACTACGTTATTCATGACTCTGGAATCAAGCACAAGTAATTGTCGTCGTTCTCTTATTTGTTTGGAGAAGATATACTATGTTGGCGCGTTACAATTAGAGTGGCGCGACTTGGTACTATTTTATATTAACAATCAAGAGGACTTTCGAGCGTCAGAGAGCCGCTTCGAAAGGTTCTTTCTCGTGCCGTTCCACTTACATCGGACAAGAAGCGCGGCTTGCATGAAGAAGTCGAGAAAAAACGTGGCACACAGAAATACTGGCTGTACCAATGTTAGTGTGTAGTTAAATTCATGGTTTACGAGTAGCTAGTCTATTTTCGCCGGTGCATTATTCACTTGCTATTTACCTTTTATTTTTTTTACCAACTTCTTTTTAGTGATTAGCGGGATCGTTAGTATGTGCGCTATCAGTGGCTAGGAAACGAGCACGTAAACAGAATGAAAGAAAGCCGGTTTAATGGTCTGAGGTCTATTCTGAGGTGGGTATGGCGGTAGTTGGTATTCGTCGGAAGGAGAACACTTTCACAATCCATTGAAAATCGCCCCCACCGTGAAATTCACTCTTCTCCTGGGAAATGATTTCATCCGAGCGGCCAATATTTGGGAGTGAAACCGAGGAGGCGAGTGGCCGGTTCTCAAGTTTGGGTAGGCTCGAAGCTGTGTTGGTAGGTCGAGCACCGACAGTTAAAAAGCGCGTACCACTTTCTTCGGTCAAGGTGAGCGCAGCCGGCGCGCCGTATCACCCATACGGAAATGCCGCATCAATCGACGCTATGAGCTGCTTCGGGCGAAGCGGCTCCCCAGAGATTTGTTTCGATGCCAGTTTACTTCATAGGAATATAACGGAACTCTTTTTATTAAATATGCACTCGGTTCTTTATGCGAGTAAACAACTGGAGCCGCTGGCAACGATAAAGTTCCGCTGGTGCACTCGCACCCGAGTACGAATGCACTTGCGATAATAGTGCCTTACACTCGGGCTTCCTTTTTCACGATATCGCCACAACATAACATAAGCGAATCACTGTGAATGGAGCCTACCAATACTGAATGGTGGTAACCGATCGATAAACGTCTCTTGTCAGGAAAAAGATGATTCGATTTAAAGATTTCTGGGGAAAGAGTTAAACCGGCCTTGAAAGAGAGAGTGAAGGTAAATTCAAAGTGCATACCACGTGCAGGAAGATCATATTTTCAATTTTGGGATGGGTTTGTGCTCGGAATTAGCTCGCGCATCGTTTTCCATCGGCTAGAAATCCGGAACCAATACGAGACTTTCTAAAAACCGTTAAATCCATTATGAATTCAGCGTTCCAACGAGATTGGGGAGTATGCCGATTATTCCTGGCTGATCTATTGTTAATGGGATTCCTGGGGATTCATAAGAGATGGCGAGGCAAGAGCGCGCCAAAGACAGGTCAAGCAAACGGTGCGATTCGCTTTAACTATATGTTGCGCGTGGAGGTGGTGAATCGGATTAGGTACATCGAAGATTTGAAAGGTGTACGCGGCAGAATGTTGCAGCCGACTTAGCGGTAACCATGCAGGCATTTAGGACACACTTGCCACGATCGAGTAAGCCACAGGACAACCGGTAAACAACTCTCCGCCAACCATTCGTTTAATAATCGTATAATAATCGTGGTGAGGAGTATTAATGATCAAAGTTCTTGATCGGGGAATTCCTGGTTACTCACAGTCCTGGGAGAAAAGGTGCTCCTGAAGGCGAGGGGGCGTCGATATCGCCAGTGGTAGGTTGAACCCCTGGGACAAAGAGGTTTTAAAAGCACTCTATCGTTCGCGATCGAGAACGCCGACTGGCTGAATAGGTAACCGAGAGAAGAGTCCGTCCATCGGGCTGTCGGGAAGTAGGAAGACTGAGATCCACGAATGACGAGAAAGGCATTCACTTGGTGAACACTCCCTACCGTGACACCTTGCGCGTACTCATCGTTCTCCGTTCGTTCCTCGCCTACCAAAACCTTCCCTTCCCTTCCCCACCGGCACGTCCAGTTTCTCTAGGACCAATCGACCAATTAACGAAGAAGATCATACGTCGAACATCTGCATAATTCAACATAGTTCCACTTATTCAAACTCTGCCGGCATTCAGCAAAAATAAAACGGTATATTCGTGACTTGTATTGGCTGGCTGTGGGCAGTCTGGGGTGACATAGTCAGAGGAAGGAAGTCGATGCAGCGAATCTCCTTTTACGCGTGCTTTACTCCTCGTTCCCGGTAATAGCATTAATAAACATGTACGTGTTGGATATTCGAAATTCAAAAGAGGTAGTCCTGCATCAGATACATTGGAAACAAAACGATTCCTCTAAACAGGTGGTAGACTATTTCTACTGCTAAGTTTAGTAGGAGGCCTAGCACTGTTGGTGCTCTCTGCCCGCTTTCTTACGCAGCTGATAATTAAATCAAGTATGTGGGCCATGGATGCGTTAAAAATTCGTAGAAATCCTCCAGTTCCTCGCCACTCTTGAGATTGAAATGTCATAGTACGATTAAATATAACACAAGAATAGGGAAATGCGTAACGGAACAATCAGAATAACAATTAGTGAGCGCCGGTTCTATTAAGAGTGTCTGGAGATTGAATAACGGGAGACCTACTTGCAGGCTGTGACTCGAGGACAAGGAAATTCCCTTTTTTACGTGTTCCTCGGCCTAGCGTGCAGAACTCATCGTTTGTTTAACCTGGATTGTCGCCGCAAAGAAGGACAAGTGTTTGGTAGTGGCGAGTGAGCTCGAATCACTTTTCTTTTAAACGGCTTAGAAGCAGTCAGTGCTCCGGCTCTCTACGAAAGTCAAGGTGTTGCTCTGACTCACGTTTTATTTAAACCCGGCAATACGAAAGAATTTATCACGAAGGTCACCAGCCAAAAGTCCGTGCAATTATTACTAGTCGGCTTATTACTACGACAACTACACATTAGCCAGATGTTTATGGTGGGAGATGAAGGATTGCCCTTGACAATGAACTTGGCCCCCTCCCTTCCCAATTTATATATTCGGAGTTATACACCTCTATCGAGTCTAGTAGAATTCTAGTCTTCCCCGGTGCAAGTGCACTGCAAAAATGAATCAAGTGCATGTGGGATTAAGCATTACATAATATAGAATGTACGGCTATTATTGGGGACACTCGGTTTCGCCAAAACTTGGTGCGTTTCTCAGTTGGGATCTATAAATAAACGGCTTTTTGATGGGAGGAATCGGACAGATATCCTCCTAGAATATCGTCTTCCTTCTTTCGAGGGAGTTGGCCAGTACTAGAGAGTGGTGTCTGCCGTTTGTTTGTCCGGCAGGATTTTTCTCGAGTCGCAGTATCCAAGAGTTATTCATTTCTCGAAAATACGGTGACGCAGCGTTCCTCTTTTTGCACGTGCGCGTCGGGTCCTTGGTTGGCCAGGTAGAAGAAGTCAGAGGCGAGACACAAAGGCCTTATTTACGAACCAGTTCTCGTGAAGGGAAGCCAATCCTTTCACATTGCCCTTTCGAAGTGGCGAGTAGATAGTGGCGGTGAAAATTTGCCAAACAATACATAGAGAATGGGAGTAAGCGGTGATCATGTGCACACACCTACAGATATGAGTATCATCCTTCCGAGTCCATGCGTACCCGAGTAGCAGTAAGTGGCCCGGACCGTGCGTGTTATATAATTACAGTAGATTACTTCCATCGTCCGTGTCACATGGACGTGTATGCGGTGCCGGTGTGCCCCGCATGCACGACGCCGCTCTACTCCCTGATCGGCGAGCGCTCAGTCAACATTCGGACGTCGAGGATGGAGAGAGCACCGGGCAACCCTTCGACGCCGCCGCCGGTCACGTGCGCCTCTCGCATCAAGGATGCTATCCTTGACTTCCACCTGCAGGCCGATCGTATTTTTTACTGGTGAGAGCATTCAGTTAACCCAGAAATCCCACCTTCCCCTCTTGCAATCCCACTTCCTTCTCCGATCGCCCCGATCGCCCCGATCGCCCCCCGCGCGCCAAACACTCTCCAGTTAGAATCGCCCGATTTCGCAAATATTTCCCTCCATTAATTACACAAGTGTGATCGAGTGCAGTTGAAGCAGCAACGGTCGGTAGAATGCTTCCTCGAAATTGGAGGCCTTGCAACTGCTTGTGCGGCCAATCGGATATTACCGTAAGAGTTGCGATCGATTCTCTCGTGTCCGCAATAGTAGAATCAGACAAAGCAAGTTGCCGAGAGTAGAGCCTCAATTATACGAGTCATTGATAGCTTTCTGAGTACTGTCTTTCCGGCTAATTGTGCCTCCGGCTGAAGTGGCAGAATCATCCCGAAAGATAAGTGCAATTAATGTGACTTAATTGATGCGGTGGTCCCTCTTTGCCGCGTAACTTTTTTGTAATGCGACCATGTCGGTTTTTCATGCAATTAAAATCATAGTGGTTGACGAATGGCCGGGTAGCCGCGCGCTCTACGACACGCAACAGATCGCACACAATTGTACGCGTCGTCGCAAATGATTCGAGAGGAAGGTAGACCGAGACGCTGATCGCTCTTTCGCACACGTGATATTCAAACATGCCATTGTAAATCAGCGAATTAAGGCACCAGTCTCTTCTCAATTGTCTCAGTTTTCGAGAAAGCGACAGTGTCACGATTGACACTCAGCAGCGACATCAAAAATACGGGTTTGTCAGCGGAAACACGCACATCTGTTTCGGCTGCTTGATAAAATATGATAGCATCTACTTTTTGTCACCGTTCCATTACGAACCGACCGAAAACTCCCGTTTCAGCAAAAGCGCGTTATGAAACCGAGTCTACAAGGTTCTCAGCGGTTTCGATTCCAGAGCAAATAGTTTTTGAACGCGTCCAGAATGTACGATGCGGGAGATGGATCAGTCCATACGGAAGCGCGAAGCATAATGGCTAATTCCCTAATTAGCAGAAATAAAGAGACGTCTTTCGTTCCACAAATTGTCGACTGGTGACCTAGATGGAATGGTCAATTCCCGTAGTGCCTTGATTCGCACTTGGCCATTACTTAATTCGAAGACTTGGATCATTGAACCTCGGGGAAAATGTCTGTCGTAGTTGTAGTCTTATTGAACTGTTGTTTCTGGAGGTTGGCAGAAAGAAGCAGTAGACTGAATGAGTAAGGAAAAATTTGAGAAGAGGAAAATGTGGGCTATTTCAGGATCGGACTTAGCATAGGGAAGAAGCCGTGGCTCTGGTTGATAGTATCGCTGTGCATAAACTGTGCTTGTGCACCGGGCCTCCTGCTCTGGAAAGAAGAGGTGGACGATGTCGAGTTGTTCATGCCAAAGGACTCGATAGTGAGGAGCGATGCTGCCTGGGTGAAGGAGCACTTTCGTGATGATATCAGATATGAGAGCATTATTATCGTTGCCCCCAACGTCTTGGATCCGGAAGTGCTACGCTCGGTACATAGGAGATCATGAATTATTCGTCTTTTCCAAGATCCCTTGCCGCGTTAACGCATGAAACTATCCTAGAACTGTCGGGAGCTCTATCACGCCTCTCGGAATCTCGGTACATTTCACGCGATTTCCTCACTCCGACTAGACATCTGGAATCTTGATCGTTTTTTCATCTTAGATCAGTGACATCGAATCGGACGTGAAGGACATAGTGGTGAATAATGACACATGGAACGATGTTTGCGCCGGGTAAGCCCATCAATTTCCAGTGCCCTTCTCCACCAACAACGTAGAATTTCTTTCCTGGACGAACATCATTTTTCGTAGATTTCTTACGTGGTTTAAGAACATAAACTCGACAGACGCATTGGAAACATTCGATTTGACAGAAGATGTCCTTACAAAATTGAATGATATGATGCAGAAGGGCGGCTGCGTCTACCAGTCGATCCTCAAGCTCTGGCAAGAGAAATTGTCAAAGGACACGTATAATCTGACGATGGAGGAGGTCATCGAGGATGTGACGAAAGCAGTAAATGATAAGTCAGTCGACCTGTCTCATCAGTCCTTTTATTGTGAGGGTAACAGTTTGGAGCGGTTCGATTAAATTTGACGATCTCATTCGCATAGGTCGAACAAGAATATACTGCTGAACATAGAGCCATTACTGTCGGGTGTAGTGCGTGATAAAGAGGGTCGGGTAAAGGGGGCCAATGCAACAATCCTCAACTGGATGTTAAAGAAGTCGAATCCAAACTCGGCTGACTGGGAATTGGAATTCATTAATCGGGTTCTCCAGAAGAATCGGACTTTGCCACCGGGCATGGAAATCTACGCAGTCGCTTCCAGAAGTTATCAAGATTTTCTCAAGCAAATGGTGAACAACAATATGATTGTATTGTTTTGCGGGCTCTCTTTGATCGCAGTGTACGTGATGGTAATGATCGGTAGATGCAACGCTATCGAGCAACGCATTTACTTATCGATAATGGGGGTATCGGTGGTGGGTCAAGCGATTTTGTCCTCGTATGGGATATGTTATTACATGGGCTTTCTCTACGGGCCGGTACACCCCATTCTTCCATTTCTTTTGCTTGGAATTGGCGTGGATGATATGTTCGTCATAATGCAGAGTATGGAGCATTTATCGGAGAACGATAAGACTCTCAAGATTCCCGTTCGTATAGCAAAAGCACTTCAACAATCAGGTATGGGATAGAGAGTCCTTTAATTCTTAAGCGTCTGTGAAAGCAAATTCGAGGATTAATTAGTTGGTGTTAATCAGGGATGTCCATTACTGTGACTTCATTTACGAATGTGGTGGCGTTCGGCATTGGGATTACGACGGTTATGCCATTTTTGAGGTCCTTCTGCATGTTTGCTACAATGGGAATATTGTTCCTCTACATATTCGAGATATGTTTCTTCGTGAGCTGTTTGGTGTACGATGAGAGAAGGCTGGAAAGTCAAAGAGACGGGTGTCTGTGTCGGCCTAGACCGAACTGGAAGCCAAACGACTGCAGTCAGAGGAACACACAGCAGATCATCTTCGAGAATTATGTCGGCCCTTGGGTCATGAAGACCACGGTAAAAGGGGTCATACTGTTGATCACAGTAATTCTAGTATGCGTCAATGTTTGGGCCATATTCCAGTTAGAGCAAAACTTTGATCCACTTTGGTATTTGAATCAGGATTCCTATCCGATTCAATTCAACAATAAGCTAATCGAACATTTTCCAAAATTCGGCAAACGAGCTGGAATTTATTTGACGGGCGTCGATTATTACGAGGATCGAGAATCGCTTCTTCAGTTGTCTGACGTTCTTAGAAGCAATCGATTCATTAATAGTAAAACTTTCGATCCCTGGTTCGTCGCTTATGAAAAGTGGCTCAATAAGACTGTTCAAGGTAGGATTAACACCATCCAGCTGCATTACAATTCGATCACAGTCCAATAGAAGTCTTCCTATTTTTAGAGGATATCGAGAGCAAGGAAGAATATTTCAATATGCTGGGAGAATATTTAATATTCACGAGCGAGGGTCAGGCTTATGTCAAAGACATTAATTTGGACACGTTGCCCTTCGGGGAATATAATATAACGGTATCTATACTTGCTCGATCCAATGTCTTAATTAGGTGACCGAGTGTTATTTGTGATTCATCTTCCAGACATCACAAATTCTGATACAACACGTTCTGATAAATAATACGTCCGATCAAATACGTGCTATGCAATCGGTGCGCGAATCTCTTTTAGCTACGAACTTTACGCAAGGCCACGATCGCATGGCGATCTTTTCGGCGGACTACGTTTCGTGGACAGCCAATAAAGTAGGGTCAAAATCATTTTTTCCTCCTTCTTTTCTTCATCTCCGGTTCTCACATTATTTATTCCGTAGATCATAGGGGAGGAACTTATGCGAAATTTGTCCCTGGAAATCGTAGCAGTAGGAATCGTTACAGTCCTGCTTCTACGAAATTTGCAGGCCTCCTTCTGGGTGATTTGTTGTGTCATATTTACATTAATCGACCTACTCGGTTCCATGTACTTTTTGGGCCTAACCATTGAGATTTCTTCAAGTATTATGATACTGCTATGCGCAGGACTTGCGGTAGATTATGCTGCGCACGTAGGATTGGAGTTCACGCGATCAAGAGGCAGCAAAAATGGTAATTCACTTTGTACGAGCAAGTCGATAATTCATATAATCGATTATGGATAATTCTTGATAGAAAGGGCAATTGGAACATTGTCGATCATTGGGCCAGCAGTATTCAATGGCGGTCTCAGTACTTTCCTCGCATTTGTTTTGCTGGGCTCGAGCGAGACGTACATATTTAGTACCTTCTTTAAGGTATAGAACAGCGCTGACACACCACAGGCTTGTTTATTAGTCTAGATTCCAATAGTAGCCTTTTGTTTTCTTTTTAGTTATTTACATCCGTAGTAGGCTTCGGATTATTTCACGGTCTACTGTTTTTACCGGCAGCTTTAAGCATCGCTGGCCCCGCGGAGAGAAAAGCAAAGACCGCGCCAAAGGAAAATATTGTTCGCGAACAGAATGGGTATTGCATGGTTCCCTTAAAACACCCTAAACAAGGTAGTCATTTCAACGTATATCTCTTCATTTATTTCAATGCGTGCTACATAAATCGAGATACGCAATCCCGCAATTAAAACTAATTTTTACAGAGACTGAGGGATAGTCTGCCAAGTGATATTGGGAGCCTTATCAAAGACTGTTTAGATAAATACATGGTTGCAAGGGATATTCTTGTGTCTGGATTTTATGACTGCGAAAGTATGATATTCCTATAAGATTTGCCTGAACTTCTGTACATTATTTGTTTATCTGTCCTTTTATAAAAATAATAGAAAAAATCTTATTTCTAGTAAAGGTCCACTGGTTATCTTTTCCTCCTTGTTTTAACTTCTGTCCAGGCATCCTCACCAACTTCCATACTCTCATTTTCAGGCTGTTCTTCTTCTGAACTACTCTCTTGGTCATTTGCCACTGCTACTCCTCTTGATCTCCTAATAGCTTCACTAGACTTTATCCATGTCTGTTCTGCAGGGAGTTTGGCTAGTTCTTCGACCGCGAGCGCCTCGTTATTTTCGAGGCAATAGCGATAAAATCTTAATAGTTCGATTGCAACTTGTTCTCCACTGTTATCTTCCAGTTGAGTGTCAAAATGCTCATCCATAAAGTCTTCGAGTTCGTTGGCGACTTCTTTTGCGTCTAGATTTTCTGTAAACGAATCATTGATACGTGGATTTCTTTCTTGGGCACTGCTACTAGGCTTTTATCTTCGAATTGTGTGACCTACCATTCATGTACATAACCTCGGTCATGTAGGAGCAGAATTCCAAAGCTCTTTCTCTGCAGCCCATCCCATATTCCACAGCCATCTATAAGAAAAGAGTTACACGAATTCGGAAATCGACTGCTGGTCCATTATTTATAGTGATTTAATATTAACAATTAAACGCCGGACTTACTTTCAGTGCTGTCCAATTACTGAAGATTCGCTGTGTGACAGAAAGAAAAAATTCCTTTGTGTTTGCCATTTTATCTCAGGATTATAATTGTGCCGTACTACAGTTATTAATTATATAAATTTGCCTTATTAATCACTGAAACAAACAGAGAACTTTCGGAGTACCCATTGCCATGTGAGAGTGTCCTAACACTTTTACGTTGCGGTCTTGTCAGTTAATGCTAGGTCGATGTTTGATAGTGAGTGAGTGAGGGGCGCGTATGTGTTTCTTAACGCACTGTACCGTAGTATGTTGTATGTGAGGGATGTAGAAAGCAGTAGAGGCTGCTGTAGCATAGAGCAGTGTAGAGCATAGAGTTGTGGGTTAATTCCGGCTTCAAATTAGCATCACTTTTCGGAGTGAAATACTCTTTTGCCGTTGAATGAGAGATGTCCGATGCATTCGAGGAAATCCAAGCCATTAAAATCAAGAGGAACAGTTTGCGTGAAAAATTGCAAAAACGGAAACGCGAACGACATGAACTATTTACGTTTACTTCTGCAAGTGCTACTTCATCCACCCTGACAAGTGATTCACCAGCAACTGGTAGTAAGGCTTTCAGAGTCTTAAGATTATAGTGCTAGCACCACTATTCCATGGATTATTACATTAGTCATTCATTTTATTGTAGATTCAATTGGAACATCATTTAAATCTGATCACAGTGAATATGAAAGAGATGTTCTTTGCATTCTGCACGAGTCCTCTCCCAATTTGCCTATTACATCCGCTGAATTAATAGATCAACTTAGAAAAAATCTCAATGCAGATGTATCTACCACTGATATCCATAAGATGCTGGAAAAGCTTGCAGCGCAGGATATTGTTAAGTTAGTGAGTTTCAGATTATCTAATGAAAACTCAGTATATTAGATATTTTTTAATAATGGTAAATATACCTTTTAGAATTAAAGAAGTCACTGAAAATGGGGTATTTGGATATACAGTATTATCAGTAGCTGAATCACAGTCGTCCTATCAGTCTCAGTCAGATGATACAGAAAATCCAGAAAGTGCAGAGACTTCTGCATCTGAGCTGAATGACAATGTGCCTTCAGAAAAGCAACTTAAGTTAGATAAAAAAAATACAGAGGATATTATGTCCCTGATCTCCATGCCTACAATTCGAGAGAAAGAGAGTAAAAAAGTTGGAGAACAAATTTTAGACCTTTTATCAAAGCAGACATCTAAAGAAAAGTCATTAGCAGAGCGCTTTAGATCTCAAGGTGGGGCACAAGTTATGGAATTCTGTCCTCATGGAACAAGAGTTGATTGTGTAAAAATAAATGGGGGTCCGGGATATGCAGAGAAATGCAAAAAATTACATTTCAAAAAAATTATTCAGAGTCATACAGATGAATCATTGGGGGACTGCAGTTTTTTGAACACTTGTTTTCACATGGATACTTGCAAGTAAGTACCCTTTGAATTAGGGAGCAGGTTCTTTGTGATGAAGGTTTATAATTCATTGCCAAATTACATACAGGTATGTTCACTATGAAGTAGATGGACCAACTGCTCAACCAAAAGAATTGGCTGATCCTGATAATTCCAGTAATTCTGCTGTCAGTAAGACTTTGACTTTAGACTCGAAAAACGGCGCGAACGCAAGTTGCACCAGCACTGTAGGTAGTGAATTGACCCTTTATCCACCACAGTGGATACAATGCGATCTTCGATATCTCGACATGACAGTCCTTGGAAAATTTGCTGTTATCATGGCTGATCCACCCTGGGATATCCACATGGAACTGCCATATGGTACCATGTCTGACGACGAAATGAGGCAACTTGGTATACCTGCTCTACAGGATGAAGGCCTATTGTTTCTATGGGTGACTGGTCGCGCGATGGAGCTCGGCCGCGAATGTTTACAACTTTGGGGATACGAAAGGGTCGACGAAATAATCTGGGTGAAGACGAATCAGTTGCAAAGGATCATTCGTACTGGTAGGACGGGTCACTGGTTGAATCACGGCAAAGAACACTGTTTAGTTGGAATGAAAGGGAATCCGAGAATTAACCGGGGTTTGGATAGTGATGTAATTGTGGCGGAAGTGCGAGCGACCAGTCATAAGCCAGACGAAATATACGGAATTATTGAGCGCATGAGTCCGGGCACGAGAAAAATTGAATTATTCGGCAGACCGCATAACGTACAGCCGAACTGGATTACTTTAGGTAATCAGGTGGAGGGAGTTCATTTGGTAGACCCACAACTTATAAAAGCATTTAAAAAGCGCTATCCTGATGGGAACTCGATGAAACCGACCAAGCCATAGTCAGCATTACACTTGGCTTAACGTGAGCCATTCTTATTTCGTGAAGAGGCGTATGTGATGTGAATAAACAATAATCCAGGTATGATTTGTACTTTCTAGTACATACTTTATTCATGTGGTATCAGTGATCTCGCGAAAATAATACAAACGGCAATTCTATTTTTTGATGTTTTACATGTACAACCGTAATATAAACATATAGCTATTCGACTTCTAGTGATTCACCTGGGTATGGAATGAGTAATTTGGGAGCACTCCCAAAGTTTCTTATAGTCAATTTACTTACAACTAAAGCAATAACTTATAAAGTATTAAAGTTATTTGAGCGTATAGTACAAATACATATTTAATTACTAAATATATCCAATACTGTCTCGTTTGTGTTTTAAAAAACCCCGCTTTAACGTCAGAGAAAAATGATTCTCGGTGATACTGCTCAAAGAAGATCGTGCAGAAGGCTGTGCCTTTCGTGTTTTATATGTCACTTGATTCTCCTTATCTTCGGTATTAGACGCATGTTCCCGGGAAGTAATACTCGTGATAACTTTATTAAAGCAATCCACCCAATGTCTCCTTCCATGCCCATCTTCTGTAGTTAGCGTGTGTTCTCCAATTTTAAAACTGGAGTTCTCCATTGAGTTGTCATCAGTCTCTATGCAGATCTCATGTTTCGGAATAACGGGAAACGAGAGGGTATATTTCTTAGTCGCCGACCTAGCACGACGCGTTAGTGCGAAACCAGTGTCGAAGAGGAAACATTGGAATTTCTGAAAGAAACTGGCAATATAATAAAATTCATATTTGCGGCAAGTTTCGTTATACAACCGCAAAAAATCATTACCATTCCTCTCATATCTTTCAGTGGGCCTTCTGTAATTAATTCCATGGCATTTTCAATGCATTTTAGGGGATCATATTCTGTCTTTACATGAATCTTTGATAGTGCTAATTTGCACTCGGCATCCCCCATAGTTTTATCAATACTTTTAAGTAGTTTGGAAAGCATACTGCTCGCCTCATTCAATGCCGTTTGGTCCATATGAGAAGTCGGCGTGTGTCTCAGGATTTCTTTTACCAATAAAGGATATTTAACGATACGTGATCGAGGCACATCTATATATGTCCACAAATCGCTGGAATGAGGCGATTCCAAACGCTTTTTGAGAAACGATTGAAATCGTTTACTTGTTAATCTCTTTTCTTCCAACAAATGTTTGGCCCATATCTGGGTTTTACATCTTTCCAGATATGGTTGTGAAAGTAGAGAGATCTGGGTCAAACATATATCCAATAAGTTTTATGACAATATTATGGAAATCTTTGTATTACAAATTAATTAAACTAACCCAGTTGAGGATAGTAGGACCCACTGATTCAGTATAACCATTCTGGTCTCTCAGGCTAACCAGTTCATCTCTTAATCTAGTGTGTATATCAATTAACTGTGTGGTGCCTTCAAAAAGAATTTGAAGTTCATCAGCAGTAAAGATACCAGAAGATATCAGTGGTTCATAGTAAAAATCTTTCAGTATAGACAAGTCACTGAGAAATACATTCTCCCCACAGTACAATTCATATATTGCCTCTTGTCTTTTGATTTCTTTTGTGCTTAAGCTGTTATTCAATCTGTCTCTAATGCCTGACTTTGCTACATCTAACACCCAGCTCTTTAGTGTAAAATTACTTGCATTTTCCACATTAGTTTTACTTCTAAAAATAAATCACAAGTTAGTATAAAGAAACATACTATATTAAATACCACATTGAGTCCAGTACTTTTTCCTGAGAGTGCCAGAATCCGTATTATTTTCTCCAAATGATAAGTCCACCGTGCTGGACTGAATGGTGAAGGACCTATGAAGGACACTAGTACTTTTATTTCCTATGCCAGTTGAGGCAAAGATACTGCTGGCAACTTCTGTGATTCTCCTTCTTTTTTTCTTTTTACCAACTTCGGTTTCCAATGATATATCCATTGAACTGACACTAATCGCGTCACTTTTTGGTCGTTTGCGTGATCGCTTTCAAAATAAATTTGAAGACATCATTTTATTCATAAAATCGAGAAAAACCATTCGATCACACCCACCACCACGTATTAAATGAAGATCGTGGAACATTTGCACGTTTAGATCGAAGAAAGACTGTATACAGTTGTGATTCAAACAAAGAGCAAACGAGCCCAAGAACTTACCGTCCAGAATCTTTTACGAGGCTCCTGAAATCCATCTCTTATTGTGGTATTTGCTTCTTCGTCCATTTCTTTTACAGTTGATATCAAGTCACTCATAAAAATTTATCTTTAGAAATATCATAGTTCATATTACACTCGTTGAATGGGAAAAGGCCGGGGATTCTAGTAACCATTAGAGTGCGCAAACTGACGAGAGATTCGTAGGGTCAACAGACCGGGTTGATTTTCGGTTTTCACTCGCAATGGTCTTGGCAGTAATCGTCAGCGTGTGCTTCATTGGATTCCTACTACATGTGATGAGGTCCTGCTATGTTTCTTCTTATTAGAAATAATCATTTGGATTTAGAATAACTGTCAGACACCGAGGAAAGGTTAACATTGCGCTTCCAGAGTTCATCAACGGATAAAGTTTCAAAATAATGCACGTCCTATTTATGTGATCGGCCTTTTAACCGAACCAAGTTTAACATCACAACAGAAAGTTTGTGTTCGCGTATCCGTAAGATATACTTTTATGCCATTCAACAATTTTTCTTGTTTTCAATGACTTCCATACGATGTGCAGCTGTGTGATGCACTGCGATCACGTCGTCTCTTGTACACCATTGTACACTAGTGCCATTTCCATTCATTCGAGAAAGACAGCAGTATAGTTTTTTTGAGTCACCAACGTATCTTTGCTTTTGAATTTCTACCGCCATGTACGACCGACGTTATGAACATATTTATTTATTTATAAGTCTTCCGCAAATAATTATTAACGAATCATGAATATTTCTATCTGCCTTCTTCACTGAGAGAAAGGTAGTGCATTTTCGTTCGTTAGTTTCTCGTGCATGTGAGACAGATACTGTTCATGGTTCACGTGTCATTCGTATCATAGGTTATAGAGAGGGCTTGTTATTATTGAAGATTCTAATTAAACGCAAGATGTTTACAATCAATATTTTCTAGCGCCAAGAGAAATGTAGAATGCGCATGCGATGAATAAACCTACAGTGAGAAAGGAGTATTCATCTTATTGTATTTTTATTCAGAGACTTCTCAGACGACAAGGGACGCCGTGCTCGTCGTGCTAGAAACTCCAAGGAGTATAGTATGGAAGGGACCAGGAAAAAATCGAGTAGGCTTCCCGAGACAAATCGTAATGCACCAGGTCGAAACTGGGAGAAGTTTAAAAGTGTGATTGTCAGTACAACTAAGTCTGACACTGACATTCATAATGTCCCAAGGAAGTCTCATGTGATACAAAAGAGAAAAGCTAATGCAACTCTGATGAATATGGTATCCATAAGTGGATTCATGTTGATTTAGAAACTGCACCAGAGCCAATTTCATTGGGACTTGTATTTTAGGCTACTATGTCACAGATGGACACAGTGTCCGAGGAAGTACACGAGGAACACAAAAAGGGATTGACCAAACATATTGCAATGGATTGCGAGATGGTAGGAATTGGTGATGGAAGCACGAGTATGATAGCCAGGGTGTCCATAGTGAATAGGCATGGATATTGTTTGTATGATAAATATGTGAAGGCTAGGGAATCAGTAACCGATTATAGGACTGAAGTGAGTGGCATTAGGCCAGATCATCTTGTTAATGGAGAGGACTTTGAAGTTGTGCAGAAAGAAGTGGCTGAGATTCTGAAGCACAGAGTTTTAATAGGACATGCATTGAAACATGATTTAGATGTTCTGTATCTTTCACATCCTAGAAAGTTTATTAGGGATACATCCAGGTTTAAGCCCTTTAGACAATTATCCAGGGGTTCCACCCCAAGTTTAAAGAAGCTTGCACATGAATTATTAGGTAGACGCATTCAAACTGGAGAACACAGTTCTGTTGAAGATGCCAGAGCTGCTATGCAACTGTATGTTTTATATAAAAACAAGTGGGAGTCAGATCTCTATTCCAAATAAAGTTATTATGCCCGGACAATCTACTAAAAACTTCTTTTTACTAAGAAGGTCACATTTGAATTGTGATGCAAGGTTGCTGGATATTTCACACAGAACAAAGTTGAAATCAGGTTGTACAATAGAGTGTGTATATGATATGAAGTCAGGATGTGTAATAATGTTATAACAATTAAATAAATTTCTTTTTGTTCTACATATTTACATGCTCCTTTTTTGCTATATGCAATAACCGTCATATTCCACCGGGTCAACAACCGCGTAATCCAATTTTTTCAATTATTGTTGCCACTTTACGGTTTTGAGAGATAGCGCGGAAGGAATGAAAAATTAGACCGAGGATATTGGTGCCCAGGGTTACTGCAGAGGAGAGAGAGTGCAAAGAAGGTCGAAGGTCGGTCCCTCCTGATTAAGACCGCTTGGCGCTCTCGGATTTTCATTCCGACTTCATTTATGGTAAACATGTGGATTACGCGGCGACCTTGTTATCACCATCAACCTTATCGCCTCCCGGATTTACCTTCTTTTTCCGTATGATGACCGTTTAATGGTCTCGGCTGGTTATTTCTTGTCCGGCTGCAAGACCAGCAACAGCTCCTTTCCTTCGCCCCAGTATTCAGCAATTGTGTCAATAGTGAGTAATTTTTTCGAACACGCTATAATGGTGACCGTGAAATTAATATATCGTTACTTCTTCGGGAATATATTACGCCCACCCGCCTAAAGAATATTTATTATAAACGTAAGGCGCTAGTTTTGTTTTATCTCTTCTATTATCAGTTATCTGTTACGTGTGAAAGAAAGTATTTACTTTATACAATTCGTTGTCGATAGTGCGTGATGTTTCGACAAAGATATAAAGGCCATGCTGCCTTGCGGTACTGGTATTGCAAGGAAAGTAATTCGCATGAGAAAAAGAAAGATTACCTCTGACTTGCGATCGTGCATGCTGTACCTTTCACATTTCTAGCTTGATCGGACATTCCCCCTACATATAAAGTTGCGGCCTTCGCTATTACAGTATTACCACAGCGTACCATATTTCCATACTTTTGTCGATCTCAACCCTTTCGGTACAATACTTTTCTTACCCAAAAAAGTAGTCCATTGCGTCGAACATTAATTGCATTTGTATTATTGATTAGCAGCAATCATAGAGAGCGGGAAACTCTTGAATTTCTAATTGTCTGTTGGGTGAAGGAAAGTTTTAGCAAGTTTTCGCGAGCATGAAGATCGCAGTGATCGGTGCTGGGTCCGCTGGTCTCGCAGCCATTCATCATTGCATATCGGAAACCTATAAGGACGAAGTGGTGTGCTATGAGAAAACAGACCAAGTAGGTGGTACATGGGTTTACAGAGAAGAAACTGGTTTTGATCGATACGGTTTGCCGATACACACCAGCATGTATAAAAGTCTAAGGTACGGTTCACGGTGTGCCAGTCTGACAAGTGCATTCTTACGTATCCTTTCTCCATGTAATCCATATATCTAGGCATCAAGATGCCTATACGTATCATAATATGTACTGTAGATACGTCACTCTTATGTATGCATGATTTAGAACGAATCTTCCGAAGGAAGTAATGGGATATCCCGATTACAAGATACCAGATATGCCCGACAGTTATTTGACTCGAACGCAAATACTCGACTTTTTGAATTCGTATTGCGATCATTTCAAACTTCGCCAGTACATCCGTGTAAATATGATATCTGCATTTAAGTTCGACTACCTGACTCATTAATTAAATTAATGAGAATGGGAATACGATTTTCAGTTCCATCATAATGTCGAATTAGTTGAGCCCGTGTCGGAAACCAAGAAATGGTTAGTCAGAGTGAAGAATTTGGAAAACAATACTGTCTTAACTGAGACATTCGATGCAGTTATGGTCTGCAATGGTCATTACTTTGATCCCAGTCTTCCAAACTTGAAAGGCCAAGACATTTTTCAAGGCGAACAGCTGCACAGTCACGATTACCGTGTTCCCGAGGCGTTTGCCGGAAAAACCGTGGTCGTCCTGGGCGCCGGACCATCTGGTTCCGTTCTTTACATGACGCTCTTAAGATTCTTTCATTTAATAGAACTTCTAAACATCTTTCTTTCTTCAATTAGGTATGGATCTCGCACTAGAGATATCTCGCAGTGCAAAACGTGTGATTCTAAGTCATCATTTGAAAGAGACCATTGAGACGGTTTTCCCGGAAAATGTAATACAGGTAAATTCAAGTCTTCGATCAGTCAAGTTGCAAACACAATAGTTGAAGGAGTACTCGCGATTACGTTTGTCTGATTATTCAATAGAAACCAGACGTAACTGAATTAACAAAGGACAAAGCAATTTTCGCTGACGGTAGCGAGGAGACGATTGACGTAATGTTCTACTGTACAGGTAACGCTAAACCTAAAGATTAGTCCAAATACAATTAGATAGATCTTCTTTATATTTCTTTGCCCGAAGGATATAAGTATAGCTTTCCATTCTTGAGTCCGAAATGCGGGGTGCGTGTCGACTCGAATATGGTAACACCGTTATGGAAGCATCTGGTATCGATTGAAAATCCCACTCTTGCATTAGTGGGACTTCCGTATTATGTTTGTGCCTTCAGCATGTTCGACTTGCAGGTACAACTGCCTTTTCTATCGCCATAATATCTTAATATCTCGCACTTGTAAGTGCGCGTGTGTGTATTCTGATGTACGATTGAAAGTTCATTGGGGACTTGAAAGGTGCGGTTCCTCCTACGGTTTTGGCATGGGCATAGAGAATTTCCATCGAAGGCGGACATGCTCCTCGATGAGGCAGAGGAACTAAAGAGGCGATCGGCTAAGGGCCTTCAGAAGAGACACTTTCACATGATGGGGCCTGATCAAAAACAATACTACATTGATTTGTCGAATACCGCTGGGATTATGCCATTACCACCTGTCCTGACAGAACTGCATAACAACAGCAGTATGCGTTTCCTGGAGGACTTGGTCCACTACAGAGACGATAGATACAGGATCTTGGACGATTTTACCTTCATAAAGCTCGATTAAGTTTGTTGTACGAGAAGCCATTATATTTCGTCTATCCTCATTAAAGTGTAGGGTCTTAATTGCTTTCTAATTGGCCCATTAAGAATATTCCCCGGTAACTTTCCCTCCACTGTAAAGATCGAGATTTCCGATCGTGCAACGAAGGTGACTATTGGTAATAGCCTGCCAATTTAGCTGGGATTCTAAGAGGATCGGTATTCAGGTCTCACGGTCGATTTAAGCCTTAGAATGGTAGCTTAGAATAAAACGCGAATTCAATGATAGAATAGAAATTTGCGAAAAAATGAATTTTTGTACTAGGGCTCTGAAATTTATATCACTTATTCTTTGATGCAAGAAAACATTCCCCACCAAATTTCAGCCCCGGAAAATGTCGGGAAGTATGGGAAACGTTGGAAAAACCGTCGAAATTAAACAAAATTCATTATTTAAAATCGGTTTTCCATATGTTTTAGGTAGAATTCCGGCATTTCCCCACCAACATTTATGTTTTTTATCCGTTTTGAGACACGGACAATCGAAAAATCAAGCGTTCGTCCCGGTCCCGAGACCTTCGAAAAATCGAAAATTTTTGAAGGGGTATGCCTTAAAAAATTTACGAAAAAATGAATTTTGAGATAGGGCTCTGGAATTTTTTCTACGTTTTCCTCGATGCAAAAAAACACTTTCTACAAAGTTCCAGCCCCGGGAAAGGTCGGGAAGATAAAAAAACATGAGGAAAACCGTTGAAATGAAATATTCCAGATCGGTTTTCCATGTGTTTTATGTACAATTCCGGCATTTCCCCCACAACATTTATGTTTTTTATGCGTTTTGAGACACGAGCAATCGAAAAATCAAGCGTTCGTCCCGGTCCCAGAACCTTCGAAAAATCGAAAATTTTTGAAGGGGTATGCCTTAAAAAATTTGCGAAAAAATGAATTTTGAGCTAGGGCTCTGGAATTTTTTCTACTTTCTCCTCGATGCAAAAGAACACTTTCTACAAAGATTCAGCCCCGGGAAAGGTCGGGAAGATAAAAAAACATGAGGAAAACCGTTGAAATGAAATATTCCAGATCGGTTTTCCATGTGTTTTAGGTAGAATTCCGGCATTTCCCCCACAACATTGGTGTTTTTTATCCGTTTTGAGACACGGACAATCGAAAAATCAAGCGTTCGTCCCGGTCCCAGAACCTTCGAAAAATCGAAAATTTTTGAAGGGGTATGCCTTAAAAAATTTGCGAAAAAATGAATTTTGAGCTAGGGCTCTGGAATTTTTTCTACGTTTTCCTCGATGCAAAAAAACACTTTCTACAAAGTTTCAGCCCCGGGAAAGGTCGGGAAGATAAAAAAACATGAGGAAAACCGTTGAAATGAAATATTCCAGATTGGTTTTCCATGTGTTTTAGGTAGAATTCCGGCATTTCCTCCACAACATTGGTGTTTTTTATCCGTTTTGAGACACGGACAATCGAAAAATCAAGCGTTCATCCCGGTCCGAGAACCTTCGAAAAATCGAAAATTTTTGAAGGGGTATGCCTTAAAAAATTTGCGAAAAAATGAATTTTGAGCTAGGGCTCTGGAATTTTTTCTACTTTCTCCTCGATGCAAAAGAACACTTTCTACAAAGTTTCAGCCCCGGGAAAGGTCGGGAAGATAAAAAAACATGAGGAAAACCATCGAAATGAAATATTCAAGATCGGTTTTCCACCTGTTTTAGGTAGAATTCCGGCATTTCCCCCGCAACATTTATGTTTTTCATCCGTTTTATGACTCAAACAATCGAAATATCAAGCGTTCGTTGCAGTCCCAGAACCTTTGAAAAATCGACCATTTTTGAAGGGGTATGCCTTAAAAAATTTGCGAAAAAATGAATTTTGAGCTAGGGCTCTGGAATTTTTTCTACGTTTTCCTCGATGCAAAAAAACACTTTCTACAAAGTTTCAGCCCCGGGAAAGGTCGGGAAGATAAAAAAACATGAGGAAAACCGTTGAAATGAAATATTCCAGATTGGTTTTCCATGTGTTTTAGGTAGAATTCCGGCATTTCCTCCACAACATTGGTGTTTTTTATCCGTTTTGAGACACGGACAATCGAAAAATCAAGCGTTCATCCCGGTCCGAGAACCTTCGAAAAATCGAAAATTTTTGAAGGGGTATGCCTTAAAAAATTTGCGAAAAAATGAATTTTGAGCTAGGGCTCTGGAATTTTTTCTACTTTCTCCTCGATGCAAAAGAACACTTTCTACAAAGTTTCAGCCCCGGGAAAGGTCGGGAAGATAAAAAAACATGAGGAAAACCATCGAAATGAAATATTCAAGATCGGTTTTCCACCTGTTTTAGGTAGAATTCCGGCATTTCCCCCGCAACATTTATGTTTTTCATCCGTTTTATGACTCAAACAATCGAAATATCAAGCGTTCGTTGCAGTCCCAGAACCTTTGAAAAATCGACCATTTTTGAAGGGGTATCATGTGTTTTCGGTACAAGAGCGTCTTTCACATGACAGATTCTTTGAAGAACACAAAAGAGGAGGTAACATGAAAGCATAGATTAGTTAATGAGTGAAGAAAAAGGTCGAAAATCCCGCCAGAAGATTAGTTGGTTGCTGTTGGAAATAGTTGATGGCGCTAGCGATCGGGGTTGGTCGGGGTCGGTCGTCCGTCGGTGCGTCGGTCGGTTAAATGCCCTGAGCCCTGAGCCCCGATTCCGATCCACTCCGATTCGTGTCCCGTGTATATACGGCAGATGCAGTGTTGGGTGATGTAGCCTCTGTGTGTCAGTCTGTGTCAGTGTCGCGTGAGGTACGCATTTCGCCGTGTAGAATCGTTTCAAATTGAAGATGAGCATTTCCGCAGTCTCGCAGTGAATCAGTAGTCTGAGATATTTGAGTGCGCTTTGACCGCTGGGGCCACCATGGTAGAGCGTGGAAGGAATCAGCGCAATCAGGGAAATCATCAGCGTGAGTAGCCTGTAGGAGAAAAGTTGTTGGTGGTACGGATATACGTGTTTTCCTCGCTCGTGCCACCGCTCTTTCTCGTCTCTATTCCGGCCCCTCGCTCCAGCTGGACCGTGCGATACCGTCGCGCACTTTACTCATTCGACACCGACCATCTCTCGGGGGGCTTTTCCGGCCATAATTTATTTACCATTTCCCGAGTGGCGTATTCCAGCGGATAGAAAGTAGCTGGATTCAATGATGCGCGATATGTGGGCTACAGCGGCTAGAGTGAGACTCGGGTGAATGCATTTGTAAGAATGCACTCACGTCCGGCCCGTGCGTGTTGCGTGCCTTTCTTGCTTTTATGTAATTTTATCGTGGACACCTGTCCGTCGCTCAGGACTCATTGTCTACACTCGTGTGCTCTCATCTTCCCAGGCAGTAGACTCGATTTGCCTTGGGAGAGGTCGTCGAACGTTTCTGTCAACGACTCGGCCCTGCTTATCTGTCAAGTGTCCTGATTTCATGCTTACCGGAGAATCTATCGCTTCGCTCTATTTGGTGAGACGTTGTTCTAACGCGATTATCTTCTTGGCCACCCGTAATTGGTGCTGACCGATTGTCGAGTAATAGCGACTCTCAACACTTGGAATAACACGCTCGGCACTTGTCTTGCATGTCTTTTATTTTTTCCTCACGCGATTTCAACACTTGCAAAGCAATGCCTTTTGCCGAAAGTTTTTTCCTCCGCTTCTATCCTTCGATTCGTATGGCTTCACCGAAACCCCCTGATACATTGGAGCGTTTTATTAACGAAGGATAAATCGGGAATAGATATACAGTGAAATCTTGTAATTAATTAGGGTTCTAAAGAGGATTTAGAGGCATTGAAAGATGGCTACGAAAACGGAAGACACAGCATCCATTGATAATCAGAATGACGGTATAATGACTGTTTTTTTTTTTTAAACATTCAATGAGTATTCCAATACATTGTGTTAGTACTTATTGGTGTTATAGGGGAAAGTATGGATAAGGAGATATTAAACATCAGTGGGAATGATAGGGGGAATCATCGAATTCCTCCTTCTTATATGTATAATACTGGATCTGAGCAAGGCACCGGTGCTTTAGATCAAGATCAGAATAGTAGGAGAAATAATCAGGCCACAGAGGATCAATTAGGACCATTGCCATCTAACTGGGAAAAGGCTTACACTGAGACAGGAGAAGTTTATTTCATAGAGTACATTTTACCAGATTCTCAGATTATATTTGTGTGGTTGTTTGATTGAATTAACTACACTGTTTTTGTATTGTAGCCACAACACCGGCACCTCTCATTGGCTAGATCCAAGACTATCAAAGTTCCAAAAAAGATCACTGGAGGAATGTTTGGATGATGAGCTACCTTACGGATGGGAGAAAATAGATGATACCTTGTATGGTACATACTTCATAGATCACGTGAATCGTAGAACACAGTATGAGAATCCAGTATTACAAGCCAAGAGGGCTCAGCAAAGTTTAGTTGACAGGAAGAGTCCTAATTTTACTAGGAATCCTGATAAATTAAAGGGTCAGAGAATAAGGACCACTTTAATCAAGAGTTCAAGGGGACTAGGGTTCACCATTGTAGGTGGGGATGATTCCGTAGAACAGTTCTTACAGATCAAAAGTGTTGTTCCAAATGGTCCAGCTTGGCTTGATGGAAAATTACAGACTGGTATTGTCGTATCTCTAACATTACATATAATTATAAAATGCCATTAAAGGTTAAGGAATATACTTACTTGTTGTGGATTATAGGGGATGTGTTGGTATATGTCAATGATACATGTGTATTGGGATTTACACATAATGAAATGGTGAATGTATTCAAATCTATTAGTAGTGGGGACACAGTAACATTAGAGGTATGTAGAGGCTATTCCCTACCTTTTGATCCAAATGACCCAAACACAGAGGTGGTGACCACAATTGCTGTAAATGCACCAGGTAGGAAGAAGGCTGTGAATTATACTGTCCCTCAAATTTAAAATTAGTTTACCAAGTTATCTTCCACAGAAGTTCCTGGAATGTATATGGATTTAGATCCCTCCATGCAAACAAATGGGAGATTTAATTTCTTGGACTCCTCATTCTTGCCAGTACACAATTTACAAAATGGTGAAAATCTTGCCACAACCTCAGTAAATTCTATGCCAGATCTCTGTATATCTGATAAGATTAACACAATTAAAAGACCAAGCAGTACTGATATTATACTATCAGAGAGTAGTGATCAAAATGATAGTAAAGATTCACCATTGTCTAAGCCCGAATTTTTGAGCATCGCGATTGTGAAGGGGGCAATGGGCTTTGGGTTCACGATAGCGGATTCTGCACATGGTCAAAAAGTAAAGAAAATTTTAGACCGGCTACGATGTAAAAATTTAATGGAAGGCGATATACTAGTTAACATAAACGATATCAACGTTCGCAATATGTGTCATTCCGAAGTGGTTCAGGTCTTGAAAGACTGTCCGCGCAATGAAGAGGCACTGATCCATGTCCAAAGAACAAGTTCGAAAGCAAACGATAAAAAGGAGAAAAGTTCTCACGATTTCTTTAGAAGTAAGACGCCCACAGCAGACATATACAGTACACAATCGAAAACTGTAATACCCAGTAGACCAAAAACTCCTTTAGTTGATACAAGGAGTTGTCCAAAATCACCCACAAACCCAATCAGATCTAATTGGAATGAGGTGCAGAATGAAAACGAATTAAATCCGCTGGACGGTCGATATAAATATTCGGAATATCAACATGGGATGTATTATAATGATCCATACAAAGCGAATATTACGAATCTCTCCGAAAATTTTGCAACCATGGCAAATTTGGATGATGAATCGGTTGGTAACGTTCCAAAGCGTGATTGGGGGACCAGCGACAAGTTAAACATAAACAATGATGTATATTCCATTGATATTTCACATCATGAAAACATGTTGAAGCAAAATGGTTGCTTGCATTCGGATTATTATAAGGATTTGTACCCCATTCAATCTCATTCTCAATACAGTGAACAAGACTACAATGTATATTCGATCGGTCAAGAACAGAATGTTGATACAGGGGAAATTTGGGATAAACGGAAAGAGACCACGAGTTTCGAACATGAACAACCGCATTCCAGTTCAATACCGCGGTATATATATATACTCTATCGTCATTCAGGTTTCTCTCCATGGAAGTAATAATAGACACTTGGCTTTTCTTGGTAGATATCCGCAATATAATAACGATTTAGTCTGCCCCATGGTCCCTGATATAGAATGGATCGAAACATTAGTTACGCTCGTCAGACAGGACACAGGTTTCGGTTTCAGAATAGTTGGCGGTACAGAAGAAGGATCACAGGTGAGCTAGGAATTATTGTGGTGTTGTAAAAAGTTAATATCAATTGGAATGGTAGATCATACAAGTTTTATTAGGTCTCAGTTGGACACATTGTACCCGGCGGAGCAGCAGACTTAGACAATCGATTAAATACTGGAGATCTGATTATGTCCGTTGATGGGGAGAGCGTTATGAATTCGTCTCATCATCATGTAGTGCAGTTAATGATAGCAGCAGCTCAAAACGGACGAGTTACATTAGGAATTCGTCGTAAAATCAATACGCAAGATCACCTTCAGGAAAGTCTGCAGACTCCTTACAATAGACAAATGAATATTCAATATCCGTATGATGTGACAGTTACAAGAATGGAAAACGAAGGCTTCGGTTTTGTAATTATATCTTCCGTCAATAAAGCCGGCTCAACAATCGGGAGAATAATCGAAGGTTCCCCTGCTGAGCGATGTGGCCGTCTTAATGTTGGTGATCACATACTGGCAGTCAATCACGTTGATATCACTAACGTTTGCCACAAAGATATCGTAAATTTAATAAAAGATTCGGGTTACTCTGTTACGCTTACAATTGGCTATCCACTCGACGATTGCTGTAGCAATACATCGTTGTCACAAAAGGTATACTCCTCTTCCATATTTCTTAAGAACAAGTGGTTTCCTGGTTTATATTCGGTGTTTGTATAATATTTCAGGACGAGCCAACTGGTGATGGCGATGGGGGCCAATATCACGCCGTGGAATTAACTCGTGGCACCCGAGGTTTCGGTTTCAGTATTCGTGGTGGCCGTGAATTCCAAAATATGCCGTTATTTGTTCTTCAAATTGCAGAAAATGGTCCTGCGTCCATTGATAATCGACTAAGAGTACGTATGCTTTAATGATCGAACTTTGGATCATTACTGATCCAAATATCTTCAATATATATTTCAGGTGGGTGATCAAATAATTGAGATCAATGGCATTAATACCAAAAACATGACACATACAGAAGCCATTGAAATTATACGAAATGGTGGTCCGTCTGTTCGCCTTTTAGTACGACGTGGTTGCCAAATGCCTTCAGTGGTAGGTGCACCTCCACACCTCTACGACATGAACATATAACCACTTTCAGTAATAACCCATTAATCATCAAATTAACGACGTTTACTCCTGCAACGATAACTAATGCTAACGTTGCCTTTAGATTGTTTTTTTTTTTTAATTATTTCGGCGGACGGCTTCAAGGTATAACATTAGGCACTGTAATAAGTCAAACTAGAGGCAATATGGCAAAAGATTGGAAGTGAGTGTTAATCGACAGCGTGACTTCATCTAATATTGTCTTACAATATTATACCACGGACATGGTAGACGATATATATGTATAGGTATAAAATGACATATATACTATCGGTTCAAAGTATATGAGGATTCGTAATTCCAACAAATTCGCGTATCATGGGGCTTTCGTATCTTACACTATTACTACTCTGTGAGAAGCACTTCAAATTATACACGTATTGGTTCAGTGATAGAATCATCATCCATCATTCATCTGCACTTGATTAGGTTTAATCGATACTAACACCAATCATACCTATTCGAGTATGATACCCAACAAACACGGTTGTCAACTAACAAAAAAGTGACATTAGTTTATATTGATATTATCTGCGACAAACATTGCAAGTTGATGAGCTTTACACAATGATTTACAGTAGGAATCAGGAATGTGTCAATGATTCTTTTTCTTGCAGCTATGATTGCAGCTTGCAACGCGGTCCAAGTTACGTGGCCGAGATTTTGCTCATTCTAACAAAATTAGACTGGTGCTAACACTGTACTTTAATGATTCTAAATCCCGAGAAAAAGAATGTACATTCATTCTAATAACGTGTGATAGCTTGAGAGTGTTGTGCCTTGCGCGTGTTCCATATATAATAACAAAATTTTTAAGCTTGAGCTCGGAAGCAACTATAAATTTTTATTGAACTTCATTATAGAGTAATCTGACACTCGACCAAATAAGTATTCGACCGATCGATGAGAGCACCCCACGCAGGCATTTATTGAAATTACACAAGATGGGTGCACACCGTAAAAAGCGTCAGAAAGTTCGATTTTCTATTTCACTGATCTGCTGTTCATCTAAGAACAGATACCTATGATAAGAGAATGTTATATGTACATGAAAGTTTGAGCGGCACATAAGAATATTTGTAAGATTAAGTCTTAGCTTTTGGAGGAAAAGATCTCTAAGATTTTTGCGCGTTAACGACTCGGTGTTGTTTATCAATTATGCATTTTTAAAAGACTTTGACTAGGGTATAGTACAGGTGCAGACATACCATAGAACACGTAATGTGCAAGGTGGGGGGAGACTAATTTATGAGAGCCCGACTTGTTGGCCAGGTCAAATCATTTTGTCACGACTGTCGAACTTTTAACGTTTAGACCGCTTGTCATGTGAATGGAAAACGACGATTCTTCTATAACTCGTACCCTCCTTATGTCTGCGGTGATTTTATATATTTTTTAACGACGTTTGTCCATTTTTTGATAAATTCATTATACAATAGCCGGATTGTGGCCTTGATGAAACAAAATCTAATCGCAATAATCGCGTAGAGTAATCATCATCGGTTGTCGGTTTATTAGACTTTGTTCATATTGTTCGCGCGGGATTTCAACAAGATAAATAACGACAGTATACCCCTTTGAAGTATTTATTATCACTATACGAGATATCTATTTTACGTTGTGTTACGATTAAATTAAGTACTCATGTAACCAAAGATACAGATGCACTAATCAGCGGCCACTTTCCTCTGTGGTGCAACGTGGCAGACCGATGTAAAGGCAACTTTAAATCGTAGAAATAATTTAAAGATTCAGCTTTTCTGGAAATCAGTTTCTCTTGCTCACCAGCCATTAATGAGGACGCAAAGGGAACTTCTGAGAGGTACTGAAAGAGTGAAAACAGCCTCTCCCTGTCTGGAACGCGAAACTTGTATTACCTATTTGGGGATATGACAGATGTATTTTTTTACTAGTGGGTTCGAACATGCTTCAGGAAGCAGTGGTTGTTTATAGCATGAGGCGTTAACAAGATAACTAAGATTGTATTTTTAGATCTCAGCGTTACGATATAGAAATCACCGTCTCGAACATATAAATTGTATGCGCGGAGCGTAATATCGTTTCAGTGCTTCCAATGCGCTGAGACGAGAATGAACGGTGACTTTCATACTATCACAGCACGGTAATCGAATCTTTCAGTGGATCACACACTTTACTCACGTCATAATTATTGCGTTTATTTTTTATAATTATATATGTACAAGAAAATTGTATATTACGTAGGGTACGGCAGAAAGCCGTAGATAATTGTAAATATATATATGTATTTCTCCATGGGCTTTCGAGAAATATACAGGTAATTGCGAGCGTTGTACCCGAAGCAATACGTTGCCATTGTCGACCAGCGGTGCAGTGGCAATTCAACTTAATCAGGGGATGGATATCTCATCAGTACTATTCCTTTGCAACATCTCTTGCCCGAACCATGCTCCACCCTTCTTGAAGAACTCACAAGCACTATTATATATAAATCACACACTCACACAGAAACATATAAAGCTTTTGTATGAATTCTTGATCGCTATTCACTTATACACGATCTTTCAATTATTTTTCGGCACGATTATACAACTTGTCGCGAAGCTTTTTATATGCAGTACATTCGTATAAAATATTATATACATACTAACTATTATTGTACATTTCCATTACAGTACTCAGTGACTTTAACAATGCGATATAACTTCGAGAGGTTGATATTGTTATTGAAAGCATATTATAGGAATATTATATTGTTGTTGATATACACATCAAAATAATAAATACTGCATTTAATATCGCCAAGTCCTCTCGATCCATTTCAACTGACAATCTGCTGAGGCAATGATAACCACAGGTAGGCAACAGTTGTGAAGTTTAGGAGACCCTTTTCCAAGTACTGGTTAACTGAGAATATGGAGTACAGGTCTCTAGGGATGCGAATTTAGACAATACCCTTTTTATTTGTAGCATAAAATATTTATAGAAAATTCCAAGTAGACTGAAAAGCAGCGTGAATTCTACGAAAGGTGTCCCGATGATTTTAAACGCGGCGCTTGACCCACGACGTGGTCAACAATGTAGCCTGCGCCTATATTTCCAAGAACGCGACGCTTGACGTCTCGTCATGACGTCAACCAATCCTCTCAAACTTGTGCGTTTAAACTCTAGTTGAATGTAATCCTTCCGCTCGCTTTGTCCATAGAAACTCGAAAAAGAAATAGGACGCGTCGGCAAATTAGCCGCTTTCAACAGTAGGAGAAAGGTGTAGCATAGAAATATATGATTATTTCCTGTAATTCTGCCGTCCAAGTTGGAGCAGAAGCTGCCCGTTCGGTTGGTCAACCTGTCGATTGATCGCACGTATTTTACGCAGAATGTGTATCATATATATTTATGCCTGGGTCCCTCTGGGCGAATGTAAACAGAATTTTTTCGCAAATATGAAGTGACACGGCCGATCTGTACGGCTGTAAGGTGTGCGGAAGCTACGACTGATGATAGCGTGTTGACAGTGTTGTATTACGGAGCGGAGAATTATCGGGCTCGGGCTCTCCGTGAGCAGGAGATATACCCAGCGGGTAAAACGGGTTTGCTCTCGACCACCCGTAGTGTCTAGTGTCTGTCGCCTTCAGTGAGCTACGGTGCACGGTGATCTCTAGCTCTAGGTCGTAACTGCAATGCGGCACATTCTCCTGAATTCGTCGGCTGTTCGCTGAGGGTGAGTAACCGATCTTTCCTCTTCGCTCACCAGCTCTCCTCCTCGGCTTGACTTCCTCATCTTCGAATACCCCAAATAGTCTACCCTGTCTTATTCATATACGCTCTTTGGAGTCGCGGAGAGTCTGTTCTCTTGGTCTAAAAGTCTATCTACTAGAAATTTCGAGAGTAAGAAGAGGATGGATTATTCGTTGGGGATCGTAGGTCGGTTTACATTCCTAGCGTGATAGTCTGGCGTAAGGAAGTATTGTAAACGACGGGCTTACTATGGGTTCACGCATCGTGTAGCAGTTTGTGTCTCTGTATTTGGGTGCGTGCGTGTGTGCGGGCCTCTGCGTTTAGGCCAGCAGCATTCATGGGCGCACACAAGAGCAGTGCGCGCGCTCTGCGCACACAAACGCACAGGCAAAGCGAGCATAGCGCACGCACGTCCTCGTACACAGCACACAGCTATATGCCTTAGAGAGTACAAGCTAGTCGGATCGGAGTAGTCGAACGCCAGTCCGAAGTAGCAGCAGCATCTATATACAAGACGGTGGAAGAAGGCACGACGTGTTCTGGCAAATGCTCGTAAATAAGCAGTCGTAATGCTCGCTGCACGCGATACGCGATACGCGATCGCGATCGAAATGTACGCGTACGCGGGCTCCTGCCCGATCGCAGCATCAAGCCTTCTCTCTTCCTCTCTCCCGCCGATCTTCTCGCTTCGATCCAGCATCCTAGGAAATAATTAGTGGTACGATCGCGCGGCCACCCGCTCGATTCTCTCTCCTCTACACGTACATATATCGCCGCGACCCTGATGACTGATTACATTTTGCAGTTATCGCTTTTCCTATTACTCCGATAATCGCTCTACCAAATATACGCGGACAACTGCCAATTCGCCAAAAGTGCTGCAGCTTCAAGCGTCTTTTACGTGCTTTCTCCAACGGAGCGAGCTTCCTTTTCTTGTACATTTGTTGCGCGTTTTGCTGGAGATACACATTGAAGAGTGGTATTCAAGCTGGCTGATGAATAATTTATGCCAGAGCCTTTTATCCGAACGAGTTATCTCCTTGATTTTAGTTTGTTCCTCTTCTCATTTGGTATGCACCTTTAGTACAACGCCATAGCATACTAAAATTTCTGGGAGAGCATATACCATAAGTAGACCCCCTTGTGCTTTTCTTAGAGTCCAGCTTAAGGTTCATTCATTCCAATAGGTTCT
Organism: Ectemnius continuus; assembly: GCA_910591665.1. Lineage (NCBI taxonomy): Eukaryota > Metazoa > Arthropoda > Insecta > Hymenoptera > Crabronidae > Ectemnius > Ectemnius continuus. The sequence continues at coordinate 678,328 of OU342866.1, forward strand.
GCTTAGTCATTGTATTTATAAATTAAATACCACCCTAATTACTTGGAAGTTTCCTCCAGGAAAATGGAACACGTGTGCCCCGACCCTGGAATTAGTAATTAGAAGTGCATCCATATCTTCATAGTTGTTATTTAGCTTAGCCTGCTCCAAAACAGAGCTTAGCTCTCAGTTTGCTTTAGTCTAGTGGATGGCACACATCAGATTCTCCTCCAAGTGCATTATAAACTGACCAAGTTTTTGTTATTATGTTATAGTGATGGGAGCACACAATGCCTTTGACCAGTGGAAACTCCAGGAGATTTTTGACAGAAATGGCTCATGTCTCGCTATTAAGTCCAGAGCTTACATTAAGGCATGATACCGGTCAATTCTTAGGAGTACGTACTATGAAAGATCCAGATCCTCTGTGCTGTGCTTCGGAAGAGTGTGAACATAATGCTAGCTCTCCAAATGAGTGTGGCATGGTCTTTGGCCAGAACATTCTCAGAAGGATAAAAGATGAGCCTTGTGACACAGCTAACTCCTCGGCATATACTGAGCTTTCCACTAGTGCACATTTACACAGCTGGTGTGTTTCAAGTGACAATGATAGTTGTTCTGCTTGCATTTGTGAGAAAATGCATAGTGCGAATAGTGAGGCTGTCCCAGACAGTCACTGGTGTTCCATTATATATAATTTATTGAACTCACGCTCCATAAGAGGTGGGAGTACCAAAATTATGTGGCTAGCAGTTACAAAAAAAATTGGAATTTCATGGAGGAGTCAATTGTGGAGAACACTATTTATTTACTTGATTGGCTTAATGTGCGTGACAATATGCAATGCAGATTCAAACCAGTGTGCAGTTGGCCTGAAGACACCAGGACGTAAGTCATTGCTAAATATCTATCTTTTACACAATTGTTTTGTATAATAAATTTGCGTCGATCGTAATATTAGGTAAATAGGATTAAGAACATTCGCGAGCAGTTTCATGTGTCGCCCTTTAGATTTGCCTACCACTGGATTTATAAATAAAACATGCCGTTTATCTCTCTTTTTGGAATTCTACTGTTGAGCTAAATGCATATATCTATATTTAATGCTTAGGGCGTACTGTTGAAGTTAAGCCCGAAAGCCGAGTCTAAAATCTCCAGTTCTAGTGTTCACTCAACAAAGTTAGACACAGGATTTATTTCAAATTCAAAACTCTTAATTCCAGGCACCTGGCCGCAGGGTGATATAGTTCTTGAGCACGGCCAGTCTCTTAGGATTCTTTGTATATTAAATCAAACATTCGTGGACGCTGAATTCCCCGGAAAAAATGCGTCGGACCTCGTATTTTTTCGGAATAACAAAGAAATGGAACCAGAATACATAACAACGATAAATGTTACAACGATATCGTTAGATGTTGCGGAACCGCCACCCGCCGAAAACATGTATTATTGCAAATTACGGCTAAATAACGATCACAGCAAACAATACGAAACTGTTTGCCTCAATAAAGTCGTGATAGGCTGTAAGTACGAGTTTCAGAAATACGGAAGCTCGGGATAGCAAGATCGATTCGGTCATAGATACATATTCTGTAAGCGATATCAGTTTCCTTTTAAATAGCGTCATTCATGTCCGACTATCAGTACATCAACACGGGTCAAAAGGTGTTCGGTAGAAGCAAGCCACTATTGAGACGCATTTCATCAGGATCGTATGAATCGTTGATACTCCAATATCTTAGAAGTAATACTTAGGCCCCGTTGATAATAACACAAATTATCCTGAGAATTTCGAGCATCAATAGATGTTATTTATAAGCATTCTTAGTCGGAGTAGAAAAGTTGCTTCATAGAAACGGATTTTACGGTGAAAACATAATTATATCTCACGCTTACTTATCAGAATCGATCCAGTTATCTCGATTGTCTTTCGCGTATGTTTGAGGACATCTTTGATGATGAGCGTGACTAATAATACCCTGATTATTTACCAGTTAAACCTCAGGAGCCGCAGAATTTTACTTGCATCTCTCATAATTGGGAGAACATGATATGCACCTGGGATCCTGTTCCTAATTATGTCACTACAAGATTTATATTAGTTTTTAAACTACCTGGCCGAGCAGGTGGGCGAAAATTGTATCCGTGTCCGAAAGAAAATCAGCGACCATTATTGCCCAACACTTGTCTGTGGGACACAACAACCAATCCCATTTACAGACAGCCTTATGAATATTACACATTTATACTAAATGTTGAAAATGTGTTAGGGAATACAAGTGCAACGTACAAATTTCACCATTACGCTCATGGTGCGTTCCCAGTTTGTCCCTTATATTTTCGAACTGCAGTCTCCTTTTTTAAAAATATTTACTAAAATAAATAATTCTATGCGATTTTAGTTATACCGGCAAAACCAGCAAATCTTACGGTTATTAATAAAACTTCTGATAGTGCGCTGCTACACTGGAGCGTGCCTTTCCCGATGCAAAATTTTCCACCTGGTTTACATCACAGAATCACGTATCAAAATCAATGGGACTTCCAAAAGAGTTGGCAGGTGAGAGATTTCGCCCTGACAAGCGCATTTTAAATTTTTTCGTTTATTTACTAATCCTTCAATTTTGGTAATCTAGGTAATTAATATTACCAACGATATTCATATGCATAAGAGGTATTATAATCTCACGGGATTAGAGTATGCGAATACAGTATACGATGTACGCGTTTTTATGAAAAGCGCCGTTGCCATAGGTGAAGATAAATGGAGTCAATTTAGTGATGTTACATTCAGGACACCGCCAAGATGTAAGGCATCGTGGATACAAATCTATTTTAATACTGAAGATGCGGAACTTACATATTCATAATCGATTTTTGCACTTGGTATTTTAGTACCTGGCATTCCTCCAAAAACTGATATTGGAAGTTTCGAAATAGCGGAAAACAATGCTAATCGGGATGTATATTTGTATTGGCAAGCAATACCACAGTATTTAGAGAATGGCGATAATTTCAAGTACCACATCGATTATGTCGAGGAAAATGGACGGAAATTGTCATTGATTCCAAACGAGACTACTAGAACTTATGCTAAATTCAAGGGAATTAGTTATAATAGTTACAGGTTCGAAATTGTCGCGACAAATGTCGTGGGTGCAAACAAAGAACGAGCCAAGATCTTCGTACCGAGCAAATATGAAAGTAAGATGTGTAGAATAAAAATATTAAAATCAATGCAACGTATTCGTGAGATACTGACAGTATAAATCGTATTACAGTACCCCACGAGCCAATTGCATTTACAAAAATTGCGTTCGACGGTGGTCTCTATGAGTTATCTTGGAAGCCACCTATTATGAATATTGAAATAATGAATTATACAATTTTCTGGTGCGACAACGAACGCGATCGGCCTTACCAGTGCAGTGTACGTAAAAGTGCATTTCCAAGCTGTTGTTAATAATATGATATCAAAGTTGTACGTTGCCAATAATGATATCACTAATTATAGGGCTATCTTGATTGGGTGCACGTTTCGCGGAATACAACAATTTACAACATGACTGTTCCCGATCCCGATAAATTATATCAATTCGCCATCTCTGCGAATACGAGAAAGGGAAGCAGCGGTATGGTATGGGCTTCATGCACCGTTATTCACAATAAGGTAGTTGGAAAGATGAAGTCTGTCTGGATCAACCGCATCGGCTCAGATTTTATCGAAGTTGGGTGGAAGTTAGATTGTTCAGATCGGATTGGAATCGTAGAGGGTTTCAATATTTATTATTGCCCGATTGTCTCTCCGTACAATCTTAATTGTAAAGGCCCCAAATTAAATACTACTATAAAAGCGGATCCCCACACGATTCATGGAATAGTCAACAACTTGAAGCCGTATACGACGTATATGCTGGCCGTGGCCGTATTAACGAAGAGCGGCGAGGGCTTACACAGCGATCCCTTGTATAATACAACGCTCGAGGCAGCCCCAACCACACCACCACAAGACGTTAAGATAATTAACGTGACCAACACAACTATGTTTATTACCTGGAAACCGCCGACGGCGATGAACGGTGTTCTTCGATACTATGAGGTGTACTATAACGAGAACGAACAAAAGGTTGAAGAGGCGAATCACATCGAACTTAAAGACTTATTAGCTCACAAGAATTATAGCGTCAATGTGGCAGCATGCACAGTATCGTGCAGTGTTAAATCACCAACAATCTACAAGATAACAAACATTGGAATACCTGGAAAGATCAATGTGCCCAATGTCCGCTTCATGAATTCTAGCCAAGTAATTGTCATCTGGGGTAAACCTCAACATTCAGCTGGCCACTTGGATTACTATGAAATATCATCCAGTGATGGTGAAATACAGAACAGCACTCGAACAGGTACGGAATCAGGCAATATGTTTTTTTCTATGCAGATATCATTTACTTTTTACGTGTTATTACAATATTTTTTTTGTAATTCCATCTGCAGAAGCTCAGTTACCTATTCCTGATTGCAAAATTGTTGGTCGGGAACGGCTGTATCAGTTCCGTGTGCGCGCTGTTAATATTGCAGCAGATAGTACACACTTGAAAGGTCCTTGGTCTGAACCTGGAGAGGGAAACTGTTATAGCAATGGTCCATCATTCAGAGTCTGGGTCGTCATTTGGGTCATAGGCGGCCTCAGTGCTATAGCGATTCTTCTTTGTGTTGCGTATGCCTCAAAAAGGCTAGTATACCAAGTCTTTCAGTATCCATGATCGAACTCGATTGCCCTAAACAAGAAACATGATTCTACCGTATTTTTAATGTTACAGATTGTGGTTGAAATGTAAAGATATGTCCCGAATCGAAATCAATTTACCACCAGGACTGGCACCAAACGTGGTATGTGGTTTATTTTGTTCTGCAAGTTTTTTTTTATTAGGGAATGCTTGATTATATAATTGTGGAACGTCCATTTTACAGAAGTTACTACAGAAAGCAGGGGGTGAACAGCACATTCGACAATCATCTGCAGATTCAAGTGGTTGTTCGAGTGGTCAGGAATCCGTGACGTCTTCTCTTACATCAGAGTCTCAGGTTTCAAGTGATAGCGGAACTGAGATCGATCCAGTACCTGTGTCACCAAACAAATTATTAGAAACGTTACCTGCCTGGGAATCATCCAGCTTACGCCAGAGGAATGTGGGCTTGGGGAGACCTGTTTTAACCACGGACACTTCCAGATGGGAACCATATGTAAAGCTTGCGAAGCCTGGAGAACCAATTATGCCAGACACGTTGTCATTAGCAAGGTCCACACCTAATTTAACTGATAGTACTGGCTACACAACGTCACAACATGCCTGGTCATCCACTGGCTATATAAGCATGCCATCTTCCGAAGAATTATCTAGTAATCCAAGCCCGGTTCCTAAGGAGAGTGTCGCAGGAGGTGGTTATAGTGTAATTGGTTCTGTTCCAAAAACGGTAAAAGCAAAGTCCAATGGGGATACAGAGTTGACCGATTCAACTACTGATACATTGATACCTCTTAAAACCGAAACAAAGTCCGCGAATCCGTACATAACTTTAGCAGCTTTGGAACAAAAGCACCGGGAAAAAAAGATTGATAGGCGAAGTGAGTTGGAGGATTTGGCTTTTGCAGAAGCCATTAAATCGAAAAAGGATACAATAACCCCGTTTACCTCTTCTGACAAGAGTTCCAAGCCGTACGTCCAAACCGGTCTGATTGAGCCATTAAAACACCCCCATACTCTAAGTCCTACAGATAGTACAAGGAATAGCGGTATGTCTGTGCCTTTCGCGGTCACGTCTTTGACGGATTCGTGTAGTAAACCGTACGTCTCTTCATTCGCAAGCCCGACGTCTTTGCCAAGCGTGTTAACAGATTCTTCGTCAAAGCCTTACGTAGCTTTATCGTCGATTCCGGAAGTGCCGAAAACGACAAATACTCCCACGATTAGTTTAGAGTCCTCACCGAAGACAAGTGTTGTACCAGGTACCATACCAGAAGCGTCCAAACCATACGTCCTAGCAAGTACCGTTTTTCAAGTCCTGCAACAACAGAGTGGTGGAAAACCAGAGGTTCCATCGCCAGAGGTGATCGAGGATGTCGACGAGGACACCGCGACCTACCCTCTTTGTTGGCAGTCAGGTAGTCCGAAGCAGTCGTCAAAGTTAGAAGTGGAAAAACCAGTCATCGTGAAACAGAGCTCTGGTTACGTTACAATAGCTGAGAATCCGAAGTTGGACCAACATAGATCGTCCGCTGTATCGTCGGGGTATGTTTCACATGAGAGGTTCGAAAAACCTTTGCCACAGAATACTACAGGTCAATCAGACGAACAGTACAGTAAAGTAACTGTAGTGCCAAGTACTATGCAATGAAAAGTTTTGCAAGTTCATTCATAGTGGCAGTGCAGCTTCTCTTTTGTTTTATCGAGACAAATAAAGTCCAGAGCCTGCAAGCCGACATGACTCGATAAACCAACTTGGTGCAATACGATTTCACGTTTATAGGTGCTTTCATTCTGTAGTTGAGAATAATGATTTCTACATTTGTATATTTGAATTGATGTCCAGAGATATGTTGATTGGAACACAGAATGTATCACATCCTAAAATATGCTGCCAGAACAGTATTTTTGGTATGTATACATTTATGTGTTTTGGGGACGATTAGAAGTCTTCTCAAAGTTCCCTCGACCTCGAGGTATCTTGGAGCATAACACTTTTTGAATATTGGGAATGTAGTTGACAGTGGGCATATCGTATATAGCGATATGATCGACCCTGGGCGCATCTTAAACGTGAAATGCCCCATTTCTGAAAGTATGTACAAAACGGTTTTCTTTTGTATCATAATCTAGATCGTGCAATGTGATGTGAAGATCACTAGCAGCGTCTTAGCCATAAGTAGAGACTAGGTAAATTATGTGGCATATATATCGACGGACAACTCATCGTTGTCAGAACAATCAAATTCTTAGCCGGGTACGTAGGATGATATAGTAATTCTCATTGTAGAGAACGCGTCATTTAACCCTTATCATGTTTTTAGCTAACTGCCTAGTAACATTAACGTTATAGAATATCTGTCAGTTAAATTTCAACCTTCTCTTTAAACACATACATATATATTCGAATCGCAAAGTATATGAAAATTGCTATTGATCTATTTCCGAAGACCATTCGTTCGCGGCATTAATTTATCTGTAAATACAATTGACACGTCGTTCCTGTAGTAGCTTACTTTTGCCGACAAAGCTTGACAAAAACGTAATCGCATACGAAATGGTAGCTGAGGATAAGTTTCCATAAGTAATGTATGGTAACAAGAACAGGGTCAAGGATAATAAGCTGACGAAAGATGAAACAAAGTAACACTTCAAGTACTCCTTTCGTGTATTGGTACTGCATTTTCCTGTTCCTCGAACTCTGATTGTCGTATTGGTCACTTCATCATTTGTTGTTGAATTCGCTTAATCACCTGGCATTACGTGTCTTTTAACCTCGTTCGGAAATTTATACTAGCGTTTCTCCTTTTTGGTTAGCAAAAGTTGTACACACACTTTTAAGCCATCTACGGCACAGGTGACAGAATTTTAAGGAACTATGCAACGCCATTTGATTTGAAGATTTGTGCCGGGGCACAACAGTAATACATTTACGCATAATACCTTAAGCTAGTCATTCACGGGGTACATTTTACAGACTGGCCTTTTTTCCACAGAGTCATATTTCAAATTTCTTCTTTAAAGAAATATTTGTGTCGATTGAAATCGTTTCGCGTGACAGACGTTTGCCTTCAAATTTTTTCATCTTGATCAAAGCGGCCTTTCGTAATCTTCGCTAGAAATGAATTGAACTTTCCTTGATCTATTAGTCAGGATCAGGCACGCGAATTCGACTTTTACATAAGATTCGAGATAAGATTCGTCCGCATTTTACTATGCACTAGATTAATCAATCCGTAATACCAACCAACCCGCGATCAGTACAAAAAAGGCCTGGTTTATATCTTGGAGACATAGACGTAGGAAGCAGCGAGACTAATTTTACAAGTTCAAACAATAATTGCCGATAATCCTGCCATAATTCGAGCTCGCGAAGTGAAATTCCTACGAGGACATTGTTTGCACTTGTGAAATGCCGTGGCACGACAAAAGTTGAGCCGTGAGTACCTACAGCTCGCCGTCGGACTTCGCCTAAAGAACGAGCTTACGTATACTCGTATCGTTATTGTTGTTACTAAGGAAAGCAACCCGCTATTATTTCATAGATTGCGCGTAACATGTGAATGCTACTTAGTTCTTAATTGCATTGAACTTCTCCAACGGGAAATCGATAACTTCTTGTACGGAGCTGGAGGAATATGCAGTACGCGAACTCGGGAATGCACTTAACTAGGACTTCCGTGCATTCGGTGGAACGAACTGTTTTACATACGTAGAATCTTGTACACGGAGAGTGTTTAGAAGTACGTAGCATAGTGGATATGAAGCCGGGAGATGAGAAAGGGTGAAATTTTTAATTGATCGACTGATTGCAATCCGGTTTCACAGCTAGACCCGCGATGGGGAGGGGTTCACTTGGGTGGGGACAGGCAGAGAGGTATAGATATAAAAGAGGAATAAGCGAGGTGTGTTTTTCAATGTTGGTCGCTCGTTAGGATAGTCTCAGTTACAGTCGTCTCCACCTTGTCTCCACGCAATCGCACTCTGGGTCTAACTTATGCTCATATCTTGAGATAATTAAGTATTTTTCACGATGAGGACTTATAGATTCGTTTAGAGAGTAATAGTCGATCGCATCTACTTTGTTAGGTTTTACATATCTACATTGTACATACAGTATATCTATTATTGTCTATTTTTGTTACATATTTATAAATGAGAAAGTACTTTATTGCACACTGGATAATGTAGCCTAGGGTAGAGATTTTTAAGAAGAGGAATTGCGATTTGAGCAATTGCAGTATATTATATATACACGCATACACACACACATACATATATATATACACATATATATATATACAGACACGGGAATTTACGTGATACATAAGGCATATTTCTATCATTAAACATTTATACCTTTATCATTTAGTTTGCCTTACAGTGTTCGGGCATATATATATAGAACGCATATATCCACGAGTTCTTTTTTTATTGTAATCAAATCAGCCTTGTATAATTTAGTTGAATAGTGAATAGCTTCTTAGGATATCGGACGTCTATGTTGTGTCTTCGCCGCTACTGCGGGAGCTCAGTATTATTATCGGCGATAGACTAATCGTGAATATCAATCAACACTTCTCTGTCCAGAATTTTTCGGGCTATTCGGTACCCGTTTCTTCCCCGAGAGACTTTCTCTATTGTGATACATTTCAAATTCGCGCTGTTACAATGTATCATCCCTCTTAGTGCAATGACTCGCGAAGTTTCTCTCTTATGTAAATAGGTTAAAGCATCGTTTACGCGTGTATAATCATGTTTCCACTGGGCTCCCTGGTCGCAGTTCTCTATTCTCAAAATGCAGTGATTTGTTAGCGCGGAACCGCCGATTTTTCATTGAGATACTTGTTGTTAAATATGGTTTCGATGAGTGTTCGAAATTCTAGCCCGCGTGTATTGTCTAACCGCAAATTCTTGCAGATAGTAAAAGTTGTTTCCCACGATACTGTCAGCCAACGCTGTTTTTAAATAGAATTAACTGTCGGAGTTCTTCTTCGTTCTGAGTAGCATGAAGCTGCATTGGAGAAATTAATTTCTGCACGAATTTGCGAATAATCTGACCGCAGCATTGACCGTGGAATACTGCGAATGAAAAAGTGCTAAACTGATAGTATAGTATGTATTAATGGGGGTAATTGTATCATAGTCGGCTCGGAATTAATTAATGCAGAGTTTCTATTATCGTGACGTTTCTGACAATTTCTTTTAATTAATCAGGATATGCGGATGATCGAGTAGCGGCGGTATTCCAGGGTTGATAGCGCAGTTCTATAATGATCCTTACGCCGAGCTATTTCGATATTAATTCTAATAAGACCTTGTACAGAGTATTGTAAAATATATTTTTACTACATTTTTTTTGGTTTCATTATTTATTTCTTACGGCTCGACTGGCGCTCAGGCTTGCCTCGGTCTCAGTATGCTCGCAGTATTGAGCCATCACACTATGCCGTGCCGTGTCGTCGAGTCTTGCCATTTGCATGTTATACCTGCGCTTTGTTTTAGGATCGTGTTATTTTCAATACTCATACAAACAAACTTTGCAGAGTGCAGGACTTGCTGTAATTTATCGTCGCGCAATGCTGTTAATAAGCGTTTAAAGAAATATCAGTTTATAATGATAATATCGAAATACATAACATTTGTATCTATGTACCGCATTAAGCTTTCATTTGTACGTTGTATTCCTTTTCTCAAGGTAAGAAACAGAGGGAATGAAAGTCAACACTGAACATCGTACATATTTTATTAATACCTTAGATTACAAAAATACTACCAGGTCTAGTTCAACAAAAGTTTCTATTTGTTTTAATAAACAGACTTCAACAGTACGACACATGAAACGACTATTGTCAAATAGTTACAGCAAATATTTCATCAGTGTCTCGATACTTTAATATACTTTTGTTATCGATCTTCTGGCATGCCAACAAGTATTCACTTTCGTACACTTTTCACGGAATTAATAAGCAAGTTTTGTATATTTTACAGGTCACATATATGTATATATAAATATGTATACAGGGATAATTCTTATGGGTATCGTATCGATCGAGTCTTCCTAAATAGGACGCAGTGCAAACATACAACCAAAATATACTCGTGTTCACTTAGTTAATCTTTCAGTGTCTTATTACATCAATTAGAGTCGTGGTCGATTTATGGACTAGCCAGTGTCAGATCATATCATGTGCGACAAAGTCAGCAAACCAATTCCATTATCTGGCGCTACACACCGAATGGTATTTGCTCCAGTTTTATAGTAACTTGGTATATCATTTACAAGAAATTATTAAGTTATAAAATTCTATATAAAATCGAAACTACCTGTGCTATAGTCTATCATAGTTTTCGTACCATGACTTAGTTAGCTAAATTGATGTACGACATGGATCATCTTGAATTTATACATCTAGAAACGTCTTGACAGAGTAAGCTTCACTAGAAAAAAATGATGGAAGGTGGACCACATAGAGGAGGTGAAATCAAAATGATAAGAGTGCCCAATTTTTTAAAGTGTCGCATTTATTGTTCCTATGCATGGTTACCGATAGATTCTCATCAAGTAGTTGAGATGACCGACTATAAAATGGTCAAATTCAACAAGATTGGTACTTCATCGCATCCGTGAGTTTCTTATTTATGTACACGGCTCGGAGTAATTGGCTGTTACATCGAGTTTTGGACAATTCCAAAACACTCGCCAAAAATTATATTCTATCCGGAAAAGTTTCGCGAAAAGTCGACTGTATTCGCTGCGCGTATGGAAACGAACATATTTCGAACTCAAGTCTTTTATGTATGTACATATACGCATTTTCCATCCTAATGGAAAGAATGGCTTTCTATCAAACCAGCGCTGCGATCAACTAATAACAGTTAGTGAATTTGCTATAAAAATTTCAGCGACCCATTTGCTTTGGACTTCATATGAAATTTAGTTACACGCTCATTACTTTTACGTTTCTTGCCTATCAACTTTTTTATGTAGGAACGTGACTAACCTTGTCCTGGCAGAACAATTGCATATTTGACTCTATGCTTGCACAACATGTAACTTCACAACTGTAATGCTCACGTGGTGTGGTCGGCACAATACATGTGTTCTATTATGTAACTCGCACATATTGATTATTGCGGCACGAACTGACGGCGGTATCTTCCTCGCAATATCACTTGCAAAGAATCTTTTTCGAGATATAGTAAATATGTAGTATGGTTCACGAGATAACAGGTAACTCAGTATGATACGACTTCTCCCCCACCCTCTCTTTTTCTCTCACTTCCAGAGGATTGAGATTTGTGATAAAATGAGACATTTTCAATACTAATTAAATTTAGTGCTGTAAGTGTGGTACGCATTATTCAGTGTCACGTTTGTCTTCCATTCGTGTGTTTAGTAGCTGAAACACAGGAATAAAACTATAGCAAAAATGCTCCACGTTAAGTGTGTGAAACTTTATACTCACCGGTAATAACTAGGCTTAAAAGGTCCAGCCTTGTTAAGGCCCATATATTTGGCTTGCTCGTCAGTTAACTCGGTTAAATGTGCATCAAATGTTGGTAGATGCAAGGACGCGACATACTCGTCTACAAAAACAGAGTTTAAAAGTTAGAAGAGCCACCGTTGAAACGTGTAAATTTGTCAGACTCTATCGGATGGGACATACCCATTTTCTTCGGCAGTAAATAAACATCGCTCTTATATCGTCCTGGCGGAGCATTGAAAAGCTCAATGAGAGCCAATGCTTGCGTGGCTGCTGTAATGGATACAACAAAAGAGGGAATGCTGGAACAAGACAAGTTGACTAAGCGACCTTCTGCCAGTAACACGATGCGCTTCCCGTCTGGCCATATCACATGATCCACCTGGGACCTTACTTTTTCCCAAGTTAAATCGGGCGTGCGTAAACTGTTCTGTTAAGAACATATTAAATGGATCTTAGTCTTTTAGCACTATTATTTCTTTTTGTTCTGAAATAGAAGAAATACGAGTTCTTCTTCCTAGAATGTCAAGCCGAGAAAACTAATCGATTTTAACTGTGCAGATAAGAGTAAAATATTGAAAAAAGAAAACGTACAATATCAATCTCCGTATTACTATGGCCCATGTTGCACACTACGCATCCGTTTTTCATTTTATCCATATGCTCTCGTGTAACTACGTTTTTATTGCCAGTCGCAGTTATAACAATATCTACGTTCCTGATTACCTCGTTCAGTTTCATTACTCTAAATCCGTCCATACTGAAAAGCAATATTCTTCGTACATCACATATCAGAAGACGAATAAGACATTATTATTTATGAAATATATCTACCTTGCTTGTAGAGCGCAAATGGGATCGATTTCGGTAATATAAACAATACATCCTAATCCTTTGAGTGCTTGGCAGCAACCTTTACCCACTTCACCATAGCCACAAATTACAACTTGCTTTCCGCCAAACATAATGTCCGTAGATCTCTTTAAACTACGAAAAAAGAACAAGATTTGATATAAGAACGAACAGCAGATACTTGTTGATCACAGATGAATATTACTCATTTTTTTACCTATCGATAATACTTTCGCGGCAGCTATAAAGATTGTCAAACTTGGTCTTCGTCACGCTATCGTTCACGTTCATCGCAGGAACTGAAAGTTTGCCTGCTTTTGACAATTGATACAATCTATGTACACCCGTCACGCTTTCCTCGACAATCCCTGTAAATTCCACCACGTCATTACTGCCTGAGTGCACAGTATTTGTTTGTTTTTTAAGTTTTCCTCTATCAAACCTTGAATCATCTTAAACATTGTATTGTACTTCTTGAGCATCAAGTGCGTAGCATCGCCTCCATCATCTAGGATCATATTTGGCTGCCAATTCTCGGCGGCAACACATTTATCAATGCACCACCAAAAGTCCTCCTCAGTCTCTCCGCGCCAGGCAAACACGGGATATCCAGCATGGGCCAGCGCGGCTGCTACCTCATTTTGGGTAGAATAAATGTTACAAGCTGCCCATCGCACTTGCGCTCCCAAGTGCACTAATGTTTCGATGAGCACCGCAGTTTGCGCATTAATATGCGTGCAACCCACGATTTTCGCATCCTTGAGCGGCTGTAGTAATAATTTTCTTATGATTGTCTTACTATCTTTTCTCCAAAACATTTCTAGTCTACCTTGTCCTCAGCAGCGCGTTTTCGTAGAGCCATTATCCCGGGCATTTCTTGCTCGGCAATCTCAATCTCACGGCGCCCAAATGCGTGTTGGTTGATATTTCGCACGCAAAAATCGGTGAAGCCTTTCTCGGTTTTTTGAATCTTTTCCCGCGGAGAAACATCATCTTCGTCCGAAGAGCTTCCTGTATAAGAGGCTGTATAAAGTACAACCAAATGCCAAAAACGAAGAGGATTAGTCCACAACAATGTGCAAGTGCGAGGATTGGCATCACGTGTCTTGGTGAGAAAGTACACTTGTTAGAGAAAACATATAGATTTGTTGGGAATATGAAGCGACACCGCTTCCCGATACGATTTGCTTTGGTATTCCAAAGTATTTCGGTGAAGTAGTGTAAAAATGCATACAACGTGGACCAGTCAATCTAATTACGCAACTAAAAAATGTGTACAAGTATTGGAAAACATTGAAGGACGTAAGCAGTTCTATTTTAAGAAGTACACTTAACACTCAATACGGTTATATATAAAGGATAAAACGGATAGAAAGTTATACCAGAACTGTAGCTGTCGGTGCTGCTGGCGGAGAGAGAACGGCTTCGATAGCGACTCGATTTCTTCAAAGCTCCCGACTTAGGGTCCTAGAATTACGAGGGATAATTTATTCTATGCATCATAACCGGTTTTCTGGCAAGGGGCTGCGATGAGTCGAAATAAACTACAAACAGAAGAGTGCGGATGGAGCTAGAACCTTTAGCCGAACGGGCACAGAGATTACTAGGGACGATATCTCTCTGTTCCACTTCTTTCTGCGTGAATATACCAGAACGAAGGTGGACTCATTAATTGTACAGCATTGATTCACGCGAAACTGGTGAAAAAGCATGCTCGAAAAGAGAATCGTCTCCTAATTAGCCTGCGCTCTAGATATTTGATTTCGAGGCAAGTATGACAAAACCATCGGCACATACCACTTTTAGGTAGTCATAGGAGTTATAAGCAGCCCTGGGGAGATTTGGAAGGGTTTTTCTATGGAAAGGGGTACAAGTTTACTTTGTGTTTTGTACACATATATTCTTACTTACTAATTTTGTTCTCGCGCCGTGAAAGGCATTATTTGATGCCTCTAGGCTCTGAAATCACAACAACCAGCATTTCATGATTCAAATTGCATCAATTATCTATTTTACAGTCCGTAGTTTGGTACAAAGCTCCCAAAGGTAATACTCGTACGTAAAACTATATCATTGCGAAAAGAGAGCGATCGTTTTACGTTTGCGAAAGTATCCCCCTTTTACGGAATGCCTTAGCTCGAGATATTTTTGCGCGTACGGTGAATTTTGTGCGAATTGTGCCACGCCTATATGGTGTAACTAATTTTTTAATGAGCGATGCATGAGTGATTGGTACCGAACCTACGGACTACTGTGAGAATAATGCTCTATATGTAAAATAATACAAAAGCGCCTTGGTGGTAGGCAATAGGTTCAACAGCATGCATTTAATTCTCAAGTTTTGTATCATTGTAGTTGAACCCTTACAAAGGGCAATTGCAGAAATTCACGCAATCAAGATGTTCCTATTTAATTTATTCTCGGGGCTCCAAGCAAATGTCTTGGAGAGAAAAAGAAAATCTTTTCCTATCCAGTATAGTAGAATGTAAAATTATTTTCAACATACAGTATTAGAAGATATTTCCATAGGAAGTAATTCCCTTTCGCACATTGTTAAAAACTTGTACTACTAGTATTGTACAGCTGGTGGAGTTATCTATCTCAAAGAGTTTACAAGACTGACTCTTTCAAAAGATTCAAGTCCTAGACATCTGGTGTTATGTATGCAAAGCATCAGCTAGCTCCCTCACAATTACCATACCATTGCTTCCATGTTGTGTAACTTTGTTGGATTATCAACTGTGCTTCTCATTAGAAATTAAGCTTTTTGAATATAAACTCATTCCATCATGTGTACAATTTGGATGCTTCTATATTTGGAGCAGCTCCTGCCAGCTGTTTCCAAATTATACAGCTATGTTAATATATTTAACAGTTGATCTAGTAAAATTCCCTTATATTTGACGGTGTTAGGACAGCAAATCAATACAGAATATTCAAGGATCACAGTTTCCTCACATAAGAAATGCTCAACTTTATTCCTCCTAAGTACTGAATGTAGATCAAGATCAAGGGTATCTATTAGAGATCGGTGGTAGATAATGAACGCATGCCACATCATAGAACAAGGCTCTATATCAATTAATCCCATATGTTCCGTTATGCAACAGTAACATGTGGTCATAAGACTGGAAAGGGCTGGGCAGAAGTGTGACATGAAGCACAAACACAGGTGAGAAGAAGAGAGATAAGGCCGATCGTACAAGAGAACCAATTGGAGATTACGAGAACATCCGAAATATTTCCTATCGGATGGTTAGACTTTTGTGGTTGAACAAAAGGACCAGATCAAGCGGAGTGTATTCCTCGAGGTAGACAGTGAATTAATTAGTGAAAGAGTAGCAGAGCGGTAAATACGACATTGGTGGCGGTTCGCCACAGAGGCCCAGCATCATGACAGCAGGTCTTGCGACAATCAGTCAGTCAGTTGAAAAGTTATTGGCATTTTCGGATTTACCTTGGTGTTGGTCGCAGGATCAGTGACAGGACCATCAGTCACAGTATTCCTAGCCTCTTTCCCAGACGTCGTACAGTTCACACCGTCCCCGCTTTCAGCCATTTTCGGTTGTAAGTCCACTTAGTTGGCGCAGTCACCGGGATGTGGTGCACTGATGCATCTACAGGAGCGTAAGCATTTATACTTCGGCCCATGCCCGCCTTACAGCTGCATCAATTTGCATCGACGTTGCATTTATTAAACCCTCCCAAGCTCGGGATGGATGCTACAGTGATCCCCACTGATCTCCACAACCAGTAGTGTCATCCGAAGCCAGTAGAGAAAAATTAGTGGTAGAAAAAGCAGAGTAATGCAAACTTGATTTTTTGCCCCGAAGAAAGTGACAAGAATAATCTCATTTCATATGATTCTGATGGTTTCTTCCACGTTTTCTAGTCCTCCCGATATTTTCCAGAGCTCAATTTTGATGGGGATTTTTCGATTTTTCGAAGGTTCTCGAACCTTGGCGAACGTTTGATAAATACATTGTTTTGGTCTCAAAACGGATAAAAAACATAAAACTTGTGGGAGAAATACCGATATTGTACCTAAAATACATGGAAAACCGATCTGGAATACTTCATTTCGATGGTTTTCCTTATGTTTTTTTATCTTCCCGACCTTTCCCGGGGCTGAAACTTTGTAGAAAGTGTTTTTTTGCATCGAGGAAAACGTAGAAAAAATTCCAGAGCCCTAGCTCAAAATTCATTTTTTCGCAAATTTTTTAAGGCATACCCCTTCAAAAATTTTCGATTTTTCGAAGGTTCTGGGACAGGGACGAACGCTTGATTTTTCGATTGCTCGTGTCTCAAAACGGATAAAAAACATCAATGTTGTGGGGGAAATGCCGGAATTCTACCTAAAACACATGGAAAACCGATCTGGAATATTTCATTTCGATGGTTTTCCTCATGTTTTTTCATCTTCCCGACCTTTCCCGGGGCTGAAACTTTGTAGAAAGTGTTTTTTTGCATCGAGGAAAAAGTAGAAAAAATTCCAGGGCCCTAGCTCAAAATTCATTTTTTTCGATTTTTGGCCACCTTCCCAACTTTCCTGAAGCGTTCATAGATCGATTGTTTCTGCTTTAAAATGTGTAGTAAACTCGAAAGAAGTGGTGCAGAGCCCGGCTACATTGAAAACTTGATAATTCTCCCTGATTTTCAAATATTGGCGGTTGATTATTGACGCCCCCTACACAATTATTGTCTCTGCAGGCTCTGCGGCACCTGTGTTCAGTGTTCATCATCGCATTGCATCGTACTGAACGTCACATTGAAAATCTAAATTG
Organism: Ectemnius continuus; assembly: GCA_910591665.1. Taxonomy (NCBI): domain Eukaryota; kingdom Metazoa; phylum Arthropoda; class Insecta; order Hymenoptera; family Crabronidae; genus Ectemnius; species Ectemnius continuus. The sequence goes on from OU342866.1 coordinate 696,178, forward strand.
CTTCAACGAAGTTAGCATTCTTCCGATATGAAGACAACACGACAGAAGAAGGCGAGAAAGCACTTAGCTTTCTTTATTAACAATTATCACTTCAGACGTCCTTTCCAAGTCCTGATTGATGGTACTTTTGCATTTGCTGCATTAGAGGTTTGCATTTATTTTCAGAAGAAGTGTTAGCTGCGTAGCCCTTTTCCCTCCTACATGATTTTCTTTGGACTCTTTCTGTAGAATAGATTTAATATACGGGACCAACTGGAGAGATACTTCGAAACACAATTGAAACTTCTTACCACACCATGTATTATCGCAGAGACTGAGAATTTGAGTGCACTCTCAAAAGGTGTTGGTGGTGCAACTCAAATAGTGAAACAGTATGCTATTCATAAATGTGGGCATGAGAAGCAACCTGTTTCAGGGGCAGACTGTTTTAAATCTATGATAGGAAAAGATAATTCTTCAAGGTATATGAATTAGGTTGGACTATGAAATTTACATCAAGGTGTCCCAGAATCATTGTAGTGTAAATGATTGAATTGCTAGGTATATAATTGCAACACAGGATAGAGATTTACAAGAATCTCTAAGGAGAATTCCTGGTGTTCCAATAATGTACCTCCATGGAAAAGCACCAACTTTGGAGGCACCTTCACCAGTCACACAAAAATATGCTGAGAAAGTAAGAGGACGTTTAGGTATGACATCTTGGGAAAAGGAGAATGTTAAAACATTGAAGAAAGCAGCTGGAATAGAAGAGGATACACATAAGACACTAAAGAAGAAGAAAAAGAAGGGTGGCCCAAATCCCCTTAGTTGTTTGAAGAAAAAGAAGAAAGTAAACCCAGAATTGTCAATGAATTCAAAAGGAAACAAATGTGGAAAGGTGAGGAAGCACAAAAAAAGAAAAATTGCTGCACATGTAATGGAAGCATTGGCAACTGGAGTGTTGAAATCATCATAGATTAACTTAGACCGATTAAAGGTTCATTCAAAATTTAATCTCAAGGAACTGCCACAACTCTATTGGTATCCAATAGACAATATCATGAATTTTAATGTTGTTACCGACATATAGTCACTATAATAATAATAATCCAATTTATTATTCATTTATAAGAAATATAGAATTTTATTTTGTTACATGAGCATTAGTAAAAATTAAAGGAAGGAAGTTGTGAGTGAGACGCACGCCCGCGGTCATAAAATAAAATCAACAATTAAGAAGAATGTTTGCGTGTCCGCGTAATTTATGAAAAGTATAATATACGAAAAAATCTATTGCTTCTGACCGCATTTTTAAAGCTCAAAACGTTCTTAAAATCTAAGTCCTCATGTTACACAATCGCGACAAGGAGCAATCGGTCGATGTATCATACAGCGTCAACAAATGTAGCATTTCTGTGGAAAGTTAATGGTGACCTGAAGGGCAGAGGTATTTTTATAATGGTCTTTATACAAGGCCAGTGTCCAGCAAGGAATGGGGAGGTAGAGGGCCGTATAATTTTTAAACAACCTCTTCCTTTTACATGATTGAAACATTACCACTAAGTTTTTTATGATTACTGTGAAGAACAAACCAACGATAAACCACTAATAATTTAAATGATAGAAATATTGAATGCGACTTTGAGTTGCGCGTAAAGTACCGACAGTCTTGCGTCCGAGAACCATGGAAGTTTCTTCCACTTCTTTAAACTGAGTATATAAAACTTTATCTCAAAAGTGCAAAGAGTACGTTTTAGTGGCTGACAATAAGGGATGTTTGATTTAAAAGCGCCCGTGCAGCCATGCCCAGCATCTTCATCGGACGAGCAGACGTATGATTTGGATTCGCTGCTATGAAAGCAGCTAATTGATTCTGTAGCGCCAATAAGACGGTGCCCATGTGCTCTCGGGTTACAGGATCGGTAGGATCTAAGTTTAATATTGCCTCTTCCAGCCATCTGTCGCAAGATAATGTTGCAAATGAAAGCCCACAGGCGATGCATTATAAGTAACGGTAAGTCTAGTGAAGTAATGTTGATGACGAGAGGCGACCTCGAATTACCTGTGCTTCAGTTCTGTACGATGACCTAAGTCAGCTGAAAGCTGCTGTACAAGTGAAAGTATAACAGGTTGTGGTAAAATACATCTCGATCCTTGGCCCCCTGGACCCACAGGACAAGAGAACACTCTGGCTGGCTCAGTCTTTTCACAAACTAATACTACCAGACTCAAATCACTGGCACTCAGCGCTTGCTGAAAAGCTACGTTTAACTGACCCCTTTGTAGGAGCGATAAAACACGAGAATGAGCATCTGCTGTCGCTGGCACTGATATAGCAGGTGTAGTTGCTCGAGAACTGAAAGAAAACTTATTGATTACATGCCAGAAATAAATCAACTTCCACTAACTGACTTTTGCACACAATGTGCCTTGCCCCTTACCGTGCACCAGTAATTTCAGTCAGTTCTCGGTTCAAATTATCCCTAATTGAATCACGAATTGTACGTATGGTTCCCTCCTGCAAGGCATTCATGCCTCTTGTTAATCCTGTTTGTACTTCTTCTCGAACAACAGTAGCCAACGCTTCGTTTTCTAGTTCGTTGCGTTGTTGATATTGCTTTTCTATAATGCTATCAATATTCTGGAGATCTATAAAAAATATTTCGAGGGTTGTAAAGCTGCCCTGATACCCCAGCTTAATTAATTCAATTAATAGGATTTCTTACATTCACGTGTGCCCCTAATAAATGCATCTTGGACTTGTCTAAACATTGTTTGACACGCTTTCTCCATTCCCGGTAGAAGAATATTTGTAAAGGCTTCTTTAAATGCTTTGTCCAAAGCCGGTTTTGCTGCATTTGTTGCAGCAGTAGCAAGCGCTTGTTTCATATCTGCACTTGTGATAGTATCTACCAAATTCTCTTTCAAAAGTTCATCCAACTGAGCTGCATCACATCTAAACTGAAGTTTTAAGGGTGCTACGGTATCTTCAACTATACGAGGAAATGTATTTTCGATCTTATCTTTGATCGTTGTTTCAAGCGCACTGAAGAGTTCATGCTGTCGTGCCATTTGACTGTATAGTGTTTGTTCTAAAGTAGAATTTTGTTGTTGAGAAGCCTTTGCAAGGGCAGACTCAACACGCGTTGATATGGGTGTTTCTAGTCTTAATCTAGCGACTTCCGCACGCAGTTCCCTCATTTCTTGTTGCTGATCTTGAATAGCTGCTAGTATAGAATCGAACTTATTCGTGAAAACAAGAGTGTTTATTTCACTGGTAGCTTCCTGCCAAGTTGTTTCCACATCTTCTGCATTTGACTTCTTCCTCGATAATGAACTGTCTTCCACATCTTCAAACTCTTTATTGTCTTGCAGGGTGTGCATATTAACATCTTTGAGCAAGACTATTGGTATATCAGACCAGTCTTTGTCCGGATTATCTGTCTCTTCTTTTACTTCTGCCACAGCTTCTTCGTCAGGCTTCGTGAGGGATAATATTTCTCGAACTTCTCTCGAAGGACTACTGCCACTACTTGCGGGGGCTTGTTCTTCTAATTCACTTGTTGCGAGGGGAGGATCCGACGTATTTAAAGCCTGTACTGCTTGCGCAAGAGAGGGACTGCTGGAAAATACTTTTCCAAGTTCGGGAGTACCAGGATGCGAGTCAAGTTCGTTACTTTCTTTTTTCGCGGGAGAACTAAATGCATCGGGTGGGATTAGATTTAACCCGGCATTATGATTCGTTGCCGCTTCAGCTGCAGCGGATAACGAAATCTCCTCTTCGCAATTTTCGCCTGAAATCCCATTGTGATTAACAGTCCCCATGTCTGGCAAATCTTCGGAATAGTCCACTGAGTCATGAATGAGTGTGTCCAAGAGGCAGTTACCACTCACTTGCGATGCAGGTTTAAAAGCAATATGACACTCCTGCAGTGATTTTGGTTGAACTAGATACATTCTGATAACAAGCTGTTCTTCAGCTTCTTCATCAGCTGGGCAGAGATCTTCCAGTGATCCACTCGTGGATCGTATCTTACGAAGTCCCGCGTCGACAATTCCGAAGCTCAGAATTGGATAAGGCAGAAGGAACTCTGATATTGTACTTACACGTGCGAACGCTTCGTCATTGTCTTTCGTAAGACTTAATATGTACAGAACTTTATTAAATATGTCGGATAATAAAAGATACCCCGCGCTAAGATCTAAGCCTGCCTTTAACGACGGAAGTTTGTTGGTAGTGGGAGAGGGCGCGAATGTTATCGTCTGCAAACAAGTCCATAGTTCGCAGGACCACACTTTTATTTCAGAATTATTCTCGCATCCCGTCACGGCGAATCTCCAGAATTGAACACTGCGGAACAGAACAATTTGATTCTGAATATTAAAATCCTGGGGCAGCCAAAAAGCTCCCAAAGATATAATTACTCACTCGGGATTATAATTTTTATGATCATCTAAGAAAAATAGGCACGAAATTGGCCTACCACCATGCGGCCTCCATTGATGCAAGCATCGAGGTTGTGGGGGAACGCCATTAGAATTATGTATGAAAACTTGGAAGAATATCACTTCTCCATCAAGACTGGCTGTTGCTAGAGCAGTACCATCTGGACTAAATGTTGCTTCCACTATTGTACCAGTATGTTGGTCTATTTCCAGCATTGCCCCACACGCTTTTATTATAGGATCTGTGACCTAAGATGTATTGCTATTGTTAACCTGCATTATCATTTCCTTCATCAGTTCTAAAACCAACACTTACATCTATTGTTCTATATCTATCAGGGATAGCCCCGATTGACCATAATTCTGCCTTAAAACCTCTAGTTAATACTAGCAGTTTTGATACTTCATCACTGTCAGATGCATCATCTTCTGGGATATATGGACACCAAAGTACTCTGTGACTAGTTGGAGACGCATTCTCTGCTGCATTCACTTGTAATACTAAAGTACATTCTAGTCCTGTAGCTGTTGACTCAATGGAGTTTACAAAAAGGTTCCCAAGATAATCCACACACGCCAATATAGCATTGGGTACATGTGCAAATGACAGATCTTGAATTGCCCCCTGCATACCTCTAAGCAATGCCCTTTGTTCTAGATCTTTATACACAACTCTGACTTTACAGCCTCCTGACGCAACTGCAATGTTTTCAACCAACCAATCAATGGATAAATCCCTCTAACCACATATTACATTTACTTAGATATCATAGGATATTTACCATTATTGATACCGTATGCTAAATATTTCCCGGACATATGCACAGCCATCAACTGACCGAGATAGAATCTATGTTCCCATGTAAAATCTACCATGTTTTTTAACTTCACCTTGGAACTACCATGGTCATGTCCTCCACAAGAGGGAATGATGGTAACATTGTTGCTGCATAGTTCTACAGAGTGTTGGTCTTCTTGCCCATTGAACTCCCTGTACACAACAACAAGAAACCAAAAGAAAATGAAGAGTACACAAAAAGATTCTCTCATCTAACAAAGACTCTGGGAAACAGGTGGAATAAAAACATGCGAGAAAGAACACTTCTAAGGGGAATTTGCTGACGATAATGAAGATCTGTAAAAGGAGTAAACATCATCCAATAACTATAGCGGTAGTAGAGTCCAATGAGCTCTTACACTGTCTGCACATAGGCCAGAAGATTTTCCTCTCCAGTCTTCATCATATTGTCGGCCTCGCCTAGCTCTCCTGGAAAACAAAATTGCGATATTGTCACACAACTAAAAGCCGAGCGGAGAACTCGCCGGAATCTAACCCCAGCCGGTGGCACGCCTGATAATAAAAACCTTTCCTCCGTTAAAGGCTCTCACCTCTTACGCATAAATGTGGATTGCAGGCTAGTTCCTTGGACGCGCGCCGTTTTGCACTACACAACTTCGCCGACTTACTCTGTCATTTATACCAGCGCATAACGCGCCTACCTGTGATGCCCACGGAATTCTGAGTGTTCTCAACAGCGAGAAACGTCAGGCAGCCATCATCAGCAGCCGGATCGGCCACTTGTCAGTGCGGAACGGAAGTGGGATAGATTAGGTTCCCATGTCGGGCTTCGATACGCTCTCCCGCCCCGTCATCATCCGATATTCTGACCCTTTTTTTTCAAAAGAAGACCCTTTCAAATAAGCCGCACCATTAGAGTCCCAGCAACTGCCCCTGACAATCCTATGAATACCTTATGGTACGAGAATAAGCTCGCAAAGAATAAAACTTTAGAAACAATAAAACTTTACCCGAATCTATAGCCAGTAATTCTATTGACTGATGGTAGAGTGGGAAATTTTGGTCAATGGTAGAGAACTTCGATAACTCGCAGTAAATTTAAACTTTATTTCTTAATATATGTTACACTATAGACAGGCTTCTCTTTTACGCTCGTGTTTAATCTTTGGAAAATGGCAGTAGTGCTCAATACATACGTAGACCCAATATAACTGGCAGTAAATGCAGCTAATACCAACAAGTATTCCTTACACCCAGGTCAACGACGTGACTCAGAGACTGACGATTCGAATAGTCCTGATAATCATTTTGATTTTACTGCCATGGAATCTACACTCCTATTTTCCTCGACGAAAATCTTTCCCACTCAATGCGGATAGAAAGATAATCAAATGTTAAGTGGCAAGATTCGAACTTTAAATTCGAATATCTGCTGAATCTGCAGCAAATACGTCGCACTGCCGCAGTCTGGGAGTAGGTTGCGTTCTGGGTCTTTCTATTTCGTAATGGTACACAACGACAAGCACACTGAGACACTGCGCCAATCCAATAGAAAACCAATATTTTAATTATTGTGCCGGTATAGTATTCACAATCTCCGAGGAAGGAGAGCGACGATGATCCTTTGATTCTGTTTTCTCTTCGATCCTGACATCTCGATCACATCGGACTCCTTCGACTAAGGAGTCTGGCTAACGACTAATGACTTAAAGATTAAAACCTTCTCGGTTCCATCGTAGTATATAAGCGTAATATCTCGACTTGCCTAGCGAGAGAGTGTCTAGTCTCAACCGTACGATCGTTAAGTGAAGACTATGAAGAATGAATTGTAAAAAGAAATCCACGCACCCACTCGTAAGACTCGAATTGAACTTGAACCTATCCTTACTGCAATCGAGAACGATCTGCGATCATTTAGCAAATGCTAGAAGAAAGTCTGTTACTATGCTTAAAGAGCAAAATATTCCGCTATATGGACAGCTACCGTGTGATGGTCCCTGCGGGATGTCGATCAAAGTTATATTCCTCCGACTATTTGTCTGTATACTTAAACATATATACATAAGTAGTGTATGTGTGTATATATATATATATATCGGTTTATTATACATTATATCAAAGCATGAGATTCATCGTAGACGAATGAAACGGACACAATTCCCCTTTACACGAGTGGCTCTTCTCACATTGACTTTGGAGTTGCGCGGATTTTAGCTGATCCCTTGAAGCGAGGAATACTTTCTATATTCTATCTTTACTTGCTGCACTGCAATTGACGCATTTGAAAGATCTATTACTAAGCAAAGGGTGTTTGTAAGTCATCTTTTTTTAGTAGAACTGGAAGCGAAGATAGGAGAGGAATGCTGTAAGCATCATTTGCCGGACGGAAGATGTCTGAAATGCATACACGATATCATTCTTGTACATTAGAAAATGCTGGTACCACGTGGGGGAAAAGAATTGATCTAAAATATTTATTTCCAAGCACCCATGACGAAAGAAGGTCTGATTGTAAGATGAATTTGAAACGGATATAAATGGAATCATTGGAAGGCTGCGTGAAAGACTTTGTGTTGATGAAAGGCCGAGGAGTTTCTTAGTTTAAGAGTGACCACGTTATTTAATAATAAATGGATCAAATCTGTCAGTTTCTGGGATGATACAAGAGCGAGAAACTAGCGTGAAACCTCGAATTCCAAGAATAAACTCCCTGCGAGATCGTCGACTATGGTGTACTTATATTGTACACACGAACTAAACTCTTCTACCCTTTTGATATGCTCGCGATATATTGCTTTGACCTCAAAGTAGTCAATAAAATAAATATAATACACCAACTAACTGGTCGAATAAATAAATAAATAAAGAATTCGATATACATCTAAGCCTTTAAGACTATGCGTCGGTAAAAAACCTTAACAATAATTAGGGAAAAGTATGAGAGCTCTGATCACTGGACGGAGTCGTGCACGAAAGAGGAAAAGCTTGGAAAAATTGTACGGTGAAATTTGCGATCCGTATGCTTACTGTCGTGGCTCGTCCGTGAAAATTGTCTCGTGTCCCGTAGAGAAACGCTAGATATTCGCGACTAGAAAGTCCCAAGTAGCTACGAGCATTCAACAAGAAAAAGTAGCTCAAAGCCGCCAAAACACAGAGGATTCCGTTTTCCCAATCGCTCGCCTATCACTAAGACGGAAGATACTTTTTTTGTTGTTTTCAAAAATACTGTACACCGGAGGGTAACGCGTGAGTCCGATCGGAGACTCGAAACAAGCCCCCGACAACATCGAGGAGTTTTGCACGACTGAATCGATCCACCCCCTTTTGTTCCCTTTCCCACCCTGCATTAACTAAAACAAGACCGAATCACTGGAACGCTTGCGAGGATCTCGACGCGTCATCTTTCGCCTCGTCCCCGATTTCTAGCGTCGTGCGAACGGATTTTCATCTCTTGAGAAAACGAAAGAACCCTTTGCTCTTGTCCGGTGGCGGGGCCATTAGCATCGGCACTTGGTTTTTGTGTGTTATGTGGATCTGAAACAAAAGAACCAAAAGGGAAATGCAGCTTAGTATCTTGCCTGATGATGGGCGCTACAGGAAAACAAGGGGTGGTAGAGGAAATTACAGTGCAAGGACCCTGCATCCATGGTTCCCCGTCTATCTGCATCGGGAAGCGTTTACTGGTGGTAATGGTGACGCTACTACACTGAGCAAGCCTTCTGCCGGAATGACGCAGACCTGTTTTCACCTGGCCCATATGTAAACAATTCTCCAACCCAATTACCTCGATCAGGTTGTCTCCAATATCTACAAAAATCGACAACACCCCTTTTCAGCAGTCGAAGACCAATAGTAGTGGCCTTTATTCCGGCGAACTTGCCTTGTATCGCCGCTGTGAGATCCACGGAATTAAAACTACTGGTGCTGAGCTCTTTGTCAGGGCGCTTTTTTCGTTTTCCGAGGCGGTGCCTCGCGTGATGCTCACCCCAGAGGTTCGAGCCTCCGTGAGTAAAAGGAATGTTTAATAACGCAACGCCTTGAAGCGAAGGCCCATGAGCCAAGTCCAAAGGAGTACCGTCGCACTGCAAGCCCCAACAGCAAACGGTGATCTCATTGTCAGCAGAATTCCCCCCAACACATCACTAGTTTTTTCCTCCAAGAAATACCAGCAACTATCCCCACTTACAATTATTTCGAGATCCTCGTGCAGATTCTTGCAACTCGCGGCGAATTGCTCGGTGGTCGCGTACTCGAAGTACCACAATTTATTTTTCATCCTACTATTGAACTTTTCTGGATTCTTCTCCCTCTCCACATGAAATTTCACGCAGATTGCAGCATCTACGCCAACTGAGAAGTAATTATTGATGATATTGTACGGTATACTGTCTTGGTTCGGCTTCTTCTCTTCTTTCTGATCCAACACTTCGATCTGCCATCGATCCATCATCACGGGGGTGGCTCTCTCTATTTTCTGGAACATGGTTGTTCCAGCAATCGCTAGACGAATGACCAGAGTAATGATGGGAGCACTTGAGAAACTTACTTTGAGAACTTTGTGGATGGCTTCTCCCTCGTATCCACCACCCCATCGTAGACACCTGGCCAAGTCGTTCCCCGTACCCAACGGTATCACGCCGACCGCCGGCTGATGCTCGAATTGTACTCGGTCTGAATAATTAATGTTCAAATTGTCTTACCATATGTTTTCCCCGGGGAATCCAAGTTTCCACGAGAACCGACAACTTTCCAACACTCACCCATCGTCTCCAAGACCCAGCCGACTGTGCCGTCGCCTCCGCAACAAATCACTTTGAAATTCTCCACATCCTTGAACATCTGCAGACCTTGCATCGGTCCACCAATGGCCAAGTTGTGCACTTGTCGAGGATTCAGGATATACTGGAACTTGCGGAGCATACGCTCGCCCTGCCTCCCTCCAGATTTCGGATTAATGAAGACCAAGAGTGGCATGGTGTCGGGTGGTGGCGTGATTTGGAATGACATGGCAGGCTGCTGGTTCGAAGGATTGCCGGACGTCAAAAATCCCCCCTATCGCATACCCTTCCCTTCACCACTTTCTAATGATACTCTATTAATTCGGCACGCTATCTTGCCAGAGAGCACGCTTGCTCATGAATATTCCAAAGAGATGCTCGCTCCTTTCCTCCCCAACTTCCCGCCCATCTACTTACTTACTTACCGAACTGACGGACGACGTGTCCTGGCCGTGTTTGCTACCGCGTTTACTATCCCTCGACAAGGATCTCTGCCTGTCCAGGACGACAGGGCAGATTGCCGTCGGTGGAAGAATGTGGAGGGCATACTCCCCGAGCGTGCACTCCGCTCGCACTTGAGACACGCACCTGTTGTGCAGCTACAAAATTGCTATGTCAGCAACATTATCGTCACTACACACCAGACTCGCATGCCTAATTTCCACTGGTTCATGATTATTCACCGTTATCTGACACCATCTGCAATGGAGGCCCGTTATCCCGTTGTAGCTCTTTATCGTCTTTCTGCACTTGGAGCACTTGCCGTGGCAATTCCCTTCGACCCAATGATGACCCATCGATTGTGAGGTCTTTTTACTCTTTACGTATGTCGCGATACAGGATGCTGGCGCCCTTTGCACGCACCGTTCGTGAACTGTATATTTGCAAACTACAAAGAACAATGGAAGCTTTGAGTTCTCGCTTGAATTGGCCGATCGAGGCAGACCGGCTAAAATTTACTCACAGACACAACAGAGTCCTTTCTTGCCTAGCCCGACTAGCATGTTTAAACAAAGATTACAGTAGGCGGGTTTGCTAAAGTGTTTCAGCCTCCAGAGATGATTGCCGTCCTCCTTAACGTGGGAATCCAAGCCGAGGAGAACTAGGAGGGGGATGGTGGTGAGGCCACCCCTTTTCCATTCTTCTAACGATACCGTCCCGTCCGCGTCGTAGTCGATCTCTATCATCATGTCTTGGAGAATCTAATCGGACGTCCAGACGCAATTGAAATCACTACTGCTTACTGCCATTCCGAATTACACGCGCTCAAACCTACCGGTTTCAATTCTGAGACATCCCAGCCGAGATACTCGGCGACGTTCATCATCTGATTGACAATGCAATCCATCTCCTACAAGTATATGGGATTCATTATACGAGGAGTGAGTGTCTAGTGGAAAGACAAAAGAAGCTTTTGGAATCACGGGTATACACGTTGAGGAACAATTCTATATCTTATAGTTATGCCAGCTGTCATTCTCAAGTCTATGGAGACACCGATCGTTCGAACACGAATTTCTCGATGCGGGTAAAAATACGTGCTTGCTCCTAAGTGAAAATGTAGATCAAGGACTTTATCGGGCATCGATTACTGCTACAGTAACGATGGCAATCGATGGCGAACCTAATTTATTCGTCATTCCATTTCGATCTGTGAAAAACGAGCCGTGTCTCCGATTTAGAGTGGTCCCCGTCTACGAGACTCCCGGGGAATTAGCTTGTACTCACGTTTGTGTCGAGGACACCATTGCCATCAGTATCGTATAGGCGGAACATAACTGGAAAAAGGATTAATCCCTCGTGAGAAGAGGTATGCAACAAGTGTCGGACTTGGTCTAAGAATCCTAGCGAATTTCTACCGCGAAGAATTAATCTCAAGAATTAGTATGACGAGAGATGAGATTTAACAGCGAAGGGCTATCGGAGAAAGTTGGCAGTGCCACTTTTGAGCTATGAATACCTGGAGAATATCTAAGTCAGAGGAGACTCACACTCGAGTTTATCTTCTGGTCTACCGGCCTCCAGGAGCGAAAGATAACACACGATATCCTTCAGGCTGACTTTAACCGAGTGGACGTCTATCGTACTCTGCTTTCTCACGAGATGCCTCATCTCTGAAAATTGTACAATACTCCTTAGCACTCCCGCCTCCTCTTTCTCTATCTTGCACGGCATACTTTAAGAGACACGAGACCGCGTCTCAAAAAATGCTGATTACAGCGTGCTCTTCTGATAAGTCTCGTGCACAATGCCAGAATGAAGTTCTCCGAGAGATAAAGAGTAACTATTGATTGCGAGGAAGATTCCTCGATTACAGGGTGAGAAGAGTGACTTAGCAAGTGCGGGTATAAGAATGTATGGAAGGGAACCTGTTGCTTCTCAAGTAATCGGAAGCCAAGTATCGATGCCCTCTCGTACGAACCGAGCCTTCTAATTATAACTGTTGAGTAGCGCGACTTTCGAGCGAATCCTTCTTTTCCCCGAGTGATTTACGGGTTCGACGAATGCATTGGGATAAGAAAGAGTCAGTCTCGCGGGAGTCCACATAATAAATAAGAGTTCCGCGTGTTTTACGGTAGGAGATTTTGCCTGGAGAGTGAGAGACAGGGAGGAAAGCATCGGTCTCGACGGACTTGTGGTGTATCCGACAGAAATAGCATCGCATGAAAACCCAAGCGTTCAGGTAGCATCGCGTATATGTGTCCATAAGCCTCGACTGGCACAGAAATCTCCAATTCACAGGAGATTTACGATCTTTCAATGGGGGAAAACGCGCTTGGCCAGCAGCTGAGCTTTTACTTTTCAAATGGAACCGAGTGGAAGGTAAAGGCTTTTGAGCGAGCGCACACACTCGCTCGGCCAGCAGGCAAATGACCGTGGTGGATTGATCGATTCCCCTCGATTGGACAATTAATCTCACGGACGACCGACAACGCCCGGTTCCAGCGAATTCGCCAACTATTAGGCGAACTAACCGAAACTGCAAGCTCCAGCGGAGCAAGAGAAACACGTACTCGAAACGATCGGCACCGGCAGTTCCCTATTGAAGAGGAAGCCTCGGGTCGAATTAGTCCAGTCGGAGTAGAGGCTAGTCTATTCTCGGATGAAACCATTACTCACGATCCCGATATCGCCTAGCAACATTCCCACCCGTAACACTACACGATTATTATCACCCAATCAGTGCTTATGATATGCGGCATCGAGCGATTCACACACCTTCCTTCAACAGGACACCAGATACTTGCTGCAAACGCAGAGCGTGCTCCGCCAGAACCATTCTTCCCCGGAAATTCAGATCCGCGCTCTCTAAGATCGAATTGTTGGCAATGCCAAAGGTAGTGCAAGTGAAACATGCGCTCCCAAGGGTGGTCTTCTGGTGAATCAGAAGACGCGATCGCGTTTAAGTGTGAAATGCCGGTAGCACTTGTTGCTTTCCGCGTGACTCGCGAAATACTGCTAGTGCCTGTAACTCTCTCTTTTGCAAGCTGCCTCCCCACTTCTACCACCACTCTGGCTCAAGTGGTCGTGAGAACGGTTTTCTTGACGTCATCGGTACCGGATGACACCGGTGCCGAGCTATTCTCGTCCGGCCACCCAACCACGTGACGCGCAAACTCCACGCTCGAGCGCGAACAATCGAAAAGCCTTTATGAATTTTTTTCATAGCCATTGTCACTGATTCCTCTAACCTTGAGATTCCAAAAGGTCAACATGGAAAATACTTTCTCGTTTAATTAAATTGCTGAATCCATCGATGGATTTTTCGTAATGCCAAGTTTAAAGGGGTTCGTTGTCGCGCGCGCGCGCGCCAGTCTGTTCTCTCTCTCTCTGATTACTTATTCTGGGAATCGCGTAAATACCGGACCATCAGACTAAACGATCGTATGGAGAACGGACACATTCATGCTCTAGCCGGCCGGTTGTGCAATTTCTACGAAAGCTTGTTTATGCTGGCCCCAGTTTACCTAATTACTCGATTAACCGATCATTGTTTGCCTCTGCCAGGCCGTCGCAAATCGAGTGTTGACGTTTCCGTAAAGCAAATGCACTACTAGCAACCGGCGCGGCGCGGCCCAGCTAACTCGATTAACTTTGCCAGAAGAATGAAAGTCGTTCTGAGTCCCTGTCTGATAAAACAAGGAATATCAGGGTGTTCCCTTGGAACTTCATAATTCAGTGCTCTTTCATAGTCGGGAGACATAAATGTCAGTGTTCCCTATTCCGAAGGAGCATCGGCCGCGTGTCAAAAACTAAAAGCTCTTCTTTATTTCCGCATTAAAGTCCGAGTCGTAAAGACCAGTCGGCCGCTCGATCTTCCCTCGCATTCGAGTTCTTGCCCTATCCGCCCAGCCATTAGTATCCTCTTACGTAAAGCAAGACTCCGAAAAAAGAACATGAAAGCCAGCCAGCCAGAGAGAGGGAGGGAGCAGGAATCAGTGGAAAAAAATCGGCGACATTTTAATCCTGATTGGGTGGACGAGGAGTGGCGTGTAGGAATTGACGCACGTGTCTCGCTCGGCTTGCTCTGCTAGCCGCCGGCGCACGATAAGATCGGATTTTCACTTTAAACAGACTTCCGGAAATAGCCGAGCATTGCGCTCGGTTTCGCTGGCATTGACTTCCGAGGGCCACGACATCCCGGCTGCTTTGCCACCGGGATACACTCACTTACTTTGCTAGAAGGGCGCCAAAGCCCTGCCACTTCGACCAATAAATATTTCCATCCAGTTGGCCAAAGATAAAATCGATCAAGCTATTCCTTCGGCTCCTCCCGTTATTTAATTATTCCCTTCGCCAGTACTGACAATTACAAATCATCTCAGCTCGCGAGCAACTTTTCATCAGCAGCCCTGTTTCGGGATAATGGATCATTGCGAGATTGATGAGACGTGTTGCGGATGCTTTATCACGCGATGTCGTAACGTGATCTCATGAGAAAACGAATACGCGATGGCTCCACTACCCTACCACCCCCCCCCTCTCATGCTCTTGTCTCTTCCACTCGCTTTTATTGCATCCTACCTTCTGCTTAATTGCCCGCAACAAGAACACTGTAAATCATTCTTACTGGCGTACAATCTTCTATTACATCCGTACAATCTGGCCGAAACGGAACAGCGAAAACTATCTCGTTGAAAGCCGAAACTATAAACAATCTCGGTGCAAGAGAGGAAGCGGGATGACCAATGTATTTCTATGAAAAGTTCCAAGTTGGTACGATGTAGCACGACCGTCCCATGTTTTTTCGCGATAAAGACTTTTACATCACTGGCTACCGTGACATCTCAAGATCGATTAAGGCATTGTCAGACTGCCACCGCGGACACGTCCATTATCCCGTAATGGCGACCCAGAAAGCTTTATGGTGCCGGACGATTCGTTTTACGGCATCGATTTGTTTGCGAACTATACGTAATAACTCGTCATAAAGAATTCTGTGACGATCGTAAAGGGGTCTCCGTTACGAGTGTCCCCTGATGCCCGACCATTTAGTCTCTCGGAATGTCATTCGATCAGGACTACGAGTAATTTCCTTTTTAATTCTCTCCGCTCGGCCAACCGGATCAACATCTTCATTAAGTTCTTACTATTTAAGGTAGCTGTATCACTCCTCTGCCATCCAAAACCCCTTTAGAAACTTGTGAAAAAATAAACTTTGAGCCAGGGCTCTGGAATTTTTACCACTTCTTCCTCGATGCAAAAAAACATTCCCCACCAAATTTCAGCCCCGGAAAATGTCGGGAAGTACAAAAAACATGCGAAAAACGATCGAAATTAAACGAAATTCATTATTTAGAATCGGTTTTCCGCGGGTTTTCGGCAGAATTCCGGCATTTCTCCCACAACATTTATGTTTTTTATCCGTTTTGAGGCACGAGCAATCGGAAAATCAAGCGTTCGTCCCGGTCCCAGAACCTTCGAAAAATCGAAAATTTTTGAAGGGGTATGCCTTAAAAAATTTGCGAAAAAATGAATTTTGAGCTAGGGCTCTGGAATTTTTTCTACTTTCTCCTCGATGCAAAAAAACACTTTCTACAAAGTTTCAGCCCCGGGAAAGGTCGGGAAGATAAAAAAACATGAGGAAAACCATTGAAATGAAATATTCAAGATCGGTTTTCCACCTGTTTTAGGTAGAATTCCGGCATTTCCCCCACAACATTTGTGTTTTTTATCCGTTTTGAGGCACGAGCAATCGAAAAATCAAGCGTTCGTCCAGGTCCCAGAACCTTCGAAAAATCGAAAATTTTTGAAGGGGTATGCCTTAAAAAATTTGCGAAAAAATGAATTTTGAGCTAGGGCTCTGGAATTTTTTCTACTTTCTCCTCGATGCAAAAAAACACTTTCTACAAAGTTTCAGCCCCGGGAAAGGTCGGGAAGATAAAAAAACATGAGGAAAACCATCGAAATGAAATATTCCAGATCGGTTTTCCACCTGTTTTAGGTAGAATTCCGGCATTTCCCCCACAACATTTATGTTTTTTTTCCGTTTTGAGACATGGACAATCGAAAAATCAAGCGTTCGTCCCGGTCCCAGAACCTTCGAAAAATCGAAAATTTTTGAAGGGGTATGCCTTAAAAAATTTGCGAAAAAATGAATTTTGAGCTAGGGCTCTGGAATTTTTTCTACGTTTTCCTCGATGCAAAAAAACACTTTCTACAAAGTTTCAGCCCCGGGAAAGGTCGGGAAGATAAAAAAACATGGCAAAAACCATTGAAATGAAATATTCAAGATCGGTTTTCCATGTGTTTTAGGCAGAATTCCGGCATTTCCCCCACAACATTTGTGTTTTTTTTCCGTTTTGAGACACGAGCAATCGAAAAATCAAGCGTTCGTCCCGGTCCGAGAACCTTCGAAAAATCGAAAATTTTTGAAGGGAAAAACGGTCGGAATTAGACGAAATTAATTATTCGGGAGGGGTTCTCCGTTTGTTTTCGGTACAAGAGCCTCGGTGCATTCGATTTACTGCTTCTCAAAGCCCGCCTAGCCTTTCTCGAAAATGGGAGGGTGTGGGTGGAGAGTAGATGGACGATTAATATCGCATGCCAGGATTGCCAGCCCTACCTTCCAATTTCCCGTTGTTGACGAGGAGCGAATTGTTCGACTTCCTCGATGAATTCCGCGACATTTGGCTGTGACTCGGACTGCTGTCGGTGCTCTTCTTCTCGAGGACATCGTGACAGCTGTACGAAGTGTGCGTGACAGTCAGCATCGGGTGGACACTTCCTGAAAGGATAGCAATACCAAACGAAGATCGAAAGAGTATGTGGAAAGGAGGAATAAGAGGGTGAAAAAGTGAGTGACTGCTTTGTTCTAGAAGTGGGTGTTGGCGAGTGAGGCCTTTTGCAGATCGAGCCTCTGTTCAAGCGATTACCATTCCCAGGCTATTGCTATAGAACAATGGCTGGAGATCTCTGATGAGCGATACTCTGAAAAATTGAAAGCGCCGCTGGTCGCTCGTAACGAGAGAAAATCACGCGGATAGCAGTGGCGAACGGTGCTCTGTTGTTATGACGCCGCGGTGCCGGGATGCTGACCCACTTTATCTGATCGACGAATTTTTCCCGACGCCTCTCTCTTTTTTCGCCAGGACAAAAGGATGGAATATCGGAGGATTTCGCTTACCAGTGCGGGCACGCGTGGATGTTTCGCTCTCCGATCTGTGGTGGCCTAGAGCCTGCAGCTTCTCCGTCAGACCATGTATCTTGTCAGCTAACGAGGAACCACCGTGACTTTCTGTTGACGTGCCGCAAGGTAAACTGCTACTGTTTACGTTGCTGCTGGATGTCGTGTGCGAGGTAATTGCGGCGCAAGCTGTTGTTGAGGACAGCACTGCCATTTCCTAGAAATAATCGAGGGCAACTGGTTAGAACAATGCCTTCCACCATACCTCCACACTCTGTTGACATGCAGAACAGCTGGAAACAATAGACAGCCGATGTTTCAATGAGAGGCAAAAGTTCAATTGTACCTTGAAAGCTTTGCCATCGACTCCTCGGGGACCCCTCTTTACGAAGGACAGGAATAGATGTCGACATAACTCGTCAGGGGTTGCAACTTCAAGATAGGTGTCCAGAAATTTTCGAAACCCATCATAATCGATGTCCTATAACAGCCAGTCGTGACGAACAGATGCAATATTTCTTATATTGTACCACATCGACTATTTTTTATGTTAAATCCCAATTATAACGGCGGAATAAAAAACGCGGCGTGAAAATTCATCCAATTATAAAGATGCTCAAGTTATCGGCTGGCGACGAGCGTTCGTTCGTGGCGGCATTGATCGAGTTCAAGGATGGCGATGCTAAGTGCACCGGAGGCACCGCCGAAACTTCATTAAGCGCACGCTAATTGTCGAGTTATTTTCATTATTCAGCTACTTTCTCGCGTTTCGTACCTGTTGAGCGGGGGAAGCATATTCTCATCACTCTCCATGGAATAAATACATATTTGATTGATGGAAATATCAGCTACACCTTTTTTTATGGTGTCCTGTCTCAATTTAATGAAGATGAGGGAAGCCAGTATACTGCTGAGTCTTCTATATTAATCGAAAATTATTCAGATATACTATTTCCGTGTCATTGTTAGGAATATTGTGGCAGACGGATCGAGCGGCTTCGTTAATTAGCGCGAGAGCGTTTCGTATTACAGGGCGAGCCGTCAATCAGCCATTTAATTAGGCAGGGAGTTAATGAGAGGATGAGTCGGAGCGGCTTCTGGGAGGAAAGGGCAACCCAGTTTTGAGTTTTATTTGAGGAGAGCGAGCGGCTGCGAGTTCGCTGCCGACATTTATCGAAGCCGGTGGCGCGCGCCAACCCAAGGGCGTCGGCTTTCCTCTTTTTTTAACCCCATTAAAACAGCGCTACCGTGATAATACAGGGTGGAAACTGGTTACAAAGTAAAAGGGCGCGGTATCCAGGCCGTCTGCCTCTGGCACGATAGTCCCCGAGTACTTTTCCCAAGCCTCCACTTTAATTCGACCCTTTTATGCATGCGTTATCGCCCGGCACAGCCAATCTCTTTCTCTCTTTCTCGCTTCTAGCCTTTGCCCAACGCCAACACTTCTCCAACTAATGATTAAATTATACTAAAACAACATAGACTTCTGCGAGAGTTGATTTCAATCGCGGCGGATCGCGGAAACTTCCTCGAAATGGCTTGGAATGGAAGAAATATCCGATTTCAGTAGTTCAGGTCAACGATAAGTCAGACGCTCGGCCGTTCCGGTAGTTCTGAGCCCGTGGGAGAGCGCCCCTTGCACAGATAGACGTGTAACTGTTACTGTCGCTTCACTAGGATGTAAGCCAATACTAGAATGATGTTTATACCGACTAGGATGTCGTGTTTCGCGAGAGACTACACGAAAGAATGCTGAACCAGTGAGGATACGGGTGGGCGCTCGCTCGCTCGCTCGCTCGTTCTATGTCCGAATGTAGAAAAGCGGTCGGTGCAGAAGCTGGGGACCTAATTCAATGATGCGATTCGATGGAGATGGTCTGGGAGAGGGGGAGGGGAGGGGAGGAAGGAAGGAAGATATTGTGGATGGTAGCGGAAAGTGGGCCACAAGGAATATCCACATGAATGAGACAGGACGCCGCCATTAAGCTCCTGGTGGGAGGGTGCTCGGAGGTAGGGCGGAGGGTGAGGGGGGGCCCACTTGGAAACGGGGTTACTCTCAATGGTCACGTAAGGGAGTGCTCGTGACGTCAGCGAGTCCGATGACATCACCAGCAGCGAGCTAGCTCGTCACTGTGCTGCGGTGCTCCGGTGCTCCGGAAAATATCCGGGTCGCCGGGCAATGTGAAAGGACTTGTACCTGCTATCCTCCCTTCCCTACCAACAAACCATTCTCTCCTGCTTCTCCCCAAGATTTCCTAGCGAATATTTCTCCTCCTGAATATTCGCATGGTCCTTCACTCCAGTCATACAGTATAATTCTCATTCTTGTGGTACAATTTTCAATGCAACGCTGAAGAGAACTCGACGTCTCTAAATCAGAAATTGCTCCTGCCAAAACTATCATGCAGACTTGAAGGAGGAAAAAAATGGGCCTCGCGCTCTTTCTCCGAGTGTAATGTATAATCCATAAATCGTCGTTATGTTCGCGAGCGTTCGATGCCCGGACAGATTTATTTGCGCAAAACGCCGGGCAATAAAAATAAACGGCGAGCGAGCGAGCGAGCGCGCGCTCTCGCCTGTCCGAGAATCGGTTAGGGGGAAATCGAAATCGAAAGCATAGTTTACCAGGACTGCTCTCTCTCTCTGGAAATAGCAATTGACCCGATTACTGATCGCACTCGCCTCATATCGCGTTGTTATTGCGCTGATAGGAAATTCTCTGGTCCAGTCTCGATGGAACGTTTAGGAAAGAAGGAAGATGATGGTGAGTTCCTAGCGTTGCTGGTGGTCTCGGGTAACATTCAACTATTTTTCAAACCGACAGAGGAGATATGATTTCCTCGGGCGAGTGATCAATACTGGTAGTTATTTAGCCTGGCTGTACCGGGCTGAATCTATGACCGAGCTGTCATGGGATTCGCCGATAGGTCTTTGATCGATGCCCATTGGTCCGATCTATTCTCACGTCGCTGGCAGTTCAAGTTGGAATCAATCACAGGGATTAGGAGAAAAGCTCCGAATTAAGGGAACGTTTGTGCAGCGAGCATTAGTTCGTGTGTACACGTAATTGCGAGGGGCTAATTGAGGGAGTATGGGATCGCGTAGAGCTGTGATCCGCGAGTGCACCCAAAACTACAGCGCATTAACTCAGCATAACGACCCACTCGTGCTTTCCTAATTAACTCCAGTGAATAGCTACTAAATTATGCCCGGCCGAACTCTCCTGCTCGCGAGTACTCCACTTTTTTCTCTCCCCTGGCAGATTTGCCGCAGTCGACCGACTACTCAAGGAGTACAAGGCGGTATACATTATTAGGCGCGCAAACATCTTTCCAACTATGACTGGACCATTCTTTTGTCTTGGAGTAGCAGAGTCTTCATAAGTTTTTAAGGCGCTCTTCTTCCTTCTTCTATCCGAGGAAAGAGAAAACCTGCAGGCTAACTCTACTCAACCAGGCACATTTCCTATTCCATTTGGAAGAAAAGATCTTTCGAGGAGAAAGAGACGTTAGTTCTGTTGGAAGATCAAATCCAAGCTTGGTGCCGAAATAACGAGAGGCTTCGGTGACAGGACACTTCTCATTGGACAAACGTAGGAGAGAGGTGCTTAAGGCTCGAGCGCTCGAATGCCAGTGAGCATACACACATATAGAGGATCAGCTAGCTGGTATCACTCGATAAGGGGGTGGAGCAGAGTGTCAACAATTTAGGGGCTAAGAATAGCGCGGTTGTTCGCGTGGTGCCTTAAAGGTTCCACCTCCTCCTCGTCGTCGGAACGAACTCGCTCCAATTAAAGCTACCATCACCCTGGAATCCACACCCTGATCAAACATAATAAGCTTCTCAATATAACATGTCTAACTTCCTCCAGGCTCGTTCCAAAAGAAATTGAACTAGACAACGGCACTGGGAGGGGATACGAGAAAAAAAATGGTTGCAGCCTTTTTAGGGAAGTATAAGAGAAGCAATTAGCAGGTTCGGCAAAATGAAGAGCAGGGAGAAGCAGTCTAGGAGCGTAGTTTACGGCAAAGGGATCCGCAGTTGGCGGAGCATGGAAGAGGAAGCAGAATCTCCTGCAAATTCAATATCGTCACGAATCCTGAGCCAAACGAGGGGATGCCACGAAGATGTAGTATCGGCACGCGAGAGCACCTCCAGCTTCCAGAGCCGGTATTAAACTCTAACTCGATATCTTCGGAATTACCTCCGCCGCGCCGGAGGAAGTGGCTTGCGCTCCAAAGAGGGAGATGAAAGTTGGCTGTCCAGCGAAAAAGCTTCCTACACGAATTTCCATCTGGGAGTTGGCCATCGCAGACGCCGGAGATCACCTGCTTTTGATTGGGTTATGATAAACGAGGATGGTGGAGTTAAAAATAAATGATAAGCTACAAGTTCTCGAAGCCGGCGGCGGGTTGATGGTTCGTGGCTGATATCTCGAGGATAAAGCTTCTGGGAGGCTCGTGCATCCAGTTGGATATTCTATTCCATCGAGTTCCGGCTGCCGCTACCTAATGGAATAACGTAGCTAGCTAGTTCCTGGATGAAGACAGAGTTCGAACAATGCTGCTCTAATTGCAAGCACCGGTGGCACGATTCTCCGTCTGCTGTTCGCTCGCTCACTCGCTTACTCGCTCGCCTCGGGCACGCACTCGCCCAGATGTCTACAACACTCCCGAAACCATACGTCAGAGAAACTTGATGCACCCAAAATAGCTCTCGATGTACGTTTGTTCCTGAAACGAGAACACATACACCGCCGGATCGAGAGAGTGGCAACTATGATTTGGTATTCCGCTTTCATCGTCTCTACGTTCCCCCCATTATTTTTTTTTATACGCGTTAATCCCTAACTTTCTCCCTATCTACCCTTCATAAAAAAGCGCGGACATACTCGATGCTGGTGGTGCAATATCGGAACGGATTCCTCCTCAAGGAAACATGACTTTGGCGGCCGCATTCCCCGCTCTAAGTTAATTAAAGTTGGAGAGGAAATATCCTTGGTGGACGGTGTGTGACGGGGAGAAATCAATGAAGAGGACGAGCCAGCCACGAGGAAGAAAAATGTAGGTAACTTATGGATCTGGGTAGGTGCGAGCATTTTGATCGAGTGGCATTCCTTCCGGGGGGATCGCAGCCTGCCAGGATCAATCTAGCGTATCGCTCTCACAATTTCTCCGGGGCGCGACGGGTGGCAAGCGGTGCTAGTGGTGGTATCAGGCCCCAAGATTTAACTGGATCACCGTAAATCGCCGTGGAAAGGAAAAGGACTGAAGAAGGAAAGTCGTGGTTGTGGTGGTGGTGGTGGCGGGGCGCGAGTGAGAGAGAACAATGACGTCACAGTAGTCATGGCAACGGAAGGGCGAGAAGCGTGACGTCATTGTGAGGAGAGTGGAGAGAGGCGGTGGATGCTGAGGCGGAGGGGTGGCTCGGTGGCTGGCTGGCTGGTGGATAGGATGCGCGGAGGTCGGTGCACCCTCTGATTCCACTGCATCTGGTCTGCATCTGTGCCATGACGTCACGAGTTCGCTTACGACATTTATGCGCGTCCATGGAAACGATAAAAGCGTGCGCCTCACTGCTTTTGCTATTCGCGGCCTCTATCTTCTCGCCTCCTCCCAGCCCACCTTTCCAGAGAAATAGAGAGAGCTCTGAAACTATATGAGAGAGGACTCTGTCGAAAACGGATGGAGTAAAACCGATGAGCGGAGCAGGAGCCGCGAGACTAACTATCGGCCAATAAGATAGGGGGATGTGGATTGCGCCGAAGAAAAGGGGATTAACTGGCGATCGGATTGAGGAGACTGAATTCTTTGGGCTTCTCGAGAACCAGGCTTTCAATTATCCCAAATGAAAAAAGCTACTTCCCGGCCGGAGTAAGCGAGCTTAAGCAATTGCTGGCATCCGGGGGGAATTTAATATTCAAGCGGTGAAAAAATTGTGTAACACTTATTTCCAGCGAGTAAATCTGCCCTGCGAGGGTTCAAAGGAATGTGCCGGGGTGCTCGTGCTAGGAATTTACGCTACGAGAGAAGTCCCGAGGCTCTCCCTCTCTTTCTCCCTTTCCTTATCTCTCACTATCTCTCTCGAGAAGTGTGTTGCAGCTGGAGAAAAATATTTTCTTGCTACAAGAAACTGCATGGTAAATCGGAGCACTCGCCTCCCCACTTTTGGCCTCGCGTAGGAGCGAGCAACTTGTCTGTTCCCCTTTGCCGTTGCTCGCCAACCTTTTTAACGTGACTCTTGCACCTGCCTCTCGACAGGAGCATTTCTACTTGGAGGAATGGTGAGAGAGAGGGAGGAGAAGGAGGGACTGCGGAAATATCCGAAACTGCAAACGCTGCACGTGCAAGAACTCCGGACACGATCCCCCAGACTCTTATTCCCAACTGCTGCTCTTCCTTCCTTTGATAATCGACTATCTTCGCAATATTATCTGTCCACTAAGAATGAACCGGACTTCGTCTTTCTTCTTCCTAACTTTCCCTCTGTAATAAGTTTGGTGCCGCGGCTTCTTCGATTTCGACTTCCTGTCACCCTCTTCTCTCGTTAGTTGTACTCTGCCATTTGAGTTGTCGGGAATCCGAGAAGGAAAATTCACTGCTCTCCGGTAGCTTTTATCTAACAAGACGGAGACGTCCGGTATTTCACGGGGCGCGCGCGCGCGCGTGCTTCCGTAGCACGAAAAATTATGCTCTCGGAAATATTCTAGTTGATTGAAATTTATGAGGGCAGCTGGCCCCGTGCTTCCCCATTAACACTACCAAATGTATTACAGGGCGTTTCAATAAGTTTCCAGCAGCTACCTGGCGAAGAATTCCATGAGAAGGCGCGCCAGACTTTACTGAATTTCGAACGAGACTTTTTAAAGAGGCTCTCCTGCAAAATTCTATATCACCGCCATTTTTCATGCCGAGTGAGACGTCATCATTTGTCACTGAGCGAAATGTTTTTACGCTTGAGAGGAAATGCGGGTGGCCAGTTCCCAGCGTGCTAAACCGTTTAGCGTGATCGCATTATGCACACCCAAGGAGACGCGTCGCTGACTTATGCACTTAAGTAAGATGCATCTTCCACCTTGTGCCACTTGACCCCGTTTTTCCGGCTTTCGGCACAACCTTCCAACAAGTCCCTAGTGTCCTGCTGGTCATGCTGGTGCGCAAGAATGCCTGGGATGCCTGATGAATTACTACATCTCGACTTTCTACCATTTCTCTCCTTCAGCGGATATTCCCGAGTCGAGCAGGAGCAAACGACCAGCGAACCAGTTATTCCTTCCATCCTCCCCTTCAGCCAACAGCGCAATAGTGTCATTCCCATGATTTTCCGGCGACGCTCTTCTCACCGGAGGCATATTCTCCCAAGGAGTTACGAGCTTCTAAAGTGTCGGTAAGCACGGCGATAGCAGTATCAGACAAGATCCACTGTCTTCCACGGCTAGTAAGAGTTATATCTTGGAGGCGGATCGTACTTTTTCTGGCAATATTCCACAGGAGGACTATCTGGGCGCGAATAATAGAAGTCGTCGCGTGGGTTGCTCCGCTATTGTGGCATGCTTTTTGCGAACTCCAAGTAGGAGACTCACTTTATGCATGTGCGGTTCAAGCACCCCGGATCTACCGCGTTTTGCGGCGAGGATAACGCAGTGACCTCGCTCTCCATCTCGTTTCTTCGTCGATGCTGCCGCCGCCTCCTCCTCCTGCTCCTCCTCCTCCTCTTTCTTCTTCTCTCACCCTCACCCTCACTCTCTTTCTCGCTCGAGTTTCACTGCGTCAGAGATGACGTCACGTAGCTAGGCAACCGCACCCTTGCGGTCCGCCAAGACCCCTTTTTCCACCTTCGGCACAGCGGGGATGTCCTTCGAAAACACGCGGCACAACCACCACTCACGGGATCACCGCCGGCACACGCTTCTCCAAAACTTCCCTCTTCCCTCTCTCCCCCCCACCCTCTCGCAGGTACCTGCCCCGCCGAAAGGGATCCAATCCCTTTTACTTGCCACCACGCACGGTCACTCTAATTTGGCCGAAAGGTAAACCAAGACTAACTCGAGCAGCTATTTATCCCGACCACTGTACCTCAGATTTCTCCGATCTCACTCCTTACCACCCCTCCCCAACTCTTCCAGTCTCCCTCTCCCTCTTGTTAGCACTGTGCACAAGCCAACAGGATTAGAGAGAATGAAGGATTAAGCTGTGCCCTTAGTTGCCGAGCAAATTCCGGATTTCCTCAGCGAGATTTTGGCCCTTCGATTCAGCACTTCTACATCTAGAGATATATATGCTGGAATAATCCTAAATGATGCAATGATAACGAAGTTAACGTATCATCGGACTCTCGCGAAAACGATTGGATAGTGCGGGCGGGCTGCTTCTTTCACAATTAGCTTGCTATTACATTATTCACCACAAGTGTGAGAGGGCAAAAGTTCGTGTCGAGGCAAAGGGAAATAAAGGAGTTAATAAATTGGTCCCAGCTGGCGGATTAAACTCTGCCGGACACAAAGTAGCTAACCCTTAATTGCCGGCAAGGATGGAGGAAATGGAGCGCGAACAATATCGAGTGAGGGGTCAAGAGCAGATTTTTTGCTGCTCCCCGCGCTACACTCGCCTAACCCTCCTCTCTTTCTCTCCGGGCACAATGCCGTCTACAGAATCAATTCAAATGGACTCGAAATATAGTGCAGGTCCCTGCCCCGCTCGATACAACGCTTCCGCGACTTGACAATTTTTTGCCGACAAGCCACAGAACAATTCTTGCAGAGGGAGAACATACAGCGCGTGCATTTTCTGCTTTATGAGCCCGTCGGCAAATATCTGCCGACCAGTAGATAAGCCCGGACCACCAGCGAAATGGAGAATTAGCTGCTGCTCGAGTTTCTCTACAATTCGATGCGTCTGGCGCCCTGCCAGAACGCTAGCGCACTTTTACCAGCGATTTACTTAATCTTTTCATTGTTACTTCCGGATATACATCGGTCCCCCATTCTCGCCAACTTATCATCGAGCAGGAAGATTCAATCCGACGAATGGAAACCTTGCTGGAACTTCCAGCTGCTAGTATATCGGAGAACATAGGCGGTGAAAGCTGATTAGGATGATTCTGGTGAGAGGAGGTGGACGCGAGCCTCTAATTGTAAGCTGGTACGAGTGGAATTGGGTTTGGATGGTGTGAGAGTGGTAGTTGGGACGAGGAAGGCTTGCTCGTTCGAGCCGTCTGCTGCCAGTCAATACTCGATCGGGCGTGCCTACGTATCCGTCCGATTAGTGGCCTCGAATGCGCGGTTAAACGAAAATTCGCTCAAGTGATCCTTTTCAAAGTGGCTCGATCGATCGATCCCATCATCTCTAGCTCTTTCACGCTACTCTTTTGACCAGGCAGCCTTACACCCTGACGCTCTCTCAAGCTAGGATGCAACCGACGCGCCGCCCTTTTATTCAGTCAACTCCTTTGCCCGACGACACGGCACACCGACGGAAATATACTTGCGCGAGCACTGCTTTCTCCTGGCCAAGATTCAGTTATCCAAGTTGCTTCATGCTCGACTGAGTATCCTCCTTATTTCGCTCTCCCTCTTATCTCCATTTCGCCGCTCCGCTCACGTATCCTACATCCCACCCACCATTCCCTCTCTCTGTTGATCTAGGATCCACCTATTATTCCGGATATCAAGCTATCCGTGCGTCAACGTTATTAATTTCCCGATATCTATCTGTGCGAGCGTCTTTCCATTCAGGAAGGGCGCTCTTTCGGCCACAAATTGCGGCATAAAAAAGCTCGAGCAGGATATTGATAAGCCCTGCGAGAAGTCTACTTCTATCGGAGTAGATTGCCTTCGAAGAGTACTACATAGTTGGGAAAAGGAATCGGGCGGAACTTACCCCGTCGGGATGGTACTTGGGCTGACCAGTGGGCGTAACGTTGCTACCGCAAAATTCGGCAAGGACATCCTGAAGCTTTCGAGTGGAATCTGTAACAAATAATGTCTAGTCCGTTAGTACAGGATATATCTAGATTGGAATGGCTGGAAGGGAGAAGGATGTTGCTGGAAGGAGGGTCGATGGAGAACTGAGGAAAAGAAGGTGCTCGCAGTTGTGTAAGTATGTACGGCTCGGCTCGGGAATAAGGAAGAAAATGAGTACGAGGAAAGCCGATCGATCGAACATCTGGGATTCAGTTGTTTGGAGAGGAAACAAGCGCGATAAATTGACTAATAATAGGAGACCATTGGCCTAATCTACCGCGCGGGCCTACGTCATAATGCACTTAACGGATGAGGTATTTTTGGCAGCCGACTATTTTCGGAGCGATTGACGAGAGCTCGATGATGGATCGCATTCGACCACCGCATGATTAACGCTTGCCAGAGAGTATCTTGCCCCCGCTCTGCCACTACCACCGGGAATTCACGAATAACCACACTCCTCCCGAATATTCATTAAACTTTATCCGGATGGTAAGCATTCCTGGTTACAAGTTCCCAGGGGTAACTGCTGCGAATTTGATGCATTAGTATTTCGATCGGTTAATTTCGCGTCGTTTGCAAAAGCATTCCCCTTTTGGGAAATCCCTCCTCCACCTCCCCGCTCTAATATCAACCTGCCCTCTCTTCCTTCCCCATTCACCGTGCTTCACTCACCAAACTTATGGGAGCCAACTTCACGCGTACATCTTCCTGGGAACTCGTAATTCCTCGATGATGAACGATACTCGAGAACTATGCTGATAAAGCACAACACGGCCAGCCTAGCGCGTAACCTGAAAGCCTCTATGAATGTTAATCCCGAAAATATTTCTTCTATACTTCCCGGCAAACTGCCTTCTATATTAAAGCGCGGGTAATTAACTATTCAATGTCCTCGCTCCTAATTAGAGTAGCGGTTAAAGTTCGCAAGCCGCTGCCGCTAATGTGTTTCGCACTTTGAAAGGAAGAACATCATATGGGGGTCGGTGAAAGACCGAGTTCAACCGGGGAAAAAGATATTACTAATAGGGGAAGGGTGCTCTTTATCTTGTGCGCACGATATCCTTGCAGTTCCATGATTCGCTTGAAAATGTTATGACGCTCGGGAGATTGGCCGTTTTGGTCGAGCGATAAGTAAACTGGGGATAGAGAAAATGTCTTTTGGAGGGAAATACAGTTGATCCTAGGGACGCATTAGTGGCTCTGATCAATAGGGAAGTTGTGTAGTATCCGTAAACCTATTGATCTGCGGCGGAGGAGGCGCGAAGTAGAAACGGACGGTCATGGTCAGACATCGGTTTAAGCGTATTGGCAGCGCGCCCCCCGATTTTTTCCATCTGCCTCTTCTTAATTACCGCTTACCTTTGCCATTTATAATTGTCCAGCAGTAGAAATATAAGTAGAAGGGAGAAGTATCCTAAATGAAAAGAGTTGTGGCAGAAGGGATAGAATAAATCAATGTCTAGATCTGGGAGCGGAAGTAGGAGAGGTAGTAGAACATTGGGGTGTTCTCTCGGGCGATACTGTTTTACTTACAAGCTGCCAAATCCTGCAGCTGCTGGAATTCTGCCGGCGAGAGCTTATCCCAGTGAAAGGCCATCGTTGATGTTGGTCTCTATCTACGAGAGAACGTTCGCCCGGATCCTCCTCGCCGCTCGAAAGTCGTCACCTGCACAAAGAGCAATACCAGCCGCGCTCAGCAAACTTCCACCTCTCCAATTGTCCATTCATAACGCGACGTTTCATTACGCTTCCTATTTGTGTTGCCAAGTCTCACTGGAATTGAGAGTACATCCAGTACCTTCGAGTTTGAAAGCTCACCCTAGAAACACGATCCAAAGTCGAGAACAAATTCCCCCTCGGCTCTCTCTCTCCCTCTCTCGCCGCCACTCCTGATTTACTCTAGCTCTACACAAACGACACGACTTTTATCTGACTTAACTATCCCGTTTAATTACCCCGCGTATCAACTCCGACGACACGCTCCTCGATATCTATCCCTGGAAACTTTCAGGATCTCTGCCTGATAAGGCTTCCGGCGTAGCTTTAGAGAAATACTTAACAAAGCTTTCATAGTGGAGAGGTAACTTCCTGGTTGGGCTTGGGCCTCAACGAGGACGTGCTTCTCTCTGCAGGGCAGGTTCGCCGGTGGAGCTTTATCTACGAGGGTATTTCCCGAATTTCAGGGGGGACGCCGTCGCCGTCCCTTATGGGATTTCGCTCGGAGCTATCCTCTTTGGCTGGCCCTCTCAAACTACCTAGGCTCTCCTTTATGTCCCACTGTTTCGCGACAAATGCCCGAGAGCATCCCTCTCCCACAGGATTTGCGAGAGGCGGAGAGCCTACTGCAATCCGGATACAGCGGCACGGAGCGGCGCGGCACGGCGAGGCGCGGAGGGAGCGAGCCCCTCGCCGGAGCACCGAGCCAAGCTCTCCTTCAACTCTCAAGTGTCCCAGGCTTACATATTCTCCGCCTTTAAGGAGAGCAATTTCCCTCCCGAGAGATTTATGCCATTCTAATCCAGAGTCTGCCGAGCGGATATGCCCGATAATACCAGAATAAGGAATTAATCACTCCGCTTTCCCGTTTCTCGATTCAAGGCTGTGCATAATTATCGGCGCGAGCTATGCCACTCTGCTAATCTGCGAAAGCGCACCCGCGGTTGATAACGAGCTTAATCGGCACGGACAACGATGCTGCATCGTTTTAATTCTGATGGACGTGCATACGGCTGCTGGCCGTTCGAAAGGCTGCTTCATAATTCAAGCGGCTATTGCCTAGTCGGTATTAGGGGGAGCGCGGATCTCTGGCATTAGCATGCAAATGCACGCCAATATGTCGAGCCTCGGCAATCGATGATGCTTCAGCGACGCACATTTTCTCCCGATTAATTACCAAACGCACCAGATGTTCACGGCAAAAATTCTCAGACTTCCTATACTGCCACTTCTTGCAGGAACTACTCAGACCCATTACTCAATTACCACTTGATTAAAGCATTTGTAATTCCGAGTGCATGACAATCCCAAGGGAGCAGTTACAGCGTGCCAGGCTCCCATGGTAACTCGGTGAATATGGCCAATTGTAAACTTGAAATAGCCAAGATAACTGGCTAATGCAGTCGCTTAGCGGATTGGTAAATGGACAGTTTATTGGAAAAGATAAACTGCAAAATGAAGCGACGGTAGCTCGAGTAAAGCCGGCCGAATCAAGCGTATACGAAATTTCATGGCGTCGAAACGGATAATGCAATTAGTTTTCAGCGTCGAGGTGAAATGGCTCGCAGCGAGAGTCTAAGTGCGTCCAGTGAGCTTGGCATTTCGGGTTAACCGCATCGCACACCCAGTAAATCACTCCATTAATCGGACTGCATGCACGTGCCGAGGATGGTAAATCGACGAGTGAGGAATTCAGTCGTTGAGCTGGCGAATCGGCTGCTTCCTTGACCCTTTAAATCCCAATATAAGAAAAGACAGCACTGCTGGAGCGTAGAATGGAAAAGGTCATTTTTTTAACCGATCGAAATCGGTTGAGGAGCGGTTTAATCTCGGGGAGAAAGAATGCTGGATAAAGGAGGAACGTAATTTTAATTTACTAGCAGAGTTGGCTGAGATTGCGGCCACTTTCAGTGCGATCGGCTTTGTTCGGGGCTTTCATTACTGGCGATAGTCTCGAGGAGTGTTTCAAGTGAATCCCGTCCGACAACTAGAGACTGGCGCTCACTAAAATTAAAGTGTCCCCGCTGTCGAGTGTCCTGGCTGGGCGGTGCGGCGCGGCGCACCGCTTTCCCCAAACATTTCATTTGCAAGAGCGACGACTAGATAGTTCGCCGAGTCGCCCGGCCAACAAATCATGCCGGGCGTGTCTCTCGAGAAGAAACAATAGCTCGAATTTATATAATCCGCGATGGCAGTTTGATGGCAACTCCGCGAACACACTTCAAAGGTGGCTCTCCTCATAAATCAGAGGATTCGCGGCGTCGCCGAGACAAGGCGCACAAAGGCTGGGATTTAGCGCAAAGCAAACACCTCGTAAATTTCGTTACGCACCGGGAAGAACACGCGCCCGATGTAACACGTGGGTTAATATACGCTTTCGGTATTAGGGGAACGCGCAAACAGCCACAATTTTTCTCTCCTCCAAGGCAAACGAACCTGGAAATTGAGCGGGTCCGACCTGATAAGCCTGGTGCCAACTTCTGCCGCGAGATACTATTTGCTGGGAATGCAGGTATTTCGCAAATACGCGTACCGCACTTATCCCGCATGTGCAGGCTCGAATTAAACTCGACCCGATTGGAAAACTCGATTAAAAAGTTGCTCGCTCGACTGGCGGCGGCGGCCTTGGTGACCAAGCGCCAAAGTTACGCTGCTCGAGCAAATCATGCGCCACTGTCCACCACACAACTATGAACCCTACATTTCCTTGGCCCAATAAACTTTCGAGCCATCATTCTCCAGGAGGGAAAAAGTTCCCTAACCCATTGGGATCGACTGCGATTTCATTGGGATTGCAAGGATAGCAGGCCTTCTGGATTCTCTTGCAAAAGCACACCATTATCGCCAATAAATTCACGCTCCCCCACTCCCTTCTTTTAACCAGAGTACACACACACATTTACTCATCGAGAATATATAGTCACACACGAGTGAAACAAGCCAGTCGCTTTTTCCGCTTCCGTTGCTCTTGATTACAGCCGCTGGTCGATAATGAGTGCTCGCAGGAGAGGGAGAGGGAGAGGGAGAGGGCGAGTGTTAGTGGAGGAGGTCAAAAAAGGAGGCAACAAACTGCGAGAATGAACAAGGGCGGTGGAGAGATGTTAGAAAGAGAGGGGCGAGAGTGGCGAACAGATAGAGAAGTGTAGGGCGAGATAAGCTAGGGAATGGCCGAGCGAGAAAAAAAGGCATGAAAGGGCGCGGGTGTGGGGGTGTGGGAGTGTGGGGGGGCAGCGGCGAGGGGATGAAACTCCGCTGGAGAAGGATATAGTGGGAAAGAGGGTGGATGTCGCTCGGGGTAGCAAGCATTTAATTAAAAAGGAAGGGTGTGGGCCTCTCGCGGATGTCGTTGCCGGGCCAGCGGAATTTGTTCCCTTCGACCGAAGCTCCAATGGACACTGGCGTGTCCTCAAACAAGTTCTGCTCGTCTTGCGGAATCGCTCGCCTTTTTAAAACTAACGAAAAATGAAGATAAGGTCGCTCGAGTGTACTGGTGTACTCTTGTTCGAGCAACGACGTGTTAATAAAGCGATATCCCGCAACTTGCCAAGAGATATTCAAGGGAGAAAGATGACACTCTGCCGAATAACTAAGGAAAGTTTTCCCGCCGCGAGGAGAACAGTTTAAGAAGTGGAAGCTTATGAATTTTTCCCAACTACTTCAACATCGCTCGATCCGTCGAGGCGCTCGTTTCCTCGTTAAGCGAAATAACACGTCTTAATTAATCACCCTCGGGCGAAACTTTCCCATTATATTAAACCAGCCAATAAAACTAGTGCCTAGGCCAATTCAATCAGCCAGCTAAGAAGCGCCAGCCTACCTACCTTCCTGCCTACCTACCTACCTACCACCCTCACTAATTACTCTTGCGCCCGCGCTCCTTAATCGCGGCGAAACGCCTGTATTGTTCGTGTTTCCCCAGGTTTAAATGAGCGCTAACAATGCTCGCACTTTCATAGAAGCACTCAAGCGTAATTGCACCGAGAACCCGCCGCCGTTTTTCAGATATTGCTTATGAAACAAACATCTGAGAGGAGGTTCGCATTGCGAATCGGCCTGCCGCGACACTGGCCAGACCGAAACTGTACCTTTCGCTAAAAGCTTCTCTCTATCTCGCCAGTTTACGGCTACTAACTTCGCGCGCGCAAAATAAAGCAACTACGTGTCTCTAGGCGAGAGAGCTCCCGCCCGTCCTCTTTCTCTTGGCAGAAAATTTGATTTAAACTTGCAATATAAGACAACCTGCTTTCCTCCACCTTTGCCTCTTCATTATCCCCCCACTGCCACACCGCCGCGCTTCTTCCCAACATCTACAGACGGTCTTTGACCCGGGGACTAAGGATTTCAGTGGTTGACCTGGCCGCAACGAACTAATGGATCCTCGGAGTGTACACTGATATCATTAAAAGCGATGTGCGCAATACCAGGAGGATATCACTGGAGGAACCTGGCCATGGTTGGCGGATGCACATGAAACCGCATGTGAAACCACATTGTGTTCTTGTTGAACGCCGGCCAGCCAATGCCGTCGAGATTGCAAACAGGTCTGTATAGAGCGTACGCTTATTCTTGACGGGAACAACCGGGAACCGGCACCGTCGGCTATAAGTAGAACCTATAAAAGCATTGATGCTAGAACGCGCGCAGCCTGCCGAGCCGAGAACTATTCCAGCATAGATTTATTTCCTGCTCTGATATTTGATTTTATGAAAAAAGGAATGTATGTTATATTTAATCGTGGAGGGATTGCGAGTGGATTGGGAAAGAGGGAAAGGTTGCAGGGGGTGGTATAGAATCGATCGGGAGTAAGCTTTGGCTGACGAAGTCCTGGCCCATTTCGCTGGACATGAGCTTAAGAGCGGCCGGGTCAATGAAAATAAAGTGCTCCAACGTCGTACGTGACAAATAAACCGAGGGAAAGGCAACTACGCCGATGAGAAGACGTCTTTTCACGGGGCGATTCACGTCGTCCGCTCGAAAACCGAATCACATATCGCGCTCGAGGTTCCTTCGAGGAGCGAGGATTGACTTCCTGCCGGAAATCGAGTGTCTTGACCGCACGTTCCATTTCCCGATCAGCAAGAACCAATCGAAAGAAGTGCTACAAATTTCTACGATCTATCCAGTCTCAAGTACAGAGAGGGCAGATGCTCGTCTCGAGACTCCTTACCAAATGAAGAATCGTGATTGAACTTGGCTAATCGTGCGGAAGAACAGTGGTTGAGCCGGTCTCGATGGGAGGCGGAGTCTGCTCGCTCGCTCGCTCTCTTGGACCGAGCAAAACAGATATTCTCCCTGTATTTACGAGGGCACGCCAACTCCCAGAGCGATGGGAATCTGTGTCAAACGATATCGGAGATCGACACGGTGTCAAATTATTATCCCGAGGATAGCTAGTTATACCTCTCTGTCTCTGCAGCGCGATATCCCCATGGAGCTCTCGTTACCCAACCCTCCAATCTCGTTACCCCGACCCACTCCCTAACATAATATCTTTTTAGATCCGATACAAACTAACCGGCTCACCACTCCCTCAAAAACTTTCTCTCCAACAAAACCACTCCTTCCCCCATCACCTTTTTTTCACCATCCAATTAAATCTAAAAACGATTAACTTCTAATAGCCTTGAATGTTATTCTTGCGCTTGGCAGAGAGATCGATACTTTCCGGATAAATAACAAGGCGCGAAGGATAGCCGGCGCGGCGGAGGCGCAAGCGTTCCTTTAAGCGCTCCCAATAAATATTCAAAGTTACGCCGAGCATGTATTTCCTTCGGGAGAGCTCTTGAAATCTAGCTATCTCTCCCGTATCGCTTTCCCCGGCAAAATCTGCCTGCCTGCCTGCCTGGAATGCCAGAAAATTCAACACCAATACCGAGAGTAGTCGCGATTTTTCCACATTATCTGCAGAGCACTAAATCCGGATGAAATCGGGATAAAATCGGGATTTCATGATCCCTCCTCCCTGTAATGGGAGTGCGCGTACACGCCGAGATAAGCTTCCAGAGTCGGGCGCGTTAATTATTACAGGGTGATTAATTAGAGCCGACATAATCTGGCGAGCAGGAGCGAGACAAGCTTAATGCCAGCAGGAGGAAGAACGGAGCTTCGTTCAACAGCAGCTCGGGGTGGCTTGCCTAGTGAGTTAACAAGGCTCAATCTGACGGAGCCCGGACTATGAATCTCCCTCTGGAGGAAGATGAGTGAGCGCACGAAAATAAGCTGACTTCCTGGGGAACGGCTTCGCGCGACACATTTCAAGCATTATTTAAGGCAAAAGGATCGAGCCAACTACACGCCTTTCCGATATTTCGTCGGACCAAACTACTAAATCGAGCAGCAGAACGTTTCCCTCGCTCACGCACCAGTAATATCATGATTGCGCGGTGTGTGAGTCTCGAGTGTTCTGCTTCAACATTTTTCCGGTGGATGAACGAGCTCTGGAAAATAGAGAATGAGAGAGGACAGTGCAGCTTCACTGGCAATCGATGGCCAAGTGCTGGCAAAGTGTCGCGTTGAGTGGCCGCTTAAAACCTTACGATGATGCTCCTCGACGCTTCTCGTAAATCGACGGACATTAGCTTCTTTCTCCCTCACTCTTTCATCCTTGCTCTCGCGAGCCAGCGAACCAACGAATAATTACTAGCCATTCCAGCATTCGAAAGCAGAACGAAAGTTGCCGAGGAAAATTGGAATTAACAGTAGCACACGGCCACAGGGGAGAGAAAAATACATGGAATTTTCAACGGGGCTTTAAATTAGAGAAAATGCCAAGCTGCAAAATAGGATTGAATAAGAATAACTAACAAACACTCTTCGTGAAGTTCACAAGCAAGATAAATGGTCTCTAGCATTGAGGGAAGCTAGTAATTATTTGGCACAAGTCCTCTTTACGGGACATTCTCCGCGCTGGCTCTCACAGCGGGTTCCCGCGTCTCTCGAATCGCCATAAATTCCCCTTGGGTGTAAAAGCGACTGAGGCGGACAATTAAAACTGATGAATTTACGCTGGTTCCCTTCTGCAAAAACGTAATATATTCCAGCAGGTCTCTCTTCACTCATCAGAGAGAATATGCGATCGCAAGTATCTACATATATCAAGTAGTTAGAGTCTACGGATGATACTAGTTTGACAAGAGTATAGCCAGTACTAATTCTGCGGTTAGACTTGTAGGAGAAATAGCCAACACGAGTACATTCTAAGGCCGATTTCGGCCCGGCTAAGCGATGCAGTTACGCCTTGCACAACTGCTTGACTACTAAAGTTACGATAACGCGCCCAGCACAAGTTTCAAGCGAGTACGATCGAGCTGAATTATGTCTAGCGCCTCTTACCAGGTTTAACTAGCTGCTCTCTGGCGTACCAAAGCGTTTGTCCAATAAATTGGGAGTGCAACCCTCGCTAAAGTACAGCTAAACTCGTACAATGCCACTTTTACATCACTGATTCATTGTCTGCTACTCGTTTCAATACGCAAGCAATCGATTTATGAAACATTCGCGAACTGCTAGCCCTCCAGAATTATGGGAAAAAATGAATTTTGAGCTAGGGCTCTGGAATTTTTTCTACTTTCTCCTCGATGCAAAAAAACACTTTCTACAAAGTTTCAGCCCCGGGAAAGGTCGGGAAGTATAAAAAACATGAGGAAAACCATGGAAATGAAATATTCAAGATCGGTTTTCCATGTGTTTTAGGCAGAATTCCGGCATTTCCCCCACAACATTGATGTTTTTTATCCGTTTTGAGACACGAGCAATCGAAAAATCAAGCGTTCATCCCGGTCCCAGAACCTTCGAAAAATCGAAAATTTTTGAAGGGGTATGCCTTAAAAAATTTGCGAAAAAATGAATTTTGAGCTAGGGCTCTGGAATTTTTTCTACTTTCTCCTCGATGCAAACAAACACTTTCTACAAAGTTTCAGCCCCGGGAAAGGTCGGGAAGTATAAAAAACATGAGGAAAACCATCGAAATCAAATATTCAAGATCGGTTTTCCATGTGTTTTAGGCAGAATTCCGGCATTTCCCCCACAACATTGATGTTTTTTTTCCGTTTTGAGACACGAGCAATCGAAAAATCAAGCGTTCGTCCCGGTCCCAGAACCTTCGAAAAATCGAAAATTTTTGAAGGGGTATGCCTTAAAAAATTTGCGAAAAAATGAATTTTGAGCTAGGGCTCTGGAATTTTTTCTACTTTCTCCTCGATGCAAAAAAACACTTTCTACAAAGTTTCAGCCCCGGGAAAGGTCGGGAAGTATAAAAAACATGAGGAAAACCACCGAAATTAGGTCGGGTCATCTAGTCAGGAGGGTCTTACCGAGTGTTTTCGGTACAGTTTGGGCCTTAAGACCACTGTTTCTTTGCTATATTTTCGTTTTAACAATCAAACAATTGATTTATGATCAATTCCGGAAAGTTGGGGAAAGTTGAAAAACACCACACCCCATGGGAAGTTCTACTGGAAAAGGAATATCAGGGAAATGCCGAGTACAAGAGTTTTAAAGCTCATCATTTCGAGGAGAGTCCTCGTTAAATCAAAGAAGCAGCCAGTGCAGGGAATGGTCTGGCGGTAAAGCCCTTCTATTGTGCTTTATGCGGTGGAAAACCCGGGGGAAAGGCAAAATACAGGCTGCAGTGGGTCTAAACTATTATAGCTGGGTGGAAAGGTGTTGTTGGTAGGATAGTACGAGTGGAGAAAGGAGCTCAAAGAAGATGGATGGGCTTGCCAAGCTTTGTCCCAGCAGTGCTTGAACTGGACTATTGGATGGCCGAGATAATCACGATATATGTCGAGGGAACGAAAGCATTTGTATTATTCCACGCATCTTCTTAAAGTGAAATCTACGTATTCCTACTGCAATTTAAAAATAAAAGCATATGGTTATAAAGGCAGGCCAAAGCACCTATTGCTTTGCCAGAGAAGAGGCTGTCAATGGTGTATTAAGTGAGAAGTGCGAAAGGGAATGGGATTGGTGGAATAGGGGGAGCATTGAGAAGGTAAAAGGATGTGAGGAGACAACGAAGTGTAAGTCATTGTGGTCAGTAGTGAGGATAGAGTAGCTTGGCTCCCATGACCTTCGCCACAGGTGGTCGCTTCGCTTCATGTTTTCGGTGTCAATGGCACCACCCTGTCGAAGCTGCATGGCAGCGGCCATCCGAATTACGAAACTCTTGGCAATGCTCCACGAGATATGGTGGGAGAGTAGCGAGTGAGCAGAGAGGGAGCAAGGAGGGGTTGTGTTTTCGAGAGAGCCTGGGCGAATAAGTCAAGAGACGTGAGAGACTCGCTCGAATTAAAGCTGCCAGCTGCTGTAAACAGGCGTATCTGCTTCGTTGAGGCTCGACTTAATGAATAATTCCCGGCGCTGGCCAATTGCGGCCAATACCGAGCGGGGTTCAAGGATACCCTTAGCATCAATGTGTCTAAAAATGAAGCACACCTGGAGATACCCTCGGCCCCGCACCTTGAGGCTTGGCGCGCTAAACGGGGGAGCTTCTTGAAAGCGCTCGTCGCCAGGAAGATAAGAGGGAGGAGGGCGGAAGTGGTGGGTGCGAAGAAAGGCGAAATAGGAAGGGAGGCTGGCTGGCAAGCGGGAGAGGGAGAGGGAGAGGGAGAGGGACCTTTGGAAGACACCCTCGAAATTATGGCGAGTTTCATCGGACGTCGCGCGAACTGCGCAAAGGTACGCTCAGCACGCGGAAAACGAATGGAAATGGGCGTCACGTCAACCTGGGCTCCGACGTCGCCATGGAAACGTAACCTCCGTCGCCAGCTGACCTTGGCAAGGGGATACCGTCGATGAGGGAGGAAGGAGGTAACAGCCCAAGGAATCGAGGTATACCGGGGGAATGACAGAGGAAACGTACGGAGCAAGTACAGGAAAAAAATTTTTCCTAGTTAGAGGGGACACACTGCTCTCCCAGGAAAACAGGAGACACGCGAACCTCTCGATTTTTCCTTGAAATTCAATAGCTCTTCCACGGAAGTACATGCTAACTGATTTGTAGTTCGCACAATTACTCTTCCGCATAATATCTTTGACAGATTGCCGAGCGGAATAAAAAAAGGGTCAAGCCCCGGCTAACGATATCCATTCAGCTATTCACGGCTACTTTTTTGTTCCCTATTCTGAAAGATTCACTGTGCTAAACAAGCCAGAAACCTGGTGCATTTTCTTGGCAGTGGACGTGCAAGTGACGCCTGAAAAGAAATTTGCTCCAACGAGTCTGTAAGATAGAAAACAATAGCGGCGACAATGCTGAATGAGAGACAGAACTCTGCCTGGATGATTTAGGTAAAAAAAAATAGACTGCTAAACCAACAACCTGTTGAAACACACTTGACAAAGACAATGTGAATAAAAGCACGACAGTATCTCTTTCTTTCTCTCAGTGGCTCCGCTTCTCCGATTAATTCCCGTTCTGTTTCACTAGCAACATCTTGGTAAAATGTCTGGAGAAGATTTAGTATATGATATTTTGAGATTACTAAAAGTACTGGTTCCTCGTAAACTTGTAGCCGGCAGGCCAAGTCTCCGGCGAATGGGGCTAATAAAAACGAATTTTCCCTCTAATATATCGATGAAGCGAGAAAGCCTCGGCCATGCCTATGAATTAGGATCTGCCGGGAATGCGGTAGAGGTTCGAATTAGACTTCTCGTGGCGAAACTATGCATGTAAATGACCGCAGTTATGATGCATCTAAATCTGCCATGCCACAAAATATTCGAGTTGGCTCCACAGGATGTTTGGACGGTTATTTATCGAAGGGCTGTCAAAAAGACGAGAGGAAAAGAGTGTATCGTGATATGCTATTGCTCGGTAGACACGCAGTTTGCAGCTAAACTTGTGCGTGATTGGATAAAATTTGCTTCTAATCTCGTGAGAAAAGTTCAACTGGATGAAGGTGGTCGAGTCGAGGGGCCCGCCAGTTCTCTTTCCTCGCAAATACTGCCATCAATTTTCCACAGCTTACTAAACGATCTAAAGGCAACGTCAATGTAGTATTTGTTCGCGAATAATCTACAGATCTCGGATTTGAAGTAAAGCCAACTTGAGATTGATAGCCTGTTCGTCGGGTAGGCAACTCCAAGGGCATCAACAAACGTACTATGTTTATTCGTGAATAGGACTAAAAAGCTACTACGTTCAGGGGAGGAAAAAAACTCATTGGCACCTTGCATCACCATGAATAGTATCGTGAAACTGTAGTGAGAGCAAGATCGAACGAGCTACTGTACGTCATCAAAAGCCCAGCGCCCTTTAAAGCGAGTTCCACGTCAATTGTGTGATATTTTGCCGCTTCAAATTTGCATAGGGGATGATTTCCCACTGTGTACTCGTAAGAAATCGATTCGTCTTCATGGTCTGTCCAGGCCAGACACCGTGAAAGTTATACTTTGCCAAAGGTCAACGTCTACGCCGCGATTGTAAACGAAAGGCAACGCTATCGCGCACGGAGTTCGTTTACTTACTCGAAAATCCTCGCGAACAAGACCTTACGATCGCCAATTCAAAAGGTTTTAATTCAGTTATACATGTGAACCAATGTACGGTGTTCTAAACCATTTCAGAGTTATGCCAAGGGTTTGGGCTCATAAAAATTTTTTCCCTACGACTTTTGGAAGGTTGAGTACAGGTAGCGAAAACATCTTCGTAACAATGTGCGTAAAAACATATATCTGCTCTTACGATTGCTTTTTACCAACTATGAAATTCTCTATTCTACCTTTCAAAGAACGTTCGTGGTGGACGCACTCGAATTTCTATACGTAATAATTAATTAGGCACAAAAGTACAAACGAAGAATGACTAAAAAGAACGTAAGTTCAATTCTTTCAAGCATTTAGCAACACACATCAATTATAAACTATGAAAAGTTTAAAAAGAAAATAAAATACTAAATAAGTAAAATGGATAGCACATTGCAGTCATTAAAAAGTAATGCAGGTGTAATAAAATCATGAGTAGAGGTACACAATTAAATAAATAATTAATAAATTAATCGGAGAAACTTACCATTGCACCTTCATTCTTCGGTAGCCGCCTCGAGCCACCCTCCTCACATTGCGGCGTGGTCCTGGCTGTTCTGGCCTGATGTTGGCGTATCCTCTAGCTCGATCTTTCGATTGGTATCCTTGAATTTGGCGGGATACAGTATCTCAGGATGGCAAAGGGTTGTATCTTGTGGCACCGGGTAGTTTTCGTAAGGATAAACCGCTCCGATAAGTGATAAGCTGGACAGCTGTCAAATACGTGCACACTATTCTGCGGCGCGGAGCCGACTGAGCGGGCGGCGCGTGCTCTCCACCATTCCCCACCCGAATCCCCGTCATCCCCACCGCCACCTACTCGCTCCAATATCCTACTATTGAAAATCGGTATTTTTCCTTCTTCCGGTATAAGTTTATCCTGTGTTTTCTCCTCTATTATTTTTCCTGACACTCTGAGAATGCTTTTAAACGAATATCCTAATTTCTATAAAATTTCAGAAGTTCTTATATACATTAAAAATTCAATAGCTTCATCACTCTACAGTGACAAACTATTTTCCTTCGTATTCTGGCTTATGTTTATCCTGTCAATACTATATATTGTAACTATTACACGTTTCCTGCTAGATCTGGAAATTTTTAAATGGGGAACGCGAAGGCACACTCCATAAAGTAAGGACCGTAGAAACCTCCAGGAAATAGATTGCGGGAAATTCACCGGCGGGGACAGATGTTGGTATTATCACGACTTTATTGTTTCTTCGTACAATTAACAGCCAGTCTAGGCCAGTTTAAAAAAATCTCATGGAATTACAACCCTGATTAGGGCAGCTTCCTCTGATTCTCTTCGTTGATACATACGACTATAGCAACACGGACTTTCATGGGTGGTACGCGAAATCCATATAACAATACCTATGCATTCGTATTACTACAAGATGGAAAACATGCTATAGTACACTTAACAAATGTGAATGAAACTAACAAGGACAGACGAAGACGTAAGAAACGTATAGTCATTTGGGAACGAGATAGGGTGTACGGTTAAAGAGCCGACATTACGACCAGCAGATGCCAATAAGAGCAACGGTATATACTAACTTACATAATCTTTTGATTTACCTCATCAAATGTTACGGATGCCAGTTAGGCGCGAATTACGTCCTGCCCGTATTATTTAAGTGCCCCAATGCCTTCCACTTTTATGCCAGATTGCAAGCAGAATGAATTGGTCCCCGAAGCGCCGCAAGCATTGATTGCTGATTACAAATAAACAAGTAAACACTTCTCGACACTTCGTAAACACTCTTAGAGACGTTTTCACGTGATTTGATACGCTTGCAACAAAATGGATTGCCAAGCCAATTATGTTATATTATTTTTTTAGCAGTATAAGCTGACTTCGAATAGGCCACACGTGTCTTGCTGGACTGGTGAATACTCTATCAAACAAAATGTAATATTTTGAGACCATTATCTACTTGGATTTAGACGCGTACACACTGCACATGTTAAAGGAAAATTCATCGATGATATATACACAAGCGAGTACTTAATCCTATACACCCTAAAAAGATATAAAATACATTTGAACGGGACGTGATTAAAGAGCTGGATTTTCATCCTGCTAGATATATCATACAAATGGCTAAATCAGTATACTGCTGCTTGGAAAACAGTGTTCGAAAATCGAGAGTTTCTTCGATATCATAAATATCGACCGCGTTGGGAACTCTTTGTTCGTGTAAATATTGAAACGAACGATGAAAGACCTTGGTTGTTCACCTCACTGGATAAACAGGGTATTAAGCAAGCAACGGATTGGACTCATAGTGCTTTCTTAAGCAAAACATGAAACCTCTTAAAGCACTAGTCATGGTTTG
The DNA here is from genome assembly GCA_910591665.1 of Ectemnius continuus. Classification (NCBI taxonomy): domain Eukaryota; kingdom Metazoa; phylum Arthropoda; class Insecta; order Hymenoptera; family Crabronidae; genus Ectemnius; species Ectemnius continuus. The sequence continues at coordinate 739,361 of OU342866.1, forward strand.
GTTCACAATCTTCCGCGGCAGCCAGCCATTTAAATTGGTATTGAGGATCCACGTGAATCGACACTTGTTGAAGTCATCGGGCAATTCCTCTGCTGCCCAGCAACCAACGCCATTCTCACCCCTTTAATGAAATTAATAAGAATCCTCTGCATTAAACAGATATAACAAAATGATTCAATTGATTACAAGTATTAATTTAGTTACCTGATAATACGATCGCGACGTGGTAATGACGAGATAGACACAGACACCCCGCCACTAATGTGGAAAGCACCACATTTATTGCGATGCCTTAGGATAACAAAATCCCGAGCATCAATGAGACCACCGGCAATAGGACCAGTGGCTTGATAAATAATATCTGTATTCTCGTCGATTTCCTGGTTCAAAAATACAAGTAAACATCGAGACTCCCGTGGAAAACTATTAGAGTATCAATATAGGAAAACTTACTTGTATTTTCGTGGATTCTGTTACAATTTTGTTCCACGAGGGAGAACTCTCGATGTCCTCGAACAGTCGATCTATCAGTATACAGGCGGGGGCATCGACTATTCCCTGAAATATTATTAAATATCTGTGTAGTACTTCAATCGGTTATACGTTGTATGGAAGGCTGGTTAATAAGATGAACCAACTTACTACAATCTTAACGATTCTCCCTTCTGGCTTTGGGCGGTCCATGTATAAGACCATGTCACCGTTTGGCCACTCAGTGTCTAATTTCCATTCTTTTGACACTAGCAAATCATGACACTTTTGCAACAAACTAGAAGCTTGCCTTTTGTAATCCTCTATCTAGAAACCGAGGATGTAACTCTTCAGAACTGCGATGCAGACTGATTAAAAACAAGGAAACTCAAACTAAGTATTCGCTGAGTGTATATGCACTACGAATCATTCCAGCAGGTCCAAAATGTAAATGATTTTACAACTGTCGAGTTGAACATACTTTTGAGAGAATTAAATTCGATGGAAATTAATGACAAAGGAGAACTCACTGTCACTTGACTGCTCTCCAAATTTTCTACTAGGATTTCCTTCGTGGGACAGTTGGTTTCAGCGGCCTTTTTAATATTCCGATTGGCGAAGAAGAATCCCCGAATGAATTTCATTTCGTATGCATTCAAAATGGCAGACGCCATTTCTATCTCTTGTTTTTATTAATAAAAATATTGGAAAGTTGATGTTGTTTTTCGAGAGAGCCTCGAAAGAAGAGTGTGATACACTTTTATATAGAATTTTGCCGGCTAACTAACACTACGACTGCTCAGCTGATCCTTTTATACCGTGTCCCCAGCATTCATCGTTTGCTTGATAATTCAATACGATTTTTTGTTCGCAGACGCTGACAATAATATCACAGACTTATCAACAGTTTCGGTGCGCCTGAAATAATGACCGCCCACCACAGAGACGTGTGCGTTTCTTGAACTCGTAATATAGAGTCATATTTCCAAATATATTTTTCGCGAGAGCAAGAAATTGGATAAACTGCATGGTCAATATCGTACGTAACATATCACGAGGGGGTGTGCAATGTGACTTTGTGCATGAGACTGAGATAATGAATGCACATTTACTCGTCCACAACTACACAGACATTTATGCACCCATGCACTTACTGACAGCAAATGGAATTGATTTAAATAATTCATCAGAGAGGTAAAGTCACTTGCACGCGCAAAAAAGAATACTTACTCACCTCGTGCGTGTCCAGCTTTGGCAAAGGTTTGGATATAAATGCTTCGCTACCTTTTGACAACATTCTCGAGGTGCCAGCTCTTCTATTAATGTCGTCTTCAGCTTCCGAATCGTCTGGTGACTCCATGGGTGTGAAGAAGTTACCAACAGGTTCGATGCTGTTATATTGTCGAGGATCTGGCATCATATTTGGTAGAAGTGGCGCCTGTTCTGAGTGCCCTAGGAATTCTAAAGCATAAATTACCGTATTTTTAGCTCGAATATCAGTCTCACTCATGTTCATGAGGAAAATGTTTATATTAAAAAAAAAGACATACCTCTGTACCAATTCCTGGCTTGAGTTTCCTGTGGTAGTACTCGAAAATCGAAAAACCAGGCTTCAGCCCACGCCAGAACGAACGATGAGAGAATCAGGAGGACTAGAAATACTGGCTGATTCCATATGGACCACTGAAATAAATTATGTTATAGCACGATCATTTTTTCGTCGGAAAAACTGTCGAAACTTGTGGAAGAAAACACTTACATCAAAGAGAAATACTTTCGCTAATAAAAAGGCACTCGTAATAGCTGTTGATATCTAAAATTTATAAACCCCAATGTTCTGCTTCAAATAGTGTAGCATTCCATCATTCATTCATTTACAAAATTCAACAAGTTTTCAATTACAAATGTGATGAAGGCACTTACCGCAACAATAATCCAATGATTCAGATATAACAGCGCGTAGAATAGCAGCAACACGACGAACCGGCAAACGGCTGCCATCTGAGAAGATGAAATCCTTAAAATCTCTGTGCCCAATGAATAAGCAAAAATTGTAACTAGTGGAATATCATTCTGGGCACGTGATCCATGATAGAACGAAAGAAAATACTGGCAAGATATGAACTCACCACAATATCGAAGAGAGACGTTTTTATATGATAGTGGATCACTTGGTCCACGAAGGCTGTCCTGAGACTCTCACCTGCGATCTTAAAAGAATAATCCAGACCATAATTAATTATCAACGAATCTTGATAGAACCTTCGAAATAAAAAAAGCGAAGTATATTACCATAGTGCAAATAAGCCACATGAGGAATGTAAGAAGAAGATCGAAAGTGACGAAAAGACAGAAGAACCGCCTCACGTGGGACATGCGATCATTCGGCATCGCCCCAGCAACGAGATCCTCGCTTGACACGATATTGGGAACTCTTGGAGCATTGGGCTGAGAACACGAACTCCTCAGGGAGTTTATGGAGCCACTCAGCAAGCTCTCAGCTGCCAAGAGAATTTGCCTTTCTTCTTCCGCCATGGCACCGCTCTTACACCTGCGTCTACATCTCCGCGATTAAAATAATATAAGTAGAATAGAGATAAATGCATTAAAGACCAGATTTGCCAAGATTTAAGCAAGTTGTAAGTCAGCTGATTGTGTGACTCAAGGCGGTATCCGATCATTTGATCGTTTGGTCGCCGATCAATCAAAGACAAAGACACCGCGCTTGCGATCTCACTTGGCCATGCAGCTAAGGTCACAGATACGCTCGGTTGATCCCGGATTGCAAATACTTAGAGATACTCTAATCAAAAGAACCATGAGTACTAGGCTCCTGATTATTTTACAACCCTGTGGGTGCTCAAAAATGAATGGCGACGCAACAGATGACGCGGTCAACGACCGTACTCTATTAGACTCTTCTATCTTTCTCGCGCACACGTACATTCTGTCTCTCCCTTATCAAAGTACACAAACGATATCCCCCAAGAGTGCTCCAAAAATAAGCAGGCAACAATAGAGCCAAAAAATCATATTTAAAATACCAGATAATGGAAAGGCAACGTGTGAATTGAAGCCAGTACAAACTACGTATGAAATGATGGTCAGTATCATTGAGTAAGATCTTTGTGTCCTTATCAACACCCCACTATTCCTTAACCTTCAATCTGACTGGATCAACTGGAGCCATTAAGAGCGCTATTTACCAATTGAGAATGCAGACTATTTTAGAGAAGCCTGTTCATCAGAGAGTGATGCATTGTTTCCCATCGACAGGATGGTGAAAGAAATTACACAAAATAGTTCATATTATGGTCAACTGGACTTACCAGTTATGTCTCGACTCTCTTCATAAATACGGCCGCGTGGTTAACGAATTACATCTTGGACTATCGAACATGCACATTGCACCGCTGTCTTCTGATGCACCAATTGTTCCTCAGATCCCCAAAAAAAGCCAAGAGCCTTGTCACTGATTCATCCAGATAAAAACACAAGTAAACGAATTAAAACACACACACACTTCTGTCGTCACCCCGCCTCCCATCATCATGATTTTGCGGCGCCACTATACATTTCCTATCATTTTCTAGGAACAGAGTGTGTGTTTTTCGTAGATGTTACCGTTCGAAACGAGTATCGTATTTTTGTGTTGTACGTAAATACTGTTCAATGTTAACAAAAATATCGGAGAATTTAACGATCTGTCACGTGTGCCAAGATATGATGTTTACACAATGAAGTATAACGAAAGAAACGGGAATACGGAGCCACAAATTATCGTGCATAACCAAGGAAACGAATCCAGCATAAAAAAAACAAAAATCTTTATTAGATACAGGATTGGCTGTGTGTAAAAATATGTAGATAAAACTTTCTGCGTCTCGTTATATAAGCAAAACTTTGGTTTCCTATGCTAACCCACCAATCTTAATATATTATGCTGATAGCATTTAAAATCCTTATTATAGTGCAGTGTTTTTCACTGTGGTAACCATTTCTTTGTTAAATTATTACAAAACTCTGGAGTGCTTTAAAAGGATTAGTTGAACTAGCTTTAATGATGACTATCCTTACTTCTGCCTTATGTAGAACCATTCCATTCTATTAACACTTACTGTATGTTTGACCTTTGGGAAATCTTGGGGAAATGAGGAGGTAGTGAGAATATTCTATTCAATCAGAAAGAGTAATAGTTCGCAAAGCATCTTCAGGATATGTCTCTAAAACTGCTGTTGTGCCATAATTAAATGGTATTGATATCCCACCATCTAATACCAAACCAGCATCATAACAATTTGATTTAACAGTTATCTTTTTACAATGGCCTCGAGGGGATAGTCCTTTAGGACTAGGCCACACACTCATGACAATCATATCCCTCACAGAGTAACATATCTTTGATTCCTCTAAAAAAATGGATGGTGAAAACTTGAGGAATAATTTTTCATAGACCTCTTAATTTTTACACCTGCTATTCCTACCTGGATTGAATTGAAGGTTCTGATTGAAAGTGTCACATATTTGACACACCTCATCATCAGAAAAATGTTTATTAGTGTTGGCAAGAGCTAGGATTTCCCTCACAGTTTGAGGAGTTACAATGTTCATTGATCTGACCCAAGATGTTGAGCCAGTACCTGTGCATACACAAATGCCTGAACTCCTAACCCTGTAGTTCTGCTCATTGTCATCCAATTTGATCAACAATGTGCTTGTCCTTGCTGACAATGATTCACCCATGTATACCTGCAAATTGATCAATAGCCTGAAATCTATGTGAGGAGAAATTTTCCAAACATACCAAAATCAATTTGTGTAGTGTACAAAATAGGGCTCACTTCATTCAATGCCAGCCAAGGTAAACGTCTTTGCTTTGGCCTTGCCCCTTCTTTTGAGTTGTGGTAATCATAATACCTATGATGATACAAGTGACAAGGTGACATGAAAGTGCTAGTTCTGTGTATTTATTTACCCTCTACACACCTGTCACCACCAGCAATACGAGCTTTCTCATTTATGTGAAAAGATCCATTCCATATATTTTCACCAAACAATGTGGTTCTGATTCTTGTTCTCATTACTATGCCATAATAACCAGCCCTGAGTTTCTCAAAAATCTCAGCTATGTTTTTAGTATATTTGGGCTGAAGCATAAGAAAGCCCTCTGACATTCCAGGATAAGAATTAATGCCTAGAATTGGCTTTTGATTATTGAAAATCACATTGGAAGCTAAAAGAAATGTACCATCCCCTCCAATTGGGAGTACTAAATCTGCCCAGTCAAAGTTTGTTTTATCTAACTTGCTCCTAAATATAAAACAGTGATGTTACCCCAAGTAATTGATTGTATAATCTAATATAGAAGGCTAAAGAAGGCTAGCTACCTATCAACTACCCTGTACTCCACAGAAAGTTTCTTTAAATTATCAATTACATCATTTTCTATGAGTTTGGTAGCTTGATGACTTTGCAGCATTGCATGGTAATCACCTCCTCTCCTTTCTACTTGTAATTTCAACTGCTCCTCATTTAAACTGGGGTCCCTCAATTTTTCAAAGCCATAACGAGACAGTTTGCTCACTATAAGAACGCGCTTTGGTACAAAACTTGAGGCCTTTCGTGCAAGAATTCTCAAATCCTTACAGGCATTCCTGTCTAGGATGTGTAGATGTTGAAGTACTCCTATTTATACATACAGAATCACTCTACTGCCTTATAGTTGCTGGACACAGTGAATTTAATTTTTGAGGACTGACGGGATTACACATCTATCGACACACTCGTATAACTGCATTTGGAAGCCACTGAATCATGAAAAATTTGTATCTACACACGAGCGACGTAAGTGGATCAAAGATCGATGAACTTTATCAACACGACACTATTCCTACACACTTACTTTTCTCGCAAGTACACGTGTGATGGTGGAATGTTGTCATCTGCACTTATAAAGGCAAAGTTTTACTACACAATACGAATTTCGCCGAAATAATAATTTGGTCCCGACCGAGTCGATAGACGCTGTGATGCAAGTGTGCAAATGAGCTGGTCATCTTTATCACAGTAACAGTTCGACTTATCGTCACACATTGAATGTAAAATTGTACTGTTTCCTGCTATTGAGCGATTTGAATGTCTATTAGAATCGAAGAAACACCTTACAGGTCAAGAACCTTTAGACCTGTGGTTCATATCAGTGCTCGAACAGCAGGTGAAAATTGTCCAGGTCAGGAATTTTACTTACTGACAGACTTACTGCGAATACATCCGTGTGCCGTCATTGCATACTACTTGTTTAACTTACAGTCGTAGAATCACTGAATGATAATTCGATGCTGCTAACCTTTATACCGCACAACAGTTTAAAATATGCTGACAGCTGACAGCGATTGTAACGCCAGTAACTACAGTAGGTGTAGTAGGGATATTTGTATCACGTGATTAATTACAACGCGATAGTTACGCCATCAGTTGATGATGCAATTAAAGATAGCATATTTGGCATATCGGTAATATTGTAATAAATGTTATGTAGCGATGCAGCGATCCAGTGTTGTATGGAAAGGTATGTACTTTTTAAGTATGCTGTAGTTGTTATGTAGCCCAAGGGCAATTATCAGTTGCTTTCTCTCGTTCACTTCCACTCTCGCTTACTTAAACTCTACTCTCATCACAGTATAACTACTTTCATTCTCTCTCTGCCTGTGTGGAGGTTGGGAAAAATGTTTGGGAGAATGTACGAGTTAGAATTCCCAGACAAATGGCATGTGCTCTTTAATTAAAATCAAATTTCTGTCGTCCATTCACATCATTTGATCGCAGGAGACAGTCGTTATAAATATGTCCGTCTCGGGGAGCGAGATAAAACAATAGTGCGCGCGAGGAGATCGTCTTCGGCATAAATACAAAATTGTGTATAAAGTAACTGATAAAAGCACACCGAGCAACGTAAACGTCTAGTATCTCACGACAGTCGCTATAAAGTCGATATATCTTAATGGTATATACAATGAGCGGCCTCTGGTATATCTCATTTTTTTTACAATGCGCTCCTGGCAGTTTTGGCGATCTGCGATCTGGAAAGAAAAGATCTCGACTGTAGAGATACACGCTTCCCTTACACTTTATTAATTCATTTGCAATACATTAATTAAGTCTGTTTAAATAGCATCGCAGGCTACCTAAAGTACGCCTTCGTTTTAGACTATAGACAATCATCTAGCTTAAATTCCCAGGCATTCTTCCAGAACATTCATTCAACTCTTCTTGCATCTGCTCATTTTCTCTTGCACTGATCTCGTCCGACCTCTTCTCATCCTTTTCGTCCTATCCCCTTTTCACCCGAGAACTGTTTTTTATCTCTTGCTCACATTGAGTATCTTTCACGTACTCGCAATCATTCAATTCGTTCACCCCTCATTCTTATTACCATTGTCATTATCGTTATACCATCTATATATATATTCATTTATTATTTATATATATATATATATATATACTCGTAAGACCGACGTTAAAAACTAAAATTCGTATAAAAAGCGTCGTTATTCTCGTACTAAGAATATAACCGTGTTCTAGTGAAATAATAATTGAATCTTAAAAAATTATCTTTTTCGTCATCATGTTATCAGTGATGCGTGGGTGTATGGCTCGTGTTCTACTACGTTCTCGCCTTCTGTGTGGCTTTCATTACAATTTCACCTGCGGGTTTCTCGTCAACTCAAGCTGACTTTACGAGAGAGCCCTAAAGGTATCTACCCAATAGGGAGTGCAAGGCGTGAGCAAACAATGTCACAGACATTCTTAGTAGCGAGCGTTAAAGACGGTACGGTAAGATCGCGAAATGCCCCGACTTGTATCGCGCCCGCGAATCAAAGCCATCTCCAACTCATCCTCCGACCACTGTCATGAAGAAAAATGGTTTGTGAATCACTTGGCTCACTACGGTAATAGACATAAAAAAATAGCTTCGTTTCGCGCTCGTTGTATCGGCAAATTAGGAGACCGAAATTATACATCCGTGTGAAGCGTGCGCGCCTTTCTTTTGGACGATCTTGCCGTACTATCTTTCGAGGACCCACTCACGTCACCTGACTGCGCACATTTCATTGAATTTGAAATTCATCTTTTCGCGCGGCCTTTATAATCTAACTAATACTTTTACACGCTACCAATGAATCGCCGAACTTCCTCATTAACACATCACTACCGCTTCAATCACTTTCTCTTCTCTTACTCTCCCTCTTACGAATTTCTCTTTATTACAACTAATTGCTATTACGAGCAGTAATGTACATCAATTACATAAAAAACAAGTAATCGTTAATCACTCTCGTTTCGCGGCTTATTACAAGTCGAAGAATTACTACCGACCGATACCAGCATCCATACGTAGACTGCCTAAGTGTCCCCCTCATTCTTTATCTCACAATATACTCTCGTCTGCCTTGAAGAATGATGAAGTTGTTTAATTGGTTGAAATAAAAAGTACGATTCTGTAACCCACAAACTACTGAAAACAGGGCCTGAGTAGAAGGAAACTTAGGGGGATAGAAGACTTCACTGACGTAAATTAAATCCGTGGAATGGCATTGACTTCGTCCTTAAACTGGAAGATTGACTTATCTGTCATTCCGTTCTATCTTATCCTAGAGCAAATGTTACCCTTGACGTGCTCAAGTTTTTCGCGGGCAGAGGTGTGTTTCTTATTCATTTCATCGTGGCGTGTGATTCTTTACTTCAGCGCACATTTACACTATATTCGTATTTATATATTTATAATTATTTATATATATAGAATTTTATATACCTCTCTTTTTCACATTTATTACTTTGCAAAATATTTCTTTTGCCGATGCCTCGGCACTAAGCCTGTATAATACAATTCGCGAACAACACCTGACTCGCTTAGGCAAAAATTCATTTGTTACGTGTAAGTACAGTGACCATCTGCACATCCCTACTTGTCTGTGGGCCGAATGGTAGATGGAGTATATGGGAAAATCTCTTTAACGCTGAAATTCCCCTGGCCAGCCTCAGCCGCAAGCCCACTACGAGATGATCTTCGACAATGTACGAGCCCTACCTACAGAGAATATTATCGCGTGTCTCTGGAAGGGAAAAAGGCGAACGAGCCTTTGGAAAGATCCACCGTCCCATATGTGTGTGTGGCATGAGTATTAAAGGAAGGTGCGACAATACACGCGAGAAAGGCCCTGATGAATGTGAATTGCTAGGAAAGTGAAGGGGGAGAACGCGCCCGCGAAAGGTGAAGCGCGATGGCATAACCGCATGTTCGTAGGATTGTTTTATTAACGAGTAAGAGGTTCCTTTGACCGCTAGAACGAGGCCGAGGCATAAAGAGTCCTCCTTTTCGTATTGGTTTTAGTCTCTTTTTTGAATCCCTTTGACTTCAAGTTTTCTGGGAAAAGATGTCCTGTGATGATTCCTACTACCTCTAGTAGTAGAAGTGGGCAAAGCTGTTGCAGGTGTTCCGAGATCGAACCGAGCCTCAGCTATGGGTTTGTGGATGAGGCGGCGGGGCACCAGTGATCTCGGTCCAGCGCATCTCAAAGAAACTGCGCATCCCGTGTCCAGCCTTTCCAACTGGACTGTCGTCCTCGTTGAATACCTCGCAGTTGATGAACATCTGCCTGACATCGGCGCAAAACTCATCGCGAGACTTGTACCTGCATCGAGAAGTACTCGTTGGAAAATGAGCACATCCAGAGTGTGTTCGATCGAAGCGGCTTGTTAGAGCTGGCTAGATCTACTGCTTGAGACTCGCTCGAACAGACTGTGTTTTGTGTGTTTTCTTTTTTTTGGACTGGACTGTTGGTTTGTTATTTGTTTTTTTGTTTTTTTTTTTCTAATAAAGGCACTTTAGGAAATAGTAGGCTGAATTATCTAGTCGTTGGTACACGTGCAACTTACACGGAGTCCTGCAGTTTCTTCTTGATTGTACTGAGATCCATGGGGGTTTTAATGATTTTCTTGTAAGTCGGGAACTGTTTGGTGTTCACCGGTAAGAGGAAGGGCCAGGCTTCGTCCTGTTGCTCCAACTGTTCGAGAAGCATCTTACAAGGAGCCAGCTCTCGTTGCTGCTTCTTCGTCAGTGTCCTATTGTTACCCTCCTTCCTAGGTGAGGCGGTTGGCGTTGCTGGTTCCGATGAACTGACGTCCTCAACGTGCGTGTTCGATGCCGTTGACGGCGTTGGACTGCGACGTAAAACAACAGAGAAATTATTTGCACGATAAGCTTTCCCCTTTTTGGCAGAAGGCTTTTTCCATCATTAAAGCTTCTGGACGAACCCATAGAGATTCGACCGTGTCTTTTCTGCTTGAGACGGGTACGTTGCTCTCGATGGACTACTTCGTCTCTCGGACTCTTTCTCTCTCTTTTCATTTCACTTTTCTCTCTCGCCTTTTTGCACGTTGTCTCGTTTTTGCTCAAGTAATCGTGCAACCCGCGGGCTGCTCTCGGTATAATGAGGAATTTTCGGAGTCTATACCCATCCCATAGTCGCTCATCGGCTAGTAATAATGATAGTTACGTCGTTTGAATTACAGGGTGTCCCGACCTAGGGCCCTGACACGTGATCTCATTTCACTAGCTATGCGGAAAACTCTATTTATCGCTGCTGCTTTTCGTGCTCTGTCTGCGAAGTCGAATTCAATGAATCCTAGCGTGGAACACCCTGTACAGTGAAAGATCCCTCCTGATTCGAAATATTCTCAAAGGGTGCGTGTGACACGGGCCGGGGATACGAGTCGGTAGAATCGCATGAGAGCAGTGTATATTGTTTTATTCGTTTCGAAACTTTTTTATTCAATTGGAAATACTTGGTTGCATCATTTGCGCTCGCTGAATATTAGATGCTTCCATAGTTTTGCTTTTTTAGCAGCGAGTTGACAATGTTTGGTTGGTTTTAACGTAATCACCTAGCTGGTGGATGATCAGAACTTTCGCTTTCTCTGGTGCCTCCCCCTTTGGTATGACTCCTTCGACTACTATTTCGCTTCTTTGGTTGCTTACTGTGACAATTCGAGCAATACCATTTTCCCCTCGGCATCTGCATGAAAAAAAGGACTTATAGATTTCGACAGGACTCATCACACCTTTCCACTATGCCTTCGGGCGCAGAGTGACACTTACTTTTGGCATAACAGGATTATGGCAGTCGGTGTGATAAGCCCTCGGACAAAGCTCACATAAGACTAAGTTCTTTCCGACCCTTTTTCCACATACTAAACAGTTTCTTTCGCCTGTTGCCTTATTCATACATTCGTGACAATACCTGGAAAAATTAGGGACATGGGGTGGTGATATCGCGGTGTTTATACGAGAGGAGAAAGGAGCGGGAATTGATGTCGATCACTTACCAGTCACCATCAGGAATGTTTTCCATTTTTGGACGGAAACAATAAGTATGGTAGCCGCGGTCACAGCCATCGCACAGCAGCAATTTATCCTCGTTATCACCGCTGTGACAAAACTGGCAATTCTGTAACAAAAACGCTTCGCTGTTTAAACACAGGCGCTAAAATATCCCCAATATATTACGGCAATTTCCAGCAAAGCATTTTAAATAAATTGTCACATTAATGCAATGGAAGTTAAAACTTGCTTAAAACAATTCCAATGAAAATTGAACAAAAACATCCAGTATTGCCAATGGAATACTTGATTAAAATTAATCAGGGGGAATATAACGTTAGCACGGCAAGGAGTTGCTCTGGGAAATGCATACGATGCAGGACTGGGGATGTGAAATAATAATTGCAGGTAGCAGGCTAAGAAAGGAAAGAATGAAGCATCAATGAAAAGAAACTGCTAGACAACAAGCGGCATAATTATGCATGCTACCGTTACGTTAGACTCTGACCACCATGGAATATTCCATTTGCGATTTCGTCGGGCTGCAGTAGCAGTGAATTTTGCAAGAACTGCGTTAGTATTCGAAGGACAAGTAATCTTGGTGACCGATTATAAACAATTCGACATTGAGAAATAGGTCAGTGAGCCGCTCGTGAATTTATTGGTCTTAATTTCACGATCACGTAGGAAGGACTAGGCTTAGGCAGGAAGCTCAGGATGATTCGGTTAGTAAGTTAGTGCGAATACCCACAGAGGCCTGAGAAGTAGTCAATAGCTGATTGTATTGAGTGGTAGCTTTGAGTGAGACGCAGCGGTTTCGTAGCTTGACGCAGACCGAGTTTCTAGCTGGTGTAAGACTCACAGCCTTCATGATGCTCTTATCCCAGGCGATGCTGGCTTCCAGCATATAGAGTGCCATGGCGAGCTGTGCAGACGTGTGTGCACGAGCCGTTGCTTCTCGCCAATTGTTCAATCCTCTCGGTGTTGTTTCCTCTTGGGGCACCGGTGCCTGACTGTTTTGATCGGAGTTATTCGAGCTTGCATTAGCGGCTGCTGCCTGCTCCGCCTTCAATGCAGCTAAGTTCGGGTCTCCAGTACTGTAACAAGCATTAAGCAATCATTTGAGCATTAAACACATTTTTTTCTAGAAGTACAAGGTCTTATTTGAAGAAACTTACCAAACTCCCAAGGGCGGCTTTAAGTATCTCCTCTCTATGGCAGCTTCGAGTGAGAGTAACCTCTGCCGAGCCTGTTCCACAGCACTGATCTTCTCCATTTCGTTCAGCTTCTCGATTTCCTCGGCCTCCTCGGTGCCTGCACGCGGAGGAAGCTTCCAACCTTTGACCTGCATGCTGGCGTTTGCCACTTTGTCCTCGAGAGCTTCAACCTGCTCCAGGAGTTGAGCATCTACACGCAATGCTACCTGTTCGCTCCAATTCTCTGGATTGTCGGGCTTTGGAATGGGTGTGTCAGGCTCGTCTGGTGTCGATTGAAGTTCAGTGGCCGTAACATTGCCGGGGTCAACATTGATCTTGCCTGTGACAGCCAAGAATGATTCCATGGTTGCCCATGTCGTGCGCTTTAATTCCTTCTCCCGAACACCACGAGAATGAAGATGTTCTAGTAATTCTTGAAACGTGTCCACGTCTGTTATTCTCCACCATCCATGTCGTAAGTCTGTCGGGACGGGCTTTGCTTCACCGGGTGGTGGCAATCCATGTACCTTCAAGTACTCTAGTTGTGCTGCTTCATCCTGAGTTAAGATAAGAGGTGCTGGACTATCACACCTATCGTAATTTGGACTAGCGGGGGGTGGGAAAACAGGTATTCTTAATTCAGTAGGTTCAGCAATCCCGAAAATTTGCTTGGTACTCGGCCCAGGGGTGTCACATGTTTCACGTGGCAGGATCGAGAACCAATTCGGTTCGCTATTACAATCTATAACAGAAAAAAAAAGATAGTATCATTAGAAAGTGAAATCCAATTATTTTTTAAGCATGCGCAACTAAATGCTCACTTGAAATAAAACTACCATTAAGTTCCTTGCCGTTGTGAAGACTGTTGATGTGATTAAACTTGTCGCCGTTTGGTATTGTTTCAACGATTTTATCTTCCATTATTTTCACCACAGGTTTCGTTGATTCTTCGTCCGTTTCCTCGCTCTCCTTTTTATTTTCTTCAGTCTTTACATCGATATCCATTTTTTCTTCCGTCTCCTGCTTGATTTCTTCGGATGTAACGTTTGTTTTTGCATCCGCCATGCCATCCACTTCACACTTTCTCTCTTCCTTCATATTGGCGACATTCTCCAAGTCACAATTTTGTAAAGGTTCCTTTTTGCCATTGATTTCCTCATTTTCAGACTTCACGTTTTCCACATGGGGTTTCACTTCACCATTCTTATCATTGGGGCTATTCTTCTTTTCTTCCTTAACTTCATTTGGTGCCTCGTTCTCACGATTTTCAGTGTTCACTTTGGTTTCCTCTTGCTTCGTCTCCACTGTCTCTTCAACTGGCATGTTTTTGTACTTTTCATCCAATTCGGCTTGGAGTTCGAGTACTTCGGGCTCGGCACTTTCCATTGCTTCGACAAAAATGCCACCCGCACATGCCAACTCCCAATATCTTCTCCAGTACCTATCCTGCCCGAAAATGTGAGCCCGAAGTTGCTTCGACGAGCTGTTCAACTTTTGCAGCTGTTCCTCCGATTGTTTCAGTAACTTATCCAACTTCTTGCCAAGTTCTTCACCCGAAAGATTCTTATCCTCCTCCTATAGAAAAAAATATAATAATAACGGTGTCTGTCTAGAAGAAAATACTGTTTAAAATCGATCCATACTTCTTCAGGCTGAGTGCCTTCGCTCTCGTTCTCAGACATGTCTTCTACTTCATCCTCATGATGGATTTCGTCAGGGGTGGGTGTTGTGCCCACAGCAGTAGAGGTAGTATTCCCTTCCTCGTCGACCTCCTTCTTCTCGATGGTGATCGTGTCACCTGTCTTATTAACTATCACTCCAACAGCCTCCATTCTTACTTTTCGACTATGTAGTTGCCTCAATCTGAAAGAAAAGTCAAGGTTTCCATAATTAGAACAGAAAGGGTAGTGTGGAGCATGAAATACGAGCAGGTACATACTTCCTAATCTTCGTATCGAGAACGAATCTTTCTTTCCTAAGTTGCGCCACGGTCTCCAGGCTTCCTTCAATCTGCCTGATCACAGCCTTATTCTGCAGTAGCTCGTTACAAAGGAATGCGAGCATCTGCGCCTTGTGCGTTGGATTCAGAGCTAGGAAGGGCTTGTCCCGCAGTCTTTCGGACATCCTCCATGTCTCGTTATTGTGCAAGTGCTCATAGAACTGGGCATTCTTTCCCGAACAGGTCGAGGCGTAATCACCGCCGTTCTGATGGTGATCAGCGAACCTCTTGTCGCGTTCCCGCTCGAGGCACACTCCCGTCAATGCCTTTATTTCCCCGGTCGCATTGGCGTATAGGTAAATGCGTAAGACCTCGCTAATATTTGCGTGGGTAATGTCAGCCTGCCTCAAACTTTGACCCAGTCCTGTTGTGTGCCTAGCTGGCTGAGGAATTCCTGGATCCTCGATGGCACAAACTAATAAATGGGTCATCACAGAGAGCAACTCCTCCTCTGCCTCCTCGTCGTTGAGCAGAGCCAACTGGAGGCTCTTAAGACTCGGCAGTGAGTCCATGTCTGTAATGTCGGTTAAACTTTACCTACTGTTCAAGAAGCGCCCTAAAACACTTTAAAATAATACTGGGAAGGGGAAAAATTGCATACCAAAGCCTAAGGTCTCGCCGAAATTATGCAGGAACTCGAAGACCATGACAATATCAGCGAAAGCTTGCCCTGGGAGCTTCAGTCCCGGTATTCGTTTTATTTCTGGCAGTGCCCTGTGATCTGTATACGTAAAATAAAGGCCAATCGTTCATCAAATATTCCCTGCATAAAAATATTGTCAGAGTATCCCGCTGATAATGTACCTGTAAGCTCCATATCCTCTACAGGCTTTCTTATTTGCTCAATTAATTCCATCTCGACCTTCCTTTGCTCGGCTCGCTTCTCTTTTGATGCGATTCTCTCGGCTCTAGCCTCGAGTCGCTTTTTCTCCCGTTCTTCCATCTTTCTACGATTTTCCAACGCCCTGACGAGAGCCATATGCTGCCTCCTTCGCTCTCGTTCCTGCGATTGCGAAAGAGTCATATGATAGAACCGCGAGAAATGCCGCGTACACCCTCTCTCCGTTGCATGCACGGCACGGTCGAAAACGAAACGGAAGAAAAAAGGATACAGAGAGGAAAAGAAGATGTATGTACTTTCTGGTTCTCGTGGTAAGCATAGTGTAACACGCACGGGCAACGACAAACTCTACAACCGTCCCAGATATACTCTCTCAAACGCTACATATTACCATAACGCAATGGTAACGGGATGCATGAAAGAAACATAAACCACGTGGAGCTGGAGAACCCAGGTCGCGGACTCCTCTCTTGGAAAACCGTGCACTTTCTTTTACCAAACCATCTCTATATTATATCTTTTATCCCTCCCACTACAATGGATTGAATAAAAAAAAGGGATTCCCCCGATTTCACTGGGGTTCTGTCATGACTTTATTCTATGCCATTAGCGAAGCGGTTAAACTACCCCCCAGCGTTCCCTCGCTTTCTCTCTCTCTCTCTCTCCCTCACATTCTCTCTTTTCCACGAGCGCGCTTTCGAGTGTGCAGTTTCAATAGGAGTTCCTGCTTTAAATGAATGAGCTCGGAGGATGTGAGACATAAACGAAGCAGAGAAAAAGCTGTTCCCGATGCGAGTGAATCATTGGCGACGAATAGCGGCATCGGAGAACGCGCGGGAGCTCCTTATTAAAAGTTGGCGAGTGAAGAATGTGTGAGATTAATTTTATTGAAGGTGGACGGTTGGATAGACGGGGGTGAGGGCAGGCAAGAGGGATCTGGCAGTGATTCCTAGCCAAGATTATGAAGAAACTTGTCGGGAAGGGAGTGAGTTAGGAGTAGTAACCCGTGGAGATTCGATCGAGTGGTGTCGGGAGGTGATGTGACTTTATAAAACTAGATTAGGTATGAGACATACCAGCTCGACGGTGTAGAGCATCTCGCGCTGCTTGGTGAGCTCCTGCATGTACATCTGCGGCACAAAACACATCCACAGTCCACCAGTGCTCGAGCTACGACTACTTCTCAAAAAAAAGAACTAACAGTTTTCTCGCCCTCTTGTCTTTTATAAACGACCAATCATTCCTTTGAGAGGAAAATCGTATGCACTAAGCGCGATGCTCTTGCGCGAAGCGAACAATGAATTGCCATCGAGAAGGGAGCTCTAAGCAAATATGGACATCAACACAATGTTCGACTGGGTGACCAGCACGAAAGAAGCACTCATCAAAAATAAATCTGTAATCTCTCCACCGTCGTATTGAGTTATTCATAATAGGCCGTAATATCAAACACCCTAGCGGTAAGACAGAGTGTCCAACAAAAATGTAGCCTCTCTCTCTACTGTACAGGGTGATTCACTTGCCTTTGAATCAGAACTCTCCTAGCCCTTATTTTTTTGGTGGACTTCCCGAGCAAATTTTTTAAGGCATACCCCTTCAAAAATTTTCGATTTTTCGAAGGTTCTGGGACCGGGACGAACGCTTGATTTTTCGATTGCTCGTGTCTCAAAACGGATAAAAAACATCAATGTTGTGGGGGAAATGCCGGAATTCTACCTAAAACAGGTGGAAAACTGATCTGGAATATTTCATTTCGATGGTTTTCCTCATGTTTTTTTATCTTCCCGACCTTTCCCGGGGCTGAAACTTTGTAGAAAGTGTTTTTTTGCATCGAGGAAAACGTAGAAAAAATTCCAGAGCCCTAGCTCAAAATTCATTTTTTCGCAAATTTTTTAAGGCATACCCCTTCAAAAATTTTCGATTTTTCGAAGGTTCTGGGACCGGGACGAACGCTTGATTTTTCGATTGCTCGTGTCTCAAAACGGAAAAAAAACACAAATGTTGTGGGGGAAATGCCGGAATTCTATCTAAAACAGGTGGAAAACCGATCTGGAATATTTCATTTCGATGGTTTTCCTCATGTTTTTTTATCTTCCCGACCTTTCCCGGGGCTGAAACTTTGTAGAAAGTGTTTTTTTGCATCGAGGAAAACGTAGAAAAAATTCCAGAGCCCTAGCTGAAAATTCATTTTTTCGCAAATTTTTTAAGGCATACCCCTTCAAAAATTTTCGATTTTTCGAAGGTTCTAGGACCGGGACGAACGCTTGATTTTTCGATTGCTCGTGTCTCAAAACGGAAAAAAAACACAAATGTTGTGGGGGAAATGCCGGAATTCTATCTAAAACAGGTGGAAAACCGATCTGGAATATTTCATTTCGATGGTTTTCCTCATGTTTTTTTATCTTCCCGACCTTTCCCGGGGCTGAAACTTTGTAGAAAGTGTTTTTTTGCATCGAGGAGAAAGTAGAAAAAATTCCAGAGCCCTAGCTCAAAATTCATTTTTTCGCAAATTTTGTAAGGCATACCCCTTCAAAAATTTTCGATTTTTCGAAGGTTCTGGGACCGGGACGAACGCTTGATTTTTCGATTGCTCGTATCTCAAAACGGATAAAAAACACAAATGTTGTGGGGGAAATGCCGGAATTCTGCCTAAAACATGTGGAAAACCGATCTTGAAAAATTGATTTCGATGGTTTTCCCCGTGTTTTTGGTACTTTCCGACCTTTCCCGGGGCTGAAATTTGGCAGGTAATGTTTTTTTACGCCAAGGAAGATACCATAAAAATTCCAGAGCCCTAGCTCAAAATTTTTTTTTCCCCATATTTTTGACCACCGAAAATATCCCATTTTTGGTGGTGATTCAAAGGCAAGTGACTCACCCTGTACAAAGATGATTAACAGAACTGACAGATACATACTGAAAATGGGCCATGAGAAACTAACAGTCCGCTCCTCGGATTAGTATCAATCGGTGAACTTAAGCGACGAACAGAATGAAATGGAGCACGAGCAAACTTCTACGAAACGCACACACGCACACAGTCTAATCTACTGAGATGACATGATCGATGGTTTCGTGACTTTTATTCTTCACTCACCTGCTCCTTCAACATGACAGCTTGCTGCCGCTTCAATTCTCGTTCCTGGGGAATTAAAAAGATCATGAGGAACTTTTGCCGCGCGCGCGACTTCTTTCGGCCGCGGCCGCTCCGCCCGTCTACCAGACATTCTTTGTACTCGGTAGAAAAATGTAGATTTAAGTGGTGGCAAAGTATGATGGGGATTGAATTTCATATCGGGCAAGTGAAGAGGGTTTAAGTGCCGTGGCAGACTAGTTGGGAGGGCACAATGTAATAACGATTTTGGGATTACCTGTTGCTTCCGTTGTTGCTCCTCCAGTCGAATCTTCTCCACCTCTTCCTGCCGTTTTTTCCGGGCCTGCGCACATGCCATACACACGTCACTCTCATCCCTAATTAGCTCCCTAATGAGTCTTAAACAATCATTTTCCTTGCCCCAGGGATCGCCCGGAGTTCCGACCCAATTGCCTCGAAATGAATCGGGTCAATTATCACGGAAAAGAGAGACCCGATTGCACAGACTGGAGACGCGCCGCATCGTCTGATGACATTACTTTTTCTCAGCGACCCGAGCTCGACTGTTCTGAATTTCTCGAGAGAGATTGTTCGAGTCTAATGGTGTGTAGTCGTTTTGTACAGCTATCCCACGATCTGTATCCCTTTTTTAATCGGAATCTGAGTGTCTTCGTGATTCGAGGTCTACGTGTAACAAGCGGTCGCGACTATATAGCACAAATCAGTGAAGGGAGGTAAAGCACTACACTCTAAACTCTAAGCCTAATTATTCTGGCTAGAAGTTCAACCCCAAGGATTCCGATCTCTCCTTCCCCCTTTCACCCCCTTGTCCCAGCCCCCCCTCCCTCGGATATCCCCTCGCAACTGGTTTGCGAGATCTTATCTACGGGAAAGAATGTAATTTTCACGTAAAATTGGATCGCACAGAACGGTTAAATCCACCGGCCGAGATTGAGGTAACTAGCGAAAGTGGCATGCCATGAAAGAAACCTGAGTATAAAAAGGGTGATATAGGTGGTAAAATACATCAGCCAAGCAGAGTGGAGAAACGGGTCGCGAGAGGTGCGACACTGTAGTATAATACTGATTGTGAGATCAATCCCGAGAGTGAATATAGAGTATCCCGAATATAATAAGGAAAGATATAATAAATGGGAAGAAAGAAGTGCTACCAAGTACCAAGATATATCGAATAGTCTGAGATATGCCAACACCAGATTTACACGAATAAAGGTGAGAGCAAAAGGGACCTGATCGGGAGCGAGCAGGCCCGACAGAATAAGAGGTGGTGTCGATGAGAAAAGAGAAATAAGTGGAAACGAGATATAAACCGAGGTTCAAACAAGTGGGCCATCCAGGATGAGAAATGTTCCTGGGGCTCCTCGGTGCACCACGTCCGCTGAACCTCGGGATATTAATGCACATGCAGGAGCCAAGCAATATACTCGCCTATCTATGCACAGATTATAATCATCATTATACTAATCGCTTAAGCGGATAATAAATCGGTTAATATGTCGTTCATCGCTTATAAATACAGAACTTCAATAGCGGAGGTATAAATACGGTATATATCAGCTATGTGGAATCATAATAATAAGTATGAATAATAAAAATCGCACATCGATCAGGTGTGAATGACGTCTGATACGATTAATTGAAAAAAAGGTATAAGGAGAAGCTCGTATACTCGGAATAGCGCAACTCGGCGAACTCGGTAGAACACGCAATTCGAGAAAAAGTATGGCATGCTGGATAATCATATGGCTAGCTGTTATTTTGTATAGTGACAGGAGAAGCTAGGCACAGGATAGCAATTGCGACAGTCGGTATATCATTATCTCTCATATTATGTTTGTCGTGCCTACGTAAAGAGTGCCAGCACTTGACCACAATATCGACTCCATTCTTCATCGGACGCTCATCGGGAACTCACTGAGCCCTTGTTCCAAGTTCAAGTTCAGATTGTAGACATCGATATTGTCGTCACTCGCAATATCGTTCCCTACAAAAGCACGGGGTGTGCATCTAAGTATGCATGTACGTGTGTGTACTGGTGTTTCCTACTTCCGTATTTACGAGGACGCGGTTCTCCGGTTCTCTGGTGTCACCATCTTGGAAAAACGCGGAGAGCACTTGTACGGCTACTCGAGAGATCAAGATCCTAAGGCCCTACGTCGAAAAAGTACGGGGTGTACAATTGTGGAGATCATGAAGAAGGTTGCCCTGAGTGAATGGTTTGAATGGGAGGATGACTATGTGTCGTGGTCGTGAGAAAGGCATGTGACCGGATAATCACGACTTCTTCCGCATCGGAACTTAATTTACTGCCAATGAATGCGACAATGAGCAGGGGAGGAAAGGGGCTGTAGGTGGAGACAACATAGAATCCAGATAATCGTAATCTTACCTCGAGAAGTCCGTCACGAAGTCCTCGTGAAATGTTAGGGGGAGGGTCGGTGGGCGAGTCGGGGGTCGGGAGGGTCTGGGGTGGCGCGAATTGCGAGAAAGGATGACAGTAACATTTATTAGTGAACATGACGAGGTCGATGAAGGGTTAGTGGCGATGTGGGAGGCGAGCTTCCATCCCGGAAGGGGTTCACCGTAGGAGCAAGCTCGATAGTCGCTCGTTGAGAGCAATTATTCGAGAGTAATTATCGGAAAAGTCCGAGCGAATCCTATCTTGGGCACGTACTACCTCGAGAATGGTAGAACAGTGCGCTCCGAATTCCTTTCTCGGGCAGGACTATGCTCGGAATGGAATGACTCCTCTCAAAATGTTGCTCTCAGCGTTGCTCTACTTGGTTGGTCGGGTCACGTCTAGGAGAGCTCTGGCGAGGGTGTAGGCTCATACGACATCTTACCTCCAGGAGTTCCTGACTTTGCGTCTGGGTCTGGGCCTGCTGGGTATTGTCCAGGGCGTTGTTCAGGGTGGTCGTGCCCGCGGACGCAGTGCCCAAAGCTGGCGAGGCCGTTCGCGGGGTCTGCTGGCAGTTTGGGCCCAGTGCCACTGGTGCACCACTTGCAGATAGTGCGAGCGGTTGTTGGGAGGATGGCTGGGGCACCAATGGGAGGACAGACGGTGTCACGACGACCGGAGCACCGCTGGTAGTGGTTGGTCCCGCTGCCTGGAGGGGCCCTATCCCAGCAGCGAGCTGGCCGGGCCCCATCAGACTGGCCTTCTTCACCGGACCGTCCTCGACGTCCGAATGATGCTGCTGCTGCTGCTGTTGTTGCTGCTGCTGCTGCATCATATCCCGATTTCGCCAGCTCTCCGCTATGCTCTCACGATTCTTCCAGATGGTGGCCACTGTGCTGCTCGCCAGACCCAGCTCGCGAGCCACGTCGCTCTTGCTCTTACCGCGCTCGATCTCTTGGATGATCTTCATTTTCTGCTTGATCGTGAACGCTAGCCGCTTCCGACCCTGCGTTTGTCGTCGGATCGTTTAGGGATGCCCAATTAGCGATCGGATTATATGAGAGACTAGGGATCGACTATGGATATCACTGGGCATCCCTACAAAGCTCTCAGCGATTAGAGACTACAACTCTCGGCTAGCACACGATTCTTTTTCCCTGAGTCTGACTCTTAATGCGGCTCACACTGTCTCGATGTTTCTGGAGGCGGTGATATGTGCAATGTCTGTGTCTGTGTGATTGTGGACGGCGTGTTGTGAATGCAGGGGAATGAATGAACGAACATGAGTGACAGTGATTGAACGGGGGTGGTTCGGTCACAGGGGAAAGACCGATCGGGGGGGTGCTTTGAGAAACTATTACAGTGGACGCACTATTAAAGTACTCTACGTTCGCGTATCTACACGCTCGATTTTGCCTTGCAGAGAAAGTTTTTCGGATGCACGATCCAATGGTTTGCTTTATAATTGCCCTCGAATAATGCTCCCCCAGCCCTCCCCACCAAAAAATTCTTTGATCCACGAACGACACAGTAAGGAAACTAAACATCCTTGGAGTGGGTACGCCCAATTCCAAGTTGAGACGTACCGATCTCGATGTCTTCCAAAACCGTCAACACCCAATCCTCCTCAATTGACCAACTCAAGGAGCAGCAGCACTGACATCGAAATCAATATGATCTCTTAGGAAATAGTATGCGTTCAACTGATTCGAGATACCCAATAATCAAAGCCTCACTCGGCCATGTCGATTCTTGCCGAGCCGAGGTCCTAGAAAGCGGGATACAGCCACAAAGAATATTGTTCGTCAAACGAATAACTGGGATAAACGAAAAGTGAGAGAAAGAGATAGAGAGAGAGAGAAAGAGAGAATCAGAACAGAAAATCGGGTCGGTTACGGATCGAAATAGAAAAAGAGTGTCTCGGGAGGACATGCTGGGTTCTCCTGTCACTATTGCTAGCGGTATGCTTGGTTGTCTCGTGTATCCTGGGACAATGGGTCACGGATCGTAATAGGGTACAAGGGGTAATATGCGAGTATCAAATCTCCAGACTTATACAAGAATATCCATTGAAGGATCATATGTATATGTATATATATATATATATAAGAATAATGTACAAAGAGATATATGTATAATATATACGTATATAGAGATAGAGAGATATATATATGTATATAAATACGGCACACACAGAGAGCATGCGACACGCACGACAGGTGGACAAAATACGAAAAATGTAGGAATCCCAAATAGAGTAAGAAGAACAGTTTCTTGTGAATGAAACAACGAGAGATCGAGACAAAACGTGAAGAGGAAGATACGACGACGAGAGGCTCGACTTACCTCGAGTAACTGCTGGTTCCTGATCTCTCGCTCCCGCCGAACAGCTTCCTGCCTCTCGGACTTCTCCTGCTCCTTGATCAGTCTGGAAACAGCAATACATACAATTAGTTCCCGGAGAGAGTTAACGTCCACTCGTAAATCTCAGAAGGAACTGCTAGGAATGTAAATTGCTCTGATCTTAAGAAAAGACATAGAGTCCGAGGGGTGGCGCATCAGGTGCTACTTTTGGAGGTCTGGTTTTTCCAAGCTTACCTGGCTTGTTCTTTGTGCCGCTGTGCTTCCTCTTTCGCAAGCTTCTTCGCGTAAGCCAACTTCTCTCGCTCGTACTGACTGTTTGTCCGCACATCGCGGAAGCCACCGGCTGCTCTTAGTTCCTCAAGCCTCCTTGCAACCTCTTGAGCACCGAGCCTCACGAATTCTGCCTCCGCCAAGCCCATCGTTGGCTGCAGGAATTCACCCACCAAAGGACGAGAGGAGAATGAAAAGTTTGCTGATGTCAGCTCAGCAGGATTTTGCTGTTCCAAGAACTGCAAAAAATCATTGACACCCCCCTCAAATAACATGCAACAAGCCTGGAATCCCGATCTCCTGGGAATCAATTGATTATCGGCAAAATATTAAAGTCCTCCCTTACTTTTGCCAAATCCGGACTGCTTCGGAAGGTCTTGCCGCACGGACTGTAATAAGATACATCTCCTTTTATCACCCCCGTTTTCCCTAGTCCCTTAATCACTGTCTCTCGCTTCCAGCCTCTTTCCAGGGGCACTTGCAGGTCCCTCTCACTAGGTCTGATCTTTCTTCTCTTCGCACTCGGTGTACCCTCCATATTATCATCGTCCGTGTCAGTCACAACGTCTGTGTTGCTGCCGCTCTCACTAGTCACATCCATATTGCTCTCTTCTCCCGATACCTCGAGCAATTTATTCTTCATCTTCTCCTGCAAAGAGCGCTATATAGGGAGCATGGTTTTAGTGGGAAATCATAAGTAAAAAAAGGAACTAAAGCGTGACAGGCCCAGGTCACCTTCAGGATCACTCTCCTCATCTGCTGAGTTTTAAATTTAAAGACAAACCGAATCAATTGAAATCGCAATAGTATAATTAAACAATTCTCAACGAAATCAAAGTGGAAAAACAGACTCATAAATAAATAGTGGTAGATAAAAAAATCTCCCGATAACTGACGCATTTTTCTTACCTGGCTCTTGTCATCGGATTGTCCACTGGCGTGTAACTGTGCAGCAGCCAGTATATTGGACCTCAGCAATGAGACTTGATGGGACAATGGCACATTCGGATCCACCGTAGGGGTGGGTTTCATCCCTAAGGCTCTGCTTTGGGCAAGTAACGAAGCAACCGTGTTTTTCTTCGGCTTGGACACCCCGCGACCAAGATTCCTTGGTCGGCCGTCCTTGTGATGTGTTGAACTAGCACTCTCACTCTCTTCGCTGCCACTGCTCGGCCTTTGTGGGGAATCGGCAGCAGCGAATAACTGTGCCAGAGATGGACTCGGGGAAGCAGGGACCGGCACAGAATTCTGCGGTACCCTTCGTGGCTTCGGGCCGGGTTTTCGTCTCGCTATCATCGAAAATAGATAGGGCGATTCATACCAGAGCTTTCTTAAAAGAGGGCAAAAAAATCTTCTCCGGGAGTTGGTACTCACAGGTTCGATCGGAGGCAAGTAACGACTGGCTTAAATTACTGAGCTGACTGAGGGGCTGACTACCAGAGATCGGCGAGCTACTACTCGTCGTGGCAGGTTTCAGGGAGAGATTCAAAGGGGCGTCGGCGTCGTTAGAGGTGTTGGCATTACTGGTGGTGTATGATGAAGGCGCGGTTAAAACCGAGCCGTTGGTCGAGTGTGCCGGTAGTTTGATCACCTCGACGCGATCCACCGACTCCCTGTACTCGTTCGACTCAGGCGGCTGGAAGGGAATCAGAATGCCAGCGATGAAGAGTGCCGGGCCGGCCCTAAACGAATTCCCAGTCGTTTCAATTAATCGGCCAGAGACTCACCGGCGCCGTACGATTGTACTTTCTCTGGTCCATCATGAGAGACGAGGGGGCTGTATTAGTTTGATGAGCGCTAATAGCTGGTACCGGTGGTGGGTGGACACTGACGCTCGGTGTGTCCAGTGATATCGTCTTCTTTCTACCGCGATTCGTGGTGCCAGGAACCTTCGGGCCAACTATGCTCGACGTGTACTTGATGATCTCAGTGTCAGGTGGCAGCCGAACACCCCCCAATATACTGCTGGGGTCGCTAAACAAAACCCGAGTGCTTTACCCGTTCACCGAACCTTCCCTTACTCATACTCAACTACTACTCAAGCTTCAATAAATAAATCCTAACAAGTTTCAACTGAAAATCCTTAAACATATCTCTGAGAATACCGGAAGAATTTTGTTTTCCTCACCTTCCCTCTTTGGCAGAGCTGTACACGTTGCGAGGCGTGAAAGCATAGTTAAGAGGGATGTGAGTGACGAGCGCAAGTGGCAAGACTATCGTACAATTAATGGGAATGTAACGAGAAGACTACCTGACGACATTCGGCTGGGAATTTGGTGTGCTGCTAGCCGAGGTATTGTGATGCGAGGATGTCACCGGTGCTTGTGTACTCACGGGCAAGCTGCTGCTGGTCATACTCGGCGTGGTCGAGCTACTACTGCTCGCTGGAGTCTTGTGACTCTTGCTTGACTTAGCTGCGAATGCAGATATCGACCATGCTAGTCAACAAACCTTTCGACATCTCCCTCGAAATACCTTCTCATCCTCTGCTACCATCCTGATACTTACACTTACTGGACTTGTGGGATGAGAGGGACGGGGGATTTAGAAGAGAGGCGGGATATGGTGGCAGGAGGCTCTCGGCACCCGGAGGGAAGCCAGGGAGTCCTGCCGCCCCTTGCAGCCTCGCGAGGTAGTCCTGTGCGGCCAGGTGAGATGCCATTGTCCACCATGCTGCACTGGCAGGATTGATGCCTAGCCGGAAAAAGAACTAGCCGTCTCATACGTCTCCAATAAGCCGCGACAAAAATACCAGTGGAAGATGACGTTGAGGAGAGAACGGGTGGTGGAAGGCGAAAGTTTTGAGGAGCGGGCACGTTGGCCAACACACATAGTTCAGGGATCGAAAGTGGTCTTACCTAGACTAGCAGCCTGACTGGCGGCCACGCTCAAAGTACCAAGGCTGCTGTGAGAATAGGGTGGCGGTGGTGGTGCGGAGGCCGGTGTGTGACCCCCGAATCCGGGGGCGGTACCCCCTCGGCCGAGAATGGCATAAGCCGATGGCAAATGATGTGCCCCCAAGCCATACCCACCGGGCATTCCACCAAACAGTGAGGAAGCTGCACTGTCACCCCTTGGCCAGTATGCTAAAACCGAACAATTTATTCCTTCCAACATCTACTTCCTTCCAAACGCGCAATCAACGCGTTAACTCCCTCTCTCCCCGCCCTAATTGGCTGGCGCTCCGCGAAATTCAACAGAGTAGGAGCATCGAGGGTCATTAAAATGAAGTCCGTTATGGCAATTGGAATTAATTAATCAATTATCGGGGAGCGCGATACGCAATTGATTCGAGCGGGGCGAAATGAAATGCAGTGACCGTAACGCGGCTCTTCTCTGTATATGAAATTGCCAGGTTTGGAATAGTGGAGGTGCGGACGGATGGGCGCTCATTACCGAATGAGACTCGCCGAAAGAAATGTTGTCTGGCGAGGCCCTGCCAAGTAGTGGATAATTCGAGGAACAATAGGGCCACGGGAGTGGCAGGGAAATGGCCGCGGAGAAAGGGGAGTCACTCAGGGACGACCAAGCCGGCGAATGACTCGGCCGATGTATTTCTACAATTTATTGTTAGGAGCGACCTTCTCAAATGTACCGTTGATTTTCTACGAGTGCGGCGGCCTTGAGTAAGGCCGTGGCATTGAAATCCAAGCGGCGCTTTAATTTATACCGGTCGTTGAACCCCCCTCGCCGGTGCTTACACGACTACTACTCCGCCAGGCAAGCAGCAGCAGCAGCCGCATAATGCTTTTACTGCATGCGTATATGCCCACCTATACACCCTCGTACACAACATACACACAATATACACGCGTACACACACACCTACCTACACGTACGGAGTACGTACGCGCGTTTCCGCCGCAGTCATCGGCCATTCAGCTATGCGCGATTGAAATTTTATTCCATCCACTTTCTCAAGGCTGCCGCCCTTCGCCCCTCGACTCCGCTCGGCCGCGCGCGCACTCCCTCTTTCCCTGAGTTACTTTAAAAACCGATAGCATTACGCTCCTCTCGAAAACAAAGCTGCTTTCCCTCCCCACTGTCTCCTCTTTGCAACACACCTCACCTCACCTCTTCCAACTCTTTTCTCCGCCTTTTTTCTAATGCGCCATTACACGAATTTCCAACTTAAGGGCGTCGCTGCTCGCTGATACTTTTAATGCGACGAAATTCTGTTTATACTGCCGAACTGCCGAATTATTCATGACACGGCGGGCTGCACGGATGCTTATTACAATGTGCATGAGTTTCACAAGCCGGTAATGTTTGTTTCCATTTATCGGGTGCCGCGGGCTCGCGCGTTCCCGCTTGCATCCCACTTCAAAGAGTTTGATGGATGATCGAGGGCAGAGCGGTGCTTTTTTTCATGACCCAGAAAGCCTCCGGGAGCATCGTGGGATAGCAGGATTCTCGAATGTTTGATTAAACGCTTTAATAACCGACAGACTTTCATCCGCGTATGTCTTTCCTCCAGGTTTTTAATAGATAATTGCTAGAATACACCTCATACTGCCAGCCATAACGATTTAATTCTGATACTCTAATGGTAATACGACAGGGAATCGGCTTTGGAAGCAGTTAGCCTATGTCAAGCGCGATGCGTCACATTTATCGATTTATGATTAAGCTTTTGGCCAAGCAGAACGTCGTTGGAGGGGTGGTGGGATCCGGTGAGCAGGGGTTGGTGGTGCGAGTGATGCCACGTTTCGTAACGAGCACAAAATCATCACGATTGAACAAACTCCGACAAAACTAATAAGCGGGAACGTCAATGGAAGAGTACCGAAAATTCTCCCCACCTCAGTGGCCAATAAAGGGATTAATGACTAAAGTAAATGGCGGACAGTTGTCCGAGAGAATTTCTGGTGACTAGAAGTGAAGAGAACATGGTGAAATAATGGGAGGGAAGTTGAGCTGGAGGGTGGCGGTGGGCGCATTATGCTCGTGGAAGCTAAGAAAGGGAGGAAAGAACGGGGTCGTGGGTAGGTGGAGAAGAGAGCATTATGGCAGGGCCAGCGGCGGCGTTCGAGGGAGAGAGTGTGTTCACTCTGCGAGCTGGGAAAATGGCCGTGTTATTAAATCGATCGGCGTACTCTGGCCAGTGTGGGGGTTGGAGCTGGGCCAGGGGTCTCAACGCCGGCGACACCGGACTGAGAGAGCAACAGAGACCTCCTGAATCACGTATAGACGCTGGTTTCCTCGCCCGCTCACTAGCTCGCTCCTGCCGGATCGTGCCGGATCACGAGAAACGCAATGGAAAGCCCTGGCGCTTACCTTTCCGCCTAGAATTTTGATTCCCCCGCAGCTACAGCCTATCACCGCTCTCTTTCTCTCTCTCTCTCGCACGAGAATGAAAATCCTGCTAGACAGAGCGGCTCAAGGAGGCCCAATGAATTCGGCTACACGCGCTGTAATTTCCCTCGGCTCGCTAATTAGCAATTACCCCAATTTCCCCACCCAGTGGGCTTCCTGCTGAGGAGGAGCCTCTCGCAGCACGAGCAACATTCCCTCAGACTTTCCGATTCACAGATTGCCGATTTGTTTTATGCAAAACTTGACTGGTGCCATTTGTGGCTGCCTTTTTTCCAAGCTCTCTTTGGAAATGCACGGCGAGCGAGCCATTACGGAAGCGGAGAAGCCGTAACGCAGCCGCTATTTTAGGCGGTGTGCGAAATATACGGGCGAAATCTTTTCTTTGCCGGTGTCCCGGCGAGCGGAGAACGTGCCGGGAGGAAAATAGCTCGGACCAACGGCATGGCACGAAAGCCGGCGCGAATCTTGCGGGGCCGCGAAAGATCCAGTGGAGATTTGCCGGCCTGGCTGCATTCATTCATCGTATTCACCGCGCACCCACAGATAAAAGTCGCATAATCGCTTTGGATGCATCTTGCCAGCGATTCTTTGCAACCCGACTGAAATTACTTTATGCCGGCACGCATCGGAGTTGCAAACATAAAGAAGTTGAGCTTCGAGCGCAGTGGACTGGTGAAAAGAGGGAGGTCTTCTCGAAGGGTCGAGGGAAGAGGGATAATCGATCGAGAGGGATCGGAATGCGAGAGGGCTGTAGCTCCGGAGTGTCGACGCGATGCCTGGCTCCTCTCCAAATCGGTTTAATTTCGTTTACGCGCCAGGAAAAGCGCTGGGGACACTGCCACTTGGTTGGTACAACGAATGATTGTCTGGACTAGGCTCCGCTGGTATGATATCCGGCTCTTTCCATCCGAAACCAACGAGATAATAACCGGCAACCCCATCCGAATGGTCACAATCAAGTCCCGAGGAGGATAATTTCATAAATTCGTGAAGGAATGGATGGATATCGGGCGATCTAACTATCGGGCGATAGTTGGAGGTGCGATGCTGCATTATACACGGCAGAGGCAAAGTAGAGCAACCGGGAACACAGATCGTTCTCGGCCACGTAATCTCGCCCGAGAAATTTCGCCCTGCGTGCCGGTGGCTACATAATTCAGGGGTTTAATATTTCACGGAAAGCGGCAGCGAGAGGAGTGCCTTCTCCTCTCGATCCCCGGGAGGTTCGATTGATATTTTTTCGACGGCTCGATCGATGCATTGGCTCCCTGCGCCCTGCGCGGGCATATACCCCTCCTCTCTTCGCGCCAACAACCCTCTCAACCCCCCACGAACCCCCTCCCTCCTTCTCCTTCTCTCACACCTCCAGCCTCCTCCCTCGCCACGCCGCCCTGCCTTTTATTATCGCGCGAGCACTGTCTTCCCTTATCGGGAATCTTCGCCAGCCCGCTCCACCTCGAATTCCAGGCACGCTAAACGCATTTATCAAGCCTCGCATATACGCGAGCCAGCGAACACGGAAACCATCGGAGCAAGTGCCGAATCGAATTCGAGAACTTCGGGGGACTGAAGTCTTGCCAACGTATTGGAAGCAAACATACAGGAAAACCAGCTGGTATTGTTTTACAAAGCTGAGAAAGGCATTAGGGAAATTTTAAGTCGATCGCGAGACTGGAGGAGGTGTAATAGTGGTGCGGGGCGGAGAGTGGATGCGAGGGATGCGCCCGAAGAAGCTGACTACTCTCAAAGGAAAGAAGTACCAACACACATACACATACACAGAGCAGACACACACAGATCTGGCAGGAGGAGAGTTTGCATCGATCGGTGGAGATAAAAGGGGCGCATCAGAGAGTGCAGGCGGAATTAGAAACGGAGGGTGGCGAAAAAGTAAGGGGTTGAAAGGAACCCATTTCTCTGGGCGTCGCGTGGGACCGCCTCCGCCTTCGTTTTTCACACCAACGTGTAACTCCACCCTGCCAACCTTTCGCGATGACACTTGATAAATTCCACGTTCATCCCCGCTTTCTAAATAATTGATTTACGATCAATGAAAAAGATAACTTGCAATGCCAGCCCTACATTATTGTAGGAGCGGGTAATAAACATAAGATACTCGGGGATTACTTTGAATTTTACGTTCCCACGGAAGATTACGAGCTAGCCCCAGCAGGGCGAGACACGCGAACGCCGGAAACAAATAAGAATTACGATCAAGCTGATAAGAAGGCGGAGAGGAGCCTCCATTTTATGCATATCCACGTTTCTCATTTTCCCTCGGCTACGGGGGAAGCAACTACGAAGCGTCTTCTTCGAGAAGGTAGAGGAAGATCTGAGAAGGCGGCGAGGAAGAGGAAGATGAGAGAGGAGTGAGTTTGGGATGAGTCTGGGATACAGTCGAGGAAGAAAGAAGAAGGTGGGATGGGGAGACGGCCCGTGGCGATGGTGGTTCATCCGCATCGTAGCTGCTGGTAGCTTCAAACGAAAACTCGGTGCGGCGTCGAGTCCGACGAGTTTGTATCGAGCGTAGGAGGTAAAAGCACGAGAGGGTCGGAGGCGAGGCGGCTAGAAAAGCGTGGCGAGCGCGGAGCAGAGAGTGAGAGCCAGAAGGGGACCCCCAAGCCCGGAGAGCAAGGGAGGGCGATCCAACAGCGAGGAGACAGGCCAGCAGCGGCAGCGGAGAACCCGCGTCTCGAGCCCGCAGAGAGAGAGAGAGACAGAGAATCTCGTGGAGGCAAAGGGAGATCCACGCGAGAAAGAGAGGAAGAGGGAGCGGGAGAGGGAGATCCAAGCGAGAGAGGCAAAGGGTGAGAGAGGGAAGAGGCGGTGGTCTCCCAGAGCGAGGAAAGGAGACGACTTCGGTGGAAGAAGGCTGGCTATAGCCGGTACGGAGAGGGATCTCTCTGCTCGTAGCGAGATGCTGCCGCTTGCCGCTGCAGAACGAGCCTGGAAACGAGGGACCAGCGAAGGGAGGGGAAACTGCCGCAGACCGAGGCCATGGTAGGCGAGGTGAGGTGGCAATCAATAAATATACAGAACCGGCAAAGAGCGAGCGAGCGAGCGAGCGAGCAGGCGAGCGAACGAGCAGGCGGGCCAGAGGACGAGAGGGCGAGCGGGAGGGAGAGGGGCCGCACCGCGAAAACGAGAACGTGGCGGAGAGCGAGGAGGGCGGGGGAGGTTGGAGGAAGCGCAGGCCCTCCGAGCGAGAACGAACAGGGTGAAGGATGAGGATGAGAGGCTAAAGAGAAGATCGTCGCGCCTGGCCGTTCGTCCGGTCGTTCTTGCGTCCCCAAATTCCCCCCCAACCCACCCACCCTCTACCCGACTGAAGAAGGCTTGGGACGAGCTTGCGATACCAAGCTCGCCGAAGAACTTGTGAGATCGCTTGGGAAAGTACGCGCCGTTATATAGGAAAGGGAGGTAGAGGAGCAGCCGATCCTAGAATGGTGGGGGCAGCTAGGAATCGCGTGGGTCAAAGGCGACTCAGCCAAATATACGAAAGCTCGCCCAACAACCGGGTATAACCAACCCCTTTTCTTTTAATTACGCCCAGCGTCCACTCCGCCAATCTATGTGCCGGGTAACACACCAATACGCATCCTGTGTCTGTCTCGAGAGTAACATATTCCCAGCAAACTCGGAGAAGCACGCGGCTGGTTCATATCGCGGAGAGATAGGTGGGAGAGGGAGAGGGAGAGGGAGAGGTTTGATTAATGAAGTGCTACGCTTTATCGGCAGGTAAAAGGGATTGCGTCGATAAGCTCATTCGATATTCGACCTCCACTATCCCGGGAGTACCGCTCGCAGACTGTTATTAATCATTATTCTTTTATCCCCCGGCGCTATCTGGTCATTACTTGTCCAATATAAAGTAATTAACGGTCTGGGAAAAACCTGGAAAGCACCTATGCAAAGACAATCCATAAAGTTCCCTCCTACCAGCTTTCCAGCAACCCCTTTAAACTTCATGCTGGAATGCTGATCGCCCGCTTTAAACTCAATGAGATACGGTTATGTAAACCTAGTGAGATGATTAACAATATTTCGAGTGTGGCTGAAAAGGCAAAGAAAATCCTGGAAAAAGGGAGAGTGGCGCGTGTGGACGAATGAGTGCAATGTAATCAATCTGTCAGGGTGCAAATAGAAAGATGGCTCGAGTGAAAATAAAGGCGGAAAATTCCCTTACCACCGAAGAGTGCAGTCGGATCGAGCAAGGGGTTGGCCTGGTCCGCCTGAAGTTTCTCGGAGGCGGAGGTGGCGCCTGGGGTCGCCGTCGTTGCCGCTTCACCTCCGCCACCTCCGCCGCCTCCGCCACCTCCGCCCGATGCGGAGTTCTCCTTCTCCATGCCAGTTTCCCTGAAACAAGCGGTCCACCTTTAGTAACATTCCTCGAGCACTCCACTCCTTGCATATATTGTCCTATGCTGCCCCGCTTTCCGCTAACCACTGCTTCCTCCATCCTGAACCAGCGATCGAGTAAAGCAATAAATTACCAGCTCCTCCCACCATATTCTCTCCTCCTTCCCCGTTCAACTCGAGTGTTCGCCACGACTACAACTGACAGGATCCCCTTCGAGAGTAGCAACGATATCCGCGAAGACCTCGAGATAAACTGATTCCAGCCATTTTTCCCTTAATTCTCCCTCTTCCATGGGGTTTGCCACCGGCAAACATGCATGCCAGACAAGAAAATGCAGTAATCCCAGCCTGACTCCCGTCGCGCATCTTTCCCCGCTGGTTATTTGCTTTGAAAGCCGCACTATCGGCACCGGTCATTATCAAACCAGGGGAGTGCGAATCAGAAAAATAAATGCCGTCTACGGTGTCGTCTGACCAGTGACTAATTATGTTAATCAAGCGGGCGCGCGCACACATATACACACAGTGGCCGAGAGGCGGGGAAGAGGTGGAGGGGAAGAGATGGGAAAGAATTGGATGGGGAGAGAGAAAGAGCGAGGGGCGGAGCGGTGCGGAGCGGAGAGTGCGAGCGTGCGGTTTAAGAGAAAAGCGAGTGGCGCTCTCTCGGTCGGTGTAAAAAAAATGCGCATTAACATTTCAGTCACGCGCATAAATATAGGCGAGCGCGAGCGCGCGCGCGCGGTGGTATGCTCGCATGTTCATTCGACGACGACTGTGTGTTTACCAGTCGAAGAAAGGCTTCTCTCCGAGCGCTTTAAATAAAGGTCGTTCTCCCCTCCACCGATTCCCCTCCAGCGCTTCAATCAGCTGACTGGCAGACTCCCCTACCGTGGGCATCAGCTGTGTTGTATAAATATACATCGTTACAACGTTGAGTCAGGTTGGGCTGGTTTCTAGGCTAGACGGTCTACGGTGCCACTGGCACCGTTATCACACAAACGACCTTTCGAATCTTTCCTACATGGCTTATGACGCCAATCCCCGGCGAATCTTCTCTCTGTGGCAATGCGCACTTGCTGCTCCCTAACCGTTAATCAGGGCAGACTCTCTTCAATTTCTCGGCTATCCAGCAGCATCCCCCCAGAACCGAGAGAGGAGGAATAGAGGAGAGCGCCACTGCATAGCCGAGAGTGGATGGAATCCGCTTTCTCGCGGCTGATGCCGGGCTCCGAGAGTTCGATCAATTTCGAGGCGGGACACGTCGGAATTACATGCACGTTTCACACGTAGCCCGTAGCACGTAACGAGCGAGTTGCACCGGGGTAGAGACGTACACCTCCTATCTGCGTCAATTACCAGAGCCGCTCCTCTGCGCGCAAGGTGCGCTTCTCCTCCTCGCAACATCCAGCCAGCCAGCCAGCCAGCCAGCCAAGATACGCCAACGAGGACCACGGATCTTGATGGTTTCGCAGAGCGAACCGACATTATGGCTCTCCAGTTCGCTCCACCTCTCCCGTTGCCCCGCGCTCCCGCCGCGCAATTCTCCATTTCGCCTGGCGAAGCCGTTGCACCGCACCGCTCCGCTCCGCGCCACGGCACGGCAAGTCGCAGGGAGTGCGAGAGCGGGAGAATGTGCCGGGCTCGGGAGAAAGCCTCCGGAGAACGGGAGAGAAAGAGAGGACGGATGCCGGGCTGGCGGGAGGGGCGGGCGAGCGAGCGGGCGGGCGGACACGAGGAGAAAAAGCGAGAAGCGTCGGAGAGGCCGGGGCCGGAGCCGGAGCAGGAGCCGGGGCCAGAAAGAGAGATCCACGTATATCGAGGAGCAAGAGGTAGAGGTAGAGGGACTCGTATATAAAGAGAGCCAGAGAGAAAGGGGGCTGAGAGACAGAGATGCTCGAGAAGGGGGTGGAAAGCGAGCAGGAGGTGGAGGAGTAGCAATCAATACAGAGCCACCAGAGCAAAACCATCCCTCGACTGGTCTCTCTCGTGTGTTCTCTTTCTCCCTGTCTCACAGCCGCTCTCTCGCTCGCCGCACCTTCCTCTTCATGCGCTTTCTGTCCCCGTTCTACCAGTAGTCTCCTCTCGTAACAGCCACCAGCAGCACACAGCGCTTGTATGGATGCTATAGGAGCACAGAGGCCTCTCGCTAACTGCAACTTTCCTGCGAGCACTCTCTCTCTATTTTTCCCTCTCCTTCTCCCTCTCTCTTTCCACCTCTTTTCACCTCTCGGCCCCTCTCCCTCTATCTTTCCCCCCGAGCGTGTGTGCACACACCCCCCATGCACGCATGTTCACCCACAGATCGGGTTACCTGCGATTATGAGCGATCGTGCGCGTGCAAACCTATGCGTGTCATTACGCCCGAATACACGGGAGCCAGCAGCAGCAGCAGCAGCAGCAGCAGGTAGAGAGGGAGCCAAAGCTGGAGCTTTTTCCCCGGGGAATTCCGAAAGTGGTGGGACCAATCTCGTGGAAAACGCTTATTCCGACATTTTTGGAACTCTCGCCCTCCCTCCTCACTTTCCAGAAGGATATGCTGCCGGAAACCTAAAAGCTAGATTAGCAATGCGAACTCCTCCGGATGCTAATCTCTTAATTGGAGCACTAGCGGGCCGTAATGAATATTTGATAAATTGTATGAAGCGCCGACGGTGCGAGTGAAAAAGTTTTAAATGAGATAGACGGATTTGCCGACGATAATACTCCCGGCGACTCTCAGTGTGGCGGGTGCGCGCAAAAGTTTTTCTCTCTCGGCAAAAGTCCTCGGCATTTGTTACAAGCGGATTTTCCACCCTGACATTCGCCGGGCAACATTGTTCCCTCGACTTGCACCGCTAGACGTCCGATTTTGCTGACTTCTCGCCGGCTGGCGAAAGGAAAAGTCGATTTTTTGGGGGCTGCCACTTTCCCGTCCTACAAACTTTTCCCTTGCCGAATCGTCGATCGGAGTAACCCTTCCTCTTGAAAGAAATGCCAGTTGAAATTCCCTAGGATATTTAGCCCGAACAATGGCGTCTTGCTCGTGGCAAACTTTTAATGACAAGAGGATGGCTTTTACGACTGGCAACGCAACGCGTTATATCAGCCGAGAGGAATGATGTCTACTCGGGCCGATAATACCACAACTGCGAGTTATGTGGTTCAAGGGCAGAAAGAAAAATTCTGGAGGTCTGCGTTAAATGTCTCTGATCTCTGCCGACTCGAATAACACCGAGGAACTTCCTTCAACGACGGCCCTTTAAACCCATTAAAACCCACTCCCATCTCAAAACTAAGTCACGACTCACTCGGCCGGATTTCACAAGTCACAGTGGGTAACCAGTTCCAGTTCAAATCTGCATGTAATGTAACGAAATTAGCAAGTTCGCAGCAGTATAACTGGATTAAACACCAATATTAAAGGACAATATTTGCCCTCTACTTCTGCAAATGTAATCGGAACGACAGCCTTTAAATACCGCGATTCCTTAACAAGTTTATGAGTGACCAGCGAGAACTTACAATTAATTACGAGGCCTCAACTCATAGTAAAAGCCGGCTCCACGAGGCTCCATCACACCTGAAACAGACAAACGAGCCTTTATCGTATTTTATCGAGAAATTCTCGTTGACTAAATCGAATGCTGGGCGGGTGCGAGAGCAGACAGGGAGGAACAATTTATAGAATGCGGAAAAGGCAGCAGCGAGTGGAGGGCAGGCGGGGCAGGCGGGGCAGGCAGGGCAGGCAGGGCGAAAAGTAGAATTACGAGTGATGCAGTTAAAACCATGAAAAATCGCTGGAAAATAGTGGTACGATAATGGTTTAGCATATGCGAGTGCACATCCGAGTACGGCAATATGTTAAATCCCGAGGTGTTAAAATCACCAACAGTGCGAAACCGGGAAAGAGAGCTTGGGCTAGTGGGGAGAGAGAGAGCGAGAGAGAAAGAAGGCAAAAATTCAATGGTCGTACAGATAAATAGCTCTTTTATCGGAGCCGGTACATTACATCCCGCCAAATGGCTAATAAATACCTATAATAAACCCTAGCAATTTATTGCTCCCCGATTTACATCAGTCTTTGTCTCTGCCCCTCTCCCGCCTTCGGAGCATTCCCCTTGGCTTTTGTTCCACCGGATTTTGTCCTCGAGAACTTTCAGCCGAGCGCACGATACTACTTCTTTACTCGCGAGTTCTCCAATTACAAAACATTTCCCTTTCAATTTGGCCGCTACGATCTCGGACATTAAGATCCAAAGCTTCTGAAAGTGCCACGAGTTCCTGGACATAATCCAAACTTCGTCGCATTAACCAAATTACCCTCGGAGGCCGTAGATCGAAATCCTATGTACCGCCTCCTCTCGCTTTCTCCCTCCTTCTCTCTCCGGCCTCTAAGGCTACTGCACCAGAGAGGAGGAGTGTTCTAATTTCTGCCACCAGCCACCAAGAAATCCCCGAGAATTTCGCAGCCGCATTTTCAGCTTGAATCCTCCTGGAACTTTCAACGAAGATCACCAACGGATTTCGTATGCATTACGTGACGCGTTACATTAATGGAACCGCGATAGTTTGGATAATTCACTGCGTCCGATTGAATTTTCCGGCCAACTAATTCCCTATCGACAGATTACAAATCAATTTCCCCGATACAACTGGAAATGCGGTTTTAATTAATTGAGAGGAACTTTAATCGGCCGATAAGCGATTCGATATGGCAAAATAGTTCATTTCTACTGGGAGGATTAAAGATCGGACGAGCGACACGCGACGACCTAGAGCGGCTATCTCCCAACGAGCAGTTAATTCATTAATTAACGAGGGTGGCTCTTATCTGCGACGAGGAGGTCTGATAAAGCCGACGAATCCTGACCTGGCGCAACTACGAGCTTAGAAAATCCAGCACACGCGTGTCTGCTCGACGATATCGGCCTCTTCAAATATATCAATAATTCATGAATAATACCAGTCGCCTATCTCCTCATCATTACAAACATAAATGCGTAACTCTCGCTTCTCACTCTTTCTCTCTTGCTCCGTCGAATGACGAGTGATAAGGGCAATTCGCGCCAACAAACTACACTCACTGAGGAAACCTCGCGATTAAATGATTTCTCCAGCATATAGAACAGTGATCATTTTAAACACTCCCGCACACTGTACCACTCTGATATCCTCCAGTTATTCATGTGATATGCAAATTTTCATCGATGCATTTGTAACATTCGAACGCCCGCGCCGATTGCACGTGTACCAAATACGATTACGCCGATGTCGATCCATGTACCGATCCCGATTACCTCGCTGATTCATTGTCCAATGATTTTAAGGATCGGCGCGGCCCGCACCGAGGAGATACAGTTTCTTTGAAGAGGCGTTACCATCGTCGAGCGACAAACGATTGAACCGGCCACTGATC
Source organism: Ectemnius continuus (assembly GCA_910591665.1). NCBI lineage: Eukaryota > Metazoa > Arthropoda > Insecta > Hymenoptera > Crabronidae > Ectemnius > Ectemnius continuus. The sequence continues at coordinate 778,465 of OU342866.1, forward strand.
GGAAAGTGACACAACGGTTTGGAGAGATCAAGGTTACAGTGGATGAAATTTCGAAAATTCTTGACTGATCAAGGACACCTCTGTTTGCAGCATGCCAGTTCCAGAGAGAAAGAGAAAGAGAAAGAGGAAAGAGCAAGAGAGAGGGGTTCAATGCTCCCATGGTACAAGTATAATATATCGTGCGAGTGCAACGAGAGACAGCGGCTGAGTCATCAATATAACTTTACGCACGTACGTGCACCCGCCACTGCCACCACCACCACATTGCCCCATTCATAAGCCCGACTCTCGCACACACAAACACACCTTCGCGCACCCACGTGCTCCCATTACAGGACTCTATGTAAATTCGCGCACACACCTTCACCCCGGCCGTTTTCTGCGCGCACCAATCTCTGCACTGTCGATCCCTCCACGCTCCTCCTCACACTGCACTCACTGCCACACAATACCACCCTCTACTGCTCCTGTGCACCCATCGACACGATGCTAGACCGATCACTATAGGTACAGTTACCCACAGAAACAGCCCGTCACACATATCCCAACTTTCCAGAATTCTTCATAAATTGATTGTTTGCGTACCAAAACGGATAGAAAACATAAAACCACTGGCAGAAATGCCGGAATTGTAATGAAAACAGGCAGAAAGGCTATCCCGAATAATTATTTCTGTCTAATTCTGACGGTTTCTCCTATGTTTTCATGACTTCCCGACCTTTCCCGGGGCTGAAACTTTGTAGAAAGTGTTTTTTTGCATCGAGGAAGAAGTAGAAAAAATTCCAGATCCCTAGCTCAAAATTCATTTTTTCGCAAATTTTTTAAGGCATACCCCTTCAAAAATTTTCGATTTTTCGAAGGTTCTGGGACCGGGACGAACGCTTGATTTTTCGATTGCTCGTGTCTCAAAACGGATAAAAAACACCAATGTTGTGGGGGAAATGCCGGAATTCGACCTAAAACAGGTGGAAAACCGATCTGGAATATTTCATTTCGATGGTTTTCCTCATGTTTTTTTATCTTCCCGACCTTTCCCGGGGCTGAAACTTTGTAGAAAGTGTTTTTTTGCATCGAGGAAAACGTAGAAAAAATTCCAGAGCCCTAGCTCAAAATTCATTTTTTCGCAAATTTTTTAAGGCATACCCCTTCAAAAATTTTCGATTTTTCGAAGGTTCTGGGACCGGGACGAACGCTTGATTTTTTGATTGCTCGTGTCTTAAAACGGATAAAAAACACAAATGTTGTGGGGGAAATGCCGGATTTCTACCTAAAACAGGTGGAAAACCGATCTGGAATATTTCATTTCGATGGTTTTCCTCATGTTTTTTTATCTTCCCGACCTTTCCCGGGGCTGAAACTTTGTAGAAAGTGTTTTTTTGCATCGAGGAAAACGTAGAAAAAATTCCAGAGCCCTAACTCAAAATTCATTTTTTCGCAAATTTTTTAAGGTATACCCCTTCAAAAATTTTCGATTTTTCGAAGGTTCTGGGACCGGGACGAACGCTTGATTTTTCGATTGCTCGTGTCTCAAAACGAATAAAAAACATCAATGTTGTGGGGGAAATGCCGGAATTCGACCTAAAACACATGGAAAACCAATCTTGAATATTTCATTTCAATGGTTTTCCTCATGTTTTTTTATCTTCCCGACCTTTCCCGGGGCTGAAACTTTGTAGAAAGTGTTTTTTTGCATCGAGGAAAACGTAGAAAAAATTCCAGAGCCCTAGCTGAAAATTCATTTTTTCGCAAATTTTTTAAGGCATACCCCTTCAAAAATTTTCGATTTTTCGAAGGTTCTGGGACCGGGACGAACGCTTGATTTTTCGATTGCTCGTGTCTCAAAACGGATAAAAAACACAAATGTTGTGGGGGAAATGCCGGAATTCTGCCTAAAACACATGGAAATAGCCTCCGGAATAATCAAATTCTCCTAATTTAGGCGGTATTTTCCATATTTTTCAACCTTCCCGACGTTTTCTGGGGTTGAAACTTGGTGGAGAATGGTTTCTTATATCAAGGAAGAAGTGATATAAATTTCAGAGCCTTAGCCCAAAATTCATGTTTCGAAGATTCTCAGATGTTGAGGAATGGTGCATAAATCGATTGTTTGACTATTAGAACAAGTAGAAACACAGAATCAGTGGAAGAAAAAGCCGTCATTATACCGTAATCGTGAGATTTCCGTAGAATCTGAAGGGGTATTTCTTATTTTATGTGGCAAACGTGCGCGCTAGGGTTATTGTGTGGGTGTGCCAGCACACGCGCGTGCCTCGAACGCACGTGCCCCGTATGTTGGTGCGTTATTCAGCCAAGCGTATGTATATACCATCTACGAGTACATAGCTCGGACCCGTATGTGCGCGAACCTCCACACATGTGTGCTGCTTACACACGACCTTCCCCCGGCACATACGGCTATATCTGGGTCAGTGTCTTCCTCGGCAGTGGCTTTTCGCACTGGCTTCATTCGACACAGCTCTTCGCACGAATTTCCTTCATTTTGCAAATGGCATTTTTTCGCTGCCAAGGTCGAGCGGAACACTGCAAGTCTGAGCGCTATGATGGGAATGAAAATATCGTGGGATAAATTCCCGAGGCAGTTGGTCTTGCGACAGATCCCTGAAACATCGGCAAGAATCCTGCCGCTCGAGAAATCATTTCCAATGAGTTGCATTCGGAGGAAAAGTTGAGTCCCCGGATTAACTGCAACGAGGTTTCGCACCTGCACACGTTCCACTTCACGGTGAGTCTCACGGCCCAGATTATCCGTCGCTGCAATCGTCAGTACTTGGACTTTGTCCTCTGTAACTTCTTGTGTCTCCTGCATCTCACTGCGAGGTACACGGGAAATCGCAGATATTTCAATTCAAGTAGAATCGAATATTTTTTAAGGGTCAACAAAAAATTGCCGAAGGAGTCTTTCGTCTTTACGATAAACGGTCAATAGTTTGGCTGACGAGGTGTCAGGGCGAAATGAAATTTTGCGGAAGTTGCGCAGTGAAAACGGCTCGACGCTATTGCTCATAAATCAGGCCTCCTCCCATCTCGGGGCTGGTGCCTTCTTTTCTCTCTGCTGCTCGCTCCCCTTGGTGCAGAGCGGGAGAGCCACAGCCAGAGCGAGAGCCCCTCCTGCTTGCCTTCCCAGCTGTAAAATTCTCCTCGTCCCACATTTTCGAGAGCAGCACGATCGATTTGCGGTCGCGGCGACAGGCAAAGAGCTCCAACCGCAGAGGGAATAACCAATGTGTTTAGATAGAGCGGTACGGCGAGAGAAGAGTATTTCGCTCGGCCAGAAAAGGGGAACTGCATTGGATTAGACGCGGCAGATGATGAGTTTATGGCGCGTCCGGTGTCCAATCATAATCAGTAAGCGTGATCTCGCACGCATTCGGATGGCTCAAGGATCGCGCAGTTGGAAAGGAGAATGCCCGGAGAGTATGTGGAGCAACATATGATTGCATCAGAGCACAAGAGATTACATGGAAGTCGAGCAGCGGCCAATCCCGAGTGGGGGACACAGAAGACTACTCTCAAGCTGATCACTGAAAACTTGAAACCACCGTTCAAGGACTTCGCCTGCTGCGATCTACCTAGATAACTATCAACTACAACTTGACTACCTACACTTACCAAGTGATTTCGAATAAAATAAAGTCTGATGAATGTTTCTATAATTCAGAAGTAGTCCAACTAGCCCCCCCTCTTTCTCTCCACATAGGTGGAATGCTGCGAGTGCGTTTTGCAAACTCCTGAGAAACCGAGGAGCGGAAAGTTCCTGCACTAGTTTGGCCAAGTTCTTGATATTACGCGAGGTACACAGGGGCAACTACTTGGCAAACAATATTTAAGGAGCGACGAGTTTCGAAGAGGGCGCGTGAATAAAGCGCAGTTATCACGCAACCAGCACTCTTTCCTCGTGGCCACTTTAGCCCCCTCGCTTTCAGTAACCACTTCAACCGCAGCTTACTCTTTACTTTCCTGAAATAGTCAGACTGTGTGTATCACTGAAAACTCTCGGTGCAGTGCACCCACCAAGCGGCAAACTTCCCGGGGAAATCCCTCGGATGATAGTTGGCCGGGCAATTCGGAGGGAGTCAAACATAAAATGAAAGTTGCCGCCACTACGCTGGAAATAGGGCGTGCAGTCTAAGGGCGATTACGCTACTTTTTACGGTGAGCGTGAAAGTGTCGGAGGAACGGTGGCGTACGAGTGGCTGGTGTGCCAGTGCACCCTTTCTTAAAGCGTATTAAGCACAGAAGGTCAGCGTTATCGATTATATTGGTAACGACAGCCTGAAAGCTCTCTCTCCCTTCCTCACTCAGCCACCTGCATTCTTCTTTTCGAATACTATCTATTACCTAACAGGCTCCGCATTCACAGAGAAAATAGTTCCAATGAGGGAAAGCATGGTCCCCTAAATAAATGAAGGTTCGGTAGGTATCGCGGCGGTTTAAAATTCGATTGGCTGTACTGAAAGCTGTCTTTACGCAAACCGACGTAGACAACAAACGCAGTTAGTGGTTCGAGTGCGTTAACTGGATCATCGGTGGCCTGGACCCTCGGGAGGCTGTGTGGACCCTCGGCCGGCTGGCACTCGGGGCGCACGCACGCGGTCTGCTTCACGCATTTCCATGAAAAAACACGTACACGTGATATCCGCGGGGAGAATAGGGCCGATATTAAACGGGGGGGCTGGGGGCTCGAGCGTGTGTCATATCTGGCTCCTATCTGGCCGTGCTGCCGCAAGCCAGCCGAAGGGTCGTCGGTGTATGCGTGTGCCGGTGCGGCTGCTGCACGTGCACAAAGGGTGAGCCGCGCAATCCACATTGCGCCTATGTATCCACAAGAGAGAAAGAGGGAGTGCGGTACGTGCAAAGGAAGAGAGGAGGCAGGAACGATTTCCCGAGCCTATGTGTGCCGATATCGCTTCAACAGCAAGGCGAGGGTGTGCGAGAGAGAAAGGCAGGCAGGCAGGCAGGCCGTCGAAGAGAGGGAGGGAGAGAGGCCGCTAGTCGCAGCTGTCGGCTCCAATGCAAGTGTGACCGACTGCTTTCGGTCACCTCTACTGAATGATGCAACCACACTGAAACCACTCCAGTACTTGAATCGCAATGGATGCTCCAACGATATGAAAAAAACAGCTTGAACAACATATCTGTCTGCGAGATGACGATAGGAATCGATTTGCGCGCGAGCCTGAAGCGTGAGCCGGTCGGCGAGCAGCGTAAAAGACTCGGCGAGGGGGTAGGGAGGGAGGGAGGGCCAGTGAAACGTGTGTACCGAATATAATTCAGGCTTTAGCCGACCAAGCGATAACTCCGTGGCGAGTATCTCGACTTTCGTTGCGACAGATCGATACGAGAAAGCCGGGGTGGGGCCATTGTCGTGCCCCTCAACCCTCAAGCCTCAACCCCCTGCGCGCTTCACTCCCAGCCTCCCTCCTCCCCCAACTCTAGCGACGAGGAGGACGGCGACGGCGACGCCGACGAGGGTCCTGACGCTGATGTACGTCCACCACCACCACCCCCCTTTTCCTATTCGGCTACAATCGCTCTATATTTCCCGGCTTCTCTAATCCCGGCCACATCCCCCCACAAACACACAGTTAAATGAAAATGGTTAGCCCGGCATTATTAACAAGTTCTTCGGCCCACGCTCATCCAGTTCTCTAGAACAGGGAGGGAGGTAGGTAGGGAGGGAGTTTTGGGTGAAAAGAGGTGTGTGCGTGAGGGAAAAGGGCCAGGGTCTCTGAGTGTGCGAGGAAAAACAAGCGGCATTTGTTCGTATGCGATGGTAGAGTGGGAGAGGAGAGCCCACTAAGGCTTCTAAATGTCGTTTGGAGCACGTTCGTCGAAGCCCCGCTGCTCGACACTAGCGTCCCCAAGCCTCCCCCGCGCCCAGCCCTGATATCTCCCAGAATCGCAGATGAAGATCGATAGCTCTGGCCCCGGAGAGTTCCACTAACGACTTAACACTCCTGACAACCGAATGCCCAGTGGCCCATCAACTAGAATTTCAGCAAGGAAACACTAATGGTCTCTCGGAGATATCAGCCGATTCCCACCGAATTCAGCCACTCACCATAACCCGGAAGAAGAGTGCCGTCAAAAAGTCTCGGGATCATTGCTATAAGTTTAGTAGTCGCAATTCGCGTCGGTTTTACTTCTCTTACTTTACATGATTGCAGGCGCGCGCCTGTCCCGTGCCAGCGGACAGTCGAGTCGTAATGAAAACGATGCAAATGAGCTGTATTTCATCTGGAAAGAAGCTCCTCGCGAGGGAAAGAGCTGGAGGTGGAGGAGGGCAGAGAGGGAGAGGGAGAGGCCGGGGTCACGGGTTAGGGAGTAAAAATCGCTGATGGCATGTGACTGCAAGTCGGATGTGCTTCCTCGTACTTAATGTCTGGATGATATGCATCTGGTGGGCGTGCGAGGGCATCCCGATAGTTCCGCGTAATTTCGTTTGATCGGCACTATTAAATTGCACGGAAAAGACGCTATCTAATTGCAGCCGGAGAGGCTTTGTCGGCCGGTCCTTTCAGTACGGATAGCAGTGGCTGCCTCTCTCTCCGACGGGATTCAACGGTGGCTGCTGCTGCTGCTGCTACTGCTGGTGCGGGTCAAAGACCCCGGGGAGATGTTTCTGTCGCTGGAGGTCCGGCGACGTTTAAACTTCTAGGCGCACACCAAGCGACGTCGACGTCCTGAATATTCTCGTCGGCAAATTACCGGTACGCCCTCTGACAGAGTGTCACTCCCAGCGAGATGCCGTTCAAAAATATTCCCGTCCTCTCCTAGCGTCGTCCAGTGATCGATATGGGTGCTCACTTCCTCGCATTTTAATTCCCTGCCTAGGCCAGTGGAAATTTACCAAGAAAAAAGGTTAAGCGCGCCTCTGCAACTATCTGGTAAGTTTACATCGGAGCTTTTTTCCCTGCTCCTCTGAACTCGGCAGAGCACCCTCCCCTCCCCTCCGAGAGTGACTTGGTCGCGCGCTGCTGACCGAGCTAAACCGCTCCGCTCTTCCGAAAATAATTTGCGCCTACCGCTCGCACGCGAAAGCGGCTCCCTGTTTCCGCTCTTATGTAATAATCCTACCTTTCGCGTAATTGGAACGCTTCCTACGCTCGACGATCGACGATCTCCGATCGAGGCTGACTGCGAGCACTGGAGCACTTGTTATTGGTAAGGGCTCTTTCGAAATTCGAGGATACTTGGAGGGAGGAAGAATAGGATGGAAGAGTGGGATGCAATCTATGGGTGACTCGAGGCAGAAATGAATAAGGCGAAATAGTCTAGGCTCCGGATGTTTTCTAAAGCGATGATCGGCTCGTAATGGTACATACACGTTGGGTACTCGAGAAATCCGCAGACAGGAGAGAGGAAAAAATTTGGCAACAGCCGGTCAGCCTCGTCCCAAATATCGGGTGGTATGGCGGGTCGATACTGCGACGGTTTTCCTCTGGCAAAAGCGAGCAGCAGCACTCGGAGAGCGTGGTATACGGCATTCGCCTTAAGAGTGCAAATCCAAAACAAACCACCGCCCGCTAGGCAAAGGTCTGCCCGACCAGTTTCAATCGAAAAACTTCGCCCGAGAAAAAGTCCTACTCGACGAAAACACACTCTCTTTCCTGGGAGCGGTTGGGCCAATTGCGAGCAGGAAATACGCTGGCGATCGCTGACAGATATCTCTGATGCATCGTTATTTACGTGCGCCCGCAGGAAATTAGCGTCTCAAAGCGGTAAACGACTCCGAGACTCCTGGCAAACCGATCCTTTCCTCTTAACCTCGCGATACAACGCTCCTTCCTATTCCCGCCGATTATATTCTAATTACTATATACTCCACACTTTAGATTCTAGTCCTGTTGTCTCAGGAACCGAAGAAACCGTCTTCCGCCGTCATCCCAACTAGTGCGCACCGCGAAGATTTAGCGATGTATTATTAGCGAAAGATTGAGCGTCACGAAGACGCGAGTATATTTACGCTGCGAGGCGGGAGAGGAAAAAAAGTCCGTGGAGAGTGGAAAACCATTGATTACATCGGCGTACATTCTCGCGAACGTCTTCTACACGGAAGTCCCTAAGCCCGACATAGACGCGCGCCGGGAAGTTTCCACGGAATACATGAATATCGTGGCAAGCTACTTTCGTGAGTGTTTTTTCGCCGCCCTATTATCGTCCATCAGTGTTGCGCACTCGAGAAACAAGCGGTTCTTCCTCCCTCCGAGCCGCCTCCAAAGGAGAGCCAAAGACGAGAACGTCGCTCTTGAAATTTAGTACACTCGAGTACAATCAGCCTGATGATCTCGGATTTCATTATTCAATGGAGAGGATCGAGTTCGGCGGCTGGCGATATTTTAATCCGCCGGGGATTCCCAGTTGTTCTACCAACTGTAACCCCCGGCTAGTCGAGCGTACAGATGGATTTAGAGAATTGCGAACTAGGAGAGGATGATCTCGAAAAACAGAAGGGAGATCAATAAGCGCGCTGGACGATTTGGTGGGGAAATGTGGGAGGAGGTGCGGTCCATCACTTAGGCGATTCAAGTACATTTAGGGTAACGGGCGTTTGAGGGCTCGGGCCTGATTTTCCGTGGCGGTGAGGCTGCATCCATCCGATGCACGATCGGATTTCAGAGCGTGCTGCTGCAGTACGTTCTCCCCCCACGTCCGTGGGAACGTGGACGCACGTTGATTTCACGTGAGGCTCTGCCGCAAGGCGGCTACGCTCCTCTCCACTGGCAGCGTGTTCTGCTAATACGTGGAAACTCTCCTCCTATGCTCTCTCAGCCGTCTACCTCCTCGAATACCGACTATACTCCAAGCGTAAGCTTGCGGATTTCCCAGCCGCCCGCCCGCCCTCCTCTATCTATCTAGTGCTATCTTTGTCTGCCCGGACATATCTCGCTATCTGCGAGCGCGGAATTAGTCAGAGGCACTTGACTGTCTCGGGAGTAACCTGGCCCGGCGAGCGATCGATGATACGTAGACGGAAGCGGACGGTGAAATTATTGGGAGAAGGAAGGTACGGTTGCGTTAAGGGAAAGGGGATGGGAATGGGGATGAGGGGGAGGTGGGTAGTCTTGGGTAGAAAGTGGATGCGGAATGAAAAATGGCTGAATCGAGGGAAAGATCAGTGTATATGGAAAGGATGGCGAGCGAGGCGACAGTCGCCCCGGGGGCCACTCCAACGGATCCAGTCCTCTCCCCTCGCGCGATCGAACTCTGCCTCTGCGCTGGCTTGCCGTTGCCGTAGCCGCTGCTGCCGCCGCCGCTCTACTCGCTCCGGCAAAGGCCGAGGGAGAAGGAGCCTCATAGAAAGAGAGGAGCAAACGACCCTACCCACGCCGGATCACTGACGTCAGGCGCTTTTAAAACCGAGCCTGCCGGCCATCGCGTCCTCTCTCTCTCTCTCCTCTCTGTGCATGTATGTACGCGGTGTGACAAAATTATCGCGCGATTACTAGCTACGCTCGTTGCACGCATTCTCCCTCCCACTGAGACGGCAGAAAGAGTCGGTCGGAGTCGCGGAGGCTGCCATTCTGATTATAGCTCACTCCCGGCTCTTTCAGCGCGATTCCCCGCCATTAATTGCTCCATAAATATGTAAATTCGTTGCCGGTTAGAGCTTGCAGGCTGTGCACCGCGAGAATCCAGGCTGATTGCAAGTGAATTCTGTCTCGAGTCCAGCTGGGCGTCCCTCTAATGTGAATCGGGCTTAAACTCGGGGTCGAGCCGCCCGCCACCACCCCTTCGACTCGGCACAACTTCTCGGGCTGGCAGTTCTGCGGGTGCAGCTCGGTGGTAGCGCACGGCCAAATCGATTGCGTTGCTAGCCCGAGGAGCCGAGGACTCAAAATACGATCGTTCGTCCTCCTCCTAGCGTAGGAGGTGATCACGAGGCGTAACGCAAACTCGCCGGAGCGAGTCGCCTTGTCCTCTCCTAGTGGTAGTAGTAGTGTAGGCCCCGGCCCCAACCAGCAAAGAGACCAGAGATATCCGACACTTCCGTCCGATCGTTTCTTTCGCTCCGCCATTCCCGCCACCAGCAACGACTCGACAAAGACCACTTAAACGCTGCTTAATAACCGCGAAAGAGGACTTGAAGCGCAATTTCGTCGCGCGCCGCTTTTTCAACAAGCTCAAGCACCAAGAGAACTTCACCTGCCCTCTTGGCTTACCCGGTCTGCCTCTCCAAAAATTACTTTCCAACGCGCGTATACCCTCCCTTCCAACAACTATACACCCCACCCCAACTTTCCCTCCCGTAGTTTTTTCTCATTTAACTTCACTTCATTATTCCTCCTGCCTGCTAACCGATGAATTGTTCTGAATTAACTACCAGGCTTGATGTGCCCTGGCATCTCTCCCATCTCGGTATACTTGATAATTAATAGCGAAGCCTTCGAAGCGCACCTGCTGGTTTTGCAGGTGAAAATTGAATGACGCGAAATATAAACGGACGATTGATGCGAGTTCAATTAGAATATCTCGATTCCCACCGAGGCGGATAAATCCGAATTCGAAGGCAAATATTAATATACTCGAACGAATGGCTCCGTGTAAAATGTACGAGATATTCGGCAAATATACAATATACATCTATATACAACTGTGTAATATGTATCCATATATAAATTCCATATACGTTGGCTCCAATATTTGCGTGGCTTGAACAAATTTGTATTTACCTCAAAATCCGCAAACAGTTTGTGCGCATGTTAACCCCGTGAAAATTGATACTTCATATGATGCTCTCGTCCATGCCCCCGTAATTCACTGGCAACCCGACGTGCGTCTGTGTATCAGTGCACCTGCATGACAGAGGAATATTTCGTCAGTGAAATCTGCCCAGTTTACCGCTGGGCAATTAAAAAAATTATAGTTGTATTCTCCTCCCAGGGAAATAGAACAGTGGCGCGCACAAGCCAGCCAGGAGGTTTAAAGAGCAAAAGAATTAAAGCGAACTGCGGCTCGGCGTCTATTTTAATTATCATACGGGGAGAATCCCATGCGCCGCCGGATGAGTCTACGATGCCCAAGCGTTCTACCCCCAATCCCATTAACCACCTCCTCCCGTATTCTCCCATTGCCACTTAGACTTTAATAAATTGGCATGAAAATCAATGGGAGTCCAGAAGAAGGATGGTCGCACGCCTGCATCCACCGCCATCGAATAATTATCCTACTTCACGATCGATCGAGAACACATTCGGCCGACTACGCGTGTGTCGAGCCAGTACGGAAAATCACTAGATATAGGAAAGGATTAATAGACGGTAGGCGTTCTTGCAAAAGGAACGGTGGGCTTTCCAGAGTTCTCTGTCCCGGATCGAGCGATGACAGGGGCCGATGATATTTGCATACGAATCTTGCCTATCGGCTTCGTGGAAATTAAAACGCTACTGACTGACGTATCACTGTAGTATCTTTCCTCGATACAACTATCCCCGCTCTTCCATCGCTCTCTCTTTTCCCGCTCGACGATCATTACGCGTGATAATGATCAGGCGAATCCTCGTCCCTGTCAGTTGAAGCAGGCATTGGCGATCTAGATTTTCTTGCGATCCCATCTTAGTTCTCCCGTTGGGGATAGAGAAACGGGAATAGTAGACTGATTTCGAAGCGAGTTTCGGATCCGCCTGAACTCGAGAACTGCAGCGTAATCCTGCTACTACGCACCTACTGTCTAAATGCCAGGGATCTTGGTATCTTAGTATCGTGGAGTGAACGCTTAGCTGGGCGCATGAGTCACCTGCCACGATACATAGAGTTTCTCGAGTCTAATTGCATAAAGAGTTTCTCGCGGCGGCGCGGCGGCACACGAGCATCCAGTTGGTCATATCGAGTGTTGTAGTGCGTCATCGACGTCACTGCTTTTTCTCGGGATCGTGACAAAAGGTCCTTGCCAAGTATGAATCGCGAGTGATGCTTGCTTGCGCAAGCCGATGCATGCGTCTGTTGGACTTCCAAATTTCGGTGTGCACTCGCCCGCTCGGCCTTCGCTTTACGGACGCAGAAGGAGAGTGGACCCAACCATCAGATAGTGGGAAGAGTATATCGAACAATATTACAAGCGAGCGACTCTGCGCTAACCACCTGGCGCATTGGGAGAATCGTAACGCTAGCAGGAGAAACCTTCGAGAGAGGGAGAGGGAGAAGAAGAGAAGGAGAATCGTTTGAGAAATCGAGCTAGACTGTGAGGCGAAGCTAGAGGCCGGCCAGAGGGGAATACATACACTCCTGGCAGGAGTGCAAGAGGAAGGGAAAGAGGGAGAGGAGGGGGCGGAGGGGGCAGCGAGGATCGAGGACGGCAGATGTAAACGAGAAGCTTTTACCTTTAATGGATTCACCCCGGGCCCGAATCGAGATCTTCGGGGTTGAAAATACTCAACAGTAACGAAGTTTCGTAACGAGCAGTGGCGCGGCCCACGTACCTCACTTACTCCAATTTAGACCCGAATTGCAATCTCCAGCGGGCCCGAAATTCCCTAGTTCTCCCGCGGCTACATCATAAATCCAGACTGCAATCTCAAATGCAGCTCGAACGACTCTATCGGCCCTCTAAGTAGCCGAGTGCAGTTGGAGTTCTCTATTTGCAGAGGCTGGACTGACCGAGTTCTATCGAAACCGAGGCGGAATAGCGCTGGCAATCTGAAAAACTCTTCTCGATCGCAGTATGCATGAAGAAAACATAGCGTCATGGAGAACGAGCGCACGAACCATCGGGCATTCGACATGTTCCTATTCTCCCGGTATCAGAAACCTAACAGGAACCGAGTCGTCTCGACTGACACGAATCCTCTATGAAAGATCGACACTCGCGACCTAGAAGAAGGCATCGATGCTCGCAGCAGCGGCGACGGCCGACGCGAAACGTAATATCTCTCTGCGTTCATTGTCGCTGCCGGTAGATAGAAGCCGAGTTGTCCACGATTAGAGGAGCGCGAGTGCTCTGTACAAGGAAGTATAATAATTGCGTAGGTACGAAGCGACGTTAATGGAACGTCTTGGCAGAGATGTGCGAGTGGAGAGCACGGAGCAGTAAGGGACAGCAGCGTGTAATAAACGTGTACGGTTTCTCGTGGCCTCCTCTCTGGCCTCCTCCTCCTACTCCTCCTCCTCCTCCTCCTGTGCACCTTGCATGCTTCTCTCCATCTCTCTTGGCCGTCCGTCTGTCTCTTGTAGGAGGACTGGTAGGAGAGGAGAGGAGAGGACGACGCATACGTCGGCTGGGACGACGAGAGCAGCCAGTGTGTAGTGTGTACTACGGTTAAAAGGCGCGGAGACGAGAAATCGCCGCGGCGACTGGATTCCACGAGCCGGCAAGCAGGCCACAAAACTTGGCCGCTGCTCAAAAGAATCGTCGTCCCCTCCTTCTCGTCATTTCTGCCTCCAATATTTTCTTCTCTCTCTCGCTCTCGCACTGCCATGCCAGCCTGACACGATCCCTTGCCGTGCCGTGCCGAGCCTTGCCCTGTCTTGCCTTGCCTTGCCTTGCCTTGCCCTGCCCGCTTGCCTGCCTGGCCTGCCTTTCCTTGCCTTCCTATGCCTTCTCGTGATATCCTCTCTCTCTTCTCTCGAGAGCTCCGTTCCCTCCTGGCGAAGCCTCTTTTTCTTCTCGGGCTTCTGCCGTTTCCTCTGTCTCTTTCCTCTTCAGCTGCACACCTCGTGCCTCGCTTTTTCGGCCCAAGCCCGAGCAGGGCCCCCTTCTGGCCCGGTGTCCATGGCGTTTGCATTCTGCATCGTCGAATTACTGCTTAAGACCACCGCCTCTCTCTCCCCCCCGCCTTTGATGGCCCTCCGGGGAGTAGAGGATACGACTGTGGCTCTCCTGGCTCTCTCCGTTGGTATTGCCAACGAGATCCCGAGGCATCGCTCTAAAATTAACGAAATTCTGCGTCTCTCCAACAAGCCAAAATCCACTCTATAATTTTTCACTGTCTCTCTTCTTCGTGAAGGACGCGCGCTCACGAATTGGGGGGAAATCGGCACAATTCGAGTGGTCCATTAAAATGGAAATTCACATGCTACTCCACCTCCTTGCAGAATTAATCCGAAAGAATGCTCGACAATTGTGCGCGAGTGCCGTACGCCCTCCCAAACAATTAAATAATTCAGAGACAAATTATTGTTCGAGGAGCATATATGTATATTGTTGAATCGGCGCCGGCCGTTCTATAAATCCTGGGGCTAAATTATTTCATTGAAACGTGCTACACCAGCCGTAAAATTATTCGGCGAATTTTCCTGGCTCCCCCGGAAAAGCGGGGCATCAACCCTCCCCAAGTTTCTACTACTTTGAATAAGCCAAGTTGCAAGTAGAAGGTAGCGTCATTTGATCAGCAACTAATAGGAGACGCGGACGAAACTTTGGATGTAACATCTACACGATCATAAAGAGATCAGGAACGCACTATGGGCAGTGAGAGGAAGCAAGAGGAGCTGCCAGTCTCACTCTGAAAGGAGTAAGAGCAACTCCGCAGTTAGATAATGCCCGTTCATTATCCCGAGAATGCCAACATACCTGAGTGGATATGGGAGAGGAACTGCAATGTTTTTACGACTGTTCTCCTGCTTACACCCCAGTAGGAGTGGAGTCCCCACTCAGAGCCAAGGGCAGATGCACCTACGACTAGCTGAATGGGGAAGGCTGCTTGGCTGACGCAGGAAAATCATTCGTTTACGAAGAGGGGCTCTCTCACTCTCTCTCACTCTCTCTCCTCTATTGCTCCGGCTGCCCTACCGAAAATCCACTGGGTGACTGTGTGTTTGGGCTGCTTCTCCCCCGGGCTGGGCAGGGTAGGAGGGAGGGAGATAGAGGAGAGCGGCGAGGAAGCCGGGCTTCATCGTTTTCGCGTGTATACGTTGGGCAAGGCGCTCGATATTTCAGGCCGTCGCCCACGAGAAACGCAGTTCCTGGGGGCGTTTCCACACTGGCGTGGTCGCCCCGGTGGTCGGCGCGTTACCTCTCGCTTCGTTTACACCGAGAATGTAGAAACCGAGAGAGCTGGCATAATTTCCGGTGGAGACGGTGGCGTGCCAGGCTAACGCCGGCTGCCTCATGCGTCCGTCCACGCCACCACTACCTTTCCTCGCTCTTCTTCGCCTTTCTCTCCTCAGCTCCTTTTCTCCATCCGCTATGTGACTCGAATCTACAGTCTTTCGCGCTCACCTCTTCCTTTATTTCCCCCTATGATAATCCAAGCACTCGCCGCCTATTGATAGAACGTCACTCGATTTGAAAGAGGGGAGGTTCAGTGCTCGCGCGACAAACCCTAGCTCCAAGTGAACTCAACAATGCGTCACTCTCTCACGAGTCAACCTACTTCGTCAATTGACACCGATAGAACTTTTCGAAAGGGCCTCCCTTATTTTCCAATCGCACACTATCACTGGCTGGCCCCCTCCCTCCAACCTCCGCTAATCATCCTCCCACAGTCCTCTCACGATCACTCGCGTGGAATTCGAGATCGATCGATCTCTCGACATTGCGCACATTGATTCCAGAGTAGAGAGGGAGGAAGCTGAGGATGCGGGGGTGGAAGAAGCCACCGGCTTACGTATTCCTATGATATACGCTTAATAATCGAACCGTGGAAAATCGTGATATGGAGAGAGGTGCGCGCAGCCTACTAATTGTGTCCATTAGGGAGATTACATCTCACCCAATTATTCCGATGTTCTTGACAAGATATAAAACTTGAGGAAGGGTCGGGAATTTTTCCAACAATTATTGCGTTACAGTCGATAAGGCACACGGATAGATTCTCGCGAATGTCGCGTGGGCGGAGAGCTGACCCACCCCATTTCTACATGTCGAACGGTATGACTAACTACTAATGGCAGGGTACACAGGAGCGTATAATGGATAATAAAAGCAAGTATCACCGCTCCTTACAATCCTCGGATGCATTGATCGCGGCCATGGAACGCCGCGCCGGCAGCATCCACCACTCCGGACAGTAGCAGTGCGCGCCTACAGACACAAATAATTACGAGCTGGCCCGCGCGGTGGGAGAGAGAGAGAAAGAGGGAAAAGCGGGAGAAGTAGCGAACGAACAGCGGTGCTCGAATCCTGCGGGACAAAGGGTGAGGGAGACAGAGAGGCGGGGATCGGGGAACGAGAGCGAGAGAGAAAGAGGGACTGCGGGCTACAGTTTGGAAAACCATCTCATCGATAAAACCCATACTCCCGGCCATCGGGATTCGTGGAACCGTGCGAAATTCCTGGCGCACCCAGGCTAGCCTCTCCCTCCCTCTCTATCCTCGAGAGTGCCGGGAGCGACGATAATATAAAGCTCGGCGTGAAGCTGCTATGCCGGCCACTGCGGCACCGTCTACCCGGACAAAATGACGCCAGGAAAAAATCAGCAGAAAAACCAGTATACGCTCATTCCATTTACGCGCGGTAAGGTCGATCTTACTCGGCGAGGCCGACTCGTAGAGCAAAGAGTCCTGAAAGTAGTCTCAGTGGGAAAGATGAGAGAGGGACGCCTCGCGTCAAAGAGATGCCAGGCGACAATTCCGAGAAGCCTAAATCTGGAGGCAGTGGGGCAGAGGGGAGAGTAGAACGTTAGGGGAGCAAGGAAGGGTAGGACAGTGGCGTAATAGCTATCGCTGCCAATCCGGTGAAAAAGTAAGCTGGCGAGGCTAGGCCGATCTCTTGGCGGCAGGAGGCAAAGACGAGCGACCGATGCGCAGAGGGGATGGCTGTGGAAGGAAGAAGGCAGGCTGGCGTAGGAAGCTGGGGCGGCGTTCGTTCGACGCCACGAGGGTGAGAGGAAAATCAGAGAGCGAGTCGTAGTCGTAGCCGTAGCCGTAGCCGTAGGAGTAGCAGCAGCAGCAGCAGTAGCAGCATTGCACACTGGAAAGAGGAAGCAAGTGGCGAGCGCTCCGGGTAATGGGGAGTGCGAGGAAGCGAGGCTAGGTGGATGCGAGATGCGAGATGCAAGCTGCGAGGGGTGGGATGGGGTGGGCGCAGAGTGAGATGAGAGAAAGAGACGGAAAGCGGGAACGAGCGGTGGTTTCGTGGGTCGCCGGGTGGACCGGGGAAGTATGGGAGGCTGTGTGCGACGAAGGGGGTGCCTCCACCCGTGCTACGACGTGCAGATAGAAAGGAAGAGGATGCACGAGCGCTTCGGGTGCGGGTGCAAGGGGATGGAAGGGGCGGGGAGAGGGTGTACGGGCGTACAGGAGGCTGGGGGAGAAGTCGGGCTCTGATGGCTGGCTCGCTCTGGCTGGCAGGCAGGCAGGCAGGCAGGCAGGGGGTGCAGAGGACGCGAAGAGACGCAGGAGCGCGATCGCGAGGCGACGCGACTCGACGCGACGCGATGCGATGCAAGCAGAAGCAAGAGTAAGAGCGAGTAGGAAAGAGGAACGACGACGACGACGTTGCTGCGAGCCGCCGCCGACGCCGCTGCCGCCACCGCTACTGCTGCCGAGTTTGTGAGCACGCGCTACTACTCTTCGAGTTCTATCTGGCCGTTCGTGTCCCTCGGTTCTATGTAATTCCCTCTCTTTCCCTCGGTCCTCTTCGACCGGGCGATGGATTCGTTTCGTGTCCTCTCTCGCTCGCCGGCTTTCTTCTTTCTTCCTCTCCTCTCGCGTTCGCTCGTTCCCTGGTTAGGTGTGTTCCCGCTCCTCCCGCCGTCCGCACCCCTCCCCAGCCACCCATCCTACCACGCTCACTCTCTCGCTCTCTCGGCCTCGAGAGTAACGTCGAGGGTGCACGTACTCCCGATCCTCTCACACGCTGGCCCTCCCTCTTTCTCATTCACTCCCTCCCGCCCCACGCCATCGGGCTCTCCCAATTCCCGTCCTCTTCGCCCTGAGTCTTCTGCCGACTATGCGGCTATCAGCCGCTCTTTCTCCGTTGGCTCTTGCGCCGTCGTTCGAGCTCTCGCTCTCTCCAATTTGCTGGATGTCGGCTCGCTAGCTCGCTCGCCGCCTCGCGTTCCTGACACTCCGCGAACGCGATCACCTCGCCGCGCCTCGCCTCGCCCCTGCTCGCGCTCTGCTCTGCTCCGCTCCGCTCCGTTACGCGACAGCCGCCGCTGCATCACATCGCGTTCTTGGCTTTGTGTGTGAGGAGAACATGTATTCGTGCGGCATAGGTATCCACGTCGCTCTCCCTCGCTCTCTCTCTCATTCCCGCAAGAGTTCTCTCCTTGTGGAGGCTGGCACAACCTGAGCTATGTATCCACCATAGAGAGGGAACGAGAGAGAAGGAGGCCTTGGTGCAGAGATAGAGAGTGCTATAGCTGGACACGTTGCAGAGCTCGAGAGCAGAGAGTACGCGAGAGAAGTTGCCAGGGTTTACTGTTTGGAGAGTAGCTCGCTCCTTGGAATCGGGATATATCGGGCCTCGGATGTGAGAACGCTAGGGGCCAGCCAGCGAGGGAGGGGAGCGAGCCTCCCCTAACGTACCGACACGTTCTCTCTGAGGAACGTCGCTCGGCAATCCGGTTTCAAAGGCATTCGCGATGATAGCGAGGAACCGCGCCGAGTCCCAAGCATTCTAACAGAGAGGATCGTCATCGAGACATCAGAACTTGTGGATTTGAGACGGCGCGGCGCGGCGGTAGTGCGTGTGGCATTATTCTACCCTGCCGATAGATCTGGCCCTGGCGAAAAGCCCACTTATGAATGGATGCAAGTCGGCACGTATGTGTAATCATGCTTATTCCAGCGGCGCATGCATACACTCGGAGATACTGGGGCGCAGTAATATCGGTCGGATCGCTTGTTGTTGGCCGGGGTGGTAATCACGTTTTACACGTGCGTATACATAGATCGATGCCGTGTGTCTGGGAACCTGCCTGGCGTATATCACTTTCATGAGTATATAATCATGAGCATCGATTCACCGGCCGCTATCCGAGGCCGTTAGCGTGCCGTATTAATATATGATAATGGCCGCAATAAAGTAATCGCCGAGGCGAAATCGTCGTCGCCGCTGTGCTGGCAGCGCTGGTTTAAAAAGCTCCTAAATATTTCGCTATCCGGAGCACCAGCCTGCCTCTCCCCGCCCCACCACCACCCCTAACCATCGAATAATAAATGCTGCTAGCGCCGATTTTGTTTATTTCATCCTCCATTCTTGACCCAATGAAAATCTATGAGGTACGCGTGTTTCGCCGAGATCGTTTACGCCGATTCCGGCGCCGCGACCACCGCCGCCGAATTTATTACGAGTACCGGGCGATTTGTCATGCGTGTAAACACGAGTATGCGGCTCTGCCGTCGCGTCGTCCTTCCCAGCGCGTTATCCTGGATTTCGGCTTGTACTCATTTCGACAGAGAACCCTCCGCCGCCATTCGACCAAAGTTACACGAGCAGTCCAATGTTTTTCCTGCTCGGCGCACTTTCAGTGATAGCAATCCACTTGTTTACATTCGTTTCATACGGTTCGATAGCTTTTGATACAATTGAGGACTCCTTTAACTGGACTGGACTGGTCGGTCGAGTTAAGACGTGAATGAACTAAGGGCTTGTTGTCTAGAAGTTGGGTGCTCCGCGTCTTTTGACTGATACATGCCTTGAATGGTGTCAGTGTCAGCTCAGGGGGCGGCTAGACTCGCGCTCCACCTTTGTTTCCAAGTTACACGTGCCTTCTGTCAAGCGAGTGCTAGCCTAGTGTACATGTTGGATTCGTCGAGTGTCTTTGACCCCCTCAGGCTTTGACCATGACACGATATACGTATGCCAGTCGGCTCGACCATCTCTTATTAGCCTAGCACGTACCTACTCGCTCTGCCTTCTAATACTACTGATGACACAATTAGCAATAAACCAGAATATCGCGCACAATGTAGCCAATTAGTTGGAACTTGAAAAATTGATCGACCATTTCCAAGAAAGCATGTGTCGAGGCTTGGGAATATTACTAGTCCCAGTTGGGAGCTGATATATATATATGTCGACTAAGTAGTGACGTGTGCTTGAAATAATGGAGAATGGAGAATATAGGGCTTAGCAGAGCCAAACTAAACGGGTCATTATACGCAGATGATTAGCACTGTCAATGAGAATCTGGGATCGATTTGTCGGGCGTAGCGTTTGTGCTTTTGCGTATGATGGTATCATCGGACATGCGTTATCGAGCCGTAGATATCAGGTAGATTAACTGTGATAAATGCGACAATGTGCCTCTTCTCTTCCGTCCAGTCAGCCGACTGACACACAATTACTCCTGACGGTGAAGCTGCTAGTCTCCTCCACATAGATGCCAACCGATTCTTTCCCACACTGGCATATTCGTTAAGTACAGCTGGGCGCGTACGTGATGCGCCTTTAAAGCGAGCGCGGCACAGATTAGATTAAGACTTTCTGTTCTCGAAAGCGCGCGCGATCGTGGAAATAATGAGGGAAACACGCGTCTCGCCTTCAACGAGCATGCATCGCATCCCACGATGTGTAGAGCAGTTGCACTCGGCCTTAACGACTCTCGCCTTTGGCACAGAGCCTCTCTTCGTTCTCCTTCTCCTTCTCCTCCTCCTCCTCCTCGTTCTCCTTCTCGTTCTCGCTCTCCTAATGTTGCCGCGCTCAAGAGATCTCAAGTAATCAAGCAGAAATTACTGGAATTCCACGAGGCCGGCACGCCATAGGCCGATTAGATACTCTCGGACTATGCCCGACTATCCCAATGGCCACTAGCTAAATTTGCCATACTACACTCCACCAGGCCAATCAAGGGCCAATCAAATCGAAACGCGTACGGTTTTTGGAAGTGAGAGGGAATATCTCTTATTCTATCGGTGGCCCTCGGAAGTGGGAAAGAAGCCGCTTCGGACACACCCTGTAGATGAAGAGCTCCCCTTATTCAGAGAGACTCGGCGTCGAGTTATAGAACGCGCAGGGAGACTATATCGGTATCCTAGCGCGCGTTCAAACTGAGATCAATAAAGCGCTCCTTTATAGACTTCACTACACACGCTGTACAAGCTTGGCCAACTCTCCCTCCTCTCCCGACGGGCAGCGAGAGCTCGTCGTCAAGCCGGGCGCTCTCTTTCCCGCTAGCTTGCGCCTGCAGCTACATACATACGTAGCTGCCGAGAGGGAGAGAGAGATGGAGATAGAGAGATAGGTGTGTGTACCGTGCCAGAGCCACAGAGAGACGGAGATCTGCAGGCAGCAGGCAGGCAGGCTAGCAGGCTAGCAGACACACACGGCCGAACCGAGTAGTCAGCTTCTGGCACCTCCCTGAAATCGCCAACCCGACATCATCGCCGCCGACGCTGCCGCTGCCGCTGCCGCCGCCACCGCCGCACCACACGGCATCGTTCTCCTCATGCTCGTTCTCGTTCCCGTTCCCATTCCCGTTCCTACCTTCCTCCGACTCCCGCTCGATCCTCTCTCACCCCCAAGCCACCCCATCGCCACAAAGGCACAAGCACAGCGCCGCAGCCACACTGCTTCCTCTCTCTCTCTCTCTCCCCCCCTTTCTCACTCACCCCTCAGTGGCGCGGAGCAACCCCTCCTGAGGGACAGGGACAAACAGAGTGTACATACATAGCTGTGTGCGAGAGTCTCTATGCTCGAAGCCCGCGCACCGACAGCCTCGCTGCTACCCGGCCATAAATAACCGAATGACCCTTCGCGGCTAAGAGCACCGCGAACCGCCACGATACGAAGGCGCGCACCGCGTGAACCGCGCGATTCTCTTCGTTCCTCCTCCGGCGAACGACCACCCCCGCGCCGCCCGGCAACCACCCACCCCTCCATAGAGAGACAGTGTGCAGTGGATATTTGGTTTGCGGCCATCTCATCTCCCTCTCTCCATTTCTCTCCCTCGGAGCGAGACCGGTCAACCACCACCCATCCACCCACTCCTCCCTCCTCCCTCCTCCGATGGCTAAACGTGAATTCGGCATTTGGGTTTGCATACTGCTCGATTGACTCTTGCTCGAAATGCACGTCGCGATGGGAATTGCGCTCCGATGATGTGGATGATCCTCTCGGTTTGGATTTTCGGCTGACCTGGACCGTGATTGATTCGAGGGAGGGCGGGGGACGCGGCCTGCGGAGGGTTATGATGACGCGGTGGCGGCCGATTGAAATTCTGCTCTAAGTTAGCCGACTCGAGTCATTGCGGTCGGGTAATTGCCATACAAGCATCCTATACCGCAGTATGTGTTACAAACCGAGCTTGAAGAGCTTACGAGGTTTTTATGCGCGCGCGCTATGGACTCTAACAAACAGAATGGGGAGTGTAAAACACTCGGCAGATATTACAGCGTAAACCGCATGCGATGAGTGTGTATGGTGTGCTAAAGGATGAAGCCTTGCAAATCGGTCGAAACGGCGCGAGGGTTGGCGGAGGGTTGGGGAGGAAGAGGTGGGTGGCGGGGAAGAACCGGGAGGAAGAGAATAGGCGGCAATTGTCGAAGCACAGTGCTCGCGCCAGCCTCTCACCTATCGTCCCTCTTCTATGAAGCAGCGTTCGTTAAGCGCGGCGATCTTAAAAAAGTACCTTCGTTAATTGCTCGCTCCACGGCGAGGATGAGAATTATTTCCCCCGTTAAAAACCGGTACCAGACGCGCGCGCGCGCGCTTGTGGAGAAAATCAGCGTGGCGCTGGTGTGATAACGTCGACTCATCAAGGGAGCAAGAGGAGGAGGTGAAGGAATCGAATGGAGGAGAGCCGAGAAGGGAGAGAGAACGAGGGGCAAAGAGAGAATGTCCCCGCTCAATAAGAGGCACTTCGTCTTTCCTCTCTCGACTTTAGCCGCCCCCCTCTCAGCCCTCCTCCACCGCGGCCAGCCCAAAAAGCGAAAGGAGACACCACCACAAAGAGTATTTCCTTCTGATATTTCATTCCTGCCTTCTCTTATACATAACGAGTCCCTCTTCAATTGGATTTGCGAGAGAGTACGATTCCGAATCAATTAGCTCTTTTAGGGATGATTGATTCAGCGCTGGAGTCACCCTCAGAAAAATTTGGTAAAGGAGAAGTTGAAGCGAAGGACGCATTCCGCAGGATCATTGCGCGGAGCAGCGAGGAGCAGGTCGGGTGAGATGTAGCAATAAGCGATTTAAGGGAACCGATCTCCTGGAGAAACAACACTTCCGAGAAGAGTGAAGTAAGAATGCGCCGTCGAAGACCTTTTTTCGGGCCGCATTTCTGATTCCCGCGTCGTTCGTTAGCTCGCCCGGCAATAATAAGTCGAGAGGAAAGAAAGGATCTCGAGGATGCTGGACGGGTTCGAGTTCAGTCCGGCATTCTTTGGTCTCGAATTTTTACGTGTCGAGTGAATCCGACATGGAGAAAAATTAAGAGTTGCCGCAAGAGAGTGTGGGTGCAATATTAATTTTTGCACGGGAGTGGTGAAATTTCCGAGTGAAATCTCTCGAGTAGAGGAGAAGTTTGGTTGGACTAGGGCCTCGAAAGGCCGAGGGAGAGTTCTTATCAGTGGGAGAAGTTCTGGCGGCGGGAGCCGGGGCTTATCGAAAGGAGCCAAATAAATTCAGTCGGTTCTTTCCGTGCTGGGTGTGCTTTCGCGCAAGGATCAAGGGGCGAAAGAAGGACGAAGGGCCACGGAGGAGTCGACTCGGCGTTCTTCGGCCACGGTCCACGAGCAACGACACCGCGCTACGTTTTTGCCCGAAGCGCGCCTTCTCCCAAGCCTCCCTCTCACCCCCGGCAACCCTCATCATCCTGCATCCGACTCGCTCTCTCGTTCTCCCGTTCTCCCGCCGCCTCCCCGATACGCCCCGAGCTCTCGCGCGCGCTCTCAGCTCGGCCCGAGCAACTCAACAGCACCGAGGAGGACGGCGATAGAGATCCGCAGCACCTGCAGCCTCCTCCTTCTCCTCGTGCCCCTCCGGGCTCACGGGCAAAGGAAACGGTGCGAGCGAGGAGGACGGGAAGCCGAGGCAAGAAGTGCTCCGAATGAGAGCTGGAAGCCAGGAGACGCGCAGACGGAGAGCTAAAAAGGTCGTGCTTTCGAGAAGAAGCGAGATACGGCCGGCGGAAGGGAGAGCGGTTCGGGCGGGGTGCATGGACCCGAGTGAACGAGAGAGAGGGAGAAAGAGAGGAGGCTACGAGGACCAAAAGGCAATGCCAGAGAGACGACGAAACGAAGCCACGCGAAAATGGCTCCCGAACTGGCGGCGACAGCGCCGGAGACTCTCGCCAGTTGCGAGGCGAGATTACCCAGAAAGCCGACCAGCTCCTCCCTTATTTACTGCCATTTGATTACTGCCAGCAGCTTGCACGCGTGCAATGCAACTCCATCCACTGCTCCTTTTCAACCCTCTGTTCAACTTCACCGATGCCAACAACCCTTTACTGCAATCGATCTCTCACACTCAATCTACTTCTCACCGACAGATTCTATCAGCCGGGAGATTTGCATTATTATTACTGGATGTTCGCCCGAAATTTTAGGAGGGCAAGATGGTGCCGTTTCTAGTGCGACTAGAAGATAGAAGTGCTTGTTACGCGGAGTGACTAGTGCGAGAATGGAAAGGAATAATTGGAGGCTATGACGGTACGTCGCAGCCGGTAGACAGTTCAATAAAAATCGACGTGGAGGCGACATTTTCCCGAAGAGAGGAGCCACACGTAGTTTCTGCGCGTCGAACGAGGAAACGTCACCGTACCACCGACAGAACAGTGAATCATCGCCGGTGATCATGAATCATGATGCTCTCCCTTCTCCGATGGAGAAAGAGGGAGAGAGGCTCGAGCTCTCGAAGCCGGGGAGCGCTGGAACTTCCAGCGAATGCTAACCTGGACTTTTCTACCTTTCTTCTCGATCCCTCTTCATCCTGCCTCCCCTCCCCTCCCCACCCCTCTCACCACGCTCGCTCTCTCGCTCTCTCTTTATCTCCGCGTCGACGCTCTCTCGAGATCCTGCGGCACAGGATGAAATATTTCCCCCGGCAGCGGTATAATTAACCCGGGATGTCCAGGTTAACCCGCAGGTAAAACCGTGGGGATGCGCGCGCCTTCATACGTCCAGCTAACACTACTTGCCAATCGTTGAATCCCCCCACAGATGTACTGTCAGCCTTTCTCAACGTCGATATATCCACGGCTTCCAATTAACCGATTTGTTCGAGGAATCGCAGCCATAACCATTTATAGGGAATTACTTGGCTCGCGAGGAAATCGGCCGGCAGGTGTTTGCTACGCGACGTTTCAAGAAACGTTCATCAAGATCAAATGATAGTCGACTATCTTGAGAAAAATGCTCGGTCTATATGCCCGATATCTCGATTCTCTTAATTGGAAATCATTAGTGATTCGAGATGTTGGATGGAGAGAGGACAGTGACTCTGGCTTCACGAGACTTTGGCACCCGGCAGAATACTCGGCTGAAGAAGTGACCGATGTCGCGTCTGCGGAGCGATCCTGCCGAAAAACAAGTTGGAGGAGCGCAAAGTAACACGTAAGGCATATACGCGACGCGGGGCAACCCAGACGAACCGCAAAAAAGCAGTCAGGACAGCCGGCAAATTTCCATTGGAGCTATCTAGAAACCGTTCTCCAGGATCTACGCGAGTACCATCGATCTCTGATCACCTTGCTCAAGGTCGATCACTCTCGCACGAAACATACCTGTCGAGAAAGAGAGAGAGAGGAAGAATGCGGGGGCGAAGCTTCCACGCTTTTGGGATGGCCTGCTGAAGAAGCATATTTCTTTGTCTTCCTGCGGAGAGCGGCCTATTTAAGCGAGCTAAGTCCGGATTCGCTCTCGCAAGAGGCCATTGCCGAGCGCGGCGCGCGGACCTCGCATATGGAAACGTCGATTTCTCACACATGACCTCACGCATTCTATAGCGAGCGCGGGCACACGCTCTCGCTCCTCCATCGAAGCCGCCAGCAGCACCACACCACCAGAGCAAGCAGCAGAGCAGGCAGGCAAGCAGGCAGACACACTGGTGCGCTCGCGCGCTCCATGCCAGATAACTTTCTCGGTGGTGGAAGGAGCACGTAGCCTCAAACGACATACGGCCTCTGCGCGAAACACGCGTGTGGGTGTCGGCCCTCTCTGCGATCCTCTTAAGAGGAACACGTACACCGCCGGCTATGTACCAGCAGCACGCACAAGCCCTCCTTCTCCCCGACTCCTCGCTCTCTCGCGCTCTCTCGCACTCTCTCTCTCCCACACACACTCCCGTCTTTGATATCGCCCGTCTATTTAGCACTGCGCTCCTCTTTCATGCGAAGAGGCTATGCTCCGATGTACTTGGTCAGCACTAGCCTCCGTGCATGTACCGCTCGTACGCGATCAGATAGAAAAAACGAGACCGCACCAGGAAACCGCCGCTGTTTACTAATCACCTGTACTTCCTTCCATCTACTACTACTCCTGCTCTCCAGTACAAATAAACGGGACTTCCGCTTGTGTTCGTGCAAGTATAACTTTGCCGGTTATTCTCCGGAGAACAAGTGCATTCGCTGGGCACGCATACATTCGGTTGCAGTTCTGCCAAGCATTCGATGGGATTTCTGTTTACGCCGGCCTTAATTTCTCGGGAGCATGTTAACTAACAGTTCCTCGAAAAATAGCTATGGATCAGACAGGTCCAGCTTAGTTCTTGGCCTCGGCGAGGGTCGAACTGATTTTTCTCCTGCAGCACGCTCCTCATCTCGACGGAATCTCGCCAAGCTGCTGCTGCTATGTGCGATGGCTAGAGCTACGCGTGTGTCGCCGTCGTTCTCGCTCGCATATGTAGCCTGCTGGCATAAAGAGCTGAAGCGACGTCGGGCTGCGACGAGCAAACACACACACACACGAGGCAGCCGGGCAGAGGCAGAGGCAGAGGCAGAGAGGAAGAACGGAAGGGAGGAGGGCCGGGAGGCCGCGAGAAACGGAGACGGGCTCGCTAGAGCGTAGTATACAAGAGACAGACCGAGGGAGAGGGCGGGCGGGAGGAGTTGGCGATGTTCTCTCTGGCATCCTCCTCCTCCACGTAGTTATTCCTCGCTCTCTCGCCTGCTTCCTCTTTCTCTGGCTCTCTGTGTGCCGCGCTGGTTACTCTGAAGCGGTGAGCCGGGTACATACCTAACTTAGGTCATACCGGCACGAACGCGATAAGTGTTCCTGTCGCTGAGAGTAGGAACGAGGGGCGACGGGCGACGGGGGATCGGAGTGCCGGGAGGCAGGCAGGCAACCAGAGGCAGAGGCAGAGGCAGAGGCAGGGTTGATGGGAGAGACGGGAGGAAGAGGAGGAGGAGCGGGCAGGCAGGCAGGGAAGGAGAGTCGCGCGGAATCCGAGCCGGGGTGGTCCCCGAAGTTACGGATCGGCTCTCGCTTTCTCGCGTCGCCGGCGAATTTGATCGATAATTATGAGCATGCTCGGCCGGGGCGACGCGCACGAAAATACACACAATGAATCGGTTAAGAGCTCTGCGGATTCAGCGGTGCACGCCCGCCTGCCAGCCTGCCAGCCTGCCAGCCTTCCTGCTAGTTGCTTCTACTTATACACACTGTCGGCGATCCGAGCACGCGTGGACACGCTAGATTCAGAGCACTTGTACTCGAACACGCCACCATTAGCCTAAACTGTCTACCAGCTGCTCTCCATGAGAGAATATTGCTCGTTAATTAATTCGTTCCCCGCGCCAACTCCATCTTTCCCGGTGTTGGCTCGCGGAGGAAGCATTCCTGTCGATGTTAATCTATTGACTCACGCTCAAGGCTCTCGCAGCATTATTTCCGAAAGAAAGATCCGAATTATTGCTTGCTCGTGAAAATAAATAATGCCGGCCTCGATGTTTACTATAGGTGGGTTCATTGTTCCAGTGATTCATAACTCGGCGCACACGCGACGTAACTTCATCGACGGGCTCTCGTTTATCGCACTTCCGCCGCTACGTATCGCGCCAATCGAATTTACCAATAGCTTCGAAATAACACCATCCGCACAATCTCTACAGATTTCACATATTACTGTACGTTGGGCGATTCGGAATTCTTTCAGTCAGTTGGCCTAATAAGTAAACTGGAATACTCGAGCGGAGCTCTCTCGTTCGAGAGTTCGGTAGACCTTTTGCCGGGCACGGTAGCACGGCTGACCCGATTCCCTCGCACGTTACTATTTCACGTGCAAGTGCATAATCGATGACACCCGTAATAAATTCACGATATCGCCCCATAAATCTCCCGGGATGCTGGCTATCTCTCGCGCGGTAGGCTTCTACGTTCACCTAAGTTTTTATCGTCCATACAGCCCGTCTCTCCCTCTCTCTGCCTGAGCCTTCAGCCTTTTCCTCTCGGCCACCGCCCTTTATCCACCTGACTCCGAGAAATTCACGCGCGCGCGCGCGCGCGCCAATATTATTAGTTATGATTTTTCTTCCATGATTAATCACCTGCTCTCTGGCGCACCCTCTCCATTTCTTCTCGCGTGCACACATATAACCAGAGAGAGAGAATCCCTCCACTCTCGCCACCACCCCTATCCCAGAGTGCTCCAGTCGGTGAATTATTCTGCGAGCAGGTTGCCCGGCAACAAGAGCGGCGCGGCGCGCGCGAATTATTTTCCTGGATTTATTACCGAACAAATAAACGAATACCCGTGGCCCGTTTGTAAATAGCAAGCCCTGCCTTGCTCCGCTCTGCTCAGCCGTTAATGTGTCCTAGGCGACGATATGTTAAAATTGCGGACATCACAGTTGCGTATTCGCAGAGCAGGGAGGGACATGTGTGTGTACCTGGCACTGGTCTATCCAATGATATTTTGCAAGCGGCTGATTTCCACTGATACGGAAAGAGTCACTCATGGAGTCGACGCAAATAGTAGGAGTCATGCCAAAGCAAGCAATTATAACGGCGATGGGTAAATAACTAGATTCCTCGTCGAGTCTACGGAAAAGTGGGTCAGCGCGGAAAACACTTGACACGTATTCGAAGCGCGTTCGCTTCAATGGAGAGTAATACTCGCTTTTCTATCTATGAGGAGCTTCCTATCGCTTCCTCATTAATCAGATCCTCGTTCACTCCATCTTATCTGGTTACACTGTTAATCTCTGCTTAAGCGCCGTTGCAATCTGATTAATACCCCTCTCGTGGGGGAAGCTCCGAGAGGATACTGGTGATTGGAGAAGAGCGTGCCGTAGCCAAGTAGGATCGAGGGATTCATAAGCGAGACTTCGACTTGATGATTCAAGGAACGGGCGGTCAGTGTACTTGCTCGAGGCGAGCGCAACTCCGATAAGAAGTGATGAGGGTGCTCCGTTAGAGGCCGGCTTTCTCACGACTCGTTTCAAAAACGGGACGATTTGCGGGAAATTAATAGAGGCAGTGAGTTGAGCGAGCGGCGGGCAAGAGGGGGAGGGCAGGGCAGGGCAGACAGAGAGATGGATCTCGTTGGTGGAAGGCAGGAAGAAGAAGCGTCTCTCGAGGCGACTGGAGGCTCTCCTCTCGAGCGGGTGGAGGCGGGAGAGCCAAGCGAAGCCAAGCCGAGCCGAGCCAGCCGTTAAGAGCTCGGCGGAATACCTGAGGAACGAGTTGGAAAAAAACGCGCACTCCTGAGCGCGAGGTGAAGGAACGGGTGCAGCAGTCCCTTGTGCCGCGAGAGGAGAAGCAACGTTTCACGAGATGCGCCAACCAGCCGAGCGACCGGCCATCCACCAGATGAAAGAGCGAGCGAGATCAGCAATCGAGAAGGAGAAAGCGGCTTGCGCTCTGCACACGTACACACGAAGAAGAAGCCGTTCATCCGAGGAGGAGAAAGGAGCCAGAGGGAGGAGAGCAACGGAGAAAGAGGAAACGCTGAATTTTATCCGAAACTCGGTGCGACCCGCCGCCACGCTCTTGGTCCGCACCCTTTCCTTTCCTTGGCTCGCACACTAGCGTCTCCTCTCTTCTCCTCTCCTCTTTCGGAGCCTGGCATCTCTCCTCAACCTTTCATTTTGTCTCTCTACCGTTCCTCGCGCGCTCTGCCGCCGCCGCCGCCGCCACCGACGCCGCCGACGTTCTTTCCCTCACTCTTTCTCACTCGCTCTCAGCCAGTCTCACCGGCAGTCTCGTCTCTTTTTGTCGAGCGGCATAACTTACTCGAGCGGCCAAGAAAAAGGAAGCCAGCGAGAGAGGGAGCGCGGTAGGAGGAAGGGCTGTGGGAGAGGGAGAGGGAGAGCGGGCTCGCCGACGAATCTCCATGCTAACAACGAACCCGTCCTAATTATTCCTCGAGTGTCGGTAGGAAGATCGTCACCGCGGCGAAAAAGAGAGTTACCGGGGGATGGCCGAGATGAGGAAGGATGTAAAAAGCGAAGCAAGGGTTGAGGGGTCGAAGGTATAAGGGGGGAGGGTGCGGAGGAGGAGGTGGAGGGGCAGAGCGAGCCGGTAGGTAAGCAGCAGTAGTAGTTCCTGCCCGTGGCAAATGAGCGGCACTCTGTATCGATCAGCGGAGGTCACGACTCCAGAGATAGGTAAACGTGTAGATATGTGCATGCATATAGATGCTGTGCGATGCCGGAGTCTCCTTGGTATATGCGCAACCGAGAATCGAGAATCGCTAGTCTGCTGGAAAGAGTGAAAGGATCTGACTGGGAACAACTCGGAAGCCAGTCTGGCTGATGACTCCTCCAAGTACGACTGCTACTACTCGTTTCTGGTTAAAGTGCCGAAGGAAGGAAGTTCAAAGGGCAAGGGCTGCCGGCTGCCAGCAGCACCGAGGGATTTTACTCTTATTTAGCATTCGCTACTTATCCCGACGACCTCGCTTTTCTTGACCTGACCCTCCTCAACGCAACCGCTCGGTACGAATACTAAAATAGAGTTGGTAGGGCGGGCAGGGAGAAGGCAGCACCCCCCTCGCGGGGAGGGATGCCCAGTTTAACTGGAGAGAAGGTGATATATATCGGGTCAACGGATATCTAGGTAGGGCATACATCAATCAGTAGCTCTCGATTCGGTAGGCGGTCTTCGGGAGCATCGACCTAGAGCCACTAGATAGCATTAGCAGTTGATAATCGGGGCTGGCGAACTATTTCGAGCGGATATCCCGGAGGCTGGGTGTCCAGGCGAGAGAGGCGCGCGCTCTGCGATCGACGATCGCCGCTCATTCGGTTCGGTGTATCGGGGATCGCGTTCCGCAGTCCTCTTTCTCCCGGTCGATCCTCCGACGGCTCTCTCTCCCTCTCGGGGCGAGCTCTCCTTCAGCAGAGAGCCGGGCTGGTTGGTTTCGATCGTGCGAACGCGAGCCATCCGTAGTCCACGAACGAACGAACGAACGAACGAACCAACCAGCCAACCAACGGTGGAATCGTGTTCCGTGAGTCCGTCGAGTCGGGTTTGCGCCAGAGAGAGCGATGCCGCGCCGCGGCGCGCCGCTTCTCTCCCTCTGGCCTCCGGCTCCCTTCAGGCTCTCCTCGCGCCGCGCCAACGAGCCCCTACCTCTCTCTCGTTCACGGAGTATTGAACGAACGAGCGCGCGAGCAGAGGAACCAGGAGAGACCAGAGGCACACACCGACGCGACCGCCCAACAGAGATCGAGCGAGGACGGACCGCCGCGCCGCGCCAGCCGAAGCAAGCCAGAGACAGCCAGCCCGAGAGCGCCACCAGGAGGAAAAGAGAGCAGAAGCCAGGAAGAGCGAGGAGCGCGAGAAGGAAGCTATGAACGTACTCCAACGAGCAGTAGAGCCCGAGACAGAGCAAGAGAGAAAGAGAGAGAGAGAGTCCACCACGGGGAAAGACGCAGGCAATGCGAAGCAGGGTAGCCTGCTGGCTGGCAGAAAGCATAGCCAGAGAGACGTGTTGCCTCTCTAGATCCCCGCGCTCCTTCTTCCCTCTTTCTCCATCTAATAGGAACCCTCTTTCCCTAGCTCACTCACTCACTCCTACCAGCCAAGTTCGCCGTGTTCCGCGTCGGGCTTTCTCCTTCTCCGCTCGCCGCCAGCTAGCCTACCTCTACCTCTATCCGGAGTGCGCTAAAGTCCTCTCTGAAATGCGACGGTAACACCCGCCACCTCCAGCAGTACCACCACGTCTCTCTGGCTTCGCGCATCTTGTTGCCCCGCGCCGATCCCGCCCGGCCGCATCTTGTCCTCGCGTGTCTTTACGCTTTCCGCTGCTCTACGCTTCCACTCCTCTCCTCTCCTCTCCTCTCCTCTCCTGCCTGCCTGCCTGCCAGCTCACCTTTTTCCTCGCTCGAGACCTCCGTCACCTCGCTTTCGACGAGCGCGAGAGAGAACCCTTTCCTTTTTCCTTCTAGCACTCCAATCACCAGTCTCGATCCTATACGGTTTAGAGAACGAACCAAGAGCTGACGTCCGAGAGAGCCAAGGTACACGCCACGCCGAGTGCACAGCTCCGCGTCATAAGAGCGCTGACGCAGGCAAAAGAGAGATCGCCAATGCGTCATGACATTTCTCATCCCTTGGCCAACATGGTCCCTTCCCCCACTTGCACGTTCTCATGCAAAAATCTTGACTAACAAGCTCCGACGTTCGGGAGAGAGGGTTGAGAGGGTTGAGAGGGTTGACGCGAGTCGAAAGGGGCGGAATTCCTAAGAGTCCGCCGCCGCCGCCGCCGATAAAGTACGATCGATGATCGGTGACAGTTTAAGTGTGCCAGGCCACGATATCGCCGCCCTGGTATTGTTACCGTTCTTATGCAATGACGAGTGAATGCTGCACATACAATAAGGCAGGAGCGTGTGCGCGTGCAATGAATGCGTGCCCGCTTGTAGGCGCAAAAGGTCTCTGTACATACGTCGGTACTAAGTATGTACGATGATCTCGCGACTCCTAGAGCAGCCAGCCAGTCAGCCAGGCAGGCAGGCAGGCAGGGGCTTTCGATGAATGTCGAAAGTAGAGGGGACGCAACTTTCAGTTTCCGCGGAGCAAGAGGCCCCTATTTCCACGGTAATCCAGCACTGCGTACAGGCAGACTAATGAATGGGCGGATACGATAATGCAGGAAAGAATGGCCGAAGGTGTTAATCTGGATGGCCTGGGCCGAGATGGTTAAAGGGAAGAGATTGCGCGCAATTGCCATATATGCGCAAGTAAAACGAGAGCGAGCGCAGGTCTTGGGGAGATTAGAGGAGAGAAGGCAAGATCGGGCAGAGGAGGAAGCGAAAGCCTGGTGTATCGGTGGATAATCTCCGATCATAAATATAGAGCGCGAAATTACAGGCGTCATTAAGGGAACGGCAGTCAACGCTGGCGTATAGTAGTATGGCGCGGAGCGGCGCGGCGCGGCGCGGCGCGGCGCACAGCGAAGGCGAGGAGGAGATAACCGCCAGTTAAAATAAAACAGAATCGATAAGTCCGCGCGACGGGGCCGAAAGGGAGAGGGAAGGAGGAGATATAGACGGAGAGAGGAGAATATATGGAGTGCTAGAGAGATTCGCAAGCCGTGGCGGAAACGGAATAAAGAGGAAGTCAGCGCATCGTTGATCCGGAATACCGAATACATTAATCAATAACAAGAGGAGGCCGGCCGCTTCTCCAATAAAACGGGAACGGGGAAACCGAGGGATTTCAATGGAGAGACGGCGAACGGGATACGTATAACGTCGGAGGCTTGAATAGTAGCATTAGTCGGCCCCGTTTCCGAGACATTCAATGCTCGCCATGTCATAATTAATACAGGCCCTCCTCACACTTCCCTTCTCCGCCAATGTTTTTCCATTACTCCTGGCCTATCACTCGTTAAACTTATTTCGAAAGGGAATTCATGATACGCGAAGAACTGGAAGATGAACGGATGTGGATCTCGATGTCTAAGCATTCGAGAAAGGCTAGATCAGATTGACAATAAAACAAGTTTAAATCAGTTGGCCGGTTCCGCAAGCCATAACTCAATCCGAAAAGCGTTTCATATCGATTACACCCTTCCCCGGCGAGCGCTCTCGACGAGCCTTGCATCCCTCTCGTGGCAATATGCCGGGCAGAGAGAGTGGGAGACCGAGACACAGTGAGTGCAAGCGTACACCGCAGGAGAGCGGTACCGAAATTTTTTCGAGGGCCGCCGCAACGATCACCGGGGCTTTTTTTCCCCCGAGGCAGCTGCTCGCGAATCGGGATCATTGTACGCACACTTACACATCCAAGTGGTGCATGTACTGTTGAGCCAAGGGAGAACCCGCACAATAGCTCCTATGTAGCAGTGTGTACTCTCTGTCGCACACACATGGATCGAGTTTCAGAAGGTGCGTTTTAGGCATACGCGCTCGCAGCCCATACTTCTTATATGGAATCGCGTGCTGCTTGCCGCTGCCTCCCTAGTATCCGAGGGGAAGAACCAAGACTGCCCTCTCAAAAGCAGCCTCAGGAAATCAATGGAGGTGTATGCGTTTGTACGTGTCACCCAACGAATAATTGCCCGACGCAACTTTCCCCGTAATCTGACGCGTCTATCACTACCAACCGACTAACGGACCAACACAGTATTCACTGGCTAGCCCTCCTTCCTATGTATTCAGGAAACTATTCCCCTTTACAGCACCGATGATGACTCCAGATCTGTTCAACTTTATAGTTTCCGACCAACCCGAGATTCCTGCTGAAACCTGCGAGGTTTCAAGAGTGAGCATTGCCTTTGGATTAGAGCGGCCACGTGGTTCTCAGCCACGTGGTTTGTAGAAAATATTTGTGTGAAAACCGGTTGAATGTAGAACTGCGACAGAAATAGGCGCTTTCAACGGCGAAAATTTCGCCACGTGGTAAATATATCGTGGCAGTTTTAACGGAATTAAAAAAGTTGCTCTTCGCAAGCACGGCGACATGTTAAAATGTACAGGAGTGGGCTGACGGTAATTATTCCGCGTTAATTGCTCGCTGACTTCTTGTTCACTCGGTTCTCGGTGTCAGCAAGAGGCATGTAGACGCGAAAGAAGTTGTCGTGTCCATACTGGCTTTTCCCAAGTTTGTCGTTTACATCGTCATGCGTGAAACAATACGTGCCATTACGTGGAAAGTTGGAAATACACTGCGGCTTGTTTGGTACGCTTCTCGCTGCGAAAGCAATTGCGAAACATACAGAAACTGTAGCAGTCGAGGGAGGCTCTCGTCTTCCCTGCAAAACGCCAAAGCCTATTGCACACTTTTGGCAATTAACGCTAGCCCACGAAATGCCGACACAAAGCGGCACTGTTCCCACTTTACGAAAAAGCCGGCCCAACGAAAAAGAGAGCACATGTTGCGAAATTGGTACACCGGGCAAAAACGGATTAACCGAGGGAAATCCTTGCCTTCCGCAGAGAGAAGCGTCGAAATTATAGTGCGAACACGAACGAATTTCGCCTGTCAATAAATGGGCGGCGTCCCCGAGTCCTCGCTCGCTCTCGGCAACACTTCAACCGAGCGCCCAATGAAATTCGAATAATCCTAATTGTCGCCGACGGTGTTCGCTAATTCCCAAGATAATCGATTAATCAGACTTAATGAAAATAGATCACGCCAGGCGACCTGCATTAACGTACTCCCTTACCAATTAATTCAACACCGGGCATTAATAATTCTCAGTTTCATTCATCGGCTTGTGACTCGCCATTACGAAATTGCTAAATCAGACTACTGCCGGACTCAGCAGAACTGCCAATCCGATGTTGTTGTTGCCGTGCGCGACGCACCAACTTTGCCGGTAATTTTTTCGCAACTCTGAACCGTCCCGAGCTGCCAACGATATTCTACGCATCACTGCTTCTTTCCGCCCCCGAATTCCAAAACTTCTCGTCAAAATAATTCAAGTTAGCAAACTTTCCAGGCGTGCTAGATGAACGTTAACTACTAGCGTATCGGCCACGGTTGACAGCTTCGGTGTAAACGCATTTCTCCCCTCTCGGTGTAACGGCGGACGTCTAATGTTATAACGATTCTCGATAGACATCGTTAACCAACATGGGAATTCGATTATCGCCAGCAACCTCCTGCACCCAACACATCAGCCACTCACTCCCCAACTGTCCATCGCTGGTTCGCACCGTGTGCAAAAATATTGAAGTTTATTAAAAAATCTCCTATGGCAAACTAACAGAAGAGATCCTCTCCAAGGGGATACAGTGGAGAGGTTAGAGGAGTGGGATCGAGAGGGGCTTGAATATGAGTATGAGTAGAAGGAGAAGAGAATATGGCAAAAAAAGGGTAAACAGTGCGGTGAGCGCAAAGTCAGAAACCTTTGGAAGGTGCGAGGGCACGCATACAGTATTATAGAAGCGCTGTTACTAGAACAATCAATTTCAGGGAGCAAAGACGCAGGTAATTGCAACATAAATATGAGGAGGTAAAGTTTGCACTGGGATCAGTAAACCGAGGGTAATTTTCGGCATTGGAGAGAGCAATAGCTAAGCGTGGTTCGATCCGAGTTGGCTGAAGGGCAGATGTAGAATGACGAACATACCGGGCGATCCCTCCTATTACCATAATGGCGAGAACTCGGACCCATCGAGTACTCGTGCACTATGCCTGCACTCCTCCCTACCAGTAGCCTGCCACGGTCATTGTCATTTAAATCATTTCGATTCCCGCCTGAGACTGGCTAACGTTTCAGTCAACACTTCTCACTCCCATCGCTCTCATCAGTATTCTCCTCACTTTCCACTCATTCTATCCTTAACCACTTCATTTTTAGGACTTCCCCCGAAAGTTA
Source organism: Ectemnius continuus (assembly GCA_910591665.1). NCBI lineage: Eukaryota > Metazoa > Arthropoda > Insecta > Hymenoptera > Crabronidae > Ectemnius > Ectemnius continuus. Next base: position 815,024 of record OU342866.1, read on the forward strand.
GGAATGCTCATTGCAATATTTATCGAATTATTACGAGAACCTTCGAAAAATTGAACATTTTTGACACCCTAGAAAATTGCGAAAAAATGAATTTTGAGCTAGGGCTCTGGAATTTTTTTTACTTTCTCCTCGATGCAAAAAAACACTTTCTACAAAGTTTCAGCCCCGGGAAAGGTCGGGAAGATAAAAAAACATGGCAAAAACCATTGAAATGAAATATTCCAGATCGGTTTTCCATGTGTTTTAGGTCGAATTCCGGCATTTCCCCCACAACATTTATGTTTTTTATCCGTTTTGAGACACGAGCAATCGAAAAATCAAGCGTTCGTCCCTGTCCCAGAACCTTCGAAAAATCGAAAATTTTTGAAGGGGTATGCCTTAAAAAATTTGCGAAAAAATGAATTTTGAGCTAGGGCTCTGGAATTTTTTCTACTTTTTCCTCGATGCAAAAAAACACTTTCTACCAAGTTTCAGCCCCGGGAAAGGTCGGGAAGATAAAAAAACATGAGGAAAACCGTTGAAATGAAATATTCAAGATCGATTTTCCATGTGTTTTAGGTCGAATTCCGGCATTTCCCCCACAACATTTGTGTTTTTTTTCCGTTTTGAGACACGAGCAATCGAAAAATCAAGCGTTCGTCCCGGTCCCAGAACCTTCGAAAAATCGAAAATTTTTGAAGGGGTATGCCTTAAAAAATTTGCGAAAAAATGAATTTTGAGCTAGGGGCCTGGAATTTTTTCTACACTTTCCTCGATGCAAAAAAACACTTTCTACAAAGTTTCAGCCCTGGGAAAGGTCGGGAAGATAAAAAAACATGAGGAAAACCGTCAGAATTAGATGAAAATCATTATTCAGGAGGGCCTCTCGGCCTGTTTTAGGCGCAATTCCGGCATTTCTGCCACTGGTTTCATGTTTTCTATCCGTTTTTATACACAAACAATCGAAATTTGAAGTGTTCGTTCGAGTCCGGGAAGTTTCGAAAAATCACCGATTTTTTATAACCACCTTGAGGGTATCAATCAGACTCCTACGCTATGAAAGGCATTGTTCGTCTAAATAATGCCCTGTGCCATTCCGTATTTCATAGTTCCGGAACTAGAAGGGACAGATTGCAAGAGCTAATGGCTCGCAGTGACACTGCCCACGGTCACTTGGCGTAGGAACGACCCTAACAGGGGACAGGGACACACTCCCCGGGATTACCAACGGCAAATGGAAAACTTTTCAATCCCCGGTAACCATATAACTAGCCGGAACTGGCCGCGCAGCCTTTCCCACTCTTTGTGTTGCCTGATAGTTGTCGGTCTTGGGAAATACGTGGATGTCGCTCGATCAGCCGAAATCGACATTGAAATTTATTCGCAGCTGTTTGTTCCCTAGGCCTTGGGACACCAAGCGGGAAGTGCTGAACGGCTTGATCTGTTCGATTAACCACTCGGCTGTCCTCCTCACTATCCTACTCTCATTGCGCGAGCCCTCTCCCTCGCTCGCCTCGCTTGCTAATTATGCAACGATTACAAATTACACTAACCAGCCAATAATTGCCGCATAATTAACCGCTGGCACACGCGTGATAATGATCAGCGGGAAAACAATACTGTTGGTAGCTGATGGCGAGGCTCGCGAACTGCTCCGAGCGCACGACTTCACCTACTTGTCTCAAAAAGGTATCAGCTCGTTTTCTCTTTCGTTCGCGGAGAGTCTGATAGCGCGGTCGAGCCTTTCTTACTGGCTGGCGGCCTCTAAACAATGAAGACAATGCGTCGGGGATGCCAGCCGGTTGGACAAAACGCGAGTGCTAACCCCCAACAGAAGATCTCGCCGGAAAAGAAAAAGTTCGGCCTGCTGGAAAAAGTACTCGAAAAAACGAAAGTGAGTGGGAGCGGGAGCGCGTCAGTGAAACGGAAGCACTGGGAGCGGCAGAGTGACGCGAATTCCCCGGCTTCTTCGATGGGACTTTCCGACGAATGCACGAGAATCCTTTTGTGAAATTCCCGGAGCGCTGGATCGCGGACTCGAATATGGATCGTGCAGCTATTGCAGGAGCCATCCCTTTTGGCTTTGGCTCGAAAGCTCGGAGCGCGAGGAGCGGCAGGTTCTGTGAGAGGACCATTGCGCGCGTTTCTCTGGTGCAGCTTAGCGAGGGGTAATACGGGAGCATTCCAGGGCGGCGACGATGGCCGCGGAGAAATGCTCGCCAGTAGAAATTTCCTTGTGTCGTAGTATGGCGTGATATTAGAGTAGATATTGAGCCTGCACGATCTGACGCATATGACTGACTGGTGTGGCGGGGATCGCTCTCCCCGCAATTATCCGGAAAGTTCTCTAGCTGCGAGCGGGAGAGCGGGAGAGCGAGGGCGAGGACGTGAGAGAAGGACAAACGTTGTCCCGGTGTCCCTGAAGTGGAGTCGCGCCGGCAAAGCCAGTATTTCCGGCGTGCATCGTGCCGAGTCTGGTAAGATAGAGTAGGAAGGACCGAAGGAGAGATGGAAGGCCGGGAGACGACGACAACGACGACGACTCGGAGCGCACAGGAACTGACGCTGGGTACCCTTCTCGCTTCTAACGCGCAACGATTAAGTAACGACGACGAGGCTCGAGCAGCCGCCTGCTGCCTGCGAAGGCTCATCTCTTTCTGTCTCTCATCTATGCTCTCATCCTCTCCCTCTCACGCCTCAACGGTCCGCGTGCCTTCCTTCTCACTCTCGCTCGCTCACTCGCCCCGCGCGCACGGGAATAAATTCACCCTGCTCGGGTCCGCGTGGGGATCGATACGCACGATTATTTCGGGAACTCGCCCCGTTCGAGTCGAGAGAACGAGCGTTTCCGTGCGTCCGTGTCTGTGCCTGTGCCTGCCAGGCTGCCTGCTAGCCTGGCGAGGACGAGGACGAGGACGAGGAAGCACGGGCCGAAAGAGAGTTGCAGAGCGAGGGACGGAGAGCGCAGGAGGGAGCGTTGGCGCGCGAGTAAGCGAGAGAGGGAGACGACAGGGATGAAAGAGGCAGCCGGGTGGAAGAGCGGAGGTGCCCACCGAAAGGAGGAGAGGGACGGGAAAGTAGGTAGAAAGAAAGGGAGCAGAGCAGTCGTTCCGAAGCTTGGATAGAAAGAGAAAGAGTGAGTGCGAGCGGGAGCGCCAGGGAGAATCGTGCGGAGCGAGCGAGAGAGAATGGGGATGGACGAGGAGGCCCTTTTCACCCCTGGAACGAAGGCTGCAAGAGGCTCGGAAAAGGTCGAGCGAGCACGTAACGTCTCGCAGAGCGAGCGTGCACCAGAGTTTTCCAGCTACGATCGATTTTCATCGAAAACGCGCGGACCTACGACCGCACGAGCCACTACGACGACGAGGAATGGCCAGGCGAGCGAGCGAGCGAGCGAGCGCCGAGTGCCCACGGTCCTTCTTCCCTTCGTGAACGAGTTCATTCGACGCCAGTCCCACGATATATGTATACACAGGGAGAGTTGCGTGACCGAGCAGCCAGCCAGCCAGCGAGCGAGCGAAGCCTCGTAATAAGCGGCTGAGAATCGTTCGAGCCGTACACGACGCTCTACTCTACTCTACTCTCTTTCCGAGCGCCACGCCGCGCCACGGCGACGAATACGCTCCAAGTAACCTCGACCAATTTATGGCCCGTCCTACCAAGATAGAAAATTGCCCCTTGCTATACCTGTGCCCCGGCATCGCCAACCTCCTTTCCCCACCAACTACCCACTCCTTTTCCTACTTCCTCCTTCACTCGCAAACACCTCGCGCACCACCATTCTTTTACTCTTTCACTAAGAGTATCCGAAAAGCGGCCATTTTTGAAAATCTCTTTAAATCGCGAGGGCGGGCCATTCACCGCGGCACGAGCCAACTTCTAAATAGTGGTTCATTCACGGGAGCGTTCGGTGGTCGACTTAAAGGATCCATGGATTCTTTATTCATGTATGCTAATTGCGCTTGCACAGATTATACGACGCTTAGTCACGAGACTGAGTCCGCTATAACGCGCTTCCAGCACGCTTAACAAACCCGCTCTCACTTGACCGATCTTATTTCTATTGCGAGCGGTTGAAGAATCCGAGGATTGGCTCGGGATTCCCTCGGTACGAGCGATGCGTGTTGGCTCCGCTCGAGCAACTTGCAAGGAGAACCGATCGAAACCTGTGGTTTCACTGTCGGCCATCGCGCTCGTCCCTCTCGATTAGTCACGTCTGGATTTCGTAAGAGGATTGATCGTTGCAGCAAGGAGACGTGCGTCTTTTGTTAATCCTTCCTCTGAAATGACACTGACCGGCCCAAATTCTCTGCCTACCACCTGCCTCGCCTCGCCTTCGTGGACTTTCGTCTCCGGCACTTTCCAGTGCATACTAGGAAAACTTTCTCCCAAAGAGAGCACGCGTCCCCTGGGCAAGGGGCGTGCGGGCAGCAGCATTGTTAACTAGTTAATTCCTTGAGTTATTGCCGAGATTACGAATTACTATCGGAGCTAGCCTCCAGCCGGCAAGATTATTCAATTGTATGTCCACTCTCTCAATAAACCGGCACGACCACCGTGCTATCGCACCGAGTGCGGACAGTTTATCGGTGCGGCGGCGGTGGCGATTGCGAGCGCACTTTTATCTCGTAACGTAGGAAACGGTGCAACACAAAGATCCACGGCGATTCGTCACGCTCCGTGTATACGAGTGAGTGCTGGGAGGAAAGAGACGGGCGGCCGGGCGAAGAGGCGAAGGGGAGGGAACCGGTGCCGCTACGAAATGCGGAAAACAAAGCATACCGCCGCCGTTCTATGAAACTCGAGTCCGCCCAAGCTGGCCCAAGGTACGATATGTCGTTTCCCCGATATACATCGATCTACATACTACATTAATTCCTCTGGCAAAGTCCCTTTTCGTGTTGCCGGCAAACAGAGAAAGAAAAAGAGAGGGAGAGAGGTGTCCCAAAAAGTGAGTAGTGCGCATGGATGAATGGGTGACTACTCCGGAACTCGGCTTTTCATTGCGTTATCGTTTCCTTGAGCCCCTCCACCCATCTGAGCGATAAGTCATGCACGACTCAAGAATTCCCCGACTCGTCCGGGAGTTGCCAGGCCAGTGCCAGTTGCCGGGCCCACGGCCCACTCGGTCTTCGGCTCGTCTCGTCCACTGGGCACCAACAAGCCAGACACAGACACAGCTAGAGGCTGCTGCTGCTGCTGTCAGGCGATTTTGTCGGGCGCCCTTCGAATCAGATCGGATGAGAGTCGGAGCGTCAGGCAGGCAGGCAGGCGGGCAGGGAGCCGGACAAGCAAGCAAGCAAGCAGGCAGGCAGGCAGGCAGGAGGCAGGCAAGCAGGCAGAGAAAAGTGGACGGTGCAGCAGCAGCAGGCAGGAGGCATGAAGCCGAGGGGAGGGAGTGAGGGGCTCGCTCGTAGAGCGGCCGACTCTCGAGTCTCGAGGCGCTCTCAGCTCCAAGGCGAAGAAGTGCTCTCTCGGGCACTCGCGCGAAAGAGCGTGCATCTCGTTTCCTCGCCGCTCGATTTAGGTCGTTAACGGTAAAGCGCGCGGCGGGGAGGAAGGTTTACCTGCTCGTCGCTTCGCTCGCGAAAGCAAAGAAGAGACCCGTTACCAACCAACCACGCCGGCCCGACACGACGCTGCCTCTCGATTTTCCCCGAGCCTTCTCTGTTACCTTTACCTCTCTGTGATCGCAGCGACCACCACGCCGTGCGGGCCGCGCTCTCTGCGTAATTGCACCTGCACGAAAATTGCGTCACCGCTTCCTTAAACATTCGCCATCACCCGCGGCAACTCTCCCCGCGCCTGCCTCTCTCAGTCGATTCGCTTTTAACCGGGTGATTTGCCGGTTTGCCGCGCTTTTCCCACCGAAATCACGAACACGTTCCTTTGCAAGATCTCACGAGGGTTGCCGCATTTTTCTCGCTTCTACGTTTCGAGCCTGTTTACCTTGGACGATGACCCTGGGCCTCGGCACTGCGACCTCGGGACACTTTTCAACAACTCGCAATATCTCACTGCTTTCCAATCACTCGATCTATCGTTCGATCACCTGATTACTAATGCTCTAATATCGCCCGAGCACTAATCATATCCCGATTACTTTCCCCATGAGAGATCTATCGAGTTGGAGAAGTCTCTCGTGCAATCATCTTATCTGCGCAACATGCATATCGCATTACTCTGCTGGCCGGTATGTGTAGAGCAACTTTCCGAGCGCGACGATTGAGTCAAGGGAGCAAGCGAGAGGAGTGTGTATCTTGGGGGACTGGGGACGCGCCGTAAGAAGAAGTAGGATAGAAGAGAAGAGGAGAGAGAATATCTGGAAGGAGACTTACCTAACGAAAGGTGTCGTCCTCCGGAGAATCGTTGGTAGCCGGCAATCCTAGGCGTGCAGGTAGGCTGAGGCACTGCAGGCTCCCAAGCGGCAAAGACGACGGGGCGAGCTGAGCTCCCTTTTCAGAACACGGCGTCCACATACATTCAGAGAGAGAGAGGGAGAGAGACGCGTCGTCGTAGTTGTCGTCTTCGTTCGCGGTCTCAACACTGGTGTACGAGCAGTATCGCCGCTATCTCACCGAGGGATCTATCGATCTCGATATATCCAGCGAAGCACGATGCGTGTCACTGAAAGGCCCGAAAGAAACACCGGCTGATTGGATGGCAGGCAGCCTTTCCTCCCGTCTCACAACAACAGATTCGTTTCGGAAGAGCGTTCGCTTAGCTAAACTGGATGACTCGTACTCCAGGTTTGGCAAGCGGCGCGGTAGAGCTTGGGAGGCGAAACGTGGGAACGATAGGTGTACAGGGCGATCGAGTGAGCCTCACTGTACTTGGGCACGACACGTCTCGGCTTCGGCCGAGCGGCGGCGGCGTCCACGATCACACAAAGGACAGGAGACCGACCGCTCGATCGCTCCTCCTCCTCCTACTCCGCGCGACTCCTATATCTTTGATCGCCTTTTCTCACTCCGTCCCTCTCACGCTTTCTCCCTCTCTCCCTCTTTCTGTGTCTCTGTGTGTCTGTGTCCCGCTATATACCTCACGATCCCGCTCGCCCTCTCTCTCCCTCTCCCGCCCTCCCTCGCGCACTTCTGCAAGTCGCAGCACTTTTCACAGCTGACCGGTGTCTGGCACGAACGGTCCGTAGTACAACAAACACGCGGCGAACAGATAAATCCCGTTTGGCGAACGAGCGAGCTTTCCCGGTGGAAGATACGGCCCTCCTTTCACGCAGTCCGCCCAAGAGGCAGAGTCGAGCTCGCGCGGCGTCTACGTACGTCCGTACGTCGCGGGTGCCGATGACGGAATGAACTTGTGGCGCCGCGATGCCGACAAAGGCGCCCTCCGAGATCGTGTCTATGTGCGCGCACTCACACCACTCAAGTCCCCGCACCAACACGCACTGAGCCACACTGATGTACACGCGCACAGATGCTCACACAACCGAGCCAGAGTAGAAAGAGAGCTCTCGCTCGCTCCCGGCTCGGCGATCCCTCGGAGACGACGGAAATACGCGCGCCTCCACCAATACTCCGAAAGACTAGCGCGGGGATCCTGCTGTACAAGCGCGACAGCTACACTCCGCCGAATCTATAATGGATATTCGCGCGCCGACCGACCACCTGGCCCGCACTACTCCCCTTGCCCACACTTTATAACGGGTGTCCCACTATACTTTCAGCACCAATTCTTCCCCGGTCACGATCTTCACTCAGCTGCAATCCCACTCCGAATGTCCCCTCAACTACGGCTAGTTAGCCGTCCATCCTCCAAAAACCTGCCCATCCTCCACCCTACTTCCAAGAACAAGTCTTCTCGTCATTCCAGATGACGCACACTCAAGGATTCATTGCATTTCTTCCTACTGTATCTTGTGTGTGTCCGGAAGATAGTTTGCACGACGAATTTGAATAAACCTCTGGTTCGATGTAATCTCGGTAACTGAGGGGAGGCACAGAGAAACTCATTACGAGTGCTCGCACTTTGTCGTCCTCTCCGTGATGGTGGAGAGGAGAAGACGTTGCGCGCCGGCTCGGCAGTCGCTGGCGGATGCTCGTTTCTCATCTGAGGAAAGAAAGCGTTCCCTTCGAGCGAGAGCCGCGTTGCCAATATCCGGCAGGACGCGTCCTTAGAATCCGCCTTTCTCTGCGAGAGGGAACTTATAATAGCGTTGAATGGCAGCCGTTCATTTTCGACTAGCTCGACCGATCGGCTCACTTAATTAAGGGGACTATTGATCGCGGATACAATATACAATTAACTGGAAGATTTCCTATGCTTTTCCGGCTGCGACTTCACTATTTCACGCTGAAGGGCATTGCGCCGACCTCGCAGGCATCGGAATCGAAGGATGGCCGTTTTCCATCGAAAGAGAGGAGAGTGTTCTCTCTCAGTGGTTGGTTGGTTGGTTCGGTCGGTCGGTGAGCTCGGCACTCGGCACGGGATGGCATGGCATGGCATGGCATGGCACGGTACGACGCGTAAAGAAAGAAGAAAAGGAAAGGGGGAGCAAGAGACAGGAGGCTACAGCCTACACACGAACGGAGGGCGAGGGTGAGCGCGAGGCCGAGGGGGAAAGGAGAGGAGAGAGACTGGCGAAGCGAAGGGATCCGCCAGCACTCGGCGAAGGAAGAACGAGAGAGGGACGTAAAAAAGGCGCGCGTCGTCCGAGTGGATGCGATACGCGCCGGAGATCGTACGCAATGCCCATGGCTATCTAGCTTAACTCGTGAAAGCCTAACGAACGAACGAACGAACGAACGAACGCTCGCTCCTCTCACCGGCTACGTGAATTTCAACCGTCCCACTCGCACGTTCGCTTGCTCGCACTCCTGATCCCTAGTGAGAAACACCTGCGAGAGATAATGTCCCGTAATGGCTCCTGCACCGAGGAGCACATCACCGACTCATAATCTTTCCAGGCTTAAGGGTGCAAAACGGGACACTCCCGTAGCACGAAAGAAAAGGATTTCCATGATATCTCTAATGGATCCCCACTGATACATATGTACAGACCACTAGTTACCACCCACCGGGACTTTGCGCAGCCAGCTGCATCATCGAACATGGACTTTATCCTCATTGAGCACGAGAGGAATAATTTCTGCTCGAAGCAGATTATTAAGAGATCGTCTGAACTTGAATCGAACCGAATCATGTACTGCCCGATGCAGCTGCTTGATTAAGACAAATGCATGTAGATATACATACATTTGGAGGACTGGGATTCCGAGAGTTCACTCGCAAAGGAGAACATTTCTTCTCACCCCTGGCAAAGCTAAGATGAAAGATCTGAGTGCATCAGAGCTCGCTGCCTTTGACTGCACATCTCAGGGAAGCTGTGAAAAAGGCGACACGTCAGACCGATGCTGAACGTGGACGAATAAGGCGTCGGAGGGCTCAAGGAGGAGGGTGAGTTGCAATTTACAGCGGCGCAAAACGATTCCGAGGCGCGCTGCCGTGGTTGCGTATGGATCGGGCTTTAGAGAGGACTCTCTTTGTGCGGGGAAGCCGCAGGCCCGTCTTCCTCCTCCGTGGAGGCTCGCTCTCCGATCCCCTTTCCTTTCACCCATCCAAGTCCACCTTGTTCGCGCAATGGCACCGTCCTCCTCTCCGCCTCGACCGAACATTGGCCGCGCGAGCACACTCATCTCGTTCAGCTCCTTGCCAGGATGTAAGGATACATGCCAGCCGGCTACGGTGAGAGGCGTTCGCCCAAACAAGCGCTTGCTGCTTGAGAGGAAGGGCCCGCTCTAACAGCGAGCCACCACGAAACGAGGGAATGAGGGGCCGGCGAGCAAATAGGTTAAAAGGGGGACGCTTCAGGACATCAGGATATATGGCTCCCTATTCTAGATATATACATTCAATCCGACTTACACATTTTCCTGCCTCCTGCTTCATCCCAGAACGTAGCTAATAAGTCGTCGCCGATAATTCGCACCCCGCACTGACTCTAACGGTCGCGTCGCAGATACTCTTATTTCAAATGGCGGCAAAGTACAACTCGCCCATTGGCTGACCGTTGCGCCTACATGTTGAGACTTGTCCGTATTCTATGCTGCTGGTGCATTCTGACGCGGCAGTGTGCACCAACAGAAACCGTGAACTTCCTAACGACGCCGAACACACACCGTATTTCCGCGTAACCGAAACTTTAACTAGCCTGTCGCGATTTCACTGATCCCGTCACAACGATGCGATCAAGATTACGGTTCGATCGTACAATGGCTGCTCTTCTGCCTGACCGAACGGCACCAGTGCACCACGGACGCCGTTTGTTACCGACTTCACCGTTTACGAACCGCCGGTAAGTAAGTGACAAACGGGAATCTAGGCAGCCATCATACCTTGTGCATGTAATGCGCCAATCAAGAGCCAGTTTGCGTTCTTCTCCATGGCGGGTAGGTTATCTACTTGGCGTCGGTTCCCGCGTGAGTGCTCGTTTTAACCGCGTCTTAACCGTTTTCAATGCACCTTCCGATTTAATTATTGTCCGAAACCGGTGTTGAGGACTCGCGGCGAACGTCGGGATTAGTGTCGAGTGCTCTCAGTGACAAGTGCGTGATGAAGTGGATTCCGGGAGTGTGCAGGGCGGGAGAAAGCGGAAGGAGAATTGGTAAGTAATCGCCTGATTTACACTCATTTCATTCCAACATTTATTTCACTTCTGGGCAAACACTTGAAAGCTTTCAATGCGATTGTGCGTCCATAGCCAATGTGTGTCCGCATTATACATTACTATGAAATTGCACTCATTCTCCGACTTCCTTTAAATATTGACTTTCCATTAATGGAAACAGGTCGTCCATAAAGCATAAAGGAATGAGTAAAGAAGTCGCTATCTCAAGTGCTAGTCATATTTCGACTTGATGAATTGTATCAATTCACGTCTCATGACCCCGAAATCGTAGTTAAGCATAACCTTAATGATAAAGTAAAGAGTTAGGAGGCTGGCAGACAGTGCAAGAAGAAGGATGAAAGCAACGGCTATTAGAGTGACGTAATAGTCAAGTGACGCCATGTTGTGCCCGTGATACTTCAGGTGCTTCGATCCTGCGAACTTTATTACGTGCTCGACGTTCCAAACTGCTCGGTCAATCGGCTTCACTAATTCGTGCTTCACGATCTGAGACATCAATTCGATATTCTCGCGGTAGCTGGAAAAGTGGGAAAGATCTTGAGTGAATTTGTGTTCTACGCTAGAAAGGAAGAGAGCGGAAAAAAGCTCACGTTTTGTTCTGTACGATTTGGCGGAGGGTGCGCGCAACAGACTCCTCGGTGATAGCGTCAATGTCTAGAGTGAGCCCGATCCCGGCATCCAAGATTTTACGGGCGTTGAAAAGTTGATCTCCGAAAAAGGGTATGGCAACCACAGGCACCGAATAGTGCACCGCCTCTTGCAACGACTGTAATCCACCTTGCATCACGTAGGCTATCACCTTTGGATGGGCTACGGGAAACAGAACGATGAAACATTGGCCAACGCCGAGTAAAACATCCGCTTTATTAGGTTATACACGTTCAACTTTCTTCTTCGTCCTGCTATATTTCCGCCCCTCATTTATATTCTATCGTGCAGATTTCTAGTGTGCTAATTCAGATTCCGCGTAATAATGCCTCACAGGCAGTGCAGCTTGCATTTTCATCTTACTGATTTTGAACGTAGAGTGCAAGCTGTCCGTCACAGTGTCTCTCTGTGTGTGCATACGTGAAAGTTCATGCTCACTTGCATTTGCATAGTGCGTGTCTGGCAGGGCATTCATCGAGACGCGAGTGCGAGATGCTTGTTTGTCAGAATTTCTCCGGAGAATTTCGTCGGCGCGTCGCCGAATTATCTTTCCGTTTTAGCCCGGCATTCTCCCAGGTCATAACCTCCACCTTGTGCCTTTCTCGCCCACTTAGTCTCGGCTAGTTTTCCCGAAAAACAATACTACTCCTCTACCATTCCTAGTTGGACGACTAGTGTACCTTGGCCACCATGGTCATTGGTTTTCTTTACAATCTACCTCCTGATTTTTTTCTGAAACCTTCCGCACGAAATATTGGGATTTTCGGTTCGGTGATACACCGATCCCACCTAATATTCAGATAACCTCGGCTTAAAGATACGATTTCACTACTTCAAAAATTTTCGATTTTTCGAAAGTTCTGGGACCGGGACGAACGCTTGATTTTTCGATTGCCCGTGTCTCAAAACGGATAAAAAACATCAATGTTGTGGGGGAAATGCCGGATTTGTGCCTAAAACAGGTGGAAAACCGATATGGAATATTTCATTTCAATGGTTTTCCTCATGTTTTTTTATCTTCCCGACCTTTCCCGGGGCTGAAACTTTGTAGAAAGTGTTTTTTTGCATCGAGGAAAAAGTAGAAAAAATTCCAGAGCCCTAGCTCAAAATTCATTTTTTCGCAAATTTTTTAAGGCATACCCCTTCAAAAATTTTCGATTTTTCGAAGGTTCTGGGACCGGGACGAACGCTTGATTTTTCGATTGCTCGTGTCTCAAAACGGATAAAAAACATAAATGTTGTGGGGCAAATGCCGGAATTCGACCTAAAACACATGGAAAACCGATCTGGAATATTTCATTTCAATGGTTTTCCTCATGTTTTTTTATCTTCCCGACCTTTCCCGGGGCTGAAACTTTGTAGAAAGTGTTTTTTTGCATCGAGGAAAAAGTAGAAAAAATTCCAGAGCCCTAGCTCAAAATTCATTTTTTCGCAAATTTTTTAAGGCATACCCCTTCAAAAATTTTCGATTTTTCGAAGGTTCTGGGACCGGGACGAACGCTTGATTTTTCGATTGCTCGTGTCTCAAAACGGATAAAAAACATCAATGTTGTGGGGGAAATGCCGGATTTGTGCCTAAAACAGGTGGAAAACCGATATGGAATATTTCATTTCAATGGTTTTCCTCATGTTTTTTTATCTTCCCGACCTTTCCCGGGGCTGAAACTTTGTAGAAAGTGTTTTTTTGCATCGAGGAAAAAGTAGAAAAAATTCCAGAGCCCTAGCTCAAAATTCATTTTTTCGCAAATTTTTTAAGGCATACCCCTTCAAAAATTTTCGATTTTTCGAAGGTTCTGGGACCGGGACGAACGCTTGATTTTTCGATTGCTCGTGTCTCAAAACGGATAAAAAACATAAATGTTGTGGGGCAAATGCCGGAATTCGACCTAAAACACATGGAAAACCGATCTGGAATATTTCATTTCAATGGTTTTCCTCATGTTTTTTTATCTTCCCGACCTTTCCCGGGGCTGAAACTTTGTAGAAAGTGTTTTTTTGCATCGAGGAAAAAGTAGAAAAAATTCCAGAGCCCTAGCTCAAAATTCATTTTTTCGCAAATTTTTTAAGGCATACCCCTTCAAAAATTTTCGATTTTTCGAAGGTTCTGGGACCGGGACGAACGCTTGATTTTTCGATTGCTCGTGTCTCAAAACGGATAAAAAACATAAATGTTGTGGGGCAAATGCCGGAATTCGACCTAAAACACATGGAAAACCGATCTGGAATATTTCATTTCAATGGTTTTCCTCATGTTTTTTTATCTTCCCGACCTTTCCCGGGGCTGAAACTTTGTAGAAAGTGTTTTTTTGCATCGAGGAAAACGTAGAAAAAATTCCAGAGCCCTAGCTCAAAATTCATTTTTTCGCAAATTTTTTAAGGCATACCCCTTCAAAAATTTTCGATTTTTCGAAGGTTCTGGGACCGGGACGAACGCTTGATTTTTCGATTGCTCGTGTCTCAAAACGGATAAAAAACATCAATGTTGTGGGGGAAATGCCGGAATTCTACCTAAAACACATGGAAAACCGATCTGGAATATTTCATTTCAATGGTTTTCCTCATGTTTTTTTATCTTCCCGACCTTTCCCGGGGCTGAAACTTTGTAGAAAGTGTTTTTTTGCATCGAGGAAAACGTAGAAAAAATTCCAGAGCCCTAGCTCAAAATTCATTTTTTCGCAAATTTTTTAAGGCATACCCCTTCAAAAATTTTCGATTTTTCGAAGGTTCTGGGACAGGGACGAACGCTTGATTTTTCGATTGCTCGTGTCTCAAAACGGATAAAAAACATAAATGTTGTGGGGGAAATGCCGGAATTCGACCTAAAACACATGGAAAACCGATCTGGAATATTTCATTTCAATGGTTTTTGCCATGTTTTTTTATCTTCCCGACCTTTCCCGGGGCTGAAACTTTGTAGAAAGTGTTTTTTTGCATCGAGGAGAAAGTAGAAAAAATTCCAGAGCCCTAGCTGAAAATTCATTTTTTCGCATATTTTTGAACGGTTCAAACTTGCCCGAACTGTTCATAAATTGATTATTTGAGCATCGAAACGAATAGTAAATAAAAAATTATTGATGTAGATGCTGGCATAGTAGAGAAACGTGAGATTTTCGTAAAAATCCGAAGAGTAAAGTAGTCATTGTCTAATGAACTTCTTTGAACTTACCCAAGACAGCTTGCTGAGGCGCCCACTTGACGAATTTGATATTACTCGAGTAAATGGGCACGGTGTCTCCGCTGTCTTTCCATAAAACTCTCTGTCCCAGTGAGCTCAGGGCTTTGCACAACGCATTCAAAGGTGCTTTAGGAAGCTGGTGGGTCTGAAGATTCGAGCCCAAGGAGAAGTAGATCGCGCCGTCCTCGGCATTGTCTAGGAACTCTTGAATTTCCTGGGAAATAAAGAATTCTCCTTGCTTCTTTAACCTTCTCTTTCCCTTTCTCTTCGCGCCAGCACACTAATTCCGGGAAGGATTCTCGGGTGGCGCGCGTGGACTTTCGGGGAGATAATGGGCTAAAGTATTAAGTGTAGAGTCTCGCAGAATAGCGTCGTAATTGGGGGAGCATGTAAGAGCATTTGCGCGACAATTGTCCAAATATGTATGCCATTACAATCTCCTTCACCTCCCGACGCGACGCGACGGCGTGTTCAAACGATGACGCGTGTGCATCGCGCGGCAGGAGAACTTACCGTCCTGTTAATAGCAATGCTCCGTGCATTTCCAGTGAATTTACATTCACGCGGGTAACCATCGCATTTTGCAGGCCCGTGCTTCCTGTTAATTCCCGCGTGTGTGCGGGCGCGCGCGCGCGCGCAACACTTGTAGAATTATATCCCGGAGATAACGTACTGGCAAGTGTTAGGCGAAGAGCATACTTCGTAAGCCGAGCTAGGTACTATCTTGCTGGATTACGAGAGAATAGAAATTCCCGCCAGAAGAAGTATTCTCCGTCGATCGTATTCCCCGTCAATGTCTCACTCAATTTTCCTAGAGTGGAATGCGCGTAGGAAATGGAAAGCTTGAGAGCGGGAATGAGAGGGAGAGGCCCGTTAGTACTAATTTCCGATATCAATGAAGTGGAGGAAATGCAAGTGGATTCGTCGTTGGTGTCGGTTGTTTTTATTCGAGGAGGCGCAGAGCCCTCGAAAAATATTTTTCCTTTCAGCAAACGGGGAAAGCTACAACGAGGAGCGGTAAATAGCAATGACCTTTACTTTCGCGTCGCAGTGCTGAGCCCTGGGTAAACTTTACCCTGCAACAGTCAGCCGTCAGAGAAAAAGAGAGAGGGGAGCACGTATTTTCCCCGAGAGAAATCACTAGCCGTGCACAACACTACATATACGTATGAAGGGGCGTGCTTGCCAAGACAAAATCGTGGCGAATACACTCGCGAGCCAATTGGGATTATTAACTAAATTTAATTGGGGGAGCAGGCGCACAGATAGAACTTAAGTTAGAATCGATTGGAAGGGAAGGGGCAGAGTACCTTGGGTAGAGGATCGAGCTTCTCAGCGATTTGTAAACTGTGAATCTCGATGACGTTGGGCAGCAGGGGCTTTGGGTAGCCAAAGACATGGTTATTCCCGAGGATGACAAGGCTGAAGTTCCTGTCGATGTCGTAAACCGAAGTGCCCGGTACCCGTTTCTCCGCAATTTGCTGCGCCCTCGGCAAATGCCAATATCTGTAATACATCCTTGTCCAGCTGGTGTAGAGAATGTTCCAAATCCTCTCGCTCATAGTCATTTTATTCGTGAAGGGAAAAGCCATATCAGGATTCATGATGGGGTCGTCCGGATTTCCTAGATGCAATGCCACTGATATCAGGACGACTCACTCGCCACAGTTTGCCAAACTGTGAGGAGTAAGTCGAGACGACGCCGACGACGACTCCTTCGCTATTCCATTTCCCCGGTGTGAAGGAGAACGGTGCTACAAGTTAAAGCACTACCGAGTAATCCATCCTTTTCGGCGAGAGCACGCTCGCCCTCCGATTGCTCGCACCTTCTGCTTTGCCGACAATTTACGTCAATTTCCGCTCTCCGGTAACTACCTTTGGGCAAACGGTCCTCGCCACGGAGGAACAGAGGGCCGACACCGTCCTCAGGTGGAAGTCTCGCTCCTTTAAGAGACCTCGAGACTTCTCATCAACTACTTTTTTCTCACGAGCAGCGAATACCTCTTCGTGCTCGGATTGACTCGGTCTTTTAGGGGGCCTAATTGCGAAATGAGATAATAGTCCCGGCGACATTTCAAGGGAGCAGTCGCGCCGGCGCGTCGCGGCGTGGCGAAATAGAAAAAATAGAGATTGGAAATGATTCTCGGGAGAGAAAGTGCCGGATGCTGGTCGACCCTCGGAATTGCCGTGGGATTCACGGTGGTGGGCGTAAATATTTGAAAGCAGTGGCAACGCCTTTTTAAATATTTCATCGTAATCGGTCTGCACGCGCGCGTACACCCATCTAATTCGGAATGTCATTTGTTGCCCGCCAGCAGGAGAAATACCTTTTACACTGATTGCACTCATAAAATAGCTCGTCGCACTATCATCCATTTGGCAAGCTGGATGAGTAGTCTATAGGACGCCGAGTCGCGCGTAAACCTAGTCGATTTTGCGAAAAACCCCGGCGCACTCCTGCTTTTCTCTGCGACCCAGTCGGCTTACCTACAGAATCCATGGCGTAGGGCAAGTTGCCCACACTCAAAAACCCTATCAGCACCGGCCAGTTGTAATGCTTCACCAGGCTGTAATAAGACTGGAACCATAATTGCTCTATAATCACCGCGTCGAAGCTGCAATTTCTCCTGCAACAGATCACGCGCCAATTAAACTCCTGTAGTTTTTCGCCGGCGCGAACAGCTCACGCCTTTTGGCGCAAAAAAAATTACACGACCGGATGATATTGTGCTTTGGAGGATGTCTGGAGAAAATGAGCTTTTGCTCGAGCGATACTACTACTCGAAACGAGAGGAGAGATGCGTGTATTACGAGATTAGGTGCTCGATCGCAGGGCTGAAGAGCTGCTCCTCGCATAACTCGTTGGCCTCCCTCATGTTCTTGCGCAAAATCGTAAAGGCGTCCATATGTCTAAGGGAGAAAGAGAGGGAGATTGACTATTCGTTAGCTCTCTTCCACCGTGGAAAGAACGATACTCGCCGATCTTTCCTACCTTAGTCCCGTACAATCATTCTTCCGGTAGGTGAACGAGAGGTCAATGTCCTCGTAGTTGTCGATTGGTTTCTGGGAAAAAGATTGTAATTGCGGCTTGCGAGAATGGGTGGGAGTGAGGGTGGGATTGACGGGGTCGCGCGGTACTCCAGGGACGCGCTTCCCTATGTTTCTCCTCGATTTGCATGTACAATTTAACCTTTACTCGGGCGTCGAAAGAAAGAGGTCCATTAGGTCAGGAAGGGTCGCATTTAGCCATGAGAAATGTTAGCGGGAGTAAATTGAAGCTGAACGAAGTTTGCGTAACTTTGAACTCAAGTTTATAGAGAGAG
Source organism: Ectemnius continuus (assembly GCA_910591665.1). Taxonomy (NCBI): domain Eukaryota; kingdom Metazoa; phylum Arthropoda; class Insecta; order Hymenoptera; family Crabronidae; genus Ectemnius; species Ectemnius continuus. The sequence continues at coordinate 832,794 of OU342866.1, forward strand.
GGAGAAGGTGCGAGAGGAAAAGAGTGGCGCGGGCGAGAGTGGTATGGCGAGAGGCATAGCAGAGTGGTAGAGAGCTGGGCGTAGTAAGGGTGGGAGGGCGAGGGCGAGGGCGAGGGCGAAGGGGAAAAGTAAAAATGGAGTGGTGCTAGGGGTGCAAGAGGCCGCGAGGCCGAGGCGGGTCGATTCAAACGTCTATTTGAAATATCTTTTAAAGTTTTCTCCGCGGACCAAGATATTATTGAATTATTAAAGCCTCCTTAGAAGTTAGCCCGCCGGTGTATTCTGACGGCGGCGGCGGCGGCGCTCAAATATTTCCTCGGGCGGGTGGGTGGGGGGGAGAGTGAGTAAAACAGGAGTGGCAGGAATTACGAGGGGGCAGATATCGTATTTCGTTGAGGGTGTAAACTAGGAAAGATTGGGGGCTTTGAATCACGTACATACCTTGAGAGGGATGGTCGAAAGCATCGTAACACTGTGGCCACGTGCTGCCAAAGCTTTCATTAATGCTTGAAAAGGCTGCTGGTGGCTGTAACTCGCGCTAGGACAAATTCCGAGAATGCGAAAAGCACCGCCGCTCGAAACCTGACGAAGGAACAGTAAGAAGAGGCAGTAGAGCGTTACGATCGGCAAGGTCCTGCAGGCCATCTTTCAGCCGGGCACACACTCGACTCTCGGCCGGCACGAAAGGCACTTTCAATTTTTTAGAAAAGGAATCGAGCTTCCCCGGCGTTACGTTGTTTGTCGAGGAATTCCGAGGGAAGATCCGGCCGGCCAATGAAAAAAGGCAAGAACGATCGGCGAGCGCGTGAAAGATTCAGAGCGTGTTTCACGATCAGTTCACCCGGGGCTACTCTAAATAAGTGAGCAGCTTGTCCATCGCTCGGCTAGCGCTTCTCTCCTGCCCGAGACTCCCAGGCGAAATAATTCAAGGCCCCGCATACCACAGCGTCGGGGCCCAGTGACAGATATTTTTATGCCTTATACGATACTTTAAATACAAAGCCGGCATTCAGAGTTTCAACGTAATTTCCGTGAAACTATTCCCTTATCTCACGCTAGATAGTTGCACACGAGACGCCAGCCTGAGCGTTCTTCCTCGTTAAAAAGCTTCCCATTGACTAGACAGAACAATCTGGAACGCGTCGAGTAGTCTCCTCCTCTCTCTCTCTCTCGCTCCTCTCCTCTTTTTCGAGCCAAAGAAGAAGATAGAATTGATCTGGATTTTAGCCACATAATTCCGCGGGCGAGCGCGCGCAAGTGGCCGCACCACGGTAAAAGAAATATGTGCGCGTTATGAGAGGAAGATGAAAAGCTCGCGGGAAAAGGAAAAACTGGCGGCGAGGAGACCGTTAGCCAGAGACGAATCGCCGAGCATCGCGCCATTAGCTTCGATGTACGTCTCTCCGAGAGAGAGAGCTATCGTCGAGAGGAGAATGGCTTGGTTGAGTGTGCCGAGTGATGTGCTCTGCGAAACCGAAGAAAAATCGCGTCTTCCTTGGCTGGCGCGCACACGCCCGCGCCACACAGAGAGAGTTGCGCGACAGAAAAATGTCATTTCATACTTGCTCCTGCTACGCTACGTTAATCCATTCGTTCCCTCTGAATTTTGGCAGCGATTTCGAAGCGCTCTCCTCCCCTCGGGCGAAGACAGTCTTCAATAAACTGTCCACGAGAAACCAGGACACTCTCCCAATCTTTGCCGATCGCTTTCGAATCACCGCGAATGATTTAGAGACCAAACAGGCTGCGAAGCGAGGGCCACCCCACTGTTTGTGGTGGCACTATTAAGTTGTCGCGACAGGAACACGACAAGGAACACGGGAAGGGTGGGTGAAGTTTAGTAGCGAGGGGAAGGAAACTCTTCTCCGTTAGGGTGGAGGCTAAGAACATACGGGCGGAGGATAGCCCTGGATAAACAGTGGAATGTTTAGCGAGTAGCCGTCCGATAAAGTGGCAAGTAGTCAGAATACGAGCGGTATCCGAGGAAGAAAAATAATCGATCTGCGGAAACGACCCGGCTAGCTGTCACTCGCGCTTTAAACGACACTCGTTGCTATCCTACACGTGGAGAGGTGTCCGCCTGTACGGGAAGGTCCGAAGCAGGAGGATTAGGGGCTACGAAAATTGTTCCACATGGCGAGCGAGTAGGATAAGTCGAGTGGGAGGGGTGGGGAGGTGCTTTTGTGCCGAGCTGCAAGAGAAGCCGCGACTTTGACACAATAGTGGCGAGTGGGAAGGGCGAGGGAGCGAGGTAGAATCTTAGAGAACGATAGGTAAGAGCCGCTGAGTCCACGGAGCCGAGCGAGAAAGCTGGACCAACAGCAAAATGCTGCGTGTGTCAGTAAGTAAGCGTTTAGATTTGCTCGTCCTTCTCCTCGCCCTTCTCGAAAGCCAACAGACGCCGGAGGATGTGTCAGGTTCAGCCGCGTATGTTTTACGAGATCCCTCCTCGGTTTGCCCGCTCCTTATGCTTCCACCCTTCCTTCTACCTACACTGCATCATTCCCTCTCCCGCTCCCTCTCTCTCTCTCTCACACTTACCTTACACGAGGTTTGCTTCCTCGATTCCTCTTTGCTCCCTGCACTCTGTTTCCGGTGTGTGATTCAATGGCGTAGCTCACGAATGCGCTCGCCCTCCGGAAGCCTTTAATATACGGTCGAAAGAAATTTTTGACAGACACCGGCCGAGTTACCTGTGTTTACTAACACCTGGTTCTCATTTTTGTTGGGAGTTTTCTCCGCTCGGCTAGCTAGCTGATAAACAAAGACGCGTCCCTTTCGGGCGAGCAATTGGCCGATTACGCCAGTGGCGGGACTGTGTAACAGCCACTTGCCGGATCTACCAGCTGTAATCCCTGGCGCGCGCACGTCTTTTCCAGCCGAGTTTCAGGAGAGAGCGCCGAGAGTTTTTGCGATGGATGTGCTTCTGCGAAAGCGAGGATATCTCGAGCTAATTTCAGCAATGGCGTATAGCTTCTCGGGGAAGGAGGGAGAGTTAGTGGCGTGTCTCGAACAGAGCCAGTGACAACTTCTTACGTAATGTTATTATTTTTTCTCGCTTCATCGCGCGCACCAGGCTAGACTACTTACGTAATATGAATCAGGTTGAGGGAGAGCATTGACTTAGGTGCTGTTAGGTAGAGCGTCCAGGATGGTAACGTGTCATTAGTAGGCTTGTGGTGGTTAGGTGTGCGGGAGGATGCGGGAGGATGCTTGTGTCAGGGCGAGCAGCATCTCCTCGTGAAAGTGGCCTTCTACTAGGAGGCCGTGTACTCTCGCCTCTTTGCGATTAACTGCACGCGCTCTAACGTCCCAGAGACGCCGCTCCTCGAGGTTGCCGAGGATCCCATCGATGTATGTACCTCCATTAAGTTCGAACGAGGGCCGTCGAGCCGTGTAAACGAACGTTTCGCTCATTAACAAGCGTGTTCGGTGGCGCGAATCATTCCATTCACCCCGAGCCATCGCGGCTCCGCTCCCAATCTCCGGAGGCCCTCCAAATTTTCAGCTACTCTTCACTCGACGCGCGCTACCCAGTCGAGGCAGGCGTGAACTCGCTTAACAGATAAATAGTAAGTCTAACGCGATCTCCCGCGGGAAGATGGACGAGTCTTGGAAACTATCGGGACTGGACTAGAAAGTGTGAAATTGGTAAAGTAGGATGAACCGAGGGGCGCGCCAGGGGCGAAGAGGACTGTAAGCTAATGTTGAAGACGTCGATGCAACAGGAACTTAAGTAGCGTGATTAGAGCTCCCGGGAGATGATGGTTGGAGAGAGCTTAAGGCGCTCGCCAGGCAGCCAGCCGCGATTATACATGCCCAAGTACATATTTCCCACGCGTATGGTTTCTTTGCGAGAGCGGCCGCGGCGCCGGATGAGAGTTTGCGGAGCAGCTAATGAAATTACTTCTGGTCACCGGGCGGCATAATCGTGTCAGGAGAACTTTGCGCATTTCTGTACCGCGACGAGAGCCCACCACCAGCCACGCACTCCCTCCCCATCGCTCACCACTCTTCTCCTCAGGCTTTCTCTTCTCCCTTCTCCCTTCCCTCCTACCACTTAGAGCGAGCGCGCGGCCCACCTTTCACCCTCAAGATAAACACTTGTCAGCTCTCTATAACGCTCCGGGGCATTTTTTAGCCGCCCACGACACGTATGATCTTCATAATTTCCTGGCTTCAACGTCGCTAACTTTTCTCGAGACTTGGCTCTGCCGAGTCGTGACGAAGCCACCAATCCGTGCCGCACTCGTACACATAGGCAGGCCCTCTCTCGCATTCGAGTATTCTATGCCAGTGTTGATTCGGTCGGAGGGTTTAAAGCGATCAATTAGTCTCTGGTAGAGTTCGCTCGCACCGCGCCGGCTATCCAGCCGCTGTCGAGTTCATTCCAGGCGAGATCTCCCGCAAGACACGTTGCTCCCTTTTTTTTTTAATCTTTCTCAGCGCACTCCTCTTTCTATCGCGGTGTGTCTGTACTTTGGCGTGCAGGTTGTATGTAAGTACGTATGCATGTCGTTGCCGAGGCAGTGAGCATTGTGCCGCGCATTACAATATTGCGAGGTGCGGCACGTGCGACCCAGCTCGAAGAGGAAAGCGAGTCAGACGCCGTGCCGCGCCGCGCCGCGCCGCCGGCTGGACAAAAAGGAGCCGGCATATGCAAAGGGACTGCTACCCAAGCGAGTAGAGCTACGCCTGTAAACGGAACGAACGCATTGTGCTCTCACGTACTGGCAGGAGCACTGAAACCATTCTAGACAGAGGTTCTCCAATCCGGAACATCAGGTGTAATCGTTCGGATTGGCCGATGGATAGCGAGGTCTCGCAAACATCTTGGAGTCTCCTGCTGGAGAGCGGCGGGGGATGGGAAAGGAAAGGGTCAAGCTCACACAGCCAATTATCAATTGGAAGGAGTGGCGGAATAAGATTTTTGTTGGGAGCGTCGATCGGGAGAGTAAAGTTGGCGAGCGGAAAATCCCTGGTTAATCGAACTGTTAAATTAGGAGTGTTAGGATCGAGGGGAGTGGAATATCCGTTAAGGAGTGGGATCGAGGAATCGCCGACAGTGGGCGGGCTATCGGTGGGCAGGAGAGGGCCGCGGAATTTTGCGGCGCGGACGTTGAATCAACTTAATTAAACTCCTTAATCCATTTCTATAGCGTCTTAATTCCGTTTCCTCTCGGCTTCGAAATTTCCGAATCCCTAGTCGACGGGGAAGTAAGTTGAGCTTGGTGCGTTTGGCGGAGAGGGGGGGTGTGTCAGCGGCGAGCGAATGAAAACTGGAATCACGCGAATGAATCGGGCGCGCGCGCGCGCGCGGGGGGAAGCAGCCGCTTGGAAAATGAAATATCGTTTTAAGCGGAGACCGGATTACAGGACGATCGATTCAGCGGTGGTATCGCCCGAAGGCGATATTTAGAATAGTCCTGCTATGTTTGTTACTGATCGAGTGGGGGAGGAGGAGGAGGAGGAGGGGGCGAGCTCGCCCGGGCACTAGCTACTTCCAATGATCGCTTAGATTTAAGCCGACAGTGGCTTATCGCGAGAGATCGCGTTAATCTCGTTCTGACTGTCTGAAATTAATTAATTTCTTTCTTCGGCTTCGTCTCGGTTAACCCTCCCGATCCTCCTTCGAGGATCTTCCGAGGGACCACCGATCGATACGCGAACCCACCACCGTTCTGTTCTTCCGCAGACTCTTCATTAGCAAGTCCATTCCACTCTACATATCGGCAATCCTTCCAACTGGCGCGGCGCGGCGCGGCGGAAGTACCTTCTTACCTGAGAAAATTCTTATTAAGATCGCATCGAGCCCAGTGAGCGCCGGCCGGGCCAGATTGATAGTTTAATTCACCGCAGCGCGATGGCAAAACGTTTGTACAACAGGGCTTTGTCAGTTGGGGCCGTGTTATTAAGTACTTGTCCAGGCACTCGAAAGTCCTGTGTATATTGAACGTCGACGGATTAAGCTCTACAAATAGCAGGGCTTGAATGCGCCTCGCTTGTAAAGCGTGCGCCTGAAAAACAACAGCGCCAATGAAAGGGCTAACACCGATCAATACGCTTTTTAATTAACAGTGATAAATACCGCGCGCGAATTTAGCGCGCTCACTTCCTCCTCCTGCTTCTCTTTCTACTTCACCCAGCTCCTGGGGGGACTGGGAGATCTCTCGAATTTATTTTAATTCCGCGATCCTCTTTCCGAACCCGATTACATCCTCGGTCATTGGACCACTTCCGTGTCAAAGGTCGTTATCTCTCGCAATAATTCCACCCTCTTGATTTCGAATCGATAGACGTCCGTCCGTCATTAGCATCGCAGTGGAAAATGGCCCTTTCGGGGAGGTGGGTCGGTGCAGTGAGTGGCAAGAAATCGAAAACAAAGCTAGCTGGCCATTAGCTAGCTGGCCGACAGAGCAGAATGTACAAGTGTCGCACTGTTGATAAACGCTCATAACATTATTGAAGCCGTAGTAGTGCGCGCCTTCCCATTAGACGTGTAGCCCATAAATCGCAAGTGTACGCGTGCTCGCCGATCGATCGCCCATTCCAGAAGCCCGACGCTTCATGAATTTGTCCGGCTTACGGATCGCCCTCTTCCTAAAGTGTTTCACTCCTGCCGGCTCTGATTCGAAAAGCGAGCAATCCCAACTTCAATCTCTGCTGCGATCATTGTTGACGGCTGATTCTCCCTGCGATCTTCCGAGGACAGCTATTGAGAATTCGGCTGATGACCTGTGAACCTTGCCGAGTGGGAGTGGAATGTTTTAATACAGCACCGGTATTGCGCTCGCTCGTTCGCGCGCGCGCCACTGCACTGAGCAGACAAAAGTACACGGGCCGCGTCGAATGTGTTGCCGAGAGATCTTCGTGAAAGAAACATTTCACGCTGATTACACTCTGTCTCCGAGTGCCATCCTCTGTTGGTCTGCCCTTCTGATCTGCACCAACAGTCGCTCCTCAGGCATACCTTTCTCCACCTCTCTCCACCTCTCTCCGCGCCCTCGAAAAACTGTTTTCCCTTATTAAACTGGCCGGAGAGGGATGGAAAGAGAGAGCGAGAGCGAGAGTTCTCGGTGGTGTTAGCATTAATCATAGCCTTCCCAGATTTCTGACAGAAGTTATGTGTAGTTTTTCGGAAATACTGCATCCACCGGTGGAAGGCGAACAAGTCTAGTGAAACGGCGTTGCGAGTGATGTAGGTTTCCTCGGAGGAACGCGTCTCTTCGTCAGACGGGGGGTAAAAAGGAGGCAAAAGTAAAGGATATACGCAAGGCGCTCTGCTACTCGAGCGTGCAATTCGACTGACGTTGCATCTGCTAAGAGCGTCCGTCGTTTCTCCAGGTGGAAGGCTGAAATGCGGGAGAAAGAGGGAGAAGAAGGAGAAAGAGAGTGGGAGCGTGTGGGAGCGTGTGCGAGAGGAAGGATAGAAGAGGGAATAAGCTGTCGCGAGTGAGACGAGAGGGAACTGGTAGTTGCTCGTGGTTCGGAAGACGCTCGTTCGAAAGCATTAGCGAAATAATTGAGATTGATACGATGGGCGCTCGGGATTATTCTCCTCTCATTAGTTCTTCTGCTTGCTGATTACTTCTCATCCCGGCTAATTCCATATCACATGATTATGCGGCTCTCGCACGTTCTACAAATGCGCAAAGTTTCACTACGTTCACACGCGTGCGCCTGGTGTCATGTGCCGTCAGTGCGTAACTACAAAGTGATAGTGCCTTTCCCATTTGACAGGGCCAGGCAGTATGCACTAACTTATGCATGCAAAACGTAGACACGTAAAAGGTGTGAAAAGCCAGCGCGATAGAAGTTTGATAGTGCGACGTTGGCGTTGGGAGGGAGGAGGGAGGAGGGAAAGAGTATTATCAGGAGCAGTGGTCTGGAGGCATGGACAGGAGTCTCCGCAAGATATTGCTACCTTGTGCGGCCAGACTTTCCGGTAGGGTATTCGCGGGGAGGGTGAGGGAGTCAAAGGCAATTGCTTGTTTATAGGCAGTATCCAATCTACATTGGCAGAAGGGGTTGGGGCTCGTAGCTCGCTACAGGTGCTTGAACAAACAAGATGTAAATTCGCCGCGCCATGGACCACGGAGGAAGCAAGTAATTAGATGCGTTGTTGCGGGGCCCACCTTTGAACTCCCGCCTCGTATTAAGGGCACTGTTTCCCTCAGCCTCGGCCTCGTTTCCGCCCTCTTCAGCTCTCACTTTGCTAGCCCTGTTCGCCGCGCTTAGACGCGCCCACAATACACGCACGCACCCAACCCACCGTTGATCCTTTCCTCGGCACTATCCTACCCTTCCCCTCACCTGCCCTGTCTATCCATCCAGCTTTGCACGCATCCACGCACCTCGCTCGCTGACATCAAAAGTTATACAAATTACAAGGCCGTACCAGCCAGCCTGCCAGCCAGCCAACAACTATCTGTGCAGGGGCAACAGTTGCATTAGGAGAGTTGGATAGCCGACTAGCTTGTTGATTATGGAAGCATGGCCCTTAGTTTTATTTTCTTAGCGATGCTTTCTCGTTACCGGGAGCACTTGGCTAGCTTAAAGGGTAAGCATGTCGGAAGCGGCCTCTCGGAAAGGTTCGTACACTCGAACATTTCGATGAAGGTTCTCTTTTCCGTGAACTACGTGGGGAACACGTAGCAGTGGCGGAAGACGATGGGAGTCGTGCTAACAAAAGGATTCCGTTGGTTCAACAAGAAGGCTGCCTGCCTGCCTGCCTGCCTGCCTGCCTGCCTCCCGTATACCGAGCGCTCGGCGCTTTTTACCCTCCGTCCGAGTGTGAAATCTTTCCTTGACTCCTTATCGGTCCATGCCGCAGAAGCGTGGCCGACACACACACAGAGAGAGGAGTGAGGGGTGAGAGAGGAGGGAGGAGGTCGGGATGGGGTAAGAGAAAGGGCTGGATGGAAGGGTTTGTAAACTCGCAAGAGTGCGCGGGGCAAAGTCCCCGAGGTGGCCTCCACTTTTAGTGTTTGCCACACCACCAAGGAAAAAGAAGTGCGCTACTCCTCTCGAGAACAGGTGCCGAGCACTCTTTCTTCGGGCAAAATTTCCCTCAACTATTTTCCGGGTGTTGCGCGCGAAAATTATGTATCATCATTTCTCACACGGCGAACACAATCTTCGGAGTGTGGCGTGCTTTTAGTTAATTGGAGCCGCTGGCTGGTCGACTCGTTTCCACACCTGCATTATTGGAACGCGGAGGTTTTATCGGATTCTTGGTGGTAATAGATTCCTTGCCCGGTTGGCCAGAGAGAAAGGCGCAGCCCTCTGCTCAGAGAGGATTGAGTCAATGGGACGACTAATTTCTTCCGCCCTCGGAAGACTTTATTTGATTCGTCGAACTCGCAGCTCCGCTTACATAAATGTTTCATCAGTCGGGCTCTCGTGAGTTCTGCACGATCTTTCGCCGGTTGCTCTTTTTTACTTGGTCGGTCCGATCCTCGGCCGACCGAGTTATCTGCCCCCCGTCCACCTCGTCCGCCTGGGGAGCAGAGGGATGCTCATCGGGAACAGATGAATTAACGAGAACGGCGTGCTATCGCCGCGCCGGGGAGCAAAAAATTGCGAGATGCAGAATTCAGATGGCTGGTAGGAAGGGGGGGCCGGGCCGGCACGTTCCTAGAGGATTTCCTTGAGCGACTCGTTAGACTGACCGTTGAACATCGACGCGCTCGTGCTCCAGCGAGAGCGGACAGGAGAGACAAACGAGAGGCCGAGGAAAGAGGGCCTGCAAAATGCACGCAGCCCCCTCGAATACTCCGAAACTATATCAAACAGCAGGACGGTTAATATTGGATCTCCGAGGCGAGGAGACTCTCCCGGTGGTAGAGGCATAGCCTCGAACGTGTTTCTCGTTAAGTGAAGCAATTACCCAGCCCTATCTGTTACTTAGAACACCGTCAGCGCCCACCACAGCCTTTTAGTGTTGAAGACTGCCTCGACGCTACGTCACAACCTGCAGACATCTGCATTTTTCCACTCCTCCCCGATCTTCATCCTCTTCTCCCTTTTATGCCTGGCTCCTGGCCTCCCGTGATTCCGCCTACCACCACCACCGCTCCCCTCGCACCTTCACCCTCTTTAGAGATCTGTGCGTTTTCGCAGGCCTGTATCACGTCACAATCGCATTAGTTTCACTTTCCCAAGGTAGTACGTGACGAGCTGACTGAACGCGGCAAAGTTTCCCGCCGTCGCGCGGCTATAATATAGCTAGACTCGCCCTCTCCGTGGAATGTGCCGCTTTATTTCCTCCCCCTCCCTTCGCCAGAGTAGCGGAATCCTTCCTGATGACTTGCAGAAAGATCGGGCGTTAAGGGAGAGAGAGAAAAGTGGCAACAGGAGAAATGGGGAACAACTGGTAGAGTGATCAATAGGGCCAACTAAATATCGGTGGATTCTCCTGACAGAGGCGGGCCTGCATGTTTGGATGCGTGCAGAGTTTTATATTTATTGGGTGCGCGCGCGGTACGCAAATTTATCACCGCGGAACGAAGAAATTGGCCTGTTCCAGATGCCCGCGCTCATTTTCCATGCCGGGCTCCCCTGTCAATTTTGCTTCACGCGAGGTTGCACGCGATGCATCGATAAACTTGTAAATAATTAACGCACGCTGCTCCTTCCATCGTTAACATCCTACCCGTTATTGGAGCTTCCTATTAGGCGACATTGCCAGGGATCACGTTCAAAATTCGTTATATGTTCAGGCTGGCCTCGTCTACTCTCTCTCGCACTCTCTCTCGTTCTCTATAGCTAGCTCTCCCCCCTTTCGCTCCGCATGTATCGTCGATATTGATACGCCGACTAGCACGCGAGACTTTTTTCGAGCGGACGCCGAAGTTGGCTCGTGCTTATTAAAACTTACATCTTGTTACACATCGCGAATATCCGGATTATCGATTGCGAGCACCAGCTCCCGTTAACAACTTGCCGTTTTAACTCCCTCTCTCCCTTTCTCCCTGCTGCGTCTCGCCTGAGTCCTTTGCCCTCTGCCCTTCGGAGTCGGGCTGGGCCAGGCCGCGCGCTACACCGTCTCTGCTCCTCTTTCTCGAGAATGCCGGAATTATTCGAGTGGTCAAATGGCCGGCGGCCTTTTTCAATTAAAAGCTTCAATTCGCTCGGCGTGATTCACCTCGGCCGTCAAGTCCTTTCCTCCCGCCTGCCGGATTTCGGAAGTCGCCTCTCGTTAAGAACCCGATGAACTCTCCCCCGAACACGCGCCACCCTTTTCTGCTCGAGTTAAAAAGTGACGCTTCTTAATTAGTTGGGAGGGAGTCCTTAATTTTTGCGTGAAACAGCAGGCGTGTCAACAATGTGCGAAGAGGTGTATCGCGTGTGTCATTAATGGAGAAAGTCAGCTCCTCCTCTCGACGCGACAGAGGATCCTCCTTAAAGGAAGTTGCTCGCAAGTATGCATAGACTGCCTTTGATCCATAGCTCGTCGTTGGTTATCACTTTGGAAATTTTCGGCGAGTGCAGAGGAGAGTGGAGCTACGCTGCGCTGCGCTGAGCTGAGGATGGAAGAGGGTAGAGGAGCGAGCCGGCTGGTTGCGGGGATGCTGTTTCCTGGAGACAGACAGGGGCTAAAGGGCCGTCTCAAATTAGCCCGGGATTTTAGTAGGGGTGTCAGGTTTCATCGTGGCATGCTGGCTGGTGTGCTTCAACTCCGAACGCATGCGCTTTGAATCTTAATTCGCTTTATTACCTTTAACTAACTATGCCCTGCCACGATTCTCCCACTAGTAGATCGACTCTGCCTTCTCTCCCTCACTCTCCTTCCAGCGAAACTTACTCCTAAGCTTCCTTTAATATCGCGGTGTACCAGCCAGGTTTTAATCTTCCTCCGAAACGTCCGGCTGTGCCCGATTGTTTCCAGGAAAGCCGTAATGATCCGACGGCATGACGCAAAAGCAATTCTTCATGGAGAAAAATGGGAGATAACCGAACGATTAACATTCTTTTGTTCGGGCATATCTGACTAGATCATATCGGGCAATTATCCCTCCGCAGGCCATTATATTGTTCGCGATGGACACAGCTGATCGGCGTTACACGAACCTTCACAATGGACCGAATTATGCCACCAATCCCTCGCTTCCCTCAGTGTTACAACATCCCGTTCCGCCCATTTTTTCTTTTCCCACCCCTCTACCGTCCCACCACCGCGCGCTCGCGCCCATTTCTAATTCGAGATTCACTTCACTCCCATGTAGCGTCGATCGACTAATTAGCAATTACAATTCTGTCACGAGCAGAGTAAATCCATAGGATGGAAACCTTCTAACAGCATATTCATTTTCTGTTTTCAGGGAACAATAGCTGGTTCCGTGGTGAAAAGGAATGGTAAGCTGTGCCTCATAAAATCCATTAACATCGATATTCACGCTGAGAGTAATTCTGAAAACAAGAGGCGTTCGCTCGGCATGGCGCGAGGCGACGCGACGTCTTTGCGATATTTCAATAAGTTTGTTAAAGCGAGCAACGCAAGCGGTTTCTCCGGCCGCATTGCTTTCTTGGCTGGTACGCTCGATAGTTGTACTCTCCCTGCTGTAGGCGGAGAGCTACATCTATCTTTCTCCCTTCCTCTCTTGCTAGCGTAGTATGATGCACTTTCGGGATTTAATTGAAGCCCGGTGACGAAGCCTGCCTTCGTTACGGCTGGTGTACGTTCTCCTACGCGGGATTGAAAGCTTCACCGCTCGCTCGCTCGCCCGCCCGCCTAGTCTTGCCTTGCCTAGCATAGATAGAGTATGCAGAGAGACACGCGGCCAATTGGAGACTGTTACTACCGGCGCGCGTCGCGGCGCGGCGCGTCGCATCGCGCTGTTAGAGAGGAACGAGATCTACTTGGTGCTTTTCTATCCTTCGCCCGGTAGGATAGCGCGGGCCTACCTACGCTCCACCCAGGGATTACGTGTCACAAATTGGTATTACTCACCACGACGAGCGGATACACGCGTCTACAGCACGGCGAGACAGGTGTGTGCGCACTGCATCTCTCAGGCAAGTGCTTCCAAGTGCTGCCAGCATACCTGATGCGATTCCCCCCGCTCCTCCCATCCACGCACATACGTCTCTCGTCAATCTCCCCCAGCCAATTTGCACTCGAGTGGAATCATCGCGGGCGGTTCCGTCTTAGAGGAGCCGCCGACCGCCGCCGCCGCCGCCGCCGCCGCGCGATCGAGCATTCGCAAAAAATCCAATTGGCCTCTTCTCACTAACTTAACGGCAAGGATCTTACTCCTTTCTTAGGAGTTCGCGTCCTCGAAATGTCAGAGGGTTAAAAGTGCTTGTCGAGCCGAATTGATTGTTGTTCGAACGCTCGGCGAATGATTCCGGGGCAACTAGTGTATGATTTCAGGCGGAAAGGAAAATTCAACTAGTTAGAAGGCCGGCTGAAAAAAGTGTAATGCATTTTCGTATAGGTGGGGGGAACAAGTTGGATCCTCTTCTTCCAATTAAAGTTGAGAATTCCCTCGAATTTCTCGGGGCAACTTTTCCCCTCCCTCTGCTAACGCTGCTGGCGGCGAGCGGCGAACGGCGAGCGGCGAGCGGCTCTCGTGAACGGGGTTAGTCGTGCGATTTTTTGCCCGAAAGAGCGCATTACTAAGGACGAGCGAGCGAGCGAGCGAGAGCAGATGCTTAGGTCCGCCTGGGTAGCGCGCTTGTACATGCCGAAACGGGGCGGAATCCGGCGAGAATGCTAGCACTCAAGAGAGCCCGATATCGATCTGCCAAAACCTCCTGCTCCTTCCCGCTCGGGGATGTCGGCCTGGAAAACATTTTTAAGAAATCCGTCGCGCGCGCCCTCCAATCCGCCAGATAAACTCGCCGCGGTTCTAACATCTCCGGGGACTCTTTGATGAGAGAGAAATAGACGCGCGACGATTTCCAATCCTATCCCCGCTCCCCATAACTCGGAGAATGTAAATGTCGCAGCTGACTGGGCGATCCGATGGGCTTGCGCACTCGGATAGTCCTGAATTTTCCTAATTATTCATTACTAGGTGCGAGCCCGATCGTACAGTGCATCGCCAGCGAAATAACATAATGTAGAAGGTAGTACTGCCGGTGGGAAGTGCAATATACGATGTCGAAGGCGACGCCTGTTTTTCACCGGTTGTCAGATTCAGCTCGGTACAGTCGCTTCAACGTAAAGTCCTCTGTCAAACTTTTTGCAGCTCCTATCGCTATTCCAAGCCCTCCCAGGTTTTGCACACCCAACATACACATTTCCATCTGTCATATCATAATACTAATCCCCCATGTTACAGTCCGAAGGCGTCGCTAATGTAGGAGGGCCAATAGCCCTTAGTAAATATTAAACAAGGGTTTCAACTTGTCAGCCGAGCTCAGACCTATTTGTAGAGAGCATTTGTGCTTAGAGAAATTTTCGACACATTTGCATTCTCGATGCGAGGTCTAGTTCTCTTTGGCCCGATGTGTCTCTATCGCAGATATGTCTCGAGGATATCCGTGGGTAGTAGTCGGTGTTGGCTGAGGGAATATCGCGTCAAGGTGTATGTGTGTGTGGGGCGGCTCTATATGTATGTAAGGTGGGAGGGGGTGGGTGGGTGTATGCGCAGAGGGTGGTTGCTGGCGAAGCGTTTTCTTTGCCTGTGGATATCAAAGAATTCCATGCAACTGGGTTGCGCCTGATCGCGATCCACCTACACAGCTACACCTACATAGAGAAAGATATATAGTGTATCGAGGATGTGGGAGCACAAACTCAAGGAGCGTGTGTCCGACAATGTTATGGTAGCAGGCGGGTGTACACGCGAGTTACGCTTGGAGATATTGCACCTCCTTGAAGAGGAGGTCGGATTCATGGATTCCACTGTGGCGGCGGCCGATGCTAAGGCATTTTCCAGAGAGTGGACGTCAAACGATCTTTTACAATGTGAATTCGTTCGATCCCCCTATTTTCCGGGCGGCAGCACAGGTTTGCGTTACTTCCCTCCCCCCGTCCCCCCCGTCCCTCGTCAGCCCTCTCGCGCGCGGACTCTTTGCTTCTTTGTACAACCAGAGAGGACGTGTTGGGTGTTGGCAATGAAACAATACCGAGGAAATACGATCGCGCGTCCTCGCAAAACGGTAACTACAAAGTTTTTCTCGTAATCATCGATCGGAGGAAGGGATCGCTCCTCCGGATAGTGAGCCACTTTCTCGGGAAGAAAGAGGGAGCTCTTGGTAAATGGGCGTATATTTAACTTCGTGAACCCTTGTGCGCCGAGTCAATCTCGATCTATCCAGATTCAATCACATCGCATTTGTCTTGCTCCAACACCTCTTCCAATATAAAGTGGCGCTCGGCCGGCAGCCTGGCCGATCGTTGGAAAATTTCTCCATTTGCCTAGGCATGATTTTGTCGAAGGCCGAGCTGCAAGCAGCCTGCAATTGCTTAAGTGGAGCATTGCCGAGTCGATGAAGGAGGACCGCACATGTCGAGCAGACGATATGTGTCGCAGGCAAATCGACTTCGTCTTGGATAATGAAGGGATACTTGGGGGCCGGGCCGGGGATATTGATGGAGTAGAGGGGTCTGTCTTATCTCATATCTCCGGCAGAGCGATCGCCGGATATATCTGGCGCAATAGAAATTTAAAGGTCTCGGTGATGCGCGATAAGATGACAGGGAAAGCCTTCTCTCGGAGGGACACGTATCAAATGATCGCGTCGATCGATCCAGCCGATCCCATCCGAATCTTCTTCGTTCCGTTCGAGCTGTCAGTCGAGTCGCGCTAAATCAAGCCTGCCAAGCCATGTTTCTTCGTGTCAATGGAGATTTCATCCATCCGACAATAGAAAAACAAGCTTTCCATCAATCGGTTGGAACTGGCCTGCTAGTGAGTAGTAGTCGCTCATCCCGAAAGCATTTTAATCCAGATCTAATGGATTGGCGATACTTGGCAGCGTGTCAGTGAGCATGGCGTGGCTTGGCGTGGCGTGGCGTGGCTTTTCGGTGTGGCGCGTCGACGAGGAAAAGAGGGTAGAAAAAGCATTTTCGAAGGAGGCAGGCATCAAACGCGCAACCCCCGCCACCGGAATGCCGCGCGGCATTGCGCTCGCGCAGGCCAATGCCGGCGCGAGCGCGTGTCCGTCTTTTCCCCGTATATAGAATATACGCGCGGCTAGAGCAGTAGCACCAGCACCCGCACCACGACCAGCAGCACGAGCACCAGCCAGCATTCAGCAGCAGTAGCCTGGTCGTGCTGGCTCAAGGGCCTCGGGATGTTGTGCCACCGGCTAGTTCTTCGCGCCGTGTCCTTCTGTTGTTAACTCAGTATACACAAGCCATCATACTCTCGACTCTCCGCTAGTCACTCGGTGTTTACACGTCCGTGCCAATTTCATTCACCTTCGTTAACACATCGCGCATCCGACCAGACCCGACCCGCCACGCACTCTCAATCACTATCATAATCATCGCTGACTGGTGTCCCCCCGCAGGGGAGCGGAGTTTCCCCAAGTTCCGTTAACTAATTGCACCGATTTTCGATCACCAAACTTGGAAGGTGCGTCATCACGTCCTCTCCAAGGAGAGGAGAGTACCACCGACAAAAAGGTGTTTGATCCTTAAACTTCTCACTTCTTACTCCCCGTTCCTCTCCATTTCTCATTCTCTTTTATCCCAGTCGCTCGCCGATCCTTTCTCTATAGAGCTTTACGTCTGTTTTTCCCCAAGTTTGATGCTCGAGGAAAAGGCAGATAAATAGCCCTCGTAAAATTCGGATAGCCTTTAGTTTACGAGTTCTTTGACCAACCGGCGAACGATTGGAGGAAGAGCACGCGAAGTTGTTCCGGTGCGGGGCGATGATTAGACTTTCCGGATTATGTGGCCCGATCTCTGGCAGTGATAGGATCGCGCGCGCACGGGCCTTCTTTCGATAGGTATCGTGTCGGTTCATGCGATCATCTCCCCTCCGATTCAGCCAGCTGGTATATCTTCGTGTCGACGACGAGCTCTATCGTGCTTCTCATCGGCGGAACGCCGCCGCTCCTCTCGCATCGAGGACCGGTAAACGTGCAGAAGTGCTGCTTGGCGAATTAGCGGCCTCGAGCAAAGTATCCTTCAGAGCCGTTAGAGGCTTCTTATTTTTTGAGCATCCTAATCGTCGTCTTTGCTAATCCAGCTGCGAGCCGTGCATCATATCGTCGCGGAGACGTTCTCGGGAAAAGTGCGGCGGTTTGAAAAAAAATCGCGAGAGGGAGAGAGGGAGAGTGGATGCGGGGCAGCAGCCACGTAAACAGATTTATCACCGGGGAGACTTTACGAGTAACTCTGAATAGAAGGTTCTCACTCGCTCTTTGCGCGAAATCCGGCGACGGGCCGCAAATCGCTTCTGGGATTTATGGGGATCATCAGCGATCGTTTGCCCGGCAACGTCGTTTGCGGAAGTATAATATTTCCGGATCGATCCTCTCCGATCGGGACTCGGGACTCGGGACTCGGCACTCGCTGGCAATGCCTCCCGCGAATCATCAGTATATACGTCCCTCTGTAATCTGTCCTACGCTTCCCCCTGTACTACCTCCACGTATACATTAGCGCCGACCAATAAATAACCGAGCGGATTTATCTAGTATATCGTGAATTCGTACTAATCGCTCATCGCCAAGTCCTCGATTATCGGCGCCGATTACAGCTGCGCCGGTACATCTCGATAAGCTACGATATAGGAAGACTGCTGATCTCCCGGTGAACCTCCTGAAAAAGGGACGCCAGTCATCAGCGGTGATTTGATAGAAGGATTTGCCCGTGCAGGTTCTAGTGTTGGAGGAGGGAGCGCTGATAGAAATCGCAGAGGGAAACAAGCCGCGATCGGTGTCGGCGAGCTCTTTGAGCCGGTTCGATCGTAGTTGGTGATCGAGAAGTGAATTGAAGTCACGGAACAATCGCGCAGTGCAGTGGGATAAATGTTTCGGATCCGGGCAGCATCCTGTTCCACGTAATAGAGGAGATTCTGGACTTAAAGTGCGACCGAAGGTGGCTGGGAATCCTCGATGATACGTCCCCGGATATTTCCGTGGATCGTCGTGAAAGAGTAGGTACCTTGCTAGATCGTCCAATGTATCAGACATTTTCAATTTGTCTCTTCCTTTAGCCAGTTGCGCCAACTATCATTCTCTCGGAGTGAATGGATCTCGGGGACTTTGTCGATCTGGCTGGGTTGATCGGGAATTTTGCAGTTTTAATCAGACGTCTAATGGTAGCTGCATTTCGCTTAGTTTCATTCAGTAGGAAACTGTCTCGGAGTATGCTCTTTGAGCGGTTCCGCGGCGAACATGAAGAACTCGGGACTGCGTCGCTTTCTCACTAGCGCGTCCCTTTCTCTCGGGCTTCTGCTTACTCTCGATCTCCCTTTCCCTTTTCCCTTTCCCTTTCCCTTTCCAGTTCTCTGTCGCCCTCCCTCCTCTGCTTCTACCTTTCTCTCGATGACTTCAAACGGTTCCTGGAGCACGCTCGAGCCGAAGTGCTCTTGCAGTTACAAAGATACACGCTGCAGATCGAAAAGTGTACCGTGGTATTCCTCTCGTTGGCCGAGAGCGTGCAGGCTTAGCCGTTAAAGAATGCTCGAGCGAGTGCTGCCGCTGCTGATGCACATTTTTGCGCGCGACAAAGGACGATTATCCACAAAAGAGATTATCCGCGCGGTCGCCGCGACAGGGCAAACACACTCGGGGTACGCACAAGAATCGAGAAACATTTGTCGCACTACAAAGTAAAGAGCACTCCTTCTGTGGCAGGCTCTTTGATGCGCGAAACTTCGTTAATATCCCTATAATTATCGCAAAACTGACAACGCGCCTTTGAACACCTTACAAAGGAGAGCCAAGTTTTGCCTCCAGTCCGACAGGAAATCTTGCCTGCCAGTTGCGAGATTCACGGCTCCAACTCACAACTAGTTTGTTTCCCACTGACGAAAGGATATGCAACTGCAATGCGATGCGATGCGATACACTGATCAACCTCGCAACAATACTCCCTGATTTTTCCAAGTATAAGTTGAACAGTTTCTCGCTAATTACCCAGCGTTCCGTGAAGTTTCAGTTGACGGCACCTTGTTATTTTGTTGTCGGGCAGTGAGGAGTCGTCGGGAGAGGGAGACATCGGACCAATAGTGACATTGTGTTGTCGTGGGGAGTGTAAACTCGAATAATTGTTAAGGCCAGGAGAAAAACTCATCTCAGGCTTGGTGAGAAGTTGCCGGGGGTGGACAGAGATTCGACTGATTCGTTCCGTCAGTGTTGTTTGAGCGTGCACAAAGCCGATCCGTAAGCACAACTTTCCTCGTTAAGAAACGTTGATCTGAATGAGACCATTCTCCGGCTCGTTCTTCGAATTCCAAAGAGGCGCGCTCGCGAAAGGGTCTCATCTTCCTTCTCCCTGCCTTTTTTTCCACTTTCCTTATCTTTCCTGGCCCCGCTATCCTAGCCAACCGACCCGACCCGACCGGTCTGGCCCGACCCGACCCGACCCGACCCGCCACCACTACCAGCCGCCTCGGCGCTGCTGGTAGTTAAAAACTTTTAATATTAGATAAATGAGGTAGACTACAACTTTGTCTATCTGAGCATCGGCGAGAGAAGCGGCCACTGCCTCGGAGGCGCGAACACTCGCGGCCATTTAGCTCGTAATCCACCACAGGGAAAAAAACTTGGAAACTCCGTTGCCCTATGAGCCCCTGAAACTTCCTACTAAGTATGCTGCCACGAAAATCGATATGTTTCTAAACACTCTTTCCAGAGGTAATGTGATAAAAGTTATCAGTGAGCGCCGCTGTCCCAGCCAGCTCAAAAGTGCAGCTAGTGGAATATGAAATTTCGTCCTGATGAAATTCGCCACCGAGGAACGTAAGAGAGAAAATCCCGTATGGATACCCGCTGAGTGTTGTGCGGTAGTTTAAAGGGAGGGAAAAAAATCGTGGATTTGAGAGGGTGGTTGGGGTGAGGTGGGATGGTTCAGAAAAGAAAGGAGGATCGTTCGAATTGCTCCGACAGTTCACCGTTGAACTCTGTATTCTTCTGTCCAGCGATTCTCCCATTTGGGTCAGAGGAGATGACACGAGCGGTGACTCTGCGCTTTCCTGCCTCTCGTATTCCGTAACGCTCGTCAGGGACTCGGAGCAAAGGACGGTATCGAGTCGATTGAAAGTTGCTGCACCCCACAGCGAAAGTCCTTCCGTTTTCCCGGACCCTCGTCAGTGATGCCTGTCCCAAAAGCAGCGCGAGCCAAACGGCGATCGCGCTCCATCCACCAATTCAGAACTGTCCGAAACTCACCTTGTCGCAGAGGGAGAGAACGTTCTATCCGCGAGCAGAGAAAGGTATCGCGAGAATGCGATCATAAATTTCGGCTTGCAGGGCTTTCTCCATCCCCTCGAGTCTGCGGTTAGCGGCAAAACTCGAGGATAAATCGCGGAGCAAACACTCGGAGTGATCGCGACAAAACCCTCCCTGTAATTACATTCCGGAAGAGAGTGCAAGTCGAAAAGGGGACAGCGTGTACAGCTGCGAGGAGAATCCTTCTCGCGCTACTAGCCCCACCCTTCTCTCACCTTTTGTCCCTTGGATAATTGCTGACACCCGATCACCTCGCACACAGAATGTCCTCGATGGTTGAAATGTCGATTCGAGATGTACCAGCTTTTTTTCCCATTCACGGCTCGGCGGGAGAGTGCGCACCATAAATATAAATGGAGTTATTAGGTCAACCGTGAGAGCTAGCTTCGCTTTCATTAGGGCAATCGAGCTCGCCAATATTATTCCCGGTTTTTCCCTTCTCGGCTCTTTCCGCCCGGGGAATCTTTGATCGGTTTTATGAATTTCGGCGCGACCGATTGCCAAAAGATAGGGGCGGGTGTCGAGTTGCTCACTCTCGCAGGCTGAAGGCGAGAGATTAATGGAAAAAGTAATCAGTTACGATGGAAGAAGAAGCGAGAACAAGAAGCGCGCGCGCGCGCCCGCGAAGATAAATGCGGTTACATTTTACTTTCCGCGGTACATAACTCCCTTTAACGATCTCTCGCCCGCTCCTTTTATCAGGAACGAGTAACTTTGCGGTAGATCAATATTACGTTCGCCGCGGCATTGGGGCTGCTCTCCAAGCATTGAGCTAAATTACCGTATCCCATGAGCTGCTGCAAGCTCTCGGATAAAACGTTTCCCGATGCTTTGAAGTCTCACCCTTCTTTATGACACCGTGGAACTCGATGGACGTCTCGAATCCAAGCCAGCGCCACCGCCACCTCCTCAAATAAGCCGTTCCTCGAACAAATGCGCCACTGCAATCTGGCCGGAGCAATTATCCGCGTTGTGCCGCTCTATGCCGCGCCGCGCCGCGCCGCGCCGCTCCCCCGAAAGTGCTTCTGCATCCCGATAATGGACAAGTCCCGACAAAAACTGAAAGGGGACCGCGAGTATCTGTATACATGACGCAGAGTGCTCTGGAGCAATTGTTCCTTTTTTCATCGTCGGAGAACTAGCGAGGCTAACTCGATAGACATTGGCCGAGAGGTATTGTGCGCGGCGTAAGTAGAACAGGACTAGGACTGGTCAGACAGGGAACGGTGACGGGTGGGTTGGTGCGCGGCGGCATAGCCTCGCCTCGCCTCGCCTCGCCTCGCCGCTGAAAGAAATATGTTTGCCGGCGACTTTTTCACGCCCGATTTCAGAAAGGCCGGAGTGACGTTTAATGAACGCTGGCAGGGCTTTTGATTTAGGAGGACAGTTTGATTCTCGGCAGTGGTGGAATAACCGCCAATTTGTAAATCGGCTCGTAAATCTGGTCGCGTCGCAGCGGCGCGCTCGCCGCTCGCCGCTCTCCCTATTCCCTCTCACTCGGCTGGCCTGAAACGACCATTTGTCCGATTGCGATTGGATTAAACGATCGGCGCCAAAAGAGACGACGCCATGGGACACCGGTAAACAGCGCTGCTGTATTCGTCCGGTGAACGTCATAATCGCAATCCACGGATACATCGGGTTAAGGGGTTACGGATGGCTCGGTGGTTGGCCCCGATCCGTCCTTCTCGTATATTCCGCAGATTAAGAATTGACGGGCTCCGACGTCGTCGCTATCTGTATCCTCGACATCGGCGAAATTAAATTTTATGACTCGGGCTCTACCCCTCTGGCAATATACAGTTGGCGATACTCCTCGATATCGACAAAAAAGGAAGGAATACCTGCCATTTTTTTCATTGCTGTTCGATCATTGGTTTTTTGCGAGGTTCGACTGTTCCGAGTGGGAGACAGAGTGGTCTCTCGCGGCGAGAGATCACGAGTGTCGGATCGCTAGGATAATGGCATAAAGTTTAGCAGTGGCATCGGAAAGTTGGCGGGCGCTTATTAATGGGCAGGCCGCGGACGGGGCTTGCCGGCCTGATGGATAATGGCGAGCAGAGCAGTATGGATAGCCCGAAGGGGGTCGCGTTCGCGAGCAAAAGGAGTTGACAGAAAAAGTTGGATAAGGCGGTGCGGTGGGTAGCGCAAGCAGGTAGAGGGGTGGGTGTGTGTGCGGGAGGCGGCGGAGGAGGCTGTTGGTTTAGCGTCGGTGAACGGGCGTCACGTTGTTAACCGAGTTTACTAATTATGGGGAGGAGGAGGAGAAGGAGGAGGAGCACGATAGCCGGAGTTACCGCGGTAATTTCGACACGGCGGATGCGCAGAAGCGTGATGTAATAACAAGAGCCGCTTTACTCGAGCAGCTCCCCTCGGATGGTGGGCTAAAAATCTCCGTTAATTAACTCGTAAAACTCTCCTCGCCCGCGACGTAATGAATCAAGTTACGCCGCGGTCCTTGTCGTTTGAGCTCCGTCGGCCCACCGACCGCCAACTGGGTTTGCAAGTTAAAAATCAGCCGACTAATGCTCCTGTCGGAACAACCGAGCCCTCCCTCCCCCCTTCTCACTTGGTTTTAGTGGCATCCTTTGTGTCCGACTACTAGCAGATCTCTCGCCTTCTTTCACGCCCGCCCGACCGCCACCCGCCACCCGCCTATCCAACTCACTCTTTCTCATCCTGAAATTGAGCATCCTACTTGCCGCCTTCAGCCGTTTTAGCAGTTTTCTCACCGGATTCTTGCGCCGGCACGATCATTCCGACTTTAGAATGTCAAGCAGGCAAATTTCCCTTCACTTTGTACGGACGTCTATCTCCTGGCAACTCTGTGAGTGTGTGAGCGTGTCTGCCTTCTCCGCGTTTTAGCAAAAATTTCCCCCAACTCCATGGGGAAGTGGCTCCACTTTGATTGGCGGCTTTCGTGTATAAATGACAGAAGAGCTTTTACACTCGACGTTTCTCTGTTCATCTGTCTTTGGCAGGAGCTATTTCTGATTCCGTTTAAAAAGGCCCGCCGCGCGTCAAAGCCTCCAGGAACGTTTACACACTGAATCTCGGCAGACAATGTTAAGCGTGCATTAAAGCCGACTTTGCCGTGAGAAATATTTATCGCCGCGGCGCGCGCGCGCGGCGTCCACTTTGTGTGAAGGTATCGAACAATTATTCTGTTTGCGCTGTTCGCTCACGGCACACTCCCACTGTTGCCTATTGCCGGAGCGAGAACAATGACGCAGCTAGCTTGGAAAGTGGATTCTGCCGCGCGGAAAAAGCCAGTCGGATAAAGAAATGAAGCTACCCTGTTCTCTTTATAGCTTGATGATGCCCCCTATAAAAATGATATTGTCCTTGCCTCGCGAGACTGCCTCATTCCGACGTTATCACCATCAGGATTGCAGCCGGAAATCCCTATCCTAGATCGTCCCCGACTATTCCTCAACTTCTATTAAACCCCCTCCCCCTCCTGTATTTTTCTTCGCGGAGGCTTTAAAAGTTGCGCGAGAATTGGTGGGAAATAACGAGGACGTCACAACTGCGATCCATTTCTGAAGGACAGCTGGTGATAATGGAGGGGTGGGAAATTCTCAAGTGACGGCAGCCACTCGTGGTCAGAGCGCGACGCGTCGCGTCGCGTCGCGGCGGTGGAGTGTGGCGGGAAGGTGAATGCGAACGGCGAGGAGTCCTCGATTGGGCTCTTCTTCGATTAGACTTGATTCAGGGCCGGGCACCGAATTCACTGGCTGGCAGGAGGATAGGGATCGAGTGGGCTGTGAGCTGGTGGATCTGCCCAAGTGCATCTTGTGTGTCGAGTGGTAGTTTAGACGACGAGAGTCGACTGGTACATACATATATTACAGCCCAATAACCCTGATTAACATTGGATGTTCGTTAATTACAGCGTCCGTCCATTGCAGTGACTTAGCCATGCGTTAATGATTTCACGGCTCCATGGATTTCCGACGGGCACGCGATTCGACCTATTGCAATATGCATTGGGATACGTATCCTAGAGTCGATCGGTGCATTCGTGTTGGCAGTGTGCTTGCCATCCTCGCCCTGGTAAATTGATATCGCGCCCTTAATGATGGAGCTCGGTTATTTATGAAGGCCTACCTCCCATATCTTTCTAGGCTCCGATCCCCTCCAGCACCGGTTCACCGCTCCTTCCTCTTCAGCTCTCTGGCCCCTTTCCTTTCTTCGGATTCGTCTTTTCTTTTTCAAGCAGCCTCTGCTCTTTCAGTAGCTCGCTCTCTCTCCTCCCTCGTTACTTTTCACTCCACGTATTTCACTGATCAGTGGGTTACTCTGACGCAGGTGAGACTCGTGGGATAAAGCGTGCAGCGCTCGCAAGGAAATGGCGGACACTCGGAGAAGGAGCAGATACCTCACCCTCAGCATCCTGCACATAGTCACTATAATGTGCCAAGGTATGATTACACTTTTCTACCATTATGCGTATGCGCTCGAGCCCCTAATGACTCGGGCGTACTCTCTCTCTCAGTGCGTCGAGAGCCGATTTCCACCCGGTGAAATAAATCTGCCGCCTAACTCGGCAAACTCGCGACAGACTTTGCCGAGAGTCTCTCGATAAATTTCGGCCGCCGCATGCCGGAAATTATTGTTGGATGAAGTTATGTGTCTGTCTTAACTTGATGGGAGTTGCCCTACACTGTCGGCGCTCGGGCGCATTGAATTACACGCGCATACGCCTTCTCCCCCCTTCATATTTTCATTATCGCGGCCCGTTTCACACAACCGCGCAACTTTCCACTCGGTACACGTTGTTCACTGTTTGGTTTTCAATGGGAGAACCATTTTTGTTAACCGGTCTGTTTCGCTTCCAGTACATTTCGCTCGTTACCCCTCGAGCACCACCAACATTTCCCCTAATGTCTTTTCAATAATATTTTTCATAGCTCTCTGCCTCCCAAACTTTCTCCTAGCCATGCTAACGAAACTCTGCCTCCCATTAGGGATTCATTATACTACTTTCTCACTTTTTCCCCCCCGTGGCTCGAGACCCGGCCTGATTTCGGGCCTTTCTCACCGAGATGGCCTCGGCAGTTTTTCGTGAAAGATGGCCACGCTCATTTAATAGGGTGTCCGACATCAGCGAGCACTTTGAAATTGGGTCTCCGGGTGTACGCGTCACTAAACGCTGATAAAATATATCGGGCGAGTCGATAGTGTTAATCAATTTTCCTTTCAACGGGCAGCGCGCAATATCTTCCGGTGATATCGCTCGCCGGCCGTTCAATAGAGAAAAGCCGATGCAGGGGTCTGAAGATCGTTGGTTGAGACGAGGCAACCGAGCGGCTAGGAGCTCGTAATTATCGCTAAATAAGAAAGTAGCCTCTCGCAGAGCTGCCTTCCTTCCTTCTAACAAGATATATTAAAGAGCTACCGAGCTTAACTTCGTCGAGCCTCGTCGGCTATCTTCTTCCCGTTAAGTGCTTTCACGCTACGTCATCCGGCCATATCTTCAATCCTCGATCAACTAGACATTTCTAAATCGCGATCATTAGCACCTTACTTGGCTGGTGTTTCCATCTTGCCAAGGGACAAAGAATCCGAAAAATAAATGATACACCACCCTAATGAATCCGGGGGCTATCATTCTCCATAGAGAGAGAGATTGGCTTTATGATTTTCCAGCCGGGTGACTGGGGAAAGGTAAGAAGGGAGGGCTGGCCCGCTCTTGGGGAGAAAGGAAAATAGGGAGTCGCTGAAAATTTCACGAGTTCCACGAAAGTGGAGCACACAGGATGCTCTTGGCATTACTCCTGTAAGCAGTGTGCGCTGGAAAGTTCATCGGTGTCACTCGAAAGTCGAAAGAGAAGAGTTGGCCGTCGTATCGAAAATTCATGTTTCAGTAGATATCTGGTAGGCGCGGGCGCGCAAGAGTAGGGAGGGCAGGGGAGGGAGATAGGGCGGACTATAGGGTGAAATGCGATCTCGCAAAGGTGGGATAGAACTTTGCGTATAACTTGGCAGTATTCCCGCTAAAAGACACAGTTTCCCGACCGATGCCTGCGGGTTCATCCTCTGCCCCGCGAGGATATCCCTTGGACTCTCTTTCCTCGTAAAAGTTCGTCTCGGCTTTCCTGTCGCTCGGCTTAGCCACTTATCTCGCGTGTGACACACTTCGCAGTTTACAGCCATGGAAATAAAAGCTCCGCCGGCGGGATTCGGGTCGACAGTGCGCCACGTTATTGCGCGCATGCAACACGATCACCTCGTCGACTTATACCGCGATTCCTTGGGCTAATGTTTAACGAGTTCTTGCGCAATCCACCTCCACCGTCTCGGATCCCCACCACTCACCCTTCAGCCTCGCAAGAAATAAGAAAAGTCTCGCTTATATTCCACCGGTGATTTATGTGCACCATTCTTGCTGGCTTTACTGTCACCAATGCAAAGCCGGAATATTGTTTGCCGGTCTCACTCGCAATCAACGTACGTGTACAAGCCCTGGCACTGTTTCTTCCAGCAATCATGGCCGAGAAATATTTCTGAACGCTCCTGCTGATCCTAGCAGCACATAAAGTCACGTAACTCTCGTTATACCGAGGCCTGGAGAGAATCCCACCTTCTCCCTCCCTTTCTCCCTCCCTCTCGAAAGAAAGTGCCATAGTAAACATTTTAGTCTCGAGGTGTCAAGTGCAGCGACGGCACGTGTCCACTGTCGGATCCCCGTTTGCCCAGCCATTTTCCAATTTCTGCACGGACATCAGCTGTCGCCGCAATCGGAGCTCCTCCCCTCTCACTCTTCCTCTCCCACTCTTATGCGAGCAGCGTGCGACATAGAATTCTCCTCTATCTGGCAGATTCAGCTGCAGTCCTTCACGCCTGCAGAGCGTTCGCACCCGCCAAAATTGCTGTATCGACTCGCCCCCCTTCTCTTTCTACCCATTCTAATTTCTCTTTTAGCTGTTCCGATCTAGAATCCGGTGGACGTAAACTTTCGGACAGTGTAGCGAAGGTTTCAGAATGTCCCGCCAATAGGAAAGTGCATAGAGGCTAATTCCGGCGTGCTTTGAGGCATTAATTTAAATACATATTAATAGAACGCGTGTGCAATAGGGATGGGTAGAGGAGGAGGTGGAGGTGGAGGCTGTGAGTGGGAGGCGAATAGTTGGTTATGTAGTGGGTCGTATCTCAGCGAGACAGCTAGGAAGCTCTGCAGACTTTGTCGGTGCCTGCGGGAACACACGACTTTGCGTGCCAGCCAATCAACATAGCGTAGCTATGCATACGAACGAAGTCGCCGAAGGCTTGGAGCGCGGGACGAAAATTCGGGTCGCTTGAATAGACCTCCTCGGAAGCCGCGCTCATTAGTTGTAACCCCCCGCCGAAAACACTCCGCGACCTTAAGCCGGGCCCGATTTGTTCGCGTCTCAATCGAGCCGCGCAATGTCAGAATATGCCGGGCATTATCAGACTTTGTATCGTTTGGAAGCTACTAATGGCAGTCGACTTTTCCTCGAATCCTCGAATCCTCGAGCCGCAATTCCGCCGCATTCGGCAACGCGAACTTCGTACGCGAACTCTCGAGCTACTTGGTGTAATAAAAGCTTGGAAACCGCGCTGGAACGAGCACACCCCTTGCCCGCTTGAGCGCCCCACCGAGCCGGGCAAGGAAACCGCCCTTCTACTCGCATTTCTCAGGAAGAGGGATGATGAGAGGCTTTGAAACAACAGGGCTTGCTGTTCTACCTGCAAGTACAGCCTGCACCGCCCAGCATCCTCCTCCAGGAATCCCAGTACACACACATACACATCCGCGGCATTCCCGAATTCTGGAGTACGAAAGCTTTTGGATGCCAGTTATAGAGGACGGGCTCGAGCGAAGAAAATGAGTCGACGATTAATCAGATTTTGCCTTTTAATGAGAGAGAAAAATAAAGAGCGGCCTCGTCGTCCTCAAGAAGAATGGAGCTCGGTTGTCCGGGAGTGGAGAAAGTTCTCGTGCTCAGTGGCCACCGCTGAGATCGTAGATTCTTGATGTGGCCTTTGTGCCGCGGCAAGAGAAATAGTCCGCCAGTGAGAGATAGAGACGCAGCAATGTGTGCGGGCGGGTACGGCAGAGAGGTAGGAGTGGGTCGCTCGTGGAAGTGGCTTGGAAATCCCGTGGAAAAGGCAAGCAAGCTCACCTGACGCCGCGCCACGCCACGCCAGGCCACGCCACGCCACGCCGGCCGGGTACTGTGCCACTGCTACTGCCACTGCCGGCTGCTGCTGCTGCTGCTGCACTCGTCGCGTTAAGAACTTTCCTTTTTTCATCCCCTCTCGCCCTCTCGAGCCTCCTCTCCCTACAGTTAGCCGCAGTATGTGCTCGGTTGGCCGGGTAACAGCAAAAACATATTTAAGATGTTATCTTGCTGTACGCGCGCGCGAGTGCGCGCCGCCCTTCTCTACTGCTGCATTCAAAGTTAAGACATTAAATGTACATTACTGCCGGCACACCGCGCACTTTGCTCTAGCCACTACTTAACCCCTTCTGGGCAGACCCTCTGCCGAAAGCTCTGGCCCCTTTTTTCTAAACAATTTTTTTGGGGAAATTCAACTAATGAAGATCCCGTACTTGGAGCTGCAAGCCCTCCCCTTTCGGAAGGACGCCGACGTTCGGCCGGGCAGTTTTATTGGAAGCGCTATTGATAATGTTTATAGGAAGGTGTAGCGGTATCGGGTGGTGCACGTACGCTGGTCGGTGGATCGATCGGGATAAAGGGGTGGGGGCGAGGCGGATTAGTCGGATGGGGCGTTAAAATAAGAAACATCCGGCTTAACCTTCCTCTACATTGAACACGTACAGGAAGCGTTCTTTCCGCGATTGCGGGCTGCTTCGTTCGTTAACGAGCGAACGACTTTTTGGCCGGGTGAAATCGCCGCTGGTGAATTCTCTCGAAATTCTGTCTCGATCCTTGCTGCGATCTGCTAAAAGAAAAAGTTGCCCGAGATAGACATATAAATTCTGTCTACTCGCTCTTTTTTCATCAGCCGCGCACTGGTTGAAGCTTGTCCCGTTTTTGCCAGTGCTTATGCGCTCGATAAAATGAAAGAATAAGTTTAGTGGCGCACGGTTGATTGTTAGGGACGGGCCGGTTGTAGGAGCGGTCGATTAATGAATGTAGATTTATTTCGCCCGGGGCTGAATACGTAATGCGATGTAACAGGAGCATCGCAATTTCGGTACAGGCATTATCGTCATTGTCGTTTCATCTCACGCAGCAGTACATCTGGCTGGATAGACCTGCGAAATGGGATACGCGATAGACATGTTGTGTTCGTGTAACACGAGAGTGGGTAAATGCCCTTGCGCGTACCCAATGCTTTCGCCAATTCCAAATGGAGCCATACCAACGTATTAGCACGCCAGTTTCCTCCCGGTCTTCCCAAGTTTTGCATCCAGTCTAGCCACCCTCGGAGATTCGAAACAACGGCTGCTGCTCCTGCTGCTGCTGCTGCTGTTGCTGCTCCTGCACTGAGAGATACTTTCTGAAATAGCGCTGCACCCGCGATGGATGGAACCGCACACTACTTCAAACCGAATCTCCGAAAGTGGCAGCTTTTCCGCTGGCACTTCTTTCGCGCTCGCCGAGTGTTTAAGCCCCCCCTGAAACGATATCCTTGCTTGCTGAAGCAAGCCTCTTTCTCGCTTCTCCGCAATGCTCCTCCTAGCTTCCTGGCCCACCACCACCCCCCGCTTCGGCCCTCCCCTCCCCATACGAATGCAATCGCGAGTAACGGACGTGTGTGGATGGCGAAGTGTCGGCGGCACGTAGTAGTCGGTGTGGGCGCCCGAAAGCTCCTCCAGTCGGAAGCAGTAACTTTCAGCTGGCATTCGGGACGCGTCTGTCGGGCCGAGACGCCTTTGCAAACTCGATTCGATGAGTGAAAGATAGAGAGGAAGCCTGCCGAGAGAAAGAGCCCGGGGAGAATGAGAGTGCTCGCGACGCCCGTTTAATGGCATTTCCGTGCTTCCGCCGAAAAGGGGAAATATTAAATTTCGGCCCGGGGAATTCGCAGGGGTCCAAAGCCCCGTCCTATTCTTTGAGGCCAGCTGGCCCACTTTTAACCGACAGCCCTATTCTTTAACACTTCAGAGCCCGCTCGATCCCTCTGAGAAGTGAGAGCGCGTCTCAGTCAGTGAGATTCTCCGGAAGAATTGCCGGGCTACTGGCATGTCTTCCGGCCAATGTCTCAGCCATATACCACCTTTACATGAGGAAAAGAAGCTCCTCAGTTATTGTCCGGCCCCAAAGAAAAGAGCGGGAGGATAGGATCCCATGTGTGCTGAGAGTTCGGAGCGCAGTTTGCCGACGTGCTGCTGCTTTGTCGAGACTTGACGTAGATATCTAGTCTGCCGGGAGCAGCTTGGCTATTATGAGGAGACTAGGGACTTAAGGCGAATGAAGTACTCGACAAAGTGAGTGGATTTAGGTGTCTCCTGTAATATCATCGCGGTGAACGCCGCCAATATCTCAAACGATCTCCTGGTGCGTCGCCTTCCTCACGTCCGCTTCTTCTTCATACGTGTCCGGCATTGTGGCCACACTGGCTCAAAAAATTTACAAGCTTTCAAGTCTTCCCACAACACTATTACCATTCTATGAGGCACATACGCCTAATATACGAGGCTCCTAGTAATTCATCTTCTCTTAGTATGTTTCCTTCGTTTCCTTAAGTAAGCTCGGGAATTATTAGTGGCCTGGATGGAGCGGAAAGTCGTAAAGTGAGCTCGTTTCGCCGGGTTATCGGCGGTCGGCCATGCGCACACGTTGTTCCTTCCGGTCTTACCCGTGTTATTTACAATGCAACATTTCTTCCGTAAGATGCTCTGCGGCAGGAAGAGAACAGCGCGGAACAGGAAAGGCAGCCGGGAAAGCAGTCGAAGTTAAAATATCTACGAAGTTAGCCTCGCGATTTCTGGTTAGAGTCGGACTTGAAATAGTCGGCAAGCTGGAGAAAGCAGGGGAGGGCTCTATATCCGACTGGATATGAGGGAGCTGGAAAAATCCTCCCTTTGAGATTCTCCGGTCAGGTGAAGGAATCTCGGCGACAGTTATCGTCGATTGCGGATGCTTGAAATGACGAGGAAGGGCGGGGAGTGATCCGGCTCGCCTTAATGCACGGGGGAGCACTCTAATTTCGCCTTTGCAGCCGCCGCCAAGATCGAAATGCAATATCGCCGCGGCTCTTCGATGCTGCAGCAACTATTCCCGACGTTTCCAAACTATTTCTTAGACGAATTTCTTCTACGCCTCGGCGGATCTTTCCTCCTTGCAACCCTTCAAAAAATGAACTTGCCGCTCGGGCCCTGGCTTT
The DNA here is from genome assembly GCA_910591665.1 of Ectemnius continuus. NCBI lineage: Eukaryota > Metazoa > Arthropoda > Insecta > Hymenoptera > Crabronidae > Ectemnius > Ectemnius continuus. The sequence goes on from OU342866.1 coordinate 864,480, forward strand.
TTTCTCACTTCTTCCTTTATGCAAGAAAACATTCCCCACAAAATTTCAGCCCCAGAAAATGTCGGGAAGTATGGAAAACACCGAAAAAACCATCGGATTTTGATGAAATTCATTATTCAAGATCGGTTTTCCACCTGTTTTAAGCAGAATTCCGGCATTTCCCCCACAACATTGATGTTTTTTATCCGTTTTGAGACACGAGCAATCGAAAAATCAAGCGTTCGTCCCGGTCCCAGAACCTTCGAAAAATCGAAAATTTTTGAAGGGGTATGCCTTAAAAAATTTGCGAAAAAATGAATTTTGAGCTAGGGCTCTGGAATTTTTTCTACTTTCTCCTCGATGCAAAAAAACACTTTCTACAAAGTTTCAGCCCCGGGAAAGGTCGGGAAGATAAAAAAACATGAGGAAAACCGTTGAAATGAAATATTCCAGATCGGTTTTCCATGTGTTTTAGGTAGAATTCCGGCATTTCCCCCACAACATTGATGTTTTTTTTCCGTTTTGAGACACGAGCAATCGAAAAATCAAGCGTTCGTCCCGGTCCCAGAACCTTCGAAAAATCGAAAATTTTTGAAGGGGTATGCCTTAAAAAATTTGCGAAAAAATGAATTTTGAGCTAGGGCTCTGGAATTTTTTCTACTTTCTCCTCGATGCAAAAAAACACTTTCTACAAAGTTTCAGCCCCGGGAAAGGTCGGGAAGATAAAAAAACATGAGGAAAACCGTTGAAATGAAATATTCCAGATCGGTTTTCCATGTGTTTTAGGTAGAATTCCGGCATTTCCCCCACAACATTGATGTTTTTTTTCCGTTTTGAGAGACGAGCAATCGAAAAATCAAGCGTTCGTCCCGGTCCCAGAACCTTCGAAAAATCGAAAATTTTTGAAGGGGTATACCTTAAAAAATTTGCGAAAAAATGAATTTTGAGCTAGGGCTCTGGAATTTTTACCACTTCTTCCTCGATGTAAAAAAACACTTTCTACAAAGTTTCAGCCCCGGAAAAGGTCGGGAAGTCATAAAAACATAGGGAAAACAACGAAAATGAAATATTCCAGATCGGTTTTCCATGTGTTTTAGGTAGAATTCCGGCATTTCCCCCACAACATTGATGTTTTTTATCCGTTTTGAGACACGAGCAATCGAAAAATCAAGCGTTCGTCCCGGTCCCAGAACCTTCGAAAAATCGAAAATTTTTGAAGGGGTATGCCTTAAAAAATTTGCGAAAAAATGAATTTTGAGCTAGGGCTCTGGAATTTTTTCTACGTTTTCCTCGATGCAAAAAAACACTTTCTACAAAGTTTCAGCCCCGGGAAAGGTCGGGAAGTATAAAAAACTTGGCAAAAACCGTCAAAATTAGACGAAATTAATTATTCAGGATGGCCTTTCCATCTGTTTCCGATACAATTCTGGTATTTCTGCCAGTGATTTCATGTTTTCTATCTGTTTTGATATCCAAACAATTAATTTATGAAGTATTCGGAAAAGTTAGAAAGTCGGCGTTCAATCATTTGTTTTGTTTTGGCATTCTCGCATGAGGAACTTCCTACCTTTCCCTATCTTTCGAGGAGTCCTCTGATTCTTTTCGCTTAATATAAAGTCGGACGCGGCCGATTTCGAAAGGATCGGGACTGGCTTTTGAAGGGCGTCCTCATGAATCAAGAATGCGTCGGCATTATTCATCGCGGTAGAGCTTCTTCGGTGCGGTGGCGGCGCGGCGGTGGCGGCTGGTGGCGCACGATGATAAATTACGGGCGCATAATTGCAAAAGAGCCGAGAGGGAAAGTGCAGGCGGGCGCAGGGTAGGCGCGCGGATGTGGGTCAAGTGCCAGTGGTTGCACCGCGCGCTTCCCGGGAACAAAATGCTTAATTGCTGTGTCCCTTTGCAGGGGACTTTTTCACCAGCCACTTGTACGCGCGACTATCTACGCTCCTCTGGGCCCCTCGGGCAATAGGCCTTGATCATTTAACCCGTGGCATTTCGGGCTACATCTGGCCAAGGTGACATTTTATGAGTAGCCCCTGACACCTGCTCGTTCTCGCATAGCATAGCTGGTAAACAATGTGAGGAATACTGCTGTTATGTTGATATGTTTGGCAAAAGGTGAGGATTAGGATGATAGGAGGGGGGGGCAAGCACAGAGCCTGGGGAAATTGGTGATGCGATCAGAATGTTCCGGTGATTCGTCGGACGACCTTTCGCCGTTGACACGCGCGGCCGATAATGAAATACATTGGAGTCTGGTCTCTGCAACAGTGGATTTTCCGGGTTCGCATGAGAAATGAAAGTGGCGGAAACTCGGCGCGGAGCACGCTCGCTGGATTAAAGTTTGCGTGCTGATTTATATATTAAACAATAATTATTTGCTTCCGAGCTCGTAATTATTTTAACTCACACCGGCCTCCCGTAGATTTTGCAGCGCAATTAGTTACAATTAAAACTTTGAAACGCGAAGCGAGGGCGAACTTGCAATTGTACGCGCCGAGTTACAATTTACGATTCGGACTGCTCTTCCCACTGTCGGTCGGAGTGGGAGGGCGGACGGGGCGGGCCGGGCCGGGCCCACTTTGGGCGAAAAAATAATTTCACGTTGCCAAGAGTGCTCGCGTGCCTTTCCAGCCGGCACTAATGATATCAGTGGAGCGGCCGTTAAAGCGTTAATTAGTCAATGCGCGCGGAATACCTAACGAAACAGAAATTATAATCGCGAATTATTCGCCGAAAATGTCGAATACGGGACTTCACAACTCGGCCGTACCGGCACTGACATCCCACTGGATGAGTGCTGCTAATTAGAACTTCTGTCTTCATTGCTGCTTCCCAGCTTACTGTCCCGCACAGCGGCTTCCATTCGTTCTACCGAAATGTGTTCTTTTATTCCCTACATTTCCCAGATTTTTTATGAACGCTGATCGCCCTTTACTTGTTTCATAGAAAAAGCCCGTTGGAAATTACCTGCCATATTAAAACTTTCGGTATTCTTTAGCCTCCGATAACATCTCAGGACAAATTGGTTTTTTGCTTCTGGAACAATCTTATCTTAGCCATTATCCAGCATGGCTAACTGTAGGTCCTGCCAGTTCTTCTCTCCTCCTCTCGAGTGTCCTCTGGACCCTTGGGCAAAGCCACCTTCCGGACATTCTCTTCCCCGTTAATATTCTTCCCTGTCGGACTGCCAACATTTCCCGCCCATCTTTCCACCGGGGCGCAAGAACTCTAATTGTGTGAAAGATGCCCGGAACTCCGAAGCAAGTGGGAGTAAGTGGCGTGCAAGTTGCCGTGAAAACGAAATTAAATCGATTCGCGGAAGAAGGCGAGTGCTAGCTGCCGCGAAAGATTTATGCCGCCGCGCCGGATTCCGGTGTCTTCCGTATGCGATACGCGCCGAGAGCATCCACCTTTCAACCCTCGATGGGAAATTGATGAGTAATCAGGCCGCTCCTCAGTTCCGCTCACCTGTTGATATTGAAGCTCCCTGTTTGTTTCGGCATCGCGACGCCATAGAACTTTGGATGATTCTCAAGATAGCTCTATATTTATGGGAGCTCCTCTCCTCTTAGAGAATATCCTCAACTAGCGCGCGATCATCTCCCACTATTCCCAGCTAGTATCCACCTATGTTTCCCCAGAGCAATCCAACTATTTGACGCTCCGACTAACATGCTCATATTGGCAGAGGCGAGTTTAAGTTTGGTCTGCTTTCTAAGAGCGATATCTCGCCCCGGAGGAAGCAGGCTGACTTTAATAAAACGGTGGAGCAGCCAGCAGCAAACGAGTGAAATAGATGACTTTCGCATGACAGTTATTGGCTTGCCGGACGAGAGAGAACAGCTTTAATAATGCAGGACAATCAATCTTGCTACTAACCGCGTCATACTAGCGCGGCGAAGTCTCGGTCGCGGAAATAGAAGAGAAATAGATTAAAAGAGGGGATCCGATCGCGATCGTGTCTCGCTCTTAACTAATGCCTAGCATTCACAGTGAAATCCCAAGGGTGTCCGCCGCGCCGGTAGAGTGTGTCGCCTAGCGTCGCGTCAGAGACTTAAGCGTCTAGAAAGAAGCAGAGGAGGAGCACCGTGGAGAATACCACGGGATCCCCGGCGCTAATTTGAATAACAGTGGAGCTCTAATACTAATTAGAGTCTAGGCAGTTCGCCCGATGTCTCCGCGATTCCGCGGAGAAGCTCTCCACCAAGCACCAGGAGTCTCAGATTAATCTGGTGCCTCTGCCGCCGCAGCGAGGCACGCGCAGCTTCCAAGCCAAAGTTTTCCTCTCGAAGCGTGTGCCTGGTTGCTTGCTTGCTTGCCTGCCTTGCTTCTGTCTCTGCCGTTACACCGTCAGCCAACGGAACATCGCAGTCGGAGAAAAGCCCGTTTCCGAGGCGCAGTCGAGAGGTAAATAGAGCCGGAGTGTATCTGTCCGATAGGAGTTGGATGGGTAGCGAAGGCTTAGAACGAGCTAAATGAATATAAATGACATCCAGCCGGCTGCAGCCGGTCACCAGGATCTAAGTGTATCGGACACCGGAGTTCCTCCGCATTCCATTTCCATTCATAGCCCACACTCTATTATTGAAAAGCCGCTGAAACAATCGTCCAGCTATTCAAGAGAGTCGCCAAGTATAGCCGCGTGTGGAAAGCGAGAAAATCGACCGGGCGTTTAATCATTAGATTTTCATTAGAGCGCGCGCCCGTCTCGTTCTCCCTCTCTCCCTCTCTCTCTCATTCTCGAAGAACTTGAGCCGGATTATTTAATAGGCGGGCAAGAGTAATCCCTCGGAAGCTGTTGTGGTTATGACAAATATCCTTGGCGCGTTCAACCACTCTAACGCAATTAGGACTACTTTAGCCACCGCTTCTCCAGATTTACTAGTCTTAGTTCACGCTCGCCACTCTCTCCTAAGTTCACCACTCGGATTATATGAGCTGTGTGCTTATTATCCTCTATCTTATTCATTGTGGCCGCGCTCGATTGTTCGGGCCAAGTTGCTGGCACGTTCCTTTGTTGGATACGTCAAGTCCTTTTTGGTCAGGTTGGAAATAGTGAAGTGTGATTATTGCAGCTAGGACAGGGAGTCCCTTGTGGTCGTGCTGGATTGTTCTTCTCGTTCTGAGTCGACTGTTCGAAAAGCGAGCACTTTTTCCAGAGTCCGGAGGACTGGCTGGTGGACGCGGCGCGGCGCGGCGGAGTAGCAGAGAGGGAGTGAGAGCGGGAGGGGCGAGGGGCGAGAACAAATAACAATTTAAAGTCGAGCGAATTCGAAGGGAAGAGAGGGCCCGACATAAATTCGATAAAGTTTACGGGGATGTAGCGGTGCGCGGGGATTTTTTTACTGGCCGGCGGTCGATTCGGCTCGGAGCCGTTCATATGGACATATATTTTCGAATTATCGACAGGCGAGCCACGCGACAAATTGTGCTCGAGTGCCCTTTTGCCGTTCGCCGACAAGTTTAATAGGTTGTGAAATCATTCTGAAAAATAGGAGCGACTCCCGTGGGATAGAACGATCTGCGAGGCGAGTCCCCACCGAGTTTTTCCCGAGTCTTGCCGAACGCCAACAAGTACGCCTGATAAAGAGCCGCTCCGTATATCTCTCCAAGCCCTTTACGTCGCGCAGATTTCGGATCTTCCAATAGGAACCAGCACCGAGAGTGCTTTGTAGGATTGAGCATTCGAGGCAATGCATCGAAACTAAGGACTGCCTGCCGCGTGTGCTCCTCCTCAATGAGAACACCGGTGAATAGTCGCTTTGCACGTAGGAGAGCTCGGCAATCTTGCCGATTGACATTGTTTCAAGTCCGATCGGAGCGCGGAGCGCTCAGCAATTACTTCGATAAAACTGGCAAACTTTGTGCTGGCGCGGTGGCTGGCTGGCTAGCTGGCTTTTTTCCCGGAGAAACGCCGTTCACTTTACATTGCTAATATGGGGCGAAATTAAGGGCGAGCCGAGCAAACTTTCGCAACGAAATTAAGCTTCGGCGGGAGGGCGCACGCGCGCCCCGCCAGCCAATTTGATTGCAGCTCTTCTTTTTGGTCGCCTCGATGTCCATCAAGGGACGATGGGTGCGAGGAAATACGTGATATCGGGTATTAGCTTTCGGAGCGAGCGGGACATTATGCTAACGATCGAGCAAAGAAATATTCAAGCGGATTTCAGGGGGAATTAAAGGCGCGCTTATGCGCCAGTAGCAGTTATAACGCGGTTCTACGTGGAATCGCTTTGCCACTCGGCCAAAAGCCAATGGCATCTCCGTTGAGTGTAACAGATTCTAATGGTTATGCTCATGGTTACTGCTCGGCTAGCCTGGCAGGAGCAGGAAAAAAGGGAGCAAGAAGCAGGCAGATGCAAGAGAAGAGGCGGCGCTGCTGGTGGGAAAAGGGAAAGAGAGGGAAGGCAGGAAGGAAGGAAGGAAGGAAGGGAGGGAGGGAGGAGGGAGCAGTAGGTGGTGGCGCGCCAGAGAGAAAAGGGCCAGAGATCGCGTCTAATTACTTTTGAATATCTGGCTCGTTAAGGTTACTGCCTGCTTGCCACTTGCACGCTCGTTTTACGGTCGCATTTTTCTTCTATTCCGGATGGCCACGCGCTATCCCTGGAATTTCATAAATTACACTCGTTTTATTAACTATTTATCAAGTAATCCAACAGGGTTGGTAGACACGCGAGGAGGTAGGGGCGCGCGTGCGTGGCCTGTCTGCTCCTGCACCGGCCGTTCAATCCTAATGGAATATTTGATTACTTTTCTCCGCCGCATCGTTTAGCTTTCCCTCAGCGACGCATGAAAAACAAGATTGGTCGGTGCTCTCCCGAAACTATCTCGCTTGACTTTCATTCCGGCCGGCCGGGGGCAGATGAGTCCTTTTCATTCGGCTCTCCTGCCTTTTGCAGGACAAATTTGGCTGGCTAGCGGATCAAAAGCTTTGACATGCCGGTCTTTTTGTAAAATGCGAAATGGCTGCTTTTGCCGGCAGTCCACCGCTCGGGCTCTCTCGCGCTCCTACTCTTTCACCGGGCTTATCTCTCTGACCAGTGAATTCGCTCTATCAACTATCGCTCCCCGCCGGACCAATCCGCGCTAGAGGCGGATTTATGTGAAAATGGGGTATCGCGCGAGTTAACGCCAGCTTAGATTAGCCGTGAACGGGCAAAGCTAGGCCAACACATAGTCCGGCCAAGTCGAAGAGGAGCTTTCGCGGCTGGGCAATGTTGCTTTCGGCAGAGACAAATGCAAGAGGAAAGTAGGGAGTTGGAGTGGGCTGTTGGAGGGGAAGTGAGAGGCTTGCCGAGGGGGCCGGTGGCCCTTGAATTATAAATATGTATAGGGGAGTTTGATATAGTGTAATTCTGGGAAGTTTATACCGTGAGATATATCTCGTGGGCTGAAACTTTGCTTCGGGAGTTGAATTACCGCGTGCACTTGGGCCACCACGGCCCTCAACGATGGACCAGCTACGTGACTGAATGTTTAATATGCTTGGACGCACCACCATTATCGTGCTGGCCTTTGAATATTTTATGCCTCGCGCCATCCACGAAAGCGCAAACACACCTATCCCGCCAGCGCTCTATTACACCTACGCTCTCGGCTACGTGCACCTGAAACGGCACCAGTCGTAACTTTAATCCTTAATTTTGGCCACCCGAAACCGTTGAGATCCAACGTCCTGACGACCATGCGTCGCATCGCGCCACGCCGCACCGGCTGATCTTTGAAATATGATATCGACGCACTCCCAAATTATCACGCTCGCCACTCAGCCCCCCCGCTCTTCTCACTTCCCGTCGGAGTGGTGTAATCAAGCTGATAATTAAGCAGCGAATTAAAGCAAATAGTCGCATATTGAATAGTAGTAGGGTCGGGTTGGCTGGCTGGCTGGCTGGCTGGCTGGCTGGCGGGCGAATGGCGAGGCGGCCGAGTTGGTGAGGCTGGCAGAACCGGTAAAGAAAAGATTTAAGGCCGAAGTTAAGGAGCACTCGAGCCGAACGAGTAGCGAAGAAAGCCGAGGATGACGGAGCCGAGGGGTTGCGCTGCAGCATCGAAGGAGGACAAAGTAATAAAGTTGATGGCAACAAGAAAGAAGCAGCCCCCGGATGCCAAGTGCATGAGCAAGATGGAAAGAGGAGGTGGAGAGGAGGAGCGGGAGGGCGAAGAAGAGGAAGGCGTAATGAAATGGAAAAGTTTCAGGCCGGGTCACCTCTCACTCGTAATGACTGCTAAACGAATTAAAGAAGCAGCCAGTATCTCTCGCCTGGAGAAAGCCTGCCAGGCTGGACGTCGTTAGCTTCTTTTACACCCTAGGATCAGATATGTTTTTGACGTATCTCCTCGGCAATGAAATGCACTCGCGTTAAGTTTGCTCAAGCTGCCTAGCCGGAAAACGAGCATTAATTATGTATTACGCAATGCCGGCTTCCTCGGAGCTCGCATTCATCATATTCTTGAGCTTGATTTATTCTCCGATTAAAAATGTAGCTTGATAGCTTCACCTCTGCTTTGCGCTGAGCGAGCACCCACTCAGTTTCAGTGGATCAAAGGCGGCACTTACGCTTTGAGATATAGTGCTCCATCTCTTCCCCCTCTTAACATTGTTTAATTGTCAAGGCACACGAGCCAGCGATTCCTCCTGCCTTCTATCGATTGGATATTTATTTAGAAGGAGCGATCCTAGGAGGAAATTCTCCTTGTCTGGTGGTTGTCCTCGGGCGATAACTCCTTGGTGCAACAAATTTGACAAAGTTGCCGCGATTCGATTAGCGAACGCGCCCTCTCCTTCGTCGGCGGCTCGGCAACTTGTCGGCATTCAAGCTGTTTGCCAAGTGGAAAGTTACACGACCTCCACTTAACGCATTACGCGGTTATGCTCGAGTTGCGTGCTTCAAAGTGCTTCAAGGTCTGTCTGTCTGGGAGTGTGGGTAGGATAGGTGTGTTGCACCGAGTGAGTTGGTAGCAGGAAAACAGGAGGAAGCAGGGAGAGTCGGAGTCGGAGCGAGGCCGGTGGCACCAATTCCTCAAGCTATTCCTCTTAGTTACAGTGTTGACATCGCTGGTTGCAACTTGCCCGGCTTCCTCTCTTTTATTTCCAATCGCTCGGTATGCGCTATGAGCTGCGGGCTTTTCTCCTCTGCCAGCAACACGTTGGGTAAACAATAGTAGATGCGCGTTCGGCTATGCCCGGCATCCGCACTATGGTATTTACGGAATGGCCTGAACCCGTGACTTTTATTTCGGATTATTGCTCTCACACGAGCCAACAGAGCTCTGCCCCGGCTCTGCCACCACTGTTCCCACTAGCCAGGCAATCGCCTGGAAATCAAAAACCTATTTGAGGTATCGTCCTACAGTTGTGCACCTCTCTTTTCCCAGGCTTGGCCCTGTTATCCTTTGTTATGCCCAATATTCGAGCATAGAGCCCGAACAACCACTCTTCTTGTAATTCGGTAAATGTGACGCTCCTTCGGTGTATCCATTGCAAATTGATTGAACCCGTTGGGGAATCCTTTGCTCGTCGGATCATCCGGCGCTCGGCAAGTCCATTTAAGAAACGGCTTTTTGTCCCCGCTTAGTTAAATCGTCCGAAGAAGCAGCACTGCCAATACTTTCCTTCTCTGAGGAAGCCGTAGTCAAAGATTGCGGGGCTGGTAGATGAGTGAGATTAGAGGGAGGTGGAAGGAAGACGGAAGAAAGGTGGGAGATGTGGGGAATCGATTGGGGGAAGGCCGGGGCAAAATCGCGGATGCCGCGCTTTTGCAAATACCTTGGAATTGAAACGTCTGCCTCGGCCGGATGGCAGGATGGGCGGATAGGTGGAAGGTCGCGAGAGACTCGGAGGTACAGCTCTTTTCTCAGGGAGCGGAAAGGCTTTGCCAAGTCTCGAGCGAACGTGTTAATTTAATAAGCTCATTTGGCCCGCGGCCAACCGTCCCGAGGTTTCTGGTTTCCATTGGGGCCAAACTGCGCGTGCTCCTATGCCGCTTGGAATAATTAATTAATTATCGAATCGTCGACGCGCACTCCGAACGACTACTTGTATAATGCTAACGATCCAAGAATGCGCCCTCGTAAACGAGAAATCGAATTACTTCCTGGTTTCGCTTTTGCATAACATCACGCTCGTTTCCCCCTGGAGCTCTCTCTCTGTGCTTCACCTGCCGGGCCAGCTAATGGTTATATGCCAACTATATTTAATTGTTATATTTCCTTTTGCCCTTCGAGCCGGTGCAGCTTGAAAAACGAAACGTTTCACTTTACGATATCGCTCGGCTCGCTTTCTTCATTAACCTAGCATGGAGAAAAAGCCTGTCAATTTCTCGGGGCCGTTCGATTCCTCGTTGGTTTGGTGCTACTTTGAAAACTGGGTCACATCGTACAATCCGCAATGATGCCACTTAAATCAGCCGGGGGATAAGTTTAATCGGAGTTGGAGCGTGTCTTGGTAAGCCGGTGAAAACCAAAACGGCCGGGGGAGGAAATGTCGCGTAAGGATAGCAGCTATTAACACTTTGCGCAAAGGCTTATCCCTTCTGCTTAGCTCTTCCCCATTGATTGCCACAAGCTTAGCCCTGCGCTAATGCTTGCTCTTACCAACTTTCGCCAACGTTTTCACTGCTACGCCGCCCCGCCACTATCTACATGCTCCGCGAGACAAATTTTACTAGTAATTCCATGTCGAGTCTCTGACTTAGCTGGCTGGGATCCTCTTCAGTTTCCAATTAAGGGAGATATCTTTCGAGGCGCTTGGCCTCTCTCCGAGAAAAGGGATTGCCCCTTCCCAGATCATCTCGAGATATCGGATGCGAGCCTCTAATGAATTTATGGCGTTCATTTCGAATGCCATCAACGCTTGGCTGGGACAGATTTATCGTCGATTTGCGTACACCACTGCGCACCGTCCTTCCAAGTGGCAATTCGAATTCGGGAATAAGGGCTTCGCGCCGATCTCGTTTCAATCCCGGACTCCGAGCTCCCAGGACGATTAGTTCCCCAGAGACACTGGCTCCTCTGCTCCTCCATTGCTGCCACCTGAATTCTTCTTCTCTCAGTGGCCCCCGAAAAATCTTCAATTTTCTACTTCACGTGTCATTTTTATCTGCGCTGAGTTATCGCAGCTAAAGCGGCGGCGGCAGCGACGGCACTAGCGGCTCTGCGCTCGCTAGTAAACGCAACAAGTCTTTTTCCTGTCGAGAGTGTCATGTTCGGATGAATTAACAGCGAGTGAAATTCTTGGGTACTTTTTGCGCGTACATTTAAACAGTGAGCAGCGGCGTTAGGGAGGGATGGGGCGGGCAATTTAATACCTAGCCATTTGTAAGCTTTCAGGAGGCTGGCAAATGTGTCGAAGCCAGTTGAGTGAGAGACGGTCGAGTGGAGAGGCCCCGAGGGGGAACTGGATATTTTAAAACTATTAAGCCGACAATTCGCAATAATGACCGGGTATCGCGCGGCTGCAAAGTAACTCGCTCTGCCCGGTGAATGTTCGTCCATTACCCTAGCATAGTAATTAAACCTCGGTCTCCCGCAACAATCTATGTCTGGCCGAAAGCGCGTAAAATCCCCACGCAACGCTACCACTCGGCCTGTTTCCAATGGATGCACTCTCTCTCATCGAACTTATCAGCAAATTTAGCGAAACCTACAAATTCCCCTATGGTTGCGATGCCGGCTAATAGCGTCGGACAGTTAGTCTAAGCGGGACGGGTATAATCTACTGTTCTTCTAGAACTTCCTAAGTAATTTATCGTGGCCTGGGGCTTGGCTGGGAAGTCAGGGCAGGGCCCGTAAGCATCGGAATAAGACTATCGCTGGAGGTTGAGTGCTCGATTTTCCAGTGCGAAGCACGTCCGTTCTAATAAAGGCTGTTCGAAATGAGGGAGAGCGCGGGTAATTGAAGCGGTAGTGGTCCAGGAGGGTGGGAGAGAATAGGTGGAGGCTGTTCTCCGGCCATTAAATAACTTGGCAATTTATCGTCGACTTTCGGGAGGCCGCTCGCCCCCTACTAGCCATCGATCTTGCATTTCGCCAGTGTCAAGGTAAACCACGCTTTCGCGTTGTTACGCTCTGATAACACTAATCTGTAGTTACTGGCCGGTCGATATACCCATCCAACTCCCTTTGGCTGGCGCGGTGTGTGGTCGTCTGAACGAGGCTTCTACGTGTGGGTGCTCGCTCGCTCGCTCGCGAGTGTCCTATGCTCTGCTGGCCTCTGGCTGGCTGGCCGGGCTGCCGCTGCTGCTCTCTCCTGTGTCCCCGTGTAGAGGATGGCTGGCAACATTATCGGTAAATCCGTGAGAGAGTTGGCGCGCGCGGGCGGCACCGATCCTAGCGGGGAAAACAGTCGGGAGAGAGGACATGGAGCGAGAGAGCGGGTTTGCTTTGGGGGCAGCGCGGGGACAGGTGGACGGGGATTGACCACCGTTCTAACTGCTACAAAATAGGCGTGTGGTCGCGTTTGAAATCCGGATACGGTCATCCCGCCTCCCCCAGTTTAATGTTTGCCCTATCCCCCAGGAAAGCTACGCCCGAATCACTCCCACCCCCCGGATCGCCACTGCGGCTGCGAGAGCCCTGCGAATCCACCCTCTACCACTATTTTTACTCCGATCCTACCGCGCGTTCCCATCTCCCATCGGGCTTTATTAATCGTGAGAGATTCACAAGGCCGTCCTCACTCGCACCTCCAGCTAGAAACGAAAGCCCGGCTGTGCGAGCTCTATCCGGCAGAGAGGGCAGGTCTTCCTGAAGATCGGCCAGGGGGTTTCGGTGAGTCTGACATGTCTCCGTCATAAATCTGCGGTACTCAGTGGCTGGAAGGTGTGCGAGTGCCTGAGCGCACAAGTTTATAACGTGACGGAGAGGCCGAGGAGACGAAGGGGCTCCAGCCAAGAGAAATAGACTAGTAGGAAGAGCGTGGAAGCCCGCAGAATCTGTGGGGGGCAGGATAGAGAGAGGCTGAATGCGCCAGAGTGAAGCCTGAAAGGGCAAGCAGAAGCACGCAGTCGAGAGAAAGCGGCACTGAGGGTGAGTGAGAGAGGAAGTTGCGCGGGCAGCACAAAAGTTATTAAATTTGATTAGACTCTGGGCGCATAGCGCGGCGCAGAAGGAGGATAGACTGGCTCTGTGGAAGAGGGCTGCTCGTGAGTAGAGGGCGAGAATGGAGCCGCAGCACGGCTAGATTTCACCTGGGGTTGCTGGCCGCACTCTCGCGACATCGACGCTATGAGTTTCGAACTGGTATGGGTGCCTCGGGTATCTACGGCTTATGACCTTCTTCTCTCACGCCTCCCCTGCTACGTCCTCCAACCTTGTTACTCTATTACATCCTCCTCCCACCCATCTCCTCTCACTTTCAGCCGGGCGCGCTTCCGCACCTATATCATATTAAATATAATTGTTAAAGTTCTTCCGCGTATGGGGATTACCACAGTTCTGGCGATTTACGTTATTGTCGTGTGGCAGCGAGGTCCACCGCTGCATTCCATACCCTTTACTCCGCATGGCTCGTTAGTACCTCCAGCTAGGAGAAGTTTCCTCCAACCTGAGGGACTCGCAACGCCCTTGAGCCGAGCCAGCCGAGCGCATTAATAACGAGAGAACAGTCAGTTAGGTGGAGGCCCCTTCGATATAGCTAATATGAAGCTGTGAAAAAGGAATAGGGGGCCGGCGTGGGCCGAAATCGGGCGGGAAAAATGTCAGGAGAAGGAAGATGAAAGCTGAGAGGGAAATAATGTCGTTAGGGAGAATGGCTCGGCTTGTCAGAAATACATCAGGAGCGAACGGATGCTGCTCGACGGGGGGAGGCTTTATTTGAGGAATGGCGCGATCAACGATTGGGGCGAGAACAGACAAACGCGCGAGAACAATCTGTGCGGAACTTTCTCGATCATCGAGCGTGCCACTTGGGAGCAGTTCCTCCGCTCCGATTTACGATGAGAGAGAAAAAACAAGGTTTGGATCGATCGCCTCGTCTCCCGGCAATCCTGGCAAGCCTGGGTGACAGATACTCCCGAATAATAGCTACTCAAATCCTCGGTGGCTTCACTGCGACAGACGATAGCGCCAAATCGGATCTAATCTCTTACTAGGAGCGCGCTTACCGCCTACTACACCACCTGATTTTTCCCAATGGCCAAACAGAAAATTGGAGGAATGCGAGGAGGCGTAAAGTTGCCAGGGAAAATTCAGTGTTCCGCAAGATGGTAGCGGTGTGGCTCGTTTCGCATAATCCAACGATTTGCCAGAACGAGTTTCTGCTTCGGCTTCTAGCTGGAGAAAGAGGGAGAGGGAGAGGGCGAGCGAGAAGGGCTCAGTTCGATCCTCCGATGCTCGTCGAAAGGATATTCCTGGCTGGGGGCGTGAAAACAGCGAGGAGTGCGAGGGAATTTTACGTGTGCGCGCACCAGCAACACTCCTCTGCTGGCTGTCGACGCTCTCGACGCTCTCGACGCCTAAGCTGGCGCAGGCAGCCGAATGGCTCTACATGGGATCAGACAGTGGTGCAGGCCATATGTAGGTCAGCCTTGACTGCGACACTACGTGCTCCGTAAGCTGAGCCAGAGCAACTGCTGCCTTGCCTCCTTGCCTCTTCCCTTCTCCCATACCTCCTCCCTATCCTCCTCACTATCCTCCCTATCCTCACTATCCTCCTACCACCCCCGAACGGCCTTATCTTTAATTTCATCGAAATCGCTTTCGCTCTCTCCCTGACCGCTCCCGATTTGTGTATATCAGAGCTGTTCTCCCATCATCGGACTCAAGAGCAGCGGTCTTCGAGCTCTAAAGGTGAATTGGTGGGCCCTAACCGCGACATGAAAGGGCCAACCTCCAAAGGGGAAGAGAGGTCCTTTGAATCGAGCGGCTGGCACGAATGGGGGTGGCTCCACTCGGCCATGGAGGTTTCATTTTCTTGAAGCAGCGCGCATTTAGGCGGCGCGTACGCTGTCTCTGGCTTCGCCGGCGTGCAAACACCTCGGCATCGTGTGCTCCACGCGATGCCCTCTTTGCAAATCGTCGACGATAACGGCGAACGGCTCGCCGCCACTCGTTAGATTGTACGAGAGGTCGAGAATTCGCCTGGAACAGTTCTAAGGCTTATCGCCCTTATCGTTCGGGAGCTCGCTCTTCTATTCCTCCCTTGCTCCTCTTTCTTTATGCAAGATCCCGATTATTTCTACCCCTCGCGCAGCACTCGGTTGCCGCGCCGCGAATTGCCACTGGATCAGCTTGAAGATTTCGTTGTTTTCGTTGCGAGGGAATGCGAGAGGCCGAGCTGGTTAAGGATTACTAGCCACTGGCTACTAACGAGGAGGAGGAGGAGGGTGGAGCATGCGGGAGGAAGGCGTAAATGGGCTGTAGAAGCGATAGCAATAAAGATTCGCGGTGCACGCATCTTGCCAGGGTGAAATAGTATCGCGGCCATGCTGGGGCCGCAGAATGTGCGTTTAATGACGTTATCAAAGGTATGCTAACCGCGATCGTCCTGCTATTTCGGTAAATTATGTCGCGCGGCCAGCGCTGCTGCAGGGGTTTAGGTCCAGGAATCCCTCAGAATACCAATAGCTGCGGCTCTAATTACGAGGATACAGTTAACAACGACCAATATTGCTATTAGGCTAGTAGCAGCAGTAGTAGTAGGGGCTGTTGCGTGGAGGCTACTTGTCGATCAAGGCTCGTAGGTCGTGCCAGGCTAAAGTGTTGGATCCTGACATTTAAATGCAGCTGGTACACTCTATGGTGTTTACTAGAAAGAGGATTCGAGGAAGGGTGGCTGATTGGCGGTGGGGGGCCCGGTTAAAAGTTGCTCGCATCGTGTACAAATCGATCGGTCGTCGCGCGGTAATGCAATTAACGTGTGCCAATACCACTGTCAACCCGGGCGTCCTCCGGATTTCCGTCGAATTTCCTCGACTCCAATTACGAGAATTATCGGGACTGGTGAATGATGATCGCGATGGTTGAGCCATTCCACCGTACGGAGCGGTCCGTCAAATACCCGTCGAACGATCGCGAAGCAGCCAGGAATTTCGAGAATGCTTCAACACGCTCCGTCCTGCGATCCGTTCGCTGCCCCGCGATCGCGCACCACACAAAAGTTTCATCCCTCCCACCCTCCTGCCGACCATTCCTTCATGTGCATTCGCGCCAATCTATCACTCCATCTTAAATACCTGCGTCCCATCCACCAATTTTCTCTCAAGCCCATTGCCTTTTTTCCCAACTATCCCCATCCTTTCTATATAAATAGATCTGCCCTCCCTCCCTCTCTCCCTCTGAATAGAGAGCGGGAGAGCCGTGTTTCGCCAATTACTGCAAATTTTTCGGGAATCGCGCGCGGTATTCGTGGAAATTTTCCCTTAACCGCAGGCGGGCGGGCGGGTAGGCAGGCAGGCAGACAGGCTCGACTCGATTACACTCGGTTTCCCATATTCGAGCGGGCGTCAACAAAATTACGAGCGAAACACGATGGGACCGAGGCAATAAAAGGTCGCCGGCGCGAGAGGAAAAAACTTGAACGGCCCGAGTAAATAGAACGCGCTACCGCTTTGTCGGCGTGTTCATAAAACCGGAGCTCGAACCACCAATGTAATAATAGGTTCCCTCCTCGCTTTCGATAAAGAATGGGAATACGAGGCAGGAATAAGGAAGGCGAATTTCTTCTCTCTTAGGTGACTCGTCTGTCTCGGAGCTCCTGCCTTTCTCAGCATCTGGTTTCGAGCTTCTTGCTCGATGCTCATTCGAGGCAAGGAGAGATTGCGGATAAGTTAGAAATAAAAATCGAAACCCAGATAGATTGTATGCAAAGAGAATCGTATAGGGAGGGAGGGAGTGGGATTGCGTTCAAGAGGTATCTGTGAAACTCTTTCTGGCCAATACTACTTTCCCCTATCCTTTCATACTCTTCTTTCTCTACTAAAGGGCTTTGAATGTTTGTGACGTCTGATTGCAAATACAAGCAGAACTCTTAATTATTTATGATATGCTAACTTCACAGACACGGACTTTGGTCATGAGGGTATTTAGCAGTTGGAGTGAGCTGCAAGGGGCAGTGGCACCGCTGCTTTTTAATTAAAACTCTCGTAATGAGTGGGAAGCACAGAGCGCGCTCGCGTTGATACTGGTGACATTCGGAATAGGATCGAAGGAACAGGCATGAGAGTTCCCCGGCGGAAGAGAATGCGGAATAAATTAAACGTAAATCGCCGGGCAAAAAAGTCGGCACACGGGACAATAAGCCGAGTGAAAAGCGCCGCTTTTCCACAATATAAGCGAGATATGGAACTTAAAAGGATCCTTGATCATTTGTCGTAACTTGTTTCGAAGCGGAAATCCCCTTTTATACTGCTATGAAATCCAGTTGAAATTGCATCCCGAAAGGTAGTTCCACCGGTACGAATATGTTTCGTTAAGGCCCTTAATCAGTAATCCTGTAGACTCCAGACAACTGCAACTTACAGATGTACAGGGTGATTCACTTGCCTTTGAATCAGAACTCTCCTAGCCCTTATTTTTTTGGTAGACTTCCCGACCTTCTCCGGGACTGAAATTTGATGGGTAATATTTTTTTGCATCAAGAAAGATACCATAAAAATTCCAGAGCCCTAGCTCAAAATTCATTTTTTCCCATATTTTTTAAGGCATACCCCTTCAAAAATTTTCGATTTTTCGAAGGTTCTGGGACCGGGACGAACGCTTGATTTTTCAATTGCTCGTGCCTCAAAACGGATAAAAAACATCAATGTTGTGGGGGAAATGCCGGAATTCTACCTAAAACAGGTTGAAAACCGATCTGGAATATTTCATTTCAACGGTTTTCCTCATGTTTTTTTATCTTCCCGACCTTTCCCGGGGCTGAAACTTTGTAGAAAGTGTTTTTTTGCATCGAGGAGAAAGTAGAAAAAATTCCAGAGCCCTAGCTCAAAATTCATTTTTTCGCAAATTTTTTAAGGCATACCCCTTCAAAAATTTTCGATTTTTCGAAGGTTCTGGGACCGGGACGAACGCTTGATTTTTCGATTGCTCGTGTCTCAAAACGGATAAAAAACACAAATGTTGTGGGGGAAATGCCGGAATTCGACCTAAAACACATGGAAAACCGATCTGGAATATTTCATTTCAATGGTTTTTGCCATGTTTTTTTATCTTCCCGACCTTTCCCGGGGCTGAAACTTTGTAGAAAGTGTTTTTTTGCATCGAGGAAGAAGTAGCAAAAATTCCAGAGCCTTAGCTCAAAATTTTTTTTTCCCCATATTTTTGACCACCGAAAATATCCCATTTTTGGTGGTGATTCAAAGGCAAGTGACTCACCCTGCACAGATGGAGTGGCCCTCCCTTTTTATCCGGCAAGCTGAATTAGCGTACTCCCGCGGCAGGGCAACTAACTCGTTTAATAGGACGGCAATGTTTTCTAAGGCAGCTTCTCTCGGCAAGGGGTGGGATTTACGTAGAGAGTGGAACACGTGGTCGCGCCAGTGAAAATCCATACCGCATCTGGTGTCTTACCTGCAGCGAAGGAGAAAGAGGAGAAGGAGGAGGAGCTAGTCTCGGTCGTTCCAGCTGGCAGGTTTCGCCCTGTTAAAAACAGTCGGGCCAAAGTTGTCTCGTGGTGTTCCTGGCATCTGCAAGTTCGCGATCATAGGGCTTTCCACGTGCCTCTCCGGGCGTAACTCCGAAATACTCCGGCTTTCGGCGAACCCACACCACCCTCACCGAGTAATATTAGCTTTGCTGGTCGTCCGTCCACCAGAAAAACACTATCTCTCGAACTTGCAGAAACCGCACAAGTGATGCGCCGCGCCGCACCGCGCTATATATATATGTGACATTGTATCTCTGGTGGAACAAGGGTTTTCAAGCACAGGATATTAAAGGGAGACTTCATTTTCGGAGTGAGAATCCGCGAGCAGTCTGTTAATTAACGTCTTTGAAATGCTCGTTACAGTGACATAAAGCGGTTATTCCGGCGGCTGGTGTCCCATCAGCTGTGTTCATTCCAGTTTATTCTAGGGAGGTAACTCCGTTTCCACGAATTTAGCTGATCCTAGCAAAACCGCAGTTAACCAGCCCGTGATGCTTTCCCAGTAAGATGGTCACCACCCTTCGAACTTGGAGAGCATTCACCGATCGAGCTGACAATGAGAGACATTCCAGCGAGATATATCCGGGCGTGAAAAAAGGGAGGATCTATTCTATGGCTAGATATCTGTCCCATATATCGCATTTAGACAGACGTTAGACACTTTGTGTAATAAGGTGGTAAGGCAGGAAGGAAGGGGAAGGGAGGAAGGGTGGGCCAAGCTTGGCGAAACAAGGCAGTTAAGGGTGCGCCTCAATTTTCGGCGAGATTGCCATTACTCCGGGCTTCTTTTACCGCTTTCCCAGCTTTTCCAGGCTATCCTCTTTTAGAGCACTGCAGATCGTCAGCGGCTTTTTCCCTCTCAGCTATTACCACGCGGCTTTTCCTCGCCTTCTTCTCTCACTGCCAAGACCTTCCTTGTTGTTGCGCCCTCCTCCGCCACAATCTCGATGGACCCCGTCCTTTTTCTGCTAATTCTTCTTCCAGCACGACGTCGCGCTCGTCTTTTCGCGAATGCTTTCCCATTTCAGGGACGAATCGGGGGATAGGTTAGCGGCGCGGCGGCGAGCGGCGTGTGCTTTAGAATTGTTAATATCCCCATAGGATTCTGGGGGATTGTTGGTGCATGCTCTTCAAGTAATCCAGCGCGGAACACTTGAGTGGGAAAGGGAAGTGGGGTGGGGGATGGTCGGGTTGGGTGGAAGCCGGCCGAGTAGAATGAGCATTTCAGCAGGAGAAACGTTTACGCTCGACGTCCACCGGCGAGAAATGGTCCTTAGTGCGAATCAGGCGGCAGGAATAAAAGGAAGGAGGGAGTGAGAGTTGGGGGCGAGGGCAGCACTCTCAAAGGGCTTCAGCGTTTTTCCTGCGGGAGCGATATCGTGGTAATGCTGGCGAGCATATTTTCCTTTTTATGAAATAAGAGTCTCGCCGGAAGACCGGCGAAAATATCGCGGTGTCTCCGCTCTGCCTGGCTTTCCATCACTCGCAGGAGACCTTGTCTCCATTTCTCTCCTCCTCACTCTCTCCTCGGCTTCCGGGCTCTCTCACTCCTTCCTCGAGATGGCCACCCTCTCCAGAGCTGCACGTTTCCTTCTTGGATGCTGTTCGCGAGACATTTTCCTTGCTCCTTATCAGGCCTGCTTTCAGGGCCGCGCGCGCTTTTTCTTCCTTTTTATTCCTATCGCAGTCAATGGCCGTACTCGCGGCCGGGCGGGCGCACTGTCTCCTTTCGTTGCAATCTGCTCGCCACTTTTCAGCCATGAGCGCTCTTAGAGTGCTACCGGCCCTCCCGGCCACTGGCAGGAGGAGGATGCCTCCACTCCCGGTAAACGTTTACGATTGCTAGTTGCATTAAGGAGTCGTCGGCCTCAGAGACACCTCAGCGGCGGCGGCGGCGGCGTCGAGGCCCGATCGTACTCCCTTTCATTCGGATGCAGCATCTCCCAAAGAATTTACTTCCTGCTTTCTTCTCGTCATCCCGATCCATTCACGCGGCCGGCATTATTCTCCCGAGGACTCTTTTTGTCCGGCAAACTCCTCTTCGCGAGGATCGCGCCATTCCTCATGCCGAATCTTGTCTTCCGTCCCATAACAACTTGTTTTCGCCCCAGTGTCCGACACACATTTAGATCTTTCGTCACAATTCCAGTAATCCCGGGAGCGAGCAATTGTACCAGTCGAGGTTGGATTTAATATTTGTCTGTATTACCTGGCGTGTCCCAGCCACTGTCTCTCGGATTGCCTAACGAGTATTTAGCACCGCGGACCTAGGAGCTAGCTGTAGGTGTTTTCTGCTGGTTCCCAGACAATGTGCCTTTTACTGTGGTCGCGGTATTCCCCTCAAGAAACAATATAATGTGATTTAGGAGACCATTACTGCCACTGTACTTTCCGAGTAGTGCGAGCAGCGGCTGTGGTACACCGACCTCCCATAGACATACCCGGCTCACCATAGTCACGTATAACCCGACTATTCTCTATCTCATCTGGCCCAGCAGCCTCCTCTGCTTATCGCACCACCTTTACCTCCCGCCACAATGTTTCTCCATTCCCCTTTATACCCCCAACTCCCCCAACCCCACCGCTCTTTCAGATCCATTCCTTCTATTCTTCTAGATACGCTTAAAGTATAATATCTAATGGCTAGTAGAGGATCCCTTCAGTCGGCATACATCACTCTCGAACTCGCCAGTAATGAGCTTCATTAATTCCCTTCATTAGACACTCCTGCAGACCTATCTCGTTTCCTACGTCGAGTCCCTCTTTCCTATAATAACGATACCCTAGATTTCGAGTGCTCGCAATCGCGTCTCTCCCTCTTTCTCACTAGCGCCGCGCCGCGCCGCAACCTTTCCCGCCCTAGCAGCCATTGCTAACCTATGCTTCCTGTATGATTACGTTCGTTACGTGCCGGGGAACGCGCTATCGAATATTCGGCTTCCTCTATCTGGCGCGGGCATGTTTTATTCTCGTACGGGTAGAGCTGTGCCTGCACGAAATCTCAAGGGTCTCCGCTCCAGGAATTAGCTAGTTGTATTTTCCAATTTATTGAAGTCGTCCAATTGTAACTCGTGACGATTTGATGCGATCACGGGGAGAAAGATTTTTTTCGGGCGCATCCTGCGTGGAACATGGAGTCGACAGATAGACGCGCATAGCGCGAAATTGCTAGGCATATTGGAAAAAGTTGGCCTGTGCCTCATCGGCGCAAACGGTCAAGCTCTCCCTGCCTCCCCGTTCTCTATGGAATGCACTCGGCCATGGAGAGCAGAATAACGCACTTTATGGAGAATCGGCGAAGCGCGATCGCTCGTTAGAGTCGTCGATTCACCGCACGATTTCCCACGAGGTGCGCTCACCTAAAAGAGGGGTCGACTCGTCGGTAAATCGACGTTGTTTAGGGAATCCGAAAAGATCCAAGTTGAGTCGCATACGAAGTGGATCGGCGGTTGCTGCGCGGTTACACTCCCAGAAATAAAGAGGTTCCTCGCAGGACTCGCAACAGTTATGCTTTAAATATGCGATGCCAACAAAATGTTGCCGGCCAGTTCTCAATTGGAGGCAGGCATTGATGAAAGGGGGAACAAAAGGCGAATAAGGGAGGCATTAATGGAAGAATAAATTTCCGATTGTTCAGTTTATAGATGATGAAGGTAAACCGCACGGTGTCCCCGTGATCAGCATTACCGGATTCCAGTTTGAAACGGAACCGAAACCCAAACGATACCGCGACAGTATGATTAAATTAAACTTAAATATTGAATCAAGTCGAGCCAGGATTTACTTTCCATCCGGCGGATTAATTAATAAAAATAATCGAAGCAATCGGATTAATTTGCATCGGGCGCGCGCCTGGGCTTTTTGAAGTGGCGTACTCCCCATGCATATTCGGCCGCAGAAAGGAATTACGCGCTTTCGATTTTGGCCGGGGGAGGTCGGTCGGCCGACGCAGGCCATAGCGCGGCCCGGCCGATCGCTTTCGTAATTTTCAACCCGCTCGAGAATCGGCCAACCGAATACAATATCGTTTCATGGCCAACCTCCTCGGCCATTGCCACTAACTCTGATTTAGATATTAACTCCATTCTACTACCCGATCGACTGCGAACTGGTCCGGACATATTAGTTAAATCTGCTCGATTTCCACTGTGGGATCACACAATAAGTGCCACAAAGTGTTTCTCTCGCATTCCTAAATGAAGTAGCGCACTGTCTTTGGCAGTTAAACACACCAGTTTAATTGCTGCGTTTGCACACACTTTCCTAGCGGCGCAACGGTGGTGATGTGGCCCATAAAGCCGATTTTGTATCCTGGCGTTCATCTGAGCGTGCTGCGCACACATAAACCCTTGTGATCGCAGCATCCCACCGCTGGGAATTACGGGAGCGCGAGATTTGCACGAGCAATTTTCGCGAGCTGCAATTTTATGAAGTCCTGGGGTGCTTCCCCACCTCTCCTCCTCTCCTCTCCTCTCCGCCTCCTGGCCCTCCAAGACAGGGAGTCGTCATTTGTCAGGGGCCCGGTAATCCTCTTTTTTACTGTTCGTCACCGGCCCGTTTATCTTCCAATCTTTTATCGTTCTAATAAATTTGCCGGTGCCGGCGGTGATTTAGCATCGGCCGAATATTTCGCGAGAGATGGATCCGCTCGGCATGGCTTCTGCCGACTACATCCCGTCTACCGCCACTCCCTCCCAACCTCCCAACCTCCCAACCTCCCGACCACCCGAATCCCCGAGCACCGGTCCGCGCCACCCCACTATCCGTTGCATCGGTGCGCGTGCTGTTATTTCGAAGCTGCCACCCTTCGCACTTTTAGATTGCAAAAGCTACACTGGGACAGGCATTGTCTGCTGGCGAAAAATCGGCCGGAACGGAAAGAATAGCGCGAGAGCACTCGGCGCAGGGGTCGCACGGCTCACGGATTAATAATCGCTTATGTACTGTTGAGTGATTGTGTCCTCAAGGTTACACAGAGACAAATCCAGCGAGCTCCATTTTTCGTCTCCTCTTTGTATTCGCATTCAAAGGGCACGATACGTGCTCGGCATCTGAATATGGCCGTTTGCTCGACTTCATACGACTCTCCCTGCATTGTGGACCATCTTCCTTTTTTCTTCCCTTCTTTTTTTAGCAGGAGCCATTGTTCATTTCCACGGAGAATCCGGCTATCACTTTTTCGGGGCTATCCTCGCGTCTTCGAGTAGCGAACTACACGAAAATTTGCCCGGCAATCCCTTTCCTAACCGAATTAGATCTGGGTTAGCTGTACTCTTTCTTAACGAATGACAGGCCAGGGATTATAGACAGGATTTTATAAGGGGCTGGTGGCCGTCCCGTATTCTCCGCGTAATCGTAGCTAAGACGAATAATCGCCTTAGCCGCGATTACATCGATCGAATACACAGGTAATCCCCGGGACGATGTTGCCTTTTAACGGCATTTTCGTGAGTCGACTCTGACCGCAGGGCGGAAGCATCGATAAAGTCAAAGGAGAATTTATCACTGCTCGAGCGGGGTGCGAGGTCGCCTCCTAATCTTACCCCTAATCTCCCGCCAGACAGATCCCGTAGAGGAGAGCGCTCCGTTCGGTGATCTAAAGCCTCATTCGTACTGGGTTTCTCTTAGCTTTACCACCGTCTCATACGTGGCTGCAATGGCAACTCGATCAGCCGAGAGAGCAGAGCCCGCACCAGAGCGCAACAGATGAAGACTGACACGGCCGACTTTCCCGCATCGATTACGATTGCCAAATCGTGGCCCGACTGCCTCGCCTCGCCTCGCCTTACGAATCGTTGACATTATTCCGCAGGAGGAGCCGCTTTAGCTTAAGTGAATTTCGTAATAATAATGGTAGTGTCACGTCTGGCAGTATTCACGGAGGGAAAGGGGGAGGAAAGGGGAAGGCGGTGGCTGGGATTCTGGATGTAATTATGAGGGTGTCTCGGTGCCGAATGCCGCCGCGACGTGCTCCCAAGCTCGACACGGACGCGGCATGCTTCTGATAGAGAAATAATTGTGCCTTCAGCATCTACGAAGGATATCGTCGAGAGGACGTCCCTCGCTAATGAAGCCGGCGGCACAGTGCGCGTACCATCCTCCAAGGGGCATTGAAGAATTCAGCCCCAAATCGGGGATGGCACGCTAGAGAGATCAAGCTGTAGGAACAACCGCTGTAAATCCCCTTCGAAAATCGTGCTAGTCTAATGAGCTTTCACATGGAAAGTGAAAAACAATCTCTTAAGTAGTAAAACTCTGTTTGGAAGGCGGGAGAAAGGTATGCGGCTAATACCATTATCGAAATTAATGTTCCAACGGGACGCAATGATGGTACTGGTGGTGGTGGTGGTAGTGGCCACCCCGGAGAGAAGTTATCCGAACAATCCCGCCACGAAGCAGACTTACTGCTACTTCTCCGGTAGGAGAGAGAGAGTGTTTTAAGTAGTTCGCCCGTTTTAACCGTCTCACCTACCACCCTCTTCATGCCAGTTGACCCAGAATGCCTCTCCTCCTGTTGCGAGACCCTTCGTTTTCTCCCTCTCTTACTCTCCTCCCACTTGCTGTTCCTCTTAACTATCCTTCTCTCGCTCTCTGCCACTCTCACTGACCCTCTCCCTCTTTCTCACCCCTCAGAGCATCGGCACCCTCTCACCGCGCCCGCTCTTGAGGGTAGTTAAATTTGTAATTTAAATCAATGTTAATCCCAAAAGCGGCGCGCAACACACCCAATTGGAATTCATGGGCGAAACGCGTCGAGGAGACGCTTATCAGGTCGATCGGCAGTTGACGCTTCTTCGATTGAAAGAGGATAGCCCCGATATGCCATTCGGAATAAAGCTATTTACCAGAGAACACTCTTCCTCATCCGGCGGCGATGGATGAAGTATCACAGCACTCGAGTATATCTCCCGAGGACCACTTCAACTCTATTTGCTCTTGCAATATCGCAAGAATCTCCTAACACCTGGATATCGATCAAACTCTTACTATGCAAAGATCAGTCGGCCCCTCATGTTTTAAACATGCCCTCGAGAGAATTCAAATCTATTTCGAATCCCAATGATCGTGGCCGCCCTTAGATGAGCCCCTCTCAATCCGCACTCGCTCAAAATTCCTTCATCAATCCTGATTTCCTAGCACTTTCGGCTCCCATTTCACGATGGCCCGCTCCTACAATCTCGGAAATTCAGCCGAGTTATTTTGCGGTTAAGACGTCCTCCCTGAGTGCAAACTTCTGAAAGAGGCATTCATCCTATACTCCTCCCCTTCCCACCCTCACCCTCAGTCACTCTTTAATCTTCAAGGTGTACAGGCAGTGTTCACGCAAGATTTACAAGCTTTCGAGCTGGCACGCGTTAGGCTTCCGAACGCCTGCTCTAAATCGATAGGGAAGCTTCGGCAGCCTTAGACTCTTATTGACGAGAAATAGCGTGTGAAATCTCCGACTGATGCGTCTTGGCTTAACTACTTCCGCAGGGAAAAAGATGGTCGGGTCGGGAAGCAGCAGAGGTAGTAGTACTAGTACTAGTCGGTGCTCAACTATTCGGAATAGGAATTCTGGTCGCGGCCTGCTCCATAAAAGGCATATAAAAGTCACGCACGGCCGCATGTACCTGTAATATATGTATAATACATAGATGCTGGGCGATGTGACGCGTTCTGGAGCCGGGGGCTAAATCGTGGCGTATAGCCCGCTCGATCAATTATTGGATTCCTACGGCCAGTACGAACGAGCGCGGAATGAAAAGCGGCCTGGCTATCTCTTCGTTTCAACTGCATCCCGTTTCCGTCCTCCCGGCCCGCTTTCTACCCCGCTCGCACAAACCAAAGGCGCTGCCAATCCTTTCGATTCATGCCGAGATCATCCTCGAAATAGGAAAAAGTGTCGCCCAGAGAGAGAGAGGGTGGGAGGGACTCGTTTGAAAGCTGTACTTGGCGTAGTGCTCCGAGTCCGAAGCCATCACGGATTCTGATAAACGGTTTGTTATGATTGTCAGGAGAATCAGTTTGCATGAGTCGCGTGCGCGTCATTAACTTCGTTATTGGCCTATTCCAGTCGGCACTCGTCGGGGGACTCGAATCGTGTGTCAATTCCCGGTGGAAGGCTGCCGGCTCCTCATGCAGGTTGGCGTGTGTGCACTGTGCACGTTTGGCACGCACCAGAGCCTCCGCTGTCCGTGCTCGCACGCGTCTCCCTGCCATTATGCAGACAGGCGCGTATATGCTCTCTCAGGGATCCCAGGGACCAACCACGATCCACTAACACCGGCTCGCTCGCCTCTTCGTCATTATACCTGCTATGTTCGAAAGCGTTCCTTCCCCTCTTGGGATACGCACGTAAATTCCAAATCGAGAATTACCCTCCTACCTCCCACTCTCCATTAGACACTACCGCCCGTAATTTTCCCTTACTATCTTAAGCCGAATTCACGCCTCTATGCTCTCTCATAGCCTTCCTCCTTCAAGAGGAGGATCGCTCACCTCTATTATAGGTCAACCATGTATTCATTGACTGTCAGCGTGTGGTTAGAGGGGGGAATGATTTTCGGGAGTCCCTCCAGAGCGAGATATACGAGCCTCTTCGTCATTGCCTCTTTTTCAGAGGCTTCTTCCAGCCGGGCGAGACTCTTTTCGGCCCCGCTTTAAAAAGAAAGCAGGATGAGTTATGATTTATCGCGACGTTGCGAGGCAAGCTGGCGAGGGTGGCGAGGGCTGGGTGGGCATACATATATGTATGCGGAAGGGGACACCTACGTCGAGCCAGAGGTCAAACTGAGAGGTGCAGGGAATGCGTTAGGTGAGCCATGGTTCACATGGGAAATGAATGTTCTGTCGCGAATGGAACATGTCCCTAACACACGCGTCTATCTCACAGGGAGATTCACTTCATCGAGTGAGAACGCACATCCTCAATACGCGGTCTTTCGCCCCACTCTTCGCACACCCTTTCTTCTTCACTCCACTTCTGCAGAAATAAGTGGAGACACCACAAGAAACTTACTGGTTTATCGGTACGCGGATATCTTTCAGAAACAGCATTGGATAATAGTCATTGCTAGGATAACTAGGTATATTTGCCAAGTTCCTTATAGGAAGGAGCAAGTTAATCACCAGGACGTCAATTCTGTTCTTTCGAGGCTTTTTCTACGTACCGACGAGGTTCATGCAGACGGTAGGAAGAACTGGCTTTAGTTCGCCGTACTGCAAACAGCCGGCGAGTGTACTAGATAGGAGTGTAAAAAATACACCCCCCTGGATAGTCGTAGGAGAGGAGCCGTCCGGCT
Organism: Ectemnius continuus; assembly: GCA_910591665.1. Lineage (NCBI taxonomy): Eukaryota > Metazoa > Arthropoda > Insecta > Hymenoptera > Crabronidae > Ectemnius > Ectemnius continuus. Next base: position 892,329 of record OU342866.1, read on the forward strand.
CTCGCACCGAGTTTCAGGCAACTTTTATTCCTTGGCCGCGCTATCAGGAACGCGCTAACGATTGTGGCTGGAGCGAGAGGTCCCCTAGTAGTCCGGCTTCCAAGCGCCAGGTAGACTCCAAGCTCTTCCACTAACTTTTCCTTAACCCACACCACACTTCCGTTTCCCTTTCGCATTTTCTTCGATGCCCAAGGTCCTCCGAGTCTCATTTGACTCGTCTGCCTTTCTTGCCCGCGCTCACCCTCCCTTTCTTCGCATCGCTTCGGCTATTATTTGTTGTCCCCTTAAGTAGAACTGATGAATTAAAACACTTCATCCTCCGCCAGCCAGCCGGCTCCCACTGCCTTCCCTTAAAAGCAATAGATCTCCACCCTCTTCCCCGCCACTCAACTCTCCCTCCCTCGGCATTACTAGTTCGCCTCTGTCGTTGAAGTAGCGTGCGCGATGGAAGCGATTTCGCGCAATTCCAGCTTCTAAAATAGATACGTCCGGGCCGGCGGGAAATTCCTCACGTAGGTAGACGTCGAATGATAACCTGACAGGGTTTCCACGGCATCTTCACTCGCGCAGTTTATCACGCGGAGGCCAGCTAGCTACGTGCCGGAGTGAGTGGGTGTAGCTAGGCGATCGAGGCGAGAGAAAATATAATAACATAAATCGTTCAAGCACGTCAGTGGGCCGCGATCAGAAATTCCCGGCCACGTGCTAAGTGTCGTCGTCGCTGGGCCGCGCGCGATCCCTGGGCCCCAGATTAGCCCTCTGCTTCCTTCTTCAAGCCCCTCTCTTCCTTCCTTACTCGGCCTCGATCTCTCTACGTGGCCCGAAAGCCAACGGGGCATCGTTGTATAATAGTTATTTATGTCGCTACCAAGGAGACCAGTGAATGGTCCAGTCTACCTTCCCATTCGTACGTGTGCATCTCCCATTCCTTCTGTCCACGTCTAAGCGGTCGAGCTATCGATTCTCAAGGTATCCATCCTCCCTCTCTCCCTCTCACCCTCCCTCCAGCAAAGCAGCGAGCCAACACCGTCACATATACTGCCGGCAGTAAATGCCGGGATTTATCGTCGACATATTTATAATGTCGATGTTTCTTCGAGGCAGATGGAGGCATGAGTCTTGGCCACAGTCGACGCTGCATGCTCTCTTCTATTTTGCATCAGCCCACCGGGACACCCTTAAAATAGCTGTTTACGGCTCGGCCAATCGATACAGCTTCAGGACGATCTAGGCTAATGGAGTGAATTCCACTCGCCACGGCAATTTATAGCTCCTTTACCTTTTGGCCAAATGTGTACTCTTACTGTAATTCAACTTTCTTCGCCAACTATGTACATATATGCTTCCCATTCAAGAGAGTCAACGACAGTCATTAGTGGAGTGTGCATTTTTCTGTAAATATGGATTTTCAAGGAAGCACTGTGCACAAATGGGTTGGTCGATTACTTGATTTTTTGAAGGAGCCACTGGGATGGCAAAAGAGCGAAGTTGGTAACGAGGCTGGATACCTATTTTTAAATTCATCCAGGGAATGGCCCCCGTCCGCGGTAAGAACTCCGCGGTTGTTAGGAGAGAAAGCGAAACAAGAATTCTCCAAGTGGTAGATGCTTGTTAGGAATTTGTGCCGTGACTTCATTTGACAGCGCATTCATACTTACCCCGGATGAAACTTCGCATTCATCAATTCCCAACAAGTCCCGCATTATTTCTGACTCGGTACAGTAGCATGCTTGAGGCAACTTTCAAAAAGTTGTGTGCATTTCCTTCGCGAAATCAAAGCCGGGAGGACCGGCAGTTTTTTTGGGATAATGTTAAAGCGCGAATGGGTTTTGATAATATGGTCCGCCGGCAGGTTTACATTAGTGAGGTCGAAACGATCGAGGGCTGGAAGGGCGCGGCGCGGAACGGCGCGGAACGGCGCGGAACGGCGCGGCGGCTCTTCGACAATCGTAGTTCACGCCGGCTCTCAAAGGCCCTGAGCACTCTCGGCTTTCAAGCAGACGATAATACGGCAGAAAGCAGGAGAATGCAGGAGGAAAGCAGCGGCAGCTCGCCTACCGCTTGATTAAAAAAAGCTGCCGTAAAAATGTCGTTCCAACCTTATCCTCTTTCACGCGAGGCAAAGGCGGGCGGGCGGGCTCGCGTTTCGCATTGTCCTCCATAAATATTGATGTCGGCAGAGCGCGTGGATTTCCTCCCTTCCGTCAGGAATCTCATTCTTGGTAGGTAGGACGGTTCGCGCGAATAACGCGAGTTTATTGAAAGTTGCGCTCGAATGTCGTTCTCGTTAGGGGCGCATCGATCACTAATAAAATTGCAGGGCCAGTGAGAGGCGTGCCCTGGCGGAGCGGAGTGGAGCGGAGCACGGAGTTTCGGAGAGAGGCATTCGTTAAACGCAACGAGGAGAGAAGCGTGAGCGTGTAGCCAATGCCGGGGATCGGGCAAAGATCAATGTCGCTCGTTACTTCTTCCGTCTTTAGCTGGCTGGCTTGCTGCTACATAACTAGTGGCGCGCTGGCGAAACTTTCCTATTCCCTTTTCGGAGCCACCGCGGCAAAGTAGCTGCTGGTCCAACCGCCCTCCCTTGATTACAGAGATCTGAGTTTAAATTGATCCCGGTGTTTACTCTCGCTGCGCCGCTCAACCAGCTTCCTCTCCCCTGCCTCTCCCCCGCCTCTCCCCCGCCTCACCCCTCTCGCGCTCAGCTCTGTTCTCCAACTCCCTTGGTGTCCTGTCCGCTTCGACGAACGCCGCCCACCCATTCACCCTCTGTGTATCGTTCACCTCCCCTCTCCCTGCCACCCCACCAACGTGTATCTCTTCAAAGTTCAAAGTTATCTCCGGCGATTCGCACTCGATTAAACCGCGCGCGGCGCGGCCTCCTCTTGGATTGAACTTTTTATAAGAAAAACCTCCTTGGCCGCACCGTGGCCACTCTCGCTCTATTAATATCGCTCGAGCACTATATTTAGCTGTCACCGATAGCGCCCGATGCCTCTCGATAAACCTACCAGCCTCTTCTCAGCGTTAATAGCTTTTCTTCGGCAAGGATCTCCTCAACTTTTGGTATCCTCGAAATGATATACTCGTATGAGGAAAGTATGGGAAGGGAAGCATTGCTCGGGGGAGAAGTTGATGGGTGGTTGTAAGGGCGGGTGGGAAGGGTGACTGGACGAGGAGGGAGGAAGAGCGAGTGGAGGAAAAAGATGAGAGGTAAAGTGAAGCGCACTGGTGAGGAAGGGGTCCGCGGTGCGAATACGGCCCGGGATTGGCTTCCGTATGCATAGCATTTTAAAGTAACTTCTTAATGCCATAAGCAGCGGCAAGTAGCTAACAGGTGTTGCGCTTTCTTTCGTACGGCGGTCGGCCAACTTTGATACTTAACGCGAAAATTTAACGAGCCACTGCGAGAGCCCGGAAATAATTCATGCTTTTCCTTGGCATCCCCGACCTCGAAAAGTCTCTCTTGCTATCCACTTCTTGGGGCTCGCGTAGTTTCCCCGACTTCATCCGGGATGTCGCAGTGCACAAGCCTCTCTCCATCTTGGAAGCGAGTGTAAGCGGTTCGAGAATGCGCAATCAGGGAAGTAGGCAAGACAGGCCAATAATTAACATAGCCACGCGGACGGAAATGATGGCTATTTCGCTTGACGAATTACGGAGGCGGCACTGTTCGCACCTGTTGTGAAACTGGGAGGGCCTCTCTCTCTCTCCGGCCTGCTCTCCGCTCGCTCGGAAAGTGTTTCGTCATGTCTGCTTAAGCCCTCGGATCCTCGAACGCAGCAGAAGTGCGAGAGAGCCGTACGCGCGCGGGCGCGCGCGCTCCGGTGAATCGCGCAATTAATCTTCGATTCAGAAGCCGGCCTGTCGAGCACTTCGCTAATCTCGCCAGCTATTCGGGCATTCGGGGGTGTAAAACGATGGGTGAAAACGATGACCATCGCAAAATCACGACGTCGAGAGAGCGAGGAACAGCCGGCTCCCCCTTCATGGTGAACACGTTTCCGACTTCTCTTCTGTCTCTCCGATTCTCACTAGCAGCACTTCCACCCTCCCATTCCACCCTCTTTTGTACTTTCTTCTGTCCCGACAGATCTCATCAAAACGGAAAGCTCTTGCTTTGCGATTCTCTTCCACCTGTTCTCTACCAATTAGCGCTATTGATTGGACTGCCAAATCTCCCCAAGCCATTCTCAACTAGATCGGCCATCCTTTTGCCTCGGCGTTTAACTTCTACATCATTGGTGAGGCATTGAGTCGATTGTGTACGACCATTAATACAAAGGAATATCCACTCGAGTTTGCCCTGGTGTACTACACACCGATTCATTTAGAAGTACAGAACCATTGGGTTTTGTCGGGTATCCGCTCAGTTAACTAAATCGATAGGAAATTCCGACTGAAAGAGATTGACTGAACTTGGAGTTGCGTTGTCCGAATGACAGGTCGCGTCGTGGGCCGCGCCCACCCACTTTCAGACTAGCTCCGCTAGACACTGCATTCGTGCAGTAGTCTCATCACGCAGTGATGTTCATTTGCATGTGGAAATCCCGTGTTTACTTATGGCGCGCGCGGGCTGTTTCATTGATTTTAATTAGAGAGCAGCTCTGATTTCAGTACGTCTACTGCTGGCCGAGCCAGCAGCAGCGTCCTGATATTTTCCCCTCGACACCCACTGCACACCGGCTGCATCGGGGAGAACTCAGACGTCTCTCATGAAAGATACATCGGCCAGTTATACAGCCTACCATAAAACCAAACGCTAAACCGCCCTCGTAAACTGCGCGGCCGAATCACAGCCGGAATTCGTTAGGGTTCAAGTGTCATATAAGTGCTTTTCTATTCTTTCGATTTATCAGTGGTCGTTTCGCTTGGCATTAGGCTAGTTACTCCAAGGGAAGATGAGATATCAAGCCTTCCTCCTGACTTACTATTTCTGTTTTCGTGCGACGTGCACCGCATCTTTAATGCATCAACTCTGAAGAGTCCTAGCAAGTTCTGCCGATGGAAGAAAGAGAGAGGGAAAGAGGCAGAGGGAGAGAAGAGTGACTGCTCTCTAATCGGGCTGGTCAGGAGGAATTTCCATACTGTCCTCCATATCAACGGCGCTAGTCTCTTCTCTCGCACGATGCACCGGCTGCGTTTGCCGAGAAGATCGCTGGCTTGCCGAGTGGGCAGAAGTGAGCACGCTGTATGCTCGTCACGTCGACATTTCGCCCACGTACCACTTTCCCGAAGTCTGCGCGGCCGGGAAAAGGGAAAATGTCGAGGAAGAAGAGAGCGGAACTGTCGAAGTTCGGTTTTATAAAGAGTGCGCCCGCTCTTCCCATCTCTTTCTCACTCACTCTCTCCATCTCTCCGTTGCTTCTTCCCTTTCCCAGTAGATGCCTCGTGAATATCTGTATTCCGTCGATGCGGATAGAAAATATTCAGCTCCGGCGAATGAAAAAGAGGGAGAGAGAGAGAGAGCTGCCGCTGGTTTCATTTACATTATGCACTGTCCTCCTGAAATCTCTCTGTTTGCGGTTTATCGAGCGCGAGCGCTTTTCCTTCTTTCAATCTGTCTTGTTTCCTCATTGTTGACTATCTGTCGGTGGCTCGGGGACGCTTGCACCACTGCTCTCCCTCTATTTTCGTCGAGATTTACCCTCTCATATGTTGCATCCCAGTGATAATAGGAGGGAGAGTGTTGTCCGCGAGCGAACAATCGGACATTTCGAATCGCGGCCCCAACGAAACCCGAATCCTTCCGATCCTCGTCACTCTGCCCGATTGTTTTCGACCTGATTTAGATTGGGCATGGTGGGGCCACGGCAATTATTTGCCGGGAGACGCGCACAGTCGAATAGATGAAATTTCGGCCGGACCATGTCAGAATTGCGCTAGCGGGTTTGCCCGGGAAAATAGAGAGCAGCGGCATGTAATTCGTCCTTTTGACATGAGCTGTCAGGCGAGCCAACCGCGCACGCGGCTGCCTTTCGCATTGAGCTACACACGTGAAATATTGTGTCACGCTTTAACGACGATGGCAATTCCACTCTCCGGGCGCGCACTTGCTCATCGCAAGTGTAAGAACCGCTCGCGATCGATGGCCATTTTTTTCGGCCTGTTTTAATCAACGACAGGCCTCCGCACGATTGCCGGATGGCCATCCAGAATGATGGAGCTGCTTTCGTCAGAACATAGGCCTCTCTGCCGAAAGTCAAAATTCACCTGGCGAACGAATTCGATTTCCAGGAGTGGAGGAGCGCTCTTAAACTTAGAGGTCAAGGGAGAGTGAAGTAAAAATGTTTCGAAGTCCAGTGGCCAAGTAAATGCAAAGCATGGCTAGAAGGACGAGTCGATATTGTCGGACCTTTCGAAGCCTGCTCGTGACGAAAGCAAGCCATTGTATCCAATTCCTCGGAATCAGATTGAAGCGGAAACTCTTGAGTACGTACTAGCTGTACCAGTAAGGTGGGACTGAAAAAGGCGGTAGATGCCATGTTCCACTCGTTTTTCGGCCTTCCCTCGCCTCTTCCAACTTGCTGCTGCTGCTGCCCCTATTCCCAAACGTCTTATTTCCTCTTCTTACTTCCTCCTTCTATGTTTGCTTCCACCTTCGCTCCTTCCATGCTACTATTACGATTGGAACCCGGTTATGGCCAGGGATTTTAGGACCTAATAACTGGAATTGGAAATCGGCTGGCTGCTCCTTCCGTTTCTAGGTCCTCCAATGCCTGGATCAGCTCCAGTCCTCATAGCTCCTCTCTTCCACCTTCCCTAGAAAAACTCCCCTCGTGCCTCCTTCCATTCTGTTTAATGTCCCCGGCTCATGAGGATCTCCAACATCCACCCGATATTTTGCACTATGATATATTGTGTCTTATTGTATTGTCGGTGGATGTGAAGTTCTTGGCAAACAAAACTTCCTTCGGCACAGTATTTCCACGAGTGTTTGCCATCTCGATAGGGTATTGGCATCTGGCGCGCCGCGAGTAAGTGAAGAGATCTCATTGATACTGCGCGAGCGCACTGCCAATCCACTCGGAAAGCTCGATAAGTACTCGTTAAAATCTTTCCCAATTGCGGGAAAATTCTTGGAGACTTGAAGCGTGCGGGCCAGTTGGAGCGTCAGGAAGGAAACTACGATAGCAATTAATCCTCGCGTGACAAAGCACTTTATCATCGCGACACTTCTATAACAGTAGGTACGCCCTGGACGACCATCTTCTCGATACGTCATTGGGAGGCTTCCTCTCCCACCGGTGCAATCGGCGCCAACTCACTCGTTAGAAAGAAGCTATAATTTCGATTCTCCTACCAAGTGCGAAAGCTTGTAGCATCCCTTCGGGATCGCCGGGAAGCGGTGGTTCAATGAAAACATTTTTCTTCCGGGTATATCGTGATCTGGAATGGGATAGAAGGCGGCGGAGAAAGTGAAGGAAAGGACAGCTCGACTGGTGAAATGAGGAGGGAGTAAGGAGATTGGCCATTATATGCGTTGAGTTATACAGTAGCTAGTTGGAGGAGCGGAGGAGAAGGAGGAGGAGGAGCAGAAGAGCCGGAGGGGCCATCAACCCGAAGGTAGGAGGGTAGCTTCCGATTACCATCCGCAAACATATAGATTTCTCGTGTCCGCGGAGCGCGCGGAATCCATTTCGAAGATAGGCATCGCGGCTCATCCGAAATATCAACCGCGAATTTCCATTATGAAATCGTTTGTTTTCACAGAGGAGAGGAGGTTAACGATACAAACAGCCGGGTACATGTTCCTGGCGAATCGAATGTAAACGGCTCGCGTGCATATATGCGCCCTCTCTCCCGTTTCATAATCCGTCAGATTTAATTTACTACCACAGATCCACTGGAATTCCTGTCTGCGCGTGACCCTTTCCACCACCCTGCCCATCTTCCTCCTCTCCGCGTCCTTCCCATCCAGCAGTGTACAAGTCGGGTTATTGCGGAATCGAAAAATCCCGCGGCGGGAAAGCGGTCATTATGAAAGTAAATGAGAAATTATTTCGTCGGACGAGTGGGACTTCCCGTCTTCTTTCCGGCGCGAGCCCGCCACGATTAGCCATTGCATGCAAAATGCATCAGGATCTGTTTGGCCAGTCGACAGAGTCAGTGATAATTAAAACTCTTTTTTCTCCACGGAGCCGGGCATACCAACGAGTACCAGAGGCATCTGAAACAGGGTGGAAAGTCGGAATATTACTGTCACCGGGGTAGTTTATACCCTGGACAGAATGATCGGTCCGTTGGTCCGCCCTATAATTAGTTTCCTGTTGGCTTTTCTCAAAAAAGCTTCAGTTATTTCAGTCAATAAGAATAGTTTCCTTTGAAAATATTATGCCCTGGTATAAAGGACTTAGCGACGAATAGCCTTCGTTCATGAATATCTTTCCAGCGTGCCCTGGAATCGATTAGAGTTCTTGTCTGACCGCGACGACTCGAGGGGAGTCTGACGGTTGGCTGGCTGGCTGGCTGGCTGGCTGGCTGGGTGGCTCTTATACGAGAATATCTCTGGGTACACTTGCTCTATCGTGATCTCGAAGATGATGTCGCCGATTGAAAGTGGAGCGAGATCGAGGGGTCGCCGAGTTTGAGTGGGTGATGTAGCTTAAATTCTAATAATGTGAGATATGAGTGAGGAGCGACGATGTGCGTTAGCACTTGAGACGGCTGCGATATGAACCTCATCCTTTCCCATCGGCCACAAACACGTAGAAGTGAGTTCGTCTTCTGATTCAGGAGGGCCAATCCTCCCCTGCTTTGCCTTGGGATATAAAGTCTTGGAAAATGGGCAGAGATATAGTGCCGTCAGCGTTTTTTGAATTATTCCCCTTTCGAAGAACCCCACCGCTCCCTGACTTCAGCTAGCTTTAACGAATTCCCACGAATTTTCTCAGATTATTTTCCCAACTCGTTCCGAACCAATCCTTCTCTGTGTCAAGCCCGCTACATTTTTACTGAATAATGCGTTGGCAAGGAAATATCAGTTTCATAGGATTCCCAAAAATGCATTTTATAAAGCGGAGGGAAATGTTTTATACCAACTTTCCATTTTATTAGATCGCCGTGTAACGAACGCCCGTTGGCAGACAGATTTCAAAAGCAGCACCATTTCAAACAGCTTCATTGTAGCGTGCAGTGAATGATTGAAAGCGTTTAAACATTATGGTGACGAGGTTCCATTTGAAGGCAGCCGCTTGTAATTTTTTGTCAGGCAGCGCGGCGCGGCGCGGCGCGGCGCGGCGCGGCGCGGCCCTGGTGATTTCATTGAATAATCATTTTTTCAAATATTCGATCTACCGGTGGCGTGGCCGCTGGTGATATTAACAACGGAGTAACCGAGCGTGTGGTTATCATCGCTTGTTTGACATTGCGTTCAGAGGCGAATTAATTTACGAACTGTCAATGTTATTGTCAGCCTAATATCCCCGAATAGCAGAGAATTTCTCTGGCGCGCACCACTGTCAATTCCAAAGAGTGAAGCGTATAATCGATCTAGCTAGGATGCACATTTAGATATCGAGCAGCAGGAAACTAGTGTCATCGAGTCTGGTCTGCCTATAGGTCGAAGCTTCCAAGGTTCGTCCTTTAGGAGGATTCGGAATCGGCGGTACGTGCTTTTGCGTTGAAACAGCTATTCTCCGCTCTGTAGAACGGATCCATGGTCAGCATGTAGACAGAGTTGGATGGGCGGAGAATTAATTGAAAGTTCGTCAAGTAGCGTGTGAGCTTGTGGCGATCGGGCGAACTTGTGTAGAGGAAGCAAGCGGTCTGCCGCGGCGAGGGCTTCTAGTTCCTAGTAGTGTATCGAGTCTCGCAGTCTCGCAGTCTCGGAGTCTCGATTCTGTCTGGGCGAGGTATCTCAGCCCGAAAATGGCCGGAGCCGTAAATTTCGCCGAGTATCAACCCATAAATTGAAAATGCAGGGCGTTCCAGGATCAGTTGATGGCTCGGCACCCAGGAAGCGGTAGTTCCAGCTACTAACATTGCGAGCAGCCTCCACCGCCGCCGAAGAAAACGCTTCTTCGGCCATAAACGCCGTATCGGCGGCCGTTTCTTCGGCACGGCCAACAGCTACGATCTCGAGAGAGGAAATTTCCTCGTGGCTCGTTTCCCCTGGTGTTGCGCCTGGCACAACAAGTGCCGCTACCCGCCCTCAACCCACAAACCCACACCCCCGCCCCGCCCCGCCTAGATTTCACTCCCGATAGCCGCCTGAGCTACGGCCGATCGACCCCGTTTATTTCGCGATCCTCTCTCGTTAACGAATTGTGCCGCCACTCGCCTCCATTTAATACTGCGCCCACCCTTACACTTTCCTCGTCGTCGCCTTCCAACACTTTTCTTCATTTTACCCTCGCATCTACAATACCCCTCCCTCTTTCTCCTTACCTTATCTACTTCTTTTGGCAACCCTTCGTCCCAATATTTTTTCTCTATCAAAGATTCGATTACTTTCGGCAACTCGCTGTACTCTCCAACTTGCTAGTAAATCTAACGCACCCACACACTCACTGAATGCCATCCGGCAGCGACTTTCCTCTTTGCCTCTTTGCTGGCAGAGCCAAAGTCATGTTACGGGAGCCGGGCGATTCGTACTTAAAGTCCGAAGGCAACTTCCCTCGAAACTATGTGGATCCCGGGAATCCGAGGGGTGTTTGAAAAATCAGAGAATTTTTATTGACTCTCGGGCAATCGAATTCCCTCTCCCGCGGAACTTTGGTCGATATTCAGATATCAGGTACAACGGTAATACCGTGCCGGAGGTACACAGGATCCGCAGTAGTTTTTCGCGATTGTCGGGGGTTCGGTAGGGGTTGGCGGGGGCGGCGGAAGGGGAGGTAGTCGTATCTCCGAGCGATCCGAGCGAACGTTCTTTCAATCCCTCCGTGCTCCCCCTATCCACGGTAATTCCAATTGAATGTCGTCAAACCGAGAGATTCGATCGAAGTCACTTCGGAATGTGTCCCGTTCGTCCGTGCACATGCACGTGTACCTAACTCGTTTAGAGAGCGCGATCCTTCCCAGACAGATAGAACTTTAAACGCACTGGAAAGCCAGGAGAAGGATCGATCGGGCGTAGCTTTCAATGATTAGAGGGGTATACCAGTTTGGAAGCCCAACTGAAAAGGGGAAGGGTGTTCTCGCGGTGGATTGGTTGCAGCTGCAAGTAGCGCGCTCTGTTCAACAGTTAAAATAGTGTCGGCCCCGGGGAATCCAGGATAAACAGAGACTCGGCGAAACAATGAAATTCGCTAGGGCAAGTGCTCTCGATATGAAGGGACCCTCAAAGCAGAAAAAGTGGTAGTGTCGGGAGAAAAAGAGCAGCGGGGCGAGAAGGGAACTTGGAAAACTGGTAGGCAATAAAACTGGGGGCAGAGGCCGAGCTAGTGGTATAAAACGTGGCCGGTTCCGCAACGTAAACCAGGCTGAACGACCTCGAAATCGTTTTGAACGTGTGGTGACGTGCGTGAGAGCGAATCGCGAATTGCAAATGAACGAGCATCCTGTCCACGGATACACGACTTTTCGCAGCTACCCTTTTATTCCCTTTCTCCCGGACCCACTCGGCCCCGTCCAATCGATGCATTTTAATTACTCGCACTAGTTGCCACTGCGTTCGCCCGAAAACTTTTCCCAGTTTACTCACCGTCTTCATTCTATTCTCTCCATTAAATTATTCACAGTGAAAATGGGTGAAAGTGGTCGATTTGACTGTATAAAGATTTAATCACTCGAGTATTGGAAGCAGGGGGATGAATGTATAAGTATGAATAGTGCCGAGACATCGGAGGAGGGTAAGAAATTTCGCGGGGACGAGCGTTCATAGCTGCTGTCTCGAATTCCTGATCGGAGGTGCAAGTATTTCACGACCTGGTTCGCTAGTTGGTGATACGCTCGTCTCCTCGAGCTATGCTAAGTATGCGAGAAGACGCACGCTTACCATAATGGCATAGTTTGAAGAGATGAGGCGCGTGAATGAGGCTGTCACCTAGGCTCCCAGGGGCTGAATGAAGTCGCCGCGTCTCCCGCTCTCAGCTGCACCTTCAGCTCACAACTGAAAGCAGTACGCTTGGAGTTTCCTTGGCGTGCGATCTGCGAAACAATTGTCCCGCTAAGTTTCTCGGCGCTCCCTTTGTGCTTCGATAGTATTTAACGAGGCTGGCCACTTCTACCAAAGTTCTCCCCTTCAAGAAATATTCACAGTGATGCTCCTTGGAAATAGTGCTTTTTACCGATGAAAGTCACTCGGTCCATAAATCCGCGAGTCTCGATCGGATTTTGCGAGCTCGCATATATAAAAGACGTCGAGTCATCCTTTACGAGCGACTGTGACATTGCTGCCTGCGTATCTTAGGTTGTTCATGCGTGTGTTCGTCAGAGGGAGGTCGCAATAACGGTGGGAGCAGGTGGCCTTAAACGAAACCACCCCCCGCCTAAGAAGAGTCCCATCCTAACTTCATGTACGGCTTGCCATGCCCTGCCCTGTCCTACCCCCGCGCAATTCCCCGCCCGTAAATTCTTTATGGTCTCGCCTCGCCTTGCACGCTCACTCTTTTCTCCGGACCGCGTTAGTGTCTCCTTAACTGTGGCTCGCTTCGCCCGGCGAAATGATTTCCAGGTGTGCCGGGGAAAAACCAAAGTAGACACCGAGCTAAACATTGGACGTCGTCGGTGTTGGGGACCAGGATGGGGGTGGGGGAAGGGCAAGGGGAGGAACGGGGAGGAGGCGAGGCTGTATGTTGGGTTAAACGAGCTTTCTTCTGGATACACGCACTCCCAGTAAACTTCTCCATCCTCCTTACCCTCTCGCTTTCCGGCACACGCTCTCTCCCACCCAGCTTCTTTCTTTCTCTCGTATTGGCCTCTTTATCTTCATCTAGACGCCGGCGTCAAATTAGCGGGGCTCGCGCACCAGCACCGGGGGCTGGAATATCTTTGTCGCGCGTAAGAACGTAACTTGATTAAAACTTTCAGCCCGGGGAAAGACGCAGCCAGCCAGCCTCGTCCTGGAAATAGAGTAACGAAGAAATGTTTGCGGTGGCCTTCCGCAAATAGCATTCACGGTATTCGCTCGTCTAACTGGGGGGGCGTACAAGGCAAGAATGGAACGGGTTATAAGAGAAGTCGGCCAATTGTAGTAGATATCCAGTCGATATCTAATTCAGTCGATATTCAATTGGTAATTCGAGTGACACCGCCTTAGTAAATATTGCAGACTCTTTACCTCTTAGAAGACAATTGGTATGCCAAGATGTATAGTTGACATTTTCTTGGAATTATTTCAATCGAGCTGAAAGACGTTTAATGAAAATTGGCAGTAGGAAGGCACTCGTGAAATAACAATAGGTTCCGCGAATAGCTATTCCCCCTAACTCAGAGTTTTCGTGCTCTCTCGGGAAAAAGTGCAAGGGGAATGAATTGCACCGGCTTCAATTAGGCTTTGTACTTGTCTCGAAGTTAAAGTCCGTGTTCTACTTGACGCAGCGGAATGCATGGGTTGCAATTTCATTGCAGAAGTTGTGCCGGCGGCTACCGGTTAAATTAGAGGCTCAGTTGTATGCACTCGGACTTAGAGCATTCCAGGACCACGCCTTCACCTCCCTCCGCCGCCGCCACGACTTCTTCCCTCGGATAGCTCCTGCAGCTTCACCAGTGCATTTAACCTGGAAAGAGGCTTACACCGTGTTATTCCCTAACGAATTCCCCTTCTTATTTCCATGAAGTATTGTTCCGTAGTTCGCCCCGGCTTGCACGCTGCTCCGCGCGGTTTTCTCTCCTTCCCTCGTCCTAAAAAGTTCCGGCCACTGTTCACTAACCCGAATAAGTCTTGCACATCGCGGCAGCAAGAATCACGCAATTAGCTCGAGTTTTAGCGCAGAACTGGCGGTTAATCGTGCGCCCTTAAATTATTTGATCCAACGGAGCCGAGTACGCTAGAATTTATGGATGTGCTGCACTGCACCAATTTGGGCCGATTGATCATCATCAGGAAGCCCGCTGAGTGAAAATATATGGCCGTCCTCCAAAGTGTCACTAAATTACTCAAGTGCTTCGTGAACATGTGCTCGAGAAACTAGGAGGACGCGGCTCAGCCTGGCTCTCTTGCCACGCTCTTACTGTATCCTTGTGTCTGGCCCGCACTGGATATATTCTACTTGCCACTGTCTCTATGCAGAATTGTCGGGAGCTCGTTGCGGATCGCCCGCGGTCCTCGCCTCTCTTAACACTTTCCACGAGTGTTGTGCTAAAATATTATAAAGCCCCTTGGGCGCGCGCCACACTCCACTGCTCTTCCACCAGTTTTTCCTCAGACGCATTTCACGAATTTCTTTTTGAAGCGCGCCGCACCGGTCGGTCGTCTGGAACTTCGAGTTCAAGTACTAACATTCCTCTAGGGCATCGTGAAAAGATCCTGAATTTTCCATCAGTTGTACCGATTAAAACGAGTAAGAAGGAGTATATCATCAAATAATCTGACTTTTGCGTTTCAATCCTGACTTTTACACTATTGATTCCATACTGAATATAGTTTTGATGTCTCCAATTTTTGCCAAAAAAATTAATTTTCAGCTAGGGCCCTGGAATTTTTTCTACTTTCTCCTCGATGCAAAAAAACACTTTCTACAAAGTTTCAGCCCCGGGAAAGGTCGGGAAGATAAAAAAACATGAGGAAAACCATCGAAATGAAATATTCCAGATCGGTTTTCCACCTGTTTTAGGTAGAATTCTGGCATTTCCCCCACAACATTTATGTTTTTTATCCGTTTTGAGACACGGACAATCGAAAAATCAAGCGGTCGTCCCAGTCCCAGAACCTTCGAAAAATCGAAAATTTTTGAAGGGGTATGCCTTAAAAAATTTGCGAAAAAATGAATTTTGAGCTAGGGCTCTGGAATTTTTTCTACTTTCTCCTCGATGCAAAAAAACACTTTCTACAAAGTTTCAGCCCCGGGAAAGGTCGGGAAGATAAAAAAACATGAGGAAAACCATCGAAATGAAATATTCCAGATCGGTTTTCCACCTGTTTTAGGTAGAATTCTGGCATTTCCCCCACAACATTTATGTTTTTTATCCGTTTTGAGACACGGACAATCGAAAAATCAAGCGGTCGTCCCAGTCCCAGAACCTTCGAAAAATCGAAAATTTTTGAAGGGGTATGCCTTAAAAAATTTGTGAAAAAATGAATTTTGAGCTAGGGCTCTGGAATTTTTTCTACTTTCTCCTCGATGCAAAAAAACACTTTCTACAAAGTTTCAGCCCCGGGAAAGGTCGGGAAGATAAAAAAACATGAGGAAAACCATCGAAATGAAATATTCCAGATCGGTTTTCCACCTGTTTTAGGCAGAATTCCGGCATTTCCCCCACAACATTTATGTTTTTTTTCCGTTTTGAGACACGGACAATCGAAAAATCAAGCGTTCGTTCCGGTCCCAGAACCTTCGAAAAATCGAAAATTTTTGAAGGGGTATGCCTTAAAAAATTTGCGAAAAAATGAATTTTGAGCTAGGGCTCTGGAATTTTTTCTACTTTCTCCTCGATGCAAAAAAACACTTTCTACAAAGTTTCAGCCCCGGGAAAGGTCGGGAAGATAAAAAAACATGGCAAAAACCATTGAAATGAAATATTCCAGATCGGTTTTCCATGTGTTTTAGGTAGAATTCCGGCATTTCCCCCACAACATTGATGTTTTTTATCCGTTTTGAGACACGAGCAATCGAAAAATCAAGCGTTCGTCCCGGTCCCAGAACCTTCGAAAAATCGAAAATTTTTGAAGGGGTATGCCTTAAAAAATTTGCGAAAAAATGAATTTTGAGCTAGGGCTCTGGAATTTTTTCTACTTTCTCCTCGATGCAAAAAAACACTTTCTACAAAGTTTCAGCCCGGGGAAAGGTCGGGAAGATAAAAAAACATAGGAAAAACCGTCAAAATTAAACGAAATAAATTACTTAGGAGGGCTTGTTCTCATGTTTTCGGTACAATTCCGGCATTTTTCCTAGTGGTTTTACGTTTTCTTTCCGTTTTAATACTTAGAGAATTGATTTATCAAGCGTTCGCCAAAGACCCAGAAGTTTTGAAAAATCGTAAGAATCTGAAGGGCATCTTTTAATCAACCGGCTTTTTTAAATCATATAAATACACGAAGCCTGTAATATTAGGCCACATTCGGGCATTTTAGACTCGGAGAGCAGGAGGCCCTTGGTGAATAGGTGGAAGTTGGTAGAAAAATTATTTAGCGCGGAGTCCCTGCAAATAGCGACAATAAATTTCCGGGAGGGTTTGCTCCGGGAAAGTCTCTTGGGCAGCTCGTCGCGCAGAATCCGTGAGTGCGATCTTATTTATGCGACTTAAACGCGCATTACTTCCGGCGGACACAGCCGGTCCAGGAACTCCCGGGGAACTTTTCGAGGGACGTAATGGCGCATGGAAGGGGAGTCGGCCTGGCCTCGTCAAATATTTACCTTTAAGAAGCAGGAATATCTTTGCTCGCCGGCAAGGAGGAATGTTTTGCTGTTCGTTCTCTTGAATTTTAATTGGCAGGATTCAAGAATTCGGCAGCCCCATCTGCTAATTTGATATTCCAGTGTGTGATAGAATAGATACAAGTAAAGTCCAACTGAGGATGTAGAATGAGTCGGGTATAACTTGTCTGAATTATTAACACACTAATTCCCATTAGTACCGAAGATATCTTAATGGATTATATCTTAGGAGGTTAGCAGTGTTGGTATGAGCGTACGGGGATAAAATAGGTCGAAGGTAATTCTTGGCTGTCGTAATAGGGGAGTAATAGGCATACTTCTCGCAGGAAGATCGAAAGGCCAATATCTTTTGGCACCGCAATAATAAATGAGTTAAAGGAATTCGAGCGTTTAGCTTGAGAACAAGAAGTCGTCGGAGAGGAACCGGGTCAACAAGACATTCGTCCTTAGAAGAGAGAGAGAGCTTTTTACCTTGGATTCGCTTAGTATCCCCAGTGCCCTCGACCTCGCAGCTTCTTCTACTTCCTCCGTGGCTGCTGGCGGCGGGCAGATTCATTTCGTATTTATTAAATTTCATAAAGCATCTCGCCAGACAACGCCATATTTTCCATTTTCTCGTCTACCCACTGGCATTGGGGATGACCGAGAAGGGAGAGAGCGAGAGGACGGAGAAAAAGAGATGAGACACCCGCTCGGCATGGTGAATGGGAAAAAA
Source organism: Ectemnius continuus (assembly GCA_910591665.1). Classification (NCBI taxonomy): domain Eukaryota; kingdom Metazoa; phylum Arthropoda; class Insecta; order Hymenoptera; family Crabronidae; genus Ectemnius; species Ectemnius continuus. The sequence continues at coordinate 909,525 of OU342866.1, forward strand.
GACTGGTTTCTGTCTTTTCATCCAGGTACCAGGAACAGTTGATTTCTCTTACATGTTTTCCACTTCCGTTTCTCTCTGGTCTGGCGTGCGTTCGATTTACGTGCAGCACAGTGAAAGCCTTGGCTGAGAATAATTGGCGATGTGGTTCGAGAAAAAAAAACAGGAGCTGGCGAGCCATTTTTTCCCGAGCGAAGTGCAATAACGATGAACGAAGTTACCTGTGGCAGTGGGCCGAAGCTATATTGGAAGTTTTCAATATGGAACAGCACCGGGACCGATACATTACGGTGGCACGTGTACGAGATATTGACCAATGACGTCCCGCTGCTACTGCCGGTACTGCTACGGCTATTATTGCCTGAGATCTTATTGAAGGTAGCCTGCATCGTTTTGGGTCAGTTATATACCGGAGAAGCCGTGTATTTCCCGGTGTCTAGACCGATATTGAAATTGGAAAAGATTCACGAGGGCCTTCGCGCTTCCTCATTCTTTCTATTTTCCACTCCTCTTTTGCCCGAGCACCCTCTGCTTAAGAGTCAGCCGTGAATAGGAATTTTCACGCTGCCATTAGCATGATCGCCTATCGCCACTGTCAATCGAATTCAATTTGCATCGAACCCGCTGCGTCTTACCAGCGGTAAAGGTGTTCTCGTTCTTCGCGCGCCAACTTTGTCTTCGTCATGTCGACTGAACAAATATGCCCGACGACATATCGTCATCCATCACGATCGTGGATGTCGTGGTCGACTTGTTGCCCTGTTAACTCCGGTGGCAATCTTGTGTTCCTCGGGGTCAGTGTTTCATCGCGGGAAATATCCCCGAATCGGGGGGGATCGCTCGTGCTTTTCTTTCCGGAGTGATTTGTCTTTTGATAATTGGGAACGGAGAAAGCCTAATCTTTCTGGGATGAGCGTTGTCGAGGGGTGGAGGGTTCGGAGAGCGTGTATCGGAGCGTATCCAGGATCGGGAGCAGTCAGCGACAGGGTGTTCAGAAAACTGTTGGTCCCGGAGAGAGTCGATAGGAAAGGGTGTCTGTGAAGTTGAAGGGGGAAGCCCGCAGGAATCTCGCCGTTGAGGCGACAGGGACATGGAAGTGGCGCAAAGTTTTCGCGGCTTGCGAGGACGGCCTAAACTAGCAACTCCATTGGAGGCCGGGGTTACACCTAACCCCGGCCACGAACCACCCCTCCGTTCATCCGAAAGCGCACTCTCACCGGGCCGACGTTCCGGCAAGGATTTGTACGCTTTTAGTGGTAATCCTGTGCCTCCTGTCCCCGAGTCTTCCCCCTCCCTCGGCCGGCCTGCTGGCGGGGCCGAGGCTCCGGCTCGGGCTAGTATTGCTCGGAGTAACCCTCTCGCAGGGACCGAATCACTGTTCAACCCTCAGCGACGACGACGACGACGGCAACGGTAACGCTCTCTCCGAGACGAAGGGCCGCGCACCGGCTGGATCAGCCGGCACAGACAGTGCATACACATTTGAGCGACCAACCCGTGCAACTTGCGGATTAGTAAAACCGCCGAATTAAATTTTAATTAAACCGGCCTGCACGCCTCTTCAAATGTCGCTCTCCTGACTCATCCCAGTACGCAGAGTTTCCCCAAAGAGGATTGGCCCTTGGCTCCCTGCACGCCATACGCTCTTCATGCAGCCCCAACTATGACTAGCCTGACCATTCTACTTTAAGAGAAAAGAGGAGTTTGAGGTGGAGGTAGAGGAAAGAAAGTGTGGTCGAGGTAGGATGTACACATAATCGGAGGAGGTAAAGCGTGCGCGATCTTTCGTGGACGGCTGTAATAATGCTGGGCATTTCTGAAAAAGGAGGTCTTTGCAAAGGGTGAAAGAGGCTAGGCAAATGGTCTTGGCTGGTATTAATCGCTCGGCTGATACCGGAATCGCTGGCGGTGCCTAGCGGCGCGGAGAGCGGAGCTTCCGAAGAACAGAGGTTCTCCCTTTCCGTCCGTTCGTCTCTCTACTTTTTGTCCCGGGGGCCGAGCTCTTTTTCCATGCTCGCTTCGAGCCTGGCAACGAAAAACGCGCATTGTCGACCGGACCGAGCGGCCTTGATGAGCGGTATCCGCTTCCGGGCCGTCGAACAAAGCCTCGTTCTCACCGGAAACGACGCAACATCGTTATCGCGGCAGCGATTCTCCCTAGCGGAGCACGGACTGGTGCGCCCGATGCCAAAAATTTCAATGCCCCAGAACACACGTCCCCGCACCTTCCATCTTTCTGCCGAATTTCGATTTCTCCCTCCTCTAATTAGCAGCTACTGTTCGAGTTTCGGGTCAAATTGATACAAGGCTCACCCGTCAAGTAGACGTCTGCTCAACTCGGCGAAGCAGCTTCTACATCTTGACATGCGCGCAGCCCGTCAATCCTGCCACGGGAATTTATTTCCCGCCCGTTACATCGCGAGGCATCATGCTTAGAACAATGGAGGCCTGGTTAGAGGCGAGTGAATTTACGCGGCGGAAAGTAACATGCGCCCCAGCAGTACATAAACGGGGCATCGTGTTAATGCGAGTGGCAGCGTGAACTGAATTTTAAAAAGCTGAAAGAAGCCTGCCCGCCTCTCAAGGCTTATATCACGAGGAAATTGATTTTTCAATTATCCGAGAAGCCCCAATGGCTCAACCGCCCCGAGGGCCTCACACCCTATATTCACTGTACACTTCCTGGCCCGTTACACAAACTCGAGCCTTACTTTTCCAAAGCTTATCTCCCATACTATCCCTCCCGATCCCGTTAAGCACCTGCCCATTAAGGTGACGCGTACATGCTGAATTCCTTGTCAGAAAATAAAGTCTGGTGACGTGTCATAATAATGTTGGCTGTGGGAGATGGGCCATTAATAAGATAAGGAGCTCCTTAACGAGCAGATAATATCCGATGCTGTGATATCGGGGCTTCGCTCTGCTTTCGGCGAGCACTCTCATCAGAAAGTTCCCTCTTCTCGCGAGATGGAAGGAGGAGGAGTAGGAGGGACTACTCCCAGCGGCGAAAGTAATTTCTCCAAAAAGTGTGCGGGCGAACGACGAACAGGGAGACGAAGAAGAAGTTCACGCAAAGTCAATCTCCCCAACGCCACCGCTTCTAGACGCGACGACCGAGACTTTTCCTCATAACGAGACGAACACAGATGCCCGCTCCACCGTCCGCTAGGATTCCTTCTACTTCGGATATTCTACTTTGGCAGCGACACTTTTTCTCGGACGTTTACCTTACAACTCGACAGAGGAATGTCAAATTTAATCTATGAATCCTGTTCCATCGCCGCTCAGCCGTTCAAGCATCCACCGCACTCTCTTAGCAAGGCTCGTGTTTCCCAAGGAGGCCAGTAATGCTAGAACGTAATAATTATACGCAAGCTTGCCTCGCACCTAACTGGATATCATGTTCTCCTCGATCCTTCTCCTCTTAACCACCTGAGAGACCAGCCCAATAAAACTCCCAATTTAGCATCACTCTCCTGTCGCGCGTGTACAGCGATTGACAGAGATTTGCCGTTCTGGGATCGCGGGTGTTTCATTCTGGCAACATTGGAGCCTAGTTCACAGCTATTGTGTCGGGAATAAAGGGTCGTGGACATAGCATTGTTTATGATAAACAAACGCCCGGTTATTCGCACATTATCCTAAGCGAGGGAGATGAACTTTTAATAGCGCTTCCGTTTAAAGGCAAATAGTTGCGGAAGAGTGTTTACAAGGTCGAGAATGTGTAGTGTCTGCATTGCAAGGGAGGTAAAATGCTGGCGGCTCTGCTGCTGCTAGTGAAGTACATCCGTTAGAGGGGGAATAAGTGTAGAATAGAGGGAATGAGAACCCCGAGCTCGTCGGGGAAGAGGCGCGTCCGCGCGTCAATGTCGACGTCGACGTCGACGGCGACGTCGATGTCGGGAAGTATTTACCCCCGAGCGGGAAGCGTAAGCGGGTTGCAATGATCACGACTCGCTTTTACGCGCAAAGGATCAAAAAAATGAGGCCGTTCACGATGAATGCTCGCCGGAACAGGGTTTTCGCGATTCCTGTACTATTCTGCTCCCCTTGTAAGGGTGACTCGAGGGAGGTGCAGGGGAGGTTCGAGAACCAGCTTCCAGGGGCGGCGACCAGCCGCGTTTATTGTTCTCCTCGTACCGCTCGATCCGGATTTCCATCCGGTTTTCTACCCTTAATCCACCGTCTCCCCGACCATCCCCCTTTTCACTACACCTACTTCTTCTCTCTTCGAACCTCCGAAGAATAACGGATAAAGTGCTGCTTATTTTGCGCCACCTCCTTTTTCCTCTCTTATCGCGTCCAACTTCGCCTCTGCTCTCTGCTCTCTCTGCTCTCTGCTCGAGAGATTAAGGAAATTTGAGAAAATTCAGCTTGGAGCGGGAGGCAGGCGCAGCCGAAGCACCCAAGAGGCAAACGAGAGATCAACCGTTTCCACAAGTGCACGAGTTCGAAATATTTCGTAGCATCTTGGGGCCGGAAAACTTTGAGGCATTCGATCTAGTCTAGCCGCGCAAGGACCTTCCGTGCCCGATTTCTCGAGGCGGCAGCTTTTCGATTTCCCTGGCACTTGACTGCGCTCGCTGAAACGAGGAATCTACCAAGGGCCTTTCTTTCTTATTATAGGAAGCCTCTCCTCTCTTCTCCTCTCCTCTCCTCTCCGATTTCTTGCCTTTCCCCGGCTCTGACTGGCTGATCAAATAATTGTTACAGTGTGATGTCGGGCGAACATACCACTGCGGCGCGCCGGGGATCCAGTTTCTCCTTTGGCTGTTGATCGCAAATATTTGCTCGAAAGTATTTGGATCGCGAATGATAATAGTCCCGAAAGGGCGGTGGAGTTGTGTCCTTGTCGATGTTTAATGGGCTCGGGCTCTCTGGCTGTATCACGTTATGGGCGGTAAACAGTGCATAATACGATACAAATTAATGCAGCTGGCTTTAGCTTCGTTGCGCGTGCATTATATTTTTATGTAAAACGAGCGAGCCTTGTAAATTCGAGGCAGAGCTCGGCCGAGCATCTCCTCGCTGAAATGCACATTTCGATGCGGCTCTCCATATTTTACGGATAAATGCCCGTGATTTATCGCGTTAACTGGTCCTCCTGCATTGCCCCTGCTTCTGCTCTGCTGCTTGTGGCCCCGCTGCGATTTTTACACTGCCACCATAATGCGAAATTAAATGTGACGGTATTAATCGCGTCCTGCTCTCTCGCTGGAATTATCCCGCCCTCTCTCTCTCTCCCTCCCTCCCTTTCTCTTTGTATCTCCGCCCCCAAAAATATACTGGAATTAAATGAATTGCTTAACATTTCATGTCGCGTATGTCCACGTATCGTGCCCGTCCTTCTTTGATACGCTCGCATTGTCAACGTTTCCGAGCCTAATTCCCTTCGTCTGCGAATTAACTCGCCTGTTCGCTACTTGGAACTTCTGCCTCCTGAATATCAGAGCGAGCAAGGTTGCCTCTGTGTTTGCCGGTGTTGCGGAACGAAGTTCGATGTTCCTCCGGGCTGTTTCTCCTCTCTCAGTTTCAGTGGAGCAACAAAATTTACAAACGTATTGTCGCAAGTGAATTACCAGGGAAGACTCGCGGAATTTTGTCGCGTTCCTGGCGGGGCGGGTGAGGGGGACAGGGAGAGGGAGAGGGAGAGGGAGAGGGATAAGGATAGGGCGTCTAAGGGTGGGTGGAGGAGAGATAGAGATAGAGAGGGAGAGAAGTTCCTCCGGCAGCAGTCCAGAGGAAGTTCGTCGATTCACTTATCCGAGTGGGACAGCTACCCCGAGCAGCAGCAGCTGGGACGGTAATCGACGTCGGGGCGTAAATCAAATTTCAAGTTTAATAGCCCTCGAAACTTATTCGATTCATTTATGCCGCGTGGACCGACCGCGTGCCGCGCGCGCGATAATTCCTTTTCCCTCGACGGATATCCCTCCGGCACACACATTCGCTGCTTGAGGAGCCAGTTTTTAACGACGCGTAGCCAGCCCACCCGTGAACTTTAGCCGCCCACTTTGTTAGCTAAATAGGATGGTGTTACAACTAAACGCTGGGAAACCCAGAGCACACTGATGCATTGCACCGGAGTTGCACCACAACCCCTTATTCATCTCATGATACATCGTCGTAATATTCTCCCTGGGGAAGGTGAACGAGCGCGATCCCTGCAAAAAGTGCCCCGCCACGCGCTTCACAAGATTCCCGACCACTTCACTCGCATCCATCCCATTCGTGATTAACGAGGCTTTCTTCTTTCAAAAAATCCACTCCACTTATAAAGTGTACTTGAAATTCTGGCGGGTGTTCTCGTTGGAATTGCTGGCTGACGCTTCGGCATCTTGCAATTGAGAGCGCATTTACTTTCTCCTCTCCGGACCCCTTTTTATCGGGCTATCATAGAGGAAGATCTAGATCCGCCGTCCTAAATTACAAGGGTAGGATGTGCGCGCGAGAGAATAGTTCGGGAGACCAGAATTTCCCTCCTGGAGAAGGCAATTGCTCTTTGCCGCGTTCTTAGACTTCGCCGGCTTCCCCCATCCTGTTGGTCGCTGACGTAACGGATTAAAGTAATTTAGCAGGCCTCGTGTATCATCCACGGGAACTTTCCATAATGTTTATTAGATGAGTATAGTTGCTTCGACGCGAAGGTCCTACATGAAAAGAGGGGGACCAGTCCCTGAAAAGCAGTGCGGCTCCCATCACTGGTGAGATCATAAATTAAGCTCGATGAATCAGGAAAATATGTCGGCAAATTTCGGCATAGTTCGCCTTGGGAAGTTCTGCCGGGGCGTTGAGGGCGAGGAATAATGAGCGAGGTGGATGCGTATAGAAATGGATGGCGGTTGGCGGGTAAAATTAATAGAGAGTAGCGCGTAAGGTGACCAGGGTATCAGGGCCAACAGAGTGAAAACTATGAGATAAGCGGCGGCGGCGGTGGCTGCGACGCGTCGAACTCCAAGGGAAACCGTTGTCCCGCATGCTCAATGGGAGCGCGTGGTAATTTGTCATTCTCGCCATGAACTTTCCCCAATCACTCCAACCTACCCTTCGAATATAGGAGGGATGCCCGTTCTACAAGAAATTCGAAATAGCGATCCGAGCTTCTTGCTTCCTTTCGTATTTCGATCGATGGGGAGACAGCAGACGCCTGGCAAAAGGATGCCCAGTGCGACTAGCTCGCTCTTTTGATCTCTGCGTCTTTAGTCCCTGTTTAGTATTGCTTCGAGAATTGGCAGATTGCGGATAGAATCAGACTCGATCGCAGTTGATTGAATCTGAATGTATTCCTATCGGAGCCGGGGCTTCTCTGTGCCCGAAGTTCCTTTGTACGATAGAACAGGAAATGCTCGGTATCTCATGGGAAGCTATTGCCAACTAGAATGCCTACTGCGTCTCCGATGACCGCTCGGATAGTTATACCGGTTGCAAATAGCATCACCGTCTCTTCCTCTCTCCATCCCACTGCTTTCCATTATTTCCTCATTTTTCCCGACTGCCACTAAATATCCATTGTTGTTGTGAAAAAGAATTCTTAAGACCGGAGGATGCAATCTTGTCGGAGCGAGAGGAAAAGAGGAAGGGCAGGAACGCCAGACACTTTTCTGATCTTATACGCTCTTCATTCTCGGACCGCTGTTTCCTCTAATAGTAATAGAGGCTGCCGGAGTGCGGCTAAATCTAATTTTCCAGCTCGAAGCTGATGGTGCGGCCTGAATATTTTATCGGTCCTGAACTTTCTCTTCTCGCATCCCGGTTGGCTATCGGCTGCGATCGGCTTGATCACGTACACCGTACTATGCTCCTAGATCGCAACCGTTCTAGGACTACAGAATTAATGGTCTGGCTAGTTAGCTGTCTCGGTGCAATCTCGCCAGTGGCAATCGAAGTCGAAAATCAGTTCTGCTCAAAAGTATGTGCGATAAATATCGTTGGGTGGTGGGGCCAGTACGCGAGGATAATGACTTCGACGGGCTGTGAAATTGAAAGAGGGCGGTCCTTTCGGACAAAACCATTAAGACGTCGAGGTCGCTGGCTAGTCCGATCCTTGGCAGAGAGAGACTGCTGGTAGATGGAAGAGGTGAAATCTTCTCGAGTAAATTGAAAGTATAAATTACTGATAAGGGATGCCGGACCCTCTCGGCAGATGGCTGCTGGTTTAGGGTGATGGCCTTGGAATGGCCAGTGCGCGAGAAGTCAGTCAGTTATGCCTGGGGCGTGATGCTCCTACAGATCAGTTTCTTTTCTCTGGTTGGCCGCCGCCGCCGCCGCCGCGCCGATGCTGCTGGCCTAGCAGCCCTAGGCACACCAGATTACCCGGCTAGGAGTCTCGGGATCGTTCTGGAATTTCGAAGCAGATTCATTCTCCAGTTCTTAGCAGCGTAGGACATTTGGGCCGGCCTCGAGTGCCACCGCTACACATTATTATTGTTCTTGTTCTTATTATTACCGCGTCGGGAGGCATTGTTCGAGCGTGGAAATGCAGGGACAATGGAGAAGGCTGGAAGTCGAAGCTCAGTTGGTGTTGGCTTAACGGCCCTACCACTGGCCTACAACTTGCATGGGAATGCATGCGTTTTAGCCCTCTAGCTGGCACGTAAGTGCAGGCTAAAGTGGAAAGATAGGAAAAGGCAAGAATAATATCAAGCCATGCGCGCACTACCGCCTCTTCAAAATGCCAGCTATAATCTCCCAGTGTTAACCCACCAACGCCCTATGTTTTTTATAAGTTGGTTGGGGGGATATCTCCTGCTCATCAGGACGATTCCCGTAAATGGTGAAACTTTCCGTCGAGCTTATTCCTATTAAATTTCTGGGGAAACAGAAATTATTCCTCTCGCTCCGAAACGGGTTTCGCAATTTAATCAGGAGCGCCCTGCTACCGTGGGCTGCTTGAAATATCAAAGGGATGCCATCGGTCTTCCGCGGCGTGCATGCAAAAAGATATTCATTCAAGTTACGGGATTTCCTTCGCGAATTGCCGACGAACTCTTTTGTTCGTTAATTCAGGAATCCCGTCTCGCAGGAGCATGGAAAATTTCTCGAGAGAGGGGGAGAGGGAGAGGGAGAGTGAGAGCTAAGCAGCGAGGGCCGAGGCTGTTGCTGTTAATTAAGTTAACGATCAAGCTTCAATGGCATTTTCGCCGGGCTAATAAACGACATATATCTGCCGCTTAGCCCGGACTTTAATCACGTAATTTTGCTCGTGTTCAACAGTCGTTAAATTACTTCATAATCGAATGAGCGGTGGGCGTCCGCCGTTGGACGAGCTCCAACGGGCAAAGACCCGCTTATCTAACTGATTCTACGCGTTCCCCCGCAATATCAGGCATGTATTCGGAAAAAGAGTCAATAGGATTGCACGCAGAGGAAATTGAGGCTTGAAATGTCTAATTTGTAAGTCACTCAGCCGTGCCCTTAACCCTTCTTGGGATGCACGGCCGGGACCTTGTAGGAAAGGGCCCTCGAGAGCCTTCCGCAGCCGGTTCTTCTTATTTCGTTGCTACTTCTTTGCTCTTCCTGCGCTTTCTTCCTCTGCTCGCCCAGTGTTGGCGCACTTGACTTCGCCAGGGGAAGCTGCCGGCACGCGCTCCAGACGCTTGGAGAATATTAAATTCCCAGGGTGGCGCATAAATTAAAAGATAGCGGTTTTCTACTCCGACTGCGTATAAATTTTAGCTGGCTTAAGGAGCGCGCTCTGCCGATTCTCCTCCAGCTAGCTTCGCTGACCCCTACCCTGCCCTTCTCATCCGTTTCTCCCTCCTCTCTCTCTTCCACTACTCCTCACAGCCGCTCCTTACTAATAGCGCAACTTTTGTCACTCTTTCTAGGACTACACACGTTCTTCAGGGAAAAATGTTTTAGCCCTTTAATAACGCCTGCCACCACCGGCACTGCCGACTACATTCACTGGTGCACATCGTCCTTTAATCGTTCACCGGCACACAATGGCGGCAGTAAAAATGTTACGAAATTGAGAGGCGGCAGACTAAACATGTGGATGTATTCACGCATGGTACGCAGAGGAGCGCGCTCTTTCCTTCCCGCTAACCACGTCTATTCCACATTTAAATCTCATAATTCAAATGTGCTCGGCTGCGTCACTGCTCGCTAGGCATTTTCCCCTACTTCCTTCGTCCGCCCTCGGCCTCCCTGCCAGCTGCTTTTCTTATTTTCCGCCTTTCCATGCATATGCGTATTATGCACTTTCCGGCCCCGCTTTACATTCGCCTTGGCTTCGCTCGATCTTTCAGAGTCACGAGACCGCCTTCGAAGAGAAGATCTTCACATTGCGCAATGTTGAAACGATAATTCGAAAGTTCACCGGCCACCTTTCCTTCGGCGAACTCCGCCCACCGGAGACAGAGGAGGTTTCGAGTGAGTTTCTATCCTGTTTACTGTTGGCGGCCGCTTGTACGAGTCTGTATAAACGGGTGGACAGCTGCCGACGGATGCGAATGATTAATGAATCAGATTACTGGAGGCTGAAAATCGTGATTCGTCGCTCGTGCAAGGATTTGGGGGGGAGGCGGCGGCGCGGTTGATATTCCGCATACGTGCGAACGATCTTTTTGAAATCGAGCCTGCCCCTGCATACAGGGGCCGTATGTTCATTCGTACGTGAGAAAAATCCGCTCATGCCCGATGGTAACCGCGATTGCACCGCATTCGACCCCCGCAATTCGAGTGTATTCGGCCCAACACCCGCACATACACATCCATACCATCGCCTACGGCCACGACCCTCCTCGACATTCGTCAAACATTCCAACCCCCGGGCATCCTTTTTGTCTTTTCATCTGTCCATCGTCGATCACGAACAATGATTTTCACAGACGCGAGCGTGATCATCGATGAATCTCACGTCCTTTTCCTCTCACCCATGCTTTTTTGCTTTTCGCGGCTGGCCAATTTCAACTGAGAGGCTTTTGCATGTATCGTGAAACCTAGTGCTGCTACATTTCCCACCTATTGACTTTGCCCCTCCCACTCTCTCCCTCTCCCTCGTCCTCTCCCCTGCTCTTTCATCTATCCTCTCTATTCTGACCAGTCGATCGGAACTGCAGGCGTGATCTGTCAAAACTGATGTGCATAATCATCTCGGTCAGCGTGTCACTGATCACAGGCATGAAGCGAGAGTTCCCCTACACAACTGTTTGGCCGGACAAATTCGGCTTCATTGAGTATTAGAAAATTCAGGACAGGCAGGACATTCCCAAGTTTGTGAATATACCCAACGATTTTTGCGTCATTTCCTTCGTCGATGCCACACTTTTCTGCTTTGGCGTTTCGCGCTGATGAGAAGAGTTGCTAGGCTCGAGCAAGCCACAGAGACGATGACGATGCGAATGAGCGAGTAAAGCCGGCGAGTGAGACAGTAAGAGGGGGCGAGGGTGGCGGGCGAGGGCGAGGTAGAGCCTTTGTAAAAATAATTCCGCAGGAAAAATGTCTCGCATTTCTGGCCTGCCGTTGAAAACCGAGCGGTGTAATCTCTTGATGTACCAACAGGAGGGGCGAGGGGGGGGCACACTGGGCGGAGAGGGGCGGCGGGGCGGCGGGGCAGGTGGTGGTATTCTAGTTTACTTCGTTAATGAACGAGAATTATGGTGCGACCAAAGACGCTAATTAAGCTAATTAATTTTATCCTCACTCTCGACGACGAGTTTGAGAATCCTATAATTAAGGCCTCGCGCAAATACGCGAAAGCCCTTGCGTAATTTATTTGTGAGGGACTCCTTCTTCCTTGGTCGGCCGTCGCTCCTTTCGGTGAAAGTTGGAAGCCCCTTAACAATACTTTTCCCTTACGCTGCTTCGCTATTCTGCTTACATAATGCGAATCATCATAATAGATTGGATTTTCTTATGCAATTATAAAATCACAATATTGCGTAAGTTGACATTATTCAAATTTATTTGGATCGGGCCGTCATTATTTAATTGTGAGAATAGTGAGCGAGGCGCGTCGCTCTTTGTAAAAACAATGTGTTAGCTTTCATGCTTATACAGCGAGTATTCGGAATTTCATCGCTGAACACGCAGCTTTCCTCGTAGCTTCTCTGGAATCGCCTTGTGTCTCGACGTCCACTTTATCCGGAGCGGAATCCCGCTTGGTACACGTACACCGAGCGTGTTCTCACTTTTCGCGAGACTCTCTCGCCGATTTATCACCCCAACTTATTTCTCGTCTCTCAACGTGCTGGCACCTCCACCTTTACCATCTCCAGGCCGCACCTTGTCGCCTTTTCCTGCCAGTTCCTCCCTTCTTTCTTCGGCGAGCAGTCTCTTTTTTAAGGGCATCTTCATATCCGACATCCTTCTGATTTCCGCGAGTCCCCCCACCCCCACCCAATCCCGACGCGACACGCATTGCTACTTTGTTACTGGCAGTCCATCGGCAGAATCTTTTCATTTGCTATTCGTTCTGGCAGTCTTTTACATCTATTATGTAGGGCTGCTCGTCCGCTGACAGTCGATTCTCAGCAGGCTGAGGCAGAGGAGGGCTGTGAGCAGCGCCTTACCCTTCACTGTCAGACTAGTGCGCTCCTTTTCTTCGGGCCGCTTCCGTTACGGCCCTTTCTCGCACTTTACAGGGCCACTTTCGACCCCCCTGCCTTTCCGTCGTGCACTTTCCGCCAGCCACCGCTTTCCCTCTTTCTTTCTTTCTTTCTTTCTTCCTCCGGCTATTATTTTCATCGCTAACAGACTCATCCACCCTCTCTAGTCGCCCTGCTCTCCTGGCCCTCCTCTCTTCCTCTGCTCTTTTTCGGCCACCAGACAAGATCAGTCCTCTTCTTTATCTTTCTCTCTCTCTCAGAGCTGATGCTCCACCGTTGGCCCTCTGTCCTTGGAGGTTCGCGTGCAAAACTAATCTCTAGCACTGTGCTCGCATGAATGTTGAACGGAGGCCGAGGTAGAGGAGAGATACCTTTATCGGGCAGCCGCTTCTCCGGCGCCATGAGATTCAATGAACTTAATTGGATGGACGTTACCGTTAACCGAGCTCGCTCCCCTCTGCTCCTCAAACACAGGCAGCACTTCGGTTGCTCCCATTATTGACTAGCCTCGCTTTCCCATAATACTAATAATACCGATAACTCGCTGGCATCGAGCGAAGACTGGAATTTACGCACACAAAAATCTCAGACTCCCAGGAGAAAATCGATGTGGCGGAGTCAAGTGTACTTGTGCTGTGATAGGTGCTGCTGGGCTGTGGTGGGAGGGCGAGGTCGGCATTACGAGCCAGTTATTTACTGCATCATTAATTAACCGTTCACGCTTTTAGCCGGTTTATTCGTATTAGCTGGGAGTGCAAACAATTACTCCAGTGCCGTAATACTTGGGATGGTGGGGACTAGAGGGAGGTAGGCAGCCAGGCAGGCAGCTAGGCAGGCAGGCAGTTTGTCCGGCGTTATGAATTTGGTTTAGAGCTAGTGCGAATATTGCGGCAATTTGCGTAAAAGCTCAAGAGCGAGGGCGTACACAGGGGGTGAGTAGTGTGACAAGTGCTCAGTGTTTTCTAGCTGGCCCCTATTAAATTCAAGCTCAACCTAACCCAGCAGCAACCGGCGGAGGGGAAGGGGAGATGGCTGGTGCTTGGAAGCATTGCGCATGTACGCCCAGCATTATTAATTATGTCTTGGCGAGAAAAACTTTTGTCCCCGCGTGAAATATCGCGGCTTGCTATCTTCCGGACCCTGAAATTTCGGAGGTGGAAAACCTGCTCCATCTTGGCCTCTTGCGTCGGAATGAATGGCATCCTGCAGGGACAGCCTGGTTCCGGTTAAAAATTGCTGCCACCGTCATAGTGACGCCGAACCAGAGGGCTTAAATTGCTCGGTGTAATTTGTAGAAAAATGCCAAGTTTATCAGCGGGGCTTTGGCATGAGAATCGGAACGATTATAATAGTCCTCGTCGGTGCGACGAGGCGTGTATCTGATCGGTGGGAAAACCGAGGCGAAAGCATCTCTCTCGCCTCTCATTGTGGCTCGGCTCTCGCTCTCACACTCTGTGTGCTGTGCCTCGCTCCTCTGCCGTCTGCCTAAAGCTCGACTCATACTACTTCGTCTTCGGAGTAATAACCGAGAGCTGGAGTTCTGACAAGTTAATGGATGGCTCGTACTGATAGTATTTTTGATGGATGCACCGTGTACGGCCAGGGATAAGGTCCAAATAATGTGAGCCGCGTAATTGTAAATAATAGTTGGAAGCACACTGGCCCGTAGAATTCGATTAAGCCGGAAGGAGCGCGGCTTCGATAAGATTCAATGCGACAGGAGATTATCGGGGGGTGTGGCACATAGCCAGCCAGGGCTGGAAGATCGGGAAAAATCTTTTTGACTAGCTGACTTCCCTCTATCTCTTGGTAGGAGGTGGCCGGGAGGCGTGCTTAACAATAATCCTAGGGGCGGTGGGGGCAGGCGAGTTGTCAGTGTAACTTTGATCCTTCAATTTGTAGTCGTCCTCATCCAAGATTCAGTGCGCCCCTCCTCCCTCGAATTTCATCTTATTTGTTCCTTGTATGTCTGCTCCCTTCCCTCCCTCGCTCCTTCCAGTCCCTGCCACCAGATCCCTTCGTCTTTCCCTTCTTTATCGGGTCTTGAGGACATGCACGCCGGCGAGCCGGAAACCGGCGTACTGCACTTCCGTGCTCTCCCTCGGAAACTCCGGGATCATCTCTAATTCACGTGTTTCTTGCCACTGCACATGAAGCTCTCGGCCTCGAGCAGAGAAAGGTGCGGCGCTCCTTTGAAAGGTTCGAAGAATCCCGGTATCGAGTTCTGAGGGGATCCACTTTGATGCACTTTTGGCGTTGCGGTTCTCCAAGTATAAAGTAGCCGGCCATTGAAATGTGTGCAGCAGCGGGAGAATTACGAAGTTCCAATACTCGAGATTTCGTCGCATTCGCGACACTGCTGCTCTTCGAAAGAAAATTCCCCGGGCTCCCGTGCGCTGTCTCACTCCCTCTCGCTTTCTCATTCTATCTTTTCCCACTCGAGCGATGCGCCACCGACCTTATTCGCTATTTTTTCCACAGTGGAAATTTGCATTTTTCGCCATGATCTCGGATTCCATGGTGCGGAAGGTCCAACAGCCAGTGGTAGAGGAGGGGCAGGGAGAAGGGGTGTTGGAGTTGAAGGGGTTAGTTGCATCGGAGCGATGTAAAAGGGGTTGGGTGTGAGGTTATCCGCGCGGAAACCGCGGCGTAGCACCTCCGTGGGCCACAGGATGGCCGGGTATGATGTTTGAGCGCATTTGAATATCAGGAAATGAAGCCTCTTGTCCCTGGGGTGGCCTAGCCGCCCCCGCACCGCCACGCCACACCGCGCCACACCGCGCCACACCGCGCCGGTGAGAAGCCAGCGCGCGCGCCAGAAAGAGATCGTCGGATCGAGAGCTCTGACGCAAAGCAGAGGGAATGAAGTAGAGAGGAACATCCCTACTGACAGAGATAGCGATATGAGGTAGAAAAAGACTGCTATCCAACCAGCCAGCCAGCCATCCAGCCAGCCAGTGGAATACGAGGAGGCGAGAGGGTGGTAAAGGGGTAGATGTAAGGGAGGGAGAACAGTAGTCACTGCACAGAGAGTGAACGAGGAGAAGAGAGAGTAAAAGGGAGCAGGAGACTCCGAGGAGGTAGATCGAGAAGCTGTGAGAAGGGGGACGATTTGAATAATACTTTGCATTTAAATGCGAGCAGCGATAAAAGAAAGCGTCACGGGCCACTCGAAATATCCTATTACGAGCTATTATGTTTCTGCTGCCCGACACTTTCGATCTCCAATTCGAGCCACTCGACTTCCACTCCCACTCCCACTGGTTCCTCCGCCTCCGGACTAGCACATAATGCTGTCGATCCATCAACTATGCGGACGCGGCATCATACTCCGAGTAAAATCCTGGTGATGGCAAAGAATACATTTTGTTCGAGGAAAAACGAGCCGGTGCGCAAAGCTTCTCCCACCCGTTCCCCTTTTAGTTAATACCGTCGAGATACATCCTGTCGTGTATTGCAATCCGCAAAATCAATTTCGTCCCCGGCTGGTTGCGGTTTAACCACTGTAACGAACCGCAATTCCGCTTTCGTTTACTTTTATTATGGTACTTCCATTTCGCGGGAATTTTTTCCATCTCCAGCTTCTTTAAATACATTCAGCAAGTGTACATGTCGAACGTCAATTTAATATTGCTAGGTAATTTCCGTGCATTGTTAAATATCGCCGGGAGCCAGTATTCGATTAATAATCAGAAGGGATATAGTAGTCGAAGATATGGATTATAGGGCCCCTTCGATTTAGCCGCTTCTTCCAAGGACATATTGAATGATAGGTATTAAATTTGCCTGGGAGTGCACTCATATGTAAATCTGGATTAAGGGAGGGGAAACTTGAGAACGAAGACGTTCTCCGATCCTCATTTTCTATCCAGCAGGAAAATGCAAACGTCACAGTTCTTGAATAGCTGAATCCTAAAAATGAGAGTGGCTTATATTGCCTAGAACTACTAGCTGGCAGGAGGACATTGTGCCAAGGCGCAAAAAGGTTCAACCAATCCTGAATTCAATGCGTTCCACCAAAACTACCCTCCACGCGCGATGACTTTTAATCAAAATTTCCTACAAAGTTGAAGCCTTTTGAAAATCCTTTGTTCCAAGCTGGGTCCATAAGCTTAATTGCGAGTTCACTTTATCCAGCTTTTACAATTCTGTATCGTGTAATTCGTAGCCCAGAATCGAATTAAATGCTGGTATTATTTCTGATATTTCGTTGGCCCTAACCGATGGAACGAGTACTTTAGTTTCCGTTCTGTTGTACTCTGTACTAGTGAAATTTTATAGGGCCTGCCCAATCGTGCAAAAACGCTGTGCTGCCATAACCACGCAATCTTTGATATTCAAATTGGCGGCGCATCGCCTCAAAAAGGAATGCACAATTTCATGGAATTGCATGAATGTGGTCGACGCATTCGAAGCTTTCCAATTTCGCGTCCCTTCGAATGGTTATCTCAGAGCAGAAAATTTCCTCGGGCCGCTTTTATTCCTTGGAGAATACTTTTAATTACTTCATCCATAGCTCTTCTCCCTTCTGGTATAAAATATCAGACATATACGTCGAAGGCTGACCATCATCATATTAAATCCCTGGTAGGATCGCGAGCTATTTCCGGCGGACTTGTAGGGAACGAGAAAAATGTTCTTGGCCGATAGTAGCAGCGAATGCGATCTGAGGCTTGTAGGGAGCGGCAAAAGGGGGAGAATCGGAATGGTAGGATTGATAATGCGCGCTTGGTACGGGAGAATCTAAAGCAATCAGGGGGGGGAGGAGGAAGGAAAGGCCGACTTGGGATATAGCTGGGATGGGGATGCGTGCAGTTTGCCTCGTGCCTCCCATCGATTTCGAGTGCTCGAATAACCCATGCCGGCTTATCAGTCATGCGAATTTCCATCGGAGATTCAGGCAATGACAATCCACCCGCAGGAAAGCTTTCTGGCGCAGTCCGTAACTGCCGGCGACGCTCTTCAGCTATTTCTCCTTCCCGTCAGTCAACCCTTCTTCTCTAGCTTTCCTCCTCAGTCGATGTTTCCCAGATATTTTCGATGTAGCGACGCTCCTATTGTGCTGCATCTCAGATACGAATTAGAACCGGTAAACCGAGCACCGATAATCCATGAGAAATAGGAGTGGTGGACGGTTACTCCAGATTTTTACACAACATCTAACTTTTGTGTTACGACGCTGCCGTTTAAACCGCTGATTCTCTGATAACTTTTTGTTTTAATGCTGAAACAATGGATTTACGAAGAATTCAGGAAACTCGTGACAAACGGCAGGGAGTTGCCTCGATCGAACTCTTCTAACACGATGCAATCGAGCGCGATGTTCACTCAGCCAAAATCGTCGAATCGTATTCACTTCTGGCGAAAGGGAGCTGCGATCTCCCAAAGGAACCAGTTTCCCTCTCTCTCCGCGTCCCGAGTGCTTACGACTTTTTGTTTTGGATACACGCACTTCCTACCCAAAGGAACTCCCCTGATATAATTCCATCAGATACGTAATCTCGACTAATGTGTATTTGTA
This sequence comes from Ectemnius continuus, assembly GCA_910591665.1. Classification (NCBI taxonomy): domain Eukaryota; kingdom Metazoa; phylum Arthropoda; class Insecta; order Hymenoptera; family Crabronidae; genus Ectemnius; species Ectemnius continuus. The sequence continues at coordinate 927,594 of OU342866.1, forward strand.
AGAGGTGTATATCAGAGTTCCACGTGTCTTTTTCCTGAGAGGCGGACGGGTACATAATGTATTATGTGGTCTGATAGACACGTCGATAGGAGGGGGATACAAGAAGATGGTTACATTGTCGTGGTGCGCGCGTGCCGTATTTACGGTGGATCCTCGGAATAACTTCATCCTTCACCAAATTCTCTCCTCCTCGAGCAGACGTAGGGAATCTCTCTTTCTTTCTCTCTTCCCCCCTTGGAGGGATCCAATCTCGGATGAAAAGCCTCGCGACAAGAATGCCCCGGCCGATATAATTCAAGCCAGCTGTTATTTATTTTGTACGTGATTATGTAACATCTGTGTAGTACGTTCTCAGCTCCCCCGCTCCGGGGACATCATATTTTTTCTCTCTGATTTATCATCCCAGAATTTCGTGCAGCTTTAATGATTCCGTGACGGCAGTACCACCTGCACTTTCCCTCCAGGTGGATGGAACGATGATGAGTCCTACTTCGAGGATGCAGAATGAAATGTTAGCTAAATCGGTAGGGGGTGCTCGGACCATTAATGTCCGGATAGTCAAAGGACGGAGCCGCTTTATTAACCTGATTTTCCCTTTGCCTCTTTCGCTCCAGTCTCTGCCTTCAGTGCTGGAGTAAAAGCACTAGGTATTACATTATTCTGCCGTGGTGCCGCATGCGAGGAGACCCGGCTTCCGAAAAGCGAAACCAATTTCCTTCCGCGTTGGATCCATTATTTGTCATTATCTCCGTTATAATTTCGGGCGATAATCAATTACAACCTACGAATGCTAATTCCTCTATTGAATATTCAGCCGCTATTACGTCTGTATTATTATTCCACGATCAGCAGGCTGCCGAGTGAAATTAAATCGTAGCGGGGTAATCTTTTGTCGAGGCAGGAAACTCTTGCTCATCGCTGGGATTGCCGCCAATTTGGCTTTGTAATGGGTAAACGCTAATTGTAACACGCAAGTGAGACACTCGGTTACACGTAGTCATTCAGCAATAACAAATATCCCTGTGACAGTACCATTATTTTCTTTTCACTGGTTATAGCGGACCGCGCGAATCCCACATGTCAAACATTCAGTAGTACATATGTCCCAGGATTTTAGGGATCCCCATTGTCCGACTTGGAAATGTGTAAAATCCGTGGTACACGGCCAAGTATCGATTGCTTTCGGGGATTTATCAATATTTCAAGGCTAGACCTATTACGAGTGCCACAATGAGCCTTGGCTCCCAGTTGATCAACAGACCGTCGATTCGATAGCACGGCCTTTCTCCCGATCTTCTCCCTCGTTCTCCTGGATTTCCTACCATCCCAATATCAGCATCCTTCGTATCGGTGAGAGAGGGTGAGCAAGTAAAAGAGGGGAGATGGTTCGAGGCAGAAATTGGAACTGGTTGGTGTACCTCCGGCCACATTCCCGAGCGGAGGAATACGTAGAGGAGTAGTGTGTAGGATGCTCTGTGTATACTCGGATATTTCTTAGAGCAATCCTGCCCGCCATTTCATTTGCGCTCGACGTCCTTGCGCAATATCCTCGTAAGTAGTGCACGGTATAAGGAGCACGCTCCAACTGCGCCGGTCAGATAAACCTGATATCGGCAGATTCGATCGGCCCCATACCAACAGGCTCCCCTCAATGAAATTGTCATTATAATGGAGCCACGTGTCAAATCGAATTAATTCCAGATCCAGTTACGTGCCTGCACCCTCAAATCTCTGGCTCTTCATTTCTACCCGGTTAAGATAGGGCGAAAAAATAAATTTTCACCTAGGGCTCTGGAATTTTTTCTACTTTCTCCTCGATGCAAAAAAACACTTTCTACAAAGTTTCAGCCCCGGGAAACGTCAGGAAAATAAAAAAACATGAGGAAAACCATCGAAATGAAATGTTCAAGATCGGTTTTCCATGTGTTTTAGGCAGAATTCGGGCATTTCCCCCACAACATTTATGTTTTTTTTCCGTTTTGAGACACGAGCAATCGAAAAATCAAGCGTTCGTCCCGGTCCCAGAACCTTCGAAAAATCGAAAATTTTTGAAGGGGTATGCCTTAAAAAATTTGCGAAAAAATGAATTTTCAGCTAGGGCTCTGGAATTTTTTCTACTTTCTCCTCGATGCAAAAAAACACTTTCTACAAAGTTTCAGCCCGGGGAAAGGTCGGGAAGATAAAAAAACATGGCAAAAACCATTGAAATGAAATATTCCAGATCAGTTTTCCATGTGTTTTAGGCAGAATTCCGGCATTTCCCCCACAACATTGATGTTTTTTTTTCGTTTTGAGACACGAGCAATCGAAAAATCAAGCGTTCGTCCCGGTCCCAGAACCTTCGAAAAATCGAAAATTTTTGAAGGGGTATACCTTAAAAAATTTGCGAAAAAATGAATTTTGAGATAGGGCTCTGGAATTTTTTCTACTTTCTCCTCGATGCAAAAAAACACTTTCTACAAAGTTTCAGCCCGGGGAAAGGTCGGGAAGATAAAAAAACATGAGGAAAACCATCGAAAAGAAATATTCCAGATCAGTTTTCCACCTGTTTTAGGCAGAATTCCGGCATTTCCCCCACAACATTGATGTTTTTTATCCGTTTTGAGACACGAGCAATCGAAAAATCAAGCGTTCGTCCCGGTCCCAGAACCTTCGAAAAATCGAAAATTTTTGAAGGGGTATGCCTTAAAAAATTTGCGAAAAAATGAATTTTGAGCTAGGGCTCTGGAATTTTTTCTACTTTCTCCTCGATGCAAAAAAACACTTTCTACAAAGTTTCAGCCCCGGGAAAGGTCGGGAAGATAAAAAAACATAGGAAATACCGTCAGAATTAGATGAAATTAATTATTCAGGAGGGTCTCTCGGCCTGTTTCCGACGCAATTCCGGCATTTCTGCCACCGGTTTCACGTTTTCTATCCGTTTTACTACTTAAATAATCAATTTATCAAACGTTCGCCAAAGTCCGAGAACTTTCGAAAAATTGAAGATTTTTGAGGGGGTTTATGTATCGATTTATGTACCAGAACGTATAATACTTGCTTTGAATGTAATTTATCGTGGATCTTTGCAGCATTGAATGTAAGAGAGTTAAGTCATTTTCTCACTTGAGGTTGCTGGCGTTAAATGTGTGTAACTGGTCTCGAGTTAATGCGCGCGGTGGGTGGTTGGTTACAGCAAAAACATGCTCTCGCTACTTACGGAATTAAATTTTGTAGAAAAGGTTGCCGCGAGATAAATGAGTTCTGTTCTACAGAAGGTGGCTAGCTCGTTTGTTTGCCGTGCGACAGATACCGTTGTGTAATTATCCCGTAGCTCGGAGAAGGGGTGAAATGAAATATGCACTTTCAGGCATTACGTCTTTGGAGCTCGATGTCGTTAGTCCGCACTAGATTCCTCGGGGAATTAGCAAGGTTACCATTGCGCAAGTTGGCCGAAGTTCTGACTTTTGTTGGAGTAGTGGGCAAGGCTATTTTCGTTGGAGTAACCAGCGCAATTGAAGGAGGCATATGGTCAATGAGCGGCAGTAATTAGCCCGCTGGCCACCTTCTACCTTTCCAGCAAGGTTTTATATTAACTCCCGGCTGGAGATTTCCGCTTTTGAAAATTACGTTAGCTCCTCGGCTGGCTCCGCGGCTTGCAGCCGACTTTCAGATTAACTTTTGGATTACGCGAGCCGAGATCTGCGCGGCTCGTTTCTTCTCCCTGAAGAATGAACGCACCGCGAGCCCGAGCATACACACTGCCAGGCTATCCATGACTGCGGCTACTTTGAAATACGGTAACGAACAGATTTCTCGCTACTTACCCCAGATTTCTTTGCTTTGTTCTTTACACATTCAAAGCTGCAATCTTTTTCCATATTCTCGCGTTCAGTTTTGCCCCTCCTCCATTAAAGAATAAAGTACCAGTCGGTTGGATAACTATCCCAAGTCCATTGCCACGTGGGCATATTCCCAGACGTCAAAGTAGCCATCTATAGGAAAAAACTTAGGAGGCATTTCATATGTTCGGAGGAGTAGGCGGAGGCAGTGTTAGTTTGACAGAGGGGGCTGACATTCGCAGCGGGAGAAAAGTGCCGGGCCCATGGAAAATAGAGGAGCGGATATATCCCCATCGCGAGAAACTAGTTGAAGCGTGGATGCCCAGGAGACGATGATGGTGGCCGATGGGCGCGCGGCCGTTTGTCCGAAATATGAGGGGGTGTGTAGGGACCACCTGCTATTCCCACTCCAATTCGAGTAATGGAGTCTGAAACATTCCACCCACACTCCATCTCTTCCCTCTGTATTTCTGCTAGACGGCCTTTCCACTCGAATCTTCCCACTCTCCTCCTCCTCCTTCTCCCACACTTCTCTCTCTCCTCTTCCTTCTCGCCTTTCCTTCTGCTCCTTGGCAAATTTGCATCTTTCCACTGTCAGCTACACACTTATAGCCGTCTTCCTTTAAGTATCCCGTCGAAATTACCAGAGAGCAGAACATGACTCAATATTGTCATTTGGCCCGACGATAATCGAGAGTTCCCGACACTCGGCTACACTCTTGCTACCTCGGACGAAATACGGTCGGTCCGGCTGTGCTCGTCTACGTGTTTGCAGTCGAAGTGATCCTAGCAGGTTACTTGGCGGAAAGTTTTTCTCCGTTCAGTGGGGGGACATTGCTCCGGGGAGTTCTCCGATTGTTTTAAAATTGATCGAACTTTCCTCGCCATCGACGCAGAAAGTTCTCATGGCGTCGTATGTTTAGTGGTAAATGTTAGTAGGATTTTGCTGGCCAGGTGTATTAGTAAAAAATATCGGCTAGCCGGCTGCCATACCAGGACTCTTCCCCGAACAATTCTCGAGCGGCGAACGTCCGAGTTTGGAATGAATAGGTGGTAGATTGAAATTCTGTTTGGAAGACGGGTGTGTACGAGCGGTCCAACGCAAACAGGACTGTCCAGCTCGAGTCTGCCCGCCCACTCGAATACACTGGCTGTCTAGTGAAAATAAAAGCCCTCTCCTCAAGCAGTTCTATCGTCTGTTTACATCATCGTAATTGCAGCACCATGCAACTGATGCAACCGGTAGAAAACAGCGGAATGCTGCCGGTTCTATTGTGACCAGTCTGTTTGGCAGACTTCCGATTATAATAGCTTGCTTTGTACCAATGAAGATTGCCATTCAATTATATATTTCAAGCTGCTTGCCGGCGAGCAGGACACGTTTACTAATGGTTCCAATTTTCTCGCTTGGGGAAAAGCTATTTTCATCGCGGCACTGGGAAAATTCTAATCTATCGCGAGTGTCCTTGATGTCAGAGAGCGGGAGGTAGTTGGTTCGATATGAGGGGTGTGGGGTGTGGGGGGCGGAGGATGGGCCATAAAGAGGGAAGGAGATGAAATCGATAAGGATCCGGGGAAACGAGTGTAAGGGAAACTCGGCCCTCCTAGTAAGAATGCGAATTTACCCAATTGCGATTGGAATCGAGCGATGAATAAAAAGATGGAGTTCTCGCAGACTTGGTGATTGGGCCCAGAACTGGAGGAAGCCCGGGACCGGTCAGATTTTCATTTGGCGCGACCAGTCGAACGTATAGCGTGTGGCTGGTTACGGGAATCGTTTGAATGTAGGAATACCCGGTGCGTCAAAATTTCCACGATTCCACGTGGGAGAGTGCGGCTCGGAAAAATTCCGCAACGGATCCAGTCGGCTGGAGGAAGCGCACGCGGCAAAATCCACAGGAAGGTACGTGTCCGTGGTCAAATTTTGGCCATGGCAAAAATAACACAGGTGCGACGGGAATACAGCGGTGGGCAGACGCGCGCGCGCCATGGAAATTCTTCTGGAATGCTGCCGCCTGCTAAAAAATACAGAGCCAGGAAAAATACGGCCTTTCCATGCCGACTAATGTGCCACTTGACCGTACACTTGCGCTCCTCTATTATGTCCTGCCAACATGATATCCGGCCTTTTACGTTTGACAAAATCCTATCGTGCTTTATCACGTCGGGTTAAATTGTGAAAGTAATGGAGGATTCGGGGGAAGAGCATCCTGAAACAAGCATATTTCCGAGGGCACGTTTCAGGAGCATGAAACGAGCGGCAGCGGCAGCGGCGGCGGCGGCGGTGGCGGCCGAAGTGGCGGTTGCTCAGTCGCGCGTTGGTTTAATGCTTCATAAATCGTGCCGCAAAGTGCTGGTCCAGCAGAGCCATACGGACTCTCGGTTAGCCAGCTTTCCGTAGCGTTCTCTGTAACCCGTAGGAACGGTGCACCTTAGGAAAACGCGTGTACAACACACCACAGAGTCAGCTAGCCGAGCCGTAAGATACTCGTACGTGCTAAGCCAGCTTTCCTCCTGCTGCATACGATCTTTTTCCTTTAAGCCGGATTCACATTCTACTCGGACAATTTTCCCTTTACTCGTTCGGTGCAAGGATGAATTTTTCGGAGTGAAGTGATGCTTGGCGTCGAGTGGGGGGATATCTCATCAGGCTGTGTTTGGGGGATTGTGGCCTGCTGCCCCCTTGTAGATCGGTTTCCCGGTGGATGCTGCGTACACCCGGCGCAGCAAGGTAACACGCTCACCGATCGACACACGGCCCTGTCTATGCCCAGATGGATGGACGCACCGAGCGAACACGTGTGCGCACGCCGCTCGCTAACCTACAATATTTATGCGCTCAGGTGCCACGCGGCTTGCTCCGGCTACATCGCAGCCCAGCTAATTAATCCTGGGGACTATTCCGACTAGCCTAGTACTAATTACCCACTTCTCGCGCTCGACCACACCCTCTCTCCGTGCACTAGGTGCCGAAGCCAGCTAAGGTTCGTTGGGCCAACATTGCGGCTCTATTATAAATGCATCCATGAACATTGTCCGACACGCACTTTACTCATTCCGAGTTCCTCGAGTCCGGCTTATTCTCCACTCGAAATAGCCTTCGCGAATTCTCACATTTCTATTGGATTCATCTGGGTTTTTGGTGGCGTGCCACCGCTAGTTAACTTTACTTAAATATCCTTTTATCGCCAGTAGACAGTCAGTTGGCCGTAGTTATTGCATTGCGAATCTCTGGTATCGAATAGGAGAGACAGTGGAATGGGGTCCTTGGTTAAATCGTGCGACTCAGACTTTATGGCTGGTCTTAAAGCTGGCGTGCAAGGAGGATTGATAGCACTCCGAGACTGATTCAAGGTTCCGCATTCGGCTAGGGACCACGTGTTCCAATGCCATTAGAACGCCATTCGCTATATCACTCATTGGATTATCATTCTTCCCCCCCACAAGACACTCTATCTTCTCCATCGCAGTGGAATCCTGCTTTCTGCATTAGAGCAAAGAATTATATGTATCTCCCGTCCCTTACGCATGATCTACTCAAATCTCTTGAGGGAATTTCTGCTTGCTATAGAAAACAAGAACAGCCGGAATCAGAGCAGGGTAAACCTGGAGTTAGAAATCCTCGCTCGTAACTCTCGTGAAAGATTGCTCCTGAAGCAGGAGCGTCGTAGCAAAGTACACGTATCAATAACAGAGTGGGTATATCCTTGTAAGGATGCAGTTGCGAGCTGGGAAAGAGAGAGAGAGGGAGGAGAGGGAGGAGAGTTGTTGGAGGAGTGGAGATCACGCGGGAGGCTTGGGATAAGGGTTGATGGCACACTTGGAAGAGGCTGAGGTTCGACTTTGAACTTCACTGACCCGTGTAACGTCCGGGCGGCCGACTCTGTCTGTGCTTTACAATCGGGCTTTTATTGAAATCTCGCCGCTCCTTCCCTCTATAAACTCCCGGAGACATTTTTATCCGGCAGATAAATTTCTTGGATCCCTTGGAGTGCGAGATGCTCGGCTGTCCGCCGGGGAAAAAGGCGCCGAATTATTGGTGCGATATGAGAGTGGCCGAGTTATTGCTGATAAACCGAGCAAGCGTTTGAAAGTCCGCTCGCTGTACCAAGAATCTCTGTAACTGGGGATTTATGCTCCTGGTACGGATACTTGGCCGAGAGAAGTTCTTTTCGCTATTCGCCGGCTGGGATGCTCCTGTCGATTACGTTCCTCGGTGCAGCTCCGATCCCAGCTTCCAGCCGATGTAAATCTTACGAGCCACTTTCAATATATATGCTTCTCGACCACTTGTAGCCGATAACGATGCTTTGATCCGAGTTGAAACTCCCTGTTTCAGGAGGTGCAAGGGGAGCGGGGGGGATTCGGTGGTTCAATATACACCAGAGCAGACAAGCGGATCAGATTGTTCGAATAATTAACAGCTTGTTGACTGACTGTTTTATGCAAGAACTAGCGCGTCTCTATCTCGTATCGGCCGGTGTTGATACTGGGCCCTGTCAGAGACAGCCTTTAGTCAGAGTGCACTCGGTGCACTCGCTAGTGGATCGTCGAAAGAGTTTACCTTGCACTTTACTCCAGCCGATGTCACGCACACGCACCCGCACACAGACACACATAGACACGTTATACTCCGGGGGATTTACTTTTCCATTTGGAGCAGGGAGGTTTCGAGGTCTAGCGACCACGCCAGATGAAGTAAATAATATCGGGGAGGCTGGTGTCGGCGAGTGCGCCGATGCATTTCGAGGAATTATCGCGGAGGGATCGGCTGAGTGAGTGTCAGGGAGTTGGCTGGGGGTATCGGTTAAAGTGTCTCCTATCTGTTGCAGATGCAACATGCGCCGGCTGCAGGCACGCCGCGCCGCGTCGCGCCGCCGCCACTCTCCGCTCGAGAGCCGCTTCCTTCGCCAATTTCGCTCGTTTCAAGTCGCTCCTTCAACAGCTTACTGTCAGCCGTCCCTCACCCAACTCTTTTTTTCACCGTCTCGCTCGCGGCCGCGCATTACAACTCCCTCCCAGTTCCTAACCCACCACCATCCCTCGATGCCTTGCAATTTCAACGCGGACCTTTTACGAGCGGGAAAGTCGCGTGAATGCCTGCCACGTTGGAACGCGTTCGATAGCCAGGAAATTGGAAGTGAGCCGAAATTTGTCGGCATTTGCCCCGCCGACTCTGTTCTCGCCGGGTGCTCGCGCGCGCCCCACCACCATCCGTTTATTGATGTCAATTTCCTGGCAAAATATTCGATGGCAAATGTGCCTACGTACTTATAGCCAGTGATGACTCAATCGTCTAGCTGTGTATTCGCGTGATTGACTGATTGGCCCCTCCCCATTTTTTAAGTAGCTCTGTGGTTTGTTTCCTAGACGCTCACGAGGGCTCCAAGTGCGTCTGAGAGGCAGTCAATTTCTTTTTATACCTATCGGGTGCGATTCAAGCCGCTACTTTCACAGTTTCGAGCCGGTATTTATTGCTTATGGCTCGGGAACCCTCTCTACTCGGACCTCCGCCGCGGTAGTTTCGCTTCCGAAAGCGTCCGAGGGAAAAAACAATCTGCTCGCGGCAGCCCCTCAGATCCTCGCTGGCTCTGCCTTTATTCCTTCATAAATAAGTACGGTACATGTGCGTTTTCCCCTTATACCTATAGAAATGAGCGGTACTCCTCATTTTTCTCGCTTAAGTGCCTACGAGTGGTAGAACGCGCGTGCTGCTCGATATATATCCCACTGGAACGAAGAGTGAATCTTTCGTTAATGTCATACTGATATCGGGAAAATTGTCAGAGTGACGAGTCTCGCACTGTCACGGTTTGTCGGGCTCGCTATCCCATTAGAATTATTTTTTAATTTTCTCCCGTTAGTGGCTTTTCCACCCTGGCAGCGCGGTCACCGGGACACGCGGATTTGAGTAGCGTGGAACACATGCTGTGCTGCGTACACAATTTTTCGAGCCATCCTCATCAGGCACAGCCTGGCTCACTTTGTCCTTTCATTCTCTCATGTTCCCACTCTCGGACAACGCGTATATTCAGTTGCTCGACGCTTCCGAACATGCAAGCCCCCTTGCAGTACACGTGTCAATAGCATTTCAGCCATTTCCGATATTCCATCAGTATGCGCGCACCAGAAGTGGAGAGGGCCGGGGGGCACACTTTGCGTTCTAATAATTAACGTCACGTCTGTAATTTTCGATATAAATATCGCTAGCCCGCTGAGTACACAGGCGTGCGTGCACACACCTGCCAGGTAGATTTCACGTTGTCAAACAATCTACTCGAGGCTGCATAGTTTCCAGGCATCCAGCCATCCCTGGTATCTATTCGTAATCCTACTGATTAATTAACCTTTGCTATTCTCGATTTTTATCCCCATTGTCAGTCCACTGTGTTTTGACACCTTGCTTGAAATACATTCTTGCCAACGCGAGGTACTGAGAAAAGAAAATTCCGTGGAGTTTCTATTTTTTGGCACCTAGATTTTCAAGTGATATCGCTTTATTAATAAACGGAGCGAGAGTGGGAAAAACGCGGTTTATTGCTCGCTCGCGGTTTCACGTCGGAGAGAAATTTAATTAAACTTTTATGCGCTAATTAACACCTCGCGCCCGGTGTACCAGTCGCCGTGAGTCGACTATCGATCTCTCGAGTCTCTTGCTCTTCGAAAAATTCGACTAACATACAAAGTTCACGCTTTCACTATATATTTCCACTTGACCGGCTTTTTAAGTGGGAGAGCCGAACTTGCACGAGTTCCACGAGAGGGGAAAATACTTTTGAGTGAGAAAATCTGGTGGGGACTCGGAGGTCAGTGGGCGGTAACGTGTCAGCTTCTCATTTCTTAAAATCTTCCTCCAATAAACGTTGGGTTAACAAGGAACGTACATAAAAGATAGGGGATACGCTTCCATAGAGATTTCCCTCAGCGTTCCTTTTCATTGCGGGGCGGATCGCTTGGAGAGAGTAGAGGCAATATCCCGGCGCACAAAGTCCCAAGTAATTCAATTAGGAAAAACAGTAGGGAGCACTGTTTAAGTCGTACCGGGCGCATTTACCCGCCACTAACAGATAGCCTGCGGCGCGGTATTGCGGCCTGGAAATTGCATTTCGCGCGATTGCACATCATCTTGAGGATGGAATAATGCGGTCTCGCAGTTATCGATAACGCTTCAGAGAAAGCTCTCTCTTCCTCTTTCCCTCCCGCCCGCCCCCTCCTCATTCGCCCATCTTCCAATCCCTCGTTTGTAACTAACACTCGATTACTCATTTGCAATCGATCCCGCTACCTTCCGCACTCCACCAGCTACGTATCGCCAGCTAATCTGATTGACGATTCCCTCCATTATTCCCCCTGCTTTCGTTTCACTCTTGAATTTTCACCGAGATCATATTTCCACCGATATTTGCGATGCGTAGCACATTTATTTAGAAAGCCAATAACAAGTTTACTGGCTAGCATTACCTTACTTTATTCACGCGTATTGGTTTATTCGTCGAGTCTCAATTGACTGAAATGGCAAGATTAGCTTTGGTCGCGTAGCCATGCTCAGAAACAATTCTCTGAATGGGGCAGGTGTCTTTCGCGTACCACTCCGAGAGAGACTTGTACGACTTCGCTTTTGTCTTCTGGTGGAGAAAGGCGCAAAGTTGACACTTTGCACGCGCAACACCTCCGTCAATATAATAATAGTTCTTCCAAGCAAAGTACTTTGCATACTCATTTGGATGGCGCATGAGAAATTGGAGATATTGGGCTAGGTCCTCCGGTAGATCGAAGTCCAGGGCATCGATATAGGATTTCGGTGGCGCGAAGATGGAATAATTGGCTCCACCATAAACAATGGGTATCGTGTGGTATCTAAAACAAAGGGTAGCCATTCTTTGGTAGTGCGTTGTTAGTTACGGTATTTTCTCTGTTGTGTTATTGGTATGGTAAGGTATTCGGGAACTGGAGGCTGGTTCTCTGGGCATAAAAACAATGGGTGACAGGGAGCGTTACTCGTACAAAAAAGGGAGAGAGAAAAACAGAGAGTTCAGTGGGGAAGTCTGTCAGAACGGTAGAAATGGGTTGGTAGCGCGGGCGCGCACACATCGAAACAACAATTTCAGGTGGCAGGCCGCATTGAGCATCGTTTTCAGGGCTGCAAGTGTCCTAGAGCGGTGCGCGGTGCGCGGTGTGGTTGTCATCGGCGGGCAAATTGCAGGATGCGTGCGCGCGAGCACCCGCCAACCCTGCTCTCGCTGCGAATGACAATTTCATCGCTGGAAACGCGGGCATTGTTTTACCTGAGTGCATCATACAGCTTCTCGGTTACGTAATCCCGGCAGAGAGAGTTCTCGAACGACAGGTAGAAAAAGTAGCGGGGCTCTAGCAGCTTTCCGTGGCAGTCCGTCGACCTGCTGCACTTGAACGGCCCGCAATTCCCGTAAATGTCCACCTCTATGTGCCTCGATAATTCCTTCACGTACGCCTCTCGACCGCTTCCCGCTTTGCAATTACTCACCAACCAGCTCACCGCTTTTTCCTTCCCTCTAATTATCTTTGACAGTTCCAAACCTTAAAGAAGCCGCATCATGAAGGTTCCAAAGGAAGTTTTGATGCTCCATCTAGTGAAAGATGTGCAGATACTGTGCTGTGCTTTGATGCAAACATTTATTCTACTTACTCACGCGGTTCTGATAAGGCTGCCACGTGGTGTTGGCCAACGGTGCCACGATTTCATTCGTCTGAATATCTTTGACCACCCCGTACGGCCAAACGATGTCACTGTCGAGTCTGTATGTCATTGTGAGATTAAAATAATCCCGACTGAGGATCGCTGGAACTTTTCTGTTCTCGGGACTTTCCAAATTCACATAGACATACCATTGCTGAGGACTTCTTCTTGAGGGCCAATCTCCTATTTCATTCCCGTGAAAAAGTATTGCGTCGTAATTGACAATGTCCATGAACAATCTATTATTAGTTGCGTAGCAATCATTGACAGGACATTGGGCGAAAGGATTGGGCCAGCCAAAATAGAAATTCTTGTCTTCAAACATTGTGTTCCAAAAGAGGATTATTTTAGTATTATTACGAGGATGTACATCATGACGAGAAATGGTGGTAGCATAGTCTCGAACAGTATCCATGAATAGGTAAAGCCATAAAGGAAACAAGCCGATGCAGCAGATGAATACAATTAGAATGATTCTTTTCTGTAGACATGATGTCATACTTCTACAACCTTAAGTAAATTCTGTCCGTTTATCAGAAAGGCGTAGATATATTTTGACGTTATTTTTAATTAGATGAAGCAGAGATTGACAGGGAGATAAGTGGATTGGTGTTTCGTCAGATGGGGAAGTCAAAATATATAGGAGGGAGACAGGGGTTAGCGTGGGTTGAATGAATGCAGACTGGCGAGAACAGATCGCGCAAAGGATTCTTGAAATTCCCGAGAAACCAGCGAGTAGGAGGACGACAAGACGGATTACAGGGCCTTCCTTCTTCGTGCTCTTCCTTTAACAATTGAGATGCAACTTGAATGGATCCTTCAAAATGTCTCTCTGTCAAACGACGACCACGCGGAGTTGTTGACAACGTCGGGACTCTCCTCCTTCCCTTAACAAGTTGGATACTGTTTCAATAGCCCCTTTCAAGCCACGCTCCTCCCGATGAAATTCCGTTTCTACACCGCTGCTGACAAGACAAATTTCAGAAGAATCCCTCGCCCGCTCCGTTGGCCGCGCGGCTCATTCATACCTTCCGGGAATCCCACCAAAATCTCTCTCTCTCTCTCCTTCCAACGTCTTCCACCGAGAAAACCACTTCGGATTTCTATGATAACTCTTTCAGATTCTCCTTCAGTCTAGCAGCACTGACAATCTTCAATCCTCCTAGATTCTTCGCTGCTTAATTGCAAGCGATATCACTTGGCTGAGTTAACTCTACGTTCCTATCTTTCAAACACAAGAATGAGTGATTGAGAAACGCCACGTGCAGAGCGTACTGTCCAAGTCAGACCCCTCGGACGATTTCGAGTCGCGTCGGCTGTCTTCGTTAAATGAGGGTCACCGCAATCAGCTGTCCTTCAGGATTCACATGAATTAGCGGTGTTGTGCGACAGTGATTATTCGAGCATTACTAATGCATTAATTATTCGTGCGTTGTGAGTCACCTTCGCACGATCACTCGCACGATCACTAACCTCGAAAAACGTGCTTTATTAAATTCTTTGAGCTACTGTTCAGTGCAACAGTTAGATCGTGATGTCATCCTGCTTCAGTGCCTGTTGTAATTGTTGGCAATGATCGGTGCATCGTGACCAATCTGCTCAATTCAACTCATCTCTTGAACTGTAAGTTTCTTGACTATCGCTTCATTTCTCCGTCATTTCTCTATCAATAAAGGGGGAATGGCAGAGCTGTTGGGCAGTCGGTTTTTTTGACTGGCAGCATTTGTGGAGAGCGGGCGGGCGGGCGGGAAGGATAGTAAAGGTTGCCAATAAGTGGCGGACAATAATTCGCCGCGGGAGGTACTCGATGCGGCCCCAGTTTATTATCGGGGCGTCCAGATTTTATCGACAGGTGGCGGCTGCGAGAGGGTTAGAGGAGAGCCTGTTGGAACGAGTGGAATTTACAGAGTGCATCGGGAAAGTACGCATCGCCGCGATTAAGGGACTCTCTCTCTTTGGGAAAGAGCAGCCTGGCAACGAGCTGGCAGCGTATAACTTCGGCACTTCTATCATTCAATCGTAAAACTTCAGGCTTTACAGCCGGCAAAGAGAGCAGAGAGAAGAGAGAAGAGAGAAAGTAGCTGGGGCGAGAGAGGTAGGTCGGAAGCTGAGAGGGATCCGGCCTTATAGCGAGATAAAGCTGCCACTGGAATTCCGTACACTCAATATCGCGAGAGTTGCGAGAGGAAGTTGGAGAAAAATAAAGGAAATTGCCAGGAGGCTGTGAAAGTGAGCTTGCCAGAGTGTCTACATCAATCACCTGTACATGCAACTAATGCTTCTTTCGTTCTACGCTCGCGCGCTCTTTGCTTTCTCGCTCCTCCCTTCCCCTCTGCATCATTGAAACTTTTCCGTCCGGCTTTTCCACTGCTCTCGCCTCTACCGATCCTCCCCGCCCCATGTATCTCTATTCCTGTCATTGGCATTCCATAATTTCGGTATGCGCAATTCAGTTTCTCCGGACACTCCTCCCCAGCAAATTGCCAATTGCTACAAGAGCCGCCTTTTTCATTCAGCTTTCGCCAAAATGAATGAGTGTTTTGATGGGATTCCCCGAAATATTCATATTAAATTCGCGGCAAATCCTCTTTTAGTTGGCAATTCTAACAATTAGTCAAATTTCGAGTTTCCTATTAAGCTTATTAACCGAGGATTTGAATTAATGAATTAGCAATTAAGAATTGCCCCGAGGGCTCTCCATTTGCATTTCTACATTCGTAAAAATGCGATAAAAGACTGTTACGTCTGGTGTAGTATATTGTGAAGTGGTTGGTCGAGAGGAATGCTAGCAAGCACAATGACCGTCCTCGAGAAATTGGGAGTTTGATCGAAAATGTCTAAGAAAGCTTCTCCCTCTCGGTCACTCTCTCAGCTTCCGTGTATACTTCCGGCTGGTGCAAAGTCTCCGAGCGGAATGGATCGCTGGCCTCTTCCGATCCGGCGATCAACCGACTAGCCCACTGGTTTACCCTCGAGTGCAGCACCTCAAAAACTTGCTCCCCTTAGATTCCTCTGCTCCTTCGAATCGCACTAACTTTCCTTTATCCTCCCTCCGGCTTGCAAGCTACTACTCCCGCCTCCTCGCCTCCTCCTCTCGAACCTGTTTGCCTTACTCATACGACCCTTCAACGTCGTCTTCTGCTTCTTTGAGCAGGCGTCCTCTTCTTCTTTCTCTTTGATGGGCGCGCGCGCGCAACTCTAACTTGGTCCGTCACACGGATCTCCTGAAATAACTGTGATCAGTTGCGCACTGGCTTCGCCAGGAAATCAGATACACGCGATATTTTTCGGGCGAACGGACAACTTTCCTCCTCGGGCGGACAAAAGCTGCATGACGATTTGCCGTGACATTTAAATTTCAAACGCGAGTCAGCCCGCCGAATATAATATCACCTGCACAGTGCGGCCTCTCTTTTTCCTTTTCTCCGAAACGGATAGTCCTGTCCGAATTTTGACTGTCCACCCTCTCGAATACCGGCTGCCCGTTGATTCGTCAGTGATACATAGTGCATTCATACAGGCGAATGCTGTATTTCTCAATTTCTTGCCGCGCACAGCTTGTTGAGGTATCAATTGTACCGGGCGGTAGAATGGCATTCGGAGGGTAGGAAAATCCGAGGTGGTGGCGATAGCTTTGTGATATTCTAGACCAGCAGCACCTACATTCCTCTATCTGCTATGCACTCGAATGATCCGTTAGTGGTTAGCCGGAGCTGTAAACTCTTGATCTCGCAATATAACAGTACACCCACTGGCGTCCTGCTGCCAGTGGAGCAGAGCGATCGCCAAAAGCGGTACACGTTACGCCAGAGATTTTTCAAAAGGGCTTTCGTTCTTTTTGCGGTTGCAGGCCGCCTGAAAAGGGAGAGCTTGCTGTTACAGTGAGACTGGTGGCCTGGCCGGCAGTGTTTTTAAACAGTCGAACGCTTGCGTCTCTAATAAGAGCTCAAAGGGATCGGATGGTGACATGTGTGGCTGGAAAATTGTCAAAGTTCTGCCTTTTCCTAGCTAGAAGGGTTAGAGCCTTGTCGCGTTGGCTCACCAAACCTGATCAGGACTTTCATTAATTTATCTGGGCCGACCGTTTGTCGGTGACCGCGATCCAATGCAGCTAGCATGCCTCTACGCTTCCCCATGAAAAATTCAGCATTCTACCGGCCACTTCTCTGACTCGCACCAGCCCTCCCTTCCTTTCTCTCGCTACTTGATCAGCAACAATTATCGATTCGCTGATACGCTTTGCCCATAATACTTTCATGTGCTAATCAAAGTCTCCGCGAACCCAGTCCGCCATTCCCTCTCTATCCAGGCTTCCCATCCGCCATCTCCTCAAAGATTCATTCAGGCCAAACCGATTTTCCCTTCGGTGAAATAACTGATGGAATTGGCATCGCCATTCCAAATATATGCATACGCATGACTATAGTATTCCGCGTGACTAATCTACTTCTGAATTGACACCAAGAATAATTTAACTCTCGCTCGACTAAGTGCTAACCTATTTCTTTCTCTTTTTGTGCAGCAATTTCGGATGCACCCATGTTTGCCGAGCCGATCCCCAATGTTACTGTGACAGTAGGCCGAGACGTCAGCCTGCCATGTGTCATCGAGAACCTCGGCACTTACAAGGTAAGAGACAAGTTTTGATAACCAAGCGTTTAGCAAGTCTACCATTTAAATAGACTCATTGCCTTCGCTTGACCATGAGTTTTACGATAAATGCAGCGCGCATTTGCAATGTGGATCGAATTTGACTTTGTAAAGTGCGAACAATATGGTATGAGAGGCGGTAGTAGGTAAGAACAGTTTCTCCCTCCTCCTTTCTCTCAGTTAATGATATAAAGGCGCATGTGGTAAACTCCTTGGGTGAGATAGAGATCAGTGGTGGAGGTTAGAGGCGATGCGAGGAGGGTTTCGCTTAGCTCGCACGTCGCTATCGCGTGTCCTCCTTGGAGTTCAGGGGAATTTCTGCATCGCGGCCTGCGCACTGCAGCAAAATGCAGTATGCAGCCCGGACTCCCCTCTTATGTAAGCCGGGAATCTATTATTATGCAATAACGGGACTAAATAATAAATGTGCCTGCATGCAGATATTATCGCGCCACGTTGCGACTGTTGTACTAGCACTGTCGTCATCAACTATTCAAACACTATCGTTTCCGCACTCGATTACTCGCTTGTCAACCGGCTAATTGTCAGGGTTTTTCTTCCCTCGCCCGGCGTTTACATTACTTGGATATTTTTGCCTCTCCCCGGTCCGTCAAATGTCTGATTTACGTTTCGCGTGCGCGTTGGTAAATTTATCATATCGAACCGCTGGAATATTAGAAGGTGGGCAAACAAATATTGGAGGGAAATTGGTCAATGAAAAATGGAAGGAGTGGACGCGCGAGTGTAAATAGTGCAGTGGGAAAATAATGAATCGGATAGTGAAACATTCAGTGTCGTCGCAGCCGGGTTAAAAACAGCGGGCTCCCGCAAAAATTAGAGAGTAGATATCCTCACCCAAAATATCGTACGTTAAAAATTCCATTACGATAACTTTTGTGGAATTGCCTCCGGGCCAATGGCCTCTCTCAATTGTTTGGCTGGATTTTACTTTCTCGAGTATAAATCCCTCCTTGCGGTTAATCGTGGAAATATGAGTATCCGAAATTCTTGGAATTGCTCGCTCGATTCTACTACTCCGGACCATAACAAAGTGGTGTACGTCAGGTTAAAGCAGTTGCACGGCAGTTCGGCGATCGGAAGATCACGGTTCGCGTATCATTCGACACTGAGGACCACTGTTACATAACCGGTATTGGAAACGCATCAGTTATCCCATAAGGGAGGCGTATACGATGCCTGGCGGCGACGGCGATCACCGTTACACACGGACAAACATATCGGTCTCTGTAACGAGCGATGCACTTTTCCCCAGCAATCCTCCCTCCAGCTGCCATGCGGTTATTTTGCGATCCTGTCTAGTTTATTGGACATTTGCTAAGTAAAATGTCTTCTCTTGTTGCATCGGCCCTTCTACCAGACAGCCGTCTATCCCCTTCATCCGATTGAAACTCTCTATTTGTTCAATAAGTACTCGCATTGTTTTTCAAGCAGCTCGCACTGCATCCAAACGTTGAGAACATTCCAGGGAAGAGCATTCCGCGAAAGTTGTTTCGTCCGTCCTGTTGGGCGGTTGCTTGAAAAACTAGAATGGGAACTGGCAGTGCAGTATAGCAGCGGTTAGACGGACAACAGAAGCGTGCCATGAATGCTCGACAGAGTTGAAGTAGAAAGTCAGCTTACCACACTATATTCCGTTATTGCAAAGAATCTCGTGCAATTACACGCTTGTAGCGTGATTGAGTGGCTTTCCTGTCGCCTGGTAAACTGGATTCGCATGCGATCTGGTATTCAGTACGCTTTTTCTGCCCCCTTTGCTTTATTGGCGACCGCATCTTAAGTTGGAAATCACGTTTTAAGTCCATTTGGATTGACCACTGTATCAGAAATACGCTATTCCTCTGTCTAGAGATGTTTCTCTACCAGATTTCAGACTCTTTATCCCCTAAGAAATTTGCGAAAAAATGAATTTTGAGCTAGGGCTCTGGAATTTTTTCTACTTCTTCCTCGATGCAAAAAAACACTTTCTACAAAGTTTCAGCCCCGGGAAAGGTCGGGAAGATAAAAAAACGTGGCATAAACCATTGAAACGAAATATTCCAGATCGGTTTTCCATGTGTTTTAGGTCGAATTCCGGCATTTCCCCCACAACATTTATGTTTTTTTCCCGTTTTGAGAGACGAGCAATCGAAAAATCAAGCGTTCGTCCCGGTCCCAGAACCTTCGAAAAATCGAAATTTTTTGAAGGGGTATGCCTTAAAAAATTTGCGAAAAAATGAATTTTGAGCTAGGGCTCTGGAATTTTTTCTACTTTCTCCTCGATGCAAAAAAACACTTTCTGCAAAGTTTCAGCCCCGGGAAAGGTCGGGAAGATAAAAAAACATGAGGAAAACCGTTGAAATGAAATATTCCAGATTGGTTTTCCATGTGTTTTAAGTAGAATTCCGGCATTATCCCCACAACATTTATGTTTTTTATCCGTTTTGAGACACGGACAATCGAAAAATCAAGCGTTCGTCCCGGTCCCAGAACCTTCGAAAAATCGAAAATTTTTGAAGGGGTATGCCTTAAAAAATTTGCGAAAAAATGAATTTTGAGCTAGGGCTTTGGAATTTTTTTTACGTTTTCCTCGATGCAAAAAAACACTTTCTACAAAGTTTCAGCCCCAGGAAAGGTCGGGAAGATAAAAAAACATGAGGAAAACCGTTGAAATGAAATATTCCAGATCTGTTTTCCATGTGTTTTAGGTAGAATTCCGGCATTTCCCCCACAACATTTGTGTTTTTTATCCGTTTTGAGACACGAGCAATCGAAAAATCAAGCGTTCGTCCCGGTCCCAGAACCTTCGAAAAATCGAAAATTTTTGAAAGGGTATGCCTTAAAAAATTTGCGAAAAAATGAATTTTGAGCTGGGGGTCTGGAATTTTTTCTACTTTCTCCTCGATGCAAAAAAACACTTTCTACAAAGTTTCAGTCCCGGTAAAGGTCGGGAAGTATAAAAAACATGAGGAAAACCGTCAGAATTTGATGAAATTAATTATTCAGGAGGGCCTCTCGGCCTGTTTTCGGTGCAATTCCGGCATTTCTGCCACTGGTTTTATTTTTCCTATGCATTTTGATACTTAAACAATCGATTTATCAAGCGTTCGCCAAAGTCCGAGAACCTTCGAAAAATGGAAAATCAGGAGAGCTTTTCCGAGTGATTTCGGTAGAATTCGGACAGAAAAGACAAGTTAATATAAAAGTTTGTTTAGTAACAGCATTTATTTCTTCGTCGTTAATGACTAGTGGCCTTGGGAGGGAGTTGAAGAATGGTCTTTGGCGATTACTTTGATTGAGATTCGTAACACGTAGTGGTGGTCGAAAGCATCTCGCTCATTAGTGTTGGCGTTCCTCGAATACAGAGGCTCTCTGTTCTTTGATCAGAATGCCTGAAAATTTGCGCAGCTGTCGAGCAAATCGTAGGACTTCTGCAATTTTCCCGGATTTAATTATGCGGGGAAGCCACGAACACTGTGGATGAAACTAGGGTTCTTTGACACCGGTTGGAAGAGATAAATTCAGGGATTCGTCACGGGAGAAAATGTTCAGTCGGTATACATTTTCCATTTTAGCAGCGATTAAGCGTGCGGCCTCTCACACTCGCTCTTTCGGATTCGTTGAAGTTTTGGAAAGTTCATTCGCCGCTGTGTGACTTTCGACCAGAGGCGGGAGGGAGGGAGAACAAGTCCATTATCGCTTTAGGACTTTAATCCGTAGCTTTATTCCAAGTTAACTGTGAATTTTGGGCGGTGGTAAATGAAAATTAACAGCGTTAGGCATAGGCGTGGACGTGTGAGGTTGGTTGGGTAGTTGGAGGTGAAGGAGAGAGGTCGCACCAGGAGTAGGAGAGGGAGAGAAGTTGTCAGGAGACCCCGTTTCGGGCCTGAAAGTTGAGGCCGCACGCTCGAGTGCTCGCAGTAATTGCCTAATTAGGAAATGAATTTAATAATTAATTCGCTAACCCGATTACAGGGAATGCGTCAAGTGCCCGGGCGCCAGGCGGGTAGAGGACGCCCAGCGAAATCGCAATGATGAATTTTTTTTTTTAATTACCGAGCCAATAAATTCTAGCCTTAGAGCGGCGTGTCGTGCACTTCTCGCCGCAACTTCTCTTCCCCTTTTGCCACGTCCTGCTCGGCTTTTTTAGATCTAGAACACGCCGGGCAAGCCAGCCAAATTTATTCCCCGCTTCTCACCACGTTCCACGATGAAACCGAGAGCGGCTAATGTAAAAGTTCCCGAGTGGTCTATTGTTCGGTCGAATCCATTGCCCGGCCAATATCTCACCGAACTTATATATCTGAAAATCTCCGATAATTAGCTCTACCCAATTCCCAAAGAAATTTGCTTCTTCTACCACTACTTTATCATGAAAGGAACTTGAAGAAAAATACGGAGAAGCACGGCAGAAACGAGTGGACACACTTTCTTCAAAGTGTGTCCACTCAATGAGCCAGCTGTCGCCGTGTGGCTTGCTCGTAAAACAGGAAGTTGATATCATAACTAAAGAGAGAGTGAGAGGGCCAGACAGAAGGGAGCTTATGCTCCGACAATCTTGTGGAGTGGCGGGCATGGCCTAATGACTACGCCAGGAAGGTACGGGAATATTTTTGCCAAGTTGATTAAAACGGACAGCGGTTTCCTGCATTGCTAAAAGCCCCACTTCCACACGAGTTCCGCTTCCCTCCAGAACTCTTTATTCTTCCTTTCAGCAACTACCCTGTTGCATCTCTTTTATTTCGATTGTATACTGAGATCCTCTCGTAAGACTGCCGCCGCTCGAATTTATTACGGTGGCAGTGCGCCCGATTAATTCAGCCGCTCGAAGAAGGAAAGTCGGCGAAATATGTTTGCGGATGTGGCCGATCGCACATGCAGGAATTTGCAAGCAGATCGGAGAGGGGCAGGCATAATGGTAGGCGAGAGGTTGCATATTGAAGTTTATCGTGCGATCGCGCGGCTAATTAATCCTACAGAATAATTAAGCCCCGAAAAGACTGTATCAGATTACAATCTCGTAAATCGATGGCCCAATATCGCAATCCCCGCAAGCCCGAAAAAGCAGGGGTGTGTGTGGTGGGGCGCGGGCAGGGAGTAGCAGTTGGCGACAAACTCGGCGAGCAGAGAGCCGAGGGAACAGGTAGCGCGGGCTCTCACCCGGCGAGATGAAGCCGTCCGATAGCTTCGAATCGAAAACAATTAATCCGTGTGCTCCTGTTACAATTTGTATTAATTCTATCGTATTACACATACCGACCGTAAATCGCACGACAGTTCGGCATGCAGGGCTCCACGCCGCAAATATGAAAATACCACCGCGAGTACAGGCTCTGCCTCCGGAATCAAAGGATTTAATTAAAATAATTCCGGACTGAATTCATCCGGCTGGCAGTCCTCTAATTACAAGCGGCGTGTGACGTCCGTCCCGATGATAGGCGAGGGGAATGATGGCCCGGCCATATACATATACAGCACACACCTATACATAGAGGGAACCTTTCCTTCGATCGATTCCTAGCCGGGATCAAAGGAACGTTTCGAGCTGGACCGACGCGTTAGCCACTTGGCTGCGATGTCATATCGGCTAAGATTAAACTGCACTATAACTCGGTTAATCCTTCCCTCTGAACCGGCCACATTCTACTCTCCTCGACCTCCTCGACTCTCCGCCTTCTCCAAGTTCGTTACAGCGAAATGCCCGGCCAAAATTCGTGGAATTTCAAGGCAACATCGTCGCGTTACTTAGCCCAACGAGACTCTGTCCAGTTTTGAACGCTAATATCGCCAAGCATTTCTTTCTCACCATACCTTCCTCGAGGAGGTACAGTTTCGCAGCAATCCTCGGTCAAGAGGAGCTCCAAGATAACGGAGTGCCAGTGACAAAAAAGAATCCTGAATGCAAATAAGTCATCAGAGGGGAAAGTTCACGCTCCCGCCGGAAATCCTCGCCCCGAACTGCACTGCTTGCCTCTTGGAACTAAGTTCCACCTTTTTCTTGGGTTTTCTTCTTGACAAGGCGCATGGAAAACTACGCTCTTTGCAAAAGCTGTGGCGGAGGAAGAGGTTCCCTGTAAGAAAGTGACTAGTGGTATTTCGAAAGGAAGGAAGAAGGGCTTGATGAGAGAGGGGGAGCTGCGACAGCTTCCATCCCTTGGCTGTCCATCTTTTCAGATGTTCGTTAGGAGTCCGCCTGGCTCGGTTGTTTAGAGAACTTTCCGCCGACAACCATACGCGCTGTGATTTCCTTAGAAAAGTTTGCCGAGCAAACGAGCAATTCGTTACAGAGATTTCTTTCACCAGCCGCGTAACTTATCTGCTTAAGCGACTGCGGTTTTACCGAAAGGAATTCCAGTGAGCCTCTTAAGGGCGAAGGCCGGGGTTATCTTTCATTTTTCCTGACGCTCTGTTGTTCGTCGCTTCGCAATTATACGAGAGCGGGCGGGAGGGAGTGGGAAAAGGCCGCGCTATATAGTAAACAGAAGCAAATGCTGCTGCGTAATCCAAGGAAGTTGGACGGTATCTCGAGACCAGTCCCCTACACTATAGCAGACACGAAAAGAAAGCTAGAGAAAAAGTAAAACTAGACCTAACCAACTCTTTGAAGGCAAGCTGCAGCCGTGATAATAAGTTAAGAGTATTCGCTTTCGCGGAGAAGCTGCCTTAATAAACTCCAGCTTCGGCCGATGTATCTCTCTTTTTCTCTCTTTCTCTATTATTGCTTGACAATTGAGAAAAGGGCCCGGCTGAATCCAGAGACATGATGCACGAGATTTTCGCTGCGGATAATCACGATTTAACAAATGATTTTGCTGGAGAGGGCTGGTGGCGGGCGCTGAGAAAAAAAAGAGCGAGAGAAGCCGAGCAATAACGAGTCTGGAAAGGGCGAGCGCACTCGAGACGTGCGCTGAAAGGAGCAATTAAACAGGTTCTCGAATTAATTGGACATAAAATCTTCGTTACTGATGGACCGCCCTCCTTTTCTTGTCGGCTCTTTCCTCGTTTCGAGCCGTAAAGTCCATTAGTAACGAAGAATGAGTGGCAGACCACACTTACTTAGATGATCGTGCTAGGAACATGTCGCTCGGTACGAGTGGCTCATTCAATTCGTCTGATTGTGAGTAACAAGAAAGAGATTTAAAGGCTTGTAAAGAGGTGAGAGAGAGCGAGAGAGAGAGAGCGGAAGTAAAGGAGATAAAGCGGCGGAGAGCGGCTCATAATGCGGTTGAACAAGCAGACTTGGTGGTCGTTAGTGTGTTACATCGGGGAAAGGCGGCGAAAAGCAAAAATAGGGAGAAGTGGTGTGGCGGTTGCGTGGAAGCGTGCATCCTCGAGGCTCGCCAAGGAAATGAAAACGAAGAAGTGGCGAGCAGCAGCAGGTAGAAGCGGCAAGACCCCAGAGCCCACCCGCCTTCCCGCCTGCCCGCCAGGGGTTGGAAAGTTAACGCTGAAATCCTTGAAAGTGCATAAGCTTTGTCGTGAAATGAGCTTAGTTAGGGGACGTTAGGCAGCTGGAGCGTAAAATACGCTCGTAATAATGTTTGTTCATAGAATTTCTGATGCACGCCGCTTGCTCACTCTTTCCCATTCTCTCACTCCCTCCTTCTCGGCCCTCAGACTTCCTTTCGTGCGCAGACTCACTCTTCTTTCCACTTTTTCTTCGTAATCGTCGCTCCCTTTTTTCTCCTGGCATTGTGACGTGAGAAAGTTGGGTTCTACTCGGAGAGAACAAGCGCCGGGGTAATTGAGAGTACTGGCACAGTTGTTTCTCTTTTCGGCAATACTTATTTGCCTCTGGACACCGGTCTTACCAAAGCCAGAATATGAGAGGATTACTTATTATTGGATTAAGTTTCTCGTCCGAGTAATCTTGATCGTGGTGGGGCTCTCCTTTTACTCCTCTTGGCAGACTCGGTCTCTCATGGCTGCCTTCTTTCACCGATAACAAGAAGGAGTATTACATTCCGGTACTTTCAAAGTGTCCAATGACTCTCGCTCCATTGACGCGAGCACCCTTTCCCGACGACGATGTCTTCCCCGATCGATCGTAAAATCCTTGGGCTAAAAGCCATCGTAAGATGAACCAGCGCTCTACCGAGAGAGCACATCGGCTCTCGGAATTTATGTTAGTGGCTCGTTTGCGTTCACGGATAACCAGGCGCGAGTAATTTTATTCGCAGCAGGCCGTATCTCGACATTGATATCACCGGAGCCAGTCGCCTGGCTTTAAGTATTAATTGACCAGCCAGTCTCACTTTCGTTAATCAATTGTTCCACTCGATTGGTGTTATAGGTGGCCTGGGTTCATATACGCAGGAACATGGTGCTAACGGTGCACAGGCACGTCGCAGTGAAAAGGTTCTCGGTCTCCCATGACAATCAGAAGACCTGGCTGCTTCATATAAGCAGCGTGCAGCCGGACGACCGGGGTTATTACATGTGCCAAGTGAATACCAAGCCGATGATGAGTCAAGTCGGCTTCCTCCAAGTAGTCGGTGAGTGAGACTGGAGGAATCCTCTTTGTCGGCATGGATTCCATTCATTTCTCCGGGGAATTTAGTGGAGGTTTGAGGGTCTACCTTGGCTTGTTCCCAGTGCCACCGAACATATTGGACAATCAGAGTTCCGAGAGCACAGTGGCAGTACGAGAGCATCAAAACGTCACCCTCATCTGCAAAGCGGACGGCTATCCAGCGCCGAGGTTAAAGTGGAAGCGCGAGGATGGCGAGGGCATCAACATCAACCGACACACCAAGGGTGAGTTTTACCTCAACAAGAATATGGGACTAAAATAGCATTAAAAATACAAGTAGGGCATTCCTTTCGAGGCGTACGCCAGTTGCGCTCGTTCCTCACGCGCAACCACCAGTTTAATCCTGCTAGTCGGTGAAAAATTGAAGCGCTTGAAAAGCTTTCCGGCGCGCCGGCGTTCTTTGCCTAGGAAAAAAACTAGTGGCGGGCAAACTTTCAGCAGTGGGCTCGATGCAAAATTGTACTTAATGCATCATGATCCCGCGGTATGCAAACCATTGCATTAGCTCAGTGCATCCGTTGTTTATTGCAAGGCATTCCAGGGATGTCTCGGGCGGGCAGCATTCATTTTTAAAGTGACACGCGACTCATACATTCCGCCGCGCCGTGCCACGCCGTGCTCACCCAGAACTCGACAAATTCTCTCGCCTCTCTCTCAGCACTGTAATATTAGAAATGCACTGATGACTCTTTCCTCGGGAAAGTGGCTCTCGTTATCCCCCTCGCACCGTTACTTATCCTCGCAAGCCGGAGTTGCATGCAGCTGGCTCTGAAACATTTTCACGAGTGGCTGAGCCATACATTTCCCCCGGGTGATTACAGCGCGATGAATTGCTCGGACGGTATCAGTGAACAACGAACGCGGGACAGGCTAATCCGTGAGGGGATCGCTCCTCCAGTCTCGAAGATAGTTATCGAATTATAGGAAATAGAGGCAGGCCGTATTCGATTGAGCCACTTCGGCTGAACACCTCGGGATTTAATGTACATAGCAGCTCGTAAAGTTCTCCCCGCGGGCAATTGTTCTCTCCTGGCATTATGTCTGGTGCTATGTCGTTATCGACTGGCCAATAAACTTGGCTGGCTACACTCGAGGACACTGACGCTCTCGAAGCCGGAGGGCCAAGGCGCCGGGAAAATGCTCGGCTGGTTCCAGTTGGCCGGCTAATAAAGTACGATAAACTACATAAGTCCTCCTCTACCACCGCATTATTAGGAATGCAATTAGCTGCTTTCGCAGACTCCTTCCTCGCACAACCACCTATTAACATTTCTCGGAAATTTCCCTTGTTTATGCCCCGGCGAAACGCTCGTCGATAAAAATGCTTACGAGCTCGCATTGCTCGCTTTAATCGGGCCCTTCATTAAGCGTCGTTCCACGCATTACAACCTTATGATTCTCTTAATTGTTACACCAGGGCATGCACTTTGCGTCAGGATAAGCTGGCATTAAGAACAAGGCGTGCGGAATATCGGCGAAGGGCTAATCCGAGCAGATTTCTGTAATGACTTGTTTCGCCAGAGGTTCGAATAGTGGGAGTGCAAGTAGACGGAGAACAAGTTGCCGTTCCTGTAGGATTGTTCTTGAATCCTCGCTTCTCAGGATTAGAGTGGATGCTCGATGGAGTAGTCGGTTAAAATAATAATTGGGAGGAATTTTCTTCCTCTCCCTCTCTCTGGGCAATACCGAAAAAGCTCTCGGGCGCATTTTCTCACGGATCCAATTATCCGGGGCGGCCACCTCGCCTCGCCGCGCCCGCCTCGCCTCGCCTCGCCTCGCGCCTCTACGAATTGCAGCCAGCAGCGAAGGAACGTTATAATTTAACGCACGAGCGCGGCCGACTCCTGATGAAGCGGTTTCCGATTCGCGCGGTGGAGATCTTAATAGAAATCACGGGCCCCCGGAAATCCCGGCGTCTACATTGTTCGCGTGAGCTCTCTCGTCGTCGTCGCTATCGACTTGGCTGGGCCCCGCCGCCGCCCCTCGCCGCCCCTACAAACGTGCTTTGAGCAGCCACCGCTGTGCGAAATTGCACGCAGAATCCCCGATGGGTTAATGCAATGGTGCGCGATAAACTGCTCGCTCGAGTCCTCCCGTCCCCGGCATTGTCGCGTTATTAATAATGCAATTGCGTGCATTCCCAGAACCCCCATCCCTTCTCTAGTCTTCATTCGAATCTGCCCTCCTAAACTCGTCCGAGCCAACCCTATTTACCACCACATTATCTTATACCTCTCCAATATTTCCTGCCATCCGCAAATTTCGATTATTCCACGAGAAAAATAATTCACTCGCAGCTGCGCCATTGCTAGTAATTTTGCTTAACAGTTTTAACATTTTTCTCGAGTATAAATTACTTGTAGAGGAGGGGAAGAGTCGGTGGGTTCTTGAGTGGTGGGCGAGAAAATGCAGGATTGGGGAAGGAAGGTATAGGAGATGGGGTGTGGGTTGCCGATGCAAACAGCGGATTAGTCAGGGGGGATTTACAAGGGGAAAGCATCCTAGTAAGGTCGGGTCGGGAGGCTTTTTGCTCGAGCCTGGTTGCTTCTTAAATATTGTAGAGCTTAATCAACTCTGAGGCGAGGAACGCGGCCGTGCTCCGCCAGCTGAGTTGGTAGCATCATTGGGCCAACACCGCTTGGAGCAGGCGTAGTCTGGCAGGAAAAAGGGAGCGGCAAGTATCGCGAGAATTATTCTCGTGTACGGTCGGGAATTCGTCAAATATGCAGGAAGCGGCAAAAATACGATAGTGTTTCTCCCCGGTTGGGAATGCTGCTGCTTCTGCCGCTGCTGCCGCTGCTGGTGGTGGTGGTGGTAGTGGTTGGGTCGCAGAGCCAGTACTCTCTCCTCCTAGACTTCTTCCTCGGCTCGAAGCAATGGGATTTTATCTCTGGCGCATCACAGAGCCTTATGCGAGCGAATGCTAGGCTTTCGAGTGGGATAGACGGAGAGTCCTCGAAATGTCAGCGCGTCCCAGATGGTTGGGACATTAACCGACGAAATACGTGTGTACGTGTACCGTCTCTCCTACTCCACCACATTTAGGGTTGCGAGGTTGCTCTGCGGTTTGGCTCCGCAGACCGAAATGTCCTTCTGTCGAGTACAGCCACCGATGCAACCGGTACTTCCACGTTTGGCGTGTAACTTTTTAGATTTTCATGGAGAAATTCCTCTGCCCCGGCCTTAGCCCAGTTTTCACAAATTGTAGTCAGCTTCCGATCATGAAATCTTCGATTTTAAAAGGAGCCGGCAAAGACGCCTCGCCAAGTCTCTCCCACTAAGGAAGACAGCGACGCTGATAGACGAGAAATTATCGGAAGTTGAGCGTCATTCCACCGCAGCCGGGTATACACCCTTGAGTAGAATTGTCCATCCGGTAGATTACATCGGTTCGACCAGATCGTCGGTGGAATCTCGGGTTCGTACACCTCGCAGCATCCATTGCTCCTTCCGCTTCCTGCCGCTTGAACGATCCGGATAATACAGGAAGCTGCATCGCTCGCTTCAAGGAAACTGCAAGCGCTGTATCACGGAATTAATTGAATTATAGGGAACACCGGGGAGAAGATCGTGTGCTCCGGCTGTCTTGTGCTTCGATTTTCGAGAGAAGGCTGTAAACAGGAAAAACGTTCGCTAGTAACGAACCACCGCGTGCTTTCCAATCCAATCATCTGATTGCTCGGCATAATGTAATTAGGCCGTTTGGCGTTAGAGAGTCACCATTGCGGAATTCGAATCTTTGGAGAATGCTGCTTATAACACTCAAACTCTTGATTTCTCGATAGAGAGCTGATGGGATGGGTTGATATTGGAGGGCAGGGTTTCTTCTTTGAGATATCGGTAAGATAGCCAAGATTATGGAGGGGCAGGGGCGCCGACAGGCTGTGTAGTGCGACTAGCACGGAATTCGGAATTCAGTCTAGCCTTAACAAGCCCATTAGCAAGGTTCCGCATCCCGGTGGCCTGACGTTGGCGGAGGGGGAGAGGGGCGGTGGTAGTGGCGTGGCAGTAGGTGGGAGGGTAGTGCTGCCTTCGAAAGTTCGTCTTGGCAGAAGCCGGACAAAGTGACGGCATAGCCGGAGCCTCACCGCGGCTGCTGCCACTTTGGCATCGTTCGACGACGTGGAAATCCACGTCGGGATGGGTAACGAGCGACAACCTCGCTCTCGTCTAATATCGTCGCTCCCCAGTCACGTATTATATGTACCCAACCGGTGAAGGCGAAAACGAGGCTCGCAACTGCTGCCGAACGCGGCAGGGGAGCACCACCACCAGCTCTCTCTCTCTCTCTCTCTCGATCGACGACGATACACTCTCACACCACTTTCCACGCAGATTGTGCGATGCATCGCAGCCGTTTCGAACCCAAGTTACGCCCTCGTTAAAAGTTATCGACACCGTCATGGCGATACGCCTTATTCTAACAGGAGGATGAGGGGCCTCGATATCCTCTGCCCCGAAAACTCACCTCGGCATCTTCTTTCCGATTAGTTGGAACGCCAGATTGAGAGTGTCCACGCCAGTTAGAGGCAAATTTATACGATCCCGATGCTTGCCAACCAATGCACCCATAAAAGTTTTATCATCCCCACACCCTCGGTTTATCACTGAGCTTATGCCACAGTATGAGCTTCCGGCAGGGTGTCGATCTCCGTCTATACTCGTTTGCCAATTTATGGCTCGATACAAGTCGAGCTCGAGGGAAAGGATCCCTCCTTTCGGCCGGGACTTTTACCACGCGTAACTTTAACTGGGTAATTGGTCGGGTAAATGAAGCGTGCTCGGGAGTAAAGCTCATCAAGTCGCGTCGAAGCAGCGGAGTGCAGAGAGTTGTCCTTGTCATGGCAATCATCTTTGACATGGAGTAATCTGTGTGCTCGCGGCTAGTATTTGTGGAGGTAGAGGTGCGGTGAGTGTGTATCGTTGCTTCATTGAGGGCGAGAGGTGCCTAAGTCAATTACGCGTAAGCGCGAAAATTAATCGCTCCCGGATGCTAATCATCCGCTGTCTATGTCACAGAACGCATCCTGACAGGGAAACTGGCGGGGCACACGATCGACAAGCATGAGCCATGTACGCCTCTCTGTATACCTTTGCTTGATTTGACATGGCTATAGATCGAGGCTAAAAATGGAATTGGCTGAGCTGCATGAATTTCGGTAATTATGGTAAAGGAATAATGATTGAAAAGGGTAGTTGTTGGATGGTGGGTGTTATTAGCGCGTGGATAGTCGAGGCTCGCATTCGCCGGAGCTGATTAAATATCGCCTGATTATCGGCAAAGTTGCAAGCGGATTTTCGTCAGTGGGCAAAAACGGGGATTAAAATTCCTCGTGAAAGGCCACATAATTTGTTTACATCGGATTTCACACAGTTTCACGTTCGATTAGTTGCCTAACATTGGCGGTATTAATATCACCGCTGATTGGTACAGGGAGAGAGGATGATGATCTAACTGTCCCATCGACATGTATATACATATATCTCGGCTCTGATTAATCGCACTCGCATTTGTTCAAATAGAAGATTACCGCGAATTGGAAACATCCCATAATCGGAAGATGTCCTCAAACGATAGTTAATTTTCCCAACTGGCAATTGGATAGCGGGGAGGTCGGGATGAATTGTTCTATCGGTGGCGAGCGACGCCGCTGAGAGTAGCCAATCGATAGTTGAGAGCCGAGCCAAAATCCTCATTGCACTCGGTTCGTTATAATGACAGGAAAGTGGAGTTCCTGATTGTAGAAAGGCGGGTGGGCGGGTGGGCGCGTCGAACTTGAAATTCTATCGGAGGGTCATCATGCTCGCAGGCAGCAGCCGGCGCGGCGTTAAAGTAGTGGCGGGCGAGAAAAAGTTGTGGGCCGAGTGGCGGCGTGCGGCCGCGCGATATTTCACAGCTTGTTGGGCATTATGCATCCCGGTCATGTTTTGTAAGTAGATTGCCGCGGCCTTTACCAAACTTCGGGGCTAACAGCTCGTTAGCCGCTAAAACCGCCCGAGCAAATGCCTATTAAGCAGGGCCCCATTCATAATCGCAGCACGTGGCCCATACAGTTTTCTCTTCCGACGAAACTATTTCACCGACGGCCAGTTTCACCGCGATTCAAGCGTCTTCAGCGCCTCTTTTGAGCCGAGCCTTTCACCCGCTAGCTTCTCCTCCAAGAGCAAGCTCAACCTTCTGCCCCTCTCTCGCTCGGCCCTCTTCTCTTTTGCTCTCTTGCTCGCGCTTCGCTGGCATCGAGATCGCAAAAGGCCGGAATTTCTGTTGAAACATCTGCAAAGCCGCACCCTGCGGCAGCCGAGCCTCTCTCTAAAGCTTCATACAAATTCATGACGGTCTGCCTCTGACCGTCGACGTCCCTGCTCTCCTTAAGTTTTCGGCGGCGCCCGCCGACCACCACCACCACCACCACCACTACAACCTGTATGCACATATACTAATGGTCTTAACGCGTCCACACACTCTCCTCTCCTCTCTCCTCTTTCCTCCAGTCGCACACTTGCCTCTCGTAATATTATTTAAAGCCCTTCCCTGGTCGCGCTTGTTAGAGTGGATCGTGACACTTTAAAGCCGCCGGAATTAATCGTGATTACGCTGCTCCCCGCTTCTGAGCCCCTGCGGATATTTCTCGCCTTTTTCCGCCCGGCCGATCGCGCACCACCTTTCCACGCAAACAGTCGCCTATTTTTTAAGGGGCCAAAGATAACCATTGTTGACCTTTCGTTCAGTGGCGGGCTTTCTGCTTCGGCGGGGCCCGGGCGTAGTCATGTGTAATCACTGGTACATCGAATTATTTGTCATTAAAAGCAGCGTATCGAGTTATAGGATGGTGGCGTTGCCGCCTATTTGAAAGGGGCGTATAAAACGCGAACGCGTTGCTAATTCAGCTGGAGCGAAATGAAACGCGATCAGTCACGCGTACAATGGATTAATATAATCGAGAGCGTTCGTTTTTTGTGTTAACGTCGCTGCTTGATTTAATTATAAATTGAAATGAGCCGTAGAATCAATATTGGTGTGCGCGTGGAACTGGTATCTTCGGGAGATCGACTGTTCCTGGCGTAGGTGATGAAAGAGAGAGAGAGAGAGAGAGAGAGAGAGAGAGAGAGAGGAAGAGGAGGAGAGATCCGCGCGACGGCTGACCCCCCCGCGATTGGTATGCGGAGGGGGCAGCATTTTAAAATAAAGCCGTGGTAGCCGTGGCTCGAGGAGGGGAAGTGGGAGGGCGGGGGTGAGGGGGGTAACAGAGCTATCGGTGATTCATCTCCTCTGACATATTGATATTCCTTTAATAGACTAGCTCCCCCGAAGCTCAAGGGACACACGCTACGCGTCAGAGTGAAAAATCCAATGAAACCGGCAGGCAGCCGCTCCTCCCGTGAAAATGGCTATTAGTGCCGCTCTCCGTCGATGTATCGATTTGCATCCGGTCTTTGAACGGGCGCGCGATCTACCTACACACTCCGCCGGCTATAGACGAATACATTAATGCCGGATGAAGCAATGGCAAAATGAAGTTGCATGGCACGGGCGCGCGCGCACGCCCGCTGTCCAAACCCTCGCAAAACTCTCCTCCTCGCACGAGAGCTTGCCCTCAACCGAGCAGCTGTCCGTTCATCTCCAACTCGATCAAAGTAATCAACTGGCCGACAAACCCTCATAAGTAACGCAGCAACCCGCCCGGAATATGCTCGTCCGTGGTAATCTGCTGGTTTTATCGCACTGTTGTCCACGTGGGGCTGAATGTATCGGCCAAAATTCAACGTGCGCCCTCAATTATTCGTGAAGATCGATCGGCTATTCCTTGCTCCTGCTGTTACTGCTGCTGCTGCTGCCGCTGCTGCTGCTGGCAGCGAAGGCAACATGGAGCACGCGGAAAGGTAGTTTGGCAGGGCATGTGTCTCCTGAAAGAAACATCGCACTGCTCCCGTTCGTTCGTTCTAATGGTCGCTCGGGTTAATCGCGACTAGAATCCCGCTAAACCTCGAATAAACCGAGCGAGAGATTTACGAAGGCCGCTCGTGAAAGGGAAGATAGCCGGACCGCTTGATAATACGGCTGTTTCCTCGGCGAAAGTAAGACTGGAATTTACAGGTGCAATGCCATTTTTCTATTAGGCGGATTAATCATGCGAGAAAGAACAGTTTGCCGAAAGCAGTCACGCCTATTTAAGGTTTTGGTATTTTTGGCCGTTTCTAATAGTAAGATTTCTTCGGAGCTGCGAAAGAAAAAGCTGTCTGCGCAGGGCGTGCGTGCATTAACATTAGCGCTGAGGAAAAAGAGAGTGTTATGGAAGGGAGTCGACGTCTGGCCGGTCGGTGAAAGTAGAGAGGGGAGAAAAAAATCCATTTGCCCACAGCTGCAATGATAATAATAACTACGAGCGGCTTTAGTGCGGCAATTTCTTGAAACAGACCGTCCACGCGTACCTAGGGAAACCGTTTCACCCTTCGTACTATATTATACAGGAAAAACGCCATTTCCATTTGTCCTGATATCACTCGAGCTCCTCGTCGACGTTATTCGAATAATAATTGAAGTTTTGCTTTAGTGTGCAACCTACTAGTGGTGAGGCATTGTTCCGAGAATGCGAGGGTCTTATATTTTAACTTGTACGCGTCGCCTAGCACCATTTATCCGGGGAAGCCTATTCACAGTGGAGTTTTACTCGGCCGATCGTAAGAAGGCTAGTGGAAGTCTTCTCGTAAATCGCCGGTGAAACTGGCACGAAGCCGATTTACTTGACGCTCAGCCGGCAGCCGTTAATGCTCCTAAAATCAGTATACATATACCGCGGCAAGTGCCTTTAAAGATTTCTTTTGCGCGCTCAGCCGTTCTATTTCGAGACGCCTAACTCTGATATCAGCTTCTGTGCCATTGGTAAACTGGATTTAGCGTTGGGAGGGGTAGGTGAATAATCACTGATAAAATGGTAAGCTGTATATCTGGACGGTGCAGCTCCTTAAATATTGATAGCCTGCTTCGGTCTATTTTAACACGAGGCTCGCAACGATCTAAACAGACGGCAGCCAGTCCGCAAAAAGAGATAGGATCGCGGCTGATTTTATGAGTATTTGTATTTCCTGCGGTATTGGGCTGGAGGATTCGATGGAGCGCGAGCATTTGGCACGGAGGTCAGGGGAGGCAAGTATCGCTCTTGACGAAACGATATATACCGCTTCTCTTTGCCGGGATTCTGTTTATCCGTTTATGTCGAATGCCGGCCGTTTGTTCTGCACGAGGCGCAGCGCCAGTGGCGGCACGGCGGCGGCACGGCGGCGGCAGCGGCAGCGGCGGCTGCGGTGTTGTGCTATATTTTCACGCTCGGCCGGCCTGAATCAATTTCTGCTTCTGGTTTCAGTGACATTCTACGAGGGCGAGCAATTAAACCTGACGAGGATCACGCGCAGTGAAATGGGCGCCTACCTCTGCATCGCAACCAATGGTGTACCGCCAACGGTCAGCAAGAGGATCACCGTCGGTGTCGAATGTGAGTCCATCTACAAACGTGTGCATTATCACATCCGCCCAACAACGGGCGAGCCTCCCATTTTACTTGTGCTCCATTGCAATCAACCCGATCTCTCCGCTATTTAAAACAAGGCAGGGGAAAAAATGGTGCGGCCTTTACACGCGAGAACCAACAGGGATTAATCGGAATAAAGTAGAGAAGATGGTCATTGATAGTGATATGATCCGGTTAGCTGGCGATACTGCAGTAATATAGGGAAGGGACACAAATCAAACATAAGGGATGATGATGGGAGGGTGGGAGAGATGGTCACGGTGGAAATCCCGTCCGGCGAGATTCGCCAGTGGCTGTGTATTGTTTAAATTTCATTTCACGAATTGCATAGGTGCATCGAGGGGACGCGGGTGGGTGTGGGAGGGAGGGGTCGATGTAGCCTCCAACAAGAAGCACGAGAGACGAGAGACACCGTTAGGAGAGCCCCAGGGAAATACCAGGAGGCCCGCACAAGCGTCCCCTTGGTCCTGCTCATTTTTCCCTTTTATGCGTTCCATTCGTTTCTGTCACTTCGTATGCTCCCACATGCTACCCTCACCTCCCCTCCCCTCCCACCCTCTTTTCCCCTTGTTAGACTTAAGCTTTTTTCATATCCTCAATTCCTCACACACCACCAACTTTCTCGACTTTGTTCGTTACTATTTCGCACTGTGTATTCGATGTGTAATTCCGAAATTGAAGTGTCATCGCTGCAAAATGCTAAAACTCGAGCGAAAACATTTATCCGGCAGGCCGGAAGCTGGTTTACCGTTCCGGAGGCCATTCGATTTTCACGGTGGGCATGTGTGGACGTGTGTGGATAATACGATGTATAATGGGGAGCCGTGATTCCATTGTTGTACAAATCGGCGTTAATGTCAGTAATTCGATTCCCGAGCCGGGACAAATGCGATTGCGGCAGAGTCCGGGTTCGCTGTCGGTCTCCCCAAAAACACAGATTAAGTTCTAATCAAAATTGGCATCGCCAGCCCCGTTCCGATTCCCTGGGAAACGGGCTTGACGTTTCCCGCGCTCACTCAACTAACAAGCACTACTTACATTTTACCGAATTCTATTTACTGCCACTCGGTTTCGCCGGTTTCTTCAGCCGGGAAGGATTTCGTTTGGGAGGCGCGCGATGCCTCCTTTTCACAGTAGGAAGCATGGATAAGGAAATCGCGGGAATATAGGAGGGCTTTGTTTCCCAATCGCGTGGTAGGAATATATATTTTATTTAGAGGAACGGGGAAACATTGTTCAGCAGCACCTCAGGCATTTCTGGATGTCGTCTGAAATGCTCACCGCGTTACGAGCCGCCACGCCACCCCCGCATGCTTTCTGCTCCTTTGATTCACGCGATGCAATCCCGAGGCGATACGTGCGAAATGCCTGCTCCCGTGTTTGTCTTGTCAATTCGTTTTTCAAGAGAAATTCCGTAAAATACTTGTCAAAGTTTGCCTCGCTCTCGCGGAACTTGGGACGCGCGAACGAGCTCTTTTGGATTTCGAGGTGTGTAGGATTGCTTGAAGTGGCGGGCAGATCTTACCAGTCATTTTACAGACTAGCAAGTTCAGTAAGCAAGGGTTTTCTACCTCCGTCGGCAGTAAGTGGGTCAGAAAGTTATTATTCTCATTATCCTACCGACTGTACGAGCGATATGACGGCGCATACAAATAGAATAAACGTGGTAATAGAGACTTGGCTAGAAGGAGAGCGGAATTATTCGTTATGTGCGCGCAGACGTCCTCGTAACGCCGCCGGAGCAGTTCATCAAGAATGTTGATGAGTCGTGCACAATTTAGCGAGTGGACTTTTTACATTAAGCCATTCCACCCTTCATTCCTCGCTCCATACGCCGTGCCGCGCCGCGCCGCACCGCGCCGTCCGTCCCGTTCGAGTTACCGCTAGCCGTTTACGAGCGGCAAAAAGGCCTTCGAACAAAGACAGCTATCCTCATGGTTTCAATCAGGAACGCGCCTCGCCCTCCTATCCTTTTTTTTCAAAACGTATCCCATCAATGTAACTGTAACGCATAGCTTGAATAAACTTGCCGGAGCAGCGGTGCTCCTTGTTTGATCATTTAAATACCATTTTATTGAATCCTTTCCTTAACTAAATCCCCGCACTTAACCCACTTGTACCTTT
Source organism: Ectemnius continuus (assembly GCA_910591665.1). Lineage (NCBI taxonomy): Eukaryota > Metazoa > Arthropoda > Insecta > Hymenoptera > Crabronidae > Ectemnius > Ectemnius continuus. The sequence goes on from OU342866.1 coordinate 964,962, forward strand.
TTCTCTTGAAACATGAATAAGGAGATGGATCTAGCTCTCCATTGACTTGCCGGCGGTCAATTACCATAGGAAAGGGCGCGAGTCTCACTCCGGCTCTTGGAGCAAGCCACATTCTATTACGAGGGCGAAGTGGCCTGGATTTTCTGTTTCGAAAAGACGGAACCTTGCTAGTCTAGAGTAGGAGGAGGAGGAGGAGTAGGAGAAGACCAAAAGAATCCGCGGGCGAAAACAGGGGAAGACGAAGGAAGTTCGGGATTTGGAATAGTTTCGGAGTGGAGTGCTCTGAGAGAGATTAGGCGTTCCCGTGGTCGGGAATAATTTAGCGCGCGTTAATAACTTCGCGGAGAATTCGCTATGTGGAAGAAGGCGAGTCTCGGGCTATGAAATGGAGCGAGAGAGCTAGCGACGGTGGGGTTCTCCGGCGGCGGTAGGATGGAGGGCTGCTGGCTTAGCTGCACTCGATGCACCAGGAAATCGGGAGAAGTATGCGTTAATTAGGGTCAGCACTGGCAATTTGCGGATTTGTGGCGAGCCTCCTGCATACCGGGCCAAGTCTCCCTCCCGCCCACTCGCGCTCTCCCGCTCTCCCGCTCTCTAACCAAGTGCGCGAGAGCACATAGATCGCGCTCTGTATCGTGGCTGGCCATTCGTCTGTGTGTTGAGCTTTGCTCGTTAACCGAAACCCCCATTTTTCTGTTTCATTGAGCAATAGAATTCCTGGCCCGCCTTTGACCGCAAATGGAAGCTTGTTACGGGCGCGCTCACCAAATCAACCGGCAGCACTCCGGCAAACCAAAACTGACAGTATTGCGTCCGGCACGACACAGCCGATAGATATCCACCTGCTCCTCCCTCCTCACTCCTCTCTACCACTTTCTATCTTTAGAATCATCCTTCACTCTTCTCATTCTTTATTAGAAGATTCTCTTGGGTTGGTAGCCGAGATATTTGGAGCGGCTCGAGTAAATTACACGGGCGGTAGACGGCGCGAAAATTAGCCAGCCGGTAATTAGTTCCGCGAGTTTCGGCAATTTGGTCTAGTTAGAGAGCAAGCTGAATTCCGCGCGGGACGGAACTCGGTGCTCTCGTTGCTCCTCGGCCTGGCGCGCTCGCGACTGTAATCGAAGCTGGATTTCTCCGGTGTGTGTGTGTGTGTTGCGCTCGGCATGGAAAGGAAGAGAGGAAGATCGGCAGGGGTATCGTACAATTCGACTTTATTCCCGCGATTCTACCGCTTTGCTTTTCGGTTGGGCTTTCACGCGCCACGAAACAACTTTCCAAGTCCCATTCATTCGTCGCTCGAATTAAACTATCCAACCGCCCACAGTAATTTTCCCTGGCTCCGACAGAAAGCATGTATTTACATTTCATCAATTCCAGACGAAAGAGAGAGAGAGAGAGAGAGTGCTGCTGGTTGGAGGGAGGGAGGGAGGGAGGGCGGGCGGGTGAGGATGAGGGTGAGGGTGTAGTAGAGTCGCGTTCCGTCCCCGAGCGCGTCTTGGGGAAGAAAGTTTCGTTGTAAAGTTTTTCACCTGGAACCTAGTTGGTAGTCGATGTTCGGCCGTCACGAGAATGGGACGTCTCGGGATCGTGAGTCGGAAAGTTGTTTCGAGGCAAACCCATTTTGCCGGAGGTACTACTCGGTGCAACTTGTACGGGGACGCGATTGAGTTAATCGATGCAACTCTCCGGTGCTGCGTCCTGCCCGGAGCTCTTTATTTTTCACGAGGCGTTCCTTCCTTCAAACCGACACGAACTAAGAATATCCTCATTCGGATGTTTTCCCGATTCATATTTCAATCGAATATCCTCCCCTCCTTTAGACGGAGCAGAGAAAACAGAATCAACTTGACGTGCCGTTATTTTATGCATTGCACTGTATCTTCCGTGTCTTGGAACCTGAGCTCACGAATTTCGTTATGCTCGCTGATCACATTAAGTCCCGAGAGTAGGGAAGGCTAATTTTCTCCAGTCGAACGGACAGTTAGACACGCCTTAGACGAAATCGAGAGGAGGACAGACTTTGCGAGCTGGTGGGAAAGTTGTTAATCTGCCAGAAGGGGGTACTTGATAGTCCGGTGGCGGCAGAAGGGGCGGGTTGGCGGAGTGACGGTGGCGGCGAGGGAATAAAGGTATAGGTTTAACTGGATATCACATCCGGCTGCGGAGTTTGAGTCTCCGTAGCGTAGCGCGCGCGCGCTAACGTCGTCAGCTAACAATAATTGACTTTGTTCTCAACTCGTTTCCCATGGTATCTCACGATACGTACGTCCTCCCGTGTAAAAGTCATTTGAGAGAAATACAAACTTGATTCGAAGTCGCGTCGTGCGCCGTCGCGTCGTCGAGCCCGCGGAGAAAGAAGTTAACGGTGAGATCGCGTTGCGAATTCTGGAGTTACTAGCCGCGCAATTGCGTGCTTGCCTGCTTGCCTGCTTGCCCCTTTATTCCCCTGCAAAATTACTTTGATATCTTTGTATGCCGAGTTGCCCGGCCGCACCATTATCACTCATTTATTTCTTGGGCAATTATGGAGTGGGAGGCTTGGAAGCTCGAGGTTATAATGAATATCTCCATTAATATTAAAGTCCCGCCGATGATCTTCGTGCCGAATCAACTGGTCGGGGCACCAGCTGGTACCAACGTAACGATCGAGTGCCAGACCGAGGCATATCCTCGTGCGATGAGCTACTGGTTCCTCGACAAGGACATGATACTTTCCAACGAGAAGTACAGCACGCTCATCATGGAGAACAGCTACCGGGCGAACATGAAGCTCATCATAATGAATCTGCAGGCTGGCGACTTCGGCAGTTATCGTTGCATCAGCAAGAACTCCCTCGGAGAAACGGAGGGTTCCGTGAGATTGTACGGTAAGATCTTCTTCGATGGACTTTGAAATCTTTCAAGCATGCACTGCACTTCCTACTAGCAGCTCCATAGTAGAGACACTAGACTGCAGATTGAAACGACCAATCCAAGGTTGTTTCAACGCAGCATCCTCTTTATAAGGGCATTTACTTGGCGCAAAGAATCGCTAGGTCCGTTAGAAGAAAACGGCTCTCGATATTGCGAGAGAATCTGGGGCAAGGGAGGCCCAAAGAGGGCCTCGATCGCTGGCTGAAGAGGGATAATTTTGATTTCAGAAATTGCCAAGCCGTCAGCGACCCCGAAGGCCACGGAGATCAAGAGCAGCGCCAACAAAGAAGGTGAGCGAAAAAGACTCACTGAATATATGCAATTGGACCACCCGCCAAATCGATAGATTCTCCCTGCCCGAGCTACCTTTCCTCCTCACCTCGGACTCATTATCCCCAGTTTATTTTCAAATCGCCGTTTGACCCAAAGTGGCTCTTTACGTCCTCGAATCTATTCTATCTCGGGCGGGCGTACGGGCGAAAGCCGAGCTCCTCGCAGCTGTAGCTTCCCACAGAAAAACAAGGCGCAGAAATTAAACGGTCGAATTGAAGGCGTGAATTAAGGCCGCGGAAAAAGACTTTATCCGCATCGGGAGAGCATTAAAAACTGCTATCTAGTGCTGGTTTCACGTAGGATAGGCGTCTCACTGGCAAAGAGAGGAAGAGCGTAGTTGGAAAAAAGAACTCTTTGGCAAGAGAGTCACGCAGGATTTCTCGTGGCCGGAAGGCAGCAGCAGCAGCAGCAGTAGCAGTAGCAGCAGCTCGCCTTTGAAAAGTAATCTTTGCATTAGGTTGGGGCCAGCAGCGGCCCGTGTGTGCACACTGGGTGGAGCTGTATTATTAAAGCAGGGCGAATAACTTGGGCGGATGCCTAGGTCAGGTCCCGGTGGCTCTGGCCCCGCGAAACCAATCTCAATACCTTGCATTATTAACTGCACACGAAGCCGCGGCCACGACGGTATTACAGCCATTAAGCCTCACAATTTTAGCAGGCGCCACTCCCCCACCATCCTCCCTTCCTCCCTCCCTCCCTCACTTTTATCACTCGCTAGTTCCCAGTTTATGTCGCTCTTCTCGTCCTCACCCGATTGATAGTCTGTCTCGCGGTGGAACAAATTGCAAACTGCCAATAGGAATCTCGGTCCTTTTAATCTCACATTCTGGCGCGGTGGAATCGCGGCGGCGCGCGCGCGCCCTGCTACACCGCTGCCTCTAATTGGGGGCATTTAGAATTCAATTACTGCGAGCTAGTGAAGCGAGAGAGACAAAGTCGCAGATAGTGGGCGGGGCGGAGGGAGGACGGGCGAATAGTGCGAGATAACTAGTGCGCGGGCTAAAGCCGGAATCATTTTTCTATGGAGGCAATTATAATTTCGATCTTGGGGCGTTGGTCGGTGCGGGTCGGTGCGGGTCGGTGCGGGGGTTGAAACGGTATAAAGGCAGGTGGTTCGAGGGACGCGACGGTTACATTGTTACCGGCAGACAACGGTGTAGAGTAGACGATGGAGAAAAGCAGGGCGAGCGAAGGAGAGGGAGCGCGAAGGTTGCGAAACGAAGTTTGTCCGGCGTATTTAAACTTTTATTCGAAAACTTTTTAGTACTCTAGCTGCCACCGTCGTTCGCGTTGCTGGCTCGTTGGGAGGTTTAGAGGCTCGCTTGTTTGCAAACCGGAGAACGGGCGGAGCCTGAGATCTCCCTGCGGGGAAAGAGAGTATAGTTTTAGCCGGAGAGCCATTTGACCACGCTCGGGATATAGAATTTTCAAGGCAGCAGCACGCCTGCTTTAAGACACCAAACATTCCCTTCCAGAGTGGCTAGAGAGAGAGAGAGAGAGGGGGGGAGAGAGATCCGAGCTTTGACGTAGACGTAGTTGGTAGAACCCAACGTGATCTCGACAGATTTAAGCCACTTGGTCTTCGGTGGAGGGGAGCTAATTGAGTATACGCTCGTTAGTGTACTCTCGCAGCTTAGTTTCGGATATTTCGACCTCCCGTCCTATACTTCATAACACACGCCATGCGCCACCTTTCCGAGGGGAGCGCGCTAATGAATGATTTATGTGCACTTGAAACATCGCCGGGATTAGTTTCAGACGAATCTGACCTCGGGCTTCCTAGCCCCACCGTTCTCTCCCTGATTATAATCATAGTACAATGATCGGCGACGTCAACATTCTCCGATTCTCTCCTCGAGAAATTGTCCCGGTCTAGTGATCGTGATTGATATCCATTTAAGATATCGAAGTATATGGTCTGCCATTAATTAGAATCGCCGCCTCGGGGAATTGGGTGATATTGATCAGTGGATCGGCATGCTTTGAAATTAATCCCGGGAATGGAGCTTTTGTGGCACGCGGTTTGATCGACGTGAAAGGGAATTGAAATTAGTCCGGCGCCCTAACTCATTCGGATTTCTACTCAAGCGGATTTTGCAGCTGGTATTTCTACTGGGCCGGCCGGCCAGTGTATCTCGCCTACCGCGTTAATTTCGTTTCAACCCCAACGTAATTTACTATGTCGTAAGTGGTAACTAGTCGCGAGGGGGTGAGTGTAAAGGCACTTGTCTCGACGAGCCCTGCTGCACATCCACACACAGACAGACAGACAGACAGACACACATGCCTCCTCTTTCAGTGGTTCTCTTATTCCTAGCGTTAGCTGCACGGCAGTGTAACATTGGAGGCGTAGTTTGGAAGTAGTTAATAGTGAGAGTTGGGTAGATTCTTATTGGGATGAGAAAATAGTGTAGCTCGATATTCGTCTTTAGTTGGGCGAGGCTGGGAGTCTCTCTTACTCCTGGAATGGAACAATACCCGAGGGATGGATCCTGGGGGAGAGAGCGGGTCGTTTGAATAATCAGGAGGATTATGGTACGCGGGAAGTAAGTGTCGGACGATCTTGGTTGGCGACTGTATAGAAGTATACAAGCCCCACGCCGAGCATCAAGTCGAACTACAATCCCACCTGCTCTCCAGAATTATCTTCTAGGCAAAGTTTCAATCTTGGTCGGTAACTGGCCTGGTAACCGGATATATTCCCGGTGGGCATTCTCCAAATAAAAAGGGCGCAAAACCAGTGGAATGAAAGAGCACATATCGCTTTCGGAATGATTGAATTTCGTTGATGAAAAAAAGTGGTTGGCGTAAGCGATATAGATTTCCCGAAGGAAGCACTCGATATTTTGGAACAAGCGGGAGCAGTTGGCCAGTAGCTAAAGAGGAGTAGTGGTAGGGGATAGAATGAAGTGGGTGGGGAGACTGTGAAGAAGCGATGGAAGTATTCATCGTCATATTTCATCAAGCGCCATCAGCGAAGCAGGATGTAGTCTAAAGCATCCAATTGAAAAGCTGCTACACAGACACTCGATACACTCGATAGACAGGAGAACCGCATGTATTTCAAGTAGACTGAATCAGGTTTTCCGTAACGAGCTTTTTTCCCGTATCGCCCGGCCTCGGCTCACACAGACAGCTTCCTGCTGAAAGCTCTCTCCGCGGTATCGAATGCAACAAGTTGAACTTGGCTCGTTTTCAAAGAAGCTGCCGGAATTCATCAAGCCGGCAGCACTGCTCACCGGGGGAGAGTGTTGTGACCCTGATCCGACGCATCTGCTCCACGAAATAGTGATTCGGGGCTCCTGAATGCGACAGACTAGAAGGATCGAAGCCACTTGGCCGGAGTTTCCTTTTACACTCGCCTCTCGCCCGTCCATTTCATTCGTAGTGCAGCGCACTTCCTCTCGCCACCCCCGACACCAGATATAAAGTGTCTCATCTTTTACATCGACTTCATTCCGCAGCGTCGTACTTTTAAAAGTTTAGCTCTCGTTGAAACAGCGAGCAAGTGGCGCCCGATGATGATAGCTCTCTTAACACATTTTTATAAAGTTTCCTTGGCCAAGAGAGCCTTTCAAAGTCTTCTCATCCCAACGAACCGTGAAAGAAACTCCCCCTGGGCTTCTCCTGCATTTTTCATCTCATTAGTATCACGAAGAATGATTCCCACGACGGAATTACGTAACACCCGCTCCCGATATCTCATCCTTACTCCCATAAGGTTTTTTTTTATCGATGACGTTGCAAGCTAGCAGAGGTAGTCAGTTCGGGCTCGTGTCAAGGGACAAGATTCAACATGCGCGTACTTTCCTATCCTGTTGGTCGGCTTTCGAGACCCTCTCAAGAATCGGACAGAAGCAATGTTCACCCCTTAAATCCCTCTGGCATCTCAGTGAGGCAGAGGGGCCGTTTCACGCAGAAGCCCCCTCCAACTTCTCATGTACATTGCGTGGTATGGTGTGGAATAGCGCTCAGGGGTATACGCGACGCTAGAGCAAAAAGGGAGAGCGGGCGTAGAGCGGTTAGATGAGAAAGGTCCTAATCTATTTTCAGGACGAACGAGCACGCCACCGCCGACAAAAAGGCCGAGCACCGTATGGCCATCCTCGTACAAGCCATATTCGGAGAGGACCGAGAAGCCTCCCCCGAGTGACGAGAGAGTAGAGAGGCCCGAGCAGAAGCTCCGCGGCGGAGAGAGCACAGGTGAGCCTTGCATTCTCTCGTTGGACTTCCTTCTCCCGCTCTCTCTATCCTTTTTCTCGTTTCTTATTATATCGTCACGTTCGTTCTCGTTCTGATTTCGAACTCGACTCAGCAGCAGTGCCCCACCTCTCTCTCTCACTCTCTCTCTCTCTCTCTCTCTCTCTCTGGGATTGCGTTCGTCCGAAGTCGATCCCACTCGCTATTCTGCACCATGCACCATCCACCCATACACGCACACTCTACACCACTTCCCATCGTCCGATCGGTCGAATCTTTCGGTTTCTTGTTGCCAAGAGGTGGAGAGGGCGGGAGGAGAGGAGCAGCTTGTCTCTAGCATCAGTAGCGGACCATCACATTCTCTAGGAGTCTAGGAAGATAGACTTGGCGAGAGGAGTAGAGTTAGGCGAGCGAAGCCTCTGTGAAATTACGAAGTAGTAGCATGGCTTGGTCGTTATGACGAGGACGCGCATTTGATGAATGAGCATTCCTATCGTTAAGGGGATAACGAGCCACGCTGGGAATGGGCCGAGAACCCATTCGAAAGCGAAGCCACGCGGTTAAAGCCTTTAATAAGACGTTCAAACTTTAATGAGCGATGTAGGATCCAGTAGATATCTCAGTAGCTGATGAATCTTGACGCCTTCTGTTGAAGGCAGAACTTTCCTTTTATTTCACTGGGCCCTTACATCCGATCTCGTTGAATTGGACTTGGTGGAAGAGCTCTCGCGCCCCCTCACACGTGTACTAATGTAAAGAAGCGGCGCGGCTCCCTAGGTCGAAGGGTGAAAAGGTAAAGGGTCGTTCGTTCTGTAACATTTACCTTTTCGCTGTCACTATACAAATGGGTCAGTGCACGCTATACATAGATAGTATTCTCGTGCCGGTGTTATCGCGCTCGGAGAGATGTGTGTCGGCACACTCCGGCACCGAAGCATGCGGCTCCTGCCGCTTCCCCATTCGTTCTCATTCATTAGCACCGGTTGGCTCAATGATACTTGGTTTCACCGCGCGGAAAAATCACCACCGCCTCCGAGGAGAATCTGTCAATTAGTAGAAACCTCCTGGATCATGGTGGTTGCTGCGCTCATAGAATTTCACCGGGAGCCGCTAAACTAGAATTATGTGAGCGAGTACGTTTATTGGGCTCGATGGAGAGAGGGTGCACAGGCTTCTGTTTGATCGTTAAGGGCTTATTCCGTGGTGGGCTGCCGCCCTCTACCCACTAAGCGGAGGAACGTGACTAAATGTATCGCGTTTGGACTACATTTAGCCGAGAAAATACACGAGGACGTTTTACAAGGAATTCACGATATTCCGCCCTGGAAAATCGAGTCCAGCCGTGGAAGCTTGCACCACACTCTAGAGGCACGTACACTCGAAGAAGTGTAGGCGCGATCGTGTGAACCGTACACTACCTCATGGACGTGCATCCTGCCATAACTTAGATGCATAAACCTTGAAAAAAGTCTAGATCTCATTTCATCCAGAGTTTCGGTAAAAAAAACCCGGAAAGATTCGACATACAAGGCGAGGAGTACGTCTGAAACCCTTAAAAAATTTGTGAAAAAATGAATTTTGAGCTAGGGCTCTGGAATTTTTTCTACTTCTTTCCTTGATATAAAAAAACACTTTCTACAAAGTTTCAGCCCCGGGAAAGGTCGGGAAGATAAAAAAACATGAGAAAAACCGTTGAAATGAAATATTCAAGATCGGTTTTCCACCTGTTTTAGGTGGAATTCCGGCATTTCCCCCACAACATTGATGTTTTTTATCCGTTTTGAGACACGAGCAATCGAAAAATCAAGCGTTCGTCCCGGTCCCAGAACCTTCGAAAAATCGAAAATTTTTGAAGGGGTATGCCTTAAAAAATTTGCGAAAAAATGAATTTTGAGCTAGGGCTCTGGAATTTTTTTTACGTTTTCCTCGATGCAAAAAAACACTTTCTACAAAGTTTCAGCCCCGGGAAAGGTCAGGAAGATAAAAAAACATGAGAAAAACCGTTGAAATGAAATATTCAAGATCGGTTTTCCACCTGTTTTAGGTGGAATTCCGGCATTTCCCCCACAACATTGATGTTTTTTATCCGTTTTGAGACACGAGCAATCGAAAAATCAAGCGTTCGTCCCGGTCCCAGAACCTTCGAAAAATCGAAAATTTTTGAATGGGTATGCCTTAAAAAATTTGCGAAAAAATGAATTTTGAGCTAGGGCTCTGGAATTTTTTTTACGTTTTCCTCGATGCAAAAAAACACTTTCTACAAAGTTTCAGCCTCGGGAAAGGTCAGGAAGATAAAAAAACATGAGGAAAACCATCGAAATGAAATATTCCAGATCAGTTTTCCACCTGTTTTAGGCAGAATTCCGGCATTTCCCCTACAACATTGATGTTTTTTATCCGTTTTGAGACACGAGCAATCGAAAAATCAAGCGTTCGTCCCGGTCCCAGAACCTTCGAAAAATCGAAAATTTTTGAAGGGGTATGCCTTAAAAAATTTGCGAAAAAATGAATTTTGAGCTAGGGCTCTGGAATTTTTTCTACTTCTTTCCTTGATATAAAAAAACACTTTCTACAAAGTTTCAGCCCCGGGAAAGGTCGGGAAGATAAAAAAACATGAGAAAAACCGTTGAAATGAAATATTCAAGATCGGTTTTCCACCTGTTTTAGGTGGAATTCCGGCATTTCCCCCACAACATTGATGTTTTTTATCCGTTTTGAGACACGAGCAATCGAAAAATCAAGCGTTCGTCCCGGTCCCAGAACCTTCGAAAAATCGAAAATTTTTGAAGGGGTATGCCTTAAAAAATTTGCGAAAAAATGAATTTTGAGCTAGGGCTCTGGAATTTTTTTTACGTTTTCCTCGATGCAAAAAAACACTTTCTACAAAGTTTCAGCCCCGGGAAAGGTCAGGAAGATAAAAAAACATGAGAAAAACCGTTGAAATGAAATATTCAAGATCGGTTTTCCACCTGTTTTAGGTGGAATTCCGGCATTTCCCCCACAACATTGATGTTTTTTATCCGTTTTGAGACACGAGCAATCGAAAAATCAAGCGTTCGTCCCGGTCCCAGAACCTTCGAAAAATCGAAAATTTTTGAATGGGTATGCCTTAAAAAATTTGCGAAAAAATGAATTTTGAGCTAGGGCTCTGGAATTTTTTTTACGTTTTCCTCGATGCAAAAAAACACTTTCTACAAAGTTTCAGCCTCGGGAAAGGTCAGGAAGATAAAAAAACATGAGGAAAACCATCGAAATGAAATATTCCAGATCAGTTTTCCACCTGTTTTAGGCAGAATTCCGGCATTTCCCCTACAACATTGATGTTTTTTATCCGTTTTGAGACACGAGCAATCGAAAAATCAAGCGTTCGTCCCGGTCCCAGAACCTTCGAAAAATCGAAAATTTTTGAAGGGGTATGCCTTAAAAAATTTGCGAAAAAATGAATTTTGAGCTAGGGCTCTGGAATTTTTTTTACGTTTTCCTCGATGCAAAAAAACACTTTCTACAAAGTTTCAGCCCCGGGAAAGGTCAGGAAGATAAAAAAACATGAGGAAAACCATCGAAATGAAATATTCCAGATCGGTTTTCCACCTGTTTTAGATAGAATTCCGGCATTTCCCCCACAACATTTGTGTTTTTTTTCCGTTTTGAGACACGAGCAATCGAAAAATCAAGCGTTCGTCCCGGTCCCAGAACCTTCGAAAAATCGAAAATTTTTGAAGGGGTATGCCTTAAAAAATTTGCGAAAAAATGAATTTTGAGCTAGGGCTCTGGAATTTTTTCTACTTTCTCCTCGATGCAAAAAAACACTTTCTACAAAATTTCAGCCCCGGGAAAGGTCGGGAAAATAAAAAAACATGAGGAAAACCATCAGAATTTGATGAAATTAATTATTCAGGAGGGCCTCTCGGCCTGTTTTCGGTGCAATTCCGGCAATTCTGCCACTGGTTCCATGTTTTCTATCTGTTTTGATACTTAAACAATCGATTTAGGAAAGATTCGGCAAAGTTCCAAAAGCTTCAAAAAAAAGGGCAAGTACATTTTCGAAGAACAATCCTCTGACTGGATCAATATAGTTTCGTGACAATAAAAATGTGTAGTTCTTAATGCAACGGATTGGCAGTGAAAGATGTGGCCGCATTTCGAGTGGTATCGGCATTATTCTCCCGCGGCATGCTGTGCGCTTGACAAATATGCCTGGCCTCCTGCTATTAATAAATGGCCGTGGGTGTGCGGGATCACTCTGATCAATCATGTATCATCAGCATAATTACCGGGAGCTCGGAGATTTGGCGGTACTTTCAGGAATTTTGTAGCCGACGCGTACCGATGTCGATACCAGGGCGGGCTCGTTATGATCCCAAATATCATCCATATTCCGCGACCAATAATGCTAGTTAATCTGCATTTCAATTATGTTTCTAAATCGCAATTATCCTCGCCAGGTACTTAAGTAACATTTCGCCACCCCTGCCCCAACACGTTTTAATTTCACGGGAAGCAAAGTTCGTCAGATCGATCATCCAGTATCAGCTGGTGGGCTGTTCGTTTTGTAGGAGGAAGAAAAGGGCGGCAGGGTGGCGAAGCGGAACAGGGTCTACCTTGAAATATGCATGGGCATCCTTTAGTACATTTAGTAGGAAATTACGTAGGAACAACACGCGCTTCAGCCGTAGTACCGCCATTAATATTAACTGCACCCTACTGGGACATTATCCACATGTATCAGAGGTAGTGCTAGATACGCTTGTAGTATACCGACTGGAGGAGTTCGTGCTGATTCCTAAAAAGTCATCATCCAACCACCCTTCTCATGTATGGTAGTGAGTTGGCATTTGTGCACGTGGAACAAGAGGAGGTAGCGATAAGATGGAATGGCTTTGGTAGAGAAGTGCAAGAGCGAAAAGAAATACGTGGTGCAGTGGCCGAATAGCTGAGCTAACGGAGCAATCGCTCGAGGAACAAACGAGCGGTACTCTCAGTTCCGAGAGAAGTAACCTTCGCGTCGATTCTTCTAGTTCGGGAGACAGGGAATAATAGGAAATAAAACGGCAGGAAATGACGCGAATCGAGTAAGGCCAAAGTGCCACTTGGACATTTGTTCGTCGAAAGATGATCCCTCACACACGATGAGACAGATTGCTAAAAGTACATGGCAGTTGCGTCGCGAGGTTACAATTAGTTTCCTTGGGGTTTCGAGTTTGGAATGGTCGAGTCTTATCGTGAGATTAGTACCCATCGAGTCGAGCCCTTCCTCTCGAGTTACGTTGCTAGTGGGTTTCCGGCCATTTACTTAATTATCTTGTGGAAAAATCTCGGCCAATACATTGGCCAATAGTCGAACTCGGAGAAGAAGAGCGAGCACCGGATAATCCTCGACAGAATTTATTTCGGGCGAGAGAGTAGAGTCAGCCGCGTCCGGGTGATAGGACTCGTCGATATTTCAAGCTTTATGTTAGTCAGATTAAGCTATCGGAGAGCGGGTGAGCATCGAATTTTTATCGTTACACTTTACACGCCGCCCTGTAAATCCTGGGCATTTTTTTCGCAGTAGCTTAACACGAAATTATGCATATGCAAATGCAGGGGGAGAGAGAGAGCTGGGCGGATGCTGCGCCAGACAAATATCGATTATAAAGCGTGAACTCTGGGAAGCGCTGACACTGATTCCACGCTTGTTCCCTTCCAAGCGGAGTTTTACCCTTCGAGCGCAGATGAAAATGCTCATTGATAGACGCGTAATGGAATATTTAACGGATCAAATCCGCCCCATCCCGCCCCGGCCCGCCGTACCGCCTCGTCGAGCCATGCCAACACGCTCCGCTCCTCTCCACACACAAGGCTTTACGAGACCGCCGGGCATTATTTCCTGCCGATCGGCGAATTGTAGAGAAGCATTCTCGAAAATCATTCTCGGCGGTTCGCGCTCCAATGATGACGTGCACGATTTTCCAACCACCGGTCTGCAGATATCCGAACAATTTTTCTGCACACCACCCACCCCACCCCGCCTCCTCGCCTCCTTTTTTCAACGGCAATGCAACGCGATCCTTTCTTCCCACGCGTTCCCCCCGGTGAAGTATTAAGCCTTTAGCCGCGCCGGCCGGGTATCGATGATCAATCATTCTGCATTGTGGTCGATCGCGAAACAAGATTCGAACGGAAAGAGTGGAAGAATGCCAGACCTGTTGCGCGACAGAGTTATCGAACGTGCCGTGGTGAATGCGTCCTCCCCAACCCCCTCCGGCCGACACACACAGTTTAAACACCTTGCTGTTTCCAAAATATTCGGTGATTTATCAATATCCGATGTAAAGGCAGCCGCGTAACTGTGTTTGTTTTTTCACTCGGTAAAACACACACTCCCACTGATTGGAAAATACGCTTGGTGCGAGGGTGATTTTTGGCAGGCGAGAAAAAACATTGCTCGATCGCTGATAGAAAGAAGAAGCTCGCGCGGTTCGGCTCGGCTCGGGCTTAAGAAGATGTAAGCCGCGTGCAAGAGATACATATTCTGGTTTCGGCAGTCAGTCTGTGCTATCCGTTGCTATAAAGAATGTAAGCTTCCAGCGGAGGGACACTCTGGCAGGGTGGCTTCCCTGCGGCGCAATAACAGTGACTCTCAGGATCCGAAATTTTCATGCATAGGATATAAAGTATAAACGAGGACTTCATCATCCCCCGGCGTAGTTCTCTCATTCTCTTTTCCACTCTTGCTCATGCCTTTTTCCGCCCTCGCCGGCTTCTCTCCCTCTCGTCTCGGGATTACCTTGGAAGGCGAACCAACAGGATTTCCCGATCACCGCGAAATTTCCACGCGAAACCGGCTCCCGGTTTGTTCCGGCGAATATGGTAGGTATAAAGGGAATAGGCGAGCCGGGGAGAATCGAAGGGGCAGCCTCTCTGCCTTCGGGTAAATGTAGTAGAAAACCATACGGCCACCACCCAAGCTTATTTTCCTTCCTTCCAGTCGACCCAGCCCCCCACCAACCCCCCTCCAACATCCTTTCCTCTCAAAGTCTAGTCAGCCGAATGTCGCCGACGTCATTTTTTCAGCCTCGCTTCTTCCTTAGAGCGAACTCTTCTTCCCTGCATTCTAGTCGATGTCTCGTTTGCCTGCGGGACTCGAATTAACGCGGGCTCAAAGCTCTCGGTGCACTCGGCCGAAAGTTCGGCCCAAAAATTGGACGCGGTGCAAGCGAGTGTGACCGAGCGACAGAGTCTAGGAGCTGGTGGACGGCTCGCTCTGCCAGTTTCACAGCTAGAGCTGCTAAAGTTTAGAAGGCGCCAGATAAACCGGCAGATGTGGGTGTCTGCACTGCGGTTTAACAGCTGCGGGCCTCGAGCAGCTCTATTCCATTCTCGAGACAACCCTGCACACACTTCGGCCAACGTCCCATGAAAAACTTTCCCTTCCAACCGTCCAACCTTCCAAAAGCAGCGGCACACCGGCCTCAATAACGTCAGTTAATCACATTCGATGTTATTCCTGCGGGTTGAACATTCATACTAATATCGGCCAGGAAATAATGGAGTATTAATTTAAAGAGGGCGTGGATTAATTAAATTTCCGCCATTTGCCTGCGACACATCCGGAGTGCGGAAGCAGCCTCGAGAGCGAAACACCGATAAATAGTAAATAAATACTATCCAGAGCAAAAGTGGAATATCGACTGGAAGAGGTAACCGGGGAGACAAACATACATGCAATTGATATTGCCTTTATTAACAACCGCCAATATTTGCAACAGCGTGTGTTTGACGATTGCCTTTCCAATTTCATTTTCCCCGTTGGCTTTCACGTTTCCATCAGATGCATATCGCGTCAGGTTGCAAGGCCTTTACCGCACGGCCAGAAGTAAATCTCGCTGAGATAGTTGTAAAGTTGCTTTTCTTCCCGGTCTACTCAAGTTTAATGTACTAAATTATGAACACTATGCTAATGCCCCTACATACGCCGGGATCCCGAAGCGAACTAACTTCTCTGCCACCTGTTTATGAGCCGGTCGAAAGAGGGCAAACAGGAACTTTGGCAGACAAGAACTCCTGATAAGTCGGACGTTTTGATTACAAATTGTGGAGGAGTTTGCTAACCAATAAAGGGTCTGTTATCAATGGGAGGGTAGGGTTAGCCAAGTGGTGCTGGTTCGGCTGTTAGAGGATTACTCAAGTCGATCGCAATAACTCGCAGAAATGCTGAAGCGTCACGGTACATTGAGCGTAGAATGACGCAGGCTCGATCCGCGCCGGGCGACAATGATGTTCGCAATGGCGTGAGCTGCATCCCTGATGACTATTCCGTCGCCGCAGTTCGCGATGCGGTCATTGCTGAAGCAGCTGAATCCCATTACCAGGACAAATCATTCCCGGTCACAATGCGGTTCGGGTTCTCTCTGGCGCGCGCGCGCGCGCGAGCGAACACACTAACTCGTTCGATGACGAGCCAGTCAACGCGATTTCATTTAAATAATCAGCACTAACTGATATGCCGCTCGAGCGTTCCATTCCTCGGGTGCGCTGTGTATGCAGGCGGCCTTTATACGAGAGTAGACAGACAGAGAGAGCAGTGAGTTGCCTAGCTGGAGATTGGAGTCGTGAGAAAAACGCCACTGGAGATGGAGATTCGTGGGGAGAGGCTTAATTTTGTCGTGGCTTAATCTTTCCATGGCATAAGTGAAGACTTGCGAATTAAGAGCGAGGTCGTGTCAGCACGAGATGGTTAATGCCGGAGACGGTAATTCGCCTGGGTGAATCGGGGCTGGAAGAAGCCTCCTCCCAAAAATGAGGGCCGAGGATCAGAGGGATAAGAAGACAGGCAGGCAGGGAGGCAGGGTGGTCGTGGGTGGGCGTGGGGGACAGTTTCGCGAGGTTCCAAGTGGCTCGCGTCTCTCATAGCATCCGGCGGCAGGGCAAGCCACTCTCGACTCTTGAATCCGGCCGCCTCTCTCCGTTCGCCGCGCTGCAACGCCGAGAACACTCGGCGAATAACCGCACCGTGAAAGCGGCGAGCGCCGAAACGCGCGCACGCCACGATAATTTCTTGGTTCGTTCAGCTTTTTGCTTTTCCTGGCCGTGCATGCACTCGAGCAACGCCGGAGCAGACCAGTTTGACGCCAACAGCTCGGAAGAACGTTCTTACGCTTGGTAATGCGATCGAGGGGGCCAACTTGCGAGCCCTCCTGCCCGATTTTACGGAGGCCGCCTTCTCGATATGACTCGCGAACACGTCCACTAAACCGGCCATCCACTATACCTACATCACCTCTTTTCTCTCATCACACACTCGCGTACTCGTCGTTTTTGCGCCATGGCTTTAGCAGCGGACGGGACAGAGAAATATCTCTCCCTTTCCCATAGATTATCCATGGACCGTATGTTGATACATTGTACATCATTTTCTCTGGCCCTTCCCAAAATGTCCTGCTGGCCACTAAAAGCATTTTCTCAACCATCATTCGTTGATCCATGAAACATAAGTTCTCCCTTGTCCATTCTGACAATGAAATATATATATACACACAACTATAGGAGGGCTTCCATCATTTTGAAACTTTGTGGGCGCGCCGCAGTTTCCCAAGGGATATTGTCGACTGGCTGTCTCCAGTTGATCGTTCACAGCGACGAAATTATTTAGCTGCTTTTGCTTAGTTCCACTAAATTGCGTTAAGAGCTTCGTCTGGGCTTTCGGGGCTGAGCGGCTTTAAGGCAGGAGAGCGAGAAACGAGAATTTGCAGTGGCCTTGGTATTTACGGGGACGACGTTGTTGCAAATGGACCCGGCTCTCACGCCTCGCGCGAATTGAGACAAATATCTTTCTTAAATGAGACTCCGAGACCGAAAGCGTGTCCCGGATAATAAAGGCTCGTGTCTCCTCTGCAAGATGCTCCGTAATGTCCCTACTTCGCATTTCCGCCCTGCTATTCGAATAATCAAATAATCGGAGATCAGAGTTTAGGTGAAAGGTGTATCAGCATGTGTTCCTGAGAGTGCAGAAGCGTAAGATTTTGCTGCGGCCAAAGACATAGAAGGTTTCTAGTTATTCAGGGTGGGTTTCATAAAGGGGTCAAGGAAGGTCTTGAACTGGCGGGGAAAGTCAGAGTCATAGCAATTAATCTCACTTACGCTCGTCCGATAAGCCAGAAAGGAAGATCCAATTCATTCGGAGGAAATTAGTGGGGTGCCGGTTGTTTCCTTGCATCTCGAGAGGAGAGAGTATATGTATGGATGGCGGTGGAGGATACAAGTGGGATGTTTAGTGGAGGGAGGATATGGCGGTAGTAGTATGTGGGTGGGTGGGTCGGGGTCCAAGGCTCACTGGGCGAGAACGGCCAGTTGAGCCGGTGGTGATAAATGAATGCGTGGGTGATACGTGAGAAGGAACCTGGTGCGGATCCTCGTCTCGTGCTCCTCCGAGGGAAAAGACTAAAGACACCTTGGGGGATGCCGAAAGGGAAGAGAGGCGGAGCCCGTTCGCTCGAATACATCTTGATCCTAAGTACATTCAGCGGCCTGGAACGAAGCCTCGCATCACGAATTCCGCCCCGACTCCTGATACCTAGCACCGTTCCTCCGTATTTCTTCAATTGTTTATGTCAGCCTTTCTCTCCTTACTCGCGCAACTCTTTTTCTCCCACTGGAGAAGGAGGAGGACGCGCGCGCGACTTTCCAAACTTGCCGCTTCTCGCACAGAGATTGATTGCATTAGGAATGGAAGACTGTGAAATATACCTTGTCAGGCAGAGCTCGCTTATAGCAAAGGCTTGCTGTACTCGACGAATTAGTAGAGAGTATTCTTAATAGAATATCGCTCAAAGGAGATTGGTTCTGTCGCACGGAATCTGATTATCCCACCGGAGAACAAAGGCAAAGTGGCACGCGCATTTTCATTAGATCACTTTAATGCCCAATCCGAGCGCGCACCCTCCTTACTTTTAACATAATTCCGGGGAGAGAGGCGAGAGAAGATAGTGGGGGGCAGGGGCAGGGGCAGGGAAGGGGCTGCCGTGAATCGCAATACACGCCGGTGAATTTTAACGCAACGTCAGGATATCGACAGGTGTCGATGTGTCCGGGCGAGTGAAATTTTTCGTCGCCGGAAAAGCGCCGGTATCCAGGTTTATTGTCGCGATTATCGATCTCCATGCATCGACGTCCGCGAGAGACATTCGGGACGGTGTTAAAGGACGTGTGCTGATAAAACAAATTTGCCGGGGATTCATTGGACCGAACGAGGTTCGTTCACACATTCGGCTTCGATTCGAATCCTCTCCTTTGCTTAGTTCCTCGGTGCACCAGCCAGCCAGCCAGCTCCGAACATACATACCTGGAGAGCACTCGTGAAGGCACGGCACTGAATTCCTCGATTGCAAAATATTCCTCGAAAGGGGTTATAGCCCGTCGAAAACACGGCTCTTCTCCTTTTTTCGTCGGGGCGCCAGACGTCCATCAATATGGACCGGTGCTCGCATTAAAATTCAGCATCGCGTGTCTCGATTTAGCGGAAGCGACGTCGAAGACGGCGAACTGACTCTCCGCCTGTAGAGGATCAGGCTCGCTCGCTCGCTCTGCATTCGGGAGAGATGGGATCGTGTGCGCGCGCGCGCGCGCGCCCGGCACCCGCCAGCGTGCAATATGAAAAATACATAATTCTCCGGGCAGCCGGCTGCCAATAATACCTATATCGCGGGAGGCGATATTTCAGGCGGACAGTGGTACGCGACTATGCGTCCTCTCCATGGACCAACGGCCACCGGCCATTTTATTTTGCAATATAATGCTTGACTCTTCGTCTCGCCGTTCCTCCGTCGCTTGACATATTGCACGTGATACGGGGTAATCCGCTCTTCTACCTACTCTGCACTTTACACCCTCCACCCCTCCACCCCTCCGTTCCTTTTCGGTTCCTTTCCTTTTCTCTCTTTTCTTCCCCCGGCCACTCTCCCCGCCCTTCCCTGGTCCCATTCTTCCTCCGGCAATATTTGAAATCTCCCTTTTACCCTCTACGGATTCATCATGAAGCCTACTGTTTAGAAGCCTACTAGTTTTTTCTCTTCATTACTTCCCCAGCCAGACAGAAATACATCGTGATAGCCATCCGAGTAGCCAGCAATATATTTTCGGCGTTGTACTCGCTGGTGCATGTGGATTCCCGCTAGGATTGGGGGGTAGTTTCGGGCGAGAGTAGTAGTACACAGATGGCGAATAAATCACAGCGGGATGTAAATAAAATCTTATAGGATCTTCGGGTAAAAGGGTGCGCCTTCCACCAGCGATATCCAATTTGACATTTTTCATCGTGGGATTGTCGGTAGGATGCGATTTGTGATTTCCTGAGGGGGGTGGGACGCGCGGAAAAGGGAAGGGAAGGGATGGGGCAATGGGAGATGTGAATGTGGATGAGACTAGTGGCCAATGTCCCCCAGATATATCTCAATATCGAACCAGAGCGAATAAAGCCGCGGAAGATAGATGAAACTTGGCTTGGAAGCTTCTATTTTTCTAATTCTAGGAGTATTAGATGGGAGAAAAAAAGCCCTTACGATTACCGGCGCAGGCTGGCAAGGGAATGGCGATCCGTTCTTCTCATGGCGATTCCTTGGCTCGATAGCGCGGACACTGACGGTACAGGGTGGAGCAATAAACTTTCCAATTTCGTATCGCGATTCTCCGCCCGGCCAAATGAGACACCCTGCAATCTTGGAGAGTTAAAGGGGTGCCAGTCCTTCCTTCCTTACCTTCCTTTTGCCGGGGTATTCTCGATTCGGCGGCCGCCGCGCCGGTGCCGCCGGTGCCGCCGACGCTCCACACGTAGCCGAGCTCTCCTGCTCTAACGTATAAACAGAAATCCGCGAGACTCCCTGTCAGCCTGACAGGTAATTCACGCGGCAGCAGCCGGCTGTACCCACTCACCCACATACCCACACACCCACACCACCGTCCTCCTAACTTTGATTCCACGAATCTTATCTGAGACAAGCCTGGATTCGGAAGAAAAGTTCTCGCCATCCGGCAAGCGGCTCCTTTCCACGGGAGAAAAGGCAGCAGTGCCTCGACATAATTCCCGCATGCATAACTGCGAAAGACATTTAGCACGGCAAGTACTTAGGTCGAAATTTCGTGGTCGGTAGTTGGGAGTGATGGTGGTGAATCGGCCTACAATTTCTCCCGCCCTGTTTCTCACTTGGCACTTAAAGTCCGAAAGTCAGAAACCTCGAGCGTCGTAGCAGCTGGAGACTATTCGAGGAGAGGAGTGGATCTCCCCTGTAATTCCCTGCAATATGCAGCTTCCAGAACACCTAATGCACCTTGGTGCGCGGTACTACACAAGCGATTACTGTTACCCAAGTTCTCGAGCACGATACTGTGCACCAGGCTATAACGCCGCTGCAACGCAATTTTAAACAGGTACTCGCGCGCGCGCGAGCGGGAGGGATTCCATTTTGACACCTAATTACCATACTAATAAGCTTTGAAAATTAGGGATATTGCCTAGTCAATCTGCACGGCCTCCGTGCAATGCCTCGCGCAAACCTTGATATATTTCGCTCTGTCAGTGCCGACTTTCTCCAACTGGCGAGGGCCCCGAGAGAGAGAGAGGGAGACTTGTAAAAGATGTTGGCGTTAGCAGTGGCGGGCCGAGTGCCTTTCTCGATGGAGGATGCATTACTTAGAAAGCTGTATCACAAGGGAGCGTCCGGAGAACAGAGTATACTAAGCAACGAAATGCATTTCTGTTCCAGGCAGTGCATACATCATAAGGTGGAGCGCTCCGCAGCTGATGGTCGTGGCGGTGCAGTACATTCTTACGGGGCCGTATATGCCGCCGTACGTGCCCCAGACGGCAAATTAAGCTGTCGTCCGCAAAAATAGCGTCGCACCCGGCGCTCTACGTCCAGCAAAATCTGTCGACGCCGAGGGAGCCCTTACACCTGGCCCGATACCTACTCCCTGACCTCTGCCTTTCCAGCCATTTCCCATCGATCCTCCTACCAGTGCACATCGTCCGCCACACCAGATATAACAGAGTGAGTCGATTTCCTTTTGGTAAACTGTCCACCCGAAATTTCCAACCTCCACTCACCTTCTCAGTGGTTCGTGTTCGCGCCTATCCTTCCCATCGGGAAGTCATAATGGGGCAAAAAGTATTTCCGTTGGGATGTGTGCTCGATTGGAAGCTCGTTGTGCGCCGGCTGATTTACATTGGCCAGAAGATCGGTTGGGGCCACATGATTAATAGGGGAATTATATGCGCAGGGACGCGCGAATAGATAAAGGCACCGCGCGATTTAGATAGACAGTTAATAGGTGCGACTGCTCTAGCGGAAGCGGCCGAAAATTATTTGCCGGTCGTGCACGCGCCTTTAATTGGATTGTTAATCGCACTGGGGCATTAATTAGAGTAATTGAATTATGTATGGCCCGTCGTCGGATTACGAGCTTAATTAACATGAGACATTTATTGCGGGCCTGAATTATTTGCAGCGTGTAATGATGTGTTCACGCCGTCAAAGTCACTCGGCAACCTTCACTTTCTTTCGCTAAATGTGGCTGTGCCAGATCGTTTTTCCCTCCTCTGGAAATGTTGATCCCCTGCGGATCTCGTGCAGAAGCGAAGCGTCCCTTTCAGTATTCACGCGAAGTGCTCTCTAGTTTCTAATACGTTGAATTTCTGGCGAGTAGGCATGCTGGCCGGGAGGATTCTCCCGCGCCATATCCTTGGGGGAAATCATAGTCAAAGGGGGCGGCATCTCGAAGATTAAACGAAGGTGCGCAGTGACACTTCCGTCAGGCGGCTTTTCAGCGATGAGGAATTTTCGCGTAGTGACCGATAAATTCCCGCTATGAGAGTGGGAGAGCTCTGGAGGAGGAGCGGTTGGCTAGTATTCAAGGCTGTTGGTTGAAAGGGCAAAGATAGCGAGAGCGAGCGGACGCTCCCAGGACACCAGGGCGCTAACGTGCGTAGACTTCGTACGAGGAGGACTGGTTTGAATGGCGCAAGCAACCGAGAACAGCGGGCCAAGTGGACTGTTCTCCCCGGCTGAGAAGGAAAGGGAAGGAGACGCCGCGCCGCGCCGGCGAAGACCAGGGGAGAATTTGATTAATGCCTCCGGCACGTGAAAAATGGTGTGCAAGCTTTAGCGGAATCGCGCGAGGGCTTCCCCAAACCAACATGGCCTCTTTTTTGACTGTCCTTGGACTCTCCCTGTCTCTCACTCCTCGGTAAACAAGTTGCATGTTAACACATATCGAAATTAAAAGGGCTCACCATCGAGGAAAGCGGCGAGTATTTAATGGTGGCGATATTTATCGGCGTGTAGTTTAACGCAGTACAGTTTTATCCCGGCCGGTGGGTCGGGATTTACGCTAAAGCGATTGTTAACGCAAACCACCAGCAAAACACGCACCGCCCATAAATCTCCCGCGGGATGTTTTATTTCGCGGTTTGATTTCACGTTTTATATTGCTTTTAATTTATAGACACACTGCCAACAGAAATTCAAGTGCGCTTCTATGCCATGAATCATATCTCCCAATTTATAACAAACCTGATTGTTTCATTGTGCGAAAGTATTGCTTCGGGCTGAGATAGGGGAGTCGTCGTTACGAGTTTAGTCGCATAGGTTTGCTCTGACCAGAGCATGTCTGGTTTACTGCAACGGCGTCGGTCTAGCGTCACCGCAAAACAATGGCGGGAATGGCGAAATAACTAATTCCGGGCGGTGCGGCAGCAGCAGCAGCAGCAGCAGCAGCAGCGGGGCAAACCTAATAAACGTTATCGGGGCTCGAGCGGAAGCCGCGTGCGAAGCATTCGGAAGAGCGTGATTTCGGCCGTCAGTTTCGCTTTTATCTTTCTGGCGATGCTTGTCGGGTTGTGTGCGCTATGGGCGGCGAGGCGATGGTTCGGCGGGCCGGCGGCGGCGGTGGCGGTGGCTCCGTGTAACAGGGCCGGCGTGCTCGCATTCAGATTCGAGCCACGAAACAGGTCGGCCAATGGCCGCCCGAAATATCTCACGTCAATATAATTGTACGCGTTTCGGAGGTATCATTCCGTAATCTATGTAGTGCCGCTCGGGCTCGGGGATTATGTTAAGCGATGTGTGAGCGGCCACAGTCCACGGGAACCCAGGCGTAACAGAGATACTGCTGGCTGACGTCGTTACACCTACCACCTACCCAGAGCCCGGCCCCCTCTTTCCTTCTACCTACGCAATTCCCCTTTACAATTCCTGCTGTCCAGTCAGTTCTCGCCGCCCAACATTCTCCCGCCGGACTTTACAGGCGCGCTCACTGGCTCGAAGGATTTTTCGAGCCGACTCGAGCGACTCTTCCAATAGAGACCCTCTGATCCGGCAAATGCGGCTTCTCTTTCTCGGTTTAACAGGAGAGGACATCGGGCGTGAGATGTGCCAGTGCGTTAATGCACCAACTAATCCGATATTCGTTTAATGCCCTGGTGATACGCGCATAATTCCCTGCCACAATGTGGTCGGCGCAGCGTGTAATGCATTAGTCAGCGGTAGCAGGTGTGTCTGTGTGTGTGTGTATTCGATGGGAGAGGAGCACTTATTGAAACGCGTTGAAAAAGACAATGACGTGGCACTCGCGCGTACGGGTGCTCCGGCTCTCGATCGAGAGCGACCTTCCATTCTCGATTTGGTCAGGAGATCCTACTAGATCCTGGGATCCGGCAATTACGTGTAGATCAACGGCAAAACTGTGCTCCGCCGGCGCGGAAATGCCAAATGGCATTTATCGCAGGGTGGCCGTTGGCTGCGTGTGTTCGTGCCATGAAAAGGATAAGCCGTGCGTGCCTGTGCGTGACAAGAGCCGCGATTAATAAGCAGAAAATTGTGGCGAGCGCCACGGGAACAATGAGCTTCCGCTCGCACGAGCTTTTCCCAGTTATGATACATCGCGTACAGCATGCTCGTAGAATAGATTATACCGAGGATATTTAATAGTTTGATGCAAAGAGTCTCCCTACCGCCCCCCTACACCTGCGATCTCGTTCGCCGGATTTATTCGGGGCCCGTGGTGCAGACTCGACAGTTTCCGGGCTCGGCCAATCCTAGAGATGAGAGGCAGGCGAATGTGAATTCGCGGAATCAAAAGTCCGAGATACATAGTATAGCGACGGAGAGTGGCCCAAGGCAGATCCTGTTATACCGCGTAATCTCCACCACGAGCTGTGAGCTTTTCTCATCCGGTTTAACACGTACCATTTATAATAGGATATTCCGCAGCAAACTATTGTCCTCAGACGCATCCAATCTGTTGCATCTTGCCGCGAAAGCACACCCGCCACTAGGGCTCCCCAAATCGTAGCGAGCCCTTGTACAAGATATCCGATACACCAGATAAATTCCCAACCCAATCGCAATTTTCGTATGCCCGCTACTGCGTCAACGTTTCAAAGGGCTTTACAGCCGGGAATAGATAGTTATCAGGAGTGGAGGATTACAGAATTAATCTGACAAATTATTTCGAAGCTTTTTCCTGGAATTTCGGAAGCCTTCCACTTTTGCATCAAATTTTCATCATTCGCGTCCTCGAAAAAGTACAATGAAATAGGCTGGCTACCAGCAAAATCCCTTTTTACAACGTAAAGCTGCTCACAATAATTTTTCATAATCCTGGTGATTATTCGAAAAGCGTGTGTTGCACGCATCAGGATTGAGAAGGAGGAGGTTGCGCTGTCGCAGTCGGTGGGCGGCAGGTTGCTCGGGAAGAAGTTGTCAAGTCATTAATAGTTGATAGGCGGGCAGACAAGGATGTTCCATAAGATTAGGAGAAGGAGCATGAGAAATGGCGTGGGGTCGGTGGGGTTGGCGGGGTGGGAAAGCACGCAGCGTCCAATGGAAGGGCGGGCAAAAGAGAGAAGGAGGTGAGGGGTTGATATCCTGTTATACACAGTCTGTATCATCACTTTGCGATGTACTTGCGAGCTTTTCCCGGCTCGTTTAACACGGCCCATTCATAATAGGGTGACGGCCGTGAAAGTATTGTCGGTTATCGTGGTGTGTGCAGCACACCAGCGGCCAAACCTTGCCCGAAGCAGCCGCGCGCGATTCAGCAAGTCCTCTCGAGAGCAGCACGAGCGAGTTCACCCATTGTCCCTTGCCACATTGTGGTGGCGGCGGCTGCTAGGGGAAAGGTCGACACTTTTACCGCTGGCTAGCGTCGGCGTCGTGTGCCGCCGCCGCCGCCACTGCCGCCGCCTCATAATTGCTAGACCGCCGAGGCTACAAAACTAGCCGCTTTCGACACAACTATTGGAAAATATCCCGATAAATCTCGCGGCGTGTCGCCCACGGCAGGGAATATTCCCCAACTCCCGCTCGCCTCCACTCCCTTCCCTTCCTCTTCCTGTTAAACGTATCGGGCGTCCTTAAATAATCGCTGTTGCAAATGCCCGCCCGCCTGATAAGTGTGGTCGGACGATCGCCGCTTTATTTGGAAAGTTTTCCCTTCGATTTTAACCGGAGCTGGCTGCTGTAACGTGCTGTAACGCCTTTCGTGCCGAGGTAACTGATGAAAGTAGTTGGACAGTGATGAAATACTGGGTGCAAGCTCGCTTGGCGCTAATCCTTTATTCATTCGCGTAATTGAAAAATCGCGCAATAAATAGCTGAAAAGCAAGTAGGTAGAAAAGGTGGCGGAATGGCCGGAATAACCTGATATCAGATATTTAATGGTCGGCATGTGACGCTCGGTTGAAGGATCGTTTATGCTGATGTTCGGGATAACAAAGCTCGACAATAACGAGGCAGCGAATCCGAAAATCACTCGACAACGGGCAAACTCCCATTGGACACGCCGCGGTGGAAAAGTTCTCCGCTCGCACGGAACCGCGAGTTCATTTAATCTCTCGTTAATTAATTCAACCTTCAAAGTGCAAAACAGGCTCTCGGTGAGTAGGAACGAAGGGACGCTTCGCAGTTAAAAAGCGGAATAACGAAGTTGCATGCTCTTGCCCACCCGCCCGCTCGCTCGCTCGCTCGCTCGCAACGAGGGAGATGATAAATTAAGCCGGGCGGTCGACAGCAACGAGCAGTGACAGACATTCGCATCGGAAGTTACAATTAGCGCAACAAAAATTGGCCCGCGTCATATCTATCTATCCAAGCATCCCCCAGATTTTCCTAGGCTCCCGAAGCGAAGATTCGTCGTCGGAGGTCGTGGTGCGCAGCCACCGAGAAAATGCCGCTAGACGAAGTTGTGAGAAACAAGTTGAAAGTATTATTGCTTATACTTTAATGTATTATTATATCAAATGTTTACGTAAGGATTGCATGAGATTAATAACAGTTTCGGTGCTCAAGGGAAGTAAGAGAAGAATTTATAAATTTTAATATTAACCCGTAACTTGGGTCCCGCGTTCTTCTCGAACCAGCGGGACGGGCGAGGGACGAACTTCCGGAGCCCGCGACCGGGGACCGGATCGAATAAGTACCGCTCGTCTCGCTGGCTCTCATTACAAACTGGGACTCTAAGCTGTAAGAGAATTGTACATAGCTCAATGTATAAATCTCGCTCTTGGGTTACTTGTATAAAATATTATAAATACAAGGAGCCGAGCTGAGGCTCCTCGTGGCTTCTGGTGCATTAGGCCGGCATGGATCCACCTTTTTTCCGAAGTGCTTCGATACGAATTAGCGTGGGTCTCCGTGTAAATAAAATTTGTCGTAACACTACATAAGAAGTGCCAAAGTACGTGAACTCATATACACATATACGCGCGCATGTCTGCGGCATACCGATAAGTATAGCCTATAAATACACACATACGTATTGTACGAGGAAATATACATATGAATATATGTGCGTAAGCCGCGATCGCATTAGTTCCCGGCGAGAGTTTGAGACCACCTGGTGACATTAGTGATTAAAAAAGGTCATTTCGCTTTTGCAAGCCGGCGCTCGGTGCTCTTCCAGAAAATTCATATTTTCAAGATAACCATTAGAATTCGACGGGGAAAGGTAGTCTCAAGCTTGCGGTTGGCGAAGCAGTAGAGCGAAGAACATAAAAGAGATGATTCCTCTCTCGTGAAGGAGGACAGGGAGGGAGAGAAGAGGGAAGACATTGCTCGCTCGCGCTAGGATAATCCCTTCCACGTAATCGATCGCAGAGCTGGAAGGGTAGCAGTAGAGAAACTCGCGAGCAGCAGCCATCTCTTCTAGGCGAATTTAGTTGGCAGTGCCGTCACGCTCGGGACGTAACATCGTATCCTTTCATCTGAAACTCAGGCAGTTTCCAGCAAAGAGAGAGAGTTCTTTCCCGGGCGCGCGCGTCCGCCCGCCGTCGCCCGACGCTGACGCCGAGACCGAAGCGCCCGTTCCAGGCAACAGCTGATTCATTTTTGATGAACCCCTTCGATTCCCAACAGTTTTTCGAGCAGGGAAAAGCAGGAGCCAGGGCTGGCTGGCGGGGCAGCATGCTTGCCGGAGGGTGCAACCAACCCGAATTCGACTTCCCTGGAATTCAAGATGTTTCTCGGATTTTGGGGATCACACCGTGGGCTCGATTTAGTTCAATTTAGCTGTGGGAGCGATGCCCTGAGTGTGACGCGCTAAAAATGTGCGAGGCAGAAGGAGATGGTTCTAGTGGTAAGAGAATCGAGGATAATAAGATGTACGACTACAAGTCAGGAATCTCTTAGCTATTTCGACCGATTGTTCGCGGCAAGTCCGTTCGTTCAACTTGCTAGGTGAATGAAAGTTCGGGCTTGCGGTTAGCGTGGGACTTCTGTAAATACATATACATAATACCGAGATGTAACCAGCTTAGAATACAAGTTACAATGCGTACCGTATGGTCGTAAACCAATTGGCAGTGGGTGAGATAACTAAGCAAGATTGGAGAGCGAGTGTATCCCTGGTTTCTCCTCGCTCATTGTCACCCTTCATCTCCTCCCTTCTCGTTCTCCTTATTCTTCCTCGATCATCCTCTTCGAAAGAATCGACTTTTTCCAAGGGAAAATAGCGATTCGCCATTTCAGCGGGAATTCAAGGTGAGGGATAGTGGAATAACAGAGGGAGTGTATCCAAAAGTATGAATGCATGAGAGGGTCGTGTGAGTCGTCGAATATGTAAGGTGAAAAGCTGGATTTGTCTCGGAGACGAGAAAGCTTGCGATATAGTGAAAATGAAAGGGGCGCGCGAGAGCGAGCAGAGGGGAAGGAATGTGTCTGGGTCTGGAATAAGAGAGAGAAAGAGGGTGCGAAGTGGGAGTCGCTTTTAATGTGCATCGTAAACTCGCTGCGTAGTGTTAAATCTCAATGTTGCTGCATTTACCACGTAAGTCTAGATTGTGTTTGAGAGTACCGACGAAACGAAAGAACATGACATGAGTCGTCCATTAATCATCGTGAGAAGGATGTTGTCAATTAAGAATAAAGTCCACTGAATGGTCATCATGGACCCCCGATCCTCCATCCCCAGCCCTCTTCTTCGATTCTTTGCGATCATCTGTTTTTTCCCGAGATTGTTGTACATTTTTCATAATTCCCTTATTGTGATAATCTAGGACTATACGAATAAAAAGAGTGAACGACAGTGGTAGTTTTATTTCCCGCGCGAAACAGTGATAGGATGGAATGCGAGAGCGAGGAGGAGGAGGAGGCCGGTTGAACGTAAGTATTCTCTGCTGGTGATAGGAATTTTTCGAGGAACATAATTTCAGGAGAAAATGGCCGGCAGCAGTTGTAGCGAGATTCGAGCAAATGGGGCTGAGTTTATAGGAGGGACAGGGAGAGCCGAGGAATTATTGTTATTACATAAATTGTTGTGTACGCTGAGGGTAGAGCGCGCGCGGCACACGCGCGATATTTCACCGACTCCCTTGGAATTTATGTTACGCAACGCGCATTTAATGCAATTATTATCGATACACCGACCACATCCGCAGTGATACTTTACTCGGCTGGCAGCCAGCGCAAACTGCGCCGTGAACTTTTATTGTCGCGCCGAATTAGAGAAAGTTATTTCGTTGATAACCAGCGGAAAACAAGACATGAATTTCGCCAAGTTACACTGCGAGCTTTGGAAACGAGCAACGAGTGTTGCATTACAATCGGACAAAGCCGCTCCCACTATTACACTGAATCCACTTGTGATACGTATGTCATGAAGCTTTTCCAGTTTAATCTGAAAGGAACTAACGCCCTATATTACGGGCCTGTCATTAATTCCTCGCCTGTTCTCTCCGCTTGGTTTTCTTTCATTTTTCGTTCGGTATTAAAGTCGCGCAGGTCTGAATATAGGGGCATGCGCCTGGAATTAATACCTTAGCGGAGCTGACGCCAGTAAAAAGGGATATCGGTCCCATCGCTATCAAGCTATTTGCCTATCGAGTACTCTCTCCCTTTCTCCCTTTCTCCCTCTTTCCTTATATCCCGGTGCGATCTCTTATTTCCGAGGAAGGAACAGGAGGAGCATCGGCCCTTTTGCCTTTTGAGGATTCGAGGAGAGAGGCTCCGCTTTTAAAGTGGCTCGCGGTATTCTCGGGGGAAACGTCCACCGAGGATTTGAATAATTCTCGATCTCTTTCTTTGTTTTCTCGAGTCTTGCGCCGCCCTATCTTTATCGGGGCCGCGAAGCCAAGGCCGATTGATTTTACTCAGGCACGATTATCTCTCAGCGCCTTCTACCCTTGAAGAAGGAAGGGGCTACGGGATCACAGCGACCAACCAGACAAATTACTTCCTGGCCTCAGAGGTCGTGCTAGCTAGCTCGCTCGCTTCTCGGTCAGGAGCGGAATTCCTCGCTGGGATAAATTGATCGGGCTTCGAAATGATTAAGTGCTCGGTGGACGAGAGCCCGAGGATCAAGCCGGGTCTAGGTGTAGCCGATATTCCTCTGAATAGTTAAAGTCCGGATGCGATTTCCGATCGTTCCCCTTCTATATCTCGAGGCAAGATGTCGAAGGAAAATGTCTCCTCTGCGACCGCGACCGCGACAGCTTTATGCCTCTAGCCGGCTGGCATTTTGACGCCACACATGCTATTCCGTGTGAGTATGCCTCCGCTGCTACATGTCCTCTACATATGAGATCGGGAATGATGAAGCGCACCGCATATTCCTCATATATGCATAAGGCCACGTTCAACGAGTATAACGTTATGCTTCCCGTACTACCTTGAGATATTCGGATTTCGCGTCGGCAGTTTGTCCTTTTCCGTGGAGAATGTATGGCTCTCGAGGCCAAGATGAAAGTTGGCATCGAGCGGCTGTAACGATAACGGATATCCCTCTCTGGTAATTGCGAAAAATAGTTCTTCCCTGGGCGTCAGCACGAATAGGGAGTTCCGCCATTTAATGTCAGGACCAATCTGCAGCTCGGTCGTACACGCGCTGGCAGAATAGATCGATCAAATTTTTCTATGGATTGCCTTCTTTCTCAGCCGGCCAGTACAGGCGCTAAAGATAATTGTTCCAATTTCTTTTCAACGAAAAACCAAATGGACGCTCAGTGTGCCTGGCGAGCTAGCTTCTGTAATTGTAGCCCGCACCAGTCGCCCTGTAAACGAAGTTCGAGATCACAAGAAGAAGGCACAAAGTGCCAAAGTCAAGTGAGGGGAGAGTGAACCTCTCGCCCTCCTTAATTAAGATTGTCACCTTCCTTAGCACGGGAGCAGCTTGTATTGAACTACCCCTTGTTATCTTACCGGCCAGGAAAAAGCGACTGGATAATGACTATGCATAAGGACGCGCAAAGGATTTCATATAAATGATAATGCTTCTCCCGGTGGTGGTGCTCCTTTCGCCCTTCCAGGTGGGCTCGCCCTCAAAGGAATTACAAATTTCAATGCGCTCTAAATAGGTCACATGGAAGATACATTTAAAAACGCGCCCACGAATAATCCCTTAATTTATTGGCAAGAAAAGCAAACAAACCAGTCTGAATTACATTTGGTATCTGCGGGGGGAATTCGGTGATAGGTCTAGTTTCTCCTCTACGTAATCAAAGTTAGTAATTCTCGCAAGTTTCGCAGCCAATGTAGACCAGCTGGTAGTGGGTGGTCCGAGACACTTGGCAATATAACAACTTAATTCAGTAGACACACGGAAGCGCGAAACGATCCTCTTGGGGCGATCATAGCTCGGTACATTTAATGGAAACGAATAGTACTTTCGCCAAGGTTTCCACAGTATTCGGAATGACTGGGAATCTGCCCTATATTCCATGGCTATACTAGTTGGCTCTATGAACCGAAGCCTCCTCAAGTAATCGGAGCAACTCTCTTAATTGAAACATACGATGTGAGAATAGCTTCTTGATGCCGCGGTTTATTATGGAGTTGGGGGTCACTCGTGTAAGAGTATTTCTGTCCGGGTATATATCATGTTATTTATATTTCGTCTCCTCTGTCATTCGAGGTGGCGGACTATTGGACGTTTCGCTCTGTCTGTTCCCATTTCGCATTGCTCTCTCGGAGTATTTACATTCTGCCTGCAACACGGTCGAATAATGAGACAAGCGTCGGCCCGATAATGGCCGGATTAACGGCCACGTCAACCCGCTAGCACGCTTATCGTGACGCTACCATCGCGAATCTCATTCTTTCACAGCTTATCTCGACGCTCCTTTCAGCTTCGATCGACCTCGCTCCCAACCTGCCGCATCGCAGGCGCACCATGTTTTCAGCGACCTCTTGCCTCTTGAAAATCTTTCTCCGAGAGAGAATCGAGGGCGGACTTTCGCTAATGGGATTTTGACTATCGAAATTGAAGGGAATTATCGAATTGGCCCTATTCGCCCACGTAACGTGGAGCTTCGGGGCTGCAAGCGGCAGGCAATATTGTGTATTCCGTCATGGAAGCCTCCGTGTCCTCCTTCGGTTTTAGTTCTGTTTGCCAATCCCTCGATGGACAATGTCGATAGCAGAACCTGCACCACTGGAATTTCTTCCGATTAATACCCCCTGGTCGGCCTGGTATGTGTAATTAAAAAATCTGTCATCCTGCGGGTCAATTTTCGCCGCAGGACGCCACGTAATAACGGATCTCCTGACCGGTCTGACTTATGGCTGACCAATACTACTAGCTGCCGCAACGATCGGCCTCTCTTACGCCGCGCCACGCCGAGCCGCGCCGCAGGCTGTATCTCCGCTTCTATTATCTGCTTTTATTTTAACTCGTGTTCTCCGCTTCTTGGACAAAATCTCAAGAGGTATGCCTCAACAATTTTTGAATATTCCGAAGATTTTCGAAATTTATTAAATGGCACAAAAATCAATTGTTTTACTATTAAAACGGATAGAAAAGAAGGAATCAGTCACGCAAAGCCCGGAATTGTGCCGAAAACACTCGGAAAGGTCCTCTTAAATAATAAATTTCATCTAAATTAGATGGTTATTTCCAGGTTTTTCCATCTTCCCGACCTTCTCCGGGGCTGAAACTTTGTAGAAAGTGTTTTTTTGTATCGAGGAAAACGTAAAAAAAATTCCAGAGCCCTAGCTCAAAATTCATTTTTTCGCAAATTTTTTAAGGCATACCCCTTCAAAAATTTTCGATTTTTCGAAGGTTCTGGGACCAGGACGAACGCTTGATTTTTCGATTGCTTGTGTCTCAAAACGGATAAAAAACATAAATGTTGTGGGGGAAATGCCGGAATTCTACCTAAAACAGGTGGAAAACCGATCTTGAATATTTCATTTCGATGGTTTTCCTTATGTTTTTTTATCTTCCCGACCTTTCCCGGGGCTGAAACTTTGTAGAAAGTGTTTTTTTGCATCGAGGAAAACGTAGAAAAAATTCCAGAGCCCTAGCTCAAAATTCATTTTTTCGCAAATTTTTTAAGGCATACCCCTTCAAAAATTTTCGATTTTTCGAAGGTTCTGGGACCAGGACGAACGCTTGATTTTTCGATTGCTTGTGTCTCAAAACGGATAAAAAACATAAATGTTGTGGGGGAAATGCCGGAATTCTACCTAAAACAGGTGGAAAACCGATCTTGAATATTTCATTTCGATGGTTTTCCTCATGTTTTTTTATCTTCCCGACCTTTCCCGGGGCTGAAACTTTGTAGAAAGTGTTTTTTTGCATCGAGGAAAAAGTAGAAAAAATTCCAGAGCCCTAGCTCAAAATTCATTTTTTCGCAAATTTTTTAAGGCATACCCCTTCAAAAATTTTCGATTTTTCGAAGGTTCTGGGACCGGAACGAACGCTTGATTTTTCGATTGCTCGTGTCTCAAAACGGATAAAAAACATAAATGTTGTGGTGGAAATGCCGGAATTCTGCCTAAAACACAAAGAAAACCGATTCTAAATGATGAATTTCGTCTAATTCCGATTGTTTTCTGCCTGTTTTCTATACTTCCCGACATTTTCCAGGGCTGAAATTTTGTAGGGATTGTTTATTTGCATCAAGAAAGATGTGATAAAAATTCCAGACCGCTAGCCCAAAATTCATTTTTTCCAATGATTTCTGACATTATAAAACTGGGTCTAAGAGACTCTCATTGTTAGTCGTAAAAATAATTTATGCAGGGGTAAGGTATGGCGATTTCATGTGACCGTAAACGGCGTCGGAGCGGAATAAATCAAAGGCAGGTAAAGAAAATTCCGAAATCGTGGCAAGTCAGGCCAGTCTCGAACGTCAACTGCACCACTCCCAGGTTGGCCTTCGTCGACCAAACATCGCCGGCAGCAATCGCGTTTGTGTGAAGGTTGACGTTTAACTTGTAGTCGGAAGTCGCGTGTGTGGAAGAACGTTCGTTTTCAAAGTGACGCACTCCTCAAACGCTTTCCGCAGAGTGTCGCACGATTTTTCACCTCTGTTTCGTGAAACGCGAGTAAAGTGCAAAGGGTGTGAATGCTTCAGATTCGAGCGCGAGCCCCACTCCATTTGGATCAGGCCCAGAGTAAATGTGGTCGCACGCGCGCGCGCTCGCTCTCCTCGGGGAAAAAGTTTTCGAGTTTAATGAAGTTCTAACTAATTCCCATGAAATTCGGGAGCGAGCAGTATGCGAGCCAAAGGTTGGTGGTGGTGGTAGTTCAGGTTGGATTTTCGATTAAAGGCAAAAAGAAACAACAAAGCCACGGGGGCGAGAAGTGGGTGCGAAAATCTCGAATCTAGGACGGGAATGTCAAATGCAATGGTTTGGATTTCGTACCACTAAACACGCGCCCGGGAAACCGCAGCTCTCGTGGTACTTTCGTGAAACTAATATGTGTGTCTGAGTTGCGGTCGGCTCCCCGTAAAGTGTCGGTATTTGTAAATGGCACACAAGTAACCAGCATGTTTTCATTATTTATAGCACGGTTATACCGTCTTATTCTGAATTCGACAAAAAGTTGCTGAGGCGGCGCGGCGGGGCGGCGGCGCGTATGCATACATACATTAGAGTCACGGATCATACTTAGAATTCAAGGTGTTTCGGGGCCAGGGGGATAAATCTTTACACCCTCGTGGAAGGGTACACGTGGGTTTCTTGCCCCTCGAGTGAACTACCGGCGGTGCTTTCTTGCGGTTTCCGATCGGCCCGATAAATAGCGATAAAAAATTTGTCGATACGTGACCGGAGCCAGTAGAAGCCGTCAAAAGACATCCTGATAACATATTCATAAGGTCGGACATAAAACGTAGCGGTAACCTCCCTCCAATCCATCCCCTTTGAAAAGCCTTGAAAGGCAGCCTCCCATAGATCGCTCCCGCCCTTCCCCCACGCCATTTATGTCTATCTTATCTACATCGCCGGAGCTGCCAGTCACCAACACTCTCTTTTCACTCCAACTTCATTCCTTTCCGCGAGTTTTCAGTCATCGATGCGAGACTCCCCGCTCAGGACAATTAAAGTAGTCTCTCGGGCGAGCGATACGCGCGCGTCCGCCTGCCTGCCTGCCCGCCAGCCAGCAGCAAGTGCTAATCTCGCCGAGGATCAATGCAAATAAAAGCGGAATTGGGACAGCCGGCGAAAGCGGATTAAGGATCATCTCGCGTTAGGTGAGGACCCTCGAGCGCATGATAATTGGACAAAGTACAGTTACAGAGAAGAAGAGCAATCTCCCGCGCGCTTGGAAATCGGAATTAATAATCGCCGCAGATTAACGAGCGATATCCCCGTCGAATACCGAGCTAATCAGTTTTAATTCCCGAAAGGGCTCGCTCCAATCGATATCTGCGACCGGCCAACTAATGTTTTATGAGATTCATAATCCTCGTATTACTAGCTGTTTCCATTAAACAGCCAACCACTTCGAAACCACCCGAAAAATCTCAATCGGAATGACACCATCGATTTCAACATATCAATCGGCGATCAGGCCGAAAGCTAACCGCTGCTTTCAGGCAATTCGAACGATTTTCGAGTACTCTCGCCAGTGTTCTATTAAACTCGAATGCCAGCAGCTTTGGAGATAGTATGCCCAAGATATTACGGAGAATTAAACAGTACGAGGGTGTGCCGGGGGTGAGGGTAGGAAGAGTGTGGGGCCGTATGTGCACCGTTGGCCTGACATACGCGTTCACTAACCCGATAAAATATACCCTAACTAAGTAATGCACACCGATACAAGCTCCGTAATATAAACCGGCTTTAATACCGGCTGCTTGCTGTCGCGAAGTTTCACGAGGCCAAGTTATTCACATTCTGCAAACCCCTCGGGATCCTCCGGGATATCTGGCGAGATAGAGACAGAAGAAAGGGCAACCGAGGGAAAGCATGTACCACGCGAAAGAGACATCGGGAATCTCGCCAGTATCACTGGAACAACAAGAACCACCCACCTATTTTCCGCATCGACTAATCTATTTCCAGAAAGCATGCCAAAAAGTAATTACAAGGATATCCGGCCCGCGAGATTAAAGGGAGAACTACAGTTTCCACTGAGTGAGCGATCGCTCAGCAGTATTTTATGAAAAGTTCGAAATGTTCCTATGCACGGCTCTCTCGGAATTGGCTGTGAATTTCAACCCTCGCTGAAACGTAGCCTATTGAGGAGAGCGCGCAGGCCTGCGCCCCTCGGCAAACTTCGCCCGAAGAAAAATCATTGCTCATTCGCCAAGTTCAATCTTCGATCTGATAGTAGATCACTGGAAAGAGGGAGCTCGGGATCGGGCCACTGGCATCAATTATTGGTACGTGAACGCCCGATTAAGGACTACGTGGGGCTCGGGAGGAAGTGAGCGGGAGAGAATGTTACTATAAATGCAATGACTCGGCTCCGAGCTTACACATAAAAGTTGCATTCAAGGGGCACAGCCCCTCATGAATTCCCTATCAGGATACGGGAGATGGTGCGTGCCACTTCCACGACGATATCCGTGTCGCAGCACGTTGACAAGAAATGCCTTCCCACTATTTTTTTTGCGCCACTTTGCAGCTGCTAGCGAAAGAAAAGCTGACGTTCCGTGACATCACGTCTTCATCGACGCGTCTAGTTATTGGGTGGCCGTGTGATATTGGAGCTAAGGAAGAGGTGGGGCTAAAGAGGACTGCGCTAGTCGAAGGAAGGAAGCTCTGGGGATGACTTGGTCATTTAGGTATCTCCTTTCGAGGAGGTCGGAGAGCTAGGCGTTAGGTCTGGGCTGGGCTGGCTGGTTTCTACTAGGCAGCGCTTCTCACGGGACACGGGGAATCGTGCGCTAAGCAATATAGATGTTATCCACGGGTGGCGGCGTCCGCAATTCGAGCGGACAAAGGCGAAGATCAAAAGCGGTCAACGCGCCGGCGTGGCCGAGGGAGTAGACTGCTGCAATGACATTTTAATTACGCCAACAGTCGAGAAGCCGGCGCGCGCGATATCGAGTGTGTATCACAGGGTAGGAATTCTCTTTGATACAATGGTACAGGCATTAGGCCCCATTCCGTTAACCAGTCGTGCGAGCCAATACACGTCCGCACGAAATTGCCATGTATATCCTATTTATATGCACACGGTTCGCATTCTCTATCTCTCCTCTTCCCCACGACCCCCTGCCGCCCCATCCGCCACCACCCACCCACACCCTTCCTTTCCTTCCCTCTGTGCACGCCGGCTACGTACGTCTCTGCTCCGTTACCAGCTCATGAACTCTGCATAAACTGACCAGTAACTACTCCAGGAGTAGTTTGAATTAGCCTCGTAGAATGCTCTCTCCTCGCCAACCACTTAAGTAATGCTCGCACGAGCCGGTAAACACTCATCGCATTTCGTCCCCGACAATGAGCCCGGCTTCACCCATCCTAGACTTAACACCAAGCCCTTCTTCTCTCTTTTCCCGACAATTTCATCATTCCACTGGCTAATTTTATTAAACTTTCATTTAGCCCTCAGAGGAGAGAAGGCCGTTCGTTCATTTTGGCCGCAGGTAGAACAAGCTGTCATTATATTCGCCGCGGTGGTGGGAAGAGTTTGTCAGGCCATTTCTAACTAGCGGGAACTCGTGCTCGGTACTAGCTCGTAGATATTATTAGTAGTACCTAATTAAAAGCGGGCGCTAAGTCCACGAGGAAATATCCCTGGATATGTAACGTTGATAACGTCAGGCTGTCGATTAATTGGTATCGCTGGGCGAACAGGGTGTCGCCCGCTTAATTTTGCAGGCTGTTCAATGCTACGAGCGCGTTGGCTCGCTCGCCCTCCACGAAACTCTCGCTCCGCCGAAAGCAGCAGGCAGTAAACCAGTTAATAACTATCAGGAAAGTAGTTTCGCATTAATAGCTCCGTGTGCAGCGGCGCCTCCCCCATCCCACCCCACCTCTCCTCATAATAGCCACTTAACCAATTAGTATTCGCATTAGCTGACTTTGAACTCGAAGTCGAGATTGATACCCGCCGAGATAGAGCGAGAGAAACGTGGGTGTAGATTTTGAATGAAACCACTGCAGATTTCCAGCCCGACGTTTTCACGCGGCGAAGTTAAAATTATGACAGCGGGCGACCGAGCTCGTAATTAATCCGAGAGCGAGGGAGATAGATGTAAGCGGTGTTATAAAGGGCAGGGGCGATCCTCCCCGTGGAATAGTTGGCTCGATCAGTAGGAAAGTGGCGAAGGTATGAAATAGAGGTGTAATAATTGTCTGCAGCTGGAGATTGGTTTAGACGTTACATCGAGCATGCGATAAGAGGGTAGGTCCGGGGATGAGTGGGTTGGTGGGTGGTGGGGCCAGCTGTTTCCTATTGTGCAGCTAATTACATCGGGGATCCAGGGACTGGCTATGGCTCGAGCGAAATTAACTAATCTACCGATGAAAGAACCGAGTGCACTAAACGCGGCGCCCAGCCTCCTCCTGCATATACACTTACACTCGTATCGCCGGCACGCAGAGCTTTCGTTGCCGAATATCCAAACACGGTGAGCGCAATCCTGCCGCAAGGAAAACGTGCTCGGATACGGCTAAGCAGCAACAGCACCAACAGCATCCGGGATATCGGTACACAAGCAGCACGCATCCCATTGCCTCCCGCCTCCTCTCGCCTCCTCTCGTCTCTTTCCCCCGCGCTGTACGATCCGCGAAATCGGTAAACGGCCCTGCAATAAGCCGCGCTCCAATGGACCAGAACCCCTCGGAAGATTCCCTCGAAGAGATTCCCTCCATCTGCCAGCGGCAGCTGGCTAATGAAAGGAAAATGAAATAACGTGCGATTGATTGATACTCGAGCGATGAACTCGCCGATTCGTCTATAAGCGAGTGGTGTTCTCTCGCTCTGAAAAAGATACAAAGTTTGTAGACAGATAAAGTCACGGTAAATCTTCGTGAGAGAGCAGCGGCCCGAGAATAATTCCGTTGGCGTATCGCGTGTACGGGTAACTCGTGGAATTCGCGCGATAAATTCTCATAGGTAGCCATGGCCGGAGCTAGAGGCAGAGGCAGAGTCAGTGGCAGTGGTAAAGCGAGAGGGAGTGGAAAAGGGGTTGAGGCAGGGTCAGGCATTCCCCGGGGTGGCCGGGCAAACGGTTATACTTAAAAGTAGGTTCAGAAGCGGCAAGTAACCGCGTGCTCTCCGGGCTTGCACAGTCGTATCTTAGAGGGACGAATCGACTCGCAGTTCGTGCTTGGAAAAAGCTTGGGCGAAAATAAGGTTGTGCCCGGTTTTCGAGGGGATTAAAGGGGGAAGTCCTCTCTAAAGCGGAGGACTCCTGGGCTACGGAGACTCTGATATATCTCGAGTTTGTACTCCGGCTACTAAAAATCCTTTATTTCTGGGCTGGCCGACGCTGCCGGCGGCGGCAGCGTCGGGAGGGGCGAGTAGCAGCACGCGGCAAAGAGGGTAGGAGCAGCCTGGTTGCGCACCATCTGTGCTCTTCTCACGCTTTCAGCCAGTAGTGCCAGCTAGACCGACAATAAGCTGATAATTGAGCTTTTGAATAATTCCAGCTATTTAATCCAGGTTTAATAAAGCTCCTCGGGCCCACTCTCACTCCCCTCTGTCTTTCAAAACGCTCGTGAATTTCATTAGAGTCACTCTCCCCTCGACGCCCGGATCACGCGGATGACATTAATGTGCACAATTTACTTCTTACCTTCAAGAGAGCGCGAGCGCGAGCGCTCGCCGCCCTCCCTTACCGTCTTTTTTTCTTTGCACTTCATTTTTCTACCTCCTTTCTTCTTCACGAGGGAAAAAAGGTCCGAGGTGACGAGGAGGGTAATTGTCTGAGTGTAATGGATTGTAGATAAATTGTAGCTACAAAGTGTTGTATCCATTCTGGGAATGATGTGTTGGAGAGTTGAGCGTTAATCTAGCAGTTGGAGGGTAGCATTGCAACCGAATCGGCGTGAACAACGAAGCCGACGTTGAACAGTAGATTCATCGGTGCAAGACGATCAAGAGGGGAGGCTGCGTCCGTAAAGCAAGTGCACGCCTCACCAGAGTAATCCCATCGCTTCAATTATAGCCTGGCATTATCCCAGCCGAATTACTCGTGTTCCGAATGGACCAAGTTTCGATCGGTATAGCCTTGGAATGGAGCAAGATCCGGATGGGAGGTGGATCGTTGCCTGGAAGATTTCTGTCGGTGGTGAAGTCGCCGTGGAAAAATGCGAGGCTCGTGGACGCTTGCCGAGAGTGGTGGTGATATCGGTTCGCGCGCTCAGTAAACCGAAATCGTGCGGAATAGTGCATATTCAACTTTGCACCTGCGGCAGTCGTAGAACCGGTGTTTACAGTGCACGTGTGCGCGTCCTGCACTGGGAGCATTGCGCATTCTGACGCGAATGAACACACGCGATAACCATAATAATCGAACAGCTAGCCCACTCACCCGATCTCTCCGGATTGCTGCGCGCCTCATGCCCAGTAAGCCCGTTGGATTTTGCACTAGTGGCTCGTTTCAGCAAAAATTTGCAAGCCCCTGGTAATGCTGCTGTAATGCTCTTTCCATGGAGAAAATAGGAAGCTCGAGGAAAAGTCGGCAATAGTTAGTCATAGTCCATTGATCCTCCGCTACTTTTTTCTCTTGGGGCAAGTAAGTCTCGCGATGGCCAAGAGTGCAACAAGATCGGGGAGGAAGACACTCATCCGTGGGAATCTTATTCGGCTGGAGGATGGGAGAGGGAGAGGGAAGGCGGTGTTTCATGAATAAAACAGGCAAATATTCGCGCTAGCTGACAAGTTCGAGACGGGGAAAGAGAGCCGTGTAGTTGAGAGGATGGGAAGTCGGGGGCGATAGCTACGTGCGCGGCAGCAGTGTCTCGTCTCCTTGGAAAATAAGAGTAGTCGCGTCGGAAACTTTGAAAATGTCAGCGCTGCCAGTGCGCAATGAGTAGAAACGACTTTCCACCGGTGGCACACGGCCATCATTCTATCCGGTACGATTGCATCCCCGCCCCCCACGCCCACCAAAACTATCTCGATAATTAATTGGAATGGTTGACGAATCCAAAACTGCTGAGTGCAATTAGAAAATGAAGGTCGCGATAAAGGGAAATTGCGTAAACGCGCAAATTGAATTACCCCGAGCGATTAACAGTCGTCTCGCGAATCGCGCGAGAGCCAGTCGCGGTTAATTTTGCTAATTAATAAAGCCGTTGTCGCCCGACAATTAAATTTAATTGCGTGCGGTTAAGCTGTCTTGTCAAGCGATCTACCTCTCGAATTCATTACTCACTTTTTCCTTGCGGCCTCCGTATAATCATCGCTCCTTCCAATTAATAAACCGATTACATACACGGCTAACTAGGTGAGCCGAGTCATAAAACTTCCCGCGGTTCATCCTATAAATATGTTTGCCTTTTTGCAATGATAATATAGAGGTTTTGCGATATCGGTGGAAATTGCGGTGCAGGGTTCACGGTCAGATGAGTGTGTCTACGAGGGGATTAGCGACCACTTATCCAATCATAAACACTTTCTGACAGGCAGCCCCGCTGATGCCACTAAGCAGGATGTGGCATTTTCCAGGGGCAAAGTTCGCCAGCGAGGCAACTTGCTCGCAGAATCATTGGAGCGGTCGAGCAGACAGGTAGCTATGAGGGTGTCGCAGCCTCTGAAACTAGAAAGCGGCTTTAGAATTTAATGCGTGAGAGGTTTCGGCTGCAGAGGTATATTCGAAGCGCGGTGGGGTAGCACGCAGGGATGGTTTTGTCGTGCGAGCGAGACCGAGATCATTATAGGCTACCAAGAGAGAATGTAGAAATAGAGAGGATGACAAAAGGGGCTAAGCGGGAGCTAGTAAATGGGAGAGGGAGGGAAATAGAGGGATGCAGACAGCAAGCTGCAGAAGAGGCTCTCGAATAAGTATGCCGAGGACCGAAAGCCCGGGCTTTCCCCGACGATGGCCGTATGAATATTTAAGCGGATGTAAATTGCGAATTAACTATTGATAAAAACAAACCGGCGGAGCCGCGCGCGTTAAGCCTTTCGCGTAAATCACAGTCTTTTGCAACCTCCCGCTCATCTTCCAACCGCTCGAGCTCGGATTCTCAGCGGCCAGTTATGAGAGGGAATCAGGTGGGAGTAGTAGTGTCATTATCATCAAGGTAGATTCGGGCAACCACGAAGCAAGGAGTCTCGCTCGAGAGATTAAAGAATTCGAAGTGCGTCCCTGGAATGCCGGGAGTTCCTGGAGTGGTGGTAGCGCGGGATCGCCGGGTAAAGGCTTTCGAGTCATGACCGGGACATCGTTCAGGCGTAAGGTG
The DNA here is from genome assembly GCA_910591665.1 of Ectemnius continuus. Taxonomy (NCBI): domain Eukaryota; kingdom Metazoa; phylum Arthropoda; class Insecta; order Hymenoptera; family Crabronidae; genus Ectemnius; species Ectemnius continuus. Next base: position 1,007,474 of record OU342866.1, read on the forward strand.
TCCCGCAGGAGTAATAGCGTTAACCAAGAAGATCTAGTACTTGGAACGTAGTCACCATCTGCCCGAGCCAGCCAAGGTTACTCCTGCAGTTACTTGGCTCCTTTCTAGCGAATCTCGCCCCTATATATATACAGCAGGCAGGCAGGCAGGCAGGTGAGCTGGTGCGCGCATTCTCGCACACACGCTAGCGCGTTCGAGGACAAAGGGAACAAACAAACAGCACCGGCGGGGAACACGGAGCATAGAAATAAATAGAAGCGCGCACGCGGTCGGCCGTGGGGCGGACGAGCAGGCGGTCGGGCAGGTGGGTTGGCTGGCGGCTTGGCGAACGACTGGTGGTGTGCGGTATGTGTGCTATCAGGGAAAAAAGAGGAGAGGAGAGAGAGAGGAGGAGAGTGGGCGCATAGAGTCGAGAGAACGAGGTCGGCGTAAGAGGCTGATGGAAAAACTTGAGAGAAATGTGAAAGGACCGGCACGCGCGCTCCTCCACGAGGACGGCAAATATGTGCCGGGCCGATTCTCTTTCGAAATTCCCGATTTTTGCCAGTCCTTCAAATCATCCTTCAGTTAGCAAGAGTTAAGTGTCGCGCGTCTGCTTCCCTTGATAAGTCTGAGGAGGTCTGAGGCGGTTGTGCGGGGGAGCGGGCGTGAGAATGAGTGAAAGAGGACGCACGAGAAGATTATAGGCACGTATTGGCGCATCGGCCCCCTGGGCTCGAGGTGGTGCTATAGCCTCCGAGAGGCGGCAGGAGGGAGGAGGGAAGGGGAGGGATATAAATGTAATCCAGAAGCCAGACGTGACATACATATAGCGCCGGCTAGAATGCTCCGCTTCCGTTCGCTTCTCCTGCAAGGAAATTCGCGGCTGTCGTCTCACTCTTCCAGGATACACAGCCCAACCTTGCTTTGCTCTTCCTTATCGATGCAGCCCTATCGCTAGACAGTTTTTCCAGCTTCTTCCGTTTCCCATTAACAATGACGCGCGTCGTCTCCTTTGGAGAAAAAGCGGGAGGGAGGGAGGGAGAGGACTCGCTGAAATCCAGGACGGCGGAGTGCGCGGCTTCTGCGGCTTGCGCTCGACATTAATGCCAGTTGCAGCTGGCTGCGTGATACGCGAAAAGTGTGTTAAGATATCCGACATTGCACTCGAGCGCTTTGTGCCGCGTAGAATGGGGGAGGAGGGGGGGTGCTGAAAAGCTAATATAGGAAAACTTGACCGAATCCCATGCATCCATGATTTCATTATATTCAATTGGTAGTTGGCCTGTATCCATTATGTCCGGCCAGTTCTAATTTCGAGAAGGCCGAGTAGATTAAAGATGTCAGGGTGAAGGGGCGGTCGATCAAATGGGCAAAAGTAATGCCGGCATGGCAGAATCAGTCGATTGAGGAGCGCGAACACGTAGGAGCTTAACGAGGCGGAGGGCGCCGCGAAACATATGGCCATGGTATTATGCCGCAAGTTACTTCTAGATCGTGGATCCACATCACTGCTAGTCCTTTACCTGACCATAGCAGTAAGCCTCCCCTTTGCCTTCGGTCCACATTCGGCCCACATTACCCTCCCGATTCACCCCATTGTTTCCCAACTGCTCTCTCGGATAAAGTGATTTACTCCGGGCAATTTTCAATCGGTTCTTCCTTGAACTCGATACATTTAGAATGTTCTCTTCGTGGTAGAGTGAGCAACCAGGGCGAGTATCTAGTGCAGCCTGAGAAAGCAAGGTCCTGTGGAGTAATAACTTGACGTTGTACCGCGATCCCAGGCAAGGCAAACATGCAGGACACGCGACACCCGTTCTTCTCGTATCCGCAAACCAGCAGGCAGCCGCTCCTTTCTCCATCCCTCACTTTGACCCCTTACTCCAACCTCCAACCACATCCTTCATCCACCGTTTAACATGTAACCTGACGCATAGTCCGCGCAATATCAGTTCTCAATCAAGTTCTCTCGCTGCTAATGAATCCACCCGGCAGATAAGTAATACCTTTTCCAAAGAGTCCGAGGCATCAGTTACTTGGAGATTTATTTGAAGCAAGGTAGAAGCATGTCTGGATATAAGTGTTCCGAGTCGATGGAAATATGGATGTCTAGTCGTATGAATTTTTCTACCCTCGGCACACTACATCCGGGATGTATGTACCTGTGGTTGACATAGATAGGCCAGCGATGGAGACGGCGAGTATAGATTCGCTCGGTTCGAAGCGAGGCCCTGCTGGCGGCCTAAGATCTTGCCAAATATACCATACCCTCGTGATAGCGTTCGGCAAATATCGCCGCCACTTGGCACGTACCAATTTCCTTGAAAGACGTGTATAGTTGTAGCCGTCAGTGAGCTCTCGCATCATCTGACGAGCATCGTCAGAAGGAAATACTGGTTAAATGGTGTCCGAGATTCGTCAGGATCCTCAAGGTTTGTAGAAAGAAGCAATGGAAGATAGTCAGGAACAATCGCTAGGAAAACGGTGAACACGCTGTATCGAATTACTGTGGTGGATTCGCTGAATCGCAAGGAAATTCGGTCACTGATAATCCAGCGACATCGCTGGCGGTATTGCAGCCTCGGCAATATTGCCAAGAACTATCTGGAATACAGTGCCTATTGTATAAGGAAAGTCTTGGATGTGAGGAGGTTTTAAAAATTCGTGAGCCACTTTTCTGAATGAAGGGAAAAGACATGCAGGGCAAGTAAATATTTCTCTTGGACAGTCAACAATGTGTTGATAGATTTGGTTGAATCATTTTTCATGAGGACCTTCCTCCCGATGGGAGTAAATGTCCGGGTTGGTGGGGGATGGGTTTCGGTTCAGGTGGCAAGAGTAATATGGTGCAATATTAAGTAGACTCCCTCGGAGAAGGAAAAGAGAGTGGTGTGGAAGGGTGGGCGGGTGAGCGGGCGAGTGCAGTGGAAGCATATAGAGCGGTACCGTGTATGCGAGACATGTGCGACCCGTGCGACTTATATCTGTTACAGGGGAGTATCTCACCGCTTGGATCGCGGATATAACATCTCGGCAGAGAGAAACGTAAAGTTATAAATATATAACTGAGCCCGCCGCATTTTTTGCGTGTCCGGCAGTCGTTCCTCCGATGTAATAAGATCGTGAAAGTGTCTTATTAGCTTTCTCCATCAAATAAAATCCTCGGGGACTTAGGAGTACTTTCAAGAATGGGAGAATACTCGTTTCTTCCATGTGATTCAATCATTTAGAGTCCAACTTTAGAGTTATGGAGGATCGGCCATCTGACTGAGATATTTCTATTGGCTAGACAAGAGTTTAGGGTGGAGGGGGCAAGTTGGGTTGAGCGAGGCAGCACTTTAAATACGGCAGAACCCTTAGGGATCATTTTAGTCTGCTGGCAATACCCGTGGGAAAGCGTGAAAACTTCTTCCAGGAGGCTCTGGAAGAAGCCTCGGTTTTTATTACTTGTGTACAGCCTCCTGGCGTAATCCCTCGAGAGCGTCCTCCTTAAATTTGAAAATTATTCCAGGATACGAGAGAGAGAATGTTTGGTTGTTAGGAACAGCGGGTGGAACTCGATCATCGTGACGTCTTAGAGCGGCGCAACCGAGCGGAAGTTAGAATTAAAGTGAGGAGGGATGGCGGGGGGATGAGAGGATGGGTGTGAAGTGTCATAGCCGTCGGACGTATCGTATAAATTAGGGAAAGGATAATTGCATAACCAACTGCCGGTTGCTTAATTAAGTAATTAATTCATCCGGGGAGCGGATGATGGGTGCGATGTTTTGCCGAGGCAAGGGAGCATCGAGTGTGTTTTGTCACGTGTGCAGTGATAATTTGATTCTGCTTAGAGCCGAGGAAATAGTGTCACGGTGCGTTCGCAGCTAGCTAGCAGCAGCTCCGCTCTCGAGGCCTGTTTCCGTGAATTTAGCCTAGCAGGAACAGTGAAATTAGTGGATCGCTCTACTATTTCAACTATCCGTAACATCCGGAAATTACGGCATTATCCTCGATTAGTCGCGCGATGAACTTACCGCTCGGATTTGACGGGAAGAGCGGCTGAAAATTTAGAGAGGGAGGAATCGTGCCTCTAAACCGCAGGGCGTACGCGAATTATTAATTCGGTTGTGATTCAATTAATATCTTGGTAGAATCAGCTATTTAGTATACGCGCATATAGTATCTATGGAGGTGTATATGTATGCCTCTCGTGGGCTTTGGGGTGGTAGTGAGTATCAAGGTTCACAGGCGAAGCGCCAAGCCGCAGAAAACAGGCCTTCAGAATCGCGGCACTACGAGGCATTAGCGGGACAGTTAGCGTAGTCTAATTAACGCATCGCGCAGCTAATTATGAGCCAGCTAGTATACGAAAGCACCAGGCGGCTAAGACCACCGCGTGCGCGCGCACGGCAAGAGGGGCATACAATGCAATGATCTTTCTGTGAGAGAATGCTCCGCGGAATATAATTAACATCCCCCATTACTGCAATGCGGAGGATGAACAAACAGCCGATAGAATTTCCCCGACTATTCTTATTGTTTTCCCGAAGGCCTCTACTTGCGCGAATCTAATTACGACTGCAGTCGGAGAGATATAACATGTTTGGCATACAAGGGCGCATCGCGTACACAGGAATATTCAATTTAATTGATTTCATGCCGTGTATTACCGACAGTTTGCCTGCCGTCTGTTTGGCCTCTTCTTGAAATGGAGAAATATTCCGGCCTATATCTAATTATGGTCTGGTCTGGTAAAGGAAGGCTGTAGGGCTTGAGTAACAGAGGTTGGCTAGGTCCCAGTTATTCAGGAGGATAGATTTTCCAAAGTTCATCTAATCGAAACCCGTGAACGATGAATCGGGCGGGCCTTCTCCTGCTCTAATTAGGATCCCACGCGAATAGGAAACTCCAAAGCTAATCCGACAGCGGCACATTAAAAGGCTGCCTCTTGCGGGACCTGAGATGAATACGTATTCATAGTAAAGCGGGGCGATGGCTACGGGGTGTGAATATCGGGCTGCTCGCATCGGATATCTGGCTCGAACTAAACAAGCAGCGAATAATATCAATTCCCGTGAACCTCCGACGTTCAGTCTTTGCCCAGGCTAATTAACATTGCCGTGCGCAAATGTTCCAATCGCTCAAGAGAGCTTCTGAAGCGGCGCACCAGTTTATTCCCAATAATTCGGCTATGATTATTAACTCGGAGCCAATGGATTCGCTTCTATGTACATAGGTATGTATCCCTTAGGATCTTGCGAGATAGTTGGAGGGGCGCATGCTCCGAGAAATTCTTCGCTCCTCTTGCCAGGCTTCCGAAGGAAATATATGCCGGCTGGGCTCTGTATTTCAGAAGTACTGGTCTAAGTACGTAGCTACGTGAGCGTAATGCCAAGACGATATTTATCGCCGATCGCCCCAGAGGATGTTAAACGCGCTATTTTATGAGAAATGGTAGGAGAGCTTGGAGCGCAGCTAGTTTTCCAAGAAGACTCGACTCGGCCGCACAGCCAAAGGGAAACGAGGTCCTCGACAGTCAGTTTATCGGCGACGTAACTTTCTCGTTCAATTATGGAATTAACAACGCGAAAGGGTGGTGTTTCTCTCGGCGAGCGTGGTGCGTAATAAATGTTGGTAAGCTGTAACGATAACGGGGCCGAATGAATGCAACGGATATGCCGGTATTTATGCGATCCAGATATCAGCGGGACAATAACGACCGGTACCTACTCCCTATCGTGTACGCAAGCGCGTTCCCGTAATTATTTCGGGATTAATGGCGATGTATAGACTCATTCGTGAGATACCTCTAGCACCGTCACGACAAAAACCCAACGATATCCTCTGTCTCAAATTTTACAAATAAAAACGACTCCTGCTATTAGTTCTGGCTGCGTGCGAAAATTGTCAAATTCATTTCAACCTTTCATTTCTCGCGCTCCTCGACCAATGAATCATTGAAATTATTATTCCTATAATTATTTTAAATATTCCACGAATATTTAATCATCGCGCTCCAAGCACTGACGTACTATTCGAGGCACTCTGGGTAGGTCCTCGGGAATATAAGTTGTCCAAGTTTTGCAGGGGCTCCCTCCAGGAGCATTGTGCTTGCAGAGAAACAAGTGCTTCGAGATCCATATCTTCTCCTTAAAGTCTCCGAGCATAAGAAAACCGCTGGGAGATAAATCGTCGAGTGGGTGCGATAAATAAAATTTGTCTCAACCGGGTGTATCCCTCGAAGCGGGCCGAGCCAGTTTAAAACTCTGGATTTCGAAACTGTTGTTCGCGCGATACGCGCCGCCCTACCTTTATCTGGATAATGAGAAGTTGCTTTCTCTTTCCGTTCAGCGTATATATCAAGGGAATAACACAACTGGAATGAAAAAGAAATGTGTGGAAGGAAAGGAGAGCATTCTCGAGAAAGAGAGGAATATTTGTGTGGGAACGCAGGAATGGGAAGGCTTAAAGCGAGCGGCAGCCCCGAAGGGAGACTCGAAGGACTCGAGAAATATCATAAGATGTAAATGTCGCGGATTCCACTTGATCCCCGGCAGAATTTCTCGATTTACCGATATACCAAAACCCCTTTATCCACCTTTTCATCCTTATACCTTCATTAATTTGCACTTGCAACAATCCCCTCTGCGATTACCTTTCTTCGGAGATGCGAAATAAGTAAAGCTAGCTCTCCTATATAGAGTTCCATCGAGAAGTACAGTCGATCAGTTACCCGAGAGCAGTCCGAGTGTATTCCACCTCTCGACGCCAGTCTGGCATGCACTTGCTTCCCAAGTTTTTCGGGCGGCAAACTTTTTTGATCAGTACTTTATATCCTCGGAGAAATTGTAGACGAGTATGGGGTGGGTGGTAGGAGGGCGGCCGGCGCGGCAGAGCACCGCTACGTACAGTATATACTAGTACGTATCGAATGATAGCATATCGTGTGTAGTGCACCCCTTCCATCTGCGTGTACGTGTATATATCGGATGTCTCGAGTTAAGCCGTATAAGATAGATGGTCCAGCCGGTGGTGGTCCTCTCCCGCCTTTACCGTTCCACGCGCATTTATGATATATGGTGTCGTCGCTAAAAACTGGCAGATGTGTTTTCCTCCTGTTGTCGTCCTTCCCATTCTCACGGCAATAGTCCCGCCCGACCAACACCTTCCTTCCCACCTTTGCAATCGGATAAATCGACCAAAGACGTGAACAATACTTGCGAGATTATACGCTCGGCTGACGCCTAGTCGCCGATGCTTCTTCCTGCGAGGAAGGGTGAAAAATCACGTCCAGATGTCCGGCATTTTTCGGCCGAATTCGCGTTTATAGTTTTGCCGGGTGGGAAAGAAGGGACGGGACGGGACGGAGCGGAGGCGGTCGGTTGGTTCTCGTTCCTTCTGAAATTGGAGGAATTACAATGCTCGGGATTCTGGCGTGGCGTGGCACCGTGAGAATGCGGTTATATTAGAGGGCGAGCACTCAGCGAAATGGTCGGCGGCGGTCGGGTGTAAGGAGAAAAACATTTTATGGACAAACGACGCCCGGCCGAGATTTAAAATTCAAATGGGGCATTATGCACCGGTGGTGGACGGCGCCGGTGCGCGTTTCCAGCCGCGCGAAAGCTGAAAATGCGAGCTGTTGGTGGTGGACGTTGGCCTTAGGGCCGGCCCCCGCTCGCCAAGGATAAATAAAGATATAAGGTGGGCAGGGAGGAACGGGAAAAAGGCAGGTACGGAAAGTTGTGTCGAGCGTAAGTCACTTAAGTGGTAACATCAGTTGGAGGGAATTCCCTCCCGTTGGACCACTGGCCGAGAACGAGTAAGGAAGTGCACGCCCTCTCCGAAATTATATTTTCCAAGCCAACATATCCCTAAAGTTATCCCCCCGCGCGCGTATATCGCTATTAAGGAGATAATCCGTGGATTCAAGTATACTTGGATAAGTGGCCGGCAAACGGAACGCGCTTCAGACAAGGTGGATACGTTTTGCGCCCTGTCCGAGTGAATTGTTTGGCCAGGAACATTCTTTTTGCCGGGCTAGAGCCGAGCGCGTACCTACGCGAAAAATGTGTTCTGTAGAAACAAGCTGACCCTGCTTTTCATCCGCATGCTAGCTTTATGCATGAATTTATGCTTCACCCGATTATTCCCAAGGTCCCGCTTTCTCCAGGAGTACGTACAGGGTGACTCACTTGCCTTTGAATCACCACCAAAAATGGGATATTTTCGGTGGTCAAAAATATGGGGAAAAAAAATTCTTGAGCTAGGGCTCTGGAATTTTTTCTACGTTTTCCTCGATGCAAAAAAACACTTTCTACACATTTTCAGCTCCGGGAAAGGTCGGGAAGATAAAAAAACATGAGGAAAACCGTGAAAACGAAATATTCCAGATCGGTTTTCCATGTGTTTTAGGTCGAATTCCGGCATTTCCCCCACAACATTTATGTTTTTTATCCGTTTTGAGACACGAGCAATCGAAAAATCAAGCGTTCGTCCCGGTCCCAGAACCTTCGAAAAATCGAAAATTTTTGAAGGGGTATGCCTTAAAAAATTTGCGAAAAAATGAATTTTGAGCTAGGGCTCTGGAATTTTTTCTACGTTTTCCTCGATGCAAAAAAACACTTTCTACAAAGTTTCAGCCCCGGGAAAGGTCGGGAAGATAAAAAAACATAAGGAAAACCGTTGAAATGAAATATTCCAGATCGGTTTTCCATGTGTTTTAGGTCGAATTCCGGCATTTCCCCCACAACATTTATGTTTTTTATCCGTCTTGAGACACGAGCAATCGAAAAATCAAGCGTTCGTCCCGGTCCCAGAACCTTCGAAAAATCGAAAATTTTTGAAGGGGTATGCCTTAAAAAATTTGCGAAAAAATGAATTTTGAGCTAGGGCTCTGGAATTTTTTCTACTTCTTCCTCGATGCAAAAAAACACTTTCTACAAAATTTCAGCCCCGGGAAAGGTCGGGAAGATAAAAAAACATGGCAAAAACCATTAAAACGAAATATTCCAGATCGGTTTTCCATGTGTTTTAGGTCGAATTCCGGCATTTCCCCCACAACATTTATGTTTTTTATCCGTTTTGAGGCACGAGCAATCGAAAAATCAAGCGTTCGTCCCGGTCCCAGAACCTTCGAAAAATCGAAAATTTTTGAAGGGGTATACCTTAAAAAATTTGCGAAAAAATGAATTTTGATCACATCATCCAGCGCGGCGCGGCAGTCCCGTTGAAAAATAATCGACTCAAATGGAGTGGAGTGTCGGCGTTCTCGTGGTCGCCTCGTACCGCTTCGAGGGCTGCGTATTTGAGTTTCAATTTAAAGAGAGCTACTTCGGAGGGGTCTGCTGAGATGAATGAAGCCCCGATGAAGTTTCTCGCTCCTCCTCGAGTGAAGGGTGCGAGGGTGCGCAACCCCACCAGCCCATCTCTCCACAACACAGTCATGGTCGCAATAATGGACTCTATTCGTTTACACCAATCTTCCACGATTAATTAATGGAATTAATCTCGATCATGTAACGTACTGAGATCACCACTCCCTCGATAAGAGAGGCACCCCCGGTGCGGTATACCTGAATAGGAACTGGTTGAGCATCCAGTGCTCCTATTCCAAAGCAGGAATAAAACTCCTCGATTCTTGCCTTTTTGCCTTTTGGGTAACGCGAGCCCCGGGGGCCTCCTCCGCCGCCAGAGACACTGAAAATGGAGTTTCCACTTAAATTAACTCTTCTCAAAGGGTGGATTCTGCTCCGAGACGAGCGCGCCTCGGTCCCTCGTGTACAAGGCGCGCCGGCAGTACCTGTAACAGACTGCGGTACGTCATACTAGAGCGGCACCAAAAGAGCAGTCAGTTAATGCAGGTCCAGCTCCTCATAATTTCTTTTTTGCCCGACGCGCGCAAGTGCTTATCACCAAAGCAACTTCTATTAGACGGCTATCCAACGAGGACACATCCAAATTAGCCTCGCCGGTGCGAGGACAGCAGGATGAATTCATTTTTCCCTGTTCCAGGTGCCAGCAGCACAGCTTCTGATCAAGTCTCAAGTAGAAATTCGATGTCGAGGGAGTTGGGGAGGAATTAAAATGCAGAAGCAAGGGAAACATGCATGAAATCAAGATGAAGAAACAGAGGTCGGCAAGCAGAGACTTTGCTGGTTTCAGTGTGGAAATTGATTTTCCAGTGAGGCGAGCGTGCTGGCTTTGCAAGCTGCCACCTTAAACGTGGCGAGGATGAGGATGAACGGGTTGGGGCTAGCAGGATTATACGTTGCCGCGACGACGGCGAGGATGTAGGACGAGTCTAGGGACACCCTACATAGCCCATCCTGCGTGGGGTTAACCAACATTTACATAGGCGCGAACGTAGACTGAATAACAATGCTTGAAACGGAGCTGAAACCAGCCGAGCCATCCCATCGAGACGGCACGTTCGCAATCCTTCTCCACAGTCCACCTTCCGTTCGCGCCAACATATCCCTGATCTCGATAAAGGGAATTAGCTACCAGGATACTCTACCTGTTGTTTTTGATTGTTAGCTCCACTCTGATTGCAATAACAATGTATCACTGATGAGATTTCTCCATGAAATACAATATTATTGCATTGGCAGCATTAACAGACTATTGGAAATGCCTGGGAAGTGGTACACATTCGCAATAGGTGATAAATCATATTGCCGGACTTAATTATATCGGAGGATTCGCATTCCAATTAATAATTACTACCTAGACCTAGATAATACACTGAGTGTGTAGGGGGAGGATAAATCTTCGAGCGTACATGCTGACATCTCATTTCGAACGGGCGAAGCTCAAATCCTACCCGTTTGGGGTCGGTCATGTCTTTCTTACCAGGGTGGGAATTTTAACTGGGGGAAATAACGAGAGGGGTAGCTTCGTCGGGCCAGGCAGAAATGTTTTCTCGACCGTCGAGCCAAAATATGGGTCGATGGAACGAGAACGGGTGATCTCCCGTCGGTATACAGTGGGGAAAACAACCCCCAGTTAGACGATGTTTAGTTTCTGATCATCGGTAACTGTGTTCGATTATCGTAGATAGATTTCCAGAAGTAAATGGTAATTTAAAAGGATCTGGGATAGGATAGTGTAAAGAGAGGTAAATTTTAAAAGTTAGAAAACACAGGTATAAGATTGAGAGTCCATTTTATTTCAGATTATTTCTCATTTTGTTACAAATTATAGGAGAATGGTTATTAAAATCAGTCTAGAAGTTGTACAACGATAAAAAGAAAAGTACAGAATAAAGAAGTTCAATTTAGCTTGCGATCATTAGTACGATTGTTGGCATGATTCTCCTTCTCTATTTTATCGAGTATGTCGAGACGCAGGAAAGAACCAACGATCGATCTTGCAGTGGACGCTGCCCGTCCCAGCTCGCCTTCCGAGGAATTCGAAGCACTGCTCTTCGAAATCTTGACTGGCTTAGTTTCCTCCCAAATATTCACGGCGAACTTCAGCTCTGCCACCAGTGCTTCCCACGGTGTGACCTAAAATAAATTGGTATTGACATCTCCCTCGGAGTGTGAAATGCGGAAGTCAGAATTATGTCCAGTATACCTTCTCCTTGACGGCGACTCTTCGTATGTTCCATAGGAATTCAAAGATCGCAATGACGAAGGAAGCAGCGCAGCCAATCCCAAGCACGAGGAAAACGCCACCGACATTTGGCAATCCAAGTTCACTCGAGTTCGCCGAGGAATCCTGGTCATCCTTTTTGCATAACCCTCCTCCCCGATCCTGCCACCATTTCTTCTTTAAGTCTGACAGAATACCCTTCTCTTGAAGGTTTAGTATGGCACTGCTTATCGGAGTCCTATAGGGTGAATCTGCCAGAGCAAGTGGATAACATATATATTCGGGCCCTCTATCTTTTGGAATATTGATTAAGTTGTTGGATTCTTCGACGCACTTCGTGGCAATGCGATTCCATAGCCTTTGTTGTCAATAAGACCTCCTATCTTCTCGATATCGCAATTTCTTTCCATCTTATACTCAATAGTAGTGGATTCCATGAGGAAGGCGTAGGTCCTCTTCATTTTCGTCACACGCTCCACTCCCTCGTCGTTCGTGGAAGTGAAGACACTTGGTCGGGCTTCAACCATTGCAGCCCACATACGTTGGTACGTGGAGTAATTGGAATCCTTGAAGGAACACGTAGATAGAGAAGATATCGTTTAATTGAACCTTCAGTAGTTTGTTGGATACAATGGTTGGCGCGTACTCGGAAAAAGACGGACGTGGATCCACCATTGATGGCACCGTACTTAATTTTCGTTTGTTTGGCAAGGTCTTCGACACCCTTGATTGGGGTATCCATTTTATCGACTGTCAGGAACGCAGCCAAATTGGCTGTGTACGAGGAGACCATAATTAACACGAAGAACCACCACATACCTGCTACCATCCGGATGGAGGGTGCCCTGGAACGCGAAAAATGCAGTCGGGTTGCTTTTCCTAATAAAACTGAATAATTTCTCCACTCACTTGGGAAGTATGTCGGAACCTTGTTGCATAAGAGAGCCTACGGTAAGCCACAGTGAATTTCTCAAGTTGAAATTATTTTCCAACTCTTCTGGATCCGGGTTACAGGGGTGCGGGTTGCCCCACTCATCAGGCGCCATTCTTTGATCAGTGTCGTTCATTAAAAATACAATCGATGAAAAGAGCGATTGCATAATCAGCTAATTAATTACCTTGCCTGTAAGAATAACATTAACGAGACGGCTAAATAAGCCGTTGCCATATAAATCCAGACGTCAGCAGAGAGCGGCGACAAGAACGAGAACAAGTTCGGCTCTTTTTCTTCGGGCTTACTGAATAAAATACTGATTCCTAGTCGCACAAGAATTAAACCACATGAATAGTAGATCACTGAGAATTCCCTTTTACCCTAATCATACCTAGATTCATAAACGGCATAGTAAAATCAACGGCGCTCTCTCGTTCATAAGTTATCGTCAAATCGCATATAGCGAGATCAGCATCCTATAAAAATTGCCACTTAATTTGAGGAGAGGTGATTAAAAAGGACTAAACTTATTGGAGACGTCATACTAACTCGATCTAACAGTCGTCTAATTAATCCATTCCACTGCTTTGTTTCTGGGTTGTAATTACCATAATTTCCATCGGGTACAAGTTCGAATTCATACTTAAATTTCAGTAATTTCGATATTTCATCAATGAGATCAATGCAATATCCTTCGTATCTTTTCTGTTCTATCAAAATACCTCGTGTCCCACTATCCAACACTTCCATTACATATGGCGAGCCCTGAGAAGTTCGAACCGAGGCATTAATTAATGCTCTATTGAACGCAAAAAAATATTTCTTTCATTTCACGAAGAATAATTGGGAATTTGTACCAATTTAGTTGTAATCTTAAATTTCTTTTGTTCAATGGACTTGTAGAGATAATTCTCGCGTTCCTGATCGCTACTTGTAAAGTGTAGACCATCGGGATCCCAATATCCAGTTTGGATATTGGTCGCACGAATATCCAGCATACGTATATTAAAGTATGAACGACTTCCATTCTCATCGATCTCCATTGGTCCAGTGAGTTTGCCCTCCTTTGACAACTGAGAATTTTGTCTAAGAATTATCAGCTCGGATTGCATATTATTGTTGGAAAAGGGAGAGATTTACTTCTATCATAGCAGTGGTGATGTTTGGTCCGGCGACATACTTTTCTGTCTGCTGGCATGAAAGGGGCTCGGGGTCGATGACTAAAGGTTCCTCTTCATGTTTATTCCGGGAGTTCAGTGCCTCAAGGGCGTTGTATAAGAGAAAGACCGAGTCGTAGAGAATGGCTGATTCTACCTAAAGAGAGAGGGAGCTTGGGATCAAAGAAAAATAGTTGCTCTAGAGTAGAGGAGCGTGAGTAGGCAGATGGGGAGGCGGACAAGAGAAAGATCGGTTGAGGCTAATGAAAGGAGAATTAAGGGAGACCGTCAGCTGCTCGTAAGTACCGTGTCGCGGCTAGATTTTGCAAGAGAAAAGGCTGCTGACCCTGTACGCCGCCCCGTCCACAACAGCCCAACCCAGCCCACCCCCTATTGTGCCCCGCAGGGTTAATGAAGAAATTAGCCCGAATCCCAGAAGCCGGCAGAACGCATTTAGACAATTCTTCCGCAACTGACGACGTAAACGGCTTTATTATGCGTATCGTGAAAAGCTCATGATTAAACCGCACACCGAAGCGGAGCGCCCGACTACGTTATTTGTGCAGGCTCAGAGATGATGAGGGAAGATGATGCTTTTTCCTCGAGGCCACACAGATGAAGGAATAAAACAGCGAGCATCGAGAGTTTACCGACAATTTATGCGCTTACTGTCCCGCATGATTAGGTATTTGCGTTGATTGTCAGGGGATAAAATCAGATCGCTACCCAATTCACTCCCTCGATGTCGTTTTGCCGGATACTCATGCCAGTCATATTGGCGGTAGTACCGTTCCGTACTTCGGCAATAGGTAGTTGGGTCGAATCCTGCGGTTTCAAAGCATATATTATTTCAAAGCCAGTCACTCCCAAGTGCTATACGCTCGAATTTTCTCTGACGCGCGTCCGCCTGCCCGAGCTACCTCCATCCGTAACATGCCAGGATGCTTCTCCTGTTTCGTTCTCATAAGCCAACTCCCTGTTTACCTCGCTCCGATCTTAGTTAGTCGCGTAGACCCTTACGAGATGAGTATACTCTGCTCGAGGCCTGCCTTCCCTCCCGCCTCCGTAAAAGCCCGCAACTTTCTCCGTAAAACGGTCATTTGCTTTCATAGTATGCGCGCTATTCCGCACACGAGCGGATCATTTCTTATTACTACGCCGTAATAGGTGTGTATTTTGCCATTATCGCGGAAAGTAGCTGGACCTTTTCATTATAAAGTGTGTGCCAGCCAAGCCCCACCCGCCGCCGCCGCCGTTGCCGCGATGCCACCGACAAATAAGCGGGCCGGAACGAGATACGCGCACAGAAATTTCCCTCTGCGCGAGGGTTAATTAAAATTTTTCGTCTGTCTCCGCGAGACCGCGAGACCGCGAGAGCGCAGTGAATATTTCGATGCCGGTAGCATCGCCACTAATTAGGAGCCGGCCATTTAAACGATTCAAGAAGCGTGACGCCAGTATAACTTTATTGGAAGCCGGACGCGCGTTGTCGTGCTTTCAAAGTGACGGTGACCTGTATAGAGTAGAATGGACAATACCAGATAGGTAATAAAGAAATTACAGTAGTCCGCCAGTAGCTTCACTTCCTTCGCTTGGTAGAGGACTTCGATGATGTTTTTCGGCTCGACGTCCACTACCACGTTGTAGATGGAAAGGGCGCGGATTTCTTTGAGAACTGTTCGATAATCTGGTCCATCGCCTATGTGACGAATCGTTACCACATGGTCCTTCGTTCTCTTGAGTGACAAAACCTTTTGGATGCGAGAGAGACCCTCCGGTGTTTCGTAGATGACGGCGAAGGTGTGCCACTTCATCGAATCGACCACATCGGCGATCGCCTTTGGACATTGAACATTAAATGTTCCAATAAAAGAATTGACCAGGCTAGGGGATAGGCAATGCTTTTTCTAGAGGCTCGCATGTACAAGCTTTCATCTCTTTAGGAGGCTACGAGTTGGAAGTGATGGAGGGCAAGGAATTTCCTGGCTGCACTCTGGCACAGAGGCAGCTATAAGATTTTTATGACGATATCGTCATACCTGACTGATCATCTCGCTGTCGGGAAAGACGTTTATAGTCATGGTTGTTGGGTTACTAGGTTCCTCGCCATCCGTCAAGTCTTCATTCTGTCTCCAAAAGTAGTCGATGTGAGGAATGTTGTATCGAGCGGCTACGCTAGCAACGATATTTCGTGTCTGAGGACTAACTGGACCAAAGATTGCCGCCACACCTTCCTCGACCAATTCGCACACTGGAACGTGATAGCGTAATACTTTGTAAGATCGATCGGCTCCCTTCCAGAGACTCTAACTTTCTACCAACCAGCCAGTCCAGATTTAAAACTGTCCGTATTCATCTCCACTTTCTTAATGATCGTCACTAGCTCGAAGGTCGGTGCGACGCGTTCGAATTTTGTCTCGAAGACGGCTTTCTCAAAAGCCGCCATGTATTCCTCGTCACCGTCGTGGAAGATCGCGCCTGAAAATTCGTTCCAATGAATCTCCTGACCCAGTTCGCCGGGCTTGACACCTCGAACTTCAATATTTTCCCTTGGCAGAAGTCACAAAATAGTATGGACGTTTACGTGGGTCGAAATGCTGTCGGATGGATAGTGTTATTTCAGGGTGAAGCTGTCGGAGTGTCGAATCGGAGAAGGGGGACGGTGGGCGGGAAGGGACTTGGACAAATTTTGCCCGACGAGCTTGTCACGCCAGAGACTCACGGGGACATCGTTATTTATTAGTTATACTGGTACAACCCATCGGAGAATAGTTTAGCACGCGTGCGACTCATCAAATCATAACTGGCGCGTCCTCGCTAGGAACACCGCCGGAGAAAAATGGTGCGCGCCTCCTGCCGCAGTCATTTTTTATACAGCTATCAAATTAACGGTCATAAATTAAATTACGCGAGGACGGGACGCTTGGTATATTGTTTAAACAGGTGTCCGCTTGGACGATCGATCATCCTTCCTTTTATTTCACTTTGATATTGCCTTTGCCGAAATGAAGAATCCGTTAGGAACGAAATCCCGACTCGACTCTCTCGCTCTCTCTTTCCGTCGCTCTCGACATCGGTTCGGCCAATAATGGATTGAACGTCAGCTTTGTCTACGCGCACACTGCAATCAAGTGCCACTTGAATGACATGCTGAACGAGTGCACTTATTGCGATCATAGATAAAGCATTAGCCGCAATCGAGTGACGGGGAATTAGTACGTTTCCGTTTTGCTTGTTCCATATTCATCGCGAACGCACACAACTCCCTCCCTATCTCTGCAGCCCCTTTCTCCTGGCGGCGGCCGCGATAATCCTGAAACTCGGTGGGTTAGTTGGCGCGAACGTTCCCCCGAAAGTTAGCATCCAGCACTCTGGTGTGGCAATGTGTTTGCGCTGGCAGTAGGGAGTAGCACGTGTTACGCGTCAACTCGAGGGTTAGCAGAGGGGTCAGGAATGTATCTGAAGCGGTGAAGCAGCATCGAATCAGTGGACTTTGGAAAAGGGAAGGAAGAAATCCGGTCAGCGTCTTCGCTCGGTTTAAAAGGCGCGCGAAGTAGAGTGATCTCGGGGAGGAGAGTGCTAAGGAAAGAGATAGAAAAAGAGGGCTCGACTCAGAAACTTAACAGCAAAACTTGTTGGCCGAAGTTGGCGGGTGGCAGCAGTCTGATCGAAGCCCCAGCGAGCGAGCGAGGCGTGATCGATCCATCTCGTCTATCTTGCGTTCGTGTTGTCGGGCAAACTTTTATTTCCCATTCGGCGATGGTTGAAACAAAAGTTTCTGCCTCGCCGAAGGAATGATATGGGAAATCGATGCACCAGACGTGATGGGTATTCGGCCGGAAGGCATACCCGACTACCGCGAAATCTCAGCAGACATCGGCGGACTCAACAGGTCCTAATGGATCTCCTGGCGGCGTGTTCCCATGAAAACTCCTGTTTTCCTTTAGTTGTCTCTCCAATTAGTCTGCTCTCGATAAAACTTGTCCAGCCCGTTAAACGCGGAAAAGCTCGCCGCGGATATGTTGGGTGTTGGAAAAACACGGGGAAGAGGGAAGCTCCGAAGGGATTCGCCATTGATGGGAGGTGATCGCTGTCGCTCGGCTAACTCTTTGTCACACATCTGTCGGATCAGTGATTCCGGTCTTTTGCCGGCTTTCCGCGATTTTCTCTCACCGGTGAAAAGTAATGATAGGGTGAAGCTGCGGTGGCGGCGCTTTTCTTTCGGATCGCAGCAAGCACAGAGCGCCGAGAACTTTGTAGGAAGCTACTGTTCCAATCTTTAACGCGGACTCCTTCAATGGCTAGCAATGTTCCCTTCCTCCTCGGCTAAGTGATTACTTCCTTTTCACCGCTATAACTACTTGCAGTATACGCGTCCTGGCATTCAGCTATTGCGCAACCTTCGGACGATGTGCTTTTATTGGCATTTTCCGAGGGACGTGCAAAGACAGCCGACTCTCTCTCTGCGCCGCTCGAGAGAGGGCCATAGTCGAAAGCTCTGTCCTCAGAAGCGAGCAAAGAGCCCTGCCCTTCACTCCCCGCGAAGAAGGAAGAGGAGCCGGGGGAGGAGAGCGGCAGGACGAAAGGGCTTTCTCTCGCGGACTAGCTATTCTCTAATTAAGAGCAATTTCGCTCACAGCAATAATTAAGTTGGATCAGGGATATTCAATGGCGGGAACTAATTACTGTTGCATCTAGTCATGCTGTTACTACTCCTTCATCAGGGAGTATTCATGCTGAGAACGTGTCGTTATGTACTCACCGATTTTGATGGGCCTGGACGCTGATTCGATAGAAGGGAGAGCAGCAAGGAAAGCTAGGAGGCAGAGATAAGCTCTCATATTCCTCGGCAGCATGGTGAGTTGGGAGGAACCTGGAAAAAAAAACGTCGGGTTGATCGGTATCGTCGCAAGGAAGTTTGCCGGAGTCAATTCAGTCTATCGGAAGGTAGTGCTTGGGGGGTTGAAATGCTATGAGAGGTGGTGTAGTGTGGGGTGGGGTGGGGTTGGGTTAGGGGGTGTCCCGGTGCGGGGCGGCGTATTCTAGTTCGCGCAAATGGAAAAATCCAATTGAGCGTGCAGAACCCTTTAGCCTGGCTGGCATTACTAGTACACGAGTGCGGCTGTAGACGAACAGACGTTCCGAGAGTTATTCCACGCGTATGTCCGATCCAACACGGGCATGTTCTACTCGCCCGGAAGGCTGCAAGTATATTTCCAAACGGTTCTAACTGGCACGCGTTGGCTGCGTGTGCCCTTTCTAATAGGATTAACTGGCAACGTTGATCAGTTGCGACACGAGTCCATCTCAAAGTGGATTTCCGGCATTCTCGACGGCAGTTCCAGCCCGCTCGGCGACAGTTGTTGAATCGGGCAGGCATTGCAACGATTACGTGAATGCATGCGTAGGGGTGCATTCGCTCATGGCATTTGCCAGTCGCTTATGCGCAACCTCCCTCTCTCTCCCTCTTAGCATCTGACAATTTCCCTTGGCTAGCAGGCTACCGGTCAGTTGGCTCACTCGCACGCATGATTTCGATGATCGTCATCGAACAACACGGAGAATGGTGGCACGCGCCGGTGAAGGCTGACCGTTGCTATCTCGTGAGCACATGTGATTTTAACCCCGAGTGCCCTGCCCTGCCCTGCCCATTTCCATTTTAAACATCCCCTGTTCCATTGAGTGCTGGGAGGGCAAGCCCGGGGATACAGATCAGTGGTGTTTTGCCAGTGAGTTACCGCACCCAGCCCACTTCATTTCTCCATCTGAAATCGTAGAAGTACGAGGCCACTCACTGCAAATGTCGCCACTCCCTCCCCAATATCGTGAATCTCAACGAGTGTCGTTGCATTTGTTCGCCGGATAAGGACGCTCTGTTTACCCTATTTATGAGCGAGAAGACCGACGTCACTTCCAAATGACACTGACGGAACGTCTTACAAAACAGTATTATTCTCGGGTTGGTTGGTGAGTTGTACACATGCTTAAAGAAATGGAATACTAGGACAATGCACGCTGAACGGATCAAAAGCATGTCAGAAAGAAAGGACCGAGTTGCGCGTATTCTTTTGTGGCGAACAGTCAACTTGAAATGTAATATGTTATAATATTATTGCCGTGTGTGTGCTATGTGATTGTGTGCGCAGCAGCGGACTCGTAGGAATTAATGTTTCAAAAGGAACAGTAATTCTATCGTAGATGGAACATGAAATAAACGTAGGGGATTGTCTCTTGGATTTGACAACGGATACTCAAGTAAGTTCCTTGACTTTCCCAGTGGCCAATAATTTTTGTT
This sequence comes from Ectemnius continuus, assembly GCA_910591665.1. Taxonomy (NCBI): domain Eukaryota; kingdom Metazoa; phylum Arthropoda; class Insecta; order Hymenoptera; family Crabronidae; genus Ectemnius; species Ectemnius continuus. The sequence goes on from OU342866.1 coordinate 1,027,419, forward strand.
CTCGTAACGGATGGTTAGAGAAAGTGATGGAATGTCGATTGCAAAGGGAAGAATTGATTCGAAGCTCAGGAAAGAAGGTCAAGATGAGGGAAGCCCCATAAGGGGATGGCGAATCGGGCTGGTTTATATCGAATACAGAAACAGCTGGGATCATCAGGCACGCCTCCGTTGAAAATGTGTGTCAACCTTCATTAAAGCTCTCGGGATTCGGACCAGTAAGGGTCTGTAATGATTGACGAGCAGTGAATCGAGTCAGCGAGGCGGTCGACCAGTAGTTCGCCAGCGTGCTGCTTCTTCTCCTTCCAGGTCGTTGCCACTTCAGAAGCCATATTAAGTACTCGCTCCCGCTTAAATCTCGGATTTCTTCTGCACAAGCTATCATTATCACCAAGTATTTAGCGCGATTCTCTCTTCCGTACAATCGACGCGGGAGTGATTTAATCAGAATAAATCGTTGATAAACGCCGGCCCCCAAAACTTATCAGCAGACTGATTTATCTTTCTTCACATTTCAATTAGAAGTTGAAGCGTGCGGCAGGGCTCCTTTGTACTCGAAGAGCAGCGGCTGGCTCAATTACGAGAGTTACTGCAATCCCCCTCTCCCCTCCCCTTCCCTCCCCTTCGCCCCGCTGAAATAGCATTCCGCGAAAGTTTAAATTGGCAGTTAAAGATTATCGGTCTTTGTGGTTAACACATTCCTGCCGACTCCGAGCGTTGTTACTAAGAAGGGCAGCGTAGTTAAGGTCCTATTCGCGTGATCACTTTTGCTCCAGTTTAAAGTTTACCTCCTCAGCTCGATCGCCGGGCGCGCGCGCGCGCGCCCCTTAACTTCCTACAGATCATTGACAAACAGTTGGCTAATTACCCGCCGCACAATTGATTTTCTATCGATGCTTGTTTCGCTCCCAGTTTCTACTAGCTTTCGCTGGTGGCACTAAAACCGTGTCACAGCAGTAACAGTATGTTATTCGTGGAATTTTTTGTTCGCCCATTGCTACGAACAGTGAGGTAACGTAGCAGAAATGTCCGTTTTGTTTCTTTTTTGTACTAGGCATCGCTATTATATCGACAATCGGCTCAGTGGAATTGGAAGAGTGTAACATTCCAGGGAATAAGCGTGTTTTTTCGCTGGAGGGTCCAGGGCCATTTTTCCATCGGGTTCGACTCGACTCGAACTTGAAAAGCGAGGTTGCCTGACGGGCATTGCACCCCCGATCGAAGGAATGGCACTTTAGCCACTCGTGGCGTCCGCACAAATTGAATATCGGTCTCGCGCAACTCCCAGATAACGCTGCTGCCCCAGTGGAATTTCTAGTTTGCCTTTCGCCGGCGCACGGCGAACTTGTCGCGATTATGAATATCACGACCTCGGCCGATCGCAACATTCAATAGGACCGGAGAGAGTACTTTTCAAAAGTGCACTCTCAATGGAGAAACTGACACGTAGCCATCTTCAGAATCGCAGAGACTCGATTTCACCCGCGGCATCCTCATATTGGCCCTTAGAATTCCAAGAATCCGGCTCGCAGACTGTTGCGCGGGCGGCAACTTTCCAACTTTCGCCACGCTTCATAATAATTAAGAAAGGGAAAAGTTGGCAAGGGAGGGGATTAAGAGGGAGTGGTGGGGCGGCCAGCGCTGCGTGGAGAAATTGATTTTGGGGTCTTTATGGAAGGTGGAACACGGTTTAAGAAGAACGCGAGGAATTTGGTTGGGCGCCGCAACGAGATATACCTGAGCGGAGCAGGCCACTCTCGGGAAACAATGTGTTGCGGAACACGGGTAGAAGCTGAGGCGCAGCGAATCGAGCATTTTCGTGCGAAGGTCGAGAAAGGTGGTTTCCCAGTGATAGCAGTTATTTCTGGGTTTGAAAAAGGCGCCGACATGGCGGTGTCCAAAGTCCTGGAGGGTTTAAACGGTGCACACCGGGTGCGGGCAAAACTAGGGCTTAATTGCAGTGGAGGGCGAGACAATTAGCGGGGGGGAGGAGGAGGAGGAGGCAGAGGCAGAGGCAGAGGAGAAGGTGGAGGATGCAGGAAAGGAAGGAGAGGGAAAGAGGGAAGAGAGTGGAGGGAATCTGGCTATAGTAAAGCGGCGTTATTTCAGTGGAATTACGGGGATCGCAGCCGGCCGCTCGTTAAAAAGCAGAAGCAGCAGCAGCAGCGTGCCGGTGTTGTTATGAAAAGCTCGAAACCGCCGCTCCCATTTCGGTGGGGAGCGGCGGCTGCGAAATCGAGTGCGTTTACAAGTGGGGTATTCGATTCCCCCCGATAAATCAGCGAAACTTTTAACCGCGGCTCACTTTTCTCGACTTCCTCTTCTGCCCGGTAAACCTGTCCTGAGAGCTTTTACCAATGAACCGCAGACTTGAGCGGGGATTTCACTCGCTGCTCCCTCCCTCCCTCCCTCCTTTTATTCCATGCGAACGACAGCATTACACTTTCTCGGAGTGGAGTCTGAGTATGTGAGGACGCGGGCCAAACACGAGGGGACCGAAATAGTTGGAATTTGGGTGTAGTTCATGGCCAGATGGCCATCGGTTAGCGTAACTCACCGAGTAATCTGAGTCTGGTAGGTGGTGAATTGGCGGAATTACTTGGAGTTGAGTTCCCAAGTGGAGGAGAGTCTCTGGGCGCTCGCTCGCTCGGCAAAATCACCTCGAAGAACATCGGCTAACACCCAGACTTTTGACAAAATGTCGACAAAGTCCAGGACAGGATTCAGTCCATCGCTGATCGTCCAGGTAGAAACACTTGGGAGGAACTGGTGCGTTCCTTAGAGCGGAATCTTCTCGAATCTCTCGAGGCGCGCAGTAGCTTGGCAATCAATGAGAAGAAGAGACTCCGTCAAGCTCCACGCTCCGTGGGCTCGCCACCAACTGATCTAAATTTAGTTGGGCCCGCTCTAAATACACTTCGTTCAAAGTTTGTGCTTTTAGCGCACGCGAGAGAGAATCTCCTCCTCAATGAGGCAGAAGGGAACTTCATATTAAGCAACAGACGGGCCGGAAGTTGCTGTCGTACGCGTCCCGCAATCGCCGCCCCAATAAAATCCGTGCATTAGATTTTCATTAGGTTAGTCAATTAAAAATTCCATGCTGGCCACTCGAGGGGCCAGTTGTGAAACTGTCATGAGGCCAAAGTGCTTCTGGTTATTAAACTTGAAATTGTGAACTTATTCAGTTATAAATTTCACCGTTCGAGCCACTCTTTTTTACTGCTCGAGGCAACGAGTTCTCCCCGACGACGTAGACTTTACGCCCGAATCGTTGAACTTTAGCATACTCGTGCGCGCATCCGTTTTTAATCTCGGCAGCGGCAGTGTTAACTTGATCGGCCTTATGCGCATCGAACACGAGCTACTGCACCGCTTTATTACAATTTCCCCGGGCGAATGTTGCTAGTTTTGCTTTGATATATCTCGGCGGAAGTTTGCGAGGATGTAACTTAATGAGAATTATATTTTTATAACGGTACGGTACTCGACAGTTCCCCGACACTGGCCGCTTGGAAAAACTCTGCCCTTTTGATAAAGCAGACCGGGCTTGAAATGAACTTCTTTCTTACAATTATGACATTGTGTTTATTATTCCATGCTTACTACATCAGCGTGTTTAATTAATAGATAGAGCGTGGCGTAGCTCGTGGAGGGAAGCAGCCAGTTAAATAATAGACGAAATAGAGTTTCCAGTAAAGTCATATTTTTTCTCCCGACTCGAAAAGCAATTACTCGACGGCGGAGCGCCGGAGTACTTTTTGTCCCACCTGAAATTTGTCTTTGTGCCGCTGGCCAAAAAAATCTTGCCGTTTGAGGAACGGCACGAATTATTTTCGCGGAAAATGCACATTCGAGGTGTGAATTTTTTTCGTCCTTTCGCCGCGTGTTAATTACGAAGGCAGAAGAAGTGGAAGTGGAGCTCGTGTTTCTTGGTGAAGGCGCTCAGGCGCGCGCGCGCGCCCGCCCGCTCGCTCGCTCGCGCGCACGCGTTCGAGAAAATACATTTGCCGCGACGACTTCTTTTCATCGAACTACGCAATTAAAAGGAATAAATGGCCCGGCACTCACTCGACATCTTCCAAATGGTAGTAGTTTAATGTTTTCCCCTAAACATTCAACTTTCTCGACGGCAGCTCAGCTGCAGTTCCAAGCTTTCGAATTGTTTTGCTTTGCTCCGACACGCCCACTCGGCCTCTCGCTACGGGCTCAAGCCAGCAGTTGAATACTGAAAGTTTGATAGAAATCTTGAACAAGTCGGCTCCTATAATTTAAGCCTATTATGCAGCATTGTGCAAATGAATGAAAATTCTTAACTGTTACTTCCTGCCTCGCATTTACCCGGCCGTCTTTGCCCTCCGCGCGGCCCAAAGCAAGACAGCATTGCGCAAAATTCCATTTTATTCAACTGGTTAGAAAAAAAGAAAAAATTACCGCACACGCTCTATTCTAACATTTGGATCCCGGCGCAGAGCTGCCACATTCACACAGCTAAACCGCCGGGAAAGTTGAAAGCACAAAGCCACCACGTTGCATGCTACTGAAACTGGTCGAGCCGCTTTCACGAAGCCACTTGTCCATTGATTAATCATGCCGGTAAACATGATTGAATCGAACGCGGAATTTCAGCCAGCTAACCATAAATATTTCAACATTCCCGCATTCCCATTGAGGGCTATGAAAAGTTGTGCGCGCACAGCACAGCCGATACAGAATCGCAACGGATACTCCAGGCTGGCTGTCTATGGAGATCCGTTTCTACTTGAACTTTGCGAGCCGCATGCTCAAGCCCATTCAGTATCGAGAATCAGGAGCGGGCGCGCGCGCGCGCGCACGCATACATACATGGATCGCTGCCACGTTTTCCCGTACGCGCTTTAGCCTCTTATTTTCGCAGAGTAGCTGCGAGAGCTTAATGCTCCATTTCGAAAGGTAGTCGTCGAGTTGGAAAATAATTGGACAACTCTCTCCGCCTATATTGGCCGTAACGTCTTATTGATGGGTGGTAGGAGGAGAGGCGGGAAGGATTTTTTGTTTGGTCCCGTAACGGGCTCGCCCGTTAAGCTCTGACCGGTCTAATGCCTTTCCCACGTGCAAGCGAGCGAGGGAACAGGGAGCCGCCGAGCATTTTTGACTATCAATCATCGGCTTGAATTTTCTCCACTGACTTCTAGCGGCGCTGCGAGCCTGAGCACCGTCGCGCCAGTAGCATATTACATTCTCGTAATGCATTATAATCGATCAGCGAGCGGCCAGCCAATTAGTGGCGAGGTGCAACCGCGTGAACCGACAAGCTTTCCCTTGTTCGATATTACCGGGTCATTCTCTCCCGTCTCACTTTCCTCACGGATACTCTTGCTCGTGGCGAGTGTACGCTGCGTGGAAAATCACTTACCGCCTCTTTAATTCGTACGATAGTGTCGGAAAGTGGAGGGAGACTCGGTGTCCTCGCAGCCTCAAAGTAGGCTGCGGTAAATTAAGAAGAAATTAGAGTTGAAACCGGCGAAACTCCGAGCGAGGTATGATGGGTTAATGCAAGTCTCATTACTCTCGGCAAGTGAACATAATTTAGGCCTCCCTTCCCCCCTCCGCGAGGATTAATGTCCGGATTTTTCGCAGCCGCTCAGAGTCCATTTGGGTAGAAACAATCGGGAAGCGGAGGCTTTTTTTCGTTCGCTAAAAGTGACACGTCGATTAAATTCAATGCTGCTCCCTCGCTATTTGTCGTGCCGGTAATAAAACTTTCCTCCGATTTTCGGTGAACATTCTCGGCGCGTCAAGCCAAGTGAGAAAGCGTCGATTGATAAACGTTGCCTGCGGCGACGATCCACAGAGAGTTGCTCGATAAAAAGTGCAGGAAGAAATGCTCGAAGCCGCCGACTGTGTGGACAGTCTGGACTGAATAACGAGCCGGACGATTTCCGCGCGCACCGACCAAACAGAAAAACGGTTTTATCTTTAATTAAAATCCCCTGTTGCATGGTGAGCCGCTCATTTTTCCCTGTATTTTTCTCACTCCCTCGCAACAGATAAGCGAGCCGCGCGCGTCAAGTAAAAAAATACGACACGCGTAATATTCGATAATGAAAATTAATATAGCTGCCATCGGATATCCCTCGAGCAGTGGAATTCTTGCAGAGGAGAGTTCGTTTGTCAATCGCGACATTGAGAACACAAATACATCCCAGCAATTGGCATTTGGCAAAAGAAAGGGGAAAAAATGGGCTCGCACGATATTTCACATTTTGCACTCTTCTTCGCTGTATAACGGTACAAGTGGAGTACATAAATCTTACGGATTGATTGGTCGAACGTTCCTCGCGCAATAGTTGGGAGGGCATCTTTCACCGGTGGACGTTGTAGTAGTGTCAAATATAAAAGTTTCGCAGAGGCTTACAACAGATTAATAGACTGGACAACATAAATCTTTCTTAATAAAGAGTGCGTCTAGCCGGGGAGAGAGAAACTCTCTAGCGATCGCTCTGCTTTCTGATCCCGGACGCGCGCCCTCCTAGTTGGAGGGAAATGCAAAGTGTTCGATAAGCATCGACGATTTCCTCGAGAAGCAGGTGTCGACGTAATAACTCGTGTTCACGGTTGCAGGAAGGATCCTCGCCAGCCGAGGTAAGGATCTTCCGTGGAACTTGCAGAAAAAGAGGAGCGCTTCCTCAGGCCAGGGGAAGGAGAAAGTTTTATTAAAAATCCTCCTCATCGTTCAGGAACGTATTCTCTCCGGAGCTGTCTCTCAAAGTTAGGAGCCAACTTTTATGACCGCTTGAAATACCGTAACACCAGACGTCACTTCCTGTCATATTACCAAATGAAGGCGTCATTCTATTATGGCCTCCCCGCCCACATTTCCAAAGGAACGAAATATTTTCTGATTGAGGAGCGGATAGTCAAGGGTGGGGAGGTCAGCACTCAACTACCGCTTACTGGTTTAAAGTAAGTAGTGACCCTTGATGACAGTCAGTCACGTCGAGCGCCGATACTCGATATCGTTCTTGAGACTTTGTCATAAAAGAGCGTCAGCTGGAAGTGGCAGTCAATATACGCTCAAGGTGTAAGGGCTCTCTCCTCCTCTATTACAAAAACTCTAGGACTTTGTTTCAGTTTTAAAATTTCCGCAGGCCAACTACCTTCGAAGACACAATAGGCGAGGGATTTTCCACTTGCTCTTTAAGCCGCAGGTGTAGTAAAAAAAAAGAGGCAACCCATGGGAAGAAAGGAGGCTAGCGGTCTGGGAGGCGGGGAAATTGGAAGGGATGTTCGGCCTCTTATCTTAATTTTACGCAAATGTTTTTCTTCTTTCTCCGCTGCGGTCTCCCAGTACCGTTCGCTCGTTTCTGGCTGTTTGCTTACTACCAGACGTCCGTCCGTCCGTCCGTCCGTCCGTCCGTCGGTCTGCCGGTCTATCCATCCATCCACTCAGACATCTTCCCGCTGCGCCAAGTATTTTAAGTTCATTCGCTCGCCGTGCCGCCGACTTCTGGCTCACTTCTCAGTTAGAAATAAATCCCTCCGCCTCCTCGCAGTCTACGCTGCACGATCGTTATATACCGGCAAACGAGTTTATCGCGTATTCAAGGTGGAATGGAAAATCGTCCTATTCCCGATTTGCTCCCCCGTGGACTGCAATCGGGGATTTCCAAGCATCGATTGTGGTGCCACCAGTGGCACTGGTAGGCAGGGGCTATCGACGCGCTCGCTTCATCAGAAGCCGATTGAGTTTATTTTTCCCTTCGATGATTTCCCGCCCGACCAGTCATCCCGCCTTCAATAACCCAGCCAGAGCACTGATTTCATAATTCGACAAAAGCGCGGAAGCAAGTGGAAAAATACTTGTGGTAGGTCTATCCAGGTCATAGACTGTTAATCATGTCTGTGAATAAAACGATAAACATGTCTCACTTAAATCACTGGCGGTGGGAAGCGGATGGGATGTATCATAGGAGGTGGAATATCCGGGGGAAGTAAAGTACTCGTGAATAATGCGCCGTGTACATTACTCTACGTACATTACTTAAATTCCTACTACGGAGGAAAGTCGAGCAGGATATAACAGGCGGAAAGGGAAATTAAACTAAAAGGAAATAGTATTAGCCTCGGATTCCTATTCTCTCGTGCAAATGACAAAAAGGAAGATACCCTATTGATTGAGATCAAATAGCTCGAGGATAACTGTAATTGAAAGGGAAGTGATTGCCATTTCAAAGGAATGAAAGACTCAGAGAGAAGCTGGACGAATTCTCGTTGACATTATAGAAAGACAGCGTCGAGATGGTCCCTTTTACCTTCAGAGGTGAAGAATGTAATATCGCGAGAAGTCGAAGGCAATAAACTGTTGCCAAGTTCCGTACTGATTTCGATCTTGGTATGCGATGTCGGCAGAGGCCTTTGTCCTGCAGTCTACGTAGTGCTTGTGTCGTCGCCGAGTCACTGACGTGTGATTACAGAAAATCTAAAGCGTCCTTCGCAAAATCGAGAAAATCAAGCTGGTGCGACCCCCCCAAAATTATCGATTTTTCGAAGGTTCTGGGACCGGGACGAACGCTTCATTTTTCAATTGTCCATGTCTCAAAACGGAAAAAAAACATAAATGTTGTGGGGGAAATGCCGGAATTCGACCTAAAACAGGTGGAAAACCGATCTTGAATATTTCATTTCGATGGTTTTCCTTATGTTTTTTTATCTTCCTGACCTTTCCCCGGGCTGAAACTTTGTAGAAAGTGTTTTTTTGCATCGAGGAGAAAGTAGAAAAAATTCCAGAGCCCTAGCTCAAAATTCATTTTTTCGCAAATTTTTTAAGGCATACCCCTTCAAAAATTTTCGATTTTTCGAAGGTTCCGGGACCGGGACGAACGCTTGATTTTTCGATTGCTCGTGTCTCAAAACGGATAAAAAACATAAATGTTGTGGGGGAAATGCCGGAATTCGACCTAAAACACATGGAAAACCGATCTTGAATATTTCATTTCAACGGTTTTCCTCATGTTTTTTTATGTTCCCGACCTTTCCCGGGGCTGAAACTTTGTAGAAAGTGTTTTTTTGCATCGAGGAAAACGTAGAAAAAATTACAGAGCCCTAGCTCAAAATTCATTTTTTCGCAAATTTTTTAAGGCATACCCCTTCAAAAATTTTCGATTTTTCGAAGGTTCCGGGACCGGGACGAACGCTTGATTTTTCGATTGCTCGTGTCTCAAAACGGATAAAAAACATAAATGTTGTGGGGGAAATGCCGGAATTCTGCCTAAAACACAAAGAAAACCGATCCTAAATAATGAATTTCGTCTAATTCCGATTGTTTTCTGCCTGTTTTCTATACTTCCCGACATTTTCTGGGGCTGAAAATTGCTGGGGAATGTTCTCTTGCATCAAGGAAGATGTGATAAAAATTTCAAAGCCCTAGCTCAAAATTTATTTTTAGCCCCGAAAAAATGGCAAGGGTTCTGGAATTTCTACCACCGTTTCCCAGCTATATATTGAATCTATAATAGTTGCTATTACGCATTGTTGCTGTACATTTTCTGTGAGTTAAAGGACAAAGGTAAGTTGTGTAAAAGGGGATGAGGAGGATGCAGGATTTGTCTGAAAAATGTAGAGGAGTGAAGAGTAGGGATGATTGAGGCAAACGATACATTATGCGGCCGATGTCTCCAAGACATTTCCGCGGAGACTGAGCCATAATGGTTCTTTCTTTTGCTGGGTGGAGTGGGCCCTGCAGTGGTGGCCGGCCTCGTTGACTTTACATTGTAAAATGAGGAAAAAGGAGGCCGTCGCTTAGAATGGGCGAGGGGGAGTGGTAGAGCAAATCCAAGACGTCTCTTGGCAATGAGATACAGCGGGTACGTGAAGATGGTGCGCGCGACTCAAGAAAAACCAAGCAGCTTCGTGCCGGACGAAAGTTTGTCGCCAATTTCACCAAGAACAACAGACTCCACCTTGGCCAGCGTATGCTCTGACCAGCCGAGTGGCAATTTACTGACACTCGAGAGGGAAAAGGCTGAACTAGGAGACGTATCTTTAACATTGGAGGGCGGGCGGTTAGCGGGTTAAGGGTCAGAGGCAGACGGGTCAACCCGCAGGATGATTACTAGCCGAGGAGATGCTTTGACGAAAACCATTTGGCTGAGAGCTGCTGCCATGGCATCGATGCCATCGCGCGGAAAGCAGCCGCGCGCGCGGCAACGGCGGCCCTGTTGGTGGTTCGCTTTCATTATGCTGAAATGTCACGTGTGTAGCCGAGATGGCTTTTGCAGCTACCGCGATATAGCTTGCGCCGGATAATCTAAAGCTCGCATTAAACTCGAGCAAGTGCGGCGCCTGGCACGTGCACGGAAATCGTCCGGATCCGGTTCATCTTCCCATCCTGGGACGTATATTTACCCTGCAGACCATAACTTTCGACGTTAGAAGCGCCCACCGACTACTGCCGTTCCATAAAGATTCGCGCGTTATCATTCGTCCGTGATAAAACTGACAGGAATGACGGGAGACGAGACTGAGCGTACTAGGCACAATCCGGCAAGTGTCTAGTTGGCAAACAAATTTAAGTGTAGCAGAGAGTGCTAGCTAGCCCCGGATCTAGATGCGAGAGGTGAACTGATCTTTAATGCGAGGGTAAAATTTTTATCGTCGCGCGAAACAGCTGGCGAAGTTTTAGTCCGTGCGATCACTGCAGCCCCGGCGCGCGATTTATGGCCGGTATAAATGTTACACCGCCGTGGAAACATGGAAAGCCTATATGCTCCTAAGTGGGGAATTACGTCTCGACAAAACGTCATACTTTTATTTCTCGGCTACCGTTCAACCCTACACCAACCCCAACCCCTCCTATCACCACCCTTACTCCCATTCCCACTACCTACGGCACAATGTAATGTCATCTCTAGCCACACCATCGATAACTACTTTCAATTGGAAATGATGCCAGATAACAACAATTTAAATCCAATAAAGGTAAGTTTCCTCGGAAAAAGTGTGGCGAACGGTTATTAGATGAAAGCTTGGAGAATGAGAGGGGGATAATTGAGCCGCGTTTAATACTGTCGAAACGGCAAGTCGAAGAAAACGGCCCGGAGCGGATTAATATCGAGGTGATCTCGTTAAACGGCATCTAACTAAAGTTGGAGAGCGGTTGCATAAACGCGGCAAACTTTTCCATTGAACTTGGAAAATTGTTATTTCACGCAACGGGGAATTGGCCGGTTTTTAAGTGCGGCGGAGGGTGAAGTGGGCACGGCCGGATGGACGCGTACGGGCTCGTCGATCTGCTCGTTGAAATCTCGTAATTGCAATTGAGTATTGGCAAGTTGGTGAACAAAGAGCGGAGGAAAGTTGGCGGGCCTCGACAGATAAGGTAATGTCGACGGTACGAAGGCAAAAGTTCACCGCGACGAAACCCGAAGTGGAGCAGCAAGTGGTCGTATTCTCAGGGTTGAGCCAACTTCGCTCGAGACCACTGAACTCCTTCGATCTTGGCCCGAAACTCCTCGGCCGAATCTTTGCTCCGCCCTCCGGCCAAATCTGCTATCAGTTTCTGTATTTTTACACGATAGAATTCCTACGGAAATCGGGCATATGTGCGACATTTTCACATGGCCGAACCCTCTGCTTCGGACCGTCCGACCATCCGGAGAGCTGGGAAAAAAGCGAGAAATGCAGGATGTCAAATGTAGGTGGACTAGTGCCGGTAGCAGAGCGGTGCCGACGCGACGAGGGGAATCAAATTGTCAGAAATAAGCTGAATCTCTCGCTTGATGTTACACTAGGTTCACGACCGCGCGATCACCTAACTTTCTACTCCGGCAAAACTTTTCTACAGGCCCTGCCCTTCCATGCCCCACCTCTGTCTTATTGTCCTTCATTTGTTGTGTGAATCCAGCTCGATCCAGCCGACCAGCCACCGTTATATCTTCCCAACTTTCTTGTCGTGGAATTGAATCGTCACGAAATCGGTTTCGTCGCCAGCCTAGTACCTCCGACCACTAAAAATCTTGGGGATTCCTTCGGTTAACTTTTCAAGTTTATTCTTTCTGCCAACTTCCGTATTGAATATAGTGAAATCGCCTGAGTGAAAATACGTTCGCGAACCCCATCACTTGGCCATGTTAATTCCTTTGCACCTTCCAAGTTCTACCATAAAATTGATGTCAAAGTTACCCGGCTTTAGCTGGTATCCTTAACTTTTTCGGTATTTCCATGAATATCGCAGAGCACTGCCGTACAGTAAAAATTTTATGGCAGCTGTAGCACGCCCTTTCGACCCCTTCACTGCTCGACTAAAAATCGAATTCAGTTTTGAAGACGCAGCTGATCCCAGTATCCCCCGGAGACTCTCTCCCTTCCACGCGTCACTTCTCTCGTTTTCACTTGATGACGCGTGATCCTCCAAAGCTTCGGCCAATATACCCTTATCTTTCCAGCGATTCCTGCAAGATTTATTGCGGCCAACTTCACCCTCCTCCCATATCACAATGCTCCCTTTTCATTAGATTACATTTTCCCTCTGATGCACTTCCTACTTGTCTTGTTCTATTAAAGTGATGATTGGAGAGAAGCGACAGATTGCTCGAGGAGCCGGAGAGTTGGGCTAGGAGGCCCATGGGAAAAGTGGGAGAGAAAAGCGCAAAGTGTGGCACGATTTGGCTCCAACTACCCCTTTCATTTTTGGTCACTCCTAGCAGTGCAATGGGGGGTGTCTGGATTATACTTCTCATTTCCACGCTCCGAGTGGAAAGCCTTTAAATCTTCCGGCAACTCTCTCTTCTTTCACTCTTTGACGAGGTCGCCACTCGAAAAAGAGGATTCATCCGGAGCTCTCAAATTCCCGCACGAATTTACTGCGAGCGCGAAAGAAGCTGCACGAATACCATGCAGCTTCTTCTGCGAGCCCCGAAAATTGTACTGTCCTACTGGGAAAATAGACGAGCGAGTTCATACAGCCGCGGTATAGAAACCGAAATCGATGCCGTGTTCTAATTTCGCTGGAGGGCTCCCGCGCGTTCGAACCTTCCACCGAGCTGATTTTTGCCATAGCTATATGTCCCAAGTACCATTAATAAGGGCTTTGCTGGCCCGACTGTGCGCGATGCTGCTGCAATCGAAAACGATTTTCCCTCGTCAGGATAACCAGGACGACCAGGCCCTCGGGCCTTCTGTCAGATGAACTTATAGTAAACGAGATTTCGTTGGCGATGCGATCATCTCCGGCCACGATCAGAGAGTAAGCGAAGCTTCTCGAGGCCGAAAGAGAGAGAGGGAGCGAGGAAGTTAGCGAGCGTGCGGGGGTTGCAATTAAAATCGTGCCGACGTTCTATGAAAGCGTGGCAGAGGGGAGCGGGTGGACGCGGGGGGCTCGGTCTTGCGGGAGAGTACGACAGTCCATTGAGGGTGCATCGTGAGGCGACAGGTTGCCTCTTTTTAGAGGCGCCCACCTAGTCAGGAGCTAGGAGAAGATAGGTGGTACGAGAGCGATTCGCAGCCTCCGCTGGAGCAAATGGAACGCGCGGCGGAGGGCTTTTCCCGTAGGATCGATATGGTAGTGGGGTGGCGGGAGAGCAACAGTGCGAGGGCCAGTGCTTCAGCAGGGAGGGCGAGAGGGCGAAGTGCAGGTGGCGGAGTGGGAGGCGGGAGGGCGAGAGGGGTGGGCGCGAGGGGAGATGGGAGCGGGAGAGGGTGAGAGAGAGCGCAACGACCTAGGACACCCCCGCCGGACGAAGCGCGTACGGATGCAGGAACGGGGCTAAAAAGGAAGAAGGGAGCCCCTGCTGAAGGAGGGATAAACTGGAGGTGCGGAGAGGAGGAAGTCGAAGGAGAAGAGGGTGACAAAAGAAAAGTCAGTGCCAAGAAACGGAAAGGGTTCAAGAGGCAGAGACAAAGGGAGGCCCGGGGAAAATAGGAGGCAGAAAGAAGTAGTTACAGGGGTGGATAGCTGGGGAGTCTGATGAGATGGTGGCGCTGGAGCCAACGGCCCCTGCCTGCCTGCCTGCTAGCTTGCTAGGTTGCTACGGCGGAGGGAGCGTCGGCGTCGGCGTCGGCGTCGGCGTGGTTCACGCTACCCTCCTCGTTGCCTGCTGCCGGTGATAACGCCAGCAGAGCACCGAGCACGCAGCTGCCGAAGCCAGACTCCGGCGTTCGGTCCAGTTAGCCCTCCGCCGTTGCTCGGCACAGTTCCACGAGCAATTGTCGCCGCGCGCATTCATCCCTCTTTCTCTCGCTCGCTCGCCCGCTCGCCCTATCTTCTCTCTCTCTGCAGCCGATGCGACGACCCCGTGTCGTGTTCACTCGTGCGGATTAAACACGAGGTGCATGGGTGCGAGAGCTCGGATCCCTCGCGTTCGACAAACTGCTACTTCTCCCTTTCGGACCGCCGATCGGCACTCCTGTGCGTCGAGGAAGATGTTCACTCATTGAGTCCACCTAACTGACAACGTGCTCTATCTTGACTGCGGTGTTTTTGTTCCTCGGGCGACCACACGCCGAACTACAACAGAGAGTCAACCACTTGGAGGGAGGATGGATCTTCGACGACCCTGATTCATTCCTGGATCACAGACATCCGGCCGATCCAACAAGGTACACCAATTCATTCTCATTGCCGAGTGTTGTCATTTCACGCACTTTGCACTCCGCACTCCACTTGTCATCCGCACCGGTGCCTAGCACTTCTTACTCTCTGATAAACAAATGTTTCATCGGCTTTGTTGCCTCCGATCGAAAGTCACGCACCATAGAGATCTTTTGCCAATGCTAGCTGAGCTTTGGTCGCTAGTGGTAGTAGTCCCTTGGGGCTCAGACCATCTGTCGGAACTCAGCCGTCGCGTAAATGCCTCTTTTGTCATCCGATCATGCTCGCACCAACCGAGAGGCATTCCCACTTTCACTTGGGCAGGTGCGATCCCCCAGCAGCGATGCGCGTCTTCATTCATGAATGCCCTGGCATAGAATTCACTCCGAAGCGAACACCTTCCAACTGCTTCGACCGAGCGAAATGAAACAATATGCGCGGAGGAGGTGAGCTGCACGGTGAGAATTGGCGGCTACGCGCTCCCATACAAATAGCCCGGAATTTATCACGTGGAGTGTTGCAGCACACTCTCCCTCCCTCCCTCCCTCCCTCACACGCCTCTCAGGCTCTTTTCCCTGCAGAGTTAATGAAAAAGGGAGAGAATTTTCGCGGCAGCCATTGTCTCCGGTGTTGTACATATACGCGGTGAGAGACACCGACGGAAGTTCGCCGGCTGAAAGAAGTTCCATTAGAGCGCCGAAAAATTTCCATTTTCCTTGGCCGCTTTATACGCGCGCCTCCGCGCCGCCTCCTCGGCCACTCTCGCTGCCCCGCCGGATTTAACGTTTTACGCCTCCACTTTGCATTCCAATGAATATTAATCAAATGCAATTATTAAACGCAAATTGGAACTCAAACAGCCCCTAGTCCGCCAGACCCGCTGCTTCCCGGCTTCTCTGCCAGACGAACAATTGTCAGACTACCTGGGCCCCACTTGTACACCCACAGGTATACTACACCTCACCGGAGCTGTTGATCCAAACTTCAACTTCTCGTATGAACTACTCGGCCAACTAAATATTAAGCACTGGAGCGTGCAAAACCATAGTTTTCCCAATTAAAGTTCAAGTGTCGAAGTTACTGGCGCGTGTCCGTGAAAGAGGCTCTTTTTTTTATCGCCAGCTAAAACTTGAAGCTGGAAAAGCAGGGATTATGCACACCGTGGCTGTTCGGGATCGTAGGAAGTAGGAAGTATGTGCTGTTGTGTAGTAATGCATTCTCTAGCTCGCGTTTCGAAAATAGCAGGACTTGTGAAAGCACATCTACCTAACGCTGTAATGCATATTCCCGGCCCTCTATACTATGCATGTTCAAAGTGTAAACCGCGAAATCTTAGTGCATTCCCGGTATTCCCGCGTTGGTGCAACCTCCTTTTGAAAATCTGCCTCTGTATTTCGCGGAGTGCTCCAGGAGGGGCTTTCCGGTCTTATCGGGATTTTCTAGGTCGAAAGACACACTCTTGGTGTTGAAGGCTCGCGCGCTACCGCACTTGCTTTTATGACGGTCTTCGTTTATAATATATCAGACTCGGTCAGCCCTCCTATTCTCTTATTGTTCTTTCTATCCTGCCTACGTGTTAACAACAACAACAACAACCACGGGCAGAGAGTGGGAAAGAGAATTCGCTTTTCACATTAAACTTACGCGAGAAGTATGAAAAAACGAAGAGCCGAACTCACCGCGAGCGAGGTTCCCCTTCATCTGAGAGTGGCTGGCTAGCAGAGGCCGGCTTAGCCTCTATCCGACATAAACAATCCCCACCACTCACCGGAAAAATCGGGTCAAGTTTCGCCGTAACAGATTTGACACTCTCCTTGTTAACGGTGGGTTGAGTGCACTCGAACACGTATCAGCGAGGTCGCTCTAATGAATTTGCCGGGCCATCGACTATTATCTATTAATCTCGACTTCATAAATAAAGGCAAAGGGAAGGCGAGCGACGGCGACGGCGGCGCCCTTAAATTCCGATCCGTCGGAGCGCGCACCCCGCCGCCGCCGCCGTCGTCGTCGTCGTCGCCGTCGCCGTCGGTCCCGTCGCTCCGATTAAACTCATGAAATTCATAAATAAGATTGGAGCGCTCGTTACGATCTCTCGGATCTCGCAGTTGATGTCGCGCGATAATTCACTCGTCGAGGGGAGACAGTGGTGCGAGTGAATTTAATTGCAGACTGTTTTACGCAGTTTTGAGTGAATCTAATTGGAGCAAATAAGCTGCGAGCGAGAGTTTTAAACATGTTAAAACTAGCAGATAGCTTTTCACAGTGCGACCTGGTTGCCATATACACCGGTTCTGGTGGGCTAATTTTTGTTTCGCATTACCGAAAGAGCATGGAAGGTGGTGGTCATGCTTTACAAAGTGTCGATACTGTGTGAAAGAGAGAGAAAGGGAGAGAGGCAGACGGAGGCAGATGGAGAGTGAGAGAGGTAGAAATAGGTAGAGCTTTGGAAATTAGCGAGGGGACTAAATGCTAGCTGGTTACTCGTTGTGGTACCACCCACCTACCGCAAATTACAGGGAGTACGTGTCACTGAAATTAGTATTGCGTCGCCTCGTTTAGTGCCAGTGGTCCATCTGGCCGTGTATCTATACAATCCGGGGAACACAGCTTCCTCCTATCGAAAGACTCCATCCCTCGCTTTTGTATCTGGGATGTACCTCGATTATTCGTCCTCACACCCGATATTAACAAGCCATTTACAACCCTCCTCTCGATTTCGCGGCAGCCCGGCAATTTCCTTCCGCAAGCTGACGTGTCGCCCCCCGGGGACTTTCCCTGTCAAGCTTGTCATTAGGGAGAAATTACTTCTGCACCCAAGTCAGCCACCGGCCAATTATCCGGCATATTATCCTCGAAAATATGGCAGGAGACTGCCGCGCGTATGAGCCACGTCCCTTCTCCTTTAATATGACATCGAGTTTTAACATTTTCATTTGAAAATTAAATAAAGCTTCGCTCTCGTCCTTCCTATATTTCGTACATCCTATGTAGAAATGATGCGAGTGCGCATAAATCTTTCTGTAGGCACTCATTGCCTTGCAAGTATTAATTCTTGTGTGTGTGTGCTGGTAGATGAGAATAATGCAGTGGCTTCGTTTTGCGAGGGTGTCCCTCTCGCTCGCTGGGTTTTGTAGGAGGCGAGTGAGCGGCGTTAATAAAATACCTAATGTCCTTTTAATGGCAATAAAGAGTCTCCTCTCGCCCAGCTGAAACGCCCGTGAAACACTCTTGAAAGTTGTACTCTTATTAAAACTTCTGACACAATCGATCCCGAGGCATCCTATAAGCTCCATTAAAAGTACCAATAACTAATCAATTGAATCACGCGAACGACACAGACTCCGGAGCTCAAGGTAAAGAAAAAGCGGTGCGGACAGAAGAAACTTATTCTGGAAACACGGCAGAGGCCGGCGTAACTTTCTGGGTAAAAAGTTTCGAGCAAGTTAAGTCGCACCAAGGCGATTCTTGAACCGACTAACGTCTTGGAACCGAATCCCCTATTAATTAAATACCTCGCTTGGGGGGGAAAGCTGCCTCCGGCGAAAATGAGGGCCATTCTTTTAGCGAGAAATCGAGCAGGGATTTTGCCGTCGTGTCGTGCCGCGCCGCGCCGCGCCGCGCCGCTGCCACCCGTAAAAATCTAGCTCGGGGACGACGGAAGCATGAATCTACATTTTGCGTGCGGGTGCGCGCGCTTGGATTTCGTGAACGAGACAGGCAAACTCTATGGACGGGAGAAGGCTTTCATGAATGTGTGCCGCTCGCATAAACCAGTTCTTTTTGGTAAACAGCCACTTTTAGTTAGAAAATTATTTGGAAACTATGCACACCTCGCGGCAGCGCCTACAATTCGGCAGAACTGTAAGTTCATACAGGTTGCAATAGCAAAAGCTGAAAATCCCCCCAGCAAAGGATCAAGTAGTTTCTTTGGCGACGCAGTTCTCGCCACTCGGGAGAAGGTTCGCTGTTTACTGTATATCGGCGGACTCTTCTTAAGTGTTGGCCGGATTGGACCATCGCGCAATTAACGAGGTGTTCCGGCCGACCACCTCCCCCTCGGATGCTAAAAGTTCCGCTGCTAAAAAGCGAATAATATTGAAGAGCGATACCGGCGCGGCCTGCAACTACCCGCCGTTCGCCAGCCCTTTACGGTCGTTGCCGGGCATGCACGCCGAAAGAGCTTAATTGAATTTCTCTTAATTAACTGCCTTCGCGGCGCTGCGATAATTGCAATGCACGAACTCTCCCATTACCGTAATTGTGGCTCTAATTAATGTAGTCCGGCTGTAGTACTAGGCGGCCCCTCCTCGGCCCGCCCGCCAGCCCGCCCGCCCGGCAGATTAAATTTTCTCTGGGAATTTTCGCTGACGT
The DNA here is from genome assembly GCA_910591665.1 of Ectemnius continuus. Lineage (NCBI taxonomy): Eukaryota > Metazoa > Arthropoda > Insecta > Hymenoptera > Crabronidae > Ectemnius > Ectemnius continuus. The sequence goes on from OU342866.1 coordinate 1,046,353, forward strand.
TTACCTGATTTCTGTCATAATCCTTGAGAGTCACTAACCCGAGGCTCTATTCAGATGAGATCGGAATCTCCGGCTTGGACCAACAGTTCCTCCTCTCAATCGAACGAGCTCCACTCGAGACTGGCGTAAGAGGATTGACGAAAGTCCTGCACTCGACTCGTCCTTCCTGATGTTGTATTGACCATTTTCAACACGCTGCTGGAAAAAAGCCTGTCGGACGATGGCATCTCTCGTCAGCGAAATGGGCCGCGGATCTCAAGCACCAGGGAACAGGAGGCTTGGCCTCGCGATACACTCGATATACTTCCTCGGAGAACAAATAGAAGAAGTGGCATTCGGCTCGAGTGTAGTAGGTAATGGACGATTACACCGAGCGCTCCATAGCCGACAGGAAGCGAAAGATTTATGAGACCGCAGGAATTGTGCGGCACGTAGTAACTCCGCAGGGGGAAAAAAGCCGAAACTATTCTCGCCCCTTTCCAGGAACGTCCTGCGTCCTCTCGTCCTCTCGTCCTCTCGTCCTCGGGGCACGCTTGTAAGAACTCTGCCCGCTGCCAAACCTCCAATGTCCGAAAGGGAAGACCGACCATGTAAATACTAGTTGGAATTCAAGCGACCCCTAGTGGGGAGTGGGGATAGTTCCTATTTCTTCTAGCAAACGCCATATCCTTCAAAAGACGGCCGAATGATCGTGGCATTTGTCGCAGCGACTTTTGAAGTCGCGGCCAACTTTTGAAATTCTATTTTCCCACCGGCGGATGCATAATTGGCGTGTTTTAATACTTGCCACGGTGGCGTACCGAGTGCGACGGCTGTGCTTATGCGTCTGACGCGCGGCGGTTCAGATGAATTAACGAGTTTATGAGTCGATTATGCAAAAGAGTCTCTGGGTACAAGTAAATTACGAGCCGCCGCTGATCAACATTGAAAATATGCGGTAGCGGCGGCGTACTCTGCCACTGGCTGGCTGGCAGGTAGGCAGGCAACTGCCGCGTCAAATAAATAAGTACAGTGAGCAACACAATGGAAGGACAATAAAAAGCGAGGTGATTGGAAAATACTCTCGGATATTCCGGCAATTTGGCCGCGCACGATCCTGTTAGCCTGGCGTTGGTGAGATATTACAATAGTATCTTGTTGGAAATCGATGATCAGGGCTGGTCGCTCGCTTGCTTGACGCGCGCGTTACACGCCGCATACAGGTAATTGGAGGGACACGTACAACGGATGCCCGAATCGTTAATGCGAAATTGATAGATATAATTTATACTGGTGGCTAGGTGATAATTAATCGAGTAACACGCACCGCTAGGATCGGCCCGGCCGAATTACCCGTCAGATTATCATGAATCTGACGAAATTTTGACCTCACTCGTTGCGCGCAAGGTGATAGGCACGCGATCATTCGCATCCCGACCATTCCAATTCCGCGAAAATACACCCACTGATTTCATTGGTAACGAGAATTTCAGGAGCCTTAATTTACAAGTAAAATTACAGCCGCGCTTTTCACGGAAAATATTTCACGGCGCTGGCAAACGTTGCCGAAGCTATGTAAGCATACATACTTCCGTCAGCGGTTCGAAAAGTTGCTGGGAAATCGGACTAATTAAAGGGTGCTGTATCAATTCGGTTTTAACGATTAACCGAGAGGAGGCTGCCAGTTACTTGGTCGTTTGCCCATAAAAAATGCAGACCCTAATTGGAATTCCATTTCCATTAGGCGTGTCAGGGCCTGATAAAGGGGCGTCGGGGATGCTGGGTTAGGTGGCGCGAGTGCGGACGCGAGCTAGCGCGTCCGCGAGAGCGAAAGCGCGAGCGCGCACGCCCAACGCGCCGGCACTCTCTAAACTGCATATTTCGCAGATTAATTAAAAAGTGTTTTGCATATAAAATGAAGTGGAATGAGCCGTGGCACACAGAGAGCCGTCCCCTGCGCTTTATCTCCCTGTCTTGACAAAGCTAACCTGTTCCCCGAGGGAGTGGAATATTAAATTTGAAATTCTTCCTTTTTTTCTGCTCCTGCGTGCGGCGGCTACTCTCTCTCTCTTTCTCTGCATCATCGCCGCTTCTACTTGTCTTTCCTCTTCCTTGACTGGCCTCCTTCCTTCCTTCTTTTGGCACGGCCGCACCGCGCCGTTAACTTTACTTTAGTTTCCTCTGGCCTCTTCGTGCACATTATGATTCGCCTAGGACATTCCTCGGTGGGGCTTTTGTAGTTTCGCCTTATTTTAATTTTCAACCTAGGGCGATCAAACCACGCGCCGGTAAAACGACAGTCCCGTAAAATTACAGCAGATAATTTTGCATGATTCGGCGCTTTGAAAAACAGCCCCGTCAAGATAGACGGGAGGGAATGTAGGTCGGCTCTCTTTCATCTGCGTGGCGGCGCGTTCAAAGGGGATATTAAAGAAGTATACGGTTTCATTAAAGAAAGCAAAGACCCATCGCGATTGCGAACTAAAGAATATTGCTCGTGCGATATCTCATAGTTCCCTTTGATATACAAGCGCACCACCACCACCACCATCACCACCACCACCAGCATCACCTCCACCAGCATCGCCCCACTCCGCGACGGCTCAGCAATTTAATGAAAAGAATTGCATTTTATTGGCAACTCCAGCAGCATGCCCGAGTGCCACGGATATTTCGATCAGGTGCGCAATAATCCTGGGATGCGCCCGCGTTATTGTTATTGAGGCAGGTTTGCATAAAAATGCTTTTAATGAAATTGTATATCCTCGACGGGGGACTTTTAATGGTTGGCGCGATTGTGAGTGGAAGTGGAAACATTCGAAAGTTGACACATCCATTTGAAAGCCCTATTCAGAGGAAGGAGGCGGCGCGGCGGTACGCGCCGCAGCGAGCAACCACTCTATCAAATACACAAGACTTTTTCTGCCAGTGGTGTGGCGGACGAGTGATAAAAGGCCGGGCTGGGCTGGGCCGGGCCGCTCGAACCAGGGGCATTTTCGTGTGCAGTTTGCGACGCGTTGCAGTCCATTTGCGAGGGAGAAAGCGGTTTCCAATAAAGGGAAGCGTGACTTTCGGACAATGACGTGGGTGCGTGGCCGGCCTATATCCTGCCGAGGGGCCAACTGGAAGGGCCGAACAGAGGCCATCGCCACTCGAATATCAGGTCGCGGAAAGGGTAAACCCCCAAGAGGTGAAGGGGCTGAAGAACTGAGCGGAACCACTCGAGCGCGCAAGAGCCAACCCGAATACAACTGGACCACTCGATATATTGAATTTCCAATTGGACCGCAGCTTCTCAACTCTCGACTACTGTTTCGATCTCCGGGTTAAAGAGGCTGGATCACCGGCCGACCGATAAAACTACACTCTCGGCTAACTATTTCACTCTCTCTCTCTGCTGCTGCTGCGTGGAAATTCGCCCAGGAGCCGACTGGCCAGCCGTATCGGGACATTGGATTTGTCAAATTTCGGCCAGCAGCATTTGCTAACGAGACAACTTCCCACTTCGCGCAAAGCTAAACTAATTTATAGTTGCCTCTTCGCATTAGAACTAATCGTCGAATATAAAGTTATATTGACTGTCAAAGGAAATGTACCCAATGGCAGACCGCGCGCACACAAGTTCTACCGCCAAGCACGCCACTGCTCCATTAGTTCTACCACACAACGCAGGCGCGCATCCCTTTACGGAAACCTGGTACAAGCCGAAATTTCATTTCGCATTAAATCCTACTTAAGACGCCGGCCATATATCGCCAACACGATATATCCTAAGGGATGATATCTCGAGACATCCTTTCAGCAAATATACAATGGTGACTCGGCCATTGACGTATCTGGCAGCATAATAGCTCTGGGACCAGCGAAGCCAACACCGCCCGATGAATAATACCGCGGAAGATGTGCACGTTTCCAGGATATCCCCGCCTCCCCATTTCCCCCAGTGCTTTCATTTTTCTACCGCTCATTATTTTATTTCAACTGGCTGCGTGCAATGAAAAGTCCCACCACATTATTGCCTATTCTTTGTCTCGGTCAGCTCTTCCTTATTCCGCCTTATCCGGAAGACAGTCTTATCCACGAGATTTTCTGGCCCCGAGTGCGCCAGACAGAGAGGACAAATGCCTTATTGATTTCTCAAGAGCGACTATCTTCATTTTCAACAGGATCATGAGGATGCGAGAGAAAGCCCGAGGGAAGAGAGCGAGCGAGAGAGCTTCCAAGGGGATCCTAGAGTGATACTCAACTTGGTATCAAGTAATCCGATTCTTTTCGCACATCATACGGCTGGTTTGACGCGTCAACGCGACTTGCTCCGTGAATGAATCAGTAATCGAAAGTGGAGGGGCATTAAATTTGCACGCGACCTGTTAATCTTGTAGCGCGTCCCACTGACTCGGCCGGCGGGGCGCCGCGGCGCTCCTTCCCTCTGAGCCAGGCCCGGTGATTCAGCGCTTTCAGTTGTCGCGGTGACAGCGCTTGATTGTCCTCTCATCCGCCGGTGAACTGAAAGCAGCAGCCCCCCCTGATGCTGCTCCGGTGGCCTCTTTCCGCCGAATAAAGGAATAACAAGCTGTGTGGGGCGAGACACGCTAACACCACCAGATCCCAACCACCCACTCTTTCACTCCCTCGCATTGAACATCGCTAGATTTTCTCCGGCAAAAATCGCACACTGTTCAGGCTTGACTGGAAGCCGAGGTAAGACTGATCCTTTCTAATCCATCGGCCCTTTTAACTAGGTGCTTTCGGAAATGGTGGGTTGGCCGCGGGGCTTGGCTAAGGTAAGTGGATAGGCAAGAAGATCCGCATGGGGGAGGTAGAGCGGTAAAGTCGAGAGAGGAAAATTGCATTTTAACTTAATCGGCAAGAGGAAGTCGAAACTTTTATCGGAAAAACGGGGGAAAAGTCCGGAGAGGGCGGCCTTAGTAATCGAATGATCGGGCATTAAGTCAACTATCAGCTAATGGACCGAGAGAAGGGGAGAGGCAATGCGCCGGATAAAAAAAAGCTACACCACGATTTTCCATCGGTCCCTGGGATGCGACGTCTTACTATTCATTGTGTCTGGCGCGCTCGCACTTCCGATCGGTGTTATCTTCCAAGGGGTTCCGGCCCGCTGCCGCGCCGCGCCGCGCCGCGCAGCGCCGGTACAACCCGAGAGCAGTAATAAATATAATTAGCGATACGGATAACGGGAGGTGGGGAGGTTGAGCGCGGAGCGCCGAGCGTCGAGTGGGGCTTGCCGAGCGAAAAGTATCACGGCTCAGGAATAAGGGTAATCCCGAGGACTGCCGATTATGTACTCGCTTACGCACCGCTGCTCATTATCGTTCCGCTTACAATAAGATTTCGCCTGTGCTGGAAAGAGCAGCGCGAGCGCGCGGGCGGCAGCTCTCGCCGAGGGCCCTTCAACTTGCCGACTTTCGCGAAGCAGCCCCTCCAGCCAAGAGTGGCGAAAAAGTAGTCTTGCGTACTTGGAAAGACAGCTTGGTGAAGGACATCAAAACTGTTCTCGGGTTGGCCGACATTAAATTTAACTGGGATTGCCGTGTTACTTGGGGCGGCCGGTTCGGAAATGTATGCGACTTTAACTACCGGGCGATGTTAAACATCGCTTGAGGGACGGTGACAGTGAGCGGGCTCGATTCACGGATGGGAAGGTGGACAAATATTTGTTGGGGCAACCGGGCGAGCGACCCCAGTCGGCCAACCATCGGTCCTCTCTAGCCGCGTGATTTTGATTCGATTTACGGATTCAGTTTGACATTATAGCCCCTCGCATAATTCACAAGGCGGACAGCGGGTGCGCGCGTGACGAATAATGGGTACAGATAGGAACGTGTCCAATAACACGGTACGCTGTACCTGTTTGTAAATCGAATCCGTCGGTTGTTAGCCGTAACTGCCCGAGCGAGGGATCGTAGAGAGCCCTACCTATAAGCACCGATCCTACTCTAACTTATCCCTTTAGGCCTTCAAGATCGAAATCCATCAGCTCCTCCACCCCTCACACCCGCCTTCCTTCCCCATTACACTCCACTCTCCCAACAGTTACAACCCTAAACTCCGCCTTATGACTGCCGGCTGATATAGCGAGAAATACATATAACCGATGAGGGAAGAAAGACTGGACGAGCAACACTGCCAATAAATTGAGCGATCTTCTTGCGGACAACAAAACAGAGCGACGTTATTGCGGAATAACGGTGCGCTGTAACTACTCGACGCGCGTGTTACAGACACTTTAATAGTAAGTCGAAATGGGTAAACGGCCGCGCGATATGTGTCTGCTCCCTTTTCAGTAGTATCGTTTCTCAAAGCGGCAAACGACCGCTTCTGCGGCCATCCCCGTGGAGACCGAGACATTCCGCCGACTGAGTACACCACATTCCCCGGGAATATAGCGGGGATCAGACAAAGAAGAGATGCCATAACATCTCTAAATACTGGTCGTTCAGTCCGTACAGAGAACCTTCGAAAAAGTTGCTGCCACCATCACTGGCTACGAACTACTGAACGACCACTACGATTTATCTACTCCGACCTACTTCTCTCTATTCAATGTAGCAGAACATAAGTTTGCTCAGGGGAACCATTAGTGCTCCGAGACAGCCCCTCAAAATGGGAGACCAGTAAATTTTTGAGGATCCCGGGCGTCCATTGAAATCATTCTGGGTGGAAACTTACAAATGACGCGATTCCATTAAGCCCGATCCTTTACGGTCAGAGTGAAGCTGTAATCAAGCTCGAGGGGAGATAACGGCAGGACTGTGGCCGCTTGATCGGCTAGACGAATAGAGTTTAAACTCCGCCGAAAAACGTTATCGCGTCCCGATTTCCCGTGAAAATTGATGCCAGCAGATATAGTAGAAGCTCTCGGTGGCGAAATCCACCTAAGCCCGCGATTCATAACCCAAGGAATTCAGGACTCGGGCATCGATAAGATGGTAGGAAGAGCAGCAAGGAAATCCGAAGTGTTCAATCGCAGTGGCATTAAGTCCATCAGCATAATGTATCCAGTCTGGTGGAGGAGTGCGCTTACTAGCGGAGCTTAAACGGGATTATGTCCCCATTGGGGGTCAGCCAGGCCACGGATGGAGGGTACCGAACGGGAAGTAGCGTGATTACGTATTGAATTGGGTAATTATTCAGCGGATTGCCAAGGTTCGCGGTGTGTACACAATCGTCTGGTAGTGGGTTGGTGCTGCGTGTGCCATATTGCCGCGCGGCTCTCGGCCTACCTATCTACTACTGCCTCTCCTCTCCTCTGCTCTGCTCTGCTCCGCTCCGCTCTGGCTCTGGCTCTGGCTCGCCTCGACATGCCCGTTTAAGTGTTCCCAGCGGGCTTTGATTCAGCTTCGCCACCGGCGTGAAATTGCCGCCGCACCCACCACCCATTCTACTCTATTAACTATCATTTCCACGGCGATTTCCTACCAGACAGAATAATCTAAATGGAATGCGATGCTATGCGGTGGGCTGCGAGGCGCCACATCACACAACTCTTCGCCTTCAAGCAGAAGATGAAATGCGAGCCTGTCTACTATCAGCGTGTCACCAATCACGATCATATTTCTGACAGCAGAAGGACACCGGCGCATTCTCTTTATGGCTGTGATAAGCGGCTCGTTTGCCCAGGACCCTCTAATCCTCATCCTCCCTGGATGGAATTAAATTTAATACGCCTGGACGTCTCTCCGTGCCAAGTTTATTGCCCTCCTACCGGGAGTATATTACAGGACGATTAATCGTGGTTCGCGCTGCCTCCGCTTTGCCCGACTATCTGGCGTGCTTGCGTTGTTTGTAGCGGTGAAAGCCCCTCCGATACCTCTGGCTCTCGAGCACCGGCTCGAGGACGCCCTTCTTCGGACGATGAAGCCAACCCTTCTACTGGATCAACACCTGTATTCTCTCTCTTGGCTCCCAAAGCCAACGATAATTGAGCAGTCGATACAGGATACTGGCTTCGCTACTGGATAGTCAACTTCCTTGAGCAAGACGAACTCGTTTGTACATTCCAGCCTCGTGCTTTATCAAACGCCAATTTATTGGCCATGTTCCCCGAGCGCAAACACGAATATTCTGTTTGATCCCATATCAGGTATACTATTGAAACCAGCAGTGGCAGCCGCGCAAAAAGGGGGAGCAAGAAGCCTGGCTTTTTGTATGAGAAAAGTGGAAATTGTTGTGCCATATGTTACTAGATCGGCTTGAGTGTCACTGCTCCAGTTGATTAACCAGCATAGTGATTTTTTGCACTGAATAAAAGCAGCTCGCGCGTTCCACTGAAATTGCTTTCAAATGGAAGAGCAGTCCGCGTATCCGTCCGATTTCATTTTGACAAATGAATATGCATTCGCTCATGCCCGACCAACTCTTTTCACCGCGGCGGAACGCGGCAGCGTCTCGTCTCACCCATGCCTCAAGTGCGTACCGCAAAAAGGTTGAACCGCCGCCCCACCGGCCGATTCCCTTTCCCCTGGGATCCAGGGCTCCCCAGCTTTCCGACAAATAGTTGGACAATACCAGCGGCGGCAGTAGGAATGCATTGAAGAGTAACGTGACTCGTAAAAATGCAAACACGAACGCGCAACCCGCCTGTCAGTTCCTCTTTCGGGCGACGGCCAAAAAGCGAGCGGGGGAATTTGCATATTCCGCGCATGTTTCTCCTTCAGACTCGAGACTATCATGTTATCCTATATCACCCGGCTTATCGGATTAGAATCGTATCGGGACACATTGGAATGGAACGCGCCTCCTCGTTTTTGCCGACAGAAATGACGAATCTGCGGCGGCCTCGCGTTCGACCTCTCACCGCACCAAAAACAGATGCCCGATAAAGCTGGCACATACAACGGTTCACCACTAACCGACAGCGTACATCCCGCTCCGGGAAACGCTAGTTCACTGGACCTGAACGTACTCAAAATGCCGCGAAACTTGGGAAGAGTGGGCAGGCAGGCAGGCAGGCAGGCAGGCCAGTTGAGCCAGCCGGTGCCCGCTCGTTCCGAACCCGCAGCCAACTGGCACTCCAGACTGTCCGGCACGACCCACTAAACTACTTGTTAATGAAGTAATTATTTCAAGTGCAGTGCGCTTTCTGACTTGCTATCGCTATGTTCCGAGCAAGTGAGCGGCGGTCCTCTGAATCTCTCGGCGACGTGGACGCACTCAGTACTAGATAATGGTCGCGCACTGGCTCAGACGTACTCGTTAAGCACATTTAAGCGTTCCCACGAGGATTCGGATCCGTGTGCTCGGCTTACAGTGGCGGGTGAAACAATGCCGTCGATGTTGCACGCCTAACCGAAACGCTTGGAGATCGAGAGAGCCGCTAGGTAGGAGAGAGGTTGGTAGGCTGGGTATACCTTGGGGGCATCGAGCAGGGAGCAGGCAGCCGCGGTTCCCGGTTTGTAGGCGGGCAACTGCTGCACCGTGTGCACTTAGTACTCTGTTACTCGCGCCCTACCACTTGTACGCTCGCTTCCCGCTAGATTTAAGCTCTCCTCACACGGATCATCCAGCCCCTGCGAAAACCCCCTAATCCCCCGCCAGCACACCCTCCCACTTCACACTGTTATATCAATGTCGACTATAATTCAACTTATAGCCAAGTAGCCAACGTTTAATTCAACACCACTGAAAATGCCTACATTAGAGTTATGTCGATCCAATTACCGACTACGAGAAACTTTCTGTCGAATCTCATGCATTTGAACTGGAAGAGGGAAGGTGTTGTGTCGGAGGAGCAGGTGCCCACCGTGTGAGGTAAGCTTTAGCAGATACATCAGCGAGAGTGCTCGCGGTCTCCGTGTAGGTTTGATGGTGAACAGCGGCAGCAGCGGCTACATGTCTGTAGCTGCTGGCTATCGTCGCTGTTGTCGTTCAGGAAGGTGCACTCGTGACGAACGGCAAAGTGCGCTCGATTCTACAAGCCCTGGTGCGGCTCGCCGTGCAACACTCGATTGCGAATACGTTCGATTCCCTCGGAGGCAATCTGTACGCACACGCTCACTCGGATTTTCTCTTCTAGCGGCGGCTAGCGGTGGCTACACGTCACAGTTAGTTATGTGAAACCGCCGGCGAGTATATTTACTCGTTAACACCGATCAATTGCGCCTAGAGACCCCAACAACTCCGCGTAACGCTGGACCGGTAAGAACTGCCACTAAATCCCTCCCTGACACTGATGTACTTCCACTAGATCACAGCCAACAGTTCGGATCATCCGTCATGGGGCAGTGATCGTGCAAAAGACTGACAATTAAGAGAGGCAAATCTACTTTTTCTCAATTAACATACAATCAATCTTGGCTGTCGGCTGGCTTGCGCTCGCGCTGCCCAGTCATCGAGCTTAGTAGGAGGAGAGTGGCGATCGATGAGACTCGGGGATATTGGCGACATAGTCCGAGGAAGAAAAAGTAGGTGGATAGGAGGGAGGGAGGGAGGACGCGACGCCGACGTGTCCTTAGGAAATAGACAAATTTAGCTGAGGGCTGAATCGGGTATGCTGCTGCCAGTCTCACGCATTCATCACTCCATTCATTCGCTTCCGATTTAGTACTCCCTGAAGAGGGTGCGATCTCCGAACGTGACTCTCTGCTGGATACCCTCGACACGCATCTATTCTGCCTCGTGTACCTCTGCCCTGTCAACGGGTTGAAACATCGCCAATATCGATTGGCGCAAAATCACTGGGTTGCTTGCGTGTACGCGCTATTCCGCTACTTCCGTCTTCCATTTCTCCGCGTGTCCTCTGCCCATCATGTCGCTCCGAATCGCAGTTGCACAATGCCTCCTCCTTCAATTATGTATACACCACGATATATGAATGAATATTAATTTGAACAACCGGATAAGCCGGGGGATAACTGCCTGCCGGCCCTTTACGAGGATCAGTCTGCACTGGACATCCAGGCACCAATAGCCTGGTAAACTTGTACATGATTGATTGGATGAATCAACATTACAAGTTTGACCGACGCAAACCACCAGGCTGAAAAGTAAGGAGTTCTTAGCCCTGTTTTCGACGCGATTCCGCTATGCGTCACTTTCCATGGGATTTTGGGGGAATGGCGGTAAGACTCGGGGGAGGGAAGTCGAGACACGTAATCGGAGAGATCGTTGCCGGCTCTCCATCTCTGTCGAGCATACTCTCTTCTTGCGAAGCGAGCTTCGCTGGTGCGACAGTCGACCACGCGTCCCTTCGACGATTTGTTCTCGTTTGCGCTCTTTCGACTCTCGGAACGCAACTCCCTTGGCTTTTGTTTTTCCTCCCCCAGACAGGTACAAAGCGTTTGCTATTTAGGCGTAACTCCTTTGTGACAGCTTTACGTGAGTCGGTTGCAATTACTTTTGAAAGCCTGTCGGCGGCCACTGTCCTTTGACAGAAGGCGAGCGTGCGACTTTTAAGAAATGCACTTTGTAAAAGGCTCGAACATGCCGGACTTTAATCAATGGGGAGGCGGCCGATGCTCTTGCTAGCCCTGCTCTCGAAATATCTGGTGGCGGGCCACACAAAAGTCTTGGCTCGACTTTATTGCTTCCGCTCGAATATTTTTTCCAAGAGTATGCATACTCCCTCCCGCCCACTCTAATATCGTAATATCGGACCGGTGCTTTTATATTAGATGACTGTCGAGGATGGTTCCTCCTATGAACCATTCTTCCGGCTCTTATAAAGAAATACGTGTCTAATATTTTCGGCTGGAATAGAGGCGGCGAGGTTTTCCTCAAAAAGATAAGAGAAGAAAGGTGCTATGGGCCAGGACGCTTCCGGCAGCGACCCTTCCAAAATCCTTGGGCAAGCGTGAAAGGAAAAAAAAGGGTGTGTTATATCGCTGGAGAGTAAATCTCTTATTGTGGAGGCAAGGCGTTATAAATATCTTGAGTGGTTAAGAGTATATCGACGTTAGGAATAAGAGAGGCTCGAAGAGCCGGGTGAGATCTCGAGATCACCGGCTGTTCAATACTATGTGCAAATGCGGGAGAAAGTTATAACGACCGAGCCTCTCGTATGGCAATGAGGGGATTACCGGAGAGCACAAATCGAACTTTCAGTCTAATTTATGGACTCAGCAAGCCGTGCAGTTATCGGCTTATCGAAGGCGGAGCGGAATCGCAGGTAAAATCATTCAAGAACGGAAGGCGGAAATGCACGCTGCATACGTATCCACGGAAGCGAGGGAGTTTGCCCGATTTCGATGTGCCACCGCTTCCATCTTCTCAATTAAAAGTAATGAAATCTCGAAGAACCTGCTTTATTCATTTATCTTCGCGGGGCATGTATGTTTCGCGAACTCGGAATATCCGGAATATTATGATAAACTGGAAATAGGAAAGAGCAGAGGGAAAGCGTCGGGTGCAAAAGTTCGCTCGAGTATTAATCTCAAAGATTAACCCTGGCCGAGAATACTGGCAGCGTTACGTGCCAAAAGGGAAGGCGGTGTGGAAGATTGAACGTCCGAAGTAATCTCGTTCGAAATTAAGCTTCTTATCTTCCCTTGATACAGTGCACCCTCCACCAACCGCACTCGATGGGTTCGTCGCCCTCGAAAAATTTCCTGTTTCCGCGACAATTCCCCGCTTGCGATTTATATACACTTGGCTAAACGATTTAACTGGCGGCGCGGCGCGGCGGCTGGTTGGCGAGTATGGGGAAAAAATCTGAGGATGCCGAGAGAGGAAAGGGAAAGAGTTGTGACTAGTTGCTGCTAGGAGAATTGGTGTAGGACTGGCGCGCAATCGGCTTCTCTCTTAATCTCTCCCGGACGTGTCGACGATGAACAATAGAGTTCTATCCGAGTGGATGCTCAGGCTAGAATCGAATCGTCGGCTGTGTCTACAACGCTTTGATTAGTCATTTGTTTATCCAGGAGGGCGGAGGTGGGCGTGTCACACACTAGTCCGATGGAAATTAATTATCTGACAAGGGCTGCCTAGTTAGCGGAAGTAAGCGCGCACGCTGCTGCTGCTGGTGCTGCTGTGTGTCCGAGGCCGCGACACCGAATTGGATGCCATCCCATCAAATAAGCCCCAAGTATTTTATGTACTCGACACGTTCCAATTCGATTCTGCATAATTTGATTGGCCTCGTCCGTACAATAGAACGTTACGAGTCCGTACGCATTCGACTGCGACTGTGACTGGGACTGTCCCTCTGACTGTAGCCAGGAGGCCTATTGTTACAGCCTGGAGAATTCTAGCGGCTGCCTTGGAATTGATAGGGCTCCCAGAGACTCTAATTAGGGATTTTTCAGGGCCCCCCTATGTCCGATAGGGTGGCGGTGATCGAAGCGATAATTTCAATTAGGCCTGCGGAGGTCGGAGGGTTAATACAGTGCAGTTAGCCGGACTAACCGGGGGCGGAGCTGATAAATAGAGACGTCGAATTACGCACCTCCTGGGATTGTTGCTGAGTGCGCCTCTGTGGAAGGACATCGATACGTCCAGGCTGATACAACGGGACTGCCGCTCGGCTAATACGAAATTCCCGGGAATTACGCGTGTCCTAGCCGTCATATATCCTGTCGTTAGATTACACACGATGACGGTCGTGTTGCGGCGCCGGCGCCGCCTGCGGAATGGCCAGCTAAGCAAGACTCCGTCCCTACCCGATCGAGCCTGATCGGATCATTGTTACGGCCGACAAGGGATTGCTTCGATTGCGTCTGATCAGGCCAGTACGCTTAACGCGAAATCGATGTCCTTTTCAGGGCATTCCCTCCTCAAAATATCTTGCCACACCAAAGAGAACTTGCGGAAATTGCAAATTTTATCTTGGCGGCTCTTCACATAAAGTGCCAGTTTACACGGCTCGAAAAATGTATCGGGTTAATCTTAAACTATGTCCCACGCAATGATTAACCATCGGCTTGACAAGCGACTGACGAGATCCGCCTGCTAATAACGGTCATCCGTCATTGTCAGTCTGACGCAATCGGGAGAACGAATGAGCTGGGCCGATACTATCATTTCGCGCAACGAGTGGATATGAGAATAATACTATTGGGTCACCAACCATATCGACATCGGATCCGCTCTGCATAGGACAGCCGCGTCCTCCAACTTTTGCAGATGATAGCTGCCTGATCGATCACCCGATCCTCACTGATACCTGCCTGCCTTCCTGCCTGCCTGCCTATTCCCTGTACCAGCAGCATCCTTACTCGTGCGAACCTTTTTATCCGGCCGACGGTCATTACGAACAATAGCTGAACAGAGGTTTCCTATCGAGATCAAAGTCTGCCGGTTTATTAATGCGACAGCTAGCAGCCCGGCAACTTTTCTTCCGAGTGCAAACTCGAAATATACGGGACAGCATCCGAGATGCTCGGTTAGAGCTCAGTCGAGTCGAAATTAAGGAGGGAGCACTGTATCTAAGATATGACGAGTACGTCGGACCTTTTTATTTCCTCCAATTTCTCGACGGGCTTTCTTGTGTCAACGCTTTTTCGCATTCCGCGTCTTCCACCTGTCTCCCGAAATTCACCAGGAATTCTCCCGTGTCGCAGTGCACCTTCTATTCCCGGCTCCAATTTGGAAGTATACTTTATATTGAGATAAGATAGCATGCCCCAGATGACTGGCATAATCGCTGTACTACACCGATACTTGAAATGCTATGAGCACTCGTGCAATAATTAAATTCAGCGGGTAAGCTATTATGGGGCACTCTGGTAGCTCGATGTTACCGTTTACATGCTATAATCCGCTGACGTACGAAGTGTTAATTATACCGTTGGGTCTGGCATTGGCCATCTCCCAATGGTGGCCTATCTGTCAGAAAGCTCTATACCTGCCGCTAATGGTAATTACCGGCACTCGTTAAATTAATCGGTTCACGGAACGGTGGAAGACTCTTTCGAGCTCGTTAATCCAGCGTGTGGAAAAATCGATGATCTAGCGTGGGCGCGAGAGCTGACAGTCGGCTTGGTTAGGATGCTACTCTGACGGAAGTGCGGTATAAATTGTGCAGGGCGCCGAATGCCTTTTCACGACGGGGTTGTTGGCGCGAGACTGGAAGGCTTCCCTACTCGGTGGGTAACATGGAGCCAGCTCTGAACGTATCGTGCCACCTCGCTCCTCGACGGGCGACAAATAAGTCGAGGCTTTTTGCGAGGTACATCATCATTTCGCTGCCCGTCTACAGCCACGTCCCGGTATATATCTCTCTCAAAACTGTACACGTCCCTTATTTGTCCGGGCAGTATCAAGACACCATCCGTTCCCGCTGACTGTCTTCCGCCTGCTCGCCATCATCCCCTCGCTCGCAACACTGACTACTCTCTTTTCCTCTTGACCCCTATTTATATCCATCGAGATTATCGCCCTCCCACTTTCCTCTCGAAGGTCATTGGCCTATATCGACAGTGTGTCGCGTGGCTTTTTTTTCCTGGAAGAGCAATAAGGTGTATCGAGGCTACACTCGATTGAATTCGGTGTGTTTGCGGTGAGTGGAAATGACGCGCGTTGTCGAGATGCTTAGGAGTAGGCAGAAGGCTATAAATCTTGGACAGCGCCTCCGGCGATGCTTATCAATTGCCGCGTCGAAGACAATGGCGTTGCGGCGCGTCGTCGTCGGTGGATCGTTGATTTATGAAGTGGGACAAAGCGACTGAATCTATTGAAGTAGGACAGTGTGTGCTCCGGACAGTGTGTGTACGGGGGCATGACTTCTGCGACGAGGAGGCTGCCAACTCGAAATTTCACGCATTCCCCTACAGCGCTACGTTCCCGAATGCCAACGCCATACTCGCTAAAGGGAGCGCTAGGATGTTTACCGTGAAAGTTTACTTGAGAAACTACGGGGTGCCGAGTGGAACCACTGTCGCGCACTTGTCAATGATTAAAGCAATGCCCGAGCATGTCCTCAAACTGGTCTCTCCTCCACTGAAATCACTGAGAACTTGATTGTTCTTCAACGACTCCGAGATATGTTCAGCCGTTAAACTCATCCAGAAAGGCGAAGTTGTCTGACGATCGGAGAAGAACCCTCGATCTAACATTCCTTGAGTCAACTCAATACTATCTTCAGCACTCGACGCGACGTCTTACTTTTTCTCGCACCCTTCCTAGACTGAGAACATTACGTGCTCTCGACGATAAGATTTCTCGCGTACACGAGAGTACCAGAGCAGAGCAGAGCAGAGCAAGGAGAAAGAGAGGGAGGGGGAGGGGTGGGTACACCTGAGACAGATCAGAGATCTCTTCGAGAGCGTCAAGCGGGCTGAATTCCCAGCGTGCAGAGGTTCTGTCACAGCGGGGATGCGTTAAGGGAGAGGCAGTAGCGCACACTGCTAATGCGATTGGCGATAAACATTAAAGCAGTAGGCTACAGCATCCTCTGTGCAGAGCAGTAAGAGAAGGAAGAGGAGTGAAATACAGACGGAGTGTGTTGAGCGTCGATGAAGCCGGCGAAACCCACCAGGGGATTGTCGGTAACATGAGAGCGCTCTGTTCAAAGAACTGGGAATCTTGCTGGAGAGTTATAAAAAAAAGTCACTTTAATCTACAGGGCGATAGAGAGCTAATGCAAATCGTCCTTTCTACCCCTCGGCCGCGTGTTACCAGCAGGTAGACCGATAGGCCAGGATTTCCGGCGTTATTGCCGTGTGACGAGGAGACGCGACGGTACTTCGAGGGAGCAGCCATTCATTTTGCAATATCTAGAGATAAATATTCATGGCACGCTTTATTCCGCGCGGCGCCGCCGCCGTCCGCCGTTCGCCGTTCGCCGTTCGCCGGTTTTACCGAGCTACGGAAACCGTATTCACGTTACACGCGAGAGATAATGGACCGACGCGTATAACCACCTACACTTCTGGCTACGTGCGTCGCGATTTATATGAATCATAAATAGGGACGTCATCCTGGCCCACAATAATTCCCAGCCTTGTCCAGCCAGCCTTTTTGTTCAACAGACCGGAGGGGAAAGGGGCAGCAGACTGATCGGATGCCGGGCCGAGAGACCAATAAATTGCAGCTCTCTACACGACTCTCAGTTTTTCGGCTGGTGACGCGCGACCATTAAGACACGATTGAAAATAACGACCCAAGCCTCGAAAATACCATCGGAAAGCAGATTTTGCTTGTGAAAAATAGCTGGTGCTTCGGTAAAAGGGGATTTTTTTGTATTCCATTCTTGAGTGAATGCTACTATATTCAGCAAGGCGTGCGTACGCGCATCCAACTTTCCGACTCAAGCCGACCATCTTCTCTCCCTTTGTTCGGAATCCACATTCTAAAGAAAGTTAGACTCGCTTAACAAGGGCCAGACTTTGCACAGACGCAGCCAAGTGTTCCGCGTTAGTTATTCGTCCGACACACGATATATTCTATTTCACACTCAAGTATCATTCCAAGAGAGTCCCGAGCAAACGTCGCGGACGACGGAAAGCAAGTGTGCGCGCTACCTCATTTGCGCCGGGGATGTTCATTAAGCGTTCCTGAATTATTTAGCAAAGGACTTTTTTGAACTGGCGCGACGCGCCCGTCGCCGTCGCTCCCCTAACCGATATGGAAAGATACCGACTTTACGCTATCACTTCTCTGCTCCATTTACCGCCCGTCATCATCTCCCGAGGCCCGCGTCACTTTTTTTCGACTACTCCATGACGTAACATGTCCACCAAGAATCTACTAACGACACTCATCATTTGTTACCCGTCCTAACTTCCCTCCAACAACTCTCGCCTCACTTTCCCAGAACTACTGGCAAGGTATGACAAAAAAGAAGGCCAATTTATAATAAATGGTGTCTTGATTCGTTATTAGAGTTCGGGTTAGCACGGGAGGGCCGACGATAGCCGGAAGCAAAGCGAAGCGGAGGGATGCGACTCGAACAGGATATTTGCCGTGAACTGGGAAATTGACGCGTCACGGCGCTCAGCCGTAGCTCGCTTCGAAAATATTTACCGAGTCATAGGAGGGGTACTGTTATGCCTGACACGTGACGAATATCCGGCACGCCCTTTCGTCGGATCCTTTCGAAAGCCCGCTCTATTGAAAGCGACTTTGCGACTCTACGATTCTCTTAAGCCCGGCATGAAACGCTTTCCCGATATATCGGGACGGCGGCAGGAGTGCGAGCAACATCAGCGCCAGCGTGCAAGTCCGTTTCTGGGCCCAGCCCAGCCAAGAGATACGAGATATTAAAGATTTCCGGCATTACTTTGAATATTCTCGTACATCCTCGCCCGATTACGTTCCCCGGAATGGATAGCATTTCGCCGAGAAGGAGAAAGTCCCATTCCCCGCGCTATGAAATATTTCCACTACCCTTTTCCCGACGCGACGGTTACATGAAAACTTTCATAATACAGTTTCGCTCGATTCGGCATATTTCATGTGAAATATGAAAGTCTGGTAGCGCGGCAACGTTTAACAATTATTCCTGATTTTGGCGGAGTACCTATTCAAGTCGATAACACCCACTCAACCGACTTTAACAAAACTACCTCTGGAGAGAGCATGCCTGACAAAACGGGAACATTCATTCAACAGCTTTATGTTGTGGAAGAGCATTTCACATTATTTCAGGATGAAAGTATCAAATATCAAATATTGTATCGTGTTTTTTTGAGTCGGTGCTGGTGCGCTGCCAGCGCAACAAGCGTATAATTCCTGTTTCTTTGAATGCGCCCGGGGGTTATTGTAACATAACTGAATACCATTCCCACTGAATATACGCGGCTGTCCGGCATTATCAACGTAAACAATGTTGGTGACGCGTAATTCATGGTCCGATTGCGATCGCACCGTGCCATGAGACGTTTCACGCGCACTGCTCTGTCATACGTATATTTGAATAGTTCATTTTTCAGATATAACACGCTACACGACTTTTTCCCGCTTTTATATAGAAGCATGCGAGCGTGTACGCCGTTTTAGTACTTGTCGTCGTCGGCTATTCATTTGCATGGGGTGGAAAGCTAGCATATCCGGAATACGGAATCATCCCCCGCGTGTTTGGCCGCCGCGCACCGCGCCCGCTATTTAGGGGTTTACCTAAATCACACGTGTGACTCGCTACCGCTTTTCCGCTTTCCGTTTTCCGCTCGAAGGCTCACGAATACGTGCCCCACCGTCCATCGAGCGTTCTACAAATTTGCCACGACACATTCCGCACTGTCAGTCAGAAAAAAAGCTTGCTTAGCGCGCCAGAGAGAGAGAACGAGGGAGTATGTACTGGGCGCTATAGTTATGTATATGCCGGCAAAACTAAATTAATGACGGTGGTGGGAGAGGCACTTGAAAGCCGTGAGCGGGGCGGGGCGGTGCTACGAAAAACAAGGGATTTACCGACAAAGCGGCTGGTGGGAACTGGTGGGAACTGGCGGGCGCTAGCTCGAAATGGCAAATAAAGAGGCGAGACGAATCTGGAGCCGATAACGATCGCAGAGGAGAGTACATGAATTACCGGCGCGGCGCGGCGCGGCGGCGTCAGCGGCGGCCTGTTTCCCCCTTTTCGAGCTAACGGGTGCAGAAGCGAGTGTACATGCAACCTGACGCTGACAACGCCGAGGTACATACATAGCACCAGCGGTCTATCTCGGCAAAATAAAGCACCAGCTAAATTCAATGAGGCCCCACCAACAACGGAGAAGCACCGGTCGAGCCACCTCTAGCAGGCCGAGCCTCCGACACCCCACGCAATCGCAACAAAGAGGGCAATAGCACGGATAGACAAGCACGTGCGGCTGCGAATTAACACTGTTGCAAAAGCGTTGTAAATAAAACGCGGCAATTTCGCCGGCACGAGTGCGCGCATTTCGACCCGCCACGGGGAAAAAGTCCGGGGAAAAAAGTCTCTCATTGTAAAAACCGTACACGTGAAACAAGGGACACGCGCAGCATCCGAACCAACCGGCCCTGTCTCTCTCTCTGCGAGAGATGGGTGATTGTTTCACGACGCTCGATTACCGGAATTCTCTATGGGGAGCGTGGCGGTTCGATGTTTGGATCGGAGAGATGAAATGTTGTCGAAGCGAGGACTCGCAATCTAGAAAGAAAAGCGCTTCGACCAGAATTGTATTTAAGAAGGACTTTTCTGAGCTGGCGGGGTTAAAGCCAGCGGGAGGGGAGCATACATTTTAAATAGAGTGAACTGGAGCACAGTGGCAGGAACACTGGCGAACTGTACGCAGAGCCCGAGAAGAAACAACTCGAATTGTTCTGAAGGAGAGACTCCGCACTGCCGCCGCTCGGGAACTCCTGCAAAATTCTCGGCTTTTGTCTTGGCGGTTTTCTCCCGGCCAAGTTGCTTCGCAACCCGCTTCCTTCCTGCCTTCCTTTCAGAGTCGTCTCACTGATTACATGCCTACCAACGAAGCCAACAAGGTGCCGCTGGTGGTCCACCAAGATTAATCCTGCCGGACCAGTTAGGCGCCCCGGAGAGAGCTTCATCAGCTAGATTTACTTACCGCTGATGCTTTTTAGCCGTGGGCCAAGAACTTCCGTTTGAGAGAGGATGACCCGTCGCAAGAGCAGACACTTTCGGTCAGAAGAAGCAGCTTCGGGGCTAACAAGAAGTCGACTAGCCTCGCAGCAACGCTGCAGAAAGATTCACCCTTGAAGAACAATTGTTATGGCTCTATAGGAAGCCGCAGGCCAATTTAAACAAACCTCGATTCTACCCACCCTCCACGCTGCCCGTACCAACAAACCCATTGTCCGTTAATCGCCAATCTACCACAGAGGATCACCATCGCCACCGGCCAATTTTACCTTTCCTATCCGCGCTCTACACACAATCTATTGAGAGGGAGAGAATCCGAGAATGTTTTTCTCCACCGTCCCAAAAAAAGGACTGGCTTGACTCTCTTCCTCTCTCTCTCCGTGTATTCCGCGACTGTAACATCCCACCGGAAATAAAACTCTGTTCGAATGCTGAAATCATTACTGGATCAAATGCGTTGGGATTCAATTTTACCTATGTGGTTTCAATTCCCCCCAGGATTCGCCCCCGCCCCGTACCCACCCCAATTCGTTAACTATTTCTAACCAAATGCGATACAGCAGAATATAATTCGAAACATGCGAAATGATCATTGAAATACCGAAGCTTCCAACGAGAATTAGATCAGTGATATTAAATTCTTAGCGTTCTTGGGTTAATCTCGGCCGGATAACAAATGATATTGGTATGAAGTAGTAGGCTTATAGGAGAACACTCTAATTAACCACACCTATTCGCAATAGTATGTTAGTTATCCGAGGAGTTGCGGAGCAAACGAGAGCGAGGAAGGTGGTGGGGTGGGGTGGTGCGCGGCGCGGCGCGGCATACCGAGCACTAGCAAAGAACCACAACCTCCATCGGCTGATGTAATCGGGGCTATCTTAGAGCGGCGATCGAAAATGCCATTGGAGTGGCACAATATTTTGCAGCGATGTTACAAGAGAGGAGAAACAAAGCCGTGCAACGAGCTCTATTGTCAGGGACCATAAATCGATGAGTGGAAACCGTGAAGTAGAAACATGGAAGCACGTACAGAACAGAGTGGCAGATAGGGAGAGAGGGAGAGAGGGAGAGAGGGAGAGAGGAAGCTGGGGCTGTGTCAGCATGGCCATTATCCACCAGCCACTGGGTATATCCTCGAATATCTATCGGGTTGCGAGTCATGCTGGTTCGCGTACTGCGGCCATTTGCGTAAAAATTTATTAAAGAGCTGCCAGCATGCAGGCGCGAGTCGCCCACGAGCCGACGCGCCCACGCGCCCACCTTTCCACAGTGTACTTTTGTTATGGGAGCGCAATAGCAATGTCCACCACTCGGAATTTCTAGTGGATTTTCAGTGGAGTGCAGCTAGCCCCGGGCGAATACTACGGAAACTGTTATGCTAGAATGACTGAATTAAGGATTTGGAAACTACAAGTAAGCGAGATATCCCTCGTACACCCCACCGATTCCAACTGGCAGGCAAATCTCTGCCGGGCCGGGCCGATCCCATCCTATACTCGATGCCAGGTGAATGGCAGCAAACAACTAGTTTCGAACAGCTGGTAACTCTGGCAAGAGTTGCTCAAATGGAATGCCAGTAGGGAGCAAAACTCGCAAATTTTCTTCCACGGTTATCTCGAGCTCTCAGTCGAAGGAAACGGCTTGAAACAGGCTCGTCGTTAACGCTCGCGAGAATAGCTTCTCATTATACGTTCAAATAACAGGCGAATCAGCCACACGTGCCAGTGCAATTCAAGCATTCCCAACGCACATTGTAATGTGCTCCGAAGCGACGGAGAATACGTTGTTAATTTTATGCATGAACTAGGAATTACCTTTTAATTTCATTAATGGTTATGATATTTGCACGAGCCGGCTGGCAGCCACATGGGATTTTTAGTCCGGCCGATTAGTATGCACGGTACAAAGGATATGGAGGAACAATCGTGGTATATGCGCTACAATAAGCCGCGGGGAGGCCCTGCCCATATTGCACCCGAGTAATTATTCTATTTCTACATTTCTGCCAGTGTCAAAGCGCCCCTCCCTCCCTTCAATGATGTCACTGGGTTTCCACCATATTGATACCGTCATTTCTAACGAGCCGGACACTTTAGATGCTTCGTTATCGCGAGGGATCTTCAGCTTTTACGTGTTTCCAGGCGTGTGTATGGTGTATAAGGCCGTATAATCCGCGCTCGAATTGCGGCTGGCACGGAGGATCAGTCTACAGTAATTACTAGTTACACCCAAGGGACAGATCCCCATTTCAGGGCTTACC
The DNA here is from genome assembly GCA_910591665.1 of Ectemnius continuus. Classification (NCBI taxonomy): domain Eukaryota; kingdom Metazoa; phylum Arthropoda; class Insecta; order Hymenoptera; family Crabronidae; genus Ectemnius; species Ectemnius continuus. The sequence goes on from OU342866.1 coordinate 1,069,056, forward strand.
TCCTACCCGAGGCTGCTGCCACTCCTCGCCACCCACCCTCTACCCTCCTCCTCCTCCTTTCCGCTCCTGTCTTCGTCATTTTCTAACTTAATTCTTGCGATAATTTCGAATGCACCCGATGCGACCGAGTTCTCCGCGCTGCCAGCAGAGCACCAACTTTCTTCCTCCTTAATAACACGGCTACTTTTAATGCAATTGCAACGAGTTCAAGCAGCTTGTTTTGCAGCGAGCAAAACGCATCTCGGAGGCCCGTAATAAGAGCCGCTCGACACGCCGGCAACTTGATTAGAACGGAAAGCCCGGAGCGTTCACTACGATAAGCGGGACATCCTCCCAGTAATATATACATATATTTTTTAACTCGTCGATTCTATAATTAGTGGCAATTGTATCATCCTCTGCCCCATGTTAATCTTATTCAGTACTCGACCGCACTATCCAGAACACACTCGCTCCTGGAAAATCGTTTCCGTTGCGCGGACTATTCCCGGGCCACGCGCGCTGCGTAGGTTCGTTTGCCGCATGATTTGAAAGGTTGACGGAGCACGAAACCAGACCGGAATAGTTGGTACACCCGACCGCGTTAATTAAAAGTTCACGATGTTTGCTCGGAGCACCCCGCACTAATTGAACGCCCAAGAACGACTGTCGTGAAAGGTTCAACATTTCATGAAATACTCCTATTCAATGATCCCTGCCTTTTATGCCGAAAATAAAGACCGCCTAAATCCAATGAAAGCCGGCCGTGAGAGATGTTCTCACTCGACATTTCGCATTAGGCCACCCTCCAAAACCTTTCACCACCGAACCACCAACCTTTCCTATTATTATCCTATTTCCAAGGCGATTTTCTTCCGATCAGCAGTTGGAAAATGTATCGTAGCAGCGCGGCAAAAGGGTCAACGCGACATAACTCGGCTTCGGAAGTACTGAGATTTTTCTAGGAAGCTGCTTAAGGCCGTTACGCTGGATTTATTGTACCTCTATACTTTACCACATACATTCCTAGCTTGTGGAATTAAGTATCTACTGCGATAACACTGGCAGAGCCAGTAGCGACTATGTACCTCAGGATAAAGTACTGCACTGGTAAAACCCTTCCTTCCTCCATCGTTCTATGTTAATTCCCAACTAGTTTATCTTCGAGTAAGTTCATCTATTGTCTCCTCCGCCAATATCGAAAGCGTTCACTCCTTGGGAGGAGTGGTATCAAAAGTTTCGCGGTGCTTTCGTTCCTCCCATTGAAAGGGAGACGCTGTTTTCCCGATCGAGGCGCTCGTGCCCCAGCTCCCGTGCGTATCCAATCATGCCGGATAACTGACTGTTTTGTAAGAAGAAGCTGCGAACATAGTCGGCTCGGCTCCTCTCGAGCGAGCAGGGATTTCGTTTATTTTCCCGGCCGCACGCGCACCCACGTAACGCCTCTTTCTATGGAAATTGAAATTCGCGGAAATGTCGCTTGGATCTAAAAGCAGCGCGCTTCCACTGTTCGGCCGAGGGAAAGCGCGTCCCGGTAACAAAAAGTGGCGCGGGATTAAAAAGAACCAGATGAAAAAAGAGATAGTCTCTCACTTGGCCCATATAGCGAATATTGATGCGCAGCGCGAGGGCGGAGCTGTAGCTGTAAATTTTCCGTCTAGAGTGATGTTTCGTATCGCCGGAATTGTTAGGCAGATGGCTGCGGATACTCGAGAGTAACGCGCTTTACTCCAATTTTGCGACAGGCGGAGCATTCCGCCGCTCTGAACTGACTCTCAAATAGTTGCGCGCGGCTACCCCTTCCGCCCCACTCCTCCTCCACCGCTCTCTCTCCGCCGCCATGGAGAGGATAATCAGCTTTAACGTTAATTTTGTACGAATGAATAATAAAGCGAGCGAGCGCCCACTTCCCCGGAAAAGCTGCCTTCGAACTCAGCCATCTCTGAAATCTCTCCCTTCCAGTACCGTGGCTCGCAGAATTAATACGCGCCGGATCCAGACAACCGAATTTAGTGATCGAGAAATTATCGGTCGGCGCGAACCAACGACAAATAGGTTTGTCAGAAGAGATAAGACACGGCGCAAGGAGGCTTGCCGCGATGGCGAAGAACGTCGGATGCGGTCGCCTTTCCACGTTTGTCCCAAGCGTTGAGGGAAGAGACGGTACTAGTCCCTTCAGGAAACGAGCCGCAGAGCTTCGCTAGAATGGAAGCCCCTAGGAGCGGATGTTCCAGCGATAAATTCCCCGGGAATTGTGACGCCTGCCTCCTGACCGGGTGGCGCCAACGCCACCGAAACTAACAGATAGAAGTCCTCACCGAAACTGGTCTCCTTCTAGCACCTCGCCCCACCTTTTATACCTATGTATACCATCGACAGCCCCACCCAACTTTACCCAACCTTTTCCCTCCCATTATGCCACCGTCTCCCAAACTTTTCCTTCACTAATTTCGCAAGAATAACCTTGCTGATCCTCTAAAGGGCAAGTAGCGTAAGGCAGGTCGATTGAAAGTGGGTGGAGAAAGGTGGGGTGTACAGGAGAAAAGTTTCCACAGGAGATCGACGATTCGAGTAGTTAGGGGAGGATGGCTACCCCCGGGATACACCGGGTAAATGCTACGGACAATTATCGCGCGCTGCTGTAAATGCAATTTCGAAACGGGTCACGAGATAATAAAGGTCGCCGGAAGTAACTCGCCCGCCGTTCTTTCATCCTTTCTCCAATCGACTTTGTCGCCTCCGCGCGCTTTGGGAATCGTTCCCTCTTTCTCTCTTTGGCCTCAATCCCGCATTCACACGTATGCCCTCGTACACATACGGCGTTATCACCCCTTGAACCACCTGTAAAATCTAGCTTACAATCTGATTGCAGCTTCCGACCGAAATCTCTAAAGCTTGGCGAACAATTTAGGGAAATTTCGAACACTCTGAAAGCGAAAGATCTCGGAAACGGTTTAGAGAAATAAGACCTGAAACTTCTATTCGCCTCTCGGCCTTCCAATATATCCGATGGAGATCGCCAGAATGTATGCAAATCGCGGATAATGTAAGATTTGAATAGAACTTTGCTGAATTGTTCATAAATCGATTGTTTGAGTATCACAATGGAAAGAAAACAAACAATCAGTCGCAGAAATGCTGGAATTGTATCGGAAATACACAGCAAAGTCCTCCTGAATAACCAATTCAGTTCTAATTTCGACGGTTTTTCCAATGTTTTTCATACTTCCCGACCTTTCCCGGGGCTGAAACTTTGTAGAAAGTGTTTTTTTGCATCGAGGAAAACGTAGAAAAAATTCCAGAGCCCTAGCTCAAAATTCATTTTTTCGCAAATTTTTTAAGGCATACCCCTTCAAAAATTTTCGATTTTTCGAAGGTTCTGGGATCGGGACGAACGCTTGATTTTTCGATTGCTCGTGTCTCAAAACGGAAAAAAAACATCAATGTTGTGGGGGAAATGCCGGAATTCTACCTAAAACAGGTGGAAAACCGATCTTGAATATTTCATTTCGATGGTTTTCCTCATGTTTTTTTATCTTCCCGACCTTTCCCGGGGCTGAAACTTTGTAGAAAGTGTTTTTTTACATCGAGGAAAACGTAGAAAAAATTCCAGAGCCCTAGCTCAAAATTCATTTTTTCGCAAATTTTTTAAGGCATACCCCTTCAAAAATTTTCGATTTTTCGAAGGTTCTGGGACCGGGACGAACGCTTGATTTTTCGATTGCTCGTGTCTCAAAACGGATAAAAAACATAAATGTTGTGGGGGAAATGCCAGAATTCGACCTAAAACACATGGAAAACCGATCTGGAATATTTCATTTCAACGGTTTTCCTCATGTTTTTTTATCTTCCCGACCTTTCCCGGGGCTGAAACTTTGTAGAAAGTGTTTTTTTGCATCGAGGAAAACGTAGAAAAAATTCCAGAGCCCTAGCTCAAAATTCATTTTTTCGCAAATTTTTTAAGGCATACCCCTTCAAAAATTTTCGATTTTTCGAAGGTTCTGGGACCGGAACGAACGCTTGATTTTTCGATTGCTCGTGTCTCAAAACGGATAAAAAACATAAATGTTGTGGGGGAAATGCCAGAATTCGACCTAAAACACATGGAAAACCGATCTGGAATATTTCATTTCAACGGTTTTCCTCATGTTTTTTTATCTTCCCAACCTTTCCCGGGGCTGAAACTTTGTAGAAAGTGTTTTTTTGCATCGACGAGAAAGTAGAAAAAATTCCAGAGCCCTAGCTCAAAATTCATTTTTTCGCAAATTTTTTAAGGCATACCCCTTCAAAAATTTTCGATTTTTCGAAGGTTCTGGGACCGGGACGAACGCTTGATTTTTCGATTGCTCGTGTCTCAAAACGGATAAAAAACATCAATGTTGTGGGGGAAATGCCGGAATTCTACCTAAAACAGGTGGAAAACCGATCTGGAATATTTGATTTTCGCGGTTTTCCGTATGTTTTTTATACTTTCCGACCTTTTCCGGGGTTGAAACTTGGTGGGGAATGTTTTTTTGCATCGAGGAAGAAGTAGAAAAAATTCCAGAGCCCCAGCTCAAAATTTATTTTTTCGCATATATCCTGACCTTCCCCAACTCTTCATAAATCGATTGTTTGAATATCAAACGAACATTCCGCAAAGATTCACGAGTGTAAAAGCCAGATTGCATCGTAGAAGACAAATAGGACAACTCAAGACCGTCAAGAAACATTGCAACAGCTAGAATTAGTAGGGTGTAACGATGTTAAATGATGCATTGCCCACTATTTGATCCTAGCCCATCTGATTGAGTACCCTCAATCTCCACTGTTTACGTTAATTGCTTGAGCTTTGATTAGAGAGGGATCGATCCAGGTTGCACGGCCAAACTAAGATTACTAGCCGCGCATCCATCAAATAATACCCAAGAAGGATGCAGAATCTCCCGATCGTGCCTGCTCGCACATCAATGAAGTTCAGCCAAGTTAACGCGTCGAATCTTGCTTAGAGAGCTCGAGAAGTAGAACTCTGTCCCGTGAGCGTGGAGCGTCGATTAAAAGCTCTGGCGCAGATAAATCAGTAGCGCGCAATTATAACTTATCCTGACAGTTCTCCGGCAGGGACAGCAGCCCTTATAAATCGATGAGGCTTCGGCTAGATTAAGTCTGGGTTTGCGGCTTGCGGCTTGCGGTTCATTCTGACGAGCAACTCTATCACGCCAATGCAAATGTTCACTCAAGCCTTGACAGGGATTCTTCAACTTTTAATTAGCGGTCAAAATAACGGGTTGGAGAGATCTCCCTCTCTCTGAGGATAGTGATCCGATGCGATTATCTACTCGAGCTGTGAATTGGAAAGGCGGCTGTTACACGCCCGAATTCGTTTCTCATCCCAGAGGAATTAAACTCTTTGGACATCCCTGATAACATGCGCTTCTGTCTCTTTGAAGGGCCGGAGCCGATCGTAGATAGTGCGAGGGCCGCGCTTAATCATGCTAGATTTGCTTCTCGACTTGTTTAGAAATGGAGCGGGCGCGCGCGCGCGCCTGCATTTCTGCCGGCGGAGTAGCAAGTTTATCTGGAAGCACTTGATCCGAATGGAAGCCTCTAATGCAGAGAGCAAGCAGAGATAAAGCTCGCAAGAGCGCGCACACGATTGCGAATCATGATTCCGCTCAGTTGCGGTATTTATACACAGTCGGGAAATTAGCCAGGATTTTGAAACAAGTGAGAAAGAGAGGCGTTCTCTTTAACCAACAATATTTTTCACACAGTCCGCTGGTCGTTCATTTCGTTCCCGTCCTGTTCATCAGCGAGTCGGTAATTATTTTCGAAGCATTTCCTAACCCATAATCAAATGGTAATCCCCTTATAAATGTCCCTAATTGCTTAATAACCGCAGCTAATTATACAAAGCGTCCCAACTGGCTGGTTTGTTTGTAATTACTGTTTCAAGCATGCACCACAAATTTCATTGCGAGTTTTATAATCTGCCCGGAATCATCGAGTACATCTGACCGTACTGTCATATTTCGTTGCGAACAATTCCAATAATACTCGTTCACAATGAAATTAAGAGAACTAGCGCATAATAAGCAATTAATGGGAAAAGCATGGCGCGCTCGGCATACCGAATGCTGGTCATTTACAGTTGGCGGCGCAAATGAAGAGTTTCAGCAAAAGGAAATCAAATTAAAGAATTAGGAAGAATGACAGATAATTCCTGAGGGTTCACGCGACAGTAATTCCCGAGGGAATGGCAGTGGCTGGCCGAAGCTCCGAAGCTCCGAAGCTCCGAAGCATTGGGAGGATGGAGGAGAATCCGGAGAGAGGGTGGGAAGAAGAAAGCTGAAGGGAAAAGAATGGCCCCGTATCCGGGAGTTCTCGCAAAAGATAGAACGCACCGTAATTTCGACCTATTCTTCGAGCTGTCCGATTTCTCCAACCCGCCTTTGCCCCGACGGCAGCGGCACTGCCAGTGGCGACGGCGGCGCGGCGTGCCCGTCCTGCCACGTCTAATTCTATCCGATTCTTCGGACCACCGGATTGCCAAACGCTGAAAAACCCAACCGACTGACCCATCCTGGTCGCTCGACGTTTCGTTAAGCGCGTGTAAAACAGCGTTGATTGATTGCTCGGTTATTTAGCTCGCTCAGGAACTGCAAAGTTCGGACTGACTGAACACCACGGCGAATTTGCAGGAAGAAACACAAAGCCCCGTGTGACTCGACTTATTTTCGTTAAAGCGATTAAACTCTCGTTACTCCGGCAACTCGACTAGAATAAATTACGACGAAATACAGGGCCGCGCCCGCTACTGTGCTAAAAACGTCAATTAAGCGTCGAGGAGAATCCAGGAGGAGGATGTAGGCATTCGACTGGCCGAACACTCCAAGATCCTCTTCGGATTGTGAAATAAAGAAGCGGAGGGCGCGGCGCGGGGCGGAGGGCTGCCAGCCATTGCAGGAAGCAAAATTCCTTTTCGTGAAATCAAAGAAAGACTACTGGGAGATATAAAGATTGCACGGGGAAAGGGATGGTCGAGCGAGAGAGAAAGGAGGGGGTGAAGGAGGAGGAGGAGGAAGGGTAGAGGATCGGGTGGCATCGGGAGGATGGGGAAGCTAGAGAGGCTTCGGCGTTCTTTGGTTCGCCGGGATTAGCCGATCCTCCTTTTTTCCTCCTGGCCATATCCGATCGAAGGAGTGAGCTGTGTGCCATGGAGTTTCGGCCCGAAACGATCCGACCTTCTTTGAAGTAGGTCGGCACGGGTCGTTACTTCGTGACTTCTAGGTAAAAGCGGCAGTAAAAAGGGGGCCTCGATAATATTAATGGTATCGCACTCAAGTGGAATGCAAGAAGACATCTATACAGCGGACAATACCGACGCAATAAATTTGGCGCGAAGGAGTTGCTTTAGCCAACAATGGCAGCGTGCAGGAAGAACTTGATTGACGCGCAATTTGCCTTCTCGAATTAATAAGAAATTCATCGCTCGCCAGCCTGGCAATCTCTCATCGATGAAAGGAATGAGTTCAACACTCTCTCCCTCTTTCCCACTCTCTCACTCTCACTCTCTCTCTCTCTCTGCTGGTTATCGGGGATAAATCGAAATGATGAAGTGGCCGCTCTCAACGCGTTCCCGGTGTGTTTGCAGACGTCTGTGTCCTATATACGCGCGGCGCGCATCAATTAACAATGATGAGAGTACTTACACATTGTCCATCGCAATGGCAAACTAACGAGCGAATCGAGTACGCCATCGTTAGCTCGAATTTACCGGGGAACTTTCCACTCTCCACCGCCAAACGAACGGGGGCTTCGAAACTTTCGAATTCAATTCACGGCCTTATTCCCTCGGCAAAGAAAGCTTAATGGGATGGGTAATCCGGCTGCCAGGACAATCGCAACCCAGGGAAAAAAGCTAGATTCTGTACACGATGAGTGGTCGCCCGTAAAGTCCTCCGATTCCCACACGCCAGCTCATTTCTTATCCAGGCAAATTCATTAAAACTTTGATCTCCTTCTTGCGGCGGACATAGATATAGAAACTTCACGCTTCTTTTATTTTCTATGGACCAAGAACGACATCCAGCTCATTTTCAACCGTTCCTTATTGTTCCTTAAACTTTTAATTGCCAACACACACACCCAGTCAGCCTCTCTCCTTATTCCCTTTGTAGAGGAAACACGAAATAATATACTTGGCATTATGATTCACTTCTATTAAGTCGACTTTATTGGCAGCTCGATATTTCGTGAGGTGGATGGCGCTATTCGGGAAGGAAAGCTGTTTTTTGTACCTAAACGTGGCGAAACCTCGTCGAAAATAGAGCTTGGGTTGGCTCTGCTATGGCAGGAAGAAAATAAGTTTCGTCGAGAGTGTTTCGCGGTGCGCGCACTCGAGGAACTCGAGGAGGAGACACTCGGGGAAGCCGGAAAAATAAATACAACCTCCGAAGGAGTTATACGTACGAAGACACGCTCTCCTCTCTCACCTTCATATTTCTTTTTTATCTCCCCCTGATATATAACGCGCGCACCCAAGTTATCAGTGCTAACCTTTAGGCTGAGTTTTATGTGGGTAGCAGAAGGAATGGCAGAGAATAGAAGGAAAAAATGTGGAGGACGCGTGTTCGCAGGTGCTTTCTCTTTTGTTTTTCGCCGAATAATTCTGTAATTGTTGAACTAGCGGCTTGGCCGCTGAGGGCGCGACGTCCCTCGCGAAATCCGAATCAGGGAATCCGAAAAGCCGACACGATTTCATCGACGAGTCCGTTGGGCAGAAGAGCGCAGCTGGATTCGGCGAGGGATATATAGATGCGAATGCTTCCGCGCTCGAATTCGAGTCCGCTCCGATTGCCAGTCGGAAAATTGACTGACGTAGATAGTATGCGTGACGGATATGTCACGCGTCGGAATTGCCACTCACGGCCCCGCCGCGCCGATGCAATAAATACCTGTTGGACGGACGAGTTCACATCTTTCGTCCGATTGCCAATAGCGATTTGCGGTGGCGCGTAATGGCCGAGATAACCGGAAGCACCTTCCGGGATTCTGCTTCGAGCGGAGAAGCCGTCTCTCACTGAAAGTAGAGCTGCCTTCTGCAGGACTAGAAGGACTTCACCGGCATTACTGAACGACACAACGATCGTTTTGCCCGTCGTGGAAAGTGTAGGTACACGCGGCAAATTATGTATTTATTGGGGCGCGGTGCAATTTGTACGCAGGGACATATCGAATATCGATATCAAAGGGGTGAAAGAGCGAGGGTGGGAGAGAGAGAGAGAGAGAGAGGTTCTAAGGGAACACTAAAGTCAGAGGGCCGTTCGTTTGCCAGTGGCACGTTCCGCACGTGTTCGGGACGTTGAAGCAGCGCGAAAGAACGTGCTGCCGCTCGATTTCGCAGGGCGCCTTTTATTGCCGCCGCGACTTTCATGGCCCGTGACGAAATATTATCCGTAATTGAATCGCTAATATATCAGCCGGAACCGCCCCACTAAGTACCCCGATCGTTAAAGAGGCTCCCGCCACCCATCCCTCTCGGCATTTTCTCTCCTGTCCACAATTACTCTAAATCCGTGCAATGCCTGTCCAGAAACGTGACAATCCGAACCAGCCATTTAATCTTAGTCCCTCATTAATTCTTAACCGACCAGTATATATTATTTACCAAGCCCGGGCTACCAAGCTCACCTGCCTGTCGAACGGACTAATGGCCTGCCCTATGATTCACGCTTTTTCCACCACTATCCGTATCTCTATCTTCCTTTTAAAGCTCGAATTCTGCCGCAGCTAGCTCGCTCGGGCTCGCTCGAGCTCACGGCCCAAGCTTTTGCACGACGGGCCGTCAATTCTTTTTCTTCCTCTCGCCTACAGCGATGTCTGCCTGTCTACCTGACCGTCTATCAATTTATTCAACACCGAGTTCGCGCGAGATAAACAAGGAGGGGAGTAGTTTCGTCGGTGACGCGCGGCGCGGAACTTGCCAGCTTGGAACGGAAATTTACGCTTTCGCACACCTCTTCTGTCGGCCGCGCCGGAGATATATTGATTGTGTGCTAGTACACCTTACTCGCTAAATAATACCAGTAATCCCCGGACTCTTCTACTTGGCGGAAATGAAGCACTGCTTCCTCCCGGCCTTTCTCTTAATGGAAGACTTGCCCCCATCACTGCTAATCAATCTTACAGAATTAGCTGGGCAACACCAACAGCCCCCCTACTTCTCCGATTCGCTTTGCTTCCTGTTAACAGCTATTCTCTGTTTGCACGCCCTATTAACCTAACGGGCTTTGCTAAATATTTGGCTCGCTTTCCATATTAACTAGGCACTTCGCTCTCTCCAAGCTTATCGGCCAATCCAAGTGGTCCGCTTCTAATTAAAACTGCCCTCGGGACTCTCCAGTTTATTCGCCGAGCGCGTTTGCAAACTCTTTCGTTCTGATTGTTTCCCTCCAAGGGAGAAGCAACAACACCGCCGAGCAGTCTGCTGGCAGTCTTAACCGTGAGAAATTAGAGCTGATATGGGAGAGCACGCTGAACGTAATGCTGTTAGCGCACATCAAGATTTTCCCCGAGACCGAGATACCCCATGTCCTAATGAGCATTCTTGCTCGACTGAATGCAAATGGACGACGCGGCTACTCCCATCCCGCCAAGCTTTATCCTTATCCAGAATACTCCTCGTAATTTATGGTACGTGGTCGCTCTGCAAATCGATATCTTACCCTACTCCAGCCCCTCCCTCCCATAACAAATTAGTACTGTCAGATTTCTAGTTCACCAAGAGGGATTTCTTTTTAATTTATAATGGTCCTATGTCACGAGACTCTACCACGATATCCGCATACCGGCCTATATTTAGATAGTGCGACTCGGGAAAGAATTCCGTGTATCACACTTCTTTTCTTAGCTGGCAAGAAGATAAGCTGAATCGAGCGGGAGTAGATTTCAGTGGGAAGAGATCGAGCAGCCTGATTTATAGGACGCAACTTCCATCGAAGTTGATCGACCGATAGTCCTTTTTTCACTGACCGAGAGCATTGAGGATTTTATCAGTGGGCTCCTCGAGAGGAAGCTGAATGGCCGATAATTTATGAAAGGGAAATAGGTCAGGAGATCAACGAAGGCCAGAGGCTAGATGCTAGATCATGGACGTCTTTCAATAGGCTTTCCCTCCTGTTTGCCCGGCGATATGTTTCTCGCCAATAGTCACTGCGCAATGACAATGGATTCTCCCATAGGCCGGCTTCATTCAATCGGCCGATGGATGGAAAACAAATTGGTTCCTACAAACACGTGACGAACTTTCAGTTTCCAATTGGCAACCAAAACGGATACTTAAGCAAATACCTGGCGGCGCGTTTTACAGCCAATTATTGCTGCACGAGAGAATGGAATTGTGCAAGCATGCTGAATTATTTGTCGATCGAAAACCCTCCCAATTGATGACTGGGTCGGCGATCACGCTATCGTAGAATATCCGGCCGCCACATATGTATGCCCCAGTTGAATTGCCCGAATGCTTAATAGCTTTTTGGAACTCTCGTTTACATAGCCTTCCCTCTACAACTGTTGTGCTCGGAGCTCGGAAAATCTCATGCGCGTGCCACCCCTAACACTGGGCCACGGCATGGCAGATTTTTGACATTTTTCGCATTTCCTGCATTTTTCCCAAAGTCCCACTGCACACACGCCGACATACGCGAACAAATATCCACGTTATCCACTGGACATGGGTCCATTCCTCGATGAGTCACGGCACACCAACCATTTTACCAATAGGAATCCAAATCACGAGGCTAATCCACTTTGGATAATGGGAGCAGGAATTTCATTCCCTCTATATCTATAATACCTCAAAGAATGCTCGTTACAATGTTCAAATTATCGAATTGGACAAAGAATTCCGGAGAATTGGAACAAGTCAGGGAAAGTTCAAACATCTGATCGAAACGTGAATGGTTGCCAGGCGCAAATAGTAGAGGCTTTAATTTAGGGGAGTTTAATTAGCTCAATTCCGGAATGGCGAACCATTGCAACGGTGGTGTACAATTTTTATTCGTGCCGTGCAGCTGGTGGTAATTGCTTCGTTCTAAAACGGTACCGAAACATTCTACTGCCCCGGACAATTGTTGTAACGTCGGCACACAATCTATGCTACGCGCGAAAAAAGGACTATTTGCGTATAATACTTCGGAGCTTAATGTACCACGGCCGAACAACTCTTGCACACGCACTGAAAAATAAATGGGGACAAGTATACCTCTGCGTTATGGTGCTTCCGCCTGTTTATGGCCTTCTATTTATAACTGATTTCCTATGCACTGTTACTTGCTACACTTTATTGTTCCAATTACTTGCCGCAGGATACGCGAGACCCATTCTTTTCACTGGTGCGTTTCCATTCTCGCACCTAGCAGTTGCCACTTTTCTTGGCCCGACTCTAATCCAGTATTCCCTCGGGATCAGGCTTCCTCATTCACTTTGCGCACAGCTAACGTTGTCCTCAACTTCCCACGCGGGCACGGTTATCAAAGAAAACAGGGAACGAAGTTAGCGCCGGGGACGTTTAACACTTTAAGCTCTATTGTAAATTCATTCACCACTTAACTCGCACCCGCTGCTTAAGGCACCTTACCCTTACCCGAGAGTGAGGACATTTCACGCTCTCCTTGTTACTTTGTCGCCAGCCGACCTCCTACTAAACGCTTTCAGACTTCCACACATTTAAGTGTCATCAATCGCTCGGCCAACAGACCCACCCATTTCCCCCTTCCATCTATTAATATCAATCATACGAAACTAGGGAAACCCAGCCGTCGCGTCGCGTCGCTTGCCTGTTTTTCAGCCTGACAATTAATGGGAAGAAATGAGTCTCCTGTAAGACTAATACCAGAATGTTGAGGCAAGTTTGCCTCCTAATGGTGCGTCCTGATACTCAATGAAATACTCGCTGGCAACTGGCGCCCAAAGCAAGCTTCGGAATTAACGGCAATTAAGGGGCGATGGCCGATGTGGAGAAGAAGTTAAGTACGACCGGGTAAAATTTAATTTTGAACGCATCAAAGTTTCCTAATAAAATCTTCCGAAGCTGAAACCCCATTTAAATCCTTCGTCCACACCTGCCTGTCCGGAGAACTAATGTACACGCTAAAATAGGAAACTTTTGACACCAGCTCGATACCAACTACGTTCACTCTCGAGCAACTTTCGTCTTTTCGTAAGGTTCAACTCCGATAACTTTCATATCGGCAAAAACCTCCGAGCTAATTTTATTATATCAAGAAATAACCCGCTCGGCATATATTTAAATGGAGCTGAAATTATAAACTGCGTTTATTACGTTATTCAATACGCATTGAGGAAATACATGTTTAATTCGGTTGGTTCGCTAAAACAGACTTTTAATATTCAGAGAACTCGTGCGACAGCTTTCAATATACGCTAATGATTCAGCGCGAAATCGGAGAAGACCATACTGTTCGGATGATATCACCGTTACCGCTCGATATAGGATACTCATATTTTCGCCTGAAATCTTTTTGTTTATCTATTTGATCCGTGTACGTTCAGCTCAACAGCGCTGGCCAGTTTGTCATGAATTTTGATACGGAAAATGCGATACGGCCAAATGTAAAAGAGCAAACGCTACTAATGTTGAAGTTAATGGCGGAGGGGTCGCACTAACACTCGTCCAAGTGATTGGAATATCGTATCTCGTCCATTCAGGGCTGTGGGAAAAGCAGGAAGGAAGTAAGTTCCGGCTAGCTTTTACGGGATATGAACGTGGCTCGAGGGTTCAGCAGCTTCAAGCGCACGGTATTGGCTATCTGGCACTAGTCAGGGATTCAAGATTCGGGAGAACAAAGAGCAGAGGCGCCGGCAAGTCCAACTGCGCAGAGACATAAAAATTACCCAGGAGGGTTGCCTCGTGCGTCATTGCCACTACCTAGGCGGCGGGGCTTAATGCCCAAAGTTCCTCCAATCTTCGGCCAACTCAATATATTCGTCCACCAGACCGATTCTTCAGTCTTTCGAAATCATCGCCCCTAGCCACGGTCAGTTACCCCATTCTTATCCACTCTTACTAGTAGCAACACTCCTTTAAATCATTCTATTTTTTCTCTCTTTTGCGAACGCTTGATAAATCAATTGTTTGAGTATCAAAATGGATAAAATCCATGAAACCAGTGGCAGTTATGCCGCAACTCAATTGAAAACACATGAAAAGGTCACACTGAATAATTAATTTCGTCTAATTCCATCGGTTTTTCCCATATTTTTCATACTTCCCGACCTTTCCCGGGGCTGAAACTTTGTAGAAAGTGTTTTTTTGCATCGAGGAGAAAGTAGAAAAAATTCCAGAGCCCTTGCTCAAAATTCATTTTTTCGCAAATTTTTTAAGGCATACCCCTTCAAAAATTTTCGATTTTTCGAAGGTTCTGGGACCGGGACGAACGCTTGATTTTTCGATTGCTCGTGTCTCAAAACGGATAAAAAACATAAATGTTGTGGGGGAAATGCCGGAATTCTGCCTAAAACACATGGAAAACCGATCTTGAATATTTCATTTCGATGGTTTTCCTCATGTTTTTTTATCTTCCCGACCTTTCCCGGGGCTGAAACTTTGTAGAAAGTGTTTTTTTGCATCGAGGAAAACGTAGAAAAAATTCCAGAGCCCTAGCTGAAAATTCATTTTTTCGCAAATTTTTTAAGGCATACCCCTTCAAAAATTTTCGATTTTTCGAAGGTTCTGGGACCGGGACGAACGCTTGATTTTTCGATTGCTCGTGCCTCAAAACGGAAAAAAAACATGATACTTGTGGGGGAAATGCCGGAATTCCACCTAAAACAGGTGGAAAACCGATCTGGAATATTTCATTTCAACGGTTTTCCCCATGTTTTTTTATCTTCCCGACCTTTCCCGGGGCTGAAACTTTGTAGAAAGTGTTTTTTTGCATCGAGGAAAACGTAGAAAAAATTCCAGAGCCCTAGCTCAAAATTCATTTTTTCGCAAATTTTTTAAGGCATACCCCTTCAAAAATTTTCGATTTTTCGAAGGTTCTGGGACCGGGACGAACGCTTGATTTTTCGATTGCTCGTGCCTCAAAACGGAAAAAAAACATGATACTTGTGGGGGAAATGCCGGAATTCCACCTAAAACAGGTGGAAAACCGATCTGGAATATTTCATTTCAACGGTTTTCCCCATGTTTTTTTATCTTCCCGACCTTTCCCGGGGCTGAAACTTTGTAGAAAGTGTTTTTTTGCATCGAGGAAAACGTAGAAAAAATTCCAGAGCCCTAGCTCAAAATTCATTTTTTCGCAAATTTTTTAAGGCATACCCCTTCAAAAATTTTCGATTTTTCGAAGGTTCTGGGACCGGGACGAACGCTTGATTTTTCGATTGCTCGTGCCTCAAAACGGAAAAAAAACATGATACTTGTGGGGGAAATGCCGGAATTCCACCTAAAACAGGTGGAAAACCGATCTGGAATATTTCATTTCAACGGTTTTCCCCATGTTTTTTTATCTTCCCGACCTTTCCCGGGGCTGAAACTTTGTAGAAAGTGTTTTTTTGCATCGAGGAAAACGTAGAAAAAATTCCAGAGCCCTAGCTCAAAATTCATTTTTTCGCAAATTTTTTAAGGCATACCCCTTCAAAAATTTTCGATTTTTCGAAGGTTCTGGGACCGGGACGAATGCTTGATTTTTCGATTGCTCGTGCCTCAAAACGGATAAAAAACATCAATGTTGTGGGGGAAATGCCGGAATTCGACCTAAGACAGGTGGAAAACTGATCTTGAATATTTCATTTTGATGGTTTTCCTCATGTTTTTTTATCTTCCCGACCTTTCCCGGGTCTGAAACTTTGTAGAAAGTGTTTTTTTGCATCGAGAAAGAAATAGAAAAAATTCCAGAGCCATGGCTCAAAATTAATTTTTTTGCAAATTTTTGGAGAGGTACACCTTTGGTGAACGCTTGATAAATCCATTGTTTGAGTATCAAAACGTGTAGAAAACAAAGAACCCATAGTAAAGAAGCCAGCATCATACCACAAAAGTAAGATTTTCATGATTTCCTGAAGGGAAAATGGTCCGATCCGTCGCTTCTTCTATCTACGATCAGCTGGGACTTGTCGAAAACAGAAAGTGCATGATCCTAGTCATTAGTAATGATGCGCAAAGCCACTCTCGGATTTCTTGCTGTCACTCCTAGGTCTGTTTTTACACGAGAGAGACTGGTTGGCTTGAAATCATGAGGTAATTGAGAGCGACGTTTACCGGATCCAGCGTGCCCGAATCTCCGAGGAGCTTGTCTACTTAACATCAAGATCAAAGTATAGATCAGCTCGTGCAACGCTGAGTTCGGGATTCATAAATATTCAGGATGACGAGGCGAAGACGTTGGCGCCGCCAGCATCCTAGAGCACCGGCCACCGTATTTTGCGACTAACTCTCTTTTCCATTGTCGCCAACTTCAACCACTATTAGAGAAATTGCGGTGACAGTACCAGCTTTTCACCAGCAAGTCTTAAATTCTCAGGACTTACTACTACTTCCACTGGTGGGATTCACTCGAACAGTATCAGATCGAATCAGATAGGAAAATCTGGGTCTAAAAATAGCAAGAATGGAGGATGAGGATGAGGAGGGAGGATACATATGATTTTGCGAGGATCTGGTGATATTTCAATCTACTTAATATTTCAGAGTCCAGGTTCTGGCGTGGATAGAGCCACCTTGTTATGATGATCCTAGTCAAGGCAGACATCCGTGAGATTTCCGATATAGATGCATGTATCTAAGATGCTCGGATATGGAAGGCAGCCGGGGCCGATATGCATGTGTAGTGGAAGTGGTGGTGCGCGGGAGAGTAGGATCTCTCAACGGCACGCAATCCCCATCGATTTTGCAGGGCGGCGAAAGCCCGACGAGCTTAGATATTCCGGCGTGCGAGCGAGCGCACACACCGCCGATAGATAGAGCCGACCTCTCCCACTTAGCTGCGTCCCCGCGAGCTTTAAAGTACCGGGGCTTTAGTTCAGTTACCAGACCAATCCGCACGTGTACCGCGCCCTCCTAACTTTCAGGTCAATAAGTCGCGCGCGCGCTGGGGGCAATAAACTGCCAGTCGCCCGACGCGTCCCTGCCACGCGCTATCCCACCCTGATAATTAATATTCATAATCGCACTCCACTACTCCAACTACTCTTTTCAATTGGGAAAGCAGTGCCAACTTTTCCAGGCCAGGAGGACAACCTATCCCACCCACCTCTCTCCAGGAAACATAGACCAGAGATGTGAATTGAATTTTAGTCGCTCGCATTATGAACCATACGAGCACTCCTTCTATTTATCACTCTAACAAGAAAACACTTAATTTTTCTTGAAGCAGCGATACTTCAGATCCACACGTGCATCCTGCATCCAGGATATCCTCGTGGGATTGGGAAGATAGGGCAAAGAGATAAAGAGAAAGTTGACTCTACAAACTGGAAGGGTAGAGAGTGATTTCTTTCGTCTAATCTGTTGAGGTTTTATTCTGCGAGGGGGTAGTTGTGGGTGGGATGGGGTAGATGGTGTGCACGGCAAAGGAGGAGCAGGCGGCTGGTAAATTCAGGGCGGACGCGGAGGTTTGCGCGGTGCATTTTAATGAACTCGGCATCTCATCCTGTTTTCTAGGGGCGCGAGTCGGAGCGCGGCGTGGAGCGAAGCGGAGCAACGTACCGGAGGAGCAAGCAGAGGGCTGAGGGTTGAGAGGCCGGAGGGCCGAGGGCCGAGGGCCAAGGGAGCGAGGGAGCGAGAGAGGGAGCAGAGGGCAGAAGGGGTTGAAAGCGAGCGAGCACAAGTAGGCGCGGGCGTGCGGCAAGGGAGAGAGCAGCGGCAGTGGCGTGGCAGGTGGTGAGGGAGAAGACGGTGGGGTGGACCGGAACCGGAAATGGCTGCGAGGTGGCTCCTGCTGGCGCTCCTCGCCGCCCACGCCGCGGCTCTTCCTGATATCATTAGGATAGGTGAGTATCTTTCCAGTTTCCTCTCGCGACTAAAAGCCTTTCTCTACTTTTTACCCTTTCCGCATCCTACCCTCCCTCCCTCTCCCTCTCTTTACCCTCCCAGTGAGAACCTATCACCATATCAAATCCACTAAGTATGCGCCTCGAAATCTCCACTCCCAGCTTAACCATCCCCCTGCTGGTTAACCGTTAGAAACGAACTCAATTCCGCATTACACATACTTTACTTATAATTACTGGTATTTGTGATCCTGCTGTGTGCACTGGTCGAATGGCAACAAACAACTAGTTGGACAGAGGGTCAAGCTCTGGGAAAGGTTGCTTTGAGGGCATTGCCACCAGAACAGTAACACTCGTCGAACGCATGCCTTGTTTCCCAGTTCACTCTCCGCTAGCAGTGACATACACGTCGCACGTGCGCGTTCAGTGGAACGAGACAATAGTCAGACAGCATGTGCAGCCTGTAGGCAAAGCCGAAACAAAGTGACTCGAACTGAAGGAGGAGGAGGAGGAGGAGCGAAGGGGGCCGAGGGGCCGAGGGGAGAATAAGTGAATAGTATATTGGAATACAATGTAGCATTGTAATTGGATCAAATGAAACTGTTGGGCCGCGAATTATTAATACGGTGGACGAAAGTGAATGTGCAGTGGGAGCGATGAGGGAGGGCTGTATTATACGAGTTCCCCACTAATGAATAGCCGTCAGACTGAAAACGTCTCTTTGGCCGGGTCGGGCGGTGCGCGCCTCCAGTATTTTTATCCTTGGCCTTATACACCCGATGAATATGCTATCGGCGTGCGTGCGCCTGCTAGAAATGGAACGCGGCTCCTAGACAATGGGAGCTCCGAGGAAACAGCGAGTAGTAGTCGTTCGCTCGGGTGGATGCGGTATTTAGAGGTGCGCTTGGCGACTGTAATCGAGTTGGTTGCACCGCGTTAATCCACCTCCGTTGGCTTTCCTACCATTTATATCCGGCTATCGCGCGATATTAAGTCGACCAGCAGCGGTATGCGAATGAATCGTCTCGAATATAAAGGGCATCGGCGCGCACCGAGGAATAGAAAGAGAGGGCAGCCTGGTAAAATTATGATTGTCGCGGAGATTCGGTTGCTTTATCTTCCCTTTGGATGGGGCGCACGCGCGCGCGCGGGGATGTCTGATTGTCGGGCGAGCTTGCAAAATATCCGGTGTATCCGGTATTGAAAGTCCGTTATGTCCTGTAAGGGCTGTTGCAACGTGTGCCTCTGCAACGTGCGTAATTCCACGGCGGCGTACGATAGAAATTTCTCGCGCGAGTAATTAAAGCGGCGCTTTATATACGACATTAGCGTGCGCCGCGACACAGGGCCGAGCGATCCATGCATCGAACCGGTATCAATTTACTGTTTTTACTGCGCCGGGGATGCTCGTGCCAGCAGCAGCCCCAACCTTCGTTTCCTGCTGGCATCAGCCCACCACCCGAGATGAGAGTGTCCGGGACGAAATAATTCATTAACAATCAATGCATATTCAGGCTCCATTAATTCGGAAGCGTGCGCGTAAAGGGTGACCGCCTGCAGGCCGCGGCTAACGATGAAATACCGAGCCAGCTCTCCATATACGCTCGAGCAAAAGAATCCAATCGTATATCGCAATTCGTGTACTCTCGATTCTACCTTCGGCCATTATTTATCGGGTATTACAGAAAAATGTACCGGCATTTATCTCGCCCCTTTGAAAAGGTATCCTGGCAAAACGGAGAAACTAGCTGATAAAGATCGCTGAAAGGGCAAATTAGTTTGGCCTGTTCAACATGCGCTCATTCAACATTCATTGGGCAAACATTTGTTGGAGCTAGCTAGGCTAGCTGCTCGAGCTACCAAAATCATGCCCGCGTTTCGAGAGCGAGTCGACCCTTTTTTGTCCGACTGTGTAAGCCGACCGCGTTCGTGATGTTTTTACGGCCAGCGCCAGATAAAACCGGGGCCGTTTTATATCGGGCGATAACTTGATTGCAGGACGATTAACTGTTTCCCAGCAACAAATTTTTGATGGATCGTCGATGCGAGCGGCCCGGCGCGGCGGGGCGCGGCGCATAAACGTTATATCGCTCTCTGGCTGCCGACGAAACACGCTTGAAAGCTTTATGGAAGTCAACTTTATTTCCCCCGGCAGAAAAAGAACCTCGCGCTGGTTACAAACGTGGAAAAAGATTTGTCTTCCTCAGCGGCAGCTTCCCTCAAGCCTTTACTTTGAGATAACCTGTCTACGTTCTGCGTAGCCCACTGCACAGAGACACCTCGATCAAATTTAATATATCTTTTTAACTCGAGCCAAGATAGATCAACCCCTCGGGTGGTACGCTCCGAGATGAAATAGAAATACTCATCTATTTTCGAGGGAACCTAATGAAGAATCTGTAACGCATTGCTGTAAAAAGGTAGAAAAATACTCTTTTCACATTCGGACGAAATGACGAATAGTTAATTGCGTTACTGACATAACGGTGGGTAAAAATATATCTCTCTTGTATCGAAATATTTTTTTT
The DNA here is from genome assembly GCA_910591665.1 of Ectemnius continuus. Classification (NCBI taxonomy): domain Eukaryota; kingdom Metazoa; phylum Arthropoda; class Insecta; order Hymenoptera; family Crabronidae; genus Ectemnius; species Ectemnius continuus. Next base: position 1,089,557 of record OU342866.1, read on the forward strand.
CCTGCACGCTGGCAATCGATTCTGGTAAATTAAAATTCCAAGTTTAACAAACCTATTAGCTGGTTGCACGCGAATCTGTAGCTCGAGTCTGGGAATAAATCAATATCCGCCTCTAACAAGAGACGTAAATTTATCTCGTAAATTCTATAAATCGCGGAGTCAAGCTGGCGCAGCTGTACGCTCAGTTACTTTATGACATGTGCGAGATTAAAATCAATTTATGGAACCAATTCCTTCCTTCGTGCAAGAGAGAAAGCGGCAGAGAAACCGAGAGTAGGAAATGCAATCGATATCCCGCGAGAAGTCCACATGAACTCCTCCAAAGATTCAATTAGCTAAATGTCCGTGCGAATCCTATATCGGCGTCTGATAGCAGCGGGCAAATCAGATTCCAAACGCACAGAGCAATCATCAGAGAGAAAGAGAAAACTGGAAGGGTCAAGCGTTTGCAAAAGTGAGCCAGAGTTGGCCGGCCATGCAAATCATTTCGGAGCTTGGTGAAAGGACTGTATATAAATCCAATTAAAAATTCGAATAATGAAGAGACCGCTGGTATTCGACCGGGAGTCTGTTCAAAACGAATCGTGTTAAATTGGAACGAGGAAATGTTGACAAAAATGAATGGCCATGAGAAAAATCATTGGACGAATAAAAAACGTAGTGCCGTGGCAGAGAAGGTTGTTGAAAATGTTGAATTCTCATGCGGACAAGCAGTTCTAATTGGAAATATATCTTCTTCGCAAGGGGAACAAAGGATTCGCAATCTATGAATTGAAAACTAGGTTTTGGTTTAATTTCCCTCGGCCATGCCAGGGGGATAGCTTCACTGGGAGAGTGGCGCACATTCGGCTATAGCAGGGCACAATGGTCAATGGACTAAAGTTGCTACAACTCCAGCAAAGTTGAACAATAACCCACTTTCCGGCGATCGCGAATAGTTGGAGATTTAATAAAGTACCGCTTCCACTCTCTCTTTTTCCCCCCATTCCCGTCCCACTTTCTATAACAAATGCAAAAAAGGCTATGGCCACGGCTCGCCGAGGCCCAGATATTCCAAGCTTTTAAATCACGCTCGCTCATCGACTCGGAAACAAAAGCATCGTTCCAAGTCAGCTATCCGGCTATCAAAACCAATCGGCTGTCTATTAGTCAGCTGAAGCGAGAACACCAAAATTGGTATTCCAATTCGGCCAATCGTTTAACTCATCAAAATTATTCATTGGATTCATCGGAGATGGAGCGTTTAATCAAGAGTGAGCTATCGCCTACTAGTTAATACCTTGTGCAGGCGATCTCTAACATTGCAATATTCATTGAAAAGAAATGTAGGTAGATGGTTCTATGAAAATTTCATCCTCCAAGTGGCACTAGCAGGAACACTGTAAAGGTCTTGCAAGATTGATGAAAAAGAGGATCGGCATGCACTAGCGTGCTTTAATAGGGAGGAAAAAAGGCGGAGAGAATGCAGAAGAGGTTCTAGAGTCAAAGTAGAAGTTTGCAGTATGGATACATGATTTCCCAGGTGGGCTGTTTCATCCGTCGGACGACAAGCAGGAAGTGGCCTTTCGCTATGCCGTGGAAAAGATCAACGCAAACCGGGACATCCTGCCCAAGTCTCGGCTAACTGCCCAGATTGAGCAGATAAAACCGCAGGACAGTTTTCACGCCTCGAAAAGAGGTGAGTCCAACACTTTCACCTTCTTAGCAATTAAGAACTTATACCATCGGGCCAATGTATTCTATCTATAGAGCGGCGAGGCCCCCTAATTAAATGAACTCTTTCTTAAGTAATAGAGGAGCACGGAAGGCAAGAAAGGAACCAATTCGATATTGCCTCGCGTATCTGCATGCTCGGAATCAGTTGGATTCAGTTGGTACTTTCAATAGGAATAGCCCGGCGAGAGTTCCCCCGACAAGAATATCGTGTACGTGATTGAACTTTCGCTGAATTTTCTGTTCCCCGTCGGCGAGCTTCGATTCTCAAGTATCCCGACGAAGAACATGCGCTCGAGACGCCCGAACTATTTCCAAAGTTCGCGTCCCCTATCGATGCCGGAATCAAACTGCATTTCCCTTCTACAAACTCGGTGGCCGCCTCGGCCTAACGCCTTCTCTGTTTTACTTTCCCCATAATCTAATAGGGTGCGCCTGCCCACTTGATCAAACCAACTTTCTCCCTTCCTCCTCCTCCCGGATTTCCTTCACTCCCTCTCGCTGCACAGGCGAGAGCAGCCTTTGCATTCGACGCCCCAAGGAAATTAGGTTGTTACGATTTCAAAATGTATCGCACGCCCCTATCTCCATTTCATACGGATCGAAGGACATTTCCTCTTTTCCGAGAGTGCGTTCCACGTAGAAAGTCGAAGCGTCTGCTTTCTACTTAATACGCTTTCGGTATACATTTGGAAAACATGGGCACGAAGCTCCGTTCTGTCTGGTTCGCGGATTTACGTAACATGGTTTTACGAGGACAGTGCGTAGATGGTATCCGCACTTTTCCACGGATACCCATCTATCTTCCGAGGGTGAAACATGCGCGAGACAGGCGTAAAGTTAACGAAGGTGTATGATCCGATTTCCACGGTGGAAAGACAGGCTCCGCGCTATGCAAAAGTAACGGAGCCCCGCTACTGTATTTTCCGCGGCTTGATGCTCCGCCTTAACAGAGCGAGAGTAGACAAGCTACGGTTGAAAGTTGCAGCACAAATTCCTCGAAGAAAGTGGATGCTCTCGAGGAGGAAAACTTGTTCCTCCGACTGAAAGTTAAAGGCGCGCGTTTTAAGGGGCAAAAGTAAGAGAATAGAATAGCAGAAAGCTTCAATCTCGGATAATTAGCAGGTCGAAACAAATGGCCGGGGAAGATCAGTCATGCGAGAAGAATAAACGGGACAATTTGGTAGAACGGGGTGATAATCCGAGCGTGTTGGTAGGAAGGGTGCTCGAATGGAAATCCTCGGGAGCTGACGGTAGGGATTCAGGGCCGGTAGTGTTGCCGGCTAACTGGAATCATAGGAGAAATATCGCGCTACATTTACCCGGCTTGTTCGTGCTATTCTCCATTAACAGCTCGTCGATTTGCGCAGGACGATTAAACTCACGGCACGGCCAATGCCGTGAGTAATTACACGGTAACCAGGTGGCCCGGTGCCGTGCGCTCATTAGCAAGCGCGCAAACACAACACGCGGCTTAAACGCGTGACGATTTGTTTTCGCCGGCCTTTTCAATTGCCGGCCTGCCTCCCTGCCTGCCTCCCTGCCTGCCGTCCGCACCGCTGTGCCGGACACAATTGTGAAAAAGGTATTCCGCCAGGGCGTCCCTGCTTTCTCGTGAAAGGGTAGCCGGGCGGGTTGGCGGGCGCGGCGCGGGTGGGCGCGCACGCCGCCACTTTCGCATGCTACCCCTTTGATGGCGCAGCCGTAGGGAAAGGAGGGCAACAAAGTTGTGCCGTAACGCGCCCACTATGAATAATGTAAGCGCTTCTCGCGATAGTGGCGACACTCCTTATTCCATCGGACGCGAGACCCCGTTCGCTTTGTTCCTCCCCTTTACTTTCCGCCCTAAAAACTAAGGTTTTGCTTGCAAAGTTCCATCCCACCTTCCCACTATCATCGAGGATTATAGCCACCTTTGGCCTACAACTTTGTCTTCCCAAAACCAATTCCCATAGCTCTTTACCTCCACCGCAATTTAATTCCTATTACATTGAGCTGGCATGTAGTCGAGGAGCAGGAGAGTTGGCGTATATATCGGTTCACTAGTTCAATCCAGAGGTTTTCACTATTTTCCTTGAGGAACTGTATCCTCCGTCTGTGTTTACCTATCAGTCTACATTGGCCAGTACATTGGCTGAGCACTCGGTCGTTCGCTTGTTGTTTCAAAAAGCCGAAATGTTTTTCAGTCGGTCGAGAGTCGCGTGGCTCGATGCCACTATATTTTGCGCTCCTATGAGCTTGTATTGACTTTTCCCCGGGAGCGACGTGTAGTTCAAAGTCGTCCAAGAGAAGGAATCGCACGAGCACGAACTTGAATGGACTCGGCGCGCTCCTAGCTAACTACATAGATCATTCCCTCCTGGACTTCCATCCTCCCGTAGATTAATGATGTGCTCGTACTTCATTCGTTCATACTTAATGTAGAGTGCGAACTAATGTAGAGTAATGGCTTTGCAGGAGATACGTTTTCCTAGCAAGTTAGATAATATCGTTGGTGCAAAAAATATGGGTTGAAAAATGTCCTATCAGAGGGCTGTTAATTTTGATCCGATTAGCAGGATATTGTGGAGCTGGTGGCATTTAGTAAGGAAGGAAAAATGGATATTCGTGAGTTTGAGACGGGCAGGAAGTTCAGGGGAAAGTTCGAAGAGCGTCGTTACAAAGCCGCTTAGGGGAATCCGGCTGAGACGGAGCAGGCCAACTGTGATCTAATGCACTAACGTGCTACCAGGACCACTTAGAGCCTGGTACGATCGTGTCGCGTTATTTCGTGCTTAGGTAACCGTTTAACGCCCTTCCCGATGATAGCCTGTAGTCACCTGAGCCGACAACCTCCAAAGCAACCGCCCAACCCGCTTCAGAGAACGCGCCTAGCAATTTTAATGAGGATCAATCTTCCCCGCTATCCCCTTTCGCCTCAATTTATTTCAATCGTCCGTCTAATAATCGTCAGCCGTCATTATTAATAATTCAGGCCGGAAGTTATATCTACAGCGGCTCGTAATCCCGTTTATTAACTTCCCCCATCGTAAAACGGCTTCGGCGCTCCAAGGAAATTTAACCCTAGCCACGATTTTATTCTATCCAGTGAAAAAGTACCGCTCGTAGAAAGTCCCGGCCTCTCAACTGGATTTTGCGGTAGGCAGTAATTAGATCGGCGAGTTGCGTAAAAAAGAAATGGTATATTTGAATGATTTATTCCAGCGCACGAGTCCCTGCAAGTTTCCCGCTCTGATAATTCTCAATTCAGGAACGCGAACCATCGGAATAGCCGGAGGGCCTCTTAACAAAACGTGACCATCCATCTAATGAATTCAATCGTGTCCACTTTCGGTGTAGATGATCGAAAATACCTCGAGCCCTCTGGGACTTTAATCCATCCTGGCACTATCGAAATGTTTGTAACCAAAATTCGATTGATGTACCAGCCCGAGAGAAATGTGGTACACTCCGGTGATTTGCGCTGATGAGAAAATAGCATATCACGCGGTGATTAAGAGTGCTAGATAAAACTAATAGAAGAATTAATGGAATTCAATTAGGATTCGGCTTTGGTTCCTGGTGCGATGGTGCGGCAGGCAATCTATGTCAGCGAAGACCCCTCTTTCCCTCTCTCATTTTCCTCCGCCTGACAAGTCTCCTCTCTCCTACCATTTCCAATAAAACGGGCTTCGATTGAAAAATGCCGCGACGTATAACTGACGCTAACAGTCCGCGAGGAAGGTGTGATTATCGTTTCCGTTCCAAAAAAGCCCGAAAAAAGGAATGCGAATGAAGGTTCAGCCTGCTGATATTGAAATGGCTCGCATCTCCCGTATCACCGCGTGCCAGGCCGAAATCGACACGATCTCCGCGAGTAGAAATTTTGTTGACAATATATACAAAAACGAACGAGAGGGCATGGCCGAGGTGAGTCGGTGCATTGACACGTGGATGCAAATGTTCGACCATCTATATGGGATCGCGAGCCAGGCCAAACTATACATTTCCCAAAAAGCGTGTTAGCCTCCGATAAACCGTGTTCTACTCGAGTTGGTACAGGTGTTGTGAAATTACAATGGCATACTCTGCCTCCCGACCACTCCCGAAATTATTCCCTTCCATGGCAACAACATTGAGATACTCGAAAAAGGGATAAAGTCAAAAATCCCCTACTATGAATTTAGAATTGTAATAGTAGCGGGTGAAATGTATAGAGGAATATTAAGCATTCGGTATTCAAGATTTGCATAAGAAACAGCTGGAACGCTTTCACTTAAAGTGGCTGTTTCGAGAAGTTAGGAGGGCGAGAACACATCGAAAATGAAGTCGCTTTGGAAGACAATGAGCAGGGTTGCGGGTTTAATTAGAATTGCTAATGGAAGGGGATCGATAGTACTTGGACTCTGTGTTGGATTCAAGCTCGCTATTAATTTCAGAGGGAAATCCGCGGCGTTCGCCCCGCCACTCGGACACTAGGTACACTTTAATAAACGACTTTTATAACGGGCTTATTTATTGGCGGCGCGCATAATTAGACAGCTCGGAGCTTTGTTATCTCGGAGAAAAGCGTTGGAACAAAGTACTCTTCGTCTGCTTTGCGGGAAAAAGGAAATGATTAATTGTTGGTGGAATGGCAGGGCCGGTTTCTGGAATAGGCAGGTGACGTGGCCGGGTTTACTTTGGGGTAGCGTCGCTCAGAGTTTTCAACAGGAAACAAGTTTTCTCGCGACTGCTTCTCCTAAGGTGAATAATAAATTACAATTTGGCCGTCGCGACAGCCCACCGAGAATGTTAATTGGATTGTTAGGAGCGAGCATGGAAAGTTTAGCAATGAGACTTCCTCGTCGAATATGCCGCGGTGCCAGAGTCCAAGAGTCGAGCCGAGTCGAGTCGACTCGAGTTATCCTCGAGTAATAATAAGCCCGTCAGGCTTAGCCAGCGAGTGGCGACATTGTTCACTTTTTCCCAATATCTCGTTAGCCCGAAAACTGTAAGTTTCGCGCGAGTTCCACTCGGTAAAGTATCGACTAATTCGGGCAAGTCCAAGCCGGCCATTCATTAAAAGTTAGCACGCTTTCTCTGCCCAGCCACCTGTCTGAATCTTTGATGAATACCACTATTGAAGCATTTATTTTTCTACAATCCCAACGAGATATAAGTAACGAGCGGAATCAGGCAGCGTGCGCGTTGCAACGTGCGCCCGCCATGCACCGTCCGCTATGCAGCCTGGTATTAATCCGCAATTTTCCGATGCAGATGTTGACCGAGCCAACCATAACCAGGCTCGCGCTTTCCCACGGTAAATGGGAACCGAAAAGGATTGCAAGCACGAGCTTTTCCCGCTAACCAACATATCTACCCACCCGGAGAAGCAATACCTACACTCACTTTGGTACTCAGTGAGCGTCGATAGCATTAGTTTCCGTTGTTAGAGCTACCAGCGGAATAAAGCACTCTCTTCATTTATGAGAAATCTCCCGCTGCCCGGCATAGAACAGTCCGCTGATTTAATGACACACTTTATATCATGAGCGCACTCGCACTTACACTCTCAAGTTAGTATGCGCTGGCAGACGCATACAGTCGGCAGGATTAAAAGTGTTGAACGAGTTGGGACGAAACAGAGTGCAAGGGAAAGAGGGCAAATAGAAAGAGAAGCGGGGGACCTACCGAGGCTTTCGCCCTGTTAATCTTCCACGGGATTTCAACGCCACGGAATTTGCATAGCTGCGGGTTTTTATCGCGAAAAAGGCCATCCAACCACCCACAGTCCTTCCTCCTCCCCTCGACACACTCCCTCCTTCCGCCTTCCACCTTCCACCTTCCACCTTCCCTCCCTCCGGCCACCCTCCCTACCCACTTTCCCTCGCCTAGTCCTACCTAGCCAAAAAACCAGCTGCACCACCAACTTTTCCCTGACTTTTTGCTCGAAACCAGCCGGAACCTCTCACTTCAGAGGCGTGTTTTCCCAGCTAGGCAGTCGTCGAGAGAAGAGGCTGGCATTATTGGACTTAAATCCAACTATTAGGTACTCGGACTTTGGACTAGTTCCAGGGGACTAGAAAATCTTTGAACGAGTCACCGAATGAAAGGGAGTGGCATCGATTTTTCATTAAGCAAAAACCTCATCCTCGCCGCTAATTTGCATACACGCTTCTTCGATGTTCCTCCGGCAGAGGCATATCGCAAATTCTGCTTGCCTCGCTGAGTTTTTCCTCATTTAGCGCGATGCGTGTTCCGTCCAGTGATTATGCACCCGCGCTGCGAACTCGTCAGTCTTTTTCTCATCGTGGCCGTTTTCGGTGCTTCTCTAACGAGATTCCAGAATTTATTCTGGAAGAATTCCCGGTCGCCGAACCTTCTCGCGGCTCTCTACTTAACGCGGCGGGGAAAATTCTGGAAGGCGGCCAATCGCCGTCGCCGTCGAGGCGTCCAAATTTTAAACACGAGAGCGAGCGAGCGAGCGGCCGCCGCCTGATATTTTAGTATGCCACCAAGGTAATTCACACCAATTCCGGCTCAATTTACCCGGCGCTGGGGATATGTCGATCTCGCACCGCTATAAATCGTGGCTGGCACGGAAAATCTTAAAAGGTTATTACACTGTGTGACAACCTCTCGAAATTGCTAGTACTCCCAGGCTGAACGCTCTTGATAAATGGTGGTTCTTGGGGGACTATCGTACTTTCGGTTGCATCTGTTTATTCGATAATTATTAAAGTTCTCGAGCGGCAGTTATCGAGCCAGGCTCATTTCCTTCGTTCAGCTCTCGGTTCAAAGTATTCCCGATCGACTAGAAAGAGCAGAGTGTGCTTTGATTATGGCAAGTTTAAAGGCAGCAGCAGGGCTTAGAGATCGGAGATATGAAAGTTGGGAGAGCCCTGGGGGACACATATAATATTAAGATTAAGCGTCCTCAGCTTAATATCAGGAGTGAAGAAAGTTTGACTGAGAGTGTCAGGCGCAGTGAAAAATAATCCGAAACTTGGGCCACCTTCGGTATCTGTCAAAATTCTCACCCAACGGGGGATCATCATTTCCATAGATATCCATCTTGGCAACGGGAAGTTCTAACACGATATAGGCTCTCGACAGCGCGGCTCGTTCACACTTATCAATGAGGGCCATACGCGGCCAAACGACCACTGACAGACCATCAAACTTTTTGCGCTGCCGCAACTACCGATCCCGATATTTAACCTCGAGCGGAGATTGGCAGATGGGAGGAGATACTGTCGCAAATGAGAGTTCAGCCTGCTAGTACTGGTGATGTGAACCAGAAGGACATCAGGCATGTATAGTTGCTCGACTCGAATTAATGTGGCATCGGGTCGAGCCCTGTGCGGCTGGAATTTTGTCGCTGCAGCCGAGCGATTACGAATGCATTTTGAGCGGCAATTAACACGCGTCTCTCGTTTAATTATCGGGACACGCGGCGCGGCGAACGCGCGCGCTGTTTGCACCGCAAAATTTATAGCGGCTCGCTCTGTATCACTTAAAGCCTGAAAAGGCATTCCACTCGGCGGCCCCTGTTCTGCATTACAAAACTCCCTTCAATGAATTACCCGGCTCGAGCTACCGCCTATCGCACTTCAACCCCCTTCTTTTAATTCCCTAATTACTGCTTCGTGATACCCTCCATTCTATTGGATTACCAATAGGCGCGCCTTAATTGTCAGCGGGCCCGAGAGCGGCAATAACCAGCCGGGATTAATTGGAGTATGGATATGGTATAGCGTCGTCGGCGTCGTCGTCTAGAAGTTGGCGAATACTGTTCCGAGTTCCTGAAACACCTCGGTTAGGTGCACCTCTTGAAAGATGTCTCTCGCACGGAGGATAATATTAGGAAACAGAGCGAGTGTATTGTTCGATATAATCATGCACATCTCGCTGATGGAACATTCCTTTGGCTGAGTGAAACTTGAGCGGTACATCACCCCTTTAGCGTAGGCGGAGCGACTTACCGTTGCCAAAACCTGAAACAAAGGGAAACATTCGTGAGAATTAGTTGATCGAGGGAATATCGTTGGGGAGCTTTGAAAGGGGCATGTTGGATAGGCGGGGAATGAAGTTGAAAAAGAGTGGACCGCTGGGAAGTTTTCAGCCTGGGAAGACTACCGCATTTTCTGGCAGGAGACGCTCTATTTTCGAGGCACGATGCGAGCCACAGTTATCGGGCGCGTCCCTTGCGACGACACGCCGGACAGCAGTTTTACGATAACGAAGCGCATGAATATAGATTGGAAATTGCCGCGATTCCAGATAGCCGGGGGCGGCGGCGGCGGCGGCGTCGGCAGCGGCTAGAAAAGTCGACGGTCAGGAGCGCTTAATAATTTCAACGCCTTGAAAGTGGAGGACACCTTTCTTTAAGATAGCGCGCTCTATCCCAAGATCGATAAGAAGAGTTCAATCGAGTTCAATCGAGAATACACTCGCGTCTGTCGCGGACGTAAACTTTATTAAAGTGATAAAGTCAGGTGGGCTGGTTGGCCGGTACGGAGGCGTAAAGTCGAGGATAAACGATTGGATGGTAGGAAATCAAGCGTATGCGGTTCGCCCGCGAAAATATACTGCCTGTGAAAATCAAAGTCGGAGAGAGAGAAAGGGAGAGGAGGGACAGCTCTGTTTAGTAGTGGTCTTCGCCGATTTCGACTTCCAACTGGAATGCGTAAATCAATGTTTGACTGTTTGACGTTGCCATTAATTTGCGGAACGAGCGGCTGGGTGGAGTATTGATAAAGCCTGGCTTGACTAGCGGGTAGTTTGGGAAGTTTCGGACAGGACTAGCTGGGGGAGGAGGGACGGTGGGGCCTCTCCACCTTGGACATGTCAGGGCTGATAGGGTGTCGGATATATTCGAAGCGAAGTAAGTGTCAAGCTTGCGGTAAGTTGGCGGAAAAGCAACAGTCCGCGATGGAGGCTGAAAGGCTAGAGGCCGAGACGGCGGGGATTGGAGGGGAGAGGATTCCCGAGGATAGACGTTAATTAACGCGGAGTGAAATGCTCGCTCAAGATCCGTCCCGGCGTCGCCGATAATTACGCTTAACGACTCTTGGTCAATGGCATCGTCATGTTTACTAATTATACGCACAACAACATTAGCGGGGCCTCTCGTTGGTTCGCTGCAATATCGATTTTCTGCCGGCCGGGTAATCGGGCATTCGTGCCTTCAGTTATCCTGACTAAGATGCCTTTCGTCTATTCGCGCGCGCGCGCACACGCGAGCGTCAAAAGCATACTTACAGTTTAATCATCCCGCAATTAACACTGACCCTCTCGATCCGCCAAGTCCAACAATCACTTGGGGAATCACTTATCAAGCATACTCGCGAAATTATGCGAACCACCGCTACTAATTAATCGCACTCTCACACATTGATGGGAGCTTTGCGAATATCAATGTTAATTTGCACGCCCCGGAAATACATGACCCCGAGCCAGTCGGGAGGGAGGAACGGAGGGAGAGAGAGGGAGAGTGTGTGCTGTATCTGGGTTACGAGTTGCAATAACTGTTTCACGAGATCGCGCGCGAGACCGCAAATACACAATCGCACTTCGCCATCTACCTACTCTGCCGGTACATGTATTTGTTCGGGTGACCTCGTCGCCCCGGCCAATACTAACGATAGGTCAGCCAGATAGTAATTTCAAGGCGTCCTCGCCAGTCCTTCTCTCACCACTTATTCCATTGTGCTCTACAAGGTGTTCGCCTTGTCGAAACAAGTCATACCTGAAGAGGGCTTTGTGCCATTTAAAATGGAACGCGGAGTTGGTTCTTATCGCGCTCGAGAGAAGATAGACTGAGGAGAGAGAGAGAGAGAGAGGGAAAGGGAAGAGGAAAGCGAAGGGGCGATTTTTCCGGAGGAAGGAAGAGGGAGCTATTGTCAAGTTCGGCTGTGAATCTCGAGAAAACGACGCCGGAGTTCCGCAAGCGCTATCTCGCCGGGCACATAACAATCTACGCTGTGCTGGCATCGGCTCGTATGTGTATGCCGTTGAAGCACTCGAGCAGGCTTCTACCTATAGGAGGACGCTTAATTACAGTACGCGGTAGTCTCTATGCGGTAGCGGCCGCTTGTCTAGACCCCGCCGAAATTGTCGATACTTGGACGCTGACCTCCGCCTATTCACTTGTTTTGCCCGCTCGCCCCTACGACACCACTACTGCCACTACCGCCACCACTCTCTCTCTCTCTCTCTCTCCCCAATTCTCCCACGACAGTTTAGCGAATAATAATTCTACGTATGGCAGAGTGCCAATAGTGCGCGCGCGCCTCCTGCGGGCTACTACTAATGACTACTCGCTCTCCTCGAGCTCCGATATCATTCTCCAATTTCAGCCGCTTTTTCCAAACCCTAATTGGCAAATGGCGAATTCAGACACGTCCGATTCAAAGCGCTCATACAGCTGGATTAGCACCGACAGGTTTTTCTTCCGATCTTCTTGGGGACCGCTGCCTTCGACAGGGCGGGTAAACAGATTTGATTACATTAGCGGGAGTTGGTAGTGGCGTGTACATTTAGGATGCTTGCTCTCTTTCGCGCGCGGCTTCTTCTCTCACTCGAAAATGTCATTGTGAAGGATGGCCATTCTTACCAAGCCGCTCCACTCGGCAATGTATTCAGCCGCTCATGTCAGCCGATACAAATTGACGAGATTTTTCTCATCGGGGATACAAAGCGCGCTGGGGTAGCTTTCAGTATCGGCTGTGTCGTATTAGCCTTATGGAGTGGAGGGCGCAAAAAATGCTGGCATAAATAACAGTGGAGTGGAGGTGGTGGAGTGCCGAAAAGGCTAGTCGTAGAATTAAAAATTGCAAGTGCCTGCTGGCACAGACTTCTGCTTTCTCAAAATGAGCGAGGGAAGAAGTCCCATTTAAATAGTCCCTCGTCTTCTTCAAACTGAAACTTAATTTATAATGATCAAAAGAACCAGCCTCGACGCTTCAGATCTCCACTAATAAAGTTTTAAAGTGTCTTACACCATACTGCTCTTTATACATCTTCCGGCTCCCTCTCCTGGGAAAGAACTTGGAGGTAAATTGAATAATCCTTGCGCAGGATGGACTATCCAATAGAGGGACACTTTAATGTCAAAGTATGGAACGGGCCGGGCTTATTTATTAGTTAGTTATTCATGGTATACCACATTCGGTAAATATATTGGTGGAGGGGTCTTGTTGTTCGGCGTAGGTAATATCTTTGATCACTCCGATAATATCTGGCTGTTTGTTCGGTGTGACCTAATTATAGGTGGATAGTGTTATCCTAATAAATAAAGGCCAAGCCGTGCGGTTACGGTAGGCAATGCTTCGCTGCTTTTTGATGAAGTATCCGGTACGCAAATTGCTACAGATGTAATCTGCAACGTAAAATCGGCACTGATCCAACTCTAATAAAGGCAAATGCAGGCCAAATTGATGAGTCTACTATGCTGGGACTTGTTAATGGAAAAAAATGTCGATCGAAGTCGGGAGTGTTTCTATTTTATTATTCAGCGAGACATTTTTATTCGTCACAGTGATTCTGGAATATTTACATTTATGCATGCGTAATCTTGGAGGTCGCGAGCTGGAAAATCCGGCCTTTTCTCTTCTTGAGAGGGAAAAGTGGAAAAGCACTGGCAGAAGGTCCGAGATCCTTCGTGCAAAGTGCGTGCAAATTCTCGCGCTGATGTAATAAAGCAGACAAGGTCTAAGTGGTTCACAAAAATAGTGACACTAAAAGTTATCTAAATGGGCTTTCGCCAAGGTAGAAGAAGGGTAAGTGAGCAAGGACATACATATGTTTGCTTGAGGGAAAACCTGGTGGATGGACAGGCGGAATCCGAGAGAAGACTAGCGAGACTTTAATTAGAAAAGTCTTAGCAAAGCCTGCCCTTACTGATGCTGTAGGGAGGTCCCTTTTAAAAAGCTAGTCAAAAGTTTCCGGTGGCTCTGGGCATGCTAGAATTCGGCTGGCATGCAACCTAGCGTTCGGCATATGCAAATGTAAGCGTGCTCCGCGCTTACATTTGCATAGCTCGCGGATTCCACTTGAAAAGCGAGCTGTGATCGGACGGACACTCGAAAACAGGGGCGACATTTTGAATGCGTAATTTCGGGATAACCTTTTGCATTCACACGGTCGCCTGGTTTCACGAAGCCGGCGGTTTGCGGCTTGCTTGCTTTTTTTTCTCCTTCCCCGATCATATTCCGCAAAACCAACAAATGTGGAAAGGACCAACCACCACGTGTACATCGACTTTTTTTCATACTGCTACCTTACCTGCGCAAGGTAGACTTTCCCGAAGCAAGTGCGAGCGAGTCGGAGGCTTTCCTGCCGCGAGAAAATCCGCGAAACAATATGAGTCTATTACGAGTCGGGAGATTATCTATAAGGGACAATAAGCCCCGTAATCCGAGGACACCAAGCGAAATCCTGTAGACAGCCGGGCATGGATGTCCGAGGGAGAGGAGGACCGAGCGTATTTCACTTCAACGAGAATTAACGAGCCATGGGGTAAATAAGCACTTTGCTTACGATGCACGGCCCAGTGTTATACGAGTCTCGGCTCATAAAATCCATAAAGCACGCTCCACGCGGAAGCCCTAGCCATGTGAAAATTCCGCAAGCTCCAGTCCTCCTCTGCTTCCGTCCGTTGCGCCATGCTCTCCGCACACCTTTCTCTCTCCGGCTTCGCTTCGCGCACAGAACCCATCCCGTAGTACGAGTCGAGTCGAGTTGAGTCGAGTCTGAACGTGTGCCACGTCCCACGGGTAACAATTATCATGCCGCAGAGATAGAAGTCTCAGCAGCCGATTTCCCTTTAACTCGCTGCCCGCCGATTCACTCGACTTTAACTTGCAGAGAGTCCTTCCTTGATTTTGATGCTTCACGAGCAGCCTCCGAGCTGGCATGCATACCTTATGCAAGAGCAGCCTGCTTACGTATAGTTGGGAGGGTGTGTGCGTGCCTCTGTGATAAGCTTCGTTCATTGTATACACATGGATATGTAGAGAAGATGGTGGCGGTTGGAGCGGTGGAAGGAGAACGCCGCGGAATAAGGAGTTAGCTACTCAATTTCGTGGAAGAATACACGTGCCTCCTATGTACTTATACTTATATGTATGTTATTACGCTACATTTATAAAGATGCGCCGAGCTCCTCGTTTACCTTGGAATTTCCTTTCGCAAACAAGATACTCCTGTCGAGATGAAACCACTTCCACCTACGGACATGTGTTCTGCATATCTCCTCTCCATTCCTTTCGGACGTTATTCGCTTTAAAAGAATGGCCTCGCCGAGTTCATCGACTGTTCACGAGGAAAAGTCATAGCGGCTCGAAGAAAAAATTGCCGGAAGCGCATATGATATGAAACCAGGCTGTAAACCCGGTAATGGTAGCTAAGGCGATCATAAAATGGTCAATGTGTCGGTGTATGCACATAATAGTATATCAGTCTGGCTCTAACGGCATCGTCTATAGAACGGATAGAAGGGCTGTGGCTATCAGCTAGCCAGTCCTCTCTATCACTCTTGGATAAACAGACAAAATGCCCTGTTCGATCACTCCAATCCTTTGCCTCCCCTTTCCTTCCCAACCATTTCGCCCACTCCTCCTTTAGGCCACTATTACCGCTCGACTAACACTCCCAACTTTATTACTCCAGCCTAGAACCATTTCCCAATGATTCTAATATGAATTAAGTCCTCCGTCATGCTATAATAGGAGGGATGGGACATGAGAATTCCTCGCGCCGCTCATTCCTTTTTACTCAAGACATAACTGCCTATAGGGTATAATGGGAGTAGTTGTAGGGCATTCTCGAGCGGTGAGTGAAGTGATAATTCTAGACGCGGTGGGACAAGGGTGGCGTTGAAGGCGGCGGCGGCAGCAGCAGCAGGAGTAAAGGGCGTCTCGAAAATGTTGGGTGTTGGCCGTGGCTGCTCGTGACAGGAGGATGCGCGTATCCGCATTAAGTGTCTATTCGTAAGAGGTGGGTGCAGCGAAGCAATAGGGAAAGCAGAGCAGAGCAGAGGAGAGCAGAGCAGAGGAAGGCAGGAGGGCGCAGCCAAGTGGAAATAAAGAGATAGTCTGGATGCGAGCGAGTTTATCCTAAGAATAGGAGGTAGCCCCGAGTGCTCGTTATTCCTCGTTCGTACGAGGTGGCGCGCATCCCTCGCTTCCTCTCGGACTTGCGTTTCGGACTTTACAGTCCACTATTCTCCTAGCCACACGTACAGCTACGTGCGGCCAGCCGCTTCTAAAACGTGTACCGGGCATGCGTCTACCTGACAATTGTTTGCTTTTACGATCACCGGGATCTGTTACCGAACTCTCCTCCGGCTAGTTCACGCCCCACCACATATAAGCCGTCGGCCAGGAACACGCTCTCGGCCCACTACCACCACCACCTCCCATTTCTCCAAACGGCAAAGGAAAATGCTGCGATATTCTTCCTCAAGTGGATTGCAGGATTTCTGGGAAAATAACCGCTTCACTCGGAGCTACCGCAATTGCCTTTGTCTATCAACTCTCCAATGTTCTCGTTCAACCCTTTCTGGCAACGCTCGCCGAGCTCGTCTCTCAAGCCCAATCGGTGCTTAACGCGATTTTTATTGTAATTATATTGGTACTCGCTCTTGGAACGGGCAAGCTCCATCGGCGGCGCCACTACCACCACTCCTACCTTGGAATATTGTTGGAATGGGAAAAATTCATTGGGTCTAGTACTCGAGCTCGGTTCCTTCGCGGTAAAGTGAAAGATGTTTTGGCTCGCAACAGGGCAACTTGATGTTTCCAGCGTAGTTATAAACTCGCTCGACTGCCTTCGATTCGCTTCTCAAGTGAGATAGTGAAACTCGTGTCTTAAATCTGGAGAAGGCCTCACTGTGTTCGGGCTCGGGTGTATTTAAGGGAAAGAGAGTAGGTTATTCAGTAGTTCTCCCAGTGTCTCTCGAGACAAGTAACAGCTCGCGCATCGTAAGACGGCATTAGGAAGATTAAGGCACAGTTCAATTCTCATTGCGACGGCATTAAAATCACTCGCGGATCTCCTCCCGCTTGCATCCTGGTAATCTCTTTCTAATTTTCACTACGCCTCAGTCTGATCCTGTTCCCGTGACGTCTGCCACCGTTTCCAAAGGACTTAGCATAATCCCCGATTCGCAGATAACCGATCGGATGGCTTGCAGCATCCCTTCTTAACTCACTCAGACCGAAAAAGTAGAGTGTTCCTCGGCTCTCTTGCTAGTTGAGCAGCTGCTCCTCGAACCATTACTCTCTCTGTACTGAATCATTCTTTGGAATCCTAGATTTTTGCGCTTGTTCTTTACCGAGAACAAGCGGCAATGCAGAACGGAAGTACACTGGCGGTATGCTTCACAAAAATTCATGGTCTGAAAGGCTTATGGCAGAGGTATGAAAACGTGTGCATACACATAGGTGGTGTGCTCTAATCTTGAATAAGGAACGAGCAGGAGGGAAGAGTGGTTGGCCCGCGTGTGGAGTAAAGTACGGAAAAAGTACGAGCTGGCCAGCAGACATTCTGAAGCACTGGAATAGGTTCGTCCGAGAGACGGAAATCCCAGAGGACGAAAACATATTACTTTCGCAAAGGGAAAACCGCCCTCCTCAACCGCTCCTCTTCGACCGACCTTGCGCAATAGGAAAAATAATAATCGTAGCCCCGTAACAGCGCGTATTCCCACCAACTATGTCCACCCTTCTAAGATCTTCTCAGACAGGCAGCCGCAATTCCCTGAAAATAAGGCATTCCCCGTGCTTCTCTTGATTAAATTCAGAACTCATTTAATACTAGAATATTCCGAGTATGAGATGGGTTATTGAGAGGAAACCGGATAAGAGGATTCGGGATCGAATAACTATCGAAACAACTGGGCGAGCCAGAGCTAAGGTTACAGCTAGTAAATGTGATCGGTAGCATTTGCGGACTAATCTCTTGGGTGCATTGGGCCAAGCTTGCAATTGCGGGGGTCCGCGAGTGTACGTGATAAAGATCAATATTCAGGGCAAGTAGAATATAAAGGTGAACAGTTGAATTAAGGATAGGGTGGCCAGTAGAGAGAAGGGAAAGCCCGAGGGGGGGGGGGGGGGAGAGGTATGTGCTCTCGGTGGTAGGCAGCGCTTGCCAACTGGCTTTGATATATTACCAGCCGATAATCCTATCTGCCGCGAAAGCCAGAACGTTATCGTGCAACCGGTCGCTCTGCCAGACAACAGTACTCTCCAGCTAGCCAGCTAGAATGCCCAGCCAGTATCTCTTTCTCTGCCAGCGTATATTCATTTCGAGAGATGTCCTAGGAAAGTATTCCCCAGCTTGGAGGCAGACCCTTTTCGAGCAAGCGATAGTTTCGATGCTTCACGCTCCCAATTGGAAGTGGCGACCGCTCGAAAATGCTTGGATGAAAATAATGGTGGCTGCTCGGTATTCAGTGGTAATATCATCGGAATGTATCTGCTGCCTCAAAAGAGTGTGGAAGCATCGAAGTCGCGAGATAGCTGTGCTAGGGAAAAAAAAGGATAGTGAAATCTTGATATCCACGATCCTATTTGCTCGAAGCCGTCGAGCGAAATTGCAACTGGAATTTCAATATGGAGCATATCATATTTCAACCCTGAAGCGCCTGCAGCGTTGTCCGGTATTACTTTGAGGTTTGCGTCCGTGGAAGCTGACTTTGCGGACCGATTATAGAGACTCCGATTGAGGCTTCGTATGCGCGCCTACCCCTGGGAGCCGTGAAACCTCTGATCGATCCTTTTGTCAGAGGAAAACCAAGCTCACAGCTGATACCAGCTGAATTTCCACCAGCCCCGGCGAGCTCTGCCTGCTTCCCTGCCTGCTTCCCTGCCTGCCAGCCAGCCCACCCAGTCAGGACCGAGAATTCGTTTTGTCCAAACGTTCGACCTTTAGCCCGAGCATCGAGAATATCGCCCCGCATTCCCGTAGATCGACACTTTTCGCATCGAGTCTCGATGAGGCCACGAAAGTGATTCAAATTATGAAGAATAAATTGCACCGGACGATTTAATATTACCACAGGGGAGTAGAAGTGCAAATGGAAACCGTTGATTTAAATGAGGTATAAATTCAGTTAAAAGGCATTCTTCATCAGAATTAATTGTGGAACGCATGGCTGCATATTGCTTGCATAATTTTTCAAGCGATGAATGACGATGCCTCATTAGCGAGAAAAGCAACACTCTTGCAGTGAACCGGCTATATTTTATATGAGGTTACACGATAGATTAAGCGAATAACTTGAGCGTAGTAACTCTGCGGCAGGCTGGAATGGCTTTGTTAGAAAGTAAATTCATTAAAGCTGCACATAGCAGTGGCAGTCGCGAAGCTCCATGGAGCTTCGCTGCAGAATGATTTAGTCGTGACAAATCCAGCCGGCCGGAAAGCATAAATCGGATCGGTGAATCGAGGACGACGCGAGCGTTGCGGCAGCAGATTTTTCGACCATTATCTTGAAGAAATAGAGCCTGGAACGTTAGGTTTCAGGCTGGTTGAACATTGTTTCAGGAGAAATGGCCTTTGTCTCGAAGCGTGCTTAAGCATGACGGGTGTGATGGCTTTGATTACAGTATGCCACCTACTTCGGGGTGGAGTAGCTGCCATTTTCGGGCCGCAGAGCGCCCACACAGCTTCCCATGTGCAGAGTATTTGCGACACCATGGAAATCCCGCATCTGGAGACGCGATGGGACTATCGACTCAGACGACAGAGCTGCCTCGTCAACCTCTATCCGCATCCGACCACCCTCTCGAAGGTACGTTCAAACTTGGCGAATAATACCTCCATTAAAGTACCATTCAATGCCGAAAAGCTCCCCTTATGTCACACCGCTTCTCTCTTCCTTCTCCTTCCCACTTCTGGCCAAGGTAACAGCCGTTCATTTTCCTCCGGCAGCGTAGTGATTTCCCCTGATCTCGCTGCGGAGAGTGTGAGTTAACCAGGCATGTGTAGCCTTGGCAAAGTTACGTATCTCTTGCCAGAGGCGGAAATTGGCCGCAGCTTAGAGAGAGGGTGGGATACGTGTGTGCAATGCCTGGCGAAACGTTCGGCAGAAGTTCGAGGCAAGTGTTTGCCCGCAGCAACACTGGCAGAATGCGGGCTCAAAAAGGACGGGAAGGAGAACGCCAGGAGAGAGAGAGAGACTGGGAGAGAGTGGTAGCCGAACCCAAGAGCTAGCCAAGGCGCCTTTTTTCCCCTTCCACGCCGACTTATTTCTGTCCGGGAGGAAAAGAAGGACGCGACGGTGGGTTTCCCAGCCAAACGAATGTCCGTCGGTGATTCTTCTCGGTGGATATCCTCGCGGCGCGAATCCGGCCAGCGTTCCGAGTCAAAAGTTATAACAAAAGGTAGAGGGAAGTTTCGAAATTTCTCTTAATAAACGGGAAGTTTGGCGAGGAAAGTGGCTGGATGTGGTAGGGGGACGGTGACGGCGGGAGCAGGAGCAGGAGCGACAGAGCTACTGTGGCTCCTGCCTAGCAAGCTTCTGGGTTAACGAGAATCCTCTTTCGGCATTTCGCAAGGACACCCCGTGCTCCTCCTCCAATATTTGCCGCCACCACCACCACCGTCACTCCCTCCCACCTTCCCGGAGGTGCATCCTGCGACATTACCCACTCGAACGTCTATCCCAATATTTACAGCTCAAATATGCCTCCCCTGCATACTTATTTGCCGGCTGGAATCTCTTTATTTCCACGAATTTCCCAAACTTTCCTCAACAGTCTTGGCGTCGAGCATTTCTTCCCTCGAAGCCTGGAAAAGATCATCCTCCTAACGCGCCTTCCTTTCCACTTAAGAGCCATCTTATGCTCTTGATAATCCAGGAAACTTCGCCTCTAATATCTTTCGCTGCAAATATCTACTTGCTCGAAGTGTGATGCAAAAAGGAAGAAAAGCTCGGGCTTGTTCTTAGAATAAAAGCCTTCTTCCATTGAACGAGCCGAGTACAAAGGAAAAGTTTCCTCCAACCAGTACTCGCTGGAGTGAACAGTATTCGGCATTCTCTTTCATTACTTATACACTGAGTAAGCAATGGAAGAGGATGTTTATTTTCAGCTTAATTGAACCACTAGTTGTACACATGCATGTATGTATGCACGGAGCCCTCTTGGCGGCTGCATTGGAAATTAGTTGCCGCTATGATACGCACTTCAATCTTATCAGAATTTCAATTAACAGCGTGTACTCGGCTCCATCATCCGAGAATGTAAACCTCTCTGTCCCTCTCGTCTGCTTTCGAAATTCCACCGGAATTATATGGTCTCAGAAAAGTTCCGCACAAAAGAATCCCCTCCTGCCCTTCCCTCCCATTACTCGGATTCTTTCGAAGATCGAACCCTATCCAATATCTGCGCCTAAATTTTGATGCAGCGAAAAATCGATAACCGCCGTTGTTATCGTTGGCCCATCAATTTCGGCACAAAGGGTCTAGGAGGACGTTCCTGTACAAAGGCTAGGAATTAAAGGGTACGGCGGCGAACGTGTGCCGCTCGCCACTCTGATAGAGTAAGAATTTCAATTACATTCTAAACCGAATCATCACAGCAAGTTCCGGGGACATTCGGGCGCGTATCACCGATATTACCGTTTGGCTGCTCCAAATTCCTCCTGCGCGCTCTGACCTCGTTATACGCGTTCCCTTTGCTCCATCGGGAAAAGTATCTCGGCCCGCGCTAGCCATCCAGGGAATTTCTGAGTCATACTTCAATCGGAATTCAACGCGTTTCCACTATTAAATAGGTGGGCAAATGGGAAACGGCTTGGAAAAAGTTGTGACATTGGCAAGTGGGAAGAAGGTCAGGTATGGAAGATATAATCGGACGTTTATGCGGCGAGAAAGTAAACCGGCCCGCCAAATGAGAAGATCTAGTAAAGGAGGGACAAGTAAATTGAAGAATTTATTCATATCCCAATTTCGCGAGAACGTCGGGTAGCTCGCATTTTCGTTAGACGCTCGTAAGCACAGCTCTACGGGCAAAGTGGAGGTAGTTCGTGGTACGTCAGCCGCTTGCCAGCTTGAGGCAACCTTGCTTCCTTTGACTACTTTTCCCTCCCCACCAGCCCTCTTGCTCCCTTAATTCCTCGAGCTCCCGGTGTACCTCTTTCCGACGCCCGATGTTTTCTCAGCGCCGCTTTGCCCGAGCAGACACTATTTGCAACGGAAATACAAAATTCAGCAGGACCAAGTGGATTTGCGATTACATACGCTGGTGGAGTGGGCGGGAGGGCGAGAGGGCGAGAGGGAGGGAAGGTAGAAAGGGGGGAAAAAAAGTTCGTCGATTCCTGGCGCGGCAGCCGGCAGTTTCATTCACTCAGTCAGTGCCACGGTGATGCTCGGGATCCCTTTAGAATCCCGACTCATCTGCCAGGGGATCAAAGAGCCCCAAGAACCAACGCGGCTAAAAACGACTGTCTTACTTACCTCCCTCCACCCAAAGATCACGACCTTTGACTCCACCAGATTGAGTTACACGTGAACAACTTCCTTCCCTTTTTCCGCAGAGCTTTTCCCAACATTGTCGCCGCTCGCTCGATAGTTCAAACAAAAGTCTCGAACGCTCATTATCATGAGAATCACTTTCTGCGAGGAGGGACAAGTCGTATAGATGTTCTTGAGGCAGATACTTGCACGAAATGGGGATACTTGCTCCCCTACCTCTAACGAGAAAATCTCAAGCGCAATTCAAAGTAATGTTGCTACCAGCGTGAAATGACTGGCCAGATTATGGACGCCCGCTCTCATTAAGATATTCGGCTATCAAGCAATCTCCCTAAGTGTCTGCGCAGGGCCGCTGGGAGATCTTAAATTCTTCATCGGACCAATTCGCCCCGGGACAAAGCTATTTGCTTCTCGGACATGCGGGTTATTAGACTTCCGCCTTGTTGCTAACGTCGTAATGCTGCCCTGTGTAGTCCTTCGACTTCTCAATCAAGTTGGCCCTTCAGGCAGATCGGCCACTATATATATCATCCTCTTTCTGAAGATCCTCGAGTGCGCAGACTCCCTTTACTGCGGTCTTCCGGCCAATCGTCATCTCCTAGCTTCGTAAATACGAGCCTCTCTAGTCGCGTAGATTTCCGACACTTCGCTAACGAGCTGCTTAAAGTTCTTGACATGAATTTTGACACGAGTACGAGCTGCTTAAAGTTCTCGATATACACGCGTACAGGGTGAGTCACTTGCCTTTGAATCACCACCAAAAATGGGATATTTTCGGTGGTCAAAAATATCGGGAAAAAAAAATATTGCGCCGGGGCTCTGAAATTTATATCACATCTTCCTTGATGCAAGGACAGACTGCCCGCCAAATTTCAGCCCCGGAAAATGTCGGGAAGTACCAAACACATGAGGAAAACTGCGAAAATGAAATATTCAAGATCGGTTTTCCATGTGTTTTAGGCAGAATTCCGGCATTTCCCCCACAACATTTATGTTTTTTTTCCGTTTTGAGACACGAAGAATCGAAAAATCAAGCTTTCGTTCCAGTCCCAGAACCTTCGAAAAATCGAAAATTTTTGAAGGGGTATGCCTTAAAAAATTTGCGAAAAAATGAATTTTGAGCTAGGGCTCTGGAATTTTTTCTACTTTTTCCTCGATGCAAAAAAACACTTTCTACAAAGTTTCAGCCCCGGGAAAGGTCGGGAAGATAAAAAAACATGAGGAAAACCATCGAAATGAAATATTCCAGATCGGTTTTCCACCTGTTCTAGGCAGAATTCCGGCATTTCCCCCACAACATTTATGTTTTTTTTCCGTTTTGAGACACGAGCAATCGAAAAATCAAGCGTTCGTCCCAGTCCCAGAACCTTCGAAAAATCGAAAATTTTTGAAGATTTTACGAATGAATTTTTTACGATGAGTGAGGTCGCGGGAGTAAAAAGGGCTTGCGAAGAAGTGGGAAAGGGCGCCGATGAAAGAAGAAATTTGAACGTTCATCAGGTTGGAACAGCCGATGATTGCATTGAACGAGCTTCAGCATGAACTGACTGGTCCAATTTTCCATTAAACCGAGTGTTTCAGCTTGCCGGTGGTGGTGGTACGGTCGCGTTTCGCTGTTTCCACTTGCGAGTTCGAAGTTTACATTTAATTAGGTTTTTCAGTCAGAACGCCCGGCTACTGGCAGTGCATGAAGTAGTTGGGTGTGCGTGAGCGTAACTGTGAAATTGAATGGGCAAGCTCGTATGTTGAGCCGCTCTGTTAAAAATTGGCCTAGTGAATCCTAGAAAGGACACTGCGCGTATAATTCAATGATCCGGACTGATCCGATTTCGATGTACATAGATTTCGATAGGCGTGGATGTTTATCGATATTGATAAAGAAATAATTGGGCTGTGAGGAGGAGGGAGGGGAGGTGGTATAGATGAGATGTGTCAATTAGATTATCAGGTCTGCTAGTGGGAAGGAATCACAGTGAGGCGACGGTGCTGGATGTCGGCTGGGGTTTAATGAAGCGCGATAGCTGCAATTGGTGCTGCCACGCCAATGATTTAACGATCCTTCCCAGCCAGATAATGGACAATCTAGCTCCGATCTGCTCACAGTACGTAGTACAGAGGTCCAATGTGCGATCGCTTGAATCAGCCGGTAGCTTGCTGTCGGAATTCAATTTGTACCACTTCCTGCGCCTTCGAACCTTTCCTCGTTACGGTTCCCAGCGCCGGCGAGCTCCCAATCACTAGCGGCAGGGCCTGTTCCCGCCCCCCTTTCCTCTCCACCCCCGCCAATGTTCTCTTCTCTTGTTACTTTGACGCGAAAAATTTCAACCGCTAGATAGCAAAGCCGGAACAGGCTCCTGTCGGCGGCAGGGCTCTGTCCTTTTCTCTGATTCTTTGGCAAAACATTTGTAAAAGCTTGCGGAGATTACTTTGAAGGATCGCGCAGCTGTTGCTCTTCTTTATTCAGGGACTCTTGAAACGTCTATGTCGATGCAATGTAGTACATGGCATGTATCTCCTACCTTCCAGTTTTCTTCCTACCACCAGTTCTCCTTTCTCTTCCCGGAGAAGTCGTGCTTTGACTCAAAGATACCCTCCCGCCTCTTGCACGAATTTCATAAAGTCTCGATTTTAATGTCATCGAAGATAGTATCAATGGAAGAGAGGGTAGCGGAGAAAATCCATTATTTATTAGTTGGCCATTGATAGGATAGGGCAGCGGAATTTTATTGGGACGTGGATTACCAAGCGCAGGTCTTTTTTGGCATGGACTCTCCTATACATATAGGTGGTAATGCCCCCGGAAAACTTTGCTCGACCAGCATGGAACGGGAGAAATGTCAATTCAGGAAAGAAATGCGAGAAATGTGCCGGTGGAAAAATGCAAAGTGAATTTCTCGGCGGCGGAGCATTACCCCGCGGCCGAATGGGAGGACATTATCCGGAAGGTATTGTTTCAGAATACGAGCGGTGCATCTGACGTACTGAAAAAGAGTTTGATTTACGTCGAACAACTTTTTAAGCGGTCGCCTCCCTCCCACTGTACTTCGTCCCCAATAAATTGAAATTAATGCTTTGAAATTCTGCCGAACGAGGAGCTCGTTCAGCCGGGCATTTTTGCTTCAAGCTCCATTTTATTACCTCTTGTTTATCTATGGTTTTTTGATCGCGCAAAACTGGCCGCTCCAACTGAGTAAACAGGAGAGGATAGCAATAAATTTTTGGTGGATGTAGTAGGTCACTGTTCGGCAGGAGGCAGGAAATTATAATCGGCAAGAGCAACTGGCAGTAACTTGTTACTTCCGGAAAGGCGAAGGAACTGTCGAGCGTGTGCGCTCCAGCAGGAAGATGCGATAAGGGCCTTGAACTCTCTCGGCTGTTGGCCCCTCACCCTCTCGCGAGCTATCCTCTCCCCAATAACTTTGCCATAGAGGAACTTTCCTGCCAGCAGAAACTTTCCTCTAATCGTACAGCTTCCAAGGAATCCCGGAGCTCAGCCATCAAAATGCGAGGTTCGTGATCGGCTAATCGAATCAACTCCACGCAGACAGTTTGTCTCGCTACGTGCTCACTGAATAATAGCAATGCGGCCAAGAAGCTGCTCGGCCGGGGGATTTTTTTTTATTGAACCACTGCATTCTATCGGGAAAGCATATTAGTTAACTTTTCACAAAATCACAATACCGATAGGACCGCAAGAACTCCGATCCCGACGAGCTTGTGTTGCGAAATTCACCGTGCAATTAATGATTTCCCCTTGAACAGGAATTGCGGCAACTTTTCCCCGATGGAGGGTAATTGAATATCGATGAAATTGGAAATGCGGACAATCGGGGCGCAGTGGCGCGGCGGCGGCGCCAAGTAAATAAGCAATTTTCGCTCGCCGCGTTTGAATGGAAGGGCTTTCGAGCGTCCCATTACAAAATGCCACATCGACCGAACGAATCTGACTGGTGAAGTTGTTAATTTCGTGAAGTGACGCATCGGAAAGAAGTGCCACTTTGTCCGCCGAAGACACATTGGAGAAGCAGCTAAATGAGTTTGGCACTCCCAAGAGATTCCCGCCGTTCCGTGAAAATCGTTTTAGCGTTCCTAGAGAACTCGCGCATTGTCACCAGAGAAATTCGCTGCACAAGTAACTAATTTCACGAGTACTTAACTAAACTAAATGACTACGCGCCGTCTCTTTGATGTAAGCGTACTGGAGTCACATCTTGAAGTTACTACCTTGCTTTCTAAGGCCTTTGCTCTCACGATACTGTCACTACTTACGAGGATTAACATAATGTCTAGCGAATAATAAACGTTGAATACATTGAATCGACCAATCGGGGGGATCCAAGTATTTCCAAAGATTCGCCAAGTATTCCTGGCTTCGATTGAAGAAGAGGTTGGCCCCTCGAGCACCATGTACGTCGGTACATCCTACCACGTAACCACAGCAGGGTGCTCTCGCTCTTTTTGAAGTATAAGGTACTCAGTCACAAACGTGCTTGAAATGGTAACGTTATGAGCATGATAAATTTTGTCCTCCCTCCATGGCCCGCGCGCGCGCGCCCGCCTACAACTGCGCCAACTTGAATTTCACCGATACTGTGATAAAGCCACCTGGCCTCGTTTCGTCGCTCGTACCGCGCCCCTGAAATATTTCCACGCGATTTACATTCCCTCGCAAGTCCGTTCATTCACCTGCACCCTCTCGCTCTCTCTTTCCTTAAACTCCTCTGGGAATCTCTATCAGGGATTCATAATAGCCGATAAGAGAACTGGCCACTCCTCGCAGGAAGGCAGCACGGCACACAAATTTCGCACTTGATAACAGCGAGCGAGAGGGAGAAAGAGAGAGAGTGCTGCGTGTTCCCGCAGCCGGGATCGTCGTAATTCATAGTGGTATTAGTGGGGCCGTTTATGATTCCCGGCGAGAGAGAGGAATGTTTTCAGCGGCTCGCTCTGTCCGGATAGGTGGGCGCGGGCGCGGGCGCGCGCGCGATGGTAGAAGGGGTGTTACGCGGATTACCGAGATCACAGCAAGCGCGGATTAGTAAGATTAGAGTCGACCGATCCTCCACAGAGGAAAGTCTCGCCGTTGGCCAAAGATGAAATGGATTTATAGGGCTGGCAATTAGAGAGTCCTGGATAAAGGATGTCCATTGCGATAAATGCCAATCGGCGCGCTGGAAGGCTTTGGGGGAACGGTTGGACAGTGGTCTTACGAATTTATTGTATAGGAGTCTCGAGCAGGCGTCTCTTTACGTAATGGGGCGAGGCGAGTTCGCATTTAAGGCGACAGGAGCTGCTGAATTAACCACGGCGTGCTATATCGGGCGAGCGACGTAAGCCTGGCTGGTGAAACGTGTGTTGTTACGGGGGAAACGTGACTCCGCTAGCTCACGGACATCGCACATCGTGCGCCGTCCGCGCAAACAGAAAGGGGACAGGCCGCAAATGCGCCGGCGGGCACCCACCAGAACGAGTAGGGGGAATGCCGGGAATAGTTGGGCCAAATCAGATTTGCAGGGTATTTTCTACGATTACAGGTAGAAGCGGACAAGCGGACAAGCGGGCAAGCGGGCAAGCGAGCAGGGCATGTGTCCTTGAATGCTCGTGATACTTGGCCGATTTATTTGCTGGACGAACCAGATGAGATTCGGTGTACACGGTCCAGCCGTGATTTGCATAGAGCTTCCCGAAGGCCGAGCAGCCGCATTTGTCATGCGGTATCGCTGCCGTGCAACCCAGCCTTAGCTGCGATTTTCCTCTCCCGCTCGATATTAATCCTGTGCGCGCTCCACAGAAATATGCATAAGTCCTCGCTTCATGCGGGCCAGCCACTCTCCGCGATAATACACGCCCGCCCCACTAAACGCAGCTTAACTCTCAAAAGATTTTACCTTTGCAATCAACACCAGCTCATCCTAGTAATATAAAGCTCGAATCGTCGGGGTCGCATAATTAAAGGGAACTTGGCCTTTCAGGCAGACAGATACGAAATAGGTGAGAAGGTGAGAAGGTGAGAAGGTTGGAGGTTCGATGGGGAAGTGCGGGCATAAATCGGTGAAGTTGGGATGTCGCGACGCGACGGGGGGCGGTCGCGAGCAATGAGAAAAATGAGGACACCAAGGGTGGCAGGATGAAGGGCGGAAAGTGTAACCGCGCTGAAGGCAAGGGTGAAAAGCCGAAGGGGTGATCGTAGTGGAGTGGATGCCTGGCGAGAAGGGCGGTTGGCGGGCGGGCGGTGAGAAGTGGGTGGATAAAAGTGGAGGGCGGAGTGTAACGAAAGTTACTCGCCGGAAAATATACAGGCGCGCTTTCAGGAAGTTCGGATTATCGGAAAAGCGGCTTCGAAATGCGAGTTACCGGCAAGGCGGATCCTCGTGAAAACTCAGCCGCGAAGTTGCCTCTCGCTCGCTCTCCCGGCCCAATTCGGCCATTCGAGAGCGGGTGCCTGTAATAGTCGTTTCGAGGGTAAAAGCTTCGCCTATAGAAAAGGCTATACGCCCGGCTAAGCACGCTCTCCTCTGCCCTTACTCGCGCGCGAGCGCTGACAGCCTTGCGTCCCGGTGCGTCCTTTCTCCTACGACACCGTGCACGCTCCCTCCCTCCCTCCCTCGCCCCACCACTAAACCTACAGCCAGCTTGTTTCCCCCCTACAGATTTGACGTTATGAGTACCGCGTCACACCGTACTCCAAAAGCATGGTTAAACCGTTTGATTTAGCAAGCAAGTGCTCCTACCGAATTGCTGTAGACAGGACTCTCAAATATACCTCCCACTTGCCCTCCTATTCAATTTACTCTCTGACCGACCAAATACTTTGGTTCATTAGCTTTAAGTTCAACGAGATACCACAGTATTTGAGACTTACAAAATAAAGGGGAGAAGCTTTGATATTGAGGGTAGAATGGAATGTTTCCAATGGCAATGGAAGGTATAACAGAGAAGATAGGGGTGAGAAATGGTGGAGGGCAGTCTGCCGGGCAATGCAGTCCTAGTGCAAGCGAATGTCGGGCTAAAATTAATGACTGAGTCGACCGTTGTTTCTGATTCGAAATTCAGGACTAGCAATCTGATCCAGGGACGCGTTCGCCGCATGTCTGAGAACGCTGTCGGGTTTCAAATGTTGACATGTTAGTGGCATTTCAGTGGGCAGGATGGTGAATGAGTGGGAGAAAGCGGGGGTGGGATTCTCAAAAAGTGAGGGAAGACCTGACTGTGAAGGGGAAAGAAAGGAGCGTGCACGGAAAAGTGGAGCATCGTCGGCATTGTTATCAGGAGCCGCGCTGGTAATGGAGGAAACGAGGTGTGCAGGGAAATATGACTAAAATATCAGTAACATGAAAATAGAATGTACGACCGCGATATTTTATGGGTTTTCATGCCGGCGATAATGCCGGCCGTACAATTTCCGGGACAGCCTCGATTTATGAGTGACGTCGCCGACATTTCGTTGGGATATTTCATCGGGACAGATTGCGATCTAATACTTTAACTGGAATTCGAAGCCGATTGAGCGAATGACGTGCGCGGCCATCCTCGCCAAGTAGTCCACTGAATTTCAAATGACTGGCGTCCGCAAGGGTAGTGCACCCTGCGGGCTTGGCCTCCTTTCCCGGTAACGCAAGATGGCAGAGATCCTTTAAATGTAGGACTTAGAGTGAACGAACTAGTGGTGGAGGGATCAGCGGTAATGACTGATGGCTGATGTTTCAGGCGTACGTCGATCTGGTGAAGGCCTGGGGCTGGAAAAGCTTCACCATCATTTACGAGAACAATGAGGGCCTGGTACGACTGCAGGAGCTTCTGAAGGCACACGGACCCAGTGAATTTCCCATCACGGTCAGACAGCTGAGCGAGGGCTCCGAATACCGGTGAGTTTTCTCTGACTGTTACATGAAATCTCGAGAGGAATTTCCAGGCTTCATCTGGCCGCTCCTTGTAAAAGTCAGCGACGCGTCCTCCCATCTGGCCAAAGGCTAATTAGCCGGATCAAGCCTGAATTCTTGGCCGAGCCAACTCAATTATAAAGACATTCCGATGAGCTGATTGGCAGAGGAGGATGTCGCTTCACCGAATCGAAGCGACAGCCACTGACAAACCACGGTCATTAGTGAGAACATAGTTAATCCATCAATGCAGTAAGCTTACTGCTCGACACTGCTCCGCCCTCGTAAGCACTGAATGTTCCCCTGTCAATGTAGCTTTGTTAACGCCAGTGTTATCATCCTCTGGCATTCGCGAAAAGCTTGCCGCTCTTGGTAGAATCTTCCATTTCGGTCGTTTGCGCCATTGAGATAACGCCGGAGCTGTACAGCCTCACAAAAGCACCAGGCATTGTCGAACAAACTTTGTATTCCGCTTGCCAAGTAACGCACACGATAGTGTTGCCCTCTATTGTTTTGCAAGCAGTTCACTTGGTCGACTGGCGGCCTCTGTCAATAGGTGTCTGGTCCTTTTCATAAGATCCCTCCAAGTGAACAGGATCGGCCCCGAAGAGACGGAGAAAAAATGTCCCGATCCCAATGAGCTTCCAACTGAACAATGAGACCTGCTGCGGCCTGTTTATGAAATCGAATTGCTCGGGCATGGAATTGAGAGTCGTACCAGCGGAGAGAGGGAGCGCGCGCGGGTGCAAATATTCGCCGACCATTCAGTATAGTATCGAGAGTGGAGAACATAATCGCACTGTGGCCGCACGGAAACCGAACGATTGCCTCCCCTTTTAAGCGGCTGTTCCAATAGCTCGACATAACGAGGGACAAAGCCCAATTGAAGATCCGGAAGAACCAAGCTCGTCCATGCGAAATTCGGGCCTGCAGCCAGCCAGCCAGCCAACCAGCCAGCCAGCCGGCGAGCCAGCTACCTCCGGGCGGGAAGGATCGATCGCGGAAAGGAACAAAGCTGTCGCTTTGTTAATGACAAAGGGGATCAAGTGTAATTTTGGTTTCCGCCAAGTGGGTCGGTTAAACTGTTACGTTAAACCAAAGAGAAAGAAGGAGATTGTGAGACGTGCAACTTAACAGTGTGCCGGAGAGGAGGATGAGGGGAGAACGAGAGGGTGAAAAGCACGGCATTACGAATGAAACGCCGCGAGCTCGAGACACTCTCCGACTAGAATGATCTTCTTAGCTCGGTTCATGGTAGCGGGTATTCGTATCGATCTCCTACAGAAACTGTGTCAACTGCGCTTCACGTATGGAATGGGTGAATCTTCATCTTCCATGGCATTCTCTCTTGATAGAAGCGCCGCTGTACCTTTCTTCAGAGAATATACTGGTAACGATTGTCTCCTCCAGAGGTGAACCGAACCGACGCGACGCGACGCGACGCGGGACTCTGTGTCTCGCCTTCTGCCTTGTCCGTTTCTCCGAGAGCTCCTTTTCTTTTTCGTTCGCCTACACCCACCTCCTTCCCCCCAATCCCCAATCCCCAGCCACCCTTCTATTGCTCTCTGTCTCTCATACGTTGCATTATTCATAAAGGTGAGCACAGCGCGACAGTGACTTATTGCGGTTGGCCTCCTAGCTTGAAGACCGAAACGATAGGGATTTGAATAAATTCAGTTAGATTTCGTGCCGCCTGCCAGGCCGACGTATCCATTCTTTCCCTTAAAATTCATTGCTCCTTACAACATACTGCCTCCAGTTCTCTAATATTAAATGAATCTTCCGGATGTTGTTTCTGCGAGCGTTGGCCCCGTCTTCTTGCTTCAGGTGACTTGACAGATCCCCACCCTCTCCTCCCTCCCCCAACCCCCCGCAGCCGTGATAAAAGGCTTGCCACTGAATAAGTTACATGATCCCCCGGGTAACGACAGAGGAGCTAAGGGGGTGGAGGTGCTCAAGAGTTAGCTTGCCGAAAAACCTTTCTTCTATTCTATCTCTCATTTGCTATTTAGTTAAAGCGGTCGACCATTCTCCCGTGAGGCGTCGCCACGCCACTATTAATTTCAGTACTCGAGGCGAAAGCCCTTGGTTACGCGGGCCCCAGTAAAACGTCCACCTACCAGGAAACTGGAACGCAACGAAAGCAGTCTGGTGTAGAGAGACTCATTGTTTTCCCCTTGCTTCCTGCTCGCTCGACGGCTATTTTAGAATTGAATCATTTTTTTAGCCTCGCCCCACTCGTTGTACAAGTTCACGGGGGAAGTTTCATGCTCTCAACTAGGGGAGGGCTTGTAAATTTTCACCGAGCCACCTTTTCCAGTTCGCCTCGGTTCTTTCTGACATTCGGAATCGCTGATGCCCGAAAATACTGATAGTTCAAAGGCGCGCATTCCATCGACCAACGGTCCCGATAATAGTGGGACAATCTGCGATCCATTGGACGCATCTTCTACGCGGAGTAGTCGATAAAATTGCTTGTCAAGCCGAAACATTCCGGGCAGCAGACCGAAGCTAGACCGAGAGTTTCCTGACTGAGGTTTGCGACTAAGCCACGTCGCATCGTAAACCGATAACGGCAGTTCGCAAAGTGCAAGCGATACCACCAGGCCGGCACGCGCTACTAACTTTGAAGGATGAGAGCTTCCAAGTTTCACTTGAAACCCAGGCAAGTGCTCGGTGACGGGCAGAAGGAGATAGAGTGGGGGAGAAAGTCAGTCCTTTGAAAAACACGTATCTTAATGAAAGTCTAATTATCGGATCGCCCGGCCGATTCGCCCTCAACGACCCCACAACTTCTCTCCAACTTCTTTGGATAGGAATTTCATTACAGGATCGATGTCAGCTTGTTATATGCTTTTATATTGACGAGTAACCAACATAGAATCGACGGTAGAAAAGTTGGAATGGGTAAAAAAATTTCGATTTTTCGAAGGTTCCTGGACTTGGGCGGATGCTTGATTTTTCGATTGCTCGTGTCTCAAAACGGATAAAAAACATAAATGTTGTGGGGGAAGTGCCGGAATTCTGCCTAAAACACATGGAAAACCGATCTTGAATAGTTCATTTCGATGGTTTTCCTCATGTTTTTTTATCTTCCCGACCTTTCCCGGGGCTGAAACTTTGTAGAAAGTGTTTTTTTGCATCGAGGAGAAAGTAGAAAAAATTCCAAAGCCCTAGCTCAAAATTCATTTTTTCGCAAATTTTTTAAGGCATACCCCTTCAAAAATTTTCGATTTTTCGAAGGTTCTGGGACCGGGACGAACGCTTGATTTTTCGATTGCTCGTGTCTCAAAACGGATAAAAAACATCAATGTTGTGGGGGAAATGCCGGAATTCTGCCTAAAACACATGGAAAACCGATCTTGAATATTTCATTTCGATGGTTTTCCTCATGTTTTTTTATCTTCCTGACCTTTCCCGGGGCTGAAACTTTGTAGAAAGTGTTTTTTTGCATCGAGGAGAAAGTAGAAAAAATTCCAGAGCCCTAGCTCAAAATTCATTTTTTCGCAAATTTTTTAAGGCATACCCCTTCAAAAATTTTCGATTTTTCGAAGGTTCTGGGACCGGAACGAACGCTTGATTTTTCGATTGCTCGTGCCTCAAAACGGATAAAAAACATAAATGTTGTAGGGGAAATGCCAGAATTCTACCTAAAACATATAAAAAACCGATGCTGAATAATGAATTTTGCCTAATTCTGGTCGTGTTTTGTATGTTTTCCATTCTTTCCGACATTCTCCAGGTCTGAAATTTGGTGTGGAATGTTTTGATGCTTCAAGGAAGATGTGGTAAAAATTCCAGACCTAGAGGTCAAAATTCATTTTTTGAAGGTTCTCGGACTTTGACAAACAGTTCATAAATTGGTTGTTTGAGTACCAAAACGAGTATTAACTAAAGATTTAGTTGCGTAGAAGCCGAAATTGTACCAAAAGAGCAAGATGTTCAAGAAAATTTGAACCTTCTTATTTGTTTCCCAAGAACGAGATCGGCTAATCGACGGGGGCCAAAATAAAGGCAGGACTTTTACGGTAGATCGGTACAGTAAAAGCGGTGCTAACTGGTAGGTTGGAGTAAGTTGATCTCTGGAAGATGAAGGAGGAAAAGAGAAGGAGGAGCTTGGGAGGGCAGGTAGAGCATAAGTAATTGAAATGTTTCGAAGTCCGAGGAGCAGAAGCGTTCGATTCTGGTGGAGTCGAGTTAGATCAGGGCTGGAGTTGGGGTTGGGGTTGGAGTTGAGGTATTCGCTTGGAGCATGACAAGAAGCCCGGCTCAAAGACTTCAAACGCATTCGTCCAAGTTGGACGGCTCGGAAGTTCGAGCTGAGGTACCGCGGATACTTACGAGAGTCGAGAGAGCGCGCGCATTCGTCCGCCGCAGATGTTACGTCACGTCCTGAAAACCGCGTTCTGATTGATCAAAGGAAAGCCCCTCAAATGAGTAACTAACCCAGCATACTTTTTTGCCCGCTAACATCATCCCTTCCCACTGCTCCCCAACCCTCCCAGCTCATCCATTACGTTCATCCACGGAGAAATAAGTTTTCTCTCCGGAAAACGCACCTTCCTACTTTCCCGTCGAGGCTCCACTCCGCATATATCCTCATTACACCAACACCGGCTCCCACGTAAACAGCCACTGTCCAATTGATCTTCCATGTCCACTCATTGCAACGGACTACATTCGCTCGATGTACCAGCTAAGATGCCGAGCCATCGACAGCAAGATAATTTCCTCGTAAAATTGTAAACTTTTATAGGATGCCTTTTCATATTTCATAACCACAACTAGTTCCGATTGCGGGAAGGAAGGCAGGCAAGCAGGCAGGAGCGAGAACCCTCTCAGAGTTGGAAAGGGGAGACGACGACTTCTCGGTGCTTTACCGCCGCGATAGCCGGGTAATTTCCCCCTCGGGTAATAAAAGTGACATCGATGAAAGCAGCGGCATTTATGTGTAAGCACATCGAGAATCTCGGCTTTGGAGCGCATGGCCAAACTCTCGGATGCTGCTGGGAGTCCCCGGTGTCTCTTGAACTTTCCCGATGTATCTTTTTGCGAGGAGCGGCGAAGATCCAGCGGTTGGAAGGTGAATTCAACGAGAGAGAAAGGATCCGGGTGTGTGGTGCTTTTGTGGAGGAATCCCATTCTAATTTAGAATGATTTCAACAGCTCGACTGGCACACGAGTGACGGGTGAAACTCCCTGGGTACATTGTCATGATGCTCCTTTTCGCCAGGCCGAGTAATTTCGTTCGCGTGGAGCACTTTGTTAAATCAAGAACTTGCCGACGCGACGACACTCTCGCGGGAGAGATTTCCCGGGAATCACGGGGCGATAAGTCGTGTCGATGCAAAAGCCGCGAATACTTTTCCCGCTGCTCCGCCGCGGTGTACTCTCACGCATTTGCGAATATTTCTTCTCGAGCTCGGAGCTACCAATTGTAATTGTGGTATGAGAAATCGTCGATAAAGTACTGCCGGCACTGACAGATAAGGTGTCTCAATTTTCTTCGGTTTCCCGTTGGATTTTTCTGGCTGTCCCGCACTGCTGGTTCAATAACGTAGCTAGCTGTACTGCTAGTTTAATTTATATAGGTTTTCCATCGCATTCTATAGTACTCACCTTTCCGATATCCAAGAACAGGATTCCCCGTGTTCTGGAGTATCGATAATGGGGCAATTTCTTTTTAACGAGGTCCCGATAGCTCTCGGAAAATGTGCGACTCGCCCGAAGGAGGGTCTGATTTAGCGCATGAACCGTACGATTTATGGGGAGCCGTAGCCTATTCTCGCTCATATAGCCTGCAATCTTCCCTCGAATAGCATTTCGATCAACATCCTCGGAGCTCCCTCTTCTTCGAGGGAGTCTGTCCTCCAAGAATTTCTCATCAAAACGGCCCGTTACTTTATCCCAACCATTTCGATATACCTTACGTGACCAAGAAGGCACACCAGCCGCAAGCTTTGTTTTGCCATGCAACAAGAACCCTCTCCTGACATTCTCACGTCCGCGCACAAGCCAGAAAGCACCAGAGGAAGCGTTTGTCGGTGATACATGACCATTTCCATGGATCCACTCTGCGGGACCGGGCTTGCAAATACATGCACCGGTCTGCTTATGCTTGGCATCGAAGTTGCCGTTTGTCTTAGAATGCGGCTTTCCAGTCATAAGGTAGAACTGGTGAGAAATGGGAAGTAAGGAGATAGGAAGGTTGCCTTCTAATTAAATCAAGCGGATGGACATATTTGTCAGAGTGACGCGTGGCCGAAGGAAGTTGAGGTTTAATATCGCGCAGCTGATTTAGGGAGAATGTAGAGTGAAAGAATGCAAGCGGAAGGAAGGAAGGAAGGAAGGGAGAGGGAGAGAGCTGGGGTGGGGTGGGGGGGTGTAAGAATGGATGCCTTGGTCCTGGGAGTTTGAAGATGAGAGGAACTCCGTGGAAAAGTTTAGTATGCAGCACCGATCGCACTAACGCGAGTTTGAGCATGACTCCGGGCCGCAGTTTCGATGGAAACTCGGCCGCTATGGAGAGGAGTAACTTCCGGAAATTCGGAACTAACTGATGGAAACCTCATTTCACACGAGCCATTTTCGGCGCAACCTTTCCTCTGTGGTCTGGGCGTTCTATCCTACCGGTCCAATGGAGTACCGGACACACGCTCCTCTCCTCGCCTAAGGGGACTTCCTCGGATTAATTACTCCCTTCTTGTTATCGGACTATTGTTGTTACGTCCCCGGTTAAGGCGACCCTCGGGACCCTTTTTCTCCGAGCTGCCGTCCGGTTATCTCCGAGTCCGAGGAAAAAGTGAAAAGTTCTCGGCGCGGATTCCCGTCCCTACGAACCAACGAACGAACGAACGAGCGAGCTCTCCTTCTTGCCGAAGCGGAACGGCCTCGAATTTCTTCCAGGGATTACGCGACCTGCGTATACCTCCTCCACCGGAGAGAAACTAAGGAGAACTCTCCGCGAAAATTACAATATACAAACGGCCGGTGAAACTTTGCACCCGCACTGTTCCGCTACTCCGAGCAATAGGAGCCGCGCACCGATGTGAAACGCGCAACTTTTCCCTTAACAAATTTCTATAGCAAGCCCCCGTACATACGCCCGGCGCGGCGCAGTGTCGAATTGCCACTGGTATACCACGCTCCTCCTGACATCGCCTTCCATTATACTTTATTGCGCAGCTTCCCTTAAGCCAATAAAATGTCAGCTTCAATTGCCAACAGTTACTCTCTTCTCCGTCTCGCTAGCCTCGCTCTGGAAAGTGCTCAAACGACCGCGAGAACTAGATCAAAGAGTATTATTCGGCCTTCCATAAATATCACGAAAGACTTGATATTTGTCGAGCTGTCATCCACTCTCTGGGATCCAGTGGTGCCTCGTTCAGGCCACACTCTGTTTATTCCGTTTATTCCACTTGGCTTACTCTTGCTGAACGGCTTTTGTGTGCGCAGCTGCGTGCAGAAAACAATAACACAGCCTGACAGCTGAAACTTTCTTTAGTTTGTAATGGGCGGCGGCGGCGTCGGCGGCGTCGGCGGCCCAAGTGCGATACTTAAGCGAGCCTAATGAAGATTCGCAAGGAGGAGGAGGGCTTCGGAAAATGTGTTGCGGGGATCGGCGAGGCGATGTTGAAACTAATGAATGTTTAAGCATCACGCGAGCCCAGGCAATATCCTCGTAGGAAGCCGGGCATAAAGCTGGAGTAAAGTGGGGCTTTGCGAAAGGCAGTGTTCCTACACACGTGTCTTAATCGCCAACACACCCTCACCGGGCCCTCAACACATTCGAAATAAGTGTAAATCTCTGGAGAATCTGCGCTCCTAGCCGGTGCGATATTGCGGGAAAAGCGTGAGCTTTCAGACGAACATGCGAATCCTGCCGGCTTGAATGGAAAGTTAGAGTCCCCGCTTTCGTTCCTCCTTCCCGCCATAATTTCAATTGTACCGCGCTATCTACTTTCTCTATTTCAGCTCTTACCGCTTGAATATACGAGGCAATTATAGCTCGCTTTGACGAGAGTAATAGAAGCATTCGTCTCCACCCCGAAAGAAGATTAACTTCCTCTTTATACGATCGGGCGAGCTTGCGCTTTGTTCGGCCACACGGCGGACTGTGATAAAAATTAGATAGCTCCGTGAGAAAGCTTTGCGGCGATGTGATAAAGGGAAACAATGAGTTGATCGAGGATTGGGGGATGTAGTTTAACGCGGGCGATTAATAAGAGATTAGTATGTCGTTGTCGAGAGGGGAGATGGTCCTGGAGAGAAGTAGTTTTCGGAGAAAAGAGATAGGAGGAAGGCTGATAAAGTTAATACAGCGAGACGCGAGACGCGAGGCGCGCACGAAAGAAGTATGGGGGGGTCTGGGTCTGGGCTAGTAAAGTTTAGTAAAGCGAAGAAGAAGGGAATGTCGGCCGTACTTTTTTCTCAAGCGGACTTGGAAGTTCCCCGAAGATAACCTACCGCAGACGAATAAACCGTACGTCGTAGTGTGCGCTGCGCAGCAAACTAGACAAGGGGAATAAATTACTCGCCTTACTCGGAAATGCTGTTTCTGCTCTAATTCGAACAACTTCTCGCGCGGCTATCCACGGAATGTTCTCCGTCGGAGCTGTATATCTCGACGTTGCTAACAATGGGCCGAAATTTCTTTGGGAAAAAGGGCAGAAGCGGCGCGGCGCGGCGCGGCTCGGCGCATCCTATCTCTCGGGCATTGGCATTACTTTAATTCACCGAGTTTCAGCGTTCAAGCTGCCAGTTGGCTTCGACCCGATCCAACATGGCGAAGGCCTCGCTCTCTTCCGATTTCTTCACACGAATTTCGCCGGCAGCTAATGCGATTTAGCTTTCTGCGAGACTCGAGTCTCCGGAACTTAAACTGAAGTTAAAACTTTCGTTATCATAAGTTTCGCCGAGTGAAACTGCGCCTGGAATTTCTCCTGCGTGTTCCGGGTAATCTGCAGCGGCCGAACTTTATCATGAATCTCGGGGATGTTATAAGTAAAGCCGGATTTCTCTCCAAGTTATACAAGTCGGACTCCTCAATGAAAATGTTCCCTTCTCGTCAATGAATCCCACGGGAGAATTCAGCGTGCGCCTTGGAAACTTGCCGACCCAATATTTATTTTAATTCGGCGAAACTTGGTGATCATCGGATCGTGTCGAATGAATTGGCCGAGCCATTGAGGGAGAAGAGCTCGAGGGGGAAGTTGAAGAGTCGCCCGCGGCACGTAATATACATTGTCGAATAGGCCTCGAATCCCAATGGTACTCGATGATCGAGGGAGCCCCGTTTTTCCGCTTTGTTCCCGAGGAATTCAGGCCGGCAATATAAAAGTGGACATTTACCGCGAGAGTGGCCGTCATTTCCGCGCGAGGAAAATCGAGGAGCGCGAGATCAAGCCTCCGAGGGTGGATAAGCCCGCAATCGCTTTTATATGATTTTCAGCCTCTTTTCAGTCCGCGAGGGACTTACTCCGATTAGATTAAAACATCCCGCGTGGCGGCCCTGGATAAATTATTCATTCCATTTCTATCCACACCGACATAGACGCCGGCCGACATATGTGTATGAACATGAGGGACGCTCGGTCCAGTTAAAAGGAAAGCCGTCCCTTCCCTAGACATACACTTGGCATAAAGCGAGACTAACGATGAAAACTGCGAACAACCTTCTTCCAC
This sequence comes from Ectemnius continuus, assembly GCA_910591665.1. Taxonomy (NCBI): domain Eukaryota; kingdom Metazoa; phylum Arthropoda; class Insecta; order Hymenoptera; family Crabronidae; genus Ectemnius; species Ectemnius continuus. The sequence continues at coordinate 1,129,280 of OU342866.1, forward strand.
AGCCACCGGAAAATATCATTTCTCCGTCCTTAATCTGGAGCGTCTCGTCTCGTCTCGTCCCGTCTCGTCTCGATCCGTCTGGGCTTCTCCTTGCATCTCCATCTCCCGCATTTTCCCGTCTCTCGGAATCTCAGAATGTCGGCTTACATACAGCAGCGTCGTAACTTCGCATTCGTGTGAGAGTGATCTACATTCGGGCTGGCGGAACTTTGAATTTTTCCTGCCTCGTTAAAACTGCTAATCCTCCTCTCCAGCACGTATGCACATCCTACCAATGTACGCGAAGGCCTCTTTTTCCATTTCAACTTTTCTTCCCTATTATTCGACGTTGCGCTCTCATTTCGAGCGAGCGCTCCACTACCTTGCCGAACTTGTTGCCGCTTGATTTCCCCCCCGATTCATTTTGCCGGAACACCGCGGCAACCTTTCCAGTCCTACTCAATGATTCATGCGGCCACGCGCTAACGTATCACGGACGTGCGAGCCACCGCAAGACTGCTTTAGTTGCCAGTCAGCCACCGACAATAAAGTAGTTTGCTGCTCGTAAAGACGTGAGAGAGTAAGACTCGTTTAAGAAGAGTTCCTCACTGGTGCACCCTGAAGGAGGAGGAGGGCCGAGCTTGATGTAATTAGGGAAATGCCGTGGTTCCGGCGGACGCTCTCAAAGCGTCTCAGCCAAAGAAGCTACTCCGATTATTACAAGTTATTTGTACTAATAGAATCTATGGAGTAACTTTAACTTTGTAAGGGCGGAACTTACGGCTAAAAGTCTGCCGGCTTTCAGGACGGCTTTCTCTCGTCCGGCTTTGCCACTCCCTTTCTATCCGACTAAGTGTCTCATCGCGACCGCTAATTAGATCCGGCAGAATCTTATAGTGAAATCGAGACAAAGTCATTCATCCCAGAAGGCCATTCAGCAACATCCTATTCTTTTATGTGCAATTGAAGATAAAACGAACTCTCCTCCTTGTATATTGGAGTTTGGAGTCTGGAGTCTCGAGTGGGGAGGGACGCTGTTTGTACATTCGTTACTGAGAGATTCCTCGAATCTCACTGGCGCACGCACCCACCTGAAACATTGATAGCTCGCGGAAGGAACGAGCTCCTTCAGCGGGAGAAATCGCGCGAATACTTGGCGATAAGCCGGAGCGCGCGGCGGCAGACTCTTCGGAGAAATGTGAAAATTGCGATTCCACGAGGAGGAGTCAGGAAAATTCCGGCACGCTCCGGATATTGCGAGTCGTGAAACAAGAAGTACGGCCTGGCGGTGTTTCATGCGCTGTGGCTGGGTGGGTGGGTGGTGGGGCGGAGGGCCGGATGGGCGAGGTCGCTCTCGCCGAAAGAAAATACGTCGTCGGTGGTTTGACGTCGGAAAAATTCAGACGGCTTACTGTCGGAGGACCCCCTTGGGACTCGAAGAAGGAAAGTGGGGCCAGGCCAAGCATAGGATGCACGCCTTCCCTTCTACCCCCTATCTCGCGCACTGATTCTCCCTCGGGGCGAGCTAAGGGTAGCTAACGAGAGTACGGAGGAGCAAGAGAAGACCCCCTTATCCTCCCTGGCTTCCTTCTATCGCTTACTTCGCTACCTCGGCATCTCTCTCGCTAGCCCCGATAGACTTTTCCCGCTCTTCCACCCTAGCCTTGTTTGCGAATGCCTTTCAAAACAGTCGCCGAAAATTTGCACCTGAATCCCGGGGAAACAGGCAACTGGAATGAATTGCAGCCGACATGAATGCGCGCCCGGGCGCGCATTCGTACCTCGTCGCTGTCCAATTCTTTGGGAAAAAAGGACTCAAGACTATCGAGTTAAGGGAATGAAATTCAGGATAAATTGGCTTTCCCTCGGATGGAATAGCTTCTGCGATGAAAGGGTTCATGCCGACAGGTAAACCTGCGGCTCCAATCTGTCGAAACATCGGCGTCGCGTCGTTTACCTGTTTGTCCGCTGGCCGTGCAGCCAACTTTCCTAAGTTTCCGCCCGACAGTTAAGCCCATTCCTCCAATTGGACGCCAGTCAGTTCAAGAATTCTGATTGAGAAAGTTATGCCGCACATTCCTAGTGGGTCCCTCGCACGTCCACTGTCACTTCTAATCGTTCGATTGGCCAAACTGCTTTTCCTCTTCGATTGCCAGCGAGCACGAGAGATCGAACGTTGGTAGGTCGGTGGAATTATGTCTGGCCGTGGTGTCAGCCGGATAAATAGTGTTAATCTCCGTTGCACTTTCCCCCCAGCTTCCGGTAGGTAGGTACAAAGCGCAAGGCAATTGCTTCTCGAATTTCTGGAGCTCGTGTCACCGGCTGGACCACGAAATTAGTGCACGTCGGTGCGCCTAGACTTGCGGCGTCCGTCAGCGCGTGTGTTAGCCAACAAATGACACATGTGGCCTGAATCTGTTACGGCTACTTCCCTTCATATTTAGCAAGTGTATCCAACCGGAAATTAAGTTTCCACGCCCAGCCTGACACCACACCAACTCGGTAATCCCATCCTTTGGTTAGTCCTGCTTTCCTAACGCTTAGTAATCAGATAATACACTCGCAATATCAAACTAGTTTATTTCCCACTGCTTTGTCTCCTCCTTTCCACTACTCCACTTCTTCTTCTTCTTCTTCTTTTTCCTCTTCTCTTGGAATTATGAGTTTCTTTTTATATTAAATTCATAAGTCCTTTGATGAGCCGTTGACGGAAAAAGAAGAGAGAGGGTGGACACTATCCGCCAAGTGCACTTTCGCTTCGAATGCTCTTCAGCTTCCGGCAAAGTTCCCGCCGCTGGAATAGCGCCCTTCTTCAGAAAGAACTTAATCTGTTTGCCAAGTGCTCCGTGACCGTGACAATTACTCGCCCTGGTAAGTAATTATCAACCGCTCATCCCTTCTATATTTAATCGCTCGCTCAATTAGGCAGACAGTGAACAATCCACTGGTCACATATATTTTTCAACAAGGAAATATTCGCGCCCCTCGATTCACTATCTTATTCGATGAAGGATCAAGGTAGAATTGCATTGGATATCGAGGTCGGCGCGGCATTGGCCAGATTTCATCTAGAAAGGTTCGCCCAGTCAATAAGTTAAATACATGCTGCGGTGGCTTTCAACTAGAGTTGGTATAGACTGCAATTAATTAATATAGAAGCGCCGCGCTAAGTGCAAATACCCTGGGCGTTTAATATCGAAATACTAATACAGCGATGCTCGAGCAAACATCGCCCGCTTTCTATTCGAGTTTAGTATTCATTTGAACATCGTTCTAAGCGCACATACGCCGGATACATACATACACGTCGAGCGAGACTGTTATTTGTTCTAGCTATACTAGAAGAGTGTAGCCCGAAGCGATTGCAGTGCATGCCCTGGAAAATTGGCTGGAGGATGAAGTGTTAAAGCGTTTATTACCCAAGAAACTCGTCTAATTTACCAGGAAACTTGTAGGAAAAAAAACTTTAACTCCATCATGGTGCAGGAATTATTTTTTTCTTTTCATTTCACCAACGCGGGCAACTTCATATTTTCGGTATCTTCGCACAGATACTGAGCATCGCCATCGAGGCTACATATGGCCGGCATCCAACGTCATTTCGGAAATAAAGATAAAAGGGGTTTAAGGTTCCTGGCACGCGATATTTCAACGTGAACCGAAATCGAAACCGATTGGCCTCTGTTTTAGCTCCACCTATCTCCCTCTCCATTAAGTAAAATTGCGCCATCCATTTAGTTGGCCGGCCAAAATTGTCAGAACTGATACGCCCCAAAAATTCCACCGACCGATATTCCTCCGGTCTTGGTATTTAAAACACTCGATGCACACAGCAGAGTAGATTTATGAAATGATCTACTTACAATCTGTAGAGGATCTCTCGTTCGAGGGGCTCATTGCAAATTACGAAGAATGCACTCATTATTTGAATACCGTGAAATTAGCAAGCGATCTATCCACCCTCGGACGAGAGTCCCTCCTCTCGCGCCACTCAAGGTGGCTTTCTTCAGAAAAGTGGAAAATGCACAACCTCCGACGGCTTTCGAGGGATTAAAAAATTCCAGGAGTGGGTGCCATTCCCAAGTAGGATTCCCGAGGGAGACTATCTTCTGGTAGTGGGCCACCCTCCCTCGAGGATGACTATCTCGAAAGGTATCTTAAAAAGCGTCCAGGACGCTGACGAGCGAAGGAGTCTTCACGAGCTCGAAAGAAATGGAAGGCGGATAAAGCGAAAGTATCCAAGGAAGAGGAGAGGATGGAAGGACGTTTATGCGGCTTTATCCTAGGCCGCTCCGGACTTTAGAGAATAGAACTACCAAAGACACCTTGGAACTGCCAACCTCCCTCTCGCTCCAAAAGAACTATCGATCTACCGTCATTCGCAATGCAAAGTTTGCGTTTCTTGTTTCCTGCTGCCAAGGGAAATTGAGGCAGCCGGTCGCCTCCGCGTTTCATTCTTCTCCTGAATTTCTCTTTAAGTTATACAGCATTTTCTAATTCCTTTCTCCGTGCCAGGATGTATTGGAGATTCTCGGTGACGAATCCTGAAACTTTGACGTGTTTTCCCGGTGTCCGTTGGCTCCGGTATTAATAAGTTCCTCACTCTGTAGGTTGGCGTACATAAATTCGACTTGGAACGAGGACAGAGTGAAGGGGGTGCCACATAAATCGTGATGGCGCGTCGAGTTCCAGCCGTAAATCCAACCAATCATAAAGGATTCACGCGAGACGGAGCTTTCTCTGATATAAAAGTTAAAGGGCCGCATGCTTGCGCTTGTATTATCGAGTAAGCTACGGACTGCATATATTTTCTAGGCGGTCATATAGTTGTGCATTGCTCGGACCTTGGCTTCGTCCAAGAAAAGAGCAGTCTTTTTCCAAGTGAGGGAAAGGGGGCGTGGCGCGGCGCGGCGGTGTGAAGGAATGTGCGCGCGTAACAGGGACTTTGGCGAAATAATGCATAGCCTATGAAAAATTCGAGGAATGAGCTGCACCAGCAGAGCCGGACTCCAAGTTCCGCCGGCTGAATAAGGAGATTCGCATTATCGTGCATGTTAGATGAGGTGGAGGGGTGTGCGGCCGAGGGCGAATCCGATGGACGATGGCCTCGAGGCCACACCGAACTACGGCGTAATATGAAATTTTGATCAGAACTACAGCGGGCATGCTTGGAATCACAACCCCCCGTGCCTTCGCCTTCCATTGGCCCTCTCCCCGTGGGAATGCGTGCCGACAGCTTTGCAAAAAGACCAGCTCAATTATTCATGATGGTATCTGCTACGCCGGCTGTGCACGCGCCGCACCGGCCGCCCCGGCCGCCTCGACTCCCTTCCGAACTGTGATTAACAGTGGGATCTGCGATCTCCTCGCGCGATTTCTCTAGCAATCGCTTACTCGAAAGCTCGACTGATTTGTCATCTAGCCAGCAGGCGGGCGGGGTTATTTGCTTGCTTAAGAGACAAGTTGGTACCAGGTAAAAAAGCCTCGAGCAAATGAGACGGTGCTCCACTGGAATTACCTTCCAGCAAAAAGACCCTCGACAGAGAGTTTGTGCGTGGTTTTTAACAGGGCGAATTGCAAGGGGGAAAAGGTGCTTGGTGCTTGGCAGGAGCGTTCTCATGACAGGACGCGAGTGGTGCTTAAAGACTGTTTAAAGGACGCTCCTACCTCTTTGACCGCAACAAACACACAGGGATCTTTCTTGCTTTCAGGCCACTGCTGAAGCAGATTAAAAACTCGGCGGAGTCGCACATTGTCCTGGACTGCTCGACAGAGAGGATCTATGACGTGCTGAAGCAAGCCCAGCAGATTGGGATGATGAGCGACTACCACAGTTACCTCATCACATCTCTGGTGAGTGGCCTCTCCTCTCATAAAATGAGAATCCGAGATAAGTACTTCACTCCTATAAGCAACAGACTCTCGCCCTTACTGGGATATCGCCGAGCCCATACTGTTCCTCCGACGCGGTATCATCGATCGGCCTTGTCGATGGGATCGTTGATTACTGAAAACTGATTTCCACCCCCGGGCGTTTAATTATTGAGCCGCCTGCCTTATATGTATAAGTTAATATCCGCTGGCGTCATCGCCGCTCAACTAGTTCGCCATCCGGCTTACGGGCTTTTCCTGTCCAAGAGGCTTAGCTTGCTAGGAGTGGGGATCGATAACATCAGAAGCAAATGGTCCACAAGATCGAGCTATAAGTTATTGGCTAGGCCAGCGAAGACGGGAATATTAGGGACAGTCTATAAGGAATCAGTGTGCCTCCCATCGAATAAAAGGGAAAATATGATCGCGCCCAGTTTTTCATCGAGGCCCAATTGTATTTGGCACGGAGAGTAATTTTTGTCGATTTGATGAATCGTTAAGTAACAATTCTCCGAGGGTATCGCTCTTAATTGCGAGAGCTCGGCGCGGCGGCTGTTACTCGTTCGTTCCCCAACTACACCGGTCGTTACATTCATCACGCGTGCACGACGGAAACAAAGCAATCACTTGCATCGCAATAAGCACAGCAAACCGAATACGTGCAGCCCGCCCTTCCGCACGGTTACGTAAGATCCTGCCGCCCCTGACACAACTAATTGAACACGGATCACCGCTTTAATTAATCCCCTCACAATCTGCCTGACTTTATAAATTACGTAAAATAAGGAGCCGTCGCTCGTTATGCCCTCGAATCTACTAGTACAAGTCTCGAGCATAACCATTAGCAGTAATATCAATTGGGAGGCCAATTGGATCGGGCGAATGGCACTGCCCGATAACGGACAGCTCTCAACTTTCTTGAAACGTTCTTTTATGAGCCGCGACAGAAAGTTCGTTGAAATAGGTAGTTACATTCGTTAAATGTCAGAGCTGATTCTACTTTTGGAGAATGGATCGAGTATTAGATATGAGAGTAGAAATTCGAGGGATGATTTAACGAGAGAAGGAACGGAAAATGAGACGGACTGTTCTGGTCCGAAAGAAGAGCTATTTGTTTTCATCTATGTCGCCGCCGGCAGCGGCTACTCTTCTGAAGAAAAGGAGCTTCATCGATCAAGCGGACCTCGCCGTGAAACAATCAGAAAGTCCGCTCGGTGCGCAATACAGTATTCATAGGCAGACCCTTTCATTAGGTCCACGAACATTAATGAATTGCGGAAGGTCGTTCGGGATGGCCGTTCTCGACGAATTGCCTTTCATCGGATTAAGCTCGGTCCATAAAGCAGTGATTCCGGCAGGAAATTATGTCGCTCGCACTCGCGGTCGCAAATTTCGGTCCATCCTCCGAATTCAGAGCCGCCGCCACCGCCGCCAACGCACACCGACATAGTATCACTAGCCTGCGGTCATTACGGTTATTATGCCCGTTACGGTTATGATGATTGTTACCGTCGTTACACACTCCGTCCCCATTAACGTTCTTATTAACAGCATTTAATGGCAGCGACGCCGACGGCCTTTCTTGTTAAGGAAATGCCCCCGAACCTGCCAGTTCCGCCTGGCCAGGACGATCGCCCTCAATGTCGCTATCATCCTTTCAACTATAATACTGAATGCTTATTAAAGAGGACTAGATTTTGGTATTGCCGTTGGACTTGGGGCCAGCACTGATTCAGCCTGGTACTCTTATTGAGTAGAGCAGGTATTGCCCTTAGCAGGTAAATTTCCGATTGGCTCGGGGCAAGGGCCTTCATCCCAAGTGTTCTCTAGCGGTTGGTAGTATATTTGCGGGACAATAAATAAACACTCTTCAGTCCAGGTGAAAAGCTTGTTGGGGGATGATCGTGGGTGGTAGGATCGGTGGCCTGCCTGACCTCCTTTCGCCCCATAGAGCGAGCGAGAGAGAGAGAGGGAGGGAAAGAGAGAGGGAAGCGAGCGTATTACCCCGGTGTCAGATACACACTGCTTTCGCTGCGCGCCCTATATTCAATTCTGCGTAGCTGCATTTATGCGTTTTTCCGGCCCTGCCAAATAAATTCAGCACCGGCGGCCTTTAATAACTACCCACTCGATATCAGCCAAGCATTACGAGGAAGCAGCGGCGCGGCGCGGCGCGGCGCGGCGTGGCGAGGGCCGGTAAACAATATTCGCGTGAGGCGCCGACCTCCTCGCCAAGCAGAGTCTATTCATCGAAACAATTACGGAGGCCTTTGTAAGTTTTGTTGATTTAGCGGGGCGCTAGCATATCGATATTTGGTGCTGGCAGAGAAGTGAGCCGCGAGGAGAACGGAATACCAGGGAAGAGGTGCGCGCCCTTGCTGTTTCTGTGTCGCAGTCGTGGAAAATATGACTCGCACTCAGGCTGCTTCATTGGGCCGCGACGAACAAAACCGCTTGCATGCGCCACGCCGCTCCCGGTGGAAGCGTTCCCCCGGGATAGATCTCACGCATGAAAAGTATGTATCAGGCACAGGATGCACTACCACTCGAGATGTGACTGCTGAGCCGCAGTAGGATCGATAGGCGTCGTTTGTTCCCGCGTGATTTACGCTATTCCACAGGATTCCATACATAATTTCCACTTGTTTCCCGGAAGCCCCCTCGACACTCTCTCACTCACTCTCCCTCTCCCTCTCCGCTACCTCCATCTCCGTCAACTTGTTCTCGCCCCCTTTCAAAGGAATCCGTCCTGCCTCGCCTCCCCGGCAACTCATCCACCAGCCATACCATTCCTAAGAACGGTCTTCATTTACGAAACAATGTCCGATGATGATGATGGGGAGAAAAGTATAGTGAATGCGAGGGGACATACGAAGCGCGGAACTAAGATGATCGGAGGGTCATTTTGCAAGAGGACGGGTAAAGGAAGTGAGCGAGGCACCGGATGATCGATCATTCGGTGGAAGTGCCGCGAGTGTATCGACAACTTCCGAAGGCAGGAGAGCGAGAATACGATACTTCTCCATCATGCTCAGGAGTCCGGACTGAGGACAAAGGATAATAAATGGCAGCGGGCCCGAGCTGCTTGAGCATTCCGAAAGGTGGACGGAGTTGCGCTTTGAATCGGGCCATCTTTAAATCACGTTCCTCGGCAGGGCGCTATAGATAGTTTCATAGAACGGATAGCACATCCCCTGTTCTCCATCTCCTGCTCCTACCACCTGATATCTCCATTCCTCTCCATGGCCAGGCCAGCGTGGGCCCTCTCCCTCTCAAATAATATCTCTCCGAGTAGGAGCGCGCCGCTTCCAGGATCTTGCCAGCATTAAGGAGAGCTTAAGTTCGAGCTTACTTTTCTAGCCGAAGCTTACAGCAAACGCACTTAGTCGTTCAAGTATCGGGAAAGCTCTAGCTTATCTATGTATGCGTCCTGCACACGAGTGCTAGATCGAGCGAGACTCCTGCAGGATTTTTGTAAGGGTGATACCGTGTCGAGGAGGTTCTTCCATTAGCTCGGACCAAAAGTTGAATTAGCCTGTCACTCAGCTAGTTAATGGAGCCGGCACTATTCCCAGAGGGGGATACAAGCCACTCGAGGCCTTAAAAGAAAGTCGCGTAGTGTGGAGAAGTCTAGATATAATCAGCATGAGTGAGAAAAAGGTCGCTTTAACATTGGCCACGGCGAGACCAATGAAATTTGGCCGCCGGGAGGATGTTATGAGGGCTGGGAGCAGTTCTGCGGAAATTCATAAAAGCAACGACATTCTTCGCAGGACCTGCACAGCGTTGACCTCGAGGAGTTCAAGCACGGCGGGACCAATATCACTGCCTTCCGATTAGTGGACCCGGAGAAGCCGGAGATTCAGAAGGTCGTGCAAGACTGGATCTACGGCGAGAAGCGTTATAACCGGGAGCTCGACATGGGCCAAAGCACAAACAAGGTAGCGTAGCACACGAAAACGAAAGTCTCTTTACTGGCAAGGCCAGCAGCAATAGGAACGCGCAGCTCGGCCTTTTATTATTTCGGTAGGAAGAACATCGCCGAGAACCACGCGAGGGAAGTAGTGCATGCATGAAACTGTCGAATGAAAGGTCGGCCTGGCGTGTTTAATATGTCCTCGTCAGCCTCTACTCAAAGCTAGCAACCCTTTATTTGAATAAAAGGCTAGTCGTCGCCTGGCAGATGAAAGGGGCCAAACTACTTAAGTAGTTGGCGCACGCCATGCCGCGGCAATGTGGTTGGATCACGCGTGCCTGCATCCTTAACTTCACCGACAGTCGCTTCCCTCTAATAAAAATATGGCCAGATCCGACCAAACTTCCTTAGAGGCCCCTACAGACCGTGCATGACTTTCCCTCCCCAAAACTTTTTGACAAACCATCGCTACGCGCTATTCCACGCGACTATCCGCCTCCCAGTTGGTTGGTTCCACTTTAATAAGTAGTTCCGATGAATGATCGCGGTCATCGAAGCACAGATTATTATAGCGTCGCGCGCATCTGGCGCAAAATCAACTGTAGAAAAGTTGAAGAGCCAATGCTGGACGGGCAGTCCGGTTCGAACTATTTCCACGGCAGCAACATCTGCCACATTCGATCCTTAAAAAGCCAAATTGCTCCCATACGGAGAGAGTGCGAACTCTCCAACAAGTTTTTACCAAGTGGTACGTGGTGGGTGGATCGTTACCTGAGGCGGCACGTGCGCTAGCCTGACGGATTTCCCCCAACATTCACCGGAACCACTTATCCAAAGGTTAGCTTATGTATTCCTCGGCGAAAGGTCTTTGTATTATATTTCCGTTGGCTTTTCTCACTGGCGGTAATCATCGCTCGATCAAACTTGCATAGAGCACTCTAGCAAGAATCAGTTTTAATCGACTTTCACGTTCGAATTGCTTCCTTTATTAAACGGATTTATCTGACGGTGGAGCGCGCGTAAATCGGTATTCTTAAGGTGGCGATGATGGAAAGTATGATCAGGCTGAAGTAAAAGTCGCAAACACTTGAGGGAGGATCGGCCAGGAGTTAAATAATGAAGCTTTAACTGGGTGGAAGGTGGCCCGGGGCGTTTGGCCGCGGCCGCCGCTTTATATCTCTTTTCCTTTATCCCTTTTTGCCTTTCCTATACCTTCCCCCCCCATTCATTTCTCTCCTCGAGAAGCCACGTTCCCTCGTTTGACTCCTGACCCGTTCATAACGCGGGGAAAACGACTCTGCTCACCAGCCTGCGAGAGCAGAGCGTCTCCTCCGAATAAGATGCAGAGCTACATCCACCTCGCACCGCATCCCCACTCCCACTGACCCTGATTTCTTCCTTGCGATTTACCTTTGCCCCATCACCCATCACCCGTCCACCCCTTTTCCGCGCCTTTCATTCGCCGCCGCCTTTAACAGGCCGTATCCCTTCTCTCTCGCTCGATTTCGACTTAAATGAGGCTAACTGTCGATTCCCGGCACGCACTGGACATGCCAATAAAAACTTTTCTGGTTTCACCCCGCCACTCCTCCTCCCTGCCCTTCCCTTGCTCTCCTGGAAATGCTTCACTTTTCAATCGTTATCGAATCCAGTGCAAATAGAAGACCACGAGAAATTAAGAAGAGACTTTATAGTTGGCTCTCTTTCTCGGCGAGTGCTCGACTCGGGAAGTTATATCCACTGCGGATACTAGTTCCTCCCAATTCCCAAGGCGATTCGGAACTAAAGGATAAACTGGAACCGCCAGTTGTGGCCACTTTTCTCGAGACTTAAATTTTTATATCGAGCCTCGGACCAATAAGAAACAAATAAAACGACAAATCCGGATAAAGCTCCGATAGAATCCGAGCAATATCTAATCGCAATACGACTAGAATCTAAGTAGTATCTCGGGAAGAGATCCCTTTTTAGAGGGGAAACAGGAAGTGCGCCATTACCGGGGCAGTGCAAACCCTCCCAGAGAGGCACCAGGCTATTTATCGAGCGGGACAGCAATTCCATATTCAATATATCTGTATTCGGGTGGTCGCATAATTCGCTGGACGTTAAAAGTAGGATTAACACTGCGCCAAAGGCAAACCAATTAATTGGATCGTATGCGTGTCGCAAATGAACGGCCAATGCGTTACTTTAATTGCACACAGTCCACTAGGGCACGCTTGTTATTGTTATTATTAGCATTACTAATGTACGTGCTCGTATCAGCGGAATACGTATTATTCTGCACGGGGCAAGTTTACACGCTAATTTGCAGTCATAACCCCCTGCAAACTTATTACACAACACCATTCCCCAGACAATGAGAGAGGGAGAGAGTGCCGATGAAGGAAACTCGAGCGGCTCGGTGCCGATCTTGATTTAAGAAACTACAAACCCCCTCTAATTAATCTCTCTGTTTCATGGCTCGCTGGATCAGAATAATCTCACGTGCATAAAGGTGAGTTGGATCGCAGCAACGGCAGTCGAGCATATTCGTCATGCAATCCTCCTAATTGTTGGCTAGCGCGCCGAATGTCCGGCGCTTAATTCCCAAAAAGGGCGCGGAAGCGCGTCAGTTTAAATAACATCCCAGTTGATAATGAATTATTGATTGGCACGGTACCGGCGGGATGCTTCGCCGAGTGCCACCGCTGTTTTATCACAAATGAATTATTTCAAGCGAACTCCGGTGCCAGCCGATTCACGTATGAAAAGCCATGCTCGTGTGTCCGAAACACCGACTCAAAATTACACGATGCAATAATTATAGCTTGTCATTGGACGGTATGGCCGCATCGTTTTTCCGGATGACTTGTTGGTTTCCCTGCCAGTCTACTGTCACTAACAAGTCATTCGCTTGACAACGGAAGGTGTGTGTTATCGAAGGCATCAACGAAAAATCAACACGTCACAATTGTACAGTTGGCAGAAGGGACACATAAAGACATGAGTTGATATATTAAGGTAGTTGTATCAATATTCCGACATCCAAAAGCTAACCGTTGCCGGAAGGAACTGTTCATTTCGCTTTTTATACTGCCAGTGGGCTAAATTTTTATTTACTTCATCGCCTGTCCCCTTAAAAAATTTGCGAAAAAATGAATTTTGAGCTAGGGCTCTGGAATTTTTTCTACTTTCTCCTCGATGCAAAAAAACACTTTCTACAAAGTTTCAGCCCCGGGAAAGGTCGGGAAGATAAAAAAACATGGCAAAAACCATTGAAATGAAATATTCCAGATCGGTTTTCCATGTGTTTTAGGCAGAAATCCGGCATTTCCCCCACAACATTGATGTTTTTTATCCGTTTTGAGACACGGACAATCGAAAAATCAAGCGTTCGTCCCGGTCCCAGAACCTTCGAAAAATCGAAAATTTTTGAAGGGGTATGCCTTAAAAAATTTGCGAAAAAATGAATTTTGAGCTAGGGCTTTGGAATTTTTTCTACTTTCTCCTCGATGCAAAAAAACACTTTCTACAAAGTTTCAGCCCCGGGAAAGGTCGGGAAGATAAAAAAACATGGCAAAAACCATTGAAATGAAATATTCCAGATCGGTTTTCCATGTGTTTTAGGCAGAAATCCGGCATTTCCCCCACAACATTGATGTTTTTTATCCGTTTTGAGACACGGACAATCGAAAAATCAAGCGTTCGTCCCGATCCCAGAACCTTCGAAAAATCGAAAATTTTTGAAGGGGTATGCCTTAAAAAATTTGCGAAAAAATGAATTTTGAGCTAGGGCTCTGGAATTTTTTCTACGTTTTCCTCGATGCAAAAAAACACTTTCTACAAAGTTTCAGCCCCGGGAAAGGTCGGGAAGATAAAAAAACATGAGGAAAACCGTCGAAATGAAATATTCCAGATCGGTTTTCCACCTGTTTTAGGTAGAATTCCGGCATTTCCCCCACAACATTTGTGTTTTTTTTCCGTTTTGAGACACGAGGAATTGAAAAATCAAGCGTTCGTCCCGGTCCCAGAACCTTCGAAAAATCGAAAATTTTTGAAGGGGTATGCCTTAAAAAATTTGCGAAAAAATGAATTTTGAGCTAGGGCTCTGGAATTTTTTCTACTTTCTCCTCGATGCAAAAAAACACTTTCTGCAAAGTTTCAGCCCCGGGAAAGGTCGGGAAGATAAAAAAACATGGGAAAAACCGTCAAAATTAAACGAAATTAAATCATCTGGAGGGCTTCTCTTCGTGTTTTGGGTACAATTCCGGCAATTCTGCCACTGGTTCCATGTTTTCTACCCATCTTAATGTTTAAACAAAATCTATAGAAGACTGTTGTATGATACAACTACCTTAAGAGAGAGGCCGTGAAGGGGGGATAATAATATCGAGGGCAAACTCGAATCGGGCCACGAACTCTTTTTCTCGATGAGCACACTTTCCGGCAGCCCTCGTAAAGCCTCTAAGGATATTGGCTGCCTCGAGCATGGGGACGAATATACCGGAAGGACGATACAGCTTTTACGCCGATGGCCCTGTTCTCGCCTTGCGCGCCGGAATGCTCTGCACCCGTTACAAAATATAAATGCCTGGCTAGAGGAGGTGTCAATTTGCCGTGAAACTCGCCCCTAGCTGGACCTTTCTTTCTTCCTATGACCCCAACTCTTTCAGGCCCCGAGGAAAATTCTACTCTTGATACAATTCCACCCTGTGATCACCGACTCGAATTTATCTGCTGTGTACCCTCTCATCCTTCCTTCTTCCATTGTCTACGCCCGATAGTAATCTTCCTTGGTTACTGTATTCCATGTCTGCTTGACTGACACTGCGAGTCTTTTCTTTTCAGACTGAAACATCCCTCATGTACGACGCGGTGCATCTGTTCGCGAAGGCCCTACACGATCTGGACAAGTCCCAGCAGATCGAGATCAACCCTCTCTCCTGCGAGTCAACGGATACATGGCCGCATGGATACTCCCTCATCAATTACATGAAGATCGTGAGTAACCTTCTTCTGGCAAGGTAGAAAGCAAGAGGGCCTATTTGTTCGTTGGTTGAAAAAGTTGCTTTGGTAGGTAAAAAGTGTGGAGGGCGAGGAAGGTGAGCGCGACTTGCCAAAGGAACTAGTCTTTGGCGTTCGGCTTTGGGGTGGGTATCGCGTGTAAAGTGGAGGGTAAGGATGACACGTATTCTCGGGGCAAACATGAACTTAACTTTTGGCCGGGAAGCCTAAGTATACAATGCATCAAAGGAAAGCACGTAGTGGCTGGCAGCGAGACACACCAGGGCTTAGAGGTCGGTGGGGAACTTTTAGTTCGACTTGTTAGTAGCGACCAATATCCTGTTACTGCGACGTGACTCTTCATAGATCAGCGTCCCTTGAAAGATAGTTTGGCTGGCGCCTAGTGAAAGAGCATCCATCGAGCTCGGCTCATCTCCTCATCCTGAACGGTGCTCATATTGGGCAGAATTCCACCACTCATACTAAAAGTCGAGTAGTCAGAGCGCCGCGCCGCTTAGAACAACACAGCCGGTGCGGAACCATCGCGTCGACGTTGGTTCCTTCCTCCGGTGGTGGTTCCAGGCGATTGTTCCTCGGAACAATGGGAAGTTACTCGCGGGTTAAACGAAGCCGTCGGCGCCGTTGACAAATTGTTGTTCGCGGTTTTGCACCGAAGCTGCATCTCGGCTGACGGCGACATCGAGCTCTCGCCGAGCCGCTATCATCTCTCCCTTCGTACGTACGTCACAAAGGAATCAAGTCAGCAGCGCTGCAACTCGATCTCCGAGAAGATTGCGTCCGACAAAAGTGTGCCGCAGAGATATTTAAATCCGACCGCGCGTAATACGAGCCGATTTTGCGCGGATAGATCATGGTGGTTTCTAGTGGCAGGGCGGAAATGAGGATAATTCTCGAGCGGAACATCAATCGGCAGGATCAAAGGAAAGCCGGGAGTCTCTAATTATGAGAATGTGTCGCGTAATGGGCAGACATGCCAATTTTCCGTACCACCATACCTAATGTGTCTCCTGACCGTTCTCCCGCAATTTCCGGCCTGCGGCATTTTTCGCGCTTCCCACTTTTCCACTGGGAGATTGTTTCGTCGGTGATGTTCGCGTGGACAGTGATACTTTGCCGGAGCGCAGGCCAGCGCGCGCCATAGAAATGCGTGAATTTTTCTCTTAATGTAACAGCTGCGGATTTAAATGAAGACATACGGGAACGTTTTAGTGAAATCCCAGCACATACGCGGACTACTGCCACTCCGAAACAGCGCGCACATACGAAGGAATATTAGCCCCGCACGTCAGGCCAGAATTTAATTTCCTAATATTCATGAACCGCTGATTAGAAGCAGTCACCAGTGAATTTCGACTGCAGCTCCTGGCCTAACTACCTTCCGGCTGTGCACGACTTCAATCGAACCCTTCAGCTACCCCTCCTCCCTAGGCGCCCTATGAAATTGCTCTCTAGAATCATACAGCAGTTAAGCGATTTCGGCGGTAAATCTAGTGCAGAGGAAAAGCAACGCGACGCCATAAGAGTATTCTGCAAAATTAGCCCTCTACCGAACAAGCTGTGCAGCCACCACCTCTAATTCGATGCTCGCAAGTTACTAGCCGCTGTAAATATTGAACGGAGTCCGTGCAGCATTCCATTCCCAAATAGAAGGGGGCAGTACGCAGCTCATTTGAAAAGCAGCGGGTGCACATTCGCTCGTTTGCTCGCCAGAATTCACGCTCGTTAGGGATTTATTAAAATTCCTTGTTAGCCCAGAGGTATTTCAACGGTAGGACTTCTTCTCAGGCATGCCTAATTATCCGCGAGTTCGTTTCTACCTGTTCATTAATCAGTGGAGTTCCAAGGGAGAGAGAAAGAGTGTAAGAGGAGAAAAATGGGTTTGGGTGAGCACAGGTCGAGATAACCGGGCTGACGGGTATCATAAAGTTCGATCACCAAGGCTTTCGCTCGGACTTCATCTTGGACATCATCGAGCTGAACAATAAGGATGGTTTGAAGAAGATCGGGACATGGAACAGCACGAGCGGTATCAATTTCACGCGCAGCTACGGCGACGTTTACACGCAGATAGTGGAGAACCTTCAGAACAAGACGTTCATCGTCACGACTATTCTGGTAAGTCAAATGAAGCTTACAGTGACACGCCGTTCGAGAAGCACCCTTATCCTTAATTCGGTGGGGAAGTGCATCGCCGATAAGGGAAGAAAATCTTCTCGGCGAAGAATGAGAACTCGTCCAATTAATTCAAGGCGACGCGAGGAGAGGAAAAATGTCTTTCTCTTCATTAACGCGAGCTAGGCTCGTTACTTTCAACTGAGCTCGTCCGGCCTGACTGCAAAGAATGCGGAAAGAAAGTCCTTTGTAGGAGGGTGGGTGGGTAAAGGCTCGCACGACTTAATTGAAGTTTTCGCCGGCATGCTCGGCTCGCATTACTTATTCTGGCTGTAACTGCGGCGACAAGTAATGTAGCTGCTAACGTATTAACTAGCTGGAAAGTTTGCGAGACCGGCAGGCAGGCAGCCAGGCAGGCAGGCAGCCGGAAGCACCAGAGTGAGACGAGTTTCAACGATGAAAGACCGCGAGATAAGAAAAGTGGATACTTAGGGAAGTTGCACTGCCTCGGAACTTAAACATCTAAATGTACCCGCCGCGCACCGACTCGGCGAACCTACGCGGATGAATGTCACCGGAATTTTGATCCTAACAACTGTCTTCTTACTTGGTAGGGCAATGTGTAGACGATCTCGCAAGAGCAAATAGAGGCGCGTGCCACTGCCGGCAGGGACCGCGCGCTCAATCTAGTTTTGCTCGATCTTGCGAAAGCGTTCCGCCAGCATCAGTCAGACCGTACTAGAAGCGTTGCTAGCCTACTCGAGTCTAGTGCTGCCGGAACAATTGTCGGGCTAACAATAGGATTTATTGTATCATTGGCAGAACGTGCCAAAGTACTGGCAATTGTGCGAGTAGTCTGTGTGCCACTCGAATGGACTTCCCACTTTGGAATACAGAGGTTTAGAGAGGCGCGCGCGTTCATCTCCTCGAACTCTTAAGATTCCTCGAGCAAGTCCGAACAATTACGGAGAAGACATTGACCGGAAAGCAGATTGGTGCTTTGGGTGCGCGTGTACTCGCTACAAGAATTTAGTACCTGCCGTTCCTCTGGATGTTTGCGATAGGTGCGATAGATAATCCTTAGAGGAGAATGGAAACGAGGGAGTGCTCGATGCTCGATGCGTGTAGATGCATTAGGCATCGATATCGAGCCGCGGCTTCCCTTCCCTTCCCTTCCCTATCCCTATCCCTATATCTTATGTATAAGCATAGGGAGAGATATATAAGCGAGTGGTGTGACGTTGGGCCATTACGTGCTGCAGAGTGCACCGTACTGCATGCGGAAGGAGTCGAGCGAGAAGCTGGAGGGGAACGCGCAATTCGAGGGCTACAGCGTCGACTTGATTTACGAGATATCGCGGATTCTCGGCTTCAATTATACGTTTCGGATAGTGCCCGATGGTCGATACGGCTCCTACAACAAGCAGACCAAAGAGTGGGACGGTATGATAAAGGAGCTGCTCGATCAGAAGGTGGACTTGGCCATCGCTGACTTGACCATCACCTACGACCGTGAGCAAGCAGTCGACTTTACCATGCCGTTCATGAACTTAGGTAATAAAACAATCTATTCCCAGCTGGCACGCACGTCTCGCAAAACAATTGCAGGCCGACTGCTACTGTTTGGTTGTATGTTTACCTTCGCATTCCAAACATTCGCTGCTACCCTCCCTTTTTATTATGAGCGGGATTGCGAAGGTACACAAAAGCCCGGTGGTCTGTGTACGTAGGTAGTTCGCGCTTCGCGTCGCGAAATAAAGAGATTAACTAATTGCATGAAAAATTTACGCCTCCCGTATATCCAGGGTGTTCAAATGTGGAACACGTTCTTTCGCGACCGGTGCGCTGATATTATAGCAGTACACGCAGCAACGAGAGCGCGCCCGGGCGCGTGCCTGCGCTCTCGCTTCTGCCCTCTAATGAAAGGAAGGCCAATTTTCCGAGATAATTCGAGTGGCGGTGATTAAGCCGCGCACGCGAGCAATCCTGGCCTTCCTCTCCTGCCCCCTATGAAATGAAGACATTTGATTTCCAGGGATCAGCATACTCTACCGGAAGCCCATAAAGCAGCCACCGAATCTGTTCTCGTTTCTGAGTCCTCTCAGTCTGGACGTCTGGATCTATATGGCGACGGCTTACCTCGGAGTTTCCGTACTACTTTTCATACTCGCCAGGCAAGTGAATACATTTCGCTAGCCATTTAGAACTCCATTTATCGGTGCTCGGGCGAAAAAAGGTTGGCCCCGATTTCGACAGTCAACATTTCAAGAGCCCACCCTCCCTCCCTCTAACTATCTTTATCTCTTACTCTCTTACTCTCTCTGGCTACCCTCCCTGTGGCCCCTTGCGGCCCCTCTTGCGTTGCAATGTTGCGGCCCCACTCTCCCCCAGCCCTCTTGAGCCTTCTGAAAGTTTAAATGACGATGCGCAGAGGCGCCGGGAGATTGCGGAAATGGAAGGTTTTCTTTAGAGTTGATCGGTTTAGATTCACGCCGTACGAGTGGTACAATCCTCATCCGTGCAACAAAAATCCGGACCACCTGGAGAATCGCTTCAAGCTGCTGAACTGCATGTGGTTCACCATCGGTTCCTTAATGCGGCAGGGTTGTGACATTCTGCCCAAGTAAGCCATTAGATTGGCACCACCACGGTCGCTTTCTCATTTATTCTCATCACTTGTTATCCTTCTTTTCTTCTCGTATTTTATTTCTCCTCGGCACACAGTGTTATGTCTCGTACACTCGTAATGTAATGTCGATTGATCTTACGCCAGAGATGCATGCAAATCAAAAGGGACGATACATCTCGCAGGATGGATCGACCTGTTTACGTCCGACGCCCAAGCAAGTACGCACTTCAGGATCCCTATTTAGTAGTCCGGCAAATAAATCCTCGATGAATAATTCACTAATGCCAATCGCGAGGACTCACCCCCGGCAAAACCCATCGATATCAAGTGCGGCCCACTTCATCCCACGCTTCTTTCCCTCTTACGATGGCGCGACACCCACGCGAGAAATGACTCTCCTTCATTTTAGTCGATCTAATACTTCACTCCAATACATCTTGCTAGAAAGAAGTAGTTGGAGTCGACGCGAGTTCTTTTTTCCAATCTTATATTGGCCCCTTGGCACGTGCGTAGCCGCAGAGTGCATGTCGAATGAATATTCACGGTAGCGCGGCAACCAACGCCCCCATCAACAAACCCTCCTCCCACGATCCATGTAATCTCGGATTGGCAAGAAGTTCTGCGCCGAGCAAATCAGGCTGGCAGGATGACTATTAGGGATATGAAGGGGATGATAAAATTTGAAAAATTGATGCTGCGATCGAATGAAGAAGCGAGAGGTGGAATCGAGGAGGGGCTAGGATATATCGCGGTGGAAGAGAGCGGAGTTCTCGGGTGGAAAAAGGGCTAATGCCGTGCCATGTCCTTTCACGTGTCTGCAGGTTCAGCCCCTACGAGTGGGAGAATCCCCATCCGTGCAACGGGCAGTCCGAGGTCCTCGAGAATGAGTTCACCCTGCTGAACTCGCTCTGGTTCACCATAGGCTCGCTCATGCAGCAAGGCTCTGATATAGCGCCGAAGTAAGTCATCGACGACATTAACACACAAAATACACGTGCCCCTGTGTCAGCTCTCTCTTTCTCCGGAGTACTCGACTCGAGCCAGGATATATATATAGATCTACATATATATATCTCTCTCTTTCTATCTCTCTATCCAATCGCCAGGAGTAACAGGCTCTAATCTCCTTTTCACCGGTCAATCCAAGTGCAATACGCAAATCGCGAGCGATAGAATTTCGAGATTGGGGTGCCGGGATCTAGGTGCTACTACACTATTGTGTCCTATCTAACCACAGCCTGGATATACATATATGCTATATCGTAGGCTTGCTGCAACTAACCGCCGCGTAACGCTGCCCGCGTGTTCATCCGCGTGCTTTGCTATACACCGCTCTCTCATTCTCACTCTCACTCTCACTCTCATTCTCTCTCTGGCTTTCTCTCATTTAGTCATCAATTCCATTGGCAATTTAGATATAGCCAGTAGATAGATCGATAGACGTACCGCATTATCCAAAAAGATTCTAACTAGAATACGATTCCTTTGAGATCACGTATCACCGTTCCAGGCATCTCCATCTCCCATATCGTGCACGTGAATCGATTGACACTGTTCGACTAGGAGATTGCTACAAACTAGTTTCTCGTTCTAGCTCTAGCGTTTATGAAATGACTTGATTGGATTGGCATCCCGCTGTTAGCTTTCCGTCTTAGTATAGATTCTCCAGTGTCAATGTGTACTTTGTGTTTTATTGGATAAAGCATCAGGCCGGCAAACGCAGAATGCTAACAATGCATGAAACTTGGCGGTCTGCCGCGTGTGTTGGTAGTAGGTTGTGCGCGGGAGTGTGCGTGCGCGCGTATATATATATCTATGTGTGTCTATGTGTACGTGTACCATAGAAGCTTGGAATGTCGCTGGGCAAACAGTTAGTAAAGTTTTGTTTGATGCATACGGATAATCGGCGCTGCTCTCGTATCACATAGCCGATTTACACGGCAACTAGGGAGGCGAGCGCTTGAAAATGCCTTCAGCTGGAAACTCGTGCGCGCCCGCGAAATACAACGCTGGCCGAGAGAAGTCGAGTAGCGTAGGAAATTAAATTCATTCGGCTTCGAAATACCGCCGGCATTCGTAAAACTTTGTTGCTGTTATCGAACATGGCG
This sequence comes from Ectemnius continuus, assembly GCA_910591665.1. Taxonomy (NCBI): domain Eukaryota; kingdom Metazoa; phylum Arthropoda; class Insecta; order Hymenoptera; family Crabronidae; genus Ectemnius; species Ectemnius continuus. The sequence continues at coordinate 1,150,902 of OU342866.1, forward strand.
CTCGCCTGCTACCGTATTTCCTCCAACTTGCTTCAATCTCCAAGCTGACATTTATGGTTAACGTGCCGTGCGCGTACAAGGCCACCATTGTATTTCTTAGTCGGCAGTTTGCCCCAAATGAGTAGCAACATACTTTTTCAAGAGGCTTTCTTTTATTTACGCCGGCTTTAGAGAGCCGGAGCCTCTCTTCTCTTGAAATCGGACAGAAAAATAATCCTTTGACGATATGAGAGAAGGGCGGTCGCGGCAGCAATTGAAAGGAGTTAAGAGCGTTTCGCTGCACTCTTTAAACTTCTTTCCGCAGGGCCGTGTCGACTCGCATGGTGGCGGGTATGTGGTGGTTCTTCACTTTGATCATGATCTCCTCGTACACTGCGAACCTCGCAGCTTTCCTTACGGTCGAGAGGATGGATTCTCCAATCGAGAGCGCGGAGGATCTTGCCAAGCAGACCAAAATCAAATACGGCGCTCTCAAAGGAGGCAGTACCGCCGCGTTTTTCAGAGTAAGACACTCAAACCCCAACCAGCTCCCCATGAATATACCTTGAGTTCCCTGCAAACAGCCACGCAATCGTTTTATTGGCATTCACCTATTTTCTCTCCTGGCGTGGCCAAAGTGCAGCCTCTTTTTCCAAGCAAAACAGCTGATACTTGGTTCCATTTCTTCTTCCATCTCCTTATGCAAAACATCATACATTCGATCTATAATAATAACGAGGGAGATGAAAGAAAAACATGGGGAGACTGGAAGGTGGAGTGGATGGCCAACCAGAACCACTGATCGGTCGTGGTTCTCTCCCAGTTTTACCGAAGCATGGAATTCTTTGCGTGACTTCAGGACTCCAATTTCTCCACGTACCAGCGGATGTGGTCCTTCATGGATTCGGCCAAGCCTCCGGTATTTACGACGAGCAACGTCGAGGGTGTGGATCGAGTGATCAAGGGGAAAGGTAGCTACGCATTCCTAATGGAATCCACTTCCATCGAATACGTAATCGAGAGAAACTGCGACCTCACTCAAGTTGGCGGTCTACTAGACTCCAAGGGATATGGCATCGCTATGCCACCGAGTAAGTCTTCTTCCTCTCTCACTAACTCATTACCCTACTCCAATAATACTCCGATACATTCAGTAATAGTATATTGCCACTTGGAAACCCTTGGGTCTCCCAAAGGGGAACATAGTCCGGTAAACTTTAGCGCGCAAACAGTCGTTCTCTTGGAAAAGCTTGAAAAGAAACTTGAGGACACCATGCACGCCAGCCAGCATGATGTTCTCAATGACAGTTTGGAGAAGTTGCGGAAAGGTGGTGCTCACAACGAGCTTCGAACTTTAGATTCGCCGTACAGGACTGCCATAAGCGGAGCGATTCTCAAACTCCAGGAAGAAGGGAAGCTCCACTTACTGAAGACCCGATGGTGGAAAGAGAAACGGGGCGGCGGATCGTGCAGGGTAGGCAGATCTAGCGACGAGTGGATGAGGGTCCGAATATTCGCGAATCGAATTCTTTTGATTTATGACATTGCAGGACGACACGTCGAAGAGCAGTTCGGCAGCGAACGAGCTAGGCCTGGCGAACGTCGGCGGAGTATTCGTGGTGCTGATGGGTGGGATGGGAGTGGCTTGCGTGATAGCAGTGTGCGAGTTCGTCTGGAAGAGCCGGAAAGTCGCCATCGAGGAACGGGTGAGTGAGGTCAGCTAGCACGCGGAGGAAGGCGCGATCGTGTCAGAAGTAGCCTCGACGAACACGCGTCTCGATCCCGACGCCATTTATCCCGACATACCACGCGAATATATCAGTTGATGCTCGCACGATGGTGGAGTTCCTCTTTAATGGTCAGCCCATGGATACAGGAGCACTCGGGTCTGATAGTGCGCGCCTCCCCCAACCCCTAACCCACCCTCTACCCACCCTCTACCCACCTCTCACAATCGGATTCAATGCTGTATCAAATGTACGAAGAACGCCGAGCAAGTAACGAGGTGCGAGCAGAGAACGCCCGCTATTTCGGACAGCGAAACAATCGTCGGCTTTGCTTCTTGCGCATTGCGCTTCTCCCTGAATACTGGGCTAACACCATTTTAACGGCGAGCGTCGCTCCTTTGTATGCCCCGGAGAGCAAAAACCCCTCGCCTTTCCCTCCAGACCTTTTGCCGCTGATTATGTAAACCAGCTTTCCTCCCGTGACATCTGAGCTACCGGTAGCCGAACTGGCTAAAAGCCGCCGGATCGATCGACTCCTGCTAATTTGACCTTTCGAAAAACACCAGGCGGCCCGTCCCCTCTTTAGTTTGACGAGAGTTACCTCCGGCTAAAAAGCGAGGATTGCCCAAGGCATTGGCGCATGCACCAATGAAATTAGGATGTGCCAGGTGGAATTTCCGAGGGATAAAGGCTCGCGCGCGCTCTCCCTCGCTCGCCTCGCGTTTGGCTCGCGTGTCTACGATATGTATTCGAGCTACCGTTTGCGCACATTCAAGCGGTAAGCAAACAGGCAAGTATTTGAGGAGGGCTCGTTCACAAATAGGGATATGCAGCTTTGCGCCGGTGACCTCGTCTACCCCCCAGAGAGCAAACAATCCTCCAAGAGCCAGCAAACGTCAGTATTGCTACTCTCCTCCCCTGTTCAGAAGGTGCTGCTTCAGATCGGTTAGCAACGCGCACGCGCCCACGCGATACCCTTTGAAATGGCAAATTGCTAATCGGCTTGATAGCCTCGAGAGGGGAAGAGAGAGAGAGAGAGAGGGAGGGAGGGGGAGAGCAGGGTTTTCATCGAGGAGAAAAACAACCGGCCCTACTATCGAGAGCAAAGGACTTTTAGCCGGTCCTCCCTCCTCCCGAATACACGGTTGGCCTCGCCTCTTTCGCTGCCGAGAGAGGTCTCGAGAGCAGCTGCGCGAATACTGTGTTGAATTTTTCAGCCGCTTTCGAGGCTCCTTCCTATACGGCTTCGCCTGCTTCGTCATCTGATCGGCGTTGTCTATCATTTACCCAACTCTCACTGGGGTCTTTTGGTGTCTTCTGTTCTAGAAGCAGAAATCCTCGGGGAAACCGATCTGCGAGGGTTTCACCGACCTACACTAGCGGGCGGTATCGCGGCACACTGATCGAAAACTGATTCCTAAGCCGTTCCACAAACAATCCGACCCGATTCCGATGGACCTAAGGAAGAACTCCATCATAAAGTGATATACATAATATCGTGTATTGTACTTGTGTGTGAAAGAGCGGAAATCGAGAACTTTTAACGAGAGAGAGAGAGAGCAAAGTCGCACCGCTAGCGGGCCAGCGACGACGTTTAATCAAAAAAGGGAGCAACGATCCTCGACCTTTCCAGTTTTCCACGAGAGCTTCATACACTTCTCTTACATCTCTCTCACACACACGCGCGCGTAAATATACATAATACTCATTTACTCCTCGAAGATTATCCGTATTCCAAGAAGATTCTCCCGATATATCTCTCCTCTCCGAAATTGGAAAGGTCAACGCGTTTGCCAATTGCTCATATCAGAACGTAGATTAATCATCGATAAAATCGAGCCTCGGAGTGTCAAGGGACGCTAGTCCCTGGTTCACTGACTAATCCGATCGGCTGTTTGACGAGTCGAGTCGAGTCGAGTCCCGTGTTAAAGTCACGACTGAATTGCGTGCCAATGGCTAACCGATGTTTAAGAACAATCACGATTTTATACCGACTAGATAATCAGTGTATAGCATCACACGTTGTACGCATTCGACTGTAAATACTCATCATTATTCAGTGGTCGATCGAATCGTAGATACGGAATCCCTCTGCTTCACAATCGGGAGTCGAACCAACTCCGAGTCCGAGCGGGTTGATATTGAAAGAGAGAGCCCTCACACAGAGCGAAGCCGATGGATTCCAAGAGAAGCTGGGCCACTCCACGGTCTACGTGGCTTTGTGTCTCGACTTGTAACATTGTATCATACGAATTGTGACTCATTCCACTAAAGTGTTAGTCTCAACTCAGCCATGTTGCAAGGGCACACACGCTCACCCTCTCCGACAGTTTAGTATGACATTGTTAGTTGTGTCGCAATGTTTCTTGCCTCCCTCTCCCTCTCTCGCCACGGATCCACAGGAGGTGAGCACTTTACATACCTATTATTCAGTACATTCATTGCTTCCCCCCTCATTAGTAGTGAACTCCGAGATATGCCCGCATGCTGAATCCAAGTTTATGCGAAACCTCTGTTTTCATTTCTTTGGCTCGCAAAACCTTCGATCTTGAGTCTGCTCTACTTAGAATTCCCGCTCTCTATCTAGCTTGGCCAACTGGCAGGGTCAACTGGACGTTACTAATAAAGGTCTTCCGATGATGACGAAACATTGCAGAAGTTCATGTGTTCCGAGATGGCCAGTGAGCTGCGGCACGCTCTGGATTGCGGTAATGGGAGGAAAAGGCCGACGGAGGGAACCCTCTGTCAGCGAGAACGACAGCATTCTAATCTGTCGATCGTCTCTGAGGAGGGCGAGTATCCTAGGTGCAATAAGTACAGGCACTTCGTCGGCAAGCCACCGTTAACATGAATACCCCACGCAACGAGGACATGCATGAGATGCAACGAAAGGGCGGTGTGCTCGTAAAGAGATCGACTTCCACATTTCTCGCTGCGTGCCTGCCAGTCTGCGTCAGTATGTGTGTCTGTCTGTGTTTGTGTGCATACATATGCCTGTTTTTCTCTACGAGCCAACCTCGAAGAAGAGAGAACAGCTGTAGATACGTATCAACATGGCGGATCAAGAACTTTCTTGAATCTTCCATCTTTCTTTCCCCTCTCATGAAAAAGTTGCCAGAGATTTTTATTGCTGAATCTACTTGTCGAGTGATCGTAAGAAAGCAAGTGTAGCTGTACGTACAAATATACGACCCATACTCGCATCGGGTACTTGACTAGCATACTGTAAATATCAACCATAATACATACATACTTGTTACACACTGCGTTTACGTAATGTCGTATGAATTTGTTAAGAGGCGCTATTGACGATACTTCTTACATCAAGTGTACTACGAATATCATATTAAACGTGAATAAATTAATCGTCTGTAAAACTCTCATTCGGTATAAATCTAGCCCAACCACTCCTCACGCAACACACTTGCACTCTTTCCTTCCCAGTTGCTTTTGCCTCGTGTTCAAGCTTTAGACTCTTTGGAAGGGAGAGACGCGATTGCGCAGATAAAGCTCCTAGCGATGTCGTGCTCCGATATACATAGAGTGCACATCGCGCGGGGATCGGTCGAAAAAGCACGTTTCTCAAACATCACTTCCAGATATCAACGTCTGCTCTTCTAAATTGAGGTAAGCACTGCCATTTTCCCACTTGACTTCCACCCGATTCCATCCTATCTTTCTACCTTCCCAGTGCCATCCTTCTTTTTTCTATTTCGCGCAAAACTTTCACCAACCTCCACTCCGATTTTATTTTGCGCCCTCCGGACACTTTCCCAAAAGATAAATATCTCAGACATGAATTACCAGTAAAAGGTGTTTCAATTGGGATTTCGTTTCATTCTTCGTGGAAAAGTATGTCACAGTATTGAGGCGACACATCGCAGTCGTCCGCGAAGCTCGCCGTCTAAATATACCAGCATCGTTAAGACCTCACGAAGATTTTTCCTACTGATTCAGCGCTTACTGGCGAAGTGCTACGTTCAAACGGGTTGGTTAGATTAAATCTCAATGATCGCTTACGGAAAATATATTTGCATACTGCGATTGAAAGTGCGTGACAATTAAGTGCGAGTGGGGACGCGCGTCTCTCAATGAATGGAGAGGAATGTGTGCCAGAGTGAGTGAACTTGGCAGTGTGACAGTAGTTAGCGCGTCGATGGCACTCGTCAAGATGCAAACAAATTGTCGAAAGTTAAGCTCTTATACTTCCGAGGCAGCTGCTGTTTTTGTTTTTCAATTTTCCCAGCAGTAAACAGGAAGTGAAGCCGGTGTGTTGAGGGATGCCGAGCGTTGCAAGTGTTGCTCGAAAATAAAGCTCTCCCGACGGGACGAACGTCAAACAAACTGGACCAGTCGATATTGGAAGATCAATTTTACGGGGAACTAAATATTTAGAGAGGTCGACTGGGTAGACGTGTAATGCCTTCTAGTTAGTTTACATAACGTCGCATCACTAAGTGCTAGTACCAAGCTGGCTTGTTTGACCGTTTGCTCGTTCGATGGGTACACGACCTCGCAGTACATAAATGTCCTCGCTTTCGATACCGCCCAACCTGTTCGATCCCAGATAAACTACTTTAATTATCTGAATATCGCATTATCACATTCGGAGCTTTGAGTGGTGGAGCGGCCAGTAAAATGGGCAAAGGCTCCATGTAGCTTTTAATACGCGCCACTTTTAGACTCTCCGAAATAGACGACTATTTTGAAACCGAGTTAAACTACTCCTGCAAAGAACACCGGCACACAACCATGTCCTTATTATTATACTCCTCTCCATAGGATGACAGTACAATGTTAGCCAAATACTTTCTCGTCCTCTTCATCCCCTGTGTTTTCGCCTTTCCAAAGCGAGTTACCATAGGTGAGTTGGACATAATTTAAACTTCTCTCCCTTTGATGCGAGAGTCACTAGCATGATTGCATGCGGCTTGAGAGATGATTCGCCATACACTTTGACTCCTCGCGTCATTGACGGCTAGGTGGCCTGTTTGATTACGACGAGGCAATCCAGCGTACCTTCGAAACTTCAATATCGACGGTCAACAAAGAGAGGTACAAGAATGAAGAATACTCAAACGTGTATCTGGTGCCGGAATCTCACCAAGTTTCGACCGATCCATTTGATGTCTCTACAAAGGGTTAGCGACAGCCAATTTCTATTGACACATGTCGACCATTCAGTATTCCTGTTCCTCATCTTTCTTTAATACACAGTATGTGATCTGGCGGCGATGGGGGTCGCGACCATTTTCGGACCCCTAAACAAACTTAACTCGGAGCATGTGCAAAGTATGTGCGACTCTTTGGAAATACCACACGTCTCGACAAGGTGGGATCATAAACAAACACGTGGCATGGGTGTGAACATGTATCCCCATGCAGAGACACTCTCAAAGGTATGGATTAATGCTAATACAAAAGTGGGAGATGCCAAGCCGCCAAAGAGGAACTACGCTCGGCTTTGTTTCCTTGCCAGGTGTTCGAGCAAATTATTATGGACTTCGAGTGGAAGTCCTTTACAATACTTTACCAGAATACCGAGAGTCTAATTCGCACGCACCGTTTGCTCGAGCAGTGGGACGCTCGGCGGCAATCGGTCTTTGTACATCACCTTGGAAAGGGACCGAATTATCGGTGAGTACTTTTAATCAAAGCTAATCGAACATACTCGTCAGGTGCACTCAAGTTAATTACCAGCTCGACGCTCCTTTAGGAAGGTGATGCGTGAAATTAAGGAAGCCGAGATAGAGAACATCGTGATTGACTGCAACTTTGATATTCTCGAGGAAGTCCTTAAACAGGCTCAACAAGTCGGCATACTTTCCGAGAAGAATAGAGTTATCGTCACCTCTTTAGTATGTCGTGCTAATATTTTACTTGCTCCTTTCAATAATCCAGCAATCATTCACTGATATTAAATAAATGCAGGATTTACAAGCGATAGATGTCGAACCCTACCAATATTCAGGGGTAAATTTCACTGGGATTCGATTAATTGATCCCGAAGATCCATACGTGAAGGAAGTGGTGGAAATGCACCAGAATGAATGGGGCTTGGATAGTCCGGCGCAACTTCGAGTGGAGCCCGCTTTGATGTACGATGCGGTACAGCTTTTCGCAAGGGCATTTAAACAATTAAAAGATGCTGTCAAGGGCGACGTAAAGCAGCTGCCGTGTAATGGAACGATTACCTGGGAGCACGGGGAAAGCTTGGGTAACTTCATGAAACTGGTATGGAAATATAATTCCAGCAGGACTGGATTAGCCTTTAATCTGATTAAATGCAAGCCCCGCATTTACTTTCAGAGCGAAATGAGAGGCCTCACTGGACTGATAAAGTTCGATACTGCTGGCTTCCGGAGTAATTTCAATCTGGACGTTGTGCGGATTTCCGAGAACGGCCTCAAGAAGATTGGCATATGGAATAGTACTAATGGAATTGACTGGTTGCAAGAAACTAATAGTCAGAAGTTGGACGCCGAGTTCAGTCTACAAAATAAGACCTTTGTCGTTCTCATCGCTATAGTACGATATTTAAATCAATAGTGTCTCGTAAATGAGTTTCATTCATCATCCTTAGAAGATGTTGAGGAACAACATTTCCTTGCAGAGTCATCCTTACGGTATGCTGAAGGAATCCTCCGATATGATGACGGGAAATGAGCGCTACGAAGGATTCGGAATTGATATTATCCAAGAATTAAGTAAAATGTTGGCGTTCAATTATACATTCGAGCTTCAGGCAGATAACGTTTATGGTGCTTATTCTCCAAAGACTGGAAGGTGGACTGGGATGCTTGGAAAAATAATAGCAGACGTTCGTTCAAAATTAACATTATCTTCAGTCGAACCAAGTGTTATTTTTCTTCTGACTTCTTCATTTTTGTAGGAAGCGGACTTGGCTATCACTGATTTAACCATCACATCAGAACGCGAAAGTGCCGTAGATTTTACTATGCCCTTCATGAATTTAGGCATCAGTATATTATATCAAAAGCCAACTAAGACACCTCCAAGTTTATTCTCATTCTTGTCCCCATTCTCGTCGGCTGTCTGGTTGTATTTAATCGGGGCTTTTATATTCGTTTCACTATTGCTGTTTGTGATTGGACGAATTTGTCCTGCCGAATGGAATAATCCATATCCTTGCATCGAAGAACCAGAGGTGCTGGAAAATCAATTTACATTAAAGAATTCTCTTTGGTTCAGCATTGGAGCAATTATGCAACAGGGTTCTGAAATAGCGCCGATGTAAGTTCATTTAGGAAAGTTGGCTTGCAAAGAAAATTGTTGCTAAGTTCCTCTTCCTTCTCAGAGGGATTTCCACGAGGATGATGGCTGGTTCTTGGTGGTTCTTCTGTCTGATCATGGTGTCTTCGTACACTGCCAATTTAGCAGCTTTCTTAACGGTCGAAACAGTTGTCCCGCCTTTTTCCAATGTCGAAGAGTTGGCCAAGAAAAAGACAATTAAGTACGGCGCGAAATCCGGTGGAGCGACTTTCTCCTTCTTCAAAGTAAGTTCAGTTCCTCCTAGCCATTAAATCCAGTTAAATGACCAGGAATTTCCCGAATATCTACTATTAAGTAGGACCATTGAAATTCTAGTCGACATTGGATGAGATGTGAAAGGTTTGAGCTTTACGACTCTTGAGGATTTGTTATTCTGGTGCCCCTTCATAATATCCCCTTTATAATGATGTATAATAAAAGACACAGTGCAGTGACAACACGAAATCAACAACACCACATTTAACTCGAATGCTTGCGTCAGACGAAAGCATTGTTTTCATTGACATAGATGAATAAAATCTAATCTTTCTCGGCAGCATGTGCGTTTCCAAGTAGTCGCTATTAACCACGTTTTCCCCGAGGCATTCTTAGTTCATTAAATATTTAACATTTACTGGCTGACCAGCCGTAAGTTTAGGCGTGCTAGGCAAATGAAAACTGGAAGCGTGCGTTCTAACTCAGCTTTTTGAAAGACTTATGCAACTTCCAAGGATTCCAACTACACGACGTACAAGGAGATGTACGAATACATGCTGGCCAATGCGGATGAGGTTTTGCCCAGTGATAATGAAGCCGGTATAAAAAAAGTCCTCCGAGAAGAGTACGCATTCTTAATGGAGTCGAGTTCAATCGAGTACATCACCGAGAGGGAGTGCAATTTAACACAAATCGGTGGCTTGCTCGATGCCAAAGGATATGGCATTGCAATGAAGAAGAGTGAGTGTCCTCAATGATTGAGTTCAACTCAATTATTTTAGGGAAATTGTAGTTATACTTAATTTCCAATAGATTCTCCCTATCGTCATCCATTAAATACTGCTGTACTCAAACTCCAACAAAGTGGTTTGATAACTGAGCTCAAAAAAAAGTGGTGGACGCAAAAAAGAGGTGGTGGAAAATGTCGGGTAGGTTGATTTCATATAGGAGTTTCATTTCCACGATTGAAATGGGTAGTGGATTAAATGTGAAGGGTTTCAATGATTTCACAGGAGGAAGGATCGGGCAGCCAGGCTGCGGAACTCGGTCTAGATAATGTCGGTGGTGTATTTTTAGTTCTAAGCACTGGTGTAGCACTCTCCACTCTCTACACCGTCATTGAATTACTCTGGAATATTGGCTGTACCTCTCTGCGAGAAAATGTAATTGCTCCTTCACTTAACTCGCATCAGAGACAATTCTTGTCCAAGTGCATGAACAATAGTTCAAACTATTATTTTTTCAGGTGTCCTTTAAAGAGGAACTGATGGAAGAAATAAAATTCATTTCGAAATGCAGTAGTTCTCCCAAACCTGTGAGGAGAAGGAAGGGATCTTCGAATAGAAGCGGTGGCGACAGTACTAGGGGTTGCACTCCACCGTATGGATTTATACCGACAGTAATTAGGACATCCGCTGATGATGACAAATAACGCAGATCTTTTTATAACACTTTTGCTATGACTTTCACAAGTCCTCATTGGCGCGCATCAATAAAACAGGAATCCCAAATGAAGTCTCTGGTGTTCGTAGTCTCTGACTTACCTTCCACAGTTAAACGCACATTCCTGCTGCTTTGCATCGGCCAACTCCATTCCTCCGAGTATCCTGCAAATACAAATAAAATTCTTCATGAATAATTCATCGATCGGAAACTGCTCAAAAATTCATTTGAAATGGCTTGCAAAGAGTGGCGGAGGGGAAAGTTATCAGGGAAAGAGATAAAGCTCTACTGGTTCGCAGTTGGTCAGTTTCGGCAAGTGTCGATATCTTGGAAAATTCCTGGGAATGTACATGTAAGGAGATGCATCGGGGCTGGTGGGTTCTCCCACGCTTAGAACTCGTTCTTGGAAGATTGCAGGAGTTTATCGGTGGAAGGCGTATAAATGCGATATTAAAGCGCAGTTTTGTGGTGCGAGTTTCGCTAAGTAGAGGCAGAGGACTGGCGTATCTGGGAACGTGTCGGAGATAAACTTGTTGACGAGAAGTTGCATCGGCGCAAACTGGCTTTTAAATTCTTTCGGCAACACTGGCTAGGATAGAAAGCGCAAGCGAGCGCGCGCGTACGCATTTCTTTGGCGCGCCGCGCGCCTTAAGGACTACCCAAATAAATTACACGCTCTCTCGCCTTTTGAGAGTCATTCAAGCCTCTCGTTAGGCCCGCCGCTCGACTACTTCTCGCTGGACCTCCTTCTCCCTCTCCCACCGAGCATTTAACTACCGGAAGTTTATTTCTGTCACCTTTGAGAGCGGCGCTGGGCATTCGTTAACGCCTTAGAAGAAGCAGGCGAAATAATTCTGCCAGTGGAATCGGCATCGTAAACTTTCCACGAGTAGAGAGGCATCCCAGCCAAATGACGCGTCATTGATATCGAGCAGCGAGTGATCTTTCCTCCGTAAACATACATTCTCCCCTCCGATGCAACCGGTCACGTAGCAACGATTTCGGCTTTCAATTAAGTCGCGGACCGGCCGAGATAAATAGTCCGGCAAAAATAGTTATGTGCATAGCCAGGCAGACCGGGCACGCTTTCCTACGAGGCCGGCGCAAATTTCCATGGATAGCGGCCTCTCAGCCACTAGTAATAGCATATAATTAACCGAAATTAGGTACGGCCTTACAACATCATTGCCTTTTCATCAAGGCAGAGGCCGCAAACTCGTCCGTAGAAAAGGGATAAGTAAAGAAGAGACGGCTGCAACAGCCGGAGAAGAGAGAATGCGAGCGCGGCCGAGTGAAGAGATCTGCGGAGCAGTCAGAAATCCTGTCCCCCGCATATACATGTGTCCAGGAGGGAATGATCTTAAGATAGGAGCGTGTCCATGCTGCCAGGAGATGATCACTTTAGTGTCGAATGCTCCGGCAGGATTAACGTGTCCTTGTCGGTGCTCAGTGTCGCCGGCGCGGCGATAGGCGCGCGAGAGAGGAATCTCCTTGAGAGAACGAACGAGTGCCAGGATAAAGGAGAGGAAGGTCGGTCAGGGAAGGAGGAGGAGCGTGTCGCCGGGCGATTCCGTGCGATAACGTCGTTCTGCTTGGCGAAACCGGCGCGGCGTGCCGGATCGCGCGTGAAAGAACGCGTTCGCCGCTCGGCAATAAAATATTCGGAGCCGTACACATCTCACAATCCTCCGAGCCCCAGCAGCCCTCCCTAGAAAATTAAATCCGTCCTTTCGCACCATCTTCCATCCCACTTTCCTACCAAGCCTTCTACATATACTCTTCGGTTCGAATCGTTCATAGATCCTTCTCTTTCGATTAGTTGAGAGAAAAGTCTAATCCTCCTTCTCACTGGAATTTCGTACACAATAACATTGGACTCACTATTTCTCCCAGGGAGACTTCCACCCTCGGATTAAATGAGGATTAGATGAGCCTCGGATTAATCAGCACGGATTCAATTAGCCGTGAGGTCATCTTCTCGTGAAGTCTTATTCCGGACCTCCGTGCACTGGCTAATGTAATTCCTCCGGCTGTTTTCTCGCCAGACTTAATTAGAGGGACAAATGCAGTTAGGCTAGTGCAGTTAGGTGAGTGGCGCATCCATGTGGGAAATTTAATATCGGCTCAGTCATAAGGTGCATCTTATCCGCCCGGCACCATTCTCATATGCATTGATTTATGAATGTTGGCGCCGTTGGCAAATACCTCGGCTAAGATGAACGCAAGACTGAAATCTCTTTTGAAAGAGGAGTAGAAAGAGTGATGGAAAAAAAAAGGGTAAAGGGACGTAGTGGTAAAAGGGAAGACGGCGCGGCGATTGCGAGCGATGACAGCTCTTTGGAGAGGAACCTCTGAGCGCGGTTGTCGTGTGCCATAGACTATCCTCGTGTCTCTCCGATCACTTAACGACCGCGCTAATGAATGTTCGCGTGCGCCATAAATAACGCGATGTCATTCACTCCATCCTTTCATCGTACGCGAAGAGGCGATCATAGATTCCTCATTCCTCGCTGGCATACACAGGGAGAGAGAGTGGATGGATAGACGCGCAGGACAAACAGACTCGGGCCGAGCTTTCAAGAGATTTTTACGACTGTCAACGCGATCTCGCGTATGATATACGACTCCTCAAGGCGGTGCGGGTCCAGCCAGCTTCATTGTTATTTGCCATGTGCATCCACGACTGGAGTTTCTTTGGCGCAGGGTTAAAAGGGCAGCTAATTGCTTACGTGGAAGAGCCGCGTCATGCGGACCAACACCGGGAAACCTGTAAAGCCGGGAGGGTCGAGGGCCCTTTTTGCCTTGGCTCTCTTCAATTGTTAAATCCATAATTTACGTCGTGAAGACGAGACCCGTGGACACTGGCATTGCTAGCCAGAGTGAGAGAAAGAGTGAGAGAGAGAGACTTTTATTTACAGTGTCAGGCATGGGCCGTGTAACAACTAGCCCGTGCTCCCTCCTACTGTGTTCTACATTGGCCGTGCCGGACGAGGCCAGTGAGAAAAGCTTTTGCCTCGGGAATTGATAGTGATCTACAGAATACCTAACGAGCCCCGCAAAACTACCCGGCGGCGGCAGCGGCGGTCTCGATCGGCCCCCAGGAGAAACAGGAAAGGAAGAATTATGTCTACATGGAGTGGAGGGCCAGGACTCAGGCCCTTCGCCTCTTCGCGCGATGAATTACCCCATCATGTTAATCGACTCGCGTGCTACCCTGCTTCAATTACCTTAATTGCTCTCGCCCGAATTATGTTGGTGCGGCGCGCGAGCTAAAACAGATGCGACAGCCACGCACACTCGCCTCCCTGATTATGAAAGTCTCTAAGCAATAATTGGAACAAGGGGAATGTCGGCCTGCAAGTTTCGTGAGCGGCCCTCAGACCTCCTCGCATACACAGAACGGATAAGCAATTTGCAAAGGCTTCAATGGGATGCGCGACATAGTAGCTACCAGAGACACGATAGAATCTCCCAAGGCTCACTTCACTGACGCAATGGAGCTCGACAGCATGTATCTGTCGCGCGTACATGCAACTTGGTAGCAGATAGCTCTTGCAATTTGCACCAGGCATAATGTAATGCAAAGCTGTAAAAGTGAGAGGCAGATATGTTGCGGTGCTCCATGTTGCCGAGAAGAGAGATGGCAATCGATGCTACTAACCCGATCACGAAGAAATGTGGGTCTCGTCCTGCATTTCATAGGTGATTGATAAATGGGCGGTGGCTAGGGGGCAATGCGCTTTTTACGCAAATTCCGAAAGTCTAATTATCATAACGAGATGACGCGTAAAAAGCGGCATGTTTTACACGGGCGGACACGAGCGACTGATGCTTCCAAAGAGGACAGTGTTACACGAGCTCGCTTATAAGGACGATGCTTCAGAAACAATCAGTGCAAGCCGGAATATCTCCGATGGGAGAAGGGCAGCAGAAGCAGAAGCAGAAGCAGCAGCAGCAGCAGCGGGGACGTGGCTGGAATACAAATGGAATTGGAATCCGACGAATACGGGAATGGAGGGCCGAATGTCCCGATGCTCTCTCGGTGGAGCACTCTTCCTATACGTACAGCTACCCATACACCGTATACGGATTTATGTTATTGTTTCCCTATACCGAGGCAACGATCGGCCGAAGCATGCATCGACATGCAAACCTAAGGGCTAGTTGTCTCTGTTCCCGTGAAAAATCCGAGAAGACAAAGGGTAGAACGGAAGAAAGGGGAGATGGAAACCGCGAGTACGGACTAAAGTGTGCTGATGCTCGGAGAGAATAGGCTGCCCTGGCGCTCAGTTATCCCCGGTATACGGCTATTGCGGACAGATGGAGGCAAAATCACCGTTATTATTGCAATTTTCCAGTCCGCCCGTGAGCTCAGAGCGGTAGCTCATCCTCTCTGGACGCACAGGGCAAAACGACCCAAACAGTTTCACGGCAGAAATCACCCAAGCTCGCTGGATTCTTTGTCTCGGCAAGTTGTTTCCTCGACGAACCAATATCGGAGAGTGAGTGAAAGAAAGAGAAAGGAGCGTGTGTTTTTGCGGGCGCGCGCAACACATTGAGATCGGACTGCGGAACCAGCCGCAGAGATTTCAAAGCCGGTCGTTCCCCTACTTTCACGCGTCCCCTTGAATTTTTGGCGGTGAGGCCATAAATAACTAACGAGAGGAGCAAAAGGTGGAGAGAGGATGGCCTCTGGAGTCGCGTATTATCATCGCTTAATTCAGGACAACATTCAGGCGATCTTGAGGGCGAAGCGTCCTCGGTATCTCGAGCAGACACTGGCCTTGGGACGAGCGATATCGCTCTCCAGTCTGGTCACCGCAGGGAACAGCATTTAACGATAACAGCGTACAAGACAAGTAGATAGCATTGGCGCAAGACTCTACTCTATATCATTGAGCCGGTATACCAGCCACCTACAGATCCGCACCAGGCCATTGCATCCTGTTGGATTTATCGCTAAAAATTGGCAGCCAGTTTCTCGAGCGAGCTTGCCTGTCCTGTCTCTCCCGGGGCCACAACATTCTGCGCAAGGTGCACAGACAGACCTACTTCTCCTATGGATAAGCAGGTTTAGGAACTTGCTGAAAAACAATCTCGAGTCATAAAAGGCATAATTAAGTTGTTCGATTGCAACCGCTTGACGGCCAAGTAATTGACGCGAGGGAATGCTGAAGGAAATCTGGGCTCGATCCGGATCAATGTGCCCACACGTTTTATTCGAAAGCCTTGCCAGCTCACCCGTAATTAGAACACGATTGCACCCTCGATCCAGTCTTCCTTAACGCTGTATCATTACCACCAAGACTGCCGCCGGCTGTTAGCCTTAGCCATGCAAATGCTTTCGTTCTCCTTGAAATTATCTCGAAACAAGCAGATGCTCGACCAAGAAATATAGACCGGTCTGTCCACCCGCATTCGCACTCTTCCAATTTCACACTATCCTTAATACTTTAATAACCGGCGAGATTTTTGCTGGTTGCTATATGTGGAAATAGCCGGGCAGAGTTAGTTCTAGAGCAGGCAAGCAGGGACTTAGCTCTGGACGATATCACTCGGCTAGAGTCATCGGACTGCTCTCTAACGAGGAGCATTTCTGCGGTGAGGGCTAGACTTATTCCCCCGGGAGACGTGTAAATAGACACTAGGCTCGCAAGAAGATCAACCGCAGACAAAGTATCCGTATTGCTGACCGAAGCAACCGCAAACCACCGCTACGCTCTCAACGATATCTGGAGGAATTCAGAGATGAAATAGGCAGGAGGACTAGCTCGATGGAAAAGCGTGTGATTGGCCGCGGAATAATATGGAGCAGGAAGGCGCGAGGAAGCAGCTTCGCTGCTAACTGGACACGGGATCGGCAGGAGCGCGATAAGGGAATATATTTTATCCTTAGCTGGGACATTCATTGCGCGTAACTACGCTCTTTATTCCGGGGGCGCGGCGGCCTCGCCCTGAGAACGATATCTGCTCCTAGGTATTATTCAGCTCCGTGGACGCATAACGACCGGGATTCCGCAGTCGAGCGTAAAATCGTGAAATTCCGCGCTGGAGCGCGTAAATGTTGCGAGCAACGTCTCCGGAGAGTGGACGTCTCCTCAGGATGCGCCGAGGTGCCGATTCACCTTTTGCGAGCATGCTACCGAAGCGAAGTCTATGGGGAACTTATCCCACAGTGTGACCCTCGTTAACCTTTGCTACGGGACGACACCATAAGAGCGTTTTAACGACCCACCCACCCTCCTACATACCATCCTCCGGCCAGCCGGGCAAAGGCATCGGTTTATCTTTTGCTCCCAGTCAACTCTACCTTCCTCCCAGCTTTTTCAACTCGCCTCCTGCTTCCAGCATCTCCGCCAACAAAGCTAGCTCGCTCCGAAACTCGCGAGAAACTCGTGACTTTTCGTACCATCTATAAATCTAGCTAGGAGCTCTCCGAGGAATATTATGAATCTAGTCTGGTTGGATGAGATTGGTAATTTGCAAGAGATTTCGCGTTCGACCTGCGACCTCTTGGGAGGACGCACCTTTCTTGCTCCGGTGCGGTGCGGCGTGCTCTGTCTGAATGCGCGGCGATTTAAGTTGGACAGAGGATAATGAGTTCCTAGAGCATGGGATATTGGTATGCGACTTATAAGGATGCGCCAATCAGCTGGGCTCTCGGTACGTATAAGATCGATGTATGCCGGTGAATGCACGAGCCGTACTCACTCAGCTATTATTCGTAAGTCGTGATCCGAGGTCAGCCTGTTGGAAGGCTCTCTATTACTCGGGCCTCGATACCACGCCGAGATGGCAGTAACGCTTGTCGGGAGTGCACTTCCATCAAAGAATTCTTCCAGGCACATCTCGCTTCCCTCGATGATTTGCACTGTTATTTCCCGCAACAATGTACCGTTACTTGGCTATTACCAGAGGTTCCCTGTCATATCTCTCATCTTGCGCGCAGGCGCGCGATTATTTCAGGGAGCAGTGCCGCGCGCGGCCAGCTTGCCTCTCAGGACCTCGCCGAGAATCTCGTAGGCAGAACGGCTTCTTTAAAGTTGGCCGCTCGATTTCTGAAAGTGATTCTCTCTCGGTGCGTCCACCGCTGGGGAATCGCGCGGGGCACGTTGACCTTCTTCCTACGCATGAAACTATAAGTGTATCTCTCGCGAGGTATCAACCTTGGCTGGGCTCGCTTTGCGACTCCGCAATACACTTTATCACCGGTTATCTTAGTCGGAGAAGAATCGTAAATTCGAACTGGAAGGCGAAGGGCTTTCTCTCTCTCCCTCTCTCTCTCTCTCCGTATGCGCCTCGCCAGAGAGAAGGATCCGCGCGCCAAATGATTTATCCGACCTTTTCCAGCGCACTTTACGGAAAGCGTAGATTGCATCGCACATAACGGTCACAGCTTCATAGCGCTAGCTACGTTGTACCTCTGTTTCCCCTGGCGACCAACATCCACCGTCTCACTCACTCGGGATCCGATGAGATGGACACTCCGAGTAACGGCGGACCACCCGTAATGGTTGTTCATTCTCGAGTTATTGAATTTTTCTTATGCAGACTACCGTGTCTTGATATTATCACATTTAACTTGTTTCCCAGCATGCGTTCGTTTAATTTCCTGATGAGCAGGCAAAAGGAAGGTCTGATAGACAAGTTCCGATAGAAGGGAAAAGTTACACGAACCGAGGAAGGATGAAGAGGATAGGGTGAGCAAGTGAGCTTGATCGATCGATAGGAAAAATCAACGATGAAAATGAAAGATCGACGACGCGATGAAGAAGAACATAATCACTGAACGTGGTATGCATAAAGAGATGAAAGGATGCCAGTACCGAGAGAGAGAGCTCGGTGCTGTTAGACCGGTGTTCACACGGAATCATATCGAGCATATGAAGGTCTAACGATAGGTGGTCCAGGCAGATCGGACAATTGTAATGTTGCAAGAACCTCCCGTAGGCGCGCACGTGACTCGCACACTCAAGGAGAAGGAAAAAAGCTTCCGGGACATTGTCCTCTCTCTATTACAGTTACGCCTTTTCGTCTCTTAGTCTCGCATTCCTCTATGGGACACCACATAAAGAACATCTCCGAGAAGATGACGCGCGCGTCTATCGGTTGACAAGCCTCTTCAAATATTTGTATTCCCAGTAGGCAAAAAGGGGTAGGCTGTGTGCCTTGAAAATGAAAAAAGGATGAAATGGGATGAGGTGGTAGAGAGCGGGCCGAAGAATTGGCCAATTAGCTTTGCAAATATTGCCCCTATGTGGTCCACCGACATACAGAGCGTCTGACAGGCGACTTTTTCTACTGCGCGGTACTCAAGATCCGACCGAGCGCAGAAAAGATGGAGGGAATGGCATGGGTGGCGAGCTCCAGTTTCACATTAACGCCACGCCGTTTTAGCGGAGAAGAAGCATGCGAGGTAAGGCGGACTGTCAGAGTGTAACAGGGAGTGCAGTAGCCGTCAAAGCATTTATTGGCGTGAGAGCACTCGCAAGTCGGACCAGGCTCGCGGCAGCTGCACTCCTGCTCTCCCGAGGAGCTGCCTTCCCGTTTATCGGAAGCTGCTCCCTCCTTTTATTACCTCTATGTATTTTCCACGGGCGAATCGCACGTCACCCTTACAGATTAATCGATGCCTCACTCCATTCCTGGGCCCACCAAGTCTCTTGCTTGCCAGTGTGTCTCGCCCGCAGACAAATTGCTCTTTCTTTATTAGGATCTCATTCGAGACGTACGGCAACCATCCGTGACACTTTCCTCTCCCAGCCAACGTATACACCATGTACGGAATTCAGCCATTCCATTATTTTAATCCAAGAACTCAATTTTGTCATTAAATATGTCTGGCTCCTCCTTCAAAAAATTGCAAAAAAATGAATTTTGAGCTAGGGCTCTGGAATTTTTTCTACTTATTCCTCGATGCAAAAAAACACTTTCTACAAAATTCCAGCCCCGGGAAAGGTCGGGAAGTATAAAAAACATGGCAAAAACCATTGAAATGAAATATTCCAGATCGGTTTTCCACCTGTTTTAGGTCGAATTCCGGCATTTCCCCCACAACATTTGTGTTTTTTATCCGTTTTCAGGCACGAGCAATCGAAAAATCAAGCATTCGTCCCGGTCCCAGAACCTTCGAAAAATCGAAAATTTTTGAAGGGGTATGCCTTAAAAAATTTGCGAAAAAATGAATTTTGAGCTAGGGCTCTGGAATTTTTTCTACTTTCTCCTCGATGCAAAAAAACACTTTCTACAAAGTTTCAGCCCCGGGAAAGGTCGGGAAGATAAAAAAACATGGCAAAAACCATTGAAATGAAATATTCCAGAACGGTTTTCCATGTGTTTTAGGCAGAATTCCGGCATTTCCCCCACAACATTTGTGTTTTTTATCCGTTTTGAGACACGAGCAATCGAAAAATCAAGCGTTCGTCCCAGTCCCAGAACCTTCGAAAAATCGAAAATTTTTGAAGGGGTATGCCTTAAAAAATTTGCGAAAAAATGAATTTTGAGCTAGGGCTCTGGAATTTTTTCTACTTTCTCCTCGATGCAAAAAAACACTTTCTACAAAGTTTCAGCCCCGGGAAAGGTCGGGAAGATAAAAAAACATGGCAAAAACCATTGAAATGAAATATTCCAGAACGGTTTTCCATGTGTTTTAGGCAGAATTCCGGCATTTCCCCCACAACATTTGTGTTTTTTATCCGTTTTGAGACACGAGCAATCGAAAAATCAAGCGTTCGTCCCGGTCCCAGAACCTTCGAAAAATCGAAAATTTTTGAAGGGGTATGCCTTAAAAAATTTGCGAAAAAATGAATTTTGAGCTAGGGCTCTGGAATTTTTTCTACTTTCTCCTCGATGCAAAAAAACACTTTCTACAAAATTTCAGCCCCGGGAAAGGTCGGGAAGATAAAAAAACATGAGGAAAACCATCGAAAAGAAATATTCCAGATCGGTTTTCCACCTGTTTTAGGTAGAATTCCGGCATTTCCCCCACAACATTTATGTTTTTTATGCGTTTTGAGACACGAGCAATCGAAAAATAACGCGTTCGTCTCGATCCCAGAACCTTCGAAAAATCGCAATTAACATGAGCTTAGTCAGTGCCTTATTAGCCGAGAGCTGCTTAATTTGCGCTCTGGCATCGGGACACGGCGAGAATGTTAAAGAATCGTGACTCAATTTGGAGCGCAAGGACTAATCGCCAATACAGCCGGTCTACGTACTTTTGCCCCGATCAAGCCTGCCAAGAGACGTGAAAGACGCAGATTACACTGCACGTGCTTCCCATATTAATAAGATACTTTTTATCCCGCAACTTGCCGTCTTTGCAATGCCGATTAGCATAGAAACTACTCGACACTGAAGCTGACACTCACCACTTGCTGTGGGTTCAAGTATACCGCAAGGGCCAGCAACTCATTTACATTATTGAATTCTGCTCTTTAAAATTATGATTATGAAAAGGAATTCCAAGGCTTGCTTAAGGATTCTTTTCTGCCTTTTCTTGTCCCAGCTAGTGGAAGAAGAAGGTGGGTCTCGGAGAAGATGAACATCTCGAAAGAGTAGGGAGCTTCCATGGGTAGCCTGGGTGGGGGTAGTAAAGTATATGTTAAAGAAGTTAAAGAAATCTTGCCAGATTGGTTTTCAAGGGTTAAATGAGAGAGGGGATTCTCTGCTCGGTGCGTCTCTTGGCAATGCAGGTAGGCAGATATACAGCCGGCGAGCACAGCGGGTTCAAGCCGGTTATCAGTACTCGTCTCATCCCGGAGAATACTGGAGATACAGGGCTTCCACTCGAGAGCCGTTGTACCCCGATCCCTATCTCTCCGTAATTATTCCGTCTAGCGCGAAACTTTCCGTTTACCCAGGGAAATTTGCACGCCGCATTAATCTCAATTAGCGACAACTCATCTAGTGGAATCGGGGCCCGGCCAACGAGGGCGCGCAAGATCGATTTCAATCTCTTAACAGGCTCGCACCATCGCTCCGGATGACTCGCTACCAAGTGGGATATCGTGTTTCGCATTTTTAGTTTCCCCATCCCTAGAGAGCACACTCGCCAGGACCAAAAACAAGCCGATCCAGTGCAAACTGTTGCTCGAACTGCTTACCCGAAGCAAGGCACGTGTCGATTAGACAGAGGGCCAACATCGAAAGCGCATTAGCAACCGGTAATACCGATCCTTCCAAGTGGCAATCTCTACCTCTTTCCCTCTCACCGTTGAATCTCTTGGCTCGCGAGATACACGCACATGTACTGCCCGTCTGGAGACTTCTCGAGGATTCGAGCCGATCATCTTGATCGTGTCAAGATTGGGCGCGTAATCCACAAATAGCCAGGTACCCTTATTTTCGGAGGCGGCTCTCGGATTGGTGGTGCTAGCGGCAATAATGAAGACCCGTTAAGTTAAGAAGTGACGGGCGGCGGAACGCGGCGTGGTGTCACGGCGTTGTCGTTAAAACGGCTTCACCACTCTCTAAAGTCCCTCGAACTTAACGCATCGCGGCACGCCGTCCATAAAACTTGTCCCGTGACCGCGGCAATTTACTCGTCGTCGTCGTCGTCGTCGTGCCCGTCGTCCTCGGCTGCTCGCGAGTCCCTTCCCTTCCCCGGCTCAACGGCAACTTGACGAGACGCGAGTTACGATATTACGACACGCGCCCGCTTCCGCTAGCTATAACCAGAAACAGTTAATTGTCACTGGAACTCGCCCGAGCGCCACTTGGAAACTTCCAAGCAGTCTGGCGTCCTCATTTGCCCGATATTACATGCGCCTCTTAATTAGCAGCAGCCAAACGCATCCTTTTCAACCTCGACATTATCAGAGACAAAGTGTCTCCAGTGCGGGCATCGTCGAAACCTTGAAGCCACGGCTACAGCTTCTTGACACCATGTAAAAAGAGGACGGAAGTGGGAATACGGAAGTGTACACGGTCCGATGACAGTCACCGAGGCGTTCACCGACTGCCATCAGCGATTACGTCAATGTCGATGCCGTGGCGGGCTAATGACACGGTGTTTCTGGGCAAGAAAGCTTGCTAGATTTGGCCTATCTGTATTAGAAGGATAATTGATTCGTACAAAGTGGCAGGTTGGCCAATCGAGTTGTGCTCAATTTGCCGTGGCAATATCGAAGATAAGGTTACGCGTGGGTCGTTAATTGAGCAATGAAACTGCAAAGGATGGATGCGATCAGAGCCTCTTTATGGATAACAGAGCATCCCGAGAAGTGGACCAAAAAGAGGGAAAGGACGTGGATGGGGGGCAGGGAGAAAAAAAAAGGAGAGTGGAGTGCGACCGGATTCAATAACTCTGCGAAGGAGCTAAAGCTAAAGTACAGCCAAGGTATTCCGGTTAAACGTGCGTGGCAACCAATATTTACCAATCTCATTATCGCTGGGATTTATGTTTGCTTGGATACTTTTTTCATGCTACCCTCCTATTAGGGGACTGCGTTCCACAATTATTGCATCCCGATAGTCTCATGCCAGGGGAGAGATCGATAGATATTCGGTAGATTAAAGAGTATTCGTCCAGCGGAGAAAACTGGAATTCCACTGATCAAGGAGGATGCATCGTGGTGGGGAGGGAGATGGGGCAGAGAAATCGCGGCAGAAACCTTATCGATTGTGCGATTGTGGATGTCTGTCAGTGCGAACGCGCCGCTTGTAAAGTGCTCTGCGTGCTTCATCGCCGGCACGGACACGTCATGCTTCATTGAGAGGAGCGACCGATGAAATGGATCGAAAGATCGATCGATCCTGGCAGGATGCGTCATTGCACGCTAATCCCACGTGTTTCCTGCGGAGGATACTCGCGCTTTTTGCGCGAGAACACTGCTCTAAGAAACGTCCGGCCTTCGAGCTCCGGAGAGCGCGACTAGCACGCAATCGATATCAAGCACCGCTCACTTGCTACAAATCCAGGAGGCTAGGATCGACGATTCGCTTGTTAAAAAGGGAATAAAGTCGAGGCAAGTTTGTAAGGGGCAGCAGTACATATTGTCTACAAGTTCGGCGGTAGATATCTCCCCATAAGTTGTGTAGCGGCGAGGTCCGAGCTCCGAGTACAAGTGCTCGTCGGTCCGAGCTCCGGGAGCAGTGAGAAGAGAAGGCGCGCGGCGCGGCGCGGCGCGGCGGCCGGGACAGATGAGCCGCTCGGATAAGAAAGTGGCATATCACACGTGCATCCAGGAGAGGCGAGGGGCCGAGGGGGGCCGAGGGGGGCCGAAGGAGGGAGGGCGGGAAAGGTGGAGTGGCAGTGAGGCCAGCAATGAATTATTTGAAACTCAGCTGGCTTGCCGGGGAAAAGGAGAGCAACCGTGAGATTAATGGTGACGCGGCAAGGACGCACTTTCGAAGATGCACCGGCGCGCGCTGCAGCGAAGGTTGTCCTGGGTGCTCTGGTGCGCAGAGACTCGGACAGCGATACGCCCTTGATCGGATACGATGCGCAGGCAAAGAGTCCGGAGCGGCGAGATGAGTCTGCCGGCTCGGAAAAACTCAAAAAGCAAGGAGTACCTCGAAGCGAAGAGATGTTCCTCGCGCAGCCTGACCGGAGAAAAAGCTTCGTCTCGGTGCGCTTGACGAATAGTAAAAACGATGCTTGCTCGCAGGCATCGCAGCCGTCCGGGAACTCGAACGGGAAAGGCGAGCAGGATCGTGATGCCGACTATAAAGTCCGTGAGGGAACTTACATATATTATTAGCCTGGCGAGAGGGAGAGAGAGAGAGAGAGAGAGAAGGCCCCTATGAACGTGTCCGAGGGTGACGTCCCGACATTTTGCTCCTGCGGGCGCGCCTATATGAACTCTCTACTTTAATGGCCTCGTTCTACCTCGACTAGCCTTCGAAATTTTTACTCTTATGACCTTGGCAGCATCGCCACTGACAACGAGAGGGCCAGGAGGAAGGAGCCGAGGGGATACAAGAGTCATAACATCCTCCTGCGAAGCGTCGAGGGAGCGGAGTGGGAGGGCGAGAGAAGCAGGGCAACTCGCGCGCCAGAAATTAAAGAGGCTCTCCACGGTAGCATCCTGCAATCCCATGCAAATGACATTGACCGGACTGTAAGGAGGTTATCCTCCAATTAATCGAGAACCGCCGTATATCCCGTCAGTCTTTTACCCTTCGGTGCGCGCGCGACGGCCGCTCGAGGCGCGAGAGCAACTCCTACCGACGCCACTCTTCTCGGTTTATTAGTGCGAAACGCACCGACCGATACACATATCAAGCCATGACCTTCCTCCTCTAATTATATCCATTTCGAGAAGCCTTGAAGTGAAACGGCTCCAATAAGCAGCAGCGAAACTGGCTGCGCTCGTCAACAACCTTCCCTTCTGCGCGTTGACTTTATCACATGCTATAGAGATCCGCTGGGACTTTTTCCACCTGTAATAACAATTTCCCGTGTCTCTCCTGGGGCGAAGGTATTACGTGGATGCGCGCGCGGTCAGAAGTCAGCCTTCGCCAGAAAGGAGGAGAAGCATGTCGTGACTAGGGTGAAGCGCACGCGAGATCCAGCAGGACGCCTCTTGGCCAACCTAGCCAGCTAGCCAGCTAGCCAGGCCATCATAGAGGAGTGCAGGAACTCTAGTCCTCCGTTCTATCCTTCGAGTCTCATCCAGCCGGTAGAACGCTCGGTGGTACATAATTGAGAAAGAATCTCTCGAGTGGAAAATGGAGAGGGATCGAGAGTCTCGGGGAGATCCCAAATCCAATTAAAGGCTTAGCACGCTACTGAATACGCTCTTTGATCATGGCTCATGCGGAAACAAGCCGACACCCGTGACGGCCTTGTCACACCGATATCTTCGTTTGCGAGTAACTCTGTCCACCCTTCGTCCTCTCGGATATCCTCAAGCTGTCGGGCTCGCGAGCAAGCGGGACAAGCCGACAATTTAGCGGTTTTGTTAGTTCTAGAGTGTTCCTGTCCCTATGCTGTCTGTTCTCCTCTCCATCTCTCCTTCCCCTCTTTCTCTTTCTCTTTCTCTTTCTTCATCCCTCTCGAAGCAGCTACTCCTCGCATTTTACATGCATTAAGGCCTCTGTGCACTGGCTGGAGCTTGCTCGAGCTCCTTTCTTCTGCACGCCACGAATCTTCCACAGTCTCTCTTTTCACTGGTCGCCTCTCTGGCAGGGATGGCATCAAACTCGATATACAGCCTTGCATTCAAATCGACCGAATCTAAGAGAAGTCCAGTCTGGCCAGCGCAAATTGCTGCTGGCTCCGCCAATTTAGCAGAAGACCGAACAGTCTCGATTTGCACGCTTCTTTCCACGAGTGGCTGTGGTGGCCGCGTGTTGTTAGACCTCCAAAGCGGCCGGTGCTCGCTCGAAGAAGTGGAATTTACGAGTTCGCTGTGGAGGAGCAGCGATTACGCAGCGAAGCCTCCCTCCCCCTCGGCAGAAGCTGGGTGCCCGCGGATCCCGAGCTTTTAGCCGGCCAACACTAATCGCATTGCAGAGCAGTCGCTGTTAAAGGAGAGGAATGGAAGCATTTCTATATCGGCTTATCGTAGGCAGTGCGAATGGGCGCCATAAGGGAATACCGTTTGACCGGGAGATCCCCTGGAAGAAAGGAGGGCGCCCGAGAATCGCGGACTACTAATCGGCCTCCTGTACCACCGTCTCCTGCATCGCTATCACGATTTTAGATTGCTGGGAATGCCGGTCCAAATGTAGCTACGAAGAAGCCACTGCCACGTCCACCTTGCACTGCCTTCCTTCACTAGCCAGCTGACGAGCCTTCTTCTTCTTCTCCGGGCAGCCTTCCTTCCTCTCTCCTCGACTTGTTCTTCCTCAGATAACGGCGAGTGCTACACTCGTTAATTCCCTGCTCTCGAGCCTGCCGCATTTTTCCTAGTCTCCCTGCTGCCTGCTCGCTTGCCTCCTTGGCTGGCTGGCTGCCCGCTGCCTTCCTTCCTTCGCCGGACAATCCTTTGCCATCTCTGCGTATCGGTCACCTCCCGTCGCCACTCGATAGACCTCCAGACTACCTCTATCCTACAGACGCAAACGGATCCCCCCACTTTTTTCAGCGATTCTCCGACATTCCCCTGCCATGTACCGCCGCTACGTCGACTTTACGAGGGCTCGGTTAATTGAAAACACGCGAGCAGGGACGATGGATTACACCTGAAACGGCCGCTGCCGTTAATTGCCTTCCATCCTATTCCTTACGCAACTCCAAACCCTCCAACGGTCAGGATCACACGCTCAAAAATTCCAAGTTGATAATAACCCCAAGAAATTACTGCCGGTGAAAAAAAACCCACAACAACAACACTCGTTACTTCTGTGGAATCTTAGTCGATAGATCGATTTCTCTCTCATTCCTTCTTTCACCAGGCAGGCTCTCTCATCCCTTATACAATTAGTGTATTCTGTCCTGCTGATCCAGGAAGTGTTTGCTTCTATTGGCCGGCCGTAATTCAGAGTAGTTACCTTGAGACCATTCGGCGCAACCTTTAATTACTTAATTAGCGATGCGAAACTATGTGGTGAATCAGCATGCGGAGATATCTTGGTAGTTATCGCGGTGAATGGCAAAATTGCCGGCTTGTTTAGTTGAAAATCATGGCGATTTCTCAGGAAGGCCTGCTTCTTCTACTTTGCTGGCGCGCAGATGTTCTTCGATCGAATTGACTGAGTGTGCAAAACGCCACTCTAGCGGAAGAGGCAACGGCTGCTAGGTATGACGATTTCATGGTGAATGCCGCTCGCTCGCGGACGAATAGCACTCGCTGATAAATGGAACGGGCAGCGCCAGTTTATATTTAAATTACTCCAAGCAATTTACGACGCGTCGCGAGTTCCTCGCGCTAAAATGTTTCGAGCACCGCGGCGGCGGCGGCCATAAAAGTTATCGCTCGTTCTGGATTTTTCAACTTTACTCGGGATGAGATGACGATACTCCGTCCGGGATAAGAAGGAACGGGCGAAAGAGACAGAGAAAGAGAAAGAGCTGGCGGGCGAGCTACGCGGAATTATTCAAGAGAGCGAGATCTCCCGGCAGGCCTTTTAGTCCGATCGAGCAAATCACCATTACACATCAGAAATGTATTTTGCAGAACTGATTGTGAGTCCGTAACAATTGAGCGCGCCGTCCGTAGAGGAGAGAAGCTGCAGGCCACTGCAGAGAGTACGTACTCCAGATAGGAAGAGAGCTGCGCGTCCCGGCAATCGCACGAATCCGCTTTTATCCCCGTCCTGTCACGACCAGTCGCATCATTAGCCCATCCGGTATTACAAATGACGTCGAACGGACTCCTAACTCCCTTCCATCCCCTCTTTGTTCTATCCTTCCTCGCGCGCGGGCCCACCGCTCTGTCTCCTGATCTCCTTTTTCTCTCCTTGCCCCGCCCGCCTGCCCGCCTGCCCGCCGGCAGCCCGACTGCCCTTCGCCATGCCTCTCTTTCGCAGTCTCCTCTCGCCTTTCCACCGTTTCGCTTTTCCAGCTGCTCGGCTCCAGTCAATCCTCCACGAAACACTTCTCCCCCTTGGGCTCTGGATGGCCGACGGGGCCTCCGCGCGCAAAAACCGCCGAGGCACTCCGGTCATAAGCATTTATGAGTTTCTTACGCGCGATAATAAGTTTGGAATGATTGCCGCTTGTGTGCCTTGGCTTCTTATCCCTCTCTTCCTCTTATCGGACGAATAGCCGGCACTGCATTATTCTCAGCTGCACTCCCGCTTTTTTCCCTCTCGCCACCAACACACTACGCCATCGCCGTCGCCGTCGCCGTCGCCGCCACCGCCTGTCTCCCGCAGGAGCTCAGCGGTGAATGCCAGGATGCGCGCTCCGATTTTATGTCCCCGAGTCGAAGGACGCGTTACGCCCGCAGAAATCACTTGCACAGAAAATCCCGGCACCCTCCTCTCCCTCCCGCCGCTCTGCGATCGCTAATGGCTGTCAGTGCAATTTAGATGAGCTCGTTCGAGCTCTGCCTTCACTGAGTCATCGGTCAACGCGCGATAGACTTTGACAGGGACTGGTGGCCTCAGCTTCCTGGAGGATAAACGAGCGGGAAAGGGGGAAAGGACAGGGCGACAAGACGCAACGAGTGCTTTCCGAGATTATTCCGAGCGTGAACTTTAGCTTGAACTTGAACTTGAAGAAGAAGAATGTGCGAAGCTGCGCGGCGCGGTGGCAAGCGGGCGCGCAGGCAGGAGTTTGCCTGGAGGGATAGGGGAGGGAGAGGGAGAGGGAGAGGGGGCCTCCTCGTGAATATGAAAGGAAAACAGGAGCAGAGGAAAGGCGCGATATTGGAGGGCAGGCAGGAAGGATGGCGGAGGATGCTGCGACAAGGCGAAGTCAACTGACACCGAGAGGAAAAGAGAGCTGGCTCGAATGGAGAGAAGCTAGCTCTCCGGGCTGAGTGTGTTGAGTCAAAGAGAACCGAGCCAGGAAGAGCTAGGTCGAGGTGAGGCACGGTGAAACGGGCTGCTACGAGGCTAGCACCAACAGCCAAGCCAAGCCAAGCCAAGCCAAGCACCGAGCCACGGCAAGGTAAGGCATGCTAAGCCAACGGCTCCAAAGCAACCAAGTCTCTCCTCGTCCTCTCTCAGTGCGCCTCGCGCGTCCACCTCCAGCCTTCTTCGCAGTCTGCTCGGGACTCGCGCGCAGGCGAGATTGCGCCAATACGACCTCTCCAACCACCACCGACCACGTGCGTCTTCTGACATCGCGCCAAACCGCGTCGCTTTCTTTTCTTTCCTATCGTTCACCCGTCAAAACACCGCGCATTTTCCACCTGCCATTTCTACAATTTCGTTATACTTCGAACATCAACCGACCACAAAGGAAGAACTTTTCATGGAACAGTCGAAGAGCAATCAGCAAAGGATCACAGTGAAACTGATAGTTTTGGTAGCGGGGCGGCTCGCACCGAGCCATAAATTGCTCGGACTGCCCGCCTTGAGCGAACTTCATTAATCAGTAAAGCCGGCTGCCAATCAGTCAAATTGCCACCAGGCAAATACCAGATGGTGCCGCAATGCTTGGAGAATGGCATTTTCGAGCGTGCTACTAATAATTAACAGTGAGGACTATAATGGTGTGACACGCATCGCACGTGAGCCGACTGGTGAAAGGGCGCCGACACGCGCGCTGGATAATGAAATTCGTCACTGATTGACCGCTAATACTAACGAACGATTATTTAACGCTAACCGAGCGGATCGACGGTCGGAAGTAATGCGGCAATCTTACGGATGAGTGTCAAGTAGAAGAAAGACCAGGAAAAAGAAAGAAAGAAAAGAAGGATAGATTGTGTGGGGAAGAGATAGTAAAGTCGGGAAGAAAGGGATTGAAATAGCGGTTTAATTAAATTATCGAAAGTCGAGGGAACTAATCGGGGCCGTAGTAGGACGACCATACATGGTCCAGCGGCTCACGAAGGCGAGGAAGAAGCGGCGGGAGCGTAGCGTGGGAGGTCGTGCGCCTTTCCAGCAGTACTTTTTACGTGGGACTTGGGAAGACGGATTCGTGTGCTCACCTTGGAACCCACACGCAGAGCCACGCTATTAAACAGCGTAATAGCCGGCCCTTTCGCTAGTTGTGTTGCGGAGCTCCCGTAGATTCAATCGATCCCTAGTCTCTCACTTCTTTCACACGCCAGTTGCTCGGGCTTTGATCTTGGGGAAATTAGCGGCTATACTGCTGGAGCGCTCGACTTTCGATTTCAATGGGATAGGTTCGGCAGTTACGTGTCGGGGCATATTGAACCCTTAGGCGGCTATTGGAAATCGAGGCTCCCTCGATCTTCTGGAGAAACCAGTCCTCCGAGGGAAATGCACGCTAGCATCGGCTTGTCTACGATCGTTAAGGCACATCCGCAGGAGCGGCCACGCGATAATCAGGAGGAAAGTATAGAGGACGTTATGCAAAACAAAGTGAAAGTCCGGCAGCAGCTCCAATTCCGAGATTGATAGAGAGCAGCAATCCCGAAGAATCCGAGATTATCATCCGGGCGAGTGCGATGCTATCCGCGCGCAAGATCACCCACGTAGGCCATCGACATTTCCATGTGGAAATCTTGATCCCGTGGCCAATCTGCCGCCAGAAGATCGAAGCGAGGACTGGCAGAAAATTGTAAGCAATCGGTAGGAGGGCAGAGAGAGAGAGAGAGAGAGAGGAGTGGAGTGGTGCGCGGCGAGGAGTTGTGTGCTTGTGTGTGTGCTGTTTGTGTCCGCATGTGTGTGTGCCTGCGCGGGGAGAGCGGGCGAATAAAGAGGATCGCAAGTCCATTGGCGAAAGAAGGAAGGGGGGCATGTCGCTCGCCGGAACGAGAAGACTATGCAGAATAGGCCTGGTTGCAGTCCTGGTCACCGCGTTGTGCGTGCTGACCCTGCTGGATTCGCCACCTCAGCTCCCGGATCCTCCGGCGGATCCTCCTCCCACGCCTGGTAAGCAATTTTCTCGGTTGCCGGGCTCCCTCGCCTCCAGCAGCGCGCGACCTATGCCCTTTCGTTATCGGCGAATGCTTCTCCAAGCCCCGAGGAGCCCGAGAACCAAAGTGCCGAAGGGGGTACAGGCTACACCGCCGCGCCGCGACGCGCCGTCTACCTTTGCCACCTAACAATACCCCTCTTTTCCAATCGTCGGATTAGATAAGCTTGACACGCTGCATTTGTCCCTCGAGATATTTCCTATCCGATCTAGGCAGGGCTCCCTCTCTCCCCTCGCCCCTGCTTAGCTAGCACGGGTCCAGCATGCACGAATAACAGACTAGACTACGGCCTCCATGAAAATGGGCTGCTCGTCTCGGAATCATTCATTCCAGCGGCATGCGGCTCTCACCGGAGGAGGGCTATGGGGCAAGAAACAGGGAAGACGCGCGCTGCGCTGCGCTGCCTCTATTCCCACGTGCTACCACCGACTATTTACCAATCCTTCTATACTCGCGAATACATGCCCCGTAACTTCGCCAGTATTTCCTACTTAGGAATATTTTCCCAGCATTAGGAGCTAGACCGCCGTAAAGAAAAGTGGGATTCCCCACATTTTTCGCCGGCAATGAGTACGCGTCCGTAACCTCACGGATCCCGCATCCATTAACTCGCGAGAGAATCTCGGGGATTGACAAAAAAAGAGGCGAGCCACTGGAAGTGGTGTGCGTGAGTGCAGCGGCCTAAGAGCCCGGCTGCATAAGAGAGAAGCCAGAAGAAAAGAGTGCGAGCGAAGCAAATCTGGGCTCACGCGCGCCCGCAAAAAGTGGTACACGCGGTATTAGCATGTATAAATAACCGGCGCGGTGCATTGCCGGACACGTTTATCAACGATGTAAATCTTTAGACACGGTTCTTTGGTGGTAGCGACTTCATTAGGCAGCGTAATTTAGCAGGCCTCGGCCGATTCATCGAGTGACCGCCCGGCAAGCGGTGCGCGGTGCGCGGCTTGCCCAGCCAGCCACGTAATAGGTCGTTTCGTTCCTAGGGCGCAAACATTTCGTGAGAATTATGACAGGTAATTGACCGAGAAGGGCCAGAGCAGCGCTGTACTTGGAGCGAGGATATCGTCCGCGCGATTTCCCAAGAGGCACCTGCAGCCACTCCATTTGCGTATTTCTATCGGGCCGTGTAACACTTGGCCATCATGCGAGCAGCTTATTTCCCTCCGTGAAATTCTAATTACTCGCTACTCGACCACCTGATCGTTCCAACCTCTCAATAAAGGTTCGATGGCCTTTCCACGAATTGAAATTGCCATTACATGCTGGATCCCTGAGTGCATTCATAGGCTAACGTATCCGCTTCCGTCCGCTGACAGAATTCTAATCTGACTACCTGCTCGGAAGAGCGGATGGCAGAGGGAAAGATTGGAGGGAAAGAGATGCGCGCCGTGTGGCTTTAACTGGCAGATAAGTGAAACGATGCCCCGGCTCGGATGGATTCCAGGTGGCGAACCACCAGGTACGAGGAGCATCGTGGCTTACTCGTGGGCGAGGAGATTGGCACTCGATTACAGGCCCTCCAAGGAGTGCGACGGTAATGGAACGTACGGAATGGCGTTAAATGCGTTCACATTACTCGGCACCAAGTGGCTCGAGACAATCCCTGGACGGCTCTTCCTATACAGCGCCCACTTGGACCTCAGAGTTACCGGCTATCCGAGTCTAAGGGTGATCGCCGTGAAACGAGGACCTCTCCCCAGCAGCGCACTCTTTTGCACCGTCTGGTGAGCCATTATTTAAGCAGGAAAAAGGAGGGGAGGAATCTCTATGCGTTGTTTGGCCATCTATGTTTCAGGCAGGAGAATGAAAGGCAACCGCGATCTCTGAGCATGGAAGCTTTAGTTTCGAGCATTTGGCTCGAAGAGTGGGGGGAGACAGTGGACAGTTATACTGGGATCCTTGTGAGCTGTCAATTACCTTTGGACGGTTCGATCGATCCGTCGAGGGTACACGTGGGCACTGTTCCCTGCTACAAGAATGCTAGTCATAGTTTAGTAATAGATCGAGAAAGCAGGGGAGATAGCAGCGCCAAGAGGCAGCGGCAGTTTACCCTCTGCATCAAAGGATTAGATTTCGATGAGGACATATCGCTGAAGGTGATAGCCTTCATCGAGTTCCATCGAATTTTGGGGGCGGAGCTCTTCTACTTCTATGTATTCAATGTCCATGAGAATGTACTGAAGGTCCTGCGGCTCTACGAGACATCGAACGTGATTAGGTGGTTCAATCTCACGCTACCCGGTGATTTGCCCAATGAAAGATCCAACAGACGACGATTCCTGAACGAAGACATTTGGACCAAGAGGCGGATGGAGTTGATACCGTACAATCATTGCTTCTACGAGAATCTTCACCGATCCGAGTACATTATACCGATCGATGTCGATGAGACCATCGTCCCAGTCAAACGGAAGAGCTGGAAGGAGCTGCTACTTGACGAAAGACTAAAGCTCGGCACTAACTTCAAAGACTTCGCCTCCTACTCGGTGCGCAACGCTTATTTTTTCCCCGAGTTGCAGAACAAGAGCGGCGTCGGCGTTGGCGTCGGCGTCGGCGTCGGCAGTGCCAGCGAGACCTTTGATTATCTGGATACAATCAGATCCGCTTGCATCTCGCCGGAGGGTGATTCCGTTAAGAGCTTTGTCTCAACTCGCCGGGCACTGACAGTGCACAATCATTATGCACTGACAACGTTGAGCCCTTCGACCAGACGGGCTCACCATTTCAGTGCCCAAGATGTCCTCAAGCATCACCATAGAGCATGCGACACCAGACATCTCGATTGCGATCTCCTCATGCAGGAGAGCCAACTCGATGAATCTGCCCTGAGGTACGCGCCTCAACTCAAAACCAACATGGACGTCTTCCTCGCAAACTTGGATCGATTTGCTTAGAGTGATTGATTAATCGTATGAATAATAAAAGGAAATCAAGCCCCAAAGTTCCGCTCCTGTCTAGAGCTTGTTTCTCATCACCCTCTTCATTTCCTTTATCTATCGAGAGATCGGAGTCATTCTAGTGAATACTCCGATAACTTTTACGGTGCATATAAACTGATGGAGAACTGGCTGCAAGGTTGTAAGGGAATTTAATATCCCGTAAGTATACAGTGGCCCCTCGAGTTCTTGGGGCGCGGAGATAAGGGCCAAATGACATTTAGGGGAAAGATAACTAAGTTCGGGACACGAGCGAAAACTTCTAGCTCTCGAGGATAGTATTGCAGAATGCCGTCGGAATTCCGGAGTACGTCGTGCCGGCGACACTTCGGTAGCGGGCATTCAAGTTCGAGAAGGGAGTTAAGTAAATTTTCCTCGGCGAATACTAGCCCGCAAACTAACGAGAACGCGTGCCCCCCCCCCGTACTTCTCATATTCCCTCCATGGAATTGGGACTGCGTGGCGCGAGACAATTCCCCCTATCGAAGGCGCCCCCGTAAAAAGGTTCCCCCCCTCGGCAATAATATTCGAGGGTTGGGAAAAAAGTGCATTCCCCCTCTGGATATATGTGGACGCGGCACGCGCATCAAGATCGTCCCAGTTCCACGTAATAATAAGTCCTGCAAGTAGGACGGATCGAGCGGATAACATATCGCCAAGGAACGAGTTAGTGTCCTACCTCCTCCCTTATCCGCCCGGTCACCGCTCACACGCACAAGGTGCCTCGCGAAGACCCGTTCTCCATTTTTTCCTTGCTTCTGGACAAATCCAGACTTTCCAGTCCTACTACTTTGACTCGGCTTAACTCGCGTCAAGTGCACTTTCAGTTACAAACAATTCTCTACATCTTCCAACACTTCTCGTTGCGCACTCCTCAACTTTTCCACTGCTCGCAAGCCGTCCCAACTTCTCTCATCGGGGACCCAACCAAAGTTTCGCTCTGCCTCGCGTCCTCAATGACGTAAATCATTTCTCTGTTAAAAGGCTTGGCCGCGTCACGCGTTCATCTTCGCGGCCGCCTCGCGAAACACAAGTTAAATTGATACAATAATAAGTCATCGCGAAGTATGCATCCTTGTGCTTCAGCCTCAATTTATCGAGCACTTTTCTCGCGACTCAGACTTCATTTTCTCTTATAAGAGTCCACCTGGAACATCTATAGATCATGCCCGACGCTATTCGATAGTGCACTGACCACGAAAACAGAGCCACAAGTCAAATCCCGACAATATCGGAGATTGCAATTCTGAGAGGGTGCCAGTTGCCGTGCATACCTCGCTCGATGTTCATAATTCAAGGGGAAATCTGGGTTAAGTAAAAAATGACGCGTCGATTGTACAGATTGCTAGCTGGAGCAGTATCATTAATTATATCCTATAATTACCATTGCATCCTTTCCAATTTGCACTGCAATTCAATTTATCCTCAATTCAATTAAGAGAAGCCAGGTAGGAAAGGCCGGCAGCGATAGGGCCAACACTCCAGTTGCGGCAATATCATCACGGCAGATCCTTCGGGGCGAGCGCATCTTTACGACTCATTTTCCCCTCCCCAAAATCCAGGTCGCTCGATGTCAAGCTTCTGCTATATCTTTTCGACGCCTTCGCCACCTCCTCTCCCTCTCACTCGCGCCTCGTTTGCCCTCTGACGAGAGCGTATCCTCTCCTAACTCATTGTCTTCACCCGAACTCCTCTTCGCTTGAATTGATGTGCGCGGTTGCCGGCCTGACGCTCTCGCGCGTCCCCCTGGGGTAGGTCAGCCTCCTCAGCATTTCGTAGAAAAACAGACCCACCCACCATCATCCAACCCACCCAACTATATCTTTCACACTTCCTTCAATCTATTTTTCACCTAATAAATCATTGTCTCCTATGCAAAAAAAGCAAGGCTGGTTGTCTAATCGCGTGGATCTCGACTGAGGAAAGTGGGTCGATTGTTGAAACTGTAGAACTTCCGTCCCCCCACCTGGAATATCTGGAATGTTTTTTGTCCATTTTCATTAAGGCTTAATCGCACGAAATCCGACGATTTTGCCAGTAAACAGCCCCGAAACTGAGGATTCACAAGTGCTCGGGTATCACAGGCATGCGCCTGCTTTGCCGAATGGCGAGAGCGAGAGCGAGAGAGAAGTGGAGCGTAGGAGCAAGCGAACTCGGAGAGAGGGTTGCTCACAAGTGAGCAGCACGTGCGTAGCAGTCATCCTGGCGCACTCGCCAGGGCCGTTTCCTCTTTTCGAACTCATCTACTCCGATCAAGAAGGCCTAAGTGCAAGTTATAGTGTCCCGAACGAAAGAAAGAGACTTCAACCATGAGATCGTTCACGAGCAATCTGGAGTGCTCGTCATTTTTCACTCATCGTCTGGCCAGGTCGCATCAGCCGGCGCGAGCCCCTCGTTTCTCGCAAATCTCTCTCATCTTTTTTCAATCATTCCTGGCAACGGGCACCGGTGACGATCGAGAGAGTACGTCCGCCCGTTGGAGTCATCACTCTCGGCAGTTAGAGTTCTGAAAAGATGACAGTGCCGAGCGAGGAGCGAGGAAATATGAGACACAGCAGTTCCTGGCCGGAGCGTGCCGCGCAAACGGTGAAGGTTCGACTGGACCCGTTGTCCCGTGCTTTCACGATCGTGCCGAATATCCGGGAATCGGTTCAGCCCTTCCTAGCGACGAGCAA
This sequence comes from Ectemnius continuus, assembly GCA_910591665.1. NCBI lineage: Eukaryota > Metazoa > Arthropoda > Insecta > Hymenoptera > Crabronidae > Ectemnius > Ectemnius continuus. The sequence continues at coordinate 1,187,600 of OU342866.1, forward strand.
GTGCAGTTGGATCAACGAAGTGATTCTTCTCTCTCACGGGGAGGCCCTTGGAAAGAAGAGGAAGTATTCGAAATCGGCGGCGAGCTTCGAATACCGGGGTGAGGAAGCCGATGTCACGGGGAAAAGTTGGGATCAGGTGGAGTACCGCGCTGAAGCGGAAAGCCGTCAGTCCGGGGTATCCGGCAGCTTGTCAGCCGAGCTGACACAGAATGGCATGGGAAAGAACGCGGGAATTCTGGCGCGAACCGCTAAATTGGAATTCTTTCGCTCGAGTGAAAAATCTGCGGCCTCCCGACCGGCTGATATTAACGATTCCAAAGTGGAATTAGAGCCGGTCGTTGCCAATCCTCGGCCAGTGCACGGCCACGCAGAGGACGCTTACGTAAACAAAGTGGATTTGCCCGAGATATTACCGAGACGCGAGTCGACTCGAACGGAGGGAGGGAACACCGGCAAAAATGTGACTGGCAATACTGACACGCTGACCAAATCAATCCTCCCAGTAAACCGAGAGGACGATCCAATCCTCGAAGAGGAAATCCAATCCGCAACACCAAAAAAGGTTGCACCACCACCACCACCACCACCGCCGCTGCCGCCGCCGCCACATATTGAAGTGGTGGATTACGATTACATCACGAGGAGTCCCTCCGCGCGGGAAAAAGGTCAGCACTCTCGCAGCAAGTGCACTTCCGTTGACTTGCTAGAGGCACAAATCGAGCGTTGCGGTTCTCCGCTGGCCAGGAAGAAATGTGACTCCTCGCAACAGGAACGAGAGGCCGTGCGCGCTCCAAATTTGGCGAAAACCGAATCGGCCGACTGGCGAACCAGAGGCAATTGGCACCGTATTGGAACTAACAGCCTCATCGAGAACATTAGAAACAAGGAAAGGCAGAGAAGGAGATGCGGCCACCATCCCTTCCACTGTAACATCCCGGACGTTAAAAAGGAGGCAACCCTTCGACGCCACTACTATCCCGAGGGAGGATGGGGATACGTGATTGTCACGTGCTCGGTACTCGTCCACTTCCTCGGAATTGGTTTGCAATTGGCTGCTCCGGGAAGCTGGCACATTACCGCCGAACTTAAGTTTCATCATCCACCTCTTCATAGTGCAGGTGAGGATAGCTGTAGTACAAGTTCTTGTGGTGGCGAGGTGATGGTCGAAGTAGGTCTCTTCCTATTCTAAAAGTCTCGAGTCTCTTGCACTGGCATTTCCTTAGCGGATCAGGCTCAAGGAGTTGTCGTGTCGGGGGTCTAGTTTTTCTCTGTTTTGGGAAGGGGCGGCACTCGCGTATTCGCGAGAAAGAAGGTGATGCTAGGATTCCACGAAAAAAAGGCGCGCGGCTAATTTAATTCATTGAGGATCGAATTGGCCTCCGGCCACTCCGGATTCTCGATCAGTCAACCGTGTGATGTAAGATATGCGTGCAAGAAAAATCGGGCCACAGTACATCGTGAGTCCATACGTGTCGCAGGCTCTCACGTACCGAGTCAAAGCGTGCTAGGCATTGTGATGCACTGGCTTGACGGACCAACTAGATAGTCCTCGACCAACAGCCAGAAAGCCTGGCACATCAATCTCGCCGCCGGCGACAGTCTAAAGTGAACTTCGGCTATGTAAACCACGAGGAAACATTGCCTCCTACTCGCTATCTCGGTTGGCTATCGGTTGGCACAGTAATTAGTGACAAACTCGGCAAAAAGAAACGTGGTAATGGATGGGCAAAAGGGGCACTCGAGCCCACTGGGCCAACTCTACCAGAAGCGGCGAAATTCCTATAGCGCGGCAGTCACCGCGGAGATACCGGAGAACGAAAGTGTGGAACTGTGTCAGCCGAGCGGCGAAGCATCCGTGCAATCTCGGTGCCTTCTTATTCAGCGTAGAGCCAAGTTTGCGGACAATTCGAGCCTCGAGTCCGAGTCCTGCTCCTCGGAAAGTTACGGGACCCTAAAGCGGGAATTGAGCAGGACTCCATCCGCGGAGACCAGCAGATCTTACACCGAAATTGAAATACCGGACGTGTTCCTCTCGCACCCGGAACTGCTCTGGAGAATAGCGCGATGCCGATGCTTCCTCGCGACGACCTTCGCGATATCGGGCGAATGTCAGTGTTACTGCCAATGCTACTGCCAGTGTCGTTGCAGCCAATGCCAGTACCATCGCCGGAAGATCTCGTCGTGCTCGATAAGGGAGAGTACACTGGTGAGCAGCCAGCGACGGAGGAAGGACTCTAGTTACTCGGTGTCGACCTGCCAGAGCAGCCTGCCACCCTCTTCCGGCAGGAACTCTGTGGTCAGCCTCTTTCGCGGCAACGACGCCAGGGAAGATCGCACCGATATTCACGAAGTGATAGCTGAAGTGATCCAGCGTCGGCACTCCGCTCAAACGCAGCCTCCGTACGCCTGCAAGATCGGCCACGAAGATATCAGCCGGTTCCCGGAACAAGCGGGACTCTCCGATGGCTCCGAGTACGCCAGGAAAATCAGTAGGTCACTCGAGCCCAATCCCATCGGCCCCATTATCACCAGAGGATGCCTCGCTCTCTTGCCGGAAACAATCAACACTTTTGGAATAGGAAAACAATCCTGGTCAACCAGGAGAAACTCCGACTACACGGACTATCCGCGCAAGTTACAGATTGACGATACCAAGAGCACAAACATATCTTACAAAGAAAGATCGGAGCCTCGGAGAAAGAGTAGCGTACAAATCACACCGAAAATGATGAAGAGACGATTCTCGGAGCAATTGATATTGGAGGGTGGGCTGGGTAGCCTGCCAGATCCAGAGGACCTCATTGACGAGGAAGGAGAAGTGGAGGAAGAAGAGTCGCTGACGGCGATAAACGCGAGGAAACGAGTCAGGCTTAAGAAACACTATTACCCAGAAGGAGGATGGGGACACGTGGTTGCAATCGCCTCGATTCTCATCCATCTGATCTCCCACGGGCTCCTATTAGCCTCGGGTGTTTTGCTTCCTTCGATTCTAAGCCGATTTCATCAATCCCCGGCAAACGCAGGTACGATCTATCATTGGCCGATCGAGGCACCGAATGGAGGACGCGCGCTAATAAGATGACTCGGTGTGCTCCCGCTCACCGCGTATAAGAACAGTTATGCGCATTGAGAGCGGCTGATACCCTTTCCCAAGTATTCCGATAAGAGGTCGAACTTGCAAGTAGAAACAGGAGTTACTGTAACGTCTAGGTTACGTAGTACATGCGATTCGATACACCTGCCCTGCAACTGTCGAGCCAGCAACGGTACTTACCTACCGTAACTTGCACTCCCAGCTAGCACGAATCCTGTTCTATATTGTGCTGGTTCGTGCACTGTTAACCCACATGATGCTGGTGCGCGCGGGCTACATGGAATCGCACACCCAACGAGAATGCACCAGCATTCCTCTATCGGTTCTTATTATACTGCCAGTGAAATGAGGGCCTTGTTCCACTCGGGTGAAAACACATTTCGCCAATTTCCCTTCCTTCTACTCTCTATCTCGACGTACCTCAACAATCCTACCTCTTTCTCCGTGGTAATCGATCTTCCCAATTGAAATGGTTATCCTGAAAAGTGGGCTACATCGTTTCGAGATATCTGCGCGCACATCCAACTGTTTTGCCGGTCGAACCACATATCCCCGAGAGAAGAGAGTCTCGCCTGGCAACTTGAGACAGGCGCACTCTATCAGTGCCCGCCGGCCTTAAGATCGAAGGGACTCGACAAAAAGGCGCGGCTATCTTCTGCGAACTATATCGCGCCCCTCGTTTATCAACTTGTAGTAAGATAGAAATAGCCTTCTTATTATTGTTGGCGTCAATGTTTAATGTCCAATCACAGTGTTGCGCGAGGGGGCATACGCACCTGGAAAAAGGAATCCTATCGGGAGTCTTTCTTCGTATAATAAAACGTACGACTCAATCTCCAGGATTGCTATTATATGAGGTACTAAGAGTGACGGTAAAATCTTAATGACCCATTGAAGAAAATCAAAGAAACATATACGTGATTACCGAGCGATAAAACATTGCTCGGGACGCGTACGCGCACTCAGCTTGCCGGAGCGAAAGTTGAGTGAGTCTGGCGTTAATTGGAGCATTTTAAAAAGCGACTAACAAACTTCGGTAATGAAACTTATGGCGCGTACTTCAGCCATAAAGTGTCTCGGACATAAAATCCTTGAAAAAGGAGACGCAAGATCAGTTTGAGAAGGGGCGAAATTCGGGCGCAAACGAGAACGCCTCTGTCCTATCCTATTCGTTGGATTCCGTTGTAATAGCGGGCAGATTCGCAAACGGGCTTGCAATCCGAGAAGATCGCGACCTCCATGCATTCAAATTCGCAAGATTGCATCCGCCATTCGCACCGCTGCTGAACAGACACTTTGTTCTAAAGGGAACTGCCAGACCGCGGCGGAACGTTCTTGCATGGATATGTCATTAATTTCAGGAAGCTTTTATCGATGTGGAAAACAATCGGTTGGAAGTCAGGGCGATCGATTTAAATACGTCGAATGTAACGACAGCTTGTTGGAAGAGTTTAAAAGATCGGGAGACCGTCGGAGGTTGGTGAAAACCTTATTGCAAACGTGACTAATGGCATCCAACGTACGGCAGACTCCCAGACTGTTCTGAGATCGATAAGTCTTTTGTCTTGGCTGGATATCCTATCCGGAAGAGAAAAAAACGCTGGGAGACAAATCTCCGGGAGCGAATCTGAATGTAAAATATCTGTCTAGCGAAAAGTATGGCTGGTCGTCCGTAAGGTAACTTAAAGCTCGACTGTGCGCGTTAGATGATGACCGCGTGAGCAGCAGGAGGAGGACGGTGAACTTTTAGTTGATGCGCACAAGGTGCGCCCCATAAAAATACATTTTACGAGGAGAGTGCGACGCGCTCCTTAGAGCGTGTCTCTACAAGCAAGATGTCCTGGAACTCCTCCTAGGAGAACAAGCAAGCCCTCCTCCTCATATGCCCCACCGGAGCTATCTCGGTCTATCTGTAAAATTCGCCAAAAATATCTGGTCGGCAAGTCCCTTCTTGTACTTCTTTGGCGGTACGATACTGAGTCGGAGGGCTCGTAAAGAAACTTTATAGAAAAGAAATAACGATATAAGGTACTTGCGTATAAAATGCCGGTCTGTTTTCCTCATAAATCCGGGGCGAATACCGTAGGATATGCGAGCCGGCTTACTCTTACTCTTGCGAATCAGAGAAACCTTTCTTGTCCGGATTCATTTGTCGTAAAAGTTTATCCGGAGCAAAGGCTACCGGTTAGGAAAGTTTATAGCGTGACTATGTCGCGAAGAAGCGAATGGAAAGGAGAAGCTTGCTTAATGACATCTATAAAAGCATGGTGGATTCGCGGTGACATTGGGAGGATACTTGGACTATAGCTCTCGTGCTACCGCCCGCCGCTGCCGCCGCTCTTGCTGCTCCTCGAATCGAGTTTTACTTTCATTCGGTGAAAGTGGTACCCCCGGTTTTGCCCGCTACCGCCTTATCAGACTAACATCTCCCTTCTTCGTTCGACCCATGCCTGCCTACTCCTCGTCCTCTTTTTCCACTCTACGTAACATCGACCGAGAGCCGGCCACCTCAGCCACCTCTTTCTCGTCGATCCCTTCCTCCGACTCTAGTTCCTTCCTCCCCCCATTCATCGATCCCTCTATATCACGCACATTTACTCGCCGATCATTTAATTGGGATGCCGCGCCGCTCGGAAAACTAAGTGATATCAGTCGGAAAAGCCAAGAAGGATATTGAGAGCGGAGTGGGTAGATTCTCTGGCCAGGCGTACTTTCCCAAATGACCGGGGGAACGAAAGGAAGCACGTCCGTCCATGCACAACTGGATGCGTCCTGCTCGCTATTGTGCAGAACGCAACGCATTTAATCCCAGGCTCATTTGATTTTAGATGAAGCCACCCAGCGAATTCCTGCGAGAGAGAAACTTCATTTCTTTCAACTACCCCGTGCCCGCCTACACGTTCCCCGACATCCTCCTCACTTACGGCTTCTCTAACTTGCTCCAACTTTGCTTCGAGGGGTTGAACTTTCCTTTAGGCGGATCCGGAATTGTATCGCGCGTATCCAGACAAAACGAATAGGATTGTTTCGCTCCCCTCCCAACGAGCCTCTCTTCTCTCCCGAATTCCCTCAGCTATTCGACAAATATCCAAGTGTCATCTGTCAATGGTGTGCCAGCCGGCTTTACAACACTCATCTTTAGTTCGCACCTCCGGAGTTTCTTTCAAGCAGCTCGCCGAGATCTGCCCTAATTCAGCGAATCAACTCTTTACGGGAATAAGAGGATGAGTCAGAAAACGTACGGTCGTGACACTCTCGGATCCGGCACTCGTCGATCCTACCTGTGCTTCTACCAAGAAAGCATCGGCAGACCACTGACAAACCGGCTCGACACTCTTTGGCGTTTCGTGGATTTGCCGGCGAGACTTACACGGATAATGCGATTCCACCGTATAAATTAGACCCGCCGGCAAAACGTCTCTCCCCGCCGAATAGTTTCGAGAATCTCGCTCCTCCCCTTAAAGATAGTCTGGCCTCCCGTTCTATCTATTATACTTATTGTGGCGGTGCATGCAAGTTCCACGATTCTGTCTGGCCTGTCGTAAAGTTCGAATCGTAAAATCTCGCCGCCAAGAAGAATGTAAGGATCGAGAATCGGGCTGTCTTCTTAAACTGGCGGACATACGAGTGCCTGGCTAGGAGAAGCGGCGAGTAGTGGGGCGTTTTTGCGGGCTTTTTCTCGCAATCCTCAGGGGCCGGTGGCCGGTGGCCCGTCCGCTCTCGATTCTCCACTCTCGACTCACGACTCACGACTCACGAGCAGGCGCCAAAGATATAATATACGGTGTGTCACTCGCGACTCTTTCGTCAGCGGTCGTTTCCTGTCGACTGCACACGTCCCCGAGGCCGCGGCTATACGATTACACGAGGATATTTTTCGTTTTCGCGCGATTAAAAAGGGAGAATCAGGTCAGTTGTTCGTTAACCCTAAGGCTTCGCCTTCATCCCTGTCCGAGCCTATCAACGCCCTTGATCGTCACCGGCCTGACCACCCTCTCTTCATTCGCATGACACCTATATTGATTGCTACCTCCAAACAAGCTTCCTCCCACGAGTTTACATCAAATTTTATCGAACTACACTCCCCATGGGTTAGCGGGCAAAAATGAAAAAGCACATTTAAGTCGGGACAGAGGAGTGGACGATGGGGATGGTCGAAGGGCTCTATGGGGTTCGATTGGAGCGAGCCCCGCTTAAATTGAATAGGGTCAAACACGTGTGCGGATACTCCCATTCTAAGTTTGACAATTCTGATTGAAGCTATCTGTGGATCGGGATGAAAAAAGTGGCGGGTGGATATCACGAATGTGGAAGGATGTACGCAGTGGCAGTAGCAGTCACATGGTTGTTCTTGTGGGGAAGGGGTCAGAGGAAACCAAGGGGGAAGAGGCAGGATCTCTCTTCGGAGCAGCATCAGTCGGTGGTGCCGCGCGAAACTCTACGCTTTGAAAGCCGCCACTCTCCGCTCTTGCTCGCTTTCACGCACTTGCTCCATTAAAATTCAATCATCCATTACAATTGTTATTCCTCTACTACCGCTATTCATTCGCAAGCGAACGCGTAATACTGTTATTAGAGAAATATTGTCGAACGTAAGAAAGGCATCCTGAGGGATGCACGTGCTTTGGGTGAAACGTGGCAGTCGGTATCGGTAGACGTCGCAGCCACGCCGAGAACTCGTAACACAAAATACTGGGATGACCGAGTGAGAGGAGTTCTCGGAAGGCGATCGAAGGCGTCGCTCGATTTGTCCGCGGAACGTATACAAATATCGGTGGTATCGGGAAGCGCACCTGGAAGAGTCACGTCCCAAAACAAGGCGACAAGTTATACGAGCGAGCTCCCTCACGATGTTATTGGGAATAACGGGGCGGGAATTAGTGCGATTGGGCCCCGAACTGGCTGTGATAGGAAGGAGCATAATCGACACAGGTACTTAGTATGCTCGGGTGGAAAAAGTCACGCGATGCCGATGCCACGGGCGAGATCTTGGCCGCTGCTCGACTCCGAGAGCAAAAGAAGAAGCGGCGGGGCCGAGGCGAACTGTTGCAGCACCGAGAAGAGGAAGTCGAACGTCAGCGAGAAGAACTCCCATCAGCAGAGGGGTAGCCCGCAGGTGCAAGCCAGACGACTCCTCTGTCGGCACTACTATCCCGAGGGTGGCTGGGGGTGGGTCGTTACCGTTGTCGGGACCCTGGTACACCTCTTGGGACCAGGTCTTCAACTCTCCGCCCCGGCTGCTCTAGCACCACCGGCTGCCCTCAAATTCTACCATCAACCCTTGCACACTGCCGGTAAGATTATCTACCTCCATCGAACCTACCATTTCCCCATCATTCTCCCCGCTAGATACTTCTTCCACCCAGCCCAGACAAATATACTCTCTGCTCTGCGAAGGCGTATACGCCAAGCAATCGCAAATAATGCAAGCCCGCGTTACGCAAGAGTGCGAACGGGTTTTGCATTGCATGCCCAATAATACGCAGGATTAAGCACGGCACTCCGATTGGTACGATTTATGGGATTGGGTGTAATTTATCTGGGTATGTGGGAAGGGGGGGAGCGTTCCTTGGCGAAAGATCAAAGGGGACGATATTTCTTTGTAAAGGAACCTGTGCCTCGCGTGTATGACTGTCGGCAATTTACGCGAAGCAGATGGTCTTAGCTCCTCGCCACTTAAATCATTCGCTCTTGATACGCGGGCGTCTGGCATTGGATTAATGACGAAACTTCGCTTTCAATTTCATGCACATGAATTAATATTATGCAGCCTCTGAACTCATTCGGTGAAAGTATCGGCTATTTGGCAGATCTGGGAGTTTTTGGCACGGGAAATAGATAATTCGTAGCATTGAGGCAGTGGGTATTCATCGATTTTGGCATCTGACCTAGTCTCGGCCTGTTGAGCCCGCGGAAGTGTTTCTTTCCATTTCGCTGCTCTTCGATTTATAAATTCTCGATCTCCCGAGAAATCCTCATACTTTTTCCCCGGCGATTGAATGGAAAGCTGGAACAGTCTGACGAACCGACAGTTCTTTCCACCTGATATACAAGTTTGCTGTGACAGTGCAAAATTGAAGAGTCCCTCTCAAAAACTTGGAATACAACCGCTCCTTATTCAGATCTGGCCATTCTTCTCTCAAGAGAGTTCATGTTTACCTCGCCGCTACTGAATCCTTCTCCAATCTTTGGGAATTTATACCTCTCTTGTTAGCTGCTGCATTTCCATGTTGCTCGGGGTCCAGATAGATCTTCATTAGAGTGGCTGTTCGCAAACCATTCGTTTCGTTTGCATGCCCAGACATTTCCATCCAGGGAGAAGGTAGTATCGTAACAGGGGATCCATGGTACATAACGCCAATGCCTGAGTACAAGTAGCATAAAAAAATTACGAGCCTTTCTTTGAAGAAAACTACTTGAAAGGATCTCGGAGGCTTCTGCCTTGCCGACAACCGGGGGCCGGCAAAATCTCTTGGCGCACTCTACTTTCCGTTCTCCGCGAGGATATCCCAAGCCCATGTATCCTTGGAGAGCACGAAGAATATCGTCGAGCACTTGGGAAAAAACTTTATCTCTCGTCAGAAGTTGCTCCAGTCGGTCCGAGAACAAGACTTCGTTTCTTGCAGGATAGCCGATGGCACTACTAATTCATTCGGTGATCACCATGCGGTATCGTTAGAGGAACGCGCGATATTGCAAGAGCAATACGTGTCAAGTAAAGAAATCTTTATGCGATAATAAAGTGCATTATCACCTTAAGCTCACTTACGGTTGAAAGGCCCAGTTGGCTTTATCCCCTTATGAAACGTTCCTTATATTTTCCTCTTTCATTGAAACCTACTATAATGACGTGGCTGCCGTCCCTTTATTTCCCCTCTCTTAGGAGGGACGTCGATACCAAGATAAGTTGAGCGGTACAACTTAATCGTAACTTTGCGCATCCATAAATCCGTCGCAGTAGGGGGATAGTCTTACCGATAGAATAACCACAATGGGTCCAGATTTAGGATAAGATGCGCGTCAAAGGAGCTACAGAATTCCTCCCCATCCTTTTGGATAGAAGAACTTCTCCGGGGGGGAATGGCCAAGTTAGAATTATCACTGTCTGCCGGCCGGGCCTTCAGCCCCACCGTTTAAGAATAAATCCCAACGAGGAATTTTAATAATTATACCAGGCCAGAGAAAGGGGAAAGTTTCCCCGATGTAGGGAAGTATCGGTAGATTAAATTCGAGACACATACCCGCCAGAAAGTGGACTGACTGTTATTCGAGGGAGAAGCCTTTCCGAGCCAGTAAATTATGTAGAACACCCCCTGTTCGCGAGGGTTCCTTAACCACCCCGATGAAGGATTTATATCGATATAAGGAAATTACAGGCTGCAATTAATTTCACCCGGCAGCCGTAATCCCATTTAAGCGCTAAAAAGGAAATGCCAAGGAACACCGCCATTTATCAGAGGGCATGTATCGAATTCTTGGATATCTGTAACACGGTTCGCTAATTTCATTTCGTGAGGAACATGCTTGTTTGAGCAGCCCTCGAGTTCAGACAGCAATAGATTGGGTGTAATATTGGGGGAGAAGAATTTCGAAAGTGTAACAATGTCGGGAACGAGGGGCCGAGGGAGCAGCAGTGTCGACTGTATTTGTCTTTGGTCTCTGCTTGCCGCCTTTAATAAAATGCGCAAATAAAGGCACGCTTCTTTGGCTGGATAATCAATATAAATATTAAGAAAAAACGGCGGTGAGAGACAAAGAGAGAGAGTGAGAGAGTGAGAGAGAGAGACAAAGAGAAGGAGCGCGGGAGATAGGGAGGGAGAGAAAGCTGTGCGGATGCGGAGGTTTGCCTCCCGGCTTCAGTAGTATACAGGGCTGAGTAGAAGCATCATAGTCAGTCAGTCTGCGCGCTGAGCGTGCCGCGTTTGGTCAGAACTCCACACTTCTCCTGCCTTTTCTGCAGCCAACACTTGCCGATTTTTTGCCCTCCACTCTCATAAACTAAATCTAAGTTTGCTTGACTGAAAGCCATCACAAATGGGATTGCCGGCTTCTATTTACCCGGCTAGGACGCGGCCAGTACCGGGTTTCTACAGTCAGAGTTTGGTGGAGTGAGCGGATGATTTGTGTGGTCGTTGAGAGATGACTTTGCCATTGAGTTCGACCGTTGCCTCGTAATATAAAAGGAACAGAGGAGAAGTACCGGTTAAGGGGAAATGGAAGAGGCAGAAGAGACGGAACAACGAGGACGAAGACGTCGAAGGCGTCGTGGGCGAGGATACTTGAGGGAACGACAGATTGAACTTTGAAGAAAGATGCATCCCCGATGATGGCTGCCTCCTGCGTGGATGATCAAGTGTCATCAGTGGCAGCTGTGACATCGGCCAATAACTCGTACGAGAAGTACGAGAAAAGCGAAATAATTGAATTTACGGACGACTACATCCAGAAGAGTTTGAGTCTGATCTCGAGGATGAATTATTCACCGGACTATTGGCATGTCCGAGTGAAGAAGATGCAGGGCAAAAGAAGGGAGAAAGGAAGCTTAATGATTCGAGCTTTAAGCGACGCGCCCTTAAGCAAGGATCTCATCTGCAAAGGATCGGAGTTAGAGGCGCAGTGTGAAACCAAAGAGCCAGGCGATAAAAGACACACGTCCCAAAGAGACTCGGCGTGTAATTCACGACCGGCAGCCCCGCCATTTCATTCAATAAATCATGTGGATCTTACTATCGCTCCTGAAGAGAAGCGCGCTCAAGATTCTCCGGATAGCCTTGGCCTCTCTCGAGAGGCCGCTACTCCCTGCAGAGAGGACGATTGCTCAAAGGACTCTCTGAACAGTTCATCGGGAAAAAAGTGTGAGATCACCGAGCCGAAGGCGGCGGCTCGATCACCGATAAATCAAGAAACTATTGAACCAATCCAAGTCGGATCTGCAAAGGGCGTCGAGTCCTCGGAAAAACAGGAAGAGGAGACGAAGAAGAAGAAGAAGGAAGAGAGCGGGCAGAAGAGGTGCGAGAATTGCGGAGAGCCGGACTCTTCTTCCGAACGATATCCCTATCTGAAGAAGTACTCCGGGTACTTGGAGTGTGAACTGGGCCTCTTCGAGGAGAACAATGCGAGCAAGTTGGCAAAGCGACGTGGTACGGACGCGAAACCGGAGAGCAGTCCGGTGGGCACGTTGCTTTATCGAAGTAGATCATTGCCGCGATTATCGGTCCACGATAGCGGAGTGGCGTGCAGCGGGAACGAGCAGACACCTGGGCCAGGAAACACTCAGAGTTCCCGTCAGCTCGTCGCCGATCTCAAGCAACTGCTCACCCTCAAGCAACACTATTACCCGGAGGGCGGTTGGGGATGGGTCATACTCTTTGTCGGGGTCCTCGTGCAGATCTTATCTCACGGTTTACACGGAGCCGCCGGTGTCTTCCTCGGCCAAGTCGCCGGGAAATTCGGCTCCCATGCACAAGTGCAATCAGGTTAGTGATTCTCGTGGTGGCGATAGCATGCCATGCCTTTGGATCATGGAATTACTTCGGAATCCCACGCTATATCCGATAGTATCGGTCAACGAGAAACCGAAGAAAAATGTTCTAGATTTAGCTGGCCGTCCACCAGTCCTACGTGCGTTTCGATTGTAAGCTAATCTATGCGCTCCTCTGTCCATTTGTATTTCGAGCCTATCGTGTGCTTTGGCTCGAATTTGATCAGGCGCTAGTTTGCATAACGAGTCGCTCGATAAAGCAACCGTGGGCCGCCCCTCCCATCGATTTTCCTCCCTTTTAATCTGCTTTCATTAGCGGCCACATTACTCCAGCCACTTTGTTCACTCGGTTGGCCAACGTTTTTCCAACAAAACACGTATGTGTATTCCATGCGTGTGCCGTGCATTCTGGCGAATGGCCAACCACCCCATTCCCCCCTATGTCGTCGGGTATTCTTATATTCGCGCTTTATAAACAAGAGAAAAATTGCGGCGATTGTACGCGACCGGTTCTCCCTCTTTTCGTGTGGCGAGGTACAAACGATCTAACCTATTAAGCAAATGGGAGTACTATTCATAAACACGAATATGCGTGGCGTACTATTCATGAGTGAACTCAGGGGAAATAATAGAGGAGTATGCAAATGGTTTTGGCCCTAGGAGGAGCGTGCTCGAAAAGTTTTCTTGGCCACTCGAAAGATCGTTGAACTGAAAGGAGCGAGAGTGTTGCCGCAACAATGTAAGTAGTAGAGTCCTTATAAGATCGAGTTCTCTTGGTACACCTCGGCGAGAAGAAGTTCACGCCGGCTAAGAGAAAGAACTCGGGCTAAAAGAATTTACTAGAGCTAGCACCTCGAACTGACGTCACCGAAACTGACGAGGCTCAGAACTGTTGATCCCGTTCTCATTCCCGTTCGAGAGCTAGCTCGAGAAAGCGCTCTCTTCGCCGAGCATTTGGTCTCTCCATACTCGCCTTTTCATAAGTCATCGATCGATCATAATTGGAGCGGCCAGATCTGGCTCTGGCGGCTCTGGCGGCTCTGCTCTGTAGAGCCTTCTAGAGAAAGGTATGTCGAGATATACATTCGTCATTCCCTATCGGCAGGAAGCACAACTCGGCCGGAACCTTCCTGTCCCTTTGCCCCTTTCAGCTGAACTTACAGCCCCGTAGAAATTCGACAATGATTCATAATTAATTGAAGGTGGCTCATGGATATTCAGAGATTAATTCTCCATTCGTGAAGCGGCCTGTACGATTGCAAACAGGTGCGCTCTGGTGAGCCCCTTATTTGTAAGTTGATTCTCTCCTTAGGTGGGCCAGGCTCTCTTCTAGCCGACAGTGCCAGTCTAAACTTCGAGATCACGATGGCAAAACAAGCATTCGGGCCCAGTTAATAATCGGCATATATATATAGGCTGTTACGTAGCCTGCCACTCTCCTCCTAATGCAGGCTGCCTCTAGAAAATAGGGCGCCATTACGAGCAGCTCGAATTCCAATCCTAATTAGATATCCCCGGGCTACTTCATTCAGGAATTCTTTCATTTGCCGACTTCCATTGACACTGACTCTATACCAATAGCAAATCAAGTTTTATCGAGCACCCAATTCCCTTGCTCAGGCATACGTTGCGCTTGCTTGGGGAAGAGAGAACTCAATTATAATAAACTGTATGATCCATCGAAGAACCTATCAGCCTCTCCTATCTCTGGAGATCTCTCTGATGGTAGCCGAGCTCCTTTACATTTCAGATTTAGTGTCGCGGTACTTGTCGCGATATATTATTCCGAACCCCTAATCATATATTCACCCTCCAGCTGACAAACGCGTTGGAATTCCGATTTCCAGCCACTCGAAAAGCACTGATCGCGTTTCGATGAAAATCTGAGGCGCGGTAGGCCGGAGAACTTCGTTGGAAATACGAAGGTCTCGTCTTGTCTCTGGAGGAAGGTGGCTGGGAGAGCGGGGTCAAGGTTCAGTTATGTCTCGGCGTACACTTCAACTTTTTCGCAAGGTGTTCGCCGAGACTGGAGAGGTCTCCCGCGGCGAGAACAACGTGCACTTCCTGGGGAGGGTCTCGCAAAAGAGGACCACACCCAGGCGCGCACCTTGAAAAACTTTCCGTGAGGAGGAGAGGATTATTGTAGGCCTTAAAAAAGAAGAAGAGCCGAGGGTGGCTGGCTGGCTGGGTGCGCGTTATAAAGTATTAGGGCGCAGGCCACTCTTCGAGTCGCAAATTGCTGGCTCATAAAATAATGGGAGATACGACTCGTGCAGAAATACCGGCTGCCGTTCGGCTTGCACGCACATGCATGAGCCCACGGCAACTCTGACGCATTCTCGATGTCTCGTGCGCAACACTGTCGAAAAAAAGTGTCGGATTTATCTGGCAGGCGAACGCGACGCGAGCGCATAAAAATTGTGCAAAACTGACTCTCCTCCGGCCGTGTAAATACGCGAATATATTTCGAGAGCGACATTCGTCGCGGAAGTCACAAATTCTTCTCCGGCTGGTATTCGTCAAGTTTATGTACACATGGCAACCGACGTCCCGGCCACTATATTTTCTCATACGACCGCCTGGCATAATTCCTTTCTGACAATTATGAGCCAGAGCCACACTTTTACGAAATTGCATCCAACGCAGCTGGCCGTTGCGGCCCAATTAGTATAACTAGATCGTGGATTCTTTGCAATTGTTTCTTAACGTTCATTTGATAATTGAAAATCATATTGTTCCTGTGACAGGATATTGCTACCTACTTGGAAAGGAGTCACGGAACATCGTATTTATTTTCAATGCTTCTATTGTAAAGGAACTGCCGTTTAACTTTCACGAGAGCCCGGCTTTCTCGATGTTTTAGGGGGCGTAAAGTAAGCCTTTTGAATGGGAGTAAGGTAGTTCTATACGAACAGCCGCTACCGCAGTATTTATGAAAGTGTACAACCTTTAAAGCCAAGTTCTTAAAGATGAATGGCATTCTTAATTGAGCGTTTATTACAGAGTATCAGCTGGAATCATCTCCCCTCGCCAGGAGGTTGCCCGAAAGTTTCTAAGGGTGACTTCCGAAGGCTGCTTATCGCTTGCTGCGGTATTAATATCGCTCGACAACTTTTTTCTCGTTAGCTCTAGGACACGCATCACGATGACATGTTCTCCTATCGCAGCTGATGGTCGGCCCCCGAGCTATTCTGTCATCTTATGCCAAAGACATTCTGCGCGAACCCCTCCTCTTTCCGGACAAAAAACACCCCGGCAAAAAAGCATATCGCGCCTTTACTCCACGCCAGAGGTGCCCTACTTAGCAAAAAATCTCCGCTCGAATATTTCATTTTTACCTATCTTTGCTTCCCTTATAAGAATTGGCGAAAAAATAAATTTTGGGCTAGGGGCCTGCAATTTTTATCACTTCTTCCTTGATGCAAAAAAAACACTTTCTACAAAATTTTAGCCCCGGGAAAGGTCGGGAAGATAAAAAAACATGGCAAAAACCATTGAAATGAAATATTCCAGATCAGTTTTCCATGTGTTTTAGGTCGAATTCCGGCATTTCCCCCACAACATTTGTGTTTTTTATCCGTTTTCAGACACGAGCAATCGAAAAATGAAGCGTTCGTCCCAGTCCCAGAACCTTCGAAAAATCGAAAATTTTTGAAGGGGTATGCCTTAAAAAATTTGCGAAAAAATGAATTTTGAGCTAGGGCTCTGGAATTTTTTCTACTTTCTCCTCGATGCAAAAAAACACTTTCTACAAAGTTTCAGCCCCCGGAAAGGTCGGGAAGATAAAAAAACATGAGGAAAACCGTTGAAATGAAATATTCAAGATCGGTTTTCCATGTGTTTTAGGCAGAATTCCGGCATTTCCCCCACAACATTTGTGTTTTTTTTCCGTTTTGAGACACGAGCAATCGAAAAATCAAGCGTTCGTCCCGGTCCCAGAACCTTCGAAAAATCGAAAATTTTTGAAGGGGTATGCCTTAAAAAATTTGCGAAAAAATGAATTTTGAGCTAGGGCTCTGGAATTTTTTCTACTTTCTCCTCGATGCAAAAAAACACTTTCTACAAAGTTTCAGCCCCGGGAAAGGTCGGGAAGATAAAAAAACATGAGGAAAACCATCGAAATGAAATATTCCAGATCGGTTTTCCACATGTTTTAGGTAGAATTCCGGCATTTCCCCCACAACATTGATGTTTTTTTTCCGTTTTGAGACATGGACAATCGAAAAATCAAGCGTTCGTCCCGGTCCCAGAACCTTCGAAAAATCGAAAATTTTTGAAGGGGTATGCCTTAAAAAATTTGCGAAAAAATGAATTTTGAGCTAGGGCTCTGGAATTTTTTCTACTTTCTCCTCGATGCAAAAAAACACTTTCTACAAAGTTTCAGCCCCCGGAAAGGTCGGGAAGATAAAAAAACATGAGGAAAACCGTTGAAATGAAATATTCAAGATCGGTTTTCCATGTGTTTTAGGCAGAATTCCGGCATTTCCCCCACAACATTTGTGTTTTTTTTCCGTTTTGAGACACGAGCAATCGAAAAATCAAGCGTTCGTCCCGGTCCCAGAACCTTCGAAAAATCGAAAATTTTTGAAGGGGTATGCCTTAAAAAATTTGCGAAAAAATGAATTTTGA
Organism: Ectemnius continuus; assembly: GCA_910591665.1. Classification (NCBI taxonomy): domain Eukaryota; kingdom Metazoa; phylum Arthropoda; class Insecta; order Hymenoptera; family Crabronidae; genus Ectemnius; species Ectemnius continuus. The sequence goes on from OU342866.1 coordinate 1,204,804, forward strand.
GCTAGGGCTCTGGAATTTTTTCTACTTTCTCCTCGATGCAAAAAAACACTTTCTACAAAGTTTCAGCCCCGGGAAAGGTCGGGAAGATAAAAAAACATGAGGAAAACCATCGAAATGAAATATTCCAGATCGGTTTTCCACATGTTTTAGGTAGAATTCCGGCATTTCCCCCACAACATTGATGTTTTTTTTCCGTTTTGAGACATGGACAATCGAAAAATCAAGCGTTCGTCCCGGTCCCAGAACCTTCGAAAAATCGAAAATTTTTGAAGGGGTATGCCTTAAAAAATTTGCGAAAAAATGAATTTTGAGCTAGGGCTCTGGAATTTTTTCTACTTTCTTCTCGATGCAAAAAAACACTTTCTACAAAGTTTCAGCCCCGGGAAAGGTCGGGAAGATAAAAAAACATGGGGAAAACCGTCGAAATTAGATGAAATTAACTATTTAGGAGGGCCACTCGGCCTGTTTTCAGTATAATTCCGGCCTTTGCGCGACTGATTTCGTGTTTTCTATCTATTTTGATATTTAAACAATTGATTTATAAAGAATTCTGGAAAGTTGGGAAAAGTTCAAACAATCATGAACAAATGAGCTTTGTGTTACGATGTTGGCTTACCGCGACTGGATAAGATGAAGCTGCGGCGAACGTCGGAAGTCTGTTTTATCCTCTCGAAAACCCTGCTAGTTCGCTCCTGAAATACCAACAGAACGGTAATGTAGCAAACCATCAGCGATAAAGGTTCTTTTTTGGCTGGGCAGCTGCCACAATTGATGGGAACTTTATTATTAATAGCAGGAAATAGGCTAAAAATTGCGACGTTAAAGATGCATGGCGCTGTTGAAAATTGTATGTTTATTATGATAGAAAAAGGTAGGGGTTACAGGTAGATGGCCGGGTCATTGGACCGTAGTGGAACAGGTATAAAAGAGGCACGAGTCTCCCGTTCCAACTCATTTGCCCGTAAGAGCTCAGAGTGGAAGGCGCATCTTCACTCTAGAAGTTTGGAGTGTGTCAGGATCAACCGAGTGAGAGCACTTCTCCATTCTTTCGTTACTCCACAGTCAACGTAGTGCCTTATTCAATCTGGCTGTCGATCTCTAGCGAGTCAATGATTTTCCACTTGCGCCCCGTTTTTGCAAAGTGAATGGTTTGAAGTTTCCGATTAGCTTGGCAGAGTAGTTCTCTCATTTCTTGCCAGAACCAAGCAGATTAATTATTAGGATCGGTTTAGATGTTTCTTTGAAGGCTAGATTCGGTAATGGAAGAGGGTAGGAGGCTGTCCGAAGAGGGCGGGGAGATTCAGTACTTGGGCAATGCATCATCTGGGAAATGGTGGTGCGAGCGAATCGATATCAGCGTATATAAGAAGCAGAAGGAAGCGAGTGGCCACTTTGGCAAGTCAAACAAATAGATATATAAATATCCGGGAAGATAGTCGGTGACTCATGAACGGTGCGTGGTCAGAAACGATACATTAGATCATTAGGAGGGATCAAGCTGTGTTTGTCAAGCCTCCATTAATTAGTTTCTCCGTGAAAATCGCGGATGACTGAACTTTCCCTGTGCTAATGACTTTTCTTTCGGAGGAGCGTACAGTAAAGTTTCAAATGCAGCCAAATCAGATCCAGGCGCGCGCGCACGACATTATTCTAGATTTCAGTTTAAAGAGCCGTTCTTTTACGACTTCGGTGTTCTGGAAGCGCGAGCGTATAGCTGACCGTCTAGAAATACTACCTTCCTGTGCTGCTCTGCCCTCCGCCGCCCTTCCTCTCAAAATGCGCATTTCTAATCTCAACGTAAAGCTCGCCGATTTAAATGCGAGCCAGGAGGGAGAGGGAACTGCGCCGGTGAAGTTAAGCTGCTTTATAATTGAATGGGAATTCACTGGGCTGAGGATCGGAGAAGTATGATTGAGCTTGGTCTTTTCCGCCCCGGAAACCTTGACATTGCGAGTTGGCCAACGCACCGTTAAGGCAATTGTCAGCGATCATAGATCACCGTTAGTGTCTCGGCGAGGCTCCTAACGAATTCAACGAGATTGCCCGGCCGAAGGAGGAACGCGGCCATTAGCCAGGGCTATTTGTCCAAAGGGACCGAGGAGTTTCGGTAATTCCAGTAGCTACTGCTTCCGCAGTTGTGCTTTTCGCCCTCGGTGTATACTTGTTCGGCTAGTATAACAATCTCATACGATTAACCAGCCAGTACCATAAAGGGCGAGCATCATTTCTTTCTCAAGTGGCGCGTACTCGGCATAGACAGAAGTCTGCTAGGTGCATCGGTACTACTCATGATTATTGAGGAGTTGGTGCCGCGTGACCGGGAAGTACACTGCTAACGGGCAGACGCCCGCAAGATTTACGATACTCAACGATTCGACAGCTGCAACGTGGTAAGACGATAAAAATAGGGGCCGGCCTCGACGCCGACGTCCTCCGGCTAACGATACAACGATGCCGCGAGCATTCTCCGAGATTCAGCGCGATATTTATGCACTCGCCGGAACTATCTTAATCTCATCGTAAGCGCTTTAAGACCGCCCGACTACTCCATTCAATGCCGCCGCTGCCTCCAGTATTTTAGACATTTTATGTCCAACCTGACACGATATTACTCGGATATATGTCTATGTGCTTTCATCAGCCCATTTGCCCAACGATACATTCACCGCACCTGCATGTACTTTGGATAAAAACATGTTCGTTAGTTAGATCTTTCCGGGATGTCCCTGTCACTAACTTGTCGAGAATTCATAAAATTAGTTGATCAATTCTGCGGGATTAGCGATAACTAGTTGTGTACTTCCACAATCTAACCAAACTTTTCTCCCCCTCCTACCTCCGACATTCTCCTGTAGTTTACGACAGCGTTCCCACGATAATAGTTTCGCTTGCTTCGATTTATTGCCAACCCCTGCTACCATTAAGTCCGCAAGATTTCCTCGGCCAAGTTTCACTGCCAGTCGGAGCTTAAATCGTCGGCTCGATGACAGATTATATTTAAATTCACCGAGGATTTTATGTATCTCCGGGAGGGCTGGTATGCCCGGGAAGTTGTGCTTGTTCTTTGAAGCAGGGGCGGCCTATTTTACATAATTCGCAAAGTGGCGGCGAACATTGCCTTAGAGCGACTGTTACCGGAGCGATTAACTCGGACGAAATAACCGATCATAATACGATATGCATCGCCGACACGTGATGTAAGCCTGATGCGGAGAGATCGATTATGCGCGATAACATTTGAAATTTTATCGCTGCCCATCGGCCGTAATGACGCTCCAAGTTCTTGCACGCGCACCACTCATTAACTCCTGGCCTCCTCCTCTTTCTTTTCCTCTCGACTGCTTCCCTGAACGAACCAGTCGTCATTGCTCTCCAAGAATCGGGAGATAATTGTGCGCGCCTCCGTTACGATCCAGCTTTCCCAATCAATCTAGCCATGTAGAGAAAGTAGAGACGATGCGAAAAAGTTTGTTAGTGCTGTTGCAACTTCTTCGGAGGAAGAGTGCGTGCGAATACATATCTCATTGAGTCGTCGGTATATCCGTAAAAGCACGTGGTGTTTACGAAGGTCCATGGGATTGGTCCAGCGGTTTCCCCTACGCAAGCTCGACTCGTGCTCTGCGCGGTTCTCAGGCAAACCACCTCGCCGAATCCAGTCCGTGTTCGACCAACGTTCTATCCGACCCTTCTTTTATCTCTTAAAAATGTCCTCGCGTTTATTTATCGCCTGACAATTCCGTGCACTTCGTGAACCGACTGACAAATTGTACGACTGTTCACCCTTCGATTGTTGAAGTATTGTCGGAGTGTGCCTCTTAGAACCTCGTGTTTAGTGGACGCCTACCCGGTGGAATTAATGGTGAAAACGCGCTGGGAAACTTGGGATCACGTATTCTGGATATTTTTAATCAACCCTCGCTAATAATAGTTCATTCAAACTATAGAGAGTTCCTATTCTATTCAGGCGCCGTTTTAAGAATTCACTCGGTAGGAATAAAAGTACTGGGACTGGCTCGCAAGTGTTTTAACTTCGGATGGAAGCAGCTCGCGTGCAAAAAAGGACCTAGTACGGCAGAGACGTGTAATGCTTGCCGTATTGCATTCCATTAAACTAGATTTTCCCAAATATACTGCTAGGAATTTCGGCTGTCAGGAAGCCCTGCTTTTTCGTTCTCGGATTGACGTATCAGTCGAGCGTAGAAGTGAGATTGAGTGCGGAAGCTTTTCGAAAAGCATTTCATTTTTCCAAGAGATCCACTTAGAGGATTTTGCAAGTCCGGAGATCCCGGAGAAGTAGGAAGGCGTTATAGAAAAATTCGTTAGTTATATAAGTTGGCTAGTGGGCACTCTATGTTTACGTGCTTTCCTTCCTCTCCGGAGGCTCGTTGTATAGTCTGCCTAACACACACCCTCTCATCATTCTCCTCGGATCTGTTTGCCCAGCTTTTACCATAATGCGCGGACGAGCATAAGCGGAGAGAGCACAGTTCGCGAGAGTGAGTGTCGCATCGAGACGCGTCTCCAACACCGTACATTACCGGGAGCTTTCCCATTTCCTTTAGTTCCCGGCGATTCCCCGGGCCAAGAATCAGAGAAAACTCGTAGCTTGCCGAGGAAAGTTCGACGGAGTGGCGAAAGGGGAAAAAAAGCTAGTGGAAGGACTCGGTTGTCGTGACTTTCTTTTGGCAAGTTTGACCAGCTCGCTAGGTAGCAGCGCATCTGCCCCGGCTGTCGCCGAATTTAATCTCCAACGTGACCGGAATAAAGGTTCCATCATATTTTCGCGTTAATAGAATCACCGCTAAGTATACGAGCATACCAAGATATATCGGAGCTATTCGATCCGAGGAATTTTATGAGTACACTTAAGCGTGCTCAGTCCTCGGACTTTAGATCGACGAGTTGCCATAACTAGCCCGATTGCTAGTTCATCCGCTGAGAGGAAGTGGAATGAGTGGGTTTGGCTGTATTAAAATTACAGGGGTCGCGCGACGGATTGAATTTGAGATTGCGGCTTGCCGGCGCGAAAGACTGTAGATAGTGGGAGGTGGTGGAGGTGGTGGAGGTGGAGTAGTGAGAAAAATCGCGGGGCAAGCGTAATGCGGAGTCGAAGCCAATTAGGTGGAGCAAGTGGTGGTGGATCTTGGTACAGGCGGGGATAACAGGTTCGCGATCAAGGGATGAAGAGTCGGGAGCAGGGGGAACGAGATAGGGATGTCGTGCAGAGTCCTGGTTACGAGGACAGCGGGGTAGCGACTTCCGGGGAGCTTGGGGAACATTCCTTCTCCGGCGGTGAGTGCGAGGGCATCGTCTGCCTCCAGGAGTCCGGAGCAGAGCGAAAGAGGAATGACAACGAAAACGACGAGGAGGAATACGAAGACGGAAATCGAGATCCTAGGTCAGATCGCCCGGCTTCTTCCACAGTCCTCTCTCCGCTGCAATCCTAATTGCATCGCGAGATTCCCTTCTGCCCCCGAATACTTTTCACTTTAACTCTTCTTCTCCCGTCTTGGCTGCCTGTTCAATTTACATGGAGCGCATCAAAGAATAGAGAAGGAGATGGAAGAGGGAGTATTAGGGGATTGGGGGTCTATGTAGATGTAGAGTAACATAGGAAAAAGAGATAGCCTTTTCTACTTTGGTATTGTGCTATCCCTTGGCGGGGCTTTAGGTATATCGCACGGTGCACCATAAGGCAGCATTACTATCCCGAGAGCGGTTGGGGTTGGGTAATCGTCGTAACTGGTGTTATGGTGCAAATTCTTACCACCGGCATCCAGGGTGCCGCCGGTGCCTGGTTACTTCCGGATGCGAGCAAACGATATCGACAGTCTCTCCTCAACGTAGGTACGTTATGCGACAACTTGGCAAAACTTGTAAACCGACCTACATTCTCGCAAAATTCGACCGATCCAACTTTCCCGCATTTTCTGCGAATTTTTTCTCCCTCCAACTTGCCAGGAGAATCGTACAAACGCCTGCTGTCAATGCGTGTCTTCGTTCGTTAAGTAGTCGGCTCGCGAGAACTTGCTGAGAGGTCCTTGGAGAGCCGTCCATTCCGGCCTGATGATACACTTGCCAAGAAAACGCTTGACGATCGTGCGGGCCATTGACCCTGATCCTGGCTACTTCCCACAATTCGCCTCCCCTCTCGTTCGTTCGTTCCTTCGTCACTTTTGAGAGGAGAGAGATGGGATGAGGCCAGCGGATTCCTAGGGTGATAAGAGGACTTCTCCACATTCGCATCCTTTACGATTCTTGATAAAGTACCGTCATCTTGACCAATCACGCAGCTTCGGGGGCTGCCTTCTCCCACCTCCATTGCCTAATGCATGCACTCTCGCTTCCGTCTTACAAGTTCCACTCAAAAATTTCTCTCCTTCTAAGTCGTCCAAGTACACGTGTAAGAATTCTTTTTCTGCGTTGTTGCCGAGCGGCTTGGACACTCGGAGATTATTGGGGGCCAAATGTTTCGCTATGAAATCGCGTGGAAACATCTATCACTCGACGGCTTAGCTCGAGCGAAACCGTCCACTAGGATAGAAGGAAAAAAGAGTGCTTTGCGGCGCGTTAAGAAGAACAACCTGCGTTCATCATTCCGTTAGAGTTATAGCAGGATTAATAACCGGGTCTTTTATCATACGAAGATTTTGCTGTCGAGCTAACTAATCCGCTATTTCTTGGACACGAAACATTCCTGCTGAACGACAGGGAATGGGCCCGTTAATACGCGAGCAATGTAACTCTCGGGTGACACCAGAACATATCGGAGCGGAGATATAATTACGAGGACGAAAGCTCTGAAGTCTATCGGTGCGAATTCCGACGGCTCATCTGATTTATCGTGGAGCAGCCGCTTCGGAATTTAATTAGTATCTCTGGGGCGGTGGGAAGCTCGGGGCCGTGCCTGCGGGCACATGCCCCTCACAGAAAAAAACTCGCTACGAATCGATCAAAGTCCCGATGCCTTCCCTCTCGTTGAATCAATCAAGCGCAGACTGTCTTCGAGGAAATCAGTCAATCATTTCGCAAGGCGGAAACTGAGGCGCGATGTTGGCATCGTCCTACCTTTCAGTTTCACTGGTGTATTCAGCAGTTGAGAGTAATTGCTTATTTCCAGGATGGCTTGGCGCAATGTCGACAGGGGTCGCGTTGTTGGTTTCACCGGTGACAATAGCGTTTTGCCGGAGGAAGAGCACACGAGTGACAGCAGTTCTCGGTGGCCTGGTAACTGCCCTGGGTTGTCTATTTACGTCCTTTGCCTCGCAGTTTCATCAATTGTTCTTCAGTTACGGTACAGTTGTTGGTGAGTCAATAATACACAATTCTCCTAATAGCTGGGATTATCGATTCACTTCTGCGTAGATAAACAATTCTTCGCGACAAGGCTTTTAAAAGTTAATCCGCGATATCTCGGAATTTCTAATGCCCAATAACAGTTTAAGTAATGCCTCGGGATAGCCGTTTCTTTCTTATCCCCGCGCTAACGGCCCTCACTTCCCTCCCGCTTCGACAATTACCAGCCAGCCGCCACTGGCTCGGCTTCCCTATGCTCTCGCAGATCTCCCGGGACAAATCTGCGAGGGCTGACTTTGTATTATAATATAAAGCGGATTTTCTATGGTGGCTCGTGAATAATTATACCACAGGAATTGGCGTCGGCATGACGAGAGACTGCAGCACACTCATGGTGGCGCAGTATTTTAAACGAAGACGAGAGCTCGTCGAAATCTTCATTGTCTCCGGAAGTGGCCTTGGTATTGCTGTCATGTCCGCTTTTATAAAAGGAGCCATTAGGTATGTAAGATGCCTGGGGCTGTGTTTCCTTGATTGGCGGTAATTATCATAAAAGAAGCCGATCTACTTGTTCTTTTGCAGTAAGATCGGCTGGCGCCTTGGACTCCAAGCTGTGACAGGCGTAGTCTTTCTAACTTTTATTCTGGGCACGTTTTATCGAAGCGCGTCGCTCTATCACCCGCAACGAAGGGCGATCTTGCACTTGAAGAATCAGAAACGTAAAATCAAGGACAAGAACAAGAGCGACGACAAGCCTCCTTTCTTCGACTTCAGCACACTCAAGAGTAAGACAGTGAGGATATTATTGGTGTCGACTGGGATATCTGCCTTTGGAATCAACACCCCAATATTTTACTTGGTGAGAAGGAAAGCGTAAAGATGCGATGTAGGTGGTCGAGTGGGGCTGGTCCTTGAAATCTTTCACTCTCGCTCTCTGATTCAGGCTCATCAAGCAGAGGAGGAGGGTCTCGGTGACACGGTTGTCTTGCTCCAAGCATACCTTGGCTTGGCCTGGACCGTCGGTTGCGTGGCCTTTGGTCTGCTAGTCGTTCATCGTAATGTCGAGTGCAGAATAGCTCGGCAGTATCTCACGCAGGCGGCAGTCTTTGTATGCGGACTCTGTATCCTCGCCCTCACCGCCGTTCAAGGGAATTATCACGGCTACGTCATGTTCGCCTGGATTTATGGTACATTAACAGCATCCTCAAATGAGTAACAGACGACTCTTCGCTTTACGTGCTTGCGAAATAAAGTCCAACACCACCGCACCCACTCCCGCATCCGGACACTACCACTTCCCTCTTCCAGTCCTCTTTTCTCCCAGACATTCTCTCCCAACTGCTTTTATTTCCGACGCGCATCTTCTTGGAATCATACTGCCCCCCACCCTCTCGCGCTTCCAACGTAGAATTACCAGCAATAAAAGATGATTTCTGTTGTTTGAGGCATCTTTTGCGGGGGCTATCATTATAGCCTGAAAATGTACACGTACGAGCGTGTACGAGCGAGGAACTTCGCGAGGACCTGGGGTTTCGTTCAGTGTTCGCAGGCTATACCAATTGCTATCGGGGTTCCCATTTCAGGTAATGAAGGAACCGCCCAGTAACTTTCATCAGGCGGGATAAAAATAATAACGCTCCGAAGAGATCTCTCTTATTCGCCACTTCTCTTTCGCCAGGCTACATAAATGTCGGATGCGGTGGGAAGGCCGGCTACTATTTCAGTTCGACGTGCGTCCTCGTCGGGAGTTTCGCCCTCTTCTTCATAGACCTCCATAGAAGGAATCTCTCGAGGCACAAGCACACCAGATCCAATGGCACCAAGCATCTTTGTATCGCTGACAATTGCCCTCAACGTAGAAGGTTGTCCTTCAGTCAGGAACCGGAGAATGACGGGCCTCATTTAGCTGCGGCTGGTGCGGCCGCTGCTGCTCTCGTATTGGGTGCCGAAATCCCACCTCAGCCAGGTAAGCATTCCCACTATCTTCCTAAATCTATTAACCAGTAGTCGAGGATCAGGGTGCAAGAGTGGTGCTATCTCTCGTAGGTGATGTTGGGGATCCCATGGCAGCAGATAAACCAGAGCTGACGTGCATTTCCGAGGAGGGTATCGCTGACATGGATCTTCCGGACAACTTGCTCGAAGACCTCGATTACATTGGCGACTGCATCACCTCGTGCAACAAAGTCGAGAACTACCTCATGCTCTCGGAGTTCGAGAACAACCTGATTGCGGAAATGCCGATCATCATGGACCGGCGAGGTCGAAGGTGGTCGGTCGCTCGATCGAAGGGTCCCAGCCACACGCCCCCTCCTCCTCCCACTGCCGCCAATGACGAGGATGATTCTAAGTCCACCGCTCGACTTGCCAATATATCCTCTAATCCCACTCCCAATTCCAATCCACATAATAAAAGAATGATCACGGTCATCGACGAGACCAGCGCGTAGAAAAATCCGCTGGTTTCGCGCTTCTTCACTCTATTTCTATCTTACACCAGTCTCTATGCGTCTACCATTCCCTTCGATAAGAATGGAAATCCCGAGGATATTTTGGATTATTTATTACAGTGGTACAGTGCCATCTCCATAATTGTATATCTCATAAGTTTATGAAGGGCACAATAGGAGGAAGTGTCTCTTTTAATCGTGATAGACAAACTATTTATCTTTCTCTTAAGTAGTAAGATGCGAATAATCCTCTTTCGGGTGGGTTGTTGGATTCGCGGCGCAAATAAGGACAATAACAAGTCAGCTTTCGAGACGAGAGGAACCACACTAGGGTGATCCGTCCACAAGGGAGAAAACCTTGACCCGCGTCGCCGTTTTAATTTAATGTTCGCCAAGTCACTGCCAGGTATAATAACTCTTCAAATAAAAAGGCATCTCTAGCTCGGCAGTGCATTAAGAAATGTTAATGTTCAAGTAGCTGTCGGTAAGAGGATTCGTAAAAACTAGTCGAAAAAGCAGAGTGTCCGCTCGCTCGTATGCATTATCGTGAAGTAAAAATAACTTTTCAAAGTATTACGCCTTGCGCAACGGCTCTATTTAAGTTGTAGCAAAAGTAACACAGAATAAAGTGGCAAACATCCAGTGTACGATTGATAAGAAACATATCACACAATTTTCATTTTTACCTATCTTTGCTTCCCTTATAAAAATTGCCGAAAAAATGAATTTTGAGCTAGGGCTCTGGAATTTTTTTTACTTCTTCCTCGATGGAAAAAAACACTTTATACAAAGTTTCAGCCCGGGGAAAGGTCGGGAAGATAAAAAAACATGGCAAAAACCATTGAAATGAAATATTCCAGATCAGTTTTCCATGTGTTTTAGCTCGAATGCCGGCATTTCCCCCACAACATTTGTGTTTTTTATCCGTTTTGAGACACGAGCAATCGAAAAATCAAGCGTTCGTCCCGGTCCCAGAACCTTCGAAAAATCGAAAATTTTTGAAGGGGTATGCCTTAAAAAATTTGCGAAAAAATGAATTTTCAGCTAGGGGCCTGGAATTTTTACCACTTCTTCCTCGATACAAAAAAACACTTTCTACAAAGTTTCAGCCCCGGGAAAGGTCGGGAAGATAAAAAAACATGAGGAAAACCATCGAAATGAAATATTCAAGATCGGTTTTTCATGTGTTTTAGGCAGAATTCCGGCATTTCCCCCACAACATTTGTGTTTTTTATCCGTTTTGAGACACGAGCAATCGAAAAATCAAGCGTTCGTCCCAGTGCCAGAACCTTCGAAAAATCGAAAATTTTTGAAGGGGTATGCCTTAAAAAATTTGCGAAAAAATGAATTTTGAGCTAGGGACCTGGAATTTTTTCTACTTTCTCCTCGATGCAAAAAAACACTTTCTACAAAGTTTCAGCCCCGGGAAAGGTCGGGAAGATAAAAAAACATGAGGAAAACCATCGAAATGAAATATTCCAGATCGGTTTTCCACTTGTTTTAGGCAGAATTCCGGCATTTCCCCCACAACATTTATGTTTTTTTTCCGTTTTGAGACATGGACAATCGAAAAATCAAGCGTTCGTCCCGGTCCCAGAACCTTCGAAAAATCGAAAATTTTTGAAGGGGTATGCCTTAAAAAATTTGCGAAAAAATGAATTTTGAGCTAGGGCTCTGGAATTTTTTCTACTTTCTTCTCGATGCAAAAAAACACTTTCTACAAAGTTTCAGCCCGGGGAAAGGTCGGGAAGATAAAAAAACATGGCAAAAACCATTGAAATGAAATATTCCAGATCAGTTTTCCATGTGTTTTAGGTAGAATTCCGGCATTTCCCCCACAACATTTATGTTTTTTATCCGTTTTGAGACACGAGCAATCGAAAAATCACGCGTTCGTCCCAATCCCAGAACCTTCGAAAAATTGAAAATTTTTGAAGGGGTATGCCTTAAAAAATTTGCGAAAAAATGAATTTTGAGCTTAGTCTTGATGATTGATAAGATTAATAAGATTGATAAGAAACATGTCACACAATTTTCTCACCCGAGGTCCCCTCAAATTAGTACGAATTTCAACTCGACCGGTTACTGGAAGGTAAAGTGATACGCAACCGAATGATTGGTAGTCCCGATAAAGGCGTAATGATATCCGTGAGATCATTTTTCAAATGAGGGCTGTGCTGCCAAGGATTGTCATGGATCGGAAATCGGAAGAAGGGTAACCGTTCGCGGGTAAAAAACAGTAGTGCGCTATCTACGCTTATTGGTAAGTCATTAGTACGTCGAGTGCAGTAACCAGCATTGTTAGCAGCGCGCTGATAGACACTGGCACCACGTCGTGTAGCGATAGTGTTCGCGGAAGAGAATAGTCATCACTGTCAGTGGTCTCGGTTTGGTAAAGGGAATTGTGTTGGGCGATCGAAAATCCGAAATAAGTGAGTGGCATTTCATACCAGCAAAAGGAGATTCCCTTTAGACAGTCAGATAGATGGTTCGATATAAGAGATCGGGAATCATGCTAATTCTTTCAATCAATATTTTTCCCAGGGCTCGAAAGAAGAATGCTGCACAAAAGACTGCACGTCCTGCCCCTATGTTTATTTGTCCTGATTCCCATAACGTTTTTGATAACGTAAGTTCCTCCGAAGAAATTCTTATTAAAGTAAACAATGCCAGGCAGTACTCCTCTCTTAGGAACAATGGCGACTGGCTTTCAATTAGTAAAGCCATGTGTTGGTAATCGGAACATTGAAAATTGATGTGTAGTTTAAGAGGCATCGATGCTACCAAGGCCGGCAAAGCCAAAGCAATAACGAGACTGTAGGTATGACTGTTATTTTAGATATACCATATCCGTGCACTGGAACCATGTAATGCCGGGCTTCCCGTACATTTCCGAGACGGGAAACTTATCTCCGGAATCCTGTATATTCGCACAACTCCTTAACATAGCTGTGTTATTGCGTAAGTTTCGTATAAACTGCCGTAAAGTTCATTGAGCAGGCTCACCAGCGGTGGAACCTTGGCTTTTAGTTGGTTGCTGTGTTTACGTCAGGCATCGGCAAGTGTTGCAGTGGCAAGTCGAACGGGGCGGTAAGGTAGTGAGCAAAATCACTGTGAATGCCGCCGCCTGGAGCGGTGGCTTGGCTTGTTTTGGATTGGATATTCTTGCTAATTTCCAAAACGCAAGTGCCGCCGCGGTTCACATGCTTGGGGCTATGCTTTGCTTCATAGCCAGCACCACCTACTTTTGCCTCCAGGTACTCCAACTCCCTCCATTCTTCACCTTTTTCTCATCGTTCGAGCTTAAATCTTCCTTTCCTCTCGCAGACATATCTAAGCTATAAGATGTTGCCAGCAATAAATGGGAGGAACGTTGTGTATCTTCGTGCAGGCCTCTCCATTTTATTAGTAATGTTGACAATATCCACTGTCGGTGCAGGATATATTTCGATGCTTCAATTTCGAGGTGCACTATCCATTCTTATTTTTAATAACATCCAGAAGATAGAGTCTTCAAGCGATCAATTGATTTATCTCGCAGGCAACGATTACAGAACGTGGCTGCCAAGTGACGGTGGTTGGGCCTGGCACATTGTTAGTGTCATTTCCGAATGGATACTCGTCATTGTTTACTGCGCTTTCCTCCTGACTTTAGTGCAGGACTTTCGAACAATAAATTTAGACGAACCCCCAGTCACCGTGAGTGTGACATTCTACTTTTCATTTAATGGTCCATATTAAAATTGAATTAAATTCTGCCTACTTCTTTTTCAGTTAACATATTTAGATGAGGACAAGAATGCAAGGTGTGCAAGTAAATCAGAAGACTCCCATAAAGAATCATAGTGGGGTCTTCAACAATTACTTGTACATATTATGAAGACTCTAGTTCCTCTGTGTATTATCAATAAAAAATTTCCCGCGAAAATACCACCCTTTACCTTCTGTCAAATTAATGCAAGCATGTCAGTTAGGTTTTTTGGATGTGATCCATGAATTTAGTTACGTTAGGGCGAGTAAATGGCTACGGTTCGTTGGGCCAAATTTTCGTTTTAATTTGGAGAGGTAAAAAAATAATAAAGCCGTCGTGCAGATTGAAATCAAGCCTGTAGAGGAGCGAGAGCGCAGATGCCGAGAGCGCCTGACTTCCCTCTGACGCAATAACATCGATCGCCACCAGCCATAACCTCAGCACCTCCGTGCTTTCATCCCCGTGGCCGTGCTAAAGTTTTCGCCGAGGAAAAACCGCCGAACAACGTGACAATTCTTCCCCAAACATTTGTGCCTCCCGAGGGATCATGTCGAACAAGTGTTGACCATATTTTCCACGGAAATTTCTCATTCCTTTCACCTCACATCGGCTGAGACACTCAACCCCCACCTGCACTACCCCTACGGCTCTTTCGACTGGACTTCCACCAAGGTGGAAACATCTGAGACAGGCCAGACCGAGCCTGGCACACGCCCGATCAAGGTACAAACACACAACACCCCTTCCCCACCATTTTCACTGTATCCTAATAATTCACCACCCTAGAAACATTATAGGTTCAGGCTCCGTTCACCGAGAACCTTTTGCGTATTCCAGCCAACGCCTTGAATATGAAATTGCGCGCTACTCCACATGTTCAATTATATAAGCAATTACTATTAATCTTCCCTTGCACGACATTCCAAAAAATCAAAGTGTTTTTTATGTTCTAACTGACACTTTTCCTACCTACTATCGTTTACTTTCCTATGGTTCTTTTTAATAAGATATATCTAAGGATAATCGCAGGGTCTTCCTGGTTCTGATATATCAATAAATATTTCGTATATCCAGTTGACAATTAAGGTGCAATCTGTAAATGAATATTTCTTGTGATTGAAAATCGCCAACGGTTGAGATTAACGAGCTGTGTCCCTCGACAGTGTGGCGAGGCATTCGACGGCTATCACGATAAAGTGCCACGTGACAAGAGGTCTTTCTGCTGAGGCAGTCAAGTTCGAAGACGTATTCATGGCAATTGGAGTGGAGTGCAGTCGGGCTAGACAGTGCGGTGGCTGATCCACGAGGAAAAAGGGTAATCGAGAGTAAGGAAGAGCTTGTGCAGAGCATGAATGCCTGTTGGTGCGTCATCCGGTCTATGTCGGGGTGTGCATCGACGCCCAGATCTGTCCGATAGCGGCGTCGATCACGCACCTCGACGCCTATTTCCTTTCACAATCCAACACCTCCTGGACAACGGCCACTTCCGGTCGCACCATGGACAAGGACGAGTTTCACGGCAATCTGCACTACCTGCCCATAGCCCTCTTCGTCTCTCTACCGACCGTTTTCATTCTAACGTGAGTTACGAGAAAGTGATTGCTTCCTTGTTCTCTTGCTCTCGCTCGCTCTCGCTCTCGCTATTACTCATTGTTATTTCGCTCTGCCAGCCGGGATACGCATGTCCTGCCCATGTCCCTACGGCTCACTGTGTCACTAGTGTCAATTGCACACGCTTCCATAGTGAAAGAGGCTCTGTTTTCGCTCCCGCTCGAAATAAACACACGCTAGATATGATACCGATACCGCATGAGATAGTGCAATTCGAGAGAGTAAACTCCGCTATTGATATTTTCATTCTGCATCGTGAGGACTAGGGATACACCGCGAGGAGGGAAATCAATGCTAATTGGTCGTCCCATTAATCCCCAGGTATATCATAGCTGTCTTACTGGGACACGTGGAGCCTGGTTTCCCTTACATTTCTGACGTAGCAACCTACGCCCCTGAAAGCTGCATTTTCGCTCAGTCCATCAACATGATCGCAATGCTGAGTAAGTATGTCGAGGCATGATGTCATTTGAATCGTTATCTCCTCACTTGAATACTCTTCTATACCTATAACTTTGATTACAGTGTGCTTCGTAATCTACATAAGGTACTCCCAAGTAAAAGAGTGCTCGAGCACATTCCGCCTACAAGCCTCGCTACCCAAATGGAATCATTGGGCTCTAATTTTGGGCCTAACTTCAACTGCCGGCCTATCGCTGGTTGCTAATTTTCAAGAAACTTCAGTCATCGTGGTACACCTTATAGGTGCAGTCTTATGCTTTGGAGGGGGCACGGCGTATTTCTGGACGCAGGTACGCAAATATGTTGTTGAGCTAACTAGGATTTGGCTTAGTACTTAATTGGATGATGGAAGCGTCGGGTCTCTCTCCTTTTCCATCTCCCTCTTCCATTTGTTACGCCGACAAACACTCGCCGGATCTCTCATCATTTCTTCGATCCGTTCAATCTCTTATTAATACCAGACTTGTAATCCTTTTAGGCTGTGTGCTCATTCTACTTGCATCCTTTGGGATGCTCGCTCAGGCTGGCACACCTACGAACGGCCTTGTCCACTTTCTGCACGGTCTGCTTCTTCCTCATTCTTATCACTGGTTTCCTCGCACATCTGGCTTACAAAGGTCCGTTTCTTCGTCGTAATATCCCTCCATTTCAACGACCACATGAATGTTTGTTGTTCCTACCGTAGGCTCGAATCCTCGGAAGTGGTATAAGGAGGACGGTGGTTGGGAGTTGCACGTCGCCAGCACAGTGACCGAATGGCTGTGCGCTATGGCCTTTTGTATTTATATACTGACGTTCACGCACGAGTTCCGTGAGATCAAAATAAGTCATCCAAAAGTATGCCTCTTTCTATTGACACTGTATAAGGGCTGGCTATAAATTCTGAAGGATAAACACATGGAATTGACTTGTTTGGCTAGGTGGTTTGTAACCTGAGTCGAACGAGGCCACGATCCCGATCAAGATCGAGTAACGAGACTCTGAATGAGAGCCAGGACGTGAGGATCGCTCACGGGAGGAACAGCCCGAGCTTCACTTGATCTCTTATAGGCAGAGGTTACGTGAATCTCCTCTCGCATTCGCCGCTGGACACTCCGTGCCCTGCTTTTCGATATTCCGAGTCGAGGGAAGCATTACTGGACGAAGTAGCTCCCCTCGTAAGCAGCACACCTCCGGCGGTATGCAACATTGAGGGGAGAGTCGATACCCTCTGCCCAGTTCAAGTGCACATGCCATTCAATCCCGAGGCATCAATTCGGGAAGAAGCGCGCACTATCGATAGATCAGGCTGCGATAGGAAGTACAAGCACCGGCGGAGAAGTTCGACGGGACGCAGCAAGAGGAAGTGGATCGATCTCGAGGACAATGTCCTCGACGGCCATATATTTCTCGATGACAGCTACTACGAGCCTGGCACTCTTCCAGGCCTGGTCGAAGGGAGCCCCTACGAAAGGGCTGTCGAAGCAGATGACGACGAGAATGACGCCGATGAGGACAATGGACGCGACGACGAGGACACTGACAGTCACGGTCGCAGTGAATATTTTATGTACAATCCTCTGAAATGCTCCCGGCGACCACGCAGTGACATTGACTTGAGTACGACCTACCCTCTCGCCAATAGCCATGGCAATTCATATCTCGAGTGGAGCAGTCATAATAAATACGCGGATCTACGCACTGAGATCCTCGCTCGGAATCACTTGAGCGCCAGCCGAGGATACTCGGAGGATCCTTCTCTGGCCGATTGCGGTAATAGCCACGCTGGTATTTCACCCGAGAACCGGGAGAAACTTTGTCAGGGAGACGGGGACTCCGACCAATTCACTTGGGAAAGCAGATCGAACACGAATTACGAGGTAGCCAATAGTCATAGTAACTATCGAGTTTATTACGATAGTCAAATGCAACAAGAGGATTTGATACAAGCCTCAGCTTGGCCACCAACTCGTTGGGGAGAACATCTCTTTCCTGACTTCTCGGCTGATACAAGTGCGCGAGAACAAGGAAGTGATTTGAAAAATGAAACTGGCCTTCCGTCATCCATCATGACAGTTCGACCGAAAGTGAAAACAGAGAATGATCAAGAAGAGAATGAGCCGGGCTGTGACATAGAACAATGCTTGGTTCAGATAGAAGAGAGCCTTCTCAACATCGAGCAGAACTTACTGCACGTCCAGGATTTAGACATCCCAGAACTGCGGAATTTATTGTACAAAAGTCCGAGCATTGAGAGGAGTCTCTATGAGGTGCAGGATCTTTTGTACACTGACAGTGTCGTGCCAATTCTCAAGAGAAGCAAATCTTTGGAATCGGAAGCTGATGAAGAAGAGGAGGAGGAGGAGGAAGAGGAGGAAGAAGACGAAGAAGAGGATGTTTGGTTGAAACACGATCTTACTGTCAGAGACAATGACAATGACAAGGGCGGTAATGGTGGCGCTGGCCCAGCTGATGGCTCGAATGATGATTCTTCCGACACGGCAAATCCTGAGGAACGCAATCCATCCGACCCGGCAGATGGAATCAGTGATACTTCAAATTTAAATTCAGGACAAAATACGTCAGTCCTTCAGAATCAAGCAGGCGACTCAGTTTTCACACTTGATTCAGAGAAACCCATAAATTTTATTCCTAATAGTTTAAACAAGACGATTCCAAGGAAAATCATACTTGAAGAAACAAAGGAGAATATCAGGGTTTGTTACTCAGAACCAGGTGAACACACCACAATCGATTACAACTTGAATTGCGTCTATGGTGAGAAGGCACTGCTTTTTCGTGACAAATGTCACAGCAGGACAACTTCTCTCGACGAGAATCCAAGCTTCCAGAACTTGGACTTTCTTGACAAGCACGAGCTGGTGAAAACCTCACTCCGAAATTTAATCGAAGAGTCTCCAGTGAATCTGGACATTTATGGCAAAGCCAAGTCCGAAGGCACACTGGAGAGCCCTCGTAGTAGAAAGTTAAGAAAGTCCCGGAACAAGAAAGCTTCCGGCGAAAACATTTACAACACCATCGAAGCAGGGATAAAGGATTGTCGGAAGATAATCGCAAGTTCTGCTCTTAATCAGACATCGATTATCCCGATGGAGGATAGTAAGAAGAGGGTTACAAGATCTTCAAAAGAATCCATTGAAGAAATCATACCGCGATCTCGAGAAAAGTCCCCGACAAGATCGAGACGGAATCTCAACTCTCTCGACAAGTCGCAGGAGAGAGAGAAGGACTCGTGTGGTGGTGGTAGGACATTCGAGAAGAAGAAGCGGAAAAAAATCACGACTAGAATTCAAAGTTCTTCGGACGGTGCGCTTGTACCTAGTAAACTAATATCATTGTCCTTGTCCCTTCTTCTGGCAGCTTTGCTGCAAGCAGTCAGGTGTCTGACGGATCTTGTCGAGGACGCATTCAGATCCGTCAGTTACGATCGAAACAGTTTGTTACAATGAAACTGCGAGACTCCTCGAGAAAGACTCTTGCTGGGCATGATCCATTTTTACCTAGTATAAAAAGTAGAGAGTAACAGCGACGTCCATGACAAGATCACCCCCGAGAATCAATAATGTATCATAAGGATCGCATCTACTTTTCATGGCACTCTGTTCGAGGGAGAGAGAGACCTTGTTATACACACATACGACCTCGTTACCGTCTTCGTACCTTTATCTTACTTCCGCTTTAGGGACGTTGGTGTATTTTTTTATCGACGCGTTACAACCGTAGTCTTTTCTCAACCTAGAACTTTACATATACAGATCTCAACTGTGGAAGCACCTAATTTAGCAGAGAGTAGTATCCGAGAGTTAGGTCTAGTTAGTTGCCGTAACAGAGAGCAATTACATAATGTGTAGTTCCTCCAAGAATCACCGAGAATTTTATTCCTTCAATTCCATGTTCTTAATAATGATGAAAGAATCGTTTAACTATCCGAGAGATAAGTATTAGTCAGACCTATCTCGTAACACGATAAACGTCCTAGGGCTACAGCTAATATCTGTGATAATTAATTGCTATGCTTCACCCACGTCACACCAGTCTGATTTTCTAGAAGGAAACCTTATCGGCAGGAGAGAAGGCGCAACATTTTATAGTTCGGTCATGTTAAACATGTTCGCGGTCGGGTGGACTTTCGGTATGAGTGGGCGGTGTGCCAGGCAAAGTTAGTTTCACCGTTTGAGAGGTCACTAAGACTCATAGAGAGTTTCGGAGCTTCCATGAGGTGAGTGGTGCGAATTGCTAGGCGGGTACAGCTGAGAATCAAGAGAGGACGATAGTGCACGATAAAGTTAGATAAGTCTCTTATCTCGGTGAGAAGGCGCAAGATGCAGTGGGTGGCCAGTGAGTTTAGTATTACTTACATACGTTCAAAAGTGCCTAAACCATCGCGTATATCGTATACGGGATGCAGTACATTACTGTCTTATTGATATAATTAATTATTACCAACATTACTTATGTCTACCTATGTAAAACGCGCGAGCCTCGACTCTCGAGGTGTATGACGAGAGAGAGACCTCTAATAAATAAAGTGGGGCGAGCCGAGAAGATTTGGAAGTGACTTGGAAACCCTCCAGAGTAAGTTGTTCCCCAATTCTCCGTTGGTTCACCGGGATATTTGGCAAATAGAGCGGCGAGAGTTTCCTAGATTGTTGGCTGCGTGAAGAGTAGAGGAGAGGCAACGCGCTAGGATGGATCGATGCTTCGCGCTTATCGTCTGACAACGACACACACGGGGATCATGGAGTTTCATCTCCGCCCATTCGGTTCACTTCCGCCTCGCATAATACATAATTTCAATCGCTGGCGTTCAATGTTTCCCCGATATTTCGAAAATTTCCCTCAACTCCCGCTAGCATAATAGGTTCTCGAGAGCTCTCCGAGTTGGAAAGCGGGTCAAGATGGAAGTCCGGCAAAAGTTTGCCGAGAGAGGAATTGCCGAAAGAGCCCTATTCTCCACCGGCGAGGTAGAAGCCTTAGGGCCGATTGAATTGAGAGAGCGTTAATAGAGGGGCCGACAAATTAAACGAAAGAAGACCCCTTTGCTAATGAAAAGAACATTTCTTTCATCTAATAGAGGCTTCTCTCGTTGCCACGAGGGAAGCCTCTTTCCAACGATGCAAAGTTAGGCTCTCGCTTCACTTGACGTGCCTCTTGACATCCGCAAGAGATAACGAGCAAACTTGTTAATACAATGTCAACATCGCCCGGCGGTGGTTACTCCCAAAGAAAAAGTGGAACTCGGTGAAAAGCTTGAAGGCTAAGTTCGTTGGATTTAGATTCTTGGCCGAATATGAAATATTCATTTGGCCTTCAATTGATTAATAGGTGGTCGTTGTGTGTTCCTGGCGGAGGACAATTGCGGCCACTTACGCAAGTCAATTTCCCTCGGGAGCTACGTCCTACCGACAATGAGTCTTCAATAGCTGATGATATTGTCCTGCTCTCCGCATTCCTCCCAGCCAAGTAGTCACACTGAATTAGAGTGGGAGTGCGATGTTCTGGCTAGATTCGCTCCAATTACTGGCTCTCCTTTTTCCTGGCTAGTGCTCTTCGAATCCACTTTCGCCAATTCCCTCGGCGGGCGATTAGAAGTTATTGCTTGAATTCAATATCGAAACTTTTTTTCCAGCCGAAGATGATCGAATATTGGAGAGTCCCGAGGGAGTAGATGGAGCGGCAGCTGGGGCTCCTAGATGCAACTGGCACATGCATCCATGTAAAATGTAAAGAAAGCTAGCTCCTGCATTATTTCTCGCATACGCCTGCACTCGAGCGAGCGAGCTCTTCCTCTCCACCCTCTCACCTCCTTCCTTCCTTCCACGGTACTCCTTTACTTTTATCTTCTTTCTGGTACTTGTCCTCCTTTCCCTCGGCCGCTGTTTATTACAATGAAGCCCTCACTGCCGCGCTTCCTCTACCCGGCTTTCTTTCTTCAATGCAAATAGTCCAATCCTCATTATCCCGATGATTGTTTTGTGGTTTAATTTGGCTGTGCGAGTGCCGGGAGGACATTATCTTGCTTTCCCACTGGCAGATAGAATTTAGAGAGAATCTCTGTCACCCCATTGCAAGGAGGATCAATGTGCACCTCTGTGCAAGGCAGGAGCCGCCGGCACCCGGCACCCGGCACCCGGCACCCTCCAATAGCCGAGGAGAGCGGGTCATGCGACCGAAATGCCGGCCTCCCAGTTATTCCGGAGAATCGAAGCATGCCGGACATCGGCTTTTAAAAGTCTCTGTTTACTTTGAAAGAATCAAGTGGATCTTTCATTGGAACGGAAAAATTCAATATCGGCCAGTGTTAGAGAGGGAAGGAGGGAGGGAGGGGCGGGAGGCTGGCTAGTAGAAAGGTCGGATCGGCATGGGTGGGAAGGCGAGATGCCAAGGCTAAAGTCGAGCGCGGCTATAAATAACAAAGACCATCAGATGTTTCGGAGTGTCAGTAAGTGGTGCGGTAAAGGACTTGGCCGCCTTGGCTATCCTTTCGATGCTGGCAGATTCACGTGGAGCAGCCGGGCGGCGTAGAGAGCGGGTGCGCGCGCGCGTTTTACTTTTATTGATCAAGGTGAACGAATATTCAGTCCGATTCGAGCCATCGAACCAAGCGGATCAGACCAACTCCAATACGATTACCTTTGTACCGGTATTGCCGGCAAACGGCTGGCCATCCCTTACTTTCAATTCCAATCCTACTTCCAATTCCAATACAGCCCTTCCGTCTTTCCGCTATGTCCTTTCTCAAGGGAGCCAAGCGCAAACCGAAGGAGTAAACGAGCAGGTCCTTTTCTCTCCCGATAATTGGAGACGCGACAGAACTATTCCCAAGGTTTTTCCTCAATGGGCAATCGAGAAATTTCCGGGCGTAGCTAGCCTCGCATCCGTCGTTAGCGGGGATTCCTGAATAGGCAGGGTTCTATGTGCGGCTATGTCGGCCAGACCAGAATCATTTGAGTTATGCTCGGCATCCTGTAATAGGCGTTCGGTTCAAATTCTCACTGGGCTAATCGTCCTTTAAACCGCAGCAGCGACCGCTCGCTCGCCCGTTATAATTATCTGGCACGATCGATCCAGAGAACCCAATGAGAAATAGGATCAGCACCGCTACATATATCTCCGATTGCAGCGGGCGGATCTCGGAATTGCGTCAAAGTAAATCGAGGAAATTCGAATCCGATACTATCCGGTTATAAACCAGTCGAAATCACCTAACGGATTCGCCTGCCAATTGTAGCCGCCGAGTTTTAGTTTATTGGGTTTAATTTCAAATTGAAGCTCAACTCGAAGTAGATGGCCTGTATAGCTCTCATTGTTATGGATGCACAATAGCGCGCTAATAACTCTTGCTCTACAAGTTGGCTCGGTTCAGTGATATTTATTTCTATCCGCGATACTGCCAGTGCGAACTCTCCCAGTGAATGGGAACTAAGCAACAGATTGCTGCAAGTATCCGGCACCGATAGCAAACTCTATCTCCGCCTGTTTCCTTGCAGTTCGTTCAGCCGAGCAATCAAGTTTGCCTACACCTTCATCCGAGGAGAGGGTTGTCATTCGTTAACGTCCTCTATCTTACTCACCGTTGAGCCCGATCCTACTTTTCCCGAGTAAACCGATGTTTCCTTGGGCTATTTCGCAGAAACATCCTATCGGATTTCTCAAATAAAGGGGAAAGAATCCGGGCTGCTTTTTATACCTTTGTTTATTTCCTTGATCGACTTTTGTATGTACAACGACGTAGTATCGTCAGATTGTAACGGCGGTCGTCGTCCTCTTAACACACTAACTAATTGTATATCCTGCCTCTATTCACAATTAATAGATCCACTTCGATAGGAAGAAAAGGAGCCTCGCACTATGTAGGACCCACAATCAGATATATCTCTCAATACAAATCTCCTTGAGGCATCTATCATATGTAGCTGGGCCTCGAGTTCTCGTGTAAAAGGAGAGATGCCTTGAAATAGTTGAAAGTTTGGCAATTCGACGGCGAAGGGCTCATTTTCCTTTCGCAGGGATTAGATCAATGCTTTGGCACCGATCTAATCGATAAATCGGGGCCTCCACTCTATCATAAGTCTCAGCACCATTCTTCGGATATGAAGCGCCCAACGACATTAAGTTTCACTCTAAAATCGGTAGGAAGTAACAATGTAATAACGCAGGGGGATACTATTGCGAGGAGGAAATTCCTCTCGGATTCTAAACCAGGTCACCATATCACGTTATTACACGAATGCCGGCGGATATAGAGTACAAAAATTGAATCCCTCAAAAATCGAAAGAGCTCTAAAATACATTCGTATAGACACGATAAATTTCTCAAATATACCGTCGTGTGATATCGCGGATGAATAGTGTGTATATATTTTTTAACAAATTCCTTCTCGGTTGTACCGATAATTTCCTCGTCAATCGTCACTCTGGCGTGTTCCACTATGTCGCACATCAGTCACGGATAGAATATATGTATATATTATATATCATATATGTATGTATAGCAATATAAACGGTTGTCTCAATGTCTACTGGACCGTCCGTCCGTCCGTTCGTCCGTTGGTTGGTTGGTTCGTCCGTCCGTCGAGTTCTCCGCAAATCTCGCTCTACATTTAACAAGTACTTGTTCTAGATACACTTACAATTAAGTACGACACCCGTACGACAGAAGTCAAGGTAGCACTACAAAGAATTCCGCGCGCGACTGCTAATGCAACGAAGACTAGGAAAGTAGGAACTAGACGAAATGAGACTTATGTACACAGATATTGATTCTCGTTAGAAGATTGTCTGAACGTGGCACTAACGCCACATGGAAGCTTCCTGGATTCGATTAGTTTATGTATAAGTGTCTATGTGTACAGGTAACGTAAGACCTTGGAATGAAAGGATAGATTGAGATCTTGCATCGTGAAATCAAAGTAGCGCTACGTTTTTCTATACCTTTGTACCGTCTTCGATCCAGCAATTTCTCACTCGCGTCAGCCGGAATAAAGTTAATCACATCGAACCACCGGGAGACTCTGTCGAGTCCTAGTTCATAAATCACGCCTAACATCAATTAATTTTCTTCATTTTCTCCCTCTCCCTCTCTCCCTCTCTCTCCCCCTCTCTCTCTCTCTCTCGATTTCCTTTAGTCCCTCTCTATTTTATGACACATCGAAGGAAAGAAGCGGTCAGTCTCGCAGAGGGTGAGATAGGGTTTCTCCATTAACTACAGGAAAAGAATCTCGGCTACATCTTCGCAATTTATTGCAAAGAGCAGTCGGGCAGAAAAAAGGGAGAGAGAGAGAAATCGAGAGATATATATAGAGAGAGAGAGGGGTGGGAAGGTGATGGGGAGGAAAGAGAGAGAGCGCGCCGTGGGACATCATGTCACTCGACATATTCGACAAGCGCGTGACATCGTTTTACCTTGTACTACGTACGTGCACACACATGGTCTAACAAGAATCGCTCGGTGTAACAAGTGCCCCGGTCTAACAATTCCATTTATCGTGCAAGCATCTTTCGGATGAATGCAACTACTGCTTCATGAGTCCCCGAAGCCTCTCCCATTTTCGCGTGAATCGTCCGAGTCTTTGTGCGTTTTATTGGGGGTTCCGGGGCGGTTAATGGGGCGCGTGGGGCGCGTGGGGGGGAACGGTAGGAGTCGCGGAACGTATCCATATGTACACACATATATATATTCGGGCAGAAGAACGAGTCGTTTCAGTTGGAGTAATACTGTCAGAGAATAAGGTTTCGGAGAACATCTACTTGGTATATTCATCAGAGGAGCAACGCAGCGATCATCATTTACTCGCGCACAAAGATGAACTCGTTGTAATGATTCCAACGGTTCTCTTCGCCGACAGGGCCGGCCTTTACCGGTTCGGAATTACCGCCGGCAGTACCGGAACTGCAACTTCCGGCAAATTTAAATCCCTGCTCTTGGAGCATGTCGAAAGCTTGCTCGATGAAGCTGTGCTTGAGGAAGAATCTGGAGGTGTAGCTGTCGGCGATACCGTGGTGGGGATCGCGGCTTTCGTTTAGGGTCTCTCCAAAAACGTCGCGGCAGAGAGTCACGCGGCCGCTCACAACGATCCTCGATAGTTTTCGGAATTTCACATCGGCCATCCCTTCCCTGCCGAGGGCGAAGGTGCCGCGATAGCCGACGGTAATGTATCCGGGTGTTCTCTTCTCGGAGGTGTGGAGGCTTGCTCCAGCGGGGCCGCTGTTCTCAGCGATGGTACGTTCCAATCCTCGGAGACCGTAGAAAACCGCCTCCTGCTTCAGCCTTTCCTTCTCCCGAAAGCCCTCTGGTAGGACGAGGGCTTGATTCCGCAGGAAATCGAGGATATAGCGGAAGAGGACACCATCCCGATCGAGGAAGTACTTGCCCTTCGCATCCTTCTCGACGCTGACATTACCGGTGAAAAGAGCAGCCAGATGGGAATCGCTCTCTCGGGTGAGCGTGGAGAGCGCGGTCGTATAGAACACGCCACCCACGTTAAGCTCGACCACGCTCGGTAAGGCTTCCTGTTGCTGCTCCGGCTCTTGTTGATCCACCATCCTTTCCGAGATGTGACCTCGAGTTCGCACCACCCTCCTCTCTCACGACCTCCACTCAAGAATTCCCTTGGCAGTGATCGCACGAGTGAGCGTGTGCGCTTTGCGTAATAGCAAGCTTGAGAGTAGGGTAGATTCTTCCTTAACACGTACGCCTCGCCTCGCCTCGACTCGCCTCTCCCTCGGCTTTCCCTTCGGTGGGAGCGCGCAAGGGGATACCGAGAAAGTTAAAGGGTTGCCTTGCTCTCGATCTTCGACGGGAAAGAAGGGGGTAACAGAGAGGGAGAGAGAAAGAGAGAGAACCAGTGATGAGATCACTGCACCTCACGTAGTATCACTTTCGCAGGAGCCACAGGAGCTTGCGGGTCAGTAGCGAGAGCCGAAGGAACAGCCTGGAAAGCTTGAGTGACGTGCGGGTCTGGGCCGTGAGAGTTCGGGGTGATAGGTCGGTGACCTAGCAGTGTCAGGGTTCCAACGGCCAAGCAGATACAAACTCAGGCTAGATCGGAGAGGGTAGGTAAGCCGAGATAGGATCCGTTTGCTTCCAGCTTCCAGGGTAGAAGCAGCACTACTGCACCACCACCGGTCCAGGAGAGGCAGACTCTGCCTCGATCCGTCGATCGAGCAAGCGTGATGGTAGAGGACAGCCAATCTCGCTTGATCTCGCTTCTGGTCCTCTGACTCTGACTCTCGCTCTGGCTCTGGCTCTGGCTGCGCTTCTCCCGATACAGGGACAGAGGGTATTCGCGCGCGCGGTAGAACGCACCCCTCGTGTATGTCACGAAGCTCTCGAGGACGCTCGCGCAGAAAGCCCATCTCCACCGTGCGTCTCCCCAACGCGCAACCTCCCATTATTCCGTCGTTATCGTCGAATTGATGCCCCTCGAAGCCCCAGTCATTCTCATTCCTAGCTCTCCTCGGCTTCCCGTTATCAACATTACTGCTAATTCATGCCCCCAATTCGGAAGCACCTTGCCAACGGCTTCCCATGGCTATCCTATCATTATTCCCCTGTCGGTTGACACGTCCAGTACCAAATTTTCTCTGCGCCAGGCTCATTGTTTGGGAGGAGTATTTGCTTATCGCAAAACCAGTGAGAGTCATTGTTCGTTCAAACGTTCGGGGAAGCACAGAAGATAAGTTGCAGCGCTGTAGTAGGGAAATGAGTAAGAGTTCTTGGCAGCGAGTGACACCATGTGAGAAACAGCTGCGGCTGGACGGCCTGGTAGCGCGGCTACCTCTCGCAGGTCAGGTTTACTGGGAGTAGAGGGGATTTCTTTCGAGCGAGAGAGATTCGCTCTGATTCGGTCATCAGTCGTAGGAGCTCGAGTGTCAAGTGAGTGGCGGTCGGTGGTTGCCCCGTTCTCTCTGCTCTTTCAATCAGTGTGCAGAGCGTGTACAGGGTGTACAGGGCGTGAAAGGCTCGGAGAGCTGTGGCGCAGAGTGGAGAACAGCTGTTCTGGCTTGGTAAAGGCGGGCAGAGGCAGTGGGCATTGTGTGGCAGAAAGAGGTGGAGCGTGTCAAGTGAGGGGCCTGCGATGGCCGTATCTAACCAGCAGAGTTCCTCTTGTATCCGGCTTGTTTATTTCGTACGTGATAGTTAAGCCCTCGCAGCCTCGAGGCCAGAGTTAATCCGAGCTTGAGTTGCGAGCTTGCGGCCTGGACCGAATTACCATGTAGCTCAATGGTTCGTTCACGCGTTCCTGCGCAGATTCACGCGTGTGAACAACAGCTCGGCCTCTCATTGCCGAGGCAAGAAGAGTGGGAGGATTTTTCCGCGGGATAAAGCACTCCGGAAGAGGCTGAATTAAATCCTCTTGAGATGACCGAGCCACGCAAGAGAACTTTGTATCGTTCTTGGAGCGATCCTCAGGATAGCGAATGTGACATTGCCAGCGAAAACGATATGCTCAACGCGGATGCAATCGATCCGAGGTTCGTCTGTTCTTATCATCGCCACTATTTGCAGATCCGATGATAATTAGACAATGTTCGATAAGCTCCTGGTCATGCTATATGTTTCGCGACGGCTGGCCTAAGACCCAATATCGTTCACTCTCGCTCTATCCAATTCAATCTGACCTTTGAGTCATCATGCTTTCCCTTTCTGTTTCACTCGTGCATTGCTCCGCTTTATCGGACAAGCATTGTTCTTCTCACTTATCTTCCTCTCTTCTGGACGTTCCTTCAAACTTGTTTTTCTTTGTCTCGGTGCTTTCGTACTCATGAAAGTAACATCTCTCCTTGATAAATGCCCGGCGTCAACTGTCGTCATGCGAGGAACACTCAAATTTCGCATGACATAACTTCTCTAGTTCCGATAAAACGGTAGTCAAAAATATAATGTTTCGCGGTAGTCGGTATCTCTATCGGATTACCGCGAGCTTTGCTCATACTGTTATTACAGAATGTGCAGTAGTTTTTTTCGACGCTATTGCGTTAAACCTGACGTCTTGGGAGAAACACTGGCGAAGCATTGTTAGTGATAAACAAAAGTGGCACTAGCAGAATTATTCCATTGAAATCAGTGATATAATTGAGAGTGTAAAATAATTGTCTCTGTATTTATAGGTGTCAGGGATCCACGCCAGTGGATCGATCCAACTTTAATATGACAACATATGCGGAAGCGAAAATGCGCAGAAAGTTGAAGTTTTTCTTTATGAACCCGATCGAAAAATGGCAAGCCAAGCGACGTTTCCCGTACAAGTTCATAGTACAATTGATTAAGTTACTTTTAGTAACTATCCAGCTCTGCCTTTTCGCGCACAATAATTATATGCACGTGAATTACACGTGGGACAACAGAATAGCATTCTCACATTTGTTTCTCAGAGGTTGGGATACCACGCTCGAGGTAATTTAATAATAAACACGAGTGCTCTGAGGAGGCAGTCGACGAACAGTCGATAACCAATGATCTTTTAATTATTAGGTACCGGCATATCCACCAGCAACCGGACCACTGGCACTTTACAAGCGAGATGAGTTCTTTGACACGATCGATTATGCTCTGGATGGCTTTTATAATCTTAGCAACGCGATCGGCTCGTATTCGTATATTGACGAAGACAACTCGGTAGGACCGGTTGTCTTGTGCCTATATCAGTACAAAGAAGGTATTATATTTGGCTTTAACGAGAGCTACGTGTTCGACAAAGAAATCATAGAGAAATGCGTGAATATCTCCCACCAATTTTATACAACGTATGGCAGCTCGCGAAATTTATTGGACGAGAAAGAAATCAAAGTAGATTTCTCAGCATTGGTTAGAGCGCATCTAAAGTTCGCTGTAAAGACTGTAAATCTTAAAGCTGCCGGACCCATGACACCCCCCGATTGTTACCAGTTTAATATCAAAATAGACTTCGATAATCGCGATTTCGATGGACAAATGCTACTTTCTTTAGACGCCGAACCCAAACGTTTACAATGTAAGGGCGACACGCGTTACATTACTGACAATCGTATTGAATCAGCATTGAGAACCTTATTGAATTTACTGGTCATAGTAATTTGCACTGTCTCTTTAGTATTATGTTCTCGGGCAATTTATCGAGCCCAATTACTCAAGTTTGAAACTATGAACTTCTTCAAAAAGACCTATGGAAAGACTTTAAGCCTTGAGGGCAAATTAGAATTCTTAAACTTTTGGTACGTAATGATCATAGCGAATGACTTGTTAATCATTATTGGATCTGCCATAAAAGAACAAATTGAGAGGAAACACTTTGGCAGTGATCATTGGAATATATGTAGTATATTCCTAGGCACAGGAAATTTACTTGTTTGGTTCGGTGTACTAAGATACCTTGGATTTTTCAAAACATACAATGTTGTTATATTGACTCTAAAGAAAGCAGCTCCTAAGGTCGCCCGGTTTCTCATTTGTGCAATTCTCATTTATGCTGGCTTTACATTCTGTGGGTGGCTGATTCTAGGTCCATATCACATGAAATTTAGGTCTCTAGCAACAACCTCTGAGTGCCTGTTTGCACTCATAAATGGAGATGATATGTTTGCAACATTTACCATAACGTCTTTCAAATCACCAATGTTGTGGTGGTACTCTAGGATTTACTTGTACACCTTTATCTCACTGTACATTTATGTTGTCCTAAGTTTATTCATTTCGGTGATAATGGATGCATATGACACTATAAAGATTTACTATCGTGACGGATTCCCCAAGAATGATTTGCAAACATTTATAGCAGCTTGCACAGATGAAGCTTCTAGTGGCTTATACAGAGATGAGACTGAAAGGAGCGATTTGACAGAACTCCTTGATAAATTCTGCTGTTGTAGGAAAAGGCCCTTTTATGGGTCCTTTTCAGATTCAAACACAGAGTCTTCAACAAAGTCAGAACAAGCTTGCAGTGGAGCCATCACCATATAGTCCACTGAAGTGCAATAATGCTTTATACAAAAATTATGGATCCACCGCAAGCTTGGTACTTCCATAATATGTAAAGTATTTTTTTTAAAGATGAAGAATAATTATTTAAATTCAGTTGCATTTGTTATTTCAATGCTACCAGATTGATACATGGAAGCATTGATATATTATTCAAGGATGCGATATGGAAAGGCCAGAAAGTGTATTAGAATCTTCTTATTTTGCCTTTCCATATCGTTTAAGTTCTTGGGCGATAGTGGCATTTCTCTTGCCATTAGTTTGTCGTTCAATGAGTATTAAACAATTCGCGATTATTGTGACAAATTGAAATTCTCCACCGAGACAAGTAACCAATGGTGCAAGTTATTTATGTAATTGTAATGATTGTGATTAATGCCATGCCACATGATCTAATCGTCATTTGATACGCGAAAAACGAAAGCGTCATTTTACTTTGTGCCTACGAACAATGATGAGGCTTTTATTCAAATAACAAGACTTTAACCACCTGTAGAATGTAACTGCCGCAACCTCTACATCAATGTTCGTATGCATGATTTCTTATGGTACAATTAGTTTTAGACGAAGTTTACACATAAGAATAATATGACATGTGGCAATCCAAAGACAAGTACTTATAAATTAACATTGAAATAAAAGTACCAATTTCGCAATCGCGAACAAAGTGGTAGAATTACTCCCTTCTACTCCATCTTTTTACACAATTATCGTATTGCAATATTCTACGCAGTATCCACTGATTCTTATGCAATTATTGGTTTCCTACCTTTGGATGTCTTGCAGCCAAAGTTCTCCAAGTCGAAAACCACTCGCTGCACTAAATATTTATCACAAAATCACTCGCGACCAACTACTGCAATAAAGGCCGGCGATCAAACCACTTCCATTGCGCGCGGTAGCGTCTCCTAATCATGCGCTTGCGCATTATTTGCAGCGACATCTGTGTGGTCATTGACCGTTATATATATATGTGTGGTAAAGCTACGCACACACTGACATATGCACTATATATTAGTCAATGTTATGCTGGGCGGGTTGGGAGAATTTGAAAGTGTTTCCAACTGTCAAGCGCTGTCAAAAGTGGTCGAGGTAAAACCCCTGTGAGTAATCGCTGCTTCCAGTTACTCAAAAAGCCTACTGAACTGTGGACTTTAACACGGTTTTCTAATTGCCCGGCGAAGGCCTACACAACAATTATATGGTCGTGTAGAGATTGAGCTTTGTGATTTTCTTTCGCGAACAAAGAGGGGCTACGAAAAGGTGTTTCACGATTATGTCGAAGTTGAACCATACAGCGAGCAGTGAGAACAAAGGCGAGCTGGAACAGCAAACCTTTGTGAACAAAGATGCTTCTACCAGTGCCCACAGCATCTCGAGCATGGTCTCGAGACACTCGAGCATCTCAATTTCAACCGAACAAAACTTTCGGGAAGCCAAGCATGCGGACAGCAGCTTGCAAGTAATGGAAAAATATTTGCATGATCAAATTCTAACAGACGTTACCTTAATCGCAGGTAAAGGGTGATCAAGAATAGTGGGAAGATCATTGTCTCTCTTTGACTGACCTAATACTAATGATCATAATTTTAGGGGGCAGGCGTTTTCCAGCACACAAATTAGTATTGAGTGCTGGCTCTGAATATTTTGCTGCTATGTTTACTGGTTCCTTAAAGGAATCTGCTCAAGATGAAGTTGAATTAATGGATGTTGATGCAGATGCTCTTTGGTCTCTAGTTTGCTATTGTTATTCAGGTAATTGGCAAGTAGATAAATTAAAACTTGCTTCTGAATGTTAATGGGCTTGTGTCTATTCCATTTGCAATCAGGTTGTATAGAATTGCGGGAAGAGAGTGTAGAAACTCTACTGGCAACAGCATGTTTATTGCAATTAAATTCAGTGGTCAAGGCTTGTTGCCAATTCCTCACAAAACAACTTCATCCAAGTAATTGCCTTGGTATTAGAATGTTTGCTGAAACTAGGGGTTGTACAGACTTATTCCATCATGCCCATGCATATACCTCAGAACATTTTATGGAAGTTATTACACATCAAGAGTTTTTACTACTCTCTGCTGATGAGGTTGCTACATTATTGGAATTTGATGATTTAAATGTTCCTTCTGAAGAAACAATTTATCATGTAAGTCTATGTTGCATACATGGACTGGACAAAAAAAAATAATCCTGACAGTATAACTATTATACTTAGGCACTACTCACATGGGTGGACTATGACCGTGAAAGTAGGAAAGCAGTTGCAGGCAAACTATTAACTTTGGTCAAATTACCATTCCTATCACCAGCAGTGGGTTTTGAATATTGTTTGATAAGCTTTCCCCCTCCTAGATGTAGACTAAATATAACGAGCATTCTCTTACAGTTCATAGCCGATAATATCGAAAGTAATGAAATGTTCAAAGACGAAAAAATAGCGCAAGGTCTAGTAATAGAAGCACTGAAATACCACCTTCTACCCGAACGTCGGCCACAGCTTCAATCAGGCCGTACGAAACCTAGGAAAACTACTGTCGGTCACCTATTAGCTGTGGGAGGCATGGATGCTAATAAGGGTGATATAACTCAACAGCATAAATAAATAACAGACCACAAAATATCTGTGTTCTAACCGAATGCCGTTTTCAGTAGGTGTCACATCGATTGATGGATTTTCTTATCGTGCCAATGCTTGGAAAACATTAACTAGTTTGAGTGGTAAACGATTTCAATCGGGTGCTGCTGTTATAGATAGAAAATTAATAGTTGCCGGTGGGAGGGATGGTTTAAAGACGTCAAATGCCGTGGATTGTTTAGATTTAGACAGTCTAACTTGGAGTACTCTTCCACCTATGAATGTCCCACGTCATGGTTTAGGCGAGTGCGATAATGGAAAAATTTTGGTTCTTCTTGTTTGACTCGATCTCCCAAAAAGGCAATTGATTTTAACAGGTGTCGCAGTTTTGGGGGGAGCATTGTATGCAGTCGGTGGTCACGATGGTTGGAGTTATCTTGACACTGTAGAAAGATGGGATCCAGCAACGCGTCAATGGAGTTCCGTTTCTCCCATGTCTATTCCACGATCTACTCTTGGTGTTGCTGTTCTAAACAACAAGTATATCACACAACTCTGTGTCTTTCTTGATGTTTAGAGGGCATCCCATTATCTTTCTAATATCTTTAGATTGTATGCTGTGGGTGGAAGGGAAAACAACAGCTCATGCTTGAGCACAATGGAGTGTTATGATCCACACACAAATAGATGGTCGAAATGTGCACCCATGTCAAAACGTCGTGGAGGTGTAGGAGTTGGGGTATTAAATGGGTGTCTTTATGCGCTGGGCGGCCACGATGCACCCACAATAAAACCGAATGCTAGTCGATTTGATTGTGTCGAAAGGTACTTCTAAAGATGTACAGTAGTCCAACATCGAGCAATTGTCACATCATGAGATGCACGTATTGTTTAGATATGATCCTAAGACGGATAGCTGGACCATGGTAGCGCCGATGAGTGTTCCCCGTGACTCCGTCGGCGTTTGTGTGCTCGGCCATAGACTCATGGCAGTCGGAGGCTATGATGGTCGTAAATACTTGACGCTTGCCGAAGGGTATGACCCTCATGTCGATGAATGGGACTCGGTGAGTAACAAAGCCAAACTTCAGTCGAGCACAGTCGAGCATGACTAATCTGTGTTTCTTACAGATAGCACCGTTATCATCGGGACGTGCGGGCCCGCCTTGCGTTGTTGTCAAGAATTTAACAGGTATTTAAGACCCGAGGCCAAGGAAAAATTCATCACGACAAATACCTTTACATCAGAGCAGGGTGGAATGTATTTATAATATTTCAGTTGTTGTCGACACATAAGACTTGAATACTTCCCAATATTTTATCGCAAGCAATGGACGCATCCCTTTTACAATTGTACATATATTTATATACATATATATTTTTACTTATATCTTTTTAAGAGCGCATCAACTTTTATTCAAATGCCAAACAATGCTTGTTGCTAGATGTAAAAAAGTTAGTATGAAAACTGTTAACAAAATCCTTATTATTGCATTTTGCTGATAGCTTTGTACAAGCGAAAATTCGATACGTGTTGCGGTCTTTATGACTGTATATTGTATATATATATTCCTATGTACGAACATGATATTATAATTTATGTAAGATTCATTTCCTGTTCCCAGTTAATGCTTCTATTTACATCAGTACTCATTACGCACACATATTTTCGAAATATATATTTTTATAAATAAATAAAATGCTCACCCAACTCAGTCGTTGCTGACTTATTCTATAATCTCACAAGCATATCGGCACGATCTTCTAACAAGCGGGAAATGTTCTGGAAACATAGACCGTCCACGATGCTTATTGATATATAATGGAAGAATATACGCGTGAGGTATTTACATTGGGATTAGGACTCACCGTGGAAAATCAGAAGCCGGCTCGGCAAATTTATGCCGAACCATAAATGTAGCAATAGCTTCTGCCACTTTATCAGGAACATCCTCATGCAGTGCGTGTCCGCAAGCGGGTAATACTTGCATTTGAAATTTTCCTGTAACAGACACAATATTTTGTTCGTGAGCAATAGTTTACTGCATGTTTTCTGAACAAGATTTACACCCCTATCGATGTAACTACCTTGCATTTGTCCAACAGTCAGTTTTCTATCTAATCTATCAACGCCTGCTAACAGTAATACTTTTGGAGCAGGAATATCCAAAAATGCAGCAGATAATCCTTGGAACCATCCAAACCAATGTTGTTCAGTCTTTGCCAAGTCTATTCTCCAAGCATACTTTGTACCAGCAGGTTTTGTGCTATGAGTTGCAGGTGGGGGCATTTCCAGAGGTTCTTCCTCATGGATAACATCTTTGATTGGTAATACAGGGTCGCTGGCACATTCGCAATTTGCTTCCAAGAGAGCATCAATGTCGTGTGTTGCTAACTGATTAGTTTCAACGCTAAAATATTAGATGTATCATCGATATATTTACGCCGGGAATTAAAACCTATACTATCTAGAGCTAAAGAATTCACGAACTTTTTTAGCTGCCCAGGTACAGAAACTTTTGCAGAGTCTATATTACGAACTTGGCCACTACGTACACTGTAAGAAAAAGCAGTTGACAATAATTTGGGTATAAGTCCTACAAGCTTTGAAGTATATTAATGAAACAGACCACCATTCTACAGCCTGTGGAATAGAGCCAAAGCTAGTAGGTCGTGACCTCAAGAAACTTTGCATTGATGCTAATGCATCCATTGCAGTTCCTTCAACAACATCAATAACACCCACTCCACATAAAGTAGGAATTAATGGTGCTGCTCTAACTGCCACTGCACCACCCATACTGTGACCAACTAAAATTGTTTGACCATCTTGAACAGTTGCCTCAATAACAGCAGCTACATCCCTAACAAATCATATGGCAGGTAAGCCACTGTTTTAGCCAAGAGGCATTAAAGGTTCAACAAAGCCTACTCACGCTGCTAAAGTATCTACAGATAAATCATCCTCATCCGATGTATGCGTATCTCCGTGTCCTCTTAAATCAATTGCAAGTACTTTGCAAACAACCATGGTCATAATAGATTTCTGCAAGCGAGGAAATGTTGTATTTCTCTTTTACAGAAAAAAATCTAGAATCTCTCTCTAAACATACTGTGAATTCAGCCCATGTTAAACCACTGTAACCACCCCCATGCAGCAATACCAATGTTGGTCCCTCTGTTCCCTTAAGATAAATGTGAAATGTATTGCCAGCTATTGCAATATCCTTGGCATCATCAAAGTAGGGATCCCATTTCACTGGTTCATAATCCCTCTTTCGCATAAAATTTCTTGCCTTACTATTCCTAATAAAATCAGTAGGGAATACTCAATGGATGTGAAATATCTTGACTACGTAATATACTGCCAATAGACTAACCTGTTACTTAGGCCAAGGTCCACACCAGAAGGTGGAAGCTTAGATTTTAACATAGACTTTTGGAGGGAAGACATATTGCTCGTTATAATAAATAGGCTCGTTTTCAAGTAATACTGCTTGTTGGCTGTGATTACTTTGAATGCTCTCTTAACGATGTTGCTATATCCACATTTGACGTAATGCTAACAAGCTACGCGGCGAATATTCGGACAGCTTTCACCTTGTCGCTTCTCTTTTACGTTTCTTTCAAACTTACTCGGCCCGAGAGCACCTTTTGATTTTCTTTTCGCCGAGAGCACACTTCAAACTCAATCACACTACCATCATCCAAGAGCTAAAGGCTCAAGCACTCCGTGCATATCAAATTATTGTCGCTGCTCTTTTCTACCAGTATTTAGGGTTACTTGCACGAATATGTTTATATACTAGTGTCCAGCAGTGC
This sequence comes from Ectemnius continuus, assembly GCA_910591665.1. Classification (NCBI taxonomy): domain Eukaryota; kingdom Metazoa; phylum Arthropoda; class Insecta; order Hymenoptera; family Crabronidae; genus Ectemnius; species Ectemnius continuus. The sequence goes on from OU342866.1 coordinate 1,241,727, forward strand.
TGCTCGTGTCCACCTCCACGCACACAAACATGTCACACACATGACATGTTCCGAGATAGCGAGATCTCAGCGCCAAAGAGTCGATAGTGCAGGTCGTATTAAACGGGGCATCAATGAAATCCAACCTGAACGAGGATTTCGTCTCTAAAGCCTTTGACAGGGTCTGAGGTTTCGTGAAGTTAAAATGCCTCGACTTGAATGTCGGTCTCGACGTTTGCCGACCTATGCTCCTGACTTATGAATCTACTGCGCCGATCTTGACGCGACGTGATCTCTCTTGGTGACATTCGGCACACACAGCGACGATTTCGCGAGGACGAGGGTAGGAATTTCTGTGCAAAGTGGCAAAAGTGACGTACAAGCTGTAATGATTGAAAGGGAGCTCGCGAAGCACCTTCCAATCTTTAGAAATGAATTGCAATGGGCAGTCGTCTTTGGCTGGTGAGCGTAAGCCGACTACTTTCATGGACAACAGGCCAATCATCACCTGTGAGTTGATCAATCCTGGAATTAATTTAACCTCCTTTCAGTCATGACATTAATGTCGAGGATTGTTATTGACGCCCCTGTCAGTCTGTCAACCTTCCTCACGTTACTACCTATCTTTTAGCCTGACACGAAATACACTTCGCGTCTTTATTTTTCAGGAGCGTCTGAACTCTCTAGTTCGTAACAAGTGCGCCTTTTACAGACGTTGCTTCCCTATTAGAATAAATGCTTATTCATTCAGAACGCTGCTTACATTAGGTTACTTCATTATCCTACAGTTTTTTCACCATTGTTTATTATATTATGATGTGATTCATTTTCCTGTTGTTGCTTGTGAATAAATCTTCCTTTACCAAACGTTTCCTTCTTTAATCCTACCTTCTCCTTATACTGTCATATGGACTGACCATGCCTAGTCATAATGTGGCATATTTCCATTGCATATATGACTCTTTTTTGTGGGAGTATGCTATGAAAGTACCAATTAATATGACACAGATGCTGGAGATCAAAAACTATTTTCTACATTGGAGAATGCCTTGCTCCAAGCTATACCTGCTGACATGGTAGAATGGAGGAGGTCATTTAGTAGGCCCATTAAACAAGTTAAATTAGGAGCAACATTTGTGCCATTCTCCAAAGATATTCTACCGACTGATAAGGACTGGCATATTATAAAGCAACCAATATTTCATATTTATTGGACAGAATGTCCTGTAAGTAGATGGAATGGGTCAGAGTTCTTCAATCATGCAGGGCTTTCAGTCGCTTTATATCAACTGTATGTTCATAGGATGTTGATACTTATAAAGCTACTGTCAGGGATGATATAGACAGTTGGCTGAAAATCTTAGGGAACTCTCAGATTCAAGACTGGATGATTGTTTTAGTTGAAAATTATGATATAAAGAAGACTAATAAGCTGTTACCTAGAACTACCGTATTAGATAAAATTAGAAGTGACTTTGCTTCCAAAACTGGTGACAGGTAAAATGCAAAATATTCATCTATGATAGTTAAGTTATACTAGAGATTGTCAACTAGTTTTTTGGGAGCAGGTGCTTTGCAGTGATAAATCCAATCAAGTCAGAAAACAGATCAGCTGAATCATGGAGGGGCTTAATAGGTCGAATAAGACATTTAATGCTTACCGCATATGATAAAACTCTCTCAAGATTTGAAGATATTATAAGGGAACAACGGGAAAGCAGGAATCATCCCAAATGGAATTTTTGCCATTATTTCCTACTACAAGTACTATATGAATATGTTCTTTCTGTAGTCTATACATCATCTCAATTCTCTTTAGAAATAAGTATTGTTATTATAACTTTAGGAAGAACTTGCTTTTGCTCTTCAAATGTTGGGCTTATATGATGAGGCTCTGGTGCAGTATGATGAACTTGATGCTCTCTTTACTCAGTTTGTGCTTAATTCCAATGTAGGAGGTATAGTAGTGTCATTGTACAAGTCATGACACACTTCCCTCAATCAAAATACTTATGATACAACAATTTTCTAGACACACCAAGTTGGCTAAGCATATTTCAAACACCTCTAAATAATTGGGGTGGTGTTAACTTAAACAATGGAACAAATCATCACTTGAGGTATCTTCTGGCAGAATGCAAAGCATCTCTATTAGATCTTAGGAGTTATTTATTTAGCAGACAGTGTGCCATGCTATTAGCCCTTAATAAACCTTGGGAGGTATGTATTCGCAGACCAGTTAGGAGAAAACAATTAAAATACAGAATAATGATTTTCGACACAGGTTGCGCAAAGGTGCTTATCGTTTGTTCATAATACTTTAAGTGAGTTACGAATGTTAGATGTTTCGCGACCCGAGGGAGCGGTTGCATGTTGGTCGTTCCTTTGTGCATTGGAGGTATTACAAGCTTGTCAATTATCGTGCTGCAATATCGTCGATAACAATCAACAATTAGATCTTTGCTCCTTGCACACAGCTAGTCTATGGGCCCTTGCCCGTGACAAGGTAAATCGAGGATTAGATAGAATTCTGGCAATATCCAAGATTCGAGCTCACCTGTTTTCTACAATTATCTTTTTACAGTTAGAGGATTTAGGGAAATTGTGTGGTCTTATGCCAGGGAATGATCCGACCAGTGAGCAATTACACACTGTCGTTTACTTGATAGCTGGCATGGGCGATTCAGAGCCCCAGGTGGAAGGTAAATTAACTCCCACTGACAAATTAAAGGAAGCGCTTTCATCCAAAGAGGCATTTAAAAAACAGTATCTCGAGCACGCTGAATTAGCGATGGGTACCTACAAACACGTGGGTCGTATACGTTCGGCAAGACTAATAGGAAAAGAGTTAGCCCGATTCTACAGCGAGCTGGGCGAGAATCAAAAGGCTGTTGCATTTTTGTCCGACGCTTTGAAAACTTATACTGATGAGGGATGGCATCACCTCGCGGCTCAGACACAGCTGGAATTAGCCCAATGCTATAGAAGAATGGATGATGTCGAGAAATATACGAAAATCTGCGCGGCTATTGCAAGCATAGACGTGCTACACGTAACTGTGCGCAATACCTACTTTGAAGAAATGTTAGCCTATGTGAAAATGATCTCTTCGCCTCAGCCATTACTCACAGAACTTGGAAATAGTTTTATAATACTCAGTATGGAAGTTAAGGTGATGGACAAGGTAGTTCAAGATTGTGTTGTGAATGTTGAAATCACAATAAAGAGCCTGTTTCCGAGAGAAATTAATTGCTCGAGGGCGTCCATCTCTGTCGAAGAAATTCAGAAGCCTCAATTGCCTAATAAAAAGAAGGGAGTCAAATCGCCCGCTGAAGCAGCCGTTCAGTTGTATGCATCGTCATAATCTATGAACTCTGATCTCTCATGAACGAATATTCTTTAATAATATCAACATTTCAGATTGTCAAAATGTACTATAGAAGATATGAAGCCGACCGACCCGTGCTTGCTTCCCACACAGGTGTACTCTTACTTGGATTGCAAGGAGGATAAAAGCGTTGGTTCAGCTAGTGTAGTAAACAAACACACGAAGCCTGTTGTGAGACGTTCTGATAGTGCAAAACATCGGAAGCCTTCTGTAAATTCTAAAGGCGACTTCAGCAAGGCACTGCATAAAGACAATTTTATTATTAAACCAGGGGATAATATGTTTGTATTATCGACGTGTGTAGACCACCCCGGTGTATATAAAGTCGGCCAACTCTCAATAGTCCTCGAGGACAAACTAGAATTCTTATCACCCGTGCTGAATCCACGTTTATGCTACGAAGTAGCGAAAACGCAACCAGCGATCAGCCTAAAATGTACAAGGGAGTTATTAGCGGGTCTTATTCAGGATGTAGAATTAATTATTACAAGTGGGAGCATGAAAATTACGAAAGATATGAAACTGAAATTGCGCACGTCTAGAGGTCTAGTGCTACAATTAGACGGCTCTGATAAGGCAATGTGCAAAGAGTTGGAAATATCACTGCCAATGTGTGAACCATTTCAAAGTATAAAACTGAAGTTGAGAGTGTTGGCCGAGCTACCACCAAAGAAAGATACGTTGTCTATGGAACACAAGGTAACTATTTTAAATATTAAATATTTATATTTACATATTGGTATACTAAAATATATTTTAGTTGAATATACAATGTCCATGGGATACCGAGGAAGGTATACCATTACATTTTGGTCCGCCACTAATGTCGAGTATGAAGCTTCATACGGCGAAGCAAAGAAAATTTATCCAAATTGTTGTGACCGGACTGACAAGCCAATTGCTACAACTAACCGAGCCGGAACTCACAACAAGTACATCGATAGATGTTAATTTCAAGAGCTTGAATCCTATCGCGGGCCAGAGATTAATAATAGGTAACGGGATGAATGTGTCCTTTATGTGGGAGCTCGAGATTGGCAAGGACGAGAAATCCACGATGCCGATAAAGACTGATTTTCGTGTAAAATATATACCAGTTAACGATACGGAAGAATCTAACAGCTCGCCCATTAATGACGATCCGCTGCACATACACAACTTGCAAAGGGTGGAGAAAGCTTCCAGCGTGTATAGGTGCAATTTCGATGTCACAGATTACGTGGTAAGAGTTTAGCCCAACTTGCCTTCCTCTGACTGATTGCCTACTGAATACCTCGCCAATATATACAGTATTGCAATTGTACCAATATCTATGGCGCTTTACTAATGACAATATGTATAGTAGTGCTGTGATACAAAAGAGCGATCCGTGATATTTTTACTATATGTATCATAACAGAATTTTAATATAATGCAAAATACACCTTTGATGTGTGTGTACTTTATTAGCTGTCGTTTTCCAGACATTGTTCACAGTGACCTCAAAAGTTGAGGCAGCTGGAAATGGAGGCGAGTTCTGTCGCGCTGGTAGCATGTGCCATCTTTATCTCACAGTGACACGCATGTTACCTAGTCCTAATCCGAATCCTCCACCTCAATTAATGTACGAGGTCCTAGCCGATCAAGCTATGTGGGTTGTATGTGGCCGTACTGCGGGCATCGTGTCCTTGGAAGTATTAGAAAAACAAAGCGTCACATTGGACGTGATGCCATTAACCAGCGGTTATTTACCTCTTCCCGTTGTTAGATTGTCTCGATATATTCCCGCGGCCGAATCGAAATCTGGTAAGTCTACACGGATGCAGATACTGCACATATCATAATACAAGGCTGTGCCATCAGAATTGATGAAAGACTAAAACTTTTTTTTTTTTAAAGATAATATTCGTAAAAGTGAAATTGCGTCCGGCCCGAAATTGCAACCATTCAGTCCCGGCCAAGTTTATAATGCAAGTAAAGCACAGCAAGTTCATGTTCTGCCGGCTGCACCTACGGATAACAACTAAATACAGCTGAGTAAAATTGTTTCAATGGTGTATAACACTTTCCTGGGGATACAAAGTGTTATGCCCATTTGAATGATACATTTTAGAATATACGTGGTTCCATTTACATTTGATTTAACCGTTAGTACCACGGCACCGATTGAAAGATCAGTTTTCGATAAATTATGTCTTTGCCAATACACAGTTTATGTTTTACGATATAATTGGAATATCTCGTACCTTTATTTGCTAGATTCTGTACTTACATATTACTTTCTATTGTGTATATAACAGTGCATGACTATCTGGTGCATATACGGAGTTCCCCTATTAGATCTCAGTTGATCAAGATCGTTGTTGCAAAATTTGTGATCTGAAAATTTATGAAACTCTACCTTCAAATTTGTAAAATTTGTACAAGTATTTGTTAATACCATTATTCACTTAGAATTTTTACGCGAGAAAATGTAGCAAACATCGCGGAGGAAAATCAAGTCTCTTTGAAATACAAAACCATGGTCATCCATGACAAATATTTGTATAAAATGTAAGTAAGCACAGAACAAACTATGTTAGGCACACTCTATTTAGTAATCGGATGAAAATGGTTCAACCTTATGATATATGACTTTACATTGCCATGCTGCCTGATGTACTCTTTTTCCTTGAAAAATAACCCTGCACCTGATGTGTAAATAAGATGAAGATGATAATACTCGAGGCATGATATTCTTTAGTTGTGGGATTTCAAGCCAGAATAAATTCCTTCTCAATTATATGATACTATTAAAGTCCTTTCTTCTACATTGTGGATATAGTCTATGTGTTACTTTCATTGCTAATTTGTTAGGCCTTCCATTTTCTCTTTCTCTATGCGGTCTTTTGTGTATATATATGCGTGCAAGTACAACTGTATAGCAGAATGTATATAACAATATTGTACATAGCTACAGTACCAAATAGTACACACAGTTATAGCCTTTACACTTTATTTTTATTATAATTCACTGTATTCAATGAGGGGAAAATACATTTCAGATATTGTATGTTTATATAATGTATATCCAGAGGTACAAGTGTTGCAAGATGTTAGTGCAAGATGTTTAGGTTCCAGCAGGATGTTTCATACATTTCTCTTAGGTTGCCAGGTTTTTTGTTTGATATTAATTGTATTTAGCTGTTTCATATCTATATACTAGCTTCTGTGAAATGTCAAGACATTACAGATGCTTTTATGTAATCCTGTTAATTACCATTTCTTTTAATAAAATTGTATCATGTTTGAAACACGTTGTATGATAAATCAAAATAGAGCCTTTATTTTTTAAATGTGTCCAGTTATTTGGAGTGGTCCCCTTTAATCTACCTTAGCTCGAATTATCGCTCGCGTCACTTTCACACTTCCACTCATCATGCGACTTATTCTAAATATCCGATAACTTTAAGTGCCCCTTTAATAAGTCGGCATCGGCTGCTGCGTGAGTAACAGACCGAATCTCCTCTTTAAGGTGATTCTTTCCCTGGAGTACTTGTCTTCTGGCGAGAAGCGGGCTAAAATCGTATTCGATATTAAAGTTTGTTCGAATAAATAGACGGGGGAATCGCCGAGCTATATTCGGATCAGCTGTCCCTAATTACCTGGGTGGGCGGAGAATGTTGGCTTTCCATTAGGGTCTACTTTCTGTCAAAAAACAATGAGAAATCCTTAAGTTTTGGAGTTTACACACCTACTACACTATTGCAATAGTGATGCGTACTCCTAACGAACGAGCCACGAAATGTCGACAAACACTTACTTTCAGAGTGTATACCCGCTCTCCCTTCTCATTGAGATAGTACATTAAATACATGTTGAAGAATAATTCCCCTTTCCTCTATCACTCTTTAATCCTCCGAAGGACCGTGTTGCAGGTTAGAGAAGTCTCGCACCTCGTGGTCGAAAGCCAAATACACACATCTCTACATCGCGCAACTAATTCCACGCAGGAATCCCCACTATTCCATTGCCACCACTACCCAGCAAGAGACAGAACTCTTTAAATTTGAAATTTTTACATTTCTTTACAATACATTACACAAACTGCGAATATAATACTTTGTAAAGTATTATTTTGGCTTCTCCTAAATTTTTCCAAGATTCAAAACACTAGTTTCGGGGCAGAACTATGAATTCCCAGCTGGCGCGAGAACTGTGAAGTCTGCGGATCGCATGGAAGCACTAATTGATATCTGTAAGGGCAGTACTCTCTCCAATTGCCGGTAATTAATGCAATTGGGAGCGTGTCGGTGCTTTTTGTGGATGTTTGGGCAGAAGGGAGTAGTAGGCTGGTATGCGGCTTTTATCAGCGGGAGAGAGAGAAAGAGGGAGGAGAGTGGAGGATGATGAAGTCGGCGAGGCAAGGAATCCCTCTTCTATCGTGGATATCTGCTGGCCGCTCGCAATCATTGCACAGAGCAGAGAGAGCGTGTATGAGCGTGCTTACACGAATCGCTGGTGTAGGCGGTTCTGACAATTCTTCATGGCAAACTCGGCGAGCAGGCACATGCACGCCTGCCGAGTAGAAGTGTGTGCCCGCCGGCAGATAGTCACGGTAGCCCAGGGTGTCACTTCCGTTAACAGACAAATCATTGTCAGTGCAGCACTGCTATTGTCCGCAATCATTGTGTGGAAGTACGTAGAGGCAAGGGGCCCTCTTCAATTCCGAGCGAACAAGCATCTACTAGCCGAAGTGCGATGCCCGCCGGGCAAGAACTTTGTGGTGATTGATCTTGCATTGGCTACCGTGATACGCTCGTGTCACTCCTGCCTCTCGCCACCGAGATAATACTTGCACTGCCATTCCCACTGACTGTTAGAGTGAGTACAGTTTCATGTTCCAAGCACCAAGTTTCATTGAGAATAGTGACATTGAATCTCCTCTCGGAGCACTCGGAAGATAGATCACCCTTTGAAAAATGACCGCTACCCGCGGCAATCTAGTTTTTCACCCACCACCTAGATAATCTCGTAACGGAGAAACAAGCGCGGCAATACTCGTGTTACACTACTCGCACTATCTGTAATATAGCTTCCTATCCGTAAAAAATAATCACATGATACCGAAGCTGCGACTGAATCCAGCTTGAGCTACTAATCTCATTCAGTACGCGATCTATGACACGGGAGACGCCAACTTCCCACCAATCTGACTTTCTTTCCTTCTCCATTCTGGTCCATTCTGTATACCATCATAGATGCAGCCGAGGAAAATTCGATGGATCGTCGAAGTCCCGGAGGAACCATCTCGGTGCGACACATTGGAAGAGCAAATCTCACAAATTAAAGGTAAGGCGCTTAGTTTTAATTATGGAGAGAAGGAAAATGATAACTGTTGTAGCAATGTGCGTAAAACACTGGAATTAATAAGCGCGTATTTTTATCTATGGCGTACTTAAAGCGGAGGGAGTGGAGTTGCTTGGTTAATCTGGTCATACGTATCTAATAGTAAAACTTCATTCACTCAAGAGGCACGCATACAGAGAAAGAGAGTAGCGCGGCTCCAGCATGTCATTTACGTAATTATAAATAGAAGTGATCGCGGCTCGCGCCAGCCTCTACCTTGCGCCGCACTTGCAGCATCCGTGGAAAAAACTGCGAATACGTGCAGCACCATTCTAAAGAGCCGCTCGCTTTACGAGTAATAATGCAGACAACAAAAGCTCGGGAGTGCGAGCTCATTTCCTTCTCTCATAATGCAAGGATACCCTATTGAGCTTCGAATCCGCCTCTCCCGCCAGTCGATGACTTACGCAACCCTTTGTAAAAGTGAAAAGATTCGCCACGCCGAGGTTGTTGAACCGAACGAGCTAAATGTATGATTGAAGCACAAAGTAATCCTTAATCTGGCATTTTAGCGTTACGTGACTTGCAGCCCGATCACTGCCAGCAGTAACTCCAAGTGTTCTCTCAAACGGAAAGCACCGATAATTGCTCTCGCAGCACTAGCGTTAAATGTGCTCTATCACAGCGCGATACTTTGAAGCGCCGGCTTCAAAGAGGCTGCTAAGCCTATGCCTAAGCACTCGACACAGCTTTCTCGTTGGCCTTCGATGCCAGGCCGACCGTGAACTCCAAACCCTTTCGGCTTTTACTCCACTGAATACGCGAACCTCCCAAAGATCGGGAGAGCGTCCCTCCTCAGGCCGAGAGGACCGCGCCTCCACCTTTTTCATTCCTGCAATTTACATGTGCCGGTATTTTTGGAGCGCGCACACCGCCTATACTTTTGCGAAGCACGCTTCGGCACTGCGATGCATCGACGCAGCACGCCCGACAACTTCACGGATTCCCCATCCCCAAATTCTACCAGTAGAAGTTGACACTACCTTCAGTTGTTATGCTATCACTCGTAACACGTGCTCATCGGTAACTCTGACAGTTGGAATGTCTCGAACGTTTCTCAATCCTGCCAACACTTTTCTCCCAGCCGTGACAACTGCCCTCATCACCTGACACGCACCAGGTTTCGCTTTTGCGATGCCTGTACAATTATTGGCTTAGTGATAAAGGCGGATTAAACACATTTTTCGGGGCGTTCGCCCGATCCTGTTATTCGATGCGTCGGCGCTGACTTCTGCAAAGAAGAGAGCCTGCCGGCACCGCCAGCTACCACGACAACTCGCAGTGTCGAGACGGCCTGCATCGAACGAGGTGCCCGCCTCTCACTCATGCAAAATTCTTCTTTCACGTTTACCCGATCCCGCGATCTGCCAATTAATCCACACCTCCCGCGACAATCACTAAACCGTGCCAATATTTCCAGTACCGCGAGCCTAATCATGCTGATCGAAACATTTACATGATCAATTGAAGTTGACTCTCGAAAAGGCACAAGATCTCCTTGTGACTTGAAGTCCAGCGGAAAATTAGCCCTTTCGGATACGCGATTAAATTTACACCATTAACGAGGCGACATCGCGTACACGTGTAATGGCAGTGAAACGTTTTAATCGAATTACTCGTCGAGCTACGGAAACCCACCGGTCAGCAGGATGGAGTGATGCGTTGTAATTCTGGGGAGGGAGATACATGTTAAATGCATCGCGTTTCCGTACTGTCGTGGGATATTGCCCATCGGGCTGCGTTCTCTCCACCGGTTAACAAGTGATTCGTTTAACGAGAGCCACGATTTCCCAGAGGGAACTGTCAATTCTAAAGCGTGTAGAGGAGCAAGCGGAGCCGGACTTTTCACCAAGGATTTCGGCGCAATTTCATGCCAACGGAACATGGATGACGATATTTGTGAGTAGCCCTGTTTTATGACAAGATACTACTGTTGAGGTAGTCGAGCGAGACTGTAGATTGCACTGTTAGATAAGTCTGATGCAAAGACTCTAATGACGAACGGAATGTTCACTTTCTCCTGTTAAGTCGAAGGCAAGACGCGCACTCGAACACACGGCTCCAACTTGCTCGCTGTATCTCCCAAAGATAGCACACAGCCGGTGTGTGTACTTTAAAACGATAAAACGATAAACCTCGACTTCATTAATTTCATCCAATTCCGACTCGCATTCCTACATAACTGACAATCCTATATTCCGAAGGAGGAAAGGCTAACTGGAATGATTCCTTTACGAGAACGTCCTCACTTTCAATTAATTTCTCCACGTCGCTTGCGAAACAGATTATTACACATTTAAAAAAGCATGCGGAATTAATTGCAACCGCAAATGGTAGTCAATTAGATGCACACGATAGAAAAGTCTCGGCGGGAAGTACACGTTTGATGTGATTTACTACTGTTTGCGATACAGTAGCAGGCAAGTTTTGAAAAGGACCCCTCTAGCAGACTGCCACTCCAACCAGTCCTCGCTACCTGTTCGACACGGGAGTCGAACCTCCTCTGAATCCTGGGATCCTGTTCAGCCGTGGCAGACGGGGCCTTACGCTCTCCGGAGTGGGGTGTACGGGCCCATTTCGCCACCACTGGTTCCCAATACCTGTGCGTCCACTCCTCGCGTCCTTTCTTCGACTATCGCTTTGATTCACTTTTAACGACATTATAATCTATACCCGCTACACGCTTCATACATATTTTACCAAGCGAAAAGATGCTGCTTTCGATGATGAGATTGACTCAATTAGTAATTTGCATGCTAGCCGGCCGCGATCTTGATTAAGGGGTACTGGTCGAGGGGGCCCGAAATCTCATCAAAGGTCCGAGCGATTAACTTGCCGGTTGTCATCCTGAATTCTGTTTGAAACTTGCTAGCAGAGGTGGCAAGGCCCATACATATTTCTCTGGAGAAGAGCGGGTCGATGCATCCTATTATTGCCGAATGCATATGCGGGCATCGGGCACATATGTAGCCAGGAGATAGTGGCGACGAGCGTTCGGGGAAAGGGGGAATGGGCGTGCATGTGTGTGCGTGGATGGGGACGAGTGGAAGGATGAAGAGCGCTCATAGAGACTGCACAAGAGAACCACGGTGAAGGCGATGGAGCCAGGGAGGGAGCAGAGTTGGGCCTTACTAGTCCGAGGTTGCCAGTTTGCTCGAGACTCGCCGGCGTGCGTCGTCGTGCTCAGTCCTCTTACTTGGAAATAAAGAACCGACCGATTGCTCCGCCGCCAGTTCGCTCGCTTTCATTCCTCGATCCTCCTCGGCTGAGGTTCTGCGAATGCGTAGCACGCGTAAGAGAGTAGAGTCGGGCAGATTGGGTTGAGTGGAGTGAGTGTGTGTTGCCGCGCCGCGAGAGGAGTAGCACGCAGAGGAAAGAAAGGTTGCGATGTCGCAGGGTCGAGTGGCTGCGGCGGTGGCAGCGGCAGCGGCGGCAACCAGTGGGTCTGGGCCGCGACGGGCCCCGTGAAGGCCCCCGAGAAACGGCATCAAGGAGGACCGACCGATGGATGGGCCCGGGTCCCTAACGACCGAGAGATCCAGTCAGAGCGAGAGGAAGGGCCGAGTCTGGACGCGCCAGTGTTGAAAGGAGAGAAAGCCAAAAGTTAAAGCGTGTGTCTGCCTGCCTGCCTGCCCGCTTGCCTGCCTACCAAGCACTGTGTACTACTCTACTGGCTGGCGAGTGTGATTGTGTCGATGCTCCGTTAGTGCGTGTCTGCTGTGGATGTATGTGTTGGGTGCTCTTCCGCGCATACGGAGCACTGTTACGTGTCGGTCTGTCTGTCTGACTTGACAGTCTCGGATCAACAAGTGTCGTGGGTCCGTCTACGCGGCTACTTGGCCGAGCGGGAGAACCGAACACGTCTCGCTCTTCTCCAAGTGGTGGCGAACCTCCTCGAGAACGAACCAGCGGCTTTTCCGCCGCTCCCGCCCACGCGCCAATCTCCCAACACTTTGGGGAACAACAGGGGCACAGGCACAACTGATCCCTGCGAATTCGCGCGGCGGCAGCGCCGGTGAGCCGCCTGCTCGCCAAGTTTCTCGGGCGTGCTGCACTGCGTGACGGCAATCGATGTGATACCGTGAGCCATAACGTGCCCTTGGATATCGTTACGTCGGCGATCCGGTGGCTGCGTCCGAACACCTCTCAAGATGGAAGTCGTCTATATAGGTACGTCAGTGTGTCTTGGGAGTCTGGGCCGCGCGGAATACCTTCATTCCCCTTGGTACACGTGATCCAGAAACGCGTGGATCGTCAATCGAATGTCTTCTCCGTCCCAGCTAAGCTGGCAACACTCTTGACTTCTTCGAGCGCAGCACCGTACACTATCTACTCTGTTTATTCTGATTTCTAATCTCTACTTCACCGTCGCCACTGATAGAAATTCCGTCGACGTTCTTCTACAATTTGACTTTCCTACCACTGAGAGTTTGAATTCAAACGATCCACCGACAACTGCCTAATTATCCTAATCCAGTGTGTATGTTTGGGAGTGGTCGTCTTGCCTCTTTCACAGGATAGTTGCTATTTATTTGGTATTGAATGATGGGCAGGCGAATTCTATCGGCTGCTCGATTAGCGGAGGTACACGTGATCGAGGCGATATCTATGTAGAGCGATACTGCGATGCACTCGAGCTGCCGTCGCTGAACTCTCTGACGCGGGGCCTCTGCCAGTGCAATTGTTGGTTGCGTGGCGTGGATCGTGTCGCACCGGTTTCTTTGCCGCGAGGTCCGCGCACCTAGCTCGCTCTTTTCCGCGCTGTCACCGTCAGTAGGCAATGAGGTTATCTGTCTGCCTCAAGTATGTCTTATCTAATCTCCGGAATATTTGACCGCCATGCGCGCGAAACGCCTGCACATACTACGTCAAGGAGGCGGCGGCGGTTCGCGGTACACGTGCAGCTTAAGAATGCTCGGTGCGAGTGGCGCCCTTTGGAATTCACCGCCTACCGTCCGCATTGCAGAAGCACAACTCTCCAGCTATTGGGGAATGCCTCGAAATTTATCGCGGCCAACGCTTATGGCTATCGTGGCAGCATGTGGGAGCCTAATGTATCCCGGCAGAGTTTATGCGTGACGGAATCACGCTCGACGAACTTGAATAGAGTTCGACTATCCAAGCAAGCACATACTGCCTTTTTACTCTCGATGAAATCACCATGCGGGGCTCCCACTGTCCTTGTAATTCTCGAGGAATCTTGCCCTCAAATCGCTGACTAACTCTACTTAAACGAAAATAATAGCAGCGCTGTCTTATTGCACGCGATGACCAGCCTATGGAAATATGCGGGCGATCCCTCCTCCCACAGAAGTTGCAGCTTCCTCCTGCCATGAGAAAGCGCCCACTCTCTAAGTGCGAATTCAGATATAACAGAGAGTGACCGAGAAGTTTCCAGCGAATAATAGTTGGGAGGGCGGGGGGGAACAGGGCGACGACGCGTGTATGACTTTTCCAAGTGGCTTTCCTCCAACTTTCCATGGGAAAGAAATTCGAGGAATGAGCCAAGAGGCCGGAGAAGCATTTTCCCCGCTGGAACAATTGCATTAGCCTACAATTCGTATTCCGGGATTGTGAGCAGCAGGGCGAAAAGGGCTGTCGAATTAGCATTTAAGCGAGCTACTCCCTCGCGCCCCGATAAAATTAGTCTAGATTAAAATAGACCCGTCAGCGGCTGGGCACCTGTCACGATTTCCAGCAAGCCGTTTAAACCGTCCAGCTTCACCAGATACAACGAGATTCATCGCTCCCTCCACTGGACCGCCACTAATCACCATATTGGCCCATGTCAAACCAATTATAATAGTACTATGTGAGCTGCCCGCTAAATGCCACAGTCAACAACGAAAATCGATGGCTCTCTATCAGCTGCGACCACCGCACCAGCAAAGTTACACTGCATTTTGCCGCTCTAGTGATAACAGCCTTACCTCAAGTGCCACGGACAATAGTTGTATTATTCTTGATTAGCTATTCACAGGATAACCTAACTCGTTCATCCCTATCTACTAACGGGCCAATAATTTTATAATTAATTATCCTCGCGTAATTCATTCAGCTAACGGTCCATGCTAACGAGCAACCAACCGACGTTGGGGACTTTGCGATTCAAGTTTATTAGTGGCACATCTGCTTACCACGAGGAATAAGCTAGTTAGCCAAAGTTAGCCAAATGGATCAAGTAAATCAATCATAGTAAAATCTATCAAGGCAAAGTCTGAGCAGCAAGTGGTAGTTGTCTATGCTCGCTCCAAGTACTTCCAATCTAGCTGGGAGCGGCTGTTCGTCTGTATGGACGCTAAACAGTGGAGGGCACGCGTTGCCATTATGTGGTCCCATCAGAGCATTTGACCCATGAACCTATCATACCGCGTTTAGGGCCAACGACACGCGTTCCAGTAGCTCGCAGAGAGATAGAGAGAAGTGGGCTCTCTCCAGCAGCGAGCAGTCGGCATTGTCATCTCGTTTAAACAATTGTTCGGTTGAGCGGCTGCTGCTCTGTTTGCTTGGCGCACATGGACTCCTCCCTCCTCGCTCCTCCACGCTCCTCCTCTCGTTCAGTTCATATGCGTGCAGGCTTGGCGCCACTGAATGAAGGAGCGGCTGCGAGCAGCTACTCCAAAAGCGAACACGACACTCTCAGCCTATTCTCCAGCAGTGACAACTACTCGAACATACCCGTCGCTGTTTCTTTCCTCCAACCATCCTGAACTTGGAATGCCCCGCGCCAAGCCAATTCTTCAGATTGCCTCTCTCTACCACTCAACAAGTCCTGGCTTGGCTCGAGTAGCTGTCGGAATCGGACAATCACACTGGGTCCAGTCCACTTGCACTGATTTCAGCTTTGTCCGGATCCGATATTCCAATGCAACTATTCCCTCTTGTATCTTTATAGAGCTGCTTCCACCAAAGCTGTACGTCGCCATCCCACCAGGGAAGAACATAAGCCTGCTCTGTTTTTCCTACATTTTTTGCTGGCCGCGCTATTCATGCTCTGCCAGTGCCCTCCGCCTCTTCCTTGCCTTCTCACTCTCTGGCTGATATTAACGATCTTCTGGCAAGGAGAGGCTACGACGGTTTTGGAATTGTATTCGTTAATTCGAATGGATCGATGGCGCGAGACGAATTCAGAAGAGTATTAAGCACGGCTGCTGAAGGCTTAAGTGACACGGAACTATGGATCAGTGGATGCGATTGTCCTCTGAATTCGAGCGGGCACGGCTTTGCACGACTCCCTACCCCACGACATTTCACTCTCCCACCCTCTCCCTCTCTCTCTCTCTTTCTCTCTCCTATGTCGTCCGACTGGATGTCGGCTTGCGAAAAATGCCACGTCCTTGAGGTAACCGACACTCGAGATCTCGCTGCGACAGCGATACTGCAAACCTAGTGCGCTATCGGTGGCGTAATAATCAGTGGTGTAATAAACAGATTAAGCACTAGTAAACAGAAGATTGCTGTACTTTCTTCCACTATTATAGTTTATCTGTACCGAAAACACTCGGAAATACCATCTTAAATAATCAGCTTCCTCTAATTTCGGCAGTTTCTGACATGTTTTTCATACTTCCCGGCATTTTCCGGGGCTGAAATTCTGTGGAAAGTGTTTTTTTGCATCGAGGAGAAAGTAGAAAAAATTCCAGAGCCCTAGCTCAAAATTCATTTTTTCGCAAATTTTTTAAGGCATACCCCTTCAAAAATTTTCGATTTTTCGAAGGTTCTGGGACCGGGACGAACGCTTGATTTTTCGATTGCCCGTGTCTCGAAACGGATAAAAAACATAAATGTTGTGGGGGAAATGCCGGAATTCGACCTAAAACACATGGAAAACCGATCTTGAATATTCCATTTCGATGGTTTTCCTCATGTTTTTTTATCTTCCCGACCTTTCCCCGGGCTGAAACTTTGTAGAAAGTGTTTTTTTGCATCGAGGAGAAAGTAGAAAAAATTCCAGAGCCCTAGCTCAAAATTCATTTTTTCGCAAATTTTTTAAGGCATACCCCTTCAAAAATTTTCGATTTTTCGAAGGTTCTGGGACCGGGACGAACGCTTGATTTTTCGATTGCTCGTGTCTCGAAACGGATAAAAAACATAAATGTTGTGGGGGAAATGCCGGAATTCTACCTAAAACAGGTGGAAAACCGATCTGGAATATTTCATTTCGATGGTTTTCCTCATGTTTTTTTATCTTCCCGACCTTTCCCCGGGCTGAAACTTTGTAGAAAGTGTTTGTTTGCATCGAGGAGAAAGTAGAAAAAATTCCAGAGCCCTAGCTCAAAATTCATTTTTTCGCAAATTTTTTAAGGCATACCCCTTCAAAAATTTTCGATTTTTCGAAGGTTCTGGGACCGGGACGAACGCTTGATTTTTCGATTGCTCGTGTCTCGAAACGGATAAAAAACATAAATGTTGTGGGGGAAATGCCGGAATTCTACCTAAAACAGGTGGAAAACCGATCTGGAATATTTCATTTCGATGGTTTTCCTCATGTTTTTTTATCTTCCCGACCTTTCCCCGGGCTGAAACTTTGTAGAAAGTGTTTGTTTGCATCGAGGAGAAAGTAGAAAAAATTCCAGAGCCCTAGCTCAAAATTCATTTTTTCGCAAATTTTTTAAGGCATACCCCTTCAAAAATTTTCGATTTTTCGAAGGTTCTGGGACTGGGACGAACGCTTGATTTTTCGATTGCTCGTGTCTCAAAACGGATAAAAAACACAAATGTTGCAGGGGAAATGCCGAAATTCTACCTAAAACAGGTGGAAAACCGATCTGGAATATTTCATTTCGATGGTTTTCCTCATGTTTTTTTATCTTCCCGACCTTCCCCGGGGCTCAAACTTTGTAGAAAGTGTTTTTTTGCATCGAGGAAAACGTAGAAAAAATTCCAGAGCCCTAGCTCAAAATTCATTTTTTCGCAAATTTTTTAAGGCATACCCCTTCAAAAATTTTCGATTTTTCGAAGGTTCTGGGACCGGAACGAACGCGTGATTTTTCGATTGTCCGTGTCTCAAAACGGATAAAAAACATAAATGTTGTGGGGGAAATGCCGGAATTCTGCCTAAAACACATGGAAAACCGATCTTGAATACTTCATTTCGACGGTTTTCCTCATGTTTTTTTATCTTCCCGACCTTTCCCGGGGCTGAAACTTGGTGGGGAATGTTTTTTTGCGTCGAGGAGAAAGTAGAAAAAATTTCAGACCCCTAGCTTAAAATTATTTTTTTCACACATTTTTTAAGGTCCGATTTTTCTCGAACATTCCCAATTTGTTGACACTTCAATTATGCAAGTATTAAAACGACTATTCAGGAAAGAATTAGTGGTGTAGAAACCGACATTGTACGGGAAAAATAAGATTTTGATACTACAAACTTATCCCGGCTCAAGTGGCCGAGGTTTATTTTCTTGGTAAGGAGGAGCTTTTGCTCGGGAACACATGCTCCCAGATCTTTTGTCAGGCAGGGGCTACTTGGAGCAAAGTTCGTTCCACTCTTCCTCTATCTCTCTCGAGAAAATGGGTGCGCGCGTTACCCTATGCGCTATCTACTTCGGAAGAAAGCGGGCGGATGTGTACGTCCGTAAGCACAGGCGCGTGTCATTTAAATGAGCCTCCAACAAGTATTTCCTTCGTGCTCGAAAATGTGCCACATGCTATTCAGCCTGTCCCCTTCCCCCTGCCGGAAGACCTGTCGAACTCGGTAAAAAAAAACTGTCGAAGAGACTTGTGGGTGAAGCTATTCTCGGCGTAGGACGACTGTTTAATCTTTTGAATGAAGGCGAGCGCCGGAGAGCTTGATTGGTCGAGCATGCTAACTTATTAGGTGGGTTTCCGTCGTAGTTACGGGCAACTAATATAGAGTGGTTGGCTGTATAAGTTGGCGGTACTCGTTACCGAGAGCGGAGACAGTCCGGGGGACAGGAAATCGTTATAGGCTGGGATTCAGGCTGCGCCACCCCTTTCGTGTATACGTCGATCGCGAGGGAAAAGAAGAGCGGAGCGGTCATACGATCGCTGAGCCACTGAAAGAACTCGTTGCACCATATTCGGAAGCGGCATGGTTTCGCCGGGGAAGAGAGCCTGCCTGGCTGCTTGGTCGGCGGGCATTGCCCGATGATGCCGGGGAAAGATCTTACGGCTTACTTTAACTTCGCGTGTATCTACGTGACCGTCATTCCTGATTTCTTGTCCCTCTGCACGCCTCCACATCCTACAACCATCGCCGTTCATTCATTCCTAACTCTTCCTACCTGTGCCCGTTATTAATTCCATCCCAAAAGGAAAACGCGTAATATGGAAATGGGAAGGAATGTCACTGCTTCCCGAGTAACTTGTGCGTGCAACTGATTCCGTCAGGAAAACACTTAACAGGCCGATCGATTTAGATCGGATTAATTGAATAGGAATTCCTGTGGCGATCGAAACTTTCTCTGGCCTCTACGCTACTGCACTCCGCTCTCGGACAGCTGGCACGATGAAAGACTTGACATGCGGAAAATGCTCGTTGTCAGGACTTACGTGTCGATCTTGCCGCGTGGGTCGGCGGGCAGCGTTCATAGCGTATGCATTCCGCGTGCAAATTGCATTATGAGGCATGAAATCGAGTTGATCGATTCTCGTGGCCGCGCTTGCGGCCTGGTGGTCTCCTCTCCCGTCTCTTCTTCCTACTTGCGTTCCAGTGCAAAGACTGACGGGCAATATCCTTTTTTGTGCATCGCACGGCCGAGCAGGTACACGCATACACTCGGCCGGCGCAACTCCTGCTCCCGCTGCCGTTGCTGCTCGTCGTGCTTGTTGCACGCCAGCCGACCTAAATTTCGAGAGTTTGCTGCCCGCTTTGCAACGCTCTCTTCAGGTCAACAAGTGTCAACGCGATAGATGATGACTTCCCCCCATCTTTCTCTTACTTTACCAATAATTTCGCGATCGGCTCGAAATTGATAATAGATCTAAAAGAGTCCCGCCAATTCTAAAATATCAATATATCTCCTGTAATTAAAATATGACTCAGCCCAAAAACGAAAAGATTACAATTTCTCTGGACCGGTTTGCGAGACTAATGTAATCGTTATTGATAATAAATGGCTTGCAATGTGTCAGAACTGGTTCTGCTCTATATTCCCCTTTCGATAAGATAATTCTATTCGCGTTATTGTGACCATTTAGATAAACTCGCTAAGTTAGCGTGCTCCAAGCAATCCTAATTAAAGATCCCGGCGTCATGACATCACGCGCTGAGATGAGCACATATCTTCATTTCTACGATATGCACGATCACCGTTCTCGATTGATGATTCGTGTGTGCGCGGCCATGTTCAAGCGGAACTACGCCAAGATTGATTTATTCTACCTTTTTCCAAGATTTTAATCGTATGCTCATCGGGAGCCTCGGGTCAACTAGAAAATTGGAAGTAATGACGTGTCAGGGAACTGCGCTTATACGGCAAGATGCTCTTGATGTCGGGCAGTAGGTTCTTCACCGGTGATTCCACTCCGGAACTCGAAGATGATGATCTCCCGTGGAGAGAACAGTTCTCCGTTTCCCGAGTTGCATTCAGTAAATTCCCTTCTGAGAATCTGGCTATTCAGTGCTGTTAATATACCGCGAGAGGAACACTTAACTACAACTGGATCTATCTTTCAATCTACTTAACCAATCTATTTAACCTCATCCCGTGGGAATTAGGCTAATTAGGGACTGTTGCGAGGCATTCAGAGATGATTAGATCCTGCGATCTTTTTACAGACGAACGAGAAGACGTGCAGAAGAAGACTTTCGCGAAATGGATAAATTCCCAGCTGCTCAAGGTAAGGATTATTTAAATTAGCTGGCATATCTGACTAGTTTCCTAAAAGAGCCAGATCGCCCACTTAAGAATGCTGTCGAAAGAATTGAACGACCAATTAATCGCGTTGCAGAACCACCACGAGCCGATTTCCGATCTCTTCCTCGATCTGAGAGACGGCAATCGATTGCTCTCCCTCCTGGAAGTCCTCACATCCAAGAACTACGTAAGTCCCAGCACTTGCTAAGATCTTATGTGCGCAAAATGCCACTTTGTCAGTGCTATACTACTTTTCTACCGGCGGCGTCGCAAGATAATACCGACGATGTTTACATAATAGTGGCGATTATCTGAGCGCCAGTGGGTGTAAGAGTATCCCGCTGCAAAAATGGCTTGGCGCACGTTTGCATGCACTCGAGAAATTTATCCTCACGAGACATCTCTCGTTCGTGTGTTGCATTTTATATTATTGCGATATCCTGCTTCATCGGAGCGTTGCTAATTTCAGAAAAGAGAACGCGGTCGCATGAGGGTCCACCATCTAAACAATGTTAATAAAGCACTCCAGATCCTCGAACAAAATAACGTAAGTCATCGGCGCGTGCCCGTTAAATCGGCGAGGGTAATTGGTTAGTCAACTAATGGGAATTAATAATGAATTCTAGGTGAAACTTGTAAATATTAGTAGTAACGATATCGTCGATGGCAATCCGAAATTAACACTTGGCTTGGTCTGGAGTATCATTTTGCACTGGCAGGTAAGCCGCCACATTATACAAATAAAGAGAAAGGATATACTCTGTAGATTAATCTCTCGTTGATCGAACTGTAGGTCGGTGGCTTTAAAAGAAACTCCGCTTCCACCAACAAACCCACCCGAATAATAACTTCCAAAATATCCCAGTTGCTTCCTAATGAAAGTGTGAATGAAACTATAAGTCGAGTGCACTCGGGCAACTTGATATCGATTCCTGAAAATTCTCAGCCCCCAATGTATTCGGAATGCGTTCAGGAATTAATTCGAACACCCTAAGAAAGTTGCTCGCAATAGCAAATCCTCCTACCCCCATTTTTTTAAATTCAATGATAGTTCAGATTGTATATTTAACCGGACCCTTTGCTCAGGTACACTATCATCTAAAAGACTTAATGTCAGAACTCCAACAAACCAATCTGGAGAAAACATTGCTCGCCTGGTGTCGGCAGAATTCCCAGGTAAACATTATTCCGAGGTGTAAATATTTTTTCTATGATCAAAGGTTCTTACCATGCGAATTGCTTTTGCCAGAACTATCCCGGCGTGGATATTAAGAACTTCACGACTTCCTGGTCGGACGGTCTAGCGTTCAATGCGATCCTTCACCGATGGAAGCCGCATTTGTTTGATTTCAATAACGTGGCACGTAAACACCCGAACGTACGGTTGGATCATGCTTTTAGAATTGCGCAGGAGCACTTGGGAATCGAACGACTTCTCGATCCAGAAGGTACAGCATCCCTACGACTATTTCTCCCTATGAGATGATAAAAAAGTAAGTGATATCTATTGTCTCGCAATCCCGATTTCCAGACGTCAATACGTCAGTACCGGACAAGAAGTCAATCATGATGTACGTCACTTGCCTCTTTCAATCGCTGCCACACACGGGCGACGACGTAGGCGAGATAGATGTGTCGATCGCCAGTGATAATAGCCCAGCCACAACGCCTGGAGCTGAGGTACCAAAAGAACTGAATCCCCCAAAAAGAATTGCCCTCAAAAAATTATAAAATATTCAACGCCTTCTAGAATCCATTATCATTTACGAATTTCGGAATGCCGGCATCGCGTCCAATGAGTCTGGCGACGAACGTGTCAGTGGAGCTCGGCGGGTATCAGGTCGCTTTAGAGGAAGTTCTCACGTGGCTGTTGGAAGCCGAGGATAAATTAAACCACGCACCGGAACCGGGTTCGACCCTGGAACTGCTCAAGCAACAGTTTCACGAACACGAGACATTTTTGATGGAATTGTCCGGTCATCAGGACGGAGTGGGTGCGGTTCTCGAAGAGGGTGCCCGACTATTAGCGGAGGGTGGCCTGCACAAGGACGAGGAGCATGAAGTGCGTGTGCAAATGTCATTGTTAAACTCGAGATGGGAAGGACTTCGAGTTCGCGCGATGGAGAGGCAAACAAAGATCCACGAGGTAACATTAATCCTGGGGAATTTTTAATTCCTCACTCCGAGACTTTGAAAATAAATGTTTTGTCTGTCTGGTAAAAATATAGGTCCTGATGCAGATGCAGCAGGGTCAGCTGGACGAGCTGCGACAGTGGCTGACGAGCATCGAAGATAGAATCTCGATGATGGCAGCGATCGAGTTGAATCAATGCTCCCTTGAGGAGCAATCGAAGCAGTTGAACGAACTGGAGCAGGACATCGAAGCGCAACAAGGTGTGGTCGACGGTATGAGGAACATGGTAGTTGTCGTCGACGAAGACAATTCCGAGACAGTGTACGCTCAAATGGAGGACCAATTATCGGCCCTCGGCGAACGCTGGTCGCACATCTGCCAATGGAAAGAAGAAAGGAGACAGCGTCTCCAAGCTCTCTCTTCTCTCTGGCAGAGTGTGAACAGTGATTACAAGAAGCTTGTCTCTTGGCTCAACGAGACGGAAATCACCCTGAAGCAGATGGAGGCCAGTCCCGCCTCCGAACTAGGCGAAGTTCTCGATAGGATCAAGAAGCTCCAAGTCCTCAAGATCGAGATGGATACCAATCAGAAGAAATTGATATCCCTCCAGGACTCGATTCAGGAATTGGATAGCCAGGGCTCCTCGCCAGAGTGTAATAATATGTTAGAGAAAATCGAGAATCTGCAAGATCGTTGGGACGCGGTTGGGCAAATCATGGAAGTCCAGAGTCAAAGGGTACACTAACTTTACAGCCTTCCAATTAATAATTCAATAAAAATCAGCCAATGTAATTGACAATTGATTCATTAGATATCAAGTTCCGGATTCGAGTTTGACTTGAAGTCCGAAAATGAGACCACTGTTATTTCTGGTAATGAATGGATGTCCGAATCTGTGATGAGTATCGCTTATAAGGAGGAAATTGTGGCCACGGTACATATTATGTTCTATATTGCCTCGAAATTAAAGATAGCAAATGATAATAAATAATATTTCATTATTTAGTCGACGCCGCACAGTGATTCGAAGAAACGACGCGTCGATACTAGCACGAAGCACGAATTTGAATCGGCATTACTTAATCTCTACAAGTGGTTGGATTATGTCGATTTAGAAATTGGACGTTCGGAGGGTGTTTTCGATGAGCTAAGTGTCGAGGAGAAGAAAGTCGTGTATAATGACGCGATTTCCGATATCGAATCCCGAGCGGAAGAATACAATAAGGTCCTGGAACTGGGAAAAAAATTGCTAGAAGAGCTGGCACATGTTAATGAGTCCACTGAAGACGAAGAGACAAAAATCAGAGATATACGGAACTGTTGGACGGCGATTAATAGTCGTCTGCAAGAGATTAAGAATCGCATAGATTATCTCGAAGATGTGAAGAAGTTCCACACGGAGTTGTCTAGTTTGAGCTTGTTGCTCGATGGTTATTCGAAATGGTTTGAGACGAATAAAGGAAACACTCAAATTGAACCTTTTAGAGTAAGCCAGATTCACACTTAACCCTTGATTCCCTTAGTGAGTGATATTTAATATAATCTTTCAATTAGGTAAAAATGAAGTCGATGAAATCCCATGAGGATCGAGTTACAAAATTAGTGGAGAGAGCTAAAGATTTATCGGGACAGCAAAGTACCCCCAATGAAAGTTCGAGCATAGATAGAGAGATTGAGACATTTGTGGCTGGCTGGGAAAAATTACAGAAATCGTAAGTCATGCCAGACATTTTTTTTAACACGTTATCTTTACTTACGAAACGATATTTCTAGATTATCCAAAAGGCTGACTGAATTGAGCAATGCTGTCGATAATACTCCACCCAAGAAATATACGGAAGCAGTCGCGAATCTTTCAATGTTTATCAATAATGTGGAAAGTGTCCTACTGTCGGAACACACGGTGATGTCCGATGAGAAGACAATGAAAGGGCAATTAAAAAAATTCGAGGAGTTGCAAGAGTCCCTCAAGCAACACGATGAGATCTTTAATTATATTAATAGCACTGGGCACGAATTAATTTTAAGGACAAGTGGCGACTCACAAGGCCAAAGATACAGGGATGAATTACAGGATCTCAATACGAAATGGAGCGACATTCCTATTATTCTTGAGGAACGACAGCAAAATCTGTTAAGAGGTACACCTTTTTGATGCTTGTACTATTGTTTAAATGCAACAAATATTTTATCTGGGGTTTCTTTCCGATAGATATTAAGTGTTTGAAAGACTTTAACGCGGAACTAACAGCTCTTGAAAGCTGGTTAGAGAAATCGTGCCAATATTTAGAGCAACTGTCACGAGATAGTCCAGTGAACAATATCGAGGCGACGGAACTCAGACTGAAGGAGATCCAGTCTTTCTCCGAGGATATTGAAGGTACCAAGCCAAAAATCGAAGCCCTCCAAACCACGACGAATCGACTGCTCGAGAACTCCGAGCCGAACTTCGCGAGCGTGTTAAACAGTAAGTTAGAAGTAATTTCCCACAAGTGGAACGCAATAGGCGATGGTGCTAAAAGTCTAAACGACAAGTACGAGAGTGCCTTGAGGAAAAACGACGAAGTGAGTAGACGAAACTTTGCCGGGGAAGTCGGTGGCCGTTTCCTAATTACCCAAGTATCGCACGAACTTCTTTCCTCCGATTCAGATAATCAATGGGATCGAGGACTTCACGAAGTGGCTGTCAAGCCTGGAGAAGGAGATTCCGGCGGAGAGTAAGATAACGTCGTCGGTCGAATTGTTCCAAGTCCGGGGCCGATATCAGTCTCTCAAGGAAAAAGTCGATCGGCGAGTCGAGGAGTTCAGGAACCTCAACGAGATGGGCAACGACAAACTACTGAGCTCCGAGGGTTCTTCGGTCCAGGAGCTAGGCAGGCGTTTTACCTTCCTGAATGCACGCTGGACCGAAGTCACTGATCGAATCTACGAACGCTATAGACATCTGCAAAATGCTAGTCACGAGTACGGCGAGTTCCGTGCTCTAGTCGCCCAGGAAAGCGACTGGCTCGATAAGTTGGAAAAGCGTCTGAAGCGCTCGACCAAAAGTGCCGCTGATGCCGAGGAGATTTCGGAGGAACTTGACGTGAGTACAAATTGACCAATTCCCTCCCGAAACCCTCCCCAATTTTTGTTACTCAATGAATAATCATCCCCCCAAAGGACTTGGAGAATTGCATTCGCAATCATCCAGAGTCGAGACTGGAAAAAATTCAGGAGATCGGCAAACAATTGATCGACAGTAGTATCATGGCACAATCGATCCAGACTGACGTGGATAACTTAACAAATCGATGGGAGAGTTTAAATAATCAGGCAAGTATGCTTTCTTAGTATAGTCGGGAAAATAATTTTAGGACAAAGATTATAGAGTGCACGTCTACGTTTTATAACCGCATGTATAAGTTCATCTAGAAAAAGTTCGGAGATAATATGGTTATCATCTGTCGCTAACATAATCATACGTCAAAAAAAAAAATGCTGGACCAAGTGCACCATATGAATTAGTTGGTTTTGAGTAGGCAGTGCAACGTGCCATGCTGCTGGAAGGATCAGTGAAGCAAGCTCAACAATCGGAGGGCCGCATCCTGGCCCTTCAGCATTCCCTAACGCAAATAGACTCTGTACTAACTGCACGCCTTGACTGCGACCTCACTGCCGATGACTTGCCTCACGATTATCAGGTCTGTCTAGCATGAATTGGAATGCCCGAGATTTTGGGAATCGCGGATCATTCACAAAGTTCTCCGAGGGGCAAAGTCCCGTCAATAAATTTGGCTGACTGTCAATCTAGAAATTGATGGAGGAATTGGAGCATCAGCGGGCGACGCTGCAGGAGATGGCCGCGCAAATCGAGTCGTACAAAGCCTCCGGCAAACAGGAAGCTGCCCTTAGAATGCAGGAACAGATGTCCTTGATCGAACAGAAGTACTCGGAAATTCAGAGGAAGTTCCAGCGCTTCCGGTGCCCGTCTAACTTGGAGCCGAGACTATCTCGAGCATTGCGCGAACTTCGAGGCATTGAGGAAGCGACTTGCTTGTTAGAACTTTCAACCGAGGACCCGGAAGCAATAGAGGGACAGCTCAAACATTGCCTGGTAAATCCTCCCTTTATCTAAATTAGTTCTCATTAGTGTAGAATCGATTTTTAATGTCTAATAAATTTTTCCAGCGCTTTTACCAAACGTTAAGTGAGATTAAGAGCGAGATCGAGAACATCATAGCTACTGGCAGAAAATTGGTCGAAGAAAGAAGTGTTCCCGAACCAGAAAAGTTCTCGAAACGCATTGATATGTTAAAGGAATTGTACAACAAGGTACAGATATACTGTTCAGTAATAGTTAATGTCATTCAGAGCACGATTTTATATCATTTTTGTTATTACAGCTTGGTTTACATATTACCGAATCAAAAGCTTCCTTAGAATCAGCCCTTGAGCACTCAAGAGACATGTATAAAAATATGACATACATCAATATGTCAATTGAAAGTATCAACAAGGAATTGGACACGCAGAAGAACATGCCGGATTTACCTGTCAATGCAATTTACGTGCGGGTATGCAGAAATTAAAATTTCCTAAAAATAATATTCCTGGAATAATTCTTAATCATTAATATTTTGAATCACGTAATTAGGAAACCCTGACAGAAGTAATTCCAAGATTAAATGTTATAAAAGATAAGTTACTCAAGTCGCAAGAAGAATTCTCCAAGCTGTGCGATCCAATGTACTTGGAACAACTGAAGGAAAAGCTGTCCGATATCGTGACGAGGTTGATTAACACTGAGAAGAGGCTTCGACACTCCAGTGGTTCTGAGGTAATTACATTGTTTACCTTTAAATCACAACACTAGCACTGTTTTGGAAATTAATATTCTACCATTCTCCTATCAAGGAGGAACCAAATGTTGACGAAATAAATGCTTGGCTGCTTCAAGTCGGTGAGAAGTTAAGTAAATTGGATGCTGTTTCCGTGGACCAGTTAACCGAACATCATTTCGAGCAGTGCAAGGTATAACTTCGCTTAGGATAAGTCCCCCGTATTATATGGATAAAGTATTCTTACACCGATGATTATTTGGGATGATTGGCAGGCTGTTCAGAGTGAGATGATAGAAGCGAAACCAAAGATCAATCAACTGCAACGCTACTCGTACTTCCCGAGAGTAGCGGAGGTCTGTGACAAGTGGGAGGAGATGTCCAACCGGATTCAAGTACGTA
The DNA here is from genome assembly GCA_910591665.1 of Ectemnius continuus. Taxonomy (NCBI): domain Eukaryota; kingdom Metazoa; phylum Arthropoda; class Insecta; order Hymenoptera; family Crabronidae; genus Ectemnius; species Ectemnius continuus. The sequence goes on from OU342866.1 coordinate 1,269,639, forward strand.
AAGCTCATGTGAAAGTCAGGCCATATCTCTGCACCTTGTTCTATGAATTCTACTATCAAAGAACGTGTACCACCCACCGCTTCTTCATCCATGGCTTGTAACGCTTGACACCTTAACACGTCCGGTATATGTGATGCTTGTGCTTTATAGTACCATTACGTATAACTACTCGTCGAGAAACGGCGAGGCCCTAATTCTTATTAATAATTAAGGCATCCCCCTTCCCCTTCTGTGTATAAAATATGCATCTGTGGCGATCATGTTCTGTACTGAAATACACTGGATTTATTTGCCAACTGTTTTCAACGCCACTTTCTTTCTCGCGTCGTGTACCGATGTTGAAAGGAAAGCGATTCCGGTCCTTTCCTAGAGAGATATATAGATAGTTCGAGGGATGATTGCGATAGACGAGCGGCATCCTCCGAGAACTTTTCCGAATCCGATAGCACAATATACGTAAGACGTCACTGAATTCCGAGCCCGCCCAAGAGGTCGCTCCAATCATGTAAATAATATCAGGACAATTCGTCCGAGATAAAGCTCGTGTGCCCTGTGGTGAATGGAACGTATTCCCTTACCAATGATCATGCCCCACGAGATTGTCTCTCCCCCACCTTGTACAAAGTAATTTCACTGTCACGGAGAATTGACGGAGAATTGACGGAGGAAAGACGAGAGTTCAAAGAGAAATGAGGAGTGGTAAAGCAAAAAAAAAAAGAGACAGCAGCGTCGATCAATTGGAAGGTTTCTCGTACTGGTGATGGAAACACACACACGCAAAAGAGAATCAGCTTCGTTCGCACAGTGAACTGCATCGTCACTAGCATTGTACCTCGGTGTCCCCGAGCGCTTGTTATACTCGTCACACACTTATAATTTATTAACCACGCTCTTCCAAATTAACTGTCACGCCTGCCCAATTCTTGTTGATTTGACCGATGCTCGAGCAAAGTACTGTTACCACACATGTGTGACAACTCTGTGTTTCGTGTGATATGTTTCGCAGGACTGGATCCACAGAATCACAGACAGTTTGTTAGTAAAAAGTAAGCCGGCAGATAGTAAGGGGAGAGACAATCACGGGCGCAACAAGTTGCCCAGGCAGCTGGAGCTGAGCAGTGCCTCGCAGCTAGCCAAAAAAGAGACTAAGCTCATAGACGAGAACAAGGAGATGTACGGTATAGGATATCTTAATCCGGCGTTCGATGATAATCAGTGTAATCGCGGCCCCGCCACTCCCGAGAGTTCCCCGATCGATGTTCCCCATCGAAGCCGCAAGTCCTCCTCCGCCAAGTCCGAGAAGGTCAAGGCGAGAATCGTGGACGTTAGTCGGACGGTGAAACGAAAGTTAGACATGAGCTCGATCCCGGACCTCGTGCAAACCTCTCAGCCGCAGGTGGTTCGCATCGACGAGGATGACGACGACGATGAACCACCCTCGCCCAGCAGCCTCGAGACCAACCTCTACGTTTCCGAGGACGAGGAGTTTTTCCTCTCGAAGAATAGCGTCCTCTTCTCACAAGTCTCCGCGAACACTCTCACCGCGAACGAGTCCAACTCTTACAGTAGCTGCCCTGTCGCTCAGCCCAACCCATTCCGCATCGTTGAGATCAAAGAAATGGAGATTGTAAAGTCGATCGCATCTCCTGAGAATCATGTGATTCTTCCCAGTGCAAATGTGAGCGTAGGCCTAATGCCGCAAGTCGTTGAGAGGGTCGAGATTCTCGAGGACACGGAGACAGAACCGGAATCCTTGGACACCGATACAGAGGATAAGGAATCGCGGGGAAAGGGTGGCTCACCAATCATTAAGAAAAAGGAACTCATTCCAATTTTAAAGAAAAAGAGGTCCCTCGACTCTTGTTCTATGAGGAACGTGAAGAAATTAACTCTGAAACTTGAGAAGGAGGACGTGACCGATGGATCGAGTTCGGCAAGATCGCGTAAAGTGCAATCCCGAGAACCAATCTCCGTCAATCTCCAAATCACGGATAAAATCAATAAGTCCGAGAAGACTACCATCTCCGCTTTAAAGGATAAGGAGAGTATCGCGGAGTATCTGATATTAGAAGAGGCCGAGGGAAAACCAAAAACGTGTACGCGTTCTGGCAAGAAAGATGTCTCATCCAGCAAGGAAAGAGGGGGCATGAAGATTCGAGAGATCACTCTGAAGAAAGAGATCGAGTACTCGAAAACTTATGAGATCGTGGGTAGTATAAGTAAGGAGGAGGAGAAAGCCGGGAAGAAGTCACCGTTGCTTCGACGATCCAAAAGTCTTCCGAAAGACGATACTTTAGAGGACTGTGAGAGCTTTTACGGCAGTGACAAAGAAACCGACGATATTCTCATCTTCTCGGATGACACCGAGATCGACGTAGGAAGTTCCAGCTCGGACGGGGAAGACCCGAATTTAGGTGAACACGTTGAACACCTCTTGGGCAAGGTAAATTCAGTGACATAAGTTTCCCGGAGCCACGACACGTACTCTTAATGTGCAACTTACTCTGCATTCCTAATAAGACGAGCATTACTTACTCTACTGCATCGCTATCACTTATCCGCCTCTAGAGTTACGCTATTTAATATAATCAACTTCCCTCGGTTAGTAGAATTAAAAGCACATCTTCTCTTACGTAGATACACGTTAAAAGAACCCCTCAGCTATTACAGCAGAAGTCTGAACAAAGTACTGCTGCTGTGGAAAAGAAAGCATTGAAAGGTGCCACGCCACTGTCGCGGACAGGATTGGAGAAGAACATATTGGAGTTTGAACAGGCTGCTCAGGTGATGTTACACAGAATGGACATCATGCTTATGAGCATAAGCGGAATCTCCAATGAAAAGGATCCCACCAAGCGTCTCGAGGTACGCCGGCAATTTTTCCCTCCATTCATTATTCCATTATTTCGATAACTATAGTTGTGTTGTTGTACAGATACTAAAGAGCGAAGTTAGTACTCTCGCGCCAGACGCAGCTGCATTAATCAGCAAGGGCGACGGTCTCGTGATGACGGTTCACATGTCTGACCCGTCGCGTGCCGAGAAAATCAAGAACGAGCACCAAGACAAGCTGCGAAGCAAGTGGCACCAGGTCATGACGGAGATCGATACTAGGAGAATACAGGCACAACGTGGCGAGGAAATTCTCCGTCATTATAATCGGATCGTTGCCGAGTTCGAGGAGTGGTTCAGAGACGTGCCTCTGAAATTGGAGCAGGCCAACAATTACGAGGGACAACTGGAGTCCTTCACTGAGGAATTTGACGCGAAGCAAGTGCAGATTCATAAGCTGAATGATCTGGCAGTGGAGCTCAAGAGACTGAACATTGGCTATTCGGAGACCCAGCGGTACGGCATCAACAACAGGTGGCAAGAGGTCAGCTCCCAGTTCAAGCGCTTCAGTGGTAGCAAAGACAAGGACAAACATGTCACTGATAAGAAGGTGGAAGTTGTACGTAGTAGTACTACTCTCTCCAATTATGTTGGTAAACAATGCCTATAGCCAGGTATATAAACACTAACTCCTTCACTTTCCGCAGGATTTGGGAGCTGTCAACGTCCAGGAGTTCATCACGCGAATCAACAAGATCCGCGAGGCCATCTCGACGGTCTCCCGATCTCTCAACTCCGTTCCACTCAACGGAGAGGACTACGAATTGTTTACAAACCAGGAGGAGTGCCTCAAGAAGATCAACAATGCCCTGAACATTCTCAAGCCAAGCGTCGAGGAGATCAATCCGATCTCCGAAAACATTACGCGTCAAATGAAGAAGGAACAGGGTGATCACATAAAACGACAGATCGAAAAATTGAGAGACGAGTGGGCCACCGTCAACCAGAACTACGTCGATCGATATAATCGGTGGAGCAAGTGCCATGAGAAGTGGAAGGATTTGCAGAATACCTGCAGGAGTTTCTCCGATTGGTTGGATAAAGCGGAGGAGTCCGTGAAGAAACTGGGTCATTCTAAAAGCTCGAAGGCAAAACTGTACGAGTTGGAGCAGGAAGTGTCGAGAGTCCAGAGGATCATGAACAACATTAACGCGTCGAGCGCGCACATCTTGAGCCGAGCTTCGGCCGAAGATGTGATCGAACTACAGAACACTGTCGAAAGCATCCGCTGTCGATGGTACAATCTAGTCGGTGACTTAAATTCCCGAAAGGAAAAGTAAGTGACGTACATTAATATGACTGGTGCTTTTTTCTCTCGACACCTTGTCCATCTTACGTCGTCAGTTTCAAGTCTATCCCCTCGGCTTGCGCTCTATTATTTCTAATAATAGGTCGCGGCTTTATGATAGGCAGGATGCATTGGCGAGTCGGGCCACATCCCGGCGTCCGGCTATTTCAGTTGCGATGTGAGCCCGCCGGGGTGATGATCGGCTCGGAATAACCGCGCACAAAGTGCCGCCGCGCGAATTACACAGCTTTTGCGGAAGTGATAGACCGAAAGTCCTTTCACCAATGAAATGACAAAGATTTAACTAGAAACTGTTATTGTATTCGTCCGCTTCCCGTTGGCGGATTTGTACTTGATGTTGCGAAAATTTTTAAGGACCTTCGCCATGGAAAAGAAGGCGAGCAATGAGGGCAAGATCGTGGAGAGTGCGCACGGCATTGTGGAACAAGTGAATTCACTACTGGTTACCGCGGCAAATCCATCCGATGAGACATCCTTATCCATAAGATTGTCCCTGATCAAGGTGAGTTTCTATTTTAATTTGGGAAAGAAGTTGGGATAGGAAATTTGGATGGTGGCGGAGTTACGGGCCAGTGGCCGGTGCAGCGCAAGTAAATAAACGGAAAGTGCACCTAAGAATACAAGCTCGTGTCATGACTATGCAAACGAAAGTGTGCCAAGACATAAATAGAGTCTACTCGATGCTTTTACTTATTTGAGTGTTAAACCGGGATACACGTTTCCGCCGCGCGATTTTACGCATTCACCTAGTTACCGTAATCCTCTCCCACCTGCCAGAGAGGGAGACGACTAACGCACAATAACTAACTAAATAAAGAAAATAAATTTTGCAGGCAAGAGAGGAAGAACTCTTGTCGCGTAAAAAAGGGCTGCAGGCGCTTGTAAGTCAGAAGAATGCTCCCCGTGGGGAAGAGGAGTGTAACAAACTTCTCGCCGACTTGGAAAAGGTAGAATCTCGTTGCTAGCCGTATCTCGCGAGAGATAAATGAATAGGCAGGCTTGTGAAAAATTAATTTGACGATGACGTGGACTATTAATATCATAATAGGCGAACACGAGCCTCTCCAATCACCGCGAGTACGTCGAGAGCAAGCTGGCCTCGTTGAAAAAATACATTTGCACCTTGGACACGGTAATGGCTTGGGTAATGGAAACGCGGACCAGAATAAACATATCCCGGGAACTGCCTCAGCACGAGCGCAACCAACTTATTAAAAATGTTATGGTATGTCCCGCAACCAACCCTAATTGCACCAAATTCCTCTTACCCGACCGAGGGCAACCCTCGAAAGGAAATTAAAATTTTTTCCTAATAAAATCTAGCACAAAGTGGAGGATCGCGAGATGGAGGTGAAGGACGTCTTGGAGAACTACACCAATCTCGAGAAGGAATGCGAGTCTGCGAAGCAGCCCGTCTCGGTCGAGTTACAAGTAAGTTGCCGAATAATTTAATTCGACCCACATCAAATATTCTTATTAAATGATGATTGCAACCCGTGCTCGTGCTTTTTGTTAAAGGAAAAATTGAAAAAATTGCGGGAGGACTGGATGTACGTGAAGAGTGGTGGGGATTCTCAAAACCCTGAACCAAGTACCGCAACTCCTGACACATCTGTCCACATTCCTGACAAAGGTAGGTCTCAGTTTCATATTTAACTGGCGCGTGTGCTACTTTTCATTGGAACATTAGTCTACTTTAGTTTATCAAAGGGGAATCCAGGGGATAAAAAAGAACGGTCTGCTGCATAAGCCTGCGGGAGCGGCGTTCTTGCACGCGTATCAGAAATATTTCATACATTCTCCCGAGCGGTATTCCCTCGCGCGATGAAAGAAAGGAAAGTTAATTTAAAGCCTCCCGTGGCCCCCTTTCCCATTACCCCGGGGGTCGTCCTCTTTCTCAGCAATGACGACGACGACGCCGCCGCCGACGACTTCTCTTCACCCCATCCTTCACCACTCCACTCCTCCGCGCTCCATTTCTCTTGATTACGGGGAGACGAGGCCTTATCTTCTACTACATAGTTTGCAATTCAAAGGTTAATAAGCCGAATTACTTCTCCCCGCCTTCTTGCCCCCCCTTCCTCCTTCCTCCTCTCGAGCGCTCGCTTTGATTCGTCCGGGAAGTTTATCTACTTGCGTTAATGCGAACCAACATCTTTCCTTCATTATACGTCGTGCCCGGCTTCTTCTCCTCAACGACTTAACTGCGCCAACTAAACATAAATATGGAATAGCAAGTCCATCCCAGCAACTTTTCCTTTCCGCATTGGCCGTGTATACTGCTGCTCTTTTCGGCTGAGTTCCGAAACGGTAACAGAAGTGGAAGCAATCCCGATCCTCGGTAAATGGGTTTCCTTAGGGGAGAAGGAGCGGCTCCCTTCCCGAAGGAAGCTGGTGACCGGACAATAAATAGCACGGTTAGTCGGCCCGGTGAGCACAGCCACATTTTACTCCCAACCCAACCTACCTCCGGCCCGACATGTATCCGCTACGTTAAATGCACTCTTTTCAGCGTAGATGCTACCTCCTTATTCTCTCGCATCCTCCAATCCTTCCTACTGAATTGTCTCCATCTACGAATAAGCTCAGACATCTCTCTGACTTCCTAACTCGATTGGTGCTCTGCGATTGCCGGTACGTGTAAAGCGCGAACGGTACCCGAGTCCAATTAGCGAGTTAATTGCGGCGCTAGCCCGTCGATTTTCCGGTATCACTGATACCCCGCACTAACCAGTCGACGAATCCTCCAGCTATTAACAAGCGGTTTCCACCGTAATTAGATGGAGGTTGCTGGGTCCTCGATAAATCCCTCTGGTTAGTCTCGTCTGCTCTGCTAAATTACTCAAAGTGCCAGACAATTTTTCTCTCGAGTTCGATGCACTCCCTCCCTCCCTCACCAGGGGCCAAACATATTTCATGACAGTTTTCAATCAGTGCCTCTGCCAATTTTGGGATTTCGGAGGCCGCGATCAATGGAGGAGTAGAATCATGTCGATCCAGTGAACATAGACCTGATTTCCAGGCTGTGATACTCGTCCGAATACGAACTCACTCCTCGTTAGCGAGAGAGCTCATTAAGGCTTTCACGTTTCTGCGGTCACGTTTTCAGTCGGCGTGGCAGTATGAATCTCGCGAGAAAAATGCGAGATAGAGGAGTGAACGGGGAGGAAGTGAGGGGGTGGGCAGGGCTGGGTGGGAGCGGAAGTTAGCAGAGTGAAAAAGAGGAGTTCGAAGCTAGCTTACTTCTGGAGCGAAATGCGAGGCCTTTAAAAATCTGCGTGCCACTGGCGATGTTACTGAAGGACTACCCGCTACTTCTATCACTGAGTCGCTCGCCATTATTTAGAAAATGTATTTACATCGACGGGCGGTTAAATAATTTACGGTGTGTCGTCGCGTCGAATTTTAATCACTCTCGGCGCGCACCGGCTGCCGAGTAGTACGCTGCCACCGTTCAGCTAGGCACCATCCTGTACTAGCACCATTTTCCCATCCACACTTTTAACCGGGGGAGCGCGTTGCCCGTATTTTCCGGCTCGTCCAGCCGCCTACCTCCTCTACCTGCTTCCTGCCTCTCTTTCCTTCCACCGGCTGTTTTATTGATAGCGGCTTTCCTCCGTGGAAAAGAATCAGCGGGGCCCATGAGAGGCCGGCGATGTGTCCTCGCAATGTGTCAGCGAGGGAGAAACCGGATGAAATGGCCTGCGCGGTAAACGTGGATGAGAAATGTGTCCGAGAGGTTGTAGCTGTGCCTGCTGACATGTCGTTCGCGGCTCGCCCTGGACCAACCGAAGGCCCTTCCATCTCTCTCTCCCTCTCCCTCTCCCTCTCTGTATCTGTGTCTGTGGCCTCTATGACGCGTTCCCTGCTAATTGCACGACTCGCTCTATGTTATGTGTATGTACGGACAAGCGAAAGAGAGAGGCAAGGGGAATGAGGAATGAGAGACAGGAGAGCTAGGCAGCTTTTTATGCCACGACTGGTAATGACATCCGCCTCGCGCAGCTGACCCCCTATTATTTCTCTCTCTCTGCCGCGCGCCCCCTGCCCGACTTTCCACTCCTCCTCGCTTTTCCTATCGAGCAAAATCCACTGGCGAAAAGATCACGCCCATTCGCCAAACCCCACCGAAGCTCTATCGGGTCCTACTGAATTTTCAGTCCCCTGCAAACTCACCGAGTTCACGGAACCTAGCTTCCATTGTCCCACTGACATTTTCCCCATACCCTCTAAATGCGATAGAGTGATACTTTCGGCCGAGTATCTCGCGGAGCTTTTGCACATAAGTGTTACGGGCTCCCGTAAAGGTCGGAGGAAGAGCAGAAGCGAAGGCGAGCGGAAAAATGAGTGAGGAGCGCGTCTTTCCTTGGATAAAATAAGAGAGGAGGGTTTGCTCTTTCGGCTCGCGGGGCCGCTTGATAAGAGTGAGCTTAGCCGTGAAATTTTATTGTATACCGCAGGGTGAAAGGCTGCGGGGATGATGGGAGGTGGTTCTTCACGTTCCTAGTAGCATACGTTACCGGATACGCGTGGTTGCTCGAGGTGGTAGGTAATGTGGGACAGGCAGTGGGCCGTGCGCCCTACTGGATGCCAAGGGCGAAAAAAAGCCCCCGGCTTGGATGGATGGCCGAATGATAGCGTGCCTTTTTTCTACGCTTCCGAGCCTGCATACGTAATGAGGGATCGTGACCGCGCATTGCTGAGCACTCGATCCCAAATCGAAACTCTATGAAATTCTTATCGTCAATTCGAGGAAGAAACATGATTGTATGTCAACGTTGACGGACATATCCTGGCTCGTGGAATGTCTATTTACTTTCCCTTCCTTTTCCCCTTTGCTTTCTTCCATACATCTGCTCACAATCTCCGTGGAAAGTCTATTTATTCTTCTCTGGTTGACGCGGGCGCGGCCTAGCCGCTTCAATTTGGCGGGCAACTATATTTGCATTTTTATAAAGTATACAGAGCGAGTGGGGGGAGAGGGCTGGCTCTGTCGGCGCGGATTTCCCACTAAAATATGTATGCGCGCGTGATAACGTTATTATGGCGAGTATGCCGGAAAGCTAGTCGCCCGATGGAATATAATGGAAAAGTGTGCGCCCGGCCTCTTGTAACTTTTTACACCGCTTGACGCGTATAAGCCGCACTTTAACGCAGTGGTAAACCCTGGATTCAATTTCCTCGAGTTTTCCACTGTGCCAGCGAGTGACGAATTGAGAGCGAGCCGCCGGCCCCCGCAATTGGGTCAATGAGAAACGAGCCGTTCCACTGCCTTAAGAGCGACTAAAATCAACCGGCTCGACGCGTGATTGATTCGTACAAAAGTTTTAATTGGAATCAGAAGTGAAACAAGTTTACAAGTTCGCATTCAGTGAATTGCGGAGGATTTTAAAGAATGCTCGCAGCGAGATTTAGGTCTCCATGATAAAAAATCCACGAGAAAGACTAGTATATGTAGGAGCGCGTACACAAAGTAGAGCCATAGTACGAAATCTCCGGATATTGTCGGAGTCTCTCGCTTGTCCTCCATTCTCCCTCGACAGTAGGTGCAGGAATCCCTAGGAAAGCGTGTTGTGATAGGGCTCTTTCGCAATTGCTCACGTAGCCCGGTGAGGGGTGAGTTAGTACTTGAGGCTTTTTCGCCATGCGAGCAGTTGAAGCGGGCAAGCAGGTCGTCGGGCTCTTGAAAGGCGAATCTCTTAGGTAAGAGCCGAATGTCCACGGATTTCTCTCGGTGCAACGTGTCCTTGGACAACGCGTGGTCCGCCTGGAGATTAGGATAGCGCTTGAAGAACGATCTACAAACTGCGGAGCAACAGTAACGGGAGTGCCGGCCGGCGTCTCGGAACTTTGCTTCATCAGCCGTAAACTTGTGCCTCACTCCGGCGAAACTTCATCCCCAATCTTGACTCTAGACTTCAGGACTCGTGTCAAGGAATTTTAAGACCAGCCCCAACTTACTTTTAGCCCCTCCGCAGTTCGATCCGACCATCGACAAGAGAGCAAAGTCTCAGCCTGTCGATTAAAGCTTGCTTATTCATAAGAAGCGTCGGGGAGCGAGTGATACTTAAAGCGTCGCCCACCCTTCTTCCCTTTCTCGGTCGCGCAATTCATTAGTGAATCGACTGCCGCCCGATAAACAATGGGGACCACCCCTCATTACCGTAACTTCAATGATAATCACCATCGCACGCTTTTGAATACGTGGCTCCGCGCGCGCCAACCAGACAATGATCGGCTTTGAGTGTGTGCGCCCGTTTTCCTATCTTCCTCGCTCCAGATCGCCAGAAATTTACTCGCCATCTCGTCACACTAACTTCCTCTCACACACGCGCGTCTCTCTTATTCGGAGCGGATGAGAAATTGCACGCGTACGATTCGAAGGGAACTGGAAGGGAAAAAAGTCGCGCGAGCACCGGTGCTCGGGATTTTCCTGGAATGGTACTGGCACGAGACGAGTGAGAAGCGCACTTCTTCTCCCCAATCTCGATGATTTTTAATGCTGAAAATCTGGGACGCTTTGCCGGGAGAAGTGCGCTTTGACAAAACGTTCGCCCAAGTACCCGGAGGGACTCGAAAAATTCTCTCTCCCCTTCCCGCCCGTTTTTATCCCCGAAATGGACAGTCGAATTAACCTTCGACTCCCATTACAGATTGCTGAAGGCTCCATCTGCAAATGTGTTTGGGATATCGAACTCTAAGTGCACCTACCATTGGTTATCCCGACAGCTGTGCCTCGGGGCAATTAAACACTGCTTTCTAACACCGGTGGCGATCGCTTTCCGCATGATTCGCCCGAATTACTCTTGCGTTAACCATAGTTCCTTTGAGGTCAACATGTATTTATGTAAATAACAGCGTGCCTGGCGACGATTCTCCTTTGTCGATGCTCTGAGCAAGGTCGACGATCAAAAGCTTGGGAAAAGATATCGCGATCAGTTAGTGGAAGGACAATTAAAAGGCAGGTTGGAGTGGAGAAAGAGGGAGGGGAGCGCGGGCGGCGTTCATTACTGTACCGACAATCAAGCTGGCCGATGGTCAAGTGGGGGTGGGTTTAAGCGAGTGTAGCCGCGGCGGTGAGGCTTGTAATCTGAGGGTGGTGGGTCGTTCGGTTGGCCAGGGTAAAACGGTCCATTAAGACAGGCTAGCAGTTAGTGGCCGTCCTACAGGAAGCAGCCGGCTTACTAATGCCAGGGGTGGAGATCCCTATAAGGACTGTTATGCCGAGGTCAACTCTCCGTGGCTGGAGCGGCCTGGCACTGGCTTTACCCTCTCGACGGCACAAGTTAGTTTACGTAGCTTTTGTTACTCACGTACCACCAACCGGTGCGTGTGCCACCACACTCAACCCTTATCGGCCTAATCAGCTATATTTCATGGGAGAGAGCACCGTGCTCGAAAGCTTTAATAAGGATTCGAGGAAAAATCCTGCTTAAATACATGGTTGGGCAAGTGTTATTGTCGCGAGTGGAAAGTGAGGATTGGAGAAGTGCTATTTCAGTTTGGCAGCGTGTCCAAAGTTGACGGGAGGGCATCGCGTGTCGTGTCCCCTGCCTTTCGCTAGTGGATCGCACTTCTCTCACGGCTGGGGTAGCAGCTGTTGGAAGAATGGGATATTGAAAAATCTCTGGCTTTCATTGACGTGGAGGCATACACCCCTGGTGGCGCCTAAGTCCATCCCTTTCTGATATTGGAAGTGGCGCGCGAGTGACTCCCTCGGCCTCCACCTTCCTCTCACTTGCTCGCCTTCGAGGATGAATGCCGGAGGGTGCCGGCAAATGGTAGCAGGTGCGTCGCTCCCCGCTTGAATTTATCGTGACGAAGTGCGCCGCGCGCGCACCACTTATGAGCAGCAGCAGCAGCAGCAGCAGCAGCAGCAGCCGCCCCGCTTTCTGATTTGAGACGGCCTCGAAAAAGTTGAGCTCTCGCCTCGCTCGATCCACGATATAGCAGTGCGAAATGGGCGAGGGGTATCATTCCAATCCCACGATCAAAAGAGACCCCTTATGTCGCCAGTATCGACTTGGTCGCGCCTTACATTTGCCAGACGCTCGCTAGACTTCCCCGTAGAGTTGTATATTCGCCGGCGATGCCTTGAGTCACGAATCTTCCTCAAGTACAATCGACATATATTTCACGAGACAGAACTGCCGGCGACGGCTATGCTCATAAGGTGTGTCCGTCGAGCTCCTCGCTCCTTGGGTTGGGAAGAGTTCGCCAACGATATCGGTGTGGCCGAGGCTGCCAGGAAGCAGCGGCGAGGCGCCGGGAAACATTTGAAATCAGTGTGTTCCTCGGGGACACCTCGTAAATCCTGCGCTCGCTTGTTGGCGCCTTTCCACATACTCAGTCCTCCCTCTACCTCTTCCTCCTCTTTCCTCCTCTGTCTTTCTCCCGTTGGCCCTACGTTCGGTTCTCGCCCGCCTTGCGCGACGGGGATTCTCTTCATCCCTTGCTTATCTCCTTTTATTCGGGCCGCCTCCTCTCACCCGACTCACTCTTCCCGGCCCGCCCTTTGTTCTATCGCTCGAAATCCCGGTGAACCCGAGAAAAATCGTGTTATCGTGCTAACCCCGTGAAAGCACAAGTCGTAACGGACAAGCGAACGAACACTCCCGAGGAGGTGTCGTCTTGAGCGGGGATAATACACTCCTCTATCTTGATTCGAAGGTTGCATCATTCTCCCGTGGAAATCCCAGACATTATAATTACTGTGTAAGAGCACAAAGGGTCGGTAAAAGATGGGAGGAGGCTCGATGAGTTTACGAGGCAAGCAGTCGCCTCGAAATTAAAACAAATCCTTTCCCCCCCTCTTACTTTCTGCACTCCATAGTTTGCGCTCGTCGGGCGAACTTCCGTAATCAGTTTTGATGGCCTGCTAAGGGACGCAAATGTTGCTGGATCTCGGAAAAAGCGAGTGTGTCTGGGCCGCGTCACGAGTTTCCCGTAAACTTTGTATATCCCATGCGACGACGTCACCGGAAATTAAAACGCGGCGCATTTCCGCGACGTGGTAGCAAATAAAAATGAGGAGTGGGATTTTCACCTTATCCAAGAATGGGATTGAAAGACGGCGGGGAGAATCGGGCAATCTGGGTCGGGCCTATCCGTTCATTGTTGCAGCGGTGGCTTCGCTATTGTTCGATACAAATGTAGGTTTCTTTCCGGCAGCATTCCTGTAGGAAGCGAGCAGTAAGAATGAGGCTGCAGCGAAAGGGGGACGCTCAATACCCTACCGAGATATATCTCTTCTCTCCTTCGCTCCCTTTTTATCTATCTATCTTTTCATCCCTCACTCTTTACCCTGCAACAAAAGCAATCTGTTTTCGCAATCCTCCTCCACCTCGAGACACTTTTTGTCCCCGACGCTTGGCTTGCCATTCGTTTGTAGTTAATCATGCCGGTAGCCGGCGCTGCGCGGCGCGGCGCGGCGCGGCGCTCCAGTCAATGTTAATCAAAGAGCTGGCACGCGTTAGCAAGGCAAGCTTGCGGTTTTTCCGTGGAATACGCCGCTGTTCGCCGCTGTTCGCCGATTATGCATGCACGAGACTGTCATCGTGGTTCGCGTGTGTTGTTGGCTCTGCTGGCCATCCAGCGCGCATAGTCCTCTCCTCTCCCCCATGCATATTCAGTTAATACAAGGCCGCCGCCGCCGCCGCCGCCGCCGCCGTGTAGATAGGCGCTGCTCGGAAAAGCGAAACAACAAAACGAGCAGGGAAAAAAGCTCGAGCGGAGCAGCCGTTATTCGGGAGATTCGATTCTCGCGCGAGGAATAAGCGGCACCTCTAATCCAGGCAGGTACGCGCCAGATGAGAGACGATCGACTGGCTCTCCGCTGGATCAGCTTGCGGTAATCGACTGGCAAAGCACTTGGCCTTTAATCGCTCCATTTCCTCTAGGAGCGACTGGCAAATTGAAATCGTGACGCTACCACGAAATTCCCATTTCTAATTACTTTCATCGTCGGCGACGATTAATTGCCTTATTTGCAAAGGGTTAGACTTCATTGGATGGGCTTAACACGGCCGGGAGAGTGCTACTGGGAACAGTGAACTTGAAGCGTAAAACGCAGCTGATTAATCAGCCGCGGTATGGGAGTGTTTTCCGATCTAGCGATATGTTGGCGTGTTAAACGGTAAAGCAGGGTGCAATAGAGGCTGTTGATTAATTAGATCAGTAGTGGGCGAATGTCGGCCGTTGGCCCGCACCCGTTTCGGTCGGCCGAAAGTGGCAGTATCAGTGTGGCGTCGGCGGGGGGGAAGGGAAGAGAAGTGTAGAGAAGGGAATGGAAGAGAAGAGAAGAGAAGAGAAGAGAGTAGAGTAGAGTCAGGGATGTTGGGTGACATTGACCGCGGTAGAGGGTAGAGCAAGCCCCGTGGAGGGTGGTCGTGTCGGATCGGGATGTAGACTCTAGCCCTCTCGCTCTCTCCCGCTCATTTTCCCTAACCCTTGTTCCACGGTGGTGGCTGGCGCGTGGAGACGGCGCTTGCGCCCGCTGTTATTCTCGTGCAGAGAGCCGGCGACCTCAGGAAGGGATGACGGGCTAAAACACAGTACGACCCCGGCCGGCCGAGGGGTAAGCACGGTAACCACCAGCAGCCTACGTCTTCCAAGGAATTGCCGCCTCAGTCATCACTGCCGCTGCACTCGAATCAACCCCCTCGCGCGATTTTCCGCACTCTGCCGAGATATCCGATTCAATCGGTCGATACATATCATTACGACTGCCTCTATTTTGTTGGCTTGACCTTGCCTTGCCTTGCCTTGCCTTGGGCCCTCTCTTCTCATCTTTTGGTGGCCTAGACTTTTTTCTTGGCCATTTGTAAGCTCGCGCTGCCCTGACTGCTTCTCGAGGGGATCGCTGGAGTGCAAGTTGAGTGAGGGGAACGAGGGAGACTCTGTGATATCAGGCTGATATCAGGCTTGATTAGATTTGTGCGTGCGTCGAGCTCGTTCTCCTTTCTGGTGGGTGTATACACTAGTGTACTTCCTGCTTCCGGCCACTGGATACCCTGTTGCGTGGAGAGTCGCATGGCTCGATTATGAAACATCTCGTGTAAGTACTAAGATAGATGGTCGCATGAGAGTCGAATGCGAGAGCACGCCATGCTAATTAGGCCGCTGGCAAACTCTCTCTCTGTTTCCCCGGCCGGTGAACTTCGATTCTTGTTATGGCTTGTGTTTGCGGCCCTCGTGCTCACCAGTAAGCGGAACACCCAACCGCCTCCAAGTATCCTTAAAGCCTGATGTCCGGCTTTCCTTGAAGTATGATCGAAGTTTCGTGGAATCTTGGCTATTGAGTTTCCCTCGAGCATCTTAAGCTCCTCTCGTAAATTTCGCTCGCCCGTAAGTTCCCTCTAACGAAGCCGATTTCTATTTCGAAGCCAACTCATTCCCTCCTCTGCCAACTATGGAATTGGCCCATTTTTTAATATCAACTTCTATTATTTCAATTGGGTTCCGGCGAGGATTTTCAAGTGAGTCGTAATGCTTTGGCCTTTTTCGTGAGAGCAGAGCATATAGGAAGTTGGGAACGTATCCGGAACTCATATCGGACCATTCGTATGCACGGTCGGTTATCGAGCGTTCGATTAGTCTCGTTCCCAGAGACAATAGTTAATCTTTATTGGCGATTTCATCCTGTCGCTTTATCGGCCTCGCTCTTTTTCCTTCTTTCCGTCCTTCTTGCTACTTCCTCGGAGACTTGCCAGTAAGTTTCACGATCGTGTCCCCCCCGTTTCCCAACTTTCTCGGCCACATACGATATTCCACTTGTCGAGTGGTTCCAGTCACGTTCTCGTAGATACCGTCGGCAATCGGGCAGCTTGAGTGACTCTTATGAATCCGAATCTTCATTTGATTTATTGGTTTCGCTATTTCGCGATATCTAATTTCCGCCTTCGGCAAATATAATAGGCGAATAAAGATAGAAAGAATCAAGTTCTTTCAGCAACATCCGCTGGCTTAATTTTGTGCAGTATAAAGTAGTGGAAATATGTCACTTGATATTCGACGGTGCCGCTCATGTTATTAACCCCAATTTCAGACACCGATAATCGAAGCCCAGCTTCACAGTCTCCCATGTAATAATCTCGAATTAATTTATGCCTCGTTCAGCCAGCAGCCCTATCCCATCGATGTAAGGCTAGTGCCGATTAAAACGCGCCGCTGGAAATTAGAGCGTCAACGTTAATATCGAAGCTGACCGTCGGCTATTCAAGCAAGTTGGCCAGCCGAGAGGCTGGAGCGTCCCTTGAGGATTTATTTGGGGGTTAAATCTCGCGATGCGTTAATTCGAGACTTTATCATCACGGAAGGCAGAGTTGGAGGGAGGAGGCTGAGGATCCGCGCGCATAACTTTCGAATACCAGGGCGGCTGGTGGTTGGTGTGCACTCAGCACTATGAATATTTATGATCTATAATGTATGGCTGCGCGGCAGGCAAGTGGAAGCCTCTTTTTTCTTGTTACATCGCGCCGCTGCCGTCGCCGTCGCCGACCTCCTCGACGTCGCGAAAGGAAATCTATCGTAATTGCTGCATCGACGAAGCGACGATCGTGGCGCGCTGGAAAAATCGAGGGAAACCCCATCGGGTTGCGCTTTCTTCCTGAATATTCCAGGGCTTTCTTTTGCCCGCATAATTTAACGGGGTGCGCGTGGAGAGTTGTAGAATTAATTCCAAGACGAGTCTGGGGCCTTTAACGCCAGCGCAACCCTTTCCCTTTCCGCCCCATTTGTGTGTCGGTTTCCAGCTGGTCGCCTTGTCGAGACACGAGACCGCCCCCGAATTCCTCCGCTCACGAGAGCAATTTTAATGCGTCAGTACCGTCGGTGCCAAGGCTTTGTGAATTAAGCTTTCATAAATTCCTGCCTCCTTCCAGCCCGCTCTCTTCCTCTCAGCCTCCTTCTCCACCTCCGCCTTTTCACAGTCGAACATTTCAGTCTGCTCGAGTGCTTCTTGGATTTCCAAGCCCAAGCAGCCCTTTTCCGGCTATAGATGCGCGTTTTTCTGAAGAAAAAACGTGGTATCGTCATTCGTCCGACGTCGAAATGAAGCCCCGCGTGGGATGGTAGCACATGTCAGCTCTGAAAGGAGCGTTAGTCACGGTACAGCCAAGGGGAGTCTCCTGTTCGCACGTGGCGATCTTTAGGGTTCGCTTATCTTAGCTACCCACATACCACCCCCTCCCAGTTTCACTCCGCCGACTATTCCTTTCGGTAAAAAAGCCATTCCTATCATTCCTTCGATTCTTCAAACATTCCTTTATGCATAAAAAATACGCAATTGTATAGAAAATACTCGGAAAGGTCCTCCTGATTAATTTGTCCGGTCTGATTTTTACGATTTTCCAGAAATTTGTGTACTTTGGCAAACGGTTAGTAAATCAATTGTTTGAGTCTCAAAACGGGTAGAAAATATGAAACCAGTGGGAGAAATGCCGGAATTGTACCGAAAACAGGCCGAGAGGCCCACCAGAATGATTAATTTCATCTAATTCCGACGGTTTTCCTCATGTTTTTTTATCTTCCCGATCTTTCCCGGGGCTGAAACTTTGTAGAAAGTGTTTTTTTGCATCGAGGAAAACGTAGAAAAAATTCCAGAGCCCTAGCTCAAAATTCATTTTTTCGCAAATTTTTTAAGGCATACCCCTTCAAAAATTTTCGATTTTTCGAAGGTTCTGGGACCGGGACGAACGCTTGATTTTTCGATTGCTCGTGTCTCAAAACGGATAAAAAACATAAATGTTGTGGGGGAAATGCCGGAATTCTACCTAAAACACATGGAAAACAGATCTGGAATATTTTATTTCGACTGTTTTTGCCATGTTTTTTTATCTTCCTGACCTTTCCCTGGTCTGAAACTTTGTAGAAAGTGTTTTTTTGCATCGAGGAGAAAGTAGAAAAAATTCCAGAGCCCTAGCTCAAAATTCATTTTTTCGCAAATTTTTTAAGGCATACCCCTTCAAAAATTTTCGATTTTTCGAAGGTTCTGGGACCGGGACGAACGCTTGATTTTTCGATTGCTCGTGTCTCAAAACGGATAAAAAACACAAATGTTGTGGGGGAAATGCCGGAATTCTACCTAAAACAGGTGGAAAACCGATCTGGAATATTTCATTTCGATGGTTTTCCTCATGTTTTTTTATCTTCCCGACCTTTCCCGGGGCTGAAACTTTGTAGAAAGTGTTTTTTTGCATCGAGAAGAAAGTAGAAAAAATTCCAGAGCCCTAGCTCAAAATTCATTTTTTCGCAAATTTTTTAAGGCATACCCCTTCAAAAATTTTCGATTTTTCGAAGGTTCTGGGACCGGGACGAACGCTTGATTTTTCGATTGCTCGTGTCTCAAAACGGATAAAAAACATAAATGTTGTGGGGGAAATGCCGGAATTCTATCTAAAACATATAAAAAACCGATGCTGAATAATGAATTTTGCCTAATTCTGGTCGTGTTTTGTATGTTTTCCATTCTTTCCGACATTTTCCCTGTCTGAAACTTGGTGAGGAATATTTTCTTGCATCAAGGAAGAAGTGACATAAATTCCAGAGCCCTAGCGGAAAGTTAATTTTTTCGGAATTTGAGACACATACGTTTAGACAAGGGAAGGCAATCATTCTTCGTGTATAGATTGGATTAGATTCGAATCCTTGGATACACTTGGAATTCATTAGGGGACACATAGGGTGGCAATTCAATCTGGGAAGTCTGGGAAGTCAGCTGGCCGGATCGGTCGGTAGAAAATCTTGGCCATTAACCCCGGGGATATATTCGTTCACATTACGTTCAAGGGGGTGCTTCGCGTGAGCAGAGTGAAGACGCAGGCTGCATTTTATGACGGGATTTCCATTAATCACCTCATCATTCTGAGCTCCTGCTGAGTCCAGTTGAAACTTGGCCCTCCATTCCGGAGTTCTTCCTATTGGAGGCTCCGATCCGTCTTTCACTTACGACAGAGGGTGACAGTGTTGCGCGAAAGTTTGCCAATACGCTTGAGGAGGTCCCTCATCGCCTTAGCGAAGCTTTCTTCTCGCGGAAGAAGCGAGGGGTGAAGAGACGAGAAGGAGGAGGAAGAGTGACGGGAGCAAATGATCGGAGTGGTTTGTTCCCATTGACATAACGCGGTCGTTAAGCGAGTCGATTTTCGGGGCGGCAGTGGCTCGAGCAAATAAAGTGAAGACCGCAGAGGATACTGGCACACGTTCGAGGAAACCGCAGGCCCAGAAGAGAGGAGGAAGCGGTGCCGTGTCACGCATCGATCCCATCCCCCGAATCATACACGTTTGTACACGTTTGTCGACCGATCTCCCAGGATAATTCTGCCCTTTCTGCGTTCACTCCATATTTATACTGTATTTCCAACCGATATCCCCTGCCACACGTCCCTAACACCGGATACATCAGCCGTCGACTTTGATTTCTCTATGTCGGTTACTCTGCGCCACGCTCCACTTTTACCACCTGTCATTTAAGCCACTAGAGATAAAACAGTGGCTTAAAGTGAAAAGTTAAAGCGTAAGAAAAAGTGTCTAATGGAGAAGAATTGCATAACGGGTTAAACACGTAAAACGTCGGCTTCACATTTCCCTCGGGTAACTTTCGACCGATTCAACGAAGCTCTTTCTGTCGACAAAGGCTGGGTAATTAAGTGGACGGGAGGCGAGGTGAGGCGAGGTGAGGCGAGGTGAGGCGAGGCCGGGAAAAAAGTGCGAAATTTCACAGCCGGCGTGTTAGTGGAGGACTGCTCTTTCGCATTCTCCACGTGGCCGTGTAATTCGATTCGAATTCGACAGCGGCAAGCTTCCGCCGGTGAATTAGCAAGGTGTGCGGCTGCCCCCGGCAGCTAGTTGCTAATGGGAGTAAGCAGTTTAAGCCAAAAACAGGAGAGGCGGTGCCGGGCGGCCGGGCTAGTTTCTCGCCGTAGTTGCCGAACAATAGCCGACAAATCCCCTTAGCGCGCGCGGCCCGCGACGCCCCGAAACAATGCACGCGCATTTCTTCCTTGGAATCAGCCGCTCGAGACACATTATAAACAATACAGACACGCCCCCACCCACTCTCTCTCCAACTAGTACTCTGTGTTCCCAAGGAAATCAATGAGGGAGACTGCTAGCCGAGGATAAAGCGTCGGATATTCTTTTACGCCTGGATATGCCTATTGTCTCGTGCTTCCCGGTGAATGAGACTGGGCCTCTCTTCCTTTCTCCTCGAGGGCAGGATAGCCCGAGAGCAGGGGTGAGACGGCGACAGAGTTAGAGGTGTACCCTTTCGACGTAAACATTGTAGAGCCATTCATCGGATAATTCAAGAGGAGCAGCTCTTGGAATGGGGGGCGGAGAGAGGCTATAACTTGTGCGGTAAATCAGCCGAATGTGGCCAGGATCGGGGCTCTCCTCGTAATTAGAATAATCGAAGGACTATCGTTTGGGAGGGCCGTAGGGCTTGACGCGCGCGCTCACAGGTTCATCCGTTTAATTACTGCTAGCAGCGGCGGCGGCAACGGCAACGGTAGCAGGAGCATAGAGGGAGAGAAGTGAACGAGAGAGTGGCGTTATATCCGCTGGGTGGAGTGCGGGTAGTGGCCGGTTGCAGCGGTGCATAGGTTTTCAGGGGAGATTTGCTCGCGGATTAATCGAGCGGAGGAGGGTAGCCAGTAGGCAGTCGTTATCGGTAGGAGCGGGGCCGCAGATAATGCTTGTCCGGATGCAACTGCGGAGGGTTGCGGATAGAGAGACGAATGGTGGCGTGGATCAAGCCTACTGCCAGAGCACGCCACGCCACGCCACGCCGTCGTTCGCTCTCTACTGCTTGCTTGCTTGCTTGCTTGCTTGCTTGCTTGCTTGTCCATCCCCGGACTCCGAGCCTGCTGAGCATCCTCCTGCGAAATAGCTGCCCGACGCGATTGCTTTCCTCGTAAAGCAGCCCGACACGCGTGCCTCCCGACGCTCGGCGCATACCTATGCCAACCGGACACCCTTCCAACACCCGCCCGAAAGCATAATTGCGTGTCTCGGCCCCGATCTCACGTTTCAAGAGAGCCGTCCCCATTAAATTGCTCCCTCCGAATCCAGCAACACGAGACCTCGACACGATAAAGAGGACAGCTTGCTACGCACTTTCCCATTACCATCATCCTCGCACGAGGTTTTTTGAATAAATGCTCGACATTTGTTTCGGATTGAAAAGATGAGGATTTCTTAGAGGATTATCGTCCTCGGCCTTACGATGTTCATTAGAGGGAGGTTGCCGAGGGGGTGAGAGTTGGGAGGGATTGCTCGATTCAGGGGCTTTTTAATAACGCCGCGAGACAGCCACTTCCTTGGCGAGTTAACGACGGGCATTATCGATTGATTCACTTAGGAGTCTGCGTGAGCATTAGCGGGATTACCGGGCGCAGTCGCTCCGCCTATCTCGGAGACACACCACACTCTAGAGTCTACAGAGTCTACAGAGTCTAGAGGGGAGAGAGAGAGGATGCTTCGACGCGCGCCAGCTCAGCCGTGAATTGTAATCCCGACGTGACTCCGTTTCGCTTTTGTATTCTCTCGGGCGAGCGACGAGTAGAAAGTGCGCGATAACTTTATGCCATCTTGATTCGCTATAATGATTTCTCCAGGGGCCAAGCTTCCAGCCCGGCCAGCCTCTCGCTCCCGTAAGCGTAGCTACACATTCAGTGAATGCGGATTGAGGAGGGCTGCCTCTTTCCAAGGTAAACGAGTATCGCTGTGTTTCACCGCTCGCTGGAAAATCGTGTGCGAGCGCATCCGCATAATTATTCGAGAACGCTATGCCCACCCACTCCACGCGCTCCCCTTTTCCCGAGGAAATCACGCAATTTCCGTAATACGTTTTGCTCGTCCGCGAACTGCTGGTGCCCGGAATGCTCCACTTTCCTCGGGCGCTCGCGCGCGATTACGACTTCTGCCTTGAAAAGCACTCTCTCCTTTCCCTCCATTCGTACTCCCACCACGCCGCTTGCACTGCTATCTCCATTCGAGCCTCGAAAATTTACTCGTACACTCACTCCATCGGCAAGAAAAAGAGAGATGAGCCGGAGCGCGAGCGGCAAGAAAAAGCGTACGGACTCTATCTTGATTGGGGTATGCTAATGCGGCGCGAGGCTGTAGCAGTTAAGGGGCTATTTCTTCGGGTACTCGAACATGTAAGCGTGCGAAAGTAAGCGATAGAATGGGGATGAGCGAGGGTACTCCATTTGCGATGAAAAAGAAAGGCCGCGCCGACCAGGTGAGCTTCTGCCACCGAGGGAAAAAGAAGTCTACCCTTTCTTTTTCTACGGCTCTCTCTCTCGCTCTCTCTCGCTCTCTCCATTTATTCCTCGGTGGTCGGGAAGGAACACAGAGTGGGCGGGCTGCATGCCACTATCGGATTTTATCGTGCGTTCGGCCCTCCATCTGCCCGGAGAAGAAACGTTTATTCGCCGCTTTATTTCCGCTCGCCTGTACACGGATGGATGCCGCTGCCACTCGCAGAGAAGAGATTCTCACACGCGCGCGTACACTCGAATGAAGAAAAAAGGAAAGCCGGAGACCCCGGCAACTTTCTTCTTCCCTCTTGCACGGCGGAATCGTCGCGAAGTTTCCGTGGGGACCGATGGGAAAACGACGTGGAAAGTGGCGCGGGATTGCGAGGACGCGTGTCTGGGATTGAGGTTTCCAAGTTTTCGACTTATTCCGGATATCCCACGCTGCTGACTCTTCTTTGCTCTCCTCACTCGCATCCCCTCCTTTCACCCTCCTAAACTTCCCGACCTCTCGCATTCGAGAATCTCGTTGAATTTTCTTCCTTCTTGAATTTAGTTAAACAAATTTCCACTTTGGTCAGCGTATCCCCGCTGCTAATCGACGCGTGGATTATTCACATCCGACGAGCAACGGTTATCCCTCGGCATCGTCAATATTGTCGACCGCATTTCATCCCTGGGCATGTATGTGTTTGATTGATATTTTGTTCCGGCGCGATGGTCCTGCGGAATGGGAATTCCAGGCCCCTTCCACACCTGCCAATCCTCCCCGCACTCCACCGCCTCATAGAACGCAGCTTGCTCTAATATCCGGGTATTTGGGCGTAGAATCAGGCCTGTCTGAAAATCGGCCACGCGACCCAGTTCGGAGTAACGTGGAGAAATGACAGGCATTCATCCCTGCTAATTCCGGTATCAAGCGGTTCATGTACTGTGGAGTGTTCGCGCACGCTCAAGGAAGAGATAGGCAGGAAGGCAGGAAGGCAGGAAGGCACACCAGGCAGGCAATGCTTAGAGGGAAGCGATAGTTTCCTCGGATGACTCGGATGCTCTGTATATCCTCGGTGTATGTGGGCCACTGGAGAGCTCCGCCCTGTTGCTTTTAGTTGATGAATACACTCCTCTTTCGTTTACTCTCTTTTAGCAGCCTCGCCGAGAGCTGCTGCCGCTGCCGCCGCGCGTGGACCTCCACTGCATTCTAGCCTAGTGAGCGGGCCTCTCATATTTTTACCTGGCAATTAACTGAACTTTGCCTTTCCATTTCAATAGGTCATGCCCTCTCCCTTCCCTTCCTCCGCGGCAGGCATTTCATCCCTTTGCCAAATAATCCGTACCGTTTAACCGGGCCAACATAAGTTTACTTGTTTCTCGAAACCGGCTCGAAAGTTATTCCCGCGACCAACTGTCCCGAGTGGCTCTCCTGGCTGCGCTTTTTTTTCACCGAAAGAGTAACTCGTATAGGAATCAAGAGGGGCGAAAAGTTGGGCGGTGCTTTTATTTTCACGAGTGTTGGGCTTTAATGTTGGAAAATGTAGGCAGCAGAGATGGGAGTGGGGCGTAGGCTTGCGGTTCCATTGAGGAGGATAGTGAGCAAGCCCGCCTCACATTCCCCATTTCCGCCAGATTATATTTAATGAAGGTCCGCAGCGACAGGTCAGCGGAATGCCTGCCTACCGAACTAGAGGCCAGTGGTGTGTATGTATATACACACAGCTGATAGGACCAGCCTGGCTTTAAACAGGGGCTAACACCGTCGCCAGATAAAAGCCCTTTGCATTAGAGTCCGCGAATAATGCTCTTCCCTGCGATGGACTTACCGAAAGCGTCCGTTGGACTAAATGCTCGAGTGCACCTGCACCGAGAAAATACCTTGCGACGAGCTTATTCATTTTCCGTGCTCCCCCACTCCACTTTGAGTTGAGCCCCGGTTCAACAACTCGATGCTATATAGATTCACGCATTACTAGAAAAGACAAGGTGTCTCTTCCTAAGGCGAAAATCGCCAGGCATTATTACATCAGGGCACTTTCGCCCATTGTCCCTCGGAATTTTCCTGCTATACGTAGTACTGGCGGACTAAAGTGGGGAGTGGAGTAATGGGTGCTGCTGGTGCATTCACGGCCGATCTCACTCGCCTTTCCGCTTGTTTCGGCCAAGTTTCACGAGCGGGAAGTTCGCGCCGTTAGCGTAAGTAATGTCTTCCATTATCACCCGCCGCTAGCTGTTCTCCTTTCGTCCGCTCTTTCTCCCCTTCATCTCGCGCGCCCATCGAAAGCCACACGACGCCGACGTGCTTCGAACACTCGGCGGTGCGTACCGGCTTTCTTCCGGTCCCCCTTTTGCCTTCTGAATGCCATTCGCTTAATGCGCGATGCCCGCCTCGAAAATACACTTTCCAAAAGAGACCTCTCGCCAGTCCATCATAATCTAATGGCCTGATTACTGTTGCCTCCTGCACGGCCCAAGTAGAACGGACCATTTACAGTTCGGACAGGTATTCACCCTTCGAGCGATAGCGGAAAATCTAGGCTACACTGAACGAGGCTGAAGTTTTTCTACTGCTCGGAGGTGAGTAATCGTGAAAGCACCATTCGCAGATTAGAAGGCCGTGCCGAGCACCGAGGTTTTCATTTTAATTGGCAGATTTCAAGTCAATGAAACTTTAAATGAATACGGATGCACCGACTACTCTTCACGACACGTTTAATTAAGGCCTGTTTTTCGGCGCCTTCCAGCCCTTCCCACCCAGACTGGTTTTTTGTCACTCCCTCGATCCGCCGCGGCAACGCGCGTCGTGGCGTACTAATTAGCCCGTAAAATCGCACGTTTAACGCGTGTAGACGGCTCGCCATTTCACCTCGGCTTCTTTCCGAGTTAATTCGTTCTAACAGAGTGTGCGCTCCTTGCTTTGCTAGGAATTACACGCCGGCAAACTACTTGGCCGCTAATCCCTCGAGTTTTTCCGTGCTCTCCTAAGCGTCGATCCCGATTGATCCGGGCTCGTTTAGCTAAATAGCCGAGATCGAGGCTGCAGCCAGGCAAAACAGTGGCTTTCCGGGTAGCGACCGCGCTTACAGCGATCCCAAACCATAAATCCGTGCCGCCTTTTTGCCGCGAGCTGTAATCCTACGGTTAGCCTCGCATATGTTGTCCGCTCTCGCGCCAACAACTGCCTGCAACGCCCGATTAAAGCTGCTACTGCGTTTCAGCAAAACCACCCAAGCATTACGACCTTTTCCTACCCGCATGGCGCGCCACGAAATTCGACTCTGTTCCTCGATCAATGTAAACTAGAATACCAAATCAAAAGTGGAAGGGCTAATGAAAGAGCGTCTATCACAGTGGTTGAGTGTGGCTTAATTATCCATGAGAGGAGCTTTCATGGGAAGTTATCAGGGCGGGGAGAATGTGCGACTACTCGTCAAGGATGAGCGATAGGCTACTGGAAACAATCGGCAAGTGGGGAGGCGGCGAGGCCGATGCTCCGACTGGCACAGTAAATCCGTCAACAATGGTTGAATTCCGCGGGAGTGGGGCGACTAGGACTAGTAGAAGTCAGAGTAGGGAGTGGAAAATCGATGGTAGATCTTGGCGGCGGAACTCGTTATATTGCGCTCGGCGGCGGCAGCGGCGGCGGCAGCGGCGGCGGGCTCACCTGAAGCATCATCATCGGATTCGAGGCCGCGAGTGCTCCACTGACTGAGAGAGCAAGTAGTAGCAGGAAGCGCGCGCAGTGAGTGAGTGCTACTGGCAGCCAGTACTTGCCGCTCACATTCTCGGGAATTGGAGTAGAAGGAGGAGGGGCAGAGCGCGAGGAAGGGAGAAGAGATGTGTCGCGAGTTGGTTCGGGTTCGCGCCTGGAGAGTCCATTGCCAGAGTCGTCTCGTCGCTCGTCGCTCCTGGTTGCCATTCCCCGCGAGACTGATGAAAGAGAGAGCGATGAACGAGGACGAGGGCCTCGTCCATATTGTTTCGATATATCCGGCTTCCCACAAATTGAAGAGAAATATTTGAAGAGCCGGCAGGCCTTCTCTCATTCGCTCACTCGTTCCCTCGGATTGATCGGGTCGTTGTACCCGTGGCCGGATGCTGCTGCTCTTTAATTCGCGCGAACGAGAGCACTCGGTGAGCACGCGCCACCGCTTCCTCCCTCGCTGCCTCCTTCTTCCATTCTCGTCTTTCGGTTACCCGTTTTTATTCCTTCCCTTTCAACCAGCCTCTTCTCTTTCTTCCTCCGACTACTCTTTCTCTCTCCTCTCGCTTTCTCTTTAGTCGCGCGAAGTGTAATCACGCCGCGAAGGGAGATATTTACGCGAACTGGGGCGGAAAACGCCACGGACGCAGAGGGAACCTAGCAGCAACCCCGATGACTCCTGCTTCCACTCGAAGCCGGAAATTTCACGGGAGACAAAAGCCATCGTAAATGCGGTGGGGTCTTCGAAATTTTCCAGTCGCCTGTTCCACACATTGTTTTAAAGAGATCCCGTTCATTTGATGCTCTTTTTCCTCAAGTCCTCTTGTTCTATGTTGCGCGAGATCGAGCTATCGGGCTATAGATTTCTGCCAGGACTTCTCAATTGTAGTGGATGATTCGAGCAGGCCCCTTTTCTTCCCTCACTTGCTGGATTCCCTTGGTTGCAGCATTTCCTCCTTGCTCTTCTAGTTAAAGGAGCATTAAAGTGTCGTTTTCACAAATCAACAGTGTCAACGACACTTGTCGGGTCCAGTGGGAGCAGGCTGGTCTTTCCCGATGGTCCTGTGGAATTTAATTTCGCCAAGGATGTCCGGGGAACGTCTTGTACGGACAGGTTTAATGTACTCAAGCGCTAAGGGCGCGCGAAGGGTGTAATGGAATTTTTCCCTCGGCCTCTCCTCCTTCCCTCTTCTAATTAGTCGACGCTTGAAGTATGATCTCGTATCAAGTGCTGCCTGACTGGGATCGCGACTATGCCTCGTTACAAGGACGGCTGAGAGTGGTCGGTACTCGTAAAGATCGACATCGGGTTACGGTAATCGGGCACGTGCGTGGGGGGTAAACGAGACTGGGGTAAGGTGGGCTGCGGCGGCCGCGTGGTCTTCTCGAAGCCAAGCAAGCTTTACGAGTTTGGGATTCGATTCTTCGATCTCTTTGGGGATCGTTAGAGGCGGGCCGCGAGCGATACGAGCCCCCTGGGATTATCTTACACCTCGGAAAGAACAAGTTGACAGGAAACCACGCCAAAAATCTTGAGCTATCCTTTTAAATCTTTGCAATCACGTACATTCTCGCTTAAGTAAAGTCTTTTTCCGGATACAGAGATATCCAGTTGTCATTGGCAAAGACGAGTAGATGTTTCTCGGCTTGCTGTTTAACGAGGCGCAGGGGATTAGCACTTTTCGACTGCTGATGAATAACCAGTCGCGAGTAGTCCGGCTTTTAAGTATTGCCCGTGACAGCTAATCGATTGGCCCGATACAAAGCTGAACCAGCTCTATCCTTCTTCCTCGGCGGCCCACCGCCGCACCACTCCCTCTCTTTCTCTCGACGCCCCTCCTTCCCCATCCACCACCTCTCCCTTTGCCAATTCGTTTGATATTCGTGGTTAAACGAGTTAATGGCTTTGGTAGTCACCCGTCCATTTTTTCGCAGTGTGCAGCGTTCATTTAAACGAACTTTCAACGGCATTGTACTCGCCTCTCATGCATGCTGAAAGGACCGCGTTGCTGACAGGGAGCTTCCACGGCTTTTTCAAATACCTCCAGCCCATCCCACGTGTTTCTCAAATTTGAATCATCCAAGTTTATCGAGCGAAGTTCTACGCTTCACAGATAAATTCATCTATCCTTTGGAACTGAAGCCAGCGTGACTTTAAACCCCCAGGTGGATCTGAGTGTACGAGAAAAAAGCATCGGCTTCAGAATTAATAGGTGGACGCTCGTGATTCGATTACGAGGGTGAGATCGCGGACCGTCGGATTCTCGGAGAGAGTGTCTGCCTCGATATTTAGATTCATAGGGTTGCAGGAGTATCGGCATGAATACGGGTTATAGGGAAGGACGGCATTGCACAGGTAGAATGGAGAGATCGGCGTGTGCATAGGTAGAATCGAGAAAGAAGGAAGGGAGAAGGTATGGATGCAGGCGGGGCTCGACGGTACAGAGAGGTAGCCGGCAAGCAGGCAAACAGGTACGCTTCAGAATCAATATTTGCTCGATACACGACGACGACGGTGCCCTGTTTTCAATGCACCCGCCATCGCACATAGGCCATACGACGTATCGTGTGTACTCCCTCCTACTCTCACCCTCTTTATCCAACCCCCCTACCCTCTCCTCTCCTCTCTGGCTCCGTCTCTCTTCGGTTTGTCACTCTTATGTGCCAGGATGACGGTGGACTGGTTGCCACGTTACTCGAGCCGTGACTCGCGAGCTCTCGCCCGAACCTACGCGAACCCCTCAATCTCGAAAGCTCCGCTCGCCTTCTTCGTTTATGTTCAGCGATCATGAATGAAATTTTTCCCGACTCCGCGCCACCCACACCACTTCACTCGACATCTCCTCCGATTTCCCAAAGAGCCCTTTCGCACTTTCCTCCCACTTTCCTCGCAGTTTCACTCAAGACTCGTACTTTGATCCAGCTCGGAATAATTTGGATATTTTTGAAGCTTATCCCGACTAGCGCCTAGCCTCTCCTTGAAATATTCCAGTCGCGCTCCTAGAGATTAGATGATCCCTCTTGGGAGGAGGATCTAATGGATCTCGTGCCGGTGGATATCGGGAGAAGGGCCGCGTATCTAGTCGTCGGCTAATGCGAGCGCCGAGACGCATCTATCGGAACTCACTGCAGTAGATCGGTTTAATTGCGCAGCTGAGGTACACACAGAGAGAGTGCAGGCGGTGGCACTCTGGTGCTTGGGTGCATTCGCAAATTGCCGCCGGCGGGCTTGGAATGCCTAAATATCGATAATCACTTGAACGACAATATCGAGTCGGCACGATCGCGTATTATTTGCCGGCGCGGTATAACGCGTCGCCGGGAGCAGTCGAGCTTTTCTCGGTAATGCGTGTTTTCGAGTCCCCCCACTCATAATTGACCTAACAAAAAGGTCGTGCGTACTTTCCTTCGGCTCCAATTAGCGTCTGCGTGGTCGATGCCGAACGACGGAAAAAGCCCGGAGTTGCAATCGAGCCGAGGAGTTTCCCAAGTTTAGCCAGCATTAATATTTACCCGATTTCAATTCCACTCCTTCCAGTCTCTCGGCCGATGCCTTCGCATTGCTAATAGCTTGGCAGTTAAGGACGACTTTGAAAGCGCAAACTGCTCTTGCAGCTCTTTTTCGGGAATGTGCGGGGCCGACTTGAAAGCACATTCAAAAGTGCCGGGATGTTGCGGGAATCTTTGTTCGTTCGTGGCGGAACTATTGGGGGGAGTTCTTGCTGTGGTTCTAGGCTGGCAGCTTGAAAGGAGAGTTCAAGACTGCCACTCGAAAAGAATTGGTAGGGAGCGGGGAAATAGGAAGAGTGTATTCCACGCGAGGAAAGGCCTCTCGTTCGAACTCGAGAGAAATTGTAGCTCTTTATATGGTGTGCCTGCTCGCCGAGTTGTAGGCTGCAGGAGGGCACCCAAAATTTCTATCTAGAATCCAAGCACGAACCGACGCCGCGCCGCGCCGCGCCGCGCCGGTCGCTAGTCAGTCGGTCGCTTGAAAGCGAGCTGAAGAAGCAGCTACGGAGAGGACGCGCCACCAACTACGGAAGCTCTTCTAGATTTATCGAAGTTAGCCCCAGGTTGAACTGTGCGAGATGTATCGCCCCATTCCAAGCCCTATTGATCTCGATATTCTTAAACTAGATATGCCCGACTTATCCATTCAATGCCTTCCAATATGCACCTTTCCAATCCAATCATTCAGTCATTCAGTATAACATATTGTAATGTATGCCAAGGCCTTGCAAAGTAAGTTAATTCTCCGCATTGGTAATCTCAAAGTGTTAATCCCAGGCGAAACAAATAGTGGATTTACCTCTCAGCTAGAAGTCTAAACGGCGAACTGAACTTCGCAGGGTAGGTTGGTGCGCGTTCCTCCTCTCGCCGAGATTATCGGGTTAATTAAAGCGAGTAGAAAATAGCAAGATGGACCGGACTGATAATACGGTGTGATTAACTAGAGGGCTTTCTCGTGTCCCCGCGATATATCTCTTTCACGCTGGAAAAGATTCCCCGGAACGCGGGTTCCGCTTTTATTTTCGTTTCAATCGCCTTTTTTGTTCGAGAAAGTAGCGTGTCGCGGCGTCACAGTGGTGAGTTTCTTCGGTGGGTAAAGGTCTACATTTAAAGGGCGGCGAGTGAGAAGGAGAAAGGGATGGGATGTTTCGTCTGGCGGTGACGGCGGCGGTGACGGCGGCGGTGACGGCGACGGGGACGGCGACGGCGAGGAAGTTTCCAAGGTTTTTTTAATGAGGACGTGCGTACATCTTTAGACGCGTGAGGTCTGCCGAGATAAAGAAGGGCTGGCGCGCGAAGGGCTGGGAGGAAAAAGACAGGGAAGGAAGAAAGGCGGCGTACGTTGGAATCCTTGAGAGTCGAGGAGAGCGAACACTCGAGGGCCCGGCTATACGGTTAATTATTTACTCGAGTACAGCAGCAGCAGCAGCAGCAGCAGCAGGGGCCAGGCCTTTCTGTCCTATGACATACTCGAAAGGCCCTGCATGTATACGTCTATACGTGTCTCTGAAGCTCTTCCCCCTCTGCCCGCCCCAACTCCTCCCTCTCCCTCTATCCAATGCTTCACTCGAGTCTGCCCAACTTCTCGAATAAGCTGCGATCACCAACTTCTCAATTCGCTTCGGCTCAGCCACTTTCCAAAGAAGAGAGAGTGTCTCTCCTCCCTTTCGTCCCCGAAACTTTCTTTTGCTTCCCTCACTTGTCTCGGTGGTTTCGTTCAAACTCTCAGCGCACCGATCGCACGCGTCTACCAAAATGAGTATTTTCTCTTTTTCCCGTACGAGATATATATTTATCTGGCGGAGAAAAGGAGAGTGAATTGGAGGCGCACCCTCACATAAGCCGATCGACAGGCTTCCATCGAAAGAATGGGAAAGGGGGTGGCTGTAATGCGCGGATAAGAAGTTCATCGTTTCCCAGGGTGCTTCTTTAACCACGTGCTCTAAGGATATATTCCGTCCTTTCCCTTCCGTAAGCCATCTCTTTTTCCCTCGATGAATTAAATATATTTACTATCTATTCTTCGCGGCACGCTTTTAACTCTCTTGTGGGGAGTGGGGCGGAGAGAAGGAGGGAGAGACTCTTTTCACTGTGGAGTCTCACTCCTCTAAAGAGACGGTACGTCCTATTATCGGATAGCGAAACTTGGTGTGTGGCGCGGGAAGGAAAGGGAGGGTGGGTGGTGGCGCGCATTAGCGGATCTTCTAATTAACGAGTTCCCCATTCACAAAGAGCTGGCGGCCGTTTGGGGATGGCGCGATGTACCAGGCCATTATCCTCGCATCTCTGGCAAGAGATGGGGTGTGTGCGCGTGTTCTTCTTCGGTGACTCTGGCGTCGCGATGCCTGGCAGCCGGCCAGGAAATCAGAGGAGTGTGTGTGCCGCGCCGCGCCCGAGAAGACGGTCTGCGCCAGAAATGCGAGCAGCATCCGCACGGAGCATATGCATAACTATCGAAGCCGCCCGTTCTCCAGAGTATCGGCGACGCGTGCATTCCTGAATTATGCATAGGTCGTCTAGCGCGTATTTGCCCGACTAAATCCTAGCTGGCGGGCTTTGTCGGGGGGCATCGACTCTACTCCACGCCTTCCTTTCGCGCCCGCCACCAATTTACTTTCCCTTAAACCCAAAAATGGCCAACAAGAGGGATTGAACTTAGCCCGCCCTTTCTATACCACTCGCTTCACCATTCGCTTCGAACGCGGCTGCTTTTCCTCTCTTTCCGGTGATGGAATTTTGTGACTACGGAGAAAGGGTACGTATTTGGGTACTGTAGCCGTATTTCACTCGGGTGTTAACTGATCGCCAATAGATCAACGCTGCTATCTCATTGTTTCAATTACTAACTGAATCGGTCGCGATGCTACAGTATTATCGTGCCATTGCATCTGCCAAGATAAATGCCGCGCAATCGCTTAAATAATGCTGACAGCGGTGCATGATGTATAGGACGTATTACCGATGAGCCGCGAGTGCCATTGCAATTCCCTCCCTTTCTCTCTGCCTCTCCCTTCCGAGGACATGCATGGAGAATGCGCAGAGAGTCAGCTTACCTCGCAAATTCAGGACTATCCCCTGAAAGCGTAAAATATCGCCGCGCTATTTTCACCAGTCGTACTTTATTTTCGTAATGTGGCCCGTGGTGATACTTCACCAGTCTAGCCGGTAATCCAATTGCATAATGCGAGTGAATGACAAAAGGCTGCTTAATTTATTCCGTTCATAAGCGGCGTGTTTAAAGCATCGCTGCCGTCAAAGAGACACCTCGATAAATATCTTATGAATATGTTAATTCGCATCATAAAAGAAAGGGAAGGAGAGCGAAGCAGAGTGTGAGTGATGGCTAAGCAAAAATGAGGAAACTCCCTTCCCTCTTTTTTCCCTTCCCTTTCTTCTTAACTTTTCCCTTGAGAATAGTAGCGACCCAGACATCCATTCGCCACCAGAAGATTCTTAAATTGATTGTTGGAAATACAATAACGAGGGGAATCCCTTCAGATTTCTATGAAAATCTGGCTTTTTAGGTACAAGTCTGGTCTTTAATCTACTGATTTTTTGTTTGCTACTCATTTTCATACTGAAACAATGGAAAACATTTGAAAAATCGAAAACTTTTGAAGGGGTATGCCTTAAAAAATTTGCGAAAAAAAAAATTTTGAGCTAGGGGCCTGGCATTTTTTCTACTTTTTCCTCGATGCAAAAAAACACTTTCTGCAAAGTTTCAGCCCCGGG
Organism: Ectemnius continuus; assembly: GCA_910591665.1. Taxonomy (NCBI): domain Eukaryota; kingdom Metazoa; phylum Arthropoda; class Insecta; order Hymenoptera; family Crabronidae; genus Ectemnius; species Ectemnius continuus. Next base: position 1,303,033 of record OU342866.1, read on the forward strand.
AAAGGTCGGGAAGATAAAAAAACATGGCAAAAACCATCGAAATGAAATATTCCAGATCGGTTTTCCACCTGTTTTAGGTAGAATTCTGGCATTTCACCCACAACATTTATGTTTTTTATCCGTTTTGAGACACGGACAATCGAAAAATGAAGCAGTCGTCCCAGTCCCAGAACCTTCGAAAAATCGAAAATTTTTGAAGGGGTATGCCTTAAAAAATTTGCGAAAAAATGAATTTTGAGCTAGGGCTCTGGAATTTTTTCTACTTTCTCCTCGATGCAAAAAAACACTTTCTACAAAGTTTCAGCCCCGGGAAAGGTCGGGAAGATAAAAAAACATGAGGAAAACCATTGAAATCAATTTTTCAGGATCGGTTTTCCACCTGTTTTAGGTCAAATTCTGGCATTTCCCCCACAACATTTATGTTTTTTATCCGTTTTGAGACACGAGCAATCGAAAAATCACGCGTTCGTCCCGGTCCCAGAACCTTCGAAAAATCGAAAATTTTTGAAGGGGTATGCCTTAAAAAATTTGCGAAAAAATGAATTTTGAGCTAGGGCTCTGGAATTTTTTCTACGTTTTCCTCGATGCAAAAAAACACTTTCCACAAAGTTTCAGCCCCGGGAAAGGTCGGGAAGATAAAAAAACATGAGGAAAACCATCGAAATGAAATATTCCAGATCGGTTTTCCACCTGTTTTAGGTAGAATTCCGGCATTTCCCCCACAACATTTATGTTTTTTTTCCGTTTTGAGACACGAGCAATTGAAAAATCAAGCGTTCGTCCCGGTCCCAGAACCTTCGAAAAATCGAAAATTTTCAAGGGCTCATTTTAAATCGAAAATTTTAAGCAAGGGCTCTGGTTTTTATATCATCGATTGCTCTATGAATACAAGCTTTGTACCTCAAATTTCAGCTCCTGAAAAAGTCAGGAAGCCTGGAGAAAGTGGAAAAAACCAGCTAAATTGGAAGGATATACGAGTAACTTTTCAGTAGTTTAGTTACTAGTCGACGTATGTGACATGCTTTAGTGGGAGGTAGCATCAAATATGTGAGGCTGACGTCGCTAGATGCCAGTCAATTGCTTTTTCTGAAATAGTGTCACGTTCCACGGGGCTCGTTGGGTTTTCCGGGCATGTTGAGGTCTTATCTCTCGTCTCATTATTATAGCTGCCTGTCACTTCGCTCTCTTTTACGACACCTGCCTTATTATAGACCGGTAGGACTTTGCGCCGCACCGTTTATAGCTTGCGCTTGGAATGAAAAATCCCGCTCTCCTGCGTAATCAGCAATCCAAAGAGTATTTCCGTCGGTAATCAGTGGAAAAGCCAGTTTTATGAGGTATGGGGCTGTGGGGGCGAAAGTTTTCAACGATAGGAAGCTGACCCGAAAATAGGAGGGGAATGTGTCGTGCTGATAAACAGGAAATCTTGTCTGAGGGCAGCGTAATAAGAGTAATCCGATTATCCTAATACGATCAGGCTAATGGGATCCATTTGAGAGAAAGAAGTAATCAGAAATCACTATCACAGTGCTAATAAACTATTAAATCCTATGATGAGATATATTTTCCCACCCCCCAGGAATTAGTTGAATAAAAGTGCTTGGTAACTAGCTTGGAGTGGTTCGCAGTCCAATCTGACACACTACTCAGACAAAGTCTCTCATTGTTAGCGTCCTTCTTGACAATCCCGAACCACCGTAATTATGAGCTTTCCAGCACAGGTAATCCACGCTCGTCCGAAGAATTACGTCTCTTAACTTTCCTCTTCTTCCCAGCCATCCACTTTTCCGCCTTTTTTTCCACCTTCTTTCTTTTTCAATCCCAGCACGCAGCGTGAACCGGGTAGCCAAGATCCCTCGGATTTCCGGCGTTATTGAGGCACCGCTGTTGAATTCGCCTCGGCGAATTTAATCGACCGCATGGGAAGAAATTTATTTTCAATTGGCGACTCGCGCGAGGAAGAACACAGCCACTTGAGTGGACCTCTATCACTTTGTTTTTCTTCTCTTCGTCTCGCACAGACTCACTTTCCCTCGCGTCCAGCTCTTCCTCTATCTTTCAATCTCTTGCGAGAGGGAAGATTAATTTCTCGCGGTAAGAGAGCAGCCCCAACTTTGCGGGTGAAGGAAGGGGGTGGGAGCCGAGCCGGGCCCAATTGGCCCGGCAAAGACGAGAGATTCAATTACATCGAAAACGTGGGGCAAAGGACGAGCCCTTTCTCCTCCTCCTCGCCATCCTTGCCTCACTCTGCGTGAAGCCAGATTAATTCGTCCTCTCTACTGCGGCGGACTGAGGGGTGCCTTCTTCCACTGAGCTCTTTTCCAATGCTCGACATCCTCCATTGAGCCTAAAAACGCGGACTTTTTCCCTCTCTCCCGTCGGCATCAAATTAATTATGGTCCTGCTTGATATTGCATTCCGGTAATGCGATCTGCTCCGTTGATCGGATTAAATCAAGTATTCCTTTAGTGCCCTCCCTCGCAGATACTGCATGTATTAGTGGCGTATTTTAAACGAAGCTTTTTTCATGAAAACGAAAATAGAAAGCTGGTAGTGTCCATTCGAAGGATAGAAAATCTAGATCACGAAGAGCACGGAGGGTCCATCCACCTGAGAAAGCGTGTCAGTGGATACTGGCGAGCAATCTATCACTCTCATTGAAGGAACCTTTAAGCCTTATTGTGCCAGTGTCTTTCGAGCTTGAAAGAAGGTAGCAGAAGTATTCTCAGTGGGCTGTTTCATCCCCGTGGCTTCTTCTGTCGCAGAATCGCATCACTTATCCCTCAGGCAGACAGGCGGACACTAGTCCAGAGCTAAGCTCGTGCAGAGGGTAACCTTTCCTATTTTTCACTTTACAGTAACCTCCAAATACTCTCCTCCAATTCTCCTCTTGGCTATTCCTCCATCTCGTTTTGCCTCGAATAAAACTGCTGCCGGCGAGAGAATTGATGTTTCTCGCTGTAAATTCGTCCTGTCTTTCCTTACACGTGTCGTCGCCAGACTGCCCGAGCGCACATTGCCCGTTGGGACCACCTACCACTAACAAGGGATTTCTGTCTGCCACTTGTGATCCTGCCTTTGCCTTCTTTTGCCTTGGTTCTTCCTGTTATCTTGCTTGCAGTATTGCCTTCGTCACTTTGTTGTTTGTTTCGATGATAGATGAAAGGATATATCCAATTAGTGAAGGATCAGTGACATCAATCAATCAACTTTCTTGACTGCAAGTTTGTAAATGCCTAACTTTCTATAAGTATACCCAACAGGGAACGCAAAGTTAAAGCTTCCCATTCAAGTGTATTACAGAGGTTTGGAAAAAAGTGTGTTAGGCTTGGTTACATATCTAGTAGGTGTCTAAAGTTGGTTGACTAGCCCCGGCGATCAACTAACTTGTGAATACGAAGCAGGAGAAGTTTGGAGTTGCGGCAACTTATGACAGAAGTTTCCTCGAATAGCTAGTAGCTCCTGAGCTTTAGCTTCTGCACGCCCGCATACATATGCATGCACCCACGAGAGGCCAAGTTTTCGCATGCTCGATAGAGCGTTAGTGATCCGGAAAGAGTTGACTTAGATACGAGACAGAATAAGAAAGTTTGCTTCCCTGTAGTTTGGATGTCAGCTTGTAATTTTAATGCCTGAGCTAGTGTTTTCATGTTTTTCTAACAAGGTTCCTTGTCTCTCGAGTAATTATGTAGGCAGCAGTTGGAGTTTACTCTTGGGATATGTATTCCGTCGTTAGCTTTAGCCTTTCTTTTTAGAATGGTTAGGGAGTTAGAGGGAGAATGGTGCACGTGGTAGTAAAACGAGGTACTGCTAGCCGTGAAGATAATGCGGCAGGCTCGTCTCGTGAAAACTCGGAAATAAAAATATAATGGCACGCTCTATGCGGAACTGGACCGCGAGAGAGCTTCCTGCATTACTCGGCGTCTTCAGAGACGTCCTCGTGATGCTGGTATGTTTTCGGAACATTAAGCATTCCTTTTGAGCAGGCTGTACAATTTCCCCCCAACAATTGGCAAGAACTAGGTCGGTATTTCTTAAGAAAACTACGTCATTTTCACCCATAAAAAAATTAAAGGCTAAATTTATTCAGCTGGTGAATACCAGTCTCGTGGCAGAACTGCCATTGATTTTCCAATAGCATTGGAAATGGTGAGACGAGAAAAGCGCTGGCAAAAGTTTCCAATTACATTAGAGGCGAGCCTCTAAGAGGCCACAGTTAAAAGGCCCTTCGAGAGCTTCATCCGAGATATCCAGGATGCTCGCTTTTCCATGAGATAGAGCTAGCGTTCTATCCCTCGCGGAGTTCGCAGGGTAAACTTATAAACTACGAAAGTTATTTTCCCATTGAATGAATTGATCGCGCATACTTCGCTACGTGCCTCGAAACCTACTCCTTTTAGACCGATCCTTTTTCCCCAGTGTACTATCATTGCTCAAGAGAATGTTAGACTGACTGTGTCGAACGACACATATCCAGAAACTTATTAGTTTTCATATCAAGTGGAGGATCATTTAATTTCCAATAGAATTTCTATTGAGTACCCTGCGAACATGAGAATTATTTAAGACGTGTTACGAGCATCCTTTCAGCTTGGATAGTGTCTAATAAGCGAAGCAGTTTAAAGGGATGCATGTATAGTGCGTGGAGATGTTGGAAAATGTCTGAGCGTGTTTTAATGGAAGCAGTGTGGTTCATAAGTGAAGAAGGGCTCTCTTTTTCTGTTGCAGACGAGGAAAGGAGTGTCGGCACAGCATCGGGGGCGGCGGGTGCAGCTGCGGGGGGCCCTCGGGGGTTGACACCCTCTCCTGCCCCCTCGACACCCACGACCCCCGTTGCAACTAGCACTACGCTATCTACCTCAGTCTTGGCCTCCTCGACATCATCCTCACCCTCGTCTGCTGCCTCACCTTCAGCCGTACTCGCTGGATTCGATAAATCAGTACTTCAGGTAAACCACTTTTCAGTTTCTTTTAAATTTCGGCCCAATTCCTATAGTCAACTTCACTCTCTAACTGTATTCATGCTTTTTCCTACGAGTCTTTATCCTATTATACATTCTCGTTCTCTTTCACTTTCCTATATGCCTGAAAAAAGAAGTAAAGTATTTAGTGGTTCGACTTACCGTTGAAGAGCGGGGGATTCTGCAGTAGAATAATCCATGTCCGACGTTCGTAATCCATATTCCATGATCCGCAATCCGTAATCCATAATCCATGATGGGAGGCGATGATTCTGAGAAAATAATGGGGGAGCATTAGGAAAGGTTGACGATGGAAGTGGATGCTAATTCTAAAGGAACTCACGATAATCTAACAGAAAACTTGGGCGACATCTTCATGTCGGGCACAGCTATGGCGGAGTGTTGCGCGAAGGAAGAGAGAGCATCAAAGTAGTTGGGATAATGCGCGAGAACAGTGGGCTGCGTCGACTCGCTAATTAAAACTCGGGAATTATACGCCGAGGCGAAAGAAGGGCGAGTCGGAGAGGAGGAAGTGGTTGAATCGTCGAAGAAAAATCTGCTAAGCGTCACCGGCGACTACGTCCTAGTCTAGCATAGCTCTGAGTTCGAAAGGCATGCTGGGAGGCGAACACAATGAACGAGCGGTTTGAATTCAGGTGGAAAGCGACTGGACCGAGTGGAAGTACCAGCGTCGCTTGAAGACCAGCAGTGGTTAAAGCACGAGCGAAGCGGCGATCTTTACTGCACTCCGTCTCAGCTCGCTGCAAATCGTCGGGCACAGTGTCGTTCCACTCGGTACCACCATCCACCATCCACCACCAACGTTTTTCCACGCCGCGCGTTCCCCAGTCTATTCCACTTCGCTTTTCTACTCTCTACTCTGCCTGGCTTTACTATGCTAATTGCACCCTGCCGACTCTGGAATTCTCCCGAACCGTCGCCCTGCCCTGCCGCGATTCCGGCACGCGTACCCCTCACATTTCCGCAATCTAATCTTTCAGGAAGACGCACGACCGTTATGCCGATTCCCGGCAAGAAATCCACGCCATTATGGCGTCCCTAACGGCGTCGCAATTGCGCGGGCACCGGTACATTACATATTAGGATATCTCGCAGTGGTTCGCACGTGCTATACTCACAATCCTGTGGTAACGATGCTGGGGGTCGCGGCCACTAAACACAACACTTTCACTTCACAAACACTCCACAAACACTTCACAAAAATCACTTAACGATCGCCACTACAGTTCGCGAAAACCGGCAGTTAAAGTAATCCAGGGAACACTGACGCTTCAGTGTCGCACGCACTTCCACTCCGAACAATCCCTATCGAACTGCCCCCTGGATCGATGGAGTGAAGTACAATCAATATCTAGATTCTAGATACTTCGTACTTCACGGTCATGATGCCTGCGCCACCTTGCAAACGATCTGAAACGCCAACGCCATTTTGGTCAGTGCTTCTTCCCCCCCGCGTCGTGTAAGGAAGTCGTATCGAGTGCGCGTCGCGATCCTTTATATTTCGTGTGTTTGTGAAGTGCATCGGTTGAAAATAAATGTCGGGCCATGATGCCGGGTGTCGTGCGGATGGTTTGGTCCCATTTGAAGGCACCGGCCGTGCGAAGTAAGTGCAATAATCCTTGATCGATGTTGAGCCTATTCGGGACACGGGGATTCGGTAATCCAATGGCGGCTCTGAAGGGCCGACATATTGTGCTCTCGCTCGGCGGAATAGGGTTGCCTTAACTGGATTATCGGGAGCGAGTCGCCGAGATTAGTTCCCCTTTTGATATTCCGCGCTCGCACTCGATTAGCCCGGCGGCAGGCCTCCGCGATCAGAAATAAGTCGGAACACTGGCCACCAACGGGACAGGAGCACCGCCAACAAGCCCGCCAAATAATTAATCGATATTAGTCTTGCGACATTTTCGCCAACCGTCCCGACACTCCAACGCAGCTCTGCTTGCTTTCTTAGAACAACGACCTTTCCGCGAATGGTTTCAGCTGACCGGCATATATCGATCGTTCTTTTTACTCCTCAGCCGAACGCAATCCTATACCTGGAAAAAAGACAGGGAGATAAGCGTCGCGAGAGCGAGTGAGAGGGAAAGAAGAGTGGGCTCGGTAAATGTAATTCCGTGCGATCTGCCCTGTGGCCCCCTCTCACCCTTTCACTCGCACTCCTTTCCTCTCCTTGGAGTGGAGTATCTCCTATGTCTGTCTGTCTATCAGTCTCTGCTTCTTTACGAGGTTTCGCGTCTTCCCTATCTGATCTAAGAGGCAGTCAGGCTCGAAATACGTCGTTGGCGAATTTCGTAGGAGAGTGGCGAGCTCTACTGCCGAGAATATTCCGTGGCGAGTAGGTTCGGTTATCAGGGAATGGAATTAAATTTGTGTGAGGACGCCGGCGGACAGTCCCGGTCAGTGGGATGGATGATAGGAGTTCGGTGAAGGAAGATTCGTAGGAGGAAGCGCATGCAGACGTATAACTTGGTCAGTTTTATCGAGTTAGTACGGCTTAGCCTGCTCCACTCGTGCCTCCCTCATCTTCATTCATACCATATTCCACTTACCCCCTCGCTCAGGGCCATCGAACTTACCACGTAACCTGTACTCTAGTGCACCGTGCAATCCTCTGACAATTTCCTGCCATGTTAGACTTGTCTCCCCAGTTTCCCAAGCACCATTTCTCCGACTCGAGCAGTCTAGCCAGCGTCGCCTCGATAATTGGAATATTTCATCTTCCTCGCATTTTATGCCTTAGTCATTTTTGCTAGTTTATCTCGCAAAATACTTATAAGTATGCGAGTGAAAAATTCCTAAGCCTTTGTTTTCGCGTTACGACATTCCGCGTAGTTCTTTTGGCCCTTTGTACGTGGCAAGTTTCTCCTGGACTTGGCGAGGATGCTCTCAGCATGAATTTTGCACTTGGTACAGTGGCCTGTACTCTTTCAGCCAGTCACTTCGTTGCTCGGGTACATCTTGTTCCTTTGTTCCAGCTTGTACCTTAATTAAAAGTAGACTGGCATTTTTTGGAAAGTTTGCTGGAAGTGCCTCGGGGGAAAATGTTGTTTCTCTCCGGAGAAATATCCTATGGGTTAAAACTCGTGATGATCCATTCATTATTCATGCAAGGAAGAAGTACATCGACTCTTCCTAGAGAAAGCAGATTCTAGTCTGAGAGTGTGATCGTTCACTCACAGTTCTCAGGTGGACTGGCGCGAAGCAACCTGCTAGTCGAGGAAAGTTAGGCAACCCCAACTGCTAAACTCACAGAAGGAGTGATCAGGGGGGCAAAGTAAAACAAGGACCTTCTGCTGTGGTCGAAGGTCAAAGTGGTAGTCGACAAACTCGTGGCAAAGTGCATTCGTGATGCGGGAACTTGGAAGAACTGACGTTTACTTACGCGGATGTCAACGAATCGCGATAAACTCCGTTAATTTAAGTAGGAAAGTCTAATTGAAAGTCCCGTGGTATAAAACGGCTGGTGAATAATGTGTTTAAATAAACGGATCTTATGTTGCGGGAGTTTGACTTCATCGTCGCCAGCTGTTACCGCAGTGGCGGGAGTGAACAAATAATATGTATGCTAATAACAGTGTTAGTTTAAGTATACGGTGCGCGGCATTGAATTAACGGGAGGCGAACGACGCCTCGGGAATAATGCATGATTTCGCGGGGAAAAATTGATTCCTGCGGGAGTATTAAATGATAATCACAATTTTCGCGTGACGTCCGGAAACGTTTGCCGCCGACTGAATTTTCCCTGGAATATCGGGCTAACTGGCTCGCGAAAATTCGCATCGTACGTGAAGAGCAAATGAGGCTTTTCAATTGGAGAACTGTACCCCGCGCGTTTCCAGCCAAGTCTGGAACTCTGGTTGAAAGTTTCGCTGAGTCTGCTTACCAAATATGATACGAATTCGACACTAGTTCAGTTAATCAGGCGCGATTTAGGTGGATTAGTGGTCCGAGCTCCGGTGGAATCCGGGTCAGCCGAACAGAGATCGAAGTTGGTCGGGTGGGACGGAGGAAGCTTAATTTCCTGGAGCATCTTGGCTTATCTCTGCGGCGATTTATCGGCCGGCCGAAAGTTTGCGGTGCCGCGTCCCGCGGACACTTGTCCCTCCTTGCATCCGAAATCGATTATGGTTTCGAGACTTCTCTCCTTCCCTCGCTCGGTGTCGCTCTCTTTCCCCTTTGCCGAGAGCTTCGCAAACAGATGAAGTCAGGAAGCCTGGCGAATTAATCGATTGCCGATTAAGCCGGCGCTGGGCCATCGGTAGAGAGGTATCGCGTTTACAATTTTGTTTCGAGTTTGGCTGGCAAATTGTCTCGCGACACACTGAGAGTCAAGGGTGGAGGCCACCAGTCGAGGGATGCATGCTCGCTCTGCTGCCGGTGGCGTACCTTTTAAGTGTATTATTGGCTCGCATTTCAATGGAAACGTAATTACGCTTGTCGGTGCTCACGCGGATATTTAATTAAACGCGCCAGTGCTGCCCTTAACAAGGAAAAACTATTGTCTCCGCACTGACACTTTGAAATGCAAATTTGCCGTGGCAATTGGCCGACTGCCCGCGGTTTAATCCCGCTGCGAGAATGAAGTGACGCTTACCGAGGCGGTTGCCGCAACACGGCCCTCATAATAAAGCAAGCACCGTAATGCGACCGCCAATAACTGTTTAGCAATTTCTGATGGACGTGTTTTCCTACCCGATTTCTCCCGCTGTATTTCCTCGCGCGCACATATATCTATATTCATATTTCGCTCACTGTTCCCTTTCCAATTCCCCCCGCTTTCCTTGAGAGTAGAGATTGGGACAGCAGTCAAATCGAAGCTGTCGAGCCACTTACGAACGACCACTCCTACCTAATTTCCGGCTACAAATACCTTGATTCCGGTCCTGTCCTCCTTCCATTAGGACCCTTCCCACTATCTGCACCCTCATCCTTTCGATTACTCGCGAAGCGAACCTGTTAAAAAATACGTACTTCCATTTCGAGATCAATCTGATAACGATGTCTTGGTATTCCCGTTGCTTGCAGATACGCGACTGGCTCACTCTGGAGGAAGAGATGCTACGCCAACAGGCAGTGGTCGTCGGCGACGTCGACGAGATTCTGCAGCTCCTGGACAAGCAGAAAGTAAGTCCCAGCTATCTTATTTCACCGGCTTTTGCAGGAGAGCACGTCTCTCCTGCGGATTCAGTTAATTCTCGCCGATTTAAAAATCCTCGTACCACCTTACTTGAAAAGAGACACGCAGGGAACTCTGTTAATTCGAGTTTGCCTTGAACAAGGAGTTCGTGTGGAATTTACAGAGGTCTCGAAAAAGTAGAGTAGACTCTTGCAAAGCCGAGGACTGTAAAATTAGCATTCACGTGCTTCTGTTTACCGAGGGGTTGGTAGTCGGTGGTACGCGTACAAGTTCGTGAGAGAACTTGCAAGCTCCGAGATATCGACGGTGCTCCCTGCAATATCTACCAAGTAGAGTGTGCCTTCTAGTGGTGGCAGAGGGTAAATCGCCTGCTACCCTTCCACCTTCTCATGGTAAGGTTCGCTTATCTGACGGTTGGTAAGGGTGGCAGGTAGTTTCGGCGCTAGTTTCTCCGTTGCGCGTTGGAAGGGCGCTCGCCCAGTTTTCCGTTGATAGAGGGTGGGGTGAGGTTGGTTGCTGGGTTACTGACCGGGAGAACCCTGACATTGGCATTGGCATTAAGGGTCCAATGAACGCTGCCACGCCTTCCTCGTGTGTCGGGGCTACCGCACATTGTTGCTTCACGCCGCGCAATAGTTATGCTCTCTCGGATTATTGATCACTCGAGCGAGAAGGCGCGCTACGCGCCGCTCGCTCTTCTTCCCCACCAACACACGAGGACTTTTCATTCTTAGTTACTCCCTCGCGGTCTTATTATACTGCTCAACCAATTTTCCTCCAGCCTTAACAGACCATTATCCCATTCCACTGCCCGCCAGCCAAAGCGGATTTATATTTATTATCCCGCATAACTCGGTAATGCCATTTTCGAGTGCTGCTCCTCGCTCAAGTTATTAAACCCGAGCGGTAATTTGGACTGCAGTTCTTCCCCGGGTTTTCGTTTAATGGCCGATAAAAATGGAGCGCTTTCCCCCTCCAGCTCCAAGTTTTGCGCTTCGCAAGAAGTTGGCCGTCGCCGGCTCGCGCTTTTCAGTGCTCGCCCGGGGGCGCAGTATGAAGAGAGATACTTTTAATAGACCGTTCACCTGTTAGTCGATGTGGCTATTATTCGCCGGTCAAATGCTTCGCCATAGAGAAAGGTGAAAAGAGTGAATAATTGGTTGAACGGGAGTGTCGAGGGCATAGCCGATCGGCAGGGAAAGTAGGAAAGTGCGAGAAAAGCCGGCCGTTTAAAAAGGCAGCCCTGAAAGAGGGAGAACGAAGATTCAATTACTTTCTTCGTCGCTGCATTCGGCAGTCGGGGCTTTCAGGGGGCGCAGAAAGAATGGCGGGTCCTACTGATCAATGGGCACCGCTTCAACGAGATCACAGGGCGTTCTTGCCGGTTATAGCGCGTTACTCTTTCGCTCGGCGATTGTTAGGGACTTGGGGGGGCCGCGCGGGGCGAAGCAGCCTGGGTAGCACAGTGCTCGAATGCCGCTTGAGGCCGGCCGAAAACACCAGCCAACTCGCAGGCACAGAAAGAGGGAGAGAGGGAGTGAGAGCGATACCCATACGCGCATAGTGTGGCTTCGGTGGCAGGCGCGAGAGAACTCTCCTATCGATTTCCGATCGCGAAAAGCGAAGCGAGAGATATGAAGCAATAAATGAGCCACCGGGCGAAAGGGAGGCCCATCGGCCTCGGCCCGATATGCTGGCACGTAAAATTCATTTTATTGATAAACTCGAGATAAGCATCGATTTTGGCCAATCCTCGAGAGACCGCTTCCATAAGGAGCAAAGCGAACTGAATAGTGTGCCCGAGCACTCTCCGCTTGGACTACTATCTAGTGCGGGCGAGCTTAAACGAAGGCAAAGTTATAACCACGAAAAGTTTGCTCCCCGAACTCTCGCTGTTTCTTCCGGCGTTTAATCACGCATGCATTCAACCCACTAACAAACACGCATTCACGAGATTTCAAGCGTCCCGTCACGTGCACTCCTTCTCTCGCTCTTTCTCCATGAGTCTCCACTCAAGCCCAGATCGAACTTAGTTGCCGACTCGTCCCCAGGCACACTGCCGAATTCTCGAGTGCGAGAATCTTGCTTGGCAGCCTCTAATAAAGCTCTACTATTTTATCGAGATCAAGATCGGAAAACTTCTCGTCGGGCGAGTTCTTGAGGAGTGTGAGAATCAGTGGTGATATTACTCGGGCACTCGAAGCTTTTTGCGGCCTGGCAGACTTTCCAGTTTGCACTGGCGGTCAACCGAGACTCTTTTGTTCAAGTGGCTACAAAAGCTAGCACCAGTCGCCTTCAGCCGTAATTTCATTTATTACTTCATTTCAACTTTTTACTGGTATTTGAAATAAACGAGCTGATCGTGCGGGGGGAAGAGTAAGTGAACGATTTCTCAGTGATAGGAGGAGAGTAAGAGTTTTTTTCATTGGGGGGAGTCCGAAGAAAGAGAGATTATAAACGTTTTCTCGCGGCACTTGCCAAGTAGGTTTCACGGAAGGACAACTCGCTATTATTCCGACTAAACGCCGTCAAACACAGCGCTTCAGGCACTTCCGCAGCTTCTGGTGCTCGGTAGCAATAAACGTCCGTTTCATTGGCCGCGTTCGCCGAGCTTTGTTCGTCGCCTCTTGATAAGCCCCGTCCTCGTATTATCTGCCTCTTTCTCTGGAAGCTCGGGGACCTTCTCGGTCCAGCCCCAGGAAGGGCAGATGCTTTCTGGAATTTCTCCGGCGAGCACCACCTTACATCCTGTCGGGGAATGGCCGAGTAATAACGGTTTCGCTCTCACCCACCCTTCCGAGGATCCTTCCGAGACCTTGCAATTTCTCAGTTATGCCCTAGCCCTTTCCTTCTCGCCCCTCCTCCTGTTTTACTGCCTTTCATCCTGTTAGCCTGTCAGACTGATTAGTTGAAATTGCTCCTGTCAAGAGTTACTACTTAGCCCAGTTGATCCACGACTTCTAGCCCCAACTATATGCGACTCCCCGATTACTAATTAAACTACTTGGCATTATATCTGGGTTACCGTTGGAATATGGATTATTCTTAGTTGGATTTAAATTTCGCGTTGACTTGGCTGAAGGGGTTGGGTAGTCGGCGATGCGTTATTATATCTGTATTTTGCATTTCGCCTTTTGTTCAATCGGCGCCGGCCGGGGACATCGATTGTCGTCTCCTGAATAATGCATAAGTCACCGTCAAAGCAACAGGAGCGTTGTACAATCCATCGGGAAGCAAGGTACTTCTTCTGTTCCAGTGAACTTCTTTCGGTACCACTTCGTGCCCGTCGCGCGTTTTATTAAGTGCTTTGTTGGCAACTCGAATGTGATGAGAGGAGATCGGCCCCCATTACAAGCAAACCGTCTCGGTATTGTTCGATCAATTTGCTGGCGCGCACTCTCACCGGAATTACTACTTGCCAACCCGCTCGCCGGCTTTCCTTTCTCCTCGACAGCATCTCAAGGAGTCCCGGTGTCTCGGCTACAGTTTGTTCTGACAAACTCCTCATTCTCTTGCATAGGGCTTTTGATGGATTTCTCTCTCGGGCTTTCGAATTCCTTACTCACTATTTTCGCCGACACTTCCATTTCGCCGAGCTTCGATTTCTGTCCCGGTGCAATTTGACATTTCGTTATTCCGAGTTTTAGCGGACTTCCGAAGCTCGCTCGGCCGGCTTCTGTAATGATTTCCGCAATTAACGTTTCGCGTAACTTCGGCCACCACATCCCTCCCTCTCACTGCTTCACCACAGAAGTTACCGTGGCCCAAAAACGAGAGAGCGTAACTCGGATCCATCTGTCGCGGCAAAAAGTACAAGATTTCTCGCTGAAGGCGAACATATAATTTCGAGTCTCCTTTCCTCCTGGAAATTATTGGAATTACCATCGAGGAGCTCGGCTTTTTCTTGCTTATAGTTAAAGGTCGGGTGGAGAGGGTGGGAGGAAGTAGGCCAAACTGGTTAGAAACGACACGGACGTCATTCGATATTCCATTTAATTGGATTTCCCATCATGGATTTATAGGGGATTCCTCGGGAATTTTTCGTGATTTCTGCGCAGCTGTTACCTGGCAATTCCAGGGAGACAGAGAACGCCGGGAGCATTATTAGCATCGGAGATGGCTCGGTGGATTTTTTGCGTTGCCCGGTGGGGAGCAACGCGATTTCCACGCGAGCCGTCACTCCGTGAATACACCGGATTCATTTCTCCACTGGATTGGTGTGATCTCGGCTCTTTGGCAGTGGGCGAGGCATCCTCCTCGCTCCTTCCTTTTACTGGGGTCGTCCCCTGAGGGCTGGCGATGATGAAATTCACCGTCGCTAGGTAAAATGGGCGCACGTCTTCGCGATCATGAGATCCCAGACACTGGATATCTTTCTCTCCTCTTCAGTGGAAACAGCTGTCCGCTTCAGTGACAATCATTGCCAACATAGTTTGATATCGCGGGAAAATATCTGTCCTGGCCTCCGATCCATTTCAATGCCAGTGTGTCCAGGTGGCTGCGTGATATCGTACAAGCGTATTATCGCGAAGTTAGTAAATTGGCGTCGCTTGCCGGTAATCCCGGCGAGCACACGTAATTTCGCATCCGGCCGGATTCACTGTTTCATTAGCGATAGTCAACGAGATGTAGCGGCGCTGCCGGCCGGGATTCAATTCTCATTGGAGTCGAGCGCTAGCTGTTTAATCTACGCGCCGGCCGCGCACTGGCCAGGGGATCAATTATTTCATGCGTCTGCCATGTCCGCGAGCAATCGGCCGGGACTTTCGTTGACGGGAGCTGCTTTTTCCAGCAAATTTAATGGGGGGTCAGTTAGTGGGCCGCGGGGCAATCCTACCTATGCTATTCCGTGTTCGCCAATTAGAATAGTGGGGCAGATTGCGTGTGCGCAATGTGGCCAGTCTCTCCTTGGTATACTATAGCGTAGCTTCTCCGCACGGATCCGCCTTACGACCCCATCGAGCGATCGCGCTCGAAATCAGCGAGGGCTTCGAACCACCGTCGTCCTTTCGACCGTCCTATCCAGCCACCGAGCCTCCTCGCCAATTCCGACCACTCTCGCCCCAACCTTCCTTCCTTCTTTCCTTCCTTCAGCTTTCTGCCTAGTTTGAAACTTTTTCTTTTGTCGGTGGGCAAAAGTAAGCCTCAAAATCCCTGGTAAAAACTTGGGCTAGCCGCGCTCTAGGCCGCGCATACGAACGAACCGCCGCTCCGCGTCGGTGTATAGCCGAGGCCGCTCGGACGTCCTGCTAGCTTTTCTCACCGCGAGGAACTTGGCTGCTCCTATCGATTTTCGTTTACCGTCGCGTTTCGGCGTGAATCCACCGGCGGGAACTGCGGCTGAGAATCCTTCTTCTTAGATAAGGAGCGCCAGCCAACAAGGAGGAGGTGGTAGAAGGGTTGAGATGAGCGTGTTGTTTCTAGAGGGCCCGCTTTAACTGTGCACTCTGTAATCGGTCGAGGTTTCGCTACTCGAGGTTTAAAGGACGTTTGTAGCGTTTGCTGAGCAGCGGCACCCTCTGCCACACGCGAATTTCGTAGCTCCCATGCTTCCCATAGCTCCAGTTCCACTGGGTAGGAGGGTGGGAGGGAGGGTGGCCGAGGGTTATCGAGAGGGTGAGCGGCAGATAGAGAGAGAGTGAGAGAGGGATGGATCGGGCGAGAGGGTGTTCTCTTCTGTATACATATAGGCATTATGGTTCCCTAGCTACCAGGGATACCCATGGATCCGCGACGGATGCTGCCTGAATTCAGCCAGTTTCTCGGCGCGCTTCCTCTGAAATACACGCGTTTAAAATCGCCTCGTGCGCGTCTAATTAATTAATTAGTGCGCGTGCATGTTTCGCCCGGGGAGCATGTTGAAAGGGCGAACGGTATAATTCGCCTTCCAGTGAGCTTCGATCTTGCTCGCGGACTCGGAAGCTCCCTGAATGACTTTCTGTGTCAACGCGAAGCCCGCTCCCGCGCACACGTGCTTACTTGAGCGGGTAAACGCTCGATAATAAGCATTCCCACCGGTGACGAATAGAAGGTCAATTATCGACAGGATAAAATAGGGGGTATCTTTAATTGGATCACACGAGGCACCAGCCAAATTGGGGAATCTACTGTATTCTTAATCGAAATTAACTCGAGAGGTTGACGAACGGTCGGGTCAAGTCTAGTCTAGCGGTCATTACCGTATTCGCATAGCCTCGGTAATGTGACTCTGACAAAAAAGAGTGTGGTAGTGGTGGGTTGGGGGGTTAGAGAGAAAGAGAGAGAAGGCGGCCGATAAAGAACACTCGTTGATGCAGCCGACGAAACACACAGCGAAACGAAACGAAAATCGATACAGCGTGCCCAGCTTTCTCCGCGTCCCCCTGCGCACCTTTCTTTCTCAATTTCTAGGTAGATCTCTCTCGCTCCTCCTGCTCGTGTAGCCTTCCGCCCTATCTCGTATCCTTCCTGGAAGCGGCGGCGAGCCGGCCTCTCTTTCGCCGCGCAGCTGTCTTCTGAGAAGGCTCGCGCGCGCGCCACCCTATTTCACCCTGAAATCCGACGTCGTCCCTCGGCAGAGAGCTGCCGGGTGGGCGCGCGATCGTAAAAGAACGAAATAGAGCATCTCCTCCTTAGCTGCTCGGCTCTCGGCTCTCGGCTCTCGGCTCACCTCTAGCGAGGAATGCGCGCCACCCGCCAGAAGACAGAAAGGATGCGGTTAAGTAGCAGGATTCACCTCGTGGTCACGTACGCCTCTGCTAACACCATCTCCACCGCCTTACTTCTGCTCGCCTCTTTTTTCTTTTCCCACTCGGTTTAGTGCCACGGATTAAGATGTGCGAACGTCCGCGTCCGCGTGCCTATTGGATTTCCAGCCTTTTATATGATCCTCGGTTGGTGGCGAGCCGCGTTTTATTGGCGGGGCATATCCCGATTGCGGGAAGGGTTTATCATTGGAGATGGGAATAATTAGTTTCGATCGATGCCCGCTGCGGCGACGTTATAGTTAGAGATTAAAGGGGACCTTGGGTGAGCCGATGTCAGTGGCTATTCAGGAGCTTTGACAGTGTGACAGGGCGCATTGTCTCTCTCGTCAGCCGGGCATCCTCTATTCTGTACTGGCCATCCTGACAGCCTGATAACCGGCCTGACATCCTGTCACCCTGAATGTCCCCTTCGTACACCGACCGGCTCAACTTGGTTACTTATTTTCGTTAGCCCAATTAATTGCGTCGGCAAATATTGCTTATATCCGCGGTGGGAGTGATATCGAGCGGGGAGAAATCGAGCTTTCTAAATGGGCGAGCGCCGCTGAAACAAATGTCGGATGCTGACGCGGTCGAGGGAGATTGGGAGCAAGAAAGGGGTAAAGTGACAGCGGTGTCAGAGAAGGCGGAGGGTGTCGGGCGGCGCGGCGCGGCGCGTCGCCGAGATAAAGAGAGAAAGAAGGTATAAGGTAGAAGGACGTCGCGGGAGTGCGAGGGGTTGTGCGCGATGGATCGGAAGGAAAGCCAGCCGAGCACTTCGGCCACCTCCATGTACACGGGCACTCTCCAGCTGCGCTTTAATGTAAGTGTGCCTCAAAAGGCGCCGGCTATTCTTTCAGCTTTATCAAGAGCCTCCCGCAGGACTTGTAGCCAATGCGTCGGCCACTCTCCTACCACTAGGGAATCATTCCTCCTTTTCGCTGACCCAGCCCGACAAAGACCGCTTGGCAGCTCACTGTTTTTCCCCGTCAATTCCTCCCTCAACTATCAAATCCAGCACAAAAGAAAAAACAGAGCCCGCGGAGTGTGTCGACATATAAATCTTGAAAGTATTGGTGGCCGTTCAATAAAATAATCGCGACGTCACAATTGCCGGCGTGGATTTCCAATTATCCGCGTGGATACAAAGGGTTGCCTCGATTGCGCTTCATTTATGCGCCATTAATTCAGTCGCCGTTGGCCATTTGTTACGGATAAATCTGCCTGGCATTATTAATCGCGCCCGATACATTCGTGCGAATCGTCCTCCCGCTCAAATTCCACCACTCTTACTGCGAGAAGTCGCGTGGAAAGAAAGTTTGCGTTGGGAAAAAATGTCCTAGTGGACTGTTTCGAAGGCTGGCGTGCTTCGGTTTGTTGAATCAAGTCGAGGAGGCGATATACATCCAGTTTTCCGAGTCGCCGGTGACACGGAAGTAACTGGCTCTCGATCGATTACGTATGTAGGAGGGAAAGCAGTGCGGGGGCGAGGGAGGACGCTCCCATAAATAGCTCTCATGTGTACTCAAAGGAGTCACCATTAAAAATAAGAAGGTGTGCGCCGCGCCGCTCGATTTTATCAAGATGCGACTTCACTCACTCTTCCTAACTTTCCTCGTTTACCCACCAACTCTTCGACCGCCCTGCATAATTTCTCCATGCATTTTTGTCGTGAAAAAAGCCACCCCATAACCAATTCTTGGCCTTCTCTCTTCCTCTCCCGTACCTGTCAACGCGTAGCCTCTCCCTCCTAGCGGCACTCCTCCCAGGGCTCTGTTAGCTTCAACAAGATTTCGCGTGAATCATTGCTGAAGCTCGTATCGATCTTGCATAAAGTACGCGCATGGTTTCGGTAGAAACTGCCTGCCTGCCTGCATGCCTGCCTGGCTGCCTGGCTGCCTGGCTGCCTGGCTGCCTGGCGAGGGTACACGCAGACTGGCCTGCGAAATGTACCCTGGAAAATGGCTCTGTCGGATTACCAGACTAACATTTGCTCCCTTCGTTCCCAGCCGGTTCGATTACCTCCATCGAAACAGGATGGAATGCGCGGTAATAAAAGGAGAGTGGAATCGATTGGAATTATGATCCGTAAGCGATTCTAGTAGTGAATTCTTGGCCATTCCTTGAGAGGATCGTTGAGAGGACTCAAGTGAATTGTACACTCGGCAGCTATTTCGAGAGGGGATGTGTAATCTGGCAAGTTTAAGGAACAGTCGCCGGGAAAATTGAAGGCGAGTGCATTTCACAGTTAGTCGAGCCTGAGAAAATGAATTTCATCGGTAGGCGAGCGCGAGAATGGGATTAGGATGGCGGGCAGTCGGGCGAGAAGCGCCAGTGCGACTCGATCTGCCTGCCTGCCTGCCTTTATCTCCGGCGACCGGGGATTAACGAGACTTAGTATGGTTATTGTTTTCGTAATCCGCTTGAAGCCTATGCTTCCGCAAATATTTTCGCGACTCTCTTCGCACTCTGCGTCTCGGATTTATCAGGATAGAAATTCGACTCTTTGTAGTCAATCCTTTCCTTCGCAGCGCGCGAGGTGCCGGAAAACAAGAAGGTTAGTTAAAATGGCCAGCGAATGAATGAATATAGGATAGTGCATGGGCCGAGCGGATGGCGCACCTTGCAAAAAGCTGTGTTTGGTTACTTTACTTATGCCCTCTCTTCGTTATGCAGTCTCGTTTTCACGCCTCTGCGCTCCTCGATTTTTCTACATGTAGATTAGCCCGTTCGCATAAACGTTCGCGCGGGGATGCAAGTTTAAAAATGCCACTGGCTCGAGAACATGCTTTTTCCTCGGGAAATCCTGGCGTTAAAAAGCGCACACGTGTCCCGCTAACACGCTCGACGACAATAAGGTAGGAGTGAAGACTGCCGGTTGAGGGGATGAACTGGAGGTTATACCTCCTGGAATGAGGAGGTAGGATCGATGGGTTCGTGCAGCGCGAAGCAACAGCAAAAACCCTCTCGATCGAGCCGAGTGTTTGAGAGAATACCGGTTAAAAGCTTGCCGGCAGAACGACCAGGCCACCGGCATCCGAATTCATTCGGCACTCTCGGCTTACTTTTATTCCGATCGTGAAAGAGCAAGTCGCTTTTTTTCTAAACGCTCGTAATCGCCATGGGCATTCTTCAAATAGTCGAGTGCTCGACCAATGGTGAAGGGCACCTTTGACAGAATTCTATGACTACTCATCTTGGCATAAAACAGAGATGGGTTGCCTGCCAGCGAGGTTCCGAGAGCAAGTAAGCTCCCTTTATACTTGAGGAACACTTAGCTTGGCCGGATCGGAAGTACAGAGTTCTAGCATATAAGAGCAAATGGTGAGGAAGGAGAGACTACAAGCTAACTATCGAAGCCCCTTCATCGATTAGATGGGCTCCTCATTCTAGCATCGGCGAAGTTCACTTGCGCCGGGAAATTGACCTGATTGTTTTGTCAGCAAGTGCACCGGCTTCCGCGGAAAGCCGGCTAAATTGCTGCGCGGCATTGCTATCCGCCTTCGAACTTCCTGACAATGAGAGAGGGAGGGTGGGAGTTTGCTTGCGGGGCCCTGCGGATTAGCCGTCGTTATGCGCCGACTTGTACTTTTTGTCAGGATGCGGGAGATCGATCGATTTCCAATTGTATGCAGGGCCAAATAGCAACGGAGATAGTCAGCCCGACAGCCAGCCGGCACTTGCGCTGGCCAAAGTTTATGCCCAGTTATTACTCGCGTCAGTTTTCAAAGTGATAGTGAACATAGTACTAGCTCGACTATCTAGTACACAGTTTTCCGTGTCGAAAGCAGTAGCTACATGATTCGGTGTGTGTGTGTTCGCAGAATGTTTTGCGGGAGCTCGAGCAGAAGAAGCCACAGTTGGACGAGCTTGTTCACACGGCGGAGAATCTACGCGCCGACACGAATCGACAGCAATTACACGGCAAAGGTGAGTGTGTGTCTGCTGCCACTGTTATTATTTACCTTTCGGCTTGGCGAGGGGAACGCCTAGCCTTTTTCCATCGGCTCGTTAAAGCCGTTTGGAGTCCTTGCTAGCCATCAGAACGCAACTCTCCCACACAGTTCCACCAACTTTTAATGGATGCGCTCGCATCCCGCTATATCATTCGCGCATTCGGCTGTACCAGCCAGTCTCTATGATTAGAACATTGCTAGTAGATCGGGGCAGTCCCTGCCAAAGGAGAATATATAACGAGAACATTCGAGCGGGTAATCGTGTTGAAATTTAATGCACTTTATTCCTTTTTGGAAGTGCAGTCAGGCAGGGTGGATCAAGTGTGGAGGAGTGCTCGTTATGTCAACGAACGAGTTTAGGTCCGACCGGGTCAAGTAGCTTTGCCAGCCGGTGTGCATCTTATTATTCGTTTAATTACTCTCCCGATTCAATTGTGTCCTCGTCATTAGAGAGGAACTTCGAACGCGCACCTCCATCCGAAAGAGGAACTTTCGAATTGGTTTTTCGATCGCTCGTCCGATCGTTATAGTAATTGGTGCTCCAGAATTTACTAACGTAGTTAGAACTTCTTTATTTTCCCATTGCTTTTTCGGAAGAGCTTCGTCACCAGAGTAACATGTAGTAGTGCCCACTGGCTGTGACATACAATATTCATTAGGATATCGCACAGAGGGTGCTGCTAATTATTTCAAGGGCACTGGAAAGTCCTCTCCCTTCCAATGTAGCATTGTACGCAAAGCACACAAAGTACACAGAGTGAGTCAGACGATACAGACTCTTTGTCCCCTGCCTCGTTAATCAGACGATCACCGGAGAAAAAAAGAATGCGCGAGGAGAGGGGGGAAAGACGTCCGGGCAATTAAGACGAATGGGAATGCATCTTGGACAGGTGTATAACTACGAAGCGGCGAAGTGGGGGACTCGGTAATTTATCTCTATTTGCTTTGCGACAGCGACGTTAAGGTAACTCTACGATCTACGCGCATGTCCATTCTACTCTTTGACACATGGCAACGCAATATTTCATGATTTTCGCGAGTTTTACGAACAACCTTCCCCTACTGTCGACATTTCCCGCGTACACACAGCAGTCCGGCCGTTTTTCATGGCTAATTACCATGGCGGCTTAATGCGTGATTATTCATTCCACGTATACCAAATTCGGTAATGATGTTATTCGAGCGGCACTGAACATTTCAGTGCATTATACGCATGCGTGTGTTTTTGATGATTTCCGCGTTGGCCCGAATACCTTATTGTATTTCCCGATGGCCATCAAATACAGTGCCAGTATACCAACTACCTTTGAGAATTCGAGCTCGGAATCCGAAGCGTTTTGAAAGTCGATACATACTATCTGCATTGGACATTACTATTCTGCGTGAAACATCTCTTATCCCCCCAAGTATTCCGTTCCTCTATTGTCTCCTGTGCAAGATATACCGGTGAGTCATAAATCTCGAAAGCTTTCCCCCAAGATTTACACTCCGCGCTTTGAGAAAAACGTATAGATTTTCATACTGAAGTGGAGGCTTTAATCGCAAAGTACCAGTGAGTAGAGCTAGCTTTACACTACCATCTTCAAGTTGTCTCGAGAACTTTTTGGCACATACTCTCCTACTCGAGCTACGCTGTCGTCGAGAGCCTTCTCACCGCCTATTTAATTGCTACAGTTTTGCGCCGACATCCCTCTACTTTTTCGAGCAGCCAAGTGCCATCTGCTAGCTCATACATATTATATCCTCTTATTACATACTTCGAACATTTTTGAACTTTGGCGAACGCTTCATAAATTAATTGTTTGAGTATCGAAACGCATAGAAAACATGAAACCAGTGGCAGAAATGCCAGAGTTGTACCGAAAATAGGCCGAGAGGCCCGCCACAATGATTAATTTCATCTAATTCCGGCAGTTTTTGCCATGTTTTTTTATCTTCCCAACCTTTCCCGGGGCTGAAACTTTGTGGAAAGTGTTTTTTTGCATCGAGGATAAAGTAGAAAAAATTCCAGAGCCCTAGCTGAAAATTCATTTTTTCGCAAATTTTTTAAGGCATACCCCTTCAAAAATTTTCGATTTTTCGAAGGTTCTGGGACCGGGACGAACGTTTGATTTTTCGATTGCTCGTGTCTCAAAACGGATAAAAAACATCAATGTTGTGGGGGAAATGCCGGAATTCGACCTAAAACACATGGAAAACCGATCTGGAATATTTCATTTCAACGGTTTTCCTCATATTTTTTTATCTTCCCGACCTTTCCCGGGGCTGAAATTTTGTAGAAAGTGTTTTTTTGCATCGAGGAGAAAGTAGAAAAAATTCCAGAGCCCTAGCTCAAAATTCATTTTTTCGCATATTTTTTAAGGCATACCCCTTCAAAAATTTTCGATTTTTCGAAGGTTCTGGGACCGGGACGAACGCTTGATTTTTCGATTGCTCGTGTCTCAAAACGGATAAAAAACATCAATGTTGTGGGGGAAATGCCGGAATTCGACCTGAAACACATGGAAAACCGATCTGGAATATTTCATTTCAACGGTTTTCCCCATGTTTTTTTATCTTCCTGACCTTTCCCGGGGCTGAAACTTTGTAGAAAGTGTTTTTTTGCATCGAGGAGAAAGTAGAAAAAATTCCAGAGCCCTAGCTCAAAATTCATTTTTTCGCAAATTTTTTAAGGCATACCCCTTCAAAAATTTTCGATTTTTCGAAGGTTCTGGGACCGGGACGAACGCTTGATTTTTCGATTGCTCGTGTCTCAAAACGGATAAAAAACATCAATGTTGTGGGGGAAATGCCGGAATTCGACCTAAAACATGTGGAAAACTGATCTGGAATATTTCATTTCGACGGTTTTCCTCATGTTTTTTTATGTTCCCGACCTTTCCTGGGGCTGAAACTTTGTAGAAAGTGTTTTTTTGCATCGAGGAGAAAGTAGAAAAAATTCCAGAGCCCTAGCTCAAAATTCATTTTTTCGCAAATTTTTCTCTTCTCTTTTTTTTTCCGTGGCTCTCGCAGCATCACTACGAAGTTGCTTCTTTAGTCTTTCTTAATAGTCTTGGATTGAAGACTCCGTAGAGGTTGGGGAAGGTAGCGATTGACCCAGATCGAAGGGTTGTAAGCGTTGTTCAATTTTCATGCTTCGGGATAAGTGCAACCCTCGATATACTAGATTGCTGTCCCTCTTCCCTTCGCCGAGTGAAGGAGAGTTCAGTACTAATCGATCGACGAGAGTCGCCCGTTCCTTCGGAAGGAGTGGTTCCACCAGCAGAGCGAAAGCATCGATCGTGAAATTTCCCGTGCAGCTCGTCGCTCCCCGACAAGAGAGAGGTAGGGCAAGAAAGATAGAAGGGAAGGGCAAGGGGGGGAGAGAGAGGTAGATAAGTAGAGGAGTAGGCACCTGCTGGCATACTCTTCTCGCATTGATTCCACCCGGCAGGATTTCGCATTCGCTGCCGGCACTTTCGTGACTCTTCCTCGCGAATACCTGCTTGCTTGGCTGGTAGAAGCTAGCGAGCCGTTGGAAAACGTCTCGAGATAAACTCTAGTATCCAGAGGCAGTCCTCCTTGTCCGTCTCTCTTGTCTCACCGATTCGCCCCCGGTTCATGGATCCTTTGAGAAAATTCCACGCATTGTCTCCGCGTGTCTCGCCACTCCGCTTAATCGAATGCCTCTTCGCCTTTATCATATCATCGTCGCTATTAATCTTCCTCGAAATTGCATTTCTCCTCGGCGTTCCAGCCGCTCGGTCGTTCTTTCCCCCGGAGCCCCGAGGAGAAGAGCACTCGAGGGCGGATCTCCCGAGTCCCCAGGAAACTGCACGATTCTTCTCTCGAACCTTTTTCTCTCCCTCGGTCTTGTCTGCGTCTGGAGGAGGAGGAGGAGAAGGAGGAGGCGGGGAGGGGCTTGTTGTTGTATTAGTGAGTCTGCGGTTCATTTAAATCGTCCGAGAGGCATCAATGCGGGGGGCGCATTCCGGCGGGTAGTTCGGGAAGTACATGACATTCCTGCGTGCCGGTTTGGTGGCGTGGCGCGGCGTGGCGCGGCGTGGCAGCAGCATCTGTGCGTGAGTTGGCGGGTGGTGGCCGACTTGCACAGCAGAAACCGAGGCAAGAGGCACTTCAAAGCCGATGCTGCATGCACAAGCATCACTGTGGGTGTTCCCACTTCCTCCTCCCGCACTCTCTCTCTGTGTGTGTGTGTTCGTGAGCACCGATGTGCATTACAGTTCGATGGGCGCGCAACCCGCAACCTCCGGGGGATAAACCATGCCAATAACGTAGACCCCATTCTTGACACGTTAGATAGTCAGCTCGCCCGCCTTCCATCCAGCCATTCCGCGCGTTTAACTCCGCTCATAGAAATTTATTAATTGTTCAAATAGTTTCACGCCGAGATTGCCTTGACAGTGAGGAGATAAAAATTGCGAGAGTATTAACCGAGCGCGAAGGTAAAAGGGCTAACCTGTTGCGGTTCAAGTAGAATCAGATATTAAATGGATTATGTTTCACGAGGAAATATATAATAATAGCCGGGCATTCTCCTGGCATTGCATTGGGTTTTCGAGCGAACGAAATACACACAATAGGAGAAACCACGTCCCCATCAAACCGAGAACAACATGTACGCATAAAGACCAACAACGAGAGGACAATTTGACTAGTGCAGTACTCCCGAAACTTCTTCAGTGTACTCCTCTGGTAGCAGCAGTGCTCTCTCAAGAGTACAAGTAAAGGCTTAATTCCACTGGCAGTAAAGTGTGGAGAGGAGTCCTTTTGACGTTGAGAAAAAATTACCGTCGTGTTTGGGAAGTAATGCTCGGTGTATGTGTGCTCGCGCGTACAGCCAGGGATGTCGGGGATGCCAGCTTTCGAGTGGCTGCTCCATTTCGGGGAGTGCTTTCCTAATAAGTTACAGAATCCAGGTTGAGGGAGAGGAAGAGGGAGAGGGAGAGTGAGCGAGAGGAGTCAGTCTGGACTTGTACAGCGGGCTCCCGTTCCTCTCAGTTTGTCTCGCGCGTTTCACTCTGCCGCGTTTTCCAGAAAATCCGTGCGGCGAAATCGTTGTAGAAAATCGGAAGGGCAAAGTTAGTGTTTGGCTTCTTTGCGCAGCAAGGTTCCTGCTAGTTGGCAATTACCACGAATCTACGGCGACTTGAGGGCGTTGCATATCGCCCAAATTATACGTACTTAGGGTGACTTACGCCAGAGCGACTTAAACGTCACGGGACACCTACTATCCAACGGCTTCTTACCGTATAATTGCTTAATTACATCGATTAATAGCTCGCCGGGCCGAGCGAGTCCCAGCTAACTTCCCTCTTTTCCAAACTTTGCCATTATTAAGAGTGGCCGTAAGTAGTTGAGCACGGGGAACCGGGCGGGCGTTACTTCTTATTGGGAATGTCTCCGTGAGAGTAACTTTTCATAGAGTTTGCTCCTTGATTGCTTTTCTGACACGTTCCTTTAAGTACCGTGAACAGAGGAAAAGAAGAAGAAATGGAGGAGGTTGCAGGAACATTAAAGGAAAATCACTGATAAAGACATTAGGCCTTCTCTACGACACGAGAAGGGAGCAGCTGTTTCAAGACAATAGGCCTGCTAAAACGACTTTCCTTCCCGGCAACTTGGACTCACTATTTTCTGCCTTAATATTTTTCTTCATATTTTCTCCCTTGAATTTACCTAGGCCTATTTCTTTCCAGTACAGTACTTTGAGGTCTCTCTGAGCCTTTTGCATCGCTTAAGGCTCTCGTTTGAGATTCATTCTTATGTTACGAGCGCCCTTTTGTTTTGATCACTTAAGTTCGTGGTTAGCAGGTGTTTGCAAGGTACGCGAAATCCGTGTCCCGCGCGAGACAGTAATCTCAGTGTTTATTTACATAAAGAGTGGAGAAACACTGTTCCGTATAAATTGCGTCACGGGCTGTTATGATTTTCATGAGAGCGAGGCATCATAAAGGAGATAGGAAAGAGTGATTGCGAGCGTGGCATTGCCTTTCAGCTCACGTCTAGCGATTGCTACTCATTCTTATTATGCAAATACTAGTAGGTCGGTACAAACATCCCACGGACGTTTCATCTCCGGCGAAGAGTATACCACTGTCGCGCCATAAATTGCATTTTGCAAGGCAGCCTCTCACATATTTGTTCTCCTCGAGAGAAGTAGGAGGTTGCTGACAAAAAGGGGGGCGGGGGCGGCGAGGGCGGGGGTTGAACGCGATTTTTGCGCTAAGCACATTTCGCTGGGACTGAGAGCCGCTATCTATCCGCCACTCAGAGAACAGTCTTCCTCAACGAAGTTTCAAGCTTCGCTCGAGACGAGCCGAGACTTTCTAGTTCGCTGGCAAAACCTATTTTCCCCTGGCAGGTGAAGTATTTATTCCACGATTTCAAACGTGACTGCGGCTGGCGAGGCTGGCGAGCGAAACGATGGCGCAGGGCTCATAATCCGTGAAGGGTGGAAGGAGAGAGAGAGAGCGTACGTCGTGCCCTACCAACCCCCCCGATACATTCGAATCACGCAGCCACGTTTTATCGTATCGCCTTGCATGTTTTATTCACCGTGCATTTGTATGAGCAGTCAAATAGGAGAAAAGCGTGCTTGCCGTATGCTTGTGTCGGAAAGAATGGTGAGTCAAAGACTCGTCGCGTCGCCAGCGAACACTAGACATTTCTCTGGGCCCAACACATTCGATCGTATAGCCCGCGAGGAGCTTCCAGGCTTCCCTCCTTCCAACTTAGAGCGAGATTTAACTCTCGCTCGCACTTATCGGCTTCGAAAGCGTCGCACGTGCTTTGCTCGGCTAATAAACGACGTTGGGGATTTGGCTCGAGCTCGTCCTCCCGTCCCCAAGGTTCTTCCCTGCAAAAAGACATTAGTGAAGCGGATGCCTGCGAACGCCGCTGCTGCTACTTCTTTCCAGCAGCTTTTACCATTGTCTGGCGGACTGCTGATCCGATCGGATAGCACTCTCGCGATCTCACTGACCCCTCCAATCCCAGTTGACAGCCAAGCAAATGTTTTTACACTCCAACCTCTGATAATTTGATCGAACACTATCGATACATCGAACGACATGCTCGTACTCGTAGTTGACCTCTGTTTTTTCATTAAATATCGCGCGAAATCTGGAGCGATATACATATTTGCCCTCGTTATCGGGATGGGCGAGCGCCCGAGTGTTTCGCACCCAGCGGCATTAATTGAATCTTCAATTAACGTCTCTGACTCTATGCCAGCTGGAATTACTGGCCTGTCGCGGATGGGAGCGGAAGTTACTTCAATATTTTCGCTGCAGCCGTGCGCGTCCACCTAATTCCTCCCATGTTTCTGTCACTTTACATCTGCGTTAATTGATTCGACGAATCCGACGATTAAACGGGAATCAGGTTCGCTCTGTCACCCGTAGCGCTCCGTCTCCGCTTAATCGGCATTGTTAAAACACATCCGATTGAAACGTCGACGAATGGTATTGATGATGCCGCGAATAATACCGGCCGAGGGATACCTTTCATCGCCCCTCCGCAGCCCTCTTCCTCCGCCCACCAATCCAGTTGATAACCATATGTGGCACGGTGCCGAAGTTGTTATCGCCGACGAATTATACTGCAATCAGCGTGGGCACGCGCGAAAGAATTCATAGGCACATTATCGAGCGTCGTTATCCCGCTTCGTTACACGTTGTTTGGCCGTGGAAATCATCACGCGGAGAACGACGAAGCGAGCGATGATCCTCGCCGGGAAGATAAGCCAGCAGAGCCGGCCGAGCCCCGGGATATTTTCAGCTGATAGCCCGCTCGCTTTAATTTCGAATATTCTCGCTCCAGATATTGGCCGCCGCCGCCGCCGGTGTTATTACTCGGAGGTTCGCTCTTAAAACATCAACACCGCAACGGGTGCGGGCGGCCGGAGAGCGTGTGTACGCTGCATGAATTTCGTTGACAATTGGTTGGTAATATTCGTTTCTGGGAATGGACGTCTCGAGCGTGGGTCGGTGGAATCGATCGGGCAAGCTACACGCCTACCCACCTGAGACTCAAATCTCGGCCCGTGCGTACATAGAGAGCTAGAGCTGCTTTCTCTCTACCTCCGGAGGAAACGCGAACGACAGGAAGCGAGTTGCTGCACAACGTTAGCCCTTTCCCCGTGGGCTCATTAAGCCAAAGGGCAGGAACACCGGGACACGCGATCGCGCGATTTACCGGGCATTAAATTGATAAGGCTCGCTCCTAGCACTTGATAGGCCGCGCACCGAAAAAAGGGGGCAGCAGCGGAGAGTGAGAGAAAGGGAGTGGGAGAACGAGTAATATATTTTAATAAGTGTGAGTGGGGGTCGGTGGGGGTCGCGAGCATGTAGAAACAGTTCTCGAATAACTATCTCTTCCTCTCCATCGGCTCGGAAGAAACTCGGCAATCTCGGCGACGCTCAATCAGCACACACATTCAGCCGATAGAGTAGTCGTGGCAGGCGTCGTCGCCGGTGATGGTCGGGATGCCGTTGGTCCCTGGGAGGGCGGAAGCGGCAGAAACGGGGCTTTGCGAGTTCCGCATAGAGTAGACTACCTTATGAAGTCCATCGACCCGCGGCAGAGCGAGAAACCGGTGCTACCTCGGCGTTCATTAACATACAAGCGTCGCGGCGTCGGCGTCGGCTGGTGGTGACGGTGGCAGCCTCCACCTCCGCACTCACCAACGCCGTCGACGAGTAATTACGCACGCCTAACGCGCTCCTCCGCCGCCGCACGACACCAGCTAGTCCTAATACAGCCGGGCCACCACCGCCTAGCCCCAAACTAACCGCCGACAGATGCCTGCTCTTCCCTGATAAAACAATACTAATTCATCGGCTGGAAGGAATCGCGAATGGCCATATGCTCCTTCAATTTCTACCTGATAGGAATTCTACTATCAAGAGAGCAAGCGGTTGGCTAATGTGGAAGGCTGAATCCTTGGGATTGGTATGAAAAATCGAGCAGCAGGTAGATGGTAGAGTGTGTGGAAGCGAGGGTGGTCTAGGGAAGGTGGGGTCGCGAAGGTAGCGGGTTGCGGAGAAAGGGCGAAGAAGACGGGGTTGGAGTTGGGGTTGGGGTCGGGGCCGGGGCGCGTGTGGCGTTAGGGTCGTCAGTATCTACCTGGCGCGTACCGGTAGTCGGAGGGTGGTCGCGTCTCTCGTCTCGCAGCGGCGAGGAGGGGTTACTCGAGGCAGAGGAGAGGCCAGCTACACCAGCTACACCAGCCACCAGAGCAGTTTACGGGGTGTGCTAGGTGTGTGTTGGTGGGTGTTGGTGGGTGCTGGTGTGGCGAGGGATAGCGGTTGAAGGGTAGAGAATCCGGCGAGTGAGCGTGCGGCTGGTTCGCCGTAGCCTGCTACGCCGGTGGTGAGGGCAGATACTGCTGTGTCCCGCTTGGTGGTAGTGCGGCCAGGACGGCAAGGTGGTGGTGCTGTGTAGGTGGAGGGTTGAGCGAGTGAGTGAGTGAGAGTGGGTGGGTTGGTGCGCGGTGGGGTGCGGGATAGGCGGCGGTGGCGGCGGCGGCGTCGTCGTTGATGCTGCTGCTGCTGCTGCTGCTACTGCTCCGGTGGTGCCGGCGCGCGTTCCTCCTGGCGGCGGGGTGCTGGTGCTGGTGCTCCTGCTCTGTTCTGGTGGTGGTGTTCGGCGGTGGTAGTGTTGCCACCGGTGGAGGAGGCATGCCTCGCTTCCAGTGTTCGCGCGGCCGCTCCCTGTCGCACACCGACCGACTCACCCCGACGTCCTCGCCCTGCCGGCGTCGCGACGCACGCCCCATACGTACTACGAGGGCCGAAAGCGTGCCGCCACTGCTTCTCGCGGAAAGTGCCCTTACTCCACCGTGAAATTCGACTTTCCACCGCTGGCGTTAACTCTCCCTCCACATTGCCAAGAAAGGGCCCTTCTTCCTACCTTGGAGGCGCTCTTTCTTCATTTGGAAATCAGCAGCCAAGCCGGCGATACACGCGCATCCCTTGTGTGCTCGTTGTGCGGCTTCCTCGGCACCGTTAGAAAAGGTGAATCGACTAGCGGCGCACTTACACCACTCGACACACGTGTGTTCGAGGAGACGTGTAACACTCTCGCGAACTCTGACCCGGCTGCTTCCACCTGTGGATGATACACCGATACATCTCGTTCCAAGCACTCCGTCAACTCGGCGTACTTTTTTTTTCCTACACCGCCGCTGTTGAACTCGGTTCCGAACAGTAGTAGTGTGTCGGGCTTGTTTAAAGTTGACTCGCAGCGAGCTTCCGCGAGCCCTTGATCTTGTAGCTTCCGGCTCGACGGGAGTGAGAGCCTGAGAGGTAGGAAGGGAGGGAGAGAGGGAGACAGAGAGTGCGTGGAAGAGCCCTTGAAGGGTGTGAATAGCAAGTTCCCCGGCAGGATTCACCAGCCAGTCGAGAACTCACACTTCTTCGAATAACGCATCGATTTCCCGTTACTTCCGATCCCCTCGACGCAATTGTCCCGCGCCTTTCTACCAGATTCTTGGGAGAAAATCGAACCAGCCAAGAGCGTACTCTCTGTCAAGAGATAGCGGAGACCAGTTGACCAAGATAGCCGAGGACCAAAACCAACAAGTGTCTTAAATCAACAAGTTCAAACTAACAAGGTCGCGACTTGCACTGACACTGCAAACTTTCCCTCGTGTTTCTAATTGAGTGGCGTGTATGACAGGCCGCAGTAGAAGAGAGACTGCTGGCAGTGCGAGTGTTAATGAAGTTTCTACAGGAGAGATAGGATCGGAAGCAGGGCATCTGCATAACTAATATCGCACAATCCCAGTACTTAGATGAAAGTGCACACGTGCCTCCGAGACTTTAATATTAATGCTAGCGGGTAGACTAGGCGCACCATTTCCTTGGTACCGTAGCGCGCTGTATCAGACGTGGGAATAGTGGAAATACGAGAGGAAGATACAAAGAATGCTCGGAGAGGATCATTACAATCCGAGGAAGTTATCGGGGGAAAGTTAAAGTCTGAAATATGGTGGGCATTATCGCCGGCGGCCAGTTGTGAATCGGCTGGTGGAAGGGAGTCGAAGAAGCAAGATAAAAGGGTGCCTGGAGCATTGGCCAGAGAAAATCGTGATTCATTGCTAATATCCTCTCGATAAAGGACAGTCGCAGCAATGCCAGTAAGCAGTGCGAGGAGCCGAGAAGGAATACATTTAGCGGAATTTCTCTTGGCGGAGTTGCGGGGGTAAACTGTTGGAGCGGGCAAGCGGGCAAGCGGGCAAGCGGGCAGGCGGGCAGGCGCGCTCGCCGTGATAAATCTCCGTCCGCAGACTCCGTGAAATTCGCATGGCACGGCTCTCCCTGCCGAGTAGGAAGCCTGGAGGATAAACGGCGTTAACTACACGAGCGAGAAAGGACGTGCGATAATCGGGACACACGGAGCACGTTCTCCACTTTTGTACGGACGACCCTCGGGGACGTGTCGTTAATCGCGTGCCTCCAAGAGATCGGAAGACTGCTTTCTCCGAGGATCCAACGTCGACCCAGCAATTTTCCAGTCTTGTGGAATACGCGCACCCGAGGCTATATCCTCCGGCTGATATACATCTACCCGCATATATCTATATATCTCTCTCTATATATATACATATCTATACGTATATACATATACACAAGCATATACTCATATCCTCAACATATCATCGATTGGAAGAAAGGGAACCAAGGAAGCAAACTACATATCACTTTTGAATAAAGTAGAATACTCCGCGGGCCTTGGGAATCATAGCAAGGAGCATCTCTCTTTTATTCCACTTCGAGTTTTTGCGCGATACGCACCAACTACGTGATACAGCTATCCTAGAAGAGAGCAATCGGCGCAGAAAGAGAGGAAAGGAAAGCGGAGAGGAATTCAATTCGAAGGACCAATTGAATATTTCGAATCAGGCTGCGAGAGGGTGCAGCATCCATCCTCCGTGCCCCTTCTCTTTCGAACATCGGCGTCGCGTCCGCGCGGCGCTTTTCCAATGAGCAAATTCCCGAGAGGCGCGAGCAGGCAAAGCCGAGGGAAGAAGCGAGCACCTTCGGATTCGATGATATCGATGCCGCGTGCCTCCAGGGAGCATTAACTTTTGCAGCGAGCACTCTCCTCCTACCATTGGCCGCCGCTCGGCCATCGGATTCCGATTATGTCTCAGCACCGAAGAGGTTCCGTGCACGGTGGCAGTCCGGTGCCCGGACAGAGCGCTGGACCAATTCAGGTCTCCGCCACGCACGAAGTACAACCACGAGGAATACCGTTGCCTGGGATGGTGCCGCCCCGTTCCCTTCACGGCAATCCCATCCACGGCAATCCGATTCACGGTTTTGTGAATCCGCTTGGTCCAGCGGGTCTCGCGCACCCTTCACCCGTTCTCTCCGCGGCCCACGCTGCTGGCATCTCTCATCATCCAACCACTGTTCACCAAGGTAGCTGCTGCTGCTCCGCCAAAGTCCAAACCACGTAATCGTCTCACTGAAAGGCCGGTGGACTCGCAAGTAGCTCGTGAAGACGAGAGTAGCCGCGTTCTAGCCATTGTGAAAGCAGGCTTCCACTTATCCCTTCCGGGGGACCTCTTCCTATCATACCCCTTGTATTCCCAGGCCCATCCACTATGTAATACTCTCGCTGTTTGAGGGAGAGTACAATCATCGAGGAACGGCACGTTTTCCAGTTTGCATTACGTAACTAGCCCATTTGTCATTCTTTTCCGGTTTATCCGTAGCAATAGAGCGAGGCACGTCTGCTTCGGGAGGATGAAATATAACATGGTGGGCCTCGATTATCGAGCGATCGCGATATTGATCATCGAGGACCGAGTGCAGATAGTGTGTACCAGAGTGGTATCAGTCGAGAAAGCCCCGTGCATTGATCTCCCGGTGATCGTTGGAGCGAGTAATTGAACCGCGTTGATAGATGAGATATGACGTGTTCGACGTGCTCGTGATTAAAAGATAGCCGAACCTCCGCTCACCCTCCCTTTGCCCCTTCACCTGCCCCTCCACCTGATTGGAGAGGCCACCGCATTTCGGCGGCGATCCTACGCGGAATTGCAATCACTTTCTCTCATTCCTCCGCAATCCAGTGTTTTTTCAGACTCGATTGCATTTCCTGAGAGCCTCGGATAAAGTAAAATCTTATTGTCTGACCCGAATCCAACCTCGCAATAGTTAATGCAATTATCCCCGGCTACTTCGGAAGCTTCTCTAAACGGATTTATTCAATTAATCCGATCAATTGCATCGGGCACGCGTCCCATTTACTCTCTCGCGCGAAATATCCCCGAGGCATACAAGGATTATCATTGTTTGGCCGGGTTACAATCCTTATGTATGTAGGTGTATCCGCAACGTCGGGCGGAAGAGATTGCGTAGCGTGCGGAAAGGTGCGCAGCCTCCGGAAGCCGTGGAGCCCAATCTCGGGCAGGAGGGATCACTTCAAAGCCGACTCTTGTACAGTGCGCACTTTTTGGTCGCTTTCAATTATCCTAAAAGTCAGCAGCGCTATCACGTGTTCCGGCCGCGAAATGAAATTGCATTTCTCTGCTCTCACTCCCCCCGGTCCCCTCCCGTCCCGTCCCGGCCCGGCCCTCTTTCTGTCTCCTGTACTGTCCTATTCCTGGATGGAAGCCCGGCTCTCGATTCGTTATTACGTGCTTCCGCTGGGACTAGCCAGGAATTCACTGCTCTCCAGCATCGAATAAAACTTTCTGAACGCCTCCCAGCCGACTCTAGCTAGCAACCACTCTTCGCCCGCTTTGATTCCCTAGTGTTTGGCTTCACTTAAGGCAATCGCGAGAAAACTCGGAACTTCCTTGGAAATAGTTGGCGGTGGTTGTACCATTTTCCAATCAAGTCCACCGGTCTTTCTTCGTCCATATCTGAACTTTGGCATGAACGGTCGAAGCGTCACGCGACTCCCTTCAATTAAAGGCGTGGAGAAGATGTCGGCGCCGGGATCGCCTTATTCCGCACACGGTTCCCCGCTAAGGACACCGATCAGTTCGGGCCACGCCACTCCCCAGGACTCGCCCCACGTGGCCAGGCATCGCAGGGACTCGGAGCACTCGCCTGGAGTGGTGTCCAGGCGAGGATCCTCGGATATCGCGTCTCCACTGCCGGATGCTCCCGCTGGATCACCGGATAGTCGTGCTCGAAGACGCTCCGACTACAGTCCCCATCAGGGTAGGTCTCTCCGACCCTTAATACCAGCCGAATTCAAAGCACAAACACACACCTAGATTTAAGGATAGGAATGTCCAAAGAATCTCTCGTACTTTAAGAGTAGAAGTAGTGAGTTGTGGTGGGAGGAATATGGGGACAACGTAACAGGTGTGAAATAGAGAGGCGGTAGTAGCGCAGTCTCTCAGGGTAATGAAGAATGCACGTGGTATCTGCTAGCGGAACTGAATGAAGAAGCGAGCGAATGAAGGTCGAGCGTGGATCGTGTTTATTATCGCAGGCGCACCGCATGTCGCCGTGTGTTTTATTGATTGAGATAATGCGCACGATTGAGCTTACCACGCGAGCAAGCCGCACCAGCACCGCCTCGGGCGGACAAGCGTCGCGTATGAATTTCCAGGACCCTTCGAAACCGTAGTCAGAAGCACGAGCTGCTGCTCTGCCCTTTGATCTGACGGCCTGTGGCTTTTGCAATGTAGCCCCGGATACGTATTACACCGGCCGTACGCTCTACCGTTACTGTCAAAGGAAATCTCTTGTCCTCTCGCTCTCGCTCCCCCTCTCTTTGCACGCGTATACACGTGTCGAAGCTGGTGAAACTTTAAGCACATTCCGCGTACAACGCATCGCCTGCAATCTGATAGCTCGGCAACGCCTCCTGCCTGCACTGTATTTCCTTCGCCAACATTTTTCAACTTCTCCTCTCTTTGACTTTGGTTAAATAAGGGCTCGCCGTGTCGCGAGAAATAACAGGAAAACATCAGGATATTAAAGTAAAGCCGGTGATAAAGGGGGCAAGAATACACGCAAGTGCGAGCTGCTGCTAGAATTCAGTGCACGTTGAAGGCACTTTTTTCCCCGGCGCATGTTGTTACTCGTGGCCGAGGTAAATTTCCCCATTCAATTAGGCTGTGCTTGGTAGAAGGGCGCGCGTGCGTGACGTAGAGTTATTCGACTGGAGTTCTTCTGCTGTTTTCTGAGGCGTCGGCTCAGTGGAAGGTGTGTTAGTTGGCGAAAGAACAAGTGGTCTTGGAATTACTTAAAGCGAAGAAGGAGGGAGAGGGCAGGCACACGACGGCTCGCCACGATTATACACCAGAATGGTGTTGGTGGGTATTGTTATTCGCAGGGCCGTTCGCCGGCATTTCACAGAAAGTATTTGTACTTGCGAATGCAACAGCATCAAAGGGGTGGCGCGACTACAAAGAAGGGAGTGGGTGTGGGGAGGGGAAGCACGTGTCCGTGCGTGGAGTCTAGTGGAAGGGTTGGCTGGGTACTGTCACGATTTCATGCGAACTACCACCACCACCCCTGGACCTCGTCCCGGCGAGCTTTTCCCTTTTCGCGGCAGTGCCAAGTGAGTCTATCAGTGTCAGACACGCGGTGCAACCAGAGGGCAAACAGATTCGTGGGGGGACTAGGCCCCTGGGAAGCGGACGCAAGCCTTCCTCCTTTGATATCCACCGTTAATTATCATTCCTATATTCCGCTTTCTTTTCCAGTCCTTTCCTTCCCGTGGGCTGTCGCACCGCTGAAATATTCCAAATAAGCGCGAGAAACGTTTCTTTGTTCCCGGGATGAAATGGTAGTGCCGCCGCCGTAAACTCTATTACGCTCTCGGAAAATACGTGCCGGCCTTTTTCCTCCTAGCCGCAACGGCGTAATTGCGTCGCTGTCGAGAGGCCGTTTATATCTGGGTGGAGAGAATGTTGGGCCAGACACACGCACCAGGTCCTTCTGGACAGCGTTCTGTGTACGCGTGTTTCCGCCCACGAGAGAAAACTCCCCTGGAATTGGCCAGGTTCTCATTAAAGAGTACTGGCGCGCAAGAAAAGTCTCGGCAGAGTTTCCTTTTCTTCCGGGGAGGAAGCAGAGTTCTCCAACGGGTCCTCCTCTCGCGTCCTCAAGGACGGAAAGGACACGCGCGCTCCCCATCACTGTTTTCCCGTCACGTCCGTCGCATCCGTCCGAGGGTAGAAAGTTCGGGGGAAATTACGATAGGGCCGATGGAAGGGTGGTGCTGGTGGTGGTGGTCCCGTAGACAAAAGTCATCCGGGATGTCGGAGGCTCGTTCTAAAAGCCTGAGAGCGTGCGCGTGAAACAAAGTGAAGGAGCTCTCAGTGAGAAGGGGGAAGGAAACTCGTTGGTTCGGACGTTGGTTGCCGCGAGCTGCCGGACGCTGCTAGTAAGCTTCCTTCAAGAAATGAAAGAACGAGAGGAGAAGCGGGTTAATGTTCTCTAGGAAGTAATAAATAATAACGGCTGAAACGTATTAAATTTCGCGAGGGGAGACGTGCAGCCGCGCCTTTATTAAAACCTCTCTGTCATCTTGGGCCGAGCGGCACACTCCAGCCCTCGCAGCCCTCGCAGCCCTCGCAGCCCTCTTCTTTTTCCCCAACAGATTGACCCATTAATCGCTGCGGACCCTTTATACTTTAGCTTTTTTTCGCGGCACAGATTTTCCGCTTAACGAGCTCCTCCTCCATAATTATCGCTCCTGATAATAGAATCGATGCCTTTTCCACTGAGGGAACAGAGACTACTTCTATTTATTTTCATCATTGAGGCAGCGCTCTGTCTCCTGCGTGGCTTGAAGTGCGTACTCGTAGGATCGTTTTCTTCAATTGGTTTACAAATTAGAGAATTGAAAGGCTTGGAGAGCTTTACGGATATTATACAGCCGATAGTCGATTCAGGCTGGCCCGACTGAAATAACGTTGGTATTAAGCTCGGCTTGTATTAAGCTCCACGTGTCGAGAGGAGCGGCCTCTTCTTGTTCTCGGAGGAGAAGCGCTGCTTACGAGAACGAGATGCGAAAAGCTCCTCAACATCGCATCGATTTGCATAGAAAGTATCTGTGGCCGGGAGCTTAAATGCACCGGCCTTCCAAGAACATGAACTTCCTCTGCGAGGTGAAGAGGGCTCAATTAAAATGGTGATCTAGTTCGAGCTGCCTTTGTCGCGGTACAACTCTCAGACTTCCTTCTCCGATTCCACCGACCAACTAAACTCTTCCGTCATTCGTCCGGCAGAGACTTTTTTCCTCCCCTAGTACCACCAAGAGCTCGAGTGCTCTCTCCCTCTAATTCTTCTCTTAGCCGAATGAAATATTCCCTACCGCTATCCGATCTAATTTTAACCCGGGCTGGCTGCACCGGCACCACTCCTGGCATAATTACGCGGCATGAATATGGCCCGGAACAGGTGTTCCATCCACAATGGGACTCCATTTTTGGAGAATAAATTTTTGTGAAACCCAGTAAGGCTCTCAGGCGTAAATTACATGCTCTCTTCTGTCAGTTTCCCGATTAAAATCCGACAAAATATCCGAGCCTCTCTTTTCACCACGGACTGCCACTGCCACCGCGACCTTCTATGTATATTTCGTTTCGAGCTTTCCTAGCTGAGCGGAGCATCTGTGTCCCATTGAGAGCTGAACGGGAAGAAAATATTTGCCTCGTTACACAGGTAGAGAGGGAGCGAGAAGGAGGGAGTTTTGCTAGTGGATACAATGGAGGGAATACAGGTAGAACTGCTTGTTACCCGTGTTTCCATCGGTGAACCTTTATGTTGTACTTTATTGTAGCGGAGACGACGCGTGTGTGCTGCCCGAGATATATCTCTCGTCCCCTATTTTCGTCTCCCCTTTTCTCCTGGCCACCAACGGCCCACAGTATCAGACCACCTCTCTGTTTACCCCGTAAATATTATCTCGCACATCTCTCCCAGCCTTCTTTCCCACTACTGTAGCTCCGCAACCAAAGATTTCAGAATGCCTGCTCTAGCAGGAGCTTTAAAGCATCCTGGGAGTTGGACTCTTTACTCAAAGAGTATGTGTGCCGACAGATTGGCAAACCTACTTGGAAGTAATTGCACCGAAATCGTTCTATCGTCGGCTTCGATTCCTATTTACAGATATATTTGCACGCTGGTAGGAAAAAGGCCATAAGCCTCGAGAAAGCAGTGACCGTGTACTAGTTGGGCGAAAAAAGCTCGCATGTAGCGTAGACCTCGTTACAGCGGGATTTTTCCCGGGGAATTGCGTGCACGCCGAGGTACGAGCGGCGGCGTTGGAGCAGCGTTCTTTATTGTCCGCCTCGTTGACGCAGCCAATAAAGAAGACAAACTGTGTGCACGTATATGTTGCACACCTGCAATCTCTGCATCACAATGGAGGATATCGAAGCAGCAGCCGTCGCTTGTCATACGAAAATTATCAGCAGACTGCGCACGCGATTCGTGAGCTATATCGTTTTCTCTCTTGGAAGCGCCTGGGGATCGAGGGAGGCTGAGCGCATCTCTGTCTGTCTGCCTGGACCTACGGCTAGCTCGTTATTCAGCCGACCACCACCCAATTTCGCTGCTCGATGGCCGTGTCCCTCGGTGCCGCGTTTCCCCGCTCCGACCAACCGCAAAAGGGAGCTCCACGATTCCACCAAGAAACTCCTCGCCACTTTTCCGATAATGTGTCTTTTGGACAAAACATTTCTCTCTGAATTTTTTTTAACGGCAACCAAGTAGCTCGTAAGTAGCTGCGGCTCTTGGTATTGACGCAAGTAATGGAGAGACAGATGTTCATTTGGATTCGTAGCTCCGTTTAAGCCGCGGCTCCTATATCGACCGCTCTTCCTCGTCGCTACTGGCTCAAGGAAGAGCGTGGGAGAGTAGCAGCAGGCGGTGCTCAGGCAAATGAGAGGCAACTGCATTATTCGATTACGTAGCGTCGACGAATTTAGAGCTTCCGTAATAATGAATCGTTTACATCCCAGCCAACTAAGGGAACAGTGGCGACTCTCGAGACTCTGCCACCTTAGTTATTCTCCATTTATTTGAACTCTCCAGCGAGAGAGCACCTTTGTTCACTCAGCCCGGCGATTGTAATCAAAGTAAATTATCCATCCTGAAAAGTATTTTCTCGATGACGATAGCGCGGAAAAATTGCACCGGTGTTTTTAACGAGTTCCTTTGATAGCTTGCTGTCTGGGTGGATGGTCGGGCGGGCGGGCGGTGGGTGTGCAGGCGATGTTGTTGCCGGAGATGGAATTATTAATCCGGCGCACTCAGTGCTTCCTCGGTGTGTCCACGTCGATATTTGTACAAGGGAAGGCGAGAGTCGATTTACCTCGCGCTCATCTCCATGGGCTAATCGCATTAAAAGCAACTGAAAGTTCCCAGAGCTTCCGACTGCCCTGTGAATCGCCTCTGATTTTCATGAAATCCTTCGACATCCGGTATCAGCGCATTTCCTCTACAGTACTCTGTTTATCTCTCACTCTCCACCCATCCCTCTGCCCCTCCTCCCTTTGCTCTCTCTCTCTCTGAGAGCACGGTGTTCCTATCGATTAGTTTAATTCTCGCCTCTTTAGCGGATATCGCCCGTAAACATAAGTACACACTGTGTACGTGTGTTTTCCTGCTCGATACAGACTTCGCTTTAATTGCCTTCAGGTTCGAGTGAACTTTGCCCGCGCCGTTCTAATTAGTCTACCCTTAAGAAACAAAGGGAAACAAATTCCCTCTTTTACGCATAATGCCCAGCTATTTTGGCCAGGTAGAACTAATTCTTGCAATACACCATTAAAGTCTGGAATATCTTCCTTGCTCGGATATGCAGAATACGAGGCGTCACCTTTGATGTCGAAGCAGCCATTAGCTCGACGGATTTTGATGGTTTCCCCAGCAAAGAGATATGTTTACGGGTTGCTCTGGTGATAAAGTACGTTAACGACCTTTACGATGGTAGATCGAACGACACTGCAATTGAGCCAGCCATTCGACTAGTTTTACTGTCAGCCGGACAGGCATATTTATGTTTATCTGAAATATTCTCATATTCGAGTGGCAGTGTTATTCTGAGAAAGTGTCGCTGGAGTTTCTATCAGAAGTAAACAAACAATCGGAGAAATCGTAGTGTCAAGGCTTCGAAAAGCATTGGCACTATCTATAGAGTGGAGAAGGATGGGAGATCGAAATGGGAGGCTAAATAATTCATGGCCTGGCCGTAGATAGGGCTGTTCCAGATGGAATAAAGCTCGCTTAAACGGGACAACGGCGATGCAGGATTTTTTCATCTGCCGCTCTGGCATTCTCTCTTCTTCCACGGATACCAAGTCATCGCGTTTCAGCGAGCCCATTCACGCCGCGCCGGGCGCTCCGCCACCAGCATTCATCTATTCGAGTCCGCGGCGGCATTGTAATCGCCGGCAATTTCCAAATAATTCGCAGGAATTGCAAGGTAATTTCCCTCCGGCTGGCTCGATCAATCATAGAGCTGGGAGAGTCGCTCTCTCTTGGGGGGAAAAAAGAGGCATTCGCCGCTGGGCGAGAGCGTGCGCCCTCCGGCCTGCCTGCTTCGTACTGCCGGTTATTTCAATTTCCAGGCCGAGGCTGGCCCACTCGTAAAAGGGATTTAGTATTATCAAGGAGTAACATGGCGCTCGGCATTGAAAGCATAAATTAAAAACATTAAGGCGACGGCTACTTCCTCCCATTCGTCGCAGAGTAGCGCGGCCAGAGAGTCGGTGCAGCCTTAAGTCCAACCTGGGGGGCTAATTAGATTCAACTTTCGTATGCGTTTAATTCTTCCTCGGGCCACATTATTCCTTGGTGCTCCGGCGGGCCACTGTGCCTGCCGCAGCCGCTGCAGTTTTGCAGTTTATGTAAGCCGACGGCTTCGCGTGTCGTTAATGGCCTGCCACTGCCTTTCCATCCGCCCCTATCTTTCCCTCTCACTCTCTCTCCATCCCTCTGCCTCTCCCTGCGAGGCGCAATGATAATGAGGCGCGTCCGCGTAACGAGTGGAGCAAGTTCCATGCACGACTAATGAAATTTCGTCGCGAGAATATTGCGAAAGTTTTAGCCGCTTAAAGTTGAGAAGTCCCATCCCCTCTACCCGCGGAAGATGCTGGCTCCGCGCGATCGACAACCTTCTTATCGTATCGTCAATCTTTTCCCCTGAGTTTTTTTATCCTTTCATGGTCCAGCTCGCAGGGTATTTCATCTGCAATTCGCTCTGCTCGGAGAAGAAGGTCAAGGCAAAGCAGCAACGGACTCAAAGCGAGTGCGGGAAATCTCAAAGGCTCTAGCAGCGCTCGCTGCTAGAGAGGAATCTTGCCAGTGCGAGATGTCTGTCCCTCTTTTTCATCCTGCGATTCTCATTAACAATGCTCGTTCTCGCAGAAGCCGCGAAGGATGGGGACTGGTTAACATTATTCAGGCGGGCAGTATATATTGCTAGAGGTAGGGCAAGTTCCTCTAGCTGGCGGCGATCATCCCTAGCTCGTATCTTCTAGCCCGAGACGTTTCGCAGCTGGGAACGTTAGCACGTTCTGTCTTGTTCCTCACAATCCCTCCGACTCTCGCCAGATAAATCGGCCCAGGGAATATCCCGCTTTATTCTGGACACGGAACTACATGGTGTGCGAATGTGCAAGTGTCACGCCGTGCCCGTTACTGTCTCTTTATCCTTCCTCTCTACCAGTGAGAAAAACGAATGGCAGACAAGGAACTAGCTCGGAAGTTCTAGGTTCTAGGTTCTAGGTGCTAGATGATGAGCGAGAGCCGCGAGTTTCTCCAGCAGTTATAAAGGGCTGGCTGGCTGGCTGGCTGGCTGGCGAGAGGGTGGAATAACACGGCCAGTCCCGAAAATGTATCGTTTTGCACTCGTCTCACGTATCCTTGGTCCTTTTCATCTCGTAGGCTTTCTTGCTAGCCTGCCATTGCTCATTCCTCGACCGCGACTTCCGCCCAGGCCAGCTAGGCTTTTCCTCTTCTTCGTCTTTTCCCTAAAGAAGAGGGAGAGCAGGCTAGGAACGCCAGCAATTGCACGGCCAACGAAAGAAACTGCAGAGGGAAGCAGTAATGGAAGACGAGGCGGGCACGATGTCCCCGCGCTCGACTAAAGTTCGAAGTTTATCGGCAATTCCAGTTGGAGCGTGTAAAGTTTCCTAGAGAGCGGCACTATCTCTTTCTGTCCCTTTCTGCTTCTTCTGCGAAGCTTCTTCAGTAAGACTTCTATTACCATCGCCCCTACTTTCTTCCCTCATTACTTTTAGCTGGCGATTCACATGTGTTAAGGTGGTTGTATCGAAAAATAAATTTTCAATTTTTTTAAGGTTCTTGAACTTTGACGAACGGTGCATTAATGCATTGTTTGAGTATCAGAATGGATAAAAAACATGAAACCATTAGCAGAAATGCCGGAATTGTACCGAAAACAGACCGAGAGGCCCGCCAAAATATTTAATTTCATCCAATTCCAACGGTTTTCCCCATGTTTTTTTATCTTCCCGACCTTTCCCCGGGCTGAAACTTTGTAGAAAGTGTTTTTTTGCATCGAGGAGAAAGTAGAAAAAATTCCAGAGCCCTAGCTCAAAATTCATTTTTTCGCAAATTTTTTAAGGCATACCCCTTCAAAAATTTTCGATTTTTCGAAGGTTCTGGGACTGGGACGAACGCTTGATTTTTCGATTGCTCGTGTCTCAAAACGGATAAAAAACATCAATGTTGTGGGGGAAATGCCGGAATTCTACCTAAAACACATGGAAAACCGATCTGGAATATTTCATTTCGATGGTTTTCCTCATGTTTTTTTATCTTCCCGACCTTTCCCCGGGCTGAAACTTTGTAGAAAGTGTTTTTTTGCATCGAGGAGAAAGTAGAAAAAATTCCAGAGCCCTAGCTCAAAATTCATTTTTTCGCAAATTTTTTAAGGCATACCCCTTCAAAAATTTTCGATTTTTCGAAGGTTCTGGGACTGGGACGAACGCTTGATTTTTCGATTGCTCGTGTCTCAAAACGGATAAAAAACATCAATGTTGTGGGGGAAATGCCGGAATTCTACCTAAAACACATGGAAAACCGATCTGGAATATTTCATTTCGATGGTTTTCCTCATGTTTTTTTATCTTCCCGACCTTTCCCCGGGCTGAAACTTTGTAGAAAGTGTTTTTTTGCATCGAGGAGAAAGTAGAAAAAATTCCAGAGCCCTAGCTCAAAATTCATTTTTTCGCAAATTTTTTAAGGCATACCCCTTCAAAAATTTTCGATTTTTCGAAGGTTCTGGGACTGGGACGAACGCTTGATTTTTCGATTGCTCGTGCCTCGAAACGGATAAAAAACATAAATGTTGTGGGGGAAATGCCGGAATTCGACCTGAAACACATGGAAAACCGATCTGGAATATTTCATTTCGATGGTTTTCCCCATGTTTTTTTATCTTCCTGACCTTTCCCGGGGCTGAAACTTTGTAGAAAGCGTTTTTTTGCATCGAGGAAGAAGTAGAAAAAATTCCAGAGCCCTAGCTCAAAATTCATTTTTTCGCAAATTTTTTA
Organism: Ectemnius continuus; assembly: GCA_910591665.1. Lineage (NCBI taxonomy): Eukaryota > Metazoa > Arthropoda > Insecta > Hymenoptera > Crabronidae > Ectemnius > Ectemnius continuus. The sequence goes on from OU342866.1 coordinate 1,347,351, forward strand.
AGGCATACCCCTTCAAAAATTTTCGATTTTTCGAAGGTTCTGGGATCGGGACGAACGCTTGATTTTTCGATTGCTCGTGTCTCAAAACGGATAAAAACATAAATGTTGTGGGGGAAATGCCGGAATTCGACCTGAAACACATGGAAAACCGATCTGGAATATTTCATTTCAACGGTTTTCCCCATGTTTTTTTATCTTCCTGACCTTTCCCGGGGCTGAAACTTTGTAGAAAGCGTTTTTTTGCATCGAGGAAGAAGTAGAAAAAATTCCAGAGCCCTAGCTCAAAATTCATTTTTTCGCAAATTTCTGTAGGGAACAGGCGGTGGACTAAACATAAGTTTAGGCAGCCGGCAGTATGTAGCACACGAAATTAACACTTCCTTTGGATAACAGTTGAGTTTTGAATGATATAGTATTTATACAACCACCTTAAGAGACACTGGCATCGTGGTACTTTTCCCTAAAGTCGCCGGAACGAAGGCAACATGTGCGAGAGGTCTTGCTTCTTCGCGCCAAGTTACTTGATAATCCTCCATGTTCTCGACTACATTTTCCCACTTCCTTCTCGCAGCAGGCCGCGTTTTTTCTTGGGCGTACTCGCTGCTGTCGGGAGAGCTCGAACTTTAATTGAAATTTCTCGCGAACGAAAGCCCGTGCGAAAGTTTGGCGGAGCGGGGAGGCCTCGGGATATGTTAGAATTTTAACAACCAAAGTTTTCGCATTTCTTGATTCCCCCGCGGAGCATCGGGGAGGCCTGCTCCCCCGGTGCACTCTAACGATTCGTCAGTGGTGCTGAATACCTAACGCTTTAGCTCCTTAACATTTCAGGCTACTTTAGCTTAGTTGGAGCGGCATGAGAAAAATTCGACCCCTTAAACTCCTGGCGCAGCCTTCTGCTGCTTTGTGCGGGTTTTATTTGTTTCTCGGGAGCGCAGAACCGGCGCGGCAGCTGCCTGCCGGCTTGAACTGCTAGGCGAGGGACAACAAGGCGCGAAACTTCACCGTCTAACTTTGTCTGGCCGCATTCGAACATAATCCACTTGGCGGCGGAGTCCACGGAAATCTTTGGAGGATGTCCGGGGCTAACGAAGTTCCGTCACCAGCTAGTTGAGCGTTATTCGAAGCGGCGCGTTATCCGCATTACGATTCCCCCCCTTACACTCGTTCCCCTAGCAATTTGCTACTGTCAACACGCTCGACAGTAAGTCCGGCATTGTTGGCCAACGATACTCGGTGGTGCCTCCGAGCCTTCGGATAAACATCGGAATTTACTAAGCAAGGGAATGTCTGACTATTTGCTTCACGCCCTCAATTAAAAGGAAGGTGCAACTGTCCCTTTGGGGCGAGGGAGGGAGGGTGGTGGAAGGTCTGGAAGACAACCCTCGCCATTTTCCGGAAGCCGAGACCGCACGGCTTGCTCAGCTGGCCGAGGGTGGCAGAGGTCTCGGCCAATTTGAATGTATTAGGCGATCCATCTGAATTTAATAGAGGTGCATTAGGTTCCCTAGCAATAAGGGACACGCGAGCAGGATAGCAAGCCGTCGGGTGGCAGGGACTTCCTGTCTTATATCGGCTGGAGTAGCGCAAGGGAATATCGAGCAGTCTGGCTCGGCGTTATCTTCCTCGGCGCCCTTTCCGAGATAGCTCGCTCGTCTGTTCCGGTGCGTCCGCTGCACCAGCCATCGTCGATTATCGTTTCGTTCGTCGCCCTCGTAAACGCGTCCAACTGGCGCAGTCCGCTTCGACATACGGCTCGAGTGATTCCCGCAGCTTTTTCGGCCCGTTGGAATTACAGGTGAATCGGTGTTCGGGTGCTCGTGATTGCCCGAGCCTCGCCTCGCCTCGCCTATGACGTTTCGCCGCCCGTAACTCTCCGGCGAATATATATTGCTGTCAGACAGCACGATATAGATTGCGTGTTGGCGCATCGATTCGATTGGCATACTACTGGCCCGCTCGGAACTGCCACCGTCCTCCACTCGACCTACCAGCTTCGGCCTCTGCTAATTCCAGCTTGTCTTTTCGTCGGAGGGAATTGTTACAAGATGAACAGGGGAAAAGGTGTCCTCTTTATTAATGCCAGTGAGTGGCGAACCTTTTTTTCCTCTGACCTTCATTGGAGCAGGCTGGAAGTTGGTGTTGCCGGGCTAAGAAACAGCGAGTTCGTAGTAATGTAGGCGGCAGGGGTTGGGAGAGCGGCGGGCGTGACCAGCATTTGTGTAAGAGGGTTAGCTGGAATGACGACGGAAACGAGGGGCGAGGTGGTACGTGTACGTGCCATCTTTAATGCCGGCCGAACACCCCGTGTCTCTCGGTACGAGTAGTACTCGCAAGCATCCGAAGGGGTGGCACGCTTTAAGGGTAGTGAGGAAGAGGAAGAGGAAGAGGTGGAGGAGGTCGGCGGCGGCATGGGGTCGATGAGGGCGGATTGCTCCCTCCCTCTCACTCTGGCGTAATAAGTCATTGAGCGACAAGCCGCTACCAGACACCGTCTTTCTCCTCTTGGCCTGACTCGGCCCCTCTTTAGAAAGAGCGGGTGATAGATCAAGCCACTTACCTTCCGGGGATGCACAAGTGTGCATGGTACATACCGTAGGAGAGAGCTCTCTCGGACCCTCTTCACTCCGCAACATTAGTCTGCCATGCGTGGCTTGTCGGATTATATCAAAACCCGCAACTCGACATCTGTCTTCTTCTGTAGCTCGAGATAATTTCGACTCTCCTGACAGGGATTATAATCCTGTGGTAGAAGTGCATGGCTCATGCCGGAGAGAGTCTGCTAGCTAATGTACAGAGTGGTTGGAAGAATTGAAGGGCTGGTATTGGTCGAGGAACGCTTCACCAGTAGCAGTCGATCGAAAGAGACGTTGGAGCCACTCGAATGACCAATACCATTTTCGTTCCAGTTTCTCTGCTATTCGGCGGAGCAGACTGGCGCAACATCGCGCACATACGCTGCATTCTTAAAGGTAGGCTAGTGCCGCACGTTTGCTGGGTGCAAATTTTGTTGTTGCGGATGTTGAGAGGCTGCCAGTGAAGAAAGCTTGCGCTTGCTTTTGCGGCCCCGGAATGCTCCACATCCCTTGCCAGGGCTGGGCTCTCTGGCTTGGACGAGTTCCAGGTGATGCCTCGAGGAGGCTTTCCACGTGTGTGCTTGGAATCCTCTCTCCCATCCAAGTGCATCTTGGAATCCGGCGCACGTGTTCGATTAACCCGAGCTTCTAGCAATCTGCATAGGGAGAGCGCGCGCTCCAGGATCGTCGAGGATAGATCGTTTCGCGCCTGTCAATGAATTAAACTGGCCACGCCGAGTGCTTTAACCGCCGCGGCGCGCCGTCCCTGCCGGATGATCATTTAATCCGCTCGCGCAGCCAGGCCACATGATGAATTGATAATGGAGCCGCCCACTTTTCACCCTCCGGCATATAAACGCTCTCTCTTATTCAGCTAGCAGACGTATTCTTTTCCTAATGACGAGCGTTGTCTACCTTCGATGGCAACACTGGCTTTATTGTTTCGTACTGTTGGAATACCGTCCTCTCTCCCTCCCTGCCTATCAATCGGCGTTTATCAGTTGTCGAACCAGCCGAATGAAACGTGCAATCAATTTCACCGCCTCTTACACCCGCTCATGTGAAATCAATGCGTATTGATGCTGCCCCTCCGCTCCGGCTGCCGATATATATGCGAAAAAAGCGAGCACGCGTTTTTTTGCTGTTTGCATTGCGCAGCGATGTTGAACTTTGAGTTGTTTGACGCTGGCATATCCATGAGAGGGTATACGCGCATAGAGAAATGTTTGGTTTCTCTAGTGATTGATGGAGGATTGAAGGATTCAATAACTATCCAGAAAAATCCTAGGAAATCCCACGATCCAAATACGATAATCCTAGCGGCGGAGATTTTCAGCCATTTAACGTACTAACAGTGAAGATGATTTTTGGAAACCACCTGTGCGCATAGGGGACGCCAGATTACTAGCTGGCTAGCCAATAGTTTAAGAGAGATTGGACGTCTGGCACAGTAGACGGTATTAAGTATGTTTTTCTCTGTTGAATGTTACAGTCACTAAGCTTCGCGAGCATTGGGACGAGACGAATTCAAAGGTGATGCAAAGGAAGACGCAGCTGGACGCAATGCTGGGTGACAGTCAGCGATATGAAGCGAAGAGGAACGAGGTGGAAGTGTGGCTCGCTCGAATGGAAACCCGACTGGAGAGAATGCGAGCAGTCGGTCACACGGCGGACGTCCTCGAGGCGCAACTTCGCGAGCAAAAGGTATGTTCGTGCACACCTCACAACGCGCGTATAACATCCTCGATTTTTCTGCCTTCCCATTTCCGGCGAAGAATAGAGGGACGCCAGGCGTCACGGGCATCTCGTGCCTGCTCGCTCTTAACTTAGAAATTGAAACGAAGTGCTGAGACCAAGTACAATAATTGCGCCGGCACCGTCCTTCTACACTTTTCACTTGCCAGCCAACTTTTTACTGTCGCGAACCATTCGTTTCGCTGCTGAAATTACGAGGCAGTCCCGCCAAAGTAGTAATCAGTAGTAGAAGTCGTACAACTTTTGCATTCGCGAGTAAGATTAAAGGGAGCGCCTCTACTTCGGATTCCATTTGGCCTGGCGTAAAGCTCTTTTTTTGAAGTTCTACTCTCTATATTGGAGTCTAACGTGTACCACTGCGGGAAAAATAGTCTGTGCTAGCAGGGCGAGGATGAGAGAGCCATAGGAAGTAGAATGGGAATATTCGGCAAATCCCATGATACATCGAGTAGGAGCCCTTTTATAAATTCAGAGATAGGCGGGCTAATAATTCAGTAGACCCTTCCTTTCTTTTATCAGGAGTGTATTAACCGGAGAATTATGTCGGAACTAATGAAGCATAAATTCTTGTACTGCCATAACTCGGGCGCGCGCTGTATCAGTAGTGATATAGGCCGATAAAGTGGAAATTAGCCCGGCTCGAGTATTAAACCGAAGGAGCCGGCCTCCCCTTTATTTTCATCCGGCTCTAATCTCGCGGATTATAAGTCCCGCCGATGTTAATCAGGCTCGCATGGAAGCTTGCCATGAAACTTGGCCCGCTGCCCCTTTCTTCGGGGTCATGACTTTACTCGCTTTTAAACTATCGAGCATCGAGCGCCTCTATGACTCTCTCTCCAAGTCAACGGGAGTACCGGGAGCTGGATAGGTTTCCTTTTTCGCAGCTACGGCTCCTCTCCCTTCGCCTCGCTCTCATTTCCTCGTTACTCTGCTTCTTTCCAGTCGTTCCACGCCGAGCTCCACCAGTACAAGCATCAGATCGAACTTTTTAATCAGCTGACGCAGAAGCTGATTGCCGTCTATCAGCAAGACGACACCACTCGGGTGAAGAAGATGACCGAGACCATTAATCAGCGATACAACAACCTCAATACCAGGTAATTCGACGTCGCCGCAGTTGAATCCTCCTCGAAAGACCTTATTCCATTTTCCCATCGAGTCAGTTCATTTCTTGACTCGATTGGAGTAGGACGAAAAATTACCTTGGCCTTCGTGCCAAGGGCCGAACGAAATAACCGGTGGATTGTGTCGTGAAACACCTGTTAAATCTGTCCCAGCATCATCAATCGGGGGAAGCTGCTGCACTCGGCCATGAACTCCCTCCACAACTTCGACCGCTCGCTAGACAAGTTCTTGGCTTGGCTGAGTGAGGCTGAGTCCTCGATGGAGGGACTGGAGGCGGAAGCTGATCGACTCGGTGGACGACGGGACCAAGGTGCTCTCAGGCGACCGCAGCATCAACTCAAGGTTAGTTCCAGCCACTTTTCCCAATAGTAGATCGTCCGTGAGAGATTTAATAATCTCTCCAACGTCTCTCCGCTTGATGCGTGCATTGTTTATTTAATTGCCAATTGACCGAGCAATGAAAAAGTTGACGCGAAGACACGGAGTGAAGGTTCGCGGAAGGTGTTAGTGTTGGTATGAAGCGTCGACTGAAAAAGTCAGCGCTCTCTGGATAGGTCGCGTGGAAGGAAGGCTACAGGTTTTACGTGTCGCTCGGCTGGTTGCCATAAAAGTGTACGGGAGGTGTGCCAGGCCGAGGAGTATCTATCGGCGGTGCGGTGCGGCGTATCCATTAAAAGAGGAAGAAGCTCGATATATCGGGTATCGGCATAATGTGGCGACGGTCCATCAGTCTTCGCCACAAAACTGGTGGCGTCGCCGCCTCTCCGAGAGAGAGTGCATACACTATCCATGAAAGTGCTCGGTGCCATCCAATCTGCCTTCCATCCCGATACATTCCGCTGCCAATTCGGCCCCGTCCAAAATGTGTCTGCCCATTCTTCACGGCTAATTCGATCGTAAAATTCCCCGACTGAATAAAATGGGGGGGAGAGAAAGTGATAGTCAGCCGCAGTGTCGTCGGACCCCGAGGATTATGGAGCGGCAGGAGGAGCTTGTGTTCCAAATGAGGACATTACAGTGAAGCATGTCGGGGAGAGGGAGGCGGCAGTGCGCGATAATGGAGAGGGTGCCGAGCTAAATTCCCTGTCATTTAAATAATCCAGCAAAAATCGGAGGCTGACGTGAAAGTTAAATGAACGGTCACGCGCCGCATAGGAGGTTCAATGATGGCCGCGTGTGGTTCGCGGTCGCTTCAGGGGCCGCTGTTTGCAAATCCGTGACTGATGGACCGCCAACTCGACCCGGTGTATCGCTCCACCCGGCACGTTCGCCTCGCGAATCTCGATGAAATTAATCTCGCTCTCGCAGCGCCCAATAGTGCGCCCTCCCATACTTCCCCCCCACTTCCCAACCACCCCACTCCTCCTCCTCCCGCAGGTAACGAGCTCGCGAAATGATGTTATAATATTGTTTGCCACGGCAGAGGCATTATCATACCGAAACCGCGCCGATCTTCCGTCCTCCCATCCTGTCGCTGCGTAAAACACTGTTTGTATATTCCATTCTCGATGACTGCGGTTTTACACTGTTCCTGGCGAATGTGCCTGATTTCCAATAGTAGGGCCGATTGCCAGGGACCGACTCAATATTGAGCAAGGTACATTTTGTCCTGATATTTGATGTGTAACTTAATTATATCTAGCTGAAAATTAGTACGATCCATCTGGCATGCAATCAGGGATTTGGAGGGGCTCTTACTGGATAGATCGGGTAATAGGTTTCCCTCGGAGCGTTCACTCTCCATCATTTTATTTAGAATCCAATCTGGTCGAAGCCACGCGATATCAGGCTTTTCAATTAAAAACTCTCTTCCCCGATGGATATCCCCCTTTCGATATAACAGTTCAATTTCGCTGGCCATTCTCTCCTCACTCACCTTTGTGCCTTCGAGCCGAGCCTGTACTGAATTTATTGGATCTGTCGAAGGACAGGCCGTCGACCTAAATACTCCAGTTACACTTGTATGGATCGAGTGTATTCCCCGCTCCTTGTAAAGGACTGCTCTCGGTTTATTTTCTTATTGCTAGAATTGGATTATGTCCACGCTTGAACGACGCCGGTTCAATGTTCTCGGATATGTTCTCCACTGGTTGGAGCACGATCCGACTAATGACTTATCGACCACACTCAGTCTCAAGAACACCAGCCCAGACATGCATAGCGCCCTGCGCCACTCTCCATCTTTCCCCGGCGAATTCCAAGGAATTTCTAATATTACCGTCCAACGGATAGTTAGTGAGTGTGAGTCGCAATTTGTGTCTGGCTCGAGTTATGGCTGGCCGATATTGGATCGGCTCTCGGGAGTCACTGCAAATCGAAATACGTCCCAGACTATCCTCAATATATTCCTTGGGAAACGAAATTAAGAGACCGGAAGAAATTGCCGCTCGATAGCACTCGTGCATCAGAAATCCGATGGTATCGCTGCGAAACACCATTTTTATCGATGTAACCAAAGTGCGATTACGTGATATTTCAAAAGTCTGCTTGGATTTTCCTTGTATTTCGTTTTGCATTAATATAGCCTTCAATTCACGGAACGACGAAAGCTAGAAATTTAACTAGTTTAGCCTGGCAGAGCATAATGCTGGGATGGAATAACATTTGAGGGTTCGTTTGAAGCACAGTGGGAATCGAGGAGGCAAGTGGGTCAGGAAATTTCGAGGGTGGTTACGCACGGGGGATGCATAATTTTATACGGGAAGTTTCTTGTCATTTCGGAAAATGTGAGAATGTGTGGGTGGGCGGAAATGGTGGAGGTCGACGTGCCTCGACGCTTCGAGCATTTACACGGAAAGTAGAGTCCATCGATCGGCTTGTTGGAAGTCTCGCGAACGCTTACGTGACCTGAACTTTCGTTTCCCCGTTAACGGAACAAAGAAGCTGGCTCCTTCCTCATACTCATAGCAAACACGCCATACTCCACGCTTCGCTAAATCAAGCCTACCGTCACTAATCCGCCCTAACGCAATTTCACTTTGAGCCGTTGCCTTTTTTCATTGAACACTTCAATCTACCTGCCACCCTTGTACACCGCAGCCCTATCCCTTCCTCGTTAAACTCGCACCTTTACAAGACAGTAAACTAGAGTAGAAACTTGCTCGGTAACTGCCTGACACAACTATCCTCTAGGAGCTTGGGACACTGGTGTCACATCTGATTTGGGCCAAGAGGAAAGTAGCTTGCCACGGATTGGATTATGCACCGAGGTGGAAAAGATTAGGAGTGTCCTTTCCGTAATGTCAGAGGTGGAAGTGCATCGGGTAGCTTGGGAGGTTGGGAATGATCGGACAAATTAGAATGGGTTAGCGAGACGGAAGGTGCGTTTGCCCGAAACCACGAAGGTCAGGAAGCCCGGAAAAGAAAGCAGGCAACTATCTCTAAAGCTACTTTCCCTTTCTGGTCTGAACGCGACGAAGGTGGATCGATAAAAGGGCTCCTTCCGGGAACGACGCTTCGTGCGCCAGCTGTATTACCCCCGCCGTGATAGCCATTATTCCATTACATCCTCGTACTCTTGGAGGCAGCCTCAATGTTTCCAAGCTCTCCTTGGCGTATTCCGTAGTTAGTGCCGGGAGGACGAGCCACGGGATATTTACGGCAGCGGCGTAATTCTCACCGAAGCAGAGGAGCACAACGCTAAATCACGAGTACGCGGCGCTGCCTTCCGTTAAAAGAGAGAAATATTTCTAAGATACGTCCAAGATAGAAACCACCTTGGAAACGAGATTTTCTTATTTCACTCGGATAATAGTTGGCGGGGAGATTTATAAATTGCATAGCTCGGAGGTTGGGTGGCTTGTCAGGGCGTGGAATTAAGTTTAACGATGATTGTTTGATCCTAGCACTTTCAGCGTGTAATGGTCTATTCATCCGCACAAGGGCTGCTGCTAGCGCCGCCGCCTGCACATTGCTTCCCTCCCTCCAAGAGCTTTTCGTGCAGCCACTGGGCGCACAAAGTGTGGCCGCTTCCTTTTTCACGTATGGCCTCGCTTTGCGAGCTCGCTCAATTAGCCAGCCCTCGCTCTGGTGCATGGTCATCGGGTTTTAAACTACCACCAGCCCTCTCCGCACCTCCCCAAGCACGAAAACCCTCGTCTTGTAATCCCATTTATTCTCCCTCATCTCACCGACATCGGGTCCTTAAATTCTCTCGTGTATTCTAACTCGCGCGTAAGAGCAGCTCCACTTTCAATTAGTTTTCTGCATTTGGCCGCTCTGAATGATTATTTTCCGGGCCTCAGCCGCGCACAGTAGACGCGCGCTCGTAAACATTGCGGAACTTTACATAGTCGCTGGGAGTGGAAGCGGGTGAACCGGTGGAACGGATCTCGTAAAAAACCGGATATAAAAGCAGCGCTCCAGGGGCTGCTGCTTCTTCCCTGTCGTCTCCATCAAGGGCTGAAATTCGGGGAATGGTGTTGCCGCGCATTTCGGCTTCCTCTCTATCCGCCAGAGGGAATTCAACGCAACGCCCCATGTACACTGTTGTGTCTGCCCTTTTCCGGCCACGTTTTAATCAATCTTCTTTAACTCCGCCGAGACTGTTATAGATGAATCTTCCGTCCCATTTTTCCTCATAAAGATCTGAGCGCTACATTGTTCTCAACACGCGAACAGGGTAGTTTTTTTATGGTACCAAGAAGAGAATGGAATTTTCAATGAATTCTTGTTGAAGAAAATTGATCCCTAGTCCGTAATAGTCGTCGGGTGGTCTGGGAAGTTCGACGGCTGAGGTGGTGCGCCGAATTCGATACGAAGGGGGGTGCTCTCGATCGAAATAGTCCGCGCATGCGCTCTCAGCTGGCTCAGAGGGCAGTAGCCGTCGAGATTCTCGAGAAATCGAAGAGTCGGTAACGCAGAACAGGGTGGCTTCATCCGCGGAACGGGTAGGTTGCTTCAAAGGGTGTATTCAGCAAGCGGTTACCAAGTTCTGCTACCGGTAAAGCTTGCCTCACAGATTCCTACGAGATCTGGTCCTGTAAGGGATGCTGCGCAACCCTCCACCGATAGAGGGTGAGTGCCGCTCCTCGAATTCTACCCATGGTATCTTGCCGGGGAGCTTGGAATTTATCAAAGGACGATACTCCTTTCTTTAGGGGCGTTCACCCTTATCTGTCGTTAGTTAAACTCTAAAATACCGCGGTAAAAGACAAAGAGGGTGGTTTGTAGCAGCTAATGTGACATGGTGCGATAACGGAATTGAAAGGGCGCCGGCAGTGGAATCAGTAGTACGCGCAAGATGGATGGTACATGCTTTCCATTTTATGTGGCTCACGTTTCCACGAGGACTCAACATGTCTCCAACGGACAGTGGGGACTTAGACTTCGTGAATTTTTTACAGTTTCTCTTCCAGTTCGTAATTCATACCCAATATTTTTCCTCTCACAGCATGGTTTTGTTCGCTATGTTTCGTGGACAACCAGCCGTTTCATTTGCCCCGGCGGCGACTCGATCCAATAAATAACGAAGCATTGTCTGTCACTTGAAAAAACCGGCCTGGTAATTCGCAAGGATTAATCATCCCGCTACACGTATTGCACTGGTAATTGTGATTTTTATCGTGCACAAAACAAACGGTGTGTATTGTTTTAACGGGGAACAAATACACGATACTCGGACCTCTTGAAGTAGTACGAGTCAATATGTGATCAGGCGCGCCGCGCCTTACTGCGATCGCCCACTCTTCCCCAACTAACTCGATAGTTATAATCACCGAGAGGGATGCGTAATGAGTTATTAATGAATCCCACGAGTGGGCCCCTGAATAGACAAGATTTCTCCAGTACGTCTTAACACCTGCAACCACATTATTCTCGGCAACATAATTATTTGATTTGAACGTTTGTGAGAGTCAAACAGTAGATGTGGAAGTTCGAAGTGTATTTTCCCTCAAAGATTGTCATACTTCCAGCCAAGCGTAATGTTTATTTTCGCTAATCAGTTATGTAATTGTCAGAGTAATTAGAAAGCGGAGTCTGTACACTCGTCGTGCTGAATAAATGAAGAGCAAATATCTCGTTCCTTTGTTTCCAGTCGATCGAGCGACTGCTGCGGCATTCTTGTGGCGAGGAAAGCCCCTTTCATTTCTATTTATCCCCGCATCGCAAGCGAAAATACTGCACGCTCGGATATCCGCGTTATCGCTTGGCAAATATTGATCGGTCTTAACGAACCTTCTTTCGCATTCGCGTCCCTATTTAATCTTCCAATATATGCAAATCGGCCTAGAGCAACACTGTTGTAGCGACGCCGCGCCGGCCGAAATACCAATTCCAGTTTGTCCGCGTCTACGATAGAAAGAAAATATCAGTCCTTTTCTTACAAGAGCAAGATGGGGGTTGAGGGAGGTGGTTCTAGAGTGAAGGGGGCTTGTTCCGTAAATTGTTCTGCCACTGTTTCTCTTTTCAACTGGAGGCTGACTCTACAAATCCGATAGTTCGTAGTTTCAGCCGCCCTCTTCCTCTTCGGGTGGGGGTTGAGGGGCCAGAGGTGGGGGCTGAGTTTCCGAGGGTAGTTTCTCGGGATATCTGAGATAACGTTGCGGGCAGATGCCGCTGTCTGCTGGTTCTATCCGTGTAACTTTACAATAGCGTAATTCTCCCGGAACCGTGCCTTCATACGTGTCACGAGCAGGCTGGAGAAGAGTCCTGATTTTCTGGCTCAAAATATCGGGGGAGTTCTCCTCTCGTAATTGAACGTGAAATTCAGGTAGTTACAGCGTCCGGGAAAACGTGAGGCCGGCCAGAAAAATGACGTAACAGTACTGAGATTTGGAGAACGGTACCAGGAACATTACTTTACTGCTTATGCTGGCTTTCCTATAGCAGGAAAAATGAGGAGAAAGCGGGGGTGTCAAACCACCGGATAACAATTTGGCTAACCACTGGGAAGAATGATAAATTATCGGAAACTATGGGCAGAGAGGTGGTAAAGCATGATTATTGGGCTTGTATCTTCTGGAAGGTACATTATCAGTGATGAATGATCCGCGGTAATGATCGCAAGTCGTGCTTTCCATCTAGAAGAACAATTTTTTCCAGGGACGTGATCGTAGAAGGAGGCGGGTCTTCAGTAGGGTTAGAAAAATGCTTAGCCGGAGCAAAGTCAAGATTATTTTTCCGCCCCCGTTAGAGCAAGAGAGGCCAAGCAGGCTCGGCAAGCGGCGGCGCATAAACTTTAACCGTCTTAAAAGTGAAACACGCGCTCCCTTTCGCTCGCTCGAATATTTGCGCTGCGCTGACGCGAGCCTTGATTGCGAGGGATCATCGAGGTTTCTCGCTCGAGCGCGGAAAAGAGGTCAGCTCAGCTGACTCGTGCTTTGAAAGCCCGGACGGGGCGTTTTGAATTCCCGTGGCACGGCGACACCACCGCCGTCGTCGTCGCCGTCCCCGTACACACCGCACTAAGATCCTAGAGATAGGGCAGCCCTGGGAAAAATCGGTCACCGCGTCTTCCTCGCTATGGACATGCCAACTTCTCTCTCTCTCTCAAGTCGTTCCACATCCTATCCCCATCATATTTTTCCACATAGGAAAATTCTCAATAATATTTCATTCGCGTAATTAATTGAATACATACTTGAATAATTCCCTGGGCATTTTCCCGACTAGAAATTACAACTAGAAGGCGGATAATAGGGAAATGATTTGATAAAGAGGCTCTTAAGACATTGTATCTAGCGAGGATGAAGATATTCGACAAAGGATCTACTAAACGAGAGTAGATAGGTTGGGCATCCAAGAAGGAAGGTCTGGAGCGAAAAGTATTTGCTCGAGGGCGGATACAAAAGAGGGTTGTAGACGCTTAGCTAAACTCAGCGCGGCTCTATTTAAAATCCACTGCGAGATGTGTTCCGTATCAGGGATAAGAGAGGGTAGTAAGTAGGCTGAAGTGCTGCTGCCGTCGCCGCCGCCGTCGCTGCCGCCGCCACTACTGCTGCTGCTGCTGGCAACAGCTATCATCCCAAGAAAGCAAAAAGTCGCCCGTTCCACCTGAGATCGTTCCCCCTCTCGTGCTCCAGGCGGTTGTGTGTTACTCTGAAAATAAGGAGTCGCCTCCGAGAATATCTTGCGCGGCGCCGGCGTCCTCGATTACCATACTCCGTCCTCCTGCGATATTACTCCACGTTAAGCTATGATTACCGACATAAAAGCAAGTATTGCCAGACCATGAAATCATCGCGTCGCGATTTCTCTCTCTGATTACTAGCTCCTCGCAGCTCACATTCTCTTTATTAGCCTCTATTTTTAATCTATATTTCTAATGGTATTATCAGCTGGCGTCGCACATTTTTTTCCAATTTTTACTTTGGAAGTAAAGAGGAAATTCGAAGCATCGACCGGGAATATTTCGAGGAAGCGGCTGCATTTGTAGAGCAGCATGCAGCAGCCCCACAGGAGTAACATCACATCCTTGCATTATCAGTGCGGGAGAGGCGCGCACCAGCTTGTGCGAGTTAAGCGTGTGCGGGCCATGGCTTCACCGCTTTGGCCCCGTTTCTTCCCTAGGCTAGAATCCATCGATTCCCCAGGGCAAGCAGCGGACGCATTTAAAATCTACAGCTTCTAGCTCCTCCACTATGCAGAATACTCCAATATGATGAACATGTGGCGCGCACACGCCTTCCTAGATTGTACAAAATATAGCACGCAATCCAAGACCAACGTAAAAAAATCTCTTCCATTTCCTAAATGGAATATCAAAGGGGGATAATAAGTCGCGTGGGTTGAACTACTAATTTTCATAATTACACGTTGAATTTCCGAAATTTGTGGCAAGTAAAGTGGAGTTGTGTTCATCTATCATAGGTTCGAGGTTCTCGAAGCATCTCAAGGAATCCCCGGGCTAGTTGGATCCCTTCCTGCGCCGAAGCGCCTCTAATATCCGGTGTCCCAGGGTGTATGTATGCCCCCATAAAATTGTAGGAACGATAGAGAGTTGCCGCGGAGCTCAGTGTTGCTGCTATTGATCATGCTTCCGAGCGGCAGCTATGCCTGAGGAAGATAGGCAGTTCTCGGCTTCTCGCTCTGCTCCGCTCTGCTCTGCGGTGCAGTAGCAGTAAGGCCGTGTTTGGTACGAGAGGAGAGAAGTACGTCTTAAACTTTCACAAAACAACCGACGAGCCAGCCAGACTCCCTCCCCTCCACCATTAAGGAGTCCGCACTATCTCGCCAGGATGAAAAGAGCTCTGCATCCCCGCCGCGCCGCGCTGCTCCGGGCAGAAGAATAAACTCAATTATTTTGACATCAAAGCTGCCATTTCTTAGAGTCCGGCCCGCATCCTCTCGCCATCCTCCTTCAAGACATATTCTCCTCCTCGCTACATTTCTCGAGAACTTCTCTCTTCCCTTATCACCGCGTCGCTTCTATTCACTTCTTTTCTGTGTTTCGCTCAAGGCCTGCGATATTGAGAATCGTTCTCGGCATATGAAACCAATGGTAGCTTCATTATTCCTCTCATTACCACCTCGAAGAATTAATGTTTCACCAGTTTTCCAACTTAATATCGTATGGCGTTATTATTAGATGGAGCTTTCACTCCATTAAGAACAGATTTGTTGAATCTTTTGATCCTTAAAGAGTAAGAAGGTAAATGCAACCCTTAAGAGGTCTTGTACCATCGATCTTTCGGCATTAGAACGACTGGCAGAGAGTCTGTAAAAGGTCCGTAGCACGTAAGGAAGTGGTCGGTGTTAGGAGAGGGTTTAGAAGTGGGCCGGAAGATGGTCTCGATGCTCTCTCGATTGGGGAGTCCGGCAATTGGGCGGGCAAGGCCTCCCGCTAGAGACGGCTTTTCGAAAAAACAGCGGCACCACCCGCCGGACGAACTAATTTATCTCTCGTGCGAGGTTTAAAGGCCGCTCCTCGTTTATCTTAGCGCAGAGCAGAGGGAGGGATTCGCCACTACTCGTTTTTCCTCCGAACGCTCGAGAACGTCTCCCGTTCTGGCGTCTCAGTCTTTCAGAGAGCGGAGGTACACGCCTCGCTCGTTCGGCAAATTGAAAAACACACAGGCACCTCCCGCGAGGATTTTCCTCGCACGAATTATCCTTCGAACTCGTGTTGTCAGTCTCCCGACAAGCCTTGGAATTACCCGCTCATATTTCAGCGTTAGCGTCGACACGCAGATTCCTCCCTGCCGGTGAGACGGCGTGCCACAATAGTACGAGATCCCAGAAATCCTACACTTCCCGGTTATTCTACCAATTTTTCCCGAATACTCAAGGACGCCAGCTGAACTAATGGCCACGCTTCCATTGTATTTGTTGTGCCCCTTCCAAGAGCAGTGCGCAAACGCTGACCAGACATTTATTTCGCATAGGAATAATAGTGTGAGCAAACCGCGGCAGTGTTCGGTGGTTCGGACGGTGAGCATAGCTGTGTTTAATGACATGTACGTGACTCGCAGCCGAGCAAACTAAGATCTCGAGGGATTGGATGGTCCAGGGATTCGAGGAGGGAAATGCAAAGGGATAGAAAGGGGTGGGTGGCCGCGGGCGTGAAATAAAGTGTGCAGCGGTGATTGCACGCGGATCAGTTCATTGAAGAGTCGACTGGCCGTTAATGGTGCCGACAGAATGGAGCCCGATACCGATGTCGATATCTAACAAAGGGCGACGCCGGTGTTGTTTGCCGGGGAAAAAGGAATCGGGACAACGCGCGAATGAGGAGGTCAGATGAGCTGTCATCTCGCTGCTCCGCCGGCAAGACTCCCGGCTGCAAAAGGATAACAATCGCAGAGCGAATATCGATGAAAAGGCCAGTGCGAGTCCCACCGTCGCGCACTACTTCTACTACGCCACCTTTCTTCCATTCCTTCCTCATTTCTCTCGACATTATTTCCTGCGGTGGCCAGTTCAGAATCAGGTTGCCCTCTCAATCTTCTCCCTGATACTCCATTGAAATTAATTTGGCAAACATGTAGAACGCGTAAAAATAAATGACCTGCCTCCCTTTTCTAATAAAATACCTTGCTTTTATGAAAAAAACTTGTGATACAGATTTCCCATAAGGCGCATAATTACATCAGTCATTTTCATATTGCTTCGTCAATAAGTTGAGGCAGATTTTCTTCGAAGCAGCAGGTTAATGTTCAATATATATTCAGGGATCGACGGCCTCTTGGTGAATTTCTGCTGGAAGTCTCGTATATTCAAAAGGAACGAGCGGCTCGGCCTTCAAAATTTCGGAAACAGAGCGTAAACGACGCTTAATATATACGCGTATAAAGTAAAGGGAAAGCTGGCGTTTTGGGTGGCGCGGGAATGCCAGTAAGAAAATTACAAGCCGCTGGAAGTGGCGGAGAAGGAAGAGGAGCTTATATCGGCGGCGACGCTCGAGGAGCACGGATGACATCTTTGTGCGAAACCGATCGGCCATCGAGGAAATGAAAAATTCCAAACGAGATTTGTGTCCCGGCAGTCTGCTGGCTGCCAGACACGCCCCGCATTTTTATCTGTCGCATATCTGCGACTATGGAATTTATGCGAAGCCGCGACCCCTGCCCTTTAGCTGTGCGCAACTGCCACCGAGTATTCGCCAGATTTGCCTATCCTCCTCCCAACTATTTCGGCTATGGAACCCACACATTTTTCTCCAAGTCTCTCGGCTTGCTCCTCCTGACATACCGGTCAACAACCTTCCAAGTAGAATAACTATTTTAATCTAACAAGTTCGCTCAGTCAGTCTCTGCTGCCGTGCTTCGGATACTTAGGAGATTTTCCAGGTTCCCTATTCACTTTGGATCGCAGAACAATAAATATTTCCTTATGATAAAAATTCTGCAGGATGATACTGTGGGTTCGAAGAAGGGCTTTCTGTGCTTTTCCAGTCCTAGGTAGCTTTTTCCTAAGTTGTACCACATGAACCAACAGAAGTGGTCCGATTTCTTGGCTGGTCTCGCTGTTAGTTCAGCCGCAAGTTAGCCGCAGAGGGGCGCACGGTTTCTCGGGAGTCGATGAACGATGGAAGAAGTTTGCGCGAGCCGAAAGTGCCGCGCTCGATCGAGGGGGGCCGCTTAATGGATAGATCGTTTTTGCCCTCGAGACGTCTCGGATCTTCGTAAAGCAGCCACTCCGGGAATCGGTCTCCCATTGGACACCTCGTCACCCACAAGCGGTCATAAAACCATTTACACCGCCGGATCCCATTTAATTCCAATCGTTTTTCCAACTTTGCCCAATTATTTAGACATCGATCGTGCGAGTATTAAAACTAATCGCAAACAATGAATCAGTGGTATAAAAGTCAGAATTCTGCCGAAAACATGCTGAAATATCCCCCTGAATAATCAAAATTGTCTGATTTGGACCGGTTTTTCTCATGTTTTTCATACTTCCCGACCTTTTCCGGGGCTGAAATTTGGTGGGGAATGTTTTTTTGCATCGAGGAAGACGTAGTAAAAATTCCAGAGCCCTAGCTCAAAATTCATTTTTTCGCAAATTTTTTAAGGCATACCCCTTCAAAAATTTTCGATTTTTCGAAGGTTCTGGGACCGGGACGAACGCTTGATTTTTCGATTGCTCGTGTCTCAAAACGGATAAAAAACATAAATGCTGTGGGGGAAATGCCGGAATTCTACCTAAAACACATGGAAAACCGATCTGGAATATTTTATTTCGATGGTTTTCCTCATGTTTTTTTATCTTCCCGACCTTTCCCGGGGCTGAAACTTTGTAGAAAGCGTTTTTTTGCATCGAGGAGAAAGTAGAAAAAATTCCAGAGCCCTAGCTCAAAATTCATTTTTTCGCAAATTTTTTAAGGCATACCCCTTCAAAAATTTTCGATTTTTCGAAGGTTCTGGGACCGGGACGAATGCTTGATTTTTCGATTGCTCGTGTCTCAAAACGGATAAAAAACATAAATGTTGTGGGGGAAATGCCGGAATTCTACCTAAAACAGGTGGAAAACCAATCTGGAATATTTCATTTCGATGGTTTTCCTCATGTTTTTTATACTTCCCGACCTTTCCCAGGGCTGAAACTTGGTGGCGAATGTTTTTTTGCATTGAGGAAGAAGTGGTAAAAATTCCAGAGCCCTAGCTCAAAATTCATTTTTTCGCAATTTTTTTAAGGCATACCCCTTCAAAAATTTTCGATTTTTCGAAGGTTCTGGGACCGGGACGAACGCTTGATTTTTCGATTGCTCGTGTCTCAAAACGGATAAAAAACATCAATGTTGTGGGGGAAATGCCGGAATTCTGCCTAAAACACAAAGAAAACCGATCCTAAATAATGAATTTCGCCTAATTCCGATTGTTTTTTGCATGTTTTCATGACTTCCCGACCTTTTCCGGGGCTGAAATTTGGTGGGGAATGTTTTCTTGCGTCAAGAAAGAAGTGATAAAAATTCCAGGGCCCAAGCTCAAAATTCATTTTTTGGTGAATTTTCTGTGAGGGTATCAGGATCTCATTAGTCATGAAAAGAAAAGCAATTGGTTGTACAACTCGTTATATAATCTGTTATTTTTTTTGTTCCAGGTAAGGAGGCTTTGGCTGTTGTTATTCTCACTGTTTCTTCGATGGGGTGAGTGGAATACTTGAAGTCGATACTTTCTTAACGATCGATCCGATTGAATATACTTTTCTGCGAGTGACTCTGACAGGGTTTCTACTTCCGCGTCGTTTCACGTTAAGATATAAGGAGACATCACGTCGACTCGTAACTCAATAGACACATATTCGCAAGAAGCCGCTCGGGAAAATGTTGTTCGCGTAGCGAGGCACCTTTCATAGCCTCCTCTTTATTCGCTGGGCGCGAGGAGTAGCATTAAAGGATTGTCAGAGTTTCAATAGCGGCGATTCGAGTGGCGTTTAAGTGTCGCGGGAGTAAGTTATCGTGACTTGGCCCGGAATCGTTAAGTTTTACGGGGCACTCGTGAATTTTAATTGGCCCGCTGTTAATTGAAAGGTGGGAGTGAACGCATTGCTCTCATTCCCTCTCGCTCCTGCTCGAAACAGGGGAGCGAAGGCGGACGAGCGGTGAGGGTCCAGTTGGAACGCGCATTCGATTGGCAAAACGAGCGGGATCTCCAGCGGAGCGAAAGAGAATTTCAATTAGGCGTTAATGGACGATATGAGATTTCCGGCGGATTAAAGCCGAGCGTTCTATTAGCCGCACACGTTCGCGAAACACTGCCAGCAGGCCCGTTCACCTTTTCATGAGCGAGCTGTAATACGTCTGACCATCCGTGCTCATTACAACTCCCCACCCCTAAACTACGCCAAGCCTATTATCCTCCCAGCGATACGGCGTCCCGTAAAAAGCGGTAATGATCCGGCCATAACTAACAGTTTCCATTGGGTCTCGCTTCCGGGCTATCTAGTACGAGCAATGATTTCCGTGACGAGACACCTCGAGAGACATTCAACCTAGAACCCGATAGATAGTTCCTGTCTAGATAATACCCGGCCGAAAATCCGCTCGCTCCGAGAAAGAATCTCAGGGAACACTTTATGTTAGCTCGGCGTGAAAGTAGAGAGAAAGAGAGAGAGAGAGAGAGGGAGGGAGCTTGAGGCGCTCGATGAAAGATGTAAGGTGTAAATACAGGAAAGGCTTTTAAGATTCTGGTGGAATCGAAGGGAGTGCATTGCCGGCTTGGAGGCTGCAGCCTCGACTAGATAGAGTGGGAGCGCCGTGGGCAGTGGATATCAGAGGGGGCGTGGAAGTGGGTGGTGGTGATAGTGGTGGTTGGTAGCTGGAGAGAAGGAGGTCTATGCTGAAATTTAATTGAGGGGGATTTCGCGAAAGAAGCGAGCCCGGATGTATCATTAAAGCTAGCAGCGAGCCCCTCGGCCCCTCAGCCTTAACGCGGTAACCCATATTTCAGGGGAGCACTTACTCCAACCATTCTTCCTTCACAAAGCCACTCGTTCCGTACAAAAATACTCGGCCGAGGTCGCCGTAGCCCAGGGCACACTCTTCTCCTAGACCCTCGCACAAGAATCGCCCGCTATCGTAACCTCGTACCCCCGACACCTCGCTCTCTCCCTCTCCCTCTCCCTCTCCCTCTTTCAGCCGGCGCGGCGCGGCGTATATGGCCTTCTGGAGATACCCTTAAGTGCATATATACCTATACCCTATACATATATACATCGAGCAACTTTTTACAGCGGCGCGCAGTCCCACCACACCGTCAGGAAGACCAAATCCCTGAACAAAAGTCCTGCGCGCTTCTTGCCACTGCCTACTCCAAGTCCGCACTACACACACCTACCGCAAACTTCCACTTTCTCGTGTTATTTCTCCGGCGTGCCGGTCTGCCCTTCCAGCCACGGCTGGACTTCATTTCGCCACTTGTTTTCATTGACTTTTCCGCTCGAGCGGATAAACGCTACTTGGAGTTTAACCTTTGAATGCTGCCCCTTTATTCGAGGGATTGGGTCGCATCGGTGTCTCTCAGTAGTCAGAGTTGCACGCCGCGGCGCTTGTTACCTTCGGACGGGAGATTGAGGTGCATTTCAATCGTGAAATTAGTCATGACAGTTTCATTGTAATTAAACGTAATTGAGAGGCTGCTCGACGGCGCAGCGCGCTGGATGCCGAAGTAGCTCAGGCGAATATTGATAAAGGAGTGAGCGAGAGAGTGGTGCTCCCTCTCAGTGTGGAGTGCTCTCTGTTGACGTGTTACAGCACGTGCGCAGTGGGAGGCAGGGCTTGCTTGCCAGTGAGACGAATCTCGAGGATTCGGCTTGGGCCTCTCCTCGTAATTCAGTGAAGTCGAGCAAGCTGGCTGCGAATATTGAAGGTGGAAAATGAGCCACGGATTGGGTGCATGAGGGACCCCCGCCAACCCTTCTCTCCCACTCCAACACTCTACGTTGTTCCTTCCTCATTTCGAGCTTCCTGTCTCCGCTACGCTTACCGCCTACCTGCTAACGAACCCATTGTGGCATCCTGGCCAACGTTTGCTCGAGAAATCCCATCTGTTGCCAGTAACTCTAATGTCCCTCCACCTACCTCTAATATTGTCGCCGGCTCCTAAAATCCCACCACTCTTTCGCTGAGTTTAAATACATTTTTCAAGGCATTTCATTCTGACTAGTGCGAACTGCGAGAGACATTTATTTCGGATGGCAGGGCGAGTGTATCTAAAATTGTGGGAAAGTGCGAGGCAGTCGTACATCATATTTGCCAGCTGGAGGTTGTAACATCTTGAGCCGCAGACCGCAGAGTACAGTAGTTGCTAGCATTTCGAATTGTCTCAATGGATTATACCATTACGCTTCCTGGCGCACTGTGTTCCCCGAGATTCCCTTGCTCTCTTTCCACGAGATGCCGATCCACTTTTCTCCCGGTGAACAGGCGGCCTGCACTTAGCTGCTTGTAATTCCCAAGGAACATCCTGCTGGTTTTATCGCCAGCTCGCTATTCCCCTAGTGAGAGAGTAGCTCGGGCGTTTCGCGAGGTATTCGCCTCGTGTCTCCCCGTAAACTATAGGCTCGAATTGAATCGAGCGATGGCTGCCGGCTGGCGAGATGCGACGCGGGGAGTACTTGTGGCGAAAAATATGACGGAGGGAGGACATTGTCACGTAGAAAGTTCGTGGCGAATAGGTGGTACTCGACAGGTTTTCCCTCTAGCGGCTTTCTATACGACATTCGAGTGGTATGTACAGGTGGAAGTGTACATTATCTCGACTATGCAGGGCATCACTCAGCGGCGCTGCAGAGTTTTCCTTCGACGTCCTCGAGCGCGCGAGAGCTTCGAGGGGCGGAGGGAGAACGAGAGTGCGAGAGTGAGAGGCCCAGAGCGAAGCAGGGTTATCTTTTCTCCTTTCCTCCATTGGCACCCAATTCTCCGAGCGGGCTTCTCTTATTTTGCTTTGTGTGCGAGGAGGCGGCGGCGCCGGCGGTGGTGGCGGTTGCGGGTATATAGGAAATGATTTATCTATCGCTAGCAGGAACGACGTGGCGCTCGCTCTGCCTCATCGGAACTTGGCGTAATCTCGTTCGACGTGGAGTGCCGGATCGAATAAGTTTCGGTAGCCGAGCTTTAGTAGAGTTCGCACGCGCGCCCCCATCCTCAGCCCCATTCCATTTGTATCCATTGACCGTGAGGTGTCGGGGATGTCACCCTCACTTTCCTTCCTTATTTCTTCATTTTCTAATTACGATCTCACTCTGAGCCGGTACTTTGAAATCTCGGGGAGTTTCAACTGTAGCCCTGCTTTGGTAATAATTTTCTAGAGAGAAGGGTGGGGAGGGGTGAGGGTTAATAGTCGCTGGCAGAAGACCAAGTTCTTCGGATGATAAAATTCAGTTAGCTCTTTGGCAAGTGGCATATCCAAAGGCAGCTTCCTCCCTCGTGTAATCCGCAGGTGCAACACGCATGTACCACCGCTGGCAGCAGGCTCCCCTCTATCTCTCTGTAACGCTACTCGAAACATGCTGTTCTTGCTGGTGGCGGTCGCCTGGAATATCGAGCGAGGGCCTCTGTACACATTTTCATGCGGCAACTTGGACAGACGTCGTGTCGGGTGCGCGAAACTTTTTCGGTATCGGTGCTCGGAGTACGTCCCATGTGGCGTTTGAGTACACGTGACTGTGTGCGCACCAGCACTCACAGAACTCGGACATCGCTGCTATTGAAAAGGCGACGTGGGAGCTATGAAATATCGGAAGCACTCCTCTTGGACAGACTCCGATCGAACCTCGAACCTCCGAACAACGTGGAAAGAGAGGCTTGCAGGTACTTGCGCGGCCTACGTAGAATTTTGATGAAGTAGATCCTTGAGAGGGGCGGGCGGCCTTTGTGGGCACATTTAGCTGGGCGCGTGAGCGCGCGCGTAGGCGCGTAATGAAACGGGCGGGCGGGCGGTCCCGTTCTTAACTTTTCCACGCGTGTCATGCCACCGGCGCACCGCCACAGCAGCCTCCGACGCCGCGATAATTAGCCAACCGCGGTAAATTCCTATCCTCGGGGCAGTGCGCCGCAAAAAACAAAGGCTTTTTATTTCTCGCCCAGGCATTCGCCCGCGTGGCGTACCCACTCTTTTTTTTTACTGTTTGCAAGCGTTCTTTTTCACCAGGCGCGCGCGCGCTCTCTCTGCGCCCGGAGACCGTACTCCGCCAATGCTTTTTTCATCGGTCTCCCTCTCATTCTGTCTTCCGGAATAGTTGAAGAAGACGGGAGAGGGCAAAGAGAAAGGCGTGAGGGAGGGAGAGGCGAGTAGCTGGGAGGGCAGGCAGCCACCGACGGCTCTGCACAGGGGTTGATTACGGTGGCCGGGGGTCCGAATTTTATTTAAACATTTCGGTCTCCGGTTTCTCTCCAAGATGAGGGAAGAAGAGTGTGCAAAGTCCACTCTAAATTATTCACTAGATTCTGCCAGCGAGCGAGCGACCGACCGACCGACCGACCGACCGCGCTCTCTATCTCTTTCGGCCTCTCCCCCGTGTCTCTCACTTCTCACTGACTGAAACCGCTCGTGGAACATGGACTAGATTCCGCTACTGCTCGCTGGAGGACCGTGTCGCTAATTATTGATCATTTCGAGTTCGAATCTGTGTACCGCGCGTCCAACTCCGAGCGAACCATCCCTCTCCGTGTTCCCAGACATATTCCTCCTCTTAGCGTTGCCCAATTCTGTCTTATCGAAAATCAACACGCTGCTCCCGCTCTCCTCAATTCATCGATCGAGCACCTTGCCAATCTTCGAGTATTAATTATGCAATAAAAGAGATACGGCACTAATGGAACCGGGGAGAAGGTAGAGTTCGGGAATCGACATGGCAAATTGTATTTCATACAATGGACGAAGCATATTTCCCCCCCGCACGCCAGCTCTATTGTTCTCGGAGATAAAAGCGCGGCCCTTCCGAGTGTATTTTTCCAGCTATTTCCGGCCGCGTTGTAGCATCGATAATATCAGCAATAATCGTAACGATATTGTCATCGGGCTGGTGTCACTGTAGCTGGCATTGATCCGAAGCCTCCTCCTCCTCCTCCGTATGGTAGGGCACTCTTCTGCGTATCCCAGATACCCAGATCGCGAAACCAAGAGCAGGGGGTTTGTGGAGCTCGCTCATCGCTGCTCCTGTCGCGCGCCCTGCTCTACACCCTACAGAACAGATAGACAAACAGAAAAGTGGGAGACGCCGCGCCGCGCCGAGCCGCTCCGAGAGAAAGAGTGACGGATGACGAGGGGCGAAAGGCAATGGGAAACGAGAGGAGTCACGAATCGATGGCAGGAGGGCAATGTGCCCTTGCAAAGTGCTCCGCTGTTCTGTCTTTTTCCCAGTCGGGCGTTCGGCCATGTCGACAGAAATCGCTCTCTGGCTTCGCTATTGTCAGCGGGACAGTGAAATGGAGGCTGCCTCTTCCCTCTCTCCTTCCGCCCTCCCGTTACACACTCTCTCCCTCTCCCTCTCACTCTCTCCCCCCGCCAACCTTCCCCCTCTCAACATCCCACTATCTATCTCTCGTTCAGCCGCGCACTGAATAATTACGTGGCGTCCTGTATTGTCAAGGTAGCGGATTCACAGGTGCGGGAGCGCGCCACCACTCCCGCACCTGTGCAGCTCCGTTGAAATGGGGTTAATGGTCGGTTCATCCTGCGCTGAGCGCGCGAACGGTTGAATGCCGCGAGTTCGGGACACGATAGCGATAGGTTCGCCTTCCTGCGGAATCTCCTTTCCCCTCACCGTCGCTCAAAAAAAATCGCCAGCAGTCGTTCTGCTTCTACTTGCTCTCCTCTTTGCCATATTACAGTCACCCTTTTCTACGAGAATTTGTACGCGCCTTCTACCATTTCCACCGAGTCGTTCTACGATTCAACCTGCTGGCATTGCACCGGCTTGGAAGCGGTGGCAATAGCAGCGAGGATCGCCGGCTCCTCCTCGCCGTGCTCGTTGTCGTCGAGTCGGAGTGGAGCAGCTCCGGAGCGGGAGCTGGAGCGAGCGCGCCCGAGAGGAAGAATCGCAGGGGGTGGCTGGGTGTGTGGGTGGGCGAGGGAGAACCGCGGGTGAAAGAGGTGAACAGGCCTCGCGACACAGAGAAGCGTAGGAGGATGAGGAGGATGAGGAGGAGGTGGTGGTGGAAGGAGCGAGAGGGAGAGCGAGTGCGAGGGAATGTGCTGAGAGGGAGCCCGAAGGAGTGAGAGGCCGGCAGGCCGGGAAGGGTGGGTGGACGGGCGGTCGGGGTGAGAGAGGGTAGAGGGAGGAAGGAGGAACTAGTTGGTGCATGGCGATGTTCCTGAGGGAGCGAGGGAGTTTGGGGAGGCCGAGGGAGAGGAGGCGCGTGCGGGTGCGGGAGCGCGAGCGAGAATGAGGAGAGTGGAAGCGGCGCGGCGCGGCGCGGCGGGTGGTTGTGTTGGCGCAGGCGTGCGCCTCGTCGCGGCTCGAATCCCGCCGTATTCCAAAGAGGAGCACGCCACTCCGCCCCCGGCACGGCAGCCACGCGTCAGTCTCAACCGACTGACCTCCTCTCCCTAACTCTTGCCTCCAACCCTCTTCGATTCCTGACCCGCGCACATTCGATCCTCACGCGGCACTGCCTGCTGCTTGTCCGTCAGAGCCCGAGTCTTCCGCTCCGATCATTCCGCTCGAGCTCCTCCCCGCACGCACATTACCAGAACCGGCGGCGTGCAATCATGTTCGGGCCACTCGCCGGCCCGGGACTCGGATGCTGCATCGCTTGGCAGATGAAAGAGGACCAGCGTTACGCGAACTGTGCGCGACAAGCCCGCTAAACCACATCCCCACGTCGGTGTTTATGTTCGTTACGAGTGCCGGCCGTTCCAGTCCTCGGGGTTAAAAAGTGCAATTTGTCCAAGGCCCACCAAGGACCCACCGCTACCAGAAATCCCTCAAGAATACCCCACCCGAAATCTAAAGTTAACTTTATTTAATCCGAGAGAAGAAGAAGAATCCTAAGTGTCACGTTGAGACTGGAAGACTGCCGAATTCACTGGTCCGAATGCTTCAGATTGTTGATCGTTGAACTGAGCAGTTTCGGAGAGGGTTTTACGGGAAGTTCGGGGCCGCCACCGACCGGTGGTTTGTGTTTAGTGCGAGCGGTGCTTGCGATCTTCGTGTCCCCCAAGTTCAAGGAGGAAGAATCAATTATCACATTATCACCGAAGTATTTAGTGAATTACTAGCGGTAGATCGAGACTCTAGTGTTGTTCCATAGTCGTATCAGAGTTTGTATCCCTCGAAGTTACTGTGTGCCAACGTCAGCCACGTGTCCAAGTAGATTTGGACCGTCTACCCTCGACTCCCTCGAATTCTAGTCTTGGGAATAACGTTGCAGAAGGAGAACGGAGGTTGTTGACTAGAGTTATAGTTTACTATCCTAATATACAAATCGTCGTAGCGAAATTCCATTAAGGGCATATCTAGAGAGTTTAGAAATTGTTACCGTTATTAGTGGAAATTTATCATCGAAGACTGTTTCCTAGTCTAAGTAATAAGGGAGATCTCAGTAGCAGAAATATACATTTAAAATACCGGTGACCGACTGATATTTGACGATTGGTTTACCAGTTAATGACCTCTATCCTGGGATATAGCTCGGAGTGGTCATGCATTCGTACTTTAATCGGCCCAACAATCGATGAGTAATTGATAACAATCGATCGGCAAGAAAATTTGCCCTGTTACACTAGCCCCTCCCCCCGTTAACTTGCAATTAATCGACTGGCAGTTTCGGAACGATAGGAAATTAACGAGTGTCAGTGTAAAAGAGTTTGGTCGCGACTGAAACGGAAGAGGAAGGCAGGCAGACAGGCAGGGGGCCTCTTGAGAATACGAGCAATAGAACTTTGTCCATCGTTTGCCAGAGCTCGGTGGAGGAAGTTGATACAAATTACAGGAAGGAAGGGCGACGATAAAAATGGTAATCGCTCGGGTTTACGATGTCGCCGGGGTAAACGTTTAAGCCCGCCAGACGACGAAACGCCGGGATTATCGATTTCGCCACGCGGGGGCAACATGTCGCGCGCGAAATGTGCCAGAGCTAACCTGAGAGCCACATCGAGAGCGGAACAGGCCGATAACGCCGGTCCATAACGCCGAAAGCTAGGAAATCCGGTGGAGAAAGGAGTGGTTCGAAGAGGGATCGAAAAAAATGGACTTGAATGGTGAGAGGAGCTGTGGACATTGAGATTGAGAGCCGGGTCGAAGTGGGAAGGAAGTTGTGGGAAGGGAGGAAGGGCAGGCAGGAAGGAAGGAAGGAAGGAAGGAAGGAAGGAAGGAAGTAATCGTGTGGGTGAAGGACACGACGATGATCGTGCCTATGGGCACCTAATCGGTCGTGTCCGCTCTCGACTCTAAGACCCAAATGGGCGAACCGAAGCCCGCCTCGTCTCCGCAGCCCAACGGCGGAGTAAAGCAGAAGCCGACGAGCCTGAACCTAGCTCCGGGTCCCGGTTTCTATCGCAATGTCAACGGACGAGCGAGCCTGAATGATCGTCATCTACAGCACGTCACCGCTGTCGTCGGCGGTGGACGTAGTGCCGCCGCTCGCCTTAACAGCAAATCCTCCTCGCCAAGTCCTACCACCGCACTCAACAACAACTCCGAGTCCGGTGGTGGTCCAGCAGCAGCATCCACCGTCCAGCTACCAGCTCTATCAACAGTACCATCATTATCAGCATTACCTCCAGCGTGGTCGCTCTCTGCAGAACTTGAAAATCTGTTGGAACCCCCGCCCCCACCGGCCCCAGCACATCCCACGAACAACACGACCCGATCAAGCTCAGCCGGCGACCACCACCATCACCACCACCAGCAACAGCAGCAGCAACAGCACATCCAGCAGCACCAGCACCAGCAACAACAACAACAACAACAGCACCAACAGCACCAACAGCACCAGCAGCACCAGCAGCAGCAACACCAGCACCGTAACAGTCTCCAATCGTCCCCGATCCACCAGCTGCCCTCCAGAAGCCCGAACCACAATGGTCACGGGTTCGCCCTCTACACCCCACCAGCCCCGATACCAGCATCCGGCGCAAATAAAATTCGCTCTACTCCCAACGGCCTATCCCAGTCATCAGCAACATCATCAGCGCGGCGTCCTCATAGTATTGCCGCTCCACCATACCACCATGTCCCAGGTGTCCAGCACGCCCTTGGTCAGCTCCACTCTGGTAGAGCAGCTCCACCGTCAGCACTATCAACACCAACATCCGGCCCAGCATCATCCTCAGCATCCTCAACATCATCATCAGCAACACCACCACCACCACCAGCTCCATCAGGAACAGCAGTCACGTCAGCAGCATCGTGGGCCGGCGGTGGTGGCGGCGGCGGCGGGGGTGGTGCCGGGGCAGCAGCAGGTGCCACAGCATCCGGTATACCCGGGCTGGTACAGCAGCGGCGGGCTCATTCGGTCGCCGGCACTCCAGTGTCTTTATCCTCCAGCGGCGGCGGCGGCGGCGGTAACGGCAATGGGCTTGTCAATGGTATCAACGGGCAATCGGAGCCACGGGGCAACGGGGGCCCCCTCAACGGTACACTGGGACCCCCGACTCGCAGCGCTGTACCACCCCAGTCTCTATGGAACGGTCAACTTCAGCACCACCAGCCCCTATCTCGGCGGCCTCACAGCATCGCCTCGACACCCGTTACAGCTTCAGCAGGCATGCCTCCAACTTCAGCAGCAACAGCAGCAGCAGCAGCAGCAGGCGGCGGCGGCGGCGGCTGCGGCGGCGGCAGCAGCGGCGGCGGCGGCCTACCATCGGCCCCTCGCACACCAGGCGAGCCTATACAGTGGGGCCCCTCCGGTATGGTGCTGCACCAGCCCATTCCTCGCAGGCCGTACGCCTCGACCCTCCCACATCCCCAGCCACCAACGCCCACGTCACAAGGGCCCGCTCTGAGTATCCTTACGAATCCTGGCAACTCCAACACTTGGACGCCCGGTGCCGCGCTTAGGCACCGGCCACACAGCATCGCCAGCACGCCATCGCAGAACTCGCCGCAGATTCCTCCTGCTTCGCCCTCCGACTCGGGATACAGGTCACTGCCCTCCGCGGCTAGTGACTATCAGATCCTGAAGTCACCTTCGAGATCCCAGCAGAGTCAACAGAGTCAACATCAACAACAGCACAATTCGCAGAGTGCCACGCGGAGGCTTTCCCTACCCTCGGCACAGACTGTACTCCGAGCCTCGGCTCCGAGGCCTAGCCCGACCTTCCATGGCTTGCCCTTTAGACCGTTCACCTGCGGTGTATCGCCCAACGGCAATCCGATCTTTCTCGGATGCACACATCTACATAATAGTAGCTCCGGCGGCACGACTAGTACTGGTACTAGAAGTTCGACGCCGGCGACAAGCCCCGCGACGCCTCTCACGACCTCCCAGGCGATACAGCAGCTGCTGGCGCAGCCACGAAACGGATTCAAGATAATGGACGATAAGGTCTCGCTTTTCATCGAAATCCTCGACACGCAGGAGAGGTTCGCCAAGGTCAGTGGCAACGAACAGTTGCATGATTCTATTTGGAGAGACTCTCAAGAACATCCAGATCCCCCATCCCATCCTCGATCGTTCCTCTCAGACCTCATCTCATGCCTCTAAATAGCTCCTCCCTAGATTCTCCTCGCAAAGGGGCCACTTCGATACATAGGCATAACTCAATATTCACGCCGGGATACCACGACAGTTTTCCCGGGCATTAGATATCAATCTCCCCGTCACTTCCTCACTCTTTCTCTCGTTTTCTCCCAGCAGTGAAGATAAATTGCTCGCCAGCTCATTGTCCTCCCGCGAGGCTGACTGGAGTGCCGCTGCTGCTGCGGCGGCGGCGGCAGTGGTGGCAGTGGTGGCAGTGGCGTTTTATCGAATTTCGGAGCGATTCGGCGGCTAAGCCAGTTTTGCGCCCTAAATCGATAATGCGCCGCTCTCCGACGAGGAAGTATCCCATCTCCGGCGAGGCGGAGAGGGTCATACATAAATTTGGCTGTTGAAAAATAAATGTGACGGCAGGCGTACCGCACCAGTTGCCGGTGCTCCCGCTCGCTCGCTCGCACCTTCGTTCACTCTCCCTTGCTCTCTTTCTCAGTGAGTGGCGATCGATTCGAAGACGCCAAACGCAACGAGCTGTAGCGAGTATGGGAGGCCTCGGATAGCACTACACAAATTCTTATTCGCGCGCCGGAGAACTTTGTGATTTAACGCGGACGTCTCGCGATATTATTTATCCGCGGGCGCGTAACGCCCCAGGAGCAGAGAGATGTAAAGGGGAGCAGAGCGCGGCATCGGGTCCGATTTACCGGCGCTTCCGTTGCTCTGGATGCTGGCAGAGGCCGCATAATGCACCGGAAATGGCCAGGTTAACACGAGGAGATCACTCCCTCTGATATGCATTACGATTTCGATCCTGGCTGCCGCAGTAGTTCTGTGCTCACGCGCCAACCACTCTTAACGAGCTCTTTCTTCCACCGGGGACAGAGGAAATTAAGCACTCCCATTCACCAGACTACTCGCAATTGCGCTTTTTGTCATATCGGTAGAAAGCCCGAGTCCTCGTAACGTTGTCGAGAAGGATTTCACGGGGGAAAAAGCTCGGGGCGAGGAGCAGGCAGCTTTTGCGATTGCCGAGCGTGTAGCGAGTTGTCGGAAATGTTGGCGCAAATGAATCTGTTTTAGAGGAGGCGCGCTCCTCCTCCTCCCCTGCTTTTTCTCAGGCCTGCAAAGTCCTCGCTCGCGCCTCCCTCTCTACATGTTTTTAAAGGGAATTTCGTACGAGGCAGGCAGTTGCTTAAGGAAACCGGCTTCCTCTTGCGAGGAGTGCGCCAAGGTTCTTTTTCACCGTCTTCTCCCTCTCTTTCTTGAGCCCCCCTTCCTGGCATCGGTGTCTCAGTCATCGTCTCCGTCTGCGTCTCGACCAGCCATGGAAACGCTGGTAATGAGATTGTGCGGTTCGGACAAAGAGCTGTCCCTGGCGAACGTGGTCCATTTCGAAAAGAAAAATTTCTTCCAGCCAGACTCCTCTCTCCTGGCTTTCCGCACTGGCTCGTCTTCTTACCATTGCCGAGCGATCCCTCTCATTAATTCATCCTCGCCAAATCTTCATTGTTACCAGTTCGCGCTTTTTCCCCCTCGACACCGAAGGGGATCTCTGTTTTCGATCTATATTTACAGCTCGCCGTGTGTTTCCGGTAAATATCAATAATGCGGTTCGAAAATATTTGTCCAGGGGTTCAATCTCCAGCGGGCGTGCCAGTGGCCAGTCGGCGAGGCCGACTGGCGAGACGGGCGCCGGCATCACCGAGCCAAAGGGAAAACACTATTTTCAGATTCCCTCTGCTCGAGAATTTGCGGTGAGCTACCAGCCAGTGCTGCTTTGCTCGTTCCATTCCCCGATACACCTCGATCGAAGATCCCACCAGCCTGTTTGTTTTAACGTTCGATGATAAGGACTTTCCTCTCGCTCTCACTCAACTGCGGAATTTCATTCCCTCGAAATTAGTGGGACGCACTCAAATATAACACAGCACGGCCCACTTACTGTTGATTGAATCGAGAAAAATTTCAATCTTTTAAAAACTCTCTCATTTCAGTTTGTATATGATATACCGCGTGAGAGAATGCTTGGAGAGAGGCTCCGCGTCCGCCCTCTAAGTAGTATAAGTCAACCGCGAGTCAGACGCCGATCGAATAGATAGCGTTCAACTGGCTAGCTTTGGTCTTTCAATTTAATTGATATTTCTTTGGTACTCTGGTGGATCAGGATATGCACTGGTGCATCCACTACGATTTTCGCCGCACCCGGTATACGCTTGCAAACCATTCCCCCTACTGATGAATGTAAACGAGACCTGGTGCTTGAACAGCAGCCACTTGAAGTCAGTTTTTGGCCGTGCTTCCGTCTGATACGTTTTGTAATGAATTAACGAGATTGTAATAGGCCGTGTTTCGAGTCGAGCATACGCTTCACCTATGAATATGCTTCTGTTGAATTAACGTCGAATATATATGTATAGATGGGAGGGGCAGGCAGGCGACAGCTGGTGAGGCAAAAAAAGAGCTACTGTAACTCAGCTGGTGTCTGCACCGTTAAGTGAGCAACGCTGAGATAGATCCTCCATCTTTCAGGATGATAAAATATCGGAATAGTGACGGCCGCCGAGTTTTATGCGAAGTGTAATAATATTCGTATGAATGCCGGGATATTCCAGCGGAGAAAGATATAAAGTAATATTGTCTCGGTGCGGAGTAGCCCGTAAAATCCAGCAGTCGAGTGCGCCAGAGATTCAGAGCCACAAGCGAGCGCGTTCGAGTGGAGTCAGCATACTTTTCCGATCATTACGCGTTTGCAAATTCTAATCCAGGGTTGTCTGGCGCAGCCAGGCTGAGAGAGTCCTCCTAGTGGGAAGGGAAGGGGAGGGTGGGGGGGAAATGGCGATAGTGAATTTCCGGAAATATCTATGCCAGCCTGGTGTACCGCACTATTCGGCTGAGTCAACAGACTCCAGCGCCGATCATCGCCGAAGAATTCACCATTCGCCCCGGTTATTCCAATTTCCCGCTGGTGGCTTTAAACGCAGCTCGCGCGTGCTTTCGGCCTCGATTTCCCATAATTGTCGCGCGAGAGAAAACTTGGCCCTCCATTTCTCGGGAAATAACGTTCGCCGCTATGCCAGCCACGAAATCAGGCCCGGCTAATGGAAATTCCGGGACAAATTTCTGCGTTCCCTATCTCCGAGCCTGATGCAATAGCATTCTCTCAGGGAAAAGAGTGCTGCTCCTCCTCCGCACCAACCCGTCCGATCTTAATGCTTTATTACAAGCCTCCCCCTCGGCCTTGATTACAACAGCGACATCTTTTTGTCCCGTGCGTTAATGAAGGAACGATGGCCTCTTCTTTTCTCTCTCCGTTCCAACGAAGAAAGAGTCAGATAGCAGAGTGCTAGGTTTCAGGCTGAAGCGATGACGTTAATTGCCATTGGTCTTATACATTTGTCCGGAGTCAATGCGTCAGTGACATAGTAGGTGAAGTAGTTGGACGCCGCGGCTAATTGACCGTTTAAATGCGAGAAACGCTCTCGGAGTAGAGACTGGCGCACTCGGTAGAGAGAGAGTGTGCCAGTAAGTAGAAGTAATTTGCCTGAGAGGTCGAGAGCCGGAGTGAGCATAATGCTGAGGAGCGAGCCAGTTCTGTGTCTAAGAGTGTACTCATTGTTATGCATTTCTCTTATTAAATATGTATATCCCGGGCTAGGTTTCCGGGCTCGGGGATCCACCGAGCAAGCAGGATTAAAGGAGTATAAGTGGCCTGTAGCCAGCAGTGCAGCGTAAAAGTTTTCAAAACGTCTTTCTCGCGCTGTTTCATCACTTCCCAGAGAACAGTCCACCCTCTCGCTCGCTCCTCTTCAAGATCTCTCAGCCGCCTAGTGGCTTGACACTCTCCGAGGATCTCCGAGAGTCGGCATAGCTAATAATTCGCTTAGGAAGTCTGGCCCAAAAATTTCCAATGGACTCCCGAGGGTAGTACGAATAAATCGGGCAACCAGTGCGAGAGAAGAATGAAAGGAGTGCACTTTCGGAATAGTCTTAGCGAAATCAATGAAGGAATGTCCGCTGGTGAGACGGACAGAAAGGAAATTAGGCGTCGGCAGCAGCTGATGCAGGAGTCTTTTAGAATTACGGGTGTACGTGTGGGTAGCTGGCTGGCTGGCTCTACGGACTCTTCAATCTTCGTCGTTTGAGACGACGACGACGGCGACGACGACACCTTTTCTGATCCAAGCGGGTTCCTCGGATTTCAGTGGGCACGAGGCCATTTGGAAATATCTTGATAATGATTAATCGCCATCCCTTACTGGGGATAGGAGAGCGCAGCCATCCTAATTCTCGCTCGATTGGTCCGTGATCGGCTGCGCTCCCACTGAAATTTATCTCGCTCGCTTAGCGCACGTTCCGCCTTTTTCATCTCAAGCCAGGGAACCCGCTGTTCTCTCGGCGGAGTAATCTCGAGATCCATACGGCGGCAGTCTAGCGAGTACGATAGAATCAATCCGGCGTGCATTTCGAAGTTTCACGAGTAGATAGAGGAAGAAGGGAGGAGGGAGATAGAGGGAGAGGCGGAGAGATGGGACATGGCCTTAGGCATGTTGTGCCGTGGCTGCATTTTATCCCTGCATCCGGGCACGTCACAGGCGCGCGCGCTCCAAACTAAGCCAATATACTTGCTAAACTCGGAACGGAAGGAACTTGCCCGGTGAACGCAGCCACTACACTCCGCCCACACACATACATACTGAACACTGACTGTGCACTCGAAGTGTCCGAACTGGTTTACGAGATCGTATTCCTGATTAAATCTCGGCTCGATTTTCACCCCC
Source organism: Ectemnius continuus (assembly GCA_910591665.1). Taxonomy (NCBI): domain Eukaryota; kingdom Metazoa; phylum Arthropoda; class Insecta; order Hymenoptera; family Crabronidae; genus Ectemnius; species Ectemnius continuus. Next base: position 1,382,105 of record OU342866.1, read on the forward strand.
GACAATGCAGGGCTTTGCCTAATTAACGTCGCACCAAGTTGAGTCCTTGCAATTAGAGAGCGTCGGTCCATCGCCAGTGTGAGTTCCCGCCGAGTCAATACGATGCCACTCAGACGTCGATTAGAATTCCCATGCGCGCGCGCGGCTCACTGCTGCTGCAAGAGCCAGGCAAGTTTGGACGCTAAAAATTTCATGGCCCATAGACGGAAGGGTTGATGGGGCTATAGTGAATGTTTGATGACACCATCAGGACAGGGTATCTCTCGCGAGTTCGGCTATTCTTGCGGGAGGTTTAGCCAGGCTCGAATCGCACCGCTCGAACGGCCCAGACAATATATGCCATCCCCAAGGAACGATGCTATACGCCCGACAACTTCTTAAAGCTCGCGTCCTCCTCCCACACGTCCAAACTTCGGACACATTTTACCCCGGACTTCCTCCCATTAGCCTGACCTTCTCACTCACTCCTGCTGGCTGCGGTTGGCTGGGGTTGGCTCGCACTCACTCTTTCCGGTGGGACACTATATCATTATGGTGTTAGGCCGCCGACAGTGAGTCCTTAGGCTCGCCAGCACTCCCTCTGGCATATAGCTACATTCCCCGCGATGATGGAGTATGCTTCCCCTGCGAATTCCTTAGATTCAGAGGGGTGCTTGACGTCGATGAGCATTGTTCCAAGTATCCAGCAGTGTGATAAGTAAGTGGAGGTGTGGGCAAGAGCTAATGAGCGAAGTAAATCTCGAGTAAGCACTCGGTCAGTTTATTTTCCAGTACATAATGAGAGTTAGGGGCAACACCAACAACACACGAGCGCGCGGATAGCGCGGTTTCGAGGAGTGGGAGGTAGGAGGAGATCTGCTCTCTGGATTTAATTACATCCAGAAATGAGGTTCGCCATGGCCGCGTGGTCCGTGCCGAGGGAGATTTATTGTGCGTTTACTGAGGGAAGTAGCAGAGCAGGTTCACAGTGCGCTCAGCATTTTCGCAAACGGCCAGGCGTCTCCAAAGAAAACAGAGGCTCGTGTCACGCGGCCGCCTACCACTCCATGAGTCTCATCCGCTCGTAAAACAATTATACACACCGCTTTAATTCCCGTCCATTGTCGCCGCTTGCGCCAGAAAGAACATAAAGCTCCCGAGCGTGTATCTCTTGCGGCGACTCGCTTTTATCTTTCCTAACTGATTGCTCCTTTTTCATCTCGCGCGCATCAGTATGTCACTCTCTCGAGGACGACGAGGACTCTCACTCTTTGTTGTTGTGTTTCTGTTTTATTTCATCTACACGCACAACGCCCCACACACAACTATTGCACCGGTTAGTTTCCTCGCGAGGAGGAGTCTCTTCGCACGACAAAAGTTACGCGTGACGAGACTCCCGCCGCTCGACGAATTACGAGCTGGTGAATCCCGGTCGATTAATATTTGTCGATGCATCGAGGAGCACTGCTCCCACAGTCTCCCTCGCTTCCGCATTCATCGCGTGCAATCGGTCGCGATTCAGCCGTAAATCGTAAATCCGGAATAATGGTGGAATTGATGATCGGCGGAGCTCACGAGCAGATCGTCCGTGAAATCGAGCAAACCACGTGGATTTTCCATACTATTCCGAGTATTCTCTCTTTCGCTCTCTCTGTGAATCTCGGCCGGGAGTTCCGGGCGCTCTCAGTTTCGCTGGGTAAAATCGGGCCGGAAGAGAGGACCGTCCGATTTCAGGCGCAAAGTGATTATGCAAAGTATATGCCGGAGTAGTGGCAGGGCCACTTTAATTTGGCGGCATTGTCGTGGGCAGGGCCTGCGACCCACGTGCAAATTAAAAGCTTATCTCGCGTTCGTTGCTTCCCACCCAGAGCATATCCCTCTTACTTCCTCGGAGCGCTTCTCCCTCCCGCCTTCCTTTCTCTAGCCCGGCAACCTCCTCGGACTCATCGTACTTCCTCCGTTCCTGCTGAGCCCGGCATTGTCCCGGCGACGGAATTATTATCAACAGCGCCGAGGCACCGAGCACAGATAGTAATTGTTTGAACGTTGATTCCGTCCCATTGTTTGTTCGTCAGGTGCTTTCTTCCTCGCTATTATATTTCCTCTCGTTGACGCTGCTGCTGTCAGTGCTCTCTCGGAGCTCTCCTCCAGCAGCCGGCAGCGGAGAGACCCGTTAATCTTAAAGTCGATGTGTTCGCTCGAGAAGCGAACACAAACATCCCAATTCTTTTCCGATACGGCATTAGTCTCTCGCGCGTCACGCCCAACCAATAATGTTATTGTTCTCCAACCACTGTGATTCTTGCCACTCAATGGAAAGCCGATAGAAATCTTTTCTCAATTGTATTTCAAATATTCAGCTTTAAACTTGAAGTATAAATAGAGAGGGAGTGAAGGGGATAGTATATTATTTCATTAATCGGGTAAACGAGGCGATGATGAATGAAATATGAAAAGGGTGGCTGTCGGATAGGTGTAAAGCAAGCTATTATCATTGAGTGTGGAGTTAGGGTGGCGGACAAAGAGAGAAGGGAGGGTAGGGTAGACTGGGACTGAGAATGTCAGTCAGCGGCCCATACGTCGTTACACCTGACTCGCGAAGGCAGCCTCCCTTTAATATGAATTGCGTATTAATAACGAACTAACTAGGCGCGAGCTCACGGCCACTTATTATTATTTATCAGGTTGATTAATTCGAGCTGTGGCTCTGCTGTTGCGGCGAGCCGCAGCTGCTGCTGCGCCATGCACCGACCAACCAGCCAACCACCCCTCCGCGATGCTCCGGGAATTTGACTCGCTCCCTTTTCGCGGCTGAATTCTCGAAATACCATTAGCAGTTTCGTTCGACATCGCACAGAGAACATTCGGAGGCCCTTGCCATTTCAAATTAACAAGCTCAGACCTTCCTATTACCACATTTTTGGTGGCTCTCAAAGTCCCATTAGTTTCCCGAGCCCCAAGGGACTTGTTGATGGGACTTTTTTGCAACAGGGATTTGCCCTGATGTTCCCTTGCATTTGGTTAGCGGGATCGTTCGCGCCTTGCCAGCGAGATTCCGGCGACGCGGCCCTGTTTCCTGGCAATCTAATAATCCCGGACGGAACTTGGTAAAACGGGCAACGCCGATTTTATTAGGAATGGGAACACCTGGCGCAGGATAGACAGAGGCAGATACGCAACGAGAGGAGGGAGTGGGGGAGGGAAGCCGACGTCGGCTTGCCCGGGTGTTCGATTCAATAGGGTTTTATTACAAACTTTTTCTTCCGCAAAATAAAAGCACCGCCCAGCTATGGTTTGCAACTCCCTTAAATAACGGTTATCAGTGGCGTTAATGGCTCGCTGCTACCATTTTTCCAGCGATCCGATAATAGGAGGCGGGGTGGGGTGGGAGTGTCGGGGGAAGCACTGCCAGTCCCAGGCGCACATAGGAATTATCGATGCAACCGATCGAAACTTACGAGCATTCCACTCGGAATAAAGGCTTTTATCAAAAATTTACTGTAGAAACATTTAGTAGTCTGCCCCGGCCGAAACACCCACCCCGGATTTACCTTCCATTAGCTCTGAGCTTGGAACGAGTGGTAGTTCGTTTCTAGGAGGCGAGAAAAATAGTTGGATATCAATTCGGGAAAGTAGTTTCATTCAAGCTTTCGAGAGAGCGGGGCAAAACCTTGCCAGAAGCACGTGTGAACGTACCACGAGACGAGAGTGGATAGAGGAGGCGGACGGCGCGGCGGCAAGTAAAAAATGTGCTCATTAAGTCGTTGCAGCCGATTAGAGAGTGGCGCGGAGGCCCGAAGTCGAAGTCTCTGAAAATGGTGGACTAATTGCTGCCCGGGCACATTAGCGAGTGAGCGAGTGAGCGAGCGAGCGCGACCACGTGGTGAAGGTGAAAGAGTAGGAGCGAGGGTGAATGGGGCCACTCGAATTGGAGGAAGGACTGCTCGTAACCGCTCACGGCATTCGAGACGATTAAATTAATCGGTGGTGGGAGCGTGGAATCCGCACTTGCAGCTCGAAAGAATTTAGGCGGTAGTGGCGAGGAATAGGTGTCGTCTGGCGGTGGTGTGTGGCCTTGCCAGGAACTCCAATTGGCTCCCAAGCCAAGGAGGAATTCATTCGCCGGCGGATCGCCGGCCTTTACATTTGTCTCCGGCGTTCGTTCCTGCAGATAGCACCGACTGTCGATTTCAGTCGACGAGCCTCAGATAGAGCAGCTCTCCCGGCGCGGCGGCCTCTCTTTTCCACCGCGTCATTTCCAGACTTCCTTGCACCAGGCCAGTTATCATGTTAGCCACTCTTACCCGTCCTGACAATCCTTCTTCCCCCGCCTACCCTAACCAGCCAGCCAGCCACACCTGTCGCATCGCGTGCATTTCCTTCATTAGTTGCGCCGCGCTCCTCCCAACTGTTCCGTCTTATCTCGTTGGTAGCCGCGTTAATTCTTGCGGCTGCTCTATCGATTAAGACTGAATTATACGTCTCTTTTGGCTCTGTATAATTCGGAGCTACGACTGCGAAATCGCCTGACGAATATCGCCCCTGGGAAATTAGGGCGAACTGCACTACCGAGAGTACGCGGCACGTTTTAAACACGTTGACAAATATATATTCAGCCGCTCGCTCACTCGCTCACTCTCTAACGCGAGCTCCCACACGCTCACCCCAAGGAGCTCGCAAACCACCGACGCTTTTTTCACTTAGCCCCACTCCGGGGATATCACGCGCGCCCCTCCAAACTCGTCGAATGTTTTCGCCCGGGGAAAATGGAAATTCCAGGCGGAAAACTCTCTTTTGACCCGATTTCGAGCGGGGATTTTTCTGCCGGCAGATTTTAAGCAGGAAATTAGCGGGGAATTGGCTGCTCTCTTTTTTGCCGGGAGGGGGCCTCGGGAAATACTGGCTGGCATCATCGGGGCAATGTCACGGCGAGATACTACACTTGTCACATCGTTGCCAGTAGAATATCGAGGACATTTCGGTGATATGTAGATACATATGTAGCAAGGAGAGAAATGCGACTCGTCTCGTGTCAGGAGCAACTGGCAGGAAGAGCAAGGACGAGTGGATGCATGCCACCACGGCGCTTCCCTCCTTTCGTGTCTGCACGTGTTCCCGATATTTTCCTCTGTATTTCTAGGCAGTCGTCGCCGCGTCAGCGAGCCGATAGTTCGATAGAAGTATGGCTCGAGCAGTCTCTACGACCACATTCCGTTCCGGGACATCATTCTCGCCTCATGTAGCAAAGTACAAGTCTCCCAGCTGCCGAATTTCTCCAAGGTTCGTTGGCGGCGGTGGTGCTGTTCTTCGGAAAGTAAATACGAGGCCACTGTTCGGAATTGCAAATAGTCTGGTGAGCCTGGAGAGAGCTGGGCGAGTGTCATAACATCGATATAGGCGTCGGGCGAGTTAATTCTTGGCCGGAGCCCAATCAAGTCGCAAGCCGATAGTAGAGAGTAGTGTGTCAGGCAAGGTGATTTCAAGTCGGGCTGGTTAACTAGGGTGGAACCGCTGCCAGTTAGGAAAGGGGGCAGAGCGCCGTTACGTCGGTGGAAGAGAGAGTGCCAGGCCCGAACTCTAAGTAGTTCTGATAGGATTTACCTCTCTCAAAGCGCATTCGTGGCATCTGCCGTGGGTCCACCGCCGTCGTCGTCGTCGTCTTCTCCTCCGTGGATCGCTTCCACCCTCCAATGGAACCTCGTAAATCAGTAATCAGAATTCTCGTGGGATCGGGAGCCCACGGGAGAGCGCGCACCGCAACCGGGGCTAAAAGGAGATCGTGTCACGGTTACGCGTTCGACCTGAAAATCTACGCGCTCCTTTCCTTCCTTTTCCCCCGCTCGAGTGCCGCCCCTCCAACTCCTTTCACATTTCAACGGACCACTTTGATAGAGGGCAGTCACGGAATTTCAATGCTTAGAAAGAACTCCTTCTACCTCGAGTATTAGCCGGCAACTTTACCACCTCTCAACTGCCACGCAACTTGCATATCTTTGCATTCTTTCTTTCCACCTCTACCACAACCTCAGAATACCTCCCATCATAACCATTCACATCTCTCGTAATTTGAAAAGGTGTCGTAAGTTTGAGAGGCAGGCTTGATTGTAAAAGGGGATGGTAATCATACTTGAAATGGCAAAGGGATGTCTCGCTTTTCCTCCAGCCGTTTATTATTCAAATCTAATTAGTAATAACAGGGTTTCATCAAGTCTAATGACCGATGCGGTTGTAGAATTCCTCGGCACGCTGCCTCCCCTAACGCACACAGACTGTAATAATTAACAGGTCATTTCAAGCGCGATGTGTCGCGGTAAAACTTTACTTCATAAACGTCGGAAATCTTGTCGGCACTCGGCGAACTTGCAGCCAAGACGTGTTCTAACCGGCGCGGCGCGGCGCGGCGCTCCCCGAAATGGTTCTATAATTTCCGGGTGCACAGTGAGTAACTAGCCGCACGTGATGCGCGTGAGAATTGGAATCACTCGAGCTGGCGCTAATGCCCTTAACTGAGCTGACGTCTTATTTTCCCTGGAACTTGCAGTATTTGCTCGGCCCACTCGCCGCTTCTGCAATTATCCATCCTCGGTCAAACTTGCTAAGTCCGTTTATAAATATTAATAGTCCAATATTCCACTCGAAGGAGGAAAGAAAAACGGGCTGAGAGTACGCGGAGAAATTGGATTTCTGTTTACAGATAATCGATCATTGAAACTGTCAGCAAAGCCTCGCTGCTGTTGCACCCCGTCCCCGTCCCCGGGGGCTTCGATTCCTCTTTCTCCCTCTCAATCTTCAGTCCCCCGTAGCTCCAGGTGCGCCATTAAATCTTCTCGAGGGAGAGCGTGAGCGTTACAAAGATCAGCGGTACTTAACGAGCGACCGCTCGATTCCTTTCTAATTCCCGGAGGAGTCGAACTTTGCGAACCAACCGTGACAGCCGTCGAACTCCGATGACTCCGATGCCTAACCTTCCCCCGAGAGTTTACCAACTGCTCTCTCGGCAAAGTCCTTGACTATCGTAAGATTAGAACAAGTCCTCGACTATCGCTCGAGCCAACCTCTTCTTATTTCTCGGGCCAAAGTGCGCCTCGGACTCAATGCCTTCTTCTCACTGTGAGACGTGATCGCCAAGAACGGGAAAGGACAAAGAGGAGTCTGAGAGACTCGCTCCCAGCCGCAAGCCGAGATGTCGACGATGCATTGTGTATCTTGCAGGAGCTAGAACGCAAGTCCTCCTAGCCACAAGACGGCGACATTAAGTCCAGAGAAGCGTCTCTCTCGTCGACTGCATTTCCCCGATCTTATTTCGCCCGAGTTTTTACCCAGGACTTTTCTCGCTCGAGACTGCATTAACGCTGTCTGCCAGAGATATTTCCTTCTTCTGCTAGCGACGCTCTCGGTTCTTTGCAAGAGGGTGACCCCACCTCCCCTGACAAAGGACGATCACACAATAATTTTGGCTCATCTTCCTCTACATTCATCGCACTAATTCACAATCGGAACGGCAGCCGTCCGCTGACGGTGCTTAAAATACTCATATCAGTTATTTAGACCATTGTTTGACACCTTAAAAAATTGCGAAAAAATGAATTTTGAGCTAGGGCTCTGGAATTTTTTCTGCTTTCTCCTCGATGCAAAAAAACACTTTCTACAAAGTTTCAGCCCCGGGAAAGGTCGGGAAGATAAAAAAACACGAGGAAAACCATCGAAATGAAATACTCAAGATCGGTTTTCCATGTGTTTTAGGTCGAATTCCGGCATTTCCCCCACAACATTTATGTTTTTTATCCGTTTCGAGACACGAGCAATCGAAAAATCAAGCGTTCGTCCCGGTCCCAGAACCTTCGAAAAATCGAAAATTTTTGAAGGGGTATGCCTTAAAAAATTTGCGAAAAAATGAATTTTGAGCTAGGGCTCTGGAATTTTTTCTACTTCTTCCTCGATGCAAAAAAACACTTTCTACAAAGTTTCAGCCCCGGGAAAGGTCGGGAAGATAAAAAAACACGAGGAAAACCATCGAAATGAAATACTCAAGATCGGTTTTCCATGTGTTTTAGGTCGAATTCCGGCATTTCCCCCACAACATTTATGTTTTTTATCCGTTTCGAGACACGAGCAATCGAAAAATCAAGCGTTCGTCCCGGTCCCAGAACCTTCGAAAAATCGAAAATTTTTGAAGGGGTATACCTTAAAAAATTTGCGAAAAAATGAATTTTGAGCTAGGGCTCTGGAATTTTTTCTACTTTATCCTCGATGCAAAAAAACACTTTCTACAAAGTTTCAGACCAGGGAAAGGTCGGGAAGATAAAAAAACATGGGGAAAACCATTGAAATGAAATATTCCAGATCGGTTTTCCACCTGTTTTAGGTAGAATTCCGGCATTTCCCCCACAACATTTGTGTTTTTTTTCCGTTTTGAGACACGAGCAATCGAAAAATCAAGCGTTCGTCCCGGTCCCAGAACCTTCGAAAAATCGAAAATTTTTGAAGGGGTATGCCTTAAAAAATTTGCGAAAAAATGAATTTTGAGCTAGGGCTCTGGAATTTTTTCTACTTCTTCCTCGATGCAAAAAAACACTTTCTACAAAGTTTCAGCCCCGGGAAAGGTCGGGAAGATAAAAAAACACGAGGAAAACCATCGAAATGAAATACTCCAGATCGGTTTTCCATGTGTTTTAGGTCGAATTCCGGCATTTCCCCCACAACATTTATGTTTTTTATCCGTTTTGAGACTCGGGCAATCGAAAAATCAAGCGCTCGTCAAAGTCCGAGAACCTTTGAAAAATCGCAAAAATCTGGAGCAGGGCGTACAGCTGCAGGACCCTATAAAAATTGTTCTGTCGAAGTTGAAACAAAATCTATGGGAAAGTATTTTTTCATACAACTACCTTAATTAAAAAAAAGCTAGGGAAAATTCAGCGCCGGCGTTTTCGCACTAACAATCGAGAATTAACGCCAGTAATGCCGAAGAAAACTTGGAGCGTCGAAGCGGTCCCTCCTCTGTCTGAGCAAAGGCAGGGATCTCCAGTAGTCGGGCGCGTTTCGATTCCTGTAATCTTCCTGGCGTTCTCCAGGCTTCAAGAAAATTCCATATAATTTCCCTGCAATTAGCGAGGAACCTCCTCCTCTCAAGGTAGGCGGGGCACGTTAATTCCGGATTAAATGGAAGCTAAAGGAAAGGCTATTCATTTCGCGAGGGAGAGGGCGAGCAGCACTTTTTCTTGCGAGGCTGTGTCTGATCGATTTGCGTTAGTGGGGCCTTCGCCCGAGTGATGTATCATTACTCGAGGTTGACGTTATATCAGCCAGTCAGATAGTGAATAAGAAAAGGGCTAGATACGTGTATGTTGCTGCTTTCGGAGTGGCGGAGAGATCTGGCCCGCACACTCTATTCTCAGCATGGTGCGTTTCCCTGGAAGTAATAGCCGCATAAATCTCGCGGCAGCTTCCTCCACGGCGAGTAACCTTGCTCCGCGGCAGCAGCTGGATTTCTGCCAGAACAAGGTAGACAAGAATGAATATCGGCACGCCAGCTTTCCCTTGAATAAAGAATGCTCTTTAAGTGTGCATATACAAGCCGGCACTGTCTTCCAAGGCGGTCTCCGCCCCCGCCTCCGCATCCCTGTCCTCATTCGCACTCGCCCAACACATTGTCTCTCTTTGTGAGTGCACTCCTCACTCCATGCTGAATAGCTTTTCACTAGTGCGCGAATCACCTCGCTCCAGAATTATCCTGGCCGGCTCTGGCCAATTCTGGCGATAATTAAAATGGATATTTACCCGTCCACGCAAAGAGAACCTTGCCATTGGTTCGCGCGCAATTGCAGACGGAGGTATTCTCCGCTGGAGTCCAGTTAGTGCGCTACCTCTCTTCCAAAGATCCAGCGAGAGGAAGTCGCATTAGGGTCTGCTGGACCAGACCACGAATCGCCAAGTTCTAGCAATTTAGATACTTGAGTTCTACCATTACCCTGGTTTGCACTCCGTTATTCCCTCGATTGCATCGGCCTCATTCATCGGCTTGAACCGCCGTAGAGGAACTCCGTGGAAAAAGGGTGGGGCAGGGGAGGGTTCTACGGAGAGGATTAGAGCTGGCTTCATTTAATTAACGGGAGATTAGCCGGGCGACATTTCGGGCCTGTACCCTCGGCCGTGCAAGTTGGACGTAGCTCGTGTTAAATCTGCATTTCCGTCTTCGGAGTTTCGAAGGGAGGGAACAAAGTGAGCAAGAGACGACGCCAGCATGAGAGTAGAGAAATGGACCTGTGCTGGATGCTGCAGCCAGTAGCGCTGCTGCTGCTCCTGCTGCTGCTGCTGCTGCGCTGCTGCTGCTTGCATAATACTTGGACGAACAATCGGCGCCAATTGCAGGGCCGACGGCCGATTCTCGCCCATGAAAATGGTGGATCGCGTTTACCGCAGTCGTCCAGGAGTTCGGAGTTAACCGCTATTCTCCATGCTTATCCGAGGGTGATCTTGGAATCGCATTATCGCCAGGCGATTCCCGGCGAACCACCTTCTCTCTCAACCTCCCTCTTTAACACACTGTTCTAGTACACGCCTCTTAGCGATCGAGTTAATCGCCCTAACGCCATAATCTCCCTATTTTCGATCCAGCCTCTCTTGTACCTCGGCTTGCTTCCCAATTCCAGCTAGAACTTTATTCGGTCGCGGCACGCTTTCACGCGTATTTCGCCGAGTGACTGGATGATATAGTTTTGAGGCTGTAATTAGCGAAGGATAGTTGGTCGGTTCACCGGACGTTGATGGACATTCATCCAGGTAATATCTTGCGAAAGGTGGCAGTGACCTCCTCACACTGCTGAAATTATAGCCTGTATCCGCGCGCTACATCATCGCCGCTTGACGTCAGTTCCCGCTGTCTCCCAGTGAGACTAATTAATCGGGACATCCCGCGGGATTGGCTTCTTGGCGGCGCTCTTCGTCCCCGGGCACGCTATCGGGAGATGCGGATTTAGCAGCTCTTGTTAATTCTCCTGTCAGACAACCTTACTAATAGGCCACTTGCGGTTATTATTTCCTCCCCGGAATTCCTGCCCTTTCTACCTGATACTCTATGATAAAAGATTGCTTTGCTTCTCGCTCGTATCTATGAATGTTTCGCTGCTCGATTTATCGGTCCACTTGTGACACTGAAATATCTATTCGAGCTTTCCCCCCCCAGTGCTTCCCAATGCCGGAATACTCCACGAGAGAGAATAGTCCTGCCGATCAATAGAACAGGGAATTATTTTTGTTCGGCCCCGTTCCGCTGCCGCCTACTTTAAGTAGCCCATAAATATTTACTCTCTCAAGGATTCCACACTATCTCCTGACGGTATCGCTCGGAGATTTATCGCCGAAAAAGGGTGAGCGCATCTCGCACTCTTTCTACGTAAAATCTTGCGTGTTCTCGCCAGGATTCCTTTTACGATTCGAATCGGAAGGTCACATTTTTATAATGCCGTGTCCATCCTGGACTTTTGCGTATGTGGACATACAAAAAAAAGCTGTAGGAATATACTGCCGGCTATCCGGATTCCTTGGGACGTTTATGTACCTGCCACTCCACATGTTCCGTGTGCTTTCCATTTCGCGGCGCCCTCCATAAAGTGGTCCAGCAGCAGCCCCACCGGATACCGAGGGAGATAGGATGAAATGAAAACAAGCCGGCTTCTGTAGTGTCAATCGACGAGCACTGACAAAATTTTGAGGGTCGCGCTTGGAATCGCCTGGCCGAGCAAGTCGATTGCTTTGCCGCACGAAATTGGTGGTTCGTTAATTCCCTCTCAATCAAAACTGCCACACGATCCTCGAACATCCTGTGGTCCGCACTATCAGATATTGTTTAATCCGTAGCCGCTTTTCGGCGTAACTTTCCCAGATGCAAGTTGGAGAGAGCGGGGCTTTTAGGAAATGGTAGTAACTTCCTCTTAAAAGCTTCGCTGGTGGACAAGGGCGCGCGAGCCCCGCTACCAGAAACCGGAGCTCGGCTGTCGGGAGGCTGCGGTGATCCGTCGCAAACTCAATTTTCGAAACAGCGGAAGCCGCCCGCTCCGGAAGTTCCCCTGGACCAATCTCAAATTCGTGCGCCGGAGAATAGTACTGTCATAGTTGCCGTGGCCATTGTCGCCGCGACTCTCCCCCAAAATTCCCTTGAGACTTGGTCGCCTTGCACATTTTTGGGCTGGCCTCAATCCGAACTCGATCCAACTCGAATCAGTTCGAGTTCTCTTTGGGGTCAAAGTTTCTCTCCCAAGGCAAGTCTCCCGGCCGTTCGACTTTCGGCCGAACAAGCTTGCCTTGGTAGAATATTCATCGGGAGGATAGAAAATAATTGGGCGGGAAGCGAAATCGTGAGATAAAGGAAGCAGTGAAAGAAAGAGATTGGGAAGGGGGTGGGCTGCTGCCAGCCGAAGATGCCAGACCCTCGGGAAATATTAGATCTCTCGCGAGTGGACAGCTCTATTTTCAGCTGGGTGGCATCGATCGCCACTAAATTATTTCGAGTGTGTCTCATCCATAGCGCTGAACTGCCCGAGAAAACTGACCTAGATCGGGCGGGGCGAGCTGCTCTTTGCAGCTTTCGCGTCTCCCTGCTTTAAGTAGCGGAGCGCGCCAGTGGTCAGACGCGCTCTTACATAAAATCCTTTCTTGGCTGGGCTCACCACTGGAAAGCGTAGCGGCGCGGCGGTGGAAGGCTCTGCCATCACTTCGATAGCATCCAACAGTTTGCTCTTAGCAGCCACTGACTTCTATGAGGTAGCCTTCGCAATTAGGCGAAAGTGGAATACGAGGCCATCGTCTTCCCTCGATTAATTCACGAGCTCTCTTTATCCCTGAAGAAGTACCCGTAAGCAGATTAGACTTGCAGGCCGTCCTGTCAAAGCACTCGGCTGATATCCATTGAATCCTCCTTTGGGGATCATTAATATATGGAATGGCGAGGAGGACTCGAGGTCAGGAGGGAGGGATCGTTCGCTCGCTCGCTCGCAATTTTCGCTGATTCTTCAACGGCACTTCGATCGGCTTTCGAGCGGGTGTTTGCCGGTCGTGTAATGGCAAATGAGCGGAGCCTGCTGTATCGCTGTTTGCGCTAACGCGTTTCATTAATGTGTCAAGGAGCGCGGGCGCGCACGTGCTCTCCACCCACGTAAAATTCAATTTACATTGCAGCGTTACATCAACATTGTCGGACGTTTATTCGACGAGAGCGGGATGAGAGCGGGGGCGGTGGTTGCGTCGGCGGAATCACCGGCAGACGTTTTGATATCGGGGGTGGCTAATATACGCGGAGCCAGGGGCATTAACACGCTATTTACCAAAATTAAGTAAATGTTATCGCGCCGTGTTAAGCCTTTGAATGCGTGCGTTGCGCGCGATCGGCACATTATGGCTCTGTTTGCCCGATCAATTTTGCCAGCGTGTGTTTCGCGGCCGAGTTTCTTCAATGGGATAAAAGCCGAAACGTTCCGGCGCCCCGACGCCCCTCCCTGATCTCTATATGATCGAATGTAATTCGGTATCGGACTTATTCGAATCGTTTTACCGGGCGCACACATCAGCTCCCCCAGTTCCAATTAGAGGCATGTATATTCATTTCTCCGGTAACAGTCTGTGCTCTTGATTGGACGAATAATTAGTCGGGACTTTTGATAATCATGGCTACCGATGGTAACAACGTTTAATTGCTAACAGCCGATGCATCGAGTGTTCTTTGATACCATTAATAAACATGATTATTGTCGATTATCGCGATTAACCGTGACCCAGATAGTCATCAACAATAATCCAGCTGGGAAAGGGGACTCTATGGACTTCGATAATCTATTCAATGGTGAATTTCCATCATCCACCCATTCATTCTGCCTTCCTTCATTTCGCGAGCCCCATTAAAAGGGTTGCGTCAGCTTGGCGCACTTAAAAAAAAGAGGGGCGGGGAGGGCGTTGATGGGAAGTTTTCACTTCACGCGGGGTAACAGCCGCAGCAATTTGCATAAATTCGCAGGGGCTTCTTCCTCGGTGTTTTCCGGGGGTAACATCTTATTAGCAAGAGGTGGGAGATGCTAGGAGAGAGACTATGCTAATATTGAGAAGTCTTTGCCGGAGTGCGGGTGAACGCACGGTGGCGACGACGACGGCGACGGCGACGCTGATGGCGACGGTGGTCCATGCACCAGAATTAAGTGGGACAATTTTTCTATTCCGAGAGTCTTTCCGTGTATTATTAAAGGGCCACCGCGGCTCTGAGTTATGGCGGCGATGAATATTCCCCTTACATAATGACTGTGAAAAATCCAACCCGCTGCTCGGGAAAAGCGCGCACGCATTTTTCATGGCGGGTGTGCTCTCCGACGAGTGGCTAAATAATGCATCGGTCGGCGACCGCACTACCGCGTCCTTCCTAGCTTTCCCTCACTACTTATTAGAGCGAGCTGTCGGCATTTCGCTAATTTTCATCGCAAATCCGAGTACGCGCGCACGTCCCACTGGTAGCACTCAGAAGGGGCGACGTGTCGACCCGATCGGTTTTAGTGAAAATCCTCGGGAATTCATAGTGAACCTCGGGCATTCGAAGATGGAGGGCCAGGAGGATATGCATTTTATGAATATTCCGACGGATTATAAACGCGCTCCCCGCTGAATGTTTCATTCCGCATGCATACACCGAGACGGGCCCGCGCCACCGCTATAAATGGAAATTGCTTCTTTCGCGCGATTCTCCCTCTCGCTCTCGCATCCTCCCAAGAAACATGAGCCAATCGCGACAAGCAACTCCACCCTTCCACCGGCAATTAAGAGCCCCTCTAAGGTACTCTCGATCGAGAACACACTGTTATTTTCGTCTACCCTTCGCCAATGGAAACATTGATGGAAACAACCTAATTGCCTTGCCTTCTATCCACTCAGTCCGGCCCCCGAAATCCTGTTACTCAACAAAGGGGATCGAATGCGAAATAGTACAACAATCCTCCAGACTCTCTGGCAGACTTTTCAGACTGGAAGCGCATTAAAAGTTGGGCTCGTTCCTTTTAATATCTAAAAATGATCCGAGAGTATACGAAGCCGGGCGGCCTATACTGGAGTCAGTGGAGGAGGAGAGGGCGGAAGTATCGGGCGGAGAAATGGATTTGTACACAGATAGATTTGGAGTGCTTGCGTAGAAGGAGCTCGAGCCGGAACTCGTGATAGAAAGAGCACTGTGAACTTTCATACGAGGTCGCGTAGTTCGGCTTCCATCCGATATTAAGAAACTTTCCATCGGTACTCTCTTCCCTCTCCCTCTCTCTCGCTCTCTGGCCGTTTCCTCCAGCGTACTTGGCCAAGCGGACGAAATGAAGCCCGCTATGCAGTATAACAGACACGCAGCTAGAATTTCGGGATAGCCGCGGCCCAGGAAGACGTAGTAGAATTGGAGTAGCATACTAGGAGTAGAGTGCTAGTGGGATCAATGTAGAACAGAGGGTGCAGGCTATCATTACCGGTGGATGGATGAGAGGAAAACAGGAAGTACTCGTTAGTCGGATGGACAGAGGCCGCGCGATATATCCCGCGGGATATATATCGTACACCCTGCTAGGAGGAACGCGCATTTGAAAGCACGTTTGCGCTCCGTTTCTGCCGGGCGTGCGGCTCCGCCACTCACTCGGATATAATCCCTGGGAAATCCGCGGTAAACTCCTCGTGGTTCGGGCAATAAGCTTAATGGAAGATGCTCGTTATTCAAGGGTAAGACGTCGCGACGTATAACGAACGACGCTCACCTCTTCATTGGGAGCTGCATCCCACCATATTTATAAAGCTAGCATATCAGAAATAATTAAGAGTCCTGCTTTTAATCCAGATATATCTGCAGCACTTACTTTATTATAATAGAAGCAGGAAAACAATTGCGATTCATTAGCATTTTCTATAGTTCAGAGTTTGAAGGCAACGATCTAACGGATTGCAAACTAATTAATTTTCCCCGTATGAAATATGGGGGAAGGGGGTCGGTCGGGTGTCGTTGGTGGTGTGGGGTGGGAAGTGTGCTTCGCTCGAGCAGGAAAAGGTTAATTTAATTACCTGGCTGATGAATGCGGCGAAGGGGGCGGAGCGGGGCGGAGCGGAGCGCTTCGAAGTCAAGACGGGAATTATGCATGGCCTTTATTCATAGCGCCGAGGGATATCTGCAATTTATATCGCATTATACTCAGTCGTTCGAGGGCCTTAAACTAATCCACTTTTCTTTCGGCGACGAGGTGCGCGCGAGAATTGCCGGATTTCTTTTCAACTGGCGCGCCACTTCGGGGCTGAAGGGGTCTCCAGCGGCGCGGGGTAGAGTTTCTTCCCAAGCAGAACGCTAAGTTGGATTATACCGGGTTAGCTAGCTTGAGAGGTGGGAGATGGGAGATGGGAGATGGGTGGTGGGAAGGTGGGACAGCTCTAACGGGGCTGTACCTCGAAGAAAGTTGGTTCGGCAGGTGATTTAAAATCTATCCCGATGGAAATTCAGTTCGAGTCACGGAGTCACGAGTCTTCGAGTTAACTCTTAGTCCGCCTATAAATGATGTGTCAGTCGTAGCGAACTAGTTTCTTTAAAGGAACTAGTTGGCCTGGATATAATACAAATTCCTTATTGAAAAGCGCAGACGTCTCTTTTCTCCTCTTTCCTTCGAAGCGTAAGTAACGGCTGTTGGCCTCGATGTTGTTGTTGCATCTGGTGCTCGGGCTCCTTGTCTTTTTTTCGCTCGAGTTAATTCTCGGCTGGGCTCTATCTTATGAAATTACCATAAGTCGCAGTCACTGATCCGTCCTTATTGCGGAGTAACCTCCCGTTGGAGAAGAAGAGCGGCTTGCCGAGCTCAGTCAGGCAAAGCACGGCCGAGCGCTTCGCTCGTCGTGTTCCTCGCTGTGTTCTCCAGCCTTCTGGAGACTGGAGAACACAGTGAGGAAACAGGAAGTCTGCCGAGTTGCCAGTGAAGCCCAGGGCAACCGAGCGAGAGTAAGTTCCTCGGTGGCAAGTTTCCTCTAGCCGGCGATTCACGGGCCACGTGCTCCCTCTCCCTCTCTCTCTCTCCTCTTCTACTACTACTCTCTGGATATATTCGACATCCCTCGCTCCCTCTCACTCTCTGCCGTGACTTGCCGATCTGAAACAAAGACAAACGGAACTGCAGCCTTTGATCGAAAGTATGACTGAAACTCCTATCAGTCGAGCGAGATCCTCTGCCGTACGGAAGTCGAGGCTACGAAGCCCTCTTTACCTCTCGGAGCCAGTACTCCTTAGTTAAGGATCCTTTCCTTTCCTCCGAGACGAATATACTTCTGGATTCGTAGCGATATCTCCAATTGAACTTCATCCTAGATTGCTAGCCGTCTTTTCTTCATTCCACCGGGCTTCCTCTCTTAAGTGTCTCATTTCTCAAGCTTTGAGGATTCCCGGCGATACTCTATCATTCTTCACATCCTGATCCCTGGGATATCATTTACCTCCGAAGCACCCTGCCAGCTGATCATAAAAAAGCTAAAACCAGCCCTATCAGAGATTCTTTCCCTATTAACGCGACTCATCTTCGTGTTAAGCTGGGAATATCAGAGAGTTCTCTGGCAGAGAGAGAGGGTACAGATAGCTTCACCAGCATTGTGTATATTTTCACGCTCGAGAGAGCAGTGTTATCCGTGCCCGCTTCGATATTCAAGATCAGGATAATATCGTGACGTTTCCAGCGATGCCTGTTTTCATACAGCAAACAGATCTCTGCCGATGAACCCATTGCGGCGAGATGATAAAAAGTTATCGCCGCTCGGATAGCGGCAACTCCAGCGCACAAAGGGTTCGTTTGCTTTATCAGCGAGGTGGATTAACCCGATATATTCAGTTGGTTAAAGGGAGGAGTAGTTAACTATCTCGAATACAGGATGTTTGACTTACAATTTCGAGATGGTAGGCTGAAGTGTGTTCTGTTCAAACGAGATTAGCGACAAGCTAGAAGGTAACCGCACTGGATCCCAGATTGAACGGGTTATAGGTTCGCGTATGAGGTAGCACGATTGCTATTTCAGAGAGAGCGAATGCAGAACTAGTACACCGAGTATGGGCTAACTCGGAGGACGCGTCCGTGGAAGCCGAGGAAAAAGTTTGCTGGATTTGAGGAGCTCCTGCTGCTACATCCGACTGTGCCATGCCAATCAAATTATCTTTCGAGGTTCCTACCCCTACGTGCCGCACGCCCCACGTCCCACACTCATCCCCAGGGAATCCTACGGCATGTGCACTCGTGAAACTCGCGACTAAGTAAGCCGACCAGAAGTTTCTTGCGCCGACAAAAACTCCTCGCGAATGTTTCGTCCGACAGCAGTTGGCCAACGGACTCTCGTTGACCTTACAATTCGGCGGAGGTTCTTGCGCGGATCCTCGATCGATATAACTCCTAGAATGAAACGGGGGAGAAAGAGAAGGAGAGGGTGAGGCGTGTCTCCGGAAATCCTAAGGGATCTCTGGTGGAAGTAGTAGCCAGAGAAAAGTACTATGGGGACGGCTACGTGCAAATTGATTCCCTGTGTTCGCACTTAAGTGGCTCCTTATCGCTCGGATTTGGTGCCAGGCCAACGGCTATGACGAATGGCCCGGCAACTGTACGGAAGAAGTCTGGCGCTGGCGAAAATTGGTTCGGGATGAAGGAACACCCGGACAAAAACCCTCGCCCACCAGCAACCCCCGTTACTCCCCTCCAACCTGATTCGCGCTTACTTACTCCTTTGAATATAATTTCCGTATTATCCATCTGGCACGGCCTCCTCTTCTCGGGCCTACTTTTTGATAGGGCGTGAATTCTTCGATCTCCCTTCTCTCCTTTCAAGCCGTTACTCTCTCGACCTACTGGAATTGGGTTGTCGCGGCCGCGCTTCTCTTTCAATCGAGCTGCCGGATGACATTAGATTTATCAGGGGATAAATGAGTACGTGGAATAGTACGGCAAGTAGATGTGTGTCGAGGTGTGCGTGGTGCCTGCGAGTGTCGCCGACAAAGAATAGGAACCAGGCCAGGCAAAAAATCGTTAGCCTGCCGAGTGCGGGATTGAGCGGTTGGTTGGTCGGGAGCGCGGCTCCGACTTACACTTTCAGCTCGGCGTCGCCAGCGAGAGCGAAATTGCCGGCGAATGCTGGTGCTGGTGCTGGCGCTGGCGTTGGCGCTGGTGCTCTCGCTCCGAGCCGTTCGGGATGCCGTGTTCCTTCGTGGCCCGCATTACGCCCGCTCCGGGTTACTACGGCGCTCCACTGCCGGGAATAAAGAGCCGCGAGAAGCGAGTGAGTAATCCGATGATTGAGGCTAAAACGCGGCTTGATATTCCGCGCACGTAGCGACTGGCGATGTCGGTGTTTCCGCGAACACAGAGCAGCCGGCTGAGAGTGAGTGCGAGGGAATGGGAGTGGAAGCAAGAGAAACCGAGTTAGGAGGGTAGTGGTCCACAGTCGCGTTTGCACACTGCTAAACACTATATACGATTTAACCCTTTGCCGAGGGAACGTGCTTCATTCTCGGGAGCGAGCTACCGCTCGCTCACTCGCTCGCTCGCTCGTTCGCTTAAAAGTTCCCTGGTATTAAACATAAATCTCATTTTGCTGTAACTCTCTCCACCTCGCTCGCTCACTCGCTCTCTCTTTCTTTCGTTCAGGGCATTCTATCTGGCCTATTGAGCAAGGACGGGAGCGACACACTGCATGCGAATTGCTTAATTTTCATTATGGATCTCTGCGGTGTGCTCTACAAGGGAGATCTCTGTTTGAGAGTCAGAGAGTGTACCGAGGCGCTCGGTTGCTTCCCATTGCGAGCCTCCATAATCCCTGAACGAAAGGGGCCCTCTTGAGTTCGATCGATCATCTACATTGTATTAATTAGGTGAAGAGGCAAAGATCATCCGGTGCGAGTCCCGGTGACTTGTGCTCTGTGGAAAAGCAGCAGCACCACCACCACCAGAGCACCGAGTCATGCTAGGCGAACCGGAAGGTTTTCGCGAAAGAAGCTGCACTTAACCCGGTTAATAAGTTCCTCTGGGCGGGTGAAAAGGGAGAGAGGGAGTGAGTGAGCGAGCTAGAAAAGGATGAAAGGGGAGGAGGGAGAAGGTGAAAATAGCGAGGCTCGCTACGTCTTGACTCTCGCGTCAGAAAGCGATGGGAAAAATAATTCGCGCCTTCCTCCGGCCTAAGCTTCAAGCTGCCAGGCCAAGAGGAGAGGAGAGGAGAGGAGAGGAGTGGCGGGGCCGGGGGAAGCAACTGGGTTTCGCGGTCGAGTGAGACGACGATGGTTCTTCTCGGCGAAATTTATTATTATAACAAGATCACGGCGCGTTCCCGCGAGAGAAGAAGCAGCAAGCAGCGGAGCAAATGAGTGGAGTGACTAGCCGTGATAGAATAAGTTGGAAAGGTCTCAGCTAACGAAGCTTCTATTATTCATTGATCGGTCGGCAGTCTTGGCCGCTCACCTTCATTCCTTGAAATGGATCTAGACTTTTCTTCGGGGGCTCCAAGTTAGTCCACCGGCCAATATCAATTTCCTCGGCTTCCGTCTATGCAGAGTGCGGGGAGACAATCGAAAGCCTCTTGACAGTGGTCGATCCGTCCGCCAAACAATATACGGCGAATTCCTCTTGGAACTTTCCACCTTGGGCCGGTGCTCTTCTCCTCACGAGATGCTCCTCGAAAGCCGGCGAGCGACCCCCTTAAGTACGGTCGCAGCCATTAATATGCAACGCTGCGCACCTTGCAGATGCGCTCGTCCCCCGGAAAATCGGGAAAGAAGCTCGCCGAGTACGGCCAAAGCTCATGGAAAAATAAGCGCGCGCCTACCTTTCCCTCCAACGAGTTCGATGTATTTACCGTGTCTCAAGAATGGAACACATACATCCTCCTTTTCTGCCAAGCAGAGTTCTTGCTCCAAATTCTATTGGTAGCTCAATTGTGCGCAGCCCGAGTTACCTGATGTTTTTCTCGGGGAGGACTTAATTAAGCGGGAAATTCTAAACCGTCGAAACGGACAGTAGGGTGGGAAAGAGATAAATGGGGCTTGGTGGTCCAGAAGATAGTGGGTGGACCGGATGACAGGGTGAGAATAGTGGTGGCGCAAGCAGTGGAGAGGGAGGGGCGCGCGGAGGGTCGTGTGGCCGAGGCCTGGCTGCTGCTCGGGCGCGCCGGCTGCACACCCGCCAGCAAATGCAATTTTATGCCTCAGTTTTTCTCATTTTCGCTGCTGTCGTCGCTCTCCCTCCACTCCCTCTCACCCACCCACCCCTTCTCTCCCATTTTCTCTTGGCCCCTCTCGAGTGCTCGCGCTCTATGCACAAGTGCCGCTCGAGACCTTCCAGCTTCCGCTCGCGAGAACTACCCCCGCAGCCAGCAACCCGCCAGATCGACCTTCCCTTTCCAAAGCCAGCAGCTTCTCTACGTGCACGCCAAATTCCAAGCTTCCCTTCGACCGCTATATACCAATGGACGAATTGCCCGAGTGAATCTTGAGCCTCCTGCAGCAATTCCTGTCCTCTCGATCGAGAGAGTGATGGAGGATTTTCTTTGGCACCAATCGTAAGAGGGACGATCATTGAATTTCCTTTGGTACTTATCGTGAGAGGAGCAGTCATGAGGAAAGTCGTAGGCATAAGTTTAAGGTGTTAGAAATTCGGCTGAGCCAGTGGATTCAGTGCCAGGCAGAGTAATATTTGTAAGCCTGTGCAATCACCCTTTGCCTCATTGAATAATGAGATTATCCACGCTCTTCCTATAAGTGGAATTGTTTACAAACACGTTCAGTGATAATGAACGAACATCAGTGCTCCCTTTGCGAGATTCCTGACCTCCCCAGCCCACCAACTGGTATCCTAGCTATTAGTATCTTTAATCTTCTCTGTCGGGAGTGCTCGCGAGTGCCTGACCATGGAGTGGGACAGCGGGGGAGAGGACAGCGATCGCCAGATTACCATTTCGAGGTATTTAAATGTTGAAATATTCTTTATTGTAGCAGAGTCACTCTTAGACTTAGAACTTTTCTCATCTTAAACCGCCCGTGTATCCTCGTAATCGCGAAAGCGTTGCACATTACCCTAAACTTCACACCGAACTTTCCTATTGGCTCCTATTACCCCCAGTAATTTCAACGCTTTCAACGATGTAATAAAAGAGTCGGAGTTTAATTTCTATTAAGTCGGTGGACGCGTGTAAGTGTCGCACGAGAGTTGGAGGGAGAGTTGGCAGGTTTGGTCTGGCGAGGGCGCGTTTGCCCTCGAGGGAACAACTACTCTCCCTCCGCATATATGGAATTTTGATACGCGATTCGTAAATTTCGAAATTTCATTCCGCCGCGTGATTTATTGGCCGGCACATAACGGCACCGATTCTGCATGGAAAATGCATTTGCGAGTGCGGTGCCTCGATGGTATGTATGCGCCCGTCCACCGCCGCCGCCGCCGACGCCGCCGCCGCCACAGCTGAAATGAAACGAAAGAACGCGCGCGCAACAGATGCATTACCCTCGCACACATATCGTCCCGATACACACGTAAATTTCGCATTCCAGCCGCACAACTCGTGTGAACTACGTTATAGCCTAGCTACAGCTTTATCCCGGCCGGCGACACGTATTGCCGACTCTTTTATTAATTTTTCACTCGGGCCCAGCGAGAGCGTTACACCCGACGTGTAATTTCTTCCTGGCAGCGGTAGCGCCCCACTGACTCTTCCATTAGAAGTCTCATCTTCCCTCGTGTAAAGCGATTGCCGGGCCATTCCGAACGAGGACTAGACGGGCCGCGGTTTAATTCAGCAAATACCACCTTTTAGCGAAATCCAGATAGCAACCAGTACCACTACCTTTAATCGTTCAGCGCTCCACCCGCTTTCTTCCAGTCGATCCGTCTCCTCCTCCTCTTGCTTCTTCCTCCTTTTGGAAAAGTGTATCCCTACTCTCTCTCTCACTCTCTTTACCACCCAGCCGAGGTTGGAAGATGGCCTCGCGTGCACCGGCGGAATGATGGTTTTCTCATCTTAAGTGCCCATACAGCTATCTCTCTCTCCAAGTATCTAGTACGCCTCCGGTGCGCTTTGCCGCCTTCCTCCTCACTATTTTCTTTTCCCTTCGTTAGACTGGTAGAGCTAGCTGCCTTGGGTGGTAACCGCGCAATAGTGTTATGGGGAAAGGGAGGGAGGGAGCCGCTCTCCTTACCAATGCTCCACTGGATCTTATTATAATCGAGATGGTCCCGAGCAGAGAAGTAAGTGCTCTCGCGGATTTTTATTAGGTCGCGCGGGACGGGAGCACCGGCCGAAATGTCCATATCAAAGAGAGTCGAATAATCAAATTAATTCGTAGAGTCCCTAGCGACCGATATAATTTCACTGTTAGCTGAAAGAGCGGCCGACTCCTTTTTCCATTAGCCGGCTCATTGCAGCTCCTTTTGACGCCGTTTTCCTTTTGCCTCTCGCACAACCTGCACTGCGCTATCTTTGGTCCTCGCGCGCCTCTCACTCGCCCACTTCAGCTTCTCTTGCTACGTTTTCTTGCATTAGCAGCGGGGCGGCGTGTGCCGGATGAACCGTTCTAATTAAGATTTTTCCGCGTCCTCGAGTACGCCTCTTGGTGGATAAAGGCCACTCGCAGCTCTCGCACGTGTCTCCCTGTCTTCCCGGGCATCGGAGAGCGCGTCAGAGAGAAAGGGAGAGAGCTCGAGCATCTTTGCGACGTGACGCCGCTTAAAAGGGACACGTGACACGGTCACTCGGAATTACCGCGAGTGAGAACGCCCCCGGCAATTGCTCTCCTTTCCTATTGTACTTCTTTTTCCCTTTAATCTCATGTACGCTCGGAAACTCCGCCCGGCTTGATAGCAGCACCCCTCTTCCCCCGATAAATTCCCCACTGCCCTAATGTCCCCTTTAACTTTTTCCCCCGAGAATCTTTAGTTCACCAGTGTAGGCATTTCCTTCCTGTAGTTCTTTGGTAGGTAGCACGTACTCTGCGTTTCAGTCCTGAAACTTTATGGCAATGATAGCTCGTGTCAGGCATCTGTTTACATTGCAAAACAGCTTGTTTTCAGCAGATAGCGACCGATGACCGTGAGATTAACCCTTCCGCTAATCTAAACATTGCGTCTCATAGGCTGCTGACGATTCGACGGCGAAATTAATGCCACCGGGGGTAGTTAGCTTCCTCTCAGTTACTCTCTCCCTCCCTCCCGTCCTCTCCCTCTGTCTACTGCGATAGGGATATTGCTGCACGGGCCATATCTCTGTATGCAGATGGACCACGCGTGAGCCTGGACCACCACCCTGCCTACGTGTTGGATGGATTCCAGGCACACATAGCCAGAGAGGGAGAGAGGGCGAGAGAGTCAACGCTATCACATTCCCTACTCGTTACCGGGAAATTGCTAATTAATTTATGACGAAGCATCGTCTCTCCGAATTAATTCCTGCTTATGATTAGCCTACTTTAATATGCCGAGTCCTAGTTACCAGTGTCGTTTTCAAGAGTCATTCAGTCGTTTACGGTTAAGCTTGTCTCTGCAGGAATCATATACAAAATCTTATAAAGACTGACTTGAAAAACCCTCCGGTAATTCATCGACAAGTGGAGCTGCTCGCGTAAATGTTGGGTCGCTCGGGAAAGGAATAGTTTTTCATGAAATGAGAGTCTGCCGTGCCTAGACTACTTATTCCCGAGGATATTAGCGGATGTTTTTGGCTGCACAAGCGGAGATGGGAGGCTCGTTGGTGCGCTCTGTTTTTCGGTGGAAAGTTCATTTTCATTTATGTTAGGTCGGCTTTAACCTGTCTAGCTAGCTATGGCCGTGAGCTCGGGTTACCGGGTGAAGCGTAGGGTTACTGAACCCGCGGTCATTATTATTGCAACCGGATACAACGACTATTAAGCAGCGGGTCAACAATGTAAGCCTCTCAGCCAGGAGTAGCATCGGTGCCTCTCCTCTTCCATAAAAGCATGCCAATTGAACTTCATCTAAATAACGACTTAATTGCTTGAAAACACATAAACCTGGGGTTTCTATCTGTTACGCATGTTAATGAAAATTGCCGAAATAAATAGTCGAACCTTGCAGGACAAACAATTCTCAGAAAGTCACTAAAATCTTCGATTCCCATTAAAATGGGCCTCAGAAATTTGCGAAAAAAAAAGTGTTGAGCTAGGGCTCTGGAATTTTTGTCACTTCTTTCTTGATGCAAGAAAACATTCTCCACCAATTTTCAGCCCAAGAAAATGTCGGGAAGTACCAAAAACATGGGAAAAACCGTCGAAATTAAACGAAATTAAATATTCCAGATTGGTTTTCCATGTGTTTTAGGTCGAAATCCGGCATTTCCCCCACAACATTTATGTTTTTTATCCGTTTTGAGACACGAGCAATCGAAAAATCAAGCGTTCGTCCCGGTCCCAGAACCTTCGAAAAATCGAAAATTTTTGAAGGGGTATGCCTTAAAAAATTTGCGAAAAAATGAATTTTGAGCTAGGGCTCTGGAATTTTTTCTACTTTCTCCTCGATGCAAAAAAACACTTTCTACAAAGTTTCAGCCCCGGGAAAGGTCGGGAAGATAAAAAAACATGGAGAAAACCGTTGAAATCAAATATTCCAGATCGGTTTTCCACGTGTTTTAGGTAGAATTCCGGCATTTCCCCCACAACATTTGTGTTTTTTATCCGTTTTGAGGCACGAGCAATCGAAATATCAAGCGTTCGTTGCGGTCCCAGAACCTTCGAAAAATCGAAAATTTTTGAAGGGGTATGCCTTAAAAAATTTGCGAAAAAATGAATTTTGAGCTAGGGCTCTGGAATTTTTTCTACGTTTTCCTCGATGCAAAAAAACACTTTCTACAAAGTTTCAGCCCCGGGAAAGGTCGGGAAGATAAAAAAACATGAGGAAAACCATCGAAATGAAATATTCAAGATCGGTTTTCCATGTGTTTTAGGTCGAATTCCGGCATTTCCCCCACAACATTTGTGTTTTTTATCCGTTTCGAGACACGAGCAATCGAAAAATCAAGCGTTCGTCCCAGTCCCAGAACCTTCGAAAAATCGAAAATTTTTGAAGGGGTATGCCTTAAAAAATTTGCGAAAAAATGAATTTTGAGCTAGGGCTCTGGAATTTTTTCTACGTTTTCCTCGATGCAAAAAAACACTTTCTACAAAGTTTCAGCCCCGGGAATAGTCGGGAAGACTGGGAAACATGGAAGAAACCCTCAGAATCAGACTAAATAAATTATTCAGGATGGCTTTTCCGAGTGTTTTCGGTACCATTCCGGCTATTAGATTACTGATTCTTTGAGGAATGTTGTTTTTAATGAAATACGAGTTAATATGAAAACATAGAAAAAGAAATATCTCTAATCCTTTTTCCTATTAATAATTGCATGCTCTATTTTTGTTGCAGGTACGTAAAGCAGACTGTTTCGATTACGTGCACTTGGTAAGTCCAGTTGGTGTAGTGTAGTTCATTTATCCCCGTTGGTTCGGCCACTCAGGCTAGGTGCTTTGGAGTAGCGATGCACTTAGGCGCAAGAAGTACTCGATCGAAAGGAAAAATTCCCTTTCCTCGCACTCGGATCGTTTCTCTCATGCAACGTTTAATCCGTTTCGTTCTTGTACTTGGCTGTTCGGGTCATTTGAAATACGAAATAGCCCGCCACTTGTACCACTCGAGCCTTCAGCTGAATCTACCACTCCTGACCATTGGCTAGCCCTTGCTTACGGCCGCAACGATCCGTCTTAGTTCCCTTTGAACCAAGTTCTCGAGCGGATCGATGTAGCCACCGGAAAAAGGAGGCCAGAGTAGAGTGAATAATTCTGGCTTTCGAGTATTATTAAGAGAAGATGTACTTGAAAGTATATCGGTGACAGGGTTGAAGATAGTTAAAGGCGGAGGGGGCGGTCGTGTCGTATCACCTTTCCGGCATAAGGTCGATAGCACTCTCGAGTGGCACGCCAGTGAGATATCCCACCCTCCGGCCTTCCCTTTTCCATCGCCTCTGCCATCAAAGCAACCCTTAGAGATCTGTCCATCGGATCCACTCGATGCCCCTAGTCACCCCTAGTCACCCCTAGGCCACTCCTCATCACAATGCGCCCCACCCATCCCAACAATCTGTATCCCGTCGTCGAATTCGACAGCTATAAAATATTAAAGCCACCAGCAGCACCAGCTTCTCGAGCTTCCGCTCGCGCGTATACGGGTCACTCGAATCAGCCTCGTCGCGAGAACTTTATCCGATCGAGATTGTGTTGGTGGGCTAGAGCCGCAGACAGTACCAGGAGGCAGAGCCAGTATTTTCTCAGGAAGCTAGCCGCAAACAAGCAATATTGCGCTTTGCCGAACTAACTGGTCGCGTCAAGTAAACTCAGGGATTTCCTTAGCCCAAGTTAAACGTCGTAGTTCCCTAGCTTTGTGAGTGCTGTAGCTTCGGTCTTGAGGAAATCTCGAGTACTCTCGTTATTAAACGACCTTTTACCGATCCGTCTATTAATATTCCTCTCTCCTCTTCTACTCGGGATCTGGTCCACTCGACTGACACAATTCGCGCAATATCTGATAACTGGTGTCTCGAAACTTTAGAACACCTACTGACGCGGCGCGTCGGTGACATGGACGTTCAGTCAAGGTAATTGCCGAGAGAAGGACACCTTGCTCCTTATTGCTCGGTCGCTCTTAATGGCATTACAATTAGAAATATATTTCTCGACAATCATCCTTCTTCGCTTGGTGAGTGACACTCAATAAAATTAACCTCTTAGCGAGTCGGAAGATCAATTTCAATTAATTTAAAAGCTGGTACGAGTTCATGGGGAAGTCGAAGGGCTGAGATTAAACAGTGAGAGAATCCTCTCCGGGACTGGTGTGGCCCATATTGTAGGATTAATTAAGTAGCAGGTGAACTCCCCTGCCTGGGGAGTCGTCATAACGAGAGGAATCATTTGTCGCTCTCGTTTGCTCAGTCGTCGATCGGGAATCGAGTTGACTGAATGATCGCAATGGTCCCGGCGACAAACGGGTCGCGAATGATCCTCGACACTCAATACCAGCCTGTCTCTTCCTCGCCCTTGTGCCGGCTACGGCTTCTTCCTCATGACAGCTGCAAATGATCGAGCTCTCTCGCGTACGATCGCAATCAAGCCAGCAAGCAGCGAGCGGGTGTTGTCGCGCGGCGAGCGGCGCATGCATGCATACATGAATTCCCGTATTTCCTGGGGCGTGTTTCCGCGAATCGAAATTCTTGTCGCGACGGAAACAACGAGGGAGAGACGCCGCCGACGCCGACGCCGCTCGCCGGGGCGAACACATTCGCAATCGCAATTCCGCGAGACGAACTCTCTCTCTCTCTCCCGCCTCTCCTCCTTCCGTACGCTACCACTCTCTATCTCTATCACAGTTTCTCTAGCTCACTATCAGGCAAGATATTCCTTCTCTCCCTCTTTCCTATTAGCATCAGAGAATTTTAATTGGGTACTCCAGGTATGTCCTCGAGCCACCGGGATATCCCATAAGCGTCGTAAAGTTAATAAACCACTCTCTCGATCCGAGTATCCGCTCTCGAGTATAGACATGTTCGCCTGTCATGCATAGGTGCATATTGCGCTATCATCATTCTATTCACTGGCTGGCGAAAAAAAAGTTGCAACTCCCGGAGTGAATTTTACTACTGGCTTAATTGAAACCTCGGGGATTTCGGGTAATGCTTCCATCGGGGATCTACTCGTACCCGCCACTCTCTCTTCCTCTCTCTGCCCCTCTCGTAAACTTAACGAACTGCCCCAGTAATTTCGCGAATCGTAACTGGCCAGCCAGGGTGTTACCGGCAAATCCGGTCTGATGTTAGTCGAGCTTGGAAACTAGTCTTGGAATTAGAGTTTCGCCGGACTGGATAGCCATTCATTAATCGTCCCTTTTATCGGAGCGCGAGGGTCAAGCAGTTGGGTCGCGTCGAGTACTACCGGTTCGTTTGCCCTTGGATTTTCATATTCTTTAGGATTGGCCGTTACATTCATCATCGAATATAAATACACATTGGCGGTGATAGGAGGATGCATGGAGCCGCGGCGCGCGCGGTGCGACAACGGCTGTGATCGAAATGCTGCATGCAAATTTTACTGGAGCTTTAGTGGAACGAGGGCCTTTCATCGACGCGTCGAACGAACCGGCCAGTCGGCACCACTGAATGTTAAATTCAACGTTGGCTAATGGTCAGTTTTATGCGCGAGTGTCAGCTCGTTATGCCCGCCCTGTTTGTATAATAAATCGGAAAGCCTCGCTCGCGCGCCTATTCGATTCTTCCCTGGGAATGCCACGAAATACGAGGAACATTAGAGGGATATTCCCTGGGGACGCCAGTGATTTTGTCAAGTGGCCGAAACCCCCCGGTAAAAAGTGGAGCGCAGAAAAGTGTGCGAATGCATTTTTGACAGGGGCTTGAAAGCTTGGCTGGTGGGGAGCGATCGTTGGTCTTCCAGGACATAAAGGGAGCCTGGCTCGAATCAGGGGGACTCATTACCATTTAAAATGGCGGACAGCCACTCTACGCAAAGAGTGCCTTTTGCCAGGCGTTTAACGCTCATTGCTCACTTGTCGATCCGCATTAGAGGATCAGATTGTATCACTCGGGCAGACTCCTTTGCCAAGGCAGGACTAAAAAAATTCTTGCCCCTCGCTGGTATTGCTTTGATGGCTGTGCCGGTGCAGGCGTATGTTAATAGCTCGGTAATAAAGCGACCCATGCAAATGCCTCTGGCAAAGGTGATTAGCATCGATAAGGAGAGCCTCATAATCCGGCAAAGACCTGTACCACCCTCGTGTTTGAGGGCGATTAAGGGGCGCATAATTGATTGATTAAACCGAGCGGCGGCGGCGGCGGCGGTGCGGCGGCGGCGGTCTTCTCGCAATTAACGCGCGAACAATCACGGACTTTAATATATTCACCGCAAGAGGGGGGGTGGGAGGGAGGGAGCGATGAGAATTATAGAATCCATTAATTGCAAGAATAATAGCGCGTACCCCTCGAAATAATAATCGCGGCGGGCGCGACATTCGTGTGCATATTTATTCGGCGAGCGGGCACACCGACCCGATTTATTGGTAACTGATGACGATCCGGTTTTTCGTACCCGATGAATTTGCCTTGCAAATGGATGCGCGGTATATTGACAGGTGTGGCCGAGCACTGTAAACGGTACTTTGTAGCAGGGAACGAAGGTCTGCAGTCTCATGCGCGCCACGAATTCCTAACAAACATTCTAGTAGACTCGCTAGTTGATGGAGCTAGCTGGTTTTCACGGTAAACAGAGGAGAAGGACTGCAAATTCGAGTGAATATGGATTGCGATTGCTAGCCGTTCGACCATTTGATTCTAGCCCTTTTAATAATTCTGGCAAAGCGATGCGGACTAACAAATATAATTCTATCTTTCGTGCGGTGGAAGGGAGATGGAAGTTCTACGGGGAGTGGTTAATATCAGCCGAAATGCAGCGGTCCGTGTAGTGCGTGGACTCTTCGAGCACCAGCTCATAATCGTCCCCTGGAATATTCCGGCTGGGGGATGTAACGTCGTTAGCAAAGACGTCATAAACGCTCGCTAGAGTTTCAGCCGTTGTTTCGCGATATCCCATAGTTGCACTATTAAATCTTTGGAATATCATGGCGCACCCGCCGCACCGGAAGTTTGCCCGGCGGCGGCGGGCGTGTCTCTCACGCTGGCAAAACTCACGGAGTTGGTGGATACTCGAGGAATAGTTAGCAGCAATCGGAGTACTCTCGGTTATCGGAGCAGCGGTGGTTACATTCGAGGCAGAAGGTCGTTAAAACATCATGCATTATTGACCAATCAGCTAGGGTACGAGGAGGAAGCACGCGGATGATCCACCTCTCGTTACTCGAACCAGTCACTCGCACGGTACTGGCCGAGTCGGGCCTTCGCTAATTAACGAATGAAAGTATCTTCTTCAAGAGTCCTATCTATTTCGGTTGCTCGCTTTAAACCTGGCTCACTTATTAAAATGGATGTTTCATATTTTTTCAGCGTCGAAATCCCTTTGGTATTTTTACATTTTTACAATTTCACAGCAGAGGCTATAAAAATTCGCCGGTACCTTGGGTTGTAAATTAATCTAGCCGGCGGATTTCAACGGGGCTTCTCTCCGCGGGATTCTCCGGATCAATTTTTAGCCGGCTAGTCCGCGCGCGCCCGATGATAAATCACGCGGTCCCGATAATTTACGAGCGGAATAGGCGCCCGGAGACTGCGATTTATATCACACCTCGGACATGACACTGGAGACTACAGTTTCCTTGTTCCTTGTCGACACAGAGGGAGAAGGGCCATCCTGCTTCTCCACCTGTTCCTTGTCCCAAAGACAATGAGCAATGTCCTCCTTAGCTCACTCTTTTCCAAGATGTCAGGACAGGATCCTGGCGGGGTCCGATAGCGTATATCACTGCTTTGTGTAGCTGACTCTTCAGATTCATTATCCTAGCACTCCAATTAACATCAGCACCGAGTTTCCCCTGTTAACCACGCACTTCTTTTTTCTACCCCAGTCAGAACAACAGTAGATCCAGTTGATTTGCGATACAAACTTCAGCTCTGCTTTTTCCTTCTTCCCTTTTCTATCGTCCTTCAATGAAGGATTGTCCTGCGAAGCGTTTCTATTGATCCAGCATTGCCCTCGTCAGCGCGCTCGGAAAGCTCAGCTTTTACCTTTAGTTCGGACTACTAGTTTCGCCGCGCTGGACTTTCCCTCGGTGCTTAGGTATACCGCTGGGTATACTAAAAAGGGTGGGGAAGGTCATTTCACGATGACTTCAGCCTCAGCTCGGAGCTATCTGTCTCCAGAACGAGAATCGTTTGCTCGGCAATTGGTCGGGCTCTTGAAAACGAGCCGAACGAGAGAAGGGTCAGTTGTGACCACTTTCGGATTAGTGACACCATATCGCACACTTCCGCTCCTGCGACTCCTTCTCATATACGGTGCGCCCTTTCATACGGTCTCCCCTTTTATTTCAACGGGATCACCAGCTCCAAAATCGTTTCTCGACTTTGCGCCGTTCTCATTTTAACTCGGTTGTGCGCGCCTCGGGTGCCAACCCTGCTGCTGCTGGTGGTGCTCGCTCTCCAGATATTATACCCTTAGCTTTCTGCGAACGGGAGAGAGCTTCGCCCTCTTTCTCTGCCTCTCCTTTACGTCGATCTCTCCATTCCACCGGGCGAATATCTCCCAGCCGCACATCCATAACACCAGTGAACCCGGATTTTCCCTGTGTATCGCCTCTTCTCCAGGAATCCTCGGCTCCCTCAACCTCTCTTCTTCCGGCCTCTTCGAATTCTTCCTTCCACTTCCCTATTGACCGTCTGGTGCATCTCTATTCCCTCCAACCACCCATCCACCCTTTACTTCCAAGCCGCCTTCGCCGAGATATTGTCGTCTTCTCCTCGCCCACCTTTTTCCGCATGATTCAGCACCGGCTTCGACGAATCTGACATGGGGGAAGCTGTTTCTCGGCTTCAACTACGCCCTGAATAGCTCGCCTTCTCGGAAGTCAGCTCGATCTTCGTCGGATTAATAAAGGTGTCCCCCCTCCGTCTCGTTTCTTTTGCCGGGCGGTGTGCGGTCTGATTTGATATTCGGTCCCGACCTTCTTCCCAGCCGCCTCCCTCCCGTTTTTTTTGTTATGCGCGGAACATTGTTTGTCTTGTCAAAGGCGGCCTGTCTGCCTCCGGTTCCCGGAACAGTTGCCACGAACTTGTAAGAGAATTAGTACTCCGAGGAGGAAGCGGATGGGCGGTTGCCTTTTAGAGCAGTGTTGCTGCAGTCGGATAGCTTGCTTTTCCCAGAAGCATCGGGCATTTAAATACAGCTGTAGGGTCAAGAAACCAGGCTTGATCTTACGCGTCGCTTCCCTAGAATATTCTTGCCGCAGTCCCTGCGGGATGAAAGCTCGCTGGCTCGGCAATGCAGCCAGGAGGAGGTGGAGGAGAGCCGGCTCGGGGGAGGGAGAGAGGGGAAACTAAGTGATGCACTGCTGCCTCAAGATGGTATTCACTGCACGGCCGCAGTAATATTCTTAATTACGCTCGGGATACATAGGTAATTCTCGCAGACGTTAATACCGGTGGCGCCCGCCCGCACAGTCTACCGTTCCCTGCGGGGCTTTTATTCCCGCTAATATTCCCTTGGTAAAGAGAGCGGCGTCGCACGCCAGTGAGAGAGAGAGAGAGAGTGGATATTGTAATTTAGCAAATCGCGCTTAATCAGTCAACGCCACGGTGGTCCATTCCCGTCCTTCTCCTCTCGCGCACACATCCGCCTACTGGCTCCTCTTTATCTCTCAGCTAGCTAACTTTTTTCTCCCCGTTTCCCTGTCACTTCTCATTGTATCGAGGGCGGCGAAGAGGAGGGGCAGGGCGCTACCACGTGGTGGAAGTGGGGCTGGAGTCCTAGTAAATTCCTCGTCTAACTTTTGGATCTAATAACGTGTGCTCAGTGTCAGTGGAGGCTAATCCGGCTTTCCCGGCAGTTCCGCCGTCCAACAAAAAGCTCCCGTCGAAAAGAGCAAGAGCGAGCGAGTGAGCGAGCGACCTCTAGTACTACTAGAGTAGTACGGTATACTAGTAGTAGTTGAAGCTGCCAGCCAAGGGAGATCTCTAGCGATTTATAAATTTGTAATCGGATTCCAGCATAATCGGGAAAGCAGCACGCCGCGCCGCGCCGCGCCGCGGGAATAGCGGGATGAAGGAGTGATGCTGGCATTGCCAGTGATAGTAGGGTGCGCGCTTTTCGTCGGGGATGCGAAATATTTGCACGCCGCGGTGATTTATACAGCGGGAATATATGGGTCAGAGGATTTTTCGTCGCCGGGCATTAGAGAGCAGCAGCCGCTCGGCGAATTTGTCTTCGTTATCGCGACAAGCCACCGCGGCCAGCCGATATTCCGGCAATAATAACAAATGGCTCGATAGACACGCTAATAGATAGCTCACTATCTCGAAATCGCTAATTCTGCCAATTGTTCCGACACAACTCCGCACTCCCCTCCATGTACCTCTGCCCTCATCCCTCCTCTTTCTCCCAAATAATTATTATTCTTCACGCATTGCCGCCGAAAATATTGCCCGCTGGCGAATTAATAGCGCAGCCGCGCTCGAATATATCGCCCTGCCAGAGTGAATCTCTGCTATTTCGCAACACAATTCCCCGAGCCTTTGTCTACCGGCAGCAGGCATAAAGCAAGCGGTAATCCCGGTGAACAACGAATTCCGGAACCCGCTGGATTGGCGCATCTCACTCATAGAGGAGCTGGAGGCGGAGGAGAAGCAGGGGGCTTGAACGATCCGAAGCTTCTCCGCGGCGAATAAATCGGTCAAAGCTTGCGAAGCTCGCGAAATCATAATTCCAAGCTTCGTGACCGGACTCCGGGAAACTATTCTAGAGTATCGGCTCGAGGAACACGGTGGCCTTTAGCTTTCGTGGTACGTACGGTCGAATACCATAGCCCTTTGATTGCCTTGGCTCTCTCTCTCCCTCTCTCCTTCTCCCTTCCTCCGAGATCCTCTCCCGGAGTAGAGAAGCGAGGCGTGTGTGCCCATTTGCATGGGTTAGTTGCTGCTGGCGCTACTCCTGCGCTGCCCTTTCAATGTACACTTACTCTCCTCCTCTACGTCAATGCGTATTAGAGGGCCAGCAGTTTCGTACTTGCTCCTCCGGTGGCTTGGATCGCGCTTATTGCTCCAATGCAACATTCTCCCGTGCTTAGAGCCTCCGCTCAATATCATGCAAGAGCGTCCGCGCTCGTCTCTGCATTCCGCACAGACACCCGAACCTTGATTGATCGCATTCCAGAAGCGTGACTCGATATTTTGCGCAAACTTTATTGCCCGCCGAGCGCTCACTGAAAACGCTCGCTCGGAAATCCCAGTTTAATATGTTCCAGTCGGAGTTTAATACGTGTGGAGTAGTGGGATCGCGATTACAGAGTACAATCGACGATTACCGGCGGCGTGTTCGCTTACTGTTCGATCAGATCGAGCGAGAATTACCCCCGGCGATCCACGTGGGAGCAGAGTTATCGCGGCCTGTGTGTGCGCGTGTGTGTCGGCCTTCGTTCGGACGAATCGTTGCCGCTTTCAGCGCGCACCGGCTCAGGGAAAAATGTGCCGACCATGTAATTTACTCGAGGCCCGATTCTCATCCAGCACGGAATACCTATTGAATTTTCCGGCAGTCCCTTTCGTTATTCCTTATTTTCTAAAGGGATTAGAGTCAAGGTGCGACAATGTCGTGAAGCGGATCAGCTTGTAGGCGGGCAGGAGCGAGCATTCCTAGATCGTGTAGGTCGCTTACGCAAACTGGCCGCTCTCAAAGCCCCGACGAAACGCTAGTCGGCCCATCAAAGCTTGATTGAATTCCAAAGTTCCGTTTGCCTTGGGCGCCCTACTCCCACTAAGGCTCTGGGCCCGCCTCAAGCAGCCAGACGTGCTGATGATCTCGTTATAAAGCTGAAGAATTACATAGTTGGCTGAATTATTCGAACGATGCCGGGATTTCGGGCCAAGCAGCGACACACGCGCACGCTCCCTTTATTTCGCTAGGGAATTTTCCATGGGACCTCGTCGATACCGAGCGAACATATTGAAATAGTTCACCGACATTCTTGCTGCCTGCATGCAGCCATAGCCGCGTGAATTCCCCTGATTCCCACGCGATCCTCCCTCGTGTTTGCCTTTTTTTCCCCTCCCTTTCCTCGTCCAAGTATCTGCAGTCAGTTAAGGATATTCATCGGCCAGCTGTATAACTTCCGACTAATTGGCGGGGTTCGCGAGAGCGGCAAAAATATAATCGGTAACAATAACGAGAGGGGAAGAGCGGCCATCCTATCCTCCGCCGATCCTCCGCCCAGTGTTTCCTTAATTCTCTCTAATTAGCGGAGGAGGGCGGTGTTAGCGGAGATTTTTACTTTTGCGGGAATTAATTAAGCCGCTTTCCGAACTTGCTCTGGCGAGTGGTGGTGGCAGTGGCGGTGGTCAGCGTTCGAGCAGCCGAGCAGCTCTTCCCTTCCTCAAAAGAGGCGAAGGAAGAACAGCGTCGGGGCGGGCTTGCACTCTTGAATATTCATATATTGTAATGAAGCCCGAGAACGTGTGCCGCAATTCCCATCTCTTCGTACGCGCGGCTTTCTTTCAAACCGAGGCTCCCGGCTTTACGTAGCTTTTCGCTCTTCCTTTTCTAATGCGCCATCAGTGCTTAGCGCAGCCCGATAGTTCATAGTTCGATTCAGGATCGACCCCATTTAATACTAGAATTTCACTCGGCAAGACGCATCTAATATAGACAGGACTATCAACTATTTAAATCGACGGAGAAATACTACGACTTCGAAGAAGGGAAGGCAAAAAGCACGAAGGGAATGGGTTGCTTAAATTACGAGCGGTGCGTCTTTCTTGGAAGGGCCAAGTACGCACTGGCTTCGAGGCTAGAAAGAAAGGCAGAGCGTAGTGGATGAAGGTAGGGAGCCGGCAGCCATAACAGTGGGATACGCGCGACGTTCCACGCGTTCTAACTTGTGCGTTCAGCCGGCACGCGTTGCGTAGTTTCAGTGTTGTGTCTCGGCACAAAAAGCGCTTTGTGTGTTCGCGAAGTAGTAGTGCTCGACGTGTTCTAACCAGACTGCGACTATCCGACACACCTCGTTTACGCTCTCGATGTTGTCTCGATCCGAAAAACACTTTGCAAGTTCGCCGGTCATAAAGGTTCGACGCATTTTAACCTGTCAGGGTGGGCGGCACGCGTTTCCTACAGTTTCGCTATCGGCGCGATACAAAGGACGCTTTATAAATTGGGGGAGCATTGACGCTCGATGTGTCTCGCTGTGTTTTGATGTGTTTTGATGTGCTTCGAGCTCTGCATCTGCATCCTTCATGCCGCGGAGAATGGAGCAGATTTATCACAAGGTTTTACATATTTTCCATTGCTTGTAATGATTATTTCTGCGTTTCGGGGAAGAATATAGGCGGGCAGGCAGGGCAGAATAATGCGTACGGTTTTAAAGAGTGGGTGCTGGCTGAGGGAAAGTCGATGCATTGAGGGAAATATCCTTTTTATCAACGGGCATTCACGTCGAAGTCCGTTTAACGCGAGCTTTCACCGGACATGGCCGCGACGGCTGTTCCGGTTCTGCCAGCTTTTAATCAGTGCTAGTTCCCGCTCGGCTCTCAGCCCTCGCACTCTTTCCCACTGACTGACCCACTCCCATTTCCCACTACTTGGTCATTCTTATTCCTGGCTGATACGGCGTCGTCGCGCGGTCATAATTCTCCGTTGTATTCGTGCGGCTGGCCGAGGTTGAAAAAGAGCGCAAGAAAGGAGCGGGTAGATAAAGGCCCGCGGAGGATAAAACCTCGGGCGCGGCGCGGCGAGGTGCGGCGAGGAGGGAAGAGTGAGAAATCGGGGAGAAGGTCGCATTGTCCCCTAGCCAGGCAACCCCGCGATACTTCCGGCCCCGTTCTTAATAAAGTTGACGCAAAAGCTTCCTCCTTCTCGGCTTGAATCAAGCGTCACAGCATCATCCATGGGAGAACTTTGTTATCCGACTGCTTAAAATATCCATAGAAATAATTACAGAGCTTTTTCAAATAGGGCCGAGCTCCCCTAATAGAATAGAATTTTTTTCTGGTTTTGAAGAAGGACCTTTAATATATCTCGGAAGGATCGATGTCTCGTGACTCGCTGCGAGAGATATATATATATATATATATATATATATATATTGATGTTGCCATGCTTTTGATATAGTCGAATGCGCACAGGCTATTGGATAGTACAGGAGAGCAGCGTCATTTCGTGCCGGTATACGCTCTAGCAACGCATCATGTTGAATGAGACGTGTGTGAATCCGTATGAAGCGGGAAGCATTGGCTCTCGTTTGAGCAACCAGTCTAATTCAACGCTCCCGCCGGCTCTTCCTTCCGATTGGCAGACACTAGTCAAACGGGCCACGCATTCCTGTCGGTACTCCTTTTCCCATCCGAATCCTGGCTATCGTGCTCGCGCACAATTCCTCTCAGTGCCTCGGAGCAATGCCAGGCAAGTAGGGGGAAAGGAGACTTCGTTTTTCACGGGCTGGTATGAAAGGAAATATAGGGGGAAGTAAGTGGGAGCGAGGGAAAGTCGAATCCCAGGATTCCACTTGCTTGGAACATGGTGGAAAGGGAAGGCCGGTGAGTTTTCGTTAAACGTTTAATGATTTTCGTCGGGGCAAATGAGATAAGGAGTCTTTAAGCTGGCGTGGCTTTATTATGCCGTTTACCCACCAAGATGAAGTGAGAGGAGGAAAGAGAGTGAGTTCGTGACCCTCCTCGAACGCCTCGGCGACTTCCTATGTAGTTGCTCTGGCTCCCTGCGGGCTATTTCCCCGACTATTTTCCTTTCAATGATCGCGCGGAAGAAGTCGCTCACCACGAATTCCGTTTTTCGAGCGAGCAGGCGTCGTCCCCAACCGGATTGAATTTCATTCTCGCTCGCAAGGAATAGAACGTCTCCTTGAGGACTGGAATGGCTTATCGCGCTTCGCCAGTAGCAGCCGCAGCTTCCTTCCGACGTTATTTAGAATCCAGCCAAGCGACCAAAGCGTGTGTGCGCGGCGCACTACCTTGGAATTGCCGAATCGGCCTTGGAGAGAAAAGCCCGGAAGGAAAAGTGCATTTAAAAGCGTGGCTCTTCCGTCCCAGGGAATCGGATAGAGAGCATAGAGAGTAGGAGATTTTCTGTCTCATCCGCGGACGAAGGGAAAGAGAGAGGCAGGAAGTACACGCTAATCCGCGTGTTCTCGAAGGCTGGGGAGATAAGGGCCAGCAGAGATGCTCGTATGTCTGGCGCAGTCCTCAATTAGTTGCTCCAAGTCACGAGCTTCTTTGGAGCTTTTCATTCGGCCGCTCCCCTTTTCTCCCCATGCACGAGCGAGATTTTTCATAGGAGAAATGAGAGAGGGTAAGAATCGAGCGTGGAGCGGCGTGGCGCGGCGGGCGAGCAGGAAGCAGGTGCTCGCAGCTCACGCTGTTCTGCCAGTCCGCACTACTGAAAGCTCGTGTGGAGGAGCTTGCCAGGGCGAAGAGGTGTTCCTGGTAATTTGCAAGCGCTGAACGCTCTGGACCTTGTACCATGTACCTCAAAAAATGCAGCAGTCTACTTGTGATGCAACTGTCGGGTTGCAAAAATTCTTTTCTGCCCGCAGTACTCTCTCACTCTGAATAAAGTTGAAATTTGACGCCATTGAAATATGAGCGAACCTAGTAGACTCGAATTTTTCCCAAGGGTGAAGGTTTAGTTATCTGTAGGAATTGAGCGTTGGTGCGAAAACGCATGTATTTGATTGGCCAGCGAGAATTCATGGTGGAATAGTAGAGACGGCACATAATCTAGCATAGATATGTGACTGATTCGGTGCCTAGCTCTATTCGAGTATTTCGAGGCGTGCAATGTACGCCACGTTGTGCATTGTCCAATTGCGAGTTGCAAGTGGCTTGAGAGGATAGCTCTGACGTGTGTTACTTTATTGTTTCAGGTACGTACCACCAGTGACTCCATTTCTGGCGAAGCCGCTGTAAGTAATTAGCCAATTATTCCATTTGCCAGAC
Organism: Ectemnius continuus; assembly: GCA_910591665.1. Classification (NCBI taxonomy): domain Eukaryota; kingdom Metazoa; phylum Arthropoda; class Insecta; order Hymenoptera; family Crabronidae; genus Ectemnius; species Ectemnius continuus. The sequence goes on from OU342866.1 coordinate 1,421,732, forward strand.
AACTAAACCGAAAGATCCAGTGACTGGCTGCGCACTGCCAAGAAACTTTATTATATTCGGGTTATACAACAGTCGGTTAATTAAGAGCTTACTGCCTTTCAATGAGCTTGCCAATTTGGCAAAATGGAGATCCCTTTGCTACTCGGAGTGACACTGCTTGCCTGAAATTCCGCCAGCAATCCGAAGTGTACAACTTCATTTTTATTGGTACTTAGGAAGTTTGAGCCTGGCATTCAGGCTGAAGCATTCGAAGTTTCATTGGACTAGTGAGAGGTATACAACTCCTCGGAGTTGCGCATTGAAATCTGCGGCCTCGTAAACGTCGCTCATCATTTACGAGGACGTACTGCCTCCGCTCTTGTACTCTCTATGCATCTGCTAGTCTCGCCCTCTTGAACCCACTGTATTGTATTTCAAAGCCATAGCGCGATCGCACTAATGGAGTAGGTGCACGCGTGCCTTCGTGTTAGACTCGCGCATGTCAATTAATGTTAAGCTTCGATTGGGTATCAGTGCGCACCGCCGCCGTAACTATTGCCAATAGTAATTGTTTCTCGTTGTTTCGGGGCTTGACATAACGGGTGTACTGTTTCATAACTTCGTGGCTTGCTCCGAGCTCTCTAGCTTTACGATTCCTCGTAAAAGTCGGTGACGAACTGCTGCCCGGGTATTCGCCCGCCTGATATAGCCACAGCACTCACCCGACACACACGCGTAAGAGTACATCACTCGCAAAATTCCCGACGAATTCCTTCGGGAATCGTACAGATTTCGTTTGGGATCGTGACACGTACAGTTTGAGGGACATTCGACGCGATAACCTGGCTTTCCCAGCGTGGAGATCCGCCCGAGAGAGATCTCAGGGATATCCGAGCGAATTTTCGTTTAATCCTTTGGAGAGGGCGGGCATTTCTTTTATTCCAATTTGACGGTGGCATCAGCAGCAGCACCGGGGAAAAAGCGTTCCGACTGGAAAATGCGCTGCTAGTGTAGCTACGAGGCGCAGTTGTCCGCGATCTCGCCGTGGAATCTAAAGTGTAACGATGGCATTCAGTGCTCGCATTAAGATCACAAATGAAGACAAGCCAGGCGTGCGCGGGAGGGGGCGAGTGGGAGAGGCCATCCAGCCTTTATTAAGCTTTTTATGTGGCGGGGCGGCGTGTGTGCGGGTTAAATCGGGACTCGCTGATACGGATAGCGAAGCAATCATCCTCATAAAAGCGTCGCGTCGGCGTCGGCCCGGTTTATCCTTCCGCAAGGGTGGCATTAGTCGCGATAAACGAGGATCAGGAGTTCAATGCTGCTCTCCCAGGGCCGGAAGACGAAGTTACTTTTTCCTGGTTTAAACAACAGTAGCCGGCGGCCGGCCATTCTCTCTGGCTCTTTCACAATATTAATGGTCCTTTCTAATTCTGATATACGCGCTGAGGGCATTACGTGGCCGGCGGCACCGCCTCGTAATCCATAGAGCAGCATTAGCGTTACAAATACAAATTACACCGAGCGCGCCACCCGGTGCCACGGTAAATACCTACGCTGTAAGCGCGCGCGCGCACCCAACGTCCGACCCAAATTTCGAGATCGTGTCAACCATGACCCGTCGTTTTCCCAGGCTTCCACCGTTGCTCGCCATAGCCAAAGGGTGCGATATAATAGGAAGGGCGAACGAGCTAGGGTTGGCTAGTCGAGAAAGCTACTAAAGAAAGTCGAGGAGGCTTACTCAAGGGTGAACTCTTTCCTTGGACTTGGCGAATAAATTTCTGCATGGAGGGAGCCTATTATTTCGGCAAGCTCCTTTGCCGCGCGCCAGAGGAAACTGGACCCTCTTTATCTCGGTGCTGGCAGGCTCCCGGTAAGCAGTGGTCCACTGGAGAGCTGCTGGTCCGCTTTTCGCCCACTCGCTCTCGCCACCCCGTCGCAACGAGGAGCGGGGAGCTGGAGAGGGCTGTAGTACACGCACTGTACTGTAGTAGTAGACGGAAACATAGACATTGGGAGAAGAGAGAGTGAGAGAGAGCCAGCCAGTCGGGAGGTAGAAGCACGCGCCTCACGAACCTGCATACGAGAGCGACGCTCTCTCCCCTGTCGTTATTATCTCGCGCGCATTTGCATTTTTGTTGCACGCCCGCCGAGTGCAATTACGTGTACACGTAGCACACGTATACGCAGTCCTCTCTCGGTTTGGCTGGCGGAGAGGGGAAGGGGCGGGGAAGGGGTGTGCTCGACAGCGAGATAGAGAATAGGATAGAATTCGTTAGCGAGCCACTGAACGTGAGCGCGCACGTGCTCTTTCATGCTAAAACCACGTCCAGGGCAAGCGCGCGCACGCCGCAACCTTCTGACTATCCTACCGTGCCCTTTGATTCCAACCTTTCTTTCGCTACGCTGTTAGCCCCCACGCAACTCTTGCGCCCAATCCACCTTTTTATAGATACGTATTTCTCCTGAATTGCTACTCGGTAATATGTTGAGTTGGGAAAGTTGTTGGTGTCTTGGTCGAGCGATTTGCTCGGCTCCAAGGCTGGAGGGTTGAAAGGATGTTAATTTATGGCCAGGTAGCTGGCCCGATGGCCTTCTAATTCCCAGCGGCGAGTAATGCGGGCGAGTAATTCGATCAGCCGCTCATTGATCCCCTGGCAGGCCTTCCATCACGCACTTAGCTCGGCCGTGCACCGCACGCGTGTTCACGTACGTACGTCCCAGATGGTAGTCAGGATGCCGTGGTCGGATATAGGATACCGTGCTCTAATTACCAAAAGGAGCAGGATAATTCGGGATACATTAATATCTTCGATATCTCATCCATCCCTATTGATCGGAAGACATCGAGAGTTGCCGGGCTACAAGAACTCGAGTGATTCCATAAGCAATTAGTGTGAGGGACGTGTTTTCGCAGGGAACCACCGTGAATTATCGTCCAATCTGTGTGGCGGAGTGAGGCCAGGCGATATCAGTAGTGTGGGCGTGAGATCGAGCCGGAGAAATCGAAGCAGTGAAAGAAGCAATGGACAGAGGGAAGAAGGGCAGAGAGAGAGAGAGAGCCGCTCCCCTATCTCTGATTTGTAAGCATCCTCTCTCGACACGCGATCCCCCATATCCTCCTACTCTTCTCGCTCTGGCTCCGGCTCTGGTTCTGGCACACTTACTCCTTGGTATCACCAGGCCTTTTCACGTGCCTGCCTCTCCTTATCAAGAGTGTTCAACTCGCAGCATCATCCCCTATCCCTATTGATCAAATCGGTCTCTCGCTATCAGAAGCCGGATTACCGGAGCACTTTGAGGCTGACTGTTTACATGCCTCGGCTGAGTTGGCTGGGTGCGCTCGCTCGTGCGGTACCAGCTCGCTTGATTCCGAGGTAAAAGGACGAGCGGTTGCGCCAGGAATCCCCCTGCTGATTTGTAGGATCGGTTCCGCCGAGCTGGACTCGCTCGCGCGCCCGCTGCTCCATGCATATCCAGCCATTCTTTCGCCGCGTTCCTCTCTCCTTCCTCCCTTCCACTTGCTCTCAACCTGCATACCACCGTTCCTCTCTCCCGCGCACCCTCATCATTCTTCCAGCGACCGGCCTCTTCTTCTTCTTCTCCTTCTTCTTCTTCGCTTTCCTTAGGAATACCGAGAGCGACGAGATCCTCCTCGTCCTCTTCCTGCCGCCTATGTGTATCGTCGAGCCGCCTTATCTTCGCGACATCTTAAATACACCCGACAGGACAATGGCATTTTAATCGGCCGCCTTCTTTCCTCCCCGCTCTCCTGAAACTCCACTGACAGGAGTCGTGGAAGTTTAATAAGACGGAATGGTGTACATTCGAGAGCTCCTCCGAAAGGATTAAACTGTTGTTTTATTCCAGCCGGGAGAGTATATACTGGGATTTAGGGTACGTCATTAATTCCCAGTTGATGCACCAAGTCTGTCTCTCTTTGGCCTGGCTGCCAAGATATCGCTGGAGAGAGCGTACTGGCCGGACAGGGCTCGTTCATATTCTACTTGCTGGGACGCCGGTTCTCCGCAGACCTATCCCTTGGACCAACCCAGTCTACCGTCCTCTACCACATCATAATCCTTTTCCCCTGGTGTCTTCCTTCTCCCTCGAAGGGTGTAGCATGCCCTTCCGAGAACTCTCCTTCTCCATCTGAGAAACTTCCTTCCTCCTTTGGAGTCTCGCTACTCTCGTCTCGCATCGTCCTGTTCTTCTCCCTACTACCCATTCTCTTTCATCTTACTCTTAGTCTCTCCTACCTATTTGTCTGTCTGTCTCTGGTCTACTCCCCTTCCTCCGCGCACTTCTTCTCTCCTTCTCCCTCTTTCTCTCTCGAGCTATCTGTCGTGCCTCGTTTAACCAGCGACCACTCACTCCTCCCGCAGTCACTGCCTTTCTGTCTCTCCCCCTCTGGTTGCCTGCTCTCCCTCCTCCCGTCTCTCTTTCGCTCGGCCAGCGAACACACTCGAGCCACTCGGTGGCACGTGGGTGTGATCCGGTGTGTACAAGTGTGGCTACGAGCCGTGCACGTACTTACTGGACGACGCAGTTGGTACACGTGCACACAGAGGCTCGACGGGTACGTAGAGGGCAACGGTGTGTGCTTGGTCCGCCGGAGTGCGGATGCGGAGTACCTACGGAGTTGAGGGTACGGACACGACAGTGCCGCGTACACACCACAACGTTCCGCACTCATGCCTTGCGGTCTCCTGCGATAGAACACGACTAGAGCTTCCCTTTGCTCCTTTATCCTCGCGATCGAATCCTCGAGCTCGCGGTACAACTAGAAAATTCGACATCTTCAAATTTGAGAATGGCCCACCTCCGCGGAGTAAATCGCGCTGTGTCATTAATCGGTAGAAAATCAGGCGAGGGAATAATCGTCAGTCAGATATTTGGTGGTGGCACGTGCTCCCGCCAAAGCTGCCAGGTTCCCAAATGAAAAGCAGTGGATGGTGAACGCTGGGAAGATCAATTCGAGAGAGTGTGCTTTATTGTCAGTGAGAGAAGCCGGAGGTTGAACGCGGGAGAGACCACGATAAAAGCGAAGTAACGAGGACCGATCTAATTATCCTGATAAGGATTGGAGGAAGCGAGGCTGTGCGGCGATCCACAACGAGTGTCGTCGTTGCTTGAAATCGGCTAACAATGGGATTAAGAAGTAGCCCGGTGGGAGGATCCGTTATTTGCGTCGCCGGGATCGTTCGTTTTAGCGGGAGAAGTGGACATCCCGAAGTTGGAAGGGCACGCGGATGAAGAGGAAGGATAGAAAGAAAGAGAGAGAGGGAGAGGAGCGCGTGTTGTTCCCACGACATCAAGTGGCGGAAGAGATGGCAATAATAGAAGAGGCCTCGAGACAAGGAATAATGGGAAGGTTAGATGAAGAAAGAAGCTGAAAGGATCCAAGCGCGGCGGGCTGGCTGGCTGGCTGGCTCGCTTTACTCCGCGCTGCCGCACCGTCTCCAGGGTAACAGGAAAATTGTCGCGGTTCACCTCGCAAACCCTGAGAAAGCCAATCAAAGCCGGCATTCGACATGACAAATTGGAGGCGGCGGTACTCCGGCAAGAGTAGCTCTCCTCTCCTCGAGCGAAGCGTACATTCATCTTTGTCGCATTACTCGAAAGGTATCTCGGCACTTGTCCGCTCCGATTGTCCCTCGGTTAAAGTCCCTCCGTTGACAAAGAGTGGATACCAAAGTCTCCTGTGTATCCCGAGTGCCTTCGAAACTTGGTGTCCGTGTTTACGCTTGGGTCATTGCTAGTGCTTCGGGACTGTAAACTCCATTCTTCAATGATCTCCCCGAGCGAGGCATTGCTTTCCCAGTGAAGGCCAAACCGGACCAGTTCTCGGAGACGTAGAAGCGTCATTTTTGCTCAAGTGTCGAAGAAGTGAGTGTCTCCGGTGATTGGGGATTTGAGGAGTGGTCGTTGTTAGTGGGGAGCAGGCGGTGTGCGGTGATTTTGGTTGAGTCGAATGTGGTGAGTGCTGGCGGAATCGGACACCATTTGCGGTGCGCATCGCGAGAAGCAGGTACCGCATGCACCGAGCTACCTCCAGATAGGAGGAAAGCCATTCGTCTTGGGGCACGTCATGGTCATTAAGTTAACACGGCGTATCGGCGCATCTAAGTGCCGCCATGCTCTTCGTCCGCGAATTTCTCTCATTCTGCGCATTCCGCGCGCCAGGACACTTCGCGGCACTCCAATGATTTCTCCAGTTGTATCTGCTTCCCCGACTGTCATCACCCCGGCCACACTTATATGCATCTCTCCACGCTTTACGAGTCTATTAGCGAATACATTTTCATTGCATTTAGTCTCGGGCTTCTACTAATGATCGCCACCCTCCCGCTTCCGTTCTATTTCCCTGATGACGTCGCCGACTGGCAAATGTCAGTGATTATGCAATCAACGCGTAGCCTGATTATGCGACCTAAACAACAATTTGTCATGATTTGTCCAGGCCAAATGGATGCTCGTTTCTGCCGTGTGGCAGTTCGACTGGCAATTATACCAGTTCGTAATTAGAGGCGGATGCACGCTATTGTCCTCGTGGAGTTACGTAAGAAGTCAGCTGGCGTCTTACGCAGCCAGTTGTACTATAGATGCTTTTGTCCTCGGCTACATTTTTATTCCACTCGTTTTCCATCTGGTTCTTCGCGTCGTTTCCACGGACTTCATCGATATTCCTCGATGAAAAAAAAATGGGCCATCTAAATCGCCGGGGATTGCAATAACCCGGTGAAACTTGTTCAAGCAGTGATATAAAATCTCGTGTAATCCCGCGAGTTCTTGCCCGATTTGTCTTCATTATCGCTAATCACGCACTGGCGCAGGTGCATGGCCGAATTTACACCTGGCCTAATAGTAAAGAAGCGGAGTTAAGAAGCGCGGCCGCGCTTGCCCGAACGAAACTTTCAAAGCCGCAAAGTTTTCCCCCCGGGCTCGCCCAAGTTGGCCGCTGCCGCTGCCGCCGCCGCCGTCCGATATGGCTGAGAGGAAAGTACGACCCTCCACTAAGTTTCAGCGGGCAAATAGAAATTCCAGCCGAAAACACATTCTCCTAATTAATCCTGAATATCGCGCTAATTCGCTATGGTTCTTAACGACTGCGCTGTTAGAGGCTGCGCGCTCGTTATGGCTCCTGCGAAGAAACGCCATTTAATCTGGCAACTAGCTATCATCGTAGTAACACCGTACTCCCATTAAGCCATACTTCCCGATCTCCTCTTAATCCTTGATGGTTAGTGCTCCCCGGAATTCTCCATCTCTCCCACCATTTTTACCTACCTACTTTTCAACTGCCAACTTTCCGTTGAAAGCATCAAGGAATGAATTTCTCATGGGATTAGGTGCTCCTCTAGTTAAACTGTTGGCTCGACAGCTGGCTATTTAGCCGGCGAGAAGAAAGCGTAGATCGGCCGAGGAGTTTTGAATGAATGAAGTGCCGGGAGAATTGGAGGATCGGGTGTCAGTTTGGCGGCGAACGAATGCAGCCACGTGAGCGAGAGCCCCGGCATTAAACGCCGGGCCGACGGGTCTATAAGGAGCGCTATCGGCACGAGAGCGGGTAGTTTCGGTGACGGTGCAGGCCTTAATTAAAGTTTCGCAATCGATTGCGCAGCTCGGCAGGGCTGGGGAGGGAGTGCGGGGACAAGTGGGATGCGAGAGAGGGAGAGGGAGAGAAGCAGAGCGAACAGGACGAGAGTAATCAACAGCGGCCCACGCAATCAGTGATCGGCGAAGCCAAACTTCGCCGAGTCGGTACGCGGTAATCGAACAGTCCCGGGGATCAGTAATACCCGAAGCCCGCCTGCCCAAGTTTCTCTCGCCCCACTTGCGAATCGCTCCTCCTGTCGACGCGATCTCCGATAGATACCGTTCTCACCTGCCCGTCCTACTCTCCTCGACACCCTTTTTCCCTTCCCACACTTCCAACTATCACCAGGCTCTCACACCTCCTCGCTCTCTTTTCCTAGGAGCGTGTGCAACTTTGCATAATAATGGCGAGAGATCAAAATTCACTCGCGATCGTATGCTGATGCCAGAACCGTCGGCGGCAGAGCCCGCGATACCTAAAGCTATAGAAGCATATTGTTTCTGTGAGGAGTTGACTTCGCTTCCGAGTAACATATCGATGTGGAGTGTGCGGGTATCTCTCGATACAGGCCACGGCAGCCTGTGGTAAAATGGAAATCGTAGGTGTTCGAGTGTGTTCATTAATCCCGGCTTGGCGACGACGCTTCCTTTGACGAGAGCGTGTTCCACATTAGAATCTCTGGTAGGCCGAGCAGCTCCTCGTGTGCTCGGTCACACACAGAGCAGCACACGCAGCCAGACTTTGAGTGTCACTATTGCGCGAGGACTTTTTGTTGGGCGTTCTTCCGAGAAGCGAGTGCGCGTGTATGGGTGCGCGCGAGTCTGTCGATATGCGGTTTGGCAGGTGGGCTTGCGGTGGTGTATGCATACCCGAACGAGTGCGTGCTCTCCGCAGCTTCCATCCCTCTTGCGACGATCTAGTTCGAGAAACAGTTTGAAGCGGTTTCCAAAGAGGCGATCGATCTGCGGCGTGCCGAATGCACTTGAAGCTCCTCCGGCCTGCTCCAGTTTTACCAGCTCCGTGGTCAACCGGCGGCGGCGGCGGGAAGTTAGCCGGCCGCCACTGCCGCCGCCGCCACCGCCGCCGGTCGTACTTTTAAATTGATAATCACTCCCGAAGAAAAAGAATCGAAAGCCAGCTGGTAACTTTTAATACTCTGGTGCGCGGCCAAGCCACTCCTGCGTGATAGAGCTTTATTTCTGGCTGGGAATTATCTCGTGCGTACTCTCGCCCGCCGCGCCCGCTCAATTCGAATGGAAATTATCTCGATTGCTTTCAATCTTGTCGGCCACTAAATGGTGCGTGTATCACGGCCGAGTTTAATGGGATTTATCGAGCGATCGGAGTATCAATCAATAAAGCACGCGGCCGCTTCAGGTATCTCGCACATTTTTCGACTACCGCCGAACTCTCTACCAACCCCGTTCTACATCAACTTCTCCCTCTTCCTCCTTCTCTATCTATCTGCCCGCCTCTCTCCATCACGCGCCATTTATTTTTAAAGAATGAACCGATGTAATTTGGTCCAGCAGTGTATCCTTCCCCTTCCTGCTATCGCACACATTTTCAGGGAGGCAATAGCGTTGGCCATTAGTATCCTGTTCTATCTTAGGTCGTCAGGACGGTTTCAGTTTAATCGGTAGTGGCGGGGTTTCGCTGCGGAATGGTGGCCACGGGAGCGCGACTTTATATCGAATTCAGCTGAAATCCGGTTATCTCCGGCCAGCCTTTGACGCGATGGAATGCAATACCGCGCGCGCGCGCGCACGCACGCGTTACGTTGATCCGGCGAATCGGCTCCGATTTAAGTGCACACGTAAACGAAAATCGTTTGCAGTTCCTTTTATTGCGCGGCGGTGATACCAGCTACGCAAAAGAGCTCGCGGAACGACAAGGCCGCCGACACACAGAGATGACTAGAGGGACGGTGGGGTGGGGGTACGGGAAGGAAGGGCTAGGGAAAGAGAGACAGGGAGTGAGATGAAACGAGCTGGCTGCCATAAACAATGCGGCCACTGAGAACGCGCACAGCTCCTGCTGGAGCTGGGGGCATTCGGGTTCGTTTCGCTTAATGCGAGATTTACGTTTTTTTATTACAGTAACTTGACTCCGTGAGGCCAGAATAATTCGCTTCGGCGGAACTGCAGAAATCTTGACTTTACGGCCCCATTTCCACGGGCACCGGCATTCAACGGCATTAGAGCGCGCGACGCGACTATTTACAGACGTTCTTTCCCCCCCTTTTTTAACCTCTCTCTCTCAATCTCACTCTCTCCCTCTCTCCCTTTTTTTACCTTTGTCCTTCTCTTCTGTGCGTTGGTTGCCCTTACAAGAGGCCCCAGAGTTCATCGACCCCCGTAAACAATCTTCGGGCCATCGTGCTGACCGCCAGTGCTTCTGAGGCTGCCCGGACCGCTTCCCATTCACTCTTCGATCACGCCGAGTTATTCTATAGGGGATCGGATAGATTGAGATTGACTCGAGGCTGACGCCCATCGGCCAAGAACAATTATGTCCTGTCGAGTCGAGAGCGGGCTAATGAAATTAACTAGTCTTCGATAATTAATTAGCGTTCCTCTGTCAGTTGGCCCTCGGGATGACCGTTTCACGCCTCGCAAATTGGCTGCTCCTTCAGCTTTCGCAGCTCGAAATTGTTTCCTGTCATCCCTCACCTTTATCGCCTCTCTTGAATCAGGATTACTCGCCTGTTAATAAAGCCACGCTCAAGCCGCCCTCCTAAGTCACCAGTCGTCTTTCATCTCTTGACGTAATAAGAAGAACTAGGAAAATCTTACTTTTTCGGCACAATTCCGGCATTTCTGCCACTGGTAAAAAATTAATTTTGAGCTAGGGTTCTGGAATTTTTATCACTTCTTTCTTGATGCAAGAAAACATTCCCCACCAAATTTCAGCCCCGGAAAATGTCGGGAAGTATGCAAAACATAAGAAAAACCGTCGGAATTAGACGAAATTCATTATTCTGGATCGGTTTTCCATGTGTTTTAGGTCGAATTCCGGCATTTCCCCCACAACATTTATGTTTTTTATCCGTTTTGAGATACGAGCAATCGAAAAATCACGCGTTCGCCCCGGTCCCAGAACCTTCGAAAAATCGAAAATTTTTGAAGGGGTATGCCTTAAAAAATTTGCGAAAAAATGAATTTTGAGCTAGGGCTCTGGAATTTTTTCTACTTTCTCCTCGATGCAAAAAAACATTCGCCACCAAGTTTCAGCCCCGGGAAAGGTCGGGAAGATAAAAAAACATGAGGAAAACCGTTGAAATCAAATATTCCAGATGGGTTTTCCGTGTGTTTTAGGCAGAATTCCTGCATTTCCCCCACAACATTTATGTTTTTTATCCGTTTTGAAGCACGAGCAATCGAAAAATCAAGCGTTCGTTCCGGTCCCAGAACCTTCGAAAAATCGAAAATTTTTGAAGGGGTATGCCTTAAAAAATTTGCGAAAAAATGAATTTTGAGCTAGGGCCCTGGAATTTTTTCTACATTTTCCTCGATGCAAAAAAACACTTTCTACAAAGTTTCAGACCAGGGAAAGGTCGGGAAGATAAAAAAACATGAGGAAAACCGTCGAAATGAAATATTCAAGATTGGTTTTCCACCTGTTTTAGGTAGAATTCCGGCATTTCCCCCACAACATTTATGTTTTTTATCCGTTTCGAAGCACGAGCAATCGAAAAATCAAGCGTTCGTTCCGGTCCCAGAACCTTCGAAAAATCGAAAATTTTTGAAGGGGTATGCCTTAAAAAATTTGCGAAAAAATGAATTTTGAGCTAGGGCTCTGGAATTTTTTCTACTTTCTCCTCGATGCAAAAAAACACTTTCTACAAAGTTTCAGCCCGGGGAAAGGTCGGGAAGATAAAAAAACATGAGGAAAACTGTGAAAACGAAATATTCCAGATCGGTTTTCCATGTGTTTTCGGTCGAATTCCGGCAGTTCCCCCACAACATTTGTGTTTTTTATCCGTTTTGAGACACGAGCAATCGAAAAATCAAGCGTTCGTCCCGGTCCCAGAACCTTCGAAAAATCGAAAATTTTTGAAGGGGTATGCCTTAAAAAATTTGCGAAAAAATGAATTTTGAGCTAGGGCTCTGGAATTTCTTCTGCTTCTTCCTCGATGCAAAAAAACACTTTCTACAAAGTTTCAGCCCCGGAAAAGGTCGGGAAGATAAAAAACATGAGGAAAACCGTCAAAATTAGACGAAATTATTTATTCAGGATGGCCTTATCGAGTGTTTCCGATACAATTCCACCGGTTGTGCGACTGATTCCTTGTTTTTCACTTATTTTGATACTCAGACAATTGATTTATGAACAGTTCGGGAAAGTTCGAAAACCTTTAGATCGTTGACATGAGGTTGGCTAGCGGAAGTTACTCTTCTGACTTGATTAGGCACGATAAAAGGCCCTTATTATTCGGCATTGTTCTTGGCTGCGCCTTCCGAAGGCTGTAGTAATAACTGAACGATTGGATTGAATGGGTAGGTGGATCGTCAGCTAGTTCCCTTTTTGCAGGGCTTTTATTTCGCTGGCCAAAACGAGGGCCAATTATTCTAGAGTGTTCATTACATCAATTGGGAAGCTAGAACCGGCGGGTTCGACCAGTAGGCAGGCAGGCAGGCAGGCAGGCAGGCACGTTTAACGCAATGCCAATTACGGAAATTTGCAGTATCGCTTCTAATTCGGTAAGCGGCGGTTTGCTGACCGCCCTGCCGGGATATCTTGATGCAGTGCGCTCATAAAGCCGTGCTAATCCCGTATTGATGACAAGTTTATAAGCCCATTATACTACGCACCCGCAGTATTTTGATACTTTAACAACCGCGCGCTTTCCCACGGTACTCTCTCGCCAGTCTCTCACTTCCTCTTTCACTCTCAACTCGCGCCATCTGAATTCGACGTGTCAATTACCCGCCAGCGGCGAGCGTGCGCGCGCGCCTGCGAATCCACTCGATAATCCACGCTGAATCCATTTTGCGAGCGGCAGATTTGCGGTGCGGACGTGGCGCGGAAAGAGCAGCGTGTTAATCGAACAATTGTTTTTAGAGAGGCCAATGGCTGGAATTAATTGCCGATGTCCAATAGACAGTAGGCTGGTTTTCATTTTATGACCTATCCAAACAAATCCAATTGGCATTCTGTCATTGACGCGCTCTCGATGTTTGCCAAGGACTGCTGACGCGCGTCCTTTGCCTGCGAAGGTGAGTGAGCCGGGCAACGCATTGGTCGGCCGGGATTATTTATCGTCGCCGTTTCACATGATGAACGCGCATTACAAGGAGGCGGTGGCGCGCAATCAGGGAGCGGCGAGGCGTGCCGGGCCAGATGATGTATTAATACTATTATCGCCCGATGATCACCTGCGTCCTGTGCCACCTCTGCTGCCGCCGCATCGGCAGAGCAGCAGCTCCCCTTGATTACGGATCACCTTCTCCCGATATCAGTAAATTTAAGTATCAGCGATTAGGCGGCTGCCTCGTCCTCGATGTCATCGCCGCGTCGTGTCGGCTGGCTATTTCCTCCACGAATTTTCGATTCCAGCGCTCTATCAAGCACGCTCATTTCCCTAAAGCGTCCTGTACAGAGTAACGGCGGACCTTTCCACGAAATTCCAACGTGATTATCAGAGCCCTACCATCTCCCCTTAATTATCCGCCGCTCGAAATCCCTATGATAACCAACAGAGGAGAGGAATAAATTCGCGCGAGTTGAAATAAGGGAGAAGGTGGGAGAACCGGAGAGGAGAAGGGCGACGGTGTAATTTCGGAATGATGTGTCGCAATTTACGGAAGCACTCTCGGCATGCGCGCGCTCGAGAAGTGTGCATTGTGGAGATTCAAGTTCATCCCTGTATCATCGGAGAGACATACGGTTGCTGGGATGCCTGGCCGAGAATGAGAGCCAGAGAGACGTACACACTGCCGCGTGTAATCGGCGAGAAACCGTCTAGCTTCTCTCTGCTTTTCCTTTCTATCGGACACCCTCCGTGTCTGCGTGTCTGCCTGCCTGCCTGCCTGCCTGCCTGCTTGTAACCGGTGCGAACGTGTGTGCTGCTCCGCCGACAGCAGCTTCGCCTCGCCGCCCCTCTTTCCCCTCGACAGCCCTGTCGAAAAGCAAGGCCTGCTCTCTCGCCCCGCCACGGAATTTCTTTCTACGCGGGCCGCGTGTCGCCGTCTGCCACCAGGCTGGACCCCACGGATAATTATGCCTCATTAACGGATAGCTTCTTTGATGCGGAAACCACGTGCGCCTGGTAATGGTAACCCACGTGCGTCCTGTTCGCTTCCCCTCGTACGCTCGTACGAAGGGTGTTGTGCCAGGCAGGTCGGAAGTTGGGGCTAAAAAGCATCGTGCGAAAGCTCGTAAACGTTGAAATCAGTGGGATATAAGTTGCCGCTGGCGCAAAAAGAATCCAAGCGTACGCGAGTTTACACTCGTTCTTGCCAGTTCGAGCTTTACTGGCCGCGTTTGTACTCGGATGTTGATCGATCCTATTTCACAACGGTTCGAGAAATAATTGTACATGTTACACGCTTGTCAAGCATGGCTCTCGCTCTGGAGAGAAAAATGAGAGGGTGGCAAGGGGCTGCCGGAAACAGGGAGGAAGGTAGCTGCTAGTGTGGAGTGTTGCGGTCTGAAAGGACCCGCTCGATATTTCGCGCACACCGTTTTAAAATGCTGTTCCAACTGTTTCTCGCTCTCTTCTCTTCACACGTGTGACTCTTGGGTTTTGTTTTTCAAAGGATAGTGTACAGGAGGGAGCGAGCGAGGGAAAGAAAGTAAGGAAGTGTACTGGCAACAGTAGTACACACCAACTGGCGGACTTTTCTGACCATGATCGGGATTGGAAAGCAAATAGAGCGGGTCCGGAATATTTGCATTTCTCGAGGCTAGTTTCCTCGCCTCGACCGTCGTTTGGCAGCATGCGCGCCCGGTGCGAGGCTATTATTTGGAAATTGAATATGCAGTTTGTAAATCGCGCACCTCGTTCCTGGCGGAGCGGACAAACCCTCTTTCAAGACAAAAATCTTTCGAGGGAACGTTTGCCCGAAGCACGACTAGCACACCCAGTGAAATATCGATTGTGCGGGCATTCACTCGAGAACGAGCGGTCCTTTTTCTCCCCGAAATACTAGCCAGACTTTTATTCCTCGCGAGTGTGGAGCAGTGCGTAGTGGTAGTTCATAGGAATGGCTGGATGTGGGCTACAATTTAGCGCGACTCTACTTCAGTGAGCGCTTCGAAAAATTCTCCATATTCCCTGCCTGATATCCAGCAACATAGACTGTGTTCAGTTTTCGTAGTATGTATGTGTGGGCGCGCACGCCCGCGGGCCGACTGGAATGCCTAGAATCCGGGCATTCATTTGCCAGTTATTTCACATCGCGCGAATATCATCAAAAGCTTTTGCCAGTAGGTTTCCGAAAAACCAGGCCACCGAGCTGTGGGAAAAGGTTGGGCGAATCTGTTCGCGCAACATATCCAACTGGCTCGGATGGGATGGGATGGGATGGGAATGGGATGGCACTGGTTGGTAATAACATAAGGCCAACAGCAACCGCATCGTTAGCCTTTTTCTTCATCGCGCTCGCGCTCGCGTTGGTTTTGGTGGCTTGGAGCGGAGCGAGTGAGTGAGAGAGGAGGGCAAATAAAGGGGAGAGCAGCAGAGCGAGATCTTTTGTCAGACGTTTTGTTTCATTGGCGTACATACGAGTGTACGTGACCGGGGCGTTTGATTTCTATGCGAACCTGTTGCCACTTGACGCGTTAGACGAAGTGAAGCCCGGCCGGCGAGAGAGGGTGTGCGTCATTCCAATAGAGACATCGATACTCACCACGGAGAAACGAGGTGCGGGCAGGTCTCGCTCTGAAAAGCGCCGCTATAGTTTTCATTTCAAGCCCGCCGATGAGTCACGCGTTCCCGATACGTTACAAGTGCATCTGCGTGTCTGTCTCTCGCCGCCGGCTTACGTAATTAAAAGCCTAGGCAACTGCGCGCTCGAAGGACGAGCGGCAGCTATCGCTAATTGTACCTGGCAGTGCCGCGTCTC
The DNA here is from genome assembly GCA_910591665.1 of Ectemnius continuus. NCBI lineage: Eukaryota > Metazoa > Arthropoda > Insecta > Hymenoptera > Crabronidae > Ectemnius > Ectemnius continuus. Next base: position 1,437,380 of record OU342866.1, read on the forward strand.
CTCCCGCTGCCGGCGGGAGTCTCGCTCCATAATTAATTCGAACATTTTTACACCGCTCGCGATAGTGCATCCGACAGATGCTTTTTTTTCGTCCGTCGCCGCCGCCGCCGCCGCGGTGTTGGATACCGCGAGTCTCAACTTGTCAGTGGTGGTAGTCGGTGTCAAAAGGTTAATACACTCGCTGGTTGGAATTCGGGTAGGATGTACTCGGCGCAGTGAATGGACGACGCGACAGACTGATAGACGCTCTTCCTGGTCATTAGGCATTTAACCTTGATTCCCTGGAGTGGCATCTATTTTCCATTGAGCTCCACCGAGTAGCTTTCACATTCCTGCTTGCACCATTCTTCTTGGGACGCGGGAGTGCGAAAAAAGTGGTGGTCCACTCTGGTTTATATTGATCGAGTGAGCGTCCACATTGTCTCAGGAGTTTCGCAAACGTTTTAAGTGCTTGCCCGCTTCCGCAAGGCTCTTGGCGGGGAAGAAGGAGTGAAGGAGAGAAGGAGAGAGAGAGAGATATGTGTGATTCTTTATCGGATCGCGAGGTCTCGGAGCGCGCAGCGGGATGCTGGAAGGGCGAAGGGCAGAGAACTCCGGTGAACCCGGTGTATCTCTTTTATGCGAAGGGAGTAAAGTTGTCCCGGTGCCTTTGTCCGCCTACGTCAGCTGTCTGCCGACCGTTTGTTCCTGGATAAAGGTCGATTCATATCACGCGACGCGAGCCAAGACAAAAAGTGGCCTGTTGTGCCCCAGACTGACAGACAACATTCACGACAATAACACTCGTTCTGGCAGTGAAATCTTTTCGCGACCAGCACCATCTTTGTTTCTATAGATCGACCGTTTCCCATCGGGAAAACTAATCTTGCTCGCTCGATTCTTCACGGTAAAAAAGACCTTCATAATTCCAGGCCACGTATCTTCCAACTTTTTCAATGCGCCAGCGCCTGGCAATTCTCTCGGCTACTTATTTCCGAGTATGAAAGATCTGTGAAGCCATTTCCACGCTAGCAGGTAATTACCGATAGTTAAGTGCGTCGTTATACAAGCGGAGAATGGTACATATCGCGGACAATAGAGGAGGGGGTGAGGGGAGAAGAGTTGAGTCCGCGAAAAACGGTCGGACGGTGGTGGTACATGGCGTCCCGTCGAAAGAAGCTTGCACCGGGAGCTCGTTACTGTTAGCTAGCCGGCATCGTGATCGGTCATTAACTATTGGAAAAGCGATCGGTTCCCCCGGCGGAATGGGTTTCACCGGGATCGATCTAGTCTTCAGTCAGCGGAGCTGTGGTTTTTGGTCCGAGCGAATATGCTCCTTTCTTCCAGGAAGGTAATCGCATTAATTCCAGCAGTATCCTGTAACTCCTCTTTCATGTCACTCCCATTCACATCAAATCCCGGGCAGCCGCCAGGAATTATTCTTCCGGGGCCCGAAATCATAAAAAGGATGCTATCGCGTGTGTTCCTGGCGGGAGGAATTTTTGCGGGCCATACTCCTCGTAAATAAGGAAGAATGCAATATCGTGCACGCGATCCGCAGCTTAGAGCCGAGCCATACAATGCCCGGGTGAATGTGCCTCGGTGTATTATATCTGCCGGACGAGAATCGTGAGTTTAGGTGGTCCAGGGCTCATCACTGCCCTCTAAGTCTCGCTCGCCGGAGAATCTGGTCACTTCATCCTCCTCTAGCTCCATTGAGCTCCCGTCTACGGATACCGAGTCCGATCCTAGCGAGTTCCATCGTAAATCCGGCCGGCTGGATAGACAGGTGTGTATAAAATCAAGAAATCCAATATGTCATCCAATATTACGGCAGGGATACCGGAGAACTAGCTCGCGCCAAGTTATTCCGCGCACGTAACAAGCTATTTCCACTAGTCTCGATCCTTCTCTATCCGTCTATCTATCTTCTCTTCCTCTCCATGTAAATCCCGCCTATCATTCGCACGAGTATTAATCGTCCGATGCACCTGCAAGACGATCCCCTTCGATTTGAGAGAGTGGCTACAAGTTCCGGGCTTGGTTCGCCCAGCTTTTTCGTGATAATCGCGTCTAGCAGTGGTGGGGAGGCTGATCGAGGATTCTCTCGGTCCATTAAATCGCGCCTGATAGATCTGAAATGCCCGGCGCGCCACCTCGGTGACAGAGGCGTGTATTCCCCGGCTTGATTTGTGCCCGCGGCGAGGCCTCGAGAGAGAAAGAACCCAGCTAAACTATCCTACTCACTGGCTGGAACTGTGGATATGCAAAGGAAGAGGGGGCGAGCGGGGCGAGCGGGGAAACAGAGAGATACAGAGATACTTGATGCGCGCTGGCAGGGCCAGGGATTCCCGTGAGAAATCATAGTAGCTGCGAGGAGGTTCTCGCAGCCTCCTCTTCGTCAACTGGTTGCCATGCAATCCCTGGATGAAAGGCCGCGACAAAACCGTAAACGAGCGTAATTGCGTTACACGGCTCGGGCCCGCTCGCATTCCTTCCAGCAGGATCTCTCCTTCTTGCCTTCTCCAAGAGTCACGATCCACTCTCGCCTACTTAAACTCGCTTAGTATCGCTCGATCAGCCCCTCAAGCTAGATTCTCCGAGTGGCCGCTTCTTCCTCGATCCAGAGGAGCACGTAGATTGGCCGAACGAAAGACAGAAGGTGAGGGCGTGTGTGGGTGGGTGGTTGGGTGATTTGCGAGCCTCGAAAAGTCCCCGTTGGCCTCCTTGGTGGCAGAATGCACGAAACGAACGGTCCTTTATAACAAAAGCTATTGTACGTTGCGCCGAGCGGTGAGCTATAATAATCGTTTTACGATAGAGCCCGCTGGCAGAAAAGGAGAGAGAGAGAGAGCGGGTGAGGGAGAGAAAAAAGTATGAGAGCCGGAGGGAACAACAGCCAGAAAACTCGTATGCTGTATATTCCTGGCGGGAGTAAGTGGCGCACGTAAGATCGACTGAACTCTCCAGATGGATCGTTGGAGAAAGGAGTAGCTGGCAGGTAGCGGTAAGATGGCTCTTTACTATGCGACATGCATCCGCGAGCTTGATACGCGATTCAGAGAGGAAATTGCAAATCAACCAGGAAGGGAGCCTCGAGGGGGAGGAGAGAGTAGTCTTTAACAAGCGAGCAGAATCCCTCCTGGCCGCAGGACACGCGTCCTTCTCAGCCAAGAATATTTTACGATTGATATTTACAACGACAGCCATGAATTTCACTCGACCGGGCTATTTATTGTCCAATGCGCGGCGATACTCCAATCTTGGGTAATCCTTATTAAATGATGCTCTTGCTCTCCTTTTATTAAGTCCTCTCGCTCCTCTAGGAAAGGTAGTATTATCCCGTTGGCCGTGTTCCGCTAATGGGATGAAATCGCGCCCGGCGACAGAGTGGTTTCGCCCACTTCTCTCTTTCTCTCTGGGCTTGGCTCGGCGTGTTATCAGTGTTCCCGCTTCGCTACTTTTTGAGAGATGATGCGGTTAACGTTTCTCGATACAGGGCCGAGCTGGCGGCGCGGCGCGGTGCGGCGCGGTGCGGCGCGCACTCTCCAGGCCGCAAAGTGACCGGGGAGGCTGCGTGAAATCGTCGTCGCGCCGCTTTAATTTCATTGGCGATAGGCGTGTTCGGTTGTTTATCGGCTCATAAAGCTATTGGTTTCAGGCCGGTTACTCGGGGTTTCGTCCCGGCGAGATTTCCAGCGGCTTTCTAATGCGGTTTTAACCGCGCGCACGAAACATTGTCGGCGAATAATGCAACGTGACCGCAGTCGCGGCTGCTGCTGCCGCCGGGAGAAATCGTGGAAAAGAGAGGGAGGGGACGCGTGAATCGCAGTCGATCGAATGAGCCTCGATAAAGAATAATTCTCCGCCGCGAGCGGCGAACCCGTCGAGACGGATTGTGTGTGCGTTCGGCCGGCGCATTCCCTCGATTTAATTGCGGAGTCTCCTCTGTCCCACCAATTCCCCGATACAATAGCGACAGCCCGCGACTTATACGCGTCGATTCCCCTTCCCCCGCCTCTCTCAGTCTACCTTCGCCTCAATTGCCGCACCTTTGCGCCTGTGTAAACGCGGCTGTAAATCAATGCGCACGCCAGTCCCGCACCACCCCCCCGCCGGATGCCCTCCCATTCGAAAAAGCACGATAGCATCGCGCTCCCTCTCGTTTGCATAAAAATTGATTTAGACACGCTTCGTCAGATAAAGGAGAAAGATGGATACAGTGATTGATACAGTGTGCGTTACAGAATCGGATCGATATTCACTCTCGTTTAACACGCTGACTGGGACTGCGCGGTGACCAGTGATAGGCACCGGGAAACCTACATTTTCTTTGAAATTTCAAATAGAATGGCTCTGGTAAATGTAAAAGGACATATTTTGGAGAACAAAAATATGAGGGCATTTCGCGTAAAAGCCGTTACATTATTTGGCAAAGAGCGGATTTTCCCGTCGATTTGGCCGGGCAGAGTGCGGTCACGTTGAGATGGGCAAACGGCATAAAAGAATCATAAGCCGGCCGGGCATCGAGGAATTCCCCGTTCGGTGAATGTGCCATTAATTGGCGGGAGCGCGAGCCCGCCAAAGTCAGCCGGGGATAGAAGGATTAAAAATTAACCGTTTGAGTCGCGTTAACCATTTAAATCGGTGGTCAGCCCGCTCGGGAATAATTAACCGGCGGCGGCGGCTGCTCGAGCCTGCCGCCCCAGCAGTCCCAGCAGCCCCAGTATAATCACGCCGTTAGCAATATCAATTCGAACTCATTGATATTCACTTTCCGCCGCCGACGCCGCCGCCAGCCTGGGATTGACTGACTGCAGGCACATGCTATCCTTCCAGAGTCCCTCGCAATTTTCCCCGAAATCCGACACAATAAAGGCTAGCTAGCTCGCAGTATTTAACCGGGCATCAAATCAAAATGGGACGTCAAAGTGCGCCCCTCTGTCTCCGCGAAAAGTCGTGCAAATAGCATCCGAAATCACGTGGATTTTTCAGCCGAATCGACTGTTAATTAATCACTGGGAGCAAAGCGGGCCCCGCTAATATCGTGATTAGCGTTTAACTGTGCCAAAAATGCTCTGGCAGTCTGTCTGTGTATCTGCCACTAATGGTGCGCTCAGAATTCATAGAGCAATTAAGTCGGCTGGTAATCCGAAAATGTCGCTAACAGTGCGCAACACAACTCGCCGGCATTATCGCGCTCCATTTACCCTGAACACACGAAAGAATCCAGCTTAGCCAGCTGGTCTGCCGGGAGAGACCAGTGGACGCCGCTCGAAATACCCACATAAATTTGCAACACAAAGGAGAGCAAGATGCACGGGCTCTGTGTGTGTGTGCGTTGTAACTTCCGTTGTGTCGCCGGGAAGTAGAGAACCACCGAGCGGAAGGCAGACAGGAGGGCTAAAAATAAAGAAAAGGAAGGTGACGCCGAGAGGAAGAGACCTGGAAGGTCGAGCTGGTCATCCTCGTTGTCGTCGCCGCGTAGCGTCGCGTCGCGTGAGAAGGAACCAAGAGAGAGAGAGAGAAAGGGAGAGAACAGGTCGATGGAAGTGCAAAGAGGGCATGCTGTCCTACGAAAGAGTGTTCAAATATAGAAAGAGATCAAATATACTGCAAGAAAATCGCTGCATCCCTCCAGTCTCTTCCTCTCTCGCCTCTCTTTCACCTCTTCACGGCACGACTTTTCCAACTTTTCACTGTAACCAAGTATTAGACCTTCCCATAAGTAAACTTGCAAGGGAAACGGTCCTTCCTCTCTTCTGCCCTATTGCCAATTCCCTATGAAAACAGTTCTAGTAATGAAAAATTATTTCTTCCTCGAATTCTTCAGACTTCGCTCACTGTGGAAGGTATGATGGAGAAGGAGGACTTTGTATTTCAAAGAAATAATTGCGCAACGCAGTGAACTATGGCATTCGAAGCAAGTGCGCCGTGGCGTTCTCTAATTAATGGCATCCCATGCAGACTAGCAGCAGGCCGATTATCTCGCCGGCTATAATTCCCCTTGGTGGAGGCGGTTTTAGACGCCTCTTACCCTTGACTTCCGATAACAGGCGTTATTGTTCATTCATGGATAAGGCCTCACCCAATTAATCCTGTAGCTCTCGAAATAATTCTCACGCGGCATAACGAAAGACGGAGTGGGGAGCTTTCAGAAATCCAAATTTGACGGGAATATAAGACGTGGATCGAACTAATGCGACACACAAGCCGGTGAACAGGGAACGGCACTCACCAGGCCGGTTTATTTATAGGCGCCACGTAGATTCATCGTTCTTCTTACTTCTCGGTGAGAAGTCCGAGCAGTCCTCGTAAGCCAGTAGTGGACGTATGTCATGGCGAGAGGAAAGTCGACGTAAAACACTACTTAGGCCTTCAGTGCACGCTGAGCAAGGCAGCCAGCAGCCTCTATCGCTTCAAATATTTCTTTTTCCACTAATGATCTTGACGAGAGGCTCGTCCAGCCCCTTTCCAACTACACCTTCTTAATGGCCTGCCATAAGAATTATAACTCCCATCCGGATTTCGATGCCCCGAATGAATCAGGGAGAATTCCTAGCAGTAGAATCGACTGGTTGGAATCGGATTCTCTTGTCGCAGCAAGACTTACCCGATGAGCAAGTGCTCTGTTTTCCCCGCGGGGGTTGTTAACCAACGGGAAGAAGTGGCGAGATTTCTTTGCTCGTCCTTACCTTTCAGGAGCGCTGCGGTCATCGGGCAGGGCTTGCTTTTCAAGGGAACTGGATCCCCCCGACTCCTCCTCCTCTCTCTCGTTCGCTCGCACTCCAGCCTTTTTTCCCGGAACGTCTGGAACTCTTTCCTCGAGCGTTGCACCACCCCGGCCACGTCTCCGCGTCCGCTTAAAGGTTACTGCTGATTCAATTAATCGGACATTCCGCCGCGATTTTTCCTGCCACTCGCCCCCAGGAATCGATCGAGAGTCAACCGAGTGAGCGCCGGGGCCGCCTCTTCTATGTACACACACTCTCCTTCCTTTCTCTCCCGTCCTCTCTCCAGTTCGTCTTTAATCTTCGAAAGGCGGGACTGCTTTTCCACGGGCCGACTCCAATTTAATAAATGCATTTCAGAAAATATGAGCTCTCCCACTGTCTGCCAAGACGATCCCTTCTTCAGTCGACTGTTTAATATAGCGTTACAAGGGGCGCGGACGCGCGCGCCGATGTTTCCTGTCTCGCGTCTGGATCAGCATTCTTATTTACTCCTGCAAGAATAATTCTACTTCCGTTGCCGGTTCCTGGAAGCGCGACATATTGGATACATTTTTCTCCGGGCATTCTCGAAATTAGCCTGTAGGGCTGATCGTGTTAGTGCACGCGAAACATGACGTATCGTTGGAGAATTGACGGGAATGGGGAGCGGTTGGCTCGAACCAATGGAGCATGGGAGAGAAGCGATAGCCTTCGCGTGGAATGACAGCAGGCAAAATGACAGAAGCAATTCTCCGGCACGACGTAATGTCGGATGACACTTACGCGAGCTGGAGAGGATGGTGGCGCATGTTAGCTAGTCTGTGCTCGGCTGGCCGATACGGTCTCGGCCGATGCTCGCTCCTGGAATATCAAATGGAACGGTGGGCCCTCCCCCGCCACCACCGCCGCCACCGCTAGACACACTCGACTATGTAAGATAAACGAGCCAATATGGGCCGTGACACTCACTAACTGCTGGATTTAGTGTGCCCGATAACCGATAACTTTCTTATTAAGTCGACTCCTGGCGCCCCAAGTTATCGGCAGCGTAACCGGCCAGCCGTGCACCCTTCACCCTCTCCATCCCTCTTTACCCCTTTCTTGCCCTCTCTCCCTCTCCGGTTACTGGCGAGCACGAAATTAATGAGACTGACATTAAAGGGAATTTTATTGTGGAAATTACGACGCCCCTCACCTATCTTCGTAAAAGCCTGCCTGGCTCACCCAGTGAACGGCTGCTCTGATTTCATTGTTTCTTGGGAGCTCAACGACCAACCTTCAAATAATTCTTCCCGACTATTCGCGATTATGAATTTAGTTTCACTTTGACAGAGTTCCAATAATCAAGCATACTTTAGAGGGGAAGTGAGAATCGCTGGGGCGCGCAGTTCTAGTTTTCCCTGAGTCTACTTTAACGGGGCACTGGAGACGGACTTAATAAGGCAAGTTTCTATTATCATGACTTTAAATCTGGGCATTCGAGCGCGTGGATGATGGCCAGCGGTGGTCAGGCGTATCCATTGGCTCTTCCGCGAAATATTCCTGGATAAACAGAGAGTGGGAGAGAGGGAGAGTGAGAGGGTGAGATAGTAGAAGGGTGCGGACGGGTCTTCATAAGTTTTGCCATGGCGAAAAGGCCGGAGTGGCCGGCGGAAGGAAGTTTGGGAAGGCTTGGCTGGCTCGAAGTGGCGGCCCTCGTAAATGTTTCACGAGGAACTTTCTTTCCGGCGGCATTTAGTCGCCCGCCCTCTCCGAACTTCGTCCCGGCGAAAGGAAGTTATTAATCTGCGAGGAGTCCATCCTCCTCTCGCTCCCTCGCTTTGCGTTTCTCTTTGGCCCTCTGTCTTTGGGAGGAGCATTTCTCGCCACTCGTAACTCACAGTCGGCCCATTGTGCTCCCGTGCCGCGTGCACACTGCTGCAATTATGCGAGCTCTCCTCGCCTTCAATACGGATTTTCGACTGGCACCAGCAGCAGCAGCAGCAGCAACCTTTCGCCAAATGGCAGTGCAGTTGATTCCACTATTTCATCTTCCCACCTTCGCCCGGTAATGCCCTGCTAATTATGACTCCAAACCCTGTCTTCCCTCCCTACCCTTAAACGATATCTGATTGCTGGGAATTCGAGTTTTCTCGTTTTCGTCCTCGCGAGAGATTTATTTCGCTGGGTAATCGGGGCAAGATTCACGGGCCCACCTTACATGGTTTCCTGGGACGAGCGGTAGAGAGAAAGCCGGGGGAGGGGGTGATCGATCGTCCTGAGAAAACGACTGTTTCGCTCGTTAGATTGACGTTTCCAGGCCGAAGGGGATGCTGTACACCCGATGCCGCACCCGTCGCGCTCGGCTTTGGACATCAGTCTACCGCTCTCTTCTCCTATCGAGCCTCTCTCCTCCTCCTCTGGCTCGACATCACTGACAGGATCGAGGAGTAGCAGTAAAAGAGTAATAGCAGTTACTATCGCCAATTCAGTAAATGGATGGGCCATTGATAATGCTTTTAATTGTGCGAGCTTTCGTTTATTGGACGGCCAAGGGAGTGGGGAGAGAGAGAGAGAGCGGGACTAATGGTCCATCTCGAGTGTTCAAAGACACTTGGCTCCTCGGATGAAAGAGGGAGAACGACATCCATTAAGGCGACATCCCATTCGTCTAACAAGCTGTCCTCTCTACCAGTGTACTTCTTCTCCCATCGAAGTACATATCGCCGAATGTAATTCAATTTGCCGAGCAGACGACGAGACAAACGAAGAGGCAAATTAGTCTGGCTCTCTTGAATACACGGCAAAATAGGAAGTACTCGGCGAGTAGAGCGGGGACCGTTGGCAATACCCAGTGCGCCAATAAGGGCCTCTATTTGCACAGCTCGGACGTTGATAAACTTCCCTAGGAACCGGTTACTATCAGCGGAAAGGGGCCCCCCTTTTTTCATTGGTTTAGCCGAGGCAATTAAACGGGAAAGGCACTTCTGAGAAGGCTACTCTCAGCGGGACACAGGGAACGGGAAAAGTTAGCGAAAAATTTCTCTAAAGCGCTTCTTTCGCGCACACAGGTGTGTGCAATCGCGTCGATAACCGACGGCGCGCGCTATACCATCTGCGAGTTCGCCGAGTTCTTCTCGGTTCTCGATTAAGAACATTCCGTGGATTAAAGAAAACTCGCCAGCACCGAGAAAGGTGGTGCTGGTGGTAGTATGCAATTTTCAGTGCTTTGAAATCGAGCCACCTTATTTTTTCCCTTTCACTCCCACCTGTTCTCTCCTCCCCGCCCCTCCTCTCCTCTCCTCTCCTCTCCCACCACTTTCTCTCGCACTCGCTCAATCACACCGACGCAAATATTTGCTCTCGAGCCGCCCTTCTCGAAAGGCTCATCCGTGCGCGTGTAACTTCAATATTATGAAAGAGCGTTTAAGAGCACTAGAGAGTGGCAGGGATTTCGAGAATTCATAGCAGCAAAGTGTCGGTAAATCAAGCGGGCAGGGAAGATGGTCGAAAAGTCTAATGACCGGAGACATCATCTGTGAATGGTAGTTGCTCGTGAATTTCTGATCATTCCAACTAATATCTAACGGGGAGGGGGAGCAATCGGTGAGCTGAATCAAAGTCGATTCAGAGTTCAAAAGCTGCGCGTCGGGAAGTTATCAAAGCTAAAGGCCGAACGTGATGAGGGAACTGGTCGGGCTTGGGGGAGATGGTTGCGGATGGTAAAGTGGGCTGGGAAGATGACTGTATGAGTAAAGGAGGGAGGATACAAATAGGGAGCGGTAGAGAAGAGAGCCGCAAGGATGTATTATCATCGCGGATGGCATCGGCTTCTTCTCCCGAGCAATTGGACGAGAAATAGCCGGCGGTGATCGAGCAATGTTATCCGTCTCAATCAAATCCTCTCTCCTTCGCGTTCCTGCCCGGCCGGCCTGGCCTCTCTACCTTTTCTCGGTGTAAGGCCAATTCCTCGCAGCCGTCTTCTCCCCTGCAAAAGGTAGTCCGAGCCTCTTCCACCTCTTTTACCTTGGAGCGAATACTCGCAGTTGTTGGAGAGTGCGATGCACCCGGGTGTTAGCTATGCCGCCGCTAGTACTCTTTAGAAAACCACCGAATAACATTAAATACTATTTTCCTTGGGAATGGGCCGCGTATGAGAAATCCTCGACAAATATTTGATCTCCTCTCTCTCTATCCATCTCCACTTTTTTCTCTCGACTTCTTCCTTTGCCCGCTGCGTCCCGGGATAGAGTACAATTTGCACGGAGTTTACCCAAAGTGGTTTGAATGGCGAGGAGAGGAGCCCAGAATAATTATCGTGCTAAAGGGCTGCAATTACAATGAGGTTTTCCGTTGTCGGTTCAGTTCTAGCCAGTGCTATCGCCATTCGGATAGATTCGCTCTAGATTTTCTAGGATCAAAGGGGCCCAGTTGGCCGAACAAGCACGAGACTAGCGAAATAGGTATGAACGACAGCCAACTGGCTAACAATTTGTATCGGGAAGCCTGTGTGTGAAGGTCCGAGTTGTGCAACGGGCTTTTCGGCCTCTTTTGTCCAGCAGGCCGATCGAAAAAGCTCTCTGGGTTTCTTGTCGCGCGGCCACGAACGTGCGCGCGCGCGCGCGCGTTTGCTCTACTAGAAGAGAATCCGATCGGCTGTTTAGTCATGCGAACGCGATGTTAACGACTGATTTCGTTCACGTTACGTACGAAATGAAAGTCCAGGGGTGGCCTGGCCTGGGCCGATTGCCGTTTGCTGGAAGCCTGCCGATCGCCCTCCATTCCACCGAAAGCGTTTGCAATCGCGATCGGATATCACCTCTCTCCCGATTTAGCTATCTGTTCACAGATACCTCGCTCCAGATCCGCTCAGCTTTTAAACACAAACTACGAATACCTCTGCCTGGATGCACCGCCGCGATTCATCTACGATTTGCGATCTCTTTCCCGGCGAAATTACATGTTGAAAACACACCTGGCAAAACCGCGGCTGCCGATACATCAGGCAGATGCGAGTGCGATCGTGCAAAAAAATATGTCGTCGACAGCCTCTCCGTTAGGAAGCTGGGTGCGCGCGCTCTACCCGCATCGTGTGTCAAAGTAAATTGTGTCAGCGTTCGAACGCCGATACTGCAGGTCATTAATATCGGTTGGGGTATCAGGGGATAGCAATTATCTAAAAGAAGGGCCTGCAATTGCCATCGAAGTAGGGACAGGGGGGGCGAAAGAAGTTAGGCCAGCCAGGAGGATGTATTTCCTCGAGGCTGATACTCTGAGAAATGGGTTTCTTGCGAGCGAGGAAAAAAGACCCTTTCGCCTGGACGTTCTCTCAGATATATGGCGCAATAACATCGAGAAAAAAATGTGCTCCTGATGCGAGGGGCCTTCGGCTAGCAGTACCGATAGACTTATGGCCCTCTACACCATCTCCCACCTTGTTGGCATTTTTATCCCCGACTCCTTCTCCATCCTCAAAGGATTCCTAAAGTTTTCGGCAATTCGCATTACGATGAATCTACGCGTCAGTAGATTTGAGTAGGTAGGAGAGAGTAGGTCCAGTAGACTCGGTCCTCTATATCTCAAGCGATTTAAATCATTCCGATCCCATCGAGGGTGTAATCGAGGCACGGCTGTATAGGGTAGGATCGATGCTTCATTAATTACAAATCCATTACGGGGCCCTGTAATGCGCCAGTGCATTTGCGCTCTCGAGAAGCCTGTATTCTGGTAGACCGCGTTCGCTCGACGTGTCTCTAGCTATCGAGCAAACCAACATGTTCAACCGCGTCTCTGCCATGTGAACCGGCCGTGACAGAGACGCAGCTCAAGCCCGCCCTTCCTCTTTTCGTTACTCCTCTAGTTTCCCGCGGAAATAATGAAAGAACGAAAAATTACAAGGCGCGCCACCGCGCCTTGCAATGCCAGGACTTCGCAATGCTTGCTTTGTTCGCGGCTTTTTCATGTTTCACAAGAGAATTAATTGGAAATTACTCTGCTTGGAGCAGATTGTTTTCTATTATATTCAACAACTGGGTATTGGAAACTGCAGAGCAGTTCTCCTCGTAAATCACGAGCCCTGAAATTGCAACGGACGATTATCAAAGCGTTTCCCTGCCCAGCGTCTTCGGTAATTGTTTTACGCTGCTTTCAGCCTTCGTTTTAATTTAATTCCCCAAGAGTGAGAGAGAGTGAGAGAGAGGGGGTGTTTCAGCGAAAATCCCAAACGGCACTTTCGCCCTGGATATTTCCCCATGAATACTGTAAAGTCCTGTTTGAGAGCATCGGGCTGTTTTTTTTTCTCTGCGCAAGAATGTCTTCCGCGCGCATTTGTCTCTGAATTTATCGCTTGTTATCCCCGGCTCTCCCTTCCCTTCCTTCTCTCTCTCCTCTCTCCTTCTTTCTAATTCAGTGTCCCGTTCGGATTCAATCTTTTCGCGGTGGCGGAGCTCTCTCTCTCGCATTTACCACATTTTTCGCCCAGCGTACAATTTCTGCCGGCGGTCCAGGTCCTTCTGTCTGCTCTGAATGGCAGTAAAAAGCTCGCAGATGTCGAGTGGTGGTAGCTCGGCGCTGCTGCTGCTGCTGCTGCGGCTGCTGCTGCAACCGTAAGGAAAAATCAAGGCGCGACGAGACGAATTACGGCAGAGGGGACACCACCCTTTACTCGCCAAGCGAGGATACACATGACGGGAGCTCGATCGAGTTACGGTCATTATCGATTTTGTATTAAGCATGCGGCCCAGGCTTACTGCTCCAGTAATCCGGAGCAGCGCGTGTGTGCTCTTCGATTCGGCTTTTTATCGATTCGTAATCGAAGTTGGGCGCACTCGGTAATGCGAGCGCGCCAGGCTATCGAGCTATGATAATGTCGAAAGTTATGGTGGCATTAGCATAGTTTCCCATCCTTCTCGTGAGCACACACACACACATATACATACTCGCCCTCTTTATCTATATCTATCTATCTGCGTACGTATGCAGGGAAGGCCGCGAGGAACGTGCGAGAACTCGCGCGCACCTTCGTTATCTATGCTGACCACATGCCGCCTAATCTTCTTCATTATATCTCAGCTCCTCTCTCTCTCTCTGTCCCTGCCTTTTCTCTCTCCGTTTTGCATTTGCATTAAACGAGAGAATGTTTGCGCACGCAGCTGACACTATCGCCCGCTGACTGCGCTGCCACTTTTTAGCGCAGCCAACGAGCCAGCCAGGCCCAGTGAAATACGCCCTACGTAGTCAGACATAGATTCTCCAGTTTGCATAGTAAAGAAACGTCCTAGTTCCAGGGGCATTTTCGACACGCACCAGAATAGGACAGCGGCGAAATAATTTCGCTTACGTGTTCCGGGTAAACATTGACTGTTGCCTGAGGAAGGAAGCTAGTACTTCTGGGCAAGTGTACGTAAGAGAGAGAGGGGAGGGTGCAGTGGGGCGGCGAGTTTAAAAGGAAGAAGGTAGGAGAAGAGCAAATTGCTGGCGCGTCTCTTTACATCGCCGTCTTCTTGGTCTGTTGCGAGTGGGGATGCTGGAGTCGTCGTCGTCGGAGGACTGCGGGTCTCCTGGAGGAGGAGAGAAGGACAAATGGGTGGCCGGGGTTCGGAGTAGTGGTGATGCGCTGGTGTGCACGGAGTGCCGCCGCGGGAGCTTTACGCGCCGCCGTCCTGGAATTTTCGGTCGGTTCTCGCGGTGCGCCCCGGGAAATTCCGGCAACGGCAATTAACGGGAGCACTTTAGTGTGTACCTCGTGGTCGGGCCAGACAAAGGGAAGGATTCGCTGATGGAGGCGGGCACGCGAGACTACTCCTCTCCCTCTTACTTCTCTCACTCCTCTCCTACCCTCTCCTATCCTCTCCTGCCGTCTCCTACCGTCTCCGCTCTCAGACAAACATTGTTGCATCGAGCTTCACCATTCGAGCCGTTCTCCCCGTCAATTCCTTCCTTCTCTCGCTCCTCTCCTTTCTTTTTGCCCTGATCTTGCCGACCGCGCGCAACCAACACGCGTTCTTTTCTCCCGAAACTTTCCACGAATTCTTCTTCTGCCTTCACGGCACTCCTCTTCCACCTAGCAATTTCTTTTTCAGCATGCCTCGGTGAAAGGGGACGAATCTTATCTTGACGCGTCTTGTACCTCCCATCGAGACTTTAGTACGCTCTTAATAGTATAAGAAATGACTTCGATCCTCCCTAGTATACTGTTATGGGAGATTCCACGATGAAATCAGGCTTGGCGAGGGACTCACAGGAATTCTCCGAGGTCCAAGTTCCGGCGGGTCGGATTTTACGGTCAGAGCTGTTGTCGCACATCAACACCGCCGTAACGCAGGCAGTTTCTGGTCATGCTTTAAAGCTCAATGGCAGATTATCGTGGACGCTGGAGCCAGCGAACAGCCGCGTTATTGCGCCTGATCGATGCAACGCACCTGCGTTCCCTCTGATTTATAGGAGCAACAGCCGCGGCCTCGTTTTAATCTCCCTTTATTCCTCGCCGTCGAAACGTTCATAATTTCGGGGATATACCGAGATTATTTCCGATCGAAGTTTATATCCTTGGGGAGGTGGGCGCTTCCGGGCGAGGAATCCTCTAGTAGTATTCGGGAGTGGAAGCCATTCAGAACAAGCGAGCACTTGCGGAAGGGCATGGCCACTTGACGATCAATCATTCCATGGTATAGGTATCCGGTTAGTCCGCCGCGCCGCGCCGCGCCGGCTGATGATCCATCAAGCGAGCTTCTTTGTCGGTCTCGTCGTTCCTTCCTACACCGAATTGCTCTCCCGCCCTGTCTCTTGGGTTATTAATAATTCCGATGCCAGACAGAGTGCATCCAGCCTAGTGCGCATCGTGCTCGCCCTCCCCACACCTTTTCACCGCAACTCACCCCGTTAAAGTTAAAGGAAACCCTCCTACACACACTCCGATCGTACTTCCTCCCTTTCTATTTCGCCCCGAAAATCCTCGCCTCGATAGTTACCGGATACTTTTGCCGGCTTTTGCCTCCGCGCGTTCATTGAAATTGTAAGTTCAATCGGGAAACAGCCGTTTCACTGGGAGTTAGGTGGATGGCGGGTTATGAGAAGTCGAGAAATAATTGATAGGAATGGCTGCGGTTCCGCCAGCGTTTCCCGATAGTTCCCGAAGAATTATCGCTGGTGAGTAGGCCAGCAGCCGCCACCAATCCCTTTTCGCAGCCTACCTTTTTCGGTAGCCTGCGAATAATTAATGCGATCTCTGATATCTGGCAAGATAGGCCTCTTTTTCTCTCTCTCTCTCCTTCTCAGGCTGATTTAGTGCACTCGTTAATACGTATCGGAGGCGTAAGTTCCGATCCCCTTGACGCTCCGGGCCGCACACCAAAGCAGTATTAAACATGGCTTGGGAGCCGATATTGAAATTATAATTTAAAGGTATACAAGCTACACCGAAGGCAAGCTACCAATTTAACCTTAGTGCGGAGTTGCTGAACTTTATTTAAAACTTTCGCGGACGACCGATGAGCTGCTGCTCTTCCCTCGCCTCTCTTCTTCCTCTTTCGAAGTCGTGTTGAAGCTTAAGAGTACTCGCTTCCCATCAAACTTGCCGCCTAGCTACTATATGCTTTTTAATAAACTCGTCGGGGAATGCCCAGAATTTCAATTATTGTCGAGTTATCGGTGCATCCGGATCGCAAATAGGCTCGGTCCACCTTTTGCTTTATTAAAGCGCGAACTTGTATTAGGAAGGGCATCTTGAGCGAGCGATGGGAAGCTGGCGGGCGCGGTGGGATCGCGTGAGCAGGCTGAATTTGGCAGGAGAGCACGTGGCCGCGCGCCGGCGCCGGCGCCGCTCGTCGTGCTCTCGACGGGATATTAAATAATGAAATATGTAAATAGTCTCTCTCACTCTTGAGAGCGAGAGGGGACTTGGTGCTCCTCGAGCGCCAAGTGCATTCAAGGCTCTTCGAGGACGGGAAGCGGCAAGTTATGCCAGGGCTGGCTGCCGTGCGTTATAAATCATTTGCCGGTTAAACGCACGCTCTCGCTTCGCGCCCGCTCGATTCCTCCCCGACGAAAATTCACCGTCGTCCTTCCGTCAAAGGAAATTAACTTTCGAAACTTGCGGCTCCCAGTATTTCCTAACACCAGTCATTCTCTCTTTTAACTCGAGCTGAATACTTTGATTGGAGTTGTCATTTCCTGGAGCGACTCCGCGTACAGAGCATCAATACTACTGGTACCATTTCAAAAAGCAGGCAGTCCCAATGGGATTGCGAATCCCGTATCAATAAGCGCGGCCCATCGAGTTGACAGTGCGGCCTTTTTGAAACAGGCGTCAAAACGCAAAAAACACGGCCCTTTCATAGAGTTCCAATTCAGCGGGTGGCCGAGCAAAAAGGCGGCGAATGAAGAGTGGCGAGAATCGATAGATCGAGGGGTGGCGTCGATAGTTAAAAGGGAAGGGAAGGGAAGGGATGGGATGAGTGTGAACAGGTAGGACGAAGCTGGCGATGTTGGATTCGGTTCAGACGAGAGACGAAAAGTTGAAAGGGTTTCGGTGGGGGGCGCGCGGTGTCAGAGAGGGACTGGGTGTGACAGGGTTGACTAGCAGTGACCGCGAACATCAACACCCTCCTCCCCTGCGACCCACCCCTTTCCTGCCGGCCCCCCTTCCCCTCCCGCCTCCTCTCCTCCCCTCTTGATCGACAGATAGGTGTGAGACTGGCTGGCCAGTTAGTGGACGGCCGCAATGTAATCATTTGCGGCGTTGGAATGGATGCAGCTAGCCTTCTCGTTCCACTTGTACCCTTCCTCATCCACCCCGCGTCACCCTCCCAGCTATCTCCCGATGCCTATCTCCCACTGGCCCTCTCCCTCTCTCTCTCTCTCTCTCTGACCTCCCTCCCGGGCTGAGGAGCACCAACCATCTGCCAAATCCTCCCTGCGGCTCGACTATCCGAGCTCCCTGTTAATAGGGATTGAGACCCTGGCCGAACGCCTGCCTCCAGCTTGTCCGTCGGCCCGATTGCAATTATGCCCCGAGACATTCCGACCGTATACTCTCCGCCTTTATGTTTTATAAGTCCCACAGGATTCCCAGTTGAAGTTGGGACTCTGTTGATTTTTTTGTTGTATTTATTGAATTTCGTTCTCTTGAAGTTGCCCGCTGGTAGTTTACACTGACAGAGATTGGATTTAATTGATGGCGTTGTCCGGATGAATCGGCCTGGTGAGCAAGGTCCGTTAATGCGAGACAAACTGTTCCGGATGGTGGGATCGGGGATTGGGATTACGTTGAGAATAAACCGATTATGACGCTGACTGGTTACACGTGACTTTGCAGCGGAGCGTGCGATCGGGCCGTAGGTCTATAGGATGTGGCAGCGAGGGAGTAGGGAGGGAGTAGCGGCAGCGATCAAAAGCAGATTTTGCTGGTACGATCGGCGAAAGCTCGGCTTACAATCGAGACCTTGGATATTAGCCCGCCGCGGGTAGGAGGGGCCTGGGGGGCGAGGAGGGAATTGATAGTTGAGCGGTGATCGCTCGGGGAGAGACAGAGATGGAGGGAGGGAGGGAGAGAGTTGGATCGCCTTGCCCGCAGCGAACGCAATGGCTCGTCTACTAATACGGGCGTCACCGTAGATAGGAGAGAGGACAGGACATTGCGATTGGAATTATGCGGCGAGGAATTGCAGCTCGCCCCGGGCGATGCATCCTGCGCCCCAATCCGATCGGACTGACGGTGACCGTGGCCCATCGAAATTTTGCGATAATTCGTGGGATCGGCCGATGAAGCGGCCGCTTTCCCAATGTTCCTGCGATAGCCCGCCCGTTAATTAGTCAGATCACGGACGAGCACTGCCTCTAACGAGAGTAAACTGTAATTAATTTCGCCCGACGCCGCTGGCTTCAAGGCACTAGGCAGGAAACATGCTGAATTGGGTCGCGCGCGCGCGCGCGTTCGCTCGCTCGCTCGCGTACGTTTTGTCCGGATTTAATTATATTTTAATGCTCCCCCACCGTCCCCTCGTCCCCTCGTCCATTGTCCTCTCGATCTTCTCTTGCTCCTGCTGAATTTAATGCTGTAATTACTCCAAGCTCTGAGCAGAATAATCAGATTGGCGTTTAGAGAGAATTCCACGGATACTTGGCGCTGTTAAAGGGTACGGAACATGACATCGCTCGTCGAGATTCACGGCATTCCGTCGCTCGACACGCTACTTCCGACAAGTGTGCCTGATATCCCCAGCCAGGCCCTCCCGGTCCTCTACACCAATCCCTGCTGAAAGTAATTATCGCCCGATAAAACCTGGCATCAATCAGTTATCGGGGGATTAGCGTGATAGAAGTTTGTAGCTGGTGATCCATTATCTCGAGTGGGCTTGTGACACATTCAAGGTAAATATTGGCATTGGCTCTCATTAACTAACGCCGGCAGCAGTTGATCCAAGCCTAACAGACTGCAAAAAGTGTGTGTGCTCTCTCTCTTTCCCTCCAAGCGGCGGCGGCGGCGGCGTCGGCGTCGGCCTCGTTCTATATTTGCGGCAAGAGTTACTGAAAGTGCTCGAGATAAACGGTGCAGCCACCATTCTGGCAGGAAGCCAACGATGTTCCTTCCGCAGCATCCACCTTCGTCAAAGCCCTGCTCGTTCTACTCTCTCTTCTCATCTCCTCTCCCGCGCCGCCGTTACCGGCCCTTTTTCCCTCCGCCTCCTCCTCCTCGGAGGCTCACCGGAACTTTCCTCAGTTTTCCGCGAATTTAATTACGTCCACCGGTGCACTCCAGCGTCATTCCATATTTATTACATTTTTTTCCTTCTACATCCGATCGGCGAACTTATAGGGCGGCCACGGCTGCTTAGAGCGTAGCAATCGGCTGGCGGAAGCCACGAGTTTATCCGCACTTTTTCCGCCCCTTCTCGAGGAGTAGCTCTGCTGCCACTGCCGCTGCTGCTACTCTCGCGGCTTTAATGGTCCTCGAAAAAAAGTTTGTTCCCGAATTTCGCGCAAGCATCTCTCTGCCATCTTGATTAAAAGCGTATATTTGAAGTGGCTCTTCTTTGGCCGTAAATCAAGCCGATGCAACGGTTACCTGTAACCTTAGTGAAATAATTATCGTCTAGATTTCATATTGCATCCTGGTTACCTCCAATTTCTCGTGGCTCCTCGAGTCTCAGTGATTGGTTTAGACCAAGCGGAGGAGCGGCGAGGCTCTCGTGTTTTCAGAGCCACTCGGATTTTAAGGGAGCAGACTGCTTAGGAAAATTCAGTATTCTCATAAAACCGGCGCTAATTGAAATGTCTGGCCAGCAAGGAGAGAGAGAGAGGAAAGAAGAGAGGATAGGATGGTGGCTGGTTGGGGTTGGCCAGAGCCCGGCCAGCTCTCCAACTCGAGACCAGCCACGAAAGACGCTCCCCACCTCCGAGGAACGAAGGGAAGGCATCCCAGGGCTATAATATCGTAAAGGGTATAAAGTAAAAGCGTCGCAGCGGCTGGCTCGCAATTATCGAGTAACAGTGTAACCCGATTAAAACTGCCGGCTTGCGAAATTGCGAAATCATAATGCAATAGGAGAGCGTAACCGCGAGGGCGCCCCAAAATCGCTTTTACCCTCCACCTTCGTGTCGCACATAACCTCCTATAACTTCCAATCTGGCAAAAACCCTTCGGTGGATTTTCCATGTAATAAATGCGGTATATCACGCCTGCTCCTAATGAGACAGACATGTGGACGTTGCTGGCTTCAGAATTCTTCAGTTGGCCTTCCAAAGGCCAGCAGTACCTTACGTCGAGACCGCCACCTATCAAGATATCCTGCTGGCTTTTAATATGAGTCCATCCACCGTCTGCAAATTAATCTTCCCCAAAGAGAAGTTCATTTTTCCCTGGAGCTTGTATGTCAGCTAGAATTTAATAAATTTCCGGTATTTAATTAGGAAGCTTTTCTGCGCCGGAATAGAGTTTATAACACACTGCTTCTCAACTGTATGTTCTTTTGCTTTCAATGGCAAGCTCCGGCCCGAAGAGTATGGATCAGGAGGCAGAATGGATTGGATAGGGTAATTAATTAAGTGTACGGGGCAACAGCGTTCGAAAGTGTTGCAGTGGAAGGCCGGGCCGCGCGTTATTGCCCCGCAAACTGCATCGACGAAAGGGATATGATGGATTACACCTCGGCTAAAGAACTTTCCATGCACTTTCCTTTTTTTCTGCCAATTCTTTCGGGGCGACAGGGATTTGCCAGGTACTCCCCGGTGATCCTGTCGCGAGGATCGCGCTGGTAAAGTGTCTAGTCATCGGTCATTAGCATGGATATATCGCGGGAGCGTCTTCATTACTCACGCAGCCCGGGGCAGCCCGGGCGACAATGCATATTATCGATTAACAAGACCCTCGCCTCTTGATAATTACCATCTCCATTACTGATTTTTTTCGAGCACGCCGACGGCACACAGTCTGAAGGACTAAGCTTCCGGGATAGAAGGGCTTGTGCAAGGGCCGATCGATGATTTCGCATTCCCGCGATCGGTGCCTCGTCCGCCAAACAGAACCCACTTTCCACTGGTCGCACCAGCCTTCTCCTTTTAACACGGGCTTGGAAACATCATTCTAGCTAATTAGGAGGCTAATGGGCCCCATGAATGGGTACTTCCGCGCGAGTACCTTCTTCCCATTTTCATACGACGAGCTTTTATGCGCGCACATATAAACCGGCGAGCAGGCGGCAGCGAGGCCAGGCCATGCCATGCCAGACGGCTTTCGAGGATGCGAACGAGAGGGAGAGAAGGAAAGTGAGAGAGACAGTGATAGAGGGAGAAAGGTAGTAGCGGCGAGGCCAGTCGTAACTGGAAAGTGACAACGCTCGCCGAGGGGAGAGAGTACGCTGCGAAAGTGTCAAGTGTCGATGAACCTGCCAGCCGCCAGTCTCATTCACCTGATGCTCACTGCCAGCAGAGAGGAAACCAGAGAGAGATTCGCTCCATTCCCGAGTCCCTCCCTCACCGACCACCTTTCCCTCTCATGCCGTCCTGTTGCGGCTCATCGCATCCTAGTGATTGCCACCTCGAGAATTATTCCAGTAGTATAAGCCGCGTATGGTCAGACGCGGCGGGCGGCGGTATCGAGCCAGCTAGCCAATCATAGCTATAATTCCGAGTGTGGACTGGACGCGGTGCCGCTGGCATTCGCCGAATTCAAACGGTCCTTGGCCGTGCTAGCCCCTCGGCTTCCAGCCACTGTGTTTATTCTATCAGAGTGCTAATGCGATCGGCTGACCCCCATTGCGCCCCAAATATTCATTTATTTACCGAGCAGTCAGCGAATCAGCGGAGCAAAACGCGGCGCCCAGCCACTCCTGAGCACACTTCGCCCCGGCATTTTCACGAAAAGTGTTAAGTCAACACTCGATCCTCGATGAGGTCCCTGGCACTCCTCGAAAGTAAGCGAGCGCGCCCGCGCCCGCGCAGTCCATTATCGTAACAACCGATTGAAGTGTACGCCAGCTTCCTGGATACACATAGCTCTAAATTTATAGGGGCGCAGCAGCAGCCAGCGGCTATTATTTTCCATCTGATAGAGCATGCTTAGCCGAGAGGTAGGAGAGAGAGAGAGAGAGGGAGAGAGTACGTGTATGAATCGAACATTGTACAGTGTGCTTGCTTGCTACTGGTTCAACAGGAGCGGGTGTGTGCTAGCTCGTTGATTCGGCTAAGGCTGTTTCCCCGCGACATTAATGGGGCGTTAATTCATCGCTGGTTCGCACTCCGGTGTAGCTCTGGGCGCTCGTCATTAATGCGACGAGCGTCGTGGAAGAACAGTCTGCTCGTTAATCACTCCCGAGATTCCAAAATTCGCCCTTGAACTCCTCCCCACAGAACCATCGCCCTCTTTTCCCACTAGAACGTACATCTTTCGACTAGCTTATTAATTTGCCGTGGATGTTTGTTTTTGCTTGTGATTTTTGCGAACCAGCCGTCCGAAATGTTGAGCAGTGTATTCAGTGACGGCGACGAGTAGTAACTATTACGGGCTGGTGACCAGCACCGCGAAGGTTTACGGTTCAGTAACGAGGAAAATGAGGCCGCAAATGCATACTGTGGCCGCTCGTACGCTAATTAATACGGGCCTCGTAATAAATCGGTCGAGGAACGTCCATGAAACCGAGCGGTAGAAAGCCGAAGCGAATGATATGTCATGTCAGAGGAGAGTAAACTGGAGCAGGGTAGATGCCGGGCCACGCATCGGGAACGATCGTAATCCGGA
Source organism: Ectemnius continuus (assembly GCA_910591665.1). Taxonomy (NCBI): domain Eukaryota; kingdom Metazoa; phylum Arthropoda; class Insecta; order Hymenoptera; family Crabronidae; genus Ectemnius; species Ectemnius continuus. The sequence goes on from OU342866.1 coordinate 1,460,285, forward strand.
AGCACGGAATCGTGATGCCAGTGACCTGGACCCAATATCCGAATTTCGGTTACGTCAATCGATCCGGTTAGCCTTATTCCATCCCGCTCCTCCTCATATTCCTGAGCACAGTCCACCCTTATCGTCCATCCGACTTCATATTAACCCTCTTACACCAGGGAAGTAACGTAAAACGCAACAGATATTCGATCAAATCAGTGCGATGTAGTTTTACGAGGGCCGGGAAATTGACAAAGTCGTAAAGTTGCTCGTCCGCGAGGTTCTCACTCGTAAAGTTGAAATCTCCGTGGAACAGGGAGAGGTAAGACGCTGATGGATAGGAAAGTATGTCGAACGAGCGGGAACAGCCCCCTAATGGGCGTTCTCCAAGTTAAGGAAAAAAAAGGATCTCCTTAGAGAAGGAATCACTTCGGCGCGGTTGTACGATTCCCGCTGAGTTTGAGAAACAGGACTGCCGCCGCTTTTATTGGCAATTACGATCCTTTTCAACTGTCATTGGAAAGCAGCTTCTCCCGATCGTGATGAACGAGTCTCAGCTCGCAATGGTCTTGATTAAGGGCTATTTCCCAGAGATAACAGCTTCAAAGAGTTGTGTTCGATTGGAGAGCGGTCGTCCTCCCTTAGTATTGGCTGGGTGGGCCGCGGCATTTCCTTGGGATTTCCCGTTCTAGCAGCCGGAACTTCTTCGAGGATCTTTGGCAGGAGATCTAAGGATATCCTGGACACGGGATGGCCATTCCATTTACTAAAGGAAGTTTCATATCCAATATGGCCACTCTCGATGCCCTTCTTAAAGGCTGCTGCTACTGCTGCTGCCCTATGAACGCGAGAGGAGATTTACGAAGGCGAGGAAGAGAAGCACCATTCAATGAGAGAATTTTTCAAGAATTCCAATCTCCCATCCGAGCTCGCGAGCCATACCTTTAATATGTCAAATTGCACTCGACCAATTCAAGAGAAATGTTGAGAAATGTTTTCATCCCCGTCTGACACGCTGATCGAATTTCCCCCTCTACTATTCTCTGGCAAACAAGGGCGAAAACGTCTGGTTGGAGATGAGGAGGGATCGGAGCACTCGAGTACTTTGTATTTAACCGGACCACGAAGCAGTTGGGTTTTGATCGCCAATGGGGATGGAGCTGGAACGCGACGATGGTTGCTGCGGCGGTCTCTAATCGTCCGCAAGCCGCTTAACCCATACTCTACCGACTCCAGTCTCCTCCTCTTCCTCCTCCTTCACCTAGGATGTTCTCCACTTGCCGGTACTCGTACACCAGCCACCAGAAATGCATAAGCCACCCCGCGCACTGATAACCTACCGACTAATTCGCCCGAACCACTCCCGATTCCAGCCCCAACTCCATTCCCGACCGACCTTTATCCCAATCCTCCGATGGATTTTATTCCAAGCTCGCGTTACACCTGCAATTCGAGCTACCCTGCCTTTCATTATATCTTCTTTAAGGAGATACGTACATGCTTTGGTAGTACATACGTCACTCTGTTTTATTGCGGTCTCTGAAACACGAGGGGATTGAGAATTTTCCGGCAAATAATTGGGGGGTGGAGCGGTGGATGGCGATGTAAAAAAGTCGAGGAGGCATTTCTGCGCGCTGATGTACTAGTATAGGACGCGAGGGTTCTGAGCCTCGGGCATTACTACATATCCCTCTTCAGTGGAAGCCTCGAGCAGCCTCCGGAATAGTAGGATCCGGTAACAGAGATATCCCTAGCGGCGGTGATTCCTGAAATAAGTGTAACAGAGACCACCGCCAGCGGAGACTGGAAGCCCCGAAAAACATTGTGCGAATTACTTCTCTTCCGAAAGGACGCGCGGAATTTATGGCGGGATAAGCGGAACACGCGCCTAGAGAGAGGTGAATGGACCGTGGCTCCGGTAACCATTCGCTCTAGTTTCCCGCCGGCTGTTCCACCGGAGCTTCAACTTTTCCGTGAAAGCCCTTAAAGGGGGACGGTCCACATATTAGAGAATCGAGCCAGCTTTCCCTAAAGCGGCCTAAATCAACTCGTCCACCACCGCCTATGTACGATCCTGCCAGTTCATTTCTCACAACTATTCCCCCTTTGGGATTCCCTCCACGAATACTCTCCCTCCAATGATAATTCAACCTATCTGACATTCGCGTGATATTCCGCTGAATTTGTCCGGTGAACCTCTGGAAAGGTACAAACTACGCCGGGCTCTTGAACGGCCCGGCTGCCAGCCTGGTGTCAACTAGTCAGAATGAGAGACTAGGAGAGCATGGAAAAAGGGCGAGAAAAATAGCCGAGAAACGCGCACCGTCCTCGCTAATGACAGCGAGGCGACGACGGCCAGTTTCACGTTCGAGCTTTCATTGGCAGGTGAAAAGAGGGGCGTGTGTATCGACAACCTGCGAAAGCAGCCAAGCCCTGCATCGAAACGCGGCGACAGCAGTTGCTTCAGATCGTCCCTGACACGAACATACACACAGCAACCTAGACAGACAGCTCCCAATTCGACGGACGCGCCAGCTTTTTTCCTGCAAATTTTCCCACCAATTTAGCACACCGTCTCTCTCTCCCTCTCTCGTCTCCTTCAAGCTTTTTCTGATAGTCACCAACAACTTTTTTCCGCTCGACTTAACGGAAATGCCAGGATTAATATTTTATTTATCCGCTGCATAGCGCGCTTCCCCTTTAAATCCATAGCAAAAGAAAAACTCTCCCTCTGCCAAGTTCATCCCGGCGAATTTGTTTACGTCTCCTCGGGACTTGAAAAAACATCGAGGACTCTCTTGAGACTCGTCTCGATCATTTCACGTGGAAAAGAGCCTTGGAGGAAGAGGCAGCTGGATCTTACGAGAGTTATCGCCTTCGTCGATTCACCGGGAGTATTCATCGAGTTACATTGATTCAGGTTGTCAGTCTCGTTGGGGCTGAATCTCCAGAATTTCACAGACGACTGGGAAGGTGGTGGTGGTGGGCGGTGGGCCGCGCGCCGGTAAATTATTTGTGCGGCGTTGGGGCGTGTTTCGCCGAGCTGTTTTACAAATCCGCCTCGTTACTTACCACAAGCTGTTCGTCGCCATGCATTATTCATGCTGGTGTAGCGGCTCCTTTCCGCCGAACGTATATTTTATTTCGATCGAGCAGAGCGCGGCAGGGACCGGAGCATCTCTCCTTTCGGAGCGAAGCCGATTCCTCTGGCACTCCTAATCCAGCGGCAGGAGACGCTTGCTTCGAGCCTCGCTCGAACCAGAGCCGAGCAAAGAAAAGGGGGCCGAGCGCATTTTATCCTTGGTGACGTGAACCAGTGGACACACGCGTCATTGATTCGGTAACAAGATAGCGGTTATCCACTCGGCGAGCTCCATTTGTTCTCGAACCGTGGCTGCCTTCAAGTGGGATAATTTTTCCTCCCCGAATTGGATTGCCAAGGAAAACTGGCCGCTCTGTTATGACGCGCGCGCGCGCTTGTTCTTGATATCCCCCATCGCTTCTCACAATACCTTCTTCTTCCATTGGTTGAAACTAGCACTTTCAAATGCTATTCTCGTTAATAGGGCCACCATTAGAGGAGGAGAATGCGGTTGCGTAGCGCGCTCACTACGCAAATCGTCCCCATGAATTATATGCATCACGAGCCAGGAATTACTCTTGCATTTGAGTAGGGCACGTGGCAGGCAGCCGGGATGGCCCATTCCAGCAGGCGCGTTTAATGCGCGCTGAATACACTTTCCCCGCCTCTCATTTAATCAAAACGCGTCCCAGCACTTTTTCCCCCATTTTCCGGAGGGCACAAATTGTGCGCGCGAGCCCCTTCCCCCCTCGACACCGTTAAACCGGCGATACTTTCCGTGGCAGCGTTGATGGTGATCGATCATTCTCAGCCTGACATTACGTGGATATGCATGCAGATAGAGCAGCTAGATTACATTCAACAGGGATCCAGTCGTTTGTACAGATTACTAATCTATTTGGTGCCATAGGAATGCAGAAAAACGAGACTCTATTTACAAACTGCCCTAAATCTCCGCGAAAAAAAATATGTCGCGAATGAATAACAGTGAAATAATCCACGAAATGAGCGAGAAGAGTGGTGGAGTGGTGGGAAGTGAGTTTGGAAAAGTGAACGCGCCTGAAGAGATTAAAGGTCGTAGAAATAAGGTGGAACACTGGCTAGAGTGAATGTTGGGAGGATGTGGGGCGTTCGGGGCACGTAATTACGGTGGATTATCGTGGATCTGGACGAAAGGGGGGCACCTGGCCCGGGGGGCGTGCCACCCTACTGGGGAACGCAGCCCCTCGGGGGGTACGTGCCCGAAGGAAGCCCGATGACGCTCGTTACATTTACATTTCGTACTCCCTGCTGGCCGAGCTTCATCTCTTTGAACAGGTAAAACGTCAACATGCAAATACTTCTGTTACAATTATAGTCATACACACAATAGTTCACGCAGCGAATTTGTTCGAGTCCGACAGCAGTCATTAAAGAGATAGTAGTGAAATTGTCGTACAGCAAGATCTTCCATCATTTCAACTGTACGATTCGGGAAGGTTGGCACAATAGTAACGCGAGCATTTCATTCAACGACGGCAGAACTCTCGACTGGATAGAAGGCAATTACGTATGAATGGAATAGCTGAAGGCCATTTTTGCCACTGATTAAACGGCGCGCCTGCACGCAATATTCCTGCACCGGTGAAAGCGCAGCCTTTCATCTTGAAGGAGGAAAGGAAGATGAGACGGAAGTTCTGGAAATCGAAAATCATCGAAAACCTCCAAAAATCTCATTTCCCCAGCTTGGTATATCGAAGCTGCGCGTTAATGCAGTTCCTAGGGATGTTCGCCGGTAATGCATTCGACTGATATACGATCCGCAACGATAGATAAACGCGGCGAGAAGCAGTCGTCTCTCCTTACTGGCAAATGCACTCATTAGTCATGTTCCTTGGATGAAATGTGCCATAACAGGCTAGCTGGTGCCTCATTCGGCGATGATAAATGAGGGAAAGTATCACTGCTCCACTCGAAGATGCAGTTTCCCTCTGCCGGTAGGAGACAAGCAGGCAGGCAAGCTTCCAGTGCTATTAGCAGACTTAATGGAAGGTAATGGAGCAGTTTGGGAAAGGTGGATTACATTCTTGGCACGGGGACACTGAAGCGTGTAGCAGCCTGCTTACATCCTTCATGGGAAAGTAAATCGGTTGGTTCTTGGCAGAGTTGGAGTGTCATCAAGTTCTCCGGGAGGATGGTGGGACACGCGGAAACCGGCAGATCGCACTTCGCAATAACGTTCTGGTCTAGTCGGCCGATTTTTTTCCACTCCTCTCCGTCCGGGAAAATGTCTCCTCGGCGAGTGTCAGCGCGCCGTCAATTCGTCCGGAAACTGTGCAGCTGGAAAATATCGTGACCCGTCGATCCGCGAATCCAGATGGGAATCCTGTACCACATGCCGTCTGCCATACCAACCCGGCGCGGCGTCGAAGCCGCCCACTCGTCGCAGCAACGCTGTACCGGGCCCTCAAAAATCCGCAGATCTCGAGCAGCAAACCGCTGCCTGCCTCGCCGCGCCACGATCGAAGGCGTACACCCGCATGTTCTCTCCCCGACAGCCATCGGGGATATATGAAATATTCCACTGGATTTTCCAGCGCTCCATTCTTCCGCGATTTTGGGCGCGCCCGCTGCTAAAAGTATAATGTGCTTGCCAGAATAGGGGAAGAATAGGGCGCCCCGAATATCCCAGGCATTACGGATGAAAGAGCCAGATTGAATTTTAACATTTCATTCATTGACAAAACACCTGAATACTCCGGCCAATTGTTTCCACCAATTGATCAATCAAGAGCGTGTTAATTGGAACTTTGAGCCAACAAGGATAATAGAACCTCGACAATTTTAGTCTGCCAGAGCAGACGTACAAATATTTCTTAATTCACTGCCATCGTGCCTGTCCATTTATTTCCATCGCGCTACAGTTCACCACGTGGAAAGCCGGCATAAATCATTTCTATCGGCTGCAGGGGGTGGCTGCGACGGCAGGCGGGTACACGTCAACACGATGACGAAACACCATTGGCTGGATTCTCCTGTGGTGGTAGCGAGGCCGTTCTACACCAGGCGTGCCGCTATTTTCACCGGCGGAAATTGACGCGAACCTTCGCGATCCCCAGCACAGATATATCCGGATGACGCGCGATCCCTGATTTGATGGTTCTTGATAAACCATTCTTCGATCCTTCGGCATTCGTGCACATTGAAGGAACAGTCAAATATTTGCCGTATTAATATTCAAACAGACTGGAAATTCAATTGTCCAACAGTTTGAGCAATATTCCTTGGCATTTGTGTTGACGAAATGGTTTGATTTTTGTTGCAGGACCTGCAGTCGGAGATCGAAACCCATCGTGATGTGTACGCCAATCTGAATGGCACTGGAAGAAAATTGCTGAGCTCCTTGGCAAGTCAAGATGACGCGGTCATGCTACAACGACGCCTCGATGAAATGAACCAGCGATGGCATCACCTGAAGGCGAAGAGCATGGCTATCAGGTAGATCATTTTCAAATCTCCATGTATCACAATTTAACAGAATGTCCCGTCATTCCCACGTTCTCTCTGCCTCCGAAGCTTTTCCTCTTTCATAAGAGCGTGTGTACATATGAAGACATACGTGTGGCCGACGTCACTTTTAAATCCAATTAGTGATCGCACTGAGAGCTGTGACAGCTGGAGAGAGCCAAACTTTTCCGTCCCCGTGAGCCGTAACAGGTGCGTCCAGATGAAAAAGGGATTTCAGTGCACCGAGAGAAAAAGAGAGGATGACAGTGACAGAGACAGAAGGATGATTCAAAGGAGAGCGTCAAAGAGAGCCACGTGTTCACTCCCGGAAAGACAGCGTAGTTTTCGCCAATCCCTCTTTGCATTCCAGTCCTCCTCGCTCTTTCTGCTTCCACACTTCGGTCATTGTGTTTGCTTAGGACTAGACACACTTTTTGGCAAGAGTCGTCTCCTGCCAGTGGTGGTACACTCAGAAACCACGAAGCGCCAGTTATTTTCTTCCATGTCCACCGGCCAACAATGGCTTTTGATGTGCAAACAATCCCAAAGATTTCCGTGGTTGTGGCTGCTGGGGTCAGTAAACCTTGTACACTACGCACCGGGTTAACTATGGACCACTAAATTCCGGGAGGTGTTCTGTTCCTCTGATGACCACACTCCTCACGCAACTATGCCTTCCTTTGAAACACGTTTCACCAAACTTTCCACATTCCCAAAATGGCAAACCATCATGCAAACTTTCTTGTACCGGTGGAAAGAGTTCAGGAAAATCTAGCCCATGTCGGGAACAAGACGCTTCTAAAAATTCATAGTCCTTTGATGGCAATGACATTTCGAACTCGTTTTCCGAGGAGTTCTCTTATTAGATCAGTGTTATAAGGAGCACAATATTCCAACTTTACACTTTTCAATTTCCACATTCTTTCATCGAAGTTAACTGTTGGCAACTCGTAGAATCAAGTGGCAGTTATTTAGTAGATGGGCCGGGCTGATTGTCAGAAGTTTCAGTCAGATTTCGAGGGTCAGCTTTAGCCGACGAACACCTGCGAAGTTTGGTCAAGCGATTACCGTGCTCGTACACGCTCCGCTAGATTATTGCAAGGTGTGTGTACCTTGGGGCCAGGTTTGTTCTGCACTTGCCACTCACGAATAATAATAGGCAGAACCCTCTTTACCGCGAACAGAGAAAAATAGTAGCCTACATAAGGTGAAAATGTCGAGTAAACCGTTACAATCAAACGATTTCTTTAAACGACCCCTTGAAAAAATTGCGAAAAAATGAATTTTGAGCTGGGGCCCTGGAATTTTTTCTACTTTCTCCTCGATGCAAAAAAACACTTTCGACAAAGTTTCAGCCCCGGGAAAGGTCGGGAAGATAAAAAAACATGGCAAAAACCATTGAAATGAAATATTCCAGATCGGTTTTCCATGTGTTTTAGGTAGAATTCCGGCATTTCCCCCACAACATTTATGTTTTTTATCCGTTTTGAGACACGAGCAATCGAAAAATCAAGCGTTCGTCCCGGTCCCAGAACCTTCGAAAAATCGAAAATTTTTGAAGGGGTATGCCTTAAAAAATTTGCGAAAAAATGAATTTTGAGCTAGGGCTCTGGAATTTTTTCTACTTTCTCCTCGATGCAAAAAAACACTTTCTACAAAGTTTCAGCCCGGGGAAAGGTCGGGAAGATAAAAAAACATGAGGAAAACCGTGAAAACGAAATATTCCAAATCGGTTTTCCATGTGTTTTAGGTCGAATTCCGGCATTTCCCCCACAACATTTATGTTTTTTATCCGTTTCGAGACACGGGCAATCGAAAAATCAAGCGTTCGTCCCGGTCCCAGAACCTTCGAAAAATCGAAAATTTTTGAAGGGGTATGCCTTAAAAAATTTGCGAAAAAATGAATTTTGAGCTAGGGCTCTGGAATTTTTTCTACTTTCTCCTCGATGCAAAAAAACACTTTCTACAAAGTTTCAGCCCGGGGAAAGGTCGGGAAGATAAAAAAACATGAGGAAAACCGTGAAAACGAAATATTCCAGATCGGTTTTCCATGTGTTTTAGGCAGAATTCCGGCATTTCCCCCACAACATTGATGTTTTTTATCCGTTTTGAGACACGAGCAATCGAAAAATCAAGCGTTCGTCCCAGTCCCAGAACCTTCGAAAAATCGAAAATTTTTGAAGGGGTATGCCTTAAAAAATTTGCGAAAAAATGAATTTTGAGCTAGTGCTCTGGAATTTTTTCTACGTTTTCCTCGATGCAAAAAAACACTTTCTACAAAGTTTCAGCCCGGGGAAAGGTCGGGAAGATAAAAAAACATGGAGAAAACCGTTGAAATGAAATATTCCAGATCGGTTTTCCACGTGTTTTAGGTCGAATTCCGGCATTTCACCCACAACATTTATGTTTTTTATCCGTTTTGAGACACGAGCAATCGAAAAATCAAGCGTTCGTCCCGGTCCCAGAACCTTCGAAAAATCGAAAATTTTTGAAGCCCGGAAAATGTCGGGGAGGCCGGAAAAGGTGGAAGAAACCATAGAAAACAAGCATCATTTCGCATGCTAGCTGAACAAATAGAGATCTAATTGTTGGTTTAACAAAAGCTAGTCTTGATTTTATTACTTGAATCGCCTTACACTTTGTGGACCCCACGAGCGCGAGCCCTTTCCACTCTGCTTTCAGCAGTAGCAGTCCGTAATCGGATTCCGTGTACGGAACTTTATAGCGGTGTTAATTCCAGAAGGAACTTCGAACCCATAGACTTATCTTGGCGAACTATGCAATTCCCCGCGTTCCTCGAAGGTCTCTCGCTCCCCCGAATTTCTCGTTGCGCCCCGAACTTGGTAACTCGCGACATACGGGAGTAGGAAAGCTGCGCCGATTTATCGGGGAATTCGCATGATCGCATTTTGCCTCTCCCAATAGACGGCAAGCTTATTTTCTACCTGATCTCTCTCCTGTATCATCTTTTCGTCTCCGCAGACGAAAAGTCGATTGCGTTTACCGTATCCCGACAGTTTAGCTCTCGCAGTTGTACTATGTGTGACATATGTGTATTTATTTTAAACGATGCCATTCATCTCGAGTCATGCGAACGAACCTCGAGTTCCATTTATTCGTATTTTATTTCGAGCTCTATTTCGAAACAATGACGGTCTCCATAAAGAGTCGGAATCGGGTGAACAGGTAGAGGGAGAAATAAAAGTTGACAGAACGAGATCGAGTGTGGAAAGATTGGTGAATTTCGGGGGCGGTCGAGTGTCGGTCCGATAAAGAGTAGCTCTCGAGGGCATTAATTTTAATCTGGATGGGCGGCCGATCGAGAGAGGGGGCGGAACAGCAGTGGCATCGTCCGCGGGAGGACTCGGAAATTTAAGTAGCGCCGATAGCGCGTCGTCAGCACCGAGTGCCGGCCTCCTAGCTAGGGTTAGACCCGGATAGAGTCGAGCAATCAGTCTCCATTAATTAGTCCGAGCCGCTTGCGCTCGTGCGCGCTCACCAGCTTGATTACCGGAAGCGTATTCCTCGTGAACGTGGAACAACGGGAACTGCGAACAGAAGGACTAGCCGCCGCTCAATCGTTTTCTCGTTCTAGCTAACGTCTGCCTCCATTCTCTGCCTCTGGGAATTTAGCCTTTCCCATGTCTGATTTCTGATTCCACCCTCCCTTCCCTTCTCTCTCGCCCTTCCTCCCTTCCTCCCTTCCTCCCTTCCTCCCAGTCTCCCCTTTCTGCCTGGATGCGATCATCACTCTCTGCTGATCGCAGTGAACCATATTTATCGGTGGCCAGCAAATCTCCCGCTCACTGGCTCCACCTTTCTCTCTCCCTCCCTTTTTCTCTCGGTTAGTATAGTCTTCTCCTCGAGTTTTTGCGATCGGCCGTCCTCGCTCGCTTTTCGAGGGCAATCCGCAATCAGGCCACAAATGCCGGCTGAAATGCTGATCCCGATAATTCGGGCGGGCGATCGTTTCTGGCAGTGACTTCAACCAGGCCGTAGACCAGCCGTTTCTGATACCGAGAACGAGAGGTACACGTATCATATGTATATATATCGTGGACAAAATTTTCGAACGAGAGAGCTTAGTTGGAAGAGCAGTAGTCCGCCGGCCTCGGCTCGCTTTTGTGAAACTGTGATTGGGATTGCTTTTTGAGAGGGCAACCACCGAACCTCTCTATCTTCCATCGACATTAAACGGAGCCGGCTTAATCGAATGGAGACCTTATTAGTTCGCCGAGGTAGGGGGATTATTTCCCAGTTATATAATTACCATAAAGAAGCCGAGCATTCGTTGATCCCCCTTTGCGGATCAACTGGTTCAACCCTTGGTTAATGCGAAAATAATTATCGATCTCTCCTCCAGCTGGTAGAGAAAGCGCGTCAATGGGAGCTTGATGTTTCATCTGTTGGCAGAGTCCCTGGTGTGTTAATCAGCGTGAAATTAATGACACGCGTTACAGCATTATCTCGATTTGTTATTGTCTGAGCGTGGATATAGTGGCAGCGGCGTTGAGCGGGCGGGGAGGTGGGAGCCGGGCGAGAAATGGGGAATTTCATAGTTGGCGCGCAGGAAGAGAGCGAGATTTATAACGAGAGGCGACGAAATATATAGATGTCGGCCGAAAATCCCAAGGGATGTCTCGCGGCGTTGGTGGTGGCGGCGGGAGGAAGGGAGGGACGGCGGAGGGACGGAGGGCGCAGAAGGGCGGATTGGCGCGGGAGAAATCAATAGCAAGAGCAATTAGTTAGCGTAGCACGCGCCGGAGAGAAGCACCGGGCACATCCGGCGGTCGGATACACGGACTTTTCGGACTTGTTCAGCATCCGGCGCTACTTTTGCGTCGTCCAGTGTGACCGCTCCCGCTTCAACGGCCGACCAAACAAAAGTTCCCTGACTGTCCGAGGATTTGTGAGCATTCTCCCGCTATTGCCAATTCCAAAGAGAGAGAGCACCGCCCAGCAAATGCCTTGGTTGTTTCGTTACTGCGCGCCTTTCGCGCCTAGCAATTACAAGTAATGCGTGTCGGTACGATTGCGTTGTCGTTCGGTAAAATCAGCAAAAAGTAGCAAGGACGACTGACGAGTAAGAAGAATCCACGTTCAAAGTAGAGAGTAAAGCGAGGCGTACTAGGGAGACTCTGGGAAATCTTAGCCCGGTGCTGAAGCGTCTTGTTTCTCCTTGGAGAGAAGTAAGCTGGACCGAGGATAAGAGAGGAGCGGCGCGGGGAGGGACGGGGTGGGGAGTTAACGTCGACGAGGTTGTGGGTGGATGGCTCGCAGATCCTCAGACGAAGGGGTGGCGGCTGCGTCGACGCCATTACTCCCGGCGGATTAGTTCAGCCGTGCATTCACGCGTGGCCGGTGTCACGCACGGAGCATTGCATGTCAAAGCGGATGGATCATCGGAACTAAAACACGCGCTGGTAGAGAGCGAGAGAGCGAGAGAGGCGGGTGGTGGTTGGGCGGTAGAAGGCGGTGGAGAGGCGGAGTGGAAGAAAAAGTTTTCCTTTAGCCGTGAGAGGAGGGCGTCTCGTGACCCTGGCACACCAGCCGTCAAAGGTCTTTTACCCAGGTTCTCGCGACGAATTCTCTCTCCTCTTGGCTCTCGAGCCCTTCATCATTCTCTTCTTAGATCCCCCGGAGGGTGCGCTGATTTTTCGTGAGAGAGCTCCCGTCGTGATCGCATGCCTCCTCTAGTCGTCCTAACTCTCGTTATGAAGCATGCTTCACTACCTGCGACTTAATGGAGGACTCCACTACGGTTAGCACGAACACCCTCGCCCTCTACCTATCCCCCTCTCACTCCCGCTCTATCCAACTAGACTCGTTCACGAACAATACTTTGTCACTTCCCTCCTCCGGTGATACATCAGAAAATGATTGTTCGCAAATTTTCCACTCGCCCACCGTTCAGAACTAGATTTAATCTGGAAGACATTCAAAGGGAGTTTGAGATAACGAGTGAAAACGTGTCGAGGAATACGGATCGGGTTGAAAATCGAATCGGTCATATTCATTGAGTATCTACGAAAGAGATAATCCCCGCGCGGAGAGAGCGAGAGAGAGTCGGAACGTATGGTGTGAGGGAACAGATGTCATTAATTCGGGCAAAAACGTTGGCAGTATCAAAGGGTAGTGCGGATTGTTGGCTCGTCGTGGACCAGCCGAACCGGAACTTGACAGGTTGATAATCGCGACTCGTGATGAATCACCCCGGGCCCTTATCGGACCACTCTTCCTCTCTCTCTCTCCTCCTCTCTCGTCACGTATACATCGTCGTTCTTTTGGCGTCGTTTCGCGAACACGCTGAAATCTGTCACGTACACTGCTCTTCCATCCCCCGGCCTTTTCTCCTATTTTTCTCTGTATCTTTCCTTGGCCTCTCGCTCTCTCTCTCTCTTGCTCGGCTGTTCCCCTAGCTGGCCCATCCCAGCAAATCGAAGTTATTTTTACGTGACGTCGCCCGCCACCCTGCCAATCGAGCTAGGAAACCTGGAAACGAGCTTGAAATACACCCACCGCAGAAACGAATGACCATCATCCCGATCTTCGATGTCTCCTCGAGATACTATACTCTCCTGCTTTCCTCCGGCTATTGCCGAGGGATCTTAGATCGCAACCTGGAGAAACAGTCGGCAGGGTCCCAAGCCAATTAATCACAAAGTAGAAATATAGCCTGACAGCTTTAGGATCGCAGATTTTATAGTTTGAAGTTCGTATTTCAAGATAGGAAGATTGAGAAGCATACGAGCCGGAGGAATGGGCGGGGATATAGGAAGCTGCTAGTAAAAGGGGAATTTGCCTCGGTTTGGGAAGGAGGAGAGGGGAAGGGGAGTCCCTCGTAACTCATTACTCGCTCCTAGAGGCGGAGATCGCTTGTAAGCAGAAGCAGCCGCTGTGTATATCGGATGCGAGGCTGGCGGTAATGCGAGCTTAAAGTATGATAAGGTGTGGCTTACAGTTAATCTCGTCTGGTTTTCGTAGCGCTCCTCTCGAAAGCGAGCTTGCTAAATGCACCGGCCCTATCTGTGCTTGTATTCACGACCCTCCATATTCCGGGCATTAGGACCTACCGGGAGACCAGCTGCTACCCGTTCCCTGCTTCACGCTCGCCTATTCCCCAGATATCTAGCTAGCTCTGCACGGCCAACAGCTAGCACCGATCGCCTTTACTTCCTCGGACGCGCAACATAGTCCTCGTCAATCACAACCCGCTCGATATGGATTTATGGAGTGCCAAGCCTGAACTGCTCTCCTACACTAGTCGAACCTCCAATCTACCAGCACTTAGTTGATTTATTCCTGGGAAATCCCGATTAAATGTACGATCCGTCTTTGCGTCTATGGTGGGTTGAGTTCCGCGGACTTTGGAATACGCGGTTGCCCTTATAATCGAGAAACAGTGCCCTTATTGTTAGACTTGGCCATCCACCCTCTCTCCACCCCTACGCCCAAGGAGAATCTAGATGTTGGAGGAAGGGATTTGCCAGGATTATACCGTGAATCGTTATGTATCCTCCGAATTAGCTGGAAGCCACAGTTTACTTCGGCCACACGAAATCCTCACACTCGTGTTGGTTGCGGAAGTCGTTGAAGTAATTTATAGCACGCCCGCCCGCTTGCTCCCTCGCTCCCTCGCCCGTGTGGACTTCCTTAATAAATCTGGCGAATTAATACCCCGCTTTTGCGGACTCGTTATTCCAGCTAGCTCGTGCAAATCGCATTTGACTCTATATTCGCCGGAAAGAGGAATAAAAACTGCAATTATTTTTCACAAATGGATTCTCCGCTGAAGCTATTTGGAGCTTGGGGTGAGAATATTGAGATTGCGCAAATGGGAATGAGTGGCGTCCGAGTGACCCGGTGACTCCGCTTGGAAATTTCGAATTGCCGGACGAAGCGGAGACTCTTCTCGGAGAATTGCTTGCCTTGGACGACACGTAGCTCCAGGAGCGAAGGCAGAGGCTAGGCTCCCGGCTTTCCATCCGGTGAGCATTGTCTCGTTCGGGACAAAAGTTGATGACGAACACGTCGCCAAGTGGGCAGAGCACAGAGTCTCCTCTCTCGTTTCCTAGAGACAACAGCGAAGGAACACGAGGCCCTCGCACCTCGGGCTAGAATCTCCCAGGCTCAAAGTAAAATCCGAGAAACGAGCACTTCACGAAAACTTGGCAAGAGAGAACGAGAGAAAAGCCAGAGAGAGAGAGAACGAGTGGAGCCCCTGTTGTCCGAGGGAAATGGTTCAGTCAAGATGACAAGTTCTATCGGTATCCTCCGGTCCGGGAGTACCTCTCCATTTCACAGACATTATGGGACGATTCATGTCCTTTGGTCCGATCACCTCCATCAAAAGAACAATCGAAATCCTTTTTAGTTTTAAAAAGGAACCACCTCACCAGACTTCTCCTGTCTGGAATCGACGATGGCAGTCTTCTTTAAAGTCCTCCTCTCTCTCTCAAGTCCCATTGAGGTCCATTCGTTTTCTGTACCAAGAAGTTTACGAATTAGTGGGTAGTGCTCGAGCTGAGATACAGGTCTGCGACAGGTTCTATAGACCCCGAGAAGTAAGGAAGTAGTGTCTCAAAGAGAAGGCGACGATGTGATCGCCGATGAAAAATGAAAGAAGGAGCGGGTACGGCGTGATGTTCGAGTGTAAGGGGAATTTCAGCCCAAAGGGAAATCCAGGAGATGAGGTTTCCCTAAAACAAAGGGCTCGTCGGCTTTCTAGGTATGGGGAAGGCGTTGTTCGGTCAGTGGGTCATCGTCATCCCAGCGCGTTAATCCATTGTCTAAAGAGCTTGTCACGAAGAAAGAGGAGCTGCGGATCTCTTCCCTTCGAACATGCTCAAACACTCAGTGCTCCGCGTCTTTCTCTCTGCGGCGTCGGCGTCGGCGTCGGCGGCGGTGCATTCGTCCCTCTGAATAGAAACTCATTTTCGCCCCGTTGAAAACAAGTCTCCGGCGATCCGTCGGTCCGAGGAGAATGCGATGACGAATGATTCTTCCGAATTATATTCTGTGACGCGGGGCCCGCTTCATTGTTCAGCCGACAATACTAGCCCACCAGAGTTAATCTGGAAATCGTGCATCCGGACGGCGCCGTCGCAGCCGCCTCTCCCAATGGAATTGTTTAATTATTCCGCTAAATTCCGCGGCGAGTCCGCCGCTTCCTCTGTCCATGTATTAAATTAATTCCGATAGATTAAGCGCGGAGAACGCGCGCACCCAGGACAGGAATGACGGGGCGTTCGCGCGCTCGCCTCAACCCGCCAATGACGATTATAATCCGCGCGCGCGAGAGAGAGGGAGAGCGCCGGTTGTTCGATTGGCACCAAGTCGATTCAACGAAAGGTACAAATTGGCCCTAGTAATATATGTGCGGCAGCCAGATGTGTGTTGTAGAGTTGCTGTTTGAGGGAGAGATAGAGGGAGTGGAGGGACCACATAGATAACAGGCGGTCCCGCATCACTAGTGTTTGCTCTCTCATTAGGAAATACCGCAAGCTGATTCGGGTTAGGGATTCGAGCTTCCGTCCGATCAAGTGGATTGATCCGTACTCGCCGGGCCGATTTCCTCGATACCCCTCGACAGCCCTCGCCCCTCCCAACCGGCCCCACCACCTAGCCCATCAAGAAGTGCACTTTAAGGTGGAATATTAATGCGCTCCAAGTACGCGGTAATGACTCGCTGATCACAGGATTAATTATTGCCGGCTCCGCCAGTCTTTCCCTTAATCCGCCCTTAGAAGCGGCCGGTTGGTTATGCGAATTTCAACGCGGCAAAGCTAGAAAGAGCGACTAACTAAAAGGAGCCGAGGAAGTGAGGTACTTCGTGTCTCAAGTATTCAGAAACAATTTTCACTGCGGCGTTATTTAGAGAGAGGAGGAGATGGAGAGTACGCGATAACAGAATAACGCTAGTCAGCCGAGTAAGGCGGCTGGCATAAAATTCAATTAGGAAGAGGCGCGCGAACGCGTGCTACCGTTGGAGCATTATGTGTACATTGGTGTCTGCGGGAATCCGAGTTCCATAAGCATGGAGATTGCATCGGGATTGAAGGTGCCCGAGGGAAAAAGACGTTGGCTTGAGCTACTAGGACGGCAGGCTTGCTTCTTAACGAAGCGGGACTACATGTAAATAGAGGGTGAGAACTGAGTCCAGTTTGCCGCTGATTGTCTGGCTCTCTCCGGTAGGAAGGGTGGAAAGCCTCGAAACACATAGAGCCGTCGCGGCGGCAGCGGCGGCGTCCAGTACAGTCGCGCAGACATGCACTACTATTGCCGTTGTTTATCGTGGAAGTTCCGACCGGTTTTGCACACTCGCGCTCTCCGCTACAACGCTTGGATTTCGGATTGCAGCGGCGTTAGATTGTCCCGGCGAGCTTGAATTATCACGAGGCGCACCTCGTTCCCGGCAATTCCATTCTCGCCGACTTTATTGCGTTAACAGGAGGGCGCGCGTTCCTAGCAGAGACGGGAAGAGGCCGCCGCCGCCGCCGCCGCCGCTTCTGGAGAATCGTTCGAGAACTCCTGGCGACGGGGTGATAGATCAAAAGGCTTTGTCGGCTTCCCACCCTTCTCGCCGAGAGAGCAGCCCGTATTCCAACCTCTTCACTAGCCTGCCCGCCGGCAAACACTCGATTGCCAGCATCGCGATAATCTCGGCTGAATTAACGTGATCGATGAGACTCGGATCCTCTTTCCCACTGATCTGAATTTCCATAGCCTTGGAGAGAACGGCCTGTCGGGACTTTGAAGAGAAAGACTCTCTCATTTTTCATTTTATTCTCGACCCTCGCGCTTCAGCACTCTCCGGTTTTTCTTTTCCTACACGAAGCTTTATATATTTCGTGGACGAATTAGTGGACGGGGTGGTAGACTGCCTGAGGAATTTCCATCGTGGAGGGATCCTGGTTGGAGGATGCTGCCGTTTATCTGGCGATGCATAGTTCGGTCGTTATCACAGAGTGTTAAGAGAAGACACAATGGGTGTCGGGGATGAAATAACCGCAGCTTCCTAGGATGGCAGCTCACGGAATTTCCTGGGACTTTTCATCGACGTTACAATAACTGCAATATATCCGGGCAGGGCTTCTTGGCGGTAGAAGGAGCGGCTGCTTCCTGGTTCGCCTGGAAAGTCGTTTCCTCTCGCTGGAGAGACAGGCTAGACTGAGCGTTCGGCTCTTCGAGTGTGTGACGGAGAAGCTTGGCACACGTCGACGTTGGTGCAACAATGGCGAAATATAAATCTAAATCCCGAGCGCCATCCTTCCTGCTCTTCTCCTTCGCGGCATCTCCCCTCCTCTCCTCTCCTCTCTCACTCAACCCCACCCTCCTACTTTCCTCTTCTCTTCTGTGGCACATTCCTGCCAGCACCGCTGTCACCTTCACTGCCAACCCTTCCCAGCCATCACTCCTCTCACATGAAAGCAGCGCCGAGCATTCCCATCACTTCACACATCTGCTTTTCACTGAACATCCCGCCTCCCATATCTATTTTAACTAGTAATTCTCGCCCGATGAAATTACTAATATAATCTTTATTTCTC
This sequence comes from Ectemnius continuus, assembly GCA_910591665.1. NCBI lineage: Eukaryota > Metazoa > Arthropoda > Insecta > Hymenoptera > Crabronidae > Ectemnius > Ectemnius continuus. The sequence goes on from OU342866.1 coordinate 1,478,381, forward strand.
TTTGTTACAGGAACCGACTGGAGAGTAATGCCGAGCACTGGAACGCCCTGTTGCTGTCGCTTCGCGAGCTCATCGAATGGGTGATTAGAAAGGACACCGAACTCACCGGCTTGGGTCCCGTTTGCGGTGACGTCGCTGCCCTGCAGAAGCAGCAGGTATATAAAAACACACCCATCCTTCCCAATTCATTCGAATCACGTGAGTTTGTGGAGTCAAAAAAATTGAGAGATCCCAAAGGGATATATCGGATTACGAGTGTAGATCGGCAAGAGGGTTAGAGGTAAGGGTGGGCGATCGTTGGGAGTAAGGGATGTGGTCGATCAGTGTTAAAGCATAGGGCCAGTAAGCGAGCGAGTAGAGTGGCTTACAAGTCCAGGCTCGATAAACTGATTACACGAAAATGATGCAATTAGGGTCACGTAGTCGGAGGGTTAGGCCTAGGGAAATCGCGTAGGGAGCCGAGGGACAGGGAGAACGCCAGCGGGGTCAACCCCCATCGGCCTGTTTGGACGCACAAAGGCCGACTAGTTCCAACTAATCCAGATTAGGACGCGCATGTTGCCGAGCGAAGCTCTCCCATCTATACCGCCACTCCTCGAGTGTACCGGGGTGATAAGGTGCATGTACGTCCACCGCGATCATCGATGTCATCGGACGATCACACCTGTGCACCTACTTAATCCTCGCCAACCTCTTATTACACTTTCCTTTCGATCAATCCACCGTTAATAATAACTATCGGTGCATTGTTCCGGGGGATTTAGGGAGGCTTTAAATATCTCCTGTTTTAAAGAGACACTTTCCGCCCGCCGATATAGGCAGAGGCCCATTTCCCCGGGCAGCAGCAGCAGCATCATCAGGCCGGGCTGATACTGCTGTAGCTGCAACACGTGCGTTATTTGCATTCCCGAGAGCGAGCGGCAGCGAACGACGCTGGAATTCAAGCAGCTGCATTACAAAATAACGAAATCTCATTCGGGCTGCTGCTGCTGCTGCCGCCGCCGCCACTGCTTGTATCGCCCCGATATAATTGTTTACCAGCTCGTCGACGAGCGCGATTAACTCTTGTGTGCCCCGCCCCCGCACCCGCCGCCCCTTTCCCCTCCCTTTTAAAGCTTCCCTGCCGATATAGCCTGTTGGCAGGGCTTTTACCTTATGCCTGTTGCAATTTGCTATTTTAACCGTCGGAAATCCCCGCTGACAAAGAATGCGCCGGCGACTAATAGCGGCGGCGAAGCTAAATCCCGGAGAACTGTGCGCAGAAACACTCGGCCGAACAATAGATTACATCGCGCCGCGAAACGCGCAACCGTCGGAATTTCGAGAAGTAGTTCCCTGGCCTTCTCGTTTGTAAACATAGAGGCGACATGGGCGCGCTTGCTAGCTAGGATGACAGTGGAGTGCCGCGGCCTGGGCAAATCATTTATGTAAATCGTTAGCGCACACCGGCCAAATGAAGGAGAGACCGCAAATGGCGCGGTGGGCTCTGCGACTTCGATTAATCAAGATCATGTGGGATTATAATTGTATTCTGTCGAAACTCTGTAAAAAGAAAGCATCGAAGGAATTGGGAGTTGAACTTGCCGGAGGAAGAGATCATCTCGAGTTGGTTGGATCGTTCGAAATGCAGGGAGGAGAGGATTGGGCAAGGGCGCATGTCGCGCCGTGGAATCGATAGTTAGCCCGGCCGGTTTTGATTTATCTGGCATATTCCCGCGTGAAAACGCGGCACCCGCACACGCACCAGCGAAAGCGGGTTTACTCGTAAACGAATCGCCGATGACGGCCTAACGATCCGATACCGTTTTTCCCAGGGCAGAGAGCTCGGAACACACGCGCGCGAGAGGGAAATCGATCGCACGAGCGCGTGGTTATTCGAATTCCGCTTGCCCGGGCAAAGTTTGTTTTCATGCTATCACTTGGTATCGCTAATTCACTTCTCGCGCCCTTCCCAATTCGAGCAACTATCCCCAACGGGGGGGAGGGAGGGATGGCGCGGCGGCAGGCGAGAAAGAACTCGCATTAATGGGCCGTAACTTTCTGTATTCACCTGGAAATCGGTGGGGGCCAATTCTTGCAGTCGTAAAGGAAATTTCCCGGTCAGTTTGCGAAAGTAGCAGGGACGCGCGACCGGCGCGGCGGCCCGTACACTGGCGAAATCGGTTGGGAATCGAATTCAATTGGCACCTCGTTTTACGAGTTGCATCCGAGGCCCGTTACCTTCTCGAAAGTTTTGATCGCCGCTGTACAGGACGCCCTAAGAGAAAAAGAAGTAAAAGTGGCCGGGGTGGGATGGCGGCCAGGCAGGAGGAGGAGGCTTGTGCGGGGTGTGGTGGAAAAAGGGTTGGAAGAAATTGTTACGAGTCGCACTCCCGCCGGAAACGGGGACCATTACAGTTAGCTTGGTTTCCAGTTACGATTGATTTTACGAACTACCCTCCACGCGCGCACACACATCCTCTCACGCCAAAATGCTCCCGCCGATTTTTTACGATCCTTTCAACAAAATCGAAGCGATTCCTTCGAGGAATATCCCATTGGCAGAGTAGAGTAGCGAATTCCCACTAGAAGAGTGTATCAGTCTGCTTTAAAGTAGACCTAAATTTTGCAATTCATTTTATAAGCGTAGAGTTTGCCCCGGGCGTTCAATTACATCGAAAGCAACGTGTTCACCGGCTGGGCTTTTATTGCCGCAATATTAAATATTAATTAGCGAATTCCGTCGCGCGGTGCGCGGTTGAATGGAAGCCAGCCGGGGTGATAGGCGAGCGGCGGGGGGGAGGGTAGGAAAATGCTGGGGCGAAATTTCGCGACGGGATTTTAATCAGTCTTGCCGCGGCTGCGTGACGCGAGATATTATTATTGTAAAATATTGACATATCGGCAGATATATCCCGATGGCCATTAAAACCGTGCCCACTGCGGTGCCGCCCAGGGAATAGCAGTGCGTCCCGGTAATAGGCAGTCCAGTTAAAATACATTTCACACGGACATTAAAAAAGGAGGATTGGATAACGATCGGGAGAATCACACGTCCTTAATCCAGAATCCCGATGCTTCATTATACGCTTGACGCATTGCCACGCACTGCAGTGGAGTCCACTCGGTGGGCCAGGCCGCGTAATTAACCCGTCTGTCTGATAGTCGCATTGATAAGAGACTCGAGTATCGTTGTCGGCGACAATTGGAAAATGTCGCGTTGCTTAATAGCTCGGCACACCAGGAGAGAGGCTTTAGTTGCTCCCAATTTGTTCATTAGCGACAGCTTGCACGCGCCACGACGACTCGACGATTTCTCGCCTCCACTCCGGCAAAAACTCGGCGCCCTCCCTAGAAGCGAGAAGCTTTGCGAAATCACTGTCACTTGACCCGAAACCCAAGTAGGCGGATGAATTCTCCTCGAGAAAAACGTGGAAAGGATGAGCCGCGCTCGAAAGATGCTGCTAGAACAGATTCTAAATCAAACACGTTTATCTTAACACGATTGCCTCCTCGAAATTACCTTGACCGGCGTGCCGCGAAATTTCGTTTAACTCGCTCTTGCGATAATCAGATAAATTTTTGATGAGAATGTATAGAGTGGGATAGTGGTGAGTGCGAGAGGGAGAAGGGCAGAATGAGTGGTAGTGCGTGGGTTACAGTTAGCGAGGGGTATACAAAAGGCTGTAGAGCCTCGGGCAATGAGCCACCGGTGCAGCAAAGAGGAGTGCCGGAAAAAGAGGCGCGCGTATGAAAGAAATCCAAAAAAGAGCTCGGCCGCCTAATGAAGAGCGCGGCGAATCGAGCACACCGACACATCCTATTCGCATATACATTCCGCCTAACGCCGGAAGTGGAATTCCGCGCCGTTGCCATCCGCATTCGCAAAGTCCCGGAGAATTGGAAGACGTGATTTCGGAAGGTTCGTGTCCCTTTAAATGAGTAGCTCGAGTTTCGAGGATAGAAGTTGCGAGGATGCATACCACTTCTATACAACGGCGCCCATTACGCTTAACGATACACTATTCCGCAGTCTTTCTCAGCCGCGGTAAAACATTGTTCCAAGCTGCTGTACTAGACAACAGAGACTAGACAGTCCGAGTGAGCCAGTGAGCTCGAGTGAGCCGTAATAATTTCGTTGCTCAAAGCGGCCGGACAAAAACACTGCTGGCTTTGCTGCTGCTGCTGCTGCTACTGCTGCTGTCGGCAGAAGTGTAGTTCCTTCCCGTTCACTTTTCATCCCGGATGAATTCTCGAGATCCGCGGTTCATATGTGCATGTGCGGGCACGCGAACGCAAGATAACCTCGTTAACGAAGGGCCGGTGCATGCACCGCTTCTATCCTACAACGGAGAAGTCTTTTTAGCCACTCGACTTGCTCGGATACACCCGCGCCCGCACTCGTGTATTCGCGCCAGACATACTTGAGAGAACATAGCTGCCCATTCATCCCATCTTCTATTGATTCTTCCACCATGAACAACGTTTGTTAGTGTGAAACGGGTCAGTGAATCTCTAACTTGATCGCCTTTCTTCGGAAATACCAGTTCAAAGTGTATACGAAACGTACGACTCCCAGGAAGCCCGAAATAGTAGCTGCCGCAGTAGAATAGGTCAACGCTTGGTCAGACACCTGTATTTTTCGATACTCCGGAGCGCCGCGCGGGATTATCATTGCAAGTTCAGAGTTTGGGGACACAACATCGATAACCGCACACTCCCACGAGTGTCATTGATCATTACCACAATGTTTAAACATAGATAATTCTAAATTCCATTAATTGTCGAGCGTTCAATAGATGTTCTCTTAATCACCTGGCTTTTCCCATACAACTGATGTCTATTTTGTTTTGCTCTGGCAATTGCAGGACGATCACCGAGGCTTTAGGAGACAGTTGGAGGACAAGCGACCAGTGGTCGAGAGCAATTTGTTGAGTGGCCGGCAGTACATCGCGAACGAGCCACCCTTGTCCGACACTTCGGACTCCGAAGGTGAGTTGTTTTTTCTCTCCACCCTGTTTTTATTAATGGTAATTTACTTGCGGTCGACGACGTTCTGTGGAAGGTGTGATTTCCCAATGATAGTACTGGCCTGGTGTGATTTAATTGAAATAAGAGCTAATGGATGCCGGATGGAATAGCGAACGCTTGCGAATCTTGGTTCTGAAAGGCTGCGGCAATTTAATTTCCGAGATCCGGCGAAAGTCGGAAGAGAGATGGTTGACCCGAGAGAGGGGTGAGTTGGCTGGCATGCAGGAAGGCAGGTGTGGTGCGAGGTGTGCGAGCGAATGCTCGCGGAGATTGCGCGACGGAAATCTTGATGAAAGAGAGTGCGGAAAGTCGGCCAAGTATATTCGTCGTTAGTCCGGTGAAACCGTCTCTTAACGCGGGACTGAGCTCCCAATAGTAGAGGCCTAGTAATTACGAGTGGCAGTCGAGCTTTCTTCCCAATTAATCGCGCCTTTTTCTTCCTTCGCTCGTGATTTTCCATACCAATTAGGCCGCGCTCGTAGGAATTTCCGGAGCTTTCTCTCCTTCTTTCTGGCTGAGATCCCCCTTCCTAGTTGCGCGCCGTCCAACTCCGAAACAGATCTAACAAGGGAACTCCGATCAAGAAAAGCTTCGCACCGCCCACCTCCCTCAACCAACTATCCGAGAGAAGCCGATGCTGTAATACTTCTCCCGTGAAATACTTTCCTCGTCGCGTTATCCGGGGAGTTAATAAAAATTGAAGATCGCCCGAGCCGTTGTCCGAAAGTATTCGAGGAATTCAGCAATGAAAAGTGTAGTGGCGGCGGCGGCCGTGCCAACGAGAACTTTCAGACGGTGCGGCGCGGCGCGGCGGGTAGCCTGGCTGAAGAAGAAGGCGATTTTTTTGCTCCTCCATTCTTTCCTCCCTGCTTCGGCTAATCCGGGAAGAAGAGCCAGCCTAGGAAGGAGGCTCATTCGTTATACGCCATCGCCGCCCCTTTCTCCGCGAGCCTGTTTCCGGCAAGAATATTTCATTTGTGTAATTCCAACGGGGCCCGCGTCGCGGATATTAAGAAATGTGAAATACGAGATTTATTTGCCGAGGGAAACCGCCCAAAATGCCTGCTCTCCTCTCTATGCGGCGGCGGCAACGGCGGCGACGGTGGCGGCGCATGGCAGGCGGATGCCAGTGGGAGGTATGCCGCCGCTCGAAAATAGATTCGCAGCCGGGACAAGAAAAAGAGTGGCACTTTGCGCATTTTATTGCGGAGGGCGCGCGTCTCGCCACGAGGCAGCGCGCTCCCTCGCTCGCCGGGGCTATGAAAAATACAGGCGATATACTGGAGTAACGCAGTATACCAAATACCATTTGTATCCGGGCGCAGATACACATTTTTACCGAGAAGAGAAGCAGCAGGAGGCTGCGAGCACGCCAGTCCCGCTCCGTCCTTCTGGTACAAAGAGCCATTTGATAAAAGGAGCTTTATCGTCGCCCTGACCATGGCGCATCGCTTATACTCTTCCCTTTGACGTGAGCGCGGCACGTGCACGCGCCATTCCGTAAAATGAAAAATAATGCAATTCCCTGGCCGTGGCTCCGGCGCAAAGGTACCCCGCGAAAAAAGGAGGGAAAGAAATAGTTGGCCGCGCGACGCTGCAAGTCGAATTACTTCGGGCCCTTTGTCCCACTCCCATACGCCCCACTATCTCTCCCTCTCTTCCTCTCGAAAGGAAAGGAAAGAGCGAGAGGGAGCCCTGGGAGGGCCTTTCAATCGAGTTACGAGTATCGAAGTACACCGAAACTAGTGGAACTTGTGAGGTTTAGACGAGACGTCCCGGAGGACAGTGGGAAACTCGACAGGGCGGGACTTCCCCAGCCTCCCAAAGGAAAGTGCTTCCCTCCTGCACTAATGTCCCAGTGTCTTTCTTCCTCGCGCATCCTAGTTCGCCGGGGATCTCGCTCGCTCGCTCGCTCGCTTCCCGTGTCAGCGAATACTTCGACTTACGTAATAAATCGTCGAGCCAGTTCGCTCTAACTCGACGGGTAATTTGTCCTTTGGACGGCCGGAGTGTTTGAAGCCGAGATAGGAGTTCGTCGCTCGCTCCTAACTGCAAGACTCAATTTTCACTAGCGACGAGAAGAACTCCGCTTTATCACCTCGCGATTACTTCATCCCTGTACCAGTGCATTTTCATCCGGCGAGCTGTTCCCCGCTGGATTTTTTTCGGCTCAACAGCATGCCATTTGCAAGAATCGGATAGAAGGTTGGATAACCAGCGGGATGAACTTTGCATTATGAGATGGCGGCACTGAATCCGATAGTAACATTAGAACGGCTTGCTACTCGAGGACAAGAGTCACACGATTTCTGTGCTAGCGCGCAGGGAGTCACGTTCGCTGGTACGTGCTCGGCATCGAGGAATCTCACTTCCTCCTCCCTCCTGCCCTCTTCTCGCCCCCCCTCACGCTAACGTCAATAAATTTCATCGTGCATTACACCGTGTCACCGGGTTAGATTATACAATATTCTGGTTATCCCGTCCACCGACAAGCTATATTCGTAACGCCAACTCCAAAACCTCTTTTCATTCCCTGGGGATCTCGTCAGTTGGAATTAGACGGTGGCAGTCATATTTTTATCAAGTTTTACATTATTACATCGGAGCGTGGAACTACGGAAATTGGCCTAGTGTGTGGAGAAGAGAATAGTCGGATGGGGTCCCAGCGGGAGCGGACACCAGCAGAGGAAAAGTGGTGGTCCGGTGGAGATAGCGAGCAAAAGGGAAGAAGGTAATACGAGAGAAAAGCGAGGGGATTCGTGACTAGAAAGCAGAGTAGCGGCAAACTGTTGAGCAGATGGCCTACCAATGAAGAACACGAGCGTCTAATTCAATTCGGTGGAAACAGTTTTTGGCGAGCGAGAGAGCTCGAGCTTTCGACGCGCGCGCGACACACGTCGCCCGCGCCTCCTCTTCCTTCCCTCTCTCCCATTGTATCTCTCACCACAATTGGCCCGCTGCATCTCCATCCTACCTGTTCCATCCTCGAGATTGCATCCACTCTCTTCCTCTCTCACTCCAACAGCACACTCTTTCGCTCTCGCGAGCCACCTGTCGATGTATTTCCACAATTCAGCTATCCTGCGCACCGCTCGGTAAAGCTGCTCGAAAGCAGTGAACCAAGTCGAAATGCCGCAGAGATAGAAGAGCGCGCGCAAGCGAGCGAGCGAGCGGATGGCAAAGAGTAGGCGCACGCAATATCAAACGCTCTCTCGATGCCGCAACAGTTCGGGGAAAGCGAGTTTAGATTTGCCGCGGCATTGATCGGCAGCGGGGCTCTTTGATTTCCATAGTCTGATTGAGAATGCATATATGGGACTCGTTGAGCCGAGGCCCTCTGAGTATCAGCGATTGAATGGCGAGCGAGCGAGCGCGCGCTCGCCGCGCCAGATGAATCGCGGCCAAAGGGCAGCTGCTACCGTAAACATAAATCAGCATAACACGCCGGGTTGCGATATCGTAGCAGCAGGCAGAGTCCCGGCATCCGGGGCCCGGTACACCCACCTTCTCCTCTCGCGTTATCAATGCTAAACATGCACATAAAAAGCATCTCGCGTGATACGATTCGTGATTCATAGGACAATTAATTCAGGGCCGATAGGACGCCCATGAAACCGGCGCGCCATGGATACATCATCCTGGTACCTCGTTCTCCCTCGTTCTCGATGTCGATTGCCGTTTCAGTAGCCTCTCAATCAGACTCTCTTGAAAATCAAACATTGTAATGTGCTGTAACGAAACAGGAATCTCATACATATTACATAGGATGCTGGAATAATTATTCTGCTATAATTAAGATAAATCACCAGTGGGAAATGTTATCAGTATTCTAACCAGCTGGCATTTATTTATTTGTTTGCAGCGGGACGAGAATTAGACGGCGACTCGCGCGGTTATCGAAGCGCGGAGGAGCAAGCGCGCGAGCTGACGCGCAGCATCCGTCGCGAGGTAAACAAACTTTCGGAGCAGTGGAACGCCCTGATCGAACGTAGCGATGCGTGGAAGCGGAAACTGGACGACACCGCCAACGTGAGTAGAACATACATACAATATAGTATAGGTTGCCACCGAGAAGGTAGAGCTTGGCGAAGGCAGAGGCGACCGTCTGTGTATCGTAGGTAACGGAGCTTCCGCTTACACAGGAACCCTCTCACCCCGGCGCCCAACCCCCCCAACCCCCCAACCCCCTATGAATACCAATTTCCTGATTCTTCCTGAGCCAATTACTCCCAGCCGCTTCATGCGCTTACTGCATAGTCCTTTCGAAACTGGCTTCACTTTGAAGCGAGCCTTCGTCCTCCCTAAATAATCCCAGAGCGCCTCCTTCTATACTATACACCAATTCCTTCCAAGACCAACAGACTCCTGACTTTCTCAGGAGTCCTGGCATTCCAGGTCATCCTGCGGCAACATTCTTTCCCATATTCCGTAGACATTGTGCCCTCGATGGAAATTCGCCTGATGGCTCGAACCTTTGATGGTTAACTTCAGCAGCCGTGGATGAGTTAGCCTGTTGGCGAAGGATGTTTCATGCTAGTTTTGATAGAACCTTGTTTCTATCTTGTATACATTAACCGGTGCCGTGCTGATATTCTGTGGACGTAACATTTAGTAGAAAAATTCTTTCGCGTGAGAATTTTTTGGGAGAGATTTGCAAACATTCGACAGAGGATTTTGAGTAGGAGAATATTTGGGGACATTGCTTGTATTAGCAACATTCTCTTGTACGAGGATACAATTCCTCCCTCAGTCGAGGCTCCATTCTCCTCTAGCTCCGCCTGGGGCCAGTATCGCCCTATTATTGCCTTGCAATTTTCTCCGTGGTAGGAGTGTGTGTGTGTCAGTGTCCCATTTGTGGGAACGACTTCCTGGCCCTGCGGCCAGGAGAAGCCCGTGCCATTTATTGGCAAGCTTGGCAAAAGACGTCGCGGAAGCGCGGAGTGGTGGCCGCATGGCGAGAACGATCTCTCCCAATGCTCGTCGTGGCTGATCGGATTTTCCTTTGGCTTTCTAGCACTCCCAATACTACACGGAAATCCGTGCTCCTCCTTCTTTTTCCACCACTGCCAGAATCTCCCACTTCCTTTCTTTCTAATCGCCAATTAATCTCAGCTTAATTCACCGGCGAAAGCCCTCTCAATTGGACGCTTTGTTATTTAAAAAGCGATTGGCAATTCCAATTGCACTGTATTATGGTAGTTTGGAAATATGAAAAACTCACAAAGGAAGCTTGTTTCGAGGGGAATTTTTTTCCAGCTTACAAATATATCGCCACGAATTGCCGGGAAACGGCCTGGAAAAGTAGAGTGGGGCGCGCGTGGAATGGGGAATTTATAATCGCGTGGCAGGAGGGTTGGGACTATCCTTAGGTTGGGATAATCGTGTTCGATTCATCGACGGGGCATTCAGATCTGCACGAACGGCGGAGAGATCTGCTAAACTGGAAAGTGTAAATCGGAGCATTCCAGCAGGATCCTCCTCTTCGGCTTAACGCTTGCACGTGGCCGGAATGCATCTGGCACGACCTTCCACCCCTTTTTCTCCCTCGGTTTATCCCCCTTTCTCTCTCTCTCCCTTTTTTGACGCATTACAACCTGATCTCATAAGCGGTTTTATGATTTGCATGTCGCGCGCGAACGCCAGCTTCCACTGAGTGCCGGCGGAGTGTGTGTCTATGAGGCTATTTGGCCAGCGCGGAATGCAGGATGCGTGCACACATGCGGGCTCTCGTATGCCGCGCACGCAGCCGATATTACGTATAGATGAGCCCGCGGGATTTCACGAGCGTTACTATCCTCGCCGCTTTACGACACCATGATACAAGGGGAACTTTGAAATATTTACTGTAATGTAACGGTTTAATGTAATGGTCAGTGGGGTGTGTTGGAATACCAAGCATTTCGCGTTGCTATAATTCAAGGGAACTATATCGGCTTCCTTTCAAGTACTGCTTCTTCCGGTGGTGAGCTTTCTATGACAGTGCCAACTGTGTATAATATAATTTCGTCCTTGGAGAAGTTCGACGTCGAGAGAATCACTCGGGGGCTTACGGGCGGGCCCTCCCCCACTCGCTTCCTACTGCTTTAGTACGACCTGACCACTCACCTTTTCCCGACAGAAATTAATGTGAATCTTCATTAGCGATCCGCCTATAATTCCCGACTGGCGCTCTCGAAGCTTTTTACCTTAATTAAAAGGGAAGCGACATCCTTGGCGTAAAAATCATTCGGCCAGTACCTCTCCCCGCCTTCCCTCTCCCCCCCATTTCTACCAGGGTACTATCTCATCAGATTTAATTGAAACCTGTACTCACAATGAGTAAAAAGAGTCCGCCCCCTCCGCCCCCTCCGCCGCGACTCCGAGTTCGGGGATCGCTTTAATTCGCAAAGACTGAGTAGGCACTCGACACACGTATACCCGAAGCTTTTTCTAGGCCCCGTTCGCAATTCGTCCGTCAGTGTTGGCAATGTCCTATTTTTCATTAGTTCCACCATAGACTCTCTCTCTCTTCATTCACGTTTCAATTAGGTCCCGCGGCGATTGTATCTGTGCAGCTAAAATATCTGCCGCTTCGTTGACTAGCATGGCAATTATGTCGGGATGGCCTCGATTATTTTAGCCCGCAAGTTAAACGATCTTTAAATAACTTTAATTAAGTTCGCCGCCGAGCTACTAGTACGCACGTACTGACGAGCAATGAACCGAGGGAATTTCATTTGGCTGCCGCCGCTACTGCTGCCTTCTACTATGAGCGGCGAGGCTTCAATTCAGCCTCGAATTGGTAGTGCTCTCGAAAAACAGTTATTAGAAAATTTGCGAGCGAAGCTTCATTAACAGGATCGAGTTCCTGAGTGTAATGAATGGATATGGGGAGGGCGGTGGGTTAAAAGGTGGTCGCAGGGGACAAGTGATTAAAAGTGCATCCGATTAGCAGGGGTGCCGCTAGTAGCACAAATACGACATGCAGCCGGAAGATCAAAGTTTCCTCGCGCAATCAGAGAACGCCCATGCTCCCCTTTCCCGCCCACTCTGCCCGGCGAATACATAATTCATGAGCGAAACACAATTTAACTTTTAAATTGTCCTCCCGCACGCGGCCACGTCCTTCTCGCAGTGGGCCGCGCGCACTTTAATTATCGGCTATCCGGTAATTACGGGCGACACCTTCTTTTTGGCCGAACCGTTATCGCCGGTTGCCCCGCGAAAGTTTGCACTCTTCCTATCTCCTTCCTCTCGCTCTCCCTCCCTTTCTCACCTTGGACTTTATATTAATTTTACGGTGTATCCCTGGGATTCGACGAGAGCGAGCGGGCTGGGCGGGGGCCACCTCGGTGGTAATTCTTTGCCGAGCTGGCGCCGTCGTCGCCTCGAACAAACGAGGCGAATCCAAAGTTCTTTCAGCCAGGATTTTCACGCAACGAAGAACAGAATTCTTTGCCGGAGGTAAGGCCGAGTGAGAGTCAATGAATTGGACGGACCTCCAGCTCCTTTTATCTGTCCGATAGTCTCACCGTCCTCCAACCATCGACACCTTACCCTCCTGAAAGCTGGAAGTGCTGCTCGTTGGATTCTCTGAACAGCGCTCCAACTTGTTTCCACTTTTAATGAACGAGAGCGAGATCCATCGATACATACCGCTTTCTATCCCGCGAAGTTTAATGGTGCGGGCGTGTCGGAGCACTGGGAATTATTTCGGGCATCCATCGCCCCATGGAAATTCATTCTTTCCAGCCGGGTTATTGAGTACAAGCGTTTCCCCGTATATCTCGATTATAGCCGGCGAGGTAGAGGATATGGTAGCGAGAGAGGGAGGGCCATCGCTAGAGAAATTGAGATGAGTGCCGTCGTTTATTCAACACCTCCGCAGCCGCCCGCCTCTCCGATATTGATTCATCAAACAAGTCCGTATTATATGTTTTTATATTAACTCGTGTTTTTCTCTATCTATCACGCTGCATCCGCCGGGATTGTTTGTACCGAAATGTCAGATTCTCGTTTTTTTCCAGGGCTTCCTGACTTTCGCGAATTGTTCATAAATCAATTGTTTGTGTATCCAAATGGATAGAAAACATGAAACCAGTGACAGAAATGCCGGAATTGTATTGATATCAGGCCGAGAAGCCCTCCTGAATAATTAATTTCGTCTAATTTTGACGGTTTTTGCTATGTTTTTCATACTTCCCAACCTTTTCCGGGGCTGAAATTTGGTGGGGAATGTTTTTTTGCATCGAGGAAGAAGTGGTAAAAATTCCAGAGCCCTAGCTCAAAATTCATTTTTTCGCAAATTTTTTAAGGTATACCCCTTCAAAAATTTTCGATTTTTCGAAGGTTCTGGGACCGGGACGAACGCTTGATTTTTCGATTGCTCGTGTCTCAAAACGGATAAAAAACATAAATGTTGTGGGGCAAATGCCGGAATTCGACCTAAAACACATGGAAAACCGATCTTGAATATTTCATTTCAACAGTTTTTCCCATGTTTTTTTATCTTCCGGACCTTTCCCGGGGCTGAAATTTTGTAGAAAGTGTTTTTTTGCATCGAGGAAGAAGTGGTAAAAATTCCAGAGCCCTAGCTCAAAATTCATTTTTTCGCAAATTTTTTAAGGTATACCCCTTCAAAAATTTTCGATTTTTCGAAGGTTCTGGGACCGGGACGAACGCTTGATTTTTCGATTGCTCGTGTCTCAAAACGGATAAAAAACATAAATGTTGTGGGGCAAATGCCGGAATTCGACCTAAAACACATGGAAAACCGATCTTGAATATTTCATTTCAACAGTTTTTCCCATGTTTTTTTATCTTCCGGACCTTTCCCGGGGCTGAAATTTTGTAGAAAGTGTTTTTTTGCATCGAGGAAGAAGTGGTAAAAATTCCAGAGCCCTAGCTCAAAATTCATTTTTTCGCAAATTTTTTAAGGCATACCCCTTCAAAAATTTTCGATTTTTCGAAGGTTCTGGGACCGAAACGAGCGCTTGATTTTTCGATTGCTCGTGCCTCAAAACGGATAAAAAACACAAATGTTGTGGGGGAAATGCCAGAATTCGACCTAAAACACGTGGAAAACCGATCTGGAATATTTCATTTCGATGGTTTTCCCCATGTTTTTCTATCTTCCCGACCTTTCCCGGGGCTGAAACTTTGTAGAAAGTGTTTTTTTGCATCGAGGAAAACGTAGAAAAAATTCCAGAGCCCTAGCTCAAAATTCATTTTTTCGCAAATTTTTTAAGGCATACCCCTTCAAAAATTTTCGATTTTTCGAAGGTTCTGGGACCGGGACGAACGCTTGATTTTTCGATTGCTCGTGTCTTAAAACGGAAAAAAAACATAAATGTTGTGGGGGAAGTGCCGGAATTCTGCCTAAAACACATGGAAAACCGATCTGGAATATTTAATTTCGTTTAATTTCGACGGTTTTTCCCATGTTTTTGGTACTTCCCGACATTTTCCGGGGCTGGAATTTGGTGGAGAATGTTGTCTTGCATCAAGAAAGAAGTGGTAAAAATTCCAGAGCCCTAGCTCAAAGTTTATTTTTTCACGTATCTTTGACGGCATATCCCGTCAAAAATATCATGTCTCATGAATATTCGGAACGTTTCACTCTCTCTCTTTGTGGCGCCTAACTCGCCATCACATGAATTCCACGACAGGTTCGTCGGATTTTCAAGATTATTGACAGAAGTCCCGCAAACATGACTCTACTCTCGGAGCAGGCCTCTCCCAGCGCGCAAACAAGATAGCAAACCCTCTTATCCCTGTGAAGAGTAAATATCGTCTCGAAGGAGAAACACTTGCACTTTTATCAGACGGCCCCAATCGACTTTCTGGAAAGCAGACTGGTCAGGGAGAAAAACATTAATTCGTTGGGAAAGTAATGCTGGTGCGGTGGTAGCTATTCTTCGAGAATTGGGTATTTTATTCTGGATGGTCGATTCCGGCTGGTCCCGCGGCGAGGCGAGGAATTCTCCTGACCGTAGACTCGTAGTTAGGTATGCAAAGCAGGAAGCAAGGCAAGAGAGAGGAAGGCTGGCCAAGCCCAATCAGAGAATATAGCCAGCAGCACCAGCAGTTTCTACCAAGCCGTCGCCGCCGCCGCCGCATACATACACTCTGTCAGGCGTACTGCAACCCTACCTGCACACTATTCTCCCTGCGCCCATGCCTTTCAACACATACACAGACACAGACAAGCTCCACGGTACGATGAAGCGAATGAATGCATATGTATACGCACACGTATTCTGCCGAGCTCGAAAGTCAAACACCATCTTTCAAATTATGACCGTGCACCATCGGATTATCTTTTGAATTATCCCGAGTTCTCGCTCCTCTCGCCTCTTACATTGCATACTGGGAACCTCCTCCTTTTCCTCGGACGTCTCTCGTCCCGATGGACCATGATTAGGGAATGTAATAGTTCGGTTGTTTCAGTTTCGAAATAGGAATCCCAAGGATAATTAGACATAATAGTCGTAAATTGTATTATAAGGCTGTTGGAAGTGTGATCGAACCAGAGCCCTGTTAGAAATTATTGCTTGGCATCGATTTCCAATAGTAATGAAAGGAAGGAAGGATCTATCCTGAGTCCACGCGCGCTTGGGAAATCTCATCTGGTGGATGGTGTGCGGGATCGAAGGAAGTCGTAAACAGTTTTTTCAATGAGCCAAGCGAGCAAGTAAATAGTCGTAACTGGTTGGTGAAGGTGAAGGGATAGGAGCGGGGCGGCTGCGCGCATCAGTATCAGTCTAGTTGCCGACGAGAGGGTACTTAATCAGTCAGTTAGCGGTTCCCCGCTAATTGGTTAATTACTGAGCAAATTTGTAGCCGGGGCGACGAGGCACAGTCGGCTACGAAAGGAACAGCTACTTGCGTACAATTAAACATACGCGTGTCTCCCACTCTTTCTTCTTACGCGTCCACGCGTTCCGCGCATCATAAACTCTTGTAAACAGATGACATATCATCAATGGCTTTTTAAACATGTTTGATACGGGGTCAGGCAACAGCACCACCAGCGAGGAAATACAGCTGGGTTCTCCCTGGCATTAAACCGGATGCAGGCACTTAGGCGAAACCATCATCCACTCCCATTCCGGTGGCCGGTGCTCAGCCATGCATTAAATTCGTTGTCGCCGCTCTTCAAATACACACTTCAAGTTCATCGTACTCTATGGTGTGTGTGTGCGCAGGTAGTGGCCGGTGCTGCCTCTTAATTATTTCGCGTGCAAAGTCTCATTAAGGGCGCGCCAGTCGGGGACGCCCGGTCTTTGAAGGCGGATAATTCGAAACTCGAATTCCCTCGACCGCCCAGCACACACACACACACACAGATATTACACTGGTTCACAGAGAGAGAGGGAGAGAGGGAGGAGGAGGAGGGTATGTTGGTAGTATACACGTGTCGCGGCAGGCTTTGATATTTCAATGAGAGAGCTCGCAAGAGCACCAGATACATCTGCTAGAGCGATAATGCAAGGACACGGGCTGTGCACTCGCCTGGAATTCCGTGCTCCTTGCCAACCTGTCAAAGGGGGGAAGATGCATCTCGTAGCAAGCGCAGATTGGCAGGGAAAACTCGGGGAAATCGGGCTGCACTCGAGATATATCCTATTGTAATAGTACCTTCCTACCAGTTCTCTCGCTCGGATGATGCATTATACATGAGCGGCGCGTTCCCATTGTGCAGAGCGCATGCAGGCGCCAAGCTACTAAATCCACATTATGTTTATGGAGATGCTAATTGAACGAGACGTGACAGATTTGACGCGAAGCAACCGAGCGCTCTGACATTAAGGCAATCGTACAGGATTCCTCGGCATCCTTATCCATTCGCTCCAATAATTAATAAGGAATATCATTGAAAAGTCTCCTTGGAGAAAATCGATGCCAGTGAAAAAAGATCGAAGAGCGCTCGGACGATCGTCGGACAATCGCGTCGCGGTGATAAGCACTCGCAATAACAAAGGCGAGCGGGATTAATTTTAACAACAGATAAAGGCAGACAGTGGTCGGCTATCGCTGCGTACTCTTTCTGTGTATAAAATAAACTGCCGCTTACAAATGGTGTCCCGGTGTGTCCCGTGTTAATGCCGGACTTCCCCCGCGTCCCTTCCACCTCCCCCCACTGCTTCGTATTTATAATTGACGAATGCACCATTACTCATCGCTTATTCCTCGCCCGGCTCCATTCGCTTCCAGCCGTAGATTAATAACAGTTTCTCTCTGGCGCAACGTTCGCTGCCCGAAACTGATACCAGAGAAAAATGCGCCAACGAAAATGCGAGTTTCAGCGAGTCTCGTGGAAAGTTTCCGCTCTGAGTCAGAGGCATCTCGATCCACAGGTTTTCTCTGGAGGGATTTCAGTCGGTCGGTCTTGCGATCATCGATCGAGCCTCTCTTAGAATATTAGAAGAGAGTCCCTCGGCTCCCGAAAGGCAAAGCTTCATGGATCTCCCAAAAGATCTATCGATAAAACAGCTGGATTTAGCCGGAGCACAGTCAGATCAATTACCAGTTGATTAAATCCTTATTAGTACGGTAACTAGTTCATGGTTGGCCGGGCTTTAATTAATTATCGATCAGTCTCTCTCTCTGTCTCTCCCGGCTATTTGAACACGGGTGAGAGTGCGTGCGTGTTCCGGTTTGCTTTCTCCTTGGCGTGGTCGGACATGCGGCGACGCGATCGCCCATCACAAAAACTTCCTATCTGGAACGACTATTCATGCATAGACGATCGAGCAGTCATTCCACAATCAATACATTTAATCTCTACATAATTAATCAAACATACATTCGATTACTTGCTCCATAAATCAGGAGAGTTTGATCGATTTTGTGAAAGCTTTCGCGCTGATAAAGTTCAGAGATAAAATGTAGAGTTCTGCGAGCAAGAATGTAGGATCTACGGGCTGGGAAATCAATGGAAAATCGGATTGGTCGAGCCGACCCCGGATAAATACGGTCTCTTCGTTATCAAGGGTCCCCGGTAGGTGATCGTGGCAAGCCGAGCATAGTCGAAAGAAGCCGAGATCGGGCCGTGAGTCCGTCGACTTGGCACGAGGGGACCCAGGCACACAAGCCGGCTTCCGCTCGGTCCGGCGCGAACGTCGGACGCCTTTCATCGCGCGTTCCTCTTCCAGCCGGGCCTTTGTCCCTCTCGCAATCACTCTCCGCCGTGATATCGTCTTCGGTCTCTCCGATCGAACAAGTGGAACTTGCCGTTACCGCCGCCCGAACTTTCCTCACCGGCCCAAACGAAATCGAGAGGACATTGCGCCCGGTGTGTTCAGGCGCGCATCTGTGTGTGCTGATATATTGTGCAAGTGCGGGGAAATGCAGGGCAGAAATAATTGGGCAAAAATGTGACTAATGCGTGGCTGAGGCGTCGTCTTGATGCGATGCCGGGCATGCATAGTTAATGATGTGTGAGAACATCCTCGGCCAGTGGGACTGTACGTGAGATTAGTGGCTTTGTGGAGATCAAGGTGATCATTGCGCGCTCCGCTCCGCTCCGATCTACCGGAGATACCTCGGACTTTAAAGGATGCGTTTACTTGCTCGTTAGGTAGATTTCAACTAGAAATACTTGTCAGAGTTAATGATCCGTGGATTGCAAACGGCGTGTCCATCGATAGTAGACGCAGACTAATTCAAAGGGCATCGCGCGTCGGCACATTCAAACTAGAATGATTGGAATTTAAATCAGAGTGGTTGACAGTGACGTTCGCCCCTGTCACCGGTGTGTACCGTTGTTCGGCCGCTCGATAGATTTCAGTAAGCAGGGAAAGACAGGCTTCCGGTTCACCGATCGATTAATATCCCGAATAATCGTCGGCTTTATCGGCCAATTAGCAAGTATTGGCATTATGTATAGCCGTGTTCGTTTTACCCAGTATTCGAGGATGATGATAGCTGGTGGCGGGTTGCGCGCACCGTGCAGACTGTATAAATAGTTGATTTCATGGCTGGGCGAACGATCCGCGTTAACGATCCTGGGAACCACGTGGAACGATCGCGTGGAATAAATCAGAACAGGAATTTCATGTTGCCTGACAAAGGTCTTAAAATATTTGCGTGTCAGAATTCGGTAGCCTCTTGGATATTTCTGCTGGACGGGAGGAGGGAGGACAATGGGAGCGTGTGGAACGAGCGATTCGCTAATTGGAGCAAAGATATAGCTGAGATAGGCGCGAGAAACTCAACAGGCCAAATTATCCGCGACCGGTTTTCGATGCGAGAAACCACTCCGGTTAGTCGGAGGCATCCGCTCCAATTCGCATGCTCCAGCCAGCGATCAAAAGCCGCTCTGTTTGCGCTCTCCCATAGAGTTTTTCCCCTCTAGTCGAAAAGAGAGGGAGAGGGGATGATGATTCGATTACTGACTGGACGCGATCGAGCACCGCAAGTCCCGTCCCAACCTGACGTCCTAGTAAACCGATCCGCCGATTGCTTTATGAACTGTATCGCACCATCCACTCATCCTATCACGCACTGCCCACAAGAAACACTAGTTTCTAGTACGCTCTTGTTATTACCTTGCACATATACTCACTGCCATTTTACGTCGTGATTGTTTTAAGGACCCAAGCTGAGAGAGCTCTATCTACCAGCTGTGTAAAACTAGCGAAGCACCTTCTGTGCGCCCGCTCTCTTCGTGTCTTACGCATACGAGCTATTTCACGATCCGTGTAAACCCGTCGGCTTATTTATAGCAGCCTTTTTTATCGTTCTCGCTCCTTCTGAATCACCCTCGCACATGCTGCGATCCATGGACTCTTCGCCGAAAGCCTCTTTGGAATTATTCCATGATAATATCGTTCCTCTTGCTACTTTCGATTACTAGTCCAATTCATTTCGATGAAGAGGAGAGTCTGCCGCTCGGTTTGCTCAAAGCTTCAAGTCCCCCTAATGTCCAGAGTCATGATGAACGTAGTATCTACTTATCAATTCCAAGTACCCATTCCTCCCAGCTTTCTACGAAGAACCTCCCCATTTTCTATCACCCTCTTCGCACTGTTATTTACCCTGACAGTGAGATCCGGTGTGTCTTATGCAAAAAAGTCTCTGCTTATGCAAATGTTTCGTTGGCGGATCGTGAGGATTGGCGAGCAATAGCAATTTGGACTTTTGTCACTTGGTAAAAGCATCCTCCGGACATGAGGCTGGTCCAACGATAGAAGGGGATGAAGGATAGATTGAGAGATTGAAAGAGAGAGAGAGAGGAAGAGAAGGTGAGTCTCAAGGCTTCCTGCGAGTGTCTTAAGAGTTTACTCCTCGAGGTGGCTTCTCTCCCGGCTCTCCTCTCTTCTCACTGGTTAGGTATTTGTCGACGTTCAACTGCACTCGACGAAATGGATCTCTTTACAGGTCGTAAACGTCCGCTCGCGCGAGCGCTCCTCCTTTTTTCCCTGAGAGTTTGCCCGCTGGTACTTGAATTCCTCTTTAATGGCCAGTCACCGCTCTTGCTCTCGCTCTCTCTCTCCCTCTCGCCAGGCTTTCGGGGCGCCAGGCCGCGCCGCCACCAGATTCACCGCAGATATCTTTCCTTTCCTCGGATGGCACACGTGATCGCGAGCTACTGACTTGACGCCTCTTTTTTCCCTCCTGTTTGTTGAGCAACAGCCAGTCAGCCTTTCCTATGATTAGCTGGGTGGCAACTTTACTTCCTAGACACCCTCTTCAGACAAGTGCATGTAATTGCTCTCCTTGATAAAGTTCGAAACGGCCTCTCAATGGCTCTGGAAACTAGATTGCTCTCGGTAGGAAATACACGCGCGGCTCTCGCGGAGAAGAGATCCAGTTTTCACAATAAAGCAGCATCCGGCCGAGGCTAGGAGAGCTCCAGTCTCCGCTCTTTCTTATCGTACAAGTAGCACCTTCTCCGGGCCAGCGAGAACGCCCTTCCAGAACGCCGCTCCACCTTTCCTCCGGCCTTGTTGTTCTTCTACTCGTCTTCTTTGTCCCTTTGACCCGGTTTCCTCGTTCACCCATTCTTAAGAAGGGAATGACAAATTAAGGAAGTTCCACGCCCGCCGCGAAAAATGCCTCTTCAAGTCGTCTTTCTTCCTGACACTGACGAAGTCCCCAAAACTTTTCGCCCTTTCACTCGCCACCTTCCATCCTGGCCGCACGAAATTCTTAGCGAAAACACGGGCATAGTGGCTGTTAACGAGCGTATTCACTTATTCATTATTCGCGTCTTGGCAGCGCCGGTAAAATGGGCGCGAGTATGGAATTCATCTGCTCTCGAAGTTGGAGCGTTAAAGGGTCCTGAGCCAACGGAAACTTTGAGGTATTAATTACTGATATAAAGGCAGCCCTTTTGGTAAAGTAGTGCCTTTTACTCCTGATCTAATTACAATGTATACTCTTGGCCGCGGCAAGTTTCCTCTCGAGGGGGAGAGAGTCTGCCCGAGCTTATTTTTTAGTTGAGCAGTCTCGGCATTCTTGCGTAGTCCGAGTCTACTTTCGATCTTCGTTAAACAGGAGGCTATGAAGAGAGAGACTTTTCTTTGAAGCTTCTCCCTCGGAGTTTCCTCTTTGACTTAGCGGCTTATTGACGATGCCAGTGTGGACGTGCGGTGAAGAGGGTGCGCGCGTGTGTAAGCGTGAAACAATGGATGAGAATGGTGAGAGTTGTTGGGTATCTGGCTAGGCTCGGCTTGGCCGGGTCGAGCGTGTCTAGCCTCTTGAAAAGGATGCGTCGAGAGAAAGAGTAGTGTGCATTGAATGCACGCGTCTTCTCCTGCGAGAGCGATGGTTCCCTTCGTTGCTTGGCCCCTTTCGACTCTCCCTGTCTCAGCGAACTCAGAGCCAGTCAGCAGTTGAATCGTATGACCCATTTCTTTCTCTGGCAAGTTTCGCAATCCTCCGCCAGCATAACGGTCTCTTCTTGTGGCGAGCGTGCATTACTCCATCGTGTTCCACTTGCCTGTTGGTCAGACGATCATCGGTACCACCGGGTTATCGGCGCGAATCCCCCTCGGAATTCCTTCCGGCGGCGGCAGCGGTGGGCCTTTCGTAATTTCCTCGTAAGTAGAATGCTAATCCGGCGATATTCGATCGCGATATCGGCCCAGATAGTTAACTGGCGGCGGCAGCGAGGAGATTCTGGTGGGTGGGTAGGTGGGGATTGTTAACTTTTTGCAGAGCCGGTCTCATTAAACGGAACTCGAAGGGAACTTGTTGGCAAAATCTACAATATTGGATCTCTCGTGCTCGACTCGTCGAGTAGAATGGTGGAAGGCTGGTTAGAGCCAGTCAGTTAGCCAGCAGCGAGCGAGCAAGCAAGCACGCGGGGGCCCCCCGTGTTTCCACTTTTAATCAGGCCTCTCTCTTACACAATCCATCACGGTCTGCTGGCCACCACCAGCATCCCGCCAACTTTCCTACCACTTGGCTTCGTTATCGCGCGCGCATCATCCGCATGATAGTAGGAAAAGTGGCGGCGGAGGAGGAAGGACGAGGAGCAGCCACGCCTACGCGACTCGCGAGTCATCGACTCCCAACGAAATTGGGCCCGATTCGGCTTCCACTGCTCTTCTGGTGCTTCCTTAAGATAGAAAGGAAGAGGTGTGCCACGAAATAAGGCGATGCTGCTGGCTGTGCGGATCTCTAGAGGAGAGAGGGAGTGGATGGGCCAGCGCGAGTAGAGAGGAGAGGAGAACTCGACAGGAAGGCAGAGAGACGAGCAAAGAGGAGAACGCGAAGGAAGGCAATGCGCGCGGTAGCAGCCGCCGCGCCGCGCCGCCGCCTCCTAAGAAGGGAGAGTAGTCGCCGGGATTTCGTCGTTCCTCCTTTTTTCACGTCGTAAGCCCGAGTTATTTCTGGCTTTCCTCTCTCTCACGTCGCGCTCCGTACTTACTCTCTTCTGTGCGGACCGCCAGCGGATGATGACCGCGAAGCAAGGCTCCCACGTCAAAATATCGCATTCCAATCGGCGCTCCCGACAAACCTCTCTCTCTCTCTTGCTTGCTATCCCAAGATCTCTCGCCGATAGTACAAGAACTTACCTCTCTGCCAACAGAGCTCTTAATCGAGCTAGACTTATTACTCAAAAAGGAAGGAACTCGGACGTGTTCTTCAGGGGATTCCGCTCGCTTTCTCACTCGCGACTTGACGCACAACCAACCTATTGTTTCAGAGGGAAGCTTCTTTATTAGACTTCGTATATTTCCGCACGATCATTCGCCCGGCCTTGTAGTGCCGTAATGAGCGTAATTGCTTGGTATTAGAGGGAAGTTTAAAAGGCAGCAGAAGCAGCAGCAGGTTTCACCGAGGCACGCGCGATCTTTAATAAGGGCTGCTCTGCGTGGCACGACAAAGGGCGAATTAATTATGCAAGGAACGCACGTTGCGCCTTTGGAACGCGCGAGCCCTGCCAGGAGAGAAAATAGCTTGGCGGTGGCGGCGACGGCCCGTGTTAATTAATAACACGGGCACGGTAACAGCTCGTAATGAGTATATCAGGCATCCTGCATTTTTCGCGATCTAATCGTTCGCCGGAGAATGCCTGTCGGTATTTCTTTTCAAGAGGGAGATAACTTGAAGTGGTTGTGTCGGCGGGAGAATGAGAGGAGGAGGGAGGGGTCGGGGGGGGGGGGGGGGGAAGCTGGAGCAAAGACAAAGGGACAGGCAGCTTACTCATCCCCGAGCAAGCCAGCCGTCTCTGGAATTTTAATTATGTCACAGTACATTCATGACAGCCGATGGCACGTTGTCCTTGTTATATCTCATTAACCGCGCGAGTTATCGGCTGCTCGGAATCCTGTAAAACTGGCAGTGAAGCGTGCCGCGCCTTTATCCATTCTTCCATCGAGATCATCCCGCGGTTCTCTGTCCTTTCTTCTTCTCGAAAGAGAGAAAGAGAGAAGTAGGCGCGCGCGCGCTGTACGGTGAATCGGCGGCAGGGAAATGCATCGGTACTGTTCTCGAACCGGTAGTGTTCTCGGGCTTAGCACTTAGTCGGGCTTCCATAACGATAAGCAATCCGGGAGTAGAGAGGATCGCTTTTGTAGCAGGATGGTTTTGTTATCGGTACCGGGAGAAGGAAGGATGTAGCTTGCTAGCACAAATTGGCCTTCCTTCCTCCGCTTGCTAGGAGGAGAACGAGTCTCTCTATCGGGGATCACGAAAAAGTCTCCTCGCGCTCGTTTTCCGGAGAATAGCTACTTGGAGCGATCCACCGATACTCTTGGCGATTGCGATATCTTTTTCGTGAGTACTTCCTCCCTCCCTTCCTCTGCCGGCGCGCTCGCTCCTGTATCCTGTTCGCCTAAGCCTGTCGGATGGTCCTTGCTGAATATCCGATTAAACGTCGCTACTCGTTAGACGTCCTCGACAGGCATTGCACTGCCAGGACTCTCGCATCCCACTGCTATACCTAACTGGCTATACATGCCAGCCCTCTATGTACAGTTCTCTGTACACGTGTGCCTTGTCTCCTATCTCCCTCCCACCCGAGATCTCTCTCTCTCCCTCCCTGTAGCCGGTGCATGAGCGCGAACACGTGTACTCGGGACTCCGGCAAATCCAGGATAACGGCTCGCGAAATGCCGCCGGGGATTTAAATGGAATTGGGTGAAGAGTCAAATGGTTTTCCGCGTGTCTGCTCGTCGAGCGATAACCCACAACGCGCGTCCCCTCTTTCTCTTATTCTCCTTTCTCTCTCACCGCTTCTCATGATAGCGAATACTGATAGAGGGCCGATTGCCACTGGCCCGATAACACTAGACTTTTTCCAAGTACCGCTATCGCTTATTGGCCAGGCCGTTTATCCGTATAGAGTTACTTGCAGGCAAGTTTCGCCCCCAATTGCAATATTCCTCTGGCTCGATTTTCGGGCCCGACACGTGTGCTGCAAAGTGGCAGAAGTCGTTGAATCCCTGAAGCAACTCTGCCAGAACGCCTTCTCTTTCTCTCCCTCGCGCACACACACATATCGCGAGCAGAGTGACGTCTCGCTAATTTGACGCGTACTGTTTACGAATTAGGAAAGTTTGCCCCGCGATAATTGGTAGCGGCGCGCGGGACAATCATCTGCCATTCATATTATTAACTCGATCCGTGCGAGCGCTAGTATGCCCATAACGTAATTGCGGAAGTTGGTCGGAGTCGGGAATGTGCTCGTGTGTGTGTGTGCGTGTATGCGTTGGTAGTCAAATATCATAAAGCAAATAGTGCAAATCTCGCTGACTGTCGAGAGTGGGAATAGGTCGAGTGAGTAAGTCTGGGTTGGCGAACTGTTCATTCTCGAAATTACTATCGATTCAGTAGTAGCCGCGACTGGCCGGCACGGCGAGGGGGTGCTGCGCGCTTCCCTTCCAATCTATTTCCTTGGCTGGCGCGAGAAAGGGATTTAATCAATTTCACACTGACGTTTCATCGGGGCCGAATTCAAGCGGGCAGCAGGGCAGAGCAGGGTGGGTCAGGGATCAGAAATTCCTCGAGAACTGGCTGGAATTCTTTCGAGAATTGATCGGATTAACGTGCTCACTTAAGTAGGACTGTTCCACTCCATAAACGGTAATCTCAATTCCGACTGGGCGCTCGAGCCGTTCGAGCAATTAGTCGAGCATTTAGCGAGTGCAACGCCGACGAGCTCGCTGAAGAAAAAAAGAAACCGAGCGGGCAGGCGCGCGCGCGCGCGCGACATTCAGCAACGTCTGTTTAATTGTTCCTAATCACCGGCCGTAATTATGGCAGCGAGGAGGCCTCGCCGAGAGTGCAGCAGCGGATGGCCGAGAAGGGCGGCGGCGAGGAGGAGGAGGAGGAGGAGGGGAAGCTTCCAGGGCGTGCGATCGCGTTTTAATCCGGCGATGAAACATGCGACAAAATTCCGAATACCTGCTCTGCTAAATGGTATGCAGATGGTGCATAATGTAATGCAGCCGCCAGCGTTCCCCTACTCAGAGAGAGTGTGAGAGAACGCGCGCCTGTGAATGTATGCGACGTCCGCAGTGCTTCCATAGTCGGATATCTATGGAATCCAGAGTATTGCTCAAATAATTCCAATTAGAAATCCGTCTGAAATATGCTGGCTCACGAACGCTCCTCTCCCATTTTAAATTCGTGATTAACCAACGTTGCAACGCCGTGTTTCAATAGCCATCGGGCGAGTCTCATTGATTTTTATTATTAGAGGAGGAGACAGTGTTGGATCGGCTATAGTATCGCGTGTCAGTCGAGAGAGGCTTCCGCGGCGGACTTCTAATCTCTTTAGCCGCAGCGGGTGCGTCTCGAAAAGTGCTGGGAGAGCGTTCATCACACTCGTTGCGGAAACTCTCCTCTTTCTCTCTGGACACTCGCTCCAACTGGCCGTGCCTTTCCACGTACACACACACATACACACAGCTTTCCTTTATCGCAGCATCACGCTTCGCTCGCGCGACGAGGTGCAGAGCCTGTGTGTTTTCACTTTTCGTGTTAAAAACCAGTTCCCCGCTGTTACTGCAATCAGGCCCGCCACCAGCACCGCTGCCCTCTCCTCTCCTCTCCTCTCCTCTCCGAGCAAAGCCTCTAGCATTTCCTACTGTGCTCCTTCGCCCGCTACTCATGTTCTCTATTCTTCACTAGTGAATAGAGCAGCCGACACGAGGAAATGGAAATAGTAATATCGTAGATGAGTGCCTGGAAATACTTTGACTAGGTTCTTCATTGAATCCAGTAGCAGTTGGTTCGGTGAGAGAAGGTTGATTGGGAAATGTGTGGAGTGTGTATTAAGAGAGTGGGTAGCAGGTCGTCGGTGGATGGGAGAGACGGTTCTTTTTGAGACATGTGCGCGAGAAGGGCATGCTCTCTCTGGCAGGGGGTGCGTTAGGGTGGCGAGGTTTAAAGGGGAAGGGGGAAGCCGATTTGTTTCTCAGTAGGAGAGGCGAGGCGAGACGAGACGAGGCGAGTTGTGCTGTGACTCTCTGTTGGTAGGGCTTATCTAGCGACAGTGAGGCTTGGCGGGCGAGCAAGCCGGCACAGAGGACGGTGTGTGTTAGTTGACAGAGTGCGTTTACGAGCGGACACAAGTGTGGCCGCGCGCGCCTTGTGTGTCGGACGTGCCTCTTTCGTTACCTCGCTTCTCTCTCGCATTCAGTCGACTTGCGAGCCTCCCTCTTGCCATACTGTGTGTACGTGTGTACTGGCTCCTCACCGCTTACACGACTGCCTGCTGCTGCTGCTGCTGCTGAGCTGAGCTGGTGAGCTGCCTCTCGCCGGTGCCAGCGTGCGCGCTTTCCTCACATTTTCTTCGTGACTCCAAGCGAAGTCGCCAGCAGAGCGCGGAACGCGCGATACCTTCTCCTTAACACTGCCAGGGAAAAACTTGCGAATTTTAATCCGGCAGCCCATTGTTTTCGCGGCCAAGTTGCCGCCGCCGCCGTTGCTAGACTTCTGCTTCGACGCTCCGCCGAGGATATAAATTCATTGTTTAAAGAAAGCCCGTAAATCTCAGGCCTCCACCACCAGCCGAGAGCGGAGGAGAGTAAGAACTTGGTGGCGTGAAAAGTGCATCATGAGTTTCTTTTATACGGGGATTATGCGAGTCGCCGTTGAGCTCTTAATCCGCCGGTGGATGCGTCGTTGAACTCGACGAATTCGGCACTGAGAAAGAGAGAGAGCAGCGACAATGCGGCACTCGGCGAGAAGGACAGTAAAAGAGAGTGCTTTCAATCATCGTAGATCGAGACGCTATTCTTAATAGAAAGCTCGGCAAGGGCCAACGTGTGCGGTGTATACACGCTTCTCATGTGAACGACTCACGTGTCGATCAACCCACGATAGTGAAAGTCAACCAAAAGTGAATCATCTGTGATAAGTTACGCAATCGAATTTAACCGTATATACATACACACATACACGCGGAAATACACACACACCAAATAGCCGGTAAGGACACGAGTAATTTACATGCACGTTAAACAAGTTCTCCCGGCGAGAAATCGAAGCCTGCCAAAGGAGCAGCGAGGAGGACTCAAGTGCGGCGGAGGGAAATTGTGTGATTGAAAAAGGGGTGGCGAGGGTAGATGGGAAAAAGTGTGGGGCGCCGGCTAGGCAGAGCTTGAAAAATGGAGCTGGTAAAGAACAGTACGATCGAGATGTTGTCGCGTCGGAGCATCGCGATCAAGGATTACGACGTCGAGAAGGTAGAGGAAGAGGAGCAGCAGGACGAGGGAGACCGGACCTCTCTGAAAATCGATCTCTCGATGGCCGAGCAGTTTTACTACGAGGTCATCTCGTCCTTCGAGAAAGAGGAGGTATATTCACCACAACTACACACCGACACGCCCTTAATAACAGAGATCATACTACGCCTCTCTCACTGCTAACATCCCGATTGTCCGTAACGCGTTCCTCGCATGCCATTCGACGCTCCCCACAGCTAATACCTTGCCACTGAGTGTCAGCTTTCCATCCCACCAAATTGAAAGCATCTCCTCTTGACAGCGATACTCTTCGCTCGCGTGATATCGATTCATTATACCAATCCCGCGCTCCCTCTATCATTCAATTCTATTGGACAATCGTTACTCACAACCTGCTATTACTCTACAAAGTTCCAACTAGTACGACAAAGTTTCTCAATCATTCCCACATTTTTTTCCCCGGCTAATTCCTACCCTTCTTACTCCTCCTGACTTGGTATAATAATACTCGGAGGTTCGGAGAGTTGTGTATTGGCAATTCATAGGTCCGGATTGGTTGGACTTTTGTATTGGCATCGAGACTCTTGGCGAACTTGGCGGAACAATATGAATTTCAAATGGTCCATTGTACCAGTGCACCTTAGTCTTCGCGGATCAAGTGGATAGTGCGAGGCGCCTTTGGCGTGGCATGTTGTGCCCCCGCAGTTGGTTCCTTGGAAAGCCGGCTTATGAGCGAGGAGAGAGAGGGAGAGAGACAGCGCAGTCAGCCACCCAGCAGTCGAGATTCGATTTTAATGAATTCGCCCTAGCGAACTCGCTCGGCCCGCACTCGCACTGCCCATTAATTCGATGGCCACTCGGCAAAGTTTATTGTACGCGCTCACCAGGATTGTTTCATTTGCATTCTCGAGCCAACCAATCCCCACCCGCCCCTTCTCTCTTTCTCTCCCTCAAGCTTCTCCAGACTTGGCTGCAACTTTTCTCCCGGCGAAGTTCCGAACTTGCTTCGGCAGCGCGATACAGTAATAACTATGGGGAATATTTCTTGGCGGCATTGCGCCAAGATTCCCCGGGCACTTTTGTCTCTCGTTGCTATCGACGAGAGCTCTCTCTGCCTCGCGAGTTCCCTCTCGTTGGCGCGCAATACGCTTGCCCCGCGTTCGCGCGTCTTGCCGGCATCCTCCGCTGGATGAACGGATACCTAGATTTCAAGGCGAACCGGTCGCCTGATAAAACGACGGTATAAATAATGTTAGCTGTAACGCCACCGGCAGACCATAGGGATTATCCTCTTAAATACGAGTACCAGCACGCCCACTAAATTCCCCCCTCTGCGAGGAGAGCGTGTCTGCCTCTCTACTGGCGCTGCTGCTTATTACTTAAGTTCTCATCGACGGGACACCGGATCGATTTAGTCATTCAACGGGCGATCATCGGAACTCATACATCATTCGAGGAGTGAGGCGTCCCGCGAACGATCGCGCACCGAAAATCCTGGCGGTGCCTGATGTTATGTCAGGAATGCCTGCGCGACTGATCTATCGCTTCGCTCTGTTCGTTATTTCCCATTCCCTTTAGGCCGTGTACACACGTCCGAGTTCCTCGTCGATTACGTGCCGGGCACGCCTATCCCAGACACGAGCGTTCGATCTATTGTCAAGCTAGCTGACAGAACACACAGAGTCAGGGAGGGTACACGTGGACAGGCGTGGATTTTTCCTGCGAGGCTCACTTGTAGAGCGGTTGCGCGCACCTCGAGCTAAAATCAGGGTCAGTCCAGTCGAGGAAAAGGAGGACTGAAGCGAGCGACTAGGTCACCGACTCCCGTTTCGTATTTCGTATCGCAGGTAATGCTCTTGTTCCTGCGGTTCTCTCCTCCACAAGTGCAAGAGCAGGTTGCTGCCGCCTAGAGAGTAGAATGACGTGTCCAGCACAGCATCCAACTCTTCACACGCAGTGCCAGGCTCCGCTCTGCGCGGACCATTGTTCTCCTGCTGCTCGTTCTCCAATTCGCCATGGAAGCTTTCGAATTTGGCATTGGCAATTGTGCGAGGATAATTGTAATAATTTGTAGGGTGCTCGTGCGAGAGAAGGCCTGGCGAATCCTTGCAACAGCACACAGCTGCGCGAGCCTGCCTGCCTGCTATGTTCGCACCCCTTGTATTGTAATACTCTGGCACCCACCCGGTGACGCCCCCGCCGCCACCACCACCGCACTCGCTCCTCATTCTAGCTCAGCTGCACAAAAGAACAGTGCATTGAAAATCAATAGGGCGATAGCTCGCCGCGATACAGATGGTCGGGAAAGATGAAATATCAGGTCGAGCGGGAAGCAAAATTAAAAAAGTCGTCGCCTCCAGTGTGAAAGAGGGAGAGAGAGAGAGTTGCCTCGACCAAGCTTGCCCACCCCTTTTCCTCTCGACGCCCGCTATAGCTGTCATAGGAACAATAGGTGAATTTATGTAGTGACACTTTGTAGACGCGCCCCTGCAATAGATCGCCGAGAGTCGCGCGTACCGACCTTATTTTCCCCGATGGAGATGTCGCGATAGGTAAATCAGCATGTCCAGCCGCTCGGACTTGGATAAATCGGCCCGACCGAAAAGCAGCCGCCTTGTCTTCTCGTTCGAATCTTCGATCAAAAGTGATTGGCTGGAAAATCCTTTCTATATTCGGTCACACTCGATGACTGTCTAAAGGAGCGGCTGCTTCAGGTGGGATAAATAATGCATTGTTTACTGGTGGAGCGACGAAGGCCAGAGAAAGTAAATAATCGAATGACACTGCTGGCATCAGTGGACGTAGAGATTTCGACTTTTGACCTGGGATTTTCTGTCCCTCGAACAGCTGGCAATCGGTCGAACGATGAATAATAGGGAAAGGAAGTGGCAGTCTCTCGATGGACTTTCTCAAGGGTGTATGCCGGCTCTGAAGCCGTTACGAGTAGATAGAGTCGAGAGTAGTCTCTCGTAGTGCGAGCACATCTCCCGCGGGGATCACCCATCGCACTCTCCGACACCGAGTAAGAGCAGTCCCGTTGAACTAATAGTTATTTATGGCGAGGCTGTTTGCGATGATCACATCGTACGTTATCGAATTGCCGTAATTGCTCAGTCGGGGCTTCCACTCACGTTATTCTTTCCCGCTCGTTTCCTCCACAAACTTTGGCGACACTCTTTCACTCCTATCTTAATAGAAATATATTTTTAACTTTCAAAAAAGCAGTCAACGAGATTCAGTACTGTTCTCATCAAAGTTCAAGGTCGGCTAGAAAAAGCTCAGACATTAGTATTTCTGTCAGGGTATTAAAACAAATGGGATCACGTCAGAAGTAATCGTGGGGACACACATCCGGCGTGGTGTTGGGTAAAAGGGCGAAGGGAGATAAGAGATAGCGTGAAAAGTAAGCGGATCGCAGGAGAGTATCGGCGTTCGAACAGCCGCTCTGTTTCAAGGCTTACTTGTTAGTCCAAGATTAAGCAAGACACCCGCTCGGTCGACGAAGCGAGCCTATCCGAAATATCTCTGATGGAAATCATGACTGAAACCGGGCGCCGTAACGCGCAAGCTCTCTTCTCCGGCAGAGTGCTTCCATTGGTGAAGGGTTTGATCGCCGAACGAGAGAGATGATTACTCCGATTCCAGTTGACATGACAGGCCGTAAGAGTTCATTAGGGGAGGGCGAAACGAATAGCCGAAAGGGAGAGAGAAGGAGTGAGAGGAGCTCGAACCAAAGAAACGAATTAAAGCACACTTGACATCGTTACATAAAAAGGCTCGACCTCTTTTGACGCATAGCACGGCATAGGATAGGAGAAAGAAGGAAGCACAGTAGAGCGCGGAGCGGGACTCCTAGTCTAATATGCATGGACCCTAGTAAACCTGGACCGCGCGCTTCTTTCATATTCAAATCCGTAGCCGTGTAATACATGAAGTCCTCTAATTACCGTGGATCTCTCTCATTATTCGCGCAACATCGTCCATACGAAATTTACAAGTTTAACTGTGGACCTTGCCCGCTCTCTTGCTCGAAGCCTGATTTTTTCCTTTCATTGCTGCCTGACCCAGCTCTCGCCTCGAGCTCGCGCTCGCACTCGCGCTACCCTCATTTCTAGACCGGCCGGAACATGATCTGACAAGTGGCGGACTCAGAGAAAAAGACAGAGAGTGGGAGAGGGCAGGGAAAAATGATGGCGGCTTCCAATTTCCAAGCACCATCAATTTCGCACGCGATAACTCTCTCTCTCTCCCTTTCTCTATGCTTCTGGATATCGAAACAGCCCTTGGAACCATTTGTAAAGTACTTTCCTCCGCTGAACAAGCCTTCACTAACGAAAGTCTAGTATTTCGCCTGTAAAAGCCATGATCGTCCACTCTCGATAATTATCCAGCGCTAATTTGCCAAGAGCAATCAGTGTGAAGGCCGATAGAATGGAGTGCGAACTTGTTGAAATTTGAACATCGGCCGCAAAAGACAAAGTGTATAGACGAGGTAGACATTAACGCCTTGGCGGTGAAATATCAATGTCGCATTATGCAAAGTGGTAAGCGGGAGCTGTTGCACGATGTAGGGTGGCGTGGCGTGGCGTGCCGGCGCCGGTGGACACGAGCTTTTAGTGTTTATTATTACTTCGTCGGTGAAATATCGGCGTAATCCTCGTGGGGCACCAGGAGAGCCGAGGACCTGATAATGCACGGAATACATTGTGTCGAGCAGCGGTGGGAAAGAAGATTGCATTCGGCGGGCGGTGGGGAAATGGCGGCCTGGCTAAATGAGCGAGTACATGCAATTTCATGCAATTTCATGCAAATACAGTAACCCCGTGGCGCGCGCGCGCCCGCCCGCCCGCGCGCGATCTAAAAGACATTCGCCAGATATACGGCATGCTAAACCTCCGGCGCACCATCATCCCGCATAAACGAGAAGGGTGACTCGTACATGCAAAGATGCTTCGACGTCGAGACGCTCTCGTTCTTCTCGGTAAAAACGTAAAAAATGCCAGGCCGGCAGAGAGAAACCGCGGCGAAAATAGATTCCCGCATTCTTATTACGCGCTTCTCGAGCGATGTACTGCAGGATCCTCTCGACGAGAGAGCCCGCTCGTAAAATGGAGAGGAGAATGTTTCAATATCAAGCTTGCGACGCGATGCGACGCGGACTATTGCCGCGCGCGCGGCTGCCCTTTATCGACGCCCGATGGAATTCCCATGGCTGGGAGATTTCCACGGTGGCGTTAAGTGTGAAAATATTGCGGGACTAGCTTAGCTGGGATTCGCAGTGAAGTATCGTCATTGTCATTGGGTCCGGTCACACGGCGCTATCGGCCTCTGCGGTGCACTGACCTTTTACGAATGTAGAGCGTGGCTGTGAAACCTGTTGGGACAGTGGTTGTACGGGTGGCGGGCCGAGATATCGACAGCCGTCCCTCGTAAATAGCTTTGGAGATACCTTATGTATCTAATTCATGCCACTGTCTATCATTCGAGGACATCGCGCTACCCGGGATCAAGCAGTGCGCACGTGAAAGTAGACAAGCATTCTTAGCCCGGCAGCAACCGAACGTGACACGTTTTCCTGCTGCTTGCCAGATAGGATCACCGCTTCGATTTGTAGTAGGGAAATCAATCGGGCCGCGCACTCCCCTCTATCCACTCTTAAGAATGTCGGGGGAGGTAATTAATAGACGAACCGGTCTCCAGTCTCGTAAAGTCTAATCGACAAATTGCCTCGATGATTAACTATCATTAGGCTAGTAGTGCGAGATAGTTGGCCGTGGTTTGATAACCCGAGTGTCTCTAGGCAAAGATCATGCGGCGAGCTAAGCCGGCAACTTCTCAGATTTCAAATGGCCTTTCAACTCGCATTTCACTGGGCGTTACTAAACAACTACACTAGAATTGATACACGAACCGTTGCAGTATCGTTCTAGAATCATTTCAATTTTTTACCATAGCATCTTTGGCGATGATAAAAAAAACAGGGCACGTCCACTCGATGATGAAGTGGTTCTCGTGGCATTACAGTAGTTTTCCATTGGACGGACTGGCAAAACAAGTCCAAGAAATAGAAGTTGGAGAGAGAGAAGATTGTCTTAAGCTGAAAAGTCCACGTCGGATTTTCCCGAATCCCGCCACTTATTGATCTTGGCAGGGAAAGCGAAAGAGAGAAGGAGAGGCGGAGAGAGAAATCCAAGCGAGCAGAAGGAAAGGAAGTCGCTCGGAATTCACGCGTGTCCCAGCGAGCGGCAGCCGGCAGTTGGAAGAGTTCCCAAGCGTAGCAGCGTGGAGTTTCGAATCTTTTGAAGGCTGCCAGCAATCGGAGTCCCGTGAGCTAGATTTAAGTCGAGCGTGCGGCGGCGGCTCCCTCTCCCTCCCCTTCCTTCCATTCATCGCGATCATTGAACACGAAGGAAGAGGGACCCCGAGCCGCCGGGGGCTGTTGAGAACAAGGCCCTAGAGAGGTCGAGACACCCGGCAGCTCGAGCTAAAGGTGCGCTCCTTCCTTTAAGAGCAAGCGCACAGCTGCAACGAGAGCGCCCTCCGCCAAAGATCCCCTCGCCACTATCCAACCGGAACCCCTTCCAAACACTGGGTCACGCAGAGTAAATACCCATCTTCCCACCAGCACCACCACCATTCATTTCAAAAAGCATCCTTCAAACTTCCCATATTTTTTTAACTATTTCTTTCCATTTCAACATTCAAATTATCCCTGTAAAATCTTTTCTCAATACTTATAAAATCCAAATAGTACAATAATAACTGCACAGATTCCTGCGATCGATTCAATCTCACTCGACCTTTTACTTCTTAGAATTCCCCTAGATTTTTCTCCTGGCTTTGCCTCGCTCTTGTAGATTCATCAAGCAAGTGAGCAGCAGTGGAGAGTTACGTGTCGGAGGCTGGTTGTAGCGTGGTGTTTGCCAAATAGGGAACACTGATTGTTTCTTTGTGGGAACGGCGCGCGCGTGCGAAACGTAGCCGCAGGGCATTGCCGGTGGAAAAAGGGCAGTGTAATGCGTGCGTGGTTGTGTAGGTGTGTCGAGGGGTGAGGAGGTAGGAAAAGGGTAGGAGTTTTAATGGGACAGCGGGACTGAACCGTTCTGAATGGGAAAATTGTGCCGGAAGTCTCTAGAGCGCGTAGCGTGGCTTGATGGAGCGGTGGCAAGGGTTAAAGGCCCATTAAGTAGGAGCGAGCGCAATCTCGTCCTGCTGGCCGGTTGGCAAGTCGAGTAAGAAGGAACCGCCGCGAATAAATGAGACACAGAATGCCAGACGCACCGGGTAGAAAGGGAACCGGCGAGGGAGAGGGAGAGGGAGAGAAGGGAAGAAAGAGAAGCTTGAACACGATAATGCCAGGCCACGCACGGGACCACTTGTACGCGCCGCGTCGCCGCCGCTCGCAAAGTGTACCAGCGAAGCGCGCGTGTTGCGTGGGTGCGAAAATGTCGGCGGCCCTCTTTATTGCTCGTCACTCTCCTATCCACACCGACATTATTTGATGACTAGTCCCCCTGCTAAGATCGCGTCTCAATGCACGCTCTGCCATTATGTCCCGATGTCGCGGTAAATCAAAAAGGAAAGGTCAGCGAACGTCCGGCATTTATGACTAACAGTATATCACGTTGCGTCTTCATCGGATAATTGCAGTTTTATAATTATACTTGATTTAATACCACGATAATATCGACGAGAGAGAGGCCTTATTGATTTTTAATTCTCACGCAAGCAACACCAGTGATTCCTTAGAAATTGTGTACGCTAGAAAACTCTCGAGCGAATGCCGATCCATTTTCGTACTGGGCTCTCTCCTTCTCCCCTTCCCCGCTGGCTCGCGGAGCTCTCTTGAAAGCTATTTAATATAAGGAGCTTTAATCACACGAGCCTTCTAATTAGGGCAACAGCTCCCCGCACTCGCTGGCCGCCCGCGCGCGTATACACGCCACTCGCCAACCTCCACTTTACGACATGCTTTTCTTCGTTTCTCCTTTCAGCGCGGAAAACTCGGACCGATTAATCGATCGAGCACTCGCCCAGCACACACACACACACAGAGTGCTGCGCGCCGATGGCTTCGAACTTTCCGAGTCACCACGATCGAACGCGATCCGCAGTGCGTGAAATTAATCTGTAGCGGGCTTTTAATTACGTTTGGTAATGATCGGAGAGCGAGAGCTGGAAAGGCTGGAGTAATTAAGTTGCCATCGAGACCTGTGGCCAGCCACGAAAGCCACTACTCGTGCGTGTTCCTCTCATCCTCGTGGCTCCCTTTCTCTTTCCCTCATTCAGCGCGAGGCAGGAGCGCTTACGGGAATTATTTTTCCGAGACTTTCCAGGCCGGCCAGCCAGCCAGCCAGCCAGCATCTTTCCAACTAGTAGCAACGTGGAAAAGAAGGAGAGTCTGTATTCTCGGTTCCGTGGCCTGTGTGTTCCACATCCATCTTGACCCTTTTCATCCGCAGCTCCAGTTCCCGTTTTCTTGAAAAGGTGCTGCCTCGCCTACCACATAAGAAACCTACTCTACTCCACCTTCTCCTCTCCCTCTCCCTCTCCCTCTCCCTCTCCCTCTACCACCGCACCGCCACCGCCCCTCTTTCTCAGCCCAACCGCACCATACACGTGTTTGACATATGTGCACGTCGATTGTCGGTGCACGTACGCCTCGGCGTCTATGTATATACAGGGTGATTCACTTGCCTTTGAATCAGAACTCTCCTAGCCCTTATTTTTTTGGTGGACTTCCCGGCCTTCTCCGGGACTGAAACTTGGTGGGGAATGTTTTTTTGCATCGAGGAAGAAGTAGTAAAAATTCCAGAGCCCTAGCTCAAAATTCATTTTTTCGCAAATTTTTTAAGGCATACCCCTTCAAAAATTTTCGATTTTTCGAAGGTTCTGGGACCGGGACGAACGCTTGATTTTTCGATTGCTCGTGTCTCAAAACGGATAAAAATCATAAATGTTGTGGGGGAAATGCCGGAATTCGACCTAAAACACATGGAAAACCGATCTGGAATATTTCATTTCAACGGTTTTCCCCATGTTTTTTTATCTTCCCGACCTTTCCCCGGGCTGAAACTTTGTAGAAAGTGTTTTTTTGCATCGAGGAGAACGTAGAAAAAATTCCAGAGCCCTAGCTCAAAATTCATTTTTTCGCAAATTTTTTAAGGCATACCCCTTCAAAAATTTTCGATTTTTCGAAGGTTCTGGGACCGGGACGAACGCTTGATTTTTCGATTGCTCGTGTCTCAAAACGGATAAAAATCATAAATGTTGTGGGGGAAATGCCGGAATTCGACCTAAAACACATGGAAAACCGATCTGGAATATTTCATTTCAACGGTTTTCCCCATGTTTTTTTATCTTCCCGACCTTTCCCCGGGCTGAAACTTTGTAGAAAGTGTTTTTTTGCATCGAGGAGAACGTAGAAAAAATTCCAGAGCCCTAGCTCAAAATTCATTTTTTCGCAAATTTTTTAAGGCATACCCCTTCAAAAATTTTCGATTTTTCGAAGGTTCTGTGACTGGGACGAACGCTTGATTTTTCGATTGCTCGTGTCTCAAAACGGATAAAAAACATAAATGTTGTGGGGGAAATGCCGGAATTCTGCCTAAAACACATAGAAAACCGATCTGGAATATTTCATTTCAACGGTTTTCCCCATGTTTTTTTATCTTCCCGACCTTTCCCCGGGCTGAAACTTTGTAGAAAGTGTTTTTTTGCATCGAGGAGAACGTAGAAAAAATTCCAGAGCCCTAGCTCAAAATTCATTTTTTCGCAAATTTTTTAAGGCATACCCCTTCAAAAATTGTCGATTTTTCGAAGGTTCTGGGACCGGGACGAACGCTTGATTTTTCGATTGCTCGTGTCTCAAAACGGATAAAAAACATCAATGTTGTGGGGGAAATGCCGGATTTCGACCTAAAACACATGGAAAACCGATCTTGAATATTTGATTTCAACGGTTTTTTATATGTTTTCATCACTTCCCGACCTTTTCCGGGGCTGAAATTTGGTGGGGAGTGTTTTTTTGCATCAAGGAAGAAGTAGAAAAAATTCCAGAGCCCTAGCTCAAAATTTTTTTTTCCCCATATTTTTGACCACCGAAAATATCCCATTTTTGGTGGTGATTCAAAGGCAAGTGACTCACCCTGTACATAGTTCTCATGCAGATGCATCGGGAATGAGGGGAAGTTCCACTCGAATAGAAAGCTCGAAAATTCATAGGGCCCTCGGTAAAAGAGGCTAATTATAGGGGTGGTTGATGGGGCGGCGCATCCCCCCCGGAAAACCAGGGTAATTGGCATTCCCATAGAAAGGCCAGACTCCATTCCAACTAATAAGTGTTCCTGTCCGACGGCTCTTCTTCTTCCCACTGGCGAAGACACTCGAGTACTCGAGGAAATCCATACGGTACTTCGCACGTATTAAGATATTCTCTCTCTCTACTGAGAAGATAAATTAGTTGAGAGGCTAGCTTCATCGTTTTATTTCTCTCTTTCTCTCTTTCTCTGGCTCGCTGGCGCTCGAATAAGATATCTGCTAAGGACTTGAAAGAGTGCTCTCTTAATCGGCAGACTCTCGCGGGAAGGAAGCCACGTGGGCCGACTCGAAGCGTACGTGGGATATCGTTGAGACACACGTAGGACGATCCAGCGAGGAGGATTGTAATAGCTCGGCCAAACGAGACTTGGATTT
Organism: Ectemnius continuus; assembly: GCA_910591665.1. NCBI lineage: Eukaryota > Metazoa > Arthropoda > Insecta > Hymenoptera > Crabronidae > Ectemnius > Ectemnius continuus. The sequence continues at coordinate 1,517,215 of OU342866.1, forward strand.
TTCCTCGACCTTACCAATTTATTATTCACTCCTGCACCGGGGAATACCTCTCGAAAATACATTATTCACTCTGGCAGAGACTAGAAAGCGTAGACACGCTGTCAGAGGAGGGTGAATGTGCGAGGAGTTTACTCTGCCGAGAGCGGTCAACAGTGTGTTAATAAATAGGAAGAGGTATGACAGTGGGGATGATGGGTTGAGTGACATCTCGAAATGGGCCGACGCGCGATGCATGCGAGAAAGGATCCAGCTCGAGTTGCAGTATTCAGTGGTTCGTAATCCCGTTAACACCGGCGCGATAATCATTGCGGCGAACGTATCCACCCTTGTTAGAGGCTTTAGCGAGTAAAGAGAGGGCAGGCTGCCGCGCTGATCTCGCAGACAATTGGGCGTAATTAACACCAAGCTGGCCTGATTACCGCCGGGACAAACTCGACGCTCCCACTCACTCTCTCCCTTCCTCTCTGGCAGCATCCTTTCGGGATATCTGCGTAACACGAGCTATGCCAATTGCGCTCCTAATGTTAATCGGATTGGGAGAAGGTAGGCTCGGTTTAAAGGTGCACTCTCTGTCGCTTAGGTAGATTATGCATCAAGCAGTGGAGCCATTCGGGTCCCATGGGACTTTCCTCGAGCTTGCTCGGGTCGAGCCGGTCTATACACGTATAATAAGCCTATCGCAGCGAGCCTGCGGAATTCGGAGGAAGTGCTGCTCTCCCCCACACAGCTACACACCTATATAATACTCCGAGGGAATGCTAGGGCGCTAGTCTCTCTGCGAGGGCTGCGAGTTTAATCCGCGAGTAAACGCGCCGCTTGGCTTCGCAAGCTAAACCGGATCACTGGTGAGATTACGTCTGCGACTGCTGGTGAATGTGGTGGCGGTCGCGCTCGGCGGCATCGATGGTGTAGGTGGCACGGGATGGCTAATGCCGAGAGAGCCTCGGATAGATATTACGCCGGGGCGGGACGCGCGCCCCGATATTCCCAGGGATCGAGAGCCTGCCTTCAGGATGATATCGACAAATTATTTGCCCGATTGCGAGCGCCTCGAGATAACCACTGGCCAGGAAGAGACGAGAACGCATCGGCCCGGCTTGCTGTTACCTGATAATATCGCACAGGCTGCATCCTATCTTTATGAACAGCTGCTATCAGCTCTACCCTACCCTTCCCTGAACCCTTTTACTTTCTCTTAACTAAAATCCTTTTATACAATCTCTGTCTTCCACTTTATTTCAACACTTTCCTAGTAACTTAGAAAGATAGTGCAACTGTGAAATGAGATCGGAAAGGGTGGTTGATAGTTGAAAGCAGTAGTGAGAAGTGGAGGGTTAATGAAAGTGTGGCTGTAATAAATCAATTAAGGTAGGCTCGCGATGCTCGGTAACTCGGGGCCACTTAATCGCGCGGGCGACTTAGTTTACCAGACAATTGCGCGTAATTAACACCGTAGCCAGTCGGTGTGTCTCGGGAGTGGCGTGCTGGGAGGAACAAGAGGCAGCCAGCAGCGAGCGGCTGCCAGGAGTGGAGAGCGAGGCGTATCAGGGGCCCCGATTCCCTTCTATACCTAGGTATAACACGCTCTAGCAGCAAACCCGATGCCTCGCCACCGCACCGGAGAGATACAATCACGGAAATTGCTCTTACCGTCTACGCCGCTCTCCTGCTAATCCGATTCCACTGTGGCCAGGAGGCCAGAGCCCTCTCGCTCGCGACTAAGTCTCCGGATGACTGATTCCAGATAAGGAATAGATGACCGGACGTTGATAAGAGATACATGATGCAGGGTGGACGCCAGGGACAATTCCCCATAGACACCACCTTACAGAGAGAGAGAGAGAGAGGACACCTTCCAAAAGCAGAGTCACACGGGCCATCGTGATTTCAAGCGATTCGCATTACCATATCACTCGTCAGACTTAAGTCTCAATTTACGAGTGCAGAGATCCCGAACCCTCTTTCAATTGGCTGGTATTATCGAGGAGAAAATTGCGGGATCGGGGGTCGCCGCGCCAGCTTTTCCCGCGTAAAACCCGTTTTATTGGGCCGGGCGATAAAGCGTAATTCGCAGAGTGAGTGGAGCACATCTCTCGGCTGAGCTCTCTCGGTGTAATAAATGTGGGCAGGTATTTATTGCATCGGCCGGCCTGATATTATTAGGCGCGGGCGCGCGCGCCGTTGGAGGCGTCGTCGGGCGCCGGGCATTAAAGGCGGGAACGATCCTCATAACGTGGATATTGCGACAGGTAGGGGACAGAGTGACGATCGAGCTGTGCTCGGTGAGATCGCGTTTATCACTCGGGCACACACAGCGCTTTGAACGGCACCGCCTGCACCCACTCTCATTCCCTCTCATCCCCTTCCCGCCGCACCGCAAACCCCCGCTACGTGCGGCTGCTAATTAATTTGTTAATTATCCATTGTATCCCGTGGACGAGGTGTTCGCGCCCGGGCCGCTTTGTGCGGCCCCGCCAAGCCCGGATACACCGGGGACACATCCGTGGACCACCGAATATCTCGGTGAACCACCACCACGCTCTTCCTACCTCCCCCCGGTTCGCCTCCCTCTACATCCCCGCACATACCCGCATTCTCCAGCATCCCTTGTTTTTTTCATTTTTCCGCCAAGCTCTCGCGTGAAATGCACACTACTCTCTCACCGAGGAAAATAGCGGCGCGCTCCCCTCCACCCTTTCCTACCCCTTCGGCAGGATGCGGAAATTAAAAACAGGATCGAAGTAACCGAGCGCCGCTAGAACCGGCAACCTACCGCGAAATATCCGATTGAATTTACTGGTAAATTAAATTTATTCGAGCGCTCCCTTTTTTTCCAAGCTTCGCCCCCCACGAAATCATCATCCCTCGGCGGTGCTTCGACGGAATATCGTGGCGAAATTAGGAAACGTTGCAACCGTCCGCTTTGCATGCAATTGTTTCGCGCTCCGATAAACCCTCCGGCCCCGCACCCTCGCTCCTCCCTCTCCCGATCATCACCCCGAAGTTTCGGCATTCCCATATTATTGGCGAACGAGCGCGGACCGCCTGGCAGAGTAATTCTGGCAGGAATAGTGAGGAATTCGAAATTTGATTGCTTCAATTCCTAACACGTTTAACCCACTTACTTTCTTTCCACCGATTTATCCATTATTGCAAATTCGCGGCTACTGTTGGCCCCTCTGATAAATCGAAATAGTGGATTATTATAGTTGGTATTCGTGGGATTGAAAGTTTGACTGAGGGAAAGATAGCGAGAGAAGCAGAGAATTGCAACCGAGGGGAGGAAAATATTTTCACGAGGCTATATGTCGAGAGTGTGTGTCTCTCGTATGTCTCTCTACTTCGCGCGCGCACGGTTATGATATCCTTCATGCACCATTTGATATGCGCCTGGCGATCCGAGTAATGATCTGTGCTCATGAATATTCTCGGCGAGCGGCGTGTGTATCTCCTTCTGGTTTATGTGCGCGGCTTGCCTATCCCTCGCCGATAAGAGCATGCCGTCATAAAGAAAGCCGAATAAATTTTGCGCCCTCTAAGAAAAGTGGATTGAAGTAAGAGGAAAAAAAGAAAAAAGGGCGGGGCGGGGTGGGGCGAGGCAGGTAGAGCGACTAGATAGTAAAGTACACTTATGGCTAGGCTCCTGTAAACATAGAGTCTAGTATAGAGGCTGACACGTTGAGCTCCCAATAACCGCTGCCCGAGGACCTTTCGAAGGTGGAAGACTATCGCTCGAAAGAACAAAATCTTGTATCGATGGTCATCCGAGAGGGATCCGTTTTCCTCGCTTTAGCCACATAATAGCCTTCCTCCCGTCGAGTATCTAATTTCTATCCTTCTGCGGACCATTTTTCCTTGCGCCCTGTGCCACCGGTTTATGGTAACATCCTTGCGTGATCCACCAGTACACCGCCTTCTTTCCAACAGCAGCCTCCCCTCGCATCTCTCCGCCTCCTTTCCTCTCGCCGTTAACTCTCAGCTCCGCCACTCGAAATGACGAGCGTAAAACCGCCACGAGATAGCTTCATCGTCCTATATACATGAGGATTTAAGAAATTAATCCTTGAGATGCCAGTGGCTCTTGCCACTTCTAGCACAAGGCGCTCCTTATCCGTGGCTTTTCCCAGCGGCGCGCAATGCCTTCAGCTTTACAGGCCTCGCTCCGCAGATCCATGAAAATATCCTCGATCTTGGAATACCATCGTAGAAGTCGTAATAAATCTTGGAGTTGGGTGGTGGCGGGCAAGGCGGATGCCCTCGAGAAAGGCATCGAACGAAGAAAGAGGAAGAAGTACTACTCTCGAGGCACACGTTCGGCGTTCCTGTCGTGTCACCTCTGCACCTCCGGTCACCGCGTCGAGCCGAGCGGTACTTAAAAAAGCCGAGTGACTCCGCGCGACGACCTTAAAATTCGACTCACGCGCGCACCGGGGACACACGCTCTTCACGGGCTCGCTGCTCTCTGACGGCAGCTCGCTTTCCTCGAATCGAAATCGAGTCTACTTGCCCCTTACACTCGATCTCGATGAATCACGTGCACCACGCTCTCTTGCGTAGCACGGCATTCCACGTATCCGACTATTACGATAAATTGTTACAAATGGTCTTTAAGCGGCCGCTAATGCTACGTGGAATGCTCTCCTCGCGCGATCCTCTTGGAATTGAATTACTTAGCCGCGAGAAAGTTACAAACTTGGTACAAAGCGCTTGGCAGAATGGTGGAATAATGATAGAGATTTAATGGAGCCAGGCTTGTCTGACTAGGGCGGCTGGTACTACTTAACTGAGTTGGTATAAAACAGGCAAGGGTGCGCTAGAACTCTGGAGAGTCATTGGAGGTCCGGGGGCTGGCAGGGTAAACGGGCGTTTCTCCAATCAATGGGTGTAGATAGCCGGGGATCTCGCAAAGAGACTGGGGTTAAGGTCTAGGGTACTTGGACGCGGCTACGGGACCGGACTTATAATAGATGCAGGTGGCATTCTGCCAGCGTCGAGGCGCCGCAATATTGCGCCGCTTAGTCACACACAAACACACACCTCGTACACTCTTCCTCTTTGTCCTCTTTCTACGACGTTGTAATAAATAAGACACGCGGCCGCATACACACACGACGCCTTGAAAAAAGAATGAGAGAGATATTTATGAGAGAATTTGGTCGTCGTCGTCGTCGTCGTCCGGCTCGTCCTCCGTAATTTCACTTTAGCTTTACGCTCGGCGTGCCTTCCTTCCTTCGCTCCGGGATATCGAGCCGCGCTATCGAGCGGATTCCCCTTGGTTTTTGTTTCGTTAGACGCGCAACGAGAAACTCCGCGCGGAAGTTAGCTCGTTGCGGCGAAAGGGAGTTTTGAAGTTCCATTCGGCGACGACCGCGGAATCCGTTCTTCCTCTCGTCAGAAGCTCTCGCGGCGCTACGGCTCGACGCTCCCTCAAACAACTCGATTTTCCGCTTTAACCCTCCAGCAACCTTTAAGATCACGCCATCTCTTTATGCTCGCGCGCGCATAGAAGACCGGAATTCGTGCGCTCGCTCGCTCGCTCGCGCCCGCTCACTGAAGAATGCCCGGTGTCCCATTAGAGTGCGGCAGCCGACTACAGGAATGGTTTCTTGAAATAATCAGCAACTTTCACCACCTCGGGCGCCCGCACCGCTAAGACAATAGCACCGAACTCGACGCTATTGTGCGTCTCTTCCCAAAGCCGAACAGGTTCAAACGAACGAATGCTATCTCGCTTGCGATGCGAGCGGCAAATCGTCAGCGCATCTGATCCGATTAACTTCAAAGAGTCCTGCCATCTCTTTTGTAATAAACGCGGCGTGTAATCGTTTTGGTCGATGCGATTCCCGCTGTGAGCCTCGCACGCGGAACATTTAGGCAAGCCAGTATCATTTGGGGGGATCGAGGGAATAAGTGAGCGAGCATTCGTCCGGTAGAAAATTGCTCTCTTTTCATCTCGATGTACGGTTAATTGCCAAATGGCCGATGTTGCCAGGGCGAAGTGGGTATTGGATGGCGCCAGACAATTAGCTTAGTAAATTCCACGAAGAACTTCTCTTCTCCCGTATACGCCGAGTGCGAGAGAGTGCGCGAGAGAGCGAGTCGGGGAGTAGAGAAGAAGACTGCGGGCACTCGGGGACTCGCACACGGCCGAGTTAAGTTTAATTGCCCGACTGGCTACATAATAAATGACACTGCAGACGGCCGTGTAGGGGAAAAATTGTCTCGGCCTCGAGACAACACTGTACTTGGTTAGATACTCTCCTCTTCTCTCGGGCGAGCATCTCGCGCGCCCATTCATCCCTCGAGTCGCATTGATGCTCCTGTAATTCCGGCTGGCCACATCCGTCTTGGCATTGCCGTGTCACCTTCATCGGCCGGTTCTTCCCTCCTCCAGCCTCCTCGATTTATAACTGGAATTAAATCTCGACCCCACGACAATATCCACGCTCCCGAGACGCATAGTCGTACAGGATTGAATCGCGCGTTAAAGCGCGATGGCCTTTTTTTTCCCACGAGGCTAGATTGAAATTCCAGCCGGCGGTACGCTCGCACGAAGCAGTACTTGCTGCCTGCCAGGTTGGGCGGAGGTCGCCGGCCTTACTTTCCTCGCTCGGAATTGAAATGGAAATTGATGAGATATGAAACTGGGCTGACTTCAATCAGTGCTCGGGATTACTGTCGTGTTACCGACGAGCAGTCGCCACTATCCCACTACCTTCCCGCGGAAGAACCGATGCTTAATTTATGCAGCGTGGAAATAGGATTTCCGGATTTCCATGCCTCCCTCAAGGAAATGACGACGGTGATTCTCTTCACTGCCTCCACGATAAATCCCCTTTGAATGCGCCTTGAATGCAGTACCCCCCCACCGCAGTTATCCCCCTTACGACTTGAATCTCATTATACAATTAAATTAGTAAATTAATCAGAAGGGTCTCTCAGACCATTTCTGCTACTGGTTTCATGTTTGCTACCCTTACAAAATTTGCGAAAAAATAAATTTTGGGCTAGGGCCTTGGAATTTTTTCTACTTCTTCCTCGATGCAAAAAAACACTTTCTACAAAGTTTCAGCCCGGGGAAAGGTCGGGAAGATAAAAAAACATGGGGAAAACCGTTGAAATGAAATATTCCAGATCGGTTTTCCATGTGTTTTAGGTCGAATTCCGGCATTTGCCCCACAACATTTATGTTTTTTATCCGTTTTGAGACACGAGCAATCGAAAAATCAAGCGTTCGTCCCGGTCCCAGAACCTTCGAAAAATCGAAAATTTTTGAAGGGGTATGCCTTAAAAAATTTGCGAAAAAATGAATTTTGAGCTAGGGCTCTGGAATTTTTTCTACGTTTTCCTCGATGCAAAAAAACACTTTCTACAAAGTTTCAGCCCCGGGAAAGGTCGGGAAGATAAAAAAACATGGGAAAAACTGTTGAAATGAAATATTCAAGATCGGTTTTCCATGTGTTTTAGGTCGAATTCCGGCATTTGCCCCACAACATTTATGTTTTTTATCCGTTTTGAGACACGAGCAATCGAAAAATCAAGCGTTCGTCCCGGTCCCAGAACCTTCGAAAAATCGAAAATTTTTGAAGGGGTATGCCTTAAAAAATTTGCGAAAAAATGAATTTTCAGCTAGGGCTCTGGAATTTTTTCTACGTTCTCCTCGATGCAAAAAAACACTTTCTACAAAGTTTCAGCCCGGGGAAAGGTCGGGAAGATAAAAAAACATGGGGAAAACCGTTGAAATGAAATATTCCAGATCGGTTTTCCATGTGTTTTAGGTCGAATTCCGGCATTTGCCCCACAACATTTATGTTTTTTATCCGTTTTGAGACACGAGCAATCGAAAAATCAAGCGTTCGTCCCAGTCCCAGAACCTTCGAAAAATCGAAAATTTTTGAAGGGGAAAACCGTCAGAATAGGTAGGAGGATCGCCCAATTTAGTATCGTGTATCGTATTAATGATACTTATGCAGATTCCACTGATTGCTAGAGTGATTAGTTAGTTGGTAGTCGAAGTACGACGGTCAGAAATCTGGAGGTCTCCCTTTCCCTCGGGTGGAGAGGTAATTTAGGGTATGGGGTTTTGTGCTTTCTTGCTCTGGAGATCTACTTACTCGGGAACAGAGGAGGGAGAAGTGGAGTAGATCTGCAAGTGGTTCTTGCATCGGGCATTCTTTCGGCCTTTCAACTCTTTTTCCGTGGAGAGGGCGGCGGAAGAACTGGCCGCGCGGATATCGAACAAGCGGCGCCCGGCCACGCTTAAAGCAGAGTTCCACGGGGTGCGGCGACTAATTAGAGCGATTTAGCGTCCATCGTCGACATTTATTTGGAATGCAAATGCAAGTAGCAGGCAACCCTTGCCCCCGTAACTTTCTGCTCGGCTTCTCTCCATTCCGCTTTTTCTGCCGGCCTCCATTGCGCAACGTCTCTCTTTTCGGCTCTCTCTGTGAAGCTCCTCCCTGCTATACCGCTTGCATGTTGCCCGCCTCGTTCTTCGCGCCTTCCTGCTTTCTCTCTTGCCCGGCCACCCTATTCTCTCCCAGTCCTCCCAGTTTTCCTTCCTCTCCCTCACCCTCAGACCAACCCACCCACCCCTCTCTATTCCTCCAGCTCTCTCCTCTCCGCTTTCCCCTCTTTCCCTTAGCTTTTACCCTGTCTCTCGCGCGCACTTCATCCCCTCGCGCGAGCAGGCGCGCGCGCGCGCCCACCCATCCTCTTCCTCCACCGGTGGAACTGCTGTCCTTCCACGGTGGAGGCTCGTATTTGTTTAGCTCTACTCGAGCTCTCGCCATCCCCGAGTCATTCTCGGTACGCGATTCCTCTCCTTTGACCCAGCTTCCCCGAGTACGCAGCGCTGAATGTCCGCGCGCCATTCACCCCAGAAATTATTAAGCTCCTATAACGCCGGTGTAACTTAGAAATCGCGTGGGAAATTCCTACTTATTCCAGCGCTGGGTAACTGATGCCAGAACGAGAATACGGCAGAGGGAATAACGGCGGACTAAGCACAATATTTATAGTGAATTTTAGCGCGAACAATTATTCATAGGACGGAGAAGCAGCAGTACGTAGCTAGGTGCGGTTAACCATAAATGTGGTTTCCATGACCATAAACTTCTGCTCGAACAATTACGGACCCACAACTTTCTTTTCAGTGCGCTGCTCCTGCAGCACACACACATACAGAGACGCAGACAGGTTGCGGCCACTCGTGGAAACTCGAGATTCAGGATGCACTATTTTCGGTGGCCGCTTTCCGTCTGTAAAGCAGAGCTTTCTCTACTAGAATTAGAGTATATTCTGGTGGGTGGCTGTCGGCAATTGTAATGGGCAGCCGCTGGCATTATTTGGACCGACAGGGACATCAGCTTCCGAGAGGAATTGGGATCAGCCGATTCCTAATCTGGCGGCGCGGCGGCTCCAGGCGGCGAATCTTTCATTCCGGTGAATGGGACGTTTGAATATCCTCCTAATGGCGAGAGCATCAGCAATCCCTCGGAATGCTCTCGCCGGCACGTTGTGACGGGATTTGTCACGAGCCGTTAGCTCGGCCAAAGACATTTTTTAACGAGTGACGTGCACCCAGCTAATGGCTGATAAGATTAAACCGTATCCTACTCTTTCTCTCCCGCATCAGCCCCTCGTTTTCTGCCAGATTATACTCGTCCGATGAAAATACCCTGGCGAAAAACCACCCAACGGAACATCATGTTCCGTATCTATCTGAGCCCTTGAAAAAAGGGGTATTTAGGGAAATCCCTCTTCACTTTGTACCTGCCAGATTGTACCTGCTCATTATCCCTACGATTATGTTGGAAAGTATTTACCCCGGCGAATTTATCATCTAAGGGATGATGAGTGAATGTGCAAAATTGGATGGAATGGTGTCTGCTGTACATAAGACGTGGAAGTGAACGATTGTCCTTTTGGTTTGCAGAAGATATGTGTCTTCCAAAAGTTACTGGAGGAACTGTCCTCGCGGATGGCCGCAGCCGAGGCGATCCAAAGCGGCTGGCAGAATCCTGGCGACGGCAACGAGGCGACAGAGTTATTGGAGCAATTGCAGAAATTCGGCGAACGGCTGGTGCCCATTCAAAGGAACATCGAGGATGCAAACGATCAGGCGAGCGTCTTTGCCTCGAGCAGCGTCATCGTTTCTCACGCTCTGCTGGCGAAACTCGAGGACCTCAACACCAGGTGAACATTCCACCTTTCTTCCTCTCCAATGTCATGGGAATTTTTCCCTCCAGAAACGCAACACTTCAACTGTCGAAGCGCCAACCACAATAAATATGTTCTCTCTCATGGAGAACGAACGTGCGCGAATGCAAAATGAATCTCTCTGATAAATAGTACGCTGAATAGAAGAGCGATAAGATAAATGAGGAGGGGAATTACTTCCGAATGATAGATCCGTCGGTCCAAGAGATAGCTTGTATACACACTCGCTCATCACATCTCCACGTCCACATGGAGGAGCTCGAGATTTATTAGACGCGAATCTGGAACTCTCCCACTCTCATCCCAGAGGCATTGTGTTGCTGTTTTAAAAAGTTCCCTTTATGAGTAACTCCACTTGACCGGGCAGAGAGAATGGGCGAGTGTTGGGGATTTGCAGTATTATTTGGAACGCGAGAAACTAGCCACGCTGGTGGATGCTGCACAGTCGACGGTTGCATTAGAGAGTCGCTCTTTTCTCTTTCCCCGCAGAATTCGCCGGGGCGCTAAGTTTTTCGTGTGTTTTCGCAGGTGGAAGGTGCTGCAAGTGGCGGTTGACGAGCGTTACAAGTTGCTAAGCGGATTTGGAAAGGACGGCAGCACTCCGGGTAGTCAGGCTTTCCTCGCTAGTAGCGTGGAACCACCATGGGAGAGAGCCCTCACGCCCGCCAAAGTGCCTTACTATATCAAGTAATCGATCTTCCTTGCATTTCTACCCTGTCGGCTCACCGCACTCATGATACACACACCAGAGTACACAGTCTACCGGCATTTCCCTTGGCCAGTGTCCCTTTTCCCGTAAATGCACGAATAATCCTTGGGACAATTCATTCTCTCACCCTCACACGACACCCTATTTCCCTCTGATGTTCTTAGGGCCTCATTCTTATTTTATTATTTAGCCATCAGTCGGAGACCACGCATTGGGATCATCCGAAAATGATCGAGCTGATGTCTTCGCTGGCGGACCTGAATGAAGTGCGCTTCTCAGCGTACAGGACGGCGATGAAGCTGCGCACCGTCCAGAAGCGACTATGCCGTGAGTACTTGGCCCTCGCCCCCTCTCGCTCCTCATTCCCCTCTGCCAACTTCACTCCTATATCACTTGCAATCAATCTTGCCAGTGTTTTGCTGAATATCCCGTTCCCCGGGCGTTCATTAAGCGGCATCGTTTCCCCGATTAATCAACGGCCACATCGCTGCAACGACGCATTTCATTATTATCAGAACACTTAACGTCTCGCAGTCTTGTTGATATTCCTGCGCTTCGTCAGCATTATACCGTCTGATTATTGTTCGTGTATAGGGTGGAGAATTTGGATTAGCTTGAGATTAACGTCGACCTTCTTTCAGTGGATTTGTTGAGCCTCTCGACCGCCCTGGAGCAGTTCGATTCGCACGGCCTACGGGCACAAAACGACAAGCTGATCGACATCCCCGACATGGTGACTGTACTGACGTCCCTCTATGAAGTGATAACAACAGACAATCCGACCCAGGTGTCCGTACCATTATGCATCGATCTGGCTATCAACTGGCTACTCAACGTGTACGACAGGTGCGTTCACCGAATAGAACTTTTATCATTATCCCCTGATCGGATTGATCGAGTATTAGTTTCGATCAGATTCGAGCAAAACTCCATTAAGAGATATCGGCAGAGCATCATCAATCACCCATCTATCGTAACAAGTATCTAAGGGATCGTAGAGAAAGGTGAAATAAATCAGGTCGAACACATTTTCATTTGCTTTCAGTCAACGGACCGGCCAGATCCGTGTACTTTCCTTTAAAGTCGGTTTGGTCCTGTTGTGCAAAGGTCACTTGGAAGAAAAATACAGATGTAAGTATAATTCCTAACTGGAATCTCTCACGCAGCAAGTGGAATGTGGAATGTGGGAACGTTTAAACGTTGGGATTTGATTTTCCTCAGATCTGTTTCGATTGATCGCCGATCCGAACCGACTGGTGGATCAGCGGAAATTGGGTTTGCTATTGCACGACTGCATACAAGTGCCGAGGCAGCTAGGAGAGGTAGCTGCATTTGGTGGCTCGAATATCGAGCCTAGCGTTCGTAGCTGTTTTGAGAAGGCTGGCAAGGATAAGAACGAGATAGAGGCGGTCCATTTCTTGAGCTGGTTGCAGCAGGAACCGCAAAGTATGGTCTGGTTGCCTGTGCTTCATAGACTCTCCGCAGCAGAGAGTGCCAAGCATCAAGCTAAATGTAACATATGCAAGGAATATCCCATTACTGGATTCAGGTACGGTTGAAATCAGATTTTCCATCATTTGTGTGTGGCACGACTGCAGCCTCGACTGAACCGTGCTCTTAATCTCAAACACTTGGTTCCAGGTACCGTTGCTTGAAGTGCTTCAACTTCGATATGTGCCAGAATTGCTTCTTCTCGGGTCGCAAGGCTAAGAATCACAAGCTGACACATCCGATGCAGGAATACTGCACCGCGGTAAGATGTCCTTTATCTCGAGTGAAATTGATCCCTTGTTCTTCCTCTTATTTTGTTGTGTCTAACAATTGGTAATTCAATATGATTCCAGACCACATCTGGCGAGGACGTGCGTGATTTCACACGAGCCCTGCGCAATAAATTCAAGTCGAAACGCTACTTCAAGAAACATCCGCGGGTGGGCTATTTGCCAGTTCAGACAGTGCTCGAGGGAGACGCACTTGAGAGTCCGGCCCCATCTCCTCAGCATAGTTCCTTGAATCAGGATATGCATACGCGCCTGGAAATGTACGCTTCCCGATTGGCGGAGGTCGAGTTGTCTCGCGCTAGGAGCAATTCGACCCCAGACAGCGATGACGAGCATCAGTTGATCGCCCATTATTGTCAGAGCCTAAATGGTGGCGATAACGTGAACGTACCGAGGAGCCCGGTGCAGGTAATGGCCGCTATTGACGCCGAGCAGAGGGAAGAGCTTCAAGCAATCATACGTGAATTGGAAGAAGAGAATGCGACTTTACAAGCAGAATATGAAAGTCTGTTATCCAAGCAAACGCCAGATTCTACTCCCGAGGATGGACATACGAGGCAGCCCGACTGCGATATGCTAGCTGAGGCGAAACTGCTGTTGCAGCACAAAGGCAGACTCGAAACGCGATTGCAGATATTGAAGGACCACAATTGTCAGTTGGAAGCACAGTTGGAGAGACTCAAGCAGCTGCTAGACGAAGTACGTTCCGATCGAGGAGAATTCGTAGCTCATCCTTGCTGTGAAGTAAAATCGATTTATCATCGTTCTCTTTTTATTTCTTTTGCATAGCCTGGTGCTTCCTCTCCATCAAAGACGGGTACTCTGCAGACGCGAAGTGTTACGGCCTCTCAGTTGGCAACTGATTCTCCTGCGAAGATGAACGGCCACTATCATGACTCGCCAGGTACGTTAATTGGCTCGATAGAGCATTAACAGTAATGCTTTGGGGGATCCCACTAAAGCGGAGATAATACTGGAGCCCAACTAGTAGCTGTATTTCAGTCATACGTACCTGATCAATCTAGTGGTGTAGACGAGTAATTATCAGAGTAACTCCCAAGTGTCATGCTAATAAAAAATTGCTCACACTTATTTCATCAATCTCATTCTCTAAATATTGGGCACTAAAGGAAGTCACAGTCATATCTCTATCGAAAGCAGTCTAAAATCTAACGCATTTGCAATTGGGTGTATGGACGCAGGTGGTGGAGGCTCGAACGAGGGCAGAGTGAGCAGTTTAGAAAGGCCACCACCGCCACCACATTCTCACAGCGTTGCTCACAATGTGGGCAATCTCTTGCACATGGCAGGTTCGTTCACTCTCTTCGTTCGTGTACACTAATATAATCGTCTAATCATTCTTTACTGTAACGTCTAACAAAAAAAAAAACTGTGCTGTTCGCCGAACGTGTCACCATTGCACGTGTCATTTTTCTGCTTTAACAATAACTATGCTTTCCTGTTTTTCACGCAACAGGATGGATGTAAGGTGAGACTATCAACGCTTCTCCCTCCCAGCTCGCTCCTTTCCTACTCACTCGCCTCTCAAATACATATCATACGCATATCCCATCTCCAAATACAATGATTCTCGCGTTCTCTAACGTCATCTTGGCTAAATGCTTCCACGTTACACTGTGTTTAAGTGCCACTGGATTGTTTCTATTGAATAAGTGTTGTTTGCACTGTGTGAGATGTTGTTCGGAGGGCCGGGGTCATTCAGCATGTGGACTGATCTCTTTCTAGGTGACTTAGGGAAAGCTGTCGGCGAATTAGTGACAGTAATGACTGAGGACTCGTCGAAAACGAACGGACAGAGAGCTCCTCCGCCAGCTTTTAAGTAATGACTACGCAAACTTCGAAGACTATGTTCCAACGACTTACTGATAGTACTTGAGAATATCCCGATCGACCGGAAGGTGCCGACCGAGAGATTTGTACGCCAGTTTACAGACAGACACACATCACACGAACACGTACATACACGCGACTCACGAGACTTTAATCTTAATGAATGACCAATACCAAGTCTGGCTCTAACGCATATCAGAAAGGGAGAGAGAGCGAGAGATAGAGATGATGGTGTAACTACCAAAATGCAGGGTCAGGGGAACCGCCATGGTGGTTTTGGGTATTTTATAAGTTTTGATATACACCGTTGTATAGCTAAATTATATTATATAAGACACACGCAGACACACACGTATGGTTTGGCTTTGGCGGTCCCCTGAAAAAAAAGTAACTTTACTACATATTGACACGTCATATCATTGAGAAACCTAATCGTAACGAATGAAACAAAAAAGTCAGTTGTTATGCTTGCTAGTTAAACTATACAAGAAAGAATATAATGATTATAAAAGATACATGAAAGGAAAATATCATTAACAATGCATGCAAAAGCAATGTATCAAATCACATACTCTATATAGGTCGTAGGCTATACATACTTACCATACCCATTCTGTTCACTGCCACTGGCTCTTCCTCGACATAACAGACATACTGTACATGTTGCGATTCTAGAGGACTCGTAAAAGGGAAGGTGAAATTGTCAGAGAGAACATATCTAGATCCGATATTCTATAACTTCCTAAGTCTTGAATCTTGAAACATCTGCGTACACGACGTACCTATTACATGCAGGACAGACACAACACTCCATACAGACACAGACATTCACATCACCACGGGAACTTTTTGTAATCGATAATAAATGAAAACGGAGCAATGTGCATTATGACCTTCAGATTTATTTTTTATCCAGTTACATCGTTTTTCATATTTTTAACGAATTTAGGATGGCAACCTCTCTTATTTAAGCCTGCCGGATGTTACTTATATTTAAGAGTATATTAATAAGTATCTAATTTACCAACTGTAGGCTGTATTCTGATATGTAATAAAGTTGTCTAGAAAATACTCCTCTTCCTTTCACTCAGCCCTTGCCATCTCCAACCCTAAGGTCTCTGTTTAAACTTGCATGCTTCGGGGATACGTACCATCTGGATTAGGGAACTCCTGGCACGTGCCACTTCCGGATTTATCCCCTCGCACACTACCCTTTACGGGATACAGCTCCCACACCCATCCAGACATGGCCTAGATTATTTTAGTCCTGGTTTAGAAAATAGACAGTAGATGTTTTGGTGCCGAGGGGGAAATACGTTGGTACGAAAGTGATCGGTTAATTATTTAAGTGCGGAACTAATGAGGCTGGTAGAAAAAATGCATTCTCGGCCACGAGGGCATCTCCAGATCACAAGGACGCTGCCTTGACTGGTTTTAAGCCAATCCGGTTTTAATCAATCTCGAAAGGAAATCCTAAGAAGACCGGTGCACGCAAAAAGCCGTCGAGTCGAGTCAGGCCGCATTCGAAATGCGTAACACCCCGCGTTAACACATATTTAGCTTGGCGCTCGCTTAAAATAATGCAATCGCCGCGCGGAATGCAACTTCTTACGATAACACTCATTTCCAAATCGTGGCTTTGAATTCCAACAAGCGTATTTAGAGATTGCAGCGCGTGTGTTCGAGCACATTTTTCGCTTAGGCTGCGTAACGCGATGCCCCTCATCACAACATAAAGGGAACGTAGTTTAGGCAAGCCGGCATTCCCACCGGCGAAATGTGTCGTGCGATGAATATTCCATAGGACAATCGAAGCCAGTGACAGATATCATATAAGCTTACAAATCTATATTGATTTCATTAATTGGAGGATATAGCCAAGGCAAAAGGTCTTGTAGTTATTAGGAGTTGGGCGAAGGCCGAGGGGCATAAGTCCGTTAGATTCGGACTGAAGAAGACAGGTATCTTCCCAGGTCTAAAGCTGTACTTGTAACACACGGACGCTCGTAAGGAGCACACCACGGCTGGATTACCACTCTCACAGATGGCCTCGACCTTGGTGCAATGCTCGACTGCGCTATGCATCGTCCCACGCAATGGCGTAATGTGAGAGAGCGGCATTCGGATTCCTCGGGCCACATGAAAAATCTCCGGGGATAAGGCGCGTCGAGTTCATCGCGTAAATCAATCCGTCAAAAATTCTCATTGAAAATTCTCGCGGGACCAGCGGCGAGAAATAAATCGTACGAAGTCTGTGGGCTTAGCAGCCACTCGATTGAGTCATCGATATGTGACGCGCGAGCCAAAGAACGGTGGTAAAAAAGTTGTAGTGCCCGGCAGGACGACGAAGGCCGATTATATTAGTTTATCATTATCGTAGCGCGAGCCGACTCGAGAATTGTGTGCATTCTGCCAGGCGTCGACGTGCCTACGCACTTATTAAAGCATTGAATAAATTTCACTGGAATTTCAGTCTCGGAAGCGTCTCATTTTCATTGTTTTAGCGACCTGAATGGAGGATCGAGTGTTAAATGGTATCAAAAGTATATTCGGGCGCGCCGCTGGTCTAATACCAGTTTCGTTTCCAGAACGAGTTCTGGTCGTGTCGCATCCTAAAGCAACAGAGAGAGGCCTGCCTCCTCGAGAGCGGGCGGTATCAAGGAACCTGAAGGATGCTACAGCATCCTATATTCATTGAGAGTTCCATGACCCGCCGGCTATTTTTTGTCCTTCTTTCGATGAAGGAAAAATCTCTCTCTGATAGAACTCTGCTACCAGACAAAATGCACACGTTTTTCCTCCGCGAAATCAAGCAACCGATTACCGTAATTTAATGCAACGTTCGCTTAAAAATCTGCTTCAATATATTCTTAATGATGGAAACGCGTTCCTGTAAGAATCGCTCCGGAAGAAGTGGCTCGCACGCGCGCGCGCCCCTCGGGGAATTCGTCGGTCTACATCTGGAGTTGACGTCACCCGCGTGTGTATACACAAATCCAGTGAGTGCTCGTCACGCGCCCAGGAAATTAACAAAGCAGCACTTGTAAAAAAGCGATTTCGAGCGCTCAGCCACTTCAGGCATTGCCCGGGCCCCTCTGATTAACGGGAACTTTGGTAATTGCCTATTCGGTTCTCATGCTGCCAGCCAACAGAGTACGAGCGACCTTAAAAGCCGCATGATTTCTTCACCAAAGAAAATTCTACTCAGGCTCAGATCCTAGCCAGGGAATAGCTCGGTATAATTCCGTGCATTCAAGAACTTTCAACAAGTGGTTGGCCACAGGTACCATCGGGGACGTTGTCCCTCGCCAATTCTTAAGAGTAGGGACGCGCCCCAATCGTAGTCAAACAACGGTATCGGGCGGAGCGCATTCTTCCAGTGGCTAGGCATTCCTTGAAAGTCATTAGAGGGGATTAGGTTTTCTAGTAGATATCGATGAGTGTGTCATGGTGTGGCCCTCTGTATATCCAAGGGTAACGTCATACAAATTTCGGACGATTCCCCTTCTCGAAAAGCATCTTTCTCCTCCTCCGCACTGCCCCCTCACCCTCTGCCCTCCTCGCCTTAACGAGCGAGAAGTCTGACGTCATCTCCGTAGCAAGCTGGAGAACGGAGGTCACGTGTGTGCGCGCTTTTGAACGAAAACTCAATACTCCAAGAGGCCTAAGCCCAGCCAATAGGCGTCGAACGCGCTCTCCAGAAGCGAGGCGGCACACGCTCGGCTCCACTGGCTGTCAGTCCAGTTGCGATCGTCGAACAGTGCACGTTGTGTTGCCGCACGTGATACAGATCCTCTCTGGTTTCGAGCGGAGGGTACCAGGCGAGTTTTGACTGGGGATCTCCCTTTCTGGATTATCGGGTGGACGATTAATTTGTGAGCGAGAGACATAGAGATGGCCAGCAACAGAGCAGCGAAGTCGGGCTTCGCCGCTGAGGCGCAGAGGAAGGTGAGTGAGTCTATCGAACCCTGTCGAACCTAGGACATCGTACTCGCCTCTTCCTCGCTCCCATCACTGCCACCCTGACCTAGTGCAGCAGCCCCTCGCCAAGCCCGCCCGCCCGCTCCCTCCCAGCGCCAGCGACCCAGTTATAAGGGCTGCGAGTGCGCGCAACCCCTCAACAGGCTGCAGTGAACCCGTCGACCCCGTTTCTCACCCAACTCCTGCGTCCCACTTCTCACCATCCCTCCGCCCAATATCTTTCCATTTCGTTTCACATTCGACTTCCCCAATCGTACTTGCGCCACACTACCCACATACTTTCAGGAATCTCGCGTGACAAACTGTTGGTTTATCTGGCACCTGTATTTACATTGGCAATCAGACCGAGCCTCTGCCACGCAGATCGCTCGCCGGTTGTTGCTTGTACGCGGGCCGACACTTGTCAGAAGCTAATCCGATAAGTTGGCTGGAAGACACAATTGGTCTAGCATTGCTATCTCACCGCCAGGCTTTCTTAGAGTCTCGCGTACGGCTTCGTCGTGTTAGCGGTGGACCCTTTCACTCGGGTTCCCTTAATCGAATTTCTACGAACTTACGGAATGACCTAGAAGGAAGGAGAGTAGCTCGAAGAGATAACCGAGCCTCGTAAAGAAAGTCGTGTCTCTGATAGTGGCGAGGATTCCGCGAACATTGCAGCATAGAATTCATACGGATAGGATAGGATAGATGGTGGGTAGGATGTAAGTAAGCTGGATAGGCAGGTAGCCAGGGAACACCTGAGGGAAAAAAGAAGTAGGATGGGATGATGGGTGAGGGTAGCGTGAGAGGTGTGCTGCGGGATTCACAGGACGTCTCGTGAGGTCGTAACAGCTGCCAGGCGGTGCGTTTCTTTCGGAGGGGAATGAAAATGAGAGGGCAGCGCGCTGCCAAAGAAGGGAGCGTCCCTCGCAAAACTTGCTGGCCATGGTACACTTCTGAACTTCGGACTCTCTCGGCCTCACCTTAATATTCCCTGGCGCGCGCGAGCGCGCGCGGAAGGATCCTCGCGTGCTACGGAAATTCGCTCGAGAGTATTTTAATTAAATGAGCGATCTTCCCCGGCGGTTTCTTCCGGGTTTTAGAGGGATCGGTTAATCGGCCTGGTAATGCAAAGAATGGGAAGGGCTGGGAGCTTTTAGCTGACGAATTACCGGCCGTATTACCAACTTCCTTAAGCCATCGGGGAGCACTCGAGAGTGCCACCGAGCTCTTCTCACAGTAGACTCGAGAGCCGACTCTCCAGCCTCTCTTCCGCTCGGCGAATCAGAGAGAAAGAGATGATGTTGAGATTCGGTGGGCCACTCGCTATGAATAATATCTCTCTGCTCTATAATTCCCCTAGAAGGAAGTCCTACCGCATAAGTTGGCGATGAGTCAACCGCTTATCAACCTTTTCCTGCCTCTTGAGAGGAAGGCGATTTTCTCAGCCAATGCTTTATCCTAGCCTCGAGCAGCCTGTGTATATGTACTTCACTCGAGATTAGCCGGTGTAGGGCGAGTAACGCAACCTTCATTCCCAGTGGGAAGCGGTAGTTCTTTACTGTTAGGCATTATTCCATAGAATTTCCAGCGAGTACCGTGGCACGTTCACGTCGAAACAACCAGTAAATCGCTCGCTCTTTACTTGCCGCTCGAGCTAGAAACGATGGAACCTCTTACATTTCTGAAGAAATATTTGCCGAATAACAAGGCCGAAGGCCGCTCGCCAGGAACGACGCTCGCGAAGAAATGTGCACTCGTTACGAGCCAAAGATACGCTTATCGACATCGGAATGCAATTCTCCGCTCGCCGGCTATTCACTCGTTGCACTTCTGCCAGTCTGCAGGAAATCGCTTGTTTTTCAAGACGCTCGCGCCAGCAATTCTATCGTAGAGCCATCGTTCGACGTATCGAATTTTCGATATACTTTTAATGAGTATTCTTACGTCACCCAGCAGCGGGGATAGGTTGTTGGACGATTGTCATTATTATCGGTATCACAAGTCGCGCTCAATGAACCGCGATCACCTTTGGTAATAATTACCATCATCATAACAACGTGAGAGTTGGATTCTCCTCCGTCTTGGAAACTAATAACTAGAGCCTTTCAGAGTTGTTGCTCTTCAATTTCCATCGGCTAAACAATTCGCTCCTCTCACGTGAGAGACGTGGGAGATGCCGCGGTGTAATCGCAGAGAATTTCGCGGGGATCCGAGTGGAAAATCGAGTTACGAAAGCGAGTTGTACGTGGATACGTGAAGGGGAAAGAGAAAGAGGGACGAGGGCGATAAATTTGTACGCGAGATCGTTAGTGTTGAGCCTCTCTTCGACATGCCAGGCCAAGCGTGGCAATAGAGGCGAAGGACATGTTGATCCTGTTAAAGTCGAGGGCTTCGAGAACACCGCAAATACACGCGTATCCCATTCCAGCTCTGCTCTCGTCGTCTTCGACGACTTGGCGACACGGAAACGTCATGGACAGACACGTAATCCCGACTTTAGATTGTTAAACTAATGAGCTTTCCATTGGACGAGCCGAGTATCTGGCATACATTTCTCAATATTTGTCTGCGGCGTTCGTACTTAGAAGGAAAACAGATTTCAGATGAGGATAACCGAAGGTATTACGAAAAACGTGAGTGCGAGTGGACCTGACCTTACTGGAGAGAACTTTCTCCCAGTCTCGTGAGTCACTGGCGTACCATAGCTTCCTCGTTATCTCATATTCCCGTCAATCGATGCTTCTAGTCGCCGTTAATTATCGACCTCGTGAACTGTGACGTCTTATTACTTACGGAAAGTGCTTGGCAATGGTAGCGGCTCCGGCCACTCCCAATCGAGCGTGCGCCTGGTAACATGCGGATCCTCGAATTTCGCTTGAAATTCAACTCGCCCACTGAGACTCAAAGAGTCCATTTGGAAATTGGAGTTGACTCTATTTAATTACAGTCGAAGCGCGTGCCACATTAGTAACTGAGAACTGTCTGGTTAATCATAGAAATTTGAGTGAAATGGAAATAATGAGGATAGTAGAGAGTTTCAGTTACAATTACGGTTGGCAGAGTGTCTGGCCTGTGCGACCTTGCATTCTTTTAAGTTAGCTCTATCAAATTCCCACGACTGGTGTCTTTCACGCTCGAGGGACTGGGGTTGAGCCCCATCCACTTTAGTTCTCGGTCCCAGAGCTGAATCGGACGATGTACAAGAGTTTAAGCCGATTGTTAATTAGTCTTGGAAAGTCAGAAGGAATCGTTATTGCTGAACACTGATATTCCCCGATAGGGTCCCTGATCGTGTTGGAGAACGACGCGATACCTTAATGGCTAAGCTCTCCTCATCTCGTTTAGACGACCGTATATGGACAGGCGCAAGTAGAGTAACCTTCGAGGCAGTTCGCATTTGAAAACTTCTTGCACTGCTCGATCGCTAAAGTGTACACGCCAATTACGCAACCCGCCAGACCTCACGAAGTGGGTCGACCATTTTTTTTTCCTCTGATTTGCTGGCGTACAGCTTCAATTGGAGCGAGCTGCAGTTTCGATGATCCTTAGCAGGTACTCGCGAACATTGTGCCTTCAATGTTACTTTGCCCAAGTTATAATGACTTGGGTTATATCGATACCAACGATCAACTCAAACTCAACAAGACTTCCCAGTAGATTGGCATACATACACGCTGTTAAGATGTTCGATTACTAAGTTAGAGTGGCAATCATTGAATACATATAGGTTACTGTCAAAAATACACGTCGAAGTATGTGAAAAGTAGGTTGACGAATTAGTAGGTGTCGAAGGATCGAGCGTGATCGCTTGGGGATCTTCCTTAATGGCGGAGATCCTTTTATGGATGATCGTTAAGGTGGGTCGACTGTTGGTTTCGAGCGAGGCACCTTTAAGGATCAAATCCCTCGGCCACCGCTTTCGGAGAGCGTTCCTCAAACTCCCAAATGGAAACCTGCCACCGGAGTGTGCGTGCGCTCTCCTTGCGCCGGTCGCCGATCAAGGTGGATCGATGTAATCGATTGCGGTTCATACGGCCTCCACCTAAGAACAAGGTCGATTCCACTCTTTGGGAACGTTACGTGGCAGTGAAGACGAATGACTTCATAGCCCGGAATGACGAAATCTTGTCTCGGATAATTCCGCCGAGACACTCATCGTTTCAATACCATATCAGCTGTTCCAAAATATCTGTAATTTACTTGGACTGCTGAACATCTAGTTGAGCAAACGCAAGTGTCTAGGACGAGCCGAGATCTCAGCTCTAAGTTGGTTTATTCTCCCATTAGCGTCGCCGGCAATAAATTAATTCGTATCAAGCTCGAGCAACAATTCGTTCAATTTGCCCCACGATTCACTCACGCTGACCCAATTTCCGCGACCGTGAACGGCGTGAACGTGCGAACGCGTGCGATAGGGACACTCTGGCAAGCAGCAACGTGCCCGCGTGCAACACATGCTAATCTTTTAATTATGTCCAGCTGACCCTTAAGTTACAGTGCATGTCGCATAACTCTTATAACCTCTGGCACGTGCGCTTCAGCCGACAGAGTTGTCTTGCTCTCACTGAGTGCACACAACGCTGATAGACGCTATCAATAAGCCCCGTTATTAACGGAAATCAACATCACTCGAGGCCTAGCATCGTGGCTGGCTATCGGGATATCGAGATCGAGCCTTTTCGCATCGTGAAAAAACCATTTCCGATACGCTTCATTATCTTGCGTCGAAAGGCCCTTGCCTTTTATTGCCGCTATTCTAACCTATCGATGATTCCCTATCTTAAATTTTCTATCCAAGTTAACCTTGCCGGTTATTCTTGCTGGTGCAGTCGTCCAACTTTTATGATCGTTGCCAGACTAGTTTTGAGGTGACGGATAGGGGAAAAGGATGAATAGGGATGGTAGAGAAGCCCACATACCTTTAACAATAGGACGCGCCACGCCCTTCCCACTGTAGGAAAGCCAGTTGAAGGATACTGAGAATGCTTTGACTACAGGTATAGATTAACCGACACACCCTGAGACTCTTCATTTGCTTGTGGCTCCTCAGGAGAGAAGCAGGCGCATCTCGAAACCCAATATCCAGTAAGTTGTGCCCTCTCGAGGCTTCTCGGTGCCTTGGTCCAGTCACCTTTAGCTTTAGCGAGGCATTATTAATGCTTCGCCAGCTTATTACATTGTCCAGTCTCGAAGGCGCACGTCAGCATCGAGCGTAGCCGTGATCGTTTATCAAAGATTTATTAAAGGTCTTTTCCATCGTGCGCTCGATTAGATAGTACCGCTTATCCCCGACTATCTGGCAGAGCATAAATCAGGGAACAAAGTCGACGTGCGTATCGAAATTTCTTTCCACCAGCCGCGCCGAGACACAAGGCGCAACCAACTCGGTGTATGTGCTGATCGTACAGATACAGACTTTTACTTACTGCCATTTCTGGAATGTGCAAGAACTCGCTTGGAAAGGAAGAGGCCACGTAATCATCGGCGCGGATTAGATCATCGCTTTCATAATCGAACGTGTATGCTTGGTGTATCCGACCCCGGGATACGCACGCTATTCCCGAGAGTCAGGACCACCCTGGAAGCGAATATCTCGTCGTGTCACATCCGTCCATTCATTTCCAGGTTACTGGAATTATCGCTTGCGCTTACTTAACGCCTAAATATAGACGCGTGCTCTCTATTATCAGGAAGAGACAAGGCATTCGCAACTGTTGCAGCATTATCGCGTTTGCCTGACCGATTGTAAGGCAGGCCAACGCAAGTTGGCATCGATAGAATCGAAACACCTAATTCTTCGAAAGTCACGGGACTTTTTCCTATGCTACCTGCGGCTGGCTTACCTTGTGGAGAAAGTTCTCGAGCACGGAGGATAGATAGGAGGCCGTCGGCGTCGCTTGTAACTTGAATCGACGAAGGATTTTAATCGCCGCCCGATGCGGTTCCGGCTTTTGCGGTGGAGATGCGATTTCTTGCAGACGTGTGCACGGTGAAAGTGAATACCGCGAGCATGAGGGTATCACGGACACACGTTGCTTCGTGTATGGCATGTACGTGCACGCCAAGCTTGTTCCTTCCGTTAGGTTTCTCGTCGAGAAATCTTCGATGTCCCTTTCGCAACCTTGTACCTTGTACCGGACGACGCGCCACGAAAGCAAGCTGAAATCTCTCGAGGAGAACTCGCATTCACAAACCTTTAGTAAATCGTATTTTCAACGACTCTCGGCAGTCGTTGGAATTTTGGTGTCTTCCTTCGACGCACGTACGAAAGCGTACTCGCCAGATGCCCGATTTCACGGTATATTATTATAATTGCCAGTGCATCTAGAGCAGTGATCGGACGGTACGCTTTTACGACTGGTCACGTGAAATACATCACGATCGAGACACCGTATGCCTAACGGAATACATATGCATACGGCTGAAGGATGAACACGACGGTCCAACTGAACCCTTCCTTTTTAGGCGATCTTACATTCGTGTGTAACTGTTCTCTGGTTGCTCCAATGACGCTCTTTGAAGTCGGTTTCTTTTTTCAATCGTAAAGATTCCTTTCAATGCTAGTGTTGTGTGGAAGAAAAGCGAAGGGCTCGACATTTTAGGCTTATGAAGGGAAATAAAGTAGAGGCGAAGGGAACAACGGGCCGGTGTTCGAACGTGTTAGGTCAGTGACTCCAGTCACGCTTACACCGGCGAGCCCCTACACAGGATGTATTACTTGGAACTCTGAAACGTCGCATAATTAATAAGCAACCGCGAGCAGGCGTCGCCTTGTTCGCACTTTATCGCAATGATTCAATAAACATTACTCTCGCTACTCAGAAAATATATACGTGATTGCACTTGGTTATTAGTACACTTGGATTAGAGGCAGTACTCATTTACGATGGTGTTTGGCTAGGCTTTACATCAATGGAATTACTCAGTCATTAATGCGGAATTCTTCGGGCTGTTTATTCTGGCAGATCAACAACAAGTACAGTGAAGAACTAGCGCAGGAATGTTTGGAATGGATCAAGACAATCACTGGGGAGAACATAAGCACCAATGGAGACATGGACAACTTCTACGAGATCTTGAAGGACGGTGTACTCCTTTGCCAGTGCGTAAAATTCATGGTCGATTCGTATTGTTAAGTTGATTAGGTTACAGTACTAAATCTTGGCATCATCAGATTGGTGAACCACATCAAGGAGGGCTCGGTGAAAAAAATTAATAAGACAACGCTGGCGTTCAAGTGTATGGAAAATATTAATGCATTCCTCGAATCAGCAAAAGCACTGGGAGTTCCCGCGCAGGAAACTTTCCAGACGGTGGACCTTTGGGAAAGACAGAATCTTAATTCCGTCGTCATTTGCCTGCAGTCGCTGGGCCGAAAGGTATGTCTTTCTAGAAGTTACACAGTCATTAGCTCACAGAAAGGTAAACAATTTTTTGTCCTTAGGCGGGACACTATGGGAAGCCAAGCATCGGTCCTAAGGAGGCAGACAAGAACGTTCGTAATTTCACTGAGGAGCAATTAAGAGCTGGACAAGGTGTCATTAGTTTGCAATACGGCAGCAATAAGGGTGCAAATCAGAGTGGCATTAATTTCGGGAACACCCGACACATGTAAAGTCCTAACTTTCTCCGTACTCTCGTGATACATTCGCAATCTATTCGTCTCTGACGATTCTGACTCTTAAAATCCACTCACAGTTTCTCTTCGACACACATCGTCTAGCCCGCATAGAAATTCTCTTCTTTTTCACGTGATATCAAGTATTGAGAGTTGGCAAAGGAGTGCACAATAAAGATCCTCATTCTAAAGGACGACCAAATGATCCTATATGCATTTACGGGGGCCGTGAGATGACTTAAGTTAAGACACTCGTGTGTACCTGACATGGTACATCGGTAGATTTTACATAGTAATTCGGCCGCTGCATTAGACCAGACTAGATTTAGAGATTTTGACCTGCATACCTTCCTCGAACATCTGGGCATATTATTCGTATGTCAATTAGCTCTCTTGTTCTGTCGATGGAGATCGTGTCATGATAGGTATTAATGGAGAGCTTCCAATGCAAAGGGCTACTCTGATCTACTGTTGAATATATTACAGTACTTTGTTGAAGTGTAACCAAGTTATCTCAAAGATTGATGTTGCGCCTGAGATATACTAATTATTCTATTATTATTATATATAATGATAAATGATATATTATATTATATTATATTAAGTATTTTGTACAAAAAGAACTTTTGATGAGTCTAAGAATAATTTTTCACTGTGTATCGATGACATGAGTTAATAAATGGCACATAGGTAGTATGTACCCTATTTCCATGTTTCAGTCTTTATTCAGACGCGATCTATATTTACAATGCACTCTACATCACATAACAAGATGATAAACAAGAATATAATGAATTAAAAGGGGTGGAATTCCAGACCAGTATTGTGCTTGAAAACTTTGGTCTTCCGCTTAGTTTTACGACCACCTGCTATTATAGCCGCCACGTCTTTCCTGTAATGTCGTATTATTTTAATGATGTAAAATTGTGACTCTAATTTTATTGCATGAGAAATACGACGTACCTATAAACTGGTGGTAGGAAGTCATCCGCGATCGTACATTCCACTTCTTCGGGCTCCTGCTTTTTGAAAAAGTTCGCGCGCACTACGTCATGATTTTGCATGCACTCGAACCGCATATTAGTTAATGAGGCGGGCGGTGCATCAAAAGTCAATAAGAAATGACTGGAAATCGTGAAGTAGATTCATTAGCCCTTTGTCTAAAGAAATCAATAGATTTGAGTTAAAAATCAGTCGTACTTAGCTTCTCGATGAACCGTGCCATGCGATGACGCTTTCATAGGCATCTTTTTCTCGCCCCAATTTTCGATTGCTCGTATATAACCACCGTTACTGAATATTGTATTGGCTACTCCTTTCAAGGCTTCATGGAGTTGTGGCTTTGTTTACGAGAAATATTTATTTCAAAGAATTCTATTCATCCTAAACTAACCTCTGTAGTTGAATCCCTGCTCGAGTTCCACTTACCTTCGTCATCAGTCGAATTAATAGTGGCATTTCGTAAGTCGGCATGTTTCTGGAGGTAGTTCTCGGCGAAAAGCGTAATGGGCACTACACTGTCACGAAGGATTTTATAAGGAAACTGGAGACTTCAGTCGTACACAAACTAAAGGCACATGCAACGAGCGGCTGACTGTTGTCGGCAGTGCAGAGTTTCCTATATCGAGTGCCTCGACACCGTTCACTGATCACCCTTTAGCTAGTTGTCAATCAGTTTTACTACGATGTACTTGTTGCTGGCATTGCATAATGCGGCAACTGTATCATTAACTTCTAGATAGCTGTCACGCGAGGTTTTAAGCTGCTACGATAATTAAGACGTAGGTTAGAGACCCGTAATAAAAATGGCCAGCAGAAGATTGATCTGTACTCTCGCTAGAAAGAGGAGTCTAATTTCTCTGTCGAATCGCGCGAATCATGAACGAAACTTCCACGAACGCTACAATGAGAAATATTTGTTTACATCCCCGGTGTCGCAGCAAAAGTTTCACTTTTCGAACGAAGTACCGAGCAAGTGTTGGAACTGCAATTATGAATTTAAGTCCGAGCTCTTTTGCTCGAAATGCAAAGTTCTCCAGCAACCACCAGAGAGCTTAACTTATTTCGATGTGATCGGTGTCCCTAGAAGTTATGCAGTGTCTATTGATGACATTCGCAAGAAGTACAAAAATCTGCAGAAGCAGTTACATCCTGACAAGTTTGGTAGTAAATCAGAGGCAAGTATCATTGAGGAATAAGCAGAGACTGCTTAGAAAAATTCTGGGAATGATCAATTATATCTTCTGATAGAAAGAGAAAGAAATCTCTGAGAGCTTCTCAACCTTAGTTAACAAGGCTTACAGTACCCTGATGAATCCATTAAGCAGGGGACTGTATTTGCTGAAACTGGAGGGTGTCTATATTCCTGAGGGAACCACTAATTTAAATCCCATGTTCCTCATGGAGATTATGGAACAGAATGAGGAAATAGAAAGTGCAGAAGGTGATAGGAGCAAGATTCTAAAGCTGGTGGATCGAAATAAGAATACATTGGATACCCTATCGAAGTAATTTTATCTAATATGACCAGATTGTGACTTACAAAATTTCTAATATTAAAATCCCACTCCCACAATAGAGAACTGGACCATGCATTCAATGCAAAGGACATTGACAAGGCAAAGGAGATCATCACTAAAATGAAGTACTATGACAGTATAGATGGCAGACTAAAAAAACTGAAGCACGATTTAGGCATTGTGGAATAACTATTAGGGTTTCCATAATACAAAACTTTATGTAATTAAATGATCATTCATGCATAAAATTATGTGCCATACAAATGTAAGACAATACAATGTACATTTACAACAATGGTAGAAAAACAAGGCGCACCTAATACTAATCCTCCTGATTGTCTATTTTCCACTGCTTGATCCATTGACATATTCTATTTATATTTTGAGTCATTTGTTCTTCGGTGTTACTTTCTAATTCATGAACAATTTCTTCTGCATAAGAATCCTTTGCTTCCTCCAGGATGGTTTGGAATATTTCACAGTCTATATTATCTTCTAATTTCCTACCAGTGTATCCTCTTTCTTTGAGCCTGTCGTATAAGATAGAGTTCTCTGTTCTTAGCACAAAAACTACATCAAACCACCGTTCAGGAAAGAAATCTGCACCATGATAGTCCACTATCTTGCCTCCTGCAGCCATCATATCTTCCATTTCATCCAGCAACTAGAATAAATAGTAAAAGCGTTATAACCAAATCACAGTCTCTCACCCAGTTGTGTGATTATTCCAAGCACCTTATCCTCGTCCAAAACAGGGCACTCGTACTCGTCGTCATATTCCTCCAGGCATTTCTTTTCGTTAGCTAGTTTACTAACATCGATCCATTCAAGCCCAGACTCCTCGGCTAATCTTCGGGACATTAAACTCTTCCCAACGCCAGGAGTACCTTAAAGTTGCGATGTATTTATTTACGATTGCTGAACATGCTTTCTTACTGCACTCCTCGTACCTGTCACTAAGATATTTGGGTCACTTCTGCTTCCATTACTCATTTTCAGCTGGACTACCGAACAACACGCGTGTACACTGTACTTCGACTAGGTAAGTATTATCATTTAGCATTTGGACACACAACATGCGTGAATTAAGCCGGCACCGCACGAGCTTGTTTTGAAGCTGGAAATCCCTCCAGCTGGCTACTAATCTGTTAGCGTGGAGGAAATAAAATCTCTCCTATTTTTTGCGCCTTTTCCACCAAGCCACGTGAGCAGCAACCAATCGTTTGAATTATCTTGTTCACGTGATCCAAATGCGTTTGCTTTAGGATGCTTTAGGATGTTCCCCTTTAAAGCAGTGAGTCCTGAAGGGAAATAAGTAGTCTATCTCTTTAATAAGAGAAGAGCAGGCGACCTCTTCCAGATGATAGGATGCAAAACATTTATTTAAGACTTTGATTTCAAATTAGATCAATTCTGTACATACACATCGGCTACAGTTATCCTTTCGATTCGGATTACGAATGTACATTCATTTAATCGTGTTGTTTCATGTACAAGAGAGCCACAGAACAGTCGACAGATCATGAACTATGTAGGATCTCCGACGCGGAAAAGAGGATCCTGAATTCCGAAGCTTTGTTCGATTCATGTATAAACGCAATAAACATAGTATCTCTATAAAAATACGTATATCTTTAATAAAGAGTTAAACGCATTCATTTCGGTTCGACGAGTTTTTTGTCTACTTTACAAGAAGACATTGCGCACTTTTGTCTTCTGTTCACTCATGATCTCATACTTGGTTAACCATCAAACCGTACTTTTAAGAGAAACTAGAATTGGTCTCCTCATCATAGAATAGTCCATGATTCTAAGTACTCTTCATTGAATTTATCAAGCTTCCCAACTGTTTTACTCGCAAATTGCCCTGCTCAACACTTAGCTGGTACGCATTACGAAATCAAAGTCTAATAGTTAATTTGTCTTGGGGAAGCAATATTTCGCTTCAACAGTTGCAAGCTAGAGTTGCAATATCAATCTTCAGCTTCGCGATTGGGACTTAAAACTTAAAAAGCGCCGACAATATTCCCTGTGTAAAAGTATGTTTCGCTTTAAGATTCTACTTTTTAACGGCAGCATCACTGTACATACAACGCTTTATAAAGTAGAGATGTGTTTTCCTATTAACAAGATGGGAATCGAGGTTACAGGTCGAATGAGCTATCGCAGTACGATCAGTACTAAGATAAAAATAACGCGACCGCAATTTTTTGGGATTTTTTTCAAGTTTTTCTTGCAAAAACGACGGTACCGCACCGTGATGGAAGCGAGAAGTAAGTGTTTCTTTCGCTATCCAGTTACAAAATATACGAAGTCCATTGTTCGGCAGCGTCGCTCTATGTACAAATTAGACATACATAAGATCTTACTGGTGTATTCTGCGATAAAAAGTAATTACCGTAACTGGAGTATGCTAAAGGCCATGTCGTCGTGTAATATTTGAATCATTTTTCATGCTTCTGCAAAATGGTACATATACACGTTACACTGCTTTTCGGAGCTATAGTAATAATAGGGCTACGTGTTTCATTAGACAAGAGTCGCGTCTTAAGATCCACTCCACAAGCGAATAGAGATTGAATGGGGTTCACGATCAGGATAACGATGTAATTATTATTCTATGGAGACACCGCTTAACCTCTTTTTTAAGATGCAGGATATCCCCCTCTATAAAAATCCTGTGTCCAAGTTTTCACCAACAGTGAAACTTATGCACGTATATATTTATGCATATCATCTTTCTCTGTTATGTGAATTAAAGTACAACACGACGAAGCAGCAAATAATTACCTAAAGTAGAATTTTTGTCTTAGTAATAATAGTGGATAGTCTAAATCGAGTATCTCCCTCTCTCGGCGGAGCGATATCTATCCTCGTACAATTAATTATAAAGAACATAAACATCCTATGCAATCATTGTTGCCTTTCGACATTGCGCGCGTACGATCTTCCGTTCAAACATGTGCAAAGTACAGAAAGAGTGAAGCGAAAAACTGTGAAGCGTAACCTGAAGATAACTGGATTCTGATCTATCCGTTCACTCGGACGGATAAAATCGTAATATGAATAATGTAGGATAATCAGCGAGAATCTTTCGCAATAATGAAAAGCTGGATACAATTATTACAAATGGCCTACGCGTTGGTGTTGGTTATCGCATACTAGAAAGTTGACTTGATTTACAAGTATGTACGGAAACATATGCTACAAAAGAGAAGTGAACCTATATATAAGAAGAAAAAAGGATGGATAGTTCATAATATAACTAATAGTAGATTTACATAGTAGACACGTCCTTCCCTTTTGTCTAATTACAAGTAACAAGTTGCTTTGGAATGCTGCTGGCGCGAATTTATAATATTAATCTGCATCCAGATTAGTAAAAAACATTGTTAACTCTGCCTGGATTATTGTTTTTAACACTGGAAGATTATAATCATCATAGGTGGAGGAAACACGAGTGCTAAATATATAAGGACAAGACAACGTCTGGGCTTCTAATTATGCTAACTACCGTACGAATCAAGTGACCCGTCTACTATGTAAAACTAGGGCATTCGCCGTGATTTAAAATATCGTCATACATAACAGATAGTTGAATAACATTAATAATGTAGCATTATTAAAATATTTGCAAGAGTATGTTACCCTTTAGCATAGCTTCTCATCCGCAGTAAAATTTTAACTTCAGACAATCTGTCAAAAGAAATAAAAAATAACGTCAGACTATCGGGAAGGATTGGCATCAGTCAGTAAAACTTCCAACGATGTGTATTTCTCGCTCTTCAAGTTAGAAATTCGACTTAAATGCTGATTGAGCGTCTTCACGGAGATCGGATGACCAGGCGCAACAAACAGAGATGTTTCTCCAATTGCATCGGCAAAGTTTAGGACAAAGTTTGACCAGAGTGGAGGTATATAGTGAGACTTTACTTCAGAAGCTTCCATCAGTGTCTCAGCCTGCTCAATCATCGATGCTACTGTTGACACACCAAACTAAAATAAAAACAAACCTTGTAAATACACAATCTTTCTGTAGGTCTAGAGGAGTATTTCATAACAGTTTATAGCGAACCTTGTTCGTCACAGCAAACGCTAGGTTGTTGCTCTTAGTAGGCTGACCAGCTGAGTTAGATAACGCAGTAGCTAATCTTATTAGAGTCATAAAGTCTTCAACGGTTTTAAGCCATCTTCGAAATTCAGAGTGAAGGCTCGCCAATAAGTGAGAATCTCTTCGTCCGATTATAGCTAGACCCCTCAATACTCCACACCACAATTCCGCTAACTGGGCATGATACTCTGTCACATTTACATGCGGAAGGAATCGAAGTAGGAGAGTCTGTACGAAGGGCAAATAGTGATCAGGACATGTATCGTACTAACAAAGTCGGGGAATAATTAGAAGACACATTTCGTGCACCCCACCTTGGCTTTACGAATTGTTAACATGCTCGCAAATTTATCTTCCTGTATCAATTGTTGCAGAGAAGTCAACACTGACTGAATTAATTCAGGAGCAGATTTTTTAGCATTTGCCCCATTTTCGGTATCAACATTATGCCGTTCATTTTGTATCGCCAGAGGATTGCTTAAATCTTCTAACTTTAGTTGAATTATGTACAGCTAAAAAAAGAATTGAAAGGAGAATAATTGTTGAGGTACTGCCATTATATGGGCGCGAAAGAGGAATAGAATAAAATATAATACCCTTTCAATTTCAAGGAGCAATTGCCTCGTTTTTTTGGTGTCCTTTTGTTGGGATTGCGTTGCACACTGCGAATCGTTATTCGATACAACATCCATATCAATGATTTTTCGTGGTGCTATTATACTGCAGAATTGTAATTTTCCTAATGAATTTTCGAATTGGGTCGGCGTATATGTGCCTCTAGATAGAACTTGAGGTGGTTGTTCTCGATCTCTAAAATATCGAACATGTATCAGAAATTACATGATTCAACAGGTGAACTAATACTGTTAAAGCAACAGAAAACCTCTGTTATACCTGGAGTCTTTGAAGCTTCCGTTATTACTAAGTTGTTTCTTATCTTTTTGATCGGGATCAGCATTTTGCTTTTTCTGCCGATCGCGGAACACGGTGTAATAGTAATCGTCCACGTACGGTTCATTCGTGTTTAATTGTATAAGTTGGATGGTAATTAGAAATTGTTTTTCTCGATCAGTCATGAGACCGGCATACTCGTCATATTCCCCAGAGCCGGCAGTTCCGTTCATACCGTGAGAATGATGGTGATAATGATAATGTCGCTGATTATTCCGATCGTGATTACGATAGAGGTATTGATTGTTTTTAAAAAACGGCTGGTGATTCCCCTGCTGGTCACCGTGGTGAAACGACCTATTTGGAAGTCTCTGATTTCCAGAATGGGGGAAAGTGTGTTGCTGCTGATGATTACTTTGATTGTTCGCGAATCCGGGCATCAAGCCGTGATCAGCGCGTAAAAACGGAGGTGGTCCTAAATTAGTATGAGGGGGTTGCTGCAATGTGCAACCGAATTCATTAAGTCACATCGATCCCATTTTTTAATTACTGTATATCCCGATAAAAAAGATCGCTTACAGGAAAATTTCCGCAATAAGAGCCATGAAGGGGTTGCCTCTGGGGAGCATGAGGCATCATTAAATGAGCTGGTAGTGGATATCTCATCATATTGCCGGCTTGATCTATTTAATAAACAAATATCCATGCTAGACATTGCTAATTCAAATACAAGAATGCTGAGAAGTATGCCACGCATACTTACTGGCTAATAATCTAGGATGCTGCATGAATTGAGGATGTGGAAATCTCATATTTGGAGGTAAAACAACAGGGTGAGATGGTGGTATTCCCAACCCTGGGGGGAATCTTGGTGGTGGTAGGCCATTGATTTGAAGTTTCTGGTTCAATGACAGTGCATCGAACCTAACAGATTCCTCTGACTTTTGTGGTTGTTGCTGTGGCTGTGCGGGTTTTGCTTGCTGCAGGGCTGCTGTTCTGTTGGCTATAAGTCCCTTCTCCAATTCTTCCACAGTACACACATTTTTTATAGTAGGTGGTAGTGTTATTGGTGGATGAGGCTTGGGTAATGCCAGATTAGAAGGGCTATCCCATACTCCAGGCCTAGGTACAATTCCATCTTTCTCATCCAAGACTAAGTGGGAGAGATTATCTTCAATATTCACATCCACTCCATTCTACAATTAGAAGCATGTTATTAATCACTATGTCAAACTTAAGCAGGTACTCTTAAAGATGAATCCTATTCTGACACCTTTTTGCTTGATCCACCAGACTGGTTTTGAGGTCTAGTGGACTCTGCAATCTCAGCAAGTTTCTCATGGTCTTTCTCCCAGTCACCAATAGTGGCTTCAGATCCAAATGTTTCATCATTCAATGCATCGTATTCCTCCTCTTCCGCAACTTCATCCTCCTCAAGAGGACAGTCAAGCTCATCTTCTAAGCTTGGGTGCTACACATGAAGAAAAAAAATCATCAAACAAAGCCAGGAAACAACAATCAGAAAGGGAAATTCTCCAGACAAAGTCAATCATAATCGGTGCCGCATTTCTCGTATATTAACACGCAGTTGAATTACAATGCTTTAAGAAAGCATGCAAAGGCGAATATAATACACAAGGTACGTGTGGGAAATGGCCGATTCGTTGAATTTCATATGGTATAAACGACGGTTCAGGGGCACTCAAGGGTACAGGGTAAATACAAGAATGTTGATGACCTTTAGCAGGAAGACGGTTGCGAGGTTACACGACATAGCAAGTGATCTAGGGGGAAGTACGTGGTCAAACGAATTCACGAAATAATGCTCTGCAAATGCCGATAGCGGTTCATGCTGAATATTGGCGGCAAGAGGATCTAGTAAAGGCTCGAAATGATTAATTCTGATAGTCTATAGAGAAGAATTGCGAGTATTGGCTGCGGAATTTCTGGTAGACCGCGACGCGGCTGTTTATTGAGAAGGAACACTACGGATAGCACGGATTCGCTGTGCTCTTCCCTCGCCAGGCGGAGGAGCGCACGAGCGAATCTTATATCAAATAGGCGGCGGTCCTACTTACTGCAAACGATGTATCAAAACCGAAAAAGAAGTCTGCCATTTGTCGAAATTAAATGTGCAAAATGTCATGTTCTGACCAAACGTCAAGTGTTGCCAGAAGCATCAGCTGTCATGGCGGCTACACTACGAATTCGTTGAAATTGTTCAGATGTCGCACTCATCAAATTGTGGCGCGCACTGTAAACTTATCCTTGCCAATAAACATATTTATAAACATTATTCTATGATGAATTATTTCCTGTATAGAACACCTGCAACCAACCGCCCTGCGCGACCAAAAAGTATAGGAACCACTTCTATCTTTAAGAAAGTACTCACGAATTAAATCATCTAGTTCTCGTCGATTGATTTGAATGAACACAGAGGTGAATGACCAGAAATCGAATGACAAGTTCGATTAATCGATCGAGTGCCAATGCAACTGAAGTTATATGCGATTGAGTGGTGGCGTTAGTGTTCTCCGCGAAAATTTCGACGCGCAAACTAAACGTCCGTGTCCCGGAAATTCCTTGCAATCTTTTCGTGAATAATCCCCTTTGAAATCGTACGATGCCGTCCGCACTAGTAGATACTATTTTCGCGCCTGACGGGAGTGTCGGGGAATGTTTGGACGAGTGCCTGGAAGTTGATTGGGGCAGCCAATTTTGGGACTCAAGAATGAGGCTACCTGGCTGGCTACCTGAACAACGCATCACGGTGAGTGAATTAAAGTCCCTCAAGGGTTTCTTATTTACTTGCTTCCTGAGTCACTGGGTCATTATCCACGTTGGGCCATAAACTGGCCCAAAACTTTATATCCAACATGTGACTTAATACTGAACAGTAAGTATACTGAAATGTTGATTGTGTATTGCTGCACCATAACGTGCTGCCCCCCATCTTCCCATATTGGAATGATTACATTACACGTGCATATATGCCTACCTCTAATTCGCACGAGTCAGCGATAGGGTTTGCGATACTTATAATACTGACGAAAAGAATTCGAGGAAGGACACGAAAATATAGGGCGTGCACTTTTATTGCCGTTAAGACTCTTTACATAACTTGCTGTTATCCAATAACCAGTAGTTCTTTCTGAAGAATGTAATTCGGTGGCTGGCGGAGCGATCGACAAAGCGCATATAACCGTAAAGATCTACGACACCTCTATCCAGATATACGTACGAGTCTATAGGCTCTATGCTCTCTCCAAGGAAAGTGAGCTTTCAGCGAGAGTGGCGCTCTGTCAATCACGTATTGCCGTCACCGGGAACACGACTGAAGAACGAGTGAAATAGAGAATATATCTGAGTTTAAACGCTACTCGTAGCGTGGGAGTCCTCGAGGGTCGCCAGGCTGCTGGCCTTAAGTGACGCGAGGCTCAAGGAACTATGATTTAAAGTGTTCATGCCGTGAGGATCCTCGCAATGCAGGTACAGACGTGAACTAACTGATTTGTGGCAATCAGGGCAGAGTCGCTTCTTCTTCTTGTCCCTCCGCTTCAGGATGTCGTAGGCACACCTGGGGGATTAAGAGAGGTCGGCCTCGTAAATAGTATAAGACATTCTCGCTCTCTCTTGACACGGTTTTACCTTGCGTGTAGTATGTGAGAGCAAGGCAATGCTTCGAGGGAATCGGAATCGAGGCCAAAGGGCTCGTTACACCCTCCGCAGCGTAGCTCCAGGTCCTCCTCCATCGCGGCTGCTAATCTCTCGTGATGGGCCCTCTGCTCCTCGTCGCCGAGGGAGCCGTAGATTCGCGATAATCTCGATCTCACCGTTCGCACTAGAAGCTACAACAATACGCCAAGGCGACTAGGCTACTACGTGGGAAAGGAAGACGCTCCGAGTGAAAAGAGCGAAGAATCTAAGGACGAAAGATGTAAGACTCTCTGAAAGCTGTGTGGAGTGTACCTTAGCACCGACTGACCCAGCTACCTCGAGCAACCGTGTGTTGAACTCGAGTGGCCTGCAATTGCAAATTTTGTGCTGGAGACGAAGAGCTTCGAGGCAGCGAGCTGCACCGTCCATCGCTTCCATCTGGCAAAGACGGTCACCGGTCGCAGCAGCTGAACCCATCGCGCACTCGTACTGCCGGAATGCTTTCTACAATAGGATTAATCAGTTATTATTTTTTTCCTCACTGTTCTTAATTAGGAACAGTCGAATAAAAGGTCTTACATTTATGTCGGCCTTTTTTCTGTAAATGTCACCCATAATGCGTATGCTCCTGGCATAACTGGCTTGGTCGCCCGATAGTCGGGAGAGTCGCGTAGCTTCCTACAGGGGAATGGAAAAGAAAGGGAGAGCTTATATTAGGGCCGCTTTATCCGGCGTGGATCTATTTCTCTGGCGCTTTTCAGAGAGAGCCTCTTCCGAGTAGCCGCGCTAAAAGAACTACTTGCGTCTTTTACTTTGGATAAAGTACCGAGCAGTAATCGTGCGCGTCGCCCAGCTCTCCCTTCTTCCTGAGGGCGGCGGCCATCTGGAGAAGGGCCGCCCGGTGGTGGCGCGAGTTTAAGTCCCCTAATTGCAAACTCCTCGAGAGATCGTAAGCCCTCGCGGCGTATCTCGCGCTCTTGTCCGCGTCGTGCAGTCTGCAAAAGAGTTCTGACAAGCCGACGTATACCTACGAACAACAAGAACAGAACGAGAGAAAGAGAGAGTGCAAGAGCAAGAGCAAACAGTGAATAGAGCTGAGGGTGCTATGAGTATACTTTCGCACAGCTTGACAACTTGAAAGCTCACCTGTAACTCTAAAGACGGATCTTGAATCGAATGGGCGATCTTGTGAGCTCGCTGGAAGGCCTCGATCGCCTTACAGAACCCTGCTAATTCCAGGTGGACTCTGCCCACCGTTAGATGGACCAGCCCGGCAGTAGCGCATTGGTCGCACTCGTTGTATAAGCTGTGAGTCAGAAGAGACGATTTCCAAGAATGTGTAAACAAACTATTTGGAGCGGATTAGATGCTGAGGGTATAAAGAAACTAGCACCTATGTCTGGCGTAATCCAGGGCTCTATCAAGCGCGCCGAGCCTCTCGTGCGCCCTCGCCAAATTTAAATAGGCCTCCGCCCGCATATTGGGCGAGTCCAGCTCCTCCGAGATGCATAGCTGCTTGTGACCGAAGTCTATGCTGTCTCTGGAATAATATGATGAATCGTATGCACCAACCGCCGCCGTCACGGAATTATCATTGGGAGAGAGGGAAATACCGAGGCCGAATTCGAGCGGAACGCCAGTCCGAATTAATTTCATTGGGTGCGAGCGTCGCATTGAAGAAGCTACTGAAGAGTTGGAATTAATTTCGGTAGTTGTACTCGCCAATGAAGACCGAATCGTGTCTGCGTCAACGATTTTCGGGGATTGCGCGAGATAAATACCATCTCTTCTGCACAAATTGCTTATTAAACTCGGTCCCCGAAACTTCCCTTTTCACCCGCGCGGTCCGTAATTTAGTTCACGAGACGCGTAGTGCTCTTCATCACTGCCGAGTGGACTGAGAGCAGTCTGGTTGTACCCTTTAAGGCAGTTGTATCAAAAAATTGTTTTTTATAGATTTTGTTAGTTTGAGTATCAAAATCCATAGAAAATATGATACCAGTGGCAGAACTGCCGGAATTGTACTGAAAACAGGCCGAGAGGCTATCCTGAACAATTAATTTCGTCTAATTCTGACGGTTTTCCCTATGTTTTCATGACTTCCCGACCTTTCCCGGGGCTGAAATTTGGTGGGGAATATTTTTTTGCATCGAGGAGAAAGTAGAAAAAGTTCCAGAGCCCTAGCTCAAAATTCATTTTTTCGCAAATTTTTTAAGGCATACCCCTTCAAAAATTTTCGATTTTTCGAAGGTTCTGGGACCGGGACGAACGCTTGATTTTTCGATTGCTCGTGTCTCAAAACGGATAAAAAACATCAATGTTGTGGGGGAAATGCCGGAATTCTACCTAAAACACATGGAAAACCGATCTGGAATATTTCGTTTTCACGGTTTTCCTCATGTTTTTTTATCTTCCCGACCTTTCCCCGGGCTGAAACTTTGTAGAAAGTGTTTTTTTGCATCGAGGAGAAAGTAGAAAAAATTCCAGAGCCCTAGCTCAAAATTCATTTTTTCGCAAATTTTTTAAGGCATACCCCTTCAAAAATTTTCAATTTTTCGAAGGTTCTGGGACCGGGACGAACGCTTGATTTTTCGATTGCCCGTGTCTCAAAACGGATAAAAAACATCAATGTTGTGGGGGAAATGCCGGAATTCTACCTAAAACACATGGAAAACCGATCTGGAATATTTCATTTCGATGGTTTTCCTCATGTTTTTTTATCTTCCCGACCTTCCCCGGGGCTGAAACTTTGTAGAAAGTGTTTTTTTGCATCGAGGAAAACGTAGAAAAAATTCCAGAGCCCTAGCTCAAAATTCATTTTTTCGCAAATTTTTTAAGGCATACCCCTTCAAAAATTTTCGATTTTTCGAAGGTTCTGGGACCGGGACGAACGCTTGATTTTTCGATTGCTCGTGTCTCAAAACGGATAAAAAACATAAATGTTGTGGGGGAAATGCCGGAATTCTACCTAAAACACATGGAAAACCGATCTGGAATATTTCGTTTTCACGGTTTTCCTCATGTTTTTTTATCTTCCCGACCTTTCCCCGGGCTGAAACTTTGTAGAAAGTGTTTTTTTGCATCGAGGAGAAAGTAGAAAAAATTCCAGAGCCCTAGCTCAAAATTCATTTTTTCGCAAATTTTTTAAGGCATACCCCTTCAAAAATTTTCAATTTTTCGAAGGTTCTGGGACCGGGACGAACGCTTGATTTTTCGATTGCCCGTGTCTCAAAACGGAGAAAAAACATCAATGTTGTGGGGGAAATGCCGGAATTCGACCTAAAACACATGGAAAACCGATCTGGAATATTTCATTTCAATGGTTTTTGCCATGTTTTTTTATCTTCCCGACCTTTCCCCGGGCTGAAACTTTGTAGAAAGTGTTTTTTTGCATCGAGGAAGAAGTGGTAAAAATTCCAGGACCCTAGCTCAAAGTTCATTTTTTCACAAATTTTTTAAGGGCAGAAAAGCCGAAATTGTTCAAGTACTGATGCAACTACCTTAAGAAAATGCTAACCATCCCTTCTCCGAGGTACTACCCGATCACGTTACCTTGGCCAGGCCGTATTTCTCACTGTTACATATTTTTATTAGACTAATTGGACTGCCCGGCTAAATCCTCCAGTCAACGAGTGGCCACTCGGCCAGACGTGTAATGAGTCCGTGGGGAAAAATCCACGGCGTTTTCTTTTTCGCCTCTTTACTCTTTAGCCATTCACATCTGCCTAGCGAGCGGCCCTCTCGAGAAAGAAGGGGCGAAGCCACCCACTCATCCACCCAACCCGGATTTCAATTCAGCGAGGAGGGTAGGGTCGAGCGATTAAAACAATCCGTAAACCACAGTACGGCGAGATTGCAAATCTGCGGATAAGCGAATCAAGGATCCTCCGACCCTCGCGAATATCGACGAGATGCTTTAAAAACCGAGAGAAAGCCGTGGTATTAATTATACGATGCAAATGTGCTCTCTCTCTTGGGTCGCGAATGGGGTGAGGGAATCGCCGTAATAGCGTTGGCGAGCTCCGCTCGAGCTAATCTTTGCGTAAGGTTCTCCCCTCCCTCTCTCTTTCTCTCCCAAGGGTCGTATTATTATTCTAAGTCGGCAATTAACGTCGGCACACGAGCTGGGTCAACACACCACTGGCAGAACCCTCGGCCATCCCTATACCTGTATATGCCCCAGTCCATGTAGGCCTGGTAAAGGTATCCAAGGAGGGCGAATTTGTCCTCGCGTTGCCTGATGTTCTTCAAAGCGCCCCTCCATTTCCGCACCGCGGCTTGTTGTTTGTGCGCTCGATATAACTTCAACCCCTGCTCCACCTAGAACCAGAGAAAGAGAAAGAGAACATAACAAGAAGCGCGGCCTTCGTCCTTGCGGCCTCCTCCTACTCTTCCTCGCGCGCCAGCGGGGCGCTCGGAGGAGGGAAAAAGCTTTCGCGCGCGATCTGGACACACTTCGATCTCCTCCACTCCGCTCCGCTTCCCACCCCTCTTTCCTTCCTTCCTCCCTCGCTCCCTCGGCATATCCAGCTTGTATTCGCTCTGGCACAAGCTGGCTTACTACCGTCTCGCTGGATGTTGATGTGAAAGAGGCACGGATGCCAGGCACTCCAGGGGGACAAAGCATTTTTCCGATCTCTATCCGGCGACAGGGATGAAAGCGACATAGCCGCGCGCGCGCCCCACACACAGGAATCCGCACAATCAGGAGGGCTTAATACGCACGATATGCATTTCTCCATGCACAAAAGCGTGCCCCGATATAAAGGCGAGGGGTAGGCCGAGAGGGACGGGGCGACGAGAATGAGAGAGGGTTGAAGACGCGGGAAGGCCGTATCGATTCGACCTTGAACTTTCCTTCCCTTCAGCGTATCAAGAGAGCTGATGCTCGAGCGCGAAATCTATATAAATAACTGTCTCTCCTTCGAGACCTGATATATCCGAGCTCTCGCGTGGATTGATCGAAGCGAGTGCTCTCCATGCCAGGGAGAATGCTTTATCTTTCTCTTTCTTCCCCCTCTCCCTGCTGCTGGTGCTTCTCCACAATTTTTTTGCCACCCCTCGGGAAAGCAGGAGTGCTTGACACTCGATAAGCCTAATGATAAAAAGAACGACAGGCTTGACGGGCTAATGGAATAGCTGGATGGCTCGCGGAGCTCGAAGCTCCTTAGGCAAATCGCAGAGTAAGCTTCCGTGAAAGTCCGATCGCCAAGAGAGCTAAGCTCTCTTTTCGATGAGAGCTTCAATCACAACCTCCGCCACTAGCCATTAAAGTCCTTAATCGTGCGCGCGCGCGAGCAAGCCATCCGCCCTTTCGCAAGAAGAAGCCCAAGGATTCCCGGGCACTTGGGCAACGTCATTGGGCCGCGGGCGCCGAGTGAAAATCGATCGTCTCGCCAAAACAAAGCAGACGCAGCTGATAATCCCTCTGCTCTCACTCGCTCCTTCTCCCTGCTTGAATGAAGCCAAAGCTACTCTAGCACGATCGATGATCAAGGAGAGGAGCGGGCTATTACTCCGCTCGGAGTAATTCTGGCGCGAGTAAAGCCTCTCGGGCTTGAAGCGAAAAATCGATTAGGATCTGTAGAAGCAGAGGAGCACCAAGCGAGAGGAGAGAAATTCAGCACTGTGTGGTGGATCAAGTAGAGGAGGAGCGGCGAACTTGACAGTGACCGATAAAGAGAGCGGGCTGCTGGTGATGATCACGCGAACCGGAAGTCCGTTCGAGTGAGGGTGGAGGCAGGAGCGAGGGCCGTCCTAGCGCGGCGGCTCTCCCACTGTTTTCCGTGCACTCGAGGCTAGCCGAGTGCACTGGGTTGTCTCTACTACGTACAGGGTGATGCGGATGCACACGAGTCAACCGCGTTGGCATTAACCCTCTCAGCGCACAATGCTTTTCCTTCCCGTGAAATATCACCTGTCCCATGTTTTGCCAGGCTCGAGGCATAAACTAGCGGCGCGGCCGGCACAAAAACTCCGCTAATAAAAAGCTTGGAGGTTCGTGTGTGTCCAGATCCTCTCACCCTATATGTTTTCGTGGTGGACGTGTGTTGGTGGCGAGGTGCTCGCCTCCGAGTTCGTTACAGCATAGTGAATCGGGCCAAGCACTGCTGGCCTACTTACTCGCCGGCGTGCCAATTGCTGATCCAGCCGGCGCCTACATCCCATCAGACATTCCCATATACCCGCGCCGAACCGGTGGTTCCGGTAATGTCCGCTGCCATTGCTACCCTGATGCCGGTGGTCCACCGCCGTCAATTCGCAGACGTCCAGCGGATGCCTCGAGCCGTCTGGACTGCCAAGCAACGCCGTCGCCGACAACTGGTGACTCGCCGAGCCTCTGCAACATACGTTTCAAACATCGCAACAACTTCATTCGAAACCAACACAAGGAACAGGATGATCGGCAATCGGTTGAATCCGAGTGATGTCGAGCCAACGAACGACGTTCCTGATTTACTCCCTTGAGAGAGAGAGAGGAGAACGCGGAGATAAAGAATGCTTGGCTGAGCTCCCGGAGTTCGGCTGCTTTTCGAGTAGTACTATCATTGACCCCGAGATTGGCCAGGGTTCTTCTTCTTCTGCCTGCTGGCCTATCACCGCTGGATCTACCGCAATGCGACCACACTGCTGTCTCTATTCTCTCTCTCCCTGGGAACTCTCCCCTCGTTCGAGAGTAACATCATTCCAGACGTTACCCAAGTATTCGAAAAGTAGCCCGTAATGATTATGAATGAGATACGTGCTCCTCCCACGTAGTACGTGGCTGAGTTGGGGGAAGGGATCGGGGCTTGGAATCTAATTGCAATTGCGAGGGAGGTCGCGCCACTTCCTCTCTCACTCTCTGTGTTCCCCTCTCCCTCGCCACCCCCCCCGGGCTCTTTCTCTCTCGAAAGTGTATCGCGCGAAGGGAACCGCGGGACTCTATTGGCTCGGCAGCCCGTGTACTAGGTGGGCGAGGCACCTGCGACCTCTTTTCCCGACCTATATTCGCAAACTCTCTCTCTCTCTCCCGCTCTCTCTCCCGCTCTCTCGGCCTGGCGATGTGCGCTAGGTAGACACTCGAGGTGCACCGCTGCGCGCGATACGCGACCCTCTTATCATCAAGAGCATGGCAGGATGTCGCAAAACTACCAACTTCCGAGAAACTTTGCCGTAGGCATCTCTATGCGGCGAGATGCTGCGAAGAGGATGATGTCGCAGGAGCCGAATACCCCGCGGTAGAAGATATAACTTTGTTGGGAATAAGCGCGACACGCTAGAATTGCTGGTTTCATATCAGCTGTGGGTGTGTGAGTGTGGGTGTGTGTGTTGGATGAAAGTATGAATAGAAGGAAGGAGGATGGAAGAGGCGGTGGAATGATGATATGCACTCTGTGCTAGTTGCTCCGGTGGTACTTGCCCGAGATAATCCCTGGACGAAATGGACTCCCATGACATGATTGTGC
Organism: Ectemnius continuus; assembly: GCA_910591665.1. Classification (NCBI taxonomy): domain Eukaryota; kingdom Metazoa; phylum Arthropoda; class Insecta; order Hymenoptera; family Crabronidae; genus Ectemnius; species Ectemnius continuus. Next base: position 1,561,987 of record OU342866.1, read on the forward strand.
CTCTGCGTTCTCGCCGCTGTTCTTTTCAGGCCACTGAATATCCTCGCTCTCCTTTTGCATCCATCGACCGGCACCACCAGCAGCAGCGGAAACGCGCTCATCTCGCCTCGCGAGCATTATCTCGAGGGAGGCCGGACTTCCAGCTGAGCAGCATATCCTCTCGCGTTGCTTGACCGTGTGTCTTAGTGACAAGCCTTGTGGATCGTTGATCGAAGGCTCCTCCTCCTCCTTTCCTCTCCTCTCCTCTCCTCGTGGAGGAGATTCGATGCGTCCAAGGCTCTCTGGTGCCTGGCTGGCTGCTTGTCGATCTAGTCAAGCCTTGAATACAACTCGCCCTCGGCCCGCTTTCGAGCCAGTCGAACTCTATCTATCTTCTAGCTGTGCTAGGCTGGCGGCGCGTCGGCGGTCGCTTTGGCGCGCGCGGAAATACCAGCGACACGCGAGGGAAAAGCGGCGGCGGTGGTCTGCAGCAGTAGCCACCCACCCCGAGAGAGAGCCTCGAAATAAACGAAGGACGAACGGGATATATCCAAGGTACGCACGCTAGTATTCTCGTGTGTAGTCCTTGACTCGAGGGAAAAAAAGGAGCGGCGTGTAAAGCGGCCGGCTCCTCGCGCCTCCTATTGTGTCTCGTCGTTTCTTTCTTCCTCAACTCCTCCTCCTCCTCTTCCTCCTGTTACGCCTCCTCTTTGTGGACAGAATCGGTCGAGTTCGCTTTGATTCGCGTGAAAAAATAACTCTTCTCTCCTTCGAGCCTTCTTTCTCTCCTCTCCTCACGCGTTCTCTCTCCCGAGCGTTTGTACTTAGTTAATTCTTAGTTGAGCAACGAGATATTTCTCTTTCTCTTGATTTCGATCCGACGTTGGTAAACGACGAGGATCCTCTCGGGCGCGCCCGACAAGTTGAATATCTCGACACCTCGAGAGCGGATATAATTGGCGAATTCCTCCTGGCAGTTTTCGTGGGAGTCTGATGAGAGTGGTTGTCGCGACTTTAATTAAGTGAGACACGTTTGTTGGTTTCTTTCCTTTTTCAACTGGAAGCGTCCGGCGCTTACTGGTCTAGTTTAATAAAGTTGCTTTTGCTTTAACTCTGTCAACATTGTATAATCTATGAATCTTTAACGGTAGATAGAGCTGTCTACGAATTAGGTTTCTCTTATCGAACACAACGGTATACGTGGAGCAAACGCTCCGTCAGCCGTAAGTTCTCCTATTCGAGAAAGGTTCGGGCAGAAGGGCCTGTCGAGAAAAACGCGCGCGCTTCCTTCTCGAGCGAGTGATATCCGCGTCCTTCCGGTAAGGGCGACACGCGAGGAATGGGTGCGAGAAAGGCGGTACCTTTGAAATCACCGCGTCCGATCTTACCGCGGAATCCGCCCCTCTACTTATGCCTGTCTATTCTTGTTGATGCGCCTCCTTCAATCCGTCTCACTAGGCTACGCACGAATTCGTCTCGAGGCTCCTTTTTCCGCCTCGACAACCCTCCTGGAGAGTTGGTGCCTGACCTTATCGTGTCATTCACGGCTGCGTCGATTTGACGGCTGATTTCACGGGATCTAAGAATGCAGATCGAGCGAGGAATTATCTAGCCGTCTATCTTTATCGGTCTGGCTCGCTCTTGGCGGAGGAGAACTTTTAAAGCCGAGGGATGACTTACTAGTGCGAGGCGCCTCGGTCAGATTTTCCAAGCTCTCACCAGCGGCGGCAGGATCCGGCCAATAAGTTCCAGTGGGTTCTGCGTCTTTGTGCGTAATTAAAAAACTAGAGAGAATACTGATGGGTGCATCTTGTGTCGTCGGCCAATTTTCCCAACTGAATCCTTCGACGATCAATCAATTATTGGTGGCTCGCTAGTACTTGGAATCCCGCGAGATTAAATGGCAAGTGAGATCTCTTGATGGGCGATCCGAGGATCCTGGAGGATCAGCTTGGGGAAGCAATGGGAGGCTGTCGGTGGTTGCTCGCGCGGAGAAGAGCGATCAGGGTGCGAGGTGTGGGTGTGCGGCCATCGGGGTGGTGCGGGATTTAAACGTGTGTCGTGCTGGTGGCGGCGTTTCGTGCTGGTCGAGTGGAGATCGGCGATCCTATTATCCGGTGGGCCGGGGCGTCTCCACATGCCGTTGCTCGGGCGCCCTTTGCGAGACACCGATATTACTGGCAAGTGCGATGATAACAGTGCGTCCCTCTTCACGATAATCCCCTGCGCCTTCTTCCGCCGGGCTGCTGCTACTTCTGCTGCTACGTCCTCCTGTTTTTTTCCGGTCCTGGCGCCTTTTTCCTTGCGAGGGTTTCCTCTCTCTTTCTCTCGAGTACTCGAGTCGGGGCAGGACGCAGGGGGTGATTGAGCGCGAGCGAGGAGTAGAGGTGCTTCGGGGTTTGCGGCTGCAAATAGACTGGCGCGCTGGCGGATCGCACTGCTTGCGAAAAGGGGTGGCGCGCGCCCTCGCGAAAATCTGCCGGCGGTGGTCGGGGTAGAACTGTCGCGCCCGAGCCGCAGCAGCCCGCAACACACGACCCGACTGACTCTCTCTCACCCTCGCTCTTCCTCTCCCTCTCGCGCCCTCTCGCGCCCTCTCCCACCCCACGTCGACGCGTTTCTCCTCGTAGTTCCTCTCTCGTCCTTGCCACCGCCGCCGGTTGCTCTACTACCCCTCAGTTCTTCCTACTCTCTCGCTCTCTCGCGGCACTGTTGTGCTTCCTTTCTGCCAACCCCCGCCGCCGCCGCCACCACCCTCTGCTATCTTCGCCCCTCTGCCGCGACGGTCCTCTCGCTCTTTCTCGCCGCACCCTGCCCTGAACCCATCCGCCACCGATTCTAGCCACTGTTCGGCCCCACCAACCCGTTCTCTCTTCTCTCCCCGTCGCCACCCCCTCCGAGCGGGTGCCGGGGAGAGCGGGCAGGGCTTTCTCTTCGAGCGCTGCTCTCGCTTTCTCTCCCTTTCTCGCTAGCGCGACGACGCGCGGCCCGCCACCAACACCACCAACACCACTGGACCCTCTACGTAGCTTGTCCATTGCCTCGAGTTTCGCCTATATCTCGTTACCCACCCTTTGCGACTGTCGGCAAACTCGATAAGTAGGCGAGAGAAGAACGGCGGCGGCGTCGGCGTCGGCGGCGGCGGTATTGCAGAGCCTGGAGGCCGCTCGGTTCCAAGCGGCGTCCGAGCGCCCCGTCAGCTTGCCACCAGACACTCCGCCACTCCACTTCTGATCTCTGCTTTACGAGAGCCGACTTGGAATTTGCATTGAGCGGTTGCTCAGATGAATGCACATCGCCTTACTCCCAAGACTTACTTAAAACCGATGAGAAACAGCTGTTGGATCAGTTGAAGTGGAGCTGATACATTGGGGATGTGTGTATTGGCTTCGATGGAAGATAGCACGTGCGCTAGGATTCCCTGTACAAATGCATCGGATGCTGGAGGAGGGTGTGGATGGGGGAGAGGAACGCGCGTGCCTCCAAAGCGAGTTGGGATTCGTAGGATTGCGTGGATGATCCTTCCGATGTTTAACGCTCCTTGTACTATGGTTCAACATTGGATTATGAAATCCGAATTCGCTGGAACATCCGCAGATTTATTTGCACGAGAGAAATCAGCTGGTGATTGCTGCGACAGAGGAGGGAAGGATAGGAATTCTGAGGAAAGGTTGAGGGGGTCGTGTGTCGTCCTTTAGAGGCGGTGATTCCTTCGCTAAAAGGAAGGAAGGAAGGTGGGTGGGAGTGGATGGGGGATTGCGTCCGCCCGGTTGCTCCTGTAAAAATGGGCGAGGCATTGCCCTCCGGTGAACTTTCGGCTTTCGCAGATGTAGATGTATCCCAGCAGCCGGCCGAATCCTGAAAGGAGGAGAGAGTGACCCGTTTTCCATCTCGCTCGCCCCTCCCGCTACTCTTTGCCGGCGAGCGATCTTCCCTCCTCGTTCCCTGGCACGAGTGCGTCCGAGCCACCCCGAGACTCCACGAGAATCCGGGGGTGCGAGGGAGCGTTCTACCCCTACGACGACGTTATCCACGCAAACGTGCTCGCCCGATCTAGCTAGGTCACGCGGATATGCGGAGGGACGCCCTCCTCATCCCTCCCTCTCGTTCCCTCCTGCCGAAATCTGCCCCATCATCGAGCAACCCGTCTCACCCTGCGACACCCCAAGGATTCGGGCTTAGACTGCGCCCGCACTTCCACTCCCAGGTCTCACCACCACCGTTCAGATCGAGAGCCTTGAATCTCGGCATTGGAATCCGGAAATCGTCCCACCGAGAACATACTCTCCCTCTCCCACTATCCACTGCTCTGGCAGCCCCTCGAAAAGGGCGACTATTAGCCAAGGGAAGTTGGAGCATTACGAATGCTCGACATTCGAAACGACATCGGCACTGTCTTTGTAGGTTATCGGGTCAGCGGTTCAAGGGCGGTCTCCTAGTCACGCGACTACCACTGGCCAACCCCTTCTCTCTTCAACCCTCTTCTCGAAGTTTGCAAGCCCCGCGGAGGAGCTGATTCTGCCCGGAGAATCGCTCTGATCGGGGAACACCCTTTCTGCCGACGGACGTCGTGCTTGAGAATCGAGCTGAAAGAGGAGCTTTTGTGGACGAAGGGCGGGGAAAGAGGAGAAGGGATGATAATGCGATCGAAGCACTCCGGTGTCGATGTCTCGCGACGAGACAAGCCTGCTTCTTGGCGGAGGCCGAGAAAAAGGAGGCGACGACCTCCTGACCTTCGTATCGAGCCTACTACCCTTCGTCTGCCAAAGTTGGTAGGCCGACGTGTACGTTACAAGAGAGCCACTGGAGAGAAGAACGAGAGACAAAAGGCTTGTTAGGGGTTGCTGGTCTGCCTAGCCTCGAGCTAGCCAGGTCGGCCGAGAGCCCTCTCCAATAATTAGACGGATCACTCCTACCCCAGAGCGCATCACTGCCTTGTCGCTAGCCCTTTAGCCTCTTTTCTATCTCCGCTCCTCTGGATTATTGCCAGAGTAATTTTAGCTTTTATTCGTCGCTCGATAGTCTATTTTAATTCCGCCAAGTGAGGAGAGCGTAAAATGTCCGCTCGCCAGACTTTCCATCCAAGTAGCCGCCTCTATCCTTCAAGTATTCCCTCTTTACGGGAACGATCGATTTCTAAGGTGAAGTGGAAGTCGGATAGAGATGTTGGTAGAGCGATGATCGGAGTGGAGAACGCTTGTCTGGAGAACGAATGAGATCTGGGCGCATCCAGTTGGAAGTTGAAGAGAAGGACGCTGCGGGTGGTCCATGGCGAATGCGGGAAGAGGCGAATCGAAAGAGTTAAGCAGGCGGTGCGGAGTAGCCGGACTGGGACACAAGGGGATCAAGATGAAACGAGGGATCTCCATGAGGAGGAAGCATCTACTGGCGAAATCTTGGAGAGGATGGTGAGGAGAGGCGCGCGCGAGACAGAGGGAGAGAGGGAGAGTGAAAGAGAGGAGTGAGCAAAGATATCAGTTGAGATCGGGTGGAAAAACCACACCCCGGGAAGAGGGCTCCGTCGAAGTGGATGGCCTAGGCCTCCGCGGAGGCGGGTCGAGCAGAAAGCCGAGTGTGATTTCGGAGCCACCTAATTGGCCGCTCATTTTCGAAAATAGTCGCGCGGGGTGTGACCGCGGGAAAATGTAGCGCGTAAAGTATTCCCAGTCTGTTCGGAGGCATCGTGTTTGCCTTGGCTTGGCAGGCTGGTTGGCTGCGCTCAAACACGACGACACGCCGCCTGCCAAGAGGAGATCTTCACACGCACGCACAAACTCTCACGCATACCAGCGCGCTTTGCCGGCACATGTGTCGACGACGAGGCATGTGTTGCCCCGACGGAGGAGACACTGCCGTTCTGACGATGCTCTAAGTCCTCACTCTGATCTCCGACTCGGAGGATTTCGGGTCTTTCGCACGTTGTTGCCCGTTGCCTGCTGTCTGCTGCTGCCGGTTCACCGAGACTCGAGTCGCGAACGCTACCCGCGCGCCTTCCCAATACCAAACACTCAGCCCTCGCTATCGACTTCCGATAGTCTCGATCCTAACCAACTACCTTCGCGAACAACCTTCGAAACAACCTTCCTCGCCATGTACCAGTCGATCTCTTGACCATCCTATCCTTTCTCGATCCGTATACCTTTCGATACCAATCGGCCAACACCTCGAAAACTTTACGACAATCCCTCCTCCTACAATCCTTCGATTCTTATCCAACACATCCCTTTGATCCGGCTATCTCGACGCGATGAATTGAATGGTGTCGTGAGAGCGGAATGCCGGAATTGCGAGTTACGCGATACGACTGGTCTTCCGGTGCACTGACCAGATAGTGTGTTCTCCAGCGACAAAGAAACTGACGATCTCGGGATCGATTGTGCCTCTATTGTGTGCCTTTGAAAGGGAAGTGCGAGAGGGAGGCAGGGATAATCGAGAGGTGGTGTGGTGATAAGTGTCAAGTGATAGGATCGCATTATCTTTACGTCATTTCCGTGAAATGATGACCCTCGTGACAGACACCGTTCCCTACGTCTACGACACGGCAAGCAGGCCGTCTTACGAGGCTTACCGGCATCGTCACACCTACCTCCGCCATCACCACCACCTCCAACGGCATCACAGGAGAACTTACGCTACCAAAGAGACCGAATACCTTCAAGGATACGTTTCCAGGCGAATCGGAGTAGAAGAGAGTAGCCCGACGGGATACGAAGTTGGCCTGGCCTCCTCGAACCTCCAACATTATCGTTGCGATCGCTTCAGGTCAGTCGATCCTGAATCACCAACGAATATCAATCACTCTCACCTAATGATCCCACCCTCCAAATTCCATCCACTTCGGGAAGCTCCGAGTCCGGGAAAAACTCTGCAAGATTGGGGATGAATAATCTCTCCAAGATTGGCGAGGTTCGCCCGCCACTTTAGAAGCACTTTTACGAGGCAATCACTTTAAAAAACGGCCGCTCTTTGGCCGACAAGCTTTGCAAAAGGAGAGGAGTCTGAATCCTTGATAGGAGCGGTGATCTCTTGGACGCACGTGCAAGGCGCTGCTTTTGTTGGATGGTGCGATATGCCGGCGGTCGGCGCTCGCACTGAAATCGAGATATCGTGCTGGTGTACGGGGCGGTTGCCCTCGGTATTTTAAACGAAAACTCGACGACGGCTTTACCGCGCATTAAACCATTTTCACCTCGTTCCACGCGCTCCTTTTTCGCCTTGCCTCGGATGTCGCTCGTCGCTCGGATCAAGAAGGTACTCTCTTCCACCTTGGGAGGGAAAGAGACCGAGAGAGAGCGCGAGGGAGAGGAACGTACGCGCGTTTACAGACCACCTGGAACGATTCCAATCGCGGAAACCGCTTACCAACGCACTTTCATTCCTACGTCCTCTCCTTTCCTCTCTCCCTTTTTCTCTCTCTCTCTGTTCAGGGTGCACGCGTCTTATTAACTACCAGTAATCAGAGAGATGATTAAGTCCGGACCCTCCTCTATTTCGGTCGATCAACTACTTCATTTGCGCGAAGGACTACCTGTTCCGCCTTGCGCTCCCGACTTATTGCCACCATGAATTACACTCCGCCATTTAATACCCGCCTATAATACAATATAATACAGCTGTTCTACCCTCGGCGACTTCTTCCTTAATTGCTACTAAATAGTGAATGAATCATCGGGAGTGGTGGATGTATGATGATGAAGTTGAGATGGGCGAGGTTTCGAATTGAGAAGGGGTTGTGGAACGTTGGTTGCGTAGGTCCCAATCACGATATACTCTCGACTCGGACGACGCATCCTCCGTTCTATCGGCGGACGCCTCTGCCGATCTGGAATCGGGCTCGCTCGAGGCTGAAGAGGGCACCGAGGGCCACGAGGTCAACGAGGGTAACGAGCCGAGCGAGGCAAACGAGCCAAGCGAGAACAACGAGTCGAACGAGAGCGAGCCCGGCGAGCACCACGTGCCGCACCCTCACGTTCTCGACGCAGCTTCTTCTCCTCACGGACCAAGAAGATGCCTTCTCTGGGCGTGCAAGGCTTGCAAGAAGAAGACTGTCACCGTCGACAGAAGGAAAGCGGCGACCTTACGAGAAAGAAGACGCTTGAGAAAGGTCAGTCTCGCCTAGAGAGAAAGAATACAACTCGAGGATCCTCGGATTCTTGGCAAGAGCCAATTGGCGCGACGTCTCGAGGGAAACGAGTAATTGGCATGAAAGTCGACATCCCAGTGTCTAAAATCAAGTCTAGCCGGCAGGCAATTAAGCTGCGCTCTCGGGGGTGGGTGTTTTAGTTTAGAAAGGGGTTGGTGGGGGGGGGGGTGGCGACAAGGTGGTAAAATAAACTGACGGCACGCGAGTGCTCCTGTTTTCCGAGTAAACATTTGCCCGAAAAGACGAGGGACAGGGAGCAAATAACCTTTAATAACTGGCCGCGGCGAGAGGTTATTAAACGAGACGTCAGCCTCTGCTAACCGAGTGCGTCCCGGATGCAGGTTGACTACTCTCTCGGGCCGTCGCTCTCCTCTCGAGCGGCACGCTCCTCTCGTCGTGTCCTCCCTTCTAGAACAGACACGTCCCGAGTCTCGTAATCGCTGCTGTCGGCGCTCACCAGAGATTTTCCTCGCAGGTTAACGAGGCGTTCGAGGTGCTGAAGAGGCGGACCAGCAACAATCCCAATCAGCGGCTGCCCAAAGTGGAGATCCTGCGAAATGCCATCGAGTACATCGAGAGCCTCGAAGCGCTACTGCAGGGTAACCGGTCCTCTGCCAGTCAGGAGCACCCACTCAATGACAATCTGGTATGTGCTGCTTCCATTGACATTAAATCTGCTATGCAAGTGCGCGAGCGATATTGCCACGGCCACTGGAAAACTGACCCCTTTCCAATGCCCAGAGAAAAACAGAGAGAAGAGTACTAGCTCGATGTGTCGCCGTGCGAAAACGAAATCACGTATCACGGAAATCGTTTGAGCCTCGGTATTATATTGGCTGGAGCGTGCTATTGCTAGTAGAGGGTTGGGAGAATGGGCTATCATTGATTTTCGATACGACCAGCCGTTGCCGCTACTGCTGACCGACGATGTTCGTTCCGCTCTCTCTCTCCCAGTCACTGTCTCTCTCGCTCGGATGCTTTCCTTTTTCATCAAAGATCGCACTGCCAACCGAGAGGATCCATCCTCGATCCCGATGCATTCCTCGAGGTTCTCCGTCACGGGACTTCATAGAATGCACTGCTAGCACGCGGAGCGAACGCCAGATATTAATTTCGAGTGATTTTTTCGTGGGGTCGCGCGCGCGCACGTGTTCGACACGTGCACAGCACTCGAGGGCCTCCCGTCGGATAATGGTCCCTCGGCCGGCAGGACATTAAGCGCATATTATCGCTTTTTGCAAGAGAACGGGGGAAGGTTGAATGGGTGCGCGCGCGAGACAGACGGGAAGTCGCCCGATGAAAGAAACGATAGGCCAGAGAGGAGGCCTGCCACTTTTCTCCTCCTTCCCACTCTTAAACTCCGAAGGAGTTTTCACTCTCGTAGGACTCCCGCAGCCCGATCTCATTCGCCCTCTTCGATTGTTTCTGGTCGCTGACCCTCCAAACTCCAGACTTTACAACCAACTATTCCATTACTATATATATATCCGTTACGAATACACAAAGCAAATGATCCTACAAAGCGTCGTCTGACCGCGGCCGACCCATTCTACTGGGGGGGCTAGTCAACAGAAAGTGCTTGGAAGTTCCTAGCAATTTCATTGGAGATAATATCTATTGTGAAAGCGTCAGATTGGGAGTAAGCTATAGTAGAAAGGGTATCAAGGAGGAACGTCTATCTCGTGGAAAGTCAAAGGGAAAAGGAGGAAGATTCTCCGAGCGGGTTAAACAGCGGCGAGAGGAATCTCTGGCGGAGTAAGATCGCCGGCGATTTCGCGCGCCCTGGGCAGCCGTCCCATCTCTTCTCGTTCTCAAGCTTCGCCACCACGTTGAAATGTCAGCCAGGGGATTCCTCTCCCCCGGGGGGATTACACAATGAAATATATTTCCCCGGTACTCGAGGCTGGCGGCGACACCCTCGCTAAATATAAGCGCGCGATCCCGATGACCGTAAGTCTCGAAGCGAAGTGGCGAGCAACGATTACACGAGACTGCCGGCGACGCTGATGCTTCGCCGGTGTATCTCTTGGTGGAAACAAAAAAAAAACGGTTCAGCCTCCAAAGTGGCGGTATAGCGCGGCCGCGCGCCCGCGCGCGGCCTTTTACAATCAGAGCCCGGATGACGAATGACGACCCCATTTGCTCTCACGCGCGCGCCCTTCGAGAGTGACTTCCTGGCAAATGGATTCGCCGCCGCCGCTGCCACCACCGTCGCGCGCGCGCGCGCCCGCGCTTGTTGCCGTTCCACGATTTTCCAGCCTCGCCTTTAGACGCCGCGGAACACGCTCTACTTCATCTTCGCTCGAATGGAAGCAACGTCGAGAGATCGACCTCGAGCATTTACCTCGCGCTACAACCCACCCTTCCTCTTCACTCCTCTCTCTCTCAACATTGCAGTCGTCACTCGATGTTCCTCCGTTCAGGAAATCGATGACAAATCAGGGAGAATGCTTGCCCCTTTATTGGAATATGTCCTTTGCTAGTCGGACAGAGGATGCCCGCTTGCAATTGGCAGGGTCCATTCGTTCTCCGGGGAGAATCTAATTAAGTTCTGGGAGAGAGGGAGGAGATGAGGTGGGCCTGGGGACAGAAAAAGGCTCGGTGTGCACTGGTCAATTGGAAGGGAAATTGTCTTGTTTGAGCTGGTGAGTGGATATGAATTACCAAGAGGGAGAGAGTCAGAGAGCAGAGAGAGAGAAGCAGAGAGAGTATTATCTCGGACGAGGGACCCGGAAACTGCCGGTTCAATGTGGATGAAACGCCGCTTGAATATCTGGAATACGGTTTCCCCTATTTCGTGAGGAACCGACCGTCGGTGCATTGAACGAGGGGAGAGAGAAAGAGGGAGAGAGGAGGCCTGGATAGAGAGGGTTTGTCGCTCTCTTCACTGGGGAAAGCGAAGCCTCGAAAGAGTGGCGACCCCCGGCATTGAGGCTGGCGAGCTATCTCGACGAGCAAACAGCACGCTTATTTAAAGCGGGCATTTCAGTCGCACAGAGGCGGTTAGCGTATCCTACTTTACGATAAAAGCTCCTCGATTCCCTGTCGTCGATCTTTCAGAAAGGCCGAGAGACACTGAGCAAGAGCGAGCGAGATAGGGAGAGAGGCACTCTCGTATACGACTCTTCTCGGTTGCCCGGCGCAGCTCGGCTCCGCGATGACTTTACCGGATCTGCCGGGAGGAACACGAACAAGCGGCGAATATAGTCCGACTGTGAAAAAGATTCGTGAGGAGAGCGCTCGGGTGTCGATTGATGCGTTCGTTGCTACCGTATACCCTCGATAATTAGTGCCATCGGCCGACGGAATCCTCGGCATTCCACTACCAATTTTACCAAAACCATCTTTCAACCCTTTGCGCTCCAGCTGTCCGACTCTCGAGCCAGTCATTATACACGGACACCCGCACACACCCGCACACACTATTTAACCGTCTCAAATCGTAGTCAAAAATTAAGAATAAAAAATCGATACAATAAAAATGAACGATATAATAAAAATCACAATATATCGACTCACTCGAGAGTTCCTCGCGGTTCGCCAGCCTTCAATTCCGAGTGACGGCTTTGCCCGACTGTATTCTCGCTGCCGATTCCCGCGGGGCAACTCCTCTCCTCCCTTTCAACAGGGACGGGGGAGGATCTGGCAGGGTAGAATCAAGCTCACTCGGTGTATCCCGTAACGAGTGTACACGCGAGAGGCCGCGGGAACAGAGAGCGCGAAGGAACATCGCTTTCTCGACAGACACCGAGAATAGTCCACCGGGAGGCCGCATATAGATGCGACGACGAAAACAAATAAAGGAGAGAGTGAGAGATAGGGTGGGTCCCGGGGGAGAGAGGAGAGGAGAGGAGAGGAGAGGAGAAGACGAGAGGAAGATGAGAGGAGGAGAGGTGGTGCCGCGTAGAGGTATACCCGGATAAAATGTGTACGGGGTGTTTAGTGGCCTGTAGAGTGGAGGAATGAATGAGGGAAAGAAGCAGAGCGAGCGAGATCAGAGGCCACGACACGCCGATCGGAATTCCGATGGCACTCCCTCCCTCTTTCAGAGACATCTTCTCCTGTCTCGAGAAAAGAGTCAACAGATTCTCCACTCCCAAGAGTCACCGATCGCACAATTCTCCCTTCAACTTTCCTATAATGTCAGATCAATCCACCCTTTTCTCTTGTATTACTTGTTTCGTTAATCGATACACTTAATAGCGCGGCGGCTTCCAGTTTTGCCTGGCGTATACTATTTTTACTCCACCCGTTCCCCTCTGCCCCCGCCCCCAAAGCGCCGAGTGTTCTATTTGCGCCCTCGTCACTTTAGGCATTTAAGAGCCATGTAACTTATGTAGCCGTTTCGTCTGCCTTCTTTTCTAGACGAGTAATAGGCGTGCTCGTTCAACTAGTCAGTGAATTTCGAGTGTCCGTCGAGGGGGCGCGCGCGCGCGCGCGCTTGAGTAACACTGTCCATTCCCGTATGAATTATGTCCGAGTGTTGAAAGGAGCGAGTGCGCGCAAAGTTGAAGGAGTGCTAATACGGCGCTTTAAGAAATCAGGAAGTCTCGCGAGAGTGTTGGAGCGTCCGTCGTTCCTCTTTGTAGTTTGTCGCGGTTGAGAGGGGGAGGGAAGGGTTGTAATGCGAGGGCTGTCAATGGGAATCCGTTCGTTCCTTCGGAAATACCGGGCGCGATCCGAGCCCAGCCTCTCACGGGGCCGCTATTTCTCCCTCGGCGTGCTAAAGTGTCTCCTAGGCGACCTAATTTCCGAGGGAATTCGGCCGGCGAAGGTCAGGGCAGAGGAGAGTGCGCGCATCGAAAGATAGCCTAGTTTTCTAGAGAGAGCTGCTATTTTGCCTCTCTCTCCTCTCGTTGATCGAGGCGATCCGTGAAATCGAATGGGGTGGTCCATCCCAGCCGGATAGTAATCGGCTCGGGATTAAATCCATCAGGAATCCTCGGGGATAATCCGTGCGGGGATCGCGCGTTCGTTCCACACTCGAGTTTCCTCTTGAAAATCCAGCGGGAGACCGACCCACCTCTCACCGCATCTGCCCGCCTCTGTTATCGGAGCACTAACGAACTTCGCTTCCTTGTTTGCAGAGCGGCGAGTCCTCGCGCTACGTCACGGAGAGGCTGCGCCAATTCTCGGATCCTCTCGCCAGGTTTCAACCGATCAACGGTGAGTGATGACAAAAAAAACACACGCACGCACAAGACACACAAGACACAACACACCAAGTTCGATTGAATCTTTTCGATAAATCAAAGGATTAAGAAGAGGTTTGAGTATCGCGCAAGCTTGAGAGAGAGAGAGCTTGGCCTGTTTAAAAATAACTGGTCAACCGACGATGTCGCGATACACATCGGCCCGTGTATATTTAAAAGCGGAAGTCACTCTATAAATAAGAGGAGAAGCACGACAGTAAGTCGATTTGAAAAGGTAATATCAACTTGCCACCCGACAAACTGGATCATCGAACCTCAATCACTTCTCGATAGAATTGATCACGTTTCATCGGATTAATTAAACTTAATCATTCGACCATTACTCCGCGAATTGGTTAGTTCTTGAACTAACTGTGAACTGAGGGGGAGAGAATAGAAATCGGGTCGCGATACTAATACGACCAAGTTCTCGAGTTTATTCGATGGGCCGTTTGAGGGCTAGAACGAGCCGAGTAACCCTAAAGTGCCATATATTGCCACGGTACATTAGTATGACACATCGTCGACGGGCTCCTCCTCGCTCCGCGGTACGTGCATTTAAGCGCGCCGACGAGCGCGGCCAACATACATACTTGCTTGGATCGCGAGAGATCTGCTAATATCTGTATGACCTGTGTAGTATGCCTCTCTAACCCGGCAGCCTCTAATCATAAACTAAAATAAACGCGCGCAATCCTCCGAGATGCCAGTGCAACAGTAAACAAGACTGTATTCCAAAGCAAACACTCTCAGAGCGGTGAAGTTGCTTGGAAAAATACAAATTTCTACTTACGCAAACACACGTAGAAATAAGACGATTGCGCGAACATTGTAAATCTCCGGGTATGATGGCAAATGTTCCATTTACACTGGCATACTAGGGAGAACTTGTACACTTCGGGAGTTCACTGTTATATGAAAGGCAGCTTTGATTTAGATGGTCAGGTAAGGTCAAAGGTTGGAAGATCAAAAGAAAACATCGCGGCAATATGTTCGACCTGTACGAAGGTCGAGAGATAAATGAGTCGCGCTCCGAAATGATCATTGAGTAGTACAAGATGGAAAAAGGGCAGGTGCGTGTGTTGCATCTGAGAAGAAGCCGATGTCGAGCTAGCGTCGCTCACTAATGAGGAGGAATCAAAGGAGCGTTGTTACTAGAACTGTCCGCGGCATGGATCGAAAGAGGTCTTTGAGGATGCGCGTGCAATTAAGCCGTCTTAATTTATCCAAGCGCGTTCATAGCAGTCTGCTCGAAGGCGCAAACGGAAATGGATCGGCTGGGATTTTTCAAGAGGGCGTAGATTAACTCTCTCTCTTCCTCTCTTTGCCTCTCTCGTGCAAGGTGTATCAGGGCGAAGGAAATACGCTCGGTTTCGAGAGGAGGCAGCGACTGAGAAAGCATTCAGGGAGACAAGGAAAATTGTGGTAGGCGCGGCGCGGCGCGGCACGGCGCGGCTGGAGGGAGTTGGCGCGCGTTCGCCCGGCCCGTTTGGAAATAACGTTGGTTAAATGGCCCGTGACTACGAGGCATTAATTAAAATAATCAGAGGCCCCGCTAGTGAGCCACGCTTGGCTAAATCGCTTGGCAGGGATCTCGCAAGAGTATTGCGAGAGAGGATGGCCTGACTTTCGCCGCGCTCGAAGGGGATGTGCCGAGAGACACCGAGAAGCATGATGGGTTGGGGTGAGATGGCTGGGAAAGTCGCGGGATCGTCTCGCTCCAGGGAACGTGTCCTGGTGCAATCGTGAATTATAGCATGGCCCGTGTAACGAGGAGGTGACCCTCCCTCCTACACCAAGACACCAACTGCCAGACTAGAATCTCAACTACAAACTGCCAGGGAAAAGGCAGCCCGGGATAGTTGGCGCGATCAGTCGCCCATTAAAGACTAACCAGATGAATTGCCGACTAGCAGCTCTTCCCGCCCACTGCGAGCAAAGATTAACTGCTGCTTTTCGCTTCGATCGCTTGATAAAACTCCGCGATGGAATTCCTCGAGTTTCGGACTGCTATTAAATAGTTGGGAAGTTGAGCCGAACCCTCCGAAAGAACGGTATTCCAGAGGGTAGATGAAGTAACCCGCTACTCTAGCAACAAAAAGAGAGATAGTTTCGAATTGCTTAGCGTCTCGCTGTCTTCCCTCGGCTGAATTATGTTCCACGCTTGCCAATAGTCAGGTATTCATTAACGCTAATTAATCCCGAGCTATTTTAATGGCCGGCTACTCGCACTCCGCGTGTTCCCCTGCAATCCGACTCTCGATCCCCCCCGCCTTTTTCATGACTTATTGTCGTCAAACTGTCCCTTTGTCTCTCGGATCCTCCTCGAGAAACTCTACTCTCCCGTTAAACAAAGCGCCCTGCAATTAGACAAAACAATGATTCATCAGTCTGTAGATACGTAAAAGCGTGTGTACACGAGACACGGTTCGCACACATCTATTTCCAGAATGTAGGCCAATTAATTCCGCGGGAGATTTCGGGGGCGCACGCGCGCCACTCGGGGAAAACGAAAGGTTTACTGGCGAATGTGACACGCGGGAATAGCCAGCCGGATAAATCTCGGCCCGAGTGTTCGTCACTGCTGCCGATTACTGCCACCCACCGTTTCGACTCTCACGTTAGAGTTACCAACATTCTCTCCCTTTCACTGTCAGCTTTTACCCACTCGATTGCCGGCGGGTGTGAAATAATAGAAAGAGCCAATGCTTCCTGGGTGTGAAGAGTGTTCGAAACGGACAAGCCAAATTCGAGGAGTCTCAAGTGATTCCACTCGAATTCTACTAACAGCGAGAAAAGGGAGGGTTGGGGGCTGCTTCGGGGGTTGATTCGAACGTACGTCGAGCAATCACCGCTCGAAATCGACAAGCCAATGGAACGTGCGGGGAGAACACATCGTGGCAGCCGGGGCAATCCTCCGTAAAATTGGAAGGGAATTTTTGCCGATGGCCAATCGGTCAATAGCCGAACGAACGAACGAACGCTGGCCAATAATTGTTGCCGCAGTTTGTTACTCCGCGAGGAGACGTCTCGGTTATAGGCGGAGAACGCTCGCCAGTCTGTGTTGTGCTTGCCCGAACGCTTTTATCCGATGAAACATTGATTTGCACCACTCGACTCGGCGATGCCCCAGGCTTTCATTGGCACTCGCTCCGCTATGAAAGTATAAAAAGCACCGGTGCTTCTCTACTTGGGCTTCGAAGTGGCTGGCACTTTATACGGGTGGAAAGGAGCATTTAGGGGAGATCGGCCGCCGCCGCCGCCGCCGCTTCTCTCGCGCGTACCGAGAATGTTGCACCGCGGAAGCTCACGGGTGGGCTAACTATAGCATCGAGTGTAACCAAATAGAAGCCGGCTGTCACTCAACGCTGACAAAGCTCATTAATACCGATCTGCTTAATGCTCCGTTTCGTGTCCAGCATTAATCTACTTAAAAATACTTGTACCCCGAGTAATCCACCATTTTAGAACTCCTCAAGGAAACCCCCTCGAGATTCCCTCGCCGATTCTTACATGTTTATCGCTTGATAATAATTATGAATAGGATCAATAACATCGAGGAGAATAGATGTACTCGTAAAGTTTCGGACTCCATTAAAGAAATACTGTTCCGACTTAGAATGGACTGCGGCGACAAGTCGCAAATCTTATTCCCTGTCTGGCGAGGCGGCGAGAAAAAAGCCTTGGCTATTCTCCGCACTCTTCTTTTAGATTTAACCTGTGCTCTCCGCCACATTCCTGCTCTCTCGGTTCGAGGAGTAGCGATCGATCGCGCCCAATTTTACGGTAAAAGTCACGTATGCCTTTTGGACGCTGGCAATCCCGAGGATTCTCCGTGAGCGTAATTCTCCTGGGAGGAGGAGGAGGAGGAGGGCCCGGAGAAAGCTCATTCCGAAGGAGTGGAGAGCTAGCTGCATTGGCAGGAGTGGAAGCCCCGTGGAAATATAGATGAGACATTCTCGAGCGTCTCTTTCGCCGGGAGAAAGCTTCCACTCGATCCTTGAATACTGACGAAGGGAAAACGAAGGGTCGTCATTAAAAGCGAGTGTACAACACAGCGACGGAGGATCCGCGGACGCTTAAAAGCCAGGTCGAATCACTCTGGAAGTGGCGTGAATCGTTAGTGTCGCAACAATTTCGATCTGAGAGCTGGCTGCCCGTCGAAAACTCGACGTCGCTCCACTTAAGATACTCCGGGACGCTCTCCTTGTCTTTCTACTCGGCTCTCTCTCTCTCTGAGCTCACTAAATTTCTTCGATAAGACAGTGTCGCTCTCGAGAAGCCAACAGCCACCGCGCCACAAGCATCGCTGTTGCTCTCAGTTGCTCTCACTCTCTCCCTCTCTCTCTCTCGCCCGATTAGAAACGCGGAAATATATTTAACGCCCTGGGCGGACGTATATTAATACGCGCGATCGTGTCGGTGGGTACGAGCGTGTCCGCTAAATAGTAAATCGTGGTCTCGCGTTTGTAAACAATTTACGCGAATCCTCCTGTCGAAAGCCGCCCGATGTAGGAAACGTCGAGAGAGAGAGCGCGCCCCCGCTCCCGCTCCCTCCCTCACTTAACCCTCCGTCGACACCCCCGGGCGTAATATCTGTGTTTGGCAGAGAGCCCCGGGTGAGAGTATATGTATCCCGCTGGCGATATGTCATCGGGAGAAATACGACTGGCAGAAATCGCGTGTACCACCACCGCGACTTATAAATAAGTCCCTCGAGCCACTGGTACACGAGCTCCTCTCACCCACTGTCGAACCATCTCGTCCCTCTAGATTGATGCTATCTCAACGCGTACCTCTCATTTCTGTATTAATCTTGTACATCCAATTAATGCGGAACCACCCTTAACTCTGATTGGATGTATTTTCTTTTTCCTACGATTATCCAGTGACCTTTGTATTTATTGGAGGGAGGTTTGTAAGAACGCCAAGAAACTGTCTGTCGCGAGGAGAGTGGTTCGTCTCTCGGTGTAACAAAGAGGTGTATGCGATTACACGAGGCTTGGCCGATTTCACAGGCAGCGGAAACCAGAGTAAAGTAGCAGCTGCTATGATCGACGTCGGTTTCTGGCACGTGCCAGGCCGAGAGACTTCGCGCTCCTCTTGTCCGATATCATTAGCCTCAAAGAGACCTCTCGCTTCCGCTTAACTTTCACGTCTTAATCGCGCGACGAGCTGACTTGAACGGGGATGCAGAAGACTGGCAAGGCAGGTAAGGCAGGCAGGCAGGCAAGAGACGATAAACGGGAGGAGTCGAGTGGAGGAGGAGGCCGTTTAACAGAAATTCTAAAGGTGAGGAGAAGTCGAGCGGCGAAGTAGCTCGACTTCAAGGTGCAACCAGGAGTGTGTGCTACGTGCGCGAAAACGGAAGAAGCCACTCGCGGTGGTCGTCGTGCTTACTCTCATCTTTTTTTCTCTCTCTCTCCTCCCCTCTATTTCTTTGCTTTTTTCTTGTTCGCCGGCCCTCAGACCGAAACAGGCATTTACATAAGTTATGCACTGCGGCTTAAGGGCTTTGAAGCCGTTATTCTTGGCACGCTGATGCCGCGCGCCCTGCAGCCAACAGCGAGACCCCGTCACATCTTCTTCGAGGAGCTCTTTACACTTTAAACACTCCCTCCTACCCTCTCCTCTCCTTCGGACTTCGTAGAAAAAGACTCGCTCGGTGGAAAGATAGGTTGTTTATCAGGAAAGCAATCGAAATGAATTATTTCGTTAGCGAAACGAACGAGCGCCCGAGAAACAAGGTCTCTTCGGTGATTCGGAGAGTCGGGATGAGTTCATGAAAGATTCTGCGGGTATCCGTTGTATTCAAGGATCGTCGGTTCATTTATGTTTCAGGATTCGAGCAGGCGGAGGTGCAGACTTCCCAGAACAGCGGGAGTAGCTTGGACTGCCTGAGCATGATCGTCCAGAGTATCAATGGACCGAGTCAATCGAGTGTCGAGAGCCACCACCGCTACCCGTCGCATCAATGAACGCCCGTAGAATTCACAACTCGAACCGTTCTACCAAGATGGCCGGAGTCAGGGGGATAGTTAAGGGATGAAAGGGAGAAGAGGTGAGTGGCGGCGCGTGAGCGAGGAGGAGGAGGAGGAGGAGACCGTTGCCGAGCGTCGCACGGCCTCGATCACTCGTCGACGTTCAAAGGCTGCTGCTGGCGAACTCCCTCGGACAGATAGAGTCCGACGATTGATCGATTACTGGAGGAACTCGCAGCCAGATCGATCGGACGTGTCCACTATATACTGCTGGACGGAGTGCACCGTGAAAGCTCGCTAAACGCCTGTCGTATTTGGGTTACGAGTGGCCCTAGCCGTGCATTCGCCCCGCGTTCGCGTCTGCATCCATCCAGCATCCGGCGGAGCGCCAACCTCCTCTGAACCAACCAACCAACCAACCAAGCAGCCACCTCTTACGCGTGCTTCTAAGGAAACTCTTCTTCAGAGGGACTCCCTTTCGAGGGAAAGTCTTGCGAAAGATTGCCACTCCCGGCTGGCCTCGATTTCCGTGATACAGCAATGTGCATGGCGCGCGAGAGAAACGTCTCGGCTTTGCCCACTTTTACTATTGCAAGACTGCCGCCGAGTGCCTTAATAGACGTAGAGACAGACGATGTCGTTGACGGTATATTGCGCCGACATTTCCAGCTGAATTCCCTCGAGTGAAACGCCCGGCTTTTTTTTCTTGCGCGCGCGACCTTACGCTCTCAAGTCCGCGCGCTCGCACGGCCGATAACTTCCACGCTGTCTCGCGAGAGTAGTGGAATTCTCCCGGCGACGAGCGGACCGACAACTCTTTCGGCGAGTCAGTCCTCCCTCGTCGCCCAACCACCCTCTTCGCGCAGTAATCGTCGGGGAACAAGCGCATTGTAAATAACTAAGGCGAAGATTTACGAATACAAGACAATAAAGAAGAAGTACCTTTAAACATTGGTCTTTCATATAAATTTCTACACCTATCATACCTCCTATTTCCACCAGTCCGATCCTCGAATAAACTACAAACACCTTCGATTTTATTCGCGCAACATACGTGGCCGCGCATTCCTCGCAGGCGTTACGTGCTATTCGAGCAAGCCGATAAACGAGAAATATGAAGCTTTTATTAAGCGAATCTACAGGTAGTTCAGGGGCGATATCACCGATTGGAAGGCTATTTCACTGAAGCTGATCGAGCGGATCGGTGTGTGTGTGTGTGTGCCGAGAGGCCGAATGCACGAAAGGAATGCGCGCCCGGCTTCTGTATACCATCCCCTTTATCCGAGGCACCCCTGCTGCTCCAGATAGCGGCGCACCTCAAACAAAAAGATACTGGCTTCTCGTCGCCCAGTGAATTTCGAGTGAAGCGACAGACTCGTGTAGTTACAGTCAAGGCGCACACAGCCGCCCTCCGCTCCAGGATGAATTGTAATTACTCGGTGCGAAGTCTGCGCGTGAATCGGCAGACTGACAATCCGAGCAGTCATTAGGGCGGACGGCTAAGTCGGCGCGCTGCTCTCCGACTGCATAACTGGCAACCTCGTTTGCACGTACCTCCTAATACTCACTACGCTCCTCTCGGAGAACATCTATGAGAGAGGAAGGGGAATATTTAAGCGAGGAATGAACAGCTGCGCTCCCGTACATATTTGGAGAAAAGAGGATTGCCAAGGAGCGAGAACAAGAAGTAAGTGTCTCTGCTTTAAAGAGGGAGCCGACAGCAAAGCGCCGAGCGATCGGCCTTCATTGAAGAGGACAAACAGGCTGGTCGATTTATGGAAGAGGATTTCGGTAGGCCAGGAAACTGATGGCTCAGAGGGAATAGTTGTAGAGGTCGCGTGGGAGCGAGAGAGGGGGAACGAGTGGCAGCAGGAAATGAGCGGGATCTTGTCTAGGGTGGCCTCTTAAATCTAGAAACTTGTAAAGCGCTCGGTGTCTCCTCCGCTTTGGCGTAGATATCGGCACGTTTTCAAAACACGCGTCGCGCCGCTGGCAAGGCGAGCCGCGTCCAATGCATCTGCCGCCATCCGTCAGGACGCTGTTTTACAAGATAACACTTAGGACACTCGAGCGAAGTTGCGCGTCTCGACTCGAGGATATCCTACGATGAACGCTCACTTACCATTTCATCCCATTTCCGCATCCACTTTATCCTGCCCGACCCTATCTATCTCGCCTACATGCCACGTCCCTCTTCCTCTCTCTCGCTCTCTCTCTCTCTGCCTGCTGCTTTTCCTACTCTCGTCTCGTCTCGTCTCGTTTGCAATTCTATGTGATTGGACTCTGCCAGCCGGTGTCTTCATCAGCCGCTGTTCCGGAAAAGTGCGAGACTGTCTGTGTGTGTGTAGGTGACGGAAGGTGCCTCCTCTTCATGAAAGTTAAAAGAGCGACGAGACAGAGAGAGGGGAAAAAGGGAATAGGCTCGCTGGGTTTCCTAGTGGAAAGGCTGCTGCGCTCTCTCGCGATTTAATGCGTTTGCCAGATCCTCTGGCACTCGAGGAGAGCTTCCTCACACTTCGAGAGAGATGTATGTGCAGATCGATCCGAGTCCTGTTTCAAAGCGCTTCCGGTCGCCTAGGTCTTTCTCTCCGCATCATCCACCTCCTCCTCTTACCAAGCAACCGAAAGCTAGAACCCAGTGTTTTCGTCTCTTCGTTCGAGCCGATGCTTCCAATCGTGGCAGCACGTATGCCGGAGTCTCGCATCCTCGAGAAAGCATTCGAGCTTTTTCCCTTGGATCAAGTCTGCAGCCATCTCTCTCGAGGTCCGTTGGTGCGAATCGCTTTTCACTAGTCAGCCACACACACACATACACATCGAAAGGTTCGAGGAAAAAGGGGGAATTCTCGATCTGCTTTCGAATTCGTGCTTCCGCGAGAAGCTCCGGGGAAAAAGAGCTCGGAGGCTCGCGCTTGCACTTGAATGCGGCGGAAGGCAATATCGCGACAAAAGGAAGGTAGCTATGTACTTGGAAACATACATATATGTGAGCGGAGGGAGGAGGATCGCTTCCGGGCGGGTTTTCGCAGCTTGCCGTGGTATTCCCAGCGCCGCCGCCCCCCCCGGCTATCGTCGTAATTAGGGAAAAGCAAGAAAACGCGAACGGGGGTTACCCAACATTAGCCGAGAATAGCTTTGCCGGTGGGAATGTACAGTGAGGGTGCGACATAAATATTTTCGGTGTTACTGACCCGTCAAAATTGCCCGGACTCTTTGAGGAACGACGCGACGTGTCGCATCGTTTCAGCCTCGCCATCGGAAGGATAATGCCCGAGATCAATCACTTCTATTGCATTCTTAATTATATAACTGTTGGATCAAGCTTGTGATTGATAGTGGCCAGAAGCCTGCTAATCGGCAAGGGATATTCTGGGTAATTAATGATCGGTAATGGTGTCTCCGTGCCGCGTGACCCTAACAGGATCACCAAGGATAATATTCCCTCGGGAGGAGAGGAGAGGAGCGAGAGGGAGAGAAGTTCCGGGGCGGGCGAGGCAGTTTCTCACGGTAATCCCGGCTCGTCCCAAAGATCACGTAGCAGGGATCGATTTTCTTCGATGGGTTTGGCCGAAGCGAGCCCACGACAAATTACAGACGCCCTGTTTGGATCAACGAGATTTACAGGACTGGCACTCACAAACACACAGGCTAAATAGATCATGTTTAAAGCCGGCTCGAGCCGCTTTCAAATGAAGAAGAGCCTCTGCCAGACAACTCGAATGATTTAATGTTATTTGGGAAAGGCAGAACGAAGGGGTTGATGAAAAAGATTTCTCGTGAAAGCTCTTCACCGAGGGAGCAAGCCTCGCCCGATACGCGTGGTGCCATCTCAAAGAGCTTGCGACTCCAAAGCTTCTGGCAGACTTGCTTTCGCGAGGAAAATGCGATTTCACTCGTGACCGATAAGCGGTACGACATTCTTCCTTTGCCAGGATTTTATTTATAAAATAGAATTATACAGTTTTACGACGTAGTAGAAGAAGGACTTCAAGGGAAAGCCCAGAGTATTATAACTAAACCAGCGAGAAAGAGAATTCTCTGCATCGAAACTCGAAGGTTGTCCTGATTGTTAGTTTTAAGGCACTTGCAATTCGCGGCGATACAAACTGTATTGTTCCTGTTGACGAAATCATCGGAAGAGAAGTGCTTTCTATCGCCGGTGTAAATAATCTCGGTGGGTAAGCGATTGTTGATGCTCACCACCCTATCCGAGGAGATCCTGAGCGAGCTTTTACCGTCGGCACAGTTCCCTGTCACGCCGATAGCCCTCGATGCCACCAAGTTCGTGCTCGCGTTCAAGAACACGTTGTACATCACGAAAACGGTGTCACCCTTTATCAACAAATGGGCAGGCTTGTTCAGCGCGAACTTTGAACTTGTTACCGCCACTGTCGAGAAGAAAGAAAAGTCCAGGGTATCCGAGACGTTCTGGAATTCACTGTCCGCGATCCTTAAAAAGGTTCCCTGGCCCGGGAAAGTGATTCTGTCCATGCGCCCGATCGTCACATTCATCAGACTAAAATTCCCAACGTTCGTCTCTGCAAATTGACCTTCGAAATTACCGATATGAGTGTTGGCGATGTGGAACACTTCGATCTCACGAATCCTAATGAAAGCGTAGCTCTTAATCAATGGGATGAGACGAATGTCGGTCAGATTCAAAATCCTGATCTTCTCGGCGCGCAGGAAGAGTTCGAAGGTGAGCGTGCCGCTTATATTCTGGACAATGATCTCTTGAATCTTGGTGGCCTCGACCATGCTGGAGAAGTGAAGATTGGCGGTGGTACAGGAGGAGACCCGGAGGCTGCTCGCATTCTCGTAATTGTATCCCTCGGGCAGAAGGAACTCCTGGAAATTCGCGAGGCTTAGACGAGCACTCCTCCTACCAGTGGACCACTCACGATGATGCTCACCTCATCTCCGACGCATTGGCAAATCACTCGCGTTCCATCTTCGACCTCGCATTCCTTGCTGATTCTATCCGCGAGTATCACTAGTGCAAAACTAGAGAGCACTGTCACAATGAACTTCATGCCTCGAGCAGTCTTTTTTTCCGAAAGGTTCTTCAATGTTTCACACAACAATGGGAGGAAGTCGACGAAGTTGAAGTGCGCGCACGGTGTCCCTGCTCCAAGTGGAGTCGAATCGCGGTCGTCGGGAACGACGTATGGAAAATAACACTAAGATTAAGATGGACAGATCTATCGCGCCGCACTTGATGTTGAGTGACACGTACGCGACAACGGCAACACCCATGTTCCCTTGTAATTGACTCCCGGTCCTGTCCACTGACCCCTCCCCCTCTACCATCCTCGTCGGAGCTATTGTTTGCCGGCAAATCGAGCACTACATCGCCCGGGCAATTGCTCCCGCCGGAAAAGGTCGAAAAAGCGAATCCGCCGGAACTGGAGCACTAACCAGAGCGAACTTTCCTCTGATAAGCCGCGCCGCGCTCCTCGACGCTTTCAACCGTGAAATTATGCGATAGCGATCGGAACACTCGCTTATTCTGGCAAGTGTCGCTTTGCCATCCGTGTTACAACAGCGGTAACTTAGCAGGAAAGGCAGCTATTGTCTATTACCAAATAGAGCGAGGCTTTGCTTTCGATCCAAGTGAAACTCGTAGCAAGTCCGGCCTTGCTCATCCATCAATCGACAGGTCTGGCGATTGCGAAAGGGGGGAAGAATTTGGCCGATGAGAGTCGTGAGAGGATCGAAGGTAGTTTAAAAGGCAGCACTCTCCAGGCATCGCCTTTATTCGGGAGGGAGGAGGTGGAGGGTTGAGAGGGCAGAGGAGAGGTAGGAGAGGAGTTTAATAAATCATTGCCGGCCTCTCTCGACAGCGGGGACAACGAGGGCGGATGAGAAAAGGAGAGGGAGGAGGCGGAGGAAGCACGTCTCTCCCATCAAGTCTTCTTGTAGAGTATACGCCTGATCGCATCCTTTCTTTCGGCCGAGACAAGTGCCAGAGCCGTCTCACCCCGTCGATTCTCTATGTCACTCCGTGCACCGGCTTGTATCAGCAACCAGCAAACTTCCATCTGCCTTTCCAGACTGATTCTACTCGACACTGACGCTGCCATGTGTAAAGGCGTGTTTTCGTCACGGTTCCTAGCATTTACGCTTGCCTCGCTCGCGTCCACCAACAAGATCTGTTGATACATACAAATTGGTAGATTTAACACAACAGAACTCGACTTTCTATGATTGCTATTTACCTTAACCAGTTCGGGATCGCAACTCATGCTGATTGCCATGTGCAACGCGGTCCCACCGCATTTAGTTACTGCGGTACTCCTTTCTGAACCGTTTTCCAAAAGCAGTTGCACCGATCGCACTGAAGATCTGCCTGATTCTGTGGAGGAATCCATGTGGGACTCGACAGCTACGTGGAGAGCAGTCTTACCTGTAAGAAAAAAATATATCTTATTGTTTAAAGTTCGAGAAAGGATTTAATTAATGTATTTGAATTATGGAATTATTTGCTGACCGTAGTAATTACGTTTGGAGAGATCGAAGACCGCATTTCCCTGACTTGTCCTCAGAGCTAATAGTTCTGTTAATACTTCACCGTGAGAATCACCTCGACTTGCAATAGCATGTATCAAAGTGTCACCCTGTATAAATATAAAATAAAGTTTGTAGAATTTTTTTAAAGATGTCAATGTGATTTTATTCCCAATACCCACTCGTGTGTGATAAAGTCTTTGACTGATGTCAATTCCTTTCCTTAACATTGCCGCTGCCAGATAACCGGCGACGTATGGCATTGTTGGGCAATTCATTGCCGCCAAGTACAAAGCATCTTCTCCACGATTGTTTGTCACGGTGAGTGCGTCTCTGCTATTACTCAGTCTCTCTACCAATGGCACTAGATACGCTTTTTTCTTAGCGAATTCGTCAGGGTTCCCAACAAGCAACATTAACATTCTATAATGCCAAATAATTTAGTAAAATAGGAGGTAAAGTGATTGTTAAATTTTTGCGATGGATAGAAAGATGTTTGATTCTTACGTATCTCCATCTTCGTCTGGTCTAGCTAACTCCTCGAGCGTTCGCTTGAGCAAACTGCCCATTGCTCTCTCGACTTCCTTTGGATTCAAACCCTCCTTCAATCTCTGGCTGGCGGCGACCGATGGCAGATTCAACGAGGGCCACGGCATTACAGCTCGCTCGCTGCTTCTATACAGAATGGAAATCATTGCAAATCGGATCCTCCTGCACAATTTCTAGAATCAGACTAGAGTCCAATTTTCTCTCGGGGCGAACCTACCTTCGAGTGGGAGAGGACTCGAAACTAGCGACTATTCGCGGGATCTCGAAATCATCCAGGTGATTATCCTTCGGGATGTTTGATCGATTCCAAGCGGAAAGTTCCATCCCTGGCTTCTCCAGATAGGAAGCATTCGATGAACTTGGAATTGGAATTGTCCCGGAGGATCTTCGGTACTCCGAGAAATTCCTTGTGTACTCGCACTGAAGGTTTATGGGATTTTCGAGGGGAGAACAACCAGCGATGCAAGTCTGCTGTTCCGTGGAAAGTATTGAATGATGATTACTCGTCGGCACAACTTGCGGTTCTTCACTCGCACTACACCTGCCTAAGTCCTGCCAGAGAACTTCGTCGATTAATTGCAAGTCTGTATTATCGATGGTACTATTGTTCATCATCTTCTCAGTGGAGTCGTATCCATCGTTCCAAAGTATCAGTCTTCGCACTTCGTTCCCTAAATGTGCTTCTAATCGTGGATTCACCGGGCTCTGATAATTAAGGGGGCTGGGAATATCAGCGTAGGATTGATTCGATGATTCGGAGGAGGATTGACCTTGCGGCACTCTGAAGCACGGGCCAAGCTGTACACAAAACGCAGCAATAAAACTTTTATGGCCAAAAGGTCAACTTAATTCAGGGTGGTGGTAAATTACCTGAGGTGAGCCGACAGGACTGTAAGCGACATTGTGCAT
Source organism: Ectemnius continuus (assembly GCA_910591665.1). Classification (NCBI taxonomy): domain Eukaryota; kingdom Metazoa; phylum Arthropoda; class Insecta; order Hymenoptera; family Crabronidae; genus Ectemnius; species Ectemnius continuus. The sequence goes on from OU342866.1 coordinate 1,589,247, forward strand.
CATTGGATTCTCAAGGTTCAAAAGAGAGCCAGGCGATTGGGCCCGACTGGAACTACCTGATTTTGACGTCACCACATTATAAGTACTCATTCCAGAAGCCGAAATTCCTGGCTCGGGGTGCACCAAGTTCGAAAGAGGATCCTGCGAGAAAACGTTGCCGAAGAAGGATTCTTCTCGAGGGTCATCAATCACGATCGAGGGCAGAGTACTCTGTAAATGAAGTGACGGCTGAACTTCTACCAGTCACTGAATAATTAATTCTCAACTTACATCGGTTGTCAATGTTCTCTCCTTGTCCGCGCTCGATTCATAAGACCATCTCGATTCCGCAGCCAGTATTGTCCTATTTGCCGACGATTCCAGTTGGTCCAAGCACGGATTTAACTTCTCACTGTATTCTTTGTGTTGGAGAATTCGTTCGGCAGTACTTTCGTAGCTCAAAGCAATGGTTTCATGACTTCTGGGCGAGCGCGAGAGTCGATCATCGTTCATGGCATAGGGCTGATGACGAACGGAGGACACTAAAGATCTAATCGGACCTGTTTCCAGCGAATCCACCACTGAGATTTCTCTTTGATCCTCAAAGGACTCTTCTAGATTCGTCTCGTGCCTGATGGAATCTTCCTCCTTTCGGATTCGATGCGTCCCTTTGAAACGAGGACTCTTGGGCCGATTGTGCTTGCACTCGCGACACATGCGATCTTCATTGTCACTGGCGGGAGAATGGGAATCACTCAGGAGAGAAGAAGACCCCTTTGCCTCGAGAGTGTCACTCCTGGACGACATGCCGAAACCGGTTCCACTGACCTCCTCCAATAAACGACGCGCGAAACGGAGTTCTTCCAGCTTCTGGATTATCTGGTGGAAATGAGCGAAGCCGAAGGTTGCGGTGAAGTGCTTCCTCCAGTGGTCGCACTCCTCTTCCGTGATGTCACTGGGTAGTTGGTAGGTTTGATATGGAAAGGTGGTCGCGGGAGAATCGAGCGAGTGATCGATCAGATTGGAGAAATCGGGTACAGTCTGTTCTGATGGATGAGGGGTCATCGTTCTCAGCCGTGCCATGACTTTCCCAAGTCCGGGCTTCTCGGGGCACGGCACCCCAACGCTTCAACCCTTTCGCGGCTCTAAGCTTCGTTCTCTCCAATTGCCGGAAGTCTCTAAGCGCTCGAGGACGATGATCGCGTATAGGATGGAGCACTGCTTCCGGCGCGACAGAAGGCACGGGGGCTTCCCGGCAAGCTTAAGTAGTTTCTCGCGCGGACTCTTTCCACGAAGTTGTCGGGGACGGCGTGCGCGCGGGGCCAGCGGGAGATTTGATTAACAAATGGCAGTAATAAAGCTTAACCTCGGAGGCCCGAGGGGCGAAAGAGGCCTGCCTCGCGAGAGGAGGAGGAGGAGGTGGTGGTGGAGCGGCGATGTCGGCGAGTACGGATGAGCGGAAGCGCGGGAAGGAGACTGTCAGCCACGGCGACAAGTGCAATTCGTCAGTGCGCGAAGGCCTCGCACCGCCTTAATTAATTATTACGCGCACGTAGCCAATATTCCTTGGATAAGCGCTCGGCTTCTCCGCCTTCTTGGGAAGCTCTCTCTTTTCCTTGATCCTCGGAGCGCGACGGCTCACTAGACGCAACCTCTGCTTCCGGGAATTCCCGGCCCGAATGAGCCACCCAGTCCCAGAGACGCGTCTTTAGTTCGCTACCGTTTAATGCAACGACGCTGCCGCCGCCGCCGGCTTTTTTTCTTCCTGCTCCGCGAGAGAACAGCACGTAATCTCTATTGGCAATTGAACTTCCGCAATATCCATTATGCAAGAGCGCTATCGAGAAAAGCTGCGCGCTTTCGGGGAAACCGGCAACCAGCAAGTTTCCTATGACGCGCGCCGCCGACGACGATCGCCGTCACGTGCGCGCGGGCCTGCTTCGATCCTCTTGCTAGCGCTGCCCAGCAGCAGATCCACACCACTCCTCTTCACAATTGGCGACTCTACTAACTTTTGTTTACGCGCCAGGATTCCTCGGGAGAAATCCTCTGAATCATCGACCCTCGAAACCAGTCCTCGTATCCTTCCCACTAGTGCCCTGCGCGAAATATCCTTCCAAGATCTCCTGAAGGAAGAAGAGTCGTGTCTGATTCGAGGTAGGAGTGCGCGCACAAGTTCCACCTTGCGATTGAGACTACGATTCTCCAGGAGTTTCGAATGCGTTGGCGATTGGTCAGTTACGTGCACTCGGTCACCACTGACGTCTGCTTGAATGACGGCAAATAGGTTTCTGCTTGGGGAGCACCGCCGCCGCCGGCGATGAATTACGGCCCTGCGGCTGGCAACTCTCCTGAGAGAGAGGAGACGCATGCGTCGATGCGAATGACGTCGCCGTCGCCGTCGCCAATATGATTTGCATACATTTTTCCGGATAGCGCGCGCGCACCGTGCCGTCGGGCTATTCCGCGAAAGAGCCAGTGCGCCGGTGCTGCCTGCACAGACCGTCTTTGTCGTAGAAGAAGCGAGGCCTATCGCCGAGGAAGGTCGACCGGTTGCCGCTCGATCGCTCGAACCTGTCTCCGTCATTGTCAACGGGAGACTGACGTTCACCGGTTGCAGCCGAGCATGTATTTTGCTCGCGCCCACCAAACTAACACTAAACCGTCGAGCAATATGAATTTGAATCGACCAACAAAATTTCTATTATGGTTTCAAAGCGGTGAAATTGCTCTGGTAAGGGAGAAAGTTTAAAGAAGGTCTTTCTCGAGGCCAGCAGCTCTCGATTCCTCGATATCGATAACGATAACTCTGCCAGTGGCACGCGCACTTTGATAAAGTCGCTCTCCTCTACACAGACACACACACACAGACACAGAGATTCGGAGAGTTGAGCATGGCCTTCAAGACTTGAAGCAGACTTTAATTGAATCGCCAAATTCCACGCTACTTGAACGAGCAGGAGGAGCGAGTGCGGCTGGTTCGTTTATAAGGATTTAGGGCTCAATGGTTGTCGGCTGAAAGTTCGAACTCGTGTACCTGGATAATGGAGATCGATAGAACAGCGCTTGCAACCCTCTGGCTTCAATGCTGCAGGAATAAAAGGGCTCTTGCGGTTGGTTGGGAAAGCGTGGGACTACTTTAGGACTATTTGAACCGAAGTTTTATTAGTTACTTAGAGGTCTAGAATGAATTGATCTATCCTATTACTAGGAATTATAATGTTTGGAAGGCCGTCCCAGTGAGGGTCGACCATATAAAATCTCCGAGATAGGCGAAGAAGCCCAGCCAATACAAGATCCAGGAGAACATGGCGAGTAGCCACATCTTGACTATCCTGTCGAGCAGCCACATCCTGAAATCAGATGCACTTGAATTAGCCTCAATTTCCCTATGAATTTCCCTCTCGCAATCGGCAGAGAAGGTATCCTTGCTCAAGGAGTGTTGGAGTTGGGGGTCAGCGAGTTGTCGCAATTGGATCTCGGTGTTCCCGGAAACGGCTTGCCAATGCCTAAAATTACAATGGTCGCCGGTGGTAAAAATAGCACGCATAATGTCTCGGAAGAACCGCGGTCAGCAGTGGGACTCCGGGGATTTCCTCTTGGAGCAATCGTTTCTCCTTCCTTTCTTTCTAAGTCCAAGCAATATCGCCGGGGTCACTATCGCACCGCAGAAAAGAAAGACAGAGCCAGGAGGAGCGAGAAAAAGAGCGAGAAAACACTGAGAGATACTGTACACCATGTGACAATAACACATTATTCACCGATCGAATAGCAAATTACGTCTGTTACCATTATAACTCTGTGTAATACGAATACATGATGCAATTAAATAATGTCCAAGTAAAATTGCTATTAATTTATATTCAAGCCCGACGATTTGTCGGATAAAAAAGCCGGTCAACAATGCCTCGGAGACCTTGGTGACTCCCACTTTTCTCTGATCCGGCGATTGCACACAATAGCCGATGTCTATTTCGATTCACAAGTCGGTGCTGCAATTAGATAAGCAGCAGTTACGCGTTTATACACAAAGAGCGTAAAAGTATGGCTCGGCCAGTGAATGAATCTACGTAAAAGCGAATGAGTTTGTTATGCAAGGTGATCGCGCGGCACATTGGGGGCTTGCAGCGTTGGATGACTGAAAGTACTGGAAACCCAGGACACGCGATCTCCAACGTTACATGCCGCGAGGATCGACCAAACTCGGACTTTTACTCTACTATTGGAGCTAAAGCACCCAAGCAAGCCAGTATTGTTCTTACCTATTATAATGCCGCCTCGTTTCCTCGGAATTGATTGTCTTCTGCTTGAGTAAGTGAATCTTGGCGGCATCGAGACTCGCTCTGTATAACGGAAGCAGGAAACATTGGTATCAAAGTCGAAAGGGGCTGTGATGAAGCGTGCTGCGCTAACACTTACTGGAAGTATTGGTCTTTATAGAAACTGTTAAAGTCGATGTCGAATGCCTCGGCGTCCACCGGCAAGATTCCCTCGATCAGTTTCAGTGCACCGACCGTCTCGAACCGCCACTCGTTCAACGCGAAGAAGCAAAGCGTGTAACTGGCGGTGAAGATCTTTCTCTGGATGTTCATGAGCCTGCGACATAAGGAAATCGAAGCGCCTTCTTCAATCGGATCTCCTCTGGTATTATCGCTTGGTAGAGTATCAAGAATATCTTACATCGGCTTTCTACCATAAAATCTGAGCATTAAGTCGATGATGAGAGAGGGTATTATTTGTAATACGACAGTCAGAATATAGTAGAGTAATGGGCTCGACACTAAGTAGAGTCCTGGGTGCCAAAGGATACCTTCAAGAGGCTCTTTCCTCACAATTTCGAACGAGTCATATATCAGCTCCCTGTTGGTGACACGCGCTAATCCATGAGAAGCCGCATGGCACACTAGAATTTCCGGATTCTGCGTCATGCTGTCACATAAGCAGATCATTCAAAACAATCAGCTAACTCGAGATGAATATTAATTTGAAGATAATAAAGGATATATCTACGTTTGAAGTCCGCGCTTATATGCGGCGATTAACATTATCTTAATTGGTATGTCCACGGGGGCGAAGTCCATCGCCAATTCGGGTTTCAACAGAGCAACGCGCAGTATACCCTTTCCACCTACGATCATCAGACCCACTGGACCGTTGAAGTTATCCAACCACCCTGGGATTGGCTCTTTCATTGCACTTATTACTGTACGAGCGAAGAAAGACTGATCAAGTCTAGTAATTAGTATTATAATCGACATCCTCATAGATTTTCATTAGGTTCATTACCTATTGATGGCCGACAAAGGACTAATGGTAGATCCTTTGAAAAATCGACGATTATCTGCTCGGCCACACGTTTCGTGAAGACATACGTATTTGCCATTGTTCCAAGAAGTCTGAATAGTATTCGAATGGTAATTATTGCAGGTGAACCATTTATAAAATAACGAATAGCAAATAGTAATAAATAGCGGGTATACTTAGCGGTCATTGGACGAAGGAGTCGATCGTCCACATTTTCGGCAATCTTAATGAGCTTCCTCCAGTCCATTAATGGGGGATAAAGTATCTCCCGAACTTCCGGCTTGTCAGAATGGGCGTATGTCGAGCTCACGTGTACCAGAGCCTTCAGGAAGGAAATCGGCATAAAGTCGAATTGATATTACACACTTATACAAAGTATCGACAGGTTGGAAAACTTGCCACAAGTTTCTTCATGCCTTTTGCCAAGATACAAACGTCTCTGGTTGATCGAACGTTGTTGAAGACAGCCTGTTTTAAACTGTCATCGAATCTAACGCTCGCCGCTATATGGAAAACGACGGATACTCTATCTTGAAGGACATGTCTCTCAACTGGACCAATCCCCAGTCCTTCCGCTGCAACATCCCCTTCAATAGGAATGATCTTCTCTTCGAATCCTGGTCTTTCCTTTCTTATCAAGTCGAATAACTACAATAGAATTATCCTTCTATTATTAGAAATCCTGCTGCTCCGGGATATCTCTGGCTAGAAGAATCTCTCACTGACTGGCAGAGCAAGAACCAATTTCAATCGCTCGTCGACTGATTTGCCCTTCTTCGGTCGCATCAGGACGAATACTTCCTTGACTTCCGGACATGATCGAAGCACTTTCTCGATGAGTACTTTACCCAGGAAACCAGTGCCACCGGTCACGAAGATACTCCGTCCTGCGTAGAATTGCGGTATCGTTTGCGAAATATTAGGCACTCCGTGGCTCTACAAATACAAAGACACTTGACTTCGTACTTCGCCACGAAGCAAGTGGATCCGAGTGATCGTGAAGGTTTGATCCAAGGAAAATCAGCTGCGACTTACAAGCATCTTCGGGCACTTGATTCACTGGATTTCCGAGAGTTCCGGAATTGATGTTCTCGAGACGTTCGAACGCGGATAAATGAGGACGCAAAGAATACCGTTATGTCGGCAGACACTGATGGAAGTGACATGAAGTTTACGGCTCCGTAATTATACGCCCAGGGTTCAAGGAGCAAGCTGATCCATATGGAGAAGGAATCGACTGCGCGAAGCATTAACATTGCACTTCCTGTTAGTGATGCTCCCGACACACATAAAAATCAAGCTACACATTCTTATTCTTGAGACTTTGTACGTAAATTTATGGTTTACGTTACAATGACCATTTCTATGCAAGTGCCTCCTTATTGTATTTGCGATTCTTCGACAATTTCCCAAGTGACTTGGATTCTTCATAAATTGATTGTCCGAGCATCAAAATGGATAGAAAACACGAAGTCAGTGGCAAAGAAGCCGGAATTGTATCGAAAACAGATGGAAAGCACCTCCTGAATAATTAATTTCGTCTAATTCTGACGGTTTCTTCCATGTGTTCTAGTCTTCCCGACCCTTTCCGGGGCTGAAACTTTGTAGAAAGTGTTTTTTTGCATCGAGGAGAACGTAGAAAAAATTCCAGAGCCCTAGCTCAAAATTCATTTTTTCGCAAATTTTTTAAGGCATACCCCTTCAAAAATTTTCGATTTTTCGAAGGTTCTGGGACCGGAACGAACGCTTGATTTTTCGATTGCTCGTGTCTCAAAACGGATAAAAAACATAAATGTTGTGGGGGAAATGCCGGAATTCTGCCTAAAACAGGTGGAAAACCGATCTTGAATAGTTCATTTCGACGGTTTTCCTCATGTTTTTTTATCTTCCCGACCTTTCCAGGGGCTGAAACTTTGTAGAAAGTGTTTTTTTGCATCGAGGAGAAAGTAGAAAAAATTCCAGAGCCCTAGCTCAAAATTCATTTTTTCGCAAATTTTTTAAGGCATACCCCTTCAAAAATTTTCGATTTTTCGAAGGTTCTGGGACCGGGACGAACGCTTGATTTTTCGATTGCTCGTGTCTCAAAACGGATAAAAAACATAAATGTTGTGGGGGAAATGCCGGAATTCTGCCTAAAACAGGTGGAAAACCGATCTTGAATATTTCATTTCGACGGTTTTCCTCATGTTTTTTTATCTTCCCGACCTTTCCCGGGGCTGAAACTTTGTAGAAAGTGTTTTTTTGCATCGAAGAAAACGTAGAAAAAATTCCAGAGCCCTAGCTCAAAATTCATTTTTTCGCAAATTTTTTAAGGCATACCCCTTCAAAAATTTTCGATTTTTCGAAGGTTCTGGGACCGGGACGAACGCTTGATTTTTCGATTGCTCGTGTCTCAAAACGGATAAAAAACATAAATGTTGTGGGGGAAATGCCAGAATTCTACCTAAAACACATGGAAAACCGATCGAGAATATTTAATTTCGTTTAATTTCGACGGTTTTCTCCATGTTTTTCATACTTTCCGATATTTTCCGGGGCTGAAATTTTGTAGGGAATGTTGTTTTGCATGGAGAAACAAGTGATAAAAATTTCGGAGCCCTAGCTGAAGTTTCATTTTTTGACCCAAAAAAAGTCGAGGTTTTCCAGATTGTTTCGATTACTTAAGTGTGAACATGCTGAGAGAAGTGTCGATACTCGATTCTCGACCTCTAGTTAAATTGTATTTCAGGTGTACGTGTACACTTTCTTGCCAATCCAGATTGTACCTTGCCCAATGACTTACAATACTTGCATTTCAGAATAGTTATTTACCAAGTTTGATGATTGACTTGTAAATAAAGGATGGCACGCAAGCAACGCAAAGGTGGGCCGAAGGAAAAGGTCAAATCAGCCGCTGCTGAGGCTCACAGCCAGAGGTACGATTCCTTCTACTGCAACAACTCCTTCGCACCATCATTTACAATCATCCCGCGCTCACAGGGAGAAGGCGATTAATGAGTTGCTCGAAAAGTACAACGAGCAGGAGAGCAAGGAAACGGAAACAACCGCCTTTGAGAACGAACAGGCTAATCAACGAAATCTGCAACTACAAGAAACCTTGAAAGTTCTTCGTAACAACCATCAAAAGTTCATGGAGTACGCGCTGCACATTGAGCTACAAGAAGATGCTAGTATCTTCATTTGATCTGACAGTCGAATTAATTTCACTACGATTTCTCTATTAAATCCTCAACCCTTTTCACTCACAGTGGGACAGGTATATGACATGCGACGGCCTTCCTGATCCTGGAAGTCCTCCGGACATGAATACATTTATGTTCTCATTATCAAACGAGCATGAGCAAAATGCGAGCATCCAAGAAATCGCTGCAAACTGCACGATTATCGTCTCGGTATGCTCCTAAAGCGTAATATGCGTATCAATTCATTTATTTAAATGTATTCTATTTCAATACCTTATTATCTAGTTACTAAAAACGCTTGATGAAATCGTGCGTTTCTCGACAACGATGCCACGTGGACGAGCAGTCGAATGCGAAGCGGTGAGTTAATATCAAGGATGAGGTAAGAGCTGTCTAGAAATACGATAGATGAGTTCTGGCACAGGTAGCCCGAAGGTGTAAGGAACAATTGCAATGGTGGATCGACATGGCTTGTTATGGATTATTGAGACACATCGAAACAGACATGATCAGGGAGGATCTGAAAACTGCGAGGTACTCTCATGTGACCGAAGATATAATCTGTTGTCTCTGGGCTCCCATTGCCTTGCCAATTGGCCTCAAAAAGCAGAGCGACAAGGAAGGGTATTAAAAACTCTCGATTTCATATCGAATTCATGCAACATTCCACTCGCAATTATTCCAGCCGTCAATTTACATGATTAAATTCCACCTATTAATAGTTACATTGATTTTCTGATCTTTATTGCTTATTCCTATAATTGGAGAGTGGTTTGAATGAGAATAGATAGTGATGACAAAGTGGTGGCGAGTGCGTACTGAGAATGTCGAGGTTTATCGCGTTGTATCGAATGCAGGAAAGCTATAGAAGTGGATTTCGACGAGGTCGACATGAGCGTTAGGCTGCCGACAGATATGGACTGTTATCGCATGGCGATCCGAGTCCTCTGGCTAGGATACGATCACTATTCAGAAGATGCCTCGTCGAATACCGCGCCAGCAATCCCCGAGGAATATCGGTGGGACATCGGTGCGCCGAGATCACTGACTCTCCCAGGCCACACTCAAATTGGAATTTCCAGCATTCTATCTCTCTCTCTCTCTCACCCTCTCTCATCCCTCTAATTAGATTTCGCGGAGTTCTGCCGACGAGAGCACGCCGAACGACTGGCGATACGAAATGAACAGATCGAAGGACGACGTGACAAGCTCGAGGAGATACGGGAATTGCTCGAGGCAATAAAGAAGCCACCCAGTCCACGAATCATCCCCGTTTCCGCCGAGAAGAAAAGCAAGAAACCTGGGAAAAAAGGTGCTACCGAGGCGAGACCAACCAAAACTAAAAAGACCGACGCCAAACTGGAAGGTCTGCAGTCGAAAATGGAATTACCGGACCTTGTTTCGCCCGAGGAAATCATTCAACGGAAGGAAGGTAATTCTGTAAGAAAACTGAGACAATGTTGACTGGCTAATGGACGTTTTTCTGACGCACTGAACCCTGGTCAACACTGTGTCAAGTGGGCCAATCGATACTAGACCACTTGATCAATAGAGTTCGCGAAAATGGAACTCAAGAGGATCCTTGAACCGAATCTCGTTGAGGATGAAGTGAATTTAAGGAAGTACAGGATCGTTGGTGGATTGTACCACGTGGATCTGATATATCAGCCACCGCAACCTAAGGTCATGTCCGGTGATATTCAATTAACCACTCGTAAGTGATTCTAGGCACATATACAGTGCTTCTCGAAAGCTGCTGCCATTGAAACGAACCGAGTAATGTTGCGGTTTAAGTACAAGTACCGAAGGAGCCTGCCTTCGTTCCATTTTCGAGGCCATACAAGGCGCCCACTCCAGATCCGAATCAAGAGAGGACGCCGGAAGTGATCGAAGCAGAGATGCAAGCATTGGAGGCTGCGATGGAAGCTCTCGTCCTGGTAACCCTCAAGTCCGTGATCCTTATCGTCCTCTTTTACCTTTGAGAAAGACTGGGCCGTTCTTTCCGTATCATCTCATACGTATGTATGCGTCTTCTTATCAAACACAAAGACTTCCGAGTACCGTGCTGTGGTTCGAGCCGCCTCTGGTCTCCCATTGGATCCCGGAACGGAAGATATGGTCGAGCAAGGATATCCACGACGTCAAGTACAACGAGGAGAAGCAGACGATAGCCTTTAGAACCGGGAGACTCGGTATTCATGGCTTGGCGGTCTACAAGTTCGCCAATCTACCCTTTCAAAGTTGGGAATTAAAGCCCGAGAGCGGAAGAAACGCTTGCGGAGGCGTCGCATTAAATATCTCGGGTGCCGCGATACAGGCGGAGTTTATAGTCCGGGTACTCCGAGCGTGCTTTATTTCTTCCTGCATGTAGACAAGTTTAATTGCCAACTAAATTTCATTACTTTACCTCGCCCTACTAGGAGGACACTGTCTGTTTGAACTCTCTGATAGGCGGCTCTTCCACTAGTTTGAAGAGTATGCTGGGGGAATACATGAAACTCGAGCATCTCATCGAGGTAAACTACTAGCGGAAGTAGGGTTTCAAAGCGTGCGCCTGCTCCCTCGAGCTTTCTCTCTCTCAAAGGCGATCCCTCTTATCAGAAAATGAGAGCAGCCGGCTGCGATTTCTTCCCGGAGCAGGATGCGTGCGTTTACGTGAAGGGTCTGGCGATGAAGCAGCACATCACAGAGGCTCATCTTCGTCAGTGTATGTCTCTCCTCTGTACAGCGTACACCTTTGCCTGGTCCAGATGGAACGCTGCTCGAAGCGTGCGCGAGATAGTCATGCAATTCAAGGAAATTCACGGATGCCTGGCGAAAGAGGTATTTCCCTAGCATGAAGAAGGAAATAGAGCTTGGATTAACCCTCGACCGTTTTCTTATTCCAAAAGCGATCTAATCTGACTCTGCTGGTGACACCGCGACATGCCCTCGCGGTCGCTTGCACCGAAGTCAGTCCTGAATTCTCCGATTTACCATTGCAAGGATATTCAAAGGTGAAATTCGTATCTGAATTGATCTCTCCTTCCTCGATTGCTTAATTTTTCATCTTGATTATAGTTCTACGCGGATTTGTATCACCTAGCTCAACACGAATCAGGAATCAAAAGTAGATTGCTGATGGAAGAGATGTCCTTTAAGTTGGCCGCGACTGTCGCCCAGCTTCTGGAGCGCACTAATGTCATCAGCATGTCCTCCTGATCCAGTGGAAGGCTGTTTTGGCTGATAAAGAAGTCGAAATCAGCTAGTTCTTTATTCGATGTAAATGGGAGTGGGGAAGGAAGCGAGGGGTTCGAACGAAATCCTTTTATTGAAATACATAACGTCTCTCGATCCTCAAGCGACATTCTATCACTCTGACTCTCTGATTTCTTCGCTCGCTCCCTCTCTTATCATCTGTCTGACTCGTGAAATAATTTGATCCATCGGTCGTCGCGATCCTCTCGACGCAAAACGACATATCTCGAAGTAAAACACATAGCGATATCGAGTTTTACGACTAAGCGGCAAAGACTCTCATTGTTTTTTGTCTCTTAGGTGCGCGTTAACGAGGAAACAATAGGTGGCTACGACACGAAAAAACGATAGGTTTCTCTCTTCATCATCTCTCTTTGATCGTACAGTTACGTGGGGGGGAGAGGACGACGGCGGCGCGCAAAGGGCGGCCCCGTCGCCCTTTTTGTCGTCGAAGGCTCCTCTCCTTCCTAGCTCGACACATTCATAGGTTTACAGTGTGTGGTTGTTGCTTCTCTTAAGTTTCTCTTTAGCGTTATAGTGTTTTTGCGATTTTTTCCTTTGCTTCCTGACACGATCAACTTCTGTTAATGTACGTATATAAGACGAAGCTAAAAAATATACGACGCTACGAGCCTCGAGCGGGATGCACCGGCGCGGATTCGCCTCTCCCGGTGTTCGGCCGCTCGATCCTGCAGCCGCACGAGCACAGCATCCGCTAAATGGTACTCTCTATCGAGCGACTAGTCACACCAGCTATGCTAGTTTAATTCGGAATGTTTGCCAGCGACGCGCTTTTTACTCGAAAACTAAAGAGCACATGGCTGCTGCTGCCGCTGCTTCTGCTGCTCGCCAGCGTTTTATTCTTAGAAGCGTTGCACGTGGGAGTAAACGGTAAAGTTGCAGTTGCGCGATTGCGCGGATCGACGGGGTGAACTTTGAGTTCGAGTGTGGCGATAGATCGAGCGTCGATCTAGCCGAACAACCCTCGAACGAACCGCCGCGCATCCGGCTTCGATCTCAAAGCGCGGCTTTGTCTCCGTTACCATCTTTTAACTACGTTTTTTTTTGGGTTTGCCTGCCTCCTCTACTTGCCTGACGCTCGGATAATCGGCACCAGCCGATTCTCTCCCTCACCCGCACCCCTCACAACCGAAAGCTTTTCTCGCCACTCTCTCTCTCTCTACAAGCTAGATATCTACCACCTCTCATCCCGGAGGAGACGCCGTGGTAGTCCCAGATTCAAATCACACCTTTCATCTTTCCCGAGTACTTTCTTTGGGACTCTGCCATGAAGCCTCCTCGGGGAATTCGTTGGTTCTATCGAGATCGCTTGACTCGCCAGGACTAATCGCGTAGCCGCACTTTCTCACTCTCGCTCTGTCTACTCGTGCGCGCGCGCTCCTCTAACGAAAACTACCGTACACTCTAACGGGAAAACTAAGCTCTCTTTCGCTTTCTCTGGCTCCGGTCTCCTTGCCATCGGGGTTTCCTTTATTCCCCGAGACCGGAAACTTTCTTTCTCTCACCTTGAATAATCGAACGATCCCGGAGAAAGCTCGCGCTCCAGATCGAAGAGCTCGCAAGCTCTCTCCTTGATAGACATAGACAGTGGAGAGAATTTCGAGCGAGGATTGTTCCTGGCTCTAAAGATTGGAGGTAAAGTCGTCTCCTCTCCGAAGCCCGGGTATACTGGTATCTGGACCCATCGTGCCGTTCGAGAAGGATAAGTGCGTGGAGGATGCAGAGTGGGACAGAGATGGGAGTGGGAGAGGATAGGAAGAGTGAGAGGATCGTTAGCCACAGGAGGAACAAGGTTCAATCTTAGTCCACGCTCGTGCTTGGCACTGCCGCGCCACTCTCTTGCTCAGCGATCTCTTAAAACTTCGCCAGGATTACATCTTCCCCGCTGTTTCACACCCTCGATATCACTGACATCATCCTTTCGACAGCTCAGCGATAAGATTTGTTCGGGAAAGTTTGGAAAACCCTACTGGGACACGTGTCCCAAGCTCGACCGTCGATATGACTCGATTCTCAGGCAATAAGGAAACTTACTTCCGAGCGATAAAGGAAATATCCGAGAAATAAGTAGGTACAATCTCGAGGAGTTGCGAAAGAATGAATCAGGATTCTTGGATTTCGTTCTTGTCCTCTCGACGGGAGATAAGATCGATCGCTGGACTCGAGCGCAACTGACTGCTTCTCGTCACATTTGCACTTTGGCGATTTCATCGCTGCTCACGGGTCGAAGACTCGCACAATTCTCTCTTGGGAGCCTGATTTGCATACACAGTTGCGTGATGTGCGCCCGCGAGGACCGCCAGAGTCTCAACGGCACAAGTTGTTAGTTGTTTAAGCCAAAACAGAATACCAAACATCCCACTGAACTGGGCCAGGATACGAAATCCTGGCGGCAAAGTTCCCAAGTTGTAGCTCTGCCAGTTTTTGCGGGTGCAATTACATCGCTTGGTGTATGCAAGTGATTTTTGCTTCATTGGGCTGTCGTCTTGAGACGCTTTCACCGACTGATCGCGCCTGGAACTCGACTTACAAGCTGCTAACGATTGAGGTAATCCGTGATATAAGGCCCACTTCACTTTCCAGTTCGAGCTACCGCAAATTCTATGGTACTTCTAAAATTGGTTGCGATATACTTCATACTTCTTCGTCCTAAGTTCACTTAAAGTTAACTTGTAATTATATCCAAATGCTGCGCAATGTATGTAACGTTAAACATCGAACATGTTTTGATCGCTGCGTGTCCGCTGCTAGTCAATGTGGCTCGCGTATCACCGGGTTGCGCTATTGGTATATTTTACGCCTGTGTGTATCTCGTATGTTCCTCACCTATGCCTTTCCTCTACAAGATCATGCGAACGCATATGATACTCTCAGTCATATCAACAGATCATTCTTTCTCTCCATAAATATCATATGATGCCTGAATTTCAACATTTCCAATGATATTGATATGGCTGACTCATATGTATTCGCACTATCAATCGCACTGAGTGTCCGCAGTGTGCAAGTGTGCGGGGGGAGCCTGGTGAGCTCGCTTAGACTAGACGCTCTCGAGGTGGCGGTATCACGTACGTCATAAAAATCAGCGGCCCCAAAGTCGGAGAGTACGTGGAAACCCCATGAAAATGATGGCCAATTCCGTCTGTCTTGCCGATGAGAAAGAAAGGTCCAACTTTCTCGGGCAAAAGGTCAAAACGAGGAGGAGCCAAGATGATGATAACTGGACACATATGCCCGGCTTCTCTCTTTCGACCAATTGAACCTTTGAGTCCTTTGCTTCGCCCCTTGCCCTCTCTGCTTCCGAGCTGACGACGGACAATAGGGTGACGGGAAACAAAAGGGCTAGCTTCCGCCAGGCGAATTCAGCTATGCTCGCACGATCGCGCTTTTGGCACTTTTAACACCCGGTGCGCACTCATCCTCTCATGCCCGACTCCGACTGTCGGGCAGCTGGTGTGTCCGGACAATTGCTTGGAATGTTCGCTTGCCAAATGGCTGTGAAGTATAGCGCGCGCCATCCTATATATATATATAAGTGCGGGGAAAGGCTAGAGGTCGAAAGTACGCGCGCCACACGATGGCTTCGATCTTTCCCAGCCGGTCAAAAGCTTCCGAGCAAAAAGCTGCGCATTGCAGAATCAAAATCGCGCTTAAAAAAAAAGAAATTCCGCAAACCACCATTGAGAAGTCCGAATGAATGGCCAAGATTTTCACGAGTTCAACGCTCTACGACATCAGGATTTACTCGCACCTCGTGTACGACGTATACGTAGGCTACGACATACAAATATTACGGTCTAAACTTTGTGCTACTCGATACTCGCGCGCGCTCGCACGCAATCTCACGTAACGCCTCCCGACCACGACTCTCTTTTCCGGCTTGACATAGCCACTACTTTCACTCCTCTCCCTCTCTCTCTCCACTTGCTCGTTTGCCCCTTGGTATGCTCGGTTGTCGGCGTGCTGGTGCGTACTTCTCATTGGTACGCACTCTCAACAAGCACTGAGAGATTTGGCCGGCACTCCGGTGGGCAGCGAGCGCCGCTATCATTATGTATCACGTGTAGGTGTGCGTCGCAAAGGCGCCTGGGGGGAAACGATCGGAACAATTCGCAGAATCTCCGGTCTCTCTCTCTCTCTCTCTCTCACTCTGACTACCCCTCTCTCTCGCTCTCTCTTTCTTTCGTTCTCTCATTTTCTATATGTAAAAATATCCCTCTCCGTCGGTCGGGGTTGGTGGATATGAGCGGATCCTAGATCGGCTAGACACGCCGGTATTCCTAATACGTCTACTAAATGCTACCTTCGCTGTAACAACGCGCTCACACCATGGAGGCTCTCACATCAGCGTTCTTCTACTCTCTGCGAGATCAATTCTCCCGAAATTCTCATCTAGCAAATCGGCCTCCCCTTCACCCCCGATTAAATAAGGGGGTGCGTATCGCACGCACTTCTCTGGATTCTCTCTGGTCTACGCTATCGTTAACAACAGAGCGGGTTACTATCGGATATAGCGCTTGTAACATTGCTCAAAGTGCTGCTGCTGTTGCTGCGTTCTGCTGCTGCTGCTGCTTTTGGTTTTGTATTCTTTTTTTGTTTTTGTTAACGTATGTATACAAGGTACACCGATCACATATGGTCTGTATGCACTGACTTCGAGACACGCGCGCGCGCGCGCTCTCTCTGCCTGCTTCTATTTATAAGCCCTAGATATAACTGTGAGTCGCGCACAACTCCCTCCCGATTATCTTCCGTACAAAAGTCCCTGCCACTCAAAAATATCGCGCGCATCCCTTCTCTGCTTGGAGCCTCTACTGAACGGTTCCGTCGCCTCTCTGCCGAGGTCCTCGACTGGGAATGACGGGCTAAGAGTTCAGAATGCCTTCCAGGAGATGATACTGTGGATGGGTTGGCTGGGCTGGGCTGGTGGGGTAGAGTGATTGCGAGGGGGTGGGGAATGGTAGGGAGTGGGGTGAGGGTTTCCCTTCTCTACTGCAGTAATTGATGGCAATGATTAACGATGGACCGTGCTTGATATCGATCGGCGTTGATACTGATAAGACCGAGTATCGCTCTCTCTCTCTCTCTCTCTCTCTCTCTTTCTCTTGTACCGTTCCAATTCTTCCTCTCTCGATTTACAAGAGATATCGTTCTTTCCTCTACTCTTGTTCCTCAGAATCGGAAGACACCGGACGGGGCATTGCGAAGCGTTCGATCGTTCGGGGGGACTTCCTTGGGTAATGGGATAACGTACACGACGGCGACGACGACGCCTATGTACTCGGCACGAGAAATCTACTCGCACAAAACAGTCGTAAAAACAACCTTCGATGTAAATGTCAATAAAGTCGCAAAAGCGATGTCGATCGCCCGGACAGCTGGCGCGTTAACAACGACACGCGTAAACTAGGGGATGCGCGCAGCCACGCGCGCTTTTGGTTTTTTTTTATACTTGTTTTCACGCTGCTCTCGCGTTACAGTGTACTTAGAAAAAAGTGACATTGCTCTCGAGTCTGTGTGTGCGCCCGTGTGTGTGTGTCTGTGTGTGTGTGTTAATGTATGCGTGTTTTATGTGTCCGTGTGACTCTGTAGCGCCGTGTGATCGCGGCGTGAAAGGAGACCTCTAAAACGGCCTGTTTATCCCTGCGTCTAACACGACCCTGCCGTACGCTATCATCCCTCTGATATGAGACAGTTCCGCAAGGCGGAACTTTCATGTCTGTCATTCCCGAGCGTGTCTCTCCCGAGAATAACGAGTGAGCCGCCACTCGAATCGTCGGCATGCGAGCACGACTTGCTTGGACTCTCTCAGGATACCCTTGGGCGAATCTCGCCTCGAACGAGCCTACCTTGTCTAAATCTGCCGCAAGCACACAGGCTTGTACGACTCGTCCGAGCGAGATGAAGCCTTTTCCTCTGAGGTACGAGTCCCTTTTATAGAGGGGCGGTTCTCTCTAACTCTCTCTCTCTCTCCCTTTCTCTCTCGTTCTTTATTTATCTAGATCTGTTTCTCGCTTTGCTGGAGTCTCGCGCGTGTCGACTCACTTTGATGCAGGATGGGAAAGTGGAGATCCAGGAAAGGAATGATGATTCTCGTTCGAGCTCGATTCTCACTGTCGGATCCTGGTCGCCAGCCACCCAGATTACTCCGGCTTGAGGCGGTGCCACTGGACGATGGTCTGCCGTGGTTTCGTGATCATGTCTTGCCAGTGCTTCGTCTCACTGGCGCCGCTGCCGTTCTTACCTGAAGCAGAAAGAAAGACTCGATCATTCGCATTTTCATTCGACCTTTGATTCCTCATTCCTTGGACGAGTGCTGCTTGAGATATAGCGTACCTGCCAGTTGGATGCGGCCGATCAACTCGTTCCGGCCGATGTTATCGAAATCCATGACCATCACGTCCAGGGAGCACTCTCGTATTTTCTCCCAGGGCACATTGAAAGAGAAAGCCTCGTTGAAAACTGGATTGAGGGTGCACTTGAAGATCGGCGTCTTTCGTTTCTCGATCCTCTTGTCACCAAATTGGAGCCAGACCTTCACGTATGGATCTGCAGGCAGCCGTTAACAGAAAGCAGGATCATCCACTCGATCCAAGGGAATCCGATTCTCGGATCATCGGAATACGATGAGAGTCCGGTGATCCTACCTGATTTTCCGTTTATGTCCTTGGCCTTGAGATTCCTCGCCTTTAAGAGTGTCAGAGTGAGCACGGAATTGCTCGGATGGTAGCAGAGCGAGCAGAGCAGCTCGCCGCACTTGTCCTTTGCCGGTGGTTTCAACGCCTTCCAGAATGAAGGCTTCTCCGAAAGATCGACCTAGATATCGATTCCAAGATAAACGAGTGTTCCCTCTCACCGCTCTCGACTATCTAGACAACACCGCGCAAACTAAACTATACCTGACAAAGCGGCAGGAACATCTCCCCTATCGAATCGTCTCTCGAAAACCGATCGTAGTCGAAGACGTGTAGATGCAACACCCTACTTTGCAACTTCTGTATAGGGAAACCTGTCGATAGAGGGACACAGGTGTACACAAGATAGGTAGGAAGGCCGTTCTCAGTGGGGCGATCGGCTGTATTATAGAGACAACGTAATTTCCTTTGAAGATCGATTACCTTCGAAGTAGAAGGTCTCGTTCCACCTGGGATTGAGGGTGCGCCGCTTGATTTTCGTTTCAAGGCGATGCTTCTTGTCGGGCAGGAGGGTCACGCGGACATACGGATCCGACGTCCCCGACAAATCCTTCGCCGGTAGATCTTTACCCTGAGAAAAGATCCCCGTGACACACAAACACGCTGATATACAAATTACCAGGCGTCCCACTGATCCGCATTTATGAAGCGTGTCGAAGGAATAGTCTCCTGTCATCTCGAGTGTAAATTCCACAAACCACGCGCGCCCGCCGCCTCCTGACCCCGCCGAGGGGGGAACGAGAAGAGTGGAGCAGTATGGCGCGGAGTCAGCCTCGTTAAGGAAATTGGGAGTGGCGTAACTGCTCCCATTTTCAGTGTGCGACGCCTCGTGCTACGCCAGGCTAACCTTGCGCCAACCCCCATCAACCGAACACCCGCTCACATACTCTCACAAATTTATGCGTTTGTTTACGACACCGGCTGTTGTCAACTCTCCTCGACAAGATCTAGTTGACGCCCGGAGGACTCCCGCGCGTTAAACAGCGCCCGTCTGACCGGCCCGCTTTCCACGCTCTCGAGAGCACCGGCATAAGTGCGACATACTGAACTCGAGATGTTTTCCAGACGGAGACCTGTCTCCTCATTTCCACCGAGACACGCTCCACATCCTATACCACACTCGCACACTCTCTATCCATCACTAGCCAAGCATTACACCGACCTGTATGATGCGTAGGATAAGCGTAGTATTCTGGAAGTCGTATTCCAGACTGAAGTGGATTTGGCCGACGTTCTCGCTCGGCTCGGAGTTATCGATGTACATGTCGACCAGGGAGATCGATCTGCTCTGCAGGAAGGCTTTCTGCAAAAGCGATCGAACATCGTATATGGCGGAAAGTTCGCCCTCCCCCCACAATAAACGGTAATACTTTTCTTATGGAAAGTGCATGGAAATTAGCAAGCTATAAGAAGGAAAGTTGCGAAGAGGGTGGCAGACATACCGAGGGATGATCTCCCTTGACATTCTGCAGCTGCTTATTCTGGGCTCCGGCAGTCGGCGTGCGGGGTTCCCCGCTCGCGCCGACATTTCCGGAAGCCCCAGCTCCGGCGGAGGCTCCGACTACGCCGGAGCTAGCAGCCGATGCACCAGCAGATCCACCCACCCCTGATCCAGCTGCACTACTCGATCCTCCGGATACTCCGGCACCACCGGCCGCCGAAGCGAGTCCGCCCCCACTCCCAGGACCCCCGCTGCTCGTCGCCGGGGACTTACTCGCCGGGCTACCGGTTGTTGTTGTCGTCGTTCTGAAACAGACCGATCATCTTTTTCTTCGCCCTCCGCAATCTGTCTAAAACCTAGGGATTGCCTAGGGACCTATGTCGAAGTCGCGCTCCTTCGGTCAGGAAGCCAAGGATCCAAGGTTCACTAATTAACAGCCGGGAGAGTTGACACATCGTTGACCAATTGCTCTAATAATTAAACCCTTGTTTCGAGGCACCAATGAAATAAGAAATCACTCTTGCAATTAATCAAGAATGTGTCGAGGGATCGAACGAAGCACAAGGGTAGTAGGAAGCTTCCATTCCGCCGGGCGGTGCTTCGATTGGCGATGGCCGCGACAGCCGCTCTATTATAAATCAAGCGGCGTGATTAGGGGATCGGTGGTATCGCGCGGTTTCTCTTAATGAGATGTATCAGCTGGCATACGGGCAGCATTGGGGATCGTGGTGTGCGCTCATGCAACAGGGCACTCGAGCCGCTCCCTTGGCGCTTATAATCAGCCTGGAGGCAAGCGCGGCTGGTCTCTCTAGGAGAGTTCTATGCTTCTAGACATTCGCATATCTCCGGGCTTTCACTACGCTGCCGATCGATTCCCCGATCGATCGGAGGGATGCTGGCCCTTTTACGTGCACAGGCTCGCGCATTCGAGTAAAGGCGGGCGAACGAACGAGCGAGCGAGCGGGCTGCTTGGCGCGTGATTATCTACGCAGGCGATCTACGCAGAGAGGGACGACGCTTATGGTTGGTGAGCTCCTCAGGCCCTGATTAACCCTCGGGACGCCGAGGGTGCACTGACACACACCCTTCTCGACGCGGTGCGCGATCACGCGATTCCACACACAGCACACACACACACAGACACATATTTTCCATCGAGAACGATAGAGTACCCATAGGAGAAACTTCAAGACGGACAGACACAGAGAGAGAGAAAGACCGAGGGAGAATGGGGGTGGGAGGTATTATTGGACGCACTCTGGAATAACTGTATCACTTCGTCACGATAACAAGAGCTGTTAAAAGGCAGGGGGGGTTGGTTGAAATATAGTTGAGAGCAAGTAGAGGCTACTTACGCAGGTGGCACGGTAGCGTGTCCAGTGGCACGAGCGGAATATTATCCATTAGGAAGAGAGAAGAGTTGAAAGAGAGAAGATAGAGAAGTCAGGTGAAGTATATCGCATGAGAAAATACACATGTATATATAACAGAGAGTATAGATGTCTTAATTAATGGTAACCATCTCCGCAGCAGGGCCAGTCGTCATACTTACTCTAATTGCGCTCTGGGTTCCAATCGTTACCAGGCGAAACGAGGCATGAAACAGAAAAAGAGGTAAGGATTAATCGCTCGAAAGCTGGCGCTGGGACGTTTCCCCGATGCCGAGGCCACGAGACCCACCGACTCACGAGAGAGAGAGAGAAAGAGTGAGAGAGAACACAGTGTAGAGAATATCGTCTCTCCTGGTAGGTACTGGCCAAACTCTCCCGTTTCCGTTGGCCGGAGCGCGCGCGCCAGTCCTATGATCGCTCACACTCCTGGCCAGCTGGACGGTCAATCAGTCAGACAAGAAGCGAATCGTGCCGGAATCGGCCGTGCCAGGAGCACAATTTCCATCCGGGGCACAATTTATCTCTCGTTTCTCGACTGCCGCTTCCAGCTGGCCAGTTTGCGCGGCGCTCTGCTCTTTCCTCTCTCGAGCGAGCGAGTATAGATGTGCACGTACACCGAGGGATACAATGCACGTATCCCCAAGGATTCGGGAGAGTGGCTATCGATGGTAGGAGGACTCGCTCTGGCCAGTAACAAGAGCAACCCTCTCCTTTCTTATATTCCATAGAACTCTCTGGCCATGTGCCGGTCACGTTCTCGTCGATGGAAGGATGTGTGGCGCGCTGAATTCTCTCTTACCTCGCAGCGTAATACTCGAAGAAGGCAACGATTTTCTCCAGGGACCTCGTGACTGCCGCCCACATGTCTCTATCGCATCGAGAGGAATGCTTTACTGGCGCTAATGCCGAGCGCACCGGCACCAGCAGCACACCGGCCACATTCTCTCGTTCACCGAGCGATTCGCTCCTATCTCACCACGACACCTACTACGTGGAGACACGCGCGATTCTACTCCAACCGAGAGAGGACTATCACGGGAAACTCGAGGGAAAGCACGGGAAATTCAGCCGACCACGGCAACCGGCCACCGTTCTCTCTCTCTACCCTCTCTCTGTGTTATGCTTCCCTTTCGATCCGACCACGAAACTCCTCGCTTCCCTGCCAGCCGCCCGCACCTCCCTCCCGCGCACACCACTCACCAAACAACCCTCGTACACCGGCGACCAGAACGGACGCCGATTTAATTAGTGCGTGCCTCCTGTTACCTAGCCAGTCAGCACGCGCCACCGGACCTACCAATTCCATTATACCCCAATACAAAGCTTTTACTTCACCCGCCAATAGAAATACGTCCTTAATAAACGAGAATTCTCGTCGATTCTCAATTCCTTGATAATCCATCATTCTATTGGTATATAATTATTCCTCTTCCTCATTACTGGCCGGCCGCCAGGAAGCAAGGAGTTTCCCAGCTGACAATAGCCAGGGGAATGACAGCGTGCCACTGACAATCCGTCCGCGGCAGGATTCGGAGTCATTCGCCCGGCAGTCAGCGCGGCGAATCCCTCTCATCGAGAAGAGAAGATGTTGAGGGAGCGAGAGAGAGTGAGAGAGAGAGAGGGAGCGGAAGAGAGAAGGAGGCTGAGGGAAGGGAAGAGAGAAGAGAGTAGGGGCTGTGCCGAGGGTGGAAAAGCGAGCGAGTGAGCCGGAGAGAGCGAGGGGGATGGAGCTCGGAAGACGACGGGGGTTGGATCGATTCTAGCCACCATCGCTGCCACCACCACCACCACTACCACCACTACCACCACCGCCACCCCCCAGTTCTTCGTCGACCCTGCTGCCGACACCAACACGAATATCTCCTCGTCGACACCGGTACCACGAGCAGCAGCTTCGTCCGGGCCGCTTCCGCTTCTATCGGAGAGACCGAGCCAGAGAGAGGCTTCACTCTTTCTCTCTTGCCAATGCGTCGGAAGTATATCGAGAAAAATGGCGAAATTTGCGTGGCACTTGGCCAAGCGCAGCCACATAATCACCCGCAGAGTACGAGGGAGAGGGAACCGACGAGAGAGAGAGAGGCATAGGCTATCGTTTATCAATGTCCCTCACTAATGCATAACATCTGTCCCCGCGTATTGCGTTATGAAGTCGGAATAACGAATTTAACAAAGAGATGCGGCGAGAGGGTGAACCTCAGGGGGAGAGAAGGAGAGAGAGGGAGGGAGGGAAAGGGATGGGGCGCGCTCGAGAGTGAACATTAGAGCCAATGAATATTTATGGCCATTATCCACAGCAGTGGCCGTGGCTCGATACAAACCAGCTCGGCGACTACAATATTCTTCGCCAACAGGGCTTGCAAGCCGCCCCGCCGGTTTTTTCTCCCCCAACCGCGCGATTCAAGAAGATCGTTCGTCAAACCAGCTCTGTTATACACAGGCCGTGTCCCTTTTTCGCGTGCTCTCACGCCCAGCGAAGGACAGACGGGGCCGAGCAACAGGTCCCTTTCTAGTGTACGTGCATGCCCGTACACGCTCTCTACGCGAGGAGCAGAGCAGAGCGGAGCAGCTCATCGTCGTCGTTTCACTTGCCGACTCGTCGATTCTAGCAGCCCCGCGCCCTATTATTCCACCGTGCTGAGTGCTCGCCACCCTGCTTTCTCTTTCGCGACAAACCTCGGCAGAAGCTTCAATTCGACTTCGAGTATCGCGAACAATCAGCCTGCGCTTTCACGAATCTGTCGGGAGACGCGCGAGAGGCCGCGCAAGGACGAAGTCGAGATAAGAGATACGCGGGAGAACAAAAGGGACTTCCGGCGAACGTCTCGTTTCCGATGATGAAACCACGACTTTGGAGAACGAGGGTGGGGAATCAGGTAAATATCGAGTGAGGTAGGGAAAGAGTGGGGGCGAAGTGGCAGCGGAAAGTTCGCTACCAGTTAACAACGCCCTGTTGTTCGGCCTTGGAACAACGAGAGATGCTTCCTCGGCCTGGGGGGAGCAGCGCGCGGGAGGAAAACTGGCGCGCTCATGCCACTAATTATTCGACGCGCTAGTTTGGAACTGGCGCTTGCCGAGATAGAAGGAAATAGGGAAGAGGGAGAGGGAGAGAGGCGACGATTGACGAGCACAAAGGGGTACTTAAGCGCCCGGAGAGAGCGAGAGAGACTAGATATAGTGTTCGATCACGAGACCTCTCGTGAGAGTGGTTCTCGTCGATAAGAGGATTTCGGCCGTTCGCCGATTTAATTCGCATGGACGGTCCTCCCGAAACGAATTTACGGCCGTACACTTTATCGGTTCGCTGCTATCATTCTTGGAAGGCCGACCTTCTCTCTCTCTATTTCCCTCCCTTTCGCTCTATTCCTCTCCTCCGCCCTCTGGACCAGCCTTTCGCGGACGCTCGTCCGTGATAAGATTTATCCCGAGTCAGCGAGCTTCGACTCACGCTTCGACGCGTCGAGCGCCGCTCTGATCGAACCCGGCGAGAACCCAGCCGAAATTCCAGCCTGCTCGAAAATTGCTTCCGCTGGCGCGTCCAGCCTCCGAGAGGGCTTCGACGATCTTCCAATCAATGAACATAGTTTTACAGGTCGCGCCTACTTTTCCCCCCTTGGCCACCGGAAGATAAGAGGAGGAGGAGTTCGATGAGATAAAAAGGTATAGCGTATGTGCCCAGAGGCTTATATGCCTCTGCAGCTTTAAGAAGGCTAAAGCAAGCCCTGCCGGCAACGAGGGTACAAAGTTAACGGTCTCGTAAAGAGCGGCGAGCGAGGTTCGAGCTTGTGCAAAAGAGCAGAAAGAGAGAGAGAGAGGGGTGGGATGGGGTGGTAGAAGGTGTAGCTCAATGTGGAATGAGATCAGCGGCTAGTAGTTAGAGTCTCGGCTGACCGACACAATACCTATTCAGTGAGTGGCTCTCCTTCAGGGTGTACGTGCATGCCTGTATTATGCATGTAGGTTCGTACGTGGAACGGGACACGAGCACTCCGAGATAATAAATATCGACCGTTCCCGGCGGGCGGTGCGGTGCGGTGCGGTGCGGTGAGGTGAGGTGAGGTGCGCGGCGACACGTCTATATCCGAGACGCGTTGAACGGCAAATCTCCTGGAAGGAAGGCGGCCTTGTACGCTACGCACTGAATAGCCGCTGGCCAAGTGGAACGAGTCAACGCGTGGCCCGACAAGCCCCTGCCAAGTAGAACGCTCAACGCATCCCGCGCGTCTGACCACCACCGACTTATACTACTCGCCGCCTGCCTGCCTTTCCTCGCTCTTGCTCGCTCCCTCTCTCTCCCTTATTACCGTGCGCGCACTAATTGGCAACGACTGATTGTAATTTAATTGCGATAATTGGCAATTCCGGCGACGATTCCCCCGAGCGGAATAAAGTCGTCCCTTTGAGAGATGGTGAAGCACAGCAAACAGTATATCGAATTTCAGCTTAGCCGGCGCTACTAACATAGCTACCACCCCGTCCGAGTGCAAACGTTGAATTAGATTGATTCACTCGATTACCTGCTGGCTGCATTTGCTCGGCCGCTCGCGTGTTCTGTCGAGCCTGGTCAACGTGTACGCGCAACTACTCTCTGTGCATGTGTGTATGTGGGGGGTTGAGCTCTCGGCGTACGGGCAAAAGTTCGTCGTTCCGTTGTGCGTGTTCCGCGATCGTTATTCGGGGGCTGCGGGGGTGCGGACAGAATCCCGTGCCCGTAGCCTTCGCCGAGGACGCTCGGCAGCCTCGCGCGCGCTATTCCCGAGCCACCTGTTACGGCCGGCCGATCTGGCGACGAACGAACTAAGGCTCCGCGCACAAAAACCTCTCTTTTCCTACCTTCCCCACCTATACTTCCTCCTCCCTTACTCTCTCTCTCTCACACACTCATTACCACCCTCTTCCCTTCCCTCTCCCGTTCCCTTCACACTGATCTTCCTCCCTGCCCCCGCTCCCATCTGCTTGTTTTGTCGAACGTATGCTTCTTTGTCCGCGGATCAAGCAAATCGAGCGTTTCACGACTATCGCGTTACCAGGATGATCGATCGGGTGTAAAGAGAGCGCGAGTAAAGACTCGCCGGTGGCGGCAGCCACTTGTGGGAAGATCGAAATCCTGACACACTTTAACCGCACATATGTAGACCGCCGAAACTCTGGCGAACACGATGAGAAAGAGTACTTTCTTTGGAGAGTGATGATCGACGAGCGGAGCACTGTCTGTCGGGCAGCGATAATCGGCGAGAAGGTGGCGATGATGGTGGTCCAGGGATGGTAATGGTATAATATGGCGGGAAGAGAGAAGAGCGAACACTGTTCGGAATTACGAGAAGCTTTCTGGAGGAGGCTCGCTCGAAGAATGGCGAGGCGAGAGAGCGGCTCGGGAGGCGGTGACACGCACCGCGTCCTGTTGCGCTTCAGCAGCGGTGGCCTCGCGCGAGTTGGCGCGTGCTCCGGCGCCGGTCCGGTCGTAACGAAGTCGCATCATCGACTGAAGCGGTTCTCTCGTGGAAAAGCGGCCGACGGCGTTACACACGCATCGACGGACTTGCGGCGGGCTTTCGATACATTGGCGCCACCTCGCTGCCTGACAAAGGAAGGAATTCCCGGCAGCCCCGTGAAGGGCTCGGCCAGCCAAGTAACAGAAGCCCCATGCCCTCCCCAGACCACCGGACGGGCTTCGATCTTCTTCGATCGAAGCCCCGGTCCGCGCCCCTCGCCAATCAAACCGAGCCTGTTGATCATCCCGAACTTCCTACCTCCACTGGCTCGCGCTCACCGCTCTGACCTTAGCTGACCTCGGAAGCCCCGAGCGCGCCCGAGCTCCCGGATGGCCGATCGTACTAGCCTTTAATCCGGACAATGAGTCAAAGGTCAACCGGGACATCCTCGCTGCTGGCCTATAATCCTTGTATGAGAAGCTTCCCTCAGGAGGGAAGAATGAGCTCTCTGCCAACTGATTGTCAAGCCACCCTTCCCCCTGGCTATTCAACCAACAGTGGACACTCGGCTTTCCGGCCGGGCTCCTGGATAAAGGCTCGCTTTGCCAGATAAGACGCGGCGGCCACTGCATCATTAAATGAGAAGAGGAGACTCCGGCTCGACCGATTGTTCGTGACCTCAGCATGATATCGAAGTCATCTTCTCTGAGATCGCACCAGCCGAGCACCTTCCTACCTAGCTCCACCACCACCACCACCACCACCAGCACCTCAGCTGCCGCCGCCGCCGCCGCCGTGGTTGGCAGCGTGGCTCGCCCGATCGATCCGTGCCGGCTCTCCTCTTGCCAGCGCCGGGGAGAAAGAGAGAGAGTGAGAGAGAGAGAGCGGCGAGAACCGCCCGCCCCGCGCCCGCGATACCATTCCACTTTTAGTTTTTAATTTCGAAACGTTCCTTCTGTTTTTCGCGTACTGCTGGATATTTGGGTCACGGTTGCTCGAGAGAGGAGTGTGCCGGCTGGCTGCTGTGGGAGAGAGCCACCGGTTAGCCCCCGGTGGCGGCGCGCTCGCCCCTGTCTTTCCATGCCCTCCGAACTACCATTCTCTTCTCCCGGTAGCCTCCTGCATCCATATCCTGTCGCTGCTGACCTTTCCCTCCCAGCATTTCCATCCAATGCCTGTCTTATCGCCGCCACCCTTTCGATATTACTCATTCATGAACAATCATCCATCTTTTTACCCTCCCAGTAAAATAAATCCACTCCGAGATAAATCTGTTTCAAGCGATCAATTTCTTTCTGCGTGACTACGAAATTAATAGAATTGAATGGGTGATCGATCCTCGGGGGGGAAATAATTAGTAATTACTTAAGACAGTCTGTCGATAAGAGGATCCCGAAGAGCGAGCGTCTTCGGGAGAAGAAGCGACACTATTAATCGTCATCTATTAAAAGAAGACCCTGATGCGAGGAGCGCGCGCGTGTGCTTCTCGCAAGGTTACCGAGGGGTGGAAAGGACGAGGGTTCACGTCCTGTCAGGAATACTAGTCAGCATAAGAGTTAGAGCGTGGCATCCGGCTCGGTGGCGGACAGGTGGGCGTCCGGCCACGAAGGAAGAAGTCCGATGCGTCTTACGAGGAGAGGAAGGCTATTTTCCTTTGAGATAATTTACCGACCCGCTCCAAAGAAGGAAGTAGGCATGTCGCTTACCGACCACCCCGGCCAGTTTATCCGGTGACTCGAATTTTCCAGCCTCGCCTCACTTCTTCCCCTCAGCCAAGACAGGTAGTGGGAAATCGAGTGGCATGCTCTCCGGGCAAATAAGACGAAAAAGAGAAAAGTTGAGAAAAAGGGGGAGTAGTTGCGGTCCAGAGGATTCGTTCAAAGAGAGCGGAGAGACAAATGAAGAGAGTGGCATCAGTTACGACTGTGCGACGGCAGTGGGAGGAGAACTCAGCGAGTCGTAACTAGCAACTCATTGCCTGGCCTTCCTTCTTTCGTTCCCCCGGCCCCGCGGAGGGGAAGCGGACCGCTGACGGTCCGCCCAGGGGCAAGAGGAACGAACTCGAGCCGCGCGGAATAACGATTATTTCAGGCTGCTTAATTATTAGCCGACGCGCCCCTCAGCCGGGACAATAGAGAGATCGCGGGTAATTGCCAAGGAAAATAATATGGTGGAATAGGGGACACGGACTAATTTCTCGGGGAAAAGAGCGCTCGCCCGGAGAATGGAGTATTAATCGGCTCGCACTACGCTCGGCCTGCTGCTGGTGCTCGCGTGATTTCCGCTCGGCGGCGTCGTAGAATCTCCGCGTAACAACGCTGAGGCCGGCACTGCCTCTCTACTTAATTAAATCGAGATAGTCTGCTCATGGCACTCGTGGGGCACATTGTGGCCGTTCTCTCTCCCTCACTCTCTCGCTCGTATATCCGAGAAAGGGGCAACGGGTTTGCGGGAAACTCAGGGAAAACAAATCGATCCTTGGAAAGGTCCGTGGAGAAGAAGGCCGGCAAACACGAGGAGCTGAAGAGAATCAGGGAGGTGGGAATGGTTCGGTCGACTTAGCCAGTGGCTTTCCTAATTTGATCTGAATGACCTCGAAGCTCAGTCCGATTATCGGCGGAAGAGTCGGCCGCCGCGCCGGCCAGATATCGGCTTCGAGAGCAAAGAAACCCAGGGACGGAAACCCATTTATTACTAACATCCGTCTTCCTCCTCGCAGGAAAATTCTATATTTACGCGTCACACTCTCCTCTCCTCTCCTCTCCGCCAGCTCCTCCTCCTCCGTTTTCCCTTCACCCACTCTCAGATAATACGTGAACTTTAACGTTATTTATAGGCGTACAATGGCGAGATGCTGCGGATATCTGGAGCGAACGAAACCACCGCAAACTGCTCGGCGAGACTGCCCCTCTCTCTCTTTTCCTTTGGCTTCTTCCTACTCTCTCACTAGACGCCCGGAGGACTCGGTGACCGTCAGCTGGCCTGACCACGGCCACGATTATGGTCACGGAGAGAAAAGTCTCTTATATATCTGTCGTGGAGGACAGCCGATATTGCGAGAATATCGAGATAGCAATGTGGCTGGCCGTGTATCGCGAGGAAGTTGGAGAAGAATTTCTGAGAATTTCAGAGAACGCCAAGTCCAAGGCGTATCGCTTCAGGCTGAAAATCGGAGGGGGAATCGGAGGGATGGCCTGGCTTTTCTTCCCACAATCTTTTTGTCCGACCCTCTCTATTTCCCTCTCTAGGTCCGCTGGCCAGTCGACAGCGGGAGGCAGCGGCGGCGACCGCGAGATAATAGGACAAAAGGCTGGTTGCGATTCAATTCAGCCGGAGAAGGGGAGAGCGAAGACGATAATCCGAGGGATGTGTCGGGGCGAGGGAAGATGCGAGTGGCAAGTGCGAAGGAATGAGAGAGGAGGGGCGAAGGGAAGTGGAAGGTAGTTCGAAACAGGCCTTTCTCGACGTCAGCCTCCGCCGGATAAAGTGTCTCTCGCGAAGGAGCTTCGTTAAGAAAGGCCGTATCCCCGAGTGCGACTAATCGAGTCTCGCGAGCCCATGTCTCAGCCTCTTCCTCCAGGCACCCGCTCTCATTTTCATTCTCTCGCACGCCGCGCGCCGTGCCTTGCCCTGCCTTGCCCTGCCTTGCCGCCGCCGCCGCCGCGACGACCTATACTCTCGGATATTCGTTATTCCCCGACCTCGCCAGCGGAAGACTTGCCAGCCTAGTCGAGCCCGTTAATATGGAAGACGTACGTCCTCGCACTGACTTCTCAAATATTAAGCCCTGAACAAGAACGAATGGCTCTCGACCTCCTCCGTCCCACCGTTCCACAACTACCCCGGAACTCTGCCACCTTAACATCCAACACGTACCTGGTATGATAATGCAATTTGCAAGGTGGCCCGTCGACCGCCGACAAACTCTCTCGCCGAACGCGACGGATTAATCTCGTAATTCCGGTGCGCGCAAGCGGAACACGTGTGTTCGGTTCAGAGAATTCTAATCGCAAACTCGTCCCCCCGAAAACACGAGTTCACTGGACGATGAATAGCTCGTTTTCACCTGTCTCCTCTCCTCTTTTTTTTCCCTCTCCCCCTGGGCGATCGAGCGACGACGACAACGACGACGACCCGTTACTCCCAGGTGACTAGAGCGTTTTTAATCAGCGCCAACATTTTCCCAGCTTTGACAACGCGCACGCGAGGCAAAGTGCCGAGCTAAATCTATGGCAGGGTGTCAGTGGGATATCTGGTAGTTGCTGTCGCTAGTGCTGTTATAGAGAGAGAAAGAGGGAAAAAGAGTGAGGGAGAAGCAGAGGGTGAGATGGATGATTTTTCCGCGCAACCTTGTCACTCGGTGCTCGGCATGCGGAAAATATTGCTGTTTCCTCCGTCGGAGCGCGAACTAGACGCGCCTCCCCCGCGCTTGCATCGTCATTTGCGTACACACGTCGGATCAATAACTATTTCGCGGAGACAGCTGTCGGCTATTTTATGATTCGCCGTTGGCACCGGCTGGGCTGCGTGTGCAGCTGGGGATGAATACCGCCCGAATGCCTCTTAATCCTTCTGATTTTTCCACCCTCGACTCTGCCGCGCGTCGATATCGAAACCCACCCTCCAACTCGTCCAGATGTCTCGATTCGCCCTCCATCTCTGTCTCTTGGAAAAACAGCCGCTCGCTGAATCAGCTCGCTTTACAACAACCGCGCAAACCAATCGTGCAAACGTCTAGAAAGCTTTCCCTCGAAAAGGAGACAAACAAAAAATCAGCCAGGCATTCATTGGTACGCCGGCGTGTAAACAATACTTCTAATGCGATGGAAGTTATCTCAAAGTCATCCATCGCTAAGCAGGGAAACTTTGTAATACCAAGGGAGAAAAGTAGTGGTGACGCGACGATATCGTATTTCAAGAGGCGGGAGAGTGGTGTCGTATTACTCGGGACATATCCGATTACTAAGACATTTATTTTGGCGAGCGTGAAGAATCCTTCGAGTGCTAAAAGGGAAGTTAGGGGCAATCGGAGGGCGCTCGTAGAGGGAAGGTTGGCTGGGCGAGAAGGGGGTGGGCTCCGCCGCTGCGTTTGGGCCACGAACTTTGCTCTTTCGCCTCTGGGGACGGAACACCCCCGTCGGCCTCGATCCGATCACGCACTATTACTTGACTCGTGCAGTCTAGCCTAGCCTGGGCCACAGCTAACTCCACAGAACCCTCTCTCCCTCTCTCTTTCGACGAGGAGCGTCGAACGACATGAGAATCACGCGCGATTATTCCTGCGAGCCCAAGGGAGAATCGCCGCCGTGCCGGACGCTTAATGGGAGGTTGCCGCTTTAACGAAGCGCCGGCGATAAATCAACACTCGTGTCGAGTGTGTATCGCATCGATAAGTCCCTGGCTTTTCATTCTCTCGGCCGCCTCGAGCGAAAAGCCTGGCTATCCAGTTGCGCCGCGGCGGCGGCGGCGGCAGTAGCAGCAGCAGCAGCCAAACGCACTCCTCTATGTTCCGTCGCTGGAAAATCCTCCCTACAGAGACGCACCCACGTACATACGTACTGGTGCGCTTGATGGACGCCCGAAGGGGTTGGAATCTACGTTGGGATGCATGGGTTACGCTAAAGTGCGTGCAGCGATCTCCCATTGGTACCGAGCGTGCTCAATGAAGGGGCTTCGAGTGAAAAAAGGGGGGCGGGCGAGGGAACGTCGAGAGAGGGTAGAAGAGAGGGAGCGAGAGAGAGTAGAGAGAAAGTACTGCGTGCAAAAATGGGGGCAGAGCGTGTGTGCGTTGGCGTGCGTGCAGAGCTAGAGGATGCTACGCTTCGATGCAACTGGGGAATGTTACGGCTCGCATAGCGATGGAGGCGAAAACCGAGCGATCGAGCAATAATCACCGGGGCGATTGTCACTGGGAATATCTGGGCGAAGGTTTCACAAGGTTTATACCTTGGGGAAATGTCGAGTCATGAAAGTTACTAGATCCTGGTGATCCAGAGTGACCTTTGTCACGCGATGCACGCGTGACAGAGGAGCGCATGGATTCACTGAGACGTAGTCAGGGAATTGGTAGGACGGGGGTGTTTTTGAGTGACAGTACGTACAGAGACACAAAAAGCCAAACGACCAATTAGCGCGTCTACGTGCCGATGCTTTCGAACACCCTCATTACTCTTAACTTCGAATCAATTTCGTGCTCGACGAGCGGCCGGGCTAATTTACTCACAGACTCTGCGACAAGAAGCGCGACAGTGCCAGCTTGCTGATTCGATTGTTTTTCAGGCCATCCAGCATCGCCGAGGCTGCGATTTCCATTTTTGCGAGCTTAAGAGAGCACTCTCTTTGAAACTCGCACTCTTTTTCTTTCGGGCCTCACGCACTTCGATGAGTTAAGGCCAGATATAGACTGCTGTGACGTGCTCGCTCTCTCCTTATTAATTGAGGCGAACCATTAACGATCCTGGTCCAGGTATCTCCCGATGATTGATTACTGATCGGGCAAAGTCAGCTTGACGAATCGTTGACAGCCTATGCTAATCAGGCTGGTTTCTTCTCTTCTCTTCCTCTGGGCACCTTTCCACCCTGGCCTTATCTCTGGACGGGTGTGCAGCTTGCCCGTTCCAGCTCGTTCTCGATCGGCCGGCTCTTCCTCTCGATTCTCGACGGTTCGTCCTTTCGCATGGTTCGTCTCGATCCTCGAGACTACCCTCGAGCGATGAATTAACTCGTTGCTTCAATTAGATAAGCCGTCCTGCTGCTATTGCTGCTGGCGCTGCTACTGGAAATGCTGCTGCTGCTGTTGGTGATGGTGGTGGTGGTGCTGCTGCTCTTCCGGCTACTTCCGCACACTGACTTTTCGATGTAGTTCTCTATCGGATCCCTGCAAAAGGTTCGGCTCCCTAGCTTCTCCCTCTCCAAAGCAAACAGTATTCTCTCCTTCTCCGGACGCGAGATATGTGCCCCTGTGTATTTATGTGTGAGAGTGTAGGATGTGTAGGTGTGTGAGCTGGCTGGTCGTCTCTCCGCTCTATTCTTCACCGGTGTGTCCGCTTTCTGTATCTCCTTATATAGACTGTGTCCGTCTGTTTTCTGACGGTACACGCCGGCCACCCTTATGATCTCACCAAATAACTCACTGCCCGGAGGAGTTTTCTCTCAGCCTCCCTGCGACTTCCCTCTCGCTTGGGATTCCCTCTGACACGATTATCCCCCTTTTTTTCTCTGTCTTCTTCTGTCTTCTTCTTCTTCTTCTTCTGCTTCTTGATCTGGTACACGTGTGTCTGCCTCTGGCGCGTCCCCGTTACGAGCCAGATAAAGGATGACCGTAACGAAGCGCGAGACCCTTTTTTATCCCCTTAAATTCGAAGCTTCGATTCGTTGTAGGAAAAACGGTGATCACCGTGACCGGATAAATACGGCGCGACAATTGCCGTGGTATTGCTTGATCGAATTACTACAGGATTACAGTCGGACTTGTCCGGGGGCGATTGTTTGTTAATATAGTTGGGAGACGCGCGTACCTGCACAAGGCACGTTATATGTCTCTAATAATTGATAGGATATATCGGCACTACTATCGGCTGATAAATATATATGTATATATATATATGTGTGCGCGCTTACCAGAAAAACGACGATACACGCGCGCGAATACTGGGAGTAATGTACCTAAAACACGAGAGCGACGCGAGCAACAACAACAACAACAACAACAAGAAACGACGGCGATAACAACTGTAACAACGAGGACTAAACGCTTACGAACAACGGACAACGGTAACACGGTAACAATTGCTTTTTGTACTTGGGCGTTCGAGATAGGCTCGACGGCGAGGAGTTTAATTGAGTTTCTCTACTTGACTTGGACAAAGGCGCACCAGTCAATTAGGCAAGGTACACGCGGCGCGTTCCGAAGGGGTTTCAGGCCCGAGTGCGCGATCGGCGGCTTCTCTTCTTCATTCACACTCCTGCTCCCTCGCTCCCCCGGATATCATCCCTCTGCTTTCTCTCACGCGCGCACTTTTCCAGGATCAGGAGTTCTCGGCGGCTCCCGTGGGAATGTCGGGTTAGTGTCGAGCGGACGTCGCCGAAACCTCTGGCCCCCTTCTCTCGCTCCCTCGTTCACCCGCTGCTTTCTCCTGCGCTCCTCCGAGTTAACGAGTCATCCGCTATGGCGAGAGCAGCTTCCTCGCTCGCCGATTCAAGGATTGCGTGGAGAGGAGAGTGCGCGACCAGTGAATGTCGTGATGACGGTGGCACGCGGTGGCACCGTGTGTGTGTGTATACTCTCTCCTTCTGTCAGGCTGTGTCTGGTTTGCTCGTGGTATCCTTGAGGGGTTGGCCTTGAATCGAAAGCGAGAGGGAGAAAAGATTCTTCGTGTCCTCGATCGCCGATCGAAAAGCCCTGCTGTGCCCCCTTCTTCTCGGTGGTGTTCCGCTCTGCTAGCTCTGGTGGTTGGTGCGCGGGTAGGGAAGGCGGGAGAGACGAGAACGCGCGCCAGAGAACGACCAAAGACACGAAATATCTTTTCTGAAAGTGGCCGCGATCGATATGTGCTTCGGGCGAATCGAAAGCTCTCCCGTCGCTTCGACTTCTCTCCCGTCCGAGGAGGAGGCTAGGGATCCAGAGCGGATGGTATCCTAGAGCTGCTTTTCCTCGCTTTCCTCGGAGCGGAGCGGAGTGGTTCGGCCGAGAGGACTGAGCCAGAGGCGAAGGTGTCCTGGCTGGTCCCGAGGCGCGGCTGCTGATCAGTGCCGTGGTTGGTTGTGTCTCTTCTCGGGAGCGAGACAGGAGACCGGGTTGAAAGAAGTGTGCGTGTCCAAGGTGTATCAAGGGTGTTCGGTGGTACTATCGATGAGCGGACCAGCCGTTTGCCAAGCGCGGACTGCCGCTCTGCTCGACGGTGTGACCTACTCGCACTGCTCTCAGCTGCTTCCAACCCCCAGAATCGTACCGCCACCCCTAACCCCTACCCTCTCTCTCTCTCGGGCCCGCGCGGCTCCCTCATACTCTCCCTACTACCTGCCCCCCCCCGTCGCCTCTCCACCCCTTTCTCTCTTCCACCTACTCCCTACTCTAATCCCTCTTGCTACTCGCTCTCCTTACCTCCTTCCCTCGCTCTCTCGCGCTCACACACGCCCTCTCCCTCTCCCTCACCCTCACCCTGTCGACGTACCTCGCGCTCCTCTCACTCTCTCTCTCCTCTCTTTATTTCAGACTAGCCACCAGCCACCCTTCGCTCGCCACTGGCCACCCTCTGCCTCGCCATTCTCCTCTCGCCACTACTATCTCCCGTTCCTCCTCCTTCTCTCTTTCTGCCTCTCTCTGCCTTCACTTCGCCACGCTATTCTTCCCCCCACCGTTTTCCAGCCCGAGTTGGAGAACATCCTCTCCCCGAGCGGTCGTCTACTTCGTCTTCGTGTACCTACTCTTCTCGTAAACCCACGGCGAGAGAGCACGCTACTTCGACAGACTTCAAGCAAGTTTCCTTTCAGCCTCGGCGAGCGATGCAAGCCTACGGGACACATCTGTCTTTCCTCGAGATGCCGACGCGCCTCATCTCGCATGCCTTGCCAAGGAGAATGAGGCGGCAGAGTAGCTAAAGTCAGACGCAATCGGTCAAGCTTGTAGCTTTAAATCCGAGCAGACGGGGATTCGTGAATCAAGAGAAATACGTTCCTCTATGTTTTCGGGGGTGGGGAGGAACGATTTCGATTTTTCTCAAGCCTGCCAATTTCCTCATCGATAGCGAGGTGGTTCGGCTGACTGGAGGGATGCCTCGGGGCGTTCATCAAGGGGATCGGGCCATTAAGTCTAGCCGGGCGACAAATAGCGATGGCCAGAGCTCCGCGCTTAACTAGTAGACATATAGTTGTGCACGCACCCGCCCGTTTCCCAGCGCGTGTCGTTACCGGCAACGAGAGAGAGCCTTATCGATCCTGGCAGCCGCCAGTACATTCTTCCTATGTCCTCCTCCGCTCACTTCTCTATACCTGTCTCGACGCCGCCGTCGCCGCCTCTCTTTCTCTCTCGATTCGCCAGCAACAATTCCCCTATCGCCGAAACAAAACAGCTTCCAAAGATATCAAGAACAGTTCTATAGCTCTGTGACAGTAGCCGCCCGCCGTGCTCCTCCAAGAGTGAGAGAACGTAACAGTGGTGGTGGTCGTCGTCGTCGTCGTCGCTACTCCACTTTCCGAAAGGCCGAAGGGGGAAAGCGTAGCGCGTGGAATCGAGCGCTTAAATCGCGAAACTATAAAGTGTCCGGAGAGTAGGAGGAACGGCAGACTACGACACTTCCGAATTTATATATCGGCAAAAGTTGCCGGCTGGTTATTTACAGTATAGCCCGGTTTCGCCCGGAGAAAAGAGGATTCCGGCGCGCGCTTAAGCGTCCGTCTGTATCGTCGAGAAAGAGAGACTTCCCTACCCACCCACCCCTCCTGCCCGCCACCTTCTCTTTCTTCACCACGTGCTCCCATTATCGTATACTTTTTACTTGAATCCAGCGAAAAAAAAAAAGTAACAGCCCACTCGAGCTTCAATTCAGACCTTTTTCCAAGCTATCTCCCCTCTCTTGATTCCTCCCCCTTCAACCTCCATCCCTTGTACCTTGAGCTTGGCGTGTGCCACCCCGACTGTTTGCCTCGCTTCCCGATACACACTGTGCCACTCGCGTCACTGGCACCACGAATTCGCCGGAGGACCTTCCAGCCAAGGAGAATACCTGTGTTCGCCGAAGCTAGCGGTGCTAGAGCACAGCCACGCCCAGTAAACGCATATTTACGTAACTACACACACCCCTTTATATCCTCTCGTTCTACCTATAGATGCATCTCCCCATCGAGTTGGTATTGCACGGCCGCCGGGGGAGAAGAGAGAGAGAGAGAGAGAGAGAGAGAGAGAGGATAGGAGAGGAGGGGTACCGAATTGCATCTGACTCTTGACGTGCCTCGTCAATGGAGCTCTGGATGTCGAGGGAGGATGGGGAATCGAGAGGGTGTGAAATAGAAAGAGAGGCTGACGATGAGAGAGGGCGGAAGCTCCGGAAAGAGGAGCGTTATCGGAGAGCTAGCTTCCACGTCCGATATATAATATACATGCATAATGAAAAGGGGATGGCCGAAGGGCTTGACTGACAGAAAACTCGCCCTCCTCCTCCTCCTCCTCCTCCTGCTCCTGCTCGCGTTCTTCCCCGCTGATGGAAAGCGCGAGGCAACCGAAGCGAGGATATGTCGACGAGACCGAGAAAGCTCTTTTCTCCTTGACGAGGCCGTCAACGACGTTGACGTCCCGAAGATCCCCAAGATCCCGCGCCCGTTGCGTAACATTACAAAATCTTTATCCCCCCCTCCTCTTAGAAAACGATAGAACACCCTTTTCTTCGCGGGGAGAAAAATCCCGCTGTCTCTCGAGGAGCCCAGCATCCCTCGTAATAAGGAGTACCAAGGAAATAGGTGGGAAGACACACACATCTCGATTGAGAGATATGAAAACGACATGACGATTCTATCATCGAGATATTCCTCGAGGAGGGGAAAAAAAAAGCGGGGGAGGTTTACTTTGGACGGGTGGAATTCGATCGGTTCGTTCTGGTTTCCTCGGGATCCTCCTTTATCGGTGGCGATCGAGTATGTATTGCAAGCAGGCGGCCGTCCGATGTAACCCAAATCATCGCTGGTGTAGATAGACGAGGGATAGGTGGAAGTTGCTACGGCAATCGAGTCGGCAGTCGGCGATTGATCGGCCAGTGCTAGGAGTACTGTTCGCTCGCGACCTCGAAACCGAGGATTTCCCAGAGAGACGCGCTCGAGACGAGAGAAGAGAGAGTAGACCACCACTAGCTCCAGGAGGACAGTCGACTTTCAAAGGGAGAGAGAAAGGGAGAGAGAAAGGTGACACGTCGCCGAGTGGAAACTCGGCTGACATTATAAAAGAAGAAACTCCTCGCACCTCCACCCTTTGTCTTTCACCCCCTTATCTCCCTTGCAACTATGATTTCAATCTCCCAAGATAAACTATATACTCGCCAACCGACTCAAGTATTCCTGCCGGCGTCGAATCACACACATCGACAGACATTCATCCAGAAATTAGTTTGTCCCGTCGAAGCCGATAACGTCGCCGCCGGGAGGAAAGTGACCGCGTGAACGCTCGAGTGCACCCATCACCCTCGGGATCATCCTTTCGGCTGTGAAAAAGAAAGGGTATGGAAGGTCCTCGAGATGCTGGAGGGTCCTTCTCGGCTTTAGTGGTATGTCCCGGGCGAAAAAGTATCCCGTTCAAGGCGAGAATCGGCCGACTGGCAAAAGAGGGCTGGAAGTTGGGGGCTTCCTCGTGGTAGACAGGGAAAGCCTGCAGAGGGTTGTATCCTTCGAGTGACTCGACGAGATAATCGCTCGCCGCAGATAACCATCGGATACCAGTGGTTCACGGATACCTAATTAGACACAGACGATTGCTGCGGCTAGACTCCCCCTCTCTCCCTCTCTCTCTCTCTCTCTCACTGACATAGAACAGTTTAGTAGTATGCAGCAACATATCTCTGATCTATCCGACCAAGCTTGCATAGCTCTAGCAGTGACTCTATAATGTAGCCGTCAACGACATTACGTAATGCATCATCGACACTCGGTCGATGCGCGCGAGCGAAGTCGAGAGGCCGCACACTCCTCCACACACAGATCTTCCCCCCGGAGCCGAATAATCCCGACTGGTCCCCACGTGTCCATGCACATTCCAGCAAATCTCCAATTCGAAGGGCGCCGCGCGCGCCGCAGTCGCCGGTAGGGCGGCTTCGTTAGCGGATTATCGGAAATTCAAGCTAACCTGGTGGCCCCCCCGGTAACGAGGCTGGCCAGAGGGAAACGCGAGGCTCGACTCAAAATGAGAAGAGAGAGAGAGAGAGAGAGGAATGGAACGACCGAGTCTATATACAAGTCGCATACTCGCTGATAGGGAAAGAGAGAGAAACAGAGAGAGAGAGAGAGAGAGAGAGAGAGAGAGAGAGAGAGAGAGAGACGCTGACTAGTCCACGGAAGTTTCGGGCTTTCCGCAATTCCATTGCCCCGCTATTTCAGCTGGTACTCGCCTATTGCCAGAGGACGCTCGTACGTACATTATGCGACGCCGAGCGGCACGGCGGCAACGGGAACGGCAGCGGCGTACGGAGAGCAAAGCGAAAACCGAGTGCTTTGATCAGCGAATCGAATTAACGCGAGCTCCCATTCCGGCCAACCGCTACTAGTTACGTTTAACAGTCTACCACCCCCTCCAACGAGGATTTATTCGCCATGCATGGCACTTATATCGGCCGAGTAAATTGCACGGGCCGATCCACTCACGCGAATCCACACACTCGACTCTGCTCTCGCGTTCTTGCGGCGCCCAGCACGTCGCATATGCCAAAACGAGAAAAGCTTCCTCTCTTTTCTTTCGTCTCTCTGTTCTCCCATTGGCCACCGGCCGCCCCCCTTCTTTTTTCTCAAAGTCCTTCACTCGCTTTGACTCTCGCTGTTTGCAAAGAAGACACGAGTGCGCAAAAAGGGTAAAACTGCCCGTTTATCACCGGTGCATTGTTCGGGGCTCTGTTGCGATGCGGCGCGTAAGAGACAGCTCGAAGAAAGAGACTTCCGTTTCCGTGAGCGGGCGACTTGCGACTCGACGACGCGTTCCCCGAGAAACGGAACAAGTGTTGCGCGCGTTCGCCTTTCAGGCAAGCTGGGCCTCCATCGAGCCCTCTATTCGGCAGCGCACACATACACGTATGCCCCGTGAAAGGGGTGGAAGAGGGAAGAGATTCGGAGACACAGCTGGAAGGAGTTGGCTCGGCAGTCTCCAGTTGGCGAATTCGTTTACGAGCGGCCGATCTGCCCCACTCGACCATAAATCGTAGGTCATGGCTGGGAGGAGAGATGCTCGAATTAATCGAGTGCCATAAAAGGAATCGGTCGCCGTTCCAGTATGCAACGTAACAAGTGGCATCTGTTGCGTTTCGCCAGCTTAAGTGCTGCGAAACACTCGACTCCCTGGCATCCTTCCAATTGGCGCCCTGTCGCTACGGCATAACGTAATTTCGCCTATGCACTATCCGCCCCCGCCGACGCCCCACCGCCACCGCCACCACTGCCACCACTCCCACCACCGCCACAGCGAGCCTTTATCGTGCGAGCTGGGCTAATGCGATTTTTCATACTACCCGACAGAAGAGCAGAGCTCCGAGGAAATCGCCTAGCAATCACATCGACTCCGATCGTTCGACTAGGGGAAAATGCACACCCCATTTCACAGGGGAAGCGAATCACACTCTCCCACCGACCAGGCTTAGTTCGCACGAATGGTTAACGCGTCCTTCTCGCACGAGCCAAGTAAACAAGCTCGTTAAATGTCAATTGACGATACGTTTCCATAGCGCGCCAATGAAATTTGCTGCATCAGGCCGGATCAGTTTTATTGTAGTTTGGTCGAGGAGGATTGCGGGGAAGGCTAAAAAAAGTCGATGCAATTATTGGAGAATAATCGGTGTAGAAGAAAAGTCTATTCACTCCAAGGGAAATAACTGAGTTCCCTCGGAGGCTCCAGTGGTCCAGTTATAGCCGTTCGAACGGAGAAATCGTTCCCCTTAAATGGTTGTGTAGAGAGCATTGAGGAGGTATCATTAAGTATACGACTGTACAAGAGCCGGCGAACAATTGGGCCATTCTTCCAAGTTTCCTCTCGAGCTGGGGGGTGGTGGGGTGGTTGGGAGGAGAGTGCGGAACGTGGCCAGGATAGCAAGCGTAGCGGAGAGGCGTGCGGACGGCGGCTCCGATTAATCGTCGGATTACGAGGAGGGAACGAGGCATAAGCGGGCACAATGTATCACTCGTATCGGCATTCGGCCGCTGCGCCAGCCACCACCGCGCCGCTCGAGGACGCGCGCCGCTGACTCGTCAGCAACGGCAAACATCGGCCTATGCAACTCCACTTGATTTACAGTCTTTCCTTCCTGTCTAAAACGGCGAAGAGGCCTCGCCGAGGATGAACGATGTCCCGCTATGATATCCACCGAGCCCTACTCTTTTTCCACCCCCTCGCCCCCGCCCTCCCATTCCTCTATCTACGACACCTGACACTTTCCACTGGAGCGTGATATCTATCCTGGCCATTTAAAAGCCCAGCCAGAGTTAACTAATGCTGATATCGACGGGGACGCGCGACGCCCGTGAGAAACTACCCGATTTAATTCAAGTTACCGCTTAAACGAACAGCGGTGTTATCGGCAGTAAGGGATCAAGGGGAGAGCTCGAATTCCATTTTTCGTCGATGCGGTCAATTACGGGGCGAGCACCGGCATGATAAGCGGCGCTCATTTCGCAACGAGATAGCATCGTCTCGGGAGCATAGCCCCGAGAGAAAATTGGCTGAACGAGTGACTGGCTTCTCCTCGGGAGGAAGAAACGAGTGCCAGTTCTCCGCACGCTGCCACTGCCATGACCTTGTGCCAGGCTATCGAATCGCAAACCAATCGAAACTCCCATCCAGCTGGAGAGAAAAAGAGAGGGTGCGCTCGATCCTAATTCGCCCCGAGAGACGATCATGCGATCGCGTAACAATTTCGAGAGGAGCGAGAGCTTTAAAGCGGATTAAAGGAAGGGCAGTAACGCGTATGCCGCCGGGCGTACCATGCGAGCCGAAGGGGAAACGCTCTGTTCGAGGGGGAAGCGAGTCCTACTGTACAATTAGTGACGCAACGTTACTCCAGTTGGAAACAGGTCATTCGCATTGTAATCCCTGTTAATACCACCATTATACGGGAGGCACTAAGATCCTGGGGAGAGGCCTGGCACATGAAAATTCAACACTCCCAATCCAATGGCCTAATCGAGTTAAGGCCGACACCTTTGACCCTTTAGCATAAAATAGAAGAGTCCCCAGTCGCCTTCGAGGCCAGCAGCCTACCATGCCTGTCGAGTCTTAAGTACAAATCGATCGCAGACAATTTTCCCTACGTGGCCCGCTTTCCGATCGACTCATTTTCGCCGCCGGCGGCCCATCAACGTTACACCCTGCCGACGACACGCCGCTCTCCCCCCACGCGCAATAGGACCATCCGTTATTGAATGGCAGTCCAATGAGGGATACAATAATTGTTAGGGATCCTGCGTTACAGGTGCATTCGAGTGACATTTGCAGGAATAACGGCCTGCCGATAATTAGGACGTCGACCTAGACGTGTCCTCGGGAAACGGCGCTGACGTCGACTGCGCAGCTGCTCGCAGGATCAATTCTCCTATTCCCTCGTTGATGGAAGAGGGAGAGAGAGAGAGAGAGCGCGCGCGGAGCGGCAGCTCCAACTATCTCCTGGTGGACGCACCAACTCTGCCAGACGATTTCACGCCGTTACGAATAGGCCGAGCGAATCTCTGTGCCCTGACCGCCCATGGAATTCCCAAGGCGCGAGAGTGCGAAAGCCTCTCCTGGTCCAGCATCCAGCATCTCCCGCATCCCCGGGAGCGCGAGCGACGGGGGCCGCGGCAATTTTGCGAAGCCAGCACTCTCGGATAAACGAGACGAGTGGCACTAGTGCCGCCGCTGGACCAGCCTCCTACCGAGCGAGAGGGAAACGGAGAGAGAGAGAGAGGGCCTGATCGATCCCGCCAAATTGCTCGACCGAGAATCGGCCGGGTAGCCCTCGCTATCGATACAATCTATATAACCAGGAGGAAGTCACGCCGACAGGAGAATGGGATTAAATAACGAGGCTGTCTAAGAAAACCATAATGGACCAAGCTTTTATTAAGCTCACCAACGACAATGAGGCCTCGCTCGCTCTCCTACTCTCTTCTTCTTCGCCCTATCCCACCACCGTTCTCCGTTCTCCATCTCCCCCAACCCCTAATCTCTCGGCTTTGTTCATCGCTTTTGTGTCCTTCTTCCGGAATATTCCTCCCGTCTTTCATCCGTCATCCGGCTAGCGCCAGTCGCGGAAAAGCTGAAGGTTGAGCTTCCTCTCACTCTGTCTTTCTCAGGGAGGAGCGTATCGTTCTGCAAAAATAGTGGTAGCGGGGCTAGAAAGAGGCGGATGAAGTCGAGTCTCTCCTCTTCCCGTTTTTCTGTCGTTTTTCTGTCTCCCACTGAAAATCCCGGACTCCCAAGTACTCTCTCTCTCTTTCTCCCTTTCCCTCTCCCTAGCTCCCGCTCTCCGTCCCACTCTCCGGAAGCGGGACCAGGAAGAAGAGTGGTACCGCGGCGCGGCTGGCCTTCGGAAGAACGGGCTTTCGGTTAATCGATACGCGGAAATGGACTCTGCCGGCACCGAAAAACTAAGTACGCTT
Source organism: Ectemnius continuus (assembly GCA_910591665.1). Taxonomy (NCBI): domain Eukaryota; kingdom Metazoa; phylum Arthropoda; class Insecta; order Hymenoptera; family Crabronidae; genus Ectemnius; species Ectemnius continuus. The sequence goes on from OU342866.1 coordinate 1,633,239, forward strand.
TCACGCGCCTCTCCGCCTATGCCCAGCCCCCGGAAATCCCTTAAGACCCGTTGCGATTTCTTGCGAGATTAGCAATGAGCCGTGCGAAATCAGGAGGGAAAACTAGACACGCGAGTAGTAAGGGTACGCGTGGCGCGAGCGACCAGCCGCCAATGTACCGCAGGGGAATTGGCATCGGCGAAGGAAAAGAAAGAGAAAGAATCGTTAAGGGTTGTTTCCGCGCCACTTTCCCGGGTAATTGAGTAGCTGACGGCACTTCCTCGCTGGAATAATGAAGCGAGAGTGAGGGTAGCAACGGAAGAGTATCCAGTTGTAGAAGGGGAGAGGGGGAGAGCCACGTTGGTGGCAGCAACGAACTAATTGGCAAAATAAATCGCCTCTCTTGACAGTGAAAGCTATCGCACACCGATTCTCCTTTCGAGCGCGTCTCCTGCTCCCACAAATCGACCACAGATAGACGGACAGACTAACACACCGAGCGACACACACACATACACAGAGACAGAGAGTGGCCCAGTGCTAACAGGTACCCTTACTCGCGCGCGCACAAGTGTTCTCGAGAGCGGGCGTGCTTGACATCTCGCAGCAATCATCTGCGAGGCGCACACGAGTGCGACTGGTCCTGGAGACAGGCGACGAGATGCTCTGATCTCTCATACACACCCACCCTTTCTCTCTCCCTTTCTCTCTCCCTCATTCTTTATTTTTTATCTCCACCTCTTCCTGGTCTGGATGTGTCTAAAAAAATAATGCCAGTCGGCCCTGATTCCATCAGAGGAAATTATGCACGGCCCCAATGCGCCGCCAGGATTACAAGCGCGAGCTGCTGGTATATTGGTGGGTGTCGAGGTTGCAGTGTCTAAGCGCGCGAGGCTATCAGTGTACGTGACACCAGCACAGCTTTCCCCTCTCGCGCGCGCATCCACACAAACCAATGACACGACACGCTTCTCCATCATTTTCGGTGGCGGTCTGCATGAAGAGCATCTACAGGAGAGGACAGCGGGGGCCTATAGAAGAGCCCAGCAGTTGTTTAATGGTAGTGCTGGCCACTGACAGACACTTTTCTATTTCTGTCCCCATTGTTTGCGGCCCCGACATTCACTGATCACGGGATCCCTATATGCCCCATCCTCCGGCGCATCCCTATTCCTATATACACCGACATATACATACACAGACAGAGAGAGAGATATTTATATATATCGAGGAATGGGTGCACATACGTGTGCACATGCATCATGCCGGCCGTTTCATTTGCCGATGATTAAAGTGGAAACGGCATTAAATTTTTCCTCGCGTGCCCCACGCGCGTCCACCCCTCACCTTCTATTCATAAACACATACACACGCACTCTCTTACCCTTTCCCACCCCTTCTCCTCTCTGTACCGGCCCTATTACGTTCGCAGCTAATTACTCGTACCTTATCAACCGTATGCATTATCAAAGTCTATTAATAAGTGGAGAGCACCGGGTAAAGGAGCGCCTCACGCTCGCACGCAAGTGTTCGCCAGCTCTCTCCGCTTAGCTTTAAAAGCAGCGTTCGTTGCGTGCGCGCCCCCTGCAACCCTTTATTATGTCTGTGTTTGTGTGTGGCTGTGTATGGCTTTTTCCAAGGAGCTTTTCGCCGGTCCTATTTCGCAAGCCCGTCGTGTGTGCATTGAGCGCGCCCGATTTTTTTGCTCCCCTCTGTTCCACTTGGGAGGGAGGAAGGAGTTGAAGTGGAGTTGGCGATAATTCCGGGAGGGTTGGTCGGTAAACCGCACTATCGATTGGCGAGCTTCCACTTCCCAGAGAGGGTTGGAAGCGCGCCCTTACTCGAGAGGCTGTGCTTGCTCTGTAATCCTTCGTCGATAACATTCTCTCTCTCGCTGATCTACCGACCGCTAGCTCGAGAGCTTTTTAGGCGGGGCCGAGCTTTACCGGCGACCAGCAAGGACTCGAAGCCCTGCGGCAAGTTCGAGCTTTCCCGGTAGAATTCGTACGGGACTGGGGATGTGAAGTTCCAAGTGTAGGATCGGTGGAAGTGCATGGGATGGAGATGAAGCCGAAAGGGTGGAAGGGTGCCCAGCACACCGGCAGCTTCTTTCGCCACTCACCCGAAAGCTTTGGTGCTGATCAGCGGAGTCTTCAGGCTCAGGAAACCATTCTTCTTGGTAGACTGGGACTGCCGGTTACCGATTAGGCCCTCGGTGTGCTCGTCGTTCTCCTCGAGCGCGCTGTTCCTCTGCTTGGACTTCCTGGCCCTCAGGTAGAGCCAAGCAGCCAGACTCAAGCCTACCAAGAGCGCGATCCCACCGACTGTGCCGAACACTGCTGTCAGGATGACGTCCCTCCGCTCCATGCCAACCTTCAATCCATATTTAAGGTACACATCAACTCATCTATCAAACAATCATCGAATTCCGTCGAGCAACGTAATAAATACAATGAAAATTCTATTCCCTAATTGCTCGTTTATTATCCCCCACGACAACCGCCCAATATAATTTACTCCCCCATCGCATTCTCTACCCTCGAGCGACTTTGATGGACGGAAATAAATAAAGCGAGCACTCATAAAGCACCCTCCCGCAATGTGCTCGGTTTTTTGGGGCAAGAGGGAACACTCGAAAGCTGAGCGAGCGAGTCAAGCTCCGATCCAATACATCCATTTGCATGGGGAAAGCACAGAGTCCCACGAGTGCTTTGTAAACAAGGCGAGCTTATTTCCTCCACACTCCGACGGCGATCGGCAGCCACCGCTATTTTTTCCTGTCATCCACCCTCCTCTATTTTTGTTCTCCGATCCCCCCCGACCGCCTCCGCCCCCTCTTGTCACTCGAGGGGCGGAAGTCCCTTTGAAATTTTCCGCTAAATATCCGCCGGCAAGTCGTGCTTCCTTCCTGGCTGGCTGGGCGCACACGCCTACGCGGCCCCAACCAACCTCTCTCCAAGTATGTGCGAGGTGCTTTAAAAAGGAAATTCACGCGAATGATGCTGTCCTCGCCGAGAACTAAATCCAGCCTGGATCGGCGAAGGCTCGTCGAAAGTTTGCTGGTAAAATAGGCGGCGAGTTTCGCCCGGAAATAGTTTAATAGTTGAGCGATAAAGCGGTGGCTGTTGGTGCCGCAGCTTTCCCGGTTGCGTTCAATACCAGCTGGTGTTCTTTAAGCTGGTATATATGTTGGCTGGGTGGTGCGAGTCGGACGATTTCACGTGTAAAAGCCGTACAAGGTAGGATGGGAGGTACACACGTAGCTAGCAGAGCAGAAGCAGCAGCAGGCATGTCCCGCGGGACAAGTCACGGAATTCCGTGTCCCGGGGAAAAGGTTGGGTCGCCGTATAATTTGCAACGCGAGCTGGAACTCAACCCCCGGGGCCTCCGAGAACGTAACTACACTCGGCGAATTCCCCGGCGAGAGGAGAACGCCTTTGCTATAGCGCCGATTAAACTGTCCTTGTTTACTTGTTCGCCGTTTTCCGTGCGGCACCAATCCTCTTTTCACCCTTTTGCATACTGAATCGGCTGTAATGGAGCGGCGCGAGCGACCTTCTCTATCGATGGGAAGAGCGAGCCGTTGCTCAAACAAATTGAGAAGCTTTCTTCCTATCGGCACTGCCTTTACAGTATTAACGCAACAGTGAAAGGGTAAAGGCGCGCGCATGCTTGTTCGTTGAGTAAACGTTTTTATCTAGTAATTAAGCGATGACTGGGAGCCGCTGCGCCGCGCCGCCCGCCGGGTTAGGAAGCCTCCCCAGTGATTTCGCGTTAGCTTGTAATTAGAAGTCCGAGAGGATGATAGGGATTTTTACGAGGCAGCAACTCTCGCCAGGCCAGGCCAGGCCAGGCCGACCGGCCACCTCGCTAAAAGGAGTAACGAGCTACGAACAAAGCTTCTGCAGCCGGTGCCGGGGATAGCATAATAATTCACTGGAGTGCAAGCTCGTTAGACCGCCTTCTCGAGCAGCTTTAAAAGCTAAACGATTTACTATTGCGGCCCAAGCACCGCGAACACGAAACACGCCTACCGTAAAAGCACTCGCGCCTTTTGCTTACCTGGGAAATCTGGTGGCTCCGCTATACGGGGAAAAAAAGTGTCAGCGTGACCGGACGGATTTAATTGCGATTTGATTTATGCGCGCGATCAATCTCCGCCTATTAACGTGCCCTGGCCATTTCAACCCCTCGTCCTCACTGGCTATGAAAGAGCACGCGAGATATTATTGATAAGCCAAAGATACTAATCGTCGCCGAGTGCCGGAACTAGCCAATCTACCGCATAATAGAACTTTTTCCCGACGCGTGCAAATAAGATGTGTGAGAACTTGGAAGCCTTTAGCTTTGAGAACGGAGGGATGATATACTGTTGATAGAAGACACAGGAAATGGGGGTACTTCTGTTGTCGCTCGTGTCTGGTAACTGGTTATATGGGTACACACAAGCATTCGCAAATCTAATCTACGAGGCGACAGTTGCATTCGCGTTCTCTTTGAAGGGTTGTTTCTCAACCACCAACCAAGCCTTTGTCTCACCAGCGGCATAATGGAATGGATAATTGTCTGTCTCTCATTTCCCTTGCTTGAGACTCTCTGATCCTTTGAAAATTCCGGTTGACCTCTTGTGTATACCAACATTATCTCTGTTTGAGTACAGACTTCTTGTGACCTTTAGACATTAATTTAAGAAGAGCTCAGCTTTATTCCCTCTTTTTATTGTCATTCGTCAGACAATAAGTGGTGCAAATGCTAGACCTCTAGCTAAACATTTCTCGGACTTTGGTGAATGGTACATAAATCGATTATTTGAGTATCAAAACACATAGAAAACATGAAACCAGTGGCAGAAATGCCGGAATTGTACCAAAAACACATGGAAAACCGCTCCAGAGCATTAAATTTCGCTGAATTCTGATGGTTTTTCCCATGTTTTTTTATCTTCCCGACCTTTCCCCAGGCTGAAACTTTGTAGAAAGTGTTTTTTTGCATCGAGGAGAAAGTAGAAAAAATTCCAGAGCCCTAGCTCAAAATTCATTTTTTCGCAAATTTTTTAAGGCATACCCCTTCAAAAATTTTCGATTTTTCGAAGGTTCTGGGACCGGGACGAACGCTTGATTTTTCGATTGCTCGTGTCTCAAAACGGATAAAAAACATAAATGTTGTGGGGGAAATGCCGGAATTCTACCTAAAACACATGGAAAACCGATCTGGAATATTTCATTTCAACGGTTTTCCTCATGTTTTTTTATCTTCCCGACCTTTCCCGGGGCTGAAACTTTGTAGAAAGTGTTTTTTGGCATCGAGGAAAACGTAGAAAAAATTCCAGAGCCCTAGCTCAAAATTAAAATTTTCACGAATTTCTGATGTGGTATTCCATCAGATTTCTTCAAGTTTTCGAAGATTCTTGAGTAAAAGAGAGTTATTTAACAAAGTGTTAATTGCCGGCACCTTTCGTGCAGCTGCGCAAAGAGGCAAGAGTGGTCTGAGGAATGTCGATCGACTAGCTCGGCAGATAGGAACGGAATCGTCTGCCATCGACTTCCATTTTACCCTAGGAACAACCCTCAATTTTCCAGCCCAGCGAGAAGCAAGGGTCGTACGACACTTTATGTGAATTTCTACGATCCAATCGGCTAAAAAGACTGCTGTTCCAATGAAGGAGAAACTGCTCGGCTGTCACAGAAAATATGACCCAAGAAAGCAGCTAATGGCGCAAGACAGGCGAGCAGCTTGGAAAATTAATGATCCGAGAACACGAGGCGGAGAAAGAATGGTGGGGTGGCTGGAATGCGAATTAATTCGGCGTTACCAGGTTCGCAAGTTGGCCGGGGGAACTTGCTCGGTAGAGCCATCTTCACCGAGGGGTAGCTAGACAGGGGAGGCTTTACCGACAGCAGAACTGCACTCAGTTCCTGTCTGCTGCGCCTCGGAAATGCAAAATCCTATTTGCAAGGCTGACAGGAACTCGGAAACTCATATACATATTTTCTGGCAAGCCGCTAGAAATGCTGGGTTCCATGTCGAGCCCCACCTCGCCGCCACCCGCACAATGTGAAGCGGCCTTTACCGACCCATATACACACAGACTCGACTCAGCAGGCACACATGGAGAGGAGCAAGGGATGCTCGGCGTCGTGTCACGTCCCGTCGCATGCGGCAGCAAGGTAAATTGAAGGAGCGACAAAAAGCCAGGGGGGAATAATGGGAAGCCGAAAAAGCGGTGTGTAATAAAAGCGCACTTAGAATCGCTCGCTGAATCGACCAGTCTACTTTCGCGGCCAACTCTCACGCGATCTCTTCTTTTTCATCGTCTTTGCTTTCCCAAGCGAATCATAAACTGGAATGAAGGGCTCTCCCGTTTACTGTTGAGAAGAGAGTGTTTCTGGCTGTGTGCGTGCTGTATGTACTTACAAGAGTTTATCGGTAGGGCGGTTGGCGCGGGCTCATTTCTCGGTCTTCACGCAGCACCTGCAAAACAATCACTAGGATCATCACAACGCTCAGGAATCCCGAAGCAATCAAAGGTCAATTTTCATTAGCGATCCCGGCAAATGCATCGAACTACCATCGAGTAGAAAATACCGCTCAAGGATATCAGCGGCACACTCGCTTCCCTCATCTATTTTTACTCGTTTTTAATGGATCGATGTATACGCGCGTGAAGCGTGCTACTATTACCATAAAACAAGAGGGCGCGAGCACGAGCGCGAGCGCGGTGTCAGAGTAGCACGTGGCCGAGAGAAAGAGAGAAGGAGACTTCCCCGTTTGAGATTCAAGCCCTGAAGCGAATGGCAGGCAGGGGATGGCATTCATAATTGAGGAGCAGGCCAAGTGAAAAGATCCAAAATTGGGTCAAGCGCAGCCTTTAAAGGATAAACGTATACCAGAAGAGAGATGGCGACTGGGGGAACGACCAATCGGCCGTACTGAGACTTTAATGACCGTTCCTTTATGCCTCCGAAGGCGAAGACGCCGACAGCTTCTTATGGTCCGAGCCAACTCGCTTGAAAAACTTGCTCGAGCACCGCCAGACAACCGAACTCTCACCCACCAATCTACAAACTGCAGGCACCAACTCTCCACCACTTCCTTTTGAAGGCAACACTCCGAATCCCCTGACAACCCCCTTCACTACCACCAATTACCCTTTATTCGACATTCTGGTCATGGTGCGGGCAAATGCAGGGGAAAATCGCTTGAAGGAAATGTTGCGTCCTCGACTGACCCTGTTCGACTAATGTTTCATCGAAATTTGCGCGGTAATGGGGCCAAATTTGGAGGAAGCATCGGGCAAACATCGGGCTCCCTGCGATGCTCGCGTAATTCAATTGCTCTCGCAAAGTGGGTTCTCCCTCCGCCCCTCTCTCTCTCTCTTATTCGCTCCCGATATTGCGTTCAATGTAAACTCTAGGCTATTGGAAGTTTATCGCACCAACTGCAGCAGTGCCAACTCGTCGACATAAGGGCGCAATAGCAAGGCACACGTGCGCACACGTGACAGCTAAGTATTTAGCAAGTAAGTGGCTGAGAGGTTCTAAAGAGGATTGGTGTGGCGGGAGTGCGCCAGGGCCCACATTTCAACCAAATTTTCGGCCACCAGCATACCAGCTGCAATCGATAGCCACATCGGGCTCGTTTCAGGCCAACTATTTCAGCCGCTGCACCGCTGAATAGCATAACGAATCCACCGCACCAAGAAATGCGCCGGCCACCACCTTTTTCACTCTTCCCTTTACATTTTCCACGACCAACACCCGTTGGTTTCAAGCTCCCAGTCAATCCAGTCAAGCGGAGAGAAGGAATTCTCGGGGAATTCCCTAGATTCTAACAGAGAAAACGACCGCTTCTTGGCTGAGCTATGCAAATCAAGAATAGAGAAAGGGAAGTCCAGAGGGAAGTCGATGTCAAGCGTAAACGTTCGCGTTTCATACTAGAGAAAGCTTCTAGCACACACAGAAGTTAAGTGTTCGTTCTTAGAAGGAAGGGTAAAAGGGGAGGTCGAACTATCAAATGTGGTCGGTGTGCAAATGTGGATTTACCACGATTAACCGATAAGAATCCCCGGGCGACAATCGTGTACACATAGAGGGACAATGGTTTGCCCAGGTGAGCTTAGCATTTGGAGAATCGAGCTTTGCCAGAGGGGTGAAGGGAGGGCGGCGGGGATAGAAATGGTAGGAGGATGGCTAATGTGTTGGAGGTGAAAGAGCGTGAGTGTCGCGGCGGGGCGACTAACCACCCTCTCAATTCTCACACGTCGGATTTCGGCACACAGCGACATACACGAATCGGCAGCCCCCCGGCAACCCCATTAAGGCTGCTCTCTCGGCGGCGAACGAACCGCTCGATTCCCCTATGGCGACGATCGATATGCCGCAAAGCCAGACGAAAACCTTCGAATTAATTGTGAGCGTCGGCCGCGCGCCCCGCCGGAATTACCAGCTGGTTTGCCCTTCCGTCGGCCGAGCTCCTGCGCGCCGCGCCGCCCACTCATTCCTACACTCGAGAATATATATCCGAGAGAGTCACACCTATAATACACACTCACACACTGACCACCACCGAATGAAGGTCGCAAGGATATCACGCTGAGAGTCAATGACCGTGCCAATCAGTCCGGCCACTTTCATCCCCTCGTTTCATTAGGTCCGAGCGAGTTCGTATTAACTTAGTATTGACACAATAAAGTTCGATGGGAGAAGCGCGCGGAGTTGCTTCGCTCGAGTTCGAGTCGCCTTCACCCTTTTCCTCGGAGACGTTTCAATTTGCTTTTTCAGATCGCGTCCTAACGAACCCTCCTCCTCGTATTCTGCCACTTGAACTTCTGCCGGCGCGCCGGCACAACTTTCCCCGGCTAGGAGAGTCCTCGGGAAAGCGTAGCATTTCTTTTGCACACCCTGAACTACCAACGACTTGGATCCTCTTGGTGCGAGGGTACGCCGAGTGTCCAAGTGGCCCTGAAGCGCGATGTTAATTGTTAAGCCGCTTGCGCGAAGCGTTCTCTTACTAAGAAAAGTAGTTTGCAAGGAGACTGCTTGGAGAGGAGGTTGTGCTAAGTAAAAAGATTAACAGGGAAAGCCCTTGGCTGGGAGCCCCGAACGATCCCCTAGAAAGATACACTCGTCTCTCTTTTATCTCCTCGAATCTAAGTGTCACGACAGGCCCTGCAGTGTAAGGGTGCGAGGGGAAAATGGGGGTTGCATCGCGAGAGTGTTAATGGCAGGCTCGTTATCGGATCTCGCCGAAATTTCCGCAGCGTTACGTAAGCCCTGCGTTCCCGGAAGCCGCAATCACCGCTTTTCCCCTCTCTCGAAGGAGGATTTTTCCTATGATAAATACACATCCTCGACACACCAGTCCTGTCCACGTGATGCTCGACTAACGAGTGGGATTCGTTTTAACGATGGAACTGGCTTTGTACTCTCGGCAGTAACGAGGACTATCCTGTAGGTATCTGTTTACCAATCGAATGATTGGAGTATTGATGAATCCCGAGAGGAGAACCTTCTCGAATCATGAGAATGGGATGGAAGGGGCTTATTCCTGCGACGAGAGACATTAAACCCTGACCTCGAAGGAGCGGCCTGTACTTTCGCCAGCAGGCAGTCTCGTAAAGTTGCCTCGTCCCCGGGCGAAATCTGGGCAATCCAAGTGGCCGACTGTGATTGTGTCGGCGGCGACGGCGGCGGCGGCGGAAAAGCCAGGGACTGATATCTCTATTAAGGCGGGCAGTTTGCGAGCGCAATCGAGCGTAGAAGCCGACGACGACGACGACGCCAGGAGCACGACATTACGAGAGCCGCGCGGCGGGACGATGATGTGGGTGTAGAAAAAGGACGCCAAATACGGTGCTCCGAGCTCGCAAGGAGCCAAGATAAGAAGCTATAGGAGTGTGTGTGTGTATGTGTACAGCGTTGCTTAACGCAATTTAGCCGCCGATCGCCGCCCGTTTCTGCCTGTCGAGCAATATTCCCCGCCTAAGGGGAGGAGTCGCCCAGTCAGACTATTATTTCTCCTTGCGAGGACATCTCGAGGACTTTTCTCCAGCGTGATAAAATTAGCGACGCGATTACTGGGCGAAACATGAGGAGTGCGTGGCAGGCACTCTCGTGCATGCCTGCCTGGTTGCCACCTGTGTGCCTTGATTCTCGCTGGGGTCAAGTGTAGCCGAGAACGCAAAATTCCCTCTAGCTCGCATTATACGTCGGTGTGTGCCAGTGGCGAGCGTCGGAATGTCGGTCACGCAAGAGGCTACATCAATTTCCCTGGGAGCACTCTTTATTTCCCTCGAGGGACCGCGAGGGCGAATACTTTATGGCGTAATCGCGGCGAAGACGGAGGACCGGCACGCACATCTCGCCAGAGGACACTCGTCCTCGCCGCTCCTCCTTTCCACGGACATTTCCTCTCGATATTGCCCGGACCAACCAGTAGTTTACCATGGAAATCCCCCCAGCAACCCTTGTCTACTAAATATTCATCGAGCTCATTCAAGCCGGGGGTAGAAAACATGCCCGGAAAAAATGCTCGCATCCAAACGATAGAGACACATCGGCCATTTCGAATCTATTTACTCCGGTTCTTTCGAGTTTTCAATAAACTCCAATTGAAAAGGCTGCAGAGGCTAGGATCGTCGATATATAGACGTACACGTGTCCCTCGTTCTTTAATAGTGTGCGTCAGAGAGTGGGGAGTAACTCACGCGACTAATACGAAATTAACTCGAGCGAGATGGCGACTCTGAAAGATTGATGCCGCGTGACAGAGAGCCGCCAGGATATACCAGCTAGAAAGATCAACGACGAGAATAAACCGTTGGGGCAAGGCAAGAGAAATTTCGGCTGTTATTCATGGATGACCCAAGGCGGTTCCAGCCGGGGAAATGCCGCCACAAACGCAACCTTGACCGCCGCTCAATATAAGGAACAGTTTCTTCAATGATCGATCTACTTCCCCAAAGAGATTCATCTCCTCCTCTCTGTCTTTCCCTCTCTCACTCACTCACTCTTTTACTGATCAAGAAATGGCAGAGTGCGCTCCACGCTTTCCGGCAGGGTTAATTTTAAGGAGATCTCGGCTGATCCAGCTGGATCCAATTCCGGCGCAATCATGGCTTCACTCGCCGGGCCAAATGACGCCACTTGTCGGCGGCTCGCATTGATTAAAAGAGCCCACCACACCAAAGCAATCACCATCGGCTTTGCGCCAGCGACTAGATAGGCCTCGAAATAATAACGGGGGCAAACAAGCTGCCGCCCTGGCGCGATAGCAGCCTCGAGAGCTGAGAGAGTGAGAACGAAAGGCCGCCGCCGAAGTAAACTCCTTCGGCTTCCAGCGCTCGGTAAGCTCTCTCGTCTTTTAGCTACTTCGCCTCGAACCAGCTGGAATTCGAGGCTCCGCAAAATAAAAGCTGCGCAAACTGCACCAGCAACATACCAAGCGCATGGCTCACTGAGAGGGAAACAGAAAGAGGGGGGAGAAACGAAACAGTTTCCAATTCGAAGGCTTTTGACCGAATGAATGTGAGATGATACTCGTGGCAGGTTGCATTCAAAGGAAACCAATTTAAAGCAAGGCCCGATGGCTCCTTCGGCGCGCCCCGCCAACCTCCTTGAATTTTAATTTTATTAAAGCCTCGCCAAATATTGCTCTATCGTTTGAATGAGTTCAAGAGGCTCTCCTTTTCGATGTGAATTGTGCCATCGGCTGCTGCTCGCTCCGATATCGAAAGTACATTAAATTGTATGCATAACTAAGCGAGTCCCCCGCCAAGTGACTTAGCGCGTTCCCCAGGCAAACAGATGAAATTAACTCGCAGAGATATGTATATTCAGGACGGTCCTCCAATCCCCTAGTTAAATTGTATTTAATTTGAGAGGAGAGAGACAGCCAACCACCACCACCACTTTCGTCAACTGGAAATGTCTCACTCATAAAGCTGACTTGAACTTTACCCTGAAGTTTGATCGATTCAAGGAACAAGCAGTGGAATGATTTACTTGGGGGATGAATAAAAGTAAGAGTGATCCAGGAGGGAAGAAGTATCGTGTACGAAAAGGCGGCGACGACGCCGTTGATCACCTGGGGAGACGATGCCCCAGGGACCCCGCAAGAATAGCCTTCCTCCACAGGGTAATTTCAATCTCCCTCGGTCTTATTGAAAGCCCGCTCCCCCGACGAACGCGTACTTATCACAGCGGGCGGCCAATTACCTTAATATCGGAATACCTAGTTTACGTAACAGTCACGCGCGTACGGCACACGTCCCTTTTTCTCTTCCGTTGGAATTACAGGATTCCTCCTAATACAGGAATCAATTAATGGAAAAACGTCGAAAGCAGATTCCTCGCCGCTTGAAATCATTCTAGCTCAATGAAATATGTAGCCCTTGGAATTTCTACCTTGGGACAAAGCGGTTGAGTTCTATCAAGTGGTATCACGTATTCATATGCGAGGAGAGCAATTCTCCCTCAAGCTAAATTAGATAGTTTAAAGGGAGTTCCCAGGAGATGGCTATTCAAAGGAGCGTGGCTTGGCGAGCGATCAGTTTCTCTCTTCATTTCCCTGGGAGTTGATCCCCTTTCCCTCTGAGTGGTAAGGGCGCCGCGTCGCGTCGCGTCGCGTCGGCCAGGGATCGCTCGAGTTAGTAAAGCAACCGCAGCGGGTCCGCATGCGATCAAGAGAATCGATCGCTCGCGCATTTCATTAGAGTTCTGAGGAATGACGGAAGCGTGACGTTAACGACGCCCGGCGCCGCTCTCCAGGCGCGAAGCGTCCCGGGACCATTTCTCATTCGGAGCTCGACGCCTATCGGCAACGAGGGCCGTCTCGCTCTCTCTCTCTGTATCTGTGTGTGTCTAACGCGCGATGCTTGAGCTTCCATTCCACCCTCGCCGCGTCTGTTGAACTCACCTACTGACAAATGGAAAGGAGCCTCGGATACACGTGACACGGGAAGAGGAAGAAGGCACGGCTCGCCACGACGAATCAAAGGAACCCGATCGCAGATCAGCTCTGATTCCTCCTTGGAACTGTCAGCTTTTCACCAAGCTCGGGATCAACTGTCTGAAACAGAAGTAAAGTGGCTCGGGAACTGAGGCAATCGGAAGATCGAGGACGATATGATGCGTCAAGGACACTCCGATCTCCAATGGCGAGCAATGCCTTCTTCTCGCCTTGAGAAAGGACTCTCGCGTCCCTTTGCCAAGAAGGCATTACTCATTCAGCAGGATGCGTGTGTGTCTGCCCTGCGGAAATGCCAAGTCGATCCTATCATTAGGGACATGGAGAGAGTTCAATTAGTTAGCCCTGCTCTAATTCAACTGTCGACTACTTCGTGCCAGTAGCTCGCGCGCCAACCCTCTCCCTCCCTCTCCCTCTCTCTTTACTAATTCATGCCACCGCAATTCCATTTGGAGTTCGACGGGTAAACCCTGCGCCTGTTTGCACAGGGAATGCAAGCTAACTGCAACTATGCAAGATCGCAATGATACCTTCGATGTTCACTACACGTTCCATCCTAGTGCTTTCTGTATGAGTTCATACGCACACCTATGAACCACCTATGTCGATGTTATCCATTGGAAAATCTATTTTCCATCGCTTTGCCATTAGTCGAATGGAAAGGAAAAAATGTCTCGCGGAAAATAGTGGTATGGATGACTGGTATTAAGTGTAATAGGATCATTTTGTATAAGAGAACACGTTGCGAGTGAAGGCCAATCATTTTATGATGGAAGTTTCTGTTGTATCCATCCACCTACTCTATTTTCCAGGTTCTATTAACCTAGCGCGAGCCAGTCAAGGCCGAATTAAGGACACTATCACTATCTTTAAAAGGTGGTGATCCTTTCTCTGAGGAATCGAGGGAACTCTGAAAGAAGCGATCCTCGAAGGAATGGCTCTGTGCCCTTTACGAGATGACAATAGGAAGCTCGCGCTGCCAATAAAGCTCAATTTCATGGGATCAATGTATGTGGAGAAGTCGAGGATGGGAATTCGATTCAAACTGAAAGTGTCAAAGGGAGAAGAGTGGCTAGGGGTTGATGTTGGCGTCGATGGAGAACCAGTGAAATTCGACTGGCAGAGTAAATCCATCGGCGGACAGCCGACGATTGGTCAGCTTCCATTTCAATGGAGCACTTCTGCCCATTGTAATTCGACTTCCATGTCAATGCCTTTGATTCCCAGTGATCCTTTTATTTCGGCTCATCCTATTTCCAATGTTTCCCAGCCGGAGGAGACTTGTTTTCTTTTTCCTGGCGTTAGTTCTGCCTTCGGAGGCGAGCCAGTCGCTTTATGCTTTGGAGTACGGGAAAGTTTGCGCGAGAGATCTGAATAGAAATGATGGGGCGAGGAGCCACCAAAGCATCTCAGCCGCCAGAGCAGCACTGCACCGCCGCCGCGACTGGCGTGCAAGGATCGAAATCCAAGGAGTCACACCCGGCTTCTTTGGGTGCACTTCCTTCGCCCGTTGCTTTTTCCTTCGGAACAGATGGTAGAATTCCTCGCGCTGGCAGATTTCCATGACTCCTCGAACTCGATAAAGCTGGCTATCCGGCACCAGGGATTATCGAACTCGAACCGCACCGCCACGATTAAATGTACCAACCACCAACCCCCATTCCCCACCCCTCAACCGATGCTACTTGCATTACGGTACCTATTTTTCCTGGCGATTAAGTCCTGCAAGAACAGCAGTTAGGAAAGCTCGAGGTTCTCAGTGGGAAAGCAGACACTTTAGAAGGCGCGAGGGCAAATATTTTTCTGCCAGGAGTTCTTTATCGAGGCGAGAGCGAGCAAGAGAGAGAGTGCTCTGCGGGGTTGCAATCAAATGTCAAGATGGAATGAAGTAGGCGATGGATGCGAGGCTGGATACGGTTGACCTTGAGCAGTCTGCGCTCCTCGATCATCGATTAACGCGGGCTCCGGTGCCCCCCTAAAGCCACTGCTACCCCAGAGCTTGGGAGGAAAGCGTGGCGAGATATGATATCAAAAAGCGATAACGACGATAAAGCGAGCCTCTGTCCTCCTGGGTGCTTCGTGACTGCACCCGTTTATTTCAGGCCGATCGGCCCGCACGGATTCACCCTGCCGATCGATCCTATTTCATTAATACTGTCAATATTACTAAGATAAATAAAGAGGCCGAGGGCAAACCGATGGCGCGCCAATCAAGCGCACGAATATGAACGGCTATGTGTATGTGTGCTCCGCTCGCATTTGCTGCTGCCGTCCGTCCGCCACGATCCGTATCGATAAGCACGCAAAAGCTGGATGATAGTGAGGAGTGAAGAAGCGGAGGGAGAAAGTGAGTATGCGCTGGACGAGATGGTCCCTTCGATGAGGAGTAGAGAACTGACACTTACCTAAAGGCTACCCTGTCAGCATGCAGGAGTAACTCAGAGAATCCTGCGGGGGAGCGCGCGGCTTTTAGAGTGGGTCCGCTCTTATTAGAAATGATCTATCTGCTCTCCCATACGCGAGTACGTCTTTCCTGAAGCGGGTGTGCGCGTGTGTGGCATGTAAAGCCAGACTTTGGAACCGGTGTCACCCGGCCGGAAGAATAATGCCTCTGAAGACTATATACCAAGAGAGCCTTAGGATCGAGAGGCTAAGGGTAGTCTTAGGGAGTTAGAGTGAAGGGTGGTGCGGGCGAAGGTAAACTCCGAAAACTGGATTGCAAGTGGACCGCAACAGGGTTGCGCTCGACGAGTGGAAGTAAGGAAGGAAGTAAAGAAGGAAGGAAGGAAGGAAGGAAGGATGCGAGAAAGGGGTGAGTGAGAAGCGGCCGAAGGAAGAAGGGATCTGCAATCGACAGGCTGGCAGGAGAGAGGCTCGCAAGAGCAAGTCCCTCTCTAGCTATCCCTCTCCCGCTCGAGTGACTAAGAGAGAAGAACCCCACTACAGAAGGGAAGAGAGATTTGATAGTGAGAAGAGATCGTCGGAGAACCGCGTGGCAGGAAGTGTCGCGACGCACTGCTGCTTCGTGGCTGGAGAAGCCCACCACCCCCGTCGGCACGAGCTACCCCCACTCCCGGCATTCGGGACTACGGCACCTTGCAAGCCCGTGACACACCCCCGCAACTCTCCCTCGATCCCTCTCACTCTCCTATCGGCCTCTCTTCCTCTCGGTATGATAACGCCAATCCAGGGGTCGGCCGGGGGTACCTACCACCTTCCTTGCCATCGGAACCCCGGCGACTTTGCGGCTTTTGCCACCGTCCGATCTATCCTCCGCTTCACCTTCCTTCCATCCTCGCTTCTCCTCTCAACCAGCCAACTCTGCCCTCCGCTCTTTACCCCTGCGAGCCTTGCAACCCCTTTGCAACGCCGGAGCAAGCTACATAAACCGCCACTCCAAACCAGAAGAGCATCGCAGTTTGCCCGCCCTGTGACTGCCGACACTTGTAACTCGACACCGGTAACCGATCTCTCCCGGAAGTAATCTGTAACGAGCATCCCTTGGCTTCCGCAATCGCTAAGGGATGCTGCGCCAAAGGGACGCCAGTAGGGAGGGCTACACTTGACGTTGCAATTCGATATATGCTTTCAACTGGAGACCCTGCGCGACTGAAGCTGAATGCGACGACGGCGACGACGGCGGCCCTTTGAGACTCGCTCGAACAATCTTCGAGACAGAGTTTGTTAAAGCCCGCACCGCCCGCCCTCTAATGATAATGACACGATCAGAGTTATTTTTAGTGGCGAAGGTTGCCTTGCTCGTTCATGTCCCAGTGGCGATGATCTGCTATGTGGTTCTTGCCGCCCTTCGCGCTCGATAAGCTTCGGGGATGATGTTACTTGTAGCTGGCAAGGTGCACTCATTCGGCTGTGTGTTTCAGCAAGCACCTTTTCCAGCCGGTGAAGGAATGATCGTAAACGAACGGCAGCCTCGTAAAATTCAACGACAAATCATTACGTGCTTCTCACTCGCGGCACCTCCCTCTCTCTTCCTCTTCAATATATCGATGTCCACGTGCCTCGTCGACTAAATACTCTTTGATTAGCATTTTTATTTATACGCCTCGTCACCAGGCTGCTTTCCTGTGGCCGAGCTCGTCTTTACACCACTCTCTCTCTCTTCTCAGTATGTATGGAATATAAAGTGAATCCTCCACGAGTCCTGCCACTGAGTGCATACTTCCTTCTCACCTTCCCTCCTTTCGTACTCGCGTTCCCCGTGTATTTACACCGCGCATCTCTGCTCCCACACACTTATTAGAATTACTCGGCATAGCAAGGACTGTGCATATACCTCGGCCAACCTTGGACCACCGGCTGCGATGCATAATCGTAGTAGAAAGCAGAAGGATCCGATCTCGAATAATTACTGGGATTCCTGCGGGCGTGAAATCTCTCCGATTTAATATGCGCGTGGAGCAAAGCCAGCGAATCTCGCCGGCTTTATCATTAGCAGGCTGGTAGTCTGCTATCTGTCAAAGGTTTCGATGAGATAGATACGACTCATTTAGCGTACTCATTGGGACGCGCAAAAACCGTGCGATACCAGGCGGAGCGTGTGCGTGACTCAGAGGCGAGTAGTGCGAGGAGACTTTATCTGCAGCGGCTAACGGCGAGCGAGCGAGCGAGCGAGTGAGTGCCGGCCAGATACATTTAGAGTGGCGTCAGTCGTTGGAGATCAGTCGGTCCCGAGCGAGCGACAACGATCTGCGTGCCAGCTTCTCCTTCTACATCTCTCAGGTAAATAATACGCGCATCTCCGCTCTCTTCAAACGACCAACTCTCTACTTCTACCCTTTGTCTCCGCGACCCGCATAACAAACCGGTTAAATTTAGTCGACAATAACAGTATGCATATGCGAGCCGAGCCGGCGCGGCGTGTAGTGCGTCGTCCGGCAGAGGGTCGCAAGTGGCATAGAGTGAAAGTAAATGGGTTCATTCGCCGCGATCATTGTGCCGGCCGGATATGCCCATAACATGTACACTGCCGATGATGAATAGAGGCGTGCGAAAAAAAATTCCTCCCAAGCACTGGCGAAAGGAAAGGTGAGGTGGCGATGCGGTGGGAGTCGCTACGGGAAATCCCAATATTCTCGGGAAAAACGTGTCGGGAAGATCAATGTGCCAGAACGCGGATTAAATTTCAACACGTCGAACCTCTCTCTCTATGTATCCGAACGATAAGTATAGAGCGCCCTACGAACAGGGAGGCAGAGCGAGTAAGATAGAAAGTGATCGAGAGGGAGGTGGCAGAAGGTGAGCAGATAAAGTAGCAGAGAATCGTGTAAATAGAGTGCATCTGCCGCTTGCAAAGTGTATTGTCATACCCATCCTTATCTTTCACACTGTATGCATCCTGAATTAAGAGGCTTATGTCCCCGCTTGATTAGTAGGTGTACGCATCACTGAAGGACGATGGCCTGGATCATAACTCTCGGCTGGCTTCTCGCCTTCCAGGCGCATCTATCCTATCAGGTAGGGAAAAGTAAGAAAAAGCCGAGCATGATCTAGAACGCTGAGTAATCGCGGAGAAAATGGGAGGCAGCGCGGAGATAAAGGCCGAAAATACGAAAACGATAGCTCGTAAATTGCGAACAACACTTGACCGTAGCCCTATCTCCTCCGGCATCAGTAGCGCGTCTCCCATCTCCTCGGGGATTTCGAATGCTATCGAAAACTAATATTGATAATATTCACTGGCATTGCGCAAACGATGATACAGATCTCGAAGCCCGAAGACAAAGAATATGTGGCGGCGGTCGTGGAATTCGCACCACGTGTTTACAGTGGGAATGGATCGCAGACTGTTAACGAAAACGCCTTGAGATATTTGCAATATATCGAGAAGGCTAGAAAGGCTGTGAGTATTTGATTAATGAGATGGAACTCGGACAAGAGATGATAACGCGCACTTTTCAGAATGCTGACATAATAGTTTTCCCGGAAGACGGCCTGACTAGTGTTAGTTTCCCAGGCCTAGCCGAGATGGACCATTGGACCACCTTCATCCCTGACCCCTCGCAGAATAGTACACCCTGCACTGAGGATAATCTAGAAATGAGCAGTGTGAGTTAACAGCCTTTCCATTCGATTTATTCCGAGTGAAAGGTAACTCGAGAATCTCTTGTGACCGGCAGGCTCTCAAAAATATATCCTGCGCGGCCAAGGAGAATCGAATCTACGTGGTGATCAATATAGCGGAGAAGGCTAAGAGGTGCATCAATGAGAAATGCTCCAAGCAGGAGACCATCTACCACAATACGAACGTCGTGTTCGATCGTACGGGGAAAGTAATCGCAAGGTAGAGCTCATCAGGATTTATGCTGTTGTATACTTGTTTCTAAGATACTGTTATCGAGGCCGGGAGAAGATCTATTTCATTCATCCAGCTTCCGATAATAAACAGGTACCGTAAGGTGAACCTGTTCGATGAGGAGCAATTCAGCGTTGCCGCCGTGCCCGAGGTCGTCACGTTCGAGACTGATTTCGGCGTTAAATTCGGCACGTTTATCTGTTTCGACATACTGTTCCACGTGCCGGCTCTCAACCTTACCAGGCAGCACGGCGTGACTGACATTGTCTACAGCACCGCTTGGTTCTCCGAAATACCGTTCTTGACAGGTAAAAAACATCGTAATATCAGTAGGATCATGTAAACCACGTGCGTGACGAGACTTGATCTAACGGAGAGAATAATCTTCTTGTTGTGAACTGATAGCCGACCAGACGCAATTCGGCTGGGCGTACTCGGAGAATGTAAACCTCCTCGCCGCAGGATACAATCGGCCCAAGTCCTCGACGACTGGCAGCGGGATTTATTTGGGTATTTTCGAGAAGCACACTCCAATAAAACACACCTGCTCACGCGAGCTCGCATTACCAAACCTTTCTTCCCGCAGGTCGCAAAGGAATTGCCAGAGCGATATACGCGCGAGAGGAAGGCGACCAACTGTTGATCGAACGTGTGCCGAAAATCGGCAAGCAATCGGTTACCGATGATGAAAAAACAAAGACAATGTCGGACGTCGATCCCAATGGAGAGGAAATTAATGAAACATGGGCGGATATAGATTTCCACTTCCAGGACAACATAACCAGATTCACTTCGATGATCGTTGATGGACAGATTCACAAAGAACTCTGCCATGACAGTTTTTGCTGCACATTCAAAGTGGACATTTCTACCGTTGACCCCAAAGTCAAATATCGCATTGCCGTGTTCAATGGCCGGCGATTGTACGGCCGGCATGTCGAAGCGGCCGTTGAAGTCTGCGGACTTATTCAATGTGCCAATGATTCACTGGAATCTTGTCCCTCGAGCAAGCGATCCAAGACAATTTTCAGTGAGATCAAAATCTCCTCGACATTCCACGAATACCAGACTAATCTGGTGATGCCGAGTACCTTGAATTCATCGATACTTCCGATCACGAGTTTCTCGTATGACCAGTTTGCGCACGACGATCACGTGCACATCGAAATGGTATTAAGCGAGCCAACAAAGGACATCGTCACCTTCGGCTTGTACGGAAGGATAATAAGCAAAGACGGAGAGGATAGTGCTGGCACAGCAAACCTTCCAAGCTTTCCTCTAATTTTCAGCCTAGCACTTGGCTTAATCTTAGCTTTAAGGTCACGCGTTTGACTATTTAGATAAGTGAACTTTGTAATGTACGTGTACGAATGTATGTATAATGGCCTCATGTAAATATTCGCCAACGACGACAAACAGTTTATGGTATCTCATTTATTCCTTTCGACCTGTTTTCCTCCTGACCATGAAAGTACATGTTTACAATGCGTTCCAACTAAAGAAACATCGAGGAATCCGTTGTTACTCATACTTGCTGCATACCTTTCCGTTATCTGTTTTGTTACTAGCGATAGGAATGGTATTTTCTGCAAGTTTCCCAGGAAACACGAGGTTCAACAAAAAATGCCTCGCTTTTCCTTTAGCGAGGACGACTGAAACACTGTCGAAACAGAAGCTACGTCTCCTGGGAGAGACAAGAGAACATCTCTTTCCCGTGGCCCGTCACGAACCGACACGATCTTACATGCCCGAACATGTCGAGAGCCGTCGTCCTCACCCTACGGAAATACGAGGCCGCCAGGTTCCTATCTGTAGGAATCCCAAAATTCCGTGAACTTGTCACTGGAAATTGGAGCGAGCGGATCAGGTGGGCGCACACGGATATCCCGGGCTGGAATTTCGACGAGTACCGGCGGAAATCCTTGGAGGATCCTCGCGCGTCCACGTCCGCCAGTCTAGAAGAACGCAAAGGCCAGGAGTATGCTACAACTTTCGGTAGGTCAGAGTTTCAGGAGCTGATGAAAATGTCTGGACACGAATCCCAGCATTTTCCCTCATCTTCTCTTTTTCGCTAACTCTCAAGGGCTAAATTAATTTACAGTGGCCTGGGTGGCCACCCTCTACGGAGTGAAATCGCACGCAGTTCAGTACATTCTCTTTATGTCCGCATCTCGTGACGTATTGGCTGAAGCCCGAATCGAAGTGAAACTGTCGGAAATTCCGGAAGGGAAAACTGCGGCTTTGAAATGGCGTGGAAAACCCCTGTTTGTCTTTCACCGGTATAATTAGCTTGTGGTCAGCAAGGCTCTGTCGCAATCCAATCGACCAATACTGCTCTTTTGCTTAGTACGAGCTCTCTTATCGAACAAGAGAGGCAAGTGTCGTTAGCGGAATTACGGCATCCTGAGAGCGACGACGAGAGGACACGAGGCAGACCGGAGTGGCTGGTAGTAATTGGTGTCTGCACACACCTGGGCTGCGTACCCATACCGAATGCCGGCATAATAAACGGGGGCTTCTATTGTCCCTGCCATGGCACGCACTTCGACGCCTCGGGGCGTGTACGGAAAGGCCCGGCTCCTACCAACCTCGACATACCCGAATACAAGTTCCTCGACGAGGATACAATACTCGTTGGCTGATCCCAACTCTACCATGTACACCTTTATCTATCTTTAAGTGTTCATCGACTTACACGAACCGTCCGTGAATTTTTCACTCACCTCACGTGCGGGCATCTACTGTGAAAGTACATTTATAATGCACGACTAGGAAATTCTTGGGTTCGACCGCGCTAGAATTAGAGATTACTCTATGATATCGCTACTGTCTTCTTCTGGCTGTTTGCGAAGAAAGCAATTGATTTCTAAATAAGATACTTGACTTGTGTATACGAGATTCCTTTGGATTTCGATGAATTGGGTTTAATGAATGAATGTTCACTGTTCCACAAAGAAAACTTATTGCAAAATGCGAGAGAAACTTAGTGTTTTGATGTATCTGCACGGCCGGCAAGTGTACACAGCTGAGAGGGAGATATTTTAGTATGCAGGCCGGTCGGTTACCAACGGAGAGTGAGGCCGGCCGATAATGAGACGGTCCATCACGAACTGAGAATAATATCTGCGGGATAAGATGCCGCGAGCGAGATGAACATTTCTTTCTAGTGGTGCGCGCACCGTCGCAATCGACCGAAGAAAAAGCCGGTCTATTTATAGATTCGAAAAGGACGTAACAAGGCTGTGGACCCAGGAGAGCAGCGCAGAGTCTCCGCGTTGTCCACTGCGGGAGAAGCGTGTCGCCAATTACTTGTTCCACCTTCGGATTTTGGCTGACGAGCATTTACCCATCGTCAGAACTATCCGCTCTGCTCTCTGCACTGGCCACCCCTCTCCGTTTACACTTTCTCTCTCTCCTCACTCTTGCTCCCCCTTTCTCTCGCTTCTGGGAGGATGCAGGCACATCAAAGCACAGCTGATCTCATCCTTCAAGAAGAGCAGCCCCGCGTTTTCCCGACGTGAGATCCCAACACCGTCGCGCGCGAGTTTGTCAGTGCTCTCGGATAACGCACGCTTCCCTCGCCGTCAGTGTGAGAAACTCTAGACGATTCAAAGGTAGAATCGAGAAAGTCATAAAAGTAGTCATGTCGAAATCCGAGGCCCCGAAATACGTGACAGCCCTCTTCTCCTTCAAAGGGAAGAATAACGACGAGGTGCGTGCGAGTGCAATCACGTGAGCGCTTGTGTGTCGTTGGAATATTATATTCCGAGTGGTTTTATTCATCTCTGGCATTTGATCTTCCGCACTTTTCCAGCTGTGCTTCAAGAAGGGTGATGTGATCACGATCACACAGATCGATGACGAGGGATGGTGGGAAGGAACGCTGCACGACAAGACTGGTTGGTTTCCGTCCAATTATGTCAAGGAATATAGGCCTCCAGGTACGAAGAAAAAAGATCCGCGGTAACCCGATTATACTTCCTTCTTGGCATAGTTAAAAAAATCAATAACGATATTTTTGCACAGAGGCTGGACTCTCCTCTGTCAAGAGCTCGCCGGAAAAAAGTCCCCAAGAGTCGCCAGTACACCAGAAATTAAATAGAGATATAGTTTTGAAGGATATTGTGGACTCTGAGAAAGTAAATGTAGCTGAGTTACAGGGATTACTAAATAATTTTCTACATCCCTTGGAAGCTGCTAATATGTGTGTACCTCAATCTTTAATGCTATGCAATACCAGAACATTTTCTTAGCCCATGACTCATTGATGGATTCTTTTAGATTAAAAAAGGAGGAGTACAAACAATTACTGGGAAATATACATGAAGTACTGGAGGCTCATCAGAGGCTACTGACAAGTTTAGAATCTACCTTATTACAAGGAACAGCTGCAAGGATAGGGAATCTTTTCCTAACTCTTGCACCAAGACTTAAAACCATTCACACTAATTATTGTAATAATCATCCACAAGCTGTATGCATACTAGATAGATATAGGTGTGCAAATAACTCCATTTCATTGATAAATAAAACAAAAGAGTACTCTATTTCCCAACATTAATTTATTATTGCAGAGATGAATTAAATGAGTTTATGGAACACACAGGTGCTATTGCACCAGGGATATTAGTACTAACTACTGGCTTAAGTAAACCTTTTAGAAGGTTGGACAAGTACTCAGGAATGCTGCAAGAGTTAGAAAGGTATACGGAAAAGAATCATCCTGACAGAGGTGACACACAGCGAAGTATAGCTGTGTACAGAGAGATTGCGGTAAATTTTTAATGATCCTAACAGGTCCAACATAAAATTATACTTCTATTATACAGAGTATCGCTTTCAACATCTAGGAATGCTGTGCAACTATTCGAAAACAACGAGAACTTGCACTGCAAGTACTAACCAGTGGTATCAAGGGATGGGAAGGAGAGGAACTGAGTTCTCTCGGCGAAATTTTACATGTGGGATCCGTGGCACTAGCGATGGGTCACGATAAACGAGATAGATATTTTGTATTATTCCCTTCTACCTTACTGGTCTTGAGCACCAGCGCGAGAATGAGTTCCTTCGTTTACGAAGTATATGCGCTTCTACTCTACCATTCCAATTGCACTCGCGTATAGCACGTTGTTCCAAAAATACTCGATTACTCTTTTCGCAGGGGAAACTACCACTAACCGGTATCACAGTCACGCAAACAGAAGATACCGATGAGCTACGAAATGCTTTTGAGATATCAGGTAAGATTCACAAGAGGAATATAAGTTTTTATCGATATATGAAACTATTGACTGGGATATGATTTTCTATTAGGACCGATGATCGAGAGCATCATGGTATTATGCGCTACGAAAGACGAACGGCAACGTTGGATAGATCTGTTAGTGCAAGAACCATGCACTGGTCTATTAAAGTCACCGACTATGCCTCGAGTGAGTTACAACCAACCGCCTTATGCGCGACTCTCAAGATTTTTTGCTAGGCTTGTAAAGAAAAAGATCATACACGCCGATTTGGTGAAGAAGTTACTCTATATTCAATATGTAATGAGACCCGATCTAAGTGGCGTCAAGATGCGACGGCGCAATGTCACCACGTATGCTATTATTCCAGCACGGCCGAGCCAAGCGCGATCTCGTTCTTCCTCTCTTTCTCCGTCTGAAACTCACCCGCGATCTAGATCGAACTCCGACACCACTGTAACCGAGACTGAAGAACCCCGCCAAAAACCGCGTGTACTTCGAAAATCTACTTTGAAGCTAGACGTAAAATATGCAGTGGGGGAGGTTGATCTACGTACAGTGGGGGTTGATAGCGCAACTAATTCCTATACAAATTTCTCGGGAAGGGCTGGTTACGAGGATCCGTCCATTCTCGAAAGTAGTAAAAGTTTACCCGTGAGTGGCCATCACGAGCCACCAGCAGCGTGTTCTGATTTTACTGCGGTTTCGTTCCCGTGTAGTCGTAATTTATCTCGTAATCGTTCTGATGTGAACTGCGAACACACGGGTTCGGGTGTAGCTATAAAGTATTGGAAAACTATCGAGTTCTCTCCAAAAGAAGTGGAAACTGATGTAACATCTTTAAGAAGCACTGGAGGTCAAGATTATATATCTCTTAATCCTGGTATTATTGGAGCTGAATTCGGTGAATCTAGCCGAGACGGTGTCAGTATGCGTTCATCTGACTCTGGTATGGCTGAAAGCTACCGATTCTATTCGTCCGATATCAATTCGTCCTGTAAATCATTCACACGAGGAAGCAATAAATATACTACTGGTCCGGTGGGCACGTCCTGCAGTGAGAGTGAGAACGATGAGAATAAGTTTGAGCATCAATGCATATGCACTTCGCCCTTTGGATCTACACCGCGTGACAGTACACATTCCTCCGACATGGCCAGGAATGTAGACGATGCCTTTGGATATCTACTATTGCACGATACAGATCCAGAAGAAGATAAAGAAGAGTGCACTTCCCCCAAGACAGACAATCAGAATGTGAAACGGAAACAATTACGATTCACACAACCGATTCCTTATGCCCATCAAACTGTCGTTAAAAAGGCTCCAAGAAAACCAGCACAAGCCGTGGAAGTTAAAGTGGAAGATGTGCCTGAGCAGACAAGCCAAACTTTTACGTCTGGACTCTACGCACATTGGTGGCTGAAGAAATCGATTCCCTTATCTGGATGCACGGAACAAGGCAAGCTTCCATGGCATGGCTGTTTTCTTTTTTGACTGGGTTTTTAACTTTACTCATTTTTGCTACTAATTGTTATTTTCCGCAACGAGCGTACGCTTTCGCGTTCACAGCCATGTTGTGTGAAGTAAGCTTTCGCTTTGCTAATAAGAGACTGAGACCAAAGAGAGGTCTCGAGTCAAATCGCGAAAATACCGAGACAGAAATGAACGCGTGTCTTCGTTGCGTTCTTAGTACCCCGTAGGTTTAGAAATATCAAATATCAAAAGTAGGTAGGGCATGTCTTCATCCCATCATCACGCAGGATAATTCGTTGAATCTGCCAATGTTGTATTCCTCACAAGGTATCTTTTCTTCTTATTCCTCTTCTAACAGATGAACAATCCGTTGAATGGGAAGTTGCCACAACCACCCCAACCACAGCCACAACAGCGAGTTCCAGTGGAGCCAAGTCCATCCCCAGGAACTAAAAACTCTTGGAGTATAGCTTGTTTACGCCCAGCTCCTCCTCTCTATACACTGAAAACTTTTGGTATGGTTCCTCTTCTCGTCGATCGCAGAATAATACTGCATCTGCAGTTGCTCTTCATTTAAATCTTGTATATCTTCCAATGATGAGTCTTCTTTTTGTTTCAGACGAACGTCAATTTGAGGAAGATGCAATTATACTGAGGGTGATAGAAGGGTATTGTTTGTCAGTCAATAGTCGATTCACTGTCCATTCTGGGGAGTCGAGCTGTACGTTTTACCACACTTTGTCTCAAATGAAGTAGGAAAAGCCATATTCCTCTTATGATACTCATTGATTTTCAGCTGTGTTGGATTATGATTCACAAAAATCACGCGATAGAGTATCATTGGCACAAAATAGGGGTAATTGGGACATGTGTAATAGGTAAAATCAATAAGAAATTATTCCTAGAAAACATGCTAAAAAAGAGCAAATTCACACTTGCGCATTTTCTTTTCAGGACACTTTCGGAAACGGTGAGGACATTGAAAAGTCAAATGACAGATTTGCAATCGCAAATGTCACTGCTAACAAAGCAGCTAGACGAGGAAAGGCGATCAAGGCTCTCGCTAGCTGCTATTGTAAAACGCAGTATGGGTGTGATAGACTGAATGCAAAATGCAGAAATTTTTATAAAGAAATCATGGCTGTCCATTCGTGGTTCCAGTTTCGTGGAACAGCCAAAATATTTTCGATAATTCGCACATTCGTTACGACGCACGGCAAACATGCCACGTATTGGGAATGTTATTGTTAAATTGTAAATTTTATCGGACACTGTTGCATTGAGGGTGTATAGATACAGATGCAGAAAGGAAAGAGGATCTAATTTTTATATCTCTTCACTATCGCTGTAGTTTGTAGTAATCTACACCAGTTGATGTATGCACAATGAGAAGCAGAGTATTCATTTACTGCATACAAATCTGGAGAAGAATTCTTGAAAATACGATTTAATGACAAAGTGACCTATGCTGCTCAATACAAGAAATGTAAATTAGGAAATTCAGATATTATTAATGATGTTGGCACTGATTCTTCTCGTACAAATGACCACGTTCTAAGTGACTTTAAAGTTTATACAATTAATTAAAAAGACATTTCAATAGTTCATCGTTGCTTATTCTTTATCCTCTCCAATTCGTTCACCCTGCTCCTAGCATGTTCCAACCTATGCCAAGCCATTTGAAGTACTTTCTGACTAGCATAACCAGATCCTTCGTGTGGTTGTCCTAAAAGAAAGTTGTCCATTTGAAGCACAATTAACATTGCTAAAAGATCACTCCTGGAATTAGATCCAATACCTGTTGAAACCTGAGTAAGATAATTAATTTGTTCGCTCAATTTAGATTCTACGTGACCCAAACTTTTTAAGAATTGATGAGTTTGACCCTCAGCTTGCTTCAGGCTGGATTTCTCCTTGCTTAATTCCATGAAAGCTTGGCCTGTTTATCGAAAATGACAAGGCTGTCATAATTATAAACAACGAATCGAAATATCAATATGTCGATTCACGAAATATCATGCTTACCAGCACTTTGGAGACACATTATGATATCCTTCTCGATCGACTCCAAAATTTGAATTCTTTCCATCGGCGGAGTCATTTTGCAATTGCATACACTTAACACTACTCGTAAAAAATATCACGCCGAGAAACGGAGCACAGAATACTGAACTTCAGTAACTGAAGACGCACGACAAAAGTAAACAATCGGTGCGCAAACACTGGCAGTGACATGCAGAGAATAAGGATGATATGAAATGAACTTACAGGCAGAAGCAGGCAGGACTTATGAATAGGTGGTAAGGAAGACAACAACGGGATATGCGTTCTTTCCGATGTAGGAGAACCCCGAGATGGCGAAGGCGTCTACAGACTAGATGGAGCTACCCGAAAAAAGAGAATAATTTCAATTTAAAATAGTTGTATTAGTATTATTCCATCCAAAAAGTCATTATTGCCCTAAGGAACTAATAATTTCGCTTTTGCATATTGCCAGCAGGCTAAGCTAAGGCTCTGGAATTTATATAACTTCTTGCTTAATGCAAGGAAACATTGCCCGCGAAATTTCAGACCGGGAAAATGTCGGGGAGTATGGGAAACATGGGAAGAAGCATCAGAATTAGACGCAATTAATTATTGAGGAAGGCTTTTCCTTGTGTTTACTAATTCCAGCATTTCTGGCACTGATTTCGTGTTTATTACCAGCGTGAAAGTGTAAACAGTAGAGTGAGGAGTATACTTACGCGGCTGACCGAACACAGGTGCGGAGCACAATGGCAAGCGGCGAGGAAACTGCGCCGGTACACAAAGCACGGTCGGTGAGCTGGAAGACTCGATTGGCTGGAGCGGGCGTGTGTGACCGAGCGGCCGGGTTACCCGGTGTATAAGAAGGCCGGCAGACACTAGCGCTCTTTAGTTTGTGCTGTGCAGTGCAGTGGAGTGCTTAGTCGGTCCAGAAGGAAGGATGCTGCGATCCCGGTCATCTCCGGTAAGTTTAACTATTATTTGTTCAGCTGATGCTATTGCAATATGATATTACTACACATATTTCCAATGCTATTCTATCATTTTATGTACCTTTAATAATTTAAAGTCCTTAAGAGACTTGCATGTATAAATTCAATTGTGTTGAAATTGATGTATCTCTTATTTAAAATGACGCATGGAAATTGAATATTTTTCTCTGCCTGCACTTGATCGAAGTGCTGGGAGGGAAAGGGGGATCTGTTTATTATTTCTTTGCGGCGACCATGGATTTTGGACGGTCTTGCTAGAAGCACTAGCTTGGAAGATAAACATCTAGATTTATTTTTAGCCTACTGTACTGCAACATGTGCCACTCTCAAAGTGGAATGGGAGAATATTATATAGATCATCTCAATAACGTTTTATTTAGAGCTCTTTATAGGTCGGTTCAACTTGAATTAGAATTTAATATCTTGCCACTGGCGAGGCTTGCATTAACAGGGTATTACTTCTTTATCCACATAAATAAATCTTTGCACATTGATGGATTATATTTGTATAATATAGATTTTTCTTGTATTTGAGTTAGTGGGTATGTTCGTCAATGAACCAAAATTGCATGAGACACTTGTTCTGGCTTATTCTCAGCTTTGGGAATGTTTAAACGATGAAAAACATCAAGGGTATCTTGTACAAATTTGTCCATCATCTCTCTTGTGTGCTTGGGTGTTGGTGCAAGCCTTAATTTCTCCTCTCCTTTTGGTACTGTTGGATAATTAATTGCTTGCACATAATGGCCCTTCTCCCGCAATAAAGTATCTGCTATTTGGCTGCATAATAATGGATCCCCTATCTAGAATACAATGCAAATTTTTTAGTCAGTCAATCTTATTCTTTCTACTAATTTTCTATTGGAAAAAGGAATAATTAAGCAATGATCACTCACCTTAACTGGTATTATATGGGATGGCGAAGGTTCCAATGGCAATCCTGCAGCTGATAGAATAGATTTCATATATGCTACATTTTTTTGATGGGTCGACCTTAAAGCTCTGCCTTCATCAGATGCCAAGATTCCCACAGATGTTAGAGCACCATACAAGACTGTAGGTGGTAGGGAAGTAGTAAAGATAAAACCAGCTGCATAGCTTCGTATCATATCTATCAACTTCTCTGTGCCCACAATATAGCCCCCAACATTTCCAAAAGCTTTGCCTAAAGTGCCAGATATTATATCCATCTTGTGAAGGACCCAATCTCTATCACCAATTCCTGCCCCTGAATATCCATAAAGTCCAACAGCATGAACTTCATCAACAAATGTTAAGGCACCGTATTTATGTGCAATATCACACATTTCTTCTAAGGGGCATATATCGCCAGTCATGGAATGTACTGTTTCAAAAGCTACAATCTTGGGTATACTCTTGTCCACTCTGGACAATAACTCCTCTAAATGCTGTGCATCATTATGCCTGAATATATGCTTGGGTACTCTGCTATTCCTTATGCCTTGTATCATAGAAGCATGATTGCCAGCATCAGAGAATATGTGGCACTCTGGTAATAATTTTGCCAGTGTAAACAGGGTAGAATCATTGGCTACAAAACAGGAGGTGAACAAAAGTCCTGCCTCTTTCTGATGAAGGCAAGCTAATCTTTTCTCCAACATTTCATGGCCCATGGAGTTGCCAGATATGTTTCTTGTCCCTCCAGCCCCTGCTCCAAATTTTTCTAAGGCTTCCCTCACTGAATTTGTCACTGCAGGGTGTCTGGACATGCCCAAGTAATCATTGGAGCACCAGACAGTAATAGGTTTCTCTCCCCAAGAGTACTCCATTGCTGCTGGGAATTCCTCAGCCAATCTATTGACTTTCTTGAAGATCCTGTAGGAATGATCCTTCTTTTTCTTCATAATTTGTTCATGGAAGAACTCCTCATAAGGGAAATCTGTCTCCTGCTTTGGCTGAGTGTTTGCCAAATTGATAATATCCTCCTCTACAGCTACACTGGCCTCTTTAACTGCATCCCTCTCTTTTGACAAGAATGGGCATTGATTCTCTATTCCCTCGGGCAGCTGGGGGCTGCTTTCCGATGACTCGGCTATTGTACTGGCCATTCGAGACATGACCGGGCAATGCTGCCGATAGTTCATGATCAACGATGCCCCGTAATTGCGAACATAATTCGCGGAGAGGCGAGTTAAGAACGGGCAAGGCATGTTCACGGAATGACCTGCGTGACATATGGTATCTTTACATAACAGACATGACTCAACAATTTCGAATTTCCATCACAATCTTTTATCTCATGGTTCGTATGATAATGGGGGGTGCGTGCTGCATTCATTGATTGAAATCTCGCAGACAGGAGATACAGGTTGAACGACGAAGTCGGGAGGAAGTAGCGATCGAAAGGAGGAAAGTGGGGAAGTTAATTCACAGTGTCTGCTAGATATCTTGGACGATTAAGGTCAGCCTCGTGCGAGGAAAGAGAAAGTGACTGGAGAGGACGAACACACTAGGGTTTCAACAGTCTCTTCCCAATTGGTGTATGGTTGCTTTACCTTTCTTAGCAGCAATCAACTGACAACTGCTCGCCTGTCGAATCCACTGTCGAACCAGCTGAAATGTTGAACGAGGTTCTTGCTTAACGATAATAAGGTCGAATTTAGTGGCTGATGTCCAAGGCAATCAGTGAGTGCAAGTGCGAGTGTGTGCGCGAAGAGCACGAACGCAAGTAGGGAAATACACTGAATCCACGTCTACTCGGTTTGGCAGCTGGCCCGGGACTGATCCCGTCACCTACAATCTCCCACGGCCACAACCTGACGCATATACTAGCCACGGTGAAAACGTCCAATCAAATCGAGAGATCGAACGTCGAACAGGAGTCGCGCGCCACGAGGATGACCCCCTTTCCTCTTGTATAGTTATCCCACGTCCCCCTTTTTTCCCTTGCGACACTCTTTATTTCTACAGACGTGCCTCATCAATTTATATTATCACGCGTTATTGTTTATCCGCGCAATTAACCGGCTGAATTGGAAAAATATCGCAAGTCACCTTACAAATTCTGTACTAATCAATACGAAACAAATATTTGGTCTGCCAGGATAATCACAAATCGCTCGCTCGAGTCTTTGTCCTCCAGTCAAATCTGTAGTATTACGTAATCGGATGCTAGGATAAAATCATTTCTGGGAATGTATGCGATTCTGGTAGATTAAGGTTTATTCATGAATAGCAACAGGATTCCACATCGACATCTCTCACTATCGGTTATCAGCAGATCTCGACGATCATGTTTATCTAATTGTAAGCGATCGGAAACGGTGCAACACGTGCCACAGCAAGCTTCTTGCGTAACAAATTTTTATATATCCTTGACTCTCGATAGATGCTCGTTTAGCCGTTTAAAGTCGAAACGATGATTGTTACTTTATATTCAACCGGAATTGGTCACGACATGAGCACAAGACTCATTTTTAACTCTGATATCAAAAGCGTCGCGGTGGCATATCATCTTCCATCAGAAGATTGTAAGGCTCTGCTGATCATTCTCTATCACTAACAATGACATTCTGAATTCTGTATCGACTTCAATGTCTCCGAGATAGGACTTATGACTTCCGCAAGTCGTAATCTACATTATGATGGAATAAGCCTACGATTAGTTCGATTATATGAAACTGTCGAAGTGAAATGAAATAACGTGTAAGGTCTGCATCGTGCACGATCCTCTCAACTAGTAATCGACCGGTGATTGAAGATTATTCGAGTTTCTCGTGCGCCGTGAGCATGAGGAGGCCGATTTTAATGCATGGAATTCTAATTAAACTCACTTCCTGTGGGACATGCGGCATTGACGCACGTTCATTACTTAATTAAGTAGTTTCACGTGCACAGGGACACTCGTCCAATCATGTCAATAAAGTGTACGGTATTGTACAAGCAGAGCCGGGCCTCGGGGAATAACAAGAATTGATCAAATCGAGCTATAGAAAAGGTGGCCAGAAAAACATGTGGCCAGTCCGAAAATTCTCTCAGTTCTCAATGATATCATTCTTATTTTGATCATGATAATTTGCAAGTTGCATTACGAGCCGCTCGGTCTAGAGTGCTATCAGTGCTGATTTTAACAGGATTACAGAAAGATACGATCTCTCTAGCATGCCAATATAAGTACATCGGCAAGAAATTGGTCAATGATTTCCCCAATAGGAACTGCCAGCGAAGCAGATAATTTTTTCCCGGAGCAACTCACCATACTGCCGAGAATGTCTAGTCGAGAAGTCCTGATAAGAAATGGTAAAGGATATTACTTCCTCTGTGTGTTTCCTTTGACCGTGCACTTTTTTCCCCTTCGTCAAGCTTTTTAGATGATTGTAATTGTATGAAGATTTTCTTGCGTTATGTTTGGTGTGGCTATTCTTCTGACCAGTTGCTTCCGGACTGCCCCGCGGTGCGTTCTCGACTGACCGAATCCTCTTTGCGACCTGTGCAATTTAATGAAAGTCTTGTCTGATTGCATTGCGGCTTTCCTCGTTTGTGCGGCGACCAATACCCGACCGATTCGCTCTCCCACAGATCGCCTCTACTTACACAGATCCACCACACAAACAGAATTCTCTTCCCATTGCCATTCAGCAGCCGCTCGATCTCGAACACGCGCGTCGCACGACTTCTTGTAATTCAGAGGGTGGCAATTCTTTTCCTTCAAGCGGCATTTTGTGTTTCAAATTGATACGTCGGGGAATCACTCAGATTTCCACTGATCTCTATGCGTCTTCTAGCAAAGATCAACAAGACTTGACATATTCGGCCTTGCAGTATTGAAATTGATATTGTAGATACTTTCCCCTTGCAAATACTATCAAGAATTTTTAAAGATAAGGAGAAAATCATAAATTTACAATCACGAACATTTATTTTCTGATGAATGATGACAAGGTCTTTGAAATGTAGTTGGCCTGGGGCTCTGAAATTTATATCACTTCTTCCTTGATGTAAGAAAATATTCTCCACCAAATTTCAGCCCCGGAAAATGTCGAGAAGTATGGAAAACATGGAAAAAACCATCGGAATTAGGCGAAATTCATTATTCTGAATCGGTTTTCCATGTGTTTTAGGTAGAATTCCGGCATTTCTCCCACAACATTTATGTTTTTTATCCGTTTTGAGACACGGACAATCGAAAAATCAAGCGTTCGTCCCAGTCCCAGAACCTTCGAAAAATCGAAAATTTTTGAAGGGGTATGCCTTAAAAAATTTGCGAAAAAATGAATTTTGAGCTAGAGCTCTGGAATTTTTTCTACTTTCTCCTCGATGCAAAAAAACATTCCCCACCAAGTTTCAACCCCAGGAAAGGTCGGGAAGATAAAAAAACATGGGGAAAACTGTTGAAATGAAATATTCCAGATCGGTTTTCTATGTGTTTTAGGTCGAATTCCGGCATTTCCCCCACAACATTGATGTTTTTTATCCGTTTTGAGACACGAGCAATCGAAAAATCAAGCGTTCGTCCCGGTCCCAGAACCTTCGAAAAATCGAAAATTTTTGAAGGGGTATGCCTTAAAAAATTTGCGAAAAAATGAATTTTGAGCTAGGGCTCTGGAATTTTTTCTACTTTCTCCTCGATGCAAAAAAACACTTTCTACAAAGTTTCAGCCCGGGGAAAGGTCGGGAAGATAAAAAAACATGGGGAAAACCGTTGAAATGAAATATTCCAGATCGGTTTTCCATGTGTTTTAGGTAGAATTCCGGCATTTCCCCCACAACATTTATGTTTTTTATCCGTTTTGAGACACGAGCAATCGAAAAATCAAGCATTCGTCCCGGTCCCAGAACCTTCGAAAAATCGAAAATTTTTGAAGGGGTATGCCTTAAAAAATTTGCGAAAAAATGAATTTTGAGCTAGGGCTCTGGAATTTTTTCTACGTTTTCCTCGATGCAAAAAAACACTTTCTACAAAGTTTCAGCCCGGGGAAAGGTCGGGAAGATAAAAAAACATGAGGAAAACCGTGAAAACGAAATATTCCAGATCGGTTTTCCACCTGTTTTAGGTAGAATTCCGGCATTTCCCCCACAACATTGATGTTTTTTATCCGTTTTGAGGCACGAGCAATCGAAAAATCAAGCGTTCGTCCCGGTCCCAGAACCTTCGAAAAATCGAAAATTTTTGAAGGGGTATGCCTTAAAAAATTTGCGAAAAAATGAATTTTGAGCTAGAGCTCTGGAATTTTTTCTACTTTCTCCTCGATGCAAAAAAACACTTTCTACAAAGTTTCAGTCCCGGGAAAGGTCGGGAAGATAAAAAAACATGGGGAAAACCGTTGAAATGAAATATTCCAGATCGGTTTTCCATGTGTTTTAGGTAGAATTCCGGCATTTCCCCCACAACATTGATGTTTTTTATCCGTTTTGAGGCACGAGCAATCGAAAAATCAAGCGTTCGTCCCGGTCCCAGAACCTTCGAAAAATCGAAAATTTTTGAAGGGGTATACCTTAAAAAATTTGCGAAAAAATGAATTTTGAGCTAGGGCTCTGGAATTTTTTCTACTTTCTCCTCGATGCAAAAAAACACTTTCTACAAAGTTTCAGTCCCGGGAAAGGTCGGGAAGATAAAAAAACATGAGGAAAACCGTCGGAATTAGACGAAATTAATTATCCAGGATGGCCTATCCGATGGTTTTCGGTACAATTCCGGCTTTTACACTACCGATGCCTTGCTGGGCGTTTGTTTCAATGTTCAAACAATTGATTTATGACAGTTCAGGAAAATTCATTGCATCCTTTTGAGAATCATTTAGGAAACTTGATGAAATATGAAAAGAAACCTTGTCTACTAGTTTAAAACATATATCGTAGAGGCATGAAGTTTGGAAGAGGCCATTATATCAAGCTGGACCATTCATCTGACGAAAGAGTGAAGTGCCTAAAGAGCACTGGGCAGCATCACGCTGGAGGATACCGTTAAATCTTGTCGTGCTCTCTCCAACCAACAGAACATTTCTTGATATCGTGGCTTCGTCTTTGTTGAGAATCTTGTCTTTGTCGCGTGAATCAGCTTTTGCGTGTGGAGAAGAAGGAGAGAATCTGACCAATCAGCAGGCGACAGCACTGCGCGGGGTATCTGCCGTGCTGCTCGCTGGTTCCTCCGGAAAGCCACGTCTCCGACAGACAGTAGCTCTTGAAAGGATTGAATTCACCTTCCGTGAAGTAGCGAAGGTGCAATACTGTGGTGTACATGATGCTGCCCAAGTGTTTAGCACTCCTTTTCCTGGCCGTCGTCGCCGTCCTCGCCGAGGAGAAAGACGTTCTCGAACTCACAGACGAAACCTTCAGCCATCAACTCGAGCAACATGAGAACACGCTTGTCATGTTTTACGCACCTTGGTAAGGATCTATTCTCTTGTGACTGTAGCTCCAGAAGGAATCGAAAGGATCGAACCCTTTTGACTCAAACATTTCAGACCCATCAAGTTCTTAGCTAATCAGGTTTCCCTCGATGTTCTTGTAGCCGTAATTGTAACACTGCCGAAAGCCGGTTTGCGTCTTGCGGTGTACGGCGCTTTCTCTGTACCGGTCTTTCCGATTCCATTGCATTCTCCAATGGATATAACTCACTTTTCAAAGTTGCTTTACCATTAAACCCAAGCCGTTTTAAAAGGAATAATTTTCGACGATTTCTTGGTCGTACATAGAATGCTAGGTTACTCTTCTGTCATAGATGGGCAGGCTTGGAATACCCGCAGTTTGATAAAAATACTCTGTTGCGTAACTGGATCTGAAAGACATTGAATGCTTTTCTAGGTGTGGGCACTGCAAGAGGCTAAAGCCTGAATATGCTAAGGCCGCAGAAATGCTCTTGGGAAATGATCCTCCAATCAGTCTTGCCAAAGTAGATTGTACAGAGAGTGGAAAGGAGACTTGTAATAAGTACTCTGTTAGTGGCTATCCTACTCTCAAGATCTTTTCCAGAGCAGAAGTTGTGTCTGATTATAATGGGCCTAGGGAAGCTGCTGGCATTGCCAAGCATATGAAGGTAGTCGGAGTACATACTATGTTAAAGTATGAGACATATGGAGAAATGAGTGTATACCAAATAGCATCTATTTCTTAGGCACAAGTTGGTCCTGCTTCCAAACAACTGACTGGTGAAGAATGCCTTAAATCTTTCTTAGCTGCTGATGAAGTTGGAGTAGTAGGTTTCTTTGAAAAGGAGGATTCTCCCTTGGCCACTTCCTTCCATGCCGTATCTAAAAAATTAAAGGAAAAAGTTAGGTTTGCTCACACATATTCCAAGGAACTCATGGAAAAAGAAGGACACAAGTAAATATGACTCAAAGAAGAAGTGGATCTGATATCATGATTGTGGGGGAATGAGTCTAATTTATATTTTTTCTATTTTAGGAATACTATTGTTCTGTACAGACCAAAAGTACTCCACAATAAATTTGAGCCAAATAGTGTTAAGCACGAAGGTGGTGACTCTATTGGAAATGTACAAGATTTTATCACCAGGAACTAGTAGGTTTATTGGGCATCAAAGCTTTTCATATTTTATGAGTTGAATGTTATATTTATTATTTATTTATAGCTTCGGTATCGCTGGCGTTCGCACACGTGATAATGCTGCTGAGTTCAAAAATCCATTAGTCGTTGCATACTATGGTGTGGATTATGTAAAGAATCCAAAGGGAACAAACTACTGGCGTAACAGAATCATTAAGGTCGCTAAAGACTTCCCCGAATTGAACTTCGCTATTTCTTCCAAAGATGACTTCCAGCACGAACTTAATGATTTTGGAATCGACTTCGTTAAACCCGACAAACCAGTGGTTCTCGCCAGGAACTCGAAGAATCAGAAGTTTGTCATGAAAGACGACTTCTCTGTTGAGGCATTTGAAATATTCTTGAAGGATCTTGAAAGCGATGCTTTGGAACCGTATCTCAAATCCGAGCCTATTCCAGAAGATAACTCTGGAAATGTAAAGGTTGCTGTGGCTCGCAATTTCGATGATCTTGTTACAAATAATGACAAAGACATCTTGATTGAATTCTATGCCCCATGGTGTGGACATTGCAAGAAGCTTGCTCCAGTATTCGATGAACTTGGAGATAAATTCGCTGATGAGGATGTTGAAATTGTGAAGTTTGATGCCACAGCCAATGATGTACCTGTTGCCTATGATGTCAGAGGCTTCCCAACTCTGTTCTGGGTGCCAAAGGACGCTAAGGACAGCCCAGTCAAATACGAAGGCGGTCGGGACTTAGAAGACTTTGTTAAATACATTGCCAAGCACGCAACTAATGAACTGAAAGGATTCGATCGCAAGGGCAAACCAGTCAAAGCTAGAAGCGATGAACTGTAAATTAATCTCGAAAAGTTGTGATTCTTCACTGCATTTTTAGATAAGTTCTAAGCAGCAAAAAAAAAAATTTGTCTGTGTACATTTGATGGAGGAACAGCAAGTATTATTGCCATCGAACTAACAACTTTTTTAATTGGAACTTTAATAGATCAATGGCAATCTAGCCACGAAACAAAGAATAAGTGCTGCGATTATTTTCCTGATTGTGTTGAGGAGAAATGAGCTGGTATTAGTATAGGATCGTCAACATATACTGTGTATACATTATAATGCTGTATATCATGTAAAATTGTGCTGACCCGATTTCTCTTGGCGATGCTTTCCAGTTATTGAAACTACTGTTTAAGAATCAATTCTCCATTCCAATCTCGCGTGTTTTATCACGCTAGGTTAAGAATATTACATTAATTTCTGTTTATACAAAATCAAAATAAATTGTTTTATACGAAAATTCGTCCTATGTCTACTATTAAAATTCCTTCATCTAAGTGGGTTCACATTCTCGAAGAATGGGAGAAACTTCTTCATTATCATGTTATTTATTTGTATCCATATCTTAAGCAATACTAAATCATTCATCAAGGTCTCACAGTATCACCGTGAACTTTTGATAAGGCAAGTTTGTGTGACATTATTTTTCGACAATCTCTATGCCCTGTTACTATGCTCACCTCACCCGCATTTTCCATTTCGTTTTACGACAATTTTATTGTGTCATCATTGACAAATGTTGATATGGAAAATGTGAGAAAGAAGTAAGGTAGTGCAAGAGAAGGCTTCTTACCAGTGCTCTTCGAAAAACGCTCACCCCTGTTGTCATAGACACATTAAACTATAAGATGCAGCTATTAAACGGTATTACATATTCAAGCATTTTCATAGTACTAATTTACACATCTTTATAAGTGACTTTTATTATCGTTAATTACAATTCGTTATTATAGCAATCATGGGGTAAATATCTTCTTATATATAAAAGCTAATTAATCGTTGAGTGCTTCGCTACATCACGGAAACGCACACTCAACTTTTCTTCCCAATCATAAAAAATCATTTTACTTCGGATTCACCGAAATGCTACATACAAAGTATAAAGTTGCTGCTTTCGCAGTAACTTGCTCTTCACATAAAATTAGATAGCTGCTTGATAAAGACAACTTCATAATGTATATCTTACGGGACTGCGGAGTCTTAGGAAGAAGATATATTGTTGCTGCTGTTGTTCGGTCCGGTATAAAAGCGTCTCGAATTGTGCATACGCACTAAATTAAAGAGAAAGAAAATTTCGTGCTGCGCTTACGTACATGTATATTGCTCCAGAGGATGTTATAAAAGATGATGTAAAGCAGTTTTCATACTCTTATTGCTCTTTCGTACAATGCGAGAGATAGTGAAATGTTTGAAAATTAGACATTTCCATCGAGGTATTGCCACGGGTAATTGTGTGACAAGAGCATTGCAAGTGTATATACACTATTGAATCCTTCATGGTCCTTTATATCTGATAAATAAGAATGACTCTTTTCACTGTTTAATAAACTTCACAATTATCGTTCAAACCCTCGTTAGATTGAGTGATATAGTCTTCCAGCCTCATCCCTGGATTTTGAAAACCAATACGTTCTCTACTCCGATAGGTTTAAACATACATATTGAAGCTATGACTAATGGTGAGTCTGGAAGACTTGGTTGTATAGTTGAAGTAAAAAAATGCTTGAATTCTAACGAGGATGAAAGTGATAGTGCCGGGTAGAATAGTGTTATACTATCAATTGGTTTCACTGTATTCTATTCTTATAGAACAATGTAGAAACATGTAATTGAAAAAGGGAAGTTTCGGTATCCTGCTTTGTTCTTCTAATGTGTTTTCTTCCACTGAGGTACATCCTTAATTTGTAAGATAAAGAGACCCGGTAGAGCGCCGAATGAAGTTGACCATAAAGGGTGTACCGATGTAGTCGCAATTAAGAGTACATTTAAGAAATTGTTATACAAAAATGTTGCAAACCTCACAACGGATGTTCTAACATGGGTTCCTGAACCAATGCATTTTAGGTCTACCTAACGGCGACAATATTTATGTTAAAGTCTTCCTCAAGGCGACTCCTTCGTGTGATTTACTGATGTGAGGTGCAAGAATTTTTTTAAACGTTTCTGAGACTATGTCATCCATTGTTTGGCTTGCCCATAGTTTCTCAAAATTCGATTTAAAAGCGTAATTCAATAACAGTACTGCTAATCATTAAAAAAAGTTTCTTGAACACAATGCCACAGTCATTCATTGAATCAATGGCCGGGACTGCGTTGCAGCCGTTAATTCAATAGTTTTTGCAAGGATAATTAAGAACTTAGAATAGTGTGGCGTGTACGAACGAAAACTAGAAGAGAAGGATGACTGATTGGAAAACGTTGTAACTTCGCAAGGTAACTCAAAGAACTGTGACTGGATATGATACTATTTGTAAAATAGATACATGCTTCATCTAATCCTGTCCACTGCATGTAAGCGACTGGAAACGTTCGGTATTCCTCCAGTACATATATATGTATACTACAAGAGACCGATCCAGAAAAGTAACACGCCTCAAAACATAAATCGGGATATCGTTCATGTGCTTAGTTGGACACAAGTGTTGTGTTGTCGAAATACATAAATATAATATAGCCGCTATTACAATCCGTAATGTTAGTGTCATCATATTACAATAGTAATAATAATAATAGAATAGCAATAATAATAATAGTAATAATAATACATGTATTCTAGTTGGTATCTTAACGACCGAAATGATCCGCCGGTCTACTTACGCTCGTTTATGTGTTCTGTTTATTTCTTTTCTTTAAGAAATATCGATTATGTGATGGTTCAATAACATAGCGACGCAACATTTGGAATTTCTAATATTTCCATTAGACTCTTACATCGTTCTCTATGACTTTCCATTGCATTTTATATTTCTACTCTTCCCATATACTTGTTTTTTCCCCTCACGAATTCCCCCAACTCCTTCGTCCCATTCTTTCGCGTTTTCGTTTAATACCAAAATAAAGAGCCACTACGATTTTAAAAAAAGATGTAGAATGCATTTAATAGTAATGAAATACTAATAATAATAGTAATAATTGCTACAATGATAAAGATAATTATGTACCGTAAATGTAAATAGTTGGTATGACAATCGTTTAATTGTTTAAACTCGAAGCACAAATCATTACCATTAAAAAATACAATCCAGTAGTCATTACAATATACATTATCGCTTTGCATATATGGGATATATACTTGTGTTGAATTTAGTCAGCGTCGTTCAAGTCCTTCGGTTTCATCAATGACACTTTAGATTGCAGGCGCAGTTTGTGGTTGTTTGCTTTTTCATACAATTGTTTTATTGTGTAAAATAATTAAAGATAAGATGTTATTATGTTATGGTTTCCGCTGGGGGCCTCCGGCATTACGACTAGCTTCATTGGAGCCAGTTTCGCAATTCCATTACTTCACCCGTTGTCGGGCCCACTTGGCATTGTACTTAAAGAACCCTACACCTTCCCTTCTTCTTCTTCTTTACCTGCACAAGCATTTAAACGGTTAGCCTTTGTTCTGTCAATAATGGATAAGATTGGTAGATAAGAAAAAAATTAGAGGAAGTTACTAACTTGTAGCGCAGCTCGAGTTGCTGTTTCAAAAACTTCCCTAACGCCTTCCTTACTCTTAGCGGAACATTCGAGGTAAGCGAAAGCGTTTATTTTTTCCGCCATGGCTCTACCTTCCTCAGGCTTGACTGGTTCCTGCTTCATCTTGCTAAGCTCTTTTATAGTGTTAGGATCGTTGCGCAAGTCTTTTTTGTTACCGACAAGAATAATGGGCACGTTTGGGCAGAAGTGTTTCACCTCTGGTGTCCATTTCTCGGGAATGTTCTCCAGGGAATCGGGACTATCGATGGAGAAGCACATTAGGATCACATCCGTGTCAGGGTATGACAACGGGCGCAACCTGTCATAGTCTTCTTGTCCAGCCGTGTCCCAAAGTGCCAGTTCCACCTGTAATTGTTGATTTCCTCGTGAATTTCTCGTATTCAAATAGAGCTAGAAGGAGAGCTCAATAAATACGCACCTGTTTACCATCCACCTCGATGTCCGCGACATAGTTTTCGAACACAGTTGGTACGTATACTTCGGGGAACTGGTCTTTACTAAAGACTATGAGTAAGCATGTTTTACCGCAAGCACCATCACCCACGATAACCAGCTTCTTCCTAATCGCTGCCATGAATCCTATAATGAAAATCAACGACCACTTCTTAGTTGCAATTTCACCAACTGCGAGTGCCGAGAATCTGGCAAGCAGATCCAACTCTCTTTCGCGGCTATAAATACGAAAGGCAAGAAATATACAATTGTTATGTGCCACTGACAATTCAGACAATTCATATCGTTATTGCCGATGCAATAAATTCGCCGCTTGATTGTCCAAAATCAGAATGGTACAACAGTATATGTATTAGACACACAATGAAAACTGCATAGACCCAAATATGTGTTACAATTGTGTGGCAGAGCTCAATGAACACACAATATCCATCACATAACTTACCTATGCATGGATATTCACAAGATTTTTTGGATACTTGTCCACGCCATATGGTGCAGGAATTTTTACATATTGATAACTATACGATATTTACATTTCTTGCCAATTATATGTGATATGTACAGTATGTACAGACAGTGTACACGTAAGGTAAACTGAATTATTGGGTTGTACTCAATGGTTTCTACTTGTTGTGCCATAAAGGGGACAACTAATGTATGTACACATATGTGGAATAGAACATTGGACACTGGATGTATGTTACATCTATTCTACTTTGTTCATTTTTGATATCCTCTAGAAATGCACTTGTACAAAGTACAAATGTATGACTCTTAGACTAAAGAAATGAGGATAGAAACGTTGTCACCATTAAAAAGTGATTCAAACTAAAAGCATGCTGGGTGATATATATATATATATTTATAGGATAAATATATCATTAGTATAAAATAAACGAAAACTTAGAAATGTGCGAAGAGATAAGGTAAAAGAGATAGGTGTTATGGAAAGTGTTTCTCCTGAGCCTGAGCAAGGAGCAAACAGATAAAGAGCAGTTCAAACTAGCCCATAAGTGTCGATATCGAGAAAATAATTCATGATACTAAAAAGCAGTTCTTCAGGATAGAGTTAGGAAAAAGTCAGGGTGTACAATCTTCCGAAAAACGGCATAATTGACAATACATCTCTCCTCTCTGTGAATGGAAAGAAAGATGCTCGAGTTTGAAATGCCGCAGAGCGATGAAACTCCTTCCCTAGCGATCTTAAGTCTTTCGCTTGAAATACAGTACTAACACTGCATCAGCTTTGTGTGTATGGGTAACGAAAGATACTCCCTGGAGCCCTCTTCGAGGTTACGTCCGATATACTAAACTTCGATTCTAAATCGGTTCCAGCAAGCTACTTACAGTAGTGGATGCGTTGC
The DNA here is from genome assembly GCA_910591665.1 of Ectemnius continuus. Taxonomy (NCBI): domain Eukaryota; kingdom Metazoa; phylum Arthropoda; class Insecta; order Hymenoptera; family Crabronidae; genus Ectemnius; species Ectemnius continuus. The sequence continues at coordinate 1,677,072 of OU342866.1, forward strand.
GAGATTCTTTATACTCTAGATCTGATGTCTACTTTAAGACTATCGAGAAAGCAACCTACGAGGGCTGAAGACTTAAAGGATATTGACTGGGTCGTACCTGATCCAGGGTACCCCGTATCGTCTGGACCGAGGCATCGGCCCGAACTGCATCCCATGTTTTTAGTCTTTCTTTCAGCGTCTCTGTTTTAAGTGGACATTTTATATGTTAGAATGGGTGGCAGGCTGTGAGATGATTGCATATACCACACAAAAATAACTAAAAATATTATATATAAATATATATTCCATGTAGTTGCTTTCTTCTGCCCCAGTTTATGAACCTCAATAACCTTCACAACCTTCTCTCTCTCTCTTTCTCTCTTTCTAATCTCAGATTAATTGACCCATCAAGCTTTTCTCGTCTTTGATTCTTAACTCTTTCCTTCAGACATCGAAAAGAACATGTTCTACAAACATTTCATAGTACCATAGTCAATGACCTTATGTACACACTTAAACCACCGTACATAGAGCTCACAATTACATAAGGTAGTGTCTTCAAGATGAACTTAAAGTTCTGGGAGCTTCGAATGTCATATCTATAATGCCTAGACAAGACTGTACCTTATGTTCAAAAACCAAAGTACACTTTGAGATCACATGCATAAAGTGCAAGGTCAAGAATTTTCTTTTGGCAAGCATGCACGATTAAGAGAAGTGTGTACCAGTGAAAAAAAAAAGGATTGCTTTAAGGAATTCAAAGCAAAGATATATACCAGTACAGTGAACTTTGCAATATGTTTCCAATTACATAAGAATCATTGGAATATACTCACAGACAAATAGCCACTGCTAATTAAAGACTTGACACAGTAAAAGTTTTATGATACATCAATATCTTTGTCATAGGGTTGGTACACCTAATCTGATAAGATATAAATGACTCAAAGTACAAATAATATGTCACACACACCGACTGCATGTTGTACACATTAAACAAAGAACAGTACACTAAGAGTAGCAAGTGATTCTTTGAAATATTACTCGACTCTTCTCTTCCGCACTAGTGGGAAAGATTCGGCCCCTGTGTAGGAGAAGTCAAAGCCCTTAGCGATTTCGCATAGTAAGCAGGGAGAGATCAATGCTCAATGTCATGTGATATGCCAAAGCGATGCAGAGAAACAGAAGATGAGGTATACAGATTAAATGAGAATCGGTCCTGCAGAAAGGGTGACTCATGGAGTGGCCACCGAGATTCACGATTTAGCGAACCACAGAGTAAGTAGCAAGGTGCTGTCGACTCCGAAGACGAGACTCATCGGACTCGACGTATCTTATCTCGAGCTAAAGTGCAGAACCGCAACGGGTGACAGAGGATAAGTCTGCGAAGAGAGTTCTCGATCGAGGATTTACAGGTAATCATCCCGAGGATGGTGAGAGCCGCCGTAGAAAAATCTTACGCCAGAGTGGACCGATGCCTCGGCAAAGTGCTCGGCATCGGTCAAGAGACGCGTATATTGTTCGCCGTTACAAAAACCCAACGACCTTTTGTTTATCGCCGAGACTCGAGACGTCGGTTGGCCGCTGCCGCCGCCGCCGCCGCCACCACTCTCCCTCTGTCTCTCTCTCTCTCTCTCGCTCTCTGCTCCGCTCTGCTCTCTCACTGATAACGAAACGTCAGTCGGCGAGCATCGAGAACGTGAAAAAGCTCCGCTTACTCACTGGGGGGACCAGCGGAGCTTTCGGCCAAAATTTGCACAGCCGGAAGTGCATTGCCGCGTGACGAGGCGGCTGCAGGGTGGGCGGAGGAGGGGCAGAGGAGGGACTAGCCCGAGGAAACGAAAGGGCTGTGATGTAGGTTGGAAAGAAGCGAATGCTGCTCGTAGGAATGCAAAAGATGCCAGGACTGCTTGGAGTTTCCGAGCTGACAGGCTGCTGGTTCGCTCACCTTTCCAGTGGAGTAGCCAAAGACTTCTTTGTAGCGAGAACGAATGCGGGATATATATTCCTCTCCCAGCGGAACAGGCAACGATCACTGCTGACGGGATCAGTCTCGCTTTCACGACGAGTTAATTGTCAGTAGAGACGATTAATGCTAGTGTCTCGATTTACCGATATCATTGGCACACTCCTCTGCAAAGATAGGCCCAGGTGGACCTTCTGGACGGGGGTTGGGGGCGCTGGGGGTGCGACAGGATAGCGACGCAGGGGTCTGGAGCCTCGGGGATACTTTACTTACAGAAGTAAGAGTCAGGTCGCTTCACAAGTTTCGTGCACGAGCACTGCCTAAATTGGCGAGCGAGCTCGGAGGGATCTCGGCAGGGCTCTTCGTACGCAAAACTAAACGAAGTCGCTCTGGAGAGATGCTGCGGATTCGTAACGCATGGCACTCCCTCGGCCCTCTCTCTATCACGGGAGGAGGAGAGCTTTTTTCCCTCCTTGGCACACAGGCTTCTCCCGTAAGCACCGTTTCGCAAACCGATCCGCGGCCACGCTTAGAACACCCGGGCACACAGCACAGCACACCCTCGCACCACTCTAATCATCGTTACTTAAGATATAATTATGTATTTACCTGAAATGTTAAGCGACAGAAAGTCAAGAAAATGGCTGCCCTCGATAGCCACACCTCAATCTGTTGAGTGTGGTGTGCGACAATCGGGGTAGTGGGGAGTTTTAGTCCCAGGACCGTACTCTCCGGAGAAAGAAGTAGCGGCTTCGCTCCTTCGATCCACAAGAAATGCAGGAAAGTCGCTTTCTTGTGGAAGTATTCGAAATCTACTTTGATTAGATTCGGCGAGGTTCTGCCATTTCAAATCTCTCCTCAACAAATCCAAACTCTGCGATAGACCTACTATCCAAATGAGCTACTACGCAAATGACTATGGAAAATGTTCCAATTGTAGATATAAGGTCTCTACGCATTGTTTAAACGAAAACCGTTAATAGCTCGCACGTATTAAGTGTGTGGATGTTGTCCCAGATTAATTCATTGTTTCATCTCATTCGTAAAATGAGAAATGCAGGCTAAAACTTATTTCCTAATTGTACCCTTGGCTGAGTCGTCCCTGGAAACTACTCCGAAACCGGCGAATCATGCGCCACCCGCGCACGTCACGAATCCGTGGAGGAACTTTGCGCACGCACCGTGTTTTTCGGTGATGTGTTTGTGGGTGGATGACGGAAAGGGTTGGAAAATATGTAAATAATGCCGCAGACCATTGTCTGGTGAGCGGAGGTTCGCGGTGGGTACACGTGAAAATAGGGAATGCGGCTTCTCGGCTTCGAGTGAGCATGCATATCCGGGAGGCCAAACTAGCCGAGCGTGTTTCTCGTTTTGCTGGGCCAACAACTCAAACGATGCCGACTACTGTAGATGGGTTAAGCGTCCATTCGTATTTCTGGCTTTCCCGATTAACAGGGATACTAAATGCATACTAATCAGGGGAAACCAGGCCGGCTAGGTCGCCGGAACCGACAATGAGGAGGACAATGTTGCAGCCATCCATTTAAAGTTAGCGCCGCAACTGGCTGAGAAAGGGAAGCGGAGTCGTGCGGTTCTAGACTCAGCGTGCGAACGCAGCTTGCTTTCAAGCTTTCTTCGTGCTTTTCTCGCGGCGGCTCATGCTACACGCCGATCGAAATTATCCATGCTCATCTCTCCATGCTACCGGTGCAGTACGCTCGCTCTTATTCTCGTGGAAAGCGTACTTACCGTTGCGTAGATGGTCCGAGTGCCGGCGGTACTACTACTGTACTGTCTTGACTGGGATGGCCGGCGTGTGCGTTTGCAGTCACCCGTAAATACAGAGTCACTCACTCACACACACACGTGCGCACACTACCCAGCCATGGAATGTAAAAATTACGTGTGGTTACAGGCGCGTGCTTCGTATGTGCCAAATAAGAATGATGTCATTGTATGACGCACGTGGAATTGGCGAACGTTTGCTTCCGATTTAAAAGGATACGGGGAATGTACGCAGAATCCGATCTCCTGCTCGACTCCTCCACTGCTCCTGTAGACGACCCACTCTAATGGCATGCAGTACCGGTAAAAAATATAAAAAAACTCATTTGAATTTGGGAAAGTACTGATATCGGGGATCAAAGAGTCAATCAGTGACGGAACAAGTTTTCTGACTGGTTGTAATAAAAAGGATCGTTTATTAATATCAGATGTTCGAAAGAATCGTACACTCTTGGTTGGTAAAATGTTGGGGGATAGTTTGAAATATGGTGGCCGTATTCCTTGAAGATATTTCCATGCCTATAGCGCCTTTTTTCATTAAAGAATGGTGCTGCTATTCAAGTAGTTTATACAAAAATTAAGTAATACCCTGTACAAATCATATTACGAGAATTACAGGTCGAGATGACTAACAAATCCTACCATTCCATTGCAAAGTCGCGCGATGTAATGTTAGATGAGAAGTTCGTATGTTTATTGTTTTGCTGGGACATAGGAAACGTTTCTATATCGTAAGTGTATGATTACAGTTTTAATGTAGACAGTGTAAAATTTCCACTAAGCTGAATCTCGCCTCCCTAACAATGAAAAAACAATAGCCACTGTCTTGTAACTATTCTATATTTCCTCCGATTGTTTCCGGCCATAAAATTCTGCGTTACGTCGCCTCCGTGAGCACAACCGACTTAGTTTTGTTGCGAGGGGTCTGGATCATTCGGGTTCCCACCCATTTGCCTCCTCAATGACTCAATTAATTCAGGATTGGCTGTTTGCATCTGATGTGCTAATTGTTGGCCACTGAAACATCCAACAAGAATCCATATAAAATTGTGCAATGAAAGTAGCAAAAGATTACCATTCTTTTTACTACATACGCTTCCAATAGTACTTCCATTCTTCTGCCATGCTCAACATTGCCGGTCATAAGACTGCTAACTACATTCTGCATCTGAGGATCGGATAGCATTTGTTGTGCCATGTTCATGAGAGCAGGGTTGCTTAAGAGCGAACTGAGATCCATCCCTGGGAAGGAAGCTCCTCCTCCCATGCCCAGCATACCCTGAGCTAACTTCTCCTCTGCCAATTGCAAATTGGACTTGTAACTTTCATTGCCTGGTTCCAACTCCAGTGCTTTCTGGTAGCTTTCCTTGGCCTCCTTGTGTTTATTCATGCTAGAATATGCTAAACCTAGCCTGCCATATGCTTTACTGTAAGAAGGCTCAATTGACAGAGCAGTATTACAGTCTTTAATTGCTTCATTATAGCCACCGGTTTTATTGTACGCCGCAGCCCTGTTGCAATAGTACACTGCATTCTTCTCATCCAGTTTTATAGCTCTAAAAACATATTTGATTAGTAAATGGAAACATTGTATTATTCAGAGCCTCCTCTCTTTGCTCCATATGGATTCTACATACTTGGTATAACTGGCTATAGCTTCTTGGTATTTCTCTTCTCTCATCAGATTGTTCCCATCATTTTTGAGCCTCTCCGCTTCTGCCTTGGCCTCTGCACTGGCTTCAGGGCTTGAGTCTGCCTTGCCATGGCTAGTGGCAGCCTTGTAGACGTCGAGCAAATTAAAATTGGCCGGCGTGTCCGACGCCTCGACGCCGTACGCACTTTCTAAGCACTGTATGGCAACTTCGAGACTTTCGCGAGAGTCCGCGGTGATGTCACCTTCTTCCAGCTGATTAGTTAGAAACTGAACGATCGCTGCGACCAGCCCCTTGACAGCCATCACTGCCCACGGGAACTGCTTTGCCTGTTGGAAACAACACGCGTTAATGCAGATCCTAGTATCGCAGAATACACACTCCAATTACGGATAACTTGTGGTCATGGCTACGTGTCATAACCCTGTAAGCAGTCGATAGGAACACGAAATACTAGCAGTCAATTAATATACACGTGAAGCACCAACTAGAATAGTATATCTCCGCGACGATTAATAAACGATGCGAGTCGCCATAGCTTAATTAGTAAATCAATGCGCATCTTAATACGCCAATTCATCACTGGAGCCATAACCACGATCATGCCGGATGGCACGGGCCAGGAAAGATCTTTCCAGAATCGACTTGTAAGGGCCTGGCAAATGATTTTGATGCAACTGCAGATTGCCTTTGATGCGAATGGTATTTTAGCAGAGAACTGCAACAATTACAATGTTCTAGTGGAAAGTCCAGAGGTGTTGGTTGCACCGCGCAAACAGCCAGTCACGCACTCGTGAGGAAAAGACTGCTTCACGTGCAGTGGAGGAGAGGAATGAGAATGCCGATAATTCTTCGATGATAACCGCAAAGAGTTTTGATCTGGCAGGCGGCGAACACCCGCAGAAGCGACGTTCTCACCTGGGTAAGCACGAAACTTCAATATAGTGTGCCGCGGCAACAACGATGGAACTTCAATGGCTTCCTCCACTTCGGGAAAACAGAGATCTATTTCCTAGATTTTCTTTTGCCCACTCACCCTGCCGAAGTAACTTCGCCGACTAGCTCACTAAGCACGAAAGTTTAAGCGTTTATTTCGTTCTCTTTTCTCAATGACTGACTCATCTCACTAAAATCGGTTCGCGTATAATAGGAACGATTTAACAGTAGTAATCGCACAGTGCGAGTTGCGCTGGCGCAAACTCGCCGCGCCGGCCAAATGGGATTCCTCTCGGGATTTCGTTTTAAACGCGCAACTTTAATCGAGAAACTCGTCTTTCTTTTCACATCTGTACATGGCATATCAAACATTTTAGTGCACTGCAACAAAACCATATTACAATCGAAGCAGGCAACGCACCCACGTAACATTATCTGGTACGTGCCATATGTACAACTCTAGTGATAAGTAGAATGGCAATAAATATTAATATATAGAAAACGATAATAATAAAATTAGTGATGAGGTCCTTCTTGCACAATACGAAGTATTGTGCTATTATTCACACTCCCAGCGAAAAGGTAACGGTGCCCTAAATAATGAATAGGAACCATCGTTTGAACACCTTCTATCCAAGAATGCACTACTACTTGAAATCCCTGAAACATATGTTTCAATATAACAAAATTCAATATAAAAATTTTAGAGCCATTTTCCTAACTTACTTGTGCGAACATATATTCGTAAACAAAGAACTCGCCATTTTCTGTGCTAACAATTACGAAAGCATCGCTGTGTCCTATCACTACAAATAATAGGAATTACATATAATTGTAGGTATAGTTTAATTATCGATTGCAATGCATACCATCGGCGTAGAAGCATTCAATTCCATTTACACTCGAATCATAGAAAAGATTCTGATAGCTCTGGAAGCTCATGGAATGTGGCTTGTACGAAAAGATTTTTATACTATTCGTAGTGAAATCCTCCAAGAAAATAAAGTGGTCCTTCTCTTGCCAGAGTGTTCTCACGTGATAACTGCGTCCCCCAAAATTTCTCAGGAATACAAACTAGAAAAAATTCAATTTATCCCTGGAAATTTCTATAAATGTATGAAAACATACCTGAGATGTATCTGGGTGGAATTTATATAAATACGATCGAGAGGATACACCAGAACAAGCCACAATTAAATATAAATCAGAATCAACATTAAACACTTCTAAGTCCCATGCACCATCGGTTGCTATTTCCTGGTGCAATGTTAGAGTATTAGTCTCGAAGTTTAATTTATAAATCGGCGATTTGGTGCGATGGCTTTTCAGTACTGAACCATAATAGATTGCCAGGACTATGTAAACTTCGTCTGAAAATATTTATGTTTACTATCAGAGTAGTTCGTCGTAGGAGAATAATTAATATAGTAAAATTATTAACTATTGATCATGAAGATCTCCGTGTCCTTCACGAATCCTGGGATTTTCACTGGCATATCCTGACCCATCCCTGTAACGTCTCCTGTATTAGATACTTTCACTCCCATCCAGGAAATTCTCGTGAATTCTTCCTTTTGACCTTCTAAAGTACATTCTGGATCATAAGACACAGTGTTCGATTTGATTTCAATGGCAATTGCTGCGTGTGGTGCGTGGAAATGCCAGGCTCTCACAGAATTATTGACTTTTTTTATGTAACAATTGTCTTCGGTGTATTCTGCCGTGTATTCCAAAGGACAAAAACAATTTGCGGGCAATCCACAGGCATTCCCTGGTTCTTCCGCAAAAATATTTAATTTAACTACATTCTCGTAGTACACTGGCTGAACTTTTTTGACGTTAGGGACACCTATTTTTAATGATTTCTCTTCTTCAATGTACACAAACTTATTCTGCAAGGTACTTGAAATTTCCTGCAAGTCCTTCAGACTCTTTTCTATAGCATTATTTGGTTGTGGTACGTTCAGATCAAGGAAAACTTGGTTTAGTGAATTGTTGAAAAGGTAATTCAAATTTACACCATTTATAAATTGCGATACGGATATGTTCGATGCGTTTACTTTGCCCAGGAATGTCTGAAAGAAATTAATTGATTATTAAGGAGGCAAATATTTATTGAGAGTAAAGAAAAAAATGTAATAATACCAGATCCCCGTAAATTTCGACATCATCGTCAATTTGTACCCCATTTTTGTATTCCGATGTTGCATTAATATTATTGATTAAAGGAGCATGAACGTTTCCAGTCACAATAAGATCATCTTTGAATATTTTCGAACCAGATATGAATTGGGTCTCCTCAATTCCATTTAGGACAAAATCAGCAGGGTTGATACCATTGATTTTCGATATATCAGCATTTCCTGTCACCTCCACAAAACCATTAAATTGTACGTCAGAGTGTATCGTGTGGTTTCCGTTCAAAGTGATTCGTCTATTTAGGAATTTATCCAGATCGATTCCATCCAAGTTCTTTACATACACATTTTGCAAGACTTCCAAATTTTTAAATGTGACATTATTCAACGTATCAGTTTGTAATGCGATTTTATTTAGGGCTGCTCCATGCAAGTAGTCACCCATATTTAATTCATTGATGATGACTTCATCGAGGAAAGTTATATGATTTTCTATTTCATTTTCCTCGTATTTCCGTACGATGGAGTTATTAAAATCGACGATGTCAACGTTATTTATTGTAGAAATATTCATGAAATCGGCTACTGATAATTCATTGATTATCAAGTCATCCTTGAATATTTTTTTCCCAGTTATTTTAATGGTTTCTCCGTTATCTATTACTGCATCCAGGAGAACTCGTCGAATGTTATCTTCCTCATCCAGATGACCATTGAAAATAGACACCGAGACATTATTTTTGAAAGTAACATCACCCTCAATGATTTGATCAATGTCATTTGTCACCGCATTCTCCAATAAGTTGGAAATAGTATTTCGATCTTTTAAAGAATTGGTCCACGTGATCTGACCATCAACTTTAAGGAGAGATATATTTTTTATTGGTATTTCAAGCAAACTGTCGTACAACTGAAAAAAATTCATTGAATGAAAACAATTATTTAACATTTGAATACATTGAAAAGGGAATAACTTACCTTTTCAGGATCATAATTATTTAATTCCTTCGTAATAACATCACCTTCCACAAATAGTTGATCGAATGAAACATTTCCTGAAATCGTAATTGGTTCATCGATCCATATTAATCTGGCTGTCGCCTGATCGTTGATATAATTGGTGTTTATATCATTAGTTGTAATTGTGTGAAAGGAAATATTCCCAGGGATAAATTGTTCTGTTGTTTTTGAGAGGAGTTCATCAAAGAAACTGTCCACAAGATGGCCATGCAAAAAATTGAGTGTTGCTGTCTCTACTGTTAAGTTCTCGAATAGTTCTTCCGTTGATATTATTAAATCTTCTCTGATCAATTCTTCTAAGAACGATTCAACCGATCGATCTTCAATTTGGCCAACTTGTAAATCATTGGTTACAGTGAGATCGCCATCGATAATTAGATTTTTAAATAGTTCATCTATTTCATCCCTGAATCCATCAAACTTCTTTGCATCCACATTATTAATGTTTTCTACGATCAATTCTTCGACTTGAAGTTCTGGAATTTTTATTAATTCAATCCTTTCAGTTTCATTGGAAGTCTGATCATCTTCTTGTGGTAATTTTGTGGTCTCATTATTGAGGAGATCGTAGTAAAGTTCGGCAACTTTAACTCGCTGTGCTTTAATTATCAGAAATTCATTGTTGTTCAGGAAAACTGGATTCATATTATTGTTTAACATTCGATCTATCGAAACTCCGTTGTAATCGTCGACAAATAAATCATCTACACGAAGATGATTTAGATGCAATTCATTTCGGAAAATTACAGAATCATTTGTAAATTCAATCATGCTTAAATTTCCATACTCCGAGAGAAGCGAATCATTAACTTGCAGGTGATCGATATGCAAATCCATGATGGAGTGCGGAATTTCCTTGAGACTTGTATAAAGAAACTCGTGCTGAGCAATTCCATTTATGTATTCAGCATCTAATTCATCAATCATTATATTTTTATTGAATTCAACTTTATTTCGAATGATTTGATCGCCTGATTTGGTCCAGTGGGTCTTGAAAATATTTTTTATATCAATCTGTTCATTATTTATCATTGCATACGCGGGATTTTTAAGAACAATTGATTTAACTTTCAAATTCCCATCGATGGTGACGTTATTATACACTTGGAGAAGCTTGGACTCTTCAGATTTTGTCTCCACGTCCATTATTAATTCTTTCGTCACTTGTAACGTCGCCAGAGTTACTTCTCCTTTAATGACATTCTCCTGCGATATACGTGCACTCTCATTAACTGGCACACCGTTCACAGAATCCACGTAAAGTTTGTCGATCTTTATGGTTTTTATAAAGAACTCATCGAAACTCTGCTCGCTCGACTTGTCCATTAAATTTTCAGCTGGCACTTCATTAAAAAATTGTGTGCTGAGATTCATGACTCTCAAGGAGTTCGTGAATGTAATGTTCCCTGTTGAATTTATTCTCTTATTATTTGAACTTGTGATTTTAATGATAAACCTTACGCACCATTAATTATTTCGCTGATGCCATTAATAAATACATTGTCAAAAAATTCTTGAACATCCAAATCGTTCAAGGTTTTAATTTTTAATTCTGACAACGTTACATCAGAGTGCAACAATATCGTGTCATTTAAAAATTCGATTGCAGGACTCGTCGTATTTAATATTATCCTCGAAGTGTCGTTCTTCCTGGCCCAAACTAAAAAGTAATTGTCCCTTAAATGAATAGCAATCGGCAAGTGTTCGATAAGAGATTTTCCTGCGTCTAAGTGGGAAAGTTCCAACTCACACTCGCTCGGGATCCCGCAAAGGGAATCGACCTCGAGATTCTGAACGACAATGCTTTTCCCACGCAGCGGCTGGTCGGATTTCGCGATGCTTCTCGCAGCGGAAGAATCGCTCTTACGCAGATCGACGTCGTTCCAAAATTCCACTTCCAAAGAATCGATATTCAATTCGTTAAAAGTTACATCCCCACGAACGACGATATTTCCAATCAAAGAGTTCGTTTTATTGACTGTTGGAAGTTTCCTGGAAGCTACTAAAATATCCTTGATTTCCTCTTCGATATTTTTTATGTTCTCCTGGATTTTTATTGGAGCGATTATTTCCTGAGGGGTTCGTAGATTTATCGAATCGATCGATCCAGATTTTAGATCGAAGTTCTTCAGAGTAATCGGTGTTGATATCGTCAGATTCTCCGAAGACGAATACAAAGTCGACCAAGAAGAGGATGCCCGTTGCACACTCGGCATTCTTTGCGATAGGATTTCGATGAGCTCTGCTAAACACTTGGACGCAGCATCTTTCTCCAGACTCCGACTACCTAAACGTATTTTATCTCTATGTGTATTGGAAGTGTAGGATTTCATTTTAAAAGAAATAATGCTAAACCGTGGCTGGCTTCCTCGATAATTAGTTCCCATAATTCAAGGCTGTACTCGTCCCTTTCGTTCTTAACAATTAATATTGCTCTGATCATCGATCCATCTGTTTGAATTCGCATATCAACGATACTCTCACCATCCTTTAATTTCAAAGATCCTACCAAAGGGTTATCCTGTGCACTTTGTACTTTGTACAACTTGAGAATATTCTGCAATGTTGATTTATTTTATTTAAAGGATTTTTTTGGAGGATTAGGTGTGAATTAAATATATGATTTCAAATTGATTGCCTACACCCTGCCCGACGAAGAAATATGTTTCGTCCTTTATATTTTGAATGCGATTAAAGGACGAAGCTTCAATTTCTAATAACGTTATCCACCGCAGTAATTCCTGTCCTATAAAATATCCTCAATATTTTATATTGAATGGCGAATTCAATTCAATTTATTAAGCAAATCCCAAATACCAACCATCCCACCAGAATAATTCACCAGGCGACCTACGATTCGCGAAGAGTACGAAGTCAAAACCAGCATAACTATAATGATGAACTTTGATCGGTGCAACAGTAGGCAGGAATTGAATCCTTTGAGCACTATTATCCCGGAACTCATAAACCAATGATCCCACTCTGGGATTGTTCTCATCATTCTGGGCGAATACTAGGATGGTGGATTGTTTGTGCCTGAAAGTCACCACCGAGACCGCGCCGGTGGTGAACATCTCGGTGACCATGTCCATGTAGGTTCCTCTCCAATCGTAGATCCTGAATGAATGGAGAAAAGAAGGGAGTGTCGATGGAAAATCAAACTTCCGATTGCCATAATTGGCGTCCGATCGCGACTTACACGGAGGGGGCGGTGAATTCACGGGAATTATCAGCGAGCACCAAGTACAGTTGGTTATCTCGTGTGAAGAAGCAGGCATCTACGGGTAGTCCGCGTTGCCGGATGGTTTGCCGGTGTTTCAATTGTTGTGGAAGATCCGACTGCGTTGTATACAAACTGCAGGAGCCCGTTACGTGGCAGACCAGCAGATACAACACACTCTTCCACACGATACTCTACGGTGCATTAGGCGAATTAGATTCGTAGGAATTAAACTGTACCAGCAACGCATCATCTTCACGTACCCTCATGAATTTAATTGCATTGTCCACCGGTATCCTTGCGATCTCCCGTAATCCGGAACTCCCATTCGCAGGGGCTACATTATCCTCAATAACTAAAACCCTGTCTTTCTCGATAGCAAGCACCTTATCAATTGTATTTGCTAGGAATACTTGCTGACTGTTTAAAGTCTCGCTCCATAATTTTTCAGTCTCCAATTTATACGATTTAATTTCCACTATAATAATTAACAGCCTTGCACGATGTCCTTTGGTTCAGTGTTGTTGGATTCATTTTACTTACCAGGCGGATCATTTTCAATGTGAACCTTGGCGATTTCGACTTTGGATTGCTTCAGCCTCGCATCTAAATAATCGTGAACTGTTGCCGCGTTGGAAGGATAGAAAATAAAAACACCGCAAAGAAGTAACAACGAAAACGACATTTTTGGAAACCGGGAATATTGCTTCCGCGCATAGCAAGAAGCCACACGCAACTGCAATGAAATTTGAATGCTTTCTTAGAAGTGGCTTTCTGTATTTACATAGATATTCCGGGTGATTATTGGTTGTTAAGGATGTACACAAATATTGGGCCTATTAAGAGGATTGGATCGAATTCTAGTGTGTGGGGAGAGGAACATTGACGGGAGGCTCCTTAAAATTCCGGAATTCCGAGAGCAGCGACGCCCTAATGATTATGATTAGCCTGACGTTATTAATGGAATTTATAAATAGACCACCGAGCGAACGGGCACCCGGCAATTGGATGAAATTAGATCAGGGTCCGGGTGTAACAATCCTACGCACTACCATTCCCTTCATATTTATCATTCGCGGTGCTACACCGTATGGGGAAGTGCCGCACAACTATTTCCTACTACAGATACATAAAGCAGCATGATTCATTATTAATTTATTTCCTTCTTCCTGCATCCGAGGCATTCAGTGCGATGAATTTATTATACAGAAACTGTACAGAGCCTTTAAATCTGTGAGTTCTTTTCTTTAGTGAATAGAATCATCAGAGTATAGTGTCGTAGTAAGTTTCCTAGTAAAGTTTCGGATTCATTGGTAGTAGCTGGTTCATTGATAAGTAGGAGAAAGATGTATCTGCAGGTCCGATTGATCGGGGCCCACCTGTTCAGGGCCCAAAGGTATCGAGCTCGGTCATCGATCCTGAACGAGTGGAAGATGATGCACCGAGCGGTAGGAGTTCATCGGCTGTACTCGATGCCGTGAGGTGGCGCACGAGGGCAGAATTCCCCCGGAGCCATGTCGCAATTGGTGAGGATAGTCGAGGACGGGCGGAGGGATAGGCCCAGGATTGGGCTGCGCTGGGCCTTTCAGTCAACTCGGCGAATCCTGTGTGCGTCCTGCGATGCTGGAAGAAGTACCGGGCGATGCTTAGGAAAGGAGGCGAGCGTGCGGCTTAGCTAGCTGCCGGTTTCGAGGTGTTCCAAGGCCCCGTGGCCGTCCGTGCGCTCTCTCGAAGAGGGCCCCATTATTGTTGATTGCCTATCGTTGTCCGGAGTGAGCCAGTGAATGATCGTATCGTGGGGCGATCGAGTGGCCGTTAACTGTGCGATTCTCCTGGAGATCTCTGCATTCTGCGTCCGGGTGTCAGTGTGATCTGCGCGGGTGCGCGCGTCCGATCGGGTGCGTGTATGCGAGGAGCGCAACCGCGTGCGGGCGGTTCCCACACGTCGGTGCAGCAGCAGCAGCAGCAGCAACAAGTGTCAGGGAGACGACGAGAGTGATCGAGAGCGCGGCGGAGGCGGCGGTGGCGAGAGCGTGCCTATCTACTCGAGTGGAGAAGAGTGGAGAACAGGAGAGAGAGAAGTGCCACAGACGCCGTGCATGCTGCTCGGGCTTGGTGCTGCGAATAGCGAGGATGGGTTGCGCGGTGAGCACCACCGGCGAGAAGGAGGCCGCCGAGCGCTCCAAGAAGATCGACAAGGACCTCCGGGCCGATGGCGAGCGGGCCGCCAGTGATGTCAAGCTTCTACTCCTCGGTAATTTCTTCACACCCCGGTTATCGCCCTTCTCCTGATATATCCTCTGCACCGGGCAATGCGTGTCCCTCTTGCCTGCCTCCTCCTCTCACTCTCCTCTCCCTCTCTCACAAACCGCTCGTACCCGCCTCGACCGATTTCTGCACCGTCGATATCTGGAGCACTCTTACATCCCATCCGCTCTTGGTCTTTCTCCTCTCTAGTACAGATCTTTCTCTCGCACAGGAATTGCTGAATGACCAAGAGACCCTTTCCTCCTGACCCCTTCTCTATTAGGGCTTCTCCGCGATTTCATTCGAAATCATCCTCTCGACCCCTGCTTCCTGGCACACGCTCTCCACACCGTGCGGGGTACGCGCAATCGCGGAAGTGGAGCGCGGGCAATTTTCCGAAAACTTGAATCATCGGCTTTAGCGTGAATCATGAGATAACGATGCTCCGATCGTTGCGGATCCAGTAAATTATCTTGGCTTGGACTGGTCTTACGCGACAATGCGATCGCGCTCACTCCGCACGAGCTACTTCTCTTCAGATTGGCTTGCAGCACTCGCTGTTTTTCTTGAATATATTTTATCTTGCGCCACTTGGCCAAAAAGGCCACCACGACGAGTACGACGAAAGCCGCTCTTCTTTCGAAACGTTCTCCATTCATTCGTTGTACTTCCAGTCGAATCCGGATAATAATTAACGCAGCTGATTGTCTGGCAAAGTACGTGCCGCGATAATAACACAAGATGAAACCGTTTGATTTAAGGAGCGGGGGAGTCCGGCAAATCGACGATAGTGAAGCAAATGAAAATTATACACGAGACTGGTTACAGCAAGGAGGAATGCGAACAATATAAACCTGTGGTATACAGTAACACGATACAGAGCTTAATGACGATAATTCGAGCTATGGGCGATCTTAGAATCGACTTCGCCGATCCCAATAAGGCAGTAAGTTTGTCCATGCTGCACCGTCGTATTTTGCAGTGATGTACTGTAGGTATGTGTGTAACACACGTGTAATTATGGTTTTATAGGACATAGCACGCCAATTCTTCACCCTAGCTTCAGCAACAGAGGAGGGTGAACTAACTGGGGAACTGGTGCTATTAATGAAGAGATTATGGCAGGATGCTGGAGTACAGCTGTGTTTCACACGTAGTAGGGAATACCAGCTGAATGACTCTGCTGCGTATTATCTCAATGCTTTAGACCGTATAGCTCAACCTAACTACATTCCAACTCAACAAGATGTTCTTAGAACACGCGTCAAAACGACGGGAATCGTAGAAACACAATTTTCTTTTAAGGGATTACACTTTAAGTATGTTTGTTTTGTATAGATTACTAACGAATGACATTGACATTCTAATGATGATTCGTCTTCGTAGAATGTTCGACGTTGGTGGACAACGATCGGAAAGGAAGAAGTGGATACATTGCTTTGAAGGAGTCACTGCCATTATTTTCTGTGTGGCCCTTAGCGGATACGATCTGGTACTCGCGGAAGATGAAGAAATGAATAGGATGATCGAATCTATGAAGCTATTCGACTCGATCTGCAACAGCAAATGGTTCGTCGAGACTTCAATTATTTTATTCCTGAATAAGAGAGATCTTTTTGAGGAAAAAATTACGAGAAGTCCCATTACTATCTGTTTCCCTGAGTATAAGGGGGCTAATACCTATGAAGAATGTGCGTCCTACATTCAAATGAAGTTTGAAAATCTAAACCAGAAGAAAGATCAAAAACAGATATACACACATTTCACATGTGCCACAGACACTTCTAACATACAGTTCGTGTTTGACGCTGTGACCGACGTAATAATTAAAAACAATTTAAGCAATTGTGGATTACTAAGTTAAACGTTGGAATACTCTAAAAGATCGAAGGTAAACGGTGAATCGTACAACGACGTCGCAGGTTCGGAAACCTACGCAAAAGCAGAATAGAGCGCGTGAGACTGAACGATTATTTTTTGAACACAGCATACATGACAGTCATCGCTGACAACTCGTTAACTTTTTACAATAATTTAGTATTATGCACGAGCGTTTTAAGATTTTCTATGTTCAATAGCTTTATTGGTGTAATTCTATCGGAGGATTGACCCTAAATCGTGTGAACGTGTATGTTTCAAAAGTTTGACAACCATGTCACATCAATGGTCAATGCAGATACTATTTCCATGCGAAAGAGTACTTGGTTTCTGCTAACTGTATTTAGTGTACTAACCAAGCACTAATTAGCTCCTAATTTAGTAATATCATTTTGTATATAATTTATTTGCTAAATGGATTATATCTATACGGAATGGAAGCATCCTTCCATGATCGTGCTCGAAGCCATTCACATTAATTATAATTTCGCATTCTTCGACCACAGATTCAGCTCTCTCTCTTTTTGCAATATATATTTATACACAACGATTTGGTGAAATTTTTGTACAAGCTTTTTTATACGTATTATTTGGTAATAGTTGATCGACTGTTGTTACTGTTTCCAGCTGCCAAGCAAATCATAATACTAGAATTAGCTAAAGACTTAGGGAACAATCTCTTTATACTGCTTAGATGAATAAACCAAGTTTTTTTTATAAAATACGATATTTTTTTACATTCCTGTAGATCGTATTCTGATGCTTCGCAGACGCATTAATTTCGGGAGAAAATAATTCTCAAAAGCTACACAATATATCTTCTATATTTAGAGAACATGCATCAATTACAAGGTATCATTCTTCCTCGGTATCTGCTTCTATTTACATCCCCTCGGCATCAGTGCATAATTTTGTTACAAAAATTCATATTCTGGTATAATAGTTCTCGTTGTAAAATAGAATGATTTGTAAATCCCTTGTAACGTAATCTGAACTATTACAGTTTAATATCATGTTTTAAGTGAGGAATGTCTTGTACAGAACAGCACCCGTTCATTGAGTACTTATCCCAATTCTAAAAAATAATACAAAGTGCTCTTTTCTTTATAGCTCTGAGACATAGAACTAGATCGTGCCTTTATCGCGTCGTCTTTCACATTTAGCTACATGTATATGTATATATATATATTGATAATTATATAGACATGAAGCCGGAAAATAAATATAGTACTTCTTTTAGCCTTTCTTTCGAATTGGAAGTTCGATGATTAACATTCACAACTTTCTGAACGATCCTTTGTTACATCTTCGAACACTTGCCATTAGGACTATATAAACTTAAAGTAATTGAAATTGGTCAACGATTGTACATATTTTATACACATGACACACCCTAATTTAAAATGTTTTATAAGAATACTGTTTCCCCACTTTATCTTCTCTTTTTAGTACTACCAGTGTAAACTCAAGCCACGTTTTCCTTCGGTACTCCAAACTTTTTATATAAATAGTGCAAGATGTAATAAAGAATAGACCTAGCCAATAAATAATGTTAATTTTGAATGAAACTAAGGTGGGTTTTATTGAATTCTTCCAGTTGTTCATGTTGGCTTTAAGTCTTTGATATATGTATAAATAACAACGATAGTGAGCTCTGTGTATTTCCTACTAGTAATTTGTTCGAACTTATATTTTTGCGATATTCTCAACAGCATAGACTTCAACTATTGTATATATATAATCAACGTCATGTTGTTAACTTCAACAATTGTATATGAAGCGCTTTCTCTGGAACAACCAAATATGACTCAACAAATTTTCTTTCCCTAAATTCTACAGTTTCGAATACGTGTCGTGTGATGCTATGACCGCAAACGTGAGGTATTGAGTACCGCGATAAGAAAACGCGCAACAGGAAGCATTAACTCTCGTAACGAACGCATGCGATATTCGGACTAATCACAGAACAGACTTGAGGCTTTCGATTGGCTACACAGCTGCAAGGCTTTGCTTGAAAGTGATCTATCTTACCTAGATAAATTCCATCGACGTTGATAAATAACTTGCTAAGTGTGTGTCCTACTGGGACAATTAATGCCTTAGTGTAGACTACTGCTGTTCGTTTAATGAGGATTCCTAGCTGGAATAGGTGGTCCACCTGTAGTTCGAGCAGGTACAGGAGGCGGAAGATTAGGGGGTGGTAAACTAGGTGGTGGATGTTGAGGAATTGGCGGTGCTTGTCGTTGGGGCAAGGGCGGCGGAACTGAACTAGGCGGTCGTGTAGGGCTTTCCTGAGCCGCTTCGCTTCGAGGTAAAGGTGGTGGAGGGCGATTTGGTGCAGTATAACTTGGAGATCCATCCAAAATCTCCTCGTAAATTGCTGACTCTGGAGAGAGCCTTTCATCCTGATCACCCTCTATCCTCTCACGTGGAGGAGACGTGGTAAATTGATTTGGTAGAACACTGAATACCCCTGCTCGAGGAGTTTGCTTTCGTTCTTGCAAAGGACTTTTCGGTGGTTGTGTTGGCCTTCCTGGTGGGGCCGGTCTTGGAGGTGGTATTCCACCATTTGGACTTCCTCTGCTTGGTGAGGGACGTTCTCCAATTTCTAACTGTTCTAATCTCTGTATAGGACTTGTTAAAGGAGAGCCAGAAGTAAAGTTGGCAATTGTTGTATTACTGCAGAGCTGGATCTCTTTATCAATCAATTCTGGCCAATTTGGAGATTTCAGGGACAACTTCAGCTGTTGGCCACATACTTGTGTCATGCCTTTACGTGCCGCAGCCAAAGCGCACTGACCATCTCTAAATGTTACCCAAATTGTGTCTCCAACAAATTTAACTAGTATCATTTCACCAATTTGAGAGAGCTCCGAAAGTAAAGCGGTCATAAAGTTATCATCAAAAACGCTATCCATATCGTCGGACTCCTCCTCGGCCTTAATTATTATCGTGCCATCTGGAGGACCGAGATCTTGGATCACCTCTTTGAATACTCGTTCCCGTTTTTCCGGTTCGACACAATGTACATCGATATCAATAATAGCCACTACTGGTCGATGATCGCTCTGCTTCAACTCAGCTCTACCATAGTGCAGGAGTTTCCCTGGATTCCAATCAGCAGGTGAATCTAGAAAGATAAAATAAATGTGCTTTTAACATGTTTTTAATAGCAGGGTGAGTCGCTTATCAAAAGATAAGAAATTTACCAATATCAGGTACTTGCTTCCGACGTTTCCACAAAACTCTGTCGGTCCATGCAGGTTGACGACATTTTTCACTAGTATCATAATCGTCAGAAAATACATCATATTTATATGTAGGCGCAAACGTAATAGGACCTTCCAAAAAGTTTTTAAAACAGTTGCCCTGCTCTTGTTGAACCTAAGTATACGTTCAGATATTAAAATAAATTCGAATTATAGATATGTTACATTTTCCATAAAAGAAAGTTATACACTGTACCCTCAATTGATCATACTGAAGTATTTGATCGAGTTCATTGCGATATATCATCTCTCTCATTTCCTCTTTATCCATATCGACTCTATAATTAAAGTCACCGCACCAAAACACATAATCGTGAGTATTCAACGTTCTTCCCATAGGGAAGGTAACTTTCCTTGTAATTTCCGCGTAATCGGCATTACGCTCATTTACTTGAGACTGGCCAGCAGCAAAGTGTGCACATACAAAGCAAAAAGACGTTGAATACAGTACGCATCTAATAGCTGCCGCGCCTTTATTACCCGTTGCACCCCCTAACCCAGTTTTCACACAATCTACGGCTACATCTCTTAAGTAAGGTGCATGCTCAGGCCGTATAAACAAATACAGGCAAACACCGACCAACTGTTGATACGTAACGAGAATATATTTGGTGTCCCTGGATATAACTTTCTGCAACTCCTCTGCCCAGGATTTTGCATTATCCCAGCTAGCAGCCATTATATTACTTGCATTTAAATCAACTATTTCCTCGAACCCTATCGCAAATATATCTACAGGAACATTGTCGTATTCACTGCACGACACTAAGGCTGAAATGTAAAAAAAAATCGATTTATGCCACATCCCTCTTCTCTTAGATATTACGAAATACAAAATATTTTACGTACACGACGATTTGCGGGGCGCATCTAATAGCCAGTCGGCTAGAGATATACCTTTAAACGCTACACTTCGGAAATGCTTTCCACCATTCACGTTATAAGTACCAACACTAACTCTAAGCTTCATTGTCGTTACGTATTCATGATATCGTTTGCACATTTCTCGTAAAACGCTCGAAGGGGCGTGTAACATATTCGATGGCAAGAGTAATCTTGCTCTATCAGCTAGTTCTGTGTTTAATGTTGATCCCAATAGTAATATATCGATTGCTTCTTGCTTATTAGAGTCCAATAAATTATTTTGAATTGTTCTGGCAGCAGATCTGGCACCATCCATTAATTTTGAACTGCCCTGGATGGCTCCAGTGCCAGCATATATTTTACTGACTTCATTGCCATTATTAATCCACATCTGTCTGAATACTTCCTCAAAACGAGAGACCATTTGTTGTTTTTCATGAAGCTTCAATAAGCCCAACTGTTTGGCTAAGATTTGCAGTGCAAAAAATGTTTGTACACAATTAGTTCTGTCTAAGCAATCTAAGCAATTGGTTCTGATAGTGCCATTCTGTTCAAGTAGGATTGTTTGTCCTGCTGCATAGAACAGAGAGAATGACTCAAGGTACTGTTCAATCTTTGCCTTTAACTTGGAGAGATTTTTCATATTTCCCCCTCTACATTCCTGATGATAGTCAAACACAATGTGTGGCACATCTGTGTGATTTGACATTTGATGACGGGTTTGGAACAACTGGCTTAACATTGCTTCACCCTCCTTGCTGCCAATTAGACTTGAGCCAAGCAGATTAACAATCACTTGCTGGCCATATCTTTGTTTTATCATACTCATGTGCCTATCAAAAGCAGGATCCGAGGCCTCAAAACCTCTGGAAATTTTTACTTTGTGTGATCCAACTTGGATACCTGGTTGTTCCCAGAATAATGGGACTGAACCTCTAGTTTGAATGTAAGATGTGACTTCATTATCCAAATATATCACTTGCTCTGTCTCTACAAAGTTAGCCACATGTCCATCATCATTTGTTCCTCTAACATTAAACCTATGCAGAGAAGATTCCAATGACTAATCCTTTCCTTAATATACAATCTGCTAAGCTATTAAACTATGAGTAATACTGTACCTAGTGCCAGCACGTTCACAACTTAATCTGGACATGAGCACAGCTCTAGCCTGCCTATGACCAACATATACAGTTCTAATTTCCACACTCCCACACATTGCCTTAAGTAACCACTGACTTGTATCCACTCCATATCTCAACAGATGAATATGCAACATCCGATTCCTATGTTTTCCATAAAAAACAAAAATGAACACCAACTTCTCCTATCTACAAAGATATATCCTACAGAACCTTCCTGATTATACTAACCAGAAGAACCTGTTATCTGTGGTAGTGGATTTACATCTTCTCTGTGCACTCAGTGTAATATCCAAGGGCTCCTGTGGTCCAGCAGACCAGGAGAAATAAAATGTGCCAGAATTAAGGACCTTCCTAACTTCTGATACCCTATCCTCATTGCCCTGTGTGCAATATAGTGGGACAAAGTGGGTCTGTGTGATCCTGAAGACCTCAGACTCCCCAATTTTTCCAACAGAAAAGCAGCCAGTCACAAGGACCAAATACAATAAAGTATTTTCGCTTGCATTCAATTGTAGGACACCCAAACATCCATGTGCGTCCAACAATTTAGTATAGTCCTTCGATTTCTTTAATTCATCTGTTTCTAAGGGTGCTGAAAAAGTGGAGGTGCAATGTGATAGAGGACTGCCGAAGTACCGGTAGGTGGAAAAGGAAGAAAGGTAGCCAGCGGTTGTTCCCGACGATTCAAAATCGTTGCCTGACAGTTACCGGTTAGTAAAACATGCGCGAAATCGGAGTGATCGAACTGCTTAGTGGTGAGTGAAGGCAAGTATTGGAAGCCTATGAAATCGCAGAAGGGTGCTTGCCAGGAGAGTCGCCGAGTACTTACAGAGTACAGCGACTGCTTGGGACTCGAAGAGAATGGTCTCCTTGCGATTTCGTTGCTCCAATATGAGAGAGCGGGGTATAGGTGGTTTCAACTTCTCGTAGACGCGAAAACCTTTGCCCATCGCCATTGTTGCGCAAATCTCTCTCTAAGGACTCGGGGGACGAGAGTACGCACTGCAAGGATATGACAGCCCCGTCTGTCATACGGAGCAGCAGCGTGAACCAACGCCACGGAACTTTTCTCTCCCTGCTGAGTTCTGCACTTTGTCGTTGTCGCTCGACACTGCCACCGACACTACCACAAACACTTTTCAATGCCAATTCATGGAGGGGAGCTGCGCTCTTCTCGCTAGTCCGTCGATACTTCGATATTTTCGCGATATCCCTACGATTCGATAATCCCCTCCTCGCCAACGACGTGATTCTCCTTAATTAAATTAGGTAAATCTGCTATTTTCAAAATCGCAAATATAAATCCTGCCTCCAGACTAATAAAAATATGGATCTTCTTCATTATAGCAAGTGCTTATGATGATTATTTCATCCTCTACCTTTGATCGAACGAAGAAGATTAATTGAATACTGATGAGCAGTAAAAATATCGCAATTTTATGTTCGAAGTATCTTATGCTGGATTAAATTAATCATTTTGATGAACGATGAATTTATAATTAATGGGCCAAGACCTACACGAAGTTGCAAATATTTATATTTCGCGGGATTGCGATCTATCGATTGTATCTATTTCTATCGATTACATCGATCTGCTACTGTCGATATGTTCAAGTCGATAGTGACGTAGTGCCGGGACGGGATTTCAAAGCGCGGTTGTGTGTTCTCGCTCGTTTGTGAACAATTAGTGTGTTCCAGTGGCCGGTAAGTTAATTAAGAACTCAATAATGCATGCCTTCATAATTTTAAGACGAAATCAATAGGTTTTA
Source organism: Ectemnius continuus (assembly GCA_910591665.1). Lineage (NCBI taxonomy): Eukaryota > Metazoa > Arthropoda > Insecta > Hymenoptera > Crabronidae > Ectemnius > Ectemnius continuus. The sequence continues at coordinate 1,700,940 of OU342866.1, forward strand.
AGTATATTTATGAAGATTTATGTACTATTGGGGACCATTTACTGGTCTCCAACAAAGTTGCTTTCTTGGGAATAATGGCGTCGCCATGATCCAACTACCGCGTTCGGTGAAATTGAATTCGTATTGTACGACTTGGCAGAGTTTATTTTCATCATTGACACAGCATTTATTACATCGATCTCAGGTGTTTTGCCGTCGCCCTCTTCGTAGTTGATTTCAATAAAGTACTGCTCTCCTGAGTAGAACTGCGCTTACGCTAGTAAATCGGTTGTGTTTAAATACTTGAAAAGAATGTAAGTTCCGATGGAGCTAGATTTTCGCGAATGTCTTTGATCGTTGCATATATGTTACAGCTAAATTATAGAAAATGTCACGTTCCTTTTACAATTTATACCGTAGTATTTATTTACACGGCGAGGGGGTACCCGTTTATTGGCACCTGATTATTTATTAGGCTACCATTCAATCACTCACGTTCATATTAGTTATCCCTTAATATTAACAATACTCGAAATAATATTGGACGACAGAGATCCAGTCCAAATTAAACACTTGTACAATTTTCTCTAGCAATTATGCTAAACGTGTATAATCACGCGATAAGGGGCATGGGAGATATAATTACAGAATGCTTGCTGCCAAACTGTAAATTGTACATCACTAAACATATCCCTAGAAAACGATTCAGACGAAGGCATTACTCGATACTGTAATTTCTCATATACTCCTAGACTAGGAAATCAATATACACTCTACGTTGAATTTTAATGATCAGTCAATGAAATTAATACTTTTCTATTCCATCCACCACTTACTCCTCGGTCATTTCGGTGTAGCAATGTGTAGCTGCGAAAACTCTGACACTCTCTACATTTATACAACTAATTTGAGGATTACAAACTAGACTTACATGTTATCTGTATTATATCAAGTGTACAAATTCGAGTTAACTTAAGCTTTCTTGTATGCAAGTATTGCTAATGTTACTCCACAAAGAATTGCCCTCAACTATGCTTACGAGGCGTACGCGAAAATATGTTTCCGTGACCATATCCTAGTTGCAAATAGAAAACTCGACTCTTCTACCTCAATTTTATACCTTTGCCTATTCGCACTTAGAGCTCACTGTATAAATGTAGAAGATAGACGCTTATGAAAGTCAACGGAGAAGTTAGAATTGCAAATGGGATAGGAGCTTGACCCGATTTCGTTAGATTCCCGATCGTACGATGGAATCTCGAGAGAAACCGGCTATTATACTTCAAAGAAGTCCTGTAACAAAGTTATGCGACGTTTCTCCGCGATATCCATCTGATTTTCGAGATCCCCCCGATCTGTCGTTTCAGCCCTTTCGATTTTCCATGATAGATTTTCGATTTCAGCCTCTAATTGAGCTTGCTGATATTCAAACTGAAAGAAAATCATAATTAATACTATAAAAACAGTCTATGCTTTGAATTGCATTCTAATAAATGCGATTTGTACCAATTCTTTTCGAGGTCCAGACTCCATGTAATAAGCATAGGGATAGGTGTACTGTAAAGTATACCGACAGCGTGCTAAAAGTGATGCAGCTTCAAACAAGTGTTGCCAATCAATCCATGTTCCACTGGCATTCATCACTTTTTTATTTATTCGCATTTTTATTGCTTCTAAAGTTTGCTCCTCGAGTTTCAATGACTTATTATGATTTTCCCACTGAAAAATATATGGAAGTATGATAAAAATGAGGATCTAATAATATTAAGTGTCATTGCAAAGATGTTTTACCCTTTCATAATAATGGAGGTATTTCTTAAGGGCTTCCCTTGCTTGTGCATGTGCACTTTCATCCGCAATATTAGGATTCTCTTTGTACCGCGAACACTCGTAGTATTCGCTTCTATGTGCTCTCCAATCCCCAAGGCACATCCAGCAGAAATCATGCTTGCAATTGTAGCACTGCATATGATTGCAGCCCCCATTTTTTTCTATGCAGATGTGGCATTTTGGACACTATCAATAGGAGAGTAATCTTCATAATTAAATTATCTAAATTAGAAACATGGTATTGTAAAAAATAGGAGGATACTAACATCTTTAGTGTGAGCACTAATATAGTTTGCTGTCTCAGAATCATCCGCACATTTTGTAAGCCACTTTTTTATGGTACTACAATCTGTAGGTGCGTGGTAATCTATACCACATCGAAAGCTAATCATGAAAATAATAATAGATTAATAATAAATCCACAGAATTTACAAAGGTCTTGTTAAATGGGGAAAATTTGTACCAAAATATTGTTTTGCATGATGAACACATCACTCTTTTTGCTCTTTGTTCCTTTGAGCGCATAACTATTTGGCAATTGGGTCCAGGGCAGAATCTCAGCTGTGGATGTGACTTAACATAATCACAGAATGCAAACTGCTGGTACCTTTCCCTCATGTTAGGCTTAGTTAATAAAGACAAGACAAAGTCTTCTGGAGCTAGGACATTGCAATCTTGTGCCATACAGCTGATACCTGTGCATAATATTTTCCATTATAAATCCTTCCATGAGACTACCAGTAGTTGATCCACAACTCCACTACTCACCAGTAGAAATACCTTGTGTGATTTGTACTTCAAAATGCATACACCAGCAGTCTTTGCAAAAAGAATGTCCACAAGTTAAAGCGACAAACTTATCTGCAGGACAAATCATAACACAAACTGAACACATCCCCCCTCTCTGACCTTTCAACCCTGCCACTGATTCCAAAGGGGGCAATGGTTTTATCTTTGAGTTAATCAATAAACTGGAAGCATTGGTACGGTACTTTGTGATGATATCTTGTAACGCCCAGTCATGCGCGTGTAACAAAACTTTGGCTAGTGATGGTGTTATGTGAAGGCTATTACTTAATACTTCTACATTTTCATTCAACAGTCTTTCCACTTCCTCGACTCTTAAACAATCATACACCGCATATTCAGGATCCTTCTTGTTGTGATCAGGGTCTAGGTCAGTGTCTTCGATACCCCAAGGTTGAACATTATAATAGTCTTCATACCCTGGGTCTCCACAATCGGAGTCAGAGTAATCCATTTCACTGTCATATTCTTCGCCTGACATCTGCATCACAAAAATTATCCTCCTTTTAATGCCTCACAATTCTGGCAAGCACATACCACTTTGTAAACTTGATCCAACAGGATCACAGCTTTCTCCCAGCAGTGGTATTATAACCTTTAGTGTGAAATTAATTGCTAACTAATAATTCTCCTATTTAGCTCATTGATAATGAAAATATTAGGATTCTAATTTTTATTGCGAGCAGTAAAATTGCGAAATAAGGAAAGTAAAGGCAGAGCTCTGTCTTGATCAGTATCAAAACTTTCCCGAACTCGTCTATCAAATGGGTGGGTGTAAAATTGTCGAATTTATATTTCATTTGTAAAATGCATCAGCTGCTTTATCGGGGTACCGTGTAAGTTCAAGTGCATTGACCGTGGACGATTATTTCGGGGCAATAATGCAAATATACCACTTTGTAATGACGTATCGTAAACAATTTGATAAAGCTCGATAGACTGCGTGGAAGCTCCGCGATTTCTCAGCTGTTTTCTTGGTGTTTCTTGTCGGAGACCCACCTTGAGGATCTCTGTTATCAAGAAAAATGCATTTATGGGCTTATTTTGTGGATAAATCCGGAATTTGTTAAAGGGCTTTATTGTAGCCTCCTATGCCAGTAGCACACACGCACATGAGTTTATTTGCGCGTGGTGGATGCTCTGGTGCGATAGATAATTTCCTCGTAATCTGCTAGCAGATAAATGTGTCAAAATCACCTGACAATCACGAGAAAAACAGCTGGCTGTCTAAAAAGTCCGACAGCTAGTCTAAATGACTTCGGGCTACCTCAATTTCCACTCGAAATTTTATTCAAATGACTTCGCGATTTCCTTGCTCAGCTACCACCTTCTGATACCTTTATTCCGACTTTTTGCGGAGCAACATCGAACTATGAAATATCTGGACGCATTGCAATCGAACTTGTCGTTGGCTCTCTAGTTTTAAGACCTTGTAAAGCTATTTCTTGTTCCGATAAATGCTGTAAATTATTTTGCATCCCTAGAAAAATTCATTTATATTGTGGCAGCGCGTGTTGGGAGTCGAGAATTATTAATTTCCTCAAGAGAGGCGAATGCATTTTTTTACACCTCAGTGGTGAACAAAGAATGCTTCCTTTTCTGCATTCGCATGCAAGGAATTCCATTTTGAATGACTCTTAATGGTAGATGATCATCTACAGATGATATCTTAGCAGCATTATATTAGGGCATCTTTTCATTCAGAATTTCATCGTTCTGTCGTTAGACAACGATGAAAAGGAACCTTTACGATGAGCACATGTGTAGATGGTTCTAACCTGACTTGAAACTGAGTACACGAGAGTAGAGTTCACCTCGGGAAGTTCTAATTATGACGGTCTACCACGACGAGGTAGAAATCGAGGATTTCGAGTACGACAGCGACGACGAGATCTACTACTATCCCTGCCCGTGCGGTGATCACTTTCAAATCTCAAAAGCCGATCTCCTAGCTGGGGAAGAAGAGGCCACATGTCCTTCGTGTTCTTTGGTTGTTAAAGTCATTTACGACAAGGTAGCAGTGCTGGCGAAACACGAGGAGCTCGACAAGAGCAACGACAAGGAATTAATCGCGCAGGAGGCCTGAGAAAGAGGGAGGAATTGCAAGAAGACATACTCCATTTAGAGGAAGTTTGTGTTACCTTGCCAGACTACTAGAAACTTGAAGTGTTAAACAAAGCACAATGGGAGGCAGAGGCAGAGGCCGTGGAGGCAAGCCCTCAATGTCTATTAGCACAGAGCAGCTTGGATTTAGCAAGGGAGAAGCTTTGCCACCACCTGTTCTTCAACCACCACCTAAGTATCCACCTTTGGAGTACAAACCCATAGCCTTCACCATCACAAATGAGATGAGCTACCTCCTGGAATTGAAGAGGGAATTTGCAGAGTTCATGAGGGAATCTCCCAACAATGTTCTGCCATTGACTGTGAAGAAGGATATTGAAAGATACTCTGACAGATATCAAGATCTCCTCACTGATAAGACCAGCTATGAAGCAAGATATGATTGGAGCAGAATGCCAGCTGAGCTTAAGCCAGCTCAGCGAAAGCGTAAAGCACAGCCACCAAAGGATGCCAAGAAGAAACTAAAGAATGTGGATGTTGAGACAAAATTGCAGGAGCTAGAGAAAAAGGAGAATGCTCAGCAGAGTGATGCTGAGGAGGAGGGTAAGGAGGAAGATGAATCTGAAGAGAAGGATGAGGAGCAGGTAGAGGATGAGGAGGAAGAACAGGATGAAGAGATGGATGAGGGTACTGACTATGTAAACAACTACTTTGACAATGGAGAGGGCTATGATGATGAGGAAGATAATTTGGATGATGGTCCTGTGTATTAATTGGACCCTGTGATACAGAAGGGTTGTTTTAGATCCTTGTCGGTTAGGCTTGCATGGTTCCAAAAGAAAGCTGGCAGAAACCTGTATATATTTTTCTATATTGTACATACCAGGAGATGTAGGCAATAAAACTATTTAAAATGAAAACTTAGTCCACCTCAAAAAATTCGCGAAAAAATTAATTTCGAGCTAGGGCCCTGGAATTTTTACCACTTCTTCCTCGATGCAAAAAAACACTTTCTACAAAGTTTCAGCCCCGGGAAAGGTCGGGAAGGTAAAAAACATGAGGAAAACCATCGAAATGAAATATTCCAGATCGGTTTTCCACCTGTTTTAGGTAGAATTCCGGCATTTCCCCCACAACATTGATGTTTTTTATCCGTTTTGAGACACGAGCAATCGAAAAATCAAGCGTTCGTCCCGGTCCCAGAACCTTCGAAAAATCGAAAATTTTTGAAGGGGTATGCCTTAAAAAATTTGCGAAAAAATGAATTTTCAGCTAGGGCTCTGGAATTTTTTCTACTTTCTCCTCGATGCAAAAAAACACTTTCCACAAAGTTTCAGCCCCGGGAAAGGTCGGGAAGATAAAAAAACATGGGGAAAACCGTTGAAATGAAATATTCCAGATCGGTTTTCCACCTGTTTTAGGTAGAATTCCGGCATTTCCCCCACAACATTGATGTTTTTTATCCGTTTTGAGACACGAGCAATCGAAAAATCACGCGTTCGTCCCGGTCCCAGAACCTTCGAAAAATCGAAAATTTTTGAAGGGGTATGCCTTAAAAAATTTGCGAAAAAATGAATTTTGAGCTAGGGCTCTGGAATTTTTACCACTTCCTCCTCGATGCAAAAAAACATTCGCCACCAAGTTTCAGCCCCGGGAAAGGTCGGGAAGTATAAAAAACATGAGGAAAACCATCGAAATGAAATATTCAAGATCGGTTTTCCATGTGTTTTAGGCAGAATTCCGGCATTTCCCCCGCAACATTTATGTTTTTTATCCGTTTTGAGACACGAGCAATCGAAAAATCAAGCGTTCGTCCCGGTCCCGAGACCTTCGAAAAATCGAAAATTTTTGAAGGGGTATGCCTTAAAAAATTTGCGAAAAAATGAATTTTGAGCTAGGGCTCTGGAATTTTTTCTATGTTTTCCTCGATGCAAAAAAACACTTTCTACAAAATTTCAGCCCCGGGAAAGGTCGGGAAGATAAAAAAACATGGGGAAAACCGTTGAAATCAAATATTCCAGATCGGTTTTCCACCTGTTTTAGGTAGAATTCCGGCATTTCCCCCACAACATTTATGTTTTTTATCCGTTTTGAGACACAAGTAATCGATTTAGCAAGCATTCGTCGAAGTCCGGGGACTTTGGAAAAATCGAACATGTTGAATGGGATTTATAGGAAAATATGGGAAACAGAGGGGAAAATGAAATAGTCCAGAGCTCACAGGAAGCGTCGGCGTGTTCTTTATTACGAGTATTTCAATTTCTAATATATAATATATATTTATATATAATATATATAGCCATAATAATCTGCAATTATTGTAATAAATGATCCTCCTCTACGATGCAATCGGAGAGTACAAACGCAACTTTGGACGAGAAGGGGATGCGCAAAAGTACCGTAGTGTTACGTAATGCTCGTTACGTTTGCCGTTTAAGTTCTAATATCCCGAGTGCTCGTCTCTTCGTTCATCAATATTTTTGTGATTTTTTTTTGTCGCCCCTTCGGGATCTGTTTTTTTTTCTTCTTACTCTTATTTCTCTGTAATAACGTGTGTGTCATCGCTCCCGAACTGTGTGCACTTTGAGCGCGGGAGGGGAGGAAAAGAAAAGCTAGTCACGAAAGAAGAAGTCTCGTTTGCCTGAAATTTCCAGCCACTCGCCAGTGTGTGAGTCGTAGATCGCGGTGTGTGTTAGGGCCGAATGTAGGACTGAAGTCGCGCTATTGCTCTACGGAACATTTGCTATAAAGTGGATCCTCTAGATCTCATCTCGCGAATTGGCAGTAATCGAGAAGTTTCTCAGCTGGACCTCTTGGCTATCCGGCTATTTTCTCCCCCCACCAGCGAATGTCCTTACGTTATAGCAAACGATCCCTGATTCAAGACACTATGGATGCTGTCGTCTCTCTTTCCAGAATGGAATGTAGAAACGCGTCGCTAGATGATCGTGTGACAAGACGTAAGAGGCGAGATATATACATATACACGTAAATATATATATATATATATATATCACTTGGATAGTTTTCGGCCTTCTTCAATCTCGGGAACCTTCTTTCTTTATCGTTCTCAAATGCCCACCCTTACGTGCTCGGCCTGTTTTGCGAGATGTGAGAAGCTCTCCCCTTTTCGGCTGGTCATTCGTTGTATCGCGACACCTCTCTTCGTTCGTCCTTGGTATCTCCTTCGAGTTCCAATTGGGATTGGAGCTGGTACTCTGGCAAAACAGCCTGCGTACTCGAGCTTGACGACCCTGCTTTACCTTTCGCTTACATACAATAATCACTATTCTCCCCCAGCTCGTCTCTCCTGTTAGGTTTCGTTTCCCTGCTTCACATTCAAATATTGAATACTGTATAGAGATAATTATATGTATGTGTTTTTTTTTGCTCCTCGTATATAATCGTTCGCGCGCATCGATAATACATATATTTGTAGCATGTCCTATCTACGAGTAAGTAGGCGTAAAGACTGAGGCGAGAATGCATGCGAAATTCGGAATAATATCTGACGCGTTACATCGAATAACAGACATTAGCTCAACTGTCGTCGAAATTTTCATCTTCCCCTTCGTCCTTCTTTCACCATTCTTTCTCAACATCAATGTTCTTCTGCTCTTCTTCTTTTTGTTTTCGTGTGTGAGTTCTTTTTGTTACTTGATTCTCGATTGTCCTTTTGGTGCCGGTCGGGATAAATTGAAAGTGCAATTCTCACTCTTGATGAAGTATTATAATATCTCGCATTATCCTCTTGCTCGCGGTGGTGCGAGCGTCGCGGAAAAATTGACATCAGCCTCTCGCGTGCTCGAAATCATTCTCGGGATCACTTTCGCTCGGTAGTAATAAGTCGTAATAATCATAATAGTAATAATAATAATCATAATAAATAGATAACATTGGAGTTAAATCCATCTGGGCGGTCAGTCGGTCTTCGATTCTGGTCGAAGGCTTTCAGACCGCCACCACACCCACCAAACCTCTCCCCGATAGATAGACTTCAATCTCGCTGCGTCGACAACACGAAACTCTAAATAGAAAACGCAAAGTGGAACGTGTCCAGCACGTTCTCGGTTCTGCCGGTGCTTCGGAAGGCCCGATGATCGATGATGCTCTCGGAACTCGTTCTCCTCAAGAGATCACAATTCAAAGTCACTGCGGAAAGAGGTGCTTGGGAGGGATCGGGCGAACGAGCCACCCGATTTCCAACCGACAATATATATCTCCATTCTCTCTCTTAATCGGCGAGAGCGTCTCTCGCTCATTAACCAGACATTTGATCGCTCTTCTTCTTCTTCTTCTTCTCTCTGGTTTTTTTTCCAAGCCACACCTGATCCTTAAACTTCTACTCTAATGCGTGTTTATCATAGAAATGTCTCCCTACGCTTGAGCGAAAGAAGGGGGCACGGCACTCCAGTCCCGGAATGTCGAAAGTCGCGCGATCCAAGTGAGACTGGACTCTTCATTCTGGATGTGTCGCGTAAAGCGCTCGAGCAGTCCTTGGATAATCGAACGATGATCGAGAGGTTTAAGACGAAACAGTCTTTGGGAATCGCAACATTTGGATATCGATGTGTGCCGAGAGTGGTCTCATCTACGACAATCCTCTCTACCACCTTGTCCCCTCGAGATACATACATTAATATCATGCGCCCCTCCACCGTCGACCCCCGAATCGGTGGTGCGACGCTCTGGAAATCACAGGACAAGTCGGCTTCTAAATTCGCGGATGGGCAGTGTAAGCTTGCGAGGTGCTTCTTCGACGTGTAAGCGGCTACCGGGCCGTGTAGTACGGGTCCGCTTCTACTTCGTTGCTTACACCAAGCTGTTCAAGTCTCCAGTCTCCGAAAAACACTCCAATCTCAACAACTCGTCGAAGCAGTGACGAAAATCCCTTGAATTTTATCCAACTTCCCAGATATTATCAACCCTTTCTCTTCGCCACCACTTCGATCAAATCATTCGGAAAGCTCCACGTACCAAGATCTTTAGAACAACGTCTCTCATCCTATCGTCAGGATTCTGAACTCTTCACCACCCTATCATAATTCCGGTCTCCGCGTTCGCCAGGGCAATCGTTCAAGGAAAATCTAGGAAAGAAGATCGGGAACGGAAGTAGAAGAGAGTCGCGTGCAAGAAAGGTGTGACGAAGGAGATTTGTAAAGCAGAAGAATTGGCGAATCGAAGCCCCAGCATTGGTCGATCGGCGATCGCGTTAAACAGATCGGTGTAAGCACAGAGCTAATGTGTTTTGTTACGCCTCTAAACACAATTCCTGAGAGAGTGAATGGCCAGGAGGAGGAAGGCTCTGAAAGATAGGGCGGAGGGTTTCACGGGGTGAGTTGAGAGAAAGGGAGAGGAGAGGGTGAGAGAATAGTTTGTGGAATTCACGAGGATTTCGTATAGAAAAATGAAGAGGGCTCGGTGTGCAAGCAGTCCTCTCTCGTATTCGCGCGTCGTGTCGGCGGCGCACGAACAATTCCGAAAAGTTGGTCTGTGTCGACAGGACAATCGGTGACGATGACGGATCGAATGGTCGCCGCTCCCCGTTTGTAGACCTGTGTACAAACATCATTCCTGTGTCTCTCTCTCTATCTGTCTGTCTATCTGTCTTTCTGCGTGTGTGTCTGTGTGTGTGTGGATGCGTGAGTCCTCCTCTTTTCCGTGGGGATTTCTCAGGGTGATCGATTGCGAGAGGGTGAAAAGCTAGGCCGCGCGAGTAAAAATCCCGGTTTAAAAAAATAAAAGGCACGATATCTATGACGATACACGAGATTAAACACTACTACGAGATTAGACGATTAGACGATCGGCATGGCCGCCCATGCTCTTCCAACGGGCCGCCATTAACTTTTAAGTACGTATGCGCACTCTTGATTATTTATACCTACATATATCAATTCGTGCCACGCGTGACTAGTTCGGAAAGGTTACCGTCGTTATCACTGATTTTTCTCAACCGATTACTGCCGGAGAGGACTTCAACCGAGTCATCGTCAACGATCTCCCAGACTGACCCGCCCTCCCAAATCATCAGCAATCTCTCCTAATTGCATTCCTCTCCTTTTCTTCATCTTCTTCTTTTTCTTCTTCCATTTCTCCCGTCTCTCGCGTGTCGTAGAGCGATTGTATCTGCCTTTTTTTCTTCATCTTCTGCTTCTTTATTAGTAGTTATCGTTATCGTTAATCATTATCGTTATCGTTATCGTTAATCGTTAGGTTTATACTGCTTCGCTACGATTGGTTGACTTCATTGGACGTGGATTTGGATGGAGTGTGGTATATACCGGTGTATCGAATGCGCTCTGCTTCGTCCTTCCATGGTCCTCGGCCATCGAACGAGAACCCCCCTGCCTTTCACCTGCCCCATTCTTTAATCGTTGCCCTCAATGCAATTCTTCCAGCTTTAATCAATTGACCTGCAATTGCAGTGTGTGGCAAAGGAGCCCTCGTCCTTGAGTCCGAGGTGCGAGCTCGTCCAGTCTCTTGAAAGAGGAACGTACGAAGGAATTTCTTGTTTATAACAAATCAGACGGAATGTGGTATGCAGCACAGGGAAGGTAGCGTCCACCTTTCCTACGTCTTATCCTGACTCTCGATCCTTTACGACTTGCTCCCCCCATTAGTGGGAGGAGCGAGAGGTTTGTCCTTCATTTAATCGACGCGTCCCTAACGCAGAAGCGTGATTCTCGCGCGAAACTCGAGGAGGAAATAAAATCTAGCCTCGTGCGATGCGTCGAGGGGTAGTTAAGCTCGAGAAAGTCCTGTGCCTCGTCTTCCTCGCTGACCCTCCTCTTTTTTTCTGCTTTTTTCGATTTTTATCAATGATTCTCTCCGTCGGCTCTCTCCTCGTCCGGAGAGAAAACAAACACGCTACACCTTCGCTACAGTAGTTCGTGTTCGTGGTCGAACGCCATTCCTTCGACCGCTCCCACGAAAATCCCGGCTAGAAGTTCGATTCGGGACACGGGCCAGGCAATTGCTGGCCCAGGCGGAACTGACAACGAGAGAAGCGAGAATTCGTCGGGATGCTGCGGTCCACTGGCAACCGATTGCTAGGAACATCTCGGCGGATGGATGGCTCTCGTGGAAGCGGTCGGCGCTCTCTATCGTCGAAAGAATAAACCGTGCATCGTTGGAACGCGCAAAGAGAGAAAAGGGCGAGAACAGGGAGGTTCACCCTAATTGAAAAGAAACTAACCCTCACTGATCGGGCGTCCTCCGCGGATTCTTTTCTGCTGGTGGTGGATCGATCTGTCTCGAGATAGATTAGGACGCCCGCAGTGCTTTAATGCATGGTGGAATGCGGCACGCCTGTGCCGCATGCATAGATGTATACACCTCTATCTAGTATTAGTTTTTCGTATATAGACTTATATAAAACGCACGAAGCGACCGAAGGCTATTGGATATCCTCTTCCCCTGTTACCCCCCACAGCGACGAAGCTGTGCCTCCTTTCTCTCAATTCGATATTCTCATTCGAGTCTTCAATGGAAAAATGAATTCGGGCTTAACTACGGTGGATCTCTCGCGAGATCACTTTAATATCCTAGAGAGTTTACTGATTCGTCTGTGTGTCTGTATGTGTGTCGGTATGTTTGTCTGCGGATACGAGTGTGTGTACCTTTGTGTTGCACGGTAGCGCGTCTCTTGCCGTCTCGTGTACCTTCATTTGCGTATCATTCCTATTCTCCACCGGCAATCTTGGCGGGTAAAACGCCCAAGAGTTCACAATCTTCGACAGTCGCCTTATCTCCTCATGTTCGCTTAGGATAAAGTACTTCGGGCCATTCCTCGAGTTCCAACGAGACCGACGCGTAACCCGCACGCACCGTCTTCGCCATCCTCGAACCAGCCTTTGCCAGGTCAGGTATTCGTCGATCTTCCCTCTCAATTCATTACTCAAAAGAAGAAGTTGGTAGCTTCTACTCTGTTCTTCGAGTATGGCTTTTGATGGTTTGAAAAAAGCACAGGACGAAGAACGTTCGACACCTGACTCAGTCAAGGCGCAAAGGAACCTGCAAGATCTCTCTTTCTCTGCCGAAGAAAACAAGATTCTTCTAGATGGACGAGCAGACGAACCACGAAAGGCTTCGACAGGAACCTCGTCGGACTGTTCACCTCCTCCTCCTCCTCCTCTATTTCCTCTACGACCCTCGCTGACTTCCGTTTCCTCTTCCACTTTCCGAGGACGCCGACTAATGGCTCTGAGCGCAAGCTCTCTAATTCTCGGAACCGCCACCCTTCTCCCAGAATTTGTCGAAGCGATTTCTCGCCTTCTCGAGGACGTCGCTGGCCACGGAACGTTGCGCCGTCCCCGGCACCACCGTCGGTGCTTCCAGCACATGGTAACCACCCCCGCTGCTACTAACTACGCCGCCCAACCCACCCCCGCCACCGCCACCTCCTGCTCCTGTTGTCGAAGGAGCCTGAGGTGGTTCAGCTTCTAGGATTCGATAGGCTCCTTGTTGCGGAGCTGTCGACGAGGAGGGTGTCGTCATTGTCGTCGTCGTGGCTGGTTGTCCACTCTCTTTCTTTCTCTCGAATTCGAACACCGGGTCCTCCAAACACCTTAAGTTCGTGCCGGCGACAGGCTTTATCGATGCCTCCGCCTGCTGTTGATCCTTTATATCATCCACTGTGCCACCGGACTCCTATCACCCGAAATTCAAAGAATCACATTAAAGAAACAAATGGTAGAATATGAAAAACTTTAGTAGAACAAGTCGATATTGTAGTCAGACCTTATCCGCGTGTGTCGGAGTGGTAGTACCCTGTACGCTCATGGGCAACGGGCTGTCCCTCTCGGAATCGAGGTCTTTGTGCCCGTTGAGGCCGCTGAAGCTACCGAGCGAGATGCTCTCGCTCTCCGGGGACTTGTAGCCGGAGTGCTGGGAGTGCTGGGACTTGTGCTGGGCGGCGAGCTCGGGTGGCGCCGACTGCGGTGCCGAAGGCAACGACGACGGTGCCCAAGTTTTCGCCTCGCTATGCGGACGAGTCAGGGGCTCTGCGATCAAAGATTCGATTGTTAATTATTCTGATATATGATTGGTTGAATTTTCTCACTTACCCTCCCTGACGTTTTGCGTGACAGTGAAGGTTTTGCCGGTGTCGAGAGGCACTGTCCAATTGACGGGCTCCGGCGAGCGCATGATCATCTGCTCGGGTGACTTTACCCTGGTTGGCTCCGGTGGGCTTTTGACCACTGGCTCGTCGTCGACCCAGGGCGCCGCTGCGGTTGCCGAGGGCGGCGGCGGCGGCTGGCTTTGCGAGGGTGGCGTCGAGGCCACGCTCGACTCGCCCCCGGTCGCATCTCCGTTTATCTGGGGTTCCGCGGTCACTGGAACGACCAACGTGACGCGCTTTATCGACGAGATTAAGCCCGTCCTATGATCCCAATCCCTCACGCGACTTGCTTGCACTCGATGAAGAGATACAGACAGACACAGATGGCACTGAACACCAGGCATTCTTTAAAACTGGCTCATTCATCCCAAAGAAAACGATTTTAAATTCAAATTACGAGGTTTAAACCAACTTAATTACATCTGAGAATATCTCGAGCCAATTTTAAAGAGCTGGCGATCCAGCATCCGGAAAATACTCGGCCGCACTCGGTGGGAGTACAGAATCACTACCGTGCAAGATGCAGGCGCGCGCGCTCTCTCTGTGTGCGGCACATATAGTGGGCATACGAGATGCATCCTGAAGGAGAGAGGCGAGATTACGCGCGATTGAAATTGGCGGTGGGTTGGTCCATCGAGCGCAGGCAGACACCGGCGGCAGAGTGTGGATCACGAGTGATCTCGAGATTGTGTACACAGACGATATACAGAGAGGCAGAGAGAAAGATAGAGAGACAGTATATGTATGTGTATATATATATATCTGTATGTAGTATATATATATATAAAGATACATATCCGAAAAAGGTACCACTAGCGTACGGAGAATGATGCACATATAGATAGAGAATGCACATATACAGTAAGAGGCACAACACGAACAAGTGTGTCTTTGTGTCTGTGTGTCGTATATACGTATATACTGTGTCTGGTTCCACGTGAGAGAGTACAAAAAGAAGTGTGTCGGTGTGTCTGTGAAAAGAGTGGTGCGCCCATGTGCTGCCACGAAGCACGCAACAGGTTGACGAGGACGGTGGGCTTGATTCCAGCAGCATATACACAGGACGACACACCAACGCTATTGTTCTTGTTCTCTGTGCAATAGCGCCGATTAGATGACTGACTCCCACAGGCCAATGGGAACGCCACATCCAAACATCCATTTCATGCGTCTCTCATCAAGGGAGGAACTTCAATCATTGTGGTCTCCCAGGCCTTTTTCCAACTTGTAGAATGCTCGAATCATCATCGATCTTCACGGATTCTTCTTTGTTCAGTGTTCGTTCAGCATTGACTCCGCAAGACACTTGGTGTTTCTTTCCCCCTGATTTAATGATCGGTGTACCTAACAGTGTGGGCTAAAATGCATGGGCATCTTTCGTGGTGGTTTTGAGTCCCTCGGGACTGTGCAGTAGTAGTTTCGTTTGCCTGACTTGTTCGGATTGTCAGCACAGGCTGTAGAGATGAGGCAGAGATGCAGGATTGATTTCATCTTACAAAGAGAGAGTGTGTGGATCTTCGGGGAATTGGATGGTGGATTTGTTGGTGGGTTGTTCTTGGTGAATGCGTTCATCGAAATCGCCAAGAGCATTGAAGCAAGAGGGAAAAGTCTACGTCGCGAGGGTTGAAAGACAAACATAATATACAGTCGAGAGAAATTAAAATCCATGTATATATATATTTATATATATAGGTGAGAAAGGAATGGATGTGGAGTGAGGCAATATTTGCACAGCCATACGGAAGCCCTTTAAGTACGAACATCGAGGCGCTGCTTTTTCTTTTCCTCAATACCAGTAAGCTCAAGTGCAAGCTGACCAACAAACACTGCGCATACGGAAGTCGGCGGAGCGAAAGCGCGCCACAATCGTCGAGGTAACCGGAGAAAAGAGCTCTCTCGCACAGGCCGTGCCAACGATCTACAGAAACAATCAGGCACAAACACCGAGTGGGGGGAGGGGAGGGCATACGCAATGATACGTTTCAACGACAGTTGTACAATGGATGAACATCGGCTGGCAAGAAAGTGGTGGACAGCCACTAGGAGGGCAACAGTTACAAGTCCCAAAACTAAGGAAGGTCCAGAGGACTTTAACAAGCCAAGACTACACCAGTCGCACGAAGGCGTCTGTAATGGGGGGTGTGTGTGTGGCAAAGGGTGCCTCGGGGTGGAGGATCAAATACACAAACCAGCAGAGAACACGGAAAGCAAGAGTCTAGATAGTACAGACGCAGATAGAAGAAAGATTGACAGAGAACGAGAAAGAGAGAGAGAAACAGACAGAAAGAGAAGAGAGAGAGAGAAGGTAGAATAATGAACAGCATAAAGAAAAGAACCTGGCTAGCCCGGCAGAGCATGCTACTTACTAGATTGGGCGGCGGTAGCGGCTCGATTTGTCGCGTATCGACTATCAGGGGATGATTTGGATGGATCGGCGGCAGCGGCGGCTGCGGCCGCAGCTGCACCTGGATGCTGGCCGCGTGCCGTTTTTGGCTGAGGCTCGTTCTGACCTTGGCACCGGCTTATATCTTTAACGCGGTCCGGCCTGGCCGCAGCGGCAGCGCTCGACGTAGGTGGTGGTGGTGGTGGTGGGTGATGGACAGTCGTATGAATCGAATGCTTTACCGGGGGTTTTACAGCGGTACTGGATGTGGTGGTGGTTGTGGTGGTGGTGGTGGTGGTAGTGGTGGCGGTACTACTACTCGTGGTAGTGGTAGCAGTGGTCGCTGTGGCGGTTGAGGGTTTGGTATGATGAAGAGGGCGGTGGGGAGGAGCGGTGGTCGCGAGGAAGGCTAGAACATACCGTACACAAAGTACAATGATGAATAAGGCCCAACGTCCTTTTGCCAGCTCGTGGCGTTTCTGTTTTTTTTGTTTTTTGGAGGGCGCAGACTTCGTGCGCCCGCCTTGCTTTTAGCTTGTTTTTTTTTTTGGTTCCTTCGGCTGCACCTGCTTAAAATGCGTCTTCTCCAAAGCTAGCACGCTCAGCGATGAATGTGAATATATATATATATATATATTTGCTACCGATATACCAATTACTTTGGCAGGGGCTTCGCCGCCCCCTGCGGTTTTCCGTGCTTTCTCTAAGAGATTGGAAAGGGCTTCTTGCGCTGGTCTACATCGTGCCGCTTTTCGAACTAAGAGAACACGTTTCTGTTTTTATAAAAAAAAATAGGAGTACAAAAAATCCAGACGTAGAAAAAGACCGGGAATTCTACTGAATTCGGCGGAGCAGTTTGGCATGCTTGTCTCTCTCTCGAGCAGACACATTTTCTGGGCACGACATTTTAAGCAGAGCTGCGTCAGTTCTAATTGGTGTTACTCTTACTGGAAAGCTTTATCGGGGGGTTGAAGAGGTATTCTCGGAGCAGTCGAAAGTAGTACTTGGAACATCTAATTGAAGCCCGCCGGAGGAGCAGCTGGGCCTTGCGCCGGGGCCCCCGGGCGTTATCGAGCAACCGCGCCGATTTCCCGAGATGACAGCCCTCGAGGGCTCAAGAATCGATTGGTCTTTCGACAACATTCTCGTTCGTCCCCTCCGGCATTCCGATTCCCCCGTCCATTTACATTCCCGGTAATTATTCGACAAGACACTCCACTTCATTGAGCCGGCATGCAACGTCGTTGCTCGTTCCCACGAATTAATTAATTAACATACACGCGCGCGCGCGCGCGAGTGCTACTCGTACACTCCCTCTTTCTCTCTCTCTCTCTCTCCCCCTCTTGCTGCGAGCAGGACAAAAATTCGGCCGAGTTCTACTTTACCCGTAAAGACCAGTACGCACGCACCGAGTGTCCGGGAGCGTAGAAAGGGCGTGCGAAATAGAGATTTAAGAGAGAGAGAGACAACGGAACAAAAAAAAACAGACAAACAAGAACAAAGAGAGTGCGAGAGAAAGGCAGGCAGCCTAAGGGTCAATCGTCGAGAGTCGAGCGTTTTACAGAGGCGCAGAGTACATAGTGGAGGTTATCTTAATTGCACGTTTCAGATTTCAGGGCTTATTCGAGGAAAGAGAGATATAGATAAAGAGAGAGATAGAGAGAGAGGAGTTCTGTATCTGGCAAAGAGAGAAAGAGAGAACGAGAAAGATAGGGAGAATGTGAAAGAGATAATAAAGAGTTGAGGGTAGCGGGCAGCAGGTGGTGGTGGTACGTGGATAGAGAGAACGTACATTTCCGATGGAGTTGAGGGGACCTCCTGTGGAGCGGAGTAGGCCCTGGGCCCGAAGGCGGCGGCGGTAATGGCGGTATAGGCACGCTCGTCGACGAAACACTCGAGGGTTCCCGTATGCTCCAGCGTACACGGCCTGGACCCGCGACTGAAACACCCGCTGCCACTCCTGATCAATCTAGTCTCCACCTGATCGGTCTGGCCGATCCGTCGATTCTCTAATTCAGGCGAACAACACACGCCTCGCGCTTTTTCTCTCTCCTGGCCAATCGGCCGGCATAACTCCCACTTCTTTCACTGCTAACCCTCTGACGGAGAGAGAGGTCAGAGGCCAAGCAGACAGAGGCACACAGAGAGAAAGAGAGAAAGAACACACAGAGAGAGAGAGAGAAGGGCGAAGGGTTCGGGATGAGCCGCCACGGTGGAAGACGACTTCCTCGAGACACGTGAGAGGGCTTGTGACAGGGTGGATGATGAATCTGTAACGCCGGGTGTGCCAGATCGCACGGGAGACTCATCTGCCTTGCTTTCCTATGCCCCGACACTTCCCTCCTAATTAACAACTAACTCCTTGCCTCCCTGATATCTCTAATCACTCAGGGGACTAACAATTTCACACACTACTGCTTCGCCAGGTTCTACAGGGAATTGTTATAGCAAATAGGAACCTTAATTCGTTATAAGGCAAGGTGTTAGTTGTCCTGGTATTGTAGTACAGTATCCATTGAAATATCTGGACCGATGACAATGGGAGAACGCGTCTAGAAGGCCGAGGAGGCTTAGAGAAACACTCGAGGCATATATGTGATCGGTTGGGTATCGTATACTCGAATCCAGAGCAGACAGTGGCACTCACCGGGCTATCTAGACACACACGGCGGCACACTGAGCGCCGGAGTAATCCGCAGTAATGCACTACTCGACGCCGGCCGGCCACGATTCCCTTGAAGATGATGCTCGTCCGGTGGTAACTGATGATGGAGGACGAGCGAGTGAAATGAATAGTTGCTCATTGCTCCAGTCCTCCTCTTCCCCGGATCCCAGGGGCACGGACACCACACTAATCGCCGACTACTACTTCGGCATATATGACTGGCCGGGGGACTAGTCGCGATCAAGGCCGACTATCGACGATGATTACAATGACGATGAGAACGGAGCGGGGAGAAGGATTGCGAGACTGCGATGTATTGGAGAGTGATCGATGAAGATGATACACACTTTCTCAATTGGACTATCGTTTCGCAGCAGAGTTCTTCACAAATCTCTACAATTATACTACACTTGCATCCTGAAGAGATCATCCACTGGCCGGCTACGTCGTTGACTCCTTCCGCCGGGAAACTGATGGCATGATGAATGATGGAAAACTCGCAATGATCGAGGCGGGCATGTATCGCTTATGAAGTTAGTCGGGCCATCGATTCACTATCACTGAAAATCCTGCTTCTCTTCTCTGATCTCAAATGGCACGTCGAACTTCACAAACCTGCGGGGGTGGCTCATTGCATGATGATGAGGGGGTTCTGACGCATCTCGTTCTACTCAACGGCGGCACTCGTTCGGGGATTCGTTCACGGGGGCTGGTGGGGATGTTCGCAGAGGGTGAAGAGAGAGAGAGAGAGAGGGGGGGCTGGTGGATGGAAACAAAGACTTCTTGTACAATGAATCTATCGGTTCAACTACATACTGGTCACTAGACGTGGAGGTCAAAGGCAGAGACAGAGAGATAGAAACAGGTAGACAGGATTACCATGCATCTGCCTAAACATTAATCACCACTTTGCAATTATAATATATATATATACGTATATATACCGACAGCCACCCCCTCAATTGTCTGACACTACTGACACAGTGAGTGCACTTGGCACTCACTGGTTAAAATCACATCCAATCGCCCGCTACTACGTACTGCAACAATCAATTCGAGAGAGGGTGGGTGTCTCTCGGCAGAACACTTTGGAACAGGTATTATCACGTAATGACGAACGTTCGGCTTTCGAGGCCCACAAGAGCAGACAGCAGTCCAAGGTCGCAATAATATAATAAGAGAACTCTAGTTCAAATCCAAGATTATGCACGAAAATGCAGAGAAGGGTGGGTGGGGGTTAAAGGGGGGGCGGGTCAATTTGAAGGTGGAAGGTTGGAGGATGGAAAGACCCGTGAGACAAAATTACAGAGCGAAAATCGACTCGGTCTACGATCTCCTGGATGCTAAATCGATCGACTTAAAGGGGCGGGGCGAGGGGCGAGGGGGGTTGTGGTTTGAAGGGGGGATTTAGTACAAAGAACGCAAAGAAGTATCGGGTCTCGTTTGCATTACTTACTCGGTCGTGGATGCCTTTCTGGCTCGCCGCTCCTCTCTCTTTGCTCCTTCTCTTTATCCTTCGGCTCTTTCTCCTTCTCCTTGAACAAAGGGTGGAGAAGAATCGGGTCAATGTCGTGTCGTCCCCGGCTAGACAATGGAGAGGAATGGCGAGCGCGGCCCGCGCGCTAATCCACGCGGCGGAGACTGAGATGTTTCTTATATTTTATAGGAGATCATCTCGCATAATGGCGCTCGAAGCGCGCTCGCGATCTCCCTCTCCATTTATTCGAGTGGCTCTCGGCGAGTGCACCGCTGTACGAGAAGGAGTAAGCAGCCCCTCTCAAAGAGCAGCAAAGTAGAAGCGAGACGAGATAAAGCTCGTTTTGTGACTTTCTAGACCGTTACAAATCCTACTGTCACCGGCTAGCTGGGACAGTTTCACTCAGGAGTTTTCGGTTGCACTCTCCCATTTCTGCCACTTGGACTCTCGTCGATGTATATATATACATGGCGCGCGTTTGTTGTTTGTTTATTTGTGTGTGTGTGTACCTTCGCGTCTTTGGTGACGGAGGGCGCACGAGGAGGCTGTCGCTTGGGTGACTTCCTCTCGGTGACACTGGGCCCGAGACTCTGAGAGCGACCGGTCCTAGGGCTGTTCTTAGGGCTGGACTTTGTCTTCGGCTGAATCTCCTCGCGATGCTCCTTCGTATCCTCTCGGCGTCGTGGTATCACGGGCTCCAGCTTCTCTCTCGTCGGAGAGGGAAGTAGTGCGCCGTCACCTGTCCCGGAGAAAGGGAGTGCTCTCAATGCTTTGAGAATCAGAGCGAATGGGATTGCCCGAGAGCTACTTACCCACGCCGGTAGTGCGATCCAGATGGTGGCGGATCAAGAAATCCTTTCTTGCGCGAGCTATTGCTCTCTCTGCGTCCTAAGGATCGAAGACAGTTTATATTGCTAGCTTTGATAGAACCGGAATACCTTCAATCGCCTCTCCCCACTCTCTTTCTCATGATATCCATACCGCTTTTGCATCTTCCGGCAGCATGCCGTGGATCGGCCTAGCCTGCACTGATGACGGTCTGCCAGCAGGTGGCATCGCCGGTGCTGCCGAGGCCGCTGGTGCCACTTTCCTCGTGTTCTCCTTCTCCTTCTCCTCCTTCGTCACTGACCTAAACGTCCCACGGACACACACACACACCATATTCACACCATCATTCTACCCCCTTGTCAACTGTAAACTCTCGTCTTGTTCTAGCCAATGGACAACTGTCAACGAGGAAGAAAGGCAGCTACGACAAAACCCACGCGAAACACCGAGAAGAAAACGGCCAAGATTAAGGTTGGACGCAGTCTCAATGACATACTCTTTCAATATCATTGCCAATTGGATCGTGCGTGTTCGATATAACGAATCAGTTGTGCTTTAGTGATTGTTAGTTTATGGAATTCCTGTCGTGTTGGGGGCATATTTTCGATTTTTAGTATATGGAAACGATGTATTAGTGTACTGGCCTGGCTAGGGAGAGGGCGTTGAGAGCGTGGTTACTGGAGACACGTTTCCACAGGGAAGCTTCGTCCTCAGCCGCCAGACCGCAACCCCAGTCGCGATGCTAATGTAAATCAGAAGCGAATCACTCGATTCTTTCCTTAAGACTCGGGCGTCTAAGCCCACACACACACTCTGCTCTCTGCCTCGACAACTAACGCGCCCACATATCGCTAGAACACTCAGCATGCTTGGGATGATACTCGGGCATTGCCGGCGCAAAACACACACATCAATCGTGTGCAGAGAGAGAGAGAGAGGATGATATCGATGACAGAGAATATGTATATTTGAACAAACTGCATGCAGAAATGATTAACGATAAAGATGTTCGGGGAGCGCTTGATCATCCAGCTGGCTCGCGCTAAGTTCAAGACAATCATCGGCCTCTCCGAATCTGTGTACACTGAAATGATTTGGTACATGCATCGAAGGTTGATCGAATCGAGGGATAAAGAAGTGTACGATGCTCCGATGGAGATGGGCTTATGCGGGAGGATGAATCTCCAGGTAAAGAGGAGAAGAGTCAGTGGCAATACTGGAGGGAGGGATTTCCAATGAAATCGACGAACGAAACGCAAAGGACGAATGGACTGCCTTCGCACTGAGGCAAGAGAGAGCGGTGTTACCTTGTACTCGTCCGCGAGTCGTCTAAGTTCGATGACATCCGCGGTGGGAAATGGTTTCTCTTGCTGTTTGCCGTGCGGCCTATCATCGGCTATCCGAACGCTTCTACCTGACTTTTTAGCCCTGCAAAATAACCAGTGCTTTCTGTAATCTGTAAGCTCGGAGACACGCGGCCGTCCGCGTCTCGGGCCTCGGGGGTTGTCGTAGGTGCGCTTCTCTTCTGCTAATGCCAATTGTCCTACGCTAGGGGATCACTTAACGGTACTCGTTCGACCATGAGAAATGCTGACAGAGTCTGACCTGAAGGCGATTTTCAAGTCGGACACATCCTCTTCGCGCTCGTCAGCTTCCGGAACTACCCCGTCGATGGTATCCGCCCCGGGGCCGCCCACCAACGGCTCCAGCTCCGATGCTTGCACCCCTGTTAAAGAAATTCCACATATTATTAATAATTAATAATTATAAAGACGGGTAAAAATGGGGGATGATTTACCATCTCGTTTATGATCAACGTCACCCGGTCGTTTCTTATGTACTGGTGCGGGTCCGGTAGGTGCGATGCCTTGCTTGAGTGCTCCCATACTGAGGGATTTCCTCGGGGGTCCTGTGGTCCCTGCGGGAGCGCCTGCGGCGGTGACAGGTGCTACTGTCTCCCCATTAGTAAGTTGCGGTCGTCTAGGCCAGGCGAATTGCAGCCGGTACTCGGTGCTGATACGTGATATCGCCTTGCTCAGCTGGCTGGGAGGCAGTGTCGACGCCGCGCTAACTTCCTACGATGAAATCGTCATCGAGGCATGAACGGGAAGCCTCGAGCAACCTCTCAAGGTCGTGCCAGAGAGAACGCTCCGAGAGAAGGCTCTCGTGTCCCGGGCTTCTCTCACCTAGCTGGTGCAGCGCTTTTTTCCTTTCGGCCAGATAATAGAAGAGGAATGCTTACGCGGACTTTGTCAGCAACGACGTTGGAGTCGACGGCGTCGATCCCACCACCACCACCACCCCCGTCGCCGGCCGTGATGAACTCGTGTGTCTTGTAAGCGAGCTCCGGGCATTTCTTTCGCCTGGGCAACGGTGGCTCGAGGGTCGGCCCTGAAATCAACGTTGTCCCTTCGTTAAGAGTACCATCGATCGCTCTCCGTCATCCTCCTATCAACTTCTCTCGATCTTCAGCGAGCCAATGTGCGCGGACTTCACTTCGTTTCTTAGTTTTAAAGCCAGCCGAGTCCGAGGATATTTCTCCAATGGCCTGAATTAAATTTCCACTCGACTTTCAAAGGATTTGACTTGGCCTTTTAAAAGCCCTAAGCTCTAAGAGAAAGTGGTCCGCGTAGATCGGCCGCTGGTGTTTCGATCGATGATTCGCCTAGTGTATAAGTGATTGCGGCGCTCGTCGGATCACCGGCGACATACCACTGCCGTTTGTTCCGCCCGGCGGCGCAGAACACTCGGCGCAAATGCTGAAGCTAATCAAAGTAAGCGAGGATACAGACAGACAAAGAGAAAAAGAGAGAGAGTGAGTGAGTGAGTGTGATAGAAAGATAGATAAACAGATATATACGTGTATATATATATAGAGAAAAGTCCAAGTAAAACTACGGAAGCCATTGCAATATTTATGCGAAGCACACCACGTGTAGCGCAACTGAAAGACAAAGGGATATTGCGGGAACCTTGCACTCATTTATCAAACTACCAAACTATAACCCCAACTTAAAAGACCTTGGCGAGCCAAGGAAAATAATAAAACTTCGATCGGCTGCCAGTTTAACTTTGCCTCGGCAACTTTCCCAAGCGGAAGGCCGTCGGCATTTCTGAGATAATTAGGATCGAGAGACTAATTGCGGAGAATCTCGATCTAGCGGAGCAGTCTCCCGGCAATGTCTCCTCGATAACAGGGCGCTGTCGAGGACGGCGGCAGCGGCGGCGACGCTTACGAGCCTCTATGAATTAAGGTCAGCGGAAATCGGATTCGAGTCGTAGGCTACATCGCGCTAAGCGGGGTGAAGTTGAGCGGGTGAGGTCAAGTTGTCTGTCAAAAGTCCGAGCAAAGCCCCGACTTGTAACCACCTCGGCCTGTCAAAGCTTCTCATCTCGCGTGCGTGGTCCTCGCGAAGAAAACAGAGAAGATCTCTGCCGAAGGAGAGTGAGAAAAGAAGAGAGAAAAGAGAAAAGAGAAGAGAAGAGTTCGGAGAGGATGGAGTATCATTCTTTCTCTCGGAATGAGGCTAAACGCGCCTGGAATTCCCGGGTTAAATTCGCCCGGGCCTATTATCCCGCTGGTGGATTTCGGGAGGTAGAAGGTAGGCTAAAAGCGGCAGCTCAGCTTGAAAAACAGGCAGCCGGGGAAAGAGCTCATTGTCGCTACCGCTTTTATTCCACTTAGATTAAGCTTTCATGGCCAGCTGGAGGGCCCTGACGTTTGTTTCCCTAGAAAAGTACAACGCGTCTGCCAATCTGCACGCTCTCAATCCACGTTATTAGTTCGAATGCAGTGAATGCGAGCCCTTTTGGGCCGGGCTTTCTCTGAAAAACCGTCAGGAAAATCTCTACCAGGGACTACTCCCAGTTAACTAGCAACATTGTACCGCTGAAAATCGATAGAAGCTAGGCAAGCCAGCCCTCTGCAACGGGCATGCCAGGGCTTGCGTAATCTGCGAGAACGATGGCCGATTCTCCAGCGGGAACCACGCTACGCTTTCAAGAAAGCTAGCCACCCAGTTGGATACTAATAAAATGTAAAGAGCCAGTTATGAAAGTCTGGCAGGCTTCGGTGCGAGAACGAGATAAGCTCGAGGGAATTCATCTCGATTAAGGGTAATCGCCGCTCGACTGCCAGTAGATTTTGCGCTCCAGTTCGCCGGCTGAATGGAAATCACTAGTATCTGCTCAGCCGTTCGTAAATGACCGATTGGACTCTTCGACCCTGAACCCTTCTGGATAGTTCAGCCAAGGAGAAAGGACGCGCCCGATTGCCCAAGACATTGCTTTCCCAACTTAACACCAACCCCAACGAACAAATTCACCCTTTCCTGCTCGAATTTAAATACTACTAGCAAAGCCACCGACTTCTATCTATAAGAGACCGTGTCAACTGATGATCGAGTGACTTAACGCTCGGGGTCAATGCTCCCGACAGGATAATGCGCCAATTGGCAATCGCCCCAGTATTCAATAGGCGTTTCAAACCCGCTGCCATTGCATATCAACTATCGGCCGGCTTATCAAACTCGGCGAGATCAAAGATTACATTGGAACGGAATCGTTCTGGCGATCTAATAGCCGAGGCGACGAAATACGAAATAGCATCGATGATGCCTGGAATCGATGTGTTCCGGAGATCGAACGTGAGATGATCCGAGCACGTAGAATCCCACTTTCGATTGGAGTACCGTGGAAGAAGCACGTGCCATCCGTGGAGGAAGGTGCTGAGCCGAGAAATTGCAGGAGGCGACGAGCCACACAGACAGACACAGATACACAGCCACGTGGGAAACGCTCGTTTGACACGGTCTGGTTGATGTGTCCTCTCGCGCGTTTCGGCGAACCTCTGCCGCGCCAACACACGCTCCGCTCCGCCTTTATCGGCAGGCTGCTCTTCGCAGCCGCGTTCTCTCATTAATCCATGCCGAGGCATCCTAGTTTCGTTGAGGAAAAGCTGTCGACTGCCAAGGGGATTTCCGCGGATATCAATAGCCGAGCGAAGCTGATAAGCTCGAGCGCCGCGGCAACGACGACGCGCCTCCCTTTATTTCCGAGCGAGGTTTGTGCTCGCTTTGCAGTCGGCGAATCAATTATCCCTGGCGACACGGCATTTCCATTTGAGACTCCTACGCGCCCAAGCTCACCGCATCGAGAGACAGAGAGAGAGAGAGAGAGAGAGAGAGAGAGAGAGAGAGAGAGAGAAAGAGAGCGAGAGGGCTTGGAGAGTAAAAGTGGTCTCAGAGAAAAAGAAAAGTGAAAACGATCTTTTCCACCAGCCGGCTGATTTCACTGCTTGCGCGCCGCGCCGGTAGCGAGCCGCTCGAGCGGCAATTAAATTAATAACGATAGAACAACTTCGTTTTGCTTTCACGGTCACGGCGAGCTTCAAGTGGGCGTCGGGATTTACTGGCTCCCTCAAAAGGCGCTGATTCCAACCAACGATACAATGAACATTAACATTTCCAAGCTTTCGAGTATCCTTTCAATGGAATTCGCGGCCCGACAATTCCCAATTCTCGCTTTCCTCTCGGCTAGCTGCTCGACTAACAATGCAGCAGAATTGGATTTGCGGTGAGAAGCGGGCTGATCTAATGCGTGCAGCATTCGCAAGGGATTTAAGAGTGGATGGAGTAATGAATGCCGTTTGGAGAGGAACGGCGGGTGAAGAGATCGAGGGGTATTAGCATGGTGTGCCCGGATGATGAATGTTCCTGCCAATCGCAGGAGGCAGCGCGTGTTCCCCCAGTGTGAATTGTAATTCGGATGTCACGTGTCCTCTGTGTGAGTTGCTCCGAGAGTAGAGCACCGCAGCGGTGGCATCAGTGCAAATATGCGTAATCGCATGATTACGCTACGTGCGGAGAAGCCTGTTTGCATGGGCGTTTTGGTATGACTGTTCTATGTCCGAGTAATTCCTCTCGACTATCAACTGGTACACCAGGAGAGAATAGGCCGGCTAGAATTCAAGATGGCAATGAGGAAGTGGACGCGTGCAGCCCGAGAGATTGGCTCGTCGTCATCCTGGCACCGGGAGGAAGCGGGTCAGACATTCAACGGAATAATTTTTCTGTCCCCGAACAAAGTATACTGTGCGCGCGCGTATTCTCGTAATGCTTGCGAGCCCAGAAAAGTGGGCCGCGTTCTAGTCTTCCTCAAAAATATCTCCCCGCCGGCCTTTTTTCTTTTTTTTTTACTTTCGGCGGAGACAGCACTCTCTTTTCCTCTCTGGCCCTTTTTCACTCCCTCGGGATTTCTACGAAAGTAGCCGGGAGGAGGAGGACTTCGATATCGGCAGAAAGAGAGAGAGTCATCACATAATGTTAGTCCGGGACAATGGGCGCCCATCGTAAAAAGAGAGAGAGATGCCAGGCCGTATTGATTATTTAATTGGGACACGTCGAAGATGAAGCGCCACCAGGAGACGCGTGCACACACACACACATAGATATACAAAGACAACGGTAAATCCGAAGGCCCGAGTTGCTTCTACTACTATTACTGTCCGCCTACGTTGACAAGTATCTCGTTCTATTTATTTAGGACTCCAGTCGACTTGTTAAAATAGCTACCAGTCATTCTCCATGGAAATGTGCGCCGCAAAGTTTGCCTAATCTTGACGAGGCCCTCCCTTAGAATCGTAGAAGAGAAACAGGAGAGTGCCACTGGCAAAATCTCGTAGGAAATATCGATCGATCTAATTAAAGCTCCTAATTTCTCAGCTTAAGCTGGCATCTCTTATAAAAGGGATGCTGATCCTTTGAGAGCTTCGTTTCACCAGAGACTCAATCCTGATAGGATTAATCTCAGTATAAAGAGAAGTTCCTCTAACTCTTTGCTAACAACGTCTGGTGCTTCTGCCGCCAATTAATGCTCGGCTTCTAATTGCAGCGATTAATCGCTACAATCGGCCTCTAAGTCGAAGGCGTCCTAGATGCGCGCTAAAGAGAAAGAGAGAGTGACTCGTGCAAAGTGCGAAGGCGACCTCTTCTCTTATCTTTAATATCTCTGGGCGGAGAACTAACCGACCCAACAGTGTTCGCTCGCAAGATTTAGGTGCACGTAAGAACAGCGGCTCACCCATGCAGAATGCATATACACGCGAACACACACAGAGAGATAGGGCTGCGAAATTTCGTGAGGCTAAATGCGGAGTACCACGTCATGCTGCAGCCGGCAACGGCGGCGGCTACCTTAGATCTGAGATAAGCGAACCCGGACATAAATTACAGGAACCCTGTCGCGGTTAATGCGCGAGAAATGCGAGGCGCCAGCGATGTAAATGAAATTTCGCGAGCCATACACGAAAGCTTGCTAATCGACGACGTCTCAAGCATTAGCAGCGGCAGCGGTAGCGGTAAATAATTCCTTAGAAATTCAGGTTGTGCATTCCACGGAGAATAGGACTGGTGCTGCTTTCGGCACACAAGAGACTCGCTCATTACGAAGTAAATGCACCAGCTCATTGGAGAGTCCGGCCACTTTGGCGCGGCGCTCTTCTCTTTAGCTAAATCAGAATCATGCATGTTGAAGGGCAGTGTTCGATAAGCTGTAACTCTTTGTGAGTTGCGTGAAAAGCAGAAAGCGGCAAACGGGGGAATCGCGCGAAGGACGAACCTTTTAAACTATGCACAATTGGATGGTGAGTGAGGAATTCCAGCCGGTTAAAGGGGAGCTGGAAAAGAGAGGCGGAGGCTGGCTCGAAAGATAGTTCAACTTAGACGCAAGCTCACAAAGAGTTGGAGTCACGGGGTGGAGAGAGAGAGAGAGAGGGCGTCACCTCTTGCAAACGGAAAGTACAAAACACAAAAGAAAACGGAGCAAGGCCAGCAGCGCAAGAACCATCAATGGGGCTTTGGTGGAGTCTCGTAGGGGTTGGCGAGGTGATTTTAGGCGGGCGGGGGATGTCGAAACGAGGAAGCAAACGCAAAACAATCTAGGTCTTTTGCATAGCTCCGATCGTTCGTCTTACCTTCGCTGTTCTCATCCTCGGTTGACTTGGCCGATTGTAGCTTCGCGCTCGCTTGCTTCGCTGCAATCAAAATTCGCGCAGCTGGCATACCGCTTCTCTCTTTTTTTCCCCTCGCTATCTTTCCTTCTCACATACTTTCCTCTGTGAGGGGCCGGTGGTTTGGGGGAGGAGGTGGTTGTAAGGGGTGGGGGGCTGAAGGAACTCGAATTAAAGCCCGAAACTCTTTATTCCTTCGACACTCGACTTGAGGGGGAAAAAGCGAGCGGGGCGGGGCGGAGGGCCTGAATAGTCAGAGCCCCTGAAAAAGCACAAGTGAGCTTCAATCTCGGGGACATTCATCCGCGCGCGGCACGAAAATCCCGGGGGATTCGCCGGCGAAGAGCCACTTGACGAGACTGTCATCACGCTCCCGTGGATAACGATGCTCGTACCAAGGATCTTGCGGCGGATTAATCGATCTCTCGAAAAATACGGACGAACGAGCAGACGTACACAGGCGCGCGCGCGCCAGGGTGAGTTCACGTGATTAGTCTGTTTGCACTGCGTGACCGGGAACCGAGAGAGAGAGAGAGAAATAAGCTTTGCACTCTCACATAGAAAGATCGGGGGGTGCGCGTGTACTGAACGCAACGGACAAAAGTGAGTCTCACAACACCGATACGTATATTATGTCTGTGTTTGTGTATGTACGTAAAGTTGTGTGTGGTTCGGAGGCTGCGTACGCGGCTGGTAAGAGAGTGACGGTATCGCGACGACACTGCCTTTCTCTCGTGGCAGCCGCAGCGCCTTGAAAAAACGTATCGCAGAGATCTATCGCGTTGTCACTCGCTTACAATCCGCGCGCACCCGCCGCGTTACCACTATATTATAGTAGATATGCGGTGATGAGGCCACAGAACTGGAACGGCGACGCACGAACAAAAAGTATGTACAGTAAATCGCGGTAAGTCGCACACGATGATAGCTGTAAAAAAGAGCAGGGCTGGGTGACGACACGTTGACGAAAGAAGGGGGTGGCTGGCGGGAAAGAGTGAGAGACGAGGGACGGAGGGAAAAGAAAGACAGTCAGAAAGAGAGCGAGACATGACGCAGAGAGCAAAAGTGTGTGCGATAACGAGAACGAATATACACGAGGAAGTGATGGTGGTGGTGGTGGTGGTGGTGATGGGACGACATTTGTGTGCCTGACACGAACAAATCTGCTCTAAACACCCTCAAAATGCTCTGACAAGGGAGAAAGAAGGAATAGAGCCAGTGCGCTCTCGCCGGACGACCACGTGTCACATAAGCGCGTCTGACACTGCTGATATATATGCCAACTTCCGGAGTTAATCTTTCGCCCCGGGAAAGAATGGTCCAATTGGTCTTTGATTCACACTCGCGGCGCTAGTAGCGCCAGTTCAAAAGAACGCAGGGAGAGATGATTAACCTTTAACCAGTACTACACTGGAGATCACTCGTGAGAGATGTGACTTTCGCGCGGTTTTTGTACCTTCTTATCTGACAGGCTGAAAGTGTTGCCTCCGTTTTCCCAATTTCCTCCCTGAGTACGCATTCTCTTTGCAGTGCTAACTTCCTTTGCTTTCGTATTCCACTAACTGGATGTTTAACAAGTGGAATAATGCAAGATTCGTAGAGAAAGATTGCCTGAGGGAGGAAATTTTAAGACAGATCGCTGCTACACCGTCAGGCCATTCAAACACCATGCGTTACCGACGATCTATGCTCGAACGTACTACACTCAGCTATTATCGTACTGATTAAGGGTTAATTCCACTAACAGGAAGAGGCTTGGAGAATCAGTAGGAACGTGGGATAAGGGTGCGGGGGGCGGTGGTTTAAATAAATAATGAGAATCTGGCCTATAATTGGCAGGATGAGACTTACTCGACGTCGGCGGCGGTTGCGGCGCCCGACGAACGACCGTATGCTCTTGATGCGGCCCCGTGTATTCGTGCCATGTGTATGTGCTCCTGTACTCTGAATGGAGCTGCTGCAACACGCAATTAAAACGTACCGTTAATATATAGAGACTAGATTCGTCACCCCTTTCTCCCATCGCCAGTTCTCTCCGACGCTTAAAAAATCCCTGCAAGGCTATTAGCTCTGTCTCCTCTGTACAGTGGGAGAGGCGAGTCGAGTCGAGTCGAGTCGCGAGTGACGTCGCCCTCGGCGATCAAACTCCACCGCTGCTGCTGCTGCTGCTGCTCCTCTAACTGCTCTGCCGGTGAGTTAAAAGTGACTCGCTGCCAGCCTGGATTTTATAGGTCTACGAGGCCCTCGACTTTGACGCCCTGCAAGTTCTTGGTTCATTAAAGTGTAACGTCAAAGGGAAACTGATTCGAGGCGCTGCTGCTGCTGGTCGACTTGCTTGGCAACCTTATTTTTCGGGGAGCTAGTCTCCCTCAAAAAGGAGGGAAGCTCGAAGCGTCTAACTGACAAGAACACTCCACACACTTTTCAATGCGAGGAGATTTCCAGAGGAGTAAAAGCTAGCTAGGTAGCTGCCGGCGGAAACAGAGAGTGCCTTCGACGGTATCCGCGGTGAAAGGGAGATCAATCGCATCGTCGTGTGTGACTAGACAGTCTCATCCGGAGAGGAGACACGTAGTATAAAACGAGAGCGCGCGCGCGCGTCTCTCCTCTCGGCATTGTCGTTCAGTGCAGCGTGCACACTCCCAAGTACAATCGGGCACAATGGGCATGCACATTGGCTAGAGGGACGATCTTTCTCGCCCTCCACTCCCAAGACGTGAATGGGCACGAATGCCAATCGATCCCGGCCGACTCTCTCAATGCGCGTCACCGCGCACAAAAGAGGAAAAGTTACGCTCGCTCCCGCCGCCTTCCTAATACGCACACCCTTAAGTACCAGCCGACTTTAACTTCCCACTGACCCGCATCACCCTCCGGCGCATCCCTTTCCGGCGGCCGCGACATTTTGCCAAAGGGTTTGTTATCGAATTCGGTACTCTTCGTCCAGTCAATTTGCCGGGAAACACCTCGGAAAAGTTGAGCCTAGGACATCGAGAACCAAGAGAGAGAGAGACATCTGATAGCACACGCCCAGCAGAAACTCGTGCTTCCCTCTCTCTCTCCGCAGGGTTGCTAATTGCGTTGTCCTGTTTTCTCAGAGTTGATTGATTTAGTTACTTAACCCAGATACCGCCTTCTAACGTAGCGAAATACACGAGAGATAACGCGATTTCACCCCGCTACCCTCATCGAAAATAGCACCGACTCACTTTCCCACCACTCGTCCTATCATTCTCTTTCCTCGTAATTAATGGGAAGCATTGACGATTCAATGATCGTCATGACGAACAAAGAAAATACCGGCAACTGGCTGACAATGTAGTAGGGAACAATATATTCCGCTCGTTCATCGTACCAATTAAAACATGCTGCAAGGTTTCGATAGATAGACAGCCAGGTCGACGCTTGGGGCTTCCATAATCCATTTGCAAAAGCTTTAAGCTCATATGTCCGCCGCGCTACCCCGGTAATTATTTTCATTTGGGCCGCATATCCATGCAACACCATCGCCATCGTATATCTTCCCCTTTAAAGCTTTTCCAGCAAGTGCAAAAATTCTTCGTATTTCCTTCTCTCTGTTTGATAAGCGAGAACGTCGAAGGTCAAACGTAGATGGACGCCAGGAGATATGTGCTTTTTCGTTGCTATCTTATGGATCCACCTGTTTAAATATAGACCGGGAACTTGGAAGGCAGTCGCTCTGGTATTCTGGCTCTCTTTCTATCTAGCTAGCTAGCTGAACTCGTCGTCTATCGATCAGCAACGTTCATTTATTAATGGCGATGTGGGCCACCGTTAACCTTTCCCGAGGGTCGAACCAGCACCCTCTCGCCGCGCGCGCCGCACCCCTACAACCACCGTTAGTTTCCTTTCCAGGAAAGGGCTGTAAGGTCGATCGATGTCAATACAATGATATAGTACCTTCAATGCTTCTCCCCTAAAACTTATGGTTTCATACTTTTCCAGTGCATTTCAAGGTGTGCTTTCATTGTGAATTTATTGGCAGTTGGATCGCAATATTTTCTTAGTCGATTCGTGGAAGTTGCTGGCTTCAGTGGGGGGTGAGAGTGTACGGGGAAAAGGGAGGAAAGAGATGGCGATAGATTGGGTCGACCAGGCGCACGTAAGGTGCGCCAGAGAATAACGCTGTTAGAGGGGCGCGGGCCGCGCACTTAACGAGACACCGAGCTAATTGATAATTACGCGCGCGCCGCCCGCCGGGAGAAAACCTGTGCGCCGCGCATGTATCGCGTGCGCAATTAGCTGGGCGCAAGGCATAATTGAACGACGATTGCCAGGGCTAAATGAAAAGAC
Organism: Ectemnius continuus; assembly: GCA_910591665.1. Lineage (NCBI taxonomy): Eukaryota > Metazoa > Arthropoda > Insecta > Hymenoptera > Crabronidae > Ectemnius > Ectemnius continuus. The sequence goes on from OU342866.1 coordinate 1,734,419, forward strand.
GACCGTGTTACGCACTAGTTTCCCCAGGCGGTCATTAACATCCTATACACTCGAAACTCGACCGGAGTACAGTCGAGAGAGAGAGAGGGAGAGGAGCGTTGCTTCAATATTTAAACTCCACTCGAGAATACTTGGAGCCTACCATTTTTCCAGCCGAGTAGTTGTACGTTCCCGGAATCGGAGCTTCCAGGGAATTTTTCTCGCGCCTATCACAGCCGGGGAAGACCCGGCAATTCTCGCAAGGTTTCACTCGACCGAGGCGGAATCCGTTTTTCCAGGAGGCTGCGTGCCGATGGGACATCGAGATGAGATCGTGGCGAACGAGAGAGTGAGCGAGCGAGCGAGCGAGCGATACGTCTCTCCATCTCCTATTCGTGGCTTGGCTTCATCTCGCCACTCGTTGCGCTCTCGGATCTCGTTACACTCTCCAGTGCAATTACCGCACTCGACGAGATAGGTCGATGTGCCTCTGTAATCGTGATAACGATACCCACCGTCTACTAGTAATAAGAATAGACCACCGCTCCCCCGATTGATGGGATTGGCTCGAATACCAACCGAAAACGATCGCAATTTGCGGATTACTTTCCTCCGCGCCCCACCTCATCGTTCAACATCCCTACGAGAATGCACGATTGGAAATTAGTAACGTTATGGGAGATTCGAATGATGCTTCGTTATCTGTAATTCCATGGTAGGTAGATACGAGGCCGTTTGAAATACGAGATTAATTGGGGGAATTTTGATGATATCATCGTAGAGTAAAAATAGGATTGAAAAGTAGATCGTACTAATAAAAGGTGGATGATTGGGTAAACATTCTTTTCCATTATTTTACTCGGTTCAGACAAACAGTCTCGGTGGGACAGCGAAGCGGCATTAGCTGCAGACGGATCTGATGGATAATTCAATAAAGTTCGATTAATCGACCTGGCCTCCACGCGCGAGGAGTGCTGTGCATTGAAATTTTCAAAGCGAACGATAATTGGCCTTAATGCCGCCGGCCTGATCGAGGGCCGTCGAAATGTGACGCTATTTCGACGGATAATGCCCGCGGCGCGTGTCTGCTTCGACGCTCCTCTGTAATTGACGCCCGCCGGCGTTTTTCCTCTCAACGAGGGGAACGAGGGAAAACGAAAAATCCCCGATTGTTGCTGCTGCGGATTCTCTGCCACGATTGCTCCCTTCCGGCCTTCCTACTTTTGCCTGCGTTCTTACCAATGACACTCCACATTTTTATTAAAGTGAACAATAGTTTCAGTTCAAATCAAATGGAACAATTGAGGAATGCTTGCAAAAGTCCGAAAAATTGAAAAAATCTGAAGGAGTATGCCTTAAAAAATTTGCGAAAAAATGAATTTTGAGCTAGGGCTCTGGAATTTTTTCTACTTTCTCCTCGATGCAAAAAAAACACTTTCTACAAAGTTTCAGCCCCGGGAAAGGTCGGGAAGATAAAAAAACATGGGGAAAACCGTTGAAATGAAATATTCCAGATCGGTTTTCCATGTGTTTTAGGTAGAATTCCGGCATTTCCCCCACAACATTGATGTTTTTTATCCGTTTTGAGACACGAGCAATCGAAAAATCAAGCGTTCGTCCCGGTCCCAGAACCTTCGAAAAATCGAAAATTTTTGAAGGGGTATGCCTTAAAAAATTTGCGAAAAAATGAATTTTGAGCTAGGGCTCTGGAATTTTTTCTACTTTCTCCTCGATGCAAAAAAACACTTTCTACAAAGTTTCAGCCCCGGGAAAGGTCGGGAAGATAAAAAAACATAAGGAAAACCATCGAAATGAAATATTCCAGATCGGTTTTCCATGTGTTTTAGGTAGAATTCCGGCATTTCCCCCACAACATTGATGTTTTTTATCCGTTTTGAGACACGAGCAATCGAAAAATCAAGCGTTCGTCCCGGTCCCAGAACCTTCGAAAAATCGAAAATTTTTGAAGGGGTATGCCTTAAAAAATTTGCGAAAAAATGAATTTTGAGCTAGGGCTCTGGAATTTTTTCTACTTTCTCCTCGATGCAAAAAAACACTTTCTACAAAGTTTCAGCCCCGGGAAAGGTCGGGAAGATAAAAAAACATAAGGAAAACCATCGAAATGAAATATTCCAGATCGGTTTTCCACGTGTTTTAGGTCGAATTCCGGCATTTCCCCCACAACATTGATGTTTTTTATCCGTTTTGAGACACGAGCAATCGAAAAATCAAGCGTTCGTCCCGGTCCCAGAACCTTCGAAAAATCGAAAATTTTTGAAGGGGTATGCCTTAAAAAATTTGCGAAAAAATGAATTTTGAGCTAGGGCTCTGGAATTTTTTCTACTTTCTCCTCGATGCAAAAAAACACTTTCTACAAAGTTTCAGCCCCGGGAAAGGTCGGGAAGATAAAAAAACATAAGGAAAACCATCGAAATGAAATATTCCAGATCGGTTTTCCATGTGTTTTAGGTAGAATTCCGGCATTTCCCCCACAACATTGATGTTTTTTATCCGTTTTGAGACACGAGCAATCGAAAAATCAAGCGTTCGTCCCGGTCCCAGAACCTTCGAAAAATCGAAAATTTTTGAAGGGGTATGCCTTAAAAAATTTGCGAAAAAATGAATTTTGAGCTAGGGCTCTGGAATTTTTTCTACTTTCTCCTCGATGCAAAAAAACACTTTCTACAAAGTTTCAGCCACGGGAAAGGTCGGGAAGATAAAAAAACATAAGGAAAACCATCGAAATGAAATATTCCAGATCGGTTTTCCACGTGTTTTAGGTCGAATTCCGGCATTTCCCCCACAACATTGATGTTTTTTATCCGTTTTGAGACACGAGCAATCGAAAAATCAAGCGTTCGTCCCGGTCCCAGAACCTTCGAAAAATCGAAAATTTTTGAAGGGGTATGCCTTAAAAAATTTGCGAAAAAATGAATTTTGAGCTAGGGCTCTGGAATTTTTTCTACTTTCTCCTCGATGCAAAAAAACACTTTCTACAAAGTTTCAGCCCCGGGAAAGGTCGGGAAGATAAAAAAACATAAGGAAAACCATCGAAATGAAATATTCCAGATCGGTTTTCCACGTGTTTTAGGTCGAATTCCGGCATTTCCCCCACAACATTGATGTTTTTTATCCGTTTTGAGACACGAGCAATCGAAAAATCAAGCGTTCGTCCCGGTCCCAGAACCTTCGAAAAATCGAAAATTTTTGAAGGGGTATGCCTTAAAAAATTTGCGAAAAAATGAATTTTGAGCTAGGGCTCTGGAATTTTTTCTACGTTTTCCTCGATGCAAAAAAACACTTTCTACAAAGTTTCAGCCCCGGGAAAGGTCGGGAAGATAAAAAAACATGGAGAAAACCGTTGAAATGAAATATTCCAGATCGGTTTTCCATGTGTTTTAGGTCGAATTCCGGCATTTCCCCCACAACATTGATGTTTTTTATCCGTTTTGAGACACGAGCAATCGAAAAATCAAGCGTTCGTCCCGGTCCCAGAACCTTCGAAAAATCGAAAATTTTTGAAGGGGTATGCCTTAAAAAATTTGCGAAAAAATGAATTTTGAGCTAGGGCTCTGGAATTTTTTCTACTTTCTCCTCGATGCAAACAAACACTTTCTACAAAGTTTCAGTCCCGGGAAAGGTCGGGAAGATAAAAAAAACATAGGAAAAACCATCAGAATTAGACGAAATTCATTATTCAGGAGGGTCTCTCGGCCAGTTTTCAGTACAATTCCGGCATTTAAACTTCAGATTCCTTGTTTTCTATATATTTTAATGCACACACAATAGATTTATGAACAATTCAGGATAGGTCAAAAACCTCGGAAAAATTGGAAATGGTTCGGCTCCGATATTTTATCAGTTATTCTCTGATGAATGGGGACACCGTACCTTCAATCTCAATCGCTAAAAAAAGTGAGGAAGAGCGGAAAAAGCGAGGAAGCTCGACTGAAGAGTCGAGGTGTCAAGATGACTCTGTGTTAGTGGTATATTCCATTTGATCTAGACTGCGGCGAAAGGGTTAATCACACGGATGGAGTGAAACCAGGGATGATCGGGTCGCTTCACTAACTACCTCTCGAGCGGGAGCTGTCGAGCTCTGGCGACGTGATACAACATACAGCTCATCGCAAAACGGTTCCAGCCGTGAAGAGCAGCTGCCACTGTCAATTCAAGTAACAGGCTAATAGATCTCGAACGCTTGCACTCCTGGCAACTCAATTGGCCTATCACGTACGCGCGCGTATTTTTCTATCTTCGCACAGTCTTTTTCCAGCAGGACCACAAGAACATTCTTCCCATTATCGAGATTGGTCTGCCGAAATATAAGCGAACTGTAGAATTGGAACTTTTCGATCGCAGTAATTCCAGCATTGCGATGTCACCGGTATAAAGGGCTAAAAATCGGGGAAAAAGGGTTGAAATTCGAGGTTGGAATGAAGATTATTCGACACTGCTTAGCGAGCCGAGAGAGCCGACGAACGATGGGCAGAGGAAACCGAAAGAACAGCTGGTAGAGATCAGGGCAGGGACGCTTGTGCCGGGAGGGGGGAAAATATCGAAATACATTGCCGCAGGCCAATTCGCAATTTCAGCCCTCGTTCCTCGCTTTCCGCCAATTTGGAGCTTCCGGTTCGCGTGGCCGCCTCGTCGTCCGCAGGCGAAATATATTTGCGGCTTTTACCAGCCTGCAAGCGGCTCGCTCTGCTAAGCCGTCAGACACGGCGACCTGGAAATTCGAAGAAGCGTAGAACGATTCTCCAGTTTACATTTATTTCGCTGGAGTTTGTACAACTGGCGATGCAAGTGACGCGATAAGGATCTCGCTGGTCGGTATTGCTCGGTGCTGGTGGCGAGTGAAAAAGCGGAGAGATAACAAACGTGACAATGTCGGGTCGAGAGCAAACTGTTGGAAGGAGCGAGAGGTAGTGCCGAGAAATTAGAGGAAATCTGTCGGGCACAGAAGCTGCAATGGTAAATTAAAGTGCGAGAGAGGGCGTGGCGGTGCGCGCCGCCGCCGCCTGGTGAAAAGGAGACTCTAAATAAAAGCAGAAACGGCTGGGCGCGATAAACGATGGGGAAGGTGGGGGGGGGGGGGGGGGTGGCAGGCAGCTCGCAGGCGTACACATTCCTCTTGGTTGCTCTCGTTTACGAGGGGCTGCTGCCACTGCTGGTAGGTGCGCGCGGCTCCACTGCGCTCGCTAACGCATAACCGCGTTGTCAGAACAATGCGGAATCTGGATCACGATCTCGAATGGCAGGCTTCAAAGTAATGTCAGACGGGGAGCGGCTTTCCGAGACTTAGCAATAACTCTGGGATAACGCGGCGGCAGTGGCGGCAGTGGCGGAGCGCGCGCGCGTCAGACAGATATTGGATAATGCACCGAACACCATTTCCCAGCTATTACTGCCACCCACCCCACCGATTACACTTTATAGATTCTCTCCAATAGAACTTCCTAAATCCAACCTATTACAGTCGACAAGCTTTCCCTCGGCCAATCATTCTACTTTGAGAAACTAGAATTCTACATCGATCTGGCCATTCTACTTGCCGGACGTCCGTCTGGCCGCCGGCCGACTCATACTACTCGGCCGAGCTAAAAAGGCGTTTATAGTTGCCCGGCTTGGAAAATCGAAATCTTTCGATATACTTTTGTACAAAGGGCACCAGTAGAAGGGAAAGAAATCAGGCCGGATTGTTACGTAACTTCACCTTTGACTTCAATAAATCCCTCTGTCTGCCGATGCACCTTGGTTGTATATATATGTGTGTATGCGGGTATTATCAACACGATTGCGCGCTGGAAAGGCAGAGCGAGGAGCGAGAGGGTCGAGCGACAGTGCACTAGGAGTCAACGTACTAGAGTCCGGGGGCGAGCACAGGTAGCAACATATAGCGAATATCGATGAAGGTGGAATACGGGTGGCGCAGTGCCGCTATTCCTCCTACTACTCCGTCTTCGTGTGCCTCTCTCTCTCTCTCTCTCTATGCGCCCTATGCAGAGAACTCCCGGAGCCTACGTGTCTCAGCCAATCCATTAAAATGTTATTCCATTTTTCTTTCGCCCTCCCACTCTTCTCCTCCTGCCTCCTGGCCGCGTGAACTAGTAGCACGCGCGCCAACAATAGCTTTAAAGCTGGTGTGGTATCCTTGGTCGCCGCCAGCCGACCGCCGCCGCATTGCCGGAATGCTACAATCTTATTTGGACAGCGTTATTCCATGCAGATAGAGTCGCCAGTTGGATTTATCGTTCGACTTGGATTCGCCCAATGCTAAAATACTCTCCGACTCCCCCCGCTTTCTTTACTCGTGTCATTGACACGCTTCTACTTTTTTGGCAAGCCACCATTTTTTCCCCTCTTCCACGAGCAGCCTGCAATTGGGAGGGTGTGTTTAACACTCGGAGAGTGTACGTGGTTCCTCGCGAGAGGGTTAGCAGGTGCTTTCGGGTTCCTTGACACCGAGCAGCCGGTGCAGGATCGTACGTGGAGCGATGTCAGCATTGTATTACGTCGATTGGAGAAACAGGTTCCGCGTGACAAGTCGCATTCGTCAGTACTATCGTGATTGTATCGCGGCAGGCTTTTTTTGCGATTGTCAAAAGTAGCTGTGGGTTGAAAAGAGGAGGGCTGGACTTTGTCTCTGGTCTAATTCACGTGGCATTGCGCATTGCAGCGGTGGGTTGTGCTCGCCGGTGAATGTGCTGGCAAATCTGAGGGGGGCAAACTGCTCGGTGATAGTACACGTGATAGTACGGCTCGATCGACGAGCAAACTATGCGAGGTGGCGGCGACGGCGACGGCGACGCCGACGACGAGGAGCAGTGGCGCAGTGCCGCTGTTTCTCCTACCACTTTTTCGAGCGGCTCGCACACCACGTCCTCTGCGAAGGTGACTGTGCCTTACTCGACCAATCGATTTAGGCGACTCCAACTTTTCCCTTATCGCGGTTGCCCTCACAACCATCCCAATGGCAATACGCGTCAATGCACTCATCCAACTATCATTCCACTGGGCAATTCCGCGCTCTCTAATACCTGCTCACTTCTTTTTCTATGTAAAAGCCCTGACCGGTCATTTGTACAACGAGCGAGGGGTAAAAAGAGGCTGGGAAGTATGTGACAGCTTCCGATAAGTCCTAACAAATCGATCCTCCTTCCGATGAAACTTTATAACGATGAGACGGCAACTCTCGTCAGCCGGCGGCGGCGGCGCACACGGCTTCCCTTACTAGAAAAAGTGCGAAGGCCCCAGTCATTAGCATGGCTCGAGTTTTTATTGAATGCGAGGGAGGAAATTAGGCTGGGAGGATCGGCAATTGCTTGGACATGCTCTGGGAATCGAGAACGAAGAGTGTATCGAGCTTGGTTATTTTCGAAAGGGAGAAAAAGGTTACAAGGAGGACAAGATGAAGGCCTTGCCTCGCCTCGCCTCGCCTCGCCTCGCCTCGCCTCGCCACTGAGATTCACTGTGGTGAAAGCGGATAAAGAGAATCGCCCGAGGAAAGTCTGTGGAAAACAGTTCTGGCCTTCCATTCAGAGTGACTCGCTCGCGCTCTCTCGCTTTCTGGAATCCTCAGTCTTCCGCTCGCTATTAGTTCTTCCCAGCAAAGGCTTGCCTCTGGCCTGCAGGAATAATACAAAACATATGCGCCCAGTTTCCACCATCTCCCGGCTAATGAAGTATGCCATTCCAAAAGAGTGAATACGTGAGTTGGCTGCGATAACAGTTGCTAGTACGAAACTCCCGACAGTCAATTGAACCCGGAAGAAATCCTCTGTACAATCAACTCGAGATTCAGATAAATAGCATCCTAATACAAATGGAGCTTTCTGAAGATTTACAAGAGGGTGGTTTTGGTCTCTCAGAAATCAGGGGAAAAAGGGGCTGGCAAAGAAGTTATAGAGGAAGAACGGCAGGAATTTGCCCCGGCTAGAAATTTACGATCCGTGATTTAGCGCGAAGCCGCGCTGCGAATTGCCGATCCCTTTACGGGCGTAGGAGCACTCCCGAATTATTCCGGGGAGCGTGAAGGTCGAGCATCAGTTCCACGAGAGTCGCTTTTATCGTGGTGAAAAGCACGACGAAAGCACCCTGGAAAGCCCTCTTTCTCTCTCTCTCTCCTTCTCTTTCCGTACTCACTTTCTCTCCTTTAGCCGGGAACGCGAGCTCTCGGAAGAAGGAAAATTAAATTGGCCGTGGAGCCTTCCTTAGACCGAGAGCGTCAGATCTGGCCGTCAGTAATTAAATGCAAATAGAGTGGAGGGGGTGGGCGAAGCGTGTACCCGAAGCATGTAATTATGTCGGGGCGAGGTGAGAGCAGGGAAATCGTCGATGGGAAACAAGCTCTCTCGAATCCAGTCGGTTAAAAACAACCAAGAGAGGATATCGAACAGTGATTTTTGAGGCAGCAAACGACACCGCTCGCTCACTGCAACCATCAGTTTTTAATACCATTTTATCCCTTGTAATACCAATGTGCACGCGCATCGCTGACTTCGCTTCGCTTTCCCCGATAATACTAGCAATACATATTATTTATTGGCCGAGCAATACTTCCTTTCTTGTGGCAACTGTGCTCTTTGTGTCTGTGTGTATTCGCGGTTTTATCAGGGAGCATCGATATCACTGATATTCTAGTGAATCTTCCTATTGAGAAGCAGTCGCGGTTCGGCCAACTTAATGATACATTTATCGAGAAAGGAACCGGCAACTGGAACGGGATGTATTTTATCGCCGGCGGTGAATAAGCCAAGCTTCTCGGCGAGAAAATCAAAGCAGCCCGATCGCCCTGCCGTCTAAGACCTGCACCACGTGTTCCTGCGCCGCGTCTTCCAGCGACGCGACCCTCCAATTGATCCGACTGATACGTATTGCGGAATCCCTCGGATTTAAGGATAACTACTGAAGAGAAAGAGCGAGAGAGAAGGCGCGTACGTGCTTCTCGCTCAACTGGAGCGAGGAAAACAAGGTCGTTTTTCGAGGAACTCGCACCCACGATCTCCCTGGCAATATTACGCTTCTCTCTCTCTCGATCATCTTTCTCTCTCTGAGTTGGCAGAGTGCTGCAGCGTTGGCTATAACTCGGAAAAATTCCTGGTATAAAGGGGGGTAATAAGTACCCTATAAAAAGTCGAAGGTATAGCACATTCGTATCGCATGCGAGCTTCGCGATGATCCATCTCTCTCGACGAGCGAGAGTGTGCCTTTCATTACTGGGAAATAGCGATGAATAAAAGTGTGTGGCCAATCCTTTTTTTTCGGGAAAGGGAAAATTCCTCCCGCTGGAGGAGGTTGGAGGAAGAGAGAGGGAAGCGTATTCGATCCTTTGAAAAAGCACTTCAATGCTATTGGAACCCCTTTTCGCCGGATCAAGCAGCAGACCGAAGAAACCTCTCGACGAGAGGAATCCGGCGGAGCGTGAGATTCCAATAGGCTGATAATATCGACGCGCAGATAAAGCATACAGGAAGGCTTCTAGGAGGCTCTGAACAGCGAGATCATGAAGTTACGAGGAAGCTTCGAAAGCACTCGAATGCCTGTCGCCAAGAATAAGCTCCGGGCGAGGCGCGCGCGCCTCCGGCCGCAAATCTCTACTCGTCAAATCTCAATTGTACACAGGGATTCGAACGGCGGCGGAAGCCGGCACATCCGTATCGTCTTACCGGCAAAAAGGAACACTAGAGAAAAGCGAGCCGCGGAACACTTTGCCAACGACTCTCTCGGAATATCTATTTGTTCACCCCTTGTCCTGTGAAACACTTCATTAAAAAATAACGCACCCGGTGAGCAGGCAGTTCTATTATCCAGTAAAAGGATAAAAGACAAGCTCTCTTTCTCTGGCTGTATATATTCTGACTAGGCTAAGTAGTACAAGTCAAGCGGTCAGCCATTCGGCAGAAGTCCGAGTAGTTGGAGTCAAGGAGCCAAGTGAAATCTTAAGTAGTACAAGTCAGCCATTTATCTGGCTGCTGAGGTAGCGATGGTAGGGCGAGGAGTCTCTCCCGGCAATTACGCCCAGCACAAGCCGCACACAATCCTGTCAAGCTCTGGCAATTGTCTCTCACCTTATCAATCGGCATTGAAGGGCACGCACGGCAGAGGTTCCAAAATGAACCAATCATGAGGCCGCGATGTGTGGGGCAGTGGAACAGTAGTGACACACAGTCGCTGCTGGAGCGACGGGGCCGTAAGGACGACGTGGACGGTCGTCGTCAGGCCAGGGTTGAAGGGTCTCCTCGAACCGAGGAACGCGGCTCCTCGGCGCCGTCAACCACAGGCGGCTTTATACACCTCCTCTATCCACGTTTCCCTTCCTCTTCTTCTGCTCCTTCCTTCCTTCCTTCCTTCCTTCCTTCCTTCCTGTTTTTCTCCCCTCTCGCGTTCTCTCGCCGCTCCCGATTAATTTACTTTCGCACCTCCTTCACCACCGACGAGCGACGACACTACCACCTCCTATAACACGACCACCTCGTCTGCTACTGCTGTCGTTGCCTCGGGAGCCTCGTCTCCTCCTGCCCGCCTGCCTGCCTGCCTCACTGCCTCTGTCTCTCCTTCTTCCGCTTCCTGCTGCCTTCGACGCTGACTTCCCGAGCGCCGATCGGCCCTCCGGCTTCCTCGCCTTCGGTGTCTCCCTCACGCTCGCTCCCTCTTTCCCTCCCTCCCTCTCTCTTTATATATATATATATATATATATATATATACGTGTGTGTGTAAGATCGTGCGCGTATTCTCGCCAAGAGTGACACTGCCGAGTAGTGTGCGTGCCTGGTGACGTTGTCAGGGGTGGCGAAAAAAACTCTGTGTGTATGAGAGAGTGAGGCAGAGAAATCGAGCGTGAGTCGGAGGTGAGACGAGCACCGGCCAGTGTCGGACTAGTCTGCCAGGAGGGCCGAACGATCCGAAAGCCGAGGATTCTCCCGGTGGAGACTTACTCGAGCCGGCTCGACGACGATGCCAGAGGAGTACAAGAGAGTGCGAGGAGCGCTCTCGCAAACGATATTGGCATTGAGCCGCGGGCGACGACGCGGCGGCGGCGGCGGCGGCTTCCCACCAGCGGAGAGAGCGGGTGAATATCTTTCGGCGGCGTGCAAAACTGCTTTTGCCCCCCCCCGCCGATCGATCGGGACTCCTTGCGGCGCACAAACTTTCTTCCCCCGGATGAAGGATATCGAGCGCGAGGAGAGGGCCAAGATAAACGGCGGGCAATCGAGATATAACTGAGAGAAAGGCGGCGACTGTGTGCCGGGTTAAAAGTTGGCTGACGTAAACGAGCTCGCTTGCCGGAGAGTTGGCCAGCGCCTAATTAAAAACGAGCTCAGGATTTCGTCAGGATCGAGGCTGCACTCTTGAGACACGATGGCAGGCAGGCAGGCAGTCGAGCGGGAGGGGCGGAAGTGCTCGTACGGCGTCGAGGATGAGAGCACGAGAGTCGAGCGATAGAAGAGGGTAATCGAGAAGAGGATGGGAAAGGGAGAGGAGAAGCAGGAAGCCCGACACAAGGGTGGGCTGTGGTGTCTCAGAGGCCTACCACTCCATCATCTCCGTCTTTAGGATCTTCCGCTTCCTTCCTGTCGAGCACGAGGTGTTCCCTCTTCGTTAGAAACTCCCACTACCCTCGACTTTCCCTCCCACTCTCTCTCTTACTCTCCCTCCCTCTCTCTCTCACTAGCTCTCTTCAGAGGAGAGCTGTCTCTCTATCCCTTTACGCGAGAATACCGAGGAGGTAACAGCCGTGGCAAGCGTAGACCGAGCGTGTACACCAGAGCACTGTGATCCGTGAGTCGGCAGACGTGCACCTGTTCACCGGCGACTCTCGCCTCCCATTGTACGAGGAGGGAGCAGGCGTGTTACGCGGATTCCCGAGGGCACGCGCCCCTACGCTCTCTCTCTCTCTCTCTCTCCCTCTCTCTTTCCGAGGTGGCCGACAGGGGCAGAAAGACAGAGAGAGAGGCGACGAGGGGGGCGGGTGCGATGTATAGTGCAATAAGAATGTAATCGAGCGGCTTCCGGCAGGCCAAGCGAGCGGAGAGCGAGAATTTCGAAGGTAGAAGAGGCTGGACAAGAAGCAACCACCGCGATATAACAGCAGCACAGAGACCGACACCGGTTAGTGCGCCTATCGAATCCGGCCCGCTCCTCGGGACGCGTGTTCCCGCACGCACGAGTTCAATGCTCGCCCCCCGACGACGACCCCTCTCGAAATTCTAGGCAAAGACGGACGAGTAGAATGAGCGGAGGAGAGCGCGCTGTCAGGCCGGCCAGACAGAGCCTGGTCAGACGTGCGGAAAGACACCTTGCAGTGGCAGCCGACGAAGGGGTACTCGATAGAGAGATAGATAGACCCAGAGAGAGAGAGAGGGAGAGAGAGAGTGTGTGAGTGAGTGACAGCAGGGTTGAAGAGGAGAGCGAGAGTAAGAGAAAGACGGTCGGCGAGTGAATGAGCGAGAGTAAGAGATGGTGAGTGTGTATAATGAGAGGCGTGTAAAGGGAAGAGAGAGCTTTTGCCAGGTGACACCCGGACACGTAATACGAACGGCACGACGAGACGGAGGACAGAGCGAGAACGGAATCGTAACAGGCACTGGTCCCACCGTCGCACCGATCGCACCGACGTTGCGTAGAGCGCCGCGTCGCCGGCAAGACGGCTCGTACAAGTAGTATAGGGCGCAAGCGCCCAGCCGGATCGGGTCGATAGTCCGCAACGTTACTCCCTGCTGTTCTCCCTCTGCCTCTATGTCTCTCCCGCTTCCACTGACTCTTAATTTCCCTCCTCCTCGTTCGACTAGCCGTGCCCGCTAGTCTCGCACCCTCCGCCCCGCGCGCGTTCTGCCAGCCAGCAGGCCCCCTTCCGCCGCCGCCGCCGCCACCGCCACCGCCACCGGCGTTCTCGTACTCTTCCTGTCATTTCGAACGAACCTCCCGTCTCTTTTTCTCGCCGTTCCTTCTCCTCCTGCTACACTTACGCCCTTAGCCCTCTCTCTCTCTTTCTCTCCTCGGGGCCCCCCTCTTGATTTGGACCCCCCGTTTGCTTTGCTTGCTCCCTTGCCATCCGCCCTTCGGTTGCCAGGAGTAAACCCAGCACCACCCCGCCGCGCCGCACCACACCACGGCACAGCACACCGCACCCCCTCGTCCTTGCCGTTGGGCCTCCGCCGCTTTATCCTTTTCTAGCGCCGCCTGGCCTCGCCGCCTCCTGCCATTCCTCCTTCCTCGTGTCTGACTTTCGAGTACATATGTCTCACTCGATGCATCTATGTAGAGCCGCTTTGGCGCCTCGACCACCGTGCTTTTCTTGCGGCTCTTGGACTACCCTACGACTATTCGACTATCGACTGCTAGAGTCAAAGTGTGCGGGCGACTATGCGGGTAGAGAAGGTTTAGTAGTCGGTGGGACGCGGTTGTTGCAGTCGTCGCCGGGGAGAATTATTTTTTCTATACGCCGATGAGCAGCTATGCTGGCATATTCGCGGGAATACCGAGAAGTGCACTCGCGACGCAACAGCAGCAGCAGCAGCCCCCCATAAGGAGCGGAGTACCCCTTTGATGGAAGGATAGTCTTACACTTCTGGCGAAGTGTATTCTCTTTCATCTTTGTCTTGGGCTCTCACACCGCGGCCGTCAGCGGCGAGGAGCCGCTCTAACCCTTCGCCCCCGTCCCGAGGCCCTTGTTCTCCCCGGCCACTCCACTCTCCTCTTCTACTACTCTCGCTCTCGCTCTCGCTCTGATCTCTTCCTTGTTCAGAGCTGCGTTTGTTTTTTCGTACCACCCCCGCTGGCTCGGGATCGTCCTTCCTTCAAATTCCCCTCGCGCCGCCGACAGAATTTTGTGGGCTCCTCTTGGAACCGGAAGGTTTATGAAACAACCCTGCTTTTTTCCCTTCGACCCTGGAACCGCCCTCTTTTCCTCATTTATGGGTTTCTTTTCTGCTTGCCAAGGTTCGATAGATTTTGCTTGGGTTCGCAAACGATTCTTGGTCAACCAAGGCCTAGTCAACCCTTATGTCGACTATATGCTATTCCGTTTAAGGTTTCCCTCTTTAATGCACCAGCAGCAGCAGCAGCGCGTTCCTCCAAACGCGTAGGCAGTTTTTCCAACTGCTCTGCTTTCCTCTTTTTGCGACTTTGACGTCCTCGAGATCGAGTGACTTCCCCTCCCCCTCTCTTTCTCTTTCTCTGGACCCTTTTATTCCCCGTCTATTTTTCGAAAGCTTTTTAACGCCGCTGAAAGATTCGCCCGCGCAAGCATTATAATTTCGAATGCAATTTTGCACCTCAAAGGAATATTTGGACGAAAAAAAAAAGAGGCGGAGTGGCGAAGTGTGTTTTATGAAAATCGAGCGGGGTTCCAATCATTATTATCGCCGGTGTTGGGTTTCGATGATAGTCCAGAGAATTCTCGAGCGAGGAAATTCAGGGGATGCGGCGGTGCTCCTTTCGGGTTTTTCGTCGCGACGCTTCCTTCTATCCATGTTATATGTATAGCAGCGCGATCTGTCTGTCCTTGTCCCGTGGGGGCTGCATCCCCTTGCGCCATACGTTACTTCGAACTGGATTCTCCGTCCCTCTCTTTCTCTTTCGGCTCGTCGAGTTCCTTGCGACTACCTAGCACGGTTGCTCGTGTGCATCTATGTGTGTGTCGTTCACGAAGCCGGCGCCACAATGTCGAGCCAGCGTCGCGACGCCGGTAACCTTTCCCGCATCGGCAGCGAGTTCTGCTGCAAGCGCCATAGGCGCATTTCCTCCGCTCGAGGACTCTCGCAGGACACCGAAAAGTCCCAGGAATTCTTCTCGCAAGAAGATATCTCATTCGGACCACGTACATTCAGCAAAAGTATGCTCGACGACACTTGGGAAAATTCGAGCGACTATTTCCATCTGCCTTTCGCCAGCTAGTTGTGGAGTATCGCAGCGTACACAACAGGCCGGTAATTCCCGCGGCACGCTATTACCGAGCTGTTAAACCTCGTCGATTAACACGTTCTCGCTCCACTCTTCACTGTTTGCTTAAACAGGACGAGGTCTGGCCGAGTGCCGTCGCACTTGTTCAGAGAGCGAGTGAGAGAGGGAGTGAGAAATAGAAGCGAGCGGTCACTATCGAGCGAGAACCATTCGCATTTCCAGTGCGAGTCCTCGTCGGAGTAGTTCCGTGTCGAGAGACTGGCAGGGGCCCACTTCGAAATACATACATTTCCCGGTACGCCAGCTTCACATGTACGGATTCGAAATTCCATGTGGAGTCGAGGAAGCTCGACCAATTCGAGCGGATATATCTGTGGCCTTTGAAAAGGCTCTTCCACGGAGATTAAATACGCGAGAGAGAGAGAAAGTGAGAGAGCACGTGGAGAGATGGCTTTTCAGAGTCATGGTGTCACTCGAAGTAAGGTAGAATTTTCTATGATGATGTGCACCTCGAATATTATGTATTAGGATGCTGATATCCTAGTTAAAGATAATACGTCCACGCTTATTTTTGAAACTGGCATTTCTCCTGACTTTGGCTTGGTTCTCATCGACCCGAAGAATTACTCTAGCAATTCCGCTCGCAGGAGCGAGCGATGCTAGCTGAATAGTCCAATAGTTCGGTGCGAGCCGTGTTAAATAACACATCCGTGACCCACATAATCCTGCGGGAATCATCTCGATCTCGCGGTTCACTCGGCATATTTCTAGGCTCGCACGCGCCGATTACCTCTCGCCGTCAGCTCTCCACCAATAAGTTCGGACATTCGACCGAAAAACCAGCGGATAAATGAAGCGCCGACCTTCCCAGCGAGCAGGAGAAAAAACCGCGCCGTTCTTTCGGGCGAATGAAGTTTCAAATGTTGCAATTCGAGAGGAAGGCGCTTATACGCGGCAAAATTGCTGAGGAAAAACTGGACGGCGAGTGAAAACGCCAGTTTGAAAGTCGGCCGAGTCTGGGATCACTATTGACGCGTCACGTGCAGCGTGAGATACATGTGAGCGAGCAGTGTGTCGATATTGCCTTTTGAAAAACTCTACTTCCGCCAGGCTCTCTCTCTCTCTCCCTCTCTTCACTTTGTCAGTGATTGATTTATCCAGGAGAGAAATGCCAGTGCATATATCTCAGTGCGGTAAGCAAGATCCGAAACACGCGAGTGACATTTCTCAGCAGGCTAATATGTCCTGGGATCGTCCTCTACAGATGGAATTCGGTGCTCCTCTAACGAGAAGTATTAATCAAGCACCTTGGCCAGCGTTGCGCGAGATAGTTTCGTCGATTCGTCGGTTCGTTGCACCGTGTCCTAGCAATCAGGCTGTTCTGCTGCTGCTGGTGATGGTGCTGCTGCTTCCAGTAACTCTGCTATCGCTAATGATTGACCGTGTGCCAACGTACCGAGAGGATTCAAGCAAATGGTCGCCGATAATTGCGAGTGGCCGCTGTTATTCCAGCCACTTCTGACCCCAGAATGCTTTCGCACACGCGCGCGCCCACCGCTCGAAAATTGCGTCTGCCACTTCCGGGGAAAATTCAATAATTCAGCGAACGTCGCGGGTGTCCCTGGAAAGGCACACCTCAGCCGCCGAGAAAAAGAGCGAGCGAGGAGAGGAGAGGAGAGAGCTGCCTTGGAATTGAACACTTACCTGTCCGATAAATATTCATGATTCCCGCTGGACGCAGTGCGCGCTGGCGTGCAAGCTACGGAGACTAAAGCATCGCCACTCTTATATACCAGCAACGAGGACTATTTGCGTCTAGGAAAGGGCCGCTATCGTGTCTAGGTCGATCTCAGTGTCGGCGTGTGCGTGTACAAGCGGAGTGTTGCTCATGCTACCTTCGGCCCGACCTCCCTCGCTCTCCTTATGCACGTAAGGAAAGAGATGCCGCTATAAAACTTCACTGGAGAAGTTGGAACGCGAGGATCGTACTTTTAAACTGGTGTGGGAGCCAGTTTACAACTGGATCGGTCATTCCAAACTGTACTCGGCCAAGCCTGAAATTTCCCCTCCGATCGTACAATTCTCGATTCCTATCTGGAGACTCGAAAGTATCATTGAATTCGGCCGATTGTCATTCCTTCCGAGAGTTCCCTTTATTCCGAGGCATGCTTTTCTCCCTGTTTACGCTTAATTAGAAGCCTGGAAATATAGATCGGCTTCGTTCCATCCGAGTGGCTCGGAAATTCCATTCGAAAAATCCACCGATGCGAGAGGCTATCTTTCGCTCCTCGGGAGAGGGGGTGGAAAAAAGCGAGGAGGAGATAATGACATTACGGGGAGCATTATGATCCGGTCGACAAAAGGCAGACGCCGGTAGGTGGCTCGATTTAATTCCCTCGACGGCCCCGAGCACAGAGAGGCGCTGGATCCAGCTAAAAATGACGGAAGAGGCCTGCCGGCTTACTGTCTACGAGCGAGCGAGCGAGCGAGCGGCAGCGGCAACGGTGCCGCAAGTGGGTTAATTAAAATCTTTAGCCAACTGTTCCGTACTTCTACCGGCTACGCCTATTTCCCAGCTACTTATAGCCGATCGCCCAGCAATCCGAATAATCGTCGAGACAATGCCACTCCCGTTTTCTAGCCCCTTGCGCAACCCTCTCTCTTCTCTCCTCTTCTCTCTCTCTCTCAAAGAGTTTCCAATCTTTCCGCCAAACTTGCACACAGTTATATCCCAAGCGTTTCCTCTCCGGCCAGCTTTTATCGCTCGCTCCATTAACTGTGTTATAGCATGTCTGTTTTAACGTCACGCATATACTTAGCAGTAGTCTCGAGTTAGTTGTCAGTGGGTAGTCAGTGGCACTCGGCCACCAGGCTTTTAAAGAGCATTCGTTCGAGCGCAAAACTCCTCTCGGCCGAGGCTGACATTGAAAAGGCAAGAGTCGGGCAGATTCCAGGCGGAATTGAAGCGGGCCGCTTCTTCTGGCGCAATTAACGCGCGCATCGACTAACACGCTCGGATCAAACGGAGAGGAATGGAGAGAGAGAGAAGAGGAGAAGGGTTCGCTTGACCGTTCCAGCATTAATATGCGTACTATGCTCGTGTCTGCCTGCTCGGCCCCATGTTACACACGACTTCCGCTTCCGTTCTCTGACATAGGATCATTGATGCGCACGGCTTCTGCTCGACTAGCACGCGAGAGAGTTCCACTCTCCGGCCAATTGCATCCTCTCTCTCTCTCTCTCAAAAGCGACCAATTTTTTTGGCCCCTCGCCTTTCCAGCGAAACTCAAAGGGAGAAAAATACCCAGTGTTTTTCTCCTTCCGCCTGACCAATCCGCACACTTCCCAACTTCGATCGACTATTCCCTCGAGCGAGTCATTAATTACAAGTACAGCCACGTGAGAGAGAGAGAAGACGATGGCTGCGGTGTGGAAAATTGTCCTGTTAAATCAGCATGTCCCTAATGAAATTTTAAGCGTCGGGAGTCGAAGCGGAAACGCTCGTTAGCTGCTCGGTAGTAGGTGGAGAGGTGGCGATCGCCGGCACACGAGGCCAGCGCGATTGCGAAAAATCCAATTACAAAGCCGAGGGAGAAGAGAGAGTGAGAGAGGGAAGGAGAGGAATAGATGGTGGTGGCCGATGCCGATTTGTCCGGGGCGGGTGTAGGTAGAGGTGTAAGCCAATAGGTGTGTGCCAGGCCTTGCCAACTTGTTCGCCTACGAGACATAATAGCGAGTGGCTCCTCGCTCAAGTGGCCCAGGCACAAGTGGAATTGGTGTCGCCTTTTGTTCCTGCCGAATCAGCAGCAACCCCTTTTTCTTGACGTTCTTAGAAATCAATACGTGCCTGTCTTTCTAAGTCGCTAATACACTACACACGCTCCAGTCCGCACTCTCCGCACGCTCGCATATTATTCCGAGCGCGCCCCTTTCCACCCTTCGTTATGTAACTCTCCTCCTAGCTAATGGACGTTCCCTATCGCACCTACAATTCTCTCCCTCGCATATATGCGACACACACGCCGCTCTCTCTTTGCTTCTCGTTGGAGAATGAATAAATCTAGCGTGGATTTCGAGAGAGAACGTTGGATTCCTTCGTGAATGGTTCGACCCACCTGGGAGAAGAGGCGAACTCGACCGCCACTTAATACTAATCTGCAGGCGCACAATGCCGCAATGCCTAAAAGGTAGTACAAGGGACGCGCGAGGTATGCAGAGCGCAAGGGGGTGGCATAAGCTTTCCAAGGGATGTTGTACAAGTCTACTCTCTCCGGTGGCGCTTTCGGCCCCACCGGGGATAAATGAGTTACGGGGAGACTAAATACAGGTATGCTACGGGGTGGCTGTCTTCTGGGAATCGTAGCAATGCGGGGAAAAGTAAAACAGTGGATTTCTGTACTGGAGAAACGTCATTTATATTGTCAGATATGTACAATTGCGAATTGAGTCGTACTCCTTTGCCCCTCCTCGTTTCTTTTATCTCTAGGCTATCGAGCGCGAGTCACGCAGCGGAGAAAGGCGTCCACGTGATCGGAATGATCGAGATTACTATCGCGAACGATCGCGCGTTACCGGAGGGTGGCAATTATCGAATTTCGATCTGGCGCTGCTTTCTCGGGAGGATGGAATGATCGTTTCTCCGATGGCAATTCGAAAACTAAAGGGAGGAGAAGAAATCTCTGACGTTTCTTAAAGGGTTGAGATCTAATACGAGTGTAAAACGAGTGATGGCATTTTTGGGGTGGTGATGGAGATGATGAAAAAATGATTGGAGGTCCGAGTGAGAATGACAAGAGACCGCGATCGCGACCGGCAGTCCGGGGTCATGCTTGGACCGATCGATCGCAAGCCACAATGCTTTTTCGGGCATGCATATCGAGCGTTTGAGGGTGAATGTGTATGTATGAGTGAGTGAGAGAGAGAGAGAGGTGAACAAACCCTAGGCGCTGCGAGTGATGATGTCCGCGTTGGCGGCGTACCGTCATAACCTAGGCCAACATGGGAGGACGAACATGTCGCTCCTCCGTTGAATTTCACCCTCCGGAGGCCGCTGCTCGCCAGTTCGCAGCCCTCGAGCGAGCACGGAAGCACGGAAGCTCCGGGGCAATCGATATCAAAGCCCGAACGAATGAACGAACCAACGAACGAACGAACCAACGAACCAACGAACGAACAGCCGATTCCGGGATGCGTTCACGCTTCTCGCACGAGAGAGGGGTGCGTGGCGGCTGTATATGATGCCTGATAGAGGTAAAACTCTGGTCGGGTTCCGAGGGGGTGAAAGCAGCAGCGAGAAGGGCGCGCGTGTCTGGCGGCGGGACCATCGGGCCAGATCCACGCTGGCAACATGGCCACCGTTTTTCTCTCGCGTACCGAGAACGACGCGCACGGGGGGCTTGTTAGTTAGTCGGGGGTTGGTTGGTTGGTTGGCTGGTGGTTGTTTGTTTCGGGGGTGGTTGGGTGGTAGGTTCGCTGCACACTCACCAGATATTGCTTGCAATGCTTTTTATGCTTAACGCAGGAGGCGCGTTTCTTCTTCTTGGGTGGAGCGCCGGCTAATCCATTGGCAGTTTTCTCTTTGTGAGGGGTCGAGAGGTTCGTCTTGTTCGCGGGCATCGCCTGCCTCCTCGTGTGCCGTCTCTGCCTCGTGTCCGCGCGCCGAACTGGGTCGCCTGTCGCCTCTTTGCCTCGGCCTGCCACCGCTGCTGCCGTCGCCGTCGACGCCGCCGTCGTTTCTCCTCTCTCTACCTGTCTCGATAACCCGAGAGCACACCCGCCAACCGGAGACAGATGCACCTTTGCGGTCCAGCGGCGACCAAAGTGATTGATAAGCGCTCGAAACTTCCCTCTATCTATCTACCTATGTCCCTGCCTCTCTCTCTCTCTCGCTATATATATATTTCTCTCCCTTTTATTCTCGCAACCGCGCGCACCTCTCTCTCAGCGTATATAACCGCCGAGATTGATATAGAGACACGTGAGAGTGGGATAGTTGGCCTTAGGTGTATAGCGCTCGGGATATGCGCAAGGACACTAGACTACCCTCAGAGCTGATTATCCCTGGCCACGCCTCCTCTCTTCCAATCGGCCACGTAACCGCCAGCCACCCCTTTCGAACTTTAGCCCCTAGAACCACCGCACACTACACTACATTATTCCCTTCTCCTCTAGCTTACTTATTTTTACCTACGTGCCTTGGCTTCCCACCCTCCTGCCGACAGCCACTTTCGGCACCAATCTAACCACCCCCCCGAACCCTGCTTTCCCCAGCGCTATACTCCACCGGGACACCTATTGTCTATAGGAATCCGACAGTGGAATACCTGATCGAAAGGGGTGGCTGACACTTGCGCTTTGAGAAAAAATCTCATCCGATGCTTCCTGCACAGCGCCATCGACGAACGCAGCTTTAACTACTTTGCGCGCAACCCGCGCTCATTCGGATATCTGTGTGCGCTCAGACTATCGCTTGACAATGGGATTGCATGTGTCACGGATAATCGAGACTTCCGTCCCACGTGCTGCTACTACTATCGATATGCACGTAGCACGCGAGACCAGTTTCTCTGACTGGAATAACTGGCAGCTCGGAACTCGATAGTGGGAGTCACTGATCGCAGAGTCAATAACACAGAGGATAACTTGGAATCCAGTTATGATCGGAAATAACTTGTTTCTCAGTAATTAGATAGGAAGATCGAGCGATAGAATATTAATGAGAAGATCCAGTCGCACGGCAGGAATGGTGCCAAGTGGAAAGATAGATGACGGGCGAGCCAAACGCATTCTGTTGAATAGATTGAAGACTCTCCGGCCTAGAACGGACGCGGAGTTGGTCATATCTACTTTAACGACCACTGCACATTCGATAGCAAGTGTATATTAAAGTCGTGGAGGTGGCGTTAAAGGTCGTTTTCGACTGGGAGGGTAGTTGTTGGTGGAGGCAGTAGAGGTCGCGAGTTGAGGAGAGCGAGGGAGAGGAAAGTCGTGCCAGTCGGGCAAGGGAGATAGTCGAACTACGTTGAGAGTCGTGTGTGTCTCCGTGGTGGTTGAGCGCGCCCGTTCCGCTCGAGACGTCCCGAGCTCGAAAACGCCAGGCTGGCCAGAGAGGCCGAAGCATAATTCGTTGGGCTCGGCAGCAAATCGAGTTAGCTTTGGTGCGCGCTGTGTGTCCTCGGTACCGCTCGCTGGCTCGCTCGCTCGCTCGCTTGGGTGCGCGCGTGTGTCTCTCTGTGTGACTGACTGGTTGTTCGTTGGGTAGTGGAGCAGGGCTCGGTGCCGTGGCTCGCGTCTCCTCTCGCTCGCGTGTGCCTGCCTCGCTTTCCTGCCAGGCCAGAGCAGCAAGCTTTCCGAGTGCAGTGCGCTGGCGAAAGGGGCGGACATCTAAGATAAATGATGATGCTCGTCTGAGAGTGGTTCAACATGACCGTGGACTTCGCCGACTACTTTTGGGTGAGTCCTTCCTTAGCTTCTTGCTGCACGCACACTGCATTCCAGCCGTACGTCATTCCGCCTCTAGGATAAGTCTCTAGGTTAGCGAGCAGCGCACTCCTCCCCTGGAAAAGACTCGAGCACCACTCTCCCGCGCGCTTCCTCCTTTTTACATTGGACGCATCATCATCTCTCGACTGCCAGGATTTTGACTCCTTGCCGCCGAGCTCACGTAGCTACGATAAATGCCTTCTCTCGTCGGACAGTCTGTCCACAGCATCACTCCTCTGTACTCCGTCGTCAATGAAATTTCACTCCCTCTCTCTTTCTCGCCGTCTCGTTCTGGTCAGCCACCTTCCTCTCGGGCTCTCCCCTTTCCTCTTGATATAATGCCTTTCTCTCGCTCTCTCTCTCAGCGGCGACTTGGCCTCTCGTTCTCCCTCTCACTCCGACTCTCAATCTCTCGGACTACTCTGACTCCCTTGTATACGCCTCCCTGAGAGCTTCTCCTCTCACTCTCTCGCCCTCCCTCCTGCTTACCGCATCACCCTCTTCCCTCTTTGTTCTCCTGCCTGTCTCTCGCGCATCTTCACTCTCTTTTTCGCGCTGAGGCGTACGAGGACGGCAAGGTTACGGGTGTTCCCTTCCATTCTCCCTCTCTCTTTCTCTCTCTCTTTCTCCCACTGTCATCTTGGCTAATACGCGCGGCGGTCCTACGTAATCACAGCTTCTGATAGCCGTCTGGCTGTCCTCTTTCTTACTTAGTCGTCGTCGACGTCGTATATGCACGTATCCGAGAGTGCATGCAACCGCTATGTGTACGCGCGTTGACATGTGCACACACTGCGTTCCCGTGCACGCTTGGTTACGTAGCGCTGAAGGGAGTGGAAGCTATTATAGCCGTGAAAGTAAAAGACACCTGCTAGACGTCTTCCCCTGGTGCTCGCGCGGCGCACACGATGCCTCCATCCATCCACTTGCACTTGCCACCACGGCACATCCCTCCCTCGCTCCTCCCTCCCGGCTGGGAAATATTCTCAGCGCACTTTTGCACGCTTCGCTGGAGAGATTGTTAATACTCTCTGGCCCGATTCTACCGCTCTTTATTCACCCATTCGCCCAGGAAACTACCATCTAAACGTATGCCTGCCTGCCGAATGTTTATACGCACGCAAACGACTTTGACATTGATGCATCATCCCCAATCTGGTCCTTCCACTGGAAGGATAGTGCCACTGATAAGATAGTAGCCACTTCCTTTCTGCCCTCTGGAAGTGCCCACCTAATGAAGAGAGTATCACTTGCTCTCAACAGTTTTACCCTATAACCGATAGCAGAGAGAACCGGTAGAATCTTGCCTGCGAGATATGCAATCTGCTTTATCTCGAGGAGGAATTGAAAAACAATTTAGTGGCTCTTGGCACGGAATATCAAATATTTGCGCACCATTATGCTTCTACTCTACCCCAGCACTTTGCCTTGCTAGAGCATAGTTAACTGAAAAATCAGGGTTTATGGAGTAATATGTACAATAGGATGACAAGAGCAATAATGTTTAATGACAGCTTATTGTGTCACTCAAGAGCACTCCGCTCCATATAGATTCAGCGCATGATCAGGGTTCAAGTGTTAAGTATCTAAGTGGTCTTAAGTACGGTCAGAGCCCCTCCCGCTTTGCCTTTGGCATTCTTTCATACGTAACATGATTTCACCCAAATTGTAATGGCTTCTTGAGTGGCATATCTTACCTATAAGAGGAACTAGATTATCAGTAGTCAGGCTGACCCATCAACTTTCTTTCTGACCATTCAAGGGAGAAAAGAATAATGGATTTGATGTGTTGTACCATAACATGAAGCATGGAGTGGTTGCAAGTAAGGAATTGGCTGAATTTTTGAAAGAGCGATCAGCCATTGAAGAGAACAATTACAAGCTCCTGAGTAAAGTAGCGAAGCAAGCAAGTAACAGCAGTAGTACCCAAGGTACATTCGCACCTGTATGGGCTGCCTTAAGGGGTGCAGCAGAGAAGCTTGCGGGCTTGCATCTGCAAATGGCACAGAGGGTTGCAGAGATTATAAAGGATGTGTCTAAATATGCTGATGAATTGCACAAGAAACACAAGGCTGTACGTACAGGCATCAAGTAAGAATTCTGTAGTGGTCAGCCGTATGCTTTTTTGTACTAATGAAGCTCTGGTAAATGAAGACGTGTCTATCCATTAGCTATAATTGGCAGGGCCATGAATCATCTGTTGTACATGTATTTTCTATGCTATCAGTATCCGCCCACAGTAAGGTCAGTAAGTTTAGTAGGCTGTCCGAGGCAGTGAGTCCCATAGAGATAGAGATACCAACACCATCAGGAAACAGTAGGAGATTATTTGAAATATCTCCCTGTTGTACATCAGCATATAGCTGGCCACAATGAACAGATATATCGTGTATATGAAAATATCAGGGGAAAAGAACTCTCTGCAAAATCGCATGACCAGCGTGATGATGTTCAGGTAAAAGAGGAGGAATCCTCCACCCTCGAAGTGGTACAAAGCATACAAAGTATTACGGTAACTCTGCATAAGGCGAAAGACACGTGTATGCAACGGGGTCTCGAGTTGGAGAAACTTAAAAAGGATAATGCGAGCCAACGGGAATTGGAGAAGGTCGAGATTAAGTTCAAGAAGGCTCAGGACGATTATAAGGCGCTAGTTGAGAAATACACTGTCATAAGGAACGACTTCGAGACCAAAATGACGCAAGCTTGCAGGGTACACACTTCCATTACAAAATCTCTTGGGAAGATCTCTAGGATAAATAATCGGCGTTGGTCACATTAATATGCATTATGATTTTCTCGTGAAGCGGTTCCAAGACGTGGAGGAAACCCACCTGAAGCACATGAAGGAATTCTTGAATACCTACGCGGACGTTCTCCAAGCGAACCACGAGCAAGTCGGTCAGGTTCACATTGACTTTAAGCGGCAATGCCTCGACATGACCGTCGATAAATTACTCGAGCAATTCGTGCAGAGCAAATACACGGGTTTTGAGAAGCCAGGTAAATACAGCAGGGTTTAATGGGAGCTTGTAGACGTTATCATTGAATTATAACACGTGGATCGAGGAGGACTGACACATGACTGGTGTTGTGTATGTGTGTCTCGGGCAGGTACAATCGAGTACGAGGAGGTGATGACGAGTTTAGCGGAAATGGCCAGTCACACTCAGGTGGAAAGCACCGTAGAAACACCGAAGGAAACGTCGAAGGGAGCCAACGGGGAGACTGGTGTAGCCGGTAACAGTTACAGTACAAAGAAAGATCAGGGCTTAAAGGGGGAGGGTTTTCGAGCGGATGAGGAAAAGGGTAGGGTGCAGGAAAAGGATAGAGAAAACGAAAGACAGAAGGAAAAGGATAAAGAACTGTCACATGCACAAGCCACCAAGGCTTCCCGCCGTACTACCTCGCTACTCAACCTGTTCATGTCCAACTCCCAGGGTAGGTCTTATTATTCAAGTTCAGCTGAACTTTCAACGTCTCGTTCTCTCTCTTTTATTTTTATATATATATATACTATATATATATATACATTGCAATAGTGCGCCCCTACCTTGGCATAATGCAACGATCTCCCATTCTGATGTAAGAACTTCTAATACGACTAATTGGGTTGAAGAATATCCCTCCTGGCGAAGATACATGTATAGATCCGAGAGATTCACTGCGTACATTATGTCTTGGTAGGGTGAGTTTTGCGACTTTTAGTTGAGACATCAGTTTAACAGATCACAATTCTCACACGCGTTCTCACACCCACCTGGCCAATTTAATTTCGAGCACTCAGTCACCGATGTGTTTTTTGATTTCCAACTTGCAACACGCGCAACACAATTTTTTGTCGACTTGTTTTTTTTTTATATATATTTATATATATACGCTTATGTGGTTGTTGTTTTACATTGCTTGTGCGTGATGATCTAACAATAGGTGGAGGACGGCATACGGATTAATATGTATTCCAGGGGGTTTACATGTTCCGTCGGATTTGTTGTCTTTACCTAGGAGTAGTGCGAGCACATCCCGTTAATGACGAGATATTTAAGGGAGGACGCGACACAATGTGTCCCCCCCCCCGTGAGAAAGAATCGACTTGGTCGAACTATAGTCCGTTGCGTTTATTTATTTTTGTTCATCCTCTTAGCCCGCAGTGATTAGGTTCGTGTGTCAGATACTTAACTCGTCTCGTCTCATGCTTGACGGTAAACAAGTACACTCGCTCTCTCTCTCACTCTCTCTCTTTTTCTCTTCGTCTAATACACCCCTCTGGAGTGCTAACTATGCCACCGGAAATGTGCTAAAGCGTCCACGAAAACTTTCAATGGATATAACTAGCACCGCTGTCTCTGAGCCCGGTGAGATAGCAAGATCACAGGAGAGAAGGGAAAAAGATGGGCCGACCGAGCCAGGGAATATTCCAAGACGTAAGCGATGAGTGTTGTTTCAGAGAAACAGAGGCAAGCAGGGTCTGGTTCGGCACCTGCCACTCCTCAGGGGAACAACCTGCCTCCTGCTGTTCCACCTCCCAGCATCTCCAGGAACCCTCTCAGAGGATCTAAATGTAACTGCTTACATTGTGATTACCTGTGCCCTTACCATTACCCACTTGACACGAGATCACCGAATAATAACTATCAGGTGGCCGGTTATTATGCTCTCGCTACTTTTCACCAACGCTCTCTCTCTCTCTCTTTCTCTTCCCCTTTTATTCAGAGGGTGCTCTCCGCTTGCCAAAGCGAGGAGCAATGTAGTCGACGATCTCACAAACTTCTTCCCGATACAAGCTTCACTATTACTGGCCATTCCTTCTAAAAGCAAAGCTTGCATTCTTGGATCGAAAGCCCCGCGATTTTATTCCTCGTTCAATCGCTGATAATAATGTTGAACGGTGGTCGTTCTAACAATCAAAACGTCTCCTCTATTGACCTTTATCTTTGTCTTGCTCTATCGGCTGTTCTCTATCTTTTGGTGTTCGGTTCACAACTGCAATTAGGTAGAGAAAATCTCATCGACGAACGATTCTCGCGCGGGAGACTTTCCGCGTGATTGTCAGCCTAAGTAATGTGTCTGGTGACTTGCAGTGGTACCGCGTATTATGGTCCCTCCGCTCTGCACTCTCTTAGAACAGCAGTGTACGTATACTAACATTGACTAAGCACCCTAAATTAATGTTACATACATGCCGAGCACAGTGCTGTACAATAACCAGGCAGATATTAATGTCGCGCTAGAGGGATCCATGTAACATTGATTTACATTACGGCTAGTCGCAGAAGCACGTGTCTCGATAATTCTCTTCCCTGCTGCTCTATCTTACTCTGTCCCATCACCGCCCCCCACTTTCTCTCTCTATCCCTCACTCACCCCTCTCGCTTTAACTTGTGAAGATTAATACCGATGGTGACTGGTGACTTCGATGTGTAGTATTCCCGCAGTCATGAATTCTCACGTCACTAGGACTAGTAAGCTACCTTAGTACAGAGAAACAACATGCATATGTATATGTGTGTCTCTCTCATTCTCTCGCTCTCTCTCTCTGTCTCTCTCTGCGCCAGATTCAACTAACACCGAGGCAATACAGCTTGCATAGTCGCTAGGCTCTAGGCTTTAGTGGTAAATGGCAAAACTAACGAGATACTTGGCACTGTTAACGGAGCAATCTCTCACTTTATAAATTGTTTTTCTAACAATCGTTCGTTCTCGACGGACCCGTCTGTCGAAGGGATTATTACTCCCCGCCGGAGGAAGCACGCACGTGCAACACCGCCCAGTAATCATCTGTAATTAAAACCTCTCTCTCTCTCTCTCTCTTTATCATTCTATCGTTTATGGTGTGTGCACTTGAAGGGGGGCGAAAAAAACGAAGGTTTTACTCTGCCACGAGTTGTTGGACTAAATGGAAGAGCGTAGATCCAAACGTACGTATACGTGTACACACAGACAGACCCGAGAACCAACGAGAAAACCACGTGATCCCCGAGCGATTACTCCAACTATTTCGTTAATTAGTTCTTTTACGGCTGGAGTGTAATAGAGCGTGCCGACTCGAGCATCTTCCCGAAAGAGTGGGTGGCGATCCTTAGCGGCCTAGGACAGAAAGACAGCAGGAGTGTCGAGTCGAGATAAAAGTTCGGGAAGTTAGCCGCGTAGAGAGAAGAATGTATGTATGTATGCTCTCTGGTAAATAGGACGCCGCGGCGAAGCACGGAGCTTCGAGCATTATGATTCGCTAAAAAGTGCGAAAGGGAGTTGGACTTGAATAACGTTGAAATAAAAGTGTGGGGTTGGCTACTGACGGGGCCTCAGGTGAGCCATTTACACGGGAAAAAGGGGGAGTGAGGCGCGCGATGATACACCACGCCGTCCTCTCTCTTTCTCTCCCTTAAATTGCATGGCTCACACACCACTTCTATCGTTCGCATTTATTTTCCAAGTGCCGACGCTCCTTGCGATTATAGCGTAATGTGATTCTGCAAGCAATCCTTTATTTATCTATCTATCTCTCACTCTCTCTCTCTCTCACCTTCTTTCTCTATAGTTATTATATATTATATACACGTATGTAAATAGAGATTTCTTTCTAGCAGTAAGATCTGTCGGAGGTAGCGTTCGCCGTAATTGCGCAATTGCCATTCCCGAAGAGCGCAGAGGCAGGCCGCGCGTTTATTGTCCGCAACACTCTCAATTCCGAGACACGACCTCACACGAGTTTCTGTCCTCTCGATTAGCACTGCGTGGAATTTGCGCCGGGCAACCACCACCACCACTACCCCCCGCGTCTCTCTACTCGTCTGTTGTTTTGCATGAGGCATTAGTAACTTTGCTCGCAGAACTTCGCTCACTGTACTGGTCCATCACTTGCAGAGATTCACGTGGCCGAGCGGTGGTTGCGCAACCGCTCTCTCTCTCTCTCTCCCCCTCTCACTCTCTGTCTCTAACGTAATGTGTACATGTGGTAGGACTGGTAATTGTTAGAAAAACAATTTAAGAGGATACGCTGCAGCATCTTCCCGATGCGGTACTGTAGGATATCTAGTGTGTGCGATGTACATGGTGATGGTGTGGGGGTTTTTCTCACTTTCTTACCCATCTCTGCTAAAGTAACGTGCTACACTTTCCTCTGCATAAATACCTCTCTCTTTCTCTCTCTCTGTCTGTCTGTCCAGCCTACATCTTAACTTCGTGTCATAGATTTCATTTCAATCTAGGCTAAAGCCCTATCGGCCTACTTTTTATTATTATTCTCTCTGTTCTGTTGTTTTTTTTTATGAAATGCTGATATGCTTTTCCGCTAGAGCGTCTGTCCAACGAACGCAGCCTCGCATCAGTATTGCTCTCCGTGTCTAGTGCTGGTGTTATGTGTCTGCGCGAATGTCACACTTGATCTCTGTCGCTGACCCGCCGCCGATTGTCAGGACACACACGCGACACTTAGCTATATCCATTGAAAATGCGAGAGCAATTTGCAATTGAGAGCGAGAGCCTCGAACGAGGAGGAGAAGGAAGCTTGTCAGTTATCGTTGAGTTCGCTGCAAGATGCTTGGGCTCATTGTCACACACGGCTTTCATTGGCCTGTTACGTCCTCGAAATTCATATCAGCATAGACTTATTGTTAGTGAATGACGAATATATAGAGCTCTCCCTCTCTCTCTCTGTCTTCTTTTGTCGAATGCATCTGCTAATTATCGGCGCCGAATGATAGTCTTGACTTCAAAGGTAGACGCTGTCCGATCACGTTGCGCTATGCCTTGAACACTTGGAAAGTAAATTAATCTCTCCTCTCACCCGACATTAGAGGGACAATTGGACACTTGCGTTACTTAACACATTGTCGAGCGTTTGTTTGTTGTGTAGGAGAAAACGAGAGAGATCATCCTGATCGCTCGACAAGGTGTTAATGTCAGTGCCGATTACCGCTAACCCGTAGTCTCCTATCTTACGCTTCTTAGTACTTTAGTTCCTGCGTTAGACTTTGTTTTGGTTCAGTATGTGACGATTTCGTCGTCGGAGGTGTATCGTAAGAGTAGAGAAGCAGTAGAGTGTAGTCGATTGAATTGCATCAGTGATCGATGCAGGGGAACGTAAAAATAGAAGAGGGTACTTGCCATCGAAAGATTGTCTATGTACGCGGCCCGTGCCCGACTTTCTCGAACTTGTCTCAGTGTCCGGACTGAGCTTTATTTTCTATTTTATTCTTGGGAATGTAATAACTACCGAGCAAGAGTCGCAGTACGCTCTTTATTTTCTATTTTGTCGTTTCGTTTAACACGAAAGCACTCAGACTCAAAGCGAGAGAGATTAAGGCTCGCGAACTCAACGTTTGGTGTGTCCACGATCGACAGGGTTTCTTCGCAGCAGAAGAGAGAAGAGAAAGGAGAAGAAGGCGAAGAAGAAGAAGGATATCGTCGAAACGAACAGCAACAAAGAAGAAAAGTCAGACCTGTCAGTATATGCATGTTCAGCAGACCTAGTGCACCTAGTCTAGATTTCATTAGAATCATTCGATAGTACATCGTCATCATTATTACTCAGCACTGTGGAGTCTATGTTATTAATAGTAGTCAAGTGATTCCTATTGTGGAATCAAGAAGCCTTTCGATATCGAAGTAGAATGCATGTAAATCTTAAAGTAAAGAATGCAAATGCACTGGGCCTGCTGGAAGAGCGGCTGGCATTTTTTGGCTAATAATGATGCATTCTTTAGGGAGGATAAAGACGACAGTAGGAAATCGGAAACACCAACTCCGGAAGTCGACGAGGATGGCTTCTGCACTCGACCGAAGCCGAGTCCATGGGAGGACGAGAAGGGTTTCTACTCGAGCTCGGACACAGACTCCGAAGACGAGAGGGAGAGAAAGATACGCGTGGAAATCAAGCCACTGAGCAATGGTGGTGCGCCGATAAGTGCGAGTGTTGACGAACTCAGGGCGACCGTAGAAAATCTATCGTTATCACCTGCACCAACGGTATTTCAACTCCCCTTCTTCTCAATTGTCAGGCAGCAGCATTATAAATTGTTATTACAATTGACTTGTGGTGGGACAGGGACGCAGAGGATCGAATACTGATTCAGATCATCACATGAAAAGGTCTCAGTCAGTGTCACAGCAATTAGGAGGTAAGCCAAGCTCAGACTTACTGGGCCTAAACTTGTTCAATCCTAGCAGTACGCCGTCGAGTGCTTCGACGCCGACCGGCAGTCATCCGTACGCGCCTCTGCAAAGTCCTCCACCACTTTCTTCGTCACCGATACCTCAACCGCAGCCGCCGCAATCCGCACCACCTACGCACCCCCATACGCGATTCCCCGGTGAGTGTTGTCGATCACACCGTTCCATCCACTCGATAAGATTCTCACTACCCCTTGCCACCACCACTGGTTTATGTGTTTCATTGTAACTGAAGCATCTTGCATTGTTTTACCACATCACTGTTTGTACCGATTGGAACCTCATGAATGTTATTCACTGACCTCACGAAAAGTGTGATGTTCTTACCTCATTTGTCATCCCTTTATGTGGGACACGTGTATTTGGCTAAGTTACAGTAAGAAAATTCGTTGCTGGAATAACAATGATGGATCTCTTTGAAAGAAAGTACTAGGAAAGGGGTAGTAATTTTCTTGAAAGGCAGAAAATGGAATCTTGATGTAATTTACAGACGGAGATCTGTTCTCCGAGGTGGGGGATATTACTCCAGCTTTACCGCCAAAGCAATCGGCGTCTTCTACGCCAACGGGGTCAATCATAATTCCCAGGCCACCCTCGCGAAGAGGCGAGGGCCCATCGCCAAGGGGTCGAATGTCTCCTGCGACGATCTCAAGAGCCGACAGTGTAGCCAGCTTGGAATTTCGCACAGCTGGGATGGGCGTAGGCTCCTCGAGAGGACCGTCGCCTCTGACAATCGGCCTGGCCGATACCATTCCTTTGGCAGTTGCCTTCCACGAAATTGTTCACTCGTATTTCCGCGGTACCGACGAGACTCGATGCAAAGTCAAGCTCAATGGTGAAATGAAACTCTCGTTCCCCGCTGGCATTGTCTCTGTGCTTGCAAACAACCCCAGCCCGGCGAAGCTGACCTTCCGCGTGAGAAACAGCAATAGGCTCGAGAGGCTACTTCCTAACAGTCAGCTCATTAGCATGTAAGCGATCCCCGCATGGTTGTTGGTAGGAGATGAGGGGAATGGCGCCGATCCTACTAAGCCTATCATTGAATTTCAAGGGATGTGACGCAGACGACTGTTGACAGTACAATATTCGAATTCAACATGAGTGCCTTAACTACATTGTTGCGGCGACAAGCCGAGCAGAATCCATCGGTTTCGTATTTTAATGTGGATATTCTTAAGTATCAAATCAAGTCGAAGGAAGGTGCTGGCTCCTGCCCATTCCAATTGGTAGCCTATTGGAAATGCGAAAGCACCCACACGGATCTTAAGGTGTGTGGAACGAAGTAAATAGGAACTGCAAGGATCGTTGGAAATAATTCTGATTAAATTCTTCAAAATTATAGATCGATTACAAGTATAATAGCCGCGCCATGGCTTCACCAAGTCCACTACTAAATCTACATGTGGCTGCGCCTATTGATGGGGGTTTCAAATCTTTGAACAGCAAGCCACAGGCACAATGGCTGCCAGACACGAATCGAGTATTATGGAAGTTTACAGAATTATCACAGCATAGTGAAGGGAATGGGGTTGGCTCACTTAAAGCACGAGTCGAGCTGGCGAATGGACCTGGCAGTCAGGGGACAATTTTCACGCAATTCAACTGTGAAGGGACCACATTATCCGGCGTTGAGTTCGAGCTCGTTGGTCCTGGCTATAGATTAAGCCTAATTAAACGCAGATTTGTTTCTGGTAATACTATGAACTATTTAGCTATTTAAATGCCCTATAGACATATTAGCCTGGCGATTGCAGCATAATAATGATTATTTTCAGGAAAGTACATATGTGATGGTGATGTCGATACGCGGAGTAGGTACGCTGCTCCACCATCGAGCGTGGATTGACGACTTCCAGAATGGGCACCTCAATGGGAGAGCTTGCCCATTTAATATTGGTATTTGCTTATTCATTCACTGCCCATACCACGACTACTGACCGTTCAAAGTCCAAATCGCCGTGGGGAAGCCTGTTGGATACCAAAGAATACGTGCGATACAATAAGCTTGTCTGAGAGGATGAACAATTTGTACAGAAGTTGTGGCCCTGTGGATTCAAGATAGCAACAGGTAATTCGTTTTCGTGTAAAAGAGAGAAAGCTACGCTTATCAGAATTGTCAACGACAATTAAGGGAAAATATGTCCTTCCCGAATACCGTAGCGACGAAACGAATTTGAAGCGATCTAGCAGAATATAGTCTGACTTCATAAGTCACTCGCTACCTGATGAATGGCGTTCTATGTGTTTTATAACTTGTATATTTTTCAATTTTCTATATATCCTCGATTAGATTGTACTATTTTAAAGAGGTTTTTACAATGTATAGCAGTGTAACGGTAACGACAGAGGACAGTGACGACGACTGGTACAGGCTTCTGAACGTCGGATAATAATACTTTCGCATAGACCCTTTGGTGTCCA
Source organism: Ectemnius continuus (assembly GCA_910591665.1). Taxonomy (NCBI): domain Eukaryota; kingdom Metazoa; phylum Arthropoda; class Insecta; order Hymenoptera; family Crabronidae; genus Ectemnius; species Ectemnius continuus. The sequence goes on from OU342866.1 coordinate 1,768,376, forward strand.
GCATATTTTTCGCCACGATTCTCTCGCCATCTTATTCTCTCTACATAATCAAAGTGCATTATTATATTTTTTACATAAAGCCCCTTCCCAAAATCAATCATCAAACAGTACAACGTGTTTTAATCGATTGTTATACTTTGCGTTATTTTAATATAGATATTATATATTAGCATTACTTCCTTAAGAAGCCTATGGGGAAGTGTGAAGGATCTAGCGACAAATCATGTCTTATGCATACTAGCATTTATATTTTGCACGAACAGTTCGTTGTTTCGAAATCGTTCATGCAGTTTACATGAACTTGAAACTATATCGTGCGAAATTTATCAGTTGTTAAGTAGTTCGAGATCCTGTTTTGCGCGGTAATTTGTTGAATTCTATTTCCATACGCGATGTTACCGCGTAACTTGTAACATATGATATGATTAGTTCATCTTTATATCAGTATAAGAAAGGAAGGAACGTTCACCGCACACGTTTCCAGATAACATCACACTAGGTACTATCGTCCAGTTCTCTTGGTCATTAATACACATCAAGAAATTCTCAGTTCTCATATACCCATTCAGAGCATCGATCATTTCATCCTCTTGACGATTCTAATATCCAGTATTTGTCCTTCTACGATTAACATAGAGTAACTCTCAAGAGGTATACTAACTTCGTAAGATTAACAAACACACTCCGACTCTCGACGAATATATTACGCGGATTCGTTTTTTCTTAGGGTTTTGCTACATTCTTCGATACCATTAAGTGGATCGCGAATTAGAGGCAGGCCATTTCCATTTAGTTACATGTGCATACATACGACTGTGTGTGTATATGTATATGTGTACATAAGCGAACTAATAACTGTAAGATTATGTCTGATTCGAATCGGAGTTACGTAGTCCAGCACACACGATGCTTCCTTCCGTGCAGACTTGGACATACACGACTTTATCATGTCAGCGCAGAGATCGCATGATTTTTTATAATACTTTTCCCACCCACGTACAAGGATTTGCTCTTATTGCTAAATCAATGCTGCCTGTGAAATGTCGCGCTAATGATAGACATTTCAAGATATGCGTAAGGAGAGATACTTCCACCCAGGATGTTCATTTCACCATTGATCTGTGCGCTGGCATACTTGACGTGTGTTCCGGGATACTCGTTATCTGGCTCTAAAGAATGCATTATGCTTTAAGCTACCTATGACCTTAAATCCACGAAAGTCCCTTGAGCAACTTGGGCACCAAACACGTGAAACTTTTCTAGCGATGATTTACCGAGTGTCATGCATAATTTTACACCTCGAAGTAAAATGCTGCGCCAAGAAACACATCACGCTCTATTGCTGTTCAGCGTTCCTGCTGTGTCTTACTCGAAATGCCTACTTTACGAATTGCTTCGTTTCCTTTGTATTACGAAGTCACAGCAACACACTCAAAAGAAAACTGGGAGTTCTACGAAAACATCTATCATTACAGAACTCGCGACCACTCCATTTGATGTTATTATAGTGGCGGGGTGGGTGGCATTGAAAATTGGCGGTTTGCTGTTGCTACGTATAGGAAATACTCTCTAAAATCAGTAAGTCTCGTGCAGGTGTATCACTGAATGCGATAGTTGATATTTAGTGGGAGACGATCTAGAAGTAGGGGGAATCCAAAGCTTCGTTTGCAATTTAGAAGGAAAGCCAATAGAAGGCAGGAAAATCAGAGTACATAACTATTATGGAGTGGTTCCTGAAGTATTGACTGAGCTCTCCTGTGATACGCAGATGTCACTATAATTTCATAATAAATAATGTTTGTATGGAAAAGCGTAGGTAATGTTAATGGCTGCGCGTTCACTTTCTTCCTCGACTGATCCTGCAAAGAGCGAGAGATTAAAACGGCTCAAAACACCATTACGATCACCGACGATCGATCGAGTGTGCACTTTTAGATTACAAATGCCAAGGCATCGAGATTGCATTACGTATCTTGCTTTTTCTGTACACCAATTGCAAGAGTGATGGATCCAGAAATATACATTCGATCGACGGAATCTGACGCGATGCGTAAAGGCTATCGTGTGTACGGGGCTTGGCAACACGCGAGAGATGTGAGAAGGATTGCAATGCAATTGCATATACATGTAACTCTTATACATAGTATAAATACGACGAGATGAATAAGTTAATGCAGTATACATGTTACATAATACATAGGATGGTTATGTAAACCTGTTGACATGTAATGTCTATGTTCTAACAATAAAGATTTAGGATATTTTATATAAATACACTGCTGCTCGTCACTAGCCATCGGCCGAAGGAACCTTTGTCTCACAACCCTTGAGGTACCTGCAATACTAGAGGTATCTGATTTACAGGAACTGCATTAAATAAAACAATGATGAACGTGCATAAATAGCTAAAAACGGTAAGTTGAAAGTATGTGTGAATAAGTACAGATCTATCAAACCTATTTGTGTAAATTAGAATTTGATACTAGTGACATATCAGATCTCCCTTTCCTTATGGTCCAGCCATTGTATAAAAATATATCTACGATACTCTTTACTGGATTGAATTCAACCCCATTACCAGTCATTTTCTAAAAGAGACTTGAGAATCTCATCGTCCTCGAAAACTGTCACGAAAACTTCGTCGTACCTGCATTAAAAATTATAATTTTATGAGTGAAATAGACTTTGAATAAGCTGAGGGATAAGAATTATGAATGCATTACTTAAGAGGTATAAAAATATCTGTGCGATTAATGGGTCCCATGAGTCGAACCCTTTCTAGGATCATTCTGGCCAAAGTTCTTTCAAACTCATCATGGGTTTCATCGAGAGTAAACCACAGTGCAAGGGCACACCGTCTTCCTTTTCGTACTGCTCTTACTCCATGTAAATTTTCACTCCCAGCAGAAAAGCCGACCATGCGACCGCAAAGGGGTGAAACTATAGCCTGTGGATCTCGATTTTTTGCAGCTTTTGCGAAGAAGAACTCACCACCTTCGAAGTCATCATTCAAATAGAGAATCGCTGAATAGTCTCTCCAAACGTATGCCGGGCTCTCTCGTAGGCATTCATTTTCTTCAATGATACAATTATCTGCATGGATTTCATGGCTCAGGTCGTCTCTATCCGCTGGTGAATCTACAATGAACGGAATAGACAATTAATACGGACATCCAGATACCTTTAAGACTGACCATTCAAAATTGGACATTATCTAGCTTCATTGAACTTAGCCGCAGGACGTGGTAATTCCACTTGCCGGGTACAATTACCGGGTATAGCTGTTCGGCAGACCAAATGGCTGTAGGTGAAATAGAGTTGTCGGTCAAGCTTGAAATACCGTTCCACGTGATCGCGAACAGCCTCGGTACTGTCCAAAAGTAACTCAAGACCAGCTGGCTCCAGTTGACCAAAATAAACCATCTAGAAATAACTTGATTATATCTGCACTTTATGTTTCCTTATTTTGAACATTACCCACCAAAGCAAGTCTCCCTATAGTCACTCCTTCGAAACGTTCGTATTTAGTGTGAGGACTTCTGTGCTCGGTGTATCCATCTCCTTCAACTGCGCTAGTCTAAAATCACAAACACTAATTCCATTTACTTTATAGTGTGAACTAACATTTCTTATTTCATTGATGCGTACAGATGCGAGCTTCATCAGGATCCTGCAGCCTGTCTCGTTAAGGAAAGTGTCGGCCACATAACGGTCTCTGCCACCAAGTTCTTTTCCCTCTGCTGTTGGCGTCACATCCAATCTGATCTTAGATTGCTCTTTATCATAATCTTGCCCTATTTCTTTTGCCCCTTCTTGCATCTTCGAAATATTGTTTGCCAATTGCATTTCAGGGGCTGGCGTATTTCCAGATGGTTGTAAGTGCAGCTCTGATGTCTACTTCCGAGAACACAAGAAGAGAACTGTTTCTCTCTGGTATACTGAGTGAAAATGCCTGTGCTCATATGAGTTATCTCTGGACGCATTTTTTCCCTTGATCAGATAATTTTTTTATTCAAAGAGCGCCTGAATGCACTCGAGAAGTGCGCGTCAAGAAAATCATGGCTGCGGTTAAACAGGCGTACTAGAAAGTCATCGGACAGCATGCCATTCTGTACATGCAAGCATGTACATCCACGTAGGCGTAGCTTCGAGAACATCGATTGCTCAACGTGAGAGACTTGTAGATTTTATTCAAGTAATTTTTTTTTATTAATTATCCCATACAAAAAGTACAAAAGTCGAAGGGGTGGATTTGTGTCCCTTCAGATTTGCCCTTCGTACGCCCTAATCTCATTTATTTCCACATTTATCCCCTCACCTCACTGCTCTTCTTCGCGTACTCCTTCAGTCGCTTGTCGATGGCTTGGAATTCCTCGGAAATGAAGCGCAACAGCCTCCTCTCATATTCCTGCCTCTTCATGTAGGCGAGTGCCTCCTAAATAATGCATAATTAATACCCTGGTGTATAGCTGTAATCTTGTGGAAGCTTAAAGGGGGCTTCAATCATTCTTCAAATACCTCTCGGGGTGTAAAGTACTCATCCCTGACTTTTGGTTGTGCCTTGTAGTAGTCTTTATTATGCAGCATTGTTTCGTCCATTGGGGAGAAGAGCAAGTAGCTTTCAACTGCTGCACAAGCTGCCTTCAATGAGCCAACTTGAAACAGGAGATCATTACAGTGCTATGCTAACTATTTCTATTGGCAGATTAAATAATTGGAAGATGAACTAATTGGCAAATTAAAAACATTATTGTGCAAGACCCTGCTCTAGTAATACGTGGAGGTGGAGGCTATGAAATTAAGTCCGATTAAAGTGGGAATTAATCCAATTAAAGCTCCTTTTGGTATGAGTAAGACTTTCCTGATGGGGACTCTGTCACGATTAGAAAAGTAGCGCGTCATGAGGCCAACAGATACTCGCCAGATAAATCTCATGCGCAAGTCAGCATCTAGTTGCTATCGCTTGCTTGATAAGATATTTCCAGCGGCGAATATACTTACTCTTGTAGTAGGCAAACTGTAAATAGTTGTAGTGACTTCTCAGTATATCGGGACGATAATCCCCATTCACATTATCCAATGAGAACGAGCAAGATCTCTTGCACTTCAGACAGTAGGCAAAATGATCTGTTGATTTGTACCAATTATTTTAATGCGCCCCCAATTTTTTTATATTTGATTTTGCATTTATTACTCACTGGCGATGGAAGTTGTGAATTCGGGATGCCAGCCCTGATCGAATGGACGTTCGCAGTAAAGTCTGCACTCCTCCTCCGCTTGCATGTAAGCTTTCAGAGAATTTTCAAACAATCCTATCGTTTCCTTATAATGTTCATCCTCATATGCGATCACTCCTTTGAAATACAACGGCATATACGCAGGTGCTTCCAGATTTTTTACATTCTCTTCATCCACTTCAGGCAATGTTAAGTAATACTTGAGGGACTCGGTACTCGCCACGTGCTCGGGATGCTTCACGAGGAATGTGAACACAGAATTCGCAGCATCCTGATGACGATTTTTCTGCAAGTGAAATGGAAGACTAGCTTGACCGATCACTCGTGCAGTTCTATTCCATGTGTCCTTAATTTAATGGGTGCTCCCATTGCCCTCGACGATAGTTTGATGAGCAAGCGGCAACAATAGGTACTCGACACCGTTCACTCGTAATACATTATTCTACGTGCGAATTTTACGATTGTCCTGGTTTCATTAAGGCTCGTTAAATCTAGCGCGCATTGAAATATCCATGACAGAAGCAAGAAGATCGACCGGCAATGGATTTACCAGCCGGAAGAAAGAGAGAGCAAAAGCAATTTACAGAATGATGAAGTCAGCGCATCGCTGGCAAGGCATGGTGTTAGATTCGTTTTCTTATTAGTTGGTGAAGTCTGAGAACGTGGGTTCTATAATCCCACGCACGGGCATTTAGGAAATATGTATTTGGGTAATCACATCGAAAGACAAGCATTCGGAACTCTACGAGGGTGGTACGGATCGAATTTCACTGTTGCAATGCTAAACTAATAAATTACCTTGAAATAACAAATGTGCAGGTACTCGTAGGGACGATACTCTACGAAATTCCTCTCTATTTCTGGCTGCAGTAGTTTTAGAGCTTTATTTCCGGCGACCTCCTGGTAATCTTGATTACATGTCATCAGGCAGAGTGTTTCTCGAACTTTCCTCTCGTAAAAATGGAGGTCTTCAATATTTTCGGGAAAAATCGGATTTGCGCCAGCCGCCTGCTCCTTGCACTTATGCCGGCAGTTCGTTACCATCCGCTTAAAACTCCGAAATCTGTAAAGACAAGTTTGAATTTTGAATAAATTCCAGAGCCCTAGCTCAAAGTTCATTTTTTCACAAATTTTTTAAGGTATACCCCTTCAAAAATTTTCGATTTTTCGAAGGTTCTGGGACCGGGACGAACACTTGATTTTTCGATTGTCCGTGTCTCAAAACGGATAAAAAACATAAATGTTGTGGGGGAAATGCCGGAATTCGACCTAAAACACATGGAAAACCGATCTGGAATATTTCATTTCAACGGTTTTCCTCATGTTTTTTTATCTTCCCGATCTTTCCCCGGGCTGAAACTTTGTAGAAAGTGTTTTTTTGCATCGAGGAGAAAGTAGAAAAAATTCCAGAGCCCTAGCTCAAAATTCATTTTTTCGCAAATTTTTTAAGGCATACCCCTTCAAAAATTTTCGATTTTTCGAAGGTTCTGGGACCGGGACGAACGCTTGATTTTTCGATTGCTCGTGTCTCAAAACGGATAAAAAACATCAATGTTGTGGGGGAAATGCCGGAATTCTACCTAAAACAGGTGGAAAACCGATCTTGAATATTTCATTTCAACGGTTTTCCCCATGTTTTTTTATCTTCTCGACCTTTCCCGGGGCTGAAACTTTGTAGAAAGTGTTTTTTTGCATCGAGGAGAAAGTAGAAAAAATTCCAGAGCCCTAGCTCAAAATTCATTTTTTCGCAAATTTTTTAAGGCATACCCCTTCAAAAATTTTCGATTTTTCGAAGGTTCTGGGACCGGGACGAACGCTTGATTTTTCGATTGCTCGTGTCTCAAAACGGATAAAAAACATCAATGTTGTGGGGGAAATGCCGGAATTCTACCTAAAACAGGTGGAAAACCGATCTTGAATATTTCATTTCAACGGTTTTCCCCATGTTTTTTTATCTTCCCGACCTTTCCCGGGGCTGAAACTTTGTAGAAAGTGTTTTTTTGCATCGAGGAGAAAGTAGAAAAAATTCCAGAGCCCTAGCTCAAAATTCATTTTTTCGCAAATTTTTTAAGGCATACCCCTTCAGATTTTTTCGGTTTTTAGTCATTTCCGGGACTTTTCTGAGTCGTTGATAGATCAGAGAAATCCGGACCACTTCTGATGATAGGGCACGTGTATCATAATTATTTAAAAAAAATTAAATCCACTGGTATGGGAGGTATGAATTACAAACGTATTTTTTACGTTATGCTTGTTTTCGTAGCTTGGATTTTCAGTTTCAAATATTTCCGTTATGATCGAAAAAGATCGATAAAGTTAGATGGGATATACTTTCTTATTTTAATTCTGCTTTTGTAACGAACCGATGGAGAGCTTGGTTGAAATCTTCAATGCACCGATCCCAATCTTCCTCGAGGTAGGCTTCCACAGCGTTTTCGTATATCTCGTTCACTGTCCTGTTTCTGTAGAGATCCTCTAATCGATGCTCGTCCTCCTTGTTCGCCGGCTCCTTGTCCACCGGGATCTCGTTTTGCAAGGTATCATTGCTGCTGGCAATCGCACTGCACAAGGAAAGCAGAAGCAAGAGTAGAAATTTCATAGTTCTAACGTTTCAACTGCACGATCGGCATTCCCGATTCATACTGAGGAAGCTGCGGGGGCGTGGCCTTACTGAAACGAGCATGTGTTGGCTTGGACTTCGAATACGCACCATGTGGGACGTTGTCGCGTAGTCCCAACACATGCTTCGGTGCCCCCTACTATCCGCAGCTTCCAACACAGGTCCAGTAAGTCCAGTCCGCCGGCGTACTTCGATAAATCTCGATCTTGTTTACGCAAAAGAGTTCGTGCACGCGCTATCGCTTGATCTGGCTTCCTTTCTTCGGAGAAATAATCTAAAATCCGATATTGGAACACTCACTGAAATGAGCTAGTACTCATGCTTTGATTCGTCCAATTATCTGCTTACTAATGTGTTTACTAATACAGTGGAGGACAGTGTGGATCTGCCTGCTGATTTATAGAATTTAATAAGTATGAACAGAGCTAATGGATTCAACCTGGCTAGCTTTATTCGAGCAATAATATTTACTTTCCTTTAATAAGTGGGATGGCAAAAACACGTGGTCAGAGGAAAACGTGGTGAGGCAGGCAGACCAGCTGATTACCACGTGGTGATTCATCCTTGCACTGTGCATTCATCGACGCACTTATCCAATTGACTATTGCATTGAATAATAATTTAGTGAGATAAGTAGGGATTTGGAGGGCGTGGGTCGAGATTAATGAATCACAAGATTTAAGAGGCGAATCATTGGCATTTATACAAATCTTATTACGTCACACGCAGTTACAATTGTTTTCACCTTACGAGATAGAAAGGAAACGCGGATTAGCTGGATTTTCGAAGCTGCCGAGCTCGTGGCGCGTTCTCAGAGATAAATCGCTGATAAATCGCGCCTTTCTCTTATCTTACAGATCGCAATTTGTTTGGATTAACAAAACAACGTTTAACAAAGATTCACCTGACCGTGCATCACAACTCAGTCTACCGTAAACCCCTTCATTGCACGTGATAATTCACGAGACGGACAGTAATTGGCAATCATTATTTGGCTCGTTGCAAGCTTATTAAGTCTATTTCCCTCGGTCGGAGTTTTCTTAGAAAGTTCGCTTGACGTTTACAATTGAGAAGGTTAGCCACACGAAACACCGAAATAATTGACAGTATGAAAGAGCAATGAAAGGGGTCGCAGAAAATTTGAGAGATGGTTAATTAAGGCTCAGGCATTCAATTCGATTCATACGCTATCCGATCAATGCCAAATCCATTTCCAATACTTGGTCGATACTAAGCTGTGTCTGTCTCCTTCTCTCGAATTCAATCTTAAGCTATGGCTGATTCTTACAAAGCGGAATTCACATAAACCATTACAATTAAGTGGGAACTTCGCCACTCGTTAACCATACGGACTAATTATGCCACTTACGTTCCTAGGCGGTACAAGAATGGAAATGATCTCAAGCGAATCGGAGAAATCAACAGTGATAGCGGTTTTCCTACGTAGTATATCCTTAACATTCAAGCGAGATCTGCAGTTTCAGTGTCAATCTCTTTATACTTTGTAAACTTTTGCATTTCCATGCTATTCGGCATTATTTCTATAATGGGCGGCACTGAAACGACACATGTCACAGTCGCGTGATACAGTTAGAGTAGAATTAAATACAGAATTGAAGACGAGCATATGAATAATAGAGACCATCTTGGGCTTTCGCAGGTGAACTACGGTATATCAGTGACGAAAACTTGACGTGCTATAATAAGGACGTACGAGAAAACATCCAGCGTTTCCTCCTGGGCGTGATTATAATTCTCACTCACTTTCGTTCTGCCCCTTTGATATTCCTCATAAATATTTTTCAACCAATCAATTAGGAATGGGTGGTCTAAATTAACGCGAGCAATCGAAAAAAAAGTTCACCGTTCCTTAACAAAGAAAACAGTCGTGTTAACTATAGCATATCAACCATTTATCAACATATACAGAGCACAAAAATTTACAAACAGGAGAGCAGCTTGGTAATCCAAATACGTAGCACAATGAAATGAATCACAGTGCCTGCAGTGGTCTTCACCTTCCTTCTACGGAATTTGTTAGAACCCCCGTTTAAGTCAAATTTTGTCTTTTTGCCTAAGTGCCAAAACTCTACGTAGTACGATTGTTTTTTCGTCATGCAAATTCATGGGAATTAACGTATGGGGGATCTACTGGCACCACACAGACAGTGTGTTCGTATACCATAGCGTATTCACGTTTAAAGCATACTTCCTCTTAACTAATATACAGTTTTTATATACATTAATAAATTAACGAGTATCTAATACTAAAGACACGTTGCACCGCCGGGGTGGAGACACTCCAGCCTGTGCTTGCCACTATTTATCGTTCGGGTGATTCAAGATGCTTCCAATGCGATATGTTTAATCTTGCACTGCCACTTGATGTTACTGTGTTCCATTTCTCTCCAATCCTTGCCCCGAGCTCATTCAACATTAAGATATTAGAAGCACCAGTCTCACACAGGATACCTGAGCGATGTGATTGTGAGCACCAATTGTAGCCCTGCTCTAAATGTGGCAAAATGCATCACAGCATCTCACGTGGATAGATAAAACTCTCTTGTGCATACGGGAGCATCTTGTTACATCTAGCTATCGCGATAAAGCATTCCCTCGCTCTTTCTTTTATGTTTACTTGTGTATTCCATTACCGTACATACCCGCGAGGATAAAATCTCGAGTTCCTGCGAGATCAGACGACTTTCTACTTCCTAATTTTTCGGCAAACTACTAGAATTTGCTTACACATTTTGATCATTCGAGATTTTGCTGATTTGTTCCTAGGACCAGCCTTTTCTTTCCTTGCATTTAAGCAACGATTTCTCAGTGGAAAGATTTGATTACTTAACTTCATCATAAGCCGTAACTACGAGTATATACGGTACACGTCTTTCAATCCCTACCTCTCTCTCATCTTCACTTCTTCTCCCTCTCACATTCCTTCAAAAATAAATCACGAAACTATATGCATCAGAGTTACATACGATTCATTGACTGTTGTATCGTGTTCGTATTTGTGATGTGTTAATATTAGACGTAAATATAAATGAGATCGTGTAAATACTGCAGCCGGAAGTAGAAATTACTCCAATTCTTGCTCTCTTAAGAAATTAGAAAAGTAATTTTATTTAAGCGTTCGCAATCGTCGGTTAGCAGCTACTACAGGATGGTGTTTTTAAATAATTTAAACGATAAATATCGTACAGGTCGTTAATTTCACTTTAATCTGTTTGCTTCACGCATGTAACATTATACGAAAATTATTATACTTCGCGAAACAGGAGAGACTTAAGTGGAACAGCAGAACTACACCTGTTTTCTGCAATCTGTTCCTATGAATGCTTATAAATATCTCCTTCAATAGTTGACGTTTGTCTCTTAAAGCTGTATGAATTCAAAATGAGTAGCTTTTGATTTCCATTCGTAGCAATCCTCTGCTCCGTTCACGAGTCAAGAATCACATTACGATTAATTTTCTTACCATCACGCGGCATTTGATTACTACACGGGTTTAGAAAACAGGCGTTCACATCTTGGCAGGAAAATTCTAATTAGACGCGGACATATTTCCTTAACATTAGAACTGGTCAGAACTATCACCTACCATTAAGATTCAAAAATAACTGATTGCTCGGGAAAAGAATATATTAGTTATTTTTCTTATCCTTGCCTGACCCATTGTTATCGTGTGTGCTCGAGTGACTCGAATGAGCGCTATTTGTACCATCGGAGGTGTCGACTTTATATCTTTTTAATATCTTTTTACCTTCCTGGCTGGACTCTGGAGTACTCTTACTGAAAGCTTTCGGTTCCATGATGCTGGTCTTTTGTAGAATCTGTGGTGCAGACTTCTCCATACTTTGAATCTGCCTTTGGCAAGTCGAGTGCACAACATTAACACTACGTGTCGGTACACTAATCTTACTGTCTTGAGAAAAATCTTGACGAACGGAGCTTCCTAAATTCTTGCTTGAGAGAAACTCTTGATTCTTTCCAGACACTTTCCCGTTATTCTTCTCCACATCACGTCGAGTTGTATCTTCCAGCTTCACTCTTTCAATTTCACTTGTCTTGGCACTTGTAGTAGGCACACCAGATTTCTCATTTCTCTCTGAAGAAACCACATCCTTTGAAGAATACTCCTCCCCTTTTATACCAGTGGGTGAGTCCTTTTCTTCAGCTATTCTGGGTAATTGAGTGCTACCACACGAATTAGACATGACGACGTTGCTCAGATTGATCGATATGCCGTGAGAGAGTTTAGGATAATCCGTGACAGCCTTCTGCTCTATTGGCACTTTCTTCTCGACCTTCGGTTCCATTGCCTCTTTAAAAGCCTCACTGCATTCTTCGGCGACTTCGGCGTGCGAGGATTGAGCGATGGTTACACGTGGAGTTACTTTCACCACAGTATTCGCTAGCGGTGATATCGATGTCTTATTCTCCGCTGACCTTGGATGAAGTCTGTCTGGACTAAGCGCTCTCCTGAGGAGAGGTGACCCTGGTTCCGCCGACTTCGGCCGTCCGTAACTCTTCTTCTGATTATTCGGCGTTGATAGACATACACCTGAACACAATAGAACATGAATTTATTAGCTTAGAAATCTATGGCAAGAGTCAAATAATATTTTACAAGGTCAAATCATACCTGGACTGTAAGATTGGGTAGTGTTAGAACTTCCAGGTTGATGCCCCGTGGGAAATGCCAAAGGACTCGGACTCCTCGTCGGACTCGCAGGTATCGGCGAGGGACTTGGAGTCCTTGCTAATGGTGATAGCGGAATATGTCCTACGGATTTCCTACGATTTGGAGAGTGAATGTTCTTAGCCGCAGTGTGTAATTTGTGCTTGAGACCATGGAGTGTACTGGGCCTCTGGTAGTGAGATTGATTTGAAATAGTAGCCAGATTTGCGGCAGAGGTATTTGAGCCGGGTGAAGAAGAATTCGGACTTGAGCACGGACTCGAATTGCCAGTAGAGTGATATGAGTCCGAACTCGCACGATTAGTCGGCGGAGAAGGGGTACAAACAGACTTTGTGCAAGCTGCAAAGTAAGGTGAGGATTCTTGCGAACGCGTGAACGATTGAAACGAGCGACTTGGTGTCACCATGGACGGCGAACAGATTCCAGCAGCCATCTGAAAAAATTTATGCAACACGCTGATTATATATTTTAATGTTAGATTAATCGCGATTCAACTTTAGTCGACCTGTATCACTCGTTTAATCAAATAGGAATCAATCGATCTGTAGTGTCATGTTGAGGCTTGTCACTATTGTTAGTTCAAGAGTGTAAAGTTGCATTTAAAAGCCGTGATCAATCAGCAAATAAAAAATAAAACTCAAATTACATCGGCGAGAAGATTACGAAAACATGAAGGAATACACAGGAAATCATACCATAAGTGGAGGTTTGCTGTCGCTGGACAGAATGGGTGCTGACAATGGACAACTGATAGTTAATGGCTGCAATAAAAAAATGCACTTAACATAATCGGTGTGTTGCTTATAATATGCTGGTGCTTTAGTACTATGTTGTATAGATACATAGAACAGAAAACAAGATTGAGATATATACATATTAGTCTTTCGATTATACTGGCATACGATAGAAATTGTGTAGCGTTAAATTCAACCTCCACAACAAAGAGGCAATTGAAAGGAGAAACCAAAATCAATTCTTCTATACCTGTTGCATCTCTACACTAGCTCTCTTTGAACTAATTCGTTTAAAAAGAGACGTCTTTCTTTTCTTATCGGAGTGATCACGTTTTTGCTTTCGCTGTTTATGCAGAGCTCTTCGTGCCATTTTGCTCTGGGCGAGATCTCTCTTTCTTCCACCTGTTTTAATACTAGTATTCTCCAACGGTGTACTCCGTAGAGTCACGTGATCTCCACCACTTAACATTAATTGTAAAACTTGTATGTGGTATAAGCCCTGTATTGGTTCACCATTTATGTGGGTTATTAAATCTCCCGGCCTTAAGCCTGCTTCAAATGCAGGACTGGACTGATCCACTGCCTATAATTAATGATTGACATAGATAACAGTCAAGTTTTACCTGTCGATCGTTATCTCAATTGTACTTACCATCACTAAATGGTGCATGGTATAAAAGTCACTGTCTCCATAGTACACTCTAATAGTGTGTACAGTAAATCCAAAACCGCATGGGCCTCTCCTTATTATAATAGGAGGTTTCAAGCTCGTTACAAGAGGACTTAATTCCCTACAGGGAGATGTGTCCCTCGATGACGCAGTAGATGATCCACCAGGTGACTCGATTTGTTGAGCATTTAAGGGGGCATCGTCTAAAAAAATATATTTAGCATATTTATTTATAAAAATTACCACTTATGATTCATTTGATGACGTACAAGAGAAGTCAGTAGCTGGTATGACTAGTGATAGTCCACTGGTGGAAGCAGATTTAATAACCGAGCGCGATCTTTGCTTGGCTGAAGGTATTATAGGTATTCCGCCAAACGATTCAAATGAATCAGTGCTTGAATTGTGTTTACTATCTTCTGCAGTATCCCTATTAGCTGCTGCTAAGTCCAGCCTGCAAAATGTTTTAATTATTGTGTAAAAAAAGAGGCCAGGTCATATGTATTCTAAGTTAAAAAGTCAATTTATAATGTGCATGTTAGAGATATTATTGTCAATATGAAGTGTGAAAAATACTGTGTGGAAGATGTGGCTGAATGACTCACATGTGCTCATCGTCTATGGATATACTGAACCTGGGCAGCTTATCACGGGAATGCGTGTGCCTTTTTCTATGGATTTGCGGGCTTATATCTTCAGATTCCGTCTGCGAAGAGTCGGGTGTGCTGAGGTTCATAGGTGTACCTTCTATTTGAGTTGTCTTAATAACAGTCAATTGCGATTCAGTGCTAATTACAGTAGCTGGAGTTGCAATAGATGTATTGGATTTATCTGTCTTCGGCGGGGTTTCCAGATTTGATGAGTTCCTAGATGAAGCCAGTGACGATCGACCCTTGTCCGCTGGAGTACTCTCTGCTAATTTAGATGGTGGTAGTGGTGGCGGTGTAACTGAATTATTCCCAAGAGTCAGCTGTGCGACTGTACGCTCGAGTTCCGAACGGAATAGTTGTTTCTTCGATACATCAGCTTCTGGTTCAGGATTTATCTGGGGTGGCCGAGTTTGAGAGATCTTCCGTGATTGAGGAGAATAAGAAGAGAAACTTCCAAAAAGGGGGGAATCATCAGTATCGTCAGTATCATCTCCCAAATCATGATTGTATCTATCCATACGCGTATCAAAGTAGCTTGTGTCTTCTTCATTTACAAGTTGTGGCACAAATTCAGCTTTCTGTCTTAATAGACTGTTCCAGTTCACACCATAAAAGTATGGATGATCTTTCACCTCGTGTGAACCACCAGTTCCCAGACGATCTCTGGGACTTTGATGCAGAAGCGCTGTTATAATGTCTTTGGCTTCTGCTTGCACAGGCCAGTCGTCTTCATCCGGCCATTCTATATCATCTAAATATTTAAAAAAATATTTATTACTAATTTTTATTAACTTTATCCAGTAACGTGTCATGAAGAAGTGAAATTACCATTAACAGTGTGGGCAAATAATTCTTCTGGTGTTTCACCAAAGAATGGTACACATCCAATTAAGAATTCATAGAGTATAATACCCATCGACCACCAATCCACAGGTTTTCCGTATCCCTGACGAAGTATTACTTCGGGAGCAATGTACTCAGGTGTACCAAATACTTGCTTATCGGAAAACTGCCTTGTGTCTCTATCAAGATATCCCTCATACAGATTAGTAGCCACTTAAAAAGTCAAAGTTTTCCATTAATACCATTCTTTGAGAGATAATATTTAAGTACAATATTTAAACACAGTTGCCACTTACAAGACATGAGACCCATTTTGCTCAGGCCAAAGTCAGTGAGTTTAATATGTCCAAGTGCAGTAATGAGTAAGCTAAAAGGTAAAATGGGCAAGATATTGAAATGCTGTGAAGATCGCAGATGGATTGTCAACTTACTTGTCTGGTTTTAAGTCTCTGTGTACTATGCCATAACTATGTAAATATTCGACAGCTAGTACAGTTTCCGCGAAATAAAACCTGGCCATGTCCGGTGGAAGAGGGCCAATATTCTTCAATAAATTCGCGCAGTCTCCACCTTCGACGTATTCCATTACGAGACATAAGTGTTTCTAAAACATTATTGATTCATATACAACTATATTAAGTGACGTAATTTTGTAATCAATAATGATACTTACTTTTGTTTCGAAACTACAGTACATGGAAACTACAAAAGGATTGTCAGTGAAACTCATTATGTCTCGTTCTGCAAAGACTTGTTCCACCTGATTACGCAGCATTAAGTTATTCTTATTAATTTTTTTCATGGCAAATCGTTGCCTCGTAGTCTTCTCCTTGACTAAATACACAGCTCCATATGCACCATTGCTAATAAGTTTCAATACTTCATAATCGCTCTCACATGGAACACGGTGTGACTTTTCGTCGTCTTTATTAGGGCTCGAGGTAATCTGTAAATTACTATCACTCGAGCTTGCAGAGTCTTCCAGCTTATTGAGATCTTCTTGGAGCTCTAGCATTAAAAGATTTCGTAAGTAGAGTGTAATTCAAGCACGTTATAGTTTCGAAACAATTGATGAATCTTCAAAACAGAACTCACCAGATATTGGATCCCTATTGAGGGAAAGTTTAGTAACAATATATTGAGGTATATCTGTCGTTATTCCAGCATTAAATTTCGCCTGGCCTTCAGCTTGTTCCAGCAAATGGTAGAATTCTTCGGGATCGAATTCTAAGCATTCCAAAAGACGGGCTGGTCGTGATATTACCAGTAATAATTTTTTTATAAGTCCCGTTAGTCGCGTTGCGGCTTCGAGTGACTTTTCTTTTGTCTGTTCCAATAAATAAAGCATTATAGCATGGCAATTCTTGGTGGACACGATCTTATAAAAAAATATAATTACCTCCATTAATAAATGTTCTAAGTTTTCGCTCATTTCATAAAAATATCGGGACGTGATTAACTTTTCCTGAGATTTTTGTAAACAGTCTCTTGCCATTTCGATGACTTGGTGATGTACAAAACGTAGAATGGGTAAGGAGTCTTGAGTCATATTTGCCACCACTTCATACTCATCTAACTCCTTATTTTCATTAATAAAATTAGTTAATCGTTCTTCCATCTGTTGTGTGGCCTGTATCATAATATTAATGTTGAATGTCTGTACCAAGGTATATTTTAAAAGTTCAGTGCATCAGCAGTTATACCTTGGGGAAGCGTTCTTTATACAAAGTATTCATCATGACAATTTCACTGTCTAATACAGGAGATCGACTTGGACTACTGCAATTTTTAAACAAAATATATTTTAGACGCGAATAACGCCGAAGAACTTCGACGAATTTCAATGGATGAAATATGGCACCTTAAACTCCGCGATCGAGGTCTGTGTAATGGTGAGCGGCGACCTTCTTCATCGAGACTTAGGGAAACACTTCCTGGGATACTAGAAATGCTAGAACCTGGAAATCCTGGATGGGAAGAACACGGGGTACCGGGTTTGGAGAAGTGGCAAGATAACATTCGCAATTCATCCTTGGTTGGAATATTTGGCAGTTGATGCAAGCGTTCTTGGCTCGAGTACTGTGACTGATGACACACAAAATATATATGTTTTATTATCTGACTAGAAGCTTTACTTTTCAACTGATAGACTGACTAACCGAAACATTGCTTGAGCCAGGAGTAGTCCCATACCCACTAGAAGGCAAACTGGCAACAGACCATCTTCTACCATCCCCAGTTCCTGCAGCATTTCCGCTTATCCTTTAAAATTGTAGTATTTATTCAATAACTGATTAAATTAAAACCACTCCTGTATTTTAATTGCAATAGTCGTTTTTTAGTAGATGTATCTTCCTTACATCCATTTCTTTTGGCTCTTAAGTGCAGGAGTCGTGAGATAATGCGTATTTTGTCTCAGCATTTTTTTAAACTATTAATACCACATCAAAAATATAATCCTCACAACGGCGACACCTACTCACTTGGCCAGACTCTTCAAACTGATTTAAATGTCTTAAGCTCGAATATAATAATGTATCAAATACCTTTTAATTGGAGCAAAAGCAAAATGTGGACTGGATGACATCCTAGGACTCTCTAAGGGACTGCCTACAATTGGGATGAAAGCTATAGTGGAAAAGAGAAAATAAAACAATTAATTATACTGATTATCAGATCAGTTTGAATGAATAATTATTATGGATATATTATGGGGAAAAATTAATGTTTTTGGATGTTCTCTTGTACTTGTAATAGTAAATTTAACATGTGTATGAAATGAATTTGTCATACATCAAGTTATATAGTCTAGAACTTTGGATAAAGGACCTGTGCCAGCTACTTACATAACATTATTATAAAATATGTGTTATAGACAGGCATATTTTTCAATTACAACTGCTCTTATGCGCTCCACTACTTTAAACAACTTTAAAGTACCTGATAGTGGAGAATGACACCTTGGTAAAGTAGGGGATGTTGTTGCAATAAATGACTTTCGATGAGCTGCCTTAGCAGCACGTCTTGGAATGTTGAAATCACGCTAAAAACAAAAGAATATTCATGAGATAATGAATCCCTGTTAATCAGATTCAGTATGACTGTATTACATACCATATGAACCGACAAGGAAGGTGCAGACTTTCCAATCGCCGAATTCCTCATACGAACTAAATTCGAGAGCTCTCCACTCACTGCAAGTTAGAAGAGAGAAATGTAACAGGTTGCAGAAATAAGAAATCCAAATAGTCCAATGATTAGTTGTACTGACCAGGCCGAACAGGAGCCTCTTTGCTTTCGACTTTGGGTGGTACGGGACGTTTATGCACCTCTGTTTCCATGTTGCAAGAAGACTCTTCGACCTCAGCTTGATCAAACACAAGTACCCTAGCAGAGTTACCGTGCGAACGGAGACGCGGCCTGCTGGGTCTGTTTCGCGGTTGATCCATTTCTATGCCGTGCTTCGGATTAGGTAGTAGTGTTATCTAGAAATGAAACATCTTTCTCACGCTGCTGTCACGTCATGATAGGTAGGCAAAAGAAAACTAAGCAGGCACTGAGTAATGAGGAAGGCGCAGGGGCTGCATAAGATAGGGAAGTTGGTCATCTCTGGGATAAATATACTGTTACCTGTACCGATCAGTTCTAATCGCTGGAAAGCGAGCGAAAGAAACGACTAATCCGATGAGCAGGGCCGCGGGCAAACCCATTATCCATTCTGTTAGCGATCCGAAATCTACAACGAGACAGCTTATTCAAAGTCCCGGGGATAGCTGTCGACGAACACATCGGTAGCCAGTCCGGAGCACACGGCACCGCGGCGACGACAGGATCCTTCACCGCGGCACCGTACTCTCCAAGGCATTAAAGCAGCGAACTGCTGCTGCTGCTCCGAGAGAGAGAGAGAGAGTCAGAGAGACTCGGTGAGGAAAAGGGTGAAGCGAGTTGAATCGCGATCGCTTCACTGAGCGGTCGATCCCGATTACCGCGGTGGTATGCCGCCGCCGTCCACAGGGCGGACCGACCGAGCTCTCTACCAGAAGAAGCCAGCAGACCAAACCAGACGAAACAAGAAAGGGAGGCGAGAGTGCGCGCGCCCGCGCATCCAACACACCGGGATGCAGAAGGCGCCCGCTGCCGCTGCCGCTCGAAGAATCGCACGAGAGAAAATACACAACACGAGGAGAGACAGTCACGATAACGGGAGGGGGCTCTCCCGCGGGAGAGCGAGAGAGACAGAAATCGGCCGAAGGCCGGAGAACAACAGAAAGGGAGTGCGAGTGTATGAGAGAGAGAGAGAGAGTGGTAGAACAGAACGGGCGAGTGAGTGAGAAAAGGCAGCAATGAGAGAGAGAGAGAGCTAGTCTCGCTGCTGGAGTTTGATAAAAGGGAAACGATGATTACCGGGCACAATATACATCCTCGCAGAACGAGAGTCCACGGGAGCAGCGAGCCGGTGTCGTAGCCCCGGGGCTACGCTCGCATCTTTCTTGTCGCCGAGGAAATTAATTACGAAACGCGATGCGACCATGGGTTCTGACTCATGATGGACGTATACACGGACGGACACACGCGCAGACGGCCCACCGGGCACCGCACACTCTCTCTTACGCCTTCTCCGCGTTTACATGTACACGGCACCGGGATGGTACTTCGCAGTACAACTGAGAACAGTAATGTTGCGCCTGCCCCACCGTTTCCCTACTACCGCTGTCCTCTTTTAAATCCCCCTTTAGTCAAGTCCCTTCCCAACGAAACTGGTAAACCTGTCCCTTTAACTCAGAGTAAGAACGTGGTTTCAATTGCTTCCTATTAACTGAGGGAATTCTAAGAGGACCTGGCAGAGTTAATAAGACATTGGGTATATAAAGTCATATCTGGTGTACCTAATATTTAAAGGGAAAAGATGGGAATGGACTATGGCCTCTCGATTGCCAATTCCCACGTTAAGTTTTCACGAGCACCCCAATTGGGGTGGTGGTTACCAGCTGCATGCTGGGTCAATGGAGCCCTTGAATCTTTAAGGTGGGAAAAGGCCAGGTAGCTGGGGGGATAGAAGCAGGTCATTTCTGTTCCTCGTTGTACTAGGAAAGAGCACGCAAGCGCATGTGACCGAAAGACACGCGCAGAATTGCGCGCATCCTTGGTCGTGCGGGAGCTGCTTGCTGCGGTAAACCCTTTATAGCTCGGCATGAGAGAGTACACACGGATATTCTGCCCATATCGGTAACTTTTCTAGCCTTGCCATTGCACTGTATTGAACGCCATTCCACCTCGTCCGAGTAATGCCAGCTTCTTTTCTTTGCAAATTGGGCTCATCTGGCACTTCCTTTTTTGCTCGATCAACTATGATTAGATCTTCAGGCGTATCGTCCGAGTTTGAAGACTCGCGTTCACGAAACTTTCCGGTGCTGCTTCGTTCAAAGACACGATTGACACTTGCGGCTGGAAGAAAGTGAAAACGTTACAGCCCACGACGGACGTCGATCGCCTCTTGGAGAGCGAAATGAAAATTGCGCCGGCACAGAGCCGCGTTCCCCATGGAATATCAATGATAGAGTACCTCGCTTTTACGAGCAAGTGCTCGTATCCGATTCCTAACACGTGCCGAGTGAGCACGAGTCTGTATAGGACCGATGCGATTTTTCTTTGGCGAAATTCTCCTTGACCGGCACTATTCTTAGTCTTGGCTGCCTCCGAAGAGCAGGGGCCATTTAATTTCAAGATCATTATAGCAAGGGCTGGAGAGCCTATGCTTAAGAAGGGGGTTTCACCTTCCACTGATTCGATTTGGAACACGTAATCGATCTTGGCACGTCCTACCCACATGACGTAGCTTTTTTTGACACATGCCAGCTGATTAGAAGCTTATGTTTAGGCCTCTCCTGAAGACGGCGTGCGAACTCGCGTCTTTTGGACAGGCTTTTCATTCCTGAACACAGCCGGCCTTTCCAACCAGGCGCCAGGTGTCTCGTCCATTTAAAATTGCAAGGACAGCCGCCTTAGACTTGCGCGCGAAAGGCAGATGTTGCTTTCCTTTCATTTACCAACGTTAAACTGGCATTCTTCAATACGTAATCTTTCGAAATGTAAATGTCAGTTTCTCTGACGTTAAGTTATATATCTAGAGCGAAAGGCAAAGGTGTGGTAGCATTAGATAGTGAATCTTCCCTATCCAAATATTAGTATACACTGCCAATATGAGTCAGAGGCGAATGGCATGACAATAAATGTCAGGGCTTCGTAATGACGGACGGTATGATACATTCATGGCGATTGCCTTATCTGGTATCTTCCGTTTTCCTGTGCCTCCATTGCCAAATGGATCCCATAGACTTTCATACTGCAAACTAAACGATTGTCTACCCCGGAGCGAGCCACGAGTCGAAGCACTACTTGGAAGTTATGTTAATTAAGCTCACGTTGTGCAGTATCGTTGCATTAATATGTGGCTACAACATCGATACAAACTCCCCGTACATTTTTTCGGACCGCCTGCTTTTATCATCGAAAGGTGATATGTGGTCACAATCAAATAATAACACTTATTTCGGCTATTCAGTTTTATTGTACGTTAATCCGGAGGATAAATCTGAGTCATGGTAATATATTCTGCGTTTCTTTTGGAGTACTGTGTGGCAATGGAGTGGACAATTTTTTAATCGTTCAAGGATTATTGTTGGAGCACCCAAAGGGGATTATAGTACACCAGATTCAAGCGGTGTGGTTCCAGTGGAAAGTGGTGCAGTTTATATATGCAGGGTTTCTGACTTTGGTGCTGCTGTGGGCTGTATAAGCCGTCAGCCGAGTGTAATAGGTGACGAAGAGGGATTTATTGCGCAATTGGGAATGAGGGCTCTTATTAGAAAGCAGGAAGGGTGGCTAGGAAGCGCAATGTCCATTGATAAATCCACCGGTCGTTTAACTGTGAGAAGATAGGGGAATTTCCCTTTTCACACTCTCCCGTATTTTTTTTTCTCCTCTCTGATTTCCTTGGAGTCTCGAATAAATTGAACTTTTAGGTCTGTGCTCCTCGAACTATGATCACTATCTTCCAATATATGGATGGCCCTAAACCCGAGACCATGCAGGGCATGTGTTACAGCTCATACTTTTCAGAGAGTCGTTTCAAGGTTTTCAAACTCGAAGATAAAAGTCTTGAGACCCACGGTAATGCCTTTAGTGATTAAAAGCCCATTCCAAAGAATTTTGAGTAATCCTGTTCAAAACTGCACCAGATTTCAGCACTCGCATCTGGTACAATCCTTTGCACGGTTTCTCCATTCACTATGCTTCGGTTGGTGCTCCTAAATTATACAGTATGACTCGTCAATAGTACAGAATTCTTTAATCTACTGAAAATTCATTCGTAAGGATTCAGGGAGCTTAGGCAGTCATCGCATAATCGGTGAACCAGCGCATGATATGTATGGAAAACTTGATGTGAAATATTCGACGAAAAGATTCTCGATAGGTTTGCCTAAGAGCGATGATTTATCCCAATTTGGTAGGTTTGGACCAATCTTGAATTTTTCTGGCTGTCAACTACAAAATATTGCACCAACCAATTTAATTCTAGGATACAGTGTTACGGCAGGATTCTATTTTAAAAATGACGAACTGCTTTATGCCAGCGGTGCACCAGGCTGGCACTACATTGGCCAGGTTCTAATTAGTTTGTGAATTAATTCGAAAAATTCGGCATCGTACCTATTGATTAATTGTGCGTAGGTCGGAATAGTAAATCCAATGGCAAGCACACCAATTGTTGCATCAGTTCGCGGTAGCGAAGTTGGAGAGTTCTTTGGTTCCAGTTTAGCTTCGGGGGATGTTAATAATGATGGGCTGGACGACTTGTTAGTGGGTGCGCCACATTTTGGCAATGATAATGGAAAAGTCTACATATATTTAGGAAATCCAAGGGTAAGATTCTTTTCTTAGAATGTGCAGTATTGATGAAAATAATTCACTCTAAGTCGGGATTACAAAAGAAACAATTTGGAAGCGCCCTATCCATACGCGGGAGCGTGGAAGCTGGCTACTTTGGATATTCCATAGCCTGTGGGGATGTAGATGCTGATGGATTTGCTGGTGGCTAATTTTTCCCTTCTCACATTCAATTATTTCTCTTGTTTTGTTTATTATCTATGAAACTCGATCGTAGACATTATTGTGGGAGCACCTTGGGAAGATAATGGGGTGGTTTATATTTATAATGGAGCTGCAGATCTCACTGAAGGAAATACGCTCGAAATATCGCAGAGAATCTCAGCAATTGAATTGCCCCAACTTAATAAAAATGGTCGTGTTGAAAGATTTGGATTTTCATTAACCGAGCCTGTAGATGTCAATGACGATGGGTTGGTAATTTTTATAGTTACAATTATAATTTTTCTCACAGTGATAGTGCAGTCCTCTATTCTTATAGATATGTAGATATTGCAGTAGGTGCATATAAGTCACGGCACGCGTTAGTGCTTCGTGCGAAGCCAGTAGTTACAACAGAATTGATTCTTGAATTTATTCCGCACATTTTACAAAGAAATGCCAAGGAATTTATGGTCAAAGCGTGCATCAAATATCATGGCTACAGCTTGCCAATTGAAAGAGGCAAGTCCAAGAAGTGTAAGATTTTCATTGAAAAGTTTTATGAGACACGGGGAATTTGTTTTCTACAGATTTTAAAATCAGCCTTATTTTGGATGAGAAGCACCGTAGGACTAAAGACACATATTTAGAATTAAAGCCATCTGCATCTATCGACCAATGTCTATACAGTAATGTGACTATATTGGTAAGAGCTTCTTGATCTCGTCAATAGTTAAAAATATTGTTACACTTCATTATACTTTATATTAACTTTAGGATCACATTCGAGATTTCATAGAGCCGATTGTTGTCGTAGCGAGACACGATTTTCTTTACAATAAAAATGCAAATTATTCGGAAAGTTATCCCGTAGAGAATAAAAATAATAAAATGAATGTTGTGCAAGAGTCTCTCGCTTTCGAGATCGGTTGTGGGGAAGACAAAGTTTGCAGTGCTAATATATCGGCAAACGCAACGTTTCATTGTGTAGAGTAAGTGCTTGTGCAAATGTATATTCTATGAATTAATTATTAAAAGATCTATCCCATAATTTTTTTTTAGATATAACGATACATGGATCATTGGTTCGGATGGAATAGGTTTGGAAGTAACATTGGAGAATCACGGAGAGCCGGCTTATCTCACCAATCTCGTATTCACGTTTCCTGAAAGGATTATGTTACGCAGTATTCTGCCTTCCTGCCAGGAGGACGAATCTGGCAATAGTTTGATTGTAACTTGCGATGTGGGTAATCCTTTGGGACAAGGAGAAAAGGTTGTATCCAGTGTTATCAATATTTATCCACTTGCCCAGTAAAATTTGAAGCTAATTTTATTTTGTCTGCATAGAAAATAGTTCAGTTAGATTTGGATATGAGACACTTGAGTAATGGCTCAATGCATGGTAGTCAGTTAAAATTCTTGGCAAGTATAAGTAGTCGTAGTTCAAATCGTGGAATAAAAGAAATAGAAAAAGTCCTTAACTTAATAGCCGAAGTTTCTTTATCACTCAACGGGTTTGTACAATTCGTCATTGGTTCTTGCAGTTCCTGTTAGTTTCGTCTTATTCCATTGTTCCATTTCAGGCAAGCGAATGAAGAGAGTTATTATTTATCGACGCCGAGCGAAGAACTTGTAAATGTTAGTTTTCATCAAGTTTATCAAATTTATAAACTTGGAATGACCCCCATAGATGAGGCGAGATTAATTGTCAAAATTCCGATTGCGATTAGGAATTGGGGCACTTTGGTGTATGTGCATAAACCACAGGTATCTTTGTAAATATTTAGTTAAATATTTAATAGTATCGAATATCCAAAGATTAATTTTTTTAGTTATTCGTATCTGGAGAAGTTTATGCGTGTTCATCGGATGATACGGTTTTATTACGTGGAATAACTCACTCTCGATTAGAAGACAAAACAACTCAGAGTTACGAGGAAAATACAAAAATCTTAAGAAACTCGGATATAAATAAACAATATTCTGCTGTAGTATTACAAGAAATGCAGTCACTCTATAAGCCCGATCAATCTGAACCAAATCCAGATGTTATAAATTCCTTACATTCTGCAGAGACAATTTATTTTAATTGTACATCACCCAATGTAACTTGTTCGATAATTGTATGCAATCTAAGTTCGTTAAAAAGTTTGATGGATATTGGGAAGATTCTTCTAAAACTTGTTCTAGATACAAAGGCTCTAAAAGGTACAGCAACATTTTTTTCAACATTACAGCTCTCCTTTTCCAATATTTTTGAACGCATATTTTTATTTTTAAGGTGGTTCTACAGAGGATGCAAAGATTTTTCGATTGAGTACTGAAGCTCAAGTAGAAGTCTTAGCACCCGACAATAGTGTGGCTCGTGCTGGAACACGGTAAATTTAAATTCTATAAGATACTTAATTAGTTAAGTACATTATTTATTTCAAATACAGATCTACAATGCACCTGACAACGACATTCTACAGTGTGCCCAAGTATAAGGAATTACAGTTATGGGTGATAATTTTATCAGTCTCAGTAGGACTCCTGCTACTGCTGATAATTGTGATAGTTTTAAGTGTCCTTGGATTCTTTAAGAGGGGCAGTAAGGAGGAATTAAGTGCCTTAAAGAGTAAAGAAATCTCCCTTGAGAATACTAATAAGGAAGATGAGCAATTCTGGACTTCAGAGGAAGGCACATAACAAATACATATGTTTAGCAGGTCAAGAATAACTTTATATTCATAAATTTTTTCTATTTATTTACATTTTTTTGCTACAGAATAACCAGTATTTTGTGTACAAACTCCTATTTTCCGAATTATTTGCGTCTTGTGTATTTACACATCTTTCCTCTTCAAATTTATAGATCGAGTTTCGTGATTTCGTACAACGATGTGCAACAGTGTAATATAACGTGTGGAGAGAGTATAGGAATATTTACATCATCTTCATTTATCAGAAACAGACAACTCTTTTATTGTCACAATATTTGCAATGTTATCATCGAAGTAAGATCGTAGTAAAAAAAAAAAATTATTTTGGTTTCGTATGCCCAGAACTAATGTATGCATGCCTAAATTTCAGACAACAATAAACATTTACAAAACCCACATGACTGTCTTTGCTTAAAACATGATGAAATATTACCACTTAATGGTATTTTCTTCTTTTTTTTCCAAGTACGACGTGTGAATATAAATTATTCTTTCGGCTTTTAATTCATGTGTGAAAAGAATGCACTCCCTTTAAGATTTTCTTAAGTAGATAAACACAAGGGTTTCTTCCTTTGCCAGACATGGATATGTCATGTGTTTTGCTGTTACTGCCACTACGGCAGAGTCTTTCCGTTAGCTTGTTGTTTCCGATTTTAACGTGCCTTGGTTTCAAGGCACGGTCAGTGCGCTGCGAAAACAGCGCACAGCATTAGTTGCCACCATTGTCTAATCGACAGGGGCTGTCGGCATCACATAGTGTTCCCTTTTAGTGCAGAGGGACACGTGTTTGCTGGTCAAGCGATGCTATTGACGACACCATGGGGATATTCCCCATGGGAATGTTTGTCGCATCGCGACTAACTATATCAGATCAGGATCAACCTCGTAAGGGATGCCTGTACTTTGTTATAAAATGTCTTCACATGTCCCAAGTTCGAGGACAGTGAATTCAAGTCGCTCATCGCTTTGCTTGCAATGGTGAGGTCCGCCCAAGTTCGATTTATAACAGTATAAACATTTCTTCTTCGTTGCTGTTTGTGTGCGATTGCTCTCTTCCTTGATCGAAGATCGGATTACTCAGAAGAGTTCGAGTGCTGTAATACTCTACGCCGCCGAATATTTTATGTTCACATATCGTACTTGATGGAAAGACTTCATAAAACGTAGCATAACTTTCTCGAGATATTTGTCGCACTTTTTTCGAGACGTTTAGCAGCGAATGTTAGTACATGACTATGTACAGTTTGTTAAGTTTGCCTATGGAAAGTCAATGGTAGAACCATCTTGCCCAATCAAGTACGTCTGAGGCTGATTGATTCTTCCCAAAACTATTAAATACTACTTTATAACTATTATTTTCGAATTTCACATAATCATACATCACTGCTTGGAAACGCTAGCTCAGAATGAGAATCAATCAACACTGCAGAATATCATGGATGGATCGACTTTCCTATCGGAATTCATTGTTACTGTATAGTAGAGTGATAGTATAAGAATAAGTGGACATAGCGATGTTGATTGTTTCTTCTGGACGCAGTGAAGGCTTATGAATATGAATCAGAGTAAACATAGATAAACTGAGATGGGATATACTATAAAAATAAAAGTGTTGTAGACATTATTATGAAAAGATGGGGAAACAAATAAACATCACTATGTATATCTGAAAAAACTAGATCGGCAGTATGGAGTTTTACATCCTTCTTCGTCGCGCAATTCGGTTTTATCTATCGAGCTTAATATCACGAAAGAATGCACTGGCAGTCCGTTGTTTACAATTTCCGAAATTCATTGGCATAGACTCATTCTTAATTGAACGTTTTGGTGCATCAAAATCTGAATAAAAAATACTTTCGCGTCAGATTAACTGAGTACATTTTTTCCATTTGTTTCATATCATTCATTCTAATTTTTTTACTACTCTCATCACTGCCGGTAAAAGATGTTTGCTCCTCGAAAATTTATATTAAGCACCTCAAACAATGCAATGCAAACATCTTTTAACATGTCATATAGATGTATCCATGCTGAAATGATATTGGTAAGGCTTTGGGTGGTAATTTAAGTAACGCGATATAATACACAAAATTATTTTTTGTTCATCCTAATATTCTATTTAATATAAAACTAAACACATATCTCAAAAAGCAAACCAAATAACACCTAAAGCCTTAGGTTCAGTTCAGGATTTAATGCACCAAAGAAAAAAACGAGAAAATGTAGAGTTGTAATATGGTTTCACTACCTTGAACATTCCATATGCTACCAGAGATTTATTTATTAAATGCTTCTGCAGGTATTTGTCCTAGCTTGAAGAACTCTTGAAACGCAGCAACAGCATTATCATAGTTCCATTGCACTTCTTCCAGACACTTCAAGCTCCACTCCAAGTTCATATTTGTTTGTTGGCTAAGTGTTAATGTCATCCGCTGTTTCACATCTTCTGGTAACTGAGTTACCGCTGGTTTTGCTATAGGTACTGCGGGAGCAGTTGAGCCCGTGGCTACAGACATGGGAGATTCAGACATGGGAGCTTCAGACATGGGAGCTTCGGACATGGGAGCTTCGGACATAGGAGCTTCGGACATGGGAGCATCAGACATGGGAGTTCCAGATGTGACACTGTTCAGACGTTTCAATTGCGCGTCCGTTGCTTGATTCAGATGTAACTGTTCATTTCGGATGCAATAACCACTTCCTTCTGGCACTATAATGAATGTGCGATTGAAGTACCGAATTGCTTTGTCCCTGTCCATTTCTTTGAAGAAACCAGTCACAGTAACTAGCATCATTCCTTCCTAAAATAAGAAATGCAAGATTGATAATACAAGTTTAAATAAATATTTGTCGATTTACGATCGATGCAATACTTACTGTGATCAGGGTAATGTCCATTGTAAAAGTATTTAAGTAGTGCCTTGTTTCTGGCATTTGTGATATGAACGAAACTACAGGCAAGCGCCCACATTTCAACAGCTTTTGCCGTTTATTACTATCATTTATTCTGTATAAATTTCTATTTTCTGTTAGATATCCAGTTAATCTGTAACAAATTGATTATTAATTATGTTTACACACTCTTATTTTTATGGAGAATCAATGTATGAATTATGATAAATATTAACTTACTTGCTCGCATTATGAGGATATGATATGGTCATACTGAAGGTCGCGTGTTCATCGTACGCATCTAACAGTGGCTGTCGGCTGGCACTATCAAATATTAAAAAGTATTGTTGCAAAAATTGGCTGGCAATTTCTTGCGCTTTTGCATTTGCGACAAACATTCTTTGCACAGGGGGAACCTTGGATACATCATCGGCCACGTCGAATAAAATCGGCTTTGGTAGTTCGATGCCATCCTTTGAAGTACATAATCGCGGTTGTAAAAATTTGAAGTCCATCCATTCTTCAGAATTTTTATTTACCCATATCCTATTGTTAAATTATTATTACTTACCAGTCGTAGCAGCTTGGGGAACCTTTTCCGAACATCGCTATTGTCGAGAAAGAAAAGCCGGGAGCCCGGAAACTCCAAGTTAGTCGTAATAACAGAAACATTTGCCTTATTATTCAAGAGTGAAACAGGAGAGAAGGAATGCTGTTACATAGGACTAAATATTATCATTCAGTCATCAGTGAATTGGTAATGATTGAATAAGTGTGAGGAGAGTATAGTTTTAGGATAACTCGACCGAGTTTCCTGGACCAACCTTTCCACTGAAAACATAATTATTCATACTGAGCAAGTGCACTGAAATAATACATTACCTCACATAGTCATCCTGCCGAGTTTTGTATTTGTCACAAAAGGGATTTCCAGTCAACCTTAATTCCTCTAGTTTTAAGTCCTTGAGGCTGTCTAATTGATTTATTTCACGTATCTGTGAACAATGGGAATAAATACATTTATCTACTGCATTGAAATGCAATTTCTACACACTATCACAAGTGAAACATACCCTGTTATCTCCAATATATAATATTTTCAATTTCTCAAACTTCTTACATAAAACATTCTGCCTTTCAAACACTTGTAACTTATTTCCTTCTAGATTCAGTGCTTCTAAGCTTGGTATATGTTCAGCCACAATATCAAGAACAGCCTTTAACATTACAGGTATGAATAATGGGCAGAAATAATCAGCAACAAGATCTGTAATTGAAAATTTTCTTAGTGTGGATGCAAGAATAAAATAAATTTCAAAAAATTATACCCTGAAATATACTGACCAGGATCTTGGTGAAACTTTGATAAATCTAGAGCATTTGTGTCCTGTACATATCGCTTGGACATGGCTTGTTTCAATCTTTCTTTCAATTTATCATTTACTTCGCAGTATGGAAATCCTGGTTTCACTCTTACTTGTAATTTAAATCCATCAGTGACTGTGATTTTTCTGTCACAATTTTCCAATAGAGTGGCTATTTTATGATCTTCAATATAAAAGCTAGCTTCATTTCCAACAATTTTGTACTGAGAACAAATTGATTTGTTAGTCAACATAATAATTTTTTATATTAGCCTGATTATAAGTTCATTACCATTATTGGGACAAATGTTTCTGGTGAGATATAGCTAAGTAAAGTTCTTAATATGTAGTCCTTTGAATATTTGTGCCCATAAGGTATCTATAATGGAATAACAAGGATTAATACACAAAGATTAATACTTCTACAGACAATCATATACTTACAACAACTTTAAAGCAGTCTCCAACTTTTTTTCTACTGGTAAATGGTCCTCCTCCTCTTCTGAATCCTCTGTGAAGAAGTGGACCATTCCTTCCTCTCATTGATTGCCCATCACGTACTCTGTAGGATGCACTGCTGTCTCTTCCTCTAACCACTACCTGTCTGTTATTATTATTAGAGCTTGTGGCCATGGGAATATCCTCATCCAAGCAAGCTAGTGCAAGATTACTGGGTACATCACGATGTGGCCTGGTTTGTGTTTTGAATGAAACTCTGCGCCTATTCTCCAGGAATGGCCAGGCATCTGTTTTGACTCTATCATCGTGACCTGAAGAAAAGACGAACGAAATTAGCAATACTGAGAGAAATTCTAATCCTAATTCCTTCGAGGGGATAATAAAGAAAACACGTTACCAAAGTAATGTTTGTCTTCAGGATTGCTAGATCTGCCGCCCCTCGGGGTGAACTTGCTAGGTTTCCTTGGCATGTTTGATTATGTCGCGGGCTGCACAATCATAAGCACAATCCAAACAGCATTGCAGTTCCTCTGCTGCTTGCTAAACGATACACGTTTTTTGTGCGTAGTACACTAACTTTCCTTGTCGTTGCAGATCGAGTGCAGGAACTTCAATGAGTATTGATGAGAAGTGGCTTACGTGGATAACACTTTTCTTCCAAGAATCTGGGGCCCGAGTAAATGTTGAAAACGAGTGATTCCCCGCAGTCAACGATGGTTTTTTACTTCTCTCGGGCTTATTTTACAGAACCAAAGCTTACGTGCCTTGTGTTCTCGTAAGATGGCGACCACGCAACAATTTCGATGATGACCGCGCGGTTGCGCTGGTTGTTGGCACGCCATAGTACAGTTTCTAACTGTTGAATCAGTTTGCTCTGCAGTCCGGTGTTATACGCTTTCGTTCGTGTTCATTTCTTCGTGTATCATCCCGAATTCTTCCATTCTCTGCGACTCCCCTACATCTTCAACTACTAATATCCATTTGAATGTGGGACTGACAACTTGAATAAGGTCAATGCTTGTCTTGTCTTTCTTGGACGATTTTCCATATTCCCGCTTTCGATGAAGCTTGCATTGAATTAGCACGATGGCGTGGTAATATTCTAAATTGGCCCATGTTGTGGTCCATGTGGTGCACTGCATTTAAATTGACCTGTCGTGCAAACAAGGGTGTTTTCTAATTTTTGCGACAAGGAAAGATTGCTGCTTCAAGTAACGATGGTACGTATATTACGTTTTGAATAGCACGTCTCAATCCAACTATCAATTTCCATCAATTTGCTCAAAGAAATACGTTTGAAGAACTACCGTTCGTGATGAGAGGTTATTCTTGCTTGTCAATTTTGTATTATTGCGAAGAACAATTGGAACTAATACGTTATTTACAGGGGAAGGCTAAGAAAACTCGAAGGGTGGTCATGCAAAGATTTGCACAGATGAAAAAAATGATAAGTCCCAGTGATCCGAGAATGTAAGTGTATTTTAGAGCAACTATGTCTGGAATCATTGCTTTCTAAGAACTATATAAATTTATTATTTGCAGTAAACCTGAGAAAAGAGCACCCCCAAAGAAGCAGAAGAAGGAGGACCATAAGAAAATAAAGATTACAGAGGCGTATGTTTGTTTAAACATAATGTGGAAGATATCCTCATACAAATTTAGTATTTCTATGTGTTAATAATTATTTCCAGACCACAACAATCATCTGCACTGTTCTTCCAATATAACACACAGCTGGGACCACCGTACCACATTTTAGTTGATACAAATTTCATCAACTTCTCCATCAAAAACAAGTTAGATGTCATTCAGAACATGATGGAGTGTCTCTATGCAAAGTGTATACCATATATCACAGACTGTGTAATGGGTGAATTGGAGAAATTAGGAGCAAAGTATAAAATAGCTCTCAGGATTATTAAAGATCCAAGATTTGAGAGGTTGAACTGTATGCACAAGGGAACATATGCTGATGACTGTCTAGTAAATAGGGTAACACAAGTAAGTACACTTTTAAATCACTTTACACAGTTAGTTTATTGTATTTGATACATAATTTCACTTATACTTTCAGCATAAATGTTATATTGTCGCTACAAATGACAAAGACTTGAAAAGGAGGATAAGGAAAATTCCAGGCGTGCCTATAATGTATGTGTCCCAACACAGATATACCATAGAAAGAATGCCAGATGCGTATGGTGCTCCAAAAAAATAATTTTGTATATTTCCCACGACTTTCTTGTAAATAAATACTCACAAAGCATATTGAATTCGTTCTGGACTACTGATTTGAATGGAAGTATTGAGTGAGTGGATATAAATCGGTGAACGCTATGATCGGTCGATTAGGCAATTGGAAATCGTGCAAGGGATGATTTAAAATTGGCCCGGAAATCGATATGTCACGTGTATGCCGTGTTAGTGCGAGAGACGGACGGGAGAATGTGTTACAGTTATTGTTCCGCGAAACAATGAAGCTGTTGCATGTAGCGCCCACGCGTCTCTGTGCAACTCGATAGAATTTTACTGTTTTGCGAGTGAGATGCTGCCCCGTATAAGGCGGCGGCGGCGGCACGAAATAACGATAGACAAGTGGGCGAAAAAGCCCATTTCCAGTGAGGAACGATTGCGCACCGATTTATCACGAGGAGTTTCACCAAGCGGGCGAAAATAAGTTGTCGCTTTCTCGCTGAATCCCGGTTCAAGCGTGGCCGGGATATCGCGCCAAGGATAAAGATCGTGCTGGCGATCGTTACGCTTACCTACGCGGAAAACGATCGGATTTCTGTCGAGAACCTGCCTTTCGCAGGGAATCGCTGTAATGTAGAAGTTCTCGGTAAACGCGATCGTTCTTCCGCTCGATTAAGATCGCGCCAAACCATATTTTAGACTGCTAACAACCCCTGACTTGTTACTCGCAGAACCCTTTTGTTTACAGTAATAAAAGCTATTCTATTGACATATGTATTTCTAGAATTCTTGATTGTTCGAAGGTCATTGTTCGCTCTCGACTGGCATCGACGGTGCTTCCTGAAATTAATCATTACCGCTGCTGGCGCCCAGTGTCGCAGGGCGCATTAGTATAATCGATGGCTCCGTATTTGGGGTGAGCCCCAGGCGCTCTCGTGTTCGAATAAATGTCAGGTTTCTTCTGTCTTCGGCTGGGGTCGTAACCTTTTTAATATCGTGGAACAACAAATGGCATACGCATGCACGTTCCAAGCGCGGCACGTCAGATATTAATCACAGGCATACGAGCGCCGGTACCCCGGGCTGCACACTCCCTTGCGACAGATACTTCAAACGTGCCTAGTACCAGGCTGAGCGCCCTTTAGATTTATACCCGACACACCAACGAAATTCCATCGAGTTTGACGATGGAAATCTGTTAGGGATTTCTTCTCCTCTATGTCTCAATAATAGCCCTCTTAGATAGTGACTAATAGTTCACGGAGGATCGCCCTCGCAGGATGCGTCCTTTCCTAGATTGTTTCAAGGTGGAGTCATTGAGAGGGTGGATCGAGAAAAGAGAGAGTGGAATAATAGGGCACCGAAAGGGGTGCGGGAGGAGGGAGGGAGGAGGAGAAGGTGGAAGGGACAAGTTCGAACGGAACGTTCGATCGCGGTAACGGATTAGTTATAAGAGTGGCTGTAAGGCCAGGGATATATCGGCGGTGCGGTGGGTAGAGGTCCTTCCGTTCGTCGTTGGCATCATCCACTCTTCCGTGGCAATGCAGTACCCCGTAGGGCCCCCCGGCTCCCTTCGTTTCCGAGCCCTCTGCCCAGCATTTCCCTTGGCGATCCTTCCTTCTCGCTATTTCCCCTCCTCCCCCACGCATTATTCATCTTTGACTGGCCGTCCCATTCCAACGTAAGCGCTCGCTTTCTTGCTCGGCGCGCTTCTCTCTTGCTTTTCCCTCGCCCTCTCCCTCGCCCTCCGTCTTTCTCTCTCTCTCTGGTTCGAGCTCCCAGGACTTTCCTTCTTCCCTTCGCATTCCCCGTCTTTTTCTCCGTCTCTCTTCTCTCCGCTGCTTTCCCCCGGCCGCTTTGGAGAACGCTCTCCTCGTCGCGGGCACTCTCAGTCGGCCATCTTGCATACCTGAGCCTCCGCATTGCTCGTTCCTTCAGGGCAAAAGGGAGACTATCTCGGGAGACGAGAGAGGACGGGAGAGATGTGCGAGAGGGGCGTCGAAGAGGAGGTAGGAACACGCGAGCGCGTTCCCGGGGCCCGACGGAGTAGGCGATACGGGGTGGAACGGGGAGGAAGGGAGGGGGACCCCGTGGAGAAGGCCCTCCGCGCGACGCAAGTCTCAAAGAAAGGTCCGACGGAGAGAGAGAGAGAGAGAGGAAGCATATCGCGAGAGGCGAACAGAGACGGCTGGCTTACGAAGGAAGTAGAGATATAAAGGGCCCTTCGCGAAACAGAGAGGGAGGGAACAGGCCCCTGGAAAAGAAGACCCATAGAAAGCGCTGGCTGGGCCAACGCGGGCGAGAGCGAGAGAGAGAGAGAGAAGGGAGAGCCGATAAAAACTACAGTGGGTAGAAGGTGGAGAAGGAGCGGGCGAGTATGTTGGGCCCGCGTTGGAGAAGGAAAGGGGGTCAGAGCGAGAGGAGGTAAGCTTGGGCCGTAGAGGCGAGAGAGAAGAACGGGGCCCAGAGGTGTTCGGGATGGGAGTAAGAGGGCCCCTATCGATAGGAGGGCCCCGGGGGGAGGTAGGAGGCGCGGCGGGCGGGAGATAGGTAGGAAGGTAGGCACGCTCGGGAAAGAGGGCCTCACTGGAGAGCGGGAGAAGGACGACTGCAAGCGGCAGGAGAGCGCAGTGTTCACCGTGGGCCTCCTCGAGCGAGAGAGGAAAGCCTGCTGGGGAAAGAGAGAGGGCAGGAGTGGAGGAAGAGGAGGGGGGGCGAGTAAGGCCGCGAAAGAAAGCTGAGGTGGGAGCGGGACCGATGGCCAAGGTGGAAAGGAGAAAGATGGGATCGCGTGGAATGGGATAGGATAGAGTGGGAAGGCGAGAGAGAGGGCTCGGGGGTGAGCGAGAGGTTTTCGGGCCCGATCGGGCTGAAAGGAGATGGAATGAGGCAGGCCGCAGCGAAGAATGCTTCTCTTGGCCGCGGCGAGGCTCTGGGACCGGCTTGGTTCAGTCGAGTCAGGTCAGTCCTCGGGAAGGTGATATTCTTTGCCATACGAACGGGGCCTTACGTCGTCGCGCTCGCGGCCCACGATACCCGCGATTCTACGCTCGTACAGTTCGCCTTTCTGCGTTGGTGAAGTTGGTTCGCGTGGTGGACGCCTTCGGTGCATGAGAGCTCCGGCTCTGGGTATTATTGGGTGCGCGAGTGAGATTCCTCCCTGGTGAACTACGGCCTCGGTTCGACGATCGCGCTTCTCCAGTCAGTGTCTCTCGCGGCGATATACCCGATCGCGTGAAAGATTCCACCCAAGAGTCTCGCGCCGATTATCCTCCAGAACGACCGCGCATTTCGCGAGACATTCAGTACACTGTGCTTTTTTCGATCGGCGCATATCAAACCCCTTTGATATTGTGTTGTGTTGTTAACGCTTGTCAGTCGCCACTGTCCAACGTTCCTTAAACCTTAAACGATCATTGGATACCTTCGAAGAATCACCACAAAATAATCTCAAATTAAAATTGCAAGTGGTATTACAAAATATACGAGGGTGAATGGAAGCTCAGCTGGATTGGAAAGCTGGTGCGTTAGGATATAAGAGGATAGAGTGGAGATACCGAGCGAGGAGTGTGGAGGCGTATAACAGGAGACCGTCGCCGGCGAGGAGTCTCCTCTGGCAGAATTGGAAGGATTAATAGGCTGGAGTGGCTATTTCCTGGATCGAAAGATCGATCGATCGAGTGGTCCAGCGGG
Organism: Ectemnius continuus; assembly: GCA_910591665.1. Lineage (NCBI taxonomy): Eukaryota > Metazoa > Arthropoda > Insecta > Hymenoptera > Crabronidae > Ectemnius > Ectemnius continuus. The sequence goes on from OU342866.1 coordinate 1,805,232, forward strand.
AGTCAGAGTGCGCCCAGTGGAAAAGCACGAAGCGAAGTCTCGTAGTCCGGTGGTGTGCGAGGATCCGCGAGGCAGACGCGTTTCGCGAGGTGCGGCTCCGCGGGTCAGTGCCCCCTCTGTGTCGGGTGAAGTCTTCTCCGGTGTGTTCACTTGACTTCCCCCCGGCAAAGGAGCCAAAGGGGAGGCAGCAGACAACCCACTCGCCAAGGCAAAGAAAGCAAGCCGAGCGAGCTTCCAAGAGAGCCGGCAGGATCTTTAATCGAGTTGGAAATCGGTCGATACGCAGAGCACAGGAGCATCAACAGGAAGAGAGGAGGAAGCCGGTGGGAGAGGCGAGAAAAATTGCGAGATGGAATGCAGTAACGAGTCGCTGGAGTACTCGGGGCGTTAGGCCAATCATCGCGGAGACAAGAGTGCGGCGCGCGCCCTGAAGATGTCCTGGACCAGGCCGGTAACGTGAGAAGCGAGCGAGGCTCTCTCCGATCGAGACATGAAATTGCCGGGGACAATGCGGAAGAAGAGCGACAGGTAGTAGATAGACACGGCTGGCAAGCAGCTTGAGCGCGCGCAACAAGTTTTATGTCGACGAGCCGAGAAGAGTTTGGCTAAGGAAGGGGGCGTGTCGACGGGATAGAAGAGATGATCATAAGGAGATCGATGCTCCTAGCCCTGGTCCTGGCAGTGTTGTCCGTGGACCAAAATGGCGGCCAGGCTTCCAGCGAGGAACGACACGCGTCCGAGCACTTCTCGCAGAACCTACCTCAAAGGGTCATGCGGCTAGTGCCGCGAAGGTCGCCGATGTTACCACAGGACAGCGCTACGATGGGCCTGGCGATGCAGAGCAGGGCTGTCGACACGAGGGTCCAACTCGAGGTCAGGGAAGGCGAGCCCAAAGGGAGCCTGGTTGGCCCGATCCCGGTCAAGCCAGGCTTCACCTATAGATTTAACGAGCCACCCCAAGAGTTTCTACTCGACCCCGAGACTGGCAAGATAAGGACTGCCAAAGTCCTCGACAGGGAGGCTTTGAGTAGCGATCGCTTCGATCTGGTGGTCCTCTCCAGTCAGCCGACTTATCCGATCGAAGTCAGGATCCTCGTCCTCGATATCAATGACAATGACCCTGAATTCCCCGAGTCCAGTATAGCGGTCAGTTTCTCGGAGTCCGCGGTGGTTGGCACGAAACTATTACTTGACGCGGCCACTGACAGGGACACCCCCGAGAATGGGGTGGCCGATGACTATTTTATAGTCGATGGCAATACCGAAGGAAAGTTTCGCTTGGAGGTGACGGGCAATCCAACCGGGGAAACATCCTACTTGCATCTCGAAACTACTGGTAAACTGGATCGAGAACAAGTGGAGTATTATTCGTTGAATGTATGCGCGAGAGATCGAGGTCGGCCTCCGAGGCTCGGCTACCTCCTGGTGAACGTGACGGTCCTCGATGTCAACGACAATCCACCGATATTCCAACAAAGTGACTACGTAGTGGCTTTGAACGAGAGTGCCCCTGTGGGAACGCGAGTTCTGACGGTACACGCGACCGACAAGGACTCGGAGGACAACTCGAAATTGACGTACTACTTGCCGGATAGCGAGAGACAATTCACGATAGATCCGGAGACGGGGACGATCACGACTGCGGAGCCTCTCGATTGTCCACAGTCGAGTTGTTCGATCGCTCGACCGGGCGGTGGTTGCCCAAAGAGCTGCGTGATAACGGTGTTCGCCCGGGACCACGGCTCGCCTCGCCAGGATGGTCGTACCTACGTAACGGTGAACCTATTGGACGCGAATGATCACGACCCCGAAATCAAGTTCAGCTATTTCCCGGCGACAGCTGGCTTTGCAACGGTCGACGAGAACGCTGCCAAGGATTCGATAGTAGCTGCGGTGGCAGTGATCGACAACGACGAGGGCCTGAACGGCGAGACCAGCGTGGAGATTCGAGCGGGCAACGAGCTCGGCCACTTCCGGCTGGACAACACCCAGAGCTTCGACATCGTGCGCGTGAACGGCCGGCTGGACCGCGAGGAGATACCCAAGTACAATCTGACGGTGGTTGCCACCGACAAAGGTACGCCACCGCGATCGGCGACGGCCTATCTCGTGATCCACGTGAACGATGTCAACGACCACGAACCGGTCTTCCAGCAGAGCGAGTACTCCGCGGTGCTATCGGAACTTTCGCCTATCGGCAGCTTCGTCGCGAGCATCTCTGCCACGGACGCGGACTCCGGCCTCAATGCCAGAATTTATTACGATTTCGACTCGGGCAACGAGCAGGGATGGTTCGCCATCGACCAAGACACAGGATTGGTTACTACCGTGGCGAGCCTCGACCGAGAGGTCCAAGGCAGCATCGAACTCCACGTGTCCGCGCGGGACGGTGGACCAAATCCCAAGTATGCCTCCACTCATCTCAAAGTCACCATTCTCGATGAGAACGACGAGGCACCAAGATTCTCCCAGAATGTCATCCAAGTTACCCTCTCGGAGAATATACCACCCCAAAGTTTGGTGGCGACATTAACCGCGGTTGATAACGATCAGGGGACCAATGGTAGTGTCGCTTATAGTTTCCACTCGAGTGTCTCTCGCGATTATCCAAAGAGCTTTGCCCTCGACGGTTTGACCGGTCAATTGAGCACGAGAGTGAAGCTGGATCGCGAGAGCATCTCGGAGTATAGAATTCTGGTGATCGCCCGGGATCAAGGTACTCCGCCGCAGTCGTCAACCGCCACGGTTATCCTGACTCTGGAGGACGTGAACGACAATTCTCCGGTTTTTTATCCGTGGAGGTACTTGATGCCCATAGCGGAGGACGCCCCGCGTGGCACGTCTGTGGGTAAGGTGACGGCGAGCGACGCCGATGCCAGGGAGAACGCCCAGGTGAGATACTCCCTGGAATCCGGTGGCGAGGGGCTTTTTCTCGTGGACGAGAGAACCGGTGAGATCACTCTTCAGGGCTCGCTTCGAGCTGCCCACAAGACCCTCTACGAATTGGCCATCTCGGCGAAGGACATCGGCGATAAAACCGCCCAGAGGAATGCCATCGTTGAGATCATACGGGAGGAGGACCTCGAGCACCTCGAGTTCGACACGTACAATGGATACGAGTTTCGTATCGCGGAGGATAGTGGGGAATGTGGTGCTGCTGCTGGTGGTGGTGCTGGTGGTGGTGGTGGTGGTGCTGGTGGTTCGATGACATCGGTATTCGACAGGGAGGTCGGCAGTGTCCAAGTCTCTCAGTACGGGGATGCTGCCAAGGTCTCGTACGCGATCGTCTACGGCGACCCCAAGGGCACTTTCAAGATAGACGAGAGCACCGGTGTGATCAGCACTTCCGGCTGCTTGGACCGCGAACAGGTGGCATACTACAGCCTGCAATTAGCGGCCCGTGCCGGCCTCGCTTACGGCCAGACCTCCGCGAACATCACGGTCCTCGATGTGAACGACAACCCGCCGAGATTCCCGAAAGGCGAACGAGGCGACGAAGTCTTTCTCAAGGAGAACGCCGCGGTCGGACAAGAGGTCTGCCTGGCACGAGCTAGAGATCGAGATGCCGGGGCAAATGCGAGGATCGTTTATTCCCTGACACACAACCCCGGAGGTCAATTTAGAGTGGCCGAGAACTCCGGCATAATATACTTGGACAAGCCGGTCCGAGCATCTCCCGGTACCGTTCTGCATCTCGAAGTGACGGCAACCGACTCTGGCGGGCAGCCGTTGTCCGCGCAGCAGCAAGTGCGAGTCACTATCGAGGACGTGAACGACCACACGCCGGTCTTCAAGTTGACTAGCTACGAGACCTCGCTCCCGGAGTCCACGCCGGTCAACGATCGCTTCTTCTCTCTGACTGCGAGCGACATCGACCTCGGCGCCAATGGAAGAGTCTTGTACAGTGTCAGCGATGGGAACGCCGAGGGTCGCTTCGGCATCTTCCCCGATGGCCAACTCTACGTGAGGAACCTCCTCGATCGAGAGGAACAGGACTACTATGCCCTCGAAGTCACCGCTACCGATCAAGGCAGCCCTTCCAGGAGCTCGGTCGTCCCGGTAGTGGTACACATAATAGACGAGAACGACAATGCCCCCGAATTCACTAATTCCAGCTTTATATTCCACCTGCGTGAAAACGAACCACCCGATACCTTTGTTGGTAAACTATTGGCGACCGATCGCGACGTCGGTCGCAATGCCGACCTCACTTTCTCACTGCCTGTCAGTCAGCAGGATTTCACAGTCGACCCGAGGAATGGATTCATCAAGTCATTGAGGGTTTTCGACCGGGAACTCCTGGTGACTAATACCGGGGGTAGTTACGTCACTTTGGAAGCGACTGTCACCGATAACGGGGAGAATCGTCTGCGGGATCGCGTGAAGGTCTCGATCTACATTACGGACGTGAACGACAACACGCCGCAATTCCTACGGCTGCCGTACAGGGTGCAAGTGAACGAGGGTGCAGCGACCGGGACTCAATTACTGCGAGTATACACCAGCGACGCGGACGAGGGCTTGAACGGGGACGTGTTCTATTCGCTGGAAGATGGAAATCAGCAGGGCCATTTCGCAATAGACGAGGCGACCGGTCAGATCTCCCTGGTGAAGGAGTTGGACCGCGAGACCTCGGACACTTACATTTTGACGGTCGTGGCGCACGACGCCGGCCTCGAGGCTCGCTTATCCTCGCGCACCACCGTCCGCATCGAGGTCCTCGACGAGAACGACAATGTACCTCTATTCGTGGACAACCGATCGAAAATCTCGGTCCTCGAGACCACGCCGACCAACACGGAACTACTCAAGTTCAAAGCGACCGATAACGATCTCGGGCCCAATAGCGAGCTCGCCTTCGCCATATCGGCTGGCAACAGGAGGGACACCTTTTACATCGATCCCTTGACGGGCACGTTATACTTGAGGAAGCCGCTCGACTACGAGGAGCTCGACAAGTACACGCTCAATGTGACCTGCAGCGATGGGGGTCATCCCAGGCTCAGCTCCGTGACCACGCTGATAGTCGAGGTCATAGACACCAACGACAACCCCCCGGTTTTCCCCAACACAGCGATTGCCCGACAGATTCGCGAGGGTATCCTCGTTCACACGCCCATCGTTACTATCACCGCCGAGGACCCGGATTCCGGCGAGAACGGGGTCGTCAGTTATTCCATCCTGAGTCAAGACCCCGAGGATCAGGTTCGCCGATTCGGAATCAACCCATCAACCGGGGTGATCCATACGCTCCTCCCCATCGATCGCGAGGAAGTCGATACTTATAAACTAGTAGTAGTAGCCACCGATAGAGCACAACCACCCAGTGCCAGACTCTCTGCCGAGAAGCTGGTAATAGTGATCGTCGAGGACATCAACGACAATGCGCCAATTTTCGTGAGCATGTCTGCAGTGGTGTTGCCGGGAAAGGGTAGCCCGAGCTACCAGTCGCAGAGGGAGGTCACAGTGACTCAGCTGGTGGCGCGGGACCTCGACTCCAGCACGAACGGCCTGGTCACGTATGAGTTGCTGCGATCGAGCGTCAACTACTCCGACATGTTCCGCATCCACCGGAGTACGGGTCACCTCACCATGAGGTTGCCGAGGAGTTCTAGGAGCGGTTCCGAGAGGACCTCCAAGTATCAGGTGGGCGTGCGAGCGACCGACGAGGCCGTCCAAGCGGAGCGCAGGTCTTCCGAGACCTACGTAACTTTAATAGTGCCTGGGGAAGACGGGGACGACCAGCCGATCTGGGAGCATCGCGGCCAGATCGAAGGGAGCGTCTACGAGAACGAGCCGGTGGGCACGAGCATTCTGCGAGTGAGTGCTCGCAGCCGCCGATCGAACATCGATCTCGAATATTACGTGACGAACGTGACCGCTGGCAGTGGCGGGCCGCAGGTCGACAGATTGTTCGACGTCGACACCAAGACAGGTATTCTGTCGACGGCTGCCGTCCTCGACAGGGAGACGGGAATCCAGTGGTACGAGGTCGAGCTCTACGCAATCGGTGTCGGCGGTACCAGACCAAGCACAACATCCACCAAAGTAAGTCCCACTCTCTTCAACTCTATTCATCCATCGGTATACCAGCAACCTCTCTTTTTTCTTTCGTTCACCAATAACTTCTTCCACTCATTTCCCCCTTGGAGCCGTCATCGTTACGTTCTTACGAGAAATAGGCTAGTTAAATGGCCAGTAGAATGCGAGATAGGCAGCCGAGAGATGGATAGCTCGGGAGGAAGCAGCATTACGCATCGTTCTTCCTGATTGCATTGGGAAGAAGGCGCGCCGGCGGGCTTCGATGAAATTGTCGAGGGCCCTCCGAGCTCTATTCTCTCTTTCTCTCCCTTTCTCTCTTGGTGCGCGATTCATTTATCACGAGGAGCTGAGTAGATTTAATAAGACGACCGTTAGAACGCGTTACAAGAAGAAGGGCCCGCGTTCGCGGACAGGATAATTCGTCGAGCAATGAAGCATTCGTTACATAAGAATCAGGATCGCCGAAACGTAATTGGAGCGAGGAATAGCAAAGAGAGTAGGAGGAGGAGAGAAGAACGGTGGCGGGACGTCTGTTGTCAAAGATGAAAAGAGGCGCACCAATGGAAAAAAGGAGTGGGTCCGAGTGTCGGAGGGGGACGCGTCTAATCAAGAGCAGCCACTCGAAACATTTAATTAGACGATCGAAATTAAAGATACATTAAGTCTCCTTTGCGGAGGGCACGTGCTTCGGGCGGCGGCGGCGGCGGCGGCGGCGGCGGTGAGCACCCTTTGGGGCACGTCGCCTCGCTGGGTTCGGGGCGACGAGTTAGTGGGGGGATGATCGGTCAAAAGGGAAAGGCAGAAGGGAGACGGAGAGTGGGAGAGAATAAACGACAAGATGAACCGCGTGCCAGGAAATCAAGTTGGATTCGAGCCGGGGCTCCCGGGCTCTCGCTCCTGGAGGTTCAGCACTCGAGAAAAACTTGATCTCGGACGAACCCATACAAACGGCCAGACGTAGAGGTAGAAGCGCGTCCGTCGGTCCCCGTCTTTACTCCCGGTGCCACTGGTGCATCATTTCTGAAGGCTCTCTCTCTCCGCGCGCTTCCTCTGCCTTCGGTTTCGTTGCGGCTGCGGCGGTTGCGCTCGCTCGCTTGCTCGCCTGTCCTCCTTTGGCAGCCAGCAGCCTCGCCTCCTTGCCTGCCTGCCTGCTTGGCTGCTGCCCTCTGCTCTTTCTTTCCTCGCTAAGCTCTACCTTTATCGCTCGCTGTGGGATCTGTGACTCTCTTCGGGAACCAACTGCAGTTCGGGCCCGTTTTTGTCGCGGGCCGCACTCTCTTCGGGGCCTGGCCGCTCTCCTCGCTCTCCCTGCCGCTCCTTCTCTCCCGCCCAGCACCCACCGATATCTCCTACCTCCTCCGCCGCCGCCGCCGCCGCCGCCGCCGCCGCTGTACGCCCTCGGCAGCAGCGGCAGCGGCCTTCTTTTTCTTTTCCCGCGGCCATCGACTCTTCCTATCATCGGCTTTTTGCGCGCCCGCGCACGGGGATGAAAGAGGGATATATTCGTACCGATGTCGTCTCGGATCGCCCGGCATTCTTGCGAAAGCCCGCCGCGCGCTCAATTAGAACATTCCTCGTGCGAGGCCAGAGTATTTGCATCGCTCATGTGGTAGTAGCTCTCTGAGCCGAGACTCGGAGAAAGAAAGAGAGAGAGAGAGAGAACTATGAAAATTGGCCAATTGGGTTTTTATGGGAGAGAGATGTGGTAGATGGTTGAAGATCGAAGTTGGAAAAGGTGTTCGCCGGTGGCGAAAATCCATCGTGTCCGCTAGACACGAGTCGGCGGGTCACCGTTCAGGAATTATTTGCCGATCGCGAGATTACATCTCTTTAACATGCGGTGCAATCGATCAAATCGAGTCAAAGGAAGCCGCCGCAGCCGCCGCGGCCGCCGCCACTCTTCTTGGAAGGAAGATCCGAACTGTGGCTCGAGCAAGAGTAAGAAGGAGGTTGCAAAAATCGGATGTAGAAGTCGGGTTAGCCAGGCTATCGAGGAAGTTTCGACTGGCTAGCTGATTGGCCTCTTAGAGAGACTTTGCTATATGAGAACCGGCTCGAGGATCGCCAGCCGATCGAACGAGGTAATTAGGATTCCGCGAGAGGATTTTTTCCGGGCGATCCTTAACCCGACAGAGGTTGCGGGTTAAGGATCGCTTGGCGCTTGGCAGAAGTATAGTTGGGAGAGAGGAGAGTGCGAGAGGCGGCACTAAGTGGGACAGAGCGTTGATTTAAGAAAGCGACCTCAACGTGATCTTGATGTATGGAGCGTGTACTGGCGAGCAGTGCTTCCCGGCACTCGGCCATGGGTGGGTCTCTCTCTCCACGACTCTCTGGCACCAGTGCGAAATGTAGGCGTAATGTTCCGACGGACTTAGATATCCTTTTTCCCCTGGCACTCCTGCCAGCGAGCTTCCTAAGCCGGCTCCTAAATGGGATGCAGGCCATAGACAAGAGATTTCAGCAAGAGAGACGTATCGGGGATACCTAATGATTTATTCCATCACGACGCTCTCAACGAATTGACGTTAGTGATTCGTCTCTTTCTCTTGGGAGGCTGCTGACACACTTCTCACATGGTTTCGGTGCTGAACTTGGGGAGCTTTGTTTCTTACAGCATCGCTAGATCCTATCTAATGAACTCTCATTCCACGGGACACCGATGGAATTTAATAACAGTAGACAATAATTACGTGGGCGCGTGATTAATCGGCTCGGCTCTAATGGCGCGGTGGTGGTGCCGGGAGAGTTCTCAGGGGCGATCGGGACCTTTCTGAAACGTGTCATATCCGTGGAGTTGGGCTGCGAATAATTCGGCGATCATCCTCGGTGGTGGTAAAAACGTGGGTGTTCTCTCTATCGGCGGGAGCGCGGTAGGAAAGATCGTCCGGTGTTACGACAGAGCGAGCGAGCGAGCGAACGAACGAACGGTGGGATAGCAAAACGATTCCACGGAGGCCGACGCCGAGCGAGCGCGCCGGGGAAGCGTTTAATTCTTCGAGCCGTGGCAATTTAACGCTTTGATTTCTCGAGAAATCGCCGGCGCACCTGTCGATCGGCCGACTCGCGAGAGCTGAGGACGAATGCGAAAGCGCCAATTACAACGAGTCGAGTGTGACGCCTAGAAGAAATACAGCCGCGTCCCGAGTAGCCGTCAGTCTATATCACCAAGTGTGAATCCGCCAATACCATTCCATCGGTTCCCCTTAAATCTCTCGGCACCCCTGGCGCGACTGTCACAGTACCACGAAATTTCCAACAGTCGCCAACCAGTCAGTCAGTCAGCCAGAAGGAGAGAAAAAAAAATATGATCGACGTGTCGCCTCGATATTAGCCAGGAAATCATAGAGTTCCTTAATTATTCCCTGCCAGTTTCGCAGCCGATTAATTATTCCGATATCATCTGGCATCCGCGCGGCGAGAGTCTTTCGGTGCTGAAGGCGCGCTCGCGCGGGCGCCTACCACATACTCTCTATGTATACCGGCGGACATCGGCATTCCCGCTCGTTTTCGCAATCAGCCACATATTCCGCCGTCCTCTCCTTTTAATCAGTAGTCAACGTTTTAATAAACGCGATCTTATCGATCCGCGAATACCTTCTCTCTCTCTCTCTTTCGCTCGCCGCTTTTTTCATCCCTCGAATCCTGGAAGGGAGCTCGATGTCGCAAATGAATGGTGCGCTCCTCCTTTCTCGCAGCGAGTCAAACTGGAGCAAGCGTATTATCTGCACGCGCGTCGATCCCAGCCAGCCAACTCCGCCAAGTGTGCAGCCGTTATTCGATTGAGCAATTAGCAGGAATAATTAATTATTGGCGAGGAGGGATCGAGGGCTCGGAGAGGCTGCCAGTTCTAGTTTCTAATGAGGCAAACGAGCTATGACACTATCAGTGCCCTCGGACAGCCGCAGAGATTGTGCGCGCCAGAGAGGGACGTGTACTCTCTTTGCACGCGGAGAGAGTCCAGTCTGTTGGAGGCTCTCGATAAGAGGAGCGTCTCCCAGCCGTTTGCTCGTAATATTACGATGTTCATCTGCGCGAATTATGGACGATTTCCGATAGGGAAATCGGCGAGGGCTGCTTCTTCGAGTGGCCGGCAGTACTCCCTTTGGCATGCGAGAGAGCTTGTCGCTTACGGAATGAGTTCCCCGAAGAACGCGCTCGCGCGCGCGAGCGCCTTCGTACGTAGAGAAGGTCTTCGAGCGCGAGTAACTAACAAAAGGGAGGGGCGCCGCGAGTGAGGGGAAGGGAAGGGCGGTGTGTACGTGTGTAGCTGGAAAAAGAGTCGAAGGACTCTCTCTCCGGAGGATCTGCGGCTTATCTTGATTGTAGAGAGGGCTATCCCGCGGTAATCCGTTTAAGCAGGATCCCGGGATGCTTCGATTAAGGTGTTCAACGGGATTAACTGGATTAACGAGATTAGGGGGAGAGCCCTTCGATGTACGCGCGCGAGGGCGCGCGCGCGCGAGAGCGCGAGCTCGCTATTACCGTTAATGCGAGCTATCCCCGGGATATCCTGTTAATTCCTCCGCGTCCTGACTCCATTATACCACTGGAAGGCAGCAAGCAAGTGCGCAACGCTACTTAATGCTGGCTGCTCTCTCTCTCTCGCCGGCTTGATTTAAACTCCACCTCCTCCCGCTGGGGCTTCGCTCCGCCTCAACATAATTTCCTATTATTGGTTTTCTTGCTGCCGCGAAATCAGACACCGGGCACCGCTCGCTACGATTAGCTTAGAATTAGTGCTGGGCTATCAAAGGGTATCGCGAAGAGAGAGAGAGAGAAAGAGTAAGAGGGAGAGGGAAGAGGGAGGTGATATTTGGTTGGGTGGGAGAGTAGTTATTCGCGCGGGTTCCGCTCTCGATTTAGGGAGAATGATTTACAAGGGCGGGGTGTCCATATATAGAGCAGCGAAGTGACGGGGTTCACGGTGCTCGAAGGACGAGCCGAAGGAAGCGGGATTGCACCTTTAATGCCACGCTAATCTTCTACTTGCTCATCATCATCATCATCATCCAGCTCTCGGCGTCGCGCGCGAGCGCCTCGGCTGTCTCTTCCCTCCCGAGTCGGTGCCCTCCCTGTCCCTTCGTCGTGCTCTTGGTCGCCCGAGGTAATCACAATCGTCATCCTCTTCATTTTTCAACGTCTTCTTTAGAAGGCTGTGCGCGCCCAGCCGCGAGGAGAATCGGAGCAGCGAGTGAGTGCTGCTCTCTGCTCTGCTCTGCTCTGCTCTGCTCTGCTCCGCCACCCTCTCTCACTCTCTCTCTTTCATTCTCTCCTGCCGCGTGGTAGGAGAGAAATCAAATCTGTGGGCGTGTGAGGGATTGCGGGCGAGCAGGGCCCTCGCTGAAACGGTTTCTCCGCTGCGGGCCCCGGCGTATCGCGTGACAGATAACGCATTGTTAAAACAGCACGGTGATTTGTGTCGCGACAAAGTATCGCCGGGCGATTCACTCGACGGCGAGAGGGCAGCCAGGCCGAGATAGAAAGGGAGAGCGAGCGAGCGAGTCCAAGAGCCGAGCTGGCTGCGCCTATTTCCCCTGCGCTCGGCTAATGCCCTTACACTTTGGGCCTTACTCCGGTACCACCCGTGTTTCCACACTGTTCCCCCCCACCCGCGAAATCCCCCGCGATTTCCACATCACTCGATCGTACAGGGTGATTCACTTGCCTTTGAATCAGAACTCTCCTAGCTCTTATTTTTTTTTGTGGACTTGCCGACCTTCCCCGGGGCTGAAATTTGGATTGCTCGTGTCTCAAAACGGATAAAAAACATAAATGTTGTGGGGAAAATGCCGGATTTGTGCCTAAAACAGGTGGAAAACCGATCTTGAATATTTTATTTCGATGGTTTTCCTCATGTTTTTTTATCTTCCCGACCTTTCCCGGGGCTGAAACTTTGTAGAAAGTGTTTTTTTGCATCGAGGAAGAAGTAGAAAAAATTCCAGAGCCCTAGCTCAAAATTCATTTTTTCGCAGATTTTTTAAGGCATACCCCTTCAAAAATTTTCGATTTTTCGAAGGTTCTGGGACCGGGACGAACGCTTGATTTTTCGATTGCTCGTGTCTCAAAACGGATAAAAAACATCAATGTTGTGGGAGAAATGCCGGAATTCTGCCTAAAACAGGTGGAAAACCGATCTGGAATATTTGATTTCAACAGTTTTCCCCATGTTTTTTTATCTTCCCGACCTTTCCCGGGGCTGAAACTTTGTAGAAAGTGTTTTTTTGCATCGAGGAAGAAGTAGAAAAAATTCCAGGACCCTAGCTCAAAATTCATTTTTTCGCAAATTTTTTAAGGCATACCCCTTCAAAAATTTTCGATTTTTCGAAGGTTCTGGGACCGGGACGAACGCTTGATTTTTCAATTGCTCGTGTCTCAAAACGGATAAAAAACATCAATGTTGTGGGGGAAATGCCGGATTTGTGCCTAAAACAGGTGGAAAACCGATCTGGAATATTTTATTTCAACGGTTTTCCCCATGTTTTTTTATCTTCCCGACCTTTCCTGGGGCTGAAACTTTGCAGAAAGTGTTTTTTTGCATCGAGGAGAAAGTAGAAAAAATTCCAGAGCCCTAGCTCAAAATTCATTTTTTCGCAAATTTTTTAAGGCATACCCCTTCAAAAATTTTCGATTTTTCGAAGGTTCTGGGACCGGGACGAACGCTTGATTTTTCGATTGCTCGTGTCTCAAAACGGATAAAAAACATAAATGTTGTGGGGGAAATGCCGGAATTCTATCTAAAACAGGTGGAAAACCGATCCTAAATAATGAATTTCGCCTAATTCCGATTGTTTTTTGCATGTTTTCATGACTTCCCGACCTTTTCCGGGGTTGAAATTTGGCGGGAAGTCTGTCCTTGCATCAAGGAAGATGTGATATAAATTTCAGAGCCCCAGCTCAAATTTTTTTTTCCCCATATTTTTGGCCATCGAAAATATCCAATTTTTGGTGGTGATTCAAAGGCAAGTGACTCACCCTGTACAAGGCAGGTCAATTTGTATTTTCTTGGCCGAGCAATATCGATAGCTCGGCCCAAGGAATCCATTTTGTCGTGATATCGTGAGAACGCATGATCGGATGGATGCCCAGGAGCTAGTAGCTGGCGCAGCAAGCGGTAGGAAATGCTGGGAGGATCACAATGGCGATGCACGCGTGTCCGCGGGGCCCAAAGACGAATGACTGGCGCGTAAAAAAATAATCAGGAGCGTTTCTTAACGAGGGAGAGTTAAGCTGCGTTCCGCCCGCCCGCGCGCGCGCGCGCCTGCTCGCTCGCTGGCCAGGTTGGGCCCGTCCGGCGTGGCGCTCGTAGGGCCCCGGACGATATTTCAGCCGATATGATCCCGGATGAGCTTGCACATTCGGCTGCGAGAGCCCGAGAGAGCAGCCAAGCTGGGACGACCGTGGTACCGATGTATCGATCTCGATCGCACGCATACACCGATCTGGACTTTCCGAGGACGGGCCCGTAAATCGATTAAAAAAGCGGGCGAGGGCAGCAGGCGAGTGAGAGGGAGGGCGCGGGGTGCGGAGAGTACGAGAGGGAGTCGGACGGGGAGAAAAAGAAATCATAAAGGGGGGGCTTATTGGTCCTCGCTATCTATATAGACGTTACAGGGCCCCAATGCAGTCTTTAGTGTCGATATATTTCCTAGGCAGATGCGCCCGACAGATTCCGCGGTGCCCGGCTGCAATAATATTCGGGCGTGTAAGGGCCCATTGAAATATTATTCTTGTTAGTCCCCTGGAAATGTCGCCGGCGACTACTCGCAGCGGGAACCAATGCCGGCCTCGAGATTCGTCTATTGAAATGACCGCACGATCTCTCTCATTCCGTCTCCCTCCTACCAGCAAGCCCTACCGATCGTTCTCTGATCCTCGCCCGCTCCTCTCTCGCTCGCTCCTGCGGGGCCCCGCACAAAAAGGACGAAATTCCAGAACCGCATACCGTTTCTCCACGGATGATCGTCCCCGGGGATATCTCCTCGATCTTCCTTTTTTTCCCCGCGCCGTGGATCCTTTAAAGGACCCACGCTTCCAGCCGGCGAGCGAGCAAGAGAGAGACAGAGAGAGAAGGAGAGAGAAAGAGAGAGGGAGTAAAAGAGCGCCGGGCCTTCGAAATGCACCCGGTACTCCGGGACATTGTGCCCTCCTCATAATCTCTACCTGCGAGTCCTGCGAGTCCTGGACATTTGACACGAGCACCTGAGCGCGAGACAGGGAGGCAGAGGAACCAAGAAGACGACCAGGTATACACGTATATATAGGACGCAGAATTTCTCGCCGCTTCGTCAGGGGCCTTTTGACAGTCTATGGAAATCACTAATACGATTTTCGGTCCAGCCACTTTGTCGAGAGCAGCGCCGGGCCGGTCCAGCCCGATTTGCATTCACGATTAGGCCATTCATGCCCGCCATTCTTCCCCCGCTGAAAGCTTGTCACAGCTGGGCCCGATAAAAGAGTGCACTCTTGACTCCGCATCGTTTCTCAATCCTGACGCATACCTTCGCTCTCCTGATATCCAGTTCTCCCGGCGCAACTATTAATGCAATTTTCGAAGCGGCCAATTTTCGCCTGTTAGCAAAAGGCAGCGCATCACCTTTCCTGGGAGGGCAGCGCACGCGTGCGCGCGCGCGCGAGCGAGCGTTCAGGGTTAAAGAATCGGCACAGGGTCCGGGCTGAAGGAGTTTGCAAAAAAGAGCACTGGCCCCGCGGAGGATTGTAGGCATTATTCAATTATAACATCATTAAGCGTTTGATGCGCTTTCGGCATGTTTTACCGGAGAGAGAAGAGTCCTCCTTTTTCGTTGGGTGCGCGGATGCCGGGAGAGATGAGGAATGCACCCTGTAGCGCGCGTCCCCGGGACTCGGTGCGTTTCTTATCTGGTTCCCGGTAGCGTTTAAATGCGCCCTTTACTTCTCCCATCCCTGCCGCTGCCCCCACCTCGCTCCCTCGTACATCCTTCACTAATCGTAGGGCCCCGCACTCCGACACGGCTATTCACTGTCCACTTAAGGCCCCCCGGAGAACTCTATCTCTCGCTAGAATTTTCACAGCACCATCGTCGGCCAACATTATCGCCACTCGAAATATCCCATCGAATTCGATTTCGACCAATCTTCCCTCCTCCACTCCATTCCCATTTCAGTTTGGCTGAGCGCCGCGCCGGTTGACGAGTGCGATTCCTCGAATCCACCGTATCCTTTCATAATCGGGTGACCTTCGCATAGTGATCATTCCTGGGAACTATGTCCCCCCGGTAAAATACTACTTGGTTGGTCCGCTTGCTTTTTATCTCGCGGCTCAGAAGCGCGCGCTCGCTAATGACCCTCAGATACGGGCTCCCACCGACTTTTCGGGCCCGGAGCTCACGCTTCGCCATGGGCCTCACCACTCCGGGGCCCCCGTACGCCACACCGAGCCCTCTGGCATTACCACATATGCACGTATTATTTATACGCGTTATGCGCCGCCTCGATAGCGCCGCCTTAGCCCCCCCTCTCCCCACCCTCCTTCCGCGCCGATTGTGCTTTAATCCTTGCCCCGCACTGGCCCAACTCACTCTCTCTCTCTCTGTTTACCTCTCGCTCCGTCCGCCGGAGACGCTCGTCGGTCCCCTGAAATATATTTCGCTGTACTATCGCTGGGATTCGACGTTCCATTAACTACTTTGCGCCAACTCTCGAACAATACAAAAAGAGAGCCACTCTCCTCAGCCCTCCTTCTTGCTAAGACCCGCGATCTCTCGAGAGGAGAAGGGCATTAGTATAAAATTGTAGTTTTGCGAGGGGACAGCCACTTAGACGGCGAGGGCCCCTTCGGATTTAGGAAGATGGTATCTCGGGCCGAGGAAATTTATTAATTAGCCGCATATCCGTTTTGAAGGAGTCTCGCGTGGAATTGCATCTGGCTCGGCGACGAGGGGGGAGGATTGGATGGGGTGATATCGAGAGTTTCAAGTGCGATCGTTTATTATGCCGGCTTATTCAATGATTCGAATGGATTCGTTGGAAATCGGCTGGCGGCGCAAGGTGGCTGCCTACTCCAAAAGGAGCAGGTAGTAGTGTAAAGGTCGACGCGGGCCTGGAAGAAGGTGCATTTATGTGTGTACGCGCGCGTGTAACGTAAAATCGAATGATGCATGGCTCTCCGAGAGTCATTCTCTCACTCTCTCCTGCTCGAGTGCTACCACGCGGCCTGCTCTCTCCACCCGTGGACGTCCTCTCCAAGATTACCGCGCTTGATTTACATTTATTTAAGACCTAGACAAACATTCGGACAAGGGAACACGAGTCTCTACACGTCTACCGGGCTCCCAGGCAATTCCATCTGTCAAACCCCTTTTCTAACGATTCTCGCCTACCCCGCGCACCTCGGCTCCCACAAATCACCGATTAATCACCGATGTCTCCTTCCTGATTTTATCATAAATCGTCGAACCAGCGGCTACGATATATTTTTCAAATTACACGAATCGGACTATCGACACTCATCAAATTCCACTTCGACTATCATCCCTTTAATATTTATAGTTATTAAATTAAACAATTAGTCCACTGAATTGAGCGTATTACACACCACTTAATGCTACGATAGAGTCTTCGCTTCTCACCCAATTTCTTGGAGGCTTTTAGGGGGTTTCCTCTGTTCCGGGGGTGTTCACCCCCAGAAGAGGCGAGTCATCGAGCCGTCGAGGCTCGTCGAGTGCTTGGCACGATGTCAACGTGAATTAGTGTCGGAGTGCCGGCAAAGAGGGAGAAAGAAATGCGCGAGAAGCCCGTCCTTTGCGCCTGCAGGAGGAATGCAGTCGCCAGGGAAAGAGCGAGGGAGAAGTGCGTGCCTGTAAAGAGAGAACAAGAGGGCGAGATCGAGTACGAGATGGAACGTAACTTGTGTATACGTAGCGAGGCCGATGCATGTGGTGTGTCTCTCGCAAGGAGTAGCCGTACAGGAAGCAGAAGCCCGGGGAAAACTGGGCAGAGAAAGAGAGCGAGCGAGAGCGAGAGAGAAAGGAAGGGAGAGACACATTCTGCGAAGAGCCACCCGAGAAAGACGCTTTTCATCGTGAATAATGCGCCCTAGGTAAATAAGCGAGCATCAAGGAGCGACGGGGGTGCGAAGGAGCGAAGGACCGCGTTCGTAGAAAGGGAAACAAGGCGAGAGCGAGTTGCCCGGATAGATAGAACGAAGCCAAGCGCACCACGTCTCCCGAGTAATGCGCAGGAGAACGTGAGAAAAGGCTGGGACGAGCAGCCAGCCGCAAGAGAACTCTTAACAAGGTGCGACTCTCCTTCGACGAATAATTACAATAGGATCTAGTCTGCATATCTGATACGGCCGAAGATAGAAGTATACTAAAGATAGCGGAGAAGAGAGAGGAAATTCGTATGGGAGGGAAATTTCTTATTCAACAAAATGCGCGAGGAGGAGGGTCCTTTGTTGTCGCGGCTGGAGTGGGTCCGTTCGCCACTCGTTCAGACTCCTTTCGACGAATTCATTTACTGGCGTGAGAGTGGAGCCACTCACTCGGCTGAAGGGCCCGGCGCGAAGGGTGGAAACGAAAATGTACATAGACGACGCGCACTGGCCAGTAGGATGAGAGAGGAAGGAAGGACACGAGAGGATCCGCGTGAGGAGAGAGAGGGAGAGAGAGAGAGTGGCGAGAGGAGCGAAGAAAAATAGACGGACAGGCGGAGAGAGACGCGTTAACCCCGTGAGTTTAGATTCTCTCTCGAGGGCCCTCTCGGACCGGAGTCTCGTTTGTCTCCCTCGTTGGAGCCTCCTTCTTCTCTCTTCGCCTCCTTCCTCCTCGGCGTCCTCGTCCTCTCTCCTTGCAGCTCGTTTTTCTTTGCCTAAGTCAGCGGTGCGCGTCATCCTCCTCCTCGCTCGTCTTCCTCTCTCCGGCATTAGCCCATCCAGCATTCGCCCTCTCCCTCCCTCCCTCTCGTACGAGGGACTTACGCGCGTATCCTTATTCACCGCACGCAGAATTCCTCATGGTGTTCTCTCGTCCTTACAGCCTGGCCTCCTCGCACTTGTCCCTCGCTCCTCTCGCGCCTGCTGCTTCTCTCCGGCATACACACACCCATACACACACGCGCGCACCTCTTGCGCTTACTCACTGTTGTTATTCGCCGTCCGGCGAAGGAGAAGGATCCTTTCCGCGGATCCTTCCTTTCCTACTCGTGCTACTTATATACTCCCCTCGCCTATCTTCTCCTTTTCATCTCACGCACTCTTTCTCTCGCTCTCTCGCAGCTTCATCGACGAGTCCTCCTCCCTACGAGGAGGCTCGCACCTCTTGCGCATTCCTCCTCTCGCCGTCGCCTTCCTCTCCCTCCTCCCTGTCTTCTCTTCCTCACACCTTCTCTCTCTTTCACTATCTCTCACTCCGAACTCCCATAGCGCACCATGGCAATCGTGCATTCTTGCGAGCGAGTTCCTTGCGAATCCTCGCGATCCTTCGTCATCGGGAATATCGAGTTTGTGGCGGCTGCTGGTGCTGCTGCTGGAGGAGCGGGATTGCGAGCACCACCGCCGGTGAAGCTTAACCGAGAGAGAGGCGCCAGCGGCCACGGGTTCTTAACAAAATTGCTCGTCTTTATCCTCCCTAATATCTCGCAGAATTTATAACAAGTCCATCCGAACACCATGTATGTCGGGGTCCTCTCCCGCCGTGGCGAGGACCACGCTCTCCTCTTCTCTTCTTGGTCGTTCCTGCTCGCACTCGGCGCGGGCCCAGCCTCCTTATCTTATGCAGAAAGGTGGCGCGGAACCCACCGGGCCCCTTTGGAGGGCCCCGCATGACATTAATTTTGAAATATTATTTGGGCCCCCTCCCGCGGCAAGCGCAGTCGCGCGGCCTCCTCTTTTCTCTACTGAAAGCCCCCTCACCCCACCCCTCTCTTACTTCTCCTCTCGTTTCTCCCACCCCTTACTTCTCATGTACCCTTTTTCTTGCCATCCGCTTGCCCCACAGCAAGCTCGCCACTCACGAAAAATTGGAGAGGATCCGTCTTGGATTACTACGACGTCCGCCGCCCTCGGCTTTCTCCTTTTTGATGCTGCTCGCCCGATCGGTAGTTCCGTGTTTAGAGGAAGACGTGGAATTTCGTGGCTGAGAGCACGCGATTCCAGAGACGGACGGTACATGTCTGTGTGTGTATCGCATTGTATTCAAATGAGCACGCCCGTGCGTGGTACGTCGCAATCATAGAAATTCGGTTGTATCCTGGACTGAATTTGTCGATCACGTCGCCCCGCCCCTTTGATTTTATATCGTCGAATGGTAGTTGTAAGATGCGAGGTCCTCGGGAACAAAGGTTTTTCCGGGGCGCGTTACACGGCTGGGATTCTAGTACGGCGGGCAATTGTGGCGGGGAGCTGCTCAAGGGGCCGCGATCCATACATCCTCCGGGGCATAAAGATAAGGGAGGAGAGAGTCAGGCCTGGGAGACACACGATGCCGTCCACGGCATTACGAATCGCCGGGACAGCCAAATGCTCTTCCAGAAATTCGTTAAAGCGAGATAACGCTCAAGGGCGGACGGGTGTGTGTGAGTGAGTGAGTGTGTGCGGAGGGCGGGGGGCAGGACGTAAAGTAAAACGTAATCTAAGAGCGGAGAATGTATTCTTTACGACGCCGCGGGCCCGTATAATAAAACGGCGGACAATGTCGGGGCCCGGGCTCTGGCCCAGGTCCCGATTTATAATGAGTGCGCGCTGATTTTCGCGGAGAAGAAAGCCAGCGAGCACTGGCCCGGTCACTTGGGATCGCGGGGTGAGGGTAATTCGATCTCGAAAGAGAAGGGTTGCGCCGGGTTGCGTGAACGCAAGGTGGAGGAAGGCGGAGAGGAAATTTCAGGCGAGAAGCGAGAGATCCCGGTGGTTGGAATCGGAGGCAACGGGGATCGAGGTCGATAGTCGCGCGCGCGCGCGCGAGCGCGAGCGAGCGGGGCACACCGTGAGATACAGAGATGGTCGCGATCCTCGGTGGAGGACGGGCGAAAGGCTAACGACTCGGTGGTGAGTCGCGGCGAGGTTGGGGTCGGGGGCCCGGGCCCGCATTTCGAGCCCTCGAGAGACACCCAAATGCTCTTCCAGATTTTCGTTAAAAGGAGATAACGCCGGGGTACGAACGGCAAGGTAACGTAATGTAAGGCACGCAGGCACTCACACTTGCCCGGTAATGTACACGTATGTGAGATCGAGGGCGTGGGGCCCCTGGGCTTCACTGCTGGCAGAAGGGGACTTATATATACCGAGGCACAGGCGGCTTATCGGGCATACATCCTCGCTCGCAGATTAGCATAATGTCTGCTGCAATGCGTAGGTACTCTTCCCTTCTCGGCGTCGCCCTCTCCCCTCCTCCTCCTCCTCCTCCTCCTCCTCCCTTTCCCGTTGGCTCGCTCGCTCGCTCACTCGCGCGCCTCTCTTGGCCTCCTCGCTTCTTTGCCTCCTCTTTGCCCTGCCTCTTCCATCGTGCCCCGTCGCCCTGCTACCTTGCCCTTCCTCTTTGTACCTCTTCGTACCCTCACCGCTCATCCTTCTTCGCCGGGATCTCGTCTCATCCTCTCGGGCCGGTTCCCTCTTATACCATCCTCCTTCCTTCCTTTCTTTCTTCCACTCCACCTCTCCCTCCCTCCCTCTCTCTCTCTCCCCCGCTCGCTTCCTCGGCAACACGCTGCACGCGGTTTTCAGTCGAGCACCTCATCCTCATCACCATCGCAACAGGCGCAGCCTCGTTCCATCACCCTTCGTAGACACCCGAGGGGACAGCCGTGATGATAAAATAATAATAATGATAATAATAATAGTAATAATAATTATAATAACGAGGGTAATAACGAGCGCGGGGACCACGATAATAACGCGAGTAATCACCGCGATAACGGAGAGGCCGAAATTAATGATCCCGATGATCGTTATTCGGCAAACTCGACACGCCGCGCCGCGCCGGCCGCTCGGCGCGGTGCGCATCAGCCCTGGCGAATCGGAATTCGAGGGCTGCCGGCGGCCAACCGATTCTCCAATTCCTGCCGCTATCATCCCTCGAGCGCGGCTAACAGTTCCTGCTGAGATTTAGTGGCCAGGAAATGGTTCGTTCAGGCGAAACGAAGGATAGAGCTAGAAATGGTAGTTGGTATCGAGGCGGAGTATGCAATAGCATCGATTCCCGTTAGTTCGCCGGGCAACTGTTAGCAGGTGAAGCCACTCCGTGACGCGTTGTGGGATCACTTTCAAGGCCAGCGATCCTTTTTCCCAGGACTGGCAGAACTCGTCGCTGCCGCAGAGTGCATTTGATAATAAAACAGTCAGCTCCTCTCCCTTTTTCTCGGGGATCGCTCTCCTCATGAGAGGATTCAGGCCGAAAGGAAGAGTGCTGTCGTTGGCGCGCGCGAGCGCGCGTGCGTTCCACTCTACGAGAGCATGGTCGCCCGCCCGCTCGCTCTCTCTTATTTTTCCAGGCGCGCCTATATCTTCCTGGAGCGGAGTCGAAAGTGCGGCCGGCCAGTCGAGATATCGGCCGTTTAAAACTTGATCGGAGAGCATAGCTGCCCTCTCGCTCTCTCCCTCGGCCTCTCCTTCTCCCGCGCAAGGATCTCTGGCATGCCAATTCGGACAAAGATCGGCGATCGGATAATCGCGGCTCGTTTCGTGCGTCGGGAACACACTCTGGGCCCGATCGGCTGGCCAGCCAGCCAGCCAGCCAGCCAGCCAGCAAGCGAGCGAGCCAGTCAGCCTGCCGATCGTCGAATTCCAGCGCGGAGAGGAGAGCGTGCAAAGAGCGTGGCCTACTGAGCGTGCACGGGGCCCCAACAATACGCTTCATCTGGCGGTACAACGCCAACGGGTTACCGGGGCCCGGCCGCAACCGAGTTCTGGGCCCGACGGTGCAGGGGAAGCCGGGGCCCTGCCTCGCTGCCACTGCTATTATGGCCAATAATTCATTGAGTGACTGTCAGGCCCTCCGCCGACCGGCCCAGAGCCGCAGCCGCACCCCTCCGTACGCTACATTGTGCATACACGGGGTACCGCGAAAATACTGATTCGCCGGAATACCAAATCACGGGCCCAAATTTCAGCCCTTCCTACCTACTTACCTCCCCCACGGGAGCCAGCCCCTATTTGCATCGGCATTCTCCGTGGAGGGAACCAGCGACTCTGGCATTTCCCTCTCGAGCAGCCGAGCGACAGCGGGGCCCCCAGGAATACTTTAGAAAGATTGTAGCTTATAGGATGGGCCTCACTACCATCATCGAGAGTGATCTCGAGCGAGCCGGATGAAATTAAACAAACTCGTTGAGCGTTAGCTGGTCGCGAGGATATCGACGAAACGGGCGTAGCTGTTGCGGAAAAATGGGAGTCTCGGGTGTCGGGCCCTCCGCGATGCAAGCGCGTCCTCCAACGATGGGAGGGCGAGGGGAGGCCCAGGGCTCGGGAGGGAAAAAGTGCGATCGAGTGAGAGAGAGAGAGAGCGGGAGGAAGGCAGCGAGGGGACCGCGGCGGAGCAGAGCCGAGGGGGATAATTGCAGAAGGCCCCCTCGCGTTGCTCTTGCAAAGAAGTCTTAAGACGAGATAAGGCCCCGGCGATAACGATTGAGCCCCGCGGGAACTCTTGCCTACGTGTTACACGCACACGCACCACCGCGCCGCCGCGCACCATGCTCACACACGACGTCGGATTTAGAGCCCGTCCTCACACGTGGCATACGTAAACGGCAAGCCCTCTATCTCTCGGGGGCCCGTGCAAAATACGCGCACCAGCATACGCGCCCGAGCAAAAGCCATGTCGGGGGCCCCGAGAAAGAGGAGTTCGAGGGAGTGGAGGAGACATATATATATACTGGGGAGGAGGAGGTTGAGAGAGCGAGCGAGCGAGCGAGCGAGCGAGCCAGCGAGGGAGAGGAACGACGTGCGAGAGAGTACTGGATGGTTGCTCGAAAAATTGCGCGCCAACTCGCCCCGCTCCTGCCACACAGAAGGCGAGCGAGGGCGAGAGCAGAGAGAGAGGAGAGAGAATTTTTGCCGGGGGAAAAATTGCGTGGCTGAATTAATTAATAGTGGTGGATCGAGCGTACTCTCTCGTAGCGGGGCACCGTGCGATGCGCCCCGAGTAATAAGTACACTAGAAAGTGCACCCCACCGCCGGAGCGCCAGTGCACTGCTTCAAAGTATACTGACTGCGCTCGGCCAGGATTAAATCAACAGCCAGTTCTTTCATGCTAATGACTCTCTTTCTCACTCTCCCGGTGATATGTGTGCGTGGTGGTGCGTGCACGCGCGCGCCTGCGATTCGATTGAGATTGTTGCTTCGTCAGCTTCGACTGCCGGCCCAGCGCGCTCGCCGCCCCTCGCTCCTCCGCTCTCCCTCTTCCAGGGTCCGCTTTTTCTCCTGGCGCTTTAGCGCTCTTAAGGAAGATAAGCGCGTGACACTCAAGTCCGACGAGGAATCCACGCGTTTCAATATTACTTATGCTAGTTAGTTGCGAGGATTTCCTCGCGTCTCGTTTTACATGCAGCTATTGCGGCTGACTAGCTGGTTGATTGAGTTAAGCTTAGTTTTTGACTCTCTTCAAGCTGCCTGCCACTCGTATAACGCGCGAGCGCGCAGTCACGGCAGCCGCTTGCTCCGCGGCCGATTCTAGTTGCACACTCCTCCAATTGCTCGTACATTTCAACTACTGTCAAGTCCGCCGCGCCCGCGAGCGCGACTCTCTCGCTTGTAAGTCCTGACTACCTTGGAACTTCGATCCTACTCGAAGAGCTTCGAACCCTCCACCAACCTTTTACCTGCTGCTTCCCAAGCAGCCAAGCAGCCAGCCAGGCGCTTCGCTATTATTCCCGAGGAATTCCGCAGTGCGAGGGTTTGGAAAAATGAGGATATCTGCCGCGCGTGTGCGCCACGCAAGTATACCTCCTCGGCGCGGCGCGGCGGTGTGCGGCGCGGCGGTGTGCGCCCGACGATTTCATTCGAGCGGAGAAAAATGATTATGCAGAAATGCGGCGTCGATCGGGCGCAGCGTGGGCACCGATCCAATGCTCCGCGCGGCCAACAGCCGCCAAGCATTTAGACGCCGGCGATCGAAAGTCCTGCTACATAAAGCATAATCTTAAATGGCGGAAAGAGTTATTAGCGCTGATTTATCGCTCGCTCGCTGTTTCATCAATCGGCAGGCGGTAAGTGTCGCCATGTTATCTCGCGCACAGTTTTGCGCTGCGCGCGCGCGCGCGCGCCTTGTCTATTTCTGTCCGACTGGCGAGTATATATCTTTCAAGGACTCGGCAGTAACTCTTATTTCATACTTCGACAGTAATGTTAGCCAACATCTGCTGGACGTTCGAGGGAGAGAAATATAGAGGGAGAAAGAGAGTGGTTCTTCCCGGTTGGGAAAAATGTCGACGAGGGTTTCTTCGAATGTCGCCCTCGGGATCGCGCGTCCTCCGTCCCTTGACTTAAAAGTTCTGTCGGATTAAGCTTAGCTGAGTGACGTCCCATCTGTCCCCCGAGCCCGTCTGAATTTCTTATGCGAGCCACCTGCGTCTACCTCCGAGTTGCCTCCTCTCGATAGAACCAGTCACTCACCAATCACTAGGAAGATTTCACGCGGCCGATACCACTAATCGGGAATACCGATCGTACGTTACATAATTCCAGCTTCGGATAATAAAATTAATTATCTCTTAGTGCAAAGAAGCTAATGCTGGAAGCTCCTCGGTTGGAATATTAGTGGTACAGTTGATTATTTTGCAATTACCGCAAGGGCAGGAGGGAACTGCTGGCAAACTCGATTTGCCTGGCGCATTTATTCGGCCGGATAAATTGACGTCGAACCGGGCGTAACCACGCGCCGCGCCGTCATTGAAATTCTCATTGGCCTACGAGGCGTTTCGATTGCATGGCGGCCGGGCCCTCGGCTCTAGTCCCCAGCGGCATTGGGCATTAGCGTCATAGGGATTAGTTTACGATCGACGCACGCATCCCTAATGACCGTCATTTCCCGTGAGAATAGGAATTAACATAAATCGATCGAGCCGCGGATCCATCGATGAAAATGTTCCTCATTGCTTCGCTGCCAGGACTCCGCCCTCTCCTTTACTTTTCACTCGAGCCTTGTCTCCTCTTCTTCCTCCTTTCTCCATGCTGCTGCTTAATTTATTCGTTAATTCGATAGGAATAACCGCGCTCTCTAATTCGTCGCTTTCCTCTTCTCGGCGTAATTAGTATCGTCGATGACAACTGTGCTCTCCTGGATTCTTTCCCAGCGTTCAACCACCTTTCTCTTTCCCCGAAGCTCGTTTCATGCTCTCATAACGTCAGCCAGGCTTTTCTAGAGGCCGAGCAAAAAAAGGCCACTTTCTGCATTGGAGAGTCGTCTCTGCCCTTCCGGAGGTGGTGGTGGTATCATTTCGCTTTTCACTCACGTCCGCCAGGAGGACGTAACTGTTTTCTGGGTTAGCTTTCTTGCGATCATTGGCTAGTCCTGTTCTTGCCGGGTGGCTCGCGCGCGCCCGCAAACGCCATTGTTCTACCACGGGAGGAATAAAGGCGCGAGGGAGAGCACGTAGGTGTAAACGGGTATTAGCAGCGAGTGCCGGTGCTGAAACGACATCGTGATGAGATTTGCGAGCGGCGAATTAGTCAGGGCCTATCGGCGCAGAAGTGAAATTAATCCCGTCTCTCTCATCCGGTACTAGGAGAGGCCATTCGAATCAATCATACGGTACCCTCGCGGTCTTTAAGCCTCGTTGTCAATTCCAGCTGGTTTTTCCCGCAATGTCTCGAGTGTCGAGGACGAACACCAGAGGGAATAAAGATGACGCTAAAGACGTGATTAAGAGACAGAAAGATAGAGGAATCGGAGTGGCGGGGAGGAGGAGGTAGAGAGAGTGGGGCCTCGAGAGAGTGAGTGCATTAGGGATTCCGAGAGCGTCGCCGCTCAGACACGAATTCTTCCTCAATCCGGACCTCCCTTGTCCACACGAATTTCAGACGAATTTATGGTTGACCCGGCCGATTACCATATGTTAAAAGTGTGCTACCGATCGCCGGGAACAGTCTCTCCGAGAGACTCCTTTCCGAGTCTCAAGTCCCACTCGAGCCAAGGCTCACCACCGTCAGTCCCCACTGAACAAGACATCATCGAACTCCCTTCGTATCTTCGCTCGCGGACCTCGCACTCGAAGACGCCTGTATTTTCACACCCGGTATAGAGTGGAGAGTACACTGGGGAATGAAAGAAACGTGGATATGGCGGATGCTGCGACGATACACGCCGGATTCTTGCTCAACAGGGCATACGGGGAGCGCGCGTTCGCGTCCTCGCACACACACACACACACGCTGGCATTGTTGCCAGCGTCTTTTCACTCCGAAGAGAGAAGCATCACTCGGCGAAACTGACCTCGCGAGGCTCTCGCGGTGAGACGGGGCCTTGGAAAACGCACTGCCAAACCCAGAGCCTGAACCCGCCGCCTTGCACTCTCCGACATACGCGCATATATATCTTTGCCCATATATCTTCTCCACGCTCGCAGCATCGCCAATTGCGTTCTTTTAATCGTCGAGAAGCCGTTCGCCTCCTTTCCCACAAAGAACTTGGAAATTTCGCCTATTGCCTTCGGTGGTGGTCGAAGCCGACCTGTGTCAGGGAGATTAAAGCAAAACGAGAAAGTGCGGTTTTGGTCCAGCCGTGGAAGGAGCACTTCGGGGAGAACGGCGGAGGCGGTAAGAGAGAGAGAGAGGGGAGGAGAGGGAGGAGGCTTGAAAAGTGCCCGTAAGAGGAAATAAGATATGCTGCTGAGAGCGCAGAGTTAGGAGAATGTGGCCCGAAAAAGAGTGTCAGGCAGCAAAAGACGGCTGAAGGGAAAAAAGAGGCTGGTGGGTGGGGGCATAGAGAATACCCTCATTAATAAAGGCTCCAGTTGAAGGTCATCCAGTGGAAGAGACGCGTACACACTTTTGTGCACGCCTCGAATCAAAGCGCCGCAGGACAAAAAGGGGCTCCGGCAAATGTGCAATCAGTATAATAGTGCCTATGAGCATTGTGCTGATTGCACGCCCGCTGAGAGACGGCCCCAGCCAGAGAAAGAGTGAGATGCCGACCGAAAAAGGAGAGATGTTCAACGTACACGTGAAAGAAGTGTTTACAGCAAACTTTCGGCATGTCCGGCCACTGCCACCGATGTACTCTTCTCCACTAATTGCTCTAGTTCCTATCATATTCTCCCTAAGGGTCATTCGAATCTGCCAATGTTTTCCTAACTTTCCTGAATTATTCACGAATTAATTCTTTGAGTATCAAAATAGATAGAAAATAAGAAATCAGAAAGGGAAATGCCGGAATTGTGTCGAAAACACGAGAAAAAGCCATCCTGAATAATAAATTTCGTTTAATTTCGACGGTTTTTCCCATGTTTTTCATACTTCCCGACCTTTTCCGGGGCTGAAACTTGGTGGGGAATGTTTTCTTGCATCGAGGAAGAAGCTGTAAAAATGCCAGAGCCCTAGCTCAAAATTCATTTTTTCGCAAATTTTTTAAGGCATACCCCTTCAAAAATTTTCGATTTTTCGAAGGTTCTGGGACCGGGACGAACGCTTGATTTTTCGATTGCTCGTGTCTCAAAACGGAAAAAAAACACAAATGTTGTGGGGGAACTGCCGGAATTCTACCTAAAACAGGTGGAAAACCGATCTGGAATATTTCATTTCGATGGTTTTCCTCATGTTTTTTTATCTTCCCGACCTTTCCCGGGGCTGAAACTTTGTAGAAAGTGTTTTTTTGCATCGAGGAGAAAGTAGAAAAAATTCCAGAGCCCTAGCTCAAAATTCATTTTTTCGCATATTTTTTAAGGCATACCCCTTCAAAAATTTTCGATTTTTCGAAGGTTCTGGGACCGGGACGAACGCTTGATTTTTCGATTGCCCGTGTCTCAAAACGGATAAAAAACATAAATGTTGTGGGGGAAATGCCGGAATTCTACCTAAAACAGGTGGAAAACCGATCTTGAATATTTCATTTCGATGGTTTTCCTCATGTTTTTTTATCTTCCCGACCTTTCCCGGGGCTGAAACTTTGTAGAAAGTGTTTTTTTGCATCGAGGAGAAAGTAGAAAAAATTCCAGAGCCCTAGCTCAAAATTCATTTTTTCGCATATTTTTTAAGGCATACCCCTTCAAAAATTTTCGATTTTTCGAAGGTTCTGGGACCGGGACGAACGCTTGATTTTTCGATTGTCCGTGTCTCAAAACGGAAAAAAAACATAAATGTTGTGGGGGAAATGCCGGAATTCTGCCTAAAACACATGGAAAACCGATGTGGAATATTTGATTTCAACGGTTTTCCCCATGTTTTTTTATCTTCCCGACCTTCCCCGGGGCTGAAACTTTGTAGAAAGTGTTTTTTTGCATCGAGGAAGAAGTAAAAAAAATTCCAGGCCCCTAGCTCAAAAATCATTTTTTCGAATTTTTTTGAACGGCATAAACAGTGATTAAACTGATTGGTTGAGTATGAAAACAGTTAGAAAAGAAGGAATCAGTTATGCAAAGGACAGAATTGTATCGAAAAAGTCGAATTCTCATGATTTTACGAAGGGCTGATTTTATGATGCAGTTAAGTCACGCTCGTCCCGGCCATCATTGAGTTGTACTTCCTGCCCAGCAAGTGCAACCTGTCGTCACTCTCGCTGCGATGATCGCTCTTTTAACAACGTGCGCCTTTAATTACCGCGCTAATTAATACAATCGCCGTGGCTTCGTCCTGGCGGGCTCCGGCCTCCTGTGCTCCTTTGTATCGCTCGCCCCCAAGGAATCCAACACGGACAATGACGACTCTTCCTTTCGTTATCCACGATTTCTTCGCACCGTCGAACACTATATTCACCTCCGAGGACTTGGAGGAGCCCAATTTCCTGTATATAAATTACCTCGCTAACGATATCCTACCACGAAGAAAGTGGTTTCCTTAGATTTCGGTGAGGCGCGGATCAAATGCACTTTCATTCGAACGGCACACACAGAGCACTTAGCACTTGACCTTCGATTATCATTCTGTCCTTTCTAATATCCCCACCGAGTAAACGAACCAACGAACCAACGAACGAACACGCGCGCGCGCGCGCGCTCTAAATAAACGATCGAGCGACATTATCCGCCTTTAGAAAGTGGCGCCTTGCGGAAAAATCGTGCCGCGTTCTCTGACGTCTTATTTGATACCCTCGGCTCATTATCGCGTTTCTCTTGAGCGCAACCGCGATCTACTCCACTTCCAGTTCGTGTGTACGCCGTCCAATTTCGCGAGCCACGTGCTCACCTGGTCCGGCGCAGGCTGCCGCTGTTTCCTATAACGATAGGATCTTTCAGACGCGCCCACCACCTCCAATAAAGCTATCCCCGCTTGCCCAACACAGCCATTTTTCGGGATCAAAACAAACTGCAAGCGGCCGTACTGCTTCCATAAATGAAAACAGCGTGAATCAAAGAAACACGAAAATAAGAAAGAGGAAGAGGAGTAAGATTAACAGAGGAAAAAAATATCAGGGATTCCTGTGACAGTCTGTGGAGAGGAGCGAGGAGAGAAGGAAGCGGCGGCAGCCAGTTCTGTCAAGAGAGCGCCTGCGGATCGACAAAGCGAGAAGACAGAGAATGGGCGAGCAGAGAGTCGGAGATTAGCCGGCGTGGAAGGCGCGAGAGAAAGAGAAAGAGAAAGATGAGAAAGGTCGATGGCAAACAGAGAGAAAGAGAGATGAATGTAGTGAGGGAAGTTGGAGGGGAAGGGGGCATTCCATCGTAATCTATTCGTCCACTTTAAATCTCGATATTTTTGACGATACGGCGACGCTCGGTCGGCTCGTCGATCAATTTGAAAGGGAAGCGGGTAGGAAGGAGACGAGAGGATCCATGGATAGTCGCTCTCGGATGGTACGATCCGGTCCCGGCGAGAGGAGAGAGCCTCCTCACCACAGAGGAGAGCCTGTGAAGCGACTTTCGAGCGGCGACTACGGCCTACGGCTAGCATGACGGGAACCAGAATGTGCTTCGTTCCAGCATGAACGCGAGAGAGCGGGAGAGGAGAAGAGGAAAGGAGGTGGAGGAGGAGGAGGAGGAGGAGGCGGCGGCTGGCTCGAGAGAGACTACTACTCTCGGGGATCTGGAGGCTTGGAGGAGCGAGTCTCGACTCGAGAGACCCGGGGTACCCGGGTCTCAAGCTGCGAGCCGGCTGAATTCCACACTCTATACCTTTTATATTGCCTTTGACTATGCGAGCCATTGGCTGCGAGCGACACGCGAGAGTCCGTCCAATATCCCGGCTGACCTCCGACTTACTCTCGCACCAGTTCCTCACGGCAACCGTACTATATCGCTCTCTCCTCTCTACCAGCTTTACTACCACCGACCAATCATTTGCTCCCTTCGAGTACGGAATTCAGTACCCGCTGCACTCTCCAAGGAGCCGAGGTGAATTAAGTTAGGAATCATTTTTCCACTCCCTTTTGGAAATGGTCCCGATTGGAAATGGCTTGGTCTTTAACGCAGATAGGATCGGATTCCTCGGGGGGATTTTTAGGAGAGCGGAGTAATTAAGCGGGAGGGAGAGGGGAATCGGTGGCCCCGGTGCCGTTTTCACGCCCTGGCCGCCGCGCCGCGCCGCTCTATTAGCGCACCTTTCGGAGAGCTCGCTTGCGAAACTCGAATCCTAATGGGACGGATTCCGCCAGAGAGCCCAGCATGCGTTGCGTACCTCCTATCCGCTCGAGCGGCGTCGACTACTCCATGCTTGGACTCCCACAGCTACGCCAGCTCAGCAATCCGAGCACCGACCGATTAGCCACTTTATTAACGGCGATCGAAAATTAATCGGGCGTGTCTTCTCTCCCATGTTTCCACCACTCGCCGATTCATTCCGAACGTCCACGTGCGACTGATCCTGATTTATAAAGATCCTAATGTCGATTCTCCCAGCGGACCGCTCCTCGCCGATCCAACCATCTTGAATGAACCATCAGTTCTCCGGCGCTTCTCTATCCTTTTGCACCGAATTCCATGGATCTTGCCCTTGACTAGATCCTGCGTGTCCGCCGCGCCGCGCTGCGCCGCGCCGGTAGCCACGTGTGTGTTCGTCCGATGACTAGCATGTAGGAAAGGTTGGTATTAGTCTCACCGATAGCTCGGGTTCCGTCTGCCTCGTCAAACAGTTCCTTTTTCTCGGCTCTGCCTTCTAAGATCACGTCGGATGTAACGATCGACACGATGACGGAAAGGGCATCGTTCCGGGAAAGGTGGAAACCGTACATGAAGAATGTGTGAACCAGCCATGTCCGAGCGAACGTTTACACAGGCATAACGAGAAGGGGAAAAACACGTCGGTTTGCTCATTAGTAACTAAATTGGGATGGCCCACTGCACCGGTCCTCGCTCTCCTGGCTTTCTGGAAAGGTCAGTCGGTCCGAGAGTCTCGAATTGATAATTAAACAGAAAGTTCGAACTCCTAGAGAACGGAGACACGCCAGCCGACTCAGCTGCTGCTCGCTCACGCTGATGAACGATTTGCACTGACAGTAGTTTACATAGATCGGCCGAGATAAAATCTCCACGGTGACTCGGGTGTCCCTGTGGACAGCCGCTAGGATGAAAATCATCCCTGTTTTCCATTTGAAACGCCGCCACAGTTCGAACAACCTTCTTACGAGAACCCTCGGCTATCTTGGAGTAATCGCTTCCACGAAATTATTTATAAAGCTGGTGGAGCATAGTTCCTTCGGGCCCGATCGAGTTGGTGATGTGCTCGGGTTGGACGTACCAGGCGTAGTTCATCTCCGATAAGTCCCCGGGGCGAGTTAAAGTATTAGTTAGTTGAGTGAGGTGCTTTTTGGCGACGTTGACAAATCAGTGTGGCATGAGCTTAAGCGACAGGAGAAGGTCCTTGCGAGGCAGGGATCGGCCGGAGCGCGCGCGCGCGCGCGCACGCTCTTGAAGAAAGATGAGAGAGAAAGAGAGGTCGGGGCAAGAGGGAGAGGAGCGAGAAGCCGAAAGAGGCGCGAGTCTTGGAATGCCTTTTCGAGTTTCTCGCCAAGTGGCCATCAGTTCGGAGCGCCGGCCATCCGAGCCAGCCGGAGTCAAACGAAATCACACGGATTTACATATTATGATTTACATCCTTGTCCTCTGCCTCTTCTACTCTTTCTCCGCGACCACCTCTTCTCTTCACAGCAGTCCTCCTGTTGCTTCTCCTTCACCGCGCCCGCGCCACCGCTGCTCCTGCTGCTGCTGCTCTTTTCAAACTTCTCTTCCTCCCCTACCACTTTCCCTTCACTACCCCCTTCCTCTCTTCAACATTCCCTATGTGTCTTTTGTCTCACGGCAATATCTTCGCGGCCCTCCCACAAACAGGACTCTGTACTCGCTAAAAATATCCTCTCTCTGTTTACGTGTACATTTAAGCCTGGTCTTGGTTTTGTTGTATTTCTATTGGAGCACAGGGCGAATCACTGATAGGAATTAGATGGACGTGGGATATTAAGAAGATCAAGGGGATGCTGGATCCTCTCTGCATAGGGAGTCCGAGATGCAATTTATTCGATGTCCCCTTTTTTGAAATACAATCTTTTAGTAGGCCTTGTTAATGAGTCTGGGACTGTGTCTTCCCGCCCGGAGGATTAGTGTCTCTGGTGTTTTCGAAGATGAAGGCGAGGATTCTCTCTTTTTGTCGCTCGAGCCTTGTCTCCCCAAGAGGGCCCAGCAGCACGCTTCTTCCCATCGGCGAGCGCCAGCGTGCGCGCGCTCGCCTTTGTAAATGTGCTGGAAATCTTGTTTTTGCAGCTTGGACGCAGTCGTAGAGATAACTTTATCGCTTAATCGGCGATCGGCGCACTAGCGATCGCTTGCGGGCATCACTGCCCGCACATCACAAATACTTTGCCATCCCCTTCTGACGAGGGAGTTTTCTCCCACCTGCGAGAAAGAAGGGAATCCGAGAGCGGACGCGATTTTCATACTTCAAACCGAATGATTTACACCCCACTCGAAGCTACCAGTAATCTTATTACCGCGTCGCATTATGCATTTTAAATATTACATAATTTTATAAGATTAGCTCATCGGGGAGGCAGATGTTGCGCGAGTTTCTCATTAAACTAGGAAGCGCATTCCCGTCCGACACGCCACTGCCTTATTCCACTTAACGCCGGTGGGTTCTCTCCTCGGTGGCTGGCCTGGCCAAGGATCCCAGCAGATTTCCTGCCCACTTCTCTCCACGGCTCCCATTCTCTGGGTCACTGTAAGCCTATCCGAACTTACGATGCGTCTTCGCGAGCCTCCATTAGACCTTCGGACATATGTTACACGCTCACCGCGGCAACTGCCGGCTATCAAACGCAACCGCGCAGTGAGAGACGAACTAAAGGAAAGAAAGAAAGAGAGAAAGGCAATGCTGTCTCTCTCTCACTCACTCTCACCGCGAGGGTTCCGACGAAGAGTGCTATCAGGTATCAAGAATCAGCGTAAGAGTCCTCTCGATTTATCGCAAGTGTTCTCGCGCTCATTACCCCGCAGTCGTTTGTACGCCGAGTGAGCTCCGAGTGAAATGGGTGGCAGCGGGTGTATGTGTGTTGCAATGGAACGAGCGACTTTTATAATTAGCAGCAGCAGCAGCAGCAGGAACAGGCCGCCTCTCCTTTGCCCGGGAGAAATTTCCTCTGACACTTGGAGATACCCCCGGATAAAGCTAGCAGTCGGGGGAGAAAGGGAAGCCGGCGCTTTCGCAAGGCACACCGCCGCTGCCGCCGCTGCTGGTACCAGAAAATTAGCTGATTTCCTTGTCCAACGACACCCGTGTACCCTCGGCAAAAAAAGCATTCCGCTCGCGTTTACCTTAATTTTATGGCTATATAATTAAGGCCCCCGTCCAGCCGCTGCAGAGACTTTTCCAGCCACATTAACCAATGTGGGACGAAAATGACAAGCTCCATAAAATCAGGGGATTGCACTAATCGTGAGAAAATTGCACGCCTCTTTCGTACATTTAGTGTTTGAATGTCTGTGTGTGTGTGCGTGTGTGTGGCGGGAGTTTTGTTGTCGATTACGTCGGGCGGAATGGAATGCTAATCAAAGTTGTATCTTATCTGGGATCGGGGGTACCGTAATAGTTGGAATAATATGCAGTAATAATCGGGGGCGTTCGTAGGCTTTCTTTTAGGAGCGTGGAAAAGCACGCAGCCGGAGATAAAGTCCGAGCGAGCGAGCGAGCGAGCGAGCCGGCACAATAGAGCGGGTTGGCAATCGAGCGGTAACGCCGGCTAATCGTGAAAGTAACCAGATTTGCTCTCGGCTGTCCTTGATGCTCGAGGAGATAAAAGGCGAAATAACAAAGCGACTACGGAAACCGGCTAAAATTAGATCGCGCTGACCGATCGCTCTATGTGCTTGTCTAGTAGTACTTTGTCCTGGGGCCCAGTAGATTGGGCTGCTCGTGCGTCAGACGCAATACTTCGCTCTTCTATTTTACAAGCATTATTTTATCCGATTGAATCAATGGAGCTCGTAAATTTTAATTTTCAAATGAATTTAATAACTCTGCCATATGAATCTCATCTCATATCTCTTTCGGTTCCAATTGGATCGGACTCTCCCGGTTCATACTTGCTTCCGAATTCAATTAGCTACTCTCTCTCTGTTACGTGCTTGCCGGTTGCACTCTCGCTCTATCGATGTTCTATTCCTTATCGAGGCCGGTATAAAATTAGCTCGGCGACGAAAGTAACGCCGCATTCCACGAGATAAATCGTCGGAGAGTGGAGCGAGCGAGCGAGAGAGGGCTCGTCGCTCCTTGGTGCGAAGAGGGCGGAGGATTGGCAGGAGCGGCAAAAGCTCTCCTGCGAGTGTCTCTCAGCGACACGTGCCGGGCTTGGCGGCCCGGCTACCCACGTTATTGGAGAAGCAGAAAATCGAGGAATGTGCATGCCTCTGCATTATCGCGCGCGCGCGCGCGCTGCCCACAATCCTCGGCCCCCGAATGAGAGAAATCCGGCCGATACCGATGCCTATGCGCCGCGCCGCACCGCGCCGCGCACCAACCTCACAAGGGCGTAGCAGTTCACTGTCCCCCGAACTTACGAACTCCGCCTTTCCCACCGAAACACACCACTTCCACATCGGCTTGCTAAATATTGCCTCGATCACTTTCAGACCGAAGGAAGAGTGGAGCGAATAATAGTCGGAGGAGGAAGTTGGCACGAAATGAGCTATAACTCGCATGCCAGGCATTTTTCCGATAAGCCAGGGAGAAAGAGAGAAAGAGAGAGGGAAGGAGCGTGCAACACCCTTGGCCCAACGTTGGAACGTGTTCTACGCGCCTCCAGGCTCATATAGGCATACGTACCTACACTCAGGACTGTCGTGCGAGAGTTGCTCGACCGGCGCGTTCTTTTTCTTCCGTTCCATCGCCCTCCGACAACCTCTCTCACTCTCTCCTCCGAGACCGGCGTCCACAGTGTATGACTGTTTCTACGTATGCACACACACTGACACACGTGCGCACCTCCCAACCCACACACCGCCGCATGGAAAGAGAGAGGCAACGTTTATTGATTGTTCCGGCAAAAGCTTCCAGTGGCGCATCTCGATGCGAGAAGAGGGAGGAGGCGGCGGCGGCGGCGGCGGCTTCGATAAAATTGCGGATAGAGCGGATTATGCGCGTGATAAATCTCCCTCGAAGCAGAGAGGCCACTCTCCTCCTCCTCCTACGAGGATATATGCCGGACCAAGCGGCGACGCTCTCGCCCCGAGAATTTGCGTAATTGCCTGGCAGTGTGATTCATTCTATTAAGACAGCCGAGGAAAATCGGGAGTAGATCAGTCGCCGAGAGTAAATCGGCGTGCAAGAGGCCTTAAACGCTTTTCCAATTAGTAGCGAGATTCAGGGGAGTCGCCGAAATAGGCAAGGAATGGCATCGTGAGCCGAGAGAACTCGCAGTCCTCGAATATCTTCGTATTTTTCAATCTCCTAGACACGCTCTCTCAACATTGGAGGGGGTGGGTGGTGGTGCTGGTTGTGTTGGCTCGCTGGCTCTCCTAGCCTTCCACGAAAGCCTTTCCAAGCGAATTCACGGTAGTGCGAAGATTTTCCACGCAGCCTCCGAACGCCGCCGCTGCGTTGGAGACTGGCATGTTTATTGGCAGTCCACCTACGAGGTGCAACAGTCCGTTATTCCCTTGGCACACAGGACTCTCGTCATAGAAGCATGAACTCCGCTGGCCAGTACATACATACTGTGCCCACTGGAACGCACGACAAACGGAGAGAGAGAGAGAGAAAGAAGGAGAGCGAAAGAGAGATGGAAAGACACGTAGCCGGCATAAGCCACGTTCCGTGTAATTGACGCGACTTTCTCTCGGAAGCTCGATATCGAGTGGAGCCCACCCGGGCTAAAGGTAGAGAGACTGGCCCGATCGAAGGGGCCCAACCACCACCATAGCCGCAGCCGCACTGCAGCGATTTATTGCGGTCCCAGAGTGCTCTCTCTCTCTCTTTCTCTCTCTCCGCGGGCCCCGATGACGACCACGGAATCAGGAAATTAAGCCGATAAACCGACCGCCTGCCATTTAGATTAAGAGGTGAATCGCTCTCTTGTGACTACGCTCTTGCCTACCTTCTCCTCTCTTTCTCTCCTCTCTCCTCTCTCTTTTTACTGCCGATCGCAATGAATGCATGCCGCAGCAGCAGCAGCAGCAGCAGCAGCCGCCGCCTGCCACGCGCGATCCCTCTCTCCTTCCTTCTTTCTCTCTCAATCTCTCTGTCGTACTTTCTTCCCGGCGCGGCTCATTCTCCGCGGCGGTCTTTCCGCATTTCTTCCTGGCGGCATGCCGCTATCTCGCCGCGACAATAATTGAGTCGCCCGTGCAGATTGCAAGTATGCCTGGGACTCGAGAGAAAGACGAATGGGACGACGGGCTATCGTTGCGTCGCCAGGCTGATTTGCGATCGGACTCTCAATGGATTGGATAGAACGCTCGTTGAGAAGTAAAGGAACGTCCGTCTGTGTGTGCGTGTGTGTGTATTGAAGAAGGAGGAGGATCAGAGAGGAAAGGAGCGTGCCCGGTGACGCGTATGTATACGCTGTCGAAGGGTTTCCTGGGGATAATTGTAGGAGTTACCAGGAAGGAATTAAAATTAAAGGTATCGCTGGTTAGTTGTA
This sequence comes from Ectemnius continuus, assembly GCA_910591665.1. NCBI lineage: Eukaryota > Metazoa > Arthropoda > Insecta > Hymenoptera > Crabronidae > Ectemnius > Ectemnius continuus. Next base: position 1,842,459 of record OU342866.1, read on the forward strand.
AATGAAGGTTTACGTGTGCGGTGGGTCTCTCTATCTTTGGCCAATTCATCGAGAGATAGACAGGGCGCGGCGCGGCTGGTGTGTGCGCGAGGAGAGATGCGAATGTATCCGGCTAAAAAATGGGTCCCGCGCCGCGCCGGGCCGCGCCGGGGCATCGGGCGGAGTGTGCGGCGGCGCACGGCCATAAGACGGCACGTAAACTCGGTGGCGTAACCGGTAGCATCGGCGGTCCTCTTTCAATTAATAACGTGATCATAGGTTGTTAGAGGTTCCTTCGCCAGACAATCTCCACCTCGTCATCCTTCTCCAGCCGATCCCTTTTTGCCTCTCGCTCTCTCGTTATTCTACTTCCACTGGCGTACACACATACACACAGAGAGCCAGAGGGAGAGAAAGAGAGAGCCGCGTCACACCACTTGTACCTTGCGCCTCCTTTTTTTCAGCGACCCCATCGTCTCCACCTCCTCCTCCTCCTGCTTGTCCTGTTTCGAACCTCTCGCCGTCTCTTGGCTGGCGAGGAGGGTTCCTCCCTTTTCAGCTCGCTTCCTTCCTTCCTTCCTTCCTTCCTTCCTTCCTATGGCTGCATTGTAGCCGAACGTGTAATTAGGTACTTCATTCCGGGGAAGTTCACAATCAACCTGAAATCTCGGCCCGGCCTTTTTTATACACTGCGCACGGCTCTGCTCGGCCGCATTTAGATTCCACGAATTTTATGGTAAATCGAGCGATCGATTGCCCAAGTAGAGCTGCTCTCGGGCGTACCGAGCGGGCTCGCGCGCGCCCGTTCGAGCGAGCAACTCCTGGCGCACCCGCCACCTTTTTTTCTCCGAGTTCACACCTGCTCCAATTTGAATTCAGGTTTTGCTCTGTGTCTCTGGGGTATTAGAGATCCCCGCTACGGTGGCACTGGCCTCCTTAGCTCGACTTTGCAGCCGGGTAATTAAATTAATTGCTTGCCGCGCGACGTGTCCCTTAACTCATCAATGATTTATCGGCGCTTTTATCCTGGCCTCGCTTGCCCGAGCCTGCTTTTTTCGGGCTTGGGCAACGAGCGCGCGCCCGCGCGCCCACTGCCCAATGATTAAGTGCGCTTTTTCGAAGTTCTCGCCAGCCTTTTTTCTTTTGGCACTCGGCTGCCCTTTTGCAATTCGCGCTGTATTCCAGGCACAGTCTCATCCCCGCGGATTTTCGAGTTTCGCGATTCGCCCTGACGTGTACTTATTGGCCGGGAGTCACGGGAGTATTCATTACTCTTCGTTTGAGCGGTATTGTAATATAATTTTAACGAATCCCGGCTGGCGAGGGGCAGGCGGGAGAGATAAAAATACGAGTCAGTCAGTATTTTGAAAAGGATGATCCATCACGACGCACTGACGGATCTTGCACAAAGAACATCTTCCTAACCGAGGTCCTTTATCTCTCTCTCGCTCGTTCACCTGGGTACCTCGCCTCTCTCTCTCTCTCTCTCTTTCTCTTGGGGCCCGACAGACCCACGGGGAAGCAGAGCGTCGCTAAATTAGGATTTAGCGTGGATGCTGGACGCGCCTCCGGAAAAAGAGGCCTAAAAAGCCTCGCCGGCCGTATTATCATGACAATACGCGTGGAACGTATAAATTCAATAGAGGGCCCGAAGGCCCGGCATGCCGTGGCAAATGAAAAGTCTTACGTGAGAGGAATATCGGGATTCCCTTCCCGAATCGGCTGCTCTCTCGCGCGCGCGTACCGTCGTGTACACCTTGCTCGGGATTGTGTAGCCGCGCGTACCATTCTCACCGGTAGGACCACTCAATTTTCATGAGACAGAAAGCGACCTTTTCGGCCGCGCTGATTTATTCCAGTCCGGCTTACACCGAATTACACGCGACATTTCTCAGACGACTTACGGGGGAACCGGGTCGAGCAACTGTCTCTCGTACGACCTCAACTCTCTCATTCCACTTGCACTTCCCTCCCTAGGAGAAACCGGCCGACACTTGTACCAATTCGTCATCAGTGATTGCTAATAAGTCACGCTGTGTCCAAACGACATGATATTAACATTGAAATTGTTCCCGAATTCGGAGAGAGTTGCCGAGCAGACACGCCCTTTCTGCCAGAGGGAATGTCGGCGATAGTAAGGAAAGAGGGTTGGCTTCCAGTTCGTTCACGGCCATTTTCCGTGACACATTCCCCTTGTAACGGACACTTAAGCCGCAAGTTGCGGTTGGACGAGTAACATCTCCGGCATAAGCAGGGCGCGCGGGGTCGCTCGGCCTCGCTACGCTCCTTTCTCTCGGTCTTTCTCCCTCGGGCCGGTATAAATTCAATACCCCGTGGGTATATAAGTGGGGCCCCGTAGCGAAAAGTCGAAGGTGGCTGGGACGCGCGGAGCTATCGGGCCCTTCCCAGAGGTGGTAGAAAAACAAAGCGAGCGAAGATCCAGCGACCGCAAGTGGAAACTTCGAGGGCTTCCCTCGCTGCCGCCGCCGCCGCCGGGCGCACTCACGTGTCTGCCCTAAGATCGGATGGTGCACACACTTCTACCTTTCCCTTCGGAGGCAAGACGCCTTCCTTTCTTTTTAATTACTCCCCGCTGAAGGTTGATATCCTTCCACGCACCATCCCATATGCACCACGCGGTGGCAAGGTGCATCCTGATCCTAGATCGTCCTTCCATTCCACTTACTCTACTTACATTCTATCACCAACTACTCCCCGCCCCAGATTTACAACTACGCCCCAACAACCACTCGCACTACAACTTTCCTTTCCACCAGATAACATTCCTCCTCCGATGCCTCACTTCGATAAGAACCAAACGATTTTATGTCTGTTTTAATCTTACCGAAAAGCAGTTAAGTTCCTCGATGTTTTCTTTGTTGGTCGGAGGATATAAGTTCAGGGTTAACCATAACAACGCGTCCTTGATCTTCGACATAAACGTCAGAGGATGTTCTCCCTGTGGGTAGCGGAGGGGTATGGGAGGGTTGGGGCGCGTGGCAATAAACTGGCGAGGCAATCGCGGGCAACAACGAGGCTAACGTGTATTAATGAGCATTCTTTATGCACGGCCAGCTCCAGATCGCCAGCTTCTCTTATGCAACCGTGTGTGAAAGAGAGAAAGAGAGAAAGAGCGCGGCCAGTTACCCGGACGCCTGTAAGTACGTATCTTTATTACGAGTGATACGTTACCCTCTCTCCTCGTCCCTCGCACTCTCCTCGCGCTCCTCCATTGCAGACCTATGTATATATGCGTGCGCACACGTAGTTACGTGCGGTTTTCGCATAGCTCCAACCTCATGAAAGGAATTCTACGCGAAAGGCGTAACTGTATATGAGATGCGAGATATATCGAGTTACCGAGGCACGATTAACTCGTGACTGGTGATGTTAACTTTTCACGGGACGTCCCGCCGCCACGATAAACACCTTAATTTACTGTCACAGACTCGCTGCCACATTGCCACCACTATGAATCAAAGGCTCAAAGTTCCCTGGACGGTATATGTACGCGTTACCGTTTTTCTATCGCTTCGAAAAGCTCCTCCTGATTTCACTTGGACGTCCGAGATTAAGTGAGAAATTCTCCTGGCGGGATTACGTGCGCCATGTACGACGCGTGTAGGTACGCGCGCGTTATGTGTCGGGGATCAAGGACGAGCGTGGTTAATGATTCTCATTGACGGCACACACCGCGGCGCAGGTTTCCCTCCTTCGGGCAGCCCCGAGAAAGAGAGAGAGAGCCATGCTTTTCGATCGCGAAGATCAAGGACGCGATCGCCCGTGATTGTGATTAATGGTGCGCGCCGTACGAATTAGAAGGCTTATTTCATTCTGGACGCGCTTCGCGCACCAATGACGACGAAACTCTCTTCGCCTTGCAGAAATCCAGCACCCTTTTATTAGACCACGCTCACTGCAGGTTTAATTATCCGCGAGACAATCGATTCATTCGATTGCTTTCCCATTCTTGTTGGCCAACCTTTCCAGTGTCCCTGGCGCGCGTGAGAGAGAGTCCGCGAGCTTGCGACACGGAGTTATTGATGATTGAAAGACAAGTTGACCCAAGGGTGAGTGCAACTATTCATCGGCGAGGCCTGCTTTGACGGGGACATATTTCCAGGACGGCCCGGAGCACAGTGTCCTCGCATGCCAGGACAAAGCTATTAGTTCCGAAGTCCCCCCCCTTTTCCTTTGATGTACACCTTCTCATTGTCTCCCACAGTGATCCGCCAACTATGACATACAATCTTAAGTCCCCAGTGATCCATTACCCATTTTTCACTACCAATTGGAAACTCTTGCCCACTGCCGGATCTCGGATCCTCGTACACGTGTTCTCTCGATGGTGCCAGCATTCCCCGAATATCAAAGGCGCGCACTTGGCATTCCAATATCGGAGACGCAATGCTCAGTTGCTCGTATTTCAGATGAGTCTACGATCGAAGCGGAGAGGAGAAGGACTAGTGGTGGCGTCCCCGAAATTCTTGGGTTAGGTGGCATACCTCTGCTGGGTTCTGGGCCCAGTGGGTCCCACGAGATTCCGCGGGCATCTCGCGTGCGTCTTTCCTCGATGGTAGAGGTTGTCGTGGGCCCCCACGAAGGGAACACGTTATTAATCGGGCGATGTCAGTGGTTCGAGCCCTCATAGAGGACCCATAAGGCCCCGTGCGCCGGGGCCCAAGAGCGCCGAGCCAGCAAGAAAGAGAGGCCGAGAGAGAGTGAGAGGGCAAGCGTGCCAGCCGATCATAAGAAGATCGAGAGATCCCGCAGGCAGATAGAGCTAAGAAAGAGAAGCACCGTCGAGGCACGCCAGCGCGCCTCCATCTTTATTAACAATCTCCAATCACTACCACCGATAACCAACGATTTTCATTGCGACATTACATCACTGCTCGATGTACTAGTAACAACAATATTCCCCTGCGAAGTAGAACTAGCCACCGGCCGATTCAGGGGGCCGTAAAGTATTCGCGCATGGCATGTCAGGATCCGATAGTCGCAGCGATATACTTGATCCCATGGCTAGAGTATCGCTACCAAAGAGGGAAGCGAGGTATCGTCGAGGCAGAAAGGAGAGGACGAGCTGCGGCCGTGGCTGCCCGATGGACGAGGATCGGCCCCGCTTTCGTCCGAGTCGGAGATCGAGGGTGGAGAGAGAGGCAGATGGGAGGAGAAGGATGAGCGAGCGAGCGAGAGGGGCACGGGGGAGAGAGTAGTAGGGCTATAGCGGGGCCGGTGTGGGCCCGGTCTCCTCTCCTAGGCCGGAGGGAGAGGGCCTCGCTCGCTCGCTCCGGCTCAAGCCGACGCGACGGAGAAAGATGCGCGGCTCTCGGGGGCGCGCGCGCGGCCGAGAGGGGGTAAACAGAAGAATGGGACTCACTTCGTGCATGACCCACAGAAACCCCCGCTGAGCGACTCGATCCGATCCGCTGATCCCCGACCGCGCTGACGCAGATACCATCTTTCCTTGCACTCCGAATGCTCTCTCCCGGCGTTTCTTGCCGAGCGTCCACCACCCCCTCGGCCCACCGCGCCGCCACCGCCCTGCGCGACCAGCCCAGAGGGAATATTCTATCCGAGACAGCTATATGACCGCACTGATTTGTCTGCTTATTGTTGCCGTTGCCGTTGCCCCGTTGCCGTTCCCGCGCCCGCCACTCTCACTCTCTCCCTCGCCCTCTCCCTCTCCCTCACCCGCTCTTTCTTCCCCCTTGTTCTCCACCGATCGTGACGATGACGCGCCGAACCTCGCGGACATTCCTTCTCCGGCTCACCCCCGCCGCTCTCTCTTCCTTCCTCTCACTGCCCGCCGAGATCACGTCCTCCCCACCAAGCTACCAACCAACCTCCCCCGTTCTCGAGGGCCGCCGGCATCAAGCATCTCCTTCTTTATTGCGGAATTGGCTATTTGACATCCGGCCGGACCCCGAGACGTGAATCTTTGTACCACTTATATCCTCCTGGAACCAAGCACTCTTTCTCTTCCTCTTTCTCTCTCTCGCGAACAGGCAGCGCTCGGCTTGGCAATAGCGAGCGTTGTATTTTAGACGATAGCGCAACCACGCGATTGCTCCCTGAAGGATATCGTAGGACGGCTCATTGTTTCCTCTATCGAGGCTATAATGTAGCCTGACTCTGGTAAACAGTACGATCTCCTCCCGTCTCCTAATCGCACACTCGTAAAGTTAGTGGACGCGTGCGACCTTGGTTCCTCGTACCAAGTTATGCTCGGATCTATCAATTCTGTTTACCTACTGCTGCAGACTTCCTTTCGTTATCAAGCCTCGCCTGATAATTGTTTATTTTGTCTCGTTGCGCTAAGTGATTTATTGCAGTCGTTTTACAGTCTTATGATTTGTTTCTCTTGTTGTTTTATACTTTCGTCATTGGAATGGATCGGAGGCTAGGTATTCCGGAGCAATGTTACGTGCCACGCACTTTATCAATGACGAAGGCAGTCCGCTTAATTACTAGGAAGATGGATGCCCTCCGCTCGGCATTACGTAAGACCCGCCTCGAATCCTCTCGATCTTCTATTTGCTTTCGGGAGGAGCGTCCGATTCCCTTTGGGTTTAAATGAATTTTTCAATTGGTCGACTGCTCTCCAAAGATGTTCGTCTTCTCTCGGTCGGCGGAGAGAGCGAGATGATACTTGCGAAATAAATCGAGGCGTTTGATAGATTCCAATCATTAAATCAAGCCGAATTGCACTGAAACCGAGATGCACAATGGAAGGCATTGCATGCCTGATATTTCTAAACATGGTTTTGCCAATACCTGGCGCATTCTAGCTACGCCTCGGAGGGTTTAGTGGGATGCGAGTCTGCTTCTGGTAGTCACGTGTGTATGTGTGCCAGCACGAGCACGCTGACGTGACTGAGGATTTAATGAAATGAGACATGCTCGTCGAGAGGCGCATCGAAAAAATGACTTTCTCACGAGGGTTCGCATGCATGCCACGACCTGGGCCGCGCAGCATGCGACGACAACAGGCCCATCCTGGATTTCTATTGATTGCACATAATTACATCTCGCCCGGCTAACAAAGCGAAGGGGAGGAGAAGGCGGGTTTGCTTCTCGCTGCGATTCATCAGTTGACACGGCTTTTCACCGACGAGTGCAAGTGAGATGTCTCGGCTCTTTCGGTTACAGAGCAGCTGTTACTTATTAGGGTATTGGCCCGATCCTCTGCCTAATAGCCTCCTCTCCCCTCAACCTCCTTCATTTATAATCATTGGCAGGTCTTCCATGAATGTATTTAGAAATGTAAAGATTTTTTTACGACGCAAATCAATATAGAACTTTGAAAAATCGATAATATTTACAGAGGTACATCTGCAAAAATTTGCGAAAAAATAAACTTTGAGCTAGGGGTCTGGAATTTTTATCACTTCTTCCTTGATGTAAAGAAACACTTTCTACAAAATTTCAGCCTCGGGAAAGGTCGGGAAGATAAAAAAACATAGGGAAAACCGTTGAAATCAAATATTCCAGATCGGTTTTCCATGTGTTTTAGGTCGAAATCCGGCATTTCCCCCACAACATTTATGTTTTTTATCCGTTTTGAGACACGGACAATCGAAAAATCAAGCGTTCGTCCCAGTCCCAGAACCTTCGAAAAATCGAAAATTTTTGAAGGGGTATGCCTTAAAAAATTTGCGAAAAAATGAATTTTGAGCTAGGGCTCTGGAATTTTTTCTACTTTTTCCTCGATGCAAAAAAACACTTTCTACAAAGTTTCAGCCCGGGGAAAGGTCGGGAAGATAAAAAAACATGAGGAAAACCGTGAAAACGAAATATTCAAGATCGGTTTTCCACCAGTTTTAGGCAGAATTCCGGCATTTCCCCCACAACATTGATGTTTTTTTTCCGTTTTGAGACACGAGCAATCGAAAAATCAAGCGTTCGTCCCGGTCCCAGAACCTTCGAAAAATCGAAAATTTTTGAAGGGGTATGCCTTAAAAAATTTGCGAAAAAATGAATTTTGGGCTAGGGCTCTGGAATTTTTTCTACTTTCTCCTCGATGCAAAAAAACACTTTCTACAAAGTTCCAGCCCCGGGAAAGGTCGGGAAGATAAAAAAACATGGGGAAAACCGTTGAAATGAAATATTCCAGATCGGTTTTCCATGTGTTTTCGGTCGAATTCCGGCATTTCCCCCACAACATTTGTGTTTTTTTTCCGTTTTGAGACACGAGCAATCGAAAAATCAAGCGTTCGTCCCAGTCCCAGAACCTTCGAAAAATCGAAAATTTTTGAAGGGGTATGCCTTAAAAAATTTGCGAAAAAATGAATTTTGAGCTAGGGCTCTGGAATTTTTTCTACTTTATCCTCGATGCAAAAAAACATTCCCCACGAAATTTCAGCTCCCGAGACCGCCGGGAAGACCGGAAAAAGTAGAAAAAACCCATCCAAACCAGACAAGATCAGCTATTCAGGAAGGCTTTTCCGAGTGTTTCCGGTACAATTCCGACCCTTACGTGACTGATTCCTTATTTTCTATCTATTTCGATACTTAAACAATGAATCTATGAACAATTGGGGAAAGTTCGACCAAGTTCAGAAAAAAATACTCTGCCCAAGTCACTATAAAAGCTACAATTAAAGGTAATCTTTTGTTGCAGGTTCGTGTGACGGTGCTGGATAAGAACGACGTTGCTCCAAGCTGGAGCCCGGGCAGCTGGAAGTTCAAGATCTCGGAGGAGGCACCGCCGAGTACGGTGGTAACAGTGCTGAAGGCCTCCGATCCGGACACGATCGGCACGCTAACGTATACCCTGGTACCGAACCATCGTCCTGGAAGCGGCGCGGACAGATACGAATTCGAGAATGAAATCGAGAGTCACTTCAAACTTAATCCGACGAGCGGACAGCTTAGGCTGGCGGAGGCCCTCGACAGGGAGACCAGGGAGAAATACGTCCTCAGAGTCCGCGCTGACGATGGATTGCAACACACCGATATCACGCTGACCATTCAGGTACGCATTCCCCTCTCCCACTCTCTTCTTTCTCTCTCTCTCTCTCTCTCTGCCTATCTGCCTCCGAAAAGGCAGGAGAGTTTAGCAATGACTTTCCATCAGCAGAGAGACTTCTGTCTCTCGACGAATCTCGGTTACCCTCAAATTTGGAGTGGACTCTCGGCGAGAGAGTGGTGCGCCGATATCTCGGTACCTAGAAATCGATCGAAAGTGGGCTGTCTCGGCTTTCATAAGATGGCTCGTAATTTGCAAAGGTTACGGGCGAGAGCAGCGGAGATAGCGGCGGGCGGGGGAGCGCGCGCGCTTTCCCAGAGCAGTTCGTTACGGCCGCCGGATCAAGCGGCCATTAGTTTTACCAGGCGGCTGCGGCGTGGACCGAGAGCCAACAATGAAAAGCGGTGCCAGGCCACTTTTATCTAAACCACGTCCCTTCCTCTTCTATCAATCCTCTTTGAAAAGAGGGGCTCGACTATTTTCCCGTTGGTCCCGTTGCCCGCTTGATTATCCGCTTCCCGATAATTAGCCCGCCGAGATAGCCTAGCCCTCCTGATCCTCTGGGCCAATTGCAATCTTCTCCCGGAGCCGTTATCGGTTTCTCTCCACGTATTATTGATTATTGCGAATTGATGGGCGAGAGGAGGCGAGGCGGGGAAAAGTAGGACGGTGGCGCGGCCACGACAAAGGAAAAGGAGCACGACCACGCGCTTTCTTAGAGAGTCCCCTCACCCATTCCACGTATAATTGCGCCTCGAGATCTCTGGAATTTGTCTCTGTTGTGTGTCGTTGCCTGGAGGATGAGCACGCGCGCACTCGCCGGGCCCGCCAGGAATTATTGTTCGAGTGGCGGCGCGCAATCGGCGATATTAAGCAATAGGTTACAGTTATAGTAGGAAGTCCTCGGCTGACCTTTCGCCGAGGGACGTGCCTAATGTATTATCGATTTGACCCCCTCGCCAATATATATATATATATATACATATAATCCCAAGAACAATCATGCCTTCTATGTGCTCTCCTCTCTGCCACACATCTTTCCAACATTCTTCCTTAAAAGGCACTCTAATTTTTCATAGCATTCAAACTCAAATCCTCTCCAATATCCAATCAAGCGACTAATACCTGCGCAGGGTCCTCTACAATTTCCAGAAGTCCGCGCAACTCGTGAAAGAAATTCGTGTCTTGTGATTCATTGCGCAGCGCTCCCGAGCGAAAGGATGTGCGCTGATAAAAAGCGTGTCCAGTCCTCGCTGCTTGAACTGAAAGGCGGCGGTGGTGGTGGTGGTGGTGGGTTGGACCGAGATGGGGAAGGTTGGAGACAATCGCAAAAATTATCCTTATGACGTGTAATGACTGGAATTCTTTTAAGGGCCTGACTGAGCGATCCGCCGCCGCCGTCCTCCGCTATTCTATCCGGGCTCTGCTCTTAAAGGCAAAAGGAATGCCAGTCCCGATCATAGCTCGGCTCTTTCGGGCCCCGGTGATAGAGGTCCGCTGCCGACAGTTGCGGAATCTGCCCTTCCTCTCCCTCTCCTCTCTTCCCTCCCTTCTCCCACTCGGCCGCCCTTCCCCTGCATCCATTCCTCACCTATACTATAATACACCCTACGCCGCGCCGTCGTACACCTCCTACCTGATCGACCTTAGAAGAGAGTTTCTCTCTCCGCGGATCTCCTCGATCCGGCGATCTCTTCCTCCCGACCTCGTGCGCGCTTCGCTACTCTCTCTCCCTCCCTCTCCCTCTCTCTCAAGGTACTTGCACACTGATCCAACCGTCATTTCCATTCATCGTTTCAATCTGGCGAGGATATGGGTGAGAGCAGGGGTTGCCCAGGGTTTGGTAATTAAAAAAAGGTCGGGTCGAAGGTAATTTCTGGGAAGGATTCCAGTTTGCTCGTTGGGGATTTCTGTGTCTTTTGGTAAACGAATGTCGAAGGAGGTGGCGGAGGAGGAGGCCGGGATGAAAATGTTGTATCGCAAGATATTCTGTAAGCGAGTCCGCAGACGAGCGCGGTTAAGGCGGGGAGAACAGATTGCCCCGCGCGAGGAATTCCATGTGAACAAGTTCAAGCCTCGTTCTGAGAATGAGTGGAGCCTTGGGTGTACTTGTACGCAGTAACACAGAGCTCCGCTATGCCGGGAACGCCGGTGTGAACGTACCTTCATTCTTCAGGCCCTCTTCCTCCCGGCATCCTATTCCCCTCCTTCTCTACTTGTCTCTCGGAGAGGCTTTCGTCCTTCTCTCGCCTGGTTCCGCTTTATCCCTGGCACTCTCGTTCTTTTGACTTCGGTTCTTCTTCTTCGGCTTTGCCCTCTCGTCCTCGTCCTCATCCTCCTCCTCCGCCGCCGCCACGTCCTCCTCCTCCTCTTTCTTCCTCGCCTTCTTTCTCCCGGATAGCCTGGTCCGCGCGCTCCCTTCGGCCTCTCCTTGTCATCCAGACTGCTCTCGGGGCAACCGTCACTTTTTGCAAACGTCCCCAAGCCCTCCTTAATCAAACCGTGCCCACCTCCGCTTTATTCTTTTATGCCGCCACCGCGTGTCGATCCCTCCTCGCTCGCCGGGCATCCTCTCTGGAATCGCATCGCAGCATCCACCGGACGACTTCCGAGCAAATTCGAGATACCTTCTCCTCCACCTCCACCTCCACCTCCTACTCTTCCGCCGATCTTTCTCTCCCACGGAAGCCTTCGCGTACCGATCGTCCCTGCGATCGTCGCCGCCCTGTCCAATAATATCTTCAGCTTCCAATCTATCCTGAAGCGGTGTCCTCGGGGGTAGCGAAAACGGGGTGACTCGCGCAACCCAGCATCCACCGCGAGAATCCACCACTCTCTCTCTCTTTCTCGGAGCCGGCTCTCATCAGCACTCGGCGCTGGATTAAAGCTCGTTAAAAACTGATGAAGGCGCGTTCTTGCGCAAAAGCGAGCGCGGCGGTAGTGGGGGATACATTAAAGCCACCGGACATGATTAAGCACGGCCCTTTCGAAGATTGTACGAGGTTACTCGAACATCGCTCGCCCGCCGAGATTAACGTCGTGGAAATACGGATTTTAGCATCTCCGGAGACGGCAAATTCGCTGATTTACGAGGTAAACCGGGCGGCGGAATGAAAAATGATAGAAAGCTCTCGAATTAAGGTAACCGCGCAATGGGGAATTTCGCGCGGCATACAAACGATCGAAGGAAACGAGCCTGACGTTAATACCTGCTAAACGCACTCGGTAATAATTATTTATACGTTGGAGCAATGGTAGAAGATAGTAGGAAGCAAGCACATCAGGCGGATGTTCATGGGGTTTCGTTTTAATGCTCAGGATAGAAACGATAGATCACAAAGACACCTTGTTGCGGGCCAGCGGGGGCCTTGGAATATTATTATCTTATCCCAACTATCCACGCTCTCACCCTCTCCATCCTCGTATGAATATGGTAGTGGTAAATGATTCGAATGAATAATGCAAACACTGGCGACGGACGAGGAGGCGGTCGAGCTCTGGCAGAGCTCGACTTTTGATTGAAATATGTTTATTCAGGGACGAGTCGAGAGAGCACAGCACTCTCCCACTCTCTCTCCCTCTCTCTCACCGGCAGTAACTTTAATTCCAACGATTGTTTATTCGCCGAGCAGGCTCGCCCTTGTTTTCTCAAGTCGACTGAAGTGTATTCGATGAAGGAGGAGTGGACGCTGCTGGTGGAAAGATCGAGCTCGAATTCGCTTATTCTTTTTCCAGGTGACTGACACGAATGACAACGCGCCGAGCTTCCAGAGCAGCGCGTACTCGTTCGACGTGGCGGAGAACATGCCGAGAGGAAGTCGAGTCGGCCAGGTCGTCGCCGCTGACGCTGACGCCGACGGGCCCAATAGTCAGATCAGTTACACACTGATCTCCGACTGGGCGAACGACGTCTTCTCCCTGAATCCGAGCACCGGCGTCTTCACGCTCACCGCCAGCCTCGATTACGAGCAGGTATTAAAGCTCTTCCAGGAGGAAAACTGGAGCACAGGATTTTCGCTTTAGCAGATCAATCGAGTGAGATTGAATGGAGGCTGCTCGCAGGAAGTCTAGTAGAGTCACCGTCGAATTCTAGCCCCGAGGAGAAGACTATGCCTCCCTGCACCTTGGAAACACCCTATCCGCCCGAGGCTACGATTATAACCATGAACACGCCTCTACATTCAAGCTCGAGCGCGCGCACCTATTATGTTACCTCTCGGTTATAAGGCAGAGCGCTAGAATTTAGGGTTTAACGCTAACAGTCCGACAGATCGATGAACAGACGTTTTTAATGGGAGGCCGCTGCTGCGTTCCGGAGACAAGCCGTACCATTATTCTTCGAGACGCACGCGTATCCATCGCTATCTTTCTCTCCCTCTCTCTCTTTCTCTCCAGTAGCGTGCGGCCCCACAATCTTATCTTTCCCAGTAGTGCTTTCCGATAGTTCACCGAATTCTTCCTGGCTCCAGCCATTATTCTAATAGATCGATGAACTTAACCACTGTCTAATTAAATTGACGAGGTTATCGCTTATTGCTCGAAACATTGCTTCATTTCCATCGACAATGAAGTTCCAAGACTTCTGTTGTTTTTTTTTCCCGTCACGAAGTCATTAGTTGGGAATGGAAGAGGGCACGAAGGCGCGGCGAGTAAATCCGTAGAGATCTATCGGGAAGGATGAGAAAAAGTACGAGGGTACGGCGCGGCGTGGACGCACGAGGGGGAGGGCGAGGGGGAGGATGGGGGATGGTTTATAGAACCCTTCATCATCGTAATGCCTGGCGAGATGCAGTCGGGCATCATTACGAGACCGTGAAACACGCGCTCGCGCGGGCCACGCTCCGAGTAGTCGGACAGATCGAAATGCTGGAATAGCACGCCACTTTCGCGAAACTCGTATTAGCCCTTACAAAATGCTTAAGTGCGCCTCTTAAAAGAACCTGTTGGCTGGCTCGGCGAGGACTAGTCGCGCACACCGAGCCCGATGATAGGCTGCCGTAAATAATGCTCGTTACTAGCCGGACAATTTATTAAGGGGCGAGGAGCCGCTTCCGAAAAGGAACTCCAAGGATCATCTTTCTCGATCGGACGCGCCTGATGGGAGTATTGATTTCGGCAGGTTCAGCATTACATTCTGGTGGTTCAAGCGACAGACGGGGGTGTGCCAGCCCTGTCCTCGACTGTCACCGTCTACTGCAACGTGGTCGACCTCAATGACAACGCTCCGATCTTCGAGACGGGGCCCCATGCGGCGGACATCGTCGAGAACGCTACCATAGGCACACACGTCCTCACGGTAACTGCCCAGGACCTCGATTCCGGCGACAATGGCAGAGTGATCTACGCGGTGGCTGGCGGAGACGACAATGGGGATTTCGGGGTCGCTGCCAATGGCACCCTTTACACACGCAAGCTCCTCGACAGGGAAAGCAAACCCCTTTACAATCTGGTTCTAAGCGCCACTGATAGTCCTCTGCCACCTCTGCGATCCTTATCATCCACTGTTCAGGTACTAGTTTATGTTACGTCAGTTGTATTAAGATCGTGTTTATATGAGAGTGAGGCTGTCTCCGGCAATGGGGACTCGTGTCAAGACAAGTCCTCGGGAATGATAGTTTAAGAGTGGAAAAGGGGGGCGGCGAGGAGAGGCCGACATCCGTTAGGCATGGGACAGGCATTCGATAGAAAGGAGTTTCTGCCCACATTCTTCATTGTGAGTGCCAGCGAAAAATCGTCATAGGCTAGCGCGGACGTCGGTATTCGACGAATGAATCACGCCCCGGGAGTCCGGCACTCCAGGTCTCTCTCTCTCTCTTTCTCTCTCTTCCTTTCTCTCTATCTGGCGAGATCGAAAGATAAGAGTCGATCGGAGCCGCGCACAGCTAGGACAATTATTTGAGTTCGTCAGGCAGGTAGCGGCACGCCCGCACCCCGATTCCACTGTTTCTCTCCGAATGGAGATTTATAACAGGAGAATTGTCTAATCCCCTCCATCGACAATGGAAATAGGTGACTGTGGTGCTGTTGGACGTGAACGACATGTCGCCGGAATTCATATCGCCGACGAGGATCTCGATAATCGAGAATGCGCCGAGTAACACGGTGGTGATGGCCATAAAGGCCGTCGACAGGGACGAGGGCCGAAATGGCTACGTCGAGTATTCCCTCGAGGATGGAAGTATGCCCTTCACGGTGGGCCCGGTCGACGGTCTCCTTCGGGTCTCCGGATCCCTTGACCGAGAACTACGCTCCAACTATACCCTCGAGATCACAGCCAAGGATCGCGGCGACCCACCCAAATCATCCTCCACCACTGTCACCGTCACCGTCCTAGATGAGAATGACAATTCGCCTCTCTTTGACCCCAGACAGTATTCAGCTACCGTTGCTGAGAATGCGAGTATCGGCGCCAGTGTACTTCAAGTTAGTACTCACAGAAATAGAACCGTATATTTTTCCCGTGGAAATTTCTATTTTTCTATGGGCTGTTTTATTCGAATTAGGTGTCTGCCATGGATAGAGACGAGGGTGCCAATGGCAGAGTGCGTTATAGTATTTCTTTGGGCGATGATAATCGAGACTTCACCATATCCGAAGACGGTGGAGTTATCAGGGTGGCGAAGAACTTAAACTTCGAAAGAAAGTCGAGGTATCATTTGACCATTCGTGGGGAGGATTGCGCTGCCGAGGTTGGAGAAACACCGAGAGGAGACACCGCCCAAGTTACTATTACTGTCTTGGACATCAATGACAATGCCCCAGTATTTCTGGACTCGCCATACTTGGCACATGTCATGGAGAACATGGTGCCTCCCGGTGGAGGATTCGTCATACAAGTAATTAATTAATTCTCAATCAATCACCCTTAATTTCCCATATAAAAAAATTCCCCTTGTCCAAACAATAAATTAAAAAAATTCTGACAGATTCCTTGTGCAAAGACTGAGTGATTTCTGTAAATAATGTTGAAATAAAAATGGTTTATCCAGGTAAAGGCGTACGACGCGGACACTCCTCCTTACAACGACCAAGTGAGGTACTTCCTGAAGGAGGGGGACACGGACCTCTTCCGTATCAATGCGAGCACCGGGGACATATTTCTACTGCGGCCTTTGGACCGAGAATTGGTACCTGAATACACCCTCACCCTGGTCGCCATGGACACCGGTGAGTACTGGCACTGGTACTACGAGAAAAGAGAGAAATATCATATTATCCTTCGGCGGGCTAGTATTAGTGGGACGCGATTGAATAGCCGAAAGGAACGAGGCAGGGCCCTGCGTTAAATGGCTGTTGAAGCGCGTTCGCCGAAACTCGAATTTCTTAGGCGTTAATTAAGCGAACGAAAAATTGGGCCGTGGAACACGATACCGCTGAAAGGAAGTTCCCTCGCGGGAAAAAAGAGGAGGCTGCCACGGCGAGAGAAAGAGAGATAGGGAGGGAGGGAAAAAAATGGGGGGGAAGGAGGGTTCATAGTGAGAGAGTAGGAGGAGGACGAAACTAAAGGGACCAAGTGTAGGAGAGATCGCGCGGAGAGAATCGTTGTACGAATCGGACAGAGGGCGGCTGAAGGAGGGAAGCTTTTGAAGGGAGCAGCAGCAGCAGCAGGAGCAGCAACAGGAGCACTGTTGGCGAGCTCTCGTGGAAGAGCCGGAGCTGCTAAATAGGCGTGTACCTTATAGGATCGGCACAAAGAGCGGCATTGAAAGGGTGGCCGGCGGAGAGCATTCTTTGCGCGGAATATTTTTCCGGCCACCTTACTGACCGGTCTCGGGGCCCCGTGTAAACTGGTTGCGAATTAGCGCGCACAAAAGACTTAATTATGTCGGGATTGGCACTCGGAACGAAAAAAGCGTAGAGAAGCAGAGAGCGCGCCGCGCGCGGCACCGCCGCCGCCGCCGCCGCGGTGGCGGTGGCGGTGGCGGCGGCGGGCAGGGCGTCAACAAAAAAGGACTCGAATAATCTATGCCACGGACTCCCGGGAATAATTTGCCCCCACACCTTCGACATACCGCCTCTTCCTTTCTATGATATCGCTTCCTAATCTCCTCCGACCTGCCTGCCCATTGAAATCATTGTTGAGTCATCCGTGCGCGCCCCTCCCTCCCCTCCACGGTTGCGCCCGAACCGCCAACCTGTGTAAAGGTCCAGTTTCAAGCGCACCAGCAATTAGACATCCTGGGAACGATCGCGTAGCGCGTGTGACGCCTATCAAAGTGTCAAGCCGTCGCGCACCGGCGAAACAATGCCGGAGATATGGGATGGGTTTAAGTAATGAGCGGTAATATACAAATTGGATATAAATTTGTGGGTTGTTCGATGAGATTCTTTAAGCGGTGGGCAGTTCCTCAGCGAGCGCGGGCACCGCTCTTTTTTTTTCCGTCCTTCCTCTACGAAGCCAGTAGTCCCCTCCGAGGAGCGCAGCTGGATATATGCTGGACCACGATGCCCATCGTAGAATCGGCCCATCGGAGCATCGGCATGGGCCCGATGGCCCAATCGGTCCCCGCCGTGGTAGACAAGCCTGCAGAGTTATGACGCGCGATTATGATAATCGCTCTCGAATGCCTTCCTCTACCATCCTCCGCTTCTTCCACCTTTCCCTCCCCTCCCGCTCGCCTGCCCGCTCCCTCTCCCGCCCTCCTGCTCTCTTATTCCCCTCCAGCGTCCTCCGCATCGCCCGACTCTCATCCCCCGTCGACCTGCACAACTCCCCCTGCCC
Source organism: Ectemnius continuus (assembly GCA_910591665.1). Classification (NCBI taxonomy): domain Eukaryota; kingdom Metazoa; phylum Arthropoda; class Insecta; order Hymenoptera; family Crabronidae; genus Ectemnius; species Ectemnius continuus. The sequence continues at coordinate 1,860,134 of OU342866.1, forward strand.
ACTACCACTGCCGCCACTCTTCCCTTCCCTTTCTCGCCCTCTCTCACTCACTCTATCCTGGGCCCCCGCGTTTTTGGGACCCTCGCTTTAAGGACACTCCGCACTCCCCGCTTCCTCCCGCGGCGCTGCATCTTCTCACGTTCTCACGAAAAGCACTGGGACTTATAATCATCAATTAACACTGCTAGAGACACCTTTAGTTTAATCCTCGGCCGGTGGAATGCTGATTTTTTAATGTTTGATTCCCCCTGCACTAAAAGTGTACGCGCGACACTGACTTTAAGATATGCTGGGCATGAGGCCCCGAGACAGAATCTCTCTCTCTCTCTCTCTTTCTTTCTTACTCTGGCAAGCTCCTCTACACGGGCCCGGTCTCCCCTCCCCGGCCCTCGCCGATCCCGACAGGTCTCTCGCGCATTATATTCTATTTTATTCATACGCGAAGGAGACGGCCGTCATGCTGGGCCCAACACCCCAGCCCAAAGTGGAGTGTATTAACCCCAGGATAACTCCAGTTTCCTCCCAAGCGAGAGCCACACCTTCGCGCTCTCCTTACCACCGGGCGACAATCGGGCCCCGGCGTCCGCTTCGCCCTCGTTGAACATTTAATCGGGGCCTGATCTCAGCGCCATTGGCAAATCGTGATATCATAAGACGGCGGCGGCCTAGAATAGCGCCGCGGCACAAGGAAAAAAGGCGCCCCCCTGGTAAATAAACGCTTGACTGGCTGGTCACTTATTTATCAGGATATCGGGAGCACGACACACATGTCGCTCCACTGGTTCATTTATCAAGGCGAGTCTATCAGGCACGCGAAACTCTCTCCCGAACCCGGGGCCCGAATACTTCGGGGGGGACTTCGTGATCGTCGGAACTCCCCGCTCAAAAGTGCGAGCACTCTTTCGTTAAGCGGCTATATGGTAGTTATTAAGGGAGCCTCGAGTCTCTCGCCGCGTGCGTTGAAAAGAGAGAAGAACAGAGCTGAATTGTGAAGCGAGGGAGAGAGGGAGAGAGTGGGAGAGGGGGCGCGCGTGATTGAACGATATACGATTGTAAAGGCGCGTGGCCCAGGGCCAGGCGATACGGTCGGCGTGCAATCAGAGAAATCAGGTCCCCCGGAGAATAATGGGCCGTTTTAGGCGGCGTAATTAACGGCCGCAGGTACCACCCGCCCCGATACTTTGTTCGATCGCGATTCTACATCTCTCTTAATGATAGCCATCTCAACCGATAGACACTGTCCACTTCGCCGGGATCCCCGCCTTACACTTACAAGCACACTCTAGTCTTATTAATCGTTTCTTACCAATCTCGTCAGGGATTCGTAATTAATTCGTCTTAACGATGAAATCTTAGCTAATATCGCCCGGTGTAATACTCTCGCGCACTTTCTCCGCGCGGCATTCAATTTAAACGACCTATAAAAGGGTAATGCGGCTTGTTAACTTTGTCGGATGATCCACTTGCTGGCGAGGAATAATGCCCGGGATATGATAGCCTCTGAGATAATACCGGCTACGACAACCTGGCTGATGATCCCTTCTCTCCGATAGGATCTCCACCCTTAACTGGATCGGGGATAGTCAGGATAGTGGTACTCGATGTCAATGATCACAGCCCCGAGTTCAGCAGGCAGGAATACAGGGCGACTGTCACGGAGAATTCGCCCTCAGGGACTTGGGTGACGAAACCACACGCAACTGACAAGGACGATGGACTCAATGCGAAAATCAGGTAGAATTCCTAGAGTTCCTCTGTCGACGCGCCAATGCAACCAGTGTCCTAAGAGAAATTGTTCCTTCGAGCAGATATAGTTTGCTAGGCGAGAAATCTGAACGATTCTCGGCGGACGCCGAGACAGGCGAAGTATTTACGATGGTGCCATTGGATCGAGAGCAGACTTCGGTCTACCATTTAACACTTGTCGCTCAGGATTCAAGTCCTACAGAACCGCGAGCGTCAGTTGTGAATCTGACGATTTTTGTGAAGGACGTGAACGACAATGCACCGAGATTTTCTAGTCCCAGATATACAGCTTATGTTCCAGGAAGTACCAAGCCAGGTAATGATTGTTATTTTATTATTTCCTTATTAATTAAGGAACAGGAATTGATTGGAGTATTTGGGGCACAGGAGACTTCGTATTCGGTGCGAAGGCAGTGGATGATGACGACGGGGAGAATTCCCGCATCGTCTATCAACTACAGGGCCTCGATTCCGAGCGGTTTGCGATCGACTCGAACAGCGGTGTAATCAGAGCCAGGCAGGAGCTGGCGAGCGACGAGACCACTTACCAGCTCCAGATCCAAGCGTCTGATTGTGGCGCTGAGCCGCAGTCGGTCACTGCCGACCTGGTGATACACCTGTGGGAGAGACAGTTGTTCCCGAGCTTCCGGCCGACCATAAGCACGCGGTTCACCCTGCCGGAAAACGTGCCGGAAGGAAGAGTGATCACGAAATTGAGCGCGACCACCCCGAAGGTCGGAGCCGCCAGTAACCTGATCTATGGAATGGCCGGTGGCAACGTTGGCGACGCCCTCAGGATCGATCCACAGAGCGGCGAAGTCCTCGTCGCTTCCGGATTCGATTATGAGACCGCACCGCACTACGAAGCTTGGATAGAAGTTCGGGATTCGGATACACCGGCTTTAAGAAGCGTCGTGCAACTCCTTGTCAATGTGACCGATGCCAATGACAACGCACCGGTTATGGAAGCTTGTATTTATAATGCCACCGTGCCAGAAGACGAGTACCCGCCTCTGTTCGTTAGCAAAGTCCTGGCAAAGGACAGGGACTCCGGTGAGAACGGACAGGTGACTTACCATCTGGTCGACGACTTCTCCGAGACTTTCGTCATCGATCCTGACACCGGTGAAGTCAATACCAATGCGAAATTGGATCGTGAAGAGGTACGTCTTCGCCCGAGACCTCATAAATGTACCATTTTTTCCGAGAGTTAATTAATTCTCTGTCGCTTTTTTTCCAATAGATCGCTTCGTACGAATTAATTGTCGAGGCCAGAGACCAAGGCCAACCACGTCTAACGGGCACCGCGACCATTCTCATCACCGTACTCGACAAGAATGATAATCCTCCGCAGTTTACTCGGCTCTTTAGTGTGAACGTCACGGAGAACGCGGAGATCGGCACCTTCGTAATACGAATCACGAGCAGCGACTTGGATATCGGCCAGAATGCGAACGTCACTTACAGCTTTACTGAGAATCCCGGGAGGAAATTCTCGATCGACGCACTCAGTGGCAATGTCACCGTCGAAGGCCATCTTGATCGAGAGGAACAAGATGAATATCTCTTGAAGGTATACGATTTAACAGAGAATGACAATTTTTAACTTCCTAATTAAATCGAACCTTCTTTCAATATTAATATAATTATTTATTATTTAGATCGTAGCAGCTGATGGTGCTTGGAGGGCGGAGACTGCTCTGACGATCACGATTCAGGATCAAAACGATAATCCACCCGAGTTCGACGAGGAGTCTTACCACTTCCATTTCCCGGAGCTGCAGGCTCCGGTTTCCCACGTGGGTCAGGTGACCGCTATAGACCGAGACAAGCAAGGCCCGAATTCCGTAATATCTTACAGCCTCCTGCAACCCTCGGACCTATTTACGGTCGACCCAGCCACGGGAGATGTTTTCAGCAAGAGAACCCTTCGATACAAACATTCGAATCGACCATCCTCCCCTGAAAACCTTTACTCTCTCACAGTGGTAGCCACTGACAATGGAAAACCACCCATGTCTTCGAGAACAGTGGTCCACGTGAGTGTCGTCGATGCGAATAACAATGCTCCCAGATTCGAACAAAGATCCTACCTTTCCCCCGTTCCCGAGAACTTCGGGGTTGGCAAACGATTGGTACAATTAATCGCGAGCGATGACGCGGACTTCGGTGTGAACGCCGAGATTAGTTATCATTTAGTGAGTGTCAATGGCAGTGAATATTTTTCAATAGAAGAGAAATCCGGCTGGGTGTATGTGCGCAAGAGTTTAGTGGGCATAGCGGTTGGAACAACATTTCTACTGAAAGCTCAAGCAATCGACAAGGGTGTGCCACCCCAAAAGGACGAAGTTCCATTGAGTTTAATTATATCCGGGGAGAATAGACACGCGCCCACGTTCGCTGCCATAAGATATCAAGTAAGAGTGCCAGAGAACGAACCTGTGAACACTACTATTTTGACTGTGAGCGCGAGTGATGGCGATGACGGACCAAACGGAATGATCAGGTACAAAATATCCGCTGGGAACGAGAGGAACGAGTTCTCCGTTCACTCGATCACCGGAGCGATTACTATTCTCGAGCCCCTTGATTACGATCTGGTGCAGGAATACAGACTGAACATCACGGCGACGGATTTGGGCTTCGAGCCAAGGCACGCGGTCGCTACGTTGACAGTCAATGTCTCTGACATCAATGATAATCCACCCACCTTCAATCAGAGTGTTTACGAGGCTTATCTCCCGGAGAACTCTAGTCCAGATAGTTTTGTTTACAAAGTCGTTGCTAGAGACATTGACTCACCGAAATACGCGGTGGTCCAGTATAAAATTCTGGGTGGCACTGGCAAGGATCACTTCCGGATCCAAGAAGACACTGGGACGATCACTTCACTTATTAGCTTCGATTACGAGGAAGCGAATGAATACACACTCGATATTGTCGGGGCGAATCCGGATTCATCTCCGCAAATGGTTGGATTCACAACTGTTCACGTCCACATAACAGGCGTCAATGAATTCTATCCGAAGTTTATTCAGTCAGTGTTCCACATGGATGTGTCTGAAAGCGCGGAGGTTGGAACTTCGGTCGGACTCGTTCAAGCGACGGATCAGGATTCCGGGGAGGACGGTCGTGTTTACTATTTGTTTGTCGGCTCGTCCAACGATCGCGGATTCTCTATTGGCTCCGAGACTGGAATCATTAGGGTTTCGCGGCGATTGGATCGAGAAACACAGAACAGAGTCGTGTTGACTGTAATGGCAAAGAATGGCGGTGGCATCCGAGGCAATGACACCGACGAGGCACAAGTCATTGTATCGATACAAGACGGCAATGATCCACCAGAATTCTTACAAAGCACTTACGACGCTATTGTCAGCGAAGGGGCAGTTTACGGTACACGAATCCTAACAGTGCGAGCTGTCGACAAAGACATCAAGCCTCAAAACAATCAATTCTCATATTCAATCATTAGTGGGAACTTGGGACAAGCCTTCAAGGTTGATCCCCAAACAGGAGACATTGAGACTGCGAAACAATTAGACAGGGAAACAATCCCTGCCTATGACTTAACAATAGGAGCGATTGACACTGGTTCTCCGCCACAAACAGGCACTGCCATGGTTCACATCGAACTTCTAGATATAAATGACAATGGCCCAGTGTTCGATCCACCAGAAGTGATCGGATACGTCAGTGAAAACGAACCAGCTGGCACTAGTATAATGACTCTCAGTGCGACTGACCCTGACTTACCCCCGAATGGCGCACCCTTCACGTATAGATTGATTGGAGGAAGACAGAGCGAAGTAGTGACTTTAGACAAACACACAGGAGTCCTTAGGACTACCAGGAGCCTTGACAGGGAAAGTATGCCGCAATTGGATCTAGTCGTCGAAGTGGAGGACTCCGGAGTCCCTCGGATGCGAAGCGAACATACCATCACTGTCATATTAACCGATCAAAATGACAGTCCGTCCACTCCGAGATCGGTGCACGTGATTGTGCACTCCTTCAACGGGCAAATCCCCATAGGAAAGATAGCTGACGTTCATCCGAATGATCCTGACATTACTGGGAGCTATTCCTGCAAGATTCTGCAGGGTTCGAATTCAAGAGTACTTAGCATTCCGTCGGCTTGCGATCTTCATACCAGAAAGATCACTCCAGGTTCGTAGCTTCATCTAGTAAATTATATTCTAATCTTAGAACTGGTTTATTAAATATATTTCGCATGATTTTTCAGGAGTGGGATATTCTTTGAGTGTCTCTGGCAATGATGGTCGTCATCCGGACGTAGTCTCGAAGGTCACCGTCGAGTTTCTCGTCTTTTCGAACGCGACCATAGAAAATAGCGTGACGTTGCAAGTCTCCAAGTATCAGGCAAAGGATTTCCTTAGTCAGAGCTATCGTGCACTTTTGGATCTCCTCCAGGAGGAAGCAGATGTCGGTGATACTCTTAAAATATTCAGTATTGGAGAAAATGGGTCTGATTTGAACATCCATTTGGCTGTTGAATCGCAACAAGGTAAATTGTTATATTTCAGAGATCAGAAATTATTTTATATCTTCCATTAATCGATTTATTATAATTCGATATAGGCTTCCGCAATAAATACGAGGTCGCTGAACTGTTGACTCGAAATCGAGAGAAGATTCGATCGTTATTCGAAGGTCTAGCTTTCACCATCGCTTATTCCCCATGCAAGAATATTCCATGTGAGAACGGTGGCAGTTGCAGTGACAAACTAGTCATGTACGATGATGCTAGGATCACCGATAGTCAGGCATTAATTCTGACCTCCCCGAAAATGATGCACGAGATGGTCTGCAGATGTCGAGATGGATTCACTGGCGAGAGATGCGAGAGGAGACAAGATCCTTGCTCGCCAAACCCTTGTTTACAGGTTTGCACAATCACCAATTATCCCTCAGTCAATAATTCTTAATAATTCCCAATAATTCTCAAAATGTCTTTCGACTTCAGGGAGGACAATGTCGTCGAATGGGTTACGATTTCCAATGCACCTGTCCAATCGATCGCGAAGGGAAATTATGCGAGCTTGAACGAGGCGATGCTTGCGCAAGCAACCCTTGTCGCAATGGGGGTTCCTGTAGGAAAAGCCCTGACAGTTTTAGTTTCTTCTGTCTGTGCAGAGCAGGTTACAGAGGAAATCATTGCGAGGCTGTCACTGACTCTTGCAGGCCGAATCCTTGCTTATACGGTGGTTTATGTGTCGGAGAAAAGCCAGGGTAAATTAACTTTAATTTATTCTTCAGGATTAAAATCCTTTGCGAGGAATTAAATAAATTTTTTTTATAGTTATAGATGCAGTTGTCCGGAAGGTCGTTATGGAAGACATTGCGAAAGGTCGACCTTTGGTTTCGACGAATTATCCTACATGGCTTTCCCTGCCCTTGATTCCAATACCAATGATATAACAATAGTGTTTGCCACCACAAAACCCAACGCATTACTTTTGTATAATTATGCCCCGCAAACCACTGGTCGTTCAGACTTTGTCGTGTTGGAATTAGTGAATGGGAGAGTCGCTTTTTCATACGGGGGTGCCAGAAGTGCCATCACTTCTGTCACCATAAAAACTGAGAAGTCAGTGGCCGATGGCGAGTGGAGGAAAGTTACGGCTACGAGGAACGGAAGGGTTGTTTCTCTGAGTGTTTCAATGTGCAGGGAACACGGGGATGTTTGCGACGACTGCAAACCTGGCGATGGTACTTGCTACGCTGACGATGTTGGACCGACGAGGTTTGTATTTCACAATCTTTATGATTATATTAAATATTCTCGTTTCTTATTTGTTCTATTTTGTCAACAGCACTTTGAACTTTAACAACAATCCTCTTTTATTGGGCGGTCTTGAAAATGCCGATCCCGTTCTTGAGAGACCCGGACAGGTTCATTCGGATGACTTTGTTGGTTGCATTCATTCCGTTTCGATAAATGGACGAGCATTGAACCTTTCGAATCCACTCACATCGCGTGGAGTAAAGTCAACCTGTGTCAGGTCGAAGAAGAATCCTTGTCTCAGGGATGAGAAGAGTACCATTTCGGTTTGCGGTGCTAATTCTCAGTGTTACGATCGCTGGCATCAAGTCACTTGCCAATGCGGTTCTATGACATCTCCAAATTGCGAGGGTGCATTGGAACCAATTACTTTGAGCGATGGTGGATACGTCGAGTTCAAGGTATGTTTTTAATTGGATATTAATTCTTGCACAATTGAAAATTGAGTCTAATTTAATTGGGAATAAAATTCTATTTGTCACAGGTCTCGGAGAAACATAGAAGAATGCAATTATTAGAGTATCTTTATGGAGGTTCGACTTTATGGCACGGACAACGTGCCAAACGTGCCGCGAACGATGAGACAAGCTTTATGACTAATCCCTCGCCAGTCAAAACAATAGGATTAATGTTCAGAACCGTGAAAGCCGACGGAATCCTCATTTATGCCGCTACAAATAAACATTTCACATCGATCGAGGTTTGTTTACCTATGGTGATTTGCTGTGGCTCAAATTTAGGAAGGAAATAACCTTGTATTTTATGTTACAGCTCCGAAGCGGTCAATTGCTGTACTCTTCTTTATTGGGATCACCAGTCAATATGTCAGCGAGTGTCGAAGGAGGCCTTGCCGATGGCCATTGGCACAATTTAACTCTCCACTCTTATTCCCGAGGTCTTCGATTATTAGTGGATGGAGTTCAAGTAGGAGACGAGTTGGATTCAGCTGGTGTTCACGATTTCCTCGACCCATACTTATCAGTCATTTCAATCGGAGGCATCACTCAGGATTTATACTTCGTTCACGGTGGTCTCTCCAAGAGTTTCGAAGGTTGCCTCGCTAATTTCACAATCAATCACGAGATTCAGCCGTTCAATGGCTCAGGTTCTATCTTGAAGGAAGTAGTGTATCATGGGAAAGTGAGCACTGGATGCAGAGGACCAATTGGCATAAGTGCAGCGGCCGCAGCGGATCCACTCAGTATAGGAATCACTCTGGTCATTGTTTTCTTCGTCATTCTTCTCGTAGCGATCTTAGTCAGCTTCATAGTGTTCCGTTTGAGAAGACAGAACAAGGAGAAGTCAGCACCCTCAGTTGTAAACAAGAATACGAATGCCATCATGACAGGGAATCCGCTTGTTGGTGCTGGCAATGACAATCTCATGTCTCGCCATGAGAACACATACATTTCTGACAATTCCGATCTACGTGGCGTGGGACACATGGGTCCGGAGTTGATATCGAAGAAATACAAAGAGCGCGAAATCAATTCTAGCGGGGAACACAGGCCTCAGAGACCAGACATCATCGAACGCGAAGTCACCAAATCACCACCGATTCGGGACGAACATCCACCACTTCCTCCGCCTACCCAATCGTCTTTACACTCGCACGAACATAATCCTGAGCCAGATATGCCCGAGCATTATGATTTGGAGAACGCGAGTTCTATCGCACCGAGCGATATAGATATTGTCTATCACTACAAAGGCTATCGTGACGGCATGAGAAAGTATAAAGCGACTCCTCCGCCTATTGGAAATTATGGCAATCATCATAAACATGCCGGACAACAGCACAGACATACTGGTCCTTTCCCACCAAGGGCACTCCCACCACCAAATGTCAGTCAACCGCCAGGGCCAACACAGAAATTGTTGCAAAGTACTCCTCTCGCTAGATTATCGCCGAGTAGCGAACTCTCCGCGCAACAGCCGAGGATTCTTACTCTCCACGATATCAGTGGCAAACCCTTGCAAACTGCACTTTTGGCAACGACTTCTTCCTCCGGTGGAGTTGGCAAGGACGCTTTGAATTCCAACAGTGAGAGGAGTTTGAATTCACCAATCATGAGTCAATTGTCCGGTTCGACCGCGAGCAGGAAAGCTCCGCAGTCGAACAATGAGAATTCGGTGAACAATGTGTCATCGGGGCCAATGGGATTGACGGCTGAAGAGATTGAAAGGCTGAACTCGAGGCCGAGGACGTCCAGTCTGGTTTCAACCCTGGACGCAGTTAGTTCGAGCAGTGAGGCGAGAGGTCCTCCGACTCACGGACCCCTGCATCTTCACAGACGCCATTCACCGCCGGTCGAAAGGCTCGAGAGGAGGAATTCCTCGACGACCGACGAGAGTGGGAACGACAGTTTCACCTGCTCGGAGATCGAATACGACAACGCGTCCTTGGTGGGTGACAAGCGTTCCGATAATTTATTCGCCAAGCAGGCAGACGAGGAGGTGAATCAGAGGAGCAACGAATCCTCGCAGACGACCAAGCCGCCTTTGCCACCGAATGTCAACTACGACGGCTTCGACAGTTCATTCCGAGGCTCACTCAGCACCCTAGTCGCATCGGACGACGATTTGTCCAGTCACATGGGTGGCTTGTATCGACCAACCAATAATGGATCACCCTCGACAACCACCACCGCTCTCAGTTGGGATTACCTTCTCAATTGGGGCTTGAATTTCGAGAGTCTGGTCGGTGTGTTCATCGATATCGCCGAACTACCCGACAGTGCCAATCGTGTGCCAAGTACTCTTAGATTGCCAGCTAGTATACCGAAGCCATCCGAGGAGTACGTTTGAACGACGGTGCTTCGATCTCTCGCCAAGGACATCCCCTCGCTTCCTCCATTCCTTCCTAATTCCGATCGCGGTGGAACTTCCAATCCGTTACTAACAAAGAGTACAAGTCAAACGAGAGTAAGAGGATGTCCCGTGCGAGAGGCCAATTAGAATCGACGACCAGTTGGACTCTGATTTTAGTTTCTTAAGCGATAAGCCACGCTCCAAGCTCCATCCTGGATTAGGGGGATGTCGAGCTGAGGGCTTGTGGCGGGTCTTGCCATAATAATAGGGGAATTTCTTCATACGGGAATTAAATCGTCCCTCATTATCGTTACAGTAAAGACCGTCTGTTAGATGTTAAGTTGACGCGCCGGAATAATTGTGAATTTGTACATAAATCGCGTTCTTATTAATTGTCTCCGCACGTCCGCCCCCCTTTTTTCAATCAAAACGGATTTAGAGTGTAATTTTTTCATGGTGTGCGCCGTTCCCGCCGATGAAACGAGTGCGACTGTGTCGCGCGGGTTAATTTTAAAAGTAACTATTAAACAGCAGGGTTTTCGTATCTATAAATACGTCGTACTATAACGTGCCAGAGCTACTCGACACGGTCGCACCTCGAAAACACGGCGGGATCATCTCGTGCCCGAGTGCTTCTTGCCTCGGGCGAAAACGAGATCTGCCAGACTGACTTTTTCCTTCCTCTTTTTTATTGTTCTCGTATGTTTAGAGGAGCGCCGTGGATGCCGTGGCACCATGTGTCATTCACGGTGCCAGCGAATCGGCAAAACTTTGTAAATTAGTGCGAAATCACTCGTCTCCCCTTTTCTTCCCCATCCACCCACCCTTGTAAATATATCTCGCGCGTACGCCTGGCCTGTACAAAATGTATGAATGGTGCGTGTACTATCTCATATCATCCAGCGTATTTGTAATAAACGAGAAACATTTGTAAGAAAGAAGCTGACTTTTCATTATCCCTGAACATTATCCCTCGGACTGGGACGAACGCTTGATTTTTCGATTGCTCGTGTCTCAAAACGGATAAAAAACACAAATGTTGTGGGGGAAATGCCGGAATTCGACCGAAAACACATGGAAAACCGATCTGGAATATTTGATTTCAACGGTTTTCCTTATGTTTTTTTATCTTCCCGACCTTTCCCGGGGCTGAAACTTTGTAGAAAGTGTTTTTTTGCATCGAGGAAAACGTAGAAAAAATTCCAGAGCCCTAGCTCAAAATTCATTTTTTCGCAAATTTTTTAAGGCATACCCCTTCAAAAATTTTCGATTTTTCGAAGGTTCTGGGACCGGGACGAACGCTTGATTTTTCGATTGCTCGTGTCTCAAAACGGAAAAAAAACATAAATGTTGTGGGGGAAATGCCGGAATTCTGCCTAAAACACATGGAAAACCGATCTGGAATATTTCATTTCAACGGTTTTACCCATGTTTTTTTATCTTCCCGACCTTTCCCGGGGCTGAAACTTTGTACAAAGTGTTTTTTTGCATCGAGGAGAAAGTAGAAAAAATTCCAGAGCCCTAGCTGAAAATTCATTTTTTCGCAAATTTTTTAAGGCATACCCCTTCAAAAATTTTCGATTTTTCGAAGGTTCTCGGACCGGGACGAACGCTTGATTTTTCGATTGCTCGTGTCCCGAAACGGAAAAAAAACATAAATGTTGTGGGGGAAATGCCGGAATTCTGCCTAAAACACATGGAAAACCGATCTGGAATATTTCATTTCAACGGTTTTACCCATGTTTTTTTATCTTCCCGACCTTTCCCGGGGCTGAAACTTTGTAGAAAGTGTTTTTTTGCATCGAGGAAAACGTAGGAAAAATTCCAGAGCCCTAGCTGAAAATTCATTTTTTCGCAAATTTTTTAAGGCATACCCCTTCAAAAATTTTCGATTTTTCGAAGGTTCTGGGACCGGGACGAACGCTTGATTTTTCGATTGCTCGTGTCTCAAAACGGATAAAAAACATAAATGTTGTGGGGGAAATGCCGGAATTCCACCTAAAACACATGGAAAACCGATCTGGAATATTTCATTTCGATGGTTTTCCTCATGTTTTTTTATCTTCCCGACCTTTCCCGAGGCTGAAACTTGGTGGGGAATGTTTTTTTGCATCGAGGAGAAAGTAGAAAAAATTCCAGAGCCCTAGCTCAAAATTCATTTTTTCGCAAATTTTTTAAGGCATACCCCTTCAAAAATTTTCGATTTTTCGAAGGTTCTGGGACCGGGACGAACGCGTGATTTTTCGATTGTCCGTGTCTCAAACCGGATAAAAAACATAAATGTTATGGGGCAAATGCCGGAATTCTGCCTAAAACACATGGAAAACCGATCTTGAAAAATTGATTTCGATGGTTTTCCCCGTGTTTTTCGTACTTCCTGACCTTTCCCGGGGCTGAAATTTGGTAGATAATGTTTTTTTGCGCCAAAGAAGATACTATAAAAATTCCAGAGCCTTAGCTCAAAATTTTTTTTTCCCCATATTATTGGTGGTGATTCAAAAGCAAGTGACTCACTCTGTACATCGAGAGAGGTAATTAGACCTGAAGTATTACGAAGTGTAGTTCGATTTCGATAATATTGAGACCATGTGAACACCGTTTAAATGACTATCTGCTGATATACAGAAGTGGATGGTGTAGGAATAGCTGATTAAAAAGACAGCTCTCGACGAAAAGGAGGCTTTTTTTTCTAGTGGATATTCGCCCGGTGTTATCGGAGTACGATTGATCGGTTAATAATGTCGGGATAATGGTATCTTCACTCCCGTCATATGAGGACGAGCTTTCGAATAGCGCCCATGCCAATATAAGTCTGATCGCCGACAGAGCCTGGACCTTCGACAAAGAAGATCCCTTTCACAAGTTGAATTATTCCCTTTGGATCCAGGTAATGCATTATTTCAAGGACGCGGGATATTCTCCAATTATTCCCGAGTAGAAAACGTCAGAGATGAGTGATAGAAAATATTGGAAAAATTGTTGATGTATTTTTCGATGGGAACAGTACTGCAAAGTGACAGCAAAGTACAAGGAAGATGAAAGCTGGAGGTCGAAGCGTGTTCGCGATGTCATTCCCGACTCTCACCTGGCACGATACGGCAATTACGAGTACAATCATGAACGAGAAAGGCTCTACAAGCCAGACAATGAGAGTGCGCGTGTTAGCGGGCCGAGCTTCTGCTGGACCGAGGTCACAGAGCCCTGGATGCTGCCGGAGGTTGAGGAATATTTCGCCAGGATAATCTCAAGGCCACGCACGAAGTATGAGTCGTTAAGATATCGCCGGAGGGTACGCGCGCGTCTTTAAACCCAGAGTAGGATAATGTATGCTTTCCTCTCAAAGTCAGCAGAATCGCAGTTCGAATCAGCAGAACAATGTCGGCTCGAGCTACGAGCAAGAGACAATCACTCTCAAACCCGAAGAAAATCGTAAGAATTCCCTTTTACAAACATATCTATTTTTTATTAGAATTTTTATATGAAATCCTTTCAGGACACAGATTCTCGAGAAGTATCTTAGCGAGCAATGCCTGCAATTGTTATCGTTACAGCATTGACAATTCTGCGGAGGTAGAATTGCATGCACGCGTCACTTGTAGTGCTGTACGTGACCTTTGGAATCCAACAAAGTTACGGCAATTCGCCCAACAAAGTAGCCAGTTCGCGTCGAAGCAGTCGCAGCAGCAATCGAGCTGCCGAGAGCAAAGTCTAGGCACACGTTTGCAACAGCAGCGTGTCTATTGCAGCTTCGAATACCCGGTGGTTTACACGGAGTCTTACGGAATGGCACGAAAGCCGATGGCGCCGAATTTGAGTGCGGAAGTGCCGGAGTTCTTTCCGAAATTGGGGACGAGCCATTTCCAAGGGGTGAAAGAGCCGAGTGCTAGCAATCGGCTGCAATACTTTCCGTCCCTAAACGAGAGGAGTTACCAGCACGAACTCTTCCCTTATAACAGGCTTCAAGAGTATCCAATCTATCAGGTTTCTCTTGGACGGCGCGACTCTCTGAGCTTTCGTTTTGCGCTTACTATCGCTCGGTGACATTGAGTCGCCTCGTTCGCTCATTGAATCCCAACGTGATTTAGAGTGCCACCCTGCCGATCCTGCCGGCGGAAACGAGCGCGTTCGTCCGCGCACCGCAACACTGGTTTCAGAAGGTTGTACCGGCGGCGGCGGCGGCGGCGGCGGCGGGCCCGGCGATGCAGATTCAAATCTCCGTGCCGTCCTCGACACCAGTCTACACGAGTGTCCAAGCCCTGCGCACCCCTCCCACCGCCACACTAACCCAGCGTCCTTTACGAGTACAATCTCAGCGCATCTCCCGATAATTATGGCCCGCTCCACCGGGAACGAAAGAGACCCTCCAGGCGCAAATTAAATAGGAATGTCCCGTAGGTGCAAGGAACATTCTTCCCAGCAACTGCCACTTCCGGACACTCCTCTCCCACCCCCATCCCTGTCTACCAACGCCCGATCGAACTCTATCACGACACCCAGAGAAAGAAGAATCAAGGGGTGGATTTTAAGAATCTCATACTCCTCACGAAGAATGTGATGAAGTGCCATCGGACCAATAGGGCCAAGAGTTCGCAAAAGAAGCCCACCTCTCTTTTAGAGCCGAAGAAAACTCCCACGAATTTGGAATCGAATGTTCTTGCCTGGCAAGACAAGTCACGAACATCCAAATCGACTGAATTGGCTGATACATCAATATTGGATGCTCAGAATTCAGAGAAACTTGAACAGTCGAGGATTTCTAATGTTTGGAAGGAATTGGATGATTCCAATAAAATATTTGAGGGTTCGCAAGGGGTAAATGAAGCTTCCAGTAAAAATATGTCGAAGGGAAAAATACAGGAAGAGTCGGATTCCGGTTGTGGGAAACGATTGTACAGGGATGTCTTAGCAAATGCGTCTGCGAGTGAGCCTTTAGATAATGTCTTTGAAAAAAGGTATATCCGACTATTGTGCCATCGAATTATGGTTGGTTTTGAAATAATTGGGTATTAAATTCGTATTAGATTCGAAGAATTAGAACAACAGGCGATGGAGCAGTACAGAAATTCCGAGGAATCACTTGCCCTTAAATATCAGGTGAAAATATAAATATTTCTAAATATGTTAAATATCACGTATATAAAAATGCCATTTTAGGAGCTGGAACAACAGGCAATGGAACAATATAAAAACTCGAATAACCCCCAAGAACCAGCCAATCCTTGCTCGACCGAGAAAGAGGCGGATCCCACAATAAAATGTTATACCGAATCGGGTTGCACGGATGGACAAAAATGTTCGGGCTTTGGACGATGTAGTCCAGTGAAGCAAGTCGAAAAAACGGAAGGTTTCCGCATTATCTTTGCCCGCATTATTTACCCAACGACTCGTAGTAATATTAATCATTTGAAAATAGGTTGTTTCTCGCAAATTACACTTTTAAAGTCGGAGAGTAAAAGTCAGACGAATGTGTCGTGCAAACCGGCGCAAAATAAAAGTGGGAGATCAACGCTCCTCTCTAAGAGCTTGACCACGTTAACTCAGAATGTGAAGTTCGACTCGAAAAACCTTTGTAGGGGTGCATCAAGTGACAAGATCAATCGAAAGGGTATTATTAGTGATGATCTGTCTTTTCCTTCGATAGAATTCGTTTCAATGGTCAATGTTCAAACGGATTTCAGCACGACCATCGCCAAAAAGGCGTCTGATACTGATGTCACCCTTCGAACAAAGATCAGAGGCCAAGCTTGTTAAGACTAGTAACTCCAGCGAGATTTATTCTATCTCCAAGAGTAATAGAAATAATTCCAATAATTATTATGACGCGAAAATCGACAGGAAGAAAGACATGGACAAAAACATGAGCATTATTCAGTCACCGAGGACGGAAGGTACTTTATAAATATCCTTATGCTTTTTTCACTCATCATCTTTCTTTCTGACTGTGCCTGAGTTTATCTCCTAGTTTGGCTTTCGGGTTTCTGGACGACCTAAAGAAGAACTTCCTAATTGTCAGTTAGTAATAGTGTTAACAAGGAAGAATCGGGTTCAGGAAATAGTAGTGAATCCCCTACACGTCTGTATTTATTATACAATAAATACCTGCATGTTTCTCGTGTAATGTACAAGAGGAATATATCGAAAGGGGTGGTGGCAAGTTGATTTTCTTCATTGCACCGACCAGTTAGACGAGCACACTACTTACAAACATACAGTACCAATAAATGTTCGTAGAAAACTTAACCCTATGCAAAACGGACACTCGTAACAGACTATGATTTAAGGATAACGTGAAATGAATTGTTTCCAATAGCCTCTCTCTTCAGTTGTGGCTCTCGTAGTCTCCGAGCATATTTAACTTATAATACTTGGTAGTTTCAGTAATTATAATACTGTACAGTGTCATGTGAGTCTCAGCAAGTAGAATACAAACGAACACAGGTATAAAGTAGTATCAAAAGGTATAATGCTAGTATAAAAAATCGTTGTACACTAGGCGTATTTGCTCTATCGCATTCACAGCCGTCTGATATCGACAGCCGTGTAAAAGCACGTTGGATAGATATTTGTCTATCGTAATAGTAATCGCGAATGAGAAGCTCGGGTTGTGTGTCGGTTCCTCTATCCTCGATATGCATACACATTTCTCTTGATCCTCTCTTCTATTTTAATCTGCCCAGTTTACTGGCGTCAGAATTACTCAAAATCGGCAGGATTTAGTGAAATCAGACTATTGCAGAAGTGTTTTCTTAAACGAAAACAATATGTCAGTATGCAGATGTCTTCTGGGTAGTAAGAGTTCCAATTGAACGTAAGATAATAGAAGTGTTCTGTCAATACAACTGACAAGAGGTTGATTTAGGATCTCCTACCAGTTATCGAGGAATTCGAAGCCAGTCTTTGGTATACTTTGGTCCTCCTCCTGATTCAGCTGCGAGGACTGAAAACTACTGTAGGAACTCGGCGTTTCTAATAGTGCGGTAGACTCATTGATGTCGCTGGACTTAGTGCGTGTCATTACGACCAGCGTGTGCGACTGACTTTTGTCAGTATCGGAATCCCTCTCGCGCACCAGGCTTTCCAGATCATCGTCGATATTATTCTGCAGTTTTAACAACGACGTCTTATTGATTAACTTAGCGAATATACTCTCCGAATGATCACTGTCCATGTCGTTCTTCAGCAAGTGATCAGCCTGCTCGTCATCGTACAAGCTGCTCGAATAACAGGCAGACTGGTAGTGGCTAGCCTGTGACGAAGAGTAGTTGTCATTGAAGGAATTAGAGTTGGTCCTTTGCGATTTCGATGGACTGGAGAAATGAGGCGACTCCCCGAAATGAGATCTCATTCCTTTTGACTTTACTTCCTCGGAAGTATTGTCAATTATATTGAGATTCATTTGGGACTGAGTCATAAAAGAGAATGGAGCGGAGTGTTCGTCTCTCCATCGCAGTGTCTGCAAATGATAAAGTCATATTTGCTAAGTTTGCCAAACAAGAGGCCCTACAATCATTTCTAGAAATCTATTTACGTTTCCTGTTTCATCTATGACATATTTCATGCCAGTTTGAATCCTCAACTTCGGATACCATTCAGGCAAGTCTTTGGCGAGCTCCACTTTCTTCAGAGTATATTTCAGAGCCACTTCTGGCTGAATAATGGTCTCGTTGATGGCTTGATTTTTTTCGGAAACACTTAGGGTATTCCATAGACCCTCGTAAGCCTCTTTTGTGGCAGTTATGTCTTCCCCTATCCTCTGGGCGAGTGAGTTAATACTATAAAAGTATTCCTCTGCCCTGGCACTCAGGGTGCTGCTGCCCATTTTGGCTCGCTTCAGTCTTACAGAGTCTCATTTAGAGGGAAGACATAACTTGTGAGTCAACCGGTACTCCCTATGAGTAAGATTACTCAATCTGATACTCCTTATCGCAAATTTCAACTAGAAGCGATGTTTTAGTGCCAGGAAAGCGGTGCAACAGTTAGTGCATAATACGCGCTGGGTGTGACAAATCGATAACACACGGAAATCGGAAAATAATATTGCAGGAAGACCAAAGCCCATGATTTACCAAGTCTATTAGTGGTGTTAAGTAAAAAAAATGGAGAAGCAGTCATTCGGCCTAACGTACGATGCATAAAACATTCCAAACAATTTCCTAAATAAACGGTAATGCAAAGTGCGGGATTCGATGTGCCGTGTATGTTACGAATACATCGGCAAGAGTAGAAGCAGTTCACCATACAGTACTGCACTGCATTTAAAATAGAAAGCAGTGCCAGGAAAAAAGAGAAACGTAAAGTAAAGTAGTGTGTAGTCATTCCAATGGTAAGAGAACGCAATTGTTTGGGTCGCCAAGAATGTAGCGACTTGGTAGATAGCCAATATTCAGATATATCAGTGCGCATAAGTCCAGTTAATCAATAAATCGCCAATATACAAGGTTCAACATGCAAAAAAATCGTACGCAACCATCGGTACCCAAAGAGGTAATCGCAAATTCATAGAGTGCATAGGATACAACAGTGGTTCAACGTTCCGCATACACAAGCGATGAAATAATAGATGAATAAAGCGTAATGCATGCATTCACTCACCGGTGGAGCTCGCCCGCAACTAATCCTTGTTATTTCTCCTTCGAATATCCGAGTTCCTCGCAAATATTTGGCACTTTTCACTCGATTATCGCGCACAACAATTGGAACGACTCAACGGACACGAAATGGGGGAGGAAACTGAAGTTGCATCATCTAGTGACGCTCGGAAGCGTTGGCAGTCGTGCGAGCAACTAGTTAGCGTTAGGGATCTTTAGTAATTGAACAGCTGATTCGCAGGATTGCTTCATTGACTGCACGCAACTGTTCGCAACGTCAAGATGGCCCCGGTCGTGAGAATGCAGTAAGAGCTGAACGAATTTTCGGCATATAACGCCAGTTACGAGACTCCGAGCCGTTGTCATTGGGATTCAGTATCTTCGGTAAGCGTTCCCGCATATTTTCACGCCTGCCAAGCTGGCGATTCGTTGCTGGGTCGTCGCCGATCCCGGGAAACTCGGGTGCTTCGAAATTGTCAGTGACATCTCGTGAACATGATGTAGCAGACGCCTCTAATTGCTTTTAATGGGTTTTCTTTGGCAATCTTTGAGTGGCCGATCGCTTTGATCGAGCTTCTGCCACCTGCCTCGTTCTTCTCGCTTCCCGAGCCAACCGACTTCCCATACTGACAGAATCCACTTTCCACGTATTTTCACTCGACGTCCCTTTGCCAGCATGCACCTTCGCATTTTCCCACTTAACTTGTCGCGCTCCTTTTCCCTTCAACTGTCTGTCAAACAATTGTCAAACGACAATACGCCTTTGGTTCGCGCCAATTCCACTCACTCCACTTGACAGACACTTGCACTATCATTGTTGCTGGTGTATTTCATAAACGGCAGCGCGATTTGCAAACTGTCGTGGATAAATGGTTTATCGGTTGTAATATAAGTGCCAGCTTATCGGGATGTTTCAATTTAAAGTAATAATTCATAATCACAATTTTTTTTATTACGATTTTTATTAGTACAAGCACTAGAATGCAATAGTTGTGTATTATTGTTCGCAGGTTGAGTTTTAACAATGACAGCAGGCACAAGTTTGGTAGTTCCCATTGTGTTATGGGGCCGCATTGCCCCGACACATTGCATCTCATGCATCTACCTGTCCAGAGATCAAAAGACTCTGGTAACAGGTTGCTATGACGGCCAGATATGCCTGTGGCAAGTAGATCCAGAAACACTCAAGGTAAGTGAACAACGAGACTTATTGTATTGATAATTATATAAAGCGAATAAACAAGGAGGTAGTAGTTGAATGGGATTACAATGTGGAACACATTGTAATATGAATTTTATATGAAGACTGCTTTAAGAAGAGAATCTTTTTATTTTGACTCTTGAAAGCAAAGGTTAGAATAAAAGAGATTTGATCTTTTATGATCTCTTATTACTAGATGACACCAAGGTGTTTACTTGTCGGACACACAGCTCCTATCATGTGTCTGAGCAGGGCCAGTGTCATTATGGAACAGAATTATATTGTTAGTAGCAGTGAAAGTGGAGAGATGTGTACTTGGGATCTAGTTGATGGCAAGTGCAGGGAAGCTGTAAAGTTAAACAATATCCATACACAAATGTTGCCTTACGTATCCGCGGGCGGAGAAGACGTTAGGCTGTTTTGTTCTGGGTAGGTGAACTAGGTTAATTTCATGTTAGCAATTGATTGGAGAGGAAAAAGTCCGATCAAGCACCAATCATGACAACAATGCATTGTCCTTGGTTCTTTGTAGATATTATCCAGAAGTTTTAGTGATGGATCCGTTCAGTTTAGAGGTTCTCTTCACTCTGAGTTCACGAGTCAACCCTGACTGGATTAGCGCATTGCACGTTTTGCGGCCGGCCAAACGGAAAGGTCGGTTCTACGTGCATACAAGTTAGTTACACTCCATCACACCTACGCTTTATACCATGATCTGCTACCTCCTCTCTTACCAATCATTACCAAGATATATTGCAAACATTGTCATAACTTTGTTTCGATCTAGCAATGAAAATAAGAAGTAACATTTGATCCAAGTGATAGTTCAAGTGCAATATACTTTGGTATCCTCTTGGTCCTTCAATTCTCTCTTATCTTTTGTCTTTGCTTCGATGAACTCCTTAGTACTAAATCGCGATTGAAGGATGACGATTTTTCTTTGACATTTGTCTCTCTTGTATACCGTTAGGATAACTAAGGATTTTCCTCGCGTGGTATTTGATTTTTGCAATTAACTCGACGAAAGCTTTGCGCTTCGGGAACACTTTCTCTTTTTTTCTTGAATTTTTTCCACGACCTAACACCGTGAATAATACTGTAATATAGATGACTAATCACCATGGAGACTTGCGGAAGTTTAGACTCACTGGTGTAATTTCGGATTACATTTGTTGCGATACAGTGCGACCTTAATGAAAGTTATACTGTTCCAGCATGTGTTTGTGAGAGTGGATACAAGTCAGTACTACTGGAATCGGTAGTCCGCGCTGTATCATATTTATCATGCCCCATTGTTTACTTTTTCTACCCTCTCGATTCACGTCCTTGCACATTATTATCAGAATCACCGTTTGTGTTTTGTTTACTCACTCTCCTCGGCACTTCCTGCTCACCCTACGCATTTTCCTATCATACGCAACATTCTCGTCTCATGCTCACCACTTTAGTCACAAATATTATACTCGGTATATTCTCGATCGTAAGTATACACTAATGGCACTTCGTAATTATCGAAGAAAGTGTCACTAAGTACATGTGTCTAGATGTATAGATGTGGCTGCCGTCATGTTTTACTTGCACTTAATCGTAATTTATTGCAAAACGTTCTGTACACGTAATTTATCATTTTTTTTGTATATCGGTGTTCATGAAACTCTCGCCGGAATTTACATTTCACGAGATTCTTTATTTTCTATACTATTTTTTTTTTACTGGGAATGGTAACCTATGCTTGAAGGGGCTAAACGTAAAAGTGGAACAATTGTTTGATATGGGATGAAACATGTTCGTTTGGGAAAAGGACAAGATCTTTGCATGATTTCCCAGACAACCTGTTCGATTGATAATTTCAGTGCACGCAATTGTATTTTGATTTCGTGCTGCACTCAAGACAATCGCATGATACATTGTTACGTGTCGTCGGCATCGATTATTTATTCTACGTTTGCATGTGATTCTTTATTTTCTCTTTTATTTTGGGATTCTTCAATTCTTGTGGCGGTCTATTAGTTTGTAAGTGATATGTTGATCGCTGTAGTTGGTACTACTTGCATTGGCAGTTGCCAATTGGCGGGAAAGTGCATCAGAGCACTTTCTCTCTCTTTCTCTCTGTTCTAACGCTTGTGAAACTAGCGAGGCTTCCGATAGATTTAGTTAACGCGCAACAGGCGTTTTCATTAATTTAAAGACGACGTCGTGCTGG
This sequence comes from Ectemnius continuus, assembly GCA_910591665.1. Taxonomy (NCBI): domain Eukaryota; kingdom Metazoa; phylum Arthropoda; class Insecta; order Hymenoptera; family Crabronidae; genus Ectemnius; species Ectemnius continuus. The sequence goes on from OU342866.1 coordinate 1,882,489, forward strand.
CGTTAACGACAACCGGCACGGTCAAGGTCTGGACCCTCCTCGGCCACGAGAATCGCAACAGCGAGCCCCTCTACGAGCACGAGAGCAAACAGATCCGATGCCTGAATGCCCTCGCGATGACTTGCTGCCCGTACAATCAGAGGACCGTGTTAATTGTGTGCTCGAAATACTGGCAGGCATGTCTCATCTAGTTTCCATTGATAGTCGATAATACTTTCGCTATGTGAAGTATTGCGATTTCAATTCCCGCCAGATATTCGACGCTGGGGACTTTTCCGTTCTTTGCTCGGTGACGGCACCCCGTGGGGAACGTTGGATGTCCGGTGATTTTCTGTCAGCCGACAGGGTCATCCTCTGGAGCGACGAGGGCCACGGTTACCTCTACAAATTACCAGCCAAGTACGTTCATCCTAGATATTCTATTTGATTGTGCTCCCTGAGCACGACTACGAGAACTTTCAATTTCGCTGTATGGTCAGCCGAGACCATAGAAACAAGTACAAAGAAAGAAGTGCTAGGCGGTTGATGCGTTCGTGTGGCGACTCTCAATCGTCGGTGGAGAATCTATTAAAGTATATTCTCCCTTTGCTGCTTTTAGGGTTGTGGTACATCTTGACAGGTAGTTCTTTACACATTGGTAATGACAGTTGTACTCCGAGATCTTTTCGTTAATAACCAAGCACACCAGTCTCTTGTCACTTACAGCATGAGATCTACTTCGCTCTACTAATCTCGATGTACCCCCCCCGAACGCAATATTTGAGATCTACTGCGATCCTAAGATTCTTAGTGCGAGACTTTCATACAGAGATACCAGTAGCATTCAATGCCAGACGCTCTCATTCGCTCGATCGGGCTTTGATTTTCAATCCCCGAGCCAATTGCTATTTAGTAGACAAGCACTTTTGCTGGCAATGCACACGTTTTTCAGTATGGTTTACCTTATACTTCTTTTTTACTTCATCGATCATACGCGCGCATGATCGGAGTCATTAATCCAGTGCTAAGTAAGAAACTTCTCATGACTCGTCTCGCGCTCATAATAGTTGCACAAAATTAATGAAAGCTGTTCTAATAAAAGTTGGTGAAAGGTGACAGGGTAAGCCATTCTAACGAACCTCCAATGGCGAGAGTGTTTACACAGTACGAGATTAAAGTTCGTCCCATTATATTCCAGTGTAATGCATCTCTCTCTCTCTTTCTCTCTCTCTCTTCGCCCATATCATTAACATTGCATAATTTGTTTTTTTACGACGGTATGTCTTTTTCATATAATACCTCTTCTACTGCATTCTACGGTGGATCTGGTGTTCTAGCAAGCTGAAGGGCAAGGCTCTCAGCAGGTAACCCCGCATTATCTTTTTACACACTACTCTTGTCTGTATATCTTTATGGCCACACTTTCAGTCTTCTCTCGCTCCTTCGCTCTCTCTCTCTCTGTCTCTCTGTTTCTGTGGGATAAATGTCGCATATCCGAGATACCGAGGCGTCCACGTCCAGTATATCAGACGAATACATTGCTTGACATTCGCAGATATTCGGGGTGACCGTTATTAACTGTTACATTGATGCGATTAACTGCGGCATTTATGTGACATATGTTCTGCTCTCTCAGTACACACCCCTCATATTCTCTCCTCTGTCTTTCAGTTCTTTTCATTTCTCCCCAATGAATTGGACGCGACGGAAACCACACTGGATTCTCCAGTCTTTCATTTCCCTTATCGCGCAAGGATCATCATGTTTTTGCGCGCTCTACACGCCCGCTCTCTTATTTCTCGCGTTCTACAGTTACATACTGGCGGGACAAGCGGTACATGGTATTATCGCCCATTAGTATCATATCACTTGATACCCGAACAAACTCTATTCCGGCATTATTTGCACCCATTGATTTTCTCACATTTCGTTTGTCTTGATTTGCTTTGCACGTAATCACTGGTTGATGTGTTTGGTATACCGCTATATCTCTCTTTGTCCGGGTGGATAATGGAGAAAGTCCGAATTGGGGTGGCGTTGCTTATGCGCGACAATCGTTAAGGATTTATCGGCTTCTATATTAGATTGACACTTGAGATGGCTTAATGGAGCCTCGAGTGAATCGTTAATTGGAGTGATAGTGTTAATGCTTTCACGCTTATCCTAATGTGATTCGTGAGACGCCAGTCGCGGGGGATGTGTTTTATTGGTTTTCGATTATGCAAATTCCTATTGGTCGCAAAGACGTTGCTTAGCATATATATTACGTAAATTGCCTTTAATTGGGCCGTGGGGGCTTTAGTGCAATCGACTAATACGTGCTTTCTTTATTGCGATGGTGTAGTAGCGTTGCAGACAATAAGAATTTCCACACAGCCAGTGCCGAATACGACCAACCCTATCTTTATGGCACCCTCGCCCAACCAGGCGATAAGGTAATTGTTATTAGACTCCCATTAGCAGAGGATTAGTGAAGATTAGAAGGGAATGGTCATCATTCAGGGGAACCTGTTGCAGCCTCTTTCCTGCCCACCAGCGATGAGACTGGTTACAGCTCAAAGACAAAACAAGACACTCAAGTATTTACTGCGCGGCGACAGCGAAGGGGTGGTACTCCTGTGGACAGTGCCAGAAGTAACGACGCAGCAACTCGCCCAGATATGTCAGAACGACGGCTCGACACCACTGGTATTACCGCCTACGATAAAAACCAGTCTCACAGCAGCCTGGGCCGAGATGAAGCCACCTCCTGTTGGCGTGCTGGATCAGCTGGACACTGGGGATGGAAATGGCATAAAGCTGACTGCCTGTATATATCTACCCCAACAGAGTAGACTGGTAGTTGGACGGGAGGATGGTAGTATTATCATTGTACCTGCATCGCAGACTGTTATGCTACAATTACTTCATGGGAATCACCAGCAGTATGATGGTGAGAAAAATAGTGCGGCCAGTTTGGGGGGAGTTTAAGGTCAACTAGGGGAGTGTTTTAATATAATGCCGAATTTTTCGTGTATCCCAGATTGGCCGCCACACCAAGTACTCTTGGGACACTCGGGCCGGGTAAATTGTCTCTTGTACCCCCATGGTGCAGCACCGCGCTATGATCGGGTACATCTAGTCTCAGGATCTGTGGATTTTGCGGTGTGCCTCTGGGATCTCTATGCGGGCACACTGATCCACAGATTCTGTGTGCACGCCGGCGAGATCACACAATTGATGGTACCGCCGGACAACTGCAGTGTACGTCAGCGAAGTACCATTTAGATTATGCGAAAGAGCGCACACATTTCTATTCTTTGGCTTGCATAACTTGTTAACTGACAGCCCGCTCGTACGCTTGTCTTTTTTTAGCTGAGAATACAAAAGTGTGTTTGCAGCGTGGCATCGGATCACAGTGTGACACTATTGTCGCTGGCGGAGAGAAAATGCGTTGTCCTCGCCTCTCGGCACCTGTTTCCAGTTGTCACGATCAAGTGGAGGCCACTCGACGACTTTATGATAGTCGGCTGCTCCGATGGGGCGGTGTACGTCTGGCAAATGGAAACAGGCCACCTGGATCGCGTGCTACATGGTACATAATTGAACGAATGAGTGACTCGCCGATGATGTCTGATAATATGTCTCCAATTTCCTCTGTTCTATCTATCTGGCCATAGGTATTATAGCGGAGGAGGTCCTCTATGCCTGTGATGAAAATACTATTGCAGCAGCTGGTGGTTCTGCTGGAGGCGGCGAACTTGGTTTAGCAAATCCTGCCGTGCATTTCTTTAGGTAATTGAAATCTTGCAGAACCGATGGTGAGAACCCTACGGAATCCCCCGAGGCGATGGAGCTCCGTGAATGGCCCAATTCAATATCATTTATTATTTATTATTGTTTTCCCTTCAGAGGCTTAAGGCACAGAAACCTCTCCGCAATAAGGCATGCAACCCAACGAGGATTACATCAATTGCAGCAGTTACATGGAGGCCATGGTACCGACCATGGAAGTCAAATTAAGGCGAAAGGCGCACCCTTGATGATCCAAGGGTTCAGAAGCAATCCCAAAGATCCTGAAAGTCACATTCTATTTTTTGATATAGAAGCACTAATAGGTATATTATTCTATTTCAAACGTATGACCCATCTGTCTGCTTTTCAATTACTTTCAAGGACTTTTCTTATGTAATTACAGTACAATTACTTAGCGACGAATACGGCTCTATGTCACCGGGTTCTCTTGAAGCACAGGGATTAATCAACGCATCAGAGTACCAGAAAGTGGCCGCACTCACGCAGTCAGCTAGTCCAGATGCACATAAAAAAATTGCAGGTATAAAAATACATACTTCTATCCTTCATATTAAGTTTATAATACCCAATGTATATGATAAAGTGTTTAATCAATTATTCCAATTGTTACTTCTATTAACGTGTAACTTTATAGACTTTTTCGGTCGCGTCAAGGATAAGGCGGGCGACGTTGAACGCATATTGAAGGAGAAGGATCGTCATGGTATCGTGACCCATTCTTCTTATGCACTTTACACAATGTATTTTGTGACGGACAATTTTCTTTTTCTATTTTGTTTATAATAGGGAGTCTCATACGAGTCACGAAATCCTACCCTCATTTAATTCTACCATAAATTAACTGCATGAAAATAATTTTCAGTTCCCATCTGATGATGTCCCAATTGTACTTGCTATCATTTCTACACGCTTTCCTATATATGTTTTCTTTTATGCACATTCACTGGATTCAAAAGTTATTATTTAATTCGTGTAGTAACTTTGGGTAGTGCCTATGATCTTGTAGAACATTTATCTTGACTAGCTAGAGGGTTGCACTATGGCGAATATAGGTATATCTTCTAAAAGGGACTATTCTTTCTGTAGGTGTATTGGCAAAGTTGAAGGAGGGTGCGGAGAACGTGCACACTAAATTGCAGGCCAAGGCAGAAAGCGTTGGCCTCAAGCCGTTGAATCTCGACGGCAAAGGTTAGCGATTAACAGACAGCTCGGCATAGTCTCAGTACTTGTAAGACCTCTGTGACTCTCACTGTATCGCATGGCGATTTCTTCGTTAGTTTAGATTTGATGTTTCTGCTTCTCAATTTTTCCCCCTTCATTTTTAATATGTGCCCTGCACACTCAACCACCCCACTGGGGTTCCACCGTCGTACTAACTTTCGTTTGATCAACATTCATTTTGTTTTACAGCTTGGCCAGTCATTAGAGAACATTCTAATAGTAAGACACGAACGTGCCGATTAATGTTTGATTATCGTTTTTTCAGCGACTTTATCTGTATTATGATATTTCAGCTGTAGTGGCACTTTTATTATACATTTAACAATATTACGATATTGTTTCATTAGTTATCATTAAGTTGTGTGATATAGCGAGCTTCTGCTGCACTTCATTGCCAGGATTGCACAGTGTTGTAGTTTCATTGGCCCTGGTTCCATCGAGTATCTTAAGTCGGATTGATTGTTCTGTAGGTGATAGTTGGAACAATAACGAAGTGGCGAAGAATAGCTTAAAACGGAACGGTGCATTTACCGAACCAAATGCTACTATGGAGGTGGCACAGCTTTTACTCAGCCTGCTGCATTCTTGGGGTATGGATCCCGACTTGGATCGTGTGTGTGAAGGAAAGTTAGGCCTTCTCAGACCAATGGTCCCAGTTTCCTTTGGAGTTCTTTCAAAAGGAGGTACATCTAAGTCCTAATTCAATGATGCATGGTTGTGCCAGAGGCCTCAGATTGTCATAACTATTTTTATGTCAGGCTACATGTCCTTATTATTGCCAACTTGGCAAACTCACTTGGAACCAGTCGACGAGCCTACAACTCAGCTGGAGCAAAGGCTGCCAGCTGAATTGGTCAGGCAGGAACGTTTAACAAGAGCGTTTACAGCGAGAGCACATTGGGAACTCTCCACGACATTGACCAGTAATCATTTGCTGGCAATTGTCGCCTTAGCCAATACTCTAATGTCAATGAACAATGCAACATTTGTACCTGAACAAGAAAGAAATCGCAAGATGCATAGGCAAGTTATAACATTATATCCTGCTGGGTAGATAAATCCATGGGGATATGATGTTAATTTTTTTTAAATTAAATTTCACCAGACCAGGCAACAGATCTGCAGTGAGTTGGAACAAGGCAGAAGAGGAGAACGAGGAGGTGTACACAGTCCAGCAAGCACAGATAAAGCAAGGATGGTCCTTGCTTGCGACATTGCACTGTGTACTCCTGCCAGACAAAGTAACTGCCCAAGGAGGTGTCAAAACATTCAAGAGACCCCAGGTAAAGATGATGGCACAACGGTGGCAACATCAGTGTCTCGAAATTCGAGAAGCTGCACAAGCATTGCTGCTGGCTGAATTGGGCAGAATGGGCCCCAAGGGTAGGAAAGCACTAGTCGATAGCTGGTCGCAGTACCTGCCCATGTACAGCACCCAAGAACCCATTGCACCACAGCAACAGAACCAAAGTACACCAGCAGCAGGAAGTCCAGTTCCAGTTGTGGAAGGTCAGCCTGAAGAGGAGGACGAGGAGGAAGAACTGGCCGAAGGTGATTAGTGTGAGACAAGATAGCAGTCTATTGTCATAGTTGGGTGCAGCTAATAGAAAGATCTGTATTCTGTCACCAGAATCGAATATGGCAAGAAAGCCGTCGAGTGTGGCGGAATTGAAGCGAAAACAAACCACTGCCGTGGTACTGCTGGGTGTAATTGGGGCGGAGTTTGGCCAGGATGTCACCACTACGAATCAGAGGCGGGATAACGAGCAGAGGCGAAAGAGCTCTATTGTGGAAGGGTTTGGAATAGGAAACAATAATCTTGCTAGGCACACCAGCATGGCCCTCACGCACCTGTTACTTGCACCTCATTCACCAAAGTTGCCAATGCATACTGCATTACGTAGAGCTGCAATTGATCTTATTGGCAGGGGCTTCACAGTTTGGGAACCTTACTTGGATGTATCTAAGGTACAGATTAAACTGCATTGCTTAATATTAATATAATCATGTCTTGGAAATAGTCCAAACAAATAATTTTAATATGCAGGTATTATTGGGTTTATTGGAAATGTGTTGTGAAGCCGACAAATTAGTACCCAGTATGACGTACGGCCTTCCTTTGACACCCCAAGCCGATACATGCCGCACATCCCGACATGCTTTGACTTTAATTGCCACAGCACGACCTGCGGCGTTCATTACGACAATGGCCCGTGAGGTCGCTAGGTACAATACATTGCAGCAGAATGCACAAACTTTAAATGTTAATATGGGAGCGAGTGTACTTGCACGTGCCAAGCCAGAGATTCTTCGAATTGTGGAGCAATTAATCGACAAAATGCAGAGTGAAATGAGCGATCTTCTAGTTGAGGTAATTATAATTTAGAACCCTAAGTGGGGAATATCACTGAAATAGACTGGGTTTGCCGGCAAATCGTCAAATTTGCTGCAGGTCATGGACATCATCTTGCATTGTCTGGACCCAGGCCATTTGAAAGCCAAGCCACTCGCTGAAGTATTCCCTGCAGTATGCAGATTTAATCAGGTTTGTTTTATAGTCATTAATTATTTATTAGAGGGGGAATGCAAAGGCTATTATACTAATTTTTCCACAGGTCAGTCATTGTCCTGCAACGCGCAGGATAGCAGTGGGTAGTCGTAATGGTCAGTTAGCACTTTACGAACTACGAGGCAACGTGAAATGTCAGACAGTACCTGCACATGCTGCTGCAGTTACAGCTCTAGCATTTTCACCAGAAGGCAAGTTCCTGGTTAGCTACTCCTGTGCCGAAAACAAACTGTGCTTCTGGCAGGTAAACAAAGCTCATAATGTGTGACTAACACTCCGAGGATTACTTAGATCCAAGTGAATGCAGGGTTTGTTTGTTTATTTTGCAGCAAACAAGTAGCGGCATGTTCGGCCTAGGTAATTCGCAGACCCGCTGCGTGAAATCGTACAGTACAGCCCCAATCAACGACGTGGCACGTCTGAATCCGATGCGGTTGGCCCGACTGATATGGATAAACAATCGCACGGTCACACTGATGCTTGCTGATGGATCAGAGACCCGATTCAACGTATAGAGTAAGCATAAAGGATCTCAGGTACACAATATGGCACCGAAAATAAATCACAACAGATCCGAGCTGGCCAGAGAGCAGAGGCAGGTCGGCTCGGGCAAGAGTTTATAATTATTCTTTTGCGAAGACACTACAATTGGTAGTACTGTCAAAGAGAATTGATGGTGCGCTTGTTGGTACTTAATAGCACTAGTGCTGAGCCATTTGGTCATTCATCAGGCGACCGTTCTGCGCCACGCTACGCAGGATAAAGCAAATATTAGTCACGCTAAAGTATTGTATGAACTCTGTTCCTCCTTGATTCTCATTCGAGTCTCATTGCCTCTTGATTCCAGTTCTCGCGCGATTCTTTATCCTTCGTCCCATTTGCACCTGCGTAACCTGTCTTTTTTTTTTTGTTGTCGAACACTCGGGACTCTTCGCGCGCTTTAAATCCGAAAGTATTTTTTCTAAGTAGCCTCAGTGAATCGAGCCTAATAAGTCGTCGTTACGTTATAACTGTGCAGTACTGTACGTCGCGCACAGGATCCAAGAGGAGCGTCCAGCTACGTCCGGATAGGTTCTGTATTCCTGCAAGTCCGGTGAGGTAGCCGACGGGTTATACCGCAAGGAGCCTCGCGTTGAAAGTACATACATGTGTATATATACATACCAAAAAGCCAACCACTATTATATCGCCCAAGGATTTGTACATACCTAATAATACTTTCTAGCGGCGAGGCATAGGGCAATACATACTAATTCGTACGAGTCGCTTTAGCCTTTGGGTTTCCTCGTGTATAGAATGCGCTTCGTGTGTACGAATATTGTGCGGATTTCTTTCCTTCCGCGTTGGTAGTAGTCGCGTGTTATCAGTTACCGTAACGTGCCACGCGTTACCCTTCGTACATCATTTTGTACGTCAGCTGAAATGGTAATGAATTTATCGTGAGATTCGAATGGACTGATAAATAAGCTGGCATCGTGCAGATCTGATAGAAACAGTTACATCTCCGTACCTACCTAGAAAGTTCAGTAACATCTTAAAGAAAAAAGATGTCGATTGATTCGACATGCAGGAGATAGTGAAAAAAAGGAGGAAGCCAAAGTGAACGACAGAGAGTTGAGTGTACGAGGGTTCAGCTTTTCGCGGCGTTTCAATGAGATTTCAGTATGTTCCGCAGTTACCTGGTAATTTTTATAACTATTCCATGCATAATTAATGATATCGATATATTATATATACATATAATATAAATAGTGTATTAGTAGTGATATTTATTTTGTTGGTACACGCAGTAAGAAGTAATGATTAGGAAACTGGGTTCATTCTCAGCCTGTACGAAGGTACAGTTTTTGCCTTGTTGCTTTATATCGTTCGTGTCCACGTAAAGAGAGTATATCTGTTGATTAATGCGAGCCAAGCATCCATTGTGTATACGTGGTCTAGGTAACATTCGAGTTTACTTATTGTTAGTGTAATATACTGCAGTCATTGCCTTTGTTCAGTCCACGAATAAGTAATGGGAGTATCGCTAAAGTTAGGCCAATTGTCCAGAAACCCGAGTAACGAGTGGCGACTGTTGTCATCGCACAAACAACAATTAGCATTCATTTAACCAAGGAAGCAGGAGAAAAAGAACGGTGACACACACACACACACATACACTAATCGAAATCAGAGTGCGCCAATGTGATTTCCGTTAACGACGCGTCAATATATCATTTATCCAGCAGCTGATCCGTTTATCTCGCAGACCAATCTATAAGTTACAATGATCGAGTGATTTCGTAGACACCGCGAGCAGCCTTTTGCTTTCGGACTGCGATCTTATGCGAGATAAGCCGCGCAATGATTTTCGGAGACCATTGAACTTACTAGACCGACCTCTCACACAACTGACTAGTGATTAGTTTACTCGTGCGACAGGGAGGGAGGGCTCCGTGTGCGGTCAAGGAGAATCGGCGAAACTTCAATAAAATAAAAGAAAAAAGGGGTGCCTTAAAGACAAACTTCCGCGCGACTGATCCTAATTCACCTCACTTCGCCGCAATCTCGTATACTTCTAGGTGGAAGATTATTTTTCCAATTATGATTGCTTCGTGACTACCGAAACAGTTTAAGCTTTACTTTCATCGACGAGCATGTACAATACGCGACCTATACTCGATTAATTCGAGCAACTAGAGGTGTGTGTGTGCCATGTGCACACCTGTGTGTGTGAGAGAGAGAGAGAGAGAGAGAGGGGCAACCTACTTCTAAGAACGGAACAATACTAACTACATTTATTAAGCATGCGAATTTCTATGGGACTTTTCCCAAGAGTGACACATACGTTTCCCATTCGAAGGCTGCCTCTACTAGAAGTGTAGTATACTAGGTGTTCGGATCATATTACTCGGTGAAAATCATTGGTAATGACGATCAGCTGATGGATAAGGGAGCGAGGAGTGGTCGAGTGTGAGTGGAAGAGCTAGGAAAGATTCCTCATCGATATTAGAAGGGCGTTTACGCTGGAGGGACGAGAGGAGGAGGAGGAGCCAGGTGCAAGGGAAGGTTCCTCTGTAAATAGAACACAGACACGCGGAACCGTATGCCTAATTGTAATCTATGTAATTATTTATGTGTACATTCAATCATACTTCATCGTGCGTTATACATCGTTGTACCGTGCGAAATGTCCTCGGCCAGAATCAGCCCCTTCCTGGATCGAAGAGAGATGAACGGTCGAAGGGGAGGGGTTCCGAGTGAGAGCATATTTAATAAGTACTCAGCCCTCTCCTTCGATCAGTGCCTCTCACACCTACGTCGAAGTACGATGAGAGTTGGCGATGCCAGACTTATTTAGGGATTATACATCCCGCACGAATTCCTCGGGGAAACTTCGAATGGCACCTCGAAGGCTCTACCGTCCTCTCCTCCAAGTTAGTCCAAGTAGTCTCCGAGCCTAGAAAATTCCTCTCCTCCCGAGAGATATTCTCTCTTCGAATGTCGTTGCCTTTTCGAGATCAGATTTTTCTCGTGTAGACAGTTCAATCTGTTCTCTCTCTCTCCAGTCTCACTTAGACTTGTATGTCGTGATAAGATGTGATGTTCGAACCTTTTACTACTAAAATCCATTAAGAAGATATTACTCGCGTTCTCGGAGCGAGTGACAAGTTCTCCTAGGGTCGATGCATTCTCCTTACCTGCACATATATTACTGTTCTATTTTTTTAAGTGTTATAGCCTATTTATTTTTAGATGCTCTTATGATTTTCTCGTGAATATATACCTTGCGCGTACCCGCGACGACTCGATCCCCCCTTCGTTCTCGACACTGGTTTTATTTCTCTCCCAACGAGAACGAACGTCTGACGAATCAATGAATTCGATGACTCCTTTCCCATTGGAATACGTTCGTTCCAGTGGCAGTACCGGTAGAATTGAGACCGCCCGTGATATCTTGACTCTTTAAGGACTCTACTCTAGCAAGACATTGAAATTCCAAAAGTCTACGGTATTCTCTATTCCGGGCTTCAGACTTCCCCGATACCTAATCCTCCTATCTATTAATAAGGCTTTCGATGTTCTTCCCAGTTCCATGTTCCCGACTTTCTCGATGTACCTTGCAATTCTCAGAGACAGACACGAAAATAATACACACACACACAGAGAGAGACACACGCGCCACACTTTCGTACATTTCTACGGGATAAGACCGATCCAAGAATTCGAAGTTTCCCACCGCGAATTCAGCGTGCCGTCGCCAGACTAATCTCGACGTTTGTTATATCGGAAAGTATATCGCACGTGTTGTTAATCGTTATGCAATAATTGAATGTATTTAAGTGTATCCAATGTGAGACGCGTCGCGTCGAAGAAACGATAATATATTCATCAAGACGAGTCTCCTGTCCCATAAGATTCTCTCCCCCCTACTTCACAGTCCCTCACTCTAATAGTATCGTAAGAGAGGGAGTGTATACAGACAGGGTCCGGCAGGATCAGTAATCATTCGTTTAACAGTAAGTTGACTCTCGAGGCGGCAGACGAAGTGGGTGGCAAAGTAAGAACCAGGGGGAATTGGAGGATCGAAGGTGGGCCAAGCGCGATGATGCCCCGTCGAGGACGGCAAGAGTAGTTTACATTTAGTAGAATGATTCAGAGCGGACGCGCGCGCGCGCCAGATCGATTATGAGGTGTAGGCATGTTGAAATTATCATACATATTGGCTGGCGAAGATGCCGACCGGCAGATAGCCGATCCTGAAGCGAGCGATTATTTAAACAAACCCGCTGCCGATAGGATCGCACTCCTCCACCACGGTCACACCCACCTTTTCTTCGACGCTCTATCAGAAGTGCGCGGCCATGAAGGCATTTTTCGGTGCCGACGCCACCACAGTTTTCATATGCCGAAGGAACGCCGCATTTTTCCGTCTACCATCGGCCATCGGAGAAAAATTCCCTCCCGATGAATACTGAACACGATTCCACTCGGTGCAGAACGGTGTGTGGTCGCGCAAATGCCAACTGGGAAGGGGATGATGATGCGTGCAGTGGAGGGTGGCTTGTTGAAAATGTTGCTCGCGCACGTGGCCAAATGAAATGTCGTCTCGTGCGCGCTTTACTCCCGCTCGCATATGAATAATAAAGGAGAGCCGGTAATGCGAGACGCCCTCGACCACCACCCCTTAAGCCTGCCATCCCACCATAATCAAACGGACTCTCGACGATAGACACTCAGCGCTTGAATGCGCCATCTATTATTTAAACGGTTTGCTTACCGCTAATTCTTACAGCGAATCTCCCTCCGTTTCCTCGAGTAAGATTTATCCCATGAATCCTTAATGAATAAATGATGCTTTATTTATCCCCCCCTTTTTTTTATTAGGAATTAATGGAAGTTTAAAGGCCCCTGTTAGCCGATCAGTAAGTAGTTGGCAGTGGTCGGGTGGATGGTCGTTTTCCTAGGAAGGTCCTTAGGTATTCGCGTTACGTGGAAATGCCGGGGGACGGTATTAAATAAGTACAAAAAGGTGTAACGCGTCTGGCACACGGCGGCGGCGGCTATGGAGTGGGAACGCGGGTGGGTGCCGAGTGTTCCCAAGTTGATATGCAGACGGCGTGCAAGTGCGGCGGCATCGTGCACCAAAGCAAAGGGAGAGAGAGAGCAGCAGCAGCAACAGCAACAGCAGCAGCAGCAGCAGCAGTAGCACGTCGCTCTCTTCGGTTACGAAACGATTCTCGAAATACGGGATCCCATCGCGCGGAATACCAGTAGCCGCTTGCATTTCGGCTTTCGTACGTTTTCATTGGGCAGAGCGGGCTATCGCGACTGCCGATCAGCCATCCCCTCAATTCCGTGCCTTAAACTCGCCAACAGAAGACACTTTTTGCCACCGATTTCTTGTCTCCTTTTTTTCCCATTATCTCTTGGATGAATCGTTTGTCGCCGGAGTCGAGAAAAAAAGAAAGCGAGCTCGCTGGCTTTCCTGTGAAGGTTCCGCTCTGCGATATCATTGTCAATGCGTGGACTGACAGTGCGGGGTGGAGCGGAGCGTACTGGATTTTCTGCAGGGTCATCGAGTCTCATTTAGAGAGGGGCCGATCCTCGTTAAAGAGTGAAACTGAGATCGTTCGCCGGACCCCCGTCCGCCCGCTACGCCCACTCGATACTAGCATCTGATCGGGCCGCGGGACCACACTGGCATTGATCTGATTTGCCATTTCCAAGCCCAAGCAAGTCACTCACAATAAGATAATAATGGCAATGCTCGCGAGAACACCCCGGGCGTGACTACAAGTCGTACAAAGTAGTCGCGTCGCTCGGCCATACAAAGTGGGAATTATTTTAATTAAAAATGACTCTTTGGAATGAATGAATCGATTGACTGACTGTCTGTGGAAAGGGGGAAGAAAAAAGAGTTGTCGGCTAAAGAATGTATCTTGGCCGAGGGTTTGCAAAGTTGCAGCGCTGACTCGAGCACTTGTTCGCCCCGCTCTCCACCCATCCCCGAGTTAGCTTATAGCTTCGGGCGACTAGGATTCTTCCCTTCTTGATTTTTCCATGGCTCCCCCCTTCTCTCCTCTTTTTCCCGGTGTCTCTTTCGAAAAGAAGGAAATGCCCTCGCTCCACTCGAGCCGTCGTGGCTTGCTCTTTCGGGCTGCCGGCAATAAAAAACAGTCCAGTCAGCGGGGCGTGGTGGTCGCCGGGATCGCCTCACTCGCTGGAACGACACTTTTCCCTCATTTTCCGTGGCCGCAGCATTCGGCCAACTATTAAGCATACCGCGCTCCCTTGTCAGACTAGTTCCATCAACGGGCAAGTCAAATTTCCAAAGGAAATTCCCGGGGAATTTATTATTCCCTTGGTAAATAAATCAGGAATTCTCATGGAATTTTTTCTAGTGTCTGTTTACTAAAAAAAATGGTAGAATATCGGTGAGGTAATCGATAATAAGGGGTAGCTCTCTAAATTCGGCATTTCTGCACTCCTGGCAGTTGTCCATGCGATATCACGAAGAGGAGGATCCCTGGCGATCTTGGTACGCAGTCCTTTCAACTCCCCGGTAGAGTTGCCATCTCGTAAATTCTCGGCCGAGCGACAGGGAAGCGCGGTCCGATACTCTCGGAAGGAGACTCTTTTCCAAATAGAAAAGGAGATCAGTACTTGTTCCGAGCTCCGAGTTTCCGCTATGAATAGCGATGAAGAGGCCGCGGAAAGCTTTACTGCCACTAAAAATCACACGCGTTACCACTGCGTTATTTCCTTCATCCCGCAAAGAGAGCTAGGAAACTGGTCAATACCAGGTGAAAAGAATCATCGAAAGGAAATCGTTGCTGATCCAATCAGGGATTTCAAGCGGAGCGCATAATTGGGGCGCCAAAGGGGACGTGGGGGGTGAACGGTTAGCGCGCGTTGTCGGCGACAATTTCCCGGGGAAATTGTTGGCGTGGCGGCGGTGCGGGAGGGGTTGGCGATTAACTGGAAAAGCTGGAATCGGTGTTGGGCGACCGGCGCCGGAAGGGGATGATGATGGCGGAAGAAGGAGGGGGTGGCCGGGGAGGGAAGAGGGAAGGAAGCTCGTTGGCGGTAGCCCGAGATATCACTATCAACGCGGTGTAATCAGCGAGCCACGCCCATTGGCGCTTTTCCGCTCGGCGTTCCCGCCCACCACTCGGCAATTACACCCTCGAGTCACCCCCGCTCGAGGAGCGCATTAAGCTTCGCTCTCACTGCCACCACCCCCGCGGTGAATTTCATCCGGCGACGAAACCACTGGCCGACCTCCTCCTCGACCACCATCTCCACCCCGACTAATCCTATCTGGACTAACCCGAGCTAGACTAATCCAATTTCCAGCCTCCGGGCAAATTGGACCGCGCAACTTCCATCCTCTCGCTTCCACCCCCGGATTTTCCGCCGACCTTACCTTACCAATGCAAACCCCGATGCACTCGCTTTCCAGGAAATCGCTTAGATTAATTCGGTGTGCGAGAGGCACTCTTGGCCGACAGTTGTCGCCATGAAATTACGGACAATTAAGGGTGCGAAAGGAGACAGAGGGAGAGAGAGAGAGAGAGATGGAGCTGGGAGGCTGGAAATAAACGGTGACAAATGCTGGATACACAGTGGACGAGAGGGCATGCCCAACTGAGATTCGTCTCGCTCACTCGAGCCACCATTCGTCCGACCAATTTCACGGCTCTTTTCGGTGGAAATGGGAAAATCTCTCTCTCCCTTTCTCTCTTGGACAACGAGTGTGGGAAATAGACTGCGCATTAGTTCGCCGATTAGAGTCACGGCCAACCTACTCTCGGCGAGAATCGCTCCTGTTTCAAGGGGCTCCGCCGGGAGCCATTCGATTTTTACGCACTCGCGCTCTCACCGTGACTCCTTCAATAACTTATGAGGCAACTGCGTGAGAATTACAATCTTTCAACTTCACAGAAGTCTACTTTCCATTGCAGAAAATCAAAGGAACTGTCATTACACAAAGTTACTGACCTAACAAATCATATAAAAGATCGTCGTCCCTCTACAAGACCTAATCTACTGAAAAGTTCGCCCCCAGCCACTTATAGTGCGGAACTCCAAGCCACGCATTAACCACCGCGTACTTATCCACTTAAGTGCGGTATAAGCGAGTGCATAATACCGGAATCAATTTCCGTTCTCCGCCGCTTGTATCCGGCGGCCTAGCGGGGTGTTTCATGTGGCGGGCGGCGGATGTCCGTGCGGCGGAGACTATTAGTTTTTCGGTCCTTTCAGCCCGGCAGAGAGTGGAGAGCGGCAAATAGAACGTCGTCGAGGAGAGAGAGAGTAAGAGTGAGTGAGCGGGCAAAGGTCGTACGTTACAGTTTGGGGGGAACGACGAGGTCGACGAGAGGACGACACGAGTCTGTGTGTGTGCCGGTGATAGGCGTGGTTGGAATCGGGAGATGATTTATCCCTTGCGAGAGCGGTTACTGCCGAGATCCTCGGCTAAACGACTCCTCTCTCTCTCTCCTTCTCTTACTCTCTTTCTACTTTCCTCTCTGCTTGGTGTATTAACCGTAATGCACTCAGCCGCTCTCTGCCATTGTGTACACTCTATCCTGTATCACACAGTGATTCTACCTACCCCTCGTGCGACCTTAACTTCTCCCCACCACCACCACTGCCTCCTCCCATCCTCGAAACTTTTAGTTGCCCGACTTTGTTAATGCCTCTCGCCGATTCTTGGCTCCTTCGATCGGCTTGGCGACGCTCGGTTAAGGGTGAGGGGTAACTGGCATCGTTACACGCTCATGTAATATGGATGAACAACACCGAGCATGGAGAACTGCATTTGTTATTCTCTTTGGCTCTCACTCGCCGTGCCTGTGACACTTTTTCCTCGAGCGATTCTCGCCTCTCTACTACGAACCTTTGCTATATCAGATCTTTTCGACATTGGCCAGTTTCTTAGGTTTCCTGGATTTGTCATAGATCGATTGTTTTTGTTTTGAAATGTGTAGAAAATAAGGATTAAGTACTGCAGAGCCCGGCATTGTGTCGAAAACACACGGAAAAGGCGAGGAAACCGTCGGAATCAGAGGAAATTCATTATTCAGGACCTGTTTTCCATATGTTTTAGGTCGAATTCCGGCATTTCCCCCACAACATTTATGTTTTTTATCCGTTTTGAGACACGAGCAATCGAAAAATCAAGCGTTCGTCCCGGTCCGAGAACCTTCGAAAAATCGAAAATTTTTGAAGGGGTATGCCTTAAAAAATTTGCGAAAAAATGAATTTTGAGCTAGGGCTCTGGAATTTTTTCTACGTTTTCCTCGATGCAAAAAAACACTTTCTACAAAGTTTCAGCCCCGGGAAAGGTCGGGAAGATAAAAAAACATGAGGAAAACCGTTGAAATCAAATATTCCAGATCGGTTTTCCATGTGTTTTAGGCAGAATTCCGGCATTTCCCCCACAACATTGATGTTTTTTATCCGTTTTGAGACACGAGCAATCGAAAAATCAAGCGTTCGTCCCGGTCTCAGAACCTTCGAAAAATCGAAAAATTTTGAAGGGGTATGCCTTAAAAAATTTGCGAAAAAATGAATTTTGAGCTAGGGCTCTGGAATTTTTTCTACTTTCTCCTCGATGCAAAAAAACACTTTCTACAAAGTTTCAGCCCCGGGAAAGGTCGGGAAGATAAAAAAACATGAGGAAAACCGTTGAAATCAAATATTCCAGATCGGTTTTCCATGTGTTTTAGGCAGAATTCCGGCATTTCCCCCACAACATTGATGTTTTTTATCCGTTTTGAGACACGAGCAATCGAAAAATCAAGCGTTCGTCCCGGTCTCAGAACCTTCGAAAAATCGAAAATTTTTGAAGGGGTATGCCTTAAAAAATTTGCGAAAAAATGAATTTTGAGCTAGGGCTCTGGAATTTTTTCTACTTTCTCCTCGATGCAAAAAAACACTTTCTACAAAGTTTCAGCCCCGGGAAAGGTCGGGAAGATAAAAAAACATGAGGAAAACCGTTGAAATCAAATATTCCAGATCGGTTTTCCATGTGTTTTAGGCAGAATTCCGGCATTTCCCCCACAACATTGATGTTTTTTATCCGTTTTGAGACACGAGCAATCGAAAAATCAAGCGTTCGTCCCGGTCTCAGAACCTTCGAAAAATCGAAAATTTTTGAAGGGGTATGCCTTAAAAAATTTGCGAAAAAATGAATTTTGAGCTAGGGCTCTGGAATTTTTTCTACTTTCTCCTCGATGCAAAAAAACACTTTCTACAAAGTTTCAGCCCGGGGAAAGGTCGGGAAGATAAAAAAACATGGGGAAAACCGTTGAAATGAAATATTCCAGATCGGTTTTCCATGTGTTTTAGGCAGAATTCCTGCATTTCCCCCACAACATTGATGTTTTTTATCCGTTTTGAGACACGAGCAATCGAAAAATCAAGCGTTCGTCCCGGTCTCAGAACCTTCGAAAAATCGAAAATTTTTGAAGGGGTATGCCTTAAAAAATTTGCGAAAAAATGAATTTTGAGCTAGGGCTCTGGAATTTTTTCTACTTTCTCCTCGATGCAAAAAAACATTCCCTGCCAAATTTCAGCCCCGGAAAAGGTCGGGAAGTATGAAAAATATGGGAAAAACCATCAGAATTAGAGGAAATTTATCATTCAGGATCGGTTTTCCCTGTGTTTTCGATACAATTTCGGCCTGTGGGCGGCTGATTCTTTATTTTCTATCCATAGAAAGGTTCAATTAATTAAATAAATCAAAAATATGGCAAAGGCCCTTATACCATGGTGACAACCCAAATGGCTTAGAATCTGATTACCCTAATCTGTTGTCTAACTGCAATAGAATGCTGTGTGAGAGATGAGTTACTGGTTTAGGAGATGCACAATAGGGCCTTTTGGTTGTCGACCGCCCTCCAAAGTGTTCCTGGGCGAGCGAAAAGTCTCACGCGTGTCATTTGAAGGGATGGAGAGGCGGCCGGCGAGGAGCAGTGTCCTTTTGCAAGGTGATCGTGCCTCGAATTAGCCGGCTGACGATACCAGCCATAGTGCGTTCGATGCACGTAACAGGCTTGCGAGGATCGGTGGTGGCATAGAGAGTGGCATATGGGGTCACGCCCACGAGGCGTTTAACGCTGCGTGCCAGCTATGGGGCCCCGTGCGCCTCCTAAACCCTCGGGGCCCCCTTTTTCGCAAGCCAGCAGCACGCGCCACCGGGCTACGCCAAATTCATGTCTCCCGCCTCTTTCCAATACCTAACATTCAATAATCGAGATCGATCCTTTCTCCCCGCATTTCTCACTACTCCCATACAAACACTAACTGGCTCTTATTCCCATGATTGATTAATAATACACGAATTTAAATAAAATTCAATATGAAATCATGCTAAATATTGACGAAATATTCCAGGCGTCAAATAATATCATTAAACAAAAATACTGTTTTATATTTGGCGAGTGTTTTATGATAGTGGTATAACACCACCAGAAATGATTAGTCTATGGGTAAGGAATCATGAAGGGCAGATGATAGTCGGCTCGTACATTCGCACGTTTTCCATTTATTGCCGTCTCCGATATATTACACACGGGTGGGTGTACGTCAGCCTACATGCGGATATACACTTGGCCGCAGCTGCGGTAATCGCACGCCGGCTTGATGATCGATACACACATAATACCGCTCGCAGCATAGCTTCCTTCTGCCTTCGCTTAACTTTGAATTATCTACAACTTACGATCTACCTTCCGCGTAGTGCAACCCCCGAGTACGTGTTCCTCATGCTATTTACAAATCTCCGGCCCTTTCCCCAGCCATCTATGTACAAGTCTGTCCGTCCCCGAGAACAATGAGTGTACGAATCTCAATGGCGAGGGCTTTCAGAATAAATAAGTGAGAATGAGCGATCGCGCAATGTCGATATCAACTGATCAATGATACAAAGCAAGTAATGTAGAAATACAGTGAAAATCGCCGAACATCGATCTTACTAGTGTCTCTCTGCAAGAATTCAAGAATCCCGAGGGTAGTATTCACTACCTACCGGAAGAACTGAGTCCGCCGCGGTGCGTCGGTACGCTGAAAGCTCGCAGACCAAGTCCAACACCAATCCCAACACCGCCGGCACCGAGCGGTGCTTGCACCTGACTGCCAAGGTTCAAAGGCGAGCCTACCAGGCCCAAACTATCATTTAGAGGACCGCTCGAGCCCGGAGAAACTCCACCCTCGCTCGGAGGTCTCACTCTTGGCCTGGCACATTTCTCCAAATGATGATGATGCGACCTCACCGCGAGCCGGCTTACGTGCACCGGGATTGGCACGACGATTCTCGTCCCATTTCCAGAATGTTGCCCGGCGGCACCGTTGTGCCTGGCGGAACCCGCCGCGGAATTCAAGCTTCCTCCGCCGGAAGTGACACCGCCGCCACCGCCGCTCAGACCAGCTTTCACCCTCTTCCATTTGGCGCGTCTGTTCTGGAACCAAATCTTCACCTGGACTTCGGAAAGCTTGAGAGCGTGTGCGATGTGAGAACGCTCGGTCAAGCTCAGGTATTTCTTCGCGTGGAACTCTCGTTCGAGTTCCAACAGTTGTTCCGAGGTGAATGCTGTTCTCCTTCGCCTGGCTTTGTTGCTGGCGCTGGAAGCAGCGGTGCCCGGACCGTTTTCCAAGGAACCACTTCCGGGACTGACGTTACTCGAGCTCCCACCGGCGACTATAACTTCGTTCACTTCTTGACCCTCGCCTATCACGCTCGTCCCGCCACCCTCGTCCTCGCTGTCCGCTGAGCCGCGACCGTTTTCCGATCCTGTAAACATATCCTTGTTAACTCTCGACCTTAACTTACCCTCCAATCAAACCACCCTTCTGCTACCGTTGATTCTTACTGGGGAAAGATCGTCGATAGTTGGGAATATTAATCAGGCATTGCCAAGAAATATGTCACCGAGAAAACCGAAAGGAAGTCAATGGATAATTCTCGGGTAAGTAAAAAGAAACTGGTTCAGTCGAGCGAAGGATAAACGGTGGCCGGGTGCATAATCAATTACCGCTCGATAAGCCAGGATAGAATTAAGGCCGAAAGAGGTCGGCCACTGATTAACAGACTCGATTCAAGCATCTCTTTTTACCGCGACACACGCTTCTTCATTTTTAACTGTATTTTTTTTATCAACCATCAAATGGATCGTAAAAACAGAGTTCAATGACTCGCGTTCGAAGAAGAGTAAATTCAAGTTCTAAAGTTCCCTTGAATGGGAAGGGAATAATAGTTTGGCGACACTGGCGGGTTGTTCATTCCTCGTGTTTCCACCGATTTTATCTGTCTCTCCATGGGGGCTTTTTATTAATTCATGGTGGTTTCCGATTGAGCGAAGGGAAGAGAGTAGTTGGACGGGTGAGAACACGAAGAATAGAAGCGGCTGTTCTTCCAGCGATGTCTTTACACTTGAGCGAAGAATAAACTGGATCGATTCGGGCCGAGTCGACTCGGGATATATATACACATGAGATATTCATCTTGCACAAGTCGCTGGTTCCTCTTCAATGCGCTATCACCGTGTACATTAACGAAAAATCGATCGATAATGAGAGACACCCACTCGCTCGAGTTATACCATTAGTAGTCATCGAAAGCTCGCGGTGAAAAAATGTCTCTCGCTTTATTAGAGGGTCGATCGATCCAATCGCAGCTATAATCATCCTATCCTTGCGAGGGGACACGGATTTTTTGCGGAAATTCCGAGGGGAGAACCTCCCGAATCGTGTCGTCTGGAGCACTGCTTGATAATCATGAAAATAGCCAAGAAACCCCAACAAAAATAAATCTCCAAAGGAAATTATAAAAGAATTCTGATTATACCCGTTGAATTTCGAGGGAATCGTCAATGAAATCGAAAGGATTAAGTCTGGCTTGTCTGAATTGCCAGGGAGAGAAGAGTCGGGAAGAGATAAGTCAGTCTCCGTGCCATTTCGAAGTACGGTTCCAATGTCGTCCAACTAAATCGAGTGCGCTCGATGGTAATTAGTTCGGCGATCAATTATAAAAGCGTCGCCGCTACATTATTTCATGCTCGTCTAGGGGAATAGTGGGTTCATGAATTCTTGAGGATGTTCGAGCGAGTTCCCATTCACAGATGAGTCGTGTAACGTGGAAGCTGCTTTCACGAAGCTATCATTTTGACAGTGGAGATCGATCCGCCGTCTCGAGTATAATCCTGTTTATTATTACCCTCGCTCCGGATATCATTAACGGGCTGACACGAGCCATGACAGTTACTAAAAAAAAGCCCGTTGCCAGTTGGTAGCGGCGGCGAATCAATGGGATTCTTCTCAGTGAGGGAGAATGAAAAGGGCTGGCGGCGCGGAGGAGGAGGAGGGATGGGAATGAAATGTCTCGAGCGAGGGAAATCGGCTGTAATTGTCCGCCGGATTAATTATATCGTCTAAGGACTACATTAAGAAGACCTGCTCTTCTCGAGGACCTAATATTTCCTGCAATTTGACAGCCGGAAACTTCCGCCAGAATTTCTATTCACTCGCGAGGAATAATCTCGTCGTGTGATATCTCCTTTATTAAAATACTACTTATCGAATCTTGCGCTGATTCAACTGTCGCGAGAAACCTGTGTCGGACAGTTCTCCCTAATAAATGCTAATTCTCTCTCTCTCTCACTCTCTCATGTTCCTCTTCGAAATGGATGGGACTTGATACTCCTGACACTTCACATCCGCTTTTGAAAATGCTCCCCTTCTCCAATTGCCGTTCGATAATAGAACGATTCTTCTTAATGAAACAACGCGATATTCCCTCGGACGGATGATAGATTTCACTTACTGAATTACATTTCCGTTTCACGCGCGAAATTAACAGACCGGTTTTTTGCCGGCTCTGCCAACTTTAACGAGGGATGATCGATATATCTTGTAATAGTCTCGGAATCGTTGGAGTTCTAACTGGTGCGTCTATTCAGAGCGTGTTTTCATTTGAATTGATGCTCGGATTAGGAGAAGCGAAATCCGAGTGGTTTCGGGAGGAAGTCTGACGTCAGAGGAAAATACTATGGGCCGCATATTTGAAGAGATTGCTTGGTCAGCCGACTAGATGATCATGATGGGAAAGTCGGCGAACGCCGATCACGTACATTTTCGGCGGGGTCGCGCGAGCATTTATTCGTGGCCGGCCATTTTTTATTGATGTACCGCCAGAGCGCTTGATTTGGTATGCACGACGAAATGGCTTCGAGGAATCCGTCATCGGTCATTTATGACGCAGCGATCACAACGCGCCTCGCCAATTGCCACGACGAAAGAGCGCGCGCCGCGCGATCAAGATGTGTCCTCCGAGCCTCGGCCCGAGTCGCCCCCTTTTTCCATGCGACACCAGTCGCCTTTCCAGTCCCAGATTTATCATATTTCGTGTAACGCATATTCTACTTTCGACTCTTTAAAAAACCCTCCCATTCTAATCACCAATACCAACCAATTCCCAGTACGAATTCATTAATAATCACTTCTCGCAAGAATTCCTTTCAGACATTCAACATATCAAAGATCGAACGATTCAAGTATGCGAGTAATATTTTGACGATCGTTTCATGCATTCGGAATCGATATCGCATTGAGAGAGAGCGAGGATTCTCTGAAGGCTCGCGAGATAAAGGATCGACGGTGGTCAAATAAAAGAATGTCTGATTCCCCGAGCAGACGTTTACGAATTCAGTGTGCGTTCGGCTTTGGCCCCCGCAAAGGACCCAGATTCGCGGTACTCCTTAGCACGCATAAATTAAATCGCCACGGACTTACTTATCGTCTGGCTGGCTGTCTGCGAAGGAATGATTCTCAAGGAATCGTCGCAGCGACAAATCGAACGATTTCATCGAGCATTTCTTGATCGGCTATGAAATTACTCGGGTGGAACTAAACTGTGGTTGTCGAGCGAACGACAGAGAGTGCCAGTCCATCCGCCGCGCGCTATGTCATAGAGCTCGCACGTGCACCGCATCAGAGATCGACGGCGGATAGTGTTAATCGCGTGAGCGAGGCTAGCAATGAATAAGCCTTTCACGTGCCACCTATATGATAATACACTTTGCTACGGCTCGGTATTAGAATTTACGAGCGCCTAGCCCCAAACTCCAATAATAACGACACCCTTTTCCGGACACATACTCCACTATCACCTGCCGACACCCATCCCCTCCCCCCAACACTCTTCAGTCCACGTGATTTCAATATTTCTAGACTTCATTAAAATGTTACTCCAATTAAAATTAAAGCAAACATATTTATCAAGTCAACTCCTGCTAATTTAATTTACACTGCTATCTAATCACAGCATATATTTCTTATATATTTCCCAAGATATTTCAGTTGTTCTGGTATAAAATTATTTTAATCATATTCAACATTTTTTAGTATGACTGTAATTTAAATAAGTCAAAATATTTTGATAATTCAATTTAGGGATCTGAAATATTACTGTTTTAATTCAACAAAAATTGTAGCATGGGTAAACAATGATTGTAGAATATAATAATGAATAAGATTGATTACCAAGTCTGGATTTGGTGAGGTCATGAGGCGGGGAGCTCGGCGAGTCGATGCTGCCGTCGTCCTCGCTGTCAGTGAAGCTAGCTGGCATTCTATGGCAGGCATTGGGATAAACGGAGGTT
The DNA here is from genome assembly GCA_910591665.1 of Ectemnius continuus. NCBI lineage: Eukaryota > Metazoa > Arthropoda > Insecta > Hymenoptera > Crabronidae > Ectemnius > Ectemnius continuus. The sequence continues at coordinate 1,907,200 of OU342866.1, forward strand.
GGCAGATGAGAAGCTGCCAGGTGTTGGGAGATCCTTCCAGCTTGTTGTTGGGACTGTTGTCCTGGATAAGTCACTGAGGCAGCAGCCGCCGCCGCCGCGGATAAAACAGGCATCGCCTGTCCTCCGCCCCCACCCCCGTAAACTCTCATTGGTAGCCACGCGCCATACAATCCTAGCGGCACTCCGAATCCTGTAATTGTTTGTTGTTGTTTCGCTGGTCGGAAAACAGCAGGGATCCAACTATACTCGAATTAGACACGCAACGATAATCGCGGCTCGAGCACGTGCGCCTAGATCCGATTTCAACCTCGATTCTCTATTAGAGAGATTCTGCCAACATCTGTTTGTTTAGATATCCGGGAGATTTATTGTTTCGTAATGATAAGCAAGTTTGTTCGGTTTAAATGATGCTAAAGTACTTGGTAAAAATCGTAAATAGTATTATTGTGATTTTGATGTTGGAAAATAGAGGAATTTATTTTTTTGAGAGTATAACTTTGATATTGGGGGATGATTAGTTGAAACTTACCGGAAGGAAGTGCGTTTGCCGCGGCAGTTGCGAGGTAATGTCGTTGATAAAGATATTCCCGTTCCCGATCGGAGTCCTCCTCGTTCCCATTGCTCCTTTCGTCCTGTTTGCTGGAATCACAGCTTTCTCTGGACGCGGTGCAGCTTCCAATGAGACTCTCGATGGTGAAGGGCTTCGGTGTCGGCCGTCGCGCGATCTTGGAATCGGCCACGCCGGATTCCAGCTCGTCGCTCGCCGAGCCGACGTCCAACTCCGTTTCTTCCATGCTTGACTCCATTTTTCCACTCTTTCACTCTGATCTTTTCACTTAATAACTTCTTTTAATTAAAGTCACTGATCATTAACACCGCTCATTGTCTTCCCATTTGTTTCTCAATGATTTTCTCTGTTAATAATTCGTGCTGGCAGAGTTCGCGAGTCCTTGATTTATTTTGGCACTGAGGAATCACTCATCGCGTCTGGTTTTCGTATTTTACGAAACAATACCTTTCCACAATAGTTTCTCAGTCATTTATATTTACCACGAACTGTAACGATCCTGAATTAAACAGACACAATTCGAAGCACAGTGTTTCCAGGTTTCGGATATCCCAAAGTTCGCACTGGGCTTTTGCAAATTTTTACAATAATCACAGGAACATCCTTTAGCTTTTTTGTTCATTAGCCGCACCATTGACACCCCCAATTCTTCGATTCAGTCCAATTCTCGTGCACCACCGGTACAATCCACAAGTATAATCCATGAATCGTAGTATCCACTGATTAACAAAGCCAGCCTTGCACTCAAACACCACAGGAACCACAACAAATCTCGCCCCACATCTTTTTAGCATGGAAAAAAAAATGCCAAGTGACCTTTGAAACTGCTCTAATTATTAAAAGACTTGTAAAAAGATGTGTTGGCGTGTACAAAGCGCGCGGGGTAGTTTTCTGTGGGGGGTTGGGCGGCTGAAAGAGGGTCGGAAAACCGTTTGGTTCACCGGTCGGCGATGGACTGAGCGAGCGCGTCGCCGGGGTAATTTTAATTCGTGGTGTCTCGACGGAGAGTGTGGCGAGGAACGCGCCGACTCCTGGTTGCCCGCGAGCGAGCGTTGGTGTGACTGGCACCAAGCCGATTGGACGGAGAGACGACCAATTGTGCATCCGTGGGGTAGCCATTGGTGTTGCCAGCCGCCATCTTCGCGCACTCGTCCTTCCAGCCTTGAGTCCTTTCCTTACCCCGTTCCTTTATCCGATCGACCTCGCATCCACAGTCCGACTCGCGCCCGCCTAATCTCTCAGACACTCGACTAATAACACCCTTAACTCGCCCTGATTAAACACCCACCTCTCATCTACCTTCGCAAATTCTAATTGCTTCCCTGGCAATTTGCCTCTATCACAAAATCCTCCAATCCTCCACTCCCCTTTTCCAGTAAACAGATTTTTATTTATTTTAAAAATTGAATTAATGGTATTATTTTCGAACTACTATTAATTGAATGATGTTAAATAATTTCTACAAAGGATGCTTCTTCTTTTATATGTGTATTATAAAAATTGAATTAAGGAAATTATTTATTATGACTCGATCGACTGTTTTCGAATTATTATTAATTCATATATGAATGAAAATATGTTCGAAGGGATGAAATAATCTTAAATAATCTCAACGAAGGAGGCTTCTTTTTTCGCATGTATTAGTAGGTAGACGGCAACGTGTTTCCCATTAGAAGCCGGTGGCAATCCGCCCCCGCATAATACTCATCTGGTCTCGGCTCCTTAACGAGCGTGTTATCAGGGCGATCTCGGCGATCCGAGGAAGCCGATGATCCATCCGGCGGGATAATGATGTGGCGAGCGAGACTTCACGCTGTCAATCCCCGTCATCGCGATCTCTCTCTCTCTCTTCCTCTCGTGACTTTCGTAACACGTTCCCTTAACGCGCCCGGAAGCCGATTAACCCCGCACACAGCCACAATCTTCCTTACACGTATTGCCAATACAAGACTAGTATGTTGATCGCAGCATCTCCAGGAGCATTGTCAGTGGACGGGTGAATGTTCGTATAATTGGATACTCTCCTCTCACAATGGACCTTGGAATGTATCATCGGAATTACTGGCTGAAGATTGAATTTTCGAGGACTTTATTACATCTCCCATATTGGAAGGGAGCATTTCAATGGACCTTTAAAGAGTTGAAATATAGCAATTCAATTCTGATTTCTTTGGCTGGTCATTAATAATGCTGTCAGTTTAGGAAGGAGCGTATTAGTAGATCGGCCTTAATCAGGCTCGCTTTCACTCACAGCTTTAGAGGACGTGGTTGCGCCTTATGGGCGTAACCAGCCTGGCTAATCGGTACATCAGGCTAATAGCGATTCTATTTCGGCACTCGTTAGTGTCGGACACGCGTCTAATTGAGCCTCGCGCTCGCCTAAGGTTAAACGACTCGTCGTTATCCCCGCGGTGGAACGCCACCCTTGGCGATATTACTTTTAGAACTGGATTTTGCCAGGATGAAACCATGCAAAAAGATAGAAGATTCGCTGGGAGCGAGTCTCGCGAAGCGTGAGAGGAATGCGCGAGGACAAATTGGCCGATCCTCCTCTTAAAGGGTGGCAGCGGGAGAGGGTGAGTCGCGTTTGTAGTTCTGGCTTTTTCCCTCGCTCGGTGAGAGCAACTCGGCGATTAAAAGTGTCTCTCACCTCCTCTTTGGAACGGCGAGCAGCGAGCAGCAGCAGCAGCAGCAGTTCCCTCGTGTTTCCTACTCGACACTTTCGTTCACACGTGCGTAACGAGGAGAGCGCGGCGGCGGTGTTCGCGCAACGACGCCTCCGCCGAGCAAAAGAAGGAAGGCTCGCTCGCCGCCGCGGCGCGCGTCGAGCGCGCTTCGCGGAACAAGATTTAAAGCTGTCTGCGTATTCGCCTCTCGAAGAATACTTGACAAATCGAGGCTGGCTCGGCTCGAACTTTGTGCACGTCGATTGATAGTCGGTGAGAGTTCAACTGGCGCGAACGATGTTAGTCTTGGCATACTTGGAATAGTGAAAAGTGCGTTGATATCTTCCCCGAAGTACTAACTTACCTTTCCAGTTGGCCGAGCGTGCTTTATAGCTTGGAACTACACTTTGTCGATTATTCTCGCATCTGGAGAGAGTCGATAGTGTTGCCGGGTGCTTCGCCAAGCTTTAACTACTTCCCTTGGAAGCTCTCTCTGTCTTGGACTATTAAATCCTGCTGACAGTACAAACCGGTACACGATGTCTTTACCCTGTAAATGTAACATGCATTTACCAAGCTGTCCTCTAAGAATGTTTCGAGCAGCAAGAAACGTTTCATTCCTGCTCGTTTTGTGGAGGCGCGCAAGAGAAAAGGGGTGGTCGTGCAAATCGTAGTAGGCGGTTTTCTCGTTGAGACGCTAAACGGTCGTCGCGCGCGCTGTCCAAATCACGTTAATCGTACGAGACGCGCCGACTAAACGGATGCTATCTTTGGGAGAGATGAGACTATCTCGGCCTCCTTCTGCACCAGTCGAGAGCTGCCAAGAAGTGCAGTATGCATGAGAGTTCTCCTCGTGTTAAATGGGACGTGCTTTCAATTATGCGTGAAATGAAGACCGCCGAGCCCTGTCTATGTGTATATCCTATTGCAACCGGCACGTATGTACTTTAGCGCGTATCTCGATCCTTCCACTGCTATCCTTGAACGTCAAAACTTAGGCACTTGACCTTGAACAAATGCCCTCTTAACACTAACCCTACCGCCGCTTCACATACACCTAACCCAGACCTAACCATTCTGTAATTGGTCATTTTACTTATTATAAAATAGACGTTGTTTTTATTTAAAGAATTGCCTATTATAGGAAATTTTGGTTAACATTTTAATTTAATAATACAATAATCAACCGTATACAAAATTTACATGAAGTTAGAGGGGGAAAAAATAATGAATGTATAATGTTAAATTAAACTTTGAACGGTACAGTTAATCGTAATTTGTCTTCGGCATTCACATTGGTAGATCCTGGAAATAGGTGATTTAAGTGTACGTTGAATATTAGCATGTGCTTTAGGGCTTTTAGAAAGCATGTCTCGTGAAAGGCTGGCCACTCCTCGGGAATGGCTAATGAGTGTCCCGATTGATTAGCCGACAAAGCACTCGCCGACAAATTAGAGGAATGCCATCTGCGTACCATCCTTACCTTTCACGTCTCAATCTCTGGTTGACGAGTGCGAATTCCAAGTAGGCCGCCACGCAACATCAATTTTCGGTCCATCGGCATTGCAATGAAGCGAGCAACTATTAAGAACGACCGAGTCTGACATCATCGGACACTTGACTGTCCTTAAAAAAGGCTGTACAGTTTATTTTTGTCCAGTCAAGTGCTCTCGTAAGTGACATGCTTTTATATCTCGTAAATAATTAGCCTTAATTGGTTGGCAATGTCGATTACCGCGAGAAAAGATCTACTTTGGTAGTTGTAGAGGGGTTTGTCTCATAAAAGAATCAGAAGCCTAATAGACTTTGGTTCTCGTTGTCAGTGATAATGGCGGTTTGAATTATGATTGGAAGAAACTCTGTGTTGCAATCGAGGGGTTGGGGGGATGAAGAATTTCTCTGTATAATGAAAAGGAGAGCAGAAATATAGTGGTTGGCTGGATGCTGCGAAGTCGGATCGAATTAGGGCTGCACTCGAAAGAGAGCAGCCTTCCAAAAGAGGAGCGTACAAATAGAAATAGATATTATATCTGTATAGGAGAAGCTGGCGCTGCATTTAGCCGCGTTCATACTTCACACACTAAACAGACACAGACGGACATACAGATGGAGTTCCAAGTGGTACGAGACTGAGATTATCTTGTCGTGAGACTGTTTCCGCGCGGCCCCTTCTTTGCATCTGGGTGTTACGTGCCCCTCGATGATCTTTCCCTTTGAAGTTCACCGTCTTCTTTCTCAGTTCCGGCGGCGATCGCGTACGTGTGCGCCGCGGCGACTTTTCTGCCGGGCGTCGCGTCCTCATCAGCCGAGAAATTAATTACACGTCCACCCAGCTGGGCTGATTTCAGCCGCGACGCTAAATGTGAAAATAAGTGGCTCGCTTCGTTCACGCCCGCTTCCGTTCCTCAATAATTCCCACTTGGCTTTTTTCCCCCGATGTTCCTTTACCGAAGAATCAATGACATTTCCGTTGATTGGTGCGGAATGGCATTAAATGAGATTTCTTTGAAGTTGCGTCAGAATGCGAGGATAAGTCGCTGCTCCCCCTTCGGAAGGAAGGATCGGTCGGCTGAAAATATTCCGAAGCATGAAGAAGCGTCGGCGGTGGCGATTGGTACAAAGGATTCGCCGGAAATGTCGAGTATTCCTGCGAATCCCACAAATAATCGCTGTCGAAGCGTCGGCACAGTTGGATGGACGCATAAATGCCGGGCTCGTTCGAGTATGAATTACTGTTCCCGAATCACCCCGATTTCCCTCTCTTCTCGCAGGACCCTGCCAGTAGAGAGAATTTCACTTTTCCCTGCCAACTGCGCATTTCTACAATTCCCAATCCCATTTATTCCTGTATCTTAAATCACCCGAACATTACCCAATAATTCACTAATCCTCCACCAATCACCGAAAACAAACGATTTCACTTTAAACCTTCCCTCGAAATCGAACCAATTCTAAAAACTTCCCACTCTTCGTCGCGCTATGATTGACAGGGATAAAAATCCACAGAAGTCAGTGTGAATAAAGAAAAGCCCCCAAGAGAGGGGGGTGGTGGGGTGGGGTGGGGGAGATTCGGTATTCGGCAAAGTATTAAAATGCGAGGGGCATAAAGTGTATATTTGAAAGTTAAATATGAAATGGCCCTCGCCTTCACCGAGAGTAACCAGACGTGAAAGAATCCCCTTCGCTCCCTCTCCCTCCCTCCAACCTCAACCAAGTATAATACATATTAACTTTCCTGCCAAAAAAAAAAAACAGAAATCGGAGCAGGGAATAGTAACTTAAGTCGAGAGTAGTGTATGTTAAGCAGTCCTTTCTCCTAGATATAATGACAGGACGATTTGCAAGGACTTCACGATTTCGCCTTCGGGGGCGAAGGGGGAAGAAGAGATTCAAAGAGTGAGTGAGTGAGAGAGAGAAAGCTATTGTTCCGGTGTATCCTTAATGCGCGCGGCTGTAAACAGCGTTACAATGGAATAACTTCGTTAGCATAATCGCGTCACAGAGTCGCTTGCCATCCCCTTCCTCCTATCTCTCTCTCTCTTGTTCTAATATTGTCTCTCTGTCTCACTTGCTCTATCTTTGTGTGAAGGGGCACCGTCGCTCGCCCGGCTGCACCCCTTTTGGATTTTACGGGTGGTTTCCCTCCGGACAGCCTTCGTGGGCGGACCCGATCCGATCTCATCCGCCGCTGCGTTTAACAGTCGGCCTCTCCCTGTTATTCATTGTCCCGATTGAATCGTTTATCTTATGCCTACCACTTCGCACACTTTGCGTACTTCGCTCTCTCTTGTCCGATCTAATTGACCCACGACACGTGTAATTTTTTACGGTAGTAAATTATTTTTTAGGGCTTCGAGGATGATTGGGAGATTTTTGAATTATTCTTTTTTGGTGGAAAGTTGATTTCCGTATTGAATTCTGCTTTAATTTTCTTGGATGGATCGAGGCGGTTCGAGGGATTATTAGTTAGACATTTCTGTCTGACAATTAGTAGCTGCTCGGACGAGGGAATGAGGGATCCGCGGGATTCGTAGATGGCGTGTTCGCTGAGCGGGATTTCCCACCCCGGTTGCGCGCGCGAGCGAGCGAGCGAGCGAGCGAGCCTTCCCCATTTGCGGAGGGAGACCACTCTCACAATGGAAATGTTAAGCGAGTCGGTGGATTCGCAACGCTCGTCACTCTCGTTTGCCACTCTCGTGTCTGCCGAGCGACGTCAATTTCAGCCTCGGCGCGACCGTACCGAGCCGCCCTCCGCTTCAGCTCACCGCGCAACCCCTTCTCTCTCACGCACGATTCAAGATATATTCATTGAATACTTTCCAATTATTCATCGGCCCGTGAAACTCGCAAAAAGTCGGCGCTAAAACAATTCTCCCCTTTTCAAGATCGAAGGAAATCTATATTCTAACACTTTGTTGACTCCCGAATTTTAATCACGATCTTTATTATTCAATATTATCAAACTCCCTTCGAATATTCAACGAACAATACATTAATCATCTATAATTTTAATTTTCACCCAATAAAATATAATTATTATAATGTTTAAAATACGAATGAATCATTTGATCTCTCAGTGGAAAGTTAATGGAAATGCAAGCAGGCAATTGTAGTTGTGGTTGCGAGTGGCAGTGTGTGGGGGGAGAGACTGGCAGGATCTCAGGGGGCTGTCCATCCTCGTCCGTCATGCTCTCGCCGCTTGTAATCAAGGATAACCGTTTCCCTCGCTGACTTTTGACAGTGCGCTAATGCATCCCGTGAACCCTGGCTATTCTATTCAACGCGTTTTATGCGATCCTCCTCGACTGGGCGTCGAGAGGGAGCGGAGAGGGTGGAGGGGATGGCAGTTTACCATTTAGCTAGGCGTGCGCGGATAAATCGCAGCCAAATGAGCAACAGCTCTCTCTCCCTCTCTCGAGGGTCGCTCGCCCTGTTATTCTGTCAGTCCGAAGACTGGCAATGCGATTATTGGCGCACGAAAGGAATCACCGTGACTCCAACGAATTTCCTACTAATACAATTCGGACTAATTGGATTCGAAATATTCCTTCTCCCGAGTACAGTTTACTCATATTTATTAAGTAAATCCTCTTACGAATTTTTTTATAAATCGTGTTTTATTTAAACGGTGATTAAAAGTTCGTAGTCTCGCGTTTATAGATTTGGGAAGAGCAGTGTGTAAATCTGGAAGGAAGGGGTGGCTGAGAAGAGGGGAAAAAGTGGCGGTTGATTCGTGGTTTGTCGAGCCATTAGGGTTTCTTGTGGCGCTCGGCTTTCCCCGTGATTTCTACTCGTCTCTGGCGTCGCGACGAAAAATAATCTCCTTTCTTCTCCCGGCGGGCGGGCGAGCGAGCGAGCGAGCTTTCCTCCCAGCGCGGACGTCAAGATTATGACAGCTCTCTCGGGTCACACCACCACTTTGCCCGGCGACAGGAGTGTTGCGTCCTGGCGCGGCGAGGGTTGCTTGCCGCGGATGATGCGATCATTAAAATAAAGCGGCGCTTCTTCTTCGCAACACTAGTTTCTCAATGACAATTCTTTTCACTCTCCCCCAATTAAAATTAATCCCATAATTACGAGAGCGAATTTCCAAGGATCCTTTAAATTATTTCTTCTTTCATTCACTTTGCCGCGGGTTTAAATTTAAATCCAACCTGCCTGAACTATTACCAGCCACACGGGGCATTAATTATTCATTCTAATTTGAGAAAGTAGAAGGCCAGTTCTATTGGAAATATATTTGAAGAGTGGCGGAGTTATTTTCTGCGGTACTCGGCGACGATATGAGAGTCACTGGAGCCAGAGAGCCTGGTTAAACTGACGGAAGCGGTAAATGGCTCGCGTCCAACCCCCCAGCATCCCGGACGAGACACTAATTCATATTCATAGGTGTATATCGTTTAGCGTCGCAGCGCCAGCGCTTCGTCCCGAGAGTTTACTCGCCCAAGAATCGGGGAAGGCGAAATATATCAGATTACAGTGAACCGTCGCATCACTAATTCTGATCCACCCCCTTTTAAAAAGTCCCAACAAAATAATCCATCTTTTCCCAACAAGAATAATAATTCTACGAATTTTTTTTATCACAATACTATGAAATAAATAATGATAAGAAAGCAAACTTCTCTAAAATTCGTAGAAATGACAAACGTAATGCCATCTTCACGAGAATCATTATTAATATTGTCCAATGGATGGTCGAACAGTGACTGCATGGTAAGTCACGACAAGTTCTGAGTCAGACTTTCCAGTCGATCGTTCATGATTGTATCTGGCGCGAGTGAACGTTACCAGCAGTGGATAGTGCGCCGCGCCGTCTGACTACAGCCTGACCTATACTACTTGCATCCTTAATAACTCCAGTATTAATGGGAAAAAAATATCCTACGCAAATTAAACGATGCTTATCTCTCCAACAATAATGCATAACATATCCAGCAACAATTCTAATTAAATTCCATCGATTATTTATATATTTATAATAAATAAATCAAGCTCCATTTACATAAACTCGTAAAATTCACTAATGATGAATTCAAGTAGAACGAAGTGTTCAATTGGAGAAGAGTAATTAAAATGTTGAAAGCTTGAAGAAAAGGAGGAGTAAGTTAGAAGGGTGGCTAAAGTTGGTAGAGGGCGTGCTGTCGACGGCTGGTTGGCAGAGCGTGGTGACTGCAGCAAGGCGAGCGAGCACGAGGCAACTGCTGACGTCCTATTGATCGACCTGGATCCGCAGTGGGGCGCCTTCGGTGGATGCGCGCTTTTCCACGAATGCGCGAGGCATCGCCAGCGAGCAGCAGACTCCTCGTCGTCGACGTGCTCGCAATCGCAGCGGCACACTCGCCAGGAGCGAGCACTGCGTCCTCGCAAGTTCTTCTCTCATCGGCGCACCACTTGGATTCGTCCACTTTATCAAGAAGAACTTCTCTCCCAGTGCGATCTCTTCCCAAGGAGATTCTGGCCAATTACTCTGAGTGAACGTGCCACTGTGCTCTCAACGAAAAGATCAGCAGTTCCACTGATTACGCTTTCCACCTCCGGATTTCCCACTTCCGGATTCCCTGAGTCAACGCTCGGAAGCTACTGTATGTACTCTCATCGACGAATCAGGCCCGTTTATCCTGACTCCGTTAGTGACGATGATCGTGATAGTTCTCGCCGCTGATTCCCATTGATCTTTCCGTCCCTTTCATTGAATCTTCTCGGGGCTTGGTTGGTCCACTCGGGGTGGTTGGAGCAGCGCACGGAGGGTGGTACATGTGCCGCGAGAGCCTCGTGTCTCGCTAATATATATTTTACATAACGCTCTTATTATATATCGCGGCTTCTAATAGAGATTGATTGGAACTCTCTGTAGAAGACTCTGTTGTATTATTGACACTTCACTATTTCATGCTATGCGTCGAGCAATGCGGTCTCCCGCAGGACTGAGCGAGACCCTCGAACTACCAGTGCCACCTCTCTCTCCAACCATTAGAAATAATCATTTCCAGTCAACCAGTAGATTATTCATATCTAAGTTCCGTTGCATTTCACTGGGAATGCGTCAATTATTCTCGGCGTGGTATCCTCATTAATTCTCCGTCGCGTACTCGCGTTGCTTCGTCGACGCTTTTTCATCTAATTATACCCTCGTTTAATTTAATTTCTCGCTGGCCACACCATGTGTTTCCGTGGTACGTTGGCTTCCCACGCCACTGGAGATATTTCATTGGCGAGACTAGTGCGGGCAAACATATCGGCAAGCCATAGAAATCCGAGGGAATTCCTCGCGCGTTTCGCTCGGGTTTTACACGCGCGCTGCAGAAACGCGAGAACGTGAGAGAGCGCGCGCGTTTGAAACGAGCGTTCGCGGCCCGGTCGAATGTCAATTTTGGAAAATCGTCCGTCCGCGATGCTGCATTGGCGTCGGTGCAACAGGTGCTCGCAACTCTCCTAATGTCAGGGAAATCGTTCTGTGTTTATGGGGTTTCCCTTGGAAAGGGCGCGCGCGCGGGGGGCGATAATGGTAATTGGTAGTGAGTGAATCGGCAATCTTTGCGTACTTTGGGAGAATGCATCTCGGGGAATGGCAGAGAGAAGCCATTTTCATCGGGTGTGCAAACAGATGTCAATAAAGTAGACCGGTTGAGTGATGATCGGGGTTGGGGTTTGCCCATTGTACCTTTTATAATGTATCTCGACAATCTTAAAGGGTACTCGAGGGTGCAAGTGTCCTCGATAACCGTTAGACACGCCTCTCAACAATTTCAAGACTGTTGCGAGCAAAAAAAATATCCCCATACTTTGAAACAATTTTTTTTTCGTCAGTCAATCATATAAATTGACCAGTGGAAATTGAATTAGGCAAAGTGGAGAGCATCGAATAATATCGCGCAAGGACAAAATGCCGCAGTGTGGAACTGGTTGACATTCGGCCGTGAGCCGCGATTCCTCTCGTAAATCAATCGCATTAGATTTATGATTTCGTTAGGGGCGATTAATATCCACTCAAGGTTCGATTAAACTTAGCAGTAGCAGCGAACAATCGAGTGGACGATGATCTGTTTACAGAGATAGCCTTATCCGATGACCTGTGCGTTCTGCGGAGGGTTAAAGGTCACCGCGTGATCGAATATGAGGCATAATTAACAGGAAGATGAAATCGCGTGGTCGTCACGAGAGACCAGCATCCCAGAAAGGTCTCTCTTCTTTCTAGCAGTCGAGCATCTGCCTCCGAACGACTTGGATATCCTTTTACTCCTCGATCCGCGCGACATACTCTACAGCTATTTATTATTAAGTACGAGGTAATCCATTTTCTAAGCTTGCACGGTAATAATTATTTCCAAATAATTTCTTCACATTATTTAGAAATAATCCCTCTTAGAAATCCTTGCAAACACAATTCAAACTAACCCAAATTATAATTATTGAATTTTAAAATTTATATTACATATTGGAAAAGGAAAAAAAGATCCTATGCAACATTTGATTTAGTTAGCCAATGGAAATATCTGATTTACATGCGGTCTGTTACATCACTGGCTGGTCTTACCAAGTGAGACATTTAAGATTCTGCATGAAGCTAGTCATTATTCCATTAGGGACATCCTAATAACGCGAGACACTTTAGAACCGGCGTCAGGATTTCCCCCGTGATTGGTAAAGTTATACTTGTCTTCCCGCGGGGGAATTCGAGAGGCTCTCTCGTCAGGAGTCTGTAATGGCAGTTGAGGTAAAAACAATCGGGCGGAAGCCTTAGCCGCAGCGTGTGTAATCCGATCCCTTTAAAGGATCAACTGCTTAACTCGAAGACAGCATTTATCGGGCGGCATTAATGGCATTTCATAACGCGGCACCGCCAAGTCTATCGATCGCTTGAATCCTGTATTCAATTAAAGCGAGTATTACCCAAGCGAATAACGCGTTCCCAGCCCAAAATCATTCCCAATAATAACACAATCATTTCCATCTCTATTTTAAACCGCAAAATATTTCATAAGTATCTTATAAACAAGAATCGTTGATTCGATGATGTGATAAAAAAGAGGAGGGTGGATTGATTGCAGAGGGTTAAAAAGAAAGGGGCGTTGAACTTGGTCTCTCCGAGGGAGAAAGTTATCCTTGGGCGGCGCAGAGCTGCTGTGATATGAAAGGAAGCCTCGCGGAATATGAGGCTCGAAAGTAAGTGATCAGCGAGAACTAGCGATCGCCGTCTCAACCATGTGGACGAATTGTCTAGTAGCGGGTGAGTGTTCGTCAATGATCCACGAGCGCACACACGACGATTATCCGGCACAGTTCGATCGGTGCTCGGATCGACGATCATTACCTTCTTTTTTTTTTCCGTTTCTCTGTCTCTCTCTTTCTCGATGCGACGTTCTTCTAGATCTCTCGACAGCTTTCGGCGGTGCCATTGTACTTGTCCCTCGCTCAATTAGTTGGGGGTTATTCTCTTCACTGGATTTTTCTTTTTCTCAACTAGAGCCGCGCTCCTATCTGTAATCGCTAAGTTTGCCGCACTCCATTCAGCTCATCGCAGTTCGCTTCCTTTCATTTCGAGGAACGGTCCATTCTGGCGAGCGGAGGGAGAAACCACCCCTCCGATCACGGACGATATTAAAAAGAAAGAAAGAAAGAAAGAAAGAAAGCCAAGAGATAGAATCTGTTCTTGCATGGGAGTAGCATTATTATCGGAATACTTGTTGTACTATGTATACTGGTTTCATTTTACACAGGACGATTTAGCGACGTCAGCCCTCCCGGGTCAGTATTCTCGACCGACTATTTTTACTACCCCCAACCATTCTCTCTCTTTCCATCTACTCGAACATTCAATATACTTTACAATCGCGGAGAGATTCCTCCCCGCGCAGTGACACACAGACAGACAATGTTGCATGTACAGCTGCATCGAATAGCTTTGTTTTCGTGAGTATCGATCGATCGCGGGGTTAAAGCTTAGAGTGGACACGCGTGCGATCGCTGCCCCCGTGCATTGTACATACACACTGACACAGACATTGCTAGGCGGACCCATTCAGATCAATGAAACCAACTTTCGCAGCGCAGGTTTTAAAATAGATGGTTGATCATTCATATTAGAGGAACTATGTTTTGTCGAGGGAATTATCTTCCAAGTGGTTGAGAGGAAGTTAAGTGTTATGGAAATGTTGGTTTCATGGTCGCGAATGTAGTCCGGAGAACATAGAGCAATTCTACTTAAACGTCATTGACCTATTCTACTTACCCTCTCGTGTACCACTGCTACCGCCAATCCTAGTCGACTCAGCTTACTTACAATTAGACCTATCGTATACATCTATACATATATCTATATATATATCTATTCTAGATCTCACCATCCCTTAATTAATAATACTGTAATCTTAATAATTAATTGATGACATTGTTCCCACTACGAGCCCAGTACAGGTAACGTTTACTACTAGAATCTAGATCGCAGCTCTCGTAGTTCCTTCTCGATATTGTGAACGTAAAGTTGTGACGATTAGTACGTGTTTTCAATAGAGGATCTTCGAGCAAGGTGTTGTTTTTGTTTTGTTGACCGGAGAGTAATGACGATGTTGGTGGACTGATGATATCGTAGAGTTCTAGAATCAGTAGTGCCAGTACAAGTGACGAGAGTGTAGCCTTAGTAGTGTTCTGAGTAGCCTCTCTCCTGTCAAACACGCATCCCCTCCGACCAATCACACTCACGATCTTTCATTCCATCTCGCGCTCGGCCCACTTTTCGTCGCGAGGATTCCCCAGCATATTCTCATCTTCTAAAGCAGTAACCAATGTTTCGTTTCAGCGGCAATTGTACTCGCGGTTGCCACCGTCTCACATGCGGAATGCCAGAGTGAGTGATTAAGCCAGCTTCTCTCTTCAGTGTGTAAATCCGTAAAAGTCGCCGGTCTCGTTTTCCTCGGCGACCAAGGCCGAGGAAATCAGTCGCGTAATCGGTCGACCCGCTTCTCGAGTGTCCCTTTTTTTTCTCGATTAATTAATGGAAGCATTCCGTTGGAGGCTCGGATGTTTATTTCTCGAAACTCGCATGACGCGTCGATGATTTTCTTCTTTGTCGATTTCTCGTCTCGCTTGGGCGTACACGCCTCTCAGCTTCTTTATGTTTTAATCAGCAAAGTGTGCGGCGGCGACTCGCTCGACTAACCGGCCGATCCATCATACTCGTGTATCTCGGGAGAGATTCGAGTTTCCGAGCACGTGCGCACCCCGGTTCAAAGACAAAAGCAGTGTACATTAATCGTTCTTTATCTGCGAGCATAAGCCTGTGTGTGTGCATACTCAGGAAAAAGTGGCCTCACTTATCGAGCAGCCTCCTCCAATCCTGTAAGCCGGCCGTATATGCTTTCTCTCTCTTTCTCTTTTGAGAATAGTCAAGCACCGAAATCGTAGCGATCCTTTTTTAAGCTTTCTATGCTTTTTCCTGAGTATCGACTGTCCTTTCGAGCGGTACTTGATCGTTTCCTTCTGCTCTTTTGTAGCCCGATCTGTCTACTGTTACGAGTGCGACTCGTGGACCGATCTCCGATGCAAGGATCCCTTCAACTACACCGCTCTACCAAGAGATCAACCACCCCTGCTCACTTGCAACGGATGCTGCGTTAAAATGGTCCGCAACGCAAAGTCGCGTGAGTCTCCCATTAATTCGAAATAATTTCCCCATCGAGATTCAAATAATTCCTATAAATTTGTATGGTTAAATAAATGTTTGAGGGAGGATTTCTTATATTTCCAGCGTACGAGAGCGTGAGAAGAACTTGCACTTCGCAACTACAGATAAACTTATTCATGGTGGACCACGTGTGCATGATGGAAAGTACCGGCACTGGTCACATGTGCTTCTGTGAGGAGGATATGTGCAATCGTGTCTCCCCGACCTCGTGCTCGAATCCCGCACTCCTGCTGATCCTGTCGACCATCCTTGTTCTGCGCTCGGCCATCTTAGGAGCCCCCAGCTTGCTTTGTAGTACGTTGCAATGATCACGTCGTATAACATTGATTTACTCGAATCCACCCCAGTGACGCCCGAATTCTCGTTGGCACTCGTCGAGATGAGCGGACCGCAATTTTATCAATCAATCAAATGATTCTTTTCATGGCAAAAAGCCAAATCAATCAGATTTCTAGCCGGTGCTTTTTTCGAAGAAAGAACGGGAATTGTTGTACATTATTGATGATATTGCGATTGATATATCAAGCAGCAATCAAAGCTTTTCCTCTTTCTTCGAAGGTTACATTATTATTGTTAATGAAGGAACGCTCGTCCTGATCGGCCAGTGTTTGAGAGAAACGAGAAATTTCGGTCGTCTTTCGTGTAGAAATCACTCGACTCTATCAATCTCTATCTCACGATTTTACCTCGAGCCCGTGTTCTCGATTAGTCGCTGTTTAAGCGAGCACTGGCATTGTGGCAACGAGTCTCGTGATAACCCTCGCGATAACCCTCCCTGAGAAGGTGATTGCTTTCGGTACATTCGCGTATCAACTTTCTCCGCTCTTCGAGTGACACTTTTTTCATCAAGCTTCATTAACACTTTGACTGGCAAAATTGCAAGTTTTTAACTAGTTCATTACGTCTTGTCAAAAGTGTTTATTATTGTTAGTCTTGTGAGAGTAAACATATCTGTGAATGGGTGAGATGGCGGTCAAAGTGTTAGTGGGAAGGAATTACCTCCTCAGTGAGAAGTACTGCATGCCCCTCGAGTATCGAGCCAAAATGCCACTATTTCCGGTGTCAATGATCATCCTAGTTTAACGTAGTGTTTCACGCGTGAAGCTATCGGATGCCGGATGCCGGATACCACACTTTTTCTCCAATTCTCCGACTCTACTGCATCCTGGCCATATTATATTGACTTAGTGACTATTACCACTATCCCTCCGCTCTCACGAGTTAATCGTGAATGCCTCTCTCACTACTCTTCACGAGCCTCCCTCCAAAAGCACACCTTTCTTCTATCTTGAGAGCGATCCCGGATCAGATCGAAGGCAGAGAAAGAGCGAGCGAACGAGAGAGAAAGAAAGAGAGTGAGCGAGTGAAAGAAAGGGAGATCATCGCCAGGCGCTAGAAAGAGTGGAGTGAAACGACGACATAAACATATTTTGGAATGCTAGCGCCCCCACTTTATTGCAGTAGAGAAAAAGCCAGCACAGGCAGAGAAAGAGAAAGCTGACAGTGTCCAGAAATGGGAGCGTAACCTGCTAGAATTTCAGGGAGTTCATCTGGATGTTTTGTCGCTAGACTAGCCGAACCCTAAAGACTTCTCTCTCTTCTCCCCCCCTTTCGAAGTTTCTTTCCTACCCTTCAGTCTCTCTTGCGCTTTTCGTGTGTCTCCTGATTGTCCTGGATTGAAACCTCCCTTTGTATGAGCCCCTCACGTGATTTGTACTTGGTAATGGAGCCTTCGGTATCGATCGAGTGGTGTAGAGAACCGGATCGGATGTCAGCCAGCATGGTCAGACCGCATGCCCCATTGGACTCGAAGGAAAAAGGTCATCAACGGGAGAAACAACGTGGCGAGCCCGGCGGAATATCACGAGAGAGAGAGAGAGAGAAAGAGAGAGCAATGACCAACGGCACTTGTTTCGGTTCTCCGGGTAGTTTGTTAGTGTTTATTGTGCTGCCACTTGTTTTAGAGAAAGTGTATTCGCACGTAGTTATACCGTGGACGAAATATCGAGTGCATGGTTTGGTAGCACCCTCAGTCTAGATTGTTGGAAGTTGGGACAGAGGAAATATCGAGAATCCATCCTCGATTATTTAATTCGATGATGGGATGATTGATTTAAAGATCGATGATAGTTTGAAAAGGGTGGCAAAATTCAAGGGGATTTGAAACAGTGGTTCCTCTGTCACTCGACTTTCAGGCCGGCGTGCAGCAGCACTTTGCATGACACTTGCATGCGTCTGCCGTTTAGTAACTCTTACTTCAAAATGACTAGTTTCCAACTATCCGTGCCTGATCACTGGAAGCGAGCTGTTTCCCTGCAGAAATCTGTGCTCCCTCATACTTATTCCCAGACGAGTAATTCTCTCTGTTCGATCGGTGAATATTACGCGTCAAGCACCAACCCTGAGATTCCCATCAGAAATTCTGTATCGATTCGAGGCGGCGCGGCGTAAGTAGGGACTCTCGAACTTGGCGGCATTCCAGCCGAGCGCACGGTAACAGCTCCCCTTCCACGTACTCGATGTCAGACACCTACGAAACCTTCCACCCCGACGAGTGCAACGCGAGGCAGATTGAAAATGCAAAGAAACAAGCAAAAAGCACAACGTGGGCATTCAGCTTTGCCGGTACCAGCGAGAGCAACGCTTTCTCAGAGCTTTTCAGCTTAACTAGCGCGAAGGGTATTGTGCGAGGCGAGATGTTCCGGCAGTTATTTGACTCTGAGAAGCTTTCTATAAGAACAGAGTTCGAAGTTCCAACAATTGGATGATTAATTGCTGGAACAACTCGAGTTTTCCTCGAAGCCCGGAAGCGCACAGGGAAACCGGGAGGAGTCCCGATAGGAAGCCAAGCACGATTTTGACTCGGTGGTGAATTTCCAGTCTCCTTCGGATGGGAGGAGACGATCGAGAATATCGAGCACGATTTTTGGCTGCTGGCACGGCCAAGCTGAAGGCGCATGTCCTCACAGGGAGGCTTTCGAAGCGGAGCCTCTTGCCACCTCGAGCTTCGGCGCTTGCCTTTCTTGCCTTGGAAGGCAAGCAGAACCGCAAGCTTCACTGGCAAGCCATGCGGCTCGTGTCGCGTCATTTGTTCATTGTCGCACGCGCGGCTGCGAGGCTACCTCTTTATTGCTGTCTCTCTTCCATTACTCTTCATACTATGATCTTTTATTAATCAACGAACTTTACTACTATTTTTCATATCAGCAAAGATCGAATTATTCCAGAAATTGGCACAAATCACTTCAAGTTAAAAGGATTGAAAGTGGATCGTGTCATAGTGTGGGGATTTTATTACGGTCAAGTCCTCAGGAGCGATAATTCTCTTTTGGATTAATTAATTAATCGATGATCGCTCGTGTGAACTTTGCCAGGTTGTACTAAGAAGGTCGTTTGAATTAATGAGAAAGTAGAAAGTCAGTATATATTAATATATATATATTATATATCTGTGTGAAAATGTCGCTCGTGGGAGTTGGGCAATTTTTGCGCCCCTATTATTCTGTGTCTTTTTTCTCTCTGTCTTCATTTCCTTCTGTCTGTCTATTCCTGTTCTCGAGCAGCACTGCTACTGTCTTCGTCATTTTCCCAAGAATGTATTATCAATTCAAGAAGAATGGTAGAAAACGACAGTGGCAGAGCTGGTCCGGCATGTGACAGTACAAGTTTTCATAGAGCATTGGCCTCGCAGCCGAACAGTCTCCACGTTATGGTTACACCAAAAAAGAAAGGTCTGCGTTGGTACATGAAAAGCAGCGATGAACTGAAACGCATATCTCCGAGAGCATGTAAGACACGTGGACCTAACATACTATGGAACGCCAGGCAGTCTGATACACGCGACTTCTCTTGCAACTATACTTTCTGTACGCTTTGGTGCGTTGGTCTGAGTATGGCTTGAAAACACCGCAATTCCAATCGGGAAGCTATCACGCCACGTATCGACGCCATAACATGTTGGGTTCCGTTCCTCTTCCCCCGCCGAGGGGAGAACGACGGCGCAGGGTCTCCATTTTGTACGACATCGTTCATTAATACGACTCCTTTATTAAGATCCCCTGCACGAGGATCCTGAGAATCGTTGATAGATGATGTGTACGTTGTTACTCGGTGTTACCCTTTGAATGTCAGTCAATGATTGTAAGCCGATTCTTTAAGATCGTAGCTCTTATTCTAGAATAGGTGTGTTGTCAGCGATGACGATGAATCATTGTTAAAAGGCGTTCGTACAAAGTGAAATAATTGTCACGACTCGTTTGGTGCTGGGCCATTTAAAGGGGGGGGGACGGTCGAATTACTCGGGCAGTTATATTTATTCTTTCCTGTATTGCTAATTCAGCTTTCGATTCACTTCTCCAATTCTCTATTCACTTGCTTGTCGACTTAGCGATATCGTTCTACTTCCTTCGAATTCTCTCACTTAGTAATAGCGAAAAAGTCTGTTGCACTGACGGTATACGAATCGACGGCGAATCCTAGAAGGCTCGGTGACTATTAACTGATTTGCTCTTGGTGCACATATCGTCGCGTTGCCCGGCGGGACACGCTCTGCCAGATATTGATCTGGCTCGCGATCAGCATCATATTCCGGCTAGTAGGGCTAGTGAAATTCTAGAATTAATTAAGCACCAGAAGAAGCTCAGCGCGCATCGATTTGGGAGAGGTGGGCGACGAGGTGGGTCCGACGAATCGATGACTAATTATTTGCACTACTACTATTAATTTTGTACCGGAGTTTAGTACGATAACGATACTTACTAAGTGATAAACATTAACGACGGTCGAGGTAGATGTGTAAGCTCGGCTTTCCAGCGAGTTCGGCATGAATGTCACAGGGGATTTCTCTCGCTTTAACACAACCCCCCACACTTCTTTCTCAACCCTCTGTAATTCGAGTCCAATCGACTGGAAGCCTCTATATGCGAGGGGGGATGTGAATTGCTCGAGGGGGTGGCGGAAAGAAAATTAAAAAGCGAGGCATATGGGAGTTGAAATATCAGTTAGAAAAAGGGGGTGCGAGAGATCCTCCGATCAGAGTGGCATTAATTGGAAGGGGGATAGGTGGAATTTTAATTAAAATAAAAACGTCAGCCCTTGGTACAAATGCTTGGGAAACAGGGACTACTAGTTGTCCGCTATTAGGAGTAACGACAAGGCATATTAATTGCGTGTTTAGCGATTGTTCATAATAGATTGTTTAACGATCGTGTGCCCGATTGGAGGAGAGAGGGATATGTTGAGCCGAAAGTGCCGTGTGCTAGGAATTGTTGATGGCACGGCATATATATCAGACCCAGTGGTGATACCTTGTTGAGAATTGCGATAAATCATAAATATATGAATATGTATATACACAACAAACATCGTACGACTGTTGGTTTCGTCATTAAAGATTTATTGTGAACGGCATGAATAAACGAGAGGTACCGGAGCTCCTGCTGGATGGTAGAATTCATTGACACTCGTAGCAAATAATCAGTAAGCATTTATTACTAGAACTAATTGACAGTCGATCGATCCAGTACTACAGTTTACTTTCAATTAGTGGTTCATTAAGAATCGCGAGTCCTCGAAGGGGAAAGAGATCTTATAATAGAGATAGTGAAGTTTAAGGGAAAAGTATACAGTGACCGCACTTCTGGCAGATAACGTCAGGATTACCTTTTCTCTCCTCGTCCTCCTCTAAATTAGGTGCGGCGGACGTCGATGAACTTGGATTGATTATCGAGGAGAAACCGTAACTCTCACGGCGGTGACCGATCGCTCCAATGGTTTCACTCCGTGGTAAACAATACTCGGGCGCGGGCGTGAAATCATCCGTGAACTCGTACGAGTTCACCTTCAGTCCCGCGCCGTTCAGTGTAACGCAGGTGATCCCAGCTGATAATTGTTTGTCGAGTTCTTGTGTGCCGTCTAATGAAATAGGGAGAAAATATTCTTTCAAGAACTAGTTTAATTATTCCTGATTTTATTAGTTCATCTATGAGCAACCGTTTCTTTTGGTTCATTAGATTAGTCGATACTTACCTGCTTTTTGGGTTGGTATTATTTATACAGGGCTTATTATTTAAAGTATCTTATAGGTGCGGAGCATAATGAGAGGTGCAAGCAACGTGTACACAGTGGAAGCGGACGAAGGACTAGTTTTGAGATCTCGTGTGTTGTTTAATTAGCGAAATCAGGAATTGGAGAACAGTGTTTACAGAGGATCGCAGTTGCACTAGGAATCCATTAGCATCGACGCTTTTTCTACATTGTTTAACGACGTTACAGAGGCGAGGCTGATCGAAATCATGAATTAAGATCGCTTGCCATTGATGGATAAGTCCGACTTAATGATTTTCACGGGTGCCTCGCTGGTGCTCGAGGAATCGTCGTCCTCTCTCATCTGTGGCAGTTCCGAGGACGGTTCCGTGGGCGGACGGCAGCACACGTATCCCTGCAATTACGATTTTACCATCTCCACTCTCCATTCAAATCATTTCCAACCAATAATTCCCACCCTCACACATTTTTCTAAAGCCAAATCTAATTTTTTGCTCCAATTTTGTTTACCTGGACGAGATCCATGCGCGAGTCTAAGGAGAACTGTTTCCCCGACATGAGTATCCCACGAATTCGACGTCGCATTGCTGAAACGAAAAGGTGTATCACTTAAGAAAAGAAGTGGGTCATTAGGATATTAGTAAATAATTGAAACCAGCCGCATTTTTGTGGGGTCGTCGATAATTGAAGCGAAAAGAAACAGAGATTCCTTAAGAGTAGACTCCACAGAATAAAAGACGGTTTACTTTCTCAAGATTCTTTTACTTTTCAACTGACAGCAATTGGGGGGGATTTTGCGATGCAATTGCGACTTAATTGTCCAACTAAATGTCCTTAATTATTTTCATGAACCGATCCTTCAATCGCATGAAGTTCGGCCGTCGAATCGACGTGAGCATGTGATCGAAGGAGTATCCACCTGGACTGTCTCTGGCTTCCAGTCGCAATTGTCCGAAAGCTCGCATGCACTCGTCGAAGACGTCGGCGGCGTCGTAGATCGCGGCGAAGCTTCCATTAACGATCTTCGGCGACATCGGCGAGTTCGCCAGTAGCAAGCTTGATCCGAAGTTCTCGTTCTTCTCGCGAGTATCTGGAGAAGTTTTTATCTCCAGTCAAACTTCGATTTCCAATCGATTATCAAACTTCCACTCGCAGGATTAATAATTCAATTTCAAAGAAAGCAACAGAACTGAAGGAATAATCGAATAGAAATTCTTAATAAATATTACCTTGGTTTTCTGTGTCCGAAAGTAAAGGAACGCAATGGGTAAAGAATAGAAAAATAATGAAATAATAGTTCTTAAGGAAAATCATTTACTGACACAGTCAATTAAATAAAATCACTCATACCTAATTAATTACAATAGAAATCATATATTACAAGGAATACTTAAGACATGAACAAATCATAGAAAATGTATAAAATAATAGAAGGAAATTGGGGGCAGCTTATGTACAAGGGACAAGCGCTGAAATACATTGTCTCGCGTACTATCTACTGGACAACTAAAGTAATTCAGTGGGAAATGAACTTTTTACAGGGCTTTTACTCTCTTGCTGATCATGCTGGTGTTACCTGCTAGAGGAACTCTAGCTCGGACAGGCGATCCTTTGCTATCTCCCAGAATTTCATTCGCAGTGTTTCGAATCTCACCCCAATCCTTGAGAATATCCTCATTGGTAGTACTGAAAATGATTTCGAATTTAATATCGAATTTAATTCAGTGTTAAATTTAATTATGATTTATCTTTACTTTGTCGAAGTTACGGTGAACCTAATAACGTATTTTCCATGAAGGGCGGCTGGCACGCAGTGCACTCGCCCTCTCGAATTCATCTTCTTCAACAGCCTCTCAGTCAGAGAGTTCTCACCTCGCAGACGAAACACAACCATTCCCAAATGCCTAGTGGCAGGAATCTCGAAGCGAGCGTCCGCCAGGACGAGAGCCTCGAATTTTTGTGCCAGTCTAACACCCTGGAAAAATAGAAATTTGATTGAGAATAATTGTAAGAGGATTGTTTTTAGTCTGGTTAATATTATTTTATACGAACCTCGCGTATGTGCCTTTGGAGACCAGTGATTCCATAATTCCTAATGACGAACCACAGTTTTAATGCTCGGAATCGTTTGGATAATGGAATTTGCCAGTGCTGGAATAAGGAAGTGTTATTTAAAATTGAGAAATTGATGTGGGAGTGGTAAATAATATCGAACTTACCATGTAATCGATGGCAAGACCTAGAACAGACATTTATATTAAGAAGGGTCAGAGTTCAAACGAGAATCCCGTTGCGTAAGAAGTAGTAATACCTGAGTTTTCATGCTTGAGGTACAAAGGATCCACATTGAATGTCCTGTGCAGTGCCTGGCTGCTTTTCACCCTGGAATATCACTCCGTTAGTTCCCTCTTTTTCTGGATTCTATCTTTCACGACTAATTTCACTCGCAATTCCCCACCAATTGACCAACCAATACTTAGTCGTAATACGATTCATGCTCGACTGCTCAAAGTGATTGAAGTTATACTTCAAGCATTTTATTTTCTCATTGAGTAAATTAAGACGATCGATCGCCTTTAAGACTCTGTACCGACAGTTTTCGGATCGCAATGCAACGTAGCCTTGCCGGAAATTGCGGCGGGGAGTAAAAAAAGACAGAGATTTGAACCCCTGATTAGAAACCTCGAAGTTTATATGTTTAAAACATTATTTTTTGGGCTATATTTTGGCGACTTTTTAAAACTTTCCTGAATTCTTTCTAAATCGATTGCTTAAGCATTAAGATGAATAGAAAATAAATAATTAGTGGTAAAAATGTCGGAATTGTATCGGAAACAGGCGGGAAGGCCATCCTGGATAATAAATTTCGTCTAATTCCGATAGTTTTCCTCATGTTTTTCATACTTCCCGACATTTTCCGAGGCTGAAATTTCGTGGGAATTGTTTTTTTGTATCGAGGAAGAAGTAGAAAAAATTCCAGAGCCCTAGCTCAAAGTTCATTTTTTCGCAAATTTTTTAAGGCACACCCCTTCAAAAATTTTCGATTTTTCGAAGGTTCTGGGACCGGGACGAACGCTTGATTTTTCGATTGCTCGTGTCTCAAAACGGATAAAAAACATCAATGTTGTGGGGGAAATGCCGGAATTCTACCTAAAACACATGGAAAACCGATCTGGAATATTTCATTTCGATGGTTTTCCTCATGTTTTTTTATCTTCCCGACCTTTCCCGGGGCTGAAACTTTGTAGAAAGTGTTTGTTTGCATCGAGGAGAAAGTAGAAAAAATTCCAGAGCCCTAGCTCAAAATTCATTTTTTCGCAAATTTTTTAAGGCATACCCCTTCAAAAATTTTCGATTTTTCGAAGGTTCTGGGACCGGGACGAACGCTTGATTTTTCAATTGTCCATGTCTCAAAACGGATAAAAAACATAAATGTTGTGGGGGAAATGCCGGAATTCTACCTAAAACACATGGAAAACCGATCTGGAATATTTCATTTCGATGGTTTTCCTCATGTTTTTTTATCTTCCCGACCTTTCCCGGGGCTGAAACTTTGTAGAAAGTGTTTTTTTGCATCGAGGAAAACGTAGAAAAAATTCCAGAGCCCTAGCTGAAAATTCATTTTTTCGCAAATTTTTTAAGGCACACCCCTTCAAAAATTTTCGATTTTTCGAAGGTTCTGGGACCGGGACGAACGCTTGATTTTTCGATTGCTCGTGTCTCAAAACGGAAAAAAAACATAAATGTTGTGGGGGAAATGCCGGAATTCTACCTAAAACACATGGAAAACCGATCCAGAATAATTAATTTCGTCTAATTCTGACGGTTTTTCCCATGTTTTCCATACTTCCCGATATTTTCCGGGGCTGAAATTTGGTGGGGAACATTTTCTTTCATCAAAGAAGAAGTGATATAAATTTCAGAGCCCCAGCTCAAAATTAATTTTTTCCCATTTTTCTGAAGGGATACTTTTGATTGTTCGATGAATTCTTATATATTATAACTACGTAATATAAATTCGTACCACATGGCGGTGCAATCGAAGTGAACCATGAGCCATTTGCTCGGGTTGAAAGCAATCGAATCAGCATATTCAATCCCATGTAGCCACCCACGAAATTCGGGGCAAACGAAAGCACTGCCAGCATAGGCTGCGTCCACGTGCAACCAGAGTCCATTCTTTTCACCTGCGATAAAGTCCCATTCCTCTAAGTTCCCACAAATAAAATCACTCGAGTCAACTTCTAATCTCACTTACAAATAGGACCGATTTCCTTGAGATTGTCAAAAGCACAAGCCCCAGTTGTGCCCAGAGTTCCACACACCTAAGTGGCAAGACAATTATTTGTAAATAAAATCACAAGCTTAAAGATCCTATAAGAAATCGTATTTTCCCAATAAAGGACTCCCGGCAATATTATTTGGGTCGCTTCGATAATACTATTTCGATGGACAGTACTTTAAGTCCAAGTCCTTCGGGGCCAACTAGCGAAAGGATAAACCTCTTTCTACGTCCTCGGTTATTTCCAATAGAAACCAGGTAGTTCAGTGGAGCATTAATTAGTATATGTCGTAATTGGGGCTGGCAGACTACTTACGAAAAAAGGGAGCAATCCCTCAGCGCGATCACGCTCCAGCGCTTCCAGGAGTGCATCTCCTCTCATGCTCAACTCGTCGTCGGACTCGATGTACCTCATTCGCACCAGTCCTATGAGACCGGCTTTCTCCACGCTGGAGTGAGCCTGATATTTATGCGTAACTATTTTTAATGCTGACAGGAATGTCGGATGAAAAAGTGCGCATCTTTACTCTCAGATATCAGGTGGAAACACGGATAGTAATCAAGAAGAGCGCCTGGCGTCATTAAAGCAACGCGAATTCCCCAAGGGAAACGCAATCGTCAGACGCGAGTGGATGTAACTTTAATTGTACTGAATTTGTCAAAGCCAACCTACAATATTAAAGTGGGAGAAATACTTTGGACTCACTTGATCGGAACAGTAAGCAACCAGTCGCGAATTAATCTCAGCCGGCAAGCGTTCAGGCTCGCTTTGTTGGACGTCTCTAATCGCGCGGGTTCTAGCAGCAAGTAGACAAACTAGAGTGGCTTCGGACGCGGTGGTTTGGATGACACCTCCACCAGCACCGCCGGGATGATTCAAGAATTCCTCCGGCAAGCCGATCATTTTACCCAGCCAGTTCATCACGATCGTCTCGAGTTCCGTGCAAGCGGGACTCGAAGCCTTTATAGAATTCGAATTAATACCCTCAAATCTCTTATAATTCAAAATTAAATCTTCGTAATTGATCGTAATCAATAATGAAGGGTTTGAATTGGTGTTAGGGGGGAATTCTCACCCAGGTGAATCCGAGGCAATTGATGGCATCGGCTAGCATGTCGGCGAGCAAGCTTGCCGGCGAGTTTAGGGCTGGAAAATAGGCGTGCATGTGCGGACTCTGCCAGTGAGTCACTCCTGGCATGATACACCTCTCGATGTCGGCGAATATGTCGTCCCATGGCTCGCCGTCGAGCGGCGCCGAGCCGGGCAGCACATTTCTCAGATAGCCCGGCGAGACAGCCGGGTAGACGCGCCGGGAGCGAATGTTCTCCAGATAGTCGGCGATGTAATCCACCATTTCCTTTCCTGGTGACACACAAGCATCCTATACGCCCTTGTCATTCCAACCATTCGACCGTTCCCTCCTCCCAGCTATAGTCGATTGCCCAAAACTTGCCAAAATATTTATATTCACACGGGAATATTTTTTATAGTCGATCATATATTAATTTTATAGTGTTTGGGATTTTTTAGTAAGTGACAGTTGTATAGTTTGAAGGGTTCGAATTATAAAAGAAAAGAGGACCTCTTGGTAAAGTCAAGACAGACTTTCCTACGTGGAATGACTCTAGTTCAGCTAATCTGGATCTCCCTAATTAGCTTAAATAGAGCCGCAAACAGAGTTATTAGAATCCATCGTGCGTCTCTTTGACTTCGAACCGTCCCTTATATAAGAGCCGTCAGCCCTTCCTTCCACACTCAATTCCGGTTAGAAATCAATGTTAATCGAAACCGATAAATAGTTTGCCAAGGTCTCGAAGAACTTCGAAATCAATTACTCGTGGCTCCATTGTTCCCATGGGATTCTGTCTTAAGTGTGTGTCCTTCTAAGCTCAGATTGTACTCGCATTGTTTCGTAGGACATCGTTGCACAAGCTTTGTTCGACTTTATTGCTGTGTACTTTTCCGAATAAAAGGCGATTCACATTTTCTCAAGTCGATTGGTACACAGAAGTCTTGCGAGTCGAATGAAACGCAATTAAGATTGCCAAACGTTCCCAGGATTTTTTCCTTTGTCAGAAAATGGCTGTACATAATACGATTCCCAACAATAATAGTCCGTCTTCGATTAATATCGTCGCGGAGTAAACAAAGCGTGGCTCGGAACATAAAAGAAAATTGGAGCTCGATTTGCACGCCGGGGATGAAAGCGTCAAGTTTATCGTACGAAATTGGCCTCGAACTAGGAAGGGAAATTCTCACTGCTAGGACATTTCCTTTTCCGACGGCTAAGGATTCCCTGATTTAGAGACAGCAACGACAGAAAGCTCGACAGGGCCAACCTATTGGAAACAATATCGAGGCCCATAAAATTCCTGCAGCCTTACTTCCGCCCTCCGGTAATTCCTCTTTATCGGTACCGTTTTACCCAGTTGACCTTACTTTTATATACAAACACCCCGGATTTTCACCAACAACTTTACACACCAGTTCTATCCCGAAAGAAAATTTATCCAGTTTGGAAAAGTCGAAACTTCAATATTGGCAATTATTAACAAAGGAATATATGATAATTAATATTGATAGTAATCACTCACCATGTTTGCGGTACTCTTCCAGATTCATATTACCTGGAAAAAAGGATGCAACGTTTTAACGATGTTCCATCACACATAACTGAATATTCCACTCACTCGAAGAACTCAAAGTTTAAAGGGTTCGACTCGCAATTAATAATTCTCCGGCACAAAAGACGTCAGTCGCGATTTAAATTATTATTGATTATGAATCGGGGATAATTTCAAGTCTCACCTGCGAGTCTCACAATAGCCAGATCTCGAAATTCCGATGGCACCGTATCAGGCGCATGTGTCAATGTTTCTATAAATTGCGCTTAGAAAGATTGCGTTCACGATTCAAGGAAGTACGTGTCTCGCGGCGATCGGATATCTTTGCACGCGTCGGACGAATTGTTAACTGGCTGTCGGAGCTTTATTATGAGTGAGAGTGTGCGGGAGAGGCGCGTGCGGACTTCACAGGGAACTTCACGATTCTCCGAAGAAGAGGGAGCGGAGTGAACGATTTGTACGGATTCGTGATCGATCGCTCGTCACATGGGCCCACAGAGCTTATTAGGCTAGTGTCACAAGGTTCCCCACGGCCTAGAACTAGATCGCACATTTCAACTCTTCCGAATAATCGAATCCGTCATTTAATTCCACCAATATTTGACACTCCAATTAAAAAAACTCGAGTTAAGACTGTTTTACATGAGTCATTCGATTTCTCTTCGTGATTCAATGGATATTTCTGACCTAATCGATTGGGATAAGCAATGATTGGGAAATAGGGAGATCCTGGGAAAGTTACGGAATGGAAAATCGACTGGTAACAGTCT
Source organism: Ectemnius continuus (assembly GCA_910591665.1). Taxonomy (NCBI): domain Eukaryota; kingdom Metazoa; phylum Arthropoda; class Insecta; order Hymenoptera; family Crabronidae; genus Ectemnius; species Ectemnius continuus. The sequence goes on from OU342866.1 coordinate 1,936,340, forward strand.
GCTCGGATCTCGAGCTTAAGGTAGAATGACGCCCGCGATATTAAAAGCTCGTCCTTCCACCGTTTCCGCTTCCGACTTTTGTAATTTCCCGTAGCTTTCAGTGTCCTCCCTCACCAACGACGAGCACCCCCGACTCACAGATTCCCAGGATGATTTATCCTGTGGTTCCTCTCGCCAGGAGAAAGTTCTCGCGCGATTGCATCCGCGCCGGACACGTAGCTTCCGCAATTCCAATCGGAGAAAAGAATAGACGAATTCCGAGGAGAACCCCAGACACCAATTATTATAGGGCACTTTGTGTATCGATATTTCCAATTATGTTCAAACATATCATTGTACAAATCAAAGATAACCTTCACTATAATTAATATAGTAAAAAAACCTTGATAGTATATGACATTTCAAACTTGATAATTCCTTAACTTCGATGACAGGACGAGTCGGACACGCCCAATAAAAATGACTGACGGAAATTTAAATATTCACCGTTTATAATTCGAAATATCGATAATATTACAATTTTGTCACATTCTTGAAGGTGTACTGACATGAAAAAAAATTAAATTCGACGTGGAATATTATAGAAACTTATTTTAAACTGACCTTGCCGGACGGCTGAAGTTGATAGGATGTTCCTGTCGCTGTCGAATGGCCAATCGTTGTCTGATCGAGTCAACGAATGCACAATCCAGTGAGGAGAAAAATCGCGATCGGATGATATTCGTGGAAGAGTCGGGGACCGATATTTCCGCGATCGGGGCGAATCGGTGGAGTGCGAGCGGTTCAACAAGTGGTGGCCGCTTTTATACAGGGCCGAGCTAAGAACGCAGCGAGTTTCTAGCGCAAGCGTGCCGACAGCTTCGACTGCCCGTCAAACTGTATACACGCGAAAGAATGGGGAGCCTGGAATTGCTCCGACTGAGCTTTACGATCTTCTGGGACCGGCGATCGACGATCGCCTTAATTCGCCCTCCGGCGAAATCATGATTGCACCGCGTCTGACTTGCCAGCGACCAGCTCTACTTAATCCAGTTGGCAGTCTTACGCGCTCCAGTGATATTCCTCTTTAAAAAGTCTAATCATTCTATTTCCAAGAGATGCCACTTGTAATTAGTCAATTGAACTTGCAACATTCTAGTTTTATTATTGATGATGTAATATTTAATGTCGTTTACATTTTTATCTATTGGAAAAACAGATTTAATGACGAACAGTGGAGTTTAAAAACCAGTCACGATACAATTCACATAAAATGCATTGACGTAGTCTTCCCAGAGATTCGTGTGAATCCATATCGCCTGTCGTCACAAAATGATAAGTCTCTCAGTCTTTTTAAGAGTTCCTGCCTATGAAGTAACAACTTCCGCGACTCGCACGCGCCGTTCCCATTTTGTTGACGCAACCGGAAATGTCGATTACAGAATTTTCAAAGGAGTTTCGATTTTCATGGCTGGTGCGAGAAATAGAGTTGTTTTTACGAGCGAGAGATAAGAGGCTTGGTATCCACTGCTGTACAAGTAGAGTCCGATCGGGCTTGAAGAAAGGCGAGCCTGCCTTACCTTTCTCAGAGTTCTCTCCTCCTATAGCTCGCGGGCTTATGGTACCTGCGCTCGCTTCGTGGCGGCAGGAACTTCTTCAAACTCTTTCCAATCGCAAATAAAAATACAACAATCAATCACACATTTTTTCCAATAATTTCTCATCTCATATATTTTGTACATCAGTAAAATACACAGTAATAAAATACACGACAGAATAAACATTTAAAATTAGATGAAGTAACTGACGAGTTGGAATTCCATGGAATTATTGCGCCGACAGAAGAATAATAGAAAGCAGTTCTCACTTGATTACGGTTCAGTGTCAGAGATCTCGGGGAGCTCGTCGCTCTGTTACTCAACAGACATTGTTGGCCCCGGTGAGTTACGCAGCCGGCGAGTATTACAAGCGGGTGCAAGGTACCGTTCATTGCCGTGGGCGTTGTAATGCCCCTTCTTTCATTGCCCGGATCTTTTTCCTCGAGGATCCGAGGATCGCGCGGCTCGTCCCGCGATATTACTCACGATCGACACGCGCTACTCCCATCATCTCCAGTCAACCTTCTCATATCTCGCAACTACCGGTAAACATTCCCGCCGACAACTTCCCAAATCCTGAATTCCCCCAAAAAATGATTCGACCAGGAATAAAATAAATCCACGAGCCTTTCAGATTGACTTACGACTCTATTGAATACATCGAAAGGAAAGAAACGATGGAACGATTAAAGACCAGGCAGAGAGATATCTAATGTTTTCATCTGAGAGCCTCGTAGGAGTGAGGTAGCGGTACGCGAGAGTTCCTCTATCGCGTCAATAGCACAGGCCGTATATTTTCCAGTAGGCGAGCGGTAAAAAAGAGGAGGCAGAAGGCGAAGAAGAAGTTTCGTGCGGAGAGTTGCCTTGAGTAGAAAGGTGAGCGTGTGTGGGAGATAGCCGCGAATTACGAGTGTCCGTGAACCTGGCAGCAGGATGATTTCGCTTGGCGGCCCCGTAGATATATCGGCAAGCGGTGGGGATGCTGTACCGCTATGTGGCAGTGTTACGTGTCGATTTATCCCCCGCTTTAAGGCCCAGCAGCCTAGTCGAGTCTCCCTCTCTTCCTCTTTCTCGGCCCCCCCTTCTCTCCCATCTTCCAACTGGCCGGAGCCCGCTCTGCTTCTTACATCATCGCTTCTATCCTCCCCCACTCTTTTAAGGCCCTCGCGGCACCCTCTCTTCCCAGAGAGAGGGAGAAAGAGAGAGCGCGCGCGCGCGCGCGATCGCCGGTCGGGGGCCACAACGGTTACCTTTTACCGTTGCCGGCCGTCTTCCCAGCCGTATTCTCCTCCGGCAGCCGGCTTCTTACCTCTCCGTTCCAGCCGGCCTGTCTCTCCTGCCAGAGCGCATCATTCTAGTTTCAGACTTCCATCGAGAGCCATCTTTTCTCCATGCAATCCCTCTGGCATTCCTTCATTTACATTTATTTATGAGACGATCTTTTGTAATTTTTATATTTTTTTAGATGAATTATTATGGGGTTTTTATCGAGGGAATTTATGGGATTTAGTGTTGTAATTGTAGGAGTGGTATTGAAATATATGCTGGTTGGGATTCCGTCGGCTCATTGACGGCTTCATTAACAGTAGCATAATTACATTCCTTAATGAGAGAGGACGAGGGATTCAGTGGCGAGTCCGGTAATCCGCAGTGTGCGAGCGCGCGTTCCCGAGATATTAATGAGCTGGCTGATTGATTAATTAATTGACCTAACCCCTAAGTGTCCTTTGCCGATGGTGAAAGGGTCAACGCAGGTAGCGTTTCCCCAAGCGAATGATGTATTAACGAGGTGCCAATTCATCCTTTTACTTCGTTTAAGAAAAGACGAGGAATTTGCATTTCGCCAATAATTTTTTTTTTTTTTTGAAATATTGGCGAGACTTGTAACAGAATGCCAATAGGATTTCGAACTGGCCAATGAGTTCCTTGACACGAGTTTCGGGTCGCGAGGATCGACGACCTTGTGAACCCAAGCGGCGGCAGGGAACGGCTAACTGCTATTCCAACTATTCTCGATTTACGGCTCATATTTTGTATGCCGATTGAACCCGGCGACAAGAGTAACAGCCGAGGTGTTAAGAGCCGATTCAACGCCGTTGCTTTTCTTTCCTGTAACTCCTCTTTCTTGCTACTCGCCACAATGGAACAATTACAAGAGCGCGCGCGCGCGCCTAAAATGCCGCTGATCTCTTGAAACGGGTTTGATACGGCCGACTTGCTCGACGCGCTCGAACAACGAAAGGTCCTTTCAACCGGTAGCGTTTTTCTCTCTCTTCCTTTTTTTCCCCTTAGGATAATCGAGCGGCGGAAATGCAAGTGGGGGGACAGAGACGAATTTTCTCCCGATTCATTGATTAAAATCGCCGAGAGTTCCTTGAAAATACAACTCGAACAGCCGACTGTCTCTTCTCGAAGAAAGAGAGCCAATCGCGCGTGGCCAGGTCATCGCGCTCTCGGGGGTAGCGCGTCGCTGAAAATCAATGGACGCTTCCGACTCCGGCGTTTCCGGTAGTACGAGAAAAACCTGTACACCCTGCGCGCGCGCGCGTTAATCTCTGACAGGGATTTTCAAAGCAGGCGTGGAAAGAACGCGCGTAAGAAAAAGAACTGAGAAAAGAAAGAAGAGAGGGTAGAATGGTACAGGGATTTCTTTTGTCCTGCCTGCCAATGATAGAATGATAGAGTCATTCGCGTGGATTGATCGAAGCATCGGAGATCCGAAGCCGTAACTAATTCAGGGCGCGTCCCACAGGGACTTTGGTCTGCGGAGCATGATCCCGAGGCAAAAAGTAGAGGGCGTTACCGTAGATATCAATTATTCGCTCGGAAGGATTCGCGCTCGCCGGGACAATGCTCGGCCGATTACCGAAAAGCGCTGAGTACGCGCTTCTACAACTAAATACGTACCTGTCGCGAGTGGAGCTCGCGTGAAAGAGAGATAGAGAAGGCACGGCACGGCTAGCCTTGGGTTTGGCGCCAAAGACCGGCCCGGGGTCAATGCCCATCGGAATATTCACGTTCGCCCGGCAGCCAGTCAACTCGGACCCGCCAGCTCCTCCTCCTCTCTCTTTCCATCTCTCTCTCCCTCTCACCGATTCACCGAGACAGCCTCGCAATTGCGAATCTATCTGCCGACTTGGAAATCTGCAAAACGCATCTAACTATCGCCAGACACGAGAAATTAATGCCGCGCGCAATTGATCCGCGCGATTCATCGCTAAAAGCCTGCAATTTCACTCGATCCGATAGTCAATCCTTCCAGCAAACGCGCCGCCGCTTGATTATTCTCGTCGGGCTAAATAAAAAGCAACTATATTTCACTTATGCACAGTGAATGATAATAAATGCAGCGACATAAGTTTCTAATTTAATAATTGAACGAGTTACAAAAACGAATAGGACAGGGAAGGATCAGCAATATAATATTAAAGTTTAAGCGGAGAGCAAGTTTGCCGAATGCTTGATACTGGCAGAATTCGGTAGACTGAAATATTAATAAGCCATCAGTCACATTAAGGGTGGCAGACAGACAGGCAGGCAGGCAGTCGGGCGGGCGGGCAGGCAGGCAGGGCAGACAGCAAACTCCAAAGTAGAGAGAACAGTAGTCGCATAATTCCAGTAGAACCAGATCCCAGTGGCGAAGCACGCAACTTGAATTCAGAGTCAGCCGTAATCCTGCTGTGACTCACTCTGGCATTTTTTCTCTTTCTCTCTCTCTCTCTCTCTCTTGCGCGCGCGCCTACCAAAGCAAGCAGAGCTTTGATACCGCTACAATTCTACGCGCAGCTAATTGGCACCGGCGCTGCACTGATTTGCGCTTCGGGAGTAGAGTTCCGAGGCTTTGGAATCGGTGAAATATAATTAGAGGGAACGCGAGGTATCGATATCTGGTGAATTAGGGAGATTCGCAATCGTTTAATCCTTGTGATTCGATGGTATGATCGAGTCATAGGTACTAACATCGACACTTGTTTGCATTGCAGGATTCCTGCCGGTCTATCGCTCAGGGAGAATACAGGGCGAGGAACAATCGGCAAGAGGAATAAAGAGTGCGCGGAGGCATGCACGGCGGAGGAAGAATGCAATGTCGAAGAGGGTTGAGAAGAATAACGGTGAAGAGATGCGAGTGACGAGCCGATGGTGGAGCAAGGTTTGGAATAAGTAAGGAGACAGATAGAGGGTTAAGACGAAGGAGGATGCTGGGGGCTCCTGTCAGAGTGGGATGACAGGGTCGCACGAATTGGCCGGAAGAAGAGGAGGGTTGGTGGGACGGGATGATCTAAGCGGCTAGTGGAGGATGGAGGAAATTGTGTGAGGAGTGGGAGGGAGGAAGTGTGTGTGTGATGTAAGAAGAGTCGGCGATAGAGAGAAGGAAACGATAGGAAGACAGCGTGGTCCTTTCGGCGAGAAGAGCACGGTGGAAGGGATAGGCGCGGGCGAAAGAGAGAAGGAAGCCGGTGGAGGCGGAACAGTAGAGTACACTCGAGTACTCCGGAGGGGAGGTTGTTGTTGGTGGAAGTGGTAAGGGTACGAGGTACCGTGCGAGCACCTGTGGATCACCGCCGCCACGGTAGAGTCACTCACCGGCTACCTCCACCGGACCACCTCCGAACAGCCGAAGGTTCACAGCCAGCTCGAACAACAACGGAACTCGCGTAACACGCGCACCACTGCGCTGACGAGGTTGGACGAATCGTCGACCGGGCCGACGACGACACATCCCACAGGAACCATAGAGCAATCATCCGCGGCCAGTCAAGATTTCTCCTGGAGAAGGAACCAACCCGAGAACAACATCATCCGCTCGAGGGAACATTCCTACCCAAAGATATCTTCCCGACTCAATCGGATCGCACAGCATCCCCTGGCGTTGGTCCAAAAGGGCATCCTCGACGATTCGTGGAACCTCCAGCGACGAAGGGTGACTCTTGCGCGAGGAAAGCATCATTCCAATCATCGAGAGTTATTGTGCGGCCAATGTTATGTGCTCGTTCTCGGTTGCATGAGAGCAGAGGTGATCGACAATCGATGGACTCGAGAGTACATTGTGTGTGGGAGTGACATTAAAGGGCGGCGATCGCGGACATGCGAGAACGTGGATCCTCGCCATCGTCGTCGTCGTCGTCAACATTGTTGTAACGCGCGCGTTTCGCCCCCGCCTGCACAGTTCTTCCTAGAAGAATCGCTCGTGCAGGAAAACACGCGGTTACGCGCGGCGAGAAGGGTGTTCGGTGAAGTTGATTCAGTGGTGGTTGGGAAGGCAGATAGATAGATAGATCGAGAGATCGAGAGATCAACAGGAAGAGAAAGAGAGGAGGATTGCTGGACAGAAAGAGAGAGCGAGAGAGAAAAAGAGAGGAGGAGCGGAGTTTGGCCTGTATGACAAAGAGTTCTCTGCCGTGTGGATTACCGAGCCAGTGTATGATTGTGCCTCACTCGGGGGAATCGACTGGTGTGCACTCTTGGGTGGTGATTACTCCGAACCCCGTTTTGGATACCAGGATATGTGATCTCGGACAACATGCCTAGCACGATAAGAGGTGAGTGAAACAAACAACCAACCAACCAACCAACTCTTCTTCGTTTTTCCCGCGAAATCATCGCGCAACATCCTCATCCTTTCATCTCGCTAGCCGGCCATTCGCTTCCGGTTCGTCTCGCTTAAAAATCTCGAGCTTTCACAATTCCTCGCCAAAGTCCCGCTGCGACTATAGTCTCGCTGGCAATATTTAGCATACGGTGGCAGTAAAAAAAAACAGGCAGGGTAACAGTACGCAGTGTTGCGGCCACGATGGCAGGGTCACTCGAGGTCAGTAACACACTGACGCTCGACTCTAGAATCCATTGCACCCATCTATCTACATCTAAAGAGCGCAGTCAACCCTCGTATCCACTGCTATTCTCTCCTACCAACTTCGCGACAATGTTTCAGTCGACGGCATTTCCAAATGTCAATTTTTAAACTTTCCAATGATAAAAATCATTGGAAATCTACATGAAAACTTAGTAATTAAAATAGACATATTGAATCAATGAGGTGTGTGGTAAATAAATAAATTTGTGGAAGGTAACAGTACGCGGAGAGTTACGGTCACGATGGCAGGGTCACTCGAGGTCAGTAACACACTGACGACGGAGGCGGCCAGTCAGCGAGGCAGCCAGCCTCTCTTCTGGTTCCTAGATACCTTCGAGTGCGTGTTTCTTCCGCGTCTCTCCAGACGTGTTTACCTCCACACACACACGCGCGCCCGCCCGTACACACACACACACACACGCCTCTTCCTAGTTGTCTGCCATTGTTGCAATCGATTCCACCCACCGATAGTGCAACATCTCCGTTGCAATGTCATCTCGTCGTGCCGTGCCCCTCCTAATCACCGATGATTGTTGCCGAACAATGCCCCTGACGATCCACTCGCAACAATATCCACGCGTTCTTCCCATCGCGCAATCAATCAGTCGGGCCAATGACATTTCGAATTCGAAAAATTCAAAGATCCTCGACCGAAATCATCGAGATATGAGGGTTGCCAAAGTATATATCCACGGGAGCATTATACGCCGACCTTCGTCAACATCGCGCAACCTACGGCGAGTTCAATGACCTCAGGTGAGGCTGAGGAGGGCGGGGAGAGTGGAAGAGGAGCGGGGGGTTGTGTGAAGGAAGGGGCGAGCGTCCGCTAATCTCCATTTAAAAGCCGAAAGAGAGTGCCTGCAAGGCCCGGGCGGTCCTCTGGCCCGGCGTGAAACAGGTAGACAAAAAGAGAGTGCTTGAAACGGAGAAAGAGAGATCTTCTCTTCGTATTACCGAAAGCAAGACAGACAAAGTCAAGAGAATAAGAGAGAAAGATGACTAAGAATGGGTGTTCCTGGGGGCAAAAGAGAAATGGAATCGGTGAAATGATAGTGGAGTGCGCGCGGAAGAAAGAGAGGGAAAAAGGAGAGCTAGTGAGCGAGTGAGCGAGGTAGGCGAGAGTAGGAGAAGCGAGATAGTATTAGTGTGGCAGGTGGCAAAGACCTTGGTAAACGTAAGGGCGTCGAGCGATCGATTACCTAACCGTGTGGCGGGAGGGCAGGCCGGATTTTCGTTGGGAGGCGGTGTAGGTAGTGTCGGGGCCGGAGGCTCTTAGTATTCGGGGCCCGAGGGGCCGCCGAGTCCGGCGCCCACTGCCGGTTTTCGAGCAAAGCCCCATCCACGGGCCCGGCCGGCGCTGCGCCTCTGCCTTCTCCAACACACGAATAAAAGGAAAGGTCGATGAACTCTGCGCCGCCGTGCGCGCGTACACCTTAATACGTGCGGTCGCGGTCCACGCACACCAACCAACCACACACCGCGCGCGCTCTCCCCGTGTACTCGGTGTGTGCACGTGAGTGGGTACACACGCATTCGTGAACGCGCGCTCTCCCTCCTGCTTTCTCTCTTCCTCTCTTGGCACCGCCGATGCCACGGACACGCTCGAGTCCGGATTCCCGGACTGAGGTGACTAATTGTGAGGTTGCCCTTCGTGAGGTTCGTCATTTCCATAAGTGCGAGCTCTCTCGACACACATGAACCTTCGAGATACACGTGCTCCTAACACTAGCCCTCTCTCCCGAGAAATCTCCCTAAGGAGAAATAGTGTGGTGGAGGGAATATTGGATCTCGAAGGTCCGTGAAGAAGCCCTTTCTTTGTTTCCCTCAGCCAGGCCTCCGAACATTCCTCGATGTATCGAGTTCCCTCTCCAAGGATTCTTCAGCTTTAATGGGATACAAGGGATGAACTCCTCGGAGGACTCTCTTGGGATAAGAGGGCGGGCGCGCGCGCGCGCGCGAGTGCGTTGGACGAAATGCAGGAAGTGGCCGTGCACGAAATGAGCTCGGTACTCTGGTGTGAGTGAAGTCGATGGCTGCTCCGCCGAAATTACGTACCGGAGTACCGTTACGGAAGGCCCATGACCGAATCGCTCGGGGCAGCCGTTCGCGGATAACTCGACTGAATTCGATGCCCGCTCGTAGAGTGAATATCAATGACAGTCATATATTGGTATTGATTCGCGGTGGATTTCCATATCGGCGCTAAGTATAGAAACCTGCCAATTCCAATTAAGAGTTAGACACGCTCGATTTCACCGGATTAGTGACACTAGGATCTGTAATGCAAATTAAATGATGCAACGATCGCAATGCTGGGGTTGTTTGGGGTTGTTTGCGGAGGGAGGGGGGGATGATTGGTGTAATGCTAGCCAAGTGAGCAGTTCCTATTCAGGGAGTTACGTCTTTGCTTTCCGTACCCATCTACCTACCTACCTACCTACCTACCTACCTAACTCGAAACTCGGCTTTACTGCTTCGTATTCGTTCTCCAGTCATTGAACTCGGGGCTCGTTCAACCCACCAGCTGTTTCTTACGTGCTCCTCGGACTTCCCTAGAGATACCACCGCCTCCCCTCGCCGCCCCTCCTCTCCCACCAATATCGCTGACCGTGGACCGTGCCTCTTCCGACACCTCCTGAGGTGTTCCATCGGCTGTAACTCCCGCTGCCCGTTCCTGTCTCATCGAGTCAAGCCACCGCTCTCTCACCTTTGCCAAGGTTCACTTTGAATGTCGATTCCACTCTGTCACATCGCACTGCCGCAGAAGGTCGATAGCTAGGTTCAATGATCCGCTCGATTCGATCATCGATCGCGCGCGCCCATTGTCATTCAGGAATTTCGAGTACCGCCCCCACCAGACACACACACACCACTCTTTTTATCTCTGCCATCGGGACTATGAATCAGATTTTTATTCTCGAGATTTCGTCATCTCGAGATTGGAATTTGGTACTGCCAGTGGCAATTGGAGTGGGAGTATCGGGGACATGATTTTGTCAGGCATTTGGATTTTTGTAATTCTTTTATAAATCAATTATTTAAGTATCAAAGTGGATAGAAAACATGAAACCAGTGGCAGAAATGCCGGAATTGTATCGAAAACACGGGGGAAAGCCCTCCTGAATAATTAAATCCTTCTAATTTAGACGGTTTTTTCTATGTTTTCATGACTTCCCGACCTTTTCCGGGGCTGAAATTTGGCAGGGAATGTTTTTTTGCATCGAGGAAAAAGTAGAAAAAATTCCAGAGCCCTAGCTCAAAATTCATTTTTTCGCAAATTTTTTAAGGCATACCCCTTCAAAAATTTTCGATTTTTCGAAGGTTCTGGGACCGGGACGAACGCTTGATTTTTCGATTGCTCGTGCCTCAAAACGGATAAAAAACATAAATGTTGTGGGGGAAATGCCGGAATTCGACCTAAAACACATGGAAAACCGATCTGGAATATTTCATTTCGATGGTTTTCCCCATGTTTTTTTATCTTCCCGACCTTTCCCGGGGCTGAAACTTTGTAGAAAGTGTTTTTTTGCATCGAGGAGAAAGTAGAAAAAATTCCAGAGCCCTAGCTCAAAATTCATTTTTTCGCAAATTTTTTAAGGCATACCCCTTCAAAAATTTTCGATTTTTCGAAGGTTCTGGGATCGGGACGAACGCTTGATTTTTCGATTGCTCGTGTCTCAAAACGGATAAAAAACATAAATGTTGTGGGGGAAATGCCGGAATTCGACCTAAAACAGGTGGAAAACCGATCTGGAATATTTCATTTCGATGGTTTTCCTCATGTTTTTTTATCTTCCCGACCTTTCCCGGGGCTGAAACTTTGTAGAAAGTGTTTTTTTGCATCGAGGAGAAAGTAGAAAAAATTCCAGAGCCCTAGCTCAAAATTCATTTTTTCGCAAATTTTTTAAGGCATACCCCTTCAAAAATTTTCGATTTTTCGAAGGTTCTGGGACCGGGACGAACGCTTGATTTTTCGATTGTCCGTGTCTCAAAACGGATAAAAAACATAAATGTTGTGGGGGAAATGCCGGAATTCGACCTAAAACACATGGAAAACCGATCTGGAATATTTCATTTCGATGGTTTTCCCCATGTTTTTTTATCTTCCCGACCTTTTCCGGGGCTGAAATTTGGTGGGGAATGTTTTTTTGCATCAAGGAATAAGTAGAAAAAAATCCAGGCCCCTAGCTCAAAATTAATTTTTTTCCCATTTTTGAAGGTATCCAAACTTGGTGGAATGCTTGATAAATCTCCAGTTTGAACATTGAAACGAACAGCAAACAAGGAATCAGTGTTGTAAAAGGCGGACTTGTACTAGGAAAGCATTAGATTCGATAAGAGGCAGTATGTGCCTTGGCAAGGCCCTCGAGGTGTTTCATGATTTCGCAATCATCCTTTCAAATATTTGACTCCCTCTTTGGCCTGGCGGCCAGTTCATGGTCGGACTTCCTCTAACGCTAGAGGAAGCAGGGCCTTTCCAAGGCCATTTCGTTAGAAATTAATTCAAGCTGTAGAGCTTAGCGGTAGAAGGTCGCTTAGGTTCAATGATCTTGACAAGCCGCCTTGACCAGCGTGTTCCTATGCTATCGAAGGACATCCCACCACGAAGGGATATATTATTCCGAGGAGGACAGTGATGAAACTCAGCGAGTAATCGTTGATCAAATCCCAAAGTTATTCTTAGGCAAGAGACACTGCTTGACGTCATCTCCCATCAGCGAGCATCATCCTGCTAGCACCGCTAGCTGGATGATTCGAGAACGAGCGCACATCATTCCCATTCAGGCATGAAAATCCCAACGCAAATGTTAAATTTCGGAGCGAGCGCGACTAGCGCAAAACATATGAGACACAATGTGTCGGCATTGTGCCCATTGTCTCGAATCCATTCCGGTAGGGAACAAGTGTCTGCACATCGGAGACTCGTCTCATCCAGCTGACTGCGCTCCTGTCTACCTGAAACTCCCCCGCGAAACTGCAGACTGCGCTTTCTATTTAATTAAAGTACACTCGGCAGCGAAAAATAGGAGAACTCGTACATATAAACGTGCGGCAATACGAGCGATTCTACTTTTTCGAAAGTTTGTCTTGGCTAGGAGATTGGAGTTGTTGGGAAAAGAGGGTGGCGGTGGTGTCCTGCGGGATTCGGGAGGCGCCTTATCCCGGTGGTCCATCGGGAGATCCGGGAGACGAGGGAGAACGGGAAGTAGAGGCAGGAATGAACGAATGAACGAAAGAAGGAACGGATCGTCGCGCCGGCAGGTATTCGATAGCACCGCAAGGGTCGTCGACCGCAGGTGCTACACGCTTGCTCGCTCGCCCGCTCGCTCGCTTCGACTTGCTCGTCCTCGCCGTGGCCGAAACTTCCAACCCGCGCCGCCTCTCCTCCGACGCTCGTAAAAAGCGCTCCTCCTCGTGTCGGCTTTTTCTCCCAGTGCAGCCCTGCACCCTCGCCACTTCATCCTCCCTTCCCCACCTAATACCATTCGAAAGAACTTCGTCCAAAAATTGCCTGGCGCTACCACGAAACATTCTCCCCATATTTAATCGACTCTTCTATCGAATTCCTTCGGGGGTAGATGGAAAGATAAAGGAAACATGATTTTCTTTATTAATATTAATTTACCTTGCAATAATTATTACGATAATTGCAAGAGTTAATTGCAATCGTGTTGGATTGTATTTACTAGCAATTAGTTGGCTAATGGTTGACGGGTGGAAGGAGCGACGAGGAAGAGCGGTGTTTAAGGAAGCAGAGATAAGCGTGGAAGGTCCGTTCTGTCTTTGGTAGTGAGAACAAAGATCTAAGAGGTGATGTTAGGTGCGCCTAACGCTCAAAGAGCGCCGAAAACCAGGAGGAAGTTTGGGCAGCGGCGAGAGTGGCTGGCGAGAGTTCGGCTTTCGAGTCGATTCACCTCGACAAAGCTTAAGCCGAAGGACAATGACCCCGGTAGGCACCACGTGGCGGCGAGTGATGTCTCTTCCCTGTCAAACCACCTTGCCTGCCTGATTTAAAGCAACCACCCGGCCGTGAACCTTTGAGAACGTTCCTAGGGCCTCCACGCTTCTTCTCCCCCTCCCTTTCCCTCCTCTTAGCCTTGCCTTGCCTTGCCTTGCCTTCTTAGTATGCCTGGTCCTTCCTAACTCTAACGTTCTACCTTCGACCAATAGTTCCTTCTCCCTTCCCTGGCTACCTGCTTCACTACCAGCCGATACATCGCCCTCGACACGCTCCCTCCTGGCCACCGCTGACGCAATGAAAAACAGCCTCAGAATGGAATTGTCACGTTTCCAGCGAGGCAAAAAGGTGTGAAAGTGGACGCCACTGGCGACAGGATGCGGGCGTGACGAGTTTTACATTTGGTAGTTTTCCAGTAGTTGCTTGTCGAATTTTTATTTCTGGCATTTTAGTTTATAGTTTATTGAATGGTCCAGCAGTTGTTTCGAGGCTTCTCTATTGATACGTGAGATTATGTAATAAGCGAGTGTAATCGGAGAAGAGTGGCGGGGAGCGCGTGTCACAATTATCCCTTGCGTTTGCAGACACGTCGACTGGGCGCGCGTTCGGGGCCACAAGGCCCTTATCAGCAGACGTGTCTTCGGGCGAGCACAGCCGGACTGCAATTCTGCCGGGGCAGCGATTGCATCTGCATTTTTTGCTTCCGCATTGCTGTCGCTTTACGGCCAAACATGCCATTCAAGTACGTGTCATCGACACGGAGATCTCTGGCCCCGGCGAGGAGAGCGCGGCGCTTCCAACCGACATTGTGCTCTGACAGATTTTGCCTAGCCGCCGATAGACGAGATGACACGTTCCCCTGTCTTTCGCTCGTCAAGCCCTTACTTATCATCGGATAAGTACGAACAGCTCACGTGCGCGCGCGATATGCTCCTTTCTAGCATAAAAGAGGAATTCTTGCCAGTTGTTTCTTAATAGTACAAGGAATTCTCTGGTTCGTTGGCATTAAGATCTCACGGTCGCTTGAAAGTGGCATCATCTCTCTTCGGAGGGAACACAATGATTCCTGTGATTCGAATCCTAGAAGAAGGAAGGAGAGGGGGATCCTGGGTGGCGGGCGAAGCACAGATCATCTTGTCGGATGTTGCGACCCTCCGGCTTCCCTTTATTCAGCGCGGCAAGGTCGACGATCCTTGGGAGAGCCAGGGAGATTATTAAGCACGCTCGCGTTACGTGGTGGACCTTCGGTAAACGGCCGTGAGTGCGGTTCGTGCAGCGGCAAGGTGCACTGACCGCAGATAGAAACACGTGGACGCGCACCGTGCCGGCGAGCATGGAAGGGAAAAGCAGCAGCAGCACCAGCAGCACCAGCAGCAGCAGCCCGGACGCCCGCCAGGAGAGAGGGCAGCTCGAAAGGGCTGATGATTTCGTGCGCGCGCTCGCGCCGCATCGACAGTCATCCTCACTGACGAAATAAACCACTTACGAAATCCTCCACCAATGACGCACGCCAGTGACACTCGAAATTTCGCGCGAACGTTTCATAAGTCACTGCTTCAGCACTAATTAGTCATAATCGAAGAAATGACTACGAAGAATTTCATTCGAGATACGACTTTCTTAGAATCTCGCACTAATATACTTTAATACTAAATATAATTAATATTAAAATCGAACTTTAATAAATTATTATTTCTAGTATTAAAATAGATGAAAATTTCTCTTTTTAATTAGTCATCGTGTATTAGTACTATGAGGCGGGCATAAATGATTTTGAAATACAGAAGGCTGTAGAAAATAGAAAGGCCGAGGGCTGTTGGTGTCTGGTTGGCCGTCGCCCGGTGGGTTCTAGTGGCGTGACGTAACAGCAAGGTCTTACGGTATCTCTCTGACAACGGGCCTACATTACGTGAGTATCCGTACACTCGAGCGAGCCCCACGTATGTAGGTACGTAGTCACGTACTTGCGTAGAAGATCCGCTACACGTTGTTCGACTGGGCGAGCGGAGCTTTTCCCTCTCTACGCGCTCTGCTCCGGCGAGTGTAAGCGCATCATCCCACCCTAACAGACACCACTCTCCTCCTATACATTCAACCAGCAGCTCTCTTCTTGCGCTGCGCTCTTTCATCGCGGCTCTGCACTCGCTCTTTCCATTGATGCGCTATCCTGAAAAATGATTAGCGGCTCCCCTCGCCGCGCCGCCAGCCTCTAGCGTACCCTTAACCTTGCCGCCTCTTCTAATACCAGCTTGCGTCGCGTCGAGGGCGCTTCATCGAGCGCTCTCCACTCTCCTCTTCTGTCTTACACTCTTTCAAATCATTATCATCCATTTTTAAAGTCTCCCCATGCGATTTAAATTTGATTATATCAATGAGACTCGTTTTAAATATGAATGTAAAGGAAAAAGAAGGGATGAGCGCGTGTTTTCTCTCGGGCGATCAGTATGCGCGTTAGGCTGGCCGGCGACAGGTGAGCCCGGCGATGCCTAGACATACACATGTACCCTCGGCGTATATACATACTCATGCAGGATACAGTTAGGAGTACCGTTCTGAAAATGCAGCGGCTCGGATCGCGCGCCGAACCCGTGGAGAGGAAAGGAGAGGAGAGGAGAGGCAGCCGCGGGCGCGCTTCTCCTCTCTGTTGATCGCGGCTCTCTTCGGCGCCGCGCCGCGCCGCTTTCGCATGTATATGCGCGCCGCGCGCCGGTACCGCTGCAGCCGGAGATCCTCTCGAAAGGGGTATAACGGTAGCGAGACTCAATGACTCGAGGATGACGAAACTGCGAGGATCCCGTGGCCGGATCGCGTCATACCAATTACCCGCCTTATCTCACCACATCCATTTCCAAGCCTCTTTATGATAGCTCGAACCGATTGCATAAATTGCCTGGATTAATTTTGAAAAACTGGCATTGGAATTAAAAGTGGCGGATGTCGACTGGAGACCGTGAAGCTCTGCCGTACGCGAGGGAGAGCATGTTCACCGATATATATCTCAGCGCAGCTTGGTCCCGGCTTAAAGGGACGAGACTGTAGTAGGCAGCAGTGGGTTACGCACCGTGTCATTTCATCCCCGAGTTCTAGCATGCAACGTCTAATTTCCCTGAGAATAATACCGCGATATAATAAAACGATGATAAAGAGAGCGATTTTTCCTGGGGGATGATTCGATGGAGGGTTGTTATTTGGGGTGGGCGAGTAAAATGCGAAAGGCGATGAGTGTGTCCTCCTGCTCGAGAGACGGAATGGTCTATCTCCAGCGTGGAAGCGCGTCGAGCCAGCCAGCCAGCCTGCCTGCCAGCCAGCCAGCCAGGCAGAGTGAGAGCGGATCGAAGCGGGCGGTTGAAGCGCGTGCGCGCGCGCTCTCTCGCCACCCCTGAATCGCGTTGAAGGAACGAAAGGCTAGGCCACACTAACCCCAGGCGGGTGCTACCTTTCAATACGTTTCGGGCTAGTCCGCTCTCGCCGCGAAAATAGTTCGGTGCTCCAGGCTGACTCGAGGGAATCGTCGTCGCCCGGTGTGTGATCGGTCGGTCGGCTTGCTAGATAGAGACTAGCGGCGAGAGGAGAGGCGAAGGAGAGCGAGCGGCCTGCTGGAATGTATGTATGTCGGTCGGGCGAAACGGTGTTAAGGGGTTGAGATATCCGTCAAAGGGAGAAAAGCTCGGCTCGGAGGACCGGGGGTGGCACGGGCGGGGTGGTGGCTCGAGGGCGCAGTACACGAATAAACGGTGACTCGGGCAAGCCGAGTCTTTCTCTGCCATCTGCTGACGGTCACGAAAAGCTCGAGCCTTTGCGTTTCCCAGTGAAGTGCAAAGCCAAAACGGAAGGTTTCCACGCAAAAGCAGCAGCCGAGCGAGCCGCAACCCCTCGCGCTCGCTTTAATCGCTCCGCTTTTCAAGTCCGTCGCGCAACCCACCGCACGTGTGTCTCTATCACTCTCTCTCTCTCCCTTCCTCTCTCTTTCGCTCTCTTTCTCTTTCGACGCGACGACAATCGTGATATCATCAGCACAGCCTGCCGCGGCGGCGGCGGCGGCGTGTTTCCCCGGGAAGCGGAAGGACCGATGACGACGAGTACACACACAAGCGCCGAGGAGCGTTGCTGACGACAATGACGTAAGGCCACGAGGAGTCCGCTTCAATCCGACTGCTTCCCGGTCCCAAGTTCCAAGTTACAATCGGAGGCTAAGTGCGAATGGTGAAGCAGTGAACGGAAGAGACACCACCATAGCAACCAACCAACCAACCAACCAACCCCATTGAGCAAGGTTTCGCAGCCGGGCATTGAGAGGGTTGGCCAGTGTTGGCGTCGCGATCATGAGATTTCCGGGCTCCGGGCACGCTTCGAGCAGCGAGGATTCGGGGATGATCGATGCCCAGGACAAGGTACCACTGGTACCCGCGACAGTGTTCCACCCCCTCGGCTCCCTGCCAGTCAATCCGGCGATCCTCCGCGAAACTAGCCTTCTGAGTCGCTGAACTCCGCTCCCGCGGACGCTAGTGACAGTGCAAGCCCCCCAGTGCCAGCTACTATTTTGGGGAGGTTCTGCTGAAAGTGGAATCATCGCACGGTGATTGGTGGCTCGCAGGAATGTATACATGGCTTTGGCCAGGCTGGAAGATGTAAACGAAGGAAACGCGTGCGGTTAGCAGCAGCAGCAGCAGCAGCAGCAGTTTGGCGGCCCGTGAGCGTTGCTTGTTAGCGGGGAATATCGACCCGGGGCTCCGGTGTAGCCAGCGAATTAGTCGTGACGACGAGCGAAGGTCGCGCAGAGAAGCGCGCGCGTGCACACTTGGCCCTTTCGAGGGAGAGAGAGAGAGAGCGAGCGCGCGCGTGTGTGTGTGTGTGTGTATCCGCCATCATTCTCGGCTGCTGATGATGTTGACGATGAAAGGTCAGCATTTCTAAGAGAGAAGCTGTTGGCGATCGAAAGGCGGGCAGTGTCCATTGACGGAAGGGATCCGGGAGGCAGGGAGCTGCCGGGGATCGCGCGCGCTACGTCGACTGCCAGGGTGAAGTTAAGGGAGCGTGCGTAGAACGACGAGGGAGCGTGTGACGTCGAGGCGAGCGAGTGAGCGAGCGAGTGTAGGACCGAGTGGAGGCCCTCGTGAGCTCGAGGGTCTATGAACGAGACCTACTGACCGAGCGACATACCTTCTTCCAAGGAGGTCGTCCGCCAACCACTCGGACAACCTTAAGGAAAGATCGCGCGAGCACGCTCTCCGCTAATCTCCCATAGGATCAACCTGTGCCTCCTCGTGCGTCCACCGCGAGCGGAGGGATACCGACACCGACACCGACACCGACACCGAGTGCCCTCCCTTGAAGAAGTGCTGGACGGAAGTCGAGGAAAGAGCGCGAGGTCGTGGCTGCGCGTGAATCGAAGAGTCGTTCTTTGAACGAGACCCACTGACCTATCGACTCGCTCTCCACCGACCTACCCCCCTTTTACTCCTCTTCTTTCCACGAGCGCGCACCCTCTTTCTTCCCCGTCTCATATCTCTCAACTGGGAATAACCACCCGCCAGATAGTCGCCCGCTCTCTTACACCAGCAGCCTCGAGAATCGATGAATAGCAATAATCAACGCGCAAGATTAACTGTGCCCGAGGAACTCCATGCCTCTCGGGAAGATAGTCACTCGCCAATTGTGCAACGATCCCACTGTGTTCTCTCTCGAAGTTTCCGGAAGGGCACCCTCTCGAGATCGGCAGAGCTAGAGCGGAAGATTCGGTTGTCGAAGTCCGGCTGTACTGACTCGTGCCTCCAACTAACACCCTCGCCAACTTCTCGACTGATAGTTCAAAGTCCCGGAGGCTTCTGCCATTTTTTAAGACGCCCTCGATCGCACCCTAGTACATTAAGAGGAGCGGGCGAGTTCCGCTGCGAGCTGCCCTCGAGGAACGACTGCTGCCTATGGCGCTCGCTAAGAGGAGGGCATTAAAGGCGACAACAGTCATCGCGTCGAGAACGCAGTCATGGCGCCGATGGAACCATTCGAACTTATCGAGAAACTCGGCGGCATCGTGAGAAAGTTAGGGCCGATAGCGACCGAACGACTTCCACCGTGTGATAAAAGTGTGTTGTCCTGGGATGCGCCAGTGATCATATCTACTTGATCGTAAAGGCGAACCTATCCCGGAAGTAGAAAGGGAAAGTGGCGATCACAGTATACCTGATATGTGAAGGGAGTGTGTATGTGTGTGCCTCAAGTACCTTGCACCCCACCCGAACTAATGTAGCCCCAAATCAATCCACATCCAAGGACTAGTGAAGATCGGGCAAAGCCGATATTCCATTGTGATCGAAACATTTTCTATAACGAGCATTCTCCCAAGACTCTCCTTCTCTCTTCGATACATTGACTGGATAAATTGCCCATAAATCTCCCGGCCCAATACAATCCAGAGCAATACGAGAGCAGTGACAATCCCGCATTTACGCCGCTCAAAAAGTTTACCTCGATATAAGTATGTCCTGGCTGTTGCTCTGATTGGGGAATCGGGCCGGGAAAGGCGAAATAATGGCGGAGAGTGCGGCGAGTCCTGCTGCGGTGCAGGTGTCCGCCAACAGTCCCCAACAACAACAAAGTCAACAACAGACAAGTACCCAGCAAAGCCAACAACCGCCGGATATAAGCAGCTCTCAGCTGGCGTCGCCACCGATCACGGGCACAGGTACGAATAGGAAACGATCGAGATCCTCTGGTAGGCTAATACTTTCAGATCTATCGATCTCGCCTCGACAGTTCACTCTCATGCGAACCATCCAATCAATTTTCAATCCCCTAAACGACAACTACATATAAATCTCTTCGATATCCAATTAATAATTCCAAGAGTTCCAAGGCAATATGATTGGTCGGGCTTTAGTGGTACGCGGTGAATGCGCGGCGTATAAGAAAGAGAAGTCTCTGGTGCACGTAAGCGAACGTCGATCGGTTAATGAAGGGCCATTACTCCTGGACAGTGGAGTGGTGCGGTGGGCCGCGTTTGGTTTATACGGCGCGGCGCGGCGCGGCGATACGGGAGGACGCTTTTCGTGCGATCATCCCACGATGCTGGGGGGGCCCGGTGGGGAGTGACGGCGCGGCGGGCCAGGAGAGGAGGGCCCAAGCGCGATGAGCGAGGGAGAGAAAAGTAGCAGCGAGTGAGTCGCGTTAGCGGATCTGTCGGTCGAGTAACGGAACGCTTTCGAGTACCGCTAGCACCGGCTCTGACGCGGTTACCGGAGACCGTTACTTCGCTGATTCGCGAGTGTATACCCACCACGTGCTCTTTCTCTCTTTCTCTTTCTCTCTCCTCGACTTGCTTGGCTGCTGCCCGCACGCTGCTGCTGCTGTCTCATCCTTCCCCGACGAGCAAGCACGCTCTCGAACCCTTTCGAGAAGCGGCAAAAAATCTCTGCCCCGCGCGCTCTCCCAGCAAGATCGCTCGATGGCGGGACGCGTGACCGACCAGCTCCTCCGACCGTTTGTTTACCAGATGCGCCTCTCCGGGTCAGATTCGCCCGTCCAACTTCCAAACAGAGTCCCGTAGCTCTGGCTGCGCTGATCGCAGCCCGCAAAAATCCAAGAAACCGGTATAAACTTAGTCAAGCATACTTGGCGAACCTTCCTCCAGTCGTGTTGTACTATGTCTTGGATATTCGGAGGATTAGAAGTTTAAAGTTTAAAGTTGCAGTGTTGTTGAATCGCGTGGCGTGAAGAACGATAGCATTAAAGCGCCGTTTTAATCGGCTTCTGAGGCGGGACGAAGGTGAGACAAGAGGGGCATTGCGCGTAACGGAAAAACGAGACTCCGAAGAAAGGTACTCACGCGAGCAGAGTCTCTTGGGTCTAGGGGTTAGGAGGTCAGGCATTCTGCCATGTACCGCTTGTCGAGAGAAAATCTCCCATACGCGCGTCATCGCTACTATCAGCGAGGAGGTGTACACGAAATTCATATTAATTCGGTTAGAATTGGTATGAAATGGCTGTATAATAAAATAATTTGAATGCTAATAGGAATGGGAGAGATTGTGGCGGTGGTAGCGATAGAGGGAAAGATTTGTGGCACATTGACGTAACTGTTTACGCCGCGAGGAGAGAGAACCGTACACTCGGTCGAGTGCATCTACCGGGTCTAGGGGTTTGGAGGTCACGAACTCAGGAGTTCGCAGTGCGCTCGTGTCCGGCATGACAAGTGAATAGGCTAGGACTTGACATTCGGTTAATGTCTACGGTTAATTAGCCACGTCCTCGAGCCCGTTCCCTCTACGATTGTCCCATACGAAAAAGTACATTACTCTAATCGAGCTAGCCATCTCCAGGCGATTACAAGCGCGATAACCGTTTTCACGTTTCAACAAGTCTGAGAATGCTCGCGTTGCCCTCCGGCTGGCTGAAGCGAGCACATGTGCCTTAAGGTTCTCCTTCTGTGATCGCGCGAGACTTTTATAATCGACTTGCACATTTGCCTGGCCTGGTCGGGCATGCATCAGGCTAGGATCGTTCGCAGCCAGGCAGGCAAGCTCCATCTCGAGGATCTACGGGTTAGGAGGTCAGCCACTTCGCTATTTACCGCGCACGTATCGCCGATGTGTATACGATAAGCAGAGTCTGCCTTATTCATTTCCTTCCACGTGCATGTGCAGCGGCGGCGGCGTCGGCGTCGGCGTCGGTGCGGGCTTCATGGAAATTATGTCCGCACTCGCGTCCCGGCCTCAGACATACGTCCGTGTAATGGCGGCCCGGCGCTCTCGTGCATCGCAAATCAATCGGCGCTCGCTCGAACGCCAATCTAAACCCACTCCGATCGCCTCTTTAATTTAATGGAGCCTTTATTTTAATGGGCTCTTTAATTCAATGGCGTTCTATGATAGTCGATAGACGCGCCGCCGGGTTAGTTGGAGTGTTTACGAGGGAGAAAAGCGGAGATTTTTCGCGGGTACGCGGCTTTTTTTTGCGCGCCGCGCGCGCGCTTAACGAGCTTAGCTGGCGATTTGTAGGGTAGGAGAGTGTGCGTCCCTAGTGAAGCCTTGCGCTTCAGCGGGAAGGCGCGTGACCGTGGCACGATTCAAGCCACTCGTGACGCCTTTAAAACCGACTGACACCCTCCGTGCCGGGCGTCCATTAAAGTGAAGGCATCGTCGCGCACTCGCCTCCTGATGCCCAGCGTCGAAACACCGTCGCTTTAAATTAGCGAGATAACTGTGCGCCGCCGCCGCACACCACAACAGATATACACGCGGAGTCCACGCGGGACCCGTTAAGCTGCTAATTAGCGGCTAGAAATTCAGATAGTTCAGCAGCGTACCGGCGAATGAATTATGTAATGCCGGATTTTTCTAGCGGCGCATCACTAATTGGGGAGTAAACGGCCTTTACCATAACGGCCGGTGATTATTTAAAAGTATGTGCGCGCACACTGACTCCGCGCAGCACTGGAGAGATGAGAAATTGGTAACGGTGTTCACGCCTTGGTTGCTAGAATGCAATTGGAGATGTTGTTGGAGCCACCGAATCGGTCGGTCGATCGGTGTAATTAGTTTCTTAAAGGGAGGACTGCTTATATTTCCAACGGGCAATGCATCTCGCACCTTTCTCCCCCTCCTCCTCTTCCCACTTGACTCGGCCTCTCGATCTTAATCACATGGCCGCCGTGTAATCGTGCAAGGGACTCAATTTATCTTTCCCATAATTTGCATTCACCAAGCGAGCAAGCGAGCCAGCGGCTGGTTTATCGTGGCTGGGAGTAACGGTACACGAAACATGCGCCTTCATCGCGAATGTCCGAATGAGGGGCGCGCTTGAATTCGTTTATTTAAGTGTGCGCGCGCTTTATTTTACAATGCGAGTGCGGCCCGGTGATCGTTAAACTTCCCGTTAGCCAGCAAGAGAAAAAGTCGAGAATAGAGGCACTAAGTAATGGGCGCGTTATGAGTTATGTCCCTTAACACTCGCTATTCGCTGTCGTTAACCATTCACTTAGCACATCTATCCTGCACTCTCACAGGAATTATTCTTACATCCGCCTGGATATTACCCTGCGCGTATATGACCTGTTCTTGCGAGCAACTTTGGCTAACTGTTGCGGTCATAAAATCTGA
The DNA here is from genome assembly GCA_910591665.1 of Ectemnius continuus. Taxonomy (NCBI): domain Eukaryota; kingdom Metazoa; phylum Arthropoda; class Insecta; order Hymenoptera; family Crabronidae; genus Ectemnius; species Ectemnius continuus. The sequence goes on from OU342866.1 coordinate 1,959,824, forward strand.
AAAGGTCTCTTTTGGCTGGCTCTGTCATGTGTATTTGTCATTGAGTTGATCGGAAGCAGTGGAGATCGGTTGGTCCTGCGGCTCGGCAGGTCTGCACGCCGGTTATCCTTGTTCTTGTAGATGGTGTGTGGCAGTGGCGTATTACGTGGCACGCCAGTAGGCCAAGAGTTCGATGGCCTGCAGCCTTGCAAGGCCGGTCGGCCCCTTTTGCTCTGCCAGAAAGATGGCGCTTCGCGCGAGAACGCGCGCGCACGCCTGAGAGAGAGAGAAATCCTCGAAGTTGTAGGCCGATTTCGCATGGTGAAAACGCGCGCCGGTATCGGCGGAGTTTACAACGTTCCGCGGGCGCGCGTTGTTATCGTCGATTGCCAACCTTACCGACGCCGCCCGCTCCCGCCTTTTCAGTCACCGGCGTGCGGCGCCATAGTAGCCACGCGAACTCCGCGGATTTTCACTGTTTTCTCGTTTGTGAATTGTGCCCTGCCCGAAGCTTTTCGCCAAAATGCCAAAGCTCCCAAAGACAGCCAGGCTCCAGCGACATTCCAGGTAAAGTTTCGAGCCTCTCCCTCAAAGGGAAACTTACTCTTTCCCGAAAGTTAGGGGTGGCATTCTAACCGTTTTCTTGGACTTTGGAACACGCCATTTATTGCTACAGTTAAGTCAACGCCAAGCGTTCCACCGCCGCCACCCGGTGAATTACGTTCTGGCAATTAGATTTCATTACGGCGAATAATGCCGACGAATTGCGGGCCTTAAGCCGTACTTACGCGCGTCGATTATTCGGCTAATTACCGGGAGATAATAATAAGCGGGCAACGGGTCGTTTGCATCCCGTCTAATTCCAAGGGAACTAGCCACGAATGCCAGCCAAGTAATTAAGACCATTCTTTTCCCCGAGCAGCGGGCAAAAGTGGGGAAGTAAGCCGCGCTATAGCCGAGCGTGGCGAAACGTCATTATATCTACATATAAGAGACTCGGGGATCATGAACTCCCGTGTGTGTCGGCGATGGTTGATCGGAATGCAAAATAGTTCTTATGCTCAAGGACTCCGCGAGCACCGGCTAGTTCTTGGCAGCTTCGTTTTTCAGCCTTTACTTTATTATCCGCTATCATCGCCTAGTTGAATTCGAGTCCGCCCAACTTCCTGCCACTCGAGAGGAAGCAGAGTGGCTGAGGGAGTTGGGAGTAGTTGCGGACCGGGTGGCAGAAGCTAACCTAGGTTATGAGAGGATCCTTCTTAGAGCGCGATTCCGGTGGCTATCTGCTTGGTAGTCTAGGATAGATGGTAGACTCCGGCGGCGCAAGCCAGGCGAAACGGCCGAGAACGACGGTTGCAAGACGAAACTTCCGATTGCGACAGGCCATTGCCGACAACAATCGCTCCTTACGGCAAGAGCGCAAGAACGTGCAAGAACGTGCCATGCCTCCCTCTCTCTCTCTCTCCCTCTGTCTTTCTTGAGCTCTTTCCATCTCGTTCCTGCCTCCTCGTCTTTCCCTTGGCGAAGGAAGAAGGGAGAGGCGTACCACTGGAAGACGAAGAGGAGCAGCAAGCCTCTCCTCTCGCGATGCATCGCCGATAGTCGCGTCAGGCTGGCTTGAAAAAACTGTTCTCTCTGCTCTACGTCGAGCGAAACGAGAACGAAGGAACGTGCGCCGTCTTACCGTTACGATCCCTCCTCTCTCGCCGACGCTTTTCCTCTCTCTACCGAGACCCATTGTCCAGGATAACCGCACTCGACAATACCAGGGATGCGCGTACACCCTTTTCAGCCTCCTCTCCGTCCAATATATATCTATCTTAGTCTGTATTAGTTGTTTGGTACTTTGGCATCGATTCCTAGGCACATCCGTAGTTGCTGGTGAGCGTATTCTATTGGTTTCTTGGTCGCGCGCAGTCGATAGTGACTCTTAGTTTTTCCCTTTCGCAAACGGCTTTGCTAGTCTGGAAGGACACGCGGGACACCGCACTCGCCCGGAGCGCTCGAGCTCGAGAGCGAGCAGTTGAGCAACACTGCAGTTAACTGCGCTCTATTATCACGTGAAGTTATGACTTATCATAATACACCGCGTCCTACTGCCAGAGCCGCCGCTCTAAAGACCTTCCAGTGCCCTGTGTGTACCCTGTTCCCCATTTCCGTTCAGTTTTTGCGAGATCAAGCTATTCCTGGCATAGAGTAACAATAATAAGAAAGTCTCGATACTCTCAATACTCGAATAATCGACTTTTGAACCATTCGACGAAGTTTGGATGCCTTAAAAAATTTGCGAAAAAATGAATTTTGAGCTAGGGCTCTGGAATTTTTTCTACTTTCTCCTCGATGCAAAAAAACACTTTCTACAAAGTTTCAGCCCCGGGAAAGGTCGGGAAGATAAAAAAACATAGGGAAAACCGTTGAAATGAAATATTCCAGATCGGTTTTCCACCTGTTTTAGGTAGAATTCTGGCATTTCCCCCACAACATTTATGTTTTTTATCCGTTTTGAGACACGAGCAATCGAAAAATCACGCGTTCGTCCCGGTCCCAGAACCTTCGAAAAATCGAAAATTTTTGAAGGGGTATGCCTTAAAAAATTTGCGAAAAAATGAATTTTGAGCTAGGGCTCTGGAATTTTTACCACTTCTTCCTCGATGCAAAAAAACACTTTCTACAAAGTTTCAGCCCCGGGAAAGGTCGGGAAGATAAAAAAACATGAGGAAAACCGTTGAAATGAAATATTCAAGATCGGTTTTCCACCTGTTTTATGTCGAATTCCGGCATTTCCCCCACAACATTGATGTTTTTTTTCCGTTTTGAGACATGGACAATCGAGAAATCAAGCGTTCGTCCCGGTCCGAGAACCTTCGAAAAATCGAAAATTTTTGAAGGGGTATGCCTTAAAAAATTTGCGAAAAAATGAATTTTGAGCTAGGGCTCTGGAATTTTTTCTACTTCTTCCTCGATGCAAAAAAACATTCCCCACCAAGTTTCAGCCCCGGGAAAGGTCGGGAAGATAAAAAAACATGAGGAAAACCATCGAAATGAAATATTCAAGATCGGTTTTCCACCTGTTTTAGGCAGAATTCCGGCATTTCCCCCACAACATTTATGTTTTTTTTCCGTTTTGAGACACGAGCAATCGAAAAATCAAGCGTTCGTCCCGGTCCGAGAACCTTCGAAAAATCGAAAATTTTTGAAGGGGTATGCCTTAAAAAATTTGCGAAAAAATGAATTTTGAGCTAGGGCTCTGGAATTTTTTCTACTTCTTCCTCGATGCAAAAAAACACTTTCTACGAAATTTCAGCTCCGGGAAAGGTCGGGAAGTTTGAAAAAAGTAGGAATAACCGCCTAAATCAGAAGGTTTTAATGAATAAAAAAGGCCTTTCAGAGTGTTTTCGACACAATGGCAGCTTGAATTGATATAAAAAGATATAATGACTCATTCTCCGACTAATTATTCATTGTAAACGTATTCATAATCAAATCATTCTCCATTAACCAACGATATATTCCGGGAACGCCCGAACACTTGTTTCTAATCCTTAGTTTCTGTTTGTTTCCAGGTAAGTGTCTCGTCCGTGACACATCACCGGCGTGTGCCAATTCAAGGCGGCGAAGTCGCGCGCATTGCGGTGAGTACACTCACGGAATCGACAAAGTAGCAGGCGGCACACAGCACCGATACATCTCGTTAGGAAACTGGCCTGGTGTAAGGGCGCGGGGCTCCAGTCTAACGCCACTTATACCAGCGGCGGCAAGTTGCGAAGTGGCCGCCACCGCCGCCGCTGGGAGAAATGTATAATTCAGGAGCGTGTGCCCGCGGATACGTTATTATCCGCCGCTCCCCCCGATAAATCCATCTCAGCGATCGATCCAGCCTCCGAGCATTCGTGCTCCAGCAATTACTCGATCCCTCCCGTCCAAGGAGATTGCTCTAATTCTAACGCCACTGATAAGACTATCATTTTAATCCAACTATTGGCAAGAATCCTCGCGATTTGCCAACTTGTCTGTTAATGAATCCAATGCGCGGGGAGAGAAAGAGAGAAGTTTATGGTCAGGTGCACGCCGAGAGTAAGGAGAGTCGTGCTTGGTGGAATCGTGTTGGGCAGGTGTAGTAAACGACTTACGCGTGAAACCTTTGCACCAGCAGCAGCAGCGGTGTGCTGCTGCTGCTGCTACTACTCTCTCGGTGTCCTCGGGGACGTTGCTCGAGGACGAGGATAAATTTTCCTCTTTGCGCCGCGGCGCGGCGTCCGTGCCCCCACGGTCTTTCCCCTCTTCGCTGGTTCGAGTGCGCGCCAAGCCGATCCTCCTTCGCACACACCACGCATATCCGACTATCGTAAGATCGTTAAAGGCGCGTCGAATCGTGCCGTCGTTGTGTAATAAAGCGGCGAATTATTTCAACTCGCGTAATCATGAATACTTTCTCAAGAAAATCAGGTTTCGACTGAGAATCATTTATAATCGATCAACTACAATCTACGAAATTATTCCAACGTATTCCTACGAGGTAGAATAAATGGGAGATCGACGGAATAAGTAATATCATTCATGATTCGTCAGCTGTACTTGTCGGTCAAGTATAACCGAGGGATTCTGCACACTGGCACTTGTAACTTATGCGAAATTACATCGGCCGTTACACCGTCAATGCATTCCCCGGGCTTCGCCTGGAGCCATAAAGGTAGCGAGCTCTCGACGAAAGATCGTCGGGCCGATAAAATGCACGATTGCCGCCGCCGCCGTCGTTGCCGCCGTCGTTGCCGCTCGCAAGAGCCGTATTAAAGATTTACGCAACTGTGCGGGGATCATGCCGTAGAAGGCTCGGAGCGAGCGGGGAAAAAATAAATTGTTCTTAGCTGTATTTACTCGGCGGAGGACGTCACTCGTCTCGTGAAACCGAACAGGCCACTCGATTTTCGGCGAGCAGCAGCGCCCTTTCACAAGCAGCGGCGTCGGCGGCGGCGTCGGCGGCAGAACAGGACGGAGGATAAAGTTTCTTTTAAAGCTGGAGTGGGGAAGATAGAATTTTAACGGGTTGCCGAATACAGGAGTAACCGGTCTATTGAGTGGTTATCTCTTCATTCTCAAGAGAGTCGCGATCCCAGAGATTTAGAGGGGCTCATTGATACCGAACGCGCCACTCCACGAGCTATCAGAGATATACGCTCGATTAGCAAATCTCCCATAAACGCATTACTAAATCAGGAACTCGTATGAGCGAAAGTTGTGCGAGTTGACAAAGTGCGGGTGAGTTTAATTCGAGGCGAAACGATCGGGAAATACTAGTTAATGGCATGCACGCGTGCTCCACTGCCGGCTAAGCCTTTGGCGATCTCAATGACACTGACAATTAGGCGAGACACGCGGAGAACCAAGGGAGAAAACCATCTGTCAAGTTAGTCGCTTTCCCCGCCCGAGGCTACTCGCTGGTTTCCGGGCCCGGAGGACCCAATCGAGGCCCCGACTCTCGATCGTCTTTACTCTTCTCCCACTTGGCAGTTTTTTCTTCTTCATCCACTCTGACGGAGCTCTCTCCCTCTCTCTCTCTCTCGCTGTTTCTCTTTTACACTGTTGGTCGTGCTCGCTTTGGCAGCAAGCTTCGCTGCGAAAAGGAGCCTTTTAGACTTTCAGAGCCGTGCTAGCCATTAAGTCTCGTCCTGTTACTCCGGAGAAAGGGAGGCGCGCGCGCGCGCGCTCTCTTTCTCCTCTACCTTCTGGCGAGCTCTCTTCCCGCGCAAGATTCCCATTGGTCCGCAACTCGAGTGGATCCTCAGGGTAGTCGTAGCGCAGGGTAAAATTAGAGAGAGCTCATTTGAGAAGGGTTGTTTCCCAAGTAACTAGTCATAAATTATAAATCACTCCCTCCGCCTCTTGCCCTTTCATTCTCGCGCAAATGCGCGAGACTTCTATCGACACTGGAGAATTTCTCCCGTCGCCAATTTGTTCCAGTGGTATAGCGGAGGGTTCGGGCATCGCGATAGGAATGCTTCCCCAGGAAGAGGGAAGCTGGAAAACGCGCTGGCAATGCGTCTAATTTCTCGGCGAGTTGAGAGAACGAGCGAGCGAGCGCAGCCAGCCACCGGCGTGGATGCGGGGGCGTTTCGAGCGGGAATTGAAAGCGCAAACTGCGGAAAAGAGAAGGCGGGCAGGGAAATGTATAGTAGGGAGAGGGCGAGATTTCGGAGCGGCGGGTTGTCTCTCTCGCGTGTATCGAGAGAGGAGGCCGTCAACGACGTTTTAGCGGGAGGAGCAGAGCAGAGCTGAGCAGAGCAGAGCAGAGCTGAGCGGAGCAGAGCAGAGCCGCGGGGAGAAAGAGAGAAAGAAAGACCCAGATTTCATTTTCGTTGATGAGCTTGGCATCGCTCCAACTCGACTAAATATATACCGCCTTTCTCTTCCTCTCTTTCTCTCTTTCCCTCTGGCCCCGGCTTCGTTCCTCCTTGCTTAAAGTCCTCTCTCGCGTTTTGCCTCTAGCTTCCTCTCTCACTGCTGATTTTCGTCCGCCACCAGCCTCCCTCTCTCCCCTTATTCTCTCTCTCTCTTCTTCTCTATCTATGCTCGAGCTTTGCCTGTGGCTCGCTTCGCTCGCTGCAGCCAGGAAACCCGAACGGGAACAGATCGAGCGACTAATCTGCTCTCGCGCGAAGCAACCGGCAACTGCCCAGCCCTACTCTCCCTTCCCTACTGCTCGAAATATCTTTAATTCCCAGCGAAACCCACGCCTGCATCCTCCAAAACGATATTATTTGCTCGTTTTTCTGAAGCTGGATTTTCTGAGGCATTTTTGGATTTGCCCGATGATACCGTTGAAGTAGGAAGACAGAGTTTCCCGAGTGCTCCTTTGCGTTGCTTGTTCAGAAGTGAGAGAGGCTCGAAAATTTCACCTGCGGCTTGGGCGAACACTCGTACGGGCTCGTAGGGGCCGGGCGGGCTGTATATTCGCGAGAAAGTTGATGACGACAATGCCGAGGCGCGGAGTCATCCTTCCAGTGAACGGGTAGAACGAACACAGCAGTGCCTCGCCGTGTTCTCCAAGCATCGCCGCCGCCGCCGCTGCCGCCACCGAGTGGATTTTAGAGCGCCGGATGTTACGGAACCCCCAGCAAAAAGCAGAGTTCTGCCCGCGCCGCGCCGCGCCGCACCACGCCGCCTCTTTCTCACATTCCGTCATTGTTACACCGCTTGTATCAGGAATTCCGAGGAGCGTGTAATCTCAGGCCGCGGGCTTCGGCCAGAGTTGCCATCGATTCACCTCTTAAACAGGCTTCATTAGAGACCGCGACGGCACAGAATTAATTATCCGCCCGAGCAACGCGCCACCGCCAGTCACATTGCGAAACTGGGTTCCCTGACGTGTTCGCCGAAATCCAGTGGCGCGCCGCGCGCGCCTGCGACCGACAGACAGACAGAGCGAGCGAGCGAGCGAGCGAGATTCCACCGAATATACCGAAAAAAAAATCACGGATGAACTCTGCCGCGCGAGTGAAGTGGCTCGTGCCCAGAGAGCCAGAGTCGCTTTCACGAGCGGATTGCGCGATCCTGATCTCTTCTCCTCCCGCAATTTACCCAGACGACGTTATATTAATACGCGCTTGCTCTTTCAATTATAGTACAAACAATTTAGTCTAGACATCCGCGGCCTCTCGAGAGACACTCTATTACTATCCCAACTATCAAGGGAATCTACAACTCCCCCTGAAGGATCGAGGCAAACTTTACAAGCTGTAAAGTCGACTCGGTGGTGGTGGTGGTGCTCTTATCACTCGATCGAGACGCAATAGGCAGCGTCGATTGGCTGATAGCGTGAAACGCTGCTGTATAATAAAAGCGATATGCAAAGCGTCGCATTAAAAAGCGCAGGGGCAATCGCCCGGCGGTTTTCGGTCTGGGACAGGAATTTCAATGGGCAGAGTGAGACAGAGAGAGAGAGAGAGAGAGAGAGGGACTGACACAGAGACACATAGAGTGGCGTCGGCGCGCGCGTTGGGTGGGTGACGGGCGGCTAACGGTACATCCCTGCACGCTTTCGGTGCTCCAGCAACCTACCTACCCGGAGCTAGCTATCTATCTACCTACGAGCACCTATACATCGCTCATTCTCATAGCGGCTAGGCCCGCATCGATCCTGTCTATATGTATAACGCGTACATACCGATCGATCCCTTCCTTTCGTCTCGCCTCCCTCCTTCCGCCCCCGCTCCCGTTCGCCTCCCTCGGCCTCCGCCTCCTCGACAACCCCCCGCGTCCTCGAACGCCCTCCGCCCTACGCCCCCCGACGCGCCGAGCATCGATTCGCTACTCTTGTTCTCCGGCTACGGCAAAAGACCAAACGGAAGAAGGCCCTTCTCATACTCAACCCTTTCAGGACTAAATCTTATTTTTCGGGAATTTTGTAGGTGTTTGTAGAGGATTTTGTTTGGGGGGAAATTATTGGGAGAGGTGATTTAGAGGTGATTAAGATGTACGTGGATCTTAAAGTGCGAGAGAGTTGAATCGTGCTTGGCGGATGAGTGCGAGATGACGGGAGGGCCGGGTCATTGACAGTGAGACAGCGAGTGTGTAAATAACTGTAATGGCTTTAGCGCCGACAGCAGAACCGGTAAACGGATAGAGAGGCGTGCGGGAGCAGGCGGGCGAGCGGGCGCGTGTTTCGCGGCTGCACGGCCAAATTCGTTGGTCTTTACGAGCCGGCGAGCTAGAAAAAGGCCGACAGAGAAGGAAGGTCTGTGCGGCGAATTACGCCCGCTTCCAATCGCCGCTGTCTGTCTGCCTCGCGTAATCGAAATGTCAGCGCCGCTGCTGTTTCTCGCTTGGTCTCTCTGTCGGCGGCGCTCGGCTCGCTTCCTTCCAAATGAATCAGAGATGCAATCCGCCGGCCTTCTATGTCTCCCGGAACGTCCTCGGAAATTCTCTTACACCCTCGCGAACAACCCCGCACCACCAAGACGCCTCGACGTTCTTAGTGATATTAATTTCAATTAGTTAATGCACCCGCTTGGAAATTAATACGACGTGTGTGGCGAAAAGGCGGCTCGGGCGAAAATTGTAAATCGGCCGAGGGCTCACAGAGACTGGCGATGTATTAACGACATATAAATATCGAGGGGAAGGTTTAATCATGCTAAAAAGGTTGCTTGAGTCTCCGGGTGAGGCGACTCCCATCGAGACTGGTGCGCGGAAAGTGCGAGGGAATGATGGATGCTAGGATGAGGAACTACGTGTTGTATCCCGGAGGGGATCGGATTGATAGGATAAACATATTTCTTTCTCAATTTCGAGGTCTCGTGGCTCTTGGGCGCGCGTCGGGTCGCCGCCGTCGCCACCGCCGCCGCCGCTCCAATAACGCGGCCGACATAGCCAACCATTTCCACAGAGCACAATAAATGCATCCTCTCTCCGACTCTCGCCATTCGCGTTTTTCGTTCCCAGCGCGAGCGAGCGAGCGAGCCAGCCACGGCGGCGCTTCCATCCGACTCCGGAAAGCCCGTCGCTGCTTATTGAAAATCATGCGAAAAGCGATACAAAGTCTACGCGCGTTCCTACGCTCTCTTCCTGGCCCTCTTTCTCTTTCGCCGCTGCTCCACCTCCTCCTTCTCCTCCGCAGAGATTCAGGATGCAGACGGAGCCACAGACACATTCATGGAGAAAGAGAGAGAAGAGCCGCTTGGAAGCGTGGCCGCCGCTCACCTTTTTCTCCCCCCCTGAGCAATAATAGAAGTCCTCTTCCCCGATCGGTTCGATCGCATTCGATCCTCTATCTTCCCACGTAGCGGCAGTAGCGTCGCCGCCGCCGCTACGAATTCACCGTCTGCCAGCATCATACGCGAAAGGACAATGTGCTCGAGAACGGAGGGTGGCTGACCTAACGGTACACTGTATCGAGTGTCGCTCATTCCAGCGGAGCAACCTCCGAAAAGCGCACACAATGCGGACATCCTCTCTCGGCCTCGTCTCGCGAATTAGTCTTTGTTAATCTCTCTCCTCCTCTACCCAACTCGCCCCCCTTCCTTTCTCCCACTTTTCACTTTCTCAGATTTCTCGCGCTAACAAAGGATTATCGTTCTTTCTAACTTCAAAGAATTAATCTAGAATTTTCTTTTTCTATTTCATATACTTGTGGGAGATTTTTATTTTATTTCAGAAATTTCTGGGATGTATTTCTGTACTTTAAGAATGATAGAAGTATAATTATTAATTGGTAGTGTCAATAAACAGCTGATTTGTTATGTGATAAAGTAGCGGGAGATGGTAGAACGGTTTCTTTTCGAAGCTCGTTAAGAGAGGAGGCGATCTTTAAGAGGGGCAGTGGAAAAAAGGTGGCTAGGGCAGTATCGGCGCTATTACTTTCTATTATTACAGGGTGTCGCGGAAGGGAGGACCCTAGTTCCTTCCCGGCAGATACATAACGCGGCTAGTAGGCGTCATCCGTCTGGCGATCGATCGCCGTCGAAATCGATCGTCGCGCGGCAAGTGCGTGCGCCGCCCTTATTCCCTCTTTAACCGAGTCAGGCTCATTTAACCTCATCCTTTTAATGAGAAGAGGCTTCCGCCTAGAGTCTCCTGGAAATATCATTAGCATCGCTCCGCTAGCGATGATTTTTCTGTCGCGCGCTCGCACCCGCGCCACACTCTTCATTCTCGTTTTCGCTCGTCTGACGCAAACCCACCAATTCTACTGCGGGAGAACAATGCCGGCTTACGCAACGCGAAGCAGCTTTGCCGGCTACATTCTCCGCGAAGCATGTTGACTTAAGAGTTTATAGAAACGTAATCCCGTTAATAGAGTGAATGAACTTCAATGCGACTGGCGCACACACACACACACCAACAGAAACACACATCAGTCCACAATCTCTCGTTTTTAGTGGCTGAATTTCGAGCGCTTCTTATACTTTTATACTTCCAGCCGTACACGACCAGCGCTCGCCGAACTCACAAAGAGTCGCTGTTAAATCAGTGGCGAGTGTCGCTCGCTTTCTCCAGATGTAAGACTGCATTAGGGAGAAGCTTTAGTGAAAGGGGGTGGCGTTCACGGTAACGCGGAGAGCGCGGATCATCTTTTCACGCGTCTTTAATATCTTTAAGAAAGTCCGCTTAAATTGGCGAAGGAGAGGACGGAAAAAGTGGAAGGCCGACCTACCCCAACGCGATCCTGTTTACATCGGTGTGTGTCTCTCACCCTTATTCCTTGAAAAACACAGACCATACTCCACCCCCACCCCTCCCATTGCATTCGATCCTCCCCGAACTTTCTCTTCCTCGATATCCTTCGAGTTTCCTCCAACTAGGATTGCTCGGTTCACTGTCCTCCGCGCGATTCTCATAGAGATTGCAAGGAAAGCAATGGGACGAAGGGTGGAGAACTACATCGTCTCATCCCCCGATACTTCCACTCCAGGACTTTGTGAATGAAAGAGGGAGTGGGAGGGGGAGGGGGTTGGTTTGGACGAGGGAAAAAAAAGGGTATCACTAGGAATCGGTACGAGATTACTGTATGCGTAGGGTTAAGCCAGCAACACACGGAATCAGTCCGCGCTGCTCGCTCGATCCCTCTCTTTCTCTCTGTCACTCCACTGATTTCCCTCTCGGGGCCTCCGCCCCTCCTCTCCCTCACTCTCCCCCCAGCCTTTCGATCGTCCTCGTCTCTCCGCAGTGACTCCTCACCCCACTTTGCGCCCTCTCTTCGAGCCCTCCGCAGCACTGCGCTCTCGCTGCTTGCTCTCCTCACCCACAATAATTCCCCGTCTCTCTCTCGCTCTCTGCGCTCGGCCCTCCCTTCCTCTCCCTCTCACAGACAGCGCCGCTCCCTCTCTCTCTCTAGTCCATTCACTCCCTCGTGCTCTGTGCTTCCCTCTCGCTCCTCCGTCGGCGTCGGCGGCGGCGGCGACGGCGGCGGCGGCTCTCCTCGATCCCTTCGCTCGAGGGGCGAGAGCGAGAGAGGAGAGAGAGGAGAGCGAGAGCGAGAGCGAGAGAGAGTAAGAGGGAGCGATCGCGGATAGGAACACGGTGGGGCTGACTCTCTCCGCTCTTGCGCGGCGGGCACCAGTCAACCCGGAGCCGCGCTAGCGCAAGTATCGTGGATCCAACACTGTTTTCCCCCCTCCGCGCGCGCCCGCGCAACCCGCTTTCCCCCTTTCGCCCTCCGCGCGTCGGGAACGAGGAGACGACACACGGCGCACACGAGACGCACGCACGCACGCACACACACACACACTGATACACACTGATACGGAGACGCGCGATCATCGCATCAAGTGTGCAGTACGAAACTACCCTAGTTGCGCGCTCCACGGCCAGGAAGGAGCACGCGTCGAGGTTTAACGCGTGCCCGCCGGACCAATCGTTGTGTCTCACCCCTTCTCGGTGAGAGGAGTCGGTGGCAGCAGCAGCAGCAGCAGCAGCAGCAGTCCTCGCGGACTTCTCTCTCAGTGTGTTTGTTTAGTGCGACCGGCATCCACCGTGGCCGCCTTCGCCGCCGCAGCCGCTGTTTGTTCTCGGCCGCGTGTTTGTTATACTACGATGGATTTTTAAGATTCGCTCGCCGCCAATATTGGCGAGGTGTTTCCTAACAACGGCGAGGGCTTCGCAGAGTTTGAAGGGTGAGAATCGTGCGTGAGTGAGGTCGGCTTTCTTTATTTTTCCCTTTTTTGTCGAGTTGCTCTTGGAAAGGGGAGAGAGAAAGAAAAAGAGAAAGAGAAAGAGAAAAAGAAAGAGTGAGGGAGGAAAAGAAGGGTTGATCGGCCTTAGGTGAGGTCGGTCGGTAGGTCGCGCGGCGGGAACCGATGGCACGCGAGGCAACCGTTGCTTCTGCCACCCCCGTCGGCTCGACTCCTTCTTCTCCTGCTATTACTACTGCTCTCCTCCTCGCATCGCACCCTCTTCGAGGCCGAGGAGATCCTCGTGCGTCGTCGAAGCATCCTATCATCCGCGGCCTCCTCCTCTCACGCCCGTTGTTTGTCCGCTTGAGCGAGTGTGAGTGAGAGTGTCGTCGGACAAGCACGCCCCTCGTGCTTCTTCGCCCGATACACATCTAATTCGTCTAGCCCAACGTGCGAGCACTCGTCGCACGCTTTTACCCGCGCCAGTGATCCACCGCGATCGAGCGTCACAGGAGTGTTCAACCCCTTGCTCGTCGCTCTCTTATCATTGATATCCGGCGCGGCGGTCTCGCAACCCTCGCGCAACCGGCAGCTAGGCAGGCAGGCAGGCAGGCAGGCAGGCAGCAGCAGCTCGTAGGCGAGAGTGACACCGATAGAGAAGAGAGAAAGAGGGCGAGGAAAAGCACGAGAGACTCTCGCCGCCACCGGCAGTGGTGGCACGACGACCACGAGCACGACGACGACGTCGACGACGTCGACGACTAGGACGAGAGGGGGAAAAAAAGGAGTATCGACGTTTCCCCGACGCGGCGGCGAGTGCTCTCTCGCCCCCGCTCGCGTGGCCAGCAACGCGAGTGAGAAGTGTGCGGAGCTGCACGATAACCGTGTGTGAGAGAACAGAATACACACGTACAAGAAGACGAGCGACAGAGACAGAGAAAGAGAGAGCGAGAGAGAGAGAAGACGTCGTTACCAGTGAAAGTGAACGATGCGCCGCGCGCCGTCGCCGCTGCCGCCGCCGCCACGCTGCGCTCGTGTCCTTACGTCCCTTTAAACCACTCACGGGGAGTCCTGATTCTTCGTTGACCTGTTCTACTTGCCGGTGTTGTCCCGTTTCGTCTACTGATCCCGCCGCCGTTGCCGCCGCCGCCGCCGCCGCTGTCGACGCTGCTGCCGACGCGCCACGCACAGCCAGCGGCCTCGTCGCCACCAGACGAGAACAGGCGAGACGAAGCGCAGCTTCGATCGCCGCCGCCGTTGACGACGTCGTCGTGCGCCTACCTATCATCATTAACCACACGAGTCTCTAATGCCGGCCGGGTATTATACTTGCTGGCCGCGAGATCATCGCGCCGGAGACCAGTACCGGTGATATCACACTGCTCTCCTCTCGCTGAGAGAGTAGCGCACCGACACCGCTGGAGAACTTGGCTCCGAGTGCCGCCGCCGCCGCCGGTGGGTTTCTCGAAATAGTCCAACTCGGAAGCGCGCCACTCCGCACTTTGAATCGAGACTGTTTCATTCCGTGATATTTATTGGATAGTTGTCTGTGTGTTTTGATTTTTTCTTTATTTATCTTGTGCGGCGAATTATTTGAGAGACAGTCTCGGTTCGAATAGTGCTTGATCGTCTCGATTCGCTCATTTCCCTTCTTTTTTTAAATGACATTTGGAAGTTGATGTGGAAGTGGGATTTTTGCCAGGCATTTTTAGAATATTTATTTTCATTTTCCTATTACATTCGCTGCTGTCTTCGCTGTCGATTCCCTTCGCCTCTCCTTCTCTTCGCCCACGCTCCCATTTACCTCCCAGTTATGGATATTATTAAGTAATACCTACGCCGCGAGAACACAGCTTTACACACACACACACGCGTTCTACGTAGCTTTTGCATTGCGTGGCTCGCGCGCACGCGTCCTCCACGCGAACACACGTTTAGCGATGCACACGAGGACGCGCCGGTTCTCATCGCCGACTTTTCACCGGCGAACGGGGACGCCGAGCATCGAAAGTGAAATTCAAGTAAAACATCCTAGAATTCAACTATCCCCAACATTCGCAAACTAGAACACTCCGTTTTATTAATACAAATTTATTAACTTTCAAATGCGAGGATATAAAACTGTTGAACTGACTTTTGTTATTTGTGTTGAGACGGGCAGAAATCAATCGTGCATGGTTTAGTTTACAGGCGACTATTCCTATGTCGGTCGTATGGGAGAAGTAGAATAATAGACATTGGACAGGTCGATGGTAGAAGAAGCGGGCACTATAGATAGGGATTCCTTCCTCAAGCGCGGAGAATTCACGCGACGGATTGCGGGGAAGCCGCTCGAGTAGATTAGAGTAAATTGCCTTATCGATAGACACTCGGCAGACAGATTTACCAGCTTGGAATCATTTCGCCACTTGATTCTCATGGTGTTGGCTGCTGCTGCTGCTGCTGGTGCTGGTGTTGTTAGAACGGGATGGGCTCCGCGGATTCTCAGGGGGAATTTCCCGATTGATCGATCGGCCCGAGGTAATTCCGGCAAGTATTTGCGACCTACTTACATGACAGGGTGGGCGCGCGCGCGAGCGAGCGAGCGCGGGGCCGTGTCATCGACTTCTGAATGAAAGTTCGTAATACCAGGAGAGGCGAGCGAGCAAGCGCGCGCGGCAGCCACGTGCGGCGGAGTAATTAAGAAGGCATAATTCTCGGGCACATTAGAGTGCCAGGGAGACGACAGGCATGCGCTCGCGCACACGGTATTCTTATCGCTAACGATGACTGCCTGATGCAACCGGCAATCGTTGAAACCTGTCATCGATAATGCCACTCGAATGCCTCGCGGCGATCTTATTAATTCCTCTTTAATCCAACCCACTCAAAAGGAAACACTTCGATCCATCCGACAAACAAAATCAAGCATTCATTAATACTCTCAACTAAATAATAAAATTCGATCTTCAACAAAATTCTCTTGGGTGCCATTAAATCCTGCCAAGTAGAATTGGAGGTTCGAGGAGTAGGAAGTTGGGAGTGTAATGGTGAGGAGTGTGTGGTGGTATCTCGGGGTCGACTGGCAACTGGGCTCGTATGTTATGGAAGGGCCTGTATGCGGGCGAGTCACCTGCGTCGCTCTCGGGTAGTAGTAGCAGCGCGGCGATGCCGTAATAACGCCGGCACACTCGTGCCAGAACCGAAGTATACGCTCGGTGTACACGACCTAAATAAGATGCGATGCCCCCCGGGGCGAAAGTAATTCACACACACACACCGACACCGACACGGACACGCAGACCGTGGCGTCGTACACACACACAGACAGAGAGAGTCAGCGACAGACGTGCGAGGCGGCGCGACGCGCACACGTAAACCGATGCAGCTAGAGAACACTGCTAGAGAAGGGGACAGAACCGAGCTGCAGAGCCGCGTATAACCTGCATATAGCCAGGCCGAGCTTAGGGTAGAGCTTACAAACCACCCCAGGAACATCCTCCCTTCCACTAGGTTCAATGCTTCCCATAATCAATTGCTACTCCTCCGGAGGATCCCCTCTCGCTCGTTACTTCCTTCGATTCAACTGCATTCAACAGATAACAGACTTTTAAAATATATCATTCGAAAGATCTCTGTGAAAAAAATATTCTCCTATTAAAAAGTGGGTTATATTTCATTCTTTGATCATGTATCAATTATAACTCGAAGATTAAATATTATTGTGATAAAAAACGGGGTTTGTATTATATAAAATAGGTTAAATTGTAGAAAAAGTCGTAGATGGGTAGAGAGGAGTGGGGAGTGGGAGGTTTAATAGAGGGAGAAAGGAGGAAAGGCCTGGAGTAGAGGGAGGGTTGCCGTTGTAGGAGTAACGGGGAAGGAAGAGTGTGTGTGTGAAGTCAGTGGGCTAGTGGGACCAGCATGTAACCCGTATACATACGGTACAGCTAGCTTATCTTCCTTTTTCGCTCGCCGCTTCTTTACACCGCTCTTCCTTCCTTCCTTCCTTCCTTCTTCCTTTCGCCGTGCACCATTCCGCATCTATCATGCGCGCCACGTGCGCGTCTCCTCTTCGCACACAAGCATACATCCTCACATCCTGTCGAGAATAAGAGAGAGAGAAAGGGAGGAGTGTGGGTGCAGGTGCGCGACAGTCCGGCTTGATAGGGAAAACTGGGTGAACCTGTATCGTAATCCTCGGTAATTGCAGTCCGAACGTACGCGTACCTACCTGGCCGCCGCCGCCTCCTTCTGCTCGGATCGTCTACTTTAATTAGCGCGTTTATTTTCAATGGCGCATTACCGGCGAGCAAAGCACATCGGGATTTAGTATTGGTGCGGCAAAGTACGGCCGAGAGAGACTACTTCCACCTGACACCCATGCACCCTCACGTATCCACTAGCTTTGTACACGTGTGCGACATTACGTAACTCAGACACAGACACAGATACGGAGAGACTAGCCAGCTGTTTACACGACGCGTTCACACCTGATCTCGACAGTGTTCCGAATGCATGTGCGCGAGAGAGAGTATCGGCGCGCGGGCGAGCGTGTAAATGCGATGTACAAAGCTTTCGCGGGTGTGTCGAGCATGCGGCGCAGGCATTTCACTCACTGGGAGAAGCGGAGAGAGACGTTGAATCTGTATCTCTTTAATCTGCAGTTGCACTTAAGTTTGATGAAATAGGGGGTTTTGATCCCAGTTGGATTAGAGTGCACCTCTCGAAGAATTCTTCTTCTACTTGTTACTAGCAGCAATCTATGTTCCCCTTCAAACTGTCCGTCAGACACTAACAAATTTCGATAGATTCAACCATAATTACGTGTCACATAAACATAGAAAAGCCCACAAAAATTCTATGCTTTTCAACCTTCAAAGTATAAAAACCTCCAAATTGTCCTATCCGCGAAATAAAGGGTATGTCCTGTAGAAAAACTTCTCGGAGGGAAGGAATTAGGGAGAAGTCTAGGCGGGAGAGTGTGTCGCGTAGGCAGACACGATAGACTCGAGAGGGATATGGAAAGGGAAGAGAGTAGGGCCGGGATGGAGATATAGCTCGCATTTATAGGAGGCGCGAAGGTGGGTGTAGAGGTGTGCATCACTGCGGCGCGCTTCCTTCAGCTTGGCGAATCCGAAGCTGGCCTAGAAAGAGAAAAGCTCGGGCGCACCGAGAGAAGCGGGAGTCGAGCGGCATGAAAGCAGCAGCAGCAGCACCAGCAGCGGCACCAACGGCACCCACCCCTTCCCTTCCCTTCGCCGGAGTAGAGTAGGCTCGATAGACGTATTTATATACATGTATCTGTACGCGGGCCGTTATACAGGGTGGCGAGAGCCGTCGACTTGGCCAACACACAACACGACACACATTCGCTGCCCACTCGTGCGCGCGCCAACCACGAGAAGGTTGCCAGCCAGTCCGACTAACATTTCCCATTAAACCCGCTCCACACTACTCCCCTTTGTATCAACCTTTACGCCCAGGAAATCATAGACATCCATCGCTCACTCGTTTATTAAGACATTCCTTTTCACAATATTCCATTTATCATTTATATCCTCCGCTTAATTCTACCTCGAAAGAGAGTATCATTGGCCCAGCAAGTTTCACTCAAGGAACCTCTCGCACTCGATTATCCAATGAATTAAAGACAGAGCGCGGGGAATGCCGAGGTTTCAGTGGTAATGGAGCTTTTTCCTGAAGAAGCACCCGATACGAAATCGACGCGTATATAGGTCCGGGTAGGGAGAGAGAGAGAGAGAGGGAGAGAGACGTGTCAGTGGGTACATAGACACAGTGGGAGACGTATAGCGATGTGGATATGTATAGTGGATAGACATATATAGGTGGAGAGGATGGTGGGTGAGTGGGCGAAGTGAGGCGAGGCGAGGCGAGGCGCGGCAAAGGCAGCGGGAGGCTTGGCTGGTGGTCGCTCGGTTGCGAGGCTCGCTCGATAGCAAAGTGCGGTTCCCCTCGACACGAGCTCTCTCGTGCTTGCAACGCGGCAGGATTAAAGGGGAAC
Source organism: Ectemnius continuus (assembly GCA_910591665.1). Lineage (NCBI taxonomy): Eukaryota > Metazoa > Arthropoda > Insecta > Hymenoptera > Crabronidae > Ectemnius > Ectemnius continuus. The sequence goes on from OU342866.1 coordinate 1,978,415, forward strand.
CCTCCGTGTACGGAAATGCACGATCGATGCCCACATGTCTGAGATTTCGTGCCAACTCTCGCCGAGCAATCGAGAACGCGCGCCCGCGTCCGCGATTCTAGTGAAAAATATCACTGACCACTGCCTCCTTCGCTTTTCGCTGTCCATTGTCTTTCCTCTCAAAGCTTTCCTATTATTTTCTACCTTTGAATCGCGTGGAATTCGTCTATCTTATTTTATTTAGCTATTTTTGGGGAGTTTCGTATCGAATTATTTCTTATGAATTTATCATAGCTCTTTGAACGTTCGACTACGACTTCAGGGCGCAGCGCATTGCCACGGCGAGCCTGGGTTGCTAACGGGAATTTTCTAGTAGGCTTGGAGTGCAATACGGGAAGTTGCAACGGCGAAAGTACTCGAGCGGGCGCGCACCCCGCCAGTATATTCTTGTTTCTGTTTATTTTCATGCGCCGAGATCGCCAGACAATTAATGAAGCTTAGAGTCGACGGGACTGGGGAAAATCGAGTGAGCGGAGAAAGACAGGCTGCTGCTCGAGACAGCCTAAAGAGAAAATGTCATCGGCGGCGGCGCGAGTGGAAGGAATTTCGAATAGGTCAAAAGACGAGTCGATAGACGAGAAAGTTCAGAGTCAAAATCGATGGAGAGATTCGTTGGGAAAAAGGTGTCTATTGAGCCGGGGAAATCTGTTATAAAACATTATGCGCGTTGGCGCGCTCTTCTCTCTCGAGTCGGCTTCGGTATCAGGTGCTATCTTCATCGTACGCGGCTTGTCTACAGAAGCGAAGATAAAAGATAGAAGGAGGCGCGAGGCACGCGAGACTCAATCTTACAAAGGTGTCCCGCTCGCTCCTCTTAGCATCTTCAATTTCACACACGCGTGCCATCAGCCAGAGACATCATATTCCCAAGCACATCACCTTCTCCCCGATCATTCCCGCCGCTCTCATAATCCGTCAGCACAGCATCCAACGACAGGTCGCGCGTCCCGCCGACTGTCGAGGGGTTGGTGGGTGCGCGCGTCCTCCTCCTCCTCCTCTTCTAACTCAGCAGCATCCGCAGCCACCCTTGTGACACTCGATTCTCAAAGTGGTGGTGTATCGAGAGGGAAATTCGAGCGAATCGAGAGCAAGCGCGCCAGTGTCGGAGTGCGGCGCGCGCGCGACCTGGAAAAGTGTGCGTGTATGAGTATGAGTGTGAGAGAGGGCGCGAGAGAATGATAGGATGGCGAAGAAAGTAGAGGGGGGAGGGCAGGAGGCGCGAGAGGAAAGAAGAGTTGTGACAGGATTGTTTTCAGATCGAGGAATCGCATCGGATCGGTTTCTCTCGCGAGGCTCGTGGCGCCATGTCACGTGGGGTGCTACTAGGAGCAGGATCCACGAGGAGAGCAAGAGACATCTTGAGAAAGGGCTCGAATTATACGACAAATACGAGCAGTCGACTGGGTGTATTGCGACTAGGAGGTGACTAGGAAAGAAAGCCTGTTCTTCCTGGGCTGGAACATCGAAATCTTGGCTCGAGCTGGCCACTCGCGTGAGAGAGGAACGAGCAGTGATAACAGACTGGCTCGAGGAGGTGATACACGGTGAACCGTGCGACGGGCCCCCGAGTTAGGCTGGCGCCGAGGAGGTGGCGGCGCCGGAAGAGCAGGTGGAAGAGGAAGCCGAACCAACGGTGGACCCACGAATAGTGTAGGAGAGCGAACGTCACTCAGTCCAGTGTGGATCGACGCGTACAACGCACTCCACGCAGGAGCCTTCGCCTCTTGTACACACGCACGCACGCACGTACGCAAGCGCGCGCGACCGCCAGCCTATGTTTTGACGTGTTGACAGTGAGACCGACTTTCCTCCGGGCGGTGAGCTTGGCCCTCGCGTCGCGCCCGGCTGCGTTTAATCGAGCTTACTAATTCGAAGTTCGCCAATCGCGCGACAGTGATATTACAAATTTACACACACGTTAGAGATACATAAAACCGCGCGCGCGCACACTCTCGATCCGAGTGAAACAATTCAGTCTTAAGCTCTCGTCGACAATACTTAGCTCATGAAGTACCAGTTACAGTGATATAACGAGGGATGAACAAGTTCGAGGTGTGCATTTACTGAAAAATGGTTTAGAGGATCGACAAGGATCCCTTCAAGCAACGATTGTGAGATAAGCAGAGAGAAAGAGAGAGAAAGAGAGGAAGGGAGAAAAGTGAGATAGAAATATCGAAGCTCGTGAAATCGATTCGATCTATTGACTGGTGTGTGATAATTCGGAGACAGGAAGTGTTGGAGGTGGTGTGGGGCTATTAGAATCTGGAAGAAGGAAGAGGAAGGTGGTGGTTGTGAGCCGTGGGGCTCGTCGGAGGCCGCCACGGCGGATGTTAGGCTCGGAGGGTGGTAAGGGGCGCCGGGTGATCAAAGCGGGCAGGAGCCTGGGAGCAAGGAAAGGCCATCACCACGGCGTTCAACATGTTCGAGATGTGGAGCGCGGTGAGTTCCAAGCTGGAACACTCCGCGACCTCCTCGGGCTCGCCGTTACCTCTGACCTCGCACGCACCGCAGACGCCACATACCTCGTCCGGGAGCATAAAAGGTAAACCGAAAGAGTTCCCGTTAACTCCTTCCTTCTAGCAATAGGATCCGCGCGACTTTCCCACGCTGTGTGAACTCAACATACAAACCGTTCGCTCGCGAGCGCGCGCGCGCGCGCGTTGCCTTCTGCTTCGGGGAAAAAAACAGACACAGAGAGACCAGGAGGAGAGGAAGAAGCGACCAGTCACGTGCGCGACTCTTCCTTCCCTTCTCTCCTCGGATCCCCCCGCGCCCCCGATCCACTATATATCTTGTAGACCGGCTCCCGTGAATTTTCTGATTCCGCTCGTGCCCGAGAACCGTTGCTCGACTTCCACCACGAAATCCATCCAGCCACCAGACTTACGTAACCCACGTTTTAGGGGGCAACGTACTCCTCGCCTTCGCTCCTTAATGGACATCTTCGAAAGTAAATAACTCTTTCCCCATACTCGCTTTATACACTCGACGCTTTTATGAAATCCTCTGACGTCCTATCTCGTCTTCGTATTATTGGTACAAGAGTCAAGATTGTGAAAAGTTCGCGATGATTAGAAGTAGTTTTGATGAAGAGGAAGGGAGCTTTGTTGAAGCATAGAATCCTCCTTACGAGTCCCAGTTCTTTTAGCCTCGTATTTGTCGAGGATTCCCTGGAAGAACATTCGGCTTACACTTATGGCTCGTCGAGCACAATGGAGGGCTCCCGTGGATCATTATGCAACTGGACGTTGCGGTAACGCAGATGCGAGGTCTTCTCCATAGGCGGGACGCGACGCTTCCTATGGAAGCCGGTCTAAAAATGGAACTACGCTCAGCTAATGGCTCCGAGCGGCTCTCGTCGACTTAAATTTACACCATAGAGCAGATTTCCCGATTGAAAGTGCATAGTTACTGCATAGTAATGGTGTAGCAGGCTTCGAAACAATTCTCATTTCGGCTGACACGTTGTCTCCGTGACGCCGAAAGTCATTCAGCGCCGGATAAAGCGAGGCGGACGGTGTGTAGCAGGTTCGACGAGGAAGGCATCGTCGGGAAAGCCGACGGCGACGCTTTCAAAAGTAAGTTTACGATGTCGCAGAACACGCCGCCACCGCCGCCGCCGCCGTTCCGAATACGAATATACGCGATCGAAACGGGCGCGCGCGCGCGCGCTGGTAAATTATGCAAAGCGAAAGTACCCACGTAAGAGAGCGAGCGAGTTGCGCAAAACTTGGTAAGAAGAACGCCCGCTGTAACGTCGCGCTGGTAATGTTGTCGCGCCGCCGCTCTGCCTTTAACGAGAGCCGAGGACGAATTCCTCGCGAGAGCAGGCGAATCTCCTCTTATCCAATTTCACTCCCATTTAGACATCGGATCATTCTAGTCCCTCATCTCGCTGCACTCGCTCTTCCTCTCACGGAATATCGTTCCGAAAGTACTTTCCTTTTTCTGAGTCATCGAGCAAGCTCTCGAATCTGCCACTCTTTCCTTAGCTATTATCGAGAGTGCCGACTTTTCAAAGCAGAGAGAGAGAGGGAATGCGTCAACAATCTATCGATTTCGCAACGAGACCTTTGACTCGTGCAATAATTTTGTAGTGCGTTAGTCACGTATCTCTCTTCGTCAGTTCTTTCTCTCTTTCTCTCTTTCTCTGTGTGTTGAAGCCTGCAGTAATGATTAGTGTAGCATCTAACAATAGTTACTTTCCGCACGATAGTCTCTGGCAGAGCATTAGCCAGGGAGAAGGGAGCGCGAGATAACGATGGGAAAACACGAATCTCCTCGGCACAGTACATCCATATTTCCACGAGAGGATTGCGAAATAATGTGTGTCGAGAGAGCGCGCGCGCGCGCGCTCGCGCCGACGGTCATTTTCTTTTCTGCGGATCTTTAAATGCCGGCCGGTTAAAGAAATCTATTTGTATCCCCTTTTTCACCGGCATGCATAATGCGCTCTCCCGCTCGTTACATGCTCGTCACGCGCATTGAGCGCGCCACGGCGATCGGGCGCGTGTACACAATACTGTTCTCTGAACTCATAAATGATGGGGCGGCCGCTCGGGATTAGAGCGGCCAAGGGAGACAGCCAGTGGTGCGTTGTACATGTTACGTAAAGGTGGAACGACGCCACCGACACTCTCCTTCCTTCAAGGATTAGCTCTCTCGCATGTTACAGCTTGGCCATCTCGACCCCAGCCTTGCTACTGCTGGTGCTATCTAGTGCTGCTGCTGCTGCTGCTGCTCCTGCTCCTGCTGTTCAGGATACGAAAGACACATATTTCGGCTCGGCCGACGAACTTTCCACTCGGCCCGCTTTGTCGCCCGCCGACGGCCACCACTCGTGTTTCGCTTCGAGTGAAAGCCAGCACCATGAAACGCATAACACCGGTCCGACGGGATACCGTCCGAATTTTCGATATGCTCCTTTCTCCCACTTTTGCGCCACTCATTCTTTGCTTGCTAGTCCTTTTCATACATGAACAATTCATTTATCAAGCGTTCGTCAAAGTCTAAGAGCCTTTAAAAGTTGGCAAAAAAAAAATTTTGAGCTTGGACTCTGGAATTTTTTCTACTTCTTCCTCGATGCAAAAAAACATTCCCCACCAAATTTCAGCCCCGAGAAAGGTCGGGAAGTCATGAAAACATAGGGAAAACCATCGAAATGAAATATTACAGATCGGTTTTCCACGTGTTTTAGGCAGAATTCCGGCATTACCCCCACAACATTTATGTTTTTTTTCCGTTTTGAGACACGGACAATCGAAAAATCAAGCGTTCGTCCCGGTCCCTGAACCTTCGAAAAATCGAAAATTTTTGAAGGGGTATGCCTTAAAAAATTTGCGAAAAAATGAATTTTGAGCTAGGGCTCTGGAATTTTTACCACTTCTTCCTCGATGTAAAAAAACATTCCCCACCAAGTTTCAGCCCCGGGAAAGGTCGGGAAGATAAAAAAACATGGGGAAAACCGTTGAAATGAAATATTCCAGATCGGTTTTCCACCTGTTTTAGGTAGAATTCTGGCATTTCCCCCACAACATTTATGTTTTTTATCCGTTTTGAGACACGAGCAATCGAAAAATCACGCGTTCGTCCCGGTCCCAGAACCTTCGAAAAATCGAAAATTTTTGAAGGGGTATGCCTTAAAAAATTTGCGAAAAAATGAATTTTGAGCTAGGGCTCTGGAATTTTTACCACTTCTTCCTCAATGCAAAAAAACATTCGCCACCAAGTTTCAGCCCCGGGAAAGGTCGGGAAGTATAAAAAACATGAGGAAAACCATCGAAATGAAATATTCCAGATTGGTTTTCCACCTGTTTTAGGTAGAATTCCGGCATTTCCCCCACAACATTTATGTTTTTTTTCCGTTTTGAGACACGAGCAATCGAAAAATCAAGCGTTCGTCCCGGTCCGAGAACCTTCGAAAAATCGAAAATTTTTGAAGGGGTATGCCTTAAAAAATTTGCGAAAAAATGAATTTTCAGCTAGGGCTCTGGAATTTTTTCTACTTTCTCCTCGATGCAAAAAAACACTTTCTACAAAGTTTCAGCCCCGGGAAAGGTCGGGAAGATAAAAAAACATGAGGAAAACCATCGAAATGAAATATTCCAGATTGGTTTTCCACCTGTTTTAGGTAGAATTCCGGCATTTCCCCCACAACATTTATGTTTTTTTTCCGTTTTGAGACACGAGCAATCGAAAAATCAAGCGTTCGTCCCGGTCCGAGAACCTTCGAAAAATCGAAAATTTTTGAAGGGGTATGCCTTAAAAAATTTGCGAAAAAATGAATTTTGAGCTAGGGCTCTGGAATTTTTTCTACTTTCTCCTCGATGCAAAAAAACACTTTCTACAAAATTTCAGCTCCGGGGAAGGTCGGGAAGATTGAAAAACCTGGTAAAAACCGTCTAAATTAGGAGGATTTAATTATTCAGGAGGACTTTACCGAGTGTTTTCGTCATAATTCCGGCTTTTCTGCCACTGGTTCTTTATTTTCTATCCGTTTTAATACTCTTGCAATTGATTTACGAACAATTCTGAAAAGTTTGCAAAGGTTGAAAAATTTCGCTTTTATGTCATACTAAAGTACATTTATACCTGGCAGACCGATGGGTCATAATATAGTCGAGGTTGTTTACAAATAGTAGGAATACCAGGTGTGAATTTTATGACTTGGCATACCTGGCTTGAGTGAAGTCGAAGGTAGAATGATACCCCAGCACCAGTTCCTTCGGGAGTGCCAATGAGTGCGGACGTTCCCAATTTTCCTCTGGTCGCTTTCATTAGTAACGATCTCAATTCCCGGCTCTCCTGTTCCCAGATCGTATTCTCGGGGTTTCGGTCAGGGGAACCGGTTCGAAGGCTGCTGCTGCGCTGCTGCTCCGCTTGTGAAATCGATCGACGTTCGATCGCTCCTCGATTCGCAACTCTGAGAGATGCGAGCCACTTTGGACTCGTTATTCTCTACTAGTTACTAAACTAACGCCAAACATAGTTCCCGAGGGGATTCGAGTTTAGTTGATGATGTGTGTCATTAATGATGAAGCACGCGTCTCTGTACTTCTTGCAAAGTGGTCTCCGGCATTCTTTTGGAAGCGAACTCGCTTGCACCGGCGGCGGACGAAGAGACGACAGGATCTCGGGAGGAAGTTAATTGAATTTCTCATCGAGTCGACGACATAGTTGCCGGAGGAATTTTATTCTTAAGTCTTCCGTTATGATCCGGAGGTTTTTTCGAGTAGAGTCAGTCGAGTGTAGGTAAAAGCAAAGACTCAGGATGGAGAGATGGGTGAGTGGGTGAGATGGGTTTGCTTTGAACTGGTTAGCTCTCTTGGCAGAAATCTGAATAGCCATGTCTCCTGCCTTCCTCTCTCTCTTCCCTTCTCTCTTTCTCTTTCACTCACCCTTTCCCCCTCGCAGCAAGAATCGATCGTATTTGCATCTCTTTTATCTTGAAGAATGGTTCCAGGGACCTGTTTTCTTGACTGTTATCGAGCGGCCGATTTACGAGCTCGAGCGCTGGAATCGATAGGTGGCCGGTGTGACACATACATTTCCGTCATTCTAGAGATCATCGACCTTAGGAGCAGTGGCTCCGCGCGATAAGATTGTGCTGACGGATTGGTACCGGTGCACGCTAGATATCTATTTCCTACCTTTGTGCTTGAGTCATCTCCAAATGCCTGGCCGAGTGTCATCAACCTTACCTCCGATTCTCCGCGACGATTCGATTTATCGTGGAGGCCGATTAAATCGAAATCCATTAACGATCTCGCATAATTACTGCCCACTCATTGAATTTCAAAGCATCCAAATAGAACAACATCCTTGTTGACGCGACAAAGATATTAATAATTGAAAGCGATCCAATCAATTATTCAAAATCCAAGTACACTCATTACAGGGAAACTACTTTCACACAAATCCCACCAGCTTTCCCTCAAAACTGTCAATCCAAAATCAATTTCTATCATGGCTATCAAGAAAATTCCCAATCGGGAAACTCTCTGGACCCCTTTCTCATTCAGTATCGCGGGCAGCGGGGTGGCGAATAATCGAGACATCGAGTTTCGCGGTCGCGCGAGAGTTGTCGTCGCCTTTGCAAAGTTCAAGCTGGCTGGGAGGGAACGAGAGCGCGCAGGCAAGCAGGCAGGCAGCAGCGGGGGTGGCTGGGTCTGGGCGGGGGCGCGGGGTCGCGCTGGGAAAAAGGGGGTGGTTGAAGAAGTAGGCGAGCGTTGGTAAGAGGAAGAAGACGAGACGACGCTGTGGCGCGCGCGAGCGAGCGAGAGAGAGATGGGGAGCGTGGGTGGCGGCGCGGCGGACGATGCTTGCTGGCGAAGCGGGTGGAGCAGAGAGGGTGGCAAAGAGGGAGTGAGCGAGAGCGGAAGGGCGGAAAGGGGGAGGCGGTTGTCAGCGTGGCGGCGTGGTGCACGAGGGTGGGTCACGAAGCTGCTGGCTGGCTGGAGCTGCAGCTGCAGCTGCAGCTGCAGTCGCGGAGGGCAAGAGGGAAACGGAAGCGTGAGTTCGCAGATCGATAGCGGCGCGCGCGTTACCACCGCCGTGCAACCGACGCCCGACACTCACTCACACTCACTCACACTCACACACACATGAGTCTCTTCCTTTCCTCTGGCTAGCTTGCTTCACCTTACTCTTCGACAGCACCCCCTTCGATCCAACCTGCCCATTTCCGTTCAATCGGCCAATTTTAAATCCACCTTTTATTCGTAAACGATTTTTTCTCACGCGAATATTATTGTACGTGTTTTTTGAATAGGAAGCTTTTTTCGCGCGATGTTATTCCAGTATTGCTGAGTGATTCTTGAGGAATGACGCTGTCGTGAAGCGAAGTCATAATCACGGCGGCGGCGGCGGCGGGAATCGTCGCCGTTCCTCGTCATCGTTGACGTCTGCCCGCCGCGTTCCCCGGCACAAAAGTCAATACGCGCGTCCGCACGTGCATCGCGCTTCCTAGTCATGAGCGCGTCGCCACTCGCTGCCAGAAAGCGGGGCGGAATAGAAATGGCGAAAGTTCCCTCGCATTTTCTCGCAGTGGCGCTCCATGCACGCCGCGTGCCAATGCAGAACGATCAGGGAATTTATTTTCCATTCTTTCTTACGATTTTATTGAATTATAATCCGACTTATTCCAAGCATCGACGGTCTAAAATTATCCTCGAACAATCACTGCACTAATAAATGTGTTTTCGTGCTCGAAAGCAATAAGGTAGCGGCGGCAGACGGATTTTTCCTAGATAAATCGGATGCTGCGACCCCGTTCTCGCGCGCCCGAGATAGTCCGCCCGTCAGTTATTCCCATAAGTTTGCGATTGCGGGCGGAACCAAGAGTCTGATCGGCGATGACGAGCACTACGACCACTGACTTATGCGTAAGAACGTGGAGAGACGTCTTAGGCGCCGCCGTTTCGTTCGGCCTGCTAGATAGTTAACCAGGACTGATTGATAGTGCAATGTTGTTTGTGTTTCGCAAGCGTGCCAGAGAGTGAGAGAGAGAAACATAACCTACGCCGATTGAGCGGTGAGTTCGTGCTTGCTAGATAATTGAACGCTCCCTAAGAGAAAGAAGGAAGGCGCACACGATTGCCACGCGAATGTATTACGAATCATTAAAACACAGATATCCTTCGATATTTATTACTCCCATTAAGAAAAATCAGTAGGATTTTCCAAGGGAAACACATTCTCCTCCGATAGATTCAAGACTTTTCTTTAGTCTTTCCATAGCTTCTAAATAGGGCCGGCGAGATTTAGTGGTGGTCAGTGGAAAACGGAGCAGCAGACAGTGAAATTGAGCGGCGAGTACGAAGCCGGAGAAGCAGCAGCAGCGTGTTCGGTCAGTCGGTTCGCGTATAGTGCATGGTAGAATCCGCTCGCTCGAAAACGGAGTCCTTCTTTTTCTTAGCGAAATAGAGCACTCAATTCACAGGGAGAAAATACCCACTCTATCGGTTAGACCAAGAGCCGCTTCCTTGGTCTATTCAGGTAGGAAGAGAGAGAGAAGAGCGAGGAGAGAGAAAGAAAGAGAGGAGAGCCGGGCAAATGTAAAACCCGCATTCAAGCCCTCGCGTAAGAAACAGTATGAAAGAGAACGTCGGCGCGCGCGGCCAGTAGTTGCAGACAGCATTGCTCCGACAATGAGTGCACCTATGCCCGATATCGGGATATCCCACTTTAAGGAGCACAGTTTCCAGGCTATCCCCCTTCCAGAGCCCACGCACAGCTATCCTTGCAATCCCCACGGGAACTACCGCCACTCGAACATCCCCTACACCTGCCACGTGTCTCATAATCATCCCTCTCCTTCTCACATATATTTAAAATCGAATAAAATCAGACTTAACAAACCTGACACATTCGACTTTGAAATTTAGCGGTGTGTTTGGTGGAGCGATAAAAGCAGGCCGGATTAAAAATAGGTGAGAGAAGAAGGAATATAGTCGGTTAGAGATTGGTGAAGGGGATGGTCAGGGGGATTGTCGCAGCTCCGATCGGATGTAGGCCAGTATCGAAAGAACTCTTGGCTCTCGTCACACAGTCGTTACCAATTTAGACGTGTCCATTTGGGCATTGCCTATAGCAGTGCACGCCTACTCTGTCTCATTAGACTCATTAGCAGGCTCGCACCAACAATCAAATTGCGAGGCTCTCCGCTAGAGAAATCCACCAAGTGGTTGGTTTGGTGGGAAAGAAATTTACATCGCTCGGTCTGGAATTCTCCGAGGATGAACTGCGAGAGTGGTGTATCAATTCGTGGTGGTTGCCTCGCGGAGGCCGCGGACGGGGAAGGGTGGAGGGCTCGAAAAGCTGGCCTTAAATATTAAAAGTTTTCCGAGAGTCTTTTGGCAGAAAGCACCTTTGTGGTAGCACGGATAGTTGGAGAGACAGAGGAGAGGAGAGGCTCGAGGGGCATTGGAGAGAGTAAGAGAGGATGCAGAAAAAGAAATGCATTTGAGGGAGAGCGAGGAAGAGCGAGCGTTGAAGAGGTACAAAAGTTTTTTGCCAGCTCTCTCTCTCTCTCTCTCTCTCTCCCTCTTTATGTCACTCTCGCTCCTTCTCTCTCCACCTGGCCAGAAATAAAACGCTGCTCGGGAATCGCGGGGAGAAATGGGAGAAAAATTTCGGACTCCGCCAGAAAGGAGCGAGCTAACGAACGAGACGACGACGACGACGTCGACGACGCACGCCGTCCGCCGCCGCCGCCGGCCGGGACGGAAAAAAAAAGGAGAGCATTACTGTTATGCAAGCGGACGCGCACCACGCGCGCGACATTTTCGAGCTCGTTTTCTCTTTTCTCTCGCTCACTTTCTCTACCCACTGGCATCGCCCTCCCGTTTCCTTTCGATTCCAATAACTCCGGACCGCTTCATTCGAGACATACTAACGCGAGGTTCGCGAAAGCTCTTGCCATTTCGTAATTCCATTCTTCTTCTTCGAGTCAACAATCAATTCAATATTAATCCATTCGAGCCAATCTTATCCGCGACATGTTCAACACGTAGAACAACAGTCATTCCCAGAATAAAACGTAGAACGTGTATAGTGAAAAGGGCTTTCGAAGAAGGGGTGGTGAAAAATGGGCGTGCGGAGCGAGAGCAATGTCATAATATCGTAACGTGGAGAGGCCAGCTCGTAACGACGTCGTGGCTATTGCGTAAGGCGGCGGGTACAAGAGTACGAGAGGACTACTAACCAGTAGAGAGGAGAGGAGAGAGGAGGGTGCGCGCGGGCGCGCGCTAGAGAGAGAGAGAAAGAGCAAGAGGGATACTTGAAGCTAACGCGCTCGCTCTGGTCCGCCGTGTCATGACGTGAGCGCCATACTACTCTGACCATTACTATCCACGACATTGTATCATGAATCGCGCTCGGCCCGAAGTGCTCCATTACATCCGAGCGCACACCGTGACTCGACGTTCATGGAAACCGCCGCGGCGGCAGTTTCTCCCGCTCCTCCTCGCTCGTCTCTTGCTTTAAGCGAGCCGCCGCCGCCGTCGCCGAGTCCTTTTAGCATTGCGACAGACCGCCAAGAGGAGAGGAACAGCAGCAGCAGCTCTCCTAGCTCTCCATCGCAGGAACAACGTGTCGCGTGTGGATGATGGTTGAAAACCGAGAGCAGCAGCACCGCGCGCGCGCGCGTACCACGTATGATTTATCGGGCCGAGAGATTATGTAGCCTTCTCACGCGTACTGTGACCCGACTTACGCAAAAGGTTCACTGCACGATCCTGTATACAGAGCGCTCCACGCACAACCCGCCTTTCCAACTGTTATTGTCGATCTTGAGCATTTTAATCTTCGAATTATTCCTTAAGAGTCCACTCTATTTTTCTCGTTCTCTTTGGAGTGGTGGTATTGGTGTGGTCGGGCTACGGCGGAAGGAGGTTTTAGTTTTTATGAGCGGAGCCGGCGTAATTTGCCGGTAAAAGCGTTAGTAGAACGGGGGCGGCCGAGTGTCGCATTAGGGGTTGTAGGGTAGCGTCCAGAAAAAAAGGCTGGACTGGGTAGGGCAGTAGGTAGGAGGGCAGGACAGGACAGGGTAGGGCAGGGAAGAATCGATCGTGTTCGCCAGTATGTTTACTAGCCGTTGCTCGCCGCATCAACCCTCTCTCGTTTCTCTTTCTCTAGCTTCTTCCCTCTCTCGCGACCACCCCCCTTCGGCCGTTTGTCTTTTCAACGCGCCCGCCACGCTCTCTCCATGGAAAGTCTCTGAATTAGAGTACAAACTAGCTAGCTCCTCTCTCGTTCCTTCTCCTCCTTCTCCTCCTTTTCCACGGTGCCGACTTGGAATGGGCTTGGAACAGCTTTCGGAATCTCGGCGAACGAGAGAGTGACTTGGCAAGCGGGAAACTTCATTTGGCTGTCGCAGTTCGTAGCTACTTTTCTTAGGGCACGCGACTATTTCCACGAGCTTTCGAGCTTCCCTTTTATACCTCCCCTCTCTCTCTCTCTCTTAGAGGAGAGACACACTGTCAGCCGGCACTTCTTGCTTAGGAAAAAGAGGGAGCGGGTTCGCCTTACGTAATCGCATCCTGTGGCTTCGACCTCGTGGAGGTGCTTATTTACCTGCGCCGCTCTTGCCACCAACCACTCGCGCTACTCCTCCGAGTAACAACTCTCTTAGACTCCACCTTTATTCACCGGGACATTTCCACTCTTGTTCTCTCTTCTATTCTATCGGGCGCTCGCAGACATCGCCAGAGATTTTCTGACTCATTCAAGTCCACGTGAGTCAGAGAACGCGTCCCCATCAGGCAGGTGTTCATGAGAGAATTTGAACTTTCAATCCTCGAGGACTTGGAATTTCCTTATGTGACTTCTTACGTCTGCTGTCATCGCCGCGGAGAAGAACGAGAGTGATCGCATTACCAGGAGTTATCGAGCGCGTGTCACTTCTCCGCGTGGAAAAGTCTCTCTTTCTCTCTCTCTTGTCGAGTGCTATAAATAAAAACGGCGGACGAAAGGCAACGCGCGCGTGCAGCATCCGCAGTATCGGCGATAAAGCGAGACGATTATCTCTTGCTCTAGCTTGGAACAATTATTGATCCAATTAAATCATAAAATCCTTTAGAAAAATATATAAAAATCGAATCCTACCAACAAGGATCACCAAACATAATTAATTCCCCTCATTATTCTTCTCTATTTGATAATTTAATTATAAAATCAAAACTATCTTTCCCCAACCAAAAATTCAACGGAACCGCGCGATATTCTCCGAGTGGCGCGTGTATTCCAAGTTCGAATTAAGTACGCGGCGTGCGTGCGCGCGGGCGCGGGCGCGCTTGTTCGCTCGCTCGCTCTCACTAGAAAACTCGGGAAAGGAGAGGAAAATCGCGATTCACGCCGGCAGATCGCCAGCGAGTGAGAACCTCTGTGCGAGCAGCCTTGGCTGAAGTTGTCGAACCCGCGACCCAGTTACACGCTCGCGCCAACACAGCCGAGTTCTCCTCACCCACACCTCTTGGAGGTGCATGCACTGTGCACTGCACGCCGATGCGCGCTCTTCCCCCCGACGCGCCCCGCAAGCTCCGCCGCCAGCAGCCTCTACCATTCACACCCTCTTCGTCTTCCTTATCCTCTCTGCCCTCCTCACTCTCTCACTCTCTTTCTCTTTCCCTCTGTCTACGCGTCTATCGCCTCTCCTATTCGCCTCTGAGTCCAGCCTCTCAACTCTTTCTCGATCGCAACCCTCCGCCAGACTATTCCTAGACTCTAATCTCTCATTAGCAAGAATCAAACTCTATCCAGCCGTGTTTTTCCTTTTTTATTTTGATTTTGTTGTTGTTGTTGAATCGGTGAAAGTATTTAGAGAGCCTCGGTTATCATCGCTGGAAAAGTAGAGTGCAAGGAGAGCGTAATTGATAGTCGCCAGTGTTTCTAGGCTTAACGAAGCCAAGATCGTTAACACCGACTCGTTACATTTATGCTGCAAGTGCGCCGGCATTCATTTTCGCGCATCTGCCTTTGTAACGCGGCTGCTGCTGCTGCTGCTGATTCTTCCTCTCTGGCGGGCGGAGATGCGAGGAGAGCGACTCTCTCTCGTCATTGATAGCACTGTGTGTATGTGTGTGCAGAGAAGCGCCCGCGAGAGGAAGAACAGCGTAGTGATTTTCATAGCTCGATCCTCCGCGTTGCCTGCCGACACTCCACTCGTTGATAAGTTTATCTTCGACGACCCTCTCTACTCGCGCGAATTAGGTGGAATCGTGATTTTCTATCGACGCGTGTGAGTGTGAGAGTGTTTTTCGTTGGTGCGCTCGCTCGAGGAAGTCGGAGAGAGCGTCGGGTTTGTTGTTGGGAAACGATTGGCAGTTCGCAGTCACTCGTGACCCGTCTAATCAGTTGCTCGTGTTAGGAAACGTTATCATCGAGTTCTCGCAGGCGCGTCCAGCAAAACAAGAGACTTTCCCCGGACTTTCCTCGCAGCCGCACTTTGCGCCGCGGCCTCGCTCGCTCCCCGAGTGCCTCAGAGAGCCGGCGTGCGTTTCTAGCCAGGCCAGTTGTAACTGGCGTAAAAGGGCGAGTCATTAAAAATGGAGAATTCCGCCTCGCGTCAGTTACACTCTGCCGCTTTATCTTCGACGTTACGCCACGCGTACAATTCCCGGTGCATCTTTTCACGAATACTCAATCAAAATTTGTATTTATATTTTTTTATTTGCCAATCACTCATTTATTTTTAAATTATTTTTAATTGATAATGCGACTTACTTATGTATGTTATTTATATAACATTGTATTAAAATATAATCGAGGGACACCCTGTATACTCTCGAATGTCGCACTCTCGACTTTCACGCGGTGCATGCGCCGCGGCGGACATCGCTGGATCTCTTCCAAAACTTTTGACGCGCGCAAACTCTCGGTGTCGTGTGTTCGCGTGTACTCGGCCGCGAGATCATTGGCGGCTCGCGATTTCACAAGGCTCCACCCTACGAATCAATCAATTTCAATGTAGAAACTAGCATCGCTGGCCAAGTGGGAATTTCTTAGGGTGGAAATCATTGGCGCGGTGATTGATTGAGTGGAAGCGCGAGGACGATCGGTGCTGGATTTCCATTCTGTGACGTTGCAGTATCTCAATGGCACTCTCGTCCCGATGCGGTTAATTCATTCTCGGGCTTGAGAGCGCGATGATTATGAAAGTCGGCTCGACCAGCAACTTTCTTGCGGCAATTGCCGTTTATCTTGCTACCTTGCGATCGCCTTCTCCCCACCGCCGCCTTTTTTTTCCCTTCCAGCCATCGCGGAGTGGGAATTGCACGTATATATATATATATATATATGTATCGTGGTCGATTCCTCTCCCGCGTCCTCTCGTTCCCCGCGCCCGTCTCCCGGTACACACACAGATTACATCACGAATTCTCGCCTCTCCCGCGCATTATGACATATTACTGGATCTCGTTATCAGCGCCGCCAGTTACACGCCAAGGCGACGACGACGACGACGACTACTTTCGTTGACTTTAACAACTCTCCTCTCGTCGAGCACTCACTGCAGCGACTATCAGACGCGCCTCTCCCACGAGAGGCCCACTGCCAATATAAATGGTAATGCACTGGCCGATCGGATACATTGGAAAAATCAGATCAACGTCGAGACTCTCGGTATTATTAGGCTTTTGCGTCGCGTCGCTTTCCCGCCGCACCGGTGTAAATGTCGATGCGGAGTGTGCTCGGCGAGCAGACGGCGGAGTAAAGTATACTCGCACGCTTGATGGAAGCAACGAGAGAGAGGAAGAGAGAGAGAGAGCACTATTTTTTTCTCGCAGATAACTTGTCGCCGCTTTTGTCCGGGCTCTTCTCTTTTTTTTTTGTCGAAATGTGGGTCAGTGTGCGGGTGAATGTTATCGGGGAGGTTGGGCGCCGACGGTGCGCACGGAAATCGCAAAGCTACTACTACCCCGCGCGCTGGCCTATTGCAGCGCGCCGCACTCTGTGGACACACGCGCTTCTGTCTGCCTCTGCCCCCTCCCCCTGATAGCTTTGCATCTAGTTTAACCGAGCCCTTTTTCATCCCGCTTGCCTAGCCCCTATCAACCACCAAATCGGCCAACCCTCACACTCACCGACTTCGTATTAGTTGGCTGGAATGTAATTGCTTTGTTGAAATGACTTAATACCTTGGCGCAATTCCCGCCAACGAATAACAGGCCACTTTGTGACCCTTTGATTTTTTCTGGCCTCTTATCGTTTGCAGCATCCTCTCGGTCCAGTTGGGTGATTTTGTATGCCTGTGGGAGGATATTTTCTTCGCCGACGAAATGATCCGATGGGTGTGGTGATTTCGAGGTGGGAAAACGCGCGCGGACTTAATTATCGGCTGTTCTTTGAGAGAAGCCTACTCTGCCAGCTCCATTTCCATTTGAAATGAGCAGCGGTTTGCATTCCTAGGATTTTTTTCCCCGAGGCCTCTCGCCAGCCAGCACTCCCGCAGATTTCGCAACTTCACTCCAATATCATTTTATCTTGAAAATGCTTGGAATATCGACGCTACGATTGTGAGAAGAATTGTGTAATTGTAGAGCTCGCTGGTGGGAAATATATTTGGCGAAACAATGGTGCTTCCTTAAAGGGAGACGTCATGTTGGATTGCTGATAGTTCGTGACTTTCGCGGATCCATCGGGCATAGGCGCACTCTCGCTGCCAGGAAAAGTCTTCGTGGAAATTCGCGTCGCTATAAATACATGCGCAACCCGATGAATCGGCCGCTCACTCTCAGCGCGCGCGCAACCAGCCGCACTCATACATTCGCGCTTATGTTCTGAGAGAGGTGCGAACTTCGTCGAAGTGCTTATTGCACGCATGCGAGATCATGCGGCATTGCGAAGCAGCCACTCGGCGCAATTGTGTCCTGCAGGCTATCTATCTCTCCCTCCTATCAGCCAATAGGAAGCACACACCATTTTTCGGTGGTTTTCAAACTAAAAAACGATCCTCATTGTGCGGGCAACGTATATCCGGGCAAATGGGCGCACTTTCCCAGATGAGCGAAAGCTCTTTCCAGTGTTCCAATAAACCTCTCGCCGAAATCATCATCGATCACTGCGCTTTTCCTTATTTCTCAACTTTGAAATTCACTCCGAAGGATGGCCAGCGTGATTCTATGCGCGTTGAGAGTTAACTGTGTAATCGTACGTCGGAGAGCGTTGCATTCGCAGTCGTCGCACGATGTATCTCGATGTGGGAGACAAGAGACATCGACAACACGTCGACAGCGCCAGGAATTTCCACGACAGGAGGATGCTAGCTGGTTAGTTAGCACGCCGGACTATTCGTGGGTTGGAATGGTTAACAAAACCGCGTTGTTCCTCGCATAGATTAGAGCATTGAGTAAGAGTAATTAAGTAAGCAGTAAGATTCCCTAAGATATCATCATACAACTCCTCCCAAGGCGATTAACTCCTGCTTTCTTGCAGGTAGGCAGAGTATCCTCCCCTTTCCGATTAGCCGATTACCTTGCTAAATCGTTTATCCAATTAACATTCAGCTTGGAGAACGATCCGATCTAATCTCCCCCTTTCCTTTTGACAGTCTGCTCTCGATGCGGCTGATTCTACTTGGATGGTACTTGGATAGAATTCATCTCGTTACTAGCATATAATCAGACTTGAGATGGTTTCTCATCAATTTCCAAGCATCTGTGTGGTCGCTCCTCTCTCGATGTGCGCTAAGTAGCGGCTTCGAGTCCTGCCAGGAAATCATTCGTATTCCAGTCTTGAGAAACGTCGAAGCAAAGGACTATCTAGATTGACTGAACCACTCGCCGACAGGAAGAATGGCTGCTGGCGTTAATTTCCCTCGATTAATTGCTCCTGCATTTACTTGTGCAACTAAAGCAATCCCTCCGTCCGATGAATTATTCCGCGCGCGCACGCGTCGCGGCGCGGCGCGCATATACGCACCGCCAGAAACACACCAGGCGGGCGTCGTTCGGTATAATTATAGAAAGTTAGAGTCGAGAAAGTATTTCGGGGCGGTAGGGGCGGTCCGTTAAGAAGATACACTCGGCTCTTTACATAATAGGCGCTTTATTAGTGGCGGCCCACTGATTACAGGGCTTAGATTATACACGGAGCATTCGACTCTGCCAGTCGAGAGTCAGCCCTTCTCAAGAGCATTCACTGTCACTCCGACTCGCAGGCTACGTTTTTGGTAACGCAGCTTGTAATCCAACGCTGACTTTCTCCCCAGACTTAATATTCCACCTGGGAATGTAATGACGATTGGCGAGAAAGGTGCCGATCGATTATAATATACTTATAGCGATCCTTTTAACCATGTCGAAATTTCACTCTCCCGTCGATGCATTCCCAATGGAAACAATCGCTCGATTTTCATTGGATGGGAAATATTTAACGGGGAAATCGATAACTGTCACACAGTGCGCGAGTAACAGACTACGTTTCCCAATAGTTGCGTGCGTGCCAAATTGGCTTTGCCGCGCGATAGAAATTCCATCTCTCGCC
The DNA here is from genome assembly GCA_910591665.1 of Ectemnius continuus. Lineage (NCBI taxonomy): Eukaryota > Metazoa > Arthropoda > Insecta > Hymenoptera > Crabronidae > Ectemnius > Ectemnius continuus. The sequence continues at coordinate 1,997,438 of OU342866.1, forward strand.
TGTGTGTGTGTCTGCGTGTGTGTGTTATTTTATCAATAATATCGATCACGCGCCACTTGATTTGCCTTTTAAGCGTCGGCATGGGGGTAGGTAGGCGTCGCGCACCCAGCGTCGTCGTTACTTGCCCGGTGAATGGAGTTGCGCGCGCGTGTCCTTCCAGCTGATCGTCATTCGGATGTCCCTCGCATTGGCCGACCGAAAACAAGAGTTGTTTGTTGACCTCAGTCCGATTAAGGCCAGGCGTACGTGAGCATCTTCATGCGCGCCTTCCTGCCAAGGTATTCCCAGATGAAAATCATTTCTGGAAGCTTCGATTATAAGATCCTCATTTCACGGAGGATGATCGCCAAGAAGAAAAGCATGCTTGCAACGTGTAATTAATTTTCCTTGCCGCTTTGTCATTACTCTCTTGGGACGGCCTAGCAGTCTGAATGGATTACGACGTTCTCGTTTCAAGAGTGTCTATAACGAAGTCCATTTCACCCCCTTAAGAAAACCGGGCAGCAAGAGAAGCGCGCCAGCCAGCCAGTCAGCGAGCGAGCGAGCGGCTGTAGTTTCGTCGGGGCTTCATCCCCTTTTTCTAGCTTTCATCTGCTCTCTTTCCGTGCGGCGAGCGCCGGAGGGGGAAAACTCGAGAGACAGACGAGACAGACAGAGAGAGAGAATGCAGTCGGAGGAGTATTTAACACGAAGAAATTAGATTAATTAGAACGAGCCTATTGTCGGACTCTGGAAAATCGTTGGACCCTTGGCAAAAGTCATTCTTCCGCTCGGTGGGATCATTTCTCTCTCGGTTATCTTAGTGATAACTTGTTCAAAGAGAGAGAGAATCCATTTCGAGAGCAATTGAAGAGTGCGTGCGCGACTCGGTTGGCAGTAGGCTTTGACGGGAGATGAAAACGCAAGGAAGACACAGTGGGTGTGCAAAAGGAAAGGAAAGGAAAGATTGGAGTGAGCGGAAGGGTGGCGCTCGGCCTCTGCCGACAAGCGGGTTAATGACCCACTTGTCCCGGCGGCTGGTCCAATATTCGAAAAACGCGAAACACGCCGTCTGAAGGAACTGCATCTCGCTCGCTCAAGTCGGCGCGCACTCGCAAATGAAGTGGCGGCCGACGACGACGTGCGAGGACTCACGCTATGCTTGGGAAAGAAAAGAAGGCCGTCGTCGTCGTCGTCGTCGTCGTAGTCTGCGTCGTCTGCGTCGTTGCCGGCACGGTACGTGCGAGCGTGTGAAGGCAACTCGTTCACGGAAACGTTCAAGGGAACCCAACGAAAAAGGTGTACGCTCTGCTGACGGCGCAGCGCGGCGCGGCGTTACTTTGCCAGTCGGGAAGAACAGGCCGCGAAAATCCATCGATTCCCTCCATTGTAAGGCGACACGCGAGCATTCGTCAATTATTCATGCACCGAGTTGCATAACTCCCAGTGAAAACAGTTGTCCGTGCCGGACAAGGGGGACGACTCGGAAAGCCTGTAGCTACTTGACTCGACTCGAGTATGTCGCTCTACGATCCTCGCATCACTCCTGTCGATCAAGTCGAGCCTTCTCATCGAAATCAAACACTTCCTATCAAAACAATAATTCGTCTCAAAGAAAAATCATACATGTCCAACGATAATAAATGATTTCGAGATAAAGGGGTTGAAGGATATTATAGGGGGTGCATCCTAGGGGAAAGCGGGACCGACGGGACCAGTGAGGAGGGCAGTGGGGACTTGTGGGCGCCGTAGCCGAGTGTGTACGAGTGTCGGCGAGGATTGTCGAACGGTCTGGAGAAGTGCGAGTGGAGTCAGAGAGGCGATGTGGGTCAACCGCGAGGCGACCGCGAGAGGCGAACCGAGTCCCGGCGAGAACGGCCGAGCGACAATCACGTTGGGCGCATCTGGGTCACCGGCGTGCCAGCGCAAGCGCGCTTACCTCCCTCGGTCGTTCACCGTTGACCAAGTTACTAACCTTCCGACACCCGGTCGCCAGCAGCAGTCAGCTTCTCCTCCCGTATTGACCGCCGGAAAAACGTTGACTTTTCTCACACGCCAATGCGAGGCGCAACCTAGCGCAACAACACCGCGCCGCGCCGCGCAACCACGCTGCGCCCATACAGCAAACCCCCGAGCTTTCTTCCTCCTACTTGCTATTTTCGCCGGCCGATTTGACCTTAAAGGCCACCACCGGCAGCAGCCACACTACTATCGCGTCTGCGATCCAATCGATCGCGGCCAACGTGTCCCACCGAGTTTCGTACCGCTAGACTTGTTTCCGTCTACGGCTACTTTTCGTACACACCCGCCCGTTTAAAGGGAGAGACCGTTTCGCGCCGACGTCCTCTCCTCCTCGACGTCGTCGTCGTCGTCGTCGTCGTCGCCCGGTGTCGTGTTTCACGCCTCCCGCCGCCGGGAAATACGAGCGCCGCCGCGCCTGCATCATCATCATCCTCCGCATCTGCAATTCGAGCTATCCTCTGTTAAAGGGATCTTTGATCTTTCCCATTACGAAAACTAGAAACGAATTAAGACTTCTCAAAGGGGTTCGAAGCATAATATAAATCTAGTAAATAACTAGACGTAGTCATAAAATAAATAAATGACGTCAGACTTGGCACAACTACAATCACTCTATATTTTCCTTGGATAAGTAGTGTCTGCTAGTTGGTCTGCTGGTTGGGCAAAATCGAAGCGGTGATAAGATCGTCTGGCAGGGAAATTATCGGAGCGGTTCGGTTCCCTCGAAAGATTCCCCGAGTGCAGAGGCACGTGTCAGGTATTCGAGATGCGATTCTACTGGGAGAGAGGAAAGAGAAGAGAGTCGGCCCAGCCGAGAAAGTGCATAATGAATGGCCGGGAGAAACGGAAGACAATGTTTGGCCGGTAGAAAGGAGCGATGGCTTTCGGAGCTATTCTGGCGAACGCGGCCCAAATTCAGACTCGGTTCTCTGAGAGGGTCCGAGGATCTTGGCAAGTCTTGCCCAGCAGCCAAGCCGATCGACTGCGCTCTCCTTGGTGCGCTCTTGCTTCTCGTACCTGCACCTGAGTGTCGCAAGAATCCCTGCCTCTCTTTCTATCTCGCACTCCTCTCTTTCTCTCATACTCAAGGGGAACTGTAACGGTCATTCTTCTGCTCTGCAGACTCTCCCAGTTGCAGTTGCGCACTGCAACGCGCCCCTTCCTGCCCCTTTGCATCTCTCTAAGCACGCGAAACCATTACGTAATTCGTGATCACTCATCCTCGGATCATGCTCGACGCTTCCCGAACCAACCATCATCTCTCATACGCTCCTAGCTCGTTACACTCTCCAACACACCTTCTTCCTCTCATCCTCCACTTCAAATCGCACGTGGTGTCAGCTTAAATTCGTCTCTTTATTAATCCTGCGATGTATGAAGTTCGCCGAGGTTTCCAAAGGCGATTTCGATCGACGAATGCGAGAGGGAAATTATTGGAAATGGAATGCACTCATTCGCAAGAAGTTCCAGCTAGGTTCGTGCCGATTATTCTATAGGCCTGACCTAGATTGGTGTGCCGAGATTCACGGCAGTGGCGCGCGCGCGCGCGCGACAACAAACCTGCACGCAACGTGTCTGCTGCGCGCCGGAGAAAGCACGGAAAATCTCTCCGAGACAAGCTGCTACTGCTAGCAGTGCTGGTGGTGGTGGTGGTGGTGGTATAAATAATTCTTGTTAAGCGAGAGACACTGATTAGCCGAGTCGGAGTGAGAAGGACTCTTGTCAGTAGTGTAACTGGACAAAGACAGCGGGGCTGATTGTCTTGGACGGAGTTACGAGGAGTCACAGGTCCAGTGCGAGAGATAGGTCTGCTTCTATTGGTATATGAAGTAGAGTCATTTAGCAATGCGACAGCGCGAATTAACACTGTCACTTGCTCGTCCAGTGCTGGCAGTGTGCTGGCAGTGGGCTGCTCTGTTGGCCGCTTAAGCGATCCGCCAGGGGGACAACAAACTTCGAGACAATGTCAGGGAGCCTGTCAGCTCAATAAACAGCCATCCACGTCCAATTTCGCTCTTGATTCGATTCGACACTTCCACTCGTGAATCAATTATAATTAACGTATCATCGCCCAGGAAGAATGATCTCGATACCAAGATAAATTCTGATTCGTTCTCATTAAGGTCCTGCTTGCTTTTTTTCTTTCTGCCCGCTTGATTTTGAATGGTTTGGTGAAGCGCGCCGATTTTTCTCCCTATATGGTGTAACCTTCAAGCGATCGCCGTACACGGCTGCTCGAGTCGACTTGCAAAAGGCATGTTCCGTGCGTAAGTACACGCTACTTTCGCGGATGCCGGTCCGTTGTGAACACTCACGCCGGCATTTCCATTACGATTGCGCAATTCCAAGCTGGCGAGCAAAGCGGCGCGCTCCACCGAGCCTTTAAAACAACGCCAGGTTCCCTCGCGGCTCCGATTGCTTTATTAACTATCACAATCGCTAAGACATACTTGCATCTACAATATAAATTCAATCGAACAAGATTTGCCCAATAATAACACGCTATTTCTAAGATACCCGATTTAAGTAGTACGAGTCGGCGCCTGGTCAGACAGGACCTTTTCGGCAATTGCTCGACACCCCGGCAATTTTATTCCCATTCTCCTTTATTTCTACAGTCAATATCAGATTGTTTGCATGATTTATCAGCGAATCGATTAAGTTATCTCTCGATTGTCGACGGAGAGAATCGAGAGGAGATTCCAGTGCAGCGGTGCTCCCCTTTAGCCAGCTGGAGCGGCGCGCTCGCCGAGGACATATATATCGGCATCGGGAACCGATTATTTATTTGCGAGAAAGAGAGACGTATTTATAGAGTATTACGCCGGAGCTGCAGGTTGGCAACCTCGTGCGCGGTTATGCAATAAATGAGAGAAGGAGCGAAAGGGACGTGACGAGAGTCCGCAGGGGAAGGGGCGGGGGGGGGGCAGCAGCTGTGTGGCGGGGAGGGTCGCCAGTGACGGCCCGAAGTGAGAGGAGACGATGTATACAACGGAGGATAGCAGGGACCTGGCAGGGAGGAGTGAGCGTTCTGTGCTATACACTCATACACAGACACACACAAGAGAAATAGCAGCAACGACGGCTCTCCAACGCGTGCACACGAGAAAAACAGGAAAAGACCAATAGGGTGGAAAAAAAAGTCGGCGAGATACTCTCCTCTCCTCTCCTCTCCGCCGGAGCCTGGAGAGGATGATAGAGTGCAATTCTCTACGCGTGAAAAACTCGGGGATACACGATCGAAAAAGGGTAACGGCGCGGCGAGTCCGTCGGGGTGCGCGCAAAGTAAATAGAGGAGAGAGAATCGAGTTACTAAAACCAGAGGCAATCGTCAGCGAGGAAGAAAGTAATCGGCGAGAAGGAAGAAAAAGGGTACTACTTTTATTTGCCGAGTGTCTATTTTCATTTGGCGGAAAGTGACTCGCTGATTAAAGGTGTCCGAGCTCGGAATGGAATAGTTTTCGATACAAAGTAACCGTGGATTGCTGGTGGTGGTGGTGTGCTGGTGCATTAAGTGTCAGGCAAAAATGAAAGTAACCTTGGCACAAATGCCCAAAGCGTGCACACCGCGATCGCGGAATAGCATTAGCGCTGAATACAAATCACGTTTATTGTCAAGCGGCGCTCGACAATTAAAGCGCCGCGGCGCGGCGCGGCGCGCCGCCCTCCTCCTCCTCCTCCCGACTAACACACACACACCCCGGGACTTCCTTGTTCCAAGTCATTATTAGCCCATTCTTCGGCTTAGAAAAACTAATTGCCGGTGGGCAGCGAAGCGTTCCATCGTTTCTATACTTAATTCGACTTAGGTCCCCGGGTGTCTCTGTGTGTGTGTGTATGCGTCCGCCTCCAAGGACCAACCAATCCAGAGACAGACAGAAAGACCAAGAGAAACACTATGCTGCTAGGTTTCGGTGGCTTGGTTCAAGGAAACACGATACGCACACGTGTATTTAGGAGGCCCCCGGTGCCCTTAAACGAGTCGAGCTAATAAAGCTCGCTCGCTCGCTCGCGCCGAGATCAGAAAGCGCGCGGCCACAGTCTTCGCTCGGTCCGCTCCGTCAGTCATCGGCTCACCGATTTCCACCGCTCGGCTTCGCACGACACTCTTCGGCCGAATTCGGCTCGGTCCACTCGGTGGGGGGATTTTGGTCCCCGCAATGATCTCTCGCCGGGGGCAGTGCGGTGGCGGGCTGCGGGCTTGGGGCTGCGGGCGGCGGGCGCAGAGGGGGCATATTGGGCCGACGGGTGGGGGCTGATGTCGGTTGTCAAAGTGGGGGTGTAGAGAAGGGTGAGGCACTCGGCTATCATCGGCGGAGGCGCGTACAGTTCAGTGACCCGGCACAGCGTTAGCCGATCGTGGGAGGGAAGGAAAGGGGGTGCGCGGCGGTGGAGGCGGCGGCGGCAGCGGGTCGGCGTGGAGAGGAGAGGAGTGGAGAGGAGAGGAGGGGAGGGGGGGCCGACTGACATATTGTGAGATGCTAGCCTGCTAACGCCGGTCCCCAAAAAACACTTATCTTTCTCTCCTACTCTCTTTCGACGCCTCTCGCTCGCTCTCTTTAATTTCGTCTTTCTCCAATTCCCTCTCCCCTTTTACTTCTCTCGCACACCGCTTCCTTTCTTACCACTCACTCTCTTTACCCTCTCTCTCGCTCTCTATTTCGTATTGGAGGCCCGAAAATATTCATGCGCCAGTCTTTCGACTTTCCTGCTTTTCCACGCGGTACGCGAGCGATCAGCGCGCACAGTTTGCTCAGAGAGAGGAAGTATAAGTTCGCGGCGGAGAAAGAGAGGAAGAGGCAACCTCGCGGCGCGTGTATATACCGGCTCTTTCTCGCCTTTTTACCGTGGCAATCACTCTCTCCTCTCTCGGGCTCCCTCTCTCTTTTTTTCCTGAGCCGATAGGCCGCGTCTCGGGCTGTGGCTGGCTGGCTGGCTGGCCAGCGGCGCGACGGCCTCTCTCTCTCTCTCTCTCTCACTCACTCACTCTCTCTCACTCTCCCGAAATTCCCGCCGCCCGAGGAAACTCTCTCGGGGGGCATATCGGGTGGTGAGTGCGTGCGTGCGTGAGTTGCGTGAGTGTGCGCCGCATGTACCGTAGCAGTTACATGCGTGCGTAAGCGCGAGAACGCTCGCCCGCTCGTTCTCCTGAGACGCGCCGCAGAGAAGCGTGTGTGTATAGAACTCTCCGTTTGTGAATGTGAGTGTGCCTGCCTGTGTGTGTCCAGTGCTGCTGGCGAGAAGTGCGCGTGTGTGCACATACGCGTGCCAGTGGTCCCGAAGAGTGCGTTCGCCTCCGCGTTCGTTCGGCTTCCAACCGTGTGTGTTCTCTGCCCGTAAGCAAGCCTCTCTTCCCCGCGGCCAACTTCCCTCCGCCGATTCCTCGCACTTGCAAGCCTTTCTCCGAGCTTGCATCGCTTCTGTCATCTCTCGGAGAGGATCTTGTGTTCTTAGAGATTGGCGAAATCGTCCAGAAGGTCAGAGGACGTCCCTGAAGATTTCAGGGATGGCAGAATCGAGTGGGTTTTGGTTGGGGAGTCTGCGTGCAAGTGCAACCGAGTGATATATTCCTAGTTGTCCCGAGTGAAAAGCTCCCGGAACGGAAAACGTATTCTCTGACTCATCGCTCCTCTCTTTCTCGCTGATTCCACTGTCTCTCTGCCTTTCCTCGTCTCTTTCGTTAGACAGCGGCGACGTGCGTGCCTGCTTGCTTGCTTGCTTAGGCACTGGCGTGCGAGCGAGTGCGCGCGTGTGTGTGTGCGCGCACATTTCCCACTGTGTACTTTCATGGCTCTGGGCGCTTGCGCGAATTATTTGCCGCGCTTCGCGCGCGCCTACTCGCGCCTCGCGTCGCGTAGGAGTTTCTGTCGCGATGGAGACGATCGACTATTCGCCGAGAGCGGCGAGAGACCGCCGCGGCCGCCGCCGCCGCCTGGTATTCACTCGCTTGCATGTAAACTGGTCCGCATTCTTGACTTCCGGTATCTCCGAGCCGACAGAGCGCGCGAAGCCCCCGCGCTCTCCTGCTCCTGCTCCTCCTCCTCCTCCTGCTGTCTTTAGCACCACCGTCTTCTCGCTGGTCTTCATTACTCCGAGTAGTGCCAGTTGCCAAATACTTGTTGGCAAGTCAGTCCAGCTCTTATCTCGAAACTACAGCGTGCGGTCGAATATTGCGATAGCAATCTCTAATCGCAGCCTTGTTTGTGGTGTGGCGAACCAGGAGATTTCCGATTTCAGTGACGCTCCAGACGTCCGTCTGACTAGGAACCCACCCAAGCTACTTTCCGCTTGGAATCAGTTAAACAGCAAACTCATAGCCCGCCAGAATAGAATTCAATTCGTAATGATATTCCCCTCGAATTCTTTACAGTCATCCAGTGTCATTGTACGCGAGTTACTCGACCATTCTCTTGTTAGTTGGACTAACAATCATAGTAGATAAACCAACTATGACCAACGTCAATTCGAGCGAGGTTCTATCTCGGCTCGTACTTTCCTTAATTACAATGTTATTAATCATAATGCCGATTAAGTGAGCGGAGCGTTCACTTTATCAGTGGGGCGATTAAATTTAGCTTCATTTACTTGCTATCAGTGCACAATCTCGCGATAAGTATCTAACCGTCTCTGACGAGGCTCGGCCGCGCGCGCTAATTCACTTTGGTTTTTGGGTGTGCGTTGCCGCGAGATAAAGTTATTCCCTAATTTCACCTAGCACCGAGACGAGTCATCCTCGTTGCTTTCTATGCCAACAACTTATCACTCAATTCTCGACAGCTTTCTCTCTCTCTCTCTCTCTCTCTTTGGCCTCGCTGGTTTATCGGAGCGAGAGTTTATTCGGGGAGAAATCTAAATACGTTGGCTATTTTCGTAAATCAGCCGATTAAAACGACACCCGGTAGGACCCGCGAGTGCGCGCGCTGGCTCGCTCGCGAGACGAGGAGGAGGACCAAGAGGGTGGAGGAGGAGGAGGAGGAGGAGGGTTCGCTCGCGCTCTGGCGGCGGCTCGAGTCTGTTATTTCCGGGTAGGTTGGGATGTCGTGGATGTCTACTTATATACTTCCGTCCCCGAAATGCTCAGCAGCCACTTCAAAGGAGGCTACGGCTACGTCTACGTGACGAAGTAGCTCCAATTTCGTGAATTCCAAGGCACCCTTCACTGTTGCCGTGGCGCGCTCGCTCGCTTCTCTTACTCTCATTTCCAGTGTCTCCCTGACTGGCTGACTAGCTCGAGGCGCACTCTGGATCCTCTCTATCAATTAGAATGTACTCGCCAGTCAAGGAGGAAGTCGACCTATTCGCCTATCAGCTAGTTCAATCGGCCGAGTCATTATCATAAGTATATCGATAGCGGTTGATCGAACTAGTCGATCGGCGAGCATCGCTAACTGGCACTCCAACTAGTACGCTTTCCAAGCGCATCCCTTTTATTTCGTGCGACTTATACAACTTCCTGGAGATTAGCGAGCGTCGAAAATTTCCGGATTTCGCGGGGCGTTGGTGAGCGCAGGCGCTTCGGCAAAATTCGAGCAGGAGTTATTTGGATTTCGGGCGTTCGGTGGTGTGTAGCGCGCGAGAGTGCAGTCCGCTCGTACTCGCTCGCTCGCTCCCGCCGCGGAGGCAGGCATGACGCACGTCGAAGATGCGAGCGTGCCGGGTGACTGTACTCTGGGTTCATCGTTCTCGGTTATGTAATGTTCGACCGTATGGTGCAAGCGCCTCGAGAACGCGCTACGCTCGTGTGGCGCTACGAGTTCTTCTCCCCGGCGGCACATATAGGAGCGCAGCCTGCCACCGAGAGAGAGAGAGAGAAAGAGAGAGAAGAGAGGAGAGAACGAAGAACGATGTGGACCGGGACACCCCGAATCCACATCGTCGTTCGTTCCTCGTGCGCTTCGCACTCCGCGACACATACGTAAATACCCTTCTTTCTCGCACTCCTGCATCATTGCAGCCTCCACTTTTCTCACTTACCCTCGCCGTCTTCTTCTCTTTCTCTTTTTCTCTCTCGGTTGAACTTCTTTTACCCCTCAGCCGCATCCCCACGCCGCGCCGCGGAAAGACACACTCGCGCCAGCTGCATTTCGAATGCACGCAACGAAAATAAAGCCTCGTGGAAGAAGAATTTTCAGATTTTCTTTCGGAGTGTATGAAAGTCTAGGGCGAGCTTTTTCTTACGGCGAATTCTCGCTTTTAACGAGTCCAATGACGCCGGGTAGGAATGCGTCGGGGCGCAGTATCGCCAGACGCGCAATACCGTTTCAACGCTCGGCAATCAACGCGAGCGATTAATCAGTACTTAATGACACTCTCTCGCCGGTCAGTATAAATAACTCTCGAGTGCATTTTAAATTCTCCCGGTTAGCACTGTGCGTGCGGGCACGCGCGCGCGTTCTCCGCTGCCGTTAAATAAGTTATGCCGCCTCGAATTGATCGGGAGCAATTGGGCGTACGGGGCGAGAGAGCGTCGATCGATCCCACCGATTTAACCCCTTCGAGCTTTCGAGCTCCCTCCTCAATTCTGACAGCGAGCATTACATCATTCTAGCGGGCGTCTTGCGCCACTTACAATAATACTTCGAAATCAAGCGGGAATTATTGAAATCATCCCCTAAAATTATAATTCCCTTATAGAGAAAATATCCGAGAGCGGAGAGTGGTTAATGCTAGTGATGCGATTGGATTGAATGTCATCGTCAAGCAGTGTTGGAAGGTGCAATGGTTTTAAAAGGGCCGAGTATACTCGAAGAGAGAGTTGTTCCCGGCGGCTGGTGAAGGAACAACGTCCTCCTCGTCGGCCATCTCCCACGGGAGACATTGTGCAACGTGTTCAAACTCGAACTTGCATGCCCCGTGGCTTGACTTGATATACTCTCCCTCGCTCTGTCTCTGGCGAGTCTCCGAGTGAGCGAGCAACCCCACCGGAGACACGATTGTTCTGTGTGGCCTTCTCGCACTGTGATTGAAGAATGAAGCCTCGGTGCATCTTAAATGAAAGATAGGAGAGCGCGCTCCCTGTAAATGGAGGGAAGTAGTCTCTCAGCGTACAGCGGGCACGGCTGGGGCGCCGATAGCACCAGCCCCCAGCCTCCGGAGCCTCCCAAAACCAGAGGATCCTTCCACCCTGCCAGCCCCGGAAATCCACTTTCCGAGGAGCGCAGGCTTCAGGCTAATTCTATACGAGGTACACCAATCCTCGCGCCCACCAACGAAATTCCAACATTTTAATAAATAAAACATCCATTTATATTACTATAAATGATCAATAATAAAATAAGATGTGTGAATTAAATATTTCACACCCCTTTAATAGGACATTTTATATTATATTATAAATCAGAGAGATATAAATATAGGATACATTTATTATTACAATGTGCAAACAATCCTGATCTCACCAGCGGCCTTTTTTCTTCGTGATTTCAGCCCAGATCGAGATAATCCCGTGCAAGGTGTGCGGCGACAAGAGCAGCGGCGTGCATTACGGCGTGATCACCTGCGAGGGCTGCAAAGGCTTCTTCAGGCGGTCGCAGTCGTCCGTCGTGAACTATCAATGTCCACGGAACAAGAATTGCGTGGTCGACCGTGTAAACAGAAACCGGTGCCAGTACTGTCGGTTGCAAAAGTGCCTACGCCTCGGCATGTCCAGAGATGGTAAGTACAGGACGAAAGGGAGCTACTCGCGAACGCCTCTAGACGATTTGTACATCGCAGCGCGACGCCTCCTCCTCCTCCTCCTCCTCTTCTCATCCTCGGCAAGGTTACCTAGATTCGCGCGGACTCCTTCCATTCCAGAGCGAACCACCCTTCGGCTTCCGGCGCGCGCTCGCCACTCGATCAATCCCGCTTGCTAATAGTCCCGTCGCTAGTCTAGCCGGGAATATTATGTATTAATCATCCGATTAAACCTGCTCCAATACCGCCGACTAGAATCCTCTATTTTCCAAGCAATTCTCCATCCACCCTCCCTCTCCCTCTCTCGAGTGAAACTGTGTCAAAAGGTGGATGTTAAGCATACACAGACGATTGAAATATTTGTGGCTTTTCAACCTTTTTCTCCTCTCCTGTTTCCCCGCTCCAGAAGAATCTTGGGAATCGCGTGCGCACTATTTACGGAGACAAAAGATAGCAAGGGTGTACATATGCTCGCATTGGTGGCCTGGGAGGATTGTTGAATTAAAAATAGAGACTCTGATAGGCCGCTCGGCTTTAATAGAAAGGTTTGTCGGTAGGTTTGGTGCAACGAATCTGATAAGATGGCAGAGAGAGAGAGAGAGAGAGAGAGAGAAAGAGAGGACGTATGTTAGTCGGGGTGCACGACCCTTTATCGGAAACGTGTCGGGCGGCCTCTTCTCGCTCCGCCACTCTTCTTTCCTTCTTTCTCTTTCCCAATGCGACTCGCACGCATTTTGGCTTTCCCTCCTTCGCTCGGAAACGCTCTCCCGCTTCTACCAACTGCGTTGCCGCACCTTATCGCTCTCAACTCCCAGTATAAACTCTCTCTCCTTCTTTCTCTCTCTCTTGGAGCACTGCACTCTCACTCCTCTCTGTCGAATTAGAAACGCCTTAGACGCTAGTTAGAACTAGCGAATGCTGATAACGCCAGACCAGTCGTTGGTGTTTCACAAGAATATCCAAGAGCAAGTAAGACCTTCTTTAATGTAACGTCGTGTTAGATAAAAAGAGCGACGAGATAACAGCTGGCCAAAAAGCAGGATGCTGCGGTTTCAATGTTCTCGATGGTTCCTTCGAGTTTGTTTGTACTTGCGCTCGTTCCTTTGAGTAATTTTCCAAGTCGGAGACGATAGCGATCGTCGAACAATCTATTCCCTTGTCGTACGTTGACCTTCGATTTGGTGGGGTTCGATTCGAGAGAGATTCTCAAGGTGTGCGCGCCTTGCCTTGGGAGAGAAGAGAAGGCGTAGGAACGCGCGCGCCTTCATCTCCTCCCTGACATCGACGATTGCTCAACGCACCATCGAACAGTTACGACACCCATATAAAGTAATACCTTCTCTATCGACGTGTCGTTGACCTTCGAGAATTCGGGCAGCTCTCTATGACACTTTCTACCTGTCCCCTTTGACAGCCGACCGCGTACCACGCCAGGACAATAGGCCGACCGCGGTTCTTACCTGCTCAAAGGCTCGCCGAACCTTAAAGCTTTCCGAAACCATCTCCCACTAGCTTTCCTAGATATTTACTTTTCAAATATACGGCTAGAATACATTCTACAAAATCCTCCCCTATTTTTCTTATATTTTACGATTCTTTGGGGAATTGAATAGTTGTTTGGTCTTGAAAATAATGATGGGTAATTTTCTAGTGGATTTGTTGAGGTAGTTGAGGTGTTAGATCAATATAGGAGAAATTAAAATACAATACTATAAATTAGGAACGCGTACACCTACAAATTTCAACATTTATCATCCCAGTAAATTTTCCCTCGGTTAATCTCTCGATTTACTATATTGAAGATTACTTGGATGCAAGAGTATCGGCGCGTAACACGGTTAAGCTTAGTCGGAGTTGATTTTTGAAACGGGCCAGTAACGCGGAACATGTAAATCTGTCTCGATAATCGGCCGGTAGCTTCTCACGAGCCGGCTTGTCCGGGGGTATTTGCGTTCGCCGATAAGCAGAGAGCGAGCGCGCGCCCTGTCCATCGCGCTCGCTCGCTCTCACACGCTCGATTCCTGCACGTGTGCACCCAACGCCGTCTTCACTGCGGGTGCCATCAATCAACAAGCAATACATCCATTTAATCCCGGCAATTCCTACAAGAAGAAAATCGCCGGTAATAATTCTCTGCTCGTGAAAACGAAAGAAAGTGGAGTTCTCGCAAAGAAGACTGGAGTTTCTGGAGCAAGTCTGGGAGAGCTTTCGGTGGCTGGTTTCCGGCGCGACCTATACGGTTCGTATGGCGGCGAGAGCGCGCGAGGGTGTCGAGTTACCACGTACGTCCCTGAGTGCAGTGGTGTGCTGCTGCTGCTGCTGCTGCTGGCGGCAGCGGCGAGGCACATATGAGTCAGAGAGTTGTGTGTGCATATGCGTCCAGGCGGACGTATATGCCGGGCCGGGCGTAGAGAGTGCATCGTGTGCTACCGGAGGCGGTGGCGCGAGCGGGTGCATACTCTCTTCCTATTGTCATCTCCGTCGCTCGGCCGCCCTCTCCTCCCCGCCCAGCCTCTTGCTCCTCTTGCTCCTCTTGCTCCTCCTTGCACCCGATCTTTCTGAGGCCGAGTGTTCGGTCGATCACCCTCCGCCGTCCTATCTCCGCCGTTCAACTCTCCTCCGCTCTCTTCTTCTTCTCCTCTCTTGCTCTCCCACTCTCATCGCCACCGCCACCGCCGCCGTGCTATCTCTTCTCTCTTCCTTTCAGCTGACAGCTGACGTAGCATCCACCTTTCTTTCTCCAAGCCTTTTTCGAACATTTCGACCCTTTAACAGCACGGGTCAAGGTCCTCTGGTCAAGCCATTCGGAACTCTGCTTTGGCAGGGTTGATTTTCCTTGGGATTTTTGTAGGTTCGTTGGTGGTTTTGTAGGAGAGATTGGCGCTGTTATTGCGCGCTCCTAGTCGCTTGGATGGAGACATTAGAGGCTGCTATGAAGAGCGGCATTAATTCCCGACGCGCTCCACTCACTGATCGGCCACTTGTGGATCGGAGAGATCGCCACACGCATTAAAGCGTGTCCGCGTGTGCTAAATACTCGCACTCACGCGCAATTAGGCCTTTTTATCAATCGGATAATTGAGCGGCAGTCGTCGTCGTCGTCGCTGCTGCTGCTGCTGCTGCAGTGTACTTTGGTAGTGAAGGCGCGCAGTAGCTTCTCGTTCCCGAGGGAGTCTGCCTGCGGCAGTAGAAGCAGCGGCAGCGCCGGTGCGCCAGAGAACTGTGCAGTTAATTGTTAACTGTCATTGGGCCGCAATTTCATAAATAGTCCATTATCGCTAGGCGACAAGTGCCAGTGCCCCGAGACGCTCTCTCCGGACTCTCCCTCCCTCCTAACCAACTCGAACGGGCACGCCTTCTTCTTCATTTAAGGAAATGAGTCGCCGGAATATTGCCGGGCCTTATTAATCTAATTGGATGATGACAATTATTTTTCCCAGCGAAATGATTCTCATGTTTGCTCGTCGTACTGTGATACGCTCGGCGAGATTCCTTGGTATTTTAGGGTGGTTTTCATTGGATTTGAAGGGAAATGATTTTAATGCACTGGCAAGTAGTACTCTCGGTGCTCGATGATGTCATGGTGGAAGGAGAGTAGGTGCGTCTGGGAGTGAACGATAGCGGAGTAGAAGAAACGAAGGAGAAGAAGGAGCAAGAGGAGAGAGCGTGAAGAGCGAGACGCGCCCTCGAGAACTTCCGCGTTCCCCGGCATAAAGTGTCTCTTTAACAGGCCTGTTTTCCAGTCGCTCTGCTCCGAAATTTTTCCTTCCTTTCCCTCCGCTCTCCTCTCTCGTCTCTCTTTTTTTTCCTACCTCGCTCTGTCTCTCCGACCCATACATTTTCTAGCCTGTTTAATTTGTCTGGCTGGGCTTTGAGTGGCAGTGCTGGAATGAGAGAGTGCTCGCGCGATGTCGGTGGAATTTTAATTAATAGCATTATTCTTAGTATGGTTATAAGGCAATTCCCGACTAAATCTGCGAAGCCTCTCGGAAGTACGGGGGAAACCCTTGCAACGCCTTTCAGCGGTCGCCTATCGTTCACTCCATTTTTCTAAATTCGATTAATTGATATGGCTGTCTCCACCCCTCGCTATTCCTTCACTTCCCACCACTTTCCATCCGCAAAAACAATCCCTATATTTTTATGACTCACAAAACAATGAAATATTAAATGGTAATAATAAAGAAATTGGTGTTTTGCGTGTGTTTTCGCAGCCGTGAAATTCGGGCGCATGTCGAAGAAGCAGCGGGAGAAGGTTGAGGACGAAGTGCGGTTCCACAGGGCACAAATGAGAGCGGCCTCGGAGACGGCGCCCGACAGCAGTGTATTCGAGCATCAGACGCCGAGCAGTTCGGATCAGCATCACCCTTACAACGGCGGGTAAGACTCCCTTTTTTTTCCCCATCTCTCTCTCTCTTTCTCTCCCTCCGGGGAATTTCATTAATCATTAATGCCTGTTCCTGGCGCTGTGGGTTTCGCAAAGCGCGCCATGAATAGGACAGTCCTCCACGGGCCAGTAAGAGAATTATCCTGCCAGGATTTCTGTAATCCATGTAACCGAGAGCGCAAAAGAGTGAGAGGGAGGGATCGCCTGTATCTCTCGGTGTACTCATTTATTTCAGCGGGAAATAATTCCTGGCGCCGTCGAGCGGAACAAAAGTCTCCCCTTTTTCAAAAGGGCGTGCGCGCAGCGAATTAATCCGCGAACGGCACTCTAGCCGGCTGCATTGAGAGAGAGGGAGAGAGAGACTCGGGTCTCTCCTTCGTCAGTTTTTCCTCTCGGGCGTTAATTATAAAGTTCCTTTTCGAGGCTGTCGAGTGAGAGAGAGACAGAGAGAACGGCAACCGAGAAGGATAAGCTTTCTTATACAAAAGAGAAACAGAAATGTATCTTTATGTATATATGTGTGTGCGTGTGGTTGCGCGTGTTGCAGGTATGCGTACGGCGGAAGCGAGTACGCCTCACCCGGCCCGGGCACCGGTGGTTCCGGCTACTACAATCACCAAGCGATGACGAACTACGAGCTTAGCGCCGACTACGTCGACAGCACGACGACCTACGACCCCAGGCCGACCCAGACGCAAGTCGCCGACACCGTCGCACCCGATACACCCTCCGTCACTGCGACCGGTGTTCTTCCCAGCGTCGTCACCACCGGTGAGCAACAAACTTCTTCCCTCTCATCATTATTATCATCATCATCGTCATCATCCTATCAATTATCCCGGTCGGCTTCGTGCCTGGACTCTTCCCGGCTTGCCGCTAAAAGAGTACACCCCAAAGAAATCCCCCGTCGCTCATATCTCCACCCGATTTGCCGAAACTCCCCTTCTTCTCTCTTTCGAGTTTACCATTAATTAGAAGCGGAAAGTCCATCGTCTGTTTTTTACAGTGGCAAGTAGACGATGTTGCCGCGAGATCGGTAAATGTGTAGTCTGTTCCTCGCCAAATTGCTACGTGTACTTTTGATTAACTGCTAATTGGTCGACGGATAGTACGCGGTTATTGGTCTAGTTGTTCCTTCTTTTTTGAACGGTCCAGATAGTCGGAGAAAGAGAGAGAGAGAGAGAGAGAGAGAAAGAGAGGGGGAGTCAATTTTAAACCGCGACGGGGTAAAATGGTAATTAATAAGCCTGCTCTGTCCCGCTTTCCCTCATCGATCGACTTTAATTCGGCCTCATTCCATTGGTTTTCTGTGCTTCCACATTGATTCATTAACCCCGGGCGTAACTGGTAACTTTTAACGTAGAACCGCTTTCCCGTTCATCACTCTAACCATGTAGTGAAGTGTAACACTGTACAGGGTGAGTCACTTGCCTTTGAATCACCACCAAAAATGGGATATTTTCGGTGGCCAAAAATATGGGAAAAAAAAAATTTTCAGCTAGGGCTCTGGAATTTTTATAGTAACTTCCTTGGCGCAAAAAAACATTACCTACCAAATTTCAGCCCCGGGAAAGGTCGGGAAGTACCAAAAACACGGGGAAAACCATCGAAATCAATTTTTCAAGATCGGTTTTCCACATGTTTTAGGCAGAATTCCGGCATTTCCCCCACAACATTTATGTTTTTTTTCCGTTTTGAGACACGGCCAATCGAAAAATCAAGCGTTCGTCCCGGTCCTAGAACCTTCGAAAAATCGAAAATTTTTGAAGGGGTATGCCTTAAAAAATTTGCGAAAAAATGAATTTTGAGCTTGGGCTCTGGAATTTTTTCTACTTTCTCCTCGATGCAAAAAAACACTTTCTACACAATTTCAGCCCCGGGAAAGGTCGGGAAGATAAAAAAACATGGGGAAAACCGTTGAAATGAAATATTCCAGATCGGTTTTCCACCTGTTTTAGGTAGAATTCTGGCATTTCCCCCACAACATTTATGTTTTTTATCCGTTTTGAGACACGAGCAATCGAAAAATCACGCGTTCGTCCCGGTCCCAGAACCTTCGAAAAATCGAAAATTTTTGAAGGGGTATGCCTTAAAAAATTTGCGAAAAAATGAATTTTGAGCTAGGGCTCTGGAATTTTTACCACTTCTTCCTCGATGTAAAAAAACACTTTCTACCAAATTTCAGCCCCGGGAAAGGTCGGGAAGATAAAAAAACATAAGGAAAACCGTTGAAATGAAATATTCAAGATCGGTTTTCTACCTGTTTTAGGTAGAATTCCGGCATTTCCCCCACAACATTTATGATTTTTTTCCGTTTTGAGACACGGACAATCGAAAAATCAAGCGTTCGTCCCGGTCCCAGAACCTTCGAAAAATCGAAAATTTTTGAAGGGGTATGCCTTAAAAAATGTTGAGCTAGGGCTCTGGAATTTTTATTGCATCTTCCTTGATGCAAAAAAATATTACCCATCAAATTTCAGTCCCGGAGAAGGTCGGGAAGTCCACCAAAAAAATAAGGGCTAGGAGAGTTCTGATTCAAAGGCAAGTGAATCACCCTGTACACACCGGTAGCAGAGCCGCGCTTTTCATTTAGTAGAGTTTTTCCAAAGCCTAGTAATAACGAGGCGGCGGGCGGCAGCGACGACGGCGACGGCGACGAGGAGGGGAAGGGAAATCGGGGGACGAGTGTCGACACCAGTCCATAGTGGATCATTAATTCTCGTAACGCAACAATCGCGTCACGTAATTGCTGGTAATCGGGTATGGATTTGAACATGCCGGCGCGCACTGTTCGTATGTGTGGGCTCGCGAGCGAGCGCGCGCGCCTTGATTCCCCTGCAATTTACGCCCGCTTACAAGATAATCCCTGGGCCATTTGGCCCGCGCGCTCTCGATCATCCTGGATGTTCGGCAGCGAAGCATTTGCGAAACGGCCAACG
Source organism: Ectemnius continuus (assembly GCA_910591665.1). Classification (NCBI taxonomy): domain Eukaryota; kingdom Metazoa; phylum Arthropoda; class Insecta; order Hymenoptera; family Crabronidae; genus Ectemnius; species Ectemnius continuus. Next base: position 2,016,440 of record OU342866.1, read on the forward strand.
GGTTAAAGTAATACCAGGCGAGCGAGCGAGCGAGCGAGCGCGCGCGAAAACCGGATATACGAGAAATTTGCATTAGCAACATCGAGTTGTATTAACTCGCTCGGACCAATTCCGATTTCTCTCCCCACGTGCGTATGCATTATGTACTCTTCCCTCCAAGCGGAATGCTCAACTTTTGCGCAACAACATTGAAATCTCTGTTAGGTATCGAACTCTCTCTCTCACCCTCTCTCTATCGTTCGACTTTAGCCATTGGGATATTAGCCTATCGAAGCAATCAATCGATCGATGCCCGATTAATAGCAGTGCGAGCTTTGTCGCTTGGTGGAGAGATCGAGCGTACAATGAGATCTCTATAGGATCGGCTAGTCAGTCCGGCTCGGTTTGCCCCTTTCCATCACAACTCTCTCATCTCTCACGGAACCCTCCAACAAGAAGTTGCTTGTCGATCGATGCCCAGGCGTCCACCAACACCCGACACCCATTCTCAGTACCATTAGAGAGTGCACATTTACGCGCAGAGTGATTCGGGTTGATGCTGTGTCTTTGCGTCCTCTCTCTCTCTCCTCTTTCTCTCTCTCTCTGATTAAATGTACATTATATGTATTTCAAAAGTTGCCCGATCGCCTCGGCCTAATCACTCTGCGCCCGGTGGCAAGTGAGAGATGTCCGGTGTGCAGTATGAGTTTTGCGCACAGCAGGCAAGTCGCTGTCGGGCTCGACAACCGGCAGCAACACGGCCAGCGGTGGCGGCAGCGGCGGCGGCGGCGGCGGAGGAGGCGGAGGAGGAGGAGGCGGCGGCGGTGGTGGTACCGGAAGCGGCGGTGGCGGTAGCAGCGGCAGCGGGGGTGGTGGTGGTGGTGGAGGTGGCGGCGGTAGCGGAAGTACAGGTGCCGGGAGTGCCGGTAGCGGTGGCGGCGGAGGTAGCAGCGGCGGTGGAGGAGGAGGAGGAGGAGGAGGTGGAGGAGGCGGTGGTGGTAGCGGGGGTGGCGGTGGCGGCGGTACAGGGGGTGCGACGGGCTCCCTCAGCGGGGGTGGTATCGTTGCCGTGAAGCAAGAGACCACCGTGGAGCTGGCGAGCCTCGGCCACGGCTCCTATACCATGGTCGACTCGACGACCTTTCTCAGCAGCCAGCAGCAAAGGGTCACCAATCCATCCGAGGACGACGAAGTGCCCAGTCTGCCCAGTATGTCACATGCGAGATGTGAGATGTTACGTTTGTGTCTCCCCCCTTAATCCCACCTCCCCCTACGAGGGATATATATATATGTATTTATATATATATATACCTCCCCCCCGGTTTTGCATGGGCATGCGAGCAGCTTCTTACCTTCATTCTTGCGCCATTCTATCACTCATTCAAGGCTTATCCGAATCTCATCTATTCATGCGAATTCTTCCCTGTTTTTCGAGCTTGTTTTCGTTTGCGCTTAAGCCTGCCTCTCCTATCGCTGCTCGGCTCGAATTGCTTCCGAGATTTGGGCTTGGCCGTCTTAATGCTAAGGGAGGATAATTGACACTGGCGAGCGGGGGTTGCGATCTCGAGTGGTAAATTCAGTCTACCTTCGATTGCCAAGCCGGAATGTCAAACGTACGATCTTCCTTGTTGCGGATTTGATTTTGATTTTTAGTTTGTATTCACTCTTGGGCAATAGAGTTCTCTCTCTCTCGTGAATGCATTTTTCCATTAGTGGATATAAGTCGTTGAGGATCGTTAAATAAAATCTCTTATGAAAGTGTGGTGGCATCGGGGCGAGTTTTTCATTGGGTGTTTTTCGTTGGCTTTCCGTAGATCCCGCACAGATCAGTGAGTTGCTGTCGAAGACGATAGCGGATGCCCACGCGAGAACGTGCCTGGTCTCGACGGAACAGATCCAGGAGTCCTTCCGGAAACCTCATGATCTGTCCAGATTGATCTACTACAAAAATATGGCGCACGAGCAGCTCTGGCTCGAGTGCGCCCAGAAACTAACCACCGTCATCCAGCAGATCATCGAGTTCGCTAAAATGGTCCCTGGATTCATGAAGCTCTCGCAGGACGACCAGATTGTTCTATTAAAGGCTGGTTAGTATCGTCTACATGACAATCCTTTTTCACCCCATTTTTTTCTAGCCTTGTCCTCGTATTTAACGCAGCTGGTTATATTTTGTCTGCGTAGGTTCCTTCGAGTTGGCTGTGCTACGTATGAGCAGGTACCTCGATCTCCAGCAGAACTGTGTTCTCTACGGCGACACGATGTTACCGCAGGACGCGTTTTACACCACCGACACAGCGGAAATGAAGGTCGTTTCCTGTGTGTTCGAGCTGGCGAGAAGCGTCGCCGAGCTGAAGCTCACGGAGACAGAGCTCGCGCTCTACAGCGCAGCGGTTCTACTTAACCCCGGTGAGAATGAGCTCGAACATCCCCTTGTAGAATGGTCCCTTGGTAGTCTAATATTTTCAGTAGTCTACTTCGTGAGGTTATCGTGAAAATGTGAACATTCTTTCAGATCGGCCGGGACTGAAGGGTTTAGCTGAGATCACGAGATTGTCGCAGGCGGTGATCAGGGCGTTGAGGTCGGAGCTGGACCGGAACCACGTGTCGCCGATCAAAGGCGACGTGACCGTCTGCGACGCGATCCTCGCCAAGATCCCGCAGCTTCGCGAGATCTCGCTCCTCCACATGGATGCCCTGGCGAAGTTCAAGCGGTCCCAGCCGCACCTCGAGTTTCCGGCCCTTTACAAAGAGCTTTTCAGCGTCGACAGCTGAACGAGCGACGCGGCGCAGGGCGTCCCGGCGCTGACGAAGAAAGCGGCGCTGCGCGAGTAGCGCGTGGGCCTTGCTCGCTCGAGGTGAGTCCCACCACCCACCCCAGCGGCGGAAACGACACGAAGGAGAAGCGCCGATACATGCGCGCCACCCTCACCGAGAGATCGTCTTTCGGATCGACGCTACCTAGGAAGAGTCGCGTAGGCGCAACAACCCTCTCGTTCCACACGAGAGATTCGTACTCTGATCGAATGGTTCGGATAACAAGGCCTCAGTTCACGGACCACTTTCCTCGCGTAGGACAGCTCGATTTTATCAATCGCCTCAAGAGGATTATCTTCGACAATTGTATTCCCGGCTACTTTACAGCATACCGCAATTTTTAGGCGTTCAACACCCATAAATGAAACAGACTTTTGTTTACCTGAACTTACCCTTCCTGATCCTTGCGTTCCTATCTCTCCCCACCCCGTCTGAGGAAAGCCCAGTTGGTAGCAGGTAGCGAAATAGATCTGAGGACCTGTGCAGTCGCAGGTAGGCACTCGAGTTGGAAGGAGGGTCCGTGCCTTTGAGCTTTAAGTGGTTTAAGTGATCGGTTAGTGGGATATATATTTCTATCTACTTCGTGCTCTATGCTCGACGCGTCTTCTGCCGTGTTTATCCTTTCTGGACGAATTAGCTATCTCCTGGTGAAAACTTGTTACACAGTTTGGAGTGAATTGCGTTGCATAGTTCTATAGGGAACGAATGTGAGTTGGGAGGCGCTCGAGCATTGAGTATTGGCGGGCTTATTTGCGATAATGGGCGACGTATGCTTCCGGTCATTAGAGGTGTCCGCCATCATGGAGTGCTGTTCGAATCGTGTCCACGCGGTTTCCCACGGAAATACATAGGTATCCCATACGTTTCTCGTTTACATAGTGTAAATATATCTCAAAGAAGTTGCACACAGACACACAGACACATACACGCAGAGCCAAGAATAGAAGAGTGCTAGATTACTATACGGTTGTTATGATTTTTCGAGCTCTAACAGACGTGGAACGCGCGCGGTGATGGCTCGTGATTCGCGCGGGTGCCCGAGAGTAGTGACGTTTTGTACATAACACTTATATAATTATTTGTACATAGACTTTCTTGTTGTAGACGATAGTTCATCTCGCGAGAGTACCCATCTTCCCCCCCTCCGTACACACTTTTCTTTTCATTTAGCCGACTCTAGACGCATGACGATCTCCGGCGAATCGATCTCTCTCTTGAGATAGTTGGATAGCTGTGACGCGTTGGTAAAAAGGCACGCTGGTTCATTATCGTAAATATTGCGCTGGTCGGAGTTAAAAGTTGGGACGGCAAAGATTCGAGTGCACCGACATCCCCGTATATCCTTCACTTATACTGCTCATGTCCAAACTCGTCGATCAGCAACCTAGAGCAAGAATAAGATCGTCGAATATTCGCGCGACGGCGACGACACGACGACGCACGTCTGGGTGACTAGGTCTCCTCGCAGTGTATTGTACATATTCTCCCTGATCGTTCGTTGCTCGGGGTTCAATCTCTCTCACGCGAGGAAGATGCGATTATATCGGACTATTATTATCTGTAAGACCTGCGCTCTACCCTATTTCGACACGATATTCGGATCTTAAGTGCGCGGCGAGTGACCGTCTGCCAAGTCACACGAGGTGTGTTCCTCGCTCGGAAACCGCCCCATTATAGCCTTACACGGTTCGTTCGTTCTTCTTCTTGAGACGTGTACAAAAGCGTAGAATAGTATACTTCACGTTAAGTTTTGTTTTGCAAGTTTAGCCGTTTAATTGTTAAGTAAAAGTTACCTAGCGCGAGTTCCCGAGCGAGCGAATGCGGGATTTTTGCGGGTGCGAAACCGACACACGAAGGGGAAGGAAGACTGCCGGGTCGCTAAATTCGGTTCTTCTTTTTTGGGGGTTCACTACGAGGATACTGCGAGATACTAACTTATTTCAATCTTAATATTGGTCGGCATATTAATTGTTACTTTAGATAATAAATATTATCGTGTATGGTGTAATCGAGTATTATAAGTGACTTAAATCTTCTCGAGACGAACGTTTTAACTTTTAACGCTTTTATTCGGAATGTATCGGCGAGGCCAAGTCGATATCGAGAATTCATTCCAGGGAAATAAAGCTCTTGATTATTATTAACGCGTATTTCGATCTTTACTCTTACGAATTGGCTCGTTATGGCTAAGTATGATAGTTCTCTCCTTTGTGTTTCGTACGTAAGCGCTCTGTAAATACTGTATAAACTAGTGACTCTAGATGAAATTACACCAATGTGGCTTCTCTCTCTCGGGTCTTTAAATGGGGATTTCTTACTTCGTGACCCGGCAGACTTCCGGCAGTCGGTCTCCAGCGTAGCTCGAGAGCATAGGGAAAGCATTCTCTCGACAAAGAGACATTTCCCTTGGCGCGTAAGTGCGACGGTTACTCGACTCCGAGATCTAGCGAGCCTTCCTAGGGGCTGTCGAGCAAGAAAGCGTGTAAAAATGCAGGATCGTAGGAGGAGTATAATGCGGCTAAAGCGTAGGAACGGACGCGCTGTGATGACTGGGATGCGAGTACTGCCTGATGGTCCCCGCTGGTACCTTTTTTACTATCTTCATCTCAGAACTCTAGTAAAGTTAAGCGATAAACTAGGTTGTAACGAGTACTAAGAGACACACATACACCAGCTACAGGATTTTACAAGATTCGTCCCCCTTACTTTTTACGATACGTATATCTTATTGGCACGCCGCCCCGGCGACTTTGAACACTACCGAGTCACTCGAGTCTAAGTAACAAAACTACCCTTACTGGACCACCGATCCTTCGTGTGCGGCTAATCGAAAAATCAGACACAAAGCATCACAACTCAACCGCGAGACAAATTATCATTGCAAAATCATTGGAGATAACCACTCAGGACTATTGGAAGGTCCGAAAGTTCGATGCGGCGAAAAAGTTGGTCCAGTTGGGGTTTCGTAGCGTCAGAGTTCGAAGACTAGCGTACCTTTAGAGACAGACTGCAATCTCGCGAAGAGCTGTAACACTTGGTAACAGATCTGATAGACAGACCACGGGTCCCTATCTAGTGTATCTCGCATCCCGGCCGTGATCGGCAGATAGAGAAGCGTCTCGATGTGACGTCGACGGACGGAGGCCACGACGCGTCATTCTGACTGAATAGTTCTATACTCGCGGTGCTTACGACAGGGAGCAAAAGTGGTACAAGCGTTTAACCGTATATTCGTCTCCTTTCTGTTGCAGATTATTTCCTTCGTAATGAACGTATTGGGCCTTAAATAAACATAACATTGTTATATATAAAGTATACATAAAAAAGCAACATAAAGTATATATATGAAAGATATATAGAAGTATATATATATATATATAAATAATATATATATATACATACAAACAGATATAAGATATATTATATACATAGGCGAAGTGGGAGAAAGAGAGAGAGCGAGAGAGAGCGAGAGAAAGAGAGCGAAGTGAGTGTGTGAGCGTGCGTATATGCGAGAGAACGTTAGTTGTAGTACGAGGGACGAGTGAATCTATCTTCGCGCGTGCGAGCAGAGGAGTGCGAAACTGTGTTGTGTGCGCAAAAGGCAAGGAAGCTGTGCCGCGTTTAGCGAGAAGCGTTGGGAAAGGCGTTGCCGCTCGCGATGTGTTAGAAGTAAGCGGGAAAAGAGAATCCAACCAACAGACACGGGGAGCGGACGAACGAACGAACGAGCGCAAAGAGTAGGAGGAGGAGTTGGAGGAGGAGAGGAGGTTTCGGTTGTTACGGTACACACGTAAAAGTATATATTGTATTAAGTGGGTTAAAAAAAGAGAGCGGGGCCGCACCGGCACGGTCCGTGGACGACTGGGCGCAAATATTAGTAATACATAGCGAACCTATTATAATATTATCCCGCAAACGAAAACACACACAGACTCTCAGCCACCGCGTTAATCTCCGGGACCGGCGGAAAAACCGTTGGAGAATGTTGGTCGTGCCGCCCGAGGCGACGCGGATACACACATAGACACCGGTATAAGCACGGAAATCGCATGAAAGGAAAACGAGTCGGAGGAAAGCGCTTTACGGGGGAGGAAATACGGCTGGCAGGGCTAGTGCGAAGCTGTTGGGAGCGAGGTCGAGGCGTTCTAGTGTAGGGATAGCGTTCCCCCGGACACGGTGGTCACGGGGGCACATTGTGATAGCGGGTTTAATTAGTAAGATTGGACTAGTAGTTGGGCGCAATCCAAAAGGGGCTAAATGGGCGGGTACCACATGATGTTGCCTGGCTTCTGCCGCCTCGCACTACCCCTCCTCGCGCCTAATGCTTCTCCCTCTCGTACAGACTTCTCCGAACTGCTACTGCTACTTTAGACTAACGCATATATAAATATATACACCTGTAAACTCCCTCACGCATACCCTACGATATATTATACGTAATAGAGACAAAGGTGGAGAGAAAGAGAGAGAAAGAGAAAGAGGGGCGCGCGCTCGTGGCGAAGGCGGAACGATCAAGATTCGTCGGTCCCGTAAAACTTAGAGACACACACCGGAGACAAGCATCAGCACTGGGCTATAGCGAGCGCGTTATCGCAACGGTCGAAAGCAAATCGAGGCACATGAACAGGAAGAGAGAATGAGTATGAGAGAAAGGGAGTGAGAGAACGAAAGTGAGAGAGTGTGTGAGAGGCACAGACGAAATTTCGTCCCAGGACCAGGCTGGTTTCGGCTCGCCAATGTAAACACGTACATACATACACACACATACGAACATACGATGGACACTCGACATACGGACAGAGGAATGGTACAGACATCGCTCTCACAGCATCCAACACTCGGAGACACAGGAGGCTGCGCGCGATCGCGTAGATAGAATTTAATCGAGTAAGGATTGGACGCGCGGGCGCGCGCGCGCGTCGTAAGCGTTTTCGTACTGCGCGGCGGCGCGTCTCTTTATACATAAAGAAGCACGTACTTCGTAAATAAAGGTAGTACACCCCACGCGCGAAATCGTGTACAGCCTTCTCTAGAAGCGTTTCTTACCGCACCGTCGCCGGCTTTCCACGCTTTCGTCGACTCGATGATAGCCCTTCGACAGTCGGGAAGGGTTGATTTGACATTGGAAAGGTTCGATCTTAAGTGGCTCTTTAGTTGAATTGGTTGTATCGGAATCGAGATTCTCTCTGCGATTGGTCGGTCGCCCGTTCTCCGGAGGCTGGCGGACTCGCACACTTGATGAAACTTCTCGATTTCTCTAGTAGGATTTTAGTACTGACTCCATCCCGGTTCGCAAAGTTCACTCTGCCGTGTTCTTAGGGCGTCAAGCGTTACCGCGTGGGCAGATGTTATATATACATATACATATATATATATATATAAAGTTGAATAAATAACGCTGTTTTAAGTGAATTTTTAATATTTATACGAACGTTGCGAGACTTGTCCTAGAACTTTATTTCATTCGTCGAGCATAGACTTAGAGGAGGGCGCGAGCACGGTCTTGTCGCGTCCTCGCGGAACCTTTAAACTTAAACTTTTATATCGACTTTCACACTGCGATATCCCCCTCAGTTGTGTTAGTGTAGCGTGTACCTTGTTCACGATTGTTCGAGCTAGTTGAAATTGGAGCCATTTCTGCATCATTAAGCAACCAGACACCTGCGCCCGCACATAGCCGTTAGATTGTACTTATAAATATTCTGGGGCGCAGGGTGCTAGGTGAGTTGGCGTGCACTGTAACGCTAGTTTGAGGGATGATCTTTTTGAGTTGGAAAGGAAAAAAAGGGGATGGGAGAGGCCGCCGACTGGACTACCTGCGAATTGCACTGGGCTCTCCCAGCACAGCCGCGCGTCACATTGTGTTCAGTGCTTCCCGGCGGGGCATGTCACCCTTTTATACAAATTGTCCACTCGACAGTGTCGATAGGGAAGGTCGAAAGGAGAAAGGTTCGAAGTTGTGGGGCGCGGGCCTGCGGGCATGCGGCTACCAAGCCGCCCGTTAAATCAGGTCAATGCGTCTCGCAAGTTAAAAGGGGTAGAATCGAGAGAGAAAGGGCGAGAGAAAGGGAGGGAGGTGCGACGAGAGCGATGGCGAATCCGTCACGGTGTGCTGCCGACTGACACACGCGCTTCTTCGGACGCTCGGGACGACGACCACGACGATCACCACACCCTTTTACACCCTTCTAGCGAGAATTGCATATTATTCTGTCGGACTTTAACGAGTCACAAGTGCGTAGCGAAGTTCGTTTAACCGTAGAGAGGGCAAAAGAGCGGCAAGAGAAATCCGACGTAAGAAAAACACAGAGACAGACACTTTACAGCGGAGTTTTCACACGTGAAGGCGCGCGAGCGAACGTAATGTAATTGTTTCACCCAATCATCACCACTACCACCACCACCACCACCATCCCTCGGCCCCAACACCAACCACCAACCATTCAAGTCCAAAGTCCGCAAAGGCCACGACGACACAGAGGCACACACACCCTCCCTCTACCCAGAGGACACCCATTCGAGCTGCTGTTATCTTTAAGGCGAATCTCTCGCCGATACGTGTGTGTGTGTGTGAGAGAGAGCAAGAGCGAGGAAAGAGTGCATGGCTACACGAAAGAGATCGAGATAGTGCGAGTGTGAGAGAGGGTGAGGATCAATTGTATAAATGTCGAGCGGATAGCTGATCGGCAGAATCGATAAGTCCGAGTGTCGAGGAGTTAAGAGGGGCAGACTTAAAGGAATAAGTGAGAGTATATACATAGTTAAGAGATAGAACAATCGTAAGAGGTATAAAGGAAAGTTCGGCGAGGGTTGATGCGCGCGTTTGTGAGAGTGCCAGCGAAAGTGAACGAGAGCGAGTGAGTGAAAACGTGAACGTGAACGCGACAGGACACAGAAATACACACACGAAGGCGCAACACGTACACGCGCACGCACGTTGCAATTAGACGTTATTATCGCAATTTGGAGTTAAATTTTATAATATATAATATATAAAATATATATATATAATAAATAAAAGTTGACGGATAATATAGAGTTATATTAAATACATTGTGCAGTGAGTGAATTGGTATTCCGCTTGACAAGAGGTGCTTCAGGCATCGTCGATCTCCGCTCTTACACCATTCTACCAACCCCCCACCCCCACCCGTCCCTTCTTTTCTTTGTCTTCGCCGCCCCTCCTCCACGCAACCCTTATAATTGCCGCTTCTACTTGCGAGCACTTGCACTCCCGTTTAGTCCGCCGACCTTTTCCCTTCTCTTCAACCGCCCTCTTCGAACTCCAAGTTTTCAATAAGCGATCGCGATCGGTTCGAAACAGTTTAACGCGAAATTAAATGGCAGACGGAGCGCAACGTGTTATATTAATGTACTTTTCATCGCTTTCGGTCCAAGCGCAGTTGGAATAAGGTGCCTTTTGCGACTCGATACTGCTCGCAGCAATAAATAAAAACGTCGAGTGCGACGCGCAACATCCTCTTGAAAGATCTAGCTGATTCATCGCAAGCTTTGTTACTCGGAATAATTGATTCTTGCGCTCTGACCGATTAGAAACGAAAGACGAGTCAACTCCGAGAACATTAAAGCGACGGAGACGAATTGCAAAGTGCGTGCTGAAGTTTCGATCTGTAAATACGTTGTAGAACGGCGCGGCGATAAGAGATATCGTACATTGTAGAGACTCGGATGAATCACGGGAGTGCAAAGGGTTCAGTCGCGTTGCATCCGATAAAGCTTGAGAAGGCGTAGAAAGTTCGCGACAAGTTTTCATCCGCGCGCGACAGCTTTTTCTGTTGGATACGGGCAAAGTTGCGCTTTTGAATTTGCTCTCGGTTCGCTGGCAATCTCGAGTCTTCTTGTAAAAGATAGTGAGCGCTCGTGAGTGCGCGTGTATACGCTTTCGTAAGTTCGCCTGGTTTCCCGGTGGCAGTGTTGGCGGCGAGGCGCGCGCGCGCGTGCCGCCGCATACTTTGGCGAATTTCCGTACCACTTAGACATTACTGGTAAAGGGAAACAAGAGTGCTGGACGTCCCCGCGCGAGAGCTGAGTGACAGTGAGAGTGAGAGCGAAAGAGAGTGCGTGAGAGGGAGTGAATGAAGAGAGAAGAGGCCGACAGATGTTGATCCAAGTGCCGATCCTTTTCACGACGACGACTGCATTAACTGATATTGTTAGCTGATAACTGCTGAGAGCGAGAGACCGAACACACATCGAACGTACCACTCTAGATTTGTATAAAGAGTTATTATCTAGCTCTCTCGCGCCAACACATCTCTTCTAATCTTTATTCCCCCCGGCCCGGATTTAATAGCATCGTAGAACGTCGCCTTTCCTTTCTCGGCTCGCGTCAACTTGCCCTCTTCGAAAGTCTCGTGCACGCGCGCCTTCCTCTCGTCGCCCGTCAGCCACCCCCGTCAACAACAACAGCGTAGAATTTTTTTCGGACCGAAGCATTCAACTTTTAATTAATGCATCACGCGATTAAGTATGCTCGCACATTCTGCTTTATAAATATCGCGCATAGAAGCTCGTATTCGCGTCTAACCCGAGCTTTTCGTATTCCTCGAGCGGTTTTTCACAGCGATTTTGGCACGCGCGTGTTAAGAATTTTATGAAGAACAGTTCGAGGATTCGCCGGTTCGGAGACGCGTCGATCTCTGCATTTATTTTACTAGATCGCGCGCGAGAGAGAGACGCCGGGCAAGGGGAGGCAGAGACGCGGCGGCGGCGGCGGCGGCGGCGCATCCCTTTGTATAATTGACAGGAGACACGTCGAGACGACGAACGAGAACCCGATCTTTCCCATTGCGTACCCACTCGAGTTTTAGCGACTTATACATACACACGCATACTTCTAGATGATAAACAATACTGGTGTAGAATATTGTTGAATGTACGATATAAGGATAGGAGACTTTGCGAGATGTTATTTATTGAAATCGAGAAACACTGACAAGACTTTGTTGCAAACGATCAGACTTAAAAACAGAAACCTCTTCGACTATTGGTATAATCCGATTATACATATATAAATACTATAAATATAAATCTATAAATATATATATTGAGGATTCGCGGCGTGTGGCCGGCGTGCGAAGCAATTTGTAAAGTTAAAGCGGAGCAAGAGAGAGAGAGAGAGAAAGAGAGAGCGAGAACTCTAGTATGTATATGACATATTCAGGCGTAGCAGTAACAACCAAGTAGGCAAAAGCGTGTACACACGTGTATAGTACATACCGACTTATTTTACATACTTTTCATCGTCTTTCGATTCGACACGTACGCCTCCTCAGCCTTACACCGGCCGAGGGACAGCCCTTTTTTACACGACGTTACTCTACTTTTTCGGAGACGGTATCTCACACCTACGGCAGGTACTTATATGAGCTTATTACCGATTTCACCGAACGAGAATGAGAGAGAGAGAGAGCGAGCGAGAGAGAGCGAGAGAGTGAGAAGAGTGAGAGTGAAAGAATAAAAGAGAGAGAGAAGACGTAAGTTCATTCACCAAAGCACCCAGTTGCGAATATCCAGTCGATAGAGTTACACGTTTAATAAATGCATGATCGACGAGAAAGTTAATAATGAATCACTCGAAAATACCATACACACACATACACACAACTCACACACAGCAAAAGACACGCGGTATTCAAGAAAACGCAGCAATTGACAGGCGGTGCGATTATCACACAGTTGTTTTTCATTGCGTCTCCAGGCTCTATATCCTTCTTTCGAGTAGAGGTGTGTGGCTCTCTTCGACGAGGACACACAGTTATACACACCGACGAATAGAAAAGTTGACGATTAATGAACAAAAAAAAAAAATACCAGGCGAGAAAGGTGCAGCAGCAGCGGCGGCGGCAGGCGGCGGCAGGCGGAAGAGTCGCGGTGATAGAAGTATTGTATTAGACAGGACAGAATTATTCTAGTTTATGGGTGTAAGTAAGCGTGCCTCTTTCATTACCAAATAATATTCGGAAGCAGATTTTATAATCCAATAAAGGAACGCTAGGGTGATGTACTTTCTTCCGACATCGCTCCTTTATCGGGGGTTGGGGAGAGGGATGAGCGAAAGGGGGGATGAGAGGGGAGGGGGAGGAAAAAAAGTGAGAGAAAAATGGAATAAATAAAATCATAATGTAGAAACCGACTGTGATTCTGACTCTCTTTGCCGTTCCCCCTTCGTAGCTGCTCGGTCGTCAGGATTTTCTCTCGAGGTAAGACTTATTCAATCCTCGCGTCGTTTTCTCACCCCGAAATTGCAATATCTTAACAGGAATACATGACAAGTAAGGCAGTTTCGCAGTTTTTTGCGGGAACTGGGGCAGAAGTGGCAGAATTTCGTTTTTGTTGAATATCTCCTTTCCTAGCGAACGCAAAATTTTGAAAAAAATCAGAGGCATGCCTCCCGATGAGGCGCACATTATATAATTTTTTAGTATTTTTGGAATCAAAACTGTGGCCGTAAAAAATCAAAAACTCCGTTTTTGGGCAATAACTTTTATACCAGTGAACGGACATTTTTCAAAAAAATCAGAGGCATGCCTCCCGATGAGGCGCACATTATATAATTTTTTAGTATTTTTGGAATCAAAACTGTGGCCGTAAAAAATCAAAAACTCCGTTTTTGGGCAATAACTTTTATACCAGTGAACGGACATTTTTGAAAAAAATCAGAGGCATGCCTCCCGATGAGGCGCACATTATATAATTTTTTAGTATTTTTGGAATCAAAACTCTGGCCGTAAAAAATCAAAAACTCCGTTTCTGGGCAATAACTTTTATACCAGTGAACGGACATTTTTGAAAAAAATCAGAGGCATGCCTCCCGATGAGGCGCATATTATATAATTTTTTAGTATTTTTGGAATCAAAACTCTGGCCGTAAAAAATCAAAAACTCCGTTTTTGGACAATAACTTCTATACTAACGAACGTATGATTTTGGAAAAAATCAAGGACATGCCTCTAGGTGGTGCGCATATTATATATTTTTTTCAGATTTTTAGATTCAAAATCCTGATCGTAAAAAATCAAAAACCGCAAAAAATTACCTTTTTTGCCTATATCTTTTACATTGGTGAACCGAAAATTTTGAAAAAAATCAAGCACATGTCGGTTGATGAGGCCCACATCATATAATTTTGGGGGATTTTTGGATTCAAAACTCTGGCTGTAATAAATTAAAAACGTCAAAAAAATACGTTTTTATTTTTTCACGGGCAGGATTTTGAATCCAAAAATCCCAAAAAATTATATGATATGGGCCTCATCAACGGACATGTCCTTGATTTTTTTCAAAATTTTCGGTTCACCAATGTAAAAGATATAGGCAAAAAAGGTAATTTTTTGCGGTTTTTGATTTTTTACGATCAGGATTTTGAATCTAAAAATCTGAAAAAAATATATAATATGCGCACCACCTAGAGGCATGTCCTTGATTTTTTCCAAAATCATACGTTCGTTAGTATAGAAGTTATTGTCCAAAAACGGAGTTTTTGATTTTTTACGGCCAGAGTTTTGATTCCAAAAATACTAAAAAATTATATAATGTGCGCCTCATCGGGAGGCATGCCTCTGATTTTTTTCAAAAATGTCCGTTCACTGGTATAAAAGTTATTGCCCAAAAACGGAGTTTTTGATTTTTTACGGCCACAGTTTTGATTCCAAAAATACTAAAAAATTATATAATGTGCGCCTCATCGGGAGGCATGCCTCTGATTTTTTTCAAAATTCTCCGTTCACTGGTATAAAAGATATTGCCCAAAAACGTAATTTTTTGCGGTTTTTGATTTTTTACGGCTAGAGTTTTGATTCTAAAAATGCTAAAAAATTATATAACATGCGCCCCATCCCGGGGCATGCCTCTGATTTTTTTCAGAATTTTCCGTTCGCTAGGAAAGGACATATTCAACAAAAACGATATTCTGCCATTTTTGCCCCAGTTCCCGCAAAAACCTGTGAAACCTCCTTATATGTCATGTATTCCTGCTATGATATTGCAACTTTTGGTCGAAAAATTTTCAAGTTTCTAACAGGAACATAGAATATGCGAGGAGGTATTTCCCAGGTGTGACGTCACGCGAATTCCAAGAATTTTTCTGACGTCACAGCTACCGAATACCTCCTCGCACATTCTATGTTCCTGTTAAGATATTTCAATCTTTGGTCGAAAAATTTTCAACTTTCTAACAGGAACATAGAATATGCAAGGAGGTATTTCCCGACTGTGACGTCACAGAAATTCCAAGAATTTTTCTGGAAAATACCTCCTCACACATTCTATGTTCCTGTTAAGATATTTCAATTTTTGGCCCAAAAATTTTCGACTTTGTAATAGGAACATAGAATGTGTGAGGAGGTATTTCTCCGGAAAATTCCTGGAATTTCTGTGACGTCACAGCTACCGAATACCTCCTCGCACATTCTATGTTCCTGTTACAAAGTTAGAAATTTTTCCGAATTTTTCGACCAAAAATTTCTAACTTTGTAACAGGAACATAGAATGTGCGAGGAGGTATTTCTCCGAAAAATTCCTGGAATTTCTGTGACGTCACAGCTACCGAATACCTCCTCGCACATTCTATGTTCCTGTTACAAAGTTAGAAATTTTTGGTCGAAAAATTCCGAAAAATTTCCAACTTTGTAACAGGAACATAGAATGTGTGAGGAGGTATTTCTCCGGAAAATTCTTGGAATTTCTGTGACGTCACAGCTACCGAATACCTCCTCGCATATTCTATGTTCCTGTTACAAAGTTAGAAATTTTTGGTCGAAAAATTCCGAAAAATTTCCAACTTTGTAACAGGAACATAGAATGTGTGAGGAGGTATTTCTCCGAAAAATTCCTGGAATTTCTGTGACGTCACAATCTGAAAATACCTCCTCGTGTATTCTATGTTCCTGTTACAAAGTTGGAAATTTTTGGGCCAAAAATTGAAATATCTTAACAGGAACATAGAATGTGCGAGGAGGTATTCGGTGACTGTGACGTCAGAAAAATTCTTGGAATTCGCGTGACGTCACAGAAATTCTTGGAATTCGCGTGACGTCACAGAAATTCCTGGAATTCGCGTGACGTCACAGATATCCCGTATTCCTGTATTTTTTTGGGATGTGGAACTTAGAAGGATTTGTATCATGGACATGTAATTGAAATGAAAGACTCTTGTTTCTATGGTCCTTGTATATTTATTTTATTGATATTACAATAGAACGCTTATTAACTAAGGATACATTCGCATATTATTTATTTATAGAACATAAATATTATCTTATTTCTAGAAAGGTCTGACTGCACACGATGCCTGTTGGGGTGGATGGCATACCCGGCATAACTTCTCCCGTTGTTTCGCAGGTCTAGTTAGCCCCTAAATGAAACCCTAAGGGATCGTAAAAGATGCCCTAACTTATCATATGTCGGCACACGGCGGCCGCAAAAAATACGGTCGAGTCGCTGTCCTACCTTACCCTATGCAGGTAGAGGTGCGGTCGGTAAAGGACACTCGTCCTTCGGTGTCCTTCCTTATCATACGCTGATACAACGCAGTCGATAACAGACCAGCCGGTAGGTCCTTACAGTTTCTGTCACGAGAGGCATCCTAATCCTATTCGGAAGTGATGGCGCCGGTTTAGTGGGAACGGTTTATAAACAATACGGCGTGCCGCGTGCGAGTTGTTATTTTCAAGCGAAAGGAGTACTATTAATTTAAGACTTAAGTGTTAAGAGAAAGCAAGAGGATGGACAGATCGATCGACATCAAGGAGAACCTGGAGCAGTCGATACGACTGCTGAACCAGGAGAATGTCCAGCGCAGATCCTTCCTGAGGTTAAGCGGCAAAAGCACTACTCCCAGGAGGATATCTTTGCAGCCACAAGGTGCAACTACTCTAAGAAGAGTCGCCGACGATTCTATGCAATTGAATGATTCGACTAGCATGAGATTGGGCTCGCGACTCTATCTTTCTTCTCGAGTGACGGGCCAGGAACTCCTGGACGTCGACACTTCGCTCACTATGGCACCCCACGAAATCAGAGACATAATGAGTGCCTCTGAGAAGAACGACTATAGTCTACGAGAAATGATGGAGGACAGCACAGCGACAGGAATAATCCTGAAGGCGAATGAACCGTGGAGGGAAGCCAACTCCAAATTGTACTATGACTTCTTACAAAGTATTCAATCACATTATTCGGAGGCACAGATCTTTGACACGGTGGCAGACTTCATACAAAATTGCACCGACACATTGGAGATCATGAGAGGTATGTAATAGTTATGATACAATTGAATTAATTACCACCAGGTATTAATGTATGTTGTTACAGGAATGCAGTCTAAAGTGCAGTTGAAAGAAGTATCTGCAGAGGAAGTGTCATTGGAGAATGAGAGGAATACTTGGAGACTGATATACTGCTTGTACCAAAACAGAGTGAACAGTGCTAACTACGAGAGTAGAATGGAGGATGATTCTAATGCCAATATTTACATATCGGAGAAGGGAATAATAGATAATCTGTATAAGACTGAGAGTTACATTAGGGAATACCAATCAATCATAGATTGGCTGGAGAAGAATGCACTAGACCAGGCAGACAAGTGCTCTTCGATAGAACATTTCACAGACAAGACAGTTGCATGGGAGAACACAGTGCACCAATTGCACAATAAAAATCTTGGGATAGCCTTTAGTTCTTCTAGGCCAGTGGTAACTTCTCTGGATCCGGATGCACCTATTAGGGAAGGGAAACCATTGCATGATCTGGATAGGGAGGATGATGTCAGACTTGAGAAGAGGATGTTTATAGAGGTAAAAATTATTATACACCAAGACAAATGATCAATTTTAATGGACAATGAAAATTAATGAATGATATACTATTAGGTAAGGTGTGGCAGGATTGAGGAAGCCCAAAAATTGGCACTTCATTGTGGCCAAGTATGGAGAGCTGCATGTTTATTGGGTTGGATACCACATCATGACCCTAATTATAATAATCCACTCACTGATACCAAACTACCTATTGAGGGAAATACAAACAGAAGCTTGTGGAAACTATGTGCATGGGAATTATCACAAGACAAACGCGTTGGTGATTATAATTTCTTTGAGACAGACAAACTACTCAAGCCTATCTTTTATTTATGCAAATAATCTTTCTGTACAGGTCAATATTATCGTGCTATTTACGCTAGCCTGTGTGGAAATGTGCAACAGTTATTACAAATAGCGACATCGTGGGAGGATGCTTTATGGGGTTACATCAAAACACTACTGGATATCAAAGTTGAATCGGAAGTACGCTCGACAATGGCTAAAAGTTATACAGAGATGCCGGAAGAGTATTGGAAAAACGAGTTAATGTTAAAAGATGTTTTTAAAGAATTACACGCGTCGAAAAATCCTATTATTCGCGCACAGGCCAATAGTCCCGATCATCTAATTCAAAAGTATTTAATACTCGAAGATATTTCAAAGTTAATGGAAGAGGTTGAGAGTATGATTGATCTTGGTGCTTGCGATCCACATTTCCTACGGTTTCTAGCACACTTGATACTCTTCTTCAGACAGCTTGGCAAGAGCATGAAAGATAAAGTAGGAGACAAAGTATTGCTAGCATATGTCCGAATGCTTATACAAATAGGAGATCCAATTCTTATTGCTGCATACACTGCCATGCTGCCACAAGAAGTGCAAGTTCCAAACTATGCGAGTTACTTGGAGACGGTTAAAGATTACGAACAAAGGAAGAAGTGTCTAATTGCAGCCGAAGATGCAAACTTAAATGTTGAAGCTATCACAAAACTAGTAGTTGAAACGATACGTTCAAAGGACTTGGAGGTGGATACGTCAGATTTAAAGGGTAGTGTAACAGAGGCGGATATGGAGAAAATTAAAGCACTGGACTGGCTGATATTCTACCAAAGTCAAAGAGAAGAAGCACTCTGGCAGACAAACGCACTCATCAGGTACTTCCTGACAAATGAGAAAATCGACGCTGCGCGGAAGGCTTTTAACAAGGTACGTTGTTGACATCTCCCCACCATCTGGTTGTAGGCGACCCTAATTCCAAGCTTGTATTGCAGATACCTGTGGACACAATAGAGTCGGTAGTGGCTGAGTATCCAACCATGGAGACCACAATTGCAAATCTGACCTTAACGAACAACCTATCGAAGCGTGCTTCATCTGGAATTCGGGAATACCTGTGCTACAAGGCTTACCTGGATGCCCAAGAAGGATTTGCTGAATGGTTCTCCCAGTTCCACCACGGGAAGCCTACTCAATTGGAAGAACTTCCCACTTACGCCACATTTACGGAAAAGGTTGCGTACGATCATAAAAAGGCACAATACAATGCTGAGCTGGAAAGGTGGAAATGTACTATGCAACACCACACCAAAGTATGTAAAAGTATCCTCAGGAAGCACATAATATCATAGAGGAAAAGGGCTAAGGGTAATAAATCTTTCAGGCAGTTAAACAGCTATTGTTCAACGTGCTGTTATTCCCGGATGGTGGCTGGCTAGTGGACTCTAATTATACAAGTGATGAACCACCTACACCCGAGGAAATGTTAAGGGAACATCAAATGGAAAAATTGCGTCAACTATGTATACCAAAAATAACGCTACTTTTACATACTGTGATGTCTGATATGAATGAACACGCAGCGTGCATTCAATTGGCAGACACACTTGCCTCAGAACAGTATCAACTATATAAAGTACGTAGATCTTACCTTGTCGAGGTGCGAGGAACGAATGAACCTCAGGTGTCTCATGCTTCCAATTTTGTTTAGGTATTCCCCAAAGGTCGGCTGCTCGAGGTATTCAAGAAGATTTGCGAGTCATCCCTTGTACTTATGGATCAAAAGAAAGACCCTTGGGGCTACTCGAAATGACCAGGCTAACAATAGTATTAGGATAATCCCCCTAGGCTAACTCGTTAATTTACTGCCCTCTGAAAATAAATCACGCATTCCCAGGATTTGTATAAACACAAGGCTCGGCGCATTTTTATAAAACCAGTTTATTGACAACCACAAGAAGTGAATATAAAATTTGATACAATGTTCAATAATTCATAATCATAATATATTATATACCTCATGATTACTTAGATGCTCTTTATACCCAATCCTTAATAAGAAATGTAGCGCTGTCAAAGCTGCAGATATTTAACGCGTGAAACGTCGTGGAGAGAAAGAACCGAGGGATATAATAGTAGACAAGTGTAGAGTATCCTGAGACATTACGTCGGAACACGAACATGTCGTAAGGCTCCCTGACCTACGACGACCACTTCTAGTCCCGCGATCTCGTTTCAGGTGCCACATTATGCCGGATCAGTGGATCGCGCGTACACCGAATACAAAAGAATGCACACGATCGCGCGGGCGTTACACGTAAAAAGCAATGTAGAAAACAATTGGACGCGTCGAACTTAGCCGGGAGACCGAGGATATACTTCTGCGTCATGATGCGATGTGTCTTCGAATATCTAATCTATTACCTTTTCCCATAGGCGGTGAGAAGATAGAGAAAATGTGGGGGATGCTTGTTGCCGGCGAGAGCAGTCTTTTTATGTTTTCCCGTTACTTTATTATAAGTATTAGTTCCTATTGTTAGAACTTCGGACTTGATCGGTCTTGGATATACTTCTCGTCCTCGTGATTCGCCCCCCTTGTGGCCCTGGTTCGTCTTTGTCCATCGAGAAGCACGTTCACGCCACAACTCAATTCACTTATTACACTTTACGCAGTAATACATAGACTATATATCGAGAAATTAACAGTCCACGAAATCTCTTTTTACTTAGCCATGCGAGTAATCGAATTCAGGACGTCCGCACGCTTCGACCGTTGGCTAGATTAATTAAAAAGTACTTCCATTGGCATCCCGCCCCTCTAGGCAGAACACCCGGCAGGTTTTTATGCGCGAGCTAAGCGAACAAACGTATACAAGGAGCGTTCGATTCGAAAACGAGACATCTCTTTACAATTACCCGAAACAATTCCTCCAATATGTTATCCCCGAATTTTCCAAAGGTTCTTTTAAATTACAGAAACTTAGAGAACAACGTACGATAGAAATACTGATGACCAACGGAAGTGTACTTTGGAAAATTCTGCTCGATATCAACTAATTAAAGGTATTAGCATCGAAGTTTGAATCTTTAAACTTTTAATGTCCAAAGATACCAAGCAACTCCTCGAACTCGAATAATACTAATAGTTAGTGACCATAATCGACGGTATTATTGCTCCTCGATCCTTCATAGTACTTTGTTAAATGGATATCTTCCTATTATTTATTCCGGCCCTTCCCATCGAGAGCTAACAAGTCTTGGAATACCCTTTCCCGACCGAAAGAAAACATACCAGTCCAAAGAAAAACCGAGGAAAGAGTTCTTCTTGTCACATGCAGGTGAAATAATGTGTATACCTGTGTGTATGTGTGTGCGTGCGTTAGACATTCCGCAGGCAGGCTGCGGAGTTCGCCCGATAAAACCGCAAGACAATAGTCCATTAATTACCTCCTATAAAACCACCGTTATAGACTGAAGTTAAAAAGTATCGTACAAACTAGTGTAAATACGATACGATAGTGTGGTGTATCGTAGCCCATAAACTTCTGATAGAATAAAGACTATATTCTTAAGACTATATTCTCCCGGGAGCTTAAACGCCGCCGCCGCCGATCTCACCTTCGAGAATCCAGTGAGATCTCCTCTTTACTTTCGTCGCACACTGCGCGCGTCCCTTCCGCACGCAGTCTCTCTAGTTAAGTCTGAGAAGGTAAGTCTCGCAATTTTACAAAGCAACTCGCTTGGACTCGAGTACACGGCAAATGTCTCTCTCGCAATTAGTGGTGGTGGTGGTGGTGGTTGGTGTACCTCTCTCATTGCCGCCGAAGCGAGGTCGTACCAGAAAGAGAGGAGGAAGAGGAGGGTTGTGTGGTGTGCTGATCGCTTGGACACCGGTTGGAAAGTCATGTTAAATTGGATCGGCAGCGAAATCGAGACTCGTGTATATGGACTCCCATAAATATGGTGAAAAGATTCTCCTGCCGAGTTCGTGCCTTCCTCACGACGAGTGCCGGCTCGCTCGCGCGCGCTTATTTTACAACTGGAAAAGACTGCTTTGCTATTGGATATAATTGTTCTAAGTTGTTTCTCAAAGAAATCACAGGTCTCTCTAGTATTGTTCTGGGATGGAAGAAAAATAGGGATCGGCAGAAATGGATGCGCGCATTCCTGGTCACAGGAGACACGCACTGGCTATTGAATCGACTTTACAATTACATGAGTAGACAATTAGTAGAGTTACTCTGCTCGTTTAAGCTAAGTCTAACACGCAAAACGTTCGAAAGAAACACGCTCGACAATTATTATCCTCCTCAATGTTACAATACTACGTCTTACACGCTCGAGAGTGTGAAGAGAAAGAGGAGAGATAGAGTGAGTGGGGGGTGGGGGCACGATAAGTTTGCCGAGAAATCATTTATCCCTCTGACTTTCCTTTATACTCTTTGCATATTTAGTCGATATTACTCGATGAATTTTACTTTCATTGTTTTTCTTCTTTTTGTTGAATTCGTCGTCTAACATTACTAGCTACGAAAGGTACTAACTAGATTCTAAATGGGTTTGAGAGTTGCGCCAGCCTGTCTTCCAGACAATCTATCTACGGATACTTCGCAATGACTGCACGGACTTTCGCAATTCTACTCCTGGCACTCTTGCCCCCGAAGAAAGCCTTGGCAAACACTGAAAGATTTCCTGAGTTAAAGTTGTAGTGAGATAAGAGGTTGCGGAGCTTTGTAAAATTCTAAAGGGAGCCTGGTTAGTTACGGGAATAGATATGAGGATCGAGTGCGAGGAGTAAGAATGACAGAGACGACTGCGAAAATACATACATTCTACACACCACGAGGAGAAGATTTGAGAAAGGCATGGGGGATTCATGTATTATACTATCTATAGATATACAGTTGATAAACTTTCTTCAAGAGGGCCTCCTCCCCGTGGCTGCGCGCTGATATTGACAGTACTTTGTATGCTCCGGATTAGTCGGAATTCCTTGGCGATAGCTATTACGAGTAACGTTACGCTTTCGCGTGTATCTATTACTGATCATCTGCTCGAGCATTATACAACGACAGACTTATAGCTAGACGTTACCACAAAGCGACTTCCTTTCCGCCTTCTCTATCCCGAGACGCACCACGTCGTCTTGTGGAAAAAACTAATCGCTACTCGCTTGACAATTTCTCGAGAGCTCCTTCAGACGGTCTCTCATCATGATATTCAAGATATGTTACTGGACTCCGATCGGATTTGATTCAAGAGAATTCTAGATATGTCGACAAATAGCGAGCTCGTCGAAAGGATATCGCTCGGGTACAAAGTAATTGGTAAAAACGTAGAACTTTATCCACACTTCGCCAATGTCCGTTTCGACACTATCAGGCAATATCGTACTCTTCTCTTATCGTATGCTAATCGAGCCAACAGAAACTCTACTAAACAAAGCTAAGCTAGTATTTGCGCGCCTTAATCACTACAAACTTGGGACATGTCCTGGCTGCTCCGCGAAACCGGCGGGATACGCGACCCAACTTATCTAACGAGTGACCGAGAGAAAAAACCAGACAGAGTTACATTGAGAATGTACACTTACATATGTATAGGAGTCAGAGACACGTATGTAATATCTAGTTTTATATATATATATATATATGTATGTATATACGTATAAGGTGATGATATTACTTTAAATTACTAACTAGCGCTTCTCTTCTATACAAGCTAGATCAGGGACGATCCTCTTTCTCGATGGAATTCTATACCGCACGATTCTTCATCCTGCACATTTCTCTTTTCCCTTTGTACATGTACACTTACAGCTCGAATAATTGATCGACACAGAAATTTCCGTCTCTCCGAATCCAGGTTACTACTCAATGAGAAATGATTACTGTTCCACGGGCGAATCGCGCGAATTTATTGTCGTTAATTGTCATTTATTAATACTACGCTCGGTGCATTATTGTCTCAAGTGCGAATAGTGCGAATTTCGTGCGAATTTAGTAGCGGGCGATCGTGAAAGATCGCAGATTACGAAATCAGTACAAGAGTTATTGTCGGTCTTAAGAGCCGATTGACTTATCTCGTCCATCAATACTTTCATCCGTAACAAATTTGTACATTAATTCCACTCCACCCTTACCTCACGATCACATGTGATAGATAATACTAATTCAGTTATTGTCGATGCCAGGCTGATAATGTCCGATAGCGAGGCTGAAAACAGTCCACTTATTGTCCCGGTTCGATCGAAAAATATTCTCTCTACGCTCGATCCCACTCGCGATGTCCGATTACTTACGAATTTAGATTTATATATCTTATTTGTTAAGGTGCACTCTAAGTCAAATGCCGTCAGAAAATATATCAATAGAGTTTATGCGATCGCCCGCCGGGTGCAAAGAAAAAATGTGCAATTACATCTAAAGTGCGCGAGCACTAATGGAAACGGTAATCATTGTTATTGTGTATTGTGTACTCACTCTTAGCAGGGTCCAGCTATCCAATCCTCCGAGGAAGCACCCACTACCGAGCTGGTCGGCGTCCCAACACAGACTGACTACCGCTGCCTCGCACCCAAACTTTTATAGTCGGTCGCACGCTCCAGAGACAGGTATTGCCTATTGTTTACCTGCCTAATCCCCAAGGGTCTTGTGTACACAATTAAGAGGTCACGAATTGTCCCCTGGATCGGAAGAGTGGTACAACGACCCGCACTTTTCCCGGAGCAGCAGTTTAACTTCAAATCCGGCAAGTCGGTATCCTATTATTGTCATCCACAGGTGACGGATTTCAATCCGCTTACTTACTATTACTATCCGCTCACACAGGCATACCAAGGGTCGCTTGGAAAATGAGGGGGCGGGGTTGACACGAATGTCGCAAGGTAAGGATTTAGAGGGAGACTCAACAAAACCTGATATCCTTTCCTGGCACAAAACATTCTCTACTATTACATATTAGCAAGGTTGATCTGCAAAAGGAGGGAATTTGATTAATAAAGCAAGTTCCTGGGAATGCATTATGTGAAATGTTTTGCGCGAGAAAAGGTTCGGCCCGCAGGAAACTGATATATGTTCTCTGCGTTTTGTCTTGGGTATTGTCGTACATTTGAGATATACAAAGGCGATGCGAAAATTGAGAGTCGCCCTTCTTATTATCGCTTAATTATTTATGAAGGTAATTAGTATATGTCTCCTTACTGCTAGTACTCTTTCAACTTAGGCACCCTCTTTCCGAAATGCTGTGATGCTTCGAGTTTCTTCTACCATGCATACGTGCAATCGCGTACTTTCTGATACTTGTGTGGGTATGGCTGCCATGTGTAAGTATGCATGCACAGACGTATGCCTATTTAGTTAAGTACATAGACTGGTCTTCGTGAGAAAAGCAACTGAAGAGAAAGAGAATTTGACGCCTGACAATTTTGAGGACACCCCGGATACTTAGAACCTGGACAGCTAC
Organism: Ectemnius continuus; assembly: GCA_910591665.1. NCBI lineage: Eukaryota > Metazoa > Arthropoda > Insecta > Hymenoptera > Crabronidae > Ectemnius > Ectemnius continuus. The sequence goes on from OU342866.1 coordinate 2,041,795, forward strand.
GCCCTCCAATAGTCTTTCTGAGACTAAGGGAGCCAGAGACCACCACCCTTATATACCATTTATCTCTACCCTTCTAAATTGATTATGTATTTCTCTGATTTCTTGGTTACGAGTCTCTAATTGATTTCTTGAACCTAGCGCGCGTTTCGGATTCTAGTTTCAACTGGTAAATCACTAATCCCGTTCTTCGTGAACTCTGTCAATATTCATTCTTGCGAGAGGTTGCATTTCCAATTTACAACTGGTTAAATTCAGATGGGCAAAATCAAAGACTGGGATAAAAATTCTCCAGGCTAAAGAACGAAGTTGGTGACGAGCGGACCGAATCTTGACGCGTACTGCGCTCAACGCACAAGAAACCAGCTCCTAAGTATGCTACAGGGTATCTCCTGTCCGAGTGGGTTCTAATTCGAATGAATTAAAGAAGAATCATTATATCCTGCACCCAAGGCACATTTTATACTTTCATTCCGTTTTAGGAAGGTCCACTCTATAGCGTATCGCATCGTATAGTATATATGTATATGTATATACATCTTATAGCATTGTTACACGTACGGGGGCATAAGAGTTCGCAATCGCACCATCCCTCAGACACAAGTAAACATGCCTCTCCATGTGTTCTGCTGTTTTACAGATTAAATCTAACTCCACTTTCCTCGAGCAACGATTCCCACGTCTCGCTGACTATCCTACGTATTATTGTCTTGTCGACAGCATTTATAGATGTGATCTCCATATGTATAAGTATATGCTTACTTGCTACCCGATTTCTTTGAAAGTTATTACATTTAATTTCAACTATAGCTTTGTGCAAATTTACATTGTACATGTGTCCCTTGCCCGTCCCACCCGCTTCGCGTCTCTTACTTTCCTGTTTTTTTTATACTCTTTGTAACAGCTGGTGATACACACCTATCTATGTCGCGTATTGTCATCGAAACCTTAGTGAATTTTTCCTTACGACTCAACGAGTATGGTTCGTCTCCTATTATTGTCTGAATTCCGATCGGTTAATCAGGCCCAATTGAATTATTGTCAATGAATTATATGAACGCGTCTAACTTCTTTTTTGCGAACTTCGTTCGTGTACCGTGTTCGAATTGTAATGTATGCATGTATATATATATATATATATAGATTCATATGTATACATATATATAATTGTGTAATATGAAATATTGAATCTGACAGGTCTTAAAAATATCTTGGTAATCTTTCGTGTACGATTAATCCTTACGCACTAAATACTTTCTTACAACCTTGTATCGTGTTCAGCCGATTTCCGACAATCGCGGCAATTGCGTATCACACACCGTATCGTTTACCTAGATTCCCAAGCTCCCACGTCGGTTCAGCCCCTCTGTCTGGCACCACCCAGACACCCTGCAATTATAAACATCGCCGCGTATTTGGCCTGCGTATGAGTATGCGTGTGGCTATCCTACAGATTAAAGGAATGGCGGGACACCATTCATCTCAAGTACGTCAGGAGGAAAATGAGGGATGCTGCGAGCACTGACACCGCAGGCAAGATCGTGCTTGCATCGCTCACCACGTGTATTTTCCACCCGAGATTATTGTGCGTGTAACACTGGAAAAAATCAAGGATTGAAATGAAATTAATGGTAAAATTGAAGAAAATAGAGTGAAAGAATTATAAGGAATTAATAGTTTCATATTGAATGCCATACCTGATAATAGAGAAGATCAGGAGCATCTTCTGGAACGGTCCAGACAAAAGTGGCCGGCTGTCCTTTGTCGCATTCGAGCCTAAGGGTTTCGAAAAAGCTCTCGAAGGTCTCCATCGAGTCGCTCATGTCTATGGTCTGATGAACCCACTCGCAGTAACGGCCGGCCGCTGTTGGATACGGATATCCTTCGGCGTCGTATCTCACCCCAGCGTACACCTTCTGCTCTCTTTGGAGCTCCGGCGATTTCTGACCGAAGCCACCCTCGGGGCTGTCAGTTATGTAGAAAGGATGGTATCTACGGTACACACAAGGACGACGCCTCTTTAGAAAAAGCGCTAACCACTCGGCACCACCAACACAACTCTCATATTTCAACCTACTTGGTTGGATTAACGGGGTCGCTTCCACCTTCTACAATGAACGTGTACGTCTGTCCTCTCTGGACTGTGATTTCCGGGATCAGCAAGTCGTTGATATACCATGCGATGCCCCAGGGCGAATGACCTACATTTTAGTGCATTGCTAATTATTGATCGACCAATATCGGACTCCACCGAAGTTCCAGTGACACGAGCTTCCCCGCGCCGTTCTTTTGGCCGTGGGAAAGCTTGATATATCGACACTGACGATTACTCGACTCTATTTCAAAACTGATACTACACATGTACGAATAAAATGAGAATGAATGAATTCATTATCCCGAGGCAAAAGAGAAGGAAGTCCTGATTCTATTACCCGTAATTCGAAGGTATCCCCGCTTCCCTCCAGCAGGTCCTATCCTCGCATTAAAGGTAGTCTCGTTAGTGATCACTGCCGGTGGCCAAGCCTTCAGATCGGACACGTCCGGCAGATTGTACAGGGAATTTGTACACTCGTGGACGTTCCTCGACGTGAAATCGATGCGAATGTCCTCGGCGGTCTTGTCGTAGCTCTGATGAGAGTTCGCCTCTTCCCTCGCATTTAGTGGCCCTATTGCAGCGATCACGCTCGTCTCCCAGTTCGGGATCATTCTGTCCTTGTCGTGCTCGTTCGTCCTTAGCGGTCTCATGTAAGTCACTGCAATGACAAGATTCCTCCCAAGTCCAATCCGATTGCTTTCCTTCGGCTTGCCAATTAGAATCCCATTTTATCTCTCCAGTACATACCTGAGGTGACACCGTTCTTTCGTTCGCCACTGATGAGAGTTGCGTCGTTCCTGCCGCCGATCCTCTTGTCCGGGCAGACGCCCCTCTTGCCGTCGCACTGAGCGAAATCCGACATGTAGTAGTCGTCGGCAATAAATTTACCGGTGCTGCTCGAATAGCCCACTACTACCACGTCGCCGCCAAGCATTTGGGCTTTCCCTTCCTCGCCCGACAATCCAAATGCTACGTACTCGCTCTCCTTGATGCGACCTGATACTCTAATTTGTACATCCTCACCAATCTTCTCCCATTGCACTTGCACTCGTCCCTCTAGCATTTCTTTGCAGTTGGTTAACTCGTACTTGGAAGATGGTGGACTTGGTGTGCTACTAGTCTATTATACAATAATTGACCCGTCAGATTTTTTACGAAATAGCATCAAGAACAAATACTATCTTTAACGAAATTCGGAAAAACCCAGCACGAGAATTATTACTTACAGGATCGTACCACCACGGCGGCTATTCCGTATTAGAATGCGATTCGATTAGATTAAAATTGCGTAACGACTTCGAAATTAGATATCCACGATTGTAAATTTAATTCTACGATTTCCATATTGACTGGGAGAAGTACGATGGTTGTTTGTATATTCCTACCGTGATTTTCGTCTGGCCGACTGCAGGCGGAACGTCGAGGTCCTTGGGGATGATGACATGGCCGAAATTCTGCGTGAACTCGACGCACCAGACCGAGAGCCAGTCGATGTCGTAAACTGTCAGGTTGCCTGGTAGAACAATCTCGATATCTTCTCCTTGGTATCCGCGCAGAGGAGCCAGGCTTAATGGCAACAAACACTCGCGTAAACCGAACACATTCCCAAGCAGTAAAAAGTCAAAACCTCAAACAATTCAATACCTGCCCATTTCGTTCGGTACTTTATGCCCATAAGTGCTGGGTTCGGGTCCGGTTCCCACCCAGAAGTAAGCATCGGGTCCCGCGCCGTCATAGTGCAAATTCGGAATGTAGAAAGTCTTGCTGTCGAGGATACTGATTGGTTCACTGTGAAGACCGTGCGCGAGTCTCGAGAACGGTGTGAGGGTTCTTGTCTTGGGTATCTCCAATTTCGGTGGAATAATAACATGGCCAAAGTTTACCTGGAAGCGAAACAAAAGGGCGCGTCAGAGAGACAGTCTATTATCGGCGAGGACGTACTAATTGAGTGATAAATTAGTCCGAGTTGTCTGGCAGGTATCCAAGAGTCGGCGTGAGAAAAATCAGTGTGAGTAAGAGAAGTTGGTGAGTGGGGAGTTATCAAGTCGTCCTGAGGAAGCGTATATATTTGCGCCCTCGTCGCCGAAGAAGTCGATCTATCATCTGGCACCGGCAGCAGCCCCCTGTTCAAGCTGACGTACCAATGGAGGGGTTGGTTTGAGGTCGTTTATATTCTAAGTTCCGTCAAATGTCTGAATAAGACGACGGGCGACGAGCGAGGAGGGGGCCGCCAAAAAGAGTGAGAGAGGGAAAGGGAAAGAGGGTTGAAGTGGGGAACGTGGGGGTAGGTAACTCGTAAGTCGGCGGCGGGGGGAGGGGGAGGGTTGGAGAGTCAGGAATAAAAGCCGCTTCAGACTGACGCGGGCGAAAGTGCGTTTTGCTTTTTCCATCCAGCACCCCCCGTCTCTCCCCCACCGCCCCCTACTGACTACGACTAGGTGCAGTCATTCAAGCTGACAGGCTTTAAGAAATGCGCTTTACACTCGCTTTGTCACTCTCCGCCACGCGCGCGCCCCCCGCCCCCCTCTCACACAAGACTATTAAGTCTAGCCGGCAATGAGAAATGTGGCCGAACGAGATCGGCCCGGGAAATAACAGGTTGGTTCCTTTTCGGGAATGGAAACGTCGACGACCAATGACACGTCTCTCTTTCCAAAGCAGCAGCCCCCCTTTGCGCGTCAGCCGGCTCTAATCGTCCGGCCGACTTTCCACATTACTGGAAGGTCGATCAATTTTCCCCGGCGACGCCGCTAACTGTCTCGAGTTAGGATTACTCTTGGAAGGCATTGTCTCTCTCGCCGAGGCAAGAAGTGTGCCACTCGATCAGCGCAGCCCATGTACTGGCAAAGATAGTGGTAGAGAGTCCCGGAACACCGGGAGCGATATAAAAGTCCCGAGGATACGCGAGGCGCCGCGCGCCGCGCCGCGCCGCCCCAAGGCTACTCGGCCCGGTGTGCGGGCTCTGCCCTGATTTCGACATTTCAAGATGTTCTCTGGCACAGCAGGAGGAGGAGGTGGGGGAAGAGCTGTGCTCTGCAGACTTTTGTCTCCCGAGGGGAATCGATACACGTGATACCTTGAACTGCCGATATGAGTTTCCATATCAGGGTCACCCGATCCTCTCTTACCCCCCTTTTCCACTCCTACTCTCTCTCTCTCCGGAACATCGGGCGAGAGACGACGCCAAGTATCATCCAACTCTTTCCTGGCACCGCCACCGAATAAATAATAAAGCTAGTAGTCGCGATGATCCTTCCGAACTGCCAGGTCATCTTCCGATCGACGAGAGAGAGAGATAAAGAGATAAAGAGAAAGAGAGAGAAAGCTATTATCCTGACAGAGTAATAAAGGTACGCACGCCTGTGTATCGACGTTCCGATTAAGTACGAACTTCCACGTGAATTGGAGTACACACCGCCCTATTACGCTCTCTCCTCCCACCCCCACCCCGCGTTTCCAGCCACCCATTCGCCGCCCATCCTGCCGGTAACACCGGGAAATCAGAATTATGTCGCTGTCGTGGAAGCGGCGCGCGCGAAATCGATACAGCTGTCTCGCGGGCGAGAGAGAGCACCAGCACTACCAGCAGCAGCAGCAGCAGCGAGCCTTGTGTATGTGGCCGGTGTGCGTCGCTGATAGAAACGTTCCACTTTCCCGTGTTTCCTTCGACCGACTCTCTTTGCCATCCTCCTGTTTAACCATCCAGCATCGTCCTGGCGATCCTTCCAATTGCACTCGAGAGACGCCTGGTGGTCGACTGCTAATCCCATCGTTAATAATAATCAGAGAAGGAGGTGTGGGAGGGCGCGCACCACCATGGAGATTTGCACGAGCATTAATCCCATTTCGTTTAAGGGCTCGTCAATCATACCACCCTCTCTGCTCGTCTCCCTTTCTCTCTTACACAGGTCTGTCTCCTCTCTGTTTGTATGTATGCAGTCGAGGAACCAGTGAACCCGCAGCCTGGCTTAATGGTGTTTTGAGTGGGCGCGTTAGGTGAAATTGGTCCTCGAATATAACAGGGACGACGAAGGGTGGTGGTTCGCCTCCTCGATATCGGAACGTTTAACCGATCAACAAATTCGATCTACGCTTTTCACATTTCAATGTGAATAATGATGGGAAAGCTCCGCCAAGTGGCAAGTAAGAGGGAAGCGGAATAAAGCAGGGTTTCATACGAGCGGTGGCACCCCCCGTTCTCCGCCGATCCGCGCCGATCGAGACTATCGAGTGAAATAAAAGGGAATCCAGGGTGAAATGGGCAACAGTCGATGGGAGGTGGTTTGCACTAGAAAAAGTAGTCAAGAGGTGGCGCGTGCTATTTTCGCCGCGGCTTTACCGCGTCACTCTCGATGACATGACTGTGCCACACAATATAATCCCGAACGCGTTCACCTTCAAGAGAGCCAGCCATTGTTCTCATTAGGATCGAGTTGAGAAGGGGCGGTGGGGCAGGAAAATTTCTGATATTTTGACATAATTGAGCCGAAGCTGGCTCGAGGCTATTTCGAGAGGGGACGAAGGACCCCTTTTATAATTAGCAACCGGTTATCGAATATCTCTGAGGCGGCCCTTTGTACTTATGATACCGTATGATACTTCATACTCTCTCTTTCTCCTTCTCTCTCTTTACGCTCGGCTTGGAGTAAATTCCAGTCGATATTATTCTTTCACTCGAGGGCTGCTTGCTTCGAGTGGACTTATTTTCCAGCTGGTCGAGCACACATTCGACTGGAGCGCGCGTCCATGTAAAATATATCTCGACTCTTTCCCATTTTCTACCGAGGAATTCGAGCATTCATCTAGTGTATAGCAAAAATAGGGGATACATGCCGGAAGCCATGAGAATTTAATCGGCAGGAGAGTGGATTCGCGTGGAGCGGATCGCCGCTGAAAATGTTACGCGCCGTGCGGCGCGCGCGGTGGCGATTCGATTTTTCCTTTTTTTCGGTGGCGGGGCTGCGGCGATTGGCGGCTTTTCCCAGTGAAAAGTGCCTACCAGACTACCCTTTCAAGCCGATCGTGCGTAACGGATGCCGGCCCGATTTATAAACCTGCTGTACATGTGTGTATACCTGGGTTTGTGTCTGTCGGTGTGCGTGCGTGCGTGCGTGCGTGATGGGAGGGTGGACTGGATACCTTTGATCTAGTCGTTATGGCGAGTCGAAACTTGCGAGCAAGAGAGGGGCTGCTGGTTGGCCATCTCGAGCCCCTAATAGACTGTTTATCTCATAAGCCCGGATTTAGATCAGGAGCGCAGTATATTATGCATGCCGACGTCGACCGGTTGCACGTGCGTTCCTCCTCCTCTCTTAAGCGCTCCAAATCATACTGATACATTTCTCACGTTCCCGCACCCTTATAACCCTCCGACTTCCCCTTCCACACGCGCACAAACCTAGCATTCAATTGATCTAAAGTGTCAGCCGCTCGAGAATTGAAAACCCGACGTGGAATACCGAGCAACCTTACACTTAGTCTTGAATAATATTAATTCACTTATACGTAGTTAATAGAATAATGAGAATAATTCAAGCTTACAGTTAGAAAGATTTAGGACGACTGTAATATACAAAACTAATTTCGATTTTCCTGGCAGGGGGCGGAGTGTGTGCGAAGAAAAAGTTTGCTGAGGGATTGCTTTCGGGGGAGGGCTTGGATCGGAAATGGGGGTTGATTCCGGCGCGGAGGTAGTATATATTATTTTAGCGCGTTATCTGGACGATATCAGGCCCGGTCAGGCTACGGGTGTAAGCAGTGCTAGTTGAGGGGTGACGGACCCCCTGAAGGGTGGCGAACGTTCTTACGGAAATTGAGACATCGAGCCTCGTTAGGCTCGATGGTAACGCCCCCCTTATCCCTGTCCTCCAGCGAGCTAGAGCAAACGTACATTGTGTCGCAGTTTATTGCTCCTCCAGCACCAAGCCGCACTCACTCCCTCTCCCACCCTTCCTCTCTTTCTCTCTCTCTTGGTAGTCGTGATTATCGTTGAATGCCCCTTCCCCCAAGGACGATTAAATTGATAACCGACTCCGCCTCGTTATCTTAATGCTGCAAGCCCGGTGTGTCCCGTCCGAGGAACAATGCCCGGATTCTTGGATTATACTGGGGCCCGGGGGGCAGCGAAAAAAAAGGGAAGGTCCGAGGCGATTACGCTGGCTGGTCCATCGTCCACGTTTTTAAATCTACTTTGCGATCGACTTGATTCTTAACACCGTGGATCCTCGAGAATCCCTTGAAAGGGAAGGGAAGGCAAGTATCAAGCTCGATTTACCAAGGTCGTCGAATGTATCGCATTTTTAGGAAGCGCCGGTGGAAAAGCGCGACGATTGCCAGTCTGTGCAGAGGGAGTAATTGGCGAGGAGAGCCTTGAAACCCGAGGCGAAAAGGATCCGGCAATCTCGACGCGTTCGGTGGACTTTAAGTAGGCGATAAATTAAACGAGCCGCGCGCCGCGGCGCCCACCTTCTCCCTCCCTTCCCCTCTTCTCCCGCTACTGGCAGCGCCCTTTCTAATGCCCTATATCTTAGCTGGCGCGCGGATTTAATGGAACTTTTTCATCGGCAGGCTTCATACTCGGCCGGGATAAGCCCCGTTAAATACGTTCCGCCAGTCCAATTACACTGGATTCCATCTGCGCTCTTTGGGAATCGACACCTCCGCCCTCCCCTATCAACCTCCCACCACACCCTCACTGTATCCTAAAGCTCATTAATTATTCGAAATAAACTGCTATTAATTAATTGGCCGAAAAGCCGCCGAATGAAACTCGATGGGACAGGAAGGCGTGGGAAGGCGAGGAGGTTCGGGGCCTCGATTGTCAAGTATAATTTTCACTCGGCTGAGATCTCCGTCGAGATTCGATTAAGTATTAGGGAATTCCGGTTTATTAGGAAGGGCAGGATGCGGTGGGAGCGGCGTCTCCCGTTGGATAGAGCGGAGAGAGTATCAGCAGTAGAGCGGCAGTAGCCGGGAGGATGCTGGCGGAGGTTCTGGGGTTGCGTGGCCCTGTCCTGCTAGCGGAATGACGAAACTTTCCCAGCGAGTGAGCGAGCGAGCGAGCAAGCAGAGCGAGTACGAGAGGACCGGGTGGGCGGTCCTCCGGGATACCTGGAACTTTCGCAAGCTCCCGTCCAATCGGCGTGCCGAGAGGGAGAAACAGACACAGAGGGGTAGCATTGGATGAGAGAGAGAGAGGGTCGGAGGAGAGCGAGAGAGGCCGAGAAAGGGAAGGCCGGAGAGGGATGCTGCGAGGGATGATATCAGAGGAGAGAACGAGAGAGAGAGAGAGAGAGAGAAATCGGCATGGAGAACACAAGTCCGTACGGCTTGGAAGAGGGCCGACGCCGCCGACGCTGCCGCCGCCGCCGCCGCTGCCAAGGGATGAGATCGGCGACCGCCACCGAGCGAACGAAAGAAGGAGGGCACGTTTGTACAGAGAACACAGCATCCAAGCCCAGCGGAGCTCCTAGAGGAACCAGGGTCGAGAGCGGCAACAAGACCCAATGCTCAGAGACTCCGATGAACTCAAGAAAAAGGCCGAGGAATAATGAACGGTCCGTCAACGGGAGAAACTCACTGCCAGCAAGAAAATAATTCAATCAAAGCAAAGTTCTTAGAGGACAATGAAAAAAAGTATTATTTCTCGCCGATGGAAATTATTAACGCCTCGGAAAAGTGTACTGTATTTTAAATAAGATGACGTAATGCTATGTGAAAGTTATATAAAACGTCTGAAGACTATGTACTCTGCTTTTAGAAGTCCTTTGAGCCAAAGATTTTTCCAGCGAGTCCTACTCATCAGGCATCGTTTATGTACCGAGCGTATATTACTGGGAAAAGGGCCGCTCTCCTGCAAGGATTTACATGCCCCTGGCGAGTATCCAGCGGGACATTTTGCTACCTTGTACCGAGCGATCTATACAGGAAACCACTTTGTACCGAGGGGCCGAATGGGCTGCTTTCCCCCCCGTTGCGAAACCTTACTGGTTCTCGCAGCGACGTTTCCCGCTAGAAATAATCTCAGCCAGTCAAAGTGCTCCGCGCCGCAGAATCTCTCCATTTCAGTAATACACAGGAATTGTAAGAAGGCCGTTGTTAATAATACTGGATCATCGTACGATCCCTTTAAAACACACATTGCGAGCGATGTAGATGCAGTGGTCGATCGAAATACCTTCGACCTTTAAAAGTACTCGATGACCTTCCTCCGTCGGATCATTCACCCGCCTTAAAATCAATCTGTCTTTTCAAGTACGATCAAAACTGCTTTAATTTACTATGATATAACTCTGTCAACACTCGAAAATACTCTTTCAAATTTCTGAGGGCTTTAGATTGATTTAACTATAATAGAAAGGGATGTAATTTTAATTACCGGGTGGGTGTATGCAACCCTTTAAATGTAGTAATAGTAAAAGATGATTGAAGAAGGGGTACAAGGTAGAGGACGGTTGGAGGGCGCTTTGGTAGCTGGCTGGAGGGAAAGGGGGGGCGGCGAGGAGAGGATCTTGGGGGTAGCAGGGAGTAGCAGCAGTAGCAGCAGCAGCAGCAAGTGAGCCAGCCTCGACCAACATCGACCCGCCGCGTTGCTCTCTGACCATGCGCAACGATCTTACCCCAGGACTAGTGATGGACCCGATCTAATTGCGGATTTTCCCTGTCCTACCCCTTGTATACACCTGCCGCTGCTCGCCCCCTCTCCCTCCCTTCCCTCCCCCGCCCCCGCCAGGCCGAACCAAGGTGCAAGGACACCACCCTCCGCTTCCTCACCCTCGCCAAAGTTCATCAGCCAATGCATGAGCCGATTGAAACTACTCACGATACACTACGACTCCCCACTGCTCATACACGATACGAGAATTTAGTAATTATTTGTTATATTCTTTCTGGGAATTATCGTAAATGTTCTACTGTGTGGGATTGGTTATTGAATGTAATATGAACGGGGTGGAGTTTTTATGGTGCCCGTTTTATATGTTAATTAATATGGAGCAGTGCTTTTAATGAGGAGTAAATACGGGATTGAATACCGAATGTAATATTGATATTACACAGTGGTGAAATATTGCGGGGCTAATTTTCGTAGAGAATAAATAGCGGGAGCGGGAGAGAAAGTGCGAGGGGAGCGCGAGCCGTCACGGATATCGCGTTGAAATCGAAGGACTTCCAGGGCGGAGAATCCGCTTTGAAATGGTTATTAATTGACGTTCTCGCGGCTGGCAGAATGGTCCACTTAGTGCCAGAGGCAGTGGCACACTTCGTCATCCTATCCCCGAAAACTATGAGGCGTTTAATTAACTCCAATGTGCCCTCTCCTCGGCCGAGCGAAGGAGAGGAATTCAGATGCAAATGCCGGTGACACGCCCACGGTTACGACCCTCTCTTCTTCCGGGATGAAACTCAGCCATCGCCGAAAACCGTCGTTGAGCCGAGGCGAGACTACTCTCCTCTCCCTCTCTGCCTCTCTTTCCCTCTCTCTCATTCCCGATATCTCGCCAACCACCGAGTCTACACGGGCTAAGAGATATTTAAATGCGAACGCCGGAAATATAATTCGTGCCCGCTGCGTCGAGAGCGGACTTATGTTCTTCAACAGCCGTAGCTAGGCTTCCCGAGGACTCCCCCGCCTTCACGAATAATCGTACGTGAGATTAGTGCGTGCGACAATCTGCTGGGATTTCATTTCCGAGCCAGGAACGATCCTATGGAAGCACCGATATCCTAATGTATTTGTGAAAAAAATAAAATTTGAGCTAGGGCTCTGAAATTTATATGACTTCTTCTTTAATGCAAGAAAACAATCCCCATCAAATTTCAGCCCTCGGAACAGTCGGAAAGACTAGAAAACATGGGAGGAACCTTCGGAATCAGATGAAATTCATTATTCAGGATCGGTTTTCAACGTGTTTTAGGTGGAATTCCGGCATTTCCCCCACAACATTTATGTTTTTTATCCGTTTTGAGAGACGAGCAATCGAAAAATCAAGCGTTCGTCCCGGTCCCAGAACCTTCGAAAAATCGAAAATTTTTGAAGGGGTATGCCTTAAAAAATTTGCGAAAAAATGAATTTTGAGCTAGGGCTCTGGAATTTTTTCTACTTTCTCCTCGATGCAAAAAAACACTTTCTACAAAGTTTCAGCCCCGGGAAAGGTCGGGAAGATAAAAAAACATGGCAAAAACCATTGAAATGAAATATTCCAGATCGGTTTTCCATGTGTTTTAGGTAGAATTCCGGCATTTCCCCCACAACATTTGTGTTTTTTTTTCGTTTTGAGACACGAGCAATCGAAAAATCAAGCGTTCATCCCGGTCCCAGAACATTCGAAAAATCCAAAATTTTTGAAGGGGTATGCCTTAAAAAATTTGCGAAAAAATGAATTTTGAGCTAGGGCTCTGGAATTTTTTCTACTTTCTCCTCGATGCAAAAAAACACTTTCTACAAAGTTTCAGCCCCGGGAAAGGTCGGGAAGATAAAAAAACATGGGGAAAACCGTTGAAATGAAATATTCCAGATCGGTTTTCCATGTGTTTTAGGCAGAATTCCGGCATTTCCCCCACAACATTTATGTTTTTTATCCGTTTTGAGACACGAGCAATCGAAAAATCAAGCGTTCGTCCCGGTCCCAGAACCTTCGAAAAATCGAAAATTTTTGAAGGGGTATGCCTTAAAAAATTTGCGAAAAAATGAATTTTGAGCTAGGGCTCTGGAATTTTTACCACTTCTTCCTCGATGCAAACAAACACTTTCTACAAAGTTTCAGCCCCGGGAAAGGTCGGGAAGATAAAAAAACATGGGGAAAACCGTTGAAATGAAATATTCCAGATCGGTTTTCCATGTGTTTTAGGCAGAATTCCGGCATTTCCCCCACAACATTTATGTTTTTTTTCCGTTTTGAGACACGAGCAATCGAAAAATCAAGCGTTCGTCCCGGTCCCAGAACCTTCGAAAAATCGAAAATTTTTGAAGGGGTATGCCTTAAAAAATTTGCGAAAAAATGAATTTTGAGCTAGGGTTCTGGAATTTTTTCTACTTCTTCCTCGATGCAAAAAAACACTTTCTACAAAATTGCAGCCCCGGGAAAGGTCGGGAAGATAAAAAAACATGGGAAAAACCGTCTAAATTAGATAAAGTCTATTATTTACGATGGCCTTTCAGGCTGTTTTCAATACAATCCCGGCTTTCTACCGGTGATTCTTTGCTTGCTGCTCGTTTTACCATACTATACGACCAATCTCCCGAGTTATTCTATTACATCGAGCCAAGGAAGAAGAAGCCTAAGAACTCTCGGGAGTACGGATCGTCTCGAGACCAGGCGGAGAGCGAATGTGTGAATCGAACGAATCGGGAAACGATCAAACCAACCAGCTTGTGTATCGGAGAGCGGGGCAAGATTTCCTTTATCGGAATCCGTGGACACGCTACGAGAGCCAGTGGTCAAACACAGAGCCCTCTCTCTCCCTCCCTCCCTCCCTCCTGCTCTCTTCTCTCGAGGGTCACCGGAAGAATACGCTATCCGAAAGCAAAGGAGAATGGTCCGCTGGCTCCGCAGGAATGACAAAGAGGGTGAACGATGAGGGAGTCGAAGGGTGGGTGGTGGTTCGGTGAGATGGTGAAAAGAGAGAGCGATCAACGGCTTTAGCGTTTGGGATTGCGGACAGGAGGAAGAAGGCCCGCTCCCGGATAAGATCCAAAGAAAGAGCGAGAGAGAGAGAGAGAGAGCGGGAGAGAAAGGGGATGCTGGGCACCAAAGTGGTGCCTGTGTGTGTGTGTGTGTGTGTGGCACCAAGAGAGCTGCTCGGACTTGCCGGGGGAGATCGACGGCTGGAAAAAAATTACTAAATCCTATCTGAATCAGTGGTCCATTGAGCGGTGGTTTGATATCGGCGGGGTATATCTCCTCGAGCCCCTTTCAAAGGAACCTCCGCCGCTCGCCCCGGCGACGAGCCAGCAGCAAGAGGAGGAAACAGCAGCAGCAGCAGCAGCATCAGGAGCCTGACGACGGGTGCGAGCGAGCAAGTTGCACGCTTGCGGAAAGAGAGAACTTTGGGGAGGAGGAGAGGGCTTATCCTGACAATACATCCTTCGCGGTAGCAGCGCGAGGGAGTGCCGACTGACAGACAGCTCCTGTCTACCGGATACCCAAGCAAAACCTACACCATCCACCCACCCAGCCCACCCCTCTATCAGCACCCTCCCCCTTCAGTATCGACAGCGATCCTCAAAGTATCCCGTTCGAAGGCGAAATGCGTACCGAGACAAACTAGGATTTCCTTCTCAAAGTACTTGGGAACATTTAAACTCTATTCCCGCAGCAGAGTTCATCTCTTTCCCTATCTCGCTTTGAATCTCAAATTGCTTGGGTGCTAATCTGCACTTTTCAATTGAAGGGAAGCCTGTCTAAAATATAGACAGCCAATCAGAGAGAAACAGAGAGAGAGAGAGGGAGAGAAGCACTTGTCTCGATTTGATCCAGAAGTAATGTGATAAAGCTCTCGCCGTGAAATCTACCCCTCCGACATTCCCTCGAATCAGGACGGTAGATTTAAAGGCGAAATCACAGTGGCGTTTTACGATCGCGGGTAAGAAATAAGGGCCATCTCGATTTCGATCGCTTGGCTTCTTGACGATCACTTGCAGTGCTGAGAGAGAGAGGGAGAGAAGAGCAAGGTAACGGGACACCCGGTAGAAATGGTAGCAGCGCGGTGGACAACGCGCGCGTTTTGCGGTGACAGAGCGTGTCTGATGGAGGGTTGTCACGGTACGGGAGCACCCCTCAGACTTCGATATTAAAGCCCTCCTAATATAAGAGCAAAAGCTTCGTACTCCACAACGGCGATATCCTCCTCTCTCCCTCTCTCTTTCTCTTCTATCGAAAGCGTTCCAAACCCCACACAGCCTCCTCGCCCACCGAATTTCTAGAGGACGAGGCTGACTTTTGTGTTGGATTCCCAAGCGAACTAGTCTAATACTTTGTGATAGAGAGAGAGAGAGAGGAGCTTGTGGATTTAGCTTTGAAACACGTATTACCGAACTCCATTAAAGTGTAGCGTCGAACCTACGCTAAGATCCACTAAGATCGTTTAGGGTGTTGGGAGGGAAAAATGTATCTTACGAGGGAATCTTGAAAGGGGCAGCCAGGGGACGTTTCATTAAGAGTCCTGATTAGCAGTGGCCTGGTGGTAACGAGGCGAGGGACGACTTGAATACGCGTTTGCAACCACGTCTCCTCTCCCTTTCCGCCCTACCAGAAAGCGTTCTAAGAAGCGCGCGTACGAAAGCGTGAACACATCTCCCGGGCGTTCGGCTTCCGTATCCATCTGACACGCGCCATTGACCACGAATGCACCGCCGATAGGGCATCGCATCCACCCCTGGTGTGGAAGGCCTCCTCAAAAATCAAGTTATCTCCATTGGCCGCGCGCGCGCTCGCTCGCGCGTCCGCCTCGCCTTTCCAATGAAACACGATCTCCGCGCGCACCGTGTACAGGCGTATACACTACTGCCTGGATTTATGAGAGAGCATCTCGCCTCCTGCGAGAGTCAAGCATGAGCTATTCCTCTTTTTATTACTCGGCGCGACAGGCCCCGCGATTTATGTAGCCTCGCAAGCGCGAGTACCAGATATATCGATGGAGGTGATCGACGCGATTTTATGATAATACTCGCAGAATATAAATCCGCCAGTGGATCTCCGCGAGGCGGAGAGGAGTCTACTTTGCGCGATTGCGTGGCAGATGAAGAATTCAAGATAAGTATGGTTTAACTCACCGCGAATCTCTCGCACCAGACACTCAGCCAGTTGATGTCCTTTATTTGGATGCGATCGGGAAGCTTGAGGATGATGTCGGTGTAGTTGTACGCCTGGAGGACCATCGGTTCCCTGCGACAGAGGAGAACACATGAAATGTATAACTGCACAGATTTTATTCGCAGGGCAAAGCGGAAAAAATTGCAAGATGTTTAAGAAGAAGTCTAATAAAGCGAGACTCGACTGATTCTCGTTTTATTAACTACAGTGGCGCGCGCGCGTGGCCAGGATTCATTCGGTCCAGCCTTCCTCCTGTTTTCATCCCCCCGAGTGGAGTCCCTGCTACACCACCCCCGGCATCACGCACAACAAGCTCTTTGAGTTTCATTTCATCCCTTGGTTACGGAGTGCCGCGCTCTCGACCATCGTTCAAACCCCAACCCCAACCCCACCCCCACTCCACCCACACACCCCTTTCTGCAATACCATCCCACAACGTTCCGTCTCTCCTTCCACTGGCGTTACGCGTGGTTTCCGTCGCTCGCTCGCTCTGCACCTTTTGTAGATCGTCCTTTCGATTCTGACCGCAGCATCCAACCCACCCCCTCCCTCGCAAACATCGCCCCACAATCGCGTGAAAGTAGATGCTGAGATTACATTTGCGTGCGAAACGAATTAACGCTGTGACGAAAAGCAAGGGTACGATTTCATTCTAATTATTTGATACATTAAGAGGCAAGTACTTCGCGATGCTACGTTTGAGTAGTGTTTTAATATGGCAGAGAGCGTGCGCGAGCTTTGCAAAGGGCGAAGCAGTACTGGCGCGAGATAATCACTAGACAAATTAAACTAGAAAATGCAGCGCGCTCCTGTGCGACACGTGTGTGTGCGTGTGTGTGTGCGGAACGACTGGAAATGGATGGCAATTATCCTGACAATTACCTGCCCTTTTCGACCTCGGGGTACGGAACAATGTAGCCCCCGGGGTGGGGCGTTGTGTCATTGCCGACCCAGAAATGGGCGGCTGGCCCGACGCCGTCGTAGCAGAAGCCTTTCACGAATAATGTCGAGTCGTCGACGGCGTACACCGTTCCCTTGATCCCATGGGAATACTCTTCTAAGTCGCCAATGAGCTTGCCGTAATAATTGGCCGAGTTCTTGCGTGGTTCTGAAACAGAAATAGAAAACAGACGTTAATCCAAGGATGATAGAAGATAATCGTCGAGTGATCTTGATTTGGTAAAGTTTGCTTGATCGATGACAGTTGAAAGGTCGATCGAGCGGATTGGGGAAGCCTTAAACGTCGTGGCATGGCATGTGAACTGAGAGCGTGGTATATCTTCGGGCACGGGAGAGGCAAGCGAGCGAGTGTGTGTGTGGTGCAAGTGGAAAGGGAAGAGAGAGGATGCGGCGGCGTTTCCCCCTCGTGGTACAGGTTGGACGCATCGGCGCCCCGATACAAAGCCGGGCGGTGGTTGCTCGGTTGCGCGGCCGATTTGCATGAATTTCATTTCATTTGCTCGACAGGCCCATAAAGCCCGGCGTTCCTGCTGCCGGCACTGGAGGTCGGAAGGGCCGCCGGCAGTCGAGATCAGAGAACGCTTACATGCCAGCTAAATCACGCCGATTGCCTACCCAATCCTCCTCCTCCTCCTCCTCCCATCACCCATCTCCCCCCGACTCCTCCCTCGCCGCCTTAAACAGCTTCTGGATTACAGGATACTCTTAACAGATCTCGGTGAAATCAGCAGAGCCAAGAATTCCCCGTCTTCACTTCCCACTTTCGCTTTTGCCTATTCTTAGTTCGGCGGAGCTTCCTCTCGAATATGAAATCGCATTGCACTCTGTGCTATCTTGCTTGGAATTAATAAGGGACACAATGCCCAACGGGGATTATAACAGGATCGAAGCGGATGCTTGTTAAGCATGGATGATTGGTCTCATTCAGGAAGGGATAGCGCTCGCTCGCGCTCGCTCGTGCTCGCGCGAGCAAAACCTTTTATTCCGCCGATATCGAGCTGGATATTTCTTCGAATCTCCAATCGGATTAATACGATTTCGGCATTAGCATTTATGTGTGACTGGCTGCCTGCTTCCGCGGCTGGTTGGCTGTTGCGTCAATATCCTCCGCGAGATTCCAGTCGATGCTAATATATTCCCGAAGCGTGAAATAAAAAGTGGGGAATCGGGGCTAGAAAACTGTGAACTCCGCGGCATTTCAAGCCGCAAAGAGCAGCTGACTCAAGAGCGGTGGGATTTCGTCAGGAATCCTAGAAACGTCCTTCCAACAAAAGGAGAGACAGAGACAGAGATAGAGAGAATGATCTTGGTGGGGTGGAGCAGCTTTTCCATTATCATCCGATTAAAATCTCCCCCAATTAATTCCGATTGAACTTGGCGGCGGCGGAGGAGAGGACTCGGCCGGTGGCCGCTGCGATAATTAACACGTCGTTGCTGTGCCGGTCTTTAGCCGAAATGCCGAGTCGAGGCTTTTAGTGCACCCTTCTTCCCCATTCAGCACGAGGGAAAGAGGCTGCTGAGCCGATTCTGACGATGTATGCGCGCCGCGTACACACCATCAGCCACCACTCGTACACACGCGCACAGACACACACACACACAAACACTCATCAACGAGAGAGAAAGTGCTAGGAGAGGTTGGCGGTGGGTTCTTCGAGCGAGTAGTCCATCGTGATCGAGGCACACGCTCCACACCCCATTGCCGTGGCAGGATATTACGGTGATGCGACAATGAACGTGAATACGATCGCTATCTGGCCACCGCTGGATGGGGCGACTAGCCACCCTCACGCAGACCGAACCCTCACAGAGAAAGCCGGCACCGTCAGTAAAAGAGTGAGAGAGTGGAGGAAGTTGGTGCGAGTGGGTCGGTGGACACAAGTAAAATGTCAGTCAGAGAAAAAAGGCACCTTCACCGCTGGGAGATCTAGCGATCCCAGCCACGGACAGGAAAAACGCCAAGAGTTTCTACATAATAATCCGCGTACACATGCGAAGGCGAGAAAGCGTGTGAAAGGAAGCTTGGAAATGTTTAGCGTGGAGCGAAGTGAAGCTACCCGTTGGATGTACAACAGTGAATGCGTCCTTGTATAGGTGTGACTGAGGAGAGGGGAAGCGAGCGAGGGAGCGAGCGAGAGAGAGATTACACGCCGCCACCCAAACTACCCCCGACTGGTGCTTAAACCGCCTCCCCTTTTATTATGGGCCGCGACGGTTATTGGATTGTACCGTGCTATTTGTTGCCTGCCACGCTAATGGATCCATAATCACCGGGACGAATTAACGTGCTGCGACGACGACGACGACGACGACAGCAGCAACAGCAGCCTTGCAGGCCCCCTGCCACTGTTTTAAACACGAGAATCGCATCGCGTTCTTATTCACGGTGTCTGAAGATTCAGCGATTCGCGGGACTGAATGATCCCTTGAATGACGATCGTAACACGGGAGTAACCTTGGTCATTAGCGGCTAACGCACTCACGTACGAACCGATTAAGAGCCAACACCTGGCGGTGGTGGCGCGCGCCAGTGGATTGCGCCGCCGCTAGTCAGACAAGGTTACATTAAGCGCTGTGTGTTGCCAGTAGTGGCGCTTGGACATTCGATGATTCCGGCGTCAAGTATCGAGAAAAGGCGTCTTAACGGCGACGGCGGCGGCGGCGGCGGCGGATGTCAAGTGACGTGGTGGACGGCGAGAGAGGTTCGTCTGAAAGCAGGATATGGTGCTCGAGCGCGATCGAGGGAGGTTTGGTCAACATTTGAGAGGGGCAAACATTGCCCGCGCCTCGCCACTCTCTTCCAGGATGAGCGATCGCCACTCACTCTCTCTCCCTCTCTCCTCCAACTATCTGTCCGTCAATGAGAGAGCGAGAGAGGGATGCTGGGAGGATTGCGCATAGGTCCACCGAATAGCCGTTGCACGCTTACACGGACACTCATATATAGGATCGTCTAAGGCTGCCGAGCGGGATATGCCGCGCGGTGCGGGGAATACCTTAGCCGCGGGCAGTCGGGGGGGCACAAAGCATATTGCATGTGCTCCAAATACACAATTGCCGAGAGCAAGAGAGAGAGCGAGAGCGAGAGAGAAGATTGGTGCGGAGTGTAAGGCTGGCGGGGTTCGTTACCTCTCTCGGGGGGCGTCGATGGTCTTTGCTCTTTCGATCGCGATTCAACGGATCCTCCGGGGCCCTCCGGCTACTCGTTTAATGAGGATAGTCATGAAAAATTCACTCGTTATCTTGCCCCGTTGTGCCGCTCCACCGCCTTCTCAACTACTCTCTCTCTCTCACTCTCTTTCACTCTCTCTCTCCCTTTCCCGCTCTCTCGCTCTGGATCTGGCTGGCTCTCGAGCGCCCGCACCGGCCTTTCACAGCGAGTGGCACATTTCTGCGGGTTCTCGATATCGGGCTATCGAGCCACGAGCACTCTCCAAGCACGGTTTCACTGGAAAATTATGTCGGATACTATAGCAGCCACCGCCAGACGCTCCGCTGCCGTTATACCGTTCGGTCATGTATCGGGGGAAGCGGGGCGGGGCGGGGTGAGCAGCGCGTGATTAACTGTTGAATTAATTATGGATCAATGTTTCCCGGTGGTTCGACGTAAACTATACGCGGCCACTGTGTGTCGGCTTGTGTTCGCCGCTCCGGTATGTTTAATAATGCCTTGATTCCAGTATCTAATACGTTTAATCGGATGATACTTGTTTGTCGTATGGGAAATCTGTATTGGTGGGGAATGAATTGTGTGTGTGTGAGTGAGAGAGGAGGCAGGGTTGTATGTGTGAGTAAGCTGTTCTGTACTCGGGTTAGATGGAGAGTCGAGTATGGGTAGTGAAGGCTCGCGAGAGCGATAGACACGGCTTGATGGACAGGTAAGAGGCGTGCAAGTTTTTCGAAGCGGCATCGCCCATTGTTCGGCGGTGAAGAGGGCGCATAGAGGCAGAGGCGTGCAGGAGAGGGCTAAGAGCAAATGGAGAGCTTACGAGAAAAGGAGAGCAAAGGCGGGAGGAGGAGGAGGAAATGGAGGGATGCGGACGATGAGGTCGGAAGAGATGAAAGAAGTGTCGAAGAGGCGAAGAAGCGAGAATAGGAAGAAAGAGAGAGGAGTTCTCGAGGAGGAGGAGGAGGAGGAGGAGGGTTAGAGCTGCTCCTGGTGACTTAAGACGTTAACGAGACTAACCGGATTCATCGGCGACGCCGACGAGGAAGAGGAGAGAAGGTGGCTGGCTGGCGCGCGAGCGCGAGCGGGGAGGAAAGGCGAGTAGTAGCGGGTGGCACTGATTTTAATCAAGATATGGCCTGGCAGCAGCCAACGCCGGATCAAGTGAGCCAGGCCTTATCGATTTTCTAAGTGCTCCCGACCGAGAACGAGTGACACTGAGCGCGCGAGAAATGCACACCCCCCCAAGAGAGTACGCGAGCGAAGGTTCGCCTACGATGATTTCCAACTGACAAAACTCCGATGCAACACCACCAACCGTGCCATCCCCTTCCAACCTTCCCCCTCTCCTCAGGAACAGGTCAATAACTACCTGCCAACTTTCCCATAAATACCCAACCCTCGAAACTTTACGATCCCACCGACATCTCTTAATCCTGCCGGAACTTTGCCTCGCTCGAAATACACTTTTCTAGTAATTTACATCTACCTGAAGTAGGAGCAGTAGCTACCTGTCCCGGCGCTTTCATAATCCCTGGGAAACTCTATGTGTCACTGGGATTGGTAACCAGCAGATTCTAGCGGAGGTCGAAATTCTCTCGGCAGGCCTCTAATCCTTGAACTGATTCAGCGGGTGGGAAAAGGTGAGCGCGGACGGTGCGACTTAATCCGGATAATTGTCGTAGACAAGGCAATCTCTTAATTGATCGGGCCCAGACAGCCGAGGGCGACAGAGAGAAAGCGACAGAGAAAGAGCGAAAGAGAGAGAGAGAGTGTCTTCTTGCCAGGGCGGCAAGAAGAGAATACGAATGATATTTTTTGTCGTTTGTCCGTTAAGAGATTAAAGCCTAGGGGTGGCGTACGCGTACGCGCGCGCCTTCGTTCGGTCCGCTTCGTTTTAGAAGCATTATACTCTCCGGGGAGGAGGAGGAGAAGGAGAGCGGGGATCAAGAGGTGGTGAGGGAGGTTCTACAGTCGAATGAGAGAAGGTTCGATAGGATCAAGTTCCCGCAGGAGAGGAGCGCGACAAGGAGACAAACATAGAATGCTGCGAGTGCGACTTAAGCATCGGGCGAGGTGGGCTTGGAGAAGAAATCAGGAAAAGATGAAGGTAAATGAAGAGAGAAAGTGAGGGCGAGGAAAAGGCGGAGGGACGAAGAAGAAGGAGAGAGAGAGAGAGAGGAGGGAGCTACTACTACTGCTCTCCTGGATGGACGGAGAAGGTGGTGAGCTTGGCATCAGCGGATAGATGAAAAAGAAGAGAAGGAGACCGTGAAGAAGAGGGGCGGTCGACCGGGGGAGGAGAGAGAGAGAGAGAGAGAGAGTATTGTAGAGAGAGGGCATGCTGAGCTTGCAGAAAGGGTGCTTGGTGATGCGTACCATAGCTACCTCGCCAAATGCATTAAGACCACCCTCCGGCGCCCGACCACCCCCTCTCGCAATATCGAACTGACTGTACGACTTGTGCTCCGTGGACAGGATGCACGCGTACACACGCTCCATTCTCGCACCTCGCTGCCTTTTCAAAGCACCGTGCACCTCTCTCTCTCTCTCTCGCACACAGACACTTCTCTTTATCTTTCGCTCTAGGAAAAAGTAGAGGTTTGACTTTGCCAAGCAAAATGATCGTACACGGTGAACGACTGCTTGACACGCGAGAATTCGCTGGGAGCCGCTGGCAGGGAAATGCCAAAGTAGAAATCGAACCTTCTAATACAGGTTAGTTTGTTCGCTGGAGTTTAAAGCGACACGGGAGACTCCGGTCGGACTGGTTTCTCGATCCGAGAGGGGATTATTTGTCGAAAGATTCGGCCGGCGCGGCGAGCTCGTAAATGTATCGGGCGAGAATGGGAGAAAGGTGGGAGGGTGGGAATTGCGGGGAAATAGGACTCGTGCCGAGGAGAGCGTGTCCGGAGCTCAGGAGCCGCTCGGCAAATACAGTTGGCGGAGGAGCGAGTAAAATAAAGAACACGGCTTAAGGAGACTCGACAAATGGCCCGCCGCTTCTTCCCGCGCCCGCTCCCGCCTCGACTTACTTCCTCCTTTCTTACCATTTCGATTCCCAGTGATTTTTCAGTCCCGCTCGCTCGATATTTCTTACAGAATACCACGACTTCTCTCCCCGTTGCTAATATCGTTCACGGTGTGCTTTTTGCCACGAGTGATTTGTATCTAACAATCTAGCAGGGGTGGCGGCGCGCACTGCCCGCTAAGTGGACAGTTATGCCACACGAAATTTATGCCTCGATATACTCTGCCAGTGTTATTATCGATTCGCTGCCTATCCCAAAGGTTTCTTCGTGGCGCGCGCTCTTGCTCGCTACCCCACTGGGATTATTATCTGCGATCATTAGTTTGCCCATTAGAAGCGAGCTCTCAGTTCGGGACAATACAGTCGACTTAAGGGGAGCTTGTATCTTTCAGATGCTATCTGAGACGGACTTTTAAGCCGGCTGTGCGTGTCCTCCGCGCGCGCGCGCGCACCGAGCGGACACTTTTCGACAGGGGAGGCAAACACTTAAAGCTATCAATTTCTATAGAACAAAAATCTCTCCCCACCCTCCTCGATCATTGGGTGGAAGAAAAAAAAGGGCAGAGTTAACTGGGGGTGTTGGAAATGATTTCGAAGAAATTTGGAAGGAAGTGTTGGGATCGAAGTGCCGATAGAAATTGGCAGGATAAACGACGGTGATATCTGTCGAGGGGTGGTGGACAGGAGAGGATGCCAAGGGGGATGTGTGGTACGTGTTATGGGGAATGAGAGAGGAGCGTGTCTCCGACTGGTGTTTGAGTTCCACTGCGATATGAATGTCTCCCTATGGGGATGTTCTCGCATATCGATTGGAATGAGGTGGCAACCCTCTCTCTTTCTCCCTATCGGTGTAGCCACGTGTCTACGTCCTGCTTCAAGCATCCCCGAACAGCCAACATGAATTTCGTGAGAGAGGGAGAGCGAGAGAGAGTGCTCGAAATCGTCGGGGAGGAGAAGAAGGGCTAACACGCGTGTGTGTCCCGGGCGATGACGCGCTCACGCCGGCCGTCGGACACCCTCGCCTCCTTCGGGATAATGATATCGTGCCGGAACATTTGTCACGTGCTCGCATAAAAGCGACTCTTCTGCATCGTGAATATCGGCGGCGGCGGCGGCGCGCGTCTTCCCTTAGGCGTCCCAGACGCCTCTATAATCGAACGTCAGAGAGAACCGGATCGACTGACCACTTATTTCCCCCGGAGACGAGTCATTCTCGAGAGTCACTCGCTTCGTCGAAAGGTACTTCGCACCACCACCCACCCCTCAACAGGTAAATGACACATTGTCCATGTGAAAGGAAGATAACTACAAAATAAAATGGCAAGACTCCAAAGAATGGGAGTAACTAACTATTATGCAATCGTTGGTTAAATTCTTCCAAGGAGGAAAGAGGGATAAAGGATAACGCTTTGACAGCCAGTCGAGATTATCTCTGTGAGAAGTTAGAAACGATTGCGAATAAAGGGAATCTCTTACGACACGATTGGAAAGGTGAGAGGAGGTTTGATAAGGTTTCGTTGGGAAGCTGGGTAGGTTCGCGATTATCCTTATGTCCTTTGTGGCGGTGGTATCGATTGAAGTATCGGGGCGAGATTGGAGTATGGATCTCTCTCTCTCTCTCTCTCTCTCTCTCTCTCCTGGTAGGACAAGTGTGGGAAGGGCAGAGGGCTGCTGCTGGCAACATTATCGCGAAAGGACTGTGAATCGCAGCATCGCCGATACACCACCACTACCAGCACAACCAGCACCGGCAATACCATTCCATTAGTTAAATTGTTTCCCTGATACGTGCGCGGCGCCGCCGCACTCTTTGACTACAGTGGCGGTGCTGCTCTCGCGGGGCTTCGTTTCGCTTCTCCTACAAAGGAACACCCTTCGAGCCACCGACACATCCCTTCTCGATGCTGTGACCAAGCGAGAAGATAAGAAACTGGAGAAAGTAGAGCCGTAAGAAAGAGAGGAGAGACTAGCTGAGAGGGTCTGATCATTTGATTGCGGATAGATTAAGGTATCGGGCGGCTCCTGGACACACAAGCGTCCCCACGATACAGCGTCCCGACGCTTTCCAAGCCGAGGGGATTTTTTTTTCTCTCCCACCGACCGAAAGAAAGAAAGGGAGACAGGCCGACGAGATAAATACGCGCGAGAGAGGAACAATCACGCGGCAGATAGAATTGGCGGTTCTCTTTCCTTCTGTTTACTCGAGGAATCGATAAGAAGGCCTTGCAGACGGGAGCTTTTCCGGAACGGGAATCCTCGCTCGCCGGATTGCCCAAGCGGTAACAGTCGAAGGGGCGCTGACATATTGGACGTGGGATGCGAATTCCTCGACATGGGGAAAGGAACTCCTGTCGAAGCTAAAGCGAATCTTCACGAAAACGTAATGCCAGCGAGAACTTTCCAGGCAGGGTTGCGTTTCGAATATAGTTGGCTTTTGCCAAGTTACGCGGGGGGCAATTTGACGATTGCACTGGCCACAGGTGGAAGATATAAGCGATTAGTCGGATGGACAATCCAAGAGAGGAGGTTCGTTATCCCAATGGTCGAATCGGACGTTTACATCTATTAAGCGGAGGCCGCAAACTTTGGGGATGCGTCTCGACGCTGGTAGGAGGACGCACTCGCCAGCAGCAGCCGCTGAGCCGCGCCGCGCCGCGCCGGTTGGGCCCGCTGGGAGTCACGCATCTGGCGAGCTCGAGCAACAAGTACTTACACGCATTAAACGTGCACACTGCTCAGACACACAGGGCTGCCGGCAATTACTCCGAGTGGCCTGTCTCCATACATACTCGAGTACATCATCGACTACGACCACCGAGCCTCCCACAGCCATCTCGCATCCTTCCCCACACCGCGACACGTGCCTCTTTGCATTTTAATTATACGCCAATCGGAGGGTGGACACCTTGGAGAATAGCGGATTCAATTAACTCGGCCTTGAGAAGCGAGGATAACTTGGCGGGAGACGGAACAATGCTGGGAACGATGACCAAGAGGCAAAGACTCCGACTAGGCGAGGCTTCGCTCGAGGCTACGCGCCAGCCAGCAGATTTCATCACTCGGCAGACGCGAATTCCGAGCATTCGGATTTGCTCGCATCATTCCCACTAATTCAGATCATGGACAGAAGGCTGACGCGATCCCGAATTCCATGATTGCGAGGTTCTCAGTGTTACGATATTCACTAGCGATTATTTTTATTGGTGCCAAGGTGGATCGAAGGACGATGACTTCAGGACTTCCTGCGTGGAAGCATGGAATATACGAATTTCCGCCGGTACATGGAATAAACTGTGGCGAGCGAGAGAGATTCGAGTTGTAGGGTTCGTTGAAATGGGAGAAATAAAGAGGGAAATGGGGGAGAAGAGGAGGTCGAGGAAAAGTTGCTCGATTACTCTCGCAACGAATAGTAGTGACCTCATAATCCCATCGGTGAGCGAGCCTTCATTAGCCGCTCTTTCGACCACACGAGATTCCTTTCCGCGTCTTTCCTCCTTTCCAGCCAACTGGACTTCTAATTAAATCCAGCCACTTCAAACTACACAGACAACGAAAAGAATCTCCAGAACAATACCATCTCGATTTTCTCTCGCTGACCATTAATAAAACTGGCCGTCTAAACGTCATTTTAACGTGGCTGGCCAAAAACTAGATAAATCCAAAAAGTCTGTCACTATTTAGAGGGAAAAAATGGCGCGTGAAAATCGGCGAGTACGGTTTTATCTGGGCTCGCACGCGTCGAGCGCGTCCAGAGCGCAGTGCTACATCGAGCCAGCATCGGAGAGAGCTTCCTCCTGGTATACAGGGGAATTATACGTCGAGCGAGAGAGGATACACGAGAGTGAGGATCGAGGCGAGTAGTGGGATGCTGGCTGACGATGGTTGTACACCGGAAAAAGCTCGGCGAGCTTACAGGCGATGTGCTGCGCACATCTGTGTGTGTGTTACCGGGCAAGTAGCGGGTAATCTGTAAGCTTGACGATCGAGCACAATCGAGCTCGATTCGCTGACCCGGAAGTAATCCGCGACGAAAAGATGGAAGGATTGAGAGAAAGGGCAGAGAAGAGGGAGAAGAGATCCTGCACTCGCTGGCTCGCTCGCCCGCCTTTATACATATATGTACAGGGTGAGTCACTTGCCTTTGAATCACCACCAAAAATGGGATATTTTCGGTGGTCAAAAATATGAGGAAAAAAAAATTTTGAGCTAGGGCTCTGGAATTTTTTCTACTTCTTCCTCGATGCAAAAAAACACTCCCCACCAAATTTCAGCCCCGGAAAAGGTCGGGAAGTGATGAAAACATATAAAAAACCGTTGAAATCAAATATTCAAGATCGGTTTTCCATGTGTTTTAGGTCGAAATCCGGCATTTCCCCCACAACATTTATGTTTTTTATCCGTTTTGAGACACGAGCAATCGAAAAATCAAGCGTTCGTCCCGGTCCCAGAACCTTCGAAAAATCGAAAATTTTTGAAGGGGTATGCCTTAAAAAATTTGCGAAAAAATGAATTTTGAGCTAGGGCTCTGGAATTTTTACCACTTCTTCCTCGATGTAAAAAAACACTTTCTACAAAGTTTCAGCCCCGGGAAAGGTCGGGAAGATAAAAAAACATGGGGAAAACCGTTGAAATGAAATATTCAAGATCGGTTTTCAACGTGTTTTAGGTAGAATTCCGGCATTTCCCCCACAACATTTACGTTTTTTTTCCGTTTTGAGACACGAGCAATCGAAAAATCAAGCGTTCGTCCCGGTCCCAGAACCTTCGAAAAATCGAAAATTTTTGAAGGGGTATGCCTTAAAAAATTTGCGAAAAAATGAATTTTGAGCTAGGGCTCTGGAATTTTTTCTACTTTCTCCTCGATGCAAAAAAACACTTTCTACAAAGTTTCAGCCCCGGGAAAGGTCGGGAAGATAAAAAAACATGGGGAAAACCGTTGAAATGAAATATTGCAGATCGGTTTTCCATGTGTTTTAGGTGGAATTCCGGCATTTCCCCCACAACATTGATGTTTTTTATCCGTTTTGAGACACGAGCAATCGAAAAATCAAGCGTTCGTTCCGGTCCGAGAACCTTCGAAAAATCGAAAATTTTTGAAGGGGTATGCCTTAAAAAATTTGCGAAAAAATGAATTTTGAGCTAGGGCTCTGGAATTTTTACTACTTCTTCCTCGATGCAAAAAAACATTCCCCACCAAGTTTCAGTCCCGGAGAAGGCCGGGAAGTCCACCAAAAAAATAAGGGCTAGGAGAGTTCTGATTCAAAGGCAAGTGAATCACCGTGTACGTCGATGTGATCCTACGCGGGCTGTACTCCAAACCGGAAGAGAGCTTATGGGATACTTGAGAATGGACTTGCCGCCGAGGATGATGATATTGTCCGATCGACGAGATTCCTCGAGTACCGCGCCAGCTTTATTCCCAGGCTACATGTACGCACAGCCCTCCTCCCCTTTTTCCCTCAACACAGAGACGAAGAGAACGAATTCCGCACTCGCGACCAAGTTATCCCGGAAGTCTGGGCGCCCCCGCCGCCCGCCATCTCCCTCTCTCCTCTCCCTCCTTTGACCGCTGACTCTAGCTTTTCGACGGCCATTGTTCCACCCACGAATTCACTTGCTAACGAAAGCCCGGAAAATCCGACTGGCGCGTGATGCAGTCCTCGCAACGCGGTTAACAGAATTACCAACGGCGAAAGAGAGAGAGAGAGGGAAAAAAAGGAAGGTGGTCTACAATTAGAGTAGAGGAGATATTTCAGTAGGAGAAACGAGTCCCAAGGTGAGAGGGAACAGTGGTTTGCCCGTGGGAGAAATCCGAGGTAGTTGCGAGTAAAGGTTTATCCTCGACGCGGGTCCTTGATTCGACTTAACGATGGCCCAGAAATTTCGTGCGACCAAGGAAAGGATGACCTTGGGGCCGACAAGCCTCGAGTCTCGCTCTCTTTCGAGCAAAGTAGGTCGAACGCGTAAGATGCTGCTATATTCCCATGCAAGCGATTACCTGGCAAGACTCGGTTCGATCCTGCATTTCGTTTTGTCCCGATTCTCTTCTGCTAGCTGTGCGCGAGTGTATCACGTAAACGTTTCATTCAATTTTAATCGCGACCCGAATACCGTTGGGATTCCAAACGACTGGTGGAAGAAGGGAGAGTAGGAGCAGCATTCGAAAAGTGCAAATCGCGCCTCCGCTCGTTTCCAAGCCTCCCCCGCGGCCGCTCTAGTACCCGATAGCCCGCTGCCTCCCCCAAGCGAGTGCGCGCATGGGGAGAGAGCACGATAATCCCGATAAGCTGCTAAACGCTAGCAATTTGAGCACCGGCATCTATATATATCTCGAGAAACAATATTCCTCCTCTCCTCGGCTCCAAGCCTACCCGAATCCCCCCCAAGAGAGAGAGGGAGAAAGGGAGATTATTCGTACAGGGTGGTCCGAATGAATCAACTTCCTCTCAGCTAACAAAAGCCCGTATCAGACTTATCTCTTAATTGCCACTCGTCGAAACTAGCGACGACATTGAAGCGTCATTAGCTCGGTGATGAGCATGAGTGCCACTGCCAAGCGTGACTAATAGATTGCCAGGTGTAACCGTGTCCACCTTTTCCGCCAGTCTGTACAGTCCGACGCCCGCCATTACGAAATTTCCGCGGTATGCGAACCACCTGAGCATGGGCGCGCGCGCGCGCGCTCGCTCCTAGCATTTGCTGTTCCAATCCAGCGTTTCCACGAGCAACTCTGGTCTCGAGCAGTGATCGCAAGAGCGTAGAGTTCGATTGCGGACCGGTTAATAACCCCGGCGATCTAACGCGTGTTCTGGAAATTAAGAAGCGGCTACAAAGGAGTCTGGGTTGTCGTAAGGAGACGAGACTCGGCGAGAGTAAAAGAGATACTGAGAGGGGAGACAAGGGAGACTGAAGGGAAAAGGGTACTAAGGAAATAAGAGAGGACTGAGAGCTCTCCGAAAAGCAAGTGCGAGGAGGGAGGAGCGGGGGGCATCGAGAGTTGGTGCGAGAGAGGGAAAGGCAGTTCTGATAGAGAGCGATGAGAGAAACCAAGGAGAGGAGAGCAGGAGTCAGTGATGCGGAGTGAAAGTCCTCGAGTAAAAACCAGGCCACGGCTTCGTATCTCGCGGCGGGTAACACAGCACACGGCCATTATGCAATTACGGGGACGCATTTGCGCCACACTCGCGTCGGAGAGGCCGACGCCGTGTCTTTTTCGTGGCGGAGTGCGCGCCGCTGCCCGCTTGCCCGCACCCTCCGCACCGTCCTCGTTTCCCCTTGGCGCAATTTCACCGTCGCCACTGCCAATGGACAATTTTCGACAATTGCCCCCGTTAACTAATAAATACTACAATGGCAATAATTAAAAGGCCAGACGATCGCCACGGCCGCGGCGGCGGCGGCGAGACTTCCACGCGACGGAGAACTTTGTCTGCTGCTTGAACTGATTTATAAAGGAAGAAATAGTGGCGCGCGACATTAATTCATAGCTGGCGCGCAACTAATTATCGGGTTGCCACCGGGAATTGGAATGAATAATGTGGGACGGCTCTGATTGTTTCGAGGATCTTAATTAGACTGGCGGCAACGAGGGTATAATGGCGGCCTGGTTGCCGGCAGTATTGCTGGTGCGACAACGTCAACTTACCAGAGTGCGAGGCGACGACACAGGCGAACAAGAGCAGGCCGGAAATGAGTCGCAACGGGGACGCATCCATTTTTCGGTGACGGCTCCAGAAAGGGGCCCAGACTCTTCTTCCGGAGCGCAGGAGAGGAGAGACACGAGTCTGCTGGCGCTAGTGCTCGCGTCGGCCAAGATCCCACATGCACACACACACCAAACACACCCGCGCACTTAGACTCGATCTGGAAAATGAACAAAAAGGAACACCTTCAAGTTGTTGTTGTGTTAAACCCACCGGCGGCGGCGGCGGCGACCTCCCCGAGACCTTTGGCACACCCCTTTGCCCGCAATTTATTTGTCTTCGAGTTCCTGTCGATTTTTTCCCTCTAACGCCCCCCTCTTTCTCCCTCTCTCTTTCTATCGAATCTTCTCTTTTTTCCCCTGATCGAACCGTACTCTTTCACGATGATTTACGCTCGCGCCCGACTCCCGGAAGTGTCGAGATATTAACTGAGACTTAAAGTATGAAAGATCGCTGGTACCCCGGAAAAAGGTATTGGGTGACCGCACGTTCTCAAAGTGGACGGCAAGTGTTCGAAATGAAATGGGAGCATGGGGGGACCGCGGGAGGCTATGATCGTAAATAGTTGGATGATGAAACTAGTTGAGGGGATTATATTGATAGCGATACTTAACTGGAAAGAATTAATTGGATAGAAGAAAAGGAGAGTGGAGGAGCAGGTGTGTGTTTACAGGCGGCCGGTTGAACAACGACTGACAGGGAGAGAACAGAAATTCGCCATCGCTCCTGGAGCGCACACCTTTCACGTGGCCGACGGTGTTGTGCCGTTGGAAAAAAGGGCTTCAACCATCCTGTATAGGTTGGTGCTTGACCTCGAGAGAACGCACCGAATGACCGGTTTCCTATATGTACTTTCTATCTGACTCTGCCCACCTGATTCTCCAATGGAATATTCCTAATAATAAAACTCTACTACTCCGCCTCTTCCCGAATCCCGACGATAATACGATTCACCTTACGAATTATCACTCGGCGAGAGCACTCGACTATGCCAGACTTAACTCGAGGAAGAAAATGAGAAAGTCGAGGTGTACCCTATCGAAGAAACTGTTGGCAGAGCAGAAATCTCATCCGATCGTGACGAGCATACTCGAGGAAATAGATTCCTCAAGATCGAACGAGAGCTCTCAGCTATTATTACGCAAGGAATATCCGTGAGCATTCCTTTTAAATTGTCTACCTGTTTACCATATTTCCGTGACGGCACCGACTGCTCCGCCGATCGCATTTCTCCCACTTCGCCTGATCTTATCCACTAGGAATTATTAAACCGGTCCTCTGTCCAAATTCTCCTCGCGGAAATAACATGCGACATAAAAAAAGACACGCGGCAGGATATAACATTCTAGAAAAAGGAGTTGCAAAAAAAAAACGATCTCGACGGTGTCAGTTGGACTGACGACGAATCAGGATATCTGTTTCGAGAACAGCCAATAATAAATTCATGATATCTAATACAGCGGGGCAGCGCCAGAAAGAGTTTCACTGCTCGAATATTGCGGGCACGTAGACGCGTTAATGAAAGTTGCCGGGAACGCGCTAGATGCGAGCAAACTAGAATCGCACGGTAATGCAAGCGCCAATTAAAATGCTAGCGTCGATGCCAGCTCAGTCCATTCACACGCTTGCACTCGGATTATTTAATGGGAAGCGAAATCCAATGAGGGCCGCCTCGCGGATTTGCCTGGAGAAATTTATTAGCTGGATTCGATGATTCGATGATTCGACGATTCTTGTTCATTGATAAATGCTATTCTCTCTGATGGACTTACGCGAAAAAGTGAAGGTTCGTCGGCGTTTGTGTGAATGGCGAGCTGGCTGGCACAGACGCGCACGAGTGGACTAGGTTCGTACGCGGACGTTCTGCGCCATCTTCCACAATGATTTCCTCGACGCTCCGCGAATCACTTCTACGCCAACTGTCATTCGCCAACCGACTATTAATATCAGGGAACTCGACTTCCCTAGCGTGGAATGCAATCTCAGCAACTAATGAACTCGAATTAGTTGAAAGTTTAGCCAGGGAGACATAAGTCATTGCACAGTGAGCAATTCTACTCATTTCTCGAACCAGCGAACGGTGTTAAAACCTAGCCAACCATTTGTTCGTCGAAAATGAAAGTTAAACGTTTCTTAGAATACCATAACTGTTTAATTATCCCTTCTAATATTACGAACTTCGCCATAGAAGAACATTACGGACTTGTAACATATCCGTAACAATTTTCTACGACTTTTAAACCTAAAATTGCCGTTTCCCAAAGCCGATACAGTACTTTAAAGGTATTCCCAATCTTCTAAAGCAGATTCCACGGGATGCCAGACTGATAAAGCGTGAAAGTGCGAGGTAATCGATGATCCCCTTACATTCTAATTGCGTCGCAGGCCGTTCCTCCTCGATTTTCTTCCTCATTCCAACCACATATCACGGCAGTGCCGGCGACCTCCACGGGGGCACCAATCTCCCGTCAGGGAGCACAAGTAACGGATTTCCGGTGAGTACTAGGACCGACGCGGCGCGCCAGTCTCGACGCCGACAGGACTGGTAAAACGGGACTCCTTGAACTCTGCCGAGTGATGAGGGCTAGCGTTATGTTCTCGGCGGGAAAATGGGCCAGCCGAGTGGGGAACACGGCGCGGCCCCGAAGACCTCGTCGACGGTGTTCCGGGCCCGACTCAACACCAAAGCGATCTTCCTCTGCCGAGGGACTTTCACTGATACCAAAGGAAAACGGAGCTGGTTCTTCTTGTCAAGGTTCGAGAGGAGAGGATGGAGGGGCGGGCGCGGGCGCGGGAGCGGAAGGAGGTGGATTAAGGTGGCAAGGTCGTCGCTGATGGAAAGGGCAGGCGTTCGCAAGGGTAGGAAGAATTGGTAGCAGGGTTTGCGCTGCTGGTAGTTGGAGTTGCAGCAGGTTTCGAGGAAGGTTATATGAGGGTGGGCCTGAAAGGGGGAACGCGGGTGTTGAAGTCAGGGCCGATGCCGCGGCGAGGAGCTCGCGCACCACCGGCTGCTGCGTGTCGAGGCGAGCGCGCGCGTTTTCGGGCCGTGAGAGGAGACTGAGCGGCGAGCGAGGGAGCGAGCGCGGCGTAGGGCTAGCTGCTGGCAGGCGAGCAGCCGCGCAAGCAAAGCGCGCCCCGGACATGTATTGGCGGCTGGGTAAGCTCCACCTATCGCCTGCCAGCGTGGGAGGGCTGAAGCTCGACCCCGAGCTTGCGCCCTCCGCCTCCGCCTCCGCCGCGCGCTATCTACTAGCGGAGTACGCGCCGCACCGCGCCGCCGGGCGCAACCCCTTCCTTCCCTTTTTTCCCAACTTTCGAGCTTCCAGCAGACCTCTCTCTATCTCCCTGCCAACTTCCACCCTCCCAACCCTCCCAAACCACCCCTCCTCAACTGACGACCCTTCCGCCGACGACGCGTCGGCCTACTCTCACCACCACCGCCCCCGGAGTGCATCTGCACCCTGTCCCACCTCTCCCTCTCCCTCTCCCTCTGTCTCTCTGGAAGCCGAGGGAGAGCGAGAGATTTAGCCCGGGCGAAAGAGAGACGTCCTCCGGGCGTACGCGACTCTGCTTGGCCAACATGGACCAACACAGAGAGAGAGGGAAGAGGGAAGAGGGCCGTGATACTGATGGGTCCAATAGCCCGGTGTTTCGATATCTGCAGCCTCAATTGCGACCTGATAACCTCGCGACGACGGGGCCACCCTCGATTGTAGTTTTTCCCACTACCCGGCCAGCCAGCCAGCCAGCCAGCCAGCCAGCCAGCCCCGAAGCATTTACTACCACCGAGAGTTCCAGGCACTCGCGCCGCATGGTGAACGACCTGGTAATTGGAGAGCCGCTCCGAGAAGAAACTCTCGCTCGGCGTGTACGCGCCGGCCGCCTCTCCCTCGAGGATACTAATGATCCAGTGGGAGTCGCGATATACTGCAAGACACCTCTGAATCTCTCTTCTTTTACGAATGTCTATGTCTATGTCTCTGTGTGCGTGTGTGTGTGGGAGGGAATTGCGAGTTCTCTATGGAACCGCATGCACATCGCTACTGGTAGCGCGCGAGAGCTTCGTTCCCTGGCCGTTCCGGCAGCGAGCGGAAGATGTTTGTTCGTGCATGCTCTGTGCAGGGGGGTGATGGGATGCTCGCGCCACCACCACCACCACCATCGTGACTCTTCGTCTCTCTCTCACCCTTCGTATTCCTCCTCACCCCTCACTCCCCATCGTGTGCCCCTCTTCCTAGTACTCCCAGAGAAAACTGGGTTACTTGATGCTTCCGCGGAAAAGCGGGGAAATTCCCAGGTACAATGCGAGCGATACGATACGCGGCAGATTACAGTAACTACCGGATCGCGAGAATCTAGAAAAAGTGCCGCTAGCCCTCTTTTTCATGAAGGCATAGACACACACACACGCGTGTGTGTAAAAGAGGAAGAATTGTAGATATTCGTTAGGAAGTAGTCGTACATTTTCGGATTACTGAAATCCTGTGTCGAGTGGGGGGCGAGCACGTTATATGTGTTGTATATATCAGTCTCGATATCGATGATATCGGAATACGTGGCCGGCTGAATGCTGTAATTACTGGAGGATCGCTCGACACACTGGTATACGCGGCCACTACACGCGATACAGAAGGACGCCTTCTATTATGTCCTGGTTCCTGGATCGCGAGAGCGTGTGTCCTTTCTCCGTTCCGGCGGAATGAAATCAACACGAATTCTCTAATCGGACTTTCGCCGCGCGTAATTTCCTCTCGGGCATTAATCGGCGGAGGGAGGAACGAGCGAGCGAAGAGGAGAGAAGAGAAGCGAAGCCGGCAGGGAACCGCAAGCACGTCGGCGAAGTTGGCGACGAAGTGTATTGTGGCGAGAGGTCAGAGAGGAGGCCCCGGATAACAGACACACACACACACACACACACTCGCGCGCGCAGATTTAACATGCTCCCGAGCATCCACGAATGAAAGCTGACTGTTCCTCTCTCTTTTGCGGCGGGGCGGCGCGGCGCGGCGCACACGAGCAACTCTTGTGCTCGTCTCTAGCTCGTCGGCGACCGCGGTCAGTCCTGTCTGAGAGAGCGTGTCCGGCATCTACTTACGAAATTAATGCGGATCGCACACGCTCCAAACACTCCGGAAATGCTGCCATGTTTCAGAAAGGGGGGAGGCCGACACACACACGTCAATGCTCCGCTTACACAGTCGGCGGGTCCGTCTGGCGATTATTCGCAAATTGCTCGATTCTCACTCGCCGCGCGTATTACATCTACTGGGAATTCTCCGATCAAGGGTGAACTCACAGAGGAAGAAGGTTAGAGGTTCGGTTCGCTGTATCTTCTTAAGGCGATCGGTAGCCTTTAATGAACCTAATACGATTCGGTTGTCGGGAGCGTGCTAAAGAATTCGAAATCAGCTTAGCCGCTTTATATCTTTCCCCACTCGAGTGGCCGGTGCGTCGGCGACGCAGCGACGGGGGCAGCGGCGGCGGCGGCGGCGGAGGCGAGGGTGGAGTGTGCGGGGGTGTATCCGAGCGAGCGGGTGAGGAGAGGGCTCGGAAAAAGTGAGAGCCCGGCAGGAGGTAACGAACGCAGTGCGTCCTCCCTGCGAGGAGATTTCGTGGAAAAGCGGCACGGAAAAACTGGGCTGGTTGCGCGAGCGAGCGAGCGGCGAGGTGCGGCAGCGAGAGGGGGCGGTGGAGAGAATAAAGGAAAAAATCGAGGCCGAACACCGGAACGAGAAACGAGGGAGAAGGATGATTTAGGAAGCGAAAGGTGAGCGAAGGGGTAGCAGAGGGCCCGAGAATAAAGAGCAGAAGAAGAAGGAGGAGGGAAGAGTGAAAGAGAAAGAGAAAGGGGGGAAAAAGCAGTGTCGCCATGGAGTGGTTGGAAAAGCTGCTGCTCGACTGGGCGTGTCTCCCGTGCAGCTTTCCGAAAATGGCATAGTGCAAGCTCGCCGCTCCAAATGTTACACAGCATCCCTCTCCTTCTCTCTCTCTCTCTTTTTCTCTCCGACGACGTGGACAGCATATTTTAGGGGGCCCGAAAAAAAGCAGCGCCGCCTCGCCGACTCATAAAGAAACGAACATGGTGAAAACGGCGGGCTTACGAAAGGCAAGATTAATTTCCGCTGCGGGCGAAATCACGTGTGTGTGCGCGCGGTGCGGTGCGGCGCGGCGCGGCGCGGCGTCCGCTGTCAATCGGCGAATCGTTGCTCGATGAAACGACTGGCAGCTTCGTTAAAGCGCATCCGCTCTCAATCGGCCCCGAGATTTAATTAAATATTCCAACGCGCCTGATACCTCCTCTCTCCTATCATTGTAATGCCGACACTATCGAGTTCCGTAACCGATCGCACCGAATTCCCCTGACAACTGTCAATTTATTAATCATCGACGAAATCTAGCAGGGATCTGATTTTTATAACACAGCGACGATCGGTTACTACAATTTCCACGTGAGAGTCCGATTCTAGTTTGAATTTCGGCCGAAAGTATTACGACCGATTCAAATGGAGCGTCGGGCCGCGATTTACTTCTTTGGCGAGGGGGAGCCGGCACCGAGTCGTACGTCTTAGTCGGGCGTACGTCCGTAACGCATTGGCAAGGTGGAAATATGGCAGCATTTCAATGAGAAATGAACTTCTTGCTCCATAATACCGAGCGAGAGCGTATATGCTTCACGAGCTCTCGCGCACGATCTGCGATTCGTTTCACCAGCGCAGCGGCGAAGTGGAGGGGGAGGGAGAAAACTTTCCAAACTCCTTTTGCTTACTTGGAGGAAAGAAGTTCCGGACAACGGGGACATCCGCCGATGTCAGAGAAACGTCGAAAGATCGTCTATAGAAAGAATGCCAAGCTTGCAAACTGATGCGAGGAAGAACTGATTGCATAATTAACTGGAGCAGCGTGGAAAATCTCTTTGCGGTGTCCGGTGGCGAGTGCGCTTTCAATGCTGACGAGCGATCTCCGATATGATCGGAAGCATCGGAAAAGTGTTGGCACGAGTGACGCGATGCATCGATAAACCGTGATGCGGTCTCACGTCTCCGCCAGTAGCAGCAGGCAGCCAGTCAGGCAGTCAGGCAGTGAGGCAGTCAGGCAGGCATGAAGGCAGGCAGGCAGGCAGGAGTGTCGTCGTCTGCTCGGCACTGGCTAAATTCGTTGCGGAGGGAATCGCATCATCATGCTGTTGCGTTACTCAACTATCGGTTTCTCTCGTGGGAGAGCTATAATGATGTATCTACGCGAGGACGAGCGTCTTCTCCGGGTTCTTCGTCGCGCCTTAACACCCAGACTAATTCTCCTTTCTTTCTGTTTGATCCACCACCCTGGCAGCCTTCCTTCCGCCCGCTCGCCAAGGGGGGGACAATGAGCGCATCCGTGCGACAACGAAGACGGGCCTGAATTTCAAATTAGCCCTGCTTCCCTTTCCCTCGTCAGTAGGGGCGGCTCATCGAAATTCCGACTATCGTTTCTCGAGGCCGACTGCTATACACCGGTACACCTTCCACGGTAAATAAAGCGAGACTCTATCAACAACGAAAGGCGAAGGTCGCGCGTCCATTATTTCGGTGCTTCCCAGCAGTACTCCACCCACCCCGCCACCTTCCACCTCCTCCTCCACCTCTATTCCACCCCTTCTCGCGTTCTGTTCGCCCGCTGATTTCCAGGCTATCGAATTTTACTCCAAATATTTGCCCACGACCCTGGTCCGCGCTTCTATCCCGAAACCCCCCAGAGTTCCTCCACGCCCTCTCCCTCCCTCCCCGGCAAAGCGTGCCGATGGAAAATGTTTCGCAAAATCGCTACTAAAGCGATACTCTCTTCCGGCATTACCGATCGGAAGCCGGGCGTGTGTACATATAATTAAATTGGATCCATTGACTGCACTGATTGAACCAGCCATCCAAGCACGCCCCCCTTTTCATGATCGATATTTATACTTGGACAGTGGTTGCGTGGAGGAAGATAGTTTGGGGTGGAATTTCTATGAAAGTGCGGTGGTATTCGCGGGTGGTTGGCTCGGCTTGGAAGTTCGAGTCTTGGGGGATGAAAACTAACAGGGAGAAAAGAGCCCGCGGAGATCTGGCCAACTGGGTCCACGGGCAGGGCAGAAGTGCGGGGTCGATGCCCCGTTAAATCAGATCGCCATTCACGTGGCGCGCACACACGCAGCAGCGCTCGAGAGAGAGAGAGAGAGTTATGTACTATAATGGGGGGGCGGCGGCGAGTGAATGAAAAAAAGGAGCGAGGCGGCCTAGCAGGTGTAGGTGTGACACAATTAAAGGGAAAAAGGAAAAGGGAGAAACAACTGTGGCGCTGGCTCGCTTTGTGCTAAGGGAGACACACACACACTGACTCTCCGCGCCAAGAATCGCACTTCTTCCGCACACACTGAACTTCCTTCGCGCGAGTCAGCCAACCAGCCAGCCAGCCAGCCAACGTTTCTCTTATTTAACTCGGCCCTTTTCACTCGCACTCGCAATTCCCACGAATGAGACGGATAGACAAATAAATAGACCAACAGAGAGAGAGAGAGAGAGAGAGGTGGGACTTGCCTACCCAATTTAAAAATGATGCGTTTCCGCGGCCGGAAATGAGGAGGACTTGATTCAACGAGATATGGGAGAACCAGTCGAATATCTTTCAGATAGAAAAATGACGAAGTGTAAAACGAAAGCTCTGACAAGAGAAGAATCAATGTTGCATCGATACTGGAACGTCTCCGAGAGATATGTTATTTGATCATGGTGATGTTCGATGGAGAATACGAGAGAGAGACAGGCTGGCACGTGGAATATGTGTGCTAGTCGATGGGAGCACGCGTTGGAATGCCGAGAAAAAGGAGGAACCTTTTACCTATGTAGTTGGCGTTCGCCATAGAAAAAGGGACACTTTCCAAGCCGCGCACACGTACGCCGAAAAATCCTTGACAAAGGATTCGATTTGTACTTCTCAATTAAATGAGGAAGAACAATGCCTTTGACTCTTCCAATCTCTCTCTCTCTGTCGAATTAAACGGGAGTGCTGTACCAATTTAAAGGGACACGGAAGAATGCCCTCTAAGAATAGTCACGCATTGCCAAGGGCTGCACAGTTGCAATTCGCGAATTCTTCCAGCAACTTTCCAGCAATGCGTGTTGGGGGCTGCGAGAGTGACAAGAGAGCGGCTGTGTATCTTATTGGAAGTTTAATATCGCCGAGGTGCCTTTTGAAGTTGGCTCGTTGACACGTGACTACTCTCCATTGGTGGTAATAGAGCACGCAGGGTGCCCGCAGGGATAAAGTGCCCTCTGAGCACACCCGCTTCACCTTGGCCAAGCGAGAGTGGGATGGAAATTGTTTGCGCTACTTTAAAATCGAGCACACGCACGAGCGGGAAATAGTTGGGGCGAGCGGGCGAGCGGGGGCTGTTTTCGATTAAAATGATCGATGAACGATGACCGACTCGACTGACTTCCATTCGAGGCTCTCTCGCTTCTCCCTCGACTATTCTCAAGGCCCTCTCCGCCGCCGCCGCCGCCGCGCCATGTCCCGGCGACGCTGTTTACACTTGGCGGGAGAGTGAAAACTCATTAGTTTTAATTGCGAGCCATTAGAAAAACTAGGAGCCGCGGAGGAGGAGCGTGTCAGCGAAGAGGAGGTACGTGTGCTCGGCGGAGACGAGTGGAGGAGTATTAAAAAGATAATTACGAGACCAAGCCAAGACAATGAACGTCCCAATCAAAATTCAAGGCAGCCCGCATTGTCCACGACCCGTGTACCTTGGCTCCTTAGTTTTTTTTCTCCCCCCCTCACCGTCCTATTTTAGCATAAACCAACACAAACTCTGCCCCCCATCTTACGATTCTGTTATTCAAAAACCATAAGGAAACCGCGGACAACTTCGTTCTTGGCACACCGAAAACCAAGTCTTTTCTTGCACCGCGAATTCTTTAAAGGCGAACTTTGGGGCAAAAGATAAAGAAGCGGCTAAAAAGGGAGGAGTTGAGAATTTTTCCGCGACCGCCGGTCAGCAGGATTCCGTAAATATTAAAGTAGCTGGTAATAAACTTGCTGGATTCATCTTTGAAAACATTTCCGGGCACACTCCCACCTTCGCGTAATTACTGCCGGCTGACGGATGGAAAGAGAGGAGGGATTTTAAAGGGAAGTGGTTCCCGCGCGAGGAACGAGAGCCAGAGGACGAGAGGAGGGAAAGATTTCCGCGGGGGAGTAAACTCATTTTAGCGGCGCGTAAGGTCACGCTTTATTAATCGTGGGAGTCGAACTAACAGGCGGAATTAAATACTCCGCTGAATGACGATGTCCTGCAATTTGAATGACGCGTACTAATAAAGGGTATATCAGGGACCGCACGCAAGATATTCTCTAAGCCGTAATCAAATCGGCGCTTGGGGCGATCCTAGCCAGTAGAGTGCCACTCCCCCTCATAGTCACGTTAACCAACGGAGAATGGAGTACACATTGCAGCCCTTGTCGAGGGGTGCGCGGATATACCTTCGGGACATTGGCCAATCGATTCGCCAATGTGATACTGTAATTCTTCACTCTCGATGGAGCAGCTCAACGAGCCGCGGAGGAAGAAAGGTAGAAGAGAAATCAGAGGAGACAAAAGGATCGAATGTCTCGAATGAAAAATCATTGGCTAATTAATGACGGCAAGTTCGGGAGGAGGAGAGCGTCGCGTGCGAAATCCTGCCGCGTCTTACGTAAGGAAAGGTGGGAAGAAAGGTGGAAGGAGCGCGGCGATGGAATCGTAGTGGTGCGTTTATTGATTCCAGAGCTTTTCTCTCGCGCGCGCCGCCCGACACTTTTTCCATCTCGCTCCTACATCCGCGGTCCAGCGAGCACCAGCACCACCAGCAGCAGTCTTTGCTCCCGCGGAAGGTGGTGGCCCGTACTCCCACGGGCGGCCACCGCCGGCCGCCGCGGCGTCATCCGAAATAGGGCGCAACCTTCGGGAAGCAGCAGCCTGGTAAAAGGCTTGACCTCAAAGAATCCGGCGTTCCCACTCTCACAAAACAATCTACCAATGAAACCAGGCTTTCGGAAACTATCAAACGACAAGTATCGTCTCTTTGATTACCGATTGAAATCAAAGGAGTCGTGTTGCCACGAAACATGCTCCATTTCTCCGGGGGAGAATGCGTCGGCATTTACTTTGTCGGTCGGCGGAACGTTAACTAATTCCGATGTTGACATTTAACTGATATTTCGAACGAGGCGGAATTAATATGGGCGTCGGAGGGGATGCACACCCACGGTGAGCGCGGCTCGGCTAATAAAAGCCGCTCGATTTCGCCCACAGCTTCGCCGCCCACAGGCAGATGCAAGATCGCGGGCGGCAGGCGGCAGGCGGCTGGCGGGGAGGAGGAGGAGGGCACGTCGGTTGAATTACGATCGCGCCTCTATATCGGCAGGACTCTGAATCAAGTCGCCCTAATGGACCCTTCAGGAAGCAGGGAAGACGGGGGCGAGTGTCAGTTCCGGCTAGAGGAGCAAACTTTTCAGTGCACGGCTCGAATGAAGGAGGGACGACATCGTGAAAGACCGAGCGGGTGAGCGAGTGATAGACAGAGAGAGCAAGATAAAGTGGGGGCGAGAGGGTGGAAAAGGAGGAAGAGGGTGAGTTGGCCAGAGGTTAAAATAAACGGCGGCGACGCTGCAAAGCTAAGGAGTGACACAATATGTATTCCCAATCCGGCCTGGAAGCTTTAGAAACGGGATAAAGGAAGGCTCACGGATGCAATTAATCCTGAAGCACCCACCGGCTTCTTTCCCCGGACGGTAGTCTCATTGGCCATCGCTCGGCCATGGAAATGAAAGTTAAAGATCATTCCAACAATCTTTATCTAAGTTCGATTTAATTAAACATACGAATATCCGCAGGTCTCGAATAAAATCGTGCGCTCGGTTAATCCACCCCTCTTCCATTTCTAATTCGCCCGCCGCTTGGAATATCCGGCGGGTTACTTTTCCCAAAGTTCGCCAAACAGTTTAGGATTATTGGCGGGAAGCCCGGCCACTCGAGAAGCACGGAATCACGTTCTAATATTACGTACGATCGGGGGGAATCCGGGCATTTAAATAAACGGTGGCTTAAGGGCCGAATGTGCCGCAGAAGGCGAAGGGTCGAATTGAAAAGAAAGTTGGGTTGGAAGCCGAGGGAAACAGGAGAGTGACTCGAGAGAGAGCTGCCGGTGGTGGCTTAATGACTCAGCCACGATGACCGAGGATCCCAGTGAGAAAGAGAGAGAAGTACACCGCAAAAATGGCCCGGAAAAATAGGGTGGCTTCATTCCTTGGAGGAAGACAGTATTACATTAATGAGGGCAGACTTTTCCAGCTAAAAGCCCGACGCGACCCATGTCCGAATGGTCCAGTGAGACATCATAATTTCACGCCCACCCGCCAAACTAGCCGAAAGGTCAAATCCACGGAACCTTCCCTCCTCCCACGCGCATCCTGTCGCTCTCACACGATCTCCATCCGCCCGGAAATGATCGTTTGCGAGAGTGAGAGAGAGAGAGAGAGAAAGGGAGGGAGAGAGTGCACGGAGGGAGGAGTGGGGAAGTTGCAAGCCTAGTGGCAAAGTTCCGTAGGGAATTGGGTCGCGGCTGTTGTTACAATGGCATCATTAAAAATTGTAGTCCGCGCGTGCATGCTACATCATGATTCGATAGTCGCGGGGGCGGGAAAGGAGGCCTATCGAATTATTTGTACGTGCGAGAGGAAGCTTGCCGCGGCCCCTTTACCGTTCTCCTCTTTGCAGGGAGCATCCAAGCCAACCCGCAGAGAGAACAACCAAGCGAGAGAGTAAGAGAGAGTGGGAGGAGAAAATGAGCGGAAGGCCGAACGAAGAGAGAAGACGCAGGCAACCCTTAAATTGCATTTGAATAAAGCAATTTGTGCACGCTCCGTAATCCAATTCGGCGTTCTTGCTAGTTTTGCGCTCGAGACGGAAGCACCGATAAATCAACCAGTTGCTCTCCCGCACACTGTGTCGAGGAGAGGAGAAGAGCGCGCGCGGCAAGAGCGACCGAGAGAGAGAGGAGCCGCACACATTGGCAAGAGTGTGGCCGCCGCCTCTCGCCAATGACCATATGGCTTAATTTCATTCCTCCAACCCCTCGACAAAGATATACACGCCCCCCCCCCTTTCACTATGCAAAATTTAACTCCTTCCATTAACTACTCATCTTTCGCGCATCAGCAAAGAAACTCGTCGTAATTGATTGCCGCTCGCTTATAGATTTCATTGAAGCTTTCAATGGCCTTGCCTTGCTTATCCTTTGACTGTTCGGGGGATTAAATAAAGTACAATTCCAAGGCCCC
This sequence comes from Ectemnius continuus, assembly GCA_910591665.1. Lineage (NCBI taxonomy): Eukaryota > Metazoa > Arthropoda > Insecta > Hymenoptera > Crabronidae > Ectemnius > Ectemnius continuus. The sequence goes on from OU342866.1 coordinate 2,085,890, forward strand.
TCGGTTAAATAAAGCAGAGTTCCAAGAGGCCTCGTTTAAATAACTGCAGTTACCCAATCAAGATTCGTTCGGTCGAAATTGTTTGTGGAGGATCGCGGCATGCTCTCTCTCTCTGCCACCAACAGAGAGAGAGAACATGTATATCAGATAATGTATAGGCAGAGGAGAGCAGTTTCGAGCGGCACGTTCGCACACCGAAGAGGTAAAGTCGTTAACGGGTTAACTGCTACCAACTGCTATTACATCGCGACTAATGGTGATAATGGCGGCAGTAATTGGTTTTTCAAATGCCAGCCGACATTCTCACTGCAGCGGCATCTTGCGAGTACATTCGCGCCGCACCAGAAACCTCCAATTAATATCACCCACCCATCTTCCCACCCAAAATATAGTCCTGTATGTGTATATAAGTACATCGTTTTCATCATGCGGCTATATCGGCTTGCGGCCACTAGAAGACACTAAGTTTCACTAATTAGACGAGCGAGTAGTGTTAACAGGGCAGGGCGCGCGCTCGATCGCTAGCAATGCTCGATCCGCGGCCAGTTCTATGGTAGTCTAACGATTAAAACACGAATAGTGAGTATGCTGAGAGCGCTAAACAGCTCGCCATTTAGACACAGACCTGCCAGAGCTCGGCAAACGCTAAGGACAACATCGTAACATCGGTAGAGAAAGAGATTGAGACAAAGAAATTAGAGAACTCTGGGAGATGGTAATAAATAGCAGAAGGACGAAGAGGAAAACATCCTCTCGAAATTCCTTCGCAAGGCACAAACATACGGGAGAAAAAAGTGGGAGGAAAGGCTGCCTGGCGGAGAGGACGCGTGTCTGGTAAATACATGCGTCGCGCGCCAGGAAAGCAAAGGAAGGCACAATAGGAAGGGGCGAACAAAAAACAGATCAAGGCAGGTTCAGAGACAGCTATGCTATCGAAAGAGCGCTAAGAAACACCGATCAGCCATAATCAAAAGCGTCGCAGTCCTGTGTGTAGAAGAATCAGCTCGATCTCGAAATGACCAGAGACGTACTTTTCTCTCTTACGAGGAATGATTAATCAAGAATAAAAAGAACCGTACTATCGGAGCGCGCGCGCGACATGCACCGGCGTTCTGTAACACCTTGGCTCCGACAAACTGTCGGAGCAAAGGGGCCAAGAGTCACGTAGCAGGGATAATCGGGCGAGTAAAGTGTGTTCCCAAATACTCTGGCGCCGGATAAGCCAGAGAAATCGTGGCGATGAGAAATGTGCGGGAGATTCCCCCGGACAACTCTCTCGACTCTCTCTGGTATCAAGTATAGTGCAGCAGCAACGACGACCACGACGACGGCGGCGACTGCACTCCATCGATTTAAGAGACGTTAAAGCTACGTTCGAGCAGTACTTCGACGCGATTACCGTATCGAGCTGATTCCCAGCGTGTTTACGACCTGCAAGAGACCTGGCTGGTACTCGCGCTGCCGTTCCGTATCGGAGGGAAACGTCTCGAAAGCTGGAATGAGCACGCTCCGAACATCTATATGTATGTCAGCGGAGAACATTCAGAGAAACACCAGGGAAGAACTTGTGTAGCGCTCGGGGTCCAGAGAGCGGGCCAGCAGGCACACACAGAGAGCGACAACGAAAGAGATGCGGCTGCAGGATAAAGAGACAGAGATGAAGAACAAGAGAGAACGTGGGAGAGACGGAGAGAGAACGAGAAGAGAAATGGGACTGGCGAGGGCGATCGAAAAGGGATCAGAGAAGAACTGGGATAGAATATGTATATATGAGTGAATGAGAGAGAAGAGAGAATGAAACAGAGAGACAAAGAGAGAGAGAGAGCCATATGAGGAAATAAAGAAGAGTGAGAAAGAGAGAGAGAGAGACAGCCATCTCACCGCCCGCCACAGCTCAAAGCACTCACGAAATCTCACGGGGGTGTGCACGGGAAAAAGAGCCGCCGTTGTCTTTGCGTGCTTAAGGGTGTGCTCTACTCTCGAGGGGCGGTTCGTGGAAACTCTCGGTTGCGTGTCTTTCTCTGCTTTTTTTAATAACCTAGAAAGGCCGATTGCACTGAGAGAGGAAGTCAGCCCCCGGACACACCGGTGCACGCCGTGCTACGCCACCTGACAGACTCCGGGATATTCGGGGACACACAATTTCCCTTGGATCATGCGCGAGAAATTTAATCGAATTTCGGGGGCCGCAGTGCCGACAACGGACCGTCCTCGCCTCACTGAGCATCCAATTCCAATCGGCCAGGCTGAACCGCCTTTTGAAATCCCTAAGCGCCATTGTGATTTATCGCAGATTTCTCAAGAAGAATGCGCGATACGCGAGTAGGATAATTAAGGGAATTCTAGAGCTAGCTAATTAAGGAGGAGCTGCGTATTGGAGAGACATGGTATAAATGTAAAAAAGCAGTAATAGAAGGTAGTTACGCGCGATGTGGAAAGCGCATGACGATCGCAAGAATTTTCATCAGCGCTGAGTTCAAAAGTCGGGCCTACCTTGCACTGCCGCACTTTGCAAGCTCCTCCACCGTTTCCCGAGAGGTCTGCAATGTTTGTGATGCACCGAACTGGAAGGGCAGCAGTCGCTCATCGTGCAGGGACACTTGGCTTCGTTAAACTCGACGCACTTACACCACAAAATTCACATAATCACAAGCACTCGCGAAGAAACACTGCTCGGGACGCGCGCGCCATGAAGACTGAGTAATGGCGCGGTTAATGGTATCAGTAACGCCATCTGATGATTGTCGGTCGGTGACCGCTATTGCCGACCTTCCTTGATACCTGAAAATGTAATGACAATTGTAGAAAAATAAATAGAACGAAAGATTGGAGAACAGAAATGCATATTCTTGTTGAATATTTTGTATTTCCTCGAGAGAATCTTGCGATTTTTCGAATTTAATTATCGCGATCGTAATCACACGTGTTGCGCGCGGTGCAGTCATCAGTCGAGTTACTGGCACTGCTGGTGAGTGTCGTGATAATGGCTGCTCCGGTGAAAAAGCGTGAGATTGATCGAAAAACCGGTGAAAAGGACAGCGACGACGACGAGCAAAGCTCGTCCGGAAGCGAGGTTGAAGAGGATAACTTACAGGAGGAAAGAGTAGGTGGTCTTTCTATTACTGATTCATTTACGCCGTCATCGAACCCGCTTAACCCTCATTGGGAGCACGCGGTCGCCAACACGTTTCTTTCATGTTTCACTCATGCTTTATTTAAAATCCATTTATTGCCTTTATCTTTCAACACTTGATAATACTGCCTAACAATCGCAATTGATATTAGCGCATGTACTATCATTTATTCAACTGTCAGTTATCAAACGACAGCTGACACTTCACCGGATCATCTGTTATGTCGCAATTAGTTGCAATTCATACGTTCTCACCTAACACGACTTCGAAATGCACCTGCTTTAGCATGGAATTAAATTTAATGGAATTAGCGCATGTTCCACCCATGTCTTTCATGCTGGGACATTGACCTCTAATGTCAGATGTCACCATGATTAGGGTATGGAGATACAGGTAGACTTTGAAGGGCGGAATCCCTTAGATCCGGATTACCATGGTATCAAAACCCTCTTGCAACAATTGTTCTTGAAGGCCCACTTAGATTTGGGTGGTCTGACAGACCTGATTATTTCCCAAAATTATGTGGGCTCTGTTGTAAAGCAATCCGAGGATTTTGAAGAGTCTGATGACGAAGACAGTGACATCAATGATGTCTTTGGTATTACAACTGTGATTAATTTGTCTCATTCGCAGGTTGGTATAGTAATAAAAATTCATAAGCTAAGGGAATATTAGTTAAATCTATTAATAATAATTTTTTTTAGAATCTGCAATGCATACAGCAGCTCAGGGAACTGCTGAGACAACTTGCCAGTGAGCATGCATCGGATGCTACCAATGCAATGATCAAGAATGTATTGGAGAATGACTCAGAACCTTTGGGTTTGTTGATTAATGAGAGATTTGTCAACATACCTGCACAAATTTCAGTACCCCTATTGGAGAATCTAGTCTCTGAGATCAGAAGGGCAAGCAATAGGAGTATGCCATTCAACTTTTCATACTTTGTCTTAATATGCAAGTTATATAAGACAGAAGATAAGAAATTAGCAAGAAAAATGAGGAAAAAGAAAGGATCTGAGGAGGAATATGCTATTCTCTGGAGTAACCCCGAAGAAGAAATTATAGCAGAAGAGGCTGCACACAGCTTTGAATTCTCAGTGGAGAAAGAATCGGATAGTGGGATTTCTGGGGCATGGAGCGAATCAGATGAGGAATTAACACCATTCAGACGAGTCCTCTTATTCGAGGCCTCGAAGTTACAGCCTATTATTGACAAAATAAAAAATCATATTTCTTAATCATTCGTCGAGATTACAATCGACCAGATATATTCCTACGAACCTCCTGGCCGCTTTCCAGGATGGAGAGCGGCCGCGCTTGTCAAGGACGACTCCTGCCGACAGCTTTGTACAAGGATATATAACTTTTTTATAACACATGTACCCAGCTTTTTATAATACATCTTTTTCACGACGCTTTCTGCAAACTGTCCTATCTTGCTTCGATCACTCACTCCCTCTCGTTCTCTAGTCTATTCTTCCTATACAGACCATCGACCACATCAAGTATCACGGAGTATAAAGTCTAAATAAATAATACGCGCGTATCAATAACAACCACGTGGAGTAGAGTGGAAAATATGCTCGTCCAAACGGATAGTATATCTATCGCCTATCGTGTCAGAGAATAACTGTAATAATACAGAACGAACTGCAGAAGTAAATGCGAGTTACTAGACAGAACTACCATTATGTTGTATTATCAGCTACTTTGATAGACTGCCTAATCGGCTTGGCTCTTCTTCTCATAGTACCAAGAATATTCAGCATTTCCGAGACCGCTGGTGGAGCACTCTCCGCCTCCTGTCTCCTTTTCCTATCCTCCTCGCGCTGCTTCTGCAAAGAAATGAGTGGCTTGTGCTTCACTGAAGCAGAAAATCTGTTTGTTTACCTAATACTACTCACATCCGTCTGTTTCAATGTGAAACGACCACCCTTTATTTGGTTGATGATGTCGTCTATGGCTGTAAAAGGTAAAGCGAGAGTTTTACTACCTCTTGAATGCAAGCTGTGTTATGTGTGCCTCGAGAAATTCTGTGTACCTGGTTGTTGGACTACTGTAGGCGTCTTCTTCGAAATGCCAAGCATGTTCTCCATGTCGGCGAGTGCATTCCGCTCTAGATTCGCTTTCTCCCTGGTCATCAACTTTATCGTTGATGCTTGAGCATTGTTAAACATCGGTGGTGGAGGAGGTGGAGGTGGGAGGGGTGGTGGGGGTGGTCTGGATAATTTCTCTTCGAGTTCCGAGATCTTTCCTTTGAGATTTACTACTACAGTCTCGAGATCTTGAACGGAGCCCTCTGCTCTCTCAGCACGCTGCTGCACGACGCCTAACTCGGACTCTGCCAGCTTCAATTTCTCCTGGAGTATCTCGAACTCGACATTCGACTCCTTCTCCTCGAGTTTCTCTTGGAGCATATGTATGTGAGAAGCGTGACTCTGCTGCTCCTCTTCCAGCAGCCTCTTCAGAGATTCCACTTCTTGGAGAACTGCTAATAGGCGACCATTTGGGTCATCGCCAACTTCGGCCATCAGCAGGGCACTTTGATGTGCCAGGACATTGCGTTCTTTTTGTACCTGATGAAGAACAATTAGAAATGATCGAGTTCTCACGATTTTTTTAATTGCAATATGTTTGTTAATGCACTCACCCTCTCTGCTTCTATTTTCATAATCTGAGCATTCTCCCTCTCACGGTCACATTGTGCTTTCAGAGCTTGCACTTCTTGTGCTACCATTTTTGTCACGCGCTCCATATTCTCCTGGCGCACGGTCATCTCGTTTATTTTTTCCTCGGCTGTTAATAGGAATTAAAATCGGTGACACTTTGTAATTGCAGGAATTATTAATGAAATTGATATTCAATTACTTACCTTTCTGCCTGAGAGTCCTTTCATCCTCGAGCTGTGTCGTCAATTGTGTCGCTTGTTCTTGTGCTTCGAATTCTTGCAGTCGCGCGGAATGTAGTTCGGTTTGGAGCCTTGCGATTTCTTTGCTGAGCTCCTTCACAGTCTCTCTCAATTGATCTAGATCCTCGAAGTTCGAGTCTACCTCGTCCGAAACTTCGAGCTCCACATTTCCTTCGGGATTCGTTTGCAAAAATTTCTGCGTAATAATCTGTGATCTTCGCTTGAGTTCACGATTTTGCCGATACCACTGAGACAAGAGTTTGTTATTACAAGAGAATAATCATACGGATTGAATTAGTTCTGACAGGAAAGTATTAGATTACAATTGATTACCTGAGATGCCTGTTGCATCGCCTTGTGCATAGCGCCGGTTTCGACGTCATATTGATGTTTTAATTGTTCGTATTCCTTGCACACCGCCTCGGATACTGGAGAAAAATATCCGTCATCAATATCAACCTATTACAATGGTTTTTCCAAATGCCTATATTTCCTGTTGAAAATACCTGTCCGTAATTTTTGCAATTTCTGCTCCTTCTCTTGGACTTGGGACTGCAAGCTGCTATTCTGCTTTTGCAGCTGCTGATACTTCTTCTCGAGATCAGCATGTTCCTTGCTGACTACAGTCGAGAATAATCAACAATTAATAATCCATTCCGCGAACGCGAAAGCAACGACATTGCGTTCGACTTAATTTATAATTCGATCGCGTATAAATGCGCTGGCGAACGCGTCACCGTGTCTCTGTATTCATTTTGCATGCAGAGGAGTGAATCACGATGGAATAATCGTCAGCAGTTGCATTATAGTCGACCGTGAACTATAATCACGCGCTCTCCGACCACTTCCCTCTCGTGGCTTGTCCGATTGTAAATGCATCCACGTTTTCCAATCACATTGAACTATTTTTACGACCTCCAAACCCAGCGTCTACCGGAGCTTTTTCATTCAATAAAAACTGTATGAGACTCGACGAAAGAAATCAGAGAAGGCAGAGTGGCAATCACGGGCTGCCTTGAAAGAGCGCTCTAAATATAGATGCATCGCAGTCGCAGCTGTTTAATCAAATTAATGCTGAGATGGAAGTAGAAGGAAAGGCGTTTAACGATGAGAAATTGAAACGGTTTCCGAGAGTCTCCTAATTACTGAAAGGTAGAGGATGGAGGCTCGTTAGGGGCTGGCGCTGCTTATTACTAATTGCGAATTACCCGACTCGCTCCTCTGTATGAGGAGCTTCCGCTTCTTCTCGCACTCCTCGAGCTTGCTCCTCCACTTGCTCTCGAGGAAGCTGTTACTCCTGTTCAACTTAGCGACACTGCTCTCGATGCTCCGGAGACTCGGTGAATGATTCGCCAATTTCTCCTGGGAGTTTCTCATCTCGATCGTTGAGCTTGAGAGATTGTTGCTCCTTGTGCGCAATTGCACGCCCATCTCGGCCTTCTCGAAGGAAGCCCTTTGCGCGGCCACAGAGACGCCACGTGCGAGCTTCTCGAAGGATCCTCGACGAACTGGAGGACATCTCTCCTGGCTCTTAATCGCACTCGGTATCCTCGGCACCGGAATGTGAGAGTGGATCGGGTTCGAGGATCCTCTTGGTGGTTCCGTGCTCAACACGATGCTTACCTCCGTCTTGTTCATCTTCACTCTGCGGGCAGACGAATTGCATCGAAAACACCCCAAAAAATCCTCCTCATTTATTATTTTCGTTCAATTTTCGACGGTTTTCCCCATGTTTTTTGTACTTCCCGACCTTTCCCGGGGCTGAAACTTTGTAGAAAGTGTTTTTTTGCATCGAGGAGAAAGTAGAAAAAATTCCAGAGCCCTAGCTCAAAATTCATTTTTTCGCAAATTTTTTAAGGCATACCCCTTCAAAAATTTTCGATTTTTCGAAGGTTCTGGGACCGGGACGAACGCTTGATTTTTCGATTGCTCGTGTCTCAAAACGGAAAAAAAACATAAATGTTGTGGGGGAAATGCCGGAATTCTGCCTAAAACACATGGAAAACCGATCTGGAATATTTCATTTCAACGGTTTTCCCCATGTTTTTTTATCTTCCCGACCTTTCCCGGTGCTGAAACTTTGTAGAAAGTGTTTTTTTGCATCGAGGAAGAAGTAGAAAAAATTCCAGAGCCCTAGCTCAAAATTCATTTTTTCGCAAATTTTTTAAGGCATACCCCTTCAAAAATTTTCGATTTTTCGAAGGTTCTGGGACTGGGACGAACGCTTGATTTTTCGATTGCTCGTGTCTCAAAACGGATAAAAAACATGAATGTTGTGGGGGAAATGCCGGAATTCTGCCTAAAACACATGGAAAACCGATCTTGAATATTTCATTTCGATGGTTTTCCTCATGTTTTTTATACTTCCCGACCTTTCCCGGGGCTGAAACTTTGTAGAAAGTGTTTTTTTGCATCGAGGAGAAAGTAGAAAAAATTCCAGAGCCCTAGCTCAAAATTCATTTTTTCGCAAATTTTTTAAGGCATACCCCTTCAAAAATTTTCGATTTTTCGAAGGTTCTGGGACCGGGACGAACGCTTGATTTTTCGATTGCTCGTGTCTCAAAACGGATAAAAAACATCAATGTTGTGGGGGAAATGCCGGAATTCTGCCTAAAACACATGGAAAACCGATCTGGAATATTTCATTTCAACGGTTTTCCCCATGTTTTTTTATCTTCCCGACCTTTCCCCGGGCTGAAACTTTGTAGAAAGTGTTTTTTTGCATCGAGGAGAAAGTAGAAAAAATTCCAGAGCCCTAGCTCAAAATTCATTTTTTCGCAAATTTTTTAAGGCATACCCCTTCAAAAATTTTCGATTTTTCGAAGGTCTCGGGACCGGGATGAACGCGTGATTTTTCGATTGCTTGTGTCTCAAAACGGATAAAAAACATAAATGTTGTGGGGGAAATGCTGGAATTCGACCTAAAACACACGGAAAACCGATCTGGAATATTTCATTTTAGCGGTTTTCCTCATATTTTTGGTACTTCCCGACATTTTCCGGGGCTGAAATTTGATATACATAGTCAGTATTCATCGGAGAACAAATGATATAAGAACCAGAGCCCTAGCGCAAACTTTATTTTTTCGCCAATTTTCGGATGCATAGGCCTTCGGATTTTTTCGATTTTTTTCAAAATTTCTTAAATTTCCGGTAAAAGTAAGTAATGGCAAAGGGTTAATAACATTGGCGCACCCTAAAAATAGTTCTATCGGCGTGTGCCCCCTGCAGCCGAGCGACGTTCGAAATAGCCGCACTGTCAAAACGCGTTCGTGACTAATCTCGATTCCACGAATCTTGAAATACTGGGTATCCAGATAAGCCTTTCATCCAGATACAGCAAGCCGTGCCCGAGATACAATTCTCCAACTCCATTACCAGTGAGCGATAACCGCCAGCACTAAATAAAATAGTTTTATTTCTCAAGGACCGACGATAAATTTATCCAACAACCGATGTGAGTCACTGTATAAATACGTAAAACGAGGCTACTAAAATTGTCACTGGCGACAAAGTGATCGCGTCGACACTATTGGATCCACTTCCTCCAGAATACAATGCTACTAACTCCTCTTACGTCATTCTTGCGTCGTTCGTGGCTAATTGTTTCTCATTGAAGAAATTGAAGGAATTGTCATTCATTCAAATTTACTCCGGCACACTCTGGCATCGATAAATCTACATTTCAAGCACGGAATGTGCTGGGAAAATTCCTGGTAGCGGGGAAACATTGTTAAGTACTTGCAGCTGGAAATACTGTGTATAAAAGTAACACGTGTGGGGAGCTTCGTGGGAGTCGAGATCTCCAGCGGACCTTTCCCAGCTTAATTCACTGGAATGCGCGCCAGTCACTCTTCCTGGCGATGATCCTTAAATGGGACAGTAGCCGGTCACTCGGGAAAATCCCACTTTCCACCTACTTACTTTCCCCATTAACTGACCCAACCGGCCGCAGGGCAAACTATTGGCAAGTGGCGGAAGTAATGGTGACATTAACTCAGGTAATTTCCGGGAAAGGCAAAGTCCCTTAATAACATCTGCAGGTATATGGGAGAGAGATTGGAAAGATCGGACAAGAACGAACCGGATAAAGTCATATTCTTTTCTGCACTTCCACGAATGAGCCGTCACCTTCTTTCCTTCGGTTGGAGGCGCGCGTCTTATCTTACCAAGAAGGACCGTGAACCCGATTCGCTTTCACGGCGCAGTGGCGAGGCCGATTTCTTACTAAAGAAGACTTCTCATTAAAATAGGATATCGCGTTATGGCTCGGTACTTCGAATGCGTGGCGTGGGACGCCAAGAAGTTGTCGTCTGACGATGGACAGGGTGCGCACGTCGAGGAAGAGGCATATGATAATCAGAACGTGCCGTGTCATAGAGTCTGCACGAGGGTCGATGCACTTTTGCGTCTTTCTTACTATACAAGGAGTTCTTTGCATATCTACATCGTTATCACTTCGCCTCCCTCTTATTTACACTTCCACCCAAGACAAATTAATACAAAAAATCCCAAACAATTCTACATCGAATATAAAATTGAAACAGGCATAAAAAATGATGGAAAATTACATTGGTGTTCTAATGCATGCACCTCGAAAGGTGGAATATCAAGCGTAGAGACGGAAAGTACACGGAATATCCTTTCACTTTTCCTGCTTCGCGCCAAGCAACTATCCTTTCCCGGTTCGAGTATCGGCTGGACTAGAGGTAATTGGGAATTCACGAAAAAGCGAAGGGGCCGAGAGAGTAGTGGCCGGCGAGCTTGATAAGGCGGGCCAGGTGAGAGTGGTGTAAATTCCTGAGTATATGATCATTGGCGGACGCAAATACCGGCGAGCGGCTACACCACCGACGTATCAGATATCAGGTACATACATATTTGCAGTGATATCATCGCGCACCGAGCGCACCTACTGCACACTGCAATCCACACAGGTAAGTACACAGAGCTGCCTGTCACGAAAAGTGTTTACGACTTCAACGAGAAAGAATGCAAGCACCGACACAAATGCTTTACGAATGCGAAATTATTAAAATTTGAAGTAATTAAACTTGAGGAATAATTGAAAGAATAATTGGATGATCTATTGACGGATTTATGTAAAACTTACAAAGTTATTCGGAGAGCCGAATAATGTAAACACGCCTTGGAGGTAATCACATCACTGCACTCGGAGATCTCCAAGTCTTTTCGGGAGGACGAAGTGAAATGGGAGACTTTTCACAGACTTTTTCAAGCGAGTAGGAATGAGATGTGTACACGACGACGTTCGCGCGCCTACTGCTCGTAAACCCTGACCACCGGAGCGGTCGGAACGTTGTGTTATCTTAAGCGGGCCTGTTCTCCAGGCACCCCGGCAACCAGAATTCGTCTGCCGCTCCTTCCACTCAAATCCCTCAATGGAAATAACAAGGTTCCCCCCTTCTTAATGGCCGAGTATTGTTCGCCCCCTTTTCTTGAAGGATTCACTTTCTCCGCAACGAAACGTCTGTAAAACTCTAATAAATATCTTCCGCGACTCGGTTTTTTTATGCAAATTGCAATAAGAGGAGTTGAGAAATGACAAAGATATCTGACGAAAGTCAGCGCGAGTTCTTTTCGACGTACGATTTCTTAGGCAGTCGAATTCCAGCGCTGGTTAATTGCAATTCAGCGAATATCCGAGCCGGCGAAAGAGCGGCTGGGGAATGCGTGTCGCGTCCGCCGGCTTAAACTTTTCCCAAGGCACAGGAGGAACGCGGGGGAATTTCCCCGGGAGAATGTGCAGTGCACGCGTATACATACAAGTAAGAGTAAGTAAGTAAATAGAAGCGCGAAGGGAACATGCGAGAGCGCGCTAGCCTTCGACACGTAACGTTGCTTAATCGGCCTACACAACGTTCACTGGGCGATTCCGTCAACGTCACCGACACATTCGCCAGCGAGGAGAGTTTCGCGCACGTATGTATATGTCCGCTCGCAACACTGTAGCAGAATTGGAATTCGCTGCTCTTATCTTTCGCCAGCTGAAACAACTCGCTTTCAATTCGACGTGGAGCCGCGCACTTGCAATGCTAAGTTGCAAGGTTGCCCCGAGGAGGAGGAGAATTCGAGCGAGGAAAAAGACCCTGGTCCACTGTATCGGGATTCAATGATTGTCATCGGTAGACGCACGATACGATCCCCTGGAATTCGAGAACTGACGCAATCTCTCGTTGCATCACCCATTGTAATGAAAGAAAGGAATTAATTGTCCCCGATCGAGAAGTGCTTCGACTCCCTTTTTTTCTCCCCAGATATTTTAGTGTCAAGAGGACGATCTTACATGCAGGCTCTGGATGCAGTTGCGAGGGGATACTCGAACAAGTGCAAATATGCTGTCTACATGTGCACACTTGAGTCATCGGGCTCTGAATAATCGCGGAGAGGAGACTCTTTGTCCCGATTCGAGCTGCCACGGAAGAGAGCTCCAGCTCTTCTCGCTGGAATCCCGATTCATGTATTCTCGAGCCCGGCAAAAATAACTAATCCCCGTAGACGCTCATCCGAAACTGGTTTGATTTCATCTTCCTATACAAGAGAATCTTCCACTTAAAGAAAACAATCTATAATAATCGTACGAAGTCAAATTCCTCGTATAAAAATGTTGACACGAGACAAAGTGTGCGGGGTCATTGCTTCGTAAGATCGCCTACTATCTTTTATAGCACTCAATCACTCGGCTGCACTTACGAGTCAACTGCGCAAAACCGATTTCCAATCGCGGCGGACCAATCATTCCTTCACTGCTGGGAACAAAGCGTTCTCGGTGCGCGCATCACGTGGACACGCTGGCTCGCAACTAATACGAACTTTAATGAGAAAAAGAGATTTACAGGAGACTGGCTGGAGAAGGTGTATAGTGACGCGTTTACCGGAGAAGATGCTGATCGGTACTGAACTTACTTTCACTGTCCGTGTCCCTCACTGCGTAACAGATCTAATTGTACTTGGTGCGCGCTCCCGCATCGAGCTTTCGCTCTCTCCGCCGCGGCAATGTGTGCGAGTGTACTGAGTACTCGCGCGCTCGCCGCTTCTCTCCTCCAGACACTCTTATTAAACGGCTTTATTGTCTAGAATTATTCCCCTACTAGATAGGAGCCCGGCTCATAACTAAAGGACGTGAGTCACGCTCATTAAGTATGTAACGGGTGGTCCAGCCACGCGAACGCGCGCGCCTCCTCCGCTCCCGAGGAAGTGCAAAACGACTCGAAGCCATCGGAGTCACGGATTTCGCTTTCGCGGCTCTGATTACGCTCCACTCCGGTTTCCCTCGACCTTCCCCCTTTTTCTACCAGCTATAAGATAGCTAGACTTTTTATTATAGTGAATTACTAAGTTATTAAAAATTGTTTCTCTAAATAGTACAATAGTCTATGACTCATCACGATTTTCTATGAAGATCCAAAGGTCAAGATTAATTAATAAATGCGTAGAAACTAAACTGCGATGTTTTAGATTGTGCGTTTCAAAGAATAGATAGGATGAATGTTTGAATGAGTTTGGCGCGTCAGCTGAGATCGCGTTGGTTTCTATTGGGAGAGATTGGCGAACGTGGGCCTGCGTACTCGTGCCAGCCCATTGTCAGTCCGGTGCCGATCAGCTGTTCCCTGCATTGCAAGCAGATGACTGTCACCCAGACGTGGTTTCTTTGTTGAATTCATGATAAATCCTAGTATTACACCGGAAGCACGATGTTTATAAAGCCGTTCAAAGTCAAATCGAACAACCAGCTAAAAGGAACTGAAAGGTACTGTCAGAAAACTCGTCTAGGTTAGCCAATTGCGCTCCGATAATGTCACGATAGTTAAGAGAAAAATTAATTAAAAATATTCTAATAATAGGAGGAAATTATGCGAGGAAATTCATGCAGCGTTCACTGGTTTGAGCGACGAGCAGGTGCAACACCTGCTGCCAAAGAAGGAGGCAATCACTGTGATGAAAATCATCACGCATCATGGTCAGCAAGGGAAAGTTTACTGTGTGGCAAAGATACCCATGTTCTTTGAATTGGAATTCTCTGCTAACTCTACAACACTCTTCCCAACTGTCTATGCATTGTGGCAACATCCGGATCTATTAATTACATTTACAACTAGATCTCCAGTGATCCCCAAATTAGCAGGTGGGGCAAATTTAATGTTGCCAGGATTGGTACTGAAAGAACCAATTAATCTGTACACCTTTGGAAAACTACAGAAAGGAACACGGGTGTCCATAAATACTGATGATAATAAGGTTGGTATTTTAATTTATATGCTAAATGTAGTTGGAATATTAAAGATATGAATTATAATTATATTATTATAGGCACCGGTTGCTGTGGGTGTAACAGCACTTTCAAGCGAAGACATGTACATGGCTGGGGGACATGGGAAATGTGTGGAAGTATATCATGTCATAGGAGATACACTGTGCCAGCTAGGAAAACCACCACAAAGGCCTGAATTAGGCCCGCCATGTATAGATGAGGATAGTGAGTCAGAAGAGCAGAAGGAACCAGCAGAAAATATCACAGATGAAATGAGACAGAAGTTGGAAGATGGAATTGATGATTTGAGAATAGCTAAGGATAGCACAGAAGGTGAATATCCTGAGGAAGGAGAGGAGGATTCCAATGAGGATTCAGACAATGAGGAAAATGAACCTGCAGAAATAGTAGATCCTGTACAAGAGATGGATAATCTTTTAGAATACTGTTTCCTAAAGGCCTGTAAAACAACGATAAAGGCAGGGGATCTGCCTCTGCTATCCTCCAATTTCTTTAAGAACCATTTACTCCCAGCTTGTCCACCAGACAAGAGTGTAGACATTAAAAAATCAAAGTACAAGAAGCTATCAGTCTTTCTAGCAGAGATGAAGAGCAAAGGAATAATTAATACCTCAGTAATGAAGGGAGTGGAAAGTATTTTAGCAGTAAAGGTATGAGTCCCTTTTAAGCAAGGCAAAAACGTTGGTACAACAGATGTACTTACTCAAAAGTCTGTTCGTAGTTTGACCATCCACTATTGAAACAACTGGTGATCTGTGAGGAACGCGTAGTTCCGGAACCTGTGGTATCGAACAGCGCGGTTGTCTCCGAATGTTACAGGGTAACTGCGGACGTAGCGCCGGTTCTTTCAAAATTCGGATTCGAGTAAGTACGACGCGGTCACTGCCCTCGGCTACATCAATTTATTTCGAACGCAATGATTATTGCAGAGCGGACGGTTTTCTGTGCAGAGCAACTGTCACGTCATACATCATTATGCTCTCGTTTCTGATTTGGAATCATGTAACATTTAACTCCAATACGATGATTGCAGAAAAGGGGACGTAATGAAAAGAGCTGAAATCAGAGAGTGTTTCACTGAGTACGTTAAGTCTGAGAATCTTCAGGACGGAAAGTATGA
Source organism: Ectemnius continuus (assembly GCA_910591665.1). Lineage (NCBI taxonomy): Eukaryota > Metazoa > Arthropoda > Insecta > Hymenoptera > Crabronidae > Ectemnius > Ectemnius continuus. Next base: position 2,101,348 of record OU342866.1, read on the forward strand.
ATTCTTTTTCTATGAGCACTATAATGTTTACGTAACTTTGCAATTAAAATGATGGAATAATCATACGAATTTCTCCATAGAATGTTGAAACTCGATCCACTTCTCGCACACATTTTGCGAACGAAGGAGCATCAGTTGAGTATAACAATGCAGGACGGCATTAATAAATTTATCGGACGAATGACACACATGCACGAAGTCAAACTAGCCGGCACGACACTATTGCACACTGGGAAACTCAAGTCTATTGATATGCGTGTTGTTATACGCACTGGTCGCAAGAAGGTAAACAATAGGCAGTATATAATGAAGCCTTAGCTTATGGAACCGCGATATTTATGACTGCTCTCCAAAGGTGACACTTGTAAACAACCTCGAGAACTTCGGGATCAACTCGAAGGAGTTCAGCAAGGAGTGCCAGAGCATAGGCGCAAGCGCAACCATTACCGAAGATCCCGAGAGGAAAACACCGAGCGTCCTTGTCCAAGGCAATCAGATCTTACATGTTTACAAACTACTCACAGGTAATGAAAACAACAATACGTGTGCCACAGGTACGTCTTGAGAACTGACTGATCCTTAATGTCTCTTACAGAAAAATATCAAATTAAGAAGAACTATATAAGAGGCTTGGAATTCGCACCGAAGAAAACAGGCGCGCACAAGAAATAATAGAATTCTGACGGTCTCGCCTCAATGTAATTCACATTTTTAATATAACATGAACTCAAGTACAGCTGCACTTGTTAATACGAATTTTGTATAGCTCGATCTCCTACGACAACTATGCAAATGCCTGCCATAATTGTTGGAACATCGAACATATTGATAAATCTGTTAAATAAATGAACTTTGAAATGAAATCCTAGTTTTTCTACATAAATACTACGGGGAATACTATGGGAACCTGGATCGAACTACTGTGTGGAATAAAGCTGGAGAGTTTGTTAATATAATTTATTGTATATCGAGGTTTCAACATGGAAAAGTACAAATATTGCAATATAGGGCCCGCGAGCTCTCCCCGGGTGGGAGGGAGGGAGGGATGGTGGATGGTAAAGGGTGAAGGATTAATCGACATGATCAGGAAGGACAGACGGCGTACGCACTTTTGCGGGAAATTGCTTTTTCAGTTCGATTTTCAGACGGGAACGCGTTTTGCTTCGAAAAACGAGGGGTACGAACGAGTGTTATGCATATAGGCATATAATTATATTCTTCGTGTGTCTGCCTGTGTGAGTGTCTGTCTGTTTGTATGCCCCCCCGGCGCGTCTGTGTATGTATAGATACTTTATATTTTCCTCTGCTTTGTTTTTTTTTGCATTGTTCTCGCTACGAGACGACGACGGGAAGAGATCGACGGGCAAAATGAGAGAATGGAGCCCGCCGAGGCTCAGAATTCAAAGGAAGGTTCCCTCCTCTCCACGGCCCCCGCATATATTTAATACTTGTTTTTTGTTCGCTTTTTTTTTGTTCTGCTACCTGCACGCACGGGCACGTCCCCCAATTGCCAGCGATGTGCGCGTGCGTCTTTTTTATTTTTTTCACAGTTATTACTCTTTTTTTCTTTATCATCATCATCAGCATCGTCATCGCTCATCTTCGTGTCAGCATCATCTTATTCGTCAGCTCTCGCACTCGCTTTAGCTAACGACGGCGCACTCGTGACCGCAGAATCAATCATCATCGGACCAGCACACCGTGCCGCGCATCCCTTGGGGATGATGCAGCATCTCAGCAGCCTCGATTAAGTAAGAACTCAAAGTCTCATTGGAATGTCTCGATCGGATCTCTCCGGCACGAGGCGATCCTGCCCACCGGCGATCGGCTATCGAATAGCACCTAATGAAATCTTCCCCTTTTTCTATTGTTACGCCCTCCCCGACGCCTTTCTCTCGCAAGGGAGCGTCGAGCACTCGTTGGGATAACGAGTGCTCCTCCTGGATTTTCCGTGTAAAGCTTATGCGAAAAGGTTTCGGTGCCAATCGCGGTAAGGGCGCCGCCGCCGCGCGCCTCATCGCCTCCGGGGACCCCCTTTGCACCCGCGCGCACCACCCTCTCTCACGGATCACTATCATCTTCCTAATCGACTTGCGCGATCTATCTAATATACCGAAGGGGAATGTTAGGCTCGAGTAATACGACATACGACTAAATGGGCTGTGTACACACGAGTTCCACCACCGAAAAGCACGACAAGGGTTATCCAACACCAAAGATAGAGTAAGTTTAACCAGTTAAGTTACAATTGCCGCGCGTGCAAACGGATCCCCCCGGGATCTCGAGATGTGAGATCTGCCCGGTCCCAAGTGGCGCCGTCATTTCTTTTCCCCTAATTTCTCAACGATTCTCTCGCATTCTCTCTCTCTTCGTTCTCTCGACAACCTCACTCCGTTTTTTCGCTTTTTTCTCTTTCACTCTCTCTCTCTCTTTCTCGCTCTCTCTCGCTCTCATCTTTAAAGGGAACTTAGTGTGCATGCCGTTGTTGCCTGCCGCTCGCAAAAGTCGATCACGCTCGCCTCCGATAAATCGCAATCTCGTCAGCTCGGTGCTGAGTAATCGTCGTCGTCCTTCTTCACGCCTTAATTACCGAAGTGTCTAAATATCAACACTGTCATTTATTCACGCTCTCTCTCTTTCTCTCTTTCTCTCACTCCCACGCACTCGTATCTCTCTCTCTCAGCCTCATTCTCATTCTCTCCGACAATAACTCTCGCTCTCTCGTTCACCCTCCGCTCTCCCCTCTCTCTCTCACCTCACCTTTCTCTCTCGGAATTTCTCGTTTAGTGTATCCTTTATGCAACACATAATGCGACTAGGTAGTACAGGTTAATTAATAATTAATATCGTTAGTTATACAATAATAACGTATGACTAGACAATGCAAGATAATAATTATATCGTAAATAGTAATAATCATGGATCGCAATTTATATCAACAATGTGGTGATGGCGCGCACGTGTTGTTGTGGTTGCTGTTGTTCTTGTCTTGTTGTTACTGTCACTCTCCCTCCCAGTTTCTCCCTCTCGTCTCACTCGACAATCCTGGCCCAATTCTACTGAGAACGAGTCCCCCCCTCTATCGTCTCTGCTAAAATCCAGAGACTTCCTGTGCGTCTGTCTGCTGTGCGTCAATACCTTCCTCTCTCCCGTACTACTACGATCATCCCTCCCCATCTTCCAATAATCCTCCTCTCTGTCAAGTGTAAGAGTCTCGTGTTTGTCGTGTCGCACAGAGAGAGAAAGAGTGTGTTTCTCTGGGTCTCTCCGCGAAAAAGATTGCACGTATCCCTCGTCAAAGGATTCGCGAGATGTGAGTGTCGCCTGTTTATATTATGTGTTGAGTCTTCGTCTATCCGAGTACCTCGGCCCTTTTTCCCCGGTACTCTCGCATTCCACCCTCTCGACCTACTCTTTTCTCATTTTTCTTTCGGTCTGTCCTCTTCGTTCCTCGCAACTATCGTTTCTCCGACGTGGAATAGTCGCAGCTCCCCCCTTTTTCGCCCCCTTGATCATCCGATGAAAAGCAGGATAATCATCGCGACGCGCGAGCCCCGCTATTGTCGAATCGAAAGCCTTACGCGCGGGAACCGGTCGAATTCGAAATGATAGAGAGGAACGGCCGACACACACTCGTGTCCGTCTCGCTGGAGGAAAAAAAAATTGCATACAAAAAACCGATGCTCCTTGTGGTGCAAGTTACTCGATGTGTCTCCTGCGTGTCTGTATTTTCGTGTCTTTGTGTAAGAGAGAGATACTCTAATGTTCCACTTAATACTCGAATGGATCCTTCTAGTTGTACTCGTTATAAATAATACGTCGTACATAATTAATTGTTAGAATAGTGTCGGTGGGTGTGACTGTCTGTCTGTGTCTGTGTGTGCGAAAGGGTGTGTAATTTAAGTGTCCGCGTGTGGTTGTCGGTGTGTACACAGTATTATAACGATGACGATAATTAAATACAGAGAGAGATATATGTATATATATGTACGCATATATTCCATATATATAAATGTACGTTTAGATTTACTTTATTTACTCGCACCTAGATTAAATGGTAAAATCAAAATCGTGCCCAGGGTTTTTAAAGCCTTTCGCTTCCTTCTGGCGACCTTTCTTTCCCTCCCAAGGACTTCGAACGCATGAAACACGTAGATGCGTGTGTGGCGGACCGGGGCTTTCATCCCTCGGGAGGTCTCTCTTCCCGGGGAATGGAAATCTACCCCACAGCCGCTCTCTTCGAGAAGCTCAAACACTCCGAGTCCTGTGTGTGCGCGTGCCTCTTGGTGTATTTGCTGTCTGGGTGTCTGTGTGACTGTGTACGAAAGTGTGTGTGTGTGTGTGTGTATGCGTGTATGCCACTGGATTCTCCAATAAGGATCAGTTCGTGGACTTTCAACAAAGTGAGATCGGCTCGATAAGTATATCATGTACGTCGTTCGCCGCGACGGCTCCCCTTTCACTCTCCTCCTTCTTCTCCCAGCTTTTAGAAAAGTCACCGGGCGATTCTTAACTAGAGCAACTAGAGATTGACCAGATATCGCTCGCGTGGCTTGGAAAAACCAATTCTCCAAGCAGGGTATACATATATTGCTCCTCCCCAGTTTCGTAATCCCACGGAAAAGGTAATCCCGCCCCACCTCTCTCCTCTCCTCCTACTTTTGGAATGTATTTCCTCCATATCTCTCTTAATGGATCTCTGAACTAATAAATCCGCGATCGCGACGCCGAGACTATCCCGGCGTGCCAAATGGAACGATTACGGCAAGCAGTTGGTGTTGGCTGCTGCTGCCAGTTGGAAAGAAAATCTCCGAAGTTATTGGTGTTCTCAGTGAGCGCCTTTAAAACCGGAGGGAGCGGAAGTAGTATATGTCGGCGGGTGGTCAGACGGCAGCCCTGATCGGCAATCTAATAAAGTGTGCAATTCGAATTCGGTGCTCGCTATCAAACCATCCCGGTAAATTCGGGACGTTTGTGCTCCGAGAATTCATTGACCAATGATCTTGGATGCTCGCCATCTACCCAATGACCTTCCGCACCCTCCCTCCCTCCCTCTCCACGACCATTCTTTCCATCATGGAAATTGGCATTCTTGTTATCGCTATGCCTATACATATAATATGTCGTTTTTATTATTATCACGTATGATTTGTGCAGTCCTTTGTGCGATACGTTCGCCACGTGTGTCCAAAGTGTTGCGACGTACTGTCTTTGGAAGCATTGAGAATTTCCCTAACGATGGGACGAGCCTGGCATTGCCTCACACAACTCTCCCATCGGATCCTGTCGTGATTCTGATATCGTTTTGGATAAATCTGAAGATGCGCGGGTCTTTACAGCTGACAAATTAAGTGACAATCGTCTGCCGGTTCTATGGTGTTTATTTGCCCAGTTGGGGGGCGTGAGTCGATGATGATTCGAAAGAAATATTGCGCTTAGATGATGTCCTATCCCTTCTCACTTGAACGGTCGCGTATCACTTAATTCCTATTGTAAACTGTAATCCTCATTATCATTGAGTTGTTGGATAAATCGCTGTGTCACACGCTTCTCTCTCCTTGACTCTCTTCCATCTTCTCTCTATCTCTTCCCTCCCTTCTTTCTCTCTCACTCTCGCTATTTCATCCCCAACCCTCCCCCGAGTCCCCGTGTCCCCGTTTTGAATAGTGTTCTTATTATCAGTTACAGTAAATATCGCTATTATTAATACCACATATAAACCCGTCATAAAATACATTACTCTATTATAATCCGCGTTTTTTATTTTGCTTCTTCATCCTCCTCTTCTTCCCAGCGCTCGCTTCTCTTCCTTACTTTGCCTACACGCGCGGCGAGTGACGCCCTCGCATCGATTTCCTTTTACTTCTTTCCCACCGTTCCCCAGTCTTTCTGACAAAACAGCTAACAGATGGACCAATCTATGCGCGAGTTCTGATCTTCAATCTCGCTGCTGCACTTTGGCCGCAATCACTCCATCCCTCTCTCTCTTTCTCTCTCTCGCTCTCTTTCTCGCGTTACAATTTTACTATTCGCAATTTGGTTTTTGGGGCTCGAACTTCCTTGAGCGACGGACGACCTTAGGAATGTCGCCGAAGCAACCCTCGCCGATGGCATCGAGGACAAATTGATTGGAATGTATTACGAAGACTAAGACAGATCACTGGGAAATATTGTATTTTAATGTAATTTGTATTACAGGAAAATATAATATTTCTAATCGATCCGACGTACCCTTTTCCCGGCTGATCCCTGGGTTCCCCGTGCGCCCTTTCATGCGAAATTAACGGGAGCCTCGCTGATGCCATCGGTGAAAGGGTAGTAATTTCTACCCGGGCGGAGTGCTTCGGTTGTGAAGCGGCCGTCCGTCGAACTTCAATTTCATTAATGCTTATTACTTCGACGCTAATTAGAGTACAGCCGAACACAGTGGTGCCGCGGTCCCCCTTCCCCCTTCCCCTCAGCCCCCTTCCCGGCGCACTTAATTTGCCGAGGGGTTGGCACCGACCATCTGATGAAAAACACTGCGCTTGAGAATCGCCTTCCGATAATAATAATTCGTTTATTTCTCTCCCTCGCTCCTCTCGCTAGTCGGGTTCTCGCATGGCGCTAAAACGCACCGAAAATTCAATTCGTCCTCCCTCGAAGTCTCTAATTTAATTTATTTACACCGGGCGGCGTCCGTGCACAAAGAGAAAAACGGTCGAGAGTCGACTTGATATAATTATCCTTCTCGATGAGTCGACCAAAAACAGAGTATATCGAATGGAATCATTGAACTGACTGGTCTGGAACTGAAGAGAGCAGCGAGTGCTTCTCTCGAAAAAGGTAAACACCGGGAGAAAAACACCAGTTCTCCCGGCCTTAGAGAAATTCCCCGGCGCGCCGACCGATAATATTGGCTCCGATCTCCTTACAAGTCGATTCTACCGATAGAAAATCGCGTATCACATTTTTGGTTGCATTCATGATATTTTCTTCGATCTTGCGGCACGATCAAACGGAAAAGCGGCCAACCGAAGAGGAAACTAAGAGAAACGAATGAGGAGGCCACGCGAACCAAAGAAGAAGATTGCGATTGTCGGGTGAAAGAAGCGAGCAATTGCGTTCAGATTCAAGAGCAACTTATATTTCCTTAAGTTACAAAAATTAGTCGAGGTCTGGCGTGTGTGTGTGTGTGTGTCTGTGTCAGTGCCCGCGCGAGCGTGCAAGGGGTGTGTACGTGTTTATGTGTGCTGTGATTGTGTGTCTCTCCTTCTGGCTTGTGTGTCTGTAACTGTGTGTGTTTATAAAGACACGATAATCAAAGAGACAAACGTCATCGAGACAGAAAATTAGGCGTGAAATCTTTTTCCCTTTCGTCATACTCTCATATTTTTTCTTTCTCCCTGCGGCTTTTTTACTCTTTTTTTACGTTTGTTAAACACCTTTGTTAGCTTCAATTAATTAGTGCCCTCCGTTCACTTAACGTCTACGGTTAGTTCTTCATTAAAGCTGTAAACATTATAAAGGCACGCGGCCTCTCGGACGAGTCTCTCGAAATCTGATAAAAATCCACCCCGAGAGTCCCAAGTTTCTTCGGGGACATTTCTGATATTTGTTCTCTCTTCCTCCTTGCATTTCCTTCTCGGGGAATTGTCTGGGATGATCAAAGGAGAGACTCGTGCGAGAGGTGCGCGTGTCTGGACGATGGACCTGCCTATTTTCTTTCTCAGTCTGTCTGTTACACACGATAAAACTTCTTCTGGCCTACTCTCTCTCTCTCTCTCTCTCTCTATCCACCCTCAATCCTTCTCCGATAATCCTCGCACTCTCGGAATGCTCCTGCTGCTGCCTTTCATCTCGTCGTCGTCGTCGTCGTCATCATCATCATCATCATCATCATCCTCATCATCCCTCTCCCTTGCCTTCTGCTAAATCGTTCTCTTATATAAAGTATTCCGCGCGGTACGAGCCACTTTACGCTACATGACGCCTTATACCGACGCATAGAGAAATATCGAAAACGGTAAAAGTATTGCACTGCGTTCTGCCTCTCCTCGTCTTCTTTGTTTCTCCCCTTCCCTCTTTAAATTCCCCGCTCGATAATAACTCTGGCGCTCCTCCGCTTCTCTCTCTTTCGCTCTCTCTCTCACATACTCTTTCACACTTTTCTCCATGAACACTTATTACATACGTTATAATATCGTAATGGTAAAATCGCTGGTATAATAGTAATTACGGAATTATCACGATAATTGCGAGTGTATAAATCTGAGTATGTACCATTATAATTCATCGCGCGTCGTTCGGGGATTTCTGATTTCCTCCTTCGTATTCTCGTGTATTCTTGACAACTCTCTCTCTCTCTCTCTTTCTTTCTTTCATTCTCATCATTCTCTCTCTCTGAAGTTCCTTCCGTTCTTTCTCACATCTGTCCCCAAGCTTCCGCTCTAAATTCCCCTTATCCCTTAATACTGTCGTTTACCGATCAGACTTTCATACGATTCTATCCCCTAGATGCCCCCCTTCCCCGTTCGCCCCGGTTTATTCCCACCCCGTATTCCCCTACCCTCCCCTCAAGTCCTTCGCGAATTTTGGCCCTTTCGAACAATGGCCCTCAATAGAAAAGGATAAATTGTCTTCTCGCGACGGCAATCTCGAGATCTGTCTTGTATATACGCGCTCTCTGCTTATCATGTGGATGTAGGATTGGTGGGTGGTATTTTGTGTGTGTATATGTATGCACGCGATCGAGCAGTCGGTGATGCTCTAATTTAGCTTAAAGATATCTTGGGATTTTCTCCTTTGTTGATGTTCTAGAGCGACTGCGATTCTTCGCGTTTTGTACGACGGGGGTCCCGCGGGCGCGATGGAATGTGCGGAATTTTATCAATCCTCGTCTACTAATAGCTGGGAATGATGATAGAAATAGTCGATGGAAAAGAAAGAAGTTGGGGAGCATTTAAAATCGTATGAAAGATGAATATGTGAAGGTGTATGCGAATTAAATAGAGGATTAAATGATGTATGATTTGAGGATGAAAATGCGAGGGTTGATATTAATTGGGACGCAGACGAGTGTGATATGAGGAAGTCTTTTCGCTCGACGCCCGCTCGGAGACCCTCGCAAAAAGCGGATGGAATGTGAAGTTGTGTTCGACGAATTTATCGAGATCTAGCAAGCACCCTCTTTTGAACCTCGTACTATCATCGTCATTCTCACTCTCACTCTCTCGTTCTCCCCTCGCCCTCTCTCGTTCTTCCCCCTGGCCCTAACAACCTCTACTAATTAGTATACTCCTCGCGTTAGCCCTCTATTACACTTTATCCTATTTGGTGTGCGCTCTTGTGCGATGATCGATGTGCTCGGGGGATGCGCGCGGCTGGTGCGATCGCGCCGTCGTCCGAACCACCCTTCGCCGGAGTGCCGGCACTCCGAAACCTCGACGAGAGCTAGCTGGTTAATGAGGATCGAGTGAGGCCTGAGAACTCAGGCTGGTAATACTCGTCGGGAATCGCGGAGGCTCGCAACTCGGCTGACTTGTTTCAATGTGTTTATATCCACGAGATCGGAAGGGTATGAAAGTTTAGTAGTCCTAGGTTCTCGCTGTGCTCCCCCAATCGCGCCAGCCCAGATACCTTCGAGATCTCTGTACAAGTATGACTAGTTACTTCGCTGACTTATTCAATGGAATGTCGGCTGTTCAGTCAGGGGGTTGCTTCCCTTCGGGATATCTGAGGTGGATTCGGACGAGTGACGATCGCTGTACGCTCAGAATTATTCTCCCTTTCTTTCTTCCTTTCTCTCTCCTTTCTTTCTCTCTCTCTCGTTGCCACTATAGCTTTAAATAATTTATATATCGAGCGTTCCGGCATGAGCAATTGTGGTTTTACCGACAGTCTTTCCGTCTCTCGCGCACGCGGGTTTGTTCGTTTGTTTGTTTTGTTTGTTTATTTGTTTGTCTTTATCCTAGTCGGAGAAAAGTCGAATACAAAAAGGTCCTGCGCCGCGACGGAATATAAATTATTTAAGATACATGGCATACTCGAGTGCACCAAAAGTGGTTGCACGACATGCCGCCGCCGACGCGACTATACTCCCGTCCCGTGTAAGCCTTCGGTAGAAAATGTTTTAACTTGTACGTGTTTCTCGTGTCTGGCTGGTGGTGGTGGTGGTGATGGTGATGGTAATGGTGGTGTGTGCAGGATATATTAGATGAATTTCGCGAATGATGCACCGTATCTGTGTTCTCTGTTTTGTCCTGTGCTGTCTCTCTCCATTCCCTTGCGAGACGAACCTAGCTTACCGGAGAAAATGCAACGACACGTATTTCTATATATGTATATATATATATATATATATGTATAATGATGGGACCCGCAATCTGGAAGAACCCTGCTAATCTGTACGAGTGTGTGGGGGGGTTGACGAACCCCATGAAAAGGATTTATTATCTGGAAACTTCCAGACTCTTTCCCTTGCGCCTGCGAGGAAAGAGGCAAAGTTTCTCTCTCTCCGCCCCTCTTTCTCCGCAGTGAAATGAGAATAAAAGTGGGAGCGTGATGGGATCGATCTCTTTCCTATGATCCTGGCCCACCCTTCCAGGAGCCCTCGCGACGAGCCGAGTCTCACCCCCGAACAAGAGAAGAAAGTCAAAGTCGTTTCACGACCCTCCTCTTTCTTTCCACCCCCCGACGAAAAGAAAAAATCCTGACGAAAGTTCTACCTCCTAATCGTCTCTCTGTCACTTGCACCTGTCTCTTCATTAATTGCGTTTAATTACAGCTATGGGTTCCTGCTCTGGTTCAGTGTGTGCTGGTGTATTGCGTGTGTCCATGCGCGCTGCTCCATGCGTCTCTCACTCTCTCTTTCTTCCTCATTCTCTCAGTCTCATCCACCCGCGGTCCACGCATACTTCCTTCCTCGGACTTCGACATCCTTTCTTCTCGCGCCTGCCCTACGCATCAGTCGGTCTCCCTCGCACTCACGAGTGTTGTCTGTTAATCTGTATTCCTCTCTTTTGCTGCCTCACTTTTTTAGTATCACTATAGAGTTATCGTAATTAAATATTTATACACCCATTGACAGACTAGCTACCACGTTTTTTTGTTTTCGTTTAAATATAGTTCCATAGATATCAATTAATTTAATTAATCCATAGGTATTATAAGTTATGATAATTAATAATTAGAATAATCAAAACATGTACAGAAGATTAGAGATTATCTCGTTCTGCCTGTGTCCACTCTTACTCTCTCTCTCTCGCTCTCTCACTCTCTATCTTTCCCATCCCTCAAAATCTGCGTCCGCCTTCTCCCTCCCCGCAAACAATTCCTCTCTCATCTGACTCGCACTTGCGGCGTCTCTTTCGCTAAAGGGTAGTTTAGTTATCGGTTCGGTTGATCGTTGTGCCTCGCTGTGGAGTAGTTTCTCGATTAGCTTATAGTATCATCTATGCTCTCTTTCTCACTGTCTCTAACACTCGTCCTCGCATTCTCCCCGTCTCTTTCTCTCTCTATTCCCCCCGCCCACCCCCCCTCGAGAGGAATAATCCTCTCGTACTTTCAAGTCAATCCCCCCAGTACACGCCATTCGTCCGCGGTTCACCCTCTCGCATTCACGAAAAACTCGATCGCACCATTGTTTCTTTTTTCTCTCCTGTTTCCCCCCCCCCCCATCGCTCGCCCCTTACAATTTCTCCCCTCCCCTCCCCTGCCCCCCCGTTTTAAATAGCTAGTTTAGACGGTACATAAATACTTTGTCATCTCAATCTCTCCCGACCCTTTCTTTCGCTCCTCTTGGATTCTTAGTTAGGCCTACGGTGAGCTAGAGCTGCTTCCGTTGTCGCGATGAATTTACCCTCCCACCCACTTTCTATTCCTCTCCTCTCCTCCTCGTCTATTGGTCGCCTAGTCTTTTTTATTAACCTCGGCGAACTCTGTGTGTGATGTGCGGTTTCGCTTCCGGTCGGACGAACAATGTCTAAGTACTGCGAGGAGAAGCGCGCGCGGATCGGACGCGAGCCCTGCAGCAGCAGCAGCAGCAGCAACCCTTTTCAACCCCCGCTGCCGCCGCCGCCATTGCTGCTTTTTGCGCGACAGCAACCACCCGCCCTCGATCTTTCTCTTTCTCTACTTGGGATTCCGATAAAGCTAGGCTACGAGTACGTGTGTCCGTGTGCAGAGGTGTGCGCTCAAGCCCCTCGTCAACGAATTGATCGCGCCTAAGGGAACGGCGCAATATACTCGAGAAGGGCTGGCTTTGACGGCGGACACACACGTGGTGCGCGTCCCCATCGAAAGGAAGAAGGATACGCTTTGGAATCCTGATGGAAAGTAGAGCTCCTCCTTTAAAGGAGGAGGACAAAGTCATTGTGCTGTAGATGAAGGTCGAGTGGAGAATCGCGGTTGGAATGATAGTCGCCCGATTTCGATGTAATTGTGAAGTTGGACCGGAAAGGTTCGCTGATTATTGAATCACTGGCTTTTCCGCTGGGATCAGCACCGGAAAGAGCGTGCGCCTTTTCTCCCTTAATGTATCGTTCGCCCAAAATTTTGCTCAGTCTGCGCGATCGAGTGTCGCGCGCCACTCTAATAAAGTCGAAGAGAAAACCGCCCCCTTTCGATTTGCCTGGCCCTCGGCGGCCCTCGGCGGCCCTCGGCCAACCACCAACAGCCGAGAGTCTCGTGCACCGTTTTATCCCACTTATTCCGCGCCTATGTACACACGCTTATTAGTGACTACTGATAGAAGAGCTCTCCGTGTCTTACACACGTTATGTTCTACGGGACGGAAGAGGAAGAGTACGAAATCCGCCCTCCCCCCCACGCGACCCTCTCCGCTCGCCCCTCAAGTCAAACTGGAATCATCTCCGAGATGATCGTATTACACGAGCAATTAACAGACGCGAGAATTAATCGACGAAACGAACCAATGCGAACTTGATGGATTGAAGAAGAAAGCACTCGAAATTGCGAGAGGCTCCGCGGAGAGGGCTCGGAGGAGGAGGAGCGGAGATGCAAGGTCCATTCCCCGCCGTGCGCAAAAACACGTACACCTACGGAAATTCTCGAATCGAACGGATGAATCTGTATTCCTAATAGACTCTATCGCTCGCGAGGACGCAGAAACCGCGAGGAAAATATAATCTGTCCTAGAGCACCACTTTTTCCCGTTTCCGCAAACAACCTTTAACTCCCTCACTCCCCCCCATCACTCTCTCTCTCTCCCTTTCACTCCCTGTGGAGGTGTTGCACGCTCATCCAACTCTACTCGCTGAGTATTGACCGAAAATCGACACAACTGATCGGCGACACGAATGAAACGAGGATAAAAGTGACCGAAGAATCGAGGCGCACCGAAGCCGCCCGAAACGAGGAGTACTAAACGGAAGGATGTAAAGACAGCAAGTAACTCGCCGATAATCGGCCAAATCGTCCGCAGAATGATCGACGCGTGTATCCTTTTAGTCGGCAAGGATCCTCGGACTTTGTCGCAATAATCTGAGAAAATCCTCCCATCGAATCTCTTGTCTCAACGACTGCCATATCCTCAGCTTTCCTGCTACATCCGGAGAAATAACATGTTCGTCTTTACTAAGTGTACGCCTGTCTTGTTACTATTTCCCCATGGGTGTGTGTCTCTCTCTCTCGCTCCCGTCAGGCCGGGCATTGTCGCCGGACTGCCGGGAGCCCGCTTAATTCGCGTCATCTCGGTAATGATCTAACTAACACGACGATTATTGGGACATAAATACAGTACACATAAATGTATATCTAACGTAATAGCTGTATGCGATATTATAGATTAAGTAGATTATCGTGTATCACCCTCTTCCTTTCTCTCCCACTCTGTCTCTCTCTCTCTCTCTCGCTCACCCAACTTCCTCCCTTCTCGTGAACCTTTCTCTCTCGCCGACGCAACGCGGCACAGCCTCTCTCTTTCTCTCGATTCGGCTCCGGAACACGCGAGATAGCGTACACATTCTCTCGTACTCGTCTCTCTATCGAGACTCTCGCTCTCTTGCGCCTCCAATATTCGCAAGAGAAGAGACTGCAGGATAGAGAGAGATATTCCCGAAGATCTCAAAGAACAAGACCTTCTATCAAGAGAGCGAGCACGAGTAGCAGGGTTTCTCTCCGCGCAGCCCAGATTAGCCACAGTCTTAATGATCATGCCATTTATTTCTTTCCAATTCCTTTTGGTCAACGATGCGCCAGAAGTGCATCGTTCGAGGGAGAGTAACAATGCTATTTCGCACGCCTTTCAACAACTTCTCTCTCTCTCTCTTCTCCCTCGGACGCACCATTCGTATATGTGCCCGAGAGCACACAATCCGCTGTTTTCCATTTTAAAATCGTGACCGCCACTGCCGCTAATTTTTTCCCTCGCCGATCTCACCCTTCTCTCACACAAACTCTCATCAACCAACTAATTAATCTTATCGCAATAAAATTCAGCAGCGGCGTTCACGAGCATTCAATAAATAACAATAATGTTACGAACCGTAATTCGAGGATCCGCTCGCTACAAGTTACCACACATCAGTTTGAGTATCGAGGAATGTCGAGGGATGAAGAAGAAGAAGAAGAGGTCAGAGGTGTCGGGTCAGGATTGTGGATTCGGTGTACGATGACAGGTGTCTGGCGGCTCAGGTTCGGTAATAACAAGGGGTGGTTGTGGTGGTGGTGGTGGTGGTGGGTGGGCATGAAGGGTGGCAACTGAAACAAGTAATCGAAATAAACCAAACACCAAGTGAACCAAACACAAATCAGTTTAATCCTTAAATAAAACATAATTTCTGTGTTATGTTATATAATAATTAATTAATTAATTAAATAAATAAATAAATAATCGGTAGTAGTAATAGTAAGTAGTGAGTTTCAGCGGTGTAGCAAGTAGTAATGGTAAGTAAGTAAGTAAGTAGCGGCACAGTAGTAGTAGTAGTAGTAGTAAGTAGTAGTAAGTAGTAAGTAGTAGTAGTAGTAGAAACTGTTATAAGAAGGTAGTAGAAAATAGCAGAGCAATGTAGATATGTGTCGAGAAAGTTTTGTGAGCGAGACCTTCCTCTTTCCTTTCCTAGTGGTACGAGAGTAAGTATCGACAATAAAGGGTGTTAAAGGTTACACGTAGCTACCAGACGAGACACAAAAAATATGTACGATCGTAATTAATAGCAATGGTAATCGTATCAGCAATAATAATAATAATAATAATGATAATAATAATATAATAATAATAATAATAATGGTAATAATGCTATAATAATAATAATAATAATAATGATAATAATAATCATTGTAATAATGGCGATGACGATGGCGACAATAAGAAATAGTTTAACCAGAATAAGAGTCCTTCGTGATGGTAACGCGTTTACGTATCTGTCACGAGGAGAAGTCGTTCTCTCGAGTGCGTCGAGT
Source organism: Ectemnius continuus (assembly GCA_910591665.1). Classification (NCBI taxonomy): domain Eukaryota; kingdom Metazoa; phylum Arthropoda; class Insecta; order Hymenoptera; family Crabronidae; genus Ectemnius; species Ectemnius continuus. The sequence goes on from OU342866.1 coordinate 2,116,750, forward strand.
TGGGCGTTGAAGTTCAACTCTCCAAGCAGTAGTACCGTGAGAAATAAATCGGGACAGCGGCTAAGCTGCTATCAAATCTGTCCGACAGGATTTTATGCTCAGCGATTGACCCTTCGTCTCGCTCGTCAGCTCGTCCTTGTGGTCGACGCGATTCCAGCCGAGATGAGACAATTCAATCTCCGTTAAAGCTGCCGAGAAGTGGTAAAAGAGCGAGATCTATGTGGGTGAGAGCGGGCGTGTCGAAGGGCGAATCGCCATCGTCGAATCTCCTCTCTTTGGCTTGCGACCGCCAGAGACACAGTATCGTCAGCCGACGGTTTAATTTGCACTAATCATCGAGATCATTGTAGCCCGTGGTTCCGCCGCTCTCCTCGCAGCCAGCCTCCGCCTCGGCCGACCCCCGCGGAAGAGGGCGCGCGGCCGAAGGTCGAGAGGGGCACGGCGAGATCATATTGCGAGAGCAGCCGCGGAGGATTGCCGCGCGGGGGCTCAATATAAATAAAATAAAATCTTAGGAGAAACAATCTGTTACTTAAAGTTTAATACGTTGGGAGGCCGGATAGGCTTATGACCTTCACGCGCGCGTACGCGTCTGATTGACTCTTGTCACTCCCTCTCTCTCTCTCCCTCTCTCGGGATTTCGAGAGAGAAGCGGCTCTTCTTCGCTGTCGCGCGCGCCGCGTCCAAGCCACTCCACGCGCTCCCGGACTAGACACAAGAAGGTACACATAAATAGGACAACATATATACTACGCTTTTTTGTCTTCACCTCACCTAAACCTAAGCTTAAGAAAGAAACTGGCGCGCTCTACTCGCGTTTTAAGTACGTGGATTCCAAGCGCGCCCGGCGCCCCCCGCACCCTCCTACACCCTCTGCTGGTGGGGTGCGTGCGTGTCGTGTCGTGTTGTACCAGACTTCGAGAAATTGCTGAAAGCACAGGGCTTCTCGATCCATTCCATCGAGAGGCACAACTTCTCGACAAGTTCAAGAAGAAAGCTTCGCGCGAGGAGGATGCGAGGCGAACGAGAAAGGATTCCATTTTTTGTAACCTTACATCGTACCACCTAAACGAACGCGTCGTGTTCCAAATCATCGTCGTCGTCGTCGTCGTCGTCGTCGAGATCTAGCTCGAGTTCTGTCCTTCTTCGATTCCCTCTACCTTTAGAGTCTGACTCTATCGGATCTCCCGCGTATCGAGCTTTTATTGATTCCTTCCCCCCCAATGGAGGCCGCCTTCCTCTTTCCACGGAGACTAGACACAGGTCTCTCGCTCGTGTTCCGGACACCCTTCATGTGTCTCGGGCACATTTTCTTCTCCCTTCGGCTTTCCTTTCCCCCTTTTCCTTCCGATAGTCTGTGTATCACATGACCGTGCCAGTGGGTCGTCTTCGAGACGAGGCCACGGGAAAAGACGCACTCCTCTCTCTCTCTCTCTTTCCCTTTCTCTTACTCTTTCTCGCTTCTAATAATCTACTCTTTGGACAGGAGGGCGTGCGCTGCCGCCGCCGCCAGCTACGACTGCGGTGCGCCGCCCGCTATCTAAATGATGCGTGTGTCTCGTCGCGAGCTCTAGTCGCTTTGTACGTCACTCACTTAAAAAAATGTCTCTAAAAGTCGCGCGAAGTCTTTCGTGTTTCGACGAAGAGCAGCGGAGAATCGTGACGAGGAAGCAAAGCCACCGGGTTTCCACATCATCGTTGCTGGTGTTTTTGTGTAAAAGTTGGTACTTTGCATTCTCGCGATTCTCCGGTGCGATCCGCAAGGTTTTGCTCCTCCCCGATCTCTTCCCTCAGCAAGACGGGCAAGATGTCGAGGAAGAGGCTGAAATATTATAGTCCAAGTTCTTTGGCGCGTCCAGTCCACTCTTGGACGGTGCACTTTCGAGGGGGATTGCTTACACGACAGTCTGCCCTTAAATCGGCCTGCCTCGAATAGGCATTTTGTACTACCTAGCTTATATCCGTAGGTATAAATCTTTACGCGTATCTTTAACCAACGAGCTCACCCTCACCGACAGCCTCGAGCCTGACTAGCAACAAGTACGATGTATTCTAGTAACTAACCATCCAATCCCTCCCACGCGATATTTTCATCACCTAGCAACAGTTCTCGGAATTAATCGTCTCGCGTATATCTGTGTTACCGCGTTGTTGCTTCTGCTTGACCAATCGGTCGTTTAATTATACCCGAGTTGGATAATTAAGTCAGTGTTACGAGGTGGAAAGTAACGCTAGAGAGTTCCTCTTTGCCTCCTGCGAGTAGTCTTTCAGTATTCATTCCGTCGCTCTTCCCCCCAAAAATCTCCCCGTCAACCCCTGTCGTTTATAATCTCGGCTCCAGACTGGTCTGTTGTGTGTCGGTGATTCGTGTCCGCGTTTCTCCGTTCGGCCTTCTCGAAAGGCTCTCGACTAGGAAACACAAAATGCTCGAGTCCCAGCTGAGCTTAGCACTCGTGTTAAAAAGGTAACTGCCGAATTTCGTGCGAATCACAGCCCGATAATCATGGTAGTTTCATCCTGGGACGAAAAAGTCTCTTGCAAAGGGAAAGCTGGTACTCGAGTAGTTTGTTGATGAATAGTTAAAACAGGCCCTTTTCACCAAAGGTCTCAAAGCGATCCATCCGACGTGCATCATCATCCCTCGCAAACGAATCTCTTTTACCTGTTGGCCAATTACACTCTCTCCCTTTCTCTCCCTCTCTCTCTCTCCCACTCAGTCTTTCGTTCAGATCTTCATCGTTCTTTCTCTCCCATCGCTCGCCGCCTCACACATCTCTCGTCCTAGAGTCCTAGAAACACACACGTCTGATCGTCGCGAATCACCCGCTCACACACACTCCTCCCTCGCACTCAGAGACTGCGATCTATGTACGTGTGTGTATGTGTGTGCGTGGACGTGTGTGTCCACCTCGGCGAAGGGTGGTTGATGTTGATTGTTGGGCCGGGGTGTGGTCTAAAGGATGCCGAAGCTGTCGGTACTGCTGCTGCTGCTGCTCCTTGCGCAAGGCTTCTTGAGGATCTTGCCGATGGAGGCAAGATTGGAGGCGAGATTGGCGGCGGTTGAAATGGCGGCGGCGGTGCTGCTGGTCGAGGTGCTCGGCGCGGTGGTGAGAGGCGTGGCGGCGGCGGCGGTGACGGCGGCGGCGACGGTGGCGGATGTAGGCGGCTTGCGGCACTTGCGCGGCAGGGCGAGCGTCTGTCGCTCTAGTTTGGGTAGGTGATGGAGAATCGCGGCGGAGGCAGGCGTCGCGGAGACGCCGCCGAGGCCAAAGCCGACGGTGGCGGCCGCGAGTGCGGCCGCGGCCGCAGTGGCAGCCGAGCCCTGCCTAGTAGCAGTGGTGGGCGCGGTGAGCGAGGAGGCCGTAGCCGTGGCCGTGGCGGTGGCCGACGTGGAAGCGGAGGTGGTGCTCGGCGTGGCGCTCGAGGAGGAGACGGAGACGCTGCTCGAGTTGGCCAAGGAGGAGGAGGAGGAGGTGGTGGTGGTTACGGCCACCTGTGAGAGGAGCCTGACACCAAGGGCGCGGAGGTGCGAGGCGGGGATCGCCGCTGGGAGCGGCAGTTGCTCTTGGAGCGGTCTCGGTAGCCGGTGACGGTAATGGTAAGGATTGGGTAAGTGCGGCGGATGGGCCGCCGCTACCGTGGCCGTGGCCGCAGCCGCGGCCGCCGCGGCCGCAGCCGCTGCTGCTTGTTGCTCGTCCTACGCTGCCTTGCTCTTGTTCGTCTTGAAGCTCACCTGGAGCACACGGTTGCCGAGGGTGTAACCGTTCAGGCTCTGGATCGCGACCACCGCCTCCTCGTAATTGGTCATCGTCACGAAACCGAAGCCTTTGCACTTGTTCGTCTGCAGGTCGCGGATCACTTTGACCGATTGGACGGCGCCGAACGGACCGAACAGCTGCCACAGCACGTTCTCCTCGGTCTCCGGGGCGAGGTTGTACACGAAGATGCACCAGCCGGAACCGTTCATCGCGTTCCCTGGCAGCATCGAGTTCGCTAGGAGGTCACCTGCCAGCGGACTGTACCTGCAACACCAGCCCGCCCCGCCATTCGTTAAACACCCACCTTACGGCCCCTCTAATCTTAATGCGCACACCCCCATATATCTCTAAATATCCCCTCATCCTACCTCACACCGATTCATTACTCCTCGAGTATCTTATCTTTAATCTACTGCCAATTCCGATGAAATATTCTCAGAGAATTTATCCAAAAATCACGACTCTACATTGTGGCGGTATATAGTTTTCGGGGGATAAATCATACAAGCGATTTATATGCGAGGCTTTCTATTCCCAGCGCTCGCGACCTGATTTCCCGAGGATATACATTTATAAATCGGGAGTTGCTTGATTGCAAGGGGATTTCATTGAAATGCAATCGCTGGTATAATTTAACTGGATGCCGGCTGCGTGACCGAATCGCCCAGGAACGCTGCCGTCGCTTCTCGCTGCTTTCCTCTATCCTGCTCTCTCATTCGGGCTCGTGAAAATTTCATGGAAATTGCGGCCAATTCCACTCGCTCTTTTCCGACACGCTAACGAACGGCTCCCTCCCTCTCTCTTTCTCTCTCTCTTTTGATGCGAGCACACCCGCCATTCGATGCATATGTATGACGCGCTTTCGAAACGTGCATCGATCCTGAGCGCCTCCACTCTATTTCCATTTTATAGCAACAGCGACGACAGCACTGCTCCGGACTTTCAATCCTCCGGCGAACAAAAGCGCCCGGAAGATGAACGAGACAATTCGTCAAAATTAATAATTTATCAATTAATCTGATAATCAGTTGGAATTGCATCGTTCATTTTCTGGCTTGTTGGATTAAACGAACTGGGGGAAATAAACAGAATTTAGGGACACGCAAAGCCACATTGCCACTTGATGAAACCGTCGCGAAATAAATTTCGAAAAATTAGTACTTCATCATAACAGAGAATTGCTTAGAAAAATAATAATGACCAAGCAATTCTTTATTATAGGAAGTGCAACAACGTTTTCACTGATAATCCCGAAAATACGAGGCTTACAAAATTCAACGTGCAATCTCATCAATGTAACGCGATTAAATCACATCTTCGATTCTCTCCAGGCGTTCCTGGAGAGAATGGAAACACAGAAAAATTGTCAAATGATTGAAAGTGCAAAAGCGCGCGCACGATATTTAGCCCTCCGCGAGGGCACTGCTGCTGGTGGTGATACGCACTACGAAACAAAAGATACTACTCGTTCAGTCTACTCGCTATCGCTTTTCAAGGTAGAATAAATGCTCCACTGGGTTCACGTGACAGCAAAAGGGGACTTTAAAGAAAGAAACTGGAAATCAAGTAGGAACCAACCTACGATCATACATGCAATAATCACCAACACGAAAGACACAGGATTGGCAACTTAATAAATAACTTCTTCAAAGAATTGAATACTTCCCCAACGAAACGAATCACACTGACTCCACTCGCACCAGTGAAAATCACTGTGATCCACTTCGAAATCATTGGGAAGCGAAAACATTAGAGCTCGCGAGAAAAATGAGCATCAATGGAGAAACATGGGTCATCAAGCGGGATTGAAGGAAACATGCTGATCATTCAGAAGGAACAAATAGCAAGGGTTTATAGGCGGCGGTGGTGGGTTGTTGGTATCCTATTTACAGAATGTAAAAAGTATGTATATATCTACGTACCTACTTGACGTCACAAGCCGCGTTAAAAAACAGGGCACATCTCAGTGAGTACTCAGAGTATTTAATGTCGGATGGGTTCGTTGGAGAGTGGCGGGGGTGGGGGCGGTTGGAGGTGGGTTGTTCAGGGGGTGAAAGGTGGGTGGTTGGTCCGGGGGCACCGGTGTTACACAGTAATTATGTATGCATTCGTCACAAACGTCATTACGGCTGCTCGGCACGAGTTTTCCTCCCTGCGGAGATGCAGCATCATCGTATCAGAGTGACGCGCGGCCCCACTCTCTATTTAAACGCGCGAGAAGAGACCTACACAACGACAACGACAACAACAAGACCGTTTCTCGCTCTCCCGGATCCTTTTTCGCGCGTCCTTCCGCTGGCCTGACTCTCTCTTTCATCTGCGAGAGCCTCCTCTCTTCTCTCTCCTTCTGTTCTCCCGGCATTCCACAACACACTCGAGTGAAAATCATCTTGTGTTCGTGTGGGTGCGTGGCGAGAGAGGATAAAAAGAAAGGTAACACGCGTGTACTCTGAAAAGATCGCGTGAAGGAAACGGCGCGCGTGCTTCGTGCGCCCGTACATCGCGCAATTAAGAAAGTACGGTCGCACGAATGACGGAGCGGCATTTTATTGCATTCGATACGAGCTTGGAATCTCAAAAGCGCGCACCATTCTTTTTTCATGATGGAGAAGAAGAGAGAAAGAGAGAGAGCTCGCATAATTGGGAGACGCTGCTCGGTCCAATTAAAAGGGAGGGCGAAGAAAGGCCGGCGACACCACTGCTTCTGATTCATTTCTACGTGAGGAGGGAAGAAATATGTCTGTGTGTGGTTGTGCTCTCAAACTATGCGAAGGACTTTCGTGTTTTGTCAACCGAGGCTTCAATCTTTCCTCGACTAATTCTAAGCAGAATGCTTGGAATTTATTTTAATTCTCTAAGAGTAGCTTTTCTCTTATGAAGATCAAATCTTAAGTGTATGATTACTGTGATGAAGCAACTAATCTCTTTATAAACTAAAACTTAATCCTTCTTACATTTTTATTGACTCTAAAAATAATTCACCACGTGCGTTAATCAGGAATGGTTATTTGGATTTGTTTATGCTGCTGTTTCTAAGTTGCATGAGTGCCGGAGGGACTCTGTGATTTGTGCACACTTTCTATTTATATATACTTTACAACTACTTTACTTTTCTGTCTCGTGATTAGAATATATGATAGGGGAAACTCGTGCACCTAGCCTCGCTCAGCTCTACACCAAGTAAATGAGATATTCGGAGAGTCAACTACTTCTATGTGTTGTTCCCGGTGTCGTCGTGAAAGGGAAGCTACTGATTTCTTAGTGAAAATCATGAAGAAAAAATACGTGTGTGTGTGCGCGGTTTGTGCTGGCTGGTTCTGTCCGTGCTGTGCGAGACACAATCCACTACTTGGACCAGGGAATTTGGTTCGCTGGTGCAGTGCACGCTTCCCGAATTCAAACCGAAAGGTGCTGAAGAACCCGGCAAAGAAACGGTGGAAGAAAAGTGAAAGATGAACCCGGCAACAATGAAGAAAGCTCCCTCGAATTGTTTGAGCGCATTGCATGATCGGATGGGAACTGGAGGGAGGAATGAATTGGATGAATCCGCCTGTACGGTTCATCGACAAGCGACTGATTATTTAAGGCACTAAAAATCAGTCCCTTTTCATTGGCTCCACATGAGTTTTTAATACTAGAATTTCCAATTGGGAAACATTTAAAGAAGTCGTGAAAGAAAAACGAGTAGAACTCTCCTCGTCGCAAAAGAACCATACAACGGAAAGGAACGGGCAAACCGAATGGAAAATTATTCATGACGAACTCCAATGTTATATGACATAGAACGTAAGCTCTGTGACTTCCGGTAGGCACACACGTGCGTCTCAGAGAGATAGACAGATAGATAGATAGATAGAGTGACAGTGAGAGAAATGGGAACGAAAGAAAACATGAGAGTAGAAAGAGGAACCCAAGAGAGTGAAGAAGTACAATGACAGCCAGTATGATTCGAAGGAACGGAAAGACACAAGTACAGACACGAGAGGAGAAGAGTGTCAGTGATAAAGAAAGGCAGAAAGAGGCGAGACATGAAAAAGAAGAAAGATCCTGCTCGAAAATTTCACCATCAAACCGATATTATCAATGCAATCAATTAATAATATCAGTTGGTACCACCGAGATAAATTCTCATCGCAAGAGAGACATGCTAAGCACGAATAACATCTTCGGAACAATGACTGGAACGAGTGAATAAAATATCTCAGGGGGGGAGTTTGAAATTTCGAGCTTGACACATAGGATCCGACGAAAAAGCACGGAACGAGACGAAAAAGAGTGGCTGATGACGGTGTGTGGTGTATGGCGCGAAGTGAGAGAGAGAGAGAAGAGAGAGAGAGAGAAGAGAAGAGAGAGAGAACGCAGAGAAATCAGGCGAATCGCTGAGAGAACTGAGTAGTGGTAGGTAACGAAAAAAATACTGACCTCTGTAAGCCTTTGTTAATGGCAAGCATGGCCTTGCCAGTGCTAAAACAAAACACAAAAAGAACAACGTAAGAAGAGAAGTACTGCGGGTGCGAGCCAGAAATCAGAAGCCGCCCTCCAGTGCTTCCTCGCCTTTTTTTTTCTTTCTTTTTCTCGTTTGCTTTTTCAGCACCCACCGCCCCCCTCCGGGATAAAGAAGCATCTACCCCCTCGCCCTCGCCCTCGCCCTCGCGACACTGCACCCCCTTTTCCACCAGAAGAAGTATGAGAGAGGAAAACAAAAATGTCCCGCCGCTCCTCGTCATGCACGAAACCCCAGTCGAAAAGTAATAAGGTGAAAAGAAAGAGATCACTTGTCGAAGATCAATGAAACCAATCGGAAAGAAGGGATGGTGGGAGAAGAGAAGAGAAGAGCGCCTGCACTCGAGAATTCAAGATTCTCTCGCCTTCTCTCCTTGGAGAACTAGCGCCAAATCATACGAACTTGGAAAGCTTGCGATGATGCATCTCTGCATCGATTTGCAATGCGACCCCTGTGTCCTTCTGTCATTCAGCCACAATGGCATCGTGACATATGCATAAACTCGATGACTATAATGAGGGTGAAGGGAAACAATTGGGAGACACTATGAAAACTTCCATCTCTAAAGCTGAGAGCTTCTCCTTGCTCACCGGTCGCCCGCAATCAACTGAATATATCATTTATGAATCTCCAGCGAGTAAGAATGATTTCAAATATGCATGACCTCCAAGAATGACCTGGGGCCACCGGTGCACATACAAGCCATTACGTGTCAATTGACCAGTGCACGATTGTCCTCGCTTTGTTCCTCCCTCTTCTGGCAACGATGGAGAACTCGTGAATAATCACTGGCAAGCCTGATTAATAATAATAGGAGAAGTCCAGTACGAAAATAGCAATGTTCGCTCGCTAAAGCAAAGCGAGACAAGGCGAGTTTACATCTGGCCATTAGGTTCTCGGGAAACCTTGCCGGAGCACTTTAGCATGAGAGAATCTCAAAGAGACACACAGAGACATAGACGGCTCGATGACGAAAGGGCAATAGTCACTTATGTCCTCGGAAGTGTCTAGCGTCGCAAAGCGTTCTTTCTCTCTCCACGCGTGTCAGTTGGAGGAGGAGGAACGAAAACGAGAGACAGTCTGACGCAACAACTCGGCGTATATCATCCACGAGGTAAGAAAACGCAGTTGAAACAGAGGGGCGGAAAATGGCTTCAACGTAACGAGAGATCATGCCATTCGTGTATGCTACAAGACAAATTAAAGGAATCTCTCTTCAACGGACTGGTCTGAGCAGTGTATCAGGGGAAAGAGAAAGATAGAGAAAGATACCAACAAAAAAAATAATAATAAAGATAAAAGGTTATTGAATCGCAATGGCAAATGAACGATGTAGGTGAGCTTTACCGAGGAGCTCAAACGATAGAGTGCACAAACTCGGGGATAAGTATAAACGAATAATCGATCGATCGATCGCCAGAGAATTATTTAAGGCCAAGTTTTGACCTGCCGTCAGCGAAACGAGCGGAGGTAATCGCCTCATTAATTCTTACAGAGGACATTTCCAACTTCGGCCGTAATTGCACGAGTGCCCCAAAGTTCCGTGCGTCCCACTTACAATAACGAGGAGTATCTGCACGTACTTAAGGAAAACAGAGACGCGCCGCGATGCATTATTAGCGGGAAAGAGCGGATCGATCGATCGATCTTGTTGCGCGAGTGCGTGTCGAGAAGGTAGAGTCGAATAATAGAATAAGAAAAAGAAACCAGCTGTGAACCAAGGGGAGAGAGAAATAAGGGTGGGGTATAGAACTGAAGAGAGCGCGGCAGGTGAAAAACTGTCGAGAAGAATCGAGCGGGGAGTCGTCAAACGAGAAACAGAACGGTGTTAAGGGGAAAACGAGACTGTGATGGTAAGAGAGACATAGAGCGTTAATCGAGAAGTAGGTGAAAGAGATTATAATGAAGGCAGAACAGAGATAGAAAAGTAGAGAAATAGAGATAGAAAGAGAGAGTTAGAGTTAGAGTTAGAGAATAATAGAAAGAAGATAGAAAATTGAGAAGAGAGAAAGAGAGTGAGAGAGAGATTTTTGGGTAGAGCGAGTAGAGGCGAGTAGGTACCTGGATAGTGGCGACAGTGGAATGTACCTGAAGCGGCCAGTTGGATGGTGGATGGGGCCGCCGAAACGACGAGTGGCTTGAGGCGTGAGATAAGCCGCCAGTGGTGGCAGACCCCCTTTGTTGTTGTTGCTGGGATTGTTGGCGAATTTCACGGTGATCGGCTCGGCCGAGCCCTTCGGTACGGTGCTGTTCAGCTCTTGAATCGCTCGCTCGGCCTCAACCCGCTGGTCGAACCTTATGAAACCAACCCCCTTTGACAAGCCTGTCGATTACCACCCGAAACACACCAAAGCACCACTGATTAGTACAACTCTGCTCACGCGTCGCCGGCTGAAAGTCGAATGATTAGCGAACCGACCAGGGGTCCGCTCCTAACGTCCCCCTTCTCGGTTCCAACTTCCCCACTCGGCCCGCACTGACCTCATCATCACTCTTCCCTTCCAGACACTTGACAAACATCTTTCACATCCCGCTAATCAAACAATTGGCCAATCAAGTAACTCTCCTGTACCCTTTCCTCTGTTTTTTTTTTTTTGATTGGGTACTTTTTAAATAGATATCTAATTTTGAAAATGATTCGTGGGACTTTGCAGGTGTCATGAAGGCGAAGCGAGAATGTAGCTACTGCGAGGCACGAAGTTACGGATTGCTTGTGTTCTTTTTTTTTGTCTTACTTAACTTGGCTATAAGTGTTTTCAATTAAAATAAGTTTCTCTGGCAAAAATCATTGCATGTACTATTTGTGATCGTACTGAAGTAGCCCCTGCCGTGTGTACTGACACTTTTTTGTCCCAAGTCCACCCAAACAAGTGTCACGACGACTCTATTATGTTCGCTCTTTCTTTGTTAGCGAGTGGCTCGGTGCGCACAGATTCGTTTCTTTATCTTTTCGTTTCGTCGTCTTTCTCTCGCTTTCCGTCGACTATCGGCACGAACCACGTATTACGAATCTTCATCGGAAACCCGTGCAGCATCATTCCCGCAATTCTAGATTGCCGTGGGCGTCTTCTCTTCTAAACTGGCTGAGATAATACTGTTACATGTACTTGTGAGAAGAGCGACCTTCCAGCGGAATGTTACGCGTGACACATGTAATCGAGAGAAACGGTATACGCAAAATCGGCAAATCATAATCATAACAAACGACAAAAAGCGTAAAGAAACAAAAATGGCGCTCAGGAGGAACTCTGGATGTAAAACGTTCTGTCGTGTGTACGAAACTAGCACCACGAGAGCAGCCACCAGCCGTGGAAAAGAAATCGTATGGTGGGAGTCGCTCGCACCGGACTCCCACCAAGTGAAACAACCCTCGCCGACAATCTCACGAGGCCAACATCTATAATTAATAAATTTCAAAGCCCGCTGCACTGCAAAAGGCAGACGTCTTTCCACTGAAAGCTATCCAAGTTACTGTGATGAATAGACGTGAATAGGCGGCGCATAGATCCGCCGCTCCGATTCACTCTTTATTGTGCCGCGCATCAGAATACGATACAATGCCGGAGTGAGAGAAATCTTGACAAGGAATTCATTGTCCTGAATTTGCAATCTTTACGCCCTAGTTCTTTTGATACATTAACATAATTAAGACTAATTGATAATTGTATATATTCTAGTATTATTTGAATATGTTTCTATGAGAAAAAGGTTTGATCGTGGACTCGTGAGACATCGTGAGAGTTATTGGGCTCCCCGGGAATGGACGATAATTGAAACTGAATGGCAAGTGACGGGGAGAGAGTGAGAGAGCACGCGTATAAAGAGGGAGAAGAAGACGTCTAATCGGGGGATGTGTCGAGAAGGGCTGCTTTCGTGTCTAGGGCTGTCTAGGGCGTAATGAGAGGAAAAGAAAAAAGAGTTATGAGTTACGTACCGGGCAAATTGCCTCCGCTGCCGGTCTCAAACTGTCGTACTAAACAGAAACGGGAAAAATTATATCACGCTGTTAAAGGTCAGCTAACACCAGCAATAGCACACGACGACTCGCTCGGCCCTGATTCCTCGGCGATAAGGCGTGGAAAGAACGGAACTCAGTTGAAATCAACGGAAAAAAGCAACTCTCCACTTGGGTCGCACATGCAGCGTTGAATCTGAAATCGGAATCGCCAAGCGGCGTCCAGAAGAAATCGCCTCGCGTCATGCAGAACCGAGGGAAGAAATGATAAGTCAGAGAAGAGACATAGAGAAGCATTCAGATTCAAGACTGCGAACACATAGCGTCAAGCGTAATATGCCCAAGTGTTCCAAGTAAATCATTTAACTACCAAGAAAGCTTCAAATAATTCAGATCTAGATTAATTCCGCTACTTTCCTTCATCAATATCGATTCAACTAGGTGCAGTCGTTAATAGTACGAAAGCAAAAAAGCGCAACTCAAGGATTTACGTTCGGTCAATGACAAAGTGTCTACGCCGGACAAATAAGGGTCGAGTGATCGTCGCGGTTCATCTTTCGTACGAAGCTCGTAAGAATTCTCATTGTCGGAAAGAGGCGAGAATCGTGGTCGGCGGGGACAACTCAAGGACATCAAAAAGTGGGGGCGGGGTGTGGTGGGGCCGGGAATTTGCGTGATTGTACGACGGTGGTAGAGTGCGGAGAGAAATATATATATAATATATTCGTGACAAAGTGAACACGCTGCTGCGACGCGTTTACTTCGTTAGTTCCAGGCTTTTCCATACACTTACCATCAGCATCAACACCGTCTCAATCAATGACTTTTATCAATGCTGACGATAAATGGCAGATACGACTGGAGAACAATGATAAGAGGGGGGTTTCGGATAGTAAAAGAGAGAGATGTACAACAAGCGCGGAAAGGTGGATTGTTTTGGGGGTGGGGGCGTGTGAAGTATAACGTGTGGCAGAGAACAAATGGATAGGCCATGAGGCTGTGCGTGCAACTGGGGATATGCCAAAGAAATATGTATGCCTATGCAGACTAGAATAAAGTGCAAGCTGAGAGAGAACGTAAAAACATAACGAGCCAAGGATTACAAACGCAATCGAACGAAAAGAGAGAACCAAGTGTCCTTCCGAAGCCGAGTGTGTTTCCATCGCGAATTACTAGCGCAGACAGACTAGTATACTTTCGAACTCAAGGAAAACAAAGAAGTGAGCGTGTAGCGCGTCGATCTATATATATAAATATATATGTATGTACGCGTGCAAGAATAAACACCGGTGAAACTCTAAGGACTCGATTTACTATCCATGATAAAAGGAATAGACTGATCAGTGGTTACTATTTAACTAGCTCCGGACGTTCTCCATAGGAGAGAGTCTGCTCTGCTCTCGATCTCTGAGTCAAATGAGCTTGTGTTCTCGGTATGCGTGTCTAATTAATCGAAATTCTGAGATACATAGAAAAAGAGAGGCGCACCGATCCACCCCACAAAACGACTCGAACCCCATGGCCTACGAGAGAGAGAAAGAGAGAGAGTGAGAGAATCATTCCAATTGGGATTCCAATTCGCAAAGAGACTTTTTTAGCACCACCACCGCGAACCACCCGGCACTCATTTATCAATGTCGCTCGATTCTGACAAGCGAGAAAATCTTACTGAGACACCCCAAGAACTAATGTGTGTATACAGGTGAGACTAGAATTCTGAGCGAAGAGATTCGCATCAGATTCGGGACTAGAATTTGGCCGGAGATAGTAACCGGTAGTATCTCGAGCACACACACACACCCACACACTGTCAGTCACTGGTTGACTTACCGCTGATGTTGTCGCACAATATCCGTGAGGTGATTATCCTCCCGAAAGGACTGAAGAGGTTCTCCAGGTCCTGTTGCGTCATGTTCTTCGGCAAACCGCTCACGTACAGGTTTGCACCCTTGATCGCCTCGCTGCTCGGTCTCGCGTACGATACCTGCCAATTTTAATTCATTCTCTCTTTATTAAATATCAGTTGTACTTTCATTTTTAAGTTACAGACTGAACCTTCATCGATAATGCAAGAAAACACCCCTCAAAAATTTTCGATTTTTCGAAGGTTCTGGGACCGGGACGAACGCTTGATTTTTCGATTGCTCGTGTCTCAAAACGGAAAAAAAACATGAATGTTGTGGGGGAAATGCCGGAATTCTGCCTAAAACACATGGAAAACCGATCTTGAATATTTCATTTCGATGGTTTTCCTCATGTTTTTTTATCTTCCCGACCTTTCCCGGGGCTGAAACTTGGTGGCGAATGTTTTTTTGCATCGAGGAAGAAGTGGTAAAAATTCCAGAGCCCTAGCTCAAAATTCATTTTTTCGCAAATTTTTTAAGGCATACCCCTTCAAAAATTTTCGATTTTTCGAAGGTTCTGGGACCGGGACGAACGCGTGATTTTTCGATTGCTCGTGTCTCAAAATGGAAAAAAAACATAAATGTTGTGGGGGAAATGCCGGAATTCTGCCTAAAACACATGGAAAACCGATCTGGAATATTTCATTTCAACGGTTTTCCCCATGTTTTTTTATCTTCCCGACCTTTCCCGGGGCTGAAACTTTGTAGAAAGTGTTTTTTTGCATCGAGGAGAAAGTAGAAAAAATTCCAGAGCCCTAGCTCAAAATTCATTTTTTCGCAAATTTTTTAAGGCATACCCCTTCAAAAATTTTCGATTTTTCGAAGGTTCTGGGACCGGGACGAACGCTTGATTTTTCGATTGCTCGTGTCTCAAAATGGAAAAAAAACATAAATGTTGTGGGGGAAATGCCGGAATTCTGCCTAAAACACATGGAAAACCGATCTGGAATATTTCATTTCAACGGTTTTCCCCATGTTTTTTTATCTTCCCGACCTTTCCCGGGGCTGAAACTTTGTAGAAAGTGTTTTTTTGCATCGAGGAGAAAGTAGAAAAAATTCCAGAGCCCTAGCTCAAAATTCATTTTTTTGCAAATTTTTTAAGGCATACCCCTTCAAAAATTTTCGATTTTTCGAAGGTTCTGGGACCGGGACGAACGCTTGATTTTTCGATTGCTCGTGCCTCAAAACGGATAAAAAACACAAATGTTGTGGGGGAAATGCCAGAATTCTACCTAAAACACGTGGAAAACCGATCTGGAATATTTCGTTTCAATGGTTTATGCCATGTTTTTTTATCTTCCCGACCTTTCCCGGGGCTGAAACTTGGTGGGTAATGTTTTTTTGCATCGAGGAAGAAGTAGTAAAAATTCCAGAGCCCTAGCTCAAAATTCATTTTTTCGCAAATTTTTTAAGGCATACCCCTTCAAAAATTTTCGATTTTTCGAAGGTTCTGGGACCGGGACGAACGCTTGATTTTTCGATTGCTCGTGTCTCAAAACGGATAAAAAACATAAATGTTGTGGGGGAAATGCCGGAATTCTGCCTAAAACACATGGAAAACCGATCTAGAATAATGAATTTCGTCTAATTTCGATGGTTTTTCCCACGTTTTCAAGTCTTCCCGACATTTTCTGGGGCTGAAATTTGGTGGAGAATGTTTTCTTGCATCAAGGAAGAAGTAATATAAATTTCAGAGTCCCAGCTCAAAATTCATTTTTTCACCAATTTCTAAAGGGAATTTCCTGAGGAAAACGAGGACTTTGGCAGATAGGATATAATCATAACTCGAATCGTCCACTTCGAATAAAAGCCCGTTGGATTTAGGCCAGCCTATTTATGTTGGCGCAATGTCCCACTATGACAGCGGCTATTGGCTGTAGATTTGGCATTCCCGGTAGAATACTGCAACGAGCAGCTTCTTCGCAAACGACCAATTTCAAACGTCCGACATTTATTTATTCGCGTCTTTAATATGACTCAAGGTATCAAACGAACCAATTCATTGAGACTACAATGTTACTATTTGGAATTTTTTGTAGGAGCATACAAACTAAGAGTATAACTATTAATGATAAAGATGGAGCACTGACCTTGATCGTCTTGTTTTGCAAGCGAAGACCGTTCAGCGTGTTTATCGCCTTTTCCGCATCCTCAGGCCGGTGATAGTTGACGAATCCGTAGCCCAAGCTCTGTCCTGTAATGCAGAAGAGGAAAGGACCACTTAAGAAAGCCGCACATCGATATTATGGATGAGGTCACTTAAAAGATAGAAGATTCCAAGGACAGCCAACGAAGAAAATCAAACCGTACCTGACTAAAACGATCTCTCCCTCTCTCAAGACATACTTGACTTTTAATAAGTACGAAGTCTAAATGTACGATTGCCCCGCAAGGAGATCGGCGTATCCATGCATATAGTTGGAAGGTATTCACCGAGAAAGCGAGGGAAAGCACTTAACGTCAGCCTCGGTAGAAGAGTACTCGAGCGATTCTTTCTCTCCTCTCTTTTTTTTTTTAACACCGCTGGCCTGATTTCTCTCGAATAAGGGGAAATCCGAAATGCAGACTCGCGCGCCGCGACGCCCACGGCCCTGAGATTCTACGCGGCGCGGCGCGGCGAGGTCGAGAGAGTAAAGCGGAAAGCTTCAAAACCAAACGGACCACCAACCAACGCCCCCGCTCTCCTTTCTCGCGCTCGAAATAGCGCCGCGACGTCCACACACGTGCTTCTCGTGCTTCGTGCACAGGCCAAGTGCGAGAGAGAAAGCAGAACGCGTTTCAGCATAGCTTACAGCATGCCCGGCGAAATTATGCTCGATTACGCGATCCACTCCGATGCAAGCTGGACCGTGAAACACTCCACCGTAACGAATACACAGGAATTCCGAGCGTTTCTTTCGAATGCAGACTTTACATTTTCCAAAATATCACAGATTTTAAATTGACGTGTACCAACTGTATTTCAAATTCGAATTTATACTTCATTATACAATACTTCCTCGCACTTCTGACGTATTTCCTCGACTGATTTCCAAACTCGTGCCGAATCTGTAAATGCCCGATGACAATCGGCGTCGAATTTCCCCCAATATTATTCCCTGCCGTCGAATTACGGCAGCAAGCTGACTTACGTAAAGAGCTCGGGTGCGCTCGCATTAAGAGTGTCTGGCAGTGACAGAGTGCGACGCGGCGTAAAGTAATCACCATTGAGAACAAGCCTAATCGGTCTGGAGCGAAGGAGGAAGGGGACTCGAGGGAATTGGGGATGCATTAAAGTATTATAGAAAGGAAGAACTCACCAGTGATTTTGTCACGGATCAGCTTGCAGCTCTCGACCTCGCCTATACTGGAGAAGAGCGAGCGAATCTCCTCCTGTGACATGCTCTGAGGCAAATAATTTACAATGAGATTCGTCTTCGACTCCTCCTGCGAGGTCTGTCCGAGGGTGGAACCCCCATTTTGTTGCACCACTGTGTCCATTCCGTTCGCCATCATTGCACTCTTCTAACGGCTCGTCTCTAACTACGTACGAAATCTGGAACGAGAAGGCAAATGGAAATGACATTAATCACAGGGCAAGGCATCACCAGCACCCTTCAATCTTATGCGAGCTCGCCATCTAATCAGGCGTATCTACAATTCCCTCCTAGAATCTCCCAGCACACACGACACGTCTCTGTGCGCTCTCCTCGAACCCTTCGTTCGATAATATCTCACTCTCGATACGATAAAAACTATGGTATCATGATTCACCCATGAAACAGTGCTTTCCTATGGGAGAACTACGCACTAGCAGGCAAATCAAATCGTGCAGCAAATTCGGTTTTGTACGATGATCGTGAAATGATGCATGTGTGTGTCTGTCGGTGAGAATTCTCTGTTGGACTAATGGAGATTAAAATTGACGGGAATATCGTAGAGGTTCGTTCGCTTCCGGCAAGGCGAGGTCAAAGCTTAGAAACGCCTAGCAAGAAGCGAGCTCTCCGAGTGCTTAATTTTGGGTGGTCGTCGCCGGTGAATATGAGCTTGCTATTAAGCCGAAAGTATGGAAGAGAATCTGACGAGAGTCGATATTTCTCTCCCAACACGCAGTACGCAATGATCGCAGAGGGCAGAACAACAGCTTGAAATCTAAAACACAGCAAGATGCACGAGTGCGTCTCGAAGAAGACACGCACTACTACACAGATTTCGACGTTTTTCTCCTATGTTGACGTACATACAATGGTTCCATTACCAAAAAAGCCTGCTAACTCGCCCGGCGAAAACATTCTCCACGTATAACACACATCACACGACAGAGGAGTCTTCCTTACTCGACTAACAATGAAACACGAGAATTACTAGTACGCAACTTTATAATGGAAGAGCATTGCTCTGAGCAACAATAGTCCTGGGATAATTAGAATCTGCGATGGTGCAATTACGAATTGAAGTAGCGAATTCGGCGATAATTCACCAAGGGGAGCAAGAGCGAGAGAGAGGGAGAGAGGGAAGGAGTTCCTGACCTGCTCAAAGGGAGCGGCGAGCGAGTAATTGAAGGAGGGCGGCCGCTCGCCGAGCAAAAGCAATGGACCAGGGCGACGTTGCTCCTGACGTAATCTGACAATGACTTTCAAAACAGAGCGTGAAAAGAACAGGCGGCGGCGACGGCGGCCGGCCGCCGCTTGTCGGCGAGAGGTCTAGCTGGAAAGGCAGACGGCCAGAGTGAGAGAGAGAAAGGTCCAATGGAAAGCCGGATAATTTAAAGGGGCGACGACCCCCTGTGCCTCTGGTTTAAAGGGCTCCGACAACTCTCCCCCTTCATCCTCACTCGCTCCCTTCTTCCCTCCTCACCTCCCCCCAAAACCACCGCACAGTGCACCCTGCTTCCCGTCTCCCTTTTCTCCGGCCAAAACCGGTCTAAGGGGTGTCCAATATCCGCACACCATGTTAAATCGAAACTACTCCATCAACCCTCTCTCTCTCTCTCTCTCTCTCTCTTTATACACCGGCCAAAGCCCCTACCAATGTGTCGAGTATCCCAATAAGTGTATGTACTCGCACACAAGCATGCATACTCTCTTTTTTTGTACAGCCTTGTCTCTCTCTCTTCGGCCATCCAGTTTACTCAGGCTCGCACACACACACATACTGTCTATCTCTCGGCCATTGCTCGCGCAAGCTGCACTCGCTGCTAACAATGTTTGCTAACGAAAGGAGAGTTACGAGCAGGCGGACTTTCCGCCGGTGCAACATGTGCAAATACAGTTGGAACGTGCCCTCTCGCCGTGCAGCAAGTTCAATCGCAATGCTGAACTTGAAGTTGTTTCTCTATTTATTTTCCAAGGGGAGGAATTAGATGAGAAACGAGGTACGAAGTATGATAATGGGGGTAATGTGGTTCCAGCGGAGGAATATATTTATTCCCCGTTGTTCCAGCTGTGCCAGGTGATCGGGCAACTATCTCTAAACGATCTGGCTAATTTTCCCTGCTTCTCGGCCGGCGGTTTCACGGGGCGCACCCAGTATATTGGGTTTTCGGCGTCAAAGGACGCGGCGCGGTGGCAGAGGGATATGCTAGGAGAATGAGAGAGGAGTGGTGGTTGAAGGCTGGAGAGAGAGAGACGGTAGGAGGAAGGGAGAGAATGATGCGGTGGCCGTAGGGTGCTACGGTGTTCATGGCTGAAGGCGAATATACACAGCTGCCACGATACATATATCAGCCGGCACGAGCCACCGGCGTACATTTTAATTCTCTCCTTCCCTTCACTCCTTCTCACACTCGCTCTCTCTCTTCCTCTCCCACTCGTACATCGACCTAGCTATCAGCTGTCCTCAGGGCACCCCTGTCTCTCTGTCCGTCTACGCGTGGGCCTGCCGCCGCCTGCTTTGCCTCGTGGCAGTGACCACCCCGATCGAACTCCCCATTCTCTCACTCTCCCTCTCCCTCTCCCTCTCTCTCTCTCCTTGCCAGATAAAAAGATAGCTTTCGCCCTCGGACGAAAGCAACTCCGACAATGCAGCACCGATACATTTCCATTAGCGGTGCAGGAATCGAAAAGGTCTGAACGTGGAAGAATCGCAATGGGAATCAATGCAGAAGTGTATCAAAGGGCGGAAGCGAAGGGTGGTGTATCGATTGGAAAAGAGCGAGATCGACTTCTCGCTCGATGATCGTGGATGCCTGGCACGCGCGCGCTCGTCGATGATAACAGGTATCCAAGGCTTTGTTTACGAAGGCGATGCGAGGAAAAAGTGGAAGCGAGCGTGTGCGAGCGACGCTCGTGTATACGCGACGGCGCGCAGCAGGCAGATATATTCACACACAGAGACAGAGGCGGGCAGGGGAGAAGTATTCTCACAGCGGGCGGGCAGCAGGAGTCAGAAAATGTCGGTGGTACGGTTTATCGTGGCACCGCATCTTCGCCGCTTATCGATCCACGCGATATTTTAAGAGTCGACAATGGACGAGAAAGAGAGAGAGAGAGAGAGTCGAGTGTGCAGCCGAGAAATAGAATGAAAGAGGCGGATAGATAGGTCGTGGGAGTAAAAGAGGAGGAAGAAGAGAGGAGAGAAAATCCATTGTCAGTAGGGCGCGTCAAAAAGTATCGTTCGTCTCTCTGCGACTTTGGAACGCAACTCGGAGAGCGCGCGCGCGCCCGCCCGTCATTATCCCAGCCACGACAATGGACGTTATGCATGGCCGCGTATATGCACACACGCGCCACTGGGGTTCCGGGACAATGCATGCAAGCAAGCCGCCCTCTCTCGCTCCCAAGCACCATGGGATATGTCGAGCCACCGATCTACCCCCCCGCCAGGAATTTCCCTAGATCGAGCAGCGACCATTGCACAGCCAAAGAAATATCTCCAGGATTCTCTCAATCACTTTCCTCTCAATCATATCTACTAAATTAATTAAAAATCCCTGCTTATTCTTATTGAAAAAAAATTACACCCCCATGAAATTAATGCAATAAATAATCCTGTATTAATGGCAGATTCAAATTAATTCTATATTATAATAGATTATTTATAACATCCCGGAATGGAATTCTTCGAAGTCGTACGATTTTGGGATAGATACGAGTGAGTAAGTGTGGGGGGTGGCGATCGCAGGTGGATTGGCGTGGAGGGTTAAAGTTCGATTTTCACGTAGACTGTTAGATAGGATCTTCGGCCGGTGGCCAGGTGGCCATGGCGACGGATCGTGAAAATCGCGTGGCCGGGTCCGATCAATACGAGCGCGGCTCCTCGGTCCCTGCCACACTCTCTCTCGCTCTCTCTCTCCTTCCTTCTCCCTCTCTCTGGCTTTATATTCGTGGCATCTCTCTCTCTCTCTTGCTCGCATCACCCCGCGCGCACCCACGTCGCCCGCCCTGCCGCCGCACGCGCTACTACCCCACGCATTTCCAAGGGAAACCAAGCAGCACCCCCTCGACGGCGGCGCGGCGCGCGCGCTTACGCCCCTTTCCACGCGAGAAAACACACGTATCCACAGACACACAGACACAGACACAGACAGGAGCGCCACGCCAGACAGTGGGCAGGGGTGCGGAGAATGCCGAAAAGAAGGTTTAAGGGCAAAGAGGATCGAAGAGAGGAGGCAGTTTTGTACGAGATAGATTTACAAGAAGTCGGCGACGGCGAAAGAGGGGTGGTAGCGACGAATGGAAAGTAGAGGAAGGGTTGGGAGAGGAGAATGCGGCCCGGCAAAGAGAGGCTATGTTCTCTCCTCGGGCGCAGAGAGCACACGTAGCACACGTGCTCTCTCGGTAGTCGTCGAGCGCACGAGGATAGGAGGAGGAACCCTAAGGGAAATATGTAAGCCGAGAATGCGTACCGGGAACCGGGATTGCTAGTAACGTTCCTTACCTAACTCTCTCCTGTTACTCGCAGCGCGGCGAATATACACCTTACACGCCGGCAGACGACAGTAGTAACTACGACCTCGACTACTGCCGGAGCAAATTGCATGCGCGACACACTTCCTTCTATATCTTTCTTTCCTCCTTTCTCTTTCTGGTTTCCGGATCTCACTCTCTTTCTCTCTCTCTCTCTTTCTATCGTCGAGACGTCGCTGAGTGAGGAGAGCAGCAGCAGCCCTCGTAGAGATTGACGCTGGTGCTTCTCGGGGATTGCACTTCCTCGCGCACTTTTTCTCTTTCTCCCCTCCCGAAGAAGAGGACGATGCCGATATATCGCGGAAACGAGGTAGAAGGACTCTCTCTGAATTTCTTCCCGGTGTGCCTGCACACTCGTGCTTCCCCCGACGGATGGATTTGATATATATAAATATATATATATATATGTGTGTGTGTATAGACGTAAACGTTTATACGCACGTAGGTATGTGTGAAGTAGTGATTGTGGTGTGAGTGTATCACGCTCTCGCACCGCCGCCCGGAACTGAAGGCGAAATCAATGAAAGAAAAGTACGACGCGCGCGCTCGTTAATCGGCATTTATGCGCCGGCTGTGGCTAACAACACTCTCTTTCTCTCTTTCTCTCTGGCTTTCTTGCTCTTCTCTCGCACGCTTTCTTCTCACACTTCTCTTCCTCGTCTCTGCCTTGGTTCGGTTGGTCGTCGGCTCTTTCCAACTCCCGGCGAAATTCCCCGTCAGTGCTCTGGCTGGCCGCTGCGTGTGAGTTCCGTCTCTGTGCTGCCGGCTTCCCGATCGATCTCTCCCAGGCGTGTGTGTCCGTAGGAACGAGAACGCGATTACAGAGGCCGAGCTCGAAAATCCACCAGCACGTAACCGATGATCACAAGTTCCTTTGTACGTTGGGCTGTCAACGTAGCTTGCGCCTTCGATCCTCGGTGTCTACGTATTTCCGATCAAACGCCGAATCCTCCGCGTCTCTCTCTATTCCTCTCTACGATTATACCAGTCTCTATCTCTAGAATTCCTGTGTATTTGTGGTATGTACGTATGTGTATGTGAGAGAGTGTGTGTGTGTGTGTGCTTAAGGGGTAACGCGAGACTAGAAATTAAAGCGTTAAACACTAGACTAAGGAAACGGAAAGAACGATACGGTGCGGGCGGAGGCTGCCTAGAAACTGAAACGCGCCGCTCTGCGCGGCGCTCGCCTCGCGAGGAGCCACCACCACCGCTGCCGCCGTCGCCGTCGCCGCCGCCGCCGGCTCAGCTGCGCTCATGCGCGCCTCGTCGAACCAAGCCACATCTCTCACCCTCGTCGACGCCACCCCGTCCTATCCTCTCTCCTATATTCCACCACCAGCAACCCCCTCGCGCTCGCTCGCTCGCTCGCTCGCTCTCGCCGCTTCCGGCGAGGCCCGGCTTGCCTGCCTCCATCTGACTCCACTCGCTCACCTTCCACTACCAACCAACCACCACCAGCACAGCCACGACCACTTGGCCGACTTTGCACTCTCGTCGACCACCAGCTTCCTTTCCCTGGTAAAACTGATCGACGAGAATTTCAGAAGAAGGAATTATTATAGCTGGAAATAACGAGGAGATGCTCTCTCTCCTGCGGAGAGAGAGAAGATCGGGAGAAGTGGGCTTGGGAGAAGCCCTGGGAGGCACACCCTTCCTCGAGATCGCCCCATGCATCATCCCGCCAGATCATAACCGCCCCCTTTTTCATCCCCACTGAGATATCAGCCCTGTGAGAGTACTTTAACCCTTGTGAGAATTTACGGTAGGATAGAATCGACTTTCCCTTCGATGAGACAAGAGTCGGATTAATTAATTCGATGAGAATATCAGAGATATTCGAAGGGAAGAATTGTTTTGTTGTGTGCGAAAATTCTTGGACGAAGGAGGAGTGAAAGTCGTTGCACCTGTGCGTTTGAGAGGGTATTATCTCGCTCGAATTGATCGGGTGTGCTTGTACGTGGTTCGGAACCCCTTGGAAATATCGTCGGCGTGTGCCTTGGGGTGAACGAGCCAGTTCTAGGCGAAGATCTCGATTTTCGGCACGCGCTCGGCGCGCGCGCGCCGCCGCCGCCCCATGAAATCCAGTTTTCCTCTCCCTCGGGAATAATTGCCACCTGGCCGAGAGGAGCGCCCGACCCTCGCTTTCCTTTCCGCACGGATGATGTCGGCTGGCTGGCTGGCGGCGTGCTCGAGGAACTCGAGACAGCCGAGAGAGCAACGCACATACACCGAGCAATACTGGAAAGGAGTAGTACGCTTGTGTGAGAAGCTTAAGAGAGAGAGAGACTGGAAGGAGTGCTACGGAAAGCAGCATCCCTGACCTTACTCGTTCGTCCGATGCCTCGGATCAGGGAAGAGTGCGAGGAGTTGCTCACTCACTCTCCGCCTTCTTCCCTCCGAGTCGGCGAAAATGACGAGAGCGTCCAAAATTACGCTCGATGCTCTCTGACGAAATCTACTCGCAAGCGGGAAGATAGAGCGAGGAAAAGCGCGAGGGACGTGTGCCTCTCTCGTCGAGCTCTCCGCTCTCTTGGCCACGGTGCCAATAACCCCTCGTGCTCTTTCCGCCTGCCTGCCGCCACTACCTTTTTCTTTCCCGAATCCACTGCCACCCTCGCCTGTCTCCCGCAGAAAACTCGTTACCGGATGCCCGCGCCATCCAACTAATACTCCACCAAAAAGACCGAGGGACAAACTTCGTAATTGTCTACGAAAATTATAATCGACCGATTGATGCGTTTCGGGGTTGATTGTACAGAGCGCGGAAGCGAGATAGTATTTATCGCAAAAGGCGTAATCGGGGACGGAAATAACCGGGGCGTCGCGTCACCATTAAAAGCGCAGTGTCCGGGGCTAAAAGCGAGGATAACCGGCCAGTTTCACGCGGCCTCTCCGCCGAGTAGTCGGGCCCACGGAAGAACGCACACACACAGAGAGAGAGAACACACTCTCATCCGAGAAGGCGAAATTATAAATACGTACGCGAATAAACACAGTAAATATAGACGCGCTCGCGCGAACTCCACTGTGTACGGAAACGCTGCTGCATATCTGTCGCGAGTGCGAGATGCTTTTGTCGCATTCTATCATTGCCCCGAGCGGTGTTCGCTCAATGATTCCTTAATGATTTTTCTTACAAGGGAATAATCCGGATTGGCGTAGGTCAGATGTGAAAGCGCTTAGGATCGAAGATGACTTACTGGCTGGCGCTGAATGGAAAGGACGAGAGAGTGAGAGAGAGCGAGGGATGTTCTCTCGTCCTTTCAGGGAAAAGTGTACAGGAGAGGGCTGCCGCGGCTAATGCGAGGGACGCGCGGGGAGCGAAGCCTTAATGCCATTGTCTAGTGGAAAAAAAGGTAGGTAGGGAGGGAGGGAGGTAGTAGTGGTTGGGAGACTAGGGCAGCCAGACACACAGCGCGCTTGTAACAGATGCGAGGCGGCATGCGGAGAAAAAATGGGGAGGTGCGCGGCGTTCTAGACATATGCGAGCCAAGAGAGAAAGAGAGAGAGAGAGAGAGTTCCGCTATGTCCCCGTTTCGAAAGCGGCAGAGCTCTCCTGTCGATCGAACTACCCAACCACCACGGAAATATGTCTACTCTACATTGTATCTCGCCCCGATAATCATTACTGATAACAATACACACCAACTAAGACACATCGAGAAGGATGAAACTACGCTGGAGAGTATCGATCGTTCACTAATAACTACATCGAGCATTATTAATTACTGGTTTGCATTATTTGGATGGTGGAGAATGAAGGGCGAGTGAAAGACGAAGTATTTGAATGTAGCAAAGACTGGGAGATGGTCGGATTGTTGGGGAAAGTGTTTGTGGATCGGCGATTATTATGCAGGATTAAAAGCGTGCGGCTGCGAGAGGAGAGTGTGCGGAATGAGCAGGCCGGCGACGGCGGCGGCGACGGCGGCGGGCGCTCCGCTTCGCTCGTGAATCATTCACCGTGCCGACGTGGTTGACAAACGTGAGGCGAACCCTCGTTTCGTTTAGTCATGATCCAGCTGTCGAAGCAACGTCGCTGCTTTTCGGGGGTCGCTCCGCCGGCCCCAGTTCCATCATCGATCTGGCTCCACCGTCCACCAATATAATTCCTCACCTAGTCCCTCTCTCTCTCTTTCTCTCTTCCCCCCTTCTTCTCTCTCCCTTTTTCTCCCTCTAGCACAATAATTCCGTTCGTAAACTTTTCTGGGGTCGCCGAACCCCTAACGAGATCCGTCGATACCCGCGCGCCGATCGATGCCTTGCTCGTTCGCTCGTTCGCTCGCTCGCGAGCAACCGAGCGCGAGCGGCCAACTCGCCGACCACCGCCGACTTTCAACATTATTAAAGGAATCACTCGCTCGGAAATTCAGGGCGAACCGTATATGCCCGCCAAGATCGAGCACTCGAAACTCCTCTTGGAAATAATACTCGAACCTCCAAGTCGAGGAATCCCTACGATATTCTTTTCAACACCGGCGAGCATTGCACATTGCGTAAGAGACGCGTGTGGAAACACGAGTCCTCTCTCCCAGCGAATCAGAAGAAATCAAATCTCCCTCTGCCAGGCTTTCTCTTTTAGCCGAACAATGCTGCCGAATATTTCGAGGGACGATCGAACCTCTCCGCGCTGTATATTACAACGACGAGGGTGGAATATAGTCTGCTTTAATTGCGATGGACGTGTGTCATTAGTTGATATCATTTTTCCGTAATTGGGGGCTGGGATCGATCATTATAATCCAGGGCTCGTAACAAGGATTAGCGGGAGGGTGGCTCTCCCGCGGCGCGGAGAGCGACAGCACGAAATTCTCGATAAATTGGAAGAGAGAAAGATAGAAAGAGAACGCGTCGGTATGCGAACGGGGGGATGAAGGGTGGTTTCTGGAAGCCAGGGATGCATGGGAGCGTGCAGTAATATGTACCGCGTACTTTGCCAGGCGAGAGGGGGTGGGGGTGGGGGTGGAGGATTTTCCAACGTGTGTGGGTGCGTGTTGCCGTTGCAATCATATTATATATGACAGAGGAAGAGTCGGGCGTAAAGGGAGGAAGAAGAGAGGCTGAGGGTCCTCCGCGCGAGAGGCACACAGATCGCCAGAGGAAGCGAGAGAGATGCATGGAGAGAAGCTCCATTGATTGGTCTCTGCCACGGTGGAACGTTGCAGTTGCCCTGGGGGTATATGAACCCCGGCACGTTTCTCTCCCTCGCTCCTTCTCTCCGCCGACTCTCTCCCTCGCCTGCGAAACCACCCTCCGGCTTTCTCCCTCTCTCCCTCTCTCACTCTCCGTTAGTCCTGGTGGAAGGTAACCCTCGCCACGATTTCACCCCACGGCAAAACGCAGGCGCGTCACATGGACCCCCGGACGATCAATACGAGCTTCCCCAACTACTGCTGGACTCTCTCTCTCTCTCTCCCTCTCTTATTCATTCGCTCGTAGTTCACCCCTCTCTCTCTCACTCTCTCTTTCCGCCCCAACCCACCCTCCCAGCCGAGCTTCTCTATCTCTGCTCATTTTTCGTTGGTTCCCAGCCTACCCGGCCGCCGCTTCCGCGACTTGTTTGCCCACTTTCCTCTCCGGCTTCGCTCGATTGTTCTTATTCTACTTTCGACTGGCTTTTTTCACCCCCGCCAGCACGGAGGCTGCCTCGCGTCGACGACTAATGTCCCACCCGCCACCACCATCAGCACACAACGCTGCGGCTGGATGATGCTGTGCTCTCTCTCTCTCGCTCTCTATCTTCGAGCACACACGCACCATTTCGAGAACGATCTACCCACCCCCGCCCGCCCACCCGCCCGCACGCGCTGGACCACTACCATCCCTCTGATGTGTGTCGTTCGCTCGCTCACTCGCTCGCTCTTTCATTCTCGTCGGATGTATATATATATATGTATATATACACGTGTATATATGTATATCTGTCGGCGTTGGTCGATGAGATCGAGAAAATGGCGATGCTGATGGAAGAGATGGAATGGAATGCTGACGCGAGATTTTACTCGCTGCTACTGCTGCTGCTGTTGTTGCTGCTGCTGCTTTGGGGAGAGAGCTTTGCAATCTGCTAGGAAGATTGTTGTAAAGGTTGCGTGATTAATGCGAGGGTAAGAGAAAAAGGGGTGGTGGGGTGGGGAAGTGAAGGAAGCGAGATAGGTGGGGGAGGGTGTCGCGAGTGAAAACTCTCTCAATTGGCACACACTATCTAAACCCTGCTGTGATGATCGCTCTCTGTCTCACGCACCATTGTCATCGAGGCCATCGCGGACGGAAGCGTCCCTCTCGAGACTTCCTGCTTGTCCTCGACGAGGACCCGCAGTGCCAGTTGCTCCATCCCGGATCTCCTTGATCCTTCGTGCGCGCAAGCTCGTCGCTTCCCATCTTGTTAGGGAAGAAGCTTAGCTTTACGTCCGATCGACTCAATCTTTCACTCACCACCACCACCACCACCACCACCACCACCACCAGCCGCCGAGTCATGGACTCTCTTTCTCTTGGACCTGGCGGCACCACGGCACACGCTCTCTTTTCTTATTTCTCTCTCTCTCTCTCTGTATCTCTGTGTGTATAAGTGGCCCCTCTCCACCTCGCCGGGAGGGGGCTCCAGCGGCTCTCTAGTCGGGGGATGAACTGAAAGTGGGCGCAGGAGAGATGTGGAAGGAGTTGGTCGGTCCGGCCGGCGCGGCCGGCCGGCCAGCCAAGAGCTCTCTCGCCACTCACTCTGTTGCTTTCGGCCCTGCCACGCCCTAAACGGAGAACGCCGCGCCGCGACGCGCCACCCTGCGCATTCCCTCGGCTCCATCACGCAATTTCCAATCCTCTTGCGATCTCATTTCTCCCGAGCAATAATTGCAAAGGCTCGATGCCATTAATTTGGAAATATTCTCGAAGATCTAATTGGCTAGCAGAGAAACTGAGTGGCGAGAGAGAAGGGGGGGGGGGGGGGGGGGGCAGGGTATTTCAAGGGATGATGATCGTGTACGCTCTCGGGAGGATCCCTCGGCTCCGTCTCCTCCGGCGGCGAACCGATCCTCCCGGGACGGCGCACCACGCACTTATAAGGTCGAACAGATATAATGATTCGGCGCTTGGGCAGCGCCCTACCAAAACACATAGATCGATATACACAGAGTCGAGATAATAATATACTTGCAATCATAACGGCATAAATAACAACAATAAATATATAGAACGAGATAAGAATAAGAAGGATAATGAATAACTCGAACTGGTTGAGAATGTCACAGAAACAACGAAAGTAAAGAAACAAACGAACATACCGGTTAACGATGAAAATCAGTGGTTGGAGGATGCCGATATCTGGGCGCAGAACGAAACGGCGGTGGGTTTAGATCGCTTTCGCTTTAACAACAGATATCGTGCCCCGTGTTTTAGTCGGCGTCTCTCGTCGGCTTTTTTCTCGTGTTTTTTTTTTTCGTATGTATATATTTGTATATATATATATATAGGCAAGTGGCGCTTAACGGTGTGCGCGTTTTATTGGTCGCGGCAGCTTTAGCCCGGTCGTTTTTGTGCGAGACGAGAACTCTACGATTATTAGAGGAGGCTCGAAGCGACGTTGGAGGGGGAGGAGGGAAGAACTGCGAGAAGTTCCACGAGAGTCTGTGTCACACCCTTGTCTTTCGGCGGTGAGCGGTCCTCTCTCGCGCGCGCTTCGAGGGTTAATCTCTCTCCCTTTCTCCCTCTGTCACGTGTCACCACGTTGTCCAGCCGGAGCACTTTCGTTCGAACGAGAAATGAAGAGGACTCGCGAAGAGAACAAGGGACAAATATCGCGGAGCGAGCACACCCAAAATCGCTAAAGTCTCTCGGTCTCACTCCCACCCACCGGACACAAAACAGCTCTCCCTCTTTTTCCTCTCCCTCGCCCTTTCTCCCTTTCGGCCTTAGTTCCTCCTCTCTATTTCTCTCTCTGTTTCGGCGTCGCACTCGCTCGGCTCGGTCCCCGTCTATGCCTCTCGCCGTCCCAAAGATCTCCGCTCCTCCGCTCGGCAAACGATCTTCCTGGTGACGACTCGTACTCGAGCTGCACCCAATTCTTTCTCTTTTTCTCTCTTTCTGTCTTTCTCCGAGGGCAACTCCGAGACGAAAGGAGCTTTTCTCCAACCGGCTAACAACAACTCAGTCAGTCTCTTGGCCACGCGACGAAACGAAAGGGATGATGATGGGCGGATGGGAGCGGATGCTGTGGTCCCGGGGGATCAACGGAAACATAAGAATCCACGAGGCGTACGACACGATTTCTCGAGATCTTCTCTGCTGGAGCGATGACGTCGCCGAGAGCGAGACACACGCGCGCGTTTCGGCACACACCTCTCCTCTTTCCGTCTTTCTTTCGAAGCCTCCCGCGATCTTCCCGTTCGAGAGACTCTCCTCGACACGTGGGGAACGCGTGCGAAAGCGAGAATGATTGAACCGACGACGATCTTTTTTTCCTTTCGTCAGCGACAGAGGGAACGAGAATATATTACCGGTTAGGACGACGCAGAGATCGAGAAGGTATGAATTTGAGTCTTGCGATCGACTTAGAGAAAGGGGTTTCGGAAATCAGGAGAGAGTAGACCAGAGATATGCAAGAAGCAAATAGTAAGAATGTTGCGGGTTATAACGGTGTCTACAACGCAATGCCTTTATGTGGTGCGGTAACTAAACTGACGGGGCCAGGCCCTGCCGCCAATCGCTGCACCCTCCGGACACCACCACCACCCTCGCACTACTAGCCCCCCGGGCGTTCCACCAACGCTCCTGGGTGGGAGTGGAGGCGCAGACGCGCTCGCCAACTCCAAGAAAGAGCCACCGCCAGACCAGAAGATCCTAGCTCGAAAGGGTTGCTACCGAGCGCAAGCGCGTCATCCCCCCGGCGAGCCAACACACCTTCTCCACCTGCTTGGCCAGGCTGATCGTTCACCAGGAGTGCGCCAAACAAGTCCAAGCAACCGAGGAGCACCAAGAAAAGCGCAACAAACCGGCAAGAGTGTACGCAAGCGCTGCTGCTTTAGCATGAAAAGCAATGATTGCACTCCACACATCCATCGCCACAAGCACCCTCGCCCTCCAAGCATTGCTAGGCATCTGCGCCCTCCAAACGAGCCTGCCATGCAATCCCAACATGCAATGCGAGAGATTCAAAAATTCTCCACCAAAGAAAAAACTCCAGTAATAATTGCCATCTCATTTTCATTAAGTGAAAATGAAAGAAAACGAGAGGGAATAATATTAAATCATAGTGGAACGATGGACGCTCATTGTCGAAGAGATCCACGCTGGACCGATGCACAGCATCCCAATGAGGAAGGAAGGAGAGTAATCGCGTGGGCGCAGCACGCAGGCGCCGCGCACGCCGATCGTAAACAATGGCTGCACACTCTCCGCCGAGGGAGTCTCTGGAGCTCGAAAACCGCCGGGGCTCTGACAGGGCCACTAGCGTCGAGATGAGAGGAATGAAGAGGAGAGGCTGCCAAGAGCAGGGCTGAACCTCCTTGCTGGTTCAGAAGTCTGGTCAAGCCAGTGTGTGAGTGGGAGAGGTGGCGGATGACGAGGGGTTGGGTGGAGAAAAGTGGTGAATTAAGGCGAGGGGGCGTACCGTGCACGTACAGGTGGCAGAGACAAATGCAGCCCAGGTGATTACACCTGAATGACTGCAAATTGCCTCCACTCCTCAGAATTGAGGCCCATTTATTATCAACGTGTAAATCCCCGAATTATTAAAAAATACAGTCGTCCACCACTTTCCCTTCTACAATGGGAATCTTGAAAAGTCTCCGGCATGGAGCAGCGAGGAAAATATATATTCGCAGTGTCTCACGGCGAGGTCACC
Source organism: Ectemnius continuus (assembly GCA_910591665.1). Taxonomy (NCBI): domain Eukaryota; kingdom Metazoa; phylum Arthropoda; class Insecta; order Hymenoptera; family Crabronidae; genus Ectemnius; species Ectemnius continuus. Next base: position 2,148,589 of record OU342866.1, read on the forward strand.
GGGGGCACGACTTTCCAGGGAGAGGAAAAAATGCGATGAGAGGAGGAGGGGTGGGTGAAGGCGGAGGCAGCGAGCTCGGTGCACCCAGGAGACGAGGGTTGCGCGCGGGAGAGATGGAGTGAGAGAGAGAGAGAAGGGCGCGGAATCGAGGGTCGATCGGAGTAGGAATGAAATGAGAATAGCAAGAGGAAGCGAGAGAGGAGGAAAGGGTGGCGGATGCAGGATAGAAAGAGAGCTAGCAAGGCAGCCCGTGCAGAGGAGGGAACATGACGCAGGCGCCGCGTCGCGCCGCGCCGCGCCGGATAGAAGGTGGAGGAGAGAGCATTTATCCCAGGGGTTGACCTCCCACCACTCCTCGACCGTCAGAGCTTTCCCATCGTGTGAACGCGGCCAAATTTCCCTCTCCTCTCTCTCTCTCGATCCAGCATCGTCTGGGTTAATGTGTGCTGCCTTCGTACCGAGGCAAAATTTCGCCGAAACTCTCGAACCCATCTAATGATAACCGCAGGACCGATGATGCTCTCATGCGCCCCTTCATCACACACCCCCTATCAGTAGCCAACCGCAGAACATCGAGAGCATAGAATTTCAAAGGCGAGAGAGAGTGAAAGCGCGGAGTAATAATGAGCCGGCGCGGTGTATTCAGGTGAGGAAGGAGCAGCAGCAATTTTCAGCTCATCGCCGCTCTTATCTTATCGGTCATCGGCTGGCGATAATGGCAAAACTGCGAAGAACTATCGATCACCGCCACCACGTGCCCAAGAACTTACTTACTCGCCTAAGTACATCAGGGATAAGTGTCTACTGCTGCCTGGCTCTGTAATGACTCGTTCCTAATGACCGCTGAATTCTCCCGGGCGAATGACTATTGCCGCGTTGCACGCAGGTATTTATACGGCTCGGTTCGAGCCGGTGGGGAATTATTGGTCGGCCAACTATGACGACCAAGACGCCGGAAGACGGTGGCAGCGTCTGCTGCTTTCTGCTCGATATCCGAAAAAGGCGGGCATAAAAAGCGAGGTTGACGTCCTCGGGGAATTACATAAATCTGGAAAGGGCGTCTGGAAGAATTTATAACAGGGCCGGCGCGCACCTCAGCCCCTCTCCTTTGTCCTGCGTGCGGCGCGCTGCGAGGGTTCCTGGGCTCTCTCGCACATACAGGGTTACACCTAGCCGAATTGCCCTCTCTTCCTACGCCACTGACTGAGCGGGAACGAGATGGAGAGGGAGAGAGAGAGAGAGAGAGAAAGCGTGGGGTGCTCTCGCGAGGGGTGGCCGCTGACGGCAGAGGGGTTTCGAATATCGATCTCTCAGGTTCTCCTAGTCATTTACTCGCTCTCTCCTGCATTTTCCCGTCTCCCTCGCTCTCCCTCTCTCGAGCTCTTTCGCTTAGCCTCGCACCCTCGCCAACCAGCCAGCCAGCCAGCCACCGAGCCAGCCAGCCCGGCCCAGGACAGAGCTGCGAGCCCGGAGAAGGGTTCACCAGGAAGTCCCAGCCAAAGCCCAGGAGACGAGGACATTCACCAGCCGAGCAAACACACCCACTATACCCGGAGTGTGCTTGTCTGGCTCGCGCCTGCCTCCTCTCTCGATCCCAAGCAGAATAACTCGACGGATATCACCGATTTCCATTGCCATCCTCAATGGAATCCCTCTTGAAGGGAGCCGCCGCCGCCGCCTTGTCCGGAGATAGCCTGATGGCGTCTGAATTAATAACGAGGACTGCCTCGATGCAATACCAAATAAAACTCCCACTCTCTCCTGAAAATGAGGCATTCTCCGGGAAATACCCGCGAGAAGAATTTATCCGCGACTTCCAAATGTTTTTCCAATTGAATAAAAGTAGGTATGAGTGTGTGAAGGGAATGGAATCGATGAGTGATGATTAATGGAAAGTAAAGGAGAGTTGCTGGAGGGCGGAAATGGCCGGGGATGACTGTTCAAAGTTCGAGAGTCCCCGGTTGCATTTCCATGATTTCATCCCTTCTGCATGTAGACTCTGGCGAGCATGGCGAGGCTGCGCTTGCTCATCTGGGAGGCAGAGAGTGTGTGTGGGAGTGAGAGAGAGAGAAAGAGAGTGCCTGGCCAAAGATAGATGTGCGCAGCTTAAGCTCGTTTTCCATGCGACTCCCTCCCACACCCCTTTCGCTCTCTCTCTCTCGCTCCCTCGACACGAAAGCTCACCGGTTCGAGACCCGGGGAACGAATGTGCACGAGAACCCAGCCACCCACACGCTTCAACCCTGATAATGCACGTCATGTGTGCGGGTTACATGCCTCGCTCTCCTCCACCCTCTGCTGCTCCTGCTGCTGCTGCCCGCTCCCAACCAACCAACCAACCAACGAACCAACCCCCGTGTCCCAGAGCTCGCCACCCTGGGCTAATTAGTAGATATCATTCCCGACGAAATTGCGATTCCACGTTGATCAGATTTCGGGTGAAAATCGGCCCTCCGACCATGCGTGTACCAATCGCTCTCGTCACGGCGAGACTACTACGCGCGGCGGCGGCGGCGGTTTTAGCCCGGTCACCGCGTCAAACAGGATTCAATGATAAAATGGTAGGAAATAGCGGCCGCAGGGACCGCGCGCTTCTCCACCGGATTGGGATCCCTCGTATCCGGTTTTTGACGCTAGGCTGATCTGTATTATAGGCTTGATTACACGCCGTCCATTAGAGCCACTGAATCCAAACTGATTGACGTTAATCGGAGTTTTGTAAATTGGGAATGTTTAACGAGAGAGAGAGAGAGAAATATAGAAGACTAGCCAAGGATCGTATGGGGAAATTGTAAGCGACAGAAGGGGGTGGTTCTGTCTTTTTAGAGAGTTGTAAGATATCGATTAAACAAACCAAGGGAAACGGTGTCGCAAACCGGACCCCAGTCGTGTCGTCCAGTCGAGCAAGTAGCTGGCCGCGTGGACCACCACCACCACCACCACAGGACAAGACTGAGCTGAGCCGACATGTCGGAGGAGGCCGAGGATACCGGTACGTACGAAGTCCTCCAAGTACTGCACTTCCGGCGTTCCGATGGAAACTCCGAGTTCGAGAAGTTCGTGACTAGCCGCGGTGAGAGGAAGCGTGTTGCGGCTTCTCCGCATAGCCGAATCCTATCATAGTTGAAGAAGGCTTGGCCGAAGTATATATCGCGACGCTGGTGATTCCCGCTGGGATCATCAAAGATCTGGCAAAGCGATCGAATTGGCTGGAGAAGCAGTCAGTCACGCGAGGATCATCGCGCATCGCTTCTCTGCACCCTGACATTTCGCAATTCTTGCCTCGAGCCTCGCAATATATATGTGTTGCCTTTTCACAGAGAAGAGAGAGAGAGAGAAAGAGAGAGAGCCTTTGCCAAGATATACGCCAATACCAATTTCTCAAAAGGCAAGCCGGCAATCCTTTCTATAAAGCCGTGAGAAAAGTAATATCCTCGAGGTGCCACCTGCCGAACCATCCGAGATTATCGGCAATCCGAGCTTTCAACTTTTGCCAGAGCACAGAGAGACACACACACTGTGCGTATATATATGTTGATGATGCCGGTCGATTGAGGGGGGTCAGCCTTTCCGGTGTCGGCCGGGTTTGACCCTCATTCCGCAGGATGAGGAAGGAAATTTGATATCGGCAACTGCTGGAGGACGCAATCGTAACCGGAGCACCGTCAGGACGAGAGCTTTTCGGCTCGTTTTTATCGGCGGGCCGCGTTGCTGTTCCAATTTCGGCCAATCCGGCTTGATTCAATTGCGGATAACTCGCCGGTGGAAAAATGTCTAGCTTTTCTACATTCCCGCGTACCCTTCCTCTCTCGCACACACACACACACACACACACAGAAAGAGGGAGAGAGAGCACTTTTTCCCGGAGTGTGGAGAGAAAATGGAAGGAGATTAGCGTAGACCCTCATCCAAGCGTATCACTGTGTGTCCTTTCACGTCCCTTTCATCGCCGTCGATTGTTCCAGCGGGTTTCGCCGCGCCTCTTCTCTCTTTGTCCCACTTTTAATTGCCCTTTCCGACAGCAGTCGCCGCGCCGGCTGCTGGCGGCCGAGCGTCCTCAGACTCTTTTCCCTCTGATTTCACGAGATCCTCTTGGCGCCGGGCTAATGCCGCGCGCCTTCTCCCTCTCTCTTTCTCGGAACAAGCCTTCTTCGCGCGCCTTTGAAGAAGGGAAATTTGTAAAGGCCTGCCAAGGGTTAGCCGCTAAAGCAGTTGCTAATTAATTGTTCCTCTCTTGCGAGGAGGCAGTGGTCGGCCACGAAACGAAAACGATTTAATTCCAAGGCGATTAAAGCTCTGGACGGGAGAGCAGCTGTCGTCGTGGCGAACGAAATAAATATAGATTCGCGGAAGTGTAGGTGGACGTAGGTTGGATTGTTGTATTGTGCGCTCTATGCTAGAAGTCACTGACGGTCACTAACATTGAACATAAGGTTCATGACGCTAGCAATTACCAGCCGGCTCCCCTCGGCTCCCCTCTTGAATCATTGACGATAGAATTGCGCAATCTTGACGCAAACGCCTAGGCAGCGACCGATCGTATCTACGTCGACGTCCCTCGAGCTCGACGAGGACTATAGCCGACGACGACGACGCTCTCAGGCTTCAGGTGTGACATTTGCCTCGTCGACGGCGACGTCGATCGCGATGAAAATAGACGACAGACTCCCTCTCAATTTAGATCGGTAAAGCTGATCCCTCTACTTTCATCGCGAAGATTACAGGGAATCTTTCCCTCGATACAAATTGGAATCATGAAACGTCTCTCATTTGACACACCCACATTTTTACGAGATTCATTTCTGAAAGAAGGGAATATCAGAGCCCAGAAATTCCTGCTCGGGTTTCCTTATTTGAACTATTCGGAGAGCAGATCTTCGGGGAAAAGAGGGTCTCTCTCAAGGTATCAGATTCAGGGGGAGAAGAAGAATGACCTACGCAAATAAATGGTCCGAAAACAGAGAGGAAAGTAGACGGGGAAAAGTTTCCCCGAAAAGGAAGTAGAATTTCGAAGGATTGCGTGACTGAAATTTCAAGAGGGCGTGGATTTAAGAGAAAGAGAACGAATTGGAAAGAAAGAAGTTTGGCAGGATGATATCGGAGTGGAAATCCACGATTAAGCCAGCTGACGAGTAAATTGGGCGATTAACTTTCGATCGGCGCAACTCCCGGCGTAACCACAAATGACTGGCCGTTTAATCTTAATGACGAGAGAAGCGGCTCACTGAGCTGTCGGAAGCCGAGAGATTTCTGACGCGTGGCAGCCACGCGAATCCGCTCCTCACAGTTCTCCGCGCTCTTTCCCAACTCCTGCTTTCCGAACCGCGCGAAATCACGAACTCGCGCCGAGATAGCTGGCAGCGATTCTAGAGCGTGATTCGCACGAAAGCGATCACGCCTGCAGTGGGTGCAGCACCCGCTCGAATGAAAGCCTCGAAAACGAAAAGCAGCCAGTTCGCACTGGAATCTCTCACTCGGTGCATCTAACAATTGACTCGCTCTCAATATGGCATTCGGCGAAGGCAGAGATCCTTTGGAACACACAAGTCTTTACCAACGTGCCGGTTGCTATTTTTTTAGACTATCTGAAGTCTACTTTTAATTTTGATTATGTTTTTAATCAACCTAGAATTTTTTCCGAAGAAATATATTTATATTCCAGACAGTGAAGACAGCGACGCGGAAGGTGGTTTAGGAAATGTGAACAAAATGGTGATGCGACCGCCTGGGCACAGTGGGAAAGCGAAGAAAGGACATATTTGCTTCGACGCCTCTTTCGAGACTGGAAATCTCGGTCGGGTGGACCTTGTCTCCGAGTTCGAGTACGATCTATTCATTCGACCCGATATCTGCAGTCCTCGTCTTCGATTATGGTTCAACTTCACTGTGGATAATGTCAAGTCGGACCAGAGAGTGGTTTTCAATATCGTAAACATCTCGAAGGCAGCGAATCTCTTTCGGAATGGGATGACGCCACTTGTTAAGAGTAGCAGTAAACAGAAATGGCAGAGGATTCCGCGCGAACAAGTAAACTCTTTCTTGTTTTATCATTCTAAAGAAAATATTGACGATCAATCGAAGTTTGTATGAGAACTGCTTGGCAGGTATTTTATTACAGATCAGCACAGCATCAGAACCACTATGTTCTGAGTTTTGGATTCGCTTTCGATCGCGAGGAAGACGTCTACCAATTCGCACTGACGTATCCTTATTCGTATAGTCGACACTTGGCTCACCTGGACAATCTTTGTACGAGGCAATCGTGTACACGCCGAGAAAACCTAGCAATGTCGATTCAAAAGAGGAAAATCGACTTGGTGACAATCGGTTCCGATCGGTCGGAGAGCAGAGATAGAATTCGACGAGTGGTAGTGGTTCTAGCGAGGGCTCATCCCGGCGAATCCCCTTCGTCCTTCGTCTGCCAAGGACTAATGGATTTCCTAGTGAGCGCTCATCCAATCGCACAAGTCCTGCGGGATCACGTGGTCTTCAAAATCGTCCCAATGCTCAATCCGGACGGAGTGTTCCTTGGCAATTATCGGTAAGTACAGCGTCTCCGAGAGTTCCCGCCACGAAATTGCCACTGATTCCATGGGGGATCGATGAATGAGATGAATGAGAGCAAACGAGACCCGCCTCTTCCAAGGTCCACGGCGATCGGCGCCGATTTGAATCGCTCGTGGAACAGAATCTCCGAGTGGATTCATCCGGCTCTGGCGGCCCTCAAGAGCGTCCTCAAGGCTCTCGATAAGAATTCACGCACGCCTCTTGATTGCGTCCTCGATCTACACGCTCACACTAACGCCACCGGTGTTTTCGTATACGGCAACACGTACGACGACGTTTACAGGTAACTCCGACCATTTAATATCAAAACCCCATTTAAACAAACTTCCTAACGCACGGCTGCCAGCCTTCCAGGTATGAAAGGCACATCGTCCTGCCGAAATTATTAGCTCAGCACGCCGAGGATTACGAGATCGCCAATACCATGTACAATCAAGATCCCCAGAAAGCTGGCACCGCCCGAAGATATCTTTGCTCCATCTTAAAGGAGCACGTCAATTGCTATAGCATCGAAGTTTCCATGTACGGCTATAATAAGAAGGGCACGCCTGGAATCTTTCCTTACACGGAAGAAGGATGTATCCTTTGTCGAGACTAATTGGATTCTTTTACGCCCACGCGATAAACTCCGCCCGGCTAATTCAATATCGACTTTGGCCTTGGATATCCAAGGAAAATTAGCGGACTAAACATCCAATCGAGCAACTGCTTAATTAAGAGATCAGTTGGACGCGTATCTCCTTAATGGAGAGCCGATTGGCGGTTCGATCCGAAGGAAAGTTTAATTGGCCGGTAGATTTTTCTTGATATAGCCTTGACAATCGTGGGAGATCGATCGGCAGATTATAGGCTGGGGAGGAATTTGGCACGAGTCCTTCTCGAGTACTACAAGGTGACCGGCCTCATCCCTGCCGGGCTTCCGGATCAACCACCGAGCAAGCGTTCCAGGCAATCTCGTGCAAGATATCGCGTGCTGAAGGAACCAAGAGCAAGGACTTCCAGGACACCAGCGCCTCTTCATCTCGCTAGTATTCACGAGTAATATCAATTTCATTCATTTCATTCAATTCATTGGATCTTCTATCGAAACTCGATGATTCATGGAAGGTTGCGGTGAAGCGAGAATGGCTGACCGGTTTCAATTTTGCGGATATGGTCGGCAGGTACTTCCGAGAGGAGGTTGAGCCGGGCAGCGCTCGTTACCGATCGATGAGCGGCACGCGAATGAGCCAGCAGCTCGCCGCTGCTACCGGAACTCCGGCTGGAAGTGGTGGAAGTGGAACTGGAACGGGCGTCGACGGGTGCAGGAACCGGAGCTACAGGTTCCGGAGCCCCGGGGCACCACTCGAGAGGGTGCAAGCCCTGCCGAGTCGAGCCACCGCCGCCGCCGCCGCCGCCGCCGAGCCGAGGCTCACCATTATCGATTTCAATCAGCTGACGAGGGGTGGCTTGGAGCTCGCTGCCAGCAAGAACAGGGCAAAGGTCGCACACAGGAGTGTTAAGACTCGCAGATAACCATCTCATCTTCTCCCACTGCGTTCCTCTCTTTTCTCTTTTCTCTTTCCTTCTCTCTCGCATCCTCCAAGGAAGCAGCAACTCCACCATCAGTCTGGTTCGAACGAACCTTCTCACCGGTGGCCGATGCGGTTGAAACACGATACTTTCTCGGAGCGCGTCCGAAAGGGTTCCGGGGTTCCTGCGTTAATTACAGCTGGCGCGCGTAAGCCGATCGCGAGAGATTAATCCTTTCGGTGGCGAGCCTTTAATTCGACACGGGGCGCACAGCCCTCTCTCAGGGGGAGAGAGAGAGAGCGAGCGGCGCGTCTTATGCGCGGCTGCATCCGGCAGAGCCACGCGACTTAACGATCGCCTTCCAACTCCAATTTCCAAAGAGCAATATCGACGCTTTCACAAAATCATTCCTGTCCTCTCCCCGAACCAAGTATAACAGTGGAGAATTCGAAATATAAATGATTTGTGATCGAACCATTGTACTTTGTGAATAAAATAAATCATCCTTAATTATATATTAGAAGTATTCTTAATAATTGTAACATCGAATATAAGAGGAGGCATGCGGTAATAATTGGGTGGGTAAGAGGATGCAGTGGGCAATGGGGAATTGCATAGAGCATAGCCACCAGCGCGAACGGATTCCCTATCTAATCTCATTGCTCGAGAGAGCGAGCGACAGCAAGCAAGCACGAAACCCGATGCTCCCGCAAACATTTCATTGAAATGACTGCGATACTGCTGAGAGTCCGAGCACACACACGCCCGAGAGTGCGAGAGAGAGAGAGAGAGTGCAGGGCGACACTTGAGGCGCGATTTGTTTCGCACGGAATCTAATGAAAAGGGAGAGAATCCCGTGCGAGGGTGGCGTCCGCCTGGCATGACACGCAAGCGGCGCACTCACACTCCGCGGCAAAGGCCGGCTGCTGCATAAGTATGCACAGACACACACACCCACGCACGCACATTCACTCGCACGCATACACAGAGAGAAAAAGAGACACATATAGGAGAAGGAATGATAGATGAAGAGAATGAAATAATTGATGACGTACCTGAATGCGAGAATTACGGTTCCTAAAATTGAAGCGAGCCGCGATTCTCCTGCACGCTCGTTTTAGCGGGGATGATGAGAGACGGCGGCGGTTCGGCGGGGTGGCTTTTGGTTCGGTTGGTCCGGGCGCGCACCTGGGGCGGGCGTGTTCGAGTCTAAGGATACGTAGACGGGCGCGGGTGTGTCCGGTGCGTGATGAAGGTGCCGCGAGATCAGGTGGTTCCCGATCGGAGCTTCTTCCACCTCCCGGCGAAAATAAAAGCGGGCCCCCTCCCCCCCCGATTTCGAGCGCGATCACCGACCAACTCCAACAGATCCTAGGATGATTCCCGGCTCGAGACGATTCAAGAATCGTGATTCACCGTGGCTGTGTGCGTGACCGGGGGCCGACTGTGTCTCTGTACACGTAAGTGCGTCGACTAGCAGCCGGTGTCTCTGTGTCGGTGTGCGATCCGCCGGTAGACACGTCGAGATCGTACGCGGCTCCTCTCTTCCCAAGGTATCGGTCCAAGGTGTCGGTCGGTGTGTTTACAGTATACTATACATGTACATGTCAATCAATCGGAACTGAAGAGGAACTAAAACGGAAAGAAATGAAACTATAGCGAAAGAAGGGAGCAGACAAGCGGCCAGTAGCTCTTCTACTCCTGGGCACGAGACGGAACTGGCCCGCAGGCCGCGCTCCGGCTCCGACCGCTCTCTCGATCACCCCCCGCCGCCTTTTCTCCCTCTACTCTCCCGCACCGCACCGCACACGCTCTCTCACTCTCTCTGTTTCGTTCGCTCGCTCTCTATTTCTCTCTCGGTCTGTCCCTGCACCCACCACCTTCTACCGCCCTTCGCGCGATCCGCACCCCTCGGCCTCTGCCCTGACTACCCACCCCTCCTCCTTCTTCTACACCGCCTCCACCTCCTCCCGCCGTCCCTTGACTATCCTCCTCGATATCACAGTGGTTCTTTATTAAAGATCCACCATTTCAATGCGCCGATTTCTAATTCCCGTCTGAAAAACAGGGGGGCGACCACCCTTTCGATGCCAGAATTCGCTCCAAGGCAGAAGGGACGACGAAAGCGGGAAATTGCCAGGTCGAAACTGGTGGATCCGCAGGATCTTTAGACTATCCGGCATCAGGAAGGAATAGAAGATCGAATGGGGAATCGCGGAGCCTGGGGCTGCTTGAAATTTGAGATGAAACGACGGATTGAGCGACGTGATACAGAAATATGCTGGAGCATCGAGGGAGAGGATGCGTGAAAAAAGTAAGAACCACTGCTCCCCGTGTGCCCCTGCCCTCCCATCCTGTCACGCATCCCCCGCGAGCCTCACGGCACTTTGGGGTTGGACGAGACTAGGGCGGTGGTCGTTGAACCAAGTATATAGACGAGCTGTCTGCGTCGTACCGGTTGCGCACGGACGGACTATATCGTTCTCCCTTGCGTCCCCTCGCTACTACTCTCTCTCTCGCTCTCACCAACCCTTCCGAGCCTTTCTCCCTGCAAGCTACTCTCTCGCTCGCTTCAACCCTGCGATTTGCAGCGAGCCGCTTCCTCTGGCTTTCTCTTTCCAACTTGCGAGCTGCCATTCTCTCGCCGGTCCTCCCAGGCCTCACTGGGCCGAGCGTACTACTGTACTTTCTTTCCTGGATAGTGTAGAGCCTCGTGCAGCTCCGGCTAGAGCTCTGCTGACGTTCGCGACTGCTGCTGGCGAGTAAACGGAAATGGGGCTGCGCTGACTGGCTGGCATGTGCAGAAAGAGAGAGACAGAGAAAGGGAGGGAGGGAGAGGGAGAGAGAGCAAACCCCAGCCGATGGAACAACCCTGGAACAGTGAGCTGGGGTCAGGAGAAGCCGATGCAAATGACCCGCCACCTCCTTCTGACTTGATATCAGAGCTGGTGTGTCTTTGATACTGCACTCGAGATAACGCCACCCTTACCACCAGTCCGCCACCATTGAAAAACACCCTGCGGCTTCAACCCTGGATTGATCTGTTGCGTCCAACTGTTCAAGTCTTCTTATCCTTATTTTTCTTCGTCCTTTCATTCCGCTCTCGATTTTTCTTCCGAGATTTCCACCGGCGAGATAATTCTCTTGAATAAATTTGACAAAGCATAGCTGTTCTGCTTGGAATTGTTACGAATTTCCTTTCTTGAGCCGGAGAATCCGCCGGGATGCACGGGGGAGAGAACGCAATTTATATCGCGTCGAGAGGGCATTCAATCTTATTTCACGAGCGCAGGAAGATTTATATTGAATCAAGGGTCGAGGTCCTTTTCGACCTGGAGGATAACAGGCTAAGTACCCAAGCGCACCCGCTGTTTATACAAGTGACCCGACCCTCCTCCAATTTCCACGGGACTTTGCGATTCAGATGAGTTCGCGCAAGTTAAATGCAATCTTGGCGAGATTGCGCGGTCGTAACCGCCTCGCCTCGCCTCGCATTGGGAGGGATTCGTCAAACCTCCATTTAAATTAGTGAAAGCATTTCACAAGTCAAATCGAAAAATATATGTGGCTGCGATAATTAGACACACACAGTCGCAATACATTCATGCTGTGATCAACCACTCAATACGAATTGCGCCCAAGCTCCTGCGATTTGCAGGCTTGCGCAGAGCACACAGTTATATTCTGGTAGACAACAAAGATCGTGTCGTGCCAGAGAGATTCAATTAACAAAGATCGGTCGATCGGCAAATCCAACATAATATAATCGCATAAGATTGTACATGTGTGTAACAAAGCTGTTACTTTTCGGTGCTAGAAATGATAATCATATGTTTGAGACTTACCAACTGGCGATTGTGGACGGCAATGGCATCGTTGCCCGATTCAGAAGATATTCCTGTCGAATCCTGCTGCTACCACAATGCAAGAAATATTGCCAGCACTTTAGCACTGTAATTATCGTAGATTCACCGATTCCGATCGCACTGCAATTGAGGTTAGAGCTTGCGGAACACCTGACCACTTTGCGAACGATAGCACTTCACACAGGACTGCAACAAAGATCAAGGGAGGAACCCCAATTTCTAATTGGTCGATCAAATGGCTGACATTGTTGCAGGCAAAAAAAGACGGCAGTCTTGAGTGACGCCGGACAATGAACAAAGAATATTGCTCGATAGTCAATTATTTTGGTAGAATTATGCATTTTAGCGAAAGCCTGCATGAAATAGGACGAATGTAGAATAGTTTAATGTGGAATGCATGATAATTGCGTGTTACTGCTCATCAGCACACGTAGCAACACAAAGGACGCCACAAGTTTTCGAGGGAACGCGTGGACAATCGAATTTCTTGCCACCACGGCAATATCATATCAAAATTTATGTATAAATGTAAAGCACATACCATTCGCAGCGAAAATCAGGTGGAATCTTGCTATCACTCGCGATATTCACCATCGGAACGAGTTAAAATTCACGGAAACGCAAGTTGAACTTTCATGCCGCGCGAGAACGTTCAAACCACTGAAGTAAACCGAATAGGACAACCGACGCCATCTACTGCGTCATAATGGAGTCACTTCAGCAATTCCTTTGTGCAGCTCCTGAAATCACAAATGTTTCCTATGATTCTTTATAAAGAAGACACATCTTCCCTTTATGATTAATATTTTTATTCAGGATTTCTGATAATATTTGCGGTTTTAATATTGGTCTTATGAGAATTTCGTGAACGCTGGAATCAACAGGGAACAATTCGAATTGGTGCCCAAGCACAAGTAACGGCGCCACTTGTAAAAGGATTGCGACTACTTTCAGAGGGGACGAAATGGATTTGTTCCGTTCCCCTGCAGAAACCGCCATATTTTGTGCGAGGAATCAGTGGAACCACGCCATTGTGCGTATCACGCCATTTTACAAAGAGTCTTGTGAGATATTGAGGCGTTCTCGTAGTGAGTGAAGACTGGTATACGTGGGAGCCGAGGAGCCAAGGAAATTTCGGCGACCTTCCACTTGCAGAGCTTAGAGAGAACTCTCGGTAAGAGAGTGGCTTCTAGCCGCCACGATGTACTTTACGATCCACCGACTCAGCAAGCGTTTCCCTACTCCACTGGCAATGTCTGTTTCCGAGGGCACTTTGTTATACCGTCATCTATAGATACTGATACCTTGTTCCACGATCATACCTATAAGCATGCATTCTCTTCTACATCCACTCCGTTTACCGCATTGCCGTATTATTGCTAAAAGTAGAAACGGAGTCCTGTCATGCTCCAAAATGGAATGTCGGGGTGTTGTCGATCCGATTCCTCGTACTAACACAGAGTACACAGAAAAGAATGGCAATGCTTGTTACAGACAAACTTTCTAAGAATGGAGAAGATGTACAGCAACAACATTGATCCTTGGGAGCCAGGGTACGGGCCTGAGAGAAGAGGACACAATTCAGACTATGATTACCGCAATGAATATGGAAGCAGCAGATCTCCAGACTACGGGGATCACAGGGATAGCGACCACAGGGACAGAGACCACCGGAGTCCGGAGTACAGGAATCACAGAGGGAGGGATAGAGACCGTGAGAGGGACAGGTCCAGAGACAGAAGGGATAGAAGTAGAGACGATAGAGAGAGAAGTTATAGAGATAGAGAAGATCGTTATGGAAGACAGAGGGATCGAGATTCCCTAGAAAGAGATCGGGATCGCGATCGTGATCGTGATAGAGATCGTGAGCGGGATCGTTCACGACGAGACCGAGACAGGGATAGGGATAGAGATCGCCGAGGCAAACGGGAAGATCGAGATCGTGATCGCGACGACGATCACAGTAGGGAGAGCACAGACTTCGATCACGACCATGGCCGTGCCTATGGCTCGTCGATGGAAGGTGTCCACTACAAATCGCAAAATCCGAACAACACCATAATGATTCGTGGGCTCGCCCAACACATTACAGAGAATGACGTAGGTTGTCAACTTAGCGAGCCAAGCTAATGGCCACTCGTGCGCCAATGCTTGCAAGCCTGCAACAACACACTGTTATCATTCTCATGTGTGTATCACAGGTGCGGCAAGACATCCTCAACTGTGGCCTCATGCCTAAGGATATCAGGCTTATCAGAAAAAAAGATACAGGTAACTATCGATATGTTAACAAGCTAACCACTAGTATGTACTGTGCTGCTGGTTGGTTTCTCGATGTATCTGCGTATTTTACAATCGGCCGATTGGACTTAGGCTCTGTGTCGAAAAGAATTCGATCGTACAAAAGGATTGTTTGAACATGTTCGCATCCTCGTCGAGTGAGCCACCACGATGCCTCTGAAATAATGTTCCAAATATTTCGAACAATTCTTTTGTCACGATAATTATGGTGAATCCATAAGTTGATGATAACTGGTTAATGAATTTAGTATGTTTGGAGGAAGGTAAGTTCGAAGGTAACGCAGGAAGAGTTTTTTGAGGACCGACTATTTTCGTTTCGCCGAGGTGTCTAAAAATGATATTTCTACAAAGCAATGCTGTCACGCGGCGTATAAAGAAACACAGAGAGAATTAAAGAAGTCTACACTCACAAATTCCCACGACACTATTTCTCTTCATGCTCGAGCATGGAATTTTAACATTGAAATACTACATTATACTTGGTCGCGCGTTGTTTCTCGCGTCCGATGCTACCAAAAGAAGTAGGGGAGGTGCGAAGATCTAATTTGGATAGGTCTGGCGTCAAAATAGAGAATGTACAGTAAAATCATGATAGAAATACGACCGGTGCAGTTGCCTGCCACCGGAGTAGAATCGATTCAACTGAGCTTTAGGCAAATGGAAATGAAAGCAAGCGACGAATGAAGCGAAGAATGACTTCGTTCGAAAGTCGGTCTGTCAATGGTTGGTGCTGTGATTGCCTGCCCTCTCAGAGTAGAGACTCCCAGGCAAAACGTGGATTAACTTTGGATATGTGTGTATTTGCTCTGTATAGGTGCTTCGCGAGGTTTTGCATTCGTCGAGTTTAACGCGACTCAGGAGGCCGCACGGTGGATGGAGATGAAACAGGTAGAAAGAAGTTCAGTCCAGATACCCATCCGATGCGTTGCTCGCGTGCCACCGACGCCCCGTGGCGGCTAGGCACGGTAACGCAGCCCCCTGGCCTTCCCCATGGCCATGGCTGTGCACCTAATCAAGGCTACTTCAATCTACCATACCATAATTATTTATCTAGGAGTCCCCACATACTTTGCAGACTTTTCTTGATTCGCTCGCAATTCCGTCTATTGGATTATACGAAATCGTATCGAAAGATCGCGGCGCGTGCTTTTTGCCTATCCTCTATCTATCATAAAAGTTTATCGACTAACAATGAAGATCGGAGGAGGGTCATTCCAGTCGTCTTATCATTTACGTACAGTGCATACATTATTCGGCATGATAGTTCCTCAAATCACACATTGCTAGTTCTTACATCTGTACAAAACGCTTCTTTATCATACCGTTCGAATCTGCTTCAATCTACTCGACGTTTAATCTTCATATAACTCAATATCTCGAAGTATTGGAACGTATGACATCTTTGTGCACGATTTCTTTTCCATTCACGTACGAATTTGTATGCAAGCAATCATTGTATGTTTGCTTGATTTTCACGAGTTAACTTTTTTATGCGATTAAAGTCGCGCATGTACAATAGTCGGTCGGCAAGCCGTGTGGAATGGCCCACATTATACGCCCACGACATTTTCTTTACCGTTCGTTCGAGACGGAAAGCTATGAAGTAGAAACTATAATTTCGACAACCAAGAAGGAAGTTTACGGGACAGACAGAGGCCTTGGGAGGATCCTGGACGGGATAACACTGTAATTCTCTGTTTCAGGGAGTACTGATGCTGCAGGACCAATATCGAGCTTTGATGCAATACAGTATTCCGAAAGATTGCCATGTAGATAAGCCACCAGCAAAGAATACCCAAGACTGGCATTGCGTCAAGGTTCGCACAATTTTGGAACTTGTAACGTCAGTAAGGAGTTATAGAGATGTTTGCCTATAATCTAACTCTATTTTCAGTGTGGTGCTCACAATTTTAAGAGGCGTGAGACTTGCTTCAAATGCTCCGCCTCTAGAGCAGAGAGTGAAGAGGGCGGCGAGGGTAGTGATGAAATCAGCCCCCATCCTACGAATACAGTTCTACTTCGAGGATTGGATGTTCTCACTACTGAAGATTCTGTTCTTCAAGCAATGAAGAACCTCTCTTCAATGCCGATTCGAAGTATTCGTATCGGTCGTGATTCACTAACAAATACATCCAGAGGAGTCTGTTATCTTGAAATGGGCAATGTGGTAGATGCCATGTATTTACACACAGCTCTCACGAAACAAGGGCTTGTAGTTGATGGCAGAAAGGTAGAAATAACATACTGCAAACTCCATCAACTTAACAATTCTAATACATGGAAAGCAAATGAGAATCAGCCCCAACGATACACGTTGGATGACGTAGCTCAACTGGCCGAATATAGTGCCAATCTGTATGCCAAGACTCCAGCACAGAAAGCTCACTACCTTCAGTATTATACACAATACTATCAGAACCAAATAATGCAAGGATCAACAATTACTTTGCCATCCTTAAATCAAACTGACAGAGTAAATGCAGCTGCAGCTGTTGCACAGTCTGCAATACAGCAAATGCAAGCGTCGAGAAAGTTAGGTGACGCTGATGAAATGAAGGGTAGACCAACACCCAATGCACCTACTAGCACGTCTCTGGCAAGCGGCAGAGTACCCGCGCATGCCAGTGATGGCAAGGTGTACTGTAAGTTTCTCGTGGAACACGTCCGGAGATATTCTATTGTGGCGTAGAACAACTCAATGATGCCTAACATCTTTCGTTATAGCTGTACCAGACGTCAGTACCTATCATTATGACGAGTCGTCCGGCTATTATTACGATCCAAGTACAGGATTGTACTATGACCCGAACTCTCAATACTATTACAATAGTCACACGCAACAATTTCTCTACTGGGATGCGGAGTCGTTCTCGTATCAACCCGCAAAGGTATTTAAAAATTAAACACAAGTCTGTTATGTTGTCCTCTTATTTAAAAAAATCTACGAGTTCCCTTTTTTTATCTGTTGCAGACCAACGTAAACGCCACACAAGGACCTACCACAACTTCAGCTGGAACAACAATAACAGCGACTGCAAGTAGTATAGATTCGACAAGTACAGTAACTAATCAAGCAACGGCCACTGTCAGCAGCATAGGGCAAGAAGCATTGAAGGACGATGAAAGTAAGAAGAAGGATAGTAAGCAGGATAAAGTGAAAGTTGCAAAGAAGATAGCCAAAGATATGGAACGTTGGGCAAAGACATTAAATCAGAAGAAGGAAAATGCCAAGAGCAATTGGAGTTCAGAATTTAGTGGTGGTGATGGCAATCAAGGAGTGGGAAGTGGGGCTGCTGACGCTGGATATGCCATACTGGAAAAGAAATCTCTTGCTAGTAATTACCACGAGGATGATGATCCAAGTGGTAGTAATGGTTTGGTAGCGGCATACGGTGGAGGAAGTGATACTGACGAGGAAATCGAGGATGTGCAGCAAGAGGAACGTCAACACACAGACTGGAGCAAGCTCGCTTGTTTACTATGCAAGCGGCAATTCCCCAGCAAAGAGGCATTGCTGCGACATCAACAACTATCAGACCTTCATAAACAAAACTTAGAGAATTGGTACCAGGTACGTGGCCTCGATCCTAATGACCCACAACAAAGGAATAATAAATATCGAGATCGTGCCAAGGAGAGACGTGCCAAATACGGCGAACCCGAACCTCCTCAACCAAATAAGTTGAAGGAAAAATATCTCAAGACTCGTGTCGAGGAAATGTCAGTTACCTACGAGGAACCTACTAGAGCTGGAATAGGCTCGGACAACGTTGGAAATAAATTATTACAAAAGATGGGCTGGAGTGAGGGCATGGGTTTAGGAAAGTCGAACCAAGGAAGGACGAGTATCATCGAGGCTGAAAGGCGAGTGCCGACTGCCGGATTGGGGGCAAAATCATCGTCTTATAGTGCGTTACCTGGAGACACGTACAAGGATTGCGTGAAAAAAATGATGTACGCACGCTACCAGGAACTATCCGATACGTAATATGTTAGGTATCCTCGAATAAAATTTCTATTAAAATAAAAGAATTGCAATAGAAACGCACTAGTATGAACACTGCATACTAGTAATTAGACGATTGTAATTAATTTTTCAAAGATCGTGAAGTCACATTTCCAGAATAACAGTAAATTCTTAATTCATAACTGAAGTCCTCGTATTTAAATGTCGAGTTACTCATTATGTGCCAGAAAATTGATATTAGGAAAAGTATAGGTATCTTGTGTTTCGGTTTTTTTTACTGATTTAACTCGAAATAATCGTGATGCCTTGTTAAAGGAATTTGATTAATTGTTTTATTACCCAGTGCATTCCGGCATCACTGGCGTATATATTTATTTCGCAAGAATGAACAGTTTCATTCAATTTGATAATTCCTTTACACGTAATTATGCCGAATTTATATATAAGTAGTTAGTCGGGTATAGATAGATTGATAGGTATATTTATACACATATATCGCGATCTTTTTACTATGATTTATGTGGTATGTCCTGATCGTGTGGTCTCATGTACACGTATGTACATGTGATCACGATCATATTCGTACGCTGTATAATTATTTTTTTAATTCGTTATACCATAGCAATCTTCGAAATGATAAGATAACACGAACAGACAACATACCTTGTTACGTTTCAATTGTCACGTATTTTAAAAGACCAAAAATAAGTAATGTAAAAAAATGTCGGAAGTCTTAGGAAGTTCGCATTTGAGATACTTCAAAGTACAGAGAGAAATAATTACACAGTGCGATTCCTCATAACAGTCGGAATTCTCAGCAGATTCAGTATCAAAGATTCCAAGGAGCAAAAGTTACTTTTATCATGGAATATGAATGAATTATTGTGTAAGCTTGCAATCCAGCTTCTTAGGATATATTATTGTGTAAATAGGTACCGATCGGAAGAACTCTAGGCGTATTCAACTGGAAGTACATATTGTTTCAATAATCTTACGATTACAAATTCGTTTAAGGCATAGTGCGTACACACTTTTATATTCAAACAAATGTACTTACAGGTACAAATAAATAATTTTCAATATTAAATGTAAATACTTTATTCGTTTCCAGCGAAGCGATAGTCAAATGAATCTATGTCCTCGTGACATTTGACTCACAGTGCTCAACGACCATTGGCCATGTTATAAAACAGTACAGTTCTATGTAATTAATATGATTGGCATTATTATAATTACGTTTTACTGTTTTATCTGAAATATTCCACAATTACATTCCTAAACCTATATCTTTGGTTTTCTACTCCCTCGAATTTATTATCCGTCGATAGAAAGTGAAAAATCGATGGGGACACTATGCGTAAAATAAAGCACGCATTGGGGGAACTTTAATGGCGATCACGCGATAGAACAAAAAAAATATTTTATTGTTTTGTACTATTGAATATGCGCGTGCTTATAGTGTACAGCTATCACTAATCGAATATTCGAGAGTACCAATGGCAGTGAAACTATTATCAACAAATGCGTGGCATTGTCAATTCACTTCGCTCTTATAACTGATAGGTTTCCTACAAAAATGCAACAGCGAGGTTTATCCTAAACTATTTGTGGCTAACCCGCTCGAACGAAGAAAAATAAACAACTTCGACTCTAGCTGCGCGGCGATATACACCAGGAACTACAAGGAAAACGTGTTCACATCCTTGAGCATTCATTGTATCAACTAAGGATACTGGAGATCGACGAGAGAAGTAAGATATGTGAAGAGATAAGCACGGGAATACTGAATCCGTTTCATACGTCCGCTAATATCCAGGAATATAGTGGCCTGAGCTGGTGACTTAGAACCTTGTACTCCAGATTACTAATACCATCTGTATCATACCGTCCAGCACCGCTTTCCAAATTCGCAAACCTTGCAGAACTCGGGGGCTCTTTTTTATGAGTTAACATATAATACTGAGCGACGTCGGGTCCGAAACGTGTCACCTGCAATCGAAAGAAATACAAACAATTAATATACGAGCTTCCAACATTTTCTTTTCACCCTGCAATTATCCGTTCTTCACCTGAAAGCCCCTTGATTGTAGACGACTATAAAAATCGTCGTCTTCTCCACCCCATCCGTAAAAGACATTGCTAAATCCGTTGACCCTTTCGAACTGTTTGCGCGTAAGGGCGATCGCACCACCGAAAAGGCCAGTGTAAGGAAGATTGTAGCGGAATGTATTGACGCTTGAGCTCATGTGCCTCGGCATTTTCGTACAGGCGTATATGTTATCCGGATTCTGGGGTATCAGATCGACATCTTGAAAGATGAAGCAATGAAAGTCGTTGACCTTTGTCGCCTCGGCGTAACCGACGTTGAATAATTTCGCGCGATTGAACTCGCGCATGGGGCTCTGCTCGATAACAAATATTCTGTAATCGAGATTTTGCGCTTGCAGGAAAGGATGTATGTAGTTCATGAAGATGGCAAGCTGCGTCTGCCGGTTGCGGTACGGAAGTATAATTGCCACATTGAAGAGCGGGTGGCAATTAAGTGGTTTCCACTGGCCCCCTGGCAATATTCCTAATCTTCGAGCCATCACAATTGGATCCTCCCGAGGATGTTCCTCTGGATAGAGTAGTTGGGATGGTTTTCTACTGCTCACAGAGATCGTGCAGGAGTTGTCTCTTGACGGATATGACTTCTCCATTTCCTCATAAATATCATCCGTTCTGATGAAGGTATAATGAGAGGCGAATCGTGCAGGATGCAGGCAGTAGCATAACACCAAAATTGTCGTCACCATGTACGACAATCCACGCGCATAGTCGTAAAAAAAGGCTACGAATAGCTTAAGGATATTCCCGATGCTCCTCATTCTAACCTTTGATTATGTTTCTTTCGTCATGCCAGGAAAATTGGAATTACACACCGCCACCAACCACTTATTCAATCACCCAGTTTTACCAGCGGTTTGATTAGGATGTATGTACAAATGTACATTGTGTATCGGAGTATTTGCAACGTTACATTTCTCTAAGCATGAGTAGAAGCAAACTACAAACATGAAATTGTAGTAACGATTCTCGACGCGCATGAGCAACCTGTATCAGCTGGGGAACTTGAACTTCTGATAATTGTTGATAAAATTTCTAGAATTGATAATAATCAAACCTCACAGGAAACCGCTCTAATATGATCATAAATGCTACGTGATAAAGTTTTCTTTCGTCAGGGCTCATGCGAATATTTCTGGCATTCGTATTTTAACATGTAAAAAACTGTTTCGTACAACGATGGGACAACGTTCCATTTTTTATCACGCTTTAATAAGAACACATATATTTTTATTAACTAAAACAGTAGAGGTACACTCACCTGCACGCATTTTGATGTATAACGAACACTGTCTTGTAAAATGGCACTTCACTGTTGCACTTCATTATCAGGATTCAATAAAAAAAACACATATTTTTTGTTCACTAAAAAATTTGTTAATGATATAAAACTAAAGTGTAATGTGTGGTATTTATTTATTGTATCTTTATGCGCAAATGCGTGCATAATGAGCAGCAGAATGAGGCGAGACATGGGTAGTTCGGACATCAACCGTATGGTGGCCCACCGGACTCGACCGACCCGAAACCTTTTCTCGCTACTTCAATACCCTACCTACATTGTTAAAACGCGTTTAAACACGTTGAAAGGTATCGCTTCTCGGCCTATGGCTAAGATCAAAGTGTAGTATCTGTTCTTATCAGCTTAATATCTGATACACTCCCCATTGGGGAGTCAGAATATTAATCTGATTTTTGGAAAATGACGGGTCGGAGGGGCTTGCTCCACCCCCGTCGCGAGTCGGCCTGGCATTGCAGTACCGTCAGGATCGGCTCAATAATTTATCCTAAACACAAAACACTTATTAAATAAGTTATTAACTTGGTGGAATGGAGAGATAGTCTTTTAGTGGTAAAAGAATATTCCGAGTATTTTTTTAAGAGTGGGGTATATGGAGTACAGAATCGAATCTATGTTGGAATAGCGTTACACTCCATCAGTGGTTTATAAGACATACGCACTGTACAGATTACATGTGCTTCTAATACTTTTATTCTTAATATACATAATAGAGCCACGTCCCCTGGCTCGCTGTGCTCGCTCAGGGAACGTCCTCAATTAGTGTATATTAAGAATAAAAGTATTAGAAGCACATGTAATCTGTAAAGTGCGTATGTCTTATAAACCACTGATGGAGTGTAACGCTATTCGAACATAGATTCGATTCTGTGCTGCATATACCCACTCTTAAAAAGCACTCGCTATCATTTCTTTCACTTAAAAAATATTCGATTTTTCAAAGGTTCTCGGACTGCAACGAACGCTTGATATTTCAATTAATTAAGTGTTAAAACGAAAAGAAAACACGAAACTTGTGGGAGAAATGCCGGAATTGTACCTAAAACACATGGAAAACCGATCCTGAATATTTCATTTCAACGGTTTATCCCATGTTTTTCATACTTCCTGACCTTTTCCGGGGCTGAAATTTGGTGGGGAATGTTTTTTTGCATGGAGGAAGAAGTGGTAAAAATTCCAGAGCCCTAGCTCAAAATTCATTTTTTCGCAAATTTTTTAAGGCATACCCCTTCAAAAATTTTCGATTTTTCGAAGGTTCTCGGACCGGGACGAACGCTTGATTTTTCGGTTGTCCGTGTCTCAAAACGGAAAAAAAACATAAATGTTGTGGGGGAAATGCCGGAATTCTGCCTAAAACAGGTGGAAAACCGATCTTGAATATTTCATTTCGATGGTTTTCCTCCTGTTTTTTTATCTTCCTGACCTTTCCCGGGGCTGAAACTTTATGGAAAGTGTTTTTTTGCATCGAGGAGAAAGTAGAAAAAATTCCAGAGCCCTAGCTCAAAATTCATTTTTTCGCAAATTTTTTAAGGCATACCCCTTCAAAAATTTTCGATTTTTCGAAGGTTCTAGGACCGGGACGAACGCTTGATTTTTCGATTGCTCGTGTCTCAAAACGGATAAAAAACATAAATGTTGTGGGGGAAATGCCAGAATTCTACCTAAAACACGTAGAAAACCGATCCTAAATATTTAATTTCATCTACTTCTGGCGGTTTTTCGCATGTTTCCCATACTTCCCGACATTTTCCGGGGCTGTAATTTGGAAGGGAACGTTTCCTTGCATCAAGGAAGAAATGATATAAATTCCAGAGCCCTAGCTCAAACTTTAAATTTTTCGCCAATTTCTGAAGAGGTATCTCTCCAATTTCTTTCAATTATTTAACGTCTTTCCGACTTTCCCGGATTGTACTTATAAATTGATTGTCCAAGTATTAAAACATGTATCAAACAAAGAATCAGTGGCGTCAAAACCGATATTGTACCAAAAGAAATCAGACTTACACAAGTTTTCGTAGGCTTGTTCCTTCTCACTTTAATTATCAAGTTCTATCGAGAGAACTTGTGCGCAGCAGATGTCAGCATTGCAGCCTGCACCGCCATTATCGCTGAATACTCGAGTATTCTCGTAGCCCAGTTTCTCCTGGCAGTATAAACACTCAACTTTGAGACTTTATCATAGGCAGTTGTATCTCAAAAAAGTCGGTGTGTCGGATCGAGCGTGCGGGAAACTTGAAGGTTGTTTAATAAGTAACCAGCGGGGATCAATAAGTCCGGTAGAGGAGGCGAACTGTACGCGCACTGTCGTCAACCAGAATTCTCTTCGTGTTTCGGAGTTCGTATCTAAGGCGTCAAGATGTCTGCGTCAGTGACTGCCAAGCTCCAAGACGATATGAACAGTATACCACTTGCGGACGACGATCCCCAAGGTAGGAGGACTTTACTGATATTGTTTGCGATGCCATAGCTCTAGTGGCGTAGGTCATGTTCTCATCGAACCTTCTCTAACCCGCTGGACACTCCTACTTCTACACTACTCCACACCTTATTTATTAATTGCACCTTGCTGCTTCGTTTCTCCACTCGTTAATTCACTTTCCTTGGTAGGAGGTTGTTGTTCCTTTTCCTTCCACTTTGTAGCTCCTGTGTTGATTCTCATAGAGGCTTCCTCAGTTTTCGTGCTGGCTCCATTACACTTGAGTTGCTCTAGTTGTGTTTCAATTATGGGTTGCATCTGAGACTTTGTTTTCTTTTGTGAGTCTGAATGGGTATTCAAAGTATCATACTTTTATGGTACACAGTCATTATCCCTGAGGAGGAGGTTTTAGATAACGCGTCTCACATATCCGATGCATTGGGAAGGGGCCGTAGCATGGATTCTATCCCATCAACATTCACAAATGGTAGCTGTAGCCCTAACAGTAAGTAGCACAAGGATAGTTGTGTTGCTGGTGACCAGGATGAATTAGGATACTGAGTTTTTCACTTGTAGGTTTAGATCCAGACATCAGTCCTGACGAGCAGGAGGAAAAGGCAAGACTAATTGCCCAGGTGTTAGAACTTCAAAATACATTAGATGGTAAGGCTTGTTAATTGGTAGGCTTGGGATTAACCAGTGGATAAGGCTCTGATAATTCTCTCCTCGTTAATTAGATCTCTCTCAGAGAGTGGACAGTGTAAAAGAGGAGAATCTCAAGCTGCGCAGCGAGAATCAGGTACTGAATCAGTACATAGAGAATCTGATGTCAGCATCCAGTGTCTTTCAGTCGACCAGTCCCAATACCAAAAAGAAGTGAACACAAGCAACAATTATAGATGAATTTTTTAAGGGACAGCAATCTTGGATTAATTGTGATGTTTAAACTTCTATGCGAAGTATGTGCGAAATGCTGCTAACATTGCTGCCTCAATTATAAAGGAAGGGATAACACTTTTATTTATTATTTCCACACTCCATTCAATTTGCACATACATCTTGATAGGGCGGAAGAAAATCGACGAGTACAACTTTCTATAGTTTATTTCGGAGTTCACGATCAAAGCACCGTTTCACTCTTCATGACAGAATCTCCAATGTTCACAGTGGCTCCAAGCCACTGGTAAAGCTTTATGCTTAGACGTGTTTAAGCGCTTAGGATAATGAAACGATCACCAAAGAATCGCATTTCGCATTTTTACCATTTTCAACTCGCGCTTAAAGTCGACCGAGGGAATCGCTGGTAATTGTGCTGCACTTTGTGTCTCGAGATCTCGTTTTTTTTTCTATCGAATCTCCTTGGAGAGAAGTGAAAAAGTATTGGGGGCAATTGCCGTTTTGCCGCTGGTGCGCTTAGAATTATGCTCTTCCGAGTGTTCAGCTGATCACGCATTTGATTTTGGCATTTCTCGCCTTTAATTCACCCAGCAAGAGAGTAGGAGGGACGGCGGCGGAGCGTGTACCGTGTATTTAATCAAACACCAGTGTTCGGTTTTGTTAAAGCTTTTTGCTTAACGACTCCCATATATTCCACTTATGTATTCACTGTATGTAGGTGTACAAAAGAGATAAGAAATAGTTATATATACAATTATAATATATTACAAATATCTACGATAATATATATATATATATATTAATATTTGCGAACATAGATCAGTGTAGTGCGAGCGCGTGCTGCTAGTAGACTGCGGTAGCCGAAGTCCCAAGGACTCCTCGGTGGTGGCCAGCAATTTGCCGGCAGCATGTTCAATCAACGATATAATGTAATAATAAATATGAACTCTGCAGAGAATGAGATGAAAACTGCGACTTGCGACGAAAGTTTCAGTTCGAGGGCACAAGCAGAATGCACAATCCCAGACTATTCCATTGTTGAGTAACACAGTGTTATAATAAACATTATATTCTATTGCGAGAGAGCTGTTGAATCTAGTTGACCCTTCGACCTATTACAGTACTAAATTCATTCCTGTCTAATGGCAAGAAATTGTATGGCTTTTTGGCCCCAGCTAGTCTTCGCTCCCGGTTTTGCACGTCCGTTCTTTTTGATCCCAATCCACCAACCTTCGCACGAATACTTCTTTGAACGGAATGCGTCGTAACTGCCTATGTTCCATTGTTCCCACTCGGTGCTTTCCTTATTTACATTCGGCTGAAAGTGCAACCAATTGGAAAACATTCTGTATATAAATTTCCACCCGTTAAACTGTCTTACCTCACCGTACAATCGGCCTTTCTTATTGAACGCCAAATATAAACCCGTTTCGACGCCTTGTATGCGTACAACTCCGTAGGACACCGGTATTACATGAAACAGAGCTGAAAATCGCGAGGCATTTAATTACAATTTTTATTTTCATTAATTCTTTGTCTTTTACCATGAGGATTCTTGGTATCGCTCAATCCACGCGCTCTCCCTGATCCCATGACAGCAAGGTGATATCCAGTTCGGCAGAATAATTTTATTGACAAGCAATTGTACAAAGGATTCTCCGCTGGCTTTCTTGGGTCCCATATAATATAGGGTGGATCCGTGGAGACTTCAGTAGTGAAGTTCGGAAGTCTAAAAACATCGTTAGCACTTTAAATATTTCATCCCTCGCTGGAAATATTCCCAGTGTCCTTCGTGCACAATTTTCTTTTAACTATCTCGTGCGTTTGACCTTAAGAAGCCGGTTGGCGAAGGATATTTTATTAATATCAGTACGTCATTACGACGTTAGAAAATAGGTTGATCGACTTTCCAGGTCAAGACGCATCGTCAATGGGGCTCAGCTTGACCCTGTATCGTTTCCCTATTCCCGATAATTCCACGGCGATTCCCGGGAGGAAGAAAATGCAATATCAAGCCTGCTTAGTCATCAGGAAAATCGCAATCAATCGATACAGAAATAAGGGAGGAAAATCACGCAACTGAATTTCCATCGGTTGGAGGGCGTTGACTTTTTCGGGGTGGCAACGAACCTTTACAATAGTTTTCCATGCGAGCGACTGTATTAATTATGACGAGCGGGTAAATGCAAGCACACAGTTTAAAGAGGAGCTTAATTACCGAGAGATGGGCGTCGGGCGCGCGTTGCATTCGTTGAAACTGGAGAACGTCGCCGATCACGTCAATCCTAATTTCGCAACGGCCTTTAATGCAATTCACAGGGGGAATTGCAGCCTCCCGAGTTGCGCACCTACTCTACACCTAGTGACCCCGGCGCGCCACGTGGAGCAGAAAGAGTTAATCGAGTCAAGTGATCAATGAATGCACATTACAGCGGTTGGCCGCTGCCGCGGGAAACTCTCCGTGAATTTCCCATCCGCTCCCTGTCCAGCCCTCGTGTCCTTTTCACATGCTCGTATCATCCCAATTCAATCGCCCACTGATTTACTCGAGTTCCGATGAATAGGCCGCTGAAACCTTGACAGGTTCCACTGGTGTAACTTCGACTTTCATTATAGGATCGGCTGCGAAATGATTTAAGCGAGGCGTAACGCGCGCTAACTCGCTTGGGAACTTTGCCTTCCCCAATCGAGCTTTTGCCGCGCGACGAAACTCCTTTAATAATGAAGCGCGAGTCGAATGAATCTTGGCGCCAGCGGTCGAACTTGTTAACGGGATTAGCGCAACGCGTCCTAAGTTTGTATTGTTGATGGAAAAGTGGTGGCAATGAATATCAAAGGAGGTTTTACCCATTCGGATCGAAAGTAACGGTGGTGGTTGGTGCTCTTCGGCTTTCCCTTTTCTTTCTGCTGCCGGCTTTGATACCGTTCTCGTTTTCATCGGACTCGTCGTCCAAGGGTGACAGATCGGTTGCGTAACTGTCGTCACTGCAACTGTCATCGATATCACTGCATTCCTCGTCGCAGGTTGGCGCTTCCAGATTCTCGTGGATCCAGCGCAGACTCATCTCTTTCGGCTGGACCTGAAATACAACTATTTCAGACACAGGCTGTTTCGTTTCTTTTAGAAATCATTGCCGACCTTCCCAAGGTTTCCGTTCTCTTCGAGTGTAATTCGATCTTCCAGTTTCTCGTGAGAATTTAAATAGATTTCACTTGGAAACACTGCTCGAAGCCAACCGATTTGTTGTTTGTTTATCAATCTATTCCCAGGTGTTTCTCGGACGATTGTGAACTTCTCGCAAAAGCGCGAAAGAGGTTTGTTGAAATAAGACAGGATCCGAAGCGTAAAGAGCCCGGCAAACATTAGCTGTGGACGAGGCGCGCGCGTGCGGATAGAGCACGAATTTCTTTTTCTGGGTTACAGTACAATCTGCTCTCACTAGTGTAATTCCCAGTGTAACGGTAGTCGCGGTCTGTTAAAATGCTGCTGACTACTTCGAACTACATTGAGAGCACTCACGAAAAAAGCTGACCTGTTAAATCTGTGACCACTGCGTGACAAGATCATTGTAGATCATCGATTTCGAAGATATTCCAACGCGCACCAATTCCAACATCATTTTTTCCCACTCGTAATTCGATTGCACATTAAAAAGATTTAATTCGTAACACATATAAAAAATGGGTAATTTATCAAAGTGATTTTTATTATTTCAAAGCCTTCAATTAGTTAATAATTAGGACCTTGAGCCAGAGTGGCCTCGGGTCGCCGGAGTTTAGAGTGCGATCAGCGAAAGATGATACCAGCGCGTGTCGCACTCGGGGATCAAGGTGACAATTCCCACAAAGACGGACAACTAATTACCGCGGAAAATCGTCCGAGAACACAATACAAAAATTAAAATAATCCTGACAAAGGAAGATAGGAAAAAGATTGTAAACTTTGAATAAAAATCACATACCAGAGAGTGGTGCAAAAATCTTCAGAGGACGATTGTTTCTTCGATTGGAAATTGAAGTAATTGATCGAGGAAGATTGGAGCAGAGCGGTGTATCGATGATGAGTTGCGGGCGCCGACTGTTGCTGAGGGTTTCACGTGTTCGCGGGAGTCATTGTCGAGTGGTAACCTGGGTGCTCGGCGTTTATCAAGCGACTGAGCGGAGAGTGCCGGCTCCGACGGCGCGGCTTCCTCTCGGATAATAGTGGATATGACGCCTCGGCCTATTGGCAGACTCCGCCGGTTCGTACTCAGCAGCCGCGGTCAGCAATTCGAGCCAGGCCGAATTAAAAATGGGCCACGCCAACTGAGAACGTGAAGAACGTGCTCACCCGTCCACCCGGAGATATCACACTTCTCGCTTCTTTTTTCTTTTCCCTCGGCCGAGCGCGCTCTGATTTATCGCGCACCCTTTGCTGCTCTGCCCGAAGAGGGTGAGTAATTGATCTGGCACGAAGCACCGGTCACTAAAAGAAACCGGGCGCCAAAACCTCACGTTTAATCCTCGCGATCAACAAGTGGAAGATTTAATTTTCTAATTAAATATCTATTTTATATTTTTAAAAAAAAAATTGTGGGTCGAAATAAAAGTATGGGTAAGAGTAGAACGAATAGCTTTTCTGTTCGAATGGAATCGCGTTCAACACTGATAGGATAATAGCCTGGCCGAAGGTATAGCTACGCACAATGTAGTTGACGACATCCCCCTTAAGCTTCTGCGCATAATTCACTAACGCCGGCTTATTGGCGGCTTGTTAATACGAAGCTTGTCACGACTAAATTAGATGCGCCGGAAAATCTATAATCAATTTAGGCCGAAGGCCCTATCGAATAATGGCACATTGTTCGTTGGCAACTTTCGGATAAGAATCACCCTTTAAATAAGCCCTTGCGATATTTTATCTGATGAGTTCCAAATTTCATTTATAAAATATATAAAAGCATGTTATTCAAATTATAATAATAAATCGGCTGGGCAGAATGAATAATTCAGTGGCACGCGTGCTTTATTAAATTGAATATTTCACCCCCAGAATTACAACGATATAACTGTGATGTGAAAACACGTTTCCCAATGGTCGCCGGTCATTTGAGACCGCGGGCGATCCGATATAAATACCTGTATGAATAATACACATTCGATCCTTGAATTATATAAGTAGGAAAGATAGCTGGACCTACGATTAACATGATATCACAATGTCTAAGAGTGGTTGAAGTATTTTCAATGTATGTTTGAAGAATCTAATGGTTTGTCTGAAGTTCTATCCGGAAGCAATCTCCACCGGTGCTATGCTCTACTTCATGGGGCACATACGCCCCATTGTTAGTGCTTAACGAGTCGAGAATGCACTTACCTTTTACGCATACTCATTGTGCAACAAAGTTAAATGCCTCGAGCGAAATGTCGAGCCAAGGAAAAGCTGATTTTTGTGGGAGAATTGATAATTTCATTGGCTAGTGGAATTATAATAGTGAGGAAGTTCGATCTGATGAATATTGCCTGTGTTTTACTGGGAGTTATTCTGGAACCTGTATTTATTTGCGCAAAGGATATCAAGTCCGTTGAAGTAGCAATAGTACTCGAATTACTGAAAGCGATAGAGAGACTCGAGGTAGCTGTAATGCAATTCCAAGATACGAATGTAGTGCACAACGCCAGTAACCATGCATCTCGATCGGTTGCTCGCAACCGATTATGCAAGCTGGCCTAGAACTAATTGTTCTCAAGGAAGTAGGGTGCGCCGGAACGGATAGTCCGTTCATCGTTGTGTACTGATGGCGGAAGATTGCTCGAAGCTATTGGTTCAGTACTAGTGAAATGAAAAATGGATATGGAGTGATAACATGGTTGCGATAATAAACATTTATTCTCGATATAATATAAAATTACATGTTGCGATAACACGAGACACATATCTTACAATATTTCACAATAGTAAATATGCATCCATCGACGTGCAAGCACGAAAGCTTGACACGACGACTGAGTGAGGGGAAAAATGGGGAAAAAGAGATTCCCAAAAGGGTTAAAACTGTTCGGCTGTACCGCTGCGGTCGTCGAATCAGACACCAATAGGCCGACCGTCAACAATAAAAGAGAAAACATGGGAATAAAGAAGGGGGAGATTCGAAGAGAGGATCGCGCCTCCGAGACGGTTAAAATAAAACCTTGCTAAACAGTAAAATCGGGAGGGGAACTAGATTCTAACACTGCCAACTTCGCCGAGGTGGGCGTAGGGTGGAAAGTAGTGAACTCGAGGGTGTCTCTCGAGTTCGTTCGCTACTAAAATCCGCTACAGCATTATAGAAAAGCATCGAGCTGTCACATCGGAGACTTCTTCTCATAAATACCGTACTCGAGGGATACTATGATACAAAAATATACAATAATCCATCATTCGAAATTACGCTGAATCCACTGCCTAGCTCTCGCCACAAATCGCAGTTGGAACTGCTTCTGTGGACACCTCGTTCGCCTGCTAATTCTACACTAATTACATAAATACACTTTATTTACACGAGTGCTTTGCGTACTTCCTATGGTTAGTCGGGTTCAGAAAACAAATTCACGGTTACGTAAACATCCACCCGGTTTGAATTAAGGCCTGCGAGAGTATTGCTCTGACTACTTTCCAGGCCTTGTTGTTGTTGCTTCGTGAAATTATTTACATGGGTTTGACATGGCTGCCTTGCACTGAGAGTTAAGGAATAACTAAATGGTCAACTACAACTTATAAAATATAGCCGGTAGCTGCTATATTCAAGTTAGTCAGTATGTATTTTGGCAGCCACGATCCCGATAGTTCACACACAGCTGAACTTGACACCTGCAACAGTAAATATTCTATGTCGAGAGTGTCCAGGATTTCCACGAGACAAGTAGTTGGAAAAATGGGTACCGTCGTCACTGGAGTAACAATTATGGCAGTGAAGCTTGTGGTTCCGAACGCGAACGTCCGTGCCCATAAGACCATCACCCAGCCTTACATGGCAAACACAACATTTGAAACATTCCATGTGATAAAACAATCGTAGACTTTCGATTATCATTGCTGCTCCTCGACCTAAAATTAATAAATATATCTTATTTTTCCAATCCCTCTGGCAACTTACTTTATCGTATATCTATTTCTGGCCCATTTCATGTACCTAATTCGTCCCCACAGTGGGAACACTTTTTCTTCCCGCTGACACTCAACATCTTCTCTTGATTTTCGGAATTAGTAGCTTGTGGTTGTTGCTGTTGAGGTTTCTGCGCCTGCTGCGCATGCTGCGCAGCAGGATGCTGTGGAGATTGATGTTGCAGGGTAGACAGGTGTTCCTGGCTGGTACTGTGTTCTAGTCTGTGGATACAACGGTATTTTCCAGCTTATTCTGACGTGATTCCTTCGGGGCATTCAGTGGATATAACTCTATACCTTCTTCTTGGTGGAAGAGGCTTTTCCTGAGCCCTATTTTGAACTCTTTGCGTGAGAGTTTGGATGATAGAATCAGGCAGCGGTTTACTGTCCGTTCTGCTTGGAGCAGTCGAGTAAGGAACGGACGTGCCTGTCACGTGTGGTTGCGATTTACGCCCTGGTGACCGTTGAGTCTTCTCGTTAAGTCTTCTGTGTTCTGCCTCCTGGAACGTGGAGTAACAACACTCAAATTTTGGTGTCTTCTTATGACATTATAATCACAGAGACACTTTTCTTATCCTCATAGTTACCTGGATCAGCCAGTGCTGGTAGTTGAGATCGTGCGCTCCTCGTGGTACGTCACTCTTTCTTCGTTGAACCCACTGGTCGCTTTGAACAATTCTTGATCGTGGCACTGCACTTAAGGCTTGTAAAGTTTGCCTAGTCATCTGTTGACCAGCATGGCTGGAAAGAGTGGTGGCTGATGCGCTGTGTCGCAGAGATGCATCGACTTGCTGTGGAATTGAATCCGCCGAGGGAATCCTACTATTTCTAGTCGAAATAAATCATACGTCTCATGAATAATTTCGACGTCTCCGTCTTCTATTCATGCAGCATGCCAGAGATCTTTTTGAGGTGGATAGGGAGTAGACAAAACGTGAGTGGGGAGTAAAAACGACAATGAGTTCCCCAATACACAAGTTGCGTAAGGTGCGACAAAGCAGAAAGCACCCACAGGAAATTAGGTGTCGGCTGTAATTAATAGCTTCTATACCGCGCCTCTAATTTGCATTTCCTGCGATCAGACATTGGCTAGTCGACGTAACACAATCCATTGTACCACAGAAACAGATCGAAGAAGAAGGTTGCCAATTGGTTCCAATGCATTTTTAGGTGTCAATATTTCCACAGTGCATGTGTGTCATTTGGATAATTAATTTACCTGATGGTTACGTCGCGCTGTCTCTCTATCAATCGTAAAGGCTTTGCAGGTGGTATTGGAGGCGGTGGTGGTCGCCTTCTCTGTCCCTCTTGGAGCTGAAGATTCGGCATGGATGATCTATAATTCACACTTGGCTGAACCTTGTACTGTGGCACGTTGCTTGGGGTTCCGTGTGCAACGTCCTGCAAGGACTTCCACTGTTCCTGCAGTTGCTCTGCCAGTTGCATCTGCTTCTGTTCGCGATACGCCAGATTACTACGTTGTCGCTTCAGCTCTTCTTGTTCCAGCTGCAAAAGTTCCCTCTCCACTCGTAGCACTTCCTGTTCGAACAGAATTTTCGAGACTTGTTCGCTGCTTCTTTTTCAATGCCTGACTACCAGTGAATTATTTTGCGGGTCATGCCAATTCAATAAAAAAAATGTCAAAGCGTCAGCTTTGTGAATTTGTCGTTCGTGAGATCTATGAAGTCTCTCGGATGTTAGGAGCAAGCAATGATTTAATAAAGTACTATGAAACCCTTACCCCAGAAGCAAGTTCGTACTCGCTGTCGCTCAACCCAGCACCATCTAATTCCGAGGTCTGTGAACGAGTATTAATGAGACACTAGTATGGGATGCAGCTAAAGCGCGAACTACGTCAAATCATGTAGTTTGTACGTCTTGAAAAATTTCTATCCATGCAATCTATTTCGATTCTTCAATATTCTGATTTATCACACACGAAGTTTGGGGCATTCTTACCTCCTGCTCCCGGATTTGACTTTCCATTGTCCTGATACGAATTTCTTCTTTCCTTCGTGCTTCAGCCACTCTCCTTTCTTCCTCCAGTTCATTCTGGATCCTCAGCTGTTCTGCTTGAGCCCTTAGTTCTTCCTCCTGCCGTTTTTCCTCGGCTCTCTTGGCTTCCGCTTCCTTTCTGGCTGCCTCCTGTTGCCTCGCAGCTTCCTCCTGCTGTTGCTTGCGCAGGAATTCGTCCTGCTTGCGAGCGTGCTCTTCATTCTTCCTCAGGGTTTCTTCTTGACGACGTAGGGCTACTTCCTGGGCGCGCTCCCTCTCCAGTTGCATCTTCTCTTCCTCCAACTCACGCAGCTTGTGCGCTAGCTTCTCGCCCAGGTCACTGTTTCGTTATTAATTAGTGGGTCATTTAGGGACTTCGATGTGGAGAAGAATTTTTCCACCGTTTACTACTGATTGTTATATTTTAATTGTCCCTTAAGGTACTCCATGCAATGCTGTATTTACAAGCGCATTTGAAAAGAGGATAGTTGTACTTTGTCTTAGGTAATAAAGTTGATAGACTAGAATAGCTTTTAACGACTCCTGAGGATAGGAATTCGTAAAGATAGAGTGAGGATATACTTGAAGGAAGGACTCATGCAGCTGGCTTCAAGAATCGATGGAAAGGATAATCTTTTTTCTACAAGTAAGAGTTTATTTGTATAACTTTTTATACATCAGGACTGTACAAATCTGCAATATTAGATATACGTGTCGCCTGTGCGCGAGAAATAATTAGAAGCACCCAAAAATTGAGAGAAATTAACACACAATAAACTTTGAAAACTTAACAGAATCGTTCGATGCAATACTTTCCAAATTGTGACGAGATTGCGAATTATATATACACGTACGAAGTCATTATTCTAAGCCAAAGAACACCACGAAAGAAGCGAAAGAATTACCACTAGCAAATAAAAGTCACCACTTCCAAAGAGAGAAATGAGAATCCCAACGCATTCTGAGATGCAATCCTACCTGTTCATCTCGCGATTGTTGCCGTATCGCCACTGCTCCTCTTTCTCGAGGACCTCGATGATCTCGCGTTCTTTCTTGGTGATCTCATCCTCTTCGGAAGATGTGACACTGGCACCGAAGGGTTCACTACTTTGTCTACTGTGCTGAGACATGTCAGGACTGACTGGTTGCTTCGACCAGTCTTCCACGTGGCCCAATTCCACCCCGGAGTCTCTCTCGTGAGTCGAGTCTTGCTCATAATTGCTGTCGGTGTCATAGGAGCGCCGATGTAGTTGCTCTATCCTTCTCTCCTCGGCGAGAATCGCTGCCATGTCTGGTGGTTTCGTCAGGGTGAGCTCCCTTTCGAGCTCGTCATCGTTTACCTAGACATTTTCTTGCATAAGTGTATTTGCATATTCCAGTTAGAGATATTAAACGTCTGCCGCGTCGATCCTCTTTCGCAACGCGATCTCAAGTGGGTGTAGAACAATCGTGGAACACCTCGCACCCGGAAGCGAGTGAAAGTCGTCGCCGGAAACGTTGAAGAAAGTGTGGAAATCAGAAAATAATAGCATAATTGTTCGCTAATTATCCGGGGATTCGCAGAGGACAGGGGAAAAGAAATTGTACAAGATGTAATCATACCCCTTCGATGCCTAGGAAGTCGGAGCGTCTAGTTCGTAATTCCTTTTTAATTCTGCGAGTGGAATTTAGTCGCTTTAAGGGCTCAACTGGATGATTCTCTTCATCGCTGACATCTACTGGGGGCGGTGGTGGTTTCTCCTTCGGAGGTTCCCCACTGGTCGGTGGTCCCAAAGGAAATGCCAGGCCAGTGACAATTTCCTCGTCACTCGACAAGTTCAGGGTCAAAATCTGACAATACAAAATTACAGAGCTTCGTTAAAATTGATTGAGATCGATTCCGAGAAAAAATCCTATAATACTGACCTGTTTCGACATCGGGGAAACCGGACTGAGGAAGGACATGTTATCCATCAGGCCAATCTGTGGTTTAGCGAAGTTTAGACTGGTGGGTCTCTCAGGAGTGGGTGGTAGCACATTGGTGGTAGGAGCCAAAGGTGAATCATGATCGTCAATGGACTCTTGGACCTCGATCTTCTCGTTCATCTGTTGTGGAAGCTTCTGAGGCTCCTTGTGTGTCTCGACGCGAGACTCTTGCTCGACTGGCGCCTTGCTCGATTGGCAGATTGGACCCACCGCCTGTTCTACCTCTTCCTCCTCGATGTGCCTGGACTTCTCACTTGCGATCGCCGATTCCTGAGGAGAATCCGGCCTTTCAGATTGCGAGCAGTTACCGGCAACGTATTTTGCAACGCCACATTCTATGCAAATCGCCGGAAGCATCTTGCCCGCTCGACTTGTCAGAGGGATCTCGGGCGGGTTGCAAAATGCGCGTGAAAATAATCACGGGCTAATTGACAATAAATCAAAGGGCAACTCGAACATGGAGAAAACTCGTTGGCAGTCATGCTGCTGACGTCGCCGATGCAAAATCATCTTGCTTATTCATGCGGAGCAATAGACGGCCATTCCAAAACGAAACCAAAGCAGTTAATGAAGATGCAGGCGAATAAAATCAGATGTTAATCACACTTCTCGCTGACACTGACCATTGACAAATGCTTATAAGCGGCGCTGAGAGAATCGAAGCACTTCATGCAGGAAAAGACTACTCCCCTAAATATCGTGTAGCTATGATGTAACGCGCCTCACCACTGCGAACGAAACAGGTGTGAGCAAACGATGACAATTACGATAACGTTTTATCGGGCCCGTTATCTGGGAGTGGCGAATAAAACCATTCCGAGAGGAAGCTGGCCATAAAATCTTGCAGATACTTTGACTTTGTTCCATCAATTTATTCTAGTTAGCGAGAAACAAAACTCCTATCTATCTGTCCGCAAAAGGTTCCTGTTTGATAAAAGCAGAGACGTACAAAACAGGAAGCCCGTTAAATAATTATTTATCACGACTCGATTTTTAATACTTCCAATTATAAAATGGAATAAACATTCTTGCGAAGGTTTTATCAAAGCTTATTTACTACCGGCGAGCAGTATCTCTGACGTTTATTGATAATGTTGCGAAAGTGTCGTTAATTGATTCCTGCCGGAGATAGATCAGGGTGACTCGATTTTAATTGGGAAATAATAACAGCGGATCCGTCTGCCGCGTGATTTGGGAAGCCACTCTCTGAGATTTCTGCCAATATTTGTAATTCCAGAGATAAGAATTGAGAAGTAGATCGCTATCAGGTGATGTCGATTAAATAATACTTAATTACACGATAATACTGATTGAGATCTGGTGCGAGGCGCTGTTTGGTGATGTAATAATAGGTCTAGATACAAAAATTCATGCGTGGGTGGATGGAAACTGAGAAACAACACTGTAATTTCGAGCAGCGACCAGCTAAGCAATCGTTTCTGGGAAAATAGTTCGAAAATGAGGAAGTCTTACCTCGGTGGAACCTTTCTATTTCCTATCACGAAGTTTCACACCCGTAAAAAAAATTGTTCAACCCGCAAAAATTATGGGAACTCAACACAAGTCATCCATGTAAGTATGGAGATGAAAATTAGACAGTAGACGAGTCAAACATAGAAGCGCTCGAGTTAGAAGACAAGCAGTTTAGAGATTAATCTCGTGGAGAGGAGAAACCGGAGCAACCGGGAGTCACACAATCTTACCTCGTGGACGGGCGGATAACGCGTGAAAAGAAAGGAGAACGAAAAAGAAACCGGTCAAATGTCGAGGAAACTAAGGCGAGAGATAGTCGGTGCAATTCCGAGCAGTTATTGCGGCAGGTCATCTGGTAGGACAATTAAATGTCACTCTGACCGAACCTTTGACCCGAATGGTACGCGGACGATGCTTCGGGGCTGACTGCCGTTGCTGGAATGCGACTTCATATTAAATACGAACCAGGGTCAACTGCTGTCGTAATGACAATGACATCGCAGCCAAATCGAACTAAAGAATCAATTGTTAACACAAAAAATAATTCGCCGTGACCCAATAAATTATTTCCCGTATTTTTTCTTCACGATTTCGCATGCATTTCCCGAAACTTTAACGGAACGACAAACGTGCTTCGAGTGACAGTCCAAACTGGTTACAACATTGACAGAAATATTTAATTTTGACACCACACAGCCAATCAGAAATTCCAGACAATTGTTCTTCATTAATTTGGTAGAGCAGAAGACTGCGCATGCGAATATAATTATTTAGAATGATTCGTGTAAACGAAAGGAGTGGTATTTCTTTCATTTCTGTCTTGAATTATTTTCTCCCGAAAAAATCTATCGCGATACCAGAAGAATGGGTGCGAGAGTGATACGGGTGGACACAGAGACACACTTCTCTATCCAGTGAACCTTGTATTTCATCATTATATACTCCTCCGAAGTACTACAATTGTCGATCATTAATCACTAGTGCGTGCCAAATGTCGATAGGTCGTAGAAGTCGTGTCTAAGTTAATCTAATCGTAGTTCCTGCGCTCACTGATATCGTCAGATCAGTCACTGGCTTAGCAGTGCCTCTCTTACTAATACGACAGTGATGTTCCAGCTAAGGGAATCTCGAAATTACATCTGTCCCGATCAAGTCTAATTTTCCACGAGTATTGCCGCGACATTTCTCTCAAATTACACTGTGAGTTCCAACATCAGGGCAGTATATGAAAGCTCGATATACTCGGATTGGCAATTGTGAGTTCCTTTAGGCCACTAATCGTCCAAGTCTCAGAGCCACTTAGTGCGGCCTGATAGTTGTTTGCGCGTTTCCCTTTGAATGGTGGAAAGGGGGCTGCGCGCTTCGACTAGCAGGCCCGACTCTATCAGATACTGCGGGGGGAGGGGGGATTATTACGTACGTTTTTCTCCTGAGTCCACTCCCGTCTATTTACATCGTTAGCCGTGGTCTTGCGCCTCCGCTTCCACCGCGAGATTCCTGCCCAATGACGGCTAATAAATACGTGTGGAAGCGGCAGCGCACCGGAGACCACGGCTCCTCTACTACTAGCAGGGAGCCATAAGCGGTAGGGTAAACCCGCTGTTTCATCTCGCCGATTCCACGCAATTTGCCTGCCAAGCGAGTCCAGGCCACACGGATTATTGTCCGTTTATGATTGCGAATACCATTGACCAGCGATACAATTCTAAAGGAAATGATTATCCTTGAAACAGACTCGTGTTCTGTCTTTAACATGCGAAGGGGACATTAGGATTAAGAGACCCCCTCCTGACTGAGATAGGACAATTAAAGAAAAGTATCTCTTTTAATTATAAATTAATAATCCATAGATAGGAGGATTATCCTGCTTGAATATTACCCTTGAATATTATCCTGCATTGGTGAGGGGTTGTTTCCTACCCCCTAGGCTCCCGTTTAGCCAATATTTATATACAAGATCTAGCGCGAGTTGTATGGAGAGCTAGCTCTGGTCGAAGGTGATCGAGATTCAGCGCTAAATGTAATCGTGTGATTATGAGTGTTGCCGGATATCGGAGTCCGCATTGGCTTTAAGGCTTTTTGATGGGGCCAGGCCTAACCTCGGTCACGTTGCTCCGCTTGTCATTGACCCGTTCCACGGTGATGACCGGCGTGACCGGTGGCGTCGCGGGTGACTGGCCCTGTGGTACCACCACCTTTTCGCACACCTCCACCACGGTACGACGTCGCTCTGCGCCAGGAGTCTCCTCGCTCGGCGTCACCTGCTCTTTCGCGAGGCTGCCACCAGGATTGGAGCTCGGAGTGGATGGGAGGCTCGAGATCGGGGAGGGCGTCGACAAGCACTGTGATCCAGTGTTCGGCACAATTCCGTTAGTCGGACTAATTGGCACTGGGATCTCCGAAGCCCGCGGGCTCTGACTGATTGGACTCTTGATGCCACAGCCTCGGGATTTTAATAGAGGGGTCTTAGGCGAGGAGGGTGACGTCGGTGGACTTAGAGAGGACGTCGAACTGGTCGGGGATGATTTGGCACCTAGAGTCTTTCGCGGTAGAGGCGTGGGAATTTTGGAAGCCGCCCTTGGAGAAGTGACCGGTGTACTCTTGCACGATTCCTTCCCCGAACCGCCGCCGCCCGGGCTCGGGCTTGAGGTAGTATTGCATTCTAACGGAAGACTCGTCGGAACGTTTGCTCCTCTAATAGGACTAGACAGAGGACAAGTTTCCTTGGTATTAGTGTCCGATGACAACGGGCCGGACACTGATATTTTATCCGAGATTTCTTTCGTGAGATTCTGTCTCGTCTGTTCAGCGTCAGATTTGGGAATCGAATCGTTCGCGTATGGCTTCGATACTAATAATGAACCGGCAGTGCTCGAACACTCATTCTTCGCCTCAGTCGATTCTTTGGGAATAGTAATCTTCGGCTTGGGAAGCGTTTCGGGAGGGGTTCGTCGCGGTGGGACTTTGGGACTTTGATAAACGACAGGGCGACTCGTACCAGGGCAAGATCGCAGTGTACTAGAGTTAGTAGTGGCTTCTATGTGTGCCTGCGATTGCGTTTTGTTAGTCGACAGATCCCCAGAAGTGTCAGCAGTACCCTAGAGAATGAAAGAGGCATTGGGTAGATCGCACCTAAATCCCACCCGATTACCAAAGGAGAAGGGTTGACTCAGCAAAAGGAAATAGCCAGAAAACAGTATACTGCAGTTCTCGATTGGAATGCTTTTGTCTCTTGTGACAATATCCATAGGAGTTACAAAGTACCACTTACCTTTTTTGCTACCACTGCTTCCTGTTGACTGACAAAGGCCGTCGAGTTCTCGTTCGCCGATACCGATAGTGTCGTGGTGTTGGTATCCACGACTGTGTCCTTAAGAGCGACCTCATCGCGAGGTTCCTCCGGCTTTTCCTCGATCACCTCGTGTCTCTCAATGATCGTGCTGGCATGCACGATCTCCTCGTCGACGGGCTCGTCCGCCTGACTCACCGAGCAACTGACATCGGCAGTGTGAATGCCGGAGTCCTCACGGTCCGTGTCGTTCAGCAATTCTGCCGAGGAGGAGGACGCGGGATAGCGCCGACCGTAATCCAGCTCCTCAAGGCTTTGCACTCGTTCGAAGGTATCTGGGCCACTGGACGCATCGGCATCCAGGGAGTCCAGACTTCTGTGAAAAGCGGCTCTCGGCACACGGTACTCCGAATCCGGAGACGAGCTCCTCTCGCTTGGTGTCGAAGTGTCGATTCGATTCTCTTGATCGCGGAAGCACAATGGGTGTTTTGAGTTACGTTTGTCTGTTGGGTCCTTGCTCCTCGCTGCATCCAAGGCGCTCAGACGATCCTTGATCGTCCTGGCCGACAATTCCCCGTTATGCCTTGATTCGTGAGCTGTGCCTGGCGCTGAGGATTCGTCGCTGCTGCTGTACTTTTCGAGGGTGGACAGTCTCTCCCTGAGAGGCCTCACACTCTCCAATTCCTCTGTGCTGAGCTTGCGATGCGCCGAGTTCTTACTCTCGCGCTCGGAAGCTTGTTTCTCCAGATGGGACAAGCGTTCCCGAATCGAGCTCATATCGCCGGACAGTCGGTTCAATGCCTTGCTGTTCTTCTCCGCACCATCCGTCGTCTCGTGCTTCTGTTTCTCGAGATTCGACAGTCTCTCCTTGATCGATTTCGCACCGGTGAAGTCGCCGGAGAGCCTGTTGTTCGCTTTGCCGTCGGCATTCTTCTGCGATGCTTTTTCAAAAATCTCCCGCCTCTTCAGGATGTCCACCTTCACCACCGGCACCGCCGATTTCGCCGGTTCTTCGTTCAAACTCGTCTTAGAACCGTTCGCGGAGGACTTGGAATTCTCCAATTTTGCGTCCAAATTGGCCAGCGATCTTCTCGGTATATTTTGCGAGACTCTCGACACGTAGCCGCGTATCGCACCCTCGTAAGTGTACTCTTCCGGCTCCGGTGAACTGGTGGTCGCAGTTGTCGCTGAGTCGTACTCCTGATTGTGATTGCTGTGGTTACTACTACTGTGGAACCCGTTGCCGAACGACTTCTTCACTGTCGTGGTGCTCGGCGTCGCGGTGGTGGTCGTCGTGGTGCTCGTCACGTCGTTCCCTATCACGCTGTCGTTGCTGGCGTGCTCGACGTCCGAGTGGTTCTTCTCGATCTCGCTGTCTCTGTCGCTCTGAAATCAGATAAACATTTCTCCGTGCAATCATACAGGAATTACGAGAAGAAAATATTGAATCCTTATCGAAGAGAGATAAGAAATCTTTGGAGAACTGAATACTTACGAGAACACTGTGCGTGTCGTCATGGGTGTCGCCGCTAATGGAGCTCTTGCCGCTGCTGGTTCCTATCCCAAGATCGCTGAGGTCGTTCGCGTCCTCCTCGTGGTACATGGCAAGGCTGATGCTCAATTTGCGACCACGGTTGCCCCGTTCTTCGATCATTTCCGAGAAGGTCTTGCTTCGTCGGCGTTGGCGATCGTGCTCCTCGAGCTCGAGTTTCTTCACCTCCACCACCCGCTCGATTATGTGTTCCTGCCGCTTCCTCCGACTGCTCTTCCAGTTGTCCAAATTCTGTAAGCATGCCCACACCACGTGTCTCGATGCAGCTGCTTTCTCAAGCGGCAAAAAGCTACCTTCCCACGAAATCGTCGAGCGGCATATTACGTGAGAGAAACGAACGGCTAATACGATTTAATGGCGGAATGAATCCGCAAAAGTACAGCTCGCTCCTTCCTCCTTTTGTTACCGGCGAACTCGAGAGCCGAGACGACGACCACGACGACGACGCTCCGCTCGCTGACGATTCGGTTAATTGAAGCGGAAATAATGCTGCCCCGCCGCTCCCTACTCACCGACTGCCAATCTTCTGGATCATCGCGGACTTCCTGCTTGATTTTCTTCACCTCCTGCACCTTCTGCAGCTGCTCCTGGGCCGTGCGGTACAGGGAGCACGGCCCGACCTTCACAAATTGGAGAGGATTTGTCGCCTGCTTCGGCGGTGTCTTCAGGGTCGTCTTCAGCTTCGGTGGTTCGTGCGTGATCTGAAAATATCACCATTCCAACATCCAAAACTGTCTCTCCCACAAGACAATAATGCATTCTCTCGAGCAGAACCCATTCGCACGGTCAAAGAATCGGAAGATTAAACGATATAAAGAAAAAGGAAAGAGGAAAACAGGAGCGTCGACTCGAAAGAGATTAAAGGGAAGACAAAAGCGACGTGTCATAAAGAAGAGAACAAAGTTTCTCTGCATCAATCGTACGAGGGCGTGCAAAGCGCGAGTGTCTATTGCGCGCGGGTTGTCCGAG
This sequence comes from Ectemnius continuus, assembly GCA_910591665.1. Taxonomy (NCBI): domain Eukaryota; kingdom Metazoa; phylum Arthropoda; class Insecta; order Hymenoptera; family Crabronidae; genus Ectemnius; species Ectemnius continuus. Next base: position 2,191,887 of record OU342866.1, read on the forward strand.
CGGAAGCGGAATCACGCTTGTACGAGTGTAAGGTCTTTCAAACGAGCGCGGAGAGTGGATGTCGTCGGGATTGGCGGGAGAGTGCGCCGCCAAGCCAGAACTGCTAGCAGCGAATTCCCGAGAAATTATGCTCCTTTGTGCGAGCGACACTCGTTAGGAAAGCCGACCGCTTCTAATCTATCTCGCATTGCATTACCCTTCATTCAGACTATTCAGACTCCCGCATTCCTCTCTCTCTCTCCTTGTAAACCGACTCTTTCAACGACTACAAGACTTACGAATAAATGCAGAGTCTTCATTTGGCGATTGAGTTACATGAAAAAAGGTTTCTGGCAGAAAGTGTGATGAATTCTGAAAAATGCTCACCGTCCTCTCGGTTCGCCGCTCAGTGGCGGCTGTCTGCGAGGCAGGCATCCTGCGAGTTTCCTTCCTCTCCTAGTCCCTGCTCTTCGAGGCACTCACTCACTCTCTCTCTCTCTCCTCCTCCTCCTCTCTTCAGTGTAGCACGACTCCTCGCACGATCGGGCCCATCCTACGTCTCGTTTCTGTGGTAGCAGAACAAACAGGAAACCTTATTAAAGGAAGGAGGAGAGTAGCTCTAACGGGAAGCGGGCCTACCGGTAGCCCCTCTGATCTGTCGAGCGTGGAAATCGACCGATAGAAAGTCGAGCGCCGCCGAACCCACCGCGATCTCAGCGACGCCTTTTATCAATCCACTTCTCGAGAGCACCACCAGCAACACTACTACTACTTACAACTTGTCTCTCGCTACTCCGCGCCACTCCACTGATTTCCCTTCTGTTTTAATGGAAATCATGCTTCCAAGGGAAACTGGAGCGATAGCGACAAGGGTTCATAGGCGATCGACATCGAAAACACTCGGGGAAAACAGGTTTCACGGTCGCAACGAGTCGAATGTTTTCCGATGAAAGAGTGCCCGGAGAAAGAGAAGATAGTAAAAACAGAGGAGGGCAAAAAGACGGCTAGAAATAGATGCTCGAAGAGATTCATCTCGAGAGGAGAAGCGTGGCTCGGTAGCGCGGAAGAAGAGGGACGGACGCGAGCGAAGCAGAACTGGTTCGAATAGCTAGCGATCATAAAACGATATTATTAAAGACGGCTAGTGGCCTCGCAATCGGAGAAAATCGAGCAACTATCGCGAGAGTTTATCCGTGAAATCCTTTCCCCGAATGCCTGCGCTAATGAGGACTGATTAATTTACGAGGCAACACTCGGCGACCAACTCGCCAGTTTTACGGGGCATCCCTTCAGCAGTTATGTTCCTGCGCCGCCGCTATAAGAACGGTAAATGTTCTGCAAGCGCGCGTTGTGCCACTGAGTTACACAACCGCGCACTTTTTCTAGGATATTGCTCGGTCAGAACTGCTCAAGCGCAGGCATCGGAAACTCCGCGAAATCTATCGCTCGCTGCGCAAATATTATTACAGAAAGCTCGTGTGTTTGTCGGACGCGCATCCGTTGGGAAGCTTCTATTTCAAGACGTCGAGCTTTCACCTTTGCCAAAGTTCTCTCCAAGGTCGCGTCAAACCATCAATCCTTCGACTTCTATTATTCAAACAATCCGCGGTATATAATGGAAACTTTGACATTCCTCGCTATAAATCAGAAGATAAGATTGAATGTTGGAGGTTTAAATGAGCTATAGTTTTTGGGAGTGGTGGAAGGTTGTTGTCTCGGGGTTAAAGAAGAGCGAACAAGGTAGCATTCTCGTGTACACGTAGCCAGTGATTTATTTAGCGCTCGTGCTCGCGCGCCGCCGCGTCGATCGAAGAGAGCTCTCTTGGATCGGAGGCGGCGGCGGCGGCGGCGCTTGGGAAAAATCGGGAGCGTGAATTCCTCGCGCGGATCGCCTTCGATGCTTCGCAGATTTATTGTAGTGCGCGAGGAGGCTCTGCGAGGCATGCCTGTCCCCTCTGAGGTACTGTTAATTAAAGGCACGTGCGCTCGCGCACACACTCTCTCATACTTCTTCTTTACTACCGCATACTCACTGCCAATGCACATATTTACGGCCTCTCTCTCTCTTTGCCAGCGGCCACTAGTCGTTCCGATTCATTGATATAATTAATGGCGAATCTCAAGATGCGTCTTTATGCTCCTCTCGGCATCCTCTCGCATTCGATACGCCCGCTAACTTTATCCTTCTGTTATTGCCAGCCGCGCAGAGCTGAGTTGCGGTCCAATTCCTTTCATCTAATGCCTATCTAATATCGAGATTGCACTCCCAGCACTAATACTACCAACTATAATACTAGACACCACTCATTTAGTCAGTGTGACCCTTCGCTTCTTCCTCTTTAAGGACTCTTGTTAGTTAGAGCCAATAATCAGGCACACCTACAGTCTGCCGTTTGATAATCCAAGCTGGACTTTCGATTTCAAAAGAGGAAGGATTGCGCGCGGCCGAGTATCGAGTATCGGGCCGGCGTGTTTACTCAGGCAGGGGCCCCCCTTTACATGGAAAGGGCGTAATTTCGACGAGTCATTCTGTAATTACCAGCGGCTGAGCTCCTGTCATCGAACCAGGCTGAGCGCGCTTGTCAGTAAGATGTGCTTTCGACACACTGAATTCCCAATTGCTTTCAACTCTAGTTTAACTATAAGGAAGAAAGAAATTCCGTGGGATAAATAAATATAGTGGGAAGGTAGTATTTAATTTTCGTGGAAATGAGAGAGTCGAGGGCGTCGAGGAACTGTTCTCTTTAATCGAGTTCCATGAAAGCAAAGCTCGGAGTTGCGCGCGGGACTTCAGAAATCGATGGGAGCAGCGGCGCGTTCCTAGCCGGGTGTTCTAAATAATTCAAAGGTCCATTGCTTGGTCGACGATCGAGCGCGTCCGATTCCCCGAATGCTGCTACGAGCAGTGGCTCCTTGTTTCTCGGGCAGGTAACTTTCCTTGGTTAGTGTCCCGTGAACGAGCGGCCAAAGTACCGATCAACTTTTAATAGTCGAATTATGAGGCACGATTTATATCTTTCTCGATTACGTTGTTGCGCCGCTAGTTCGACTGGTTCTTGCGAGCGCACGTAGCGAGAAGGATCTCTCGGGTGAAATCTGTCGCCGATAAACACGGAAATTCCACGGGGCAAACAGATCAGAAAGTTGTAAGGAGGACTACTGCGCGACTGCGACTGCGGCTACTAAAAGGAGGGGCTCTACTTGATGACAGCTAGTAGCATGATGCCGACACGCTCTATATCCTCCTGGCAACGGTTACGCACACACTCTAAACTATCCTCGAGGACTCCGCCGGATCATCACCATTAAAATAGAGACGTCAAAGCGAACAAAAACCTCTTCTCTCCAAACCTCCCAATTCACACCAAGGGAAACTTGATCCTCGACGTTCCTACAGTCGAACTCTCCGAGCTTCTTTATCCATTGAAATTGAAACTCGAGTATACAAATGTCTCAATTGGCAGTGGAGGCGTTTCGCTCGAACGGAGCGTAATAGCAATTTAAAAGCGTATCCCGAAAATCCTCGAGTATTTCCAGAGGGCAGCGTTGGGAATACTGTTAGAGTGTACGACTGTTATTTCTCGGTGTAAGCGAGACACGTAGGTGACACTGGTCGTTGGGAGGAGTGATCTGCATGTCAAAGAGCGAAGGTAGAAGAGGGAATGAAGGAGCGGGTGAAGGCAGCCTGCTCAGGCATATTGACACGCCGCGCTGACTATCCTCAAGGAGGCCCAAGGCCGGTTTAACGCGACGGAGGCCCTGCCAGGGATTCCAAAGGAATGACTCCGCCGAGAACACGTTCTTCCGCGAGCCCAGACTCCGGAATGCCGGTCCTACGTGATCATCATCATCATCGTCGTCATTATCGACTGCATTCGGGAAAACAGTCCGCGATTAATCGTCCCGCTAACTGTTTCCTGCCAACCTTCGATTGAACATCCACCAAAGGATCATTATTTTAACTAGATTTATTCAATATTGAATTATAGTCTGATCAAATCATCCGTAACGACAGTATTATTAATAAGAGGGGAGATATCTTGTTAGCGATGTTTTCGAAGTCGTCCTAAAAACGGGAGCATGAAAGATGCTCGTAGGAAGAAGCTCGCGAGCGGAATCCGAGTTGACCTGATTATCTTCTATTACCGTCAAGTAGCGTCTCCGCTCGGGCCTAGATTATACTTATTTATGCGTGAACGACTTAAAGCGAAACCGCCACCAGGAGAAGGAGCAGCAGCAGCCGGACTTGGTCTCGCATCAGCTGTTCGGGGCAATGTTACCGATGAAGAAGAGAAGAAGAAGCCGAGAAGAGGAGTCTCGTGTCCCTCAATGGAATCACTCCTGCTTTATTTCAAAGGCCCACGACTTCTTTGACCTTCCTTGCCAGGGCGAATTCGATCCCGTCGAATGACTCGGGGGTCACTCTCGATTACCCTTTCGCCCCCATCATTCCTCCAATTAGTCACGCGAGCTTGCCGCCGCTGCGAGAGAGTGTGCCTGTGCTCGCTCTGATCGTCAAAGTCTTCCGGTGAATTAATGACATCACATTAAATCGGCCCCTATTTATTCCTCCGCTCTCTTCAACAGTCGGCCGACTATTCCTTTTGCAAAATAGCAACTGCGATTGATAGCTGCTCCAGTGCAATCGGCCGCCGATGCCGATGCCGATGCCGTCGAGGGGATAATAGGCGCCTATCGATATATCGGCGAGGCTTGCAAAAAGCCCGTGAACGATATTACGTATCGAATTACCGTAACGGGGTTTCCCCCCTTTCCCGGAAAAACCTTCCTCGCCAACGGAGAATATCCGCTGGCACTTCTGTCGTTGGCAGTGTACTGGCAAGAGAGGAGCTCTCTCTCTTTCTCTCGAACCGAGCAAGAACGAAGTGTGACAGGTGATTTTTCTCCGACCGTTCGCTCCAGCAGCTCGCAGTAATAATAGATGATCGAGGAAAAGAAATCGTGGAAATGGAACAGTTCTTTGGCAGGCAATTCGCCTCTTATCATTAGTTTCTCGCCGGCCGGCAGCGTCTCGTTGATCTTGTCAGTAAATAGAGACGAGAGTGCAGGATCTTTGACAAGACAAAGAAAGCCACTACTGGTGTATTAAGATTGATGGCAAGAATTCAGTGTTCGAAGGGGGTTGGAATCCGATCTGGCTATTTGCAAAATCGTGATCGGGTAACAGTATATCCCTTTCTCGAGTGTCCGGGCACACTAGTAGCCGAGGCATCACGTACTTTTAACGGTAGTCTCCTTATCGCACCGGCTCCTCTCTCAATCTCCCTATCGCGCCGTCAAGATTCTCCTCTATCTTGCCATCTTTTCATCCACCTCTCATTTCCACGTTAAATATAACCCTTTCATACCTTAACCATTTTTTTATTGTACCATTATAAATTATAATAAAGTATATTAAATATTCTCCTGCAGAAAGCCTTTTATTTTCACGTGAAACAAAAATCTTTTTACCCCCACAACTATTTTTTTATCGTGCGAAAAAAAATATTGTATTATTGTAAGTTGGTAATAGAATAAATTAACTGTAAACGAAGATAAAGAATGGGAACAGCTAAGGTGTTAATATCTCCTGCGAGAAGGATCCCAGCAAAGGGGAACACTGCGACGATGTATCATACTTGATTGGCAGACACATTGTGCGAGGGGATTCCACGAGAAAGAGACAAGAGGAAGAGGAAGAGTGCCTTATACAGTGGGTCTCACACGCCCGGTTCGAATGTGTGCCCGTAATAATGGCAATTACCCGGGAACTTTCTCGGGAACAGGCGGGAATAGTCGCGGCTTCTTCTCCCCGGCTATTAGGATCCAAGCGAAGGATGATTTGTCGCCGGCGAATACGTCCAGCCTTCTAATAAAGCGAAGGGTTGCGCGTGCGCGAGTGTGAACTCGGCCTAACTGGTAATTAGGGTTCATCGAACCGAGAGGATCGCCGCCGGGCGCGGTTGGTAATAAAAAGGTGAGAGGAGGGAAGGAAGATAAAGGAATTTCTGGCGGTGTATTGGGTCGCGACCCCGCCGCCCTCGGCACCGATGAACCCTTGATCCTTGGGGGCAGCCAGGGCGCCCATATCGCACACGATGCCTCCATTAAGACCTTGCCCTCCTCCACCTCCTCCTTCTCTCGCAGAGTCAAAGCAGACGGACAAGAGAGCCAGCCTCCTCTCGGGATGACGCCAAAAAGACCTCCCCGCATTCCAATTCCAAGAGTAATTAACCAACGACGTCCATTAAAAAGTAATAACCCTATTAGAATGGTGGGTGGCGCGAATAATGCCCGGGCAACCCTTTGTCCTTCTTTCTCTCTGCTGGAATTAATACGTTCGCGGAGGAGCCAAGAGAAATTCAAGGGAGTGTTCTGAAAATATCGAAGGTAAGGAGAGACGTCTGTCTGGTACGCGCGAGCGAGCGAGCGAGCGCTACTGGGGAGGACGAAGAGAAGCGGTAGGTCGTCTCAATAAATCGGCCGATTCGCCAAAACAGCCTCGTATTTCGGGGATCTTACGAGCGAGCCTAACGAGGGAACCTCCTCCGCGTGGCGTCTCCTCTTTTTTCTACGACGTCTCTTTTCCTCTCGCCTTTTTACACCCTCCTCTTTCCCCAACCACCCTCGGTGATTCCTTTCCTTCTTTATACCAATATTTCTGGCTTAGCAGAGCTCTCGCTTTATAAATTATAAGCAACGGGAAAACACGGAGAGGAGCGTTGCTCCCCGCAAATGTAGAACCGCTGGGATTTTCTTTGCGTCCTCCGCATAAAGATTTTCGATCATTCGCCGTTCGTATCAACGGCGTTCGCGCGTGTTCTCGATATGGCGATTTAATTCCCGGCATATATTGTACCCGATGTGTATTAATAGTTACGACGTCGTGCGCCGGCATGCATTTATTACGAGGTACACAATTCCACGGGGTTGGCCGGGCTCCGGCGGGGCCTTACGTGCGAGGGCCGTGTAAATTACGGGCCGTGGTGGCTGCTGGTGCTGCTGCGTGCAGCACACACGCATCTTTACTCCGAGGGATATGGCGTAGAGAGAGCGAGTTCGATTTGTACTTTCTCGAGTCCAATTGCTTTCCTATTCGAGGGCCGGCCTCGCAATCCTTATCTCGGAGGCTGCGGTATAACTTGGAATTATCAGCGGGGCGACTTGTATCTCATAATTCCATCCGTGCGCCCTTCTTCTTCTTCCTCGAGGGAAGATTGCTTCAGCGAAGGTGTAAAAGTCATTTCCACTCGGAGGGAAAGGGAGGAAACCAGGGGACAATTATTCACTGGTCATGACTTCGACTTTTTTCTTCTCTCACTCCAGCAATTAACAGTCAATACTCCGGGAATTGGATCGCTGGGCGAGAGTCTGGAAAAAATGACTGGACAGGGTGGCGGCGGCGCTATCGATGCGTCTAACTCGAAAGGGGGTTACAAGCGAGAGCGGGGCACGCAACTTGCCATTTTTGCAAGTATATTTATATGACCGCGGAGATCGGCGAGGCTGCTGTCCCAGGCATGCGAGGAGGAGCCTTGCCTTGCCGACGCAGCAACTAATGGCCGGCGAAATTAATGAAAGGAGAGATCGCTCGCGCGCGAGCGCGCGTTACATCGCAGCCGGAATGCTATCGGCGCCAGTCGAAGCACGGGGATCCAGTTAAACCAGACGCTCAAATCAATTAAAGTCCCAGCCAGTCGATTTGCACGGATTAAACTTAGACTACTCTCTCTCCCACCCTCGATCGCGCGCCGCAAATCGGAATTTAGCATAGGGCAAAAATTGCTGGAATCTAGTCGCACTAGATTTTCGCAGGACTCTCCTCTCCTTTCTCCCTTCGATCCTGTAAATCTTCTAGTCGGAGAAAAGGCAGAAGAGTTCAAGCGAGCGCGCACGTCTGCTTCTTTTGGCGAGGGAAAGCCGGCGAGGGCAGTTACTTTGTGCGCTTCGGAAGATTTGTGAGCGTCACGTGCTGCTGCGCGCCCAAGCAACAGGAGGAGGCTGGCTGGACCGAGCGCGCCGCCGCGTCCACCAGTCTGAGATGGAGCGGGCGACATAAAGTCACGCTGCGATGACACCGGGACGATTAAAATTCGATTAAATCGCAGATTAAACCACAGATTTATCGGGCTCCATAAATAGTTGCGCGCGTGTTTGCGCCCGCACTTAATTTTATTATTCGCCCCGATGGCGATCCTCACACATACACACACGCACACAAGAAGGCAGAGAGGATAGGCCTCGCGGGTCCCCGCTTGACTCTCCGCGTGGTTCCCTTCTGGCAGATCTAAAGATATCTAGACGCTAAAGGCAGAAATACCATGGAAGTATAAAGTACCGCCACAGCAGTTTCCACTTCCCAAACCAAATGGGAGAGAAAGAACGGCCCCCCTAACAACGATGCCTAAGGAAAGAGCTATCGAACCAGTCTGACTGCGACCGTCTCGTTTCACTGACAGTCCAAGCGCATACACGCCTTCCTTTCCAGGGTGGTTGCTCTGTCCTTCCTTTCTAAACCAAAACGATCCCACCTTCGACCAATCAATATCGAAATTCAACGATCCTCCCATAAATAATTCCTCGATTTACCATCGATTCCAAATGTTCCTCTGTCTTTAAATAGAAATGGATGGGAGTGAGAGGGAGTGAAGAGAACTTCTTCCAGTCGAAATCGTGGAATATGGAGGTGGTGTCAGTTTGATCCTTTCCAGCCGATATCCTTTAACCCTTCGGCATAGGTTGGATGCGCGGCGGCGGGGATGGACAGCCGCGGAGGCGAATCGCGTCATCCTGCACGTTCTTACACGGGCTCCGTGTACGATCATGCGTGTTCGCCGGAGGAGCGGTGGCTAGGTCACGGTCAGGCCGATGCCCTCTTCTCTCAGCCAAGAGGAGAGTCCACAGAGAAAGAGAGGGAGAAAGCAACAGCAGCAGCAGCAGCAGCAGCATCGACGGGACCACCTCTCCTCCTCGCCTCTCCCATCCATCTTCTCTCCACTTCGAGGTTGCCTCGACTCTCCCTTATCCTTATCCTTATCCTTTCCAACCGTCTCTTATCTCGCCACGTACCAGCACCCCCGCTTCCCATCCACCAATCACGCGCATCACAAAACTCCCAAGCTCTCCTACAACACTCTCTTACACACACCCTCCCATCTTTCTGTTTACATTCGAATATGCCCGAGGCATAATTCGCACCGCAATCCTTTTAATAATAAAGAGAAAAGCGCGAATGCTTTCGAAGCGGATCGAAGCACGATCGCAGGAAGGAAGAATCGTCATTGAGGAATAAATGGGGCGTGACGGACTCTCCTCGCGTAACAATACCGAAAAAGGGCTAATGCGATTTCCCGTTAAGAGCCGATGGGAGGCATCGATAAAGCACCGGCGCGCCGGCCGTCACACCCTCACAGCCTTCACTCCGGAAGTCGAGTCACCGCTATCACCTTTATTACGCCCACGAGGAGGCGCGTAAATATCATTTCTCGCTAATCGCGCGGAGGTTCGATGTCGAACTTGGAAAGAGGTAGGTCGCTGCCGCGCCGCGCTGAGATTCCTCGGCGGTTTGGCAGCGCGCGGCTGACTAAACCGAATCGGGGAAAGAGAGTCGCGTGACCGAAGCGAATTCGGATGAGACTTTATCGCCCATTATCCCTCAGTTCGACGCGCATTCTCTTCCCCGCCCGCTCGCCCGCCCTTTTAATGGGAATTTATTATCGACCTCTTTTTCATCGTGGGCGGATCGCTCGCCCGCTCGCCTCACCAGTCAACTGATCAATTAATCTTTATTAACGACATTTCAAAATATTACGATCCCCTTTATTAACTGACTTACTAACAAGGAAGTTCTCAGGTTCTGTGTTATAATATCTCTGCTTTTATTAAGAAGGTCCAATGGTCAGGGGGTTCATTGAACCGAAGTAACAAGTAGCTCTAGAAGAGAGTTCTCTATCAGATTCGAGGATATATATATATGTATGTATATATAGAAATCCGGTGGATATTCTATGCGGACAGAGCGATAGGGCAGCGCACCCCGATCGCCGGGCGAGCACAACTATCGGCCTATAGTGGCAGAGTATCGGCTGATGGAATCGAGAAACCAGACGTCTGGAAGCCCCGTAGCTGCGACGTACCGTAATGGAGTTATCGCGGTGTGTGCCACGTTAATTGCATCCCGAGAAAGTGGGCCATCATCGCTCGCTCCCACTTCTCCGAGCGTCACACATCCCGCAATTGGCAGAAGCAGCCGGGAAAGGCAATCGCAGCCGAAATTAGCTGCCACTTAAACAATGACCGCCAGACGAAACTCTTTTCTACGGAATTCTGCTTCCTTTTCTCTTCTTTCTTGAGCGGAGAAGTAACTACTGGAAGAGAGCGAGTGCCCGCGAACAATTCCTCGCAGGCTTATCAAAGCTTCTCATCGCAGCGGTACGGCGCGCTTGAAAAGAGAGTCGCCGCTGCCGAAGGCGCACGTTTTTGTCGCTCGCCACTCGTGAGAATGACGATGTGCATCACGCGATTGCAATTTGTATCTGGCTGGTTCCACTTTCTCCCCGGGGCCGCCGCCACCGCCGCCGCCGCGAATTCCAGTCGGACGCCTGACTTTCCAAGCGATCCACGTAACTCTGCTTTTAATCGAGTGATATTTACAGTTGTTTACTATCTTTGGACTAAGCTTAATCTGTTTGATTAGAGGATTCGGGGTCATTCGGGACTAGTTTCGCTCGATTCGAATTCCGGCCGCGTGGTTTAATGCGCTCGCAATTAAATGTATGCGTCGAGCAGTATCTTTATTCACTGGCGGTCATTAATAATTCATGGCCGACTGAAAGGAGTGCGATTAATTACACGTGGTGCGTGTGTTTGTGTCTGTGTCTGTGTGTGTCTGGTGGTGGGGCAATTATGCCAACGTACCGCCGAAAGTTATCCTGTCGCTTGCAAAATCGCCGGGCGACAGGATCAACGATATGCGAAATAAATCTCCGGGATTTCAGCGCTACGGCGAAATGAAGGAAACCAGTTCGCCGGTGGCTGGTTTGTCTGGCGTCCGGTAATTAAATTGCGCAAGTTACTCTCGATTCATAGAACAGTCTCCGAGGTAAATGCTCGGCGATACGAGTTTTAGGAATCCTGGGAGCGCTCGGCATCGCCGACAAGGTGTTAACAGGAATCCCAATAGTTAACTGGCAGCACTTGCTTTTACTCCGCTGGTATCTCGAAATCTCACCCGGTTCACTCCCAAGGAACTCTATGAATTCTCTGGTTTCACGCCGGATATACTTACGAACAAGTACGAAACTGTATACGTGATACATTTACAGAGGCGGTTATACACTTTCTCCAGGAGTAATTCGGCGTCCTTTTGAGCAGGCGGTACTCTCGAGTGTCACAAAGAGGGCAACGTCAGTGATTAGAGAACGGAAGACTGATGGGATTTACATTGGGAGATAAGATCAATTAGGAGTAATCCACACTCTCCTAAAGTCTTTGCCGAGAGAAAGACTTTTGTGAGTGAGACTATCTTTCCTAATGGGAACTAACTGAATTCAAAGATCGTAATCAATCGCTCGGGAAGAACTTCTCTTTTTTTGCTGGTCGCTTGGAGTGGCGCACTAGCTTTACGAGAGGTGGGCTCTCGTAAAAAATGAGCCAGCTGTATAGTAGCCTGGATTTACGACCGTAACTTACTAAGCTCAGGACGATTCCCTTGGATCGTCGCTGGTTTCCCCAGGGATAGCAAGGAGCCGGCCAGTCTCGTAAAAGTTTAAGAAACTCCGCATCGAGAAACACACCGCACCGGCAGATACTTTGGAAATTGGAGAAGCGGTGGTGGTGGGGGGCTCAACTAGTCGTACGAGTATAAAATTTTGGCTCTTCACAATCTTCTCATATTCCGTCGCTTTACGACTGGCGGACTCTCGTAAATTCTGTTATAAGAGTTAAAGGAAGACTTTCGGAAGTACATCGCTAGAAAAAGCTGGGGAATAACGACTGATATGAAAATAAACTGGGAATGGACTTAACTTCAGGGTGCGATGAAGTTGGACGCGGTGTGCGCCGATGAAAGAGAGTGAAAGGGAAAGCAGCGGCGACAGAGAGAGAGAGAGAGAAAGAGAAAGAGAGCGGGAGAGAGGAGAGGAGTCTCACGTAATCGACGAGGGTAATATCGACGTCGGGCATAAACATATCGCGTGATTAATGGCAGCTGGTTAATTGGTCTCCAGCGGCGTGGCCACTCTTAAAAGCGCCTATCAAGCCTAGCCGGCCTAATCGCTAAACAAGTTTCCTCGCAAGCTCTCTCGCACCTAGAATCCGTTGGAATGGAACTGCCGATAATTCAGCATGTGCCGCTCGGCTACCGGGCCGATATTTATTGCTGCAGCCATAATGGAAGCCTCGGCTATTTATGTCTCCTCGAACCGACCGTATCGTCCAATGTAGAGCAACAGCACGAAGATCGCCACCGAAGGGGCGCATATCAATTTCCATCCGATGAAAGAGACTAATCACTCAAGACTCCGGGCGCCTCGTCCAATCCGTCTTCTCCCATTACTCCCCCGATTAATCACCACGTGACTTCGCCAGTTGGCCCGACTAATCGCGTCCGCGTATTAATTCCTAATCAACTGGCAATGTTTTTCCAGCAGCCAATAGGGGAATGTACTCCCGAGATGATGGGATTCAATACCCTTCTGATTTCAATGGCCTTTTCCATGTTTTCTATGTTCAAAAATTTTCGATTTTTCGAAGGTTCTGGGACCGGGATGAACGCTTGATTTTTCGATTGCTCGTGTCTCAAAACGGATAAAAAATATAAATGTTGTGAGGCAAATGCCGGAATTCGACCTAAAACACATGGAAAACCGATCTGGAATATTTCATTTCAATGGTTTTCCTCATGTTTTTTTATCTTCCCGACCTTCCCCGGGGCTGAAACTTTGTAGAAAGTGTTTTTTTGCATCGAGGAAAGTGTAGAAAAAATTCCAGGCCCCTAGCTCAAAATTCATTTTTTCGCAAATTTTTTAAGGCATACCCCTTCAAAAATTTTCGATTTTTCGAAGGTTCTGGGACCTGGACGAACGCTTGATTTTTCGATTGCTCGTGTCTCAAAACGGAAAAAAAACATAAATGTTGTGGGGGAAATGCCGGAATTCGACCTAAAACACATGGAAAACCGATCTGGAATATTTCATTTTCACGGTTTTCCTCATGTTTTTTTATCTTCCCGACCTTTCCCAGGGCTGAAACTTTGTAGAAAGTGTTTTTTTACATCGAGGAAGAAGTGGTAAAAATTCCAGAGCCCTAGCTCAAAATTCATTTTTTCGCAAATTTCTGAAGGGGTATAAATAAGGAATCCGTGCTAAAAAAGAGCCGAATCCATCTTATTATGAGCAAGGCTTACTCCTAAATAAAAGAATATTATTCATACGCGCCGTTAGCAACTTTAAACCACAGTGTTATAATTAATCGCGCTAGCGGAACACTCGCCTGGCAATAAACCCATTGAATAAAGAAGGGGAATATCCGACAAACGTATTCCGGCGATGATGCTGTTTTAACGGTCCGCCCTAACTGTACGCACGCATTGTGCCGAGTGTTCTTTCTCTGTCTCTATTACCAGTCTTCTAACTGGGAAGAAAAATGACTGGCGTACTTGAAAAGCCGAGGCCTAATGATTCTACACGCGCACAACCGCCGCTGCCGCCACTAACAGCAACAGCAACAGCAGTCTGCTGCTGGTGCAATGCGATTTCGAGAGAAAAGAAGTTTACTGTTATGAGATTATAGAAGTCCTACGAGAGGCAGCCGAGTACGAGGTTGTGCACTACTATTTCCCTGGTGATTCCTAGTCCCCAACATTCAGAGAACGACTGTGCAACAAAGGAGATTTTTTGGAAGTCACAAAGTACTGTTTGACTCTCTTCGACTTCTTAAGGAAGCTCGAGTTGGAGTGCAGTAACGGTACCGAACGTAGCGCGCGATGATCGGAGGCGCGCGTACATCTGGGCTAATCGGCTTAACAGTTGGCCAACGGCATGAAAGAAAGAGAGCATCACGCTCGAAGAGGAGGAGGCGTAAAAAGAGTGCTCGACATTCAGAGAGCTGTCTTGTATGATATAATCGATCGATAGGGAGATCTTTGGATCAAGGAGTGATCGAATAATTGGCCTCATCCGGAATTCGTGAATGCCAGCAGCGCTTCGTCCAGCATTTATTCCAGAGCGTGTGTGACTGATTGATTCGGGCAGGACGAGATATTCCTGATAAAATCAAGGTCGAGGTAACAGTATGTCGAGAATCGACCTCTCAAAGGATCGTGAAAGGCGACTCTGTTCCCCTTCTCGCTCCCAACAAAACTACGACCTTCCTTTTACGGGTTCCCTGCAAAAATCCAAAGATATCTCCGCCAATACTAATCGCACGACTAAAACTCAAAAAAAAAAGAAATATCCTTGGCACACAGGTGCACCGCGTTCTGATATAGATCGAGAAAGTCCGAGGCAGTGATCCTGTTTCCGACCTTCACCCACAAATCCACCGACACACTGGCATGCAAAGCCTCCGCTTTGTCGTCTCGATTCCACTGCTATAACCGATTCGATCCAGAATCAATTGTAGCATAAATAAAATTCGCGCCAACTAAATCCCCGACACTTACAAGGTGAGAAATAGGAGAAGGATTATTAGAAAGCAAAGTTTCCTTTGGGTTGGCGTGTGGTAGAAAGGGAGATAAGAGCGGGGCGGGATATTAATTGTTCGAGAGCAAGTTACATAAGTCGGAATCGGTAGGAAGAAGATGGTCGGCTCGGATAGGAAGAGGGTGGTGGTGTTACGGGACTTAAGAGGAGCGGAGAGTATCCTCTTACTCTAAGGACGAAGAGCGAATATGATCTCTCTCACGGTAGGTGCGGCCTTCCGGGGATGGCTAGTTGCGATCGGCTTGGCCTTGGCCACCTCTAACAAGGTCAAATCTTCTACCTTCATCGGCTGGTATCTACTATCGATACCGTTATATCCTCGTAACTTTTGCGCCTTCCCTCTTTATTTGTACCTGGCTGGCTGGCTGGCTGGCTGGCTCTCGCCTTCGATTCGAGCAGCCCGACAACTCCCAAGCTCGCAAGCTCCCAGGAATGCTGCCGCTCTTCGCCGCCGGACAATAGTCACTCCGACTAATTTACTTTGGCATCCATTCTTCTCACGGAGGAGGGAAGAAGCTGCTCGCGACCACAAGCACGGTAATACTTGATAATGGAAGCGAGAGAGAAAGCCGAGTTCCGAGTAATAATGGTAATGGCCGAGTCAGAGAGATAATGACGATGTAACTCGACTGTTAATGCTTCTTCGTAGGCGGAGGTCGTAAAATTCAGTCTCTCTCTTTCTCTCTTCTGGGAAGGATTCTCTTTGTCGACTGACTCACTATCAATTGGCCAGGAGGCAGGCGAGGGGAGCTCGCGTGGCAGTATTAAAAGCGGACTCTCCTCTCTTGGCAAAGGAGAAGAGGAGATCGACGATACTAGGTTCGATATAGAAAATGATAGGGAGTGCGCGCCGGGGCGACGCGACGACGACGACGACGCAAGAAGATCGTGATTTTCTGGCCAAGAGGAGACAGCGACTAATTGACCGGTCGTTATCGACGTACACGTGTGGCTGTGGCGACGCACGTGCTTCAAGGGGTGTCTGTTCTCTCCGCGAGCTGATTTACGTCGCGCGATACTGTCACTGGAAAGCTCCGTCTTTTTCCGTTCGGTCCAGCACGCGCGTCAATTCCCCCGCCGCACATCCCGCGTTATCTGGAAGAATGTCCGGTGGAGCGATCAATTATTGCGAAGGGGCCTCCCCATTGGATCGGACTGGCCAGTCAATATCTGACCATTAGACGCGTTAGATCTCCGCGGAAATGACGGCGCCCCAGGTGGAAGTTGCGCCCCGAGCGGCGCCGCGCGCCGGCTTCGTTTCCCCGGGCGGTGATTGATCGGGCGAGTACTCGCTTCGATCATTGAAAGAGCCCGGGACTTTCTTCGCGATTTCTCAGCCGATATATCAAGTCAACACAGACACACACACAGACACAGATACACAGAGAGATACATAAGCGATCCCGCAAGCATTTCTGCCTTCCCACGGTGTCCGATCGAGGAAGAAAGTGCGATCGAGAAATTCCTCGCGTCCCCAAGCATCCTCGGCCAGCAGCGCCCCGCTTGTAATTAGCGTGCGGGCGCGCGGGCGAGCGCGATACTTCTGGGCGTTCGATATCGAGCGTGGCTAATGAATATCATCCGGAAGCAAGTGTTTTTGCCCGGTGGTCGGACCGCTCGACACTCGATTTACTCGGCAATTTGTAAAAGCCCTCGCTGCCAATTAATCCACGGCGAATCACAAATCGTCAACTTGATCGGGGGGGCCCCCCATCCGCCATCGCCACTTTTTGCTGCGAGTAAGTCGGCCAATAACGAGACTAATCGCTCGGAGATAAGTCCGGCTTTCCTCTCTCGTAATGAGATCGCCTCGACTGATTAGCCGCGTGCTAGATCGACGACGTCCAAAGGAGTCATCGGATAAGCCTCGCTTATGTAATTCGGAGGCTGACTTCCGCGTGTATTGGAGCGCCGCGCCGCGCCGCGCCGCGCCGTGCCAGCAGTCGCCTACCTCTTCGTTCTTCTGGATCCTAGATCAATGCCAGACGCTCCGCTGCTTGTTCGGCCTATTGACTCGTGGAAGCCTCCATTTTCCTTGCCCGCCGACACATTCCATTAAGCGAGAACGCTTCCACCTTCTCACGATTAATCATCCGTCGAGGAAAGTGCGATTTCTCAATGGAATATGCACCGCTCCTCGAGCCGAGCCAAGAGAGGGAAATAGGGAAAGAAGCCTGAGCGGTTCGCCTCTATGTGGAACGAGTCCTCGCCCGAGTTCTCACTTACATCGCTGACGGGTAAGAACCAACATTCATCGATCCTCTTATAATTCGATAAAAAGGCTAATCCATGAAAATACTTTAAACCAGTCAGAAATTAATTCTTATAATAAATACCAGATATTAAATCATTCATAATTCAATAAAAGAGTCTTTGACCAGTCAGAAATGAATTCTTATAATAAATATTGAATACCAAACAATTTATAACTCAATAAAACAGTAAATCTATAAAAGTACTTCATCCAATCAGAAATATAATGATCGCATTGATTGGAGGAGACGGTATTCCTTGGATTGTTATTATGCGGAATCAGTGATACTTTCGGAAAGCGATACGAAAGAGTCAGTGAGTTCGAAGTGTGTCACTTGCACTTGCCGCGCGAAGAGCGGCCAGAGAAACCCGCGGTGATCCTCGGGGATATGTGGGTCGGAGAAGAAATAGCTGCTACACAGAGAGACACACACACACGCATGCATGTGGCGCGAGCGGTGCCGCGTGTCTCGGGCTGGATTTCGCGCTGAAACGCGAGATCCAGCAGGAAAATTTCCTCTGGCGTACATCGGTGTCAAGACACCCACCAACCGACCCGGTTTTCTCCACTTGGCCTTTCGCCCCTCTTTTTTCCCCCCATTCATCCCAACTCCATCTTCCCTCAACTAATCTTCCAGTATTCCATAATCATTAGTTGCAAAAACCGCTGCAAGATTTTTACCTCAACTAGTTTTCTCTACTTGAATATTTGTCCTCATTTTTTTTGGTTATCGAAAATGAAATTTCGTAGGAATAATGTTGGAATATTTGATAATAGTTAGTTGTTAATGTCTCAGGAAGATTTGTACTTTAACTAGTTTTCTTTAGTTAAATATTTATCCTTGTTCATTCATTTATTAGAATTGATATTCGACGAAAGTAATGCTGGAATATTGGATAATAGTTAGTTGTTAAAGGCTGAAGAAGAAGAGGATCTTATTTAATGGGATGAATCGAGGAAAGTGCATTAACTTGATCGAAGGACTGAACGGCATTTTCTGATGGCTGACTCAGCGCTGATTGAAAGCCGAATGGCAATGATGCGCGCATGCCGCACGGGTCAAGGGAGAATCTCCTTGGGTTTTCTCTCGCGACCAAGGTCTCTCTCTCTCAGAGACGCGCTCGCGCTCGCGCGCACGTCTCTCCCCCGCAAACAAGATTTACAGCGGCGCGAATGATTCGACGGCTTTTTGTCGCGGCGCGGCGACTTTCGCCACGCTCGCTCGCTCGAGAATCGATTGTCCAGGAGGAGGACTCAACGGCGCGCACCTCTTCTAATTGGAAGAGAGCTGCTGCGCGCCGAATTCCCCGCGCACTTTCGACCGACGAGAAAATCCCATTTTCCTGGCGCGATCCTCCGCAGCTATTTACGGTGTGCGCCCTGAATTCTACCGGCGACGGTGGCCGCGGCGGCGGCGGCGGCGGCGGCGGCGCTACAGCGCTTGCGGCTTCGTGCCGCCGGAGAAATTAACTCCTAATTAACTCCGCCAACAACTCGCATAATTAATCCATTCTCTCCACCACAAGTCTACCGCAAAGAACTTCTATTTTCCTCTCGTATCCCACTTAATTCCCGCAAAAACTCTAATTTCACACGATCCAATAAAACTCTTAAATAAAAACAGACCTAAAATCTCTGCCATTAAGAGCACTAAACTTTCCTACTCGGATATATCACGAAGGTACAAGAAAACGTGGGCGGCGGCGGCGGCGAGGGATTCCAAGGTGTTGCCGGTCGCGTGGACTCGCATCAATCATGCGAAAGCACGTGACATTAATTCCGTACTAGAGTTGAAATCCCGAGGGTGGGTCGCGACGCTGGCCGGAAGTATGCTAGGAACGCAGTAATGTCTCGATTCGTGCTGGGGACCGCCGTCGCCGCCGCCGCCGCCGCGTGTGTGTGAGTTTGCGGCGAGCGGATTGCAAAACAATAATAGCCAGCCGAGTTAACGGTATGCGACGAGAGCGAATGGTATATCTTTAGCGGGGCGTGTAGACACGCGTGCATATCTGATCATTACGAGCAAGGTCCGCTGTTATCCTGCGCGGCGATCATCACCGTGAATCTGGCATGGCCCGGACACCCAAGCGGCGCTCGGCGTCGTCCACGCACGGAGAAGGAAAGAGAGACAAGGAGAGAAGGAAGGAAGAGCTATGTGTAGTTCCAAAGGGGAATATCAAAGATCTTTACGAGCCTGGCTACACCTAGAGCAAAGCTAGACGCGTAGAATATTCTCTCTCTCTCTCTCTCTCTCCGACAGTCTCTCTCTGCCACGCTAATGCCGAAAATATATCGGCGACCCCATACGATCCCTCGGCGTACTTGTATTTCGGTCTAGGGTAATGCACGAAAACACGTGCTCGCCACATGGCCCGGCTTCTCTCCCCATTTCTTTTCTCCCTTCACCCGGACCTTGAATGGCCAACTCGCACGTCATTCTCATCTGGCCTGCTTCCTCCCACCAAGCTTTATTACTCGTTACCACGTCCACCAGACTCGTATTTTAGGCGCGAGCTAACAATCCTTTGATTTAAGACGAGTTGCTTCATTGTTGGGCAATATTTAAAGGTTTATTGGTGTTTGTGTTGTGGTATAAAAAGAATTTCTTTGAAGGATGAGCTTTGAAAGGTCGCTGGAATTAATGGCAAGTGGAGATATTCTACTTTTAGCCGATTGGATATGAGAGAGGCATTGAACCAATTTGCCGATTAAGCTAGAGGAATGCGAGAGAGAGAGAGAGAGTAAAGAGAGGGCTACTCACTGGAGCGCTTTCTTGATTGAACCCTTCCAGCCTCGCCGCCACCCCCGCCGCCTTCCTATTAATAGCCGGTGTGCTTTGGCAATTTGCCTATCGTTCCCTTTCATTCATGCTCCTGTTGCTGGCGAGAGTCGTTAAGGGCAAAAATAAACCTCCGATCCTCTCCACTTTCTAAACTGCCGATGATTATTCTCCCCTCGCGCTCGAATTAATTTACTAATTGTTTCTTAATTCCTCCATTCAAGCCTTTTGAAACTAGAGATAGGAATTCTGTACAGCTGGCATTGAGGAGTCCTTGCGTGAATGATTGTGCGCCGAGCGTCAAAGGATTGACATTTGAGAAGCAGGAAGATCGTCGGGGACTCGCATAATCCGACATTGAGAGTCACGACGCTGCCAGCCGAGGGGACACTGACGTGACGGCGTCAATGATGTCACGTTCAATTTGCACAGCCGGCCTACAGGGAGATATCTGCCATCTAAACTTCTAGTGAGTTCGCCAGAGGCAAAGTCAGGCAAAAAGTGGGCATTAACGTGGCAGCGATATGCGTCGACACGCGGATAAATCGTGCAAATTTGTAAAGTGTCCTGATCGAGCACTTAGTGCTCGACCTCCCTGTGAAATAGGACTTCGACGGGGGTCTCTCTCTCTCTCTCTCTCTCTCTCGCTCTCTCTCTCTCTTCTTATCTCGATGTCGGATCATCGATTGCATAATGCATAAAGTTCAGCCATGCAATATTTAGCAGAGGGCACACCCTTCTCCGGAACGCCTTATAAAGATGCATTCGCGTTTCCCTGAAAGCACCACCCGCCTTCCGAGATAGAGTCATGAATCACATTTGCCAAGCATAGACTGTAATTGGCCGGCGAAACTCTCCCGTATTAGGAACAATCTTGATTAGCAGTTTGATAAGAGGGAATTTCATAATTCATTCGAATTTCAGGATTAACTGGTAGTTAATTAATATTTATGACAGAGGATCGAGGAGAGATTTTTGCCTGCTAGCTTGCAAATTGATAGTCCAATGAGGAGAAGAGGTGAGGCTGAGGCTGAGGCTGAGGCTGTTCGAAGTCCAAGCGTACGAGGAGTTTCGAATGGTGGGCGAGAGTGTGATGACTCGAGGGGGAGGCCAAGCAGTAAATCGCACAGGTGCGGGTCGACATATTCGCTTGGCCAAGCACCTTGGGCGTTCGCGATGTTCTCCGTGAGTAATGCGGCCTTTCTCCATGACATTTGTGAGAGAGCCCAGAGGCAAACAAGTAGGTGGAGCTCAGCTCTCTTGCATCTCTCGCAATCCGATGCAAGGACGACTGGGTTCGTTCGCGCGAGCCTATTACTACTCAGGATTGCGCTTAGAGATCCGACACTTTTCCATTTCCATTCTCCTCTCTCGCACTCGGCCGACCGGCCGACCGACCGACCGACTTCAACAAACAACGATCTTTATCGCACCCACCGAGATAAAAGCTATTGTGCAACTCGAGGCCGTTGAATCATAACGAAACGCCCGCGTTACACCCACGTCTTTCCACGAAGTTCACTGTCAGTTAACCAAAGCAAATTTGGTAAATGAATCATCCGTCCGAAAGTAACCGCGACCTTGGAATTCCCACCGGCTGTAAATATAAACTTCGCTCTATGAAGAAAGATAAGTGAAATATTGGCTGTTTTGTTTTCGAAATCGAGGGAGATTTGGAGGGAGCCATGAAACTCGGACAAAGTCTAGTTAATGGCGCGTGACACTCCAAGCAGACAGAATGAGAGTGGCGAAGGTGAGGTCGCTCGACGTTATTTTCCCCGTGGCGCTCGAGTGACGTCGCCTCGACGATTCGGTCAGCTGGCCGACTCTACCCGGAAAAGAAATCGTAACCGGTTGTTACGTAAGAAGAGGCGCGCGCGCGCGTACGCCATCGACTAGGCGAAAAGACAAGTTCCTTCAGAGAACCGGTAGTCGTCGCTCCACAAGTTTTCACCGCGACGGACAGCCCGTTAATGTCATCGAGACATTCCACCGAGAGCGTTGACAAGTGAGCCCGAAAATTTGCTAGCTTCTCCTCGCCTCTCATCTATCATCCAATGTCTCTAACGTATCATCTCAGACCAACGAACATTCTTTTTATTATTATTATTTTTAACCACCATAAAAATTCAATTTTTATATCTGTAAGTTTTAAAATGGTGCGTTACAAAAGAGTGCCGTTGTGATATTCATATTTGAATATTTGTAAATGCACATTTATATTTTTTTAGATTTTTAATTGATTTTCCAAGTCACATAAAATGAATATCTTCGGTTTCGTGATTGTATTTGCATTTAAAGTTTTCGTAATATTGACGTTGGTTCTAATTCGATTAATTGTGATTGCCAAATCTCTCAGTGGGAGCATTATCGCGAGAGATCGGTGAAGATTGAATCGAGGCCGATGAAAAGCTTAGCCGTAGACAGATATTCGAGCGATCGGTGAATCAAGAGTGTACGCGAATCGATAGTGGAGAGCTCGTAACATTAATTAGCGATCCTCTAAAGAGGAGTACGAGTCAGCCGCTGACACTGAAACGGTCCTCACGAGAGCCGTATAGAACATTCTCTCTCCCATTCGTATCTCACTCGCTCGATAGCCAACACACACACACACAGACACAGCCACAGCCACAGAGAGAATACGAAGTGGAGATCTGTTGCAACAAGAATTTTTCCTCGGCCGATCCTCGACGAGGTCGGCAGCGCGGCGATACATACCCGGAAAGGCAAAGGATCATTGTGCAAGAGAGGGAGACGCGGAGACAGACAGAGACATACTCCGCGCGCGACCGGTAGCCCGATCAGGATTCGGATTGGTTCCCGGTGAGATCTAATGACACGTACCTGGATTTTCGATCTCGCCGATGTATGCGCGACATACACACACCGACGACAGAGTCGAGTTAGTTTAATCCAGGCTAATGTAGTCCCGCACGAATATTAGCCTGCGAGACCGGACTTTAATTAGTTCGTGCCGGGCTGTCTCCTCAAGCTGTATTAATAAATCTCGTGGACGCAAACGAGGTCTCTCTCCGCCGGTGAAGCAACGGGAGAAAGAGAGAGAGAGAAAGACAGACGAGTTGATAAGATGCCGCGATAGAAAGTAGGTACGCGGAAAAGGCGAGCAAGAAAGTGCCATTTTAAATGGCACTTTTGCTGAAAGTAACGCGCGGATCTCCGCGCGTGATTTGAAAGGCCCGATAAGAGCGCGGCCGGTAAGCAGCCTGCAACAACTATCATCTTGCGCAACACACACACTTCGAAAGCGACTCCTACTGAATTTCGTACTATAATTATTGCACGACATCTCTTTCTTTTTTTCGCCCACACTCCTTCGCATTTTCTCTCTCTCAATCTTAATGCTCGACGGCCTTCCCAGATCGAATGAATTAAAGCCTGATTATTTAAGTCGAGGGAAAGGTTGCTCAAGTCTTAGGTTCACTGTGCCGCTGGAATACAGAATGATGTAAGGAAGACGATGATGCGTGGGGAATAACGTTACATCAGGTGCATTCGAAATAAATATGAATTAATCGACACTAGTTTCGTGGGAGAATCTTACTCTGCTTGGCGAGGAATTCAACGTGGTGTGTAATTCAAGGACTTGGTGTTGTTGGATGAGTGTAAAATTTGCCAGGGGACTTTTCGTGTTGGGCCGAGCAATCCGGATAAACGATCTGCTCGGACAAACCGTAGCCTATTATGCGAGACTATCAGCACGAGTCGGGGCGATAATGAACGAGTGTACGTGGATCGGCGCGAGCTTGCTTGCTCGCGCGGTGAGAACGTGAGCGTGATATCCTGTAAATCTGCATCGGCAGCCATAATTCCGACAAAGGTCCGCGCTAAACAATGGGGGTCGCTCGCTCACGGCGACGGCGACGGCGGCGACGGCGGCGTCCCCTCGAATTCACTTAAGTACAACAACCGTCCCGATTAATTTTCCCCTGGCGTCGGGGCTGCGGCGATGAAAAAAATTGCCCATCTCCCTTCGCCAGAGAAGCCTGTTGACTCTCGGAGAGGCCATGGAAAAAATTACAGATCGGCTCGGCCACTCACAAAGACAGGGCGGCTGCTGGCCAACCTACGAATTACCCGGGCACCGTTAATCCAATTTGCGAAATGGCCCCGCGTATACATATATATACACTGGAGAAAAAAGTACTTGGCACACGGCGTGCGCTTTTCAAAGAAATCCCCAAGAACTCTTCCTTTTAAATAGATATATATTTTATTAGACAAATAAATCGTTTTAAAAAAATTATTTCCTTAGAGAAGACAGCTTTGTTTACTGTAATTTAATTTAAAATTAATATGCGAGTACTTTTTTTGAATTGTACTTTCGAATGTAGAATTAATAGAAGGTGCGTGTCGCCGGGCCCAGAAATGGCAAGGCGGACGGAAGAAGGTCGAACTGGTGCTTTTATTTTCTCGGGCCAATAAGCGTTCGCGGGTCGCCCATTTTTGGCGCTGAACGGTACACACCAGCTTATTAGGAGCTGTTAGTACACAGGAATGAGTGCAGCCAGTGTGGCGTTGGCACGTCAATAATAGAACTTAACAGCTTGATACGAAAACGGGAGAAGCGAGTGTGACTCATTTAAATAGATGGTTGGCTGTGCTGGCCTTGGCATTGCTTACGTCAGGATTGTTTGGATTTCCAATGGGGAATCTTTCACAAAGAATCGAGGTTTCCGTATCCTATCATATCGACGGGTGACTTTACCCTTTTCACGATTTTATCATCGCCGATATTTGCGCGCGCGCGCGCGCACTCAGATTAGATAAGACGAGTTGATCCATAAAGCGTGCATTGGTGTCACTCTCCCCTCTTTTTAACATCGGCTTTCCCAGTCTCATCAGGGAAAAATCACGTTCCAAGAGATATGACCCCGATTACACTTTACATCGAACGCTCTTCCAATAAAAAGCCTCGTCGCGCGTCATACCAAATCGAAATTCCACTAATGACTAATACGTGTTTATTGCTCGAGTTGCATTTTGACACGCCGAGCAAGACCCGTGTTCGATTATACTCTTATCTGTTTAATGAGGAAGAAGGATGCTCGCTTATTGCGCAAACAGAATATCTTCCGATCGAATGACGTTAAGAAACTATGATCGAAAGAGTGTTGCGACAGCTTCTGCAAACGCGAATACTATTGTTAATCAACTCGCCTGTCAATGCTGTTTCTCCCAAATTATTTCTGCCACTGGAGATAATTTTCTTTTACTGGCCACGTTTTTTTCCAATCCAAATCCTCTTGATTGGCACAGGTCACATAATGTGTCGTCACATTTTCCAACACTGGCACAAGTAATGAAATATTTCCTAAACCAAGAGGAGTGAAAATCTCGCGGAAGACAGTATTTGTGTGGTATGCGAGAGGAGAAGCAAAGTATACGTGGTGTTTCAACGGGAGACAGCGCACGACTGAGGATTAATTGCTTTGAATTTCGAACTCTCCCCACCGCGCCACTGTCTCACGCCTGCGCGCTTCAAATCCCCCTTTGTTTTCTTCCAAATTGAACTCTGCCGATTCTTACACTCACCCAGAAATTCTTTCCACCGGAATTGAATATTGGCAAAATTAATATTCCATGATAGAATAACTGGGATAAGGGAAACCAGAGAAAATAGCTGTTGAATCGTGAAGAAGTTGCGTGCTGTTCCGGGATGTTAATCAGATCGCGTGCGGAATCGACTGGGATTCGAGCGAGCCTTCCAATTAAATCAAGCGAATTGACGACGGACGCGCGATCCTCTAACCAGGGAATTTGGGTCGCCGAAAATCGAGTGTTTAATTATTCGCGATGCGTATCGCTGGGTTTCGAGCGGGGTGGGACCGGAAATGGCGCGTCTGGTTAACTCAGCTGAATCTTAACGAGTGATTGGTGTCCTGACAACCTCGAATTCTGTCATCGGAATATTTCCTTTACATAGGGAATGACGGCAAGCTTTACAACTGGCGTGAATCATGAAAACGATAACTGATTAGATCAGATTTGCAGGATCGCGTGGCGCGTTCGCCGCTGGCTCGTTCTATCCCTTATATCATCGCGGTTGGCGAGCGCGTTCGCCAGGAGAAAAATCATCGAATGCCATGACTCAACTCGCGTCGCCTTGCAGTCGGACGATTTGCTTCGCAATAGTCTCCCGCAAATCCTTCTGTACATGCAGCAGCAGCAGCAGTACACGCACATACATGCACATACACACGTATTCGCGCGTGAGAAACGAACGCGAGGGGGACGAGTTGCACGCACAAAGGCTTAAAGAGAAACTGTATGCGCGTTGTAGTCGGTTGTCCCGGTGGAAACAAGCGTAGTGATTAGCACCGAAATTCCCTTGGCGGCATTGTGATTCGAGTTAACTGGTTATTTGACGATTACATGCCGGGCTGGGCAATTAATTTCGCCGGTTACGCCGCAGCACATAATTATGTCGACTGATATTGCTGAGAGTTCGCTTTGTTTCTCTTGGATCTCGCTCTCTCTCTCTCTCTCTTTCTGTCGACGAAGTCTCTCGCGGCTTGCCTCGAGGAATGCCGTTTTCCTTTGTGTGTTACACGTGACACTCGTTACACGAGATGCATGTCCCAATGTCCTCGTCCAGTAATTAAGAGTGAGAAACGCGTGACGTGACATAAGAGCGCGAAACTAAGAGAGACCGAGTGTCTGCTCAGGGAGAAGCAAGTGTGCGCGCGCGAGAGAGAGAGAGAGAAAGAGAGAAGGAGAAACCGGGAGTAATGCGGAAGCCAGAAATCTCTTGAATGCCGATATCCTGTTACTTCTCGCTTCAAGTCCAATCCATAAGTCGAGCAGAAAAAGTCAGGATTTTTCTCGGCCAGCCTGTTTCAACTGAGAAACCTGCCGGTGCGGCGACGAGCTCGATCGAAAGAAGATTAATCGGAAAGCAGATAGAACTCGAATTGAAATGAACGGTCGCTCCCATTTTTAATATCAATTTCCCTCGTTCTTGCCAGACTGTTCACACATTTTTCCAGAGAGATTCTTCGTTAACTAGTTAGCCGAATGCAAGTTTTTCATTGGTCGCAGAAGGCGCTCCTGATGATCGAACGTCTTTTTATTGGGGGAGTGTGCGTGCCCCGGTAATCGGGTTTAATCTCGAGCCGATCGGACAAGCGTGCTTGATACAGATTTCACAGGCGCGTGACTCGCGCGCTCCGCTCTCATCGCCGAGAGGAAGAGTGTGTCGGAGGAAGTGCATTCACGTAGAACTCTTAAAAGAGTTGTTGATTAAAAGTGCGAGGTTTTATAAAAGAACTTATTGTTATTAAAAAAAATGATGAAATAAGAATGAGAGGAGAATCGAAAGCTCACTCGTCCCATTTCTGCGAACACTCGAGAGGGTTCTATCGGAGAACATTTACGTATGTGAAAGAGAGGATAATATCTGGCAGTGGCAGCGCAATGTCCCATTGTCTCGCCGCGCAAGAACTCAAATGAAACAGCCCATTTTCCATCGCGTTACGCAACCGCATTCGCCATTGTGCGGCTTTCTCGTCTCCGGGCGAGAGACAGACGCGCGCTTATCAAGACAATTTTCGAGGCCCCCAATACTTGTATCTCGGCGACACGAATTTCATTGTCTGATTGTTCCCGCGGCTGCTTTCGGCGAGCGAACTCCTGCTCGCGTGTTACGCACAATGCGCCATTGTCCGATGGCGTCGCCTTCGAAAATTGGACGCTCTCTCCTTCCAGAAACTAAGACCTTCTTTTGCGAGCTGCGCAATTCTAACTCACCGAGTGTCGCCTTGTAGGAAATTGGCAGCTTCGAGAGTGAATAATGAAGGAAGAGTCAAAGTATTTCTGACTCGCAGGAATTCCCATAAATATCCTGCTTTTCCTTGGGAGAAGGGTTGATCATGCAGCGACTCACCTGAAATCAGAAAGCGAAAAGAAGCGGGCTTAGTGGATGTTGCTGGGTGGTGGTGTTGAGGCGCTCGTAAATTTCCGTGGTTTGCCTGACGCGCGGATAAGATAGGGGCCGCCGGCTCCAGCTCGCGCGGGTCCCGTGGGAAGACACGCCGCGTGCCAAGGAAAGCTCCTCTCGTAAAGCAGCTCTCTCTCTCTTTCCTTGCTCTAAGAAAAGTTCGATCAAGTTGGCGCGCTCGCCGAAATTTGCATTCTCGACTTGCTCTTCTCGTCCGAGCCATACAAACTTCCCAAGACGACAAGTTCTCGTTATGAGGCGATGGAATCGTGACTAATTAAGCCAAGGCTCATTTCTCTCCGCGAAAGCTTCGATAAAAGCGGCGATCTTCGTCCGATAACTCTCCTCGCTCGCTCTGAGTTATTGTTCGCATTATAGCCAGCGCGGTATTCCGAGGCTTTTGAGGAAAATTGATGGTTGCCAGAGCCTAACCAGGTTTTACCGATTGCGCTACACGTGTGGCGCGAGAGAAAGAGAGGAAGAGAGCAAGCAAGTGCATTCACCTCGAGATTCTCCAAGTTTCCTAGGCTCTGAATCGAACGACTCCATCGCGCGGCACTCGGTGCTCTCTTACGCATTAATGCTCCGACGACTAGCAATACAAGCATCGACCGCCAGCAACTCGACTGGGAATCGGAAGTGAGGAGAAGCGAGATATCTCCTAGCCGAGAGGAGGCGGAGGCTGCAATTTCGTGCGATCAGATTTACCGTTAGACGGAGGACTGAAAGAAGATCGAGTGTAGCGAGAGCAGAGTTCTCGGAAGTTTCGGAAAGAAAGGATCGTTTTCAGGATATGTGCGCGCCCGGTAAAAGGAAGAGGGCGAACTTGGAGAGAGTAAGGGAGAACGGAAGGAGGAGGAGAGGCCTTCACGGCCACGAGAGTCCATTGTGCGTTTTACTACGTCATCTCCGGGAACGACCTCGTCCCACAAGCGGCACTAAACCCTTTTACGATCGGCAGCGTCGTCGGCCTCCGGGCCTCCGCAGCCGCCGCCGCCGCCGCCGCCGCTATATACGCGTCTTCCCTTCTACGTGTCTGTGTCTGTGCGTTCGTGCGCGCGCCTGTATACAACCGATCACCGTCTCGACTCAGCCAATGTCGTTGACTCGCTTTTTCATCCTGCTCTTCTTGCCCGGGCAAGAGTAAACAAGACATCGGAGCCCATCTCGCCAGTAAGGAAACGCGCTCCTTCCACTCCTGGAATTTCGTGCCCGCCAGCAGCGCGCCTTTTCCCTTCGTCTCGTCCTTCGCCAAAGAAGGCCCAGGCAGGCAAAGAGTTCTCCTCGCTACTTGTTTACGTAGCCGCCAACCAACCAACCAACCCTCCTCCCTTTTCCCATAATAGAAGCACGCAATCCTCCCTGGAATACAGCGATTTTTCTCCACGTCTCCTTTGTTACTTTTCGTCCACCAACCTCGCACTACTAGGACCACCGGCGAATGTCGATTTCTGCTTTCTTAATTAACCACTTTCACCGGCTGGCCACCGAACTGTGGCACTTTCTCCTTCGCACGGGGGAACAATGGCCAGCGGTGCTTATTAAACCGACGGATGTATAACTGTCCGCCGGAGATTACTCCTGAATGAAATAACAATTTTTAAGAGATGGGAGTTTCGCGTATACAAAGTTCGTAACGAGGATAACACGAGGCGATGCTTTTCGAAACAAATTACCGAGTGTGCGCGTTGTAAATCAAGCTGTTTATTAATTAAGTAGAGGTTGCTTTATCGTAAAGCAGGGGGCGAAGGAGGAGGAGGTTTGCGTTGCGTGGCGCGGCGAGTAGTCCCGTATGGGAGACCCATTCCAACGGTTCGTTCCCCTGATCGAGCTGATTAGGGTACTCGAGTAAATCAGCCACCTCCACGCGCTCTCCACCGGCGCACATGTTAATTTCCTCGGGCAGGCATAAATCCCGGCTGGTTAAGTAATGCCCCTCTCCGCACTGGCGGCGATGCTAATTCTCCCCGGGGCGATAAAGTTCTCGCGTGCCCAGCATCCGGACTTATCGCCGATCCAGATAAACACAGGGCGCGCGCGCGCGCGCCCGCCTGCCCGATTCATCGATTATTTCATTAGCGGGAACGAGCGGACTTTCTAATGACTGCTAACGAGAGAGCCGGCTCACGATAATGAGCTTATGCAGTCGGCGACAGAGCATAATTGCCCGCTGGGTCAGAATACCTCTCGATACGAACTTGGAGTTCGAGACCTTTTATTCGACCCCCGAGAATTCCTTCCTTTTACTAGAATTTACTTAAGAATTAAACAGGCAATTCTTATGTATCAAATATAAAATCGTAGAAGATTTTTTTTACTGAATTATTTTGTTGGTGCAAAGACACATTCGTTTTTAATTGTTATATTAAATTATATGCAATTATTTGTATGTTCTTCGAGTTTCCAAATTTTACGAGCTGATTTTTTCAGTGTTATAAGAAATAAAAAGCCCTTAATGAAGCAACCCCCGAGTGTAACTAAGGCACGGAATGTCGCGTGACAGGAGTATTAATTTTACGTAACTACGATTTAATTTGGCAGCTTGCTTCCTGTATGGTTTGGAGTGATGACCGCTTACATTTCCGCCCGTCTCTCTCTATGCACACTTCAATTCCACCATGTGCACAAGTAATGCCAGCTGTTATTACGAAGGGAGAAGATTAAATCCTCCCGTTCACGTGCTACCTGTCGTTGCCGCGGCAAATTGCGTAACACGAGAATTATTCGGTTTGAACTATGTCGCCGAGCCGAGGAATGCGGAAATGGAAAGTCGCGCGAGAGGAGCTTCCAGTCCGCAACGATCTAACGGGATGAAATTGTATTAATTCATGCAATCCGCGCGAGCCGATCCCAATCGATCTTTTACACTCACACCTTCAAGTACCATCCAACACAATTTAATCGTGCTGGCCTATTTTCACCCGATTCAAACATCAACCAAGATCGCCCTTAAAATAATATTAAGAACGCGCGTTTTACAATCTACGAATTAATCTACGCGGCGCGAGAGGAATTCCAGCGCGGAGAGTCCGCGCGACTCTGGTACTTTATGCCGGCAAGAACTGGCGAGGGATAATTCACTGAAGAGAGGAACTGAAAGCTGGCTGGTACAAGACTGCGCAAGGCCTCTACAAAGACCGTACATCTTGAAGATAATGCAGAGGGACACTGGATGATCCTAACTCGCTTGGAGGAACTGGTGAAGTAGCTGCGTTTCAGCCAGGAATACTTAAGAACAGAAGAGAGCGAGCGAGAGAGAGCGCGAGAGATCCCAAGGAGACTCGTTCTTGCTTTGTGTCGACGAGGTAAACGCTGCTCCTCTTCCTTCTATTCATCCTCTTTTCAAAGGGACTCTCAGCCCTTCCTCATTCAGCTGGGGCGACGCGCTCCATCATGAACGCTCCACGGTCTGGACTCGCCGGACTTATTCTACTTCGTCAGCATCTCATAAGAGAGTCTCGCACACTCCATGAAATCCTCGATTCTCAGCCAAGACGCGATCCACCTTGATCGTTTCAAATACACACGAGAAATTTGTCTGTCTTCCAGACAAATTGGATGGGCAGAATTGAACAACAAGATTTCCACTGAATGGGAGGCTAATCCCTCGAAAGGGGAGCGATCGAAATTAATGGAGTGAATGGAGGATTTCGAATGCCAGCGGCACATTAAGTTCTTCCGGAAGGAATGCGACTGGGATTGACACGAGCGGCAGCTCGTCCAGTTGTTAGGGAAAGCAGCCAGCCGGCCAATGCGGAAGGGAGCGTCGCTCGCCTCGAAACACAAAAGCCAACGGTAGAATGCGGCGAAGCCCGGATTGAAGCGCAAACACGCGGCCAGGTTGGAATATGTTTTGCGATAGAAGAGAATTCGATTAAGCGGATGAGTGGTGTCGCTGCCGGTGGGAGTCGAAGCTTGGAAGCACCGAAGAAGTGGATTTTCCAAGTGGAAGCGTGTGGGTTTGCGCTTTCACGATGCGCCCGCCAGCTTTATAAGTCAATTGGTAGCTCAAAGCGAGCGCTCGACATTCGCCCGGCGAGAGATGAGGACGTAGGCGAGAAACAACAAATCTCCGGCCAACCGAAGCCCGGTAACGATCTCCTCCTCGCTTTCCCGGCACGGTGCGCGCACACACACACGCACGCACTGCGGAATAAAGGAACCCGAAATAACTATGGACCGGCTATTTTTGCCGCGTGACCCATCAGCCACTGAAAGCCACCGACTTTTGAATATGCCTCCGAGATAGAAAGCGACCATTCTCCCTCTAGCTATTACTAGATCCTCCAATAACTTCCCTCGAAACCTTATCGAAGAATCCCTCATCGATTAACTTCGCTGGAAGTCGATGAACTTTTAAAATATTCACTATTTTATTTAGTATTAATTTCATTGCCTATTAAAATGAACGAATCATTAGAATATTTAATCTTGCGCTGCAAGCAGTAATGATATTTGAAATTCCAAGTATTCTAGGTTGAATGTTACGACATATAAACTGACTGGAGTCTCGTAAGAGAGTGCTCGCGCGACCTACCACAATGCTGACCATGACAGCTGCAGTTGGTACGTGTGCCAGGCACGTACATGGATTCCAGACTGCTGGAATTCTTTGAAACAACTTTGTTGTTGTACTAGCAAACAGTGCGCGCGCTCGGCTTTGCAACCATGCGGGTATTTCGGCATGTCGAACGCGCGATCGCGTAAACGTCACGTTGAATTCTAAGTTAGAAGCACTTCTCCGCACGTGGCCCACCAATCCCAGGAAAACACAATCTTATTGATCGGCGGACGTGTATATTTTCGTTATGAGAGCTCTCCAATTATTCGGCCAAGTATTTGCATCATGTTGCAATTTGAAAAAAGCCACAACTCTGATTCTCCGTCGACTGATAGACTAGTGGTACGAGAAAGAGTCGGGGAAACCAGATCTCCAGGCTGTTTCGCTGCTAGCTGTGGAAGCGAGTGGCGGCGGCGGCAGCGATTTTAAGTGTAGAACATCCGTATTAGGAGAAAAGCGAGTAATCACGGCTGGCGCACATATAAGGCAGCCGCTCCAAGTGCGCGCGGCTGTTGCTCGCTTCTCGGCTGCTCGAGTTCGCGTTGTGCTAACTTACTTCTATGCCAGTGGAAACAAGCTCGCGAGGAGCCCTCCAACTAATTCCCGATCGATCTAACAAATCTTCTACTCGCCGATATTTTCCCATGGATAAAGCATGAATCGAGCATTTCGCTTGGCGGGAGAGGATCGTTAATTGTAAGATTGGGATGCTGTGGAGAAGGGATGCTCGTTGATGCGAGGTGAAAGTCCTAAAGTCTACGACCGGTTACGCCGAAACCCGTTGCAGGTGCAGCAGCAGCAGCAGCAGCAGCAGCACGTATGCATCTTCCTCCTCTGCTTGCCTCTCTTTCTGGCGCGCGCGCGCGCGCTCGGTGTGTACCGGTGCATCCGAGAGGAAGAAGAAGGTCACGGGGAGCCGTCGGTGCATTCCGGGAGCCGTTCCGATCGGCCTTCCACTCCGGCAAGGTCGTCCACGGGAGCCACCGACAAATCCGCATCGAGAAAAAAAAGGGAAGGAGAGACAGCAGCCCCACCAACGAAATTCCCAAGCAGACCGCCGTCTCCGCCGGCGACTTCCACCCAACAGACTTATATTCTCCCAACCCT
The DNA here is from genome assembly GCA_910591665.1 of Ectemnius continuus. Lineage (NCBI taxonomy): Eukaryota > Metazoa > Arthropoda > Insecta > Hymenoptera > Crabronidae > Ectemnius > Ectemnius continuus. The sequence continues at coordinate 2,225,229 of OU342866.1, forward strand.
TTTCGCGTGTATCACGAAGTGCAACTCTTCGTAGTAGAAGATCCAGTTCCACGGAGAGAGAAAGACTACGAAGCACTCTCCTCGCTACGAGGAACGCGTGTTCCTTCGCACGAAACGCCGATAAATTGCGCCGGCGGATAACGCGCGCCTCTCTTTCCCTCTCGCACGTACTTTATAAAAGAAGAGAAGGATCTATCTGTAGTAGCAGCGCGGCAGAAGCGAGCCAGTGCAAAAAGAAGATCACGATTAAATTACGTCGTTAATGCCTCCGCTAAGCAACCGGCGCAATTATCTCAGCCGGCTCTCCAGGTGCAGCGGCGAAGAATTCTCTCCCGATCGAGTGAGATCCGCAGGACTGTAATTTCGCCGAGGCGCTCCCATTCGCCAAACTAGCGCTTCTCTGATATTGCATCCTTGAAAATTGAATTACCATCGCGGCAACGAGGAGAACTCCTCGAATGACTCAATACGAGTGGCGAGTGAAAAACTTGAGTGGAAAGTTGGGGGAAAGTGTTAGCTCGTTAAGGAATTATTGATACTGGTAAGTCGTAGGTGATGATTTTACGATGACTACCGAGGGAATCAAGGATCCGCGAGATGCTCGGATCCTCGTACGCAGAATTCGCCAAGGCCGCTATCCGGTAGAAAACGTGAGCGGAAAGTCATCAAGATCTCGGTGAGGCGATGGGGGAAAGGGAGGGGAGGAAGCTTGTAAGAGAGGCCACGTAATAAAACGGCTAATGGTTGCACCAAGAAAGAGCGAGAGGAACGATCGGCTCGAGATTGCGGCAAGAAATGATTTACGGCAGCTGACTGCCGCGCTACCGATACTCACGGATATGCTAGCGCGACTGTTACGACCTCCGTGTCCTTAAACTGGCCCGATTTATTCCCCATCGTTTCTATGACTCCGGCTCTCCACTCTATCTGTCACTTGCCCCGGCAAACCGTACACTAAATTCCACCAATGATTTCCATGGGAGTCGCCCCAATTGCTAGTTGCTTGCTAAAGAGAGAGGAAGAGGGAGAAAAAAGGGAGGGAAAGATGCGAGGACTGGAAATCGGTTAGATGAGAAGCAACTCCTTTTTCCGAGGGTGGAAAAAGGAAGAGGAATGGTGGAGATTCCTCGTTTGGATGTGTCCACGTTCGTGGAGAACCTGTTAATGGCCGGTTGTCAGCTCCTGAAGCCGTCTTCGGTACCTGTTTTCCCCCGCTACCTTTCCTACCAACCGATCAATGCCTCATCTCTTTCCAAGCCCCTTCTAATGATCCTCTCGATTTTCAATCCTGCCGAATGATCCGTCGGCGGTTTTGAGGGACATCAATGGTGATATTGGTGAGATCGTTTTCTCCAATTTCGAGGAAGACATCGGCGACTCGCGGGGCGTGTCGATCCGCTGTAATTTGCTCAACGATCCTCGAACTTTGCATTGGAAATTACAGACTGGCTGGCTAACGAAATCGCCGCCAGGGGAAAAGGATGATCTCGTCAACGGTGAGATCGCCCGGCGGCGCGCGCGCGCATGCGGATCGCTCGGTGCTTTTCACTCTTCCGTCGATCGAGCGGAACGCGACTTTCTTCCGATTTCTTCTTTGCGCTCGATCCCCGCCGCCAATCCGATATTCCTGATCCAAATACCAAAGCTATTTCGGCGCAGAGTCCGCCACCTGACTTCTTCTCTCGGACTTGTATCCTTTCTTGCCGGAATTCAAACTGCAGTTAAAATTATGGCAGTCGAATCGCTTGCTTTGAATAATGCAAAGGAGTCGATATAAGTCGCGGACGGCGAATGCAAATTCCACGCTGAACTATTTTTGGTGGAATTCGTTGGGGGTTGTGTATGTGTGTTTGTAGAGAAAGAGAAAGAGAAAGAGCAAGAGGGGGGAGAATCGAGGGGGGAGAATACTGTGACATTGACGAAATAGTCTGTCGGATAGAAACTGTCGCCTGACAGAGATAGATCTTCTTGAGTGCTGCGAGAGCGAGTTTACCGTTCGCGAGCATAAGTATAAATTCTACACCCACCGGCGCGGCGGCGCGGCGGCGCGGCGGCGCGGCGGCGTGTCTCTCTGCCACATCGTTCATGTGGATATGGGGATTTGTCTTGGAAGTATCGCCCACACATCACACCAAGATTCCCCATTAAAACGGAAGCCAAATGATCATCAACCGGCCGATTAATAGTCCCCTACAAAAATTCCTTTCCAACTATCTCTTTGTGTATGTGTATGTAGACACGCGCCAGTACAAGTTGGCGGGTTACGAGTTTCGTGGCATTTCGAAGGGGTTACAATCGAGCCTTAACATTTCTCGGCGCATACTTGCCACGACATTTACGTCTCGCGCGTGTCCCGCGGCTGTCTTTCCTCGAAGGACGCCGAGAAATATCTCCGAAAAGCACACTTGCAACAATCTCTCTCGCCGAGCTCTCGCTATTCTTCTGGCACGATTGCCTGCCGAATCAAATGAATTGAAGAGATTTATCATTGAACGCTGTTTGAGTTAGGGAATCGTGGCAGAGAGCTATAGTGGAATATATCACGCGTACTGGTATCTTTAGAAACCTTCACTTTTCCGGATCCTTCTTTCACTCGACTCGTCACGCAACTCTGGCATCGTGTGGCGGCGACCTTTCGCCCATTTCCATTTTTCCAAGCGTCTCCCTCGAGGAGAGCCTCCGCGTGCGCGCTGCCTTTTAATACTCTCGTGTGCCGCCAGGCTTTCAAAAGTTCACTCACGCACAGAGACATACACATACTGATATAATATCGCGCGCCACCTTTTGCGAAATCGTAGCGGAGAACTGTCACGCGCCTTCACATTTCTGCATATCAAAGAGACGCCATTGCGTCAGCATATTACATTTTCTATTCCTTACGATGATGCGTGCACGATCTAGCATTGACTTGTCAGGGAAATCCTGAACTTTAGCGATTCGTCGCAACGATGAATTTCGCGGTGGAAGGCTGTGCTGCTTCGCAATGCTTCGATCCACCCTTCACCAGAAACGAAGCGATGAAAGAATGGCTGGAAGGAATTGCGAAAAAGATATACGCCGGCACACCCACGGCAATGGAAATGGTCGACGAAATCGCGCCACTACTACCACCACCGTAACGAATTCCCAGCGAAATTACCAAGGAAATGATTTGGCCAATGGGGCAATTTGCCTCCAACTACTCGGACGACAATGGAAGCCCGAGCATTGCCGCATACTTTTAAAGTTCACTGCTAGTCAACACCGCTTGGATTTCTTTCCAAGAAAGCCTTCGACTCTCCGTCGAAGTCGAACCTTTTGCTCGGCGATCGAGCGCTTTTCCAAGTAGGAAAAAGGATCGTCGCCGGCGAGGACAGAAGCGCGGTAAGCGGAACGTGGCGGCCGGGTAGGTATTAAAGGCAAGGCAAATTAGCCCGATGCAAATAAAGCCGAGTGAAACGGGAGCCCGTGGAAAATGCTTACGATCCGCGTATCTACACCTGTGTGTTGTCTACGTCTGTATTTGCTGGCAAACAGTATGGAAAGAGAGTGAACGTAAAGGAGCTGGAGTGAACGAGAAGGGAGTGGTGCTCGTCCATTTGAGAGGCGAGGCAAGGACGCGACACGGTGCCCACACGCCTGTCGATTTGCATCTACTTTTCCTAACTAGTTTCTGCCAGTTCTCTCTCTCTCTCTCTCTCTCTCATTCTCCCTCACCTCTTTTCCACCTGCAACAATCCCTCCTACAAGGAAATCTCAAGAGTTCAATCTTATTGCGATGCAATCTGTCAGTACTTTATTAGAAACTGCAATAATTGTGTCGTGCTATTTGTTGGGGCGAAGAAAATTTCCCACTGTATTAAATTAATGTATTTTCGAATTGTAAATTTAGTATTTGAATAAAATTAAATTAATTGATAACGATATAGTATACTTATTTATATTCTGCATCGAAAATAAGAGGTACCTGAATCGTCGGCAGTGAAAGAGGAACGTTCGGTAATGGTAAAAAGTCAGTGTGTAGGTCAGCGTGTCGGCAGAAGGGAATGGAAAGTTTTGCAGATGCGAAATGTAAAGGAATTGCCTGGTGTTTCACTGACGCGCAAAACCCAGGCTTGTTTACCAACGCCTCTCTTTTTTTTCGGAGCCGCCAGGACCACCTGCTCGCCCGATTCTTGTCAGAATTCGATACTTTCACGTGTCGCGCCAGTAGAAGTACATTCTTAATTGGCGGTGATTTCGCAAGATCGGTTTTACGCGCAATTCCGTCACGCGTCTAAAACGCTGCCAAGGCAACGGTAGAAGGAAGGAAAGGACGCCGGAGCCGATGAACTCAACCTCGTGGAATCCTAGTCGTATTTGCTCTTAGACTCGATTATAACGATAACGAGCCGCTATCATACATGCACGCATTCCTTTCGACTAAATAAGGAATCGCACTGGAAGTTCACCGAGTTCACTGGGACAGAATGTGGGGGGGAAAAAAAGCAGGCGTCGTCTTTTATAGGAGAACGTTCACTCTCGACATTCCTTCCTCGGTGTTTTTCATCGTTCGATTCTCTAATTCTGACGTATTAGATACTCCAGATAGATTTCTAGTGGATTTATCGCGTAATAACGCTGGCCACGTGGGTCCAGAGTTCATCAACCGGCGGCAGCTGCAACATTCTCGGCGAATGCAAGCTCGCCAAAGTGTCAAAGTACTGGAAACCACCTCGGCAATGTTCTTGCCCGGATCTGAATTACTACCTGTTTCCCTTCGCCGGTGGTTGCGCGGCAGGTGATAATTAACGTCTAACGATTGCCGCAGAACTCATTAGCAATCTGGACACGTACACGTTTGCTGGCGATCTCGTTTCTGCTCGCGCTCTCCGCTTATATCTCCGCTCGAGATCACCGCCAATCCGTTAGGATGATTTCCACCAACGCGAAATGCATGAGTTTCCTCGCCGGAGGATTGTGCGCGAGTCTCGGAACGAGCTTGTTTTATGAGCCGCGAGCTTTGAGGAGAGCAAAACTCTGCTGGGAAATGCTCGGTAAACACGGTGAATGTGCGCCTCGAGGGAGGAAAAACTGAGAGGACATTTACATCGAAAGCGGTGCGCGCCGAGGAACGGCTGGAATGGCGGCTTGTGCCTCTGTGCTCATAGAGCGACGCCGGGAAATCTAGTGCATAATACTGCAATTACATCGGTCCGAGCCGGCGCCAGGCGTCTCGCGAAGGACACTCGCCAGCGCCAGACTTTAATCCCACATGCGACAATCCGGAGAATTGCCCGCCCAATATGTAATACACTCGAGGAGCTTGGATTACTTGACACAGATATGCTTGACGTTGATTCTGTGTTCTTTAGAATCATTCTCGAATCATTTTTCACGAGATATTTTAAAGGATTACTAGAATAATTCGGGAAAGATGGGAAAACGTTGAAAAATCGAAAATTTTTGAAGGGGTATGCCTTAAAAAATTTGCGAAAAGATGAATTTTGAGCTAGGGCCCTGGAATTTTTTCTACTTTCTCCTCGATGCAAAAAAACACTTTCTACAAAGTTTCAGCTCCGGGAAAGGTCGGGAAGATAAAAAAACATAAGGAAAACCATTGAAATGAAATATTCAAGATCGGTTTTCCACCTGTTTTAGGTAGAATTCCGGCATTTCCCCCACAACATTGATGTTTTTTTTCCGTTTTGAGACACGGACAATCGAAAAATCAAGCGTTCGTCCCGGTCCCAGAACCTTCGAAAAATCGAAAATTTTTGAAGGGGTATGCCTTAAAAAATTTGCGAAAAAATGAATTTTGAGCTAGGGGCCTGGAATTTTTTCTACACTTTCCTCGATGCAAAAAAACATTCCCCACCAAGTTTCAGCCCCGGGAAAGGTCGGGAAGATAAAAAAACATGGCAAAAACCATTGAAATGAAATATTCCAGATCGGTTTTCCACCTGTTTTAGGTCGAATTCCGGCATTTCCCCCACAACATTTATGTTTTTTTTCCGTTTTGAGACACGGACAATCGAAAAATCAAGCGTTCGTCCCGGTCCCAGAACCTTCGAAAAATCGAAAATTTTTGAAGGGGTATGCCTTAAAAAATTTGCGAAAAAATGAATTTTGAGCTAGGGCTCTGGAATTTTTTCTACTTTCTCCTCGATGCAAAAAAACACTTTCTACAAAATTTCAGCCCCGGGAAAGGTCGGGAAGATAAAAAAACATAGGGAAAACCGTTCAAATGAAATATTCCAGATCGGTTTTCCACGTGTTTTAGGCAGAATTCCGGCATTTCCCCCACAACATTTATGTTTTTTTTCCGTTTTGAGACACGAGCAATCGAAAAATCAAGCGTTCGTCCCAGTCCCAGAACCTTCGAAAAATCGAAAATTTTTGAAGGGGTATGCCTTAAAAAATTTGCGAAAAAATGAATTTTGAGCTAGGGCTCTGGAATTTTTTCTACTTTCTCCTCGATACAAAAAAACACTTTCTACAAAGTTTCAGCTCCGGGAAAGGTCGGGAAGATAAAAAAACATGAGGAAAACCATCGAAATGAAATATTCCAGATCGGTTTTCCACTTGTTTTAGGCTGAATTCCGGCATTTCCCCCACAATATTTATGTTTTTTTTCCGTTTTGAGACATGGACAATCGAAAAATCAAGCGTTCGTCCCGGTCCCAGAACTTTCGAAAAATCGAAAATTTTTGAAGGTGTACCCCCTAAGATTTTTACGAAAATCGGACTTAGAAGCATATAATAAGAGAAAGGATGAATTAAGGGATAGAGTTCTTGTGAGATAGAGATGGGAATGTAGATAAATTCGGATGGTGCATTGAAACAGGTGGAACGTATGTGGAGTTACTGCGGGAACAAGAGAAGTGCGTCCTTACGAAATCCTGGGAGGCAATAGCTGGCGATCGGAATCGTGGGAAAACTGCGATCGGTCCACGGCGAGAGAGATAATCGAGCGACATTGTCGGGATAGCTGCATCCCGATACATCGTGTCTCGGCAACCAATGTGTCGGACGCATTCCTCTATAAATCTCTGCAACAACTCGCAGTCGCAACTATTCTGAAACACTGCCGTCACAATCACTCAGAATCACGGCGCCAATTTACTTTTCCACCTTGTTAATAGCGAACTGGCCAGAGGGAGAGCCTTCTAATTAGAAAATCCTGCCATCTTACATGAATTTAGGAGGAAAGGTGCACACAGACAGACAGACAGAAACCGCGTGAGTGTGGTGCGAGCGCACAGAGCTCGCTCGCAATAAACAACAGCGCAGTTGCATAATTGCTGGCAACGAGTTGGCGACGAATAATTCATGAAATCCGGCAAATGGCCTTTTTAGATCGCGATCTCGCCGGAGTCCATTTATCTGGCAGGAATCTGACACGAACTCAGCCTCGAGAAAGGAAGGAGTTATCTGGCTGCGTGCACGAAGTTCGCAGATAAGTTCCACCTTGAGAAGAAGAAGTTGCGAAAGGCAGGGAACGACATACAGCGATCATCGGAAAAGGCAGTGGCGCGACTCACCGGAATGCCGGCTAATAACCAACAAGCCTCGCGTTCCAACAGGGTAATTAGCATTGCCGGTCGTTGTCCATTACGATAATTAAATTCAATTGTTCGCCAGGCTTTCCACAGTGGCCGCTGTTCCGCACAAGGTTGCCCGCCGCGATACGTAATAATGCCAGCGCGAGTAATTGAGACAAAAATAATTAGCTCCCATCGAAGCAAGCCTTTCGTAAGGCGAATTCATTTCAGGACTGATTGCCGTTGACCTGTCGCAACGGCCGGAAAGAATATCACGAACTTGATTCAGGTCGGCCAGTCCTTTCCTCGAATTGGTACCTTTCGATATTTCATCGCGAATGGAATAATTCCGGATGCCAGAATTTAATTGACCTCGGAATCATTCTATTTCGATGGGAAGCAATGAGAATCTAGGAGGGACATTAGGAATGTTCAGGTTGATTTTTCCCAAGGAGAGATCGTTTCTTCGTAATGCCGGCTTCGATGATCGCTCGAGCTTATCGTCGGACAATAATGAGGATCTCTGCGGATTCTTGCCGGGAGTACCGTAATGAACTTCGAATCGGCCTCCATTAGCCAAGTACCGGGGAAACGATCGCTCGATGAAGAGAGACGCGTCCGAGCATTCGTATAAGGCCTGACAAAGAAATCCTAACTGTCCCCTGCTGCACGCCGAATGCATCATTCCTTCCTCATCTGTTCGATACATTCTCCGCTTCATCCATCATTCGGTCAGGAAAAAAGGAATCTATTATAAATTCGGCCTCTGACACATCCATTGCTCACCGAACAATACCTCTCCCATCCATTTAATCACACGATCAATATTAATCCAATCTCTGACACATTGATTATATTAATTACTCATAGAAAAGCCCCCGCGAGTGATTATTCCAAATCAACCGAATTAATATCCAGCGAAGGAGAGGGTATCATTCGAGTTGAATTCAATATCGAGACAATAAAGAGAACCGTTACTCGACGACTCTGGGCAGAGGAGGAGAGTGCACAATCGAGATCGCGTCTTTCTCACGGCGACGAATCGCGCGCCGATCAATTATCCCCGAAGGCTTTAAGACTGATTTTTATCGACTCGACGGTGGCAGACTGGCCGCGCCGCGGGGAATTTCTGCGAGGATTTTCGTGGAAAGGAGATCACGACAAGTTGGAGAAGGAGGAGGAGGAGGATCGGATAGCTGGCGACGACGAGAGGATCAGAGCTCCGGTGTAACCTGCATTTCGCGACGTCGACGCCAGAAGAGCGTCGCGTCGTCCTATCCTGGAATGCCATCCTGGTCCGGTGTCCACTAGCCGAGGTCCAGTTCTTACTCAGGGAAGACGGGGCACCAGCAACAGAACCAGCAACAGCACCAGCAGCCTTTCCTTAAGGCAGCCTTCTCAGAAAATCCAGCTGGGAACCGTTACGATAATACGCCCGGCCACGAGAGATGCGGATCCTTCGTTACGACTGACAGCATCCCGACACGATGCGGTTTTACGGTAACATTAGCAGCATATTGTCGCCGCCGTCGCCGCCGCCGCTCGTCCCGCAATCCCGCGCGCCGCCTTTTCTCATCGATAAATACACCACGCCGATAGAGGAACCTCCCTATCCGCGATGCATCTCTGTCCGAATCACTAAACATTCCCATCGACTACCAATTTGACGAATTTAATATCGTATTCTATCCACTAAATTAAAATCCATCAAATATTATATAATCACTGCTAATTCAAACTTCAATACTTGCAATAAATTATATAATACTGTCAATAATACTGTCAATAATAAAATAATACTGTAAATTATAAATATGTCATTGATATTATATTTGACCAGGATTAAAAACGAACTTTGTACATTTACTACGAATTATTAATCACTAAAAAAAGACCGAATAATAAATACTACAATCTTTCACACATAGAATCATTATTAGAATCGACTATCGATCTTTCGAGGTTCGACAGAGACTAAAGCGAGTAAAATCGGGGATTGAGGGTGCTGTGCGTAGCATGCGAAGGTATTCCCGGAGGCACGTGGGAAGGTAGCAATGCAAAGAGAGCAGAGCCACCAGCAGCATCAGGCTTGGTGGTGGTGGTGGTGGTGGCCTGGTCTCTGAACTGCCTGGCCCGGGTACCATAATAGAAAACCGCGATAATTGTAGGCAGAAAGAGAGAGAGAGGGAAAGAGAAAGAGAGAGAGAGAGCCGCCATCGGCAGAATGCCGCAGCCGCACTGCGGTTTCCAGAAGAAATCCTCCTGGGATAATAACGGCCGATTACCCCTCGAACGAGTATCGTCGAGTCAAGCTGTATTTCGTACGAGCGGAGACTCCGCACCGATCGACTGGGAATCAGCAGTCATTTGTTCTTAAATGACTCGGGTAATACATAGCAGTTACAAGACAGCCCTTTTTTACAACGAATTTTTATGGGAAGATAGCATTTTTTTGGATTAATTATGTTTTATTATGGTAGAATGCATTATTATTGAAGAATAAGTAAATTATTCATGATTAATTAAATTAGGCTCGACTGGGATATTATTTATTTCGAATAAATTGTCGAAATCGCAACGGTTCAATGACCCTACAGACTTGTGCCAAGGAATTCTTGGATTTAATAAGTCGAGCAGTGTAAGTGTTGCACTCGAATATTGAGGCGGAGGTTCTTGGCTCCTCTTATATCGGATTCTCGGACAAAGCACTCCAATGACAAAGCCAAGTGAAGCAGGAAGAAGGAACGAAGAATAACTAGCGGGCGTTGCCGCCGCCTTCATTCCCGGAACGAGTTCACCTTGCTTTAATTACGTGCTGGGAGAGCGAAGAGCGGCAAACTCACCGATCGGAGGATTCGAGAAGGCTGCTGGTGGTGGTGGTGGTGCTCTCGTCTCGAGTGAATTCCTACTAAAGCTCGGAAGAGAGCCGGTACTGAAGAAGAGCGAACGTGACGTCTCGAACACGTAGATGACAGGGGCCGAGAGCGGCGCGGCTTTGCGTCCTTTGCTAGTAATTATTAAAAGCGACGTTCTCTAAGAGGGAGACACGCGCCCAGAGGCCAACTAATCCAGTAGAGAATCGGTGGAAACAAACCCGGCCAGCACCGGCCCGGAGAAATTTACGCGCTACCACCGGCCAAGAAGATGTGATATAAATCCTGACGGATCTCTCTTTGAACGAATCGCTCTGCTTCGCGCTCCATTACAGCTCATTAGGGCTGACCACCTGAGGAAAGCTTACTTTAGAACCCTGGAAAAACCACACCCCCACCTATCTTAAACACTATATTTCTCTGTGTGTCTCTCTCTGTGTCTGCACATAGGTCTCTGTGTGGCCCTCTGCGGTGGCCTATTGGATTACAAGGTTTTAGGCCGAAAGACAAAGCTGGCGGGCGTGCAGCAATCTGCAGTGTCGACCGCAGTTGGGCCCGCAAACCAGACGACCGAAGCCAATCCGACTACGAACCGCACTCCGTGTTTCCTCTCTCTCTCGCAATACATATCACGCTTTCCTTACTAAAGCAGACGGAAAGAAAAAGAGAGGTGAAGTGTGCGGCCTAAACCAGAGACGGAAATTCACGGGACCGAGATGCACACACAGCTGCACTCTCTGTGCGCGCACCTTCCATGGATTTCGTTTCAGCGGGCGAGTTTCGCGGGCGAGCCGAGAAAATGGAGAATACTCGCAGCCGAGTAACATCATACGCACCTAGCCATATCCATGAACGGAAACACTATACTCTCTCGAGGCCGACTCTCTACCGGCGCAGCGCGACGCGCCGCGGCGGCCGCACGCGGAGACTCCCATCTTAACCTTTCCGTATGAACGCCAGCACAACACTTGCTCCGTCAAACACGAAGTAAACATCCTATTGATGTTTTGATGATCGATGTTTTGAATAAACCCAGAAATCTATTTATTGGATATGTAATACAATGATTTGAAATGGCAGCGCAATATCTGCTGTAGCAAACACGAAATAAATATTCTATTGCTATTTTAAATAAATCCAGAAATTTATTTATTGGAGAAGATTGCTAAGTTGAACACCAACTGTAATAAGACTCGTGTGGTTTCCGGGCGGATGTCGAAAGAAGGATGCGCCCACCTTTAATACGACGTAATTTAAAATGCGGGTGAAATGTAACCGGAGAAGTAAAGGGCAGATTGTCGAAATGTCGAGGGTGTCCCGTGGGGAAAAGCAGGGCTTGGAATTCGGGATGGAATTCGACCCGATTTTCGCCGTGTTTAATTAACGGGGATATGGAGGAGCTAACACGTGCTAAGCCGCGATTTCCATTCGTTAGGATAATTAGTTGGGAGCAGCGCTGGGACGTCCGTGCTGTCGGTTCACCTTCTACGTTTCTTTATTGTCCTCCGCTAACGAGAATAATCTGCTTTCTACCGATTGTTCGCTGCTCGCAACTCTAAAACTGGGTGAACTTCGAAACTCCTTAACTGGCTGGTTCTGCGCACGATCGTACATTCATCCCAGTGATTTCCATACGCGAAGGAAAGCAGAAGAAAAATTATGCAAATTGCACGAGGATACGTTCGATCCTCTCACGTCTACTGTTCAGACCTTTTTTTCTCCCGCCATAAACAAGTTTTCGAAAGATACAATCAAAACGGCATTGAATCATCCAAGTGGACGGCTCGTGTGTCATTCACACTGATGGGTTTCAAAAGGGAAATCGATTTCATTACCCCTGTTTCCCTTTCACTTACGGACACAACAGACGCTTGATGAATAGTTCATTAATTTACTTTCTAATGATTGTTCCTCCAATCCAGTCTATCAAGAAGAAAACTACACTCGCGCAGATAAAACATAGCCGGCGATTATATGCCTTTTCACAAAGCGACAGTCCCGTTTTAATCAGAAAAATGGCAGTCGCACACTCCTTCGAGGAATCTCAAGGTGGAACTGTATCGGTGTGTGCGCGCGCGGAACCAAGCGGCGGATCGCACGCGGAAGAAAGAAGCGTGAAGCGGCACTGCATCCGGTTTCACCGGTGCTCCGCTAATTGGACGTTTCGGTTAACGGCCGATTTAATGAATCCCCGTGATTATCGCGGCGTAAACAAACCCGGCGCGGCCCTACCAGCCCGCACTCTGTTTGTCTGTTGGGTCCGACGAGATATCTCGAGCACTAGTTTGCTCCCGAGCGCCACTTAACTCCTCAAATTTGCCACGGGGTTAATTGGGTTAATCAGCCGCGGCTCTCCGTCATCCGGGATTAAATCGTTTGGCACGAGCCACTTCCTCCTCCTCCTCCTCCTCCCCCTCTCACCTCCTAATGAGTCTCTAATCTATTTCAAGACCGGCAGACAATGCGCCCACATTCCAAAGCGACGTGTTAAGAAAGACTATTAATATTTCAACTCCTCCCAGTTACCAACATTCAAATTATACTTCATCCATAAATTAACCGTACAAATGAAATATTAGACTAATAAAATTAAAGATAACATCGCGAAATAAATTTTGTTCAACGTATTAGGAAATGGAGATTTTTGAAGGCTGGAATTAAAGAACGATAGTTTCTAGAGCAGCTGGGATGGAATTCCGCCACGTGACTCTAGTGTCAAAGCGAGCTCTATCAAACGGGACCACCTGCGGCTCACCGCGCATAATTCAGCAACAATGGCATCCCCTTTCATCACTGTTTGCAGTCTCGACAGCTGCTCTTTGCTGTTGGAATTAAAATGCCTGGCGTCCGCGATCCATCATGATGGCGACGTGGCCGCCACACCGAGCGAAACATGTTGCCGGCGCTGACATTTACCAAAAGCCTGACTAGCTTTTCGCCGGCCGGGGTTAATCATTGCAGGGCGAGCAACAGAGCAGCGCAGAGCAGAGCACGGTAGCGCGAGAGATCGATCGAAGGACGCACGAGCACCCATTAGAATAAGCGAAAGCAGGATTCCCTTCCGATATTTCCATTTGATTCAGTCACACACGCCCGCCGGGATTCGTGGGAATTCCACGACCTTGAATTATTCCTAGTTCGTGATTATTGGTGAAAGCAGATCAGCGGGCGTTGCCCACGAATTCGAGAGAAACTCTCTCTCCCTCGTGCACGACCACCACCTTTTACTGTCCCCGGATGCCTGCCATTGGCAGGGCATGAATTCTAGTATATTAACTTCGACAAAGGAATTCGATTAAGTTCGACTCACAATTTCGAAGTTCCTCGAAGAAAGATCGTTTTCCAATGCTCACCTGTAACAGAGATAATGATTAGAATTAGTTCTCTTTTGTAATGAAATGGCGGAAGGAATTATATTTCTTTTTTAGATTGGGAATAGTAGGGAGTCATGATGAAAGGCAGAAAGTGGAAATAACGATCGCGGTATCGAAAGCAATTCCCCCCTGCCTAATGACTCATTACACAGTGGAGTGGGGTGGGGTGGGGTGCGCGATCATTTTCTAATCTTCGATCGGTGGAATTTCACGGTGTTCGACGAGTGACTACTGATCGAGTGGTGCGATCTCGAGGAAAAGTGGCGATCAACAAGCTACGAAAGCATGAGACTCCAGCGAGAGATTCATGTCGAGATCAGTTTTGTCGATCCACTATTACATTCGCCTGGATCTCTCTTTCCTTCTCTTTCTCGCGGAGTCTAACCTGACTTTCCGTGGAACGAGGAAACGCTATGCGTTTCGAGGCGTGGCCTCTCTCCTTGCCAACGTAATCACCTCGAGCTTACACGTACCAATGTTCCTACATGGAAGAACCCATGCGGCTCTGCGCCGAGCCCTCTTATACAACCGGCGAGCGCCTCATAATGCCTTGCACGGATTCCCGCCACCTTATTAGCAGCGAGCGTTATTGTTGCAAATGTTATGATCCGCTGGGATCGCCAAGGATGCAGTCGAGATAGCGCGTTCACGCTCGCAATTCCACCTAGCCGCGGATCTCTGACTGCGATAGTTACATCAGTCGAGAACACCCACCGCCGATTACCCAACACTTGCTTCTATGAATCGCGCCTTCCAGAATTGAGATCTTCAGTTTTGCCGCTGCTCTTACATCAACTACAATCGCAAGAAGGGAGAAACTCCCGCGAGGAATTATTCTACAACACTTTGTCCATTAAGATTTCGATTTTACATTGGATTGCCGTTCGTCGAGCAACAGTTAGAAACGGTACTACTTGTGCAACATTTTCCACGAAGTCCGCGAGATAGTGTCGATTCTTCTGCGGAGGCGATTGGAGGAGAAGAAAGCGTGTGTACGTACATCGAAGAGATGCGAGGGGGAGATGAATGTAAAGGCGATCGCGCGAGAGGAACACGCGGCAGACGAAAGGCACGCATGCATATGTAACGCGAGGGGGCTATTTAGCCTGCGGGATGCTGGACCACCTGTTTTAGAATGAGGAGAGCGCATCGAATCGTTCGGCTCCTTAGCGAGCGTGTCTGGAGAGCAACTGCAGACGCGTGTTGCGCGTCGAACAACTGCAACTGCACTGCCAACATCGATACCGATCTCCCTTGGAACGAGTCCGAGGGATCGATTCCATCCTCCGCAGTGCGATTTAACGCGCCTTCCACTCCCTGAAGATCATCGCGTTACAGCACACACCAATTGCCGCCGTTTCCGCCTCGATTTTCTAGCGGCGAACCAAGATATTCAGATTAGAGGGCGAATAAACCCAGCCAATGTTAACCACCGCGTGTTCCTTCCGCCGGAGGATCATTCGTCACGATAATCTTACCACTCCGACATTTAAAACCTCCTATTATAATTATCCCAATGAAAACATCGGGTCTCTCCTATTAATTCTAAGATTAATTAACTCGACAAATTGAACACTGACGCACAGATGGCTCGGTGTCAACATGCCACGAAATCAGTTAATCTTACCGCATTGACATTCAAAGTAATCTCGTATTATAATCATCCTAATGAAAAGCCGGAGACTGTTCTATTAATTCAAAGATTAATCATCCCGACAAATTGGGAGTGCAAATGCACAGATGGCAGAGATGTTAATGAAAAAGTGTCTGTCAGAGGATGGAAGGTAAAACTGGCGAGACAGCGAGGAATGCGAGAGAGTATAATGCCCGGGGCTAAAATCTTGGTGGTTCCCGGGGTACCGAAAGCTGGTCCATATTTGGGTCCACCGGGATTACCAGTGTTCTCGGGATCTCCGCGTGTATCCGAGCGAACGAGCGAGCGAGCGAGCGTCCGAGGCGAGGTTGGCGCGATGAATCACCGAGGACCAAAATAAAAGAGAGGCCTCCTCCTATGCCATTTGCTCGAGAGAGCGAGGAGAGAGCGAGAGAGCTCTAGGTGCATTTGTCGAGGGACAAATTCCACTGGGAGAGAGAACAAGGTGCGACGGAAGGTGGCATATGCATGGGTACGCGTGTCCTTGCCGGTAACGCCCCCGCCACGCAATCCAATAGTAATCTCCATCATGTTGCGCTCCTGCATTCCACCAGTCTCTCTCTCTCTCCTTCTCTCTCCTCAACTATATCTCGCCCACTCTGTTTATACGAGCAAGGATCGGCCAGTTCGCCAGGATGATAAGCATACTTGTAAATGAGAGTAGAACATCCGACCGTCTGCCATTTCCATTTAGCCGTCTTTGGCATTCTACTCGGAATACCAGTCACAATTAAATAGTCGATGCTCGTTGCGCTTCCATGACTATCTGCCAATTATTCCGCTGGTTATCGGCTCGAATCAAGGTCGAATTACTGTTTTCTATTATTTCTAGTATTTCTCGGCATTCTTTCCTACTGAATTGGAAGCTGGAGCACTTTCAGAGCGCTCTCAAGGTGCTGGCTGGCTGGCTGGTTGGCTGGCGTTCGCGAGTTCGCCTCTCTCAAGAAGGAGCGAAAGGAATCCGGCAGTTTTTCTCGCAGCGAGCACGCGTTTTCTGGAGAGGAAGGCGAGAGAGAACTCGTTACTCCGAGGCTCTCCTCCGCTTGCTCGCCCGCCTGGCTGGCTGCTGCTCTGCTGCTGCTGCACGCCACACACCGCCTTCTACTGATTTATGCCAGCGCAACGTAATCACCCGTACACCTGCGCTACACGTCCGGAGAGAGACTCTACGATGAATAATGCGACGCGTCCCCCTTTCTCCTGGGAAGCGAACCTCTTCTTCTTCTTCTTCTCTTCCCTTCCCCCCACCACTTTTCAAGCATCCTCGCCAGAGAATGAAAATCACTGCGAGCCTAATGGAGCTTTAATATCTCGCTCCTGTAAAGGATTCGGTGGCGCATTAGGGCGGCTTGTGTTACATCGATCCAAATGAAAGAGACAGAGAGAGAGAGAAGCGTGTAGCTAGAAAATATGGGAGTACCGGCCATATCGAACCCTTCAAGTGCCAATCCAATTATAGTGATTAACGTGCCACGCTGTAATGATGGAACTTCCTGACATAGAAAAGCATCCTCAATAGACGGCAATTCTCTCTCCTTTACCGGGGGAAGCACTGAGAAAAATAGTACCTCGGCCGGATTAAAGGAATCGCGATGCTCGCAAACGCTCGCCAACTTGATTAAGTTAATAGGGAGAACGTTCAGTCATCGTCAAAAATCAAGGAGACGACTTTCAGCTGACATTGGCAACTGGCATCATTATTTTGGAGGCTGCTCAACACTTCTCAGAGACAATGACACCGAATAATTAGCCGAAGAGGATATCTTCAATACTGCTAATGAATTCTTCAGTCGCGCTGAGTAGATTGGCAATGATACGAGTTGTTTTCGGGATTTCTTTTGCGAGTGGTGGCTCTTTCAAGGAATTATGTCAGAGGTTTCGCAGTAGAGGACTGCCTGCTACCGCAAGGCTTACGGGTTACTGACACAATGCTGCCACTGAAAGAAGCGTCGGCACGTGACGTAACGCGTCTGTCGAATACCAATTAGCAGCTGCCGGGGATTGGCAGCTTCGACGACTATTTTAAAGGTTTCGTGGAATGCACTCGCACGCTCTTCGGGCCTGCTGCCTGTCCCCATTAACTGAAATAAAGTCTGCTGCGATTCGGCCAGGGAAAAAGAAACTGGCCGAGAGGAGCCGCTGCCAGTTTGGAAGGAGGGACGAGACTTTAATGAGAAGTGTGGCGTGCCGGGCTTCTTAGCGGCCCTGCTAATTACAGGAATCAGTCTTTCCCTCGTGGAAGACTTAGAGGAGAGCGCGAGACAGTGAGAAAGAGGCTCGGTTAAAGTAGCCAACGACAGACATTGTCTAGCAGAGGGTAGTTAGCAAGTCGGTTGGCACTTTGCTCGGCCGGCGCGCTTTTGCCCCGGTAAGAGGAGGAACCGAGGAGGCATTTGGCAGCGAACACAATCGATCGCATATTCCATCGGTCGTTCTCCCTGTAAATATAGATCGGAGATGCCAGGTACATCGCGTCAGAGGCCCCTCTTTGGCGATACTCCATTGCCCGCCTCGATCTCGCCGATGCCCACTCCCCAACTACACACTCGCACTACCAACACGAACACCACGACCTTTACCATTCGGCCCAAGTGGATAATTATAATGTGCCGCTTCATTTCGCCGACGTCCAACTAACTCGGAAATCAGGCATTCCTTTAACCTGAATTCTTACATAAACCATCCGCAAAAATTCGTTCTATTTTTATGGGAATAATACCAGTGGAAATTCGAGTTTTGTGGGATGTCTTTTGGAAGTTTGGCAGTTTGTCTTTTTGAGAGATCAGCGCAGCTAGGAGAAATTGGAGCGAAGCGCGCAACGCCGGCGAACAATATTTCCCTTAAGGTGAGTGATACGGAAATAATCGTGAATCAGGGGGGTACTTTGTTATCCGGGTAGGAGACACGGCTGCGGAGTGTAGCGGGCCACGGGAAACTTGACGAGCTTCCAATTCGCCTCGGCGCTTGAACGTCCCAGCCGTCGTTCTTTCGTCTGCTACCCTAAACGCTTATTAGTCATATAGCCCGAGTAACGATTTCATTACAGGCAGGCCGTGTTACGTAAGAAATTTATTGGCCAGGCCTCGTCGCGTGTCCCCAACTATTTTGTACATCGGCCACGGCTGATGTAAACACTTTCCCGAAATATTGCTAAATCACTAGCACTTCTCTCTTTCCCTCTCTCTTTCTCCTTCCGCCTTCTGGCAGAGAACCCTCGCAGATTCAACAATTTCACTATCCAACTTGCTAATTTTTAACTCTCTCATGACAGCTTGTTAAAAATATTTATTAGCATTATAAATAAATATATCTCTGACTGAATGTTCCAGTATCACCCAAATTAAAGGGACATAGAATTATATTAATATGTCTGAACCAACTGAAAATACAGTTGGGAGATAAAATCTTAGTGATTTAGGGAAAGGGCGTCGCCCGGATCGGTGAATATCGCAACTGGTGGATGATGGGCGCGCGTACTTGTCCATTGTGCGGTGCGAACACAATGTTCCGTCACGGTGTCTGGTGGTCGGGGCGGTTCTGGCGCGAGGAAAGCGAGACGAGGAACGCACGTACTGTACAGGAAGAGGTATCGAGTATCTGGAACGAGGCGCAACCAGCCGCTGCGAGCGCGGCTGAAACGCGCTTACGGTAACTGGATAGAAAAATATCATCCTCTCTTTTCGCCACGCATACAAACACACACAGAAAATCGCGTTCATCCTGGAAAATGCACTGGAATGGATGACCCTCTTTCCTTCTAAAGCGAGAAATCGAAAACTCTGCGCGCGAAAAGAATCCGCATGCTCGATGAATTCTGTTTATAGGAGGAGGAAGACTGGGGAAACTCGACTCTTCGAAACTTGGTGTCCCAAGCGTGGGATAGGAAGTGGGAGGCGCGAGGAGGGCCAAGCGTCCCGACGCCCCAGCCAACAACGCTGGTAATATTAATGCCCTGTTAAAACTTTTCTCACCATTGTGCCTGCAGCAGCAGCACGCCTCCTGCACTTTAGTACACATAAACCACCATGGGGAAATACACTTTCCCGCCTGACTTTCCTGCCTAACGAGAAAACCTTCTCATTTATTTACGCAGTGAAATTTGATCACAGTAACATCGATTATTCAATAGATAAATATTCTATCTATTGCTGTTGGTTAAAATATGTAATATATATTTATACGAATGTGAATAATTATGGAATTGAATAGTAACACAAATCTTTCCCATTTATTTCCCATCTATTTGATAAATTGATATATAAATATCTTATCTATTATTTTTAATGAAAATCTATAATACGAATTTATAGGACTCTAGATAAATATAGCGGACGAAGGAGAGAATTAGGTAATTGGAGTAATAACGGGGCTAGTAATTGAGAGTAAGTAATATTCCGTATGAGTAGGAGCGGAGGAGTGACAGCAATGGCTAAATACTAGTGGGTATGCGAGTGGGGCGAGGAGCCACTGTAATAAACTTACTAGGAATGGGTGCCGGCGCCCATTATAGTAGTGCGTTCGCGTCGACAAGAATATCCGATTGCACTTGCCGCGATGCAGCACCGGGCGGCGTAGCTGCCGGTACTTTTCACACGTACGATCGCCCCGACGCCAGCAGAGTCTCTCTTCTTGTGCACAAGACCAAATCGCCGGGGCCCCCCAATTCCCACGGAGGCGACGGGCCCCAAAAATAGCCGGGCACAACACGTACACACTCCCACTTGTAAACGCGCGATAGTATTAATGCAGCTTTCTACGATCGGCTCATTTCTCCGCTTGGTGCTTCAATGAAATCGTAAATAAGAGAGTCCTCGCGCTATTTATAGGATGGAATCGCTTGATGTATCATCGCTGGGAGTAGAAAAGATTTAGAGCTCGATTATGCCATCGCGAACCAGTCGCACGTTGGTTTCGATCAGTCTTCTTTCTCCGCCTGTCTTTTTCGTTCGAGGAACGCGTGAGACTGCTGCAAACGGTTGCATCAATCCTCTCGAATTAGCGTGTCACACACGGGACCAGCGTAGAAAAGAATGTGGAAGGCATCGCGCGCTCGCGCGTCCGTTTTAACGGAACTGTGTCGGCATTTTTTTCCCTCCTTCTCTCGCGCGCACTCAAGAACGTTGCGCTCGCTCTTCTTCGTCTTTGGGTACCGGCGCTCGCTCGCTCGCGTCTCTTCTCGCCTCCTCTCTTTGCCTCTCGTTGGCTGGCTTCTTGCACGGTGAAAGGCCCCCGCGTGTCTATGCAAGCGTATGTCTCTCGTAAAAGCCTCGTAGCATCGCCGCGATTGTGGGAGTCACGCATCCTCACATGACGGATGCAACGGGGAAACTCTGGCGGGCAAAAAACCCCCTTTTCCAACTCAACTATCACTGTCACAAACTATCATTTAACAGCATCAACTAACTTCAAACTTACAACTCGATCTTAGTTAATTCAATGTTAATACAAAATTCAAACAGTTGGAAAAAATTAAAATTCGCCACAAATAATACGATGCTTACAGTAGCTTAAGTAGTATAAATCAATATATGGTCAGACACATAAGAAAAATTGGTGCGTTTCGTTGGGAGATGCGCAAAGTGGTAGGCGAGCGACACGTACACAGCGCTGCTACTGACGTAACTATTCTGACCTTAGCAAAGTCAGAGGAAAGCAAGCGGGATTACGGCCGAGTGTTTAGGAGGCTCTATCAAGCGAACCGGTATTATCACCAACACAAAACCTATACTGGCTCGAGAAGGCTGGCGTGTGCAGCGAGAGAGTGGGGAGGGAATATCGTGGGGAGCAGCAATACTACGTGGATGCATTTCGTAACTGATCGTTCCAGATTCTTTCCAGGGGGTCTGCTCGCCGCTCCTCCCCCAGAAGAACTCTCCTCCCAGCATTCTCGCTCGTCCTTCACCTCCAACAAAGAGACACCAGCTACTCAAAGAGGGAAGAAAGCTAGCACTCTCTTTCTCTGCCGCGCCACGTAACTCCGTCTTTCTCGCTCCTTTTATCATCCTACTTTTCGAGAGCCGTTCGCAATTGCATAACGGTCACGCGAACGCCTCTCTACGAGTCTCGTGCACATCGACGCCATGTCCCCATCGCTAAATCTCTCTGTATAATATATGTCCGTGTGTGGTACGCGTGTCTGTGTCAGGGGGGATCGCTGACTTTTGCGAGGATTGCATAAGAATGCACCTGCCAGAGTCGGTGGGCTGGCTGCGCGATCCTCGGAATGTTATTTCGGACTTGGTCATCTGGCAACCGTCTCTCTTATGGCCATCCCAGCGCGGACCCGTTTCATACGACGCCTCCCCCCTTGGAACCTTTCTTTCCTCAGAATTCCACCGCGAGCATTAATTGAACAGCTGACGCGCCAGACGATGATTAAGGCCGCGCAAAAATCCCCGGAATCTATTGCCGGGGCTTTTCGCTTGGAGAGGATCGTAAACAAGGTTGATGAAAATGATCGTAAAGATAAGGGAAAGTGTCTGCCGCTGGATGAAATGATGCGCGCGGTGGAGCAGTGTAATCTCTTGTTATTAGAGCGTAATCGTCATGGATGGAACGACGAGAGCAGACACTGATTTCGTTGTACACCTTAATCAGTGAGTTGCGTAAGCTGCCGATACCAGGGAGACCTTTCAAAATGAGTAAACGTATGCCGAACACGTCGTCTGTCTGTGTGTTTGTGTTGAGCGGACAGCAGTGTCCAGTCACGAGGTCAGGCATTCCTCCTGTTATGTAATCGACGAGGTCTCTCCTTCGGATCTTTCATCTCACTCTTCTTGCTTTCTCACGTTTATTTATATTGTTTCAATGGCGTAGAAGATATACAATTTAAAAATCAATTCAATTATTTATTGTATCTATGAACTTGTATAATTCAGTATTGGAAAATTCGCCACGAATGAAAATCAAGAATTTAATTGGAATTAGACTTTTGTAGAAGTCGTTTTATGGATGAATTTCTTCTGCAATTATTCTGGATTTGTACTGGGAATGATGGAGTGAGAGGCGATCAGTTTGGTCGAGGGTTAACTGTCGGTGTACTGTGAGGAGATGCTGTCAGTGGAGGTGCCAGTTCGCAGGTTGCTTGGTCGATGCGATGTTGCATAATCATCGAAGGCCCGTCTAGCGGTATTCGTTCTGTGTTGGTTCTCTCGTTGGAGCACGCGATGACTTAACTATCCGTCAAAACTAATAGTGCACCGATACAAGCCGGGGCCTTGCTATATGCCATCACGTACGATACGAAGCTGTCGTCGTCGTCGTCGTTGCAGGCCGCATTCGTAAGTGGCCGTAAAGCCTGTTTTATGGGCTCGAAGCGGCGCGTCGAATTAAAATGTCATTATTAGCCGCGTCGGCGTAAAGCATCCGGACTTTATTCCGAAGATTACATCCAGCCGATTCTGTACCGTTATTTATCTTATTCCACCTTGAGATATCCGAGCTAAGCAGACAATTTCAAGCATCCACGACATTGACATCCTCAAAGGATAAAAGAATGTAATTTTTGAAATTCCAGCATCTTGAATTACGAGTGCACTTAATCTACATACTCCGCAAATAGAATGTAGAATTCCTCGCTCGGCCTCTCTCTCTCTCTCTCGCTGATTGTACTACATTCCCCGGTGCTGTCATAATCCGGACTCGGAGAAGAAAGAAGGAGAAAGACTGCTAAGCTGGAAGTAACAGTAGTCGCTCTCCAAGCTCTAAATGGCACCTTCGACCGGTGCAGCAGCAGCAGCAGCAGCAGCAGCGGGGGCTAACGTTATCCCGCGGCTGCTCTCGTTAAAACTCTGATTTACTCCGCTACGCAATGACTATGACGCGTGCGTTTGTATGCGCGCACTCCAAAGTCCTCCTCCTCTCTCGATAGGAGGACCTTGGGCCGACTGCAAAAGCCGCTCTCAATGCGAGATAGAACGCGCGTCAAACCGACACTCTAGAACCCCTCGCGTTCTTAAGTTACCTTCGCATTTCGAACTAATTCCGACCGAGGAGCGCGTCGTTCGAGAGGATTCTTAAACAGGTGTTCCTTGAAATCCTTCGCACGACTGGAACACCGTTTCTTCAGAGATCTGTCAATTTAATTCTCGGCCCAGTGATGATGCAGTTAGTCTAACTGTGCGTGTAACAGTGTGCGCGCGCGCGGAAAGGGGAGCAGCATTTTTCCCAGGCGCACTTTACTTTTACCCGAGGACAAAAGAATGGCAATCGCGCGGTCCTCTCTCAGGTGCATACACCGCCAGGTGACCGTCGAGAGCAATCCGCTAGGGTAATGGCAAAAAGAGGGCCGCTAAGAATCGGAGAGAGAAAGAGAAGGAAAAGTTTCGAGAGACTTTGCAGCCAAGAGAGAGAGAGGAGGAGAGAGAGAAGGAGAGAGAACGACGATCAGGTGCGAGCACGCGAACCAGGGACTCGTGCCAACGGTATCACGCGTGTGTTTTTGCACCT
Organism: Ectemnius continuus; assembly: GCA_910591665.1. Lineage (NCBI taxonomy): Eukaryota > Metazoa > Arthropoda > Insecta > Hymenoptera > Crabronidae > Ectemnius > Ectemnius continuus. The sequence continues at coordinate 2,249,080 of OU342866.1, forward strand.
GAAGGACCCCAAGGATGGGGTCAATGACACCCGGCTACCGTGCTTGATGACGACATCCAGCGACAGCTGGTCCGACCCATCTGACGTAGGAATGCATGTGCTCTCCCCGATGCAACTGCTGTGCTCCCCTTTCGCAACCACTTCCCACCAACATATTTCACTTTGTTACTCCCAAAAAATTCTAGTCTAAGCCTAGTTGAAAAGAAAGATTGTTTGAACTATGAAAATCGATGAAAAGTCGGTTTCATTGAACTCTAAGTGTCGTGATCGATCTTGGCTCTCACTGGTAATGGCGTGATGGAAAAGTCTTGTAAGCTGGTTGGTAGAATAAAATAGGCAAACGGTTTTGCAGCGTAGAGTGAGCGGTCTAGCGAGCGGCTCTTAATCGTAAGACGTGTTTACATGCACCGGATCGAAGATAATTGTTCGGAAAAGCGATAATTGCGAGGTTCGAGCGGCACCACTCTTGCCATTCGAGTCTAAAGAGTATACACACGAGATGTTCCGGCTGGCTCGTTCCAGCTGTCCTCATTTGCACCACTGACTCATTTTCCACTTCCTCCGCGCACGCATCCGCCGCGCCGCCGTCTCGAGCACTATTTATTATATTAATTTATTAGCTGACGCGTGCTATTAATTGCCAGTCAACATTGTCCTACAACTTGGGCTCTAAAATAGTACTGGAACGATTTCGTGCATGGAATACTTTGAAGTGGACAGTTTTCCCTGGGAGTGGGTTGCACGTGATCGAATCGATCTGGAATACTTCCTGGCCGAAAGCAAGCGGGCGGCCCTGACTCACATAAAAATGCGAAGCGTGAGCCCCGGCGAGCTACCGGCAGGAAGTATTTCGAATGAGCAGGAAGGCTGGCATTTACGATGGATAGGACCGGTCGGCGGCCTGCGACGCGACGGCTCTTGTTGCCAGGGATTTCGGAATCCAGCAGCGTACAGGTAGAAAAGTCTGTCTCTCGATACGTGCCTCCACCGACTAAGCAGGTCAGCTCGAAATACGAGGTAAACCTCGAGAGCGAGCTCTGCCAAAAGGATTAATCTCCACTGGATCGTATTGTCGCCAACGTGATCTACTTCTTCTAGTAGAAAGTGAAACTGTCCTTTTCTCGCATCTTTTCAAAGCTCCGAGAATTTAAATCAACCGCCGCGCCGATGACGTAACGCAGCGACAAAAAATTACGTATGGGAGGTCCTATACTAAGTGAGATCTTGGCGGTGATCTTGTTCCTTCTTTTTCTCGTGGAGACCAATTTATGGCCACGACCGGCAGCTGCGTGCTAGCAATTCCAAGAAAGTCTCCCAACCCCCCTCATGATGAGGCGTATATGTCTGGAAAAGGGGCGCGTAGACGGGCCACCCAACTCCCAACCTAAAGATAAGGGAGCGGAGATCGGTTGCTCTTGACCAGTCGTTCGTGGAAGTTGGCAAATAAATTTCAACTTAGTATCTGCGCCGCAGCATTTATTCCAGCCATCCTGGATCAGGTTTCACCAACCCTCCAATTTATGTATCCCTTAAAAATTTTTTTTGAAGTAGACAACCCTTCGCAATAAGAAGGGAATATTGATCGTAAGTGGATAATGTGTGAACTCACACTGTTTCTAGTTAGGAGTTGGATGGAATATTTAGTCTATCTGGATTATGCCTTTCTAATGGCAGGAATGCCGTAAGAAAATTGCACGTTCCACTGCGTCTCTCGAGAGGCCTGTTCTACTCGCTGATAATCTAACGAGGCTTTAATCGCTCCGGAGGATTAAATTTCAATTGCGATTAGGAACACCTGGAGTAGTAGGCGCACTTCACTTTCACCCGTCTTACGTCGAAAAGGCAAGATTTTCCTGGGTTTTTGCGACGGAGTCGTGCCGGAATCCGGAGCAATCAGGGAAGTGATTAATTAAGCCAGCCCGACAGAAGAGAGGAATGAATTTTCGGTGGGATAGTAGGGCCCTGAGGTCTGTGAGAAAAGTGAAAACTGGAACACACTGCCGGCTGGGATATTAAAGGTGGCCCGACCCGAATCCCTTTCGGAATAAGTGAAAAGGGGAGGTCGTTTCGGGACGGCACTATTGTCAACGTACATCCGGCCCCGCCCGTGGAATACTATGTCATCTATTGTGCCGCTTCTCTCTGGCTACCGTCGAGCACGACGACTGCCCGAAACACGATACTTCTAACACTCCTGCGAACCGCCCGACAATTTATGACTCGGCCAATCAAATATTATGCCACTCTTATTCAACTTAGTACTCTTCCAGTCCCTCCAACGTATTCTCATTAACGAATTGGAGAGGTCTTTTGCATTGGCATCAGAGTGGCAAGAATTCGCCGCTGGGAAACGCGGTAGATCTATGCGGACAATGTTGCCGGGGTCCAATTAAGCGCGCAGATTTCAATAGTTAATTAGCCGTGTCTGGGAGATTGCGCAAGCGAGAGCGGCCGAGAGCCACGCGTAAGAAACTGGGTGGAACATTTTTCCGGCTGGCAAGCGCGACAGGTGAGACATTTCCTCCTTCGCTCGCAACGCGCGTTTCCTGCGATCGAGATGCGAGGACAGGGCCGCCCGTTCACCTATGTGCCGAGTGTCGCGCGCGCACCACCGCTTATTAATATTAATACACACGCTTTAAGAGAGAGAGCACAACCCGCTTCTGTAGCGCCATTAGTCTCCATTTGAAACAGCCGCCTCTCCTCCGCTGCTTGCTCGGCTACCTTCTAATACGCGCGGCGTCTCTACAACTTACAAGCGCCGCATTTACACTTTCGTCATCCGGTGCACAAGCTCCGAACAAGCCGAGCACCTGTTACGTTCTTATTAAAGGCGCTCCGACGTCGATGACGCCCAGGATTTCCGAAAGCAATGATTCTTAGCCGAAATAAAACATCGAATTACAGAATAATAATGTTTTTAGTATTATAAAGAATATTATTATGGGAAAAATAAGAGGGCAATAAAATTCTAAGTTAAAAATGAGAGATTTAAGAAGTTTTCGTTTGAAAAATAATATTGAGGATGTTCTGGGATGCTGGCACAATGTTTACATGCGAGCACCGTTGCCCCTCGGGAAGCAGGAGTTCAGGAATTCGTGGGGATAGTCTGGCGAGCGTCTCCAACGACTTATTGATCGCGATACTCCCCCAACGTCTGTGCGACGGATTGCCCGGGGGATGTTCACCCTGCCGGAGGCCGGAGCAAACGAGGGTTGGCTCCCCGAAGTCGCTGAGGGTGCAGAAGCAGCGGCGACGAGTTCATGCACAAGTGCCACTCGCTGCTTTTCCACCCAGACACTTTGGCGCACCTTCCACGTTACACGAAAACCGGATTTTACACGTTAGTACGAAATGAATGAGAGCAGCTCGACCCTCTGCAGATTTCCTTTGGGGATAGAATGATTGCGCTGTCGGGAAAACACTTGGTGCCTCTCATCTCGAAAGGCTACTTCCACCGAGAAATCTCAGTGCTAATTGGGATTAATTACAAGGAACAATCTTTAAGCGACAGATCTGATACGTTGACTTTGAATGCTGTGACATGTTTTATCGCTTTTCTAGTTGTTTCAACCTATAATTGTGGGAGGAACAAGCGATAATGATTTGGAAATGACTCGGTGGATTGCCTTTCGATGAATAGCTAATTTCTCTTATTAACATATTATCGCGGCGCGAGCGGTGCCTTCCAAGTAGTCGACTGGTGTCTTATTATATTCTATGCAAAGCTCACTTCCCACGCTGTGCGGTGCGTTTAAGTACCGCCGCCGCCGCCGCCGCCGCCGCTACTCTCGAGAACTCTCCGGAGAGAATCTCCCTCGGCAAGAGTACGCTCTCGGCCGAGTGCGGCCGATCTCTCTCCCGCCGTGAGAAAATCTTTTTTACGCCACGGAAACTTTTCATGCCCCGGGAAAACGCGCTGAATGACTGCCTGGCTGAGAAGAGGCCGAAAGACTTTTTTCTATGGCTTTACCTGTCTAACAGCCGTTTCTTTTGCCATGGACTACTGATCGTATCTACGCTCACTCTCGAACCCGCAATCGCTAAGAGTTTGTTGTGTCTATTCTTCGACAAAAATTATCTTAATTGCTACCTGCTTTTTTCTCTCTCTCCGTTAATAGCGCAAGGCACGCGACGATCCTTTAGAAAGCTGTACAGTATCGAGAAACAGTAGAACACTGTCATACAGCGAGCGTTCAGTGCTCGACTTGACAAATTCCTTCGAATTTCATTGGTTGTTTCCACTTTTTCCAAGCTTTCTCAACGTTTCAAGGACTGAAACTTTGTAGAAAGTGTTTTTTTGCATCGAGGAAAACGTAGAAAAAATTCCAGAGCCCTAGCTCAAAATTCATTTTTTCGCAAATTTTTTAAGGCATACCCCTTCAAAAATTTTCGATTTTTCGAAGGTTCTGGGACCGGGACGAACGCTTGATTTTTCGATTGTCCGTGTCTCAAAACGGAAAAAAAACATAAATGTTGTGGGGGTAATGCCGGAATTCTGCCTAAAACACGCGGAAAACCGATCTGGAATATTTCATTTCAATGGTTTTTGCCATGTTTTTTTATCTTCCCGACCTTTCCCGGGGCTGAAACTTGGTGGGGAATGTTTTTTTGCATCGAGGAAAGTGTAGAAAAAATTCCAGAGCCCTAGCTCAAAATTCATTTTTTCGCAAATTTTTTAAGGCATACCCCTTCAAAAATTTTCGATTTTTCGAAGGTTCTGGGACCGGGACGAACGCTTGATTTTTCGATTGCTCGTCTCTCAAAACGGATAAAAAACATCAATGTTGTGGGGGAAATGCCGGATTTCGACCTAAAACACGTGGAAAACCGATCTGGAATATTTCGTTTTCACGGTTTTCCTCATGTTTTTTATACTTCCCGACCTTTCCCGGGGCTGAAACTTTGTAGAAAGTGTTTTTTTGCATCGAGGAGAAAGTAGAAAAAATTCCAGAGCCCTAGCTGAAAATTCATTTTTTCGCAAATTTTTTAAGGCATACCCCTTCAAAAATTTTCGATTTTTCGAAGGTTCTGGGACCGGGACGAACGCTTGATTTTTCGATTGCTCGTGTCTCAAAACGGAAAAAAAACATAAATGTTGTGGGGGTAATGCCGGAATTCTGCCTAAAACACGCGGAAAACCGATCTGGAATATTTCATTTCGATGGTTTTCCCTATGTTTTTTTATCTTCCCGACCTTTCCCGGGGCTGAAACTTTGTAGAAAGTGTTTGTTTGCATCGAGGAGAAAGTAGAAAAAATTCCAGAGCCCTAGCTCAAAATTCATTTTTTCGCAAATTTTTTAAGGCATACCCCTTCAAAAATTTTCGATTTTTCGAAGGTTCTGGGACTGGGACGAACGCTTGATTTTTCGATTGCTCGTCTCTCAAAATGGAAAAAAAACATAAATGTTGTGGGGGAAATGCCGGAATTCTACCTAAAACACGTGGAAAACCGATCTGGAATAATTGATTTTATCTAATTCTGACCGTTTTTTCCATATTTTCCATACTTCCCGATATTTTCCGGGGCTGAAATTTGGTGGGGAATGTTCTCTTGCATCAGGAAAGAAGTGATATAAAAACCAGAGGCCTAGCTCAAAATTAATTTCTTCTTCCTCTTCATAGGGGGAGTTTTTGCGCTCTCTGACCCTAGGCAATTTTCCATGTGGACTGGCACACCAATCGCGTGCATCACAATCAATCAAACCACTGAGACTCGTTGATCCCAAGCGCGACGATTGATTGATTCTCAATCGGGGGGTCGCACGCAATTGGCAAACAAAAAGGAAGGCATCGACTTTTCCAGATGACATGACTGAAATCTATCCTCAACTACATCTGGCATTACTCGAGTGAAGCTCGGGCGGAAATAGCCGCATTTAATATCGAGCTTTCGACAGGCGGGCTTAAATAAATTCGGGTGACAGGCACCAGTTGCATCAAGCGGCGCGGCGCGACGAGAGCTCTAGCAAAGTGTTTGCTCAAGTGTTGGATTATGAGCTAACGGCACTCTCAAAGTGGATCGGCCCTGCCAGGGATATATGTTTGGGATTCGGGAAATGGGAGCCACTCGAACTCCCCGAGGAACGTAATACGCGCTATCACTTCTGTAAAGTGTGTCGAGAGGAGGAGACTCGAGTTTAAAGTCGAAATAAGGAAAGGCTGAGGTACATACTCGAGAATCCCGGGAAGAGGAAAGCTCTCGAGGCAACGTCGTCGAACTCGAGCATAACAGTACTCCTTGGCTGTAATTAATTCTCTGCTAACCGAGAATCCACAATCTAGAGAGCTCCTCGCGGCCTGACCTTAATGAACGAGAGCGTAGATTCGCGAAATCTCCGCTCATTTCTAGCCACACTGATGCACTCTTCACTGAGATAGATCCTATGTGCAGCGGATGCTGAAGTATACGGGCGGAGAAAGTCCGAGCGGATGAAGAGGCAGGCTGGGCCAAGATAGGCTTAATAGATCATTCCGCCAGTCAATTCAGGGGACGAGCTATCCTCGCCATGGAAGAGGACTGTCCATTTTTCGACCTTACTCTCTCAGGATATGCCTGTTATCCGGCGGAATCAAATCGATCGAAAGTAGGCTGAATTCTACCAGTCTCTCATAAGCACAGTTTAATTCCGATATTCAAGCATGATTCAAACCTTGATCGGCGCACTTTAACATAATTCCGGACGCACTAAGATCCCACTCGGATCGAGATAGCAGCGATTATTACACCGACAAATCGGAGACTGCTTGGATTCTCCGCTGACTGGGTCAATGGGAAATATAATAGATCGTTACATCAGCCGCGTCCGGAGTTTCCAACGAGGCTTGCCTGCCTTCCTTCGATCCTTTTGTAATCGGAGAACACTGCCTTTGCAGAAACTACCGACGATAGATAGGCCAGCGTCTGAGTAATAACTATGGCTAGGAGCACTTTATTACAATTCATAGATAGCAGATAAGAACACTCGTAGAAAAGTTGCGAGGAAATTGCGAGAAGAATTGAAAGTTGTGTGATGTTGATTCTAGAGTTTCCGGGGGAAAAGTTTCGAGTCATTACAGAAGGCAGTAAACAGTGGACTGGAAGTTTAAGCAAGATGAAGAAGAAGATCAACGTTGGTACTGAGTCATGTTTTGGTGCGGAGTCATTGTGGAACTGTTCGAATGACGGATAGGTGCGTTCCTCTGCGGGCAGAGTCAAGATCATCCTAAGCTACCAGATGTATAAATGACTCGGCTCCATTGTCCCCCGACTAATTTCTTACGAGGTCTCGAATTTCTTGTGCCCCGAGACAATCATTTCTAGCCGACGACGCGACGACGGTCACTTTCGTTCGTCGACCTCGGACCGGCTCGTCTGTTTTCGAATTATGAAACTGTCTCGAATTTACGAAATTCGTATGCAGTCCGGCTGCTCTAATTCGTCAAAAGTGTCTGCCACTTTCTAAACATGTAGCAGTGGCGCGCTGTTTCACTTTCTCGTGATCCAGAAAGCCCGGGCTGATTCTCGACGCAACTGCCGAGAGAAAACGAGTCGCGGAGTATGCGGAATTCAGGGGAATCAGCGACGAAAATGATCGATGATAAAGCTATGATTAGACTGGGAAGGATTTCTAAAAGGGGAAAGAATGAAAATTGTTCACTTGGAAATATATGAATCTCACTTGCCGGAAGGGATTTTATGAGATTGTGACTCGTTAGTGACGATGACTGCCTCTCTCACGGTGAAAATTTCCTCGAGGGCAGACAATTTGCCATTCCAATCTGGCGATATTACGTGGGTGCGAGGAGTATGATAAGGGGTTATTTCCACCAAATAAGGGAAAATCTCGATGCAGTAATGCCGCTATAAAGCCAAGTTAACCCAGATCTTTTATCCCCTTTTCCATAAGAGCCATGGGTCAGCCGATAACAGCCACTATTCCATAAACCCAACCTGATATCTTCCCTCCTCGACCATACAAATGTTCCTGCGAGAACTTTCAACCATTCCTCATCCTCGGAGGACACCCAATTTCGCGAACAATACTCCCAATTGAAGAAGTGCGAAAAGCAAACTATCGGTGGAAAGTTGGCAATGTAACTCTCGGCGGGTTTCTCGCATGTTACACAGACACATACGTGTTTCCATCGAATTTTTCCAACCCAGAAACACAGTTCGAGTGCACGTGCACTGCGCGGCGGAAAACTCTCGCGGCGCCGCCGTACATTTACACGTGTGGAAGTTTCTCCTTTCTCAGAGGAGCTATCAGAGATGTTGGAACTTCCTCTCGAATTCGAGGAATCGCTGATCTACGAGCGGAATGTGTATCGTTAATCCCGGCGGACGCCAATAATCCGGTCAATGATTTCCCAGGCCGATATAGAACAGTCGAGGGATGAAGTCACGCTGCTCCCATTTGCATTTCCCCTTCATTAGGATAGGAGGAGCGCGTTCCCTATTAGCCTCGGGTTCGCTCACAAATATTAATTAATGTATCGCCGAGATAAAACCGCTCGTGCACCGGTACATTAAGACATTAGATATCAAAGCGATACTTATTCGGAAGCATATTGGATTCCTTAACGGTGCTGCTTCCACTGATACTAATATAAGAAACCAGTGATCATTTAAATTACCTACGAGCTTGCTCCATCAAGCGAATAATTACAACTCTTTTAAATTGATAAGTTCTCTTAAATTCAATTTATTAAACAAATCTAGCAAATGAAATTGATGCTCTAAAATTATTGTGCAATCAAACTGATTCTCTTATGATTGAATTATTAATTAGTAGCAGTTGCGAATGAACTTGGCAGTGGTGAAATGAGTGGGTTTCTCGATTTCGTGAGGAAAGTGAGGGAAAAGTCTGTCGAGGAGGAGAGGAGTGTTGGCGGTGCTGGCTCGGTAACGGCACTCGTCGCGCGCGTCCAGCGTCCCTTCTGTCCTTGTCTGGCGGGCGCTTTCCTCTCTCACTTTCCGCCTACCTTGAGGAGGACTCTCCTTCTTCGGGCACGCGTACGCACACTGCTGCTTGCAAGGAGAAAGAAGGCTCCGATCGAGGGAGCGACCGGTTTGGTACGTACGCCGCGCCGCCCGGAGCGGAGAACACGCGTCAACGAACGACACAACGGTACATACACACAACGCGATCATCCTCTTGTTTCGAGGAGGTCCGCCTCTGTTTTACCTCCTTCTACCCTGACCTCCCCACTTATATCGATGATCCCAACCTCCCATCCCACCAGCCAATACCTTTTTAATCCTTGCCAATCCATTTATATTCTCTCGCCCAACTGTTTATTTAATGTCAGATTTACTCACTGATGAGATATTATTTATGAATGGTAATTGAGGTCTGCCAGTTTCACCCTGACCTCCTCATAATCGATAATTGCAACCTCGCCATGATTCAATATTTTTTAATTGTTTCAAATCGATTTATATAGCCTGACTCAACGGTTTATTTAATCCCAGATTTATTCGGCGATGAGATATGATTTAATTGCTGATTGTCTGACGAGTGATTTTATGAGGGAGGGATTTTTTACCCGAAGGGAGTGCTCCTTGAAGAGCTTTCATCAAAGCTTTGCTCGGATTAGTCAGAGGGTGACTACTCGGGGTGCCCTACGAGCGAGCGTCTTCTGAATCACTCTCCCTCTCGGGGGAGACAAAGTTCCGGCGCCCACTAGTTTTAGACACGATGCTCTCCCACAGGAAAAGAGAGAGGAGAGCAGACAAGGGGGGAGAAGCCAGTCCATTTACAAGGGAATTTAAATAGTGCTCAACACTTGTCGCACAAGACTCGATGCCAGTGCAAACAAGCCTTTGTCCGGCCGGAAAACAAACTGAATTTCAAGATGGGGTCACTGAACGATACTTCCCACTGTCTTATTTCGCCCGATTAGTTATCGCTCGACTCTAAATCTCGGACTTATCTATTGGTTCAATGTCTCCTCTAATCAGTAGGCGCGACGGCTTTTCGGAGATAGCCGATTGATAATTCGATTTTAAATATTAATAAGAACATCGACGAAACTGGTTCCACTCGCTCTGTGACATTCTATTACGATTCTAATATTCCAACTCGATATTAGAGGTGAACTACTATCGGGGAGCTCTCCAAATCGAGATGTAAATGAGTGGTAAATGCCTAATAGATCGCTTTCCAAATCGAATATTAAATTGTTCGGGCTCATTTCAATCTGCCGGGATTAATGCAGAAATCGGGGCCTGCTAAATTCGGCGAATATACCGCTATGCCTTTCACGGCACCTTTTCCTCCGTTGCGATTCGCCGGTAGTCATAACGACGGAGAACTAGAAGCGGACGCAATCCGCGCCAAAGAGAAGAAGAGAGAGAGAGCTTTACAGTTACTTCCTTTTCGCCCTGCCGGACAGAATAATACTGGTTGCGCAACAATCGGTAAAACTTGGGGCTTGAAAAGCCCGCGGAGAAAAACGGCCTGTCGCACTCTCCCACACGCGGCGGCGGCGGCGCACGCATTAGCCCGACGGATTGGATTTGCATGGGCCGGGATCGGTGATTGTCATGTTAATCGGCGGCGGCGGCGGCGGCCTGCTTTCCAGCGGATGCTGGACAGTTATGAGTCAGTGGTGAAGTCGGCGAATTCGACGAAAGCCGAGCGGCGAGGTTCGATTGGGGAGTCTCTAGCCTCGACTGATTTCACTCGGTATTTATAGAAGAGCGCCGAGAGAAAGAGAGAAGAGGGAAGAGAGAGAGGAGAGAGACTGCATCCACGTAAACATTGACGGAATATCGCGGAGAAGTTGTGCAGGCGGATAAACGCCAGGATAAACACCGGCGACGTCTCGAATAATGACTACAACCGGGAGCGCCGTGAATTGGAGCGAGAAACTTCGCTCCTGTCACACCGACGAATTATCAAGGTAAACAGAGTCTCTCGTGAAAGCAATTAATTTTGCCTTTATATTTGCGACTGGCCGCACGCGCTTCTCCTCCTCCGACGACGACGAGCACTTTTTTCTCTCTCCACTCGTAGAATGTTTGCCACTCTCTTCCACACCAGTTGAATTCATTATTCAAAATACACTCGTGAACATAATTCATTTACTTTTTATCAGTGGACAGACTTTTAGGAACGACGAAAATATTTGATTTCTTTTTTATTTCACGATGCCGCATTAACTCGTTTTTGAAATCGTCCGTTAAGTCGAACGACTGGTCGCGAGAGTGTGTCAGGAAATGACGGGGATTGCCAATTGGCGGCGGAAATACGATAGAACGATGCTCGGAGGATAATTGAGAAAACGAGGGGGGGCTCGACGAATTCCGGGGATCGAGACTCGCTCGGTGCCGGCGCAGACGGAAGGGTATCAATCTGCGAGTGTCAACAGACTCATTTCGCCAGGCGAACTTCCATGGCTGCCACCAGAACCACAAAGGATGGTGTTCTAACGGAGCAACTATTTACGCGTCCGGCCGGAGAAACGTCTCGTGTTACGATTTAAACGGCCATCTATTATAGATTGCGGACTGTAATCGCCCATCACTGCGTTTGCATTTATAGAACGCGGCTGACACACGCATACACTAATGTCCCCGACGTTTCTCGAATCCAAACGGTCGCTCATGTTGTTTGCAAAGAATTTCGTCTTCCATTTTAGCAAATAATAGATTATTAATAAATCAGAACTAGAAAATTTCGATTCGATCTGATAAGTTTTAGGTAGTGAATAGAATTCTCGAGACGTTTACATCGATCGTTACTCAATTAGAGTACGAAACAGTGCCAGCCGGTTGGCAACTCTCTTACTTCCAGACAGAATTCCGTTACATCAAGGCAGGTAATTGCGCTGGCTAATTTCGCAGATGATCTGATTACGTGCGCGCGATCGGAAGCCGTCGGCGCGCTGACCACTCGCAATTCCCTTCAATCTTTACTCTTCCGATTCTCATCGACTTGCAAATACGATTTTAATCATTTGCACGTCATTTCCTCCCATTATTTAGAAATGACAGTTTAAGAAATAATTAATTTAATTCGATTTCTGTCTTTTCTATGCAATCGCATCGACAGTAAAATTTTCCCGCGATCGATACGACTTTTAAAGGTCCAGCTTTGCCGGAGATGAATCTCAACAGGATCCGTAACACGTTCGAATCTTTGCCTGTCCTTTAAACCTTGCGTGGCAGGTATCATCGAGAACTCAGGTACGAAAGCCTACCTTTAGAGAGGAAGATCCGTGGCTCGGAGTCTGGCTGGCGCGTAATCCACAAGGCGGCCTGTCTCCCGAGAGAAGTTCTTTGGGAGGGATGCCGCTGGAGCAAATCCACAATACGGGGCGGGGGGCAACAGGAAGAGAACCCCGTTGGAGCTGGGGGCTCCCAAGTTCCGCCACCGAGCCACCCAAAAAGAGGCTTCGCGCACTCGGGGGTCAAAGTTGTGTCTACCAAAGGATTCTCCGTGGCCAGTGAGCGCGCGACGACAGTGACAATCTTCTCGAAAGACACTCTCAGCGCGAGCGACAACAACGTGTCCGTCCAGGCTAGGATAAAAAGCTCGACACGGGCGAACTAGAGGAAATATGCGTCGTCGTCGGCCACGAACCAAATGGAAGTCTCTCTCGTGGGGTGTGCGCGCGCGAGAGAGCACTGCGTGTCCTCGTCGGGAAGGCACGAGAGAGCGTAGAAAGAGAGGAGAGCGAGAATAGCGCACGCAAATAGAACCGACCAAACCGGCTTGCCGTCAGGGACTGACGGCCCTGTTCGATCGCTGCGCGCCGTGGACCGTCTCTGCGCGAGCGTCGGCCAGCGTCGAGCCGAGCGAGAGAGAGCCGAGCCCGAAGCCGAGTCCGACACTCGACTACCTCCGGCCAGGTTCGTTCGACCTTTCCCGACACGAGCCACGGCTGCCTCCCTGGAGAACGTAGACTGCCCTCCGGCTCGGCAACCTCGGCGAACTCTTCGCTCGGGTCGAGGACGCTGCCCAGCCTCTCTCGATCTTTTCGCGCCAAGCCGAACCCATCCAGATACTACAACACCATCGCCGCCGCCGCCACCGCCACCTCCCTTCCCTTCACCCCTCACCCTCTACGCCTACTTCGACCAAGTGCAACTGTTTCTTTTAACTACATAATAGACCCGTTTCCCAGACTCTCTTATTCAGTATTGCCATAATGGCAGCTCGTAGAAATGCCACTTGAAACCCTCGCGGAGAACATTCGCCGAACGTTTTGTCCCAATTCTAGGATAAAGCCAGCCAGTCGGACAGGGGGGGGGGGGGGGCAAAAACATTGGTTTGCCAAGGCTGATAAACGCTCTTTATTGTGCCTGTTTACCAGCGCTGATAAGAGGCGTTACGTGGGCCTGGAATTTGCTCCACGACTATGTTTGCCGGGCCGCTGGAATGCGTTCGCTTTTATTGACCCGATAAGAGGGCCACTTCGCGCGAACTGCTTGCTCAGCAGCTGATCTCTCGGACTCCCTGGCACAATGGACCAGTTCCTTGCGATGGCCGATTGCTTAATTAAACTTTGTGCGATTGTGCAAGATTCGTGGCTTAGTTGGTATTCGATGGAAAGACGGGGAAGATTGCAGGATGCTGCTGGTGGAGAGAGAGAGAGAGAGGGGAGATTCGTTTAATGTTCGGGTTGGATGGATGTAGGATGCGGGGAGAGAATGGGCGAGAAGGGTTCTCGGCGCGAGGAAGAAACCAGTAGCAAAATAAAGCGATACTCTCTCCTCTGTTCCTCTAATAATAGAGCAGACAAGAGCGGCGCGCTACCTCCAGATTAAATGCCGTCTAGGAGTCGGCTCTAGAGTCAAGGTCGAAGCGCTCCCGGGCCTCGAGCGAGCTCCCCTTCATCATCCATCCACCGATCCACAATGTTTTCGGACTCCTTGCCTCGCTAATAGCCCGTGAAAATCGCCGCGAGAACACTCGGAAGGTGGTCCCGACACGCATCGACTTTCCATGCGAAATAGAAAGCAACTAATGTCATCGTAACTGCGGTGAAACGCTCCCCAGTAGAGTGGGACCGTCCCTGCCAGACAGTGCAGATGCTACCGTTTAGAATCTAGCGTAGTTTCTCTCGTGAGAATCCCTTTAATTCAATGATCGTAAGTTATAATTTTTCTAGTTGAAAAATCGAATATTCTGCCGGTGGAAAATGAGACATTAAAGGTGTCCGAGTTTTAAAGCATCCGGCAGGAGCTCGAAGGATGCAGAGGGAATAAAACATATTTTTATCCGCAAGGTGCACTGCCTTCTATCATGGCTACCCTTTAACGACTGGAACGCTCGGTTTTACGGCTACGGTTTGCGCGAGGAAACGGTAAACCCGACGGAGATGGAACTCGATCGTTGCCGAGTCTGTTACTTTTTTTTCTCCCTCTCTCTCTCTCGCCATTTTTCTATCGTACTTGTCCCCGTCACTTTTCCTATGGTAAAAATGTCAGGCAGCCTTCGAGAAGGAGCTTGACTTGGAAATGATGCTGTTATCGAAGCAAGCAGTGCTAAATTCTTCATTAGGAGGCACGCGATGGCAATCGAGATGAGAACCGGCAGATTTACAAGGTGGACTTAGGAGGCTAAGTATTAGATCGGGCGACAACAGAAGAAGCTGTTAATCTCGGCGTCGTTGCCTCGCTCGTTATCGAGGCGCGCTATAATCCTGATAACGGGAACGAGCCTCTCCTTCTTCGTAACTCTTCGACTTCCTGCTCTTGACGCCTCACGGTAATGTCGCGCGAGATCGAACCACCAGACACGCCGATAGCCTATTACCGTCGATCCTATCGTTTGACGTTTTCGGATTACTACACTCGAGAATCATTCCGCCCCTTTTTTCCATCGCTACCGGCACGCCTCTTTCCGCCGGCGAGTCTTTAATAATCAATAAATAAACCTAGAATCATCTGCCAATACTCATAGCGAAAGAATTGGATGAAAGTGAAATCTCGAGTATAAAAAGAATTCAGAAGACCACGAATATTTTTATTTATAAATAAGAATCTATTAGAAGATGATTCATTGGAATTCAGTTTTCCGTGAGAGATCTTTGAGCGCTTTAGGGGAGGAATTCCAAAGATCCTCTTTTCTTTTTCCCTAGTATCGGTTTCCCGCGAAGCATCTCTGGCTCTGGTTGGCGCGCGAGAGAGGGGAGAGAGTGAAAGAGAGGCCAAGCGGCGAAACCCAGCATTATCCGCGCGAGCGAAAAAAGGAGGAGTAGGTATTAATATATATTCAGGCGAGATCCCGCCACGGCTGCAGATCATTATCCGGCCGGGGCGAGGACGGATGATCCTTCGAGAAGAAGGTCTCCGTCTTTCGCGTCCCAGCATCAAGATCCCAACTATTGCCCTGGCGGATCGATGTAACGCGAGATTCAATTGGTGCCTGCCACTCTTTTGAACTATGCTCTGTCGAGCTTGCAGGAAAAAAGTCATAAGCCATCGCCGGATGAAAACATCGTCTCGAAAAGACAACAAGCGAACGCCGAGCTTTCCAGGAAGAGCGATTAAAGGAGAAACGAGCGGAATGAGACTTCGCTCTTTCTTCTTTTTTCCCTCCCTCAGTGCCAGACTGGCGTATACACGAATACAAAAATATACTGGGTGCATGCAGAGCACTCGCGCGCGCGCGCGCGCGCGTCCCCTTTCTCGATGAGGTGCGTGTCTGCAAACAGTCAGGACGTCGGAAATATCGAGGCTCCTGTGCACCGGCGGCGGACACACACGCGCGCCTTCACACACGCGGACGATAGAAGGGTCTGCCGAGCGAAAGGTTTCGACAATGAGAGACGGGGGTTGAAAAAACCAGCCACGCACCAGGCATACACGGTGGCCAGGAATACCTCTTCTACTTTCAATGATCCAACAACAATTACACAACCAATAAAATACATCTAAAATAATTCCTCAATTCTAATAATAATATAATGATATTCTAACTATAAGTTCGAAATTATTTGATATAGAAGAAAGGTTTGCGAATTGTGGATGAGGGGACTTTGGAAACACCGTGTATGTGGGTGCGGGGAGGGTCGAAATTATCCCGGAGGAGTGGAGAGGAGGTTGGTTGTGGGCTCTCGCTTTAAATTACAACCAGGAAGATGGTCGAGGCCCCGGAGCCCCCGACCCTCCTCCTCCCGACCATCTGGAGCCTTTGTTTCAGGCTCGTCCTTCCCCAAGGCACGCGATGCGTACGCGTCTTCTTCCTCTCTCTCTCTCTCGACGTATCTCTCGAGAGAACTAAAAGAGAACCTCCTCCTATCTTTCTTACTACGAAAGACAGAGCGAGAGAGAAAGAGAGTCCTGCCAATGGTAGAACGGCGAAGAAACAAGATTGTTCACTGTCCTTCCTCCCTCTGTACCAGGAGTACACAACTACTAGGATCCTTCGAGCCCTTCTTGCCGCGGCTCACGCTAATTGCTTTAATTGCTGAGGGAATGCCAGCCGCACCACGTGCAACTCCACTCCGCCACTGTGTTTTGCCCTGGTTAAAAGGGAAACTCCTACCACCAGAAATCTCTCGCTTCGTTGCCTTCCAACTCTTTTTCAACAATATCCCCTCCACTCCAATGTATTTCTAATGATAGTGCTTTCGAATGGATTTCAGTCTTGGTTTGTTGTTGGTGTGTGCTGAGGTTTGTGGTTGTATTAATTTAGTGAGTGAGAACTCACTGAATCTTAAAGGTCCTGCGTTAACAGGTTGGACTAGATTTTATGCTTCGCCGAGTGGAGCTTTGATTTAAGTTATTTATTAGTGAATATCGATTGTACCGATAGGGGAATTCGTTACTCGCAAGTTTTGCTGGATTGCCGCGAATACCAATGGCAGCAGCTCGATTAAATCTGGCCCCGACTTCGCTTTACGCTCGCGTGAGCCATCGGAATGAAGCTATTTACCTGTGGCCCGGCATTAATCCTGACTCCATTGTTCCATTAGTCGAGGGAATTGCGCAATGGTGAATGGTTTATAATTGCGATTGAAAGAAACCAGCGTGCTACGATTGATTAGTTCCTCTTTGATAGACGTGAATTTGATCGATTGCAGTAAGTTGGCGCAAGGCACATTAATGAACTTTGATGACCTTTTAGAATTTAAGTTAAATAAAATCTGTATTGAATTAAATAATAAAATATATAACAATCATGATTAAAGAATTCTTTCTAATAGGAAGGAAATGAGAGTGCGCCGAAAGGAGCATCACTTTGAAAAGCAGAGGAGCAGTTTTAGAAAGACGGCTCGCGTGCCGTGTCGAGCGCAGCGTGATACGCATTCGTGCGGGCGCGTGTGTGCCCGATTGGCAAAGAGCAAGAGGGTCCATTTGACATTCTAAGCATTGGAGAGCGGCGCTTCGCAAGCGGCATTTCGTGATCCCCGGCCGCGCCGAGAGAAACGGTAGTTGTGTGCCGAAACTATCGTTCCTCGAGACTGCGGAATGCCAGCGCGACACGCGCGTCCACACGACCAGCACGCACGCGGCATCCTAATTCCTCCTCCGGCAGTGTTGTTGCTCCTGTTGTTACTACTACGGCTTTCCGAGACACTTTCTAGCGTGTCCTTTGAAAGAGATGGCCGAGAAAAGGATTTCGGACGCACGAAAGTCAAACGAAAGTGATCTCGCAACAACAGCACGCGCACCGTTATACGTGAGACTGACGGCTTCGAACTTGGATTCCACTGATTCCAGATTCACGTCGTGATTTTGCGATGAAAGCGAGCGGGCGCCGCCGCGCCGCCCTGTTTCACGGACTCTAATCGCGCTCGGAACTTTTTATTTATGCCGCACTTCACTTCGCCGAGTCAACTATTACGACATCGGCGTGGTTTGATTGAAATCTAATGACGATTTAAATACATTTGATGTAATAATGCGTGGGTTATATTCGATTACGTGGTAATTAGTAATGATTTCGATGGAATTCTGAGGCAATGCGAAAAAGGAGTGCGAGTCGAGCGCGAGGTAACCGAACGCCGGCTGGAAAAAACGCGATCTAAAATTTCATTGATCGTGATATCGATCATTCAGTCGAGACACACGATACCGGCTACCTCTCCGCGTGCACACGCCCCCTCTCATTGAGCTTGTTATTACTAGCCGAGTTTCGTTTGCAAGTTGTAAAGAAACACTACACCTGAAATACTTTCACGATGTGTATATCGGACGGTGGCGCGATCGCCTCTCTTTCAAGAACAAGCCACTTGGCAAATCATTCACTTTTTATTCGCTGCCACTCGAAATAATTCAATTGAAGAAAAATCCTATTTTATCCAACTTTCGCTTTCAATGAATAGCAAAGTGTTTTAGAGTCCGTGCAAAAAAATAGAGAGCTAGGATTGCCAGGATTTCCAAGAGGAAGTGGGACAAAGATCGACTAGTCATTCGTAAAGTCCGTTTCCGGAAAATGTTGCCTGGCGAGGCACGCACTATTCAAAGAGCAGTCCCTGCAAAGGGATCTTAGTCAATGCGGTGCTAGCGATGCGTCCTCGAAAGAGAGGAGCCTTACAAACCAACCAGCAGTACAAGCGAGGCCCGGCATTTTTCCATGTAATCTCCATTTACGCCGAGGGTCGTCTGTGCCTTTGCTGCTCGCCGTTTCCTCGGCTTTACAACTCCAGGAATTTGCATTAATCCGAAAATGGTAAGCGTGCGCGTACCGATTTTTACAAAACACCCCCCATTCGGCTCGGCTCGCCTCGAGTTCCGAGATTATAACGAGTCTAATGGCCAGTAACGACGATCCGCCAATCCGATGGCGAGACTTCGAAAGAAAATGTTAGTAGGGCAGAACTTCCATTAATCAAGTCTGCCCACCCTTCGAGCTAGTTATTTACTACAGCAAAGTCTTATACGTCTCCCTTTTTACAAAACATATCTATTTTGTCTTTGAAATTAATTGCATTCACTTTAATTCAATAATCCTGTTGGAGATCTACGAATCTACCATTCATTAATGAATAATTCTAGGATAGATTTAAAATAGTATGAAAATTCGATAATCTCGAGTTGGTAACTTTGAGTAGGGAATCAGCGTGGGTTTCGGAAAAGAGAGTACTTGGTTCGGACACCTGCTGATCTCGGTCTGGCAAGTCTCGGCGCGCGGCGAAGAAAAAGAAAGAAAGAAAGAAAGAAAAAAAAACTCGGCCGCCTACGTCGCGCCACCGGGTGATAAATTAATTGCACGAAATCTGAAAGTGCGCAAAGGGGATCCGGCGCACTTATATGCGCGCGTACACACACGTGTATAGAGCTACGAATGCGCGCGAGTGGCCCCGCTGGAATGATTAATGGCCGGCTGGCTGGCTGGAGTGCAGTGGTACAGCCGGATAATCCAGAATCCTGGTGAACGGTTACACGCCACTCGAGCGATACTTGAAAATCGCAATATAACCGCGTGCGCGCGCGCCAATTGCCTCGCCGGCTATTTATATGTCGTTACAAATTAAGCGTTTGTCGAGCAGAACGCACGCAACTTTCCTGCCGCGCGAAAAGGGGTGGATTGTGCGGGAATATCTCTCTTTTATTTTATTAAAGTCTCTAGTTGATAATAATAAATTATGAATAAGATAACTTGTGCAAATACGGAAATAGTTTGATATTTAATATAAACTGTTTCAATTAATTGATTAGGAATCGTTCCTTAAATAAATTTCTGATCTACCAATAAGACTGTTGGAGAGTAATGACTCGATAGGACAAATCCGCGAGAATCGTAGTGTATTACGGGAAGCTCTACCGCACGAGTATTTGCGACACGCGAATTTTGGCGCCGGCGAGCATTAGCCCCATTACGCCCCGACGATTTTAATGCCACCCTTGTACGGATTCGACGGGAGGACGTTCGCGCGACCATAATAAATCACCCCATCCAACACAAACACCACACTCAACAATTTCCTAAAATTCAGTACAAACCAGCATTATAAATAAAATCAGTTTAAAATCCTCGCAAGATCAGAGGGCGGGAAAATCGAGCAATAGCGACTCTTAAATAAGAAGCTTAAGAAGATTGGGAGTTCTGAAAGGCGGGTGCGCGCGAGGCAAAGGAGATATGGGAATGGGCGAGTGGAATCGGCGATATAGATGGGTTGGATGGTGTGCGAGAGGTGGGCATCCCGAAAAGGCCGGCCAATGGCGAGGGGTTAAAGGAGAACTATTCGGGTCCGGGGCCAATTTGCGAGTGAATAATACCGAGGCGGATAGACGCGCTCTGCTCGCCTCTAATAATACCGCAATGATAATTATAGGGCCTGATACGCGCACATATGACTTTCCGGCCATCTATCCAAAACTCGCAGAATCCACCAACGAGTTCCACCTGCACGCGCCCGCCCGGATATATGCATATGCTCCCGCTAGCTTTCTCTCCTCTCTCGTCTCTCGCTCGCTCTTTCGACGGGGATTACTCACGCGCGGCCTCCGCAGGGTGCATTGAAATAGAACGCTTAGTCAGAGACGTCACCAGGAACTGCACTCGGGGGAGTCACCGACTACTCACCATCCATACATTCGCATTCTTCCGACACTTTGTTACGCGCGGAGCACCTCTGCGCCGCACCGCGCCGCGCCGCGCCGGGTGCACACGCTCGCCGACAAACAACCCTGCCAACCCCCTCACTCCCCTTTTTTCACAGAAAAGAACCGGCGACGCTCCCATCCTATTGTAAACACCCGCCCCAGACACCCACTTCATTAACTCGCTGCTAAGATCGACGAAGTTTTTTAGTGATTAGAGTGATTGCTTGAGATTAGAATGGAATTCTCACTTGGGAGATAAGAGAAGAGATTGTAGTATTATTTCTGAGTGCTGGAATTAGTAAAGTTCGCGTTGGCAGATATTAGTCACCGTTTTGTAGGTCGTAATATAATTCAGGGTGGAGAAATAATTATTTTCTGCCTGTGGCAGTGGTTTTTGTTAATAATAACGAGTGAAATACTTGGGGAAAAATCGATAGAAGGGAGAAAGGGGAGTCCTATGTATTTCTAATGCTTTGTGAAAATAGAACCCCAAGAAGCAGAGTGGCGCAGTGGAAGCGTGCTGGGCCCATAACCCAGAGGTCCGTGGATCGAAACCACGCTCTGCTAGGTTCTAACTTTTTGCAACTTTCTTTTTTAAATCGAACCCCACTCATTTATTTCCTGTCTACAATTATTCCCGGCCGACGAGATTCTCCGAGGACACTCGGAAGAAGAAAGGAGAGTGAGGGAAGAGTGCTGTTTTTAATTCCGGAGGGGGAAGTCATTTAAATTGCCAGCTGGTCGAGATTTGCATTGCCGAGGGACGTACACACGGTGCGAGCGCGCTCAAGTACCGTAAGATGCACAAGACAACACGTAACAGGCGCGTCTTACATGCCAGTGACGCGACGACACTGTAATTCTCGGTGTCACTCTCGACGATAAAAAGAGCCTGCCGGGTTCACGAGTTCAGTGGAGTTCACGGATACAGAATTCGAGACCTCGTTTCACTCGCAAGCTTATCTCGAAATATTAATTATAGCAAGTTAATAAAATCGATGCCAGGAACTATTAATCAAAGGATAGTCGTATTATTTAATATTTATTAAAATAGAAAATTTGTATAAATTAATTTATATATAAAATAATATTCAGAAAATGTTGCTGGTTGACTGCAATTAATTAATTTGCCCGACTATAGTCATTATTTCCTACTGACTCTTATATTGACTGAGGAACTGGTGTTTGCCAAGCGAGTATATCATATCGGCGTACAAAAGCACTCGACTCGACGAGGATCGGAAGGCGAATTGTGTCGCGTGTGTCCCCTTACCGTTAAGGTGGACCTCGAAATTTTCGAGTACACGCACCACCTCCTGTTCCGCCCACGCACACCGCATGCCACTGGGGAACAAAAGCCGCCGAAATAGCGGTTGCCCTCTGCACGGCGAGGAATGTGTCGCGAAAAGTTCTTCTGCGACGCCAGGCATTAAAAAAAAAAGCGAGTGTTCAACCGTTGACCGAAATATTTTCCCCGCTATTTTCGAGGAGCCGAGAAAAGTTCGCTTTCTTTTTCGGAAAACAATATAAAGTAAGGTATTCGATGATTATTGCTTTCGACACAAAAAAGTGTGTGGGAATTGGATGGAAAATAAAGCGGAGAAGCCTTTTACAATGAGACACGAGTGCTGAGTGATTCTAATAGGAACTGCACACAGCAGGACTTTATGGAGTTCTAATAACAGATCAAAACCGAGCAAGCCTGTAAATATGAAGCGAGCGCAAGGTCAATTGGTCGGAAAGCACGCGCTCCTCGCATCGTAAATTTAAGTCTTGCTTTGAGGATATGGTTCGCACGAGAAAAACAGGAGATTCCCCCGCCCCGCCCCGCGACGCCTGGGTTACTTGTCGCCGGAGCAAGAGATTCGCTAAGTGACGGGGAACGCGTCCCGAGAAGATTTACCAAAAATACCACTTCCCACTTTATGGCCGGCATCGAATGACTGCCGTAAACTCAGAATGAATGCAATCAACCTCCAAACGCCCCGATTGTTGGGGCAATACGAACGCCCGGTAACTCTCGGCAGAAGCCCACACTCTTCGGAAGGTCGAAAAAGACGCGTATCTCTCGGACTTTACGCACTCAAATAAAGAGGCACAATGGTCGCCAATGGACGCCATAGATTGCGTGGGAATGACTTGATTCTCGAAGATTCGATAGCCGAATTATTCATCTTAAATCTAGCACCTATCATTGAAGTATCTACTTCAATGCTCACACAATTGAAATTCAATCAGAAATCCCGCGTAATAAATCCCCATAACTTCCAACATTCAATTATCAGAAAGTTATATAAGTGCGCATAAAAATCAGTGTAACAATGCATGGACGACATGTTCCCAAAGTGGAGGAAGAACAGTGGCTGAAATCTTCCTACCTTTTTCTCGTTCCGGCTGCTCGCCCGGCGACGCCAGTTCCATAAAATCCAAGGGCACTGAACACTGACACTTTTAATCACTGCTTTTCCCCGGCACTCGCGATATTTCACTACGAAATAGCGAATTACCGGGAGACGCTATTCCGACGCAACAGGTACAAACAAGCGCGAACAGGAACACTAAAGCGCCGGGGCGCAGGCGCGTGGCGTCGAGGAACACTAATACGTCGGTATGCACTACTGTGTGACGCATACCGGCGGCGCTGCATTGTGTTACTACGGGGTTCAGAAATATTCGGTACATAAATACTAATATCTTATTTCTTTAATGAAGACAGACATTCACGTTCAAGATAATTAATAGGAGCTATTTATCTTTAAGGACAGTTGATTTTTCCATAGGTTAATTGTGTGTTTCAGTATTTCGGTTGCTACTTTTTCGGAACCCTCACATTCCACTTGAGTAGTATCTCGTCGATCTCCGGGCAGTTGCATCGTTTAGGGACGCGGTTGTGAAAGGGGTTATTCTCCGGGTGAATCTTACGTATCAGTGGAATCCAACTCTATGAAAAGAAGAAGGGGACATTCTTCCGTGGGCTTCGATTACTTTGCCGGAGGATTGCGTGCGCAAATGTCATGGCACGCCGGAGATAACCTGTTCCTCCAATTGGCGAGGTGTGGAATCTTCGATCGATCGATCAGAGGCCAAAGGTTCGGTGAGTCTGTCATCCGATTTAGCTTCTTTTCTTTTCACTTTGTCCGTGGATATTGCGTGCTTGGCTTGAACCCCGACAAGAGCCAAATGTCGTTTTCCAGCCGTTGCTATTGACTCGATTGAGTACAGGTTACCGCGACCGGCTAGTATCATCGTTCGTAATACGATACCCCGAGAAAACACTGATCCGCTGCCGTTACACGCGACACAAACTCCTCTCAGGACTTAGATTTACGTTCTTTAATGAGAATCCGATTTGAAGAGACCACGTAGAACCTAGGAATTTGTCTGATAGGGCTTTGATCGAAGACTAAACAATTGGGACAAGGATAAATTGGCGCAGAGGGCAACACTTTCCAATTTCTTGATGTGTGCTAATCACTCGAATGAAAGACTGTATTGCTGACATTTCGAATCGAGAATAAAGACACGTGTTGCGTCTTATGGCAACTCGATAAGCGGGATTCTAGGCTGACAGGATTAGCATTCCCCTGGGGCTACGGGGGATTGTGTTATCCTGGTAATAGGCGACCATAACACGGATGCGACGTGCACATCACCGCAGAAAATTGCTACATTCATGCAGAAAATTGCTTGCTACTCCCTCGCTCCTTCTCCTATAACCAGCAACAATCACTTTCCTTTTGGGCGATTTGTTAGCAAGCTATCGATTTATCCAGCTAACCATACACCTGCCCCTGATAGCCATTCTGTTATTACAAGAATTGTTGCTTTCTCGAGGGAGCAAACGACTCTATTGGTTGCCACCAGGTTGTGGTGTAGCATGCTGGAGAGAATTAACGGACGTGCTTTCGAAGTCATGAGATCGTAGGGAGTGGCAATTGAAAATAATGGATCTCTACAAGCGGCTGCATTAGTGATACTGAAGAACTAAATGAAGGAAGTTTGCTACAATGTGCGGAAGTAGGATAAATCCGGAGGGAAAGCAGAGGGAGTACGTGGGCTTTCGGTGGCCTGGAAAAGGAGCAGTCGGCGCTTCCGGGAAAGCCATTCGTTTTGTTTGGCGACGGGGCGGCGGCGGCGATCGCGTTACCAGCGTGGTCAGGGCTAGCTGACGTTAACATTTATTTATCTGGCCGGGTTGACGCGTTAACTAATATCGGCCACCAGACACCGGACGAATAAACAGAGATCTGCGGCCACTGGTAACCGAAGACGCTCTAGTGGACCACAACCTCTCTCGCTTCCTGCTCCAAGGTTGCCCGATCTCGCCAGACGACGACGACGACGACCACCTCGTCGTCGGCTGATATTGTTCCTCGACATCTATTTGCCCGGGAGCTGGCCGGCCATCGGAATCCATTTCATACGCGGAAGAACAGTTCCGAGGGTAGGCGAGGACCGTTACTGCCTCAGCAGAGTGTAGATGCTTTTCACGAGAAAAGCGGATTCCTTTTTTTTCAGGCACTGCCACCTCCCCATAACCAGCATTCAGCCACCGAGCCATTCAAGGCACCCACGCGCATTCTTCCATTTGGAGAAGTACCGGAGAAGTACTATCCTTCCGGATTCTTTTGCCCTCGAGCCTCCCAATGCCACTGCTTCCTGCGAAGACTTATTGGGCGTACAACCAGAACTGTGATGCCAAGATTCGGTCATCCCCAGGAAGCCGGCTGGCAATCGGACACCAGCTGGGAACCGGTACTCACAAAATAAGTGCACGCACGTATTACCGGGACGAAGAATCTCGCTGGGAGTTCTTTGCGTCAAGCTCGCGCCGTTTGCGGTCACTCGGCAGGACAACAAGGCGAGTTTCTAGAGTATCTAAACTCGGAAAAATCATCGCATGTCTTGCGGCTCTCGATCGCAGTCTCCCGTGGTTCCTGATCCAATATGTCGTGAGGAATCTCGTGCCAGGTATGACCCGCTATTCCTTTTATGCTCACTTGCCAGTTGGAGATCAATGATCACAACTCTTGACTAGTTAAATTGAAGCAGAAGAATTTTTCCTGGTAGTAATTACGAGTTCTCTTTCTCTTTCACAGGGCGATTCGAGGGCAAATGCTTTACAGAGCGAGGAAAATCCTCGTAAATCAGGCTGGTGCCATTAGGGCTCGCGTGGACTGGCGCTATTATTTAACGGGCAAGCGAGAGAACGTCTTCGCACTCGAGATTGGCACGCTTTGCTACCGGTTTCCCATCGGCAACGGCGGACAGTGGAGGCGAGCGGTGAGTGCAAAGCATTAGTAGCAGCTGGTCCAGCGGCTATAAAGACGACGATTCTGCGCCGGATAATGACCATGCCGGAGTGTGTATACATAGGTATGAGAGTGCGAGGAAATCTCGCTCTGGCAGACGCGCCGGGACATAAAGGAGGGAATTGGTCGATGGAACACAGACTCCGACCGCGTAATGATCGCCGACACATAAATTTAGCGGGCAGACCAGCCGATAAAACGTACTCTGATGCTGAATAATCTTCGCACCGAGAATGTGAAACAGCCTTGTCTTGGAGCACCCCCAATTTCAACAATTGGACATTAAGCACACCTCATCATGTTCCAAGTTAGTGTTACTATTAATAATTAATACAAAACTATTATACAGTCGTATATGTACTTGGTGATAGGGGTCTGGAATTTATATTACTTCTTGCTTAATGCAAGAAAACAATCCCCACAAAATTCCAGCCCCAGAAAATGTCGGGAAGTATAGAAAACATGGGAAAAACCATCAGAATTAGACGAAATTCATTATTTAGGATCGGTTTTCCATGTGTTTTCGTTACAAATCTGGCATTTCCCCCACAACATTTATGTTTTTTATCCGTTTTGAGACACGGGCAATCGAAAAATCAAGCGTTCGTCCCGGTCCCAGAACCTTCGAAAAATCGAAAATTTTTGAAGGGGTATGCCTTAAAAAATTTGCGAAAAAATGAATTTTGAGCTAGGGCTCTGGAATTTTTTCTACTTTCTCCTCGATGCAAAAAAACATTCGCCACCAAGTTTCAGCCCCGGGAAAGGTCGGGAAGATAAAAAAACATGAGGAAAACCATCGAAATGAAATATTCAAGATCGGTTTTCCACCTGTTTTAGGCAGAATTCCGGCATTTCCCCCACAACATTTATGTTTTTTTTCCGTTTTGAGACACGAGCAATCGAAAAATCAAGCGTTCGTCCCGGTCCCAGAACCTTCGAAAAATCGAAAATTTTTGAAGGGGTATGCCTTAAAAAATTTGCGAAAAAATGAATTTTGAGCTAGGGCTCTGGAATTTTTACCACTTCTTCCTCGATGCAAAAAAACACTTTCTACAAAATTTCAGCCCCGGGAAAGGTCGGGAAGATAAAAAAACATGAGGAAAACCATCGAAATGAAATATTCCAGATCGGTTTTCCACCTGTTTTAGGCAGAATTCCGGCATTTCCCCCACAACATTTATGTTTTTTTTCCGTTTTGAGACACGAGCAATCGAAAAATCAAGCGTTCGTCCCGGTCCCAGAACCTTCGAAAAATCGAAAATTTTTGAAGGGGTATGCCTTAAAAAATTTGCGAAAAAATGAATTTTGAGCTAGGGCTCTGGAATTTTTTCTACTTTCTCCTCGATGCAAAAAAACACTTTCTACAAAGTTTCAGCCCGGGGAAAGGTCGGGAAGATAAAAAAACATAGGGAAAACCATCGAAATGAAATATTCCAGATCGGTTTTCCACGCGTTTTAGGTCGAATTCCGGCATTTCCCCCACAACATTTATATTTTTTATCCGTTTTGAGACACGAGCAATCGAAAAATCAAGCGTTCCTTAAAGTCCGAGAACCTTTGAAAAATCGGAAATTTTTGAAGGGAAGAATCATACAACACTTATTTAATAAGATACTACGTTGATGGAATAATCTTTGGTTCTCGAGTGAGAATGAATGGGAGAGAGCGAGAGCATTCTCGGGACAGCTGCGCTTCATCACCGAAGCCGGTTGACGGAGCACAGCTTACTGACGGAGCTCTAAATCGGATCGCAACTGATTTGTCCTGCGTTTGTAGGCAGTCGCGCGGTGCCGTTAGAAATCTCTCGGGTAGGAGAGAGCAGAGTTTAGTCTAGCCGTCTTTTGCTCTTCCTGTTGTTACTGTAATACTAGTAGAATCGATAGAGCACCAGGAATATTTCCTGGGTGCGCCTGTCTGATTTCCACTTGAGAGGAACTTCGAAAAGTCTCTCGAAAACAACAAGAGTTATATCGCTCGTGACGAGATTAGTTCGGAACTCATTTCGGTACTTCTATGGCTAGTAAAATCGTGGATGAGTTCAATGAACCGTGTTTGGCACGGGACAAAAGTTGCCAGCGTCGGGAGCAAACTATCCAGCCGATCGGTGCACTCTGCGCCATTCTTTCCGCAGCGGGAGCGCCGGGAAGTCTCGGGCTTTGCCAAATGGAGATTTCCCGGCGAATGCGGCGAGAGTGATTTATCGGGGAGCGAGGTGCACTAAACATCGAAGCTACTTTTGGCACGTTCGCCGTGGAGAGCGAGTGAGCGAGCGAGCGAGTGCTGAATCATCTGGAGGGAGGACTGGAGGAGCCGGGGAAAGAGTGTTTTCTAGTCAGCCGTCAGCTCTGATGCCTCGCTGCATCTTCATTCCGTATGCTGACTGTGTGCGAGCCATCACACGATGTATTTTACTTCCCACCTACCTCGTTTCTCTAGGAATCCAACAGTTTTCTGTATTTCCCACTCTAGAGTCGAGTAAATTAAAAGTAGAGAACGAAAGAATATAATTCCCTTCCTGTTAGCGTTAGATAAGCTCGAGGAACTATCTTGATAGTACCTTGAGAGTGTTCTACTAATTGAGGGTGTCAAGCACGAACGGGCATTCCCGGGTAAATAACAGATTGTCAGTCAACGAGTTAATGCAGCCTCCAAGGACCAAGTTCCGAGAGAGCGTGCACGATTTCCGCACTTTTCTAAAGGTTGAGCGCGCACGCGCGCGCACTACGAAGCACGTGTTAATTAAAGTCAACCGGTAATTGGATAATTACTCACAGTCAGAATGCGGATTCGAGACTGGCGCGGCGCGCAAGCGCTTTTCGATCGTCGCCCCTGCGCCTAGAATTACTTATACCACAATTACAGATTTAATTACATTAACCGATTGCGAGAGCCACCGATTTTTCCCTGGTCTGCCGTTCGAGAGTGGACGCCCGATTAAAAGTCATTGGTCACGCCAGCCATTGCGAAAGCGGACTCGCACCAACTGCCGCGAGGAAATCGGCAGTGTCTTAATTGCCGCGCGCATTAGGGACAGATTTCGTCCGCGGTGGTTTGGGATTGTCAGGAAAAAAAGTTGTGGTGGCCGGCAAAAAATCATTTGGAATTAGAAACAGTCGATTCTAAAGTGAGTCGCGTGCTCGCACCGTTAGATTACATAGGAAAAGACAAAGTTTCCATTAACCCTTTGCTTTTTTTTCAACTGGCACTAAGTACCAACGGGTTCTTAAAGAGCTCGTTAACCAATAAGCCTTTAGTAAACTGTATTTAGTGTAACGCGATTCAATTAGACAATCCACATACGCACGTGACTTTTGACTCTCAAAGGAAAGTGAGTAAAAGCGTCAACGGGCTGTCAGTGATTTTTCCCCGGCACTTGGAGTTATCAAGTGAACAAAGTTAGTTGGAGGCTCGCGCACTATGTACGAGTGGCGGCTCGTCGAAGAGGTTTAAATCCGTCAGCGTGGTGAGAATTCAAAGGGGAAAATCAAGGGGAATTGCGACCACTGACGATTTTAGTGTCTGCCTGCTCTCATCGGCCGACAGAGAGTTATCTAGGCCTAGAATCGAATGATCCCAGCTATGCCAAAGCGAAGAAACATCGAGCTTTCACTGCTACTGGCAATAACTGTGTCTGGAAAGCATTTCCCATGGAGGAGAGGCAACGATCGTCCGGACGGAATGTTGTCGAAGAATCGTAGTCAAGAGATTCCGAACTATTTTAAAGAAGAATCCCCTGCCGGATAATTGCGAGAGCGTCTCCAGGAATAACAGTCATAGTTCAGAAC
The DNA here is from genome assembly GCA_910591665.1 of Ectemnius continuus. NCBI lineage: Eukaryota > Metazoa > Arthropoda > Insecta > Hymenoptera > Crabronidae > Ectemnius > Ectemnius continuus. The sequence goes on from OU342866.1 coordinate 2,278,665, forward strand.
GACATTGCGTAATGGAGCGAGAGAAGGCGAGCTTGGAAAAATGAAGCAACGGAAGCACTCTCTGGGCGCGTTCAGCGGCCGGCGGCGCCAAGATTCCGGCGAGCTCTCCAAACGGAGAGAAGAGCGAGCTCCGCTTCTCGCCTCTCCTCGATGCTAAGTATCCTCATCGAGTTCCGCTTTCAAAAGCTGCCGGAGTAATTCGTTACCGTGACAGTTTAACATGCTCTATGACCACTCCGCCGAAATTCCCTCTTAAACGGTGAGGGTGGACCGAAAGCCATAAATCATCGCCAAAGGAATACCCTGACATTTGATGAAAAACTTGTTGTTGCCAGAAAAAGGGGTTATTATTACATTAAAAAAAAAATATAGACGAACGGAAGATACTGCGAGCAGTGCTGTCGTCCTGTTCCTCTTGTTCCGAAATATCCGGGAAAGTTTACGAGCTCTCGCGCGCGTCTAAACGCGTCGTCGCCATGGCACAATGTGTTTACGAGGCCCCGGATATTATTTACGTCAATTCCCTCGGCGCACTCTAATTAGGTATCAGTCTCGGCAGCCGTCATATATTGCCGGGGAGACCTAATGGCCCGACTAGTTCTAGTAGCACTCCTCTAACAATGATGTCCACTGTCTGTTGGCAGGCTAAAGTCCGTAACGTTGCGCGTAAGTTCATCAGGATTTTTCTTCACCGTCTTCTCTTCTACTAGCAATTAGAAAGGCAGATGAGCGTGCGGCGTGCTCGCTCATTCCTCCAATTGTTCGGCGGATGCTGGGCATGCCGGGGATTCCAGCCGCGACGAGAATACCCCACCTTCGCCCGACAGTAAATAGACGCGTGTTTGTGTTTGCCAAAAGTAGCCAGGCAAGGAGGAAGGTTCTTGCGACGGGCGCGCCGATTCTTTAGACAAACGAGCCCCTGGAATGTGTCCAGCTTGTATAACAAGACTGCAGAAATCGCAGTCATCCCCCTCTCTCTCTCTCTCTATTTCTCTTTCTCTCATCTCCACCTAGGGACGCTTTCACCCTTTCAGCGCCCGGAGGCGAAAGCCAATTGCGCCGCGGCAGCGACTCGCTCCAACAAATCTGTCAATTTCAACATTAGTCACGAGCGATTCGAGAATTACTCTTAATTCACCGGGAATTACTCTTAATACCCATCGAGTTACGATTAATTTGACGATTTACTCCCAAGGAGAAACGATGACCGAGCGGAATGGAATTCTATGTGTTGCATCTAATGCTATTGGCCAAGATCTTCTGGCGGCTATGTCTGTTCAATTACGCACCGCACTCATAAGCGGCAGCGCGCGCGCGCGCGCGCGGCAGTTACGGGGCTAAGGATAAGTTTACGATCGTGAGGATTTCGCGAGGGTGGCTGAGCGGCCGAGCAATACTCGCCGAGAGAGGAGCAGTATGTACAAATCGGCGGGCGGCGACTGGGCAATAGTCGACCAACTAGAGTGCGCGCTCGCGCGATATAATATTTCTTTCTCTCAACGTGCTATTTGGAGGCGGCGGCGGCCAATATGTCGCGTACGGCGGCGGAGCCAGGAGAGTGAGAGAGAGAGGGAGGGATCGGGGTGCCCGGTTATTTGGGGACAGAGAGAGGCACTATCACGAATATAAACATCCGACGACCGCGATCCTTATGGTGGGCACCGAGTTAGGAGGCAACTCGCGCTACCGCTGCCAAGAATCCCGCGTCCCTGCAGCATCCGCCTAGAGAGCTGCCAAGAGAGCCTACCTACATACATCTACTCTCTCTCTCTCTTTCTCTCTTTCTCTTTCCCAGCAATTGCGATTGCTCTTCTTTACGATTTCTCACCCTTCCCACATTTCCACCTTCCTTTACCCTCGATTATGTAATCTCCAACTCATCTTCATCCACTGGAGAATCGCAAACAGCTATTCTACTTGAAACTTTAATTGAAATACTGTTTTTATTGGGGTTTAAATTTGTAGGTTTATTTAATTAGAGATTTGAGGGATGTAGGAATATATTGGATATATCGGGAATGTCAGGCAGTGAGACTTTCGGCTCACTTTGGCACGAAACGAGCGCGCGCGCGTGTCCGCATTCCTCGCGTCCTCTTGCTCGCTCTCTGCCCTGACCTGGGAGAAGCGGGAGTCTCCGTAGTCGCAAGAAAATCTGCCGGAGGCATCGAGCGTAGAGGCGGCTTCTGTCCCTGCTCCCGTGTAACGAGAGATTAGTAAGGCACGTTAGCTAGGAGAGCGGCTACTCTTCCGCGACACCGGCCAGACGCGGACAACGAGCAAGACGACGACGTCTTCATACGACGACGACGCCGCCGCCGGCACCGCCGCCACTAGCAGTGATGGAACGCCCGTATGCATCAAAGTGATATTCGAATTTGTCGGAATTTGTACCGTTTAATCGTCAGCCTGCTTCCGCCAGCTCTAATCACCACGAAACCCTCGCCGATTGGTCGAGTTATTGGTCGGACAATCAACTGACAGACTCATTCTACTATTTTTCAAAAGCCACAGTTATTTTTCCATCAATCTCTTTGTCTTATAGACAATATACGAATTTGTATTGTGGATCTTTTTAAAATTCGAGAACGAAAGACGAAGTTTGTGGGAACTAGAACGTGTTAGGATGATAGTCTAGTTAGTCTAGTAGGAGTATTTGCCACCTGTTGGGTGTAACAAGAGACAGTGGGGCCAGCGGGCTGTAAGTCCTCGGGAGGAAGGCGCCACGTGAAGTCCCTGCTGCCGGAGGGCGGCCCGGTATCGCCTTGTAAATCTATCTGGAGAATCCAATTTACATAATTAGGGCTGTTTGTACCTCCGCCGGCGGTGTTTTCCCTTTGCTCGGCGACGAGAGCCGCTCGATTCCGCCCGGTATAACCGATTAGCCTCTCGGCCTCCGTCCTCTCCGAGATCGAGCCGGCCGGCCGGCATCGGGTTACACCAGAAGAGATCTCCGACGCTCATCGCCCTGCATTTACGATTACTGGACTTTAATGCACCACTCCGGACATCGCCCATTCTGACAGATCATTCTATAATCTCTTGCGTAATATCTCAATTCCTCACGGTACACGCACACACACACGCCGATTAATTCCCTATTTCAAGTATAAAGGTACCGTTTTCAATGATTCACCCGAACCCAGAGAGATTCCCTTTGCTAGGAGAATCACGGTATCCTTCGATTCCCTCTGCTCCGCGAGGTCAAATCACTTAGTGACAATTACCTCGGGCTGCTCGGGCTCTTTGCATCTCCCAGAGTAATTGTTCGCCTCCTTCGAAAGGGAACACTCGGAATTCCCGAAAGTACCGCTTTCGAGTCACGATCTGAACTGGCGTCTGACTTCGACCAGACTCTTTCTACTGGATCCCGAAGTCTATTGTTAAAAGGAATCGACTTTAAAGAGCGAGCGAAATTCAAGATCCCAATTGGATGAATAAGTCTCGAACGGACAGGGTTTATCATGTTTCAGTCATGGACCAATCAGCATCTGTATTATGGTAGGAAAGATTGCGAAAATGGAAAGCGCTCGGGAAACATTCCGACATGCTCGAAGTTCTAACCGATCGAAATGGCTTTACGAGGGACTATTTATTAAAGGAAAAGAGTAGTTGGGAGGAAGGAGATCGTGCGGTTTAAATCGCACTTACAGTTTTAGGATACAGCTCGGACGGCGTTTATGGTAATCGCTGAAATGAGCCGCGCCGCAAAAGCGCGTGCTTTCCTTTTTACGAAACGGGGCGTGAATCTTTTTACGGGGGAGAAACCCACGGGAATCCTCTCGAATTATTATAATTCCAGGCTTACGCTCATTTCGATCGGACCGCTGGAATATCGAGCGAGCGCGGTATAAGAAGCAGCAATTTTCCGGAATCTATTACTCTCGGCTAATGGAACTGAGAAGGATCCATCGGGTTTCTCGCGTAATTGGCTTTCTCGGTGAACTCAAGTTATTCCGGCGTGTATGCTGAAATCATCGGGCGATAACTGTATTAAATAGATCTCGCGTGCTCCCCGCTACCCGGATGCGCGTACAGTTATAATTATCCGAGCGCGATGGGAATATGATGCACAATTAAATAACCGCAGCTAGAATTTCGTGCAATCGTTGGGATTGCGCAATAGACTTTGGAGCGACCATATGCTACCGCAGTCTTTAAGACAATTTCAGCCGCGAGCTGTAATTTGCGCCAGCACAACACGAATAAATAGCACTCTCCATTTGCGATCATCACTTACTAGGAATTTCATCAGCAGACACTTTTGACGTCCAATAATTCTTCGAGGGAGATTCTTTTTTCAAACTTCCACCAATGAAGTAAAACCTCGTAGAACTAAATGGATTTTTACTATTTCTTCACTTCGAGGTTGAAGAGGATTTAGAACGCAATTCTCGCGTTACTAACCCCGTGATTGTTTCGAGTTTTCCACGCTCGCTTCCACAGTTTTTCCACACTCGAAATCGGCAAGTGCCGCGTGGGATAGAATCGCCGGTTGCACGGCGCGCGCGCGGTCTATGCCTGCAAATTGCGTAATAACGCTAGCACGAAAAAGGCGGTGAACTGCGTGCGAGAAAGTCGCGGGAAAATCGGCGTGCCCGATCTCTCGGCTTTTCCAGCGGCTGGTTCAGTTGGTTCCATTGATTGCGCGTGGAAATCTACTCGGCGTGGGTAACAATGCCGTCAGCCAATTGCCCGGAGGATTGTTATATTTAGCTTGGCACGTAGTACTCATTAGACGATTAAAGGAATGCGTAACTCGGCCGATCGCCCCGAAGATTCCTTGACATTTCGGATTCCGGAGTGAAAGTCCCTCTACGCCCACGCACCCAACACCTCTCAGCCGTGTATCCTGCCCTCGGGGAGGATAGTAGGCGCTCTCGCGCACTGTGATTTACTGTCAAAACCTTTCCGTCATTGGGAAACTTAATGCACCTCTTGCTCCTTACCGTGGGAGGCACCAATGACTCCTGGAATTCTCCTAAATCCCATTACACCCGTTCGATATTCAATGATAGAATTATATAACCTCGCAATATTAATGTCAAAGTGGAATTATTTGAGAATTGGATGAATTATTACGAAGATAAAAGGATGGGAAAAATTGGAGATGGCAATTATATAATATGTGAAACTAGAGCATTGGAAAGAGGGCAGGAGAAACGATATAGTGGGCGGGCAGATCTTCTTTTGTACACAGACACACGTGTAGCCTGGTGATTGCAACGTACGAGCGACATCAGTGACCTCGTGTCCTCTCGAAAGATGCTCCCTTTGATTACTCCTCTGAAAGTACCTTTCTTCCGCTTGGCAGCCTCCCACACTGAATACTTGACGGTCCCACATTGAAGTCGCCCAGATCCACTGTACATACTTCTTTCTCCAATACGATCTCTTATACTTTCCAAGAGATTCGAGAGAAGAAATCTTCGGGAATGAGTCCAGCATCCACGAGGATCCGGGTCTCTTCGATCAAAATCGACGTCGGACTAATAATTACTCCATTAAATCGAGCAACACTCGCAATCCCTCACTTCTACCACTTCTTTTTCACACTGGCAACATCGCCGTGTATGAATGAACGTTTCTTTTTCGAGCGAGGATATCTTTATCTCGAAGGGAGCAATAATGCCTGGAATAAATCGCGCTAATAACCGCGACACTCCTCGGCCACTTTGCGTTTCAATTCGAGCGGAGGCTGCACTTTAGATACACACACAGACACAGACACCAACTATCGAGAACACGATGACACATTGCGCGTTTCTCACCAGTTAATACTGTGTAGCACACCTTTTCCGAGATAGCGGCGGAGATTGGACAAGCATCGGTTACGAGCTACGATCGAATTACAAATTTCGACATTGTTCCTCGATGAACCGCGAAACACTCGACTTTACTACCTCGATTTCTATATTTAATAGCTCCTCGAAACTCTTCTCTTCTCGTTCTCCCATGCAACGAACGCATGTATGTTGCTTTTCTACATCGGGCAGGAATTAGTCTATCGAGAACTGGAATTACTGCTCCACGCGCTCTTATATCGAGTTCCGAACGATCGAGGGCCTTTGTCGTTGGTACTTTGGAGAACTGCGAACGCGGAAATCTTGGGTATTCGCGCTGTCTTCTCTCAAAGGATATATTCTAATGGGGGACGTGGTAATAGTCGAATACGTTTCCCATTGCATCATATTCCCGACAGGATACAAGCAAGAGAGAAAAAGAGAGAAAGAGAGAGATCCTTATGTACTCTTGAAGGAGTTGCCAGCGGCAACACCTACGCTCTCGCTGCGGCGCGCTGCGCCGCACATTAGCCTCGATAGTTTGGGCGTGCCTGATTTAAAATCAATTTCAGAATACATCGCGTGTGCCGCCAATAGCGCTGCGATCTGATTGCCAGACACACTGGCGGATCAATCTCTCGCGCAAAAAGGGGCAAACGCGGCTAATGTTTGTAAGCACCGGGCTGTTTGTGTCTCCTGAGATATCCGTGTTCCTTTACTTCCCATTGAGTAATAGCGATTGTGTTTATGTTCGGCTTGGCTGGACAGAAGTTCGCGAGGTTGTTTTGATCCTTTCGCCGATGTTTATTACTTTGAGAAAGTAACACGTGTTGCAGTACACATTTTCAGATATAATCAGTTAGTGATAGGAATATTATTATTGAAATTAATTGAGAGAAAAATTAGAGGATATTATTTGATGGTTGGTTGACAATTTGGAAAGTGGTATAAGTACTAATCGCGATGGCAAGTGGTTCAATGGGAGTACATCGCTTTCGAGTGGAAGGCGGTGGTACAAGCTCCTCGTTAGATAGCCACTCTGTCCGGGCATAATTTTAAGTGCCATTATCTATGGGTGGAACATTCGTTTCCATCCGGGGACAGGGAACACGGAGCTCGTTAGTTGCATTCCGGACTCGGCCTTTTTCCACAATCCACACCGGAAAGCCAGCGGACGGACTTTTAATCGAGCGATTATTAGACTCGGCTCTGACAAGGGAAAGCGTCGCCTGAAAATCGCCAGTATTTTCTATGATCCTAACATCCATTATAGTCGGAGGAAAAACGTGTGATTTAATCCTGGGCGCGTGCGCCGAGCAAAACGGCTGATACTCGCCAGTTGGAATGCGGCTCTCGACTAATTGAATCTCACTGGGACTGTTTTACAGGCACTTAAAGTACCTCTCGATAGGAGTCACTTAGCACTTTTTTCCCTCGCCTATTCAATTGCGTATTGAGAGTGCCAGCGGGGTGAAAAAAAAACGCGCGGGGCCATTATACGCCCAGGAATTGCCAGCTCGACGTCATTCCGAAGTAATCAGCCTCCCGTTTCTCGAGCTCGAGAGTTGGAGAACCCGCGTGTGAGAATGATCCTACGTGAAATGGCGCATATATTAGCCGGCGAATTGGAAAGCCACGGACTAGGAAGTGTCAGCCGATTGTCCTCCCGTGGAAAGAACCTTTTCCCTTCGCCAATCTACGAGCCGTTTGTTTCTAAGATTGGGTGGCGTGTCGTCAGATTTCTACTTTACAGATATATCACGTAGAATACTTGGAGGGGTTTCTCCTGACTCGGACGCCGCGCCGATCGAAAAGGATTCCGATTCTATCTTGATTTCCGGGTTAACTCGATCGATCTCAGGATAGCCTCGACTCGATTACACGCTCGACAGGCTTAATCCGATAATAACTGACAGTCTTATCGATTGGCCTCCTTTTTCCAGAAATATAGCCGAGGCCTCTTCCCACCTCGGCCAGTCCTCGCGATCGCATTATAATTAACGCATCTGGACCACCCGTGCCTACCCGGCGAGCGATCCTTCTATTTAACCAGAGATAACCGATATTTGTCGCGCCCTGTCATTCCTGACGACCGGTAATTATCCCTGTAATTACACTCGCTCGCTTTAATGCGTCCCGATACTCGCCGGTCGCCTCGATCATCCTGCACCGTTTTGTCAGCATTCGATTTATACTCCGATCCTCCTACATTTTAATTATCCTACAATGTACTACATACTGAACAACAATCATCTATCAAAAATCAAGTATAAATTCGAAGCTTGTTTCAAAGGAATCTTGTACGAAATCTAAAAGTAGAATAAACATAAAAGGCGACCTATTTACAAGTACGAGTTCCGTCTTTCTTTCCGCGGGTAGATATAAGAAAGACGACAAGAGGGTGACATGCGCGAGTGCCACGAAACGCATTCCAAGCGTAGAGAGACGCGAGAGAGGAGGCCTTGCTTGCTACGCATGCTTTCTCTCTGTCGGCTGTGCTTGAAGGGTACGAGGACATAATGCAACATACATTATCGATAGTCGCGCATTATAACCGTTACAATGTCGGCGGTGCAGGCGGCTAGACGACTGCCACCTAAATAATCGCCGGCCTACGTGCCATTCCACGGGAGATCCTCGTCGAGGATAGAGAAACTAGTTCTGCGGGGCCCGGCCAAGGCCTAGATCATTGCACACGGACCCGATGCCACCACCGTCTCCATTCCTTCGCCCGCCCCTTACAATCCCGCTCGCCTCGCCCTTGAAGCTCAATTCTCTTCACCGTAAAACACCTTTTCCCATTGTTCCCTCCAATTAGAATGCCCACGATGAAAGCGATAGATTAATAATTAGATCCCCTTAATTGGAATTCTTGATTATGGTTGTCGGACGGTTTTAAAAGGGGGTTTCAGAAGAGGGAATAATATATTGGTGTGCATTCTTTGTGCCCTTTAACGAGAATTTATTGGGAGATTCATTGATATGTAGAATGGCTTCTAACGAAGGGAGGATTTCTTCAAGGAAACGCGTGGAGTCTCCTTTTTGGATAGGACAGTTGGTTGAAAGCTTATCGCTGATTGCAGCTGATTGGTCTCTTGATTATTGGAAACTGGAGGATCGAATGAACACGCAGATGTCACTGAATCCTGGAGTCCCCTTATCGGTTGGGGATCGGTTTGCTTGTTTTACGGAGAGTGTTGCGGTATTTAGTTCTGGCCGCGCGAGCAACTGCGCCGTCAGATCGCATTAGGAATACCGAATGACGAGTTGCTTTGCATCAGGATGAATCAAGCGAGCGATCAATGAGCCGCCGCGCCGGCTCACCCGCTTCCACTAGAATCCACTTTACTTATCGGCGTAATATCGGCCAGCTTCGAACGATCGGCTATTTATCATCCGATGATCCCGGCGTCATGCATCACGCAGATGTATTATCGATCTTCTAATGACGAGCGATAGGATTACGCGTCAAGGATGAATGAACCCTGATAAATGCTCGTGTAAATCATCCAAAACAATTTTTCTTCGCCCACTCTCAACGCTCCTCCTCCGACGTCTGACCACATACTGACTCTAACTACTGAATTTCGGCAGTCGGTTTTTTAAGGTGATTCCCAAGATAAACAGAGTTATAATTTAAAGTACGATCGATCATAATAGGAAAGAAGTCACTGCTACTATGATCGATCGAAGTACGAAGGTTGAATTCGCCTATCAAGATGGCAAACGATCGAAATCAATGGCAGGGCAAATAAAAGAGGATCAGTCATGAATACAGATTGCGTATCAGAACTGCTAGGTAGCCTGAAAAAAAGGAGAGGCGGATGATGGTGGATTTTATAAGAATGACGAATACAGGACAAGTGAAGTGCGGTGTCGATTGGTTCGTTTTAACCCTCGGCGATCCCTTCGTCCTGTTATCTCAGTGGCAAGTGCGGCTTGCGAGCAAAGGAGGCCACTTCGACCGAACGACATAGATCTCGAGGTGGAACGCGACACGCGTTCAATAAACCGCAGTGGCCGCGTCTCTGGCTGTGTATGCGTGTCACCGTGGCTCTTTTGTGCCAGCCGGACTTGTCTAATATTTCTTCTCTCTATGCTACACCACCCACCTCTCTTCCCTCTCCTCTCTCCTCTCTCTCTTTCTCGCCGAGTCCTGAAAGCCAGAGCGCGAGCCAAGTGCTGGTACGCACTGCCAAGGACACGCGTTCGCCTCTGATTGAAGATACAAATGGACGGATGAACACATGCACGCGTACTTGCTCCGAAGGGTGCACTGCAGTGTGTGCCGTCCACTATATATCCATACGACCCACCAGCTTTCACGGGGAATCGAGATATTATTATCCTGCGTGTTCGACTTAAGTGATCCATTATCCTGAGAAAAATCGCCAGGCAAAGATACGTCGGGAGGACTTGAAGCTGCGGGGAAAAATTGCTCGGGCAGATCGGAGAGCACGATATTCCGAAGCTGTTGGGGCTCTGTGCGCGAGAGGATCGAGGGGGACGACTGTCAGTCGCGGAAAGAATCGTGTAAGTCGAACATGAGACGAGAGGAAGGCCGATAAAGCTACACCTACGAGAGAGCTGCCAGTAACGGCATCGGATGATCCGCGTATCAAAAGATGGTATCAGTGGCAGTATCGGCCAACCATATAAGCCTGGTTCACCTACTTCCGATAGATGGTGATTCCGGTGACTAGAGTGACACGATTACTCCGATTAGTATAATCCTTTTGCGAGCATCGTCCTCCACAAACTTTCCAAACATCTTTCTAACGTCTTGTTCGGCCTGACGCGAGAGCTCTTATACCACTTAAGTGAGTTCGTCAATGTTGCGAGGTGACGCCGCCCAATGATACTGCCGCCTCGTTAAACCTCCCTGTGGAGATAGTGCTCGCTTCGCCAGGCTTCCTCGTCATCTTATTATCCTGCTGGAGTCTCGCTGGCTCGTGCCAATTTCCACGGGAGGAATTCAAAGCGGAGATACTCCTCGGCCGCCAAACGCTATATTGTCTCGGCGTCAGCTCGTTAACTGGCCAGTAAGTACGTGTATCCGTCGGAGCGGGAACGGAGACACTCTCGTGAAATAAAGATCATTCGGCCAGAGCTTATGACGAGCGGGCTCCGCTGTTACGAGCTATTTCGTGATACGCATCGGCCGCGTACCACTCGCCGCGCCGCTGGCTCCTCGAGTCGCGCCTCTATGTACCCGGACACAAATTCACTCGTCGTAAAAATCTTACGAGCCTTATTTACTGTCCTTCCACGCCGAGCAATTTGCTCCGATAGCGATGAAGCGATTCCACCCTCCTCTCTCTTTCTAGTGCGAGTTGAAGGAAGTGAGATGCGATGATAACTTCGTTTTATGCAAGAATTATTTTAAGGACGAACTAGATTTAATGTATATAATCTTTGAAGAGTTGGATTACAAGAATGAAATATTAGTTGCACGAAACTAGTGAAGAAGAGCGCGTTGTTTGTCTCTGAGGAAGAGAACGATAATAGGTGTTCGATGGAGGATGTATCGAGTGCCTGGCAGCTATTTTAAGATGGTCGCGCGATCGTTCACTCGGTAGACTCGGACGTCCCGATATCTCCTTATCGCCGGGACAGTGATTACTCGGTGAGCCAGCCAAGATTAATGACAGCGAAGGACTCAAGGATGAACCGAGTGGAAGGAGGAGCACGTGCACGCCAGTAGACACGTAACTTGCGACACCTCCTCGCCGGAGCGTTCTCGGGGAGAGTGCGGGTGTGATGACCGTCGAAGATTGTCACCGAACGAATTCCCAGCGGAGACAATCGTCTCCGAAACCCGTTGTGTACCCAGCGGACCGATGCACTCCTTGATAAACAGTCATTGACACTGGAATGTCGTAATGTCCTTGGCAGTCTGCGAGATTGCGGATCGATTTCCATGTCATTGCAAGGACACTAATTGGAGTTCAAGCTGGCTGGTTGGCTGGCGTGCGAGTGGGGGCAGGATACGTCTGGAGGCGACCTGTTCAATGAGGAGGCGGCCCATTAATTATACTTATCTCAGTCGGACTGGCACCGAGACTCCCCACGAAAATCGACTCTCCTCCCCTTAAGATAGACACGTCAGTTACGCCTGCTTTTTAACACCTTTCCCAGTAAGAACTCTGACAGAATCCACTGTAATCTCTAACACACCCACATCCCCGACAAGTTTCCAACTATATCCTTCCAGGAAACAGATAGGATTTCAAAGATCTCTCCTCTACTTATTTCATATTTCATATTTATTAATTCCTGCCTAAATAAAATCGCATTTTGGGGATAGAAAAAATTCGATTTGCAAGAATGAATGTCAACTGACAATGAGTGATGCGTCTGACTATATTTGAGGACACACCGCGAGGAGAAAGAGGAAGTGGCGGCCGGTCTGCCGGCGGCGGTCTCGATTCTACTTAGTATACACATATACGTACATATTACTTAGGTGGTGCACGTGGTGCCCGAGAGCGGTTCTCCAGTTTATTATCTCCGGAGTGCGCTCTCTGCCGCCGTAAGCGCCGCACACCACCGCGGCGCACAGTTATTGTAGCATCCGCATTATTCTCGGGCGCGCTCGCTCGCTCGCTCGCTCGCTCGCGCCCCGTTCGTGACGCCCACGCGACCAGGAAACATGCCGGGCAGCCAGCTCTCGCTCCATTCCGCATTGTTTATCAATTATTATAACGCGCGTGCACGCTCCCGGCGGACACGAGATCGTGTCCGATAAAGAGCCGCGCAACCGGCGAACAAGCTTCAACGAGAAACAGCTTTGCCAGAAGTACACTCCTCCGAAAGGTCCCATCTCGGCATTATTCCGCCCGATCTAACAGCCAAATCTTGTTTTACTCTCTTGGGGATGATACATCATTTTTACTCACCGTATTTTAATTCTTAAATAGGTCGAATATGAATTTTAAGGATGTTCTATTTTCAAATATCATGTTTATTCTTTTTGAGAATTTATTATAGCAGGTATTTCATTTTCCTGTTGTATTTTAATTGCTTCAGAGGTGGAATACAAATTTTAGGGATTTTCCAGTTGAAAATATTATGTTTATACTTTCTAAAGAATGTTTTATATCAAACATTTTATTTTCTTGCTGGTATCAGTTGGAATGCCGGAAGAATGACAAGTGGAATTGAATAAAAAGGGATTCGAGTGGAGTGGACAGTACGAAACTGGCCGGGAATGGAAAGGTGGTGGGCAGTGTATTAGTTCAAGTGTAATATCGCGAATCGAGAAGCTGGCGCCCACGTGTCGGGGTTCGCGCGCGTTGCGGATCCCGATGAAATATTCATTTCGCCGCTTGTTCGAACGTGCTCGCGCTAACAAGCCCCTCGTTAAGCTATCGTCGCCCTGCTCTTCCCGCCTGAATTCCCGGGATCCCGAACGTACGTCTTTCCCTCCCTCCGCTTACCCTTTCTCTCTCTCTCTCTCTTATTCTCTTTCTCCAAGCTTGTATATCGTGATTAGAGAGACGTCTCACTCCCGGCGTGCCGGGCACTCGCTCGCTCTAATAATAATATTACCCGGCCAACGTTTTAATTGCGAGCAGGACACTTCCGAGTGTCGCTCTTACATTTAGAGTTGGAAAAATTAGCGAACGATGCCATTGTTAAGGATTTACGCCTCCGGGTATAATATAATCAAGACGCAACATTGTAATACTGTCAACCGAGTGATAAACGGCTTTATTATTCGAAATAAGTGTAACAATCTAACGAGAGTATAAAACATCCAGTGGATATAGTGGCAAGCCCGCGGCTGACTGTGTGAGTACGCAATCTACTGGATCTTAGTGAGTTGCCTCGAGTTGAACCAGACGAAGTTATACTTGGAATTTGTCTCTGGCATGCTTGACTCTTGACTGCAGTATGATCTTCGTGACTGGGGCCGACACTTCAGCCGGATTCTCCCGGTGAAGATTACCACGGGAAAAGTCAGCAACAACGTTTATCCCTCGGCGCATGTACACCTATTTAGGTACAGCAGCGAGAGCGCATCCCGGAGGAGAGGCATCCCGGGAAAAACAGGCTCGCGAAGAGCGGACGCGCCGATCGTAAATTCGCGGGAACAAGCGACGCCGACGTTAACGCAAGGTTTACCGTCAACCTGGTGAAATATTCGCCGGTGAGATGCCGGACAATTTACGCCTCGGTGCAAGAGAGAGAGAAAGAGAGAGAGAGAGAGAGAGAGAGGGAGAAGGGAATTCTGAGATGCGCTTGCAGCACTATGGAATCGAGCCTCTTCCCAGTCCGAACTCGCCTATTGCGAGAAATCCTTTGTATCCTCTGCTGACACCTGAGTAGTACTCATTGACTTTGGAACGACTGGAAAAATGTACGATTGCTGAAGATAACCAGCCACTAGACTAATTACTTCTCACTTTCTACAGGAAAGCAACGATTCAGAAGTGAGCTCGCCAGCCACTCAATTTTCCCTTTCTGCTCCCATTATGTCGTTGCGCTCTCGACTGTCACTGAATTCTCATCGTACTCTTTCTTGTTTTTTTTTTTTATAGCGCCACTGTTACTTTCGTGACAGCGTCCTCATTAGAATCTGTTAGGAGAGTTCTTTAGAATCAGTCCCATCTGTTGGAGGAGCGTGGCTCGAGCCACTCGTAATTGGTGCAATTGCCAGGTTTTCTGCTGAATTATAATGACGAGCTCCCAGATTGCATGGGCTCTCGCGGCAGTCATTCACGTCGGCAAGAGTTAAAGGCAAGAGTTCCTTAATAGAAAAGGGAATGCGCATAGTTTCTCGGGCATTGTCGAACCGATTCTGTTCATTGGAAAGGGAAATACGAGCGTGCCAGATGTTCGCCCACCCACGCAATTTCTATTGGGCTTTCGGAAGCACTCTCATTGTCTCTCCTCTCTTTCTTCTGCTCCTGCCCGTCTCATAGGGGATTTCCTTTCTCCGCGAAATCGAGCTGTAATGGTAGAAGGCTCTGCGTTACGTCGATTCTACGAATAAAGATAATGCGCGGCCTTTCACTCTTCCAGAGTTACATGTGTATACATACATACTTGCACAGTTATTCCACGAGGATATATCGCTGCCAGGACTAAGCGTTCCCCCATAAACTCGGACGTATTCCGAACTGACCATTAAACCCATGGAGTGTAATGAGGCACCGTTTCCAGAAACGGAACCGTTCGACTTCGCTTGCGCAACGCTCTGTCCAATTATCTTCCACTTTGTCTTTCTCGCTGAAAAAGTACTAACTCCCGTTAACAAGTGGCGCACTGACATCCTAGGGGAGACAAGGAGTGTGTGTGTGTTTGTGTGTGTGTCTCGAACGAATTGACTCGTCTCGCTGATTCCAGGACTGAGAGGTGATAGCCCACCGACTAATTGTTATCTGACGCAGCTACCATAAATGGACGTGGACTGAAGGCGATAAAGTCAATCCTTTTAAGTAATAGAAATCGTTCTCTGGTAAGTCCATATGGCCTGGTGAGAGGAAGTCGAGTTTTGCCAAAGATGATAATCACTTCCTGCTACCGGCTGGCGTCTCTCCTTTCGCATGAAGACGTAGCCGTATATGACTCTCATTGACAGGAAACAGAACGCCCGTTGAGCTGTCGCCAACTAGTGTCGATGACTGGTTACTTTCGAGACAGAGAGAAATATGCTGGGCACGGATTCTTGTGTGTCGAAATTTCTATTCGATGAAAGTAAGTTCACACTCCCAGGATCTGCCAGTAGAAGTGTTAACAAATTATTAAGTCACTCTTTGGACGTGCTGCAGATCCGATGATTGCCGACGGCTCTGAAGGTTCTAGAGTGTCGAGATCGCAATAAGTGGAGCAAGGGCCAATTAGGAGGATAAGGTAAATGCCAGCCGAGCGATGGAAGTTAGAGGGACTTGACAATTCAATCAAGGAGCTGCAGTCGGTAATTATCGTACGATGTCCTAACGGCTTGACTCTTTTCAGGTGACAGTTCTATCTAGCAGTTCGTTAGGTGTACTGGCACGTATTATAGAAGCCATGAGACACCATGCCATTCTCCGCTCGGGCGAGAACGAATGACTTTCACTGGAAATCACCGGCGGCCGATATAAATTCTCATTTACACTTTTCGCCCATTCTATATTCCCCTTTAATTCCACTCGCTCGTGCGTGAACGACATTATTAAAGTGGCTGGTGTGAAATACGGTTTCCCCGGTTACACGATTCCTCGCGCTGGCCGAGCTCCCAGTGCCAATCGATGCTTGAACGATACCGATCACTCCAGGAGAAAGTGAGGGCGAAATTTATGCCGGTACTCGATACTCGGAATTACTCGAACAATGACTCGGGAATCATAAACTAGGAGTAAACGGGCCTCGCTTCAGCAATGGGAATTTCACGAATTATTAACCACTGAATTCGATCCTTTATCAAATTCACGAGCAACTCGACTTATTCAATGACGAATTTCTCTTTGAATACTGAGTGACTGCAACTAAGTCAACGTTCCCTACTAAACCTAGTTATTATAGAACAGTAGGGATAAGTGGATACTGTCTTGACAGTCCCAGTTGCAGTTAACTAATGCCTTTGAAAAGCAGAGCAATCTAGAGAGCTATTATCGCACGTGTAGAGATAGGAAAGAATGGCTGGTCCTTGAATTCCCAGTGCAATGGGGTGCTATTATTTCCTGCTCCAGTTTCGGCCTGCTTTTCAATCGGTGGCGAGCGCGTACGTATTCGGCCAAAAGCGGCCTGTAACGTACAGGCTTTCACGTACACCGTAAACGTAACACTCGAGCGCTCCGCACGTGAAAAGGGCACGTGCTCCTTGAATGCAGCCTCGACCGCCTTAAAAACCGAGGTAGTGTCACGCTCGAGTTGTGTCTGCCTCCTTCTGCCTTGTTCCTGATTCCGATTGCTGGCGGTAGCGCTTTGTACCTTGGTCAGCCAGCTGCTGTAGAAAGATAAGACTTGAAAAATGAACTTCCAAAGATGAACTTCCTAAAACTTATACATCCAAAGAAAGCATTCTTAAATAATCCAAGTTTCAAACATAGAATATTCAAGTAATCAAGGAAGTATTCATAAAACTTGGTAATATTGGAGTAGCAAGAAGTTATAGTTTCTTATGGAACTTCAACTTCTTTCCTACATCTTTAAATTTCCAGTCACTTCCGCGCTGCATAAATTCCTACTTAAATCATAGTTCCTCTTACGTAATTGGAATTCCGATGGTTGGAAGGCTTGCTGGGGAGAATGGCATACACATTGAAGAGTGAAAAAATGTGGGAGGGCTCGGTAATGGCATTATTTTCGACGGAGAAGCACGCGACGCGTCCCGTTTTCAGAACAGGCAAAGCAGCGTCGTACGCGCGCGCCAAGCCCGATTACACAACGACTATCTGCTTACTGGATCGCAATAATAATCGATTGACTCGACAATGGGGAAAGTTGGGCGGCTGCGCTTAAGGAAACCGTTCAACTACTTGTCGCTGCTTTGCCGCCCCTGTAGAACAACTGTTTCATAAAATCATTGTCTTTTCTTTTCACTTTGACACTCAAATACAATTGCATTTGGTGTGCAGAGGCTAGGAATATATATAAGTACGTTAAATTTACAATTTTTATGTATAACATTCATGTGTACCATTTAATAAAAGAACTGCAGTACTGTAATCAATGTTTTCTTATTATATTTACTATAATAATAATGGATTAAGCCTGAAAAAATTATTGAATAAATACTACTAACAATACTACATAATAACTGTCATTTATATATTAATATAATCGATGACTGATTCCTTTTTCTTACATTCTTTGAAACGACTAGTTTTAATTAAATTTTGAATTTTCCCTTCAAAAAAGCAGGTGCTCCAATTGGTCCAATTAAGCCAATGACAAAGAAGAAACATGGCCGGCCGAGGGGGTCGCGGGCGGGAAAAGCAGTGAAGAAGACGCCATCGGACGCGCAGTTAGTTCGGTACGTACGCGCGCGTTAAATCTGTCGGGTGAACTGGTGTCGGCGCAGTGCTACGGTGCGAAATCTTAACTAGCCGGTAGAAATAATCGGGCGCGAACAAGTGCGGCTAATACAAGGAGATGGAATTCGCGGGCTTCTATAACGGTTTCTAATCGCAGTGGGTTCTCTCGGCGCCGCGATGATTAATAAGTTAATCCCGCTCTTCAACGACCCCGTACATCGCCGGTTAGTACGACGCGACGCGGACACAATGTCAAGGAAGTGTACTATTTATGCAGCCGCCTCGAGCTACAGCTCTACTTCTTGTCGAACTGTCGGTGCGCATTACTTTCTACACCCAGGACAAACCACCGGCCGCCCCAAACCTCCACCACGCTACTTAACCTCTGCCTCAAGACTGCGCCGGTGAGTCAAGGTTACTATTCTACAAATACATTTGCCCGCTGTTTGTTATTCTTTGTCGCATGAGATCCTCGCAATTATCATTGAACACCCATCAGTGTTTACCTTAGGCTTTTAATGCATTAAGACGAAAGTCTGTTTACTGCCAGTGTAAATAAGGCTAGTTTGGCCAAAAGGAGTTATGTCGCGGACATTGTTTTGTTATCGCGGATTCTTTGCCCCAAGGGATTGTATTTATGACAAGGTTGGGGAAGCTGGGAGCTCGACAAGCTTATCCCATATACGTTTTCATGGAACCTTGGTCCCTGACCCGCCCGTCCAGATTTACGCAAGGTGTCCAACCCGCCTGTCCCATCCCCTCGCGTACTATTTCGAGGCCAATTTACGGATTCCGCGAGAAAAGTGGAGAGAGCCTCTTCTGTCACCCTCGACGAGCCACTAGCTAATCTTTCTTATTCACTCGAGCTCTCTTAGCTGTCCTAAAGCAAATCCCACACCGTTTTTCAATTCCAATTCAACATTCACAATCATCTTTTAACTTCCTCTAAAATCGAGAACATCTTTCCATGATTTCCCCTAGCATTGCTCTCTATTATCGTCGACATTCTTAATGGAAAGATTGGCAATCTTTGAGCGAGATTAATTGGTCAGTGTGCGGTCCAGTTTAGCTTTGAGAAACCGGCGCACCCGTCGCTTTCTCACTCGCGCGTGGCACGCGACTTTATGGAGACACACGGCGCCGTCGGATGCGCCACGACGCTTCTCCGCTATTGCGTAACAACGACGCAAATATCCCGAGGAAAGTACGTGTGCGAGATTGGCGAGAGTAGGAGGGATTTCAAAGATCGTTTAACTAACGAGACTATCCACAATAAAAGCTTGTTCGAATGGGAGAAAAAAATCGTGGGATAAGGATTGCGAATGCTTGGGATTCAAGAGGATCTAATTCCTCGGGCATGCAAAAGGAAGAGGGCGCTAAGGGCACTGTTCGAGGGAAGTTGTTGCTATTCTAGCGGCGGCGGCGGCGAAGTGCGTGCGTGCGCGTACGCCTCCCGAGAGATATAAGGAGAAAGGTGGATCAAGCATAAGGCTAGTGGCCGCGTAGCTCTCTCGGCTAGTTCGTACGTTCGTTACAGAAACTGACGCGTTGTGGTGACAGGGACTAATACTCCTATCCGGTGCGCGCTCCACTGACGGATAGTCCGGACTAATCTGCTGCGGGGGGATTACCGGCGAGCTATTATCGAATAATTTAAGCCTCGTAGGATGCCCGACAGGTGCTGCTTACCGGGAACACCTCCGGTATTCGGCTCCTCGGCTATTCTCGCTCCTCCACTCGAATTCCGAGTGCCGCTTCTCGACTAATAACCCACTCGCATTCCTCCCTCTTAACTAACCCCGATTATAATCAAGTTCAACCACAGCCCAACCTTTCTCAAGTAGAAATTCGTGCGACTAGAAAATTTCACGCGGATCAATGTTGTAGATGGTTTCTCCGGCTTAAAAGCTGTGTCCATTGCGTGGCTCGCGCTGGAATCCCCTATTGAATCATTAAATTCGCCCGCTATATTTACACCGAGCAAAGCCGGGCCTGAATCCCGAACGGCAAATCCACGTCGCCGCTTGACTAATATTCCTACTCGTCACGCGGGAGCTGACGGATAGTGCCGGCTAATCCCAGCACAGGATTAGAAGGGAGTTATTGTCGAAATATTAATTTCGCCGGTGCGCAACGTGCCACCGGCCGCCTGCCACGGGAAATCGCCGCTGAACATTGTCGCAGTGAGCAGGCATTTCGAGTAATTAAAGCGGCATTCCTCGGGCAAAGTTTCGAGTAACTTTAGCTGCGTCCGCAGGGGTACTTGGCGATGCCAGGTAAAAGGAGGAGTTAAGCTCCGAAGTACAGGTATGTTAGGACTCCGCGATGCTGCTTGATCAGTATCGCAGGCAAAGGTGGCGGTCGAGAGCGGAATGTTCGTACTCTCTCAGGGTCATCCCTGCGGAGATAAACAGACAAGCTTTTTTGGTAGAGTCTTTTAATGTTGCCCCATGGCAGAGAAAAATATTTCATCCCCCCAGGAAGTCCACTACTATCTTAAATAATTTAAATAATCGCAATTGTATGAATATTTCGTTCCCAAGGGATATTTTGAAGGAAATGAATTATAAAACAGAAGGAATCTAATTGATTTCATCTCTGATATGGTGTTGACGGGAATTCCACGGTAAATCTGAGCGGGTAGAGTTTCGGCCTGTCACAAAGGGCGGGCGATGTCGCGCGGAATGCAATCGAGCCGCATAATTCGAGATATTCGAGAGTACTCGAATGCCGGCGCTGCTGTTAAATGGTAGATCGGCGAAATTATCGCGTCTATCTCCGCGGGATCTCGGCGAAGCCGATCAAAAGAGCCCGGCGTGCACCCGAGCATCTGCTGGGATTTCTTCTTGGGCGCGGATCCTCCTCCTGCTGCTGCCGCGCCGCCGCGCCGCCGCCGCGTTATCGCGCGCATATCCACCGCATGAGCATTAGACTCGTCGCGAGAACTTCCCCGCTTATCTTCACCTCTCGGTTTCCATCCACAATTAAGTCAGATTTACTGGCGCGCACATTTGGAGTACTCCTGCTACAGCTCGTAGCAAAGAGTTACTCTGCCGCCTCTGGGAGGAAGCCTTGGATCTCTTCTCGAGATCATTAATACTAGTCTCAGCTGAATATCTCACTTCTCATTTAGGAAAATTTAATTATTTGTCATTAAAAAAGGATTTTATGAAATATTATATTTTTTTCAAGACTCTGACAATTAAAATAAGGGAAAGAAAAATCAATCTCAGTTGAATATTACACTTTTCACTTAGGAAAATTTAATCATCTGTCCTTAAAAAAGAATTCTATGGAATATTATATTTTTTTCAAGGCACTACCAATAAAACTAAGCGAAAAAAAATATTTCTTCAAAAAGAAGAAGTAGTTTTAAAATATATCTCACATTTCCTGAACAGAATTGAATTCCCCAAGCTTAAAAAAAAATCTACAAAGTATTATACATATTTTTGAAGAGAGGTCTTCTTTTCTTCCGGTAATCATCAATAATAATCGTGTCGTGGAATGTTTGCGTGACTGTAATCAAGGTCGGCTCGGTGGATCCTCGAAAACGTTAGGCGAAGTGGTCGATGAGCATGTTACAATGTGTCCGGCGTGTCGGTTGGGGGGAATCGGGAGTGGGAAGACCGCAAGAGCGGCTCGGTAATTGGCAGGTAGGGGCAGACGGCAATACGATACTGGGATGCAACGCAATCCAGTGTGTGCCTTGCCGCCTCGCACCCCCTTTCGGCATCGACATCGTCATCGTCATCGTCATCGTCATCATTGTCGCTGGACCACAGGGCTGCCCTTCCCTCAACAACAACCCAGGGAAACTTCCACAGAGAAAGACAGAGAGGAAGAGGAAGGGAATAGTCTCGCGTCTCCTCGCATCTTTGCGTGCAGCATCCACCCCGAAGAGAACAGTATCACTTTGCATCTCGTCACGGCGTGCCGCGCGCACCAGCCTGCGTTCCGCATGAAACTTTATATCCACCGCCTTCCCTCTTCGCCCCCAACAACCCTCTTACTCGATTCCACCAGGAAATTGTATTAGAATCGTTTTAAATATTCGAATGATTGTGATTATTGCAAGATTCAAGATCGAGTATGGAAAGGTTCTAAGAAAATAGAGAGAATCACGATTCCTCGATGATTCGAGGAGGATAGCGATTAAAAGGATCGCTGGTGCGGCCATTGTTCTCGGCAATCGGCGATTAAGCAATTACGAGAGCAGCGCGTCCGACAACTCGCTTGGAAATCGACTGGAGCGACGTGGTTCGTGGCTAATCAGCTGACTCTCTGCGCGCTCTGTTCCTACGGTGGAAAGTCTATCCAGGGAGGAGAACAGGACGAACAGGACGAACAGGACAATGCTGGCGAGGCTTGCCAGTGGATTTATTAGCATATAATCTCCTTTAATCGAGCCACCGGCCATCGCCGATGATCTCGATCGAAGATCGTCCATCACTACTCTGAGTAATCTCCGCACCGAGTCATCCTCTCTTTCTTTCTCCCTCTTCGAGTTCCGCCTGCTCAAGTCGATCGTGGGTGGATGGAATGTCGATGGGCATCTGGATACACTTCGGCCAGCTGTTCTCCAGGATTAACCTGGCGGAGGACCTTAGACTTGGATTGCTCTCCTTGGAGGATCCTCGCGTGTCCGGCTACAACCGTGGAGAAATCCTTGGACGTCGATCGCGCGTGTAATCCACGTGATCCGAGCTTAGTACTTGCTCTGTCGAGCAATTGAAGATTGAATTCGGCCAGGACTCGCCAACAGGCGCAAGCGCGAGCACTCTCTCTCTCTCACCTTGTAAGAAAACTCGAGCGGGCAACGAGGAGGACACCCGAGCCTGTCAATGAAACACTATCTACCCGCTTCGAGGTACTCGAGCGTGCCGTCGCGCAGCGAGTAAAAAGTAGTGCACACGTGCGCTTGAAATCTCCACTGGAAGGGAACGTGATTTACAGGACGCGGCACTCCAACGAAAGCTGAAAGCCCACTTGGATATTGCTGATGGAAACTAGATTGGTTCCATGAAAATTCGGATGGAAGAATAATAATTAGAAATAAATGGGAATACGAGGAGAAGATTGGAAGTGGTGGAGGAGTTGAAAGACGAGCGTCGGAAACAAGTAAGGCAAGACGATGTAGTCAGTGATGGGAAGCAAAAAGGGAGGAAGAAGAGGCACTGTTTACCGGGCAGTGTATCAGTGTATAAAGTGACACGACAGCTGGGAAGTGCACTCCTCCGCAGCCGCCGTACACACAACGCGCCCGCGCTCCTCTCTCTCTCTCTTTCTCCGGCTCTTCATCTTCCTTTTGTATCGATGTTCCGCTAATTATTCCTCGGCCGCAAACCGGCCCGGCCTCTGGCGCCGTCTGCTTATTTGCGGCCCTTGGCTCCCAATCCTCGCTCAAATTCGCCTCACTCCAATATGACCCTGTCGACAGCGATGACGTGGGTGTTCCACTGCCATCCTGGCATGATACTTTGCCTCGACCACTCGTCATCCCGCGCTCGGTAATAAGATGCGGCCATTGGTACACTCGCTGATTCAATTAGGACTTTTATTATGAACCACGATTTATTTTCTTATATTATATTCTTGCGATTTATTTAATTTTTATCATTATACAAAAAGAAAATAATGCAACATTCGTTAGTAGACCCAAAGATTCATTTAAAACTTTATTATTATTATTCTAGTATATTCTGTCAATTTATTTATTTTTCCTATAACAGGATAATTAGTAAAATAGTAGCAAATAGAAAATAGCGAGGGTTAATGGGGAATTCGAAGGGTATGGCATGAAGCTAAAGGTAAACACGTCGAGGAGGTCTTGTAATTAAGACTCCCCTTGACTCTACCAGCCGACGAGGCAGAGTTGTTGTCGCGCGTCCTTGCCCGCAGCGAAGATGGAACAAGCATTGTTCCTCCATCGGCGTAAATAGCGTATCCCTTCGGTCTGTCACGCTCCACCTCGATAATAGGACGCACGATAACTGACAAGCCCACTCTTCCCGCCTCTCCCAAACGACACATCTTAATGCCTCGGAACTTTACAACGAATCCTTAACCCTTTAACTGTTCATATTCTATATTTAATTTAAAAAATAGATTTTCTTCCACGACACAATAAATTTCGCACGAAATTAATTATAGGAAGTCAGATTAATTTCGCGGTTTAAAGGATTAAAATTAATTTTCTATTTCCTATTGTTTGGAAGCATCTTCAGCTTGAAGTATGCGTGACAGGCGAGTTAGGACGCTCGAGGCTTACAAGCAATCACCATAAAGTCAACGGCAGTCGCCGCTCACTACTAGAAGGGAAGGGGACGAGGGAGTTCGAAAGGGCAATTATGATATAATTACGAGAATCATTAAGCCGGTTAATTATGTAGGGATTGCGGTGCCAGGGAGACGTGGCAGCGCGCACCAGCGACAACTTCCCGGAGCGGATAACGAGCGACGACGACGACGACGACGAGCGGCGTCCATCCTTTATGGCTCATAATCCAACGGCGTTACTTTGTACCAAAGCACTCGGCACTTCCAGCTAAACTTAAGCATCCTCGCGCACTTAGCTTTCTCTACGTTTACTAGTCTTTGTTCGCGAAGGGGAAGTTCTGGATTCGTAAGAAGCAGAAGTTGAAAATTGTTGAATATAAATGTAAGGTCTTAGTCGGTGACGAATCGGGAGCAGTGGGCGCCACTTATCTTCCGGTGGGATCATTGGGAAGCGTGTATGAGTTCGATCGGAACGAGCAAATCCTGAGGCGCAGCTGATCTGGAGCGCTGATCTCGCGCTACGTGCTTCTAATTACGTACTTAATCCGAGCTGGTATGTTAATTAGCTCCGGCGTCTGTCCCCCCCCCCCCCCCCCTCTTCTCCTACTTTGGCAAGCAGCCGATATCCACTTTAAAGATGTCAAGGGTCCCTTGAATTCTCTATCATTAAATGATCAAATATCGAAGAGATTGTTGCGTTCGCTCGTTATAGAAGAAATGTTAACTTTTTAATGATAGTAATTACACCGGAGATATTGATATCCTAGAATCTACATCGGTTCCTCGGCAATTTTCCGATATTTACGAGAAGTTTCTGTCCTGGCTCGCTCATTAGATGCAAGTTTAAGGTCCGCGAGGGTAACAGTCTCACGGCAGGAACGCGCGCGTCACTGACTACTGGTCCGATCTCTTCTCGCCGAGATATCCTCTCCCGGTATGCGGCTCCTGCCCGCTCCAGATAAGATCTCGAGGTGGTCGCGTCTCATCTCGATCAGAGCGCGCACTCTGATCCCATCGGGGACGACGCGTCCTGCTAATCAGAGCCTCCGTGGAATTTTCCACATTATACGCGCGGGAAAATACCAGTCGTTCGTAAAAAATTATTCCTGCGAACTTTGCAATTTTTTTCTGGAATAAACTATTGATCGATCTAATTTAAATTGGGGGTGATAATCTGTTGAATACGATTGGAAGGAATAAATGTAGTTGGATATAATTGCGGGGGGTTGAAGTTGGGAAAGAAGGGGTAAGAATGAGAGAGGGCAATGCTCGGTGGGAAGTGTCCGGGTGGCGTCGATGACCCCAATTCCTCGGAGTGGCGCATGTGATGCCGGTCCAGATCGAACTCTCCCGATCGAGGACCACGCCTTGTATTGTCTCAGTGGCCGTCTGAAATCCACGACGCCCGCACTCCGAGCGCGCAGTCAATGAGCCACGAAACACAAAGCTCATCCTCTCTCGACCCGAATGCAAATATCGATTGTGAGTGCAGCATGAATCGGCGGCATTGTTCCGCACGATCGAGTCAGACTTGGCTGTCCTATTGCAGCCGAGATTCCGCTCGCTTGCTCGCTCTCGACGAGCTCTACCTCCTCGATCATGTTCCCTTTTAGTTTAGAGCTCGACTGTCGATATTGGAGTCTCGCGATCCTAGTAAAAGTACGACGACCGCCGGCATTTGGTGGGAAATCGGAAATAATAATTGCGCCCAGGATGCTCGGGGTGGTTCCCTTATTACCCATTTCCTGGCTGACCTAACAGGCCTTCGCATCGTCCTGCCTACCGCTTGCCAAGCGCAATGAAACCTAATGGAACGTAATAGAATGTAATGAGCAAAGGTGCACGCAGTCCATAACTCTTGCCTTGATCTTGGAGGCAGGCTTTTCCGGACGCCCGATAACCGAGATACTAATTGGCCTCCAATTAAAACAAAAAGGGCAGATCGACTAGCTCATCCGGAGCTCTCCTAATTACTTTTACTCGAGAAATCAGAGTTCCTTCGCCGGAGATATAAAAAGAGAGACCTTCCCTGTAAATTCTTCTCCCGTGGACCAAGTGATGCTGGATCGCGTGTGACTCCGTGGAACTTTTATTCCTGGTAATTGTGGGAAGAAGATTCGTTGGCGCCCCCTTTTCGCCTCGATTTCGCTCCAGACGTCTGAAACCTGTCTTTAACCCTTTCCCGACCCTCCCCCCGGGCCGACGTCGAACCCGCAAATTCCAACCTGATCCCCAATCGCGAGAATTATCCCCTTCCTCTCTGCCACCAGCTCCAGAATAGGGAAAGGAAAAGAATGGGAGCCGGGGTGATAAAATCGGACGGATTGAAAGGGAACAGCAGTGGTTTCGGGTCATAGTTGACTCGCGGCGATATAATCGTCGACTTTCTCCCGTGGTTGTTGCACCGGCAACCATAAAGCCAAAGCGTGCCGACGGTTTAGCCGAGGCTTGTTCGATCTAACGTGATAAACGAGCCTGAAAACCTATTGTTACCGATCTCTTGTCCTATGCGCGCCCCTCATAGGCTTTAAACTAAAGAATCAGTGGTGTAAAAGCCGGAATTGTGCCGAAAATGCTCTGAAAACCCCTAATTTCGACAGTTTTTCTCATGTTTTTCATACTTCCCGATCTTTCCCGGGGCTGAAATTTTGTAGAAAGTGTTTTTTTGCATCGAGGAAAAAGTAGAAAAAGTTCCAGAGCCCTAGCTCAAAATTCATTTTTTCGCAAATTTTTTAAGGCATACCCCTTCAAAAATTTTCGATTTTTCGAAGGTTCTGGGACCGGGACGAACGCTTGATTTTTCGATTGCTCGTGTCTCAAAACGGAAAAAAAACATAAATGTTGTGGGGGAAATGCCGGAATTCTGCCTAAAACACATGGAAAACCGATCTTGAATATTTCATTTCGATGGTTTTCCTCATGTTTTTTATACTTCCCGACCTTTCCCGGGGCTGAAACTTGGTGGCGAATGTTTTTTTGCATCGAGGAGAAAGTAGAAAAAGTTCCAGAGCCCTAGCTCAAAATTCATTTTTTCGCAAATTTTTTAAGGCATACCCCTTCAAAAATTTTCGATTTTTCGAAGGTTCTGGGACCGGGACGAACGCTTGGTTTTTCGATTGCTCGTGTCTCAAAACGGAAAAAAAACATAAATGTTGTGGGGGAAATGCCGGAATTCTGCCTAAAACAGGTGGAAAACCGATCTTGAATATTTCATTTCGATGGTTTTCCTCATGTTTTTTTATCTTCCCGACCTTTCCTGGGGCTGAAACTTTGTAGAAAGTGTTTTTTTGCATCGAGGAGAAAGTAGAAAAAATTCCAGAGCCCTAGCTCAAAATTCATTTTTTCGCAAATTTTTTAAGGCATACCCCTTCAAAAATTTTCGATTTTTCGAAGGTTCTGGGACCGGGACGAACGCTTGATTTTTCGATTGCTCGTGTCTCAAAACGGATAAAAAACATAAATGCTGTGGGGGAAATGCCGGAATTCAGCCTAAAACAAGTGGAAAACCGATCTGGAATATTTCATTTCGATGGTTTTCCTCATGTTTTTTTATCTTCCCGACCTTTCCCGGAGCTGAAACTTTGTAGAAAGTGTTTTTTTGCATCGAGGAGAAAGTAGAAAAAGTTCCAGAGCCCTAGCTCAAAATTCATTTTTTCGCAAATTTTTTAAGGCATACCCCTTCAAAAATTTTCGATTTTTCGAAGGTTCTCGGACCGGGACGAACGCTCGATTTTTCGATTGCTCGTGTCTCAAAACGGATAAAAAACATAAATGTTGTGGGGGAAATGCCGGAATTCTACCTAAAACACGTGGAAAACCGATCTGGAATATTTCATTTTCGTGGTTTTCCCTATGTTTTTATGACTTCCCGACCTTTTCCGGGGCTGAAATTTGGTGGGGAATGTTTTTTTGCGTCGAGAAAGAAGTGGTAAAAATTCCAGAGCCCTGGCTCAAAGTTTATTTTTTCGCATATTTCTAAGGTCCTCGACCCGTGCCGAGCGGTGCATAAATCGATTGTTTGATCATCAAATCAAGTAGCAAATAAAGTACCAGTAGTCTAGAAGCCGGAATTCTATCGTAAAAGTCCGATTTTCGTCAATAATCTTCTTATTTACTGAGGCAGTGGCCAAGTAAATCAGTGCGGAGCGCTTAATTAGCAAGTCTCTTTTTCCGGGATTTCGTGCATTTTTCCGGCGGCAGGACAGAGCGGAGAAAGGCGAGCTGATTTTATCTTTGCGCGGTGGAACACGCGATATCCACCGGCAGGCAGGCCGGTTGTATCGCGAGTAGAACGAGAGGGAGAGATCGATTTGCATAAGAGGCAGAGCGCGAGCATGGAGCTTGAACTAGGAAAGGCGCGTACTTAATTAACGTGTCCCACTCACTAGCCACTGAGGCAGATTTATACGAGATCGTGGCCGTACGATTCGTGGAGTCGTCATCTCGTTAAGAGGACCCCCTTCCGTTTAAGCCCAACGAAAAACTCTCCGCATAGCGCATCCCCTGCTATGCGGAAGCGTTCACGCGCGCATACACACTTTCCCAGGAAGATGCTTGAATTCCTGTCAAAATATGACTCCGATCACTCGCATTAATTCTCCCTCGGAAATACTTAAAGGGAAACACACAGACACAGAGACATACAGAGTTGGGATGATATAAAGGAGCGAAGAGGGAAGAGAAAAAGAGGAGAAGAATCACTCGTAGCGAGCGATCGTTTAATCATTCTCGTAGCCACTCGAATAAAGCACAAGAGCCATTTCTCAAGGCGCAACGTGGATTGTTTATTTCCCGTGCGGCTACATGCACCGAGCAGCACCCACCTGCTGCGGATCAAGGACGAAGAGGATTCACCTGTAATATTCATCCTTGCACGCCAAAGCCAATGGCAACCTATGTGTATACCAGCTTGTACAACACTTTTTCTCCACTCCTCGCGACTCCTCGATTACATTGAACACGAGATCTCCTGCTCGCAATGCTTTGCGCCCTCTTCGATGACTCTAACAATATTCAGTTAGTCGTACTCTTAACTACAGACAAGCTCTCCAACATACTTCTATTCTAATATCATTTAGACAGAGAAATCTAGAAATTACCATCGATTAAAGGACTTATTTATATTACAATATAATAATTTATAATCGACAATTTCGAGGAATGTTCTTAAGAATTCGAGTTAAAAGGAGTCCAACTGTACATTCGTTATATTCCTATAGAATATTAAAGCCTTTTGGCAGACTTAATGATACAACGGAGGAGTGGTAGGCCGCGGCAAGTTTACAATTGGAGCTTGACAATTAGTATTACGGGAAGGGTCGTGGAGGCTGGATAAAAGGAGTGTAACGGTTCGCGGTGTGCGATTGGCAATTAAAGTCCTGTAAGGAGGTGTGCATTACATTGAGTGGGGCATCCCTGGCAGTAACAATTACGCGTGGATAATGGGTCGCGTGCGGGCTTCCTAATTAAATTTTCTTAAGAGCCACTGCCAGGGCGGAAAGCCACTCGTAAAAGGCTGACACGCTCCTCGCCAATCTCTGCTTCTCTCGCTCGGAGAAGCTCGCTCGAGCAGGCTTAACGGGATTCCCCTGTATTCAAGCGTCAACCATAAATTATAACAATATCGCGTAGGTGCCGGCCCACGTGTCCTCGCATCTTAGAGCACACACACCAGTCGCCCGCCCGGTGATTTAACGCGCACTTTCGAATACCGTTTCGGAAGGAAGACGCCCTTTTTGATGGGCAGCCACGCCAGCCGCAATCATTTGACCGATAAGTAGAACTCTCTCATGGAATGCACAAACAAAAAGCCACCGTGCTAAATCTCACGCGAATACCACCACCACACGCGACTATTTTTCTAGTCTTACGCAGCAGTCATTCACGGCGATGATTTAACGCTAATTTTGGAATGCCGTTTCAGTCGGAATCGTTTGTGCGATAAATCAAATTTTATGATCGAGTGCAAAAGCAAAAAGCCTGTGTGCCAAATCGACGTGAATATCGCACGATCTTTTTTTTTCTGGTCTTACGTAATCATTCACATTGATGATTCCCGTTCAGCTTTCATCCCTCATCACGAAAGTCACTGCTTCGTCCCGATTCGATCTTTGATAAATCACTCGGTAGTTGTTCCGCTCGATTGTAGAAATTTGCGAGCCTGAAATATATATTCTTCGGTAAATTAATTATTATTAACGATTGTTGTACGATTTGATCATTTGATCCGAACGTGCCTTGGTACCTTGTCTCTCGAGAGTCTCGGCGAAGTAATTCCGAACTCTATTGAACCAACCACCGCTCAGTCTCTCTCGAAATCGAGTGGTGGTGAAAGTGTAGAGCAGTGGATTCACCGCACTGTTGATCGGCACGATGAAAGTCACCACCCAGGCGTGCAGATCAGCTGAAACAACAGCTGGAATTAGTCCCTTCTGGAATTAATCGTTCCTAGTCATTCTGGCAACTCTCGTACGTGGTACAGGATAGTTCATCATCGCCTGGAGTTTCAGTACGATGATTGGTGTCCAGCAGACCGCATTCGTGAAGACGATTAGAAAAAGTCGTACGGCAAACTCGGAGTCATTCACCGGCAACGGTGTTGCTCGTTGAGTCTTCCAAATGCTCGCGAAGATCGCGATGTAAGCCGAAGCGATTATTAATAGCCTGCAAAAAATTGTATTCTTTCCCACAGAATAACTTTATTTAATATATTATTAAAATTCGATATTTTACCCGAGGAGATTGACTCCTATGAAAATAAAGGCAGAGTATTCCCAGCCAACTAAATATGGATCGTCAATGTAAAGTGGGAAACACATGCCATTTATTCCGTAGAACTTCGTACTGTTTCGCCAATAAATAGCTGTTGAATAGAATCAAGAATTATATAATATTTCGATCGTCAAAATCGCAATTAATTGCAATTGGGAGTACCTGGGCCAATGGCAATTGTGATACCAATCATCCAGAACATGCACATCATCATTAATGCGACTGGTCGCGGCGTCTGTCGATGACTGAGTGGTGGGACAATCACAAAGAATCGTTCGACGGACATAAATGAGAGGATCAACAAAGATACTTCT
Source organism: Ectemnius continuus (assembly GCA_910591665.1). Taxonomy (NCBI): domain Eukaryota; kingdom Metazoa; phylum Arthropoda; class Insecta; order Hymenoptera; family Crabronidae; genus Ectemnius; species Ectemnius continuus. Next base: position 2,309,775 of record OU342866.1, read on the forward strand.
GAGGAAGTCATCCCTAAAATGCCAAGGGCGATGCAATAAACCGATGACATCCAGGAACTTGCTTCTTTTTTATAATTGGCGCGATATCGAACATCCTGAATAGCAATTCCCAGCAGATAAACTCCCATCAGCATATCAGCAACTGAAAAATCAAGACAGAAATTTTTTTATATGATGAAATTATAATTTGGGGTTCTCAGATTAATTATTTATTAAATAGTTATTGATTGGATGATCGACAAGTGTCGCGTACCAGCTAAATGTCGGATTACAATACTGAGAACTCGGTTTTCATCCCTCGCTGTGAATCTTCCCCAAAGGACGAGGATATTGCCCAAACAAGTTACAGTTGAGATTCCCCAAACTGCAGCTTGCAGTAATGATTTATCCAGTAGATCCGTAATCGAAGAAACCCCTGTCGAACAAAGAGAATTCTAAATCGAAGAATTCGTTAAATATTTTAATCATTTCTACCATCAGTCGCCGGTTTGCATTTCTTCACATTCGCGGCATAAGTGGCGCAGAAATGAAACGTGGTGAAGTACACGAATTCCAATTCTTTAAAATCATCGAACGCGTTCTTCTTCAATCCATACGTGGCTGACAATTCCTCAAAGTGCCTGAAAGAAAAAATGCAAGATCGAAATCTGCGATTTTATGAGAGATTAATTAAAACTCTGACTTACAATGATCGAAGTTTAGCTAATGCGAAAAAGGATTCTGGTATTTCTTCGAGTGGATTGTATCCCAGCCACCTGCGATTAAATAATACAATTTTAATAATAATATTCCCTCACCAACATTGATAATAAAAGATAAATGACAAGATCCGCGTGTACGTGACGCGGCGGACGTTGAATGCGAACACTTAAATATCGCAACGTGCGGTTCCCAAAGATTCGTGGAAGCAAGCCGGTCACGTACAAGGATTTAGTGAGCTTTTGATAATAAATTAACGCGGCTGGATCACCGCGTCGTTAACCCCTTTGTTTACATACTTACAGCACAGTCAGATTATAAAGGGACGTGAAAGTGTTTGCGTCCAGGTGCTTTATCCGATTATTAGCGAGATCCCTGAAAATCGATTGGGGAATTGAGTCATCGATATTTCCCTGTTTATCGAAAAGAACTCACAATTCTACCAGTTCAGACATATTCCGGAAAGCGCCTGCTTCAATAGACTTTATTCTATTGTTCGCCAGATTGCTGAAAAATATATTATCAGTGTTTTATTTATTTATAATTGATAGTATTTTAAACTTACAGTACTGCTAAAGAAGAGCAACCGTGAAAGAGGCTCTCGTTTATGCTTTCCAATCGGTTGTCCTTTAAATTTCTGTGTAGTATTAGTTAAATTTGTATTAGTTAAACAAAGACTTTAGTTTCGTCTTATAATATTTGATTATTAATACTTACATTTCGTTTAAAGCTGGGAGATTGGGTAATTTTAATTCGCGGAGTAAGTTATGCTTCAATATTCTGAAAAGAAATTAAAATTTGTGCTAGTTTAAATGAATTTTTCAGGTTTAGAAACTTACATCCACTTTAAATTCGAGCATCCATCAAGATCTGTTAGGTCTGCCGTGGTTAATTTATTGTTGTCTAAATCAAGGTTGCGAATATTTTGCAATCCTTCCAAATGTCCCGCAGAGATCGTGCTGATCTCATTACCCCTGAGAATCCTAATCAGGCGTGTTATAAATTATAATTAGAAATTATTCATTCGAATCACGTGTACTTACAATGAATTTAATATATTCTGGCGCTTGAAAACCCCTGCCTTTAGTTCTTTAATGCCACTGAATGGCAGATTCCTGGGAAAATCCAGATTTATAATTAAAGTAATATTTAAACTAATAGAAATAATAATTATAATGTCCTTACAGTATTAGCAACCTGTCGTATTTCGCAAATGCCTTTGCGTTCAACTCATCGATACGAGAATTACTAATAATTCTGAAATGTAGTCACTTTAAAAATAATCTTTCGCAACAAAAGAATAATAAAAATTCGTACATTTTAATAACAAACTTTGACAAATCCTGTGGTATTTCATTCAAGTGATCACAGTTCGCAGTGCACATGGTATAATTGCAATTTTTCGGTGGTATTTCATCTATGAAATGATTAATTGTTTATTGTCGATTTTCTGAATTTCAAAAGGTTATCACTAAAATTACCTGTCATGAGGCATTGTTGCTCGGATACAATCTCATCCAGGAAGGACCAATCACCGTTCAAATCCACTGTATAATAAGCGAATGATTTCCCTTCGATCTTTGAAAAATTAGTTTAAATATCATTGCACAACTTACGGCACTCTTCTTCATCATCTCCGTTTGGACAATCCTTAGTCCCGTCGCACTGGAGCGACTGAATCCGGCATTCCGTAGTTCCGTTGCATTGGAATGTGCCTCTGGGACATGTGCCTAAAATCAAGCCGGTGAAATTCTACCCTTTCGAGCAATTAGACATTCTAACAGATGTTCCATGTTCGCCTGCAACTTTGACACTATTTGCCGATGGAAATATATTCCGAGCGACCTTTCCTCCTAATCCAATAAGATGAATCATTGCTTCCAATTTTCAATCGTGCATTGACACTGATGAACAACTTGAGTGACAGGAGTCAGGTTGGCCGGCAAACGGAAATCGTCCAATTATCGAGGAATAAAGGCACGTGTTTGCTCAAAGTTCATTAGATGGAATGTTTGTCGTGGATAATAGAGTAAATGCGAGTCCCAGCGCGTAATTGATCTCGTGGCTTTCTCTGCTTTTCATCCCTCGTGCGCTCGAAAGCTATTTCCTCTCGTTACGGATACTTTTCTCCCTTATTTTCCTGGATCCCGCTATCCGGCACTTTCGACACGCGGACAATTTATATTTTAAGTTCTCTTTGCGCGAAGTATTTAAAGAGAAATGTATGATAAATCTTTGAAATGATAAAATTACATTTTTATAGAAGAATAAAAATCGTAAATTTTATACTGAGTATTTGTAAGGGTAATTATTACGTACCAGTATTATAATAGTAAAGTAAACTTGCAATTAAGGCGACGGTGGTGATGAGAACCGCGCCAACCGCCAGGATCAGTTTATGTTTCATGATTCAGAAACGATTCCTTGGGAAGTCCGCCACGTGCAATTGGTAGACTGACACTGGTTGCACTAGTTTGGACGCTGCAAGCTCTCTCCTGGTGCACACGCGCTCTTCGACAGTTCGAGCTTTCATTACGTAAGTTCTTCCAGCAAACCGCTGGATCTGAACTCTCCGGTTCGCGGAGGACAATCGATCCATTTCAAAAAAGTCCAGCATTCCCTCGAATCGATCTTTTTCCCCAATTTTAATGTGTCTCGTGAACTTCCACCGTGTTATTTCTGACACCGGCGAACTTTTAGGGGAAAAAACATTCGACAGCTGTCGCGAAAGCCTTCGAATTCGTAGTAATACATTGGCGAAGTTTAAATGACAGGGAATCGTCGATCCTAGAAAAAAGTCTGCTCGTCGTACTTTCAGAAGGTACGATTCCGAATCGGCCGAAAGTCAGCGGACAATATGACACGCCACTCATTGCTCATGCAAATTCCATAGTGACAGCTATCATTTCAGTGGACATTCTACCACTCTGGAATATCCAGCACGGGGCACCTATAATTTGAAGTTAATGGGCGAGCTTTATCGATTGAGAACTTCCAACGATTCACCCCCCAATTATTTCCATCCCCTGTCTTATGAAATCTTGTCACTTGCCTAGTTCGTTCTGCCACTGCAATTCGATTTGGTCAGATATATTTCGGGAGAGATGGGCAAAGCTTTCTTGTCCCAACTTAACTTTCTTCACAACGACGACGTTTTCTTTTGGAGTAAAAAAATCCTGGGTGTTTATGGGCTTTGGCCCGAAAATTTGAACGACTTTCGATTGACTGTGTATTTAATCTACGTTCTGTCCTTCGATATATTTGATATAATTACCCTTTGTCAGAATATTCATAATCTACAAAAGCTCTGCCGTATTTTGACCAAGGTTTTTCCCAATATTCTATTACTCCTCAAAGTCTTCATGTTCCGGGTACAAATACACAGTGTTCTCTCACTTGTGACGATTGTCAACAAAGACACCAAGAAGCATTTATATAAGACAAACTGGGAGAAACAGAAATTCGTCACTTACAATAGCGCAGCTGCCCTGTTTACTAGTTCCTGTTACCTTTCTTTATTTATGGCCAGTGCTTTCTTCTTCGTACTGCCAATCATCGATTGCATATTGAACGGTGAGTCAATAATTATTGAACCACAAATCCCATTTGCCAGAGCATCTAATTCTGACCGTAGATTTCGGCAATTGCTCGCTGCCCTTTGAATTAACGCGACGTGTGCCACCGATCTTCGAGGTCACCGATTTTAGGACTTATCTTTACTTCAGTCTTTACTTCGTTTCCATTATTCCACTTTTGCCATTGGGTGCCACCGGCGCCGACAGTTTCCTAGTGTCTGTGACATTCCACATTTGCGCTCAGCTGTCTGTTCTGGCCGATCGTATTAAAAGGACGTGTGTAGAAGCAGACAAACACGAGAAGGAAATGAGATTTTTTCTCAACAGACACAACGAACTTTTACGGTAATAATTGTCAGTCGAATTAAAGTACAACGATCAATTATTCAAATAGAATTTATTGTGAAAATATACAAGTCAATAAGACAGGCTTTAGATAATTTATTTTATCCGTGCTTTCGTGAATGAAAATTTATTGTAGACTCGCAGCAGCTTTGGAAAAAGTTTCCAGTCCCATAATGTTCGTACAGACATTCGGTTTAATGTGGTCCCTCTGTATCGTGGTGTTCCAACTACTTATGGTAACCGAGGCTTTATTTCACCCGGGTAAATACGAAATCCTGAAATTAATTACATAATTTAAGATGACTGATGGCGGAGATGTTCTCAACACTGTGATGTACGTCATATTTTCATCGGCAGTTGTCATACTGATTTTCTCTTACTGCTTTATCGGCGAATGCCTCATCCACGAGGTATTTTCGCATCTTCTTTAATGGAGCATCTTTTTTCAATTAAAATGTAGAAGTAGCTCTAATTCTTTCAGAGCTCACAAGTCGAAGTAGCTTATTACTTGCTAGACTGGTACGAATTGCCATCCAGGATGGCTCGTCCTTTGTCAATCTGCATCGCAAGATCACAAAGGCCTTTGTATCTCACAGCTGGGAAGTTCTATGTCCTTTCCATCGAGACCTTCGCCACTGTAAGAGATACGACTTCAATAATGCGAGGAAATCGCACGTAATTCTTCCTGACGAATTGATTTTAGATCCTGAAATCATCAATGGCTTATCTATCCGTTCTGAAGAACGTCACGTAGATTCGGGAAGAGACTTGTTATTAATTAGAGTCGTCCTTTAATTTCTTTTAAGGTTCTAACATAAAGAATTTAACGAATAATTAACACCAAGTATCTTGAAATGATCTTTCAAGCTACTGACATTTCTCCCACCTGTTTTCGTTGCTTATTCTGTCAATGTATGTGTAAATACGTGGCGCTCGGTGTGCGTCAACGAGGGTAGAATTTACTCTCGAATTGAAAGTAACGGTGAAAGTCGAGGTCAATTAAAGTTGAGGGAGGATGAATCGTTGAGGGGATTCTCCATAAAATTGGAGTGATAATCTCTGTGGAAGATCGCAGATCTCTCTCCAGACAGTGGATTGTATATCGTGTAGGTTAGGCGAACTGTCATCAATGCGAATCTCGAAATATCGGGCATCGAGTGTAAATATTAGTTTAGAAAAATGCTAAGAAGACGGCGTGTTAATATAAAGGCTGTGAAGGAGTTAGACGGGTTCCCGAAGGTCCCGGAACCTTATGTCAATAAGACTGCAGTAGGAGGAACATGTATGTAAACATATAAACAGCTGTGTTGAGAGCCACAACACAGGAGAATCTCTTAGTAAACACTATAAACTCGCACCTTTTCCCTTGCAGTCTCGATAGTTACGATCTGCATTATCGTTTACTTAATAATAGCTGAGACAAGCTATTATCTTGACAGCAGGCTCCAGTTCAAGTTCGAGCCAGACACGGATGTCGATGCTAAGTTGAAAATCAACATTGACATCACCGTGGCAATGCCATGTGGCAAGATCGGTGCTGATGTCCTCGATGCCACCAATCAGAATATGGTTGGTGGCTATAAAACTCTGTCGGAGGAGGACACTTGGTGGGAATTGACACAGGAGCAAAGGGCACATTTCGAGGCCCTCAAACATATGAACTCTTACCTTCGCGAAGAGTATCATGCCATTCATGAACTCCTGTGGAAGTCTAATCAAGTTACTCTCTACAGTGAAATGCCAAAGAGGTAGAGATACACTAACTTAAGGCATTAGTTGGAGAACTGATCTTAAACCAGTGATTTTTAGGACGCACAAGCCTAATTATGCACCAGATGCATGTAGAATACATGGCAGTCTTGCTGTGAACAAAGTTGCTGGCAACTTTCATATCACTGCAGGCAAATCTTTGGTACTTTTTGGGGGACACATACATATTGCTGCATTTATGACTGCTAGGGATTACAATTTCACGCATAGGATTAATAGATTCTCTTTCGGTGGCCCTAGTCCAGGAATTGTTCATCCTCTTGAAGGGGATGAAAAGATTGCGGATGATAGTAAGATATTTTCTTGTATCCGGTTGAATCCCAGACCTTCTATATTTATTTTATTCATTCTGCAATGGTGTTTTCCATATACAGACATGATCTTGTACCAATACTTTGTTGAGGTAGTGCCTACTGATATCAGAACATTACTGAGCACTTCTAAGACCTACCAGTATAGTGTAAAAGATCATCAAAGACCAATTGACCACCAGAAAGGCTCGCATGGTATACCTGGTATCTTTTTTAAGTATGACATGAGTGCATTAAAGATAAAGGTTACTCAGCAAAGAGACACTATCTGGCAGTTCTTAGTAAAATTGTGTGCCACAATAGGAGGAATCTTTGTGACCAGTGGTATGTTGAATTTAGTGCGAGGGAAAAGTAGGAGAGTATCTTCCAATTAATCTAAAATCCATCTTCCATTCAATAGGCTTAGTGAAGAATATTGTACAGAGTTTCTGGTGCATTATTCTATGCAAATTTGTCTCTCCCACTGAGGAAAAGAAAGACCAAAAAGTGTTCACTGCTACTGCGAAGACGCAAATACCTGGAACGATAAATTTATTAAATGTACCCCAGCCTGACAATGGGGATATTTTGCTGAGTCCACAATAACAATCGTTCGCCACGTTTATACCACTCGTAACGAGACGCAATTTATTCACACAGTCAATCTGATTTTTTTAATGTATATATATTAAACAACAATAAATAAAAATGAATTCTTTATGGAATTAACATTTATATTAACAAAGACACGGAATTTCTGTTTGAATTCCGGATGCGTAGCTGTGCAATTCCTTCTTGGAATATCACAGCAGCGCACTCCCGATAATCTCACTCGTGTTTCCGCGACCTCGCATCAACTAGTGTTATGGTAAAGTACAATATTACGCTTTAAAAGAGTTTCAACAATCATTTCTCGATGTTTTATGCGGGTTTCATGAAACCTGCTATTTTTATGGCATTTGGGACATAAAAACCACATTGCCACGAAAGGCTAACTTGTTCCCATGCCGTATTCCATTTGACGTATAACCTAGGAGTGAATTAGTGTTGTGAGTGTTGATTAAAAGCAAGAAATAGTGAGAAGAATTAAGAATGGCTGATGTACGAGATATTCTGGACATCGAAGTGCCAACGATCACTGAATTAACGAAGGAATCGATCATTGGAAGTGACAAGAAAGCACGAAAGAAGTATGACTGCAAAGTGCCAAAGCGGCCCGAGGGCATGCATCGCGAAGTCTTCGCATTACTTTGCAAAGACAACAACGATGTGCCTCCACTCTTCCCGACTGACACTGGACAAGGCTACAAACAAGTCCGGGCGAAACTTGGCATGAAAAAGGTTCGTCCGTGGAAGTGGACTCCATTCACAAATCCAGCTAGAACGGATGGTGCAGTTTTCCATCATTGGCGACGCGTTGCTGATGCTGGCAAAGAATATCCATTTGCAAAGTTTAATAAGAAAGTTCCCATCCCAACATACACCAATGCCGAGTATGTGCAACACTTGGTGACAAACGGATGGACAAGAGCGGAGACAGACCACTTGTTTGACTTGTGTAGAAGATTTGATCTGAGATTTATTCTTATTCAAGATAGATGGGACCGGACAAAGTTCCCTCCAAGATCAGTAGAAGATTTGAAAGAAAGGTAGGTGAACTTAGAGTTTGATTTAATATAAACCACTATAAGGAATTTGCATTTTAATATTGTTCCCTTGTAGGTATTATCAAGTATGTGCGGCATTAACTAAAGCCAAGGCACAGAATGATAAGGTGTACATATTTGATGCTGAGCACGAGAAGAGGCGGAAGGAACAGCTGAAGAAATTATTTGAGAGGACCCCGGAACAAGTAGAAGAGGAGCAGACATTACTCACAGAACTGAGGAAGATCGAACAAAGAAAGAAAGAGCGGGACAGAAAGACTCAGGATTTACAGAAATTAATTACAGCAGCTGATCATCAGGCAGACCCAAGGAAGAGCGAAAGAAAATCATCCAAGAAGAGTAGTAGTTCCTCCAGAAATAGACCGAATAAGACTGATACATCTCATGTATGCGCCATTAGCATTCGAAGTCTAGATGTTGTTACAAAAGCTAACATTGGTGCATCCTTGCAGGCAGTGGAATCAGCTGGCATTAAATTCCCAGACTTCAAGAACAGCGGCGTATCTCTGCGATCTCAGAGGATAAAGTTGCCAAGTAGTTTAGGTCAAAAGAAGATGAAGGGCATCGAGCAAATGCTAAATGAATTAAAACTAGGTAAGTGGTGCGACCTTTCGACGGAGCTAATGATATCTTTCATCAGTGGAGTGTATAATCAATACATGTTACTTGCCAGAACTCAACCCACCGCCGACCGAACAGATCTGTCAGCAGTTTAATGAATTGAGAAGCGACATAGTGTTACATTATGAGCTGAAAAGCGCTCTCTCCACTTGCGACTACGAGTTGCAATCGTTGAGGCACCAATACGAGGCGTTGGCGCCAGGCAAGACTCTTACTATACCTGCAGCTTTACTTCCAAAGACCGAACCAGAAGTGAAAGCCGACATTATCGACGTCGTCGGATCGCCGAGCATGCCGACAGTCGCGCATTAAGTTATCCCAATTTTGTGAAATTAAAGAAACATACAACCATGATCTGTACATAGCCACCCACCCATTAAAAAGTTCTGCCAATGAGGAGACATTGTTCCAATATTCCCACTCAATTAATTTTGTATGAATATAAGTGAATTATATATTAATTGAATTCTTTATAAGAAAACCAGGTGATAAATGAGAGTCAACAGGATTACTTATATATCTGTGTATTTTATATTGTCGACAAAAAGTAACAATGTACGGTCAAACCGTATAATTTATCTACAACAATCTACAATAGATTACAATATGTTGTTTGTTCTTGTTTGGGGGAGGTAGGGGATTAGAATAACGGGATAGAAGGGTAACGGGGGTGGTGGCGGGAGGGTGGGGCTAGGATATCGGGAAGTGTGGAGGAAAGATGGTCGATGCAGGCCTTTCTTCGTTCATGCTCCGTTATTCACGATACAGTTGACTTATTTCCTCGTTAAAGTCTATAGTAAATATACTCGATTGCTCCGGCCGTACTTGGTACGGAATAACGCATATACCTTCTGGGTTTTAATGATCGATAACCGGTCGCCCGAATTTTCCCTTGGGCGTCGTGAAGCGAGGACAGCTCGCTCCTCCTGGCCTTTCGCTGAAGCTTAAGTGTAAGGAAAAGGCGATCCTGCCAAAGCATCTCTGCCACAAAATATCCCACCCTTCCAGATCGTGCACTCTCTCGTCCCAGTGCACGTTCTGTCCTCCTTTGACTCGAAAATTCCTGGTCCTCGCATCACGACGCTCTTCTATCATCTAAACATCTTCTCCCAGATCGGCTCTCTTTCCTTGGTACTCCGTAGTCATCGAGTGATTGGGAGAGACCGATCTCGGAGTGGCTGCTTCGGCGATTCCACCGGCGAAAGTCCTCGAATCGGTGTGACGCAGCCAACTGGTCCTTCCCAACTGGTCCCGCTTTGTAACGGAAGCGGCACTCCCGAGATCGGCCGGTCCTCTCTCGTCCTCGAGTCTTGACTCGATGCGGCCGTTTCCACTTCCAGTCTCGGAAACGCCCGCACCCCCGCCTCTCTATCGGTTCAACGAGGGAAAAAAGGCCTTCCTTTATCGGCACCAATGCGATCTCATTGGGAACTGAAAGCTCTTACGTTCGATCAGAAGAAAGAATGCGCTCTATGTATCAACGAGAGGGTCTGGGGTTTTTGTTGTTGGGGCTGGGGTTGGCCCACTGCGGGACCGTAAACGCGCGCGTGCCTTCCAAGCGGAAGCGGGCATCGCCAAGTCCTGACATAGTATCCCTTAAATTACATCTACCATCTTTTAACAATTCGTAGTGTCGCCGTGTCCGTGTATCTCTGTGTCTGTCTGTCTGTCTGTCGGTGCTCTCTCGTGTACGTGTATATATATCCGTGTCCTGTGAACGTGTACGTTACGGCGAGGGTACTCGCGTTTCCTCTTGCCTCGTTCCTCGTTATCTTCAATTAAACTATTATTATATCTATGTACAATGGCGATGAGCTCCTTTAGTCGTTTGGTCGCGTTGCCGAGAGATATGACCGGACAAATGTGCTACGACCTCGCAGACTCGATAATATGCCGTGGGGAATCCTGGCTCCTTTTCTTCTTCTTCTTCTTCTTCTGGCTCTCGTGCCTTTGTGTTTTCTCCTATTGGGCCAAATCTCTCTTCGCCGCGCTATGTGTATAGTCGTCGCTTTTCCTCGACCATTCCGAACTTGTTGGCCATCATCGCCGAGCACCATCCTTAATCAGCAATCGTTCAGCTCTCACTCGTCTTCGTGTTACGAGATATCGCGATTTCAACGGCAATAATATAAGCGTACAACAGGATATCGCAATCGTAACGGGCAACCTCAATAAACAAGCTCCACCAGCGAGAGCTCCGCCTCTCTCTCTGAGACACTGGTGATAAAGCGTGTGGAGCCTCTGGCGTGGAAAGGGAGGACGACGAAATGCGCTTTCTTTCGGCGGAATAATGCGTGAAACGTTAAACCTCTTCCTGACAGTTTGCTTTGCTACGATAACCATCGACAACTAGGAATCGTAAGAAGTGTACGGAGATTAATGGAGACAGCGGGAGAAGCTCGCGATAGTCGGGCGAACTCAAGTTTTGCCAGGCGCTCGGGGCAAGGACTTATCGAGGGATCGAAGGGAGAGGAATTCAGATAATTAGACGCATCAACCTTGGCGCAAAATGAAATCTGACCCCAATCATTAATAAAGGAGATTTCGTCGGTTAAATTTCGGTCGAACTCGAATTCGCGACGGTTCCTTGTTACTCGATTATTGTCGACGAGCGATATCGATAGAATATTGATAAATAGAAACTGACGAAACAAGTATCGATAGAAAGAGAGAGTGAGAGAGAGAGATTAGGTACGATACGTAACCTGAGTTGCTAAAGAGCGCATTAGAGTCCGCCGGGCAGGGCAAATTTTCGCAACGAGGCATTCCTCTGCTCTCCGGATCAATAGTCGCATGCAATCGCGTTTTAACACGCTTTAAAGAGAGATTCACTCGAACAAGTAATCATCGACTAATAGTTTGCGGTATACATGTAATAGTAGTTGATATCGGTAACGTATTTAGTTGAGATTAATCAACAGCAGAGGGGATGGGTGGGTTTGGAGGTGGGAAAGATTGCTCTACGAGTGTGGAAAGGAGCTCGGAGCATTCTGGGGGTGGAGGAGGAGGGCGGCGTCTTTGTGAAGCCGTAAGCGAAGAGGAAATATCGAGGAAAGAAATGGAGAGAAGCGCTTATATATCCCGAGAACATCATAACAGGCGTTTCTTTAGAATCGTCCAAAAGAATCGGGCACTTTGGAGCATTTTGAGCTTTGTAGAGTGCGAGGCTTCCTCGCTCTGAGCTTTCGTCGACACTTGGGATATCCATATATCCGAGGAGGAGGGGGTCGAGAACGGGAGAAGAAAGGAGTGGCCAAGTGAAAGGTCGCGCGGAATAAGGAATAGCGCGTACACAAGCGGTCGCACTTGATCAGAGCAAGAGTCGCGGCGGCAAGCTTTGTCATTGGATAGAAAGGAGATTACTCGCTTACTCGTGCCTCTCCTACACTTCCGATACTGGGCTACTTCCCCGGCCAATCTTCAGGGTAACAGGATAACATTCCACTCTGCATTCGCGTCCCTCTCTTCCTTTTCGACGTGCCGCCTTCCTCCAATCAAGCTGCCTCTTCTGCGGACGGACTACTATCGAGTGGGCGCGTGACTCGAGGATTCCTCTTCCGTTCGATCTCTCGTTTAATTAAAAGCGACTCTCTCTCTCTCTCTCTCTCTCTCTCCGCAAGACATGTACCTTCGTTATTTCGTGCCTCGTCTCCTGGCCGCAGCGAGCGATCCTTCTCCCTGCGGGCGAACGAGAGGAGCCGTCAAGTGCCACCCGACAGATAGAAAGACAGAGAGATAGAGAGAGAGTGAGAGTGACTGCTGCGAGCTTGAACGGTCCAGCCGAAGGGAGAATGATCCTGTGGGAGAGGACGAGGGTCCTCAACTGCCAAGAGGAATCCTAGTGGCAGCGCTCTTCAACTGCCAGTTAATGTCGCCTGTCACCCACCACTGTCAGCATCCGCGATGCGAACGCGCGCCCCCCCCTTTTTTTTTTCTTGCCCTTCTCTTCTCTCCTTTACATACAACTATCCCTAATCCCTTCGTTCGGATACACATCGGGCTCGCTTTCCTTTCTCCCAGGAAGCTTCCCCTCTTTCCTGTCCCTGGTCTCGCGATCGCAAAGAGGACCCAATCACGTTTCTCCTGCCTCTCTTCGTATAACGTGTAACATGAGAAATTGTACTTACTTAGTAAAGACATTCCCTACACAACACGGCTACGGTAATGCGTAATGGATATGTGCGCAAGTGCGTGTGTGAAGAATGGCTGGCGGCGGGCAGAGAGGGTGCCTTTTTCAGGCCGTGTAATATGTCTGTCTGTCTTTGTGTACGTGGTACTTGTGTTTCTGTCGAGAGGCTGGCAGGGAGAAAGTAGGAGGGAAAAGGCTGCTCTCGGAGAGAGAGAGATGGGGATAGATTTAAGGGATGCTGTAAAGAGAGAGAGAGATGCGTGAGTGGGTGGGTGGGTTTCCTTTTCTCGAGTGTCCGCACGTACGCGCGCGTACGCACGTGCGCACATAGGCACACGTTAAGAGTATATGTAGTAGATTTCGGTGTGTATAATGCTTAATCATTGATTTTCTTCTTGTCAGTTACGCAGCTAGACTCCTCAAAAGTATGTATATATATACACATAGGTATATGTACAGTAACATATATATGTGAATATATATAGATTCGCTATGAAGTAATAGTACATGTACGCCGACTCTCCCCGACACGCCCCTTCCTCCTCCCACCCCCATCCTCCTCACTTTTCAAGCATTCATGCACAGACAATCATCATCGCGCATCATTCGAGTCCCTCATTCTCGCTGCACTCTCGTCGAGCCAGTACTTCGTCAGTTTCCTCCCTCTCTCGCGCGCGACACAACCCTTTCGCAGCCTCTTCGGCTCCGACTCTTCTCGCACGCGCACGCACCCACCCACGCACGCACATCCTCTCAACAAGCGCACTCATCCATCGCGCACGCACTGCTTCTCTCTCTCAGGCACGAACACACAGGCGATATTGCACTCTCGCACGTGTCCTCGAGGATGTCTCTTTTGTTGTGTCCCCGCGAGTTGGACGAGTCCTCTCTCCCTACACCTGTATAAGTATGCTACAACGCTACGGGTAGACAACAACAAGTTAATAATCCTAAGGTACCACTCTCGTCGTTCTACGTCGTATTCGTATATGCCGTAAAAATGTTGTATATAATGATATTAATATTGTTATCGTATATGTATATATTTATAATATTTATATGTTTATGTATATATTTATAATATTTATATCCTGGGTTTATTGCACGCGGTGTTGTCGCCCGCGCTCGTCGGAGCCGACGCTCTCAGACGAATCACGTTGTCTTTCTTACTTCCTTTCTTAGCAGACACGATTTGTTATATCGGTTGTTTGTTAATAACTCGCGAGTACCGTATAACTTGGGAGTGCGTGCAGATTTGGTGCTGTCATTGGTGGTGGGAAGTCGCGAAAGTAGGTGTCGGTGCTCCTTCGCGTCGGCTCCCACGCCGCGGAACTGGTTGTCTTCTCCCCTCGGCCGAAACGTCAGCGTGAGATTTTTCCCTCGCCGATTCCTCTGCTCGCCCCATCGTTTCTCCGCGCCTCGCATCTTCTTCTGCCGCCTTCAACGTTTCTTGTCGCCTCTTCGTTCGGAGGGGGGTGGTTTTGCGCCAAGCATTATGTTTGTTTTTCGCTAGTCTCGGCAATGGCGAACGCCTGCAGGTGAGACAGCTCCTGCCAGGCTGATTAGAACGTGGTCGTTGGTGCGCGATTTTTCTTTTTCCCCCGCATTTTTCATCCCGCATTCAGCAGCATCCGACAAAACAGTTGTCGCAATCCGCAAAGCGCACGCGGCAGAAAAAGTATCTGGCAACGCATCACTTTTTCAAAATCCCCTTTCAAGGATCGAGGACTCCGAAAAAGTCTCGCATAACGAATGTACATCTTTCCAAACGTCGCTTTTTGCCCGGCGATCGTTTTGCAGATTATACACAATTATTCTGGCAGATGTGCACTCGACGTGTGCGTGCACACCGCTATCCTTGCAATCCTGATAGACACAGAGAAAGAGAAAGAGAGAGAGAAAGAGAAAGAGAGTGGGTTGGGGTTGGTTGGTTGTGGGGGTGGTTGTAGGATGAGGGAGAACAACGAACAAAGCAAAGTGTCCACGGATCGATCGTTCGGGGGATTTTCCAGCCGCGGTACCACCAGCACTTGACCTATCACAGCGAACTGGAATCGAAACCGAAACGCCCTAGACCTCTTTCCCACTTCCAACACAGAAGCCGCCTTCCACGCCGACCTCGTCGCCGCGCCGCAACCCGCGCCGCGCTTCTCTCTTACAACTGGTGCACGTGGAAGTGAAAGACGCTCCTCGCAATCGGCTATGCACACCTGTACAACTCGAGATGTGCGCGCACGCAACCACGCACTTACGTTTCCGGGCGCACGAAGAAACGGGCCTTTTCTTTTTTCTCCCCCCGCTATTTTATAACAGCATAATAAAGTCTAACACTCGACAGCGCAAAACAACCCTTGCACGCGGAAACGTGCTTTTTCTGCCTTGGACCTACTACGCGCGTTTATAGGCTTCCTCTTTTTTTCTATGGTACATTGATCGATGCGCGCGCGTATGCATGTGTGTGTGCGTGCCTGTGCTCTGAGTTTATTTATACAGTCGGTGTAAGAGGTATTTGTGCAATGATGGATTCTCATTGAAACCCGGATAGATCGATGTTTATTAAACGAAACAGTCATATTCTCCGATGCTTTTAGAATAAATATCGATCAAAGAATTCTAGAGGCATTAAAGAATATCCACAACGCGCTTTTTTTCCCCATCCCCCACCCCTCTGCGCTTTCAATAACGTTTTAGTTGAAATTGATGGGTGCGCGGTACTTTTTCTACTGATTGTGTGTATAAACTACGCTCGGCCGAGTTTATCGAAGCGTGCCGCGCCCGCCGCCTGTCAGTACTCGAATGCGTACTTTAAAGCCGCGGAGAGAGACTGTGTGTGTGTATCGGCAGCAGCAGCAGCAGCAGCACACTGCCGCCCAGAGGAGGATCGGACAGGGGAGCTTTGAAATTAGCCTATTGCGCGTCCCGCGGATCAACGTCAATCATAAACTATATAATCACGTGTACGTAAAAAAGGGTGGGATGTGTTTGTGTGTGAGAGAGAGAGAGGTGGAGGCTGGGATTAATTACGCGAAGCTATTGGTCGAACGATCGATGGAACGGTGACTCTTTTCCCCGGCACAAAATATCCTCTCTCGAGCAGCGATCTTCCCTCGGAACCACACACACGCACGCACACGCACATATAAGCACCACGGACAATCACAGACAATCTTCCACACGCACACAAGGTACTCGCAAGTGTCAACATGTTTATTTGCGAGCGCCGAGAACATTACGTAGCTACTATGAATGTGTTCTTTTCTGTATATAATCTTTATATCGTTATAGAAACTTTGTAACGCGCGATCCTCCTCGATCTTTAGTTCATCCCGGCCTACGATACGGTACCCCTTAACCACTAGGATCATCTAGTAATACTTCTATGTAATCAAGTAAATTTCTATATCGTCAACATCTCTTTCTCGTCTGATATGTGCGTTCGCGCCTTATTCCCGTGTCTCCTTCGGCTCTCTGCTTCTGTGCGCCCCCCGCGCGCAATCGGGACAACAACAACAACACATCCGCTTTATGGACGCCGCCGCTGCTTTGTCTTTTCCTTTGATCGGAGACAGAAACAATAACAATGAGCGAGAGAGAGAAAGAAAGGGAGTGTTGTTTCCTTCTCTCGGACTCAGCGGCTGTTCTACGTACGATCGACCCGAGGGTCCAAGAAAGAATAGAAGAGTTTCAGAGGTGCGGACGAGCCCTCCTCTCTCTCCCAACTACTAGTGAAAACCACCAGCGTTTCGCTCGCTTCCCGGGAAGCTTCTCGATTCCCATCTAAATCACCTGACTTCTAGCGTCGCTCTTCTAAAACTACTTCCACCTCGATTATTAATGGTTCGGCCATCCCGGCCATACAAATTCCCTACACCCGCACCAACCAATGGACGACTATCGGGCTAACTCGAAACCTTGAAAAAACAAACCACACACACACACACAGACGCACAGATATACACAGACAATCTTCCCGGGAGGAGAGTTTAACTTGGATGGTCGAGGGTTGGACGAACGGAATCTTTAACAAAAGTGTATCTCTCTTTTAATTGAGAGAAGAGAAGAGGCTGTAACTGAATCGCGAGGAAACCAGGTCGCACAAAATTTCCCCGACAGCGTCCAATTTCAAAGGCTCTCTTCCTCCGATCGCGCTAAGTACGAATGCTTATAATGCTACGTCTCTTTCATCTCGTCTGTCTTTCTATGTGTGCTATCTAACGAGGTTTCTCTCATTCCTGCACCCTGCTTTCCTCGCTGTCGTCTGCTGTCGCACCAGCAGCGCGCCAAAACGGCAGCTCTCCTCCTCCTCCGCTGTTCGCAGTGCCGTGTGTGCGCATGTCGCTTTCTTTATAGTTACAATTGTATATATTTATATATGTATATATCTGTATATACTATAATAGGTGTATATTGCAGCTTACCGTAACGGTGCGCCAATGTTTTTTGCCTTTTTACGCCGCCGCAGACTAAATATCGCCGAGGATGATCTCTCTGTCTTGGAAAGGGAAGCGCGGCGGCGGCGTCGTCGTCGTCGCGCTTCCAATCTCTTCGATTATTATATATAAAAATGACATCTCGAGCGACTAGGGTTCTCGAACTTCGCCGCGGACGACGGCGTGCCTGTCTGCCATCATCGCTCGGTCCTGTTGGCCAATCGCCCAATGAAAAAAGCCTCGATGTATCTGCTCGGCCTGAGAGAGCCGCTTGACACGAGCCTTCCACTTTTTTTAGCCTACGAAGTATTATAAAGTACAAATTACTAGGCGCGATAGCACCGTGCGGCCGAGTCGAGCGATCCTTCTTCTCCTCATTTTTAAAGTGTTGTCACATTATCACGAGAAGATTTCTTCTGGTACCTTCGCCCTTCGCAATTCTTTCTTGCCGACCCGCTCTTTTTAATGTTTCCACTTCTCCCTGCTTTCCTCTTCAAAAGCGCTTTTCTGCCCTTCTGCTTCCTTTCACTTGTCCCCACGAATTTTCTTGTGCCTCGAGCGTTCCTTGCTAGTCCTACTGAGCGGAGTGGCGCGAGAGCGAGGATACCAGGCGTGAAAAGACTCCGTTTTCCCTTAAGCTTGCGTTGATTGTTGCATCGTCGGATCGTCAGCGTCCCAGGAAAAGAACTTGGAACCTCGAGTGAAAGACTTCCGATTGACTCGTTGCATGAAAGTGTCCGCCGACGAAAAGCTCGCTGCTCCGCCGGAGAGAGAGAGAGCTCGCGAGCCCCTTTCGAACGGTTGTTCTCGATCGCAGAGAGGTACGACGTCGTTTTAATTGGTGATCGACACACGCTCGGGAAGATCGTATTGTGCATCCTTCGCTACTCGCTCTCGTATAATACATGTACGTGGCTAGAAATACCTTCTACGATTCTACCGGCTACTCTTCTCGCTAGTTCCCTTCGTCTACACGCTTTCTCAGTCGCGCAAGCTTGATCCCGAATGAAATCCCCCTTTCCAATTTCCTGCCCCGACAAATGTTCAATGCTAGTTCTCAGTGGAGGCCGAGCATAGTTCTCGATCTAGAAGAATTTTCCAGGTGCATCTAACGCGATGATGCTTTACGTACAAAAGGAAAAGGGTTCGCCGGCATTGGCCAGCTCTCGGCCTCACTGGGAACCTTCTTTGTTTCAATATCAACAACATTGCCATTTGTCGGAGACAATCCAATTGGTATTCACTGTGTCATATTACACTTCGACCCTCTCTTCTTCTCAGATATCCAAGTATTCCTGTCTTCCCCAATGTCCGACGAAATTCCAGGCGATGATGACATTGTTGCTTCGATGAAAACGCTGAGAGATCGCGACATTAATCGAGATTCTCAAACTAGAAGCGTGTAGAGTTATAATCGTTGCTAGAAATACATTCGAGAAGCCAGCCGAGCTACACCTTTTACGCCACGAGGATTGTTAACGTGAATAGATAGGTAAAGGTAGCGCGGAGAACGAGGGGTGGTCGTGATGGTGGTGGTGGATTGTGGTTGGTTGATGGGTGAATTACAGTAGTAGCATAGAGCTGTTAAGAACGGGGGGGTGCCGTAAAGATGACGTGTCGACTGGAGCTTAAGCCTGGAAAAGTCGTGATTGCGTTACAATATCCCTAGTCCGAGATTAGTATATATTTTTTGGTTTCTTGAGGAGTATACAAAAATTGCGACGAACCCGCGATATTTATATAATGTTTATGTATATTTATATATATATATATAGACTTCGTACAGTGGACCAAGAAAAAGCACTGGCACAGCCAAGTTTTCTTTAGGGGAAAAAATCTTCTCAAAGAAGAAACCCCTTCGCTGTGAATAGGAAGACATTTTCTTGAGTAAGAAAGTGTTCTCCTTAAGAAAGAAACAATAAATTCCCACGAGAGAAGAGAGTGTTTCTTTTGGAAGAAAATTCTCTCCTAAAAATCCCGGCCTGTGCTAATATCTCTTTTCAGCCCTCTGTGCAAAGTAGATTTCGTCTTGCTCGCTCGCGCGTTGACACGCTCTCTCTGTCCCGTCCACTTGTGTCTCACTCGGGGGGAGAACTCTTCCTCTTGGTAAACCGCTAGTTTTCTCAACCTATTCGTTATTTACTCTGATATATTGTGTATATTACTCTTAATTATGGTCTCTCGCAAGAACCACCTTGCGTCCCCCCTCTGTTTTTTCTCTCGCCTGCCAATGTCTGTCTCTTGCTATCTTGTCTTCCTCTTCCCGTGTTACCTTTAATAAAAAGCTAGGCCGCTGTTAGGCGTATATCCGAAACTACCGAGTAGAATATTTTCTTGCTTTCTTTCTTTGCTCTGCTGTTTGTTTGTTTGTTTGTTGTTTTTTTTACGGGGGAAAGTAAGTGCTCGCCCCTCGACACTGCGCGCGCGCGGATAGGATTTTTTCTCTTTTTAATATAATAACGCTTCTCCTCCTTCGCCACCGGCCCGTTCTCTCTCCGCCTTGTAAACGTTAATAATTATGGTGTGCCTTAAACTCTTAAAGTCGATATCACGTTATAACTAACACCTCCCTCTAGCCACCGCTCGAGAAGTCTCTCACGCCTCTTAAACTCTTTATTGTTTTTCTTTTAATCGCTCTGTATTGTTGTGTCTGTGTGCTTTTTTTTGGTTGGTTGGTTCTCTATACAGTACGAATTCGTCCTGCGTAACGTGGAATTAAAAATCTATTCCCTCTCACACGCGGGTATCATCGATACATATTTATCATTGGCTTGTTTCTAGCCGTTCAGCTTTGTCCCTTTCACACCTCTACCAATCTAGCTACTGGTCTTCGTTCATCCTTACACACCACCCACCTGGACTGGCTTCCTTTCTCCCTCTCTTTCTCTCGCAACCCACATACACTCTTGCTTCCTTTCTCTCAGTGGTTCCTCACTCGCACTCGATCATCCCTCGCCTCGTCCGGTACAAGGTAACAACGATAGAATAGTTTTAATTTAACGCTCCTCTAACAATAGGGCTCCCTTCCTGTTTTTTCTCCCTCCCCCCTCGTCATAGCATGTCATAGCGTGACATCGAGAACTCGAAGGAAAGTTCAGCGGGAGAACTTAGCTGCTTAACGAGAAGTAAGGCTCGAGTGCCAACGCAACTTCGGGAACGATGGCACCCTCCTATTATTATTATTATTATTATTGTTATTATATTATTGTAATATCTTCTCGTGCTAGAATTCTCTGAGAAAGTTCGAATAAAATGGGGAGTTCGGTTTGGGGTGGAGTCGAGTTCCCGAAGTCGCCGGCCACCTAACCAATTATTTATGTGGGGCTCTGTGTGTGTGTGTTTACGTCGCTCTAGGAGAGTGCGGGGGGAACTCGGGCGGAGCGAGGATCCTTTGAGAAGAGCGTCCAAAGGGTGCAGGAGGCCAAGCGAGTGTTGAAGGGTTTCGAATCGTGCACGCTCCGCTCGAGAATCCCTCTCGCATTTAATTAGTATTATTAGAGAGAGAAGTACAGCGATGAGACTGTAATTCTTCTCTACGCGTTTATAAGAAGGCTCGTTTCTTGCGCGATTGTTTTCTTTATAGATTAATTGTCTTGTTTAACGCGGGTGGGGATGAGTTGGGGAAGGGTTGGGTTGGGTCGGGTTGGAGGAGGGTTAGTTTTAATTGTAGTCGAGATTCGAGAGACCAGCACGCTCGCCAACGGATCCGCTCCTTTTTGGGTAACTGTGTGCGTCTGTGGGGTTCTCGTTTTGCCCTTCAATCACCTTCCGTTATTCTACCGTGCGCGCGCTCTATGTACACAAGTATCGCTGTACAAAGGAACAGAGGAAAAATATATTTGCAGTCTCTAAAAAGTACTGGTACAATAATGAATTTTTACTGAAACATAGTATTACATGTTTATTATAGAATATAAAGTAAAAATGTCATATATATTCTCTAATATTTTAGATAAATTATTCTAAAAGCATTGGAGAATATACATAACATTTTTATATGAGTGTTATTTAAGAAACAGCAATACTACGTTTCAGTTAAATTTGATAATCGTACAAATACCTTTTAGACTGGCTGTTTATCTTTTTAGGTGTATACAGTCGATAAAAAAAGGGCCTCTCACTATAATTAGACAAGAATCTTCTTAAAAAAATCATTGTTTTTAAGAAGGCAAATTTCCTTAAAGACAATGATCTTTTTTAAGAAGATCCATTCTAAAAATAGCGAGTGCGCCGATGCTTTCCAGCCACTGTAGGTCTACGCGTTCGCGGATAGAAAGGAGGGGGATGAAGTCGTCGGAGTGAAACTAACCTTGCCCAGCATGTCGAGGTGCCTTTTTGCCAGGGGAAATCGCTCGTGCGGATATAGCAGCGGCGAGCAGAGCATTCCCGATTCATTCCGTCCACGAAATTCCAGCCGGTTTTCCAACGAGAACCATGGGCGACCCGAAACGGAGCGCGGGCCGTTGCGAGCGTGCAAAACCGTGGAGAGAGAGAGCGAGAGAGAGTGAGCAGGCAAAGCAGCAGCAGCAGCAGTCGTCTCGCGTCGCGCTTTTCAAAACTCGCTTCCAATCAGCGGACCGAGGAAGCTCCGCAACAGATTCACGCATGATCCGCCGTGAATGAGCCGCGCCGCCGGATTCTCTGTACGCGCATATAGATTCCGTCAGTTTTCCACCGGCGATTTTGAGAAAGAGCGACTGGCGAAGATGGCGGCTGCCGCTTTTACACTGGAAAGCTCCGAAAGAAAGTGTAGCTGTCCGAATATGTCCGAACAAAGTGGCTACAATGACTGTGTGTTTAGGTGTCTCTCGCTATTTATATGTATAGGCGAAAAAGAGCTTCCCTCCAAGTGGAATGAGTTCCTCCTCCTCTCCACGGTCTCTCTCTACGGCTGATTGTGAGCGTGTCTGTTTCTCCTGTGCAATACTTACTAAGTTCGTGACGAGCGGGCACGCTCGTGCCAAGGAATCCTCTCGCGGACTCCTTCCTTCGTCAACTAAACTATCTCTCGCGCCCCATTGGACCGAGTCGCGGCCAGCTCGACCAACACCACTCGAATTTACCTCCCTCCCCGTGAAACACTTGCCCCCTCGCGAACTCTAATCTTTCGAGGATCGTAAAAAAGGATCGACTCTCGATAAATGCGACTGGTGTTGAAAAAGGTCGAGGTGTCCTTTGGGTGAGCGCGAGAGCTTGTCGAAAGCTAGGAAATTGGAGCTACGAGTAGTAGAAGTAGTAGAAGAACTATTAGTAGAAGAAGTCGAAGATAAAAAAGGGTGTGTGTGTGTTCTGTGTGTTCTGGTGTGTGTTCTGTATGTTCGTCGATAGATCAAAGGGAGAGACAAGGAGAGAAATGTGTGTGACACGAATCAGGAGTTGATCCTTGGCACGATCGGGCCTCGTGACACGCTCGCCGCGTGATTTCTTCTAGAAATATTAAAGTGTGTTTTTTTTTGTTCCTTAAAACGCGGCCGGTACTTAAGCCGCGCGACAGAGACTGAGAGAGAAGAACTCTTAACGACAGAGAGAAAGAGAGAGAGTGAGAGTGAGAGTGAGAGAGAGACATGAGTATTTTCGTTTGCTCAGGTATTTCAAGGTTTATACAATATGTACAACTCGTACTAGGACTGAAGGTATTTCGTAACCCGGACTGCGTATGCGTTCTGAGTCTCTGTATGTATTGTTAAAGTCATGTATATCATATGGCCTGTGTTATACCGTGTGAGTGTAAATAGGTGCGACCGGTGAGAGTCGGGAAGAGCCGCAGCATCCTCGCCGGGAAGATGGACGCGCGCGCGCGCGCGCGCGCGACGACGTACGTGCACCATCCGGGGGATTTTCGTCGGTTTTGCAATCCGGTGCACGCTCTCCTCTTTCTCCTCGCATTTCCCAGGATTTTCAAGCGTGACTCGCCGACGACGATGACGATGACACGATGACGAGATTTCCGTTTGGCGGCCGCCTGCTGCTCTTTTTTTTTGCCTTGTTTTTTCTTTCTCCCTTTGCTTTCTCATATTCGAACGCGCTTCCGTCGCATCCGGCTCGTCGCTTTACACCGGACAGACCAACAGCTCGTACTCGAACATGAGCGAGACCGCGACGAAGACGAAGTAAAGGAGGAACATCGTGAATCCCAGGCCCTTGTTCATACGCCACTTGAAACAGGCGATGCTCAGAATGACGAAGAGCAGCATGCAGAAGAGAATCGCTATGCTGCAGACCATCCCGACCGAGTTCACCTCTACTGGCTTGCCGTAGATCAAGCCGTACAGCAACCACGGCACCGGAAGCCTGCGAACATAAATAGAAACCCTGTCGACTTTCACTACGGTCCTAGTTTTATATATAATAACAAGAACGCAATTTCTCCCAGTGTTCACCTTCAAAAGAAACATAAATTCCAACAGGGTAGTATTATTAAAATTAATAATAAAAGGATGAGAGGTGCTGTCATAGTTAAGAACAGTTGCAATTATTAAAATTCTCATGATTATTTGATTGGTATAAAAAAATCACGAGATAATCGTCGTTGGAGAAGTTATTCTCGGCTGAATTAATAAATCCGGCGAGAGTTAAGGGTTTTTTGGTTGATGTCAGCATAGTCGGTAGGATTTGCTGGCTGAGGCAAGAGTCAGCAGGACTTATCGAAGCCTCCAAGACACGCTAGGTCTTTGCTCGCTCGAGGAAACTTGAACTATGCTTCCCCGAGCAGAATTAGATATGTCTTAGGGAGCTGGTGCCGGTTAGCCGGCAACTTGAGCGATAAAGGTATTCTTTTGGAGTGTGATTGGCAGGCTGCGGGCTCGGCGACACGGCCCACCGAACATTTCGCCGCTTTCTTTCCGGGCAGCCTGCCAATTGGCACTGGCTTCACTCGGCGGCGGCAGCGGCGGATGTGCGCTACGGGATCGAAGGTTCGATCATGCCGATCGGCGGCCTTCTCGGGCAAAAGCGAGTGCCAGGAAATCGTCCGTGGCATCGCCACCACCACCGGCTAGTACTGTTTTTCCAAAGATCGTAAGGCATCGCTTTTCCCGCTCGAGCGAACCCTTTTCATATCCGTCAACCCAATTCACTCGCAAGATCACTTCCATTTTCAACATTCTCCCATCACACTTTCCTTTTCTCTAATTATTATTCAACCTTTCAAGAATAGAAACTAATATATTTTATCAGGTAATCGCAGCGAATTTTCAAGCGAGAGATTTCGATTTTGATAAAATAATGATCGTGAAGGAATTGGAATGCCAAAAATGGCAGCGTCGAGAGAACGCTGCTCGAATTTAAACGCGCTTGGAAAATGAATCGTGTCTGGCACAGCATTTGCTTGGCTGCGCCAACAATATCACAATGCACGCTGGGATGGAAGGTGGGGTTGAGCGCAATTAGGGTGAAATAGCGCGAATACTAGGATGGCCTGGCGCGACTACCAATTGCTCTTTCCCAGTATCGGCCGATCGTAAGGGAAATTCCAGTGGCCTAGGTGCGAGAGAGACCGACTGACCATATACAACTCCCTCGTAATACAAAGGAAGCCCACCGATTGCTTTCTACTCCCACATATACCAATCAAACGGGAACTACTGCTCATAAACAAACCTCACCCACCATTCATTTATTTCACGCTCGAAATTAAATCTATAAATTCAATCGTATGAAAAACTGAGAAAAATGTTAGACAATATAAAGAAGTTCAAAGGATAAAATTGCCAAGTCGCACTTAGCCAGTTACATAAATGGAAAAGTGTCTCCGAGTCATTGTAATCTCATTACTCGCATATCTGAAGAACGGCACATCTGTCTGCTACGATTCGATGCTGGGAAAAGCTTGGATTCGATGGCTCTTGAAACGTCGATTCCCAGAACGAGGGAATTCGAAGCTCTCCGTGAAAAGTTGAGGGGAAGATTGTCCGATAGGAGAAAGACGGGATGGAAACTATCGATTTAAAAAGCGTGGGCGGTTGGCATCGGAGCTGATTGTCTCAAGTGGATCTTCGTTAGGGTGTTGCGTAAGCTGTTAACGTGCTTAGGAAAGGGAATCCATCGGTGGCAAATTGAAGGCTTATTGTGGCGAGAGGCATAGAAAGCGAGAGAGGGTGTGTGTGTGTGTGTGTGTGTTGGGGAAGGTGGTGGAAAGAGGAGGTTTCCAGGCGAAAATCGCCGTAACCGATGGCCTCGATAGAGGCCGACCGACCGCTTATACGACCGCTTATACCAACTCTCCAGCCAGCAAATCCATAGCCGACCTACATCGCCAAACACTCCGCCCACCAAACAAACACCAACTATTCTCACTTGGCACCAAAACACCAAGACATTCTCCTTTACAATCGTTTCGGAAAAGCAACGAAATCTCGACTCACCCAACGGTTACGTCGAAGATGTTACTGCCGACGGAACTCGAGACAGCCATGTCGCCGAAACCTTTTCTCGCGACGATCACACTGGTGATGAGGTCGGGGATGCTCGTGCCCGCCGCGAGGAAGGTCAGGCCCATCACCTCTGGCGGGATTTTAATCGTGTCACCGGCGATATTCGCCCACCAGACCATCAGGTACGAGTACGCGGCGATCCAGAAGATCGAGCCGATGAACGTCACTGCGAAGAATTTCTTCCCTGCGGACAGAATCCACCCGATGATTAATTCATTTCTTGTTCATCCTATAAATAACTCTGCGCACAGATTTTATATGAAGATTAAGTCCACTTGTTTTAATGTCTAACGCTTGACAGAGTGTTCACTGTTCTTCGATCAAGGTCAATTTATTTCAATAGAACTTACCAATTTCTATTGAAATCTGGTTGGCTTTCGTGGGGCTTTACTTTTGATCGCATTCTCTCCGAAAGTGGGAATCGATCATTGGTAATTCGGTATTGCGTGAATCGACGTGTCTGATCGTAACAGGCTAAAGCTACAGCTTGACTAAAGTAAGAGTCCCATTGCGAAGGGTTTCGAGGGATCAAGCGCCGCCCGACAAATCGTGGCTTCGCGCCGATTGGATTTCCTTGTGACAGTGAATTATTTATCCGTCAAGCTAGTGCTCGTTGAGTGCACTCGAACCTGCGAGATTTATCCATGAATCCCTCGAAAGGATCTCGCGAGAAATGGCTCGGATGTCGTAGCACTTCCATAAGAAAATCACTTCGAGCCGATCAACTTCTCTTCAACGCGATATATCAAACATTTCATCATCCACCTAGCCTTCTATTTTCAAACTTTCACCGCCAATTACGAAACACCCTTACTACAAAACCCCTAAAATTCAAACTTCGGATTGCTACTAATTAGCATTTGCCCAGTGTCGAGTGGGCTGGCTGTCGGAGTGGCGGTTGCGCCAGTGGAAAAAGCTAGGGAAGGGATGGGAAAAGTGGATTAATTATTTATCAGTCTGAGAAAAAGAGGGTTGGGGAGAGGGTCGCGATCGGTACTGGACTCGACAGTCGAGAGAAACTCATTGATGGAACAATGAAAATCGGGCAGCCGCGGGGACAATCGCGGCAGTGCTAACTAGTAGTTGCCGGGCGACAATCACTCGTCGATTCGAAATTACCGTGTCAATATCCACCTTTCGTCGCCAGAGGCGCATTGTGCTGCGGTGAAATGCACACCGTTAATAGGCCGAGATAATGCAGCAACCCGGCCAACTGATTGATGCCGGTGCGACGGACAAATGGTTTTGAATAACCGACGCACGTGCTCCTCCACCTCCTCCTCCGACGCCAGTCGCACTTTCGTCTTGGGACTCTATTAACTCCGCCTTCCTTCAACAACCCCCCCGCCCGCCCAGGAAATTGATCTACTAATTGCATTGTCAGACTATCCAGCCTATACCATTCAATCGTCACACGAAACCCGAACAATTTAAGTACCAATCTGCTCCAATTCCTAACACTAACTACTTCAATTTCAATGTGATATTCAGCTGTTCTGCCAATTATTTGCATCATCGAATTAGAGTGGATATACAATTCCACGGACTTGATGTAATTGTAACTAGTGTTAATTAAATTTCGAAATGAAAATCAGTTATAGGAAAGTTGATATTCCTTTTGATACTTACCCTCGGTTGATTATTAAATATTTTATATATTTGCTCGAGTTATAAATAGTAATAAAGTGTAGAATAGCATTGTGGAGTTGCACGGAGACATAAGGAAGCTTTCGCATGGCTCTCGCAGGATATTATCCTATAGAAATATCCGCTTCCGAGTGGGAAGGGGCGACGCGCTATTTTCGGGAATGTCGGTGGAAGGTGTTGCGAGCCGAGAGGAATTCGGGAGCGCGCCGGGAGCGGCGGTCTGGAGGACAGGAAGCTCGGAAACGAGGAGAAATGAGAGTGGCGGCAAGATGAAAAAGAAGAGAGCGAGCGAGCGAGCGCGCGCGAATTACACGCTCTCCTCCCTTGGATTTATTTCGCCAACGGCCTTTCCGAGGATATTTCCTCGAGACTAGCCTGCATGCGAGAGCCTCCCTCCACTTCCGCCAGAAATACATTCTGCTCAGTGTCTCCCATACATTACATCCTAAATAGAATTCAAGGCTGATTGTTAAAAAATACGAAATGCACACAAAAGGTATACATTCGTATTTCCCTGAAAAATAATAGTTCGTATTTTATACGAACTTTAATAGAAATAAACTTGAGAGGATCTTCGAGTATATTTAAAGACAGCTGCGATCTTGACTTACCTTTTGACGATGTTAAAGAGAAATAAGGGATAATTTGTGGTGCATAGAGGAATCCCTTAAAATGCAGGACGTACCTCTGGGCGTCCTTGTGTCCGGCAGGGTGAGCCAGAGGGGAAAGAGGATCGGCGCTACTAGGATGTAGGTCAGCCTCTTTTTGGGACTGCTGGGCCACGCCATGTCCAACGCCTCCGGGGGTTCATCCTCTTCGCCCTGTAAGCAAGATAGCCAAATGCCTCCTGAATGCCAATTATCGCCCGGTTCTCTCATCCATCGACAAAGACCTCTCTCCGAGGTGAAACTGCTAATCGAGAGGACTAAGTATTCCCTTGGCCTATCGCTGCCATCTCCCTCGGTTCTAATTAAGAGTTCAATGCCCTCAACGATTGCGCCCAGCCACTCTTTTACTCGCTCGGCAAATTGCCACAATGCGCCAATTATTAATTAAGAATGGCCGATGTTGAAAGAGCCACTTGGCTAATAATCTCGAATCCCTTGGGCGATTCCCCTTTCAAATGGAATTAAGTGCTCGCAGTAGTTTTGTCATCAACGACACACTGCCGCGAAATGTTTCGCGCCTCAGCATTGTTCGCCAATACAATAAAGCTTTCTCTCTCGTTCTCTCTTTCTCTCGCAGTTACAGTCTGCCTAAAGGGCTCACTCTCTCTCCCTCTCGAAAACCACCAGCGGAAGCACAAAGGCCGCCGGCGGGCGGCTCGTCGTGTTCCAGGCGATACTCGTGCGACGGCCGCCGTCGCCGCCGCCGCCGTCGTCGCCAGAAGCCACAATGCTTCCTCATCCGGGCGTCTGTTTGGATTTCCAGACTCCGCACTCGCTTCCCCCTCGTACAATGTACATCCGGCGCGAGTCTACACACACCGCGCCTAATGCTAATTCCTGAGATAATGCGCGGATCACTCGGCGCCACAGATCCGATTGCGGCCTCGAAACTTAACGCAAACTGTCTTAAGCCTCTTTTCGGAGTCAAGTGTCACAGCTTCATTAATACACATATTGTTAACCGCCGAGAATAATTCCTTCTCTCGTTCGAAGATCTTTGATGAATTATCAATAATACATAAAACTTTAACGTTTGAATAATTCTGCCACTCTGTAGAAATTTACTTTTAATTATCTACGCTGGAATTTATCATTACTCTTTCAAATAAATCATTGTTAACGCCTGTAGAAAATTCCAGCCGGGGAAATTCGGATTTTCTAATGAGGAACGCGGAAGAGTCAGGTTTCCCAACCAGTTCCCGGTTGACTGGTTGGGAAAGTATGCCTGGCGTGTGTCGGGAAAGCTATCAATCGTAGGGAAAACCACGAAGGTATATTGGCTCGTGACGTTACTTCGATTAAGCAGGAGATGGAGTGAGAAGTAAGCAGTGACAGGGAAAAAAGAGCGGGGGAGAAAAAGGGAGAACACGATAGGCAGTGTCAGGGTAGGAAAAGAGAGTGAGAGAGAGTGAGAGAGAGAGGCGACGTAGCCAGCATTGACCCAGATTCGAGGCGCATTCAAAATGAAAAGGCCTTCTCGCTCATTTAGGACAAAGCGGCCCGGAGGTGCCCGCGATCCAGCGCACAGAATTCCAACCAACCAACACACACACATCCACACATACAGAGAGAGAGAGAGAGACAGAGAGTTAATATCAGGCGAGAAGGCTCTCAAATTGGCAATTTTTCCTTGGCTAAGGAACCGAATTGAACCTCGATATCGACGAGCTTCTGCCAAGCAAGCCCCCCTCTCTCTTTTTCAACTTTCTCTCACCTAGGCAGACCACTTCCGACCCGGCCAAGGATTCCAAGCGTCATTTCTCCGATTGCAACATGTCAGAAAATGCCGGGGGAGAACTAGTATTCCATATCTCGGAAGCGGCCAACTTATTGGCTAACTGTTCCCTATCGGGAAAGCCTTGGAGCGAACCTTCGTAACTGGAAAGTTTTCCCCTTTCTCTCTCTCTCTCTCTTGGACGGTGCATGCTTGCCACTAATGTCGCGCCGCGGTGGCTTTACCAGGAGATATTGAATATCCATCTCTGTCGCGCGCGCGCGCGCCCGTCCGACGGACAGAATTTGCGATAGGATCTTCGTTCGGTTTCCTAGACAGACATATCGCTTTCTAGTTTTTCCATCGGCTTTTCCTGTGCGCATTCTATATCTGTGTATGAGTGTGTGTCTCCCGGAGGAAAAGCGGGCCCGAGACAATTTCCAGAGGAAGGCGCGCCACCAGCAAAAAAGCACATCGATCGTGTCGCGCGGCGTCGGCGGCGTCGGCGGCCACCTTCTCTCTCTCGACGTATCATGCGTACGCAGGCCCCGACGAGTCCAATAAAATTTGCCTCGACACACCATCTCCAACTAAGAGGAAAAAGAGAGAGAGAGAGAAAGAGGAGAGTTGGGATGGCTGCCTTTTCAATTTTCCTTTTATGCCACATCCGCACCTGATTCACCGCGGGCTTTGCATTCGACGGCTATCGAGTGCCACCTTGATTTATAACACCCCTTAAATATTACCAGACACACACAGACACACAGACATAGAGAGACACAGCCCTTCCTAAAGCTAGAGCGACTTTTAATGGATTTTTAAGCGCTCCATCATCCCCCGCTAATTAACGACTCAGCAATAAGTCGAGTCTCCCCCCAACCAGCTTTTGACAGGCTTCTAACACTTCTTTTCAGCGGCGATCACTTGCCAGCGATTAATATATATCCCTCGAAGAAAAGACTTACTTTGTAAATTGAGGCTGACTAGAAAGAGCAAGTGGCTCTAGTCGATCGTTAGTCGAGAATCGAAGCTCTAGTGCGAGCGGTTTAGTCTTGCGCGCTTGCTAAATCGGATTTGCCAGCTAGACAAATGATCCCGCTAGAGTCCGACGATAAACATACAAGCTAATGTTAGGTGCAAGTATATAATGTGTGTGTGGCTGTGTGCGGATGCAGGTTTGCCGGAGGGGTCGCATTGGCCTCCACGTGACCCGACCTCAGCGTATATGGAGGCCTCGTTCGATGCGCCCGATATCTTTAATCCTTTGTCTAGTCCACAGGCCGTCCTCCATTGTTCGCATTGTAGGCAATTTTTTATCAGCCACTCGAGTCGCCCGGGAAAGTTTAGTCGAACATGTATGTCCGCCGCCACCACCGTCACCGGCGACAGAGAAAGGGTTGCATCGACAAACCTTACAGTCAGAGACAGGGAATTTTCTGGCCTCGATCAGACTCGCGGACCTCTCTCGCGCGCGGCCACCGGCAACGGAAGCTTTCCGTGACAGGAAACAAATCGTAGAATAGATAGGCTTGAATTGTGTGTATGTCTGTGTGTGTGTGTTTTCGTGCCAGCGCACACCTTCCAACGCGAAGGACGAATAATTGGGATCATGCGGATCACTGTTAAAGAATCAAGATTCGCGCGCGACGTTTCTATCTCTTTGCTTTAATATTGTCGAGCGAAGGTTCCGCCGGAAGATAAAGCTGTCAGAATTGGAAAGGCGCGGCTAGTCCCGCTGGGAATATTACCTAGTATCCAATAAAGATTTCCCTCTTTTATTGTACTCTCTAATCGCGCTTTTCTGCCAACGGCAGCATAATGTCGAGCACAATACAAATACGTACACACAGACACTCTCTCTCGAAACTTTCCATCCTTTATCAAGCCGGCTGTTATTTCCCGCTCTCTTTCCGCACTGCTATTAGCAAAATTTACCCGGCCGTGTTTTCCCAGGCTATGCGTTTTCGCCAGATATTGGATTCCAATTATTCCATGAACAGGAGAGAACAACGGACGGTAGCAGCGGTTGGTGGTGGTGGTGGCGGTGGTGGTGGGGGGAGTTGCGAGGGGTGGCATTAAATTCGATAGTTACCGATTCGAGGCCGGCGTCGATGCCAGCAGCGATGCCACCATTGGGAAGCTCCTGGATGCCAGCAGTGGTGCCAGCTGTGGTGGTAGTTGTGGTGGTGGTGGTCGTTGTACCCTGCGAGCCTTGCTGCAGTTGCAGAGTGGTCTCCTTCGAGGAGGCCCCGGAATAATGGGCCCCACTCGAGGTCGCCGCTCCATTGTGCGGCCTCGTCGCATCCAACAAGACCTTAAGAGAGGCGATCGCGTGCAATTGCGTCGCCTTTTCGTCCACCTTGCCTGAACAGCACACAGCAGAGATGCGGGTTAATGAGGACTGGATCGCCACTGGGTTCCGGCCGTGCACACGTTATACCTCTTACTTTCTACTTCAATCTAACTCGGAACGACTCTACTCTACCAACCCTAACTACTAACCCCCATCCCACATCCCCCTTTAACTCTTCATCCTTCTACGACTCCTCCTCCTCTCTCTCTCTCTTCTACTTCATGAGGCTTGAAGATACAGAACTATGTATGCCAGCGGTTTGCCTACGGCTTGGAGACTACCTACGTGTGTGTCTAGGTGTGTGTGCGAGTCTGTGTGGCGCACTCGCGCAAGCATTCGTTCGATAAGACACGTATTACGAGACAAGCAGGCCGCTTATCGTGGCACACTCATCTTGATACACTTTCAAGGCCAGACCCGTTGCATCGTGACTCGAATAAAAAAAAACCATGTCGATCTCTCAAGTCCTCCTTGATAAGATGTACCGATGCATTGTGTGTGTTTCCTTGGAGTATGCAAAGTGGGTAATTGAATGACAAGATGTATTATCGTGTAAGACATTGTTAGTGGGGTTTTGTATGCTTTGTATTAACTCGTGGTTTCTGGTGACCTCGCACGTTGATGGAGAATGTATGTGATATGACTTTTGTGTCATTTATTTTTTGTTTGATAGTCGTTTTAGTACTCTAGCAATCGAATTACCCCTTAGGAAATTTCTGGAAAAAATGAACTTTGAGCCGGGGCTCTGGAATTTTTATCACTTCTTCCTTGATGCAAGAAAATATTGCCCACCAATTTTCAACCCCGGAAAAGGTCGGGAAGTACCAAAAACATGGGAAAAACCGTTAAAATTGAGCTAAATTCATTTTTCAGGATGCCCTTTCCTTGTGTTTTAGGTCGAATTCCGGCATTTCCCCCACAACATTTATGTTTTTTATCCGTTTTGAGACACGAGCAATCGAAAAATCAAGCGTTCGTTCCGGTCCCAGAACCTTCAAAAAATCGAAAATTTTTGAAGGGGTATGCCTTAAAAAATTTGCGAAAAAATGAATTTTGAGCTAGGGCTCTGGAATTTTTACCACTTCTTCCTCGATGCAAAAAAACATTCGCCACCAAGTTTCAGCCCCGGGAAAGGTCGGGAAGTATAAAAAACATGAGGAAAACCGTGAAAATGAAATATTCTAGATCGGTTTTCCATGTGTTTTAGGTCGAATTCCGGCATTTCCCCCACAACATTTATGTTTTTTATCCGTTTTGAGACACGAGCAATCGAAAAATCAAGCGTTCGTCCCAGTCCCAGAACCTTCGAAAAATCGAAAATTTTTTAAGGGGTATGCCTTAAAAAATTTGCGAAAAAATGAATTTTGAGCTAGGGCTCTGGAATTTTTACCACTTCTTCCTCGATGCAAAAAAACATTCGCCACCAAGTTTCAGCCCCGGGAAAGGTCGGGAAGTATAAAAAACATGAGGAAAACCATCGAAATGAAATATTCAAGATTGGTTTTCCATGTGTTTTAGGCAGAATTCCGGCATTTCCCCCACAACATTTATGTTTTTTATCCGTTTTGAGACACGAACAATCGAAAAATCAAGCGTTCGTCCCGGTCCCAGAACCTTCGAAAAATCGAAAATTTTTGAAGGGGTATGCCTTAAAAAATTTGCGAAAAAATGAATTTTGAGCTAGGGCTCTGGAATTTTTACTACTTCTTCCTCGATACAAAAAAACATTCCCCACCAAATTTCAGCCCCGGAAAAGGTCGGGAAGTATGAAAAACATAGGAAAAACCATCCAAATTAAACGAAATTAATAAATCAGGATCGGTTTTCCGGGTATTTTCAATAGAATTCCGACTTCTCCGCCACTATTTTCACAAAGAATAATCATTTTATGTCATTAAGTGAAATAAAGGTAACAATTTAAATCAGTGTCTGACTAGTGAGGGACCTATACTACTGGGGAAGGATGAAACATGGCTTTAGAGACGATCGCTTGAGCCTTTCGAGTCGAATTGGATCAGCCGAATCATGGAGCGTCGGGCGCGTAAAGCGGTAAATCGTCTAGAATCCTGTTTACCAAAATGGCAACGGGTCTGAGGCGGGGCGGGCGTAATCCCCTTACGCGACACGAAGAAAGTCAGAGGCCGAAAGTCGATTTCTGACGCGTTACATGAGAAAAACACAGAAGCTCGAATCGAAGGGTCTTCGCTCGGCTATACTTAGCGCCGGAAGCTCGAGATCCGATGAGTCTAAAGCAATTAGCACGGCAGAGGCTTCGATTCTCAATTTGTCGGCTGGCGAACTTAACTGGGCCGGTGTCGCGAGCCCTTTCACAGGCCTATTTTCACTGTTAGTTCCGTGGCAACGTGCAGTCGGACGAGCGTGCCAGGAGCAAACGTCCTCGCGAGCGCGCCTACCTCACTCACACACACACACCATTACTGGCAATACAAACTATATACGTATCTGTATCTGTATGTGTCTCTACAGAAATTGTGGGAGGGGCGTGTCGTGTGCGTGTGTCTCGTGTGTGTCCGGAAGAAGCGCGGGGGAGCGTGCAAAGCCACATGCAAGCCAAGCTTCTCTCGCACACAGACAGAACCGAGCAGAGTTTGCCCTGGCGAGCGGCAAAAGGAGGAAGCCTTCTAATCTGCCGAATTAAATAGCAAACCGTCATTAAGCCGACAAGTCGACGATCAAACGTAGAAGCACATCCCCTTTTTTTTCTCCCTCCCTCTCTCTCTCTCTCTTCGATTCAACTGCTTCCTTTTATCCCAACCAGCACTTTCAACGTCCGCAATGTCTCAGCGTTGTTCGAGCAGAGCTGTAAGGCACTCGACATTCTTCGGTTCGACCGCACAAACTGGAAGTTTCAGTGGCAGTCGATACTGGGTCAAAGAAGGAGCTCATCCTAGTTCGAAACCGGAGGTAGAAGGCCGCGGTACGAACATGTAAATCCCGGAGCGTCTGTCTGACTAGCGGCGATCTTCTTTCCCTGTTTATGTACTCGTTCCAGTCGCGCGACAACTCGCACACATGTTCTTTTCCACCTTTGCGGGCCATTAGTTGTTTCTATCGATTAAACTCGACGATAGCGTCGATTGGAATAGCCCTGATTTTTCTTGAGATTTTTCGATGTTAAATCGACGAATGCTTCCTTCGCGAAGGGAGTGTTCTGGTCAGTGGAATTAGAGCGGCTGGATATTGAAGTAATGCCGATCGAAGAGGCGGAGGGTAAGGAGGTGGAGGAGTAGGGCGTGGATGGGGCGAGCACGATCGGAATGGAGCGGGCAATTCGGCGATTAGGCGAGCGGGTGGAGCGTGTGCCGTTGGCAGGAGTAGGTCAAAGAGAAAAAGTACCAAACGAGTGAGTGGTGGCGGTGAGCTTTTCGTGGCCCGGAGGTAGAAACGCCGCGAGAAAGGGAAGAAAGCTCCATGGAAGAAGAAGACGAGGAAGAGGAGAGAGAGAGGGCGAAAAAAAAGAGAAGAAATCCACTAGTTGGAAGTCAGACGGCGCGGTGAGAGAGAGTATCGACCAGTGGCCCAAGGGGAGCAGCGCGAGCCCATGGAAAAGTACAAAGGCCGAGGAAACAGAGAGAAGTGCCATCGGATAGAAAGGAGAGATCACAGTCGAGGAGACCGTCGGATAAAGAATTAGGTGGCCGCGGGAGGGGAGAAAAAAAAATTCCCTCGACCTTAAGAGCCTCGAGAACAATCCACTGATACACTTACTCCCTTTCTCTCTCTCTTTCTCTCTCCAGGAACGTCCACCTCCTGGCAGGAACTCCCTTCAACAGTTCCCAAGGGATAGGAAAGTGGGCTCGGGCAGGATTCGAGGGGGCCTAATAAAGATTACGAGATATTAATGTCGAGCAATAACCAATTTTACAGGCTGCAGTTAACGGTTGCGAGTTAAAGGCTTGACTATGGAAAGTAGAGGGTCGGCGAGGGAGGAAGGGAGGGAGGCTGAGAGGGAAGGGGTTGTCGGGTCAGTGGAGTACGAGGGTTACCAAGGCATCACCTATTAACCTACAAAATCCTCTAGAGCGAGCGGCCCGCCACTTATTTGGAAACTGCTATCCTCCTGTTTTATAAACAATTAGCGGGAACACTCGATGAATGTCCTTGACGTCAGAACTGAGAAAAAGACTGGCGAAGGGGGTGGGAAGGGGAAATGGGTGGGGAGAACGAGACGAGGCTAAGAATGACGTGACCCATTCCACTCGGTGGGATCAGAGCATCGTCGTCGTCGGCGACGGCGGCGGCGGTGGCTCCGTTCGTCCGAAAGAAAACACCTTCACAGTTGTTACACCCGCTGCAAAATCGCGAGCAATAAAGACGCTCGGTGAAGCGATGATTAAGGACGCCGATATACACAGATTCGTCCTTCGCCGCGAGGGATATTCCCTCCTCCCAGTAGTGTACAAGTTGGACGCGAGCGACCCAGTCATCGTCGCTCGTAAGCTCGTCGAGTTACACACTCCGAACAATTCCCAGAAGTCTTTGAAACAGTCGTACTACTGCGCAACCCAGCAAACTAGCACACACACACAGACATACATACACAGAGAGTGAGAGAGAATGCCTGACATTTTCCCTCGGCCGACTTTCCCAGGCCTAGAATCCTGTCGTTTTTATTAGTCCAGTGAATTATGAATCAAGTTGATAGAATAAAAGCGAGCGTAGAAGGATTTTAAGGTCGCAGAGGGAGAATATATTGTATCGGCGAGAAGATATGTAGGTGGGAGGTGGGAAATCGGTGTCGGTGAGGTCGACATCCTGCGCCCGCCGAATTAGGCTACTACACCACGAAACGAGGTGACCTCGGAGCAGCGGGCGGAGAGGGGGCGGCGGGGAGGTTGCCGGGGGAGGCTCCGGCCCGCCCTGGAAAAACTTCATCGTTTCCCTCATCCTGCAAATAACGGGAGAGAAGGAGAGAAGGGGAGGGCGCTTGGACTCCCAAGAGGAAGAACTAGGTGTTTCCTGCGAATTTAATAATACTTCCCTCTGCAATTGATGATGGGAAAAGCAGAGCTAACCAGCGAACTGACTTCCGGCCGAGGAGAAATATGCGGACACAGCAATCAGCCGAGTGGAGAGATAGTCTTGAGAGAGTGGAAGAGAGAGAGAGGGACTTAGTTAAGAGTAAAATCGAGCTATCCTGCGGCAGAGAGACGCTGCTCTGAATCGAGGATCGTTAAGGCTAAAAGGGGGAAATGAGATACGCGTCTCTGCTTCCGGCGCCGTTTCTCGGTACACGCTGCGGTCGCACAGCCAGCTTTCGATAACTCGTCTCGAGGTAATCTCCCTTTAAATTCCATGCGACCACCGACCGCTCTCTCTCTTTCTCATCTCTCTCATCTGCAACCGGCAGTAACGAGTTCCCCTGTCTAGCGAAGCACCTTATCCACTGAATTAAACCCTCCTCAGCTTCCTCATCTCCCTTCAACAATCCAAAGGAGAATCTTTGGCAAGAAAATCCTACAACATCTTACTGGATGAGACTGCCATTAGAGCTTCTAGTATAATTCTATTTTAGATCAACCACTTTGCACAATTATAACACTGCAATCTCTCGAACTCTTTGTCTGTTCATTTTTCTTCCAATTTACACTGACAATTATTCAATCCTGACAGATTTAATGAAGTTATATTATGTTTGCTAAGATTGTAATTGTCTTTAATTTAACATATAGTTTCTTTCTAATAAAAATAAGTGTCCATAAAGAGAGGAATACAGAAAGGTCTGTAAATCTAGTGTTAATTAAGAAGGCGATTTTGACTTTGCTTGATTTTGGGATCTAAAGAAGTATCCGCTGGAAACTGGCGGTGGACGAGAGAGTTGTGCTTTTAGGGGCTTTTGCGGGGATGCTCGATCGATTTGGTTAAGCGGCAGCGTCGGCGGTGTCGGTGGAGGGCTGTTGGACGGTGAGGCAGCATATCGAATTCCCCGGGGAAGTTTCGCGTGTAAATGATTAGACGTGCCTGCCAGATAATTCTAATGCAAAAGCCTCCCGGCGTGATTGATTGCTCTTCTTCCGAAGCGCAGACATACGTTTAGAGCTGAGACCTTCGGCCGAAAACAGCTCGAAAGTACGCCGCTCGAACTTTCCTGACTTTGCTAGAACAACTTTCGAAAGCGGAGCACAGGCATTCCGGATCACTGACGACAATGTCGAACGAACACTACTCTCTCGCGGAGATTTCCAACGTCAGTAATTACTCTTCGCACTCCAACGGAGCATCAAACAAGAAGCGAGTCAGCGTCGCTTGTGTTTTCGTCTGTGCACGCACTCTCTCGCACACAGCCAAGAGAAGGCACTGCTTTCCTTTCGATGCGTCGCTCGCGCGTCACGGCAACTTTCGACTTTCTGGGATCCTTGCTGTTAGCCGCCCCTCGAAAGTGGGCCAAAGCTGCAAAAGCATTGCGAAGGAATGCGCAGACAAAGCGAGAGAGAGAAAGAGAGAGAGAGGGGGAGGACGCAGTTTCGTGTCCTCTCGCCGACAAAGAGAAGAGCAGAGGGAAAAAACGAAAGGTACACACGAGCAGTTGGCAAATTGGAACGTCGGAAATTCAGGCGTCGCTGGATATCAGACTAGCGGAGGATCCGCCAAATTAGAAGAACGAGGCTGGTCCAATTCGTTGATATATTCATTATTCGCGGAGGGAATCGCGTCGATCGGCAACGCACACAAGAGAGAAAACACACATCCGATGAAAACAACGGGCGCAGAGGCGAGCCCGCTGGAAAAAGTACGCAGAAATTATAGGATCGCTCCATGGGGAATGGACTCTCGCTCGAAGAAAGCTTCCCAAGAGAAAGCAAGCTCCAGCTGTTTGCAATCGATATTCGAGGGCGTAGAAAAAAGGCTGTGTGCTAGTGAACTAGCTGAGCGAGAGCGAGTGAAAGAGAGAAAATGCGCGAATAGAGAGAGGGGTGGATAAAAAGCTGGTGATAATGAGAAGGAAGCAGCGAGCTCGAAACGAATGGCGCGGGAGAGCCAGTGATGCCAAGCGAGGAGGAAAGATTTTCCTAGGCGTTCCGCTTCCCAGCCAGCGCTAATTTCCGCGTGCCTAATTCCGCGCGTCAATGCGCCCCCCCGAAAAAAAAGAGCCCAGTGCTCGCCAGACTGTGCTCCATGCGAATAATCCCCCCCCGCGACTATTTGCACACTGGCCAGAAAATTCCTGTCTACATAACATCGGGGAATTTTCTCTTTCGGATCTGATTTGCTCGGCGAGAGAAACCTTGAGCTCTCTGCCGCTCGTTACGAGCGGAGCAAGAGAACACAGCAGCAGCTCGCATTGCCGGATCGTTAGTCGGAGGGAATCGAAAGTATTTCGGTGAAGCGTAAAAGTAATAGGGCGGCGCTCTCTCGAACTCTCTCAGTTCGACGAGGTCGTCTGGTCGTTCGGGAAGGGTTATGTCGAGCTTGTTCTCAATTCTCTCGAAAGAGAGGAAGAGAGCGAGAGAGGCAAGGTGGTATCTCGATGACGTTCGAAGCGAGCAGGTCGAGTCGAAGTAAGAGAAGACGAAAGCCAGCCGGAGCGACACAACCACTGCCAGTGGAAAGAGAGAGAGAGGGAGAGAGGGCGAGAGAGAGAGAGACTCGGAGAGTGTGGATTCGCTAGTTACGATCGATAGACCCGAGCTTTCTAGGTCAGGGTCCCGATACACGCTCGCCACTCACCACTACTCAGGAGCACATACTCAAAACGACGCCCGCAAATTCATTCGAAGCCAACCACCCACCGACGACAGCCACACACCGTTCACACGAGTGCTTCTTCTCTACTTTCTCCCTCCCTCCCTCCCTCTTTCTCCCATTTCGCGAAGGACGAAGCGAGAAAAGTATCCGGGAGAAAGAGAGAGGAATCGAGAGCAGCTTAAAAGAGAGACCTCCCGCAGGCCAGAGTTTCCTAACGAGAGAAATAGACGCTTTCTCAGGTACAAGTGCAGAACTACGCAGCTAGAGAGAAAGAGAGAGAGAGAGACATGTGTGGGGAGGTTGTCGCCGCGTGGCTCTGCACTTTTTTAGATCGAGTATCGAGCGATACCCACGCAATCGAGATTAATGACGCGTTGCTGCCGCGAGCTCTCTCGTGGAGGACTACTGGAACTAGGCTATCAGTGAA
Organism: Ectemnius continuus; assembly: GCA_910591665.1. Taxonomy (NCBI): domain Eukaryota; kingdom Metazoa; phylum Arthropoda; class Insecta; order Hymenoptera; family Crabronidae; genus Ectemnius; species Ectemnius continuus. The sequence goes on from OU342866.1 coordinate 2,350,249, forward strand.
AAGGGAACGTGCGGGCCAGACAGAGGCCTCAACGTTGCAAGACCGCTCTCTCGCTCTCTCTGTCCTTCTGTGTCTTCGGCTCTTCCATCGTGTATCTAGCGCACATCGCCTTCCTTTTCCTACTCGGCCGGGATTCCGGCTAATGCACAAAGGCAGGAACACGAAAAGGGATCATCCTTCGGTGTCCCTGTTGGCTCGGGTCATAATACATCGAGTAAGGAAGCTCTCTCTCTCTCCGATGGAATTACTCGGCTAAGTAAAGGGGAATTACTTCATTGCATTAAGCTCTAAGTCGCCGCTTCTATGAAAGCGTACAAGTAGAAGTGGACTTTGCCTGTGTGTCGCTCGAGCGATTCCACTATCCCGTGTCCACAACACTCACGTCTATCTTTCAGTTACTTTGTCCCTCTTTTTCCCTTCTATGCTTTTGACCCATTTCTTCCACTTGCTACGTTAATCGAACCTCGTATTATTTGGGGATGAAGATTTCCATGGGGTGGTTGGCGAGCGAATGTCATCGGTCATCGGGCGACATATCCCACCTGAGCAAATTTCATTAGGTCCTCGGCCCCGCCGGGAGTAGAAGCGCAATTGGTATATCGGTCGAGATTCCGCCTGAAATTCCTCGGCCAGGAAAGTGGCGATAAATTCCTGGTGCAGCGGCTCCGCGGCCCAGGAATGGGAAAAATCGAAGGGATCGTTTAACCCAAGAAAGCACCGCTGTCCGAGGGATGAAGCACGTACCGCTCGTAAATTTCCTCGAGCTTTTCTCGCGTCCATCTTTCGCTTCAAGTATTCCCGGATACTTTTTTTTCGCGGGCGAACTTGAGCCGAGCAGGAACAACAGGACAATGTTAAAATGCTCGTCTTGTTGCGTGAATACAGTGCACCACTTCTCCTGATGAACAAGTCTTTGCAAGTTTGGCAGTCGGGGCACGCGTTTCTAAAGGATCCTCTCCTGCAGTTGGGATTATCGGGGTCGGAATTTCCATAGACCAGCCGAATCTCCAAGGGCTTCCCTTAGTTTTCCCTCCGCCTCTTTTATCTTCGAATATACACTTTGAAGGGTCCGCCAGCCAATCTTCAACTCTTGATCCTTCTGATCGAGTTGCAACTTCATCTCGTCGAATGACCTTCCAGTGCATTTGGGAAATCTTCCACGATTCTGCTTGGAAAGCACATTCTTTCGTATCATCAGAAGGAGAACTGTAGTTGTTCCCCGCCAAGTTTGGCAAACAGTTGGGCATCGAAAGCAGGAGTGCGTTGAAGTCTCCCGAAGGGAAATGCATCCTAGTGTGGAATTAACTCTGTCGTCTGTTTGTACATCTGGCGTACCGTGAACGCGCATCCGTCTGACACATCCGCCTAGACTACTAGCGTGTCGGTGGGATAGGTGGAGGAGCTATTCTACTTGCTACTAGTGGGACACGAGTAGCCAGTGGAAAAGGATGTGGCCACACTCGACGCCAGCCACTCCAACCGACCGACATTGAACTTCTGTTAACGTTCTCATTAACAAACCCCTTAATTACTCAACGTAACAACAACGACAGCGGTCATGCAGCAGTCCAACGACAATCGCACAACACCAAGCAAAAACTACCAACAATCACCCCAAAACAAAACCTCCTCAAACAATTCAAATTTCCCCCTGACATCGACATTCGCAACAACAATCTCAAGAGTCTCCCAATAAATTTCCTCGATAAACCGACTGGACTTGTAGAGTGGTTCGGTCGAGGTTGGTAGCCCATATTCGTTCCATATTGGACGGTTGCGGTACTCGAGGCTGGTGCGCACCTGCGGACGCTCGGCTCGACTCAAGGGGCGCTTTCGTGGCCAGCTCGTAAAAGCCTGACGCGCGAGTGGCCGTTAACAAGCGGACATCGAGGAAAACAAGAGGCATTCCGAAGCAAGCGATCAGAACGACATTCAGTGAGAACGTTCTACGATCTTTTCTACGATCCTCGAGAATTCTCGAGGAATCTAGCGCGATTCTAGAGCGTGCGTAAAAGCTAGCTAAGCGAGCTGCAAGCGAGAGTGATAGAGTGTGGAGTTGGTATACCGGCGCGGGACTGACCGTCGTGGAGCGGATCGATCGTATGGATCATTAGTTGTAGTAGACCATGCCTGAACTTGGCATGACTTTGAGCGGAGTGAGTGGACGAGCCGCCGTGAGCACCTTGCTCGCAGCCCTGTCCAGCACCTGCTCCGCCAGCGCCGCTGCTACTTCCGCCTCGGCTGCTGCATCCGGCCTCTGCGGCTCCGGCGAGGCCGCTGCTGCCACACGCACCCGACACGCCGCCCACACTCGTCTCGCTACTGTTCGTAGCGTTCGGATGCTGCTGAAACACAAGAGTACATCTCTCCTTCAGTATACCCCAACTATTACCACCTGTCTGACTAGCACTGATTCTACTTAATCCTTACAAAAGATCACTAAAATATCTCTGGACTTCGATATAATTCAAGTAAAACAATGCAATAATTAATCACATTGAATAATCTACAATTGTAATATATATTCTTATAAATCAAATTAAATTGAAAATCGTAGAGGGAAGATTAAATAAATATAGTAATACATATATGGGGAAATAGTGATTGAAATATTGGTAGTTGGATATGAAAACGTGCAGCAGTTTGCGAGGGTTCTCTCTCTCTCTGCGAGGGAAATGGGTGGAATGTTAGAAGGGCGAGATGACTGATCTACTATGCATGGAACGCGAGATGCAGGATGTTGCGTGCGACCTACGAGAGCTCTCTCACCTTTCTGGTATTGAGGTCGTCTCCGGAGAGTGTCGGTACTCGCCTACCTATCTCATTACTCCTCGCACACTTCAAGGCTAGCCTGCTTTTTGTTCGGCCGTCGGGAGGAGCTTAAAACGTGAGACAATGGCCGAGCAACGAGAGGCTAAAGCGATGCATGACGGGCGAACGAGCCCGGATTATTCTGGCTGAGTTCGAGGGTCCACGCTTCTCCTCCTCCTCCTCCTCCTCCTCCTGTTTAATTACTTCTAGAAGACTCCTCGCCCCGACTTACCACCGCCAAGATCAATAAAGCGTCCTGATAACCGCATTCTCCCTCACTTTTAGTCGCCAAGTACCATTCAAAGATGTGTGACAGGGTCGAGCAAGTATGATTTCGATCCTCCTCCTCCTCCTCCTCCTCAGCCGCCTCTCGCAGCGAGGAATACATCGCGAGCTCCTCCCACGTAAGCAAGAGATTTATTCATCGGACTTGGAGGAGAATGAATAAAACAAGAGCGAGCTTGCCGAGAGAACATACTCTCCGCATTTAATTACTCATCCCCGGCAATTGAAGGATTCGAGGAATATCGGAATGTCTAGCCGAGGAAGACTCAAGATGAGAAGCGGAAGGACGATGAGATTTAGTCTGGAAATCTAATGATAGCTCTTCTCCTCGGTAAAGGCAGACGAGGGACGGGGATGATCAATCGACGTTCTAGGCAGAGATCGCGAGCGCCACTGTCATTAAAACGACCGCTCGCCGGAAATGTCTCCTCGTAACAACACGCTAAAGCGATAATATCACTGCGGGGTTAATGCTTTCGCCGATACCGGCGATATAACGGGGAATCCTCACCGGCATAACTCGCTCAATGATTGCGGCCGTTCGCTCCTCTCCAGCATCCAGCGGGAACGACGCCGCCGATTGCGGCGCAACCGATAAAAGCGCCGCAGCTTGTATGGGAAAGCCGAGCTTATATTCTACCGCGTGGATTTCACGATATGAATTCGTATGTGTCAGTTATGCCAGAGTTATTGAGAAATATCTTCTCTCTCTCCCTCTCTCCGCTTTCCAATGATTGACTTTCGGTAATTGATCCTTCCGCGAGGTGCTAAGCGAAAGCTGGAATGTTTATTTGATATCAGCCACCGATAGAAATTCCCTTCGAACCATTCCGAGATCTACCAATCATAATTCGTACGATGAGCGTTCTTTTTTGATTGGGCCAGAAGAGAAATGAAACTAGATCGGCGTAATTTCGGGGTCAGTTTCGACATTGAGAGTAGCGCGCGATGTAGCGAAGGGGTTTTCAGGAATTACTCGGCATTATTCGACCTGGCAAATGGAGCTGATGGCGTCATTCGTTCGACAGGCTTTTGTCCAAATGGAGCGAGGCTGATATGTGTACCGCTCGTCGCCGTCAGCGGCAGGAAATACTTTAATAACTCTGCTTGCTCTCCACCGAAAAATAGCCTGGTGCTTTTACTCTGCCAATCAATCCCTGCTCTCGGTATTTGCTCTCTATTTATTAGCGATAACTTCCACCCACCTCGTGTTTGCAATATTAATTCGCCGTTTTCCTACCGTGTAAAATACACACACCGACGAAATTTAAAGATAGAAGATGTACCGATGTGTGTCTGTGTGTGTGTGTATGCGCGTTGGCCAAAGAATCGGCCTAAAAGGGAAAATATCGGAATATCGATTTTGCGGCTTCTATGGTAACCGATTATTCACCAGCGGCGCTCTCACCTTTGACAGAGGCGACGAGGGCTTCGAGCAATTTTAATCGTTCCCCCAGCGAGCCCTCACCCACACACGTGTACTCATTAAAAGAGATAATCACTCCCCGATGATCGGGGAAAGCCAACCGAGAACGAAATCCTCCGGGGAGAAGAAGCTCCCACTAGTAACGCGCGCCACTAACTTTCAAGAAACGAGAGTTGCCCGAGGAATAATTCAACAGGGTTGAGCGATGCTTCGCGAGATTTTTCATGCTCGTTCCCTCTTGAGAGAAGCACTCATCCCCTGTCGGAGCTCGAGGAATGCCGTTCTTTGCACTTGGAGAGCTCGGCGCGCTCGCGAAAAACTAGCCTTCTCTTCCTCCTCGGAGGCTAAAGTTCTGTTGACTTATCAAGAATTTCGTTTCAAGCTAGAAGCGAAGCATCGGCGGCGGAGGCAGCGTTTGTTGGTTCAGTAAACTCGAAAGCTTCGGGCGCCAAGCGTCCCTTCAATTACACGTGTATGCCGCATTAACGAGACGCTAAGTTTACCCTGGAATCCTGAAGCGAGGATCGCTTTTTATCCTCCCACTGATCGAAAGGACGTCGACGCAAGGAATCAGGTCGTTCCACGTGTGCAAGCCGTGCAAGCCGTGCAAGTTGGAAGAGGTCGCGCGCGTCCGTCTCGTCGGTGCTTTCGTCCTTCGATTCCTGCTGACGGCGAGCCCGACGCTGTTTGCCCTCTCGTCGCCAGCAAAATTCTATTACTCCGACCTGAGACAGCTACTGCAAGGCCTGCGGCGACGGCGGCAACGGCAGCAGCCGCCCCCCCGAATTCTGGGTCGAGTGGCCCCGAACAGTGCAGACTTTGTCTACTCGAGCCTTCAGGGCGCGTCGCCAAAAACCTGGCGAAAGTCCTGCCTTTGCTGTAATTCAGCCTTTCTCAACTGCCGAGTATCCTAGACGATCTAGTTAGACTTTCTTCCAGAGTTCCCCTCACTCCTCTCTTCTTTCAACAATCCTATCACTTTCCATTCATTTCTACTTATCAATGAACTCGTCTCCCTTCAATGAAACCTCGAATTTCTTCTACAGTATTAATATACATTCTATAAAATATAATTTCGATTTTATCCCAATGTTTTCTGGGATCAAACTTCCTTCAAGGATGATTCAAGCACGCGTCGAACTGGAGCCTATCGTGTTGCGGGGCACTAACTCCTATCTGCCCTGTGCATTCTTCATCGTCCTATAAATAAGCAATGTCTGCGCGATAAAAATAGCCGGGCAAGCAAGATTACTCGACGATATAAATAATCCTGGCTCGCTTTTTTTTTCTCCATCTCTCTCCTCGTTGAAGTCAACGAGGCGTCGATCGAGTGGAGCGTCGAAGGGGCAATTAATCTTTGCGACGGAGAAAAACAAACTCATGGCAAGTTTCATGAAGTATGGAGAGCTTTGTTCCTGGCATTACCAAGTGAGGAAGATCGCTCCAAGGGGAAACACGTCGGTCAAACTGTTGGTATGCGCTCGATGCTTGCGTGTTCTTGGCTAGGCATGCGAACGTAAGCAGCTTACCCTGACTCCTGACAAATTTATACGAGTTGGCTTAACTGTTGCACCAGTCGCGCCATGTCTCGCCGCTCGATTCCTCGTCTTTCATTATCCTTCCTTGTGGAAAGCCAGCTTCGAAGAACAAGCCTAATATCCATAAAATCACATACCAGCCACTCTCATCTTGAAAGTCAGCTAAATTCATTCGTCAATAACTATCTTGTCATATATTTTCAATTTTAAAAGATGAATTCTCTAATATTTCGATTCTAATATAAATAAACTTGGATCAATTTTAAAATAAACGTCGTATTGTGACTGAAATTGAACTCCGTCAAAGGAGAATATTTCTTAGAAGAACAGGATAATCTGTTATACCGGAGAGCTTCCTGAGAGTGTCATTTAACCGACAACTCGGATATTCAAGCAGCTGTTTCACAAGGATTTCCGGCACACATCCGGTCTGACGTGTCCTGCGAGCGTGAGGGCGACCTTCGCGGAGATTGGGGTCGCGCGGAAGAGAGCTCGGCCCTCGCAATGACAGTAACAAAAGGGCGTCAGCGACAATAAAATCCGCGCGGGCTTCTCACGCCGACAGCGCCACTCTCTCTCTCTCTCTCTCAGAATGTAGTGCGTCACACATACACAGAAGAAAACTGGAAGGAAGAAGAGCGAGGTTGTCCGACAAAAGAAACGGCGCGAGAACAGGCGGGAGAAAAAAGCTGAGCCGAGAGAGTGCAAGCTGGCGCCGAGTAAGCTCGAATCCAGTAAATCTTAACAAGAAGAGAGAATTTCGTAGTGCGAGCGAGGCGAGAGAGAGGGCGAAATGGACGTTAATGTGGATACAAGGGATGTTGCTGGGAGGCAACGTCAATATCGGAGGAGTCAAGAGTTACTGAGGAAGCAGTTAATGGCCTGTTATCGATGAAGGCATTATCGATCATTATAGAGAACGCCAGCCGTTCATTAGGGCCGCACTGTTGCCTCGCCGAGCAATGGAAGATCCTATCTCTCGAGGAACACACGCGTCTCCCACGTGAAAAGAGAGCTCTCCAATAGTTTGCCGAGGACAATTGCGCAAAGAGTTGTAATAATTAAAACCCGATATAGTCGAGCTTTTCCAAACACTTTGTCCGCTTCCCTTTGGACCAACTTCCTCGATTCTTTTCTATCATCTTTCTGCTAGGTGAGAGGGATTTCTCTCTCCCTCTTTCTTTCTCCTACTGTTTTATTCAAACGGAATGTGGGCGTTTATCGTTGCTGGCAATATTTCAAAGAGTGCACCGTTAGGGAAATGCGAGAGAGCGTGAACACCACTAGGCCAAGTGAGGGAGAAGCCGGCTTAGCTTCGCTCTCTCCCTCTCCCTCGCACTCGAACAATGCCGAGACGGCACTCAATTGTCAGTCACATCTCTTTTACCCACTGGGTTACCGTACCAAGGACAAACCGACGTCGTTCCTACCTTCGAGACAGCCTCGGAATGCTTCCAAGGAAGCCAGCCAATGTTTTTCATTCCACTCGGCTATTTCAATTATCCAATCCTTCTGTGTACTCGTAAATATTTATAAAAATCGTCCTTTATAATACTCCGATTAAAGTTCGAATTCCCTGAAGCGGGAAACGACTGGTGCGAGTGGAGCAATCTTAACGGGGAAACTTCTCTTCTCCGAGGAGCAACATTCAATCAGTATTAAAGTGGAGAAGCGAGAGAAATAGTAGGCGAGAAGTTGGAGAGTTCGCTTTTTAGCATTGATAAACGCGCTCATCGATAACAGACTTTCTTTCTGCTTCTCTTTCTCTTGGGAGAGAGAAGAGATGTTCGGTGCGTTGAGAGAGAAAGATGGAAGAGGCGGAGGGAGGAGGTCGCCACAAAGAAAGTTTCTCTCTTTCCCCCTTCGGGCGAATTGGAGTGACTGCCTGCCGCGAAATTACCCGACGTCTTCCCGGCCCGAAGTCATCCCCGGAATCGGCTGGCGCAATCGATAGTGACGCAATTACGGAACTTTTACTCTCGACCCAGTTTCCCTCCTCCTCCTCCTCCTCCTCCTCCTCCAGCTGGTGCTCCTCTTCTCTCGGCACGAGGAGGGCATGAAATCGTTTCGCGGCAAATTCGCCAGTAGCCACTGCCTGCTGGACAACAATCGAGGAATCCGAGTGGAGATGCGACTCTAGCAGAAGGAACGAAGGAGAAGAATTCAAAAGACAGAGTGGAGGATCCTCCATTGGCAGAGAAAGAAGAGACTGTGCTGGATCGCTGAGAAAAGGCAGAGGAGAGAAGAGAATGACGAGGATGAGATTGGAGAACGGAAGAGCTCACTCTTCTCACCGAGAAACGACAGACCATCCGGATTAGCGTTGATGCGCGACTACCCGCTCGAGAGAGAAAGAGGGAAAGAAGAAAAAAAAAAGAGTGACCGGAACTGGAGGACTCCGGAGATTCCGTGCGATCCATCGAGCCAGCAATTCGATTATCTCCCCGATTGGATTTTCCCAGGGGAGGAGTCCCTCCACCGTGGATTACTTCATGTCATAAGCTTCGTCTGGAGAGTGTGTGTGTGTTCGAAGAGAGCTAGCTAGCTCTACCTAAGATTGCAGATAGATAGACTCTCCTAAACCAATAGGACTAGCAAGGATAATCCCGAGTGGTGCCAAGTGGACTCTTTACTATTCTTAATTATCCTGATACGCGCAAGACGAGGGTTCTTAATTATACTTACCAGTCCTTCTCACCCTCGTCGAAGTAGCTCGTCGTGGAAAGAACAAGAATTCGATCTCTCCCTCGTCGCTCCTCCACTAATTGTTCTACTCTCTACGCGTAGAATAAAAAGGGGGTTTTCTGCGTGGATAAACGCTTACTTTTTTTCTGCCGGCGCAACTATTATTTCTAGGAAGTCGGCATCCTGGCGGAAGTGAGCTTGATGGGAGGAAGATAGATCAGAGAACTCACTGCGCCGGACAAAGGGTGAACGCTTGTCGGATGGGTTAAGGGTGGTGTTCCGAATGGGGGTTGCTCGCGCGGTCCAAAGAAAGAAGCACTCGCGAGTGCTTCTTTTCCCCGGCGCCCCCACTTTCGAATCGTTTCAATCACAGCCTTCGATTTCTAGCTCGCATTGAAACGTTGACACGATTTGCAGCGAAAATCTCATCTCTCGCGGGGCAAAAAAAAAGCCGATACACATTTTTCTCTTCTGGTTTTTTTTTTCCGAGGCCTGCCCTTTTCCTCCCCGCGAATGATGACGCGGACTATCAGCGCGTTGGATATCGCAGTCAATCAGTTACTTTCCAATCACGCTCGTGATCAAGTCCTGATTCGTAATGAGGGGCGGGTTTCTACGTGATGAGAGCGAGAGAGAGAGAGAAAGCTCCGCCGATGTAATCAGTGGGGGGTGAAAAAGTAGCGGTGAATGTAAGCAAGGGAATTGGTGTACGTGACGATAAGCGATGACGAAACGAAAGAGAGGAATGATGGAAAGAGGGTGGAGGTGGGGTGGAAAAAGAAAAATAGTCATGCGACTCACCAATGCCTGGGCGGCGCTCTGGTGCTGCAAGCAAGAAACACCCAGTTACAATCACAATAACGACAGTCAATTAAGATTGTACTTGTCATTCGCTCGATCACTCACATTCGCGCCTCCAGGTCACCGTTAATGCAATCACAGACAGACAACGACACACACCTACACACAGCCACACGATAATGCAGTGCTCGCGAAAGCGACCGACATAGGAGACGTCCGGGAAACGAGGAGCGGAAAAAAAGAAGGAGGATGGGAGAAGAGGATCATTAAAAGGATCTCTCAGTGTTGGAGGAAACGTCATCATTGGATTTCGGGAGGTGGACTTAATGAAAATAGCTGGGCCGAGGAGATCGATCAGACGCCGCTCTGGCCTCGTTTTCCGAACGCAGGCCACTTTGTCCCTCGGCCTCCCAACGGCTGACAGCTCGTAAGCTTGCGGAAAGCGAGCGAATGTCGTGTTCATATTACACTGGCAAGAGAAAGAAAGAAAGAAAGAGGAAAAAAAGGCCAGCGAGGCTAGATATTCGCCCAGGCAGTATTAATGATCGATTATTCCAGCGAGTATAACTGCTGCTTCCCAAACGCTCTTCCTCTTCCTCCCCTCTTGGATTACAAGTCAGTAATTCAAGCTTGGAGGCTGCTCGTTCGATGATAACGGAGAATCGCACCACTCTCCATAAACTGGTGTTCGATTGCCTATCTCGCACATCCTAATCATTGCCCTCCAAAATTCGCTAACGTGGAGGGACGAAAAGTAGAACTGGTCATTAATCTGCCAGCTCCAGGGAGAGAGAGAGGGCTGGTCAATTCCAGCATCCCTAATTAACGCTCGCTCTTTAATCAAGCTACTTATCCACTCTGTCCAAAGGGGACAAGGCCCCGAAACAATTTCATCGCCGGCGTTAACAGTTGCAATCTTTCATAGCGATAAAACTGGGAGGCTGGCTGGCTGGGGGGGAAGGGATGTGCGAGCCAAAACTCAGTGAAATGTCATTGGTCAAGGTAAAGCTTGTCCCGCGCTGTCAGCTGGAATCGATAGTCGGCCCGAAAGATTCGCACATATCACGTCTTTTATCGCAGCGAGAGAGAGAGAGCGAGAGAGAGAGAAAAAGGGAGAGGGTGAGAAAGAGCTTGCACGAGCTTTTATCCCGGGCGAAGGACGCGATCCTCCTAGATTCCAAGGAATACTTTCGTAATTACGGCCGTAATCTCGCGTGTATAATGGCCTCTGCGCCTACACCCCACCCCACCCCACCCTCTCCTTCTTTCTCACCCCTCGGCAGCCCCGCTTCCTCCTGCACCCTCGCGACCCTCTAACCCGCTCCAGAGAAGGCTCGAATTCTCGCTCGCAGGCATTTCCGCGCGCGCCCACTTTAATCGTCCGCTGAATTTGTATTCCCATTGCGAGCCGCATCCCCTCCAACATCGCTCCTCTCCTTTCCAACCCTTCCCCGCGTGAGCAAAGCACACCCCCCGCTCGTGGACCATCGGGCAAATAAAGCGGCGGGTTGGATTCACCTTAAATTCCATGCTGGCGTCGCGGAAATTGCGGCAAATTGTTTTGTCCTCCTTTGCAAATGCAGAAGGCGAGTAAGTCGGTGGTGGTGGTGGTGGTGGGAGGAAGGTAAAAAGGGATAGTTGGAGAGACGAGGCAGGTTAGGTTAAATGTGAGAGAGCGTAAATCAGAGCTTTTTCTAGTGACGGCGGTGGTCCGACCAGCAGCTTATCTTTCCTGGGATCGCAGGTGACCCAGCGCGAGTCTACGGATTATTGTCCAATTTACTTCGGCGCCATCTCGCGAGCGAGCGAGCGAGGCCGCGCCCTGGATTTCCATATTTTCCCTTCTCGAAAAGCTTATCCTTATCCCCGCTGTCCCTTCAACCCTCGAACCCTCCACCTTCCAACCTACCCTCCTCCTACCTTGCGCGAGTTTCCTTCAGCCTGTCTTGGCAAAACCCTCGAGGAACCCTGGCATCCGCTATCTTTCGCCCTCACCGAAACCAGCGAAACCTTCATTCGGCAAGGGGAGGGGGGCGGCGGCGGCAGATCAATCACCCGGGAAAGCAGCGCTCTTAACGTGACCGATGGATTTCAGGGAATGTTCCTGATAGGTGTTTGATAGTTGACTTGGGATCGGATGACTGGATTAATCGGTGCTGCTTGATTAATTGATGTTTGGGAGAATTTTGAAGTCGAGGATAGTTGGTTCGTGTGTGTGTGTGTGTGTGGTTATGAACTTGACCTAGAAGATGTATTTCGTGAGTGGTGATTGGTTCCGGCATGATTCCAGCCGCGATACCACGCTAGATATGTTCGTCTTGGGAGAATCAGGCTAATTGGAGCGTGGCGAGCGAGCGAGCGAGCGGGGCTCGATTTTACGTAAGACGGCTGGGAGCGGCTGGCTCGAGTAAGTAGAGTGTGTACGGTCTGAGCCAGCCGGGAGAGTCTCGGGCTAGTAGTATATCGGCGGCGGCAGCGGCGGCGGGGTTAAGCGTGGATGGGCCTCTGTCGAATCGATTCGACGATGGGTGGAGGGCCTCTGCACACTGCAATGCTGTAACTTCCACGAGCACCATTTCCAGGGGACACCAATCCAAGTGAAAGAGCACACACACACGCGCCTCTTAACTATTCTCCCCGAGAAACACCTTAAAATCCCCATCTTGTAAACCTGCCCTTTTAAAACTTCCATCCAATACCGCATTCTACTGCCTCGAGTTTTAATTAACTCATTGCGCCAAGGTGCGATAACTAAGACAAGATCTACACGTGTCGCAGTGTCATATGAGAGAGAAAGAGAGGGAGTAAGTCCAGCGGGAGTAAAAGTAGAAGTGGACATCCTTATCTAAATAAATTTATGCGAGCTTACAGGCCGGGGCGTTTTAAAACGAGTTTGCTCAGTCCTAAGTAAGCAGACCACCACCACCACCACCACCACCACCCTGTCTGATGGTCGGCTTTCATTTCTTTCCACGGAACTTTATTCTAGCAGACACTTTGCATAGAGCTCTCCGACACCGATATAATAAGTTCCCCGCTGCACTGACAGTCTCATTTCCCCTCGGGCGACTTCACTAGCCTCGCGCCGCCACCCCTAATTAGACACCCGCCAGATTTCCAAATACGAGCGATATCCCTCGGGAGAGAGCAAGGAGAGCGACGTTGTTTTCACTGGAATCCCAATGCGATTGGCCTAGCAAACATCAGCCAATTATCCGGTCGGAGTTTCTAGTTGGCAAGTTTTCTTCGAATTGGTTCGATCCGATTGGAAAGTGGATATCGCTAGAAATTCATCACGCCTTCGAGAATTTATCTTTGTGTTTGCTTATCATTGTATCGGAGTGTGCGCATCGAACGATTAATTGAGAGAGCGAGTGGAATAAAAGAGAGAAGGTTGGCTTTAGCGAGTTGTCAGCGAGTGAAAATGAAACCAGAATGGCGAGGGAGCGCGAGTGCATTATGAATGCAAGCGCTCGGCCTGCCTGCCTGCTCGCTCCAATGAGCGCAACACGACATCGACGAAACAAACGGCCGCCGACCACGGAACACTGATTACGTTCGGATCCCTGCGAATCGGGCATCCTTCGTTAATGCTATCACAATTTATAAATAAGCCGCTGCATTATCTCCGCGCCTGGAAAATTCGCATTTCTCAAAGCTCCGACTAATTTAAACAGCCAATTCGAAAAGCTCGCAATATTAATGTTCTCTCTCTCTTTCGTATCCACAGAATTATTTTCGTTATTTTTCTGGTATTTTTGGACGCTGGTTTTTTAAATGGGCGTTGGATGAGAATTTCGTCGGATTTTAAGATCTCCGCTGGAAGCAGAGATCGAGTTGGGAGGCTCGTTCCTCTTCGTTGAGAGTGTTTCACTTAAAGAGTCGAAATCTAGGGCTCCTGAGAAGCCAGCGAATTTACCTGGCTCGCCTCCCGCTTATCAGCCCGTGAAATCGAGAAAAAATCCAAGTAACCCTTAATTAAGAAGTCGAGACGTGCTCGGAAAGGGGTTGGGCTTGTTTCTGACACACATAAAACCGTCGACTTTCCTTGCCCCCTCTGACAAATCTACTTCCGTGCCGGATTCCACACTCGAGAATCAAATACGTCCAAAAGATGCCATCAAAAAAAAAATACTTCAATCAAATAAATCAACCTGTACATATTTCACTCGAAAGAAAATCGCCGAAATATCCTACTTTCTTCAGAAGATAAATCAAGATGAATAACTATTGTCCCGAATTCGACATTCCAACCATTTATCCGGATCAAGGTTCGAGCCAATAAAACACTCGACGGGAACTGGAAAGCGATAGTTCCGCGTGGCTTCGACTCCCAAGGTGATGAGCGAGCACGCAATTAAGCAGGGAGTCGAAAGCGTGCAGAGCTTAATTGGAGCACTCGCGGGCCGGCAAAGTTTTCCCCGGCTAAATTTGATCAGCGGTGAGAGCAAGAGCGAGAGAGAAAGAGAAAGAGAGAAGCTTTTGCGATCGAGCGTGCGTGAATCTCAGAGCATTATCGAGAGGAGGAGGCGCGCAACGTGTGTGCCCCTCCTCCCAAGAGAGAGCAACGAAAAAGAGAGAAAGAGAGGTTGAACGAGAGAGCTTTCGCGCTCGAGAGAAAGCCGAGGCTTGGCCTGCTCCACTTTTCCGGCTCCGTGAAGGGCAACCTCCAAAAACAGTATCAAAGCGAATCCGGCACAATGGAGAGAGCGGGCCACCGTTCCAACTAGAAAGTAGCGCTATATCGATGATCTAAACGATCGGGCCTGTTCGATCACAGTCAGTCAGTGTCAGAAGTGGCCGAGCTTGAATCTAGAAGGATTGTTTCCTGAAGCGGCGCGCTCCCTAATGGCGGAAGGAATTCGGCGAGATGGGAAATGGTGATGGGGAGGGGAATAAAAGGCGACGGAGACAAAGTGTCGCCGATAAGAAAAGTAGAAGGTGGCAATGGCCGTCAGTGGCGTGAGAGGAGGAGGAACGAGAGAGAGAGAGGAAAGGAGAGGGTGGAAGTAGAGGAAGTCACGCGAGGCTGTTCCTCCTTGAAACATAAAGGAGAACACGCTAGACGCTGATGCTAGAGCTGTAATAAGTAGGCATAGAGAAAGCTGAGGAGTGTGCGAGATAGGCAGATCGATCGGCGTGAAGCAGCGTTGTGGGAAAAGACAGCGAGATAAGCTCGGATGAGATTCTCCTGGATCTTCGGAGGATATGACGAAATCGCGATAATTGCGAAATCGCGTCTTTACAGAGAGGCATATGTGACTAGGGAAGATAAGTAAAGTAAGTGTAGTTGGTGGTATTATGAAGTAGTTGTGGTACATACCGAGGGCATCAGCTGATCGGTGGACCTCACCCGGGTCACCTTGTTCCTGTAGAGCACTCTCTTGACGAGCTTCTCCATCGGCTGGTTCCACTTCATAAAGCTCACGTAACCCAGATAGAAACCGAAGAGCACGAGTGCCTCATACCAGTGAATATAATTGTCGCGGAAGAAGTAGATCAGGGTGAGCAGGCTCGCGCTGTAGAAGGTGCAGTCACGAAAGAGTGGCCACCATGTGAGGGAGAGGACGGTGCGCGAGAATATGGCGCACATGCCAATGACGAAGAGGATGTTGAAGACCGCCGAGCCGACGATGGTACCGATACCAACGTCGTCGAACGACACGAACACGCCTATTATCGAGGTGAAGAGCTCGGGCGCCGATCCACCAGCTGCCATGAATGTGGCACCCGCTACATCGTCAGCGATCTCGAGCTTCTCGATTATCACGTCCAAAGACGGCACGAAGAACTCGTCGCAGACGATCGCCAGGGCGACAAACATGTAGATTACACCAAGTAGATGGAGGATCACGGCGCCCCGCCGTCGCTGTTGAATGGTGAAGAGGTCCTCGGGGAAGAGCGGCGCCTTCTCCTCGGACATATTGCCACCGACCTTGCTATGGTGGTGATGGTGAATGGTGCTGTTGTAGCCGTCACGGTCCTCGCCATCGTGGCTGAAATTGCCGCCGAACGGGCCGCTGCTCCCGTTCCCGGTGAGGGGTGTGAGGACTGTGCTTCCGATCGGCAGGATGATCGGGTTGTTCGGCGCTGGCCTATGGGCCCAGGAAGACGTGGGCCCGAACGAGAGGGCCAGGAGGGCCGACACCAGTGTCGCGAGCACCAACCGCCGCCTCCGCCTCCAGCACGTACCGCGCTCGCCGCCTGTCACGATCATCGTCGTCGGTGGTGCTGCTGGTGCGGCTGGTGTTTCGCACCCTCGAGGACGCTCGCCGCCACCGCCACCGCCGCCTCCGTCGCCGTCGTCGTTAGCGAGTTCTCTTCTCCTCCTCTCCTCCTCCTCCTCCTCCACCGCCTCCTCCTCCGTCACCACCACCACCTCCTCCTCCTCCTCCTTCGCCTCCTTCTTCCTCGTCTTCTTCACCGTCCTCACCCACCGTCGTCGCCGCCGCCGCGTCCACCAGCAACACCACCCCTTCCCTGGCCACCTCGTTCTCCTCCGCCACCACCACCTCCACCTTTAAACCCGCCACCGCCACCGTCCACGCCGACGACTCTCCGTACTCTCCGCCGCCGCCTCCTCCTCCTCCTCCTCTTACTCCTCTCACTAGTGGTGTCGTGCCGTGCGCGCGGAGGGCGTACGCCACCGGACGTACCCTACTAAGGCTGGCTCATGTTTCGACGCCGAGGAACTGCTCTCGCACGCTCCTCCACCTTCCACTGCTTCGTCCTTTCTACACTCTTTCCTGGATTCGACACTGCCACCCTCTCCTACAACCGCCCTCCGCCACCGCCGCCCCTCTCCTCCTCCTCCTCCTTCGGCCCTCTTCCAGCCTCTTTCGCCCGATCCTTCTACTCCAGTTCTCTCTTTCGGACCTCCTCTCTTCTATTACCTTTCGCTTACCAACCCCCCGCGCTCGCCCTCCCTCTTCTTCCTCTGTCGATTCCTGACCCTCTCTCTCTCACTCACTGCTCTCACGAACCCCCGCAGCAGCAGCAAGCACAGCCGCTGCCGCCGCCGCCGCCCCCGCCGACGCGGCACACTCTCTTCTTCTCCTGTTCTGCCCCCCCTCCCTCTCCTCCTCTCTCTGTCTATTGTGTGTGTACTCTCGTCACTGGTTGTCCAGTTATTCCGCCTTGACTCCTCTTTCTCCGCTGACTATCTGCTAGAAACGCGTGCTCCCTCTCGATTCGAGGGAGATTCGACTTTCTCCGTTGGATCGAGTCACCGTTAATGACGATGATTATGATTGTGATGGGTTTTCGGGGAGGTTTTCCCGTTCTTCCGCCTCGAGGAAGGCACTTGCAATCTCACTGTCGACGAGTGTACGAGTACTTCCGCGCGCGGAATTCGATGGGGCCGCGCTATGCGTCGACTGGCACTACTGGCGTCGAGAAGAGCGAGAGGAGAGCGCTGGTACAGAGAGACCGTGTGCGCGGCGACTGTCTGGAATTCCTCGAGAGAGTCCCGGGGATCTCTCGCTCGCTCCGTCTCTCTCTCTCTCTCTTCTCTCTCTGCGAGGATGCCAAAGGGTGGTTCGGCTGGTGGTGGTGTTCGAGAGAGTCCTGCTGGTCGTCGAGAGGTTCGCTAGGATGCGGCGGAGATGGTGCATACAAGCGCCTGGGAGATGGATAAACAGGAGCAGCAGAACGGCGCCCCCGCCGCGATGCCCGCCCGCTGCACACTGGAACAACCCTCCTCTGCTACGCTCGTTGCCCACCCATCCCTCTCTTCCCTCTCTTCCCTCTCTCCTTCTCCTTTTCTCTCTCTGCCTTTGCGCACCCTCCGAGCTAGTCTCGCCGAGTTCTCTCTCTCTCTCTCTCGATCCTTTATCACTGTCCTGCTTCGCTTCACCCACATTCCACTTCCCCCGACTCTTTCTACCCTTCCCTCGCTCTCTTTCTCGCACTCGCCGCGAGTTACTTCCAGAGAGGCCGCCCTTTCTCTCTTTTCAACCGTCTTCCATTCTCCGAGACCTATATCTCACCCCCGGCTTGCGCCCTCGCGCGCCCGCGCGCCCGCGCCATCCTCCGCCCGACGTTTTTCTATATATCTGCTTCCTTCGCTCGGTCCACCCGTCCCCCTCCGATCCCACCTCGCCCAGCCTCCCCTTCCCTCCCCTTCCCACCGAACCCTGACAGCCGCGTACTCTTTTGGAGCGGCGTGTATCGGCACGCTCGACCTTCCCTCTTTTTCCATGCTCGCCGCGCGCCCCTCTCTCGCCTTGGATATCTCCTCTCTTTGTTGGAAGCCTCCTACCAATGTATGTTTCTCTCTCCCTCTCTCTCTGTTCTTGGGTGAAAACTACCCTTCGAATTCGCCCTCCGATACAGTTTTTCTCTCGCTCGCACTCCCTCGGTACGTTGACGAGGTCTTCCTCTGCGATTCGGAGACCGCAGCCCCTCCCTCGTAGGGGTGGAAGAGAGAGAGAGAGTAGCCTCTGGCACGAGCCATTTCGCTCGGCGTTACCCTTCAACCCTAAGCTGCTCTCAGTCGCTCCTGGCCATCCCTTCCACGGGAAAGCACCCCTCCCGGCTCCTGGCAGAGCCGGAGGGGCGACTATCTGCGCACGTGTAAGCTCCAATACCAGCCTCGTACGTGTGTCCCGTCGCTCTAGCCTCCCTGTGTGTCCGTACAACACTGGCGGAACGCGCCCGCGCGCGCCTACCCCTCTTGCTGGGCCTCGCGCGCTCGATATCGGAGGGTAGACTCCGCTCCTCCACCAATGCAAGCGTATACCGGGTGGCATCCTTCGCCAGAGAGAAACTCCACTCGCAGCATCTCTCAGATCCTCCCTCTAGTCTTCTTAAGCATTGTTCGTACTAGTTGGAGTTTTGGGGCAGATAGAATTTATTATGTTGGAGGGTTTGTAATGTTATATAAAAGTTGTAGTAGCTTTTGTGTGGGATGGATGTTGGACTCTTTGCAGTACTTTTGATTCGTAAGAAGTGGCGTCAAAGAGATTATTGTAGATTGGGTCGAGTGGGAATATTGGCACTGGGATGAATGGTCGTCGGCTCTAGTTTCGCTAGAGGTCGGTTATCGAAAGTGGGACTGTAACGCGAGGCAGCAGCGGCCTTTATACATTAGAGCTCGGCCCCGCCGCGCCGCCGCGCCGCTCGCCAGGACTCAATCGGAGTAGCTATTTAGGATCGTTTTACTGTTGACCCCCATTTGCAAGCGTACTTCAGACCTCCCCTTTGTGAAAGAGCTAGTAGAAGGGATGTGGAAGGAAGGAAGGACGCATGCTGGGAGAGAGGAGAGTACGAGCGGAGCCAGTGTCGGCTCGGTGGCACGTGCATGTGCATCGTCTCCTCTTCCTCGTCCCAGCCCTTTTCCATCCCGGAAACACCATCGCCACGTACACTTCCTCTAACCTCGTCTTCTTAAACATGCTTCGTTTATATCCTTACGATTATTAGTCAACTCGTTTGTGGCTGCGACATTACACACGAGGGAATCATTGCATTCCCTGGGAAAGGCCTTCTCAGGGAAGCAGACCTCCTCGAGAATCATATAGCGCGGCGAGGTCGGCGGCGCGGCGCGGCGTGGCGACTTAATGAACGGCAATGAATTCTCTGGCTAAGAGGATTGCTATCGCAGAGCTCTCGAGGACGCTCTTAGATCCTGGGATAAGGACACTAGCGTTTCCACGATCCTCCTTAAGCGACCTCAGCGTCCTTGTCCGGCTATTGTTATCATCGAGTGGCGCGCGGGCCTGCTTGCCTGCCTCGCTCGCCGCGCGCGTATCATCGTGTCGAGCACACGATTTCTGCAGGACGTCGCGTCGCGTCGCGTCGCGTCGCGTCGCAGCCGGAAATATTATCGCTGCCGGAGTCGAGTAGAGCACGCGGCCACTCTGATACAGCTCGGCATCGATTTAACCAGCGGCTAAAGGTCACCGTGTGCTCTCCTCTCCTCTCCTCTCGCGCTCTCGCGCTCCGCCCGCTCAACATTAACATAACGCGCCGAGTGTCTTCGTTATATCGGCGTCCTCTCCTAGAGAAATCGAGACAGAAACCGCGAGGAAAAGACGCGCCTCGTACGATAGAACCTTGCAAATGTATGTATATTTTCCATCAGAATGAAAGCGAGTACTCGCGGAATAAAGGAGAGGACTGGATGATCGCGAAGAGGAGAGGAGAGATGAGAGGCTGGGAATACGAAAATAGGAGAAATGATTGTCGTTAAGTGGGCCGTTTCCCCGCTCCCGGGTAATAATTGCTCGACTCGTCGGCCCTCTCGAGATTCGTTAAGACGACAGAGAGACGAGATTAACCAACTAGAGAGGAAACAACACCACCGAATTACTCTAGAAAGCGATATTCCGGACGACTTTGCGTGGCTCGCTAGGATCAAGTTTACTGACTCGCACCCTTAACGAGGACTCTCCCTCTTTCTCTTTCTCGCCCTTATTTCTATCCCTCACTGAAACATGCCAGCTTGGTATCAATCTCGAACAGTCAACTTTCACATTTACCGGGCCGTGTTCCTTATCGACCAATCGGAGGAACGAACGCCCAGTTAATCTCGCGAGACTTGATCGCCATATTCGGCTGGGGGAGGGAAGTCCCGTCACGAAATTCATTTCGAGATGGAAAGTTAAGCGGAAGGTCGTCGGATAAAGAACGAGCGTTCCATAGCGCGAGAGCCAAGAGAGCCAGGTGCGACTAGGTGGAATGTTAGCCAGTGGTGATGTTGAATGAGAAAGGGAGAAAGACAGTTGGAATAAAAGAGGGTTAACGAGAGAGAGGGAAAGAGAAAGAGAGAGAGAGAAAGGTCGTCGAAGGGGTGGGAAATTAAAGGTGTAGTCTCACGTAAGGAGAGAAGGAAAGGCGAGCCATCGAAAGTTTTCGACGTCTCTCCGGGGGTACGAAAGGTGGAACCAACCACCCCCATTATCGAACGTCCTGCTGCCAGCAGCACCGAGTGTCTCCCAGCCCCTGATCCCCAACTTTCAAAACCAGCTGAACACAGACACTTAGAGAAATCGAGCAAGGTGTCTCTCGATCGAGTCTCATACTCCCCTGTTCCTCGGCACAGAGAGTCTCCTTTGATTACGCAACTTTACAACCCTCTAGTCACTATTCTCTATATCTACCTCTGTCTTTCTCTCGCTCTCTCGCTCGTACTTGCTGTTCTCCGAGCGATAACAAACGCTGACCCAAATACGTTCCCGCCAAAGCGCCGTAAATCGTGCCTGCCACGATGTAAGCTGCTGCCACCAGCAACCCCCCAATTTCGAAAGGAGCCTCACCCTTACAGGGAACTTCTTTTCTTTAGTTGGTTAATTTAGCACATCTTTTTCTCTGATTAATTCTGTACTTCTGTTTCTCTGTCCTCTTGGGAATCTGTATCTGTGTAGTATATGTATATATGTATTTGGAGTCTAGTTCTCTCTCGTTAGTGCGCGCCCGATTAGCCGAATTTCCCGGCCGCCAGATATACGAGCGCACCTTCGTCCCGGCACACTCCAGTTGGCACCTTGCCGAATTTTCCTCTTCTCTCTCTGTGTGTGTATGAGAGACTCGCATATTCTCATCTGGCTCGGATGTATACTGGCACGCGTGTCCCTGTGAGAGAGTAGAGGTTGGCGGTTGAGAATGTGTGCGTTGGCGCGAGCGCAGTTGGATTTGGACGGCTCTCGCGCAAGCGCTTTAACCCTGAATGCTGCACACATATGAACCTTTTCAGCTCCTGGGTTTCCTTCAAACTGGGCACGTCTTCGCTGACTGCGAAACGCACAGTCATCGTTGGTATTTCCATCCCTTTTACCAACTGCTTAATTATTGACACGCCATTCCAAAAATGCACTGAAAGCCTATTGATTCCTTTGTATATGTGTAATGTGCAAGAATTAGTCGAGTAAATGCCGGAATTATAATGAAAACACTTGAAATGACCAGCCTGAATCATAAATGTCGTCTAATTCTGACGGTTTTTCCCATGTTTTTCATACTTCCCTGCGGTTTCCGGGGCTGAAATTTTGCAGAAAGTGTTTTTTTGCATCGAGGAAGAAGTGGTAAAAATTCCAGAGCCCTAGCTCAAAATTCATTTTTTCGCAAATTTTTTAAGGCATACCCCTTCAAAAATTTTCGATTTTTCGAAGGTTCTGGGACCGGGACGAACGCTTGATTTTTCGATTGTTGGTGTCTCAAAACGGAAAAAAAACATAAATGTTGTGGGGGAAATGCCGGAATTCTGCCTAAAACAGGTGGAAAACCGATCTGGAATATTTCATTTCGATGGTTTTCCTCATGTTTTTTTATCTTCCCGACCTTTCCCGGGGCTGAAACTTTGTAGAAAGTGTTTTTTTGCATCGAGGAAAACGTAGAAAAAATTCCAGAGCCCTAGCTCAAAATTCATTTTTTCGCATATTTTTTAAGGCATACCCCTTCAAAAATTTTCGATTTTTCGAAGGTTCTGGGACCGGGACGAACGCTTGATTTTTCGATTGTCCGTGTCTCAAAACAGATAAAAAACATAAATGTTGTGGGGGTAATGCCGGAATTCTACCTAAAACAGGTGGAAAACCGATCTTGAAAACCGAATTTAGCTCAATTCTGGCGGTTTTTCCCATGTTTTTCATACTTCCTGACATTTTCCGGGGCTGAAATTTAACAGAGAATGTCCTCTCGCATTAAGAAATAATTGATACAAAAAGCAGAGCCCTAGCCAAAAATTCATTTCTGTCCTGGTAATTGACAGAGGGATACTCGAAAGCTGGAGCACCAGCAACCGGTACAAATCCGTCCCTTTGAGAACTATAAAAAGAGAAAGTTTCCCTTGAACGGTAACAGACTTTGTGAAACTTAATCCACCAACCGAGTGACTCAAAGAGCTTTACCATCGGTCGAGGAAGGTGGCGCAAGCTCCCTTTCCAAGGCAGCTTCCAAAATAAACCCAACGAACCTCGCCGGTAGAAAAACTTTCCAGAGGTGTTGAATAAAAAGCTTCTGACTCATTCAAGGATTTAAAAGAGAACAAAACACCGTGTTCACTTTATTAAAAAGCTTTTACAACCCAGTGAAAAAAGCATGCTGGAATTAAATCCAGAATAACGAAACCAGCTTGATAAGTGGTGCCACCAATGAATCGATAGAAAAAGAAATTCCCGTCCAAATAATTCCATCTGGTATCTCTGTCGGCATATGTGGCGAGCATCAATCGTCAGTAAAACCGACATATTCAAGCTCATAATCATCCAGCTCTCGGACATTGGTAAACGAGAGCAGAGTTTGCTTACCAAAAGCAGAGGGAAAGCATACACAGAGAATTCCAAGTATAACTGAGCGGGGAAACGTGTGTGGATGATCAATTCTCGGGAGGAACGAACTCCCAAGCGATCGCACTCAATAAAACATTTCGGCGCGCGTCTATGAAGCCGACGGGGCAGCAGCCGGCGCCGCCGACGCCGCCGCCGCCGCCGTCAGTTTGTACACGTCTATCCCTTTAATCTTGCAAGACTCCGCCGCCCCTAAAACTCTTCGCTATCACCTGGAAGCACTTCGCCGTGATTGCGCGGACCAACGGCATCACGATTACCGTCGATGAATCATTTATTCTCTCACGTGCGCCATAGAATCCGCGCGGAAAACACACCTGGCTGCTGTGGTTTCCCACCCACGAAATGCAGAAAGACTCTCTTCGCTTGGAAGGGCGCAAATAAATTCCCAGACTTAACATCTAAGTGAACGCGCCGCGGTTGAGCGGGGCGAAGAACGAACTCAGAGGAAGAAGAAAGAGGAAAAAAAAGGAAAGGTAGAAAAGTGTAAAAGGAGGGCGGCGGCGGTGGCGGCGGCGGCGGTAGGAGGATTGTGTGTATTCTCGGAATGATTCATAAATAGTTTATTTTAGTAGCGGGGAAGCGCGCTCGCTCGAAGATGCGACGGGGACGCTCGCTGGCTTAGTGGATCCATGTGGCGCCGGCCACTTCTTAGCCTCGGCGAACCCAACATCCTCATACACAACACCACAGAACTTCATAGAATCCCACCTATCATCGCCACCAATCGCTCTCCATGTGTGTGGTCGTCTTTTATAATACGGGGCCAAATCGCCAATTAATCCCTAGCATCGATTAATCCTCGCTGGTAGTTCCGGCAAGGCGATTAATAGATTTCGAAGGGTCGAATGTAGTGCTGCATGTTAATAAAGCAGCGCGGCGAATCTGCGTCTAGCAGAAATAAAAGACTCGAGAACAATTGGCTTTGATTAATGTTCGTTATCGCGGCCGGCCACTTTTACCGTGGGCGCGGGCCGAGCAATCTCAGGGATTTATTGTTAAATAAATCGAGGTTGTTGCCGTGTAACGCGTGGCGCGGCTCGTAACGAAGGCACAAAGAGACAGGAAGGCGGTGCCGAGAGCCAGATTAACATTACGAAATCCTGCCGGTGCCAGGCAACCGCGCGAGGGCAGAGCAGAGCAGAGCATGGCAAGAGGCGGGGAGAGAGGAAACAAATAGATCCGGTTCATCGTGTCGCGCGATACACCGGAAAAGCAGCGGCAAACACAAGCCGCCGCCCTCCTCTACGACATCCAACCAAGCAGGCCAATAAAGGGGAACGATAAAATTGTACATTCCTACTCGGCCGATCTACAACCCTTAATGTGTTTGGCAGCAGCTACCTCTTGAGACAATTGTTGCTCGCCTCCTGGTGTCGCCTACGTGCTACAGTAGATTAAGACACTCTTGTCAGACACTTCAACCTACCACTTGCTAGCCTTGCAAATTTATTCTACTAGATGCGAGAATGATTACATTTCCCTGACTTCTAAATAATTATCAGAGGTATATAAATAAATGGGGACAATAAAGAATATGCCATAATTTTTATATATATTTATTAAATTAATTATATTAATAATTCTGTTTTTTTGACTTCTATATAATTCTTGAAGGTTTATATATTCGTATATGGGGAATGAAAACTAAGTCGTTGTCATTTGCACAGATATGATTCGTTTCCCCTTGACTTTGCCACCGACGGCGACATTTCGATATGATTCTGTTTACCCGGATCATTCTGTTTACTCGAAATCAAGCGGTGGAGGAAGAAACTGGGACGATTTTAATTTGCATATCTCCGAAACGCGCAAACAACTCGGTCACTCGGCGACGAAATTGTCTGGCTGACGGGCCGGGAAAAGCGTGGAGAGGATAAAATGGGGGAGGGAGGAGGGAAGGAAAAGCGCGGCGAGTAAAGGAGCGGAAAAAGTCCCAGGAGCCGAACGGGATCTTGAGGCGCTCATTCGTCCTGGCAGAACTGACGAAGCTTTTCCTAATTACGCGCGCTCCGGCCAGGCCCGAGTGCTCCTAGTCGTCCTTACAATTTCGCTGAAGGAACCGACGACGTCGTCGTCGTAGCGGCGACGCTAATTCTGTCTCGGGCGAAAGGCGCGCCACAATAGGGCGCAATTTATTACGGTCCGCACAATGAAATGATTTTAAAAGCTTAGTCGCGGCAGCCGCCGCGCGCGCCTGCTATTGTAATCCTATTTAAGGGACAAGACTAGGGAAAGGAGAGTAACCCCAGCCCCAAGAATACCTTCCTTCCTTCCTTCCTTCCTTCGAGAATATCGCGTATGTTACGAATTTTCGAGCCACCGCACACAATGAAAGACTCCTCATTTGACAAGAGCGACATACACAGGAACAGTCCACCTCCCATATTTAATGCTAACCGAAACCATAAACGTCCGACGAGACTCTTAATTGGCGAGGACACTCGTGGAAAAAAAGTCTCTCGTAAGCAACCGACTGAAATCATCTGGTAGATTCGTCTTTTCTTTCCAGGGCCATCTTTCTTTCTTTCTGCGAGCAGAGCTCTTTGAAAGGCAAGCGGCGGCCGCCGCTTTTAATTAGAATCGACATCGGCAAAAAGCGGAGGGAGAGGAAGAGAGTTCCGCGCGATCTCCTGCAAAAAGTCGAGCAATCGGCAAGAAGGTTGGGAGGTGGCGAAGAGGGTCGAGCGGGGAGGAACGCGTTGGGTGAAAAATAATGTGGGTATAAAAGGTAATAGGAGAAGCTGTGGGGATTTATGGTCCATGCGGAGAACGTGCCTCTGAGCATAGGGCTGATCCGACCAATATCGGACTCCGGTGGCCGCCCTCCTATGGAAACATCATTTAGCCCGGAGCCGGATTTCGTGCAAACAAGCAGCTTTTCGACTCCATTCCGAGATTATTTTCGCATCGAGCCTTTGTGTGTTTACACGTGCGGCCACCCCGGCACACTGGCCCGCTGGATACGTGATCGATACGCCCGACGAAATCGAGCACCACCACCACCACCACCACCACCAACACCAACGAAAAGCGCCGGTTATTTGCGTATGGTTTCGGTAGACGCGCACCCGCGCGCGCCAATCCGATACTGAGTCACGTAATACTGGAATCGCAGGTGTGCCATGCAAGCGTGCACCTCGTACTTCCGGGCGTGCGGTGCGGCCACCCTTCAAAACCGGACACGCTCTCCCGTCATCATTGGATCCCTTTCCAATGGACTTCCAACGAGATTCCAGAGGAAAATTAGAGGCTATTGGTCCTCGCAGCCAAGCAAACTGAAAGCACAAGCTTGCCAAAGCACACAGCGACGATACTTGGCAATGATAAAAGGACGAAACTCCCTCGAGTGGAAAGCATATGCAGGCTAAGTGAAGGTTCGGCAAAATTGCGAGTACCGCGCTTAATAGGCGAAAGAAAATAAAAGCTCCGCCAGCCAGAAAGAACGTAATGGAGACCGGCTACTTACCGACGAGCCGGAGCGCAGCATCCACCAGCAGTAGCAGTAGCAGTAGCAGCAGCAGCCTGGAGAGAGGAGAGCAAGAGTGGCACTCGAGGCTCGTGGTACTCTGAATTGAAAATTAAGCCAGACATTCGGACGATAAAGAACGCTCTAGAGTCTAAGAGGAGCCTCGACTACCCTTTTTAATCGAATCGCACGCAGCAGGAGAGAGCTGCGAGCACAGAATCTCCCTGGATGATACAGCAACCTATAGAAGATCTCGAGGAAGCGGTCGGGCGGAGGGTGGGAAGCAAGCAAGAGGGATGGAAGAGAGGAAAACAAGAGTAGAACCGTGAAAATTGCTGGGTTCAAATTTATGGGAGTTTTACTCGCTCTCTGGCGGGGATGCGATGCTGGGAAGAAGAGCTCGGTGTGGCTTGTCCTCTCCTTGACAGTCAAATTTTTCCGTGGACCCTCCAGCCTTCCCGGAAGGGCTCTCTTTAACGTATTCCGTGGACGATCCGTCTGTGCCCGGCTGGCCCTTCAGACATTATTTCCCAACGCACACAAGAGCCTAGAGAGGAGAGGAACGAGGCCGGCAGTGGCGTGCGGCGAAACCGCTGCGAAATATTTATAAACTCCTCCTTTCTTCGGTGCTGGCGAGAGAGCTCCACACATACATAGGACAGATACACTCTTGCTTCTCTCGTGCTCTCTCAACGGATGATGCCCTCTTGGCCCTGACTCTCTCACACCCGAAATGTTTATGCTATCAGCAACCCTTTCCCTTCACCCGCACCGCCCTCGTTTTATTGTTGCCTTGTTTTTTTTCACTTGCTTAAAACGTATGTACGTGGCGTGGCGCGCAGTTCCTGCCTGCCTGCCTGGCTGCCCACACCTACAACGAGAGGAGAGCGAAACGTCGGCGGCGGCTCTTTTATTTCGGCTGGTTGTGCGCCGCTATTACTTCTAACTCCGTGAATTCTTTGCCAAGGCTGCCAAGCAAGCAGGCGAATAACGCGCCCGAAAAAATTTACCTTTCCTTGCCGGCGCTCCTGAATGCAAGCCGACGCCGCCGTGGACGCCGACACCGACGACTCGCGTTAAATGCTGAATTAACCGCATTAAATTTCATTGCAAGCACAACGTGTACCAGACCGAGGCGGTAACTTGATTTTCATTAATCGCGTAAGCCCAGGATTATCCCAGTCTGCAACCTTTTCGAAGGGGATTCTTTTTCCCGCTGCCGGTCCACGAGCTTTTTCCAATCCTTTCGAGCACTAATGAGATGTGTACGTAAATATTTATGAATGCGTTGGAGGATCTCGCGAATAATAATACTAAATTACATGGAACAATTGTGGAGATAATAATTCTATGAATTAAAGGCGAGATATTACTGAGTATTTAATTGAGGTAAATTATAGTATTCGTTACAGTTATAAGTAAATGAAATAAGAAAGGTGTTTAGTAGTGTTGGTGGTAGATTTTCCAGTTGTCCGTTGGAAGGAGTTGGCTGGCAGGCTCCAGAGGCATATCGGCCGACGCGCGGCTCTTCGTCTTTTGGCGGATGCCTCCCCGGGGCGAACTAAATTTTCGAATAACACGAACAAGAAACTAGCAGCGTCCACCTTTCAATGTTATCCCTAGCGAGCGGAGGATAAGTCTGTTTGCGCATCTTCCGGTTGGGAAGCGCGAGCTATATCATTCCGAACGACAGAAACAATGTACTTTCGACGGAAGTTCGCCCGGCGAAGGGATCCTTTAACTCTCGAATAATCGTTCTACTTTTCAAACTCGACTCTCTCACTCTCTTTCTCTTTCTCTCATTCTCGTTGATCCGCTATTTAAGGCGTGTCCTTTACGACAGCCAATTCGAAGCTAGCGAAAAAAAACCGAGTGAAGAGAGAAAGCGACAAGCAGTTTTCGTGGCGATACTCGCAAAATTGCCGAGCTACTCTCCGCTCCTGCTACACACTGCTTCGAGCGGGGTTTGTAACTAATTGTAGCTTTCATTTGGCTGGAGGGTGCGAGAGTGGGCGCAAAAGCCGACCATTGTAGTGGCAGAAATTACGAGATATTTACGAACAACTCTGACGAACAGTGCGCTAATTAACCCGAGAGAGAAAGAGAGAGAGAGGAGGCGACGTGACGCCGGCGCATTTAATGGGACTTATTAATTTCCCGAAAAACTAGCCGACCACTAACGAGAACCACTCCTTCATACGCCATTCTCTCTCCCACTCCTTTTCTCTCTCTTTTAGCCTTGCACGAAATATTTCAAACGTCATCGAACGCGCGGCCCTTTTCACTATCGAGAGGGAACGCCGATCATTTTCTCGTTAAAGTGACCGAGTCGCGCACAAAGGCTGGAATTAAAGCCGTCGCATTGCCTCTACCAGGAACGACACAGAGAGAGAAAGATAGATTGAGGAGAGGGAGGGAGAGAGCGAAGGAGAAGCGGATAAAAGTGCGACGTTTATTGGCGACAGCCCGGAAAATGGAAAAAGGAAAAGGGGGGCAGAGCAGCGCACCGCGAGAACACAGAGGGAAAACTTGTCGATCGAAACTACCGAAGAAAGCAGAGGCCGCCCGATCTCGTAATGTCCTACCGGCTCGTAAAGGGACCTGTGTTCCTCCATTTGAATTTCTAATTGATCCTACGCTTCCAATCGCTTAATCCCCTTTGGCTCCATCTAATCGCGACTCTCTCTCTCCCTCTTTCTCGCTTGCCGGGCAACAAACAATTTTCCTTGCAAATTCACACCACTCGACGCGCTCTTTTCACTGGGAAATGTGCTGAAATAATATAAAACTGTGCTAAAAGAATGGAAAAGTGCGGTTAAAGAAATATAAAAAATTGTTAAGAGAATACTTGATTCGTATTCGTTGAATCTGAGAAAAATCATAGTATTATTTCGCGTTACGATAAAGCAGCTGGCATTCAGTGCAACTGCGAATTGCGGGATTACCATTTCACGCGACCTAAACACTCTCGACTCGACACTTGACTTCCTCTCTCGCTCGCTCGCTCGCTCTCTCTTCGGTATTACACTCGAGAGTCGAACACACACTCGCGCCAAGCGAGGAGAGCAAAAGGTGGGAGAGATCAGTGCTCGAAAACTCGCGGCGCCCTCCCCATTGTTAAGCGCCCGGTCAAGATTCTCGTTGGCTGGGAACAACAGGAATTATTACGCACCCAACCGCGCCGCTCTCCAAATCCTATATTAACCTTTACAATTATTATCAAACGCAAACGCGAGCCTTTCCAAACTATTTCCAATGCAAATTATATCATCGCGTTCCACTAAATTTGCATTTTCCATTACGAATATTCTATCGAATAAAAAAAATGATATAAAATCCTTAAAAGTTTAATACAACAATAAAAGAGATTTAAAGCTGGAATTACAAACTGAATACAACAATGATTAGACTAATCACGCGTTAAATAAACGACGCCATAAAAAAAGGGGCATTGCGTAGCTTTCGGGCATAACCGGGCTGTTCTCTGCCAACCGATCCTAATTACCGGCGGTTCACTCTCTGCCCCTCTACTCGATCGTTATCAACCATCTCTCTCTCCCTCTTTCTCTCCACTCCCAACTACTCTTCACCCTCTCTTTGTCACACTAGTATTCAGTGGAAAATAACATTCTGCGGCGAGCAGAGAGACCAGCGGGAAAGGCGGAAGCGCATAGATATTGGCGGGGCCAAAAATTCACGAGCTTTCCAACTCCTCCTCCTCCTCCACCCTCCTCGAGAGGGGACGAGGGTGGCGGTGGTGGACGAAGCGGGGGATGCTCGGAGTTGGAACAGGATGCAGGTGAAGCTCCGGGGCAAAGAGAAATCCTGAAAGTTAGCGTGGCAGAGGGCATCCCCGCTTCAGGGCCGACGATAGTTCGACTCTCCGCCACGGCTAGCCGGCACGAGCGCGCGCGTGTGGGTGGTGCGGAGAGGGTTGGAGCGACGGCGGCGGCGGCGTCGGTGACGGTGGCGAGCCGGGGGTGGAGATGCGGCGGCGGTGACGGGGGGGGCGACGGGTCAGGGGAACGGAAGGAAGGAAGGAAAGGGGACGACGTGGATGCGAAGGGGCGCTGCTGTATGCGATCCCAAGAGAGAAGCAACCAACCAGCATCCTGAATGATCGAGAGAGATGAAGTTGGTGAGTGGTGAGGAGCGGAGAGCGGAGGGGAAAAGCTCGGGAGTAACGGGGGGTGGCGGAGAGAGCACGCGGGGCCTGCGCGCAGCCTCCGAGTCTACCCCGAAGATATTCAGTCGTCGTGCGGCAGAGGAGGGCTGAGCAACTAGCAGTCCGGTCGAAACGCGCTCTCGTTACTGTCTCCTCTCGCGAAATCCTCTCTTCCCTCGCTCGAATCAACACCACTTCCTCCTCCCAACGACACACTCTCTATCTTAGCTCATCTTCCACTCGCCGCCGCTTCTCCTGTGTGTATTCCAGTCGCGTTCTCCCTTGCAGCCCTCGCAGCACACTTCACTCTCTCTCTCTCTCACGCTCTCTCCCTTGCACTCTCTCTCTCTCTCGGCGAGAGTCGGAGCAGCCGAGGAGAGTGAGAGCACCAGCGGAGAGGAGAGCACTGCAATCCAAGGCGAATGGACCACGAGGACGCTGCGATCTCCGCTCCAACCGGACGCTAACGGGGTGAATATCAAGCGGACACCTGCACGATTCCTTCTGATACGACGATTTCTCAGAGTGGCCCGGTCAAAGGAAGACGGAAACTGGAGAGAAGGAGAGAGAGGAAGAGAGAGAGAGAAGTTAAGGGAGGAAGAGAGAATCAGAGGTGAGGGACTCTCGAGCGTTCGCCACCCCTCCGGCTCTCTTTCTATCGAGGAACAAAGGGCGGCGATAGAACCGGACGAGAGTCTACTCCCTCTGAGAATACTCTCTTATTCTCTCTCTTATTCTCTCTCTCTGACACTTAATCCTTTTCCTCCGGTGGTGCTCTCGACGAGTGATAGCTCTCTCTCTTTCTCTCCTCGATAGAGCGGAAGCCGAGTGCCACTGCTGCTGTGTTAGTTAGTTCGCCGTGTTCACTCTCCCAGTGCGAATTTATATTTCGGACGCGTGCTGGCTCTACGTGAACGATTACACGCTTCCACGGTGAAACGTGGCCTCGCACGCGCCGGTCACTCGTCGGCCAGCGTTGCTCCATGCAAATTTCCGGTGTCTGTGTGTGTGTGTGTCTGCTCTGCTCTGCTGGCTTCTTCTCGCACGAGAAACCTATGTGCTCCTTGCGCGCCCCGGCCAATGACTCAGGGGTGAACAGACTGCAGCCTTTCTCTCACTCTCCTCCTCTTTCTCTCTTGACGAGTAATCGAAAGAGTCCTCTCTCTCTCTCTCTCGCAATTAAATCAACCAACAAGTGCTGGAGCAGTGAAGATCGTGTCAGAGTGAATTCGTCCCATCGTCTATTTCTCAGCTCATAATAAAAACCCTGGCGAAATAATTGATCCCGCACGATGGATAATTCCTGATTAAGAAACGAGAGAAAGAGAGGAAGTCCAGTGCCAATTAACCCATAAATTCTCTCTTTCTTTCTCTCAGGGAGAATCCATGAGAGCGTGGCGCGTGTTATTATTAGCCTTACGGAGTAGTCGGCTGTTCTTCTGGCGAGCGATCATTAGAGAAGTCATTTTTCCAAGTGTGTGTGTCTCTCCCATTGAGTGGAGGTCTAGGATCGCCGATTACACGGTACACCGGCCGCTTTCATCGAGTGACCGAGCGGTCCCCTGAAAAGGCTAAGAAGAATAGCCGCTCTTTTCCCGCAGAGATATCACTCACACTGCCCTCTCCCAGCCCACTCTACATCTCTCTCTATGTATGGCGAGACATATATCCTTGGGAAAGAGAGGGCTTGTTACATTAGATCGAAGTACGCCATCGATACCCGGCATTACTCCCCTCGAAATGCCCTATAAACATTCCTGACCCCATCAATAGTCTCTCTTGGAACTCTGAGAGCACTCTATTCTTCATTCCCTCTCTCTCCCACTCTCTCTTTCGAAATTCGAATCAAAATACGTCCCTAAGCCTTTTATACTGCCTCCTCTCTCTCTCTCGCTCTATCTCTCTATGTACTGTGTACACGTAAAGGTATCCGCTTCCGCTTTGCATTATGGAAATCCGCGAGGTTTTACGAGTTTTCGGGGACACGTCCTCCTATCTCGGTTTAAAGCACCTCGCGAAACGTTTATCGCCGAGTGCCTGGAGCACGCGAGAGGCTGCTGCCTAAAGAGAGAATGAGAGAGAGAGAGAGAGCGCGAGAGATAAAGGGTGAGAGAGAGAGAGAGAGAGAGAGAGAGTAGGATGGATGGAGCTGGAGCCGGCTGGAATCACCATTTTATACTAAACACTTCCGTGAATTATTCCTATGTAGCCGAAGCAAGCCTCGCTCGAGAATGGCAGAGGGTTAGACTCCAGTAACTATGTACGATCTTCCCTGGATGTAAAAAGAGTGGTCTGGCAGAGTGAGAGAGAAAGAGGGAGAGAGAGGGAGAGGGTTGGGGAGAGCCAGGATTGCAGGGCTTTTCACAGAGGCCTGGCGTGAAGCCACGTCGCGTCGCCGACAGGTACGTGCTGTGCGGTGAATGAGCGGCGCCGGAAATTCAGCTGGAAAAGCCGGCTAAATTGCACGGAGTCACCGGTGACTCCTGGCAAGCAAGCAAGCAGGCAAGTAGAAACCTGCTGGCCAAGAAGTCGGAGTGCCTGGAAAATTCGAGCTTTTCCAACATCGTCTTCTCTGATTCCTGTAGAGTATAAAATCGAGAGGAAAGAGGGAGAGAGAGAAATTTCGATGGAAAGTTTCTCAGTTTATTATCCTCTCTTTTTCTCTTGACTGGACCGCTGCTGGCCTCCGGTAGCGCAGCAGCAGCAGTGCTGTGCTGTGCCACTACTCTCGAGGCTCTCTCTCTCTCTCTCTCGTCGAGCGTGTCGAATGTCGGTCACTGCAAATGAGATTCGCAGAAACCGAAACGCGGCCGCGAGCCGCCCGCCGGGGCTGCGCGAACTAGTCCTCTCTGTCAGGAGAGGATCATCCGTCTGGGCGAGAAAGTCCGTTCTCTACTTGCTCCGCCGGCGGATGGTGGAAAAACTAGAAAAGAGCGAGAATGATAAGGTTTTAAAGATTGCCGAGGGCTAAAGCAGCGGGGAAATGCGAGGCGCGCCGAGCACCGTCCAAGTGCTTCTGCCTCCGCCGTTTAAATGTTTACACTCGTATCGCGAAAAAAGCAAGTCTCGCTCGCACCGGAATTGGATTGAATCGATTTCCGAAAAAGTCTGATAGCATTGGGAGAACTCTGCCCGCCCTCTTCCTGTGCCGGGAAACGCGATTTCATTTACCCTCCTCTGAGGAAAAGGTACACACACACACACACACCGTCCTCCTCCTCACTCTCTCTCTCTCTCTTACAGTAGCGCCGAAGGCCTCTCCTCCGTGAAATAGGAACATTCGTCATTTATTAATGCCCATTGATTGACCTGTATGCGAGGCAGAAGTTAATCCTGCTCGCTTGGTTGCCCGGCTGACAGAGAGCACCGATGTAGATTTCCTTCCAATGAAATAGTAGCCGTCACTGTGAAAAAGAGTCGCGCGCCGCACACGAGTGATGCATTTCTCTTGGAATCCACTGTCTCCGTTATATAACACATAACAATTATTATTGCATCTAATAATTAATACAAACAGTAATAAAATTAATAGATATCAATAATGATGGGAGATGAATTTCGAGTAATTAATAATGGGCGGAATGACTCGATGATTGTAACGGAAACGCATCACTCTACGATCTCGTTGGGAGCTAGTAGGTTGACCCCCATCGAGGCCAGACACCCTCATGCCTGGTCGCCGATCAAGCTGACCTTGTCCTTCGTCGATCGAGACGAATTCTTTCTCCGCCGTATGCTCTCCCCTATCTCTTTCTCTCCAGGGAGAGAAAGTGCGAGGGAAGAGGATACGCGAGGATAGCTTCAGAAGCTTTTACACCACTGCGCACTGTCCTGTTCCAGGAGGAAGGAGATCCAAGCTGGGAAACGAGGCGTGCGAGCGCGACGAGATGCCACTCGGTTCATCCGGCGCGTCAAAGGCCGCAGTGAAGATCGAATCTGAAGGACGACAGATCCAACGCTGCTGCTACTGCTGCTTTCCTACCAATTGCCTCGCAGCCAACCCCGTCTGACGAACTCTCCAACACGCTCGCACTCGCTCGCGCCGTCGATCGATAGTTCCTAAAAAAGGTACGGCCCAAAAAAAGGGCAAGCAGCAGCTTGACGGCAACGAAAAAAGGAACACCGACGGAATCGACGGTAAAACGAATGTTGGAAGAACGGAGGATACTTTGACTGTCGAGCCGGAAGCCTGGAATGGCCGTGCGATGCATGAGGAAGTGGCAGGATTCGGGAATCAGCCGGTGAAATGGATGGGAAATCTGCTGGGATCTTAACGGGGCTTGTAAATAAAGCTTTGTAATCCTCGTCACGTGGAATTCAATAGCCTTTAAGGAATCGAAAGAAAGAGAAAGAGGAAGCGGCCGAAAGAAAGGAAGAAAGGGAGTTCGGTGTCAGAGTGAAGTTAGTTTCTCGGGCACGCGATCAAGACGAGAAGAAGAGGAAGAAGAGTGAGAGAAAGAGAAAGAGAGTGGGCGCAGCAGTGCGGCAGAAGTAAGAAGAGAGGAAGTCGAGAACGAAGTAGAAGTCAAAAGTTGGCCAAAGTGGAAGTGGAAGGATCAGGATTGAAAGAAGGGGAAGGAGTCGGAACGAGTGCCTAATGTTTCCCAGCGACATGGGGCTGCTAATGTTCTTAGCAGTAACGGCCACCCTCTTGGGCCACTGCCAGACGCACGAAAAAGGTAATGTATAGCACGTCTGCCCAGCACTCCCTCATTCCCCTGACGAAAAGAAAGAAATACAGGTTTTGCCTGCCGCGCCGCGCCACGCCACGCCAGGACTCCAACGCTACCCGAATAAGCAAAGCTCCCTCGCTCCATCGCTCGTTGCTTCCCGAGCGGCGAAAAGCTCGCGGACCTGCCGAGAGATTAAGTTTTACGATCAGTGAACTGAGTGCTCCAACACACGCCCCGCTCTGTTTTGGCACTCCTCTGCATTCCTCCTCACAAACAGGAATACCGCGCTCCAATGCAATCATTGTTCAGACCCATAAACCTCGCTTGCAATTAATAGAATCATAAACAGGGACTTTTAAGATCGTTCTAAATTATTTCAACAATCAATAAGTATTCCTTGTGAGGAATATAAAATCGTTTACAATTACAAAGATAAGAAATAACGAATGTTTATGAGATAATGAGGAATTCGGGGAATATTAAAGTATCGTATCGAAGATATTGAATCGATGAACACATCATGGCGACAGAGAGACACACACAAACTGACGGTAGAAAGGACAGAGGGAAACGATGGCCTGTCAGTCGGCGATAATTGCACCAGCAGCAGGATTGGCGGTAACGCGGTCTATTCACTCGGTACAATGTCGTCTTTTGTAGCTTTGTATCTGCGATCGGATCGGTAGAGATTTAACGGGCCGTTAGCCGAGCACCCAGGCCAGGGTCTACTGGACGGGACGGGTCGCCGGGTGTTATAAATCCCCAGGGAATATTCGGAAGCGCGACGTTTTGAAAAAGTTGTGCTCGCACCGACAAAAAAGAGAAGGAACAGCGGGACAATCAATGCTGTAACGGGCAGCAACGGCGGCGGCAGCGGAACTCGATATATCGAGTTAGAATTCGAATTCGACCGCTGAAGGAGATAAAGTATTAACCAAGGCCTTTCATAGAAAGCGCTCGAGACGAAAGATCCTGTTAATTAAATTCCAACTTAACTACCAACTGCCAAGGTTATCGTAAGGACACTCGACATCGAT
This sequence comes from Ectemnius continuus, assembly GCA_910591665.1. Taxonomy (NCBI): domain Eukaryota; kingdom Metazoa; phylum Arthropoda; class Insecta; order Hymenoptera; family Crabronidae; genus Ectemnius; species Ectemnius continuus. Next base: position 2,386,425 of record OU342866.1, read on the forward strand.
ATCGCTGGCAATCGAGGCCGGGGAGCCCTTTGAAAGTTGATCGTCCACTTGTGCCGAACCCGCCGCCGCTGCCGCGCCGCCGGCAGATAGGCGGGCGGGGATGGGATAGCTCGACGCTTCATCGAAATTAAAAACGGGAACGTTCCCTCAATACTCCATTATCAATTCTCCGGCGAGAATCGTTTGAACCGCCACTCGACTACGGCTCCCGGATCGAACTGGCGAAATTCGAGTGCCCGCTCACCAATATATATGCCTCCCAGGCCACACCTACACAGACGCCAATCTATCTGTGTACACACAGATTCGATGCTATAGAGGAAAAACGAACAGCAGCCGAAACAGAACGGCAAGCACAATAGCAGCGATCCCATGAAATTAATATAAACCCACTTTCCACCACCGATACTTTATCGATTCCTCCCCACATTGAATCTTGATTCGAGCCATCTTCTAATGAAACAAATCAGATCTTCGAGGAACTCGAATGTCCTCTATGAAAGAGTACGCGGACTCTGCGAATATTGGGGAAGAACGAACATAATCCAAATCGGATTCCCATTCATGCGAGGAATCCCAGCGCGATGTGTGTGTCGCGTGGAAGCTCTGCCGTCGCGCGGCAGAGTTCTCCGCGTGCATTTCGCTCCCCGAGCGTGGAATAAAGCCTGGTTCACATTGCGAAGAATAATTGCATTAACTTAAAACGAGAACTCCACGCTTTCGAGATATTACAATAAATTCATTTAATTCTTACAATTTTAATTCCATAGGAATTAAAAAAATATTCAAAGTCAGACAAAAGAAGTGTGTTGCGATAAAAAAATTCCTGATTGATTACGAAGTGAAATAATTGGAAAAAAATTGCAAATGTATTTTCAAGGCGTCCATTCTTAAAACGTCCTCGAAATTAATACTCCGTCGCATCCGGTGTTCCCAACAGTCGTCGTCGTCCACTCGAACCAGCTAATTAAATGCAGATGCTCGAACACCCGTCCAATCCAGCATCCAGAAATCACCGGGGCGAAATCCCGCCCCGCCTATTGGCTCTCCCATAATTGTTACAATCCCTGCAACTGGTATTGTTTTAATCCGTGGTTTTATGTGCGCTGTTTCGAAGGCTCTGGGGTTTGGAAAAACCGAAAATAACCGGGCGGCGCGCTCGAGTATCGATGTAATGAATTCACGATTTATCCGGATAATCCGTCACTTATGTGCATAGGTCACCACGAAAGCTGGGCGAGGCGAGGCGCGCGCTCGATAAAATAAAGCAAGCCACACATACACACAAAGAGAGAGAGGAGATACACAGGGACATAGAGAGACGCGTGTATATGCTTGCGATTACCGTCGAGAATAATGAACTATAAACAGAAAGACATACATTGACAGGGTAGCTCGTGAAATCGAGATAGACCACCGCAACCCGGATTCGCCAGATGGAATCATTCCATCCTCCTCTCTCTCGCAGATATACACAGATATACATACACATACTATCATCGTTTTCCCTTTGCCAAATAGAGCTCTCGATCGGCAGTAACGCAAACACGAGAATCGCTGCCGCTCGCTAATGTACTATTCATGAATACAGCGCGCACGGATTAATGCGCTAATCTCTCCGCGAAAGAAGAGGGGAGGAAGCCGCTTGGTAAGACGCGTATATACATAAGGAAGAAGGAAGAAGGAGAAAGCTCGCAGGAAATGGAGGATGAGAATTCTTTGCGCCTAATGACCCGTGCCGTTTACGTTGGCGTACCTACTTAAACAGCTTCTCCCGGGCCATTTACGCGATTGCCAGATAAACTCTTTACGAGTTATAGCGCGCCAGAGTTCGCGCTCGCTGCGAAACCCACCCACTGCCACTGCCACCACCCCCCGCGCTCGCGGAACTTACTTAACATAAGAAGGAAATTGGAATCCGATTAGCCGACTCGGCCGATCGAGCGCGTTCACAGTGGTTGGCAACGGCTGTCCTCCAACTTCCATGAAAAATGATAGCTTTGCCCATTGACTGGAACGCCGCTCCGCTCCGGGCAATCCTCGTTAATGACGCCTGACAATAAACAAAAGACACTGGAAACTGGTGACGGTGGTGGCGGTGGGGAGGGAAAGAGAGGTGGATGTACCTGGAAGTGAGAGATAGACGATCTGCTGGAGGCGTACGAGAAGTTAAAGTCGAGTATTCATCAGTGAGACCGGCGCTAGCACCACGCTTTTTTTCCCCCTCCCTCCCTCCCGTCAGTTATTCCTGCCCGATGCGAAATGTTCCACGAGTCATTAACGCTCTACTCGCGCTCGCGCCCGCCTGATTGCGAGTATTCTTTCTAGCGAGGACTGCGTATGTTTAGTCGTGAGAGAGAAATGGGATAGGAGTAGCAGCGATAGTTGAGAGCTTAGTGACATGGACGATGAGATCATTGACGAGTGATTCCGTGAAAGGACGCGCTCTAATCCCATTCGACGTTGAACGCTCTCTCGTCGGGGAAAGAAGAAAGGCGATCCTTTTATTGTCTGATCGACTGACGTCGCCGAATAAACCAGACGCCTCACCGAGCCTTCTTCTACTACTACTTCTTCTTCTTCCTCTTCCTCCCGAGGGAGAACCACCTCCCTCGGGACAGACGTGAAAGGCTAAAGCCTTGTTTTTAGCCGTTGCTTTTTTTTCCACGCCCTTTTTCGAGTCTGACGGTCGAAATAAATAAGAAGCCTCGCGCGCGCGCGCAACACTTTATGGGATTCGCCGAATCACGAATCTGTCCTCTCCGCGAGACTCATTTAGCAAAAGCTTCCACTTCTCCCTCGAAGCTTCGCTTTTACCGACGCGAGCGGATCAAATTTCACCCTGGCAACGAGCTACTCTCCTTCGATTCCACGCTGACGAATACACTCTTGCCTTTCCTCGGAGAGAGAGAGAGAGAGAGAGAGAGAGAGAGAGAGAGAGAGAGAGAGAGAGAGAGAGAGAGAGAGAGAGAGCGAGCTGCAATTCTCTATTTACGCTCTTATTAAAAAATCTCGTCAACGTAAGTCGAGCGATCGGAAGCATTAAGGAAATCAGGGCGGAAACGTTCCTCGAGAGCGAGAAAAGTCACCGGCGGGAGTGGATCGAGGATCTGTGTATACGTTCGAGGAGATTAAGGATCCCTTCGGAGCTCGGGAGGCAGCAGCGGGAGGAGCAAAGAGAGAGAGAGAGAGAACGAGTCCCGATAAACTTGGAGAACAGCTTGAGCCTGTTATCGGTTTCACGAGTAATACCCGGTGCGCTCGGAATGGCAAGCCGATATCATAGCCGCTTCTTCTTCATGCACTCTTTTCCCCCTCCCACCACCACCACCACCCTCCTTCTCATTCTTAGCTGTCTGGTAAACATTTATTATTTATTGCAGTGTCGTTCTATGGCGCGAGCTACATCCATCTTCCAGTTCAAGAGGCGAAGGGTGCCACCGACATCAGTTTCCGCTTTCGGACTCATCTCTCCGATGCGATACTGCTATTGGCCGCTGGCAAGACGGATTACTGCCTGATCAAACTGGAAGCCGGCAGATTGAAGGTTCGTTCCACCCTCGTTGCACGCCCTTCTATTAATAGGCCCTCGAGAGAAAGCCTGACTGACTTCTGTCTCATCCTTAAACACCAACACGTGCTGACTGACTCCGCGCTCTTCTTTTCCCCTCCTCTTCATCTTTCATTCCCTCGAATGCTAGACGAGCTTTGACACGTGGAAAAGGAAGAGCACGCGCCATGAACATCCTCTCGCTCCCTGCTTTTTTTTTTTCTTCTCTGCCGCCTGTAGAGAGAAGGGAAAAAAATGCCGTGTACATACGATCGAGCCATTTGACCCGTGCCGGCTGAATTTCCCTTTCCAAAGCAGCGGTGGCACGTAGCTGCCTTTTTTTCGCCTCCCCCGAAATGCACTGGGCCAAGTTTGGAGCGGCGGTTTGTAGCGGTGGAAAGGCCGCGGGGTGGAACCGAGTGCTTTATGAGAATGGTAGATTGTGTCGGGGAAAGAAAAGCTACAGTGGCGTAGCTCTCGACTGGCCGGCCGGCTGGTCGGCCACCCCGTTGGAACTCCAATTCCAGGGGAATGAGAGCAATAGGCCAGCCAGCCAAGCCAACCATGCGAAACGAGTATCGTCCGCAACGCGCCCCTGAACTACTCAACCTTATAGTTTTAATTAATGTCGCGTATCTGCAATTATCGCTCCCATTCGCTTTACGCCGATCCGAGCTATCCCTGCTTCCGCGAACAGTCCTTCTTTTTTCGAACCACCCGAAACGAAAGCCCCGCCGATGCTAGGAAGAACGAACTACCCCATTGTGTTTGCACGATGCGATGCTATTAAAGTTGGAAATTCCCTCTTGAAAGCGGAATCACTGTCAATGACTTTTTACTCGGCCTGCTTTTAATTCGACTTGTTAGTTTTCGGTGGCTGGTATACCTGTCCTTTTTCGTCTGCCTGGTATATTTCGCGAAAGCGCGCGATCATCGAGCGAGAGCGATGCAATTATAATTTCTATTTCTACGGCGAAGGGAGGACGCGGACGTTTGGAGAAATAAACGCGGTTATGGTGTCGGCGTCCCGGCGTTGGCCAACAATGCTTCGCTCGCGGCTTCTACATTTTCATTACAAAAGTTGACAACGGCTCATTCTCCTTAATGATCCGTCGGGCGCCGTAACCAGCAGCCGCTCGTTTTATAACTCGCGGGAGCAACGATGACGACTAACAGCACACTGCCAGAGAGAAAGAGAGCGAAAGAGAGCGAAAGAGATTTCTCCTTCTCTTCTGCCAGAGTTTTTTCTGCCTTTCCATTTTTCTCTCCCCTTTTTCATCCCCCTCACCGACCTTCTCTCCGCTTTCCCTCACTCGAAGCATAGTTGAATGTGTGTGTGTGTGTGTGTGTGTGTGTGCGGCTTGGCGCGAATGTGCGCGATAGCAATAGCGCGTTCGGCGACGAGCAATTTCGTTGCGTGGCAATTCGCGGACACGTACTACGTCTCCTATCCTAGCGGGTCGTCGACGCTGCTGGAACGACGACGACGACGACGCGGACGACGTCGTCGCCCGGGGATGGTGGGAAGGCGAAGAGCCTTTTTCACCAGCCGCCGGCTTTTATTACGCAACGCGAAACGCGATATTTCAGAACGGCGTGCCAGCATTTCCGTCATTTATATCAGTCGGCCATCCAGTAAGAAGCGCGCCACTCTGATAAAAGGTGACTCCGCTTCTGATAACTCCTCTCGACACCCACCGTAACCCAATCGTCTCTCCGCTCTCTCCGCTCTCCTCTCTCATTTCCGATTGTCGAGTGAAAAATGTCGTAAGACCAGGCCTTGATTGAACGATCCTCGCGCTCAGGAAGCATTTCCAATTATCGATATCGACGTGTACTTATGGCATCCTCGTTAGAAAGCACCGCAAACACCACCGACGACTCTCGCCGCCGCCGCCATTCGATGAAATAACGCTTTCAACCGGCTAAATACAACGGACGAGCCCCCTTCTATTCATCAGTGTTATACTCTTCCCAACGTAATCGGCCCATTAATAATTCCACAATGACGATTTATCGAAAACAGTCCGCAGCACCGCCGGCATACAATATGCGGCATTTCCTCTCCTCGCCCAATAGTTATAACAGCAGTGTGTTTTCCGAGAGTGCTCTCCCTCTCTCTCTCTCTCTCTCTCTCTCTGCCTCGATTTACGGTTTTTCTGTGAGCGGAAGCCATGTGCGAGAGCTCGAGAATCGGATTAACACGTTATCAATACTGCACTCCCATTCAGCGATCATTCCCTCCCACTCGACGCTACAGGCAAATGTTAACAGTCACTGCATTGCGATCGTTATTAAATATAATACAAACTCAGGACTCTCATTCGACGAATACAATGCTATAACAAATTCCACACTCTTCCATCCTTCCTCTCAAACTTCGATATTCCTTTATTCGAAATTTTTTATCCTGCCTTCTGGCTTCGTGTTGAAAAAAATTCCGAGTTCTCGAGGGGGTCAAGTATTAACTATTTCCGAAGGCCGTAGGAAATCAAGGGTGGAAGACGGAAAGGCGTGGGAAAAAGGGTGGGGAAAATACGAGTTCCAGTTTGGAGTTTGCCATGCACGTAACGAGCCTCGTTATTAACAGACACGATCCTCTCTCTTTCTTTCTCTCGCTCACTCTGGCATAGTGAGAGCTATTCTAGCAGGCCAGAAAGAGGGACGAATGCTAGTCGGTTGCTCCAAAATTAAACGATCCGCGCTCTCGCGAGCACTCTGCTCGCGCTGCACATTAGGAGGGAGAACGATGCACCAGGGAGAGGAGGATCGCCGAGGGCGATCCTCGCCCCGGAAGGACCGTTTCAACCTTGCTATAATAATCGAGCTAGCATTCTATCTCCCCTTTTTCTCATCCCCCTTCTCGTTCTCTTTCTCTCTTTTGCTTGGCAAGCTGCGAATTACAAATTGCACGAGAAGAATTACCGAGCGCACCTCTCTGTGTGTGCGTGCGTAAAGCTCGGGCGATATTCGGGCCACTCGACGCGACGATTAATATCCCCGCAATTGCTCGTCCTTCTGCGAGGACTCATTAGCGTCGCTTTCACCGCGCGAAACGTGTGTGCTCGAGCGAGCACGAGCGCGCCCGGCGAACCCCCTGCTTTTTCGACGGTAAATAAACAAGCACTGCTTAAGTAAGAAGTGTATGTATGTGTGTGTGTGTGTGTGTGGTGGGAAAGTCTCTCGATAACACAATATATAGCTAGGAAGCACTTGACCGCCTTTCTTTTTTACTTCGGCCGATATCGGCGGAAGAGCAATCGGGGTCGAAACCTTCCAAGTCGACTGCGACCTATAAGACTCATCGAATTACTTGGCTCCCACCAAAAACTCGGATACTCGATATCGGTAATTAAATGATTCCTTCCTCCCTCGACGAAATGGTCAGCCAAACTGGCGCACACACACACACACACGGACAGACGCACACGTATACTACTTGCAAACAGTGTCGAGAATACTTCAACAAACTGTATTCACGTGGGTTCCCAGAACTCAGTGACCGGAGCGGATTAGTTTGCAGGGTAAATATATGTGAGTGCCGCTCGCATGAAAATCAAGGGAAAACTCATCCTTTTCGAGGGAAATGCATTTCTTACTATTTTATTATTTTATTACTATTTTTCATCTTAAGTATTCTTCTTTAAAACTAGATTTACCGAAACCAGTCAAAATGACTTATTCTCATGGACAGAAAAAAATCCCAGTACATCTAGCTTTAATTAATCCATAAAAACTTTAGATTTCCTTCATGTTCGCGTATGATTTACCATTTATTTTTATATAATATCGTTGAATATTAATAATAAGTGAATATTTTCTGTTCTTCCTATTTGCCTACGAAATGACAGCGAAAGGCGCCACTTGGTTGAGGTCAAACGACGAGTACAGAGTCACCGAATTCGAATGTGACTCGCGAGCGAACGCGCGCGGGCGCGGGAACACTCGATGATTGAATCGGTGACTGTGTGGCAAAGGGAGAAGGGCGCGTCAGGCTCTGTTTACTGTTCCCCTTTCGTTAACAGGAATCGAGGCGAGCGTGTATTTTTCCTAGGGAAATATTTGCGGTTATTTGCCTGCCGCGCGCCAGGACAAACGCACTGGAAAATTCGGCGGAAAGTGATGCATTCTATCCTAGAGCCCTTATAAATAACTGTGGAGAATATTTAATACAGTGGTTTGTTGGTTAAAGTTATAAGTGTCAGTTGTTGTTTTGTTCTAGGGAAGAATTTTTATAAATAAGTGAGGAGAAATTTTATTTCGTTGATTTGTTAGTTGATATTGCGAATAGTAGTTTTGGTTTTGTTCTAGAAAAGAATTTTTATAACAAACTGTGGAGAAATTTTATTATGGTGATTTATTATTTAATATTACAAGCATTAGTTTTTGTTTCATACCAGGAAAAAATCCTTATAAATAACTGTGTAGAAATTTTATTACGGTGGTTTATTATTTCATATTACAAGTGTAAATTCTTGTTTTATTCTAGAAAAAAATCTTTATAAGGAAAATTTGGTTTGCCAGTGATTTATTAATATAGCAGATGTAAGTTCCACTAATCCAGTGTTAAGATCGAGTCTCCAGGGCAGATATAGCGGAAGTGCAGTGATACTAGAGTTGATAGTCGGCGGAAACTGGCGTGAAAACCGCGCGTATCTAATTTCGCAAGGGCGCGTTACTCGGAACGGAGGGGCCCATTTCTCGCAGGCTCGGTGTCTCGGCTTAATTAAATTTGTTAAGTAGATCGTTAAGGCGGATGAGCGGAGGATTGAAGCGGAGGGGCAAAAAGTGGGCCGCCTCCCCTTCGTTTACCGAAACCTGTCCTTCTTCGTTCTGAGCCTCATTTTGGATTTAGAAAGAGCGTTCATCGGACACGAGGGAGCCTCGGGGACTTCCGGATTCCCCGTGTTAATCTCTACGATTCCCCTCTTAATTGCTAGGCAAATGTGCCCGCTTGTATCGTTCTCATTTCCTACTGGAGCGAGCGAGAGCGAGCGAGGAGGGGAGAAACTGGCTCGTACTTGCTAAGCTGATCATTGGGAAGATTCGATTTCGAGTAGACTTTCCTCCGGGCGCTCGTTTATACCGCGATAGAAGACGCCGAAGATTAACCCATTAAGCTGAAGCGATCTCGTTTGAGATTAGCTGAACTCGCCGAGTGAGTTTTCCCATATCGGCCGAGGCTTGTCCCATCAAAGATACACAATATGCTTTTCAGCCTGTAATTTGACGTGCCCGCGCTACTTGCTCTCTCACTCTCTCACTCTCTCTCTCGCCGTCTGTTGCTTGTAAGCTGACGCGCTTACATCAGCTCTGTCTGTAGAGGCGGGCGGGCGGGCGCGCGTCTATGAATGTGGCCAGGCTCGAAGGAAGCGTGTGTGAAACCAGCTGGCGTATTCCATCCGTCTGTCTCGGGGCCGCTTTGTGCTTGAATATTCATTAAAATGTTTAAGGCGAAACGTGGTTGGAATTTAATGGGTTAACACGCCCGGCGTTTACCGACTTCGAATTCATTATAGCACCACCACCAGCAGTGCCAGTGCCGCGGCGGCCTGCCTGCTTCGCGTAATACTTCCTACAGATTCGCCCGCGAGGAAAATGCCCTGCTTCCTGCCAGATTACACTTACTTGTCGCCATTTCCCAGCCGGAGCACCGATTCAATCGCAATCTGCTATACACGCGACTGTAAACTCCCGATTATGCTAGAGTTCCCTCTTTAACGTTCCCCTTTTCATGAGCCTCGACTTCTCTTCGCATTCAGATGTAATGAAAAAGGAACATTTCTATATCCTTTTGTGTGATAATTTGTATGTTGTGTTCGTGGAGAGTACAGGATTTTTTTTTTAATTATTAGGGGATTGTTGGGAGGGTGGAATATCTCTGATAGAAATTCAGGCTTTCCAATCAATGTTGCATCCCAATGCTATGAAATCCTATTCGATCTTTCCCCCCCGAACTCTTCTTTCACTGGCAGTGCGAAAGAGAGGAAGGATAGAGCGGCCGTTTACACTCAGCAAAGTGTCACAACCCTTATACATATTAATGGGTTTTGCATAGTCATCGCGCCCCGAACTCCAAGTGCAACTACTTCCAGCCGATCATTATATCCGAAAAGAGCGGCAGGATATCAGTGCCGAGAACATGCCTGTATCACTAGAACTTTCGAGTTGATCGACTTTTCATTAAGATCGAATCACCACCCTCTTCACACTGGGTGATGCAATCCTGTAGGATCGGAGTATGATAGTCGCCGCCGGAAGAGGCAGCCACCGCATCGGCCCCGGTAAGATCGTAAGTCTCTGGAGGTCGATTCAGGTCGCGATTAAAGCCTCTTTATCGGATGCTGCGGCTGCTCACCTCTCGCAGCATCCAACTACTTGCTAACTCCTCTGGAACATCTTCCTTGGAGAAAGAGAGATCTGATGAGCCGGAAAAAAGTCACTTTGTGTACGGGCTGATGCGTTTCCATTAGCATTCTTCAAAGGCACGCTAGTGGATCTTTCATTTTTTGGCCCTTTAGATTTTTTCGATCTAGTTATTCGCCCAACTTTCCGGAATTCATCGTAAATCGATACCTAGGAAAGTAGTGAAAAAATGAATTTTGAGCTAGGGCTCTGGAATTTTTATCACTTCTTCTTTGATGCAAGAAAACATTCTCCACCAAATTTCAGCCCCGGAAAACATCGGAAAGTATCGAAAACATGCGAAAAACCGTCAAAATTAAACGAAATTCATTATTCAGTATCGGTTTTCCATGTGTTTTAGATAGAATTCCGGCATTTCCCCCACAACATTTATGTTTTTTACCCGTTTTGAGACACGGGCAATCGAAAAATCAAGCGTTCGTCCCGGTCCCAGAACCTTCGAAAAATCGAAAATTTTTGAAGGGGTATGCCTTAAAAAATTTGCGAAAAAATGAATTTTGAGCTAGGGCTCTGGAATTTTTACCACTTCTTCCACGATGTAAAAAAACACTTTCTACAAAGTTTCAGCCCCGGGAAAGGTCGGGAAGATAAAAAAACATGAGGAAAACCGTGAAAACGAAATATTCCAGATCGGTTTTCCATGTGTTTTAGGTCGAATTCCGGCATTTCCCCCACAACATTTATGTTTTCTATCCGTTTTGAGACACGAGCAATCGAAAAATCAAGCGTTCGTCCCGGTCCCAGAACCTTCGAAAAATCGAAAATTTTTGAAGGGGTATGCCTTAAAAAATTTGCGAAAAAATGAATTTTAAACTAGGGCTCTGGAATTTTTACAGCTTCTTCCTCGATGCAAAAAAACATTCCCCGCCAAATTTCAGCCCCGGAAACCGCCGGGAAGTATGAAAAACATGGGAAAAACCAATGAAATGAATTATTCATGATTGGTTTTCCATGTGTTTTCGACACAATTCCGGCATTTCCCCCACAGGTTTTATGTTTTTTATCCGTTTTGAGACTCAAACAATCGAAAAATCAAGCGTTCGTCGCGGTCCTAGAACATTTAAAAAATCGAACATTTTCCTACCCCCGAAGTAGTCAGGACGACGGGAAAAATTAACGTTTTCGCTGAATATATCGTACCTTAAAAACATGTCGAGCTTTTAAAAACCGTGAAGAATAGAAAGCATAAAAAGAAATAAATTTCTGTACGGCAGCGAGGGAGAGAAGCCCCAATCGCGATTGCCCATTCAGCAAAAAGTTGTCGGTGCTGCACTCTGCGAATGAGAGATACGCGGTTTTTCAGCGGCGAGTAGCAACGGTGCAGCTGGGATCTGATTAGATATAAACGAGCGGGGCAGGCTTGGTGAGAGAAGAAAAAGGGGAAAGAACAGAAAGAAGTCGTGGCTGCCTTAAATTTCTCAGATCGAAGAAAGCTAAGTGGCTAATCGACAATACCTTCCCCTTAAAGTGCAACCATCTTCCAATTATATAATACTTTCATTTAAGAACCATAAATAATTTACGAAGCTAACATTAAATATCTTCGAGTAAAATGAAAACTGTCACTCCAAAGTAATTAATTTCAAAGGGGAATAAAAAAGCAATTTCCAATTTAATGAGGTTCTGCCTCCGCGATATTTTCAACGCAATTTTTTTGCTAATTACAATTTTTATTTCACACCTACGACATATCATTTTCGATGTCCCAGCAATGCTAATGCTATGCGAGCATCGCAATAGAAATGCGAGGTCAAACCGGAATCCCTTCGAACACTACTAAGCGAGAGGTCTTCGTTTGAGAGCTTTATAAGAGCGTCGTGGTGTGCTTGTCGGAATTATCGTGGAACTATTCTCGACGGCGTCAAAGAAGGAAGTAAAGACGAGCGCTTAAAGGAGGAATCCCTTTTCGCGCCTGGTCTCGCATTGCGTTTCAATCTTTCACAACAATTAGAGTCCCTTTTTCTAGGTCGTCCCGCGGGAAGAAGGGACAGGGAGAGATAGGGCGTCGCGGCCGCGATTCAATCCACCGTGAAAGGACTTAGTCTCTCAGTGATCGTTGAGCATTGCAATTGGCACGAGTGCAAATACAGATCTCTCACTCTCTCTCTCACTCTCTCTCTCTCTGACGAAGCAGGCAGGTATTCACTTCGAAAAAGTGTCATCTTTTCAAATCCCGCGAACAAACAGCAGAGAAAAGCCGTGGAGAGCGTGCGCGCGTCTCGCCACTTTTAACGACTAAATTCAACCGATCGTCAGAGCGAATGATGAAAAAGCTCGCCGCCGCCGTCGACGCACCTTGCCGCCGCCACCGGCGGCGCTCTTTTCCCAGGGAAACCAGCGTAATTAGGTATCGGATTTAAAATCAATTAGGTATTAATTAGGCGGGCGGCAGTCGGCCTGAACGGTGAACGGCTTATATCGAGGCTCCATTAATCAACCAGGCTCCAAACAATCTTCAATCAATCAGCCGGTGGTATTGAACGGAACCGAGTCGAAATACCAAATACGCCCTTAGCCCTTTTCAATTAGAAAATTTGTCGAGGCCCAATCCATCAGGTCCTCTATGCGACAGGACCAACCCTAAAAGCTTTAACTGAAAAGGGGTGTAGGGAGGGGGAAGAGTAATTAGTAGAGGCTTGAAATCGAAGTTGCAAAGGGTGAGCCTTTTTTGACTTTCTGTCCGACAGGTGCACATCAATCTCGGGGCAGGTGAGAGCGAGATGGCTAGCGCCCGCGGTCTAACCCTGAATGACCTCATCTGGCACGAGGTCAATCTGACGCGGCGCGAGGCCAACATCACCCTGCAGATAGACGTGATACATACAACCAAGTCTCTACTACCGGGACGCTTCTTCGAGCTCAACATACACTACGGCGTCTTCATCGGAGGACAGGGCGACTTCAACGAGCTATTTCTAGGTAAGAGTAGAACGAAATAGAGAGAGAGAGAGAGGGGACAGAGAGATCTGTGTTCTCCGTGAGTGACTCATCCGGATAAATCGCTAGGACACGTGACTGACCTCCTCGCGATACGCTTTACTCTCCGAGAGCTAACGACTACCTTCCTCTCTCCCTTACATTCACTCACTCTCTTCTCTCTTCTCTCTTGGCGATTCCTTATCAGGAGCGAGCCAGCTCTCTTGGTACGTGGGGAGCACTGCTTCTATTCAGAAAGGACGCGTCCAACCTACACCACGTGCACGTCTCTCTCTCTCTCTCTCTCTCTCTTTCCCCTTCGCCGGGACTAGCAGCGCGCGACAACCCTCTCGGGCGGAATTATCCTTTTCCATCTCCCCTTTCAAACGAACCGGTGATAGTACCAGCCGCCCAGCGCGTGTGTTGCGCCGGAGAGAGAGCGAGAGCGAGAGAGAGTGTGGAGGACTGTTTGAAAGCAGAGCTTGATATCTACGCGAAGCACTGTATCAACAGTCTGCGATCGGCACTATATGGATTATGTGCCAAAAGCTCCGCGCGAGAACCTCCTTTCAAAAGCAGCCTCTCCTAGATGTTTGCCGGATTAACAGTTCAACATTCACTAGACAACTTCAGCTTGAATTATGAACAAGCATTGGAATATCTGTACGTGGGAAATATCATCGTGGAAAATTGGAAATAAGGCATTTCTTCCCTTCAGGGTTTTGTAAATTCCACAAATTTGGCATTACAAGTATTGGCAATATTAATTTAGAGCTGAGGAAAATTATAAGCCTCGTGTAAACTGTCAAAGTATTAAATTTCGTGTTATAAAAATTCTCTTGTGCTTCCAAAGTTTATGGAAAGTCCCTCAAGTATTCAATTAATATTGACAGCCAATTTAAACCCTTAAGAAGTCGTAGAATATTACAACAAGGAATTCGTTCGTAGTTAATTTTCGCTAGAATCGTAGTTGCGCGTTAGACTACAAAATCGAGGGAAGCTCGATTTATATAGCGAAGGGAGGAAAGCAGGAGCGCGTATGGAAATTGCAGGGAGCAGCTATGACAAGAGGATTAAGCAGGACGCTGCTGGTAGGGTTGGTGCCATGCGTTACGCGATCCTGGTGGTCCAGCGCAGCATCCAACCAACCCTCCCCGCACTACAAACGGAGGATCCAAACGCTTGGCTCCGCTTTCACTGTGGTCGCGTGAAAGCCTTCCGCGCACACCACTGGGATTTTCTCCTCTCTCTCTCTCTCCCTCTCTCGCGGTGGATACCATCAGAACCGCAGCAAACCTCTCCTAATATCTAGCTTCATTATTTCCCATCCCCGTAATCCGCAAACACTAACTCGCCCTGGGAAAAAGCCCGGGCGATTCGTCTTGCGGTAAAAGAAAACACTTGTTTCCTAACAGAAACATTTTACCCGCAAAATAATTCATTCCCCTTAAACGAGTCGTACATTATAAATAATTCCCTGCTTTTAATTATACATAAATGTAACCCAACTATTTTTAACTTATTATATATAATACAATATTAAAGATAGAAATTTGTCGAGGGGCTAGAATTGCGTTCGGTCGCCAATTGAATTAGTTCTCTTTGGTTAATAAATAATCGAGGGAGTATAAAGAGGCGTGTACTGGAGTTAGTGATTCAAAGGGAAGTAGATCAAGGCCTGTCACGTCCACCGAAATCACTAGTAGCACCGAGCTAATGATGACGAATGGTGTTTGGTCATTGGGCCGAATGCTAGCGCCGCGCCGGCAGAGCCAGTGCGCCGCGCAGTCTGTTAATAATTTTCGAGGATGGTTAAACGATTACTGGCGATTAGTGAACAACGGCTGCGTATCGCTCGGGCAGCAGCATAACTAGCGGCAATGTAATTGACCGATCGATGGAAATAATAAACCAGCGCGAACGTGGCTGGCTGGTTGGTTGGTTGGCGCGCATCGCGTTCCTGCTTCATCCAGGGGAAATGAGCGCCAGTCATTTGCACCGGCCTGATTAGCACCCCGACGTATCCACGCCGATTGGTGGTGCGCAGCCGAGATACTGCCAGACTACTACGTCCATTTCACCGGAAGCACACTCTGTTTCTCTTGCTATGCAAACAGTAAAACAGTTAATAGTCCCGCGCAACTCGTGAAACCTACGAGGAAAGCCGAGTGATACTGAAGACGTGGTTGATGAGCCTTGGAATTCTACGGGGTTGTAAATGATGGATGTTGATTGCGTGTTTATATTATCAGAATCGTTGATAATCAAAAGGATCCTTATAAATAAAACAGTAATACCATAAAAGAATTCATTCCAACGGTTAATTCCTGGCAAACAGTATATTTGACGAGAATAACAGTATTATCGTTCAGTCATAATTAATTCAATACAAACAATCACTTTTTTAATCACGCAGTCAATGCTATTATTACAAATAAAATAATAACAGGATAAAAGAATGAATTCCTGGTAAAAACATATTAAATGAGAATATCAACATTATCATACAATAATAATTAACCAAACCGAAAGGATCGCTTCTAGCTCGCGCGAAATTTTAATCCAACGGGCAAACAAAACCCGGCTGACTTTCTAATACTATCTCTGGCATGACAAAAGGTCGATACTCGATATATACTGGAACAACCCCGCATTCAATCGAGGCTCTACGCGTCGGCTTTCCGCCTATGGCTCACGCACTAGCACACACACACAGACACATATACCCGAGCAAGCAACAGGCAGCGTTGAATAAACAATAGCCCAGCTAGAATGGACGTATTCCGATCGGATCGGCCAGCAGTATATGAAAACAGAGACGCAAGTATTCGAGGAGAAAGGGTTGCAAGGGAGAATTCGTAGCTGCTGCGAAAACAAAGAGAGGAGACAGAGCGCTGCTTTTAATAAGATGGAGGAAAATTGTAGCGGAGGTCCTCGCTAATCCAGGAAGCGAAGGGGAAGAGGGCATTCCCACAGGTAGAAAGGGGAGAGGGAGGAAGAGGAAGGAGGCCCGGTGTAGTTGGGTTGACGGCAGCGAAATTGAATGCGATCAAAGCAAACAGCAGCGGAAGCAGACCAGTACGAAACCCGTAGACCTCTCCTCTCCGCGCGATCCTCAAGCTCGAAATTCAATTTACATATTCATGACAATTCATTTGTAGCCCACGCGCTGACACCCCGACACCCTCTCTCACTCACTCTCTTTCTTACTTCCTTCAGAGGGTTATTTCTCGCTCATTCTTTTTCTCTCTTTCTTGCTCTTATTAATTCGAGGGCAGAATTGGCGAAGTAAGGAAAGAAGCGCGAAAGGGTCTAGAATTTATTTTAACCGCTCTCTTTCTTTATCTGGGTTGCCTCGCCGCCGGGAGGAAAATACGCAGCATCCTGCGGCGAGAGGAACACTCCGGGGAAGCTTGGAATTCGCTTATATCGGCGATGTATGTCCGAAGAAATACCCGGAGAGAACAGTCGCTGACACCTGTATTATTGATGGCTTAGCCCCGGGAAATCAATAGCGGCTGCTGCTGCTGCTTGCTTCTGCCAGGAGACTCCTGAAACCGTTTCCAACCCCCTCGCGTCTCGCGAGAGTGAGAGAGTGTCAATGTTTCACGGGAAAACATTCGATCTTTCACGAATCGAAAGCGCCCACGACCTTCCAAGCAGCCGGAAATTATTTATTTCTCGATCACGATCCACCCCAGAGCACGTGTTCCACTGCCGCATGACAGCTTGCAAATGATTGCTCGAGGAATTCTCCAAAGTGTTCTTCTCTTTCTCTCTTTCTCTCTCTCTCTCTCTCTGGTTGTGAGTAATGCGAGTCGGCCGTGTCCTTTTCATTCTTCAGTATAAAAGGAAGATCCGACTTCCTTCGAGGTGTTCGACCTTCCCGGAGAAGAAAAGTCCTTTGTAACGGACATTTATTTCTATCGGATTTCCTCAATTCTCTGTAATAATAAAATAAGAATCTTCGATTCCTTCTGTAGTGTTGTTAGTCAGTAATAAAGAAGTCGCGGTTAATTAAGTAAGAGTCGGAGGTAGGAAGAGAGCGCTCGAAGGTAATTGGGTATCACTCTGAAACGGTCCAGCCGTCGAAGAAACAATGAACAGTTACCTTGGAAGACGAACTTTTTCTCCCAAGAGTCAGGAAAAGGAGAAAGAAAGAGAAGAAGAAGAGAGAGAGAGAAAGACTGAACTCTCTTACAGGCTTTTATCGTCAATAACCTCGGCGAGGTTCCACGCCAGTGGAAACTCGGTTTCGGGCTTTACGAGAACTTTAGTTAAACGACACTCGGACTTCCGGGGCTCTCTCGGTGCTTTTTTCCTGGAGCGCCGCCGTTTCATTCTCTCCTGACTTTCTGCCACGCAGGTCACACCGATTATATGCGGGGATGTATGGCCGACATCATTTACAACGGGGTGAGAGTAATCGAGCAGGCGAGGACAAGGAAAGGTCAATCGGAAGCAACTTCCGTCACGTGGGGATGCTCGCCGGAATTCGACGCCAGCCGAAGCACAGAAATCAGCTTCATAGAGGACGGCGCCTTCACAGCGATCCCTCGGCCTATACCTCGCTCCGGATCAAGGTAAATCAACATCTACTTGGAGCAACTTTTATACTTCCAGAATATCGTCCGGCCTCTCCGAGTATTATGAGATATAGCCAGGCAAAATCGGAACTGGTGAACTTTAAATTAGAGGGGGCCGCGTGCGCGTACGCTCATAAAGAAGTCAATCCCCGGGGGCGAAGTTCCGCCCACGGGGGGATTACCGCCAGTCACGTAGTCCATGGAAATTGGATTTGTTTCGAGGCTCCCCCCCCCCGCGCGCCCACACACACTTTCACACATCATTTTCGGGGAATTCATCGCTTTCCTTGGGAATTAGAGCGAAGGAATATTGTGTTGCTGAGATAAGTGAGAAGGATGTAGGGAATCGAATGAGAAAGCAGGGCAATCCGGATGCAGGTGGGTGGTAGATTTAGAGGAGGACGCACGCTCCTTCCCACCATAGTGGAACGTCGTTATGAACGTAAAGTACGCAGCTTTATTCCTCCCAGGAGAATAAGGAACTCGCCGTCTCTCTCTCTCTCTTTCCCTCGCCGCATACCTTTAGCACGCTCACGTACGAGCAGTGTACCGCCACGGAAAACGCTCCCCTTTATAACTACGATATCGCGCGGAGCCCTCCTGGTATCGTGGGAAATCCCTTTTATCGGGAATGTTACTCATTCATTTCGCTATCTCCCGCCGCTTCTCAATGTCCTGCGGGAGGGAAAATCAGGCCGACGCGGCGCAACCCTTGAAAACCTTGTGGCCCTTCGAATTTCTCAATGAAATTCCGACTCCGAAAGCTCTTTTTAATCCTTGTCCATCAACGCCAGCCAGGAATTAATGTGTTTTTGTTGAGAATTCATATCCAATCGCTGGCATTAATATAGAATTTTCGGGGTGCGAATAATAAGGGCAGAATCCACGAATTACTCTCAAGTTTCCACGATGTCGAAATTACCAGCAAGTTAATTAGCATAATTAAATAGGGCAGAGCTTCCTATATGATTTCGCTGTAATTCCTACCTTTATCCAGTGGCACATATCGCGATTCTCATCGAGCCTTGAAATATCGACGGGCATAGTCGAAAACTGGATTTGTCGGTTTATCTCTTCTAATTACTGGGCCGTCGTTTCATTGATAACGAAGGGAAAATGTCGGTTGCCACGGCAGTTCTTCTAAAAGCACTCTGATCCACCAGGGATTTCACGGGGCGAGAGAGAGACTAGGAAAAACATGGTTGGCTGTTTTGCGCGTACCTCCGAGATATTAAAGGATGCTGGGATATCCAATCTCACTTCACGGCCGATAGGAACGCGCGCAAGATTTAGAAAGCTTTCATTCGCGCGGGGTCGCTTCTTAAGAGTGTTTTTTCACGCTTTAACCGAAGAGGGAGAGAGTGGAGAGAAGAGGAAATGAGAGAGAGAGAGAGTTAGAACGAAGTCCACTCGCGCAAAAATGCTGCGCCCGGAGGTTTTGCAAGCTGCTCCAGCATCCAGCATCGCTCTGATATTAACGATCTGCGGCGAGGAGGGTTGGTGGGTGGGTGAAAAATACCGAGGGGTTGATATTCCAAGAGCGGTGGTTTTCCATGCTGGCCTAGTGAAATCGCAATAGATAGGAAAAGGCTCTCTATTCCTCTCTCTCGCTGCTTCTCTTATAGAAAGCTAACTCTCCTAGCCAGCTTCGAAGCTCGCTTTGTCTTCTCTAAATTAAAAAGCACTATTCCAAGGCATCCTTAGTCCGTCGACGCTTGTTACTCCAGGAAATAAGTGCGGAATACCTGTTGCACCAATGCGGATACCCAGACAAAGAACCTGCAATCTTTCCTCTCGTCGTCCTGACGTGTTCCGTCGGTCTGTCTGTCTTTACTTGGACGTCTTGAATGTCTTGGTTGGAAGACTCGAATCGGCCAACGCCACTTGGCGAAGATGGCTTTTCGAATAAGTCCTGCTTTCCTTTCCCTAAGAAGAGCACGCGTTCTCTCTCTCGCGCGCTTTCCTAAGTGTACAAACAAGGCATTAATCGCGGCTGAACTGGGAACTAACGAGAGCAGCGAGGAGCACTTTTCCACCCCTTCGGCGTGGCACGCTCTTCGCGCCCGTTTCATCTTAAACGACCCGCTTCGCGCCACGCCGACTTCGACGCCCCAGCCATTAATTTGATCGGCTTTATGGTCCGTCGTTCCACTGGAACCTCAACCACTTCGCTCTATGACCGCTCCGCCCTCCTCCTCCTCCTCTTCCTCCTCCAACCACCGCTCGCTCCCAGACTACGCAGAGATTGAACCAAAAACGAGATCGTTGCAGCGCGAAAATCGAGCGTGAAATCGCTGAGAAAGTCTCGCTTTGTTCTGCCGGCGGAGCGGAGGCGAGAATGTTTTCACGATGTTTTCATGCCACTCTCTACAAATCGACAGGATCGCAAAAAGTTTCTAGTGTCGTAGACGCGTCTCCATCGAGACCTCGTGTTTTACAGAGAGTTTCGCGCCCAAGTACAACTTGCCGCCAACTTTTTCTCCTCCCACTCTTTTTACGAGGCTCCTTTGTAATACCTTTCATATGATCTTGGAGGATTGTTGGCGGCAGTATTTCGAGGGAAGAGTCGTAAAGAGCGCGAATCGGCCAGGTGCATAAAACTCCGAGGGTGGGAAGGAAGGAAAGAGTTGGAGACGTTGAAGATATATCCGGGCCGTTGAAGGACAGGCTAACTTTCGCAATAAAGACTATCATCATTATCCTATTACTCTCTGCCGAGCAATTATGGAAATAAGACGGTAAAATTCTTAGCCAGCCAGGCAGAACACTTTCGAAGGAAAGAAGAAGGGGTGGCTGGTGGAAAAGAGGAGGGAGGAGGGTGCACGTGGGTGTACTTTTAGATAGAGCGATCGTCGAACAAAGTAATTTCCGTCGGGCCAAGAATTCCACGTCTCGTTTCCCTTGGAAAACTCTGGCAGCCCCGGAACTCTGTGACACCTGCGCCCTTTCGCCGCCCAGTATCGCCATTAAACTGCAGTTGCGCCAGCCGAACTCAGCCACGAAATTCTAATTCAATTGGCCGCACTGTCGATACTGTTAGAGAGAGAGAGTTCCAACATTATTCAGGGACTTCCGCAAGCCTGTCTTGGGCCGGATTTCCGGGATTCTGCAACGATTTCTAATTGCGTGCCAATGCAGAGGCAGCTCTTTGTTAGGGGAAGGTGTGAGAGAAGTGTTGGGGGAGAATGTCTCGGGTGGGAAGGTTGCAATTTGCGGTGGCTTACAGATGGGAGTTCGACCTGAAGACCGGAGCGCAGACGGGCCTGCTGCTCTACAACACCGGCCAGTCATCCTACGCCGATTACCTTGGCATCGAATTGTTCGAGGGGAAAATTCGCCTACTGATGAACAAAGGGAACGGGCCCACCGAGCTGATACACGGGAGCCCGGTCGCCGATGGGAAATGGCATCGGGTCGTCGTCGACTTTAGTCCGAGCGCAATCGGCATCACGGTTGATCGTCAAGAGAAGAGCGTGGCATTGCCTTCCGGCGGCAATCGATACCTCGATCTCGCCGATACCATTTACATCGGTGGTACCGAGCTCAATAAGAGAGCGAGAGCCCTTGGCAAAGGATTGAAGTCCGGCGATCTCAGTTACAAGGGTTGCCTCAGGAAGATGTTACTCGCTGGGAAGGAACTGGGCCTGCCCGATGTCAAAATCAGCCAGGGAATCGTCGTAGGCTGCGTTTGGGGATTCCCTTGCTTCGAACAGGAACCCTGCATCCCCGGAGCAACCTGCTCCCAACTCGGCGTCAATTCCTTCCAATGTATCTGCGACGAACCCCTCTGCATCAAGTCGAGTTACGCCGACGATTACAAGGCAAATATCTTCCGAGACTTGCTCTTCCGCTCTTCTAGAATAAGTCAGTTTAATTCGAGCTCTCTCTTCAGGCTTCCAATGAGAATCTCCCGGTGAGTTTGGAAGTACTCTCGCTGAGTCCGCTCGCCGTCGCCGAGGGCGATCATGTTCCTCTGACGAGCAAGAACCTCGGCATGATACTCGATATCGCTAAATACGGGATCGACGAAACCGGTGTCATCTTCAGCGTAGTCACACCACCCACTTACGGAACCCTGTCTTTCGATCTGCTGACCACCCGCAACGACCATGCCTTCACTTTGCAAGACGTCAATCAACAAAAGGTAAGACATTAATAATACTAAAACTAGAATTTCCAAGAGAGAAATATGACTTTTGAAACGATTGGATCAAGTCTTAGAATTGTTAACACAGATAATAAGATTCCAGTCAGTTTGACTGTTTGATAAATTTAGTTTTAATCCAATTGGACTTTAACTGGTGACTCGCGCGTCTCAAGGACTGTCGGAGGTGTCAAAGCGGCCAGGAAACTTGGGTGATTGACCGAAGCCTATTCTGGTGGGATTGGAAGACGTGTATTTCCGGATAAGGGTCTTCCGTAATTAGTGATCGGTGTGGCGTAGGCCGTGAAAGGGAGAGAATCTCGGTGGAAAGTCATGTGTTCTTCCAGTTCGTCATAGGATCACGGCCGCTATAGATAGTACGGTGGGTTGCGGGACTAACTTTAGAATCTTTCGGTCCCCTCGTCCATGTCGTCTTGCTCGTCGTCGAGCGGCTACATCTGCGCGGCGCTCTCTTCCCTGCACTTAATTTATTCAGGCATACACTCCTCTATTTATAAGCAGAGCGGGGACCGCTCATTAATGGTTTTTCGTTCGACTTCAGCCGGCCACTCGGGCCAAGAGGGCTCGTTATCTATCAAGAGCCACCTCACATCGAACTCTCTGCCACCGCTAATTATTTCTCCCAGTAAACTCCCTTGCCCGATCCAAAAGCACCCTGGTGCACGCTGCTCGCTACTTGATACGGCAATCGCCTCGTTAGATCGACGAGTACGCGGTTTCAGGATTCCCCGATCACAACGCTCCTTCCTTCCTCCACCGCCCCATCTACTCCCCACTTATTCCCACCACCGATTAGTTCGCCCCCTTCCCCTCCCCCTCTTCTCAATTATTCACTGGTCATTCGGAATTCAGTTTGATCCTATTCTTTTTAGCAGCGCGTAATTTTTCTCCCCGAGCTCCGGCCGCAAACATTGATTACGACTCGCGTAAAGGTTTCATTGAAATGGTAGTTGCCTCGAGCGCAAAGGATTTCTACCTGGCAGACCGAGCATATTCTAGTGCTAATTAAATTTAATTAGACTCCCAGCCGAGCTGCTTCGTTTAATATGCTAAACGATGATTTATGATATCGCACTTGGCATCGGAAGTCTCAGGCTTCTCTCACCCCTCAAATTGACTAGTCAATTACTAATTCCGGCTGAGATGCTGGCTTCCTTTAGTACATCGACCCTTTATCACACTGCTAACGCGTCCGCGCGTGTAATCTTATTAGCACGATCGAATTCCTAACACAGATTCAGTACACCAACGATGGCAGCGAGAGTTCCGAGGATAGCATGCTCTTGGACCTACGACTTCTGGCTGGAGGAGGTAACATCCTCCCGGGATATCTCCAAGGACGACTTCGATTTCCTTTGCACGTCAATGTCACCCCAGTCAACGATCCACCGCTCCTCGAAATTCCAACTGCAAAGGTTTTACGACTCGCACAGGTATTTCTACTCTTTCATTATATTATTGAACCCCAGGCAACAATCTTTTTAGTTCCATTATTTCAAATTAACTCCTTTACAATGGGAGAACTGTGGTTCAAAAAGAATTAGAGTCTGTTCTCGCTGAAGGCTTCCTTGGCTCTAGGAAAAAGTCTCATAAAGGGTCGAGGAAAAGTCAAGTATACAAAGAATGTACAGGGTGATTCACTTGCCTTTGAATCAGAACTCTCCTAGCCCTTATTTTTTTTGGTCGACTTCCCGACCTTTCCCGGCACTGACATTTGGTGGAGAATGTGCCCTTGTGTCAAGGAAGATTGTGATAAAAATTCCAGAGCCCTAACTTAAAATTTTCCCTTCAAAAATTTTCGATTTTTCGAAGGTTCTGGGACCGGGACGAACGCTTGATTTTTCGATTGGCCGTGTCTCAAAACGGAAAAAAAACACAAATGTTGTGGGGGAAATGCCAGAATTCTACCTAAAACACGTGGAAAACCGATCTGGAATATTTCATTTCAATGGTTTTCCCCATGTTTTTTTATCTTCCCGACCTTCCCCGGGGCTGAAATTTTGTAGAAAGTGTTTTTTTGCATCGAGGAGAAAGTAGAAAAAATTCCAGAGCCCTAGCTCAAAATTCATTTTTTCGCAAATTTTTTAAGGCATACCCCTTCAAAAATTTTCGATTTTTCGAAGGTTCTCGGACCGGGACGAACGCTTGATTTTTCGATTGCTCGTGTCTCAAAACGGATAAAAAACATAAATGTTGTGGGGGAAATGCCGGAATTCGACCTAAAACACATGGAAAACCGATCTGGAATATTTCATTTTCACGGTTTTCTTCATGTTTTTTTATCTTCCCGACCTTTCCCGGGGCTGAAACTTTGTAGAAAGTGTTTTTTTACATCGAGGAAGAAGTGGTAAAAATTCCAGAGCCCTAGCTCAAAATTCATTTTTTCGCAAATTTTTTAAGGCATACCCCTTCAAAAATTTTCGATTTTTCGAAGGTTCTGGGACCGGGACGAACGCTTGATTTTTCGATTGCTCGTGTCTCAAAACGGATAAAAAACATAAATGTTGTGGGGGAAATGCCGGAATTCGACCTAAAACACATGGAAAACCGATCTGGAATATTTCATTTTAGCGGTTTTCCTCATGTTTTTTTATCTTCCCGACCGTTCCCGGGGCTGAAACTTGGTGGGTAATGTTTTTTTGCATCGAGGAAGAAGTAGTAAAAATTCCAGAGCCCTAGCTCAAAATTCATTTTTTCGCAAATTTTTTAAGGCATACCCCTTCAAAAATTTTCGATTTTTCGAAGGTTCTGGGACCGGGACGAACGCTTGATTTTTCGATTGCTCGTGTCTCAAAACGGATAAAAAACATGAAACCTCTGGGGAAAATGCCGGAATTGTGCCGAAAACAGGTGGAGAAAGCCTCCAGAAAAGTTAATTTCGTCTAATTTTGACGGTTTTTCCCATGTTTTTGATCCTTCCCGACATTTTCCGGGGCTGAAATTTTGTGGAGATTGGTTTCCTGCATCAAGGAAGAAGTGATAAAAATTCCAGAGCCCTAGCTCAACAATTTTTTTTCCCCATATTTTTGGCCGTCGAAAATATCCAATTTTTGGTGGTGATTCAAAGGCAAGTGACTCACCCTGTACAGCTTGCTTCGGTTTTATTGCGATTCTCGGAACTTTCTATAACCGAGGGTACACTTTGCTTTACATTTCTTAGAGTTAGCAAAGAATATTCGAGGTTTCTATAGTTTCAAAGATCGTGAAGACTCGGAAGTCCAGTGCATTCCTCTTGGCGATTAATGCATGAGGCATAATGCTGCGAGGGTTTAAGGTAACGAGTTCCATTTGTAATTGGAGCAGGCAGGGCCCGCTCTCCAACAATGGGAGAGCAAGTTGCTGGTAATAAAGACAGCCATAACACGGTGGATCCTGTA
Organism: Ectemnius continuus; assembly: GCA_910591665.1. Taxonomy (NCBI): domain Eukaryota; kingdom Metazoa; phylum Arthropoda; class Insecta; order Hymenoptera; family Crabronidae; genus Ectemnius; species Ectemnius continuus. Next base: position 2,411,445 of record OU342866.1, read on the forward strand.
ATTGGCGCGGAATGACCGCGCTGCTACGTGACCCGAGTAAATCAATTAATCACGATTAAGGGAATCGTGATCGCCGGCCAGCACGGCCAAGCGCAGACCTCGAAGAACACAGCTATTTCCAGTTAAACTCGAGCGCGATCGATTTAGCCTAAGTCATTGCTCGCAGTGCTCTCCGAGGAGCCTGTCGATACAGGATCGCCGAGTCTGCCGAATGAAATAGAGTCTCCTCGACTTCCCTGTACAGGGTGATTCACTTCAAAACAGTATTCCTCTACCCCACTTTTTCCTAAAGTCAATATCATAATATAACATTGTATATAATATACAAAACGTAAACAAGAACTAGTTCACATTCATGAATAATTCATTTCACTGGTTGATTTATAAATATTCTATAAAACAATCAACCGTACATGGCGTGGACAGTATTATATATCACAGTGGTGATTCAAAAGCAAAGGACACACCCTGTAGCAGTTAGGGGTGGTATGTGGGGACACTGGGCGAGCCTGGATATTTTCAGGGTACTAGGAAAACGCTGACGAAGGAGCTAGTGTGGGCCATCGATGCAGATACACCCTCGGACAAGCTGATCTACACGGTCCTGCCAGCGGACACCGACGCCGGACACGTTGAGAGAGTAACTTATCCCTCGCGGCCCATCGACACGTTTACGCAAGCGGAATTAATGCAGGGATTAATTGCCTACGTGCATCGAGGGAACGGTAAATGTTTCTCGCTAATATTTGCCGGACAAACAGGATTTTTGTTTGGCCGGTAGTTATGAGTTTCAGCGGGCTGCCGCTTCTCGGGTCATTCGTCATCGGACCGCGCATGTCTCTGTTCCAGCGAAACCGAATGCGATGCTGGGCCTCCAGGTGAGCGACGGACTGGCCACTAGCTTGAAGGCTTATCTCCGGGTATCTGCTTATCCCCTTCAAATAAAACTCATGTACAACACTGGACTCGTAGTGGTACATCGTTCCTTCTCGTATTTGACGCCAGCGAATCTTTCCTTCGCTACCAATTCAGATGACAATACCATTGAGATTCGATACGATGTTGTTACACCACCGCAATTTGGGGCTCTGCAAAGGGCGAGAGATCCATCAGCTGTCTGGCAGAATGTCGATCATTTCACTAGCAAGGATCTCGAGAATCATGGGGTTCGATATCTACATAACGTCGGTAGTCCCAGTCAGGACGAGTTCAAGTTCCAAGCAAGCGTGCGCGAGGTGAAGACCCAACAGACTTTCAGCTTCCAAATCACTTTCATTGACCTCGAGCTCACCGAAGTGAGAAGGAGTCTGGTGAATTTCACTAACTCGCAGGTGGTTGTAGTCAACGGGCAAAGTCTCAAGTACCAGACCAATCCGCTGACTACCGCGCTCAGTAAAATAGTGTACACGATCACCAGGGGACCAAGATACGGTGAACTGTTCCTGGCGACTCGAAGGCTGAGAAGTGGCGACGTCTTCAGCCAGGAAGACATTGAGAATGAACGACTGAAGTATCGCCTGTTCAAGAGAGCCTTCTCCACGGTACTGGACGAACTGGCCTTCAAAGTCAGTGCTCCCCAGTGCATCGATCTCTATGGCACCCTCAAGTTCCGGCACTATCTTGCCAAGAGCTCCAAAGCTCTGGATGGCGTTGAAACGCTCCGGGTGGATGAGGGCTCGAGGACGCCGCTGAGGATAACGAGGACCAATCCGAGAGACTATGGTGTCTCCTCTCTGCTCTACAATCTCACAGTGGAAGCGCGCCACGGCTGGTTGGCCGTCCTCAATAATTCAAAGACCTTGCTCAGGAATAACACCATCTACTTCACCTCGGAAGAGCTACTCTCGCAGAAGATCTACTACGTCCACGATGACTCCGAAACAAACGAGGATTCCTTCCAGTTCGTCGCTGTCGCCACCGATAACGTCGACTTCATGTACGTCGGCCTCTTTAAGGTGGATATAGCAATGAAGAACGATAATCCACCTGAGAGGACAGTGAACAAAGTCTTCCACGTGGTGTCGAGAGGAGAAAGACTCATCACGAACAAGGATCTCGCTTACGCGGACAAGGATCTTGGTACGAAGCCGGGTGAACTGGTCTACACTAGACGAGATTCTCAGAGAAACGGCATATACAGGGTGTCGAATCCTACGGTGCAAATTCATGAGTTCACTCAACAGGACCTAGACGATGGTGATATACTCTTCAGACATCAAGGCGACGATCATGGGAGACTTCAGTTTGATATCTCCGACGGCCACTTCTATAGCAGCGGCGTCCTTGAGATCCAAGCAAGCCCTCCGTATGTTAGATTAAGGGAGAGCAACGGCTCGGTGGTGCAGTTCAATAAATCGGTGATCCTCCGTCCAAAGGAGCTTGATATCGAGACGAATGTGTACACCTTAGAACGTGATATCAAATACACCATCCTAGAGAAACCGAAGCACGGCCTGCTGCTCAAGTACACACGAGAAACGAGTACATTTACCGAGGATGACCTACGTCAAAGTGCAGTGTCTTATAAGCATCTTGGAGGCTCTCTGATCGATGACGAGTTCCGGTTCAAGGTGTCGACGAAGGGCGCCGAAACAAACGGCATCTTCATCATCAAGGTCTTCCCAGAGAGCTATTGGCAACCGCTGATCATCAAGAGTAACAAGACCATGTTCGTAGAAGAGGCCACTAGTATATTGCTCAGCAGGAAGAGCCTGGAGATCATGCACCCCAACATCCCGGCTAACCAGATCATCTATATTCTAAAGGAGTGGCCACAGAATGGCTATCTAGAGCTACAAATCCACGACGACCATGTGGAGGAAGCTCGTGAGGATTACACCGGCACCGCAGTGAAACAGTTCGATCAGAGCCTGGTGAACGAGGGCCGAGTGTTTTACGTGCAATCCGTGATGAATCAGACCAACGACCGATTCGTCGTCGACGTTACCAATGGCATCCTCTGGATGCGAGACCTCAGCGTGAACTTTGTCATTATTCCCGAGAAACTCTATGTCGAATCCAGAGAGATTTCAGTTGTCGAAGGGAAGAACGCTGTCCTGCAGGAGACAGATTTCTCTGTGATAACGCCTTACTACTACGGCAAAGTGACCGATTACCGGATCACTGAGAAGCCAAAGCACGGAGTGATCATCGACTCAACGAAGAACTCGCCAGTGAAGAAGTTCTCCCAGAAGCATTTGGCCGCTGGAGTCATTCTCTACAGACACAACGGCGATGAGGCCGCCAGGGATTCCTTTAAGATGGTCGTCACTGCCAATGATAAGACCAGTGAACCCTTCGACGTTTGGATCAGTGTCCAGCCAGTCAATGACGAGTTGCCTGTATTAGTGAATAAAACGGTTCTCAATGTCTGGCAAGGGGGATCGATCGTCATCACTCCTGACCACTTGGCAGCGATTGATAATGATACTGAGCCACGAAATCTAATGTTCAACGTGACTGGTGTTAGAAATGGTTACATTTCAACGAAATCTCTGCCGGATTTAGATATTTATAACTTCACACAGGAGGACATCAACCAATCGAAGATCATCTTTACTCATTCCAGTAAGTTGCCAGTTAATTAAGTAGTACTACATCTTTAATATTTTAAATATATCTGTTCTTATTACCTTAGACGGTTCGGACGCCGAATTTAATTTCGTACTGAACGATGGGGTCCACACAAGCGAACTTTACACGATCCATGTGGCGAGCAGGCCAGTTCACATAGTTATAGAGGAGAATCATCCACTCAATGTGTTTCCACTAACGCGAAAATTGATCACGAATAAACTGCTACTAACGAGCTGTTCGGACGAATTGAGAGACGTGAAGTACAGCCTGCGAAACGGGCCGCAGCTGGGCAAGATCATTATGGAGAGCAGCGATGGTGTCTGGATGAGGGTGGATCGATTTACTCAAAGGGACATCAACGAGAGTCGGGTGTTTTACGAGCACACCAAACGCTTTGCCGACCTCACAGCCAACGACTCCTTTACCTTCGATGTCGAGGCCCATTTCACTGAAACCTTGCAGAATCAGGTGAGAGATATGCTCTCTCAGGTCGTCGAACTTTAACCTTTAACGCTTTGACATTGAGAAGTTAGATAACAAACCCGTTTACTTGCAGGTATTCCAAATAGACATCTCTGTCTCGAGTGGTGGCCTCGACAGATATATTACTGTGAGAACTGTGAGGGTAGAAGAGGGCGGTTCAGCACAAGTCATCATGAATATCAGTGGCATCATCTCGTTTCTCCAGAGTCACGCTGGTATCGAAAATCCTGTGGTCTTATCAAGACTCACAAGTCAGCCTAGTCACGGACATGTAATGATCCTGCCTGACCTGAATGTCACGACGTTCTCGCAGCCCCAAATCGAGGGTGGGAAGATCGCTTACTATCACGACCACTCGGACACGCTTGAGGATCGAATCAACTTCTCCCTCTACCTCACCCCTGGTCACATTTTACTTTGTAACACGAGCATCCCTGTGACCGTTGAACCAGTCAACGACGAACCCTTCAAGCTGGTCACCAATGCACCCTACATCACTGTTGTACAGAATCAAAACCAGACCATCACCAGGGAGAATCTTCTTACGAATGATCCTGACACACCACCCGAAGAAATTATGTACGACGTCATATCTGGGCCTACGTATGGTAGATTATTGTTACTGCCCTTTGATCAGAATATCTCAGAAGTGAGACAAGTGAATAAGTTCACCCAGCTCGATGTTGACTCCAACAGACTTGTTTATGAACATAATGGACCTCTTCAAGCAGCCTCCTTCTATTTTCGTGTCTGGGATGGCAGGTTCAATCCTACCTACACTGTTTTCAACGTTCACGTACTGCCAATTAAACTCAACATCACTGTTCCTAGTCCTGTCAACTTGCAACAAGGCTCAAACGTGGCCCTCATCACGGAAAATAATGTGAAACTAGACACAAACGCCCGCCAGGATCTTGTTACCTACGAAATCACTGCGAATCCAAAGTTCGGAGTGCTTTATGTGCGAGAGGGTGCTGCTGCAACCTTCAAGCAGACTGATTTGTTATCGAAGAGCGTCATGTTTATGCAGACAGACATGACTATGTCGAATGACAGTCTTGAACTCACAGCAAAACTGAGTGGTTTCGAACAAAGGCACATAAGAATTGAAATTCGAGTGGTACCCTTGATGATCATGAATCCCATGATAGCTCTGGCTGGAGAAAAAAATCGCATCACGCTGCAATACATGGATGCAACTCCTTTAGCTAAGCTGACTAGTAGCAACCCCATTTACACTATTCTTCGTAAACCAAAGTTTGGCAAAATAAAGAGAATCATTCGGAGTTCTACCTCTTCTGGGGAGAAAAGAGGTACACGTGAGAAAGAAGTGTCGAGATTTTCGCACCAGGAAATCGTCTCTGGAGTGATATTCATAGTGTGCAGAAAAATTCCCAGCATGGAATATGAAGGAGTTCCAGATAGTTTTAAGTTCTCACTGGCTGCTTCGATCTTCCAACCAGCAGTGACTGAATTCGAATTCAGGGTGAAATTGGACGGCGACGAATACAACATGACTCTAGGGGGTCCCATGGATCCAGTGGGTCACGAGGGTGAAATGGCAATAGCACCGAATATGAGCAATGATTATCTGCTTATTCTGGGCATGTTATTTGGGGTCTTTCTACTGGGGGTCGTGGTGATCATCACCATCAGATGCAGGCACAACAGATACAAGCATACTGAAGTGGAGAAGCCAGAAACGACCCCTGCAGTTGGAGTAATGCCCCTTCCTCGACCCCCTGATCATCTGATGCCAACGACACCACACCTCAAACGATTCGCCAATGATCATAACAGTGTGACTGCGAGCACTCCACTGCCAGTGCTACCAACAATGACCTCTACTCTGCCTCAATGCAAGGTCATACCCTTGAGCCCATTGGAAAGCATGACAGGCTCGGAAGTGGACGTCTCATCGAGGTATCCTTATGGAATGCCTGATGGAGACGAATGGAGCAGCTTCGACACTTCCGAGCTGCCCTGCCAATCGGCCACCGCCCAGAGGACCAACAATAATCCTTTACTACGAAGAAATCAGTATTGGGTCTAGCAAAAGGCGACCGGCTCGCCTTACGAGCGAAACCGGCCATAGCACAACATCCGAGAGACTGCGCTTGTTTCTTAGGAGTGTCGAGGGACGACTATCAGCTGTAGTGCGCTCCCAATGTGCCTAAAGATGACTCCAGGGAACCGTGAATTTTCACTACTTTTTACGGACTCGGCAGCAGTCGGCGCCCGAATCCCATGACTGAATCGGAGTTTCTATCAGTGCTCGAAGGGTCGATGGACTATGCTCGCCAACGAGCCAATCACACTGCGCTGTTTTGTGCAGCACTAGCCTAATTAGGAGAATATACAACTAAAGGCGAAAGGTCAGAGATACTAGAATGTGCCTAAGGGATACTGAGTCTAGTGAACTGCTCGATACTTTTATGCTATCGTTTTTTACTGTCTATCGGTGCCGCTTCTCTCGCTCTTTCTCTACCTCGGCCGTACTCGTCGATCAGTATCTTTGTACTCTTTCGGTGCTAGCACGATATACTAATGGGGTTGATCGTTTCCTCATTCGATTCTCAATGCCAGGAGTACTTTGACAACGCTGAACAGCGTCCACTACTATTTGTACTTCATGGGGGAGTCGCATTGGACTTTCGCGTCTGATACTTAAGAGTGACCTTAATTAACGACGACTTTCTTGTATTCTAACTGTGAACGTCGCAATGGGGACGACCCACTCACATGAATGTTAATATTTAGCGAAAGACGAGTATTACGCGTACATGTACACGTATACATATTATATGTGTGTCATATAGGGGGCGAGTTGTATATCATAGATATAATATGTATATACACACGGGGAGACAGACACTCCTAATCTAGAGAATATACTGTTTCACCAACTCACAGCATATGCATTAATTGATAGTCCTCTCGAGATAAGGGCGACGACTTTTTTAACGAAGGGACGCGTGCATTCTTTAATGAATATGCTAAAAACGAACAGTTAGGCTTTTTTACGATCCCCCCACTCCCCAATCAAGGAACCCGAAGTGAACCGATCCGAGTGCCAAACTTCTATAACGTGTAATATATAGTTATATAGGAATGTATTTTCCCTGCCGACTGAATGCATTACTCTTGTAATTCAATAAACTGAATGTGCGATGTTATTTAAACAAGCATCCCAGTAATTCTTTTTCCGTTTTAATCACGTCGGATGTTGATCGAAGGTATGCCGAGCAAATATCGTTTAATGGGTAAATAGATAAATAACCACTTACCCCGGTCAACAGAGTTCATCATCACAAACATTCGCATTGCTCCATTTGGCCTGATGATTTACCACTTGGAATTAGGTACTGTATTATCGACAGCACAGACCCCTAGTGACATCCAACGCTTACTGCACAACATGTATACACAGTCATCATTGTCAGGAACATGATGAAAACATCAAAGATGTCAACAAGACAAATTTCGGTTCCTATTGTAATATGCTGCGGCATATTCTGGCCCTTCCATACAATTTGAGAATCGTCCCAGTAATGAAGACATGTTTACCTTCCAAGTAGGCCATGATCATTACTGGCAATTTCCAAGAGAGTCCAAATCCAATAGATAGAGCAGGTATAGAATATACTTTGTACTCAAAAGCTGCATGTATTCTGCATATTTCTTCCTTTATATATTCTTTTAAATACATACACATCTATGTAACAACTCATAGGATAGATGAACTGACATTTGCAGCCTGTGTCTTATTTACTGTTATATTAAATATTCTTGGGTTGTATTCATTATAATTAATGAAATGGCCCAAATGTGAGTTTAGAATTTTATGTAGCCACAAATGGCTCATCTACCCTGCAATATATTTTCCCATAATCTGTATGGAAAAAATTGATTTCTTAAAAGCTATCATCATCCTCTGGAGGAGAACTTGTTGATTGAGAGCAGCATGCCAAAATGGATGGTGATGCTCTCAATTGAGTCAAGGATTGATAAGGCTGTTTAGCAGATGCTGGTGGAGAATCATATTTGCCTAATTGTGCTTCACACAAAGTTGTGTTAATTATATGTTGTACTACCACTCTGGCATGGTGTGTGTTCAAATTTCTCAACTTGATTGCTAATTGCTCCCCGAATAATGAGAATTCATCTTTTGTTTCACTCTGGCTATAAATATTCTTCATCACAGCATATGCCTCGCCGTCATAGGTGTCTTCTAGTTTGGTGATTTTCCTAGAGAAATGTGCAGGCGAGTCTATTCTCTCAGATCTTCCTGCTGACTCGCTTGTCTCCTGCTCTTCTGAATCCTGTAAAAGAAATATATATATATGATGGCACAAGTAGTTAAATTATTTGATTGATAATTGTCTGTATTTAATTGATGTTATTAAATATTGGAAACTGTGGCAAAAGGAACCAATTATGCAATTCTCGTTTACGAAAATTTATTTGCAAATAAATCTTAATTCCAGCAATTTCGTTCTACTCACATCATTATCTTGAGAATTTTCCGTGTCCCTGCGTTTGCGTGATTGGGTTTTATCCTTCAAAAAGCTCAAGCTTTCGAAAGCGAACCACTTACTTTTGTAGTTCCCCTCGCCACCACAGCCGGATTTCTTTTCTTTTTGCTTTTTCAATTCCCGAGAGTAGTGGCAACGCATATTTCTAATTTTCCTCTCAACTTCTTCCTTCTCCTCGCCCATGAATTTTGAAATTTCGGCCAAAGCTTCATTCCTGACATAATATTTTTTCCAATCGTGAGAAATTACAAGTAACTTCGAAGTATTATTTCTGCGAGACTTCCCGCCATTTGACTGACTTAAACGAATTTATCTTTCATATTCCATGATGCTTACAAAAGTTCCTTATTTTTTTCGGATCCCTAAATCTATATGTTATAAAATGTGTGTTGATTTTTATTATTATGTTAGCACCAGCGCGCTCAAACCCCCCAGATATTCAAAGGTTCAAAAGCGAACAGTTCTTGTACTTTTATTAAAGAGTTATTAATCATTATTAACTTACTCCACGAAATGTGGAAGGAGCTTTAAAACACTCATTCGACTTACCTTTTATTCCTATCTTTGTAATCAAGAAATTTCGGATTCCACAACACAGGATATTTTCGGAACATATCGATGAGGAGGAGGACTTTTTCTTTGGACCACTCCATCATAAATGAACATCAAGTTCGATGACACGATGGACTTTCAAAGAAACCTTGACTTTGATTGAATCACTCCTGTAGGAGTTTCTGGGTTACGAATGTCCTTGCTATGGCATGCAGCATTCCTGAATTATCAAAAGCAATGCCAGTTGGCCTCCACAGGTTCACAGTCTTCTGTGTGCCATGTGGCAAAGGCCACGTGATTTTGTGAATGACTTTGGCCTGGCGTTGTGACGCGAAATGCCAATCGGCAAAGCCAGAAGAAAGCACAACACGCACAGAATGGCCACTGCCACCACGTGACCTCCTCTCAACTACTACAGCACCCTCTCTTTGGAATCACCAAGTTAAATATTCAGGGAATAACTTTCAATATTTTAAGTCTCTCCTGAGACTAAACCAGCACAGTAGTTTCGATCACGATTGGAACGATGCTGGAAGTTCAAGATGAAATACAACAAGCATTTAATTTGTACGTCAAATGCTCGTGCATCCTCATTCTGAAGATGAACCTGTTGAGTTGGTTTACCGGTCGAATTCGTGTCGAGGAACAGGTAAGATTGATACAGAAAATGAAAATAGGTAAATATTGATTGGGATTTATTGGACAGGTCATTCACAGCGAAGAAGATAGAATGTGGATGAAGCCTGGAACCAACGTAATATTGTCCGTTGACGGAGATGGACACACTCGTGTAAAACGCATACGAGAATTACATCTTCATGATCTGGCAACCATTCTTCCTTTCGTCATTCTTGTACCCATTTGGTTGTCGACACTACCGTCGCCAGGCTTGGCTGATTTATTAATCTACTGTTTCACAGTTAGCAATATTTGTTACACTTTATTTGCCTTGGATGTAATAAAGGTTTCCCCTTTCTGTCAATGGCCACCATATATTTGCGCAATCTCTGTTCTGCTTTACATTAACTTAATGACAATAATTCTTTATTGGCCGTCGTTGACACTTTGAAAGCACAATTATACTTCTTCAATAAAACTTATGAACTCACTACACTGGACGCACTGTTAAATGTTTGTTTGAAACTTCAAGTAAAATAGTCTGAATGATCGATGCTAACCAATCGATTTAGTATTCGTGACTTAGTTCGTTTGCTTATGTTCGGCTAGGGCAAAATTAGCGGGAAAATCATCGACTAATTTCGGCAATCATCGTTTTTGGCTGACTTCAGATATGTTGAATAATCAGGGGCGCCAATAGTCGAGTAGGTCACGTGGTACCAATTTTTGTACTACAGTGTTAACTGTATTATTTTAGTGACAAGTTTATGTGACGTTAGGAGTAAGGGTTAGATGCCGGCGTGTTCATCGTAACGGCAAATAAACGCAACAACACAATGCGTGAGAACTTTCCTTGCTCTTCAATACTCCGGAATCTTCAGTTGAACATTAGCATTAAGTCTTAACATAAACACGTGGGAATCCTTCGATAAAATGGAGGTTGCGCCAATGGGGAACATGCCGTGAGTTCAAATTATTTTGTACAATCGCAATAGATAATCATCGTCTTGGTATGAAAGCAAAGTCAGTTGATTTTAATGCGAAAAATGTTACTACCGAAACAGCTACTGCAAAGGGTTGTGGTCTGTTATATCCGGAACCACTTGCCGTTGTGGGAAGGATTTGGTCGAGGACGAAATAAAGAATGCAAGAACATTGCTCAAGGATGGACTCGAATTCTTCAAACCGTACTCTGAAACTTCTCTAGAAACCATATCAAAGAGCAATCCTCCAGCAAGGATGTATGATTTGATTAGCAAACTTGCTCCGCTTCTTGTAAGGAAACTTGTACAAACACCGTGTTACACTTACCAGTATACTATCAAAGAATGTGGAGTGATTCAAGGAAATTTCGTTTGTAGAACTTAGATGCGACTATCACCTGGGATTTGGTATGCAACTTTATGCTCTATGAGTACAGGAACTGTGCCGAAACATTTGCATCACAGCTGACGGATCTTACTAACATGAAAATATTGATTGACGATATTTGGAACTTCTATTACTCCGAGAGAATCACATTGATAAAGTGCCTTAAGTTGATGGTGGAATATAAGGATAATGAGAACCACCCAAACAGAAAAGAATTCCTTAAATTCTTTGATGAAGTACTACTTGGAAACCTGCTTGACTCAATAAGGAAGCAGATTGAAGCTCTAAAATTTATAAATCCACCAGTGCGGTCCCAGTTATGTTCAGAAGAGTATCTTCACAGATTGTACAATAGTAGTTTGGTTGAAATGCGTGAATTGCTGCATGTTTTGACTGTCATTATCAATGATATACATATAGAAGATATAGAGTTTGTGAAGCTCTATGGCAGTGTTGGGGTAAATAAGTTTTGAAAGGGTTCATTTATTCTCTGGGTTTATATATTTAAGCATTTTATCATTCAATCCTCATGTGTTAATATCCAGGGTGAGCCAAGAAGATTAGCTAGCACAAGAAGTCATGAGGACAAAGAAGCCATAACAAGAAAGATTGATGATATTCATCACAGTCAAACAGCTCTATTATTAGTTGCATTGGATGTTAGAAAGCAGTAAGTATTTTACTGTACCAGAAATAAATATTTCAGAAAAGTATGATGTGAATCTGTGAATGTATTCTTTACAGTACTAAAATGGAGGATTGGGTTAGCAGTGTGAGAAATAACATTCAAGAAACATTTGAGCACAAGTGCATTCGTGACTGCAGTTACCAAGACGGTCCACTTTTTCTCTCATGGATGTTGGCGAATTATGCGATCGACACAGAAAATGTCGATATTCTCAATCGATTCAAGCCCTTTGGTGTCAAAGCGATCCAACTGGATGTCTTTCGCTACCTGCGCGACCTTATGAATAGCGAAATGATAGGCGAGGAGACTCATTATAGTACGATCGTGCGAGAGAGTGTTTACAATCTTTTCACACTTGTCTGCACATTCGTCGACGAGGAGAAGCTAAGTTCGTTGAGTGGAGTTTTCGAGGCAGTCGCTGCCACTCTACAATTCTCGGATTCAGCAACGAGATTTTGGAGCGAACGAGAGGACGGTCTCTGGCTGGTTTACAAAGCAGCAGCCGAATGGTATCCATACAGATTCGAACCCTTCACGAGCATTGCCATTGGATTAGCGTCGGCTTCTTTATCAAGCGCCAAGAAAATTGTTGAGGAACTGGATAATTTAGAATCATTGACACTCGAAGTACAACGACAGCGAGAGCCCAACAGATCTTACAAACCCTTCGAACGAGAATGCACTCTACACAAGAACAATTACACCATATCAGAGGAAGCAGTCCGTGAAAGTCTATTAGTGTTGTCAAGTGAAAGAGAAGTAGTGATATTTCGGCAAAAAGCGAACTACTGGGATGCTGTCCACCACAAAATAGAACAACTCTTCTCTCAAGCAGGTGGTGGTCTAATGAACATCAGTGGAGTGAAGACAAGCTTGCCTGAAGATGTAAAGCAAGCTTTAAAACTTCTAGAACGCCTTTTGGGAACTGATATTGATATTCCTCAAAGTATGGTAATTCCAACTGAATTAATCTTTGAGATTATTAATCGATTTTCTTATCCAATGCTTCCACCTACCATTTACAATATTATTGCCATTTGCTTGAGTATATCGTCGAAGTTAGTGTTGAAATATCCAGAGGATATTCTCTCTCGGATGCGAGCTGGTGTGTATCCACGATTTAACAATTGGTATCAGAAAGTCCTGGACTTTGCAGAGGCTGTTTCGTTCGATGGTGCATTAATAGCATCTTGGCTCTCTGGTATAGAGACAATTGCTCACTCTTATCCAATCCTGGGTGCTTACCTCGACACACTATCGAACTATCTGATCGTAAAGCATAGCAAGGAAGCCATGTACGCTGTAGAAATACCGGGCATGGTCTTTTTACTGCAGGGTGTACTGCCTAAGCTCGATTCATGGTACTTTCATTCAGAACGAGAAAGGATTGATCTTTGGTTCAAGAGTATGTTGTGCCTACATCGTGCCCTTGACTCGACTTTACCCAAAGGCGATATACGCCACGAGCTGCAGCTAGTAGTAGCTTACAGTCTTTTGTACTTGGAGCCACGACACGCTTTGTTGAAATTAATCAGAACAGGTGAGCGTGTACTTCACAACAAGATGATCGCTGAGAGCGACTGGATCAGTGGAAAGGGCTTCAAAGCCACTCGAAGTGTGCAACTGGCATTGTCTGTTGTCAATAGACTACTCATGTTCAGAAAATCTCTCGGCCTCGAAATAGGTGATAGATCACCGTTGGAAGTGGCTCTTTATTCTTCACCCCGAGTACCAAATGGTCTTTTAATTGTGCCAACAATTGTTAATTATTTGTATGTATGGTTCAGTCCGTCTTTACAAGCGATGGCTGTTAAACTGTTGAAGAAGTTCGCCGAGGGATTCTCGATGTCTCTTCTAGTTTGCATGGGAATGGATGGAACTGCAATAAGAGAGACATTCGCATCAAGACTAATGTCACCCACTTGTGCGGTTGAGGTGAAAGTGGCCATTCTCGAGCTGGTTGCAGTTTGCCTCGAGAAGCAGCCAGGTCTCACAGAAGCCCTCTTCAATATCATGCACCAGGCAGAACGTAAAAGAGTGTTTCCTCGCCCTGTAGACGAGTTCCTCACAGAAGGCTGCAGTCAGTTTCTCGAATTGTACTTGCAACGAATTTATAAGGAAGAGGACATTGTCTTCGATCGTCTCTACGACAGCACTATGACGTTACTGCGAGCTATGTGGTACCACAGGAATGAAATACTTGTCAACTTCTTCAGGAAGCAGGATAAATTCTGGAGCCAGTTATATGCGCCCCTCTTTCGACAATTGGTACCAAAGGCGAAAGGCTACTCACAACTGTTAGACGTTATTTCGTTAGAGTTATTCAAGAGTCCACTACTCGAAGAGAATTTCTTGACGAACCTCAAGAAACTAATGGATAAATCAAAGGATTATTGGAAGAACCTGGCAATGTACGTGTTGGATGGTGCAGCAGGATCTAATCAACAAAGTGCTTTAAATACTTCGCCAAAGGGAGATCGAACTACAATCAGTCCACTGTACGAGACAAATCTTGAATCGTGGTACAATTTCATAGTGACACTTACAGATGAAAGAATTGCAAAGAATTATCCAATTAATGTCTCGCAAGCACAGCTTATTACCCAACTGGCATTGGATTCGTTATTACAACGAGTGAAAGAGTTCGATGAAAATATCAATGGTAAAATTCCAATGTTACTTGCCTCTTTATCGCTTCGATGTGTTACTTCTTGGAAGCAGATGTGTGTTGGTGATTCGAGGCTCTTTAAAACACGCCTCACCCAATTGACACAGGAAATCGGACAGTGTTATCGTAACTACGGCAAATCAATGCGCCAAACGCTCATTTCCCTGCTCCTGGGCTGTGTGCAGCTTGTGAAGAGCACTTTGTCCGACGACAGTGCCAGTCTCGAATATCTCCTGGCGCAATCATGTACCATAGCGTGCAGCGAACTGGAGGAATTAAAAGAAGCAGCCGTTCGTTCCGAACGAAGAAAGCAGGAAGCTAATATAGATCGAAGGGCGGAAACCAAAGGTTCGATTAGTGCAGAAAGTGCACAAAAGAGTGAATCTGAAAACACAACGGAGACGCTTCGTGGAATTCGGGAAAGTTTGCCTGCGACACTGGCAGTTTCCCTAGTAACACAACTTTTACGTTCGTACGTCGAACGACACACAAGTTTGAAGATCTATCGCAAAGCATGTTGTATACAACTCCAGCAGATGATACCAGAGCTAATGGCATGTGTGGGTGTCAGTCTTCAGAAGTATCCTTACATGAAGTTCAGTATTGCTGCACTGAACTTGCTCAGTCTAATAGCACGTTCACCATATGCACTTCACCCACTAAATGAGAACGATATAGCCAAATTGTGGCTGCAATTAACACCACCTGCAGACTTGGGAAACAGTATGCTCGACTCTCTCTATGATGATTGCACAAATGGACTGTGGCGGTGCCAGGACTGGTGGCCCCTTTATACCCTTGGCCTGGAGTTCCTCATAGGTCTCATCACCAGTGAGATGCCGACTGTTTACATGAAAGCAATAATTACTTTCTTAACGTCTCATGAACAGCAGCTGATGGTTGTGTCAACATTACTTCGCCACACAGCTGATCTTGTAGCTGCTGACTTGATACAAACATTCGTTGCTTTCATTCACACCATGGCTACAAAGGCATCTGTTTGGAACGCTATACGACCAAACTTACGAGAGACATTGATCAAATGTTTATACTTAACTTACGACAGTACCGTCAATTTGCTTCTTAGGCCTCGAATTCTCAAGTTCATCATCGACGGCATAAGTGTTGAGAGTGCAGAAGAACTTGAATCATGTGACGAACGACTGCCCAGTGGTGAACTGAAACTTCTAGTGAACAAACTAATTGTTATCAATACGACCTGTGCTTTATGCTTCGTTCACTTCTCACCAAGGCTGAATACTCTTGTGGACACAATTTATACTCAAGATTTTTGGTACACCCCAATGGCAGAAATGAATTTTGGACCACCACAGATGAGCATGAGCTCAGGACCAAGATTGACCTATGGAACTATCATCAGTGCAACACAACTATTCACTCAAGCTCTTCATTCTCGCTCTCAGACAACATCCACATCAGTAACACCTTCGTCAAGTTCATCCACCCAAGTGGATAAAGCTGACTCCGCAAGAAAAGAGTGGGAACGAGCAGCACCTGAGAATGTTAGAGGAATGCACACAACGAAGGACTTAAGGAGAATCATCCATGCAGCATCTGCTTCTACTTCAAGATCAGCACCTACCAACACCAGTGGTGATTTTCTTGGATACGTGAGTGGTTTGGATGTCACTGTGCCACTGTTGAGTAGTCCGAGATTAGTGCGACGGCCATATGATCCCCTCATTTGTGAGAATACTATTTTATCTCGAGCAACTGCACTGACCAGTAGCAGGCACGTAACGAAAACAGCTGGATCTACTGCAGCAACTGGAACCACTGGCAGTAGTGGTAGTGCACTTATTGCTGGCGATAATAGTCCAGTAATTGCGAAGAGCCAAAAGTTCAATGAACCCTGGTTCGAATCGATGGATGAAAATAATACACGTCTGGCATTGGAAATCAACTTGGTCCTTATACTCTGCCAGGCCTTGGAAGGTGTGAAGAGTCCTAGACTCGCTTTACGAGATCGTCAACTCATAGCACGTGAAACAGCAACGGAATTGGGTGTTTTCTTTGACTTCCTGGAGCACAAAGGCACGCCAGATATTTGGCAGGTGAAAGGTAGTCTGCTCGATGCGGATGCGAAGAGTGTGAGAACGATACACGAGGCAAATGACGGCAGCGATCTGATACTGCCAGCAAGACTAAAGGCAAACTCAACGATCGACAAAGCACCTGTATGTTCAACGCATCAAAGTAGTCCTTCGAGAAACGAAACTAGCACAGAAGAGCGACTGAAAGATAATGTCCTCACAACCGGAACGTTCTCGACTAATATAAGCAGCGTCCAATTCCTTCCATTAATGGGAAAATTACTAAAAACTGTTGTTGAGTCACTGGATTCAGCCCAGTTTCGATAGCATTGAACGAAGAGCAATGAAAGCAGTTTATCTAACATTTGCTGTGCAAGTGTAAACATTTTGCCCAAACACGATTTCCAGTATTCTTTGTCAATACTGCTAAGTTTTGTACAATAGGTAAAGGAGGAATGGAGAGAGTGAAAATTTGGCTGTCTTTATGCAAAATTATTACCTTTTTAATAATAAACGTTTTAGATTAATTGATCTACAAGATTTGGAACCTTTTCTGCTTTGTGAGTAACTAGCACTTTCAAACCATTCATATCGTATTATAAGCGGTGTATGTGTGTGTGTATAAGCTTTAAAATGTTATTTGATCTCGATCGCTTTACAGGCCAGTTATCTTCCGGGGAGTAATTATTCTCGTACGATTTTAAATGATTGTCAAAATTCATTAAAATACAATCTATAGCGAACACAGTAAAGTTTCTTGCTCGGCAGCGTCAAATATCAGAGGCTGTATGGTTAAGTACGTCGAAATAAGTCAAGACAAATTTCCAGAGAATTTCATTTAATCCAATCATCAGTTGGAAGAATCTTTAAGATCTTAGCTTACTCGAATCAAATTTACAAATCGCATGGCGGGATTGCGGTTTTTCCGCATTGACGCTTTTAATATATTAACACACTTGAACGAACGCGTGTGTGTAAGGTAATCTAGTGACCAATTTGTATAAATTTGTGCCCAACGACACATTCGCAACACATCCTCCTGGCTAATTGTTCCCAAAGGAACAATACCGCCTTCGTACATTCAGTAAATTTTCATTTTCAACAACACAGTCTCTATTCAAATACGTGCAAAATTCTATTTTCGAAAGAGTGAAACTTAACTTTCGTGATATCTGTCTATGTAGTAACAATAGTTGTTGTTCAAGAGGAGACAGTGAAGGGGAAAGGGAAAGCGATAAATCTAGAATAAGTTTCTCATCCATGTACGACGTTACAGACGCGCAATCGCTGTCACCACCACTATCACTATCATCGACCAGTTCCACCCCAGTTCTTTTGCTCGGCGAAAGATCTTTCCAAACATTGTTAAAGTTCGCAGTGTCCTTTCGCCAATCGGCAATGTATATCGCGCACTCACGCTAACGACAATTGATAGTTCATTCGTATTACGATAGAGTAGAAAAATATAATTCGTGATATTAACGAATATTATGCATTACGACGACGACAACGATGACAGTAATAACGTGGACGCCGCGTTGTGCACAACGTGACGCAACGCCGGCGATTTTCGCCACCGGTGCCCGTCGAGCTGCGTAACAACCGAATCTGGAGTTAAACGCTAAGGTGGTAAATGTGGTAAAATGTTCTCCGGTGATGGCGAGTCCTGCGACTCGTTGCTCCTCGACGTTGGTGGCAGTCGTTGGTGGTATAAATTGTTAGCTGTGCTAACATTTGAATTGGAACTACTGGTAAGGGTAGTAGCTGTGCCCACTGGCGCGGTTGATGCTGTCGATGGCGTAGCCGTCGTCGCATTTATCGTGATAGTCGTAATAATAGAAGAGGTAGCGTGAGTTCGAGCGGCAATAGCAGGCCAGCTGTGGGAATTGCTGCAACTTGAATCACTAGTGGCACACTCCGAGGGATTCCGTGGTGAGGGTGAACCGTGACTCGAAGTGGAAAGGGCGTTTGCTGGATTCAAAGATGACGACGATGATGTTACTGGTAAAGAACCAGCGCCCACTGGCGGCGGTGGTGGTGGAGGAGGCGGGAGTGATGGTGGTGGGGGTGCAGTTGTTGGTCCATTCGCATCTGTCGCCAGAGGGTCGATTGCATTTCCATCCCAGGGATCAGCAACTTTTAATTCATCATTGGCAGTTGAGCTGGCATTTGTTCGTTGCCTCTTAGCATCACCGTACAGTAAACAATTGACATTTGGTGAACTGCTACGATCTCGAATCCCCTCTTGCTCCTCGAGAAATCGGTCCATATAGTCCCTGCTTGCGATTCAATCATTCTGTCATACTTCAAACGTCACCGAGCGGCGTGGGGGATTAAAGGCAAGTGCTGAACTGCGTAAACAGTGGAAGGAACACCAAACAGCTTCGGTTTATGCTACAGAACAATTTTGGTAAAGCCAAACCTGACAGAGTATAAAATAGGAAATACAGGAAGCAACAATACAAAGACGAAGCTATTCGGCCAGCACACTGTATACCAGAAATTGCCTTAACATTTCAAACGGAGAAAATACTCACGTGATACCAGGATGCAAGGCATACTTTTTCTTTTCCAAGCGTGCTTTGTACGTGAATATATCATGCCTCTCTGTTTTCTTCCATAGATAATAAAATTGCACTAACTCCCCAACAGATCTCGTTCGAACCTACGTGAAGTGAGATAAGTGTATTACACTACATTCCAATTACGGTGTATCTCGGGACCTTGCTCGTCTTACCAATACACTTGACTCACCTTATTCTTCTGAATAAGATGAAAATCCTTTCCATAGGTACGCAGACCTGACTCAAAATTATGACACTCCTCTTCGGACCAAAGACTCACCGCGTCAGTCGGTGGTACAACGTTCATTCTTCGTCTTCTCAGTGCTTCCTCTAGATTGTAACCGCATTGCAGTAACAAATAAAGTGCCTGTTCGTCATCCCTTATGTGGGAACCTGCTGGTAACGAGCCACCTTTCACCGCGGGAAGTTGAGCTCGCTCTAGAAATTCCTCTGTCTCCTCCTCTGAGATATGACTGGGATCCCAAAGCATTTTGTCCTCATTTTCGTAAGGCAATGCATCATCGTAGCGGCACAGACCTTCCGGTATGGCTGCTTGATAATCACTACCGACCATGATTGTTTTCTTCCACTCCTCCTCGTCAGGACTGTAATCACAGTCGTCTTCCTCTTCCTCGCTCTGCGGGCGTGAAACGCTGCGTAGGAGTCTTGAAGTACCGGTACCGATTCCAGCACCAACTATACTCTCGTCTCCTACTTCCGTTGTACCACCAGCACTCGCACCACCGTTTCTACCGACAGTAGCACTATTGTTTGAGCCGGAGTTCCCTAGTTCCTCAGGTCCTGGAGGGCAACTAGCACTCGCATTTGTAGTCACTGCCGCTGAAGTTCTCGTATTCTCATTGCCTGTACGGCCACTGAGCATCGAACACTCCTCCGCTTCACCGTCTTCGTCCTCGTCATCTTCTTCGTGCAGTCTATGCCTACCAGCAGCGTTCTCAGCGCAAGCTTTCTTTCCTTTCGAGCCAGAACCACTGACCAACGAGGTGGAATCTTTCCCCTTGGCCAGCATTTCTGTATAAAATTGTTTAAGATCCGGCTCGTTGCTAGTTGCGTCGGCCTCGTCGTCGTCGTCGTCGTCGTCGGCATCGTTGTCGCCCTTGTCAGAATATCGCTCCTCTACCTCCGCCTCAGTGCTGCCTGATGGCAGGAGGATTCGGTCGGAGCTGTTGGAATTCTCAGTGGAGGGGTCCCCATATCCATACATCGCGAGCAGGTCTTTCAGTGGCATGTCACCCTCCTGGAAGAAGACAAAGACACCGGTGATCTATCGGCTGTGCTCGATTGACCGGCTAAGTCGAACCTCACTACGAGAACGCACTTTGAGTCCAAAGTGTTGGAGAAACTTATCATAATTGTAATTATTTATGGGCTTGATTTTGTCATTGCACAGTCTTGATCCTAGAATAGTTGGGATCAGAATATTGTTACGTAGTGAACGCTGCCGATATGTGAGCATTACAGCTCGGATACCACAGGGCTATACCTTTTGCAAGTTGGACAACTCGTTGTGAGAATCTTCACTACCTTCTAACGCCTCTTCCTCATCTAGCGTTCGCTCATCATCGAAATCATTTACCATCATTTCTGTTGCTGGACCCATTTCGTAATCCCGATCTGCCCTGGAAAGCCAATGCAATTTATAAGTCAGTCTCCATTGGCAAGCAAGAATGACCCTTTCTCCTAGTGCACAGGGCTCCAAACAAGGGCACATTCACACAATTCGATACAATCATCTCTTTCATACTAACATGTTTGCATGTGTTTCCCTTGTCACCAATTATTGGAGAATGTTCAATTAAACAGTTGTCGTTGAAACATCACTCTACATCAGTATATTGCGACTCCAAAACAAAATTTCTTTTCGGAGTATTTCGCATTATTCTTCGTCTTTTCGACAACTTGAGTGCTGTTGATTCGTTTTTAATGATCCTTACTGATTAGAGTACTTTAGGAAAACTGTTGAATGCTGATGTTCGCCAAACACTCGATTCAACTCGATTCAAGTCGATCGGCGCAACAAATATCGTCCGATTTTGAGCAAAAGTTAACCTCGGCTTCTTTCTTTCTGTGACATTGACGCTCTCCGCTGCGTTCGTGTGCTCACAGAAGAGGCGCATGGACGCCCGAAAGTCCCAACAGCCGCTGCAATAGTTATATAGAACCGCACCGAACCGCACGATAACCTCACTTTAACTTAATCCCAGATCCCTCAGTGTTCTTCTTCTTCTTCGCATTACGATCGATTCTAAACCCACTTCGAGGAAAATTGCCCGCTTCATCGGCTGTTCATTGCGATATCTATGCGATATCTAATCCATTGATGCTATCACTGTTGTGTATCCGCCAACGATAGCAACTCGGTGGATGTGCGTCGTTATTCACGGTAATCATCAGCCTCACTGATCTCGCTTTCCAATCATTGCAAGCGCAATGATGTCTGCCGCTATTTCCCACTGTTTCCCACCACCCAGCAGTAAAACAAAATAAGCCACTGGACGCCCTTACTTCACTATTTATGTTTTCCTCGGCTTTCCGAGATCATCGACACACACATCGCACTGGTATGTATCTATGTATAGTGATTCACTGTCCTACCCCACTTTTTATCACTTTTTATCAAACATATATATGTCATTGTATTCTGTATAATCAAATTTACGATAAAATATTCAATACAATATATAGAACGTAGGAAAAAGTAATAAAATGATTCGTGTAGAATTAAAATTATTCGATAATTTATCATTCTGTATACAGGACTGTATATTTATATTTGGTAGTAGAGGTGAGTGAATCAACCTGTAGATACATGCGCGTTTCATACATCGCTGTTATGCAGTATATGTATAGATAATCAACCCTAGTCGTCATAAAAAAATAAATGGTAATGATTAAGGGAGAACTTATGAAGTATGTGTTTTTATGAAAAATATTAATATATTTCTCGTGTGAAACTTATGTACACATGTAGCAAACATTTAATGGAACCCCAAGAATGCCTTAAATCTTTCCTGAGAACTTGTAGAATTTGTTAAATGTGTCCACTTGTGTCTTGAATATTGCTTGCATAGAAAGTGGCAGTGTTCGAGACAACAAAGCAATACCATGCTGATCACAAACGCTAATTAATTGACTGATACAATTCTGCAAGGATCCCTGTAAATATGATTTGGATTATTTTCGATCTTGACAATTAGATCAATGCAATGTTACCTTAACATAGAATGGTATTGTTGCATCTGCAAAGAGTTCCAATAAATCTGCAATCAAGTATGGTGCCAAACGAAGTAAATCCTTCTTCATTTTAATTAAGGCACCAGTAATCCTATAACGCAGAAGTATAGAGAGAATGAAGAATAATGCATGAAGATCTTCAACGAATTCTATAAAATAGTATTATACTTCTCTATGTTTATTGCGAGGCATTTCAATGCATATTCCGTTGACATATCGACTGAAGTCTTTGATGCCATTGTCACAACCATAATTATTTGCTTATAAAATTGCAACAATATCGATAATCTATCGATAATTAAGCTTGTCCTGTGCCTTACTAAAATACTACACAGGGCTAAAGCATCATCGCATGCAGCAAGTTTAACTTCGTCCACAGATCTCATTCCTAGCTGTAAGGTAGCGTCAACAATATTGCCAGATAAATGCAAATGCTTGGCATTTGCGATATTGCATAGCAGTTTCAGTACAATTAGCCAAGTTTCCTCGGATATATCTAAGCCCTGAACCGCCTCTAACAATTTAACTATTGCTGCGAGGCGCATTTTATTTTTTTCGGAAGACATATCTATCGCCAGTATCGCTTTCCACATTGCTGAGATATTTTTTCCCCTATTTTCTTTCTGTCTTGGATACTTCGATTCATATTTGGCATTGGACAACCTTTCTATCTGCAATACAGAGTCATATTTGGCTCTTTTTAGATCGCAACAAGAGACTCCTCGTTGGTAATACGTACCGACCAGGTGTGTAGTTTTTGCAAAACCTTCGGGAAATCTTCCTTTTCAGTGAATTCTACCAAAGTCAGCAGTAAATTGTTATTTGAGAAATCTAACATACTGCGCCAAAGCCTCATCACAGGAAAATCATAGACATTGAACGTTTTACGGTTTCGTAAGATAATAATGGCCAATTTTGCTAGTGGTTCCATGAATTCGGGAGAAAAATAAAAAATGTGTCTTTCAAAGAATATAGCCATAATAGCATATCTGATGGCCCTTTCCATCCGTATGCAAATGTTCCCAGACGAGAGACTGTATTTAACTACTGCCAGTGTTGCTTCCACATGAGATCTTTCTATCGTTACTCCATCATCCAGATACGGCAAAATTTTGTATGCCAATTCTTCCTCAACTTTCTTGATAGTTTGCCTTTTCTTAGCATTTACCTTGGGTTTAACGTTCTCTATACATTTCATTAGCAGGCACATATCGCTTAAAGAATCGCAATATCTACTGAGTTTTGCTAAACACTTTTCAGAAATTCCCTTTCGAAGCGATAATTCTATTGCAGTCTGGATGAATTCAGGCTTGAAGGATGGACATATATATAATCTTGGCTTCACATATCGACAAACATTGATTCCTGGTCGATCAACTAGATCTTAAAAGAAAATATAACAATTGCAACGCAGAAATGTCGAATGAACTACTTAAGTGGTTCCAGATAGTTTCAAACTGTTTCCATCTACCTGACAATACTGCAAAACATGCGTTGTCATGTTTTTCAATATGCTTAATGAAACTTCGTTGGCAGATGATACATATTATTAAAAATGTAAACGTTCTGACATCACCCGTGAGAAAAGCCAAAGGCAAATTTGATAATAAATTCAACATGGATCGAATCTTCTTTGATGCTGCCTTGGTTATCGAATGACAACCCTTGAAGTTAAATATTTTTCTCACTTCTTTCATGTCTTCCTGAATTTTGTCACATCCATCAAATTCAGCTGCCATCATGTGACCCTATTTTGATTAAAAAAATGTATGAGCATTGCTTAGTATCGTTGATAAACAAGGTAAATTGTATACTCACAACTTTCATGCAGGCAATTGCGTTTTTTTCCGCACCCTCGGGTAAAAATTGTCCTATTTTTATTATTACATTGCACAACAGCAATAAAACAAAACCCCGGCATTCATGTATATGGTCATTTTTCAGTACACCAAGCCAATAGTTATATTTTTCTTTATCTAACATCATCTCATCTAGAAGAAGTGATGCTAATTTCGTCAATTCAGACGCTTTCAAGGAAGAGATTATCTCAGTGTTATGTTGCAACAAGAAAGGCCAGAAATTTTCTATGCCACCTATTAGACCACTGAGCTTTATAGAACAATCAGAGGTAGCACTCTCCAATACTTGTCCTTTGCGTAAAATCAACCTGTTCTGAAATTGTTGCATCTTTACAATAATTCTATTATCTATTGCATTAAAGCACCAGACTTTTTAGGGGGAGAGAGCCTATTTTTGTTCCCTCCTGTTTTCTCTTACCATCATATTTTTTGATTGGTCTGGACCAAAGTTTGCTACTCGTTGTATAAGTTGTTGCCAATGATCCTCTGAAATTGGGAAGTCATTTGACTTTTGTTCCATAATTTTTGGGACATAATATCCAAGGGCTGCCTGAAGTTTACTCCATGATTCCATTGCATTTAAAAGTAGTTCTGTAATAGTTTCATTATAGTTCTGTTGCAAAGCTTTGTCAACTGAAACAGCTAGCATGTTTCCAAGCTCATCCAAAGCATTTATAAATTTTTTATGCCAATCCAATGTTCCTTTATATTCAAAAATGCAGATGCCATTGAAGAAGGCAGCAAGTAATTCCACTGTGGCTTGCATCATTGAAACTTTATCAGCTGTAAAAATAAAAGTCATTGAACTCACAAATTGATTTATATAAAATCTAAATACTCACCAAAATCTTGGGACTCCAACATTTGAATGCAGTCTGTATTTAAATGATAAATTAAAGTCCTCAGAATTACTACAGTTTGAGAACCAGTGATATTATTTGCTGCTTTTGTAAATCTTTCTATGAATTCACTTGGAAAAAATTGTTCCAACTGCAAGTGTGGGCCATCTTCAGCCAAACAACCTCTCAGTGCTATTAACATTTGCGAGGCAAATTTCTCCTCCTTTCTCAGGCGAACACTGGCATCTAAGATTGCCAGAACCAATTCACTCCAACTTGCAGTTCTCTTTTTTAAAAGTATTTTCTTTAAAATGTCTGGATTTTTTCTCTCAATTATCAAGGGATTGAAATAAGCTAGCTGTGTGATCAGCTTCAAGTCACTGTGCATAAGCTTCTCTTGCAACAACATATCATCTATGTTCTTTTGGCAGTATGAAAATAATGTGACATCATTCACTTTGTGATCAAAATCAAATGTTATGTCTTGCATACATTTCAGACAAGCACTCATAACTTTTTTGCTGTGCACTCCAGCAGAATCAACTAGGCCTCGAAATATTGCATCAAGTTTGAAAGTATCATCTTTGAAAAGGCCAATGGCTGCACGAAATACAGAGATAAATACCAACATATTACTCTCAAGATCAGTATTCTCAACATTCTTTTCCATTTTTAGCAACAGCTTTTGATAAGTTTCATCTTTTCCTTCATGGCTTTTACTTTGTGCATTCTTCTTGCCAAATATCAATTGCTGAATACACTTGTGAGTTGCAGTGCCTAATCTGTTTGTATTGTCAAAGCACTTATGATCAACTATCTTGCACAGAGGATACAAAATATTCTCTAAGAATGCAGATTTCAGTTCTTCTTTGGTTGAATAAGAAATCTTATATATCTGAAGAATAGCCTCTACAATATTTATTAAATCTGTGTATATGCTTAAGATCATTCCACCCCGTTCATTAATTTCAGCAATATCTATTCCCTTTGAAAAACTGGTATGCCCTGCTTCACTAAGAATTCTTTTAAAGAACTTGTAGCTACTTGTCAACACAGATTCCACCAAACAAATAAATGCTTTTGTTTCCCTAGCAAAGTACTGTTGCATTGTTGGATTAGATACCAAAAGCTTACAGTACCGCATTAGATTTTCACTAGGTTCTGCTTTAAAATCCAGTAATCTATATTCATTACTCTCTTCTTCTGATTTCTCAGTCAAACTTTGTACAACTATGTCAATGAGTGATTGTTTCACTTGGTCTTTGATATCCAATTGATCTTGCTTCAAGCAGCACTCCAAGGCATTCCAGGCTTCCTGATCATCCAGGCATATTTTACAGAGCCAGTTTAAAATCAAATCTTCCCTTCGAACAAGTGGCAAATCACTGGCGTAAAAAGTATTTTCTGCTAATTTGATACGCTTACGAAGTGGCTCATCATCCGAGTTGAGCCTCTTCAACAATTCTGCAAACACAATTATATGTTTTATGCAAAATAAATACAAGAAACATGGTAAACAGAAATAACAAGCGAAATTCAGTAATGTGTACCTCTCGACAAAGCCATATTGTTAACAGCACAATTTCACACGCAGTCCCAATTAATTATTTACTGGCAATTGTTCATTATGATTGTCAATTAATTGACCTGGTTGATAATTGCACGCAAAACACAGCCGTAGTTCACATTTGGCAATTGAAGGTTTAGTTTACAGCCGGACACGTGCTCTGTGTTACACCGACGAACAGTATATGTGTATTAGTATACTGTTCTGTGATTGGACCACGCATTTGAGCGGCAAGAGTGGTAAGGATGAATAACACTGTTTGATTTTAAAGGAGCTTTATTGTAAATATGTACATTCATACAGATAGCATCTTATAATTTAAAGTATTGCAAGCGCCCTTAAACAGAGTAGACATAAGCTATGCTTCGATGTATATGTATTCAATCAGATATAAACTAATGGACGGATTCGTCGCAGGTATTTACTGCATCGCTATTGTTTAATTGAGAATCAAAATGCGCAGATTCTCCCTTCAAATTCTGATCATAAGGAACTTCGTTTTCACTATCAAATGCTTCGTACTGCTCATATTGTGACTGATTATATTGCTCTTCGCTAACGTAAGCATCTACGTTTCCCATTTCCTCGGGAACTGGTGCATCTATGTCTTGCGGCAGTTCTTGCGCCACTGGATTGTCCGAAGAACTCTTCCCATTATTCCCATTCTCTGGCAGATATTCCTGCACTACGTCAAATAATTTCTCTGCTTCTTTGGGGTCGGAAGTAAACTTTGTTTCTGTTATAGTAACGTATTCCTCGTTGGGTGCTGGTTCATCTTCTGTTGTCAAAGTTTCTGCTATTGAAATTAAATACAATTTCAGCATATAAATAATTTTGTAAAAGCCTGAGATATTGAGGATATATTAAGAAGTACCTTTCGGACTTTCCGCCGACTTCTCAATAATGTGTGTCAAATATTTTATGTTGCTTTGTAGACTGTCAATTTCTTCCCTGTACGAAAATAATGTGGTTACCGATTGATTTTGTGCTCTCGTATGATCTGACGCCAAGAAACTTAGAGTTCAAGCAATATTGAAGAAATCTAGCATACGTTTGGTGAATTATAATATCATAGTGTTGCTATTACTGTGCTGATAGAGGTGTGGCGGGCGCAACTCTTACTTCTTTTTCGGAATGACTTTTACTTTAAGATCAACAGTAACAGTGCGCTTCTTGTTCGAAGAGGACGCAGTTTTTCCAACAGTTGTTACATCTCTCTGAGCGAGCCCCTCTGTCAATACAGAATAGCCCGAATATATAACAGGATAGAGGTGCACTAGTACGTATTCCCTGAACCTGGGCGAAGCTGGATTGATTCGACTAATCTAAAGTAAAGGGAAGCTCTCTCTATGAAGGAACTAAGAAAATTTGCGAAATATGCGGGATCTAGATAGCTCTTAAAGGTTTCCTCTTATAACTAACAATAAGAATATACTTGTGTTTGCGGGTGTTTGCTTCCATACGCTGTGTGAGAGATTGGCATTCAGCCGTCAGCTGAGAGACGATCGTAGCCTGATTATTCAAGACATCTTCTAGACCGGCCACTGTAGCAGCTAGGAAATGCGCGATGTTAATTGGTCAATTTCTCGTAAATTGACTAATCTCTTCTCTGCCCATGTTAGACATAAACTCG
Source organism: Ectemnius continuus (assembly GCA_910591665.1). Lineage (NCBI taxonomy): Eukaryota > Metazoa > Arthropoda > Insecta > Hymenoptera > Crabronidae > Ectemnius > Ectemnius continuus. The sequence goes on from OU342866.1 coordinate 2,439,707, forward strand.
GTATGCCGATTTCCCACACGCGACACATACGCACTTTTGTAACATCAGCAGACAGACAAGTTTCTCGAGACAATATACCTAACATAGGCGTACTCAGGCACCTAGCTTACCATGCTTGCTCTCCAAGTCCATTATCATTGATGTCAGTTCTTTTGGATTCTCACTTCTACTGGAACCATTGTCTGCCTGGTTGCTCTCGTTATTTACCCCTTTACTCATACTAATCTGTAATCACAATTTATAATAATTAAAATAATTAAAGAAGTCTATAAGATAAATGGAAGAAGAAGTACTAATTACTTCTTTCTCGAGTGAAGCTATTTGCTCCAACAATCTCAAGTTCTCTCGTCTACAATGAACTAAATCGGCATCAGATCTTTCGAGACGTTGTTTGTACGAATTGATTTCTGACTGCAGTCTGTTTTGCTCGTGGCGTGCCTGTCTTTCATTTCGCTCGGCTGCCAGTTTTATTCCCAGAACCTCCTGCTCGGTAGCGTCCTTCTCCACAATCGTCTGATTAAGCTCACTTTGCAGGGTTGCTGCAAATTATAACTAATTATTATTCATCTTGGTTTATTGGGATAAAGAAGCTGAACCTTACAGATTTTATTCTGCAACTCTTTTTTGAGATTATCTATAAAGGATTGCTTCTGAGAGAGCTCCCTTCGTAGCTCACTTAGTTCCCTGCGTTGCTTTTCAGATTCCAGTTGGGATTTGTTCGCTGCGTCCCAATGAGATGCTGCATCAGCAGACAATTGTTCGACTTGTTGACTGTATCTGCGTTCGGTCTGCTGCCTCTCATCTGCTATACGTCGGTTTGCTTCTTGTGCAGCGTCTCTCAGTTTCTCATGTTGCCTCTCAAGATCACCCTTTAATCGTCTAATTTCTGCCTCGCACTGGCTTTTTTCAAACTCTATCTGTTGCGCGCTTTCTGTCGCGCGTTTTGCACGCTGCAAAGCCTCGTTCTCTCTATCGCGAGCACTTGACAAAGCTTTCTGAGCATCTTCCAGTTTCAATTCAGTTTCATACTTAACACGTATTGCATGATCCAGCTGGGCTTTTAACTCGGGAGATCCAACATTCGAACAGTTCTCGGATATACGCTTTAAATTCTGCTCGTTCTCCTCTTGTGCTTTTCGCAGTTCGAGCTTGCTCTGAGTCAATTGTGCTTCCAGTTCACTGATTCTTGATTCAAACACTATGCTGGGACCGTCGAGGATACGAGGGTTCTTCTTTTTCTCGAATACTTCTGTTTCTTGAGGATCTGCTTTTTTGCCCTCACAAACTTCGCCATTGATGCTTGAATGTTCATCGAGTGCCGACTTTAGAAAGCCAGCTTTACTTTTATTGTGTAATGCTTCGTTCTCGGCCACTACCTAATAATTTGTGCCGCCACAATTGAGTTAAAATGTGATAGATGGATCGTTATACGAATACCTAGATGAGTGCATACCTCCCTTACTTTGCGGAGTAGATTTGTCAGTTCATCCCGGCAGTACTGGGATTCCCTTTCCAGTTGCTGTATATATTCTTCTTGGCGCTCGATGAATGAAGTTAACTCTGGAGGGATAGATTGAAGATCTGCTGTTGATAATGCTAAATTATTCAATGCTTTTGAAGCATGAATCTTTCTTGCTGGAGAAAAATAAGATCGAGTGAACGGCCTCACATTCCCATCTTTTATACGAGAATTGTCACTTATTATACTGTGATCGTCTGTGTCTTCACCACACTCGCTAATTCTGCAACCCCTTACTTGATTAGATGCATGAAATTGAATTTTGACTTGTGTCCACCTACCCTGTAGTTGTCTTCGGCCCATACGATTCAGCTAGCAAGTATTTCAATTTGGAGACTGCTTCCCTGTATGCCATTTCCGTGTACTCCGCAGTTTTCCTTCTATTGAAATCCATCTTCTCAATTCCATTCACTTTCCTAGGAATTTCAAGAAGCGTTGTCATCGACGGTTGCAATTATCTCTTCCCACAGAGAAGAACTTCAATATCTTACTTATTTTTCAGGCGTTTCATGCGGGCAAAACTTGCCGGATTCACTTGCAAAGAATGCAAGGGAATGTCAGGAAGTCTTGATCGACTGTAGCTTCTTAGGGGAAGACGTGAATGCGTAAAGTAAGCTTCAGGAAAGGATTTGCTGTTGTTGGAAGTAGCGGTGAACCGGCTCGGTCGAGCGTCACTACTATTCGCAGTGAGCATGCTGAGCCCGTTTCTTATCTACTAATAATCAATGCGTTGCGGTTCGTAACTCCGCCTGGCATATTCCCTTTCCCACCCTCGAATCCCGGACTCCACCGTGGAGGTGTGTCAACAGTCGGAGGTCGGGGAAAAAATCGACCTTTCTCCCTTCAGGGGAATCAGGAGGCATACTGTTTGTAGCGCCTGGCAGTGGATCGCGTGCAGTGCTTGCGTTTACCCTCGACAGGGACAGGCACCGTACCATCGCGTGACTTATATTAGCGAAGCTCTCGCTTTACCTTCAAAGAAAGTGGCAAGAGAACGGAGAAGGATAGCATGGCTATTCCATTCCACCAAAGATTCCAAAGCATTGTTTGGCATTCCTATGGAAACCCCGTTGTCACGAGCCCAATCGATACCCCACTATTATGCAATGTCCTTATTGCGAAATGTGATCAATTTTACTATCATTTTCAAGTCTGATTTACTTTTATTCCAATGCTCCTGGCTCTCTCGAGATTCCATAACGTGCGTATATGTCGCCACGCAAAATATTACGTCTCAAACAATATCGTGTCGTAAAATCCCAACACAATCGCTTGAAATTATGCTTAAATGATGTATAAAATATAAAATCTAGAAAGGGGAGACTATCGAACATTCTATGTTCGAAATAGAATATACTCTCATGAAAATATTGCACCCTGTTGCGTACGGTGGCGTACGACGCTTAATAAATGTCATTATCACCGCTTATTAAAGCAAATACTTAATTAATTGACATCCTATTGGATCGAATTTGGCTCGTTTTCTAGATGTTCTTGGGTAAATGAAGGCTGGGGTTGGTCTTCGACGATGTGCTCTGGTGTTAATGTAGTATATGCTGCAATCACATAATTAATTATAGTTTCTCCTTATCCTAAGTCCTCAAAACCAATTGTTAGTCAATACTTACTAGTAGTTGTTGAGAAAGGCTTTATGCACATCATCATCAAAAGGCCGAAAATAGTAGCACCACCGCATGCATAAGCAAGAACATCTCTGTAGTAGCCTGTACAAGAAATGGTGCACCTACTGGAAAGTAAAAAAATAGATTGAGAGATAACAATGCACGTACGACTACGAATTATGCGTGGATGATTGATACTAACAAATACTGGATGAGCATAACAGCTAAACCATTGCTGAGTTTATCACAGAAACTCATAACGCCATAAACAAAAGCACCACTCTCCGTATTCTGTCCAATAAAATCAGCGGTAATGCCCAGACTCGTTACCAACAGGATTGAGCCCGCACAGCCTACGCAATACAATCAGCTTTAGAAATGAAGAACTTCTATCAATATTATGAAACCCGCGTCAATTAGAAAGAAAATGAGTTGCTACCTAATATTATAGAGATTGGATAGATTTGATAGTTTACGTAACTCTCGCCACTACCAAATCGTATCCATGTAGCAGCTGTTAGACTAAGCAAGACCCCGAGCATATACGAAATTTTTCTGCCCAATTTTGTGTTGAGCTTTTCAATAATTAGGGACATCACAAAGCTGCTTAAGAATATGATTAATGGTATCACCGCCAACGAGGTTGCAGGCATGCTCAACGTTTCGTGCAAATAGAGTGGGACATAGATTTGCGAGAGATTCACAAACAACCTTGTGGGCATATATACGCACGCAACTTGATATAAACGGGTGTCTTTTAATAATACTGATATTGTCCTTGTATGCCGACGAAGCGATCCTAAAATATTAACGAGCTTTTTAATCTAAGTTCATTCAATTCCATTTTATTACATTCAATATTACCATTAGCATTATTTGTTGTTCCTTCCTTCACAAAGATATGAAATATAACAGAAGCTATGCTACCAATTCCTAATCCAATATATACAACTTTTTCAAATTTATTTGCATCCGATGGGCCAATCTGGGCATTGGGGTCATCATCACTGTAGATATGCAGCACTGCCCATGTGATGGAATAAACAAGTATATTGGAAAGAACAGTGAAACTATATCTGTTTGATAAATGCTAGAATGATTACTGCCATTCATTATTATCCATAATTTCTGAGGAAGTTTCATATGCCTACCTAATTGCTATGAGTTCTGTTCTCTCATATTCAGTAGGTGTAAGTTCAGGCACTAAAGAGAGATGTGATATCTGCACAGCTGCCCAACCAAATTGAAAGATTACAACAAATGCAGCATAGTATATTAATTGTGCCCATTGGTGGGAAGTGTCACAGCCAACACATGGCGAAAATATAAAGGGAAATGCGAACAGAACACATATAGTACCTGCAGTGTAAAAATAAGAATATGAAGAATGTTTTATGAATAGTATACGAAGGCTAGAAGTATTTGTAGAGTATACCAACCAAGTCCATGCCATGTTTTTCTCCTCCCATGCCTACATAGCCAGAAATTGTCATTCTTGTCTGACTGTATGCCAACAAACGGCGTTGCAATTGCATCTGCTATTTGACCAGTGAGTAATACTACCCCAGCTAATGTGGGATTAAAGCCAAGAACAAGGTGAAAGAATACTAATAGGTACGTGAACCACATAGAAGCACAAATGTCATTCAAGACATGTCCCACACCAAAGGCCAGCTTTAATGAGCGTGGCAGATGCCGTACCATTTCGGTATAATCGTTAGGTATTATTCTATGATCGCCCTCCATTGTTACTGCTTAGATCTTCAGAAGAATAAAAACAATGGCCTCTGTCGGTTGTGTATTAAAAACACCAGATAATACTTCACTCTCTTATCTGAAAGCGGATTAACTGCATCAATAAGGAGGGGATCAATTTCATGTTAAGGAAAGCTAAAAAGATTGTAGCAATACAATTTGAGTTGTTGCTTGTCAAAATCTTGAAATGGAGTACTGAAGGAAATGATAAAAGCATGACCAACTAAATTGCAAAACTGCAGCTAAATCAATATCGAGCCTACTCAATCAACTTTCGATATCAACATTGCAAAAACACTTGCAGTTGTAACTATTGTCATGAATGGTTCATGACAGTCTTTATATCACCATGCCTACATAACTTCTTTTATAACTAAATCATCAGTTGGACGAACGAAACGAACAATGAAAGCAGTAACAGTTAAATAAATAATGTTGCGTGCCTAATCAACATTGCACCAGGCAAGTTTTGGTGACACTAAATAAAGGCATTAGAAAACAACATAACCGCTCATCATTCTATACTGTCACCTGCTCTCCCTCTCTCTTTTTCCAACTAAACGTCCTATCCATGCTATCTGATGCTATCATCTCACCACGGTCACTGCTACTGCGTGCATCATTCTCATGTGACGTTGACGTCTACAATATGTCAGAAAGAGAACGAGCGAGCTGGAGTGAATGAGATGGAATTATCGTGCTTTTAATTGTTACAAACAGTGTAACAATTGATTTTATATATGAACATTCCCCTGAGGTTCAATCCATAACATAGAGTATTGTATACAATAATCAATTAAATGTTTGGTCGGTTTTTTCTACTTTTTCCAACCTTCCCAACCGTTTCGGGGGCTGAAATTTCGTGAAGAATGTTGTCTTGTATCAAGAAAGAAATGACATAAATTCCAGAGCTCTAGCTCAAAATTCATTTTTTCGCAAATTTTTTAAGGCATACCCCTTCAAAAATTTTCGATTTTTCGAAGGTTCTGGGACCGGGACGAACGCTTGATTATTCGATTGCTCGTGTCTCAAAACGGATAAAAAACATCAATGTTGTGAGGGAAATGCCGGAATTCTACCTAAAACACGTTGAAAACCGATCTGGAATATTTCATTTCAACGGTTTTCCCCATGTTTTTTTATCTTCCCGACCTTTCCCGGGGCTGAAACTTTGTAGAAAGTGTTTTTTTACATCGAGGAAGAAGTGGTAAAAATTCCAGAGCTCTAGCTCAAAATTCATTTTTTCGCAAATTTTTTAAGGCATACCCCTTCAAAAATTTTCGATTTTTCGAAGGTTCTGGGACCGGGACGAACGCTTGATTATTCGATTGCTCGTGTCTCAAAACGGATAAAAAACATCAATGTTGTGAGGGAAATGCCGGAATTCTACCTAAAACACGTTGAAAACCGATCTGGAATATTTCATTTCAACGGTTTTCCCCATGTTTTTTTATCTTCCCGACCTTTCCCGGGGCTGAAACTTTGTAGAAAGTGTTTTTTTACATCGAGGAAGAAGTGGTAAAAATTCCAGAGCCCTAGCTCAAAATTCATTTTTTCGCAAATTTTTTAAGGCATACCCCTTCAAAAATTTTCGATTTTTCGAAGGTTCTGGGACCAGGACGAACGCTTGATTTTTCGATTGCTCGTGTCTCAAAACGGATAAAAAACATCAATGTTGTGGGGGAAATGCCGGAATTCTACCTAAAACACGTTGAAAACCGATCTGGAATATTTCATTTCAACGGTTTTCCCCATGTTTTTTTATCTTCCCGACCTTTCCCGGGGCTGAAACTTTGTAGAAAGTGTTTTTTTGTATCGAGAAAGAAGTGGTAAAAATTCCAGAGCCCTAGCTCAAAATTCATTTTTTCGCAAATTTTTTAAGGCATACCCCTTCAAAAATTTTCGATTTTTCGAAGGTTCTGGGACCGGGACGAACGCTTGATTTTTCGATTGCTCGTGTCTCAAAACGGATAAAAAACATCAATGTTGTGGGGGAAATGCCGGAATTCTACCTAAAACACGTTGAAAACCGATCTGGAATATTTCATTTCAACGGTTTTCCCCATGTTTTTTTATCTTCCCGACCTTTCTCGGGGCTGAAATTTTGTAGAAAGTGTTTTTTTGTATCGAGAAAGAAGTGGTAAAAATTCCAGAGCCCTAGCTCAAAATTCATTTTTTCGCAAATTTCTTAGGGTTCCCGAACTTGAAAGAACCATTCTAATTCAGTTACTCTATTTAATTTAGATGGTTTTTCTTATTCTTTTCTCACACGTTAAAACACGTTGAAAACCGATCTGGAATATTTCATTTCAACGGTTTTCCCCATGTTTTTTTATCTTCCCGACCTTTCCCGGGGCTGAAACTTTGTAGAAAGTGTTTTTTTGTATCGAGAAAGAAGTGGTAAAAATTCCAGAGCCCTAGCTCAAAATTCATTTTTTCGCAAATTTTTTAAGGCATACCCCTTCAAAAATTTTCGATTTTTCGAAGGTTCTGGGACCGGGACGAACGCTTGATTTTTCGATTGCTCGTGTCTCAAAACGGATAAAAAACATCAATGTTGTGGGGGAAATGCCGGAATTCTACCTAAAACACGTTGAAAACCGATCTGGAATATTTCATTTCAACGGTTTTCCCCATGTTTTTTTATCTTCCCGACCTTTCTCGGGGCTGAAATTTTGTAGAAAGTGTTTTTTTGTATCGAGAAAGAAGTGGTAAAAATTCCAGAGCCCTAGCTCAAAATTCATTTTTTCGCAAATTTCTTAGGGTTCCCGAACTTGAAAGAACCATTCTAATTCAGTTACTCTATTTAATTTAGATGGTTTTTCTTATTCTTTTCTCACTTAAACCTGGTCATAGCACTCTCGCACAATTTCTCCGACGATCACGTTTGACTACCGGACGATTTTGCGAGCGGCACTAAACTAACGTAGCATCCAAGATAGGAAAGGCAGGCAAGGGGACACTTAATCACAACTATGATTCATTCGCATGGATAGTTGCATGAATGTTTTGTATACGAAATAGATCGTCGACAGCGATACACATGTTTTAGCATCGAGCAATGCGATAGACAAAGAAATTTAGGAAGAAGATTTTATTAACGATATCGAGTAACGTGGAATAGGGGCTATACAATCACACTTTTTACAATCGGTTGGTCTGTACATAAAACACATAAGATATCTAGTACTATATTAATAATCAATCTTCTTTAAAGCGGTAGATTGAAAAAACATTTCCCATTACTCTTGATGATAGCATAGGCAGCTGTACAAGCATACATAGATACAACAATATTAACGATGAAGTAATACTCTAAAACGGATCTGTAGGAATCCTCTATGAAGTACTGGTATGTTCTATCCCTAGAAGATGTATCATCCAAGTAGCAGATCCCTTGGACCTTTCAATGATTAGTTTGGAATGCACGGCTGATGGTAATTGGTTTATACTGGTGTGCATCTATGTGGAATTGACATAGAATTGATGTCCAGAGAACAGGAAAGTCAGGACATATATGCAGGCTGCAATCCAGCAATTGTAGGCATTCTGCGTATAGCCTCTGTCAGCTTCCTTATAGAACTCTTCTGGCTCTGAAAATTCTTTCCCACCTAGTGGAAGATCTTCTACCAGAGCTACACTTCGTACATAGAAGAATATTCCCATCAGGAGCTACAAAGTACAAATCGATTCATTGAAAGAATCCACTTGATTCAGGGCAGAATAAAAATTCGATTTAAAGCTTGTAGTGCAAGTTAAAGTGACATACCAATTGGAAAATGCCCCAGACAGATAGGACTAAGCCGCACAAAGCGTACTTCGGGCCGCAGACCTTCATCTTCCCTGTGATAATCGTTCCTTCGGTTGTTGAACGATTGTAACCTAATAATAATCGGAATCAGCAGGTGCTACACTACTACGCCCTCAGCAATCATATGATTCCATTCGGCTGCTGTCGGCTCTCTCGGGATCGCTCGGCATCGCTCGCTAGTTGATGAAGTTGATAACTATCCAAAATACTGCGATTGATTACGATAAGTCGATAGCTCGATCTTCAAGAGTGGTAAGAGTGTGTGCCTACTTCCCACACATCCGTTCTTTAAACCTTGAGTGCGCACATTAGTGAATCAATGTTTACATTATTTATGCATAATCATCACTTTCGAGGCTGTTGTAGACATAAATTTGTCGTCGATGACTCGTTGGCATTTCTAGGCAATTCTATGTCGACCTGAACTTCTGTCGTCTTTCCAAATACGATATTTTAGCATAATTATATTACTATATGGATAAAAGAAATAGATCTTCTTAAAGCAGTATACATTTTCTTTCATAACAATGTATTTGTCTTACGTTTCAAATACATTTCTACAAAAAGGGTTTCATACGCGTGTTTTGTCTATTCAAGTCGATTGAGCCTCCACTTTTTGAATAGGAAAATTACGTCGTCCTCCCTGATGCACATGCGTATTAAAGCCTGGGAAAGTGCACTTACAAACGATGAGCCTCTGTCTTAAAACATTATTTACTGCACTTGCGGCGCAAACATAAAGCCTGCAAACTACGTGCTTGCACGGTTCCTTGTACGAGACGCAAGACACAATTTGTAAGACATACGTATGTGTGTCCTACTGGTTGTGGTTGTGAGTACTACAGCGAAAATCTCGTCACCACTGACGGAGCGCTTCGATTGTATTGGAAATAGCGAAGACGGGACACGAATGTGATTCATACTTCCTGCTGGTGTTGTCGGCCCTGAATCATTGGACCATGGTTGACCGACTGGGTTAGTTCGTATTCCACTTATTAGACTTTCGTTAATATTTCCGAAATTCAAGGGGAACTGTAAAAGCGGTGTTGTTCGCAATTGGGCGAGAATCATTCTCGCGAGTTCGGAATCGTTCGATATCGCATTGATAGATCGCTTCATCCGATCTGCTGGCTGGCTCTTCCCAACGGAGTAACGGTGCCAGTGAGCGGGCTGTGTTTTTGACAGTTGAATTAAGTAGATAATACGTCGAACGGGAAGCGCACGGCTTCCTGTAATTAATGGGGAATGTGTGGGCAGAAGTGCATTAGCCAGATTCCCTTGGGATTGTTGCATTCAGTGATTCCGGATCGCTCTGATTTGTTGCAGTAAACAGCGAGGCCAATGCCAGGCGTATTGCTATGGTCGAAAACTGCTTTGGCAGTTCGGGCCAGGTAAGAGATTCACCTGATGCTAATTGCTTCACACAGAATCCACTTTATCCACGTAATTAATTGCATTCTGTAGAAATACTTGAGTCAATTTTGCCAATTAACCCTGTAATTTGAAGTACATTCACTGTGTGAACTGTTATTTATATGTGAAAGAGAAATTAGTGGTTGATTGCATTATTTCAGCCACTCGCAGTGCCTGGGAGGGTTCTGGTTGGAGAAGGTGTCCTGACAAAGATGTGTAGGAAAAAGCCAAAGCCCAGGCAGTTTTTTTTATTCAATGACATATTGGTCTATGGAAATATCATGATCAATAAGAAAAAGGTATCATCAGTTTCCTTCGGTTGATTAGATTTCTCAATAGGATTGTCAATCATGTATGTTTTGTTGTCTTGTTATTTTGCAAGATGGATCTTGCAAGATTTCTTGAGTTAACTTAGTAGTGCACTATTGTTTAGTTTAGTGAATTGTTCCATAATGTAATAATCTATTATGGCACATTTGTAATAACACGCATTTTACATATTGACAGTACAATAAGCAGCACATTATTCCACTTGAAGAAGTCAAACTTGAGTCTTTGGCTGATGATGGTCGTAAGTTATATTTTGACTATAGTTTTCCTTTATTGTTATTGTATGTTTCTCCACTTAGTTCTACCACCCAATATCCTATAGTTCATTATTCATTTCACCACTGTTTCTGTTGCTGGCACCTCATTATTTTATTTTCATTTGCAATAATTCTCATTTTGTATTTGCATTGAAGTTTATTAGATTAGTTTCACTATAGTATTATTCTCAAAGTGCAAAAGATCAATGTCCCAAGTTCAAGACAATATTTTAATCAATACATTTATAAAAACAGCATAGAATTCTTGTGAAAGTATTGATTATGGAGTGCTGTTTAACATAAAAGGAATTCAGACATTAACCACTTGTATACCGCGCCTCTTGATTACCATGAGAGTTCGTATTTAGGTAACCATAGCAGAGTAATCGATTATTATTTATAGAGTATCGCAATGGCTGGCTCATAAAAACGGTAACAAAGTCGTTTGCTGTTTATGCTGCTACTGCCACAGAGAAGCAAGAATGGATGGCTCATATCACAAAGTGTATTGAGGATTTACTCCGGAAGAGTAAGTCATTAATCTTGCAAATTGTTGTTGCTGGGAACAGCAGATCAATGGGCTTATGAATAACTCTGATTACTTTGATTGTCAGGTGGTAAAAAGCCAGTTGAGGTACATGCAGCTGTTTGGGTACCAGATAATGAAGCAACAATCTGCATGCATTGCAATAAAACCCAGTTTACTGTACTCAATAGAAGAGTAAGGATATTTGTAAAAGTAACACCATTCTGGTTTAAGGTAACAAAGAGACATAATTAAATAATATTTCCAGCATCACTGTCGACAATGTGGGGCTGTGGTTTGCGGGCCATGCAGCAATAAGAAATTGTTATTACCCGGCCAGGGTAATGGAAAGGCAGTTAGGGTCTGCCTTCAATGCTTTGATGCTGCTAGCAAAGTGAAAGCATCCTTACCCACTGGTGTGGACAGTTTAAATAATAAAAACCAACAGCGTAATTCTGCCGACAGTTCGGGAGGCGATAGTTCAGGGGACGACGACGAAGGAAATAAAGAAGAGAATCATGATGAAGTATGTAAAATTTGATAACTGAACAAAGGAATATTTCATGAATCATTAATTTCCTATCGCTAATGGATTTCATATTTACGTTGTTACAGCCGAAATTTTACTCAACACTTGCCCGATGAAATGAATTATTTCGTACGTGCGGCGAGACAAAAGGGGATATAAATATTATTTGAGAATTTGTTTTTAAAAAGCTGATGAAACTGGATCACATTCGAATGATACAGATCTAGCGGACTGGGAGTAAAGTCGCTGTACAAATTATGCTAATATTTTACACTGAATCTTTCTGATCCTTGGGATTGGACGTGTACACATGTATTGTCTGCGTGTGTATGAATACATATTCCTGTATATTTATACACGTATACACATACATTCGTACACATATGTAATTTATATGAAAGTGTATTTTATACTGGTTCGCTGAGCGGCGAAGTTTAACGTAATGACGACACTCGTCCCGATAAATTCTATGTAATCATTTCTATATGTACATATACAAGAAGCATATAGACACGAAGTCTCTTTCCAATTGTGTACGAGAAAGAACTAAAGATGAACAGCGAAACACAGTGAAGATCGTGCAATTTCGACGGTTCACCATGGTCTCGCGTTGTTATATGAAATTTTAATCTATTTTAACAATTTACGTATAAGTAGACCTAAATTTTTTTCGTTGATACATAATGCTGTAAGAATATATGCCACATTGTGCCTTTCTTAAATAGACCACACGTCCTTTTTCATGTATTCGCAAAAGTTAACTGATGGTAGACCTGACAATTCAGCTCGGAAAACCCACGTTGCCTCCGTCTAACACACCGAGAAGGAAGAAATTTTCTAATGATTTTTAACGATAACACTCTCACTCTCTCTTCCTCAATGGTTCTTTGTACGGTAAGCTTTCACTATATTTTCATGAAATGGAACAATTTTGGTAAATAAAGATACAGACGAATAATGTATATTTATTCTTTCCCCCCCAGTCGTATTCTTTATTATATTTTGTCTTCCTAAACAAATACCTTGCGCAGTTCGTAACGTATATATATGTACATCGCTGTATACTATTTAATATCTATGTGTGTGTACGTGCATTATTTTCGAATGCCAAGTGAGGAACCGGGGGAAACAACATCGAGTGCAAATCATGGATACACAATATAAGTTCGTATCTTATAAAACTTGACTGCTAACAAGAAAAGAATAATTTACAATTAGAATTTTGTAAAGCGTCTACTTACAGATATTTCGTCCATTTAAGTTTACATTTGCCTCCTATCTAACCTTGCCAGATTTCTGAATGTCTTGGAACTTCAAATAGTGACTTACAGTTTAATTGTTTTACAATGATAAATTACATAGAAGTACTGGATAAATTGATACTGTGCATGAATGAAAGAAAGCTACGGTTTTTGTGTTACGTTCATTTATTTGACAAAGGTTATTGGAAAAAAAGCACGTGAGGCTGATGGAGCATGTTAGTAAACATTATTCAAGAAAATACAAAAGCGTAGACTTGGAATGTCATTCATGAGTCAACAATTAATAAAGATTTTACTGTTCAAATAATTTCAGGACACTTTCAATTAGCAATTTATACATTTTCTTTTTTGTATAGAACTATTCATCCAGTGAAATATCTGCAGGATCACCTTGTGAGTGAAGTATCACAAAAGAAATAGAATTACATACTTTGCTTTGATGCCATAAACATTTTTAATGACTGATTTTCATTTCCAGGCACAAGGACTTCGACCAGATGGCAGAGAATTCTTGTCTTTCCGGCCAATAAGTGTAAATATATCCTCCATCAGTCATGCAGATAGTTCAAGTATATTCAAGATTGGTAATACTACAGTTGTCTGTGGAATCAAAGCTGTAAGTTTAATTGTAATCAATCAGTGAGAAAAAGTTTGTTGGTATTCCTCCAGTTTATTTATTTATTTATACTTTCAACAGGAATTAGCAACACCAAAAATAGAATTTCCTGAATATGGGTGCCTTGTGCCAAATGTAGAATTGTCACCCTTATGTTCTCCAAAGTTTCGTCCTGGTCCTCCAAGTGATCAGGCACAAGTCATTTCAAAAACAATAGAAACTATTCTAATTAATTCTGCTGCAGTTGATTTAAAAGATCTGTGCATACATAAAGGGAAACTTATGTGGGTATTGTACTGTGATCTGATTTGTATTAATTATGATGGTTCTATCATTGATGCCTGCACTGGTGCATTAACTGCTGCATTGAAAACATGTGAGTCTTTGGTAAAAGAATTTGGATTTGTTTCATTTTGTTTTACAAATGTCTTATTTTCTAGTGACTCTACCAGAGACTAGCTACAATGCAGAGACAAATACTGTCACCACACATCCTGAAAATAGGATTCCATTTGTAATAAAAGCTTTGCCCATTTCAACCTCTTTTGCAATTTTCGAAAAGTGAGTATGGAATAGAATGTTTACAAAGCAGTGTGGATATATTATACAACAATGTTTGTGTCTGTAGTCAAGTGCTAGTTGCAGACCCTACTGATGAGGAAGAAAGTTTAGCTTTAGGTAAACTGTCAATTGTGATGGATGATGAAAAAGTTTGTTATGTTCATAAACCAGGTATACGATGCAAATCAGCATGTTATTAATTTGCATTCAACTGGCAAATAGTACAAATTTTGCTTCTAAAATTCAGGTGGCATTCCCATATCTCAAGATGTCTTCAAAAAAAGTTTTATGAAGTCAAAGATCCGGGCAGAACTAATACGTTTAATGATAGATACTGCAATATCATCCATAGAAAAGAAGGCAACAAAAACATGACTTCTATTACAAATCAGTTTTATAGGAAAGTGTTATTTTTTATACTGAAATCAAGTGTAATTAATTGTACATTTTTAATAGAGATATGTCTTTTTCATAATCTGTAAGAATTCCTCCTGGGAAATCTCGCCATCCCCGTCCTTGTCAGCCTCGTCAATCATTTCCTGAAGATCCTCGTCCGTCAAATCCTCACCCAATTCACGCGCGACCCTCTTCAAATTCTTGAACGATATTTTACCGGTATCATCGTCATCGAAAAGTCGAAACGCTCGGAGCACTTCCTCGGTCGAATCTTTCTCTGACATCTTGGTAGTCATTACAGTTAAAAATTCCTCGAATGACAATGTACCAAGGCCATCAGGATCAACACTCGATGCGAGTTTCTTGATCTCTTCCTTTTTTGGCTCAAAGCCAAGCGCCCTTAAAGCAACTTTAAGTTCTTTTGTTGCTATTTTCCCTGTTCCGTCAGGATCGAACAAATCGAACGCTTCCTTAATGTCGGCTTTCTGCTCGGCAGTTAATTCGAACTTTGCTGCTCCCTTTTTCCTAGCAGCCGGCTGTTTCTTGGATGTGGAAGCCTAAATATATTGAATGAACTTACACATTCCATCCGCATACTACTAATCGATAGTTTGTCAGACACGGTACGTATTTATTTACGTTTTTATTACCGACTCTTTGGCATATATTTACCATTCTAACAAGTGGGTGGCGGAATCACTTTACACCGAAGCGCACTTGACTCTAAGTCTATTTCAGCGCTGAATATTAGTTCTGCATAAATATAGCTTCAATCTTTTCCGATCTAATTAAGGAATACAACATGATGCGAAGCAAACACGACTTTCATTCTGCTTCTCGCTTGTTTGTTGTGCCTGTTGCGAAGCATTTCAACTCACCGGTGTCGGGCAACAAGTCTATTCGACTCTAGAATAAATACATTCACACATCCATACAATAAATATAATTAACTGTCAGCTGCATTAGCCGACATTGCAGTTCAAAACTAATACGATTAATATTACTGCAATGCTTGCAATTTACAATAAATATAACAAGATCGACATTGCTGAATTATATCGACAAGAATCTCCGAAATAATAATGCGATACATAACATCGTGCATACATGTGTAGACAAGTATACGCACGCGTACTTATGTAATGGTAATGAACTATTGTTGCTTTCGGTAATTAGTAACAGTACATGTGTATTTAGAACAAATATATTTCACTTTGGCGAACTCCCATGGGTGTTGTACCATTTTAAATATATTATTATTAAACACATTCGTCGTTCCAAAACTGTATGCGCATATCATGAGTTTGGGCTCGAAACATTGAAGATCTAACATACCAAAGGAGGATAATCTCTATATAAAACTTGTATTTGGATAAAAGAAAAGACTAGTTTTTTCAACATGTACGGTAGTATAATAAGGAAAAAGCCCAAAGTGATCGGGACGCAAATGAAAAGTTTTATTAATTATACTGCTTACTGTATAACTGGAGTTATATCACTCGGATTCTCAGCTTGGATGTGAGTAACTGTCTCTTCGATTCAACTGACTCGAAATGAAAATTGTTTCATCTTACAATTTGAGACGCGATCTAATTTCGAACGATCTGTGATATCGAGAAGTCGCAACCGAGTGTTTCAAGTTTCTATTGTTATCGCGGATCGTTTTCTGTGTACGATGTGAATAATTAGCGTTTCTGGAAGCATGATTATAACCTCTTGAGAACATTCGTTTGGAAAGAGATCAATTATACAGAGTAGCGAATGGATTTATTTTCTCTAATTGAAGCTTCCTACACTTTTCCTTAGATATTATTCACCAAAGAGACCGACACTTGAAAATCTAGAAGTTATCAGAAATAGTAAATTCCTGACCGTGTTATTAGAAGATATGTCAAGGCCTAAACAGGGAGAATATATGCATCTGGACTCTAACATCCTTAAAAGGTACAGAGAGCAACGAAATATAACTGAGAAGGTGTATGAGACCTACCAAGAGACGCATGGAAACACAGCAGAAACACCCCAAAAGCCAAAGGAAGAGCAGCATTAAACCTATTCATTTATGTTGATTAGAAATCACGCAGGGTTCATATACTTGGGGCATGGAATTCTGATATGATAATGCATGGTGATTTAATCACTTAAATGCTGATTGATATAGCATGTTAATATAGAATGTCATATTTCTTAGAGATAAAAAAAAGAAGAGTCCTTGGTTGTATAGAAATGTACAGAGAAATATAATTGACAAAGGAGAAATATATTGTCTAAGTTTTTATATATTATTAGATGTAGATATTCTTTTATGAATATGATTAAGATGACAAGCACTGATTTAAAAGATGAGGCCAATGAGCAGGCTAAGAAGGAGAATTCTTCTCAGAACTCAGTGCCAGATGATGGAGATGATAGTCTAGTGGATTTCAAAAGTCCAGAGAGTAAAAAACTCAGGAACACAAGATTGCCAAAAATTACAAAGCCAACTGCTAAATCAAAGGCAAAAGCAGAACCAAATTTGAGAGTTCGCCTTAATAATCATAGAGAAAAAAGGAAAAAAGAAACTTCTCAAAATAAAAAAAGTATCAGTAAATCACATCCAACTATTGAATCTTCCTTCTTTAAAACAAAGGCCACAAAAGCAGAAGAAAATGCATTGGATGATGTGAAAGCAGGTGTTGTATGTCCTTTATGCTTCAAAGTCTATAAGGATGAAGAATCCCAAGCATTGCATATAAAGATCTGTGCAATCAAATATAAATTATCAACAAAGCAAGTGATGGATGTGATGGAGCTTCAGAAGCGTCAAGAAGAAGAGCGAAGATCATTAGGTTTACTTACTGGACCAGCACTGCAAGAGAGAAAGAAGCAAACAACACGAAGAACAATACAGGTGATGGCCAAATAGTGAAAGATTGTTCCATATGTGCAATTCAATTATTCATAGTATCAAATACATTATTATTTCCTTATAGCCACAAAATGAAGATGCTGATCTTCAGTTAGGACTGGCACTTTCCAGATCACTCCAAGAGATAGAAGAAATAAATCAATTTGATGATCTAGATGTACATAGAGAAATACCAGAGTTAGCTAATTGGAATGAGAAGGAACCAAAGATAGTTCCACAATTAGAGAAATTTGGCTTTGCATCTACTGGCAAAGCTACCATAACTACCAGGACTAGGAAGAGTATGTTACATAGCTGGTTTTTACCAGATAGAATTCTGAGTTGATTTTTATTAATTGATGGATTCTTACAAGGGAAGTTGAATGAAGTGACAGTATTGCAAACACGTTCAGAAGCTGATCGTAATAGAATACTGGCTGAAAGAATAGCAGAGATACTTATGGGAAGTGATGCTATCACACAGGATTTGGAGAAGAGTAGTTCAAATCAAGCAATCAAGAAACAGGCAATGTTGCGAAGTTCTTTGCTCAAAACTCTTCATTGCACTGTAAGAACTTGTGCTTATAACAACATAGTTGCAAAATATATTTTATGCATTCTGTCTTTAACTTGCAGAAAACTCACTTGTGGCAAGCATCCACTTTGTTATCCCAACAAGCACAATTCTATGTCAATGAATTATCTGATTACATTGTTCCTTGTGAAAAAGGCTTGGCAAATAATAGTGATGTACGTATTATTTTCTTTCTAGATAAGCAATGTTGAATTATATTTGTTAGCCTTATTTATATATTTAATATAAAGGGTCAGGAAATCACCATGGGTTCCCCAAATCCAATACAACAGTCAGAAGAATTGAAAAGCACTGAGAAGGGTGAAACCTTTGGAGATCAGAAACGATTTTACGATATGTCTATTACAACTGAAAGTGTGCAAACCACTGAAGCAATAGAAGAAGAAA
The DNA here is from genome assembly GCA_910591665.1 of Ectemnius continuus. Lineage (NCBI taxonomy): Eukaryota > Metazoa > Arthropoda > Insecta > Hymenoptera > Crabronidae > Ectemnius > Ectemnius continuus. Next base: position 2,458,173 of record OU342866.1, read on the forward strand.
TGAATAAGTTTGGTAATAGTTTAGCTGGTGATTGGGAGAGAGCTTTAAACGACAGTTCTGCCAGTGATATGATAATCAACGTGTGTAATGGAAAACGTATTTGGGCTCATAAATTAGTATTCTACATCCGTTGTCCGAACATTCTACTCGATGTTATGATCAACGAAGATTCGAATGTCTCATCGATTAAAGAAAAAATCGACTGGCTTGAAACGCATTATGACATCGCTTTAGCATTCCTGGAATTCATTTATTGTGGAAGAATAAAAAAATATAAAGACGCAATGGAAGACAATGGGTTATCGAAATTACGTAATATGGCATGGAAATATAGAGTACAAGAGTTGTTTGAATATCTTCGAAAAAGCGAAGCACGCAAAAAAGATATGAATTCACCATCCGACAATTGCAATGCCAAGGAAAGTGCTGGAAACATTGCCAATGCACCAAAGTCGCCTGAAATGAACACTACAAATGAAATTTCCACAAATAAAAGTCCAATGCAGAATACTACAATACATGAGAAAGAGTTAGTACCTGGATTTTCTTTAATGCTTTCGGAAACAGATTTGGAAATTAGTCTTCCACAAACACAGAAGGAAACAATATTGAATCAGAACGAGAATTCAATAGAATCTGTACAAGTTAAAAATATTGGAGGAACACCTTGTAAGAATAGTCTGCATGAAGAAATTACTTTTGGTAATATTGGTATGTCTCCTGATATGTTCGATGATACAGACGAAGTGGCATCGAATTCTGTGGGGAACTGCACGAAGAATGAGCCAATGGAAGAAGTTAAAGTAAGTGATCGTAGCGGGAATACATTAACAGTACAGGCAAGTTCTCCAATCTCGATTAACAGTACACCCAAGATTCCAAGTGATTCGCCTGAGAGAATAAATGATGGAGAAGCAAGGAGTTCGCTTTTAAGTACGCCAAATTCCAGTCATCCGAATCAAAGTAAACAAGACCGCTTGAGCTTGAAGAAGCAACGAAGTAATCTCAGCCTATTCATCGAAAAGTTTCGAAGAGCGAATAATAAATCTGACTCAGACACAGAATCAGACGCTTCTATTATTCACAATTTTGAAGTGAGACGAAATCGAAATCCCTTTAATATAAGGCAGATCAATAATTCGTCTATTTATTCGAATTTAGAACAGGATGATCTTGCTGCACAAAGTCCGCCAAATAAAAAAATTGGTTTGGAGGCTCTGGAATATAATCCCAGTGATACAGATACTGAGCCTTATGTACCTGATTCACCAAGTAGTTTCAAAAGCAACGTTGTTGCCGAAGAGGTTTCATCTGACGATGAAATCTTAGCGCAATTGGAATTTGATTTGAACACGTGTACACAAAAGTATTCAGAAAAGCAGAACAAAGTTAATGACCAATGCGATGCTGAACAAGACACAAAAAAAACCTCGGAAGTATTATCAGTAACGAATGTTACGGATGAAAATATTGATCTTTCCCAATGTGAGACCGACGAAGAAGAAATTTCAATGTACACAAAATACAAGAAGACACATTTACATAACAGCATAGCGGACTACCGTGCTGCGTTAAGAAAGAAGATAGATTCCTTAGACTCTACGCATTTCGAAAATGCTGTTATTGATTCATTCAAAAATAATAGTGTTACAGGTCTTTCAATAACTGAAAATCATAGTGTAACAAAAGAAATAGAAAAGGCAGCCTTTTCAGATTCCGAGACAGAGTGTTCTCGTATTAGTTTGTTATCAAGTGGAAGAGACACTCCTAATCGATTGAAACGCAAGCGCCTGTCCCGGAAACATTTAGATCTCTCTGAGAAGAAACATCAAGATGCAGATTCTGGAAGTGATACTGATATTTTCTTCGCGGATTCTCCTGTGCAGAGTGAAACACATAATTCAAGGAATAATCCTGAAGATAATCGTACCAATGAGCATGTGGAACATGCTGTTGACAATCATGAAATGGGGACCCATCAACCAAGTCCTTTATGTGTGCCAGAGGGTGAAGCCTGCAGTCAACAAGCCAACGAAATGATCAATGAGACAATAAGAGGTGGATTGCTAAGCCCAGGGAACTTAACAACTCACAAATTGCAGTCTCCAATCTGGATACTTTCAAGTCCGGAAACGAGTCTTAAAGAAATGGATAATAAGACAGACAGGAATGATAAAGCGAAATCGAATCAGTCGGATGATATGGATCATATTTTCGAGCATGAGATATACCTTGCAAATGTTCGTATCGACGATGACGTGATTAGTGAACCCCCATCTCCTTTAAATAAATCTAAATCAGATGGACTAATAAGATATTCTTCAACCAATCTACATAGTTCTCTAGAAAGCATGTTGTCCAATAATGGAAAAACTGAGATAGGTTTAAATTCAAGCGTTTCTCGTGGGAAAGACACGCTTGCTTCGGAAAGACTGAGCATAAGAAAACTGCAACGAAAGTCAGCATCTCACGGAAACTTTACTGTAAATACAAAGACCAATAGTATGCCAAATTTAAATTGTTCCAAATGTTATCGTGAAAGATTATCTGGGGTTTCATTAAAAGCGGCTCGTACTGAACATAGCACAACCCCACCGCCTGATTACCAGTCAATGGATACACCGAAATTACACGTATGTTTTGGAGTGTAACGATTATATATTGATATCATTGGGACGATATGAAGTAAATGTATGTATAACTGAATTTCAGAAAGAGTTGAAGAAATTCGGATTAAAATTGCAAAAACGCAAACGAGCTGTAAAATTGTTGACGCATATTTATAATGAATTGCATCCAGTTGTTCCGGTAGGGGAAGAAAACATTGAACTAAGAGCAACGTGTTATGAAACTGATAATGACAAAAAATTGATGGAACGGGTAGGCCACAATACGAGTAATGGATCAAACGAGGAAAACTTAGGTCAAGATTACAGGTGAGAATCGTGCATGTACATACAATCGATTACTTATGAGGAACACGAGAATAAAATTTGAATTTCATTTCGCAACAGTATTGCCGATATGCCTGAATCGGACATAATTATAGCTGAGGAAAGGGAGTTAGATGAAATCGAGACAGTTACTTCTGAGATTGGTTCAAATGTCAAGGAACGATTTCTTAAACTGATTAAAACGGATCGGGAACTGTATAATAAGATTTTGTCATACGAGCCGTTGTGCCTCGAAACGTTGCACTCGTCACTTAAAGCGGACGGACTAAAGTGCAACAAAAATACGTTGATGGATTTCCTAGACGAACAAGTAATCACAATGCTATTAATATTATAGAAACAGATTTCTACAAGACATTAACATTTGAACCTGGTATATCACCTGTTCCAGTGCATCACATTTTACGTGCAAGACAACAATAGGCGGGAAAAAGTAAGAGCTACAAGTAACGAGAACAAGCGCAAGAAGGCTAGCAAAAAGATTTGAAACTTTGAACATACTGTGAATATGTGGCAAAATACAACGTTCAATGGTATGTCGTATAATACTGTAAATGCCTGCATTTATTGTGTGCTTTGCAAGAACTTGCCGTTTTTAATAAACAACAATTTACATCTTACGCGTAACATAATTGAAGATTATAAATTATAAATGATGGTCGTAATCAAGTAACACTTTGAACTCCGGGAGCTACAATCGCCTTTGGCATAAATATGTATTATGATAAACAATTAGCTACTTATCAAAAGTAAAGTCAGCTTTCGAATCTACTTTGTTGAAGGGCCACCGCATTTTCTAGCGTTTGCTAGCTGAGGTAACAAGCCTATTTCTACGTATGATCTAAAAATATAAAAATCGCATATGAAACTTGCAATTCCGGAATGCGGAGGACTTCTCTCTGTAAGTACGTATATGGAACGCTCGAGACCTTCATGTGATGGACCTTTTAAGTCTTCGGCCTTCAATATTATAGCAGCTTCAATTAGCTACTGCGAGCTATAAGGTTGTTCACCTTCGGCTGCAAGAATTCTGATACGATTCCAAGCACCATCTCGTTCAACGTGTTGTTGAGAACACCCAAGTCTCTGAAATTTAGTTTATTAAATTTTTAAGCAACTGCTAAAAAATTATAAAACCAATTTCGATGAAACAGCAGTATATAATGAAACTTACTTCTCTTCCGGAGGTGCACATAATTCAGTGTAATATTTAATTTTTGGTTCTGTGCCGCTGGTTCGTAATGTTGCGACTAGACCATTTTTGAATGTGAACGTTATCATTTGACTACTCTTTGACACTGGCAAAACAGCTTTATTCTCCGGTTTCGTATTATCGTAGCCCGTTGTCAAATCCCGCACACCAGTTATGAGATATTTTCCATCTAGGATATCACTAGGATACTGAAAATAATTTGTACATGCAGTTAACACGATGTAACGACAGGGAAATTAGACGAGACAAAGTAATATCAGCTGGCAAATGGATCCACTTACGACGAATTGCCACTGTGAATGTCTTCGAAAAATATAGTGAGATGATAGAGTGACCTTACAATTGGTACGCTCATAACAATGAAAAGTAGCGAAGGTAGAAACGGGAGTGCCATCATTAATATATCCGTTAGTGGAATTAATTGAATCAGGGAAAGAGTCATCTTTCTAAGTGTTCAATGTTTATCGGCAAACTTTGAATAGCTTCGATTATATTTTCAACCTGATACAATTTATAGACGCATTCCCTCGCAGCTGTCGAACCGTCTTGTCACTAATATACTTTCTCCGTTGTTATTTCACATTGTCCACTCGTAATTGATGAGCCCGAGTGTTATTACTCTTTGTATAAATGTCAAGATTTAAATTTTTCTATCGCGTGGTTTTCCCGAATTTTTCAAACTGTGAGAGGAAGCGCGAGAGTGTTCGCTAGACTGGTGTTTGGATGGAATGGTAGCAGTTAGTGCTGCACCTTCACTTGCGACATACGTTTCCCTTCTTTATGCAGCACGGTTGTTGGACTATACAGGCATTGGCAGCCCGTTGACCTTGTCGGTGCATAGGAATATCGCGCGCGATGTTACGATCCCTCTGTGTGCTCTACGCATTCTACATTCGAGCGTAACGTCACAATGATTAAGCACTGTTAAATTACCGGTTTGCCCGCCGCTCCTTATATAACACCTGCACCACGGGGACACAGGTCTTAATACGAATTCTACCTCTTTGACATCGAATGTCACAGATTTCGATAGGTTTCAAGTGCTATCACTGATTAGGTATCAGTAATGTATAACATAACTTGCAAGAATTACTTGTTTCATCAGATGGAATTACAAACGTGTCCACCTTCGCCCGGCTGTTAGTCTGATAGAGCTATCTGGTGTGAGATAAATGGCAAAAGAAACGTGTCACTGCACGTGCAGAATTCTCGGCTTCCTTTACATTTTTGCTAGTTGTTTATGATCTTTTTATAGTAGCATAATAGTACCGGGAAGAAGTATGCTTTGAAACAGCACAAGAATACTCCAAAGCTATTCAGCATTTGCCCCTTACGTTTGTAATATTATTATAGTAATATGTTATGAATAACTTACTGTGCCCGGTTGACCAGAATAATTCCGTAGCCGCTCGAATATGGCTTTAATTGTGCTGGCTTCGTGGCAGATCCAATAAGAATTCAATGAGATATGATGTCCATATCTTAATGAGAAAAGAATATTGTATGCATCAAATATTCGCAGTTAGTCAGAGTTCTATTGTAAATAATTTTCTATGACTCATACTGGCCGTATATCTCTTGTAGTTTATCTTCAAGAGTTAGTCCAATTGTTTCGAGGTAAGCAGCTAATTCTGCAACACGTACACCGGCACTAATACCGTCCTTATCTAGGACTTGAGTGCCGCACATGAAACCGATGGCTTCTTCGTAAGCAAATAATACCCTTTTATTTTGTTTTTCTAGTTCCACCGCTCTATTACCCATCCACTTAAAACCTGTTAGTGTTTCCTTTCAAATAATAAGAGTAATGAGTAAGAGTTACATTTAATATTGCCGATAAAGTTAGGAAATTAACGTACTTCAAAGTTGAACCCTTCCTGCTTGGCCATCGATTGCAGGATTTTACTTGAGACTGTTGAAGCCAACATGTATGTGTCTGACAGATTACTATCAGGATGTTGGGTTTGATAGGTGTGCATTGTCCACCAGCCTAATAAGGCGCCTAACTCATTTCCTGAGAAGATGTGCCAGTTCCCACTGAAATGCCAATGAAGAATACAATATACACACGTATTCAAATACGTATATATGTGCTACGAAATGTATAATAGAATATCCTTGGGAAAACGTACTCTTTATTCTTAGTGGCACAAGCCAGTCTGTCAGCGTCAGGATCATTAGCAAGAATGATCGTCGATTCATTTTCTTCGGCCGTTTTTATACTGAGATCAAGCGCACTTTTCCCCTCTTCCGGATTTGGAAACTTCACGGTCGGGAACTCGGGATCTGGTAGCTTTTGTTCTTCGACTACTATGAAAGGCTATAAAAGATTATGTTGTAGAGGTGATATAAGACTCTGAAAGTGTTAATATTTTACTAATGACAGTATATACTTTTAAATTAGCAGCTTTAAAAGCTGCTACCATATAATCGTATCCGACTCCGTGCATGGCAGTGTACGTAAATTTGAGTATCGTATTCCTGTTGACCTCCGGGTAGAGGATGGTTTCGCTAAGGGTGGGGAAATATGAATCCATAACTTCGGCGAGAGGATCTTTGTAGAGAGGACTATTGTACACTTCATCGACGAGCCAGGAAGAATCACGTGGTTCAAGATTCTCGAGAATCGAAGCTTGAATCTTCTTATCGTGCGGGCTAATGATTTGTGCGCTGTTCTCCCAGTAAACTTTATAACCATTGTCCTCCTTGGGATTGTGAGATGCTGTCACCATAATGCCAGCAGCACACTTGTACTTTGACACAGCATAAGGGACAAAGGGAGTAGGAACGATCTTGGAGAATAGGTAGACTTTTATGTTTTGTGCAATACAGATTGCAGCAGTTAATTTTGCAAATCTGAAACAATGTCGATGTACATGTTGAATGCTGGATAAAAGCCTTCAAGTTATATTACAAAAAGCTGCGAACCTTTTGCTGCAATATCTTCCATCATATCCTATTACTACACCTTTCTCAGCAGCATTCTCAACAGCTTCCATTAAGTACTTTGATAATCCTTGACCAGTTTGTACTATGACTAAATCATTCATCTGATTGTAACCCGGCCCCATTCTACCTCTCAAACCTGCTGTCCCGAATTGCAGTCTTTTAAGAAATAATTTGGACAGGTCAGCTTTATCTGATTTTTCAATAAGGGCATGCACCTCCTTCTCAGCTTTAAGGTCCTGGAATAAGGACGAGTAAGTATAGCAAAATTCTATCTCAAACAACGTTCTTTCGAGTTAGAGATAATTTACCTTATTCCAGTTGAGCCATTCGGTGATTTTAGTATCCAGTTCACCGTCACCGGTGTTCACCGTTACATTCGGAGCCATGGTGACAATTTTCTTTCAATATTCTCTTTTCGATCTGCAACCGAATAGATCGCACTTTTCACTTATTAAATTCATAACTTCGAGCAGATCTTTTAAAAATGCGATAGTCGGATAACACAATTCAAAGAGAACTAAATAAAGAAATCAGTGACGAATCTACAAAGGCAATCCGCGAAGTGCGTACGCGACATTGACTTCCAAATATGTTCTTTTACCTGGTTATGTTGATATCAACTTCTCAAAATATCATCTATAAATACAGGAATTCTTAGACGCGTGCAAAACTTCATACATAAATATACGTGTAAGAGTATAATGTTAATAAACTTTGGAGTAACGAACGCTACGGTATCTCATTGACTGCGGAATGATGATGTCAGAATTCTCAGCTGATCACAGCTGACAGGCAAAGACGATCGGGGGGTAAAGAAGCATCAGAGAACTTGTTCTCAAAAGGAATTATTGTTCTACTTCTGTTATTGCGCGATCAGAACGTCATAAGTGACGTTTGTAAATAATTGGCAACGAACGTCTTGCGGTGATTTCGTGCTGGCTTCTGACCTGTTGCTTATTTACTATTAAGATCTATTATTGTAGTAATACTTCATCCTATTTCAAAGGCCGTACAAAACTTCATAATGCAATTATACTAAGTAGCGTAATGGGAATCAAAGGAATTCCATAACGAGCGAAGGCAAACCTAGATTTTCTATTATCGTAGCCAAAGCTAAACTGTTACAAGGCATTCAATGTTTATTTATTAGTGCCTAGTCCAACAATTCCTTTATTGTCGTGAATACATCAATAGCAATTGCGAAGCTGTTTGCACAGAGGAGGGAAAAAACTAGAACAAGGTACAATAGGTAGTCGAAGTCAAAAGGAGCGCGTAGAAAATCGCGCGTATTCGCCGCTGGCGGGGGTGGGATGTGAATGATGTGAATGACCACTGCAGCAAAGCAATACGTCGGGGCAGACGGGGTCAAAGAAGCAGAGGAAAAGCCGAGGAAAGGAAAGTGTGCCGGTGTTGGGGGTGGTTGCCGAGCATTCAGAGTAGTTGAGGGTGTTCGAGAGGAAGTAAAGAAATTAAACGGACGGAACTTGGCGAAGGATTAAAGCTTGGACTATCAGACATTGGCGGCAGATGCGATCGAGGTCGAGGATGGTGCAGTCAATAAACCCGTCGGGCGAGCCGTCGATCGATAATTAAAGGCGAGAAATCGGGAATGATGGTTCGCGTGGAAATGGAGCGGGCATTGCCGGCGTAAGGCGAGAGCGCGGATATATCGAAGCGAGTGCGATGACTGTGAGAGAAGAACGAGCGGTGTTCCTGAGGCCGTGCTCCCCAGAGGAAGATAATCTCAATGGTGCTTACGGGAGATAAGTCCTGGGAATCGTGCCGACGAGTAACCTATCGCCACTCCGAGCCGCCGGCCAGCAACAACCAGCTCGGTCTGTCTTCTCGGTGAAACTCGTCGGGCAAATCGAATATCGGGCGGCTGTTACGATTCGCAAGTTTATCGACTGCCTCCCGCAGCGATAAAATATATTTCTCCACTGCTACTGAATGATAATATAGAATCGTTATCGCTGATTACCTCGGACACGTATTACCGGCGAACCACCTGCCGATTGCTGACCAAAGTCAAACTGAAATCGCTGATCCGCCAGAGATCGGAATTGCGATCTACACTTCCAAGGTAACGGACACTTGAAGGACGGAAGTAGATCACCGGATCAAAGTAGATCAACTAGTGACACAATTATATCGCTCGTCAGCTCAAAATATTCTTCAAAACATCTGTCTCTCTCTCTCTCTACCTTTATCTAATCCACTCTAGCGCGCTCTTTCGACTTTGTTTCAACTTGTTAGTTTCGTTGTCGCGTTCGATCTCGAATTTCTACGATTCCTTGTCGACGGTGAGACTTGGAATTCCTGGTGCAGAAATGTATTACTGGGTCGAGAAACGCGATAATAGAACGATTCGTCTCGGTTCTCGTATCTTTTCCTCGACAAGTGTGAGTGCCAGTAATCTGTTCGTACGGAGTAATTAATGGTGCGCTGGGCGCGTGTGATTATGAGATTACGATACGGCTGCTTTAATGATCGATAAGCGCGTGCTGTTATTAAATAATGTGCCATTAGATTACAGGCATTATCGCAGCCTACATTCTGATGGGTGTGCTTCTTGCAGCATGCGTTGGATTTAGTCAGTAAATGGGGAGAAGCTTCTATGGACTGCTGGTGACGATTGGGAAAATGTTTGGAGTCAGTGAAAGACACACCGGCTTAATGACAAGGCCTATTGTATTGAAGGGTGCAAAGTCTTTATAGTAAATTTTGTATGGAAACGATCTGAGCTTAAGGAAGAGTTTCATATAGCAGGTATTGTGTTCCTCTATAGAGAAAGATGTTCAAGTAATGCGTAACATAATTATTATGCAAACTCTGTTACTATGCAGGGACATGCATTATTGAATGCCAGTTGCATTACTTGTTTCTTAGACAATATTCTTATACAATGGATGTGGGAGTTGTTAAAATAGCCGAGGACAAAGATTTTGAGAAACTAAAGCAACTCTATGATGATAATAATGACTGGAAGCTGGACTATAATAAACCAGATTTATCGGTCTGGACCAAGTCTGTTCCAGGCATTAGTTTCAGAATGGTCAAGGTAGTTTGATCTTTGTTGTTGTCATTTTTGAATGCTCACTCTATTTATGCTTTCTATTGAAAATTACTTTGTTGTTTTAGATCAGAACAAGATTTTCAGATGTCATGCCAGAAACACTTTATGATGTTTTACACGATCCTGAATATAGGAAGGTTTGGGATACCCACATGATTGAATCAAAAGATATCGGCTTCTTTAATCCTAATAACGATATTGGCTATTATTCCAGTGAGTAGCAATGCTTCTACTTAATGACTTTCTGCCATGTACATTAACTTTAATTGTTAATCCATTTTTATTTTTATTCTTAGTGGCATGCCCAGCTCCATTAAAAAACAGAGATTTTGTTTTACAAAGGTCTTGGCTGGATACCGGAGTAGAGCAACTTATCTTGAATCATTCTGTTTTTCACAAGGATTACCCACCAAGGAAACACTTTGTCAGGGCAACGTCTTATCTTACAGGTATGACTTTTCTAAATTCTTAATAATTTGATTATTTGAGTATCAAAATAGATAAAAAACATAAAACCAGTGGCAGAAATGCTGGAATTATTTCGAAAACACTCGAAAAGGTCCTCCTGTATAGTTAATTTCATCTAATTCTGACGGTTTTTCCTATGTTTTTTGTACTTCCCGACCTTTTCCGGGCCTGAAATTTGGTGGGGAATGTTTTTTTGCATCGAGGAAGAAGTAGAAAAAATTCCAGAGCCCTAGCTCAAAATTCATTTTTTCGCAAATTTTTTAAGGCATACCCCTTCAAAAATTTTCGATTTTTCGAAGGTTCTGGGACCGGGACGAACGCTTGATTTTTCGATTGCTCGTGTCTCAAAACGGATAAAAAACATAAATGTTGTGGGGGAAATGCCAGAATTCTACCTAAAACACATGGAAAACCGATCTGGAATATTTGATTTCAACGGTTTTGCCCATATTTTTTATCTTCCCGACCTTTCCCGGGGCTGAAACTTTGTAGAAAGTGTTTTTTTGCATCGAGGAAGAAGTAGAAAAAATTCCAGGCCCCTAGCTCAAAATTCATTTTTTCGCAAATTTTTTAAGGCATACCCCTTCAAAAATTTTCGATTTTTCGAAGGTTCTGGGACCGGGACGAACGCTTGATTTTTCGATTGCTCGTGTCTCAAAACGGATAAAAAACATAAATGTTGTGGGGGAAATGCCAGAATTCTACCTAAAACACATGGAAAACCGATCTGGAATATTTGATTTCAACGGTTTTGCCCATATTTTTTATCTTCCCGACCTTTCCCGGGGCTGAAACTTTGTAGAAAGTGTTTTTTTGCATCGAGGAAGAAGTAGAAAAAATTCCAGGCCCCTAGCTCAAAATTCATTTTTTCGCAAATTTTTTAAGGCATACCCCTTCAAAAATTTTCGATTTTTCGAAGGTTCTGGGACCGGGACGAACGCTTGATTTTTCGATTGCTCGTGTCTCAAAACGGAAAAAAAACATAAATGTTGTGGGGGAAATGCCGGAATTCTGCCTAAAACACATGGAAAACCGATCTTGAATATTTCATTTCGACTGTTTTTGCCATGTTTTTTTATCTTCCTGACCTTTCCCGGGGCTGAAACTTTGTAGAAAGTGTTTTTTTGCATCGAGGAAGAAGTAGAAAAAATTCCAGGCCCCTAGCTCAAAATTCATTTTTTCGCAAATTTTTTAAGGCATACCCCTTCAAAAATTTTCGTTTTTTCGGATTATCTGACCCTTTTCTATCTTTTATTCAAGGATATATTGTGCGACCATCGAGAAATGGTGACGGATCGGAACTAGGATATGTATCGCACACGGATCCACATGGAAAGTTGCCAGTTTGGCTGGTTAACAAAGTGACACAAATATTTGCGCCGAAGGTAAAATGTTTCAACCTTTCTACATATATGTTGTGCCCCTTATGTTATATTTCTTATCCTATTCTACATCTCAGATGGTGAAAAAATTACATAAGGCTGCCATTGCCTATCCAGATTGGAAAGTAGTAAATAATCCAAATTTCAAGTCATGGCATTTCCCTGAACAAATTACTGCGCCGCGCATCAGTATTGAAGATGTAAGTACAATATTGTGTAAGATAGTAGTATGCACATTTCAATAGATTACCCCTATTGTGCCATTGCAGTGTGTTAAGTCAGTAGAAGAGAAGAATATCAGAAATAATTACGTTGATGAATCCGAATTGAAGGAATCCGGTGGAGTGGACAGTGATTAGTCCTGATTAACTGGAAGTCAGATTAAAAGGAATGGATAAATGGGTCTAAACTGACTATTGTACAGTATTACGAACGAAACTGATATCAGGTAAATAATCTATATGATTACAAAGTTCGATTTACGTGCATATTCCTTGGGATGGTGATCGATAACACCAAATTGCGATGATATAATGATATCGGGATTACGATTATCGAACACGATCGATCGCATTTAATGATTAAAAGGAGAATCAACGAAAAAAAACAATATCTGTGGCCTGCATTACATTGAGCGCTAGTTAAGGCTTTTTACCGAGATTGTTGTATGCAATGTTGACAATGTAATTTACCTCTTTGCGCTACAAATACTTAATATTATAACGCACAATACACAGGCCCTAAGTCATCGTTCTTGGAGCGATTCAAGCCGTTGTAACGTGTACAGGTGTGTGATTATGGGATTGTGGAAGATAAGGTTTGATATTTCTGTTAGGGACGTCGAGAGAAAGCACTGGAAATGCAAAGAGTTACGTGTTACGTAGGTATATCAAGGATTTTCTCCATGTTGGTGGCTGAGCAGTTTGGCCGTTTCGCCGTTTCGCATTTAGAACTCAGTGATAGCAATGTAGCCTAAAGAATATACCTTCATTAATGGCAAGTCGTTAGTCAGATACGGGTAGCATTTTTGTTATAGCATTTTAACTGGTCGTTCGCCCGAACAACCTTTGATTGTTACATTTTGAAGATGGAACTTTTTAAAACTATTGATAGAATATCTCGACTATTGAATCACTTTGTCATAATGGATTCAAGTGTTTTACTTGCTTCGTATTGCATTCTCTAATGCGCATTTTGAAAGTTCACTAATTAGTAATGCTATTGAAAAGCTGATCGCTTGGTATGTTGGTGAGAAATGTGCCAAGAAATCAGTGAAATCTTTACAAGTTCTCTATATTCTTTGCCGTACACTATTTCTCTACTTAACGGACTTTTCTTACTGACTTCCGCAAGAGAAATAGTGGTTTGCCGAATATTCAATCCATATTATTGGATATACATATCTACTTTACTAAAGATAAACGCGTGATTCAGTATACTTCGACATCACGATTGACTGAGTAACAGATTCATTTTTTCTACTTTCTAATAATTCTTCTTCTTTGGAAGTCGCTTTCCTATATCGAATGACCTGGATTATATTTGTATCGTGATTAAAAAAGAAAGAAAGGCCGCTCGTGCAGTTGCAAGATACAATGAAAGTACAATTAAGATATTTTATTGTTGTTACAATGCCCTGCAAGTGGGCCGTTTAAAAGCACACGATAGTTAATGAATTAAAACAAAGACCCCTGGTGATCAGAATTGTTGATGACTGTTCAAACACTTTTTGCACTGTGTTTCATTGATCTTCGACAAGTTGACGCCTACTAATATCATGGCCACGATGTAACTGTTATGTGATAGAAACCAAAGGAGTCCATTTGTGCCGCTAATCAAAAACAGTCCAGTCGATTTTGAGTCATAAACTAGTTGTACGTCTTGAAAGGCATTTTATTGCGTTAAGTACACTTCGTTCAGATCGTTCGAGTGCAAGGACACTGGATATAGTCCGATTAGAGCAACTAGTGGATAGTTTGTACATACAACAGACATGATAATAACGATTGTTATCAATTTGCATACAATCAAAAATTTGTTTTAACATCCAGGCGGATGAGATTGGGAAATAGCAAAGTTTTTAAAGAAATTCTTACATTCTCGAAACGACAGACTGTCAATTCAAGGACAAATAAATAGCATAAACAGTCACTTTATGGTTCCGCACTCGCGATTTCGTCCTTTTGCACTGCAAGAGCTTCTTGCTAATTTTACGTATTACGTCCACAGTGGGATATAGGTTTTTATGTTAGCGTAAATCTATTTTTGATTTCGTATATATAAGCTCGCATGAGCTATTTCTTAGCTTTCTGCCATTTCCTATTTTCGAAGGTTTTCTTCAATTGCGACTGATACACACATGCCTACTGTGTAAATAATTTTAAGCTATTGTACTTTACTGCAGTGAAACGTATGACTTTTGTGTATGTATATTAGTAGAATAGTGAAAAAAAACGTTGTCTACGAATTGTATGTATAGAATTATTTTCAAAGTATAAGCAGAGCAAGTTCTATTTTGCCGATTTTATTAGTCATTGAGTTATGACTTGAGTTAGGAAAGACGAGTGACTTAGAATTGAGGTAGTTATGGTATTGGGAAAAATGACGTGCTGTACCGAAAGAAATTTTGGTATATTTGTTATTAGGAACTGTCAGTGTGAAGATTGCAGTCTGCTAGCGTGTATTTTATTTGATGTATTTCATAGGCTTTGTTCGGCCACTCTATAGTACAATAAATTGTATGAAATGCATCAAACTGTTACGTGATTGGTAGAAAGTGAGAGCAAACCAGTTGCAAGAAAAGAGGAGTGTGTTCTGAATCAGTGTGTTTCTCTTTATAGTTAAATTACTGAGCGCATTGTTTCTCGCGTGACTTTAAATCTACTTTTATACCGCGTGCTTCTTCTGCCATATTTTTAACGCTGGTTTTCCTACAGTTATCATATCTTATCGAGAGTTTTTGATAACACCCTGCTTGTCACTATCGCGTGGCAGATATTATTAATGCACATTGTTCATGAAATACCGTAGCCCGATGATACTGGATTATTAAAATTTGCCATTGACTAACACACACACACGCGCGCGTATATCTCCCAACTTCTTCTCCAGTGTCGATATAATCGACGGTACGTGCCAATCTATGAGGATAGAAACTACTGTAATGATTCATATAAATAATCGAAATTTATTCACTCCAAACCGTAAACAGGCTGCTTTTTAATAAAAAAAAAAAGAACGAATGTCTTTATTTCTTAACGTACACTTATACTTTAACTATCAACTAGAGCGCTGCGTACGATATAAAAACTGTACAGTCTTATTTTTGTCAGATGGGTCTGTTTGAAAAAATATACAAGTGTTTTAATTACAATGAGGATTAAACTTATCGTGTCAGTGCTGCCGTGAGAAGCCGCTTTCTCTCTCTGTCTCTTGCTTTTCAAGCTGCCTGATTCTTTAGTTCCGTGAGTTGTTCTGTATATTCGAGGTACAGTCTTTGCCATCGAAGGTATCCACCAACCACTGATAAAACGTCCCCCAGTAACTTGTGCTTTTTTATGCCCTGTGCATATATTGGAAAACAGAGTTCTTTTTTGGAACTTCACTCATATTTATTATTATCTTACCAGTATCGAAGGGTCCCACAGACTTTTCGAAGCAGATGCATGACTTGGGCCCAAAAGATCGTCCAGAATGATTCTCAGTCGCTTTTCCAAACCATCTGTAATTCAGAAAATATTCACCCTGTGCCATGTAGAAGAGAATGTAAACAGAAAAGATCAGAAGATATGGAATTCTGTGGATACCTTGCGTTAACAAAAACGATGTTAGAGCCATGAGCCAATGAACATATTCCTGAGCACTACCCAATGCTTTCGCAGCAAGCAATTGCTGTTCCAAGTACGATAGGACACTTGGCGCACTGTGAGGTAATCTTGGATTAGGAAAAGAATTCCCACCCGTCCTGAGTAAGCCTTCCTGAAGAGAGGAAAGTGGGCCACGTGGAGGTCGGTTCCCAGAAGTATTTGATGCATTAAACGAAGCCCACCTCCAAACAGGGTCTTGGCTATCACCAATTAATAACCAAGTACCTGAAACATATTTCGTTTTGGTATACTGACACAGCCGAAGAAGATTAAGACCTAATTCAATAATGCGCATACGTACCCATGTCTTTGTGATATATGTACGCCCTTGCATTAGTGAAAGCCAAATGTGGCATTCCATTGTGCAAAGTACAAGACAATAACGATGTGCCAGGGGCTGCTAAATGTGCGGCCGAGGTGGAAACTATCATTCTGCAAGTGTTTCCTATTTCCCAAACACGTACAGCACCGCAACTTGATATTACCATGACCTACGAAACATGTTATGAATTATAAACATGAAAAGACAATATCAGAAGCCCAAGATTTTGTATCTACCGCATTTCCAACTGCATGGACTTTTGCTAATGGAGCTGGTGGTGCCAATGGCGGTGCTGGCCGGCATCCCTTGGCAGGATGGAACGTGTGCAAGCTTCCATCTTCTAATCCTAAGGCAATAACAGAGGGTGATGCCGCCAGTGCTACCGCACTGTAACCCAAGTACAACTCCCAGGTCGGTTCAGAGTCTGTTCCTTTAAACACTTGTAAATGTGACAGGCCTTGGCTGTTGGTCACAGTTACAGCATAGTGTCCTGCTTGCTGTGACAACGAACTGGACGGTTTCAGTGGTGGCAGGAGTATCTGACCATTATGTCTCTCTGATGTAATTCTCGGCTTTTTACTGAGTGCCGCATGATGCGGTTTTGGTGTTGCTTGTTCCCTACGCTTTAGAGTTAAGACAGTAGGCGCCGTATCGACATTCGTTGTATTGATAGCAGTCGTGACGTTAGGAGCAACCACATCGTCTCGTTTCTCTATAACAATCGAGCTCTTGCCTTGGCTCGTAAATGTCGGGGCTGTCAAGCCACCACTCATTGACGTGTCCCTGAAATATATAAGTAAATATTTTTATCTTGACATTAAACTGTTATATTGAAATGTAGTTTGCAATTGAAATTGACGATTACATTCTATCTGACGGTGGCGGAATAAACATGGGTGTTATCCGCCTTTTGCCGTCTGATGTTCTAGTTTCAATTTGTTTATTAATCGGCCCCTTCACGGGCGTCGAAGTGCTATTTACTGGGGGATGCACTGAGTTTGGCGTTGGCGATGTCTGTGTTTTTGGTACAGGAGGAGCAGATGTTTTCAAGTTAAGCAATTCTGGTGCCTCCATGACCATACATCCACCTTGTACCAATGGTTTGCCATACAGGCGTTCGTGCAGGCTACTCTGTAGTTGATAAATATCAAAATAAATAATTAACATCGTGTGATAAACAACGGATGCATGAGAAGAATTAATTGAATAAGGCAAGTCTTACTTGCTCAGCTGGATCTAGTGGTTGACCCAATTCCTGTTGGGTAAACTCAATAAGTACAACCGATCCGTCCCAGGAACACGCAGCAAGTCGAAGGCCGCAGGGAGACCAGCTTGCGTCCAATACAGAATGCGTGAAGAGTTCGTGTATAACTACGAGAGGCCTCTTAAGCGAAGTTAGCCAGACCGACAATGAACGATCCCTGGAACCTATCGCAACGCAGCAATACTGCTGGGGTTTGGACGAGCCAGACTGTTTCTTCTGCAGGATATTACCGTTAAACCTCTAATAAACATAATCAATTATTAAGAAAATATTATCGTTCTGGGAATAAAGGAATTGCTCGTGATGGATGACATACAACGCATGTAACTGCCTTCCTGTGTCCAACGAAATCTTTATCCTGAGTCCATCCATCCCTTTCGATAATTTGGGCTGTTGGTCCGCCGCCGTTCATTGCGTGAGCAGACACTAAATACTGACCATCGGGACTCCAAGAAAGCCTTAAAACGTGAGTGGTCCCACCGCATTCATCAAACGGTTCCGATATTAGTGCGGCTTCGGTCCAGTCGGTCGTTCGCCACACCCTCAAGGTTTTATCATCAGACTGAGAAGCCAAATACTTTCCTACTGGATCCCACGTAATTCCTTTTACAAAGCCAGTGTGACCTTTGAGGACAGCAACAATTGCTGGGAACTTGGAGGCATCCCATACAATAACACTGTTATCAACTGATGCAGAAGCTAACCAGGGGCTATGCGGTGCCCAAGCAAGGTCAAGAACATCTGCCTCGTGCGACCTTAATGTAGCAATACACCTCCATGTCTCCACACTGGACTTCCCTCCGAAAATAGAACTACCGCCCGTACCACCGGACAGTCTCCAGATCATAATCAATTTGTCTACTCCACCAGATGCTAACAGTCCAGTATTGCTCCATCTGACACAATTGACACAGGCTAAAGGCAAACATCGCCAGGTTGTAAAACAATGGTGTTCCCCTTGTGTTGAATAGTTTCGTAACAAAGCATCAATATACCGAGGTGATTATCCAGTTGGCAAAGCATCTTGGGTACATTCTCATCGAGTTCTGCTGCCTCGTTGACCACTGGCTCCATATTCCAAATGACGACCCTCCCCGAATCTCCACCTGGATGAATCCATCGTGTATGGATTAGAATTAGTTATGAGAATTAGTAGAAGAAGTAAATATGTACGCATAGTTTTATTACCTTGGCCACCAGTGGCAAATCTTTTACCATCGGGATGAATATCGACGGAAAATATCGAGTATCCTGAAAGGAAATACACAACAATTAATAACGTTGTTGGCCTGCGTGAAGCTGGCGCCGGCTTTTTCTACCGATTTCTACAGACCATCGTGCGCAACCCAATTCGGCTTAACCAACTTCATATTTCTCAGGCAAAGGGAATCGGTACGAACTAGGAGAGTTGCTTAGAACTACTCAGTACATATCTCATTTTAGGCAATCGACACGCGCGCAAGCCAGTAATATCAGACTTCTCGTTGAGAGTGCAAATCTTTTGAGCAGCATAACCTGCAAATCAGTGCATATAAACATAACTCCACCGCCGGCGGTGGACTTGGCTCGCTTCAGGAGACTGGGATGAGGAGAATAGATTCGATATCCGATAGAATTCTTTCCCTGTGATCTCTATGCGGCCGTTTCTGTGCATCTCACTCTGACTCACACAGACGCACGCGTGCACATCCACGTTTGTCTAACTGGAAAGGTGTTAGATCCGCGTGTCTCATGCACGCGCAATACACGTAGACGCGCTGTGCATTTGATGCACTATTTCTCTGCCAATGGTAGTGCGAATTCCAATTCCATTGACCAATCGGCATTGGAGATCACGTTGCTTCTCGTCGGAATCAGTTGGAATGCCGGAATCATCATCCCCAACCGCATCTTACAGCTTCCCTCTCTTATTTTTGCACCCCACGTGTAATTAAAGTAAGTAGAACGATGCATTGCGAGCAGAATGCGCAAAGGGGTAGCCGCTTTTACGCGCGAAATGACAGTGGCGTTTTTTATTTTATTATTAAGTATTATTAAACTCTTTACATATTTCTTGTCGTTATAATGAATAACTGGTAGAACTCTTAACTTAAACATCCACTCATTCAAACACGCGTGACAGAGCATTCCATAACTATATACGTACTCAGTACTCACAACTATGTCACATGATCCCCGACAACTTATAAGACTAACGCCATCATTCAACAGCTTAAAAAATCTACTCATCATTTCATCCCCGAACCAAGCGACAATTTGCGTGGCGGCAGAGGGAATAGAGAGAAGGAGTGTGGGAGACCTTGCATATGATTCCAAGGTCAGATTCAAGTTGAATCGAAGGTCCATACTTTAAAGTATCCCGTATCCCACATCCTACAGGGTACTGACTTATTCGTGAATTTTCAATATGTCCTTTCTTTCCAAGAGGAAGATTAACTGTCCAGCAATTTAAAAGCGGCAACTTTCCTGGCATTCCAGCCCCATCGAGTTACTTTCTAATGACGCGCACGGAACACAAACGAACAGAAATAATACCTGCCGCAGGGTTTAACGAAAAGTCTTCGTATATATCTTACAATAAGTCTATCGCAGCCTGATCAAAGGAAAACATTAAGATCTCCAAATAAATACAGCTTCTAACCAGCCGTTATTTTTTATACGAAATCGTGGGACATTGACTTTTTCCGTCACATTGTTATTCGTTTGACGGTCAACGTCTTTACTCCTTTTTTTATTCTCGGTCTGTTGCTTTCCGCTATAAATCATTCTAACAACAATTGGCTTTCACTGGCTAGTCGCTGTGTATTCGTGATAGGTTTCCCGGTAGGTCCGCAACGCAAAAGTACAAGGTGTGTGTGTCAATCAGCAATATGTTCCTCGCTCATTAACGGCTTTCCACAACTTTCCGCTGAGCAGGCGTACATATAAACAGAAAGCTGACACTGGACGTAGTCGATACGATAAATCGGTAGAAAACTCACTCAACAATAAAGCTGTGTCCTCAAGACAGAAGCAAAGCTTTTACCCCGTTCATGAAATCTTTCATTTGGAAATTAGAGCACCTATGCGGCATCTCTCCTAGCGATCGGAGGCAAGCTCGAATTATCTTCTGGATTTTGCGTCGGACTGTTCGAGTGGCACAGCACACTGTCATTTCTAGTTGCAAAGAAAGGCTTAAAGTTCAATTCAAGCAGTGTACATCCTCTTACAGCCAAGCCCGACATTATAAAAAAGAGAAGCGACTTATAGAAAATATTTTTGCCCTCTCGCTACCTAGGAAGTTCGCATCGGACCGCAAGAATCACACGACTTTTTTCACCCTTACGGCACAGATATCTAATAGCAACGATAGAAATGCAGATACAGCTGACTGTTCGGAATATTATTCAGCGTTTCTGAAACAATGCTTCGGGATCGTCGCATTTTGTAAAAAAAAAAGGAACAGCGCTTCAGAGATCCTCATTAGTGATTCCGAGAGAAATGCATCGTGACCCTGGCTTATCCAGAATAATCGGTTCCCTTTAATTCATCAATTTCAGTTGAATTCATTAATGATTTGCACGGACAGTCCGTCGTCTCTAGTCGAAAGCTTTTCCTTCGTCAAAAAGAAAGAAGCCTAAAATTATAACTTGCAACTGACATGCCACTGTGGAGCGTACGCACTTGTCATTGACAATTCGTGAGTAATCTGTATGAACTGTGAACGATTTAACAATGGAGAAACCTAAAGAACAGAATGCTGATGCATGTGACAGCCGTTTTTAATTTACAAAGTCCCATCTCGACTCGCAATGATCATATACATATGTATATATAGATACAGAGGTCTATATCTACATACATATAGCGCGACAATTATAGCGTATTATTGTACAACTTTTGCGCAGATAAAAACACACACATATTCATTTAGGACAATCATGTCATCACCCCCACGAAGCCTGCTATGACGACACTATTTTATGCACATTCGTTACCGCCTAGGCTTAATTAATTCACCGGCAACGAGTATGAAAGCGTCGACCGTAGAATCATAGAATCATATATGTATATATATATATATAGATATATAGCTGTATCTTGTACAAAATCAAATGTTACTCTTTATTTATACACTGAAGTATTTACACTTTATTAAACATCATTCATCTTTCGTAGCAAATGGGACGCACAGTGTTCTTAGTGGTATTATATAATCATTAATGTCTCTCGCCTATGGAATTTCGGTGAACGAATAATCGTGTAATTCGGCTGGCCCCGGATGTTCTCATGAAAAGCACGGGGCAGAAAGTGCATTTTACGTGACCGGTTAATAAACCTATCAATGGAAGCTGTTCGAAGGAAAGGCCGTTTGCAATTTCGAAAGACCGATAGATCCTCGTCAGTGGGATGCTTCAATTAGTTGCTAAGAGCTCTCTTTCTCTCTCTCTCTCGTTTCTCACCCTTGCTTATTGTACGTTCGTAAGAATTTACTTGTGCAAGTAAAACTGTAATGCGTCAGATCGTGTGAACTATATTACAACAGTCATTGTTTCTGTTATAACGCGACGATGTCGAAAGATCACATGTGAGATCGAACCTGGGTGTATAACTGAGCTTACGATTCTTCCATTTCTAATCCTTTCTTTGTCGTAACAGATTCAGTGGGGGGAAAACCGAGGGCAAAGAAGAGCGAAATAACGCTCGTAATGAAATTGAAATTGAAATTGGGCGTAAGAGCCAGCGCCATCACGTAGATAGCTCGTACTCACGCGAGAAATGCAGAGAAAAAACATTTAATTACGAAGCATAGTCGTATCTGTATTATCTGTATTATAATGTGATTTTCTAGTACGAAATGCATACAGAGTGTGTTTGTGTTTCCTATACAATTTCTAGAAAACTAATAATTTCCGCTGTGCCGTAATTACTTTACAGAAAATACCAATCGAACTCTAATCGATCGATTCTCGTTACATGAAATAGCATCGTTCAGCAGGCATTCACATGTTACCCACAACAAAAGCTCCAATTCTTTTAAAATCCTGTAACATACAAACAGTCACCGCGTTTCGGGCTTACCTCCTCAACAAGAGTATAGTATCGTAGTGTAACGTATTTGTTTCGTATTCGTATCGTATTATGTCGTATCCTGTCGTACGCTATAGTATAATCTGGCTTTAAAAAGTATCCAATGTTTATCCAGTTTCGGGACAGTCCTGGTACGCGTTGTGGGGGGAATTGTAGATCAAAGGATACAATAGTCCCTCCGGGTGAAAGTTGGCTGGTGGCGTTCGGGGCTCATTCAATCTAGCATCTCTTCTGGCATCTCGTGAGGATTGATAATACCCGGGACTGCCATTTGCTGCCGCCTCTTTTCTTCTTGGGCGTTTCTCAGTGCATTCTCCCGTTCTTCCAAGTAAAGATCAGAGTCATCTTCACCGGTGAATTCCTGCAACAGAAAAAATATCTCTTGTAAACTTTCCACTAATTACTTCGAATGTGAGAAAATAAAGCATCGTGTCAACAATTACCCTAATTTGAACGAGGAAATCTCTGAGATGCTCTTTGAAGGCAGCTATGTCCTGATTAAGGTTGAATAAACCTTGTACAGTTATTTTAATTTGATTATCGGTCAGATGTGGGAACGCCGCCTTGAGCAACCTTGCAACGAACTCTTGAATGTAAAGAGTATTATCCGGCACGTGACCGAGTGGCACCCGAATTTCTCCAAGCTCCACCAGAGAAAACATGTACGCCAGTATGGTGGCATGCATCGTAAGGCCTGCGCATCAATAACATAATAATATTGCATCAAGTTTGCAGAGTATTACAATAGATTTAATCTGACTCATTGCCAGATATGTACCTGCTATGTGAGACGAGTCTGCAACAACGCTGAATATGTGTTGAAGAATATCCGTGAAGTAAGTTTGATAGAAGCTTTGAGCAATTGGCTCGCCTTCAATATTTAGGAATAGAGTGTGTAGTATCTGTAGTCCGGTGTCGGCAACATTTCTCATCGTGTGCTTGAAAGCCCAGATTATCGAATCGAGAACAAGTTTAAACTGTGCAGGTGGAATCGACACTAATGCGGGGAAACAATAATTGTTGACAGCCTGAAACGCAACACGTGTAATTACTCTCTGCAGATTGGGTGCAAGAAAAAAACTTACGTAACTCTAGTGAATGTGGTTGTGTCTTACTTGTAACAGCAGGAAGAAGTTCGTCCGATGCTCGGGGAACTCCTCGAAGTCTTTGTTTATCATTTCTAAAGTACATTCGAACACAGCATCTAATATTTTGGGCACTTCGCCTGTGATATGGCTCTCCAAGGTTGTGATAATTGTGGCCATAGCACTCAGCACCTCAGGTTCTCTAGCGCAGTGAACATTTGTTTTCTGATAATCCAGCAACACAGCATCCAATAGGGGAGGTATAAAGTTCTCCAAGACCTAGAGAAAATGCAGGATAAATGCTATTGTTATGTCCATCCATTTGATTGTGATTACAGCCAACTGAAGCAAAAAATATAACAGGCATACCATTCGATGATCCATAGCTTTACTGATCCAATCTGAGATCAATTTCAAAGTTTCTTTCTTGACTACTCTCATACTCTTAATTAAAGTTTGTTCCATTACTGTTTCACCATTCAAAGCAATCGCAGCACTAATATTTTCACTCATAACCTGTTGAATATACAGCTTGGTCATTGGATGCATGAGTTCAATGGAAGCAACAACAGACAATTATAATAGATATAAGCGTACCTTATAAACATTCAACATATCTAAATATATTCGTCCTAACTGTACCACATATGGATGCCCAAGAGCTTTACAAGCTCTCACATTCGTTTTTAAAATGTTAACCAGCTGCTTTACAGCTTCTTGATCTTTCAACACATCTACATTCTGAAATGACACGCGTGTAGTGAGAATAGTGCAATAAAATAGATCGATCGCTGGAGGACAATACTTACTTTGGTTGCTTGGCTTATGATGTCATCCCAGACTTGGTTTGGCAGTTGCATATATTTTTCTATTAGTTGCTCTTGATTTACTGAATCTGTCTGTGCACTTATCATATAACCAACAGCTTCGTAAAACGTGTGCACCTACAAACATTACACACATATAGATTGAATCAAAGACTCTGGGTTAATGCACTTTCTATGCAATTACTCCGAAATTTATTTTACCTGTTGCGATTGAAGGTCACAGATGATACTGCTAATTGTTGAAAGAATTTCTTCGATAAAAGGTACAGCTTCTGCTATTTGTACTGTAACGAAATGCCGCCTACACTTCAGCGCTATTTTTATAAATGTATCGCAGGCCATATCTTGCACACCATCATGGGTTTCTGCGATAAGAATCATTCCTTTATGAAATCAGTGCACGTCTACATTTATTACGGTGTATGTGCGTTCTGGAGTTGTTACATTCCACTGTATACCCACCATGCATGAACTCAAATAGTTTATTTACAACAGTCTTTAAAAACTTCCAATGTGCCTTCAGGAATCGTGGATACTGGCCGACGACATACATGATATTACTAGCTATGATAGCTTTGTTATCCTTTCCCTTCTTTTGTTCACACAGTGCAAGAAGATCTTTAATAACTGTCACCAGGAATCTCTTCTCATCTTCCTCATGCATCGCTCCGGAAATACTTCCTATCGCCCAGCATAACTAATCGCGAATGTAAGCGTGACAAAATGTTAGAGAACTTGTATTTCAATTGGACAAAAATTAGAAACCCACTGTAATACGTTCAAATAATAATTACCGTGTTGAGATTCTTCCACGACCATTCTGACCCATTCACTTGGTTCTGCAGTTTCTCTGTCATCACTCGCTCAGTATCCGTGTAATCCAAATGAGTGAGATATACCAATGTCTCTCTCATGTTCTTATAAAGATTGCTCGCATCCGTATCTTTCATAAATTCTCGCACCACCTCGCCATGTTCATTCTCAACAACAAGTACTTCTTCCGGCTTGGCCATTCTGCTGATCATAATATACCTGATCTTGGTCAACACTGGCGTGTAGAAAAACCTTCTCGTTGACATCGTCGTGTTCTTCGGCATAAAGAGTGCCGAGGTTGAAACAAACGGATGCTCCCTGTACAATTCGATCGCAAGCCCGTTCCAGTATTCCATACAAATTTTGAATATCTCCACTTCCTCGACTTCGGATATCAGTACAAGGTAGTGGAGGGCTTTGTGTAACGTTTCATTAAGCTGCTTCTTTTCAATAAGCTGGCCGTGCTCCTTCAGATAAGTGCAGAGGAACATCGCTAGATTCTGTATAAAGTTTTGCTCTTGATCCTGGCCAACCGCGTACGCCTCACGGATGTTGGTCTCGAGAGGGAGCATTTGTTCCAATTGTTGCATCGTGTTGATGAAGAGGACGACGAATACGTCGTCGTACGGCATCATCGAAACAGCAGCGATTTCGGTCAGACATTTCAATGTTACATTGCGAAATATCGGCACATTCAAGAACTTGAATATTAACGTCGTGATTAATTTCGTTTCGAAAATATATCCAAGGGGTATCCAATTTAAAAACCTCAAAAGAGTTTCTAGAGTGACTGCTACTAATTGGACATTCTGAGAATTGTCCATCACAAACTGGCACAGTTGAAAGACTTGTGAGAATTCACTGCACATTGTGTCTTTTAAGTGCTTTGCCTTTGTTTGCGTCATTTGTCCACTAGAAAAGTCAAACACTTCTTCCGACAATAGTTTCAATATAGCCATATTATTCTGACACAGACTCTCATTCGTTTTGCTCGCACCCACTATGTCACCAATGAAGGATTCCCAATTTTTGGGCCATTCACGCTTTAACACCTAGAAACATCAACATCTCCTTGTTAAATCCATGTACTCTTACAAGGCAGGCACTGAATGCCACCATGTCCTCAAATTTTACCTGCACTAAAATCATATTCAGCTTATTTAGGTAAACTTTAGATGCTTCCATTGTTTCAGTATCACTGCTGGTTTTTATGATAAGGCCTACAATGTACTTTTTTATACCCTCACATTGATTCCTCGGTAATACTTTCCACCTTGTTTTTATCACTTGTTCCAATATTTGTAAAGCATAATACTTTGTTTGTTGGTTCTAAACAAAATCATAAATACGGAGTTACAATTTTGGAGTAACAATCTAATACTTTGAACTAGACAATAGAACATTGTTGGTTCTGAGACACAACAATATTTCTGTTACCTGTGAATATTCTAAGATGGTATCTACACGTGTCCATGCATTCGGATGTTCCTTAAGTGTGGTTAATACTTCTTGGGCAACCCTTTGTTGCTCACCTATGCCAGTGTACATACATCCTACTATGTTGTCAAGAAGCGTGATATCGAGCTTCTGATTAAAATCCAACAGTTTGGATGCTTGTTCCGCTAAAGTTGCCATTATGTACTGTAAAGTAGTCTGCTTTCACACACTCTATCTGAAAATGCAGGTCGCAAGTGTGAATTCTGGCCACTGTTCGGAGTATTTCATCAGCCCCATACTAAATTCAAATCCTATTTGGCTTCCAATTACAAGCATACAACTAAGAAGGCTTTATCTAACTTGATATTCAAGTCAGTGTGCAGTCAGCAGGATTCTTTATGCTTATAATGAAAATTATCGTCCCATTCTGCTCGTTTCCGCCTGCACAAGATCGTGATTTATCGAAAGGATCGATGGAATTATTCAAACGGCATTCGACGAAAGAATCGTCGAGGAAAGTGCAACTGGTCAGGAACGCATCGGATTGTTTTGCCAAAGCGAAACGGTCGTCGAGGAATCCCTCTGCGAAAACAAGGCGACCGTTTACGGGGAAAAGCAGGCAAAGAAATCTCCTGCTGGGGGTTAGCGTACTAGTGAAAAAGGTTGTCGGGGTGGCCGTTGCTACGTTCAGGAGAGGAAGGGAATCGGCCCGAGGAGAAGGAAAGGGAAGCTTGCCAGGATGCAACGAGGGAGGTCAGCGCACTGCTTGCGCCGGAGTTAACCTAGATCTGCCAAGCCGAGCTCGAGCGAGCGGGCGAAGGGGTTATGTGAAATGGAACGTTGGCGATGTTGTCTCGAGGGGGAGAAAGGAAAAGCCGGCAATCGGGATAGGCGAGCGTGCGGCTCTCAAGGGTGATCCTCTCGGAGGGCCGGGTTGGCGGGCAACCGTCTCAGTTAGGATCCTAAGGGAGTAGAAGCTCGCCGCTCGCCGTCTCCCGGGTGCACTTTACTCGGTGCGTCTTCTGCGAGGCGTACGCGTAACGAGCAGAGTGGTCCGCCGAGGAGTAACGAACCTACCGCATCAACTCCTATACGCAGATTCTCAAGTCGCCGGTAAAAAACACACGTTCCTCCGCACCAGCAATCACAATCTCTCAACGTAAATCACAAGCAGAGAAGGGCCAAACACACAACCGCTGATTCCCGCGCGCGACCAATTTCGTTCCTCGTTTCACACACTCGCTCTTCCTCACCCGCTCTCTCTTTCTCACTCTCCTCCCTCCTCTCGCCACTCATCAACTTTCGCCCTCTTTCTCACATAAGTCTCGTCCTCTCTTTCTCGTTCGAACTCTCTTTCCTCGCCTGCCCATTGGTTGCGCACTGTCTTTCTCTCCCTCACTCTCGTCCTTTGTCCTTCTCTCCCACTCTCCCCTCTCGCTCGCTCTCTCCCTCTTTCTCGCTCGCGCCCTCTCTCTCGCTCTCTCTCTCCCTCCCTCCCTCTCCGTCACGATCCTCGTCTCTCTCTTGCGCTCTCTTGCCATGCTCTGCCGTTTTCCTAGCGCACCTAGTTCCTCGCTTCTCTTTCTCCTTTCTCGTTTCCCTTCTAACGCTCGGCTCTGTCGTTGTTGTTGCTCTTGCTTATTGTTAGCCGGTGCCGAGACGTTTGCGAGAGAGTGCGGCGAGACTGGCCGTGCATTTGCGGGATTTGCCTTTGTCTTTTGACGTTTGCCCCGTGCGTGTTCTTCCTCCTGGCGTTTGCGTGCTGTAAGGAGAGAGCGAGAGAGGGAGAGAGGAAGATCGCCACGGGAAAACAACATGGGAAATGCGCGATACCCACCGAGGCCGTCCGTGCCTGCCTGCTCGTTCTCCCCTTTTCTTCCGGAGGAATGCCACTCTCATCCAGAATATCAGCCCTCCTGCACGGCCTCTCTTAATTAGTGCCGCGGCAAAACTCGCCACCACGCTACGCAACTCGCCACCGCAAAACCAACCTAAAGATTTTCGAAAATAATAACAAAATGGCCGAACACGTTACGCGCTTCATTGCGGAGAAACGGAGAGTCCCATTGGCTCCGGGAGCTGGCTTCCTCCAATTGGAAATACCCTCGATGACCGTTTACCAACCTCAACCTTACGTCACGTGATGTCACGCAACACGTGTGCTCCATTTTGACTGGGAGAATTTGTTCATTATTGTATTTGACATTGAAATAAACAATTGTTGAACTCATATGAATATTTTCCCCTGCCTTGTGGCCTTGGATTTTAATTGTTGGGCCTTCGAAGTCGATTTCTTGCCCATGCAACTAACGTGAAATGTCTGATGATTTGTACAAAGGATTTTTGAATATTCTTGTTCGCAATTAATACGCAATTACTACGTTTGTTCGTTAATAAATGTCCATGTGCAACAGCAAACGATGATCGAGTACAATAAACGTGAAAAACTTATATAAATCCATTGCATATACATTTTATTATTCCGACGCAGCGGACAATGGCCCGACGCTGATCTAATAATCCCATTACCTTACTACGTCGCAAATCAACAGATTACATGTGAACGAAAATGCGCAATTAACATTTTACTGATCAGCCAACTTTTGGCCAATTATTGCTATGCTTTTAAATGTCCAATAAGTGTAACTTTATGTAATAAATCTAGTTGTAGATGAATATTTACCAAGTCTTCTTTATAATGCGTATATTATACGTAAAATTAACGCAAGATGATGTACGTTTGCACGCGTTTAAGATAATGGCTTTTCCAAATGTGAATCACCCTGTACATGAGGTGAGACAACTGTATACATGTGTTGAACAGCCGAACCAGCCGAACAACCAGCTGATCAGATCACTGTTGACGTATTCACACACTAGTGACACGCATATGCACAGAATGCCTTAGTTTTTATGCGGACCCTTCATTAATCATTGTTAATTATTCGTTTCGATCACCTTGAGGAACAATGTCTTGTCAGATTAAGAGTGTCGCTAACTTAACTAACATCAGCAACATAAAAGAAGTGCTTTTCGAAGCTTCGACAACGGGACGTAAGTTCTCAGCTGTTGTTCGTCTCTTGATTACTTCGCCTCGTCGAATTCCTGGTCATTCCTGCGATGTTTCATTCTAGTCGAGCACATCCCAGAAAATGAATTACCACTTCAGGAATGCTGCATTTCGCTTTCGTCGGCTGGAGATGTCCTCGCCATGACGCATGATACAAAGTTAATTATACTCATTTGTAGGTGTTCATGCATTACTTCTTTTCACTTGCAATCGTTAAGATAATTCCATTGATAGAGAGCTCTGGTTAACTTTGTATTTGTTTAATTACTCAATAGCAAGATGGGACTCACAGGAGTCGGATGAGGCAAAAAATAAGTTCCATATGATATATTATGGGGAAGTAGTTGAACAGGATAAGTAAGCACTTCTTAGAACATTGAGTATTAATTCCCAGAATGCTAGTCTATCAAATTTCTTTGTAAATATGTCTGTATATAAAGGTGGTTTTTAGTGAATGGATAACATCTGTGATATGCTTGCCATTGTATTCTCTGGGCAAGGCAAGCAGTGGCACCAATCCAGATTGGAGTTGTATTCTTGTAGGATTCAATACTGGTTTTGTCAGATTTTTCACAGAAGTATGGATTATTATTACCTGAATATTAGCTGTGTGATATATAAATATCATCACTACATTCCTACTTTTTAGACAGGTGCATTGTTGTTAAGGGAGCAATTCCATAATGAACCAGTTATAGGAATAAAGTGTCAATCATTCTGTCCACCCAAACATAGTGCGGATACTGGTTTATCTGAGGAAGTTCATATCATTTATAGTAGTGCTGTATGTGTATTACAAGGTTTTCCCCTTTTCTCAACATTACGTGCATGCAGGAATCATGTGGCCAGAGGTACATTTATTACTCAGTAAATTTTTTATTGTACACATTTTTTTGTACATCTCTTAGTGATATATTTATCTTTAGTACGAGCAAATTGCGAGGGCCATGCACCAGCCACACACTTGTCTTACAAAAAGTGGGGCTACAAAAGCCAAGACATTGTTAATGATTCTGAAGTAATTGGCATAACTTCTGTGAATAGTTTCGATCATTTAATGACTGCTTCTATATGTGGTGGATACAATGCCTCGTACAGATCTAGTGCACCTCAGCACAATTTAGTCATTGCAACTGGCAAAAGGCCCTTCACTGGTTTCCATTATGCATTGGAGGGTGGAAATGCACCAGTGTTGTCTGATGTTGCAATTGCAGTAGCTAGCAAGTTAGCAAATGCAATTGGAACAGCTGTTCCGTAAGTAAAACAACTATACAGATTGAAGAAAATTTTGTACCTACTCCAACACGTATGAATACTGGCATTAAACTCTTAGATGGTTCCGTGGGAGTTCAAAAAATCAAAGTTCCATTGAATCAGCAAGAACTGGCAATCAGGAGCCTGTGGAGCCAATGACTTGTAGATATGGATTAAGTGACATTACTAGGGAGGGTTACAACATCATCACCACTCCAAACAAAATGTTGTCTGTAATAGTGGATGGAATGGGCAGAGTTATTCTGATAGACAATAGGCGTGGTATAGCTACTAGAATGTGGAAGGGTTATAGAGATGCTCAGTGTGGTTGGATAGAAGTTGAGGAACAAAAACATTCTGGATTGCCTAAAACCTTCAGTAAAAGTAAACAAGTTGGCCACCTGCGGACTGCTTTGTTTCTGGTTATATATGCTCCAAAGAAAGGTATTATTGATATTTGGGGTATACCACAAGGCCCCAAAATCACCACATTCACAGCCAGTAAGAATGGAAGGTAATAAATACTTCAATTTCATTGTTTTGCATATTTATGGTTCCATCCTTCAAGGAAAACATTCTGCAATGAACAGATGAACGTAATTTTCTTGCAGACTGCTCTATATTAATTATGGTCTGATGGGAACGAATGATAATACTCATTTATCGAAGAATAAACCGCAATATTCTTGCGTCTTTATGGATCCGCTTGGCGGGCTGAAGGAAATCACTGTGCCATTCCATTTTGCGCTCAACAGTAAGAATGGAAAAAGAGCAAGAGATATTCACGTGCTACAGAAATTGAAGACTTTCCTGCGCGAGGAAGATTACGACGAGGAGAAATTAATCTCGGAGATCTGTAACGCATGCTTGGAGTTGAAAACGAATGAGATTAGAGTACAGATGGTAGAAATGCTTATGACGAATAAGAACATAATTCCAGACGGTTTACTCGCAGCTACAACTTCTTTTGTTGCAAAGTTGCAAGAATATGGTACACATATTGAATTAAATTTCTGAATTCTCCTTTGGGCGAAGGAAGAAATATTAATATGCATCTTTATTTTACAGAAAAAGATGAATTAGAGCCTGCGGCGAAAACATTGTACTTATTATCAACGCAATTGCAGCAAGCTATTAAATTTTATAATTACGTAAGAAGTGAATTCGACACACCTCCTGATTACGACACAATAACTGCGAGTAACGATTTAGACAGCAAAACCCTATCGATGATTCTGCAAACGTCCGAAAGGGAAGTGCACAGAATTTTAAAGCTATCTAACACAGTAAATAGTTTCAAGTGTGCAAATGCTAAAGCAGAAAGTAGAGTAAAATTCAAAGACGATGGCAGAATGTTTCTCGACTTTTTGTCGTCCTTCGAGTTTGGTGGAACAGGACCGATTAAAGCGCGAGAGGATTTGAAAATTGAGAAAAGGAATCAGATTTGTAAGTGACGCACTAAATTTCACATTGTTGATATGTTTTTAATAATGCTAGCAATATGGAATTCATGTCAAATGCATTTTACCATTGATAGCTCAACTAATATTCCAAGGATGGATGTACTCCAATGGTTCAATCGACACGTGGAAACAAGCTGCACTTAATAGCAATATAGATTCTTTTGTGTTAATGAAATTTGCTCTCATTTATTGGCTCGACAGACAAAAGGGCGAATGTTTGGGTCAAGAATTGATGCATTTAACGCAGCTCTTGCAGGCCATTTGTTCTATAGCTAGTAAGTTTTATGTTGTGGCCTTGTCATGCACATATCTTACTAAATTATGGGTATCATAAATGACACGTTCTCGTAGATATCGAAAATATCTGCGTCGGTTACAACGAATTATCGCCATGGTGGAAAAATGCTCGTACGATTCTCACGGAATCTACCAATCCATTTAATGCACTTACTGGAGCATTAGCATGTCGATCCGTATTAATGACCATGGACAGACAAAACGAAAAGTCATGCAGTAAAACTCACGACGATAATGGCAACGAAACAGCTGACAATGAGAATGGCAATATCGTTGAGAAACCAGAGAAATCAGATGAATCATTGATGTCATTGAATTCCATCAACGAATGGGAGAACGTTAGCAAAGATAGCTGCCAATTCACTTTACTTATAGGAAACCTTGAAGATGTAACCATTTTAGATGCTGTAATTAGGTACGCAATACATTATGGTAAAAATAAATCGTTTACTTATGTAAGTTTTCCTTTACAGTCAAGAGCCGCAGATCGATGATACAACGCCTTTCTTTGCCTTGCCGTACGTTAAATGTGATGTATCTTTAGCGATGATTCTCTCGAAAGGAAAAGGCAAGTAGTATTTTATTCTTATAAAAGTTTAATATGTTTCAATTATAAGAATAAATATTTATTGGATCAACAGGATCGGTTTCGGAGATCGTTGCAAAGTGGTTGAGTTCAGCCGGATTGGAACCTTCCCGTTTAATAGACACAACTGATGTAGAATTCGACCAGATCGAACTAGCTGCCGATCCTGTGAAACCTGAGAATCTGGACGAAGCTGGAAATGTCGATATTCCCCAACAGGAGCAAGCGAACCTGTTGTCACTATCAGTGGAAGTAGGCAGTGAAGCCAAGAGCGACACTACTACGAGGACTTCAGTGTTAGGTATACTGAACAATCAATATTATTTAGTCGAAAAGACTCATTATTCAAAAATTTTTACCTTTCAGAACAAATTACACTACTGAAACGACATTTTCCATATAGTCTAACAAGTAGTGTCTTACTTGCGAACTTATGTTGGGAATTCGCCATGCATTGGAACAAGGACATCACTCAATTAGATGCACTCGATGCGGCATTGATTGTACTCCGTCAAATTCCCATGAAACATCTCAGGCATGGTAGTTTAAACGAGACTTTCTAGCAAAGTAAATACTGGTAGAACAATACGAGCGAGGTCACGTTTTGTATTCCAATAGGGGTTTGCTGTCTCTTGTGGTCGGTTCATATTAAGAAGAGAATGGAAGCCAGTGCCAAGTTAATAAATAAACTGGGAAAATTACCGAAGGAACGCTTGTGCATGCAAGAAATTGGCCTCTCAGATATACAGTTGACTACTTTCCTTCAACACTGCGTATCGTTTTTGGAAATATTTATCGATGTAAGATGGTGGTATACTTTAAATATATATATATCATTTTTCCTTGATTATTAATGGAGTGTACTTCCTTAGTCGGAGATACTTGAACCAGGAAAAAATGCAGTAATAAAATCAGAGGAGTTATGGGAAGGATATCCTGCTGGTCCACAGCCGTTTGCAACTTTAGCCATTACACAAACGCCAGCGTGGTATGATCTAGTCATGCTACATGTCCAACTAGCAAATGTTCTCTATATGATTGCTAGTCTCAATATAAAAGTGTCGAAACCATTGAACAATCTGTTCGAATCAGTCGTACGTATCAGTATAACTATGTTATTATTGTGTATTAGAGTGAATTCCGATCTATTGTATACGAAATGATTGTTCTACCACAGGCTCAACCATACTTCTTCCAAAACATTTCGGACAATGCCATGTTGACATGGTACAGAGACGATAAAAGGGATAGTTTGAGAACGGAATTTCTATGCCGCATAATCACAGCGTCTATGGATTCCATTCATAGAGAAACCTCGGATGGAAAGACACTAAACTCAACACAGGCGGTACAGTGGATGAGCAGGTGTCAGGCATTAGCATCAATTTGGAAGATTAATAGTGACGAATTGAGGATGCATCAAGTTTGTCAGTTGTATATCAATGGATTTGATCGATTAGCTGAAGAGGCATGTATAGAAAGATATAAATCAAGGATTTACCCGTTGACAGACAATGATCAACCTGGATATAAATATTTTGACCTTTATTTCTTACCCTTTTCCACAGGTAGTGACAGCTGTGAATGATTTAGAAAAGCTCTCAGTAGATTTACTGCCAATTGCCGGTAGAAGGATGATGAGTTTTCTTTCAAAAACACCTGATCTTTTGGAAGAAGTGTCTCGTATAAATCCTGCCCTAACAAAGTACCTCGAAAGTTTGGTAATTATTTCATTACTTGCTTTAACGTTCTATAAAATTTGAGAACCTGCATAAAATTAAAATGACTTTGGGTTACCCTGTTGTTTTCAGAATGATGCGAAGGTTCTTTGTGCAGACTGCTCGAACGACGAGACTGTACAATTAATATACCGGATTTCTCGGCACTTACCTGAGACGCACCATGAATATCATCTGGCGCAATTAATGCTAGATGCGACCTTCATTTACGTGGGGAACTCGTGACGCTCGAAGGCACCGAGTACTGGATACTGTCAATTGTAAATTGCAATCGCAATTCCTTGTGAACTAGTTGAGAAAGTCAGCAGTGGCTCTTTACAGAAGTCGAGCAATCTGGTATGCGGGCAAAAGAATGCTTACAAGTGCTTGGTCTTTAAAATCGCTGAAATCGTTTATATTTATAGTCACATTGAAGGGTCAGCGTCTATCACAATTGCATACGCGTACACACCCACACCCACACATACGCATTAACACGCATACACACACGTAAAAGAATATATTACAATTGTATATGTTATTGTTTTACCAGCAATTCGTTAAATAAAAATATTGATATTATTTGCGTTGTCTCTGTTCCCCTGTTAGATCGAAAATTTCTGTAAATTTCACCTTATGTACAAGATTGCTATATCAATATTCTTGAGAGAGAAAACTTTTCCTATTGGATGGTTAAAGCCTAAAGGGATTCTTTCAGCAATGCCCTGAATTCCAGCAACGGGCCTTCAAAAGTGGAGTGCGATCTTACAATCAGCTGCGTCGTTTATAAAAAGTTATAAATAAGTTAATTTCGTTATCTCCGTGCACGAAGGAAGGGGAGTCTCTCGTTTGTTAAAATCGAATTGCGAAGCCCTTATATTGCGGCCTCGATACGCCTTCCCAATTTGTGAACTCGCAATGATGGATCTCGCTGCCGGGACTCCCAACTGACGTAAGCCACTGTGACCTGAAACAAACAGTGTGTTTGTTTATATTAGAATGGCCAGGCATTTCTAATCGCTTTCATCATTAATTCTGCGAACCCCTTGGGAGCTGGAGCATCTATTATTAATGAATAATTGGAAGCAGCGAGCCGCGCCAAGAAAGCTTTGGCATCCCTTCAATGTGTCAGCGGAGCGTTCCTATGATGAGAGAATGATTAAGCCGTCGTTTTATCCAGTGCAATGACGATCAACTTTGCGAAACGAGTGTTTGAAGTTTGAAAGGACGCCCGGCAGTAAATGATCAACGGTCTCGATTGGTGGTGAGAGGACGAATGATCGGTGATGATTATATGGATAAGTGAGATGATTATAGGTATGCAAACGTAGGAGGAGTCATCGGAGGAACTGAGTGGCCCGGTGTATGCCACACAGCGACAGCCTCGCGTGCTCCGGCAATTATAATTAGCGTCTAATCAGACCGAGTTCAGATATTTTAAGCGGTTCTATCGAAGTAGGGTCTTTAAAGTCGATCAGCTGTCGGCCGTGACAACAAGACGCGCTTTCGAGCTTTTTTTTCCTACCTGGGTGTTACACCCTTCATTCAGCACCCCTGATAATTAAATTCCAAAAGAAATCAGATCCAATAATTTGAATTTCTGTTAAAATTCCAACGATTTGCTATTATTTAAAAGGTCGTCAATAGAATGAACAGAAGTCATTTGAAATCCAAGAATTCAAGGCTGTCGTAATTAATATATGTCGTTCAAAGTCACGCGCATACAATACTCGGTGTATTTCGGTATACTGTTTATTAGGAAGAAATCGAGTTTCCTTTTTGGGGAGTGGCCAAAATCACTTGTCCCGTCCTCGGCTGTGCTATTTTCTTGTATAGCGTTGCTTCAAGTTCACGAACGATGTCAATTTCGACTTTGCAGCCATTTATCATTAAAGAAACATCCACTTACATTTTACATAAAATTTTTAAACCCTAAACTAATAAAAAATAATACAAAACAAACAATAAAATATAAGGAAACTGCTAGCAAAAATAATATCTGTTGCGAAAAAGCTTCCAATGGAAAAGCTGTTGCGAAAGAACTTGTGTGTGTGTGTGTGTGTGTCCGAAGAGGAGCGACTTCCTGGTTCGGCAGCTCGTTAATTACACCTCGTTAATTAAGCCGGACTGAAATGCTTGCCGAGATGTTGCCGGCAGAGAAAACAGCAATAAATTTAGCGCAAAACTAGAGGCGCGCGGGGACTCGGGCTGCTTAAGATTGTGTATCAATTGGCGCGACAGATTGGCGACCGGCTGCCGACAGACCGGCGGCAGAAGGATACTCGCAATTGCTTTTTACTTCACCTGTTCTTCCTTCTTCAGTAATTTAATTTAAAAAATAATACGCTAATAAATATCTCGAAAGTTTAATCTAAGATAATGCAAAGTGTAATTTATATTAATCTAAATATTAATCTAAATATTTTGAAGGGATGAAAAACTCACATTTGATCGACCAGCGCTCGTGGTCCTTGCATTTTTCCAAGGATCGTTCCGGTTTTGCTATTCTTCACCCAGCCGCAGATACCCAACTGCAAACAGATGTCCCTCACGTACTTCGGGAAGTAGACGCCTGGAAATTCACCCAACTTCCTTCACTTCCGCTTTCTTACACTTGCGAATAATTGTCAGAAAAAATAAATAACTAAATAAATATGTCGAATTAGATTTCTAAATTAATATTAATATTTAATGTCAGTAATAATTCGAAATAATTATTGCTTGTGTGTTCTTTTTCGTTTGATATTTGAAGATGATGTTTCAATGATTGGAACTTATTGTCTCTCTACATTGTGTTTACATATGTCATAGTTTTCTAGCCGATTGTGCGCGCACTACACCTACACGTTAAGTAATGCCGTGTGGATTCGTGTCAAGGATCCTTCGGTTAATAAAAGCCCGTGTCAGCCGGTGTCATTGTTCGACCATCGAAATCGCCCCGATTATTGTTTCCAGCATCAAGTGGGAAATTGGACTGGCGGCGCGCTCAGGAAGATCGTGCTTTCTAGCAGCGAGCACCTCAAAGAATTCTCACTTCTATTAAATACAAAATCACCTATTTTCTTAAACTTTACTCCTCAAAAATGACCAGTCAACAAATAACTAATAAAAAGATGACATATTAAAAAGAAAGATGATTTACAAGAACTTCTAAAGGGTTGAAAATTCCTTAATACTATTAAAGTTCTAATTCTCGCCACGAAAAATGTCCGATAAATAATAAAACGAGAGGAATACTTAAACAATGATAAATTAAATTAAAGGAAAAAGAAATCCCCTGAAATTTGTTACCTTGGACTTTGCCAAAGACCTCGAACTCCACGGAGACTAAGGGTTCATTGCAAAGGGGGTCGTCCGCCGCCATGATCGCTTAATGAATTTCAATTAAACAAATCCAACGGGCGATCGTCGTGCAAGAATATCAGCACTGTCACACTGAGTGAGTCGCTGGCGAGTACTAGTTTCGAGTACTAGTTTCGTCGTGTCGAAGGTGCCTTTCTTCCTCGTTGACGGCACTCTTCACCTTTCGTCGTGATGCGACCTGCCGACTGCTTCTCCTTGCACCGCGGCGTCGCGACGCCTCAAATAGACTCCCCACTCGATCAACCGCTTCCTCTCTCACCCTCGCACACACCCCCGTCCTCTTCACGAAAATGCAATACTGATCGATCAAGTATCGATCGCCGATTCTTTTCCAGAAGCGTCCCTCTTACCTCACCGAGCCGACAATTTCACTGCGCTCGAACACCACGATTGGTGGATAATTAATAATAAACACAGTTAATTATAGACTAAAGATTCGTTGAATAATAATTATTATGTATAATTCATATGTTGGTGGTACAATAAAAAAATCGTAAGTTTAACTTACTGTTATAATTATTGTGTTAATTGTATGAATGAAGAAATTTGTTTTGTAATTTCGAGAGCGCAAGATTTTGGCAGCAATGACTTAAACATCCGCTCGCTTTACTAGTTAGCTCTTCTGCTTTCTATTTTTAAGGCATCCCTTCATTAACGAGAGACGCTAATGCGAAAGCGCGACGCAAAAGATCCATCGCGTCTTAATTTACCCCCCGTCTGTTTTTACAACTTAAAAAAAAATCTCTAAAGTCAGCAATGGGTTTTTAATTTAAGTAAACAACAATTCCTCGCACTTCCTTTATTATTTTATTATCGTAATAAAATAGTGAGTGCTCGCAACCCTTCGGTCAAGCATACCAAAGTTTCGTCAGATGCTTTTTCTTTGTGTGGGAATTTGAATTTTGGATTGAGATGGAAGGGGAATTTTTGGGGGAGTCTGTGAGAGTGAGTTGGGACCAGCTGGGACCAGATTGTTCATTGTCGAGAGATATTAAATGTAGGCTAGGAGGGCAGCCGCTCATCTTCGAACTAAGCACTTCCCATCGACGTGCCAGGCCGCCCATTGTCCCGTCATTATTCCAGTTAATTAATTATTAGTACGCCGTGACGTCGTAATTGGTGTACAAGAGCAAAGCCGGCGGGGTGTACAGGATGCACGGGAGAAGGTTATAACCCATTTATAATGATCGTGTCTGGTCCACTACCATTGTCATCATCAAGGTCTCATCCGCGGCTGGTGCCGGCCGCTGCGCCACGATCGGCTCATCTCTTTCCAATTAGTTGCCTTTCGTTTTCGGGAAGTCTCACCAATCGACACTAATCATCCCTCTTTTATACTTGGTCAGTTTAATGAACACTTAACGAACGAATCCTCCCAATCAATGAAACCCTCGAAATAATTAAATGCCATCTAAAAATCTGTACTTACCATTTTCGAGTACTTCGACGATTATTCATTTTAATGAATAATTCTACCCTGAATGATCGAAGTTTAAATTTCTATTAATATTAAAAGGAACTTCGATTTATTGTCAACTTTCACTGGAAAGTCGAAGAAATGATTTGTGGGTGTTTTAAAATATTGCGAAGTTGGAACTTCGTTTGAGATGGTAGAAATTGAAGAGGGTCGTGAAGAGCGCACGTGTCAGGCGTGACCTTCAACTTCGTGTGATAACTTAATAAATGGAGCCAGCTTGAATGTCGTCCATTGAGATGCTCTCACTAGAGCTTTTTATTTATCTCCCTACTCTCATCTACCTACAAAAGCGTGGCAACTACGTCTCTTAGGTTTCTAAGTCGTTAATTCGGCTATTGGTGCTTACGAGTGTTCAATGCCGCGGTAGGGGAAGACTCGCTTCACCGATGGGGTCCATGCACCACCCGGGGCAACATTCACTGTCAACTTCAAAGTCACTCTCGTCATCACTCCGAAAGCCCTCTCGCCGTTCCTCCCACTGACATCATTAAATCTCCCAACAATCACATACACACAGTGTTCTACTTTTCCATAGATTTCGTTTGAAAAAATAATTTTTGGAAAATAGTTAACTCAACACTGCTTGAATCATCACCGTCATTGAAATCATCGTGTCTTCTAAAGTTCCTTCTAACACTTTCCCGAATCGCACAGTTCGCACTTGATACAGATTTCTTTGTCCACAAATTGTCACTGCACAGTTTTCTCTTCAGGGATTCGGTTGGAATCATTGGTGACGATGACTGGGGATGTCAGCTTGTCGTTGGCGAGAGGAGCGTTCGTCATTGGGGAGTTGGTTAGACGAAGGATTCGGGGTTCGCCGGCAGGATTGTCGTTGGCGTATTGTTGGGGAGAAGTGCTCCGCTCTCAGCATCCTTCGTCGGTCCATCCGGCCGAGGTTTGAAGTCGCTCGAAGCCACCAACAAGTTGCGTCGCCTTGCTTCCTTCTTTTCTCGTTCGATCTGCCAATAATTCATTATTCTCTCATTACAAACACATAAACATATTCTATTAAATTATCAGATATTAATTTTATCCTCGTCAAATTAAGGAGAATACTTTTAAAAAAGAAAATCAAATGAAGAAGATCGTTTTCAATGGGTGAATTAAGAAAATCGTCCCTGAACAGTCTAACTGCATCGCGCGACGTGGACAGGTTCGTCCTAGAAACCTTCCCGTGCGAGAGAAAGCGTTTATCGTATCTAGGCAGGAAATTGCTATGCAAAGTGGAGTACGTCTAGAGATTGCAGTCAACGAGTCCGAGTTTAAGGCATCAACTCGATGAGGGTCATGATCATGTTAGAACGAGCAAGAAACCGCGTCACTTCCTCAACCCCCGATCATTCTTCCCCAATTAGAACTTATATTACTAATTCCATAAAACAATAAAAATATACAAAATCCATAAAAACTCCCACAACATCAAAAACCGTTCAAATTAAAATTCTAAATTAAACATCCACCATAAAAAATCGACAAATAACAGTGTGAAAAATATACAAAATTTCCTGGTGGTTTGAAATAAAGAAAGGATGTCTTTTAATTAATAATTTTCCACTGACCTTGAAGAACAATCGAAGATAATGGCAAGGGAAAGCGACGCACTTGCCGTCGTCCTCCTCAGCGTCGATGTAGACGCCGCGCACCAGCACCGAATTGCTACAATTCAGGAGGACGAGGATAACGAAGCAACTGACGTGTGTGATCCAGCAGGATAAAACAGGACTCTCTGGAAGAAGCCAGAGGTCCAAGAGGCCCCAAATGCCGCGCCAGACATTCACCGTTCCCAAGAAACTCAGCATCAGAAAGAGGTCCGCTGGGATTAATCTCGCGACGAGGGAAAGCCGCGCGCAGATGTACCGCATCAGTGGTTGCAAGGAAAACGTCACTACGACAATGATGTAACCGATGACCTGTGAAGGAGAACGATTTTTAATTATAACAGATGATAAATAAGTCGTATTTTAATTTTGACATATTTCTGACGGTTTAATTCATTTTTAATTTCTTTATTGTATTAGAAAGTGAATGATTGAATTAGTGTGTGAATTATTTAACTGCAAAGTTAATGAATTCTCCCTCTTTAAATCCCAAATTTCACAGACTTCACAAGTAATAATTAGATGACACGAGAGATAATTCAATTAAGAATTCAATTCAATCTCAAATCTTGCTAACGCTTCATTACGCATTCATCCAGCTAAAGATAATGAATCCCGTGCTCTTTCACGCGCGGCGCAATAAATGCTCGTCTAATTCCACAAATAGCACAAGAAAACATCGCTAATTAGACGTGTGTGTAATTTCGGGGGGCTAATCTTTCGAGGATCATCAGAATGATTTAATGTTCTAGTCGCTGATGCTTTGCCAAATAGAGGAGCTTTGTTCCTGGAATACTGTCTAGAATTTGTGCGGTGTGATTTTGGACGGCGGGTGCATGAACTCGAATCACTGACTTCCTCGATCAACGATAAGATAAAAGAGCAGCCTTCTCTTTCGAGGAAAATAAATAAAACGAATCATCTGCAGAGAATCACAGTCGAAATTTCGCCAGATTTCTTTTACATAACATTACAATACTTCTTCCAAAAAAAATTGCATTGATCACATCATAAATAATCATAAAATCGCTTGAATTATTCATTAACACTTAACAGCATTCATTCCATTTATATTTCGAAGTTCTATTTAAATTTAAATAAAATTATTAATGTTTCTTGGAAGAATCGAATTAAATTTACAATGTGTTGTTTCTTTAATTGATAATTTTCGATGTGCTATGTGTGTGTACGTGTCGGGGCTGATTAGACGTGCTGACTAGTTGACCGCGTTTTGCATGTAATGCAGTCTGGTCAATAAAAGCGTGGTGTCGTGGCAGAGAGCGGCAGGGCAGAGCACCCCGGGTTTGCCATGTGCCCTCGCAATCATGCAATTGGCCAATATTCAATTATACAATGGGACTATCGACGCGCCGCGCGCGCTCGCACCCGCCCAACTACGTGTCATTCTAAATGACGCTCAACTTCATTTCGCCCTACCATACAAATGGCAAACTTCCTTCGTCCAATTAAACTTGTGGTCCGATAAAAGGAAACCAATGAAAGCTAGAATCAAAAGAAATTTTCATTGGCAGTTAATATTGTGTCATACAATGATAGAATAATTCTGGGAAAGTTATCATTATATTAAAAAATAATATTGTACAATAGAATGATAGTATAATGATTGCAATAAGTATAATGCTGGGAACGTTATTATTATATTAAAAAATAATATTGTATAATGCAATGATAGAATAATTATTAACACAAATATAATCCTCAGAAAATTATTATTACATTACGAAATAAAAATAATAAATGAGTGATTAATGATTTGATACAGAAATTTAGTATTCCCAGGAAGCTTATCCACGCTGTCTCGTGTTGTCTT
Source organism: Ectemnius continuus (assembly GCA_910591665.1). NCBI lineage: Eukaryota > Metazoa > Arthropoda > Insecta > Hymenoptera > Crabronidae > Ectemnius > Ectemnius continuus. Next base: position 2,501,559 of record OU342866.1, read on the forward strand.
CAAAAAATCACTTGGTTCCCCAAGTGGGGAGAGGTAGCACGTGTTAAGGGGATGCCAGAGATTTTGAACCTACGTAGATTCGTCATTAGAGCCCTGCGACTGATTTCCTTATCAGCTAGGAAGAGCAGACACGCTTCGCACTTTGTACCATTTACGTGGAATCGGCTGATTTATGGCTGGCATTTGCAGATTTGAGCTTTGCGCAATACTCCTTTACGCACTCGTGCGAACTCAATCCGCTTCCCTTTCACCGTCCCGTCGCTCATTATTCTAAGCAGCTAGTGCGCGACAAAACACACCTGCTCTTAATGACGGCTTTCGCTTGTTAGCTTTCGGCTGCGAGACAAGCGGGATCAATCTTGGACGCTTTAAGCGGATACGCACACACCGAACACGTGTCACTCGTGCGAATATAGTTCGAATTGAGAGAACACATGGACAAGTTGATGTATAAATTTGAAAGAACCGTGGAATTATATTTAATTTAATATTATTAGTGTTTTTTATTATTAAATTTTTAGTATTGTGTCAGAGGAATAATTTATGCAAGACTGACTGGAATACTTTTGTTTAATTACGCAAATGATGACACGTGTCACTTCGTGGACAAAACAGCCGTTGAATAATACTGTTCTTCCTTTTATTACAAGTGAATAATTCTTGTATTAACAAATTTGTTTATACAAATGAACAGCACCGCAGCTGACAAGCATTGAACTGCGGTGAACCCTCGTGCAAGGGGATTGTTTGGAGAAATATTCCGATGGATTATCGTCGAATGTGTTATTTATCGAATTAGTCATCGAGATTGGATGAGTTGTCTCGGATGGATAAGAATTCACTTACCAGTGATCCAATTGCGGAGAGCTCACGATCGGTTGGGAAGAGGTAGATGTCGAAGAGGATCCAAACGCCTCTCCAAACGAACACCACCAGGGTGCCAACCACCACCACGCTGAACGCACAGTCTAATAAGTACAACAACCAGTTCCTCGTGCTCTGAAATCATTAAACACCAATTCTCCTCAATATTTCTCACTTCAAACAATTTAAATTTCTAACGATTTGCACTTTAAATCATTTTTAAATCGAATTAACAAGTAATTTCTTAAATATTGCGGAACTATTTCAATTATTTTTTAATAAAGTCCAAGTCATTCGATTACGTTCAACGACAATGTCTTCCATTCGAGCTGGCAACTTTCCGGGCAATTAATCAATTAGCAAGAATCGTCTGGCAGCCTTCGTAATCGATTAACTTCAGCACGGGTGTTCAGCAAATTGTTTCAGTTGGCCAATGACTCACGGTCGTCCGCGGGGGTGGCCGCGTGCATCGATGATGATGATGACCTTCTTATTGCCAAAATCCCCGAAGCCAGCCAACCAGCCAGCTTTTATCGTTCACGTGACGTTAATGCGCGTCAAACTCAATAATTGTTGTTGTTTAAGCTGAGCAAATGAGCCGCGAGGAGGAACGCGTGCGGAATATGACGATAAGATTCGCGGATCACTATTGATTCATCTCTCGCTGGAGAAATACTCGTGGAAATTGACAGTTACGATGCCCAAGATAATTGACTGGTTAGCAGTCGTCGAAACATTCGTCAAAAGTCTCTGTATATGTAAATATGTACTGTAAAATTCGAAATCATTAAGATTTATTGCCTGAACTTCCACGAACTCGTCTTACTTTCATACTACAATCGTATTCATTAATTTCTGACATGAAATTTTGATAGCAGTAAATATATTTATACAATAAAAATATATTCTACTATTTGAATGAGGTAAATAAAATAAGATTCGTTGAACTAAATTTAAATGAATTAAATGAAGTCTTGTTTCTTTAATAAAATTGAATTTGTGGTATAACATATTTATTTTCTATATGATAAATGATAGTTTATCTAAATTAGTGGAGTGAAGGAGAAATAAATAATCAGGGGGAAGATAAACAACAACAAGAACTAGTTGAATGGAGGCAGGCGAGTGGAATAATACTCGATGATCTTGGGGTGCGCGTGTCCCCTTCGACTCCTCCGACTCACTTTGTTTGCCTTAATTTGATTAATTCGATAATTCCGCCCGCCCCCGGCTCATTAGGGCCTCGTCGCCGGGACACACGTGGCTTCTCTCCCGCGTACATCCGCAAGCCGTAATTAAGATAAGGGCGAACTATTGCAAGAAATAGCACACCAAACTGTTATCGATGATCGTTCGATATTTAGCGCGCGTGTCCCGAGATATGATTGGCAAATAGATCTGGCGAAAATCTGCTTTCCATATATGAATATTCGAGATTTCGCGAGTTTTGTATTACAAAGTTCGAGGGTGCTTTGTGAATTTACGAGATTCAAGGTATCTTAGAAATTATAGGGTTGATTTCAATGATTGGATGATAGTTCGTTTTATATTGAATCGAATAGGAGAGAAATCGAACTTTTATAATATCGAATCGATGGGTAAACAATCGGGAGAAGTTTGCAAGGTTTTCTCGAGGTCATTGGAAGCACTTTAGAATTGGTAACTGCCTATTGTCCAATGGAATCGACTGGTAAGTCGATAACAGATCAATCGATTGAATCTGCCGGCTCGCGGGGCGCGCAATGGAAAGAGGAGTCGTGAAAAAACAGAGCCGCGCGAGATATCTCGAGGAGTAGCGCGGCCTGCCGGAAAAATGTGCGATTCATCGTCGCCGCTTGGTAATCCGGCCGTGTTCCGTGCAGAATGGCAAACACTCCGACTGCTATCGCATCCCAACAAACATGCATTTTGGCGCCACTTCTAATCTGATGACTGATGATTGACTTTTTTACGATCCCTCGCCTGATTAAAAATTGAAACCGGATAACTTGGAGTTTCGTCGAAATCTTACTCTAATTAAACTGGAACTTGGCATCGCAAACTGTGTCCTCACTCCAGAAAGAACTTTGTACTTCTTATTGACTAATTAATTGTCAACAAAATCATTCTCTCGTCATTTTTTTCTATTACAGGAATTATTCTGTAACAGTGTTTTTATTTGATTTGAAGAGCATTCTTTCGTTTATTTGTTAATTCTAGATAATTGTTTCATAGAAACCAATTCATCTATCATCATCATCTATATGTGTAACAGGTGTATCATTATACCAGAGTAGCCAAATAAAAAGTCAGCGAAAGAAACACCTGTTTAATTGGAACGTTATTAAAGAGGAGTGAAAAGGCGAAATTGATTTTGGATCCAGGCCAATTAATGGTGAGGCAATTTTCGAGGAAAAAACTGGTTCAGTCGGGCTGGTGCGTGTGCGAGTTGCACGGACGCAATACTGCCCGACATCGAGTATCGGGGGAGACAGCCGGAAACTGTGCTTATGCCTTACACATAGACAGTATGCAACACTGCCAGTCAGTCAGGCCGATGCATCGGAGAATCTAGTTCCCATTGCTTTTCGCGTTTGCTTTGAAAATGAAAATTGTCACTTTAAAATTGCATTCTATCATTTAGAAGAATTTTAATTCAAACAACATTAAAGCAATGCGAATCTAATATTGATTTAATAGGAAATAAAATCATTAGAAGAATTATATGACTAATTCATTGCAATTGAAATGTTTTAATTCGATTTTGATTTCCATCTTCGGCTGGGAAATGAAGAGATGTTTGATGTTAACAATGTGCGTGTTATCTGAATTCTGCTTTATGCAAATTTGCTCTTTCTCCTCTAACATCCGGATGATGTCTCGTTGCCGGTCTCGCGGATAGGTTTCTCCTGGCGGCTAAAAATAGTCCGGCCATTGCAAAAGTGGAACTTTGTTTAACTGATTGCTCGCGGTGCGATCAACTTGCGCGAATGTATCTCAAGTTGGTCAACAAGCGAGGCTAACGCGTCCTCTTATCGCGAAGGGAGAGAAACTTTCCGCAATTGTCTTGCGCGCCTGTTTGTTCATCTCCTAGCTGTCCGATTAGCTTTCGACGATGCACCGCCGCGTCTTTTGTTTAGCCAATGTATTAATAATAAGACAAATTCATTTGCAAAACATAATACCAAAAACTATAATAACGCGATCCTTCAATGTTAAAATGAAATATTAAAAAAGCTATCATTCAAAAACGAATATCATTAAATATCTCAATATAAAACAGACAAACTGCTGTTGAAAAAATTATTGCAAACTTTCCATACATAAATACTTGAAACTAAGTGAGAAATTCTAACAAAAACAATGAGTTATGAGAACGGCATTGGTATACATAGCTATAAATAATTTTGTATATCTAATCGACTGAATCAGGTCGATCTAGTCGGCTATCTAATCGGCAGGATCAAAGAATTAATCTAGTGCAACCCGATACCGAAACCCTCGGCAATATTTTGCATCTTAAGAAATACTGGTAAAACCAGTAAGGCGCCAGTCGCCGATAGATATTTCAATCTTGTCTCACAAGTGATGCGGCATCTTGAAAATGGGACTTTTTCACTCGAGTGTTCAGTCTATCGAAATATCGACACGTGACGCAATGCAAGTTTCAAGAATCTTTCAAGCTCAAAGGCAGAATATTATTATTTATATGATGATCTGTTGGATGCTGCGAATGGACCAATCAAAAGAGTAATTCTTTTACTGAATTATTCAATTATATAGATGATTTATAATTATTCTATTCACATATAATAATTTAAACCAGACAAGTCTTTTTGCCACCCTCGAACTTTGCTGCAAATTTATTCCAAATATTGTTTTGTAATTTAAAAAGAACCGTCAACAGGTGTTCTATTTTTACGAGATATCAGAGATTAACTTTTAACGAACTTCCACGTGTGAGCACGTGTCATGCTAAGGTGGGAATTTAAAGTTCACTCATCTTCGTGTATAAATCATAAATAATAAAATCTATAATAATTTTAATTCTACCAATGATTTCTGTGATAAATTAAATATATTTGTGGGTGCTATTTAATTTATTCTAGTATAATAAATATTATATTAACTAAGAATAAAGGGAAGACTTCTTAAATGATATGTTACTCTGTTTTTCGGGATTCGTACAAGACTTTCGACCGTTAAAATCGAGGGATCTACTTACATCGACACGGAACATAGTCTGCACTTCGAAGTATCCTGGAAAGGTGTCCATACAAAGTGAGAAGGGTGGCGCGGAGATGTTCCTGATGGCTCGCATAAAGGCGAGTGCGAGGAGGCTGACACCGGTGGTGGTGAAAACGGTGGCCGGCGTGTGCTCGGTGTAAAGATCAAGTGCGAGCCAAGCACCTCGCCAGGCACTCACACAGCAGAAGCCAAAAACGGCGGTGTAACACCTCGAGCCGAAATAATAAAGGAGCCGATGCTGATCGGGATGGAGGAGTTCCTCGAATCCATGCTGGACGACATTGAAGAAGAAGAGTCCAACCAAACCGATGACGATCGACGCGGCAGTGCTTAATGAGGGATTGCCAGGATAAATGTAAGCACCGCTGAGGCCCCAAGTGCCTCGCCAGTAGCCGACGACCGCCGGCGCGGCGACCAGCGCGGAGAAAACTGTGTCCAAAACAGTGAGGATCATATAATGAAGACGGCTCGATGATCTTCTGGCGAGGCCGCCCGTCATCCCGGTTCCACTGCGTAACTCGACCATTCTCACCCAATCCTGATCGAGCTTAGCACCGCTCGTCATCATGCATCGCTCAAGATTGTGTGCGGTCCCTCGCCGCCCGGACGCATAACTCCTCTCCTCGTCGCCAAGCTCAACTTCCCTGTCCTTGCTCTAATTATCCCTTGGATCATTCTTCGATCGACCGTCGATCCTTAACTTCTTTCTCCCCCCTGCGCTCCGCCAACTCTCCCTTTGCCTTCTCTCCCAGAGGATCAATGAGATTTCTCTTCACCACCGCCACTGCCGTCGACTCTCTCGAGCTCGCGATTCTTCTCTTCGCCCGGATCCCTCCAGACGATCTTCGATCGGCATTCACCGGGGATCGATCAATCTCCAGGATTTCTCTCGGCATCTTCGGACATCCTCCTGCCGAGCATGACTAGCTTTCTTAATTCCTGGTGGCCTTTTTCAAGGAGACGAGAATAGCAACTCTCGATTCACGATCACTGTGATTTCTTGCGGGATCGCGTGGGGTGATCGATGTGTGATCGATGGGTGGAAATTAGTGTTGGAAAACGAAAGAGAGTGAGTGTGTGTGCGTGTGTCGAGCGGGAGTCGACAGGTCGAACGGCGGGTGAGCACTGGCACATCTGTTCACTCACCGCTATCTTTTATCAAGTGGTAAGCGCGGACCAACACTATCGCATTATCATGAACGGCATCGTCATGCGGAGCTTGGCCATAGAGAATAGCTAGGTACACTCTCGGTGCGCTCTCTGCTCTCCTTCCCTGACTTCCTCGGGCCACACAACCCCACCACTCGCCAAACTCACTCTGTAATAATACTCCCCACGTAGGTATGGACGACGCTTTATCACGGATTAGATTGGAACAACGTCTGCTCCTCGTGTTTCACCAGCCAGGAAGATGCGATTTTTGGCATTTCATCCTGTTTCACACTCTCCCAGCATCCACCTTCCCTTTTCATCCCCTTTTACTATTTTTTTGATTCATTCCCCTGGGAGGAATTAGAGAAATTTGGGGATTCGTAAGAGTTACACGAAGTATGATAGTCAGCGATGGTTTTTTTTAAAAATTTGGAGATGATTTTAATTAATTTTTTACTGAAGTTTAGTCAGAGTTGTGTTATGTATGAAGAAGTCAATTTTTAATCGGCCCTGATCCTGATACAAGAATCGCAACCCTTTAATATTAATTATTCTACATCCCCCCGAGAGAATTTTTGTTATTCTATATAATCACAAGATAATCCTATTTATTTTAAAGAACAATCATTTAAAATGATTGATTTAATAGTTCTAGTATTAATTATCACTGCTTGATAATGATTAATAATTTTCTATAAATTTCAGGCCTTAAATGTGATAGGAATAACATAATTTTGTATATTATTATGTGTGTGATTGTTTAATATTATGTTTGCGAGTTGAAAAATGCTATATCTGTTGGAGATTAAATGCAGACTGACGAGAGGAAGTTGAGAGTATCGGAGGGGGCCATAGTTTGCAAGTAACTGGTAATTAGCGGCTCCGGATTTCTGGCTGATTGATAAGGAACCAGATACGCCTCGGAGAATTCGTCTGCGAGCCACCTTGAAGCCTCATTTTTCTGAGTGGCGTTTCCTGCCAGAGAGCTTCGCCGGCCTTTTGTCGCGCCGAACTCATCACTAATCGCCACCTTTTTGTGCGCCAATCAAGCTTGGATTACGACGCTCCTCTCACCTTGGGACGTCATTTTTCGCAGGGGGCTTCTTCTTCCTTCGCTTACGCCTCGCGGAATGTTGTCATGTTTCAAGCAGTCCGCTCCTCGCCCTTTCTGCACTCGCTCGCACTTCCCAACTAAGCTCGAAAGCTCCCATTTGATCTCGCATTTATTGCTTGACCATTTGATTTTGTGGATTTACCCAAGTTTTATGACGAGAGAAATATTGTTGGAAGATTTCATTGATTCGATTATGTTCAGTGATTCTGGAAAAAGATAGCAGCGCGGATAGAAAGCTTGCAAATGGAATGATGCATCCGATAAAGGGATTGTTTCGCAAAAGAGATTGTCACCAGGGAAATCCCGCTGATTACGAAATAGTTATCGCCATCGTGTTTGTATGATTTGTCTTCCCTTTGATTCAGGTAAGAAAAGAAATTCCCCCTTTGCGAGGTTCTTCCTAGAATTATTTGCAAAAGGTAGCAAAATTGTACTGTTTCCTAGAAAATTCATTTGTCGGAGAAGAATTTGACGCTTCTATTATTAGATTTGTTCATTGTAATTCTAGGTTTTCTTCCACTCGAGATTGTAGGTCAATAGATGGCCGGCTGAAATAAACGTGAATCACAATATTTACGGTTTACCCGCGGACCAATTAGTCTGGCTCGTTATCGCGTAAAAGCCAGTCGATAACTCTCGTTTCCATTGGCTATCATTCATATTATATTATCTTCCCATCGGTAATCGTAATTTTCCTATCGAGTCACCGCGCGACACTAAACCCAAACCGCACGGTGAATTTTACAGAGTGTTTTAAATAAAATATAATATCAAACTTACCGTTCGGTATCTTGTTGGAAAGTCGAAAGTGCATTCCAAAGTGTCAACGTACAAAGAAGTCGGTGTAATAATTAAATTCCTTAATGATCTGAAGACAGCCAGAGTTCCCGTCATTATGGCAGTCATGTACATGCAACCCCTGAAATATTATACTTTTATTATCGTCTTACCAGCTTCTATTAAATAGTAATAATTATTTTTCAATTCCAATTAATCTCACCCAAACTTGTCGAGGAAATATTCGTCGAAAACGATCCAACCACCTCGCCAATGCATAATAGTGGCAATTCCGAAACAGTAAGTGTAAATAATTTGCTTGATCTTCCAAATAATTCGACTTGCTAAGTCGTCTTGCACTTGGGCAAGTGCGTTCATTGCACTTTCGTGGAGGCGATTTTTGAAAAAGGCGATTGTCCAGTGAATTGCCATTCCTCCCACGAAAATTACATCGCCAGGCACGCTTGGAAATAGTGTTTCATTTCTGAGTGTGATTTATTATTGTGCTTGGGAATTTAAAACTTGAAAAACTTACTGATAACGATCCATTAGAGACCAAGTAGTCATCCAATAGCCGATGACCATTGGAGTTGCGATCATCATGCAGAAAATAAGATCGAACAGTATGAAAGTCCATTTTTTCCTTACGCTTTTGTCATTCAAATTTTTGCTCGACGCGTTCTGTTTTATTTCGATACAGTTTTCTAATTCTTCCACGTTCTCGTCATTGTTCTCTTTCAACTTTTCACTTTCCCTTATGTTAATCGCATAGAACGATCTTCTTGTTTTAACTTGTTGCAAAATCCACTCGTCATTAACGTCAGAGTTCATCGGTTTGATTGTCACATTATTGCTGGTCGCAGAAATTAAACCGACAGTCGAATTTTCTATTAGAACATCATTATTTATCGACATATTTGTAATTTAATTTTTAATTCTTCTAAATCAGAAATTTTGTTGGGCAATTTTTTCTTAAATCTTTCAACTCTTCACACTTTGAATACCATTTTTTTTGGCAGTCAGCACTAGTTGCAAGATTGGGCACACACGCACACCGCGAAACGCATAAGTGCTGATAATTTGGGAAATGAAGCGGAACGACTTGAGATGAAGATGACACGTGCAGCTTAAGTGTAGAAAATTGGTAAGAGCAGATAAAGTCTTCGACGTCCGAGCGAAACGTTTTATCTGGCGTGGGATGATAGTGTGAAGCATGATAATCGTAGTGTTAACAACAACTTGCGCAGATCCCAATTCTGCCTTTTTTTTTTGCGAAACCAAATATACCAGCTTGAAGGCTTTTGCGATGGTACTTCAGACTTTTGCATATTTCTGCCGTTGGTATTATTTTTTTAATTAAGTATAATGATGAAATATGTAAGAATTTATATATTTTAAATTATACATTTTGCGCGACGTATAAAATAATAAATATCTTGCAATGTAATTGGTATTTTAATTGCTGATTATTCGAGAAAATCAGGTGATGTTTATTAGCTGAGCCTGCCAGGTGAGCAGATACTACTATTTTCTTAAAATAGATGTCTTTTAGAACCGGGAAGTCGCCAGAGACAGATGTTACTTCTAATCCGATAGTTTTATTGTAGGAAAACTTCTGCAAACTAGCTTTTCGATGTCAGACATCATAAATCTCCTGGAAAAGGAGGTGAGCTTAAGTCAGCCACGTTCTACGCCGTAATAAATGAATATTAATAACTCATGTTTGCACATGCATCGTCCCATGAAATTATTAAACAGCGGAATTACGTAATTCATCATTATAATTTAATATAGTAAATTTATGTGCAAGAATTAAATTTCTTTCAAGCGAAGATCATACTTTGTCGTGGCGAATTCTACTTCACTTGAGAGTTCAAAGTTCTTTAAAGATGAGAAACAATGCATTCGACTGGGGACTCGTATTTTTCAGAAAGGAATTCTACTTTTTGGAATCCCATGCTATTTGACAATCCAAAGTTCTATCGGGGTTTTTCCCGGAAGCGCCACTTTTTGGTAGCGCAGTAAACAAGTAGCGCGATGGTCCACCATAAATTACAGGAATCACCATCGTTTCTGGCGTGCATGCCACTGATATAAGCGGGTACACAAACTTCCACGCTCCTCCTGGTAATCCTCGCTGGTATCAGCCTAATACTATCAATTACCGCCTGTTTTATCATTTACTGACGGCAAGATGCGCGCGTCCAACTGTGTCGGTGCACGTACACCAAGAGAGAAAGAGCGGCGCCCGGACACAACGAATCACACGTGTGTTTGCTGGATCATTTAGATGGAACTTCCCAGAGATTACTGGCTCCTGTCGCTATCTTGTTCCCGTTCAACCAGGCGCCAAGGTAATTCTTATCGAGACTTCGACTCCAACTAATTTTGGGGATCAAATATTAATTAATTAATCAATTAAGTATACAGCCAGACACTCCTGCGTGTACCACTTTCTCCGGGCAACGGATTATCACTCCCCTTATCTGATTTGCTGAGTCAAAGTTCGAGGTACAAACCATCTATCATTTATCTGTCACTCGGATGCAAAGTAGTGGTGCAGAAAAAATCAGAAATGGTTTGAACATGGTTCAAATGCCGCAATTATGCCGAAAACACGCCGAAAAGTCCTCCCGAATAATTAATTCCTTATAATTTCGACGGTTTTCCCCATGTTTTTTTATCTTCCCGACCTTTCCCGGGGCTGAAACTTGGTGGGGAATGTTTTTTTGCATCGAGGAGAAAGTAGAAAAAATTCCAGAGCCCTAGCTCAAAATTCATTTTTTCGCAAATTTTTTAAGGCATACCCCTTCAAAAATTTTCGATTTTTCGAAGGTTCTGGGACCGGGACGAACGCTTGATTTTTTGATTGCTCGTGTCTCAAAACGGATAAAAAACATAAATGTTGTGGGGGAAATGCCGGAATTCTGCCTAAAACACGTGGAAAACCGATCTGGAATATTTCATTTCGATGGTTTTCCTCATGTTTTTTTATCTTCCCGACCTTTCCCGGGGCTGAAACTTTGTAGAAAGTGTTTTTTTACATCGAGGAAGAAGTGGTAAAAATTCCAGAGCCCTAGCTCAAAATTCATTTTTTCGCAAATTTTTTAAGGCATACCCCTTCAAAAATTTTCGATTTTTCGAAGGTTCTGGGACCGGGACGAACGCTTGATTTTTCGATTGCTCGTGTCTCAAAACGGATAAAAAACACAAATGTTGTGGGGGAAATGCCGGAATTCTACCTAAAACACGTTGAAAACCGATCTGGAATATTTCATTTCAACGGTTTTCCCCATGTTTTTTTATCTTCCCGACCTTTCCCGGGGCTGAAACTTTGTAGAAAGTGTTTTTTTATATCAAGGAAGAAGTAGAAAAAATTCCAGAGCCCTAGCTCAAAATTCATTTTTTCGCAAATTTTTTAAGGCATACCCCTTCAAAAATTTTCGATTTTTCGAAGGTTCTGGGACCGGGACGAACGCTTGATTTTTCGATTGTCCAGGTCTCAAAACGGAAAAAAAACATAAATGTTGTGGGGGAAATGCCGGAATTCTACCTAAAACACGTGGAAAACTGATCTTGAAAAATTGATTTCGATGGTTTTCCTCATGTTTTTTTATCTTCCTGACCTTTCCCGTGGCTGAAACTTTGTAGAAAGTGTTTTTTTGCATACTGGAAAAAGTAGAAAAAATTCCAGAGCCCTAGCTCAAAATTCATTTTTTCGCAAATTTTTTAAGGCATACCCCTTGAAGAATTTTCGGTTTTTGGTCATTTTCAGGACTTTTCTGAATTGTTCATAGATCGATTGTGTTAGAAAACACCGAATAAGTTTTGCAGAACCGGGTTTGTAGCGAAAACATGCGGAAAAGTGGCCCGTCTAAAGCGTTTTCCACTTATCCCGTGCCTTCTAGTCTTCTTGAGATTCAAATATTATTCAATAGAGTTAAAGAATAATTAAAATCTCCTGAAATAAAATTACAATAAGATAAATGGTAGACGTTTCTTTTAATTACTTCATTACTTCACAAATTACATGCTGATAACAAAGTAGCCATCGAAAGTATCGGCATCGGCTTATTACAAACACCTTCGAGAGTAGGAAAACAACGATTAATACGTATTGAAAGAATGATTAATACGTATTATCAAAGTATGTCGCACCACTGTAAGGGTGCGTTCACATTTGCCATGTGAGCCCATCAACTCACTCGAGTTCATTGCACATTTATTTGAGTTCTATATAAATAACTGACAGAAATAATTGAAATTGAGAGTAATCAATTCTAGTTGATCAACTCACATGATTAATGTAAACCGACCTTAACACACGCGTGTGTATCAGGAGAGTCCAGTGGACTAAAAGAAAACAGCGCACGTTCTCGGCAAATGAAACTCTACGGCGTCGTGTCATTGTACACACACACACATATATATATGTATATATATATATATCATCGCACAGATATACATCACCTTCAAAGCTTCGCTCTTATAATAGTACATAACAAAGCCGAATCGCGCAGCAAGCGGGATAGCGATTTACCATTTAAACCAGGAAGCCAGCGTCGAGAAGAAGGTCGTCGCGCGTTACGCTAGGAATACAATCATCGCCGCGTCATCGTTGTGCGTATCCAGTCATTCTAGGATGATGTAGGAGTACCCACTTATTATTACAACTATGCATATCAAATGGGGCGCATATACCCTTGCGCTAGGCAAGCCAGCCGTCATTAGCGCGTCTCTAAATGACTTTTGAAAAAGATCGACGCATCTCAAATATTTTCCCGTTGCTCGATCGCCCAGGCTAGCACCAGTGATTAATTACAGCTGCAACGCGCTTACAGCACCTCTGCCTGTCCCTAATCTCTCTTTCGATCATTCGTTCCAGCTCGAATCCTCTAATATAAACAGAAGGTATAAAAAATAAAGTCGGGTAAGTATTTCTTATCACATACTAGCGTGTACATAACGCGTAGCCAGCCCGAGTCGCATTTTAATGTTGAGGAGCCATAAGACACTCGCAGGTATGTGTCATATTAAGTCGTTGACTTCCTCGGGCGTCGCGCATTCCATGTGACATTAGTTTTCATATCGGCAAGCTCAAATACTTCTATGCAACGGAGGCGGCGTGTTACCTATAAAGCTTAATGTAACATGGAATGTACTCTCGTACTCTCGCTCTCCGCCTTCGGGAAGCGGAGTCCAGCCGGCCGAGAAAGGCCGTTGTGTATCTCAGTATTAGAGTGGGTATTGCACGATCATCACAAGTGTACGGAACAGTAATAAATTAATGCCAGCTGCAAGCCTCAACATTTGGTCCTTTGCGTCGTTTGGGTGTCTCGCATTACGGAGTCACATCGTCCCTGTTGGGAGGCGCACATCACAGTGGAAGGCACTGCACGGTTGCATAATTATGCAACGAGCCGGGGCGAGCCAGGGCTCCGCATCACGTTTGCTTCGAAGTAGTCGACTGACTAGTTGTCTCCAGCTGAGTAGGTTCGTCCTCTCCGGTAGGCGGCGATCTTTCAAGGTCGCCGTCCAGCGAGAGTGTATGTATTGGATTTGCGAACGCCAGTTCCAGCACGTCGGGCTAGAGCCTTCGCAAATCTCTTTACCGTTATATAGGCGGTGGCCCGTTCGGATAGACGGCCATCGGCATGAAGCTTTTTGCGAAATTGTTTGAGAACATACAAGCGCAGTCGTCTTCGGGGGTTGGAATGAGGGAGGCGACGCCGAGTGCCAACAGCATTAGCAGTTGGATTGGAACGGAGACGCGTAGCACACGACCCAGGAAACGGTACCCACGTGACAGTACCGTTGGATCGTCTTCGTCACCACTGTAACAGGAGAACGGTTGGGATATGTTAAAAGCGTTTTCTTGCAAGTGGTGCCTTTATTTTAGTAGCACAACATACTTCCTAACTTGGAAATTATTAACGCTCATCGGTTCCTCAATTTCTCAACTGGAATACCTTTGCGGTGTGGTTACTGTTAATTAGGAGCGCCAAAGTGGCGCCAAGGGCAGAAGGAGTTTTGAGAAAGTCAAGAAATGAAAATACATACTCAGTGCCAGGTGCGTCGTGGTCTCCCGCGCTTCCAGAGGCAGCTTCGTCGAGCAGCTACAATAGAGCAAAGAGAACACACAAACAATAAGGTACTGTGCTGGTGACGGCTACTGATAATAGAGGCACAAGCCAATAAACTCCTCCGGAGCAAATAAACATATCATAATGCCAGTACGACGACCGAAAATATTTGGTTGTCGAGTCTTAGTGCGAGGCGTCAGAGCGTCTCACAAAAAAGGCTCAGTCAATAAGCAGATACTTGTGGATCATACATAATAATTTAATACCTTAGCATTAAAGATGTTGAAACTGTTCAAAGACACTTTTGTATCTAACAAACATGTGTCGTTAGAAGACTTTAAATACTCTGTTGCGTTCGCCCTTGTTCAGGTTTAATTGCTCCGTTGAATTTTATCAGCTCGCGTGCCAGGTGATTCGAGTATCGATTAACGTGATTCTACAATATTGTGCACAAATCTACACTGATCATAAAAGCGAAGACCGTCGAGATCACTTCGACGGTCTTGAAGCACCGAATATTTTGGCTCAGAATTCTCTCTGTGATTGGCACAATTTTCTCCTACTCATTTGATACGAATACTTCTTTCTATTTCGTGCGACAGTTGATTGACTTTTGTGTGGCAATAATAAAGGTTGCTTACATCGTGCGATAGTGTTGCAAGGGAGGAAGTTGTTGCTGCGAGGCCAACGTCCTCCGGATCTAAACCAAGGACGGCACCTAATTTCAGAGCGTAGATTCCTGTCAGTCGTCTTAATGACTGCAACCTAAGTCGCAGTTCCACCAAGCATGTCCGTGTTTCCACCTTTTCGTCCAGCAGGTGATTCGCACATTCTTGCAAGGAAAGAACTCTTGGTTCACAACGTTCCAAGTCGCTCCTCAATTCTCTGAAATATTCCAAATAATTCGGTTAGACGTCCAGGTAAACAAATATAATAGAATAATATTTTTCATATTTCCACACATACCTGAATTTATTGTATTTCTCGCGGATAACATCAGTAGCCTCAGTAAGGTCAATGGGTTCACTGGCTCTAATGTCGATCTCCGTTCTCTCAAGCCAACTCAATAATTCCTCGATAATCCGATGGAATTCATGATTTGACATGAGTGCCGTCTGCAATTGTTGTTGTCGGTGCGCCGCAATAGCGCAAACATTGTCCCAGCGTTTGTTAGCAATAGCCAGACGATCTCGAAGTTGTTGCGCTCTACTGGTTTCCTCAGTGTGATCCGCTAGATGAACACCGACTATATTTAAGCTGACAACAATGCTTTTATGGCAGTCCAAGTCGGACAGGAACTCTCTGTGCTCTTGTATCACATCCTCGAGTTCCTCGATGTTACTCGGTGGATGTCGGTGTTGTTTCTGAATCGCTTCAGCGTACTCCAGCCACTTTTCAAGTCGCCAGAGGTCAGTGTCCAACTGGGCCCAGTTGCGTCGTGAACACAAGGGGCAGGTCAGTCTACCACTGTCACTGTAAAAACCACTTGTTTAAATACGGTGCTATTAATTCTTAAGATGTTCCAGGAATTTACATGCAGTTTAGATTAGGTGACCATAGGTGGCAGGCCAGTGGATTTTAGTGCGTAGGATGTCCTAGGATGTCTCAGGTATTCACATGCAATCTAGCAGGGAGAGGATTGTGACAAGGGTAATTATGTATGCTGTTACTATATATAATTTTACTGTACATCGTTAAAACATAAAGCAGACACTCACTGATTGCATGGAAAGGAATAGGCTTCGGTGACGGGTGACCTGTATTATGAAATGAATTGTTAGTAGACACATTGCGTTCTTGGAAATTACAATGATGTGTACCATGAATCGTGATGATTTTGTTAATATTAATGTAACGTAAAAGGTCAACTGGAATATACCTCAATTCTTGAATCTGTTGTTCCCTTGTGCGAGCGAGGCCCAAGAGAGTGTCGTATCTGGCAGTTAAGGCAGTCACCGCGTCACTCTTGGCGGTCTCTGCATTCACTTTTCCGTCGTCAACAAGTAAATTGTGCAAATGACGAACTAATTCTATTGAGGATTGGCAGCTTCCTATTAATTTGCTCTGCAAGGACATAACGTATTGATAAATATCCACGAACTAGAATATCTTTATCTGGATTACAGTTCCTTTTCTTAAGGAAAGAACATCTACTCACGATAGTTTTGGCGAAAGTGTTAAGTCCGGGCCCGGAAACAGGGTCAGGTCGAATAGCTTCCTCCAAAGTGTCCAAAGCATTAGTGCATTCGTTAATGGCAGCATCCAGTTCCATCAAGTACGCGTCACTGGATGTCATCCTGAGAAGTCTAGGAAGAGTATCCACCTGAACGCCGGTGTCTTGCTCAAACTTTAAGGTCTCCACCTGCACAGCCTCATCAACCTCCACCTTTCCTTGATTCTCGGTCTCCTTTTGCAAGGAACTGAATCGACTATTGATGTCCTTCCAGAGTAACTGATATTCATCCACTAATCCTTGAATAGTATCGACGTCACCTGGTAGGCTTTCTCGCATAACTTTGAGTGCCAGTTCGTCTGCAGTTTGTAGAGTGGTGTTTAAGGTCTTCAGTTCATTCTGGAGTTCCTGAAGTTGCTGGAGGCGATTTGATACAGAACTCTTTTCTTCAGGAGTGGCGAGGTGTTGCATGTGCGTGAGCTTTACGTCGACCTGTGTTAAGCCGAGTACTGCCGCGCCCTGTGCCGTAATAAAATCCCGATAACTCTTCTGACCTTGCTGGAGTGCTAAGAAGATCGCGCCGAGCCTCGATTTAAACGAGTGCCATCTATCGATCATTCGTCTCGCTCCGCTTGTTAGCGCGCGCAAATTCTCCGGGTCGAGACCCGTTTTTGAAAGACGACTGAAATCTTGCTCGATGATTTTAATGACGGGTTCTCTAGTCTCCACTTCGACGGACAGTGCTTCTGCCCGCTCGATCGCTTTTTCGCACTCTTCTTTTGAGAGCTCGTCCAGACTTCCTTCGATTCCCGCAAGGGATTTGTCCGTTTCACTCACCCACTCCTCATTTTCCTTTTTGATGGTCTCCAGTTCCTGAAGAACCTTCCAAGCCATGATTATTTTGCGCTTGCGTTCGGCTGACTTCTCGCACGTTGACTTCCACCTGCGTTCCAAGCCCTCCATGCCATTCTTGATATTGTCAGTGTTGAAGGATTCCCGCCACCCTTCACAATTACTCAACAGAATCCCGCAGAGATTAAGTACTTCGCAAACATTGCCACTTTCAGCTTCAATTGATTTCTGCAGGCGGTCATGTTCCTCTAGTTTTTTATCGAAGTGATTTTGTTCAACTGCTTCAATGGCGAAGCTCTCAGTGAGCTGAGTTTCGATCCCGGCCAGCCAGGTTCTCAGCTCGCTAATTCTTCTTTCTAAATTAGTCATTGTCCTCATCAAGTCCACTAATTCGGTCGTCCTTGTCTTCAGTGCCGCAACTAATCGACACCACCTCTCATTTACAGCGTCCAAAGACTTCCCCAACTTCTCCTTTTCTGGTTCTTCAGCCACGTCCATCAACTCCTGTCCGGTATTTTGTACCCAGGTCAATTCCCGTTGTTTCAAAGCTACATCCGCTTGCAATTCGCACTCTAGACGGTTCAATGCCTCTTCTGGTTCACTGGGTGTCACTGTATCACAACTTCTCACCCGGATTTCGGTGTCGTCGATCCACCTTGACAGTCTTTCGAGCCTATTCTCCCAGCGACCATAGAGACCTGAACGCTCTTCAAGCCTACAGGCAAGTAGAGCAATCTGGTGCTCGAGGTCTCCATGCTGCTGCCAGAGCAGAGTACTCTGCTGATTGAGAGCCTTCATATCTGACGGACTAAGACATTCCCTCAACTGTTCAGAAGAAACCCCCAATGACTCCAGGTCCGTTGTCATTCCAGATAGCCTGACACGTAACTCCTGCAAGGCGTTTAGTTGGTCTTTCGTCTCCAACAGACTAACTGTCCTTGCTTGCAACGCGATTAAACTCAAGGTCTTCCCGATCTCCTCAAAGGTTACTGTTATTCTTCTGATCTGCTCGATGTACTGTGAATGCAACCTCTGAATCCTCTGGATAAAGTCTCGCCAAGTCTCCAGGCCTGCACTAAGGTTTGCTATCCTTTGCGAGTCAGCCGCGTGCTCCATGCGAATGGACGTAACCAGGGCGTCGTCGCAATCGACAAGGATAGACTCCTGCTGTTCGTGGAGTGACTCCAGTTGTGCCTCTCCATCGGGAATTTTATCCAGGAGTGCCTGAATCCTGAGGAGGATCTTGTCCAGCCTCCTCAAATGAATGAAGCGAAGCTGAAGTTGACCTCTTTCTCGCTCGATCTCTTTCAGCCAGGATAGCAACTTGCTCTGATCCTGTTTGTAAGTGTCCCAGGCGCCAAGCCTATCGCAAACCGCGGCATGACGCTCCATGATTTTGGCGAGGGTTTCATTGTGGAGATTAGTTAGGAGATTGAACTGTTCGAGCGCTGGCAAATTGTTTCCACCTTCCGCCCGGACTGTCAGCATGAGATTCTGTTGATCCGTCAGGAGGTTTCGATGCACCTCGCAGAGGTTCCTGTGCTCTGAGAGGCTGTTGTAGTCGCCAGGCACGTTATTTGAAAGGAAGTCCTGCACGTGCATAAGACACTCCTTCCAGAGCTTTAGCGCACTGGCACTGTCTTGAGTCTTCACCAGGCGACTAGATAGCCTGTGGTATTGCTGGAATGTCTCCCGGAAAACGCTCTGCCAAAGCTGGAGAACTTCCACCACTGATGGCTTCTGTGTGGACATTTCGAGTGCACGCTCCTTGATTGATTGTAACTGCGGCTCAGCGCATATTAAGGCAAGAAGGTGGTTTCGTAGTAGATTCAACTGCTCCTTCGACTCGCCCTCACTCACCGCTGTGAAGCTCTGCAATGCGAAAGAGAGATTATTTATTACAGTTCCTATCACATTTATTATTTGTGTATAAATACAGAGAGACCAGAAATACTTGATATTATAGGATTATTATTCAGTAAATTTGCAGTAAGTTTAATAGGATCATTCGTTTTTGCAAAAAGTTTGCCCAGGGAAGTGGTGTTCACACGCGTCCGCCGGGAGCGTCAGATTCCGGAGCGGATTCGCACTGTTTGGTGCTTGGCACAGGCTTCGATCATCAGCTCGCACGCGCGTTTATATTTTAATCGCGCTAGTTCCGAAACAATTTGTTATGTCAAGGCCGAAGGGCTTAGCCAACGCCGCGAGCAATTACATCGGTCACGAAATCCGCAACAACTCAATGGCCCTGCGAGTGTGTGCGTTCTTGGGCGAAACTTTCGCAGCTCCTCGAGCACCTACGAATTCTCGCATTCCCTTCCCTCTCTCTTGGCAACCCCACCCTCCTCAACCATCCCCTTCGGAACTCCGGCCGCTTGTTATTAGGCCGTTCCAACTGCCCCAGTTTGACGACTGTTATACTTCTCGCTCATACAAACTCCACTGGATTCGAATTAATGGTCTCGCATTAATGATCGGCCGTTCCTTCACGAATAATAGTTTTCTATTGCATAACACCAAGTTTCATCGACAACTGCTGGCTTTAAGTTAACGATACCCGAAGGTTTACACCTTTGGAAACTATCTGGGAAGGAAACCCGACCAGGAATTATACATGAAAATCGATTCGCCGAGAAATTTCGATTAATAGGGATTTAGGGGCGCTCGAGCTGGCCAAGGTCTTCGGCTCGGTTCCGTTTCGACTAACCTTGAGGATAATAAAAATAACTATCTTTGGCGCTTTCGTAACGCAGTACACGTGTTGGGCCACATTAGATCATCGATACTTGCAGCCTGGCAAGCTAAATAACTCCATTTCTCAGTACACTCTCAAATTATATTTATTATTTAATCTTTAACTTGCTCATATCTTTCATATTCCACCCGCCGCAATATTTTAACATGTTTCATCATGTTCCATTAAAGCAAGTATTAATTAAAATTCACGTACGATATTTTGGGTATGTTTTTTATATTCAAGATTCAAAAATTCCCAGTAACTTTATCTAGTTAATTATTGGAGTTAGTTCAACGAAGGGGAAAAGGGAAATTTCATGGGCTTAAGCGGTTTATAGTGGGTTGTGCAATGTACTTGCCTGTTGGACCGAGTCCAGGAAATTCTTAGTCTGGCAGAGATCTCCACGTGTTAGCTCTTGGGCATCGACGGCGTCGACGAGGCCCGAGAGGGTTTCCCGGACGACCTCAAGCTTCTGGTCGAGTGCCTCGACCTCCCAGTGCAGAGGTCCGTTCGCGTCGAGGCCGACGTCCGAGGCGATTTGGGCAACCAGGCCTCGCATTTCCGCCAGCCGCTCCTTGTGCTCTGCCATCGTCTCCTCGCATACCTGATAATTCCATAGAAAAGAAAAAATCGCCATCAAATAAATCTTCATTCATATTATCGGAATTATTTATATTATTATTCCACATATTATCGAAATAATATGAAATACAAAAAATACGGATCGATGATTACGAGAATGATTTAAAAGTAAGTGAGAAATCAAAATAAACCGAGTTTAGTGCTGATTCATAAAATGTACATAACAGAAATCTCGCAACGCGCGATATTCTTGATAGGAAAACGATATCGCTCGGGTCACATTCACTATCATCGGCACCAGTGATAACTGGCTCGCAAGGATCATCTCTCTCCGTCATCGTCGGCTGCATTTTGCTGTTGGCTTCGTGAATGGCAGGCGCGTGTAAAGCTGAATGAGTGACTGAATGGGAACGAAAGTGCGTGTGGCGCGTAAAAAAGACGGCAAGAAGGCCGGCGTACGCCAGACGTATTTGAACTTCTTCTATTCTTTTATTACCAAGCCGTCGACCCAACTTGAACACTCATTGGATGACTGTAATTCAAGGAATTTCACGCGAATAAAATTCACTTTTTCTAATTGATGGCTTTCAATTACAAGGAATGAATTAACAATCGTGTCTTTGTAACGTTGGGAGACTGAAGCGTTCCTTGACGGGTGATTAAAAGACGCCGGTCCAGTTTTACGATATAGACATAGTGGTTGGTGTGTGTTCGAGGGGCGATCGACGCGAGATCGTTTCACCAAACGAGCCGGAAAAAATAGAACAGATTCTCTCGGCGGTGAGATATCGAGGGACGTCCTCTGCAGAAAGCAAGGGGCCAAAAGTATCTCGGAGAAGAAACAACTGGAGCGATAACCTTTGTTACTCGTCATTGTCGATGATAAAAAGAAAGTCGAAATGAGAAACTGGAGCATTAAGATAAAAGTATGAGAACAGAGTTATTTAATTTCGATATTTTCTCTCCCAATTATCTAGAATATTTCTTATCGGCTCCAGCCGAGCATCCCAGCATCCACTATCTATATTTTGTCCTACTCCCAAGCATCCCTCTGGACCCGCACCTTTATCTCCTCGGGCGTGCACATCTCGTTCAATGTAGGTCACTGTGCATCCTCCTATTTCCTCTCTCTGCTTTCCGGCACTCCAATCGCACACGTGTGCACTGACATGCCTCGAATGCTAATCGACCGCCGCCGCCGCCGGCTGCCGGCTCGTTCCAAAACACCATACAACTCTCACCAACACACAGATCTCTCTCTCAAGAGAGCACACACATAGACACACACACACGCGAGAGGCAGATGTGAAGGAAAGTGTGGGAAGTCTAATTTTACTATGCGGCGTTTAGTAAATAGTGAAGTCTAAGAGTGGAATTTGAGCAGGCAAGGGAAACCGAGAGAAACGGGCGTCCCGACGCTCTGGACCAGACTGCCGTCCTCCGGGGATCGATGCGCATACCCCGACGCCTAGTGGGGAGATTCCTCTTGGCCCGTATTTCCAGAGACGCCCTTCCACCCCGACGCCGCCGCCGGCAACCCGAGTCAACTCTCTCGCTCGTATCTTGTTGGGGTGAATCGCACAGGCCGGTCACCCTCCACGACTACGCATCCCTGAGGACGATGACACCCTTCTGCCTTCCATTCAATTCTACGACCCTACGCCGACCTTTCCCTACCCTCGCACGAACCCAACCCCTCCCAACAACCGCCGACTATCAGTGCTTTTTAGCCCAGCCACTTTTACGATGACTTCGCCTTCATTTGCATTTATTTCTGACGCGTCCATGTTACATCCATTCAACTTTAAACATTGCTTTTATAATCCAGATGTTCGCGGAATTAAAGTTCGTGGAATTGAATGGTGAATTCATTAACTGCCAATTCTTTTTTTAATTTTGGTAAAATGCAGGTGTACTAAATATATTTTTGTATAATTCAAAAATTTTAGAATTGGAATTGTGGCAGCCAATTAATTAATATTGATCGATGGAAAATTACGGAGCGGATGTCGTAATGAATAAATAATAAAGGAATCGATAGACACAACAATCCGCGGTTCAAATGAATCGTGTGAAATAACAGGAGAACTCTATATGCAACATTAAAATTAGCGAGTTACTCTGATTGAGTTATCAGCTAGTTAGTGTTATCAGCCGATAAAGCGGGGAAAGCACGAGTTCAAGAACTCCCTGACACGATAGAACTGCCTGTTTCTGGTTGGATTACTGATTACCTTGATGATAAATAATATTCCGATACAAAATTACTGTCTCTTAATCTGGAACTCTCACAAAATTGCCTCACTGAAAACTTGGAGCAACGAAATTATTTCTAAAATAACTTACTGTCATTCTACAACTATTTACTCCAATTCAGTGATTTAACGAGCTCGTCATTGACTAGAGGACACAACAGGTATAAGTCAGAAAACTTTTCTATTGTCTGCTCTAAATCGGGGCTACGCAGGAAGCCCAACAAGTAAACAGCCCCACCCCATGACTCAGAATCAGCTGATACATTCGTAAGCGGAAGGGTGCAGTAATACGAAGAGGCGAACCTTCTGAATGACGGTTCTCGCAGCATGGGACACACAAAATAGCGAGTAAATGACGAAAACATGTTTGCCATTCGTCACCCAAATCAACCAGCGCTTATTTCAATTGTTTCCAAAGCAATATTATAGAAATAATTCAAGATTATTCGATTTATCGATGAGGAATAATGACCGAGGAGTGTCATTGAAGTAGTAATAGTAATGATACGAGTGTAGCGAGCGATGGGAAAGAGAAACCGATTGATGAGTGATCCGATACGCACCTTGACCTTGTTGCGAACCTCGTCAGGTGGGAGGTTGGTGACGCTGTCCATCTGGGTGTCGACCCAGGCCTTAACAGCGGCGCTGGAGTCCTTGTACTGCTGCCAGAGGCTGCAGGCGTGCTGGTACTTGGTGCAAAGGGCATCCAATTCGGCCCTGGTATCCTCCCAAGCTTGGACGGCCTCATTTACAGCCGCGTCGACCCTTTCGCGGACCTCTGCAGCGCAACCCTCCCGCAAAGGCTCCGCGGCCGCATGCAGCTCGCTAATAAGAACCTCTCGCTCCCCCAAATCACCGCTCAGGCCCTGCAAAAAGTCCCCAACCGTTTCAACCATGTGCCCTCTCGCACCCAACTTCCAGCCAACTGTCGTTCCAGACACTCGACTTTCGCCCATTTCCAATTATTACACTTAATTCATTTCCATGAAAAGATTTTTGTAATTTTTTTATAATTATTTCTATTTTGTATAAAGTAGGTCGTTTGAAATATTTGTGTTGGTTCGTTGTTGTTTATAATGGTCGTCGTGTATTATTAGAAAATTATTACAAATTCGAAAGTCTGGTAATAATAATCAAGGATCTAAATATGTTGGGAGTGAATGTCAGCAATGCTCGATCGGCTGGGAAAGCTAGCATATGTCAGAGATAAATTTACACGTTGGGAACAATCGTAAAGCTGATGCTGTAATCGAACTAGCGTCATCGACCAATACGTGACCGTCCGATCGGGCTACTTTAACACCAGGAGCAGGAAAGAATGTGTATATCGAGTGGATTTCATTGCGTTCTCGTCAGCAGAAATGCGAGATCACGTCAACTCTGAGGCCGGATGTCGTGTTGAGTAATACGGGCTAATTACATTCATGAATTCAATTTTCTCCTCGTTGTCACTTTAATACTGGAACTTCAACGAGTCGAAAACGTGCTCGCAATTATGTACATGTTATGTTTTTTTTGGTAGACTTCCCGACCTTCCCCGGGGCTGAAATTTGGTGGGTAATGTTTTTTTGCATCAAGGAAGATACCATAAAAATTCCAGAGCCCTAGCTCAAAGTTTAGGTTTTCACCTATTTTCGACCCTCGGAAATGGTCAATTTTTTCAAGTTTCTCAAAATCGGCCGAATCCGGGATATTTTGATTGTTTTCGTATCAGGCTGGATAGAGAACAAAGAATCAGTGAAAAAAAGTCCGGATTTGCAACGAAAACGGGTCGAAAAACCGCCTAGAAAAGTCCATTTTTGCTCATTTTTGACGGTTTTTATTTTTTTTGGTGGACTTCCCGACCTCTCCCGGGGCTGAAATTTGGCGGGTAATGTTTTTTTGCATCAAGGAAGATACCATAAAAATTTCAGAGCCCTAGCTCAACTTTTTTTTTTCGGCAAATTTTTCTTAAGGGGTACCCCTTCAGATTTTCTCATAATTTTTCGAAGGTGCCCGAATTCGGATTTTTTCTTCAGGAATCGAGTGTTTATGAATGAAAACGGATAGAAAACAAGAAATCCGTCGACAAAAGTCCGGATTTCTACCGAAAACACTAAAAAAACTGCCTTTAAAGTTCGATTTTTTCGGAATTGTCGTTGGTTTTTCCCCTATTTTTTGGACTTCCCGACATTTTCCGGGGCTGAAATTTGGTGGGGAGTCTCTCCTTGCATCAAGGAAGATGTGATATAAATTTCAGAGCCCCAGCTCAAAAGTTTCTTTTCCCCATATTTTTAGCCATCGAAAATATCCAATTTTTCATGGTGATTCAAAGGCAAGTGACTCAGCCTGTACAATACAAATTTTCTTTAAAGAAAATTGTACAATTCCTATCAAACGTATTAAAATGTAATGATATTAAAGAAATTACCAATGCTTGAAATATATCAACATAAATTCTATTGTCAAAATAAAAAGCAGACACAATGGGAGGCGGCGCTTGGATAAAAGTGATGGCACGCGCCGCCGAGGGGTGGAATTTAGCAAGTATGTGTCGATGGTTGCGTGTGCGTGACGCGGGCGGGCAAAGAAGGCGCTTTTCCTCAAACAGCCGCTATAAATAATTCCGAGTCACGAGAGCAGCAGCAGTAACAGCAGCAGCAGTATCAGCAACAGCACGTTTCAAGAGAGTGGGCTCGCGCGAATTCGGTCAGAGCGTGGTTGGACTAATTTTGTGTCGTGCACTCGGGTTCGTCGACCCGAGTTTCCCGACGAAGCCGTAAGCGGAAATCGTAAGCGGATCGGGACAAAAGCCGCGCCACGCGTCTTTCTGCATGACGACATTTACGAGAATCTCTGACATTCTGTCGACAACATCTTCCACTCATCCCAAATCATTTTTTTGCCCAGCGAATCTTTTTTCATTCGCAATTCTTAAGACTTTTCATCCCCCTTTTCTTGTAGCGCAATATTCTATTATTATTGGGTAAAAATAAGTTTGGAAAGATGGATTTTTACAGCGAAAGAAATATTGTACAAGTGGAGAGTGCGACATTTCCAGTTCGTTGTGCTTGTTATGTACTTTATCGATTCCTTTTGTGCCGCTGGCTACGAGGACATACGAATCGATTGACAAATAGGTGATGTTACTGACCGCTCAATTCGCAATAAAACATTTCATACAATAATTCTTCTAATTCTCTAAAATTAAATAGTTCTAATTTTTTAAAGTACTCCTTTACAAGTACTCAAATAATTTCTGTCTATTTCACAAAGTAGAGTCGAATTACTGCACCGGTTTCGTATTCCATTGGAAAAAGGAAGTTGCGGAAAAAACTGCCCTGCACTCGCCAGCACACAGAGACACGAGAGCGCCAAGAGAGGATTGGGTGCGGTGCGGAATCATGATAAGCAAGCTGCCGGCAGGAAGTTGCGGTCGTGCCGAAACTTCCGCCGCTTCCATTCGCGTTCACGAAGGCGAAAACGCGGAGCAATGCACATTTTAATTGCGAGAACTGCACGACTGCGAATTAATGCACGAAACCGAATACCAGACTGGAGCACATCTCAATTACAATGAAAGGCGGGAAAAACCCGCTTTTAAAACTCGAGGGAAATGAATTCTAATTGACAATTTAGAGCTGTAACTTACTCCGGTTAGTTTCCCGCTATCATTAAAGTACATAGAGCATGCGCCTTGTTAAGGATCAACTGTCATTCGCGGATTAGCTCAATCGCATTTACATTCAATGATTACATTGAATAATCGAGTCAAGTAGTGGGCAACACCGGCGTCTATCATATCAGTCGTCCGGCGAATCGAACTCTATCAAGGCATTAGAAATACTAGGACTGTAATCTATGATTCAGTCATTGAATGCGATGCAACTTTAAATATCTAAATTGGTCTTGGAGCGAGGGAAACGCGCGCGAGCGTTCTTCCAGCAATCGTAAACACATCGCGAGGTAAATCTAGGTGCTTTTCCACGTGGCATAGTTTACATGCCGTATCAGTGCGTCATCCGACTAACAGCTTTGCCCGCTCCTCACATCCTCGTAATTATATCAACCTGCATTACCGGAAGTCGACGCGCGAGCTTGCAATTCTCCCGTTTATCCAACTTGCTATTTGCAGCCGCACCGTTTCTCCTGCTCGTGTAAACTCCCTCGAACTGAACTCTTGTAACTGAGGCTCTCACGCAACCTCCGATATGTTTACCTTTTTTTAATACAACACTGGTTTTTGTTGTAATAAAAGTTTGTTGGGCAACGTTAATTGCAAGAAAAGAGAATAAAAGAGTAGATAAAAATGTTCTGCTTGATGAATTCGTAGTAACAGTTTTGTAGAATTCAGAATATGTTTGTAGTAAAAGTGTTATCGTGCGAGAGTAGTTAGGAAGCGCGGAGTTATCGTAACACTTTGCTAAATGACGCTAAATGACTAACTGTAATTCGACTATAATTCTCTCTAACTGTAATATAACTGAAGTGTGTTGATCGAATAATAATTCTCAAGAGCGACGCGCATTACTCGCCGAAATCATGCATTCAGTCACGATAATGTCAACCTACTCGCGCTCGGTGTCAGTCAAGGTCGGCGTGCGTCTGCGGTCTAATGACTTCGTTTGCTTCCAGTGAAAGAATGCAGTATTCGCACAGGTTCACAGACGAAGAATTCTAATTTGAAATTCAAGGGGCCAGAGTTCGATCCCTCCTCATCATATTGTAGAGTGCGCGATGACTACTAACTGTCTCATCAAAAGAAATTAAGTGTACTTCAAATTTTTAGATCGTTTTCAATTAAAAAGGTAGATAAATGAATAATAGAAAATTGGCGATAAGTGAGTGGGATTGCAAAATCATTGAATAAATATATAGTTATCTCACAACTCAGGAATTATAGATTGCAAAATACTGACGCATGTAGAAAGTAAATCCATCCGTCGGTTTCTATTTGTTTACCCTTTCTGCTTCTTCAAGCATGTGAGATCACGGCCTGTTTTAGTGAACGATAAATATAAATCGACAGCTAAAGTAATAAGCATTCTCCAAAAGGCAGGAAACGACGTACTAGGTTTTTACATATTTCCAAACTTTTTTTCTAAGAGTACATCGGCGAACAGCCGGCATTGTGTGTTTTTCTTGGGTTCTGTTTACTTGTTCTGCCCTTTACGTAATTCTTTGGAATTAAAATAGAACGTCACTGCTGTCATTATCCATTTGATATTACTCTAATTCTAATTTTCCCACTTTCCGCGGATGTTCCCGCGCGCAATTTATAATTTAGCGCGTCAAATGTATTTTAAACTTCTCAAAAATATGAAAATTCCGCTATTGTATTCTACTATTCTCCAGTTACCGGATCGCGTTTTTAATAATCCACGTTTCTACAACGCGCGCGCGAATTACTTTCATTGCGAGGCTCGTGAATCCGCGGTGTTGAAATTCCGAAAGAGCAGGAGGCGCGAAAAGTTGTATGCACCGTTAGAGAAGAGCGTCGGAGCAAGTGGAAAGTTGATGAGGAGACTAGACGACGGACGGATATGAATATTCAGTGCTTACTTCCGAAGAGCCGGATCGGCACGCGGTCTGCAAACATAATACTCGGCTCAGCTTAGAGCGACGTAATATCGAAGATGATCCCTCTCGAGTCTTCCGGATTCACAGACACTCTCTAAAAACTGTTCTCCTCTTCTTCCTTCTGCATGGCGCGCGCTCCGGCAATCGCGCACACGTTCAACTCATCCAACTCTCAAACGAGCGGAGAAGAAGCACACACTTTTTCCTCAACGCGACGACACATCACTTGAACGGAAGCGCGTAAACACGCCGGATGGAAAAGCGAGAAGTCCCGAGCGATAAGAGAGAAGTGTGCGCGCCTCGACGGTACCCGCAAGACAGTGATACTGGGAGAACGATAACGGCTTGTGCCGCCGAGCGGAGCCGAGCCGAGCGGAACGGAGCGCATGCGTCCGTGCTCCGATTATGACGAGCCGTCACACGTGTACGTGAATGAGTTCTTTCTGCCTTTCCTTCATTTACCACTGGGATATATTATTCCCCCGGACTTTAACGAGATCATAACTTGTTTTAATTTAATTTTCGCGCTGTAACTGTAACTCATCTCTATACGCTTTAAGAAGATTGTATTTTTAATAGAATTTAAATACTACCCTTTAGTTTAATTTCGTTATAATTATTGGATGTCTGCAATCGCGTTCATTGGAATTGGAATATTGAATAAGATTATTTGCTTTAGTGTAGTTTAACTGTAGAAGTAATAAAATTGATAGAAAATGTGAAACCAGTGGCAGAAATCCCGGAATTGTAGTGAAAACACAGGGAGAAGCCCTCCTAAATAATTAATTTCGTGAAATTCTGACGGTTTTCCTCATGTTTTTTTATCTTCCCGACCTTTCCTGGGGCTGAAACTTTGTAGAAAGTGTTTTTTTGCATCGAGGAAAACGTAGAAAAAATTCCAGAGCCCTAGCTCAAAATTCATTTTTTCGCAAATTTTTTAAGGCATACCCCTTCAAAAATTTTCGATTTTTCGAAGGTTCTGGGACCGGGACGAACGCTGGATTTTTCGATTGCTCGTGTCTCAAAACGGATAAAAAACATCAATGTTGTGGGGCAAATGCCGGAATTCTACCTAAAACCGGTGGAAAACCGATCTTGAATATTTCATTTCGATGGTTTTCCTCATGTTTTTTTATCTTCCCGACCTTTCCTGGGGCTGAAACTTTGTAGAAAGTGTTTTTTTGCATCGAGGAAAACGTAGAAAAAATTCCAGAGCCCTAGCTCAAAATTCATTTTTTCGCAAATTTTTTAAGGCATACCCCTTCAAAAATTTTCGATTTTTCGAAGGTTCTGGGACCGGGACGAACGCTTGATTTTTCGATTGCTCGTGTCTCAAAACGGATAAAAAACATCAATGTTGTGGGGGAAATGCCGGAATTCTACCTAAAACACGTGGAAAACCGATCTGGAATATTTCATTTCGACGGTTTTCCCCATGTTTTTTTATCTTCCCGACCTTTCCCGGGGCTGAAATTTTGTAGAAAGTGTTTTTTTGCATCGAGGAAAACGTAGAAAAAATTCCAGAGCCCTAGCTCAAAATTCATTTTTTCGCAAATTTTTTAAGGCATACCCCTTCAAAAATTTTCGATTTTTCGAAGGTTCTGGGACCGGGACGAACGCTTGATTTTTCGATTGCTCGTGTCTTAAAACGGAAAAAAAACATAAATGTTGTGGGGGAAATGCCGGAATTCTACCTAAAACAGGTGGAAAACCGATCTGGAATATTTCATTTCAATGGTTTTTCCCATGTTTTTTTATCTTCCCGACCTTTCCCGGGGCTGAAACTTTGTAGAAAGTGTTTTTTTGCATCGAGGAAAAAGTAGAAAAAATTCCAGAGCCCTAGCTCAAAATTCATTTTTTCGCAAATTTTTTAAGGGGACAAACACTGATAAAAGTTTGTTAAGTTAACAATTCTTTCAGCAAACGATTGATTTTTGGATGATATAGTACTGAGAGAGCTACTTTAGAAGATTTCGAATGCTGTACCGTAAAAGTATTAACTAGGCCATGTCTGGCTTCGTGTTTGCAGCGCGATAATTGTACGTGTACCCGAAGCCACGAGAATTCCTTAGTATTCTCGGCCCAACGGAACAATTCCAAACACGTGGTATGCGGTGAATTGATTAGAGCCAATTTCTTGAAATCGAAACATCGCTCAAGAGGGCGAAACCCTTGGAACTTTGCTGGGTGCTCTACTTTTCGTACTTCTTATCAGTTCAAGAGTACTTTCCAGCCTTAATGACTAGATTTCTTATTCTCAACTATGCAGAAATGTTTCATGTAATTTATTTCCTTCACTTACCTCGAGGCGTTCGGTGGCCTTGAGCAGTCGATCATAGTCCACTGAGCCCTGCACAGTCAGCAACTCCATCATATAATCAGCTTCCTGAACCGATTGCTGTACCATCTCCAGTTGCCTCTCGAATCTTCTCCAGAGTGCCAGCCTGTTCTTCAAAAGCGCCAGCAACCTGGTGCACCGAGCTTCCAGAGCAGTGTGGGCATCCTGCAGAGCTGAGATGTCCCTCTCAACACTAACAGGTGAAACTGACACTCTCATGGAGGTAGGCAAAGTGTGCAGAAGTTGTCGGAGTCCCATGATATCTTGCCAAAGAATAACTAACTCATCGGCAACTGATTGGCAGCGCTCAACAGCGGAGGCAACTACTTCGCTTCCTTGTCTTTCGCAGCCTTCGCACTGGTCCAACGTGGCCGATTGGCGCTGATGCGCTTTTCTCACGCGCCCAAATCCTCGCTGCAGAGCTTGCAGCCTCTCACGAAGCAGTTGGGCTGCGTCCAATTCCTCGCTTATCTGACTCTCGATGCGACGGGCTGATGACAATAATAGACCCACTTTCTCGCTTTCAGCAACTGGAAGTAATCCAAGGCGACCCAGCTCGTCCTGGATCCAGGATATCCTCTCGAAAAGGACACTTAGTCTTTCGATGTAAAGGTCCAACTCCTCTTGGGTCTTCAGGACACCGTGTAAACTGTCGATTGTTAGGCGCAATTCATTCAACTCGCGTTCCAGAAGTCGTAGTCTTTCATTAGAGGAAATGTCTTCTGAGGAGATGTTACGCGTCACTTCTTCTTGGATTCCCTTGATTCTGTCGGATACGTTATTCCAGCGATCCTGGAGTTCTCGGTGGAATTGTCTTTGAAGCATCACGTCGGAGAGGGGAACTATATGGATGGCCTGCTCGAAACAGACACTCGCCTCTTCACGCATGTTGTTGTGTACTTCGTATTGCGCTTTCACCTCCTGGAAAACACGTATTATTTACAAACACTTTGTCTAATTGTTATTAGACTTCACCAAATGATTACGTACCCAGAATTGGCGTACATGAGTTCCAGACGGATCGCTTAATGAGTCGAGTTCCTTTTCCACAGCGGTCATCCAACTTTCTAGTCGATTTGTCAAGAGCTCCTGACTTTCCCAACTTTCCCTGAATGCAAGTAATCTCTTCAGGGACGACTCGATGTTGTCACGTAGCTTGACAATCACATCGAGTGCTTCCCCGTAACGGTCTTCTGGGTCTTCGATGTTCACGAGGTCTTGCAGACTTTGAGCTATTCTCGAAAGTTGAACTAGGCGTGCATGGTGAGCTGCTACATCGGATGCCAATGTCTGCGAACATTGACAAAGAACTTGTACTACTTAAAAAGTGCTTTAAGAACGTATTATAAAACCCGGAGGACAAACCCCTTTAAAATAAGTGATTGAAGAGTCTTGGAAAGAGGCTTACCTGGTACAAAGAGATGTATTGATCGTAGTCGGATGAAGTGACCGTCTGAAGATCGGGTACGCGCTGGTGGGCGACTTGAAGCCACCCTCTTTCCTCCTTTACACCTTGCTCGAGAAGAAGCCATCGAGAGGCAGCCAATGCCATTTGCTGGGCCCTCGAAGCCGCCTCATCCAACAGGGAAATCGCTTTACCGTGCAGCTCTTCGTGTAAGTCCGAATATTTCGTCCTCGTATCTGGGTCTAAATTGCCCTCGAGGGATTCTAAAATTCCCCGACAGTGGTTCAGGTTGACAAAGAACTTCCGATGCTTCTGCATTTCCTCCTGCAGGTGTTCCAAACTCATCACAGAGATTGGGCTTTGTAGTAGGTTCTCTGCGATCTCAGTAATCTGGGCAAATTCCTGCAGTGTCTGCTCGTACTCTTCAGCCAATGCTAATAGTTGGAGAAGTCGGTCACGTTCGATCAAGATATTATGTTCAATTAATTTGGTAATTTCGTGGGCGACATAAGTTTCTTCGGGGATGTGCATTTCAGGGTAGCTGCGTAATAAATCGTGTGCTGTTGTTAAAAGTTGGCCTGCTTTCCACATGTGTTGGCGATTCATGTTCTCGATGCTGTCGAGTTGCTGCAACTTCAACATTGTCGAGACTTCCATTTCGATAACACTGTCCAGGTGACGTCGTTGTTCTTCCACTAGTCTATAAAGGGCAGAATTTCATAATTAAATTAAACTTATTTCTAATTCCGAGATCTACAATTTTATTTCTATATTAAATTACCTGTGCATGTTGTGCACTGCCTGCAGGAACTCGTCCCACTTGGCCAGCTCACTGGCAGCACGAGTTTCGCTATCAGTAGACACATCCTCGATCATTTTCATCTGATATTGAAGAGCTTCTAAACAATCCTGCAAGTTGCCCCGCTCCTCCTCCGGATATATTGGTTCCACCGTCCTCCAGATGGTACTCAATTGCTGAATGTTGTCGTCCACATGTTCAATTTCATCTTTTAATTCAACAAAAGTCCTGTCACCGTGAGTTGGACCACTTGGGCACTCTTTGTTCAAGAATATCTTATATTCAATCGTCTCGAGCCACGTGGAAAGGGTTTCAACAATAGAAATAACACTTTCTTCGATAGTAAGAACGTCCCTCTCTTCAGCAGCATCCTTCAACTGCGCTAATTCTTTCCGGACCTCAGACGATCGTTCTTCTGCCAGTTTTTCAGTAGTGATTTCATCTAATCGTGCAATATGCAGAATACTGCCAAGATGACTTAGTTCCTTCGCATTGCGGAGGTTCTGCATTCGGTCTGAGATCGCCTGGGATGTCTGGGAGCAATGAGTTATGGCCACCGGGATGCCTGAATATTCCATAGTTTCGGCTGCGATGAAAGCTCGGGATGCCGAGGCCTTTTGTAAAGGTTCCGACATAGTTGGCTGCGATTGCCAAATACTTCGCTCGATTGCTTCTTTGGATTTCATTTCAGGATCCATTTTGGATGGAGTCGTTTCAATTGGCGACGGAGGCTCCTCGCTTGTGTCCATGGGTTCCGGCGATGACACTTTAATTGCACCCTTCAAAGTCATTTGCTGTGGTTGAGAACTTAATGGCTGGCTCGGTGCCTTATTCAAGTTTAACACATCAAGATCGTCGGATGGTGTAACTTGTGGGGAAGATAAAAGAGGAATGGCAACAGCTATCATCTCTTCTTTTACAGGAGACTCTTCCGAAGAAATTTTAGTAACTTCCGATACTTGTTCAACACGTTCAACGCTGGGGGATTTCTCTTTGTCGATATTTTTCTTTGTAATTTCCGAGTACGTCAACTTCATATTATCTTGGGATTCAATCGCAGGCTGGCCAAATATCGCTTCCAGGTCCCTTTGTTCACTGGAAGGTTGAATCTCCACGGTCCTGTGTCTTCGTTTCCGCTTCATTCGCTTGGCAATACTGCTGTCGTCTATTTTGGAACCTAGACTGTCTGTGGACTCCTCGACGACTGTTGCATCCTGTGACTCCGGCTTTGTTTCTGTCGTTGTTTCACTGCCTGATAAATCTATCGAGGCATGCAAACATATCTCCAAAGAGGTGTCTGGAGTTCCATCTTTTTCTGATGTCGGAGCTGCAGTGACCTGTTTGATTTCTGCGACAGAATCAATTGGTCCTGATGGTTCCATCAGGGGTTCGACCTTCGATGATGTTACTAAGCTATCACTTTCAACTTTAATTGGTTCCATCATTTTACTAGGTGCAATAGTCATTGAGGCTTGGAATTCATCCAAGTCCTTGACACTTTCTTGTACTTGTATATCAGGTGCTACTGGGGATTCCATTATATTTTCGGTCACCATTTCCCTCGGGCTGTCGACCTCGTCGGGCCCAATTGGGATTGGTGATCCTTGTAGATCATGCTTGATAGTCTTCACTTCAACTACCTCGATCGGTGACTCCGCAGCTGGTAATTGGGAGTCATCAGTCTGCTGGGAGGATGATATCAACTCTGTTTGTTCAACTTCGATCGATTGGGTTTGCGCGCTTTCGTCGCACGATTCAGGAATAATCTGAGTACTCTCCTCCACGTGCGGGATAAGATCGCTGCTTTCTATCTGGACCGAACTCTCCAGTGTTTCTACTTTCTTAGAGGAACTTGTCTGTGATTCCTCCTCGACCGTTTCTTTTGGAACATCTCCAGTTGTTTGGACCGAAAGATCGCAGACAGCTGGTTCAGGGGAGAACGATGTTGGACTGGTTTGCATCATCGTTTCTTCAGTTGGCTCAGGCGACTTTGTCTGGACTTTCATATCCTGGGTTTGGACTTCAATCTGACTCAAGTCTGGACTCGTTTGAGTCTCAATCACCTGCTGAAGATTTCGCTCGGGACTGGTTTGAGTATCAATCAGTTGAATTGGAGAGTCGATGCTGGTTTGGGCTTCGATAGTCTCGATCGGGATTGGACCCTGCTCGAGACTAGTTTGGGTTTCCACGGTTTCGATCTTAAGTGGACTTTCTTCTGGACCAGTTTGAGTATCAACCAATTCAACTGGTTCTGGCGATCCAATACTAGTTTGAGTTTCAATTGCCTCGGTTGATGTTGGACTCTCTTGGAAACTAGTTTGGGTTTCGATGGTTTCGATTTTAAGCGAGCTTTCTTCCGGACCAGTTTGAGTATCAATTAATTCAACTGGTTCTGGCGATCCAATACTAGTTTGAGTCTCAATTGTCTCGATTTTAAGTGAGCTTTCTTCCGGACCAGTTTGAGTATCAATTAATTCGACTGGTTCTGGCGATCCAATACTAGTTTGAGTTTCAATAGTTTCGACTGGTGTTTGTTCTTGACTGAGACTAGTTTGGGTTTCCACGGATTCAATTTTAATTGGACTTTCTTCTGGGCCAGTTTGAGTATCAACCAATTCAATTGGTTCAGGCGATTCAATACTAGTTTGAGCCTCGACAGTTTCTATTGGTGTTGGACTCTGTTCAAGACTAGTTTGGGTTTCGATAGTCTCGATTTTAGAAGGACTTTGCACGGGGCTGGTTTGAGTCGCAATGACTTCGATCTCTCGTGGACTTTCTACGAGACTGGTTTGAGTTTCAGTAGTCACAATTTTACTTTCTTCCCTGGGAGTAGTTTGAGTCGCAATGACTTCGATCTCTCTTGGACTTTCCTTGGGTGTCGTTTGTGTTTCCACTGTCATTGCTGGAATTGATTGGCTCAATTCTGCTTGAATACTAAAGTCACTCGTATTTTGAATCTCTGGACTCTCAGGTTTGCTCGTTTGCACTTCAGTTTCTGTCATTATTTTATCATCAATTGCCTCAGGAGTCATCGTCTGCATTGATACTCCAGTGACTTCCTTTTCCTCCAAGAATGACGGCGATGTTTGCTGTTCTGTTGCGACTAATAATTTATCAAGTGTTTGTGTTTCGATTTCGAGCATCGGAGCACTTGGTGAAGTCTGAGCGTCTGTGGTCGCAAAGTCAAGTGTTAGCGTTTGGATTTGCACTTCTTCGAATTCTGGTCTCTCAATTTCGGACTTTGATTCCTCCATTGGACTAGTTTGGACCGCGTACTCTTCGGTCGTTGGCGGAGCAATGGTCTGCGTACTGGTTTCTTCAATTTTCAAATCATCCTGCACGATCGTTTGTTCATTGAAGTCCAAAACCGGCAATGGTGAAGTTTGCGTCTCAGATTCAAGTTCTTCTATCTTCACTGGAGTTTCCTCCACTTCCGCTGGAATTTCCTGCCTTGGTGAAGTTTGTACGTAAACTTCCGAAACACTTTCGTCTTTCGGGGATGTTGCTGCTGACGCGTCCAATTTTTCAAAAACTGTTTGAGTTTGAATTTCATGAGACACATGCATTTCCTGGGGTGTTGTTGCTTCCTTAGACTCGCTGTCCTTCCGCTTCCGTTTGTGCTTGCGTGATTTTCTGGAAGCCTTTGAATCCTCACCCTCAACGGGTGTCAGATCATCGGAAAAGTCACCGTCGTCAGTTGTGGTTTTTGGTACTTCAGATTGATCCTCAAATTGGTCCTTTCCAGAACGCACCCGTTGCTTCTTCTTCCTTCTTCGTTTCTTCTTTCCGGTTGATTCATCATCAGGCGATACTGATGAAATAGTACCTTGCGCCTTGTCATCGATTTCGTATCCATTTTCACCCCCTGATGAATCATCTTTCATTGATTCCAGAGTCTCAGCTGTTTTAATGATCTCAGCAATGTCCGTTTGAGGATGTTCCATGCTGTCTCTTATAGAATCCGATAATAGGACACTGATATCTATTGAATCAGCGATGTCAGATATCATTGAACTGCTTGATTTCTCTTCCTGAAGTGACTTGATGATCTCTTCTTCCATTGGCGAAAGAGCTACGTCTGCCATGGGTTCTTTTTCGGAGGTAATGATAGATTTGTCAGCAGTTTCCACTTGTTCGAGTGACATAGTTGGTGTGGTTTGAACAATCTTGTGAATGACTTGAGTCTCCGAGTCCGCGGGCAGATTGATGTCGACATCTTTCTTCACGATTTGGTAAGAAGAAACTTCCGGTCGTTCTGCTTGACTTTTGATGGAAATTGCCGGGCCAGATCCTTCGGTTTCTTCTTTCTTTATAGCTAGTGCGATCTCGATTTTATGGAAAATGGGTTGGTACTCTGGTTTCAATGCTTCGTCAGTGTATCTCTCATCAGGGATGAATGATTCCTTGACTTTCTGCTGTTTCTCGCTCATCTCTGGTACAACCATTTCTTCAGTTGATTTGATCGGCGACTCTTCGACGATTCGCGTGGACTCCTCCGGTTGCGGCTGTTCTTTGAGGAAAATGACATTGAACCTACCGATACGATGATCATCGTCTACGGTGCCGCTAGTGTCATCGTGCTGAGCTACTTCTAAAGTGCCGCTTTCTACCTTGGTATCCTGTGCTTCTTTCTTTACTGGTGCATCGTCTGACTTACAAGTGCTCTTGATGACGGTTCCTTCTTCTTCTGCTTTCGGGGGACTCATCACTTTTTCTCTCATCTCCCCTTGAGTTCCAGTGACGCCAATTACTTGAGGAACAGTCTGCAAAGCCGCCAACACTTCAGCGTCGAGGAAAGCTTGACTGGATGATTGCTCGTACTTCATTGGTGTTGCCCCGCTCGAGAAAATCATTTTGTCCGCCTGATCTTGCGTGACAGACAAAATATGTTCTCTTTCAACCGTTGGAAGTCGACCTTCTAATGACAGGGTTTCGAATTTTGTTTCGATTTCTTCGGGTTGTTTAAAGTCCCTTTTTATTTCAACTATTCTTGGTTGTTCCGAAGTTGGCATGTCTTTAGCATCAGCACCGAAGAATGGGCCTTGAATTACATCAGCCTTGAAGTCATCAACTGGTTTACTATCAAGATCAGCAGTGATTTCAGTTGCTGAGTGTTTCTCCTTATCATCAACCGATTTACTGACAGGAGTAAGCTGTCGTTGATCCTGTTCCTTGACGACATTGATGCTGATATGAGGAATATGTTTCTCATCTATTTCCACTTCTTCAGGTTCCTCAATAATCTCTTCACTAGCAGTTTCTTTGCCATCAATGATGGTCACTTTCCTGATAATTCTTCGCGTCTTCCTCACCACTCGTCTGGTCACTTGTTGGACCACTGCATGGACACTGGAAGTTTTACTTTGGTATTCTCCAGCTTCCATCAGCAGGGCCTCTTCGATTGGCTGAGGACTAAGGTCCCTGAGGTGACCTTGACTAACAGTATGAGTGTATTCAGGCGAGGATTCGTATTCTTCGACTTTGAAGTCCTTGAAAGGAGTTCCGGTAGCAACTCTTCCTCCGTGGATTTGTCTGGTGGTTGTCTCCACAGTTCCATTCGGCTTTGTCGTAGTTACAGAAACCTGCTGGTTCCTCAAGGTCGCCTCGGAAAATGCTTGAACCACCGGAGGAGAATCTCCCACGGTGGTTGAAGAGGAAGCAACGTGTTGCTGAGTGGTGTGTGTACTTGTGACGAGGGTACGTCGCAGTTTCTTCACTGTTATCCTCTTGGTTCCATCCTCGTCGACTATAACTTCCGTTGTAACATCATCGGGTTCCACTAGGATCGTTTCAAAGGACTGTGGAGTTGCGTGGAGGATGTTCAGTTCGCTCGTAGTGCTGTCGGTGTTCTTCGGGTCCTGATATTTCATATCAACGACGATGTCCTCTGGTAGGGTCGGTGACCTCTCTTGTACTTCGTCTGGGACGCTCGTGATAACGTTCTTCGTTGCTATTTGGATGACGTCGTGTTCGCCTTCTGTCCTCTTCAAGATCCTGATGGCTTCTTGTTGGGTCTGACCGGAGTCAGTCATGTCGACGGTTTGTGTTGTTAGGGAATGGCAGAGGGTTGATGAAGGCATTTGATTCGTTGAGGTCTCCTTTGTTAGACAAGGTGGTTTTTCCATAATATCGCCTCCTAAAAGGCTCTGGCCTGTTTGTAAGGACACGTCAGCCAATGACGGCTGACTCTCAAGGGATGAATGTATCGAGGGTGCTTGATCAAGAGTGGGGTCATCTCTCTCGGAAGTTTCGTCGTCGGCTTGCGCCTCCTCGTCACACATCTCCTGGAAATGTAAAAATCATCGCTACACATGGAACTCTCAATTAAAAAATCTGTGCCCTAAGGGTGTGGCTGAAGATCCCTCAAATATTGAAGCTGGCGCAGCGACCATTTCATGGAACTGGATTTGGCTGCTATGTATATGTGGGTGGTGCCAGGTGAATGCGTGGAAACAAAGCTGAACTTGCTACCCCGGCGCGAAAAAATGATTATCCCGAAATTGATAGCATGCTCTATTGGGCGTTTGTTTACAGCGATTTATGTACAAACGTTTTTAGAAACACTAACGACTTTTTATTAATGATTTGTTATCGACAAATATTTTTAATTGGAAGATGTTTGAACTTTTTGTTAGTGGAGCGAAAATATGGCATCGATTTTCAATTAAATCTATGCTCAATGTTACCAAGCAGCGATGACACCAATGTGAACGTTATCCCTCCGATGAATGATTGATTTGTTAACTAAACGAAGACGCTGACTGTTACGTGGGACGCAGGCGGCTTAACTGTCAAAATGATGATGTCGTAAATGCGCTTGCGTGCGGCCGACACGGAAAGGAAAAGGGCGCCAGAGGCGAAACGGATTATTTATTCGTTGAAGAACGCTTTCGGAGCAACCCCAGCCTTCCAACTTACGGCCAGGGACACTTTACATAACGTTGCGATATTTTTAGCTCAAAACGAATCCGCCGCTCGCTTTTATTTTCATACATCTATTCTCGTACCGAAGTTCTATGTGCCTCTCGACTTCAAGCGCTCGCTGCGTCATTAATTCTGTCAGTAGATTCCAATTTACTTTCCACTGACTTCCTCGATGATGTTTATATTCATTCACATAATACGGATACTTTGATAGGTGATTACTCTTCTAATAACATAAACGCATACTTATCTCAGCCTGCAGAATTACTGACCAAAATTAATGACACGAAACTACACATCCACTATTTATTTATACCGTTGAAAAGTATGATACAACCCATTTCCATTGTCGGCGCACATTAGTTCCATCACCCAGCGCATTTACGGTAACAATGATTGATGGCTGATTTACGAACAAGTTGATAATTTCCCGGAAATCGTAAATAAGCCACTGTCAATGATCCTTATACAACTGAACATCATAATGAATTGTACGACTTTTATTATGACACTAAAATAAAATGTACAAATGATCGGGGGAGCAAATAAAAAGAGAACGGGCAGGAGGTGGGGGGTAAAATTAATGAGAATACTTTAATTCGCAAATGAAGTATTACAGCATAGTGTATTAACATTCCTTAAAATAGATGCGGCGTCTATATTACATCCATTACACCTTAAGCTAAAGGAACATAATTTTGCATTGCTGCCTTGATTAAAAACAAAACGTAGAATGGGGTGCATGAGTCTTCTGTAATAATTAGTGAACGATGATGCGAAGTTTCTTTACAATAATGAACAAAAACAACAGAATGAACGAACGTGATAATATGAAAAGCCGGTGAGTGCCTTCATCCCTCGCGAAGAATGGTGCTTTGCGAGACGGAAGTGGTGAAAGATGTGTGTGTACATACGTGACGCGTGTAAAAACATAAATACTACTGTGAAAAAGCAACGAAAGAAAGGTGCGATACATGCTCGGCCACTTAATAATCACCCACTGCCTATTATGTCACCTAATAAGTCATCGATTAAGTTGCCTTTTAAGTACAAAACTTGTTTATACAAACTATGTGAACAACCGGAACTTCACCGAGCAACTGTTACATACATTTACATATCTAAAATACTCGTATAAGGCACTAATTGCGACTAGCAACATTTTGGTTACGAAACATCTTATGGGAGTAGGACAAATGATTTGAGTCACTATGATTAATCAAGTCTTTAGGGTTCAGTAAAAAAGTCTTTGGATGAATTCTCGACTCTACACTCGGGTGACTCGTGTGAGTCGATGTCTTTGGTCTGCGACTTTGGGTCAACTATCATCGAACTCGAGTCTCCGACTTGAGTTCTAGTCTCAATATACTCGTCGGGCGCTTCCTGGAAGCGAGTGCGGGTATTACAAAGATTCCTGAGCTTTCGAAAGCGTTGGATACCTGCTGGCGTTGCTGCTGTTTGCTCATGACTTCGATGATCGCTTTCTTCAGATCGGCAGCCAATCTACCGATCTCTGGGAACTCTTCCAACTCCGACACCCGCTGGGCCTGACTGCTCAGCTCGTCTTGTAAGGTCTGTTCCATCAGGAACACAGAAATAAGAGCTAGTCTCTTTGCAACCTCTTTTTCATTGAGTTGCAAATACTATCGCGCCATTTGTGTAATGGATTTATAAGTTTGTGATCGAAAATGAAATTTAATAATGGGAAGCTGATGCTTGCAGTTGAACGTAGACAAATGCAATTGGTAATATTTCTATCTGTTCTACAATATCTGCAAAAGTAATATAATCTTCCCTCCACCGATGTTAACGTGCAGATCACACACCTTATTTCCGGCACTCGACTGCTGCTGCTCCGTCACACTGGACATGATATTCTTCAGCCAAGCATCCGTCTGATCGAGGAACATCTTGTACGTATGAACATCGTGTGTTTGCTGTTCCTGTCGCATAGAGGCTTCTTCCAAGGCTGCTTTTCCTTCGGTAGCCTTTGACAATAGGCTTGCGATTTGCTCCTCGACCTGACTCAAGGTCGAGACGAGCTTCTCCGTTTCCATTCCAGAAGGAATAGTCATTAGATCTTCACGAAGCTCGCATGCTCGTTGGTCACACGCTCGAACTTCCGCCAATAAGCACTGTAATTAATTAAAAATCGCATATTGAATGTCAATCAAGTAATACTTGGAAGCACATTAAAATTGAGGGCCGAAATAGACGAAATTAAATGTTGAAAATCAATTACTACATTTACCGTAATTGCTGTTAGCATCGACTGCAAGTTATCGCGAGGTAACAGAGTTCCCTTCAAATCGACAACGCGATCTGTTAAATGTTCGAGACGCTCCTCTACAGCCTGCAACATAGAGTCGTGATTAGCTGGAATCAATGATGGCTTGGTGGATATTGAAACCAGGCCGTGCATGTCACGAACTCGAGCGCAATGGCAAACTGCAGATTAATGTATTAGCTTCGAGGAGCTTGAACAATCTGCAGAAAACCAGTAAAATCACTGCACGGAATGCACACAATAATTGTAATCATTACGTATGCTTTCCTACGGGTTTTTTTACATGCACAGACAGCAAAAAATCGAAATTAAAAAACAATTGTTGACTAGAAAGACGATGACAAGTTATTGGTTTTAAATTTTGTAATTTCAAATAAGAGGATATATGATCGAGATCGTTGAATTTATGGCTTAGAACACACACGATAGCAAAAACGCTGTTATTCTTAAAAGTATGTTTATTAAAAGAAATAGTAACATGTCTATAAAACAATGATACTGTGTCATGGAAGTGAAGTGTATAGTGTTCACATGTATGTAATATCAATACTGGGAAATAATCGATGATTCTTCTGTGCGCCCGGTCAGAAGGCAAGCAATCAAGTAACACTACTTTTCCGACAACAAGAGAAATCATTAACTGATGAAATTCCACGAGCTCCTGCGATGCATAGAATTAAAACAGGCTGTTAAGACTGCGTTAAAAAGCATGAAGCGTCATTAGACAACACAGAAAGCTAGAAAAGGCGACAAAAGGGTGTCGGCACGAGCAAGGTGTCGTAAGAACTACAAACTACAACAGCAGATATAGAGAAAGCAACAACAATGATATACATAGAGTAAGATCAGTCAGAGGCAGATAGAGATGGACACAGAAACATACAATTGCACACAGTCACTCCCCGCGAGCACAAGCCTGCACGATGACTTGGGAGACGAGGATTCAAGGTTGGATGATGCAAAAGGTCATTGTGCAGGAGTGCTCGCGTTTACGTACACACAGGCACGCGTCATTGATAAACGGGAGCTGGCCAAACTCGGCAGAGTGCGACCGAATTAAATGATCTGACAGCGTGCCGTCACCTTCTTTGGTAATCGCACCTTGATCCTTCGCTTGTGCTTTTCGGCCTTCTCTTCAGCCAATCCCGTCTCTCTCTCCGCGGCCGCATGGGGTTCTGTGCTTGTTCCGCATGGCGATCCTCGAGTCTTTCTACCTAGATCTTGCCGAGGCTCGGGGTGATGGTGCTCTGGGCTGTCAGTCTCCAAAGGATTCTCAGGAAGGAAGGGACCAGGAAGCGGAGAAACAGGTCCTTCATATGCTTCGGATGTCTGGGGTTCTTCGGGGTTCGAAGTTTTTGTCTCAACTGATATATCGATTAAAGGATCTGGTTGGAGTTGTAGAACTGGTAGAGGGATGCTGGGGTACTCGCTTTCGCTCGCTATGTACGTGCTGGAATCGCTCGAATATCCTATGCCACCGGGCAAATCTGCTACCAAATGTTCGGTGCGTGGCGATCCTGTCGACGATTTCGGACCCCCCAAACGACTATTATCACCGTCGTTACGATTATTCTTTGAATCTGAATCCGGATCACGTTTATCAGGATCATTAGAATCGCGTTTCACTTCTGGAACGATTTTAGACCGTTTATTCTGTGCAGCTAGCCGCTCGAAGAAATTGCGCTCGGCGTCATGATAGGCTCGCTTGTCTACCCAAAAGCCAGTTAAATCGGATTGCAGATTTTGAATCATTAAGAGGGTTGGAATGTGACTTCGTTTCTCGGGACTAGCTGTTATGACTTCCTCCTCGTCGCCGATGAAGAACTTCGCTTTCTTATCGGGAGGACTTGGAATTGGTTCTGGATGTTCTGTTACCACCATTTCCATTGGAAATGTGAGGGGTTTCTTTGTTTTTGTTATTATGGGCTCCGAATGGCTGTGTTCGTGGAAGGTGTTAGTAAGGATTACAACGTCGTTTAAGTCTTTTGTTACCGATTTCTCTGTATTATTTAATTCAGGTGTGATAGTTGTTTCTTTCGTGGGTTCCTGAATTTTTTTACTACTCTCCATTTGTGAGTCTAACAGGGTTTCCTGCTGAATGTCTGGCTTCATGGTTTCCACTATTGAATCCGTGATTGCACTTGGCAATTGGATTTCTTCCGTTAATTGATTTACAATTTCTAATTTATTTAATTCTTCAATTTTTAATTTATTACTTTCGTCTTCAATTTTGGATTCATTACTTTCTTTGGGGACAATTGGTTGTAACGTAATATTCTTTTCGACTTTAACTTCCTCGGGCTTCTCAACTTGTTTAATTTCATGTTTGGGAAGACTTTCTGAGACTTGTTCCAGTTGTTTTATTTCCGTTTTAACATCAGGAATGATTTCCTTCGGTACCTCATCTGTAGCTCTTGCCTGTTTAATCTTGCATTCATTTTCTATGGGCTTCTTTCCAATAT
Source organism: Ectemnius continuus (assembly GCA_910591665.1). NCBI lineage: Eukaryota > Metazoa > Arthropoda > Insecta > Hymenoptera > Crabronidae > Ectemnius > Ectemnius continuus. Next base: position 2,546,149 of record OU342866.1, read on the forward strand.
CAATCATTTCGACAGCCTTTTTATCTTTTGATTTTGGTTTCGTTGGTTCCTCTTTAACAACTTTTATTTGTTGTTTTTCTTTCATTTTCTTTTCTGTTATCGGTTCTAGGAATTCACACACTTTCGATTTATTACTTTCCTCTTCAACACTTGATTCTATAGTGACCTTCTTTTCTTCTGTAGTTTTTTGGATTGCAACATCTTTTATTTGTTCAGGTAAGGCCTTTTTATCACTGACTTTCTCTTTCTTATTATCATTGATAGCAGTTTCCTTTTTGACTTGTTTTTTATCTATGGAAACTGAGTCCTTTGGACTTTTGGGGGGACATTCTGTTGTAATGTTTGCTTCACCGGCTTTTTCCGTGATGATTTGATTCTTAGAACTTGTTACTTTAAGAGCTGATACACTGCCATTCTGATCTTGCTTTTTATCTTCTTTCAACTTATTTTTACGCTTCGTTTTTTCTTTAGGAATGAGAGGTTCTTGTACAATTTTCTCAGACTTAACAGATTTCTCTTCATCAATTCTTACTTCTTCTGACTTCGAAACCTGCAATTCAATTTCAATTTCTTTGGTGGGCGTAATTTTGTTGATCCCTTCTATATCGCCCACGAGTTTTATTTCAGTTGGTGACTGCTCAATCACCTCCCCGATTTTCTCTGCAACAAAGACATTAAGATCCTTCTTACCTTCCTCCTCCGGTGTGATTCCATTTTCTTTATTCTCTTCTTCAGACTGCTTTTCTTCACTCCCGCCTCTCTGCGCATTTTGCCTTTTTCTTTGTTTCTTCTTCTGAGATTTGCTCAATGTTCGCGGTTGCTGTAGAACTGCCTGTTGATTTATTCCTAACAGTTTGACAGTTTCAGGCGTCTGCGATTTTTCTTCAGCAGCTTTAGGTTTACTTCCATTTTTCTTTGCTATTTTGCCATTCTTGCTTTCTTCAGTTGTTGGGTCCTCAGGTGTTTTCAGTGGCGGGGTAGATTCTTTTTTTCCAGGTGTATTTTTCTTGTTATTCTTTCCTTTGTTCTTACCCTTATTTTTACCTTTGGCTTGATTGTCATTGGGCGTTCCTTGCTTATTGTCCGATTCTTGTTTTTCAATCTCAGGTTCTTTTACAGGTAGTATTTCTTCGTCCTTCACTTTACCACTCATTTCCTTCTCAGGTTCGGTCTTACATTTTTCTTTTACACTTTCACTCTTCGCAATTTCTATTTTCGACTCTTTGTTCAATTCAAGATTGATGTTTGTATCGAATTGTACATTCTGGGCAGTACTTTCTTCTTGCTCCTGGGCTTGTCGAGGAGATGATTCGGTAGATTTCTCTTTTGGTTCATTAAGAGGATCGCCTATACTTTCCACAGGCTTATCATTTATTTTCCTAGGTGATTGCGAGGCCAAACTGGGTGACTTTCGCCTGGCACTTCTCGATCTCGATCTAGAACGTCTGGATCTCAATTCTTTCCGATTGATGAATTCCATAAAACCCTGGCTGTCTACTTTGACCACTTCTTCCAAAGGAGTTGGCTGCGGAATTTCTTCTACTAAAATTTGTACCTGGGGTGCAGGTTTTTGTTCCTGAACTGGTGTCTTTTTAATGATACTCTCAGACACTATAGCAGGTGGTCGTTCGGGAGATTCAGGAGGCTTCCTACTGGTAATGGCAGCCCAGGAATTATTTGCTAATTGTTCCAGTTTCGGTGGAGAAGCTTTGACTTCGAAATTATGCGTTTCTTCAGCAATAATTTTTGTTTCCATATCTACTTCATCTGCCCATGAAGAAATACTAACTGGCTTCAGTTCAGGTTCTTCAATAGTTAGAGCTGTTACTGATTGCTCTTCAATGAAAATTTTAGCGTTGTCTTTTAGGCCCAATTCTAATACATGTGGCTTTTCTACTTTAACTTTTGAAGGTGAATGATCTGCTCTTAACGGAATTGGTTTTAGAAGAGGAACATCTTCCTCATTAGGTTGCGGAGATTTTCGAGGCGAAGCAGTCACTGCTGCGTAAGATTTTCCACCTTCCTTTGATAATTCTGGTGATTGTACGTTCGATCTTGATTCTGCAGGCTTCTCTTCTATTATGAGCGCAGGAGTAGCTTGTTGTTCGTTATTGGTTTCATCAGTTTTTCTAGGCTGCTTGACCGACTTTGATTGTGCCTGCTTTTTGGATTCTCCCGAATCTTTACCTGAAACTACTGCTGGAGATTTGTGTCTCTCTGCCTTCGATTGTTTCTGTTTTCCTGTACCTTTCGACTTTGCTTCTTCTTTCACTTTTGGAATTTTTGCTTCTGGTTTTATTTGTTCTTTGGCGACCTGTGTTTTAATCGTTTCCGTTTTCTTCTCTTCAACTTCCTTTGATTTGACTCGCAAGTCTTCCGCAATTTCTGGAGCGTCTACTTTAACTTTTTCGTCTTCCTCTACTTTAATGTCCTTATCATCCTTGGTAGGAACTTTAACTTCGACAACTTTCTCAGAAAGCTTTGAATCTGATTTAACATCTTCTGTCACAGGTGAATCTTTCTCCGGATCCTTAGGAGGAATACCTTCCTTCGACTTAAGTTTTTTATCTTTCTTCTGCTGCCGCTTAGATTGAATAGGAGTTGATGGTTTTTTATCGTCCTTAGGCGAATCCTGGATGTTCACATCAGGTTTTATTACATCTAGCTGTTCTTCTTTCTTTATTTCAGGTAGTTGAATGTCAGTTTCCTGCAACTGAAGTTGCTTTTCTTCAACTTTAACTGCAGTAACTGTGACTTTTTCCGGTAGCTTTACTTCTACTTGATCTTTAACTACCATTTCTTCCTTTACTTCTGCTTTAACTTCTACTTTATCTTTAACGTCAGCTTTTTCTTTAATGTCTTCCTTCATGGATGCGTCTTGTAGTTCACTCTTATCCATTTCTTTTTTTGGCTTTTCGGTCATCTCTTTCTCTGCCGGTTCAGGTTCAATCTTTTCTTCTTTTACGACTTTCTCCTCCTGTTTTTCCTCAGATTTCTTTTCGAGCTTCGACTCTTGTTGTTGTTTCCCCTTTTTCTTTGGAGAGTCCAACTTCTTCTGCTCCTTATCTTTCTTCTTTTTGGGTGAACTTTCTGACGTTTTCACTGGAACTTCTTTCTCTTTTTCAATGTCTTTCTTTTCAGTTGGCTGTTGATTCTGTGCCTCCTGCAATTTTTCCTTTAATTCTGGTTCAACAATTTGTTTACTATCTTTACTCTCAGCTTTCTGTGGCTCGGATGGATGTTGTTCAATAATTCCTTCTAATACATTCGTTTCAGAAATCTTCATTTGTTCTTGTTGATCAGCTGATTTCGCGAACTTTCCTTGGTTGACCTCTTTGTCCTTTTCCTCAGGAACAATTACCACTTCTTGACTAAGCACTTTTTCAACTTGATCATCGCCAATTGTTAGATTTTCCTCCGGCTCCTTACCTTCTACTAATTTTACTACATTTTCATCTGTCTTAACAGTAGACGTTTCTCTTATTTTATCATCGTTTTTGGCAGACGCTGTAGCATCTACAGCAATTTCCTTTTCCTCAAGTGCTTGCTTGAGAATTTCAGGTTTATCTTCGACTTTGATAGTTTCGGTGGTGGTTTCTGTTGGGAGAGCACTTTGTTTATCCTCTTCAACAAAGTCTTCAGTGTTATCAACAGTCACGCCTGCTGCTGCTTTCTGCTGTTCACTGGATTTATTTTTTGCCCATTGCTCTTCGTATCCAGAAATTTCGTTAAGTGCGTAAGTGAGACGCTCAGAGAAAAGCGCCGCTTTCCTAGCTTCTGCGTTAGATACATTTCTTTGTTCGTTAACATCAGGTTTTTCTATTTCCAATTCGTCGACGACTTTATCCCCGAAGTCACATTCAACTTTCTCTTCCGATTCCTTCGCGGATAATTTTTGATCTTCAGGTTTCTTCATCACTGATTCTTGAACAATTCTTTCGATGCTAGAAGACTTTACTGGCGCTGTCACAGGCAACCGTTGTTCCTGTGTCACGGGAACTACTTTAAACCGCTGATGAAAGTTGTTCTCAGCTGCATTGTGTAAGAAATAATCATGGAAATAAGGTTTCATTAAATCGCTCGGGATAACTGGCTTTTCTGGTTTAGTTTTACGATCCTTTGACACACAAATATCCTCAACTTGCTTTATTTCATCGGATTCCGATTTTTTATGCACCTGTTCTGTTACCGATTTAGGGGATAAAAGATGTTCTGTCTCTTTTACCGTGCTAGTTATAGTATTAATGAGTGGTTCAGTATTTTTGGAATCATCAAAGATCACACTCGATGACTCTTCGATAGTAAGATCTTCTTCACCTAAGTTAACTAATTCTACTTCTTGTACAGATGTTTGTTTCAAATTATCTGCAGTTTCTAACGGACCTGTTGTAATAATTGATTCATCAGGGACCACACTCGGTGGCGTTTCAACAATAACATCTTTTTCACCTAATTTAATTTGTTCCGGAAGTGATTCTATTTCCTGCACGCGTTGTTCCGAATTTTCTGTAACTTCTAATGTTGTTCTTTTTCTATCCTGAACACTACCGAACAAGACAGTTTCATGGGGGTCGATTAATTTGTCAACGTACGCAGCGGCGACAGGATCCAAGTTCTGAGATTCCATTAAGATGTCCGAGGAGTTCTTTAAGGGTGTAGGGATTGTGGGATCATTAACGATTCTGGCGTACCTAGTAGTGAGATTAGCTTCTACAGTGTCAGGGCAAAGGGATATTAGTTCTGTGGGCTTGGAGCCTGTCATCTTGGACACAGGGATATTCTCAATGATTTCGACGGACTTAATGGCTTTCACATTGGGAGCTTTCACTTCGATTGCACCGGGTACACTGGTACTGGTCGTCGTAGTGGTCGTCACTGTTTCCTCAATTATCATTGCTTTCCCGAGTGCCATCAGGTTCTCATTCGTGGGGGAAACAACACTTTCAATGTTGGTTTCTGGCACCATTTGTTCTTTTGTGGAGGGCACGTCTGTAGATTCAGACACTACGTTCTGTTTGGGGGCACTCTCGGTGTTTGAAGATAGGATAGTTAATCCTGCTTTTGACTTTTCAGTCTCAGACTTAGAAACACTTGCAACTGCCTCAATTGAAGGACTGGCATTGCTGGTTGCTGGCCTTGTTTCTGTTTCTAATGCAAGTTCGGCATTAGACTCTTCTATTTGTAGATTAGGTTTTACATTAGGAACAGCACCGTTTATAGCACCATCTGGTTTCGACTCATTTAGAAGTTGAGCATTTGATATTGACACTTCTGCAGGTTCTGCTTGTTTATTTGTGTCAATTATGGTGACTTTGTTTAGGTCAACTTGTGGCATTGGTTCAATGCTTTGTTCCTCTGTGAGAGGAATTTGTGTTGCTGGTTCAGCTTTAGATTTGGACTCTTGCTTCTTCTTGCCCTTCTTGGCACCCTTAGGAGAACTTGGCTGATTTGTTTTTGGTTCTTCTTTTGATTCTACTACGTAGGTTGGCGCGATTTTCTCGGTAGAGATGACCACTGTGTCTTTTGGCTTGTTGGACTTTTTGAGTTTTGAAGGCGACCCCACTGGCGATTTCTTCGAGTCATCCTTTGACTCGGATTCGATAATTGTGGGCGGTTTTGATGTTTCTGCACTGGTTTGTTTAACATCAGTTAAGGTTTCTGCATCTTTTAGATCAGACTTTACGTTTTCGGTTACAACAGCAAGTTCAGACTGCTGTTCTATATTTACTGTAGTGCTTTTTATTACAGGAAGTGATTTTTCCTGTTGGGTTGGTTGTTTACCTTCGCCAGTGCTAATGTCCAAATTTTTAGATACGACGGGATTCTTCTTACCTGATGATTTGGGTTTATCTTTACAATCATCTTTTTTCGCAGGTGGCGTAATCTTTGGAGGGGTCTCACTGTCCTGTACTTTATTTTCCTTTTTCGGAAGTGCAACTTTTTCTTTTACTTTTGTTGACTTTATTACGGGAATCACTTGCTTCTCATCGACAGCTGAAGTTGTTTCTGGTTTCTCCGCTGTTGCTTCTTTAATCTTCTCGTTACACACGGGTTGCACTTTTGCACATTCTTTACTTTGAATATCAATTGTGTCAATTTTACTTTCAACATTTTCCTGCACTTTTTCTTGTTGTTTCACAAGCGTTTCTTTCCCTGCCTTTTTGGAAATAGTACCCATTTCTACTGTCGTTTTCATTTCAACTTGTGCATTGTCCTTTGCAGCAAGTTGATCTATTTTCTTTGTACTTTCTTTCTTATGTTTGTCATTGGTTGATAGTCCTTTGGTAGTATTTTGCTTAGTCGACGCACCATCATTTTTCGTAGGTGGTTCCCGTTTCTTCCCTTCTTTTTGAGGTTCACTCTCAGCCTTAATGATTGGCTTTTCTTCCTTCTCGACCGTCTGTTCAGATTGCAACTTATGTGGTTTCACAGTTTTCGGTTCGTTAATATCCTTCTCTGACTCTTGAGCTTGCTTCAGAGTTTGCGGTTTATGTTTGTTTAGGTTCGCTGATTTTCCCGAACTTTGTTTTGTATCTTTCGGATCGGATTTTGGTTTCACAGGTTCTTCTATTACAGCAGCTTTGTCACCACCTTCACTCTTGGGTGTCACCTCTTGAACATTCTTTGATTTCGCTTCAGCCGGTGTTCTTTCCTGTTTGTTGCCAGATTTTTTTGTATTTGTTGTGTCTTTCAACACTTCCACTTTCTTAGCATCAGATTTCTTGTTATCTTTAGCGTCCTTTGATTGATTCTCCGGTATAACTTGCTTCTTAGAGTTTTCTGTGTCAGGAACTTTTGTATCTTCCTTCTTTGCATTTTTATCTTGACCCTTCAGTTTTCCCTTATTCTTTTCAGGAGCTTCTTTCTTTGGTTTCTCTGATTTTGTAGGTTGACTTGGATCTGACACATTTTCTTTGACATCGATCTTCGTACTCTTCGTCTGATCTGCTTGAGGCTTGTCTTTATTGTCAGAAGGAACTTTCTGTTTTAAAGTGTTGCTACTCTTCAAAGGCTGGCTGAGCACTTTGTTTTGCTCTGCTTGCTTCTTCGATGAATTTATTTCATTCCGCTGATTTGTTTCATTTTTATTCGTGGTAGAATTTTCCAAACTTGGTGTGCTTTCTTTGGAACGCGGTTTGTCAGGCTTCTTTGATTTATTCTTTTGAGTCTTCTTTTGATTATCCATAATTTCTATCGCCTTTACAGCTTCCTCGACCTCGTCCACCTCAGTTTCCTTCGTATTGTTCTTTCCCTTCGCCTTCTTCTTCTTCTTCTTCTTTTTCTTGCTGTCATTGTCCTGGTCAGTAACTTCTTCAGTCTCTTTGATCTTTTCTTCCACAGGCTCATCTACCTTTGGCGATTCAATATTACTATCTTCTACTTCCTTCTTTGCTTCGAAAGATTCTTCAACAGGTTTGACTTCTTCATCTTGCAACTTTTGCTGCTGCTTTCGCTTTGTCTTTTTATTCTTGGATCGACTTTGTTCTGGCGCTGGCTGTGGTGTTTTATTAAACTTCTCCTCTACTTTACTTTTCACCTTCATCTCTTGTTGTTGCTGCTTCTTGGACGAACGTTTGCGCGTTGTACTCCATGATTCCTCAGGTTTTTTGGACTCTGTCACTCTTGAAGGTGATAATTCTACTTTGGATTGTCTCGGTTCCTGGGGAGGTGTCATTTCATGGGATGACAGGTGGGTCGAGTTCGCAGGGGAAAATGATCTTTCTTTATTGAAGTGTTTTGCGTCAGGGTTGATAACACTAGCATTCGACGCAGATCGAGGACTGAGACCTTGTGAAAGTGCCTGAGCATAGGAGGAAGACAGTTGTCCTTTGCTCTCCACTATAGGTGACGCGTTCTTCTCTTCTAACAAACTACTATCTTCCTCAATAACTGTCCCACTGTTGGTAACAATAACTTCTTGTTCAAACTCTCGTTGCTGATCAGTTTGTTCACTTAGAATCGTAGACATGTCCAAGGGTGGCACTTCAACCGGCGCATGCACTTCCTCCACATTCTGTTGCACTATTTCCTCTCTTGGCACTTCTAGTTCCCTTGGATTAATATGCTGCTCTTGTGTCTGCTGATACAGACTTTCTTCCTGCAAGTAACTAGGCTGCGGCATGTACGTCTCCGCACTGAACCGGATCTGGGAATCGTAGGGATTTAAATTCATGGGTTCCATGGGTTGCATTGGTTGGTGAGCCGGAACAGGTACGAACCCATATGGGGGTACCGGGTATGTGATTGGTGATCTCATAAAATCGAGTTCGGACATTTGGGGGTGAGGGTAGCTGTAAACCTTAGGAACCTGTTGTTGAGTTGTCACGTTCTCGTAATGCTTCTCTTGCAACATTCCGTAGTCTTCTAAAGACTGCTCGGCCCAACTTTGTTTCACAACGTTCTCTGCTTCTTTTGTCACATTAGACATTTCTTGCTGCTGATATTGTATATTTTGGACTTGGCCCAATTGATTATTGTCTTCTTGGCCCACAGGAGTTTCCTCAGGCATTTCTGCACTTAATGCTGATAAATCGAACTTCTCTCCGGGAGCTTCACTTGTCTCCACAGCAGAGTTTGAAAATTCTAACAATGATGGAGAACTATCGACATCAGATGACTGCTTAGCCCCTCGTACCATGTTAGCATAACTGGTAGAACCTTGTGACCACATGGGACTGGGTGATCTTCCCCTTCTAGGTTCCCCTGGGGACAATGTATTCGTGAGACCAACATGTTCTCGTCTCTGATCCAATCCTCGTCTCCTCTCCGCCTTGGGACTAGCATCCCTGGAATCATCAGACTCGGCACTCTCCTTGATCTTGGCAACACGCCTGACACCGGACCTGGGACGTCCTGCGTGCTTGCGCGGTGAAGGACTTCCACTAATCTCTGATATCTCCATCTTAGGTACTTGATCTTCAACTTCCGGGACTACCTTCCTCTCGGCCTCACCATATTCTTGATCAATGACTATGCTAACACTTGGTGTATCATCCTGCTTTGCAGTAATAGCCTCCTGTTGACTTTGCGTCTTCTGGATGGCAGGATGCGTCGCCAGGGGTCTAAGAATTTGAACGGTAGGTGGCGAGGAATCATCTTGATGACTTCTGTAGGGGCTCGAGCCCCTTGAACATGGACTGGTGCGACGGGCTGCAACTTGAGCATAGGATGCCTGACCGGTGAGTCTGGGCTCGCCGGTGTTATGAGGGTCCAACTGGTTTATTTTATCCAGCAGTTGCTCGATGCGATGCTGCCCATTGTCCATCCCTTGCTGGAGGGTCTGCTTTATCCACCACGGAGGAACGGCCAAGGCACAACAATGGAATACACATAGATATGTCATTTTTTGGGACTTTCCATGTCTTTGTTATCAGGGGGGGGGGGGGGGGGCATTGGGGTGGGTCGATCACGTAAGTAGAGTGAATGTCGTTACTGTCGTTAGTAGTATTGCGTGTAGGGACATGAACTGTGTTGAGCAGTCCTGAGTGTACCTGATTATACCAAGCGTGTAAAGAATGATTCGAACTTGGATGATCATTAGACTCTCTTTATTGTCTCTTAATTCGTATAACATACGCTTACTCAAGGGAACAATATTACGTAAGTAGTACAACAGGCGCAAACGGGAGAACGCGCTTATTCTGGACGCCTTATTGGGTAGGAAAGGTGCTCAATAGAAAGTGTCACTAGAAAAAAGTCCTGAGGTACGAAAAACACGGCACGTCGTTCCCATGGATGCAACGGCAATGCCAATGAGACTAATGATTGACCCTTTATTAAATAGGACGACTGTTTAATGATGTCTCGTAGCATTGCCGTCGCTGTGGTCACGAAAGTACGACATGAAACGGTCGCCACTGCTAGCAGACTTCAGGACTTTCCGATTGGGAGAGTCATTGGGAAGTTGATGACAGTGGCAACGGGAGAATGTCTTTCTCTCTCTTCGTCAACTAAGTTCTACGGTTCCAGGGGAGCTAGGTCTGGTGTTCCCCTCTGTGCAAGAAGCTTGCACCTCTCTGTGCGCGCCTGAATTCTGCCCTGCAACGCCCTGATTCTTTCCTGGCACGTCTGCCACGCGTTTAACGAATGATTACGCATTATACGATGACAACGACGCGTCGAGCGAGCGAGCGAGCGAGCGAAGATGGGAAATGGAAGGGATTCGCGTGGAACGGTCGACGACAAATGACAATGACGACGTACACAAGCGGACAGGTGATTGATAATGATTTCCAGGGAGACCAGGCGTGGATTCGATGATTGGGATTCCCAGGGGGGGAGGAAATAAAAGGTGCAGCAAACAAAAATTCGTGAATCAAATAGCCGAATGCACTGGGTCGGAGTAGAATGCAAGTAAGAGCGGTTAAAATCAAAGGTGTCTCTGTGCATCGACTGATTCCGAGTCATCAACGCACGACTTCACTTTCATCCCCCGAATAATTTAGCGAGAGAGCCTCGTTTGATTTCGTCGCGTTTCGGAGGTCACTTGATTTTCTTGCGTACCTTCTTCGCAGTTATTGCAATCATTCGCACTGGTGCGGATGACGATCATCTATGCGTCTCTCTACTATGCTAGCCAATAGGCGAAGCCTACGTGTGACATTACTGTGTGCCGCTACAAAACACAGGACGAGCAACCTGCTCATTGTAAAACATACTTTGCGCAAAATAATGTGTGAGACTACTCGGTCGAAATACTCGATGATCGAGCTAAAGTGCGACACTGATTCAACGAGTACACGGCGTGAATGATTTGCGTCTTGTGTTCAGGCTGGAACGCTCGCCAATTAAACACAAGAAAGTCAGACGATAAATTGAAAGAGAAGAAAAGAAACGGACGGAATTGATAATCTAGTCGTGAATTACACAAACAAGCAAAATCAAGTAATCCCCTTTCGGAAACCACAAGAGGTACATACGTGTGTCATTAAAGAAATCAAGAAATCAAGAAAGTACGCTCTTTTAATAAAAAGGGCGTGTCGTGCGTGAGAGTGAGAGACAAGACAACAGAAACAACCTTAGTTAGAAACGTGATACCAACCAGCACCTTGTGAAAAGAGATCAACCACCACGATAAGCAAATAGATAGAGGAACAATTTGCTTAGGCAAGAGAGAGAGAGGAAAGGGCCTCAAAGATTTAGTACTTGTTAATATTTAATATTTACAGCTAATCCCTTTCTCCCCGCACGTTAATCCCTCGTTAATTACTTCTACTGCTCTCGGTTAATGAAACTAGAAATGTTACAATTAGCTGAGGAAAGGTAGGTAAGGGTTCATGATTAATATTGGATGAAAGCTCATCCGATTCATCGGGCAGCACGGTTTAGTCGCAGCTCGGTCGACGGTTAGTCCGTTAATCACAGGAGTTACAGGGCAGTTAGAAAAGCTGGTCTGCAGAAAGAGAGAGAATCGACGCGTGTTAAGTCACTCAATATATTTCGTGCATGTAGACCTGTTAAAAAGATGTCGAGACTTAATAAAAATCGACCTCTTTTTTTCCTGAGTTCTACTTGCAAGAGATATCTTAAGTCAAAGTGATTAGAAATCATCTTCTGATTAGTCAGGGTTCTAGGGGTTTCGATATAGAAATATCATTCTAGTGGCGGTGCTTTGAAGTCGGTATCTCGGTGGTGGTACGAACGGTTGCTATCGAGCGAATGCCAAAAGACAAATTGCTGCTTTAGCGCACTAGTGCAGGTGTGGTAGAGTTGAGGGTGGGGGTGGAAGATAATCCTACCTGTTGCTCCTGAAGGGCCTTGTCCCTGTCTCCGGCGAGGTAGGTCGGACTAAGGACCGACCTCAGCTGCTGCTCCGCCTGGATAATCTGTTGGCGCAGTCCCTGTACTTCCTAGAATGACAAACATACTCGATCGTACCTAGAATCGATTGTTAACCCTAAGAATTCTCATCCTATCGCCAGGATGGGCCCTGCTAACCTGTTGGTATTGCTCGATTTGTGTTAAACAATTGCCGAGAGCAGTGGTTTGCTCTCGGACTTGAGTCTGCAGGCTGTCCAACTCGGCAAGTAGTTGGTCGACAGCTTCGCTGATGTGGCTATCGTCACCGATGCCAGAGCGGAAGTGCACCTGCAGCTTCTCCATCGACATACTGATCTTACTCTTTTGGATCATTATGTCGCCCAGCATTTTCTCCCGCATGCTATGCTGGTCGCGCAGAGCCTTCTTCTTGCTTTGGGGTGATTCCAGGTTCTGCTTGGCCTTCTCCAGCCAGGACTTCGCGTCCCTCATCTTTCTCTCGCATTGATCCCATTCCTCGCTAGTTTCTTGTAGTAGGGCGTTCTGAAAAAGTGTTATTGTTGAGGACGCGGCCCAATTGGGTGGCAAGGTCAATTGAGTAGTCGAAGGTGAGACGAACCCGTCCCATAAGCTCCGTTTCCACTTGAACCTTGGCCTCTTCGGCCTCCGCTAGCTTCTCCGGCAAATCGCCCGGACTGCACACCTGACCGATACTTTCGAGCTCCTTGTTCATTTCGCTCAGATTCTTCGTCATCTGCTTACAGCTCTTTACGGCTGCCTGCAAGTCCACATGGAAAGTCAGTCATGCCATCATGACTGCCGCGAGAGCCACGATCTTAAGATATCTTGTACAAGCACGATTTCTTTTAAATCCATTATATTCCTATTATAACACATAGTCTAAACAATGTATTATAATAAATATATGACAAATTTAGAGAAATCTACAAGACACCTTAAGTTTCATTGGACGCATGCGTGATTTTTCCTGAGAAAACAGGTGATTCTAAAGGAACTCTCTATTTTATCAGGAAAAATCGAGCACGTGTGTTCGGTAATGAATATCCGAACGTACCGAGTAATCGTGTAGCCTTTGCTTTGCCTGGACAAGGCTGCTGAGTTTCAAGGGGTCAACGAGGAACTGTCGCTTGCCCTCGATCCAGGCCTTAACGGCCTCGTATAATGCGAGGAACCTCTGCCAGGCGTCAAGAGCATCGCAAACCGCCTGTTTCCTCTCGTCGAGCCACGATCGCACCCTGGTCAACTCCTCCTTCACGTTTTGCACCATATTCTCGATTAATTCCTTCTCCTTGTCATCCCTGGTGTTGGCAATGATGGTGCGACCGTTTCTCGAGAGTCGTTCGTGTTTGTCAGTGATCGTGGCGAGCTCGTCTTGGACCTGCTTGAGGTGCTCTTTGAGGACAATCGGCTCGATGGACGTGTCCTGCACCTTCAGCTCAGCCCGACGAATCCACGCCTGGAGCTCGTCGAGGTCGGTGAGGTATTCCGACCTGACAGTCCTCGCGCGCTTCTGCTCGCGCTGCCGCTCCTCCATCGTCTGCGCGCTCGCCTCGGCGCAGAGCTCAAGGGCAGTCAAGTGCTCGTTAAGGTCGACTGGAAGCTGCTGCTGGCTCGCCTCGTACCGCGCCTTCGTCCTCTCTGATAAGATCTTCGCGCGCTCCTGGAGCTCCTCGAGCTCGCTGTTTAATTCGTCGAGGACACGCTCGACCTCGTCCTGATCGGGCTCGTACACGTAGACCTCGAGGGCGCTCTCGCGCGCCGCGTTCAGCTTCGACCTCAAGTCCCCGATTTCGTTCTCCGACGACTCGAAGACCTCCAATTCTTCGCTCGCTCTCTTGCACTCGGCTCGCAGGGTTTCGATAAGCCTGCAAGTTAGCAGACTCTTGTCATCCCACTCGAGAAACCACTCCCATCAATTCTCAAGAACTCCCCATAACTTTTTCAAGGGTAGGTCAAAGCTAACTGACAATACTGACAGTGCTAATAGTTGGACTTGACTTGTCAGACCTTGACACAATGTTTATCAACTATTTTCTAGAAGAATCTCATTTAATTCGATTTTAGCAAATGGCACAAATATGCGGAGACTTTGCCCGAAGTTCATGAAAATAAATACGTACGAACCTGAGCGCGTTAAAGAGTTAAAAATACCGATGCACGTGCGAGTAGAGAATCGCGATCGGTCAACAAAGTTCCGAACCGACACGTTCGATAGAATTTCGATCACAAATTCCTTGGCGTCGGAATCGGTGAGATTGCTATCTCACAGAGATATTTCCTCAAAGCAACTGAAGACACAAGTCGGAAGAGAAGTATGCGTATACTTCTCGACGACGCAGAGCAACTAGCACTTCCCAAGGAGCAGGGAGAGCTTGTCAAACTTTTGGCAAGCTCCTCCACAGGCACGCAAAGCCTCCTCTTGAAGAATACCTGGCGCCACCTCGACAATAGGAATTTCCTAGCACTTCGAAACGTTCTATCCCGTGACTCCCTCGTAGAGAAGAGAGGCGCGCGCGCGCGGAGGGCAGAAGGGAAGTTTCAAAAATAGAACGAGTGCGAATTCGTGGATTAAAGATACGCAGCAAGTAACTTGGGATCTTCTCGCGAGAGGACTTAATTGTTGGCTTGTAAAAATCGAAGGAATCAGAAGGAGGGAAAAAGGGAGATGGAAGAAAAAGAAGAAGAAGAAGCCCAGGGGAGGAATTGTTGGCGGCCGGCGACGAAATTAGAATCGGAAATGCGTGTCGCTGCCGCGTTCGGCCGTGAGGCTGGCTTCTTTCCAGCCAGTGTGGAGGACGCTTCGGCTAAAAGTAGATCGACTCTCCTGCGCCGGTCTGCCGAACCGAGCGAGTCCGACTACCAAGTCTATTCGTATCGCAATCTTTCCCGGTCCATCACCTCTCTTCCATTCAATCATCGAATTCCTCCCACCCCCCCTTCTACTTGCGCCGATCTTCCGCCGATTGGCTACAATGCCACATTGTCGCTAAGTCTAAGTTCAGACGAGAGAATTCCAACTGTCAGTCGAATCAAAGACTAGTTCTAAGAATGAAACTATTAAATGAGGGAAAATAATTCTGCCACACAAAGAATTCATGTTACATTTGAATATTTGGGTCAAAAATAAAATAGACTAATTCTTTTAAATGGTAACATAATGTGAGAACTCAACTTGGAATGATTGTATTTTTAATGGCGAAGCCAATCGAGCTTTCTAACATACTTGAATGTTTGCAGTCTGAGCCGAAAGGCTGATTCTACTGATAAGTCAGCGATACATCGCGGCTGTTTGTTTTGTTTCAGTATTTATTGTGAGTCACGCGGCCGACAAGTGCAATACAGGCAGAAAATTTCGCGAGGCGCAGCGCATCGCCAAGTATACTTCCGCAATCGTGGCAGCCTCGCATGACAAGATATATATTTTCGTAAGAAATAATATATTTGCAAGACATCGCGGTGAGTCATTAATTCATGTCAGAAATTTCTTAAGGCTCAGATGAATTGCAATAAATTACAGTGAATTTAAAACACACAAATTCAACGACTATACATCCGAAATGAATGATAATTTCGACAGACTTTATTCGCTGTTGCTGTAACAAATTGTTTCTTTGCTGTGACTTGTCACCGGGACACTGAAAATAGTCCGAGGTGAAGATGATTCAGAAAAGACAGCAGCGGCCGTCTATTATCAAGGGGACATAAAAAAATTGTCCAGATTTCTAGCCAAGTTTTGACGTTTTCTCGTCTAGAATGTCCTTCGAAATGAATCATTATTTTTCAAGTTTCTTTAATGGCCGTCCTCTAACACAATTGGCTACGGGGACACGTGACTCTTAAGTTTATTAGACTACCGTGTATTGAAAAAATAGCTCTTCCACGAACGATGATGTCACCAATCTACTTATTGTTCCGTAATTCGACTGTCTATTGAAATGTATATTTTTATTGTAATTTTAAGTGGGTTGGGCTTTTGAATATTTAATGCTAGTTCCTAGAAATAATTCCTAGACACGTGAACTTTCGTGATATCAATGACGCTAAGTTTCCAGAGGCAATCGTGACTTCTTTTTATACGATGACATCATCGACGCTAATATAATTATACCGGCAGCGGTTCGAATGTGCAATCGATTTCAGCTGACCCCGAGAATAACTTCTAATTCTGCTATAATATTGTACTTTAAGTGCGAGTTCCTTTTATTGTTTTATTGTGAGGGACCCGCGGAGAGTGACGCAAAATTTCAGTCTGGCCGCGATGATTATAGTTGGGAGTCTCATCTTCCGTGTGAGAGAGTTTATTTTCGACCGGAAAGAGAATCTCTCTTTCTCGCTGCCCTTCTCCTGTTCCGTGGATCGTCGCTAGTTAATCGACAAGTGAATAAAAGTTGTAATTTTAAATTTACGATGCGAGTGTTAATCAAATTGCAGAAGAGGAAAAATCAGGTGTAGCGAATCAGACACGTGACGCCTTTTGCGGAGATGTGATCGAATTCTATCCGATTATTTTCCACGCTTTATTACGTTACACATCAAGTTTTCAAGAGGAATCTAAAATTTCTATATTTAACGCGTCTTAGTGTCACTTTGCGCGAAGGTCGAAACTGTAATCAAATGCCTGCCTTTTTCTCAGAAAACTATTCCAACTTAAAAAAGAAGCAAACGCGCACGCATGTGTCAGCAACCACGAAGAGGTTAAATCGAACTATACAGGGTGTGAACCTTCACGTGTCACTAAATTAAACCAACGATTCTTGACGCTGAAATACACGCACTGAAGGATTTTGCAATGGTGGTGTCCATTTGTTGGTAGTAACAAGTATAATTTGAATTTTGAATTCAATAGAATATAAATTTCTCTACTCTTATCACTTGTTATTTAGAGAAATAATAAAAGATCAATGAAATAATGGGAATTTTAAAACAGGACTTAATTTCTTTAAAAGAAATTCCATGTACAATATTTGCCCCACACATTTAACTCTTTGTAACTAACAATTGAAGGCACTAATTGTAAAATACTTGCAACACACGTGCTTTCTTTAGCGCCGAAAATAAAAAAATGTATGTCCCGTATGGTTTCAGGGTAATTTCTCATTTTTGGGTAAACTTCCGTTCACTGCGGTGTCGGGTGTCGACCCCCCGGCGATCGAGGAGTATTTGCGTGCCAATTCCGTTCTTCGGCGTATTTTTCTGAGCCCCGAATCCGACCGATTCCCAATGACGATCATCACACAATGCCCGAAGGTCTCATAAAAGAAGGTTTTCCCTAACAGAAACAGTATCTATCACCTGTCGCCGTACCTCTCAGTCACCCTTGCGTTTCCTCGTTTCCCGTAAAAACAAAAGAGCGCCTCGTCAGCGGCTCGTTAATTGTTCTCTGTCGATTGTCGAAATGAATCTCGAGAGATGTGACTTCTTTTGGAAAAAATCGGAGGCCGACGGTACGGCGCGGCACCGTGAAGCTCGGCGCACCAGCAGCGGCGGCGTTCGCTGTTCGAAACTTTATTAGAATCGGCGTAGCTTTGAATTTTCCTCTCTCTACTTCGGCCGCCGCCGCCCCACCAACCCTCTTCCTACTCCTCTCTCCTGTTGCTGTTGCCAGTTGGGGTAGCGAAGAGCGACACACGTGGTACGGAATGGAAGCAGTGTCAGAGTGGTCGGCTATGAAAATCGACGAAAAGAGAGCCAGACGAGGTGGGGAGGAGAGCGAACCCCCGAAAAGCCACTCTCGGATGCTCATCTCCTAAGAATAATTTGGCCGCTTGTTAGCGCGACGAGGATGAGGAAGGCTGAGTTCATTGCCTCAAGATTATGCCTCGTACTTCGCATTCTCGTTTCCGGTGCAGTAAAGCAAGAAGGAAGACCCCTTCAGATTTGACCGATGTATCCAAGTTTTTTCAACTTTCCTGAATTCTTCATAAATTGATTGTACGAGTATCAGAACGGGTAGAAAACAAAGAATCCGTGGCAGAAAAGCCGGAATTGTATCAAAAATGGGTGGAAAAGACGACCTGAATAAGCAACTTGGCTCTAATTTCGACGGTTTTTGCTATGTTTTTCAATCTTCCCCACCTTTCCCAGGGCTGAAACTTTGTAGAAAGTGTTTGTTTGCATCGAGGAGAAAGTAGAAAAAATTCCAGAGCCCTAGCTCAAAATTCATTTTTTCGCAAATTTTTTAAGGCATACCCCTTCAAAAATTTTCGATTTTTCGAAGGTTCTGGGACCGGGACGAACGCTTAATTTTTCGATTGCTCGTGTCTCAAAACGGATAAAAAACATAAATGTTGTGGGGGAAATGCCACATTTCTACCTAAAACACGTGGAAAACCGATCTGGAATATTTCATTTCAATGGTTTTCCCCATGTTTTTTTATCTTCCCGACCTTTTCCGGGGCTGAAACTTGGTGGGGAATGTTTTTTTGCATCGAGGAGAAAGTAGACAAAATTCCAGAGCCCTGGCTCAAAATTCATTTTTTCGCAAATTTTTTAAGGCATACCCCTTCAAAAATTTTCGATTTTTCGAAGGTTCTGGGACCGGGACGAACGCTTAATTTTTCGATTGCTCGTGTCTCAAAACGGATAAAAAACATAAATGTTGTGGGGGAAATGCCACATTTCTACCTAAAACACGTGGAAAACCGATCTGGAATATTTCATTTCAATGGTTTTCCCCATGTTTTTTTATCTTCCCGACCTTTTCCGGGGCTGAAACTTGGTGGGGAATGTTTTTTTGCATCGAGGAGAAAGTAGACAAAATTCCAGAGCCCTGGCTCAAAATTCATTTTTTCGCAAATTTTTTAAGGCATACCCCTTCAAAAATTTTCGATTTTTCGAAGGTTCTGGGACTGGGACGAACGCTTGATTTTTCGATTGCTCGTGTCTCAAAACGAATAAAAAACATAAATGTTGTGGGGGAAATGCTGGAATTGTACCTAAAACACGTGGAAAACCGATCTGGAATATTTCGTTTTGATGGTTTTCCCTATGTTTTTCATACTTCCCGACCTTTTCCGGGGCTGAAATTTGGTGGGGAATGTTTTTTTGTATCGAGGAAGAAGTAGTAAAAATTCCAGAGCCCTAGCTCAAAATTCATTTTTTCGCAAATTTTTTAAGGCATACCCCTTCAAAAATTTTCGATTTTTCGAAGGTTCTGGGACTGGGACGAACGCTTGATTTTTCGATTGCTCGTGTCTCAAAACGGAAAAAAAACATAAATGTTGTGGGGGAAATGCCGGAATTGTACCTAAAACACGTGGAAAACCGATCCCGAATAACTAATTTCGTCTAATTCCGACGGTTTCTTCCACGTTTTCCTATCTTCCCGACTATTTCTGGGGCTGAAATTTTGTGGAGGATGTCTTCTTGCATCAAGGAATAACTGATATAAAAACCAGAGCCCCAGCTCAACATTCATTTCGAAGGAGTACCCGTTCTTATTCCAGACTATGACTATGTTGTTGCTAATCCTGTTACAATGTGGCACGCACGACGACCTCCTCGGATTGCAAAGCGCTCCGCGCCAACGAGAGAACGCACGATGACTTGGATGTCATTTGGAGTTCAATCTGGGAAGTGCAGTGGATTTTTTTTCGTAAACAGAATGATTCACGTACTGCATCGGACGGTCGAATGTGGAATGTTCTTTGTAATGATTTGATACGCAAATATACTCCTTGAACGTCATTGCAATCTTATTGCAATGTGGTGAAATTCTCCTGTTTAAACTATCTTAAATGATAGCAGGCCTTATTATTTATACAGCTTTAGTTCGACTGCATATAACTGTTACTCTATCACAAATCATTTTTCGTATTCATATTCAAATTGTCTCTTGTATGTCATTATTATAATTATAATCTCTGAGGCATAAACAGCCTTGCAGCACTAAGAACAGCTTTTACAAGGTCTAAACAAGTTGGCACATATATAAATGATGATTCACTAACTAGAATACGCGACAAAATTGCAGGATTTTGCTGCTTAGTGGGTTTATTATACTCAACCCATTACGTCACATTTCATGAGCAGTTTAATTCAAAATTAAAACGATTGAATAGCATCAACATTCCAAAATACATGTACATCACCTTTAATTTCAGTGCTGCCACAAAAATATTGTACCAATAATGCATTCTGAACACTTGCGAAATTTTAACAAGCATATTAAGTGTCAGAATTCTTTAGACGACCTTGACATTCCAATTGATCAATATAATATTCTCAATTGTCATTAGAAACTGACATTTCGCGTGTAAACAAAAGTACATACTGTGAGGAAGCATGCCGGAATCCCGGTGTCGGGATGCGTTCTACTTTACTCTTCCATCGACGCAGTACGATGGTCTCAGTCTCTGTCAATACGGTTTTTCCAGCACTGGCCACAAACACTGCGCACTTGCCACGACTTCAGCTTTACTCCTGAATCGTCAACTTTGTCAATACTGTCTGGATCGAGAGGAATCTCTCAAGTAAGGTGTGTGGAGGTTACTGTCGCACTGCTAGAACTGACTGACGGCTCAACACAACACGAAACCACAGTAATGCTATTTGGCCGGTGACGTCATAAGAAATCATCGGCATCACGCGTCATGCCTCGCCGGTTTCCAGTGCACTGTGCGAGCTATCAATGACGACTGGCATTCACCGGCAGATATTACGCCATGAAATTCGTAAGCGGGCCAACCCTGCGCCTTTCTCACTGTCTCTCGCCCTCTCACTCTCTCACTCTCTCCCGGCTTGTTTTCTTCGTCAAATCTATATTTAGTCGTGAATTCGATCGGCAAAACCTCCGACGCGTATAGGCGATTCCTATTCGCACGAAAGCCTTCATTCTCCATCCCCCCTGATCACCTATCTCCTGGAAACTGGCTGTTATTAACCCTTTCGGTGTCTGGGGGCGTGCGAACTCGCCCGGAAGCGGAACTCTTTCGAACCGAAATCACTCCCTCCTCATATGAAATTGTTCCGAGGTTTATCGCAATGTTTTGGCAACGAGCCAGTAGTTCATTTCTCTGGTACTTTAATTTGACAGAATTTAGTATATTCGATAAGTAAAAAACGTAAAAATATACGTTATTTAATGAGAGGAAACTTTGAAATGGTCTATTAATAGAAATCTAAACGAGAATTCCACATTGGTACTTTTGGACTATCTGGATTATTCAAAGCGATTCTTATAAATTCAACTGACACACGCAAGGTTCTAACAAGGATGTTCGTAATGCAGAGGCAGTCGTGATATGTGTCACTCACTGACCGCACTCCAGTCATTGAGGGTAATATCCTTCGAGAATCCGAGGAAACTCGAGCGCGAGTGACTGGGATTTATTACGGCGATGGATTAAAATGTGCGAGTGGTCTTGCAATGTGCAAGGCCTGATTACGTCATGGGGACTCTTTTGGGCTCGTGATGACTTGATGAGGTGAGAAGGGGCATGCAATCCTCGCTAAATCCATGCCTGCCGTAACACGACAGGAATCTGATCCAGCTTGGACTTCGTGCTTGCTGCTTCTCGCCACATAACTCCGCAAATAAGTCTTACTTATGTTTGTAAACTAGTTACGAATATATGAATTTATAATTCCCATCGAAGCAGGTGGGTCACGATATGTAGAGGATAATTCACTTGCCATACATATGTATAATTATATAGATATGTACCGAAGGAGTTTGCTTCCCACAGAACAGTTAATTATGACGAATAAAAAAGGGAAGGATAATGCATTATCCTCCCGAAATGTTTTCCACGTCATAACAAACTGTGACGTAGATTTTAAACTTCTCCGTTACATGCACTCATTTCAGTGACAAGAATTATTGCTTAGATAAAATATATCACAGTCAATAAATAAGTATTTTCAAATATGACATTAAGAAATTGCGAACATAATTAAATTATAATCAGTGAGAATATGTGAAAAACATTTGAAAACAAGTACATAATATAACGATGAACTGAAGACGATCTGAAACAAACTTTAGAGGGGTTGGGTGGAGGGAGAAAAAGCAGCTATTACCCCCGAATAAGGGATGGTAATATGCAAAAGCAGAATATACACTTGTGCATGCACATGCGCAAGAAAATGATGGGTGCAGATTACACTGCTCCAATTTCCACAATTATTATCGTGGATTTCTATTGATTCTTCATGTTTTCGTAACTACCCTTTGGAATGAATAAAATAAGTCATAATAAAATATAGAAATATCAATATGGAAATTTTAAACGATCATAAAAATGCCTGATTAAATCTGGAATGTTTACTTTTGATATATAATCGAATAGAAAAATAGTGGGATGTAAAACATGGGAAGAAGTGAACTGAAATTTTGAAGTTAATATTTCTGTGAGGCAATTTTTCATCGGAGAACCATTTTCCCCGAAAAATGGAATGTAAATAATGTACGAGTGTCACCGTTTAAAACAGTGGATTCGTACTGTCCTGTAAACGAAAGGCAAACACAAAACACACACAATGCAAACATTGAGACTCACGATTTGATGAGTTTCTGAAGAGTCTTGAGTCGTTCGCTATGTTCGCTTGCAGCATCTTCGGATATCGCTTCCAGGTACAAGTACACTGGATCCGAGTCGGTAATTACTTGTTCCAGCATGGGAAGCAGCTTTTCAGCTTCTGCCACCAGTTCCTGTAGCAAAAAGTAATATTACAGTTATTAATTGATGTTTTCTGTTAATTCCAAGGTCAGAAGAATATTGTGCCTTTCTTGTACTTACATGGAAAGTCTTAATTGTCTCTCTCAGCTGTTGCTTGGAACGAATCACTTTATCAACATGTTTGGCCTTTTCCTCGATAGCATTGCGATGCGTTTCGATTTGCAAGTAGTTCGAATCAAGATCCTCCCAGTGTTTCACAATCACTTCTAGCATTGATTTCCGTTTCTCCAATTCACTTATCAAGTCTTTCCACTCAGAATCCACTTTGGAAACCTGGGATTCTATTATAGCCTTGTTACGGTCGTTTGCGAGGGCACTTACTTCGTTTGCTTGCTCGCGAAGAAGTTCCACGTCAAGCTGTTGGTTCTGCAAAAGAAAGCACAGATCGATAAAATGCAATAGAAGCAGTAGAGCAACTTTCTTCTACTAATGCAGGGCTACCAAACCATGAAGGACAAACGATAAGAAACATACCTGAGCGTCATTGAGGACATGAGTAATCTTGTCCACGTTGAACTGTAAGCCAGCCAGAGTTGTGGCAGGTTCATCAATGATTTTGTTCTTGGAGATAGCAGCTCGTACACGTTCCTCAGTCTGGGTGTAGTCCCTCCATGTGTTGGCTCCTTGTTCAAGACGTGCTTTTTGGGATTTTGCAGTGTTTAGAGTGTTCTTCAGTAGCTGCGTGTGTTGCTGCAATTCACCGCTCAGTTCCTCTTGCTCCAAAGAAGTCAACGATGGTCGTATCTTGTCAGCAACTTGCTGGATTTGTTGTGAGACGAGGTCACGTATCGACTGCTCACTGCTAAAGTAAACCTGCAATCCGAAAATAATTATTAAGAGTGCAAGACATATAAAACAAGTTCAATAACATAAAAATGCAAGAATGGAAAACTTGAAATGTGTAAACAATGAAAAAGTACCTTGTGTTCCTCGAGATCAGTTAGTATATTCTCAAAATCAAGGCCATTCTTATCACTTTCGAGTCTGATATTAGCCTCGTCGACCCATTTGTGCAGTTTCTCAGTGAGCCCTGCGTACTCCATTCGTAATTTCATATTGTCCTCGAAGTAATTGCCGCGTTCTTCCAACTCTCTCGGTAAGGATGCAAGCAAGGATACAGCTTCGCTCAACATCTCTTTTAAAGATCCAGGCATGTCTTCTTCGTGTGGTATTGATGTTTTCAAAGTCCTAATTCTTTCCAAGTATTCCTCAACTTGCTCGCAGAGTTCATTATGTTTTGCCAGTTCCGCTTCGACACTCTTTGGATCGCGTTCTAAGGGCGGCCTGGATTTCACTTCTTTCTCTAGCTCATGCAGTACGCTGAGGATCACTGTCAATTCATTCGCCAGGCGTTTGTGTTCTGCCAGTGCTAGCTCGTGTCGCTCTCTCTGACTTTCAACGGCTCGTCGAAGTTTCTGTAGCTGTTGCTTGAGTGAATGTAGTTGCTCGTTGATGTCATTTTTGTCTTCTGACGACCCATCCGCTGCAATCTGTTGGCCTTTGTCGTTTGCGCCTGCCAGCATCGCCTCGCACTCCTGTATCCTCACTATTGCGTCATCGTACCTGTTCATTCCCAGACAAACGTTTTATAATTATTAATTGTTTCAGCAACAGATATCATCATTTCATATATCTTATATAGTAAGAGCAAAATTCAGAATCTAAGTATAAAATATTTAAAAAGAATTATACTACACAACGTACTTTTTAATTTTTTCCTCGCTGCTCAGGCCGGAATTTTCGATGTCCTTGATTATGTCAGTGTACGAAGTAATAAAAGTCATGATTTTTGTGATGAGATCAAGGTATTGCTGTCTTAGAAGCAACAGCTGACGAAGTCTTGCTATTTGATTTTCGATGGAACTAATCAGATCATCCTGTTGCCCCTGAATTCCATGAAGATCACCAACATTAACGGACTGGAGATCCGCCAGTTTCTCCTTATTTGCTTTGAGGTCACCCAAGATCTTTTCGTAGGCATCGAGCATGGCTTGCACGTCTTCTGCCTTGGCCCCAATGGGTTTCTTGAGATCCTGTAGTTCCTTTTGGATATCTGTCATGTATTGTACAGCTTCTGCCAGCTTGGCGAGCGACTGCTCAGCCTCGTCGATGCTCTTCTGTAGAGTTGCTGCTTTGTCGTTAATAATACCGGCCACTCTGCCATGTGCTTCCTTCATATTTCGCATTTTTTCCTTGAGCTCCTGCTTGTCTGCATCGCTGACTGTTGGCAGAATGGACTTCCCTTGCTGGAGGATCTTCTCGATGTCATCACCGTACTCCTTCGCATCTTTCTTCAATCGGGCGTACTGGAAACAAGACATTTTTTATAATATTATATGTTAAATTAATGTTGTAAATTTCTTTTCGGTTAAATACCTTGGCCAGTTGTTCTCGTAGGATATCGATACTAGATGTCTTTACGTCAGAAGAGGTTGCAGCCTCTGCTTCGTCGATCCAACGCTGACACTTGTCCATCTCGTTCTCGAAAGCTCTGCGACCTTGAAGAAGATCAGCAAGGGCCGCTTGTTTCTCCTTTGCTTCACTCTTTAGCTCCTCATATTCTTTGTTGAGTTCATCAAGTATTTTTTCGAGTTGAGCACGCTCATCTTCACCACACTCGCGCAGCATATTATGTCCCAGTTTGAGGATGTCATTCAGGTCCTTCTCGTTAAAGGATCCAATGTCACGCTGCAACTCGCCGTGCTGCTCGATATCCTGCTGCACACTAGCGGCCTTCAAAGGGAGGTAACCACCGCTCAGCTTCTTCAGGTTGCTACTCTTAGTCTTGATCCAGTTGCGCGCGCGCTCGAGGTCCTCTTCGAATTTCTTGCGTGCGTCCAGAGCTGCTGAGGCTGCTGAAATCTCTTGCCTCAGAATGTTGCAAAGTGCAGCCTGCTCGCCACGTAAGCTCTTTGTTTCGCCCTCCAGTTGTTGTTGCTCGTTGTTTTCTAGCTCATTCTGCATGTCTCCCACTCGCTTTTCCAGGGTGTCGATCACGATTTGCTTACCTTCCGCCTCCTTCAGCATCGCCTGATTATTTCACAATTATTGCATTAATAGATATTTGAAATTTTGAAATACTAATTAAAACTAAAAAAATGTGGTGTAATGACGATTGACTAATCTACACACGTACCTTAAGAGCAAGAAGTTTCTCTTTAGCTTGTTTGCTCTCGTATCCAAGAGGCTCGGTTGATTGTGCCTCTTGCTTTTTGGCTTCAAGCCATTGTCGGTTATCTTCGATTTCTTTTCGAGTGGATTCGATGCCTTGAGCGGTCATACCAAGTACCTGAGCTTTCCTATGCAACTTCTTGCCAGTTTCGTTGTAACGTCTTTCGGCAGTCTTAATTTGTTCCTCGATTTGTTGAGAATCCAGGTTATTTACAGAGTCCATGACCTCATCACCAAGGCTTTTCACAGCATTCAACTTGCCGGAGCCTTGAATCTCGAACTCCTCAGTGAGATCCTTTACATTTTGAATTTTTTGTTCAATGGTCTGGCCATTGCCCTTGGCGACATGGTCAACTTTCTTCGAGAGGTTCTCCAGCCAACTCTGGAAGTGCTGCAAGTGTGTCCTATAATTTTGAATGAGGGTTTGTGCTATCTTTTTTCCGGCGATGGCATCGCTCAGCTCGCTCTCGAGTTTGTCCAAATTATCCTCGATATCGTGCTCGTCGTCTTGAAGTACCAGTTTCGTCGTGATAAAATTTCGACGCTCTCCTATTTGGAGCATCAGGTCATCCATAGTTTTGAGGTCAGCTTGCGCCGCTTCAGTACGCAATTTTGCTTTTTTGGATTTCCACTCAGCGCATTTAGCACGCTGCTGTTCGATCCAACTTCGGAGCTCGTCTTTTTGTCTGGTTTGCTCTTCCAGATCGGTTACGGCGGCCCTCACATTGGTTAGATGAGTTTGTACCTGGTTTTAAAGTGATTAAATAGATTTCATATTCATTATGTTATGGACATTAATTTTTTCCCATTCTAAAATGTAAAAAACGAACAATTTATCTCACGTTTTGGGAATTGCTTACCTGGTCAATAAGGTCTTCGAGTTTCTCCCGTACCTGCGCTTCCCGTGCAGGCACTTGGCTCTGAGGTGCGTCGATGGGACTTCCAGGCCTGGAAACACAGGCAACAGCAGCACCGCATGCCTGGACCGCCAGGTTTAGTCGTTGTTTCTCTCCCAACAATTTGTTGTTCAAGCCATTAACATTCTCTAAACGCATTCTAGCTTCCTCGAGAGTGTCCATCGGGGCCTCCATTTCTTCGGCAAGTCTTGGCCCGTAAGCTTCTAAATTCTTCATAATACTCTCAAGTGCATTTTCATACTCATTAAACTTCGCAAGAGATTCTGCCAGGCGTCTCTTCACTTGATTCGCGTTTTCCAGAACAGAATTATAACTCGCCTGAATGCCCTGCAATTCCTCTTCAATTCGTTGCTGGATGTTGGGATTGTGTGGAGCGTAGCGTTGGATTAGTCCACTTCCTTTGGCGTTGATGTCAGCAAGGACATTCTTGTAGCTCTCGATCTTCGAAAGGCTAGCATCGATTTGTTTCATTTGTGCTAGAGCCTGTTCTTTATTAAGGATGGAGATGGAATTGTGGTCCATCACCTCTTGGCCTGTTTGAAGAACCCACAGTCCATTGTTTTGGATGGCAGTACGATAAGCATTGTACTCCTGAAGTTCGTTTTCCAGTTGTTGTCTTCTCTCATTAACTAGTTCGTTGAGTTCATTCCAAGAGTCCACCAGAAGGTTCGATCTGTCGAGCGGGTTGGATGTGCCTGCCACGTGCGAGAGCTCTGATGCCTCCGAAATGTGGTCATCGAGATCGCTCTTCTTGTTCGAGATTTCTTCCTGTAGAATTTTGTAACGTCCAAGAGTGGTTTTCATTTCGCTGGGTTCTCCTGTTGCTTCCTCGAGGTCTTCGACCGCTGCTCTTCTTTCGTCCAACCATTTTTTTAATCTTTCACTTGATTCTGTGTATTCTTCCCAGCGTGTTAGTAAAGCTTTTAGGCCAGCCTGTACTGAGTTAACGTCTAGGCTCAACTGTTCCCAGTTGGCACGCCCGTTCGCCATGTCCGAGCGGAGTTCTTCCTGCTGCTCGGGCATTGCTGTCTCGATTGCTTTTGTGAATGCGCTTTGTAACTCTGTCAGTAAATGTTGGCCTTCTGTCATACGCGTTGCTACGATCTGAAAGATGAATTCGATTTTTCGCGATTTTTCTCTAAGCTATGAGGGTGAATTAATTTTTATAACATTCATTATATATGTATATCATATTTAACTGCTGTTCGTTCACCTCTCTTAAATAGTCAAAATATAGAAAAGGTCTGGGATTGTAAGAAACAATGGTTAATCCTCCTTTCACGCACTGCTGCTAGTAAGAAAATGTTTTGAAAGCGACTCTCTCACCACATTGCAATACATTGTAGTCGAACTGTGTTCCCGGAAGTCGAGATTGACGGTGTGCAAATAAGCCTAAAAACTGAGACGCTTTGCTCTATTGAGACTGAATAGCTATTCTTGGATTTCCACAAGTACAATCAGATTCAATTGTAAACAAAGTAGTATTCTAGTGTTTTTGCAAAAGAATGTAAGTTACTTTGTATCACTAATATTCTTCCGAGGGAACCGAATACTTTCTCTTGTTAATTTCGGTTCAACACAAATAGTTTAATTTAACTAAGTATTCTAATAAAATCTTCATGAATATTAAAAAAGTTTACTTACAAAGATTGAGGCGCACGAATAAAATTTTTTATCTGCTTCTCGATCTCGACTTTAGTGAATGTCGTCCAAATGGACGATTACAATGTATTACAATGTGTCAAGTGAATCGTTTCGAAAGTAATTTATATCTTCAAATCAATGTTATTAATTAAATGAAAAATGATTGAACAGTGCAAATACTGATTTTCAAAAAATGCATATTAAAAAAACAACAGGATCAACAATGAGGCTTTATCCACCCTTACCTTCACGGTCTTGAGCTTATCAATCACCCACTCGATGTCACCAACTCCTTTGCAGTCTTCTATCGTACCTCTAGCAATTTCGAGCCAATGGAACAGGTCCTTCTTCGCCTTCAAGAATTCCGTGTGGTCTGAGAGATTCTTCTCAATCTTAGAAACGAGTCCTTGGGTTTCAGTGAGTAGTGCTGTGTAAGCCGACTGCAACTGAACTGTTCGGTCGCGTGCCCAACTACAGGCGCTCAGCTCGAGAAGCGCTTCGCATTTGTCATTGAGATCCTCGAGCGCTGTCTTCTGCTCTACAGCTTCCTCTACAAGGCGGCGACAGCGCGCCAAATCTTCAGGCGTTTTATTCTCGCGTGCTTGTTCATCGCCAACTTTCTTCTGGAAATGCTCGATCCACTGTTTCATGCTATCGGAGGCGCTTGCAAATTGGCTCCAGCTGGATAGGCAATTCTCTAGGGTACGCTGGGACTCCTGGCACTGGTTCTGCAATGATTTCCAGTTGGCCTGGAGTTGTTTTACCTCATGCTTCAAGGATTCTTGGCCTTCGGGTCCTGTCGTGGCGATCACAGCATCGCTCAGCTCGATTACTCTTGAGATTAAACTGTCACCTTTTGGTAGGGAGGCTATGATTTGCTTTACTTTATTCTCTCGCTCGGTAATGCGATCTTTCTCGCCGTGAGTGTCGCAGTGTTGTTGGAGTTCCAGTTTTGTCT
The DNA here is from genome assembly GCA_910591665.1 of Ectemnius continuus. Classification (NCBI taxonomy): domain Eukaryota; kingdom Metazoa; phylum Arthropoda; class Insecta; order Hymenoptera; family Crabronidae; genus Ectemnius; species Ectemnius continuus. Next base: position 2,575,296 of record OU342866.1, read on the forward strand.
GGCGTACCCAGTCGGCAGCTTCGTTTAGAGCTTGTTGGAATTTTCCGTGCTCGGCCACCTGTGCCTCCAAAGTCTGCAACAAATAAAACAAAAATAATAGATCCCAATTCTATAAAAAGAATGTTGAAGAAGTTATTAAAACGTACTCTTATCTTTTCGGAGACGGCCTTGTTGAGCTCCACATATTTAGCGATGGTTCCTTCATATGGACCAGTTGGAATACTGGAGTCCTCTGCTAGGCGAGCCTTTAACCGTTCCACATTTTCTCCGTGACCAACTATATCTCTCTGGATAGTTTTGTATTTTTCTAAGGCAGCACGTTTTTCACTGAGGTCATTTTTATACACCTCGGTAGGTTGGATTTTTCCTTCGACTTCTTCTATCCAGTCAATAATTAATCGATGAATTTTGTTCAGGTCTTCCAAGGCGCTTGCTCTCGTAGAAAGTCTTTGCCTGACCTCCTCGACATTTACTAATAATTTCTCGAACTCTGTTTTAAGGTTTTCAGTATCTTCTTGGATCTTAGCTGCTCCGTTTTGCTCCGTGTTCATGATGACTCTCTCTTTCAGCTCGAGTGCATAACGTAACTTGTTTTGCCCCTGCTCAAGGGTTTGTCGAATAACCTTGCAGGTGTGCAACTTGTTGTTTACTTCTGTTAGAGTACTCGGCATGTCCTTGCACTCGCCCAGTTTGTCTCGTGTCCGCTCAATCCAATCTTGACACTCTTGGTAGAGTGTATTGTGTTGTTGATGCTCCTAGAAAAAATTAAATAATTGATTTACCATCAATCTTTTGATTATAATAGTGTGACGACTTACTTGATAGTGTAGTTCAAGTCGGCGCATGATCTCCTTTGCCAAAGATAGAAGTGCGTTGTATTTGGTGGTCAACTGAGTGATTGCATTTGATATTCTCGTATCAGCACAAGTTTCCAACAATATCTGTGCCTTCAAGTTCAACCGATCAAGTTCTTTCTGCCAGTCGAAAAGCGTCTGCAAGTGAATTTGGAATTGCTCAAGCACATTCTTCTTCTCTTCCAGGCTGTCTTGTAATTTATTGAAGGACTGGACAAGTTGCTCAGTTTGTGTTAGCCATTCGGTCGCTTCAGAAAACTGGTCTTCGTACTCTGTCCATTTCACGATGCCCACCTCTAGCAGGCTCTTAGTATTGTTTAAGGAATCCCTGGAAATAAGAATAAAGAAGTGAAATACTTCGATATTTAGATGCACCAGGGCCATTTTGAAGAATCAAATAAACTTACACATAGTTATCATATTCTTCTTGCAGCAAAGCAACCTCCTCTTCGATAATCTCCTTATCCTCGGGATCAGCAATCTGGCAAGCAGCATTTGCATTCTGGAATGCGTGTTGCAGTTTCTTCTGGCCCTCAGAGAGTTCACTTTGGAGGACCTTCAGCTGCGTGATCTTATTCGCCAGTGACTCCTTGTCACCGGTTGGCTCAGAACACTTTCCAAGTCTTTCTTTAGCAGCTCTGATCCATTGAATGAACTCATTGCCACTGTCAATGTATGCTTGATGCTGCTCGACAGTCTCTTTCTGTTTAGCATAGAGCTCTTTTGCTTGCTTGCTTAGGGTTTCGTACTTTATGGAGATCTCTGAAGCAGGTGTCGCTTGACGCAGATCCCCAGCTTTGGTCGCTACTGATTGGATCATCGGCTCAAAAGCCACGATGTCTTGGACAATACTATTGGTCTGTCGCAAATTGGCTTTTCTCTCACCTATCGCCAGAGAACTTAATCCTGCCAAGCCCTTTCGCGCCTTCGACACTTTCTGTTCACACACTTGCTGCAACTTTGCTTCCCGGTCAGTTATCCATTGTTGTAACTGCAAGGACGACGAACTGTAATCGGCCCATTGCAACAAACTTGTTTCCAGGTGCACTTTTGTTGTCGAGATCTTCTTCACCAGTCGCTCCCAGTCGTTCTGGATCTCTTTCAATTGGCTGTTGATTTCTTCTCGGCCATCAGACCTCGTATTTCGCATAACTTTCTCGCCGCAGTTTGCTGTTAAATGTACAAGATTTTGACCTTCTTCTCTTTTCTTCAGAAGTGCCTGAATATTATCCAATCGGGTCTGAAGTTCTTCTCGGCTACTAGTCGATGCTGCTTCTGTTCCTCGACGAATGATTTGTTTTGCATTTTCGATCCAGGCACGTGCCTTCCCCAGATTTGCCTCGTATTCCTTGTGTTGAGCAAGGTTTGTTTCAAGCTTGTTGAGAACGTCCTTTGCCAAATTCACCTGCACTTCATAGCGAGAATTCACGTCACGCAATTGATTATTAACATATGTGTCCAGATGTGAAGTGAGCAGGGAGGATGCAGTTTTGTTGAATTTATCAATTTGTTCTTGGCCCTTTAGAAGGTTCTGAAGGATAGTTTTTAGTTTCTGGACTTGTGCTTCCTTTTCTGTGACATTTGGTAGAAGAGAATGCTTCTGCACTTTTATGAGGACATCGAATTGTAGTAGCCAATCGCAGAGCCTCTCATACTCATCTTTGTAGTCTCGCCACTGGCTTACTGTTTGTTCCAATTCGTCTTTCTGCTGCTGGATCTCTGTAATACATTAAATGCCATTGATGTGAATATACAGAATCTTGTATAGGAAAATAAAAGGACATTGGTTATTATCTTACCCTTGAACAGGTCCTCGAAACACTGTGTAAGAGCACGCATTTCTTCCTTGATAATTTCCTGCCCCTGGGCGCTCGTGCTTGCACAAACGACCTTTCCAGTATGCTGAAGATGCTCAACCAATAATTCACCCTGTGCTTTCTTATTAAGCAGACTCTCGAGAGGTGCAACGGCATTTTTAATCGCCAGTTTGTCGCTAAGGGATCTCTGCTTCATTGAAGGAATCTTTTCCCTCGCCCGACAGAGCCATCCAACTATGTCATCACGAGCCTCCTTATACAGTCGATAATCTTTGTACTGTTCTTCACGCTCAGTCAGAAGAGCCTTGATCTTTTCAAACAGGGCATCAAATTTGTTTAAGATACTTTGTGCCTCAGAAGCAGCAAGGCCTTGAGGTCCACTGGCGATCATCTCGGCGACCTTGATCTTTAGGGTATCCACCTCGATATTCTCGCAGCGAACTTTCTCCTCCAGAGCCTTGATCCTTTCCAACTGACACTTCTTCTCAGAAATAGTTGTTTGGAAGGGTGTGAGGTCATTAAGGGCAGACTGCATGTAATCAACAGTCTTGTTCAGGGACTGAATTTGTTCTAGCAAGCCAGCCCATTTGTTAATCGAGTCATCAAGGTTCGTCTTGGTCTCGAGCATCCTGGATGCCAGTGCGCTCCACTCTTCTTGGAGTTTTCCAACTGCATCATTAATTGCACGATGCCCACTGGGTGCTGTGTTTGCCAAAACGGCCTGGGCAAGTTCAACAACACCCTGGACTTTGGCGAAACCGTCTTCTTTATAGAGCAGGAGGTCCTGAATAATCTCCATCTTGCTCTCCAAGTCCTCTTGCATGGACGCACCGAGGTCAGCACAATAGGCGAGCTTCTTTCTGATATCCTCGAGCCACCTAGTGCTCTCGGCCAGCTGGTTGTCGAATTCCTGGTGAGTTGTAACGTACTGTTGCCAACGACTCGTAAGATCCTTGACTTTATTTGAAATCTGTTGATACTTTATGCTGAGTTCCGAAGTGTGCGACGTTCTGGAGGTGATATTCTTGTGTAATTGTTGTGCTCGTTCAGTCACAGCATCGATTTCCAACTCCTTAGCACGGACTTGACCCTGCAGTGTTCGTAGCACTTCCAGTTGGTCCTTCTTCTCCTGTAAGGTGGCCTTTAGATCAACTGCATGCAGCTTCGTGTCGGTTTCCCTCATCCAGGCGAGACACCGCTCCTTCGAGGACTCGAATTCTGTCCATTGCTGGAGTTTATTTTCTAAGGCTTCGATCGTCGACGCCACCGCCGCTACCAAGCTTTCCCATTCTTGCTGGGAGGTGTCCATTTGCGAACGGATATTCACCTGCCCGGACTCTAGAGTTCCAGGGATTACTTTTTCACCAAGTGTTCGGATCTGCTGAACCCTTGGTTTATCCTCTGGTAGACTATGCATCAGATTTCGTAAACGTTCCAGATTCGTGTGCAATGAGACCCTTTCAAGTTCTGTATCACCCCAGAGAATGACAGCGTTATGCGTGGCATCCAGCCACTCATGGGTGTCGAGGACAGCTTTGCTGTATTGTTGATGATCGCTGACAATACCTTCATAACGCTCGACGAAAGCAGAAGCTCGTTTTAGTACTGCGGAGTGCCTGTCTCCCAATTTCCTCAGGCTCTCATCCACTCTTATGGTTGAATCAGGTAAATTATCTGCTTTATCTCGAAGGTTCAATAAATCTTGCTGGTGCGACTGAACATCATGCAGGAAATTGCGATAGATTTGCAGTTGTGCTCGTTTTTCATCAAGGGTTGTTTTGAGCTCGATTTCTGCCTGTAATTGGTTCTCGACTCCATCCAGCCAAACTTCGAGGGCTTCAACACACTCCTCAAAACCTGACCATCTTAATATCTTCGATTGCAGTTCTCGTTCAGTTGATGCAATGCCATCGTACAGCTCTTCGAAGGCTTGTTGAAGGTCCAACAGTTGTTGTCTAACGAGTTCACGACCTTCCGGTCCAGTTGTCGAATATAATCGTTCTCCAGCTTCTACTGTATTATTAATCAGGTGTGTGGCTGATGACTGTCGAGACAGGAGTTCTTTCAGTGTCGAAACGTTTGTCATTAAGTCTTTGCGATTGGTGCTAGAATCATCCTTGATAGTGTGGTAGGAAATTCGAGCGTTTGTTAGCCATTCCGAACATTGTTTGTAGCGTTCGAGATAGGCAGCGTGATCAGATACTGCCTGCTCACACTTTTTCACAAGTTCCTATTTAATAAACATAATTAAAGACGATTTGTTCAGTAGAAATTTATTGGTAGTAAATCAATGGGTCTAAACTTCTATATTAATAATCTGTGTGGAAGAATTACCTTTGCAGTCGCCTGGATTGACTGGAATCTCGAGGTAACTTGTTGAACACTGGCAGAGAACCTTGATTCACCACTAATTTGCATGAGCTCCGATGATTCGTCACTCATTTTATCGAATTCTCCTTCGTGCTGCCTTAGATTGACTATCAGCATCTGTTGACAAATGAACCTTGGAGTTTAGCGACCCATAACTTAGTGTCATTGTTGCTTTCCTCGGTGTGTGATGACTGGCTGCGAGTATTGTATTTTGCGTGCCATGACAACGTTATAATGAAGAATCGGCAGAATAGAGAGGTACCCTTCGATCAAACTTCGTTGGGGTTGGTTGCCCACATTAGTACCCGCATAATCAATCTTGTCGATTACTGTTAGTCATTGTATGGAACATAGGGACAAAGGAACGGGGCCCTTTTGAATTAATTCGTCAGCTTTGCCCCAATTTTGTGGTAAATGTTAACATGTACTGTCATGCAGAACACGCTGTGTGTGTCGTGTTATGTTAAATACAGATTGGTTTTAAAATCCAAGTACGCGATGAATGAATAATACAGAAAAATATTCAAAACATTACAAGTTCCACAATACCGAAAAATGCGTCATCATTTTTTATCGGCCCAAAAGCTTAAAAAGTCGAGAAAGAAAGTGAGTTCAGAGAATAAGAACACACAAAAAGAAGAAAGAAATAGCACCAGCGAGAGTCGGTTTTCAAAAAAGAGAGAGACTTAAAAAAAAACATCTTCCTCTCTTACTTGATCGAGGTGGTCGCCGAGGGCCACGAGCTCCGTGACATGGGTGTCCCACGATAGGGCGACTTTTTGTAGTTCCTATGGGATTTCACCACATACAAAAAATGCAAAGATAAAAAAATCAAGTAAAAAATACTGTTTTGCCATTTCATTTCACGGGATTCGAGACCAGTTTTTGGCTAAACGGAGTGCATGGACTGCATATATTATTTTGTGTTTTGTATGTTTGGGACAGAATCACTTTCCAACTTTTGCAGTCACTTAAATGGAATTCGTATAAAGGAACAGTTAATTCGGTGATTAATTTGCCATAAATTCTGATGATGCAATCAAATAATTTCTTTTTAATGCGTACCTGATACTTCTCGAGTTGTTCCTGCTTCTCTTCAAGATTGTTTTTGAGGGAGTAATTCTTCAATGATGTTTCTGCTTCGGCAAGCCAGACAAGAAGACGTTCCAATGAATTTTCGTACTCACTCCATTGTTGGATTCGCTCCTCTATGCGGCGGACAATATCATTCACCGCAGTTGTGAACTTCTTGTTCTCAAGTCTGGAACCAAACAATAACAATAGCATGAGTTCTTTTAATCCATTTCAGCCTATTGTTACCAATTAAATGAATTAAATTGCTAATGATATTACCTCAGAGAAGCCAAATCTCTCTCCATAGCTTCAAGCGATCTAGCCGGCAAATTGTGTGCACTTTGGGAGACGTGGTCGCTCAATATGTTCAGTTTTAGTTCACCCTCTCTTTGCGCTTCCTGAATTTCAAGGATCTTGGCCAGCTGTGCCTGCAATGCCGCCTTATTTCCAGTATAGTCGCTGTAATTTGCCAACTGTTCCCACTGCTGTTTTTGGTAGTCCTGGTAAGACTTTTGGAGATCGTAGAACTGTTGGAAGGTGTCCAGCAGAGTCTCTAGATTGGAAATATTTTTTTGCGACAGGTCCACCAATTTTTCGTATCTTCCTGCGACAGAGGCAGCTTTTTGTTGGATGTCCAAAGGTGCCTGGGCGTATGTTAAACCGCTCGCCTTCTCTGCTACCCCCTCGATTATACGCTTGTAAGCTTGAATTTCTTGATGCATTGCCTGTAACCAAAACACGGTGTTTGTTAATCCTTGGAGATCCTATGGGAAGACTAGGATATTTGGAAATTACAATGTTTTCGTATAGGAATTACCTTGCTCTTCAACAACTTCGATTTAATTTCTTGAAGAGATGTCCACGTGATGGAGGAATCCTGCTTGACGGACCTCTCCATTGAGTCGAGCCATCCAAGTATTTGATGCAACGTCTCCTGGTAATTGGTCCACTGCAACGACTGGGCATCCTGCTTTTTCTGTTGGTCTGCAATTCCTTCAACCAGCTTATCCCACCTTTCCCTGGCATGTCGTAGTTCATGACGAATTACTTCTCGACCTTGTGCCGAAGTATCTCCAAGAATTCTCTCTCCCAAGGAAATCAAATTCGCTAGGCGATGCTCTCCTTGTTCTCTTTCCACGCGAAGCAATTGCAATCGAGACACCCTTTCCTCAAGATCACCTGAGGCCTCTTCCTTTTTCAAAATCGACAAGCTCTGTTCTTGTAGTGTTAACCAGGAGTCAGTGACTTTTAGTTTCTCTTCGTAAGCCTTATGGTCGTCTACCATACCCTGACATCTTGTGATCACTTCTTTGCTGAGCACAAGTAATAATTGGTACCTGCTGTTCACCTGGGAAATCAATGGCTTAATACGCTCGACACCACTGGTATGTAATAAATTGTGGGACTTGTCAACGAAATCATCAATCTTGGGTTCTTCTTTCAGGATAGTATCACGTTTGTTCTTCAATAGGCGGAGTCTCGATTCCTTCTCTTTCAAGGTCGGCTGTAATTGCTGGTCTCTGAACACAGCTTCCATAGTACTAAACCATCGAGTGTGTGCTTCTAGCTTATCCTCGAAGTCTTGCCATCTCTGCAACGCTGCCTTCTGCTTCTCCTCTACTGACTCGATCTCAGCCAGGTACTGGCGAAGATTGTTCTCCAGTGCTGACATTTCATTATTCAAAGCATCCCATCCTTTAGATGCTGTCCTCTTAGCAACAGCATCACGTAATTCCTTCAATCTTCCCAGGTGTTCTGCTCCTTGCATCTGATCCTCCTTAAGGACCGCCAAGGTGGCCAATCTTCTTGAGATATCGATTCGTTCACCAGTTATATCATTGCACTCAGCTAGCTTTTCTCTCTCAGCGTTCAGCCAATCAGAGAAGGCTTTAACCTGTTGGTTGAAGCGATGGTGTTTTTCCACGCAGTCTTCAAGGTTTTCCAGGAGATCGCTGGACTTGGCTACGATGTTGTGGAAGAGTTGCTTGATCGACGGTAGGAAGACATTTAAGGAAGTATCCTTGGTCTGGTCGACCAGCTGTTGGGCCTTGTCGCACACGGATTCTACCAGGGTTTGGTGGGACATCAGTTCCTGGTGCATGATCTTGTCATTCTGTAGTTGAGCCCTCTTCTCCTCGAGGGTACTCTTCAATTCTGTGTGCTGATGCATCGCTCTCTCAACGTCTCGAAGCCAGCCAGTCAGCTGTTCGTAGGACAGAGAGAACTCGGCGAACTGCATGAGACATTGGTCCAATTTATGGGTGGTATTTTGGAGGTCTTCGGAGAAACCATCCCATAAGGTTCTCAAGTTCCTCAGTTGTTGTCTAATAATCTCTCGACCATCAGGTGATGTGTGCACGTAGAGCTTCTCTCCCAGGTCGATGACGGACTCAAACTTGGCATTTTCTTTGGTTCTCGTATCTGCCAGATCTCGAATATGTTTCTGTCTAGTTTGTAGTACGTTTAGATCTCCAACAATTTCACTGTATTGTTTTAGTTCGTTCCTTATGTCTGTGATCCACTTTAATAATTGGTCGTGTTTCTCATTGAAGGCGCTATGCTCCTTGACAAATTGTTCATATCGAGCTACGGCTTCCTTGGCTTGGTTTTTGATGGCCTGGTACTTGGTGCTCAACTTCGAAGCCCTGCTTGCTAGATCGGCTTCAGCTTCGATGTTCTGACTCTTCTCAATGACAGCAGCAAATTCTGGTGACTTAGCAAGGATGTTCTCTTCCAGGACCTTCAGTTTTTGTAGGTGATGCCTCTTCGTGTCCTCAGTGCTCTTCAGGCTCTGATCTTTTAATTGGGATTCCATCTGTTTAATCCAGACTTCCAAAGCCTCAACGACTTTCTCAAACTCGGACCATTGGTTGAAGAGATCACGTAGCTTTTCTCTGGCTGTGCTACATTTACTCAAAAAGCTCTCCCAGATTTTCTTGTGTTGCTCGAAGCTTGATAATAACGCTGCGTGACCTGGAATTGAGGTCTGTTCGAGGACGATGTTCAGTTGCTGATTGCAGTCAGCTAGGACTCGGTCGCCCTCTGCCTTTTGTTGTAATAAATTATCGATCAAGGTGATTTTCGCTTCGGCAGTGTCCCGCTCGACAGAAATGTCTTCGATAATTGGAGTTCCCTCATTGATGACATTGCTTATCCAATCACGTGTCTTTTCGAAGGTTTGTAAGTAGGTTTCATGATTTGATACGTGTTTCTCGGCGATACTTATTCTTCCCTCAACATCATTTGATAGTTTTTCATATGCTTCGATGACATTCCCCAGCATTTCACTGGCGTCATCATCGGGTGCTGTACTCAGTCGTTCTTGAAGTTGCTGTAGTACGTTTTTGTGAACAGTGACGTCCTGGGCGACAGCCTTAAACAGGTGGAGAGCGAGTTTTTTCTCCTGTAGCGTCGGCAGGAGGTCTTGTTTCTCCCCTAACTTATTCTGAGCGTCATTGAGCCACTGACGCACCTGTGAGAACTTATCTTCGAAAGAGGACCTATGCATCATATCACTTTCAATCCTCTTGTAGATGGCATTTGCTCGATCAGCAACTGCGTCCAGTCGATTCCTAAAGTTCCTCAAGTCACCTCTGACGGTTTCCCTTTGTTCGGGTGTAATCCTTGCAAATAGGGTCTCACCGGTCTCTGCAGTTCGATTCAGAATTGCTTGTCCAGTTTCCCGTTCCTCGGCGAAGGCCCTGAGTTCCTTGAGACGTGATTGGTAGAAGGTGATAGGTCTCGGTCCAGTTATCTCATCGAAAACATTGAGTTTCTGCTCGGCACCCTCCAGCCAAGCCCTCAACTTCTCAGTATTCGCTATGTATTGGTCTTTGTTAGTCTTGAGGTCACGCAGTCTGTCTAAATGCTGTGCCAGACATTTGACTACATAGTCGTAACGTGTATTGAGGTGATTGATGTATTGATTCACTCGAGACTCCGAGCTGACCTTAGTAATGTCATCAGCGAGAGCTGTGAGATCCTTCAATTCGCTCTCATATTCCAAAACAGTCTTTTGGACCTGCGTGATCTCATCGATCTTCTTCGTGATGTCTTCAAGATCCAGTAAAGTTGAGGCTTCAGCCCTGATTTTACTCTCATACTCCTTTAAGCCTGTTAGAACGTTTTTCGATGTAGATTCGTATCGGAGCCAGAGGGCGATATTACGCTCTAGATCATTCTTGATTTTGTTACAGCCAGATTTCAGGTTTTCCAGGTCGGCCTCGACCTTGTCACGCTCGGACTTCAAGGCGGCTATTGTTTCAGCACTCTCTACAGATGCCAAGGCCTTCAGGGACTCGTCAGCATCTTCCTTGCGTTCAGTGCAATCTGCAATGCCAGCCTCGACGTCCTTGAGGTAAGCCATTTTGACTTCGAGATTGTAGCGATCACTGCTTTGCTCTGGTTCACACCAGGCGACGATTTCCTTAAGGGTTGCTACCATGCGCTGGAGAGCACCGAACTTCTCATGATACAGTTTTGTGAGGAAGGCAACCAAGGTGGCAACGACCTTGCCAGCATGGTTGGCAACACCTTCACGTCTGAGTTGAAGGGCCTGCAGTTCTTTAGGCAAACTGGACTTAGAGATGCTTGGATATTCACTCGCCATACTCGTAAGAGTCTCGTCAACTTTAGAGAGGGCATAATCGCACTGTTCGAGGTCGGTTTTTAACTGCTGACACTTGTTAATTCGATCAAGGATCTTCGAATTCTCGCCTGTGAGGTCGTCGCACTTGATGATGTCTTCCCGGATCTTGGAGATAAGATCACCGCATCTCTTCAACTCCTGCCTGATCGATTTCTCTCTCTCGTTCAAGGTTGAGGTAAGGGATTCTAGTTTTACAGCTGATTCTTTTAATACTTTGAACTGGTCATCCAATAAAGTGGAAAGAGAATTCAGGGTTGGTAGATCAGCGTTGTTATTTAACTTGATTAGTTGTTCGATCTTTGCAAGAATGCTCTGGTGAATTTGTTGATATCCTGGAAGCTCCTCCCGATATCTGATCAATTTGGCCTGACAACTATCGGCATCGATCAATCGTTCGCTTGCTGTAACAAGAGTCTCATTGGTATTGGTCAGCCATTTAGTTAATTCTCTCTTAGAGTCTTCGATTTGTCTCCAAATGATCACTTGCGTTTCATAATTCTGCAGTTTCCGAGCAATCTCGTCGTGGGTGTCTTGATATTGCTGGCGCGTGTTATTAAGGTCACTTTCTATCAAATCTGAATCGAACCTTGGCATTAAGGACACTTCTTTTACCACCTGTTGGGCTTTCGTATCCATTTTGTCAAGGAATTGTTTGCCTTTCTTCAAGATTTCCATTGCTCTTTTATGCTTCTCCAAATTCTGATTGGCCTGTGTAAGGTCGTATGGTACCTCCTTGGTAGATTTGCACAAATCACTGGCCTCCTCGATGGCTTTGCCTAATTTCAACTTGGCATCTTCGTACGCTTTCCAGTCGGTGTTCATCTCAGAATATTTTTTACGTTGTTCTCGTAGGAGTTCATTGACCTTCTCCCAATTAGCGTCGACAGAGGAAAGGACTACTTGAATGTTGGTCGTTGATCGTTGGTCTTCCTTCATCAACGAGCTTCCTTCCAGGTGAAGGATTTCCTTGTCCTGTTCCCTCTTCTGATGCTCTTCGATCAAGTCATCGATCTTCTCGACAGCAGGAGCCAATTGCTTGCAGGAATCAACGGCATAAACTGTCTCCTGTAGAGTTGTCTGTGTCTTAAGGATCTTCTCAGTGATTTCCTGCTGTAGTTTGCGGAAGTTGTTCCAACGAACCCCGAGATTTTCCAGCCTATCCCGCTTCGAGGATAATTCTGACTGAAGTGCAACAGCTTTTGCCTCCAAGTCATTCAGTAATGTGGAGGGGGAAATTGGTCTACCTTGTTTGTCACGAATCTGGATGCTCGATGTGCTCTCTGGAGTTATCTCTCGTTTCCAGGTGTCAATCTTCTCTTGGATGGTCTGCAGTTCACTGGAAAAACGTTCTAGTTCCTGAATTGTCGGTTTTCTAGCTTCTGCCTCGTACTTGCAATGTGCTACTTGAGCGTTGGCATCATTAAGCCAGCTTAAAAGTTCAATCCACTTCTCCAGGGCTCTCTTCTTCTGTCTAAGATCATCTTCCAGTGCTTTGTACTTCTTCGCCAATGAAGTGTAAGTTTCGTCCAAGGCTGCTGCCTCCAAGACAGAACCTTTGGACGAAAGCTGTTTAATCTCATCATAAATGGCTGTGAAACTACCCTGTTTTTCTGAGTGCTCCTGAATGTAAACATGTACTGCCTGGAGGTTTGTATCCACGGTATCCACAGATGCCTCGCTGACTTCAGCAACGTTCGACCTCAGTCTGGACATCCAGTTTTCGAAATCAGTGATCTTCATCTGGAATTCCTGTCGAGACAGCAGGGAATCCGACACACGATTGATTTGCAGTCTAACTGTGTCTGCCAGCTTACTGACCCGGCTTTTGATGTCAGCTACCCGAGCCTTTAAGTTCGAAGCACCCTCAAGCGACAATCCATGACTAATGTGGTCAGAGACTTGAGTCAATGATATGAGTTGGGCTTGATGGTCAGATATTGTTTTGTTAAAGTCCTTCAATCGTGATAATTCTTTTTCTAAGATGCCAACCTCAGGTGTTTGAGTGTTGGGTTCAGTTAGAACAGCTGTTTCTGATTTTGTCAGCCAATTGTCGAAGTCCTTGATCTCTGACTCGAAGCTCTTCCAAGAGGTAACTAATTTATCAAGTTTGGTTGTGGTCTGCACTGCGGTATCGTGGACGGCATTCCAACGGGTGTAAACGGCGTCGACCTCGTCCGATGCTGAGGTTCTTCCTGTGATTCGTTGACTGGTTGAGGATAGATCTTGGATTCTTGGTAGGTGCTGTTGGCAGCGAGCTTCAAAGGCCCTAGCTGCTTCCATCATCTGGGCTGCCTGTGCTAGAGTTGTAGGTTTGCTGCCAATAGTTACTACTTGTGCCTCTGCTTCTTCGACCCATGGCTTTAATTCCTGGATTCCCCGCTCGTACTCTTTCCAAGTTGCAAGATTCTCTATTGCTGATTGGCGCTGGCCTGCAACCCCCTCTCCTAATTTTCCAACTGTTGCTTCCAATTTTAAGATGTCGCTGCGAAGTTGCTTGGCTGCAGGCGTGTCGATGTCGCCTGAAAATAAAGAAATGTGTTATGTGACAAGTTGAATCGTTCGATTGTGACTCATAACTTTAAGTTCTAACTGATACCAACCTTTTGTCAGTGTCTTTGATTCCTCTTCCAAGAATTTTAGAACAGTCAACTTTTCGTAGATTTCCTTCTGTAGGATTTCGGTCTTGTGAACCATTTCTTCTGGAGACACTGCAAGGTTCTCAGTGATTGAAATACTTTGGGGAAGACTCTGCTGGCTCCAGAGCTGAAGTTCGTTAAGCTTCGACTGGAATTTCTGCCACCTTGAACTGTGCTCCTGTAGATAGACCACTTTTTCACGCACTGTCTTCATAGTTGTCTCCATCTTGGTCTCCGTTTGTGTAATTTCCTTTTCCAATACAACTCTTCTGTCAGGTTGTGATACTTCTGACAGAGTCTCATAAGTTTCTCGGAGTTTCTTTAGTAGCTCTTCAGCAGACTTCTTGAGGGAAGCACTGAAGTCCTGCTTATTCTGGAGGTCGGATGCTACTTGTCCAGCGTCGTAATACTTAGTGGACTCAATCTTTCTGAGTTCACTATCGGCCCGTTCGATCAGTTTAATTATCTCCTCCTTCTGGTGAGTGTAAGTTGTCCAGAGCTTCTGGCTATTCTTCAGGGACTTCAAAGTTTCAACACTTTGGCCGTAGGTGTCATTCCAGCTGCTCTCCAACTGCTGGACTTCTGAGGAAACGAAGGTTGGTGCATGTTGATCCTTGAGAAGATCTTTGCCTCGTTGGAGCATGCTAACAATGTTTGGCCTCTGCTGTTCCAATTGACTCAATCGACTTTCTTGGTGTGCCACTGCTGTTTCCAGTTTTTCAGGGACCTCTGCGGCCACGTCGACCTTAGATTGTTCCCTGACCTTTCGCAATAAGGTGCAAACTTCACGCACCTCCTTTCGATAAGTGTAGCTCTTCGAATAAATGTCTGTTTTGGTCATAGTAATTTCTATGGTTGGTATCAGGTTCTTGTATCGTGTAATCAGGCGCTCCAGGGCGCTTTGGTGATCGATCGCCTCGGCGTCCGTCCTATTCGATGTCAAGCTGTCCAGGGTTTGCACCAACCACTTCATTTCTTCACGTTTACTGTCAGCCTCACGGCAGATTTTCTGGGGAGAAAAGATCGTTAAGAATAAGCGGCTCAATTATGCTTTAAATAAGCATAGTTACCGTGAGTGTCTGAATCTATCAAGTAGCAGCATTAAGGGAAAAAGGGAATGGACGTTTAGATGTTGCATACAAAGTTACATAGTGCAGGAAAGTTGTTTGAATGATACATAAATTGTAAATATGTTTACCTGGAATATCGTTTTCTCTGCTTCAAATTCCTCGAGGCTGCTCACTTCGTGCAGGATCGTTTTTAAGTTGCTATCTACGTGGTCCATCCATCCTACCATCTCGTCAAACCTGAAATACGTTATGGAATTCGTCATTAGTAATTATATTGAGCAAAATACTTTTATAAGGATTTTTATACATTTAATTTGGACATGGGAATGCATACTTTCTCTTATAGGCAGCCCACTGTTCTGGCACTTGCTTCAATTTATTTCGCAGATCTTCCAGGCGTTGGAAAGTATCTTCACAGAGACGTTCGGCTCTCTGAGCAGCATCGACCAAACTCGAGTCATTTGGTTTAATATTCGAGTAGGCTTGGCTGATTCGTTTCAAGGTATGAAGGCACTTGTTGATTTCGTCGAGCCTGCCACGTTTGTAGAAGAAGTCATTGTTTCGATGAAGAATACTGTTGACGTCGTCGTTCTTGATGAGTGCTTGTTGCTCAGAATTAATTTCCATTTCCATCTCCTTGAGGTACTGAAGGAAGGTCGCTTCATCCAGTCGAAACTCAAGCCTCATAAGATGTAGAGGTGCGAACGTTAGCACATCCTTCCATCGTTTCTGCACTGCAGCGATGATTTCTGCAATCGAGGCCTGCTGATTCGGTGGCAGGACGCTTCTCAGATCCTGACCTGCGTTTGCAAAGTCCTGAATCCATTTCTCATGGACGTTGCTGAAGAAACTTTTGTGATACTCGATCGAATTTCGATGGTCAGTGTGTTTGTCATTCAGTAAGGTCTCGGCAAGTGTCAGCCACTCACAGACGCGTCTCTCTTCTTCCTTGAAGTTGCTCCAGCAACGGACAATTTTCTGGAGACGTTGCTCCCACATTTGAGCCGCCTGCGAGACCTTACTAAATCTGTCATTCAATTCCCGCAAAGTCTTGCCACCCTCTGCTTTACTGACATCGGCATGACTGTCAACAGACTTGACGATACTCGTGAAAACTTTGTTCTTCGACTCGAGCATGGATTTGTAGTAAAGGGTCCTGGAGAAAAATGCTTTGTGACGTTCTAATTGAGCAACAGCGGCTTCCCTGCCACCAGAGAGGTCAATGTTATCCAATGTTCGCTCAGCTTCATCGAGCCAATCAGCAATTTCTTTTTGTCCTGCCTCCAATGACTCTTGTTGAATTAATAATTGGTGGTAGAGGTGCAACTGCATGGGTATTAATGCTCGGACTTTAACGAGGGCTTCCTTCTCTTTCTTTAAAGTGTTCATCATCTTATCCACTTCATCGCGCGACAGATCCTGGATGAGGCTTTGGAACTTTCGACTGATATTCTTGAAGAGCTCCTCAATTCCCTCCACCTCGCCGTGGAAGGCCTGCATCCTCTCCCCGTAAGCTTTAATCTTTTCAGTTGTTGTGAGGTCGTTGGCCGATAGAGCTGCTTCGACCTCGCGTAACCACTTTTGCAAGGTCTCCACTCCCGCCCTGTATTCCTTACGATTCCGTAAAAGATCACCAGCATGCATATACTGCTTGGCCTCGGGGAATAGGCGTTCCCAACGTGAGTTCAAGTTTCCGAATGTTTGTTTTAGTTGCAGGGCAACTGGTTCATCGGATGTAGCTATCAGGAAAGTCACTGTATCTGAAAGTTGTTGGTGTTTGTCCTTCCAGACGCTTATGTCTTGGAAAAATTCCATCTTCTCCTCCTCTGGTAGTCTTAGTGCTGGTTCTGCACGATTCAACCAAGCTGCGAATTCATCCGATAAAAGATTCCATCTACGCCAATAGGCCACGACTTCTTCCAGCATACTTTGGACGCAGCGCAGGTCCATTGACACACTCTTCCACTTTTCACTAGTTTCTCGCATGAATCGATCTATATTTAGGCTCTCTTCTTGATCTGCAAGAAATAGGGATGATGCGTTTTATAAAAAGGCTATGCAGTAAAATGTAAAATTCAAAGTAAATATGTTACTCACCAACATCACCTTCGCTCTTGTAGTCCTCGACGATCTGTTGCATATCCAAGTAGGCTTTTTGGAACTCTTGGAAGATCCGGTTGCGGGAGACAAAGTTTCGATACTGTTCTAGCATCTGGTGCACTTTTTCCTCGGTGCCATACTTGACGCTCCAGCCTTTGAGCTTTGTCTCAACTAAGAATAGGAAGACAATCAGGCAGCACTTATGCTCAAGGAACTTTAATCTAATTCTGCGTTTTGCTGCACGATCTGGTAAACTATCGAGGCGCGCAGCCATGTCACTGAGTTGTCTGACTGGCACTTGCGAGGCTAATGGAGAGTTTCTTGCTGCCTGGAATCTTTCTGTTATTGTCGCCATGTCCAAGAAGAACTTCTTGTGATCTTCGAGTTTATTCGAAATTATATTTGCTGTTTCCTCCGTCATTTCATCTGGGATATCGCCGTCTGAAGTCACTAGGGCTTCGGCGCGAGCCAGCCACCTTCCAATTTCGCCGAGTTCACCCGGTAGTGCAGAGTCCAGGTGCCATAACCAGTGACTCATCTACGAAAACGAATTTTTCAAGCATGCAACTAACGATTCTTGGTGATTATTTCGAATATATTGTGTCTCACCAGCACATCAAATGTTTTCCATAGGTTTTGTATGTGTCTCCAGGATTCACGTGTGATGTGCATCGTGCCAGGTGCATCCACGAGGCGTTGTAATTTTTTGTATATCGCTTGGCCCCCGTCAGCATCATTTTTGAAGGCAATGTATTCCTGAAATCAATGGTAATGGCAGTTAAGTATTAATATTTGACTATACTGTGAAAAAATAAATGACTTAAAGAATAGTAGATTTACATCGTAGTTAAGAGGGAAAGCATTGTTTCTATCCCAGTGCTCGAGCTGTCGAACTTTATCAGTGAGCCAAGTAAACAATGCATTGTACTCTTGTTGAACAGAAGCAAAGGAATCCGTAGCCGACGATCCTGGGTCTGGATATTTATGCAAGAACTGTGCTACATAAGTCATAATAGATTTCTCATCAGGTTGTGGCACGTCGACATCCTCGGGATCGAGAAGCCGTGCGATGCCGAGTTCAATTTCAGCCA
The DNA here is from genome assembly GCA_910591665.1 of Ectemnius continuus. Lineage (NCBI taxonomy): Eukaryota > Metazoa > Arthropoda > Insecta > Hymenoptera > Crabronidae > Ectemnius > Ectemnius continuus. Next base: position 2,592,956 of record OU342866.1, read on the forward strand.
CCTGGAAGGCTGTCTCTAATCGAGCTTTGTTTGACGCCTCTCTCATGGCAGCGATGTTCACCAAATTTGTTTTGATGGCGTCGATAATACCCAGGAAGGCGTTGCCGTCTCGCCAGCTCTCGCCAAAATCCCGAACCCTGATTCCCAAGTCCCTGAGAGCCATAAATGTTGAATGAATTCATAAATAAGTCATTGTGTATGCTTGGTCGTGAATGGTGGAGGTCAGAATCATTGATTACTAACTTTGGCATGGCATTGGTGACCCATTGTAGTAAAGTCTTCCTGGCGCCCTGTTTCCATTTCTCACTGCTGATTCGTCTTCGTTCACTGGCAGCTGATCCCTGAGTGCTCAGACTTTCCAAACTGCTTTGGCTGCCCCACGTCTGTCCAAGATATTCCAGTGCTCTCGTGTTCTCTTCGATCTAGAAAGAGTAATCCCACGATATATTGATCTGGGATAGATAAGTCAGTAGGAAATCTCTTTTGGAGAGTCAGTTAACTCGAACAAGTCTAGCGTGTGTTCTAGGGGTGATGCGTAGGGGCATGCAGGTGCGTGCTTCCATAGATCCCGAGAGGGCTTTCAATCTCCTCTTGCTCCTCTACGTCTCTCTTACTTTGCAGATTGTTAGCTACTCACCCTCCTTCGATCCTTCGATCGTAGCTTGTTTTGTTGGAATAAATACGGTTAGCGTAATGCCTGGTACAAGTCTTTACTGAGAACGAGGACTAATTCCAGCGGGAACGCTGTCGCCGCGTTGCTAATTGCTTTTAACCCTCATCTTTTTCACTAGTTCAATTTTGTTATCATACAATATTCATTCTATTTTTATCTCATCACAATTAAGACATTGAAAGAAAGAAGAGATGAGGGCTAAAGATGCAATGGACATTGACGCTTAAGTACTAGCGAGTGCATTACATATTCCGAGCTTCAATTCATTCGTTCCATTAGCATAATTATGCGAGACCGATTCGGCGGCGAACAAAGAGGCAATCTCGAATTGCAAATTAATCCCCGCTACGAAAGGTAAACGGTGAATAATGTAAGGGTGCCACTGCGCGAGCGCAGTCTTTAGATACTTCGACGAGTTACGTGGTACGAGCATCAAAGTCTAAGCCTCTACCGCATTCTACGTATGATTGTGCTTTCTTGCGTACTTTATCAGAGAGGATTTCCTCCCTTCCAAAAGAGAAGCCATACCTGGAAGTACAGGATGATTGTCCATATCAATCCTAGGACCACTGGTGGTCGTCCGTCCACGAAATCCGATGAGTTGATGTTCACTAGTTTGATCTAGGAAATTGAAAAATATGTAGGGATATTGGAATATCGAAACTTAGAAAAATATGAGAAACTCACTTTCTTGCTCTGCAAGAATTGTAATGCAGTATTGGCGTTACTGAGGAAATGTGGCCTCTTCAGATTGCGGCCCCTTTCGACAGGCTGCAAAGAGTGGAATCGATATGAGTTTGAAGTCCGATAGATTTAATCCGAGCCATCAAGAAATCTGTGCGTCACGCGGCTGTTTATGAAAGGCTTACCAGCTTTTCGCCAGAAAGGACTTCGAGCAATGCGAGGAGCCTAGTGCCGTCCTTCAAGTCTTCGATCAAGTCGTCCACTCTGAGTGGTGGTATTCGCTGAACAAGAAAAATTCCATCCCCTTCGTTGGTACATTTCATTGCACACAACTCTTACTTAATTACTCCGAACTCTCGTTTAATAATTATCCTTCAGGCAAATTATTGTATAATTGTCGTGAGATGGAAAGAAATGCAGGGGGAAAAAAATGTACGAAAAGAATTCTTCTGATACTTGACAGAAAAAGTACTGACATAATGATTGCTCAATCTTCCAGTCTAATTGCGAGAAATGGAGAGCCGATATCGTGCTTGCTGATCGATTCCTGTCATAACTAACCGAGACTGCCTATCAAAGTTTCGAAGTATGTAACCGGAAGTGCGGAGTAGGAGAGGGTTCTAGGGAGCTGAGGAGCCAGGCACGAGTTGCTTGGGCGCACGAGCCTTGACTCTCGTGATCGCAGCTCATTTCACGGATCCCTTATTAAGCAGGTCATTTATTGCCAAGAAAGAGGAACAGTCCTGTGTACCCTCGTACACTTCCTCCAACTTTAACAACTTCGTACACCAACTGATTAATGAATTATTCATGACAATTTCACCTACCTTCGACAAGTAGGAATTAATCCAATTAACAAATGTTTTCTTCTGCACACGTTCTTGTTCGTCTGAAACAAACAAATGGCAAGATTGTTAAATTCAAACAATAAATAAATCCTCTGAAAAATCATTAAAATTGCACAGCAGAATTCAAATGCATCGCACTTGTGCATACATTTTCATTGCATCGGAACTCTTAAATGATGTTCCCTTCAGACTGGTTTTGGGTTCGCTTTTACGTAACTGGCTATCATCCAGCTGGATCAGTCACGTATTATGGAAGAGGAAGAAAGAAGAGATGAAGAGTTAGGTCGGGTTAGGTAGCCTGAGCGGTGCAGCAGTTATGAAGTTCAGGTGTCTGCCACGTGCGACCTCGCGGCAAAGAGGAAATGATGTAAAAAAGAAAAGGGAGGAAGACAACATTGCCGGCGTCGAAATGAAACGGCGGCGTCGGCGGTGGCGGCGGCGCTCATTTAGCGTGTCGGTTATTTATACGGATGACGGTAGCAGCGCCGAGTTGCCGATCCAGCGGTGTTCTCGACCCGCTTCCCCTGAGGTCTGTGAGGTCTGGCGATCACCAGTCGAGGCGAGTTCCTCGCCGCAATAAATCCTAGCGACCTGCCAAATCCCAAGGCTTCCAAACGGATGACAACTCGGCCGAGTTAAAAATACGGGCAAAACATGTACCCACCGCCACCGATCCTTCCGAGAAAACTGCCTATACGAAATATCCACGCTATATTTTCCATTTTTAATTCCTCTTACTTAAAACAGTTGCTGTAATCATTTCAATCTTATAGAGTCAAGGGAAAATCCAAGTGAAAGTGATTCTCGAATTTTAATAATAGAATCTTCAATTAATCAAAGATTAAATAAATAGGAGAGTGTTTTACAATCGCTCCAACTTGTCAGTAATAAATCAAGTCAGCCACTGTTTCTCTGAATGCGTGAATCAATAACCGATGCCAATAATTGGCTAATGGACGACAAATCCACTTCAGCCGTTAATCAATACTTCGTCTAATGCATCCGGAAATAATATATCCGTTTGAAGGCAGCAATCATCGTAATTGCAGGTTTGGATAATGAGCCTCTGAAAGAGGCGCCATGTGATTCTGAATAGTGGCCTGTCTTTCTAACCACTTCACTGATGTAGAACGTCTCTATTACTTTGTCAGTGGCTAAATAGGAGTCATTGACAAGCAGGAACCTCGTTTTGGCAACGGAAGGCGGGCAGTAATGAATGGGAGCAGAGCCGTGGCGAACACCAAGCCCACTGCTAAACACATGCGAGGGCCACCAACTTTTTTCGGGGGAGCGAAATAATGAATAGACGCCAAAAAACTTCGAAAATATTACAATTCTCTGCCAGTTTCAATACAACTCCCATCACACTAAATGTTTCATACTTTTTCTCCTGTTAAACGTACTTTCCATCGAACAAATATCATTTCTTCATATATAACTATTAATACTACAGAATTACTATTAAAAATTACATTTCTCATCTATACTCATTTAAAACAGATCATTATCAACAGTGACCGTTGTTTCCTTTAGTCTTTTTTTGTGTATTCGACTGTTCGATCGGCGAAAGGAGTGGAAAGTCGAGCGCATAAGGTCGGCGCACTTATGGATTCGTATTTTTAGCGGGCCGGTCTTTCTGGCCTACACGACGACGATGTCGAAAAAAGAGAAGAGGCGCCAAGGGTGGGGGGGAAGAAGAGAGTGTGTGTGTGTGAGTGGGAAAGGGAGAGAGAGAGCGAGAAGTGGGACAAATTCTCGTGGATATGAGCTCATATGCCCGATCGAGAATCGAGAGCCTCCTGCCGATCGCGCGTCTTCTCCCCTCCCCACCGCCCCAACTTCGCACTTTTCCCTCGCCGGCTGATCGGCCAAATTTTACGTAATCCCTTCTGGGAAACTTTGCCGTTTAATCGCCTGATTGGCTCCTCGTTCTCGGCTGCCCTCGAGACAACAATTAAGGGTTGCGTAACTGCAGCCGCCGTAGGACGACAGACGCCACCACCGATCGCGTCTACAATTATTGCAAGTTGCTCTTTTTACAAGCTTTCAAGTCGAACGAGACTTTGAAATATTTCTATACGAAAGATATCGAATGTTTTAGATTTAAAGAAAAATATAAGTTCGATTTTAATACCCTTTTTTGCTGTGTATTGTTTTTTATTTTGTTTGTGATTATTGTTGATTGTAATTGGCAGAAATATTTTGTATTGTTGAACGATTCTTTTCGCCCTCTGTTGTATTAGTTGTTCCCACGTGAAAGGGGATCCAGAAACGGCGCAACATTTTCCCTGCTCATAACGCATATTAAATTCAGCCCTGGTGAGACACGCACGCGATACCCGTGACGAATCTAGGATTTCGTCGAGCTCATCGAATCGCCATGCATTTCTTTGCCGCGCTCTCGTATCAATTATACACGTGTATTGTACACGATGATCAGTTTGCCTTGGAGCACAAGAATTTCTTTGGATTTAAAAAGAAATTGTCTAAATAAATGAATGGAAAGTTAATAAAATTTAAATAAATATAAATATCTTATAGGATATAAAAAAGTAGAACAGTACTGTTAGAAATGATTATTCCTGAGTCTAATAATTTATTGATTGGATGGGTCAATAGAATTACTGCTTCTATCAGACTAACTTAAGATTGAAGGGCATGCTTTAGACAGAGAAACAACGTTCTCGGTCACATCACTCTCCATTAGGGTTCTCTCGAGGATGTGGCCGTATGTGAGATTGTTTCTGTTAATTACCAAGCAGTCGGCGTTGCGGGCCGATGTGAGGCAAGCTCGCATGTTTCTGCTGTGTGCGCGGCTCGCTTGTCAAACAAGTTGGAGGAATTGCGGCATGCGAGAAAACCGCGCCGCTCGAAACTCCGAGAAATCCTCGAATGCGCCAACAACCAAGTTGAGCTGCTTCGCTCCGTTCCCGTTTCCTGCGCTCGATCGGCAGCGTCATTCACGCGCGCGCATAAATCGGCAATAAATTCATTGGAGAGACAGCTCGATCGGGGAAGCCATGCTAGATGATGCCGGCAGCCTTCTTACGTCGGCCTCATTCAACATTCAACCCACAATCTATTTTCAACTGCAATCGAAGCACTTCGAGAGCCCGTACTTTTTATTATCGTTAAATATCTCCTCGGGCTGTGGGTCATTTTATTTAGAATCCAATCAATCATTTCTTTGATCAATAAGAGACGAGATAAATAAAAGACTCCGGTAAATAATAGAGAATAATAAAAATACGTTTTGTTTTTTAATTGAATAATAATTTAAAATTTAGAAATCTAAGTGAGAAGAAAGGATAATAGAAATTAATGACAGGAACGTATTATATTCGACCTCGTTTTGCTCGCATCAGAATTCTAGTCAACAAAAGGATATCCTCGGAAGGTTGAACTGAGATTCCAAGTGCGTCGGTACACTGAAGGATTGAAGGTAAAGCCGACAGTGTTAGGTAATAGTGTGCAGGATCGCTGGCGTATCCGTGATTGCGAGTTAGCTCATATCATGTGTCAGGTGCCCGAGGATAATCTTCCTGCCAAGTTCCCCCTCAAGTTCGCCCCTTATGTCTAATGTTTCATGGTCTAAGTCTAAGCGGTTCGCTGGATTTCCGAGAGCAGGTGATTCAGCCTCGCTTGTAATTGCTCGGCTTTAGATGCCAGTAAGACTAATGATTTCATGTCTGTTTACGGATCGAATATGTGCAACCAATCCTTATGGAGGATCAAGATTTTTTTACCTCTTTAATCTGACGTATGAAATAAAAATAAATAGGATAAAAATCTCGATGTAAACACGAGTGGGAAGACTTGGAAATAAAATCGTGAAATTCTCTCTTTTCTCGAATGAGATTATTTGCAAATTAAATAACACTGGTGTCCCAGGTGTTCGTGTAGGATTCTTCCATCGGTTTCAGAGATTCGCACAGCCACTGGTGCAACTATCTATCGATCGACCCAATTCAATTGGCAGGTCTCGAACCTCCTCTCCTCCAGGAGCTCATCCTTCCTCGTTAAGATTCCGCCTACCGAGCGACTCTACAAGCCGAGACAATGCGTCCAAAGGGTGGAGAAGGTACAACTATATCGGCGAGAGGAGGCGGAGAAGAGGATCGAGTGCGGCAGAATGCCCGACAGATTGGAACGCCGAGCTCCGGAATTCGAAAGACATAAACCTGTCTCTGAGACACCGGCAGCACATGGAATCCCAGGGAACAGAAACGATGTAGAAGAGTCCGCATGCTTGCAGAATCAGGAAGAGTATTACATAACGAAATCTCTCGTCGTCTCCAAGATTCCTTTGCGTATTATTACTTACAACTGTTATTTCACTTTCTATTTTAATCAAATTTCTCTCTGCCATATTAATTCCTGATAGAGGACTGAAAAATATATTTACAAAAGTATTCTATAGGAATTTAAAGTTGTTCAGAAAGATAGTAGAAGAAATTCTAGTTCGAGGGAAAGAGAACGTAAGAATTGGGATGATTTAGGGTGGAGGAAGTGATATGTGAAAGCATAGGGCGATCCGGGGAGTCTAGAACCAGCTAAAAATAGTATAAATGGGTAGAAAGGAGGAGGAGGAAGGGGATCGAGGTCGGAATAGATTAGGGCCGCGGTGGGCAGACGCTGTCGCAGACAGTAGAATTAGCCTGAGGGAACCCGGCCGAGCCGCGCAGTAGAAAAGGTGCAGTTGTTGCCGAAAGGCGAAGGTTCAATAGTAGAAAGAAGTGGGGAACACGGACGGACCGGCTGATTGAAAATAGAGGAGCGTGTCGACCTCTGCGAAGAATTTCAAGACGCACGTGTCAACTGCGACTTTAAAAGACTCTTCGCACTACTCTGTTTATCAACGACCAATAAGAATTACCACTCTAATTGCCAGTTAATTGAACCGACTTGCATTCATTCCTACTATTCCATTAATCCAATTCAAGTAACTCGATTTAAAGTGAAATGGAAGAGTGTCGCCGCCAGCTGGAAGTTGTGCGAGGATTGCCAGTTAACTGAACCGACTTGCATTCATGTAATTCCAGTAAGGGGAATGAGGTCTCGCACGGGATAGAGATGGAGAGTAGAAATTCGCAGGGCTGCGAGAGAAAGGGAAGAGTAGCTGGGAGTATAGTAAAAGATAGGCGAGCTAGAGAGGCGGAGAGAGAGAGAGAGAGAGGGAGGCCTAGGCTTGCTAGAGGTCTCGGGGAAGGCGAGCACAGTTGGGCAGCCTTGAACTGACGCCCGATAACGTCATCGTTTACTATTAGTACGAGTTACCACATTACGCTCGCTACACGTTCGTTACACGTACGACGTAGCGCGGCTTGCCTGCTAACTGAGAGATTTCCAGTCGCGACACAACTACTCGATCGCTTTCCCGTTGCTGACCTGCGCAAAACTATTATTTTCCACTTGCCTAAAGTCGTTACTTCACTCGCCACTCATTTCATCTTCGTTAGATGCTTCAATCATTTTTTCAAACCTATTTTCGAGTGTTTGCATTTCGTGACTCACTTTTGATAGCTCTGCAAATAGCACCGAGGACTTTGTTTATTTTATTCATCGTGTACTCCTCGTTTCTTGTTTACCTTTGAATTTTATTTACTCGAAGTTGAGCAGTTAAATTATTATTAACGAAGGAAATAATAGTGGGAGAGCATTTAAAGTTATCTACTTTAAGTGACTCAAGGTATTCCGCGAGGGACGAACTAAATAAGCGGTGAATAACAAAGTGGTGTAAAACTTGGGGCTGATGTAATGTTTACAAATAAGCGGTGCACAATATGAGGCGAGGGCGTCCAGTGTTTAATTATTCGAAGGCCGAAATTATGTTAACAAATGTTTTCCCGCGTCTGTCAGGGTATTACAGTGAATGATGTAACGATTTAATAACTGCGGACCACCAGTCCCGCCTGTCCTTGACCCCACTCTCACTTCCACGCTTTCTTGCCACGATGATATTCCTCCGATCCCCGGAGACAGTCTGTATCCTACTTATACAGGCTCATCCAAAAATTCTCTCTACTCTTTTTCTTTAATTCGAGTTCATTAGACTATATTAAAATTATCTAATCATCAATTTATTATCAGAAAGCAGAAGAAAAAAGGATAAATAATAAAATAAAATTAACCTAGCATTAGAACTGTGATAAAATTGAAAAGAAAAATATTGCTGACTTTATGATTGATCATTTTCAAAACACACTCATCCCTGAATCATCCTCTATTATTTACACAATACCAAGATCGCGTATTCATCGTGGTACCATTAAGCAAATCAGTCTCGGTCTGTAAAGTGGGGCAGAAATCATGCCAGTGGAAGAAATCAATGCAACGGGAGTGATTGAGTCGGCGGATCAATCAGTCGGGCGGCTGCAATAAAAGTGCAGTTATCGGCGAAGAGTGCGATAGTGGATATTCGAAAAATCCGGCGAGATAGCGGCGGCGTCACAATCTTTGAAAGGAACTGTTGCTTCTTGTTGGTGAAGTTCAGAAGGCGAGAGAGATCAGATGAGCGACGGTCTCGGTGTCATCCGAAGCCGGCTGAAAAAGTTGCGGTCGCGTTGGATCGAGTCACCATTAGCACCGGGTGCAAACGGGTGTTTCCCTTTATACGTCATTGGTCATTATCGCGCGCTCCTAGCCGACTTTTCGTTTGTTTTTGAAAGGTCGCTGGGTTCGTTGCCCCTGGCGCCGCCGCGCGCTTTCCTAACCACTCATTTCTAGATCTATTTCATGCCTTCTCTATTAGATTGGAAGATTCTCTTTTTGGAATCATCATAAATGAATTATGATTATTGCAAATTTAGTATAGGAAATTCATGATTCAAATGAAATAACGTACGGAAATGTACACCTGGGATCGAACAGTATTGTTAATATCGATTTGGCATGACTCCGTTGCACTCCGACGCTTCCAACAAAAGTGTTCACGCGAACCGGTTGACATTTCCGAAACTGGAAAGTGCTAAGGTTGAATGCTTCCCTCGCACGAATAAAGTTACCATCCACTGTGCGCGTACAGTTGGCCTCAAAAGTTCCGACCACCCTTGAGAGGGATAAAAGGGGTGGCGAAAATAAACTGTTAATTGTTAAGGCGATTTCTCAAGTTGGCCGAATATTTTTATTATTGATTCTACATTGAATCGAGTTTACTTTCGATGGGCTATTGAAAAAATCGTTCGGATTTGTTGATTTCTCACGCGAAATCCCACGTATCCTCCGAGTTCTCGAGTAAACGACCATGGCCGTGAGAACACGATGTCGTAACCGGTGTTTCCCACTTTAGATTTATCCCACGTTCGCCGCTCACCGAGACGTAGGCAGAGCGTAATTATTGAACTACTACTATCTGTACGCTCGCCGCAAGCATCCAATCTAGAACGCCTATCGTCTCTCCAGGTGTAAACTTTCACGTGTCGTTAACTTCAAGCAGAGATTATTCAAATCGGTATGAAGTACATAAAAATATAATGATCGATCTTTTAAATTGAATCAGTTGTTTTTAGTTGCCACTTATAAACTCGAAAAAAATAGCTCAGTACTCGGAATAATTCATTGTAATCTACTGTTGTTCTCGGTATAGTTAAGTTTGTCAATAAAACTCTAGTTAGAAAGAGAATATGTGAGTCACATGTATGTCAAGTTCTATCAGATATCCAATGACGAATCTGATAAGGAAGCTGCAAATCCCATGATAGGGAAGGCTAGATTCCCAACAGGCATTCTCTAATGCGAATCTCTCTTTTCCGAGCGACTGGAACTGACCGAGTATTGCGCAGGACGAGACGTCCCTTGCTCCTTTAACCTATCGTGCCTCAGGACGATTTAACGATTCCCAAGTGCATCGTAATCGCAAGGAATTTCGGAGAATTTCATCGTGCGCTACTTGTCAGTTGCAAACCGCTATTGATCGTGAATGTCTGTCTACGTAAGTGGTAGTGCTTCAGCGCTGACAGACTAGTAGGATGACTTTTGGCGTCTGCATTGTAACGAGATAATGCAAACTCAATTTGCAGAAAGGAGATCGCACTGTCTTTTCATTTTGCAAAAGCCTGTGTTAGACATTTTTCCGTGCGAGATCGTTGATAGATAAGTTGGGAATTCTTTCCTGCGACGTTCATTAATATGATCATTAAATGATCGTGCGTTAGAGTAATTACTTGGATCCAGACAGGCCAAGTATTGGCGCCTCGCGTCGACATTGAACTTCAGATAAGGCGTTTATCTAACGAATCTTAGTTCCGAGAGACAATAGTCATTTTCTACTATGATACTTGCTACGATTTACATTTTTATTTTAGAATCAAATTAAATGGGGTATGTTTATAAATTCCTTAGACGATAAAATAGAATTTTTAATCCTGAGTGTGTGTTGTAATGATATATAAATAAAAAGAAGAATGTTTAGGGTGTTGGATTATTTCTCTTGTATTTCGAAGGTGACGTTCAAGGAGAATATCAAAGGAAATTTCCACTGCCATTCCCAAGGACATTTCCATCCCCTGGCGAGTGAGCAATCAGTACCTTTGATCTCGGCGATGTGTGCGTCGTACTCGTTCCTGCTGCGCACAGAGTCGATCCTAGCAGCAACATTCTGGAAGCTCCGATTGTGATATTCGGCATACCACTCGGAGGGGCTGCGCTCGTCCACTCCTTGCTGAGGGCTCTCAACCCTCCTCTGAGAGGTGGAGAAGCTTTCCTCAGTGGGATACCTTGTGAACGAACTCACAGAACTTGACTTGCTACCATGACTCTGCAGGGTATAACACTGACTCTGATAGGCCGAGTCTTCGAGGGCGTGTTCGTCGCTGGGTGTCCTGCTGGACTCAGTCAGCATCCGCTGACTCGAACTCCCAAATTCCCTTATACTTTTCCTGACAGTGATCTTCTCGAACTTTACCAATTTCGCCCCGTTCAATTCCCCCTCTTCGACCAGTCGTTCGAAGCTCTCCTCGAAGGAGGAATTACTACCCCTGGACGAAGGCCTTGCTTGGCCACCTTGAAGGAATCCTGAGCCGACCACTCTCTCATGATAGAATCCTTCGGAGCCAGGACTATTTAAAGCAGGACTCCGATTGCCAGCGGAGACCTGCTCGAAGAAGCTGACTCGGTCTCGGAGCCGGGCGCCACGTGGTGCTCCGGGACTCCCTGTGCTGGCTCTGCTGCCGGTGGGGCTGCCGGCATCAGGCGGCGTTGTTGGGTTCTTCGGCATCCTCTTGGTTATCGAGGAGTGACACCCTCGCACGCACGAACTATCGCTCGATCCTTCCTCCAGGACATGCCGGCTCCCTCACCCTGGACACTCACCCTGAGACCCCTCCTGTTTCCGGTTCCCGAGGAGCTGGAATCGATACTTCACGCTCGAACTCCTCGGTGACACCTGTTCTCCGCACACCACACCCTTCCCACTTCGGGCATCCACACTGCCCCCGGCACACTTACGATTATCACTGATTCTTTCCTATGATTGTCAATACTTTGATCCAGTTGTTCCTTGGCTGGTACACCTTTCTGAGTTAGGGATTCGCGTTCCAGGGTTTTAGTTATCGTTCTGTGGTAGCAGGCCGCTCGCAAAATGCATTCCGGCCGAGCACGACGGCCGCCGGTTCGATACTGGAGTCTCTCGTTCCCGACCTCTCGGAACCTCTCGGTACTCTCCACCTCGTGCCGCCATGCCACACACAAACACACACCTACACTCCCCCTCTCACCCACACCCTCTCCTCCTCATCCTCCTCCTCCTCCTCCCTCCTCCAGTCAGTAAGAGCGATAGTACCGAGTGACAGTACTCGTGCTGCTATTTGCCGGATCCCCACACACAATACTCTCGTCGCTCTCGTCTTTGATGATTGCGAGACGTGTGCTTACCGGTTCCCCGCGATCATCACTCGATGACTGAAGTCGATGCCGGCGGGAATTATTGCCAGAAGGATTTCGGAGTGCTTAGAACCTTCCTTCGACTGGAGGCGGTCCGATCGATCCTGTTATCCTGCGTCCTTTTCCTCGCGATTATATTGAATCACCCGCTGCTTCCCGATGACACTTGCGCCATCGAATTATTAGTTGATTCTTATTGCCGTAGAAGTAATTTTATGGAATCATTGTTGGGTGTGTGAATGAACTTGTTGGAGTTGGGTTGAATGATGTTTAAAATTGTGACGGTGGGGAGGTGTTTGTTTTCTTGGAAATCGTGGATCAGTGGAATTTCGATGTACTAATTGGGTATTGTCGTAAATGTGTGGATTATAAATGATGGTATATTATATTCGCATTAGAGTGTCTGTTATCGTGAACGACGAGTCGTTATCGGGATATTATCATGACGTAATTTATACTTGGCTGAGATAATCGTGCAGGCAATAAGTTGAGAGTAGCATCGATTTCGTTATCCCTGCTGACGCATTACTGCTTTCGTGAATGAAATTTGACGCCTCCCACTGACTCACGTGCCAACTTCTAACCGACGATTTCTCCGAAATAATTCAACCCTTTTAGATCCGACACAAATAAAATTAGAGGAATAGTTCTCGAAGTGCAAAGATTTTAGAACGTCATTAAGTTACTTAAATAAATTAAGTTCTGGGATTGGGAATATTAAGGAATGCCGGAAGTGGGAGATCCACTTTCTCGGCAAAAAGTCAATGGCGGTCAATTGTGAAGGAGTGCGCGGCAGGTGCTCGTCAGATCTATTTATAAATCGTGGAAGAGAAGCGCGCGCTCTTCTGTTATAGCTTGTATGTATGTATATTAACTCCTGTTTTCTATCTGTAAAATTGCAAAGTTTTTCTGACGTTTCTGAATTCACCAGAAATCCATTGTCGAAGTGTGAAAAAAGGTAGAAAACAAAGAATCTGTGGCAGAAAAGCCGGAATTGTATCGAAAACAGGTGGAAAAGACGACCTGAATAAGCAACTTGGCTCTAATTTCGACGGTTTTTGCTATGTTTTTCAATCTTCCCGACCTTTCCCAGGGCTGAAACTTTGTAGAAAGTGTTTGTTTGCATCGAGGAGAAAGTAGAAAAAATTCCAGAGCCCTAGCTCAAAATTCATTTTTTCGCAAATTTTTTAAGGCATACCCCTTCAAAAATTTTCGATTTTTCGAAGGTTCTGGGACCGGGACGAACGCTTGATTTTTCGATTGCTCGTGTCTTAAAACGGAAAAAAAACATAAATGTTGTGGGGGAAATGCCGGAATTCTACCTAAAACAGGTGGAAAACCGATCTGGAATATTTCATTTCGATGGTTTTCCTCATGTTTTTTTATCTTCCCGAACTTTCCCGGGGCTGAAACTTTGTAGAAAGTGTTTGTTTGCATCGAGGAGAAAGTAGAAAAAATTCCAGAGCCCAAGCTCAAAATTCATTTTTTCGCAAATTTTTTAAGGCATACCCCTTCAAAAATTTTCGATTTTTCGAAGGTTCTGGGACCGGGACGAACGCTTGATTTTTCAATTGCCCGTGCCTCAAAACGGAAAAAAAACATAAATGTTGTGGGGGAAATGCCGGAATTCTACCTAAAACAGGTGGAAAACCGATCTGGAATATTTCATTTCGATGGTTTTCCTCATGTTTTTTTATCTTCCCGACCTTTCCCGGGGCTGAAACTTTGTAGAAAGTGTTTTTTTGCATCGAGGAGAATGTAGAAAAAATTCCAGAGCCCAAGCTCAAAATTCATTTTTTCGCAAATTTTTTAAGGCATACCCCTTCAAAAATTTTCGATTTTTCGAAGGTTCTGGGACCGGGACGAACGCTTGATTTTTCAATTGCCCGTGCCTCAAAACGGAAAAAAAACATAAATGTTGTGGGGGAAATGCCGGAATTCCACCTAAAACACGTGGAAAACCGATCTTGAATATTTCATTTCAATGGTTTTCCTTATGTTTTTTTATCTTCCCGGCCTTTCCCGGGGCTGAAACTTGGCGGGGAATGTTTTTTTGCATCGAGGAAAACGTAGAAAAAATTCCAGAGCCCTAGCTCAAAATTCATTTTTTCGCAAATTTTTTAAGGCATACCCCTTCAAAAATTTTCGATTTTTCGAAGGTTCTGGGACCGGGACGAACGCTTGATTTTTCAATTGCCCGTGCCTCAAAACGGAAAAAAAACATAAATGTTGCGGGGGAAATGCCGGAATTCTACCTAAAACACATGGAAAACCGATCTTGAATATTTCATTTCAACAGTTTTTCCCATGTTTTTTTATCTTCCCGACCTTTCCCGGGGCTGAAACTTGGTGGGGAATGTTTTTTTGCATCAAGGAAGAAGTAGTAAAAATTCCAGAGCCCTAGCTCAAAATTCATTTTTTCGCAATGAGTGGTGGCTTCTCATTTATGTGGAATAGTGCTTTGATAGAAATATTACCAAGGTAAAAATGGTGTCATTTAATGCACGGTTCGTGCAGAAATGATATTGAACGGAGAAAGTTTTGTTTGATAGATGTAGTTGGCCTACTGCGTGATTTGTCAATGTCGCCGAGTTTCTTCTTGTTGAAAGTTCATGGGAACCTGGCTCGAAATCCATCGGAGGAAGTCGTGCCTGCACACCCGGATAATAGATTGCCTGACACATTAATTAGTTGTGCGACTTGGTAAATGAATTCACGTTTGCTTCACTGTTAAATGGAAACACGAGATGTGTGAGGCATCGCGTTTTTACTGATGCATTTTCGAGTTATTTTTACTAGAAACATACAGATATATTTCAAGTCAAACATCGTCGAGCGTTCTCGAAAGATCAGTGACGATTTTCAAGAAATAACTGATGCCGAGTAAGTTATGCAACTTATTTTCCAATGGAAATACACAGGCAGCAAGTCGTAAAGGATCCAGTTTCTTAAGTAACTGACCGCACCCAAGTTAATAACTATCGCTTGCTAATTGCTAGTTTTCGTCTGTTACGCAGCAATCTATCCTGTCGTTAATAACTTAATAATTAGCCAGAAGAATTAGCTTGTTTCGAAAATTGGCATGTCTATATCAGCTCACAATGTAACGCAACATCATTGCATTCCTATTCTTAGCATAGAGCAACACTCCTGTCGATGACTGCGTTCATTCCGATTTACCGAAATATCACCAGTGTCATCTGTGTATACTCATCCCACGCACTGATATCAGTCGAGGCAAACACGAATGAGTTCTTGGCAGGAGTGGCGCGAAGCAATCATTTTTGATTTGTGAAATGAGCACCTGTCGGCGCCAAGCTGTATTCTGAATCGAGTTGAAGTCATCGACTGAAACGAACTGCAGCGGGGATATCACTTACTTTGCAGTTGGTGGATGGTCGCTTGGTACTCGGCGAGTTTCTCGTCGACGTAGTCTTGGCTTTGGTTGGCGATGATCTCCGCGGTACTTGGTCCGCTGGATTCCTCGTCGACTTGCGAGTGGTCCAGCGGGACGCCGACGTATTCGTACTCGCCGGGTCTGTACGAGCCGATCATGTACTCAGCTGGTCCACTGGGCAAGGGCGATGATGTGCCACTTTCGACTGAGCTCTGAAAATCACCAATTAACCACGTGCAACATAGAAAAACTGTCATACGAAACATTTAATTTTAAAGAACGTTTCTGCAGGTTATAATATTTTATCCTATCGAAACAACCTAATTAAAAAAGCGAGTGAATATTTAAATTAGTCTTTTTACGCGCAACATTTTGTATATGCATGAGTAAAATTAATTCTGACGGCAACTGAATCGTTAATTCATTTCTGCGAGCTACGTAATATGTTGTTGGAGGCATTGATTGATCGAACACTTTAATATCGCAAACTATTCAACTTAAACTCTCAATAATTCATAAAGTTAGCCAACAAGTCGTTGAATACTGCGAGCGAAAACCGTTGCAAATGCCACCGGGTACGTTGTACCGGGTTATTAAATAATCGGGAGTGCGTTCACACCTGGCACGAATAGCCGGCTGCAGAAATTCGGCGAGGGGACTTAAAACGTGGCCTACATTTAGTTTGGCTGCCTGCGTGCCGACTTTAAAGCGATCTTCCCTTCAGCAAAGAGTTATTAGCCCCACAATAAACTATTCTAATATTTATTTCAGAAGATATTTGCAATCTATTATTCTCTAAATAAAATTATTATTGATGTACATCCCCAAATAATACAATAAGTAATTTATATAAACTGACTGGCATTTAAAAAATACAATTACTGTTAGTTAATCCTAGAGTAACTGATTTCCAATTAATTTCCTGTAGGAAAATATCTTCCCTTGGACAAATAATTATTACCGCGGCATTAAACTACTCTAATATTTATTATAGAGAATATTTGCAATCTATTACTCACTAAATTGAATTAATATTAATGTACATCTAATAAATGGACTACCATTTTGATGTTTAATTAATTCCCTGTCAATTGAAATAAGGGATGAAATAATTCATACCTGTGTGGGGATGAAAGGTCTTGGTTGGCTGGTGAGGGGGATGGGCGAGGGCCATCGAGGCCTCGGGCACTGAATGTAGGCGGAAGGTGGGCCTCCAAAAACCGGTGACATTCCAGGGGAAATGGGCATGCCAATGGGCACGGGACTCATTGGATGCATGGCGCCGGGGTAGCTCATCGGCGACATTGGATGAGCATGATGGACCGGCGTCGGTGGGCCTCTTGGGCGCGGCGAGCTCGAGGGTGTGAACGGCGAGGCCGTCCTGTACTGGCTCGGCCGGCTTCCGGTCCAGCCACCCCCGGCGCCGGGCCCCGGCTTGCCGTGCTTCGACGGCGGCTGCGACATGTCCTCGCTACTTTCTACTGACTGACCGTGTCCTGCCTTGGCTGGCTTGCATCGCTGTAACATATAATTGTCATTCTAAAATCATTGAATCATTGAATTTTATTGGAATTATTTTATTATCTTATCGCGATTGAAAGTGTAATGTTAAATATTAGTAATAAAGATGCAGTTAGGATTGTACGTGATTATATTGGGTTTGTAAGAAAAGTTGGAGCTGCAGAGATTAAAAAAGTTCGGCAGAGCACAGAGAGCATTGAGCATCTGTGAACAGCTGTTCGAAAGTATCATCCCAGAACGCGCCCTTAATTCCAGTTCCTCTGAAGTCGAACGGCTTCTTTGAAGTAAAAGTGAAAAGACTCCCTTCAAGTAAAGCTCGCCGAGTTTTAATTAACCCTCGCTCACCAGTGCAATTATAGCTAGTAAATAGGAGTCTGTTGGGGGCTCATATGAGTTTCGTTACTTAATTAGAAAGGAGTTCAACGAGGCTCGATAAGAAAGTGCGCGACGTGAAAAGAAATTCGGGAAGGAAGAACGAAGCAAACGAGCTCTGGGTCGAGCAGTGGCAGTGAGTGTCTATCTGGGCGGATTCGAGTGGGCATTGGTCCAAAAATTTCTCGAAATAGGCGCTTAGATAGTCCGCCCTTACGCTTCGACCCAACACTAGTAGATTAGACATCGAACAATGTATGAGACCCCGGAACTCGGAGACGTGTCCTATCGTTACCACCGTTTCGGACAATCCGATCTCTCTTTCCCTCCCTCGCCGTCTATCTTTCCCACTCTCTAAGGAGGCGGACCATCGTTCTGTTAGAGCGGACCGTTTAATTCGAGTCGGAGATGCGCTAGATTTCGCCGAATCTGGGCTAGCAACGCTCGCACTTTGCCACGTACAATTGACTCACGTTTAGTAGGAAAATTTTGATAAGTCTTTGTTATTTTTTCGGGGAACCAAATAAAATTAATTATAAGTCAATGTTAGGGTACTTATATTGCGATGAATTACTGCTACACATGTGTATTTTATATTGTTTGTTAATATATTAATGTTCATTTATTAGTTCGGGGCAGTTCTTCCTCGAAAAAAATACTCTGGTAAATATTGAACAATAGACAGGTGTGTCTGCGGCAAACACACATCCGCATAGCGGAAATCTGTCAGCTGCAATGCGGTAAAGACGCTCCAGCATCCGATCTGTTGCGTCTGCGACTCTAATCTTTATCGAGCATCCAATAATCTCGCTTGAATAATCCCTGGTGCCAATGAACTCGACTTCAAATCGATTCGGTACGTGAAGCACGAACTTCACGGAAGATTTTTTGAAATGAGAAAGACTCGCGATCGCCGCTGCAAGCTCGAGCAGCTGCTAAGAATAAATTCGTTTACTTCAAGGGGCATTCCACCCTGGCCACCACTGTAAACGATGATTCTTTATTCCTCTCATAAAAAACCGGCCAAGTGTGTGTGTGCGAAATCTTCAAAAGCGTCGAACTTGTAAATCTGTCCTTCTATTTCTGCTTTTTAATACTACCCTGCTTTTGCCACTAACTATTTTAATATTATATTATGCGAATCACTTCCTATTATTTGAAATCAAACCTTGAATAAGATAACTTTATATTCTAATTTCTAATAAATATAAATTCTACCATTTTTAGATATTTTCCAGTACTTGTTTGAATTTGACATTTGATTTATATATACTTCAAGTACAGTTCGTTTAAGTTAAAGTATTATTCACGTGCGAGTTAGAGGGTTAAAATAAATGTTGCTCGATTAAGAGGGGGGGAGTGGAAATCAGCGTGTAATGAATTGTAATTAGTGAAAGCGGGAAATGGGTGCGAGTTGTATAAGGAAGTAGAAGGAAGGTGGGTCGTCGCGGTACACGGGGCAAAGGTCTAAAGGTTTTTGGCTGGATGGCAAGCTAAGACCAGTTAAATATAGCCGGATTTCTATTTCAAAGCGACCAGAGCAGTGCCCACAGACACGTCCGGAACGGCAGGTATATTTGCAATGACTACGTGAGATATTTCAGAAACTGACGTTAACATTAACTGGTCCAATCAGCCTGCCACCACTCGGCCGAATCTCGCTCGCTGGAGTTGCAGCTCCAAAATTCACTCTACCGACACTGACTGTGAAGAATTGCAAATGAGATCTTGCACATTTCATAAACCCTCTGAAATGGGAAAATATTTGGAATCCACGCAAAATAGAATTTCCAGCATTGTCCCTAACACTTTAAATGACAGCACTAATATTTAAAACGATGATTGCTGCATAAAATTCATCTACTCTGTCGTCAATTTTTCTTTAAAACAACCATGGGTTATTTAAATAATGAGAAACAAAGACAAACTTATTCTTAGAATATTAGTTGGTCACGGAAATTCTATGCTTGCTTAGTATAATGGACAGTAAGAGAAACAAAACAAAGGAAAGACAACAAAACTAAGAAAACGGCAAGACAACAAAAGTTTCTAGGAGCAGATGAATCTAGAACTCGGAGCACGCTGACAAGAATCATTGCTGTATTATCTACAGTGAGCCGATGAGGCAGTTAGGGTGCCGCTGGATCCTGGACCTCGGATGCTGCGTCCAAAAATAAGATTACTGCCGAATTGACGAACAGAAATAGTCCGCCCGTGGCGGACGGATGTTGCTGACACAGGTTGCTCACGCACGGCAACCCCATTGGGCAATTACGGTCGTTAAGGGAGTAAAACTGCCGATCGATTGTCGAACCTTGAGACATCGATCGAACTCTCTCAATGTATTTCTTCTCCAATAAATTTCGTTGTGTGAAAATTGAAATTATTCGTGATAATATCAATTCTTAGTTTTGTAAAAATTTTAATACAGTTCGAAATATCGGATTGTAAGGTGTGATAAGTTTAGGATCGGATTTTCCTAATCCTGCACGAAGTTTAATGGCTTTTCGGGAAGTGGCGTTGTTACCACCAACATGTGCCAGAATTAGGAACACGAAGTGAAAGTTGGGAGGCGCGCAAGAGTAATCGCTCCTGGGGTTAAACATCACCTAGACTAATGAGTCCTTCCTGATCAGAGTTCAATAGCTTGAAATTTGGCAGTCTAATTCTACTCGAACTTAAGGCGAAGTCACTCCAAACTCTAATTAATTCTAACTCCGTAATACGTAAATAAATCAAACCCAAATTAAATTTGAATAAAAAAAATTCTTGGGGTGAGTAACATTGTTATTGGTTAATCTAAACATTGGAGAATAAAAGAAACTAGAAACTCACCGTTGAATGGATGAAATTCGAATCCGAAGTCGATGTTCCAGTGAGCGAGGATCGATGATAGGTCTCATCCGAGGCGAGCCACCGAGATTGCACTCGTCTGCTCCGGAGCAGCTAGGAACTTCTCTTCCGGAACGCACCACAGCCACGAGAGCGGCGGCGGAAGGCGAGCTTTGCCGAAATCCAAGAGTCTTTTTCGTTCCGCACTGTCGATGGGACGCGTAGTCGGTCCACGACGAAGCCCACGAAGAGACTGACTGCCAAGATGGCTCATCGGTCCAGCATCCACGCCGCGATGCTCACGGCATTTATATTTAACTTTGCCAGGCTTTCGGCTCTCGAGCTTTTCCCTCTCGATCGGCCCCTCCGTCTTTTCACGGCGCGTCTCCGCCACTCAGTTCTTCCTTCTCCCAGCATCCCAACTTCCTTCTTCTCCCTTTGAACCCTAGATCACACAAAGATCATTGATAAGTACATAGTTAAGGATTACAGGGTGTAAATCTTTTATGTAATAGCGCATCCTGTATGCAAAGACTGTATGTTACTCTAAATGTGGAAAATGGTTCACACAGCATCCACCAAACTTCTTGTTTGCGTTCATTGTTACAGATATAATTTTGTCTGGTTTTTAATTCATTAAATTATTGACATATGATGGATAGGAGATAATTTAAATCCTGATAAAAGGATGCTGTGATGATTATTCTGTTTTTATATCGTAGATAAAATACAACAATTTTATGGGGTTGAGTATAGCATTGTCTGCATTATCAGTGTGACTACAATGCTGGCTTTATAAAGTGGCGCGCTCTATTCACATATAGTATTGAGCGATGAAAGTGAGAGAGCGCTACAGTGGAACTGACGAAATCATCGAGCGCTGGTAATGTGGGTTGTGTATTATATATGTAATCCATGCTGGATAAACAATAAAATTTATTCTCTCTTACTGGTAAATAGACTGTGCTCTGAACTTCAATCGATAGAGTGGCGATCTTTATAGTTTGAACATTTATTTAAATTAGACCGATCCAGACAATGTATTTATATTTGAATGATAAATTTAAAAAGGCAGGAATTTCAGGGCTAAACAATATTAGACATATTTTTCTGGAGAATATAACTGAATTATGTTTATGAATTTAATAGCTCCATAAAAGTTTCGCAATGTGCAATTTTGCCAATATCGTGTATACTTAACAGTGCCATAAATGCGAGGCACAAATGAATTTTATACACTTATTCGTCGAAGGCAGGTACTCCCGGCGAATACTTGGAATTTCATTATTCAGCCACTTTGCCTTATGGCTCTGTCGAATTTTATGTCGCCGAATTTTACGGCAGTTGGGGTCTTTCCCCTGACGAGGTTTATCCACGTAGTAATCTGCCCGTAACCTGCCTGAATGTGTCCTCAACGAAATGAAAAAAAAAAAATTAAGTTGCTCTGGGATCAGGATATCAAGAAGAAGGTTCTCTCGCTGATCCTTCAAAGGGTGCCACGAATTTCAAGGGATTTCTCCATGGATTATGTTGTTGGGGAAGTTTTATCTGACTCCTTTCAAAAGTACAAATGAAAATACTATAATTTTCTATTTAACAGATCTGAAAAAAATAGAAACATGTCTATTACAATTTTTTCAGATTTTATAAATGAAAATATTAGTTGTGGGTATTATAAATAAGTCCATAAAATAGGATGAGAACTCTTAATTATTTGTGATATTCCACGGAGTGATATGTTAGCTTGAGAGACATAATCCCGATGCAGACAGTCGGAAAAAGGCAAGAGAGAGTGGCGTCCTGGGTGGTTTGGGGTTCCGGGTGAGTGAGGGCGCAATGCCACCAGGGGGAATCAAAAGAAAAGAGGGTGGATAGGGGTGAAAGGGAGACGGAGTATTAGAATCCCGTAGCTGCCGCTTCCGAACGAAGAATGATCACCGGCTATTTCGACAATCTATCAGCTTCCCTATTCCTTATCTAGACCACCAAGTCCGATTTTGTCCTACTACAGTTACATGTCGCACCGGTCACTGACTCCCGAGAACTGAATCATCCGGTTCAATTCGATTCACCAAAGTAAAACCGTTCATTTTTATCAAGATGCCATTTTAATATAATTTTCCAATGGCGACTCAATTGCAAATGATTTTTATACATAGCAGTTCTTGATTAATAACGATCCATTCAACGAGCAGCAAAAAAAATCCACGCTACAATTGACAATTAGAGGGATATAAAAAACGGCTGACTTTCTTTCACATTTCTTAGACCGTCAGTAAAATGTCTCGTGAAGGGCGCGCGGGCGCGCGCCGCGCATATATGCAAATATCTTGCATTATGATTACGTTCTTGTCCCTGCATTACTTTTTCTCTGGGCCCGCGCTGAATACTGCTCCCCCGATTATTCTTTCTTACGCGAGATCTGCGGCGAGTTTCTTTCTTCCTTTGTTGCGCCGAGGACAATATCTTGCGGGGCCCAGCCAACGGATAGGAAAAGAGTTGATACGAAACGGCGGCGGCGGTGGTGAGGAGCGCAGATGTATTAATTCCCGAGGAGTGCTTTCAGCGTGCTTTGCATGTATTAACATTTTATGATGCATTCCAGTGTACGCGTGGCCATTTAAAATTTAAATCGCTTGCACAATGGTAACGCGTGACACGGGGATCCGCCCTTACCGTGTTACGATCCTTATTGAAAATGCCTTTTTCTCAACGGCCGCGGCTCCTCCAGCCGGCGCAGCGCCGCGCCGCCTATCCTCTCGCCGGACTAATGCACTCACTCTCTAACCCGATTATTTACAAAATTACACCGACCCACTGTCTGCGCCACTCGAGACTCACACGATCCATCTTTCAAATAGTTTCATAACAGACCCACAAACCACACCATGCAATTATTATTTTATTGTCAAATCCAATAGCAAATCTCCTCATATTTAAATATGAAACTATTTATTATTAATCTGTTGGACGTGATTTTAATAATATCTATCAATATAAAAACTAGAAGTGAATATTAGAAGTGTAGGAAGTGATAATTCAATGGTAGAGAGAGTGGATCGCGCAGTGTAGATAAAGGAAGCGGGAAAGGAAGGAGTTGGATTCGCGCTAGATAGAGGAAACGGGTGGTAAAGAAAGTCAGTGCCATGAGAGAGACTCGACACGTATTTCACGCTTTTTCGTAGGACGAGGGAGCGAGCGAGCCCAGCGGGCTCGGTAGTCGTGTTTCCGAGACTGCTCATTCAAGGCAGTCCGGGTCTGACTGGACGAGAAATAAACCGGCTGTTGAAAAGCGCCATGAATAACAGCGTGCAGTTACAGCTGGCTCGCTCGCTCCCTCGCTCGCTCGCTCGCCTGCTTAGCATTCTGACCGAACTCCTCCGCCCCCGCCGCCCGGCCGCCAGGCCGATGAAAAAGAAATATCATCTCTGCACGCGCACACCTTCTCGCCTTTCCAGTATCTGCCATCCTCGAGAGTGCGTTCTACTTCCTTGCTGTTAACAAAGTTGCATTAATCATATCTAACCCTGGCCTCCGGGAATGACAGTATTGTTGCAGTAGACGATGAATGATTCAATGAAATCGTGGAAGGCGAAAGTAATCCGGCAAAGGTCAATGTTCGAATTCTCAGTCAGGGTTGGATCGAGTTAAATTCCTTACGGAAAAAGTTGTTCGAGGAATCAGACTTTGAATTAATTTATGAGTTATTATTTAGTAAAGAAATTTTATATCGCTTTTGAAATAACTTGATTATAAAACAACAGTAAAGAACGATCGCATTGTTTTTATATTTTGAAATGACCGAAGAAACAATTGGATTTGAACTTAAAATCCAATCGGCCTGGAGTCAACTCGATTGCCAGCTATGAACTACGCGGAGATATCGCACTGTCTTTGCAAGCATTTTGCGGCGTGAAGGCAGATTCCAGATAATTACCGCGGCCCCGGGTTATAAGCTTACCGCCTTAATCCACGCTTACGCGTCTAAGTCTTCCTGTAACTTCCAAGCCCTTCGAAGGTGGCGGCGAATTCCACCACTCACATTACACCAGAGTCCAATTAACTCGAGCACTCGTTTAAATATCAAGAGGCCACAAAAACTGGCCCATCTACCTTTTCAATGTGACGAGTAGAACGCTGGTCGTTCGGCCCATCACTGTTCGATATATCGATTGTGGCCGAGCTGACGTTAATTATGTTTCGACGGTCCCTTTCATTCGGCGCCTGCCGAAGGAATGGACTAATGAGTTCCCGGGTTTTATGTCGTTCCCTATTTGTTCGCCATCTGATATTTCAGCAAGCGTAACCGACGTTCGTCCAATCGAAACGGCCGATGCGCGCAAAGACTTCCGCATTCGATGATGGCTTCTATTAATCAAGCGTGCGCACCGCTCCTAATTAGCCGAGTATCAATACTGTAAACACAATTCCTATGTAATGACGAGTGATTGGTTCGTCGAGGACCAGTTAAACAGAAAATATCTTGCCACTGATCGAAAGGATGCTTTCGCACAATTTCATAAATATTAACTTAGCTCTTCAACTAATCTTTTTAATAATTCACACATCTAATTCTGAAATAATTCAACAACAAATAACTCTCCTAATTAAATTCCCCGTCCAATCAAGTAATTCGTGAGGTTCGACATTCGCGTGAGGTGCTTTTTTCCCCTCGAAGAACGATTTCAGCCGGAGGATTACGTGGACATGAAATATGGGGTGCGCTGGAGGGCGCGCGCGTAGGGGTCGCTGGATTCCCAACAGGAAGGACAACACAGGTGGCATTAGGAATTCTGAGGAGCGCAGTGTACTCGGGCGGTCAGCGATATCCTCGGGTGTTTTGTTCTCGACTAATATAGTATGAACAAAGAAAGGACAAGAGCAGGAGCGTCCACTGCAGCCTGCAGCTTGCATAAACATACTTGCTAGCCGACAGGTGATGAACGGGTTTGTGCACCCGCTCGTAAATACAACAGCACCGTTTGCACAGGCTGATTTTACTACCTTTGAATTGGCGCTCTTGTTTCCTTTTATCAGAAGTTTATGCAACTATAAAATTACCTGTCTAATTTATATCTAATATTGTATATATAAAATAGTTTGCTATAAAAAATATTTTATAACGTTATATTTAAATATATAACTCTTTGATAATGTATTTCTCTTTGTAGAGGGTGGTTTATATTTATATTACAGTATTATATGAATCGTGGATAATTAAATATTTTTACTACACAGCGTGTGAATAAGGATTGGCAGGAATTGCAGTATAATTAAAATTAGATGAAATTCGAGAGGCGATTTATAATGATCTCGCATGGAGGAGAGTATATTCGGCAATTTCGAGGGGAGTGAATCAGCGGGTGCATCGGTATTCAAAAGGAATCGGCCATTATCGCAGGGTGGCTCTTATTTTTCTTACTTCTCCATTAAGGGCGGGTGGTGGGCGATGGTCGGCCCTAAATACCTTCGGCGGAGAATACATTCCCACCTGGGCGTCGTCGCGTCGCGGCGCGGCGTGCCTCTTCGTTACGGGCGACTAAATAACGAAGTACTCCAACACCGTAATTACCAAGTCAGCAAGCCATTAAATGAAGTGTACTTCGATGAAAGGCCGCACCCGCCGCCGCCGCCGGAGTCTTTCCCACCCTGAATAGAAAATTAAGCGGATAAGCGCGCCGCTACTCTCTCTCCTCGGGCATCTCGGCCTAGAAGAAGACATAGGCGGTGGCTGCTGCTGCTCGCTCAGGGATTGGAGGCTCTCGCTAACGGTACTCCCAGTGACCAACCAGCGGCCGCACAAATTGCAATTAGCTCAATTTATCTTCAACCCTCTGATAAAAAAGCCTAGCCGCCGCTGGTGTACGCAGATGGGAAAATGGAAGAGGGCTCTTTAATAGCGCGTGCTCTCCTCGCAAGCCGGAAATACGTGCGCGCCGCGGAGTCAAGCGACCAGTGGATAAAGTCATTTTAGTGATGTCATTATAAATGCCAGGAGACTCTTTCCAAGCCGTATTAATATCGTATTCTACTCGTTATATATTTACTCTTGCTGTGTTAGATAATCAGAAATAATTCTAAATAATTCGTCAAAGTTTAATTATTCACTCGCCTTAATTCTCCAAGTTGTTCTTCTTACTTTTCCAAGTCGGTCATCGCGGGGTTGCAACGAGGGGATGTTCCCTGACCGACCAAACTCCGGGCGAAAGTCAAGATTAGAGGGGATGTCTCGTGAATCTCGCAAGTTCCGGGCATAATTGTCAGAAGAGGGGTGGTGGTGGAAAGAGGGCGTCGACAGGAAAGCCTCGGCAAGGACATACTCCCTGCGAGGTTATAGCAGCCATTTTTGTAACAAATGACCCGTCGTTCCGGATACTCTGCCGGACGGACACCGACAAATACCTACGCCCGCGCAAACTTTCCCTTTACTATGCCTCAGAGGGTGGAAAAGATGGCGGGCGGCGGTGGGGCGACGGTGGGGAAAGGGTGAAGGCTCACTACCAGTGAAAAAAAAAAGACAACAGGCCCACCCTCATAAATATTTAGCGGGCAAACCTGTTCCAGCGCGTGAATTTCATCGCAAGCCCGCTATGTTTCGGACCGCCAGGGTGGCTCGCTGTTGGCTGCCCTTCTTCTCTGCGCCTTGCAACCGCCGCGCCGCCTCCCTGGGAATCGCAACAAAAGCTCCGAAAGCTTGCCCGAGCAAAAAGAAGCCGGCTTTCTTTGTTGGAGATTTTTTCCTGCTCGCTTGGGGACGACCATGAAAACTTCTAACGACCTTTGAACTTATTCCGAGGACAATCCTGGCGACTATTTAGTATTTTAATGATTCTTAGAATAATTTTTATAGAAATAATCTGGATTATGAAATTGTTTTTAAAAGTAATATTCAACAGACAAGTTACTAAATTTATTCGGTTATGGAAATCGCTCCAAGTTGCCCAGAATTCAATTTCTGTTCTTTCTTTCGGGGGCTGAAACTTCGAATTTCTCTCACGCGCCCACTTTTGACGCGCCCGCTGAATTCGAGTAAATACCGGTGGCAATGAGTTTCGCCGGCGGGAAATATGCATGGAAATTACCGGTGCGCCGGTGGCGGCGCGGCGCGCCACTAAATCACACTGCCTGGAAAGAGTGAAAATTGTCTTGGGATGGAGAAAGAGCGGATAAGCGGAGCGTGTGGCTATCCTGGGAGAGTGCGCCGGCGAACGCGTCAAACTCGCCAATCCTGCCTGGCATAGTCTTGTGGATATACTTTGTACAGGATGTTGCACTATACGGGGTGTCCCCTCTGATATCATTCAACCAACCAAAACATCCCTCAATGACCACAAAAGACATTTTCAAAAGGAAATCATTTCTTCCAGAACATTTATTATGATTTACGAATTTTTCTCGAGGCGAAAATAAATCGAATCCTTCACTGAATAGTTAAATAATTTATCGACCATGTTCAACTCCTAGAAATGTCTATAAAAACAAATATAATCAAAGGAAAATTAAATAAGTGGTTCTGAGTTTAAATAAGTATAATTAAGATTCGCGAATGGATCTTAATTCCGTTGTATCGAGCCATAATTCTCTCACACCCTGTAGATGCAAGTAGAATATTTCGCTAGATATATTCCCGACAGGGAACAGACGTCGTTCGAGAGGAATACCGAGATCTAGCACCGCCAGCGATATTTAGGAGGAGGGTTTCATACACTGCCGTTTTTCCTCCCCCAGCATCTGGCTGCCACCCACCTGCTCGATATAGGTGCACTGCCCTCTTATTTGCCAGTAGAACTTATTTCCCCGGTGTCCCGTAGAATGAAGGCAAAGCCAAGCAAAGGAATTCTTCAAATTCAACATTATTTCTCACTGTCTCGTCAATAGAATTTCAGATATAAATAAATATTGCATTCAAGATATTTGAATTTAATTCTATCCAATTTTTCTATGAAATATTAAAAATTAATGGAATCATTTTGATCGCCAATCGTTTGACTGCTCATGATCTGTGACAATGCACAATTGGGGTGAAAAAATATAGAGCAGCGTGCTTGACATTCCGCTCTCTTTTCCTTCGGCTTCGATCGCCATTCAGTAGCTTTCTTCGGCGTCGTAGCAATTTCACGCACACGTGTGTATTCGAAGCGGAAGACTGGTCGGATATCGGCTGATATCTGTGTGAGGGAGGGTAGCCGGGTAACGACTAGCGCTACTATTGGAACTTCAAAGCCGAGAAGCCAGGAGATTGTTGAAACAATTCGCTTTTACGCTTCCTCGGCGAATGCGGCAAGCAAGCACGCGTTCCGCAGCCGACTAACGGCAATGGGAAAAACGCAGTTGGGATCAAGGAAAATGGAAATGCTTCCGGTTCCACCTATTCCTCTACTAGCACTAGTGTACCATTTCTCGACCTTATTACTTGTAAAGTTTCCTTTTACATAAACTCGCATATTTGTTCTCATCCCCTTGAATTCAATTACACTCCAACAAAAAACCACCACTCAGTCAAAAATATTAATTACGTCAACTGGCAATATTGTCAATCGAAATATTTTTTATTATTTATCCGTTACAACTTGGCACGATTGGGAAATCATCGAGTGCTACATTTTACATTGCGGCGATAGAAAATCCTAAATTAAAAGCGGGAGCCGTCAATCCCGTGAAATTTAGTTTCCGCATTGGGTGCGTTGGTTTTCCGGCGCGCCAATGGGGAGCGAGGGAAATCGAGTTGGACAAAGGGAAAAAGGTCCATCCTTCGGAAACGTTTACTGGACGAATGGGTGCGGAGGAGGAGGAGGAGGAGGGGAAGGGCGAGTTCCGGTAGCATCGACTTGATCGTCAATATGTGCCCGGCGTCAAAAATACGGAGGCAGCTGCGACAAATCGAGTTACGCGGTAACAGCCGAATGCAAATCGACGCTCCATGGGATCTGCACTGGGCTGTCTCTCTTTTTCGAGCCCACAGCATCCATGCTGGCATCCATGGAGCGGTCGCGCGCTCGTGCGGAGAGGGAGAGAAGAGGAGCAGCCGGAGGCTGCTGCCGCGGCGCGCTTCCTCGCTGCCAGCGAAACTAATTACATCCGGTTAATGCAAACAGGAGCCTCATCAAATGAAACTCGTCCACTCTTTCGGCGGAAGATCCCCTTTCCCATGAGGGATTCTACTTCCTACCCTCCAACTCCTTTACTAATCACCCTCTTGCTTATTGTTACCTCTTTCCCAATGGATCTCTTATTCCTCTATCATTTTTCTACCAATCCCAGTCTCATTTCTATCACTATCACCTTTCACATCATTGCAATTATTAATACAATATTATCCTTGTAACAATGCAAGCTTGCGGATTGTTCCCTCATTAATTATGTCTTGGTAGAAATGACTGTCACAGGCAGGGATGATCGTAAACTCGTTCGCGGCTGAATGCAATTGCGAGTGGGAAAGGGAGGAACGCGAGGGAAATTTGCAAGCGGTGCGGCGTGGTGGGTTCGGTTCCTCGAAGCAGGCATTAGTTAACAATGCCGGTGGTTTCATCACTCAGAAGACGTCAGTGAGAAGGATGATGTATCGATGCACGTGCGAGGGCGGCTCTTGCGGAATGCGCGGCTGAGGAAGCACTCTAAGACGGAGTTGGGAGATTTCCGAGTTCCCCCGGCTACTTATTGAGAATGCACCAGCACTTCCGGAAAGTTTCAGCCGCAAATTCCTTGCTGCCGTGCCGATGACGTCTCTCTCCCTCCCCTTCTTACTCTCTTCCGCTCTCCTTTCTCTCGTCGCGGAATCAGTATAACATTGCTCGAGTTACAAACAGACAACCTGTCCTTACTTATGTGTTTGACACACTCTGATTTGTTTCGAATCCTAATTCTACTTGAATTTCCTCCAACACTTCTACACTGGTTGTATATTTTATTTGATATTATATAATGACTGTTCTTGTACATTACGATCCAACTTCCCTAAACAAGACCAACCCACTTAATCCTACTTGCACCACTCGCAGCGCCGCTGTCGTGCAATTAGCGAAACTCCCTGCGCGCCGATTCCAATCGAGATTAGTGGTAATTCATTATTATAATCAATTAGAGCGCTTTGTTCGCGCACGCCAACCGGAAATTACTCGCAGCGATAATATCGGCCGGCTGGGAAATATTGCCGTAACTATCTAAACTTGTATTACAGTCATGTTGTTGCTGCTGGTGCTGCATTGTTACTAGGTGGCGCAAATTTATGTAAACTGGTGCTTGTTAGTAATCAGATGTGATCTTTGAGGGGAATTAATTGTATTATTGTACCGGGAATGAGTTACAGGATTTGTGGGAATTAGGAATGAAGTTTCAAAGGAACGGCAGTGGAATCTCTGATAAATAAGGCTGACCCATTTGAAGACGGCGGCGTCGGCCTGGGCGTCGTCGACGACGAAGGGTCAAAGTGCATTGTGTATTCCAACGCAGTGGCTGCGCAGTTTATATACGAATGTGTGTGTATATACGTATAAAGGGGGTCACGGCAGCAACATACCAATTAGCCGTTTTGCATGGTGAGCTCGCAGTGGCCTGCTGGGGATACCAGTATTTACCTTCTGCACTGCCCCCTTTCTTCCGGCCGGAAAAACAACCGCTTGAGGAGACTAGATACACTGTTCCAGCAGCACTCCTACCTTCTTAATTTCGTACCTCTTTCCTAGCATCTTATTTCTCTTAGTGCACTCGATGCTAACGTAAATCTGTGCCAGATATCCAACGTGCTTCAACTTGTATTCTAGTTCAAGTCTCAAGTCAGAAATATAGGTGTTTTTTTTTAGGAACTCGATAAAAATTGAAATGATTAATGCAGGGGTTGTTTATCGAATATCTTTGAGAAGTTTGTCATCTGGGAAATAGAAAATATCGATGTCTCATTTCACCGCAAAGTTATAAGAAAGCATCGCGTCTTACAATGCTCCCACCACTTTCCCACTCACTCGATCCCTTTGCTTTTATGTACACACATTCGATTCTCGCGCCAAGAATATTATGGGATTCTCGAGGACGATTCTTCTCTCCTTCCATTTGATCGCGATAAGGCAACTAAATTTTACGCTCTAGAGGAGACTGTAGGACCTGTGTGAACTTGGCACCCGACTTTATCGAAATCGATTTTTAAACATTGCAATCGATTGTACTTCGTTTGTACTTGTTTGTACCACTTTTTTTTTCGTTTGTACCCCTAAGGGTAAAAAGTTATGGGGTGGTTTTAAAATGGCCAGCACCCCACTTTAACCGATCCGAATGAGAGTAGGCTCATTCGAAAGGGCTTCGTTTGTACCCGTTTGTACCACTTTTATTTTCGTTTGTACCTCAAGGGGTGAAAAGTTAGGGGTGGTTTTTGAATTTCTCGAAATTAACTTTAACCGATCCGAATGAGAGTAGGCTCATTCGAAAGGGCTTCGTTTGTACCCGTTTGTACCACTTTTATTTTCGTTTGTACCCCAAGGGGTGAAAAGTTGGGGGTGGTTTTTGAATTTCTCGAAATTAACTTTAACCGATCCGAATGAGAGTAGGCTCATTCGACAGGGCTTCGTTTATACCCGTTTGTACCACTTTTATTTTCGTTTGTACCCCAAGGGGTGAAAAGTTGGGGGTGGTTTTTGAATTTCTCGAAATTAACTTTAACCGATCCGAATGAGAGTAGGCTCATTCGAAAGGGCTTCGTTTGTACCCGTTTGTACCACTTTTATTTTCGTTTGTACCTCTCGAAATCTCACTCTAAAACCTGTCCTGTCGTTTGTACCTCCCGAAAACCCACTCTAAAGTCTATCCTGACGTTTGTACCTCCCGAGAAATCGTTTGTACCTCGCGAATTCCTACTCTACAAGCTATCCTGACGTTTGTACCTCTCGAAATCTCACTCTAAATTCTATCCTGACGTTTGTACCTCTCGAAAACCCACTCTAAATTCTATCCTGACGTTTGTACCTCCCAAGAAATCGTTTGTACCTCGCGAATTCCTACTCTACAAGCTATCCTGACGTTTGTACCTCTCGAAAACCCACTCTAAATTCTATCTTGACGTTTGTACCTCCCGAGAAATCGTTTGTACCTCGCGAATTCCTACTCTACAAGCTATCCTGACGTTTGTACCTCGCGAATTCCTACTCTACAAGCTATCCTGACGTTTGTACCTCGTGAATTTCTACTCTACAAGCAATCCTGACGTTTGTACCTCCCGAAAAATCGTTTGTACCTCTCGAAATCTCACTCTAAAACTTGTCCTGACGTTTGTACCTCTCGAAATCTCACTCTAAAACCGGTCCTGACGTTTGTACCTTCCGAAAAATCGTTTGTACCTCTCGAAATCTCACTCTAAAATCTATCCTGACGTTTGTACCTCCTGAAAATCCACTCAAACGACACCTCGCGGTACAAACGATTTCTCGCGAGGTTCAAACGTCAGGATAGATTTTAGAGTGAGATTTCGAGAGGTACAAACGATTTTTCGGAAGGTACAAACGTCAGGATAGCTTGTAGAGTAGAAATTCACGAGGTACAAACGTCAGGATAGATTTTAGAGTGAGATTTCGAGAGGTACAAACGATTTTTCGGGAGGTACAAACCTCAGGATTGCTTGTAGAGTAGAAATTCACGGGGTACAAACGTCAGGATAGCTTGTAGAGTAGAAATTCACGAGGTACAAACGTCAGGACAGGTTTTAGAGTGAGATTTCGAGAGGTACAAACGATTTTTCGGGAGGTACAAACGTCAGGATAGCTTGTAGAGTAGAAATTCACGAGGTACAAACGTCAGGATAGATTTTAGAGTGAGATTTCGAGAGGTACAAACGATTTCTCGGGAGGTACAAACGTCAGGATAGAATTTAGAGTGGGTTTTCGAGAGGTACAAACGTCAGGATAGCTTGTAGAGTAGAAATTCGCGAGGTACAAACGTCAGAATAGATTTTAGAGTGAGATTTCGAGAGGTACAAACGTCAGGACCGGTTTTAGAGTGAGATTTCGAGAGGTACAAACGTCGGGATAGATTTTAGAGTGAGATTTCGAGAGGTACAAACGATTTTTCGGGAGGTACAAACCTCAGGATTGCTTGTAGAGTAGAAATTCACGAGGTACAAACGATTTTTCGGGAGGTACAAACGTCAGGATTGCTTGTAGAGTAGAAATTCACGAGGTACAAACGTCAGGATAGATTTTAGAGTGGGTTTTCGAGAGGTACAAACGTCAGGATAGAATTTAGAGTGAGATTTCGAGAGGTACAAACGTCGGGATAGATTTTAGAGTGAGATTTCGAGAGGTACAAACGATTTTTCGGGAGGTACAAACGTCAGGATTGCTTGTAGAGTAGAAATTCACGAGGTACAAACGTCAGGATAGCTTGTAGAGTAGGAATTCGCGAGGTACAAACGTCAGGATAGCTTGTAGAGTAGGAATTCGCGAGGTACAAACGATTTCTCGGGAGGTACAAACGTCAGGATAGAATTTAGAGTGGGTTTTCGAGAGGTACAAACGTCAGGATAGCTTGTAGAGTAGGAATTCGCGAGGTACAAACGATTTCTTGGGAGGTACAAACGTCAGGATAGAATTTAGAGTGGGTTTTCGAGAGGTACAAACGTCAGGATAGAATTTAGAGTGAGATTTCGAGAGGTACAAACGTCAGGATAGCTTGTAGAGTAGGAATTCGCGAGGTACAAACGATTTCTCGGGAGGTACAAACGTCAGGATAGACTTTAGAGTGGGTTTTCGGGAGGTACAAACGACAGGACAGGTTTTAGAGTGAGATTTCGAGAGGTACAAACGAAAATAAAAGTGGTACAAACGGGTACAAACGAAGCCCTTTCGAATGAGCCTACTCTCATTCGGATCGGTTAAAGTTAATTTCGAGAAATTCAAAAACCACCCCCAACTTTTCACCCCTTGGGGTACAAACGAAAATAAAAGTGGTACAAACGGGTATAAACGAAGCCCTGTCGAATGAGCCTACTCTCATTCGGATCGGTTAAAGTTAATTTCGAGAAATTCAAAAACCACCCCCAACTTTTCACCCCTTGGGGTACAAACGAAAATAAAAGTGGTACAAACGGGTACAAACGAAGCCCTTTCGAATGAGCCTACTCTCATTCGGATCGGTTAAAGTTAATTTCGAGAAATTCAAAAACCACCCCTAACTTTTCACCCCTTGAGGTACAAACGAAAATAAAAGTGGTACAAACGGGTACAAACGAAGCCCTTTCGAATGAGCCTACTCTCATTCGGATCGGTTAAAGTGGGGTGCTGGCCATTTTAAAACCACCCCATAACTTTTTACCCTTAGGGGTACAAACGAAAAAAAAAGTGGTACAAACAAGTACAAACGAAGTACAATCGATTGCAATGTTTAAAAATCGATTTCGATAAAGTCGGGTGCCAAGTTCACACAGGTGACTGTAGGACAGCATTGAGGGATGAGCGCGAGGGGATAAGCTGCTTTCAATCGTCCTTGCGGATTTTTGAAATAGCGAAACGACGCGCCTCCTGTTCCTTCGGGACAAAGGGATCCTCCTCCTTTCTGGCACCGACGGGAAAAAATACACCTGCGTCATCTGCTACCGTCTGCCAGTAAACCAACTGCGATGTTTGAATAATGCGTCTATATAAATACAAGGAGTATTAGAGAATGAGAGAATACTCGGTTAGTTAATTCTAATTATTACAGTAATTTATCAAGCCAGCAAATAATTAATCCATTTCTTCCTACGTCAGTAAATTATATTATATAGAAAACTGGCAAATATTAAACTGCGGAGATAAATGAACAATTAATTTATATTTGCCGGATGCTTTTTATAAGTAAAACGATGCCATTTCTTCAATGGTCCCCGCTTATCCCTGTTTCCTGCCTATTGCGTTGGCATATAGTTCGCTTTGAGATTAAAGGAAATTGAGTCGATGGTGCTCGGCAAGTTACGATACGTGCGTGGTCGATTTGGAAGTGGGAGTGTGCGCCGGAACGATCGCATTCGACATGATCAGGGCTCTATTCCTTGCTCTAGAACTATGCAGAGCATTTCCAATTCCCACATATGCAGAGGTGACCGCCGCTCTCCATGGGGCTTTAGCCTCCTTTGTCCTTTCCAGTGGTGCACCACTCTTTCCGGATTCGTCGCACCTACCACCGGAGCATCCCTTTCTCCCTTTATTATGCGGTTTAGGTCTGATAAAGCCATCCGCCGCAGATGGCTTTATCAGTAATTAACAGGAGTAGTTTGTTTCAGACTGTCGATAACAATGCTTCCGATGTAAAATAAAAATACTCGTAGAACTACAGACATCAATAATTAATATTTAAAATAATAATGTAACTGAATGCTCATGATTTGTTATAATTCGAAAATTGAAAGGACTTATTCCATGCTTTGCATACCAGAAACAGTAACCTCAGAGCTCATAACTCAAATGTTGTCAGGCGCATTAAACTACTGTGTAACCTTAATTGAATGGGAGTGATCTTTAGCATACAGCTCTTATCTGTCGGTTGTAAGCGTTATCGAGAAGGCTCTCGCCGCCAGGAAAGCACACTTTACACACACGTATGTGCAAAGCACACCGGGCAAGTAAGCGAGGGGAAAAGCCCTGGGCAACTTCCGGCGCGGTGCGGCGCGGCACTCTCGCACGTGTCCAATTTCGGAGCGGTCGGCCAGCTCGGACTTTGGCCTGGCATGAAAAATTTACATAATCGCACCAAAACCTATGCATCTCGTATTTTCCAGCTGCGCGTCTACGACTTCCAATCCTCTCCAGACTCTCATTCGGCCCTCTTTCTTTCTGCCATCGTAAACTTTCTCTAACGTTGATGTTGATGATATAATATAAGATGAATTGGCAGAAATAATTCTAGCAATATTTATAAAAGTTATAAATATGGCTATTATTAATTTAACGATAAAATAATTTATATTCCTGCGTCTTGAGCTTAAAAGATAATACTAAGCATACGACTTTTATCATGGAATGCAAAATTGCAGAAAAATAATGCTAGCAGAGAATTTCCGCGTGAATAGTGAAACTATTAAGTATGCTCTGAATCAGCAGTCAACGTGTTAAAGGGATTGCAGGTGTGCAGCAGCTGGTTAAAAGGGCTGAAGGCTCGTTCTTTCGTAAACGGGGAGGAGTAGAGCATGGTAGATTTTCCGGCGATAATCTGGGAGCGCTTAGAAGCGGGTGCATATTAAATTCAGTGGGAAGCCGAGGGTGTTAGGGTGTGCAACGGAGCCTCGGCTGGGTATGGTGGTGTGATTGCAGGGATTTCCTGGCTCACCATGGGCTAGGATGGGAAGGATAGAGAGATAGAAAGAGACGGACAAGCCGTGAGATAAAGAGGAGGTCGATTATCTTCCTATTAAATTATTTAACCTCCCAAAGCGATAATTAACGGAACGCCGGATATTCGGCGCAAAAGGGCAGCATTCCCAGCAAGTGTACGGTTTATCGAAACAAGAGCGCTACTTGAAGTTCATCATCGCTATAATTATAATGCATAATTACTCGGGGAAGTTTCCTGCCCGTGGAACTTGATAAAACTCGGTAAACCCGATTAACCTTTCACGGGGTCGAGAGTTTAAACCTCGCACGAGGGGCATCGCGAGATTCACGGCAAAATGAGTGTGAGTGTGTGTGTGTGACTTTGGCGCTTTCTCATCTCCAGGAGAATTGTAAGTTGCGGCGCAATTATGGTTTGAGCTGGCAAGCAAGAATGGTATTTGACTTTCTGATAGTTTGTAATACAACTTGTAGTTTAACGCCGCACTGTTTGAATAAGCACGGCTTATTTACATATACACAAGCTAATGCATCCAAGAGGCCGAGAACTTTCTGAGGCTGAGGCTGAGGCTAAGACAGAGCTCGGCGAAAATGAGGATCGTTTAAGGTTTAAGGTCGGCCTTTGCTGTCCTGGAAATTGTGTCCCTTTGCCGGGCAGAGACCTTTAATCACGCTGGAAATCCCGCGAAAATAAAAGGGCCGCAGGGAAATTTGGGATGCGCGCGCGTGATAAACGGCGACGTGGATGCTGGCTGGTCCGGCCGGAGTTTTAGGAGTAAATGAACCGTAAAAACTTAAAAGCGCCACGCGTAATTTCATTTCGACACGCGAATCATGCATAATTCTCGGCCTTACAAAGGCTGGATTTTGTTGGCGAGTATGATGTCGTTGAGGGTTAGTGCGAGCGGGAAAGACAGACAGAGGCGGGAGGAAAACGAGAGCACAACAGAGAAAGCGAGGGGATGGATACCGGAATCGAGGACGCGGAAATTGGCGAACGTTCGTTATTACTGGGCGCCCGCCTCTCTAGACGCAAACGCAAACACGCCAGGTAAACGCAAACAGACGACAAAAATACCGAGTGGGACACACTTCTCAGTTTTCGATTTCGCCCACCCCTGTCAAGTGCAAATCCCATTGGCAGCCCGAATCCCGTCAAACGGTTGCGCGCATTCACAGGAAAATAACGCTCCTCTTAATCGTCGATATATACAAGCTTGGGATCCTTTCGATATGGCATGCTTTCATTAACTCCCTTGTTATAGTCAAATTGGTCGTTAGCCTGTTGTATGAGATATTTGAAAAACAAGTGAAAGTCTTCTGACTTCATTGTGTATTTAATCCCAGCATTCCGCAGTGGTGTAAAAGCCGGAATTATACCAAAAATACCCTCAAGAGGCCTTTTAATTAGCTGAGACCCCCTATTTTAGTCGGTTTTTCTCATATTTTTCATACTTCCCGACCTTTCCCGGGGCTGAAACTTTGTAGAAAGTGTTTTTTTGCATCGAGGAGAAAGTAGAAAAAATTCCAGAGCCCTAGCTCAAAATTCATTTTTTCGCAAATTTTTCAAAAATTTTCGATTTTTCGAAGGTTCTGGGACCGGGACGAACGCTTGATTTTTCGATTGCTCGTGTCTCAAAACGGATAAGAAACATCAATGTTGTGGGGGAAATGCCGGAATTCTACCTAAAACACGTGGAAAACCGATCTGGAATATTTCATTTTCACGGTTTTCCTCATGTTTTTTTATCTTCCCGACCTTTCCCGGGGCTGAAACTTGGTAGAAAGTGTTTTTTTACATCGAGGAAGAAGTGGTAAAAATTCCAGAGCCCTAGCTCAAAATTCATTTTTTCGCAAATTTTTTAAGGCATACCCCTTCAAAAATTTTCGATTTTTCGAAGGTTCTGGGACTGGAACGAACGCTTGATTTTTCGATTGCTCGTGTCTCAAAACGGATAAAAAACATAAATGTTGTGGGGGAAATGCCGGAATTCGACCTAAAACACATGGAAAACCGATCTGGAATATTTCATTTCGATGGTTTTCGTCATGTTTTTTTATCTTCCCGACCTTTCCCGGGGCTGAAACTTGGTAGAAAGTGTTTTTTTGCATCGAGGAAAAGGTAGAAAAAATTCCAGAGCCCTAGCTCAAAATTCATTTTTTCGCAAATTTTTTAAGGCATACCCCTTCAAAAATTTTCGATTTTTCGAAGGTTCTGGGACCGGGACGAACGCTTGATTTTTCGATTGCTCGTGTCTCAAAACGGATAAAAAACATAAATGTTGTGGGGGAAATGCCGGAATTCTGCCTAAAACAGGTGGAAAACCGATCTTGAATATTTCATTTCAACGGTTTTTGTCATGTTTTTCATACTTCCCGACATTTTCCGGGGCTGAAATTTGGCAGGGAATGTTTTTTTGCATCGAGGAAGAAGTGGTAAAAATTCCAGGGCCCTACCTCAAAATTTTTTTTTTCACAAATTTCTGAAGAGGAAAAGCATTGATAAGAGCATATAAAAAGTAGAGAGTAAACGAAATAAGATGTAATCGGAGATTTAGACATGTCGTACTAGGCGTCGAGGGGTTTCAGACTCACCAATAAATCAGAGTGGGCTGATCCAAAGGGGAAAGTTTCTATCCTGGTATCGTGTGAATGTCGCACACGAGGTGCATATTACACAGCAGCCCTTATCCGAGGGAGAGCTCGCAAAGAAGGTGTTGCAACGTAACAGGAAAGCCCAGCTTCAAAGTTGACGAGGTTCCACGAGAGGCAGTACTTGCAATAAATGCAAAGTACGTACTAACGGTAACAGAAGATAGAGGCTCTCTCTTCGCTAGTGGCGACGAAAACGAGGCTGGCGCCGCCAGTCTCTTTCCCCTTGACAAACTGGACACGTACGCCTTCTCGCTCACTCCCTTCCTTTTTTACTTGCCATTTCTCTCCTGCGATCTACGTGTGTGTGACTGTGTGTGTCTTCCGTTTCTCCCATAGTGGTCCAGGCCTTCTTTCAAGCCAGGAACGTTCTTATGTAAATAGGTGCTAGGCGAGAGAGGAACATGGAGTCGTGTCCGTGCATCCTCCAGCTGCACTCCTCTCGCCGAATTCGTGGGAAGCTGCGATTTTGGAAATTGCGAGCTCCCCTGTGTGCGGAATTGAGGGCTGCTTGCCTCGCTGGTTTATAGTTTCTACCGGGAATCGTATGCCACCTGCAACTTTACTGAATCTCCTCCCTTTTCGTAATACTCCACCAACGACTAATTGACCCAGGATCACATTGCACGTATAACTCCTATCTAAATCGACACTACGTTAATGACCATCCCACAAATTTTATATTTCAATATTCGCATTTAGATGAAACTTAGTTTTTAAATATTAAACCTAAATTAACTGGGTCTGGCTCCAAAAAGAGTTAGTATTAAATGTGAGGGGTGTGGAGGAATGGCTCGCGATTAATATGTAATCTTGAAAGCGTGATCGTTAATCCAGGAAGGGGCGAGAGCGACGGCGTCGAAGCGCGGAACATGTCGAGGGAGAAATGTCATTTGAAATGTGAGGTTCGGTAAATAAATGCTGGGCGAGTACTGACGGCGGAGACGACATAATGCTGTGGTCGGGCTGTAATTAAAATTGAAAGTGCTCGGATGTCGAGCGCGTTACTGCGAAATGCACTTTGCACACAGAGAGCCGAGGCCGAGAACCCAGGTCCTGGCAATATGCATACGGAATTAGTACCAGCTCCCTCTCGCTCTCTCACTCTCTCTCTTCCCCTCTCTCCCCTCCCTTTTTCTCGCTAGCTATTCCTCTCTGGCGTTTTTATTGTCATTCACTTACTCTCCCCCGCGCCTTACCCTTTTTCTCACCGGCATGTGGCCTTTCCATTCTTCTTCCTAATCCCGCTGATCTCACGAAGTATGTGACACTCTTAACACATGAAGAATTTATGTGCAAAGCAGAGCAGAGAGACTCCCCTGACATTCTCACCTCTGCCTCTTTTTCCTTATCATACTATACATTCATTAATCGATCTATTCAACTTCCTAAAATTTGAAACTCCCAAATTCAATGAGTCAGGATTCTTTTTTAAAGAAATAATTGATCCACTTCAGATTGAAAGAGAAGAGGAGGGAATTTCCTGACTGGGAACCGTAACAATTCGACAACTCCAATCATTCCCTGGCAACTCGGTTGGCCACACTCTTACAATATAGACTAGACAGCAATATTTACACATCGCCGGTAGAATGTATGAGTGGACGCCCTCGGGCTTTTTTCCGCTAGCGCGTCTCTCGTTTACGCGCGCACTCGGTTACCAAGCGGCGCTTGTGTTCCATCTCTCGGGGAAGTAGGCCAGAAATCTAGGCCCGGCCGTCAATCGGCCGAATGAAAGCACCCTCCAGAGCGGACGGACTCTGCGAGCGAGCAGCCCCTCCAGATTTCCTTATTAAATTAGGGGATGCTCTCGAGCCTCCCTGGAAATCGACTGCACGCCTATCCATCCCAGGCACACACTTCTACAGGATGATTCAGTTCCCTTTAAATCACCACTGCCAACTAGATACAGTTCTATACAAAGTAATCATAAATTATACACTCGTTTTAATTACATATGCTTCCCAAGGCATTCTGAGTATATAAAAAATTATTCCTTGTATATCCGTGCGATATAATATTAAATATAATATATAGGAGGATTAGAAAACTTATATCAGACACGTAGATAAAATAATACAAGTATCAACGACTGAATTAATCTGTAATATCATCTCAAATCTCAAAGTAGACATTCTTAGTTGCATTCCAAGTTGGAGTGGGTCGGCATTTAACTCGAGAACAATTTGAAATTGACAGGGAGCGACTTCGTGACAAGTGGTTATCAGAAGCTGGTCGCGGGGTTAGCCGGGCTAGGAGTCCGGGTTTTAGACACCTCTCTCTCTCTTTCTCTCTGAGCTTCCAGTGGCACACATAGAGTGGCGTAGGCGTGGCAGGCTACTCGCCGGCCGGTTAGAAGTTTGCGCGCGTGCGAGAGGTGCTGCAGCGCGAAACGAGGGCAGGCGGACGCACCGAGCGACTGCGTCGGGGGTAGCTGGCTGCTGCTACTGCTCTGCTCTGCTCTGCTCTGCTCGGCGGGTGTCGACGGGGACGGAGGGTGGGAACGCCTGGAATATGTCTCGGTGCGGTGCGTTTCCTCCTCGCTTTCTGTCCGCTTGATGCGACCGATAAATCAGCAGCCGGAACGCTCCGATTGAGTGGTCAATGAAAGAGTGGCAAGGCTTCGATGGAAAATGTGTTTGTTACCCACCCACCCCCTCTGATTGAAAATCTTTCGAAACAATGTTGAAATCTTTGCGAGATGTCGAACTCTAACACTCCGCTTTGATAGAATAATTTATCATTTAAATTCATTAATTAGACTGGAAAAATTGCAATATGCGAAATACTTGATTTCCACGGACTGTCTTGCAATATACATGCAAATTTCTGTCTAATACGATTCCCCCGATTTCTCTCCGACAAATCAGCAGTGGGAGGAATGATTCTTTTAATAAAATAATCTATCATTTCAAGGAATTAATTATACTTTAAAGATTGCGCTCTACAAAATACTTAATTCCCAAAGATCCACAACATAGACACAAATTTCTACCTAATCCTCTTTGCCGACATTCTATCCAACCGATGTAAACGATAAATCCAGCAGGAGGGAAAAGAAGGGGCGGAGGAGAAGTGAGTGGGATTGAGT
Organism: Ectemnius continuus; assembly: GCA_910591665.1. Classification (NCBI taxonomy): domain Eukaryota; kingdom Metazoa; phylum Arthropoda; class Insecta; order Hymenoptera; family Crabronidae; genus Ectemnius; species Ectemnius continuus. The sequence goes on from OU342866.1 coordinate 2,635,188, forward strand.
GGTCAATGAAAGAGTAGAACGAGCGTAAGGCTCGGCGAAAGAGAGGAAGAGGGTTGTAGGATTGATAAGGACGAAGGAGGAAGATGAAATTAGAGGGACGCAGGACCGATACTCCGGCTGTAAACGCAAAGGGGTGAATGCTTCGGGAGACAGAGAGGCGAGGCAGACGTGTCGAGAGGGTTGAAGAGAAGGAAACGTACGTACATACGTGCATACGTACGTAACACGCGTGAGCGTGTGTGTGGATCTTTGGCAGCAGTGCTGGGAGAGGGAGGAAGAGCGAGAGAGGGAAAGGCTGCGCGATAGTGGCGCGCGAGCGCGCGTGATAAGGAGAGCGAGGGAGGCGCAGGAGAGTAAGAGAGGGAGGGAGAGAGAGAGAGTGGAGAAGGGGAGAGGGAGCGAGAGCGAGAGAGAGGAGGAACGCGAGGCTGATAAGCGAGAGGGCTTCAGTCACCGCCCGATTCTCGGCGCGCACGGTACTTTGAGCCGGTGGTTTTCTCGGTTCCCAGGACGAAGGACTTCGAGAACATCATCATCATCAACTCCCCCCTCACAAAAAGCCTCCTACCATTCAATTGATCTAATATCCAATTGATCGAGACGGGAGAGAACTGAATTTTCACGCGAGGGGCAAGTGTCGTTTGTGTGCTGTGAACGAAAAGTTCTCGGTGCTGGGAAGCTGAGAGAAAAAGAGAGAGAGAGACAGACTGAAGAACAACTAGGACTGATATGTGGTGAATGAGAGTCAGCGAGTGACTCGATGATTGGTGACATTCTCGATTGATAGTGTATTGAAAGCAGTTGTGAAAAGGGGATCGAGAATGTAGTCGTCGATTGTTGGTGGAGCAATGATCGAGAAGAAAGGCTTTGCCGACCTGTGCGTGTCCTCGATCGAAGATCACCGTTTCCGCTTCTAGCTGGAACGCAACTCTTCCTCGGTTAATTCCATTGCGGCGACAGCCGCTTTACTCTTACGTGCTTTTGTGCATCGTCCAGACACTGACTGACCTTTCCCTATCGCTGCTCTACACGCACGGACACCTGGGAACCAGTTGGAACCAGTGGGAACGAGGGATGCGGAAGTTGCCTTGTCCCTGCCGACTCATACAGCGGATCTGAGTAAGTCCTACTTCCAATTACACATCCCACCCTTAATAAGTACTGTTGCAGTGCACTTTTATAATTCATTCACTTCCTCTGACCTGTCAGTGCAATAGTAAAGTGTCATATTTTTTTAAGTAATCAATTATATAATATGTAATTATAGTTTGTACAATTTCTAAAGGGTTGAAATTATTTAGAGGATTTGGCAGGGTTTAAAAAATATTATCCTGAAGGAAAGAGAGTGATCTCAGAATGAAATTGGAGGACGATTAATGCGCGTCTCTCGGCGCTTGATCTGCCTGGAATGAGCGGCCCTCTAATGTACTGTATTGCAGAACGCAGTAAGCGTTTCCTGGATTTACAGTGCGGCATGCATTCGCTCTGCCAGGTGCGACATTAACCCGCTGGCATTGCCGTGTTTACCTACAATTAATGCCTATTACAGCGACGCAGGGAGCCTCCCAGGCTTGAATGCCGCTCTGCGTCAGGCCAAACGTTCCCGCCGAATAACAGATTTAACAGCATTAACGGCTTTTAGCCTTGACGGCTCCATCGTCCGTTTTTCGGCTGCCAAATCCTCGGCCGAGGGATTGGCAGTTACTGCCTCTGATAGGAAAAGCTAGTTCTATTTGACAGAGCACATCAATTCTTTTAAGACTTGCAATGTCTGCTTGCGAAATATTTAAAAAGATATAGAAATTCTGATGGATTTTCGTGTGGGATGTAATTGTAATTGTGTCAAGTGAATGAAATTTGGTTCATACTGTTGGGACACAATGCCCAATTTATGGGGTTGCGAAGTATCCATTGAAAAGAGACAGTCCTATGTAGGAGAATCTGCTTCAATTGCAAACAGGATGCATTGGACTGCGAGGCCATTGTAACAGAGTGTATTCGAAGGCCATCCAATTATAACAGAATGCATCGGAAGACGCTCCAGTTGTAACAGAGTGTCATTGCATTCCGCGTTATACAATAGAGTGGCATTTCGCACCTGGAGTTATTTCGCTCGAGTCCCAGGAGAGCTCGCAACTTGGAATTTATCAGGCGCAGGTAGTATTGAAAAATCATGCGGCGATATTTAATGATGAAAAATTCCCCGAGGCAATGCGCCCGGAAAATAGGATTCCCATCATACTGATGGAGAAAAGGACAAACCAGTTCTCGATGAATCAGTCTGGGACAGAATTAATAAGATCAAATATTTTTTTCAATGATACTTGTCAAAAATAATTCTTAAATCGTCAATAAGATTTGTCATATCTTTCAGTGGGAGTCTGACAAGAAGATAACAGGAACTCTGACAGAGTAACTGATTGAAATAGTTCACTCTGACAAAGTAACATTTTAGTTCTTGTCCCAACTGTTTCGGAAGGACACACATCTCGGGTGATCCGGCGAGTGTTACGTGTGCCACTGTTTCTAAGCAAGTCTCGGAAAACTTCTCGACGATCGAAGTTCACTAATCCCCGCAGTAAATTGGATCGGCATTCGACGGGGAATCGCCGGAAGGCCAGAATTGAAATTGTTACTGATAGTCACGCTGGCGAGCGATCAGACGTGACGGCTTCCTCCCGATTGTCCTAACAGTAGCGACGACGGAGGGATTATGGCTTCATGGGAATTGCTATTATAAAAGTGATCGCTTGCGATATTGCACGTTCCTTCATACTAAACTCGAAGAGCCAGTAAAATAATAATATCATCATTGAACTATGTCACTTGGATACGTGATATAATACTCGATCGTCCATTTAATAGCTAATCATAATTTACGTTGGCTTCCACTAATATTCCCAATCAAAATATTATGAAATAAAATATTTCAAAGTCATTCCCCGTTCGAAATAATAATTTCTTCGATAAAGATTGGAAATAGAAGTGAAGCAATCGGAAGAGAAAATGATTGCTAGGATCGAGGCCAGCTGAGAGACCAAGAACGATCGAAGTAGCACACTAGTCAGTGCCGAGTCGATTTCCGGCGCGTGTCTAAAGTGTCTCTTGATGACAGTACACTGACAAAGGAGACATCCAATCGAACGCGGCCGCAGAGGGCTCCCGCGTGGTTGGCAGCGTCGCAAACGCTGCGTTCACACTTTGCGGTTACGGCGGAGGTCGATTACATGACAGGATGCGCTACTACCCTTTTAGATGGCTCACCACACTTCGCAGCCTTCGTTGCATGCCTCGTTCCAATCAATGGAACTTTTCCGATTTCCAGTTAAACGATCCCCGATTCCCTTTCCCAGCTGGCGGCAATTCGCTCCGGCTCCGAAATTCTCCTGCTTGCTCGCACCGCCATCCTGAAACAGAAACACTGTCGATTGGACGCTTTAATTATGTGAAGTAGCACCTGTTAGAGGTCAGATGTGATGTGTTTTATAGAACAAGCTGTAGTAAATTCAGCCCTACTAAAGAATTGTTTAAAATAGAATTCTAAATGATTTATATATATTATATGATATTGTAATATAATAATATTAGGAAAGAATAAAATGGGAGATTAGAAGCGTTAATTAGATAGTGCAATTAGAGTTTAATGCGAGTGCGGCAACAGTTGCGTTATTTGGATACGGTGAGGTTATGTGAGAGTGAGGGGATGCTTTGAATACTTCGTCAATAGTGAAAGGAAGTGAGTGAGTGGGAGCAGTCAAAGGACGCTATTTGATGGAGACATACTGAAGGCAGCTAAATGCTTAGAAGTTCCTATTGAGATGGCCGTAAGCCGAGTTGCTCTCGTTGCCGTTAAGCCGGCCGAAAGTCATGGGGCTTGGGAAAAAGTTGAGCCGCAGCCTCTCTCGGCCGTCTAATTAGATTAAAAGTAAAGAAAGGCCCGGTCGAAGGTGGCGCTCCGCTCGGATTAACAGTAGCAACTTGTTATCTAACTAACCGAGAGTAACGTCGCCGGAACTTTTCGATTTCTCCCGCTCCAAGGACTCTCTTTCTTGTCGACGAACTCCTTTCTCGTACGAGGGTGTGTCAACAGTAATCCACAATACTTGGAGAAAGTTTCCTTTTTTCTAACAATAGAAGACACAATAATACTACTCTTCGACATTGAGTGTCCTTTAAAAGTAACCAAGTTCCTCGATAAATATTTCTTAAATAATACGAATTTTTACTGTGGATTTTTTCTTAAAGGAAAAACATTGGAATTGTAGTTCTTTGTTCAGAAGCGATGCTATCGTTTGTCATACATCGGAAACTCGTTCCTTTTCAATAATCCACTCGAGGAAAGTGTTGAGCCACAGGATAAATAAGCCCTGCGGGAAACTGGACATATTGGAGTGCGACGAAGGCATCGGAAGTAATAGTTTTAGGTGTCGAGTATCATCGAGGGCTTGGAGGGTCTCGAGGATTCGGGGAGGGCGTCGATGATCTCGCGAAGGGATGGCTCGCAAAGTGTCCAGCTGCTTCCAGTATCAACTCGATCGTAAAGGAAGTATGATCTGGTTTATACCGCCGAAGTTTATCGAAAATATTATCACATCGTTCTACATTGTAGAATATGGTAGATTATTTAAATTATTCAAGCACACTTCAAAGTTTATATAATATAATTTGAATGTGTAAAACATTAATTTCATAAACGTTTCTTCTAGCAAATATAAATATATATATCCGTATAGACAAGGCTCTGACGCAATCCTGTTTCATTTACTGCAGCCGTACATTAGCTAATTACATAAAAGTGGGTGAGCCGCCTTAGGGAACATTAAAACCTGAAATTAGTCTCCCCCCCTCACACCCTTTCCGGCTGTTCTGCTCTCGCTCTCCTAAGTACCGAGTGTCATACTTCCGGAAAAGTTTCGCCGATAATCCGATGAAAAGCTCGTTAACTATTGAAAACTCTTGACACGCCGATAATATCGCACGTCTCATTCCCCGGGCCCTTTTTTCCCCGGAGGGAGAGGCTTGTGTCCGCTTTTCCCCAAAGTCCTTCTTTCCTTCTCGGCCCCCCCCCCCTCTCTCTCGTCATCCCTCGAGGTAATTAATGGCGGCCGATCAAACTCCTTGGATTTTTGCCTCCCCAATAACGACACTTGCGCCACCGCCGCTGCCTGGGCGTTCACCGATTTATTAAAAAGTTCCCGGGACACGCGTCATTAGCTCTTCGGCACGTTAGCTCGGATTTTCCTGTACGTTTTGACGAATGATGCTGACACTCGCTGTCATCGGTAAGCTCCACTCAATGGGCCAAGGAAATCCCAGAGATTTTTTGAATATTTTTGAAACTTTCTTATACAGTTGTATAATTATAGGATTACTGATACATGACACATCACTGACACGATTATCCGGCAATTCATCCATGCAAGATGAGATTCCATAGGAAATATTTCCTCCACAATAGACAATGAAATAGCTGTATTGTCTAGGATTGCTTGATAAGCCATAACAATTGCAATAACAGATCGGCCTCTGGCAGAAGAGAGCGTTAGCCGTTTCTATTAGAGGCAATAATTCGTCTGGCATGAATTATGTATGATCATCCCATGGCCGATAGATTGTGCATTGTGGTCCGGCGACGTAAAACTCGGGGAACGCTGGAATATAATTTTCGCGCGGGGCAGCGCGCGAGCGCCATCGGGAACATTAATTACCACTGTAATTTTATCGCGATACACGGCCGCGCCTAATGTGTGCGTGCGTGTCTGGCACGACACGTATTATTGTTCCATTAGCAAGCTATTGCTGCCGCCGCAATCCCATGGAAGCGAATGCGACGCGTTGTTGTTCCACCGGTTTTTCATTTACACGCTTCTTTCACACTCTCTCACTCATCCGTGGATAACATCACTCATTGATCGACTCATTAGAATTTATTTAGTATTTACAGTTGCTCACAAAGAAAATACTAAAATTAGTTATCTATAAATTAAGGGATGCTTCGTTTTAAATAGATCCATTAATCATTCATTAAGAGAAAGCAGAATTCTATTTACTAGAATTCAAATATATTCCAGATGCACTCGTAGAAGAGCGAGGAGGAGGAGTTGAGCGCGAGAGCGTTTTAGATATAAGTTCATCGGATGGCGTCGATGTTACCTGCAAACGGGACGCGCCAGGGCGTCCCGACGTTCGTCTCCAGTGAGCTGTAATTAGTTTAGCAGGTAGCAGGTTACCTTCGGCTCGTTATGGCCTGGCTGCCACGCATACTAGATAGAGCTGGCCTGAATGAAGGAAAGTGCAGCGAGCAACATGATAGACAGACTCACTTAACCCAAATTGACCAGCGTCTGCCCACTGGCAAGTGCGTTATTGGAGGGCCGCGCAACTTCTTTTAAAGCCGAGTCGAGCGCATTCCCTGATCAACTGAATTAGAAATTAGAGCGCAACCAGTCGTGGATCTCGAGTGTGCGTCTAGGCTGCCTTTTTTCGCAATTTAATATTTCTCGAAAGTCGACTGCTTAACAATTTTACAAATTGCTCGCATCCAACTGGAAGAGGCTCTGGGGCCACTCGAGAAATTCAAAGCGTCAAAGAGGGGAAAAGATCAGAAGAAAATCATCGTGTTTCCAGGAATTCTGCGGGGCGCTTCACGCATCATAAAATCATCCTTGGTCATTCTTCTCGGTGAAAAAGAAGGTAGTATTTCGTGAAAGCGAGGGGGTTGGCGATGGTCGATGCCGAAACCATGAGCAGGCTCGCAGAAAAAGAGAGAGAGCGAGAAGTGGGGGGTGGCGAAGGGATGGGAAAAGGCGGGTAGGAGTTGTGGGGATTTTGGGGGTTCTGCTGGCGCAAGCGGACCAAAACTCTGCGGGAAAGCCAGTCGGCCGGGTCACGCTCTGGATTTATCACTACGTACTTCTTACTCACACACACACAGACACATACACGTGCCATCTACGTATTTCCCACCCCCGATGGCGAAGCTGGTGGGGGTGCAGATGTTCTCTCATTTCATCCCGCTGTTCTCCTCTTTCTTACTCCGCCGGCCGGCGGAAACTTCCTTGCCCGGTATTTATAAGGGTTCACTTCACTGCTAGGTAATACCGCAAGTATTTTTGTGCTCGCACTGTATGGCGAGCGAAGTGCAGCGCGCGCGCGCACCCACACACACCATACTCTCACTTGTGGAATTTTTATGTTTACCGGTTTACCGAGCAACTTCCGGCGAGCACTGCTCCGCAATTCTCGGCTGGGAATTGCGAGCTCCTAGTAACTCTCGTCTCCCTGCGAGATCATTTGATTTACAGTGAAAATATTGGCTTAGATTCTCGGGGATTTCTCGAATCCTGACAGCATTGATAATCTTTTGGGATATCTTCGCACTTGTCGTGTGTTTCCAGTAAGTTGCGAAAGAATCTCTTCGAAATTTCTCACGTCTACTTGAACGTGTAATAAAAGATTTTTTATATGAAGTGTTGTGTTTGAAAGAATTGGTTTGATCGTTGAAATTGCAAGGGGAAGTAAAAGGGCAAGCGTTGGCGATACATGGTAAATAATGAGTTGAGATTAAATGATGGACACGATTAACCCGGTTTTTCGGGCAAAGGCGACCTTGTGTCGCAATGAGCGTCGAGCGGATTAGTCTCACCTTCGAGCTCTCTTTTATTAAAGCTCGAGCGGCCAGCCGCTTTAAAAAGCTCCCACGACTTGAAACAAACGTCTCGTTAAATTTGCATAGCTACCACCGAAGTGGTCTGCGCCCGACATTAAAAGCCCAGTGGCTTTCATTCGGCCTCGTATTTTTGAAGCGAGGACGAGTACTGTCATCACCGGCTCAGCCTTGGATCGCCCAAACCATAAAACAGAACAAGTTCCACCGTTAAACACTTGGGAAGCTCGTGCAGCCTCGCTGAATATTCACCTTATGATTTTATCGTCCGCGATAATGAACTGGGACATTTTATGAGTTATTATTTGCGATTATCGAAGTTTATATATTTATTTAATCATATATACTTCCTAGAAAATACTATAATAAAATCGCTGTGTTTCCTATTGCGATCAGATTGAATGAACTAATTTAAATCATTGAATTAGGAGTGTCGGAAGTTCGTCGGAAAGTTTCATTATAAGAGAAAAGAGTTAATGAAGACGGGCGAAGTGGATGAAGTGCAAGCAATGTGTTAAGAAGAAGTCGGTGGGAGGAAAGAGAGAGAGAGAGTCGGGCGAATGGCTTGAAAGGCAGAGGATGTAACAGTGTGGACTCGGCTTGGTGGTTTCTTAAGACTCGTTGCACGCTCTGAAAATAATTCGTTTCACGTACATACTTAGTCTCCGGGAGCCGCAAATGCTAGCAGGGATTACTTCTGAAGCTCGGCCACATGCCTCCCTGAATATCCGCACATGTAGCTAAGCTTAAACCGGCGCGGATGCTGCTTGGAGCTTCATTTCCCACTTTCCGTCACCGCCTTTGCTCTCCTCGGTCAGCGCATCCTACCGAGTAGACCACTCCGCCGCTTGTAACCCGGAAAACCGAGCTCCAAACTTTTCTACCCTACTCCTTAAAGCCGCTACACCGGAAAAACTAAGGCAGAATTTACACCTTCCTTGGCAACATTCCGTTGGCTGATTTAGATTCTTATTTCCTTCTTGCTCTTTCGTTAAATTGAAATATTTAGTAATAGTTGAATTCTCTGAATTGATGATCGTCGCTGGGATTTACTTTGGACAAGTCCAGTTTATTTCAGCGGGGAAAGCTTTCGATTCACTATTGAAACTTGTGCATTTTGTATCAGAACGCGGGTAATTCCGGGGCGGGGCTATTTCTTGGTAGACGTCGCGACGACAAGCGTCCTTCTGCCTCTACGATATTGCACCTCGTGCCCCTCGGAGAATACCAACTCTCCTTGGCTCTGTTCTACTTCTCGGGAAACACGGCCTGCAAGACCGCAACTTGATCCACTCAACTTCCGCCTCTTTGGTAGTTGGGAAAGTTTTCTTCCCAGCATCCAACACCACCACCACCACTACCACCACCCATTCCCTCTCCCTTCGACCACCACCGACACTCCTTTCTTAATGTCATCGCGCGGAGAGCACGTCGCTCCTTTCATATTCATTGCAATTATTTTTTCATGGCGATGCGTTGACGCAATGCTGCTAGATGCATCATGCGGTCCCATGTATAGCCAGGCCTCGGCACTGACCTTATTCCCGCTCTTCTCTGAATCAATTCCGAGTTGTGAAATACCTGTTCCCGAGGAAATTCTTCCGTGTATGAATGAATCATTAATATTAAAGCTATGCAATTTTATATCTCAATTATTTCAATGTTTATATTTTATATTTGGGATTCTTGGGGACTTTAGAATTCAATATTTCTTGTGTTAATGAATGCTGTATTCGAATCAACACTAATGAGAAATAACATTGCTAAAGGGTGGAAAGTAATAATAGAGTCGATCTGGTTATTTGCGCTTGGGAAGTCCTTCCAGGCTGATGATGCTTTCCGTCAACCACCCTCCAATGGGAGTCGGTTTAATTTATTCAGAACTCAGCTCTTCGTCCTTGAAGGAGCATTGGCAGGAACAACAAGCCGGATGAATGCCGGGAGTTTTTCGGCACGGACCCGCTCTCACCCGTTCCCTTGAATCTTTGTCTTTGGGAGCGGTGGCGTGGGTAGGCATCGTGCCTACAGGGGTTTTTTAATTTTTCAGCCCCGCCAACCGTTAGTTCGTCCTTCGTAGGCCTCGCAATCACGTTGCCGCTCTCTCTTTTCATAAACAACCCTGCGCGACCCCGGCGACGCCACCCTTCTTCTCGCAATCCCTTTTCCACACTCACCGGAGAGATATTGAGGATTCGGTGGGAGAAGGTGCTATTCCGAGAAGCGTCAGAGGGAAGAAACACTGCCACGAATTCCACTGGCTTCATTGTAGCGAACGCCCATTTTTGTGAGAGCCTGTACACGGTCTCACGTAAATGGAAGAGTTGGCTATTTTTAAAATTCTGCAAATCGATTGTTCGAGTATTACAACCAGTAGGAAACAAAGGAGCAGTGGTAAAAATGCTGGAGTAGCATCCAAAATACGCTGAAAGGTCCTCTGAATAATGAGGTCGGTCCTAATTTCGACGGTTTTTCCCATGTTTTTGGTACTTCCCGGCATTTTCCGGGGCTGAAATTTAGTGGGTAATGTTTTCTTGTATCGAGGAAGAAGTAGAAAAAATTCCAGAGCCCTAGCTGAAAATTCATTTTTTCGCAAATTTTTTAAGGCATACCCCTTCAAAAATTTTCGATTTTTCGAAGGTTCTGGGACCGGGACGAACGCTTGATTTTTCGATTGCTCGTGTCTCAAAACGGATAAAAAACATAAATGTTGTGGGGGAAATGCCGGAATTCTACCTAAAACAGGTGGAAAACCGATGTGGAATATTTCATTTCGACGGTTTTCCTAATGTTTTTTTATCTTCCCGACCTTTCCCGGGGCTGAAACTTTGTAGAAAGTGTTTTTTTGCATCGAGGAGAAAGTAGAAAAAATTCCAGAGCCCTAGCTCAAAATTCATTTTTTCGCAAATTTTTTAAGGCATACCCCTTCAAAAATTTTCGATTTTTCGAAGGTTCTGGGACCGGGACGAACGCTTGATTTTTCGATTGCTCGTGTCTCAAAACGGATAAAAAACATAAATGTTGTGGGGGAAATGCCGGAATTCTGCCTAAAACACATGGAAAACCGATCTGGAATATTTCATTTCAATGGTTTTTGCCATGTTTTTTTATCTTCCCGACCTTTCCCGGGGCTGAAACTTGGTGGGGAATGTTTTTTTGCATCGAGGATGAAGTGGTAAAAATTCCAGGGCCCGAGCTCAAAATTTTTTTTTTCGCAAATTTTTGAAGACATACCCCTTCAAAAATTGTCGATTTTTCAACAGTTCCTCACCTTTATCAATTGTTCAGAAGTTTTAAAAAGTCAAACTGTCTTTAACAATAATTATTCTTCCAAGTAAATCATCGGTATTAGTCCGCAGACAAAATAGGAACCAGGTGAAGTTAGGACAACCAGTACTACATCCATAAACATTAAAGGAAAGACGATATCACTTGGATGAATAATAGACGGCAAAAGCCTAATGCTAATTCCTGGCGGATTTCGAATCGAGGAATATGAAACTTCTCTAATAGAAGGTGGCTGAACTTGGAAGCCAAGCTGAGGGCGATACACTTGGATTTTCTCGCCTGGAGTTATCGAGCTCTCGGTGCTGACAAAGCGAACTCAGGGGGGGGCATAACTCGTTTCGGAGTTCCTTGTTTCGTGCTAATGTCTCGCCTACGAAAACTTGCCTTTCATTTCCTGACGAGGCTCCCTCGCCAGTTGTGTCACGAGTTCAGCCATTTCGCCCGCTAAATTTCATTTGGTTTGTTCCGCGGGTCCATTCGATTTAGCTTCACCCTCCTACTCTCTTGTTACTTCGCCAGGCTTTTTGAACTTTACTACGCGAGGTCCTTTATCGTTCCTCCCTTGCGATTCCTATCCAGTTCTTCTAGAACTCCAAAACTAACTTGCCAAATACTTGTCTCTAAACATTAACTAAATCACTACCCAACTAATTCTTACTGCCCATCAACCCAAGTAAAAATCAAAAAATGCCTACTATCGCTTCTTACAATATTAAAATTCCTAACATGAATCCAGCATTGTATCAAAGTGGGACGGTTTCCGAGGGGGCACTTCGTCACCCGAAGTTGTAGGAAGTGCTGTTAGTCGGGCAACTGCGATCAAGTGCGAGTGGCGATTGCGCGTGCAGATTCGGTGGCAAGTGGAGGGAGGAGAGGTCCGTGGCAGTATTATCTCTGCGATATTAATGCAGGGCTGATTCCGAGCTCGAAGCTCAAACTCGACTGGGAGAACTTGGATTGCGCGCGCGTCAACTACTGATCCACGGTTAACCCGACGCTCGATTTAGGGTGCGCCGAACTTGCCAGAGCTTGAGTATAATGCCTGCGGCGATAAGAGTAATGTAAGTTGAGTCACGTAGCCTCGCAGCACATTGAGATATCAGGATGAGCGGGCCACGTATAATCGTGTCTGCCAACTACGCCCGTTTCTGTGTAGCTGCCTGTTAATACATCATCGAAACAGCCACTCCCCCCTTCCGGACCGATGCACCCTGAATGACATTATGCAAAATCAGACATTGGCTCCGTCGATTCCAACTTCTCTCCAACAATTGACTTGCAATCTCTCCTTCCAACCATATACTTATTTCGATCATCCCTTATTACATCGGATCATACACAGCATGATTTTTAATTATGTATTAATCATAAAGAAATCATCAGACAATAGTTAACAGGTCAACTTTTCCTGATATTCGAAATCCAAAGTCTAAAGTACAATGACGCAAAGAGAAAAGAGAATCCAGGTAGATTTGTAGGTTGCAAAAGCTGCACTCCAAGTGCTGAAGACTGGGAATAGAAGGGACGACACGAGGCTGCGCCGCGCGTGAATTCCCTGCTATTCTTTGATTCAAACGCGACCTGGCGCCACGAATTCCGGGGCTTGAATATGCCAGCGTGGAGAGCCGTTTCATTTTCTAATGGTGCTGCCAGGTTCGGATGCTCCGCCACGTAAAAGACGTCCTTCTGCCTGAAACTCCGACGCGGATGATCATACACGGTAGCAGAGTGATGTCTCGAAAATGAAACCTGCGCTGGCAGATCTTACAAGCTAAGCCCTGACGTTTCTTCTCGCGAGTGTCATTCCATGAATTGCTGAATGATCATTCATAATGTATATCATACATTATACATGCTTCTATCACATGTATATATAATACGTTAAATAATACTGCGGATAAAATAAATATCATATTACATCACACGTAATTAAAATTGACGATGAAAAATATTTATCGAACATTTAAATGTATCATCCGGGACATACGCTGCCAAGAAATAATCCGACGATGGATCGCATCAAAGAGCGTGTCCATTGAATGTTTAGCGGAGTGTTTTTTTCCTTGAAAAAATCCCTCGGAGATTTGGCCAATTCCGAGCGGATCGGAGCGGCATAAGCAGCTTGAGGAGGAGCAGTGGAAAAACGGGAGGGTGAATGCTACGAGTTTTCAAGCCGCCGGTCGGCATTGCTTCACAGTCACACAGAGACAAACAAACACAGACGGGTGTGCGAGTCTGTGCGCGTGTCGCCACAGCATTGTTGACAGCTCAAAGAGCAATGGGCGCGGTTTTCATGCGATGTGCCGTGGACCGCTCGCTCTATTGATTCGACGACCCCTTTTGAAATTGACAATGAAATCCACGCGGCTCGCCGACTGCGAAGGGCGCAACCCCCTGAAATCTGGCCCGCTTGCAAGTCGAGCAGCCTCGCGCGACACAGGATACGCAGCAACCCCTTCGCTCGCCACCCACCCACCCCCTTTGCACTGTCGTCTAGCTTTTTAAAATTGTCTCGCATCCACCTCGCCCTCCCAAACCCATCCCAAGTATTGCGATCCACTCGGAGAAAACTCGAGGAGACAAAACTTATATGGGGAAGAAGTGTGCGAGGAATTTCTTAAATTAAAATTCTTGCCAAGTGGACTTTAAGATATATTTATAATACTAGTTTTCGATACTTGAGGAATAAAAAGCGATGTTTTGAACTATAGATTATTGTTTGGAGTGAGTGAGGCATGCACATGGGTCGAGCAAGCGATATTGGAAGCTCGTAGGGAAGGCAAATGGAGAATTCCAGCGGGCGAGCATTAATACTCCATACTCAATTACAGATAATAGGGTAGACAGTAGTATTTGTATATTCGATATCAGCCGAAGCCCAACTGGGATCGGCAAGTGTGTGTACGCGTGTGTGTGTGTGGTGGAAAGGGGGGTGGGTAGAAATTCGAAAGGAGTGTCAGGCGTAGATGAGGCTGGTTCGGATTCCATTTCCATTTGAAATGAATACCAAGAGGGGCGAGTGGCCGCCCTTACTCCTTCTCGAGATTTCCGATGCGATGCTTGCCTGCCTGCCTGCCTGCCTGCCGTGCACCGATCTCCTCCTCCTCCTCCGATGCTTCTTCCTGCATGTGAAGCTTATTATACATCCAAATCCAAAATCTCGATTCCATTCTAGCCGCGCCGCATATTCCACCCATATTTTCCACTACCAACCACACTGGTCTGAATAGATGACTCCCTTTAATACGAATCCCACTAACGTACTTTCTTGTGTCCTCCAAGATGTTGTCTTCTTAATATTCCAATCATATTTCGTCTTCTCATAATTGGAATAAAAACGTTTCTTCTATAGAAGAATTCTTTACTCAATTGCCCGTAAAATAATTGGCATTAAATGAAAAATTATTCCTCATTCGAACACTGTTTTAATCAACAAAAACACATGAATACTGTAAGCATCGAATCGTCAGTGAGGAGAAAAGGCAAGTGGTGAAATCTGTTTCGCAGCACTTTGCCAATCCAGGGTGAACTAATTGCGAGTACCCGCCAGTGGAACAGTAACGCACGAGCGGCGCCGTCAAAATGCCGACTGGTCCACTTTCTGTAAAGCTCTTTGTGCAACATCGAGAGGGCAGGGAAAAAAAGAGAGGAGGGGGTGGTTGGCGCGATGCGATGAGACGGCGGGGTGGGTGTGGATGTGGGGGGCGAAAAGGTAGTGGCCGGAAAATTTGCAAGGATCGCGCGCGTTTAATTGTGGAAAGGCGGAACTTTCTGATGGAAAGGCCGGAAGTAAGCTACCACCCCTCTCACTTTCCTACTTTCTGGACCCTCTCCTCTTTCGTTCTCGCATTTTCTCCCTTTCTCTTCCCCCTTGCCACGCACACACACACACAGCTTTTCCAGTCGAATGCAAATGTGCTTATCGCACCGTCTGTTCTCGGCCGGCGGCGACCGCGTAATACGAGCGCGTCAGAATATACAGGGAATTTAATAAATATACGAGCGGCCAACGGAGGAACAAACTCGGAAGAAGGAAAAAGACGAACTCCATTATGCAGGAAGAGGAGAACCCGGCGTACACTTTCGACGGGAATTTTGCCGCCTGCTGTGGTCGGCCGGCGGCTCGCATTTGCATTGGAATTGGGAAAGAAGTGTTTGTTAATTTGTTAATTAAAGCTCTACTTATGCTATATCGTTTATGTGGTAACTTGGTATTTGTAGCTGGCGCAAATATAGAATTATAGCTCGGTGGTGTTCTATTTGTATGTGAAACCCCTAAACGATATGTTCCACACACACACAGAGCTGGGACAGGCTGTGCGCAAAAGACTTTTTCGTCCGCCTTCTATCTGGCGTGCGAAATTTAGCAGGAATTGCTGGGCTTATTAAATTCATGCTCGGCGACGCGCCAATGCGAGAGTGCGTATGTGCGAATGCGCCGGAAGGTGAAATTAATTAAAGCCGGCTGCAGCAAAAGTTTAAATAATTGGGCTGAACTTCATTGGAGCGGGCGCGCTTGGTGGTGGTGGCCGAGCGACGTCGCCCGAAATTGGCCAACGGTGGCCGCTGAATTTTTCCATTCTCTCGCTTGACGAAAGCGATAATTAATGAGCTTATGTTAAAGGGGACTCTGCCCCGGTATGTGTAAAAGGAAATATCTCTTCCTCCTCTGCTCCCACTGTTCGACCTTACTCTACCCGCGTTACTAATACACTAACAGGAAGAGTTTATCTTTCATATACTTAATGACTTCACTCTTTTTCCCCTCTCAGTTAATAAATACAATATAACTCAAATCAAGGACAGAGTGAGAAGCATTCATCTTTTATTTCCTGCCCAGACTGTCTGGAATAAATTCTTATAAAGTAGAAAACTTTCCACTTTAAGAAGGATTAAATCGCATGGAGAAAGAAAGTTTCGCTGCATATAAAAATCGCGAAAAATTGTATAGGCGAATACTTGTTTTGCGCGATAGGAAGGGGAAGTGAATATATTTAGAGGAGCGATTGTATGCGGGGGATGATCATTGTCCGGTAATGATTGCCCGGAGGAATGATTCGGTGGATGGGACGGTCTGTCAAATAAAATCTCACTGATATATCGGCGCATCTCATTATGCGGAGGGGTCCGATTAACTATTTGCCGGGCGAAACACTTCGGCCTCGCTAACCAAATACCAATCGGAATAATAATGGCCGGCCTAAGTGCGGCATTATGCCCGATCGATCCCCAGCTAAACTAATTAACCGACACGGCCGATCTGCGCGAGAGAAATTAATTGCACGATGAAATCTCTTGACCACCGATCGCCAATGACTGATTACCGTCCACAATCGGTGCTGCGGCAAACGAGTAGCTGCTGTGCGCGCCCTCCACCATTTTCCAGCCACTGCGATATTGCGGTAAAAGCGGCCTCCTAGCGTGTCTTTGTAATTAATGGCGGGATATGTTTCCCCGCTACGGAGAATTGGAGGTTCCACTCCAGAATTGGTCCGTCGTTCTCCTAAATGATACAAAAATAAAACGATCGTAAACACTATCGTTTCGCATTTCAATTAAAGCCAGTAATATTAGAAACAGCATCATATTCAAAATGATTTTAATATTTGCCAACTATAATCGCAATATTAATACTAGTCGGACAAGGTAATATCGCGATAGAACTCAATCCTCGGAATTAATATATGTATAGCGAGCGGTGTTTCAGGGTTCAGAGAATTAGTGCTGCAATCGGTGAACACTCAGCCAGGTTTGCGGTGAACGGACGCGCGGGCGCGCGGGCGCGCGCTGCCCCAAATATTGCATTTTCATAGAGCGAGCGCTGATACAAACGCACACCGAGAGAGCGGACCGACAGATTGCTAGTGCGCGTTCATCGGAATTTCATGGTGCTCGGCGAATTGTCGCAAATCCCGGCGAGCGCCGGTAACATTTCCAGGGCGTCGGCAGCGGCAGCGGCGGCGGCGGCGGCGTCGCACTCGCTGCGGGCGGGGGAAAAAAAAAGTCCCGGCCTTGTTGTTATGCGCCGGTGAATCCCTCGAGCGAGTGAACCACCGGCGATCAAAAGGATGGCGAAGAAGCCGCCTGGAATGCGGCAACAGCGTGAAATATTATATCGAAGCTGGAGCAACTTGGGCGGATATAATGCGATTAGATTTAGATGCCGGGAGATATTAAAAATTCTAGAGAACATCCATATTTCTTGGCAAAATAAATAAATTCGATTATTAATTCCTGGATCGTGTTTACCATATTCTGATATTAGCATTATTCAACTTATGTATTATTAAACACTGGCTACTTATCATACCAAGTCTATTTAGCCTTATCAGGAATATTGGCTGCATGAATTATTAAGAGAATTACGAGTGAATTATTACCAATTCCAGCCACAACACTGGCTACTTATCATAATGGCCATACATTAGAAATTGATACGAGGCTCCGGAGCAATGATGCACGGCGCAGGGCGTCGCGGCGCGGCGTGGTCGCCGCCGCCGGTTTAAGCGCACTTAATTCATTTTGACTAGTTGAGGCTGCTGCGCGAGGATATCGCCGAGAGTATTAGATATTAGAGAGTGCAGCGGTCTCTCACTGGAGAGGAGGAGGAACTAAGAGAAACGGATATAGTCGAGAGTGCAATACGGCGTGTCGGGAAACGGCACGAGCCGCAGGAGTTAGTGCCAGCAGCCGCTCTCCCAGCCTGCCATAACACTAACTGTATCCTCGAAATATACGTCACTGCGCCAGTGAGAATCTACACTGACTCGTAAACATATTCGGACACTAGTCTATGTCTAATGTTATTCCTCAGTTATTCAGATATTTACAAGGCGTCTCCAATATTTTTCCTCCCTTGGCAGAAGAAAATAATATCGCCAGGAATTATTTCAATATAATATGCAAGATCGTAGTTAATACCAAGAATTATTTTAAGTACTCTTAAGAAAAATGTATACTTTAATGTTCAAAGAAGAGAACAGAGAAATATGATTTAATTTGGAAGAGAGGGGCGAATGATGAAAGTAAGATAAACTAGAAATTGCCAGGGGCGAAGTTCACCAGGGGTTAAAAACAAAATATATTCCCAATTACGGGTGAACTGTGCTTTGGCCGAGTGAAGTGCCTAATGAGGCGCGGATCAGCCAGCCAGGCGGCTGGCGGGGATGCTGGTAGAAAAAAGCGTGAGGGTCCTGAGCGCACAGGATGCGCGTAATCCTCTTAACGAAACTCCCGGCACGCTGCGCTTTTAATTGGAAAATTCTTCTCCGCAAGCGACGCCTCCGCCCCGGCGCCCGCCGCCGCCACCGCCCGAAGATCCCATTACCGCTAATGTCGAGACGAGGAAAATGAGAGGGGTTGCGGCTATGAAAATAGCCGGCAACTTTGATTACGATGATGCTCTCACAGGCTAGCCGAGCTCTAACTACAATCTACTCGCTTCTAATCCCTCGGGAATGATTGCCCGCCCCAACGCCTGATCGGCTCGCAGCAAAAACAGGAGACAATGGCCTCTCTCCTTGTGAACACGGTCATTCAACTGTGATCGAGTTCCCAGTGTTGTGTGACTGCTTTCTCAGAACAATTCTAAGTATAACAAAAATCGTATTTATAAATATATCAATGTTTTCATTAGATTAACTGTTGAATTGACCTTGTGTATTACAGTATTATGTATAGAATTAAATATTATAGAGTATATGTATTCGTTTTCATGAATCATGTGGAGTTGTATTATGAAAACTTGTTATAATCAAATTAGAAGCGAGCTGACACACTTTGTACCGTGTGAATTGATAGTAAAGTTGATGTTACGCTGCTAGTCTGGTTGCGTGGACGTGTCATATAATGTGAATCGGCCTTAACAGGCTTTCAGAGGGAATGGCTACTTTTTTCGAGGGAAACCGGATCATATGCGGCAGTAGCACTCCCGATTTACGAGCAAGGCATCCGGAATATACGTCCGTTCCATAAATACGCCGTCCGCGCGTAACCTCTCGATATCGGCTATAAATACGCATTTTATCTATCGCGGGATTTGAAATGAAAAACAGTCGTCAAGGGCTCACGGGATTATCCGTAAAAGGGATCGGCCTTCATGCCCGACGCCAAAGAGATGCAAAAGCCTGAACGTGTTGCGTTTCCCTATGAAATACCAGCTGAAAATGGAACGCGTGAAAATCACCAACGACACAGTCGATCTTTAAGAATGGCTGAGCTAGCAAAAATGATTTCATTTCTGGCCAATTTGTATAAAGTGATTCACTTTTATTGCAATTTTTCTATATTTTGAACATTGTATTTAATATAATAAAAATGTATAGCAGATAAAAATTGGAGTTCATGATTTTAAGATAAGAGAATTATTCCCAACACTGCCATAGAATTCGAATCGTGAGATCCACAGAGAATTCTGACAACAATACGTCTGAGGTATCTGTAAATCCGGCATTAATGCTGAATGTTGCACGGTCGTTGATAATTACACGAAAATACAAGGTACTCTTGGGGATCGAAGGGAGAAAATGCGTTCAATGGAAACGCGAGACCACTTTATCAGATTGGACTGACATTTATTTCGCTGAAAAGCCAGGCTGATCATAAATATCGACGCGCGCGCCCTGTGATCAACGCCTGGCCAACCGACCCACACACACATGTGGGTTAAGTAGTTGAAACCGTCGAAATGCGAGGGATCCTCGGCACCCTGACCTCGTAAATCTTTGGGCGGCGGGCGCGCATCATCCCGCGGGAGAAGTCGAGCAACGCCCGCAGCCTCCAAAGTTATTTAGACATCCGGCCAACTTCGGGATGCTGGATCGGAAATTGTTCGTGCATGCCGGAGGAGTGAGAAAGTCTGGGAGACCGAGGACGACACCTGCAATTCCAGCCAATTCCAGGTGACTGGGAACTCTCAACCTCCACCACCATCGTAAAACATTGTAATTGGAATAATTTTTTAACTACGATTTCATCCGAGCTTTTAAATATTCTACATTAATATTACTATCATTAAAAGGATAAATAGTTATAGTTTGAATTCCTAGTGAAAGGCTCGTAAGTGAACAGCTATTTGTATGCCTGGGCAGTGCACTAGCTGCTTTTGTAGTCGAGCTTGTAAATCGGCAGGATTCCGATCGGACTCAATAAAGATCTCAGCCAGGTCGGTGTTAGCCGGGAGATAAATGCCAGGGCGAAATTACAGTCGCAGCTGACCTCGTCCCGAAAGTGCGATAGATTTTGCGGCCTCGGAGCTTCGGCCAACACGGCGAAACGATGTACCCGGCTGTACTGCGGGCGCACGATTGCCTGGAGAAATGCCGCTACTCGATATTGCACCAATCAGATTGCCTCCCCTCACCTTACACCGACTTCCCTTCGGTCTCTCTGACTCTCAAAATTGCCCCCTTTTCGATAGCCCCTGCGATACTTCTACTCTCGAATCCAGTTGCTGACTCGAAATATCTCGCCCCGTTTATCATCCCCTTTTAATCCCTCAGACAGATATTGTTTTGCATATGGGACACCATTAGAAGAATAATTATACTACGCCAAAGAAATCCTGTCTTTTAAAAATATATTACTATATTTAATTAATTTTTGACAATTATTTTTATAATGGGAAGATTTAATGTTAATAGAAAATTGAGTCGTTCTGTTCGTAATACTGTGAAGTTATAATTTATAATGTCGTATGTTTAATAATATAGAGAGGTAGTAAACGATATTCTAGGGGCGATAAAACGATTTTGCGACTGGGGGGTGAACAAAAAAATCTGATAAAAGGTGATGCCAATCGGGTTGAAAGGGCGCGCCGATTATCTTGGACGGTGGGCGGATGTTCATACATCTTTGAATTATCGATCAGTTGGAACGGTGCGAATAATCATCGAGGGGCCGGCGTGTGTCGATGGTATTAACTGGATTGTCCTCCTCGTGGGCGTTACTGAAACCTTCGATACGATATGGCATATTATATGCACAAAGGCCGCGTGTCTCCGCCCTCCAATAGAATTCATTTGTGCAAAGTCCCGGCGAAGCGGAATACACAATGGCTCAGAAATTGTAAATGCTAATTTATAAAAGCTTTTGTGGTTTCTTCGGCGAGAACTTTTCAAAGGGGCCCTTAAATCATTTTCTATTCTATGCGTTACGCATTTGTAATATACAATTAACCGACATATTATTTATCCTTCTTTAATTTATGATCAGAGAAAATATTGCGTTTGACCGTTGATCCATCTTTTAAACAATATCACTTGGTTTCGAGCACGAAAGCAGAATATTCGTATTTTTCTGGTGAGATAAATAGAAGCGCTCAGGCTCCAATCGATCTTGCCTCGTCCGGCAAGAATAATCTGTATCACCTGCCGGATTGGTTGATCGACGCAGGAAAAACTCGGAGGAGAAAGAGTGCCACAAACGGGCTTCATTCCGACTGAAAGTTACTCTACGCGCAATCGATTCCGGCTCGACTGGCGCGGCGCGGAGCGGCGCGGCGCCGTTTGTTCGCGGAGACTTTATGGCCTGGTTAAATAACCGGCGGACAATCGACCTGTAATTCGATATTTTCGAAACGCCCCGAAACGAGAGCACCGGGATATGCCGCCGCGCACCACTATTACTGCCACCCCGGAAACCCATCGGTCGCTGTTCTTTGAACCGGAAGTGCGCGTGCCACTAAAATAACGGATGACGGTTCGTCAAAGAATCCCTGTGGCAAATCGGTCAGTCGCTTTACTGATTATTGGATCCTGTAGCCATGGGAATCGAAGCAATCTCCTCCTCTCCGGCTATTGGCTTTTTCTTATCCGCCTCCTCTTGAAAGACCAGCTGTCGAAGTCTGATTAATAACACTGTTACAAGAACAACCTAATAAAGACGAAGACTAGAACCATCTAATTAAGCCAAAATCCCTCTTCCACAAAAATTACAAAATATACAATTTAACCAAATCGTATAAAATCTTTAATAAAACATGTCATTGCATTTCCAAAAATTGGCAGCGGAAGTGCATTTCAATAAAGAGGAAGACTATAAAAATAAAGGAGTGTAATCCAGATCGAAAAGTGCACTTCTCCCACAGCGAAGAAAGCATTGGCTGGTTGTTCGCGAGGGAAAGAGGGAAAAAGGTAGAGAAAAGGCTGCGGGAGTCTGGTGATCCGATCGATCCGGTTGCTTTTAAGATCGTGGTACAATGGGAGAACGCGATGCCAGCCAGCCAGCCAGCCAGCCAGCCAGCCAGCGAGCCAGGAGGAGAAGAACTGGGACAGTTTTAATCGGTAGGTAGGAATCTGGCGAACCGCTTCCTTCGTATTACGCCCGCTAAGCTCCATTGTCTTTCCAAGACATTTTCGCTTGGCCCTAGATGCATCTTCCAGACTTTGCCAGGGATTACTTTCTGTTACTTTCTCTTAGCTGGCAGCGATGTGTCCGCTTTGATTTGAAACACACTCGGCCCCGATTGCAGGTGACTAGTGCCACGACTTTAGACACGCTGGATGCATCAACGCCAGCCAGCGTACTTTAGTGGTCGCGCCACTGTTCGAAGTGATTGTTTTTTGCCGGCCCCTCCCTATTGTAATGGACACAACCTATGCCTGGCAATGTTTTATGTCAATACACTCAGTCGGTGATAGACCGAGGGAAACAAATAGAAATAACTCTCGTAGCAGCTAGTCATTTCCGAGGCAGAGAACGAAATAAACAAACAAATCGATTCTTATATAAGTAGCGACACATGACAATAAGATAGTTCAATAAAAGGAGAGAGTTCTATCGGTGGTATTGAAGCCAGCGATCGATACTAGCAGTGGGAAATGTACGAAAGGACCCTCCCAATTGGAGGGAACGCGCTATGGTAAATCTACTGGTTGGAGGCGAGGATTATCCTGCCAATGAGTAATTAGCAAATGGAGCAGCGAGGGCATAAGCGCGCCCGCGTGGTATCGCATTAAATAGACCGATAAAAACAGGCGTCAGTAAAAAACGAGGAGGCCCATTTTTAACCGGCCGTGAACTCGTTAGAGGCCGATTGCCAGCCTGATGTAAATCCGAGCGCGGCCGCGCGCCGGAAATGCAATAAACCTGCTGAGAGTGCTGCCTCCCAGCCGAAAGGGGGAGCGGCGGCGCGCAGCAGCTTACGGATATGCGCTATGGTGGCTGGCGAATGCAGAATTAGCACCGGCAATTCCGCTAATTCTCTTCGGCGCATCCCACTGACACTTTGCGATAAACCAAAGTCGTTCGAATGCTGTTCGAGGAATTCCAATTCGAAATTGAGTGGCCCATAGCGATCATTGTCAGGCAATTTTCCATTACAGCCACGAACGTCTATATTTTCAATTGAAATATTGAAATTTCGATTATTTGTACAAGGAATTCATTATCGCTTCCAATTAATTTGAATAATCAGCATTCTTTGATTATGGTATTCTAAAAACACAGTGATAATTAAGGGGTGAATGGAAGAATGAAGTGTGAAGACAAAGAGGGTGCTAATTCTTTGAGCCCTGTTGACTTTGCTCTTAATAGATGATAGTTTATCAGTGTTCGACATCGATTCTGCTTGAGTGGCGATGTCGAGCGATGCCGAGTGGTCTCTCTAGGTTCCTAGTCTCCCGGCGACGAATCGACAGTGCGTAACGAGCCTAAGAGCTCCCGCGTGAAATAGAGCGTGCCTCTTTGATGAGTGTGTGGGGAGCGAGCAAACGGTTCCCTCATTCCACCAGTACATACGATCCGACCAGGCGTGATGCGAAGATACAATCAGGTGTTGTCGACATTCCTAGATATTAATCACAGTATACCATGCCCTTCTATCAAAATAAACCCATCCTATCTTTACAAAACAAATACACCATGCATCTGCAATTTTCTCTTACTTATTACTAAATATTTTATCAGTACAGAAATAATATTTCTTGCCGGCGAAGAAATATCATTCTAAAAAATGATCGCCATCTCGAAGATCGCAGGGGATGGGCTGCGTAAAATTGCGAAAGTATTACAACGCTTGGCAGTAACATAAAAGAGGCGTGAGCGGAAGTCTTTCAGTTATTCTTCGACGACGAGATATCGCCGGCTTTTATGGAAGCCAGTGAGAAAGAGAGATAGGAGGGTGAGGGTGGAGTGCGAGTCTATTCAACAGTTAAATCGGTGTTTATGAGGCCATTAAAGTAATGACCGCCGTGCGCTCGAAGGATCTAACAGCCAATTGCACCGTCCACCAGGGACATATTGGCCCTCGAAGCCTCCCCCATACTTCTTCCTTAAGTTTAACCGTCGAAAGCAACTCCCTTCTTCCCTTTTCCCGGCGAGATTCCTACGCGACACGTGCACGCTTCTTTCTTCCTATCGCCGCACAGCCACCACCATCCACTATAAATTCCCCACCTCCCGGCGACCAATTGCACACGCCGCTATAACTCGAAATACTTCTCAAGAGTGTTTCCTACTAAATCCGTGTACAAGCTCGATGCAATGTATAAAATTATTGTAAATATCAAGCGGGGAATCCGATAAAGCGTGAGGGGTTGTTTGGAAAGTATGATTTCACTTAGATTTATTCATTGTTGAGATATTCGAATCAATATTTCTGAGCCCTGTAAATTAATTGGAGCGAGGTACAATTGTAAAGATATATTTTTCTCCTTTTTTTTTGTTCGTCGAATGTACTTGTAACGCGATACAAAAATCCTAGCCGAGATTTCGAATCAGGACGACGAGATTTTCCCGGTGGGATTCGCGCGAACTAGTGCGCCCGAATAGAGGCGCGCGCGCCCGCGCGCCATAAAAGCAGCAGCGCAGTCCTCCAGCAAATTAATGACCGCATTTACAGTTCACAATGGCGCAATCGATCTCGCATCGTTCCATTTCGCGTGTACACCCACCGAGCGTGTGCATGCCATCGCTGTATTTGCCTATGCGACCGACACCGCTTTCACGTCTTTCGATGACGCTGGCTGACCTGAAAAAAAAGGAATCGTTCGAACAGCGAAAAAGTCATCGACCGGCCAAGTTCACTGTTAACTGTTGTGTGACTCAAGCTCGCACTTCAACTCGTCTGTCATTGGATGACCGCGGTCAATTGAATTCGTCCGACGATTAAAATCGCGACATCTTTCATTCCGAACGATGGCCACGCCAGTAATTTTCACGGATGATTGCCAGTAAGTGGCGCCCATTAAATGATGCTCTGTTAATTGGTCCGTGCTCGTTCAAACGTACCCAGTCATTGACAAAAGTTGTTAATCACAGGCTTTGCGTTTAATCATCCGTTTTCATTTCTCCTGGCAAAACCCAGTGAACGGTGGTCTAGTTACAGGCGGATTTGTCATCGAATTCTACCGCTGATCCCACTATGTTATTACTAAAAACCACAGATATCCCTTTGACCGATTAGTCTGTCATTTCTAACATATTGATACGTTATAATCGTCCCCGCAACAAAAAATGATTTTAATTCCAGTCTCGCGTTAACTGGGAACTGTATGAATTTCTAGAACACGTAGTATTGTTACTAGGCAACAACATCACTGTCACTGAGATCTGGAACGATGCCGAAGCAAAGCAGATTGCATTCAGAACGCGTATCCCTGATAGTATCGATAGAATCTCGTATCGATTGGAAGGTTGCATCGGTTGGGAGGGAGAGAGGGTGGGAGAAAGGAGAGGTGATAGCGTGGAAAGGGAAGAGGAGCTTTGGCGTCCTAAGGCAAGAAGAGCAATCTGCTTACGACACTTAATAATGAAAAGTGCGCATGCCTCTTTGACTGGGTAAGTCTCCGCCCCTTTCGCGCGCTTACTGAAAACCAGCGGGAAGAGAATGCCGGAGAAAAAGGGTGGAGGAAAACTGCTGGGAATCGTTTCGCTTTCCAGCCGACACGCGATCCCATCCCTCTGGAATTTGATCGCAAGTCGACGTTCACTTCTACAAACGACGCGCACCTTTTTTTCCCGCCATCCGGCCGAGATAATTAATCTCGCAAACAAGCCGGAGAGAGCTTCCAGCTCGCCCTTTCCTCCTCGGCTTTTTACCTTCGATTCCAGTGAACTGTTGCGCCTACCCCGAGCACCCTCCTCCATCCTCTCTATTCTCCTCCTCTGCGTTATCCTTCCAACTCGACTTTTCCCTCTTTTTTTAAATCAGTTCCATTCCATTTTAAACTAGGCAAAATCCCGGACTATTGATATTTTATCAGGGTGAATATTCTAATTTGAAATTATGCTATTAAATCATTGGGGAAAGATAATACAATTTTTCGTCGATAGAATCATTTTCCACCAATGAGAATTTACTTTTATTGGGGAATATATATCCTTTCGTCCTTTGGTAACCCAGAATTTAGAGAGTAATCCCATTCACGGAGCAGGCAATAATTCAACTGTACAATAAATAAGTGTGATAAAAAAAGGGTCGGAGGATTGTCCAGCGGCATGTGTCTTCTTTGAACGAAGATGTATAGCGAGTGACTAAGATGTCCATTTAGAAAGAGATGTACCCTGCTGGCGAAGGGTGACTCTCTCTCTCTCTCTCTCTCTCTCTCTCGCAAAATGGTAATCCGCTTGGGTCGCTTAATTATGATATATGCCGCGGTTACCGCAACCCTTAATGCTCGCTTCCAATACTCTGCCAAGCTTTGCCTTACATGCTAGCACACATGATCCTCCGAAAATACATATTAGAAAAGAGTCCTCCGAACCTAACTCTCACTAAGGAGATAACAGGAGGTTCTTCGGTTAGCCTGTTCGCCATTTGTCATTGAAAGGACAAATGTCAACGGGAGCTCAGCAATATCTCAATTTACGAAAATAGAGTACTTAATGATCCCAAATAATTTTTGTACCATCTACTTAATAATACGATATTATATTTTTCATCTATTTCGACTATTATTGAACGAAGATTTATTTCTAGCTAATTTAGTTGAAGACTATTATTCATGAAAAAGGAACACGGACAAATTGCCGGGGGTAACGAAAGGTTGGCTCGAATTCGAGCCTCTTTAAAACTGTCCTCGAGCGTAGCGAGGCATAGCAAGAAGTAAAGCATGCGACCATCACTCTTCGCTTCTTCTCTCATACTTGCTCCTTTTTACCGAAAGCTTTACGTGTTTCCCGTTAAGGGGAGGGGGCGCCCGGCTAAACTGGGAGGGGGGGAGAATGGATGTGCAGGTGACAGTTGCTCGATTCGGCGTCGTGATCGGCCTGACAAGGAAAATTTATTAGAGGAAAACTGGGGAGGCGTAGGACGAACGGAACAAAGTAGCCGCAGTATCCGGGTGGGTGGAGAGGAGAGGAGAGCGCGCATATGAGGCTGCTGCTGCTGCTGCGGCAGGTTGCTCGGGCGTGTTGCGGCCAACCAGACAGAGAAACGTAAGCTACGTCCTCTGTAACATTCGTCTTCCCGTGACAAGGCAGCAAATTGCTTTTGAGAGCGTCAAATTAATGCCCCCGGACCTATCCTCCTTGTAAGCAACAGCTCGCAACCGTAAGAAGAGA
Source organism: Ectemnius continuus (assembly GCA_910591665.1). Taxonomy (NCBI): domain Eukaryota; kingdom Metazoa; phylum Arthropoda; class Insecta; order Hymenoptera; family Crabronidae; genus Ectemnius; species Ectemnius continuus. The sequence continues at coordinate 2,662,642 of OU342866.1, forward strand.
CTCCTCCTCCTCCGACTCCTCCTCCGACACCGCTCTGCCACCTGGACAACCTCCTCCATCTCATTCAATTCCAACGATCTCTAGCCTTGATTTTGCTGCAGTTACGAGTGCGTCTACAAAGCTGTCTCCCTTCATTCCACAACTGACTTTGACTACTTGTTATGCTAATTACGTTATCCCAGAACGCAAACTGTACCCACAACCAGTTTAACCGCTCACCCAAAATCCTTCTGTTATTTATAATAGCACAAACGATTTATTTACAAGTTGCTCGGCCGTGTAAAAAAAGGTATTGAGTTATTGCTAAATGTAGAAACATTATTTTATAAAGTTCCATATGTCAGTTATGATGGACAAATTATTCGAGCTAGAAATATTATTTGAATTTTTGGAGGGAGCCAAGAGAACATGGAAAAGCCCATTTATTTCGCGTGCCGCTGCTTCGAATGTTTATAAAATACAATATATATATTTTTTGTCGCCGGAAGAATGCCAGTTGTTGAGGATGACACGAAGTATATCGGGGAAAAGTATTGCCATGGCCGAACGTTTATCAGCCGGACGCACGAGCTGCTCGTAATATTAATTCTATCGCAAGTGTAAATCAAACCTGCTAGCGGTTGAAGGATTGCGATAACATTCGCATCGGATATTGTTGATCCGGTGGCAAAATCAATGGGAAACATGGTAGCGATAGTAATTGGCTGTGCGCTGTCAAAAAAACACACACACACGCGCTCGAAAGTGAAATGGTGTACTTGCACAGAGTTAGCCTGGGATGAAATAAATTTGGGGCTCGATCTCGTTGGTTTTATAAATTGCCGGGCCAACCTTGTTCAGATATCGAAACAGGCTGGAAAATGGTATTTTTACGGCTTATCATTATTCGCACAGCTTGCCCTTGTGTTCTCACTCATGAAATAATTAATTCTCGCCAAATTTTAATATGTACGAATAATATCTGCATTCGCATATTGGATAGAATGCAAATCGCGAAGCTTACGATTCGATATAACTGGCGGGCTGTCAGTGCGACTGATTTATTTGCTTTAATTAACATGACTTTTAATGATCGATTCCTTTTGTCAGGCTGTACGTGAAATAAAATCATATTCCAGAAATAACACAGGCAATATAATATAAGGCAGGCGTCTGATAAAAAGTGGAGTAGAGCGTTATCGATCGGAAGCCAAGTGAATCAGCCTGTACTTAGAGGCTCTTTAATACAGCGCCATTCAAGAAGATTACAGAGAGAGCGCGCGCGCTGGAGCGGCGGAACTTTTTTCCCGGCGATATGCAGAAATTGAGAGTAAGTGGGTTTCAGCGGGCGATTAAGCTCGGCGCAAAGGGCCGATAAGAGGATCGCATCAGTACGTAAACTTTAAGAGTTAGGTAGGAACAGCTACATTGTGTTCTGCGTGCCATAAGATTTCCCGGGGGCCTCGTGTTTCATCTCGAGCGAGTGACTCGCTCTCTCTGTTATCGTGCGCCATCGCCCACCGTACAACATCTTTTTTACCGAGCGCCCGCTCTCTCTTTTCCCGCCCTTTCCTCCTTATCAATCTCTCCGCGGCTCCACGTGGCAACGTACAATCTTCGGATTACTTCAACGGCAACTTTCAACTACTGATTTAAGACCGAAATGCTAGAAATCTACGCGTAGAAATTAATACAGCTTTCGACATGTACGATTCAGATAATTTAGAAGTGAATCACTCTGGGTACATAAATTATACATGTCTCTGTCAAACGTCAGTTAATCACCTCTCGATAACAATTACCGGTTCGTGCTATCGCGCGTTCCACTGGAGCGCGACAGGTTAGCTAGAGCAATAGAGAGGGCGCGTCAAGAGCGCGCGTTCCCAGGAAACGTCAGGTTCCAGTCGGAGGTGGCAGCTGTTAATAATAATATTGAGATTAGCGGCGACGGCCTGAGTGAGAGGGAGAACGCGTGGCTTTGTCTGCTAATCAGATATGTAAGCGTCATGTTTAGCGTCGCTCGGTGACAGCCAGGATCGGAAGAGGGGGCTGGCTGGCTGGCTGCTGTGTTGGGCGCACTAAAATCCCGCACGATTGGGATTCAAGGCGTCGCGACGCGTCGACGGGAATCGAGTGCCCTGGCAGAAGGACGAAGGGTTTGTGTGGGAAGGCTTGCGAATATTCAAGTCAATTTCTCGGTGGTTGGTGTGTGCTGCTCGGTTGCGAGGAGAGTCGAGTCGAGTCGAGTCGAGTCGAGACTCGAGTCAACTCGAGCGAGTCTCGAGTGCCGCGCCAGGTGCCGCTTAATTCACCCAGCCAGGTGAAATTACTCCGCAATTCCGGATGGTCCGCGTCTCACCTTCCTTTTCTCAAGTGGCACACTCCCCCTGAATTATAATTGTCCTCTTCCCCCCATTCCGAGCTTCTTCCTTTATTGACGCTATTAATGGCAAGCCAATCCTCTCTCTCACCGATGACAATATAATCTCATCATTTCTACCCCGCTAATTGCTTGGATCTTAATATTCAGACGGATTCCTAAGATATACTAATATTTTACTAAAAATAGTAATATTAATTCAGTCATTTGATTTTGTCATAGAAGATATAATACAATCAGTAAAAATAAATATAATAAAAATTATTTTTATAAAATAAAGAAAGAAAAGTATTTATATAGAATAAAATTGTTCACTTCCCAAGATGAGTATAGTAAATAAAAGAGGCTGTACATTGTGAATGAAGTTTAAGCGGTGGGGCGACTATTTCTGGGGCAGCAATTTCTCAAGTGAAAGTTTCCGGCCTAACCTCAGAGTGCTTAGAGGGCGCGCGCCGACACTGGGAATTATAACGCGGCCTGCAGCAGCAGCAGCAGCAGCTTGACGCATTAGTTTCGTCTTAGACGACCGCAAGCAGGTCTAGGAAGCGGCTTTTCTCCTGGAAGTTCTTTCCAGAAGAAGCTGCTGCCTTCGTGGCCGCCGCCTTTCTTTAGGAAGTTGGCTTGCCCGCTACAACGGACACCGTCCAAACTTACGACACAGTGGATTTCCTGGCTTAGCGTGTCCTCAAAGACATATTCCCTTTCAGTGGAAAGTTTCCGCTCTATTTTATGCTGGGCGAATTAAGCTCGGCCTTTTGTCATCGTAAATTACATTCATGTTAGCTTGTTATCATCTGATAGTTTCAGATTTAATTATAATTCGTTGTTATTCAGTGTGTATTATTTTAATATTTGATGAAATTGATTGGGGAGCCTCTCGTTAAAAGACAAAGACTCTGATGGATCTTGGAGGTATGCGCGTGTCAGTGGAGAGTCGTGTTAGTCGGTGGGAAATGGCAAGGCCATTGAGGCCGGTCGCAATTCCCGTCGATTTGCAGGGCGGCGTACCGTTAAATTGAAATTACCGCAAGTGCGCACAATGAGCATGTAAATAACATTTACGCTAATGGCTTTCGCAAGCGGGTGCGTCAATATTCCCCGAGAGATTAGCAGCTGTGTAGTGTCATCGAGTCGGAAACGCCATACCTGACTGTTTAAAGTAAATCAGTACGGACTTCCAGCCTGCGAGAATTATTCGAGAGTAATCTTGTCTTAGTACGAGTGGACCAACAATTATTGTATATTTTGTATTAGATGTGTATTAAAAAATAATTCAATTAATTGAAACAATTTTTCTTGGACTCTATTTTTAATTTAGTGGTTAAAAAAGAATAAAGTGAAGGGTTGAGAAAATCAATTCCCACTCATTATGCGAACTTGGGGTGTTTTCAAGTCAGAGTTCCCGTGCATTGTTCGACGGGACTATTTATGCAGGAAGAACGACTCATCCCATCGATCTTACTGTTATGATGGGAAAACCGTGGCCATTAGGAAGAGCACTCCTCTCATCTCAGAGCACCGAATGAATTGCTCTCTTCTTGCCGAGATGCCAACTCACCGACGCCCCCTTCGTTTCTTGCCACTTAACGAAACCGACGCGAATGCGATGTACGAGCAACGATTCTGCCTAAATAGCTGTCGCGTTAAAACCATTGCCACTCGAAATAAAAATATTCAAGCTTCAACAATAATCCTTCTCAATTGAATTCAGTACAAAAACAAAGCTTCAAACCACAGATTTCGATCAGCAATACAAGTTGCATAGTTCAGAATTCTGAACATTCCACAGAACTTCGGGTTTTTGGTGCTCGGTGATATATCTTCGCTGTCTGCTTTGCAGGATGAAAACAGTACAAGTCACTCTATAATTCATGACTCAGTCCTACAGTTACCAGATTCAGTTAATTAAGTACAGAGTTATTCGATGAGTCTTCTTATAACAGTCGCGATATTTCTCATTGCCGTTATCTCGCTAGTTCAAAAAAATTACGCTCGCGGACTACTGGCGGCAGTTTACTGGCGCTGAAAGGAAGCCGGCCGGGCTCGCATTTAGCCGACACTCGTTGAGATCGAACAAGCAAGCGACAGCAGGGGCTGCGGGTGGAAAAGGGTTGGGTTGGGGTGGGTTTGAAACAGCGTAAAGCGAGATAAGTAGAAACGGAAGGATTCAAAGTATCGCCGGAGCGATATCGCGTATCTTATTACTCTTTGAAACGGCTCGCCAATGCAGAACGAGATAGGAAAGAGGGAAGCAGAACTGAAGCGGGTGGGGGATGGAGGAGAGGAGAGGGAAGAGGAGAGAGGGAAGGGTTTGGAGTGTGTGCTCTGTTATCTCCAGTGGGAATTGACCGAGTGTCGTTGCGTTTTGCCGGGGAATGCGCCGTCGGAATACGAATTACTGCATACGTTATTGTACGCCGAGAGCGGTGATGCTGGGCGCTTCCGGGCTTTAACTTGGCGATGCTGGGAAAATATTGGGGCGTTCCGCACCGCCAATGACCGGGCTTCCTCTTTCACGAGGCGAAATCATGATAGCCGAGCGCCACTGTTTTTTCTTCCTCTTGGAAAGCCCCGAGAGAGCTTTTTGAGAGCGACTCCATATCTATGTATGTATGGATGTATGTATGAATGCATGTATGTATGGCGTCGTCCCCTCTTCCTTTCTTCCCGGAATACTTGATTAACCCTTTGGCCAAGCCCGCTCGCTCCGTTCTCCAGCGAGACTGTTTTGTCTTTGTGACGGTATTCGCTTGCTTTCGATTATGGATGCAGCTTTCCTTTCCTTCGAATCATCTCATCCCCGCACGGAACTTCTTCTTTGCTCCAGTTAGCAACGAGCGATTATTTGTTTCCCAGTTAGAATTACAGGGCCGCCGCCGCCGGTCTCTTTAGGTTGATTAGAGCGGCCGGCGCGGCGCGTCGCGGCGGCTCCATTTTCCCGGGGAAATCGGTAAATAGAATAACGGTGGTCGGCTCGATCGAGAATTATTACGCCGAGCGTAAAGCTGTCCGGCGCAAGCGATAATTCAGCGGGGGGTCGCAACGAATTATCGCAGGTCAACTGGAATAACCGAATACAACATGTAATAAGCGTGCGAAAGGCGCGAGAGTCCGAATTAATTATGGCGATCGCAATTGCTTTTACATGGTAAAGCAGCATTAGAACAGACAGCGCTGACTTATCGTTGCCAAAAAAGCTCGTTACGCCCGCAGCGTTATTAGCATCGTTGCTCGAGAACACATGCTATGATTCTCCCGAAATATGGAGGGCGTAAATACTGCGCTAAACCAATCGTTTATAAAACGATTGGTGAACCAAATGCGCGAAAAATATATTATCCATTCAAAAATAAGAATTAATTATCAAAGCAAATATTTTATAATACACACACTTCAAGAATAGTTAAAATTGAACAAAGATAACTAACCATTGAAAAAGACATCGAAACTGTAACAGTACCAACTTGTTACGTCAGTTAACATCAGTCGGAAGGATCGTACAAATGATATCGCGGTGTGTTCGAAGTAATCCGGTGTTCATCGGGAGGACATTGGATCGTTGTTCCGCTTTCGGGATGTTTCGCGCGCGTAAACACACGATCGCTATCAACGCCGCTGGTTGGTGGGTTCCGAGGGAGAAGGGAAACAAGCCCTTGCCGCTGGGAACAATCGAGCTTTTTGCTGGAACGTGCCGGGAGAGAACGAGCGAGCGAGCTAGCAAGAGAGAGAGAGAAAGAGAGAGCGTTGATACTCACGGATCGTCTACTACGAACAAATCAATCGGCAGCGCACGTAGCGCAAACACGCTAACGTAGACGCGCGGTTGGCTCAGCCGCACCAAAAAGGACCACGGCAAATTCGTAAACGAGAGGGCCAATCGGGAGAGGGGCGTCGCGACGCATCTCCGGTCTCCACGGAGCACGGCAATTAGCGTTAGCAGTGTACAGTGACCGGGAAAATTTATTTCCACTCCGAAATATTCCAAAGCTTCGGATTCAATCGTATTATTCTGTATTTTGTATCAAACTTATGTCTCATAAATTAATGAAACACGACTGTTCATTTTCGCTGTGGGAATTGATCGAATAAACAAATAGAATATTTAGTGTTTAACAAGCATCTTCGAAGCGAATATATTATTCAATATTTCCAAGAGAATATCGTGAAATAGGTTGAGCTATGTTTTCGTGCCAACAACCGGAAAGCTGCGTGCGGTGTGTTTCATTGAAAAAGCGGTGGTTCGATCACAGCTTTCCCGTATAAGCCCGGATAGATCAGAATCAGAAGAGGGGAGGATGCAGGCTCTTTCGCAAGTGCGCGCGGCAGCGGCGGCGCCCTCGTATAAGATCAAAGTTAGCCGTCGCTCGGTGAACCGCCGGCCGATGAAAGGTATAATACAGCTCGGCAAGTGGAATAGATATCGGTTTTGCGTTCGCGGGACTAGCCGCACTTCCACGGCCGCACGTACCAACTCGTAAAACGTGCTCTGCCGGAAAGAGGCCATCTCGAACGAGGAATCGAGAAATCGAGTACAGCACCACTCGATTTCGGATTTCTCTTCCTTCTCCTTCCTCTTTTTTTTCCCCCATTTATTTATTATTTCTCGAATTGCACGGCTTTCAATGGCAGAGAATGCTCGTTGGGACTTAGTATATTAACAGGAAGCGCGGAGGATGTGCCGATTCACCACTGACCAACACCTATTTGTCCGACGCGAGAGCGAGAATTCCAATTTCGCCGGCCCGGAAGCTGCCTTGAGCTCGGATCAAAGTTAGGAATCCCTGACAAACTGTCGTGCGCGTTTTCAATAAACCGCTGGCCTTCGTCGTGGCCCGCCTGCCGGAGTGAGCCTCGCGCAACTTTCCAAATGCACGTCACTGTCCCTCCAAAATACACCCCTCTACTTTTTAAGCAACTCCTAACAAAATACATAAGGGCAAAGTTGGAAATAATTAATTATATCGACTTCAATTTAACTAACGGACAGTTTATATTATACGTTTCATACAACCCGGTGAAAAGAATCGCAATAAAAACCCTGTTATATTTGGGCGAATAAACAGACCATGTTCTGATTAATAAAATATTCAATGAAAACTGTCAGGTATCAATAAGCGAAGGAAGCGGCGAAAAATAAGCCGTCACTTGCGCTCACCTCGATGTTTCGGCGCATTAAAACAGAGCTTTTTCCACGGTTTTAATCGTAAATTGGAAATCCCCAGCGGCCACAAACGGCAGTGGAGACGAAAGGGTTGCGAGTGTGGTCTCCGGTTGGTCGGCAGATACCGCATGTCGGGGCGGGAGAGAGGGGAAGGGAAGCGGACGGTGTGGGTCCCGGGGGTAGTTCGGCAAGTAGTCCGAGGGCGTTTTGCAAAGCGAGCAGCAGCCCGAGTAGCGAAAAGCAGGAGCAAACAGAGCCACGGGAAGCGAGAAAGGAAGAGAAAGAGGAAGAGCGCCTCTAGAAAAAGGAGGGAAGAGCGAGGCCGGAAAAGAGGGTAACAACCTTGAAGGGATTACTCTGACCTCTTAAGCGATTAACTACTCTGCTTTCCAGTTCACACTTGGGAGCACGACTTCCGTAAAGGTCGGTGTACGCGTTAACGATTGCGTCATACTAAAAATATGAGACTCCGTCGGAGTAATGTCTTCTCTTCACCCTTTTCTTTCCCCCGACGAAAACAATTCCGACATTATACTTAATGACATTCTTTCCAGGACTAAATCCCCTTTAAAAAAATGATTAATAATTTAGAATATTCTTTGTTCCTCTGAATTATGAATTCCCAAATCTTATTGACTTATTTCTGTATTATTATCCTCTCTCTCACTTCTCTATTTTAGTAATAATTCCTGTTCTCGCACTTCACTAATTAGAATCGACAACAGACGAAGGATTCCTCGCATCCCTTTTATCCGGTTGTTCTCTCTCTCTGCAGGGTGTGTACGGTGATGTATCGCCGAATTACAAGCGAGCGACTCATCGCTCGAGCTTCACTCGCGCGGCCTTTCCCCATCAGCGGGCAAAGTGCATAATTAGGCGAGCGCCGCGCGCCACCTAATCAATGGAATTGCACGCTAATGTAATCGACAGTGCACGTCACAGACACGCGCGCACAGGCGCGTGCTCGCGCACACACATGCGCACGCCTGCTACGAAATCGCATTGGATTGCAAGCGATTCAATTGCTCGCACAATGAATCGTCCCGTTGCGCCGGCTGCATTAGAAGGCCAATCATAGCTCGTGCTCCGTAAATTCCCTTCCACTTCAATTGCCCGGCTACAAACTGCACGGATTCCCCCTCCCTCTCTCTCTCTCTCTTTTTCCACCACCCACTCTTTCCCGCTTTCGAACTAAAGAGTTCTCGCAATAAGAAGGAACGTATGTGCTTCGGACACGGCACGCACCAATGGAAATTTATTTCCGCATTTCTTTTGCCGAGCGGGGCTAGCTAAGTTGAAGGGGTGCGCTCTCCCTGCAACCCTCTCGCGAGGCTACAGCACTTGTAGAAAGCGATTTCTCTCCCTTCCTCTCTTTCTCCCATCCCCGCAACCGGCAAATCAGGATTGCACGCTAGGGGTGCTGGTTCGTTCTCTCCCTTAAATTAGCGAAGGCGTAAACTTTTTACTGGCAACTTTTTAACGCGCCGGTCGTTAGCGCTCAGTCGTCGAGCCGAATCCGAGTGCTACTTGGAAGGGTGAGCATGAGATTTGCGTAACAATAGTTGAGCGAGTTGTTGTCGCGCGACCGACCTTGTTTCTCTCTCTCGTGGATTTCGAAGTTTTTCGAGGAATCGTATTTTTAAATGCGTTAAATGTATTGTGGCGTTTTTTGGGCGGGCGAATATTTTCTCCCCTGTTTCTGGATCGAAGAGTCGTTGGGGCGCAAAGTATTTGCTTCAATAAGCCGGCATGATTTAACGAAGTATCGAGACACTCAAGTTTTCAAGGGGCCGCCCCGCTGTACGCCAGAGAGAGCCGAGCGAGCCATGGCACGACTGGCTCGCAGAAAATGTAATTAAAGTTCAAGCTTTATTCATCGAGGAACTTGCTCATCGATTGGAGTACTACAATGTGATATTAAATTTTCAACCATTCCCCGTACAACTGGAGCTCCCGGCGGCTCTCGCTCTCTCTCTCTCCGCCTGTCAGCAGGTACTTCCTCCTGGTGCAGAACGATGATCGATTCCCTTAATCACGTTGATTACCCGAGCACGAATCACCTCGCCGCCAAAATATCAATTTCGATACGGATTCTCGCGGACTTAATTACCAATCGCCCAATTAATCATTCGCCCTGCTAATCGGAGACCATGAAATGTAAAGATCTCATCGAATTATCCCATCGTTCGAATTAGTCTTCACAAGATTTCAATCTTAAAATAAAATATGATTTAAATGTGTGTGGAATATTTGAAAATTAAAATAGCGTTAAATCTCCTATTTCCTATATTATTTTCCAATTGGTTCAAGCCTTTCGAAATGTCTCGCTTATCATAAAGGCAGGCGGGTCATTACCAGTGGAAACGAAGATCAAATAGAAAGGCGTCGCGACGTGTTCTGATCGCAAGGTGTCAGGTGCGTCGGCGACGCCTTTGTCGAGACTTCGGGGAGAAGGTGAGCCAAGGCTGAAGACAATTTTCCGCGTATTTAGCACGAGCCACTCCCCCGGCAACTTGATATATGGCGACGCGCAAAACTCCGACGCCTAAGCGTCGCGTTCCTCCACTTCCTGCCTGCGCGATACTCCTCGTCTATCATGCGGCACTTGCTGCAATATGCTACGAGATGATCAGCCAATTTTTCAAAGCAAACGCTTCGTCTTCGTACGCCGCCTTTGTCGAGACTGCTGCGCCTCGCATTTCTACACGACACTTTGAACATTCTACTTTCTACCTTTGAATCAATGTCAGAATTTGTCGCGCTACAATTTATTATTGCTGTTACTTGTAAAATTAGGTATATATTTCTATAAGTCGACAGCTCAAAATTGCCTTGATAAAATATATATATAGTACGTTAAATATCTCACGATTTAAATCTGTCACTCTATTATCACGAAACGATAAGAAAACATCCTGATCTACCAATTTACATTATCTTGGGCGAGTAAATGTTCAAAAGGCAACAACTGTAATATTCTGAACAGGAGTTACTATTTGGGAGGATTAAATGGCTCGCTTTCGCTGCAGGTGCAATTGGCTCGTCGACTCGGCCGAATTTCTCTCTCTCTCTCTCCCTCCCTCTCGAGGAGCTTTAAACTCCCATCGGATTTATCCTAGAGAGCCGCTTAGGATTGCGATAACACTCGCCCGGATCGCAGCTCTCTCTCTCCCTGTAAACAGAACACCGTAAACACATATTCCCATCCTGCGACAAGTTTACCTCGAAAGCAGAGCGGGGTGTTTGGCGCACTTGGATTAACACCCGACTCGATACTCATCCTGCTTTTCCAGCAACTCGCAGGTTACCTATCCTTTGGACGGATTAACCCTCTCTATTAACCCCCGATACTCTTTTACTACACTCAAATAGTCTTTCTATCACTTAGAAAGTTATATTGAAATTGCCAATGCTGGGAAAAATACTTGATAAATATTTGTTTGTGTTTATTAACTTTAAAATATTTTTCTAGCATTTTAAAATGTCAGTCGAGCTTGACAGGAATATTAATGTATAGGAGATCGTAAAGGAATATTGCTGGTAATTAAAATTGATCGAAAGGCATGTGGTAGAGAGTCTGTTGTATTGGGGGGAGATAGTAGAGGGCAGTCGTAGACGGATTTAACCACAAATTGAGCAGCGATCGGTTCTGCAATTACAGTGGCCAGCCGTCAGGCTGCCGCTGTCTTATCAGTCATCGTCCCCTCCACTGCCAGCAACACGCAACTAAGTTAATTAAGCAGTGCCGCCTAATGATTGATTCGTGAATCGGTATGTTAGCTCGACGACCAATCACCGTCTGCTCAATTCGCCGCAGACACCGCGCCACTGTAAATTACTCGGCGGCTAATTACAATGTTCATTTGTCCTCTCGAACGGCAACGTGCGCACTTGTTTGTGAATTTTCTCGTGAATTTCGATAAACGAATTTCACCTCGAAAAACAATTCATTGAAATTATATGAGTCATTTTCGAATTTGGGTTCCCTTTGAAATTGACTGGAAATTAAATGTCATAATTTACAGTTCCACTCCAAGTGTGCGAATTACGACTTTCAAAGTGCCACCAAAAGATCTTTAATTCGTGTGGCACAAATGTATGGGCTGGCCGGATTTAAAATCGCATCTTCCGGCTGCGAAGGTGCGCGCCCTCTTCTATTGAGGCAGTGTGGCCTGCTTCCCATTGAGTTTAAGCAGCCGAGCAATTAGAGACATACGAGCTGGCTGCCAGTCGCCGTCAGCAGACTCGAAAGGCTTGCGAGCTCGCAAGCTTTTCAACCGGTTAAAGACGCCACTCGTACCACACGCGCGCGCGCGTCCTCCCCGGACATGTACATTTAGCGAGTAAGTTCCGCAAAGTTTCCCCATTGAAAAAAAGTCCGCCGCCGCGCGAAGTCAGGGGCCGCGAAACATTCTGGCGTTTAATTAGAGACCTTTTAACCTGCCACATTGCCACGCGCACTTACCTCGTCGCCGAGATACGACTGGCTTCGAGGAACATGTGACATTCCTCCACTTCTATGGAATTAACACTGCACGTCTGCCAAGTCGTCTCCCAAACGAGCTTTCAATAAGTACTTTTTTACTTCACACGAAACATAATTAATCAAACTATCACAGTCAGCAATAAATGAAGTGTAAAAAATTCTCCGTGTACAATCAATAAAGTTTCTCTTGCACCGAATTAACAGTAAATTAGATGAGCAAAAGCTGAGAGATAAAGTAGAGAAAAAAGTGGAGTCCGCGGGGATTTGGTCGGCGTGTAAAGCGCGGTCTGTAAACACGGTAAATCGCAGAGGGTGTTAATTTCGAGTGGGAGGTTCTTGCCGGGAATTATCGCCGCTGTACAGGAGGATCGGCCTGGTTTATCCGGAGTAATACGACGCCGACGTTATCGACGTCGTAACTCGGTTGTATACATCGATAGGAGCGCGCAACCTACAGGATAGGATAGCAGGATCCCTGAATTGATCCTGGTTCGCTCATCTCCAGATTTGATCCCCGTTGTTCCCGTCAAACCTGTCGAACATAGGTTGGCAAACACGTGGATTCCACCGGGCAATGCATTGTGGTGACGTTCGTCGAGATCAAAGCCGACCGACGCCGACGCCCGGCAACCCAGCTTCTACTGGAATGTCGAAACACGACTGCTGCTCGTTGCTACCTTCGACGGACATGTAGCACCCTCTGATTATGTAAGAGGCTGATTCAATGCCATTACAAACCACTGCGCATTGCGCGGTTGAAACATTGCTGACTGTTCCGACAGTGCAATGCGTTGATAAGAAAGTATTCGGTGATGAAATCAAATAAATGGTCACTTGAGAATCGCAAGAAACCGAATGGTCCGCGATATTGGACCTGGAATGCAACAAATCGCCGAATTTCAGAGTCGCATACATGTGGTATCAGAAGTTGCAGCATTTCCGGTGGGGCGGGCCGCGGTAATTACAGTAATGATCAAATATGCATGTGTACCCCGTTTGTGTATACCGTTTTCAATTTGAATTAATTACTTCCAGTTGGGATTCCCGGCTTTGGTAAACTTTCGGCCGCAAACTATGGGAGTTATGGCTGCTCCGCTCTCTGGCTGCGGCCCTTTCCTCCACGCTCGCGCTGCTTCTACGCCCAGACTTATTGTCCTCCCTCTAATAAGAGTTTAGTTTGCTAATGCAATCGATTCCCGTCCCAACCGAACAGGGTGTTCAACCTTCGATATCGATTTTTCCACTCTATGAATTTCAATAATAATTGCTCGCGCGAAGATAGTTTCTCGGCAAATTCAATGCTAGCACTTTGCCGTATTAAATGACAGAAAATGGATCAAAAGACAAACCGAGACTGGACGCGTGCGATTTGGTTTCACGAAACTTCCCTATGAAATGGGAAGTAAGTGTTACCCCCATTGCAGCATCACGTTTCCCTTTTATTCGTGGAGTCATTACGCCTAGCGGTTTTCCCCGTGAAACAGGATGTAAAACGAAACCACTAACCACAAATCGATACTGCTGATGGATGCAGGAAACCATCAGTGTATCAGTGCAGGTATGCGAGACGAACACACCCGATTAATGATGTTCGCACAGTGCATTAGTGGAATTGGCACGATTCCTACATATGAAACAATTCGAGAATTGTTAAATCTATCCAATGAATATCTTACTGGAAATATTAATATTCTAGGCTTATCATTTTGTAGAAGTTGAACTATTTTTTAATCATGGAATTAATAAGGTAGTGCTGGAATTCGAGTGTGTTGCAATAGTCCCGTAAGGAGTGCATGAAGAGTATCACAGAGAACTAAGCAGGCAATGCTAGGAGCTCGTTTATTAGGGAGAAGATTTTCGGCAGGAGTGCACCTTATTTCGAAAGGCTTGGCGGAGCTCTTATTGTCTGAAGAGCCTGGCAAAGGAGTGCTCGTTAAACAGTAGGGGATGAGTACTGCCGCGCTATTGTCAGAGCGAGAGGCCCCCTTAATTTCCACGGGATTCTTCCGTCTCCTAATTACACTCCTTTAAATACTATTCCACTCGTGAAAATAATTTATACCTTTTTCCCAGTCGGGAAGCTCTGAAAACGTGGGTATAAACCGTCTAAATCGGTAGAAGTCGATTATTCAGGAGGTCCTTTCCACCCGTTTTCAATACAATTCCGGCAGTTTCGCCACTAATTCTTTGTTTTCTATCCGTTTTAAGACTCGAACTATCGAAAAATCAAGCGTTCGTTGCGGTCCGAGAACCTTCGAAAAATCGAAAATTTTTGAAGGGGTATGCCTTAAAAAATTTGCGAAAAAATGAATTTTGAGCTAGGGCTCTGGAATTTTTTCTACTTATTCCTCGATGCAAAAAAACACTTTCTACAAAGTTTCAGCCCCGGCAAAGGTCGGGAAGATAAAAATACATAGGGAAAACCGTTGAAATCAAATATTCCAGATCGGTTTTCCACCTGTTTTAGGTAGAATTCTGGCATTTCCCCCACAACATTTATGTTTTTTATCCGTTTTGAGACACGAGCAATCGAAAAATCAAGCGTTCGTCCCGGTCCCAGAACCTTCGAAAAATCGAAAATTTTTGAAGGGGTATGCCTTAAAAAATTTGCGAAAAAATGAATTTTCAGCTAGGGCTCTGGAATTTTTTCTACTTTCTCCTCGATGCAAACAAACACTTTCTACAAAGTTTCAGCCCCGGGAAAGGTCGGGAAGATAAAAAAACATGGGGAAAACCGTTGAAATCAAATATTCCAGATCGGTTTTCCACGTGTTTTAGGTAGAATTCTGGCATTTCCCCCACAACATTTGTGTTTTTTATCCGTTTTGAGGCACGAGCAATCGAAAAATCAAGCGTTCGTCCCGGTCCGAGAACCTTCGAAAAATCGAAAATTTTTGAAGGGGTATGCCTTAAAAAATTTGCGAAAAAATGAATTTTGAGCTAGGGCTCTGGAATTTTTTCTACTTTCTCCTCGTTGCAAAAAAACACTTTCTACAAAGTTTCAGCCCCGGGAAAGGTCGGGAAGATAAAAAAACATGAGGAAAACCATCGAAATTGGAGCCAAATTGACTATTCCGGAGGACCTTTCAGCGTGTTTCCAATATAATTCCGGCTTTTGAACCACTAATTCTCTACTGAACATTCATTTTAATAATACTAGAAAATAATACATTAACATATCGAAATAAATATGACTGGTAGAAAATCGGAGATAGATCGAGGGGAACAAGGCTCCGGATTACTAGAGCGGGTGCAGCGAAGGGTTAATGGATGATAGAAAAGGAAGGGTTGAAGGAGAGGTGGATGGGTTGATGTTGAAGCTCTCGGCGAATGCATTCAACAAGTAGAGGCCGGTGGAGTGACGGGCGAACGAGGCGATCAGGACGTGGGCATCGGAGTCGGTGGAAATTCATGGGTACAAATCCTGCTAGGAATTGGTTTAGACGAGCAGCCAGCGAGGCAGCCGGCTTTCCTTGGTAAACAGGGCCTGCTGGCAGGTATCAGGCTAGCCATGGAAGGTAGAAACCACCAAGACTACCAAACCTTCCACCAACACGAACACCGGATTGGGTAGCACGCGTCAAATGGAACTGGCGGTTGAGTGCACACCGAATTTCGTTCTCGGCTGATCTCCCAAGCACAGCGGAGCCGTGTTTGCTTATGAATAACCTGGCCGCGTGCACTCTGCCTTCGCCGCGTAATCTCCCGAAAAGTTTGCCGCTTTATGAGCACCAATCCGTTGGAGTACGCGATTCTTCGCCCCACCTTTTCCTACCCTGCCATTTACACTGAAATTGTGAACAAACATCTAGCTCGCAGTATGAAATTTTGAATTTTGGATCCCTTCGATATCGTTTTCTTGACTTTCGGATCGAGCTGATAATAAATTCAAGCTTCTGTCAGGAATTGCGAAGTAAAAGAATATTTGTATAATAAATTTCGTTTGATATTTTTATACTAGCTGAAATAGATGGCAGGTGAGTGGCGGACAGTGTAAAGTTTAGAGGCTCGGTTGGAGAGTGCGATGGATGGTAAGTGGTAACCTATCAGGAATCAATCCGCCGCCGCCGCCGCCGCCGCTGTACTTGGACGGGACGAGAAATATAATGGAAGTTCCGGCGAGGATCGATGACAGTGGTACTCCTTTCATTCGCTTTGGATTGGGAGTTTCAATTATCGTAAGCGTCACAGGGCTTCGTTGCCTTTGGAGAGAGCGCGCACGCCGAGAGTATCGCGATTGGTACATTGTCGGGGTGCTGGCGCGAAAGGAATTCGTTATCGATGTTCCCCGACAAGGATATTATGTCGTATTGTGGGAGCTCGATCATTCCTTTTACTCGAGGGAGCTTTCAGTCGATGAAGTGTCCTTCCCCAATGCACTGATTCCGCCTTTCACGGAAAATTCACAAGTGGAAACACTTTTCCCGAGCAAATCACTGCGGTTTTCCATGAAGAGACGAAGGTTACTATCAGCGACGTCATGTAATCAAAGATCATCAATGAAATGTAATCCAATAAATGAAGAATAAAATATTAAGACTCTTCTCGATATATTAAATAATTCTCCCACAAAAATTTATTAATTCTTCCTTGCAATATTTCCTTTCAAATGCTGATTATAAATTTATTAAAGTACCTTGTTTAAATTATTCTCTGAATGTCTGCATGAGATGGCGTAAGTCTTTCTTTGTCGAGGTACATTTTATCCGGGCGAATATTCAGGAAGTGACCCAGAAATTAGCGGAGGGCGCCGCTGCGTAATTAGAATACTACAAACATCGCATCGATGTAGATACATGCTATGTACATGTGCATACGTATTTCGCGAATGGCTCGCTTTGCCATGGCGCACCGAGATAATCCGGCAATGTGCACCAGGTGCCTTAAACTTTTACCTTTAACGCTTGCCTCTCCGCTTCCTGCCTTATCTCGCTGCTCTCTGATACGCGCTTTAGTATGATTAAGGCAATATCGCCCGAGCTTCTTTACGAGTACCTCTTTTAATGAACGGACCTATATTTGATTACAGGGCCGCTCATGTCCAGGCCAACGTAAATGTATGTTTCACTGTAACGAGACTTTGAAGAGGACTCGTTTCCTGGATTTGTCCGAGCGCAGGGGGAAAAAGTAATTCAATTATAAAAAAACAGTAGTTAATGGATATCTAAAAACTTGGAGGTTTATTCGAATTTTATTCACTCGAAGTAATTACGTCGCAGTGACCGTGATAATGTTGGTCGAAAAGTAAATGTCGAGAGTTGCAAGGGTTAATGATAGAATGGAGGTATCGTTAGCCGCTGCGTTGCCATTAACTAGTTTCCGCGTTAACGCGTTTATAACCACCGGCAATAAATTAATTGCGATAGTTAATAAGGCGAGGTGGATTGGATTTTGGCTCTTCGGTAGTAACGAATGGACGATGGCCTATGCTGGCCGCGGTTTCCCGGGCATTCGAGTGCCGGCCGATTAATTATGATAAGCAGCGCCGGTGATTAATCAGGCGCACCGGCGGCGGCGGCGGCGGTGTTCTCGCCGCTGGCTCCAAGAAGAGACTAATTACTCGGACGCAGGGATTTCCCGGGCGATAATTCAAGAACGCCGCCACCAGGAGAAATGTATCGGGCGTAAACGGCGCGTAAACTCGCCCTGCTCTCATTTCTACCGAGGAAAAAGAAGAGCAGTGGAAATGTACGAAGGGAGTTCCTCGTAAATACCGCCACGCTCGCCGCAAAGCTGCTGCCTATCTTTCCTAAGTCTCCCCGGCTGGAAACTTTCAAGGAGCCGCCGTCGCCGCCGCCGCCCCCGAGATTTTGATCTTTCAGCCACCTTTAAATTAAATGTGAATCTCCTAAGAAGTGGGATGCTGGGATATGCGGGTCGACCGGTAAAACTCTTTCGAGATCAAACTTACTGATTCTCACGTGTGGAGAATCTTTCCGCTTTCAAAATACACTGTTTATTTAAGTCAATATTTAATTCAAATAAATTTCTATGTTTCGATACTCGAAAATTCCTGCCGCCAACAATACTCGACTCGATCACTTTAATTATTGCGGCGCGTCGGGGAATCCGGCGAGGCAGACGCACGAGCCGCAATTATGCAGCGCGACAGCTAATTATCCTCGGGAAACTTTGATTCCATTCTCGGGATTCGGGGGGGCCCTTGATCCAGTTGGCGTCAGCCGCTCGACAGTTGGAATTTACAGTGCGCCATTTATGATTCATGAGCCGCACACACCGTTTTAGTTTGCTCATTTTATTTCATTAGCTGATCCACTTTCTATGGTGGAGCGCCCCCGAAAACTGGAGCAACTCACTTCGCGAAAAGGCTGCGAGACACATGTACTGCCGTTTTAATCAGCACTGACGCACTCTCTACTTTCTACGAGCGTGTGCTCTATCATATTATCTTCGCATTGTACGTGCAATAGAATTTTAATATCTAATAGACATAATATTTTTTCACTCCACATACAAAGGGGGACCACCGCAATATTTTATTTTTTCTCGTCATAAAAGGAAGAGAAACGACTGGAAATTAGATGCGGTCCTTTCTTGTGTTATGGATCGTTTAAACGGACGGTATATTCAGTTTGCTGTGGATGAGGTTACCGCAACAGTTACAAAGGATGCTGGCTAAAGGCCTGGAATATAGCTGGGGAAGCTTGTTCGCAACGCGCGCGCACGGGCTTCGAAGCCGATCTGCATTACAGTTTTATAACGCACGCAATATTCATCGGAATGGTTAAACGGCAATTGGAGTGGTCTTTAGGTAGCCAGTTACCTGGCAATTATCCCCCTTTTGCATGCATACTCGATCCCCGCAGGAATATAACCTCATCCCCCCCATACAATCTATGTAGTAGTCAGCCTCGGCAAACGAGACCTTATTCGCTGCATTAAACCGGGTCGCATTTTCCAAAGTGTCCAAAGCACATTTCGAATTCTCATCATTTTAATACACCACTGCGCGGACTTAATGATTTTTATAACTTAATTATAAACCGATCCGCAATTCCTCTCGGCCTCCGTACGGACTTTGACTTTCAATGCTATATATAACAAAGTTATTCCCCGGTATTGCGAGACCGAAAATTGACGAAATTTTATTACCAATGGAATCGATACTGCTGAATTTTAAACAACTTTGACGCACGCGTTGTTACCCGATTGTTCGAACCGATATATATTAATGCGGATAATAAATACTTGCACCGTTATGTGTACATTTTATATGTAGAATAGGAGATATATTAATACGCGTGTATAATCCAAACGACTTATACTTTAATGAGTAATTCGGCTTTAATATCACCGCGGAAGGTATTGTAATTTATGGCGAAAGGTATGCGTAGGCGAGCAGTAAACTCGATAGAATTCGGGCGCGGCTGAGATTGCTGAGACTTTTTCTAAAGAGATCCGAAGTTACTAAGTTACTGGGTCGCCAATAAATTGTGCGACGGGCGATAATGCGCGCCGGCTGTATAATATCGGCATGGACTAACTCGGAGGACACGCTGCCAACTATAATTGAGATTTTATCGGCTCGTTAAACGCTTGGAACTCCTCGTGCAATACGCGTCCAAGTTCGTGGCGGCCTAAAACTGAAATCTGACACCATTCACAAACTGTAACTTAGAAAATGTAACAACATCTGTATTTAAGTACTTAATTTTGCCACTTTTATTACACTATTTGCTGGCAACATAATAATAGGAGAATGCGAATATAAAAAGGACAATTTTATTATGGCAAAGAATAGTTGATGTAGCAGAATAAATAAAGCAAAGGCAACTGGTGTGTCTGTTATGAAATATAAATATGAATATTTCCAAAGTGCTTTATTCTATCGTAAATTTAATGAAGGAAACCGGTTGGTCAAATGGAAATTTCGGCCGGGCGGAATCGTTGACCTAAAGCTAAACGGGGAAACGAGGAGTGCACTAGTCGCCGGCACGCAGGATAGCATGCATATTTTAAATGTCAACGAAGAAGCGACGCTAATGGAATGCGGTGTGCCGCATTTTTCAAAATTGGAGCGGCCGCCTTTGTTCGGCCTGCCTTTGAAATTTGCAGTACTGCCGCGTAAATTTGTCCAAATAATTAGTGGCCGTGTGTTTGTGCGTGGCAACAAAACATGAATAATTGGCGCGCGTAACTATGCCGCAGAATGCAAATAAAACGTGATAAAAACGGTAGGAGGCCGGATGGAAAATCTACGGTATTCGCGAATGCAAAAACATCGATGTATTCCAGAGCAAGCGCGGCCTCGAATTACCTCGAAACCCGGAATTCCTTTTTGGCTGCGCACTTTGTCAGTATAAATCGTAATTATCTGCTTTAACCCAATTAAGAAGCAAACAATGGCTTTTAAAATATTTTGCGTCCCGCAAAAAACAGCATGTAACATAATACTCTGATATTTTCATAATTATTCCGAGTCTACTTTGATGTTAATTAGATGAGAAGGATCCGATTTATGGATCAGAGAACTCTAGAGGACGATTCTCAACTGGGAAAGTGCATCATCATTTTCCTAACCACAACATCCCTCTGTGCTTGCAGACTTTGGGTCGCCGCGACACTCGGAGGTCAGCGCGATGACTGCCTCTGAACACTCGCCAGGAGAACAAAGCTCAATCGGTGAGTGCCAATTGCAGAATTGATTTCAGCCGAGTTCACTGGGAATCGAAGCAGCAGCTTTCCAGTGGTTATCGAATAAACGAAATTAAGTGGAGAGCAAGCTTGTGTGACTTTCGAGATAAATGAGAAAGATTGCTCTGGAAAGTGGAGTCATCTTGGGATGACGTTTGCCGAGGAAGGAAACTTTTCACTGAATTGTGACCTGGTTTGGGAGCGAGCGGGCGAGGGGGGTTGCTGTATTATTTGTGATAACTGGGCTTCCTTTGTCTCGGCTCGCCGGAAACGGGAGATCTCAGCCGGCGGACAGATTAATTTCCGATAACATGTAGCAGGAAAAATCGTGTCGATCGCGTAGCTTCCGGGCGCACTCGGCTGCCAGGCACACAGTGGCCGTGTGTCTTGATCGGGAGCCGCTGGCGGCGCTGGCTCCACGCATTAGCAAGTTTTTCGAGCGAGGATCGGATAGGACGATAAATCATCGGCCGAGGTGGGAGTGCTGCTGCCCGATGAAAAATGATACTGGGCCCCTTTCGCGCTCTAAAGGCTGAGCTGGTCAAGAAAACAGCTGAATTACCATTTCGAAATAAACAGCCTTCGACCCTTCGACACTCGGCAGACCAGCCCTCCCTCTATGTCTACCTGAAAACTGCGAATAAGTTATGCTCCCCAGAATACTTCATCATCCTCGGAAACGCGTCTTCCGGATTTATATTCGCTACGACTGATTTAACTATTCACTCACAATGCCATGGAAAATAGATCCTTTATATTTATAGAGCATTGATTTCATAGTCGATCGACTAATAAATTTATGAGAATTAAAAGGGGAAGGATTGTTTTTAAATTCTGCTGGTATTCGCGTGGTATGCGTCCTGTTAGTATGAGAATGGCAGTGATTGGAAAGTTGCTGGGATCGCATTCGCAAACTCCGATCGGGTTGGCCGGTTGCGGGTTAGCGTAGGTCAGCGTAAGATGAAGCGGGCCGAATATATTCTGCCAATCAACGGCTGTCTGCGGTGGTGCTCGGGGCTATGACACGAACATTGTGGCGTGCGATAAATTTATCGGCACGTTCAATGTTTTCGGGTCGGCAGGACGCTCCGGATTGCCGGATAGCAGTATTTGGAGCGGCGCCAGCAATCGCTCGATTAATAAATCCAACGTCTGCGGACTTTTTGAGCCCGCCAAAGGGTTTAATCTCTCGTTATCCAATGTTTCAACGCGCCACCGAGACATTCGAGCACCCTCCAACTTTTCCAACCTTTCAACCTGTGCGCATTCAATCATTCTAATTATAAGGTGAACAAGAGTGAGAAGGATATCATTGCCTTCTCGATTTAAAGTCAGCAAATGCGAATGAAAGATCGATCGAAATGAAATTATTCCGAGCGTCTTCACTCTCCAAATAGGCGGTACAAATCATACAATATTTCCAGTACGTTTCATTTAATACGGGTCGAGCTTAATCGAACGAACACTCGAAAAGAGGAGGTTCGCATAGAGCGCGGCGGTCGATTCAATTCTTACGGCGATTGCGCTTGCAAATACAATATTCCTGGTTGCGCAATGCGGGCATCTAAATGCAAAACTGCCACTTTGGCCGAGCAAAAGCTGTGTTCCGGTTGTGCGCGGGGCCGAGAAGAACGCCGCCGCCGGATTCTCGGCACGCGCCGCCTCCTCCGCTACTCCCTGATTATGTGAGCGACGCTCCAGGTGGCGTCGGCTTCCATATTTTTGGCTTAACTATCGATCGGATCGCTCGCCCGATTAAATATCTCCGGCTTCCGAGTAATCCAGTAATGCCTGCTGGCGTTCGCATAACGGCGCGCGTGAGAATTCAGGACGCGAGCATCTCGAAGCGTACTCGACGCGTTCTCCAGAGTGGAACAAGAAAAGCCACTCGGATGATGGCACTCGGAGGAAGCCACACTTCAGTCGGGCGACGTCTTTCTCTCATGCATTACTCAGCGAGCGTTCATTTACGCGGCCCGCACCCAATGGACGGATCGTTCCGGGCCTTGAAACTTTCATAAGTCTTGGTCTAGCCTTCCGCTCTACGCTCCCGATGCCCTTAACTCCCTTAACACCAATGAATATCAGCCAAGACTCTGGCAACAAGTGATCGAACCCTTTCATGTCTCTTGATACCTTATCAACCACTTCCTCATAATCTCCAATAGAGAATTTATTAAACATTGTCCTTTAAAAAGGGTTGGCTTCCACCAGAAGTTTATACGCGACTAGAAAAAATCATTATCTACTTTAGATTGCGATTTTCTATAAGTACCAGTTATTCAATAGTCCGAAATGAATATTGAAAGGTATAATTGAATGGTATTGAAGTTTGACTGTAATAGAAATCTATGCATAAAAGTTTGGATCGGTGGTTCTAGGAAGAGGAGAATAGCGACACTTATAAAGTTTGCACTTATAAGGTGGCGAGAGAGAGCGGAGCGTATCGCGCAAGTGTTAGATTTTATATTCGGGCTCAGTGAAGTTTCGCAGATGGCTTAGGCGGAGCTGATGCGAGGGGGTGTGCAGTGCTAGATCGCTTTTGGAAAGAGTTTCGAGGGAGGTATGGATCCGCTAGGCGCACAGCAGCACGCACGAGCCTGCTCGCCGATGGCAAAGTTACGACCAACTTTTATTA
Organism: Ectemnius continuus; assembly: GCA_910591665.1. NCBI lineage: Eukaryota > Metazoa > Arthropoda > Insecta > Hymenoptera > Crabronidae > Ectemnius > Ectemnius continuus. The sequence continues at coordinate 2,685,941 of OU342866.1, forward strand.
CGGATCTCGCATTCGTGCTTACACAATCGGCTCTCTCCCAGCTGAGAGGAGGACGCTTTAAATTCTGCCGCGCAAGATACTTCGCAGTCGATTCTCTCCCTCGCCCCGCCACCCAACTACTCCACCAGTAGCGAATTCTCTCGACGGATCTTCCTCTATCAAAAGAATGCCCTCCCTTATACACGCACACTAGTCACGTTTATCTTTCTTTCTGCTTTTTCTTCCTCATCGACTATTCTTCCGACGAAATATTATCTTTGTCGAGAAAGATCTCTCTTATAATCGAAATACATTTTTATTGTTATATCGCAAATCTTGACTGATGACATTTAATTAAATCTAGTTCATGGACGTATCGTTTTTCTCCTGGCATGGATGGCGAGTTTTTCGAAATTCCTCGAGCGGTGAATTAAATAATTGGGAGACGGGATAGGTTTGCCGGATGCGGAGTAACAATTCGATTGAGGGCGACAGGGATTCCGGAGTGGTCGGACGAGGCAGACGGGAATAACGAGGAGTAATCGCTCAAGATTCCATTGAAATGCTGCTCTATTATTGGCGGGAGTAGAGGTGCGAGTGGTCCTGGAAGCAGCCACTTTTGTTAACAGGCTGCACCGAGGAGGATGATAGCGGCTAGGGTAATCGACAACGCTCCAGAGTCAGCCAAAGGCTGGAGGCCCAGAGAGAAGGGCCAGAACTTTCTCCACTGCTAATTCGATCGATCCTTTCGCAAACTCTACCATTCAGATGTTTCAGACAAAATGGGATGCTGCTTCCGTGTGCGAGCTCTGCTTTTCCATTAATTAATTCCAGTTCCCGTTGATCTTTTCATCGACTTCTATTTAACCGAACTGTTAGTCACGTTTACTCTGATAATCGAACATACTGCTTGTATGCGTGGATAAAAAATAATATTAATAAAATAAATGAAGTCCAATACTTCAGCTTGAATTTATATACTTCGATCTTCTTTCAGAGTCTCTGTCAGAGAAAAGAGGATCTAAGTATAATTTAATTAAAGGCTGCCTCATTAACAGCTGTTATACGATCTATTTCTAGGTAGTGTTCTTTAATCGTGAAAGCGTGGCGAAAGAGAGCATTGTTTAATTAAAGTAACAGGAAGCAAATAGCAAAACAGAAAACGGCATCCGCGCGCGCCAGCTCCAGCGAGAGAAATCCCGAATAAACATTAGCAGTGGAGGATTTTTTCTCTCGGCAGTGTCGGTACTGGAGCGCGAAACTATCCAAGTGGAGAGAACAAAGGGAAGCCAAACGCGTATTGCATCCGAGGCCTTTAACTGGCAACTCAAGAACCCGAAAGAGTGGATTCCGCTTATAGAAGCGCGCCAGGCGCAATTCCGACGCTTTTGTACGCTTGCTGTCCGACTGTAAATTGAAATTTGATATGTTCTGGCAGACAGCGAGGCTCGAATTAGGAGGGGCGGCGCGCTTCCTCACCGGAATCAGATTAAACACACTCGACTTTTGATGGAGTCGCACAGTAATTCCCCGGTTCTTTTGCGGCGCTGCCATGAAACACTGCTGTGCGAGTAAGAAGATTAGCTAATCCGGAGAAAAAGTGGCTCGCTCGAGGCGGTCGACCGAGTATGTTTAAAAGGGGTTTAAAGTAATTCTTGATGTGATTAACTTTACCCCAATTAACGCGCCTGGAATTTTTACTTATGATTTATAGAGTGTAATTCTCAATTGTCATTGGTTTGATGTCGAGATTCGAGCTAAGATACGAAGTAGATATGCTTAAAGGTAACGGAAAAGTCTGATTTCCGCCAAAAATCGATAAAATTAGACAGTTTATGCCATGTTTTTTTATCTTCCCGACCTTTCCCGGGGCTGAAACTTGGTGGGTAATGTTTTTTTGCATCGAGGAAGAAGTAGTAAAAATTCCAGAGCCCTAGCTCAAAATTCATTTTTTCGCAAATTTTTTAAGGCATACCCCTTCAAAAATTTTCGATTTTTCGAAGGTTCTGGGACCGGGACGAACGCTTGATTTTTCGATTGCTCGTCTCTCAAAACGGATAAAAAACATAAATGTTGTGGGGGAAATGCCGGAATTCGACCTAAAACACATGGAAAACCGATCTTGAATAACGAATTTCGTCTAATTCTGACGGGATTTCTCATGTTTCCCGCACTTCCCGACATTTTCCGGGGCTGAAATTTAGTGGGGAATATTTTCTTACATCAAGGAAGAAGTGACATGAATTCCAGAACCCTAGATCAAAATTGATTTTTTCACTCTAATACCCATAGGGAATGAACACTAAGCAGAATTGTTTATAGGCCAATCCTCTAAAGTTCCTTACCAGAATCGGTAGGAGTATTGTAATAAAGAGATCGAGCGGATAAACAGAGGTTGCTGGGAAATCCTATTACATATTAATGAGGAAAGGAGTTACTCCGCCTTGGAGAACACGCATTCCGGAGCCGTCCGGCGGCTCTAGAGGGAGTCGGCCTGCATTCTCTCGAGAGTACACATGTATTCCTGGGTATTTACCGCATATGCATCCATCTATACATGTGGAGGGCGGCGGGCGGCGTGTCTAGGCAGCATGTAAGCCCCGGAACAGCCACCATGCACGGCGGCGCATTCGACAAGCGAGCGCCCCTGAAATGCATTAGATTAGACGGTTGCCGCGTTTCATGCTAATTCGCCGTGAGAGCCGTCGGGAGTTTCGCAACGCCGCGACGCCCTGAATTTCTTGCCGATTGTTCCGAAGCCCTCCTACGAACGGCTCATGAATCCGAGATGTGATAGATCGAGTTTAACCACCTAATTCTATTGTTAATAGATATCGAATGAATCAGTGTCGGAAATAATTATTGCTAAATAGAAAAGGAAATAGTGATGCAAATATTAACTATTTCTTCAGCATTCCTTGTCAAAGATATTAGAAGTCTGACTTGAACAATACAAATGAATTAAAATTAATATTTCAAATATCGTAATATAATGATTGGATAATTCGAAGTTATTAATGACACTGATTCATCAACGATCAATAGACTACGATAGCTAGCATTCCATCTCGCGAGCACAACAAATCTTTCGGCTGCCTTATGAAATTCCACTGCCCCCCATGGGTGCATCGAATCCCATGAAACTTGAATGTTCGATTGCTAGGATCAATTACGGGCTAAACATCAATCTGCCAATTTGCTCGTGGCAGAGCAGCCTCTTGCTCCATATGCAACGCGCGTAACCACGACGTGGTTCGCCTGCCGGCGAAGGCAGCGCCGCCACAAACCTGATTGCGGCTATTATTTCAATAAAGCACGCTGCCGATCTACCTAAGGCCTCGCACCACCACCTGCGCACCAATCCCGTTACAATCCCGAAATGTACGGGACAACGGCTGCGTTTGTCGGTGCGTTACATTGTCCAGTTGGTTTGCATTACCAGTCTGAAGTGAAATTGAGTTGATTCATTCGATATTTATGTGCGCTTCGTACCAACCACCGACGAACATTATAAACTGTGCATTAAATTAATTAGAATTAATGAAAAGTTAATAATTAATGTTGGAGCAAATAATAAATTTAAAGGATTCGTTAATAAGATGCCTTTTGTACTTAACATTTGACTTTATGAAATAATTCCGGAAGAGAGGGAATCTGAAATCGTCGCTTAGGATCTTCTTTCACTAATTGGGGGTGGAATGGCGCGTCGTGTTTGCGGCGGGACACGCGTCGCTTTCGGAATTAATCCTGGCTTTGTCTAGGGAATTCCGATAAATGGGAAGAATGCCTCGGTGTCTCCAGACAGCTGGCAATTTGGGCTAACGCCAGCTTGCATTTCATATTCATATTCAGAAGCAGCGGGAATGCCCTGATGCCTAGCGAATGTCACCGGCCATAAATCTTCGCTGCGAGAGAGCGTTACCCAATATCTTCCTTACGATTCGTAACCTTAGCGCGCCAGCCAGCATCCCGCACGCCATGGACCACTGCGATACAAGAGCACTGCTAGGAAAGCCCTCGAGATAATTAAGTGTCGCTTCTATCACTGAACGTACCTGCATAAAATATTCCCTTTTACCATGTACGCTTCCCGATAACTTATCAAGCTTTCCCTTATTTATATTTCTCCATCCATAGAATTCGTTTCTACCATTATTCACAGTTTAATCATCCTTTTTCTCAACGGACTTGAATACCCCAAAATATTCCTATCGACTAAAAATAATTTTAAAAAATATTCTAACATCCAAGGTAACTTCTCCGAATTTCTCGAACTCCAAGTATCCAATTGGTACTTGATATCTGAGAATGGAATATGATCTTTACGACAACGTCTCGTATGATTCGCATCGCGGCAACTTCTTTTTCCTGGGTGGAGGAGAGTGGCTCCTTTGTCGCAAGCCGATGGCTGCGAAAGAGATGTAAATCAGTGTCAATTTCGTGCCAGCGGCGACGAGGGTGGGAAGAGGGAAGAGAGTGGGAGAAGAGGATGAGAAGGAGCGTTAATGTAGGTCGAATGGGATGCGCAGAGAAGTGGGCCTATAAAGCAGCCACTGTCGAGCACACAACGCACGCCAGAATACTTTCCTGACAATTTCTTCCCGGCGCCAAGTTCTTCAGGCTAAAGTTCCCAAGTGCCATCCGCCCTTTCCCCCCTTCCCCCGTTGCCCCGCCACCCGACTCATCCTTTCCCGTCATCGAGTGGCAAGAAGTAAAGGGTTGAAAGCAAGCCGGCATCCCGCTATGTGTAAAGTCTCGAACGCCAGCAGCTTTCCATAAGTGCTGAAGATGCGAACCGCGCTATGCCGCACGTACCGTGCAACTCATCGAACTTCGTTCCTGTATCGCAACCTGATTCTAACTAGGTTAATTATTCTTTCAAGTCGCGCGGAACTTCAACTCTAATGGAATTATTTTAATTCGACGTTAAATATTCAAGGAAAGAATAAATATGAAAAGTAATGTAATATTGAAAGGCGAGGTTTTTATGAATTCTGAATTAAATATGACCGTTTTTGTTGGGCTCGATACAATAATTTGTCTTCCGGTGTGAGTTTATCTGTAATGTGAATCAGGCTTGGGACGCCTCAAACTTATCATAAAGGGAAGCGTGCGCCTAGGAGACAAGGCAATTCTCCTTCTGTCGCTCACCTTCTGATATCACCGCTACGAGAGACAACTTGGACCGACGAGTTCCCAGTTATTTAATAACAATCATTATACCACGGCACATAAAGTTAACACTAAGTTGGAGAGCTATAATTCCGGGCGATTAAATGTTTGCATTTGAAGGGGACTCTGTTTTGCACCTCCACTCGAAACTCGTTAGTATGCGCCATCTCGTAATCGGCTGGCGCCGAGTTTCCCGCCCCCCCTAGTGAAACTTCCTGTCTTCGGGCAACCGGTGCCAGTTCCCTTGGCAGAGAATCATTCCCGGAGATTCGAAAGTCCAAGCGAATTCTGTTTAGTTTCGAGACAGTTGATGGCTAGACAATTAATTAATAATAAAAGTCGAGAGACTCTGTGGATTTACTGTGTCAAAAGCACTGGGAATATCAGTTATAATTCACGTGTGTCTGATTCTCGTTTGACTTCAAATAGCTTTCGCTCCGTATGATTATTTAATATTTGAACTAAAACCAATTCAACTGGAACACTCAGACATGTGGATATTATTGATGATAGTCCAGGCAAACATGTCTGATAAGAGATGAAATATAAAAGCGGTGTTTCGATGGGCAAGTGCATCATGCTGTACAATTTTGATTAACTGCGCGACGGGGGGGCGGGCGGGAACGAGTGACCCAGATTTGAGGGGGGCGCCGATTTACCGGCCATAACGCGCCGCGCCGGTCTTAAAGAGGAATTGTGTCGGTCGCGGCGGCCGGGGCGAAAAAAAAGGCGAGGAAGAGCCGAGAGTTTTCGAGGCCGAGCACAGCCGGAAGCAATCAGTTTTATTCGCGCACTGCTAACCGGATTCCAGCTGATCAAGGATTAACTCCATTGTGAAAGGCACGCTGTGCTTCTCTCTCTCTCTCTCACTCCTGATTTCTGGTGATCACATTTCCAGCTGTTGATCCTAGCCTACTTCCTCGGAATGAGGGCACATTCTTTGTTTCATCGTTCCTTTGTCGATCGCGTTTCTTTCTCCCGCGCTCTTGTTCCCCGTTAGTTCCCCAACGACGACGTCGGGCATATCCGGCGTCTGCGCCGGAATCCATCTGTCGCTGACATCTCGCAAACACTCGGGGCACAAAGTGGTCCAGAGACACACTCGTGCTACTTTAACTGTGCTAAATTCACCTACCTCTATGCTCGTTTTATCGATGCGACCAACCCCCCCAACCAGTTCGGCTTGTCGGACGCGCTAGATTTTCATTTGGCCTCTGTTAAACTTTGCCTCCATTCAAAAGAGCTTCATTAATTAAAGCAGTCTCAACTAATAATGGAATAGCCGACAAATCACTTCGTTAACTGCATTCGAATAAAATCGAAGACTGAATTATTCATTCAAATACTATCTCAAAGATTCCCCATTGGACAAGCGTTCCTAGAAGATACATGTAAACTCAATGCGCGTCAGATTCGCCGGGGAATTCCGGCCAAGATTTACGAGCGCCTCGAGGCTGCTGCTTTGTTTCGCCGCGTGGTTAGCAAGCCGGGCGGCGACCACTACAAAATCATAATTAATTAAGAGTTCCGAAGTTCAGACTTGAGAGAGGAGCGAGCAGATGTTAGCAGCGTTGTACGTGGCCAGTCGGAAAAGAATAACGGAGCTCTCGCTGAATGCTGCAAGCCCCCAGCAACGGAAATGAGAATTTACTGCGCGCGCCCTCGAGGATGATGAATCCTTGGCTGCGTGCAATGTTGCGAGCACGCATGACCCAGGACTAATGGCGACCGTATTCATAACAGGAATTAAGAGGACATCTTTCCCAGTTGCCACGCTTTTACTCTTACACGATATGTTTCCTACAGATTCCGCGCAAACCAACGAATATAAATCTCTCGAATATTTGATCCCAATTGACATTAAGAATTCGATGAATTTAACGGCTTATCAATATCGCACACAAATGAGCACAATGAGAATTCATCGGGAGGATTGGCCGATTTCCTGTACTTTGGCTGATTTCCAGCCTAATACTAGAAGCCAGTCGGCTAAAACGTTATCAGTGATCTAGAGGGGGTGACAGTAGTGCTCGGCGATAATTATGATTGCGTAGCGCGGCACGTGATCATCGACTAGCAAAGGTGGGAAGAGGGGAGGAAGTAAACTATAGAGTCTGCTCGACTGCTCGTCGCACTCCATTTCCTTGGTAGAGTCGGGATTAATTACTTTATGGATTAAATGGATTACCACGGCCGCCGGGGCTCGCTCGCATTGATTATTGAAATGAGGAAAGTCGAAGCGCGCACCGCCGCCGCCGCCGCCGCCACCAGCACCGTGTCGCCTTGATGGAGCCGTGCTAATGACTCCTCGAAATTAAGAAAGATAAAGACGGATCGTCAGCCGACGCCCCACACCTGTCCAACCGAAGAAGCATCAGCGACAACATTAATGTCGCGCCACCCGAAAGTACGTCGTCCGGTAATTAATTATGGCCACGTAAGCTGCGTATAACGTTGTTAGCGCCAGGGACACACTTCCTCCCGACACGCTGATAAGCGTCGCTTGCCCGACTAACACGACGCTCGCCTCTACTTCCCATATTATCCGAGAGAATTTCCTATTAAATCCTTCTTCAAATAAATCGAATTTTATTATCCGTAATAAATTTAGATTTATAGAATTCCCACAGAAAAGAGCGACAGGTTCTGTGAATATGAGTCTCGCATGAATTGAGTTTATTATTTGATAGTATAGTTTCTGTCAGTAATTAGTATTAGCTTGACGATTTGCTTACACGTATGAATGAACAGGCGTTCCACGAATTAGAGTGAATGAGGTGGTTGAAGGGCGGAAACTAGGGTTTCAAGGGGTTTTATTCGCGGCGCTCTGTGCCTCGGTCAATTTAAGCATATCCGGGGGCAAGCACTTTCGACGCACCGCAAACGGACGCTCTCGCCGTTGGAACGATCGTCGCCGCACTCGGCCGCGAAACTCATAATTGTGCGAGCACTCGAACCTACTGCGGAGGATGCCGGAACTCGGATGATAGTCATTAGAGGGCGAAGCAGAGCGAGAGGTGTGCTTCTACGCCGAGTCGTTAATTGAAGAGCTCTTACTTACGTAAACCGGAAATTTTGTTGAAATCCATTTGAAAATGAATGGGGCTGAAAGGAAGGTCTCCTTCAATCATCGTTGCTTCATTGCTTGTGGTCGACCACTTCAGCCTAGCTGGATTTCAATTGCCGGAACTCCCAGGAACTCCTACATTAAGAGCATCAACACCTGTAACAAAGAAAAAGGGATTGTTATATTTCCTGCCGAGTGCTGATTATTTCATTATCCAATCACTCCATTTTCCAACTACACCGGTGAATTCTTTCGCACGTAATTATATAACAAAGAATTGCAAATTTATCGACAGAGGGAAAATGACGTCGATAAACGAGGAGCATCAGTGGCTGTCATTTGCAGCTGGCAAACTTTGCTCGGCCGAGTGGGAAAATGTTCGTTGGAACGAGCGGGGGAAAAACTCTCGGGTGGAATTCATTATCAGAGTGAAATTGGGGAAGAAGTCGTCGTTATGATAGTTCCGGCGGTTCGCGGAGCATCCTAAGGGAGTTGTCCAGCTGGCGCTGGCCATCGGCAAGAAGAAGCTCTCGAGCAAGAGAAGAAGGAGTCGCCGGACTTTTTCCGACAAGTCTTTGCGGTTTGCCGAACTCGGCTGCGCCACCCTTTTCGCTCCCTCTCTCTCCCTCTCACCATTTTCTTCCCGAGAAAAATTCCCTCGCTTCGTCGGGGGAACTCGGCCAACTTCCGGTCGCTTAAAACTCTCACGGAACATCGACGCTCCCGATTACCAAGTGAAAATACCGCGCTGCCACTTTGACTCGACATCACCGAACTCACTCCTCCCCTTCCTCCCGCCTCACACTCCTTTTTCTTGCATCCCGGCGCAAATCGGCTCCAGAGGAAGAATTGTTCGAGAGGAATTATGAATCTGATGGACGCAATCTATACTCGCAGGATTCTTTCTCAAATTCGAATTACAAACTTCTCGAGTTTGTTTGTCGATTGATTGTTATCGATATGGTAATTTAATTGGCTAATTTAATTTATTAATCTAATCTGGATTCTAGGATTTATTGTTCAAATGTAAAAACTAGCCGATCATGTTTCGCTGTTGCATTTGTACAATCGGAAAAGCGAGGGGACTGCGGGCTGCTCATTTTTCAAAAGAACCATTTAAAGTGTAAGTGCATCGCCGAGTTCTCTCGCGCTGTTGGCCGGAAATCCAAAGAAATACGGATTGTCAGCGGCACGGTTAAAATAAAGGAACTTTTTCCTGATTCTCGAGAGTCGTGATAAAGGACTTGTGTACTATTCTAATTGGAGGGTTTTCTTTAACAAGGCTTTTACCAGAAAAAAGGTTGAAAGAGGCGGCAGCACCCTAGGCGAAGTGTCCTTTTATCCTTCCAGCGGTACTAGTACGGATTTCTATGAAAATAAAAGAGGCACCGTGCCTATCTCTGTTCTCTTAACAAGAGAGAAACAAACGATGACGAAGGCCTTCCCTCCAGCTACAAATTTTACACGCAAATCCTTCGAATCCACTCACTCTCCGAACTATTTCTCATTTAACATATAACAAATATTCATCCTATCAACTATTTTTCCAATTCCACATCAGAGAAATATTAATATATTAAATATTGCAGGGAGAATTACTTCGAAATATTACTCGAGAATTGTTTTCCCATAGTCAGCGATTCAGGAACTCTCCAATAAATGGATGCTCACCACAGAGGAACACCATGAATTCCCGATGCAATGCGAGCTTTAGTTTCGAGGATGTGGTGCGAGGTTTACCTTGACTCTACAAATCGGAAATCCATTTCGCTTATTTCTCAGATAGCATGCAAGCAAAGGGGGGGACGGTGGGGCACCGTTATTTGTAATTAGTTTAATTTACATTGAATCTGGAATAGTTGGAGCGTGACCGAACTCTCTGCCGAGGAAACCATAGACCAATCTAATATTTTATGGGGGGCTGGCTCAGCAGCCGCCGCCGGTATATCCACCGCCGCTCGTATATGTACTTAATACCCGGCGATTTACGGGAAAAGCCCGCCAAACCATTCGAGTTAAAAGCCACTGATTCTCTTCGCGTAACGATATCCAATTTCCAGCTGCGACCTTCGTTAACTCACCCCATTATTGGACGTAGGAGGCCGTAACTCGTTAGCAAATTGCCTACTGTCACGCAAACATAACCACCTCTCCTCCTCCTCCTCCTCCGCCGCCACCCTTGCCCAATCTAATCCCGATTTTGTTATGGAGATTCGAGGATATAATTTGAAAATTTATATCGCCTATAAATTTCATCGAGACTCCAGGAAATAATTGGAAAATGCCAATTACGCCTATTATTCTATGTGCAAGTGAAAGAAAAAGAATAATAGATATTTAGAAATGTAGGAAGAAGAATGATACTTCGATGATGCCTAACAAAATAGCACCAACGAATTGCGTAATGGTTCTATTCTAACGAGGAGAACTGGTCTCATCAGGGTACATGTTTTTCCCGCCGAAATTAATGCGCCTCTTTTCCAAGGCGACCAGGAAGCAGCAAGAAAGCTTTTGGTATAAGAAAAAGAAGGATGCTGGGTGAATTGCGTCCTCATTGCGGCAAGTTTCATTGGAGCGGTGGGGGAGGATCGGTGGAAAAAGGTGGAAATTAGCGCAATTACTTGTACACTCGCGCTTCTTTCCATAAGTCATTCTTCTTTTCGAGCAAGTGATTCATCACTTTAATCGGAGCGTGGTGATCGGGACGAATAAGGGACAGTGAGAAAGGGCAGCCGAGCGACAAGAGCTCCTCTCTCGGCCCTTTCGCACCCTCATCTAGGCCGACCTTTCTAACCCCGGCAACCAGCCTTATCGTTCGGCAACGCTTCGACATTCGGCGGAGGCTTCCTTTTTGCTCCTCCGAATATCATAAATCGCTCGATATCGCCTATGCTTCGCCGCCTCGCGCCTCGCATTACCATTCATAATATCACTGACATTCTCTCTTAACGTAACTCAGCCTGTATCGCTGCGCGCGATTCCCTTTCAAATCGCACACACGCACTCGCGCTCCGATCTCCAAGTAGAACTACTTTTCCCAACGAGTTCTTCCAGTGCTGTGCGAGAACGCGTCGAGTGAGCTTTTCGGAGAGTTCTCAAGAATACTTGTGTCTATTTTAGAATGTGCTTGCGAGGATTATCGATCGCACCTTTCGAGAATTATTCTTAGTCCCGAAGATACAGCAATAGAATAATTTATAGTGGAAGCTCGAAATGAGTGTTGAGCGTGGATAAACTACTTTTAGCAAGGTTGTATATTGGGAATTTTGAAGTGAAAGAAATTGTGTATGATCGACAATTTGTCTAATAATTTTTGGGTCAATCGCAGGCCTAACATTTGTCAGCAATGTCAGTTGTAACACAGGTCCAGATTTTCTTCTGGGGAAACTGGTGCAGCCTCTTTCCCCGGCGACCACGGAACACACTCGAATGCCCATGGCGAGTGTGATAAATGCGCCCGTGCTCTGTTATCGGCATTGAAATAAAAGAATCGATTGTACACGTTCCTTCTTACCGCAATGGCTCGTTCTTCATTGCCACGGACTAATTTGTCAGTACGGACCGGCCCCGATCGATCGATCAACTCTCTCATGCCCTCCAATTCCTCTTCCTCTCTCCCCACTAATATTACTTTTAATCCTAGCATTTTTATCAATTGCGAACAATTATTTCTAATCCCAATAAAGAACAGTAGTTAAAGTTAATTCATGGAAATCCGCAATTAATCCACCTGTCTTCAAATGGAGTGTTTCAAATCTGAGCTCCACTCGCTGACAAGCGAGCGTCTTCCAACTGTTTGAAAAGTGAAAGAAAAAGCTTGCGACAACACTATAAGCGGTGAGAATCCGGCGAGCCGGGCATTCCAAGCTAAAAAGCTCTGCTTTCATTTTTTACGGGCAACGCGGGGCGAAGAGGTTCTCTGGTGAGTGAGGGGTCAAGCGGACACGTATAAGGCTAATTGCCTTGTGATATTAATGTCGCTTTTAATTAATCCTTCATTCAAGTGTCCGAGGAGCCGTAAAACTCGGCGAGGAACAATCCCGCCCGCTTTATCCACCGGCCGCCGTCGCCACCGGCATGATAACTGTGAGATCTGACGCCTTGCTTAATCCTCCTACATAAAACTATAGAAAAAGTCCCATCAGCTGCAAAAAATCTCTAAAACATTCCGCTTCCTCTTTCCACCTACCTCCCAAGAGTTCCTTTGAACTTTTAAACTAAAAATCCTACGGTTAATGAAGAATCTTTTTCAGAGATTAATCCTTCTTCCCAATAAAGAAGTCGTCCATTAAAATCATCCTGATTTCGATTAAGGTTACTATTTTCCAGAGACATAATATTAGAATGCGAAATTTCTAGGTTGCTCCAAAGTCGAAGGATAATTGTAATTTCGTTGGGTGGGGAGGGCAAAGTGTTTAGTAATCAAATGAGGGGCGAGAAGGGGCAGGCAAGTGGATGGGTGGGTTTGAAGTAACTGCTCGTTTAAGCGGGGCGATGCCAGTTGAGGCTGGGTGAAAAGTTTTGCACGGCTGTTTAGGGCAGGAGGTGTTCGGGATAAGACTCAATCGAACTTTGTTATCTTAGCTATTACAGGAAAAATGATCCAGGGCTTGCTCCCGCGATTACCTCGGAACTCGCCCATAATTATACGCTTCCTGCAAGAGTGGGGGGAGAGTTTGGATTGGCCCGTAATACCCTTGAAGGAGGTGTTTGGGACTATACTATGGGTTGTAAGGCCACAGCTTCCGATGTAGTTCGGAGAGTCCGCTAAATGTTGAGATATACTTGATGTGTGGATCCAGTTGAATATTCGAAACGAGTGTATTTGGTGTTGAGATATGTAGCTCTTAAAAGGGCTGATTAGTACAGTAAGTACGTCCACTCGCTTCTGTGGCTGCTATGGTAAGAGCGCTGATGAATTTGCGGATACAGTTTAAGTGCTAAAATTTGGTGGTACCGGTGCACCAATCAGAAGCGAGGAACTCAAAGAACGGTCCTCTGAGGAACTACGTTGATATTTTGCTGGTCGCTGTATGGGTAGCGGGAAAGTACATTTGGGGGTGCGAGGGTGCGAGGCGCAGGTACTCGCCAACCTCCAAGAGGTTCCGCTGGTCGGTTCCGCGAAGACGAGTTTATTGGGGGTACTATGTGCAGGTACGCTGCGGAACCGGAGTCGATTGGTATTTTCATGTTCTCGGAAAGCAATATAAAAATAAGACTACAATCCAGGTGGAAAGCAGCTGGCAAAGTTAATTACTAGTCACGTACATTCCGCCCGCCTTGAACGACTACGTTCAACAAATATTCAAGGGATGAGCAATAAAATGAGATATAAACTTAAGACTAGACGGAAAGAAAGTAGACGCATATAGACATTGGACATAAATGTTCGCACTGAAAGATGAAAACACTAATTAGCCGAAGGCTCGTCGTCGGAGTTGGGTAAGGGTGCTAGATATTTCACGCTTCGCTTGTAGGTACCGCGATTGGTTTTGACGGTCGCGACTCTGATGATTTGGTCAGCACCTGGATGAACTTCAATGATGCGACCAAGTTGCCAAGTAAATGAAGGACATTGATCGTCCTTTACTAAAACCAGCTGACCGATTTTAATATTGGTAGTAGGTCCATTGTGCCACTTTTGTCGGACTGTTAGTTCATGCAAATAATCCTTGGACCAACGGTCCCAAAAATGTTGCTTCATGAACTGGACATGCTGCCAGTGGGAAAGACGGCCAGGTTTGAGATCACGCAAGTCGTATTCAGGCATACAAGTTATTTCATCACCAATTAGGAAATGTGCAGGAGTTAGCGTAGACAAATCGTTTGGATCGGAAGAAAGTGGTGTTAAAGGACGGGAATTCAGGATACCCTCTATCTGTACCATGTAGGTCAGTAATGCTTCATACGAAAGTAATGTGTCGCCGATGATGCGTATGAAATGACGCTTAAAAGATTTAACGGCGGCTTCCCATATTCCGCCGAAATGGGGCGCTCGAGGTGGAATCAAATGCCACGTAATTTCGTCATTCGCCAATGACGATTGAATCGCATAAGTGTGATGAGAATTATTAATAAAAGCATACAACTCCTTAAGCTCACGCTTAGCGCCTACAAAATTAGACCCGTTATCAGAATATAAATTTGAACATTTGCCACGCCTAGCAAAAAAACGTCGCAATGATGCTAGAAAAGCATCCGTAGTCAAGTCTCCTACCAACTCTAAATGTATAGCTCTGGTAGCTAAGCATATGAATACTGCGATGAAAACCTTGATTTTTCGTTGATTCCGATGAGTTTTTTCCTTAATGAATATCGGCCCACAATAGTCAACTCCAGTATCGTAAAACGGGCGTTTAAGATTGACCCGAGGTGAGGGAAGATCTCCCATTTTGTACCTTGGAAAGGTTGGGTTGACCTTATGGCATCGTACGCAGGTATGGATTAGATGCTTAATGCGATTAATGGCGTTTGGTATCCAATATTTTTGCCGAATAAAACTTAGAGTGGCTTGATTTCCTGAATGGAAGTTAACCTGGTGTGCATGATGAATAATTAGATCAGATACGTGATGCTTGCACGGCAATAATATAGGGTGTTTAGTATGGTAAGGTAAATTGGCATGTTTCAAACGGCCACCAACCCGAAGTAAACCTTCGTCATCAATGAAAGGACTTAAGAATTTCAGATTACCGCGGTAAGAAACCTTGGAGTTTAGGGAATCAACTTCGGTTTGAAAGCCCTCACGTTGGACTTGTTTTAGTATGACTAACTCGGCATTGCGTAATTCAGAAACTGAAAGAGGTCCTGAGTGACCTTCGTGTTTTAAAGCATTGTTAACGAATCGTAAACAATACGAGATGACTCGTTTCAGTCGTGTATAATTCGAGAAGCGCGAAAATACAAGGCACGGACTTGTAGTGGAAACGCAACTAATGCACGCCTTCATCTCTGGAATGTTGTGTAAAGTAAATTTCATGTTGGGCCACATGTTACTATTCTGAATCAACCAAGATGGTCCCGAGAACCATATTTTGCTGTTTAATAGTTCTGGAGAAGTGAGACCGCGCGATATTAAATCGGCAGGGTTATCCTCTGAAGGCACATGTCTCCAATCGGATGGATTGGAGTGTTTTTGAATCTCGGTAACTCGATGAGCTACGAACGTCTTTAACAGATGTGGTGAATTATTGATCCACGACAACGCTATTGAAGAGTCACACCAAAAATGACTTGAGTTAACGGTGATTTGATGCAAGGCCTTTAGACATTTTTTATATAATTGTACCAATAGTACAGCTGCGCATAGCTCTAATCGAGGCAAGGTTTGTGTCTTAACTGGTGCTACTCTAGATTTTGCCGCAATCAGTGCTGAAGTGATCATTGAGGTTTTTCGTGACGTTGATCGTAAATAAATACATGCGCCATACGCCAGCTCACTAGCGTCACAGAAACCATGAATTTGAACCTCATTGGAAAAGTGACAAATAGTTATGCGCGGTATTTTTAATTCACTTAGCAAGTGTAATTGTCGTTTATACGTTAGCCAAGCATTGACGAGATGTTGCGGTAACTCGTCATCCCAATCAAGTTTGCATTGCCACAATCGTTGAATTAAAATCTTGGCTTTAATTATGATGGGCCCTAAGAGACCGAGGGGGTCGAAAAGGCGCGCTGTTTCGCTCAGCAATACTCGTTTTGTTAAGCGACCATCGTGGCTAGGAACGCGGATTCTGTACGTGATATTGTCCGCGTTAGCATCCCAACAAATGCCTAAAATAGTTATAATGGATCCGGTATCCAATTCAATACAGGATTTCTCGGTGACATGAGGTAATCCTTCTAACAGTTTTTTGTTGTTGGAGGTCCATTGTCTGAGATGGAAACCTCCGTATTCGCAAAGTTTGATAAGTTGGTCACGTAATTTTAAAGCTTCGGAAATTGATGACGCTCCCGTCAACAAATCATCTACGTAAAAATCGTTGCGTAGTATTTTAGCAGCGATGGGATAGGTTTGGGCTCCGTCCGAAGCCAATTGAGAGAGTGTACGGATAGCTAAAAAGGGTGCACACGATGTTCCGTATGTGACCGTATTTAATTGATAGGCTTTCAAAGGTTGGTCTGGATTTTCTCTCCATAAAATCTGTTGGTACATGCGATCGTTCTTATCTATCAAAATTTGCCGATACATCTTTTCGATGTCAGCACAAAGGACATAGGCATGAGTACGAAAGCGTAGTAAAATTGAAAATAAATCGTCCTGTATAGTAGGACCGACCATTAGCACTTGATTTAACGATATTCCCGTGGTTGTTTTGGCTGATGCATCAAATACAACCCGTAACTTTGTGGTTAGGCTTCCTTCCTTTAACACCGCGTGATGTGGTAAAAAGAAACCCTTAGTCGAGTCTATGCTGTCGATTTCCTCCATGTGTTCTAATGCTAAATATTCCCGCATAAACGCTACATATTGCTGTTTAAGCTCAGGACGTCGATTGAGCGAACGTTCCAACGAATAAAAACGTCTTAATGCTAGTGTATGTGAGTCGCCCAGTAACTCATGATTGTCTCGAAATGGTAATTTGACTGTATATTTATGAGTACGCTCATCGTGACTGACATTATCGATATAATGTTTCTCACAAGCTGACTCCTCAGTTGAAAGAATAGCCTCATCGCCTTTCTCCTCAATGCTCCAAAACCGTTCGATAAGTTTGTGCAATTGCCCCGTAGACACCAGAGATGGACTCAAAGGTGCCGAGTGTTTTGAGATAGTCCCTGATACTATCCAACCGAGGACTGAGTTCTGCAATATCGCATCTTGATTCGCGATTTCAATTTGACCGTTAAGAAGTAGCCTTAGGAAATACTGAGCACCTATTAATCCCTCAATGGGAGCTGTCTTATTGAAACTGGGATCAGCCAATTTCAATGATCTTGGGACATTTAACAATCCCTTGCCAAATGCTCGGGAAGGCAATGGTACCGTTATTTCCGGCAGTATAAGAAATGTTGCCTCAGCGGTAAAAGGGTTAATCCGTGAACCGAATTGAGTATTGATAAATGCGGTAATAGTTGCTTCAGCCCTGCTGATACCGGTTACTGGGATATTCGTAGACTTGACATCTAAATTTAATTTACTCGCCATTGTTTGTGTTATAAAATGTGATTGAGATCCTCCATCTAATATTACACGGCAGTTTTGCCAACTTCCGCTATTGTCGCGAATACGAATAATCGCTGTTGGTAACAACACTTGCGATTCGAGGTTTGCCGTTAAATGCGCTAGATTGATTGACGTGGGTAACGCCGATGCGTCCCTGTCCTTGTGTAACATACTGTGGTGCTTTCCGTTGCACTTCTTACAACTTCCACCAAGACAAGTTTGCACAGTATGATTTGGTCGAAGACAATTAAAACAGAGTCCTGCATTTCTGACCATTACTTGTCTGTTGGGTAAGTCAGCTTTGATAAATGAGTCACAATATTGTGCATAGTGACTACCCTTGCAAAAGCTACACCTAATCTTATTGGCTTCATTGTTTGCTCGCGATAAATAATTACCATTGGCCTGAGTATGACCCTGTCGAGTAGCACTGCGCAATACGCGAGATGAAGAGGGAATCTGTTGATTGGGTTTTGCTGATCCTTCTGGCTTTAAATCTTCCAAAACTCGATGTCTATGGTGTAAGAATTCTAACAATTGATTCATTGTTGGCTGTGTTGCTGGCTTTAGCTGTTCTTTCCATTTAATCCGTGTTTGATCGTCCAACTTTGATACAATTGCGTAAATTGGAAATGCTTCTAAAAAGGGTTTGTTAAGTGCTTCTAAAGCACGGTAGTGTTTCATGGCACTATCTGCCAATGAACCTAATGCCGCTGTGTTTGGTTTCTGGATTGATGGAATGTCAAATAACGCCTTGATTCTATTGTTGATTACAGCCATAGGATCGTCATATGCCTTTTGTAGTATCTCCCATGCAATTGGGTAATTATCTGCGGTGATCTCTAATGCTTCCACCTTCTCTGCTGCTCTGCCAGTTAGACATGATTTTAAGTACATTAACTTCTGTACTTCCTTGAAGTTCATGTTATCGTGAACGATTGATCTGAATGTATCTGCAAAGCTTGGCCATGCTTCGTACGATCCGCAAAACGTCGGAAGATTAAGGGTTGGAAGCCGTACTTGTAATTCTAATGGGCTGGTTGAAAATTGCGCATTAGAATTTGTGGGCGAGAATCGATGCTGAGTTGAGAATTGTGGCTCGATATTTTGTACAGTCTGTGCATCTACTATTGCACGCGCTCGTCCTATTATATCGTAGTACGTATCTTCAAAATCGGTACGCTCTCCGAAACGCGTGTCGTACTCTTCATTGGAAGCTAGCCTTTCGAGTTCCGATTGAATGGCATTAAATTGTATAAAATCGGCTTCTATACCTCCGATCCGTGCTTTAAAACCTGCTAGGTTTGACGGTGGATCTGATTCTACATGTTCTAGTGTTTTCGTAAATGTCGTTAGTTTCCCTTTGATAGTCGCACGTTTGCGTACTAATTCTTTAACGTTTGGTTCGCTATGATTAGCAGCCTGCTGGGTCGCCATGGTACTGGGTTTTACAGGAGAATGCACAAGTGACATAGGAATTGGTGGGATTGGTGATATAACTTGTATGAATACGACTCACGTTGTGATACTCCTGAAGTTGCTGCTGTTGTTGTTGCGGATGACGCTGCTGAACCGCAACTCCTCTTCGTCCACCAAATGCAGGATTGACCCGCTGTGTTATCCTTGAACGATGATCCTTGACTCGTATCACCGTTGATGTGTTGTCTTGAGGAACGATTCCTCCCGATGGTTCACTGGCCGGTTATACGTTGCCGGTTCCCAGAGATGAGTATGTTACTCAGTTTCCGTTATACGTTGCGGAACACTGATTCACTTCACTGTGGTTTAGAACTGAGTTTTGTTAGAATCTCTGTTCTGCTTCCGAATCCTCGAATGATGGTTACTCGTTGCCACCTTCTTGGATTGGTGATTGTGTTGTTTAGCGACCACTGAATGTCGTGGTGCTCACTAGTCACTGTCTTCTTGTCTCCCTTTGGAGAGCTTGGTTGCTGGATCCACTGCTGTGTTGTTAGAGCCACTGCTCCAATTGTCCTCGTCGTGGTTATTCGTTGCCACCCTTGGACTGTTGATAGTGTTGTTTGAGCGTCCACTATACGTTATGGCGCTCACTGGTCACTGCCGCTTCGTCTTCCTTGGAGAGCTTGGTTGCTGCATCCGGCTCGAAGGACCAAAATGTTTGGGACTATACTATGGGTTGTAAGGCCACAGCTTCCGATGTAGTTCGGAGAGTCCGCTAAATGTTGAGATATACTTGATGTGTGGATCCAGTTGAATATTCGAAACGAGTGTATTTGGTGTTGAGATATGTAGCTCTTAAAAGGGCTGATTAGTACAGTAAGTACGTCCACTCGCTTCTGTGGCTGCTATGGTAAGAGCGCTGATGAATTTGCGGATACAGTTTAAGTGCTAAAATTTGGTGGTACCGGTGCACCAATCAGAAGCGAGGAACTCAAAGAACGGTCCTCTGAGGAACTACGTTGATATTTTGCTGGTCGCTGTATGGGTAGCGGGAAAGTACATTTGGGGGTGCGAGGGTGCGAGGCGCAGGTACTCGCCAACCTCCAAGAGGTTCCGCTGGTCGGTTCCGCGAAGACGAGTTTATTGGGGGTACTATGTGCAGGTACGCTGCGGAACCGGAGTCGATTGGTATTTTCATGTTCTCGGAAAGCAATATAAAAATAAGACTACAATCCAGGTGGAAAGCAGCTGGCAAAGTTAATTACTAGTCACGTACAGGAGGGCAGCGATAGAATCGCGTAAATCTATCTCTCTCCCTCTGCTCCTTGGTAATTAAAATGATAGGGCAAAGGGCATCGTCTCAAATAAAATGTGTTCTACAACTTTCGATTCCACACCCAACCAAACTAAAAGAAAACTTTTCATTGGAGAGATTAGAAACAGCTGACTGTGCTGCATTTAATCAAAAC
Organism: Ectemnius continuus; assembly: GCA_910591665.1. NCBI lineage: Eukaryota > Metazoa > Arthropoda > Insecta > Hymenoptera > Crabronidae > Ectemnius > Ectemnius continuus. The sequence continues at coordinate 2,706,213 of OU342866.1, forward strand.
GAGGCTCTGCTTTTGTTATTATTGATTCCAAATAGTCACAGAATTTCTGTTGTGTGTTTCATCGAGGAGAAAACTTGAAATAATCTAGTTTTATCCGAAAAGCAAGAGGGCAAAGTTAATAATGACAGTGGCTCGAAATACCTGGTTGATATAGAGGAAAGCGAACAGAGGAACCAATGAAATCTCTGCTTGGCTTGGCATCGGCTTCAAAGCCGGTCGCAATTGGACACACACATGCCTTTCTACGGCAGCGTAACTGATTGTACTGGTCAAAGTACACTAAACATATCTTGGAACATGATGGGTAATACGAGCTGCACCGGCAAGATCGTATTAGCCAAGGGCGGACATCCGTATGCATGAACAACCCGATTCGAATTCAGTCTCTACTGTGAATTCCAATCGGAGCATCAAAACACGCTGTGCGAACAGCTGCCGGAATATCCTCGCCGGCCCAGCTCATCTGGCAACTTGACCCACCACCCTCCCAACCTTGATTAACACTCATTAACAGGCTACGTACTTGCACAAACATTTTATTAATTAAACGGTGCTTTAAAACTGCGAGTGCTCGGATTTTCTTCGAGCGATGTAAACATTTGTAAATGTATAATGTTCGGGATATAATTAATCCCAGCCATTGATTAACAAAGTTAATTACTCCACCATTTACAATAATTCTGTATTATTATTGTAGCAGAATTAAATCAACATATCGAACTTTGGAAATTTTCATCGACACAAATATATTATGACAGGCTCATTATTATAGGAAGCCCCGAGAGTCTTTCCCATTCCATCTTCGAGTGGCTTCGTCGAACTTGATATATTTCCAGTACAATCCTCTTATAATACAAAACCTGACAAATTCTGTCGTTGGTGTGGCGTGACTTTTCTTGGGCGGGATACGACAGATTCTCGAGTGGCGGGCGTCGCCGGAGGGCGCGCCGCGCACTAAGAAAACGTCGTTTACGTCAAGCCACGTAAATCTTTGTGAGCTTTAGGGCGAGGCAGCTTTGTCCTTCTTCTCTCTGGCCGAAGTGGCGCATCCTCCGTGCCGCTCTAACTTCTCAAGGGCTGCTGCCGCTGCATCCTACCCCATCCACCGACCTTTCTCCCACCACCCTCCCTCCCTCCCTCCTTCTCTCACCGCTTTTCATATACGCACCGAGAGAAAACGGTAAAAGTAACTTTCCTGGCGCACTAAGTTTCTTTAAGCACCGTGCCATCATGCTTGACGCTGCTCTCGGCGAAATGAATATTTATGCTTGTGGCAGGAGCTTTCCAGTGGTCTGCGAGAGCTGAGCTTCAACAATGCTTGCCCTGCACGTACAGGGTAAGTCAGCGGCTTCCTTTCAGTCAGCATCCTCGCTCTTATCGGATGTATGACAGCTTTGTAATATATGATACATGTCGCCAGTGTGATATACAAGCTATCGATGATGATTTAATTGATGTAAATAATAATAGAAAGAACAGGCAGTATCAGATGTTATAAAATACTTGCTTCCAAGGCAAATACTGCATTTTGCACATAGAGACACGTATGGGAAATATATGACAGGTGGAGGAGTGCGTGTGGGAGTTTTAAAAATCGCTCCTGGGAGATTGGGGAGTGGAGGGCAGCGCCGCCGATTTTCGCACAACTACCGGAACTCTCTCTCTCTCCCGTGGGAGCGACTGGACCAATTGAAATTCCGGTTAATCGTCGGAATATCGCTTTCCCGGGCAAGCGGCTCTCGCCGGCCGACTTTTTTCGAGGCTGCCATTTAGAGATGTCAGAGCGGCCGCTCCATAATTCTTTCATGACAGCGCTGATTGCGAGGCGATTCGTATTGGCGGAGTTGCTCGTAGTTGTCAGTGGGTAGCAGTCGAGACAAGTGAGCCTCTATGAATCAATGACAGGATATGGTTGCGTGTCGATTTGAATCGCGCGGCGCGGCGCGGCGCGCCGTTGGAAAAATTGCGACGATCGACAATCGACGAGTGCTCGCTGTCACATTTGCGGCGAGAAAAAGATGCGGCGGGGAAAGGGAAGGGAGAGTCACGGGGAGAGAAGTAGGCGAAAGCTATCGTCGCTCGGTGTTGGACAGGAGCCAAGACTTATGTAGAACATGATGCTGGGTACACAGGGTCGCGGGATAAGTCTCCTTGCTTCGGAGAGAAAAACAGTGTTTGGGTTGACGGGAAAAAGTCGACTTCTCCTATGCTTGCAAATCCGCCCGGTCACCGAGACTGTCTGTATGCATGGCCTCTGTAGAGCCAAGATAAGCCTGACCCTTCTCATCTCACATCGAATCACTCCTCACTCCCGACATTTTCATCGGATATAAATTCGTTGTTTAAATAGTCTGTCAGACCAGGATTTACTTTTCAAAGACTCCCATAATAGTGAAAAGTTCTCTTATAAGTTAATATCGTATGATTAATTCGCTTTTAGTATACATAGTTGAATGATTGAACGAGGTGGGAGAGAGCGTTCAAAGTTGCCTAAAAGCACTCGCTCGAATTACTTCAGAACTAATAACAATAAAGCCTGGCACCCCAGCTGGCGGAGAGACTTCATAACAGCATCGTGTCTGCCTTTCAAAAAATCATATTCCTTTGTATCGGAGTTGAAAGACTGAAGCGCCAACAAGGATTATTATTACAGGGAGGGGTCGAGTATAAATCTCATTGGGATGTTTACGCCGCTTCTTAAAAGCGACGCTAAGCCTTAAAAGGGTGCCGGGGATTGCGGATTGCGAGCTTTTTCTCTCCCTCTCTCTCCTCCTGCTATTGCTTTCCTTTCGAATGCGCATTAACCGGCGAGAAGCGGCGTGCTTTTAATTGCGCCTTCCTTTCCGCTATGCCGCTGGCCGAGCGGCGCGCATTCCCCCGGCGAAATACTCGCCAGCCCGCTAGCGAAGGGAGAGAAGAGAGGAGCAGAGAGTATATGGGATGCCGTAAAAAAGGGATTCAAGAAAGAATATGACTGCTCGTAAACTCGGCCTGGATTCCGATGGGGTGTGTGTCTGCGCGCGCGATCCTGCAATGAAGAAACGGGGACAAGCGAATGATTCCGCTGTTCCCTGCAATGAGAAAATATCGACCACGCCCCCTCTCCCTCTACCTCCTTCTCCTCCGCTGACTTTTATGCCGCTGAATAGATTTACAGCGAAACCTCCTCAAACCACAATGTTCGCGGATGTAAGCACTTTCGTTCAGTAACCGTAATAACGATATTTTCTCGCAAATGTGACAATATCGCGTTTCCGCCAATCGATACAAACCAGGAGGAAAACATGTCTCGAACCGCTGAATAAAAAAGTCATCGGAGATAAGCCCACTGAATGAATAGCATCGAAGCCATAAACATAGGTGCTTCAAAAAATTTAACTCAACTTATATCTTGGGAATAAATACCTAGATATATTCTCATAGATTAATAAACCTTTTGCGGTGTATTAACAACGAAATCATTGTGCCTTCTCCCCAAGTTCCTTTGTATTTTTCCCCTTTTCCGGGGTGCGGACACAATAGGGCATAACCAAACTAGCAGTCGATTGAAATCACAAGGGCATTGATCTCCCCAGGCCTAAATATTGTTTGGCGATCGTCACTAGGGTGGATGACCGTGCGAGAGTTCCTTCTTCCACCCTTGCAGATATCCATGCCTGATTCCTCGGGGGTGTTATCCATCCCTCGAGCGATCCAACAGCTTCCTTCTCTCGTACATCTCACTTCGGCTTGTTCCTCGCAGTCGGTTGTCTCAGCCGATTCGTTAAATAATTTATGAAGCGCGTCCTCCTCGTTCGGCTGCTGGCTTCCGGAAACGTTCCAGTCGAACACACAGTCCCCGCCATTATTGGGACTCCAATAAGCGTCCATTATCACATTTGCGAGTTGAAGTATTTCGTAATTATATTATACGATTTTTATATAATATTATAATAAATATTTAATGGAGTGGTTGATACTGGCAGTTCTTTCTTTTGATTTGAAGTTGGTGTATTACTAGCTGGCGGCAAACACTAGTGAAAAGAGCCACTCAGAAGAAGATAGTTCCTCTTTTTCTCAGGAGACGTTAAACCGTTCGCTCTGCCATTGGGGAGCAACGGTGGAAGATCAACAAAGGCGGGATGAGGCGAAGTGGAGGGGCTGGCTGGTGAAAAGGCCGGGTAATTTCGAGGCAAGCGTCCCGCGCCGAGCTTGGCTACCATCCCGTCACTAATTAGTTATTGCATTTAATACGTTTACCTTTGTCCGTTAGTTAAGAATGTTCCGGATTCAGCCTAGCCCTCGGAGAGATTCATAATCTGGCGGTGAAAGCTCGGTGCTTTGCCACCGGTGGCTCTGCGGTTATTACAATTTTCGAGTGCGCTAATAAGGAGCTTAACGAGCCAGGTATTACGAGATGCTGTGCTGGGGGGCCCATTCTCTTCCGTTCTGCAAAGGGTCAACTTGGCAGTCCGGTGGGTCAGACTCCGCGCCAACCAAGAAAGAAAAAGGGACGTGCTATTTAGCAAGAAAGCCACTCGGCCAACCGACACACACAATGCCACAAAAAAGGTACACAGGCCAACGCGACGTCTCGGAAGAAACTCGAATTCTTCCCGACGCAACTCCGTGTGGAGTTCCATCTCTTTAAGGTCGCTGGCCGGCGGGGTCAAAGGGCGAGTTTCAACTCGAAACAATGGGGAGAGAACTGCGCTTTTCTCTGAATGCGGACAGTCTTCCATAACGGAAGGAAATTACTTTATATGGGAATCTAGATATAAAGACTTATAATGTCTTTGTCAGGCTGGAAATCATGGTTTCATCCAAGTAATTCTTCGTGATATTAGATATATGATAGTTGTAGATGTGGATAGGTGTATAAGTGGTGCGATAGATTTCTGTGATTTACGTAGGCAGGTTACGTCATGGCGCGTACCTAGCCGCAATCAATGGAGCAGGACTTTTCTGCTTTCTGGCTTGTAGCACCGGCTAGTCCGGAGAGGACACGTAATGGGGTTCCTACGTGAACGGAGAAAATCCATCGGTGCGTTATTGAAAACCCCGGCAAGCACTCCCGGCCATACCTCCTCCACTCGGACCTCTTCTCTCTTTCCCTGGGCCATCCCTTCTCTACTTCCTCCTCCTTCCTTTTCTTTCCCTGGCGTCTACTTCCTAGCCACCAGGGAAGCTTCCCTCGCTTTCTCCATCATTGCACTCCCCTTCCCCCCTTCTACCCTTTCACCGAATGCAATTTTCTAGAGCTGCATTAGACTTCTGACTCTTTGAATTATCGATATGTCAGTCAGAAAACTATTTTTCCCTGCTAGAAGCAACCAAGAACATTAGTGCTTTGATGGCTGCGAGTCAGGTTAGCGGAGGAATCGGACAGCAGCGGCACACACGGCTAAAGGAAAAGCCTTCCGAGTAGAAAGAGCGACGAGAGGGAGAGCGTAAGACAGGATTTCTCAGTGAAAAGATCGATCTCTAAGCCGCAATCGCCGGTGTACGTAATTGCAACGAGACTTTTAGGCTCTTGGTTCGACTGGGAGATCCTGATTTCAGAGGGACACGTCTACTATCCTGGATTCCTGATCAGCCGCTTCACTCGGCCGCCTCCTTGTCATCCCAGAGATCGTGATTGTCCAATGGCGATCGTGATTTCGTTCCTATTAGCCGAATCCCTCTGGAGGCTCGGCTCTCAAAGCGTACCGGTAATTGGATGCTCCCCTTAATTGGCCAGCTTTCAAATTCATTCACACAAGTAAGTGACCGAGAGTCACTTTCCTTTAATAGGATTATTTGTCGATTTTAAAATACACCTATCACTATGTACTTCCAATTGCGAGATTACAGATGATAGATTCTAGTATGCAAGTATGAGAACAATTTACAATTACACGCGCCAGGAGAATAATCAACTAGGTCCAAGTACGGTTGAATCTCGAATGCTCGAACAATTCAGTGGGAAAAATCGAGTGCGGGGAAAGACTGGCGTGTCTCCGAAAGGGAGAGCAGGGCGCGCATTCCCGAGGCATTCCAAGGGGAAGCCAAGTTCCAAGGAAGCTTGGGAAGCGCCGCGGGAGGAGGAGTTTATGGTTAAGCGGCGTGACGGGGAGAACTCAAGTTTGAAAGTGACCGAGAGAGAGAGAGAGACGAGGGTTGGAAGCGAGCAGACCGTAAAGTGTGTAAGCTCTCACGCAGAGCATATGTGCACGTGTATGTCTCTCGCGGAGACATATGTATCATCCACATAGGTGTCTGCGTTGTGAAGTCACATGGGGCAAAGAGTTTCCGAAATTTCGGCGACCACTCGGATATGAAAAGCAACGGGGACCGCGCAGTTTCCGCCTCCCCCAGGATTTCAGGGTGGGGAATTCATTCGGGCAAGTTCAGCCGCTCGCTCGTTGTGCACTCGCGAAATAATTCAGTGGCGAGAAAACGGGAACGATGACTTCAACCGCACTGCCCACCCTATGCCAAAGGAACTTCGCTTTAATATCAGCCAATTAAAAGATACTACGCGATCTCATATAAATTTAATATGACACTCGACGAGTTCATTCAAACAAAGTAGCAAAAGACGTGTGATATCTTTTGTTGGAAGGATCGAAGGATCAGTGGAAAACTGGAGATAGGATTTTCACGGTTAATTCGTCATGTGGCTGGGGCAGCGATAATTTCTAGGATTCGAGTGCTGTTAAAAGCAATTGGCTCGTAAACGCTAACTACTCTCGTTCGAGTGACCTGACTCAATGCTACCAACAAACTGAATGGTCCGATGCAGCCTGAGAAATGGCAGTGCACAACTGGCGAGGCGCTTCCACGCAGAAAGCCTCCTTTTCCCTTTTCGATTGGAGCATCAATTTTAACACTAGGTAATCACGTTACTCGTCCGAGCCAATGTGCTCTCCGCCGAGCACTCCTGCCAGGCTACTTTTCGTCGATACTAACGTCGATATATTGCCTCGCCTCCGCTCGCACTGGCCCTGTTTAGCGCCATCTGCTCCGGCAATAGCTTTCCTCCGTTAAAACAGTACCTCTCAAACTTTATTACGGTGTAACAAATATATCCTATCACGAATAACGCTATATCTAACAAATATCCCATTAAAATACCAGGTAATTATGGATAATGAACAATGCGATATATTAAGAAAGTTACACCGGCGAGTTCTTGGGTATTAATGAAATTCTTGATTCAGTATTCCTTGGAATGAATAGCGTGGAATTAGCACTATTGACAAAAGGTGTCATTAAAAGGTGGAATACGCTGACTCACTAAGGAAAGGGTCATAGATCAAATGGAAGCAGCGATGTAGGAGGTTTGCTTTTCCCGTAGGTAAGCCGGAAGTTAATTTATGCTCGGCCTTAATGCCATGAGGTCGAGCTCACTCTTTTTCCACTCGCCTAGCTCCATTCTCTTGGATTTCAATGCTGCCGATTCCGAGGGAATTGATCTTGCGAGCGGAGACGCGGACCTTATTGATTCGGGTCTCCGAGGATCGGTGGTGAGGTCGGCCAGCGAGCGAGCGAGCGAGCGAGCGAAGGGTTAGCTCGGAGAGAACGGCGCAGCGGGGAAGATTGTTTCCTCGGTTAAATGAAAAATGTGCAGGCCCCATAATAAAATGTGATGCCTGCGAACGAAGATGGATGAAGTGAGTGCGCGCTCGGCGCGACACCAACGGCCCGCTTATCGTTAATTCTAATATAACTTGACATCGCCTAGATACCATGATACCAATTCCTTTTCACTCCTTACTGATTTCCCTACCAGTCTTACACCTTAGCCGATCGCTTCACTTTTCACTAATATTACTCATTGGCGATTTTATCCAGAAATTTTCAAATAGATCCACTAGATCATTATCCTATAATTCGTGGATTATCTCTTATGGTTATTTCGATATACGATTCTGAAATCAATGCTGCTCCCGTGTTAATCGTTTGGCACGAATAATTAATTGATTGATGTCTCCCAGTAGCAGGTCTGTAAAAGACTGCCGCTGCACCGAATTCTCTAGGCGCTCCATTAATTGCAGCGTGCTCGAGCTAATGCAATTCAGAATGGTGGTAGAGCAGTTTGAGGTGAGGTGAGGTGGGGCGTTGTCGGTGGGCGCCTCCTGGTCTGGTTAATGTTTCAGTGGGTCGCCGGAAAGGGGGAGGAGAAAAATGCAGAGAGCAGGTGCTCATCAGGACGCGTCGCCTCCTCAGTTATACGTACAGGATAATTCCCGGGTGCATTATTCCGCGCACGCATTACATAAATTCCACCCTAATTCACAGCATCCGGCTTGCTCCTCTCGCAGATAGTTTAGATGTTGATCGCGGGGGAAGTTTCCGCGAGCTTCTGGTGTTACATCTAGAGCGCGCGCTCTAAGAGAGAGAGGGAGAGAGAGAGTGCAGTCGGCCAACTTTCGCCGGCTTCCAACTTCCGCGACGAGGATAATAATCTCCCCGAGTCCTATCTAAAAACTCCTCTTTCAGCCGTCTTTCCTCCCAGCGAGCGTCATCGTCATCCTTCGCCTGGGCTCTGAACCGGATACTTCTACTTCTTCTTCTTCTTCTCAATGTAAAATGCAGCCGGATTGATTCAAGAGTCCTGGAGAATTGTGGCCAGAAACTTGGTAGAACTGTTGAGAACCACTCGCGGTTATGTTTCGTTGGTCTTGCATAATATAATTTCTTTTGACTAATTATTCCTGATTATCGACTACATCACTAACGCGTTACTAAATAGATGTTAAAAGGAGTTTACTGAAAACTCGACATGTTAAAGCTACTATTAGGAGATGTTAAAGAGAATGTAGGATGTAGTGAAGCCAATGGAAGCGGAATCGAGCGTGTTGACCGGCTGTTCTGTAAATCGAATGATTCGATTAAATCCCCGCAAAACAGCAGCTTATCAGGGGGGTGGTGTTTTACATTTCCGGTCGGCGGGTTGCTTTAATCGGAGCAGGAAAGCGATCCGAACCACCCTCACCTCCCATCAACGCGAACCCAAAACCCCCTCTCGCGGCACCGAGCCCCGCGAGAGCCCAACTACGGATTCCGCGCACGCGTTTTCTCGAGGACCTATTAATTCCAGCCGATCGGCAGTTGCCGGGCGTTAATTGAGCGAACTTTCCCCTAGCATGGGGGATGATTGTATCAGAAAGCGATGACCGTGCATTAAGGCGGAGCACAGCCGATAACTTTCGAGTGAACTTCAACTCTTTGTCACAACTCCACTCGACTCGAACGCGCCACCCCAATCGGACACGCCCTCCCTCTCATCATTTCGACCGATAATCGTGTTCAGCTGATTTTTATAGATTTCTTAAAATTGCGATATCAATCATAAATTAGAAGTGGATATTTAATAAGTACTTTTGGCAACGTTTTGTTTCGTATTGGAGTTGGTTAAATGAAAATACAGCTTAGTTGTTAACTCTGGCGTGGGAAATATAAGAGCATTCCAGTCGAAAACTCTTTAAACTTTGTATGCCGGGAAATAGAGAGACTACGCATGAGAGTTTCATTAGTTACTGCGCACACAGAATATCCTGCAGCTGGAAAACTGAGTATATCACGTTTACGAGGAGGTACGCGTGGTGTACATCTGTACTCCAACACTTAGAGTATCTCCTTTTCTCAGTTTGTTGCTGCAGGAAACTGCTCTAATCCATAGCTCGAGGATAACAGCTCCCATTCAAGAGGAACCCCCTCGACAAATGTATGATTTACTTAGTCCTCGGCTGAAGGGGAGCTGTAGAAACTTCTGCTACTAGAATTACCGGCTTGTAATAGACGCGTGCAACGCGGTAGATAAAACAGTAAGCCTTCGATGACCCACATACTCCTAACGAAGGTGTCCCACCTGTTTATAGTTCGGTTTATCTCCTCACGACGTGATGAGGAATTAATCATCGGCTTAAATCGCCAGTATGAGTAAAAACATTAAAAGCACATAGGCAATTATTATCAAGTAAAATCACGAGTTATTAACAATCAGAATTAAACTTGTGATCAATCCTTATTAATACATATCATTTCAACATATGATGCTGTCCTATGAATAATATCGTATCACATTGTTGACACGTAGGATTTTGCTTGCAAAGTCTAACTACCTTGCGGGTGTGAGTTCGCGCCAAGGGAAACACGTCACCCTGTACATGCCAAAAGTTGCTCACGCATGTAATTCGCACGATACTAGCAAAGTGCCGGAAGTAGAGGTCTCTCCGCATGGCCGGTGCGCGCTCCGAAACGAGCTATCACCATCCTCGCCAACTATATTTGTTCAACGAGCGTGACAGTGTATAATTATTCGTCACCCGAGTGTATTCCTCGACTAATAGGGTTGGGATTTGCCTCCCCTCCCCTCCTCGCCGCCCCGCCGGAATATGTCGCCATCTGAAATATATATGCCCGAGCGCGCATCTCCTCCTATTTGCAAGCGGTACGCGCCGCTTGAGCGTTAAGTCTTAGGGCGTCCCGACGCGCCGGAATTCAAGCGTGCCGATTTCTACTTTACATGCTGATTACTGAAAGTTGGCGAGCACGCCCAGGTGGAACGTCATCGGCGAGAGCATTGCTGTCGAGCACGAAACCATGGCGGCCAAGTCACTCTCGCCAAGTTTCAACAAGTTCGCCGGCCGATCCCATTATAGTTTCTGCGACGTTAGCCTCCTATGGAATTGCATTAAGCCTCGCTCACATTACGTGCGCCGCCAAAGTCGGAATATTGTCAGTCAACATACGCGAACGTCGCGATGTAGAAGTTGTATGTTAGGATCGAAGTGTCGAATGTATTTTAAATGATGCACGTTTGCGAATTAATGTCAAGGAACGCTTGGAATTTGAAGAAGACTATTTGAACCAGGCTTGGATTTTTTCCGCGCCGCTTGCACGCTCGCTCGGTCGGCTCTCAAGACAGTGCAGTGGAGCTCCGTCAGCCCGATTTTCGATCCGATGGAAAACGCGCCTTGTCAGCGGCTCACGGCACCTCTGCTGATTTCGTAAATAGCGGCGAGCGCAGCATCAGCATTAGTTATTCAAATTTCACCGAGAGATCTTTCGGAATTCCTCTCGAGCCTCCTCTCACACTGCCTGCCGCCCGCGTCCCCACCCTCTTTGGTAATAGCTGTTCAACGAGACTTATCGGCAAAGTGCTTACTCGTCCTGCTCAATTAGCTCCGCGCGCGCCCTCGAAAAACTCGAGGTCTGATAAAATGCTATTTAAAATCATCCCCGATTTCTACTTTCATATCTAAAATTGCGAGTATAATTAGAATTTCCTTGGAAGGTGAAAATAATAATAGAATCCAGAAAATAGTCGAGTGAGAATGGAACTAAATTAAGAGGGCAAATAACATCAGCATCCAAACATTCAAAAACAATAGAGCTGGATGGGAATTGGTGCACTGTCAACAGGGATATTCAATGAGCAGCGGATTCTGGCGAGTGGGACTGGTGAGCCAAATATTCGTGTATCGCGAACCCTTAACTTTCGAGAGTGGCGCACCTATGTGTACATATACACAGACATAGAGGGAGGACGTACATGGAAAGCACAAGCCAGGCGTATGTAACTTTCGAAGGCGTAGGTTAGGCAAAGATAGATGCCTTTTGAGATACAAGAGCGAGCGCGCAGTGGCTTGCCGAGAGGCAGCCGCTGGGAACGAATGGAATTATAATAGACTCGCACAAGTTACTCAGCGAATTTTCGAAAGTTCCGACCACCTGAGCACAAAGCCACCCTCTATCGACGATGCTCTCCACGTGTCTTGCGTTATCACCTCGTAAGAAACGTGGGCCGCTTGCCAAAGCGCAAATTCCAATTCCGCCTACTCATCCACACTCGCTCTGATATTTGTTTCACTCTTTACTTACAACACCAATCAATTATAAATTGTGTTATTCTACGAATTGTATATAAGCTTACCAGGGTTGATAAAGATATTTCCAAGGGGTTGCATGGCATCTGGTCAATCCAACTTTCCAGCACCTGAAACAGAATGAAACAAAGGTTATTTGTTGTTCGAAGACTTTAAATATATTTTTTGTACATTAATCTCTTAGTTCTATGGATGGAAAATAGTGCAGGAGCAGAAGGACACGTGCTGACACTTCCTTGCAAGTTGGTTGAGGAGAAGAATTTCTGAGAAAAGAGTGGCAAAGGCGAGGCGTTATGGTGGATAGCACTCCAACTTCATTTGGGGAGTGCAAAGCACTGCTTGAGTCGCTGGCGTCTTTACCAACTGATTATCTACGTATTTTCCCTCATTACGTACTCAGCGCACTCAGCACAAAGACAGAGCAGTGCGCTCTTTCTTGCCGGCCTGTACAAGAGTCGCCACTCACAAAAGCGACTCGCCCGCCACTACTGCCACCTAAGTGGCTATGCTTATGTGGAGAGAGTGGGTGTGCCGCAGAGAATTCAAGCCAGAAAAAGTCCTCACGCTTCCGGAACAACGGCTAAATCCAAGACATATTAAATAATAAATTCGTGTTTATCTTTTACAATTGGTGTTTACTTAAATCTTCAAACTTGAAGCATTAAAACTGCTGGAAAACAAAGAATCAGTGACAATAAAGCTGGAATTGTACTTGAAACAGTCCGAAGAGCCCTTTTCATTAAGAGATCTGATCTGATTTAGACTGTTTTTCCTATGTTTTTGGTACTTCCCGATCTTTTCCGGAGCTGAAATTTGGTGGGTAATGTTTTTTTGCATCGAGGAAGAAGTAGAAAAAATTCCAGAGCCCTAGCTCAAAATTCATTTTTTCGCAAATTTTTTAAGGCATACCCCTTCAAAAATTTTTGATTTTTCGAAGGTTCTGGGACTGGGACGAACGCTTGATTTTTCGATTGCTCGTGTCTCAAAACGGAAAAAAAACATAAATGTTGTGGGGGGAATGCCGGAATTCTGCCTAAAACAGGTGGAAAACCGATCTGGAATATTTCATTTCATCGGTTTTCCCCATGTTTTTTTATCTTCCCGACCTTCCCCGGGGCTGAAACTTTGTAGAAAGTGTTTTTTTGCATCGAGGAAGAAGTAGAAAAAATTCCAGAGCCCTAGCTCAAAATTCATTTTTTCGCAAATTTTTTAAGGCATACCCCTTCAAAAATTTTCGATTTTTCGAAGGTTCTGGGACCGGGACGAACGCTTGATTTTTCGATTGCTCGTCTCTCAAAACGGATAAAAAACATGAATGTTGTGGGGGAAATGCCGGAATTCGACCTAAAACAGGTGGAAAACCGATCTGGAATATTTCATTTCAATGGTTTATGCCATGTTTTTTTATCTTCCCGACCTTCCCCGGGGCTGAAATTTTGTAGAAAGTGTTTTTTTGCATCGAGGAGAAAGTAGAAAAAATTCCAGAGCCTTAGCTCAAAATTCATTTTTTCGCAAATTTTTTAAGGCATACCCCTTCAAAAATTTTCGATTTTTCGAAGGTTCTGGGACCGGGACGAACGCTTGATTTTTCGATTGCTCGTGTCTCAAAACGGATAAAAAACATCAATGTTGTGGGGGAAATGCCGGAATTCTGCCTAAAACAGGTGGAAAACCGATCTTGAATATTTCATTTCAACGGTTTGTCATATGTTTTCATGACTTCCCGACCGTTTCCGGGGCTGAAATTTTGTAGAAAGTGTTTTTTTGCATCGAGGAAACAGTAGAAAAAATTCCAGAGCCCTAGCTCAAAATTAATTTTTTCGTAAATTTTTCAAGGGGTACACCTTAAAAAATTTATGATTATCTTTGGTGGCTTGGAGAAACACTTAATAAATCGATAGTTTGAGAATTAAAACAAGTAACAACCAAAGGATTAGTGGTGTAAAAGCTGGCATAATGTGTAAATCACTGCAACTGAATGGTCGAAAGTCCAGGAATTCAACTGGTGTGGAAATCAAAAGATTTGGCGACGAAATACCAGATATTCTTTGGTGATATCGCATGTTAGGATCGGTTGGGTGTCGAGCTGCCCGTAAACCATGGGGGTTTATGAGTCCCCGTGTCTTTCGAGGAAAGGAACTCCATTCGAAAGTTTACTATCACTTTAGGGCTTCTTCCTCGGAAACTTGTGTTTCACGGGAAGAGCGTCTTGTCTTGTCTCCTCGAAATGTTTTGCACACCCGCGCTTCCACTATCTTCTCGGGCAGACAGCGGTGCCCTCTACACATACACTCACCCTCCTTTATAATATATTCCCACCCACCCCCGTCTGTTTTTCTTGCCCTCCGCTTTTCGCCTTGCTCGTTTCTCCCACTCGGTACATTTTCGGCGCCGCACACACCAAGTTTCTCCCTCAAACAACCTCCCCGAAGGCGTCGACTTTACTTTGGATCCAGAGAGCCGTCGGGCTACTTTCCACTACCTTTCGTTTGTACACACCGGCATCTTTAACCCTTTGAAGCCTGGTGTCAAGCAAAATATCCTCTCTTCAAAGACAAACATTTGTTATGTGTCCTACTGGAAAAGAGATCTAAATAAACGATTGTGCACTCTCCTACTCCGAAAGGTTGTCGTAAAAAAAAATATCTCTACATATAACTGTGTATTGTATCGGAGTTTGAATGTACAAATGAATTGCTCGGCTCAGGGAGTCCGTTAAAGGCGACGTATCTCGATGATTATACAAATTACGGAAGCCTCAGCTCCGACGCAGGATGTACCAACTAGATAACACGTGGAACAAGGAGTGAACTGCTAAACAGTGGGCCGCAAATTCCAAATGAAGTACGTACAGGTGCATCCTGTAGTGCCGTTTCATATGAGCATTTAAACCGAACTTCGCGGCCGTCCTCCAACTAATCTCGCATTGTCCCAGCTATGATTTAAACTTATGGACCACTACTAAAGTTCCTCGACCACGGCAATTAGTGCGTGCTGCCGAACAAAGCTATTGGAGAACTTGATCTTTCGTGGAGGAGGAGGAGGAATTTCAAATATATAAATAAACTATAAACAGCGATACAGTAACAATTTATAAACAACCAATACATATTTAAATGCCAAGTCAAAATCAGGACTATCACTAGTCTCATATTTGAGTTTGGCATACATTTCTGTGGCGGAGAAATGCGAGTAAGAAAGCGAGGCAAGGATGATTCAGACGTTAAATCAAATTCCAAAGGAAATATACAGGTGTCGAGGATGCGGCGCGTCAGTGGATATCGGGATAACGGGAGTGTTTGGCGTATATCTGCCGGCTTTCCACGAGATTTTCCTCTGAAAGCAGTCCGCCCTTCCAACCTGATATCTCGCTTCGCACTTACAGGCACACGCACACACACTCAGAGAGAGAGAGGGAAAGGGAGAGATAGAAGTGGGCAGAGAAGGAGGAAAGTTCGGTAGATCGAAATTCGCCGGAGGCGTCGTCGTCGTCGTCGTCGTCGTCGTCGACGTCGACGTCGTCGAGAACTCTTAATGGATTGTATCGCGGCTCTGGCCGCATTCAACGGTTCGCTCTTTTTCAAGCCGGGCAGGGAAAAGGCCGCAGAACAAAAAGGCCGCCCCGGACGCCCTGCTACTCTTATTTCCAAGGGAACCAAGTCGGAAGAGAGAGCGAGCGCGCGCCGAGCGAGCGAGCACTCACTAGTAAAGTCGAGGAATGCCACAGTCCCCGACATTTACGTGACGAGAGCCTCTTCATTCCTGCCTTTGGAACTCCTGAATGACCGAGCTTCCGATTTTGAGCGTCCAATTTATGCAGAATGCACGCGCGCACCACCCATGTTCTTTCCTTTCTCTCCTTTCTCTCCTTTCTCCTTTAAACTTGCACTGCTCCCTCGTCTTAGACCTTTGCCGCGCGCGCTTGTCGTACTCCAAATATCCTGTTTTTAGAATATTGTACACGATGGAGATGATATCATTTTATGATATTAACGAACTGACAAAAATACTCGGCTTAATTTGTCATTTATAAAGAATACGTGAATAGAAGAAGATTTATTTCGGCAGGCAAAATTAGTGGAGACAGTAGATTACCACTACTTTGGGAACGTCACAAGTTTTTCCTAATTCTCGCATACTTGGCCTGGTTGTTCCAAATTCAGATCTGGATACAGACGCGATAATAGATGTCCGCAAGAAAAATCGGGACTAGTGCGGCGAGAGCATTTGCATTTACGATTTCCAGGGTCGGGCTGTCCGCTTTTTGCACGGGACGACGCGCGGCGAAAACCTTCTCGAAATGACCTTCGCGCTGCAACGCTCGCGAGAAGCGTTATCTATCGAGTAAAGCCGGCTGTCTCGCTCCGCAAACTACCTCTCCTCGAGACTTTATCTTGAATTCCCTCCACCAATCCTAACACCGAGCCACCTTTTTCTCACTCTTACATTTTCAAAGTGGATCTCTCATTTCTGCTTTCGGTTTTCCTTTAATTTTTAATTATTATAATTATTGGATACGAGTATGATAATCGAATGTAAAATATATGTATTATTGGTGATTTAATTATTGTGCTGGTATACTGCAAATATATATTTTTTCGTATATTTTATTGGAGATTGAATGATTCCATAATGATCAGAATTCAAGTGGCATTGGTGCAGATTCGAGGGACTCGCTGTGGATGGCGAATGACGCTATCGCTAAAAGTCCTAAGAGTCCTAAAAGTCAACGATGCACTCAGCCTTATCTTCACCTGTGATTCCACAAGAACAGCCGGAACGTATGGCTGCTGATAAAAGCCCCGGCTAACCTCAATCTCTTGATCCACCGTAACAAGAATGCCGAGCAACCACACTAGCATCCTGTGCCACTAATGACCACGTGGAAAAAACATGTTTTGCCACGCAAAACAAATCGACGATTTAGAATACAATAACAAGAAGTATTTAACTGACCTATTTTATTTGAAAAACGATCGCAATTAAATCACCAGCAAAATTGGAAGGTTAATACTGATACAGATGAAAGAGGACAGTTTCCAATAAATGTCCCAATGAATTTGTCCATTCGAAAGCAATGAGTTATAAACCGCAGAGATCGGAGGAGTTTGATTTGAGTGGGAGGAGAGAAGAGCGGTTTGCACACTTGGTAGTCATGGGTAGTAAAACTAGCTGGAGAGGAGTCTGGGAGAGGGAGAGAGCGTGAGGAGCATTAATCCGATGAGCATCCACGTCTGACATACTCACCACGTGGCGAAAAGTAAAATCCGCTGAATGGGTCTCCATTGGCAAAGGTCACCCCAGGGAATCGAAGCGCTCCCTTTTACGTCAAAAGCAGCGTGCTTATCTGCGCGAGTGCCGCTAAAAATCACTCGCACGGAAGGCACTTTAAGCCTGCGCCACACTCTCCCAGTCCTTCGACTTATTTCAACCTCGCTGCCCCACTTTATTCTCACTCACAGCTTCCTCCCAGCGCCTACTTCTTTTTCCTTTCTCCGCATTCCTCCGCTCGCTTTACTCATTCGCTTCGTCACAAAGTGACGAGCGGATTCCTCCTCGACATTGATTACATCAAAAACCGAAACCAATGCACTCGAGTGCGCCAGAAAAAAGTTTCTGCACGCAACTCCTCGCCGAGTGACGAGATGTGAATTTGAAGTTCAAAGGAAAAAAGTCCTTGGACAAGTTTGCGATGGTAAAGTCACGTGGGAAAGTTTGAATAATAGTTAAGAGTGGAAGAGGATCGGATTTCTGAGGAAGACATCGTCTATGATACGAAATATGGAATGATTTAGCGAGGGCCCGGTTTTGTTTACGAGGGCAGGGCAGCGTGACGGATTAATTAATACAAACGAGACACGTCGAGGAGAATTTTACGGCAGCTTGGATTTTCATAGAAGCCTCAACGTATTTGGGGAGGCTACCGCCTCGAGATTAATGCCGCGCGGTATTAGCGCTCCCCGAGGGTTAAGCCGAGCTTTAAATCTTTTCAGAATCCCGCACTCAACAGCTCGACGACTTCTACCACTACTGTTAAGATACACTGGCTCTTCTACCGGTACAATATGTGAAAATAATGAACCTTCATTTATTGAGCCCTCTAATCCCAAAGATTTATGAGGCCCGAGATATCCGCTATAAGGAAATGAGGAACATGGATCAGCCGATTAAGCTTTGTCGGGATGGCAAATGCCTACGATCATAAAATAAACTCGTAGGAAGCACTAAAGTTCATAGTAGACCCTGAGAAAGAAACTTTCTGTCTCCGAGAAGTTATTTTACCCAGTTAAATTACTACTACTTTCAACATAATTAGTAAAAGAAATTCTCATTAAAATAACGAAAAGTTACTGTCGAAAAAAAATCATAAGAATGAAGTATCGCATCTGAACGATTATTTCTTAGATTAACTTCAGTGTACGCGAAAGAAGCGTTAGTAACGCGAACACTCGACAATTATGTACAAATAAACTTTGAACTGGGAAGAAGTGTGCGAGGATAGCTGGGCTGTCGGTTTCAAAGCTGAAAACTCCTGGAAATGGAAGCCATGTGAGTGAGTTGCGGGCAATGAAGAAGTCACCAGACCGAAAGTGCGCCGCGAAAACTGTCACGACGAATTAGCTCATCCCGGCGACCCTACCTTCTACCAGACTGACGTTCCGCTACGCCGCTAGAATTGTTCACCGCCCCATGCAAGGTAAATGGCAGTGGGCCGTTTCAACGATTAAGTCAACCAGTTCCACCTACCAATTTCAGTCTTCCATCTAATTCTTGTGCTTAATCGGACAGTGTTCTCTATGAATCATTTTCATTCGACACTGATAGTTACAGTAATAGTTTTAAATTATTTATAAATTAGTTCATAGATTCAAGATCAATTTATATAATTTTATTGTATGAAAATGTTGAACAGTGGGAATTTATTGGAGGAATGTGCTATTAGTGTTTAGTATTATTTCTTTCTCGCGTCAGAGATATTTGTCAATCATAATAGGGACGAAAGAGACAGTACTCCGTCAATGACAGTGGGTCTCTCGGTCAAAGTTCGACGCTGACAAATTCGCCTTGGCGTCGGCGTCGCGCCCGTTCGATAATGTCCTTGGGAAGGAGAGGGCGGCGCGGCGGCCGATCGCACCTCTTTAAAGTTGATCGATGCGCCCTCGGGATTCCCACCGCACGCTTGTCGCTCCTGGTACAATATTTGACGGACGCCTACGGAATCGCCCTAACATTCATAATGATCAGAGCACCACCGACACTTAATCGATGCCTGAGTCAACTGCGGCCAACTCAACTTCTCCGTGTATCACAAGTTTCATGTTTCCATTGTTATCTTTGACTTGGAAAGTGAACGAGAGTGTGTATTCCAAAATTGAGATTATAAGACAAAGGGTTCGGACAAGAATGCTTTCTTCTCGATACAGAATATGCGAAATTAATTACGAAGCATCAACTATAATTAGGACGTAATTAGTTAATAATCAACTCAAAGCTCACGGTGTATTATAAGTTTGAAAGAGAGCTTGTTTTCAAGGGGCAGCTTTGAAGTACAGTTAAGAATTGATGAACAAAGACATTCCTGACAAAGGGAAATATATTGGCGAAAATATATAAAGCAACAATAAATGGGCGATTTTTCAAGTGAATGGACGCGCCGAACATTGCATTGAATTGCGATTTTATTTCACCTTGGAAGGAGTATCGTCGGTTAAAGACGGTCATTCCACTCGGGCAGACGAGAAATGCGTTCCATCTTCTATTACAGTAACGTCAATTCCCTGAAACGAGGATACGAAAGATTCCAGGAAGTGGGGCGGAAAATTTCTTTAGCTCGCGTGCTGCATCCCGTCCTGCACTGCGTCTCACCGAAAGTTCACTCAATATACATGATCCAATCCCTAATGCAATCGGCTCTTTGTGGCGCTTCGGAGCAGAAACGCCCGGGATCGAAACTAACATTACTGCCATCCCTCTCAATTCCATCACTTTATCTAAATTATGTTTTAGAAGATAGCAACATCCTCTACCAATACGTCTTTGTAACCGGAATTAAATAATTCCTGTCATGGTTCATTGAAGTGAAAAGTGAATGTCTATTTTTCGAAGGATAAATTCTCCGATGGAAAACTCTTTCTTCAGGCTTAATATATTCAACATATATTTCTCGATCTAATGCAGTGCTCGGTGTTATTTATTCCGAGAGGTTTCCACGCGTTCCCTGCTCGAAAAGCAAAAATGGGCCACTTTACGGCCCAGCTGGCGTTCTCAAGAGTTAAGTAGGCTCGCGCGTGCAGTAAGTAGAATAAATCTGCTTTCCCGTTCAAAGAGACGTGCAAAATACATTCTCCTAGTACTGCCAACCAATTTCCCTCGCATTAACAATGATTCGGTGTAATGAATAATGCGTTGTTTCAACGTCGCTAAAAAGTTGTAGTATAAAACTTTTTCACTTGTATCATCGTGTGTGGAAAAGACGAAGGCAAGGCAAGCATGCTCAAGAAGTTTGACGCGTTGAAAGCTGGGGGGATAAGTAGATCCTCAGTGGAGGAAGAGGCGAACGATAAGAGAGAGGAGCGGAGCGGAGAGGAGAGAGAGAGAGAGAGTGGGGCTGACGTAAATACGAGGGAAAGAGGACAGTAAACTTCGAACAATTGAACCGCTTGCCAAATAGAAACTCTTTTTCCGACGTTTCAGAGCACCAAAAAGAACTGGCGCGACGTGACTTTTCCGATGCTTTCCGATCGACTTGGAAAGTGCGATTGATATCGCGCGGAAAGTTCAACAGAGGCGACGGCGGCGCGTCTCGCTTCTATTGTCAGCCGGAGAATTCAATGACAAAGTATCACAAGTGCGATTCCAGTGACACCGTGTCAATGAACTGGCAGTGTGGTCAAACATGGAACTATGACGTAACGCGTCAGATAATAATCGATCAAGCTTTCAAAGTGTCATACAATTTTCACTCTTGCTGAATCATTTCACAAAGGATTACGAAAGGATTTTATCGGAGCAATTGCGCAATTAAATAACAATTAAGGAGTCAAATTTAAACTAATCTCAACTGCCACTAATATCGAGAAAGAATTATTGATCCAGGCGACTAGAACTGATTGACACGTCATGAATACAGGTGAATTCGCTCTCGGACTAAATTACCATCGTGGCCGTGGGGTGCGCAGCAGCAGCAGCACACCGGGCAGGCACACTGTACTCCCCGAAACTAGAGCAGCTTATGAATCCGGGCTACATCGTATTTACATTCGCTCCAGCTGGACTCCCAGACGGCGCTTATTTTAAGTTCGCTCGTTACAATGGCGGCTGTATATTTTTGGTGCACTGTTCATTCCGGCCTCGTATTCACCACTTATCCAACGAAATCCGCCGAGCTTTTCGAACCGCGTGCACCTGAGTATGTGTGTGTGTGGGTGGGTGGTGTGCATGAAACGGAACATAAAAGCTCCGAGAATTGTTTGACCCGAGGGGGGTGGGTGGGGGAAGAATGGAAATCCGGGATCGCGGCGATAACCAGCTGCAGCACCGGTTGCGGCGGAAGTCCTGTTAAATACTTGTTGCCAGCTGAAGAAGATCTGGTGGACGACGACGCGTGTGGCAGAGAGCGTAGAATCCCTGCGACTGGGGAAAACAGGCCGCGACGAGATGACAATGTTGAAATAACCCCGTTATGACTTTCTGCCTTTTTCTCCTTTTTCCTTCCGCTTCTCCTCGTTAGTTCTCGAGCACCCCTGCCAACCGTTACGCGAACAATCCAGCGAATTTCAGCCGTTCTATTAACACACCCTCTCTCTCTCTCGGCGGACGCGACGGGGGGCCCCGATTTTACACGGCTTTCCTCTGACCGCCGAGCTCCACACGAATCATATTAAAATCCATCACTCCGCGGAGCAACGTCACCCACTTGGCAAATGCAATTTAGGAGCGGCTGATGGAAATGCGTGTTCTCCCAATAATTTCCATTATTCCAAATCTATATTACAATAATTCTCCAGTGACACTTACATTGAATTCATAAATCTATGAGAAAAGTATCAGTGTCGAAGTAATAAAACATGGAAGAATTTCGTGTCCCAGGCAATTGGATTCCTATTTGAGAATTCCTGAGCAGGCAAGACGTGACACTGTATTACAAGCACTCTCCGGTTACCCCAGGTGTATTCTTATCCAGAAGGGAGAAAGAGAGAGAGGGAGAGAGTCAGGGAGAAAAAGCGAGTCTCTCGCAGACTGTTTGGGAAAGGTAGAGCTTGGGAAAGTGTACACTAAAAGACATTGGAGATGTCGAGCAGTTGTGCGGGAGGCGTCGAGCAGAATCAAACGGGAATGGCTTTATCTTCGAAGGCAGTGAGACGGAGAACGACTTGGTCCCTCGCATTCAGTGTCCCCGAGCACACAGTCCGGATCTCTCCAACGGCCGACTAAAAAGAGACAATTCCTGGAAAGTAAGAGGAGCGGCATCCGTGCGCCTCGAGGCGAGAGAGATCCGCAGGGGAAGAGCCAAGCCGAAGAGAAACAAGAGGAGGAGGAGAGGAGAGTTTGGGAGGCGTGCGGATTCGGCTTTAGGTATCCCAGTGGACCTGGGAGCAGGTTGAAGCCATAAGTCACGGGGACTTTCAACCTGTTCCGCCATTAAGCGGATCCGTAGATCGGCTTTCCAGGGAATCGGGTCACATCGATCCCAACGAAATACGCACGCACATCGCTCGGTCGGTTGGTGGGTGGGTGCAAGTTTCGGTCCAGCCTGGAGAAGCTGCGCCCGCTTGGCTCCCGCTTGGTTAACCCGCAAAGATGAAGTTAACAGGCTTTACATAGTTTCGGCTGTGTTTCATAGCTTGGCGTGGATCCAACGGCTCGCACTACCACCCTCAACTTCTCCTATCCTATGTGCCGTTAACGTGCTTGCCCACTCTTCCGACGCTCTACCCTTTTGCGACGCTTTCCACTTCCTCCTCCTCCCAGTCTCCCTCTCTCGAGATTGCTCCACATCTACGTACTTAGCCTTCCCCATGTGCTACTAAGAAGCTATTCACGCTGGGAGGGCTGTTTCGCCACTGGAATGCGAGGGAATACGATCGCCTTGAATTATTAGGCGCCTCAGTTATTCAGAAGGTGTCTTGGCAGACGATGACTCGCTGCAAGGATTGCGCCAGAAAGGAACAAGTCGATAATAAATACCTCAATGATTTGTTTACGTTCGTGCTCGATGGGGTTCAGCGTTGCGTCGAATTTCATTATGCAAACTATGCTGACAAAAGCAGTGCTGGCATCGTTGTCAGTGACTCGTAACCGATACAGATGGTTGACAGTGAGTAATAAGAGCCAATTCTAAGTTCTCCGGTAGCAGGCTCGACACACAGTTGGTCCGTGATGGCGTCCGAAGACTCCGACAACTTTTAATTGGCTCTTCGAGATCGCCGTTTGCACGGCTAACTATCCGGCTTCGTTACCGCCGGCTTAATTTGCTCGAGGAAAAGAAACGGCGGAAGTCACGGAAAAGGAAGAGCGACTAGAGCTGCGATGAGAGAAGATCTACGCGCAGCCTGGACCTTTGAAAGGGGCTGAAGAAAGGCGAAGGGTGGATCCGCTTTTCTTCTGGCAGGAAGATCGATGTCGTGTTCGAGTTTGCGACGAGCTACTCTCTCTCGTCTCTCTGCCTCGATTTACACGTAGCCCTGATATGTCGGTACAGCGTACGCTTGCCTCTCTGATTTTTCTCGCCAGTATCGCTGACGGATCATTTCAATTTTGTCCCTCCAAATGTTTCCAACGACAAGGACATTTCACTTTTTATACGCTGACTTTCATTATCAATGTAATAGAATATTAGAAACATATATATTGGGAGAATATCAGTGATAGTCAATCTTATATTGATCGACCAAATAACAGTTACTGCAGGAATTCGATGCTTTATGGAATTGGCTCCGAACGAACAATATCTCATAGTAAACTTGGTGGAAATGTTCGACTTCTCGAAGACGTTCATAGGAGGTAGAAGCGGGTCTGCGGAGTGGGGGCGTAAGGAGGGCTCGATTTTATCAGGGAGACAATTGTTCAGGGAGATAAATCGAGCAGTGGGAAGGAGTGAATTAATACCGAGCGAATTCTGTTAGCGGTGGCAGGAAGTCCGTGTCCGCCAGGAGGAGAGCACGGTGCTCCTTCTCGTCCCTCCAATGATCCCGTAGGATCCTGCGGTCGGGATTAAAGGTCGTGGGTGGGCGCGGGCGCGGGCAAAAAAAGCCAATAGATGGAGAAGGCGCTTGGCCCCGGGGCCATTCAATTCGGTAAATAGGTAATTCCGAAATGAGAAGTACTCGCCACGATATGGGAATTCGATAAAATGTCGAAATCTGGAACGAGTATCTGGATATGAGGTACGGTGATTGTTTGCCCCGAAGCTAGTCACACATTCCTTTTCTCACTCGGTTCGCCCGCCCGCCCTTCGTCTCTCCCGGGAATTTCTTCTCTCCGCTGCGCCGGCTTAAGAGAGCTACCGCACGTGCAAAGACGGACTCCTTTAATTTCCTGAACAATTCCGAGAAAAGGATTGGCCCGATGTAGACACGATCTCCTCCGGCAAAGAGATACTCTTGGAATAAAAGTTTTATATGACAGTCTAATCGCGCCCGTAGAAAAATGTCCCGACTGCTCATATTCCTGTGATACATGTGCAGGGGTTTAACAAAGAAAGCTTCAATGGGTTAGAAATAACGATACGAAGAAAGTTAATGGAAGCCTGTTATATAACAATCCCTGTCAGAGAAAAATGACGTTATGAACGAAATGACAGAAAGACAGGCATTATACGTGCATGTTTTTCTGTCTGCCATTTGCATTGGATAACGGATTGGCAAAGTCCAGAATTATGAAAGTGGGAATGGGCGGGCAGGAAACTTTAAATGGCATCTGCTTGTGCCGGCAGCTTCTATGACACAGATAGCGAGAGAGCGCGAGCACACACCGCCGGCACAGAGGCACTTAATTGCAACATTGTTGCGAGCTGAATGCAGCGCACACTCAGGGAAAATCAATACGATCCTCGAGCAGAAAAAGTGCAAGCCGGAGGCTGGAGGCTGCTGGCCGCCACCGCCGCCGCCGCCGCTCCGGGAACAAGAGCTGTTGGCATGCTTACCTTTAGGGCGGTCGGAACTTCAAAAATTGAATTTCCCAGATGAAAGTGCGCCGAGCAAGTTCGCCCGCCAGTAGCACCGGCACAGTCGGAACGAATGCTTTTGCCGGCTGAGTTGAGAGGCACGCACGTGGCGAGCAGCGATTCCGAGCCTCAAAGCGAACGTTATCGTGGCAATCGCAATTACCGCTCTGGAATGCCGACAGTGGTTTTCGGCCGGAAGTAATCCCGGAATCTAGAATGCAGTTGCTCTCTCCCTCTCTCTCTCTCTCACGCGCGCGTTCCGACTGGAGACAAGGCGGAAACTCGGCCAAGAATGCGCGGCTTTCCCGAGAAATCCCCTGAGAAAGGCGTCGTTAGCCACAAGTTACAGTCTTTTCCAGCCTCCGTCTTTGCCTGGACCAGCAACTCCTCCGCTTGGATAATTCACAGAATAAAGCACGTTCGCGCCGAAGACCGGAAAGACTGGGGAGGGAAACGCGGCGGCAACGGTGCGCTAGTCGTTGCCGCAGCCTGATTTCCCTCGGCGATATTTCCGACAGTAATTAACCACCGAGCATTATACCCTTTGCGGGCTAAATGCCGAAAAAAGAATGGAGGCTCTGGTGGGCCTGCACGCGGCAATGTCGGTATTCGCAGCCGTGGTCGGCCTTACGGCTGGCTATTGGGGTTAAGAGCGTTGAGGTCAGAGCCACTAAAGGGCCGTCAGTTTTGCGTCATTCCTCGCTACTGAAATACAAGGCCGCGCTTCGGAAAGTAACGCTGCTGCTGCTGCTGCTGCTGCTGCTCGAATAGTGTCATTATTCCCGGAACAGTTAACCCTGGATTAACGGCTTGTTCCATTCGCTTGGTAATGATCGTTATTTTCACGCATATCTTTGTAGAGCCGCCCGCTCGCCAATTTACTGCGCGACAACCGAATCATACTTAACACATTTGTTAAATTGCCCTTTTACAACGACAATTACACACAGTACGAATTATTCTTTAGGCCCTGTTCTAATACAACTGTTGAAAATCGACTCTTGCCCAATATATCTAACTTCGAGCGAACAACCAACATAGTCGTCCAACATAAACTCGAGTGGCCAACTACTAATTACAAGGCGATTGCAACTTAAGCGCGCTACTACAGTGAAATCACACGTGCCAGCCGGCTCCATGACAGGAAAGGAGGAGGGGCACTGGAAATTCGGAGGTAGTCCAACGCTTCCGGCAAGTTGGCCGTCTCTTGGAAGAGCGGCTGGCCGATTGGCTATCGCTAATATATCAAAGGGTCCTTTGTTCGGGACGAGGCGAACATCGACAAAGTTGTTCCAACACGAAGTTAAGGAGATATGAAGCAAGCAATTCGAAGCCCTTCCAAAAAGACGTGGAGCGAGCGAGCGAGCAAGCCTCGGCTTTTTGTCGGAGAGCATCTTTTACTGACACGTCGCCGAAAAAGTTTCCGCAGCTCCGGCGGCACTCCTCCCGGAAATTGGCAGTGCCGGAGCGGGGAAATGATGGTAGTTCTGGTGCGTCCCCAATATTACTGACACACTCGAGTCCCACGGACAAAAAGCTCAGGGCTAACTTGCTCCTCCTCGTGTTGTCGGTGACGGCCGATCCCATCGGATGCCACTGCTTCTTCTGTCAAGCTCTGACAGAAGAAGCAGTGAGCGATAGTAACTTTCCTTATCTACTATTGCAAAGTCTGCCGAAGGTGCGAACTAAACATTTCCTATCAGCTGTTTCAAGCTAATAGGATTTCTTTAAAAAGAAATAGAATTCCTAAATAAATCTTTCAGTTAACTCCGAAGCTCTCTTAGTTACTTTAATAAAAAAAATCTCGCCGTTGTTATTTCAGACCTCTTTTCTCCGACTCAAAAACTCTCCTTTCCTAATTGAATTGGAGCGATTGAAACGTGAGTATCATTGGGAAACTTGCAGGGCTCGCTTTTGTACATACTATCTTCATTCTTCCATCAAGGCGGAGATTGCAGCTCTCCGTAGTGCAATTACCGTTCAGCCTCGGTGGCAACCGGCCGTGCTAACTAATGAGAGTAAACACACAATTTACGAGCCGCCTGCCGAGTGAGCGATACACTTTGTTCAATCTAGTTTCACGTGACGCAACGCGCCTTCAGGGTTAATCTACCTTGAGTGTCTATTAAGGTTCCCCTTATTTTTTCTATCCAACACCTTAACTTTTTCTTTATCACTGCTTTTATCTTCCGTTGGATTCTCAACAAATTCTTAAAGTTCATCGTCAAGGAAAGAGTGTTTGGAATATCTGGTTCGATTGATATTGACGTATTTCTTTTTAATGCAAATCGAATATCATACTCAAACAAGTCGAAAGCGTACTTGTGCGATTCCCAAGGGACGAGTGTCCGCCACCATTAATGCACGCATTAATGGAACGTAGGAGATGTTGAACTTTAATTAAAATGCAAACACGATGAAGCGTTGCATTCCCGCATAATTATGCGAGCGGCCATTGCATAAGTGGTGAGAGAGTACGAACGAAAACTGCAATGAAGGCAATCTCTTTTGCAGAGGCTCACTTTTAGTTCATTTTAAAGTTAATGACGAGACCCCCACGCACTCGGAGAATGCTCGTTATATTTTTAAACTTGTTCCAACACCCTTGTATTAATAAAATCTCGATGTATTTTTCTCTCGAGCATTGGTGGATTATTTATTATTATATGATTATAATTCATACGACAAGGAACGAGTGTAAAAAGTCTGCTAAAAATATTGCTGCAAATTACCAGTATTTTCTTGAATGCATTTAACGAAATCTTGATACTGTGAACATATGCTGATGGTGATGAGAGGTAAAGATTAAAGGGAAGATATTCTTTAGGGGGACATTTGGGAAGAGAGCGATAAATGTAACCCTGCGGAGAGTTCATTTGAGCGGTGTTTTCACGCGGAACTTCGTGCCTCTCCGCGATTCCTCGGCTCAACCCCAATTTCTTTCGACCACTTTGCGAGGAGCAGCAATGCTGGCCCAGTTTTTTCCAGCACTCGGGAAGAAATCGAGGTGGGTCAATCAGCAAGCGGAAAGGTAAGCGCCGCGCCGGGCGGGCTTTCCCCGGATGCCGGATGTTACACATAAATTTGGAGGCGAACCAATTTCACGTCGGCAGTTTATATTCTGTTAGGAAGATGCGCAACGCGATGCACTTTCCATCCAGCAAGAAAATCCGTCAGAGGAGAGATCGGTGCTTCAACCTCCGTGATAAATCACTGGCGTGCTCTTCTTTCTCTCCGTGAATCTGTCACTCCTGTCGTCGGCCCGTCCTTTCTAATCTCCGTGGAACGCGTTCGCTCCGAGAATATTAATTTTCCACCAAACCTTAAAAATTAAACCCAACCATATCATCCACCCTCCTTCCAATACTCCCAGAAGCGACGAATATTTTTTCCAAGTTCGCCTACAATTTTAAATCTTAAAAACCCAATTGTGAGAACACTTGTTTTCGCATTTAAATTCGTTACGAACCCGCCAACAAATGCACCGAAGCAAAAGGCTCTTGGAATTAAATTCAAATTGAAATTATTCACCGGGCGGAGAATATTCTTTTGCCTCCCCCCGAGTTGTCGCTAAGTGGAAACAGTTACATTTTCAACAGGCCGGCAGAATTGTTCAGTTGGAAATTTTAGATTGCACGCCGCGCCGCGCCGCGCCGCCGGGAATGCTAATCGCCGACTGGGAAGCGTTTTAATACGTTCGGTCCTCTTATACCGTTCGAGTAGGCAGAGCCGGAGTCATTCTGAGCCGAATAATAATCACCTCTCCGCCGGCTGAATAAGATTTGTCAAAAGGGGGGCGGGGGATAAGAAGAGAGGAGCCTAGTGCTCGGACGCCGTTGTGCTTTTATCGATTGCTAATCGCAAAGTGCACGTCGCCGGCCATGCGCTTCACTGGACTCCGATATTCCAATTGAGAGCTATCATTGTGGTTTATTACTGGCCGGCTATTCTTCCCCCGGCGGGAGAGCGGAGCCTCCAAATGAAGTGGTCCGATCGATCCCAAGAAAATACAAGCTTGTTTCCGCATTTCTTAATTACCGCACTGCCCTAATCGCTTTTCCGATTCGCCGAGCACTTCGTTTCGCTCCTCCGTTGGCTTGGCAAATCGAACTCTCCGCTTGTAATTGACAACTAATAAAGGGCGAACTCCTCTCGCGTACTCTGCTCCCCCTCCCTCCTCTGGCAATTCTCTCGGAAATCTCTATTCTATAAAACGGAAGCCCAATGGAGCCATTAATCGACCAAAGACTGGTTCAACTATATTAACAACGCTTGTGCAAGCGCAAATATCTCTTATCTTAATCAAAGATTCCAATTAACGAACTCGGCAAACCTTCCACCACGCAGACACATTACACCACCCAGGGCGCTCGCATTACCTCGAGCGGCGCACACAGAATTAAGCGGGCAAAGGTCTGCAAACTGCGATGACGGGATGCAGGCAGCCAGCCAGGCTTTCGGTGCTCTGAAAGACGAGAGAGAGCGAGAGAGAGAGAGAGTGGAAAGGCGAGGAGAGAAGAGCATGTGTGTTCCTCGGTCTGTGCAGACTTTGCGTAGCAAGGCCAAGTGGTGTCTGGCGGTGGGGTTGAGTTCTAAAAGAGCTTTGGCCCTGGCAAAGCTAAAGGAAGATGGCGCAATTAAGGCTGCCCAGGTGGAAAAGGGAATAAGGGGGCGGGCGGGAAGAAGAAGGCCGTGTCGAGGGAACACAAGAAGGCACCAACGACAGAGAAAGAGAGAAAGAGAGAGAGCGGCGAGCTCGAGAAAAAAAAGGAGGCGTTGAGGATGAACGCACTGGGAAACTGGAAGAGCAGTGAAGATCAGGCAACGCGCTCGCGCGCGCGCGCTAAATTAAGCGCTTAATTCCGTTTCTTCGAGCCGGGCGGCTGCTAACTCTGAATAAAAAGGCCCTGCACGCTCTCTCTCTCTCTCTTTCGAGAGAGAGAGAGAGCTTTTTCACTATTTTTCTCGGGAGCCGTCCAGCCCAGCGTTTACCATTAGCAAGCCGCGGATAGCTCTAATGCAGAACGGAGAATGCAGATGAGCCTCTGAAACTCAGCCCCACTCTTTACGGAACGAGACAAGGAAATGAAAACGTTGGCGGAGAACGAGAGAGGGTCACGCTCTACGTGAAATAGGCAAAAAGCCTGGAGCAACATCCGGAGAGCATGGGATACAGGAAATATGGACTTCTTCGAGTGTCTACAGGTTGGCAGGAAGTTGCTAAATGAATGCTTTAATGTCCGAACTGAGTGCTACTCTGTTATAATAAATGTACTTCATAAATAACGACGTGGTCACTGAAAATTAACTTTGATCATTGCTAGTAAAAGTCATTCGCGTAAACATTAATAATTCCCTTGGTACACATAATACTAAATTAACAATTCCCTCAGAGTGGAGGAATCATAAGCGTGGAAAGGCAAGGTCTTCCGGAATCATAAGGAAAGACAGTGAATTTGAGGGGAGAGAATGAAATCGACGGAATGGCCAGTGTTCCTGAGATGTGTGTTTGTGTGTAGTTGAACACTTGTGATTCCCTTGAAGATCGGAGGCGTTAGGGTGGCAGGGCACTAATGCCAGGTTGCCATTTCGTTGTTGTTATCGAGCTCGAGGATGAGATTGCTACTATTATGGCCGCGCACTCAGACAATAATGGGCCGGCTGATGTAAGATGGAAGCTCTAATTCGCACTTTGCATGTTTACAGCGCCGCGCTGGTTGCACATTGCGAGCGGCGCGGCGGGAAGAGTGTGGGAGGGAGAGTGTTGGTGCTGGCGCTTCGAGAAGTCGCCCGAGAGGCTTTCATCGGCCCGTTGTTACAGCCGGAGTTATTCTCGGGGCGTCACGAAGTCCGGGAAAAGTGAATGCCGAGTGATTTTCTGAAAGGAAAGGAGCTTCTTCACGAGTGAAGAGGCTCTGTTCGGGAGTGCCGCTGGATGGGACAAATGGAGGGCTGCATCAACAAGTCTCGTATTTGCAGGCCGCTTTAACCCTTTAAAGTACTACTGCTGAAACAGCAGGCCAGCCCCCAATAGTCTCAAGCTCCAAGCTCTGGACCATCTACTGAAAGCATTTGTCGCCAAATATTTTGTCGTTTTTATTTTCAATAATTCTTTATTGAAGGAATATTGCTCGGGAAAGGAGTATCGCGAGAGATTATCTTGAGTCGAAATTAGGGAATAATTATGTTAATGTTTAATACGATTATCGAAACTATTTTGTTGAAATAACTCGACAGATGCACACTAAGCCTCTGGTGGATCGGCATCTCCATCGCACTGCTTCCTCGGATAACTATCGCTCTCAGAAATTCCCGGGCTCCTTCGCGTACCTTGAATTCTTCGATGACTAACGACCTGCCCAGAATGTGGCCGTCCTCGTAATTAGGTTAAGTGTGAAATTCGCATATAAAATGTTGACGAGCGCCTTGCATAACCGTAACCGCACTAGTTGACGCTAACTACAAATGGAATGCCGGGAAAATAGTTGTGCCAACATATATTGGATCGGGGAGAAATTTGTATTCTATTTCGAACATAAAGTGGCAAATGCGAAAGACTTCCGAGGAGTGAAAAGAGCAGTTTAAGCGAGTTGAAGGACTTTCTCTGACAAAGTTTTATTGTTATTCTTGTTGGAATGACTGGTGCAGGATTGTGCTATCTCCGAGAGTATTTGTTAGGAGACGCGAGAGTGATACTTTTGCCAGGGCTTGCAACCCTGGCCGAATAACATGATCGAGAGTTCCAATTTCAAGTTTGCGTTTCACTCTGTGGAATATAGGTTAACGATAAAACGATAGCGGGCTAGATAAGTGTATCTTAAAATATTAGAGGAGCGGTTCATGTAAAAGCTTTCTTGGCTGGAAGCATAAGGGGTTTTTATTGATTCTCCGGCCGGGCTAACATCGGGATAATGTTCCCTTCAAGTGTGTGCTTCCGCTTTATTATTCAGCAGCCCATTTCGAAAAATTACGCTAATGTCTTCCGGCCAGACCGTTTCCTCCTTGTTCCGAGATGTTCAACAGAATGTATTAACGTAGTGGCGTTCTAAAATTTTCACGTTGCGCCGCTTGAATGCAAACTGTGTGTTTATAAAATAAGGGAACAACGGCAAAACGTACATGGTTCCCTAAGTGTACAAACTGCGTTGAAATAATTAAAACTATACCACTGCTTTCAAGTCCTGGGTAAGCTTGCACAACTCGCGCGCACGCTACATTGCATATCTTGTACTCGGCTTTCCCTATTCCTTTTTGAGTCTGCGAGAATCACGGAAACCCGAAGAACCACGGATCCTTGAAGCCGCTACGTATACATTTAAATAATCTCGATGATACACGAGCTGAAAGTGGCGTTGTGTTGCCGGGAGGTATGCGGACTCAGCGATCTTTTTTCGTCGCTCTATATAGACCGAGTCCGCCAGACATTTAAATGGGTCAGCTTTCTATACTCTCTCCTCGCCGCAGCCCCCTCAAGACCAAGGCGCTCCGTCAGCAATCCCCTTTTTCAATCGTCCCAATTTTTTCCACCCCCCACTACCGCCGCTTCCCATTTCCCGTGGAATGACTGTTCAAAGGGGGTGCCCCGACTTTCGATCCCCGAATTTCCGAGGATTCGATCGGAGTCGAACTGCCGTGCAGTTCCGATAGAGTGAAACTCATCCTGTCGAAAGGGTGTTAAAAATGCTGTGCAAGTACCTTTCATCCCTTTGAATCCATCCTTCACAAATCAAAGCCCGACACATTCGACGGGATATTTGGCGAGGATAAAACGAAATCATGGGATTCGTATTGAGTATTTCGAGTATCAGCAGAAATCGCTTGTCGGCCAGTGGCGAATACGTTTGATTGAAAGATTGCTCAATTTGTGCGTTAAGAGGAGGCAGCTATCATTGGACGCGGCGGGTGATATTTCCGCGAGAAATCCAGCAGAGATAGAGAAGCGCAGAGATCGGAAAGTCCGAACGTGAGGGAGTCGCCTCGTCATTTGGCCCAGGGGGACACGTATCCCTTCGTTAAAATCATTTCCAAACGGCTCTAATCCCGATCCATCGTCAGGCTCACACGTGACTGGGGAGCAAAGGTGATCACGAAACTGCACTTCCGCCTATACGACGCAAATCAACTCCGAAACGGCTCCCAAGTGGCATCGGCTAGCGGAGAGACGTGCAAGGCCCTTGCACCAACCAAAACAACCTTTCCCCACTTGTCCTCATCTATCATTATTATCAGCCAGTGATTCATCAGACTACCAACAGGACTTGGTCTCGAAAAATCAACAGAGTATCAAAGTGAAAACAAAGGCTTCTTATGTAAACAGTAAGACGACAATGAATGAAGTATTGTATGTGAAAATAATACTGTAATAGAACTGTCAGTCGTTAGTCATTTTGCGAGGATGTTCTCTGTCAAAGGATGATGGAATAATTCCATTGAAGTGATCATTTCCTTAATTACGAAGGGGCGTTCATCCGACAGGGAATTATACTCATTAGCAAAGATGTTCAGGAAAAATTCGCCCGTCAGAAGGAGTCATTCCGATGACCCAGCCTCAGAGCAAATGGCGCTCTCTCGCTTCCCTCTGTCCTCGGCGAAACTTGGCTAATTCCCTGGGACAAGCCCGAGGACAAATGTCATTAACGAAGTTCTCATGCGGTGCTCGCTCTACGTGAATGGATATATGTATGGACGCTTCGAGGTCGAACTTCGCATGAGCACTTCTGTAATTAGTAATGACAGCGGAGAGATGAGCTACTCGTGGAATGTAGGTATGATAGACCGCAATTATCCTTGATGGGATCGTTAAAAATCAGAGATTCCTTCCGCAAAATTCTAACTCGCAAGTTGTAACGAAAATGCATTTCATTTTCGCTGCAGCACAATTCCTTGAAAAGTGACTAAAAACTTCTCTAAATTATACCTTGGTGAGTGCTTTTAACTTTTGACTTGTAAAAAATTACAAAGTTTTATGAAAATCGCCGAGTATCTGAGACGGAATGAGTCATCCTAATTCGCGCGCTCGCGAGAGAGAAGGGCGCTGACGTGGGCGCAGCAACTAGCCCGAAATAAAAGTTACGTCTTCCTAGATTCGAGGTAGAAAAGAGTGCAGGGGGCGCGAGCGAGCGAGTGAGCGAGTGGCGGGCTGGTGTGCCGAGGGGAGGAGGAAGATCGGGCGAGGTCAGAGTAAAAGCGGCGGCTCGCAATTTACGTTTTAATTTCGCAGAGTTGTCGGGCAGCCGGGGGACCTCCCGGAGGAAGGCAGGAAGGAAGATCGCGCTACGAGGGAAAAAGAGAATCGGACAAAGAGTGGGAAGAAGGTGCTCTCTTCTGCCTGCCACAGATCCGGAATGTAGCCGGGCGAAATTTCGCCCAGGTTATCAAGGCTTTGTCCTCTAACTCTCTGCTTCCTGTGGAATAAATCTCTTCGTGTACAGCTCGCCCGCGTTAAACGTTCCACACGCGTGTCTCTCAAGTAGAACAGCTGTCGGTTGTATTAGTTCCTAAATCCTTTGGCTGCGATCCTGAACGTTTAGATTTGCACACTTGCCATTCTCGGAGCAGCCATTACTTTGAAGCTTAAATTGAACCCGTAGTTTTATATGGAAGCTAGCAGCTGTTTTAGACAGCTGATAGACTAGACAGCTGTTTTATTATATGCTTTCATAAATTGTTCGGAAATCAATTGTTTGAGCATCAAAACGGGTAGGAAACAAAGAATCAGTGGCAGAAATGCCAAGATTATATCGAAAACAGGCCGAAAGGTCCCCTGAACAATCAAATTCGTTCTAATTTCGACGGTTGTTCCCATGTTTTTTATACTTCCCAACCTTCTCCGGGGCTGAAACTTTGTAGAAAGTATTTTTTTATATCGAGGAAAAAGTAGAAAAAATTCCAGAGCCCTAGCTCAAAATTCATTTTTTCGCAAATTTTTTAAGGCATACCCCTTCAAAAATTTTCGATTTTTCGAAGGTTCTGGGACCGGGACGAACGCTTGATTTTTCGATTGCTCGTGTCTCGAAACGGATAAAAAACACAACTGTTGTGGGGGAAATGCCGGAATTCGACCTAAAACACATGGAAAACCGATCTGGAATAATTCATTTCGATGGTTTTCCCTATGTTTTTTTATCTTCCCGACCTTTCCCGGGGCTGAAACTTTGTAGAAAGTGTTTTTTTGCATCGAGGAGAAAGTAGAAAAAGTTCCAGAGCCCTAGCTCAAAATTCATTTTTTCGCAAATTTTTTAAGGCATACCCCTTCAAAAATTTTCGATTTTTCGAAGGTTCTGGGACCGGGACGAACGCTTGATTTTTCGATTGCTCGTGTCTCAAAACGGATAAAAAACATCAATGTTGTGGGGGAAATGCTGGAATTGTACCTAAAACACATGAAAAACCGATCTTGGATATTTCATTTTCGCGGTTTTCCTCATGTTCTCATCACTTCCCGGCCTGTTCCGGGGCTGAAATTTGGTGGGGAATGTTTTTTTGCATCGAGGAAGAAGTGATAAAAATTCCAGACCCTCAGATCAAAATTTATTTTTTGGCAAATTTATGGAGGGCCTTTAGATTCTTCTAACTTGGATGTTTGTGGAAAAACATGGGAAAAATGAGGAATAAGAAGTGTCCTAGTTAGATTTATTAAAATGATGATGACAGTCCATCGAGGGGTTGGGGGAAGGGTCTGAGAATTTACCCAATAGATTCGCAACTGGGCGTAGAGTGCACTCGGGGGAATGAATGCGCCGGACGGCGGCACCGCTGGAATTAGTTTTCTTTGGTGCCGGCGTCCGACAAGATAAAACTTTGCACAAAGGGCGAACTCAAATATCACGTTTAATCAGGGCGGACTAATTCAAACAGCGAGTGAGAGTCAACACACGCTCAGGCAAAGCGAATCTCTCACTAGCCGGCTCACTCTCCACTCTTGTACTTGAAATTTTTGCCGGCAATATCACGCCGCCAAAACTGGATAAGGAAAACGCTAACCTCCCGGCGAATAAAGGATTTTCATTAGGACTTGCAACTGGAACGACTTCTATTAGCCCCTGGACGCCTTTTCCCCGAAAGTACTTTACTTTTTGCCTTTTAGTCGCTGGCTTTATGAAATTTGCATCCCGAGTTAGGGACGCGCAAACACTAACGGGCATTCACTGCTGAACTAACCTTTTTCTTTTGTTTGAACACAGAGATGCTTGTTCTAATTTTAACTTGCACAGATTTATGACCCCGAGCCTCATTAACTATGTGATTGGAATTATTTCTTGCTGTCTCCTTTTTAACGCGCTTGAAAATATTTATAGGAACACTATACTATTCATTTTATTTCAGAAGAACGAAATGGAAATAGCAAAAGTCAGAATGTTTTACGGAGGTTGCATTCGCTGCAGTGTGAATTTATTCGCTGGTAGCTAAAAGAATGATGTATGTTTTCATTAAAGTAAGGGAAAACGCGTCTAACCGATGGAGATACGTGCCTGGCCTCTCTAGGAAATTAGTTCCTCGCCAGAAGTCGAATTCGCTCTAGTTCTTAGAGCGTCGGGCGCGTGCACTCTGTCAGAGTCCGTTAACTCGTGGCAGTGGCGGGGCGCGCTTGGGCGAAGTTAAAAATTCAGACTCTCCTAATTAAGAATTTAATCTTGGAAGTTGTCCGCCGGCATTATCGACCCACATGCCCACCGTAATGCCTCCTTCCGAAGGGATAATCGAATTGCAGCAACTCTTCCGACCGATAAATATGATTATCCCGAGCAGGAACCCCTCCAACGACTGGAATCCTAATCAAATTGCCGGAATTTCTTTTGCGAGCGAAACTTCCTTCGCCATTTTTGTGTTAACTTTTCCGGGCCGAATGGCTGCTTTTAATTGAAATGGGCCGACGGCAGTTGAATTCATCTTAATTTCCTAAACGCTACAATTTCATAAATACTCGAAGCGATAGAATAATTCATTGCTTTTTTAATGCTTTATCTGAATACGTTGGCGATTAAAAAGCGAAGGCGTGCGTTCCTCTAAGTAAAAAGGGGCGAGGGGAAAAGCAGAATCGTTCTTCTCGATTTTGCGGAAACTACGATTTCGAGAATTCGCCGAGCGGAAGAATGCTCGGCTAACATTGCGGGCGTGGACAAAAACTAGAACTAGTTCGTGCGCTGGGAATTGCTTTTTTCGACGGCGCCAACCTCCGGGATATAAAGAAATTGAGAAAAAGTAGTGCACAAGCGGAGGTATCTATCACGTTAATCTCAGGATTCCATGACGTTAAATCTTGATTGGTAGCGCTCGTCATATTTGCCTGCTCGCGCCATCCCACTCGTGTAATTTTAATTATTTCCCCATTACTCAACCGTCAGTGAATAACGCCATCAGCGATAATTGCCGTATATAATCATTTCGTCATCACGCGTGATCTAACAACCCTGGCATATTATATCAAATTAGTCTAATAGGTACTATTTTGTAGGTGTGAACTCGATTTAAATTCAGCCTTACTTTAAAGCGATTTAGCGCTTCATAATGGTTCATTGAATGGCTTTACAGGATTGCCAATCACTGTTAATCGTTGCTGTTAAATTCTGACGTCTATTATGATTGAGGGATATCATTTCCCAGTACTAACCGAACATTCTTTCTCTCCGTCAACAAGAATCCTAGACAAATATTCAATCATTCGCAAACTAAATTAAATATCTAAATTAAACTCCTATATAAGAAGTCTGCAAATGAAAATTCCTTATCTAAATTCGAAAATATTGGTTGGAATATCGAGTTTAAATATTGAGGGCGAGCGGAAAGAATTCCTTGGGATTGCGTAGTGGTCGATGACCCGATGGCCCAGGTGGGCTTGACACACTCACCGCTGCTCTGATATATTCAGGCAGCAGGCCGGGGGAGTATGCACCACCATCAGGCCAGCAGCATCTCCTTGAGGCTGCTTTAATGTTTCGCAAAATGTCTCTGGCAAAATATCCCTCGCGCGCGCCGCGCCACGCCACGCCACGCCACGCCGGCTCCGCTATTCAGGAAGTTTTGCCGAAATCCGGGTCACCGGACGCCATCGGGCGTACTTTGTCTCAGGATTTTTCAGGATTAACCGAGCATCGATTTTCCGGGCTCGCCGGCACACAGCTCTAACTCTCTCTCTCTCTCATGTTGCTGGCGACCTCAACTTCATTATTTTCTTGGCTCGTATAAGCTCCCTTGTCCATCATTATCATTTAATTAGTCGAACATTGCACCGTAGCTCCTAGTGATACGTTACTTTTAACGGGCTCCAAAAAAGAAATTCCTAAATGATGCATCTAGTTTTTATTTCGTTCTGTTCGAGGGCTTTTCTAGTAGAACAGTTGGGAAGTTCGTGATTGAACGATTGGTTGTCTAGAGCACAGACGCACAATGTATTATTGTCATCGTTGATGCCACCAGATTCTATGGATGAACGGTGCTCTCATAGAAGGGAGAAGTAATACAATGTCCCCCCGTTTTTCTTTGTTTTCTAGTTGAGTAGTGCGCAATCGAGTTTTTTGGGGTCGGTGTCGCCCGGAACAGTGCACGTTCGCGGAGCGACTGCAATTCGAGATGCTTATCGGAGTGATTCATTAATGCGATTCACGTCAGACCGCAATGGGAAAGGGAAACCATTAGCGCGCCCTGCCGGTTAAAAAACTTATTCGACGAACATTGCGAGATTTATCGCCAACGGCGGAGAAAAGCGCGAGGCAGCTAAAAGGCTCGGGAAACGCTAAGGGACTTTGCGTGTAAGAAAGTATTTGAATAATGAGAGCACTATTGCGCGAAATATAGTGCAGATTCCCAGGGAAACCATGGGCCAATTCTATCAGTGGTACGCAGCCGGCAAGAACTCCTAATGCTAATGCTGCCACAGTACCACTTTGTTTCTTTCACCCTCACTCTTATAACTATGCGGTCTTTCCTGCTTTTTTTATAATATTCGTTTCTTTTCGCGGGAAATGTAATTATACAAATTTTTCTTAAGAAATTTCGTCAAAGAAAATATTATTTTATACTATATTTGTTAATAAAAATTTTGTGTGGAATAAAAGGACTTGATTTTTTTATAATTCAATGTTTTCCGCCGATCTTTTTATCTCCAAGATCGATGACACTTTCTATTCCATTACTTTCTATTATCTATTGATTCCCAGTCACGTGGCAGCCCTATTCCCGTTTAGTTTACGAGGAGGCGAATGGAGAAATTGGTTTTTTACGCGCCAGTCGTAAAGGGAAGCAGGGAATTTCGCGTGGGTGGCAATAAATAGACAGCGCCGATTGGCGTATAATAAAAATCCCCGGAAGCGCCGGACCGTTTGCGAGTTCCGGCTCGACGTCCGCGAGTCCCGTTGTTAAGCTAGGTTGGTTGGTCGTGGCACGCCAAGAGAATCGTGAGACATTTATGGTCAATGATAATGCCAGCCGTAATATCGCTCGCGTAAAGCTAATGCTCGTTTATGTCCTTCATAGCTCACATTGCCCGTACAAGCGATGCGTCGCCAGATCGTAAGTCTCGCCGGTTCTGCGTTATCGCGGCAAATGAACCCGCCACTAACTTCAATCACTCCATACTTCGCAAACTATTTTACTCCCATTAATTTTCACTCTTCTATTTTTTACTCCCAGAATAAACAGACAATTTCTTATATCGAATGACTTCTTGCCTCGCGGATTATTCCACTGACATAATTTGTTCCTTCACTTAACTATTTTTATTCACCGCATAAAAGGGAGGAAATTTTAATTGGGAAGTTTGGAGAGGCATCTTTTGAAATTCTGAAAGTCTGGGCGTGCACAGTTTTTAGTTGAAAGTTCAGAGAGTCCTGTCAATTTGGTGTGTTCATTGTCCCGGAGGCTGGGCGTGAAATTACCGGTGGTGTAAGGAAGCAGAGAGTAGTCGCATTAGGTGATGCGTCTCAGGAGGAAGATAGGCCATGTTCTATGGCGAAGTAGCAGACCTGTTAGTCGAAACTGTGGCTGCCTCCAGGCGGTAATTAAGAAGTTTTACCCGTTCAACTTCATCGAATACCACCTGCGACGTACAGTCTAAGTTTCAAGGTTAACTATGCGCGATCAAGGAAACGCCCAAGGATCCTACGCCCTTTATAACTTCCCGTCAAAACAGCTGCAATGGAATTTCCCTTGCAAAAGGCCGTTAAACTTGATGTGTGTGGTGTGTCAGGTTTACCGACACGGAATCAATCGACTCTCGAATAACGTTACTAGGGAAATCCATCACTACTTCCAAATTTCCAACATTATTCTTCAGTCTGATCTGTGTTGGATAGAACAAAGACAAAAATTGGTGACTGGTATAAAAGTATTAGAAATTGTTTGAATATTTTAAATCTATTTTAAATTAACGACATGTAAATACAGGAATTCCAATGAATAGCAGTTGGAAAATAAAAAATGGAGCCATCATTAATCGAGGGAAGTCGGAGTTGCGAAACTTTCGCTCTCAGGTATAAGTTTCGAGCGGAGAATTAGGAATGGTGTGCATCTTTCATTATGGTGGAAAGGCGGATTCCAAGTATGCACTCACGAACGCACTTTCCTGTCATCGAGCGTAAATCCAGTGTGTGTTTGGCTCGGTGCAATCGTGCGAGCCGAATGAATCCAGTTCATTCGCCATGGAAATTACTGGGCGCGCGTTTGGAAACTGGGAAACTACGGAAGTACGTAACTGCCAATATCCCGGAAGCGTGTATGCATAAATCATGCAAGGCGCAGAGAGCCGCCTTCGTTAATCCTCAAAGCGGTGAAAGCGCGCGCACCTTCCCAATTCGTTGGGCTCGTTTGTTAAAGCTCGATTTCATGAATTTCATCGCAACGAGAGCACCGCCAACTTTTCTCCCGAGAAGAGTGACAGAGAGCATTTCATTCCTCGGTTGTTCCGGCCGAATTTCATTTCGCGCAGGATTGTTACGTTCCGCCGGTGCTCCCGGCTATTGGCCAACCAACAATAATAACAACACGTCTGATTGAAACTTGAACGTGTGATCCCACCAATTTGATTTAAGTTCTTTTTTCCCAACGAATAATAATTCGCTAGACTAGAACGCTAGACTAGACTCAGTTATTCTTGACGAATTGCAGGAGGGAACAATGGAGACAGTTCATAAATTTAAGGAAGGGGGGATAAGAGAATTTCCGCTGGCAAGGATCAAGCAATAATTATGATCGCTCTGGAGGATTGAATAAGTGAAGCCGGCGGCGGCAGCATCTTATGGTCTCCTTGGCCACTGTGCCGGTTGGATGGCTCACAGCAAAGATATTAGTTAAGACGATTCGGCATGAACTTCTAATCGAGTTAGGAGGGACCGGTTCCTCCTATACTCGAGTTAATGGCAATTCCCTCCGGCTTGCGAAACTCACTGACTGATGGAAATTAGGTAGGGCTAGCGGTGCTCCGCTCCTCAAAGGCCACCTCTGTAATGTGTAATATTATGCCACGCTCTATTACATCCTCGATCACCGCCCACTTTACTAAGAAAGTCCGCCCGCCCATCGACGCCCTTCGGCCAAATACAGGCCAATGCATCTACAATTTCGTGTGCAGCTTAACACCTGCATATATGTCTCTATTAAACTAATATACGTTTGGTAGAATTGACAAAAAATTTGTCTGATTAAAAATACGATAGTAGAACAATTGTGACGGAAGAAGATTATTTAGGACCAACTTGAAATCCAAGAATAGAATAGAGAAATCAGAGAATCTCGGTTTGGTGAGCCGTCACCGACAACTGCGTCGGATGCGGCAGTTTACACATTACCAGGCGGAAGCATGAAGCGTGTAATCACATCTCGAGGCATATTTGACTTCTCGTGCACGCTGAATTTCATCCGTCTCCAGTTGGCGAATGGTTGAGTAGTCGGTGTACGCGCGTATGCCTCTGAGCGCGCGCGCAGGCGCCTGTTTCTCTCGGCTATAATTGCACATCTGATTAAACATTATAATTACGAGTCAAACGAGATTTGTCGGCGTGCGAGAGAGAGGTGGTCCGCGTACGCGCGAGCGCAAACCGGAATCTGGAGCGTCGGACGGGCGAAGCTGCGACAACAACTCGAGACTAAATCGCATTACCGCTCCCGGGGAGGATTTAACGCGTCCAGATAGCACTCGGCGAATAAATCATTTTATGGTGCGAGCCTGGCCAAAGCGGATAGGTTAATGGAAACTTACAAAGAAAAGAGAAGGATAATAGAATGCCGTCACAAATCACTCTCCTCATATTTCCACCTCCTAAATAATATATCTGTTCAAAATACAAAATATAACATACAGAGAAAGGTCGAAATAAATCGTTGTTATATATAAAAGCGTGAAATAATAAAAACTGGTGTAATCCGAGAGCTTTAGATTTCCAGGAGAAAGAGAAGAAAGGATGGTGTGGTAGACGGCAGTAGAAAAGTGCACTCGGGAGAAGTTACTCGAGGAATCAAGCCTCGCACTTGCATTATTTACTAGTGGTTGCTCGGGGATGAAGGAGAACGCGGCTGTATAATAGCCGTGGTGGGGTGGCCGGCAGGATCTTGTGTGCATTATGCGGACGCTTAATATATGACACCTCCGCCGGCAATAATATCCCGGGAACCCGCTGTCCTCACGCGCGCCGGATAAACACGTGATGCAAACATCGTTTTGTATCGCCTGCGCCGAGCCGCCAGCCTTCATAAACCTAGTAGCTACTGCGGCCAGGCGTTCCTCCTCTCCTGTTTACATTTTCGGAATATACACGATTTCGCCAGGATTCCGCATCGCTGCACTCCACCGCTGGCAAGTTTCACCTCGCCTCCTCCCCTTCCCCAACTAAAATTCCCTCAGAATTGGCATTTCTGCTCGGCGAATATTCTTGTTTTCCATTATCCTATTGGAAAAAAGCTACGCCAATGTTTTAGCGCGGCTTTCCAAACGAAAGTACGCTGCTGTGTTTCACTGTTCCGCGAGTCTATTGAGAGGCGAAATGTGTCGGCTTGACTTGAAGCAGTAGTTATTGAATATAAATGATTACGGACGACTGGAATTGGTCTGAAAACCTTAAAAGTTCCTTGACGCCTGAATCATTACAATGCCAGCTGTTCTTTTGCTCTCGTCACTCTCATTTCACATCGCTCCCCGTCAAACGACCCTTCCTGCACAATTACAATGCTATTGTGCCAGTTGCTATTATTCATTATTATTAGCAATGCACAATGCTATTGTGCATTGTGCTCGGTATGCGTGACTGGGAGGAAAATATGAGGCTATAAATGTAGAGGGAAGGCGTTCTTAAGAGATTGATGGGAAATAAAAGTGACTCTCTTTTCCAGTTATACGCGTTACTTTAATTTCCCCAGTCGCGCACATACTTTTCCAATTGCCCGGAGCTATCAGTTTGAATCGAATTAAACTAGTTTTTAATTCAAGCATTCCCGCAACCGCCCCAATGGAGTTTGCTGGACTTTCGACTACAGAACTGGACAATAAACTATTGGGAAATAAACTAGCATTGCGGCGCGTCCGTTTTGGCCGGCGGACGATATTGCTGGCATTAGTTTAGCAGAATCGACGGGGAGTGGGTGAGGGAAGGGAGAACATGTCAATTCTGCGGTGGGCAGAAATTCTCTCGTATTTTCCGAATGTCCCTTATCTCCGCGCAGAGGTTGCCACACCGGGAAAATCTCTGCACAGGAGAGAGCACCGAGTTAACAATGTGTGGAATTCGTGCTCGATAACTCGCGCGCTAGTAATGATAATCCGGGGGCGACGAAATCGCCCTGGAAAATGGGTAAGCGCGCCCGAGGAAATCTCTGCGAATGATTTGCAATAAATGATCCATCCACGTCCCGTGCCCGGCAGACCACCGAGCGAAATAATCGCTACCTCATTTAACCTGACAGCAGTCTGAAAAATGACCGACCGCAAAAGTCCACCGAGGACCAATCGCAAAGCCCTTATCGGCTTCGAATAAAATATTGC
Organism: Ectemnius continuus; assembly: GCA_910591665.1. NCBI lineage: Eukaryota > Metazoa > Arthropoda > Insecta > Hymenoptera > Crabronidae > Ectemnius > Ectemnius continuus. The sequence continues at coordinate 2,750,200 of OU342866.1, forward strand.
TCGTTAATGACAAATTGCCATTATCAAAAAGCGTCCGGCTATTCCTATCTGCGCGGCGGCTGTTTCTGTCTCGCGTTTCTCCAGGATTTATGAATATATGCATATACATATCACTAAACTGGCAACGATTGCATAATGATTCCGCGCGTTTTGCAGTACTTCAGGATGCAGTCCTCGCAAAAAACAACACTGACAGTTCTACAATAACGGATTAACTTGGCGAGCGAGCGGCGGCAGCGGCGCTCTGACAGAAAGTGGGACTATTTGCATTTTAGCTGGGGAAATATTGATAAAAATTCGGCTTTCGCTCGCTCGGCCGGAAGACACCGCGGTTTTTCATAACACTCGCATTTTATGTGGCTGTTTTTCTTTCGCCATGTATCACCGATTCTCTTTCTATTCTACCTCGCGCTCGCTCCTCTCCGATTTCTGTTTGCTTTCAACAATGCTTCATTTCGTTTCGAGCGAATGTCACCGACGAAAAGACAGACCGTTATTTATCTTGTGTGGAATTTTAAAGAGGAAAATGGGAAAAATAGTAATAAAAGAAGACTTGGATTTTTTGAAAATCCTGGTGAATCAGTGGCACTCGATCGAACGTGTCATTGGATGGTCTATGAAGCTGATAGTTGGGTTGTCAAATGTTATGTTAACGAAAGGACCAATATTCGTTGATCATCAATAAGGAGCTTTCAAGCTCAGCCGTATCGGGCGCTGCAGACAGGGCGAGCAGCGCCGAAAGTACGACGAAAACTTGAAGGGTTTCTTCTACGAGAGATTGATGTGGGAATGTTGGCTGTGCGCAGGGAGAAGATGAACGAGATGGAGCAGATTCCTGAAGGCTGAGAGCAGCGGATTCCCGATATGACCAGTTGGAGAATGCAGCCGACCGCGGTATCGGCACTCGGCGTCATCGCCATCGTCTCCGTCATGATCACTCTCACAGCATCAGGTACGCCATCATGTTCACCTTACAGCATGCCAATACCAATTCCTCACTGGATATTGCCCGCATACCCCGACCAATAACATATGCCAATAAACATGGCAACATGTTGACACTAACATATCAAGAACGATATGTAATCTGCATTTTACAATCGGCATATCTTCCAGATAAATCATCAAAAATCCAATCCTATTTATCTCGAATAATTCAGAGTTAAATTTCGCGCGTTTCTAATACAATCATTAATATCAACCGTGTTACAATGGATTTCCCTCTAAACCGTTTGAAGCCCCTGGAAAACCGTTTCTATCAAATTCACTTTATAACTTTGGCGGGCTTCTTTATCGCCGCGAACCTTTCGAATGCAGTTACGCCAACAACCGTTTGACCGGATTCGCCGAGTGAAATCGGCGACAGCTGAGAGGAGAAGCGTGAGGCGGAGGAAACAATGTAAGTGGTTTTAGCTCTCAACAAACGACGATGCCGAGTGCATCCATCGGTTACGGCCGCCGATCGAACTAACAGGAAATAGGTGTGCGGTGCAGGGAAAATCACGGCTTCTCGTTTTTCCTGCGCGCCACTGGTAATCTCGGAAATTTGTCGGGAGTTCTCTCGCTGTCAAAGGTCACTGGAATTTCCAGCGGAACGCGAGAGAAAAGGGGAAATAACGGGGGAAACGTGCGTAATGACGGCGATTCCTGTATTTCACGCGGCAGCCACGTAAAACTGCCGCTCGATTATGATCCCACTGGATTTGTTCCCGCGCGCCCGCGCTCTGGCTATAAGTGCACTTGATAACTCGATGCACTTCGTCCCACACCCGTTGCGCCGTACTCGCTCTCTTTTGTTGCTTGTCAAATTTACGGCTGCTAAAATCCCTTGCTTTGTGGGTATTAATCTGTCATAGCCGGTGATTATTAAGGCTTGGCTTACCATGCCCGCTGTCATTGAGTCATCGGATCCTCTCCTGGCAGTCCTGGCTGAAACGAATACAAAAGGAAAATATTAGTGGAGTCACAATGGTTCGTTGCTCCGATTTCAATTCTGTTTTTCACGCAAACATAAATTTCCTGTTAATATGGAGAGGACGAAAGGTTGAATCTGTTATTGAAATATTGAAAATATTGAAAATATTGTCCGATGCGTTCAGGGTTGAATACAAAAATCAATGGCAAACATTTGTATTGGTGTAAATAAGGATTTATAAAAGAGGAGAGCGCACTTCCGATATTCACGCAACGAGCATCCTCGAAGTAGCTCGCGTCGAGGATTTACTTGTGTAAATAACATTTATCCCGCATCGGAAATATCATTAAGAGGTCCGTGGTGCGAGCGAGTGAAACGGAGGATGGGCGTCGAGGCGCTCGAATGCGGCTTAGAGGCACGCACGAGATCGAGCATAATAAAATCACGGCGGGAAGAGCGTTAGGCTGAAGAAATATAGGTCGAAAGAAAACTCGTGCACTCAGCCTGCCTACCCTTTTCAAACTGCCTACAAAAACACTCTCGACAATTATCCTCCTAAGCGTCACGAAGAACTGGATCTCGAGCGGCTCTTTTCCATTTTTAAATCTCACTGAACGCGCCAGACGCATCAGCACACAGAATCGTTTCCCTTCTGCGTTGCGAGTTGAATTTCCAAACACGAAACAATCATTCCACGACTATATTTCAAACAAAAAATACATTATTATCATTTGAAGGACTTTTCAGGAACCTAGTATATAACAATTATAAATTGAAACTCGACAAACTGGATTCATGGTAGTAACAAACACTTTAGAGCTGACTTTAGCCATCGAGGAGGACAAGCGTGAACTAGTGTCGGTCGAAAGTTCGAACAGATCGAACTTCCTTAGCCAATGGAACTGTCTGAGTGAGAGTGAGGTGTGCGCGCGTGGTGTAATCGTTCACGAAATTGCTTTGGCGAGGAGGAAGGTCTGCGGAGAGGAGTGGAGCGGAGCGGAGAGAGTAGACGGACGTGACACGCCGGGGCGTTATAGTTGTGTCGGAGGCAATGCCAGATAGCGAGACCGCTCGCTTCCGTCGCTCAATTCCGATGCTATTGGTGCTCGGAGCAATATCCAGTCGCGTAAACAAGATCAGCATCGCCAAATATCGCCGGGTATATATCAGCGCCCAGCGTCGCGACGTTTGTATAGAAGCGCGCGTGTTCGTGCCAGGCCCAATCGGAACGCCCGCGCGCTCTCGCTCGCGTACACGCAATAAATGTTACGAGCTACTCAGCCTGCGATCTGTTCGGCGCACGACAACCCGGAGAGAGCACTTTGCGATCGGCCAATAGTGGCCCTTTGCACCTAGATTTTTCATGTATTTTTCCATTGTCACTCGTTGTTCCCTTCTGTCTACCCTGGCAATAAACGATTCCTAGGAAATCCTACCAGTTCGCCCAGTATTTCAGCCTCAAAGAGAAAATATACAATTGGTGCAATGCTTTCTTTAATAATTCCTGTGCAGTTGAAATATTGAATCGGTTGAATTTTAAAGAAATGTTCCGTTCAGTTGAATGGAGCGAGAGTGAAATTCTGAGAAGGTAATAATATGTCTGTGTAGCTGGGCTTGGGCGTCGCGTGCGCGGAGGAAATTTAGGATTGTAGAGAGGAGAACAGGACTGTTATAGGTCAGAATCAAATTTTGGAAGTTTCTTTCGTTCTAAGCGCTCGGGGCAAGCATGTTGACGACCCCTTCTACTCCCGGGAACATGGCTATTTAACAATGCGGTCGAAGCAATTCCAGATCCAGGAGTACGAGGGATACGAGAGGTAATAACGGCAGTATCTAATTTCCTTGGCCGGGGGAAAGGTGGGTCTGGGCAATGCCGGCCAAAAATACGGCGCAGTTTCGGTGGAATTTCAATTTGGAGCATTGCGTGCTGCGGGTCTTCCTGTATTAATATTACTGGCGAACTCTCTCGCCCAACCGCCCCTCCCTCCTCTCCCAGCAATGAAGCGTGCATTCTTCTCCGGGGACTTCGGACAGATTGAGTTAGCCCGGAAGTCGCACAAACCACTCATATTGCGCTGCGCCTGATGTTATCAAGCGTTCGAAACTCGAATTATATAGAACGTCATTCGGTTTTCCACTCGAGTATCAATTACAGAGGATTTCAACCAGTAATCATTTAAGAGGATTGTGGATTTACGATCGCAGCGAACACGTTTAATTTCTCACAGGCCGCGAAATGAAACCGAGCAAAAGGATCGCGCGAATCTGTTCGGTTTATTTCGAGGAAATCTCTGCAATCTAGTCGCAAGGCACACACACACCCACACACGTCGCCCTTAATAATTCTGTCCGTTGCTCGTCGGAAAGTCGACCAAAAACAAGCTACACGTTATCAGCGGTGCCCGCGCGCGCGCGCGCGCGTCCTGCATTCTCTTGGCTTGGCAGCGGGCGGGAAAAAATTCACAAGTTTTTGCCGGCCGCCCACGAAACACACACGCCATATATTACGAAAATTGGATAAGGCTGACTTTTAGATTGTGAATTTTCGCGGTGATTCAGCGGGAAGCTGTGCTTTAAAACGAGCACGGCGACAAAAATGTGAGACTGATGTTTCGCCCCAAATTCTCTTATGTACTGGATAATAGACTTAATACATATACATATATCTGAGAATAAATCGAGGTTCCCGCACAGCGAGCGGCATTTCCTTACTAGACATCCTCCATTCTTCATACTCGAGCGGCAGCTTCGATCTTTACGAACAAGAAACCACCTACAGTCGCTTTCAAAAATATCCTGTTACAATAAGAAATATTAACAACCATCCAAATATTTTTAAGATTAAAAATAAATGAGTTCAATGTGTTATTATTAAATTGAAAGTTTGCACCTTTCGAGAATAATATCCCAAAGTAAATTGAAGGAAGAACAATATTAGGAGCACGTACTACGAATAACAACTTGTTTGCCGCAGAGTCCGAGAGCGGCATACTCGAGCAGGGTAGCAGATCACTCGGGCAGGAAGCCGAGTCTGGGCCTACCACAAAGGAAGAGACGACAGGAGAGAGGAATGCTCGAGGAAACACGAGCAGGAGCGTGAACGCGGGAATAATCTTCTCTGGCAAGGAAGACACTGGCAGTGATGTGGAACCCAAGAAGGGTGAGGTTCGCGTAGACACTGATCGCCAGGATTCAATGAACCTGACGAATTCCGAGACGGACGCCGAGATCGTCGAGCTCCAAAGGGATCAAAGCGACGACGGAGTGGTCAACGATCGCCTCAACTCCGAATCCAAGTCCGTTCTTCCCGAATCGAAGAAGACAAAAGAAGGAGAAGAAGTGAAAGAAGAGGAGGCGGAGGAAGGCGAAGAAGAGAAAGAAAAAGGAGAAGTGGAAGTTGTCAGTGGTCGAAGTAAAGGGAAGGAGAATACGAAGAGCACCGAGGCATACAACGAAGTGGTTGGGGGTTCTCGAGCGAGTGGAGTGTCAGGGCGGGTGGACGCTCGGGAGAATCAGGCATTGGTTGGATCTCGAAAGAAGAGCGGACAGCTGGACAGTGTCCAAGGAGAGATCGAGGGGCTCTCGTTGTCGATCAGTCGGCAGGAGGAAGCGGCGGCGGCGGCGGCGGCGGCGGCGGCGAGGAGGAGCGACGAAAGCATTGGGAATTTGTCGGCGGACAGCGTCGGCCACTCGAACGAGCCGGCGATCACCCTCGCCGGCGAACTCCGTTCAATCGAGCAGAAAAACGTCGAGGACATCAAGGCAATCTCGTTCCAAGTGCCGCTCCAGGTGGCGCTCGCAGCGAGCACGCACGAGGAGCCAATGAAACCGAATGAGGAGCCGAGTATGGCCAAGTCCGACACGAGGAAGGAGCAATCGAGGGCTTTGAACAACATCCTGGTGAGTGGGAAATCGACCAAGGCCTTCTACGAGATCAAACCGTCGATCAAGACTGAGATGGAGGGCCAGGAGCGCCAGGTGACCCTCACCTCGCAACCCACTCACCAAAGGAAATTTGTCCTGCCCAGTGTCGACAGCGCCATCGGCAAGTATGGCCCTTATTTCGAGGATGGCGATCAGGAGATGAATATCACTGCCAGGATTGGCAGCACTGTCCTCCTCGACTGCAAGATCGGCATGCTCGGTGACAAAAAGGTGGGTTTCCTAGATTTCCCAAGATTATTCTTCATCTCGTCGAATTTATAATGTCAATCACTCTGATCCCTTTCTCGCACCTCGTTATCCTCCAGCCTCTCCCTTCAATCTGTATTCTTTAGCCTTCGGCAATTTTTATCCAGCACTGCGTCGAGCTGAATGAAAAGTGAGGCGGCGAGGGAAGAAACGTGCACGGAAAATAGGTTGATGATAAGATGAAGGCGCTGCTGCTGCAGCAGCAGCAGCAGCAGCACAGCGGTCTTGTTATACTTTTACGATCTGCCGCGTTGTGCAGGGAAAATATTCGCTGGATGAGAATGGGATGCTGCTGGGAGCGAAAGGATGTTAGCCCGGAACGGAAATAATTTCTGACTAACAGGCTTTCGTCTTCGGGGCACGTCTTCCGAGGTAAATTAATATTTGCTGAAGTTGTTGGAGAGTCGCGTTCATCGGCTGTGTACTGTCTCTCAAACAATCGTTCCATTACTCTCGGAATTAATTTTAATATTGTTCCTCGAAGAAACTTAATAAAAGTAAAGAAACTGATTGAAAAAAGATAGGGAAGAAATAGTCTGCTTCTAGTTGATTTAATTCAATCGCGTCACTTGCCTTCTTTCGCTGCAATTAGAATGCATTACGAATTTCGAAAGTGTTGAGCATGCCTGACTTTTCTCGCCTGGGCTTAAAAGCGAGAGATTCCCGGAAGAGAGATTAGATAAGTTTTGCAGGAAAGATCGCCGGACAACAGATTAGACTAACAGAAAAGAGGAGGACGCTCGCAAGGAAGCAAAGTAATTTCCTTCCTGTCAGCGCTAACGAGAAAAAATCCCAAGACGCGCGCGCGGGCGCGCCCTTCCCTCTCTCTCCCACTCATTATCGCCTCTCCAAGATTTATAAAATTGGTTGCTCCGAACGTGCCTCGGGAGCACGGAGAATTTTCGATGGCGATTACCTTAATTGGAATGCAAAGGAGAATCGGCTTGTAATCTATGTAGCGAAAGATGCCACCTCCTTAACCGCCGAGAGCGCCCTTTCATTTATCCAGCAACAAGCGCTCAATGGGAAGCTGCGCACAAATTAAATTTGGCCCACCGAACAAAAGTACGCCGAGCTCATTAGCGGCCGGATCTAATTACAGCGTTTAGTACCAACATCCTTTGGGGAAGGCAAGATGAAAAGAAGGATTTGTTAACGTGGTTCTCTGTGCCTTCTAATAATCTTTCAAACCAACATAAGAACACATTCATTATGCTGCGGTAATAAATTACTCGTGAAAGGTTCTGCTTTCGCAATATCAAATTATTGTCTTTCAGTCATTTTTGATAGGGACGCCTGTACACAGAAATATTTAGTACTAAAGTGCTTGACGTTCCACTACCAAAATTCGACGCAAGTCTATTACGCTTCGACCGCCTGCAAATTGACTTTACTCCATTCTCAATCGTGCCCCGAAAATATTCCGTTGACAATACATTGTCGAAAGTTCGATGCAATTTTGCCAAAAGCAATTAAGCAACGCAGGGATTAGTCCTGCCAATAACCATCCGGTGCAGAATAGAGAAAACACAGGAGGACACTCGATAAACGTTTCTCTATTTACCCATCCTTTTTTTTCGTTTATTGCCACGCACCGTGGCCTTTGATTAGAATATGTATATCAAATCAGAGTAATTGGCATAGAGAACTGTCAATAGGGAAATCATGGCTGGACCGAAAATCAAAGATTTACACTTCGCGATAGACTTGGGGCATTCCGGGAATTGCGAGAGCCGGATTTAATCGTTGATCGACATGAAACAGTGCGGATAATTCGTTGGACTAGTTATTAGGCCGCTCGGTCGCTGGAGGAGGGAGAGGGGGAGGTGGGTTATTGCGGGGTTGACGGTACAGATAATTAATTTTCTGCGGCAACCGGGGAAGCGATCGCACACCGAGCCGTAGTGCGAAAGCCGCCTTGTAATTCATTCGTTTTCGAGTAATTAACACATTTAGCTCGAATTATCCGCGAATTCGGCAAGGATGTTAATCCGCGCAGTCATAAACCGCTTGGTACACAGCCGGCCAAAAGCGGTTACCACCGCCGCCCCGATGACTCTCAGTGTGAATTCATGCAAATTTTATATTGACATCATCCGCCCTTCCCACTACATTAAATACTTATCAAATTTCGCTTGGCACCAATAATTACAAGCTTCGAGCCAGCCAGAAAAATTCCCTATTAATCTCTTATTTGTATGTTAAAAGGAAACTGATTTATGCACTTCTAGTTTAATTCTTGTTAAACTTCCAAACCATCGAATTAATAATCATGCGAGCCGTGTGTAGATTAAATTCATTCTTACGCTTTGAAGTTCCTCTTGGATGAAAATCATTATTTAAAATAAAAGAGCTTTTTGAGAGGCTCCTAATAGATGCATACATATTCCACGCGGCACGGTAATTGGACATAAGGTAATTGAAGTGGCGAGATTGGCCAGGCAGATTTTCCCTGACGAACGTCTGAGGCCACAGTTGGCGACAGGAACTTTGCAGCCGCTCGTTTACTCAGGGAGGGAACGCTGATAAAGCCAGCCAGATATATTCCTGCTCCGAATGCAGCCCTTTCGAAGGATACTCTCTCCCTCTCCTTGCTCCAGGATTCTTCCAGCAAGGATGTGAAAGGGAGAAGGAGAGAGAGAAGATGCTGTCGAGCGGGTTCCATTCGGTGGAAGGGAAAGTCTATGAGTGAGGAAGAAGGATCTGCATAAGCCAAGCGGATTCTTGAACGCTTACCGAGCCTCACGGAAATTACACACTGCATTTAGCTGGTGTCATCGGGGGTCAATGATTCAGGGATCACCGAACTCTTGCCCGACTCAGGAATTATTCGAGTTCGACTGGATTAAAGGCTCGACCTAATTGCCGAGTCTGCCAAGGGTTTTTCCTCCGGGCGATTTATTGCTCGGATTAATATAGACAGGACATAAGATTCCCAACTAAATAGGGAAGATTTTCAGTGGAATTTATAAGGAAATATGAAGGGAGTAATAGGTTTAATTTGATTGGAGTTCGAAGGAGTTGCCTTGAATTATTCTTGAAAGTTATTCAGGTCATTTTCAATGGGCAAAGCTGAATTTGATATTGGCTTTTGTGGGAGGTTTAGGAATGAGGTTTTAGTCGATAGTGGAAGCATTTAATCCTGACAGGAGGAGAGCTTTACTCTGGTTGCATCGTGATTCCAGGTGACATGGCTTCAGCACAGCAAGGATTCCTTTCGTCTTCTTACCGTCGGCAAGATACCGTACAGTAACGACCAGAGGATCAGCTTGAATTTCCGGTAAGCGCTCCTGTCAGACACTAATCACTATCTAGACACCTTCCTTCCCCTTCCGGCCAGTTAACCATAGACAAGGACACCTTTGTAATGTGGCCAGGCGTATACACACACACTGTGGCCATCGTCATGTTTGCCTCAACGACCGCTACGCAACTGATCTCGATCTATGTACATGTCCATAGGATCACCAATGATTAACGCAACTCCTCCATTGACTCTCGCGTAAACAGATTTAATCCAAACGATTTTCCCGACTTCCAACTTTGGCTATAACTCGTAATATTTCAAGCGATTTATTTATATTTCAACACGATTCGAGAACGAAAATAAAATCGTAAAGAAGTAACCGAAATTCGGGCTGCTGGTAGTCGAGGAACCCAATATGAACGAGGCTTTACACATTATCGCGGAAAGCCGCTCATTTGCGGCGGAGCACTCAATATTTACTGGAATGATCGAGCGCTGGCCAGGCGTTAATAAAACCGGGCCGGCGAAAATCCCAGAGAAGAAATACCGAAAATCCGAGGGCGAATTCGCTGCGCCGCGCCGCGCCGCGCCGCCGCCTGCTGACCTGACAATTGTCCGATCCTGTGGATCGAGCTTGACTTATCGCCGTCGAGTTTTACGTTCCCGGCTGCCTGTAAACCATGAAAGCTACAACACACCAATCTACACACTCGATGGGAACGCTGCTGCTCATTCAAGTGCGCGTTTCTAGTCGCACGGAACGAAGCCGTGAAAATGAAATGGCTTCTAATGCGTTCCGTCAATGATGCCTGGCGAAGCGTGCGGTGAATAAAGTGTTTGTTTGGTTGGGTTCGACAGGTACCCGAGCAACTGGAGACTGAAGATTCTCTTTGCAGCGCCGAGGGACTCCGGCCTTTACAAGTGCCAGGTTGCAACTCACCCGCCACTCATCAAGGAAATCAACCTCATCGTAACAGGTGAGTTTCATTAATTCCTCTACTAAATATCGACCAATTAACCTCGATACTTTCACCAATTGAAAATCACATAAATTAACATTATTCCCAAGGAAAATGGATTAAATAAATTGCCACCAAGGTAATAACAATATATCACTGGCACAGCCGGTCGATTTCAGCGCGCGTTGGAGAAATCCAATAATTGTAACTCAGGGGCCAAATAAACAGGTACATCTGTAAACTGTAACAACGTGCTATTGCTATCGGCGTTCATCTTGAACCGAGTGTGTGTCGTTGAATCAACAACACGAAAGCCAGTGACCAACGACAATGTAAACAATAGCTGGAGGGTAAATAAATATGAGGGTAAATAAGTGGACTGGTTGAGAGGAATTCTCCGTGAGAGAGGTTTCGCTCATTCTGACTTGCAACGGAGCAGAAGTCAGAATGGAAGCTCTCAGGAAGGATGGGAGAGAGGAGAGGAAGGTCACTCGGCTGGTAATTCTTGGTGGGCGCTCGACGGGGTCAAGAAGAATGAGTAGCGTGGGTAAAAAGGGGATGGTTGGTAGAAGAAGAAGAGGAAGAAGAGGATGGTAGAGTCTCTTTAGGGTAGAAGAGGTGGATGGGTCATCCATCTCGTTCTGCCGAGTCCACTTTCGTTGGCGCAGGGAAGCCAGTGTCTATCTCGGCACGGTCAATCCCCTTACGTCGCCAATTCGGTGCAATGGAAACCCGCATTTCCTCGGTGGAAAGCGGCTGCTGGCCGGTAATCTGATCTGATCGGAAGAGGGCTGACCGCCGTTCGGCGAACAAAAGCCGTAAGGCGCAACGGCGAACTGGGGCAGAACAAACCCGGATGCCCTGACATTGTTACACGCGCACCAGCCAGCAAGGAAGGGGAGAAAGAGAGGAGGTATTCCTCTACTTCCGGCAGGCTGTTTCCTCGCCGTGGACACTCATTGCTCGATGCTGCACTGCTCCGAGTCGTCTCTGGCTTGAACGGAACGGCAGTCGGGCAACTCGAGGATTTCTTTGAGTTCGTCGTATGCTTCCGCCTGATGAAGGTTTACCTGGGTTGGAATGGCTGGCCGGCGGGGATCACCGATGATGTTCGAGGCCCCGAAGAATCGTTTGATCGATCCTCCGATGAATGCTCGATGCTCCGGGGACTCCGCTTGAAACGACGAGGACGACGACGACGCGCGCCCCCTCCTCGTAAAAAGGGAGCATCGCCCTGTCCTACCCAATGACGATCGCGGCCGACGTCGAGAGCGCGTCGCACGACGTCGTTGAATATAGAGAGCCGAGTTTCCATACCGGCGAGGACAGATCTTTGATAACTCCGGGAATTCCAGTGCAATAGTAACTTCGAGGCAGGCTCGCCGACGATGGCTTTGCATTTGCACGTCGATGACATGTTCCCCGCCGCACTTTGTTGTGTATTGGTGGAATCGTTGCTCGGATGGAGTTGCTCGAGCAACGCTCTCCGTGTCAGAGGCCGATGTAACTTTGTTCCCAGATGCGAGCAAACTAGGAACGCATGCCCTTCCCTCCCTCCCTCCGTACCTACCAGTCTTCTCCCACATACAATCTCCAAGATCCCCGGAGTTTATCCCATCCTCCCCCAAGAAACTCACTCTAAACTGGATTCCCCGAGCTTGGACAGATCCGGAATCCACACATTTTTCGTTCATTTCATTATGCATCCCTATCAACTTCCCTCCATTGAATCCATTTATTGTTTATTCCCTGATCTGGCATTCATATTGCTCTGTACTTTTCAAGAACGCTTTCAGAATGAAATTTGAATTGTCCAGATATTCAGCAATAAATATTGACTTTTCATAAAAATACTGGCTTCTTCTTTTAAGAGATTTAAGAGGGTTAAAAGCAAAGAGAATGATGCTCCCAGTGGGTGATCTCCACTCGTCATTTCCCAGAGGAGTTTCAGGGAATGGAAATTCCCGGAGAATATCGTGGCGCGACAATAGAGAGGAATATGTCGTTCCTAAAGACGTCTCTATCTGAAAATGATTAGTTAAGGGCGCTGAACAAAAGGCCACGAACTGGATGAACTAGGGCAGAACAAATCCGAACAGCCAGACGATGTCACACCCTCTCCCTTCCTCCCTTTTCCCTCCCCTTTCCTCTTCCTCTTCCCCTTCTCGCCAAGCCTCGCCCTCTGCTCGCTCATTTCCCCCTGCCTAATTGGAGACATTTCTTTTACTCTCGGTCTCATTTGCCCTTTTCAACTCGACGGGATCCCCGCATTCACCGAAAGATCGGATTGTAAGGTCGATTAAAATTCTGCCGTCCGAATCATTCGGGATTGAGAAGATGGATTTTATAGTGAGTTTAGTTTGCCCACGCGGTGATTGTTCAATCACCGCGCTCTTCACACGCAACTACGATAATAGATTTGTAAAGGTATTTCTAATAAGAAGAACTTGGACAAATTGAAGTTTAATATTAGAGCGTGAATGGGCGTAGAATTCAGTGGAATAAATCGAGTGGAAAGATATTTGAAGTGAATGTTAGTTCGGGGGAAGTTTGGAGTATAATGGGTTACCAGAAAGATATCATAAGAAAAAGGTGAGGGCGGCGAGGGGAGGATGGGAAATGGTGGTTGAAGAAGGCAAATATTTGAGGGTGAATGGAGCGAATCGATGCCCCGATACATCTTCCTTTTTCTTCTATCTGTCTCGTCAGATGGCCCTATTTTTTCGGCAGAGCCCTGTCGGATCGCCCGGCTATTCACAAGTGTGTCACAGGAGCAATCGTTGCGCGAGCGGAAGAAAATTGTTCCTGCGGGCGAAACGACAAAAACCTGGTTTCCTGTAATTGCTCTTCTCGTAACACCGGGATTTATCGCTCGAACTCTCACCGGTTTCGTGCTTTGCATTTACACGAATGGCTGCGCGTGCATAGTGATCTTCTTCATTCGAAAAAGCTTTCAGGAATGTTTTGTGTCCTGCCTCGAGAATTAAAGGTGATGGAGTTAACAGTGCACTAACGGTAAATCTTGTTTTATTAGCACAAATTTCCTTTGCCGTTCCATTTTTAATACTTAGCTAGTATTTCATTCGTCGCTACCACCGCTTCATTTGTTTTTACTTCGCGAGAAAAAGTTTAATCCTGAAAAATGAGTTGTTTTTGAAAAAGGTTCGGGCGCAAAAACTATCACGAGTCATACAGTAGTTATAACAACGGTGGAAAAACGTTGCCGACTATTTGAATATCGAAAAAAGTGAAATGTCGCGGGATTAAATTACACGAAACGTACTAAATTCCTAAAACTAATTCATCCAATTTATTGAGGCGGCACGGTTGGCTAAATGCAATGAGGTTCTACATTCAAAAGCTGTCGTTGGCATCTACGCGTAGAAGTCGAAACTGGAAATTCAATTAATCCGAGCAGATCGCTAGAAGGGAACACAAATCGATGGAGGAAGTCTAATTCAATGATTTAACCTGCCAGTTCACACGTACGCGTGTCTTACTACGCCGGCTCCGCCTTCGCCAAATGGAATTAGTTCGACTTGTGCATTCTTTCTTGAGCGACCCAGTTCGCCGAATAAAGTGCATTCACTGCGGAAAGTCCCATGCCAGCAGTTTGTAATACCAGGATTGCTTGTGCGGCGAGGCCGCCGCGCTGAATTTTCATTTGACCAGTTGGATGATCAGCGAACCCGATACGGGAAAGCACCGCATGCTTTCAATACACTCCGCACTTTATTCCTCCAATCGTTCCAAACACAACAATATTATACATTTCGAGAATCCTCTTTCTTTTCTAGAATGCCGCATTAATGTAAATATTTCTTTTCCCCGAATTCCGAACTCCTGATTATTTACAAATAAAGACTGAAAAATCCACAGGAAGAGCAGGCCAGAAAAAAGGCCTGAAATAGGAAATGTAAGGGGTGGAGGGGGAAGTTTAATAAGCCTACGGTTGTGTCGGAAGCAGGGAGCGGGATTCCTCATAACACGGGAGTTTTTCATTGGCGGTGGCACGTCGTGTTTTCCCTGCGGACTAAATAAGCCTCGTCGACCTCAACATGGGAGAGCACTGCCTCTTATTAAGGTCCGCGTGAGGAAAAGGGAATAAAGTGGACGGTCATTACTTCGTACATGGCCGGCTCACTACTGATCAAATAAATCCTCTGTTCAGCCTGACAGGTTAAAAGCCTTTCCCATAAAAGTGATTACAGTCCGACCGATTGATTGATTGTTTACTTTCTTCAAAGTGCTCGAGCCTGTTCCATTCGAAACCGGACTTCTTAGTTTCAATTATATCAAGTGAATTAGCCAAACCACTTTCAGAAATTTCGAAAGCTGAATCAAAACTGTAGATTGGCAATTTTAAAAAAATGTTCAAAAGTGCACATCAATGGCATCGTTCATGGCGGAAGCTTGGCTGCTAGCAGCAACGTCCAACAGTCTTTACCGTCGGCTTCCACCATTCTGATGAAAGCGATTAGAAAATGGGTGCGCGTAAAGTTGAGGTAATCACAAAAACAAGCAGGGAAAGCTTAGGCAGGGAAAAGCGGCGAACGAGCTTTCTCAGTGGAGAGCGGATTCCAATGCATCGTGCATACACGCGCTCGGCTCGGCTCGGCTATTTTCATTTAAAAAGCGAGATGGAACGAGTGTGGTAGAAGAAGGAGGGGAGAGAGGGAGAAAGATCGAGCCTGGGAGCTAATTTAAACAGTAATCGAAGTCCTTTGTGCGTCATCCAACCGGCGAAATAGCTTTGCCTTTCCATGAGAAATTCCCCCGGCAAAGTCACTCTAATCGAGATCGATTTTAATAAAGGAATGCTCGACTGTCCGACGACAATCGGCTTCTCCAATGAATTCCCCGCTTTCGGCGATATTTCGGTGGGTATTCTCGTCGGCTAGCTAAACTCGAATATGTGAGAAACCTTATGAAGAAGCGCCGCTTAGCGCATCTCGCTAGTCATTGTCGCGAGAGAAAGGGAGTTGTAATGCGTGCCTGGAACGCGCTTTACGAGACTCCGGGACATCTTCCTCTTGTTGTCGCCTGCAGTCCACTAATCTAGATTGCGTTAATTATCCCTGGGATTTCGTAATTATTTCACTGAAGCTCTGTTTAACAGGAATCCCAATGTTTTCGCACTCGCAATTTACAAAAACGGAGTATTCTCATTCAAGAGAAATCCCGACAGAATTCTAAAGACTGTAATTTATAAATATCTGTTATTTCGAATGTTACGATTCTGATGTTAACAGAAAAATGATATTCGACAATCTCTCAGTCCGAAATCAAGAGGAAGAGAGGGAAAGAAAGGGGGAAGAGAATAAATAAGAGATGTTGCACGATGAGAGATCAATCGATATTAAAATCGTGGATTAAAGCTCGTTTGACAGGATCCTCCTTTGATTCGGAGAACAATCGGGAGGCGTGAATGACTCGAGACCGAAGGGTTGTTCAAAGAGAAGAACGTGAGGAGCGAGAGCGGTGCTTTCATGGGCCCCGGGGATTGCATATTTGTCAAGCGGACTGGTTGTCGCGCAGACATCGATCATCGATATGATTGATATCGAGATCGATCCGCCCCCCTCCTGCCCGGCCATTTTTTACGGGACGACAACGATATTCCCGAGACTGTTCTCGCGAGCACCCCCAAGCAATTTGCGAGCTCCTTTGTCATCGCGTCTCCGCCAGCGAATCGCCCATCTCGAATCACACCGATCCTCATTGACACTCTACAAACATCATCGAATGCCGCCGGAACAACAGATTATTCTTATTATTAATTAGCAGTGTCAAAAGCAGAACACATCAATGTTTTGTTTAATATTTCTATCGGGGATAATTGATCGTACCCGCATGAGAACGATCTCGATTTTCATATCGTATAACCGTTGCCATTTAACTTATAACCAGGCAGAGTTAACTGGAATCTTTTGCCGTTATATCTCTTGTATTCGTAATTATTCCGGGAATAACGTCGGGGACACGTTGATGACCGAGTAATTAAGTGCTCGTTTAAATAAGGAGCGACGAGGGTGGGCGAGCGGGCGGGCGGGCGGGCGAAGCGGGTCGGCGCATAAAAAATATAAAAAGCGGGCGGGCGCAGCATAAATGAGGACCGATTCGGCGCCGATCAATAAAAGCAATGAATATTCACGGTGCATGAATGGGGAATGAAATTTATTTAAAATCTCGCCCCCGATATTCATGGAGCGAGGGCGCAATGCCGCCACTGGCAACACAGCTGACGCTGTCTCCTCGAATCATTGATTTCGTAACTGCTCGTTAAGAAAAATGGGACTCCTCCAATTTCGAATGAAGCATTAATCTTTCATGCGATGTGTCACCACCGACCACTCCAGCTCACCCGTTATCCACACCGAGATCGCAATCCACGATCAGCCAAGCGTGTTCCACTCGCCTGTTATTGATGACGATATGCAATATCTACACATGCATTTTTAACCCTTCCAATCGCGCCTGTTTTTGACTTTACAAAAGCTATGATTAACTTCGTGCACGGTGCTCGTAGAAAGCATACATCTCTTGCCTCCAATTTTCTTTGCACAAAAAAAGCAAGTCAATTATTAATGATCGAAGCAACGATATAATCAGAGAAGTTAGTAGTGGCTCTTGGCAAGTCAAATCAATTGACACTAGGGCCATGCAAAACTTTCCCTCGGTAAAACTGATTCTATAATTGCTGGTGCAAGGTTAAATGGCGCGATGGCAAAAGAACGCTGTCGGAGTTCATTTACATCTACATACTCGGCCTCGATGAAAGACCTCGCTCGAAAACCCTCGGGATTTTAGGAGTCCTCTCGTGGGAGGCGTGAGATCCCTCTAATTAAAGGGGCCCTGAATTAAACTCTTCCAGCAGGCTTCCCTTTAACTGGCTGTATAGTAACTAAATGTTACAATGGCAACCCGAAGTAGTTGTAATGGGAGACAGTCATTCCAACGAAAGTTAGGTCGACAATAAATTTCTCGGCTCAAAAATCCTCCGAGTTCTTGTTTCTTCAATTATTCCCCATTAAGTTTATACCACCGACAGAGAATTCTGCAGATAATCATCCTGTTTTTCTATTCTATAAAATAATTCAATCCTTCGTTGAATTCTTTTACAGAGAGAATTCTCTCTCAGAATCCTGAAAACTCGGCACTGTTTTCATTTCCGGAGTCTTTACTTGTTTTAATCATGAATACTAGATTACGCGCTGAAGATACATAAGTGGAGATTGAAGGGATGAGGCGATCAGCATCTAAAATCCTTGGGAGAACGAGTAAGAAGAAGCTGGGAGTGGGAGGCAGCGACCTGGAAGCCCGGAATTGTGGAATCCAATTTAAATAATACTCTCCTTCCTCGATCATTCCTTCCACGAGTCCGGGAGCTGATCTGTCCCGAGGGAGAGGAGGAGGCGGGCGGGTGGGAGCATCCGGGAGAGGAACGTCTTCCTACTTAGAGGCAACTATCCATCCCGCGGGGGCTTAAAGAAATGCCGGGAAAATGATCCGTCGCCGGAAGTATCGTACATGACAGATGCGACGAGAGTCGATCGTCTCCTCTCCTTGCGATTCCCCTGTCGGATTATATATTCCTCGCTGGATTTCTTCCCTACCATCTTAATCCTCTCGCGCTCTGCTCATCCCCGATTACCTGCGTGTCGGAACTGTCGATATTACACTTCGCCGTGTCTTACTCGCCCAAGATACGTCTCCGAAAAGACTCCACTCCATCTACCCTGCCCTGCCCCCCTCTCATTCCAATCTGTCACTTCTCATTTATTCACTCGAGAAAGGTCACACCTTCCTCCTCGGCATAATTCAATTGACTCATTAATATTTGATATTGAATTATTATAAGGAATCTATTTCAAGTTCGAATGATTAAAGATTTAAAAGAACCGACAGCAGAGTGAATGAATTTTGAAGCGAACAAGATGGAATTAATTAGTAAACTGTCCTCTCTTTCAATTGTGATAAAACATTGTTTTATATTTATTGGACGCGACTATCAAACGACAGTTTAACAGCGTGGCGCGAGCTACATTCGTCACAATTAATTCGAACAATGGAATACAGCTTATGTGTCATTGGACGAGCGTGCACGACTCATAAAATTTTGCTCGCGAAATCGGGAAATGATGAGATTGGTTGAACGACTCGAGCCAGGGCGGGATTGCGCGTCCAATTATTTATCTGCCGGATGTTTCGATCCATCAGAAGCAGGCTTTTCTGTGTCCACGTGTCGTGATGTATTAGCGAGCCGGCTCACTCAAGTGATCCATCTCTGTTTTCTTATTGTGCCAGCGAAAGATTGCTCTCATTTCACGTGGCTCCGAGCCGGACATCCAGTCAGGATGCGACAGTTATCCTATTGCTAAGATTCGTTCAGATTTCTGATTTATTGTAGAATTCCATACTGATTCTTTTTCCAATCCAAATCGTTTTATGAAAGAATACGATGGACAATTATTTTATAGCTTCTTGTAGAATTGAAGAAGATTGAAGAATATATTTTAACTATTTAAAATAAGAAGGGAAAATATATAAAGTTGAGTGGTTTGAACGAAAAGGGGATAGTGGTGGCCGGAAGAGGAAGCATCAGTGCACGGTTTTAGATGAGGGGTGTGGAAAGGCATCCCGGGGAGGGTCGAAACTTTGTACTCGGTAGCTTCATTTAACCCCAAGTGCCCTCAGCGTGTCATCATCGTCGGTATTACGGGTATTAATCAAGAGAGGTCGCCCGAGGGATTCGTTGAGAGGCCGAAAGCCTGCGCTTCCAACTTGTATTTACCTAAGGGGACTCACTAGCCCAACCGCCACTCATCGATTCCCAGCTTAACTTTATCAAAGCTCCACTTTATTGTTCACCCAGGACTCACTATCCTCTCACATTCATTGGATAATAATATTACTCACTTTATCCTAATTTCTATCGGATTAAATGTTCTCTCTAATTTTTATTCATTTTGGAAATATAATTATACTCAACCCTGGCATTCGTTTTAAAATTCTAAATGAATCTTCCACTCCGCTTGAACTTCGAAAAATTTTAATAACTTGGATTCGATAGGCAGCCTTGATTTCAAAGCGTTTATATCAATGATTAATAACGGGTCATTTCAATGATATTCCCATCACGGCGCGAGAGCTCCACGCAACCCTGAAGGTTCAACGTAGCATGTCGGCGTCATCTTTCCTCCGACAAGTTTGGTATTCATGTCGTCCGGGAAACTAGGAAGATTGAACGCTGAGGCAGTGGCAAGGAGGGACGAGAGAGAGCACAACGACTAATGCAGAGCAATATCTTCTAATTTTAATCACGCCGCGGGCGAAAACTTGGCACGCCGCGTCGAATATAACCCGGCCGAAGATTCTCCCGAGGAATATCTGCATCTTTAGTCACGCCAACTTCTGAATTATAGGGGCGCGTGCCCGCGCATTAAAGCCGCATTGTATCATTTCTCATTATGAAAAAAGTTGGCGATTTATCACCGCTCAAGAACTTTCTTATAAAACGACCCACTGGGCTACGCGTACGGATGGGATTCTATGAGAAATCTTCACTTAAGATTCACTGTCCTTTCGACGGCGATGGCCCTAATGCTAATTAATAGTCAAACAATTGATTTATGAGCAATTCGGCAAAGTCGGAAAAACTTTACCCCCTCAGAAATTTGCGAAAAAATGAATTTTGAGTTAGGCGTCTGGAATTTTTATCACTTCTTCCTTGATGCAAAAAAACACTTTCTACAAAATTTCAGCCCCGGAAAAGGTCGGGAAGTCATAAAAACATGCGAAAAACCCCGAAAATGAAATATTCCAGATTGGTTTTTCATGTGTTTTAGGCAGAATTCCGGCATTTCCCCCACAACATTTATGTTTTTTATCCGTTTTGAGGCACGAGCAATCGAAAAATCAAGCGTTCGTCCCGGTCCCAGAACCTTCAAAAAATCGAAATTTTTTGAAGGGGTATGCCTTAAAAAATTTGCGAAAAAATGAATTTTGAGCTAGGGCTCTGGAATTTTTACTACTTCTTCCTCGATGCAAAAAAACATTCCCCACCAAGTTTCAGCCCCGGAAAAGGTCGGGAAGATAAAAAAACATGGTAAAAACCATTGAAACGAAATATTTCAGATCGGTTTTCCATGTGTTTTAGGCAGAATTCTGGCATTTCCCCCACAAAATTTGTGTTTTTTATCCGTTTTGAGACACGAGCAATCGAAAAATCAAGCGTTCGTCCCGGTCCCAGAACCTTCGAAAAATCGAAAATTTTTGAAGGGGTATGCCTTAAAAAATTTGCGAAAAAATGAATTTTGAGCTAGGGCTCTGGAATTTTTTCTACTTTCTCCTCGATGCAAAAAAACACTTTCTACAAAGTTTCAGCCCCGGGAAAGGTCGGGAAGATAAAAAAACATGGGAAAAACCGTTGAAATCAAATATTCCAGATCGGTTTTCCATGTGTTTTAGATAGAATTCCGGCATTTCCCCCACAACATTTATGTTTTTTTTCCGTTTTGAGACATGGACAATCGAAAAATCAAGCGTTCGTCCCGGTCCCAGAACCTTCGAAAAATCGAAAATTTTTGAAGGGGTATGCCTTAAAAAATTTGCGAAAAAATGAATTTTGAGCTAGGGCTCTGGAATTTTTTCTACTTCTTCCTCGATGCAAAAAAACACTTTCTACCAAATTTCAGCCCCGGGAAAGATCGGGAAGATAAAAAAACATGAGGAAAACCATCGAAATGAAATATTCCAGATCGGTTTTCCACCTGTTTTAGGTAGAATTCCGGCATTTCCCCCACAACATTGATGTTTTTTATCCGTTTTGAGACACGAGCAATCGAAAAATCAAGCGTTCGTCCCGGTCCCAGAACCTTCGAAAAATCGAAAATTTTTGAAGGGGTATGCCTTAAAAAATTTGCGAAAAAATGAATTTTGAGCTAGGGCTCTGGAATTTTTTCTACTTCTTCCTCGATGCAAAAAAACACTTTCTACCAAATTTCAGCCCCGGGAAAGATCGGGAAGATAAAAAAACATGAGGAAAACCGCTAAAATGAAATGTTCCAGATCGGTTTTCTATGTGTTTTAGGCAGAATTCCGGCATTTCCCCCACAACATTTATGTTTTTTATCCGTTTTGAGAGACGAGCAATCGAAAAATCAAGCGTTCGTCCCGGTCCCAGAACCTTCGAAAAATCGAAAATTTTTGAAGGGGTTTGCCTTAAAAAATTAGCGAAAAAATCAAGTTTGAACTGAAGTTTCAATTTTTTAAAAATATGCGTTTATATTATACTACAATATTGAGTAACCTGTCGACCAATAGCAGCGGGACAGATGGATAGAAAACAGGAATTAATATAAAAGCATAAAAGCATTAATATAGACGTGACTGAAGGGATCACTCTGGTTCCCTTGTCATTTCGACCTGACCTAACTCAGCCTCCTTACACATCTTCATCAGGCTGGATGTCGACGGTTTTAACCTTTAATATTTGCTCGCACACTCCTGTACCGTGGAATTATTCGGTTCGCCCGGATATCCTGGCGCAGACTACGTCCTTTTCGGAACATTGTTAGCCTACACTCGGTGGCTTGTCCGTAGCTCATTGGACTGAGTGCACCAAGATTTACCCTTTCAAGCTGGAGAAGAAACTGTTCCTATTTGAGAGCCTCGTATTTTCGGACTCCGAGTACTTGGACATTTTACTGCGCGCACTGACTGCGAGCTGGAAAACCTCTACTATCACTGAGAACCCGAAACGAGAGAAGTATTCTCTCAGAAACACGACGGAACAAATTTATCTTTTTTAAATTATGAGCGAATTATATTTTTTTGTGGGTACAAATCGTCATTACTTAAGCAGTGCTTGATTCATTCGTATAAATGTGTCTGCTCCGTAATATTTTTGTTCAACTACCATTCTCCTGTGTCTTAAAAAACATCATGTGTCTGGCAACGTTAAAGTAATTACGAGATGCCGCAGGGAAACAGAGAGGAAATACTAAAAACAATTGTTTCCCTTTTAAAGGAAAGATCTTTCTCCAAGAGTGAACTTCAAAGGGTAAATGTCCGAAGAAGGGAGGCGGAAGTTGAACAGAAAAGAAAGAATCTTTTACGCCTGCTTAAAATTCGCGGCGGCCTCGGGCCAGCCTCTTTCTCTCTCTCCTGGCAACTGCCATTTCAGCGACAAACTCGGAAATGTCCGTTCCAGTCCTCCCCTCATTACAAAGTCCGCGCAACTATGAAAGCCCTTACTCTCCTGTTCGCAACGCCCGCGCCGCGCCGGATAGACAGGCTGGATTGCAGGCTCAGCTTTCCCGGAGTAATCACCATCGGCAGAAACTATCCAAGATATTTCGCTACGTTCATGCTAAACCAAATGATCGGACTTACGAGTTATGTCAATTACAATTTATAACTAACATAAAAGTTTACACGAATTCAATATTACATAATACACTATAAATATTTAATACGCGGGCAGCACTCAATGCGAACAACGATACAATTAATAGACTGCAATAAATACTCTAAAATTGCCAAAGGCTAAAAATACAAAGGCGTACTATTCTTTGAAGTGGCAGTGTTTACAAACGCAATAGAATAACACTGGAGCTGTGTGTTGACAAGGGAGTGTTGGCTGACGCTCAGTGACGCGTAGACTCCAAAGGAGTATAAATGGGCCGGAGAGGACAGGCAGATCGACAGTCGAGAATTTCCCGGAAGACTGCGGGGAACAAGACACCGCGCTCGCGTGCGAGACAGTTGCCGGTGACTGGGGATTTTCTCCTGGGCATCCACCAGGGACTAGCATCTGGATGTGAATGGGTAGGATAAATAGCGGAGGGAGAGAGGAATCACCGAAGAAAAAAAAGTGGGAAAGGGGAAGTCGATGTTAGCGACAGAAGAGAGAAGGAGAGAAGGATGCCTCCGAATTTGCATAGCGGTCGACTTGAGAATCGCAGTCGAATAGTTGCACCGAATTCTAATGGAACTCTCTCATTCTCGATTCTTACTGCCAAGCGAGAGAGGGAGAGAGGAAGGGGAATAAGATAGAAATAGAAAAAGTAGATGAGGATTGTGAAAAGGCGGGTGAGAAGAGCAGTGTTCAAGAAGCAAAAAGAAACATCAGCGTTTAGCCACTGTTCCTTCACTCTATTTATGTTTCAGGTCACGAATGCCCGGCTTGTCGATTTCCTCTCGAGAAAGCTAGCCTTGTCCTCCCCTTTAGCCATTGTTTCGCCCTCCTCTCCTCTACCCACCGCCCCCACCATTGGCTGCCTCTGTTCAGGATCGCTCGTCGCCACCTTTAATTCGTATGGATTGCGAGCCTCCTGCCGCCTCCTATTTTTCTCCCATTTGTCCCTCTGAATGGCACCCCACCGCGCCCAGGATTTGTTTGATCCCCCGCAATTATTGCCACCACACACTACCCTCCAACCTATTCCACCGGATTATCGAATAACAGTCCTCCAATGTTCGCTCGTTCAATGAATTACATTGATACCAACTGGACATCAATAATCACACATGGAACATTAGGATTTTTTACAGTTCGTGTGGGTGAATAGTTGTAAGAAATTACCGCATCTAGAATTATATATTCGGATAGTTGGAAATGTTAATATTTGAAGTTTTAGGAATGAAGAATATTGAATTAATGAAATATCTCGGCTGTTTCAGCGCCAGAGTTGACGATAACCGATGACTCCGGGAGATTGGTGTCGAAAGAGAGACACCTTAAGGCAGGAAGCGCTCTTAAACTGAGGTGCGAGGCGAGGGACGTCATCGAGGCACTCGAGGAATCCGTCATTTGGACTCGGGGTGACGAGACGCTGACGGAAGACGTCAGGTACTTTCATTTTAATTGCTACATTCCCATCACTCGAAAGAATGACAGTCTTTCAATTAGATAAATTGAACTACGTCATTTTATCGCCCTCAGTGAGAACCGAACGATCGAAACATTGGGGGATAAAGAAGTCCTTGTAATCATCAGCACTCTGACGGTGGAAAGAGCGACGCCCAGACACGCCGGTAATTATAGTTGCGTCGTGCCTGGCAAAGCAAAGACCAGCATAGCTGTCCACGTGCTGAACGGTAAGTCTTTACTTATAAATCAATTATTTCTGCAAAAGGATTGTACATTGATAGAAATTACACGAGATATTTTTATAACAGACTCGAAATTATTTGGAATAGTTCATTTTTCGTCTAGAATATTTCACTGTGAGAACTTTGTCTTAAGACGTCTTAAATGGTCTGTGGTTTGGCGCCAAAGGGACGCCAGTGAAGCAGAGTCAGTTAAGATAATTAACATCGCCCCAATGGTACACTTAATTCGAAAGAAATCTGGCGAGGGGAGCGATGGACTCCGATCGGAAATCACTTATCCACGGTATAACGAATCGGAAATAAATGGCTATGGGAATAGGGAGGGTGGAACTCCGAGAAGTTGTAGCGTGTCAGGCCTCGAGAGAAAAGGATCGCGCAAGATGGGGAGGAATTCGCGTTACTTGCGATAATGCGATTAGCAGATGAATAACGAAAGGCAACCGAGCCTGATCGACTTCATTCTCGGGCGAATTGTCCGTGCAAGATCACCAATATCTTCCTGCCGTTTCACAGTCCGCTTGATTACACGCCACTGCTTTTACTCCAACTACTTCGACGCTAATCAAATTTCATTCTAACTGGGAACTCCATTTACATACTCCGTTCCCGCAGACGAAAAAGGTACGAGCTGTCCGCTGGGCGAATTGGTTCAAATCGTTCTTTGTCTGACTGCTGATTTAAAGTCGCATTAGAAAACTGATTCGAGTTACCAATTTGATCCTCCAAAGGGGATTAAAAAAGGGATGCCGTTATCATACTAGGAGAAGGTTCAAAGAGTCAAAGACTCTTTGATCTGTTGCTGACAAAAGAATATGAAAAGGTCAGGGTATGAAGAATTAAAGTAGTCAAAGTCAAAGTTTGGAATACTAGAGTGACGCGTGTAAGCGGGTTCCCATGTTATTAATAAAAGAAAGAGTTGAGCGTGGCTGGAACATCAAGCTAACACAATTTTTATGTCGCCCGGCCGACGTGCACATACATGCACGATATGGCAGCTATGACGTTAGCAGGCCAACAGCCGTCGCACATTTCATGAAAATGGAAATGCCAACCTATACTCTAATGGGACGCCAGCATGAACCTGCGCGTCCAGCGAGGCAGGCAGGTTTGCTTCGTCGCATGCTTTTTCCTTCTTCTCGCTTGCCATCTGCGCCTAACGCTCTTTTTATAGAGCTTTTTATGGTGCGCCTGTTGCAATTATACTTGCCTTCGCCGATCGATCGTACTCAATGCTGTCGTGTGTCGGACATTTTCGCGAAAGCCTTGCAGAAAATGGCCTGGCTAAATTACGATATCTTTATTGCACTGTGCTTAAAATGCACGTACCTCTGGAATCACCTACTCCTTTGTCGGAGTAGGGGGGGGGAGGAAACTTGAGATATAAAATGTATAATCGATAATCGAGGGATAAGAGAGAAGATAAGAGGATTGGCGTTACTTAAAATCGAGCGCCTTCACGTAGAGTGAAACAATCGACTAGTTGGGACTCGTTAGAGCGCAACAAGACGGCCAGGGTGTAAAAGGCGTTCCAGAACGAAAGGAGATTCGCTTTAATTGGCAGGAGGACGTCCCGCGAGGGAATTCGGCCTCTCGAAGCGCCTTAACGACCTAACTCAAACATCGTGGGAGTTGATTAGCGTCGTGGCATCCGGCGTTGGCTGGTATTTTAATTGATTCCGGCTAACCTTCGAGCCTGACTTCCCCGGCCACCGTAATCTCAAGCCGAAGGGAAAAAGACAAATTACTGGATTACTGGGTCAGCAATCGTCCCGCCGGCAGCTCTCTCTCTCTCTCTTTCTCTCTGCTTTTCTTCGAGCGCGATTTTTATCGTAAATCAATATCGAATTCTCCGTCTTTCTATGGCGTCGAGAAGGTAACGAGTTTTGGTTCCAGCTCCACCGGTATTACTAGCTTAAAACTTCAATTTGCGAGATACTAGTTGAACTCTCCTTCAGACTTCCCTTGACGAGAGTTCTCCATTTTTTCCCTTGATTACCTTTGATTTCGTTCGTCTAATATCTAATCAAGCCGAACCAATCATTACTCAATACCTGGAGTTGCTCGGATACAATTTTAAATTCTCTCGCACAACCATTTTCAGTGGGTTGCGTGAAATATTTTGGGCCAAGTATTTCTTTATTCATGCATCGTCGATTAAAATTAACGACACATGCATGACACCTTTTAAGATGAGAGGGTAGGGAAGGGAAGGGAAGATTGAAGCGTAAGAATATCACACGCTTGATGAAAGATCAGTTTGGTGCGCTCCCCTTTAAAGGGGGAGTCTACTCTTTTCCACTCGAGTCCCCTTTCCCTCTCCTTCATTCCGCAATCAGTCGTCGGGGCGTCCTTGGCAGGAGAAGGCAGGCAGGCAGCACCAGCAGCAGTCTTAATGATTGCGAGATCCCTCGATCAGTCGGGCACCACCAATTCCTTTCCAGCGAGTTGGCGTCACTTCGTTCGAGGACTTTTTAATCTTCATCGGAGCCCGGAAGACGACGCGGCTTCCTTTGACCATCAAGCACTTCTCCTCCTCGGAAGAAGGCTTGGCAGCGACCTAATTCACCTGGTTACAAGAGATTCGACGTTGCAATTTGGAGACAGTCTGTCAGAGCCGATCGAGCGCGTCCTGCTCCAACTAATTGGTGGCAGTGGCGGTGGTGGTGGTGG
This sequence comes from Ectemnius continuus, assembly GCA_910591665.1. NCBI lineage: Eukaryota > Metazoa > Arthropoda > Insecta > Hymenoptera > Crabronidae > Ectemnius > Ectemnius continuus. The sequence goes on from OU342866.1 coordinate 2,777,300, forward strand.
TAGTGGTGGTGGTGGTGGCGCCCTGCCACCGCCACTTCTTCCCCAACAGTGAACCGTCATTTAAATGGGATTGACCCACTGACGGCGACGGCGGCGCCCCGGCTAACTGAATTATGCGCCGGGCGGCAAATTCCCTTTTATGCCAGAATAAACACGGCCAGCCACTGACACGGAACTGATCAAGTTTCCTTGAAAACAGACTGACCATGCTGGCCGAGCAGTTAAGTTCAATGGCTATTACAGGTTGATCAATGGATGGAGCGAATCAGTCAACAGTATATTCGCAACTGGCTGAGCCCCTTCTGCCCTGTTACTTCGATTCATGCCTGCTCCACCCATTTACTATCCTTCGCTCCTCCGAGCAACCACCCACCTCCCTCTCACGTATATATATATACACATATACACGGAGCCTTCCACTCTGGGAAGAGCACGTACCAGCACTTCCTATTGGGTACTTCCTGTCCCTGCGCGAGCTCAGAGCCCGGAATTCCAATTGTCGGATCCTGCTACGCGGTTTACACTGTCCGCAGCCCTTTGAATTAGTTTTTCCACTACCCCAGCAGCCTTCCCTCTCACTTCAATCCCCCCCCCCCCCCCCTCACAACTGGACTTAACCGATGCCAGGAACTAAACAGGGTGTTAGTGTTAATGGTTTCGAGTGGTTTTGGCTTTGTCTGTATGTTGTCAAGTATCCTTGTAATCCCTCGGTGGTACACTCGTTGTTTTTAATGTTGTTTCTTTTGTCTTTAGTGAAGAAAATATTAAAATCAATGGTAGTAATTTTTTTTTAATATTAATAATAACTGATTGAGTTGAAATTTCGTTTTGGAAAGTGTTTGATAATAAATCGAGGCATGTGAGAAATAATGAATGGTCGGCGCAAACGAGTGTAGTAAAGAATTGAAAAATTCCAAGGGCAGTACATGAGATTGTAAGTGTGTGTGGGGGGTGAGGAGTGAGAAAGGAATGGAGAGGGAGGAATTGACAAATTCCCGAGTGGAGCTGGCCACTGGCCAGGAGCACGTTTTCTATCAAAGTCTCAGGGCGTTCCACCGATTGCTGCACTGTGATCCCGGAGATCGATATCTGAACAAGTTCCTCTCGACATGGCTTCACTCAGCCGCCTGTAATTTATCTTTAATATGTACAAGCTTCAACGCGCCCAGCCGACCTTTCACGCCAACAAGTGGAATTAAAAAGGCATCGGAACGCAAGCGGCGAAGTAAACATCAACAGTATTAAAATATTACCAATAGAATTCCAAATAAAATCGGGCGAAAAAAAGGAGAATGGCGAATTAAACTTTACGCTTGAAGATTATTACAATGTTACGGGCGAATTTAAAATGCGATAGCGTTGAAATGGAATTGTGTTTAAAAATAACGGAAACATTGCGGACGAAAGAGCATTACAATGTTACGAGCTGTGTGGTGCCGTTATTAAATTTCATGGCAAACGAAATCAGGAAGGGGGAAGGGCGGCGAGATGGCAAACAGGAATGTTTACGCTCAATTTCATCTCCGCGATGACACAACAGAGTTGTTTACGTAAAACCTAATTCGCTTCCTTTTTAGATAAAGCTATTTATGTAACTGGACGGGGTCTTACCGCGAGATTTTCTCGTTCTCGGAGCTGAATTCTGAAGGAAGTCAATCTCAATCGGATCTAATCTTCTAGGATAAATTCCTCAATGTAGGAAGTGTGGGCGAGAATATGCAGGAATAGGTGTATGGTATATGCGAGGTCACCGCTAGACCTCTCGAGCAGTCGATCGCGCAAAAAGGCACATTTATCCACCGAGGAGGAAGTATACGTCGACGACATTTGACATTTATCCGATATCCCGACAAAGATAACTTGAGCTAGTAGCATATCCGTTCTCGCACCAATGGCTTTTCTAGAGTAAAACTAACCGAAACGCGTCACCGGCGCTCGTGATTGCATTGTATTCCCTTTGCGGTTTTTCTATCATAGAACCACTTCGTTCAATAACATTCCAGCCAGAATACACAACGCTATTTATGTATTTCTTACTCGTCGATTCTTCAATCTGATTGATTTCGATTCGTACAATTTTACTTCGAATCCAGTACACTCGCACTATTGAATTTAAATTAATTTGGTGTCTCTTGGAGAATCGTTGTAATTTTTCTTGAAAAATGTGTATCAGGTAGAATGAAATTAATTAGAAACTCGAGTCAGTGGAAGAAGGAACAAGCTGCTTGTGCAGAGTTAACGGGAAGTCGTAAGACATCGTTAGACATGTCGGGTGCGCGTGGAATTCGGTGAAAGCGTGTGCGCGCAAACGAAATACGCAGAGCTTCAGAGAAGACGGAAGCAAAGGGATTTATTGCATAAGACTCGACGACGTGGACAACATATTTACGTTGCGCGATAACTCAGAACGCTCGTATTTCTCGTTCCTACGTGAGACTGGCAAAATGGAGTTATGCGTCAGCGGCCATGTTGGAGCCAATAAAGTTCTCCGACTCCAATCTTACTCCTGAATTATTACGAAAAAGCAAAGGCTCTATTACAAACTCGACTGTTAAATAAACCGTCTTTAAAAAAGTTAATAAATCAATAATTAACTTCTTTCCAACTGCACTTGATCTTTTCCTCGAACGAAGTAGCTCGTCTCTTTACTTCTTTCCCTTGATTTCATGATACCTTAATGGAAGATGTCCTCAAATACGTTGATTTACACAATGTTACTCAACGGCATTCCGCTCGAGCAAAGAGAGGAAAATAAAAGTAGAAAAGAAAGCAGTGGAGTTCTCGCTGGTTAGTTCCTTACTTGAAAAATGAAAAGAAGTTATCTCGATGTTCTCACAACGATAAATTACTGAGCAGTACAAAACGAACTCTGCTTTATTTTTTCAATGCGTCATTCATGCGCAATTAAAATTCTTAATCCAAGAAGACAAACACAAATGACGCGGAGTAGAAAATATAGAGGAGGAAGGAAGGCGGATTGCAACACTCCGAAATGCGAGGACATCCATCGACGTAATCCCGCATAAAAGCGAATCCGGGGGGATGCGAATATGCACGCAAGGTTTCATCGCTCGTCGGCGTAAGAGCGTGGATGGAGTCATTAATAAGGGCTGCCAAATTTCGTGAAAGCCCGAAGCCTCGAACTATTATCTGGGAAAGGTAACTCGGCCGAGGAGCGATTAAACGGGCGCCGCCAAAATTCGTCAGGCTGCGGAGGCTTGCGTCTGACAGAAAACCTATATATACGGAACAACCATTAATGAAATGACAAATGTGTTCTTGTCGGCGGCATCCTTGCACGCGTATATCCAACCGACTGCTCCACTCTCCCTCCCTCTCTCTTTCTCCCTCTCTCTGCACCGCTCGCACAAATAAAAGCTTTTCCCGCCATGATTTACGGCGCGTGGCAAGGCAACTCGTCGGAAAGATGATTCGCGAGTGGTAGCATCATTGCACGACTGTTTTTAAGGAAGCTACTTGTTCGTGACTCGAGGTTTACAGTGATTTAAGAGTAAAGGACTTCTGTATTGTGTTTGTAAACATCGTACGAATAATTGGAATTTTTTTTTCCACGGGTAAGAATAAATTTCCAGGTTTTAGGGTAATTAAATTCGAAGTCTGGTTTTAAAAAGGAGACTATCGATTGGAAAGGGCTTTTCTTTGACTTGCGATGGATAAATAAACGCTTGGTTGATATAGTATGTTAATGGGGAAGTCAATGGCGAAGGGATCTCGGACTGTTTAGTTAGGGAACCCTCGGCGTGCTCCGTGGCACTTAGTGTTTTTAAGAATTTATGTGGGTCAGAAGTCTGTTTGGCTGGACCCCACCTCAGCCAGTTTTTCTTCCACTTCTTTCGAACCCTTTTGGATTTCTTTCGAGTAAGGTCGAGACTCCCTCGGCGATCATTGCTTTCCGTTACTGACAGACACAAGTAACACAGCATATATCTTGCATGAAAAGCAAAACTCCCCCTCAAGACTCACTCTATTGAAGAAGAATGAAAATAAACTTCCACGGGAATGACTCACTCGCCCTTGAATCAGTAATGATTTCTTGCTAGGCACAGAAACTGCGGATGAATTTTAAATTATTTTTCCCGCCATTCACCTACTGTTAATTAAAAGTATTTCAAAATTTTTCAACATTGCGAAACATTCTGTCAGCTGATAATTAGCAGGCTAACAAGATAAACTTTTACAGGAATCAGCAAATGTCAAAATAGAATGAATGACTATTGTATTACTAACGTATTATATTCGCTTTGGTTTCAGGAGAACTGCCGGCAGCAGTGCACGATGTCAATGGGGTCTCGCGAGCATTCCTCAACCTCTGGCTCATTCATTTGACTATGAGCTACGTCTTCTCCAGATGACATTACTAAGGTGGGCAATTTTCATCGTGTTCCAAATTACACTATCACCGTCAAACTAACTCTGAGAGTACTTTCAATTGTTGCGTATTGGCAAGTGTATTAAACGGACGGAGCATAACACCGCACACCAACAGAAATTGGAGCTCCAGCATTGCGTGACAATACACTCGGAATATGACACAGTCGTCATTCAGGCGGAAAACACTGCGTAAATCCAAACAAACCGGCACGTTCGTAACTCAAGCTTTTATCGGCGGGCACGGCCTATTGCGAAGATATAATTTCAAGCTAGTGCCGGGGAAGGGAGGGCGAGAGAGAGGGGGAAGGGCCGTTCGAAGCTTCCTGCGGAAACGATAGCTTACGCGATGCTGTTTGTATCGCGGTATCCTGCCTTCCGCGTGTTCATTATCAGTCACCATAGATCACCCTCTCTGAGAGCTGCTTTGACAGAGGGAGAGAGAGAGAGAGTGTGTGTGTGCGAGCCTCGTGAAACACCGGCAAACCTATCCCAATGATCCTAGCCTATCACCCTATCACGCTCGGTGCACATGTGCCCGTCGCCGGTTTCATTCGCTCCCTCCAATCGACATTATCCAGATGCTACTGCCCCTCAAATCGGTATTGCTCCTCGGGAAAAGAACTACTTTATGGTGGAACACTAAATTCTTGCACTGACCGATTGCGCGATTTAAATAATGGATATTTCGATGGAATATTAGTTGGAATATCAGAAAATTATAAGTTCTACTGATAAATTTAATGGTTTATAATATTATATTGTAAATTCTTCTAGGGTCCGCGTATTATTGGAGGATTGTTCGTGTTTGTCAATGGAATTAAGGTCACTGGGGTACATTCTTCCTTCCTTTCTCACTTTAAGGTCGACTCTGTTTTTTTAGGACTATCCAACCTGCTCAGGACATATACACTCTAGGCGTGAGCTCAGGATTACAAGGACATTTTCATCCATCCCGTGCGGTATTTGCGATATGAATTTCACTCGTGTGTAGCTCCCAATTTTTCCTGGGAATAAAACCCGAATTCCGAAAACACCCAGTCATTTCATTGGAACAACTGTAACATGTCACGGCGACATGTCGCAGATCCGCGAAGTGGGAGTATTTGATCCAATTGTACAAATCCTGTTCCGACCTTTGACATATTGAATGGATCTGTTCGCTCTTTTTATTTTTTTTTTCGGGAACAGCTTGTGAATTGGGATTTATTTGTAACCCGAGTGATACAGGCAAATTGACGGGTCTCTTAAAATAATGTGAGAACGTCCGAGCATATACTGCTGCCATTGACATATGAATAATTATGGAATTACACTAGGAGGTAAAGTAATGAAGCTTAATGCCCAGAGAGACAGGACGCGCAATGTCTGTCCTACGTAAACTGCAATTGGTCCTGTCAAGCACTGGACGTGGTAGGAAATTGGGAAGTTAAAATAAATTTGACACACTTTCGCGCGAACGAGAACCAATTTGATGTGTGAATGACTGAATTGAAATGAAAAGCAATTTCCTACGGCATTGAAGGAAGAGGGTTGTACGGGCAAACCCATTTCCCCAAATCTGGACGTATCGCAATTATTAATTGGGTCGATATTCATACCAGGAGTACCTTCGTCGCAGCAGCGTTAATGACTAGCGAAGGACACTCCAAGATAAAATGGGACGTGTCTTGAACGGAACAAATGTGTCAAATTAGTTCTTGCTAAAGCTCCGAAAACAGTTATCGAGAACTGGGTGGTCCTTTAAGTATTAATAACGCGCGCGCTCGCCAATAAAGTAACCGGGCAGGTGGAGAATCGAGTTGGTGTCGAATAAAAAAAGAAAACAGAGCTAATAATAATAGGCGGGTTTGCCGTTGGGTCGGCGGCATCTAGAATGGAGATCGCTGACTCGGAAATACAGGCCTTTTTCCCCGGATATGCCCGAGCGAAGCTTATATTCCTTCTATCCGATTGCAAAAAGGAAATTGCGGATGCACATGTACATACATTACGCCGGCCACGCCACTATCAGCTGCCGCTTAACCGCCCGGCGAATTTCTATCTGCGGACATACAATATTTTGTTGCGCCGCAAATCGATTGGCCAGCGGCGGACAACAAATTTTTTAATTCAATCCGAGAACCGGCGTGCCGTGATAGAAATATCAGTGGAAATGTAAAGCGGCTCGGCCGAGAGCCAATATTGAACTCATACCTCTTGCCTGGTATTAAGCCCACCGCTTTATAATTGATCACCCGCTCCAATTTCAATGTATAAGAGTTCCCTATACATATATATATATATATATCTATAGATATATTCTATGCACTTACCTTCACATCTCTTTTCTGGAGCTCGTGGAATATCATGGAATAGTCATTGCTTTAACTCTGCAGCCCAAATCCTAGAACAAAGAATACACATATATTTTTTAATACCTTCCCGAGTCTTTCACGGGCTTTTCTATAGTTAAAATTATGATTTAATTACAAATTTGCGAGCGACAATAAGCCGGATTATCCGGCAGCTTAATTCTAGGCTATGATTTAATTTAACAATATCCACAATGATTTCGGCCTATTGTTGCGCGGCGCTCGCTTCATTAACAGCGTTAGCGATAATCCGTTACAAGCTTGCAGCGTACAAGTGACCACTTTGGCTGTGTGTCAATCGATCACCCAGCCGATTATCTTAAACGTTCATGGACTAGGCTACAATGCCGCCTGTCAATCAAAAGGCAGAATTAGACATTGTCGCGTGCATCGTGTGACAAGCTCAGGCATCGCCAGCGCACAATCATCAATTCAAATCGATCACCCTCGAACCCTTGTTCTCCATGATACATAACACCAATGTTCCTCTCACTTACATCCGAGAAGTATCAAGTGCCATCAAGTTCCCTCGCTCCCAAATCATTCTCCAAATCTCGAGTTATCCTAAGCGGTTCCTGCATTAATTATTACTTTGAAAGCAATGAAATTCAATGGATAATTTTAACACACTTAATTTTTTTTTGAAACTGTAATTATTTATCTTGAATTATTATGTAAAGAAATAGGCGGTTGTCGGAATCTGTTGCAGGTTGTCGCCGCTGAAGCGCCAGTCGGTCCACGGGCAAATACAATGTCAGAGGTGTGATGGCTAGGAATGCCTGGCTGCCCGAAAGGATGATCATTGGGTGGGGCAATAATGATCGCGTCATCAAAATACGTGCAAGCAAGAATCACCCAAGTTCCACCACTACTTCCACCCGATCGTGCATAAATGCGATAGTCTTCAAACTGAATCGGAAGTGGTCCACGCACCGCGCAAAATTGCTGCCCTCTCCCAAACCGAGAGGATATTGAGCGCTGTGTTGCTGGGACCCACAAACTACAAACTAGTCCCGAGTGTCAAGATCATCGTTGACCGGTTTCCGTGTTCCACGTGTCCCTGGGATTTCAATAATATGTCTCTACAAATGTGAAATATCGATCAATTGTCCCCGGAATATTGATTATGAATTAATACTGCTATGTTGAATGATCTGAATTAATTTCATTTTTAATACAAGGCCTAATAATAAGGAAACGTTCAAAAAACAGAAGTTATTTTACAAACTTTACATTAACGGCACGCGAAAATTCTTACGCCTACATCGAGCACGAAAATATAAGTAAATTATTGATATTCAAGGGACAAGATCGATATTTCTACATTGGTACGGATATGTTCTTGAGTCCAGAAGTGTTGAGTCTTCTTTACGTGACTTGCTCCCGCGAAACTGACGTTGAAACAGTAAGTACTTAAATCGGTTTCGCCAGTACAGTATTCCGGAGCGATGTCTGGAGAGATCGTCCGGGTGTGAGTGAAGGGTTCGACCTTTTCCTGAACGAGGGGGTCACCGTTACAAAGTGGGCCATTATTGTACAGTGTCTAGGATAGGTACACAACGATTACGAACGCTCTAGTGTACGTCGTTTCTATCGAATTAAGAGCCTAAACTAACGTCGTTTCCTTTCCGCCGTTTCTTCGGGGATTGGCCGAGTTTTTACATTAGCGGCGATTGAACGCAGATCGTTTGTTGTTCTCTGCCGGCATCGAACTGCGCGGGCCTCACGTTGCGTCATATGTAGCACGAAATGAAGGGTGAGCGGAAATAGGACTGCAATGGTATGGTGATGTATGATAAGTATCGATATGTCGTTCCTTAAATAGAAGAAATATAGGCAAAGGAAAAATCAATTCGTTCAAGATCAAATCTGATCGTTATATGTATCGAATAAATCGTACAATTGTCAATTTAAGATCCAGCGAATAAAATTTTGTCGATCTTGACTGATTTTTATACTAATTTTACTTTATATCCTATTTTCACTTTTGGGGCAGGGTTGGAATTAATGGTAGAATTGCTATTTAGGGGACGCTGCATCGATCTTCACTGTATGTCGATATATCGTTATACTAATCAGAGAAGATTAAAGTTCTCTTTAAGTCTGAGCCGAAGACATCCAGGTAGCGGTTGCGTGTTCAGCGCAATTTAACCGAACGTCGCTCGTTTCTCCTCGATTTTGGCGGGAAAGCTAGTTGCGGAGTAAACGACTGGTAGTCTTGAACGGAACAACGAAGCGGAGGGGAGTAGTTTGGCTGTAAACCTGACCCTACAAAACAGAGATATAGAAGGAGCTGAGTGCTCGCCGTAAACATTCATATGAGACACTGCCGGATCCTCTTCAGTGTGGATTAGCTTGTTCCGTATAATTGAAACATGCATTTCCCCAGTGACATGATCTTTGACTGTTGCTCGAAATCCACCAGTTTATTCCACACAGCAATGCCAAACTCCCTGTCGAATACTGAATTGGTAGGAGAGTGTCTTCGATTTTTTTCGAATTCGTACTGTTATTGTAATATTGACTAACTTTCGAATTCAATATATTGGTAATAGCGAAGAGCAGGCCAGTCGGTCGTCCTTCATTTTTCGACTGACTTTTCGATTAACTTTTCGATTAACTTTTCAAAGCTCGTACGACAAGTTCGCTATATTGTCGTTGGATTCAATAGTAACTTGATTATACGTTGGCCATTTTCATTCTGTTCCTTGTAGAACGTTGGGCTGTTAGGATATCGCCTGGGTTTTTTTTTTTTCATTGGTGTTTCTAAACAGAAGACAGGCGGGTGGGCAGGCAGGCAGGCAGGCAGGGGCTGAGCCGTTGCCAAGGCAGAAGAATAACATGGCCAAATCGAACAGTCCTAAAACAACTGTTTCGCAGCACGCGACCGAAAAATGCCAGCTGGCAAGAAACAACTGCCATTTTCACCAGCGTTCCTAAACATTTCTCAACTAATCCGGATCAGTCGATCGGAGCAGACAAACTAGCTCAAAGTCGATCATTCATATCCTGATCTTCGAGCCGTACTAGTTCAACATCTTAGAGGGTTGATGTTGTGAATGTTGTCCAGACAGTGCAAATGATCTCTAAAGGGACACTTGCCAATGTTTATTTACACCGCACTGGCCTCTTCCGTAACTGGGTCTAGTGTTGCTAAGTCTAGCTCGCGCGTTGGAGCATTAATTGGCGAACTAGTTGTATGCCCAGCCGGCCAACCGATCGAAACTTCTCACGAGTAAGTCGAACCGAAATCCTATCCTTCGATAGGTCAAAGGAATAATTAAATAATTAAGGCGCACGGGTTCTAGCCCGCATTAGAACTGGCTGCAGCCTTCGTAATTGTCGAACTTTGAACTCCACCCCTCCACAATTCCAATTCCTCTTCCCAATCTCTCTCTCTCTCTCTCTCTCTTACTCTCATTGCTATTTGCGCCCCACCCCCCACTCGGAGGTAAGGCGGGGATTTTTTTCCAGGTGAGCTAGCGAATCCTGGCAAAGGGATTTCAGCAGGAGAAGGTTTAGGATTCCCTGATCCTCGCAAAATGTGATGTGTGCAAACGTATCAATGAAACGCGCGACGTGCGTCTAAGGGATGTTTTAATCGAGCGTACTTTGCGATATAAATATTATAAATAGGGCCGATCAATCACGATAAGATATATTTTTATATGTAAATATGGCGTTCCTTCTTGTTATCTTATTAATATCGTGGCGAAGAGAGCGGCACTGGATCGAGAACGGCGGAGGCCACACCATGGATTTATGGTTTATCGAGGAGAAAGCATCTTTTCAGCGGGAACGAAAACACTCGGCGAGAGCGGACCGCTTTATACCATGAATTTTTCATAGGACAGAGAGGGAAGCAGGTAAGGAGCAACAGCACTTTAAAGCCAGCTACCGAAAACTATTTCGAAATTTCTCCGCTACGCTACTCTCCGCTGCCACGCGCGCGAGATGCGACAGATCTATTGCATCATTTATTTTCAACTTTCCTGTTGACTCTCCGAAATTTGCCCATCACTATAATGATACATTCCGGCGCAATTTGATTTCCTCTCGCTTCCTCTCTACACAGTAGTTCTCACATCCATTATCATATTGATCCTATTAAATCTATTATGATTAATGATATAACACTGCCAGAGCAATAAGTTCGATATTTCCATCGATCTTCACATCCTCTATCAGTTTAATGGATCCTGGCTTCTATTGCCACAAATCATTCAATCATTCATTATTCGACATACTCTTTTTGATCTGTTTGAAAATAGTTGTACAATCAGAAAGGGAATCTTTTTTCATTCGTTGCGCCATGTAGCGAAGAAAATTGTTAAAGTTTCGCTGCAGGCTGCGGGCGAAATGTAATTAAAACGTGGAATAACAGGAGGGGTGTGTGCGGGCTACCGAAAGCTTGGATGGGAAGGTAGGCAAAGCGATTAAAGACTGTCACCGGCGCAACGTGCGACAAGTACTAAATCATCGGATTGACAGCCGCGCGGACATACATCACTCCGAATCGAACGGCAATCCTCGCGCAGCACATGTAACGCAAACCGAACGAACCACTCTGTCCCAATGTGTCTCCTCACTCCTCGCACCATTCGACCAATCCCGATAGAGAGCGTTAAAAGAATTGCGCGACTTTAGCTCGGCTTCGTCAACTTTTCCGCAACATTATTATTACAACGCTTAATGCCGAAGCCAGTGAAATTTCAGGTGTTGTTTAAAAGTTTCCTTTGAATTCTGAGTGCACTTTAACCAACGGCGTTTGATCCATGCACCGAAATCCGTTGTTAGATGTACTTGTCTGAGCCTCTCAGTGTTCCTGGCTTGAATTAATGACAGAGGAGAAGGTTTCTACCCCGCGGATGAAGCAGCCTTTCCCCACGAACCATGAGCAAGCAACATACTGATGATTACACCGCTTCGCTTTCATGAAACTAGCTCCCATAATACACTTATTCCCAGGTACAAGCATACCCTGCGGAGAACTGCTGCATCTTTAAGGATGCAAAGCATGGTCGGGGCCGCGCAACTCTGCCAGAGAATTAAGAACGCGCGTGATTGCAAAACTTGAGATAATGCAGACGCCAAAGTTGCACAACTCGAAGAACTGATGTCAGATAACTTTCTTTATTGTTCGTGCAATCATTTGCAGAGCATGAAAAATTCACAACATACGATCCGTCACTCATTACTGTTCATCATGACTGATTTTACATGCGTAGCCCATTTGTATCATCGGATTACAATTATCAATTTGAAATCGGCCAAGAATTTACGTTAATGACTGCATCATTACTAAAATTAATTATACGAATGCGTTATCGTATTACTTTGTTTTAATATTGCTTTCGGAAATTCTCAAAAAACTAATAAATGTCGGTTATCGGAAATGAAGGAGAACTCGTGAGAAACATGACACGGCACGTTGCTCCTACCTGTCGTACGAGACAAGGAAACTACCATTATTAATTAGACGTAAGTTGTATAGCTGTTTATATATAAAAAAAATCGTACTACGAATTACCTACGTTAAGATAACTAGTACTTTAAAGTCCCTCGCACTTACGACGTCGTCACCGCTGTAAAAACAAACTTACGAGTCGGAATAATAAAGGAGTGACGCGCATTCTCTTGCGTCGACTAATCGCATGTACGAAACCTAGTCGGCCAAGGGATTGAATGCCTCCACTACCAAGCTGTATATGTAAAGCAATTGTGAGTTATTAAATAAACCATTTGAAAGCACAGTAGCCGCCTGTCATTGTCATTGACCTCCAATTACAAGGACCTTTCCACTCTCCACCGTTTTCATTAAATACACTAATTATTTTCAGGCTTTTTACCCTGTGCAATTGTTCTCCAATAAACTTTGCTGCACAGTGCCGGGTGTCAGTGTCACGCACGCGTTACCACGTGATGACAAGAGTGACGCGTGTTATAATAAAGGAGGACTGTGTTCGCGAGGCTAAATGACAACAAATAATACATTGTACTGATATTAATCTCCGGAGAGTGGAGAGCGAACTGGAAGAATTGAGTAAGTAGAGTGGAAAATGGATTACAAGCGAGCTAATTTTAAGCATGTCTGAGTAAGGCAGGCAGTCGCGTCTGGCAATGTCGGTGCGGAAGTGAGTGGCATCGGTCTCGATGAGGCCGCACACATTCAACGCCAGGCAGCCAGCACACTCTGCAAACTGCTGCACTGGCGAGTGGACGAGGAACGATAAATATTCCCTTGCTAAATACTGCTTAATGAATGAAATGAGAAAGTGCCCGGAAGCCCACCTGCTCTTCGCAGTGCTGCTTGGGTCATTCGATCCGAGTCTCCTTCTGTTTCTCATTCTTGCGAATCAATAAAACTACCCCCTTGCAACTTTCCATCACTCCAATCGCTCGAATATTATAACTCTATAAAATCTACACTATTATATCTTCACTTCAATAAATCGTTACAATGCCAGGACTCGGAATTAAGAGGGAAATAATGTTTCGCGATGGGATTTCATCTCGCTCGAGTACGGATGATAAATCCGGCGAGTCCGCCTGGCGGAAATCTTCGGTGGGTGCTGGGTGGAAAAATTTCGAGGTTCGTAAGCAAGCACAAAGCTCTGGCGGGGGGTGGGGTTGGATTTCTCGCGTGAACTCCCACGATATCCAAGCACAATACCATCGGCATATTAAACCTGCATAAAGCGAGTAAGCTGAATCTAAATACATTCCGGCCGCCGGGCATTGTTGGGATGCTGTGAGTGCGCGGCGCCTCCTCACGCCGCCAGCAAGATTGTTCGCCGTCGCGACGCTCCTCACTACGAACCTGGCTCTGACACAGCAGCAGCAGCAGCCAACCCTCTCTGCCCTCGGATAAACTCCTTCTCTCACAGACATACTCACACAATGGAGACGAAATTTTTCAGGCTTCCACTCGGGCAAATTACTTTGCCGCGTGTGTGCTTATCTGATGACACGTGTGTGTCTGGATTTAGTGAGTACGATGACTGCTAGTGTGGGTCATCTTTCAAATGGCTCTGCTATGATAATGCCGCGGCGATAGTACGCGGCTCTGTCAGGCTTTTGTTCTTTATTTCCAACTGGTTGAAAAATCTGTCAAGAACGACTGCGAAACTACTGTTATATTGACTGACGGATGAGAAAAATCCAGAAAAACGTCCTATTTTTACGCTGCCTGACAACAGTATTCGCAGACCCAGTTTTTTCTCCCCGGGCATAAATTTGCCTAAAGAAGAGCTTTTCCAAGAACATTCATTCTAGAATAACTGGGATTTCGGTATCCACTGTATGTAAATGATCCGGGATTGAAGATTTGATAAGATAGTCGTATTGTGAGACAGTAGTAAATCTTAGAGAAGAAGTGTAGCCCCACTAACTATCTGGAAGGCGAATAGGGCTAATTACCGAGGCTCTTTTTTTACGCGCAGAACGGGAATTCGTTTTGCGTCAGAATGCCGGACAAGGCGAGAGCACTCGTCGTTAATTAAATACTCGTTTCAAGACTCGAGTTCGTAATGCTTATAATTTTATAAGTCTTGCTTAATTAAAAACTCCGGCTTAATTTGAAGAGTGTGGTGGATTGCCGGATTTTCAAGTAGTAGTTCATCGCAGATACACTGGCGGAGGGGCAAGGATGGGTGGATGGGGTGGGGAGGACATCTTAGTGCACGGTGGGAATACAGTGATAGAGGATTCGCCAGTTGAAATCAGGATACTCGGCATCGGTCGGGTTATCAGCATATCGCATGTATCAGTATTCCGCGTAATCCCGGTAATCCACGATTTTGCTCGATTAATTATACATTCAGGGCGCATCTCATGTATCAGAGATTTCATGCAGCCTCCGCTTTCCGAAAACCGGAACAGCCGAGTGCTTGCCGACTTTTCTCAATCTCGCCAGCCCTTATTCTCAAAACTCTATTCTTTGTGCATATACATTTAAATATAAACTAATTGAATTCATACGCAAACGTATTCGATATGTTAGTATCTGCGATACAAAAAATTCTAAGAACGATAGCGATCACATTTCGACCATCTTTTTGTATTCCACGTTATCTTAAATTAGAGAGAACGTTACCAATGCCATGTAGGACACAAAGGGCAAGAGGAAAAAGGGGTGCAAGTGGAACAAATGGCTGAGCATTCCGTGGCGGACTTTTTACCAGCGGATAGATCTCATTATTCCTCTTTCAGTGTAATGTACAACGTCATGAGTGACACAGGCGAATTTATGGCGACCACTTAGCGCACGAAATAAAGGACGTCGACTGACGTTTATATACGCTAGCGTGTCCGCCGCCCGAAATGTCGACCTTTTTTAACCGAACTCACCCGCCAACCACCAACCTATATCTCCGCCCCGCCTTTTAATAAATCTACTTAGATCCTCGCATTAATTGGCTACTGTCTTTCTCTCTCCGTTCGACAGTCAACCTTCTCCGATCATTAAACTCGATCCTTCTTAAATACATTAAACCTTTATCCACTCAATTCCACAGCTTCTTTCATTGAATCATAAGAGTTCGTTGAACCAGTTTGGAACAGCTGGTAGATCATAATTCCTACTTTCCACTAGTTTCCCACAACTCTAGGCAGGAGCAATATTAACGCAAGCCAAGTAACAATGCAAGAGGCCAGAAACTCGGGCACTTCTTAAGAAATAGCTGGCGTGCAACGTGCACTCGGTTATTGCATCCGGGCTAGAGGATGACTGGCTTTCAGCAAGGTAGCACTCGCCGGGCGAGGACTTGAAAAGTTTCAAGGGATCAAGAGTGGAATCTCGGGCTAGGTGGCTTTCGGTTCCGCTCCCTCTCTCTCACTCTCTTTTTCCCTTTCTCTCTCTCTTTCTCTCTCTGGTGATTCGGAGCCTCGCTCGACACCCGAGATAAACTGGCGATCGATGCGTCCCGAAGGATTTATGCCCAGGCAGCCCCTATCAGCTCAATGCCCGAATGCCTCTTTCCACTCTTGGTTCTGGCTTTTTTCGGCAGGCGGCCGCGCGTTGGCTGATGCGAGCATTTTGTCCGACGACCGCCTAGAAATCGATCCTGCTCCCCATCGATCCTCTGACACCCTCCCCACCCCTCCCCAGCGAACACGACCTTGTTGAGGTAGGCCGTCGTTGACACAGGACATCTACGTTCGTTTCCCTTCGTTTGGCCGACCTGTGCTCTCTGCACCGCTCCAACAGATTAAGTTTGTCCCTCGTTACCACACCTGCACACACTCCTACAAGCAAACTTTCCACCGGCAACCTCGATCCCCTGTCTTTTAGCTCTGACTATTGTCAGCTTGTAAGAGAGTTTCCTATTTCCGTGGGAAACTTGTCTTGGAAATAGCAAGTACTTTCATGTATATTACTGAATAATTATTAATATGTTTGATAATATGCGATAGGAGTTATTTTAGAATATAATTGATGCCCAGTGAAAGAATAAGAAGGCAGTGGATCCACGGAAGATTTTAATCACTGGAAAGTAGAAGGGCGCGTGGGAAATTCGTGCGAAAGTAATCAAGACGTTCTAGATTCGCGATTGAAATCACAGCCGATCGGCATTGGAGCATGAAATTCAATGAGGAGAGGAGAAGATACGGGGGAAATTTATTCAGCGCCTTTGGCGCCGAATAAAAGGCATAAAAAGTGCATCTTCCACTGTTTCCGGGGGGCGAGCGAGCTCTTCCTCTCAGCTGCTTGTACTTTTACGACTCGCCTCGGGCAAAAGCGTCACCGCGAAGTGCACTGAATAATCGGATAATCGAAGCCAATGTATCCCAGTATTCTTATGCTAATAATAAGTATGCAAGGTTTTGCACTTCAAGGGCACTTGCCGCCGTAAATTCTGACTGGAAGATAAAACCATGGAAATCTTTATGATACTCACTAACTCTTCTCTAAACAGAAAATATTCCCAAGCTCGCGATATATTTCCTTGATACAATGATATAAATGAAACATTGTAACGGAACACTTAGAAATGGTGGAGGAATGAATTATTCTTTATATGAAATGATTGCTGGCTCGCAGAGGAAATTCCAGCGGCTAGGACGGCCAATGTTTAACAAGGTAGTCCGTCAGTTCTGAGTCGGAGGGAGGCTAACATTTAACGTGGGCGGCGGCAGCAGTCCCAGGGTGGAGGTTTAACTCTATTTCCTCGTTAAATCAGTTGTCAAGGGCCGAAAGGAAGAAAAGCCCTTATCGGGGCTGGAGGGATGCCGCTCACGCTCCTCCGATTCCACAAAGTAAACCTGGAAAAGAACAAGGGCCATCGAGATAGGCGACGAGCGCCGCTGAGAAAACGTGAGTTCGTCAAACGAATCGATCGCCAGGGAGAATGAGAGAAGAAGAGGGAGGGAGAGAGGGAAAGCGGGAAAGCGCCAGGAGGATTTAGCGAGGCTTTAAAGGACGAATAAGCGCCTCTATCTTCCATTTCCCACTGCCACCCCCACCCCCTCTGCCAGCTACATATCTTCGCTTCACGTACGTGCCGCAGATGATGACAGTCATATCCCTGGCGGACGGGAAACTAGCTCGAATTATACTTATTATACAGACTCCACGAAGAAAGTTCTCCGGCTCTTTGCTCCCTTCTCATATCATATTTACTGTTGGCTGAATTTTAGAATCCGCTGGGGGAAAAGTCGGGCTCGGTTAACTATGACCGTAGTTGACTAACTGTTAAAATTTTCATAGCTCTCCCATTAATTCTTGCCTTTGAATTTGCGTAGTTTATACAGTGAAATATATCATTGGTGGGGTGGTCATTACGATCGGTAATTTTTAGTCCAGCCGAAATATGTCTCTGGTGTTGTTTGACATAATATTAACGGTGAAGCAGACTGTTTGCCGAATGTCCTCTCGAGTCATATCTGGCGATCCTTCTCATTGGCGGTGGCCTCGTCTCAAGAGGAGAGATTTCCTCTGGCGCTCTTATGAAAATATTATCAAATCGTGGCGCGCTCGCCTTTTTCATCTGCTGGCTGGCGCACCACTTCCACCATTCCAGTCGAGTGTCGTCGATAGTTGCCAATTTCCAATAGCTAGTGTTGCATTCCGCGAGGTTTTGAATGCTCCATCGAAATTAGTTGAGCTAGTATTAGCACTGGAAGCGATAGTTTTCTCTGCATCAATAATCGCTCCATTTCCCATTCGATTCAGCAGTAACAACTCCGTTCTCACATTCATTCACTCTTCGAAATAGTATCGTTTCTTTTGCTCTCGACACACATGGGCGGCGGGCGGCGGGCGGCGTACCTGTGTGTTTGTTTAGCGGTGTTTGTGCGCGCCTCCTCGAATCGCGTCCGACTGGCAGCGGACGACAACGCAAATCCATCAAAGTGCGCAAGCCGAACGGAATGAAAGGGTAAAGTAACTCGAAACTACCAATCTCCAGTAAGCGCTTAAACAGCTTTTTTCCCCCGGTAGCCGAGTAATGGATACTCGGAACGCTTTTTCCTTCGCACCCTTTCCCACTCTCCATGTCCATCGCTCTCTTCCTCTCGCTCACTGTCTCTCTGTCTCTCTGTCTGCCGGCAAACACAGCAAAAAATTGTTGTCGCAACGTGCCGGCAAAGGGAGTCTACTCTGTCTGGTCGTTTATGCGCCGAACTTGGTCTTGGTTTTTTCGAGGATTTGTATCGTCTCTGCAGAAAAAGCCTTGCCAACGCAGCAATCAAACTAACAGCACGCGATAGAACAGTTTTAAGTGAATCATCACTTTTTCAAAGCCATTTTCCCTCCAAAGACCCTCAAATCGCATGTTCAATTCGCCTTAAAGTGTTCGACCACCGCGAATGTTATTCTCACAACTTCCCCTTTAATTTCGATGGTCTAATCTCGTAAGACTTTTATGAAGCGATCTTTCCTATCTTTCGTAGACGCGACAAATTGAGCCTACTTGAAGAACTGGTGTGACAGACAGGCTAGATACGCGCCACCTCCCATTTACATGCACCGATGCACTACTCATAATAAAAGGTGCTGGAGCGCTCAAACACATGGTGAACATTATTCCAAGGACATCGCCGGCGATCTTTTAGAATCCCGAGGCATAAGCTGTTCCGCATTTCGCATCACGTTTTGACTTTTATCGACTTCCGTCGGATGACAACGCCGCCGGAAGGATCCGATCGGATCCGATCGGCATGGCGTGGATCGATCGAGGCCTGAATATCAAAGCACAAATGGCTGAGAGGTCGCAGCGAGAAGCACGAAACGTGATCGAGTGCGAAATTCCGGAGCTCCAGTGGTGAGGAAATGTGGCTGCTGCTGCTTCTCTGCTGTTCCTGTTCTCCTGTTCTCCTGACTGGCCAGGCTTGTGCAGCCCAAATTCCTCTTTCCATAAAGCGACTGATTTCCAGTCAGTCCGAGTAATTGGCCGCGAAACCTTGATACCTAGCAGAACGCCCTCCAATCGGTACGTCTGGAATTTTACTCCCGACACTGTTCTGCAATTTCCTTCCCCCTGTTTATATTCACCCAGCCGAACACACACATTTTACTTATTACTGCCATCATTCTCAAAGAAATGATGAATTAACTCCGCCGAATACCATTAAATTCTTTCAATGATAAAAGACCAGCGATATTAAAAATGAAATAAAAGCAAAAGGTAATAAAATAAAAGCAATTTCACTTTGAATTGTCGTATTCCCGAAATTAGTTTTAAAGCGGTTCTTTTATAGTCCTACGATCTGAGTTAGTTTTATCTGCGAGACTTTCCTAAGACAATTTTATCTACGATAGTTTTCTAAGACAGATTGGTATGGCTTTCATTGGTCGGCTCCATTTCCCGGATATTTCGGAAACGTCGTGCTCGGTAAAACTAAAGCTGCGGCGGCGGCGGCGACGGCAGCGGCATATGACACGAATGACATTCAGCGGCGTCACCGGCTCGCAGAAACGCCGAAGGCACGTGGCGTGGCACTTTTATTTTGCGGGCGATATGTGGGAAATGTATGTATGAAATATGCGCCCGATGGAGTCTGCGGTCTTTTATCCACGGGAACTTTGGAAATTTCCAAAGTTCTCGAGGTCGCTGGGAAACACGCAGCCCCGCCCCCCACCCCGCCCCTCTTTTATGGGCCGAGATCCGATTTCAAAGGGGGCCCAACTTCTTCTCGGAACGAACCTCCTCCACTGCCTTTCATCCCATTGCTAGGGAAATTGCGAAATGTATACCGCGCCACTTTATTCCCATGTTTCCTGCTCGCGTTTGCCGAAATCAAGAGGGACGAGCGGATTTCGGGCCGGCGTATGCTCGAGGCACCGCTCGAAGATATGGAACTCGGCTCAAGTAACCTAGATAATAAAGATACTGGAAATTGGAATAGGTTCACCTGAATAGATCTGAACCTATGTACAACACTATGTCGGCTACAAAACTATCTCGATAGCTTTTCAGATTGTATCTACTCCAACTCGAGTGGTTACAAATAAGAAGAACATTCCAATGACACTTGATTCGAATTTTTATCATTCCTACTATCCTTTTATTGCTTTCTTTAAAGAATCTCTGATACTAAAGCCAGAATTGTATCAAAAACACTCTCTTGAGCCCGCCAGATTAATTTTTCCCTCCAAATTAAGATGGTTTTTGCCATGTTTTTTTATCTTCCTGACCTTTCCCGGGGCTGAAACTTTGTAGAAAGTGTTTTTTTGCATCGAGGAGAAAGTAGAAAAAATTCCAGAGCCCTAGCTCAAAATTCATTTTTTCGCAAATTTTTTAAGGCATACCCCTTCAAAAATTTTCGATTTTTCGAAGGTTCTGGGACCGGGACGAACGCTTGATTTTTCGATTGTCCATGTCTCAAAACGGAAAAAAAACATAAATGTTGTGGGGGAAATGCCAGAATTCGACCTAAAACAGGTGGAAAACCGATCTGGAATATTTCATTTCAATGGTTTTTGCCATGTTTTTTTATCTTCCCGACCTTTCCCGGGGCTGAAACTTGGTGGGGAATGTTTTTTTGTATCGAGGAAAGTGTAGAAAAAATTCCAGGCCCCTAGCTCAAAATTCATTTTTTCGCAAATTTTTTAAGGCATACCCCTTCAAAAATTTTCGATTTTTCGAAGGTTCTGGGACCGGGACGAACGCTTGATTTTTCTATTGCTCGTGTCTCAAAACGGATAAAAAAACATCAATGTTGTGGGGGAAATGCCGGAATTCGACCTAAAACACATGGAAAACCGATCTGGAATATTTCGTTTTCACGGTTTTCCTCATGTTTTTTTATCTTCCCGACCTTTCCCCGGGCTGAAACTTTGTAGAAAGTGTTTTTTTGCATCAAGGAAAAAGTAGAAAAAATTCCAGAGCCCTAGCTCAAAATTCATTTTTTCGCAAATTTTTTAAGGCATACCCCTTCAAAAATTTTCGATTTTTCGAAGGTTCTGGGACCGGGACGAACGCTTGATTTTTCGATTGCTCGTGTCTCAAAACGGATAAAAAACATCAATGTTGTGGGGGAAATGCCGGAATTCGACCTAAAACACATGGAAAACCGATCTGGAATATTTCATTTTCGGGGTTTTTCGCATGTTTTCATGACTTCCCGACCTTTTCCGGGGCTGAAATTTGGTGGGTAATGTTTTTTTGCATCGAGGAAGAAGTGATAAAAATTCCAAAGCCCCAGCTCAAAATTTATTTTTTGACAGTTCTCGAACTTTGCCAAACGGTTCATAAATCGATTGTTTGAGTATCAAAACGAATAGAAAAGAAATACTCAATAGTGTAAAAGACATAATTGTATCGAAACTGAGTCCGGTGTTATGATAATGCAGAGGACGCAGGAGACGATTACCTGAGAAGGTATGGAGAAAAGGGTGTCGATGGTGTCTAGACCAACAATCGACGTGTGTCCCCGATACGAAAATTCCCCGGCCAAATTTTCGGTATAACTGTTGTCCATTCATCCGGACAATCTGGCCAGCGGAGCCGCTGACACACACGTCCTATTTTTGTTCGCCGGCTGAAAAGACAATTTGCCGTCGCTGCCGCTTACAAAACGCGAAGGAAATGGATTTACAGATCCGTGAACGGCGAGGCACACACGTCGCCGCACTAAAAATTGAATCGGTCATTCCTGACAGATTCGCCCCGTGGGGGATGCATTCTACCACCGAGCTTCCACCACCCTCTCTCGTCGACGACCACCCCCCTCTGACACATCCTCTCTAACTAATTCGTATTCGACGCATACTCTTCTACCTCTGCCAGCGGATAATGCACTTTCCCGCCAGAATTACCCAAGATTGCCGGCTCCACTTTCGTCGCACCCTGCCAGAGAACGAGGCTCTTCCCTTCACCCAAACTTCCACATTACACGCCCACCAACTTCCCTTTAAGTCTGCGAAGAAGTCTTGTTAAAGCAGTAAGGCGTGATTCTGACGATAGTTTAATTATGAAAGTATGAGGAAGCGAGAGACTCCTGGAGAAATCATGATTGAACTAGATAATTAGTAACGTCTGCGCCTCTATAACACTTTCGACTGAATTATTCATATAAAATACGAGATTGTTAAAAGTTGTTGGATAATAACGGGTTTAGCCAATAATTGATCCTTCTTAATGATAAATCACCTTTATTAGATATGGAGAATGAACTTCGAACTCTTTCCCCGGAAGTTTCCCCTTAAAAAAGCAAGTTCCCTCGAAGTTTAAGAGCGGAATCTAAAATCTTTGGGAAATCCAATAATGAATGAAGGCCCTCGATGGCTTAGATCGCCGAGTGAGATTTCCGATTGGGTGGGGGGTTGGTTCTCCGGAAAGGGAGAAGGCGAGATATAGCTTAAATACGATTTAGACTTCAAGGCAGATCACATTTAAAAGTGGAGTCTATGATGCCGAAGCGTTCTATGCAGCGAGTGCGCACTGAATGTCGGTATAGGAGAGCCACTTTCTTCCTGGTCGAACAATACACAGGGATTCGATAATCCCGGTGGGGAGGGGAAGGTCTGTTCGCGCTCGAACCATTTTCCAGGCTTCTATATAAATCCTAGCGAAATACTAATGGCGAACCATTTACTGCATTTCCACTGAACCAATAAAAAAAAAGGAGGCGAGCCAGTGGTCGATTTATTTCACTAATACACTTGCAATGATTCAAGTGCTCGCAATCCCCGTCCGCTTAAGACTAATAACTATTGCATTTCAGCCTCTTATGCCGGATAAATAAATGCAAGATGCTCTGAATTACGCGGCTCTAGATAAAACCAAGTTCATTAATATCGCGTTACTAATTAATACTGCTTTCATAATAGGGAGATATATAATAGTGGAAGGAACAATGAGTCCATCAAGTGTATGAAAATCAACAGGCCGATTAAGGTGGGGCATACAAACAGTGAGGTTGTCGGATAATTAATCAAGCCGACGCATCTTCCGCAAGGTTTAATTAGGATTTTCAAGGGGGGATCCGTCATATTTTTGCATTAATTATGCTTTCTTCCTGAGCGGAGGAGGCCGCTCTAAATAAAGTGAGTCCCAGCAGCGGTGCTCCGCAGAGCCCGCCGGCCCTATTACCATATAAATGGTTCCCCAAGGAAAGATTGAACCTCTAAGTAAATCATTGTCCTAATTTAAGTTCGAAAATGTCGCTTTACAAGCGCGCACTGGCTAGAGCCGACTGGTGGTGAAATGGTGAGATCGATCTGGGGAGTTGGCGGCGCGTACACGGGAACAGCTGTGACCTCCTAGTCGACATCGATGTAGCCTCGAAGGGCATCGAACTCGAACTAATGTATCAGAGCGATTTGGGAGGACACCCCACTCGGCTCAGAGGAGAAACCAGCATCCGAGAGAAGGATTGGCGGATCGCCCGTTTGGTGAATCGTCTGAGAGGGTAGACAAATTACTTTGTTTTCACCCTGAAGAACCGCAGCCTGCCGAGATATCAATATCTCCGAGCGATCAGTGATCCTTCATAGCTATCTTCTTGTCGATATTGATTCTTAAGACAAGCCTCAAGTCAAGGGGAAATTCCCCGATTCCACTGAATTAACTGTGAAGTTCGAAAAAGATTCTGATCCATCTGATCTTCACGTACTACCATATAAATACATTCGAATTGGAACCACTTAATATATTATTAAATTACCGTGAATGACTTTTCACAACTAGTACGAAGAAAGCATAAAGAATTCACTGGTGGAAAACAAGCAGAAGGCCAATATCTCAATCTAGCAGTGCTGTTATATTATTGGCCCTTGCAGAGCATAGTTTTGAAATAGGAAATCTTGAGTTACTCGTTGTCGTTGGCGGACACGGAGTCAGTGGGCGCGGGCGTACGTACACACAGTGGGAGCGAGTGCCGTTTTGTTTGTTCCTAGGAAAATTCGAGGGCCTCGAAGCGCACGAAGTTCGGTTAGCCGGCGAGCGCAAGATTGGCATGAAACTCGTTTCACGATATTCAGACGGTAAACATCCCGAACACTTCTGCGCCCCCCCACTCGCCAACTTGCCAAGTGGTTTCCTCGGTCGAAAGTCCTCGGAGTGGCGAGGACTGTGAGAAAGCTCTCGGTTCCACCAATTAATATCGCTCGCCGCAGATAAACAATTCGCTAAACACTGCCAAGACTGGTAATTGCTTTTTGCCGTCTCCGCCTTTATTGCCGGACAAACGATACGCGTCGAGAGTAGACTACTTTTCAACCTCACCCAGTAAACACACCGCATGAAATTGTTTGTAAGCACAGTGATAGTCACTCGCTTTGTTACACGTTGCTCTGTTATTATCCTATCATGTTTACATCATTCTAGGTTTTCCTCGCGATTATCCCTTATATTTACCATACTGTTTATACTATTTTACACACTCCTCATTTAGAATACAGTACTTTCTATTGACTAAACTATTGCAATTGACAAAGGATCGTGCGAAAAACAAGTAAATAAACACTCTTGTCACAATACACTTGTATCCGCGCACGGCTGACAAAACTACGCTTGATCCATTTGGATCTAATGGACGCATTAAAGTACAAACATAAAAGTGCGGTGAGAAATACCAGTGGGGAATTCATATGGGGGGAGAATGTGAGTGGTGAAAGGGTGGGAGTAAAAAAACTGTGGCTAATTCGAGGGATGGCGCATCGGGTTTTCATTCAGCTGAGCCATTCTCAGCGGCAGCCTCGATCGCGGAAACAATTCGGCCCAGTAGATGGTTTGGATCGGCGTAGTTTTCAGGGGTGTCTCGCTGCCTGCTGGATTGGTCGTGAGGCCGCAGAGTTCGAGGAGGAGGAGCGCCGTGAAATAAAGTAGTTCAATCCCGCCGATCAGACTGAAGCCGACGAACACGCCGCAGACGCCTCCCATCTCGCCTGTTATACCAAATTCGTCAGAACGATGACAGTTAAGGCAAACACTGATGCATGAGAGTGTCTCTTGTGCCGAGAAAGGATGAATGCCGTGCTAGTGCGAATGCAAATTAAGTGGAAAGCTGATTGGATCCGCTTACTCGAGATTAACAATCGTTCCATTTGTTCCTTGTTCAAAAACCGGAGAATCAAACCCACTGCAAACACCCTGAATGCCTGGATATTCGAGTAAACTAATAATAAACTGTGTAATCAGTTAAATAAATCGTGTATCCTAACAGAATTTGTTTATCGAGCACGTGCAACACTTAATTGTTGGATTGCCAAAATAATTTGTGGTCAGCGTAATGTACACGGGATCAAATTGATCTCTCATTGTTAATCATTGGACAACAGGCGCGTGTGTGCTGATAGCTACTGTCCAGAGAATTAATATCCATGTAATGGTCACTTCAAAGGATCAGTCCCCGAATAATTGAAATGCGGAGCTTCAATATTGGCATGCAATTCCGTACATTGACTCTTAGTGATCAAAGAGATGCGGATGGAATGCTGAGTAGCTTTAAGCTTGAAAGGATTGGTCTAAATCATGTCGTTAAGCTTGTATCACAGTGGTCTATGAAGCCTAATGGATGATCGACGCCCTAAAATCACCCACTGCTAGTTCCCACCCATTTTCTTAGCCGCCGGCAAAGAATGATGTCAGGGAGAAAACTTTCTAATGGAATATCTCCATTAGCCTCTCGCATTTCGCCGGTGAGCGAAGCTTTTTCTTCCGTTCGTGAATTTTCATTAACAGCAGGTTAAAATGCTGCTTCTACTAGAGAAAATTGGCTTAACCACGATTTATCGAGATGCGCCTGCATCCCTTTATCAAAGCTTTATCAGCTTAATGATCTCAAAAATGTGTAATGGCCGGCAAAGTCTGTAAGACCCGTCCAGGAAAAAATGTAACCGTAAATCTAAAGGTAATCCTTGATTTTTATCGCGATCGATAGAGCAATTACTTGATAATAAAGGATCCAAATGGATGTTCCATTCATGAAAATAAATTATGTGCATCCGTAATGATCCAGTATAATTCGAAATCCTAATACTCTAATTTAATGTGTTTACGATAACACGAATTAGAATTGTTCCGATTAATCCTAATCTGTTTTCAGTCTGATGAGTGATTACGGTCGAGGGGCTTTACTAGCCCACTTGTCAACATGATTGCATCCCTATGGAGTCACTGTACTGCAATTATAATCGGATCCAATATTGCATTGATTAATCCTGGTCGATAGTTATACAATGGTGGAGCGACGAGAATGATAAAATGTCCGAGCAGTAAAAAATGGTGCAAAAAGTGTTATAGGAATTGGTGTAATGCAAGATTGAAGTATTCGATAAAAAAAGAAATGATTCGAACATGCTTGCAATCTAACCGATGGAAAACCGGTCTCTTCTGGAAAAGCATACACGTACAAAGTACGTATCGCAAGGGACTAGGTCGCGCAGGGACAGGTTACTAATCCCGGGTTAAGTAACAAGATGCTTGGGAGGATTTAAAGGAAGCGTCTGTGGAATAAGAGAGTGAACGGTCAAGGGACTGTCGTCTTACTTACTTAGGAGCTCGTACCACTGGAACACAATGTCTTGCTTCAGTCGGACACTTCCCAGGTTAGTAAAATAAATGTGCACGATGCATTCATCGTCGAGGTCGAAGTCATCCCTTGGGAAAGAGAAAAATAGAATCACGTTAGCAATATCACAAAATAAATCCATTCACCAGTAAAGTAATAATTATTATTGATACGTATATTTAATTTAGCTATATTGTGCTTAAAATACGCTGTCGACATGCAAATACCAGTCGTTGGAAAATAATGTGCAGCTTTGTTTTGTTCTTCTTTAGCGCCAATTATTTTGAAGTACAGTTGGCACGGGGAGAAATGGTGAGAAGGGATAAAGTAACATGTAAATCATTCGACCGACATATTCATTGAAATGTACAGATGTACTTTTCATATTCAATTTCATTCAAAGCGGGAATTGAATTGAATGCTTTGAGGTAGGAAACCTGATTTCTGTCAGACTTTTCATGTTGCAAAATTGTTCGATAAGATAACAGAAAATCATTTCCTAATATATTTTGAAGTTTGGGTAGCTTAAAGTGTTATAGTCTTCCTGGGGAAACTACTTACAATAAGGCAGTATTGTATTGACCTGTCTCTAAGACCGAACCGAAGCTCGAGACGGTATAACTGATATCCTCGCAGGATGGATAGCAAGAATGGCATTGTAGAATCCCTGTGTAATTATCATGCTGGATCCTCGCCTCTAAGTGTGGCAACACGTTGTGCCACCTGTCTGTAAGCAGTATCAATAACTGCTATAGTTACTACAATGCACTATTAATTCTGCTTACATATTAATGTGCCAACTATTAAGATAAAAATCTGAAGGCCTTAATAGATATTCTTTGTTCCAACATATTTTCTAATGAAAGGTCTTTGCTAAATGTTAGTGCGTGGCCTGAAAGCGGCATGTTTTTATAGAGGGCTAAAAAAAAAGTGTCTGCCAGCAGTCAGGCGTAAAACTACTTCAGAGCCATGAACCTTTTACCACCATAGGGACTGCTAAACCATAATGGAAAGATACCAGACCCCATTTTCTTTTAATATCACACTTTCCTCTAATTTTCAACGCCTTACAAGTACGAAACAAGAATGCAAAAATTTGACCTTGATTATTGAACCATATTAATTTTAGAGAGTATTGTTAAACACTGCGTTAGTCAAGAATTGCGTTAATATTGCAGTATTCGAATTGGAATTCCTGCGCCATTAATCCCTTTAGGCCTTGAAAATCCGTTAAAACCTTCATTCCACAAAAGCAAGCAGTTATATTGCTCTTTTGTGCTGTTGCAAATAAAAAGCGGGCTATTACGCACAAACGGTTTCTTTAATCGCGTTTGTGCGTATCACAGCAGGCAGTTTGCTCGATGTCCTGAAGAGGGAGATAGGTGTTCACGGTGGAATATTGGTTTATTTACGAGGGCCCTACGTATTTATGGGACTACGATTGCCGCACACATTCTTTTTACGATCCTCTCCATTCGCTTTACGCGTCGGTGTTATGTACATTATGCACTGGTCGGCTTGGATTCTGTTGTAAAACTTAGTATAAAAAGAAAGTTATAGTCCATCGCGCGGAGCACTCACATTTGTTCTTAGATAAACAGGGTATGTCCACCATCGAGCATGTTCTTTGATTGTCTGTAACAGTAAACAGGTCGTTGGTGACCTACGTGTTTACATGAGACATATAAGCAGACCAAGTCCTCAAATAATTTGTTATTTACATATGTTGTACACAAACAACTGGCATGAATCAGTTGGTATGATACACACAAACTGCCACAACCACTTCAGTGCAAAAATTAAGTCTCTAATCGAACCGTGGTGGATCCAAGGATATCGTGCTGTCAGCTTTAATGCGTGCGATGTACTAGCTTTAATGCCTTAAAGGGTGGTGGATTGGCCTGGGGGCATATTGTCGATTTCCAGCCGTCTTTCCTTCGGCCAGCCCACTCCCAATGATTCCGAATGCGGCGCGGCGCGGCGTGAGAAGTGAATTGTTAAGTTGTTCGCATTCGACCTCGGCCGAAAGTCTGGAGACCTTGCCCGAGGAGCGCGCAGGCCGACCGGCCGCGACCGATCATCAAAAGCACTCTCGCATTTTAGCATTTAACCTTGGCAGGAGGCGTCGCCGGCTAATGTAGCGAAATCCGATGACCCGAGGATTTAATGGTGGCGTCGGAGCAGCGATATGCTGGAATGATAGCTGCTACTGCTGCTGCTCGGCCACAATGCGGGCGAAGATCGAGCGAAGCCCGGGAATAAAAAGGGCAGGAGCGCTTATCGCAAATTGAAACATGACGGAGGAGGAGGAGGAGGCTGCGGCTCAGCCCTGTTTACACAAGCTTCACTGAATCTCGAATAAAACGGCCAATTAGATCCTTCGAGGCGAGAGGGGCGACGGACGGCCGGAGCACGGGTATTTCAGTAATTTCAATAAAGATTCCCCTTACAGGGAATGAGACACAATTGGCCTGCTTAATACTTTGAGCCCTAAATTCTTGGGGTGCGAGATTTCCTAAAGAAGCTACCGCGATTGTTATATTATTACGATTTTTCTATTTTCCTCCCTTTCCTGTGATTGGATATTTTTAACAGTGCCAGGCTAGTTCGAGTAGAATGAAGTTTCATTGGGTTTAGAGGGTTAAAGCTACTGTTTAAATACGCTCGGATATACAGTTGGTGAATTCGAGTGTTCGCACAGAAGGATTACCGTTGAATCAGTTACACAATGGAATCGAATGAGTGGAGTAATTTTCAAGCCCTTGGCACCGCGTCTTTACTTTGAGAATTGGGATTTCAGGGACGAAGGCTGCATTACAAATAGATTACCAAGTTAGTCGAAACAATATCAGCCCTCTTAGTAATCCTTTGTGCTACAGATGCTGACTTACAATGCATGCCTTTCAGCTTTATGAATTAGTACAGATGGATAGAGAATGATAATAAAATATATGCATTTGCTGTTGAATAGCGTGAAGAAAAATCTTTGTGGGAGGCGTGAAAGAAACCGAGAATCATGTCTAACGAGCAAACCCTTCTAACGAAGACGTTTACAATTACACGCGCGGAAAGAGGACGTTTGCTGGGAAAACAGCTTGCGCGAGATTAGTCAAAGCTTAGAAACCATCTCTCTGCGTCTACTCTCATTGACGCCTCAGGGATTTATGCGTTTCATTATGCTAATACCGGATAAATGCCTGTGCTGGACATTATTCTATTTTAAGAGAACAGTGCGTTATTCAGTCTACTATTAAATTAATGACTTTGAAATTATCCACTCGGCCCAGCTACTTTTCTGTATGAAAGAGTGCATTATCCGTAATATATTTCTCTGAAATGTTCATACTGCTGGGAATCAAAGCATTAAAAGCTCACTTTGTCATCTTTCAAGCAGTGCGTAAAATAATTCAGAATAATTGGACGATCCAACTCAAACGGAAAACAGTAAATCACAAAGACTCTTAACACTTCATGCTTAACATGCTCTGTGCTCCAAATGAAGCAAATATTTAATAACTCTCGGCGTCTGGGAAACTCACACTCCGCTTCGCCACGGCGTGTAAAGAAAAAAGGCCTGCAACGACAAGTCTTCCAGATATCGGCGACCCTACAGTCAACGATACAATCGCTGTAGCTGTAAAAAAGTCTCTTAGACTGGGTTGGCCTTTCGTTCTGGAAAATACACTGGCGTTTCTGGACGGGGTATGAGCGTATGTTCTCCGTACTGTAGAAGGAGACCGCGTCGACTTCGATAAATTTCTCGCTGAGCGGTGGCACCAGCACCTCGCTCGTACCACCGCTCGTCGCATCCGGAAAGTCCAAAGGATCCGTTATTAGCACCTGTCGCAAAGCCGAGAAAGTACTCCGATTCGTCAACAATGCCAAATTCCTCATTAACATTATCCCCTATTCCACATGTGATTAATTTACTACGGCAGAATTTATGTTTATTGTTGGTTGCTATTAGCGGCGAGCCATTATGAAGTTGGCAAATTGTTGTTAGCAGATATAACGCGGTGTGTGTGTATTTAAATTTTCGAAGCAGTATATGGAGATTGCATCATCTCCCCTTCTCCGGGTTAGATCTGGGTTTGCCATCAGCGTTGCAGAAGTAACGAGTACATTATCTCCGGCGGTGTGATGCAAAAGCGGAGATACTCGGTGGGAGGAAGAGAGAGTGTGCATAAAAATGCGAGCTACGCAGCCGATATACTTTTCTAGGCTGCTCTATTTATACGCGAAGATAAAAACACCTCGCTGGCTATATCTTGAATAATAAAACTCCAGTGGCCGCCGCGCGAAACTGGCGCCCGTAAGATATTCTCTCAGTAGCAGTTCACTAAATATTCCCGGCTGTATTTGGTCAACTCCCAGCAGCCCCGACGCGATCCCACTTTTTTGCGGCTCGCCTCCTACGGCTTCCCGCTGGAATTTGTATGTATAATGCAACAAACCTGCCCTCTCCCACCCCCGCCTCGCCCTCCTACTCCATAATTATTGCACTGCCTCTCGCACTCTCGGCACAGCTTAATCTATCCCAGGTTTTAATGGGGGACGATTGCTCTCGCCTCGGAATTCTGACTTCTCTAAGTAAGCTCCACATATTTACGGAAATGAAAATTCTCGTTGAACGCGTGTGGACACTTCGCTAAGTACTTTCTCGGAGTTTTAAGGATTGTAATACAGTTGTAATATGTCAGGATAGGTCAGTGGTTATTATGAACGTGAGCACTAGTCTAATCCAGAGACGCTTACCTTTATACCCTCGATCGGGTAAACCTGGAAGAGAGTGTCATTGAGACGAGTATCAATGACAACCGTAAGACCACCGTTTATGCCCAAACTCTCCACTTTCCGTATTTGTTCGAACGTGTGTCGAAGGTCTTCGCTATTGCCAAGCCTATGAGATTCAATCACTACGTTCGCATTATTTCCTTTTTTAGGCAGAATTTGTACTATGCTAGGTGCAATGTCTGTATAATTACTAGTTGCGATTGTGAAAAATGTCTCTTGAAAAAAATGTCAACTTCCACGTTCTACTTCTGGCAGGTGTGCGCTTTATTTTGAAAAGAGCCGCATGAAATTGCCACGAAATCAGGATGACACTAAATCCTTTAGGGCAAAGGTATCTCTAGCTTCTAAAACGGCATGGTTTAACTTTCGAAGTACGTAGATCATGCTGTCAAAACTCTTGTAGAATTTCAAGTGAGAGAGGGCGTGCATGCTAGTCGCCCTCGCTCTCTCACACACACACACGCGCGACTCCATACTCACTCGGGCATGTCGTCCGGCTCGGACATATAATTAAATGTGCAGCAGAATCCGTCCTGCGTTTTGCGAAAAGCAAACAGGTCCGAGCAGTTGCGCTTTTTGCCATGGAACATGCAGATCAGTAGAAAGTCTGTACACTGTGGCGAGAGCTGCAATAGAGGACGCCCTATACACAAGAGAAAGCCGAGAGAAAGGGGGGAGAGAGAGAGAAGGTCGTGCGCGGATGATACCAATCGATACGATACGGACCGTCATTAAATATTAATTCGCCCATCTCTCGCGGCGGATGAAACGCAATGTTTGAAGTAGCAGCAAAAATAGGGGGGGGGAAAAAAATTGCCGATACTCTTTTATCAGTCTACGCCACAGCCGTAATCCCTTTATTTTATAACCGAGCATGTCCTTCATTCTAAATTAACATACCACCGCAAAATCCTACTGAGAATGTATTAGTTTTATCTTCTACATTATGGGAGGGGATGAAAAGAGTAGGACAAAGTGAAATACTCTCTTTGTACGTACACGCTTCATTATCTCTGTCACGTCGAGAAAACCTTCTAATTTCATTAGCAACTGGTGCATCTCGTAGTGACGATCCTCCAGGACGAAGGATGAGTCGTAGAGACCACCCATTTGCCCCAACAGAGACATGATCTCATCAACACCGAGATCCGAGGAATTATCGGCGGAAGTGTAATTATAACTAGAGTGGAATCAATAGTAATATTTGAAACTAATTGCAATTGAGAGAAGATTTAGATGCTGTAATGATTGCTTCGCTTGAGCATCCATTTTCTTGGAGATAGTATACGTATAGCAATCAAAAACGATTCTCCCTCTCGACTGTCAGGCCGTTTCACGAACAGTCATTAGTAGCCCGTTGTTTCAGAAGGCAGAAATTAGTGGAATTCAATGCGGCATAAGAGGGAGTTGGGAATAAAGGTGCTTGTACGGCAAATCTCATTTGAGCAGGCGTGCAGACTTGAGAAAGCGGAGGATGATTAAATTGGAGAAGGTGGGTAGGTAGCGCGAGCGCGCGCGCGCGTTCTGGTATTTAACTCATACGGAAATGCCAGGCTCTCCTCCTTTTGATAGTGGCGTATGAGGTAAGGCGGCTTAACACCGGAAATCAGTGGAAAACGATCCTGGAAATCCTCCTTTTCAACGCTATCACCATACAACTGCGCTCACTCGGCGAGTAATCACGTTTTTCTGAGCTCCCGCCGCTTCGAGAGTTACTGCCGGAATTCTAGACATCCGGCTGGCTGGCACTAGCGGTACAAATGACTCCACCCGCCTGGAAAATCTCGATGGCGAAATCCCTTTGCACGCCCCCACCCACCCCCACGAATTCTTTCCCTCTTTTATTCCACCAAGAATGAACATACATCCATTTATCGTTAGTTGGCCCAGGCGTACTTGCAATTTTCTAAACAATACATTAATAAAACAAGCGAACAAATGGGAGCAGTTTGGTATGCATGGCCATGCAGCTAGAAAACAAAAGGGACTCGCAACCACCCGCGTAAATATTTGGAGTCTCGTATTTCTTGCTGGTGTATACCTGAATTTTGACATGAACTAGAAAATGAAAACATTTGTTGACATTCTGCTGCGGGAATTGTAAATAATGCAGGAGCAAACAAACTCTTTCTCGCAGTGTACAGAATGACAAAAAGGAAAATTTACCAACTATATGAAATTTTTCCATATTCTTAGAGAACGAACTACAACATAATTTGAGATAATTTCTCGAGGCGAAAGAAGGCCAAGGAAAACCATCAAACCGTTCCCGAAGGTTTTAATGAATATGGAAGTGAAGAGTAAGCAATAAACTTGACGAGAACACCCGGAAGACATATTGCGGGATGAGATTGTAAGTTATTGGCAGGCTTGCCTCGGTTAATAATGTATCAGCGCAATCAGTCGAGGAGCGAGAATCGCAAAAAGTTAAGACGAGAGGTTCCAAGTTCTTATGGGCGAAGAGGTTGGCGCATAAGTTCAGGATCGGCGACAGCCCCATTGGCCGCCAGTGTTACTTGCTTCCACATCGTTTATTCATTGCTCACTAATGGAAATTTTTATTAGTTACGGAGCGAGCTTCGAGTTGGAGCGCCCGGCAAAGTTCGACACTACCACGCCGATAAAAGGGAATTCTTTAGGCGATGCGTGCTTAAGTAGCAAGTTATTTAATTGCACCCTTGAGGCTGGCTCTGTTTCCATCTCGCTCGATGACTTTTATATTGGAAAGTATTCGTTACTCTGATAGTTTAATCCTTGCTACGAACGCGCAGTTCTCGAATCTTTTTCTCCCGCAGAGATAGAAGCATTTGGCCGGATGAAACGCATTCTCCGAATATTTAAACAGCGCAAACAGCCGCGCTCCAATGATAAAGAGGGCAGAGTAACGAGAGAACGAGTGGGAAAGAATTAATTAAGGGCGGAGGGGTAGCGCGCAATGTTAATGAGAATTTTTACGAAGCTCGAAACGCTCTCGAGCCTAAATGAAGCAGGCGCAGGCCGCGGAAATACCGATGAGAATTTCGGCAGATTTAAAACTAATTAAACTCGCACCCCGCTCGACTCGATAGCCGTGGAGATTTGTTGGAACTTCAAGTGCAGTTGAAGTTCAAACAAATCCCGCGGGATTCGCTGCCGCGCGCCGCGCCGCCACTAAATGGCTCGGCATCCTCCGAGGAAAAACAATGCCCCTTATTCAAAGCTTTCTCCTCCATTCCGTTGCTATCCAACCTATTCGCCTCTACAATTACCGATTTACAGTTAGAACCGAAAGAGAACGTGAAACCATTCAATAGACTATTAAAGAAACATCGAGTTTAAATGGAACTCACATTTCGCTTGCAAGAACAGTTATTGATGAGCGACTGATCCTGTTGATTGGGCAAATCGAAACTCCTGAAAAGGGAAAGCTATATTTAAAGTCAAATTGAAACGTCAACGGCAGAAATACGACAGCACACCACGTGGCGTTATAAAATTCACCGTGGAAAACGCGGATTAATTTTATGCCAATAATAATACGAAATTATCGTTAAAGCCAAATCTCCCAAACATAACGATTAATCAAATATCGTGCCGTTTTAAAATACGAATGAAGCGTGATAAGTGGGCTTTTTTAAATTCCCGTGTCAAATTCAAACGAAAGTCTGACTCACCTGGAAACTGCAGTTTGTAGGTGGGGAAATTATCAGGATCTGGTGTGGTAGCAATAGGAGCGGCTAAGAATTCATAATAACCGCTCCGAACCATCACCAATAAAAAAGTTAAAGCAATTCCATAAACCATGATCCACAATATTCTGAAACAAAAAAATCGCACTTTTTATTAATTTGCGATCTTGGCAAATATTGACTATCGAATAAATAGGTGATAAAGGTGGATGATGCTTAAACGGCATTTGCACGTTTAGTGGCAAATCGTGCTCGCTTCGTTATTAATGTAACACGCACACAATAGATTCCGCAAGGTGGTATTTGAGATAAATCAGATCGCGGTGGAGAAGCACTGCGAAATATTATGTCCTCCCTTTCCCCACATCTCTTCCTCCCTCACCGATCCTTTTTCTCCGGACGCCCAACTAGCACGCTCCCCGATTTGCGCGACCGTTGATTTGTGATTCGAGATTCGCGCCGTCGCCGGCGGCGCTGCTGCTGTTGTTGCCGCCGCCGCTGCAGCCGCGCACACGAAGAAGAAAGAGAGCTCCAGATTTCTCTTCTTCTTCCCTCCCCGCAATTCCCACACATTATTCCGTGCGAAACAAACGACAGAAAATACCGGGCGGATTTATGGAATTGCTCTACCATCGAATAGCCTTTTCCCAGAGAAATGTTTCTTATCTTAACAATCGCTTTAGAAACATTTACAGCTCACTCGATTTATGCTTGTCGCATTAGATGTCACGCGAAGATCTCATAATCTAAACATATTCAAATGTTAATGCGCGGTAGAAGCGTGTTTCTCCGAATTGAATTTTGCATTCTACTAATCGGAGATAGTGCCTCATTGTGAATGCAAATGACGTTTGCTTGTACCTGCTACAAGGTAAAGGTCAGAGTGCATGAAATGCAAAGTTGGAGTAGAGTCGAAGAATATAATCAAATTGGAGAGGCTTGTGTATTGAGAAAAAGTGATTGGTGTGTTGACATGGCTTGGTGGCGAGGGACATTGGAAAACATTGGCGTGGAAAGGAATTACCTCTCGATCCAAGTGGTTTCGTCCTCGACGAGGTACTTGCAACCGGTCAAACTGGAATTCTTGCAGTAAAGCTTGAAATACTTAAGAAGCGTCGCGATGCAGCCAGGTGATCTGGAATGCTTGGGTGTAATCGGGTAGACCCAGGCATGCCCGCCTCCAATTTTCACTTTACGCCCGGTTGACTCGTTTACAGTTCGCATTTCATCGCTTCTCTGCTCGTTAAAGGCTCGATCATCGCCTCATAACGACCGGGCGCCAACTGAAACGTTACCACCGTAAAGAGCCCCTATCGTTTCCCACTCTCCGAGCGACCTGGGATCACTCCAACTACCACCATTTCCGAAATCCAACCCATTAACGCTCAAACTTCCCCGCCGCCGCGTCGCACCGCGCCACGCCGCGCCGTCAACAATCGGGCGAATCAGTTTGCGGATCAGAGATAGCAACAACTTGCGAGCGAACTTTCAAAGGAGCCACGACCTTCATTTTTCCCTCGAGCGTGGAGGAATCCCGAGCTCGCTCTGCCTCCACTTCCAGCTAATTTCACTGAAATCAATTCGCAGGGATGATGTGCGCGTGTCGTCGCCAGGAGTTCATTCGATTCAATCGAAATGCTCGCTGCCAAGTGAATTCCACGTGCTTGTCTCACGCTCGATCAGATCACCGGCGTACACGTGCCACACCGGTAGCTAGCTCGTTATGGAAAAAAGTTCCGGCCCCTCGCAACTAACGTTGCACAGTTGCAGCTTGCTCCTGAATACTTTATGACCGACGTACTACGTGCATGTGCGAGCGACGCTGCGCCAACGCAACCTTGTAGCGCCGAGCGACGGAAATTAGATCAAGTTTACGCGACGTTAATCGAATCTCCATACGAGACCGTTTCCCGTTTCACATTTTTCTCTCCAACTCGTTCCTCTCGCTTTCTCTCTTTTCCCTCCATTTCAACATTGTCCCGCTCCTCCTTTTTTTCCCTACTACCATGACACCAGCGCGCCGCCGCTCCCATTCAACGATATATTTTCCACCTTCTTTCCATCCGCGTATTTTTCCCCCATGAAACTTTGCGCATAGACATCCAAATTTACCAATCGCCGAAATCAATTGAAACGCATACTAATTGCCAATAATGCCGCGTAGTGTTTAATTAATGCACATTTAATGTAAATCGTGTGCACTGGTCAGAAGAACGTCATTGAGTGCAATTTCAAAATAATTCGAGGCAATTAATCGCATTGCTTCATATTTGGAGATAATTTATGCATCACTATAATCGCTACAGTACAATGCTTATCTAACCAACATAATGAAGATATACCAGTACAACAATAATAATTGTATAAATTATAATAATTGGTGTCTATTTCCTTTTTCTGTTATTCTATCAAAGAAATTAGTTAGTGATTCGACAACAAGTGTCTTAATAGTTTATAGTGGGAAAAGTTTAGAGGCCCATTAATCGATGTCAGTTTCTAGTCGGGCGAAACTCGATTCGTACTACTTGTTGACGGGAGAGTAGGCAGGCGTCTGACTACTGAGAGAGGGAATAATATTTCTTCGAGGCTGCCGCTTCCATCTCTCTCCCATTCTTTCGCCGACTCTCTCGCGCCCACCAATCCTTTGAAGGCCTCCTAAATTGAACGATAACTTATTGATCAGAACTACGAGAGCGCCGGTTTTCCCGTTGCTTCTCAATATCGCCGTCGGCAAACATTTGCTGAATTCGAGCATTCCTCCTCGACCAGCAGCAGCACATCGCCCCCCCGTTGCTATAGTATTGTTCGAGAGAAGGGGAAATCGACTTGAAACGCTGCGCCAAGATCGTCCTAATTGATTGTAAAAATGTTGAGCTGATCATCGGTACTTTTCCAGAGGCGAATTCTCTCTTAAAAGGTCTGACTTCGCAAATTACCCCTTCTAATTCTTTTCCCATTCATAACATCTATTCACTGTTTAATAATTGGCGAATGGGTTTCCGTTCGCAACAGTTTAATGCTTCCTCCTTAGAAAAAGAGGGAAATGTTCCCATTGAATAGAACGGACACTTGCTATTTGGAAAAAGTTGGCTCGCGAGCCAATTACTAGAAAGTCTGTTCCCTCTGTGTTTGCACGGTACTCGGGGAGTAACGCGTTTTGGACTCTTCCTTAGTTTCCTGTCTTCTTAACTTCCCCACGGCTCCCCTTCGCTTAGCTCGCATTCTTGTCTGTGAGCGCACACACTGCCAACTACTCCTTTCTCCCAGGCTGCCGTGGAATTTCACTTACACCTGTACGTATGTACGTATAATGCTCACCAAGCCTTAGAAGCAAGTAAAGTTCCCTCAAAGTATACTGTAAATCTTCGAGCTGTCGTTCCTTCAATTCTCAGTGCTTCCTATCTCACGAATCGCAGTGCGCGCGCGCGATATCCGACAGGTCGCAACCAGTTGGAGCAATAAACCTTTCATCGGAAAGGCAAATAATAGTCGGGTAAATATGAGAGAGCAAAAACACTGGTTATGCAGTGCGGTTTAAAAGTAAACAGTTGAGATTGTAAATAAATCATGAGTGCTGAATAAGCAAGCGGCGAGTGTAAATAACAATTGTCGCTTTGTTATGCTAGAGTGGCCGGGTAACAAACGCGGAGGGGAATAGTCGGATTGCGTCTCCCGACGCGACGCGATGGGAGAGTCGATCGAGTGAGAAAGTTGAAACCTCTATAGGAAATAGCACTCGTCCATTCTTGTTCGATTGGAAACTCGTTAAATATACATAGTGTGTGAATATTTGGCCTACACTTTACACTAGGACGAACACCATTCCTGTTGCCCTTCTGTTACATTTATTCCGCTCTCTGTAGAATATCGCGTGCGCGCGGTCCAGCCACTATTAAATATGCAAAAAATACGAAAAATTGTTTTTTTTTATTTACCCCGCAACCAGTAGCTGCAGACTCGAAACTTTTTCGACGGGAAAACTATGTTTTTGAAAACGCAAATATTTCCTCTTCATATAAATATGTATAAATAAAAGTTGATCAAACCATTTGGCGGATAAGTCAAAAGGAACATTATTCGACTGTAAGTTACTTCTCGCTCAGGCTGTACAGGCGGAATTAATAACGGTCCGAGGTGAACTCATTCGCTGACAAACGAATCTAAAGCGAAAGCACTTGGGAGCAGCGGGAAAGAGAGCGGCGCGCTAGAAGAACTTCAATTGGAGTGGCATGAAAGCTCTGATCGTATCAGGACTTTATACAATCACACGCGAGCTTTCAGCTTTCAGCCCTTTCATCGCTGGCGGGGCCTCGTTTCCACGACGAGATAATTCATAAATACCGGAGGGCGGGGTGGGCCCGCGGAGGACGCTTCTTTCGCGGCGATAAGCCCGAAAAATCCGCTGACAGTTGGAGCGCACGCGCACTCCAACTGGCGTATTAATTAACGGGGTGCAATATAAGTTTAGATAAGAAAATCCCTACCAGCTGCGAACTCGAATGCGTAATGATCCCACTTTAATAATGATTGGGGGAAACACTTATTCGTTTTCTCAACTTCAAAGAGTAATTAAATGATCGTTAAGATGGCCCGATGTGCCAGTTGACTCAGAATCTGCGCTATCCATCAAGAGAAGGCGAGTGAGCACCGAGAGGATTCGAAGGATAAAGGAAAGGAAATTAAGAGAGAAAGGCGAAGCCCTTTTCGTTCTAGTCGAAGGAAGGAAGTGCTTTGTTGAGGCTAAATCGCGTGACTGTTCGCGTTACAAGACGCCCTTCGACTACTTAGCTTTCCCCTTGCCCTTTCAACTATAGCCTCGCCGCTCTTTCCACCCTTATCTCCGCCCTCTTAACACCCCTTTCCACTACAACAATTCCCCCTCAACAGAACACCGAATTCCGAACATCCTATTCTTCTCTATTAGGAAAAAAAAGTTGCTCCCATCAAACTATCATATTAAAGGATATTGCCCCCTTAATCAATATCTAATATCAACAATCTATCGAAGCCACAATTGCTACACGTGAAGATGTTTCAGGAGAGCTGTTGATACTGGCAGGCTCGTGGAGAGTTTGCAGTGTCAAGCCGGGAGCAGGACTGGAGGAGAAGAATTAATAGAGAAGTGATAGGGTAGCAGACACCAGGAACGCAAGTGCTGCCGTGAGTTTGCCGAGTGGCATAACAGCCTCGTGGCAGGACACACTTTGTTGACCGTAAATTGAAGCTGTATCCTCTTTCATCTAGGGTCTTCCCTCCCAGCAACTTCCATTCTCCCCTCCTCCTTCCTTTGGTAAGCAATCCCGACGTTTCGGGAAGCCTCACAAAGGACATTGAGGAGCTTCTATAAATATCATAGTAGCATAAACTTGTGTCTCCTCCGCTCCTTAACTGAATACACAGTTGTCGAAAGAGAGACTTTAAAGAAGGCAGCACTGCCAAATGAATGAATTATACATAAATTCAGATGTGTATATCGCGCGGTAGAAACTTCCTACTAATTCGTAGTAGAGAACTAGTATGTGAGAGGTGGCCCGAAAGAGATCGGGAGTCCAGCGAGAGGGCGTCCAGATCGGGGGTGTTGCTACAAATTCAATTACATCCACGGGATATAACTGCGGGTGTAATCACGGGCGATATTGCGCCTCGGCTCGCTATCTCCTCCCGTGTGTGATCGTTGTTTCCAGTTTCCGTTCCACACACGCGTGCGCGCCCGCGCGCCCGCGCTCACTGTTACACGCGCGTGCCCGCCGATCACAATTATCCCCGGCCACCCGCTTCGCGCTCTTCCTCTTTCTATCTACCCAGCCCTCTAACCACTCCGGCCTTCCTCCTCCTTCACCCTTCCATAAGCCACCCCCGAGAGCCGGTGTGCTTTGAGCTTCGCTTCGTTGCGAATTAATTCCTCCGTGCTTGCAACGCGTCCGCCCACCCTCCCCCGAAACGAATGTACGACGGCAAACTGCTCTCGTTTCCACGTACGCTCGTTGTCTCGTGTCGTGAGCCGATGTCACCGTGCGAAACCTGACCCTTTCCCGCCCTTCCTTCCCCTGGCAGCGAGGACTTTTTGTCGCTCGGCACCAAAGGGACACCCATTCAAGCCATTAAAGGGGATGCTGCACGAGATACTTGCTTTAAACTATTTCCCGAAAATCCTCCAAAAAGATATAGGCTTTTTTTAATCTTGCACACAGTATTTTTTATTACGATTTTATTGTATGCTTGTTAACGTTTGTGAAGTTTTGTTTGTCTTATTGGATTATGGCTGGAGGGTATCATTGTTTCATTTGGTATCGGAATAAAATACGACTGGCATGGAAGAGTATAAATAAGAGGCGGGAATACAATACTGTAGTCAGTGAGAAGGTATTTAGGTGCGTGCTGGCAGCGGAGTGGCTGTCGTACCTTCGTCAAGGAACTAAGACAATTCACGTCGCCGTTAATCTTCGACAATTTAACCGGGTTAATCTCGAGTGTATAGCACGTCTCGCAGCCTCTTTTACGGAGAATTCTCTTGCCGCCCTCTATTTCGTCTTGCAAGACAAGCCGCAACCTCGGTGACTTCATAACAACCACATTCCAGAAGCTCTACGTGTTCCCTCTTTGCATTCTCGTTGCTACTCATTGACTGAAACGCATCGTTGCCCCTCGTAAATTTGTATGACGACAGAATGTGGGCGGCGCGGCGCGGCGACTGTAAGCTAAGCTCGGAAAATCGTTCCATCAACTGCCTTGAATTATTTCGACTTCTGCTCGTGTTGTTTCGACTGAATCGAGTTTAATTACGAGGTGGTTTGATTAAGTAGACATTGACGTTTAATTAAGATCAAAGCCTCGTCGGTACGTTTGAGAACATAGTAGCCAATTGGCACATTGAATCGACGGGGCAAAGAGTATCCATTGATCGAGAAAGCAATAGTGCCAAATCTACCTCTGCTTGGTAATACAAGAGCGAAAGGTAATTAAAATCGAGAAATAAAGCTTGGCCGTTGAGGTAATCGTCGAGAAGGGAAAAACAGGGAATTTCAGAGTAGTTTGCCGCGATGACAACCAATGATTCTCGCATTGGAGGAAGTAGGTGGGGTGACATTACAACAATAGCGGCTGGTTTTAGTCGGAGATCCTCGTAAAAATTGATTGGCAATTCCTGGTGGAACAGCGGGTGGTACTCGCATTTCCTGAGGGGCGGGAGGAAGCCGAGCGCCCTCTAGTGGCAGGTGATAGCTCAATGGCGATGGAAGCTCGTTCAATCATCCGTGGATTATTTATGAACAATTCTACGGGGTGGGAATAACAGGTCATTTCGGTCGACCATCGACGGCGACCTCATTTATTTTGAAACACCTCTTTCCCTCTCTCTCTTTCACGCTAGCACTCAACATCCTTTCGCTCGCTCGCTCGCTCCCACCCCAATTCGAACATCTCATTCTCCTTCTCGGGGCGAACGAAAGTAGTGTGCGCACGTGTACATACGCGCGTCAAAGATTTCTATTTCGGGAAAGGTGTTAACGAATAATCCGACACCCCCATCTATCACACGGAGTAATTCCCGAATACAATGGGCGACGTTAAAGGGCTCTGCCAGTGACACAATGGCAACAACAACGGGTTGCGCCAGCTTTTTCCGTTATATACCTTCATATCGAACGCGGCGGCGACGCCGCCCATAAGTATACTCCCCTGGGACGAGTTTATTTATTTCATAGTAATCGGGTCACACCGCCGAGCCGCCCTCTTTTATCAACCAAACACACATACCGTTACACCAGGGCTATTCTCCATTATGCGCGCAATTCTAAAGAAAATCTCCGCCGCTC
Source organism: Ectemnius continuus (assembly GCA_910591665.1). Lineage (NCBI taxonomy): Eukaryota > Metazoa > Arthropoda > Insecta > Hymenoptera > Crabronidae > Ectemnius > Ectemnius continuus. The sequence goes on from OU342866.1 coordinate 2,820,275, forward strand.
TCGTATTATCGATAAATTGCTAGTTGGATAAACTTCTTGACACCTCTGACACGTTAGGCGATCGGATTTCGTGGCTGCATATGAATTCTACTTGACGAAACTTGTTTCTTTTGGTGCGCCAGTAAACTCTGTGCTAAATGTGCTCAGTCAAACTAGCTTCGAGTTACGCTGCACTGTTTGTTGGCACATTATTATACTATTGTATTTGATCCTCATAAAAATTGCATCATTTGTACTCCGCTTACACACTCGAAAGCCTATTGACTCGGCTGAGAGTACACAAGACTATTTTATATTTGCGCAACCCATTGAAGTGCACTTCTATTTATGAAGTCTGTTGGCCACCGGAACACAAAATCACTCGCGGACAACTGCAACAAGTTCCGCACTGATATAATTAATGCCCCATAAAGTGACGCGGTGGGAGCTACTGCTTTAGTGGCAACGTGTGATTTTACGAGGACTCATAATTCAAAACGAAACGTTTCACTGCAGTTTAATGAGGCAATGCAAGTCAGTTAAATACGGCTCGCCAAATTACGAAATTAGTTCTGCGCAATGAGAATAATTTTATACTGCTAATTGACAGTTCGGCCAAGTGAATGAGTCCTGCAAAATCAACTGGGATCCAATAAAAATTCCGTAGAAATTCACTAAAGGCGCATAAACGATGTACAGAAAATTCTCCGGTTAATTATAAATTAACCATACTTTGATCGAATTTATCGACGAATTTCACAAAACTAATTTAGCTATTTACCCGATAATATTTAACCAACTCGCGGTGCTCCAGGAAATTCCAGTCTTTTTCCATGACAAAGTGGCAGAGTGGCACGGGAATTTGCCGAAAGCGGCCATTCCGTGCGCGGGAATCAAGCCGAGGGCCGACGGTGCGAACTTTCAAAATTCGATAGAACGAATCCCCCACGGTTTTTAATCGAGAGCTGACGCGCGCGCGCGTGCTCGCGGGCGAGCAAGCGCGGGGGGAAATTTCATTTCGCGCTTTGGCCGCGGCGGCCGCCACCGCCGCTGTGCGGCCAACCAGCACGATAAATTACGGGAAATTTAATATAGCGATATAGAATTGCGCGCTGCGCAGTAATAAACTTTCAGGCACGAGCCTCCCCGATGAAATAAACAGTTTCACGGAGATCTGACCACTGTATTTTCGACGATAACAATTCGTTTGCCCGTCGCCCGCTTCTATCAGAACGCAAGCGTTCAATTTTATTTACCGATCGTCAGTATTTGCATTCCCAGCCTGACAACTATTGCGTAATTAATGGATTTGAAAATCTGACGGATGACAGTTGCTTTCTACTCAAAAGCAATTGAAATTCCCCTTGGATTTTCAATTCTAACCTCGTTATAATTAATAACCGTAACTATTGTAAAATCTAAGTACCATGTTTCGTTTGCAAATCGAGTGCCTGTAATTTCAGACGTGATTCAACCGGCTGCTGCGTCGTTCGAGTATAGTCAATTAATCCTAGACAACCGACGATCCTATTGATTATCAGTGGTACTGCGTGAAACTGTCGGCTCCTAAATATCCGCAAACATGCCCCGAACATACCAATTTCAGGACTATTCACCCAGATTCGACGCTTAACTGTGTTCTCGTCAATGACAAAACGATCCTCTGGCTTTTCTTACTGATCACCTACCAGACACGAATACTACTAATACTAGAATAATTACACTATCATTAATTTATGATAAAGTGCGAAAAAATGATAATCCACATTATAAATAGTCAATGGCAGATTTCTTGGAGGAGAGTATAAAAATGTCGATATTACAAAAATTGTCGAAGGAGAGACGAAACGGGAGAAAGAGAATTTGGGCAATAAATCGCAGCCGCCGCGTCCCTCAGTTTCAGCAGGCGGAACAAAAGCGCAGTACATAAGCTATTTGCGGAGAGGAATACGCAGGCGCTCCCTCTCTCGATAATGCCAGCTGGAAATAGCGTTAGCGCAACAGTGGCGGGGAAAACGTAGCGTCCACACGGTAAATCACATTTGAAATATCCGCGAGGGTGGCGCCAGGGCTTTTTGCAGAAATAACATGCATACACGTGGCCCAGCGGCCTGTTAAACGGCTTGTTCCAGCGGCATCACCGCCGCTCCATGAATTATGCACCAGTGAGCTGCAATATTCAAGAAAGATTTAGCACGGCCGATCCCCTCCGATATAAGTGCCCCCCTCCCTCACCCACGCGAGAAGTCCCTTGCCGACCTCGAGTATTCTGCAATTGTCATGCCAACCGATACCGACAGCCGGAAATGTATACCAGAAACGAATCATGTCAACATAACTCGAGGGAATGTAGGTACAAATAGATACGATGGCGAAAAAAAAGTATACCCTTTCTTCTGTCATAAAGTTGGTTAATGAAGAAAAGCTTTCTTGTTAAAAATACATTGTTTTAAATGAGGAAATACCGACAATATTGTTAACTAACAGTCGAGCATAAACCGGCATAAATGAGTCGACTGTTATCATTAATAACTGAAAGGCTTGACGTGTTGATCATAAATAAACAAATGGAGAAAAACTAGATTGGAATGCATGGCTGACCGAAGGGCTCTTTAACCGCTTGCACTCTGACAATTAACGCAGTCATGCGTATTATGTTAAATCACGTTTTACACATATTTGCAGAGCTCTCTCTCTCTCTCTCCCTCTCTCTACTCGAATGTATGCCGGCCAAATATCGCTTGGTTTCTTGTGGTATTGGTTTAATGATAAACAGCTATATCAACTGAAACTGGATACTCCACCCGACGTAAACATCGGTCCGATGGAAATGACGTTATTGCATGTGAATATTGCGAATTGCAGACGAAATTGATACACGTAATAAGGAGCGTAAAGCATTTGTCCTTAATTTTCGGAAAGCACGCATACTATTTATCGATTAATTTATAAAGTATCGTTATAAATCTGATTACACCGTTGTCAATCGCGTTCACTTGTTGAGGAAAAATTAGCTTGTTATCGAACATCGTAGATTAAAGATTAGAGAAGTAGAATAATAGATTGAAAAGAGCAGCAGAGTGGAGAGTGAGTGCTGCTGGGAATGTTGGAACAGAGTGAATAGATGGTTGAAGATGCCTAGGTAATAGCGGGGCAGACGCCAATATCCTAGATAGACTGGCCGCACCTAAACAGTACAATATTGACACGATCAAACAGCGCAATATTTGCAGCTTGATATTTGACGTCCGGCGAATCAATGTTTGCGCGTCTATCCTTATTAGTCGGCTTTACTTAAATGTCAGCGGCGCCGCACGCACGCACGCACGCTCGCTCGCTCGATCCGCTCCAATGCGAGCGAACCACCGGAATAGCGATATGCAGACATCAGTCAAACACTGTCACATCCTACCATTTGCCCGCGCAACCGCCGCAACCCCCTCCGCCCTCTACATCACCTACCGAACGCCCAGGCATACTTCATCCATCCCCTCACCGTTAATGTAGAATTAACCACGTCCCTTAACAAGTGCGAACATGTGCGCACCAACTGAATTATATTGCTATTGATGATGAGTTATATGAGTGGGCTTGCAATTTACTAGAAGTAGTAATGAATAATTCTTGGAGTTTGTTCAAAGTCGACCGAGTACTATTTTAAAGTTTTTAATAAGAATGAAATTTAATTGAAATGCGTGGAATTTCATTGCAGAGGAACTCAAAGCATTCTGACTTCTCAGTACAATCTCTATACATTCCAAGTGCACATCGAACTGTTACACTTGCCGGAAGAAATTCAAGAAGAAATATCGAGGAAGTTTACAGTTAGGGCTGTTGCGCAGACGACACAGGCGCTCCTCCGGCTCCCTCCTCCCCGAGCAAATCTCGGAAATGCTAAGGAAAGTTACATTTATGTAACCCACTTTCAATAAATCCACCTACGTTCTATCAGTTGAAATTTGCATTTACCAACAAATCAAAATTCGTCCTAGCACCGGCAACTTTTTGAGAAACTCTATCGTTGCTATTCAACGATTCACTGGTCCATTTTAATAATTGCTATCTTATTTCGAGGCAGCTCTAACTAGCCGAATTGAACTGGGACGCAGCACCGCTTTATTCCACTGGCTTCCATTTACTGTAAGAAGATTATGAAGCGGAAATATTGCGCGCATCGTTATCCTTATTGTTTTCGCCCGTAGATTAGCGTCCGCTCCCTAAATCGGACTGTCGAAAGCGGTAAATAAACGGAACAATGGATTCATTTCCATTTACCTAGCCATTTGTCATACATACATTCATACATTCCCTCGGTGCTTCCCTCTCCTTTCACACGCACTCATTGTTACCTTCTTTATTCATGCAGCTTGCACCGAATAAAGTTACTTTCGGAAGCGTTCGCAAATTAAAATTTATAAATATCCACAGTTTTTTGGGGATCTCGAAGTTTTATAAACCAATAGTTTCCTACTATAAAGCTTAATTAATATCCATTATAGGTGAAACGACTTTTATAAAATCTGTTTTTTAGAAATAAAATTACTGCATGAAATGCCGGAAGCGCACCGGCGAATTACCAATTTCTAACAGCAAGCGTATTAAAACTTTTGCTTATTACACATTTTCGTTAAAACTGCAACGATGGGTAGCAGCACATCCAGTTTAACATTTTCCATGAAAGAGATATTCATTAATCTGGATTATGAAATACCGCGGCGCAATGAAAGTTTTGATTAATGGTAAAGGAATTCTTAAATCATTTCCATAGGTATTCGCATTTCAATTACGAGGCAATTGAAATATCATTGAGTGATGTTGAATTACGCATTGCCGATGTTTTGCAAGCAGAGTTTAATAAATTAAAATTCTTTATGGATGATTGATCAGTCGACACTTCCCATTTTGTTTGCCGGAAAAGATATCAATAGGTTTAATGCGCCTGCTAGTTTCGTAAATCAAATTCGAGAAGGAAACCGACTCCTCCATTCGGGATTCCGGAATTATTCATCGATTGGCGATGTACGGCCTGCGTGCCGACCAGTCACCTGGCTTGGGAACACAGCGCGTGTATAAATTAATTATGCATGCTTAATTCCGAAGCCAACAAACGTACGGCATACACAATGAAATTGTAATTGCCTTCGACATGCCTGCCGCCGCCGCCGCCGCGATCATCCTGATCATGGCAATAAGGCAACTGTGATTAAAAAAATTTATTGAATGACTACATGGTATGAAAAACGGAATTGAGGAGGTGTCAAGGCAAGGCACACAGCAGAGGGATCATTGTAAAGTCTGCTATACACACGAAACTTTTACAGAGTATTAGTTCCAACAAAAGCCGTCGATTAATCATTCTAATGCGGAAATCACTCAGGAGCAGTAACAAGTGTCCGTTTAATACTTGACTCGACGGATGCTGGGGCTCGTAAATCTGGAGCAAAGTCTACCTCCTTCCTGTCCCCGAAAAAAAAAGTAAAAAAGAGGAAACGAGGCCGGCGTAAATCCGTGGGCGAGAAAAAATGATCGATCCAATTTCAAGGGGATGTGGCAGGCGAATATCATCGTTGCCGATTGCATATGCAGCGAGCAAGCGAGCAGTTACACACTGCCGACTGAAATAATCGAGCTCTCAAGCTCGTTCGGCTCAATTACTGGCCAACGCTTTTTTTCGTTAGCCGTTTGACGTTAACGCACTACTGACAAATAACCGATACTTCAAATGGAGTTGCAAAACACTCGTGGTGCCGACCACCTGCCAACAAACCCGCAGCGTCATGGTGGCATGATGGCTGTCACTGTCAACGCGTGTAATATAAAGCAAACAAAATGAAAAAGTTGATACCCACTGCTAATTACTCTACCATACCACTCTACCATCCGAAACTTAACCGTTGCCCGAAAAAATTGTTAATTTCCCTTTGTATACTGCCGGTGGGCTAACTTTTTGTTAGTATCTGACCCCCTCGAAAATTGGAAAAAAATTAATTTTGAGCTAGGGCTCTGGAATTTTTACAGCTTCTTCCTCGATGCAAAAAAACATTCCCCACCAAGTTTCAGCCCCGGGAAAAGTCGGGAAGTATGAAAAACATAGGGAAAACCGCGAAAATGAAATATTCCAGATCGGTTTTCCACGTGTTTTAGGTCGAATTCCGGCATTTGCCCCACAACATTTATGTTTTTTTTCCGTTTTGAGACACGGACAATCGAAAAATCAAGCGTTCGTCCCGGTCCCAGAACCTTCGAAAAATCGAAAATTTTTGAAGGGGTATGCCTTAAAAAATTTGCGAAAAAATGAATTTTGAGCTAGGGCTCTGGAATTTTTTCTACTTTCTCCTCGATGCAAAAAAACACTTTCTACAAAGTTTCAGCCCCGGGAAAGGTCGGGAAGATAAAAAAACATGGGGAAAACCGTTGAAATCAAATATTCAAGATCGGTTTTCCATGTGTTTTAGGTCGAATTCCGGCATTTCCCCCACAACATTTATGTTTTTTTTCCGTTTTGAGACACGGACAATCGAAAAATCAAGCGTTCGTCCCGGTCCCAGAACCTTCGAAAAATCGAAAATTTTTGAAGGGGTATGCCTTAAAAAATTTGCGAAAAAATGAATTTTGAGCTAGGGCTCTGGAATTTTTTCTACTTTCTCCTCGATGCAAAAAAACACTTTCTACAAAGTTTCAGCCCCGGGAAAGGTCGGGAAGATAAAAAAACATGGGGAAAACCGTTGAAATCAAATATTCAAGATCGGTTTTCCATGTGTTTTAGGTCGAATTCCGGCATTTCCCCCACAACATTTATGTTTTTTTTCCGTTTTGAGACACGGACAATCGAAAAATCAAGCGTTCGTCCCGGTCCCAGAACCTTCGAAAAATCGAAAATTTTTGAAGGGGTATGCCTTAAAAAATTTGCGAAAAAATGAATTTTCAGCTAGGGCTCTGAAATTTTTTCTACTTTCTCCTCGATGCAAAAAAACACTTTCTACAAAGTTTCAGCCCCGGGAAAGGTCGGGAAGATAAAAAAACATGGGGAAAACCGTTGAAATCAAATATTCAAGATCGGTTTTCCATGTGTTTTAGGTCGAATTCCGGCATTTCCCCCACAACATTTATGTTTTTTTTCCGTTTTGAGACACGGACAATCGAAAAATCAAGCGTTCGTCCCGGTCCCAGAACCTTCGAAAAATCGAAAATTTTTGAAGGGGTATGCCTTAAAAAATTTGCGAAAAAATGAATTTTCAGCTAGGGCTCTGAAATTTTTTCTACTTTCTCCTCGATGCAAAAAAACACTTTCTACAAAGTTTCAGCCCCGGGAAAGGTCGGGAAGATAAAAAAACATGGGGAAAACCGTTGAAATCAAATATTCAAGATCGGTTTTCCATGTGTTTTAGGTCGAATTCCGGCATTTCCCCCACAACATTTATGTTTTTTTTCCGTTTTGAGACACGGACAATCGAAAAATCAAGCGTTCGTCCCGGTCCCAGAACCTTCGAAAAATCGAAAATTTTTGAAGGGGTATGCCTTAAAAAATTTGCGAAAAAATGAATTTTGAGCTAGGGCTCTGGAATTTTTACCACTTCTTCCTCGATGTAAAAAAACACTTTCTACAAAGTTTCAGCCCCGGGAACAGTCGGGAAGATAAAAAAACATGGGGAAAACCGTTGAAATCAAATATTCAAGATCGGATTTCCACCTGTTTTAGGTAGAATTCGGGCATTTCCCCCACAACATTTATGTTTTTTATCCGTTTTGAGACACGACCAATCGAAAAATCAAGCGTTCGTCCCGGTCCCAGAACCTTCGAAAAATCGAAAAATTTTTAATGAGTTTTCGCCTATATTCAGTACAATTTTGGCTTTCCTGGTACTGGTTTTATGTTTTCTACTTCTTCTAATACTCAAACGTGGTCAAATTCAATAAAATTTAGCCAGCAGTTGCAGAACCTAATCAAGATTGTTCTGTTAAAGTTTTAAAAAAATCTATAGAAAGCCGTTTTTTGATAGAACAACGTTAATGTTTGTTTGAATGAGCGTGAGCGAGGCATTCTTTGTCCTCGAATTTGAAAGCAACTAATTTTCGAGGCAGGCGAAGGTTCGCACCAAGCGGAGTCAGTGGCGAGAAATTAATGGCATTCCTGGACGTGTGTGTACAGGTACATAGACAAGTCTGGCAGAGGTTGGCAATGACTTGGGCGAAGGGAGAGTGTGCGGAAGCTATATTGGCAGGCGTTAACCATTGATACGACTTATTTGACGGGGCGCCGACGGGCCGAAGAATGCCACAGTTAGTCGAGCGTTCTTCCAGACTCGTTAATTAAAGCTCGGCAATCCTCGACGCCGCTAGTCGGCAAAACGCTCTCGTAAAATCCGGCGGGAGGGATAACTCCGTTACCCTCGTGGAAAAAAGTCACAGTAGGCACTGGTATAACCGGGCTGATACACCTCTCGTGCCAAGGGCGAGATTGGAAGTTGCAAAAAATCCCAATATTCCCCCACGTTTATATTGTAGAAGTGGAAATACTATTACCAAAGTGCAACTAGAAATTTTCTATGTAATGAATATCATTCCAAGGTTAAAAGGTCGAAGCAACGAAAGAAAACTGGGATCAGAAGGCAAGAATTTGACAAAGCAGATGAGTGAACCGATCAGCCGAGTTCTCAAAGCGCCTTCCAATTAAATTTAGGAAACGGCACTAGCCCGTCCTGCCGCGGACGTGCAGCTTGCTCCACTTTTCGCTCGCCGCTTCCTCTAATATCGACTGAAAAATCGTATTCCGAACACGTGGCGGGGAAATCGCGTTGATATTGTTCGCAGTAGCGTGCGCGCGCTGAAATGTCTTCGTTGATTATAATTCGGTTTCCACGCTACGTCGCTCGGCCCGCATTCCTTCTCCCAGGCATTGATTGTCTCCTATTCCTGTCTATCCACATTGAATTTCACTACTTCGAACGGGCACACCTTTAAATTAACGAAGTACTCATAGTGAAATAATAGGATTGCGATAACATCAGATTGGCATTTCTGCTTTAAGATAAATAACGCGCGACTGAAGATTTATAAATACATTTATGTAAGTCAAGGGCAGAAAGTATCAGACATAATACAACAAATTTCATCAACAAAATTTCATTTGGCTCCGGCAGTCAAAAGTAATTTAGTAAAACTGTACTAAACGGGCGAGTTAACGCTGGCAGAAGTGATTAAATGCAGCGTTGTTCTCGTGAGAAATCATATTCGCTCCCAATTAGGAAGAAACTGCATTCCGCATTCTAACATCGTGTAGCCCGTCGACGTGGAACGAGGTAAAAATTGCGAACAAAGCTGCCGCGCCTCGCCGACTGCAGGAAGAGTGGCGGAGGAACTGCTGGCGAGATTTTCGCAATTTCTGCGTGCCGCCGCCGGCGCAAGGAAGGCTTAGCGCGAGAGATTAATTAACGTCATGCGAATATACGGAATTTTCTCGGCCCTCGGCAAGCAGGAATAACGCGGTGGGGTGACAGGGGGCGGCGGGGGAGAGCGCGTCAAGGGTAAGAGAGAAGAAGCTTGGCGTGGAAAGTTTCGGCTTAGCGCGGGACTAGGCGGCACTCGACACACAGAGGGACACGGAGATAAAGAGAGGCAGAGAGCGCGCGCCGGAAAACGAGCAGAAAAAGAAGGGGCCAGGTTTTAAGCATTGTTAGCGGAGACTTTCCTCAGGTGTGTCCTAAGACCCATCGACTTCTGCGCGCCAAGCCCCACCGCTCGTTCTTGCCCACATAAACCGAGCAGCAACCCACCCACCCAACCCACTCTCCGCATCCAGCATTCTCAGCACCTTCCTCTTTTATTTTACCAGCTGTTTTATTAGTCCCTCACATCTCCACTGTCATCACCAGCGATGAAACTCGATTGCTCCACACTGAATTTCGTTACATTTCGCAAACGCACTTTCCACACTAACAGCTAAAGCTTCCCTCGCGTTCGTTAAGCTGCTTGTCTTTAAGGTGCTTCGGTTCAAGCCGATTTCCACTCCCAAGTGTTAAGTACAATTGCATAAAGTGCACGAGATCTCCAAGTACTTGTATATCACGCGTTATTTACAGGTAAAATACAATTTTAACAATTTTCTAGAATAACAGAGAGCTTAAGACAATGATTCTTACAAGTCGAGTATAGAAAAGACTGGACGTATGCAGAGTGGAGAATGGAGAGGAAACGGGAGATTAAAAGGAATGAGTAGGCGTGCAATAATCTATCGGAGGAAAGTTTAAGACACCATTTGGTTGGGGCGCGCGCTGCTCTGGTGACAGCGATGGCTTCCATTTCGTTTTCGGCTAATGTATGTTCCCCGGGCACACATGGTGGAGGGTTCGAGCCAGTTGGCACGTTCCCTTTGCCCACCGGAACGCTCTTTATGATCATCGTTAAAGGATTGCCTGGTAAGTGCTTACCAGCCGTCTCCCCCAGGCCTTCTTCCTCTTTATTCCTATTCCTTCCTGCTTTCCCTACTTTTTCCTGGCCTTCCTCCCTCCCCTAGCCTTGCCCTCTACCTTTCCCCCTACTCTCGACGACCGATCGGACATACTAAGCCTGCCGCCGACATATTTTGTAACTCGTCCGCAACCGCTTATTCAAATACTGAATTCCCCTGCTCCATTAAGCACTCCTTTCCAATATTTTTCACGATTATCCCCGAAAGTATGTCACGTGCCAACGAAAGAACACGTTCCACTCCGATTTGTTCTACAATTGGCCTGATGAAATCGTGCTTCAACTGGCAAGTGCCACTTCGAAATCTCGAAAAACCGGACAATTGTACGAACGTGCCAATAAGAGGTGAAAGTTAATGGATGTAAGTATTCGTGTAATTAGTCGTGCATTCACTATTATCAATGAGTCATTAATTCGGCAGCATGGCCACCCTTCGAACCCTGAATATCCACTGAACTGAACCGAAGGCGAAGTCTTTCACGCGGAACTAAAGTAAAACCAAAGTACAAAAAGATATTTGAATAGAGGAAGTGGCCCGCCGCCGTGATCTGCGGACGTAACAGCGACGTTTTCGTTTCCCCGGCTGCCGTAAATGCAAATCCAAAGGGCTAAAAGCAATTTCCTGGCATTGTAAGTTACCGTCTACCGAAACAGCCGAGAGGAGAGGAGTCCATGATTCTAAATTCCGGCCGAATCGTGGCAGTTTTGTTTTATACGATTCAAGATTGTATCTCGAGTTCCTCGATGCCCACCTAACCCAGACTCGCGGTGACGAGCGGGGTGGGCCGCGCGCGCCCGGAAATATCGTACATCTTTACCGTTCAATTTCGAGTTATACCGCGCCAGCCACGATGGGAAAACTTTTATTCGCCCAATCATATTATCTCGGGGCCGAAAGACGCTGCCCGGATAAGAAACACTCGTCGGCTCGTCATAATCGTTCTAGACGAAACGAGAGACCTTTCGATCTCTCTTCTCTCTCTCACACACTCTGCCCGCCCCCCCTCCAACTATCACTCTCTCTTTCTCCCGCTTTGTCTCAGTGTCTCTTTGAGTTCTATTGTCTCCTCGGATGGTCACACGAATTACTCTGTCGACTTACGACTCTTCGAGATTACGTAGGGAAGAGCTGCTTCTCATCCCCCACCACCACTTCCTCACCTGATCACATCCTCCTTTTCCCCCTTCGTCCACCCCTACCGTAGCTCCTAGCTGGACCTTCTTCCGATACGCCAAGCTTTCCGTATTTTATTGTCACGTAAAATTTTATGACGCTCGCGATGGCACTCGCACACCAAATGTAACGTTGCCGGTTATCTGCAGTATGTATGTACATATGGCTTTCACCCGAGATTCACGTACTTGTGACGATAAGTCTTTATCCCGGCTGACGGTCATGTAAATCATTGATGATCGTTTCAGACTCCGATGGAAGGAATTGTAGTTGCGGCGATATGGATTTCGACTTAGGAATTTGTAATAGTTTTGTAAAACCAAGAAGTGCTTCAAGATGAAGCAATGGAGAGATAAAAAGGGGATCCGCGGATTTCAGGAAATCTCGTTGGTATTTCGTGTAGATAGTATATCAGAAATAAAATTTACAGGACCCATTACATTTTAACAAGTTTCACGAGCCATTACTTTTTAACAAGGAAGTTCCTTGCTCTCTACCCCAAAATGTCATTTCCATTCTTTACACGTTCCAGCGCGGACCATCTCACTTGCCCATAAATATTGTCTACCATTCGAATATTTTTCATCGGGGATTACTTCGAGTCCCAGCAAACCGCGCAGACCTCTTCCGAGAGGGGTGAGAAGAAATTCGGCTACAAAAGTGTGCTATTATGTTATCCGCTGGATAAACAGTGTGCCAGCTGGCCGACAAGTATGTCTGGGAATGAACTGTAAACACTTGTCATTGTTTTCCGGGGCGGATTTTACTCCTAGTTGTGTTAGTAAACACAAGACAGAAATGGAACTTTTAAGGCCTTAAGACTTTAATACGAATTTGAGTCTGTAAATAGAGTAATTGTTTTGGCTCGGAGATATTATTATCTCGGTTGGCGGCGCTTGACGGCAAGCTCGCTTCGATGTATTTGGAAGCTGCCTTTGAGAGATCACTATTCCGGAAGGAGGGTTTAATGCTAATGCGTCAGAATGATCGCATTATAATTTGAGCGCCACTTAAGGATCGCCCGAGTAAGCTCGCAATGGAATCGCGCTCCTGCAGGCCCTTTATATCTTCAATTAATGAAAGGATCAACCCTCCTCCTCTCCTCTCCCAGTGTCGAATCGTTAATACGTCTAGACGAATACAGCTATTCTCCCAAGGATTTCACCAGAGTCACAAACGAATTCTCCCCCCGCCAATAGTTCGCATTCCTGCCCGCGACAGCAATGAATTTCAAGAGCATTGTCAAACCATTTCCAAATCCACTGGTTTACCAATTCCCACCCTGAATTATCATCTAACAATTGAGTTGGTTAGGAACTGAGCTTTATAGAAGAATAAAAACTTAGACAATTGAAAAACTCAAACATTTGTAATCCTTGAAAAAGATGAAATGAAATTTGCCAGTCCGCACTATCGTAATTAAAGGCTGCTCGCTCGAATAGAAATGAAAGTGGGCAGATCGGGGTGGTTGTGCGAGTTTGCTGTTTTTCGTGAAGGACCAGTGAGCGTAGATTAAAGGATTTCTTGCGCGGCGCCAGCTACGTTGCACAGCTGGCGGCGTAAAAAGCCGCGAATAATGTTTTACGCCGGAAAATCGCAATGTGACGACATTACTTTCTATAAAGCCTGCCATGAATATGCAGGATCCGGCCGCGCGAGCGTGTAATTAATTTTTAAATCTAAATTCATTAGCGACCGACTGGCCGGCCATCCGCTATACAAAGTGTATATATCACTGGCCGAGCATTTTGCAGGGCTGAGAAACTGGGCGCGAAAGAAAACAGTGGCCGAGTGGGAACGCCATTAATCAACATCGTGCTACTTTCACGCGTGCTCGAACAATTCCCGGAAACTTTTAAGTATGAAATTCCTCGCCGGAAGAACGAATTTCCCTCGAGACTCTCTCAACTAATGATTATTTTTCTTGTACTTGGTGTAAAATAATATCTTAATAATTATTCTATAGAACGACATTCTATCGAATGATTAATTGTTGATCGTAATTTTGAGGTGATTGAGAACTCGGGCAATTTTATCGATTTTATCAAGCAAGAGAGACAAAAATGTTTAAATGCCTGCAACGAGTAGCGAGGAGAAAGGGTGGGAGGGAGGGTAGAAATCGTGAAGTGAGAAATGTCGAGCGTCCTGCCATCATGGTGCACGTGAGAAGTAAGTCGGTTAACTCGGCCGAGAAACTTGGTCCAAGTTTCATCTCAGAGGAGCATCTCGGCGAAGAAAAAAGTGGAGCAGTAGCATAGTAGCGGGGAGGGAGCGAGAGGGTTAGCGTCCCCAAAGTAGCGTGCAGTCCACGTGGTACTATTCGAAACCCAATTTTCACTCTGCGTTCTACACCTTCCATCGCTGCGAATGACGTTATCGCCTGGATCACGTACGCCCATCTCTCCTCCAATACTAACGCCCGTCCGCCCGCCCGCCCGGCCTAACGATTCTCTCCCATAGGCGCAATTTTTTTTGATTGCGCAGCGAACGTTGATTCATTCTAGCCTACTAAATTCCCCTGATTTCGAACCCTTTCCAACACCCTCAAATCCCATTGATCCAGCACCATCGATGTAGAAACTAAAGTACGTGCTTCATTAATAATTAGAACTTGGAAACTCGAAGTTTGTGGGTGTAATAATTGAAACACTATTGAAAGTCAATGAATAAATGAATCCCTGTGAAGGAAGTGTGGGAGAGAGTGGGGCGCGGCGGCTGGTAGGGTGTATTGCGGAAAGAGTTGCAGAGCAGATTGAGTTATGTCTGAATAAGAACGCATTGACCTTCCGTGGAGCGGTTGGATTGCCATATTTCAAAGAGTTCCTTCGACTACTGCAACTCTCGCGGCCCACTGAAACCTGAAAAAACTTGCCGGCGAGTTACGGCTCTTTTAAACTACCTGTGCGCCCAGTCAGTTTAACTTCGTGAGAAAACACTGTCGAACAGATTTCGTTGCCCCAAGCGCTACACCGTTGCTTCTCCCCCGAACCCTACGCCCAAACCGTACTACTACGTCAGTCCCGCTTAATTTAACTTCCTCGTCACTGGCCCCAATCGCAAAAATGCTAATTCCGCACGTCAAATTTGCGCAGCACAGTGCCTCCCTCGAGAGCGCGAAACACAAAGAATTCGCCCACTTGTCAAAAGACAAAGAAGAAGAATGAAATGCTCGAATATACAGTATTCCTTTCATTTCGCTGCGTGGAAATGCAGGTCAAAGTCGAGGGAGGGGTAAAAGTCGAACAACGCAAAAATAACAGATAGCCAGCAGAAAAATATCGACTCTAAAAGATAACAGATGTTACGCAAATGTTTTCCTGACTTTTATCCGATATTTGTACAATAAGAGCTATCTAAAATTACAATGGGGGCCATACACACCGGATTCCCTCTTGGTCGTTAATAAAAGATGCGGGAAATGTCAATCACATTCACTCATTGAATTCCGCAAAAGACCGAAAGGTTTTGCATTGCTAATTCCACGAGGACACGCGGTGAAAGGTGTACTTGACATATTCGTATTCCATTTCCGCATTAATTCGCATTCCATTATATTATAAGTTCTGAGAGATGCAAAGTGGCCTGCAAGAGGGAGTATGAGTGAGCCCCGCGAAGGAGGCATAAAATCGCAGCAATAGCAGAGTTTTTATTAGCATTGCCGGATGTCAACTGGTCATGATTCAAGAAGGACATGCCGATGATTACAGGGAAAAGGGGCTGCCTTTGGGGAAAAAGGCTCTTAATATATTATATTCCAGTGGCTTTCGTGAAACTCTCGGAACGGACACCTCCCTGGGCCCCTTTTTACTTTCTTATCGGGTCAAATGGAAAGCCGAGCAGCAGCAGCTCGAGCTCGTGTCGAGTGACTCGCATTCACTTGATTAGCCTTTAAACCCTCCGGGTTCCCCCAAGCCCGCCCGCCTTTCCCCTTCCCACCCCCTGTCCCACCCGTTCTTTCTCTCGCAGTCGTATCGGTTGCCTTTATCAAACCCCTGCCATCTGCGGGCTGAGCCTCCTTTGCGGCTTAAAAAAAGACTGGAAATTTACTGGGTCACAACGCTCTTGTCCCTGCGTGAAATTGTAGCGTGTTCAACTGACGCGGCTTTAATATCTCCACTTTTGTTACGCCATACCGATTTCCAATATAACTGATATTAAAGATTCAAGTATCCGAGCGATATTTCCCCAGAAATATATAATAGTATTCTCAAAATTCAAAACTGAATAAGATCCCCGTTGACTGTGACCTTGCAACTTGAAGGAATGGCTGATTCCAATTTGTAGAGGCGTTCAAACAAAGTGGACGAGACCCGACTGATTTTTCTCCGGAAAGTAGCGGCAGGGTAAAAGTAAACGAACGGTAACGAACGGAAGCTGGCAAGAGCGGAAGGTACTACTGGAGAATGAAGTGAACGCAAAGAGAAACAGGAGAGGTAATAAAGAAGCTTGGCGAAGCAGGGGTGGGGAAAGCGAGGCTATCGGCATTGCCGACGGTATTTTCCTCTCAAGAAATTTAATTAGCAGATGACCGAGGGTCGCAGTCGCCTAGGATCTCCCGGCGATATTTCGATTCGAGCTAGCTCTCTCGCAAGGGCCACCAACACAACTCGCTCGCTCCTCGTCTGGCATTGTCTTGCAATCGAGAAAGGAATCGACTGGATATCGGTCTAGCCTGTATTACTAATGGCCGGTGCTCGTGACAGGGGTGGGAAAAGAATCGCCGCTTTATTGGCCACGGAAGTATCTCTATCATTCGATCCGGGGGGACACCAACACCACACCGATCCACAGATATATCGGTGATCCCCACTCACACTTGGACGCCGTTCCCCAAAATTTACGGTTTCCCAGTCTGCGGCGGAGGCGGCGGCAGTGGTAGCAGAAAAAAATGGCCGCGATAACAAAAACAGTTGAAATATGCATAGGTGTGCCTCTGCGCGAATGTGTGTATATCAATTGGTAGCACACAAAGTGCGCACAATGCATATAAAAGGCTTCGTCATTTTTCTCCCTTGGACGAGAACTAGCGGACAAACACCTGTCATTTAGTTATATTGATGCCTGTCACTTCTATGACCGGCGACCAATGGCATTCCGACCATTTCGACAAACAACAAATCCGACTTATCGCCCCCCAACTCCCCCGCCGCCCCACCACTCCTTCCATTTCCCATCGCTCTTCATCGTTCTTCATTACAATTTATTGCGTCGCACGCTTTTATTGAATTCGTTTATTATTAACCCGTTATCGCGCCCGTAAACAAGGCAACCGTCAACATTCCATTGTCGAATGACACTCGTCCGCATATTGATTCGTATTTCTCTTGTGATTGGTACTTATAACACTTGCCAATAAATTGCTGAATTGTTGTTAGTAGACAGTGCTTCGCGTATTATTTTAATTTTGAATAGTTGACTTTCACACTAGAGGACTTTGCAATTTAGTGAAGTTGTAAACATATTTCGAATTATATCTCTGTTGTTCTTTATAATATTTTATGCTTTTAGTAAAAAAAAAATGTTATTCAAGTTCAAATATTCGTTGTTGCGTGAAAAAGAATTTTCTAGAAAAGGGCGTTCCCACTTGTAAATATTTATAATAGCATAGATAATAATATTATGCTAAAGTATGTTGTTATTAAAGCAATAATTGTTAATGCGTATTCGTATATCTCAATATTTCAGTCTGAGCCTCAACGGCTCAGTAATCCTTTGTCTAAAGCTCACATATATCTGGTAGTGGTAGCTATAGATATAGCTACACATATAGGGGAGGGAGCCCAACCGTCAGTTTGCAAGATTTTACCCATGATGCCTTGCGACTGTTCTCCACACAAAGGTATATCTATATACATGGCGTCGCGCCCCAGGGGATCATGGGTAAAATCTTGCAAATTTCAAACCGGCTCGAGTACCCGCCAAAAAAAAGTCGAGTCATGCAGAAATCTTACCTTGGACGCAGAAAAGATTTGCTTTGCCAGTAAGACTGCGACGCGAAGGCGAATATTCTTGAAGGGAGGCCGTGGAATCTTCCAGAAGATCGGGCATCCAAAATGGCGTTGCAAGTGGTAGCCATCCTTTCTTCTTTCGTTGCACACGCGACGCGGAACTTTCCGGGCACTTCGCGCGCGCACTATGCCTCAGAAAGTAGGGAATCACCACCAAAAACACTTCACTAACACTTCACCAACACTTCACAACACACAGAGCTTCTTCTCGACACTTCTTCCTAGGAAATCTTCCCAACGTCGCACTTACGACACAAATCTTTCCGGGCATTTCACGCGCGCACTATGCCTCGGAAAGTGGAAATATTTCCCACAAACACTTCACAACACACACAGCTTCGGAACGGCGGGGGTTCGCGGCGGAATCGGCACTTTTTAACCCGGAAAATCACAATTTTAATGGAAGCACTTTCGACCGAACGCGTATCCACTTGTGGCTCCCCATGAAACTGGCGAATCTTCCAGAAACCGTTACACAAGGGGGCTCCACGGAACTCGACGCTCATTGGCTACCATTGATTCCCGATTCTAGATCTTTCACTATTCTTTCTTAAAACGTAAGTATTTATAAATTCTGTTATCACATCTTCCATGTAATTTTTATAGGAATTTATTTTTATCATCTCAGCTCTTACAAATTAAGTAATAATTAAACTACAAATGTTTCAGGAACAAGGGTCGCCGGTTACTGCGTTGAAGTGCACACTTCACCACAGAGAAGTCAAGCATGGCCGTCATTTGTTCGCGCGGGAAACAAGTGGCCCCGGTACCGGTTGCCGAAGTTTACTTTTACAGTGATTTCGAGTGATTCATCGACGTGTCGAGTGATAATCAGCTTGCTAAATGAAACCCTGAAGTCCCGAAGTGGCACTGAGCAAGTGTCAACAAGAAATAAAAGAAATTCAAGGGAGGAATGCCGATCGCATTCAGGGACGCTTCAAAGTGGCAATCGGTGAGTATTTGTCGATGTCATTTGTTATTTCTACTGTATTCCAATGATTATCTGTAACTGCCTGACTGATTTTCACGCATGCCGTACTGAATTGTTATGGGAACTGTGAGGTTCAATGTGTTTATACAAGTATCACACTGGCTGCACATCAATTCATGTGGAAAGAGGAAAATAAATGCTTGATTGAATATTATTTCACCCAAGCGTGTTTTCGAGATTTGTGTTTGATTGCCTGCTGTTGCATTCATTAGTATTAATGTCACTTTTGAAACGTTAACATTGTGCCAGACTCCACAACATTCTTTTAATCATTTTTGTTGCTGCGATTCTTCCCAATTTTGTTTGACGCTCACTTTCAAATCCAATAGTTATTTCCTTTGGAAGTTTGATTCCAATAGAGTTATACTATTGCTAATCTCCAGCATGATATACGTCTATCTACGTTTAACTTTTCTTTGTAGCATGCTGCTGTGAACATCAATGGTTTAAGGAATTGGGACAATATTGCATTGAAGATTGTGGTAAAGGGAGACTATCGTCCAACACAATAGAAGGACAATTGTGAGCGGATCTACAAATATATGGTGGCAGTACAATGGGATTAATGAAGAACCAAGTTCAGCAAGTAGTGAGTGATGCATGCTTTCTGCACATTCATTATATTGGATTGATTGGTCGCTTTGATTACAAAGATTTATTTTTGCACCTGTATAACATATTGAATTGAAACGTATATTGTCTGGAATGTGTGCGTACACACAAGACAAAATATATATAAGCATATCAATTCATGCATACGCATATAATGTATTGAACGCTTGACTAATATTATAAGTGTACATATGTGAATCTTGTGCTACCAAAACTACATCGGTTGTAGTCCTCGTTCTATCTACTTAAGTGCTCAAGATATTTGACTAATTTTCATTAATATGGTGAGTGTTTCCTTGCAATGCACATACCCTTTGCTGGCTATCTTTCTTTACTATTTCATATTCTTACAGAGTTGCTTTCCCATTGCATGCCCAGAAGTTAATCAGCTGCACATACTAATTGTAAGTACTGGAATGTTTATATTGTAAATTGTAGATTTCAATAACAATGTAGAAAATCCCTGTCGTTTTGGTTTTCAGCAGAAGATTTGAAGATATGGCAGGCTGGCCAGTGCAATGCAACCGTGTATCACGATCACAAAATTGTATCTCGATAGTTGCACTGGCCACCGCCTCTGCGGGGAAAAATCGACGTGTCAACTCTCGGCTGCAAAATACATCAAGTTTTCGAGAGCGCGCTCGACGCGGATGAACTTCGACCACCGGCGTTTCCCAATACGGCAGAGGCAGAGCCTTTTAACTCGAAGCCGCTAGCACCGAATAGACATTTCGCCGAAACATTGTCCCCGAAAATAGCTCGACCTTCGGGCGCGGAAATACTGGCTGACCTAAAAATCTACCGCGAGACTTTGACGGTTGGCATAAAACACAATCGCGGCGGATTTCGTGGCGCACATTGCTCACCGTCTATTTGTTGCTGGCATTCTACGTTCTGTAAGTTTTAGATCTGTAATGCTTTTTAAGTATTTACATTTAACACAATAGCTTTATTTACTCGTGCAACATTGATGTATCATTCTTTAGGCTTTAGTATGACTCTCTTTAGTCGAGAATAATTCTGTCGTACCACAAAAGCGAATGTGGCAGGATTATCTGCGATAGAACTTCCCACAATTCAATAAGAACGAAAAGCTTTCTCATGGTATCGTGCCATTGTAATTGAAAGTTAAAAATGATGAAGTCGAAGTGATGAGTGGGAAGTACAGGCGAAAGGAATAAAATGTGAAATTCAGTGAGCTCTCATGGAATTTTTCCTAGCGCATTGACTAAAACGTGGTGGCAGTAAGGGCAACGAAACGAATTTTATTTTCAATAACGGGCGAATTTACGGGGAAACGTGGCGGGTGCGTTTATAGCGGGGCTTTTAGCACAGCCCCGAGCTTCCCTGGCGAACTTTTACGCGTCTCTTTCTCCGCCCCGTCCATCTGAAAATGCATATGCAGGCGCGCTTACGAGAAGGAAATGTCATTCCGGAAGAAAAAGAGAACGTGCCGTTGGAACTGAATTCCCACCCTTCTTCCCTCGCCACCGACACTCGCTAACGCCAAAATTTCGTTGCCTTCGCGAGCGTTTAGTAATAGTCCATCATTCTCCGTTATGTCTCGGGCACCAATGAAATTGGGATTACGTCTGAATTCTTGGCTCCCCCCTCCTGACCCCACTTTAAGAGCTGTGTCTCCAACAACTAAACTCGTAAGTTCCCCAGGCCAGGTCGGAGCAAGGAAATGAACAAGTTCCTTGTATTAAGAACTTTAACCCTTTGAGCAATGAACTCCCCTAGTACTAGTCAACCAGCTGGCGTCAGTTTACTTAGAAATTTGCGTTCCTTTTATAAGATTACAAGAAACTTCATTTACTAATTTCATAGTTATTTTCATTTCCAACTGTATACAATGTCACAGTTAATTATTATGAAACATGTACTGAAGGTTGTACTACAGTAGACCAATTAAGGCAAAGAGTAAATGTATCTATATTGGTACTGCTCAAAGGATTACGTAGTTCACTTCAGCCAGAAGTGGCGTAAAAGCGCACTGATGTTGAATCGTGTACGTTTGGAATCCGAGATACTCAAATATTCTCGTTACTAGTTATCTATGGAAAAAGTAGATGGTCGATGAAAAGATCAATCTCATTTCATGTTCCCTTGCAGGTCTTTGATCTATAGAGACTATTGAATATACCGCTTTCCCTTGAGCTTTTAATCCCACGTAACTAACGAACAAAGTATAAAATGCTTTGGTGCACTTAATACTCTCAGCTCCAAGAATTGCTGATTTAAAGTTCAAGCGGATAGCACCATCTATTATACCAAAACACACAGTACTAATACAATACCACAATTAGTTTAAACATCAAGTAGAGTAACTTTCTTATTTAATTCATAAATGAAATGAAATTAGTTCTGTTGGATTTAATTATTGATTGGAACTTGAAAACATGTAATCTGGAAGGGAGTAAAGGAATAGTGATGTCAGAAACGTGCAGAACATTGGGAAGGTCGAGGGAGTAGCAAGTGGATGGTGCGGCAAGGGAATGCGAAAGTCGGCCAGGATAATGCATACGCCGGAAGCAAGAAACCGCGGAAAAGTTTGTCGGTCGACGATTGCCCGGGAGAACAATTTTTCTTGGGTCTAGGAGGTAGAGGGGAGGAGAGCGGCCCGTTGTCTCCTCGGTGTCTCCGGGCACATAAATTATCAGCAGTTTCGTAGCTATAATCTGTTTACAGCCGCTGCGGCCCTTGCACCGTAACGACCAGCATTTTTAAAGCGTCTCCGACCGGCCTTTTGTTTCGCGTCTCCCACGCTTCCTCCTTTCCAGTGCCGGCAACCCTCTTCAACATAGAATCCCCTGTCCACCTTCAGACAGTGTTAAAGGGAAAGACCATTATTTCAAATATTGGACCACCGCCGGAGTAGATCCACTGTCCTCTCCTACCTCTCATTATTGCTTCGCTGCCTTTGAAGGAATAATGAGAGCCGTATCTTATGAAAAGCCCGAAATCCTGTCTGTGTGTACTACCGTGATCATAATGCATGACTGCAAATTCATACACTGGAGAAACATACAGATTAGGTGGAGTTTCAATGATTTAAGTCGGGATAATACTTACAATAGCTATAATTGTAATTCGCTTCAAAGATATAGATTTTTATGATCATCATTTTTTACTGTATAAATCGATTGTCTATGTATAAAAACGGATAGAAAACATGAAACCAGTGGCAGAAACGCCGAAGCTGTATCGAAAACAGGCAGAAAGGCCTTCTAGAGCAATTGAGCTGGTCTAATTCAGGCGGTTTTTGCCATGTTTTTTTATCTTCCCGACCTTTCCCGGGGCTGAAACTTTGTAGAAAGTGTTTTTTTGCGTCGAGGAAGAAGTAGAAAAAATTCCAGGCCCCTAGCTCAAAATTCATTTTTTCGCAAATTTTTTAAGGCATACCCCTTCAAAAATTTTCGATTTTTCGAAGGTTTTGGGACCGGGACGAACGCTTGATTTTTCGATTGCTCGTGTCTCAAAACGGATAAAAAACATCAATGTTGTGGGGGAAATGCCGGAATTCTACCTAAAACAGGTGGAAAACCGATCTTGAATATTTGATTTCAATGGTTTTCCCCATGTTTTTTTATCTTCCCGACCTTTCCCGAGGCTAAAACTTTGTAGAAAGTGTTTTTTTGCATCGAGGAGAAAGTAGAAAAAATTCCAGGCCCCTAGCTCAAAATTCATTTTTTCGTAAATTTTTTAAGGCATACCCCTTCAAAAATTTTCGATTTTTCGAAGGTTCTGGGGCTGGGACGAACGCTTGATTTTTCGATTGCTCGTGTCTCAAAACGGATAAAAAACATCAATGTTGTGGGGGAAATGCCAGAATTCGACCTAAAACAGGTGGAAAACCGATCTGGAATATTTCATTTCAATGGTTTTTGCCATGTTTTTTTATCTTCCCGACCTTTCCCGGGGCTGAAACTTGGTGGGGAATGTTTTTTTGTATCGAGGAAAGTGTAGAAAAAATTCCAGGCCCCTAGCTCAAAATTCATTTTTTCGCAAATTTTTTAAGGCATACCCCTTCAAAAATTTTCGATTTTTCGAAGGTTCTGGGACCGGGACGAACGCTTGATTTTTCGATTGCTCGTGTCTCAAAACGGATAAAAAACATCAATGTTGTGGGGGAAATGCCGGAATTCTACCTAAAACAGGTGGAAAACCGATCTTGAATATTTGATTTCAATGGTTTTCCCCATGTTTTTTTATCTTCCCGACCTTTCCCGGGGCTGAAACTTTGTAGAAAGTGTTTTTTTGCATCGAGGAGAAAGTAGAAAAAATTCCAGAGCCCTAGCTGAAAATTCATTTTTTCGCAAATTTTTTAAGGCATACCCCATCAAAAATTTTCGATTTTTCGAAGGTTCTGGGACCGGGACGAACGCTTGATTTTTCGATTGCTCGTGTCTCAAAACGGATAAAAAACATCAATGTTGTGGGGGAAATGCCGGAATTCCACCTAAAACACCTGGAAAACCGATCTGGAATATTTCATTTTCACGGTTTTCCCCATGTTTTTTTATCTTCCCGACCTTTCCCGAGACTAAAACTTTGTAGAAAGTGTTTTTTTGCATCGAGGAGAAAGTAGAAAAAATTCCAGGCCCCTAGCTCAAAATTCATTTTTTCGCTAATTTTTCCACCCCTTGAAAATGTTTCGACTTTCCCGAATTCTTCATAAATCGATTGTTTGTCACTTTATTAATTGTGTGCCTAGTGTATCACTGTCATCCATAATGGTGTAGAGTAAGGATATGTTTTCACGACTCATTTGCCGGTCCCGGCATTCTTGTTTACATCGTGCTTCACGGGATACTCAGAGTC
Source organism: Ectemnius continuus (assembly GCA_910591665.1). Taxonomy (NCBI): domain Eukaryota; kingdom Metazoa; phylum Arthropoda; class Insecta; order Hymenoptera; family Crabronidae; genus Ectemnius; species Ectemnius continuus. The sequence continues at coordinate 2,844,330 of OU342866.1, forward strand.
ATTTATTGCCAAGAAGCTCGTAAACAACCCATCAACTCCTTGGCGCGTGGCGATATGAACTGTCGCAGTCTTTATATCATTCTCGAAATAGTTTGGCAGGATTTTCTTGCTCATCTTAATGAGTTTTCTCCTTCTGCCTGCTTCAACACAGTGATAAATAAAATGAGAAAGGACAATTTTTCTCCTTAAAAGATAGGGAATGAGAGTTTCTTTGGGATGTGACAGAGTGCGTATAATAGAGAGGAATTGGGGGTTGTATTTTTGTATCGAAGATGTCTGATGGTTGATGGAAGGCGGTGGGAGGAGGGAGGGGGCAAGGGAGTCCGGAATCAGCCGCAGGCACCGCGGGATGATTCATAACACGGCGATCGCATAAATTGTGGCCGATATGTTGGCGCGCAATTAGGGTTTGCTAAATCGGCATTACTAATTAGATTTGGCATGCCGAGCTCTCGAGGCCGGTTCCGGCGTGCGAGAGCGCCAGCCTCCCGAGCGTATAATTGATTTGAGTTTCAAACTAATCCATAGCGGCTGCCTTTCGATGGTGATCGATAATCATTCGCATCTGGGCTCAGCGGCGGCGTACGTGCGCCAGAGGACAAGAGTGGTTAGCCTGAAACCTCTCAGCGGAGGTTAAGGCCTCTGCAAGCTTTAACCCCCTTCGGCTTTAGCTTTAGCCTCACCTGCCACTGGCCAACGCGGCTTCCGCTACATGCCTCCTACCATATCCTCTACCCCTCCGCTTCCGCTAGACCATCAAATATTTCATAATCTCCGATTACCGGCTATCGTTCGCGGCGCTGGCGTCGATTAATTTCGCATCGCGAGCAAGCAAGCCATGCCACGCCACATAATGGAAGTGTCTCCTCCGCCTTTCTGTGCGCCGCGCCGCTCGACCGGAAATCGGGCTAGACGTCTGCCACAAGTGCTCATTTTCTAGAGCCCTTTCTTGTTCGAGCTTCTATTGGTCCTTTCGATAGGACCAGAGCCTCCAGGCTTCAAGAGAATATCACGAGGAATAATAATAGGAAAGATATCTTTGTTATTATAAGAAATACGCCCGGAAATGAAGTAGCGGTTCCCGGTCATTATTGATTTTTATTAAGGGTACGTGACCTGCGAATTATCTGGTCATGCGGAGGGTTAAAATAATCAGCGGGCAAACGCGAGTGATCGATTCGGAATACAGGATACATCCGGAATAGGGACGGCAGCGTCACCAGTTCTCGTATTAATTCTGATGTGTACTTACTATGCGACAGGAGCGGCTTGTAATGTAAATCTGACACGCACTGGACCGCGGCATCGTATCAAAAGCCTTGTTGGAGTGTAATTACGGTTTGGATTTGTTAATGCGCCCTTATGGAATACCTGATCAGAGGATGAACGCGCTTGCATGCTGAAACAGTGCATTTCCGCCCCGGGCACCACTTATCCTAATGGACTTTTGTAAACCTCCGCGTAACAAACACCTTAAATAAGTCTGTTGCGTACTTAATGATACTGTGTACATTTTTGATAAAACTGATTAAAACCACTCGGGTTTTTCTCGTATTTTAAAAATGGTTATAATTTGCAAAATCCGTTGGCACGTGTGTGTTTTTTTTTTATATTTTGATCTTTTAGCTTGGGAATTTGTAGTCATGGGCGCGCAACATTTTTTGCCGACTTGATACGATCAAGCAATTTAGTTGGGAATCAGATTTTATTGGGATGCAGCGGCGGGGAAGTGTGCAGGTGTGCATGTGCATGTGCATTTTTGCACGAGGGCGTAGAATGCACTGGGCGCTTATTGAGGGTGGAATACGACTCGAAAGAATTAAGCTGTTCACATCCGGCCAGTGTGACAATTTCAATCTCACTCGGCGCCTCTCGTGTTTACTGGCGCTGCCATTTTTTAGTGGCTTTCGCTCCGTTTCCCGGAAAAGCTGCTTTGCCCAGCTGCATTAATCTGATCCCGGCGAACTGTTAGATCCCACGACAAAATAAACCCGGCATCACCAACTTACCCGCGGCAATGACTCCGATCCCAATATCCCTGAAAATTGAGACCTTCCACGCGTCATTCCAAAACTACGACAACTACATTGCTTGTTCATTACTTTTCAGAACAAACACACAATACAAAAGTAAAAAAAATAATATATTTTCACATTAACTTTCTCAGTGAAATCTCCAATTATTACTATTCTTATTTATCACATTATTCACAATGACTCGCTCCTCGTTTGAGGTGCATTTAACGATCACTTACTTATAATACATACAGCAGATGAATATTATACCGGAGTGGGTACACGCGTTAAGGATGGCATTACCATAATTTGTCATCCCCACCGTTAACCACTCGTTGCCCCTACCACCACCGTCTCAATTACTGGCTTCTGGGAGTGTAAGAGGAGATTCCGGTGTGGCATTCTTGGCCGCGACGAAACTCTCTCCGGGGCCGGAGGGCTCAAATCGCCGGGACAAGTTAAGAAGGCCAATAATTTCACGGCACTCTTCCTTCCCTTCTATTGCCGTTAATATTATGCAATTATTCATCGGGCTATCAGGCCGATCATTATTCATCCGATTACGGAACCAACAATTAATTACACGCGGGCTGCGGGGTGCGGAGGGAAGGAGGAAAAGTGGGGGGGCAAGGACGTGGAAAAAAAATGGAGGTGGCCAAGTGAAATCCTGGCATTACCGAGGTGGCCCGGATCTCTGATAGCCGGTGTACCACTAAATTTGTCGGTTATTCCGGCAATTAGCATATTCCCGCGATAACTGCCGCCTATACCGCCGCCCTCGGTTATTACGGCTCCAAGTGTTAGCCGCACTTTTACATCGAAATAAGGCCTTCCGAACTTTAAATTACAACGCTCGCTTCTGTTTATTATGAATTTTATTAACAGCCGACCCCGTTCTTAAGAGTTCATTTTAAAGCAGATGTATTGTACAATGTTTTATGATAAACTCGTGAATGCACGATGTTGAGGATTTCTGATTGGAATTGAAACGGTGCGAGAACGGAAATTGTTTCTCACAATCAAGCGTAGGCAAGTTCGATCTTAGGAGAGGACATGAATGTATCGATGTCAAAGGGATGGTTCCGCTTTAAATGCAAAGCAGAGCGGCCTCCGTGCCGCCTTCCCTTCCCCAGCCGCCCTCCGTTTACAATCCCCTCATCGCAGATCGGGCCGGATCAGTTTCTCTCGATTCTTAATTACCACCCCGGTAATGCGATCGTCTTCAAAATCACTCGCTCCTTCTGTTATTCCCTTCTAGTCGAAATATTCGATCGTTTGCCAAATTAAATTAGATTTCTCATCGAGTCGAATCAGTGATTAATTATACGCGACATCGTTTCAAATGTTTCTGACAAAAGCTTCGGCTCGTCGCGCAGCTTACAAATCTCTGCGAGAGAAGCAAAAAAGAGGCAGTGCACTTGGCCGGATGGAGAGTAGAATATTTCAAAGTGGAGAAAGACAGAACAATGATTTTTTGCGAGTCAGAGGAAAAAATGGGATTGGCACTTGAATTTCCTGGAATGAGAGTTGAGTTTTGGGGCTTACAGCATTGTTCCATTAAAGTGGGGGAAGGCGCGCGCGTGAGAGGGATGGGGGGAGGAGAGGCTAGGCCGGAATAGAGGAATCCGAGTGTCAGGAGGAACTAGAGCCGGCGCGGCGCGGCTCGGCACGGGCGATTACTTTGAAGCCGGAGGTCAAAGTGGGCCGAAAATTTGCCAGTGCCCGGCAGCCTGTCTGGCTGGTCTTGGCGAGGGCAGCTGTTTGTTTACGTGCCAAGTGTCAAGGTTTAAACTGCGTGAAGGACAGCGTGTGCGAGTGCTATAAAGCCCACCGAGGCAAACAAATTCGGCTTCTGGTTTCCGCCACTCTGCGCCGGCACTTGCCTGATCCCTTTTGATGTCCTCTCCCGCCGCGCCGCCGCCGCCGGATCCCCTCGAAGCCCCGCCAAGTCAGCGAGTAATTGAACTCGCAGCCAATCCTCTCGGCCGGTAAATGCACTCGAATATAACGCTGCATCAATCTGTTAAATCACTCTTTCTCAAAGGGCCCCGATAATGTGCGCGATTCTCGTTCATTGAACATTAAATCGAGGTCCTTTCAACGTTCCCATTATCTTGTTTACATCCGCGAAACGTATTAATATCGCATGAGAAATCTTCTCTGCTTTTAACATGAATTCTAACAAAGATAATCTATCGTACGATTAATAATACTGGCTATTTCTTATCTGTTAGTCGGTTATGTATTAATTAAAATGTTATGAATGAAGATCGTTAAGTGGAAAGCTACGTTACCAGGTGAAAATTGAGGAGAAAGAGCCTCGAAGGATGACTTTGGAAATTGCGCACGAATCCCGGAGGCGCGCGCACGGGCGTCACAATCAGAATTCGTAACAGGCTTTGGGTTATTGAGATGCAGGGGGTGGTGAGGGTGGCGGTGGGTGGGTGGTCGTAGCTCGGGGGTGGATATATAAAATCGAAAAATAATGGACTAGAAAGTGCTTTTGACCGATCGACCAAGCAGGTTGCTACGGGCAACCGGTGGATTTAAGGCTTTGAGCTTTCAGGTAGCGCAGTTCGCCCCTGTGTCGACTCTCTCGCATTAAAAGCACAGAACTAACGCATTTTCAATACGATTCCCGCACCCTTTCGATAAATTCTATTATTTCAAGACATTGCCCGTCCGAACATCGGCCAATCAATCGGCAGCCACACACAGACCTCTGCCACGCAACCAATTAACAGAGTGGCGGCCAAGTGAAGTGAAGTGAATAGTACAGTGGGACAAAGTTAAAATATAGTAGAACCGTATGCTTCGAGAGAACGATTTCTAACGAACCCGCTAAGTTCAACCTGACGTATCTCCTATAAAAGGAAGCGAGAATAAATCACACTAACAATTGACAGAATATCAAAAGAGGAACGGAAACGCGAGACAAGTGACTTTTTCCATACGTGACGAAAAAGTAGGAAGTCTCAGGTAAATATTGCGCGCGGTGCCAAATGGTGGGTGAAGCTGACGCGCGATGGTGTTTAATTGATTTAACAAATTATGCTCGGCGAAACGGAGGTAGGAAGTGGTAGGAAAAGGGTCTAGAAGGGGTGAAATCAGGCGGAACTTGTAGGGCGAGACTTCGCACTTGGCACGTGTGCGCACGTTTGTAATTTCGCATTGAGCACTCTTCAGAGGAGCATGAATATTTCATGGGGCGGAAATGCCGTGCTCCCGTTCACTTCCCCCTTCATCCGCCCCGACCACCACCACCACCACCCCCCCCACACACCTTCAACCTGCGACTCTCCGGGAAGCGCGTACGTGTTAGGCGCGATCCAATTAAACGGGAATTAAATTTCCGCTCTTAATCGGGCGCAAACATTTAATAAATAAAGCGTAAACACTTAGTTAACGAGGTGGCACGATCCGACCTGGCACCGATGCTTCCTCTCCCTCTCCCTCTCCCCTCGAACGCCGACCATCCCACCCCTTCCGACTGAGGTTGCCGATTTTTTTCCCCGATGGGAAATCATCGCTCGATTTCCCCTTCCATTTCAATCGATCGATTTCCCGACCACCTGCTTCCTGCGCCGCCGATGAGAGAAACGACGCAGGTGCATGGGGAAAAACAGTAATCGCGCCTCTGTCGTAATTAACGACTCGAATCTTCGGGATTAGTAGTAGTGATTGTCTATTTGCTTCATGGTTTTATCGCGAAACGGGCTAATATACGATTGAATTAAATTCTACGAAATCCCCCCCGTAAATTCATTGAGATAAAAAGATCGAAATTAAAAATGTTGGAGCACCGCGAAGAAGTTTTTCCCGATAATGCGTGGTTCAATGGCCGGTTAATTATGAAACGAGTCTATTTAGATTTCTTAATGCTCGAGAGCTAAAGTGAGTTGGCACCTGTAATACTTTGCGACGGGAACAATCCGGGGAGTGATTATCGCGCGCTTCTCGTATGTTCGGGGTAAATTGTGCTAATTAGCTCGCCGAGTTCGGACCAGTCGGACCGCAACGGCGCGGCCGGCGGCACAGGCAGCCGGGAGAAAAAAGGAGAGGAAAGTTGGCGGGAAGAAAAGTGGCCGGCGGTGGTGCCAAGGACCTAGCGAATTAATGTAATTTAACTTTCGCGGAGACGCTCAATTAAAAAAGCATTAATGCAACCATTAATTAAGGAGAAATCCACGGTAGCCTTACCTTCCAAATTACCTCGCACGATTACGTTCCTCATTCTTTCCGGGAGAACTTGTTCAACAACTGCATTAATATGTTAACATGCGTTACTTACATGCAATAATTACATACATCAACTCTTTTTCTCCACGCTATGGAATAACATCATTTTATTTGCGGATTAAGAAGGATATTGAAGAATGTATTGGAGAATTAGCCGGCGAATCCCCATTACTCGTAAAAGCTGGGACTATATCCGCCCAGATGGTAAGTTCTCGCGGACGTTCGCCGGGATAACCAGGAATTAACTGGTCTTCCTCGACGAATTAAAGGAATTTTATGCACTGATACCTGCGCTACCGAAAGTGCTAATACCAATACCTTCCACTCCCACATTACCCTCCTCCCCCCAACTACATTAAATCCGTTCGTGATTTTCCTAATTCCCCAGGCATTGGCCATATATTTAATTTCGCATTTTGAAATATCTTATTCAATAATTTATTTTTCAAGAAAATAATACGTTAATTATTATATTTATCAACGAAAGTCCAAGTCAATACATGTTTAGTTAATGACAGAATAGAAACAGTCGTACGGGAGAAATACCATTAAGACCGAAAGCTGTTAAATCATAGCGTCGAATATTAGCAGACACATATCTCGGTGAAATTGCTGAGGGAGATTGCAGTCGGGCGCAAGCAGTTTAATTCGAACCAGCCACTGTATCCGAGATGAGCCGATGTTCCCGGTCCAGCTGTGTCAATGCTTTCGTCCAGCGTACAGTTTCCTGTTTGACTTTTCCCCCGGCCTGCTGGTAATGCCAGCTGTAATCTTTGTTACGAAGCGGCGGCGGCGGCGCCGCCGTCGTGCCAACAAGTTCGGTTACAATTAAACCCAAGCGAGTGTGCGGAACAGAACGACGCCGTCGTCCCCGCCGCCGCCGCCGTTCTGCCCGCACGTATGCGACATTCGGAATGCCGCATTTCGGCGCATTTGGATTATCACCGCAGCTAGTCCGCCAGCTAATTCCCATCTAATTGTATTGGCAGTGCTCGCCGAGCGTGTACGTGCTTTCTGGCGGGCGAACGTTTAGTAGTTGTCCCCGCCCGCCACATTACTCCTCGCCGCCCATCCACGTGGCACTGTTTACTCGTTGCCACGTGCTTACTAATCCCTCCCTCCCATTTAATTCCCCCCCCACCTCTTCTTCCCTCCACCGAGCGAGCCCTCCCTCTGATAGTAAATCCTTTTTCGACCTGTTTACTACCCACGCACCACAGATACCCTTTGCCGTTTGCACTCGAGCGATATGCGGGTCTGTTCTCTTCTCACTGTTAACACTGCATTGCCCTGATTGCCATTTGATGAGCCGCAACTATGTAAATTTGCAAGCCTCCGGTACTGTAGGGGAGTTTGGACTTGGGAATGAAAGATCGCCTGTTAGAAAATCGTATTATAAATATATATTTTTATGAGATACATTGAAACGGTCCGTGTATTTTCATTGTACAATGGGACGCATTCCATTCGTTGAATCTACAATAGTAGAATCCAGAATACAATAAAAGCGTATTGAAGCTTCCTTTTCTGGCTTCCTTCGGCCTTATCATCCGGGCATTCTGCTAGTTTGTTTTCACAGGGGAATCGCTTTCCCATCGAATTCCGATTGCGACCAGTTTGCATCGCATGCTCTCCGGAGGTCTCCCGCGCTCGCGCTCGCGCTCGCGCGCACCCCCTCACAATCAGTCGCTCTCGATGCGCGCTGTTAAAACATCGTCGAATCTCCCCTGAATTACAAGCACCAGTGCGACAAAGTGGCATCGGCTACACCGACAGAGAGATTGAGATTGCAGGTGCTGCTTGGCACGAGTGATTCCCTGCTGAAGTCACAAAGGAGCAATCAGGGTGGCGGGAAAAGGGCAGCGCGAGGGAAGGGTAGGGGAGGGGATGGCCAGAGATAGAGATAAAGGGGAGAAATCGAAGATACGAAATACCGAAATAATAGAGCGTTCAAGTAGGATGGTGTGATAGCAATTCGACCCGGAATTCGAAAAGCGAGAAACGATGGCGATGCACTTTTCTTGCGCCGGACTTTAAATAGTTTCAATCGTCGGCTACTAATTTCTTCATTTCGCCTGGTCCACATTTCTTTGCAGGCCTACGTCGAGATCGTAATTGTCGAATGTATGCGTGGAATTTAATATCCCAGTGAATCCTTGCAATAAAGCTTCATGTTAACCCATTCTTCGGGATAAGCTCTACTTAGGGATTTAAGTACGCCGAGGTAATGCCAGGCCGTTCATGCACTTAAAGATATTAAGACATAAATTGGCCCATCTCGGTTTAATAAGAGCTCACCCGCCGTGAAATAAAATGTTAATGAAATAGTGCTTTTTCGCAGAAAGGAACTATATTCGAATATCGCAGTGATTAGTAAATAAGTCGTAATTATCTGTAAATACAATATGGCAACTGTAACGCGCATACCGGCACCGGAAACAAAAGAGTTCCTCGGTGGATGGAGGAATCGTGTAACCGGTCTCCTCTACTACAATGCATTCACACAGACGAACAAGTGCGGTAGAAAAGGGCAGAATGTCAGCGATGAAGAAACCCAAACTGCCCTCTTCATCGACAAGAGCACTTGCACAGTGCGCGATGCAAAAGTCCAAGTGGAATTCTTGGCTTTCGCGAATAATAAAATAGTGGAAGCTAGGTCTACGCCGTTCCGAGCTTTCAACTCTGAAGAGCTTCATCCGGATTTACAAGAGAGAATGCTCGAGAGCGCAGTTAAAATACAAAGGTTCTACAGGTACGTACAATGCAGAACTATGTTTCATATCTACGAACAACCACCAAGAATTCACACTATTTTGACATTTTGTACAGTTGCTTGTTTAATACAGAATAAATTGAAACTTTTATGCAGGCGTTACCGACTTCGAAAATCATACGGCGAGGCGAGCAACAGGCCGAGCACAACAACTCTAATCGACGAGGAGCCAGGCACATATGTCTGCCGAGATTTCGCAATACTGAACCACAAGTCGCCAAGAACGAGGGAGGATTTCGAGCTGCTGGAGAATCTGGTGGATCGGTGGCGCCTCCTCGAGAGCGAGAGGGCGGCTGGCGCGTTCTCGGAGCCCTCGAGAGTCGCCCTCTCCAGTCTAATCCTGTCGAAGGAGGTCGAGCTGTTGCGGGCGATCGACTCGATGAAGACACCAGCGAGGCTCGAGAGAGGCGAGAAAAGCTGCCGGAAGTTCCTCGACGAGCTATCCAAGCCGATAGCATGGAGGAGCAGTACCGGCGAGCGGATTCTCGTCGACACGCCGCGCGTATTGCGCGCACGCGCTTACAGGGACGTCTTTCTCCTCTTGGAGAAGTACGACTTAGCCGCTTGCGAGCGCATCAACCTGCTACATCGCGCGAGGCAGATAGCACTCGCGCACACCTGCAAGTACTCGAAGCGAGTACTCCGCTTGATCGAGCAGGAGCTTACTTTGTTTACTATCAAAGTCGACGAGACCCGTTTGACCTGGTTGAGAGACCGATTGAAGATGGCATTCCTCAGACTGTCTCGGGATGCCCTGAGAAAAGAGGCCGACGAGGACGCCGGCTGGTTCGAAATGCCTTCGAAGAAACTCTGCAAGAACTGTGGAAAACTCCTGCCGATCGAGAACTTCCCTCGAGAGGCTCAACGTATTTCTTCGAGCTGTAATTATTGCTCGTACTTAAGAGCGAGGAAAGAGCCCAGAGTTGTTTATGAGCCTTATGCAAAGATGCTGAGAGATGTGAGGCGAGCCGAGAGTAGGATGGGTTGTTACACGAGTCCGGCTTTTGCCATTCGTCCTGAGATCGTTTATCACCTGGTCAACGACGTCTGGCACGGCAAGTCCGCTATTTCCGAGAGCGATAATTTCGATGAGCTACGATTGGTTCGACTCTATAAAGATATCGAGTGGTCACCGTGGAACTGCCTCCTACTCACAGCGAAGGAGGCCAGGCTCCATCGGATGATAGATGATCCCGAGCAGTTTTACGGGCCAACGTTACTGCAGAATTTTCGAACGAGGAACTTGCAAGCCAAGCTACACTTCAAGTCAATGCTGGATTTATCCCGCGAGTGATTGTGCAATATAATAATTGACTGATATAATCTTATAGTTTGTAATTCAATGTTTCTCCAATTCTCTTTGGTATTTAATAAGTTAAGAAATGTAATACAATATCAGTGAGAAGCTTGAAAAATCCGAAGTTCCGGCCGTGCAACATTGGAGCACAATGGATTAATTTCCCCCGCGTCTTAATTCCGAACTTCCCGACTCCGTTTACACTGGAGATAGATTCTCGGCTGTTGTCCCTAAGATACAAAAGCAAGAAGTAGCGCGCACTTCCCCTGCCCAGTGTCTACAGTGTAGTGTATAAATACAGATAAACCCTGCCAAGATAAAACTTCGAGCAACTTCTTGAAGTTTAGCTTTTCCCGGGGAACTTTGCTTCCGCTGCTGTTCTTAATGCTGTTATTCCTGTATCCTAATGAGCCGGCCGACGAATGCGCCCTCCTTTTATATTCTTAATTAAGTTAACGCATAAATCTCGATGCGAGAACAATCAGGTTCCGGTGAAATCGGGCTTTCTTTAGACCGAAACCAATCGGAGAAGCGAACTTCCCAAAAACACCAAGGGATTGTCTGACTTCTGAAGAAGAGAGAACTTTCTAGGCTGTATAGAAATTACTTTTTCAAGTAGATTAAATAACAATCTTAATCCAGGCTTAATCTGGATTAAGGTTGGTGCATTAAGCTGGTGGGGCGTTGCGCAGCCTTATTTACAATGAGTTGAGTGGAGGTTGGCGTCCCTGGGAGTGGAGAGTGTTGGAGTTCGATCCAATTACGAAGTTACGTATAGGTGCGGGTAGCTAAGGGTCAGGAGGGACAAGAGAACAGTGGGACGCCGGTCATCGTTCTCGAGAAGTGAGGTAGCAGAGACAGTGGGGAGTGTATCGGGAAGGGTTGGGAGTGGCGGTGGGGCCGGTGGGGCCAGTGGGGGCCAGCCAACTGTAGGTAGATGCAGAGAGGATGAAGTTGCCATTGCTCCTCGCTTTCCACTTCCTAGGTTGCAACGCGCTTTGGTCGCGTTGATGGCAAGAGTTAATCGCGTCGCAGTTTATAAACTAAGTTTCCGCCCCAGCCCTACTGGAAGCACCGTTTAAGAAAAGCCTTCCTGGAAACGACTTCCCTTTAAATGCAACTTGTGACCCCCCACAAGAAGCAGAGTCCACGTCACTCTTCTCTTTCCACACAATACATTCTTAACTTCGCCCTATTTTATAATTGTTCGAATTATTCCGTTCTAACAATTATTAAAGTACATATAAAAAAGCTTGAACATGAAAATTAGTTGAAGGCAGATCGATTTTCGAAATGATCGATGCGCCGACTACACTCGAGGAATATCTAATATCGAACTAATGAACATTCCGGGGGATGAAACCGGGAAGCCGCGTGATTCTGCCGGTGCGTTCTCCGAATCCAATTCGATCCCCATCCTGAGTGGTTCGGTTCGAGCGGAGCTTTCGATGAGGGTTTAATCGGCAAGCACAGATAGCCTGACACGCAATCGACATTAATAAGGAATGGCTCGCCCTGTGCGATTTGCTATGTAAATCCCCGCGTCGCACAGCCTCGGCATTCCCCTCTCCTCTGGTCACCAGCAGCTCTCTACAGCTATCTATCTGCCTATCTCTTCCTCTCCCTCAACGACATGTTCGAATAATCATTTTCGGTGTATTAGTCAAGCTGCCATTAGCCGAGATTGCTGGCTGCATTTGTGCAGAGACTAACTTACTGGCATTGCAAACTCTCCGAATAGGAAAGTAACGCTGTTGGTACATTCAACTCTCCTTTTCCCTCCACCGGTTTACTTTTCTCCATTTCCCATTCAAAGCTTTCTACGCTTCGTGGTTTTCCTTAAAAAAACCCAAATGCGGTTTCTTTTGGATAGAAATCACTTCACATGGTTTTTGTTATAGAAAGGTTCTTCCGCACGGTTAACTGCAATTCCCTTTCGCGCGGTCAGAAAGATCTGGCCGCACTCGTTTATTTGGAAAAGCGAACTATATTTTCCGGTCAGTTCGATGAAACTATAAACTGTCTTCTCGGAGGACAGGGAAGCGTTTCACTCGCGGGGTGCGGTGGCAAGGCCTTTAAAGTTTATGTTTACCAATACGAGAGTAAACTCGCCGCCGGCCAATAACGTTCGACCAGTAAATGACGAGTAAACTCGGCGCGCACACCGTTCTATAAAGTGTTAAACAGTCTCCGAGCGGAAGTTGGGTAATTGCGGGACTGGATATTAAAGTAAGCAATGAGCGTTGCGGTTTCATTCATGGTGTAACGAGCTGCGAGTGGAGAAGGCGCGCGTTAAGCCCGCCGACCAGTGAAATGGTCAGAAGGAGAGAGGCGAAGCAAGGCGCGTAAGTAGTAAATGGAGAGGTATGGCCAGCCGCTTACCATACATATCTACACCGCGGTTAAGTAGTTCAGGAGTGCATATGGTCAGCCCTTTACCACTCTAAGCCGATTATAACGCCGCTCCAATTATTCCTATTAGTATCCAATACTTTCTATCGAACAATCCACTTCACCCTCGCTTCTTCAACTCTCCTAACAACCACATCTAATTTTTTTTCAAACACTAACACTATAATTATAACAAATACTATTCCAAAAGACTTTTAGAATTCAAAAACCTACGGTGAACGAAATTTGAGAGTCTCCGTGGAAAGATAAAATTCATTTTTACCTTGTACAGGGTGATTCACTTGCCTTTGAATCAGAACTCTCCTAGCCCTTATTTTTTTGGTGGACTTCCCGACCTTCTCCGGGACTGAAATTTGGTGGGTAATGTTTTTTTGCATCGAGGAAAAAGTAGAAAAAATTCCAGGGCCCTAGCTCAAAATTCATTTTTTCGCAAATTTTTTAAGGCATACCCCTTCAAAAATTTTCGATTTTTCGAAGGTTCTGGGACCGGGATGAACGCTTGATTTTTCGATTGTCCGTGTCTGAAAACGGATAAAAAACATAAATGTTGTGGGGGAAATGCCGGAATTCTGCCTAAAACAGGTGGAAAACCGATCTGGAATATTTGATTTCAACGGTTTTCCCCATGTTTTTTTATCTTCCCGACCTTTCCCGGGGCTGAAATTTTGCAGAAAGTGTTTTTTTGCATCGATGAAAAAGTAGAAAAAATTCCAGGCCCCTAGCTCAAAATTCATTTTTTCGCAAATTTTTTAAGGCATACCCCTTCAAAAATTTTCGATTTTTCGAAGGTTCTGGGACCGGAACGAACGCTTGATTTTTCGATTACTCGTGTCTCAAAACGGATAAAAAACATAAATGTTGTGGGGGAAATGCCGGAATTCTGCCTAAAACACATGGAAAACCGATCTTGAAAAATTGATTTCGATGGTTTTCCCCGTGTTTTTGGTACTTCCCGACCTTTCCCGGGGCTGAAATTTGGTAGGTAATGTTTTTTTGCGCCAAGGAAGATACCATAAAAATTCCAGAGCCCTAGCTCAAAATTTTTTTTTCCCCATATTTTTGACCACCGAAAATATCCCATTTTTGGTGGTGATTCAAAGGCAAGTGACTCACCCTGTACGTAGCCGCCGGCATCTCGATAGTTAAATAACGCGGCCATATTGACATAAACAAAGCTCGGGAGCATCAGCGCCAGGCTAGGAACGAGAATTCCGCGAGGGCAAAGTTAATCCGAGCTCGCGGGCCACTCTGATTGAATATTTTGCCGGAAATAGAAAGAATCGATCGGTCGGGAGTGGGTGAGAGGAGGAGGAGGAGGAGACGATAGTGGTGGTGGTGTGTGGAGGTGTGTGGAGGTGGATAGTAGGCGGAATATGTTCGGGTGTGGAGAGATCGAGTCGACATTGTTTAGCTGCCGGCGTAGGATTCCTGCTTGCCGATTCCTCATTCCTGCCCCTCCGGCAATTCCCCCTTCTTAATTAAAACGCATACCCCCGCACTCGATCCTGCATTATGCGCCAGACCAATTCGTCCAATAGCAGACGCATCGCCAGACACTATTAACCCTTTCACCACCAACACATCGATTCTTGAATAATACTCCTTTAGCGGGGAAACGAATGAGTTTATATTAAAGTTTTTATTAAAGAGATTTGGATGAACAGCTGATTTGTTGGGGGAAACTTGCCCGGTGAAGTTCCCATATAAATTATATTGTTTTTAACGGATTTTTGTTTACCGCCGAGAGCTCGTTTACATGACTGATGGGAATCTTCTTCAGAGCGAAGCTTGAACACCGCATACATTGTTAGAATCCATTAATCCTTCAAGTGGCTGCTCATCCATCGCATTCATCCATGCGCTTGCAGTGCTTGGACGCTCTCGCAAGTTCCTTTCAAATCTACTCAGTTGCCTGTGAAGATGTTTATGATCCCAGGCTATAATTTGTCTAGTAGCCTTAGTAGATAATATATAATATAATAAATAAATTGGCGATTATTATTTAAAGGTAACTATTCTATCGATTATCGAAATACAATATTAAATAGAGTCGCAGCTTTTGACTTCTGCTCGTCGATACTTACGTGTATAAAATAACGTTTGAAGTATCCACCACAAATTGTGGTAAGTTAAAAAAAAAACGATTAACTCAAGCGAGCGAGAATAAATTTCGATACGTCGGTCCAATGAAATGTTATTACCGAGGGAATTAATGAAATAAATATTATTGGTCAATTAAGCTCCATTTAGCTTCATGAATTCTGTGCCGAATGCAGGTGCTATTAAAAATTATTCCCAAACTTAATTATCTTTTAACTGACTTTGTGCCGCGATAAATGGAGCCAACAATTGGCTTTAACTTTCATATGGTGATGGCGTACTTGAAATGATTTTTGGCCAGCTGGTGGGCTAAGAAGATTCGATGACGAAGATGCTTGGAGTAAACGCGTGTAAAGTCATTGATTTTCGCGTGTGCTTCGGCCTCGTCGATAGTGAGGAGGATGCAATTCCAAGGTGCCCACTCCTCCTCTCTCCGATATCTCGCCAGTCTCAGAATGTAAAGATCATTGTTCTCACTGACGATCGAGTGGCCGTGCCAAATGTTGTTCACTAAATGGAAAATGTCCTCCTCCTGCATCATGAATGCCAAGGCAGACTCGCTCTTCCGTCGAGTTTCCTCGGCTCGCGCGCAGTTCAGAATGTACATGTAAGGATTGTAAATCCTGCGACCCAAGCTCCTCCGTTGGAGCCAGTTGCAGCCTGCAATATTAACGCCAATCGATATTTATACAGCCTCGAAATCTCGGAGTGCCACTACTTTAAACTTGTTCTTCTTCGGGCTGAAACTCTATAGAATTAATCAGATCCCTTAATCCTCGATCTTTTAACTCATTCAATAATAATAGAATTTTTTTTTAGAATATTAGTGAGACGTTCAAATATTGGAGTTTGAACGTTTTCTAAGAAATGGACTTTGTCCCGAAACTTCAAAGTTCATTAGCTTTTGCAGGGAAATGCAAGGAAATCCATATTTGAACGGGTCTGCGCATACCAGTGCAGACGGACAGCTTCTTCATTCTGCTGTGTACCGCAAATCTCCGGTCGGGCACTAGTTTCAAACAACTCTTGCATAATTTCGTTCGGACTTCCAAGGGTTCTCGTAACTCCTCCTCCTCCTCCTCCTCCTCCTCCTCCCGTTTCTCCCGTCGGTGCTTCTTCCTCTTGTCCGAGTTTTTCGTTGCGCCATCTCCTTTATTACCGTCGTTACAGCCGCAGTCGTGGGATACTCGCAGGAACCACAAGTACGAATCTGTCTTGATATTATTAAAATCACTTGCTCCTTAATAAGGCAAGTTTGACCCGGAAACTTGGCCGCTCCGTGGCCCAAGTAAATCCCGGTTAAGATCGAGCTTACAGTTTATCTCGAAATAGTCGCACCAAAACCACCGACTCCTCGGCTCGAACGCATGAATCCTAATGGATTCTTACATAAATAATGAGAGCGACTTTAAAGCCACCGAGAGAGTACAGGTCAAATGGAAAGTAATGCAAATAAAATAAGTATTAATTAAACAAAGGATATGGGGAAATTGAATTAAATAATATTTAAATTATTCTAATCGATAAAATGAGATATATCATTATAGTCGTACATATGATTCTCTCTCGTAGATAATCGAGCTTTAGTCCATCGACTTCCCTCGCGAGGAATTGTATCTCTTGATCAAGTAAACGAGTGAGATTAAGTGCGCCGATGCAATTATGCCAGTCGAGGGAACTTCTGAGTGCGAGGAGTTTCGCCAGGCGTTCCTCTCTGGTGACTGTGTCGTCCAGCATAGCATTGTAGATTGACCTTAACTCGCGTGCCCTTTGAACCCTGAGTGTGTGCATCTCTATCGTTAGGTTCTTGTAGCCTTTCCACTTTAAAGGCTTGCAATGCCAAGCGAGGAAGCCGACTCTCTTTCGATTGTGATGCTCTCGCTTCACGGCGGATCTCTTCGCCTCAATCACGCCGAGCATCTCGACCGTTTTCTCTAGGATCTGGTAGTTCTCGGCGCAACGTGCCGCCCTGAAGAACCGAGCCTTCGTGCACTCCAACTGATCCTCCCTCCACTTGTCAATCAGTTCGTACAACATATCGAAATCCGTGCGGCTTCTCGGTTGCATCTTGCGAATAAGCTCGCGCCGATGCCTCTCTCTAAAGTGAAATTGATCGAGCATTGACTTCAAATCCACCGCAAGATAAAGCGCTGTTCTTCCTAAATCCGCGGTGATTAAAGAGTGCTTTCGACCGAGGTAAATAATTCATCGTCATTTAAATCACTTAAATATTTTGGATTTATGGCGAGTGTGTGTATGATTTTAATAATACACATCCCGCCAGCTGAAAATATGAAATATTCACGGCTTTTTATGCGTGTACACGTTCCATGAAAGAGAATCGGAAATCTAGCATTATGTTAATGGCCCGCTACTGAAATATGACGGACAATTATTCGTCCGATAATGTCCCCGTTGGCATGTTATATTTCACCGGTATTTTCCAGTGACTTTCCAGCGTCACCCAAGAGTGGACTAAATGATTCTGATGCTCGATAAGTTATTTAGTAGTAATCAATCGATCCATTTGAAAATAGCGTTCGAAAATGATGGAAAATTATTATTTCTCCATTATAATTCTCAGTACTTTCCAAATGATCATTTCATGTGGTATAATATATTACCTGTTCATTAGAACCTGTTTTTCTTTACACTTCTTGTAATCATTAAGAAGTTGGCGAAATTTTTCCGCACTTTCCCTGATAAACTTGCGTATCCTATACGCGCGATAGTTCCTTTGAATTATTCGAGCATTTCCATCGAAATCTAATCGTTTCTGCATCTCATCGTAAGTTTCATATCCTTCCTCCGATTCCTTCAGGAAACAGTCCGTGTCATTTGGTACATAATAATCCCGTCTGGCGAGTCAAAAATAGAAACTAAAGTCTTTTATTATGACTATCAACTACAATAAATTAAAAATTGTTGGATCGTTGAAAGTACATCTATCAGACTACAATAAGAACATCGCTCGACTAGCCAAGTGACTTTTACTTCTTCGAACAGAAGCTTTAGGCAGACAAGAACAATCCAGTTTCACTGGAGTCGGTCTTAGAGAAAATACTTGTGTACAGGTGAACGGAATCATTGAATCGAAGATGGATCGTACCGCCACATTTGAGTGGAACTGGTGCGTAAAGTCTGCCAAGAGGCATTCTTCATCCGCACGTATTGCGTGCTGGTACTGCAGGCATTCTCCGAGGGCATTCGACGCGGCCCAGTTTGCGATTCCGCGTGGACATATTCCAGCTGGGTGAGCTTGTGTCGCCATCCACCCAAGAAGGGCTTCCTGATCCTGGAGTCCTCCACTTCCTCCCGGAACAATCCCCACTCATCCTCCCTTCCCTCGCATTTCCGGATCCGCGCCACGCACGATGACTTGTCCGCGCACTCATGCATTTTAACCGGCTAGGATGCGCTTCCAACAGATTGTTTACTAATTGCGATTATACTTGGTTATGGCCCGCTGACGTTGTTGCCAGCAACTGACAGTAGTTGATCATTTCCTGTCAGAATCCAACTGTGATTGACACAGATGTAAAATTGTCTAATTTACTACTTGTACTGATTGATCATTTTTCTTTTAGTTCGCAGCCCTTTTTTTTAGTTATTAATAGTATGAATTCGTTGATATTCAATACGAGGAAATTGAGGATTTCGGTTAAGGAATTCAGGTTTAATTGACCAACATATGCTCCGCACGAAATGCGATTCCATTTCGAATCTGGGAGTTCTTCAACTGCAAGAACTTCACGCTCGCGATAAAGGAGAAGTATATAGCGAATTTCTGGGAACACTATGTATTATACTCTCCTCGGCTCCCCACTCTCTCTCTCTTCCTCTCTGGGCTATTGCTGCACTATTGACTGTACTCGAAAGTGGCCGAAACTTTCGTGGCATTTCCATCCGCGGCGTGCCACGTACTTAGAGAAAGAGAGCCAGCCAGACTAGTTGAGAGGGTCAGGGAGAATGAGATAGAGAAGCCGAGTATTATCGCGCCCGATATTTCACGAACAATGGAAACTTTTTACAATCCATCGAGTGTTATATAGTTCGCATTTGCCTGACGCTGGTGTGTGTCGGTGTGGACGGCGCGCGCGCGCCAGTTCCCGGTAGTTTCGGATCGCCCGGCGAACTTAGCAAGTATTTGGAGAAGTTTGACGGCTGCTCTGATAAATTCCTTGCACTCTGCGCGCCGCACAAACCTCTGTATGTATGCATGCATACATGTACGAGACGTCTGGCTTCCCCCAATTTCCTGTAACACCCTTGATAAACGTAGAATTCCTCCGCTGGGAGATTGCTCAATGATTCTCAACTAAATGCACACGATAAATTTATGAACGAAAAAGTAAGAAGGTAATTTTTCCCCTAGTACTTACTAATTGACTCCCCTGTTAATTGCTGACAGTAATATCATATGGAATTTTAAATAGACGTAGTAAAAGTAATGTTCGTTTATCGAAGTTTAAGTGAGAGGTAGAGGAACATAAATTTCAAAAGCTGAGTCGAATGAATCGGTTGAAGGTTTGGATTTATTACTCAAAGTCTCTGACGTACGGGTAATACGAACTCTTCATCGAGATGTTGCCAATCAGATGTATTACTATACAATTATGTGTGACTATATAAGTATTCTACATTCGGTATTTACAATACACATGCATCTCGCCCGGTCGCATGACACATTCATACACAATATGCACATGAACGCTCTTGAGACACATCCAACTTACGATAGCTATGTACAAGTATCAGTTGCAGTTGACAGTCGTAGTTTTATGCACAAGTTACGTCGCCAACAACACAGTCGATCGTCCGTAAGTATGTATTTATACAGCGTAAGAAAAGTCGTCGTTTCCACGACTGCGCGTTAAAGGATTGCGACGAATGGGATCAAGAGAAACACGAGAGATCCGCGTCGATGACGCAAAAACAGAATTCAGCTTGTCGGCAGTTTTAAATAAATAATCGGGTCAAACCCTGATATGAAATGACAACATATTACAGATGTAGAATTTAGGTGATCTTTATTAATGGGAAATGTTGATGGCAGGAGAAATCAAAGACCGGTGGCTCTTTCGAATCCTTCTTGTGTCCGTCTGCCAGTAATTTTAAAACGACAAAATTCGTCTTCGCTACTTTCAATAAGTCATTAACCTGTGAATTAAAAAATATACATTCAGCACACCTATGGCAAACGATTACTACTTAACATGGTATGTACTTGAAACTTACTTCATTGATGGTTGTCGAATTCGGTGGATAGTACGAAAGTGCCTTTTCTAACATATTCCTAGCATCGTGAAAATGTTGGTAGCCGGCTAAGTATTGCATTTCACTAGTAACCTTTTCCTGTTTCATTAAATAGGAATATTTACCAGGAGTAAATTAAATCGTACATAATAAGAATAACTTTCAAGCTCACCTTCCGTTTATGCATTTGCGCGTTGGTCATTGTAAGAAACTCCTGGTAAGGTACAGCTGGTGGAGTGAGCAGTGATGAGAATGGCAGTAATCTATGTTGATAGCGTACACGTTCAGAGTCAAACTGTGTTTCTGGAAGCGGGATTCGACCATCCATTCGAAATCCAACTAATGCCTGCAACAAAAACATAAGTAACAATAGTGCTAAAATAAAAAATTGAAAGATAAAATAATGTTAGCACTCAATACCTTATAGTATCCGCCGCAAATATGTTGAAGTGCTTGATACATCAGCATTTCTAGATTATAAGGTCGAGGGTTCGACTTCTTCTTTTTATTTTTAGCACTCTTTTTACCCCCTCTGCCTTTGTGCACATCGTTGTGCACATCTTGCTCGTTTAAGAATGTCTCAGCCCTTGTAATAGCTGACACTAGCCAGCCGTAAAGGAATTCGTACAGGTACCAAAATATGTAGTGATACTCGTGAACTGAATACAGTTCGAGCTCAAAGCCACTTAAAAGATACATCACCATCACGCGCAGCGTGTGGTATAAAATCCAGGTTCCAAAACAGGCAACTGGTTGCCGTGAGGTCTCGGTTTTCAACGATATCGTATGCAAGTACGCGTCCAATCTTTCCGCCTAAAACATTTCCATATTCAAGTAAAACATTCATTATACATAATAGTTCTTGTGTTGTAGAATAAGCACACCTTTTCCTGTAGAGTTGCAAAATCTTCCAGCAGGTGGGCCAACTTATCCCGTTGCCTAGCTCTGTTATGCCCACTAAGTTGTAGTAAGCTTCCAAAGAGAATAACGCAGTGGCCCAAAAAGCTGTCAACGTATTCCTTCGCTTGATGATTCTGCAGTAAAGTGCTCTTTGGCATCAAAACGGGTGGCGCGATAAAGTTTCTCACCGCGTCTTTTAGCACGTCCGCAAAATTATGCACACCGAACACCCGGTTCGTGGAAGGCAAATAAACTATCTGCAGCATTGATCTAGACAATATGCACGGACTTTGCCGAGAGAATTCTAAAAAAAAGTCCTAAAAACAAATCAGTGTACTTGATATTTACGATGAGCGCAACAATCAGTCATCAAACCGATTCTCACCAAGGCCGCATGAAAACCGGCGTGCTGTGTTATCGTAGTTACTGTTTTAAACCTATTTAGCAATTCTTCCAGGTATTTAAGTGCTTCTAATCTTGGCTTGATCTTTGTATACCGTGGAAATGTGGGTGGAAGCAATCTTTGATTGACCATAGGATCAAATCCCATAATGTTTGGATAATTTGCTGAAAATAATTTAGATAATTAACAATCTCTGCATTACAATGCTAACAACTTCATTTTCAAGCTTACATATTTCATCAGCCTTTTCACCGCGATCTATAGTCTTTATCATAACTTGTATCATATAAGAACAGTTTGACAACAACCTATAACAGTCACGTAAATTCTGCTGAAGCTGTTCTTTCTTTCCCATTAAAGTTAATATTTGATAAAAATTCTTGGTGAAGCGAATTCTCGTATATAGAGCCAGTCCATCATTGTACTGTAATTAGGGGGAGCAGTTATATTAGCATAAAACAAAATTATAATAACAAAGTCACTTAGTCAGACATGTGAATATTAGTACCTCTTTCTCAGACTCATTATCTACAGGTTTTATTCTACTCTTTCTATGGAGCTCTTCCTCCACCTCTCTCAGCATGGATATTGCTTTCTGCCCAGTGATATCTTGCTCTAATTTGTATCCGTATGCAACACTCTGGAAATCCTCCTCCTCAAAGACTAGGGCTTTATTTATGCAGTATCTGATAATCTCAATTATTTTATAAACAGCATAGCAAAATGTTCTCAAAGGCTTGTCAACTATTTGCGCCGGTTGATGCAGGTACAAGTTGGTGAAGACAGTCTGTGCTAAACTATGGCCTTCCAGCCAGGATACTATACACGCGTATGTTGAATCTATTATTCCTATCACTTCCGATGGTGTAAGATTATCCAGTTTCAAAGCACCGGATTCCACTGCCTGTGTAAAAGTACAAGGTTTGTTGTTGCCACGGTTGCATAACATGCCTGCATCCATTTTTGGATCCATCATTTCTATGGCAGACATTGCATCAAACAAGCCAAACAGATCATCCCGTAGTAGTTCACCCAATTCCAGATCTGAAACAGAAGTATTACAAGTTATAGCATCTTTCTATGATTTTCCTTAAAGATCCTTAAAGGATTTCTTAAAGAAGGTCAATGCCCTATATCAAAATAATGATTCTAACAATCAATTTGGCGTAACATGTTCTAATAATAAATGCAACAAAAACAAAAAGAAAGCTGGCTACAATGTGATAACATAAAATGTATTATAGGACTACCTGTGATCGCTTCGAAAAATTCCTCGGAAATATCCACCCAGTTGTACGTGACCTGGATGCATCTGCAAGGCAAATAAGGGCATAATTTAACAAATACTTGGAGATTTGCCGAGATAAGTCGCTCATTAGGTTAGATGCGAAAGACAACAATTAACATTCGAGTATCCAGCGTATCAATTTAGCGGAGAAAGTTTGTGCCACTGAATTCGCGCTCGGCAACGATTTCTAATTAATGCGGTACCACTTACTGGGACTCCTTGTCCTCGTTTGTGTCAATTAAACTCTGTTCTTCTACCATGGTCGCCATTCTCCTTCGTGGACTGGTCTGTCACTTTTGCTTCCAACACTGTTACCACAGGTTTTATTAGATATCTCAGATATAACGCTCAAGGAAATGTCATGTGCTAAGATGCAGCGTGCATTTGTGTATACATTGACAACAATACATACGTAGCGATAGATAATAAGGCTCACATTCGGGAAAGATGTTCTCGTGCAGTGGCTTACAAATCAATGTTCGCCCTGCCAATTCTCCATGTGCATACGAAAAATTGCCAGGCAATTTGCCTCCCGTAATTCATCAGCCTGTTACCTCAAATGTTCATTGGGAGTAAATTCCGCTCGAAAGCATGGTACGGTAATCAACGGGGATTCATAAATTTCGTTCGCTTCGAATCAATCGGCCTAGTCGGTCGGGGACAACCGCAGCTGCAGTCAGCTGCAACTGCAAGTGCCGAAACTCGGCGGAGAGTTTCTTTTCTAAGGCAAGAGCATGTTAGCCGCGCCAGAATGAAAATGACTGTCCGAATGACGGCGGAAGAAGCAGGCAGTGCCGCCACCGAATCTATTTCGAGTTTCAGTCGTCCGTTAGGGGTTGGCGCGAGAACGTTGCGAACACATTACCCAGTACCTGATCCATTCGTGTCGCCCTTGTGCCGATCCCTCAGCACGCGCAACTTGGAGGAACCACGAGTCGAAACTCACACGCTTATTTGTAATTAGTATATCTTTTTAGCTCGAGGACCAGCATTACTAAGCCGCCAAGATGTTTTGGGGTAAGTAAAACGAACATACGAATAGAAAAATTGCGGAAAATCAGTTCGCACAGTTTGCCGGCAAACCGGATTTTCGAAATGGCGTCGCCATGTGGTCACAAAAATCCGCATGGCTACTCGGAAGCTACCCAGTTCCTCGATGGTTTACTTGATTGTTAGCAGTAATTTAACGATGATTTCTTGCAGGATTGATCATGGAACCGAACAAACGGTACACCCAGACCGTTGATAAGTCATTCCACGTGTCAATGGCGAGTTTGGATGCTTCAACTGCCGGTAAGTCTAACGGACTCTTGGTTTGTTCGGCCGAGGGGCAGATAAATTAAATTACTCGTTGTGCGAATAGTTAATTAAGTTTATTGTGTTATCCGTAATTATGAATGGCCCATTTTGAACGAACTTCTTAGATTCTGTCCATGTGGCAAGCGATAAAGCATGCTATAGACATTGTTTACTTTTCTATCATGCTTTCATTTATTCTCTTTTGCAACACAGTTCTTTAATTTAATGTGTTGTGTTTTGGCATAGCATTATGAGATTCAAATGCAGTAATGGCAGACAGTTCTCTTCTTTTTAAAATGTTTGCTGCTCTAAGATGGCACTTCTCGTTCCATAGATGACAGTATGGTGCAAGTGATGTTGTGCTACGAAGACAGAAACTATCTGCTTTGTTCATTGAAGAAAGGCACAACATGGCAAGTACCATTAGACTTAAACTTCCAAGAGGGCACTAAAATAGCATTCACGTGCAATGGTCATGGACACGTCCACTTGACTGGTTACCTTATACCCGACGAGGACATGGAGGATTTAGATGATATGGAAGAGGAGGAAGAAGAAGACGAAGAAGAATCAGTCAC
Source organism: Ectemnius continuus (assembly GCA_910591665.1). Taxonomy (NCBI): domain Eukaryota; kingdom Metazoa; phylum Arthropoda; class Insecta; order Hymenoptera; family Crabronidae; genus Ectemnius; species Ectemnius continuus. The sequence continues at coordinate 2,868,890 of OU342866.1, forward strand.
AGAGGTAAAAGACAAGTACGCAAAGAGGAAAGCACTGAACAATGCAAAGAACGAAAATAAGGCAAAGCGTGCAAAGCAAGAAGCGGAGGCAGAGTCTTCGGACGACGACGACCTAGAATTAGATGGATTGGACGAAGATTCAGAAGATTCAGAAGAGGAGGATGAAGCCGCGAATGAGGAGGAAGATGACAGTGATGAGGAGGAGGAAGATGAGGATGAAGTAGAGGAAGAAGAGGAGGAGGAGGCAAAACCACAGCCACAGAAAGGCAAGAAGAACAAACAGGCACAGCAGCAGCAACAGCAGCAGCAGCAGCAGCAACAACAAAAGAAGAAGGAGGAAAAGAAAAAGATGGTGAATGGCAAAGAAGCCAAACAGGAACAGCAGCAGCAGGGTCAAGAGCAGAAAAAGAAGAAGAATAAGCAACAGCAGCAGAATCAAAATGCCCAGAACACACAGAATGAACAAAATGAACCCAAGAAGAGGGTAGTCGAGGGTGGAGTACAAGTGGAAGAGCTTAAGGTAGGCAATGGCCAACCTGCGAAACCTGGAAGATTCGTTTCTGTATATTATGTGGGCCGCTTGAAGAATGGAAAGAAATTCGACTCGACGACGCAGGGCGATGGTTTCAAATTCCGCCTTGGCAAGGGTGAGGTAATTAAGGGATGGGACGTTGGCGTTGCTGGAATGAAAGTTGGTGGAAAGAGACGACTCACGATACCAGCTGCCATGGCGTATGTATAATATTAGTCTATGAATGATTGCTAAATATCTGTGAGGATTGTAATAACTGACAAATGACTTTCTTCTTTCAGATACGGTGCTAAAGGCTCACCCCCAGTAATCCCTGGCAACAGCACACTGATATTCGAAGTCGAACTTAAAAATGTACATTAAATATTAAGGACGTCCTGTTAACATTAAGTATCTGTTAAGTGATATGTGAAGTATTTAATCATTAAGTCAGATCTTTTTTATCCTCCTTGTCGCGTATGTTCTTAAGACGATGATGCCATTCCCGTATGTACGGCAGGCAATACACATTTTTATAAAACACATGATGATTGTTATATCCAACGTATGCCATACTTCGTTTCACCTTTGAGTTTTGTTGTCACGATACTTGGAGGTAAAACAACCTGACGGTATTGAAATAAAACAATGTTATACATAAGTCCACTATTTCGTCAAATAACAAATTTATTCTGTTCTAACAATTATGCTCTCATTATTACTGAACAAAAACCACAAATGTTATTAAGGTAAAGTTTACCATTGCCAACAAGATATCAAGTTACATATGAGTAATTACAAGAGTACCCATACATTGGAATGTTCATAGTCTTGCTAACTATATAAATACGAAAATATGTCAGAATAAGAAGTGAACAATATATTTTCCAATACTGGGAACACAGAATGATAAAACAGTTCGTATAACAAATGGTGGGATGTTTAATTCATTGTTAGAACTATGTTTTGAAATTAATCAATATAAGGAATTCTTACATCATTTCTTTAAGTCAAGGACAATCAAACAAGCATTCTACACAACCCTGTACACAAGACAATCAAACGATCTCAGAACTTTAGCTACCTATAGATACAAAAATGCACATCAATCTGATTTCTTTGGATTGTCATCCTCTTGTTTGACACCTTTCTTCCAGGAGAGTGTGCATACGCCATTCTTGCATTCCTTTACGAGATCCGAGGATTCTTCTTCTTTGTTTGTGTCATTGACTTTTCCTCGCAACTGCCAATACTTCATTAACAGGGGTTGTATTAAAAATCTCCATATGATTAAAAACAGAGGTACAGCGACACATGACACACAAACCATGTTGCTACCTTGCTTCAATGAACCTAAAAGAATGGTTTGAACCATCGTGAAAAATATCGATAACATTACATTACCAAAGGGAAATTACTAATTAATATTGCCATTTTAAAGGACCGGATACACCGTGCTATTACCTGTGAATATAATTTATGTTATCACCAGACACTTTCTGTTAATTTAACGAGTATTCTCAGCAGCGTAACTTGTCGTCTTACGATTGACTTCTTGAAGAAATTTGAACAGTCACTATCGGTCGCAGAATACCTCAATTGACCCAACGATTAATTGACAGGTTCTGCGAAATGCGAGCGCGCAGCTGCCGTAGACAGATACACTTGATCAGCTGATAATGCTGACGATCGTATGGGCGGGTCCAGAGAATATTTATTTACTATAATTTTGTGCCACTCTCATGTTAAGCTGCATTTGCAATTTGTGGCAGCCTTTCCCTGCCTCGTTCGATATCGTGCCACTACCTGGCCTGAAGTTAGCCAGTTTAGAATTTGAACAGAAAGCATATCAAGCAGATATGTGAAAATATAATTACCAATGAAAGATTGACAAAGCGCTACTGAATAAAACACCAGTTTCTGTACGAAATCTTCTTATATTTATATTTTTTCAAATACAAGTACGGACGCATTTATTTACAAGTGTTAAACTATTTGTTTCTCATAAAAGATCAGCGATTGACCGAATAAACATAAAGATATTGCATTGACTAAACAATGAATGTTAATACATGAATTATTTCGTTAAGTGTGTCAAGTAAGTTCTATTTTTCATTCTTCTTTATTCATCAGGACCTTAAATATACAGCGAGCCATCAGCTGGTCCTAGGTATCTCATAGAAATTAATATAACATCTATCAAGGTCCACACCCCGAGTCCTCCAAAACTAAACAGTTTGCCAATTCCTTCTTGCCAATGACCCAAATAAAACCTGTATTGGGAAAGACATTTTTTTAACCATTGTGCATGATATAGATCATGTTAATAATAAAAGAAGTTGATTATACCTATCAGCACCAAACCCGCCTAATGTAATACTTAAAATCAGTGCAGTGGACCACCGGTAACCTACTGTCCAATTGCAAGGTAGATTCTTCATGAATTTTCGTCTCCCCAAACATAATATTTCACCCTTTACGGTACAGTTTGTCCTGGAAAAAAAGTGTTATAGTTATTGTGATCATAGAAGTATCATTTGAATAATGCACCTGTAGTGTTGTTGCGGTGAAGCTACAGAGCTGCAAGAATTCTTTTGCTGGCAATTGTGTTCCCAATGTTCTGTCTGATAGCAATAACGACATACGTATTTTTTCTGAAAGGATCTTGGACCCTGCAAAATTATTATGGTGACCATTAAATTTTCTTCTTGCATAGCTGAATTATTATAATGTGGAAACCACAAAACACAACTCACTATGCAATCAACATATTCAATGGCAGAACAATTAGCAACATAAGTTGCCCCATAAACACAGTTTGAGTTCAAGTTGCATTTTAAGCACTCTCCACTCAAATTGGTGCAGGCCATGCCACTTGGACATGCTTCTGCAATATCTTCTTGCAGGCATTTGATCATTGCAACTGTATCATTCCCAATCTTGTTTACTCCTTCACTAGTTCGTTTGTCCCTGCTGATGGTATGAGCAGCACTAGAATTTATGTTGGCTTCTTTAATGCCATATTTACTAACAGTATCTACAATGACAAATGGAAATAGTCATGAATCCCTCACAATCTTCAAACACCCAATAACTTTTGGATACTCCTAATTCTTGTTTACCATAACCCATACGAGCTTCCTTGACCCCAGCTATCAAAATAGCCAGGAGGACGAAAATCACATTACGAGCGCTGATTCGAATGATATTCATATTGAACCGATAGTGTACGACAAGCTGGGACTCGTCAGTTTTCCAAGGTTCGTTGATCAACGATAATCATTGTCCAAGCTAGCAATGCTTAATTCGCTTTCATCTGGAAAAGTCGACGATACAATAACATCTTACGAGAGCCTCGTGGAAAGTTCTGCATTGTAAGAATAACGATTACTTTGGTGGCTGTGTTGGCTGACGAGTGCAAGTTAATCCTGCATTATTCTTCTAGTGAATCATAGTAGAGTTGATGGATAATTCTGCTAGAGAAATGTCTTACTTGACAAGTGCATAGCAGTGCATAGTGCATAGATAAAGGAAAAGGTATTATGGCTGGGAGCGCTTGCAGCTACGATCCACAAGCGGCTACTTGCAAGCTGCATGCCATCCCATCAAATCGAATCAACTCTCGGCAATGACAACTTGACAACTCTTGAAGCTACCTTTTCATAAGCTACCTTTTCCGTCGGTACGTCGCTATATCTAGCACTGGAATACTGTATGAAAAGGTAGCTTGATACATGACTACGCGCACTTACACATTTCTAGATAGGAACACATATGCCTGAACGTCCCATTACATTGGTATATCAGTGAGCGCTTTTTTGTGAATGCCATCGGCTGGGTTGGCTGCGTGTGCGTGGTACGAGTGCATACGGCTGCATACTACGAGTATGCGCGAGTAATATTAGACACGGGGTGTTTACGTCGCGATCTTACAGCACTTGTGATGAATTAGGTGAGAGACTACAAAAGGATTTACGCCGTTCTCCGCTCATAATTCCAAAGCCCACTGATTATTACCGCCGAACTGTTAGGGGCGAATCGGGCGAAATCCCAATCGTGCATGACACTTACGCCTTTACTTACCGTGGATTTGCATTCCTTGCCAGTGTTTACTCCGATATCATTAGTCTCTCGCAGGGTGCACTTCTTTCCAGACGTGTGTCGCAGATCCATGTACATACACATATCTGCCTTGCGTGCAAGGATACATTTATGTATAATATACCGAGAGGATCGAGCGACTATTACGATATCGCCGAGAATTGAATCGGTGTCTGCTTCATTTCCAATCGCTTCCGAAAGAAGCCCGTGACACCGCTCGGGGGCAATTTCGGAGAAAACATAAAAGAGTAGTAAAAAGCAGTAATATTTATACCCAACCTAATCAGCTGACTTCCGGGACTAACATAAGAGACGGGGATGTCAGCGTAAACCTATTTCGTTCGCATTACTTAATGCGTAAGGCCTGATAGGGTGCGGAAAGAAATTGCGATGTAACGAATACTCGCTCCGAATATTCGCGTAAGTGAATCCTACAAGTCTGCGCTGGCTCCGCGTGTCATATGCTCCTATGGCGAAAACAAAGTGCTTCGTAATTCTTTAGCCAACTGAATTTTAATTGTCACGTCTATCGCTTCTCGATTAATACGGAATTCGATCGGCTACACTTGACGAGATATCGGCAGGGACTGGTCTCTCGCTTTTCATTATTATTCGCCGACTCTGACAAATCTTCGCCGAACCTTTTCCATTGGGCGTTACTCTCAATGTGTTCGTTGCAGGCAAAATGAATTCTAAAGAGGATCAGGGAGATAGGAAGGATAAAACAGATGCCAGTGAGGATAGACTAAAGTCAATCAATGGTCAATCAATTGAACACTGTGGGAAGGCGTCAACGTCAGTGCAACTTCAGGGCAAGACATCCGGGGAACAATTGAAATTGAACAACAGTGTTGGAGATAACAGTGGGACAAATTCCTTACCAGCAAGAAATCTAGCATCACTAAGCAATGGGAGACATATAGTGCAATCTGCTTCATTGAATTGTAGCAATTTATCGGAGCAAAATAGTAATGGAGAGATATCCAAGGGCAATGATTATCAAGTGCATAGCAATATGGGTCATGTAAAGACTCAGAATACAAATACCAACATTGCTACTGAATTGAAGCAACATAAGACTGTCTTAAACATGAGTGTTCTAAGTCTGCCTAAGTCACAAATGAACTTCTCCATATCACAGAATACCAGTCACTCTTTTGCACAGCTTTCTTACAATCCGATTAGTACATCTCATCCAATGACATACACCAATAGTTCTATGTCCAATTCATCTTCCATATTAACTAATTCATCCATGGCCAAGCCAGATGAGGATATTGATATGGAAAATAATGTAGACTACATTTCGGGAATAGAGAAGTGTCCTTCGAAAGTTTCATGCAGCTCAGAATCAAGTCCGGAAGGTGATGCTGCTTGGACATCAAAGGGCTATGGACCTAAGTGTGTTTTGAATAACATTAGTAACAGTATAGGCTCCACCAGCCAAGGGACCTGTTGCTTTTTAAGCCCGAACATTAATGGCAATTGTGATGTGCCAGGCCCAAGTGGATTACAAAGAGTAATAGTCCTTTCATGCTCAGTGTTTACAAAAATTTCTAAATATAAATACCAGTTGGCAATGATTGGAAATCCTTTGTAGAACTCACAAAGAGAACAAATTGAAAGGCGAGATTCCAGTTCAGGAAATGAGGGGGATATGTCGGATGGGGAAGATTACTGCATTTATACCTACAAAGGCAATAATGATGCGGTCCACTTACCGCAAGAGGAAGGTGCAAATCAAGTGGAAGAAGAGGAGCCTGGTGTGGAAGGCAATCACCCTAGTGGTAGATCAAGCCCAGAGATGGATTTCCTTGAAATGGATTTTGATCCAGGGCCTTCTTGTGAACAGGTACATTGGTAGATTGTTAAGAGATATTTATTAATAGTTAAATTGGGAGGGTGTTCGTTTATACAGTGTAAATTAATACGCAGGATACAGGTGATAGTGACATGGCATCTATAAATGAAGATATCCAAAACATAACATTAGATAATGCAGAGCCGGTACCAGTATTAAATGACTTGAGTAGTGGTAAAGTTGTTTCGCGGCAAGCAGCGGCTGTTGTTGAGCAAGCTGCGAATCCGAGTGCACAGAACGTTAATCATGTTTCGAATGAACAAAGTTCCAACAATGAGGGGACTGCTGAAGAAAAAGAGCAGTCACCTTGCTGTTCCTCGTGGATGCCCAGTATGCCTAGTACCAGCAAAGCTGGTATGTCTCTTTAATTTTTTAAAGCTGGAACACGATCGATCCTATTGGAACATACACACTGTTTCCTTAAAGAATTGGATCCATCCATAGGAAAATGGGAGCCTACAAGTTTTCCACGCAACATCCTTTGTCCGCTTCGGGAGTCATATGGTTATCACAGGACTAACGGTGATCTGATTTCACTGGGCAATAATAGAGAGTCCGATGCAACCATTCCAGAGAGCTCGAATTTATACTCTAGGAGGGTGAATCTCATTTCTACTCTTTACCATCGTATGATGGCAAAAAAGTTAATGTTAAATAAAGAAGCTGCCTTCAACCAAAGTGGTGACTCGAACTTGGTTAATATCCAAGTTTGATTATTGTGTAATTCCAGATTTGTATGTACTATTCTAAATGTTCTTTCTTCCAGGAATGCGAGTTATCAGGTGCACGAATGGACGGACTAATGCCTGTAGAGAAAGTTATGCTTTGGACTGAGCAAGAAGCGACAGTGAAACAAGTCACGCAAATTGGTACTTCTGCGTGTGGTGCTACATCCGCAATAAATGCCTTAGTACGTGTTACATTTGGAATGAATTAAAAAAGGTTACTTGGATTATTCAAATATTACATTATTCTATTTTAGCTGGCGTTAAACGTATCGTTTTCCCTGGAGGCACTGGTCAAAGGTGTAGGTACTAGACTAAGAGAACCTGGTGCTCCATTACCAAGATATTTATTAAGTCGCTCATTAGCCGGCGCAACTCATAAAGACCTAGCACGCGGAATAGCTCTTAGCACAAACGGAACTGTTATAACAAAGTTCTTTGCTTTCTACCCTGAAAGAAAAGTCTCGTTATCCCACTGGCTCCACTATTGGATCTCAAGAGGTGCATTCTTGTATTTTATTCAGAAACAGGGGGAATATTACAATTTATAAAATGATAATTTCATTTTACCAATATTGGTTTATAGGGGCTGCACCAATCGCAACTTTGAATTTGCAACATTGTGGCGAGGGGTGTAATATTCCAGATGCATGGCACCATCAAATGATATTTGGAGTGGGACCAGCTGGAATATATTTAACTAATCCCTTGGAATGTTTGCCAGAGCAGGTTGGTTATTGTTAATAGATAAATTCTATAAATGCCCTATGAAAAATTCGTCTCAACTTTATAAAACCTATTTTAGTATGTGTGGCATCAACTTGTGAGTCCTAGTATACTGTTGGTAAGACGGGCAGATGTTCTGGCTCATTGGAATGCAAACCCTGATTTAACACCGCTTACTAAGATGGGTCACATGTGGCGGAAGCTCAATGTTCTCGGTATGCTGAATAGTTAGTTAATGCAATTAATGTTCTCAGGATATCGTTACTCACATAGTTGGTTTATGGTAGGTCAAGTTGTAAATATGGTACGGGAGGCGAAGAGCCACCGACAACAGCCAAGCAGTTCAAGCACTGGTACTACTCATATTCGTATCCCTGCCTCTTACCAAGCGGGTATCACGTTAGTTATGAGCGCGGATTCCGCTGCTGCTGCCGAGTTGTTACGTGCCGAAGAATTACCATTACTCTAGTCTTGTTGCTCGAAATTAATAAAATCCAGGTTGCCACACTTTTATTTGTAATAAATTTCATTAGCAGGCTGGTCCGCACAATGTTAATTACGATAGTTCATTTACCATGTAAGCTAAGCTATTAGCGCCAGGAGTGAAGTGATTTACGTTTTTGACACGAGAAGACTATTTGTACTCAGAGAGAAATATTGACGATTAAAAATATATTTCAATAGAGTTTCAATCTTATACGACGTCCGCGACTGAGAGAAGTTTCGGCAACAAATTTTCCTTACGTCAAATCTTTCTTCATGTTTCTCTCAATAGTTATTTTTTACATACAGACGTTAGACTGCGAACAATGCATTTTCTTTTTCTCTAAAACACAAATTTTACCACCAGGGCAACCCACTCCTCCCTCCATGCATGCATCATCCTAGTGGAAGTCTGGTATGTTTTCAATAACTCATAAGGAACGTTTGATTTCTTATAAACTTTAATGCAGGGTTCTTCATTAGAGTCTGTATCATTGCATTCTGGAATTGTATAGATCAAAAGGATGCCTGCTTTCTTGGTATGGTATTAAAAGCTCATCACTGTCTTGTGCAAGAGGGATGACCATAAATATCTTCCAACATTATGTATATGTACAGTATCAACTGCTGTCCATCCTCTGCCTCTCAATGGTTTTTCATAAAATGTATTGCTCCTCCTCTTAGGACATGCTACAATCATAAATCCAGTATGGTATGAGGCTCTGTGCCTTAAATTCCAATCACATTACAACAGGTATTAACTTACCTCTCTATAAGAGATGCACGCATCGTCGAGGTGATGGCAGCTGGTGTAGCTTCATTAAGTTTAAAGACACTCTCAATGACTGAAAGTTCTGTTGAAGTTGTATCCATACCACAAAAGGATACCCAATCATTAACAACCATACCAGCAGCGATTACATCGCTCCCTCTATTTACTGTCCCTGCCTGTTAATGAAGAATCCAGAATCAATAAGGTTCAAAGACCATCCTTGTATACTGCCAGACTTCATAGAGAATTTATTAGTCATTTACCACCAATGGGACTTGCAGCAACGAGGACAACTCGTCTTGGTCCTGTATCAAAGTCTTTGGATGCACCAGGCCTCCCTGATTTGAGAGTATGGAATACGAGCCAACCAGAACATTACTGGCAACTGTTTGTCTAAAGACTTCAACATCTAATGTATCAGCTAAAATCTCTTCTGTTTCCTATAGTTGACAGTAAGGATCATTATATTTATTACATAATTTGCAATAATATGGTTAAGAATGAGTACGTATGATAAAAGGCATACCCTATCAAGATCTGGATGGACAAGTGCCACGTAATCATTACACGCGATAACATTTCCCAAGGCCGAGAGCCTCTCCTCTACTCTCTGTACTTTCACATTATCTGGTAATGAGTTTCTTATATGCTGCAATTCTGTGTCTGTTGTGGTATTTGGTACTAAAAGACCATTCTTATTCCCTGTGAATAAATGCGCCGGTTAAACTAAACTCAAATATTTTCAAACAATATGTGCTTAATGAAAAATGAAATGGAAAAATAATTCTTACCGACACACAATCTACCAATTATACGGCATCCGGCAACTGAGGCATGTATTACAGGAATAGTTTTAGCAAGCTCAGCTTCGAACACACTGTAAAGCAAAGGGGAATCCCGAATAACACCGAGTGCTACTATAAACACACGTAGTTGCGCAAAGTGGCGTAGTTGACTGACATAAGTTACAAAGATGATGCGTTCCAACGCGAAATACGGCGTCTAATTGTACTGATTTATTACAGCGATCTTATTATCATTTCCCAAGCTTCCTTTCAGTATTATTTCAAGGTTAATTATAATTACCTGTAAAAGTTCTCCGATCCACCGATAGCGACCAGGCAGTAAGAGTTTGTCAACTTGGAGAAGACTCCAACTTCATTGTTATTTTCGAATTGTACGCGTACCGCCATGATTGTACCAGGTGTTAATTTACATCAGCGATTCGAGAATGGCAAGCGACGAGGCAGGAGTGCAATGAACACGACCGATTTTCCGAAAGTACACACGCTAACCTACGTGTATTTTCAGGTTCCTTTGCCTCGCGGGACTGCAAGCAAGCACGAGGCCGAGTTTTCAGTCACAATTAGTCAAGATCATGAACGTGAGACTTAGACAGCAAACCCTGTGGTTTATAACTTATCGACAACTGGGAACGCCACGGCCACCGGTGGATGTTCATCGAAGTAGTAAGTTAGAAGTTAAACTACTGTCAGTAATAAAGTTCAAGCGCCAGCGGGAGTAGCGTATTCGTATCTATAAACGTTTATTGTCAGTGTTTTTCGTTATGCCGGCGGTAAAGCATTTTGAAACGGAAATAACGGAAGACTATCGATTCGCGATCACTTGGCCGGGACTGCTTCGAATTACTTACGCATCGATTAACCCAGCCTGCAAACGATTACACAGCTGCGGAAAACAAAGGGGAGAGGAATATGTGACTAATTTGAGGGCTGGAGGACACATGGCGTATGAGGTTAATTTAGCTAGTTTCCTTTATTTACACCTTTAGTACCAACCGAAAATCAGTCTGTGGATTTGAGCAGAGTGCTGCGAACAGAATATAAACATCCCTCTCCATTCCGAAATTACATTGCATCTTGTAGAGAATTTTTATATACACATTACATCGATATTGACATGTACGATAAGTCTTTTTGCGTTTAATTATGGTACATGACTCTCGATCGAGACCTAAATGCAAAGGTTGAGAGAGCGGATAACACATAGTTGGACTAGAGTCCTGATCGAACAGAGAATATTCTAGAGAGGCAGGTAGAACGCATTAGGAATGATCAATAAAGATTTCTATATTTGATATTGCTCCTCCTAACGAAATAGACCAACAGCGCGGAATGAAAAAGTGAGTCTTGAGCTCTTTAGACGCCATTGACAAAGCCAATGGCTCCTTTCGTGTCGTTTTTATAAATACAATAGGTTTCAGTTCGATCAGTAGTATTTCAGTTTGATTAATATCATCAGTTCAGTTTGTAATTTTGATTTGCTCTAAGCTGGCAGATAGTTTATTCTCATCCTTCTGACGGAATGACGCCGGCAGTATAAGCGGGCAGTAATAGAGACGGAGGTTCGCTTCGATTAAAGTCAGTGGTAGTTCAATTTAACCGACGGCGTTGTCGCATTTCATAATAAAGTCTTCGTGGCAATTCAGTTTACAGTACAATAACTCCTAAGCGTCGTCGCATAATTTGTGCAACCCATAAGTTTAATCGGAGTCGCCTTCACACTATCTATAGTATATCTATGTACGCTAATAATTCTCCAGAAATTCGTTGGAGCTTTTCACGGCAGTTTCTTCATTTCCTCGGTGCGTGGCAGTATAATACTTTGCTTTTTTCTCCCTTGTCCCTTTGCTTTTGCGATCAGTCAGTGCGATAATACCGGCAAAGGTTCGCTCGGGCGACGTCGGTAAAGATTGGGGAGATAGTTGCTGGTCGCGCCGCCAGAGTGAGTCTTGGTGCCCTTCCGGTCGGAGTCAGGCTTCTCTTGAGTTTCGAGGTGGCGCCACGGTAGCGCGGGGGACGCGCCGAAATTGGCGCGTAATAAAATAGTGAATTATACTCGTTTTCGCGTGTTCGTCTTCAGTTGTTCGAGCTTGGCTTGAAAGTTGTGTACTGTGGCGGCTTGTCGATCTTGCAGTGGGGCTTCAGGGTGGCTAAACGATCTGGTTTCAGAAACAGCTGCTCCCCCTGCACAATCGCGTGAGTTCCATCTTACCGATCATCTGGCATCACATCAGATCGTCTTTAGGGGACCTAAAGTCTCCAAGCCCATTCTTGCCCCCCCTTTTCAAACCAAGGGAAAAAGCAGAGGAACGTCGCTATCTCTACTGTGTTCTACTTCATCCCTTTTACACAGGCAAATCGGTGATAAGGGCCGGGCGGGAGTTAGGGGGTTAATCTGGGGTTAACTAAAGCAACAGTGCAAGTGTGTCGGTAGTGCGTGCGATTTCCTCGAGTTCGGAATCTCGAAGATTCTCGGCGGCCATGTTAGTAACGAAAGCAAACGGTTAATCGGAATCGGGCGTGTGTGCGTCGGAATCAAGTGCTGCTGGATCGATGATCGATGTCCGGAAGGGGAGAAGCAGGAGATGCATTGCGGGGCGTTTCAACAAACGGATGCAATGGGTGAGTATGATTATCCTTTAATGACACCTTCGTACACAACAGAGCACTCCAAGACTTCATGACTAAGTTTCGTGTGCGCACCATTGCTACTTATGCACTTTATCATTGCCGTACTACAATTAAATCGTATGTCCGTTTATGCTTGCAGATCGTACTGCTCTCTGCCTGGATCAAACTTTCAATTGGATAAACTATGTTACGGTACAACGTAGACGGATAGGCCTAATAAACATTCAATTATAAAACAAGTGCGCCACGCTGGGGACGCTGCTTCGCTCTATAGACTTTCGTTGAAGAAACGATCTCACGTAAGTACATTGTATTCTCAATTATTTATTTATATATTTATATATATATATATATTTTTGTATATGGAATTTCTATATATATATATATTTATAGGTATATGCGTATTTAAATATATAGACTTATGTATATGATGTAGAAATTACGCGTGGCGAGTGAACAGCCTTTTCAATTCATACAAATCAATGGTAATGCAATATATACAAATGAACATAGCGCCCTTAGTATTGCAGAAAAGTCCCGCAGGAAATACTTAGCGACATGCACAGCGAGTAAGGAAAATCTTCGGAGAGACTTTGGATTCTTTACTAGTTTGTTTGTCAATGGCTAGGCTACATAATTCTTGAGAAAATTCATAATATAGCCGAATATTTTCATTGAACACTGTGCCTGCAATCGCGGGCTAACAGACTATACAACAAGAGCAGTGTGGAACAATACTTTCACTGAAATCTCGATTATTACTAAACGATTATATGAGATCTTTAATTGTTCGGGCGAGGTGAATTGTTCTGGGGGGAGGGGAGAAATCGTGAAAGTGCTCGTGAGTGTGAAAGTTGAGATTCATGGAGAAGTGAACCGGGTCTCAGGAAAACCAGGGTTCCCCAATAAGACTTTTACTGTCAATCAACTTACCATTATCGTACTTCCAAACTCCCACGCCAGTATTTGGGAATAAAAGTTTATTGAATTTAGTACTTTCAAATCGTTCTCGATCGGTGGTTAGATTTCTCTTAATAGCCTATTAGTAAAGAGAAAGTGCGAGGGAGGGTTTGGAAGGCGACAGATGAATTTTGCGCTTGATGGGACTCGGTGAACGAACCATCGAGTGACATTAAGAGAGTTAACGCGTGCCAGTAGACTGCGGTTCACTAATCCAAAACACCGAATGAAAGATTGGACACCTTTAAAGCTACATAAATCGGCGAACAAACATGAGTTCATTCGCGGGAAATGTTGTGCCAGTCTAATAGTCGGTCGTACTGGAAGCAACACGCGCCTACTTTTTTCCCCGCGAGTGCTCGCTCTCGCCGGAAGAAATAGTGGCGCGGCTAATTGCATTTGGTAACTATGTACATTACTCTAAATTAAATTGGCTACAATGCAGTGGTGGTGGTGGTGGTGGTGGTGTTGGGCAGCTTGCAGTAATCGAGTGGAAAGGGGGCGTAGTGGGGTGGTGTGATGGTGGTAGTGGTGGATTGCGGAGATGGTAGATGCAACCAAATGCATGCGTAATGCACCCAGGCGAGCGCATAAATCACTCAAATGACTATCTCGATCGGAGAGCAGAAGGGTGCAGTAGGCTGGTCAATACTTGTGCAACTGGGCATTGGCCATCGCCACCGTGACCCTATTTCGCACCGGCATATATCCCCAGCAAATTGGAGAGATCGCAGTTTAATCCTAAAAGTGGCAGGTACACTTCTCGCAAATGCCAAATGTATCGCCCGAGCAGAAGCTGGCTTTACGCGTCAGAACTCGTGCGACAGAAAGGACAGAAGTTTATGGAACGATAGCCGTGCGAAATCTGTGTCTGTGTCTGTCTGTGTATGTGTGTGTGTGTTGATTTATCGAGATCGCCGGTGGTTGCGTGCGTTAATGTGACTGACACTCACGTGTATGTACAGATAAATATACAATTAAACATTGGTCACACGTCGAACGTTACATCGTCTTCGTAGCTCGGATATTCAACCGCTCGATCGTTGAAGAGTCATCAATTACGGGGAAACAGTTTTACATTATTATCGCAACGCATAGGAAATGAAGTTTACGATGCTCGTCGATAAGTGCGGACCGCAACACGCAAGCAACACGCTACGTAACACATCATCAATGATGAGGATTGCATGTCCGACGCGCAATCTCCTGTAGAGAGAGAGAAAGAGAGAGAGAGTTCTGTGCGGTTGAAGGGTCAATTGAACGGTTGCCAAGAAATGCCGTAGTGTTATACCGAAAACTGAAACGTACTTGGGCAAATGAGCCGGCATGCTAAACGGCTTTCTAATTACTGCGCTTTCTTGGGTGTCACGGTGCCTATTCGGAGGTTGATGCGTGAGTGATTTGTACAGTGGCAGCCTGTTAATTGTCTGGCGGGCGGAGCTTCCTCATTTAAGCGATCGTTAACGTTAACCCTTGGCACTCGAGCGAACATAGTCAATCTTTTGTCTGACCCGGCGTACTTCGTACTACTTGACACAACGTAATCTGGCCTGCCACAGTTCACACTACTGTTGTCTGACTGATTTCGAGAAAGTTGCTAAAGAATGCGAATCACCAAGGGTTAACAGGAACGAGCGGCGATCGGGGAGAGAAGAGACTCGCGTGCTGAACCCTTCGTGCAAAATCGGGAATGATCGCCGCCGCTTGGCCGAGGGGGCGGGTGTCTAGGGTTTCTCATAATGAAAGAATGAAGGGTTTAAGGGAATTCGAACGCAATCCCAGGGTCTATGGTAACCGTCGCTCAGCGAGGTCCTTCTCTACTTCTAGGTGTGAGCATAGTTTCTGTCTTTTCATGAACTTATCTGACCTGGAGCGCGTACTGTGGCCCGTGATGGTGGTGGTGATGCCTCTGATAGTGCTGTTGCTGATGCTGCGCCTCGTGCTGATAGCACTCCTGTTGGTACTGTTGAGAGGGGACGGGCTTTAGTACGTGATTCGGTCGTTTCTCCGAGACAAACTGCTGGCTTGCGCGCTCCATGGTGTCCACAGTCAGCCGAGGGTCCTCGATCATCGTGTTCGAGGCTTTCGTGCTGCGGACACACACCATTCCATTCCAATCTTACACCGCGCACGCTCGCCACTTGATCTTTCTCATGGTTTCCCACGCTCTCGCAGCTTTTCGCGAAAGAAAAGTCCAATATCGAGAAATACCACCAGATGCAATATCGCATGCTTACCAATGCACTTGTTGAAGCGCGGGAACCGTGTTTCTGGCCACGCAGCATCTATCCGAGCGCAAGAAACAAACGAATCCCATCACCAGAACCGAGAGCACGGTAAACCCTGCCACAGCGCCGATAACGAGTGGAATCTGCGGAAAGGGAACAGTCTCGTACCAACGAACGCGAAATACGCGTGATCGAGCAATTGATTAAAGTCGAGTTTTCAATAAGAATTACCTGTCCTGGTTCGTCGACTCTTAGCATCAGGACTCGTCGATCACTGCCCCGATCATTTTCCACGATCACGTGGTAGAGACGTTGATCCTCTTTTACGGTGCTCGTTAGCTCCAAAATAGCATTGTAACAGTCTTCGAGAGCTAAAGGCTCCAAATCCAGAGCACGGTAGCGCGGCTCGAGCACTTCGCCTGCCGATAATTCGTAAATTCATGAATCCCTTGTTAGAGTTACAACACTTGTTTTTCAATCTACTGGCTTGCTTGCTGTCTACGAAAGCAAGCAGGAGTTTCGCTTTTAAAAGCAGCACTGGCAAAGGGAATTTATCTGCAGGCACTCAATACACTTTGCATCGCGTCGCTTCGTTCTTGAGTTGGTACGAAAAACCAGTAAGTAAAGGGATTAAAGGCAGTAGAGACGCTTTCGCATTGGGCTGGAGAGGAGTGCCGAGGATTTGCCAACGGTGGCGGTGACGGCGACGGGCGGGCGGGCGGGAGGACATGCGTGAAAGAGAAGAATCATTAGTGAGCGCTTTACTCACGGTGACAAGGGGCTGCCAATTAGCGTGTGCGCGAAATAACGAAGCGAGGCGCGTGTTACGATTTTTGCAAATCAAACGCGAGGCAGTCAGAGAATGCGAGAAAGCGAGTGAAGCGTGGAAAGCATCTGGAAGGGTGCCTCATACAGTTCGAGCCTTTTCCGGTGTAACAGGAAAAAGAGGCTTCATTTTTCACAACCCAATTTTCAAAAATACACCTCTACTATTGAGAGAATATCGCAGGACTGTCAACACACCAGTGTTGACAAGTGTCTGTTTGCTGTCGATGGAAACAGTCGGTCGACCTGTTGTTGTTATGAAAAAGGGGTGGAAGTGTATGAGGCGAGGGGAAAGTGTTCTAACCGGCGTGCAATCGTGTGCTGCCCCACTCCCAAGCGACCAGCCGTGGTTTCGGATCGGAGCACAGTCTGATCTCTAATCTGGCGGGACTTCCTTCGGTCGTCACCACGACGAACTTCTCCGTGATCGTTGGTTTCACCACCTGCGACAGATCTCTGGTCAACGCCTAATCGGCTCGCTCCAATTGGATCCGAAACTCCCAGGCACTTGCTTCCGAGATTGCGAACGATAGCGAACCCTTGTCAACCGAGTTAAACTTGAGACGGCAACTTGGAGGTTGCTTTCGTAAAAGGAAGTTTGTATAAATTGCGCGCGCGCGCGCCGAGCGAGATATAAAAAAGGAGGAGAGGAGTTCGGAATGCCTGGCAGTTTATCGGGGCTTTTAGAGATTTCGTTTGGTTTATCGTGAGTGGATATGCCAGTAAATTCGGCTGCTTTTCAAACGGGGCCATTTTCAGGCTTCGATATGCGGAGCGCGAGCGTGAGCGCGAGCATTATTATCACAGGGTTTGATCGTTCGTTAAATTTTCGCTCCCGTCTGTTAAGATCGTATCAGAGTCGCAGTGCGACGCCGGTGCACGCGCACTTTTCACCGCCAGATGCCCGCCGGGTGATAGCGCACGTCGAGCGTTCAAATTTTAGTGAGATGCGTCCGCGCGAGGCCGAATCCAAAATGCGCACGGTGACCGCGTAACTTTATTAATTAACCGGCCGTGATTGAGCGTTTCCTGATTATCGCCCGGTATACCGCTCTGCAACTCGCGGCGGCCCCGTCGCATGAAAATGATTTTTGACCATCCGATTGCTCGACAGATATCCGCTACGTTCCATGAAACCGTCATTCGAACATCAATCTCGGGAGAACTTTGCCGAGAGACAGTATTTCCGCGCTCGGGGCACACGCTTACTTGTATCAAATCACTAAATAATTCTAGCGCACTTTGATCGAACCCAATGAAATTGAGGAGTGAAAGAGGCGATCGTTGGAATCTGCACTGGTCGAATCAAATTTTATCAACGAAATATCGGTGGCAATCGCGGTCCGATGCAGCGTGTTTCGGTGGCTGACCAGCTGCGCTTGGATATTAAATGAAGCGAAAATCGAAACGCTTTGCATGACTGGTGACCCGGGTTAAGTTCCTCGTATGGTGAAATCCAATCGCGCCAAGCGAGCACTGCTCTCTCCTCCTCAATGACCTCTTGCACCCGCAAACCACCAACGCCCCATGCAGACGCAATTAATTGGCGAACCAATTAGATTTCATTAGCTATCTTAAGCGCTCAAAGCATCATCAACACAAATCCCTTCTCCACCCCTGGAATTACTTGTACACCCCCAGGAATTCTTTACTTTCTCAGATCTTCTATTAAGTACAAGCACAAGAGAAATTATCGAGAAAGGACTACGAATGCACTTAGCCAACTTGGAACAGTTTAGTACAAAGCGTTTCCCCCCTCTTCCTTCTCTCCCTGAACCCTAGCCCGATTGATCCGCTTGATTCCTTTCGAACGTAGAAATGCTTTCGGATTCCTGGTCGCGAGGATTCGAGTGAGTAACTCGATTTGGTTGGAAAGTTTGACTAGGTTTTCGGCCCGGTGGCCGCTTCGGGAGAGACACTTACCCTCGGCGCACCGACCACTTGGAGAGACACGGGGTCGCTTTTAACTTCCCGGACGTTTCCATTGATCTTGTTCGAGGCGAGACATATGTATTGACCCTGTTGCTCGTACGTCACGTTCGTCAGGATCAATCGTTGCCCCGTGCCGCATTCCAATGGCATGCGGCCGTCCGTGAAGACCTGGGCCCACCTGCGCACACACCCACAACCACTCTAGTAGCTTGGAAATTCAATTTAAAAGATTCCCACTGCACCGATCCGCACCCCTCAATCTTTAAGCCTGCATCGCTCCACCTCCATTTATCCAACTACGCCGATATAGATTTCGTGCACTACATTTTTCATGAATAAAAACTTCCTCATTTATCCCTTTGAAGCATAGTCACGGCAAAAATCTTGCCAACCTCTTTTCCTACTTGAACGTACCCGGCACATTATTCATATCACAGTTATATCATAAAATTACCAAAAGCACACAGCTAATTTCTGTGCAGCTCTTTTTTAAATGATCCCTTTTATAAGGAATATTCATTATAATTTTCGCATTGTTCTTTTTTTGTATAAACTGTGGCAATTAAATATAATCAAGCGCACTTACCGGTACTCGGCGGGTGGCATAGCATCGGCGTTGCATTCGAAAGAAGTGCCGGAATAAAGGAGCGCTGTGGTCAAACGATCCGGACCCACCGCACTAATAATTGGCGGATCTATTAGACAGAAAAAATGATAGTTTTTATTACTTTGAACGATAATTTTCTTAGAGATAAAATAGTGTACTTACAATTAACTGAAACCTGGACAGAACGAGGGCTGCTTTCGCCCTCGGTATTGGCAGCCTCGCAGATATAAACGGCTGCATGGTTTCTGTAGATCGGCGAGAAGAGAAGCGTCTCGCCGATGCTGGCCACTTCCGGCATTCCTAGATTCTTCGTTCTTCTCCAGAGAATGGCGGCTGGCGGATTTGCGTCTGCCAGGCAACGTATTTCCAGCTGATCGCGGCCCTCTTCCAGTTGGCCCGTCGGAACACCCACTAATCTCGTTTCCGGCGCATCTGAATGACGGTTATTTCATAAAACAAATGCGACGAAGATGTAATAATTTTTAGTTCATTTATCAGTGATAAACTTCCATTGTCTTCTTTGCGAGTGGAGCAGCAATTGGAGTAGGTAACTTAAATTGTAACGTCTCCAACTGGCTACGGCAAACATTCGCAAAGGCTTGGAATAATGGTCCACTCAAGTTTCAAGCGTTTGGAGGCGAACAGTGGACGCTTTACATTCAATTTCGCGAACGAAATTAAGCACCGCGAGAGACTGAGGGGACTTCTACATTTGACGGTCGAAACACAGTAGTCTCCGTGTTGCGTCTCTGTATTTTTCACGAGGGACTTTCTTTTCTTTTCTTTTCTTTTCTTTTCCAACTGGCTTGTCGCCGGAGCGCGCGCGCGCGCGCTCTCCCGCGCTCACCCGCCGCCCTCTTCCCGGGCACAACATCTCGCTTTTAAGTCAGCGAGATTTTAATTGTGCTTCTTTAATTGCATCCAGTCGGGAGCAAAGGACCGGCAGATTCATTCTCCCTCTCCAATTCTCTTCCTCCTCGCTTTTCCACTGTCGCTTTCCCTTTCTCTCTCTCACTCGATTCCAAGCACTTCTTGCTCCTACCTTTCTCTCCCAGTGGGTATAAAAGTTTCCTCTCGGCACCATTCTTCGGAGGGAGTTCACGGGATTTAATGTAAATCGAACTCGCGAATGAGAACTATCCCGCACCGAGTCGGGCTTTTATTCGAGCGGGGGATACTCCGCCCGACTGCTGGCGGGCATAACCCGTTGGTACAGATATCTACCTGGCAAGATAAACATTCGCCGCGAAGAGAAAGAGAGGCGCGGCGCACAGTGGGCTCAAATGCTGAAAACGCGGACATTGGAAGTAAATGGTACTTTATCGTAACAAAAACGTATTTATCGGTATTCTTTGGATAATTTATCACATATGTTGTATGATTTTGATGTTGTCCTTTCATTTTGATGCTACAACTGTAATCTCTAATCTATCCTCTACTTTATAAGGGCATATCATCTAATACATAAAATGGATGATTTTTTTCCTCGAAAACTTCACTTTACTTCACATATCAGACATAGGTCAAAATATTCGTCAAACCTTCTAGTTTAATACCCTGAAAACAGTTGGTGCGTTTTTTTGCGATTTTGGAAATGGCAGCACATTTTGTCCACCACTACACTAGTCGGACAATCCATATAGGATATTGCTAATGGAAATAAACAGATCGTTTGCTAAAACGCAACAAAACGCAACAAAACGCAACTTCCGCTTTCGCAGTATCAAAGGACGAGTTCTAAGAAGAATTTCTACACAAGTCATTTCCGGAAATCGTCGTGATAACTTTACCAAAATCGCTGATGAATGAGGGAATGTTATAACGGTATATTATTTCATGTATTAAATAGATGATTTTTTTCCTCGAAAACTTCACTTTACTTTACATATCAGACATAGGTCAAAATCTTCGTCAAACCTTCTAATTTAATACCCTGAAACCAGTTGGTGCGTTTTTTTGCGATTTTGGAAATGGCAGCACATTTTGTCCACCACTACACTAGTCGGACAATCCATATAGGATATTGCTAATGGAAATAAACTGAACGTTTGCTAAAACGCAACAAAACGCAACTTCCGCTTTCGCAGTATCAAAGGACGAGTTCTAAGAAGAATTTTTTACACAAGTCATTTCCGGAAATTGTCGTGATAACTTTACCAAAATCGCTGATGAATGAGGGAATGTTATAACGGTATATTATTTTATGTATTAAATAGATGATTCTTTTCCTCGAAAACTTCACTTTACTTCACATATCAGACATAGGGCAAAATATTCGTCAACCCTTCTAGTTTAATACCCTGAAACCAGTTGGTGCGTTTTTTTGCGATTTTGGAAATGGCAGCACATTTTGTCCACCACTACACTAGTCGGACAATCCATATAGGATATTGCTAATGGAAATAAACAGAACGTTTGCTAAAACGCAACAAAACGCAACTTCCGCTTTCGCAGTATCAAAGGACGAGTTCTAAGAAGACCTTCTACACAAGTCCTTTCCGGAAATTGTCGTGATCACTTTCCCAAAATCGCTGATGAATGAGGGAATGTTATAACGGTATATTATTTCGTACATTAAATAGATGATTTTATTTTGGTAAAGCAATCACGACAATTTCCGGAAAGGACTCGTGTAGAAATTCTTCTTAGAACTCGTCCTTTGATACTGCGAAAGCGGAAGTTGCGTTTTGTTGCGTTTTAGCAAACGTTCAGTTTATTTCCATTAGCAATATCCTATATGGATTGTCCGACTAGTGTAGTGGTGGACAAAATGTGCTGCCATTTCCAAAATCGCAAAAAAACGCACCAACTGGTTTCAGGGTATTAAATTAGAAGGTTTGACGAAGATTTTGACCTATGTCTGATATGTGAAGTAAAGTGAAGTTTTCGAGGAAAAAAATCATCTATTTAATACATGAAATAATATACCGTTATAACATTCCCTCATTCATCAGCGATTTTGGTAAAGTTATCACGACGATTTCCGGAAATGACTTGTGTAGAAATTCTTCTTAGAACTCGTCCTTTGATACTGCGAAAGCGGAAGTTGCGTTTTGTTGCGTTTTGTTGCGTTTTAGCAAACGATCTGTTTATTTCCATTAGCAATATCCTATATGGATTGTCCGACTAGTGTAGTGGTGGACAAAATGTGCTGCCATTTCCAAAATCGCAAAAAAACGCACCAACTGTTTTCAGGGTATTAAACTAGAAGGTTTGACGAATATTTTGACCTATGTCTGATATGTGAAGTAAAGTGAAGTTTTCGAGGAAAAAAATCATCCATTTTATGTATTAGATGATATGCCCTTATAAAGTAGAGGATAGATTAGAGATTACAGTTGTAGCATCAAAATGAAAGGACAACATCAAAATCATACAACATATGTGATAAATTATCCAAAGAATACCGATAAATACGTTTTTGTTACGATAAAGTACCATTTACTTCCAATGTCCGCGTTTTCAGCATTTGAGCCCACTGTGCGGCGCGGCGCGGCGTGGGGAGCGGGGAGCGGGGAGGGGAGGTTCGGATAGAGTGAAGGCAGCTGCAAACACCAAGTTTTCAAATTAAATCCCCGCTCCGTAATGAGCGTGTAATTAAAGCTAAGTTTAGGAACGAGTCACTCGCAATATGGCCGAATGGAGTGCGCTGCGACCACCTAAATTAATACTTTGATTTTCCCATCGATTTCCAACCAGCAACGCGACGTTTTCAACTTTCCGGGAGTAGCATTAGATTCGAGTGATTAACACAAACAGGAGCTGATGGATCATCGGCGAAAGTTTAATTATTCAGCCGGGGGGGTTGGTTGGAACTGATGATAAAAATTGAATTAGTCCTTGGCGGTCCCTTAATTTCTGCTTTTCTCACTCCCGTGGGAAAGTGCAGGCTGAATACAATTTATTCGAGTCTCACAGTTGACCGATGGTCTCTCCGGGAGTGCCTTAAAAAAACACTAATTATTTCCCCGTCTCCCTCTGCTGCTCGGCTCATTTGTTGTAATAAGCGCTCGATCATCCGACCGCAAAGCCGCGCATTTCCAGGGCGATCCCATATTCCTGTGGGAGATGAAATCGAACAGGGGAATGATATTCCGGAATAATATTCCGGTCAATGGGAGAGCGAGGGTTTTGTGTCCCGATAATTCGTGATCACGGCGAGATGCGTTGATTTAATCTTTCATCAATGCGGCCACCGTGCATGCAACCGCCACCGCCGCCGCCGCCGCCACTGGCGCCGCCAGCCAAAAATATTTCCAAGTATCCACAATTCTCGCACGATTTATATCGAATGTGCTTATAATAAGCTCGCCGAATGGCTCAGTTCGTATTTTTTTTCCACATTTCCCGCACGAAACCGACGAATCGCAAAGAGCGAGCATCGCCATTGAATTTGATTATTAAATTCGTTATTTAATTTATTTTTTATGGAATTACATTGCCAGAGACAATAATTAATTTCGAATTGAATTCAGTTCGAAAGTATTAAATGTACTAAACATGTTGGAGGCAATGTAAAGCTTGCTGGAATGGAAGCGGCACGGCTTACGAATCAATTTCGAATATTCAGATGGCTCGCTGTAAAAATAAACGGGGACGCCGTTAACCCTGGAATCTCTCTTCTTCCCCGGGAATTCGTCTCCCCCTCGCTTTCGTCAGCTGGAAACCGGGGAACCGGGGAACCGGGTAACTCGGTCGCACAATTAATTTATCTTTTCTCGTCCAGCCACTACTGGATCGCTTCTACCGTCGTGTCGCGACATCAAACAGCCCTTCTCTAGTTCTGTTACGACGCAGCCACTGTTCTTTCCTTTCTACCAATTGTCGTTGTCTCCCTCCCACCACCGCCAGGCTCGTTTTAATTACCGCAGCGCGTTAATGCTCAGCCGCAAATAGAGAGAAAGGAGGAAAGAAAGGAGCCACCGGCACACTCAAAGAGCACGCGAACCGCTTTGTTGGGATCTTTTAAAGTGCGTTACGTAATCCTACTTTACGTGACGCCGGAGTCAAGTGTCGCCGACGTCGGTGTCTTTGTCGGAGAAAGACGATACTCATGTTCCTTGTGTCTTAAATCTTGCAGTTGCATGAATAAAGAAAAAGTTCCGGGACTTCGACGAACGGTGCATAAATCGATTGTTTAAGTATCAAAATGGATAGAAAGTATGAAACCAGTGGCAGAAACGCCGGAATTGTACCAAAAGTAAGCTGAAAGAAAGGCCCTCCTCAATAAATAATTCCGTCTAATTCTGACCGTTTTTCCCATGTTTTCATGACTTCCCGACCTTTTCCGGGGCTGAAATTTGGTGGGGAATGTTTTTTTGCATCGAGAAAGAAGTAGTAAAAATTCCAGAGCCCTAGCTCAAAATTCATTTTTTCGCAAATTTTTTAAGGCATACCCCTTCAAAAATTTTCGATTTTTCGAAGGTTCTGGGACCGGGACGAACGCTTGATTTTTCGATTGCTCGTGTCTCAAAACGGATAAAAACATAAATGTTGTGGGGGAAATGCCGGAATTCGACCTAAAACACATGGAAAACCGATCTTGAATATTTGATTTCAACGGTTTTCCCCATGTTTTTTTATCTTCCCGACCTTTCCCGGGGCTGAAACTTTGTAGAAAGTGTTTTTTTGCATCGAGGAAAAAGTAGTAAAAATTCCAGAGCCCTAGCTCAAAATTCATTTTTTCGCAAATTTTTTAAGGCATACCCCTTCAAAAATTTTCGATTTTTCGAAGGTTCTGGGATCGGGACGAACACTTGATTTTTCGATTGTCCGTGTCTCAAAACGGAAAAAAAGCATCAATGTTGTGGGGGAAATGCCGGAATTCGACCTAAAACACATGGAAAACCGATCTTGAATATTTGATTTCAACGGTTTTCCCCATGTTTTTTTATCTTCCCGACCTTTCCCGGGGCTGAAACTTTGTAGAAAGTGTTTTTTTGCATCGAGGAAAAAGTAGAAAAAATTCCAGAGCCCTAGCTCAAAATTCATTTTTTCGCAAATTTTTTAAGGCATACCCCTTCAAAAATTTTCGATTTTTCGAAGGTTCTGGGATCGGGACGAACACTTGATTTTTCGATTGTCCGTGTCTCAAAACGGAAAAAAAACATCAATGTTGTGGGGGAAATGCCAGAATTTTACCTAAAACACATGGAAAACCGATCTGGAATATTTGATTTCAACGGTTTTGCCCATATTTTTTATACTTCTCGACCTTTTCCAGGGTTGAAACTTGGTGGGGAATGTTTTTTTGCATCGAGGAAGAAGTGATAAAAATTCCAGGCCCCTAGCTCAAAGTTCATTTTTTCGCAAATTTTTGGAGGGGTCAGGCACTACCAAAAGTCTTGACCAACTACCTTAAATCACATGGTGGTCCTAAAAATAGATTTATTGGAGAGTGTCGAAGTACATATAGCAAGAATATATCGTGCACTTTACGCTACAGCTTAATGTTGTAGAAATTTATGACAGTACTGTCCTTCGAATAGGATAGTTCGAAGGCAGAGAGTTGGCTGTGCACTATTTATCTTGGGATACACTGCAAATTTATAGGAGCTCTTTGAAGCGAGGCGTCCGCAAAGAAAAAAGAGGTAGGGCTTTGAGAGTTGCGCATTGCTGAACGGAAGCAGAAAAAGTCTGGCGACGCCACGCTCAGAATCGAATCGTTTCTGCTGTGACCGCTGCCGCAGCTATACAGCTTGCGCAGCTGTTCATTTCACGTAACAATGAATTCAAAATACGCGCGAACGAACACCCGCTGACCCATTCACAATTTCTGCCGGCCACTTCCCCGACCACCACCACTCTTCTACCCTGTCTCTCTCCCTCCCTCTCTCACCCTCTCTCTGTATGTGTGAGGACTGCAGAGCGGTAGCAAGCCTCAGCGTTTCGCGCACACCTCCCTCTCTTCACGTCGGTCCAGCTAACTTTATTCGAGAGCGACTTTTCCCGACTGGCAACACCACCGCAACCCTTTCTCACGCAGCTTTTCTCTCGGCCACTTATTTTTCCTCTCCTCTTCTTCCCTCTTTTTTTTGGCAGGCCAGCCAATTCGTTTTTTATCCGTATGGAATTACTCGACTCTTTAAAAGATGTATCGTTTATATTAAAGCGGGTCACATTGATTCCTCAGCGAGAGCGCCTTCCTATTGCTACCAACGAAGTTATGATTAACCGGCTCCTGGTCCGCTCGCTCGAATTGAACCCGACATTGTGCTTGCGCCGCGGAAGCAATTAAAGTCTTGCTGAGCCATAGAAAATCCGACGCAGTGTCCAAGTCTTCGGTGAGAATTCGATTTCAGTGTTTCAGTGTGTGACCCAGATTTCAAGGATGATTTACCTTTCATTCGGGGCCTGGCTGCCGGTTCATTGCAATAAATTGAGTAGAAGCGCACGGAACGTTCCGTTTGTTTCGCTCTCGTTCGAAACAATGCTTCATGAATATTCGATTAACTGGCATTTGTGGGTTGGAGTGGGTGGCGGCGGCGGCGGCAGAGGTGGAGGAGGCGGAGGAGGAGGTGGGGGTTGTCGATATCAAAATAGATTCATTAGCGCCGAATTGAAGGGTCGGCGTGGGCGTCGGGAATCGGATTCAGCGCACGTAAACTTTCCGCTCGGGCGGGACAATGCGCGGAAAAAAGCGCGCGCGCGCGCGCGAGGGGGCGAGCTGGCGAGCGCGGACCGGTGTGCCCTGCCGACCCAATTAAACGGTCGGGAGGCCATTTAAATTTAAGCCAATTACGGGCACTCCTCGATTTTGCAGGGCGCGCGCGAGCGAGCGAGCGAGCCCGCCGACTTCATCCGGCAGAGGCTTGAATGCGCGACAGACGAATCGAGAATGAAGTTTTCACGGCAGTGAGCCGACCACTCGCCACTTGCTCGTCTTCCTACGGCGCGTTCCTCCTCCTCCGCCTCCTCCTCTGCCTTCATTAGTCTCGTTAATCGAGCTCTTTTATTTCTTTCGACTCGCAGGAGCGAATATACTAGAAATTTCCATCGATTTCTTAAAGCACACTCGTGCGATTATTCAATAATTTCATTCCTTTTAAAGATTTATTGAAGTCACTCTCCTAGAAATCAGTAAAAAGTAGAGCGCGCTATATGGAATTTGGATCTTTGCGGCTTTGTTACGAAAATACTTCTCTTTGAAGCTTGCTCAAAGAAGCGAGTGAACTGGTGAGCGCGTCAACTTTCGGAACTCCAGAGGCTCGATGACGCTCTCCCTCGTGTTCCCTCTATAATTCGCTTCTCCACTCATCCAACCCTTTCTCGGTCTCCCTGTGATTCGAGCACCATTACGCAACGGATGTGACTTTTTATCGGATTTCTACTTAGTTCTCGAGAGCCAGTCGACGACCTTTCTACGATAGACACAGTTTTATATATCCGGAAAAAGTGATTCTACAAAAAAATACTTCTTCAAACATTCTCCACGTACATATTAACTAGTGTCAATTTAATATTATATTTTATTTATAATTCTACATTGACATTTTATATGTTATATCCAAATAATGACGTGTTTACCTTCGAATTTATGATAACACTATTATTATACTACACTTCAAATATTAAAGGCAGGACATCAGTGGCAACAATAACTAATTCTCAGTTATAAATACGATAAGATTACGATTTTAACAGAGACATATAAAATAAAAAATCCAGCGGGGGTAGTGGGGGGGTGTTGTAGAAGGCAAGTGGGGATGCCAAGTGCACAGTTGGCAAGAAGGAAGATGGGAATAGGATAGCGTCGAGACGATGCCGGGAGAGGAAAGGTGCGGCCGCAATGAACAAGCGAGGGAACAAGCTCGGCGAATGCTCGGCTTGAAACTGATCCCAAGGGTACTCCGATCGCAGTTGCATTCGCCGAGAATATACATCCGTGCTTTGAGGCGAACTTTTCAATTCCCAGTGAAAAGTCTCGCTCGGCTAATGCTCGTAATCAATACGCACCTCTGCGCACCACCGTTCATACATTCAGTTTGTGCTTTCCCTGTACACGCCAATCCAAAAAACCTTCCGGCACAAACTGTCCGTTGATGAGCTATTTAATTTTAAACGATCGATAATCATTAACACTGTTTAATTTTTCGATTAACGATTTAAATATTATTTGCCATTTATATTCGATTTCTCCCGTTTTGCCAACTGTCGTTTGAATGCCTGTTCGTCTTTGGAGCACTCTGTATCGTGTCTCTGCGTCGAGTTTACTCGCGCCACTGGAACGCTCGCCTCCCGAAGGAATCGCTACGGTATTCGAGATCACATTGGATTCCAGACTCAGGTGGCGCGTGGGCCCGGGAACAAGCGAGTCGAGGGTGATGATTGCATGCTGATTAAAGTCGGAAATGAAGCGGAAAACGTTTCACATTTACGGAAATCAGCCGCCGGCTTTAGCATCTGCATTACTAGCATTTCTATCTAATGGCGAAGGCAAATTTGCCTACTATTATAAAGAACTGCTTGAATTCTCTTCGAAAATCGGATCAACCGTCGCATTAAAATTTCTTGTTTCACAAGACAGGATTATTAAGGTCCGTTATTACAAATATAACCTGTAAAGGAATAGCTCGAATGTGCGGGGATGTCGGGTTTCCCCGGTTAATCGATGCGCGGTCATCGGTCATCGTTCTGCCAGCGAGCCGCGCAGCCTTCGCCCGAGGCCGAATGCAAAAAATCGTGGCCGGCAAAAAAAAAACGGGGGAGTAAATGGGCGAAAATTGGCGGGTGCCGCGTGAAATTCGAATTGTCGATAAGGTCGAGCAGCAGGATATGTCCGGCCGGCTTGGAAATTGAGGAAGATTGATGAGCTCGCACGGTCAATGTATTTCTAAATACGAATTAGAGCCAACTAACGTTCACCTTGGTGAATATTCGAGCTATATTAACCAGGGTATAATTTAAAAATTGCTATAATTGTATCAATTATCCTCTAACAATGGAAACAGCTTGATTAATGAACCACATGTTTGCACTCCTTCATTCAGAATGGGAGAACTGTCGATGATAGTATGTGTGCTCCTTGTGAGAGGAATAATTCTTTCTCACTTAATTTTGCCTGCCGCGCGGTGGTGATCCACATTCCATTATAGCAGGCGGGTAGACAGTGGAGGCAGGAAACTCCGCCAAAAAATCCAGTGTATGCGGAGAGTGTGATATCGCGTGTTCACCGTTTTCAGGCCTGATCGGCCTATTGTATCGCAGAGTGGGCTCCGCCGGGCCAAAAAGCTTCGGGATTAATGTCGATATTAACTTCGCCCGGCGGAAACCGCCGATAAGCCGATTCCGAAAGTTGAAGCCGATTGCGGTTGGCTAATAGAGTTAGCCTCGCGATATTACGTACATCGATTGTTGATCGACGTAACTCTCGTTAGAGAGTTGAGAGCGCAGACGTTATTAGCAGACGCGCGCTACTCGTGGAACTGTAAACGTTCCACTGTTCGATAACAACCACTTGTGCCAAAGTGCGGAAAATAATAAACATAGACCAACAGAGATAAACAACATAGAAATCTACTATAAATTGAGCCGTTTATTTCGAAAGTGACCTAAATCCATAATACGTACATTTTCCATTTTAACATTTTATTTTGAATTTTATTCTAAATGGACTTGGGTCACTTTCAAAATAAACGCCACAATTAATGGTTCAATTTTCGGATCTGCTAAGTTGTAATATAATGAAGGAGATGTACTTACATCGGACGTCGAACCTCACTTCCATGGTAGAGGACATGCTGGGATTGGCGTAGGCCGGATGGATGGCGACACACCTAATCGGTTGTCCGTAACGCGAGCGCTCGGCCTTAATCTCGCAGAAGCTCGAGGTTGCCCAAGTGCGGGGATTATCCACCTCCGTCTTGTTTTCCTGAGGCCTGAGTGTCTTCACCTCGGTCTCACCCACGTACCTGCTCGCATTTAACCCCCGAGATTTGCATTTCCAATGGCCACTCTGCCCCGAGTAACTCTGCGCCCATCCTCACCCCACTCAACCATTCTACCTCTATATTTCTATATAGATCGATTCTTCTCTTATTCCACCTTTTATTCAGTTCAAATAAATGTGTGAGAAATATTGATATATCTACTTAGGAGAATAGGAGGTTTCAATCTAATTGGTGGGGTCACTAGCTTCACTGTTGATACCCCCAAGTCTCGCAATCTCGGGATCGACTGACAATAATTCAAGCGTTCACGCGTAACCGCATTCCCAAGGCAGCTGTCTATCAATTAGGCTAATTCCCGTGCGAGGTAAATCTAGGATTGAGAGGGTAAGAGAGATTATACCCGGGCGAAAGTGATACCTAATGTTGCAGTTACGTTTACCGCAGTTCATGTTTCGCAATTTCGTGGTTTCAATTATTGACTTTGCGCGCGCGTATGTATCTGTGTGTGTGTGTGGAACTATAATAATCCGAGTGGCAGCCATTGACACAGTCGAACTTCAATACTGCATTCCGCGCAACTATTCCATTGTGCAAACTGCAATCCTATTAAGAGTGATATTCCATATTGCAACGGATATTCAAAAAGCCTCGTCGGGCAAACAGATCGGGCATTGTTATGCGTTTGTTATTGCGCTGTGCACGCTACGCTCTCGCGCACATTACTTTCGCCCGATAGAAACGGAAGGCCAGAATGCGCTCGCTCGCCCGCCCTCTGCCCACCTTCGCCCCTTAACTTCGTCTAGACTCGATGCGGATTGGATCATGATTATTCATAGGGCCAGCAGCCACGCCAGAATCAACAAGATCGACGATGCATCGAGTAAGGGAACGCGCTCCGACAACTACCACCACCACCTCTCATCCTGTCTTACAGGAAATTTCCTGGTTATACCCTTTGTTATGCTTCCAATCATTCAGATTACATTGCCCATCAAGAATTCTTAGAATCTCGTATCAGATTATAATAAAATTGTAACAACCGCTGTGAAATATTTAGTTTTTGAAAATAATAAGTCGAAAGGTTTGAAGTTGACGAAGTTCAATATAATTTGAATAAAAATCCAGTGCTTTTAAAGTACTTTCACACGTACTAGATTATTTTTTCGCCGTTTAAAGTAGTGATTGCGACAGGTTGAAATTAGGATGGCTGAAAGTCTCGTTCATCTTTTCCGGGAAGAACTCTTTTGGAAGTGGGCTGAGTCTGGGAGATAAAATCGACTGAGAAGTTCGCTTCTCGAATTCCTGGAACTCGCTGGGTTTATCGGGCGGGCGGAGGGGGAAGATCTCTTGAGGCGACGGTGTTCGAGGACAGGGTGAATAGCGGATCGCCGGATTCCATTGCGAATTCCGAGTAATTACTGAGCGCGCCGAGGCAACGACTCGTACTGCTAGAGACGCCGCAAGCCTGAGCACTCGGAGCTTCGCCCGGCGAGGAGATTAAATCGCAGAACGCTCTTACAGAGGTGAATCGATTCGAAACAATTACTGGCTAATCGAGTTACCTTTGAAAAACGAGTGCCGCTAATGCGAATCGCGCCGCGCCGCGCCGCGCCACGCCGCCACTGCATCCAGTTAAGTGTAGCGTAAAGGAATCCTTCCTACAAAGTGATTGTCCATCC
This sequence comes from Ectemnius continuus, assembly GCA_910591665.1. Taxonomy (NCBI): domain Eukaryota; kingdom Metazoa; phylum Arthropoda; class Insecta; order Hymenoptera; family Crabronidae; genus Ectemnius; species Ectemnius continuus. The sequence goes on from OU342866.1 coordinate 2,900,623, forward strand.
TGATAATTATGACATTATAGACGCTCCCGAAGAAACTTGTAATTGTAACGACCATTGCAATCCCAGCCGATGTTTTTTTTCCACAAGCATAAATTCTAACTGGCGAGTAACTATCGTTATTAAATTAACTTTCCTTAGAAGTGAACATCTCAGGGAATTCCTAATATTTCGCGAGAGATTAATTGACTCGTTGCGAGGATATCTCATTCGCACAAAGATCTAGTTGGCGGCTCGATCGTGCACCGTCCGTGAGAATAAATGAATCGTCGGTGATCGAATGCCGCGGCGGCGGCGGCGACGCCGGCGTCTATCGCCTCGTGTTAAGGCGACGAAGGACTCTAAAAGGCTATTCCAACTCCTCCATGCGATTTAATTCAATCCTCTACTCGGCGGAGCGAGACACGATCGAAGCCTTCCGAGGGCGGAGAGTCTCGGGGAATAGGCGTCAACCGGCGCGAGACGGATAACCGATATCGGATCGGCAAATCGAGTCGTGTACAAATTCCGAGCAATTAGAGAGACCCAACCGGGGAGGCGGAAGCCGAGATTTTTCTCGACACCTTGCGCGCCTTTCTACGCTAGAATCTACAGCACGACACCATTTACAAATCGAAGAGTCCTACATTTCTAAAGGAGCCCTTCTCCACCAGTTTTCCTCCCTCAACGCCAGAACTACCGATAATTAATGTATTCCTATTCCTACCAAATAAATATGAATTTAAAAGAATGTATATTCATATATATTCTAATAAAATACAGAGAAAATATGCGGGGAATAAAATCTTTATAAAATAACTAATTCTAGTTATATCATAAAAAGCTTTTTATCCTGAAAGAGGATTAAATCTCGACACGTCGATTCGAAAGTGGAAGAGACTGGAATCAGGGAGCAACTAGACGTAAAAGTAACAAGATTTCCAAGTTGCTAGATTCCCAAACGAAATTCGGCAACTCTGGCATCTCTTGCTTGGAGGGAGGGGATGGGCGGCTGGAATTAAGTCGAAAGGGGTCGCGCGCAGAAGGAGGGCGCAGAGTAGTTGAGGGCTGCTGGTACAAGTTAAGTAGTGCGGAATCTACGTGCAACAATTACGAACCATTTAATTAGAGGCGGTGGATTCCCATAGCGCGCTCTGCAAGTGAGGCTTGCCATCTCACCTGCTCGGGCTGTCACGTTGCCACCGGGTTGAAGTAGACGGCCGGCACTCTCTATCTGTGGACGCTGAGGGCTCACTGCCACCAGAAATTACTCTCGATTAATACCAACGCGCCGCCGCCCATTAACTCGGCATTGCGATAACGCTTGACCCCCTTTATTCCGCTATCTCTAATCTGCCTTAGCCGGCACGCCAAAGTAGTTGCCAGCCGCGGCACAAACCTTCCCGCCAAACAGCCAATTCTCAAAGTGTTTCGAGTGTTGGTGTTCGCAACAGAATTTCTCTCTTCACCGGAGAATGCCGGAGAGAAGGAGGGGCCTTTTCGTTTATCGCATACACAATTACAGTATGGAAAAGAACAGTGTTGAAGGGAAGCAGGCTATTTAACCTGTACTCCAAAGGTTTGACAGAGCGTCGGACTTTGCCTCGCATGCTTGGCAAATCCTTCACGCACGGCAAACAAGAAACAGCTCTCTTTTGACGCTCTACTAGCTGTGAAAGCCACTAGAGCGAGAAGAAAGCGTCGAGCTGTGTTTACATTTCGCGTTGTCCTCTTTCAATGGGCCCGGCAAAGCAGAGGTGCAACATATTATTAGTTCGCCGGTTGAGCGGGGAGGTGTGACGCCGCCGGATTAGCACGTGTCGAAAGCGACCTTCTATAGTGCGCGATAATGGAAAAGCCCGAGAGTACAGGTATAATAGGACGGGGAGATTTTCGCCGTTCATTAGTTCGAAATGCAAAAAAAGGGGGGGTGCGCATTGGTACTCGACGGAAGGCGAGCTCTTTCGGGCCGAATCGACCTCTGTTCGCACGGATTCCCGAGTGTCGACTATTAAAAAGCTATTTCATGCGGAAGAATTATCCGGCGAAATCTGCGTGTACAATTGGATTCGAATGGGCTGCGAGAAAACGGGAGAACGCGCCCGCGCGCGCGCGTGCCAGCCAGCGAATTGAGCGGTTTTATCGATAAATGATGAACTTTCGCTGCACACGCGCTCCCCGCACACGCCAGGTATTCTTGGCACCTTTTGCCTTTTTTTCAAGGCTTCAGCCACGTCGAGTGGAAATTCTGCGAAATATAACCGGACGCCGGTATCACACATGTTTTACAACCGGAACAATAACCGGGCGGGCGTCTAAAAGCGGCGGCTGGCATTTCGTTCGGAGAATCGTGTATTGCGGTTGCATCGAAAGCCGCGTACCATGTTTCCTCGTAAAAGCGAAGTATGAATATCAAATTTACGAGCACGGATATCTTATTACTACGCGCCCAATGCATCATCAGTGCCGGCTGAATAATGATATTAAAATACATTAGCTACCATTACGGGTTTCTTTAACATCAATTTCCCGAGAATCGAACAAGGATTCGCGTTCCAACCGTGGAAATGTTAATGAAGACTATTTGTTGGAGAATAAATATTTTGTTCGTCGAGGAGCATATTGTTCTCGCATCGCGGGAAAGCTGGCGGGGTAACGCGTTTTGGGATAAATCACATTATGGCAGCACTCGGCTTTAATAAGCAGGGAACACTTATTAAATTAGAAAGTTTACCTCGAACGACGAGTCGCGCTGGTTCGGATGCCAGGGCGTCCTGAGTGGTGAAATCGCTGGCAGTCACTTGACACTGCCACAAGCCGTCGTCGAACTCAAGGGCGGCCGATCTCACCCACAGTGAACAGTCACCCTCGTCTGGCAAGCCCACCCATTCGTATTTCTTCAGATGCATGCCGATTGGCTGAAACAAAAAGCCGTCACACATTCATTACCGCAATATTAACACCGAATTATAGTAAATTCCAATTATATAAAATTACGAATTAAATAAGAAAGTATTGTGAAGCGATGTGGAAGTGATCGCGAAGTAAAAAGAGTGGTCCAAGTCGGTGGAGAAATAAATAGGGTAAATTCGTAATGGCAATCAAAGTGACAGCAACGGATTCGGGGTAGACAATGGTAGAGGCGCGTCAGCGTTTCGCCCGATCGCTTAATCGACGGGGGCTAAGGCACGCCGATCGTTCCTCGTTACTAGAATCCTCCGGCGAGCCCTCTTTTCTCTTCCTCTCTCTCTGTCTTTCGCTCTCGCTGGCTGCCTTCGCCGGTATGCACTTCCTTCGAAATGAATCATCGGCTTCCGGCTGATCCTCTCTCTCTCTCTCTCGCTCCCTCCCTCTCTCCCATCTGCCACCTACTCTCTTCTTTCGCGCGCGCAGATTAATTCGCCGGCCCAGCCTGGGAAAGTGCGGCCTTAGCAAGTTTCGCAGTCATAATGTGGCCGTAATTCAAGGATCGATTTTGCCCGGTGCCCATATAATCCGGCGCTCACCCCATCCATCCTTTCGAACCACCCCGTGCGAGAGCCATCCTGCCACTCGTCAAGCTCTACGCCAACCTCTTTCTTCCACTCCCTTCCACTCCCTTCCTCCCTCTCGCCTCCTCAAGGAGAGTAGCTACCCGCTATCTACACTCCTCCACTCCTCCACTCTCCCCGCGGCTTCTTCCGACTAATTTAGTCTCAATGAAGGGAAGCGCGCTCCAGCACCATAATATCGAGAATTTCACAGTGGTTTCCTGTCAAGTGAGAATTAACTTTCGTTCAGTTGCTTGTTAAATGCTTGTAAGAATGAAGGTGAAGGAGATGATATGGGGCAATTGGAAGATCGATCAATGTAAATAGAATCTGGTATGATTTTTCTTGACGGTGCGGTGGCCCTCGGGACAAAGCTCGTTCGTCATTTAAGAGTATTACGGGTTCGACTAACGAGTTTTCGTAATCCTAGCCGGACTAACTGCCCGTCGAAAATCCTCCTTGAGTTAACACACCGGCCGGCTCCAGAGGATTGCTCTTTTTTATCTGGCCGCTCTCGGATTTCCCCCGTCAAAGCTGCCTGCCGGGAGCTCAACATGCGCGCCGCGCTCGAGGAAGCGCCGTCCTTCCTAATAACATATTTTACTCCACTAGCTTGTAATCCCCCGTGTGGAACAGACTTGTGTCTCCTTCGGTGGATCGTTCCTAACGATCCACGAAAAGATTTACCCTCCTAATGGCCGGCAACCAGCCAACAACATACCCTCTTGTTTTGGCTTAAGAATTAATTGGGATCTGCCTGAGGATTAGCAGCTAATGCGCTGAAAATGTTAGCTGCGCTTTACTGAAAACACTGTTTCACCAATCATGTTCAACATAAGCCATATAAGACGAGAATAATAAATTACAAAATTACATCTGTCATGGTACATTATTTATATTAATTTAAAAATCATATAAAAGCGTAATCATTGAAGATCCCTGCTCGTAAAAAGGCAGGTCTCTCGAGGTGTCCGGAGAGTGGTTTGGGCGGACGTCGAGGATGTCTTGGGTGACTGCTAGCCCAGATCCTCTCGCACCTCGGCCGCATTAGATAGTAACGAACGCTGGTCCCAGTTCCCGCGGGAGCTCTCTCGCGCGCTCAGTTTATCACTCAGCGGCAGGCAGACATAGACAGCGATACACCGCCCACAATGCCAAGTCTCCGCGATGATTATTCGCGCGAGCGCGCCCTCCAGGCAAGAAGAATAATGAGTTGCTAGGCATCCAGCCACCATACACAGTGTTCGCCGATGTTTGCCTGCGTCGAAACGGGATCAAGCAAGGCGGGAAGGAGACAAGACGGAATATCCTATGGTACCACCACCTTCCCCCCACTTTTCGCCCTATAACCCGCCGCCCTCTATTTACCTCGCATGCCCCTACAATCTAGCAGCGTTACCCTTTTAAGCCTGCCTGCCTCCCTGCCACTCGGTGCATTCCGTTTTCAATTTTCCATGATACCCAAGTCCCCGATCGAGCCCATTTTCCATCCCTTATCCGCCTAGCCGATTCTTAGGAAGCTGATCCTCTCCCGGCGCATGTCGATCCCAGAAATGTCGTTAACATGACATCCCTGCCTGGTGACGATGTTGCTTTAGTGCAACTATGTCTACCAGGCCCGATGTCGCTTCGATCTCGAGCACCAGTTGGTTGTTCAAGTGGCACCGGTAGAGCGAGCGATGAAAAGAATGCTATTACTTGTAATACATTCAGTCGATATCAGCCGATACAATACCCTCATGAATTAATCAAGCCAAAGCTGTTAAATGGAATTGCTCGAAAGGGCGAAATGCAAAGCGACGAATATAAGAAAGGAAGGTAGACCAGTTGGAAAAACAACTTGCCCTGACTCTGCGAGAGCTTTTCATAGTTTCTTTTTTTTGGTGAAATTATTCGAAACCTCGCTGATTCCGGCAAGGAATCATCGGAGTGGTGGTGGGGAGGCGAGAACGTTTGGGAAATCCAATTCAATTCACGTCCCCATACTTTATTCATTCCGACTGCTATTCCCGATCTCGTTGGAATATCTTGGCCCGTCTCTCCGCGAGGAGAGTTGACAGCGACAAAAGAGTCATGAGTACGATGAGTTTCCTTGAGGCGACCGCCGCGGGAAACAGAGAAAGACTGACATTCCTCGTTCTAAGGTGTCTCTGCAGCGAAGAGCTCCTACCGGGGAAGAGCAGCCGATGTAAAAGGAGTGGTGGGGATTGGCGGAGGGACGGTGGCAGATGGGACGAGTCAGGGTCATTCATTTAAAGGATTAAAATCCGCGTGTAGGCCGCGCGCGCGGGTCGCGGAGAGAAAGTGCAGGGGGCACTTCACTTACTTAACGGCGGAGCCCTTATTCTCTTTTCTTCCTGTATACGTCGCTCCTCTCCATCTCCGTCTGTTCCTTTTCGCTCCGCCACTTTTCTCCGTTCGTCTAACCCCGAGCTTTCCATCTTCGACCCTTCACCCTCCGCCACTCCATCCACATCTCTCTCTCTCCCTCTCTCTCCCTTGTCGAAGGTCTCTTTCCGGGGGGCCGAGACGTTTCCCCATCTCTCTTATCTGGTTTTTCGCCGCGAGAGCCCGCAGGAGGTTTCCAGAGCAGCACACACATACCGCGCCTCTCTCCCTCTCTCTCTTCCTTCTGCCTCCCTCTTTCTCTGAGCGGCGCTCTCGGGAGAGGCCGCGACCAGCAATCAGCGTAATGCATCCGCAGACACACAGCACCTGCAACCGCGTTGGCTGGCTGGCTGGCTGGCTGGCTGGGTGGGTGGCGCGCGCGCACCCCAGTCTCTGCGCACACAATCGCAAGAAGTAGATACAGCAGAGCGGGCATATCCACGGCCAGCAGCAGCAGCGGCACGTCCGTTTCTCGTGGAGAGAAAGAGAGAGGGAGAGAAGGAGAGAGTTCTCGATGGTGCCGATGCGTCGAGCAATGTTGCTGGCACCGCCGACAGCTGTGTGAGATGAGTGTGAGAGTGAGAGAGGATGCTGGGAGGGGTGGAAACGCGAGCCTCTGCTACATACCCCTTGGGCCAAAGGCCCTGATAACGCGCGAGACCCAGAGTGATGCAGGCGCAACGGCAATCTCCTCGAGAGCTGCGGAACAGATCACCACTCGCCCCGAGTCTCGATCCCGAGACTCCAGAGTGCTTCTTGTTTCTTTCCCTTCCATACCTCAAACCTACTGCCTCTCTTTTGTTCCCACCTTCTCTGGGATTCCCTCTGAACGGCAATCCCTTGAATGAATTTATCGCGCAGCCCGAGACCTCGCACTTCTCCGAAGTGCCGATTTATACTGCTGCCCGTCTTAATATTCAAATGTCAACTTCGAATTATAATTTTGTCTTATCTTCTTTAACTCAATTGAAACGTAGATTTATTTAATGTTACCTCCTTTTTACGTTGCATTCGATCAAATATAGTTAGAATTTATTTAATATGCACTTTAACGAAATATAAAGAAAGGCTTGTTTCCTCAATGGAAGGGAAAACCTTCCAGAAGGATTGCGATCCTGTCACCGAGCGATTACTACCAGCAAAGAGGGGTATTTGCGGGGCATAGAATATTCGCTCTGATCGGCTCTGTAACAGTATAGCTCTTGGCAGCCGAGGCCACCAGCAGTTGCGGTGGAGCGCGCGCGGGCGCGCTCGTCACTCCATTCGGTCGGCTAATTGCGATAACCGGTCGGCGATTGATTACTAATTCATAACGCGCGCGCACACACAGAGAGAGGGGGCGGGTGGTGTTCGGGGGAAAGCAGGATCGCCGCAAAGAGTAGCCGCAGCAAGTGCAAACAATGTGGCTCGGCCGGAAGGGGACAAGTGCATGATACGCGGGCTCATTGCTAATGCAAGCTTGACAAGACGGAAAAGGAGGGGCGAAGAGGAGAGGGAGGAGAAGGAGGAGGCGGTCGGGGGTGGGAAAGTGAAGGGAGTGGAGCGACATAAAGGGGTTAGCCTCGTAAACAAGAGTGGATCTCGACCCCGGGAAATTATCCCCGGACGCCGCCAGCCGACGCCGTTATTTACATCGTTCATAAATATTCACTTGTTGGCGAAAACGTGGAAAAGGGAGAAGCGGCGAACTTCGAGTGCCCCCGGGCGTACTTCCCTCTGCTCTGTTTTTCATGGTGACTATGAGCAAGTTTGTAGAGAGAGAGAGGAGGCGGCCGCCGCGGTGGAAAAGTCTGGATTATCTCGATTATCTGGGCGGTATCTGATTTTAAAAGAATCAACCGCGTATATTTATAGCACCAGTCTGATTCCACACTTTACTTGATACGGCTATGCTAAATATCCGCACACGCAGACAAGTAGAAAGCGAGTGTGTCGCTTACTGCATCCCAGCCAGGCCGCCTCGTCTCCTCTCTTCCGCTGGCGTGGGAATGTAGGTCGAATATCGGCGATGCATCGATTCATTTTCAATTTTTTCGCACCGCCGCGTCGCCCTCGAGCCTCCCCGCCTGCCTGCCTGGTTGGTTGCCTGGTTGCCTGGTTGCCGGCTGACGTACCAGCCTTCGCCGGTATAAATCTTAATGATAAATCTGCCGTGCGAACTAGCGGCAGCTGTCACCCCTGTCCCCGAAGACGCGTGCATCGATAATGGAGATGGATCCGTGCAAGCATTCGCTATTGCCCGAGAGCACTCTCCCAACCAAAACAAAACAACAAAAAAAATCCATCTCTCGGCTGGCACTCGCACGCGCTCAGTTTTACCGGCGGACTCTCCGTTTCCCTGCTCGAATCAAGCGAAATGGGACTTTGCGGTGGCTGGCCGCGACAGTCCGAACTTCCCTCGCCACTGATCTGCCTTTGCCAGGCATGCTCTGCCATGAAAATTGTTGGTTAACAAACCCAGTGCTGCAATCTGCTCCACTTTCCTCTTTCTCGCGACCTTTAATTCCCTTGTTTTATAAATATAATCCACACTCTCATTCTATTTGTTATTAAAGCATACCTCATAATTAAAAGACATTCTCGAAACCAAATATACAACAGCCATTCAAAACAACATGCTCGCCAGAATGCGAGCCCATCGCATACAATTACCTACAAAAACGAGACCACCACTTTGTTGTTCCGGCGACATTACCAGCTCGATATTAAGCTCGCTGCTAGCAATAAGCCGAGCGGCGTTCGTTATTTCGAATCTGCTAGAGGAATTCCCGCGACAATAGTTAAATCCGTGATCTTAAAAGGAGGCCGGTGGCGGTGGCGGTGGCGCCGGCTTGCGAGATATCGCGAATTCGCGGTCCTAATTACTTTAATTAACGCAGCACTCGGCGGTGCGGCTGCGGAAGCGTCGATTGCGCGCGAGCGTTTGCGGCGGGCGGCGGAAGGGGCGGATTGGTTTGGCCGGCTAACAGCAGGTTGCCAGCTGGCGGCGTTGGTGGCGGCGGCGTTGGTGGGGAAGTCAAAGAGTAGGAGAGCGAGGAGTACAAAGAGAGTGAGTCAGAGAAAAGCGGCTCTTTGTATCCGAATAATGAAACCACAAGAGAAAGAAGAGGGCGGGTAAGGGTAGTGTCGCTTTGCTTGGCTCTCTCCACGCTGCCGGCTCGATGGCTGGACAAACAAAGAGGGGCCGAAGAGCGGCGGAGCGGAGCGGGGAGGATAATATCCTATGCTATGTCATAGGGTACGCGGCGTCCTCTCGGCCCCCCCTCGGCGGGGCGAGCGGGGCCACTTCGGACTCTGCCAGAGTGGACGAATAAGTGGCGCTCAAGTGTGTGCGGCCTCGTCGCGCTTTCGAAATTTATCATTTAATCTTTCGTCATCCCCTTTACCTTCCCCAACCACCCCCCACCCAATCTCTCCTAGTTCTATCTGAGCCGGTATTGTGCGCGAGCTGTCGCTTAAGGCTAAATGCGATTCGAGCCTTTGAATACCTTTAGAAACACTCGCAACCTTTTTTGTAGACGCACTATCAGAACTGTGTTTAAGGCGAATACATCATTCGGGAGAATAACAGTGATTTAAATTATCTCGTGGTCTTTAAAGCCCAGATATTTGATCTGAAATTTCATTAGGCCAGACGCACTTTCACATTCATACGAGTGGGCAAAATATTCACCGGTCCGCCGCGGACAGGCTCTGCTCACTGTGTACACATCTACGAATCTAGGCGTACTCCGCGGGCAATGTAAACAGTGCGTGCATTAATTTCCATATTAATTTGCTGCAATGTAATCCGCTCTAATGACACCGGGATTAGAGAGGGAGGAGGAGGAGGAGGAGGAGGCGGAGGAGCGTCTAGCTGGGTGGACGAACGAGCCTGTAGAGCTCACTACGGTAACTAGGCTCAAGTATATCTATCTCTCTGTATATAAATACACTTTCGCAATCATTTTCCGTTATACTAGAGGGGATTTACCCTCGGCTTAGTCTGGCAGACCTTAATTACATTGGGACACCGCTGCGCCGCGTCCGATTCACTTCTTACGCGATCGATCTCTCTCGCCGGCCAGACCATCCGTGTCACCTCGTTCGCTTCTCTAACTTCGAGTATCCATAGTGCTAAAAGCGATACGATACTAGTTTAAAATAAATTCCCCGCTGTTTCCATTAATTGCCTGGAATTGGAAAGATTAAAAATAGATTGGAATTGTAGTCTGTGATCTTTGAATTATTTAATTATTTATCATTTATGGGGATTGAAATTTTGGAAAGATTAAATAATAGATGGGAATTGTGTGAAAGTCGGTATAAGCAGCATTTATTGGAATGAGATTTTCTGCAAGATGTTGAACGGACGGTGCTCGAGATACTCGAGGCTTGCAGTACATTTTGGAGTCTGGTTCTAGTGGGTTTTGGAGGTAGCCGGTGGCGGGGCAGCAACTTCATCAAAGAAAGCTTGAGAGCCGCGTGTAGATACACTTCGCCACTACTCGAAACTCTCGAGGAGCTCTCGTGCCGGCTCGTTGGAAAAAGGTGCTGCTAAACTTCGCCCGGCCACTGCCCAACACTCATAGCAACAAATGAGAAAGTCTTAGCAAACATCGGCAACCCCATCGGAACCTTATTTGCCTGGGAGTTGTCGGATTCCTCGGGGCAACGGTTACGTCCAATCTCGCGTATCCCGTAACATTCAAATCTACCGCAAGTTAAATACAAAAACCGTATTCGAACTAAGAGGAAAAGGTTGTTTTCGTAATGATACAATATTTGAATGTCTTTGGGGTGAGGCGTTTCCTTAACCCGCGAAGAAGTCGTATATAAGAATAATCGTAGGGAGTACTCGTACAAAAGTGAGGTTCAAGGCAGCTTATAAGTGCGCGCTCGAGACTTTGAGCGTAAAAGGGGAAAAGCGTAAGACGAATTGCAGGAAATAAGAGCGGCGGGCGCGACTTGTTCCTGACGCGGCGGTGGTGACGAGTGTGCGCGACTGGTTTGCTCGAAAGATTTCCCCGGCCTCTTTTAACCGAGACAACGGGAGCAAGGTGAGCGTGGTGCCGCGCGCGCGGCGACGGCGGCGACGGCGGTGGTGGTTCCATGGCTGGCTAGGCTCGCTCCGAGCGGAAGGTGTGAGTGCGCTTTCGCAGTGGAGCTTGGCTGGCAAAGGGGTTCGGGTAGAACGATGGCTTTTCAAGCCGCTTGCCGCGGCTGGCAAGTTTTTTCAGCGGAGGCGTTGTAACGAGTTCAATTTAGAGCTGCACTCTTGGCCGCGCCGCGCCGCGCCGAGCCGCCGCCTCCTTCCTCGGAGGATGACTCGTGCGAGTTGTACGCTCCACGCTGCATCTACTCAGCCCTTCCTCCGCTCCCACCTCTCGCTCGCCCTTCTTTCCGGGACCAACTTTACACTCTCCATAAACCAAGGCTTGCTCGCTCGCTCGCTCGCCCCTTTCCCCGGAAGTTACGAGCTTTTCACGCGGCGTCCGCTCCCTGAAAGACGAGCCTACGCGAGCAACTTACTGCCTGGAAGGCAGAAGCCCGGAGAAAAGTCGAGGAAGGACAAAGGCCGAGAGAGCGACGCGCGATCGTGGAACGGAAAGGCTCGGACGTGTCCTCCTCGGCGCGCTCACTAACTCGCCGGAAGAGCACGCGCTGAAAGACCTTTAGCAAGCTTTGCCCCGGTAATAAGATCGTCCCATATTATGTTGTATTAAGTCGCCTTCCAGCCAAAGCTCGCCACCGCTTTACCCAGCCACACTTTCTTCCTCCTCCTTTCTCCCTCCTAATTACTCCCCGCCAAACGACCACCACTCGCTGACCTTAATTAGTAGGACTGATTGAAGCCCACCGACCAGCATAAATTACCTCCATTTTCCACTGGATTTATTTCACCGTCAAAGTATATATTTAACGAAAATTAAGGGATCTAGTATAAATAATCATTCATAGTTACAAAGAAGGGGTCGGTGTACATTTAATGCGATAGTACTAGTATCCGGGAATGATTAAAGTGAGTGATGGTTCGATCGGATCGACTTGGATAACGAAGTGAATCGGGAAGGGTGCGGTCTCTGAGAAAAGGGTGGTGAAATCGTGGGTGAGGCATTAACCGCACGACTACAGCTCACCCCTTTTAAATGAGGAGGAGCAGAAGGTGGCGGAGGTGGCGAGGCGAGGCGAGCAGTGAATGGCTCGGCGGTGGTGGTTGGCCGTTCGAAGAATGACTCGGAGAGTCTAGTAGGAAGGTGGAAGAGGTGGTCGACGTGGCTTTGAGGCGAGCGAAGCTTGCGGGGATGCCGAAGAGAAGAGAGCGTGCAAGCAGCCTCTCCGATTGTTAGACGGTTCTTTCAGTGGGCGATGAGTGGAGGGCAGGGCGCAAAGCAGCATGAAGAACTTAATTACAAGGAAAAGACGATTATACAGCGAAGAGAGCGAGCGTAAATGAAGGCGAGAAAGAGAGAAGAAGTTATACTATACGCGACCGGAGGAAGGAAGAGTAGAGCTTGAGACGAAGATTGCGAAGGATGGAAAGTGAGACGGGAAGCCAGAATGAAAAGTCCGGCAGTCAATGCTAACGACGATAATGAAGCCGAGTGTCAACCGTCTTGGAGAGAAGGACGATTATTGTTCGACTACGGATGCTCGCCCCGTGTCAACTCTCGAGAATCTTTTCTTCCAACGAAACCCCCTCGAGCACGAAACCTCAATGCACCGAGAGCACCCCCGCTAGCGATACGCCACCAGATTCTCTCAGCCACTTCTCCTCTGATTATATGTATGTATAAAGGAAGAGAGAAACTGATTGAAATCAGGAGAGAATTGTTTGTTTGGAAAAGGGGGGGATAGTTTAGTCGGTGGGAGCTCGAGTAACAGCAGAAGTTCGCAACACTTGGAAGTCCCGGGGAAGCGTCGCTGCTAATAATGGGAGAATTTATTTAAGGCTCCTGCCGCGCTATTATTATGGAAATGAGAAAAAGCAGCCGGTATTGTAAGAGGTCGGGGCAGCAGCAGCAGCAGCAGCAGCATTGGCAGGATATGATGCCCGAAGAGCAGCTCGCCCGTCAAAGATTCGTAGGGCGAGGGAGGGCTGGAAATCGATCTCTCGGAGCAAATTACATCGGGCGAGCAAACCGACGAGTGAAAGAGAGGAAGGGAATCCATTTGCTGGCGGCATGATCCGTGATTCTCCATTTCCACCTTGGCCGAGGCAGCTTTTGCATACAAAGCCACCACCAGCCAGCCAGTCCAATCACCAATCCAGTGAGCCCTTCAAGTTTTCCACCTTTTGACCTTTGCCCTGCATCTTTTCCCTTCCAATGTGCCACCGCCGCCTCTTCTATGCTCTTTTACTCGGCCCTTATGCCCTTCGCTTTTCTCTTGAACCTTCGGCCTTTCTTTCCACCGACTTACCGGGCCTAGCCTAACCTTTGCCCTTCAGTTTATGCGGTGGAAGGAAGCCAGTCGGGGAAGGGGACTCTTCTTTGTCCGGCTGCTATCAGCAGTCGTACAGCACCCCGGGCGAATCATCGTGCCAAGCTGACTTTAGTTAGGCCGTAACGCCACACTGCCACCGCCGCCGTCGCCGCCACCGCCGTCGCCGCCGGCGAACGGCTTGGCCTCCTTTCATAAGTGAATGCCGGATTTCCGGGAGTTTCGCTAACGCGAATGGATCGCACACCGCAGCGTTAATCTGCATTAGGGATCCTTGAAACCTGTGTTCCTCTAATCGCAACCCACCCACTTCCTCCGCAGCTGTCGAAGCTGCGGTGAGTGACGATCAAGTGCTTTTCTTTGGTAAAAATTCGATTGGGTTATTAATATTATTGATATTAAGATCGAATAATTATTGAGTGACTTATGTGTATTGATTTTTATTGGAATATTATTGATATTGATAGTTAGTTCGATAGTGAAATTCGTGTCGTTAAATGTTATTCTTGGAAAATGGCAATTACGAGGTCGGCTTGTTATGTAAATACTTGGATCACTTATGCCTGTTTGGAGAGCTGTGAGCATACAGCTCTGTTCAAAGACCGGGGTGAGTAAAGTGTTAACAGGAATTGTCGGATAATACTGAACACCGGACTTTGCCGGGACTTGAAATCGGAAATCGCATTCTGTCGAGTGGCACGCTTGTGTGCGTGTACAGTCGCGCGTCGCTATCTCGTTCGTTCCCAAGCACCACTCCAAGTTACGTTGCATTTTCGTTCATTGTTGGCGCAGCCACTCTCTCGCGGAATTAATCTATCGCCGGGCTCTTTTTTTTTTTCTTTTAATGTAAACAGTGTTTCAATTTGTTCCCAATAATTCAACCGATTGCTTTCGCCCCGCAACGCAAAAGCTTTTATTGCGCTCACGTAAAACTGCCGCACGAGTGCACTGTTCGCTTCATCCGTGCTGGCTGTTCACCTGAACTTTTCTGCGGTTTCCAGCACTTCGTTAGCGGAGATCATTTGTAAACTGTGCTCGTTATTGTTATCGGCCAAATGAACGGAAAATTAATTACCCTCGACTATTTTCTCCCGACTACTTGAAAATATATCGTTGAACATGCTTATTTAAATGTGTGGACAATAAATCGGCTGATTTATTGAATAATGGACTCGAATATCAAAGCATAAAGAGTGCTGAAAAGTCACCAACAAAAATGACAAAAATTTCTCTTCTTCCACAGCCCCGAAAGTCTATGAATTTTTTCATTTACGAAATATGCCTGGTGCATTACAGTGGAAGGAAAAGTTGCACGCGCCACTCGGCATAATGAAAATGCTGCTGCCCATTTTAACTTTAAATTCGGCCTTAATTTCATGCGCCAACAGCCTTCGAAATTATTGGGCGATTCGGGAGAGTGGGCGACGTGATTCCCTCGGCTAGAGGCCGTTTCATGAATAACCGAGCATAAGACAACTGTAGCTCGGTACGTTAGCGTTGATTGTCGAATATGGTTAACGGAAGTCGATATTTTTGAAGCACCCTGTAGCTGTATCAGAGCTTTATGCGCCCGCCAATATGGGTGCAGCGGTCTATCAAGCGCGTTATTTCCATCCTCCGGATTTGTTAATTTAAAAGGCAATATCTGCGCATGTAAAACAGCAGGACGCCAGCGGCGCGCTGCGCTGATAATCCGCTCGGGCTTTGTTTGTTCACCAGTGTCCACTGTGTTTTTCCCCCTCCTCACCCGCGGCGTGCAAGCTCCCCCGTCCCCCACCTGGCACACGTGCGTACGCGTGTTTACGCCCGGAAAAACTAACTTGTCCGCCCTACTTTCCTCAATTAAGTTGGCCAGGCTAAACGCTCGGACGCCTTGGCAGGCATACGTTCCGAGAGATACGCGAGCGAGTTGCCAGGGTTTTAATAATGCAGTTCATCCATGAATCATCGGGCTGAAATTATCAGATTCAGCAAGGCTCTCTCTCTCTCCCTCTGCCCATTTTGCCAAGCAATTACCTAAACGAATTCTGTAGGAAGGCTCGCTGGATCCTCGGCGAGCAGCAAGATATACGGTTGACTTTGGTGGTGTTCGCTTGATGAAAGATAGATCGGCGCTGGTGGCGAAAGGAAGAGCCAGGGTGGCGACTGTGCATCAAGTGACGCCGAGTTCCGTGTGACTTTGAACACAGAACACGGCTCGCTCTTCCGGCGAACGAGTATTTATCGCTGCGACGAACCAACCGCCGGGGAATGTCCACTCTCCGCCGAGGGAGACTTATCTCGGCCCGAAGTTTACTGGCTCGCCCGCAGGAAAAGTCGACGCCTCCGCCGAACGAACGGCTGCCACTTCGGACAATGGAGTGCTTTCACTAGTCAATCCACCCACCACGCCACCGCAATTCCCTTTCACCCTCCGAGACTTACCTTTCGTAGAAATCGATCAGAATCGAATAATACTTGAAACAGCTGCTATTGTCCAATTAAATTATGTTCTATTGCAATTCAATTTAAATCCATTTAGAACTTCTATGCTAGCAATGACTTCATTTAAAGAATAATGAGTTATGTCACCGGGATGTTTTTTTAAGTTTCCTTAATTGTTCGTAATTCATTTCTTAGATTATCAAAACAGATAAAAAACAAAGAATTAGTAGCGAAAGTGCCGGAATTGTATCAAAAACACGAGGAGAAGCCCTCCTGAATAATTAATATCGTCTAATTCTGACGGTTTTCCTCATGTTTTTTTATCTTCCCGACCTTTCCCGGGGCTGAAACTTGGTGGGTAATGTTTTTTTGCATCGAGGAAGAAGTAGAAAAAATTCCAGGGCCCTAGCTCAAAATTCATTTTTTCGCAAATTTTTTAAGGCATACCCCTTCAAAAATTTTCGATTTTTCGAAGGTCTCGGGATCGGGACGAACGCTTCATTTTTCGTTTGTCCGTGTCTCAAAACGGATAAAAAACATAAATGTTGTGGGGGAAATGCCGGAATTCGACCTAAAACATCTGGAAAACCGATCTGGAATATTTGATTTCAACGGTTTTCCCCATGTTTTTTTATCTTCCCGACCTTTCCCGGGGCTGAAACTTTGTAGAAAGTGTTTTTTTGCATCGAGGAAGAAGTAGAAAAAATTCCAGAGCCCTAGCTCAAAATTCATTTTTTCGCAAACTTTTTAAGGCATACCCCTTCAAAAATTTTCGATTTTTCGAAGGTTCTCAGACCGGGACGAACGCTTGATTTTTCGATTGCTCGTGTCTCAAAACGGATAAAAAACATAAATGTTGTGGGGGAAATGCCGGAATTCTACCTAAAACAGGTGGAAAACCGATCTTGAATATTTCATTTCAACGGTTTTCCCCATGTTTTTTTATCTTCCCGACCTTTCCCGGGGCTGAAACTTTGTAGAAAGTGTTTTTTTGCATCGAGGAGAAAGTAGGAAAAATTCCAGAGCCCTAGCTGAAAATTCATTTTTTCGCAAATTTTTTAAGGCATACCCCTTCAAAAATTTTCGATTTTTCGAAGGTTCTGGGACCGGGACGAACGCTTGATTTTTCGATTGCTCGTGTCTCAAAACGGATAAAAAACATAAATGTTGTGGGGGAAATGCCGGAATTCTACCTAAAACAGGTGGAAAACCGATCTTGAATATTTCATTTCAACGGTTTTCCCCATGTTTTTTTATCTTCCCGACCTTTCTCGGGGCTGAAACTTGGCGGGGAATGTTTTTTTGCATCGAGGAAGAAGCTGTAAAAATTCCAGAGCCCTAGCTCAAAATTCATTTTTTCGCAAATTTTTTAAGGCATGGAATCAGTGGTTCTAAATGCGAAATCGTAACGCAGAAGTTAGATTTTCTCTGTTATAAAAGTAGCATTTGAAACTCTAGAGAAATAGTCGAGAGTATCACATTAGGAAAGGTTGAATCGAGGCGATCTTACCTTTTGATCCTTCTGCCAGATGCATTGGCCACCTTTGCTGAGGACCCGGCAGATGAGTTTGGCATCTTGGCCAGGATTGACTTCGGTATACTGTGGTGTTTCTTCGAAGTGCTGGATGCCGCGGCACACTGAAACAAAGTCGGGAATTATTCAATGGGGTCTCAGGTTGGAATCAGGAATCGGTATTGTAAAAGGAAGCCGGCGATAGGTTGCTCTCGCACAATTCTTTCCGAAGGCTGAGCAATAAAAAGAGCTGACTGCTCGAGGAGTAAGCTTTACGTTCGAGCCAGCGGAAAGTTTCGTTCGACAGGGAGGCGAAGATAACAGTGGGTGCTTGCAGGCCGGCGTTAAGCCAGACTGCCGCTCGTTAAAGTTGTTATTTAATTCGCAACTTCTCGAATTCGTTTAAATCCCTCGCACCACCTACTTGCGCCAGTCTTTCCTCTCTCGGCCTTCCTCCACGTCCGATATACGTGGCCGATTTGTGGAGTCGTATAATGAAAACTTTGCCTCTCGCCAGACGCTGAAAAGTCTTCATTGAATCTGATCGAAGCGAGTGTAAAAGGAGTGTTCAGTCAGGTTTTCTAATTTATAGAAAGAAAGTTGAGCCCGTCAGGCAGAAGGGCATGTAAAAAAAGAAGAGGCGATTCTTTCTTTATTGGAAACACACGGTTTCACATTGGCAAACATTAGCATAACAGATGAAATCATAGACATACCGAGTGGATAGGAGCGAATAGCGAGAGAGCAACCAAAGTAGCAGTGGGTAATGCACAGCAGTAATCAAGCCGACGTTAATAGACGTACAGGCATTCATCAGTCGAGCACTCGGCGCGTGCATACAGGATTATCGTTCCGGCGGCGTGGCGAATAATTGATAATTATGTTTCATTATCGGGTGATCAATTATTTCGAGGAGCCGGAACGGCATGCATCGCAGAGGCTTTTCCCGCGGTGGCGGCGGCGACGGCGGCGGCGGCGGGGAAAAGAGCGTTGTATTAATTAAGGGAGAAATAAATATAAAAAGCGTAGATCGACTGAGCGGCACTGAAATATTTCTCGATCGGGCAGGCGTTCGCTCCGATCGGTTGGCAGTGCTCTTTTAAAATTGACTCTGCCTCTGTAATTATTGAGCAGCCGGCCGATGGCATTGCACGCATAAATCTCGAAGCATCCAGTTGCAATCGATGAGCCCGGCCGGCATGTTTGCTGTACCGTTCGCTTCCCTCTATTCGTGCCGGTGCAATTTGCAACGACAATATTCCCCGCGCAAGCCTCCTACAAAATATATTATTAAACCCTGACATTTCAATATTCACCGTCTGTTTAAACACCTCAATAATGAACAATCATTCGATAACCGGTAGAATGTGTAGAAACGATGACTGGACAATACTTGTTCGTGGCAGAAGTGGGTTAAAATTGTTAAGGGAAGTGACGACAAAGCGTCAAGCTGCCAGAGCCAGCACTATTTCCGGCTGACAGCTACAGCGCCCGGCAATTTATTTCGAATGTCGGATTCAAAGAGTGCGAATACTTTGGCCGGCCGACCGGCCGGCTCTACGTAGGTTTGACGTTTCATTTGCGAGGGAGCAGATTAAAGTTTCACGTACGTGCACCGGGAAAGAGGTGCACACAACAGAGGAGGCTCGTTGGTCGCGCGCGCGCTTTGCTTCAGCAGGATTGCGCGGTTAAAAATTCAATTTTTCAGCCTGCTGGAAATGATTAATAAAGCGGAGCTTCGCGCAACCATCGAGCCGGCAAATGGCCCTGCAATATTCACCGCTTGATTTCGCTCGCCCGCTCGCCCGCTCACCCGCTCGCTCGTGTACGTGTTCGTCCAGCTTAACCCGCTCCCTTGGCTGACTTGTGTCACACACGATGCACCAATTCTACTTGCGCCAGCCGAGCGCCTCGTGTCCCACTCAGCAGCGCGTGACCGAGATTGCAGTAGAAATGCTTTTACACGTACATACACCACTCCGCCCAGTTCAACCTACCAGCTTCCATTAAACACAGCTTTATTAGGACAGATTAATTGCTAATTAAATTTGTGTCATTGATTATGTAGCGCGCCCTGGGAAATTAATGGAATATATTCTAAACATAAATAACTGTTCTATCCGTAACCGGAGATATTATAATGTTACAAGTAATTTTGAAGGAAAATAGTTAAGAGGCTGAGACGATGAAGTAATTCAAGGGGAATAAAGAGGAAATGCAAGGATTGGCAACAGGTCGGCCCTGCTGGGTAAATTCGATGCTTGACGCTGGATAGTGGGACGTACGCTCCGGCTGTTAATTGTGTTTGTACGCCGGCGGGCGACGGGTAGCTTGCGTCTCCTGTAAATACAGTCGCAATCTCATCTTCGTCGTGGCGATGATAATTTCCCCGAGGGTTTCGCGGCTAGTGCTCGCTCGCCACGATCGAGTAGTCGCCGAGCAAGAACTGAGACGTGAACGAATCTTAATGACGCGTGACGACGATGATGGATGTTCCCTTTTTCTCGGCTCTTCTTAGAAAAGAGAGGGAGAAAGTGGGCGGTCCAGGCCTTCTTTGGCAAGAAGAAGGACAGGCAACTAATCCTCGGAAATCAATAATGATTTTATACACCATTGGGGAATATCTATAATAGCGCGTGTGTAATTGCGCTGGAAACCGAGCGCCTCGTCGCTTCAATAGAGAATTTCCCAGCGTTTTTTTTTCTCTCCCATTCAGACAGGTTTCTAGCGCGCACGCGCGTGCACTCGCACGCACGCACGCACGCAGACGAGCGAAGAGAGGCGGAATCGGGAGTACGGCGGGTGAATTAATATCGCGCGGAAATTTTAATTATCGGCGCATTTAATCAGGCAGTCCCCGCTGCCGCTGCCGCTGTCGGTGGTGCTCTCGCTCGAAAAACAAAAGGGCGAGCTTGTTTGCGCCGCCGCGTTTACTCCGGCGCGCAGCGCGACTAATAATGCGGGATGAACTTTTAATGCGAATCGAAACTCGTCAAGTGTCTCGGCCTGCGAGCGAGCCCTCGCGCTCGAGCACCGCTCCCTTTAATTGGTTCGACCACTTTCCGGCATAATAACTCGCTCGTGCGATACTTGAAAATCTGCGGGTGTAGCCTCCGCCTCCCTCGACTCTACCGGGTGAACTGAAAATCTATTGGAAAATTCACCCCATTCACCCGTTGAAATTGCAAGGAAATCTAAAGAAAACCCGATGGAAAAATTGAGAAATATAATTGGTGGATCGTCGACTATTTTTAGAAGACGAAATATATTTAAAATAGTAATATTAGGGAATAGTTGAACGATAGTTATTGTAGCGTCTTCTTCGGTTGGCTATTTGATTCCGTGCGAGCAACAAGAATTAACCGAATCACCGCTTAACTCTCGGACAAACAGGCGGCGGCGCCGCCGCCGGCAGTGCAAACGCGCTGTGCAATGTTAGCCGATTTTCATGGGAGTCCACTTATTGGAAAATTGTCCATTGTAATGCGGGTGAGCGGCGCGCGAGCCGACTGTATTTGCCGAGCGGCGCCGTTCGATTTAACGATAATAGATCGTGTATTAACGTCGTCGCCGCCGCCGCCGCCGCCGGTATCGACGCCGATAAACAATAAATCATCCTGAAATGTGCGAATCTGCCTCGAATAGGAAAGCACTGCGGTACGCACGACGTCCAATGAGACTCCTTTACATGTTCTATTTCAAATGACAATTAATGCTTTCACATTCATTTGTGGAACATCCTGCATTCTACATTTCTTCAGTAAGAAAATATAAGTTACAGCGAGTCTTTAATCTTGGTAGACTTTAAAGGAGTCTGCCAAGAAGAATTGTGTCTTCGAAGTCCCTTTCTTCTTCAAAGGGATGTTTCTTTCAGCGGCCAATGCCAAAAGCAGTGCCGTTCTCTTTTCACCAAGATGAGTCCTCAGTTTCATGGGTGTCGCTATGCTTTCGTAATGCACCCTTTAAGAGAGAGTCAGTCCAGCGAATAATGAGACTTGCGGAACACTGTGTACGCTAAACCCTCCTAATTACTATCCTCCCCTTATTCCTACAGTCATACAAAACTTAGCAGGTACGAAAATATTTCTACTCTCCAACAGTGGAAAATAAAGCTGGCATTTCAAATGGTTGTTAGACCATCGAACATTGGCAATCGATCACGTAGAAGGTTGGTATTGGTCAGGCATTCCCGGAGAGTAACATGCCAGCTTCGACATTCTAATAAGAACGCGCGGTCATCCGTAATTTCAGCGAGCGCTCACCCGATGGAAACGAATTTCGGGCGTGCGCTTGCTGCCGTGGAGAAACAGCTGGGGGCTAAGCGACGCCGGGCGGGCATCGAGGCAGGTCGGCAAGCCGGGGCAAGAGCGGTGCTCGCTCTTTAGCCGCGGCGCCGGACACGAGAAGCGGCAGTGTAATTGCTTCGTAATCCGTGGGAGCGATCGAAACCCGGAACCGAGCCGAACCGGAGCGAATCGGGCCACGGGACACCCCTGAACCACCACCAGCCTTCGTTCCACCCTTTCACGTGAAATTGCACTCGTTCTCTCTTCTCTACCAGTGACGCCTGCTTTGTTCCCACATAGGAACTTCGCCTTTTTCCTCGCTGCCCTTCTGAATGATACCTCAGGCATTCTCGAATTAATCGAATATGGGCAAACACTTGTCTTTCAGATGTACTCGCACTTGTCGACTGATTTCGGTTTGGCTTTGATACTCGAATAAGCATAGAATGTACGATAAAAGTTAGAGAAGATTTTAAATAATAGAATATACTGCAAATTAGTATAGCAGTGTTCATTACTAATTAAATATGATGCGAAGTATTTATTAGGTCAGTGATATTTACTGTTTGTTGAATAATGAAATAAATAATATGATTGGTGGTAATAGGAAATGGAGAGGCGCGCGAGGATTATATGGACGCGTTCGTTTCGGAATCGGCCCAGTTGTGCAGCGAGCATTGACTGACCTCTCCTTGGGGCAAGCTCGGCGAACTTTCCCGACAAGAGAACAGTAAATATCGGTGCCAAAAAAAATCCGCCGATAGCAGCGCGGCCGCGGTATGATTGCCCGGCGTTTAATTGCAATCCCATTTGGCCGATCTGGAAAATCGACGGGGTGAGAGAAGGCAATAGTTCGGGGGGTGCGCGCTCTCCCCGATATATATTCCCTCTCTCACGAAATCCGATGGAAGCCGACGAATTCGGCCGGGTTTTCCGCTGCTTCGAGAGCAGGTGCGTGTGCGCGTCGAATATAATCGGAACGTGAAAAAAGAACTCGACTTATTCCTGACCTATAAATTAAGAATATATCGCGATTGCCTATTCGAGTGCTCCCAATGTTCTTCGATTCTACTAATTCCTGATTTAATACTAAACGAATATGGAAAATACGTCGGGGGATTTTTAACGCGACATAAAAACGCAGCCGAATGCCCGGTGTTATCTTTCACGCTGGCCGGAAAGCGATAGCTTTGCCGGTACGGCCCGAGTCCGCTTTCAGAGCGCCGCCGATACCGTCGGCGAATTTTTTTCCACCTCCCTCCCCTCCCTCTCCATCGGCCCGGGCAAATATTAATTTTCTGGAAAAATCGGGCGCACGATGGTCGTTTATTCAGCGCCAAAATAATAAACACGTCTGGATTGGTGATCGATTCGATAGGCGAAACCATTTGAATCCAGCATCGGACACGATCTTCATTTAGAAAGGGATGGGAGAGAATGGAGGAGTGGAGGAGGTTCGTACAAAATATGAAATAGAATGTTTTGAAAGTTGCCTCGGAGTAAAAGAGGTGCGGGCGGGTGGGTGTTGTGGTAAATTTTCGTGTGACGCCGAGGTTGGCGAGTAGACTCGTTAGAAAGTGCATTAAAAGAATATCCTCGCGGCTCGGAGAGCACAGGCGACATTCGTGCTCTCGTTCGCACTGATTACGCCGGTAATAGAGAAGAGAGATGGCTAAATGAGTGGTGCACGTCTGACCTACTTGGAGCTCTACGTGGCTCCAAGTACTAAACTGAGAGTACTTAGGCGAGCACTATTATTAAGCACTTTAAGTGTACTTGTCTTTGAGATGAGATGCCAGGCACGACTTGATATTCCTCAAACAGTTAAGCTCTCGAAGAGTGTCGGAGTTAGCCGGAAATCAATGCGAGTCTTGCGTATCCCAAGTTCAATTCCCCTACACTCGGGAAAATCTGGAGCAGCTATTCATTTAGGTTCAGCCTTTCGAAATTCCTTAGGTGTACAGGGTGATTCACTTGCCTTTGAATCAGAACTCTCCCAGCTCTTATTTTTTTTCGTGGACTTCCCGACCTTCCCCGGGGCTGAAACTTTGTAGAAAGTGTTTTTTTGCATCGAGGAGAAAGTAGAAAAAATTCCAGAGCCCTAGCTCAAAATTCATTTTTTCGCAAATTTTTTAAGGCATACCCCTTCAAAAATTTTCGATTTTTCGAAGGTTCTGGGACCGGGACGAACGCTTGATTTTTTAATTGTCCATGTCTCAAATCGGAAAAAAAACATCAATGTTGTGGGGGAAATGCCGGAATTCTACCTAAAATAGGTGGAAAACTGATCTTGAATATTTGATTTCAACGGTTTTCCCCATGTTTTTTTATCTTCCCGACCTTTCCCGGGGCTGAAACTTTGTAGAAAGTGTTTTTTTGCATCGAGGAAGAAGTAGAAAAAATTCCAGAGCCCTAGCTCAAAATTCATTTTTTCGCAAATTTTTTAAGGCATACCCCTTCAAAAATTTTCGATTTTTCGAAGGTTCTGGGACCGGGACGAACGCTTGATTTTTCGATTGTCCATGTCTCAAAACGGAAAAAAAACATAAATGTTGTGGGGGAAATGCCGGAATTCTACCTAAAACACATGGAAAACCGATCTGGAATATTTCATTTCGATGGTTTTCCTCATGTTTTTTTATCTTCCTGACCTTTCCCGGGGCTGAAACTTTGTAGAAAGTGTTTTTTTGCATCGAGGAAAACGTAGAAAAAATTCCAGAGCCCTAGCTCAAAATTCATTTTTTCGCAAATTTTTTAAGGCATACCCCTTCAAAAATTTTCGATTTTTCGAAGGTTCTGGGACTGGAACGAACGCTTGATTTTTCGATTGTCCGTGCCTCAAAACGGATAAAAAACATAAATGTTGTGGGGGAAATGCCGGAATTCGACCTAAAACACAAAGAAAACCGATCCTAAATAATGAGTTTCGCCTAATTCCGATTGTTTTTTGCATGTTTTCATGACTTCCCGACCTTTTCCGGAGTTGAAATTTGGCGGGCAGTCTGCCCTTGCATCAAGGAAGATGTGATATAAATTTCAGAGCCCCAGCTCAAAATTTTTTTTCCCCATATTTTTGACCATCGAAAATATCCAATTTTTGGTGGTGATTCAAAGGCAAGTAACTCACCCTGTACACGCAACTTTGAGGGTTTTAAAGTGCATGCCTCGGTGCTTTTAATAGGGGAGGAGGGAAGGGGTTGCAGAGTGAAAAGGGGGTTGGCTCGAAAGGGGAGAAGAAAAACATTGGAAGCGTTTGGCCTTGGGAGGGAAATGCGGAGAGGTCGGACCACAGGAAGCCCGTCGACATTCGCTAGGGCGTCAACAGCGAGTAACGACGTTTCCGTTCTCTCGATGGGCGTCGAAAAAAAGGTGGCGAGAAGCCGAGAAGAAGCGGGCGTACAAAAATGTCGCGGATCCCCCTCGTTAGCGAGGATCACGGCCGACCTTTGTACTTCTCGGCGAGCGTTAAAGGGTCTGGCTGGGCAAAGGAGAACGCGGAAAAAGAGCCTCATGAAATGTGCGCCGCCGACTTCCGTCCCACTTTCTCCGCTTCTCTCGGCCTCTCCTGTCTCTCCTGCTAAAGTCTTTCCTCCTCCGCGCCTCGCAACACCCCGCGCTCCTGGCTAGTTCCAAGTAATCGCCTCCAATCTTTTCAACATCCTTCTACACGCCACGCGAAAATGCCATGTCATGATATATTAATGTCCGCCGTCATGCTTTTCACTTGGCCTCCGAGAATTCTCTTGGTCAAGGAAACTGCCTGGCAATATCTTGTACATTTATTAGAAAATTATTTCCTAATCCTAGTATTTAATTCTCCAAATTTTCACAAACTTATTATTATTAAAAAGTAAAGATAGTTGATATATTTTTAATAATATTTTAGAAATGGTGAGAATTCGGTAAAGATGTTTTTTCATGATATTAAAAATCGAGGAAGAAAGATCTTAGACACAAGTGTCTTCGACTTGATAAAAGATCTCGTGAATCACAGTCCAAGTGCAATTTACCGTCACGCAATACAATATCGTTTACGAATCCGTTTGGCCGGGGCAATCCCGTCTGACAGGGAGATGAAAAACGAGGTTGGTTGGCTGGTACGGCCAGCTGGCCGAGATGGATTCCAAGCAGCTTTTCTAGCTGGCACGCTCGCCACCATCCTTTCCCGAGCGAAGGATCTCTCGTTCCGCTTGCTTTCGCCTGCCCGTAGCGATCTTCTTCTTCCGCAAGTTCGATGTCTTAGGATATCGGCGGCGTCCGATCGCGTTTCATCAAGACGCCGGGCCACCGCCGCGCCGCGACGGCGGATACTTGTTGCGCGTGCCGGCTCTCGCCCAAGGGGCCACCGGATACTGCGATCAAATAACCTGGCTTCCTCGTCGTCTCCTGCTGCTGCTCCGACAAGGAGCCAACCACTGCCTCGGGGAAACGCGTCCTCTCAACCAACACTCACGATAATACTTCCCACAATGCTACTTTCAAACTACTGTACCTTTCTTTCACAATGAGCATTCTCCTAAACAGAATTCTTACTCCTTACGATTCTAGAATTCATTTTATTCTCACCGTATAACTCTGCTTTCATTCTTCTCAGATTATATCCGTTTTGGTGTTATATTTAATTCCCGGGGATTATAAAGATTATGAGCGATAATTATGCATATAGCGATTTTCTTATGTATAGGGTAGTTTCATCAAGTTTTCCCAGCGATTTCCATTATAATCGCCGGAAGCGACGTTCAGCGATCAGCGAGTGGCGCGGCGGGCGTTTGCGTTTAGCCGGCGGCGAAAATGCGATTTGGTCGTGGCGGCGGCGGCGGCGGCGGCGGCGGCGATCAATCCTGGCGAAAGTGAGCGAGAAAATTCGACGCGGCAAAGCACTCTGCGGGCGTTTTAAAAGTCGTGTCGCCGGCGGCCGGTCGTCGTAATCTTATAATCCACCTCGGCGACCCTCAATCCTCCAGCACCACCATTACCTCTCTGCCGCGAACCTTTTAATCGCTCCTGCACTTATAAAGTTAGTCCTCGATGATTTTCGATCGACGATATATTGCTGAATAATGCGACTAACAGAGAGAAATCGCGCTGATATCGCGCCGGCACCGCCTGCAAAATCACTCGGTAGAACATGCGCGTATAATCGTCTGTCAATAATTACTGTTATTATTGTTATTTACTTACGCCCGCTGCCAGTTCCGGGCTTTTACGCGTCCTTTGTTATGCGAAATACATTTACATTACATTTACATTACATTGACATTGCGGCACACGCCAAATACAGCCTCGAATCCATAATAGATAATAGCTGTTCCTTTCTTTTGGAGAATTCTCATTATTCCTGATGGTATTTGCGGTGCTTTTTTGACCTTGGCGAAGGACTGAAAGTAATTGTAGAGGAAGGAAGTGGAAAAAGTGGAAGATTCCGATAGGGAGGTGGGGTGGGGTGGGTTGGGGTGGCGAAAGGGTTGGAGTTACATAGCGGGCGGTAATTTACTCTGGGTTAGGTGAGGCGAGAACCTCTGGAAATGGAGTGGCCACCCCCAGCGTGACTGCATCCCTCACCCTCGGGAGCGGTCACCCGGGACGCGGCCTCTCCCCGCCGCTTAAATGGGTTTGTATCCTCGATGAGGGCCAAATTAGGTTAGCACGAAAACAGCCTATATGCCCTCCGCGACCCCCTGCAAATCCATGACCTCTCCGTCCACCTTCATCCAGCCCAGCCATCCCCGCTGCTCTCTCTCTCTCCCTCTGCCCCTCCGCACTTATCATCGACTGGCAGGTCAGTGGCTCATTCGGGGATTGGGCGACGCTCCCACCGACAGCCCGCAATCTCTCCTCTTTGTGGGTCACTGACATTCACAGCTCTTTATTAATGTTCCATTCATATTTCGAATATTCCATTGTCTCTCCATTGGACTTAGGAATCAAACCACTGTTTCAACGTTCTATTTTCCTTGGAAACTTTAAAGATTTAAGGGGAGATGGAGGAATCAACTGCCTCCTCGAATATATATAAGCTTTTCTCTTTTGATGAACGAGCCTGGGATAATTAAATTTCGGCCCAGCCACATTTCACTGGGCGGCAGAGTGCGTGACTTTTTCCCTCCCTCCGGTTCTCTCTCGCTGGCTTCCCTAGCCGCCGCAGCATCGGACTAGGCAAGTCGTAAACTGTGGCTCGTGGCGCGCGCTCGTATTCTGTCCGAGCACGTCCAGAGCGTAACACAGATTAATCTGTTTGTTGATCCCGCGGCAGCGCCTTTTTTCCCTGGCACTAACCTTCTTCGATCTGCCGCAGCCCCATCTGCCAGGAAAGCGTCTCGCCTTGTATCCTCTCACTGATGCCCGCCATTTCATCATGACCTCTCCCACCGCCTGACAGTTCAACGTCCGTTTTTCCACCCACCCCTTTCTCATCCGACGCTTGCCAGTATCAAGCACCGACACTACCATCCTTTCTTTCAGTCGCCCCTTTGTTCCACCGCAGGAGCTCCCAGTCTCCGACACTGGCCATACCAGTTTCCACGAGCTCCTCTACTGTCTCCCTGCTGTCTGCCATAAATCTCCACATTTAGAATCACCCTTTCATTTCCTTTTTATTAATTCAAAGATACTTGTCATTCATCGTCTAGGAAATGACTAAAAAAATCAGATATATCTTTGACGATTATATTTTATATTTTATCAGTCATTTGGTTGCAGTATATTATGTAAGAGTTACTGGTGTATAGCTTGTTTTATTAAAGTTATTGTTAGTAAATCGAAAAAGTCCAAGGACATGCCGTGAATAGCATTGGCTGGCATGAGGCGGATGCCTGGATTTGTAGGCGAGGGTGCTCGACAATGTGATTCGTGCCGGGTGGCTCCTACAGTGGAGGCGTCCTGTAAATCAGCACTGATATACGGAGCTGGTCAGTGGACGCGCCGCACATTTTTTCCCAGGGAAACAGCACTGCCAGCCAGCGAGCCATAGCGCGCGCGCTCCTCTATACACTCTCTCGCGCGCGCCCTGCTGCCACTGGCTCACTCTGACCCTTTTTACGTCTCCGGTGACAGGACGTACGCGCGTAAACACGCGCTCCAGCCAGCATCACCGAGCTCCGGCAAAAAGGGTGTTCGTACGTGCGCTGCGCCGCGCCGCTCCAATGTAGAAGCGTTTCTTTCTCGCTCGATTAGCACCCGCCAACACGTCTCTTTAACACTCTCGTCATCCTTCTTCTGCCTTCGCCACCGATTTGTCTCACTTCTTTTGTAATACGCCAGTGAAGGCACTTTTTCGAATTCTAGGTTTGAATTCTTTTGCACCGATTGCGAATTATTAGAAAACTATTATTATTGTACTAATTTTATAGTTAGTAATATTATTTATAGAAAACAGGGAAGTTCTAGAAGAAAATTTTCGAGGAATTGGTGGTTTGATATTATTACAGTTATTTCGGCAATTTTTTCAAATCGTGTTTACTATCCAGCAATAGATAGTGCGCGATATTCCGGGCGCTCGACAGCAGCGAGAGGTGGCGAAGCTGCATTTTTTCCGGATGCATATGTTTCAAAGCAGGGCTGAAGCGTGTCAGGAGTGGCAGCGTCAAAAATACATTGCCGGTAGCCGCGTGCGGATGACGGAGCAGCGAGTCAAAGCCGTGGTAAATTGTGCCAGTGGCCTGCGAGGTGGCAGTGTTCGCAGTCGGAAGCATGTGCGAGAGGAGAGAGAGGCGCGCGCGCGGGGCGTAGAAACGTGTTAACTAGGATGGCCCGTGTCCCTCAGGCTGTATTCGCATTTCAAATTATCACCAGCGCAAAGACGAGCCTTGGCAATTTGGAGCCGTTACGCTTTCCAGAGCTTTAATGGTAACAACGGCTGCGCGCGCAACCTCCTCGATGATAGCACGCGCTCCTCCACGCTCCAAGCACAAAGTCTCACTCAAACATTAAGTCGTAACTTTGCTGTTTCCCCATTAAACATTCAATTCCAACATTGATTCAATATTCCCACCACAAAATACGAATTCAACAAAGTAATCCCATTCACTGGAATTCCAAAACTTTAATCCATCGAGACAGAATTCTAATATAACAAATATATTCGATTTTTAAATCCTACGAATTTCCAAAATTTCAAATATCGTAAGATTATTTTTGTTTCTCTGGGATTCCTTGTAGGATACTGGCAGTACACAGGTTCTGGGAGAGCCTGTATACACTCGGCTTAAACTAGATAGCAGGCCATCGGATGGGAGGCCATTCCCAGTGTAATTAATATTAAGTATCAAAGTAGATTCGCTGGGAGGCCGTGCATATCGTTTGCCCGTATATCTATTATAGTGAGCGGGATATAGGTTGCGTGGCGAGAGGGGGTGGGAGGGTGGTTCGGGCGGGGATGAAGAGGTATGCGGATAGTGTGGAGTGTATGTGGACGGAGCGGGCAGCACCCTCGGCGCACGGACAAATAAGGTTGTAATGGGCTCCGAAGAGATACGATCGGTTTACTCGGTCAGCCTGTTTCGGCTCACGAGCTTACTACACCATATAGATGGAGTCACCCCTGTACACACCCGGCATAGCCAATCTACAGATTATTCGTGTACATAGCCTGTTATACCCGAACAGGCTTAACGATCTGCTCGCGTCTGCGGATATTAATTTCATCAAATCTCGAGCGCTGCACACTTGGAACGATGATCGATGTATTTACACTGCCAGCCCTCCGACCAATCCTTATGAACATTCACCGCGCATTTACCCCTTTCCCACTCTGTACGCACAATCCATCACAATGAATACATCTTTCCACTCAATTATACAATTTAGAATTATTATACGTCAGACACGAATCAATTCGACATCTATCATATTTACCAACAAGAAAATCGTTGGTAGTTTTCTGTATTTATATACAATGAAATAGGAGATTGGTTGGTCCGATCACGGAAAACATTGGCTATGTTTATTCGCGTAGACATTTGCAAGGGGTGTGGGATGGGGCGAGAGTGAAGGACGAGAGGCGTCGTTTGCAGACTCCGCGAGATACTTTACATCAGGAATTCCTGCTGTTGATTCCGGATGCGCTGGGATCCCTGGCCTCAGAGGGACCAAGTTACGCAGGTACATACGTGTACGTGTGTGTGTGGGGCGCGCGCG
The DNA here is from genome assembly GCA_910591665.1 of Ectemnius continuus. Classification (NCBI taxonomy): domain Eukaryota; kingdom Metazoa; phylum Arthropoda; class Insecta; order Hymenoptera; family Crabronidae; genus Ectemnius; species Ectemnius continuus. The sequence goes on from OU342866.1 coordinate 2,931,297, forward strand.
CGCAGGGGGAGCGAAAGAGAGGGCGAAGTTAAAGGACGAGGGTGGGAAGGATCGGGGCAGAGGGAAAATGCTAAAAGCCGTCGCCAGCAGCGAGTGTACTGGTGCGCTGATGTCGTGTACTTTTATTTTGCATTCTGGCTGCGACCTCGACACCACCAAGGTGCCTCCTCCTGCGCGCCCAGCTTCCATCTACGGCTGGCAACGCGGCTTGAATAAATATCCGCCCGACCACCGCCACCCCCACGCTACTCGCCCAGTCCGAGATTTTTCTGTCTCTCCATTGCTCTCCAGAAAGCCCACCCTTCCCCCTCGCCCCCGATCGGCTTCTGTTGTTAGTTTAATGCTCCACCTAAAAGCACCCTCGGATACAAATCGTCACCCTTTCTCCCTTGTACTTGTAGGTTAAATCCTGGCACGAAAATATACTCTGCTTTCGTTTTAAGAATGCTCTTTGTACATTGGAATAATGTTGACTCGACTTTAAAGTGGATGGTTAAAATTTTGAAATATTATGTCTGTATTTATTGTGGGTCGGTAGGAATTGTAAGAATATTAATGATTGGTATGGTGTGTTGTATTATAGTTGATTGATAAGTCAGTGGATTTTTGAAATCTGAAGTGGCAACACGGTGTAGCGGGGCTTGTCCATTGAATTCTCACGCCATAAGAATCATGAGATCCATCCGGGGAACACACACGGGCCATTTTCCGGCTTTGTTGTCCAGCGAGCGTGTTGCGAGCCTCGAAGAAAAGCATGTAACATGTGGAGCACGTGCGGAGAGTCGCACACTCTCCGGAGTAGTAGCACTCGGCAATCGCTGGAAAGTGTGTTTGTTCGCGCGAAGAATCCTGACAAATTCTTTTCAAGTGGCATCGTTCCTCGGCCACGAGAGGAACTTTCTTGGAGAGAAGCGAAGGATTTTCGGTATGCCAGACGGAGAGAAGAAGAGGAGAAGGGTTGGAACGAACGAACGAACCCTCAAATTACGCGATCGGGATCAGCCCGACTCTTTAGCCGGCCGATTGCCACCGACAAAAGGGATTCTTCCCTTTGATTTGTCCCGTTCCCTCGGAACTTCCCGCTGTCTTTGTGAACAGAGCCGCTTCCCAGCCTTTCCCAATGGCGTCCCTACTTGGCTGGCCTTGCTCGTGTCATCCGCGGACACTATTGCTCTCTTTTATTCAATATCCCTTGATTACCCTTTCGCCAAATTTCCAAAGAATTTGCTCTGGTTAAAGTCAAACTATCTTCAAGATATCTAGCATAGTTTCTACTCGAACAAAATTCTCTGACGGCTAAAACCTTTATTTAGATTAAATATAAAATTTACTGACCGGGTTCATGGACAATTATTTCAATTGTAAGTTAGTGCGTCACTAATTAATCCTGATCAAACGTAACCAGACTTCTAGCTCGGTATTAACTTAACCCTCTCGCTCGCACTTGCAGTGTAATAGCAGAGCTAAACTATTCGCCAGGCTCGTTTCTACTTTATTTGCTTTGCACTTGGCGTCGTACTGGAGACAGGAGAGCCACGCTTTCGAGTGTGTGTCTCTCTGTGTGTGTGTGTTGGAGAAAGAGTGAGTGAGAGAAAGAGAGAGAGGATTGCTGGACCAGGAGCTCGCGCGCCGGTTGTGCCGCGACATTTTTCACAGAGCCGGCTGCTTTCAACTGTTATTTCAGCGAAAATTCACCATTGTCCTCGGCCTCCGTGCTCGCCCAGATATTGCCGCGATTTTTTTCTCCCCTGCCGACGTACGCCCGCCGCGCCGCGCCGCCCCGCGCCGCACTGCCAGCTGCCGCTAACCTGTGTCTCTGTCTCTGTGTCTGTATGTGAATTTTTCGACAGCCGGCTAAACCGAGCCGGACACTCCGCAATACCTTGGGATGCATTCCGAGGACATGCACCAACTTCGTTTCGTTTATGAATTCCGTCGCGTCTCTCTATGCAAATATTACTTTTCGCCAATTTATTACAGAGTCGCTGGGATTCGAGCGAAAAGAATAAGCACAAGGATGCTTTTCTCTGTGTCCTTAAGCCATTTTTTTCAATTGTGTGTTTTGTGTTTTAATAGCTGGTTGCTTTTTTCTAGCCGCTTTCGTTCACTCTCGCGCGCGTTTCACGGCTTCTTTGTAGCTTCCAGTTACCGGGAAGAGTTTTAAGTTGCATTCCTTCCAGAATAATTGGGAGCACTTTGAAACGGGACTGCGTGGCAAGGCAAGACCACCCAGTCACTTGCTGTAGTTCGTTTGGGCGCAGACGTCTGGAGGAAATATTGTTATAACCCTGGCATTCCAGTTGGCTGGCCTCTCTCACTCTCCTCCACTCTCGGCGAAATATTTTTTTCATTTGGAAGCCTGTTAAGAGGAGGAGGAGGAGGGTGGGAGGAGGGCCGGTCGGCCGGCCGGCCTTAGGAGAACCCACTTTCTTCGGAGATTAGGATGAAATTAAATCTCCCGCAGCGATCTCCGCCTTCCTTTAACGACGTTTACTGAAAGCATCCACCGCCACAATTGGATTTTATTTGCCAACTCCCGCGACTTTCTTCTCAATTTACAATTTATCGGCGAGCTCTTCTTCTCTATTGATTTAGTGAGTGGTGATTGCCGATGGGAAAGTGAAAGGAGGAAGAGCGAAGGGCGAAGATCGAAATGAGTCATTGGAAGGCAATTGCGCAAGGAGCGGAGAGCTCGATTATTTTAGTCGCGTCCTCGGGCCGCTTCTGTTATTTCATTGGTCGCTCGGCGGCTCGAAATTATATTTCACGCGGACGGGAACGCGCCGGGAATTCAGCGGGGCGACGGCGAACCGGGACAATTGGTTTTTCTAACGGCAAACGGAATTAATATTTCACTAAGGCTCAATCTCTTACGACACATTGCGGCGACCTCGTGAAAGTTGTTCATTCAAAATGCGAGAGTGACAACGTAATTTCAGTACCGAGCGACAATCAAGCCTCCTAATAAATGTAAGAGCGACAGATTGAAGTTTCCCCGTCCAGTTTTTACTCCCTTCTAAATTCCAGTCGAATTAATTTCAAAAGTAGACATTTCAATACCACCACTTTCTACTTTCACCCGACTACTACTTTCATTGGGAGTAGTAGCGGGCTTTTCGCTTCGGGATTCGGTTTCCCTTTCCCTTTAATAGGAGAGGGCGCAATTTCAAGAATCGATCCGGCCCAGTGCTGACCCGATTCAAATGCGGATTTCTTCCTTCACCTTCAAGCCCACAAAAATGTGCGAATCGATGATTTTCTGGCGGCTGTGAGGAGCATCGGGATGCATCACGCTCCGGATAACGCGGGCTCACCGAAGCCCGAAAACAACGCAGGGAAAATTCGATAAAAAGGGAGATCGCATCGGCGGCGATGCCAACGATCCTGGCGGTGGGCAGCGAGAGTAGTTGCACTCGAAAAACAAGAAGAGTTACTAACGACCCGCCAGTCGAGAAACCAACCAATCCTCCGCACGGCAAACACCGCGATTGTGACGTTGTTCTGCAATTTTTCATCGGCATTGCTAGCTGTGATGTCAGAATAAATGTTGTACAGCCAAAGTACATTTCCCGTTGGTGGCCTCGCTGCCGCCCATTCCCCAAGCATCGCTTGATCTCTGTCAACCTTTTTCTCCCAGCGTCATTTCCTCAATCAGGATATATCATCCTGCGAAAGAGATGCGAGTCAGCAGTAATGAGTGACGATTCGGGACTGGGAGTTATGACTTCGAAAAATGTTACTCCTCTGGACATTTGATGCCAGCACTCATTTATAGTGAAACTCTATCATAGCAAACATTGAAAGATCCAACATTAGCGTGGAAGTAGAGATTGACAAAACAGAGGGCTAATAAAGTACAAACTAGCAAATTAAACATATCAAAGGTATGTCAAACAAATAATTAGGAATATTTGGTGGACTCTTTGACTTCGGGTAGTTGACATCGCTTTGACTGTCTAGACAACCTACCCACGTCACTAGACAGATCCGCATTGCCCGGATAAATCGTAGTGCCTGCTAATTTGGCTAATGACGCGCGAAGTACCACGCTTCAAAAAAGAACGAATAAAAAATCACGCGCTCGTCCCGACCGCCCGCCCTGGAAAAGTGGGGGAGGGGGATGAAAAACAAACGTTGGATAATCGTTCCAAACACTAAAAAATATCCAGCGCCAGCCAGTCAGCTGGAGTAATGAGTCTGCCGATTGAAAGTTACACAAGTCCGCCCGAATGCAAATGCCCCGGCGCGCCGGCTGTAACTGTAAACAGTCACGAAATATGAGATAACTCGTTCTCCATGAAGGCGAACTCTTTCCAATCCTACATCCCGAGAATTAATAGCGACAATTGCAGCCCGGCCAAACAAATACTTGCTAATCTGATACAACAAGCGATTATTTTCGATGCGACTATTCAGGAAATTTAAACTCCAACACAATTTCTTGTCGTTCAAATCGATTCATAAATATAATTCTATCTTTGGTGGGAGTTGATGTATTATGTGGAGGGAAAGGATTCTTTTACGAGTGAGAGAGAGGGGTAAGCAGTACAAAAGGGGAGGGTTGGAGTATGCCGTCGAGCGGGATAAGGGAGAGATCGAGGAAACACGTATCATCCCGCGGACGATGATATCTGCCGCGAGGCTGACGATGAATGACCGGACGCCCCACTGGCATGAAAGCCTCGAGTGACATTGAAAAGTTCCCCGAGTACCCACTACATCACGCTTCAACACACGGATCAACACTCACTGAACGCTCTCTCTCCTTCTTCTCACCGCGTGCTCTCCCGGAACAACCCCACCGAACCACCACCACCACCACCCTCCAAGCAGATCCTCGCCGGTTCTTGGAGGGCGCGGGTTCCTCAAGTGCTCGCGGCCGCTTGAAAAATTATATCGACTCAGAGAGCTTTGCCTGAAAAAGCGCGGTATTTTTCCGCCGCCGCCGCCCCACCCTTTCCAGGGAAAAAATATATCCGCGGCGCGGGGGAGGGGAGAGCGGGGCAGCTGGGAGAACCACTTTGAAAAATGAGCTAGAGCTTATGCGCACCGTCGTGGAGAGCTCCTATTGATCATTGGGAATGCGATTCCATGGAATTCCGCTGACAAGCACGGACCGATGTTCCCTCGGCCCTTCCTCCCACCCACTAACATCCTAGCATTATCGAAACATTATTGCGATAAGAAGAGATCCCTCCTACGATTTCCTCGAATCGTTTCTTAGAGATTGTTACTACTTCAGACGGAGTAAAATATAAACGAGTTTGTTTATCCGCGGTATTGTTATTGTGACAGGCAAGAGTACTTTGGTGAACTGTTGGAGAGTGTGCTTTCTGGGAAGGGGGGATCGTTCAGTCGTCAATAAGGAACCAGAAAAGCTCTTGAGCTTGGAGCGACTTCCGGCGGAGCCAAACCGCAGTTATGAATTATTGCTGGCATTCATTTCCATAAGGTTGATGGTGGAAGTGCAGTAAAGGGGGAGGGCAGAAATTAATTGCGCTCCCGTGAGGGTGGAAGCTTTTGTCGCACGATCGAGGCTAATAAAGCGAGCATTTGTTACCTGCGCCAGCGAAATGGAAGGCGGAAGTAAACGGTGGAAGCTGGGATTGCCGTGCAGGAGAGAGGGAAAGAATTAGTTAAAGCGAATAAGACTTGCAGAGAGGATGGGAAATGGCGAGAAGGATCTTTGTGCGGGCGTCAAAGGAAACCGCGTGACTTATCGGCAGCCTTTACCAGAAAATGCACTGACGCCACAGAGCTCATGACTCTGTCCGGATCGCATCCTGGAGAGACGTGTGTGCTCCAGGAAATATGTCTTCCTCCTTCCTGCATTGCATATGTATGGATCTACATCCGAGCGAATGACACTACTCGCGGGGAGCGCTCCTCTCCAGCACAGCACATCCATGATATACACTTGTTGGATATTTTCTCGAAATTCCTCGCAGCTACATTTTTCATCATTCGATCACTGACACAACAACTGCATACATCTCTCATCGAATTATGTATGAATATAATTCATTTCATTATACATAAAAGCCATTCATATCGAATCTCTTTCAATTCCCATTGGATTAAATATTCCTCGCTCTCTCAGAAAATCATCTTCGAGAGTATCTCCGATATAATCATTTTAATCGAACAGTCTCACATCCGCCGGACTTTAATTCCCCCGGAGCAATCTCGGCGCTTCGACAATTGGCCAGGACGCGCGCGCCTCTTTCCGCAGGATCTGCCGACCATTGTTAAAATCTCTCGCCTCGTTGAGGAGAGAGACTTCCTCCTACTACAGGATTCCCTGAATTCCATCTACAGGCTCTGGCGAGTCCGCTTCTCCCTGTTATCAGATTCTTTAGGGCGCGCGCTCGCGCGCGCGCGGTCTCCCGGCCAAGCAGAACGGCATTCGTAGTTAGCCAATTCGGGGAACACTGAATTCTCCGAATGTTCTCACCGATTAGCAAGTCAATTACAGTTGAACACGTAAATTTGTCAAGCTCCCTTAAAAATGCTTGATGAACGGGACATTGTGGTGAACTAGTTGCAATATTGCAGTTTCCGCTGGTATTTTCCGCTCGGATTTGAACCGGCAAATATCCGGGGTGGGTTGGCAGCGGCAATGGGAGGTGGAGGAGGGAAGGTTTGGCCCGGGGAAATTTATACGTTTTTGAAGTGCCCTTTCGCGAAGTAGGACCTTTCGTTCGAAGCGGCGGGCATGTACCACGTATCCCTCTCCTCCCTTCTGCCATTCCTCTCTTGTCAGTGGTGATGGGGAGGCCGATGCACTTGGAAATGGAGTGGAACGAGGACTCCCGATAAGCCGCTTTCCCTCGGCCGCACGATTTTATTATCGACAGTGAAGCTCTCTTCTTTCTCTCCCTCTTTCTTCCTCCAAGGACGAACTGACTCGATCGGCCGATCGGCAAAGGGAGCTGCTTTCTATCCCATTTTCGTGGTAACTGACCGTGAATGGCTGGTGCAGCGCACTGCTTCGGCCCCCCGGGCCACCTCGAAACTTGGTCAACACGTTCAAGGCACGCCGTGTCCTCAAACAGTGAGAATGGTTTGCTTCGAAGGAACAAATGGGATTTATTCGGATTCCTTCTGGTTCGAGCTTTGATCTAGTATTCCTCGGAATCTTTGGGATAAGGAATATTGTGAATAATTGTGAATAATATTGGATCCGATGGAATTCAAGAGTGCGAAGGTGCGATGAAAGTCATCAAATCTGTTAGGAACGATACGCGCATAACTCGAAGTTAATCGAGACCGGACCTTCCGCAAGAGGCGGAAAGGACGTCGGCCGGAACAGCCGATAAATAGGCTGCCGGTTGCATATGTATATGCATTGCGATGCTGGAACGCGATGTGGAGCAGCAATCGCGTCATGTCAGTGGTGCGAATCGACGTTGGTAACGGCGCGGCGGCCGGCGCGGCGTGCCGTTCACCGGGAACAAGGAGAATAGGCCGCGCCAGCCAGCCAGCCAGCCAGCCAGCCAGCCAGCCAGCCAACCGCCCGAGAGAGAGAGACGTGGCCGCCTAGTCTGGCCTGTGCGACGCTTCTACTACTGCTGCAGGAATTCTCGCACCCAACCCCACGCGAACTGAATGCCTCCTCTCTCTTTCTCGCGCGCGCGCGCGTCCTATACAATGCACCACCAACCTACTGGAAAGACTTGCCAAGCATGAAAACACAGTTAAAAATATTAACACTATCCGTCAACTTGTGCAATTACTAAAGCAGAGAATTGTTCGAGTTTATTATTCCCTACCACTTTCGCACCCAACGCGATGGCCCACTAATCTACTACAAAGATTTACTAACCATGAAAAGACTGTTAAATATATTAACGCTATTCATCAACTTTTTCAATGATTAAAATACAGAATTGTTATAGTTTCGTTGGAAGTTAAATTAGATGCATCTTTTGTTTGATTGCGGCAATTTGCGGGGTGTTTTGAAATTTGGATAAAGCGGCTAGCCATCAATGTGGTAATGAAGCAATAGCTGCTTCGCGTGCTTTGAAGCGGATTGATCGCTTGCACTGGGATTTGGCGCAGTGTCCATCATCCACAGTGACTTCAAATGTACACTTTGGAGGAGGTGGGAAGCGTGTGCTTAGTCTATTCGCAAGCGATCATTCGAACGCTTTCCTTTGCCTGGGTACACACAGACGCCAGGGCATTAAGCCTCGAATTACGTGACTCATCACGCAGAGTGGAGCTTAATGCTGGAGCTTGTTAATTACATGCAGCCACTCGCGCCTCGTCCACCCACATCATCCAACCGAATCTCGACTCGCCCTTCCTTTAATGCTATTGAATCACTTTCGACAATCAATAACGTCTTTCTACAGTTTCTTTTTCTTGATCAATGAACATTAGCAAAAATATTATGCACAAGATTGTTCTCATTGTAAAAATGATGAGACTTTGCATTTACATTAATAATAATTTAATATAAAAAAATAATATTATTCTATCACTGAGGAAACTTGTTAAACTTTTTATAACCATCTTTATTTATTTATACTTCATTTATACAAAGTTGAAAGACAATAGTTGCATCCCTGGATTTTTGACTTATTGATTGAAATATCCCCACTCGTGATCCCCCTTGCTACTTTAGCGACCTCTCGACCACTCTCTCACATGTATTGTCGGTGGGCTAGTGCGGCGACGATCGCGGCCGAATTACTCTGGCGCGATAAGCCACCAAGCCAGGCCGCAAAACCGAAATTCATCGATCAGCTCCGGCCGCGGACCCGAAAAATTCCGCATGCTACATGCAGACGCGCGCTCGCTCGCTCGCTCGCGCGCGCTCGGCCGCGTGTACACGAGAATCACTGCTGTAATCGCTCGCAATTGTACGAACGAATGTGTGTCGGGCGTTCTAGGCTGGCGCCTACCAGCAAGAGAGAGAGAGAGAGATGCGCGCATCCGTGCGTTGGTCGATCGGAGTTGCATACGAACATATATTCGGCTTGCTCGTCGGGAAACTGGGCCGCGCGTGATTGGCTTTTTCTGATTTTATCGTGCGTATATTCCGCGGCTCCTCTCGCCGATGAAAAGCGGCTTCGCCTGGCCACGCGATAACGCCGAGAGGTGAGGCCAGCCTGAGGACAGCTTGCCCCAGGGATACCGGCCACCAGCCTTTTTTTTTCCCTACCTCCAAGCCGACTACCAAATGTTTCGAACCCTCCTCCACCTCCTCCTCCACCTCCTACCCACCGAGCTTTTTTCCAATTTTTATTATACAAATAAAAATACTATGCTAAACTAGGATTCCTGACTATATCTCCATGTTTTCATCGGCAGCGAACTCGAATTCTCCATGTTTTTCACGAATTTCCTTTTCTTTTCGGTGGAATTCGATTTCGTGCTCTCTCTCTGTAGAATGTTACACGGTGATTCTATGTACCGTGGCTACTTGGTATCGTGAAATCTCGCATCGACGGAAATTGTAACGGGCTCGCCCGTCCGCCGGAAGTGGCCGACGGCTCGTAGATCACACAGGTGCAGAATTTCGCGTTCAGCCGCAGTAACAAATGAAGAAACAAATGGCCGGATCGAAATATCCAGACCATTTCACAGAGCTATTCTCAGGTGGCGTTGTTCTTGGGGAATTCATAGTGGTGTTGAAAATTTACAAGATCACGTTGGTCGGAAAAATGTGAAAGTTGGCGCGATGGGCAGATTTTGCAGGCTGTGCGCTATCATAGCATGCGCCGCGCCGCGCCGCGCCGGCCTTTTTCTTTCATGGCGGGAAGGGTGCGAGACACGTATTTCACGATAATAGCGACGATAAATCGTAAAACGTGACCACGGTGGCGGTGCTCGCCGCCGCCGCTGCTGCCAGGATCGCTTTCGTCCGCAGGAGAGCGCGCGTAGGAGAGCCCACGACTTTTGTACATATCGATCGAGCGAACTGACGACGAGGCGGAAAATCTGCCTGCCCGGAATTCGGGTCGTTCCATCGCCGATCAAGTCTTCCGGCTCACTACTTTCGCCCTTCCAAACTTCGCCAGGCTTAATAGACCGCCAGCCTCCATTCCCACCAGTCTCGATTCTCGCAATATGATGTATCGATCCTCTTCTATTGAACAGTCCAGCTTTTTTGCCGCCTAAAACCTAACAATATTCTACTACGACTTTTCTCTCTCATAAGTTGTTAATGGAAAAACGATTTAAAGCCGGAGAAATGAATTTATGTCGCGTTGAAAACAATGCCCCAATTAAAACTAGCAGGAGACTTGGCGTTTCGAATGTCCTGGAAGCGGACGTTGTGGTTGAATGCGAGAGAGCCGGCTACAACTATACACTATCCAGAATAACTGTGGTCAGGAAGCTCGGAGGCCTCACTTTTTCCAAAATTCATTTTCCCCGCGGGAGAGAAATGTGAAACGTGACTCCGAATATATATTCTACTTTTTATCCTCTCGTTTTATTCCTTCTCTGCTCTATATATGCGCTCGATTGCGGCTCGCATTAAGGTCGAACGCGTTTCGTTCAGCCCTGTTTACTTGAGTTTCGGCAAATCCCAACACGCGTTAACTGAATAGCCACGCTACTCTTCTCCCCTCCCGTCGTCCGCCAGTTCTTGACTTGGCGGCGAAAAAAAGTTGCCGCGCCGTAGCGGAAGCAGTAGTTCCCTTCAGCCGGCAGGAAAGTTTTCGAGCTTTGAACTGATTCCGTTGCGCGAGCACACAGACACACATCAGTAGTTCGCTAAGCAGTAACAATCTTAATGGAATGTAGGATGTATCAAACGTAGCTGAATAATTCGTGGGGGAGCGCGCTGCCCCCGGCTGTAATCCTACTGTCCCCGCTCTATTGCATTGTACTCCCTTTGCCTGGATTAACACAATTTAACTTCTGCCCTCAACAAGGAGCTTGAATAACCCAGAGCGTGCAAGAGTCCGCCAGACGAGGTCGGACTCTCCGGGATTTTACAGGGGCGAATCCTTGCGCGACATTCCACCGTAACGAGTGCAAAGTAAACGATAAAATATCGTCGCGCAACGCTCAGTTCTCCCACTCTCTTTGCTCGGCGAGCGTCGCCGCCGTTGGCTCATTAACCCTCATTTGGAAAGCGACCGACTCTCACCGAACACTCCCCAGCGGTCGCTCGTCTTTCTCCACGTTGAAAAGCGACTATCCCTCTGAGAGGACGAACCTCTCTGCCCTCGACTACCATCGCTTCTCGTCCTCGCCCTCCAAGCTTCCTGATTGGAACGAATCGCCGCGATTCGCCACCACTCTGCCAAATCCGTAAGCCTCCGGCTCAACCTGCAAGTGTCTATGGCACACGCTCGACCCAACTCCTCGCTCGATTAATTCTCCAAACCACATTCCTGTCACAGGATATCATTCCTTGTTCAAATAATCCTTCACCCGTCAAAGTCTTTATCAAATAATCTATGAAAACAGGATTGAATTGCATAATGAACGAAAGGCCTCGTAAAATGTTAATTGTTTGCCGCGAGCATTTGAACCGAAGCCGTGGAAATCTGAGTGTGAATGATCCGAGCATGAAGCAGTGGCGCAAAGCCGAATTGCCAGGCTTTGACTCGCCGGCAGAGACACTTCGGTGCGAGCCACCAATGACCGTTTCCCTTTGAGAGCAATGTTTCCGTGGTGCAAAGCGGGCGGCAAAGTTTCTCTGCGCGACGCCGCCGTCGCCGCGCACCACCGCCGCCGCCCTATAGACACCACGGAAACTCGGATAAATCAGGGCCATTTCCATTGCAGCTTCCAGTCGGGCATATCTCATGCGAGCCTCGTACGAAACTGAATTGCACCGCGCCGCACCGCGCCGCGCCACTCTGACTTTCGAAAGTGTTCAACTGTTCCCTCAACATGGGAAGCGCAACCCGTCCCGTCGAACACGTTGCCAGCGGCCAGCGTGATTAATGGAATAATGCCGACAAATGCAGATTCACCATCCTAGCGATGCGGCATACGTTTTCTATAATAAACTAGGATTTCTCTGATACTACAGGACACCTATTATATTTATGTATTATTTATTTAATACATGTTTTATTTTTTGAATGACAGAAACATTTCTCAAAGATGTTCTAGTTAATCCGAGTTGTCCTAATAAATAGTAACGTTCTTATATTTATATTTTCGAATTATTTTAGTTATGTTTAGTCTCCGACACAAATGACTAGAATAGATTCGTCCGCGCGTCACTGTATATTTTTATAATAGTGCAACAGGATGCATCAGCGCTGATAAAATGGAGTCATTTAAATACTGTATATTTTATTGCACATCTAAATGAGTTGTCGGTTTTGCCAGTGTCGCAGCCAGTATATTATGTGCTGTATTTCATATTATATGTACTGCATCGCATTCAGAGCTTGACAGGATGGATTACGGTGATCTACGAGCGGCTTTCTCGCCTTTTGCACCCCCCGCCGTTGCAGTTCACACGTGTCACACAATACTGCGTCGTGCAATAATGCGCACAGTCAAACATGTTGAGCCACGATGATTACATGACGCGCTAACACAACCTGTCAGAATAATACACAACCGATTTCCCCACCGTCGCCCCCCACCTTTAACAACTGCCACGCTGCTCCGATTTACAGAATTATACGGCGCTGCCCTTCGCGCACTGCAAACATATTCGAATTGCACATCCCTGTTTTCCCGTGGCAGGGAACGTTAAAGGCTTTAAAATGACATTCTGCCATCTTTTAAATGGATTTCCGACCGCCAGCGTCTCGCTCGGCGAATCATTAACGCGTCCCCGCGAAACGGAACGCATTGAGATGATTAATTATACCTCTGACGGGGATGAGCATCCGCTGATATAACCGGGAACCTTCCGATTGTTTGATTATTCTGTCATTTCCTCGGATATTTATTTATCAACCCTGACAGCTTCCGTGTAATTGCTATGTAATCAGGAATTTATTTCAGTGGAAAACTGCTGGATTCGCCGTGCGTTATAATTGCAATCTATTATTAAAAATATTATAATATTTGGGAGCTTGAAGGAATTGATGATGGTGGGTAATTGGAGTAAGAATAATTATGACTTTGTAAGATGAGGTGTTAGCCTATTAGTTGGGTTGACCGATTACTTCAGTGAGCACTCGTATATCACGAATCGGTGGTACGTGACGCCGTTAATTACAGAGGCAATCGATACCGGCGACTGCCCACCAGATTGCCAAACGAACGAAGTAATTGGTTACTTGCTCCTAATACGTCTCACCGAGTGGCTCTGATCGTACTTCCCTTCAACTACCTTCATTTCCACTACGAGAAAGGAACTGTTGAAGGGCGCGGCGCGGCGCAGCGGGGAGAGTACTACGGTCTACTGTCGTTCGTAAGGAATTGACATCTCGATCAGCAGTGACAAAGATAAATTTCGGCAGGAGATAAGCATTCTGAGTCGATCGGACGTTTCTATATCATCAACGATAGTAATCGCCGTGGAAGATTGATTGCCTTTCTTACGTTTTACAATCGCGGGTAATTGAATTATCGATTTCGCCATTAGCCCCGGATAATCAACCAAAGTAATTCACGGTTCACATTGCAGGATTATTAAGGTTACACATTTCGCATAATAAACAATTAATAATTAATGAGGAGTGGGTGGAAAATGGTCGTTCCACTTGTGCAGGAGGAGTTCGCGCGAAAAGAGTGATTCGGTGGGGCGAACATAACGAATTCCAGGAGCGTTCTGGGCGGCGGGCGCGCCGCAGCAATTCCCCGAAAGATTTAGCGTCGATTAAGCATCGTCACTTGGCGGCTTTCAACGGGGGAAAATCTTTATTTCCGGGAGGAGGGCAGGACAGGGCGGAGTCGGGTCGGCGCCGTTTTCCGAATATATCGAGCAATTCCAGGAGTCGGCGGGCAATGAGAAAAGCTCGGCTCCGGGGAAAAGAAGGAAGAATTACGGGGCCGAGGAATCGCGGAGACTGCAGTAAAAAATGCATTAATCCCGGAGGAGGTTTGTTGCGTCCTCGAAATCCTTTGGGATCTGCGGCGCCGCGCCATTTCCACCTCACTTTCTCCCACTGGTAATAACCTGTAAACCATAACGGATTGTTTTCTTGCCGATGTTGACAAGCGACTGCCGATGAGAGGCTTGCCCGAGTTCGACGGGCGCTCTCTGCTTCCCTGAGATCAAAGCAAGCCTGAAAGCGCCGCATCTCCACCCCAGCGAGAAAAGCACCCGTGTATGCTCGATCTCTCTATCTACGTACAGTGTTGTTCAAGAATTCCGAACGCTTCCGACAGAATTCACATGCAATTTCAAATATTCCGATAGATTCCACAGAAGAATTAAATTAATACACTTTCAAGAGTAAACTTTCGCCTCTTTGATGTTCTTCCTTCGAAGTACTTGAATCACAAAGACTTCTAGTGAAATAACGAAACTTATATTTATTTAAATCTCTGTATTAAATCTACCTTCAGACTTCGTACTTCTTTAAATAAATATATTACGAAAGTATTTCATTAATGAGCATATTATAAATATAAAATTTTGAACACTCCTGTACCCGGTATGATTTGGCAATGGAAGAGTGAAAGAGGGTTTGGCGTGTGAGGATCTGATCGGGTGAGAGAGGGCAGAGCCGACAAGCGGGATTATAAGATGCTGGATCGTGGCGAGTAAGAGCGTTACTCGCTTTCAGAAGTCGGGGGCGGTCTGTTCTGGAAAGTGCGGCGGCAAATGCGTTCTGGAAAAACAGAGGATGAAAGCCTCTCTTCTCGTTGTGGGAATGCGCGGTGTGTGTGTGTGTGTGTGTGTGTATGGGGCGCAGTCGGAAACGGCTAGGCGGAGGCAGACAGGAATGAACCGTTCGGAAGTTAAAATACGTGACGGGAGGTTGGTTCCGGGGCAGCCAATAAATTCCGGCTTCCAACTAATGGAAAATAAATGAGGCCCATAGAGCGCGCCAGTGGGCGAGGGCGACGAGTCGGCTTGGCGAAGGGCACTCGTGCGCGCTCCTCCTGGAGTTGCTCCTCCACAGTTTCCCCACCGAACCCACTTCCGTCCCATCCCAGCGGCTACCTCCTCCTCGTTTACAGGTGTGCTCTGCCTGCCAGGCATTCATGTGTATCAATTTAAAATTACCCCAACTCCGCCGGGATTATCGAATTAGCTTGTAATGCGGAGAGCGCGCCGTCGCCGCCGCCGCCACCGGTGCACTGCGTATCCCGTCGAGAGCCTGTTCCCGTTAACTTATTAGCCCTGCGTCAAGGAGACACACCGTGAAAACGAATGCTTCCCTTCTAAGTATTACCTGTTGAATAACAACTTCACTATACTCCTCTTAGTCAAAAAAGAGGGATTCCTCTTTCGACAAAATTTCAAGAGAAATATTAAATATTAAAAATTAAATACGAGATTAAAGTTAGAAGTACATGGAACAGAGACAAGTGGAATTATAAAATCGTGCAGTGGCAGCATCCGGAACACGTGCTAGATTGACTTTGGCGAGCTTCTACTGTCTTTCAACTGGCCAAGTTGACACATAGTCAGACATAGACGCTCCTAGAGGAAGCTGCTGGTTCTCTCTTTCAGGGTGAAGCACGACCTCAGTGATCTGAGGGCACTTTGGCCGGCGGAAATAGCAAACGGGAGGTTTGGCGGAGGCGTCGAGGGAGGTGCTCGCGTAGAGGAGCGTCAGGATGCGACAGAAGCTTCCTCGACTGGGAGTGCGAGCGAGCGAAAGAGGGGCGGGGGTGGCTTAATTGGCCGGTAATTGCCACTGTCTGCGCCACAGCGACAATAGCCACCGAAGATTGGAACTTTACCAAATGACATGGACGCGCCCGGAATACGTTAACAATAATTCCTTAATAGCTCGGTGGCCGCCTGCGATCCCTGAACGAGTTGCGCTGTGTAATCTTCCCTCAAACATCCCTGCGAACTCGAACTCTTAACCCGATGACGTGTTTGATGAAAAGATCTCTTGCTAATTCACTTTGTGTACGTAATACAGTTTATATTTAAATTCCGGGAATTTATAGTTCGTAATCAATTAAAACAACTTCGTATTTTTGGAAAAGTTCGACGCCAATAGGATCCCAATAGAGGATCCTATTTAACCGAGTCTGGTCCTCACACTGAGGTCCAGATTATGGTGAGCAATTCCTACATGGGGATGTTGCAGTTAATATTCGCGGACGTTGCAAGCGTTAATTATTCGTCGTTGGCGTGCCGTGCCCGACGGATGTTCCCTTTTGTCTCGGATAAACTCTCTAAAATAGTTAGCTATTCCCTGTCGGCCCTGCCAAAGCGAGATATATGTGAGGCGCATTGTAAGGATCGCTCTATTTTTCAAGCATTTGGGACACGAGTCGTCCTAATTAAGTTGGGTGCTGGCTAACTCCTGCTTTCATGCTCTCGTGAAACACAGGTTTACCTCTCAATTGGCTAACAAAAGGCTTGCCCCGATGATGCACCGTCAACGAACAGTTGGAGAATGATATTATTCCATGCCAAAGGATCGCTGGCTAATTAATATCGGGTCTTCATTTGCACTGGCTAGTATTGCCGATGGAAATATCGTCATGATGGTTATTAAGTGAAAAGGACGGGCATCCAAAGAACTAATTTAATCGTACCACTCACGCTCATTCATCATAATGACTGATTCGCAACCGTCCGAATTCCATTTCGCTCGATCAATCAATTTCCCCTCTGGTTTCGGGCATGCACAAAAACCAAATTCATCTCTGCTGGCCTGCATAAATGATTTCTCGTGTAATACACATTAAAGCTATAGTTTATGAAAGAATTGTCGAAATTTTAACCGGCCGTCCCACCGACAATAGCTTTCAACTGTTAACCGAAGGGAGTCCTCTCTCAATGATGTCATTGCACATTCTCTTTGAAAGGATGCTGATACGTCAAGTGTTGAAGGCTCCGTCAGTTCTGTTTCCGGAGTAGTAAGTATTGACTGACGCCACACTATCATGTCCGCTCTAAGTAAGACAGTGTCCGACAGTGGCGAGGCGAGTTCGAACAATAAAAGCTCCGACACACACACACACACACACAGGCAGACCCACGTTCTCTGGCACGTGTGTAGGTTGGCCATTTTCGCTGAATAAAGGGTGCAGGGCATTGGAGCGCCTCCATTGGCTAATAGACTGAACTATCCGGGCCAGTGGACGTAAAATCGTAGCACGAGCGTTACACAGTCCAATTAATTGCAATCGCGGGAGTGGCGCCATTAATTTCAACCACCAAAATTTATCCCTCACCACCGACCAACTGACACGCGCACCACCCACAGACACCGACACCCACCAAAACTTTCGTGTTTACCAAATTCCTCGCGAACGAATCAACCATGGTCTTTCATGTCGGACATAAAAGCGACAGACAAACATTGCTGGAATGTTGGATGTGTGGGCTTTCGTTGTAAGAGGGTGCGTGCATCGGGGAAGGGGAGGGGAATCTTTCTCTCTCATCCCCACCGTCACCTGCATCTCCGCTCTCGTCATCAGTGCGAAGTCCCCGCGGCACATAGATAGTCAGGAGGTGGTTGGGATGGGATGGGGTGGGCTGGTGGAAGGAGGCGTGCAAAGCGCCACTAAAAAAAGAGTCTCGCGTTGCCAGGAGAGCGTAAACAAACGAGAGCGGGAGTGAGGAGTGGGCCAGAAGAAGCCGAAGGATGAGAGAAAGGGTGCTCTGCTGTTGGGGATGCTGGAGAGAGGAGCGAGGAGACTGAAGAGCGAAGCGAGAAAAGCCGATACTCGTAGGAAAGTCGTGACTCCCACCCACCATATACACACACACACACATGTCCACTCTCACACACCACATACACACCTCCTCGTTCCCTTAAACGCGCTACTACGAGCGGGTACGCGCGGCGCATTTTGTACTTGGTGCTGCTGGCAGCGCGCAAAAAAGCCCCCTGACGTTTTGTCGATATGCCCACGCCGCCGACGCCGCCGCCGCCGCCGCCGTCGCCTCCGCCGCCCTCCGAGAATAATGGAGCAAGGTGAAAATATCGCGAGTGAGGACGTACCATCCTCTTCCCCCGCCCCTCTCCCTCCCTTCCTCCCTCCAGCCACCCTTTAGGCTGGCTAGCAGCGGCGCCTCCTCGTAATTCCTGACTTCTTCGTGTCACCTCCAGCAGGACAAAAGGACAGAGAGAGAGGCAGAGAGATAGGCGCAGCAGTCACCTGCCAATGAGAAGTCTCATGAACTCCGAGATCACTAGTTCACTTCCATATCGTACCCTATAAACTGACACCTCCTCTCAACTCCCATTCCGCTCTTAGATCTGCTTTTTAATCCATTTGGAAATGAAGCAGACATTTCGTATTGTTTCGATAGATGTTTTGTTAGATTTTGTGAGTATTCTTTTGGAGAAATAATTATTTGAAAGAATGTCGAGTGGGGTAAAAGGTTATAAAGGATTTGGGGGTAAACGCACGAAGGCGCAGAGTGAGTCTTAAGTGGTAAGGGTGGCTGACCAGGCTGGCAGCAGCTCACGTTCTCTCTGCTCGCTCGATTGATTTCGACATGTAGGTCGTACGTGATGCCGGAGCAGAACCCGACCATTATCCTGCCGGCGCGGTTTTCCTCCTGGTTCCTCCTTCCAGTGGAAGGGGCAACTGACTCGCTCTCCCTCTCTCTCCCTCTCCCAACGAATTCTTCGTGCAGAGCGATTCGCCAGACTTGAGGAATTAGGTTCGACGGTGATCGAGCGGGTAATCGAAGCCGACGATGAGAAGGACTTCCACTTGTAGCGGAAGCTCTCTTCTCGAGGACAGCAGCCACTCCACCTAAGAATGGACTAGGACGAGTGCGGCCAAGGATTCCAGCCTTTTATTGGGATTCTCGGCTGGCGCGGCTCCTCCTGCTTGCTACACATTCTACTCCCACAGTGATTCCCACCAGGCGCATTCCACCTGGGAAACCTGAGAATCCCTGGAGAACTCGAGAGACACCACGCCAGAAAATAGAAAGCAGAATTGCATAAGGAAAGTGAAGGAGGAAATGGAAGAATGGTAATAATGAAACAAGCTCGCGGCGGCGGTGGCGGCGGCGATCGTACCGGCTGCCTTAAAACGATTAACCTTCGAAGGAGAGAACTCTGGGAGGGAGAGAGAGAGAGAGAGTTGAGAGGCTGGAAATTTATTATCCGGGACGTCGATAATTTCGAAGGCTTTCGCCGGAGGCTTGGAAGGTCCGCCGGAGCTTTCTTTCGTTGGGTGCTATCGAACCTAGCTGGAATCGGATCAAGCTGCCGATAGACAGCAAGAGAGAGAGAGGAGGGGCGGCGAGAGTGCAAGCCGCCTGTCCAAGACTAGAGGCGCACGGAAGCGCAATAACGAAGGAACCCTCTTGGCCGATCGTAGCAGCTGCATCCTTGCCTCGAAGCAATTAGCTTCCGCCATGACGGCCGAGAGTCCAAGCGGGACGAAACAGAGAGGAGGTGGCCGTGTAAAAAGGAAGCGAGCGACGGCTAAGAGGGAGAGAAGTCCTACTTGGCGTCTGAGCGCTCAAGATAGAAAAGATCTGGCAGAGAAAAGCCGGCCAGTCGAGGCGAACCTCTCGAAGGAAAGCCATTCTCGCTCATTCAACCTGTTCGGAGGCTCGCATCGAGCCCAAGAAAAATAAGACTGTGTTGGTAGCCCGGAGTTGGTTCGGCTTGGCTACGCGAGAATGGTCGGCTGGAAATTTATTATCATCCCTGGCCAGGAGGGCTGCGTTAACCAATCGCCGCCACGAAAATCTCCTTTCCCTTCACTGGTACAGCACCGCTTCGCCTCGCCTCGCACCGCGCCGCGCCTCCCTGCCCTCGTGTCGAAGTGCGCCACGGCTCGGCGAGCCGGTAAAAATAATTAGATTGCGCTCACTCGCCCGCCCCGAGGTTCGCGAGGGTTCAAATTAATTTTATCGCTTTAATGAGCTCGCTTTTCCAGCCTCGAACCACTCGCGGCTTCCCTCTCCCACCGCCAACCACCCACCACCTCTCCTCTCTCGCTCGTTCTCTCTCTCGCATTGCTACTGGCAGTCGGCTCGACTTTTTTCCAATTAATAACTCGGCGAAACGTCGGCCAAGTAACTAGTTCTCCGCCTCGAGCCGGAATATAAGCCTGCCAGGTTTCCAGCCCTGTGATTGTAAGCCGAGTGTTATCGGTGTCGAGAAGTAGCAGCACTGACCACTGCATTACATGTTTCCGGCCTCTTTGCATGCTGGTAATATTTGCGGAGAAAATCTGCACGAGAGATTAGAAGCTTTTCTCACCAAAGCCGGCGGATTAGTGGAGACCGAAAATTCCTAGATGCGAGAGAGCCGCGAGACGAGAAATATTTTCGACCTTAGGCAGCAGGGCTAAAGGAAGGAAGGAGGGGCGGGCGGGCGGGAAAAATCTGTGCTGGTTAATGGGGTGCGCGGCTCGTTACGCAGCCCCCGGCCGGCTTGTAAGTATGTTAGAAGCTTTTCCGGTAATTAAGTTAGCCGCCGGTCGCGCATTAATTCGCCGCGGCATGCTAACGTTGCCCTGGCTTCGGCTCCTGTTTGCCAGCAACGCCCCTATAGAACAGAACCCCCTTAGAATAGCCTGGCAGAACTTGCAAGCTCTGCCGACGCATCCTTTGAACGTAACTCCTGCCCTCCATATCGGCCCCTCTCTTAGAAAGCCACAGTCTCCCGCAACTCGCCTCATCTTCTTTCCACTTGTTTAACGTCCGCCGCCCTATTCAACCCGCTCGCGATACTAAAGATCCTCCTATTTGTAGATCGAAAACTAGACGAGAATCCAAGCCAGCGGAAGAATCAATAGAAAATTTGCAAAGTCAATTCCTCTCGAGCGATATCCTTCTTAATGATCATCCGAATACGAATACAACATTATCCTACGAAATATCGATTTGTTTACCATAAACATAAAATAAAACTGGCAAGAAATGCAGAGTGCCGAGGGAGGAATCATCGGGAAATTTACAAAGTCAATACCCTGTTCAGTGGCGCAGTCCTTAACGATCAGCGTAGCGTAAAACAGTATTATCCCGCAATAAATTCCGGGTGATGGGAGTGTCGGATGCTCTCGCCGGCTCTCCGGGATGTAACGCAGCGGCAATAATCCCAGTGACGAGGAAAGGGCGGCAGGATTAAAAGCTGCGAACGCAGAAAATGGGCGGCAGACGCGGATAATTATTTCGCATTAGGCGAGCCAAAGGGAAACGAGCCGGCGCGGCGCGGCGGTACACGCTGCTAGCTAGTGCGAGAATGAGCGGTCAGGAGAAAGAAATGCCCGAGGGCAGCGGAGAAGGGGAGAAGAGACAGGGGAAAAGAATTTCATCCGGGAACAGTGTACTAGTGACCGTAGATCTTGCCGGTTCTGCATTCTGCGTCTAGCCAGCTATGTCTTTGTAGTTTTGGCTGGTTGTTCTGTCCCCTCCACCCATTTTCCCTTCTTTTTCTCTCTTTTACCTCCTTCCCTTCCCAGTCTTCCTTTGTTCCAGCGATAGATGCGCGGTCCTTGACTTTTCGTTTAAAGTATATTCGCTCTTTGCACACTTAATGGTTGTTGAGACACTTTTATTATCGTTCGAGCCCTATTTCTTTGCCAATCAATATTGTTCCATTTCCAAGAGGTCCTCCGACACTTTTTCAGGCTTGTTCTTGCGTTCATTGTATTCGGCCCCTTTCCCACTGGGTCTTTAATCCTCTTTTCTTCCTTTCTCGGACCAGTTTCACACTTTTCTTTTCTCTTGATGGATGTTTAAACGGCCGTCTCATTCTCTCCCTTATCCGTTAATGGCGGTTCATGCGTCTCTTCGAGGAAAGCGGCTGTTTCGCCAAGTTCTTGGCGCGCGGTAAATAAAAGTGCGGATGGGGGTTCGCGTCGCCTGCAGAGCTTTCCTCCTGGCGAGCGACCGCCCCTTCGAGGTTGGCCCCTGCGGAGGAGGAGGCCGTGTCGGGCCTGGCAAAGCCGATCGCCGTCGGCTGCAAACAACGGCCGCCGCGAACTCCCTTAATGGATGTGCCCGATAATTGAAACGTTCCATCGATCCACCCTTTATTTCCCTCGGCTTCCGCGCGACCACTTTTACCAGTCGGCCGAGCCCCCCTACCTCCCCTCCCCACCCACACCGTCTCATACACCCTCGAAAAATTGCTTTTAGAAATAGTGCCAGTACAGCTGGGTCACCAGAACTAACCAGTTCACCCCACACGCGAGATAAAAAAAACTGGTTATTCCGCTTATCTATGGTCGCGTTAAATCTTTATCCCGGGGTAAAACGACCAAACGACAGTTATATGGATCGAGAAATAATGTGGCAAGCAATGTGGAGTGTTGAATAATCGAGTGAATAACAATGCGAGAACTGGATTAACTAATTGAATTATACACCGTGATTTATCAGGTAATTAATGCAAAGAATCTGTTAAGATTACGTGTTTGACAAATTATTGAGGCTAACAGGTAATCGGGAAAAGCCTACTTTAACTGGCAGGTGCTTGTCGAAAGTGCGAGGACAGTTACAATTGACTTGTCGCATACAGGGCGAGTAACTAGCGCAACTAATCCAGCTATGGAAAGCGGGCGAATGGAGCGGCGCGGCGCGTGTATGTCTATCCTAAATTAGGCGTATCATTAGCGCGCTCTCCAGCCGGCAAACAAGCGAAAGGCGTACGATCGATGATAACCAGGCGAGCGATTGTGATTGTTCGCGGAGCGGGCCGCCTATCTGGCGCAAGTATCACTGTTACAATGAGCCGGGTAATGCAATAGCGCGGCAGCCAGGCAGCCGAGAGCGCTCGAGCGCAAAGTTGCTACTCGCTCGTCAATAGAGCGCGTCCCACTCAAGTTCGAAGACACTCCCTTTAAACACTCGACACTGATTCTCACAGTCGAGACTTGTATAGACAAACCTACGAAACTTTCTCTCTCTCCCCCTCTCTCTTCTGAAACAATTACCAGTTTGTAAATTCGATTGTCTTGTAATTGCATAATAATATTATTACGATTATATTGCTATGAGATGAATGAATAGAATGAAAAGTCGAGTTTATAGAAAGTTGATCGCTCGGATCGGTTAATTGCCGGTGGTTTTTCTTGTACGGCTGAAAAGAAATGAGGTGAATCTTGAGGGAAGGAAGCTGTTAAAGCGAGCAAGGAAGGAGGACGCGACAGTAATGCCGCGGTGACCTTCCAAGATTCATCGTCCGATAAACAGAGGGTGGTGAAAGGGTCGAAACAGCCGGCTGCTGGCTGGCCTACTTCAGTTGACGGAAGCGGTGCGCGCTCCGCTCCGGGGCGAAAAAAGGTCTCTCGACCCCAAACACAGTCTGAATTGGGAGAAGCCAGCCTGACAAAAGTGAAGAAAAAAGATGTCCCGCCTACGATCCCAGACCTACCCCAACTCCCTTCGTGGAAGGTCGATCCTACACCGAACGATCGCCTTTTAAATGCTTTTATATATGTCTAGTATATTGTAATTATTAGTACCACTTATACAGTGTCGGAATTCCATCGAAACCCTCGGAAAGGCAATCTGGAATAATTGGTCTGGTCTAATTCTGATGGTTTTGCCTATGTTTTCATGACTTCCCGACCTTTTCCGGGACTGAAATTTGGTGGGGAATGATTTTTTGCATCGAGGAAGAAGTAGTAAAAATTCCAGAGCCCTAGCTCAAAATTCATTTTTTCGCAAATTTTTTAAGGCATACCCCTTCAAAAATTTTCGATTTTTCGAAGGTTCTGGGACCGGGACGAACGCTTGATTTTTCGATTGCTCGTGTCTCAAAACGGAAAAAAAACATAAATGTTGTGGGGGAAATGCCGGAATTCTGCCTAAAACACGTTGAAAACCGATCTGGAATATTTCATTTCAACGGTTTTCCCCATGTTTTTTTATCTTCCCGACCTTTCCCGGGGCTGAAACTTTGTAGAAAGTGTTTTTTTACATCGAGGAAGAAGTGGTAAAAATTCCAGAGCCCTAGTTCAAAATTCATTTTTTCGCAAATTTTTTAAGGCATACCCCTTCAAAAATTTTCGATTTTTCGAAGGTTCTGGGACCGGGACGAACGCTTGATTTTTCGATTGCTCGTGTCTCAAAACGGATAAAAAACATAAATGTTGTGGGGGAAATGCCGGAATTCCACCTAAAACACATGGAAAACTGATCTGGAATATTTTATTTCAATGGTTTTCCCTATGTTTTTTTATCTTCCCGGCCTTTCCCGGGGCTGAAACTTGGTGGGAAATGTTTTTTTGCATCGAGGAAGAAGTAGAAAAAATTCCAGAGCCCTAGCTCAAAATTCATTTTTTCGCAAATTTTTTAAGGCATACCCCTTCAAAAATTTTCGATTTTTCGAAGGTTCTGGGACCGGGACGAACGCTTGATTTTTCGATTGCTCGTCTCTCAAAACGGATAAAAAACATCAATGTTGTGGGGGAAATGCCAGAATTCGACCTAAAACACATGGAAAACCGATCTGGAATATTTCGTTTTCACGGTTTTCCTCATGTTTTTTTATCTTCCCGACCTTTCCCGGGGCTGAAACTTTGTAGAAAGTGTTTTTTTGCATCGAGGAAGAAGTAGAAAAAATTCCAGAGCCCTAGCTCAAAATTCATTTTTTCGCAAATTTTTTAAGGCATACCCCTTCAAAAATTTTCGATTTTTCGAAGGTTCTGGGACCGGGACGAACGCTTGATTTTTCAATTGGTCGTGTCTCAAAACGGAAAAAAAACATAAATGTTGTGGGGGAAATGCCGGAATTCTACCTAAAACAGGTGGAAAACCGATCTGGAATATTTGATTTTAGCGGTTTTCCTCATGTTTTTCATACTTCCCGACATTCTCAGGGGCTGAAACTTGGTGGGTAATGTTTTTTTGCATCGAGGAAGAAGTAGAAAAAATTCCAGAGCCCTAGCTCAAAATTCATTTTTTCGCAAATTTTTTAAGGCCGGTTGAAGACCGGAAGCTTAAAAAAGGTTCCATATCAAGCTCGCACAGAACGCACATAAGATTTTCTATTGATTTTCCTGGATTGCCAAGCGCGAGGAGGATTTCCAATTATTTTATCTCATTCCGTTCGAGTCTACCCCTTTTCCGGCAGCAGGCGGCGCTTCCGCACTTTCCTCTTCAATATGCGATATCTAGATTCCCGTATATATAAGTGGATCCGGCGCCGCCTCCCCGACTAATTTCTTATAAATGCCTTCCGCCCGCCTGGTTCCTGGCAATTAAGACGCCTTTTGTCTTGAGAGCAGCCACTCTCGACCGTCATCCGACCAAAGCAGTTCTAGAAAGAGTGCTGCAAGCTTTATGCACGTCTTGTGCACATACATACAAATACTAATACAAAAATAATATGATCTATATATTAATTATCATTATCTTTCTTTTTACAGATGAATCCTGCCAACGTCCAAAAATATTGAAGTATCTCCCAGATTTGAAGAACGTCCTTTGGTAAGTAACTTCCATTTTTGGCAAACACGGAAAGGAAAAATTGCGAGAGTCAATCTGTGTTTGGACTGGCCGAATATCTCTGGGTGGGAGTGCATAACTGTTGCTCTCGGTATTGGAGTCCTCGAGTTTTTTTCACGGTTCCATTTGGGGAACTGCGTCCCGGAGTGGCTCTGTCTCCCGGCTCTATGTATTTACGTATGTATCGTTGATTGTACTCGCGGGCATAGTGGAGCCGGTTCACTCCTCAAAGTGTGTGCCATTCATAATCCCGAGCGTGGCTGGCATCGTGAATTACGCGTACCGAGAGCACTCCCGGAGAACAATGAGCTCGGCCGCTGTCAAAGCAGCCTTTATTACGGAAGCCCCCGAAACACTTAATGGATCTTAATTCTCGGAGCGCCGGTCCGCACTCAAATATCGGCATTGTTACTCCCTTGCTTCTTCTTGCTCTTTTCAGCAAGCCCGGAATTCCCTGGAACAGCAGTCATTCTGTCCTACTGACGAAATCCGCTCCCCGACCCTCCCTTTCCAACTTTTACCCTTAACATTCGCAACGTTTCTCTCGTCCGACCGTCGTATTTCCCTCGAAATACTTCGGCCATTAACTTCTCGACAAGAAAAACTTAGATCATTGTTACGCTGCTTTCATTACATTAATGTACAAGTTAATCATAGCGGAATTCTAAGAAGGCGCTTCTCCATTTAATGTTTTTCACTCTATTTTTCGAAAATCCAGACGAGAGTTGCCAGTGTTCTGGATAAAAAGCCAGTATTTCGTTATCTGCGTAATACCGCGCAAGTGATCGTGAAAATGGACGGAGTTTCAGCGGGGAATTACGTGCGCCAGGAAAGTGGAAATATATATTTTTCAGAAGGGGCGCGCGAATGAAAGCCAAACAAATGCGGCTGGTTTGGCGCGTGTATACTTTTCGGCGGCAAGCGGGCGTGCGTCACCAGCACCCGCTAAATGTCTCCTGGAAGGATTTCGCTGACATTTTCGGGGAGTCACGAGTCACACGGTCGAGTTATTTTAAAAGGCATCAGCCAGCATCGTAAAACGATCAAGTATTATGCAGTTTGTTTAAGCGACTCTTACTTTGATCGGCGAACCATGATATCTTGCTATTTGCGCTTCATGCTGCTCCAGGTGGTAAACTGATTTGCCCTCTCAGCAATATAGAGGACTAAAGCGTTTCGCTTGAACCCTCTGATTGATTAACCCAACGATTTGCGCGATATCTCGATTTTCACCTGCGCGTTTCCATTGATTTCTTTGATATTCGCCCGCAAACTGCGAATATATTAGCCCTGAATAAATATTAGCTCCGTTTAATTACTAATTTAATAATAAACCAACATTAACTGCCAATTGAACACACAATAGAATGAATCCTGCATCAAGAGACGCATATGGAAATCCTTCGTGACAATTAATCCCCAATAAAAGAAAGAGAAAGTAACATTTCCGCTGCCAGTCAGTGGAATAAGCTGTCCGGCCAAAGTGACAGCGACCGCGGCGACGCTCGAGAAAGAATATTCTAATGATGACACGGGTTCTAATTACAGCGTGTAATTAAGCGGGAAGAAAGCGAGCCGCGCGGTGCCTCTAATTCTCGCGAATAATACTTGACGGTGAATTGGATTTTTTGCACTCTCTTCCTTTAGTCAAGTCTGGATTATCCAACGACCAATCTCCGCCAACAATAACTTCCTAACACTTATTACACAATCTTCGCAATAATTATCATATCGAATATAAATAGTTAAACTTTAAATCAAAGAAAATCGAGAATCACTTACTTTTAACAATGAGACAAGAAAGTAGCATTGCCCGGAAGGATTAACTAATGAACAATGGAGAGGGTTAATTAGATTCATGAGGAGAGGATAGTTCTGAAGACAGCGGAGCGCCTGTCGAGTTTTACCAGAGTGAGAAGTCAAAGTGTAACGGTGTAACGATAATAATTCCAGAGTAAATTCAGGCAGGGGTTGGGGTTGAAGGGAAGAGACAGAGGTGGAAAGAAGAGAGTAGCAAAGCAGCAGGAGCAGCAGCAGCAGCAGCTGACTGATAGAGAAGCTCTGCTGGCCAGGTTTTCCAGGGGGCGTTCGCCAGTGCTCGCCGCTCCGGCACGTCAACTATGAATTAGAGACGTGCAGCCGTGCGAAAAGGGTTTTCCTTGAATTTTAATGGGAGTCCCGCGGCTCCGTCTCTCCTCGCCGCCATCAGCCATCCGCGCGCGCGCGCGCGCTTCTTCTTCTCCTTGCGCTTTTCCACCGGCCGACGAACAAACGGCTGATGTATTCATGAAGAACATAGCCCTAGCCCGGTTGCCCTGCTCTCCAGTGACGTCCTCCCTGAGAAAGGAACTTTTCGAATCCTCCCGACGGAAACCTCCACCCTCTCTTCCCTTTCACTCATCCCTTTGCCGTCGTACTTCTTGCTACATTATAAGCGACAACTACAGTTTCCACTATCAATGAAACCTTATTTTCATTACTTAAAAATACTACCATTTAAATACTAAGCAATACAAAGTTATTCTACAACGGGAACTATTTCTGTCCCAGTTTATACTAATTCAAAGTAATCCTATCATTTTAGAAGGCGGATGAATGGAATTCATTCTCGGTGTAGAAATATGAAAATTGACTTTGGAATATTAGTAAGAGTAACTGGTTGGTGGAACAAAGCTTGGGCCAGGTGGATGATGGGAGAGTGTGGGAGGTTGGATGCAAGCCTAAATGGGTCTCTGGATATGCAAATAAAAAGAGGAAGGAAGGGGATGAGGGATGAGGGGTGGTTGCCATACTTTCATGGAGCAGCACACGGTGCGTCGGTGCTTCTTCCTTTTTCTCTGGCGTTCCCTCGGGAAAGGGAGGCCAGTTCCGGCACCCTTTCCGTATGCATTCCATCTCTCGCGCGGTACGTTCGTCCGCGAGCTTTCGCGAGTTATGCAGTTTTCGGGAAAAGGCTGACTACTGCTCGTTCCAGCGTGCTCGGCCCACCGCCATCCCCTCCTCCTCCTCCTCCTCGCGTATAGTTCTTCCTCTCCCTCTGGCATTGTCGCTTTCCTACTTGCACTCTTCCCTCTCAGACGAACCTCTCTACTCTGGGCCATCGCCCTCCTTTGCTTAGCGGATTTTTCCTCCGCTTACCAGCACCCCTCCGACTACTACTACTACTTCCGCCTCCGCGCGTCCACCGCCCTTCCTCCCTCCCACACGTTGCCTGACGGCCAAGGCAGGAAGTCGAGTCAGTCAAAAGTTCCGGCGCTCCGGAATGCCTCTCTGCATGCTTTTCAAATGCCTTTTCCTTGATGCTGTTAACCTCTTCGCGATCTTATTGGATCGGAATTCATCGTCCAAGTTGCAGTGTTTTTTTTTTTGGTTTAAAAATGTAGAGAAGTGTGGTTTTGAAATAGTGTTGTTATTTAGTGGGAAGGAAGATGCGAGGAAAGAAAGATGTATCAATGATAGAAGTAGACTGGTGGGGCGAACATTTGGCGAATTGAAATAGAGGGTTCCGAAGGGTCGAAGGCGTAAGTACGCAGCGTTAAAGGAGCACCGGAGCTGGACTTAGTTCGTAATCCTTTGGAGTGTTCCGGTAATCAATCGGGAGGCTCCGGACTACCGTCGTTCCTCCTTCCACCCGCGCCAGTTAGATATTGACTGACCGAAAGGCGGGAAAGTTTCTCGGCGGGCAACAAGAAAACCGGGCGGAACTTTCCGATCCCGCTGATTCCGCGTTATCGGTTTTGGAATGTTATTAAAGCGGCGCGGCGGCCGGGAACCCCTTCAGAATTCGGGACGCTTGCCGCAAGCTTGTTTTCGAGGTCTTCCGCGCGGTCTGCATATGAGAAAGTTGCTCGATTTATTGTCGGATCAATGATGATTCAATGAACTTGAATAACAAGTTCCCCTCGAAAATCAAAAAACACATATTACGCTCTGCTCTGTCAGGAGTACTCGGCGCAATTTGTCAGCGGTAAACTGTGCATTTGCAACAAAAAGCTGTCACTCTACATTTCGGCCGAACTCCTGGTAAATCGCTCTTCATTCGAGCGAACCAATGGGAATCATTAAACAATAATAACCAACGAGAGCCCGAGCGTTGGATGAATTTCCAATCCCGCTGGCTGCTTCTTCCGGCATTCGCTTTGGAAAAAACCAGCAGAGCCGGACCGAATAAAAAAACATGGTGGTCGGTTTGTATTGGGGATGAGAGGGCATCCGCATTCAGCCAATTGAAATGGATTTTTAACCAACGTTTTTCGAACTCGCCTGATCGCGAACGAGCGAGAGGGCCTTTATCTCTTATAATTATTTAGCGCATCGCTCCTCGAATAAGAGGCGACCCTCGTCTGATTTATTTCCCATCCCCGGCTAGTAATAGTCATACGATAAGCGAGGTATTAATTTCTAAAAAGCCGAATTAAATAATACTCTCGTTTCCCATTACGGCGTAATGGCAATTATCAGGTTTCAGATATCGGTCACGCCCCTCCCGGTGCCAGGGCCTGTTTAATTAAAACATATAAAAATGCGAGCCGATACCAATTAATTAAGTTAACACTCGAATTTCAAATAAAGAACAAAGCGCATTGTCCCGCCAGATTTTCCCTCGACTCTTATTTATCGGGGAATAATACGATTATTGAGCTATTGGAATTCCACAACGTAGCAATCAACTACACTATGAATTCATTCATTGCGAATCCACTGCTTACGTAGTAATTCAGCCTTTCAATCGTAGCTTTAATTAGGCCATAATCAAAGAATATATTATGTATTTAATTAGTATCACATTTCCAATATTCCTGATATATATTATTCAGCATCGACGTCATTGGTTCCAAGGCAATATTAGCTTGTGCATTCGGAAAATCATTCCTGCCACGAACCGGGAGTTGTAGAGGTGCGAGCAGTCTGCGACGGCCAAACAATTAACAGTGCCAATGCAGTGCGGATCAGAGGAGCACAAGAGGAATAATGTTTCAGGCGCGGCGGAGATTTCAGCAACGAGATTATCACGGGCAGCAGCTCTTAATCGGGGGAGCGTCGCCCGGCAAGATTTACCAAGAAATTGGATTGTAAATTTAACCGAGAAATACGAGCCGGCTTCTCGGCAGCTGAGCCCCTCCACGCATACATTCCGAATGCGCGAGTGGCCCTCTACACACAAGAAGGGATAAACCGTCTACAGTTCCCTTCAAAATTAATGGACGCAGACACTCAACAATTGACAGGATTTATTAATAAAAATAACTTTCAGTCTACTAAAATTATTACATAATTTTTTAATAATAGTAGTACATTGCATATGATGAAAATATTAATATAGAAGTGCTCTCCAATCGAAGACAGGGTAAAGAAAAAATCAGGCGAATGTTAGACGATAATAATTTGGCAAGGGGAAAAAGTAATAATTACTAATAGAGGAGTTCCTGGCCATCGAGTGGCGGGCCAGATACGATTAAGCTGGCTTTACTGGCAGATTTTCTCCGTGGCCAGCAAGATATTGGGCGATATAGGACGGGCCAACGATCAGCCATTAAACGCAGCTGCGCTGACTGCAATTTTCCACGATCAGCCCGATGGAATTCCTCTCCCTGGTGGGGGCGAAAATTCGCCGTGGCAAGCGCGCCGAATAAAGCAGCAGGGCTAGCGGGCCGAAAAAGGCGACGCCCCGGCGCAATTCTGCGCTCTCCCGCCAATGCAAATAGAGGCGGTGGGAAAAGAGCAAGTTCTCAGCGGAGAACCGGACTCCCCGATGCGCGTGTACTCGCTCGCGCCGAGGTTGGTTCAGTTGGGCAATGTATGTACACAGATCCGTATACAAGCAAGAGATCTCGTGAGATTCGTGGAGAATTGAGCATGCGCTTCTGTGTGTCGAGCCAGTGACTGGACGTTAAATATTTATTGGTCATTAGCGAGCGAGTGAGGCCGTATCGATCAGTGATATCGGTTAATCGCGATTATCTATGCATCTCGGACGAGCAATATTTATACGGTACATTTGGAGAGCGGGCCGGTGTGCCGGCGGCGGCGGCGGCTCCGTCGTAAAATAAATCTCGCCCCTTTCCCGACGATTATATCCCACCCACCTCCACCGCTCCCGCTGCCCCCCGTAATTATTTTAAGGGCGCAACGCCAGGGGAGTTGCGCCGCCCGCATAACAATTACCATTTCCATCAATAGTACCTTTCCATCGGCGTTCATTCCCCACGACCACTAAACTCCTCCTAAACTCCACACGCAATCCCGCTCGCTGTGATTAACTGGGAAAAAGTCAACTTTCCATAGAAATAATTCGATCTTTCGTACACAACGATATTGAGTAACCTTTTTTCTTGATCAATTCAATCTTTGAAATACAAGTCGATTGCGAGAGGTTAACACCTAATTCGAAGAGGGAATATTGAATCTGTAATTGATTGCCGGCGAGATGAATCAATTACACGTGTAAGGCCGATTTTTGGTGTAAGGTCCGCTTGGCAGATTGGCCGCAGTGTAGGCCGCCGGATTATGCCATCCCACGTAAGGGGATATTGGCCGGTAATTAACGACGCGACGATCCAATCGATATCGAGAGCAGCCGCTTCCTCTCAATTGGCGAGCGATCCTTGAAACCCATGTGCACCCATCCCCATCGCGTCCATACATGTATAGAGAGAGGGAGAGAGGGAGATGAACGCACCGAAAAATCTCTTGTCCCATCCGATGGTACTGGGAGGCCTCGCTTCGCGCTTTATTACTATAATTGCTCTCCCCTTTGTTCTCGGGGGTGAAACGAGGCATGGATCGGGGATATCGAGTCGTCTATTAAAGCTCAGAATGTGCGGCTGGATATCACTCGATGTTGAAAGCACCGAGCAGCTTTCGAATTCCTATTCTTCTCTATTTCTCCTGGCACTCTTTCCTTATTCGGCGCCTCCTTTATTCTCGTTTACTGGCTTTGTCAGTATTTCATGACAGAGAATGTAAATCTCGTTTTGCTTATCGCACCTTTTCCTTATTTATCGCTCGTCTCGCGCACATGTATTTACTGTCTCGGTCAGTGCCTCCCGATTTCATGCTAGCGTTCGGCTCTCTCGGCGCTTATTATTCGCCGGGCGGAACGGCGGAGCACACGCGTAATATTTATTCGCAATTAGCGGCGCGGCTACCACCTAGCCGGTCGGCGGGCAGAGGCGCCGCGCCGCGCCGTTTCTCCTGCAGTGACCGAACGCCATCGGTTAATCGGCTTCATCATTAATGCACGCGTGTCCCCTCGACGCCATTAATACGCGAGAACAGTACGTATGTACTCCCGACGCGTAATTTCATTATTATCTCGGCTCCGTGCCAAGCTGCCGCCCGCGCGCCCGCGCTCGCCTCCACCAACCCTCCAGAGTTCGAATCGATGGTAATTGTCGGACATGTGAAAAAAGCTCGCGACACGTCTGCTGCGACGTGTGTTCTTCTCCAGCGGACGTTGCTTTCCTCTCGCGAGCATGTTCAACAGCCTTTCTTTCGCCCTGCATTCCACGCTTCCCTT
Source organism: Ectemnius continuus (assembly GCA_910591665.1). Lineage (NCBI taxonomy): Eukaryota > Metazoa > Arthropoda > Insecta > Hymenoptera > Crabronidae > Ectemnius > Ectemnius continuus. The sequence goes on from OU342866.1 coordinate 2,964,269, forward strand.
CCCAATTAACTTCTATCATGAATTTCATATAATTAAATCAATAAATTCAACTAAATCAAAGCAAAATTATTCATTCTATGAATCACAGTGATTATTCACTGCGTCAACTATTTTGAAATGCTGTCATTCAAATTTCTCTTGTTCCTTTCGATACATTGGAAGGAGGACAGAGAGGAAATCCGACAAATCCGAGTGCAACCATAAAGGTTGAAACCGCCAGTTAGGGGAACAGATTGTAAAAGTCAGCGGACGGTGTGCAGTTAGTCGGGCGAGTGAGGGAAGAGGGCGAAAGGGGTGGCGGTGGCGGTGGCGGTGGCGGTGGTTTGGGGGATGAAAGATGCGAGGGAGGAGTAATCGGTGTATCGGTGGGCTGCTAGCTGGGAGCAGTCAATGCGGTGTAATTCGGGGGACACGCGATAGCGCGATCAATCACGGGGATAATGGGAGCAACGAGCGTCGAGACGCGCCAGAAAATCGGGCGCCATAAATCGCTGGGATTTTCGTGTGTGTGTCTGTGCCACTCAAGCCGAGCGCGCGGCCCCTCATTTCTACTTTTCCGCGGCAATAGATAATAATCGGTTCTGGCCCTGGTCGATCGAGTGTGCCTCTTCCGATCTTTTGGATCGATCGCGATGAAAATAGGCTACGAGACAGCAGTAGGCAGAGGGCACGACGCGGCGCGGCGCGCACTACGCTTAATTAATTAAGGTGCATTCAGGGGTAGTGAGTCGGCAGTGCGACTGGTACCGCTCGCAATAGACCTCCGAGAGGATTGACATCGCTCCAATAAGCGCGCGCGCGTCTCGACGACCTCCGCGCCTCGACTTGGTCCATGTCATTTGCTCCGATTCCCTGATTCGAAAGGATCATCACTGTCAAACCAAAGATACCCCATCATACGCCCTGATTTAGGATTAGCATTAGCATTGTAATTAGCCTGTTAATGGTCTCGAATACGTACGGATTATATTGCGCATCGCTCTCTAAATTAGAAGCACTCGCGCTCCTCTTCCGTGATTCGACGGAATCATCATTGCCGATCGGAAGGTATTCCATTATGCGGCAAGAATTACAGTTAGAATTAGAATTGGAATGAAAATTAGCTGGCAAATGGAGTGAGTGTGTGCGGCGCGGCGCGGTGGGAACACGCAATTCAGTGTGCGGACGTCGGATTATCTTGCGATTAGTTTACCGTTGCCGAACATCATCGCCAAGTTCAGAAGGCCTCGCGCCGCCAATCAATCTTGCAAGCTCGGTGAACGGCTCGACGTGAGTGTGCGCTGCGGTTTGTGACCCCGATTCGCGATAATGGAACGGATAATTCGCTCCCGCCGATTTCACTCTTCCCAGCCTCCAGTCGAGAGATAATGATTCCAACTGGCGCGCACCTCCCGACTTCCTCCTACTCGCATCTGCCAATCAGTGAATGCGTCTGAATAATTCTACAAAAACTCATCACAGAAATCATTAAGCTTCTATGAATGGACAAAGTGATAGTCAAAAGAGCCGTAGTATCTTTCAAGTTCCCAAGTGAAGGGAACATAACGAGTGATTTAGTAAGAGAAAGCCTGCCATGATTGACGAACAATGGCCGATGATGCCATTAATTCAGTTTCCCGGCGATACAGAACAAGCGTCGAAGACACATTGACAGCTGTGTCGAAGAAATAATTGAAACTAGCTCAACAATAGCTCACTAACGAACATCTCGCCGCACTCTCCGTCGACTTCCACCCAATAGTTCCTATCATGTTGACTTAAGAATCCTTTCAGAAATCGACTCATTTTCACCAGATTCTTCATCTTCGATCGCTCATATTTTTGACAATATCGAATATTGAAATTTGCTAGAATTTCGTGGAAGCGAAAATCCGATCAGTCCAGTGTGGCAATGATTCAGGCAATCCTGTGACGAGGACGCGTGTCTTGCAGCCGCAGTGTTGTCGCCGGTCATTGGTGTGATTGCAAAATTAACGAGGAGGAGGACAGCCGGATAGATAGAAAGGGGAGGAGGCGGGGAGAGCGAGTTTCATCCTATCCAACGCAAGCGCGACGCGGTGTACCACTGTATCCGGCGGCGGCGGCGTCAGAGCGCTGGGCATCGGCGGCGGGCGTCGCATCGTGAATCCGTGCGCGTTGGTTGGTCGCATTGTCATAATTTTCGGCCAGTCTGTTAATGGCGCGCCTTTAAAATCCCGGTCAATATTGGATCGATCCGATTGGCACGCCTGATTATTATCAGTTCCTCTCTCTCTCTCGCGAGCTCCTTTTATTTGCTCGTCGCTTTCCCTCCTCGTGGGCGACGCTGCGTCGATCTACCAGCTAATGCTATATTAAATATTAATCCGACGAGTGCGGCTTATCCAGCGCGAGCGTAATGACCGACTTCGTCGCCGCCGCCGCGACGCTCTCGCAAATATGCGAGCACCCGATGCAAATGGTGCAGGCACCGATTGATCAACCGGTGAACGCACGCATCGATCGGGATTAAACTACTAATAAAAAGAATCGCATACCAATATAAATTTGCGATGATTATAAGAGAATAAAAAAGAATCCAAGTATAATATGGTCAAGTTTCAAGTGATTATATTTGGTAATTATTTAATAACTTTAGTTATAAGAGAGTGGAAAGATATTGATTATTTCGGGCGGACAATAAATCAGTGAGGATTCCTCGATAATCAAAGCAGGAAGGCAGGCTGGAATTTATGGTAATAGAAACGGAGGTGCTTTAACGCAGCTTCTATTGGCAGCGATAGTTGCCCGTAACAGAGAAGTTGGGAGCGATTTCGAAAGGGCTGCTTCCTCGGCTACTTCCGAGATCGTATATCATTGCTCACTCGAGCCAGCTCTCCTCTCTCCGTGTGTATACAGAGTGGCGAGAAAGAACGAGAGCGAGAAAGAGCGAGTGGTGGGTAAAACAAAATGCATTGAATCTTCCTTGCCGACTTCGTGTTTTATTCATTCAGTCTCGAAAGTTCTTTCCTGTTTTGCGAACGCGACCCACGCCCGGCGGCGCGACGCGGCGCGACGCGGCGCGGCGGGCCGATCCTCCAGCGAGCCATACATAAAACAGGGTATAATTTGCGCGATACAATGGGACAAATTGTGAAGCTCGCGCGAGTTATAAAGCGGCCCGAGATGCAAAGTTATGGCCAAGTCGAAAGTTTGATCAAGCTTCATTAGTGGCGCCTTTGAATCGAGACTACTGGAACATGGAAGTGTGAAGAAGTTTTTAGACTCTTTTAATAACTCTCTTATTCGACGCTCTCATTTGTTCTTTGAATACAACAACGTGATTTATTCGATCAACTTTTATTGTAAGTTCGTGATTAGTTGATGCGCGAAGGAATGCTGTTTAATCCATGATTCGATTGGATTGACTGGCGTTTATAAATGATAAATAGACGAAGCCGTGAAAAATTGAGGGGACAGGATGGGCCAACGGGGCGGAAGAAGTTTTCTGGAAAATTGGAGCGCCGCGCCCGCCGCCGCACCGCCGGTGAAGAAAAACGATGCTTCAGGAGGCTTCCATCGGTGGAAGTCGTCGCTGGAAAACGTCGACGCAGGTTCATGAATGATTCAAAGGGTCTTACGATCGAATAAACGTAAAACACGTAGCGCGTACACTCACTCTTTGTGTCTCCCGCTTTCCCCTCCTCTCTCTCTCTCTTTCTTCAGCCCTTCATCCCATAGTTGCTCGACTTACGATCTCGCGAGGCAAGCTACTAAAAAAAGAATGCTTCCAAGACTCATCGCCGAGTAAGCCACCTGCACGCAGACTTTCCTCCCCCCATGTTCGATACATCGTTTACTCTTTAGTGACACGTCCCTCCTACTTCGCTAATAAAATACAAATAACAAGCGATGAGAACGAAACTATACAACGAACTTTAAACATCAATCTTCTATACATGATCTTTTAAAAATGATTATGAGAGAAAAATAAATATAGCAATATTACACAACTCATATTAACTTAGTAAGAGAAACGGTGGGTTAAAAAAAAATCTAACCACAGGGAGTATAAAGGTTTGAAAGCCTGTTATGCAGTGAGGCGTGTGTTACAAGTTCCCTCGGGGGAGCTTGTCCGTAAAGAGGCAGACGTTACAGGCGACATAACAAGATAGACAGAGAGTGCAAGATTGCAGTACGATCTCGGCGTGACTAGCTTGGGGCACGTATACGGATTTTACGACACGCGGCGACAAATTTTAGCAGCTTACGAGCCGCCCGAGAAATTCGAGTGCGAGGAAGGAAAAGGTAGGAAAATAGTGGTAAAGAGAGAGAAAGGGAGAAAGAGAGAGGCGCGAAGGGTTGCAACGTGCAAAAACGCGGTGCGGAAGTAGCGCGCACAGCCGGCGTGTGCCGCAGCAGCAGCCGTCGGCTGATTTATCGACTAACCTCGGCGAACCAAGTCGAGCAATGCCGCCTACTCCGGCTCGGGGATTGCACCAGTGAATTCGGCGAAAGGAACTCGAGGAAAAATTGCCAGCCGAACTCTCCCACCCCCTCGACTCGACCGCCACTCCTTCCACGATTTTCAGCCTCGACTCGACTTGACTTGAACTCTCCCACTGCTGCTCCATTACTACAAGAAGCACTCTATCTCCCGCTAAGATTAATCCCCATCGACATTAACCTACCAGCCAGCGAATCTGCCAATTCTAGACTTAATCGATCCCAGCCGATCGTCCCTATCATTCCAACAGGATTAACTTACTCCGACCAATTAATTCCGTGATCATTCCTCTCCTCCCGCGATAGACGATGACTTCGAGAAGAATCGGAGTATAGTCTCGAGTGCCTACTCGAGCCAAGAATAAGAAGAAGAATAAGAAGAAGAATTTTCTTGGTGCTGAAGCTGAGAGAAGGAATCTACGTGTATGAATATCCGCAATTAGTGGAGAGATCGCGCTCGGTGGGATGGGCTTTGGGGTAGGTTTGATTTTCGCGGAGAATTCAGATGAGAGTCGGTGCAGAGAGGGAGAGCTTCCAGGCACTTAATCGTCAGGAACGAAAGGTCGGCTATACTATAATGAAAAAGCCCGACCGCCACCTCCTCTTTCTCCGCCCACCTTTTCTACTCCCATCTATCTCTCGCTCACTCGCTCGCCCTCTTCGGATTTTACTCGCGAGTTCGGATCCAGTTGCCAAGCCATTCCACCTTTTCGCCGCTCGAGTCGGCGAATCGATTCTTTTTAATTACAAACTAATTTGAATCAAGTGCGGATCAGGGGGGAGGAGAGAAGAGGGCGGTGAGGAGGGTGAGGAGGGTGAGAGCGAGGGAGGACTGCGAAATGGAATAATCCGAAGTCCGATATAAGGAGCGGAGGCTCCGCTCGGACGATGGGAGAGCGGATCCTGAGAGGGTGAGGTGGATTCGGCCTCGCACCGGCGAATCACCGACCGGAAACTAACCGTCCTACAAATCCTATTATCACCCACCGACATTCTTCCGCTTTAAAGAATTAATCTATATCGGCTGGTCAACGTAATCAACCACCGCGCGAGTCCTACTATTTCTTTTATAATTTCCCCCTTCTCGTGTACACTTGCGTTCTCCTCGATAGTTGATATATGCCGCGCCGCTGAGAATCAAGGCAGTCTAATTTGCAATTGATGCGAGGATTGAATTGCGAGCGGAACACTTACCTATCAATCATAGCTGACGTATCGCCGAACTTGGCAAGCCATTCAATTCGCATCTGTTTAATCAATCGATTTAATATCGCGGCGGCTGGCCTTAATATCCAATATGAACGGAAAGTTAATTGATCAATTAGAGGAGGAGGGTTCGCAGAGCCATCTCGGTGATATTCGACGTTGAAAATGCGTGAGGGATGCGATAGGCTTGAGAATTTATCCAGCGGCCGCTTCCCTCGGAGAAATAAATTAAAACGATGATCGGGCCAATCGTCGCAACTTTCCCGGACAGTTTTCCCCGACGATCCCAAAACATGCGCCCGCTGCTGCTGCTGCTCTCCAATTCAACTCGACTCGACGATAAACTAGCTGGCGAAAAAATTTCGGGTCCTCCGCGATTGAGGGAGGGAAAAAAGGCAGCGGATGGGTTTGCGCCGACAATTTTCTACTAATAAGCTCGAGAGGGAGAGAGGAGATTGGCTGCTGGGTGTTGTACGAGGAGGACGCGAGAGATAAAGCTGCTAGCGAGAATTCGATCGGGCTTAGCGTGGCAGTGCGAAACTTTCGCAACTCCGTCTTTGTCGCAGAAGCGTGCCCAACCACCATGAACTCCCACGCGCCTCTAACACATACAGACACAGACATACACAGAGATACACGTACACTAGTGCGAGGAGGATCGAGGAAACTCCTCCGCATCGTTACCAGTGGCGAAGCTCCGACAAGATTTACCACTTAAGCGAGTCTTCCGAGAGGGAGAAGAGCCCAGGCGCCCTTTAACGGAGAAAGCAAAGATTTTCGCGGTACACCGCCAGGTAAGTGGCTCGCCTGCTCATTGTCTCGATCGATGGGGAAGCCACCACTTTCCCCCCCGTTCCACCAGGACTATTCATTCAGATGAGCTCCACTTCCGCTCTCGCCTCTCAAGGAATTTCCCTCGCATCATAGCCTACCTTCATTGTCGAACGATACACAAAGGGTGAATCTGCCTCTGTTTACGCCAAACCCAAACCTTCTATTTTTCCCTTGAAATTCAATTGCAGAAGCGCAACACCTTTTAATTCGATCCTTTACACTTCGACATAATCATTTCTAATTTAATCATTAAATTTTCTAGTTCACATTCAATTGTAAAAATGCAACATCTTTTAGTACGATCATTTACACTTTAAGATTTTTTTATGCCCGTGAAAATAAGTATAAACCAATCATTTAAACTGGTTTCTATTTAACAATTAAATAATGTCACATACAAATGGATGTTCCTCGATGAATTTTCAAGTGGACCAACTAAAAATCGATACTAAATCACTCTGTGTGATGACAAGAAGAGTAGACTAGGAACTAGATGATTCCTAGGCGAGAGAGAGTGAGAGAGTGAGTGCGTGAGTGTGGTGGTAGGATGCGCGAGTAATAGGCGTGCACCATGTGGCACATAAGACCAGGCCACCACGGATACATAATGCAAACAGTTCGGGCGAAGCCCCGGTCACAAGTTTAACTTAGTTTGCTACATAGGTGGAGGGTAATTGCATTTACTCTGACGTCTGTAGCTTGCTGTCCTCCGTCCTCCCTCCTCCGTCCCTCCGAATCCGCCGCCAGACCTCCGAGAGAGGAGGTTCCGCCACCTTCCAACCGCCACCCCTTTCCTTTCAAGCATCGTCTTGTCGCGCGTCCCGACCTTCCCGCGACATTTGCGCAACCTGTAGACGACTTCCCTCTTACCAACTAACCAGCCGTAAATGCCTCACTCCTAAATGACAAGCTACCTTAATCCCTCGGCCTAATTAAGAGAAAGTCATATTACAATAGCAGGGTTAAGTGATAGAATTTGTATTATGTTAGTTGTTTCTTGTGAGTAAATGATAGAGGATTTTGATTTGTCTCTTCGATTTATGCGATTGGATTTTTTCCTATTGGACGAACCAATTCGATCGTGGTCTCCCCATCGAGTGAAAAAGGGAGAGCTGTCGGAATCTTTGGTGGGGCGAAGTCTGAGAAAGGCGGTCTCCTAATTTCGTTAACGAGGCCGGCGACGAGAGCCACTGAAATAGGTGGGAATCAGAGAGGAGGAGGGTGGAGAAAAAGGGTTGGAACATCTGCGGCGTCGTAAAGCGACAGGGAAGGTTGCCGTAAAAAGAGAAATCGCTCGGCCAGTCAGCCAAGCTGGCCTGTGTGTGCGTGTGTCCGTGTGTGTGTAATACCTGGGAATTCCAATCGGAGTTTCGGCCGGCTCGACGATCAAGGATGATGACGCGTGCCATTCTAGCACGCTCGGGAAAGGAGACGATAATGCCAGAGCGGGCCGGAGCGTAAAATTGAATGAGCGCGGGGAATGCGTGCAAAATAAACGCGCGGGCCGCGGGATCAGCGCGCCGAAAACGTTGTAAACTTCGTTTCGAAGTGTGCCGATTCGATTTGCCACGCGTCCTCGCACCCTATTCGCCAACCATCCACGCCGAAACCCTATCTGCACGGCCTATTACAGCTCCCCCCTCCCAAAATCAATCGCTTCCAATACTTTCCCATACGTAAAACTATTATTCCCCCAAACTTGCTACTCCTCCCAGAACTAAACTTTGACTTTACACGATCACGAATTCAAATCTACCAACACTGAAAACAAGCTTTTCCTTTCGAGTTCATTGGCTAGTCATCTGCAAATGGATAGCAAGCATGTGCGTCAGGTGTGATTTATAGAAAAATAACTAACAAGACGTTTCTGGGTCAGCCGACGAAAATGGGTGGATCGGTTTATTTTGCACGTTCCTGTATATACGTGTGTGTATCTGTGTGTGTAATAGAGCAGTGGCCCGGATGGCTCGCAATTCGTCATGCGGGCGTTACACCTCTCGTTGCTGCGTACACCGTGCGCGTTTTGCGGTCCCGTGTAAACCGTCGTCCACTCGCTGGCTGCTCGATGACACCGCGCCCTGTCAAATTCAGGAATCCGGTGAACAGAAACCGGCGAAAAACTAGCAGAGGCGAGTGAGCGAACGCGCCGAGCGGAGCAGAGCGGAGCGGAGCAGAGTGGAGCAATTAAAAGCCCAGGGGGCGAAAGCGAGCCGGCACGGATCGAGTCAGAAGTCGTGAATAGTAGCGGGACAGACGGACAGACAGACAGACAGGCAGCAGCAGCTCGGCCGTCATCCCCGATGACATGCATGTGTCGGTCCAGAGGAGGATCACTAACTACTTTCGTTAAGTAAATTTCCAGCGCTAATTAGCGCGCAATTTGATTCGCCCCGAAAACGGCCCCCCGCTAATACACCGACTAACTGTGTTACGATTGTTTAATAAAAGTCGTTAACAAGCCAGGCCGCCGCCACCCGGTAATAAACACAGCCATTTGCCAACGGATGATTATACCAAATAGTTTAGTACTCGCGGAAAGTCGAGATCATATTATGTGCAAGTTGCTCCTCTCTCATCAGTTTTCCTACTGGCAGTCATCCTCGAGGGTTACTCTCATACATATAATACCGAAAATAAGATGCCTGCTCTATGGAAAGCTCTCGTTTTTCAGACGATTTTCCATTTGCCCCGCGATCAGCAACACTCAATGCTACTCTTTCTCGCTCGGATGGAGGCCCTTTCCGGCGACAAGCTATTACGGCCGTTCGAGCTGAATGGCGAAACAGGCGGGAAGAAAAGCGAATTACGAATACGACGATGCGTGAAATCGGTCAGAATTCTTAAGCAGAGGAGAAGCGCCGCCGTGGCTTGGAAAGGGGTGAGTGAAACGCGTGCTTTTATATGGCGAGCTTTCAATCGACGAGAGCAGAAGCCACACTGCCAGAAGCGTGAGGCGCGCGCGCCCAACCGCTCGCTCGCACAACTTCATTCAATCTCCGGTAAAGAGAAAAAGAGAGAGAGAGAGAGAGAAAGGGCGGTGAGGGAGCGCTTCGTTCTGCGCTCAAGGGTCGCCTTAATCAGCTACTTTTTTCCAATTACTCCCTCTTGTTTCCGTGAATCCTGTATTCTTTTCGCTCGCGCCACCCTTCCTCGCGCGCGCGCGTCCGTCTCTTGCTCGCTTCGGCGAGCAGTTCCATGGAAAGAAAGCAGCTTGCACGGAAAGTTGGAGCGCGCAGCTACGATTGACAGACGAGTGGCATCCATCTGGCGTCACCAACAGGAGACCTTATTTTAGAAGGGCACCCAACCCTGTCGAGGATCTTCCGTCCATTGTACCTTGTAATTTATAGTCATTCCTACAAAATTGCTGCCATCATGACAGTCGGGAGGAAGAAGAGGGACGAGCCGCTTGGAAAAAAAAAAAGTGTGTTGCCGGCGTTTTGTCTTGCGTGTTACAGTGTGAAAGAGTGGCGCGCAATGGGTGGGAGTAAAAAAAAAGAACAGGGTGGGGGTCGGTTGTATTGACGCTGCCTAGTGGTAAGGTTCGCCGTTACACATTTGCTTTTCTTGCCGCGAAACAAGCACCTCTTAATTACCAATGCGCGCCGAGATTCGACCGCGACCCAGATACACCACACCCCGGCTGAATACCGCGTTAACGAACTCGACAAACGAACAACGGGCGACCGAACGAAAAAAGGGGCTTCGCCTGGAAAAACCGGTGGAAAAGAGAACGCCAGATAGGACGAAGGAGGGAAGGGCTGGCTGGCTGGCTGGCAGAGCGCGCGGAGGCGGAGGAGGAGCCGAAAAAAAAACATATTAAATCGGAAGGTGGGATTGGACGAGGGGGAAAAAAGTTATTTTCCCTGGAATGGAAATTTTCTCGGTCGCATTAAAGCTCAGGATTGTTTGCACCCTCAGTTGGCCAACCAGCACCCCTCGCGTGCAAATTAGTCGACGGGCCAAATGGTCAGTGAATTGGCCGAGCTCATTGCTGATGGCTCGAGAGATCTACACTCTCTCTTGACACTTCTCCATTGACAGACCAGTTCAAAATTAGAAATGTGTTTGCTAGCGTCAACGAATTAAGTTCGTATTATTTCTCCTAGCATTGGTAATGAAGGGAGATGCAGAATCTTGTTTATTGATCTGATTATTGGATTGGAAAAAAAGAAAGGAGGTGGGTAGTCGTGCGGTTCACCAGGTGATCGGGAGTTGTTAGCCCCGGTCTGTAAAACTTTCACGAGCGACTCCACGTTCGAGGGAAATATTCCGGAGGAGAGTCGGTCGAGCGGAAAATTGGGTCAGTATCGGCAGGCGGTGCAGGATACGACTGGCCCACTCAGTTTACGGTACAACTCCCCCGCCTCACTTCTCCTCCCTTTTTCCAGCTGCTCCGCCTCTTTCTCCGTGGATCGCCACCCGTGCCAAGCGGTCTCTCCTCTATTCCGCTAATCCACTCCGACAACAAAGGCTACTTCCTCCTCGTTCTAATCGCCCTTCCGATCGTTTACATTGTTTTCCACTTCGCGCCGAATTTGCAGCCGGCCTCCGCAACCTCTTCGCGCCTTTCCTTTTCCCAAAGAGTTACTGCGCGAGTACAAACGCATTTGAGCCGGCTTGGGAATGGTCAAAAATATGTTTAGGAAATAAGGGTAAGTAGAGAAGGTCGTTGGTCTGTCAGGATCTTCTTGTATGTTTTACATGCTTCCAGATGTTTCCGGGGCGTGAAAACTCATTCCGACATACAGAATGTAGCCAGGAAAGCCTTGGAAAAGTCCCAGAACCGTAGCTTAAAGTTCATTTTTTGGCCCAAAAATGTTCAACTTTGTAACAGGAACATAGGACATGCGAGGAGGTATTCTGAAGTTGTGACGTCAGAAAAATTCTTGGAATTCGCGTGACGTCACAGTCGGAAAATACCTCCTCGCATATTCTATGTTCCTGTTAGAAAGTTGGAAATTTTTTGGCCAGAAATTGAAATATATAGGGCCAAAAGTGGCAAAAGTGGCAAAATTCCGTTTTTGTTGAATATCTCCTTGCCCAGTACACAAAAAATTCTGAAATAAATCAGAGGCATGTATCGCGATGAGCCGCACATTATGTAATTTTTTAGGATTTTTGGAGTAAAAACCCTAGCCGTAAAAAATCGAAAACCGCCAAAATTTTCGTTTTTTATTAATATCTCCTGTGCCAGTGAATACAGGGTTTTGAAAAAAATCATGGACATGCGTCTCGGTCGGGCGCACATCACATAATTTTTTAGGATTTTTAGAATCAGAGCTCTGGCCGCAAAAAATGAAAAACCGCCGAAATTGTTGTTTATAATTAATATCTCCTGTACCAGTGAATGCAGGATTTTGAATAAAATCATGGACATGCGTCTCAGTCCGGCCCACATCATATAATTTTTTAGGATTTTTGAAATCAAAGATCTGGCCGTAAAAAATCGAAAACCGCTGAAAAATAGGTTTTTATTTTTTCACAACTAGGATCTTGAACTCAAAAATCCTAAAAAATTATATGATGTGTGCCGGATCGAGACGCATGTCCATGATTTTTTTCAAAATCCTGCATTCACTGGTACAGGAGATATTAATAAAAAATGAAAATTTTGGCGGTTTTTCATTTTTTGCGGCCAGAACTCTGATTCTAAAAATCCTAAAAAATTATATGACGTGCGCCGGACCGAGACGCATGTCCATGATTTTTTTCAAAATCCTGCATTCACTGGTACAGGAGATATTAATAAAAAATGAAAATTTTGGCGGTTTTTCATTTTTTGCGGCCAGAACTCTGATTCTAAAAATCCTAAAAAATTATATGACGTGCGCCGGACCGAGACGCATGTCCATGATTTTTTTCAAAATCCTGAATTCACTGGCACAGGAGATATTAATAAAAAACGAAAATTTTGGCGGTTTTTCATTTTTTGCGGCCAGAACTCTGATTCTAAAAATCCTAAAAAATTATATGACGTGCGCCGGACCGAGACGCATGTCCATGATTTTTTTCAAAATCCTGCATTCACTGGCACAGGAGATATTAATAAAAAACGAAAATTTTGGCGGTTTTTCATTTTTTGCGGCCAGAACTCTGATTCTAAAAATCCTAAAAAATTATATGATGTGGGCCGGACCGAGACGCATGTCCATGATTTTTTTCAAAATCCTGCATTCACTGGTACAGGAGATATTAATAAAAAATGAAAATTTTGGCGGTTTTTGATTTTTTACGGCCAGGGTTTTTACTCCAAAAATCCTAAAAAATTACATAATGTGCGGCTCATCGCGATACATGCCTCTGATTTATTTCAGAATTTTTTGTGTACTGGGCAAGGAAATATTCAACAAAAACGGAATTTTGCCACTTTTGCCACTTTTGGCCCTATATATTTCAATTTCTGGCCAAAAAATTTCCAACTTTCTAACAGGAACATAGAATATGCGAGGAGGTATTTTCCGACTGTGACGTCACGCGAATTCCAAGAATTTTTCTGACGTCACAACTTCAGAATACCTCCTCACACATTCTATGTTCCTGTTAAGATATTTCAATTTTTGGCCGAAAAATTTCTAACTTTGTAACAGGAACATAGAATATGCGAGGAGGTATTTTCCAGAAAAAATTCTTGGAATTTCTGTGACGTCACAGCTACCGAATACCTCCTCACACATTCTATGTTCCTGTTAAGATATTTCAATTTTTGGCCCAAAAATTTCTAACTTTGTAACAGGAACATAGAATATGCGAGGAGGTATTTTCCAGAAAAAATTCTTGGAATTTCTGTGACGTCACAGCTACCGAATACCTCCTCACACATTCTATGTTCCTGTTAAGATATTTCAATTTTTGGCCCAAAAATTTCTAACTTTGTAACAGGAACATAGAATATGCGAGGAGGTATTTTCCAGAAAAAATTCTTGGAATTTCTGTGACGTCACAGCTACCGAATACCTCCTCACACATTCTATGTTCCTGTTAAGATATTTCAATTTTTGGCCCAAAAATTTCTAACTTTGTAACAGGAACATAGAATATGCGAGGAGGTATTTTCCAGAAAAAATTCTTGGAATTTCTGTGACGTCACAGCTACCGAATACCTCCTCACACATTCTATGTTCCTGTTAAGATATTTCAATTTTTGGCCCAAAAATTTCTAACTTTGTAACAGGAACATAGAATATGCGAGGAGGTATTTTCCAGAAAAAATTCTTGGAATTTCTGTGACGTCACAGCTACCGAATACCTCCTCACACATTCTATGTTCCTGTTAAGAAATTTCAATTTTTGGCCCAAAAATTTCTAACTTTGTAACAGGAACATAGAATATGCGAGGAGGTATTTTCCAGAAAAAATTCTTGGAATTTCTGTGACGTCACAGCTACCGAATACCTCCTCACACATTCTATGTTCCTGTTAAGATATTTCAATTTTTGGCCCAAAAATTTCTAACTTTGTAACAGGAACATAGAATATGCGAGGAGGTATTTTCTAGAAAAAATTCTTGGAATTTCTGTGACGTCACAGCTACCGAATACCTCCTCACACATTCTATGTTCCTGTTAAGATATTTCAATTTTTGGCCCAAAAATTTCCAACTTTGTAACAGGAACATAGAATATGCGAGGAGGTATTTTCCAGAAAAAATTCTTGGAATTTCTGTGACGTCACAGCTACCGAATACCTCCTCACACATTCTATGTTCCTGTTAAGATATTTGAATTTTCGGCCGAAAAATTTCCAACTTTGTAACAGGAACATAGAATATGCGAGGAGGTATTTTTTGACTGTGACGTCATGCGAATTCCTGGAATTTCTGTGACGTCACTACTTGAAAATACCTCCTTGAATATTCTATGCTCCTGTTATAAAACTTGCAAATTTTTGCCTGACCAATGACTTTTTCTACTTACCCTTATTTTCTATATTTCCGACCCTTCCCGACCGTTTCAAGGGCTTTAATTTCGTGCAGGGATTCAGTATTTATCTAGGAAAGAGTAGAATAAATTCCAGAGCCCTGCGGCAAAAGGAAAAAAAGCTAATTTTTTAGCTCGAAAAAACGTCAAGGGGTTAGCCTTGAAATTTTTTCGGGCCCAAAAATGTACTTTAAGCTACGGTTCTGGGACTTTTCCCACGCTTTCCTGGCTATATTCTGTATATCGGAATGAATTTTCACGCCCCGGAAACATCTGGAAGTCTGGAGAACATACAAGAAGAGCCTGACGGAACAACGACCTTCTCTACTTACCCTTATTCCCTATATTTCTGACCCTTCCCAACCGTTTCAAGGGATGTAATTTCGTGCAGGGATTCAGTATTTATCTAGGAAAGAGTAGAAAAAATTCCAGGGCCCTGCGGCAAAGTTCATTTTTTGGCCCGGAAAACCGTAGCCTTGAAATGTTTTCGGTCCAAAAAATGAACTTTAAGCGACGGTTCTGGGATTATTGCCACCCTTCCCTGCGCTCTCTTTCTTCCTGGCGCGCGCTCCTCTATGCGAGACGTGCTTGTCAACGAGCTCGTAAAGCACAAGTGCCTGTTCTTCCGGAATCACCTGTACGTTCCACCGAGGACCTTTTCATCGCCACTCGCGTCACCCACCCTCTCATAAGACGAACCCATCACTTTTCCACTTGCCATTTCTCACCGCAGTGGAAACAACTACAACAGACGATCGTTGAATCAAAAACCAAAGTTGGATTCCCTTTCCAATACTTTGCCCGTCAGTACGACAAATCTAAAAATCATCGGACCTCCAATTACTAGGATCGATGATAATCCAGCAACGAACAATCCACGCACGCACACGCTCCATTGTCGTCCTTCCCCGGGGAAGGTCAACGGCCGGCCAAGGAGGCTGGCTCATTGTTTCTCCCTTTTTTAAAATAGCGGGACTAAAAAGCAGGCAGCCAATGATGGATCGTCGACATCCACATAACAGAAGTGGGGGTGGGGGTGGGTGGTAACAGGGTGGTATTGGAAAAGCGTGTGGAGCGCCGAAGGGCACATGACAGAGCCACCGAAACGCAGCTAGGCGACATGGGTTGTTGGATGGTGCATCATGAGGCACGCACGTATGAGTTTCCCCCAGAAGGTGGTGACTAGCGCTGCCTCTCTTTCTCTCCCTCTCTGCTACAACAAAACAGGCAGAGCAGGCTGCTGCCTCGACGAGTGGGAGAGTGCGGCTGACTGATATGTTTCTGTTGTCCGTCAAATGAGCAACAAATAACAGTGCATTGTTGTCTGCGGGGCGTGGTGGGGCGGGCGGGCGGGCGGAAAGCGGGGGTGGCAGGGAGGACGCAAACGAGAGTTTGAGCCTAACAATGGGCCAGCGGTCCAGGACAGAACTTTTCAGGCCCGCGGAAACAATGCCAAGAGACGGGCGACAGGCGGTTTAATTAAACGCATCGTCAGCTCTGTATGGCAACACTGGCTAGCATACGGGACCACACGTGGCACGACGCATCTCTACGCGTTCTCTCTCGCGCGCAAGAAAGCTTCGCTCTCTCTCACTCTCTCTCTCGCTGTTTCCCTCCTCCCTCGCGGTGTTCATCTCGCCGTACCGCGCCGCAAGCGTGCTCTCTCGAGCAGTGGCGTGTGCGGAGGAGTACACGCCGAGAGCAGCCCCTGCGCGGCCCCGTAGACACCCCAGAGCGTACCCGGCAAGCCAACCCCCCCATACACACGCACGCGCCAGCCACATTTTATGTATTTACCAGTGCCAGTGGCCTCTTCACTCACACGAGAGAGAGCGAGTGTGTCGCTTTCTCCTTTTCTCCTTTTCCCTCTCTTTCTCTCTCTCTCTGTCCCTCTTTGGTACGCGTACTCGACGAGGGAGAATTGAAAGGGTACGCGTGCTCGGCTGTGTGGCCCTCGTACGTGCGAAGCATCACGCAGATAAGTAAAACGGACGAAGGCAGAGCCCGCTTGTTTCGAACAAAGCGGAGCCCGTAAAGCATTTGGATAAATAGAGATATGGCTGTGCTTTCCCCGCGCCATTGTGGTGAACGCAGCCTGCTCTTCCTGCCCGCCGCCACCGCCGCCGCCACCCTCTCGTCGATTCGACCGTACTACCACCGATATCCTGTGTCCGCAGCGATAAACAATTTTTTCGCTTTCCTCCCTTTTGTTCGGACGGCCTTGCTTCCTCTTTTTGCCCGGCAACATATTCTCCTCTCTCTTTGTTCCCCACAGGTATATAAATGTGTGTGTGTGTGTGTATATGTATAATAGCTACAAGTTTTCGCGCTCGCAACGCCGCCAAGCAAGTGCGCGGCGCGATCCTTTGAGCCCGCTCGATAGACTGCAACGAATAAATTAATGGCTGATATCTAAGCCATGCGCGCTCTACGTACGCCTGGCAGAACGGAGAACTATGGAAAAATGGATGAGCACACCGGCCGGATGAATAAACAGAGGAAATAAACTATAGGCGCTCGAGCGGATGTGTTTGCCCGGTGCGGCCGCTAAAAATACAGCTGGACGCGCGTGTCCACCGGCGAAATGCCAGTACCGAACGGCCAATTAAACCCAGCATTTTTCACTGGAAATATTGTTTGGCTAATTCCATGTGTAATGAAGAAAAGCCAATGTTGGGAAGTTTTAATGTTATTTAATATTAAGATAGAAGGAGGAAATAGTAATGTTGGTAGTTGAAGTAGCAATGTTATAATAAAGCGATGCGGGGCTGTTTGTTCTGCTATAATTAATTTGCACAATTCCACATAAGTGGCGATACAGTTAACAAGAACGGTGTTTGCAGCGGTGACGCGTATCGCCACTCTATCAGGAATATGGGCGCGTTAGTTCCTAGTGGTTTGTTTTATCCTTGCCGGTCTGTGTGTATGTGTGTGTGCCCGTAACAAATATCGCGGCTTGTACCTCTCCTATCAGCCTCTATTTAGTCGAGGTCCTGTTGCTGCTTCCACTCTCCTATCCCTATAAGCATCTCCCCTCACTACAAAGAATCCTATCAAATACACTGCGGACTTTTGTCGCGCTGAAAAATTATTCACTCACACTGCAAACAAGATAATACTTTTTCCACGCACAACTAATGCAAATGCACTACACCGCGTCATTTTAAAATCCACGCAAACGTAAAATATATTTTTGAAATAGTCAGTACTCCGAATTTTCATGATCCAAATTCCTCAGAGTTACTCGTAGACTGTCGGACACTACAAAAGGGAAACCGTACCCGGAAACCGAGGGAAAAAAAGGGTCGGGGTTCGGCCTAGGTATTTCGTGGGACAAAAAGTCGTACGAGGGGATCTACTAAAATTATCATTGGAACATGAAGTCCGATCGGGAAAACCATTTCGGCCGGAGGACGTAGCGAGCACTGCCTGCCAACGAGTACAAACACAGGTAGCCGGGGCGAACTGGGCTGAATGCCGCGGAAGCACCAGTCGGTCAGAAGGGCGATAAAAAATTCGTCGGCGTGTAAACAGGGCCGAGGCGGACGATCGAAGATTCCCGCGGCGGAAAACCGTCTGTCCTCGAGAATGCCGCATCAACAAACCCCAAAATTCTCCTACAGACATCCACAAAATTATTCCACTATCACCAATTAAATACCAATTAATTTCAAATCTACGATGGATCAATGAAACATCAGCGGCTTAAATAAGAGCAAGTCTGCGCTGCCGGCACTAATTCAGTGGAATTGAGGGGCTGATCGGGCGAGCATGCTCCATCACTGAATACTTGGAGCAGCACAAAGCATTCGGGTCAACCCCTTGCACACAGGAAACTCGATGTTGAATCCGGCGAAGCTTGTCTACCAAAAATACATACCGCGCTTGTGTTTTCAATAAAGGGTCAAAAAGTGCAGCAATGCATTTCTGGCTCACCGTGTACACACGCAAATATACAGACACGTATGTACGTACGTACACACATGTTTGTAGGTATGCTGTGGGAGTGGGCAGAGCAGCAGCAGCAGGCTTGGATGCCTGCAGCGGCGCAGTTTCCGCAGCTTTTATGCGTGGCCACTGACCGGCAGTAAACGAAGTAGCCCGCCAGCAGCGGCGATGTTCCGCGAGCCTGGGAAAAAATACATACCCACACACAAAGCAAGACAGAAGCCGTCCGTTCGTCCAAGAGGCAGAGCGAGAGAGAGAAAGAGGGCTGGTCGAAAAAGTGTGGAACAAAGGCAAAAAGGCGAGAACAGGCAGCGATGAAAAAAGCGGGCATACCGAGCGGAGGAACTCGACAGGGAAAAGCGAGAGAAGAGAGTCCGTCCGCGCCCATCTTTCGAAGGCATCCTGTCTTTTTGCCCGCACCTCCCCACGCACGCACACGTTCGAGCTTCGCTCTGTTTTCCTCGGGTGGCGAACCTGCAAAAATCCCTGCGCAGCCACGAAATTTATTCGTCTGCAGAGCCCCTTAAATCACGTGCTTCCCCCCCGCGCGCGCCCCACTGTCGGCCAGTTTCGAGGGTGGTATGTTCTTGGGCCTCTTCCATCGCTCTAGTCTGAGTTAGACGTGCCAGTGTGTCTCCCTTCAGTCTGCCTCTATCTTTGGAGGACGTTGCACGGTGCAAAGACCTCTCGCTCGGTCCTCGTACGATTTTTCCTTGCCGCAGGCTCCTTGCCTTGCGGCAGCCAGCACTGCCAGAACAGGGCAGAGAAGGAGCCGCCCAGGGTGTCCCCGCTTCGAGAGAGAGGAGAGAAGAGAGGAGCACGGTGCATATTTTAGTTTCAAAGCCCGGTCTTGGCGCGCATTGACAATTTGCAACGGCGGTATGTAAATGCAGCGTCACGTACGAGCGCGCAGTACCGCCGGCCGTTCCCCTTCTGCCGAAGAATACCGCTCTCTGACACGGCGGCGCTTGCCGAGGCCTCGAATAGAGAAAGGGAGAAGAAGAAAGAGGAGGATAAAGGGTAGGGAGGAATGGCCGGAAGAGGGAGAGAGAGGAGGGAGGCGAGAAAGTTTTGTCGGGGGCCGATCGCTCGGAAAAATGCATCCTGGGAAGCGTCCTCTCCGAATATACACGCTCCATCGGGCCCACCACCCCCGCACTTCCTCACAGCCACCGCCGTCGCCGTCGACGTCGCTGCCACCTCTCACACACGATCGGCAGCCGCATCCGACAGATCTCTCTCTCTCTCTCGCTTTCTCTCGACTGACGTTCCTCTCTGCCACGTAGTATGCGCGCCTCACTCGACCTTATCCATCCAGGCTCACTTTCACGCACGACTCCCTGCTCCTGTCATGCCGGAAAAAGGCAACCTCCTTGCGCCAAGGAACTTACCTCGCCCCATGGATATTCATAGCCGCACAATGTACTCGAACTTACCCTGCTTGGGGGCTCACTCTCTCGCGCGCGCGGCTCGGAAAAAGTTGGAGGGTCGAAGTCTTTCAGAGCGGCGACTATGCCCGATGGCTTCATCGGAGGAACAATCGTGGCCAATGGAAGGCTTGTGAGAAATTTTCTGAAAGCTTTCGCTCCTACTTTCTCAACGGATACAGCATCGAAAGGCGAGTCCGAGTGAACCGGCAACTTGTGCTAAATGTCGCAAATTATCAGCGATATCAAGGACCGAGGGAGGAGAGATCCTCGGCTGCGAGAGAACTCGATGAGAGTGGAATTGAAGCTTTGCGTCGGACACTTTTGCTGAAGGGGACCGGTCGAACGGCAGAGAGGAGTCTCAGCTCGTATTGAAAGCCGAAGCCGAGGAGGATCGATGGCTTCGGAGGCGTCCGCCCAAAGCGTAGAGCAGCTCGTCCGAGCATTAAGTAAATCATCAGGAAAGTCCGAGGGGAAGAGTCCGGCAAAGTGTGCGATGCATTTCGAGTGAATAAGGAGCTTCGCCGAAGGAAAGTCAAGTAGGGTACATGTGCTGCTCGCGAGGAACCCGATGCCAGAAAAGGGTAGCACGCCATGTCTGGGGAACGAAGACAAGTGGCAATGAATGCCGATACTAAAATTCCATTAGAGTCTGATCGACTTTGCACCGCCCTTTAAAGTAGCACGTAATTCACCAAGCTTGGGAATAACATCGACCGTGTATTTACAAGTCCGCGATATATTGCAAATTTATTCATACAAGACTGTTATTTAAACGCATTACAATTTTTATTAAATCCTGTTACGATTAATTTATTTATAAATCTCTTAGTTCAGGCAACAAGGCGCAGATCGAATTTATACTTGGTGCAGGAAAGTACTAACGTTGGAAGGAGTGTCAGAGGTCTCTATCCCGAAAAATATCACTCCTCTGTTTTTCCAGCAAGTACCATCAGCGGCCCTCGTTGCGATACTTTGGCTCGGGCGCGGCGTCTACACCCCTTGCCTTTTAGCCGACACGTCGGATGCACGATTTGCCGCTGGATATCGATGCACATCGAACCCTTCGTTCGCCTCCTTCCGCCCTCCCTGCCATTCTTCCGCTCATCGAAACACTCGTTCCTCCTCTCCTCGCTCATAGACCGCCTCGAACCCTTAACACCGCTGCTCTTGGTTCGCCAGAGCCGCCCTTCTCCTCACCGAGAGAGGGGGCTGAGTTCTCATCGTGTCCCAAGTACGGAAGTTCGGAACAATGTTTCACCGCCGGGTGTTTGGAATCACGGCTCCCACGGACGTGGCTGTAAGTGCGACACGGCTGCTTCGCCCTCGACGAGAGCGAGCTTCCCTCCCAGTTTACGTACAACCACGCTCAAGAGATGATATCACTTGCTAGTTATTTGCGCGTCGTCGTTCCTCGCCTCCGATCATACACACCGACTACCACACAATCAACAGTGTTACACGTGTATCTTTTACTCGTCGTCGTCGTCGACGACGTCTCGATCTTGCCCTTCGGCTACGCTTAACACTGGTCTAGTGTTCGTCGTCTCGCATTCGGTACCCCATTAAAATTCGACGTCATCGCTTTTCCCCGACGCAGGCCCGCCCCGCCCCCGGCAAAGAGAGTACTGCGCGGCTCTACTAACGCAATTGCCGATACGTCGAGAGCTTCGAGTCTGCATTAAAACCGAACGTTTTCAAGAGGACCCTCCATCCTCTTTTTATCTACCTTTCTCGTACTCCCTCATTTTTCCTCTCTCTCTCCCTCTGCCCCCCCAATTCTCGATTACCTCGAACAAATAAATCCCAGTTGCTAGAGAAAGAGAAAAAGAGAGAAAGAGAACGTCCGCGGAAATTCCTTCTAACCGCGTTTGGCCTTCGCCTCTTTCTCTGTCTTAGTTTAATTAAATCCTACGTTATAATTTGAATTTTTCCAGCCTCCTTCTGGCCAGCGCGGCGTCGGCGTCGCCGCCGCTGCCGGAACCGTCCGGGGAATTAGTGGAAAGTTAACGGCCACTAATGCCCACGTAATTAAAAACTTCTGGAGCGAAAGCCGCGCTCTGAGAGAGAGTGTGAGAGAGTGAGAGAGTCGATACCAAATTCGGACAGTGTTGACTGGTGCGCCGTTGGTAAAAGTGAGAGAGGGGGAGAAATATTGAGAGAGGGAGAGAGAGAGGGTGCGTCGAACTCGGTAGAATTCCGGTGTACCGGCGCGCGTACTTCAACTGCTAACTGCGTGTATACCTCGAGGGTGCAGTCGTCCGTAATCTTCACTGTATATCATGAATATTCAGCAAGTAGTATACATTTTAAACGACTCGTCGTGGCCTGCCTGCAAAAATATACCAACTTCTCTCGCCAGTTCTCCACCAGGGAAAAAGCAGTGCCATTCATCGCGGAGTCGCGAGATTGATCGTCGCTTGTGTTTATTAATTTCCTTGAGTGAGCTTGTATAATACATTCGTGCCGGTGATTTTTACACAGTCTCGACGTCTAATTTCACTTCCAAAACCGTCTATTCATACATGCTTCGAGTGAATATTTCTTTCCCTAATTCGAATCTTTCAGAAAATATTAAATCTAGCAATTAATAAAAAAATAGACAAGTGTGAAAATGTCCTCTATAAAACTATAAAACCTATCATCCCTCCAACGAAGATATCCACTCTCATTTAACCCTCCCACACATCAAAACCATGCCACAGTTATTAAAAAAAAGTGCGTGCGACCCGCTTTATAATTGCATGGATTTTTGCAAATCATTTGAAGGGAATATTCGTAAACAGGAGCGTGGAGAGGGAGAGCGGGCGGTGAAGTCGGCAGAGAATCGAGGAGAGAACATGCACCAGATACGTGTCCATAAATATGCAGGACGTGTGTAATTCTCGAGGAGCGAGGGAGGGAAAGGAGGAGGAGGAGGAGGAGGTGGTTAAATGATGGGAGGGGAGGGTGATCGCGGTATGCACGGCATATATCGCTCTGTGTTCCTCGAGCGAAGTGTCCTGCAAGCGTCGCGCCGCCCCCCGCCGGGCCCTGACACCCTGTCGAGGGAAACGGTGCTTCGTGATTTACGGGAGCGTACGTGACTTCCTGTTGATGCGATCCGTTCTTCTCGATAGCATCCCTCTAGCAAGGATCGACTGTGCTCGCCGCTGGCAGCAGCCTATAGGCCACTAGAAACCGGTGCGTACCTCGACGCCCAACCACCTTCACTCCTTCCTTCTCCCTCTCTCCTCGAGGACAAAGTGGCCTGCGGGCGCCGGGACGCCGAGCGCTCGCAAATAACACGATATAATCGCAGGAAGTGGCCCGCTTGCCTTTACACGCTCCGTGTACCGGCGACCCGCACCGCTCCGTCCGGTCATTTCGTGCCTTGCTGAAATACAATATTCCCCTCCCATACACAGAGACACGCACACGCGCAAGCACGCACAAACGTTGGAGCACGATACGCAAATTAGTCGGTGCTCGTATCTTAATTATATTGCCACGCCTCCCCACCGGGATATTGCCGCCACGAACCCCCTCGCCGTTGTCCTCTGTTATTCGTCAAGCGCGCAATTGTACCTGCCGCATCATTATTTCGAGATTAATAACCCTGGTAATAAACTCGCGTGGAATCCATTTGGAAATGCAAGAAATGCGAATTAGCTGCGATTGGCGCGGCGATGGATCGACGTGGGAACTCTCTCGATAGAGAGAGGCGAGAGAAACGAATAACGCTGCCAGTTAGATTGGGTATTAGCGTCGATGTATTAGCGAATGATCGCTTTAGTAACAAAACGTGGTAGTTCTCCGCGAGGGAAGCAGAGCACATCGGGTAATCTTGTGTGCACCGGCTCCCTAGTTGATTTCCACTCGTAGCGGGAATACGAAATTATATCGGGAGCGGACTGTTGGCGCGTGAAATTAATTCGAGTGTCAGAAAAAGCCGCTGAAATTCCAGCGGCGGGTGGATTTGGAAGCGGGCGGGCGCGAGTGTTGGTTGAGAGTTGGTGAGAGGAATTGGAGGGATGGGTGGGTGGTTGGGAGAGTTTCGGGGGTTGATGCCGCTTGAATAAGCATGCTTTCAGTGCTCTCTCGGCTGCAAGCAAGCCCCGGCGAGATTTCTTATTTTAATTTCAATCTCCAGACACATCCGAATGGAGCTTTAACGCCGCTTGTCTCGCTCCTCGCCGGCGCCTGCCTGCCTGCCTGCCCGTTCTCGCGTTACGGCATCGTAAATTTGTTGCGTCACCTGTTAACGACTGTCCGTGAATCACGGGAACACCTTGTTACGCCGGCTAATGAAAATATACCAGGCATTACAGCACCTTGAGATTTACAGTCCGCCTTTATCATATCGCCTAAGCTAATTAGTAAGTTAATTAAACTGGCTCCTGAACTTGGAGCTGTTCGCTGTTGTGTGTGTGACTTCTTTATAGTGCTGTGTTAGTTATTGATAAATCGTAGTTAGGGCCGGCTTGATTAGTTACTTGTTTACCAATCGGTCAAAACGTTACTTATTGTTTATTGGTTGAAATTCATCGAGGAAAGGGTATTAAAGGATCATGCTAATCTGCAGACTACCTCTGTGAATGTGAAATGAGCCGGAAAGAGTATCCATTCGCATGGATGGACGTGTGCCATGGAACGCAGCCATGAGCATCGACGCCTCGTCGATTAACACGCACGGCTAATTAATATCACTGCCAGCACTATCGATTCGAGCTAGTGAGCGGCACCTAGTCCGCTCGACACTGGAACCAGAAGGTCGTAAGCTACACTACTCGATGCGATCTGCCCTCCAGAATCATTCACTTCCGCAATACAAAGTGTTAGCTCCGTAGCCACCGAAATGTTCCTGCCGAAGACAATGACGATTTCCTCGCCTCCCAAATCTTTGACGAACGCTTGATGAATCGATTGTTTGAGTCTCAAAACGGATAGAAAATATGAAACCAGTGGCAGAAATGCCGGAATTGCATCGAAAACACATGGAAAGGCCATCCTGAGTAATGAATTTTATCTAATTCTGACAGTTTTCCCCATGTTTTTCATACTTCCCGACCTTTCCCGGGGCTGAAACTTGGTGGGGAATGTTTTTTTGCATCGAGGAAGAAGTAGTAAAAATTCCAGAGCCCTGGCTCAAAATTCATTTTTTCGCAAATTTTTTAAGGCATACCCCTTCAAAAATTTTCGATTTTTCGAAGGTTCTGGGACCGGGACGAACGCTTGATTTTTCGATTGCTCGTGTCTCAAAACGGATAAAAAACATAAATGTTGTGGGGGAAATGCCGGAATTCTACCTAAAACAGGTAGAAAACCGATCTGGAATATTTCATTTCGATGGTTTTCCTCATGTTTTTTTATCTTCCCGACCTTTCCCGGGGCTGAAACTTGGTGGGAAATGTTTTTTTGCATCGAGGAAGAAGTGGTAAAAATTCCAGAGCCCTAGCTGAAAATTCATTTTTTCGCAAATTTTTTAAGGCATACCCCTTCAAAAATTTTCGATTTTTCGAAGGTTCTGGGACCGGGACGAACGCTTGATTTTTCGATTGCTCGTGTCTCAAAACGGATAAAAAACATAAATGTTGTGGGGGAAATGCCGGAATTCTACCTAAAACAGGTAGAAAACCGATCTGGAATATTTCATTTCGATGGTTTTCCTCATGTTTTTTTATCTTCCCGACCTTTCCCGGGGCTGAAACTTGGTGGGAAATGTTTTTTTGCATCGAGGAAGAAGTGGTAAAAATTCCAGAGCCCTAGCTCAAAATTCATTTTTTCGCAAATTTTTTAAGGCATACCCCTTCAAAAATTTTCGATTTTTCGAAGGTTCTGGGACCGGGACGAACGCTTGATTTTTCGATTGCTCGTGTCTTAAAACGGATAAAAAACATCAATGTTGTGGGGGAAATGCCGGAATTCGACCTAAAACAGGTGGAAAACCGATCCTGAATAATGAATTTCGTTTAAGTCTGACGGTTTTACCCATATTTTCGATAGTTCCCGACATTTTCTGGGGCTGAAATTTGGTGGGGCATGTTTTCTCGTATAAAGGAAGAAGTGATAAATTCCTTTGAGCTGTAGTCAACAATGGTGAGATATAGATAAGAAAAGCTAGTTCACAAGCTTACTTTCATCGCAGACAAATGCTGTGTGTGACCGATAGATTGTAGCACGTTTACAGAAAGCCTTGTATTCCTTTCCTTTTATCGAGACGATACTCGAGGAATCCGAGTGAAAGCGGACAGTGGTGCTTTTTCCCTGGAATCTCGATGCCGATGCTCTCGCTGTCCCGGCGCTTCTCCCAAGAGAGATGAAGCGCAAGCTTCCCGAGCGTCCGATTTATCCGGGCGAGGTCAGAATTTCCACGACTCCTCGATAATTGAATTAAAAGCTTGGCCTTCTGGGAACGCTGCCGGGAAACTTTACCTGAACGATATCTTGCCGACTCCGATTCCTCGAAGGGTCTCAATTTGCCTGTGCTGACCGCCCCGCATACCTTCAATCCAATCGACACCAGACTCTATGCCATTCCGAGAACTCTCAACGACACCTTATCACGATTCTCTCATAACAATACCATTGCAAAGATTTTATTTTGACATTAAACATTCAACAGATTCGAGGAACAACATTAAAGGGAAGTGTTTAAAATGTCAAGGTGGATGTCTTGTCTTTATCGGGAATCCTTCCGACTTTCTACCGCGAGGACAAAAAAACGCCTGGTTACTGATCCGCTTATCACCAAGCGATACCGTCGTTAATCTCGGCGTGCGACGTCCCGTCGAAATTAAGGAGCGCCGCGCGGCAAGATTAATAGTGGAAAATGATCGGGCAGTCATGCACGGCCTTCGATTCTACCGAGCGATCGATCTACGTCTATCTAGTGGGTAGCAGTCGGTTGAAATAATAGAGTGGAATGCAGGGTGTATCAGTGAACAATTAGTATGGAACATTGGTGGCTGGTGGCAGGTTCATCGATTGAATTTCCATAACACTCGGCGCACCAGTGGCCGAGGGAAAAGCCGATTGGGCCACTGGGACATCAGATATCAGGAAACTTAGTGAGCTTATCGAACCAACCAAACATTGGCTATTCACCATTTTTACTACTCTCATTCTCTCCTCTTTCCACCGCCAATAAACATATCCTATATTCCGGGAAATCATTCGCTTCGAATCTAATACGAGAATTATCTCGAATAATTCGTCGGAGGCATCAATATCAGGGGGCGGAAGCGTAGGACTGGTAATGCTCGCTTATTTTCTGTAAGCGGAATGAGGTGATGGCTCGGAATTGCGCATCGGGCAGTTTCCAGAAGCGATAACGACGCGTCAGGCGAGTGAATGGAGAGGCGTGCGAAAGGGAAGAGATGGAAGAGGTCGATGTCTCTGTCGGATCTAGGATGGCAAGCTGGTGCATGTCGGCGGCGCGTGTTCTAGGTGCGAGAGCGGACACGTGTCCCCAATGCGCCCTGTATGCCAGGGATAAGCGCTCGATCGGAAAACAGACGTCCCGATAATCGGCGTTCCGGCGAGGCGCGCACGTTTTACTGCGAGCGGACAAGCGCGAGCAGTCCGACCAAACGATATTGTCATCGGATCGATCCCGCCCGAACAACCACTCCCGACCCGCCTCCCCTCCGCCAATCGCCTGTACTTATTTACCTTGGCCTTTTTTTCCGCCAACTTTCTCCATTCTCATCGGCTAAAACCAAACCCACAGAAGGGTACATTGCCTCCAGGGAGAAAAAAGGGGGGGAGAATTCTAGAATTCAGTGGGGGCGCAGGTTCAAATGAAGAGTGGTAGTAAGTAGAATCCGATTAAATGCGCATCTAGGTAAATGAAGATGGGTAAAGCTCCTCTGGGTCGAAGAGCATTGGCGAGTGGGAGAGAGAGAGCAAGATCCTGAGCATTCATCTTCATCGATAGATTCGCGGGAGGATGAAAGCCGGCAGCAGCAAGGATGGAAGGGGAGGGTTGGGAGTGAGTAGTGGTCGGTTGCTCGAATCCAGGTTGGCCTGGACTGGAGCAGGGTCTCGAACCAGGGAGCCCGAAGGACTGCTTCTCCTCTTGCTCGCCCCAAGGGATGGATCGGCGTCCGGCGAATGAACAGGCGGCAAAAAATGTGATCGCAATTTTGCCCCTTTTGTGCGGACGCTATGGCTCAGAGAAGCTGAGATAAAGAGGCAGCCTTCTCGAGCATCCCAAGCCCCCCGCCGACTGACAGTCAACCGGGCGGGGGATGCTCGTTTTCGCGCGAGGCTCTCGCGACCCAATTAGAGAGAAATTAATCACTGTATTGTCTGGGAGAATCGGCGAACGGAGGCAGCGTTTCCGGGCCATCGGCCAGAGCCGCT
This sequence comes from Ectemnius continuus, assembly GCA_910591665.1. Taxonomy (NCBI): domain Eukaryota; kingdom Metazoa; phylum Arthropoda; class Insecta; order Hymenoptera; family Crabronidae; genus Ectemnius; species Ectemnius continuus. Next base: position 2,992,413 of record OU342866.1, read on the forward strand.
CGAACCCTCGGAAAGAACGACGACCGAGCCACCATCCCACCCAGCCCGGCCACCCTGTCTGCTAGCGTTTCATTCAACAAGCTCTCCGGAAGCTACAAGCGGCTGACTTTTCAGCAGATGCTCGGCTCTCAGCGTTCATTAAAAAAAATCCCTTGGGAAATATGCCGCTATATTTCCATGCGTTCCCGCTCCACCTTCCCACCCTCCCTCTCGTCTTATGAGAGAGCTTGGCGACAAGCCATGGGATTCCTTTAATTCGCTCGGGCACATTTTTCTCTGCACCGTAAATGGATCCCTTGAATCGAGCAGAAGGACGCGCGAGCGCCCGCGCGTCTACGCTAAGAGGTTTCCTTCGGCGAGAGAGATACGCGCGACTATAGTCGTCGAGAGCGCAGTAAGGTATGCTCGATGTTATATATCGTGCCGGGCCGATTGCCGTGATTCCAACGTGCGGCCGAGCCGATTGCGCGGAACTTTTCGCATTAATAATACGATCGCGCACCCGGAATGCTAAATCACGCTTCTGCGACCGCAGCTATTGGAGATGCCCGGCGTGCCGGCGTTCTCCCAATCGGCGGATGTAGCGCTGCTGGCTGGCTCGCTGGCTCAAGCGGTGGTCGCGCAGCACTGCTTTTTCCTCGAGGAATCCTCTTCTTTCTGGGAAAGTTTATCGCGAAATCGATTCCACGAGAGTAGAAGAAAAAGCCAGTGGAAGGGTGGAAAAGAAGGCGAGAAATGATTCTGTGGATGGTCCATCCGGGCATATCCGCAAGACAGAGAGAGGAGGCGCAACCGGGCGTTCAACTAATCTAAAACTTCCGATGGGGAAAAACCGTCCTAATTACGGCATTACGTGTCCTGGGTATTTTTAGCGACAGGCTTCGCGCGCGCGCGCGCGCGTGTCCGGCCCAGCCAGCCAGACTGCGTCACGTACATTTTCGTAACGAGACCTAATTTCCGTGACGACGACCGACGTCCCCGCTCGCGGCGCTGTTAAGCAACGCTGATTAGTGCGCAGTAATCCGAATGAAAAAAAAAAAAGAAAGAAATTCGACACGCTCACCGTGCGAGGTACCTAAATCCTTTGTATATTCACGCGGCGCGCCAGGCTGAGTCACATTTTCGGGTGAAAGGCACGCGTGCATCTCACCCTGCACTCTCACTGACCCAATTCCACTTTTCCACACCCTTTTACATCGTTACATATTTTTATATGACACCAAAAAAAATCTTGCGATAATCGCAGGATAATTCTCGCACTAATTTCTTCCGGGTTTGATATTTAATTAAAAAGATGTTAAAGAAAAGAATTCGTAATAGTTCTATGCGCACTGTGAATCACAAAACAATTTGAAATCCTGCGTAGGAAGGATTACGTGTGCGCAGACGCGTAAGCTCAACTGATTTGCATCGGAAGGCAGTGAATGTGGTAGGAACGGGGGGGAATCCTGGCAGTTGCTTGGGAGGATGCGGGAAGTAGCGTAAACATGCAAACATAGTTTTTCGCAGATGCCGTAATTCGAGGAAGGAGCAGGTACGCCTGGTGGTGCTATGTTGCGCGGCGAGCGAGAGCAGCTGGCTCATAGTCTACGAGCGGAAACAGAGCGAAAACTGCCGTAAGTTTTGAGTTCGCCTTTATGGCAACCCCTAACTACCTGACCCGACAATTGATGACCCAACCTTCGCCCGGAGTTTCTCCATGACCCTCCAGATTGAGAATAACTGCGATGTTTCCCGGCAAAATCAAAAGTAACGTCCGCCAGGTAATCCACCGGCGGAAGGACTGATCGAGGCTCGCGGTGAAATGAAGAATTCAAATCAACACAACTAGCAAATACACAAATTTCTTGTATATTCAATTCTATTGACCGTCTAACTCGAACCGTTCATATTTCTTTTATTTATTCCCTCTCTCTGCGCTTCCATCCTCCCAAGTATAATGAAGGTAAACAGCTGAGATTTGATAGGGCGATGGAAAGTAGAATCGTAGCTTTCGCCGAACTAGCTAAACAACGCTGCTCGCGCCATTAACGATAGCTCGGAAAGGTTCGTTCTAAGATCGCGCATAGCGGAGCTTCGGGTTATTTGCTCAGTTGTTCCGGGAAGCGAGAGAGCTTGGTAGAAACTTGGGGAGGGCTGCGGGCGGAGTTTCCACGGCATAACATATCATAGAGGAGTTAGGGGAAAATTCATTGGGCTGATGGTTATAATGCAAGCAGTAGGCATCATGGGAAAACAATCAAGGTAATGGGAGAAACGAGATGGCAGCTCGCTATGAAAATCTGTTTTAATCACTTGTTATACCCTCCCCGTTTCATATTCATAATGAAAATAATACTGAATATTACTGTATATTTAAACAATAATTATATTAAAATATAAATCCTAATACATTCGATACTGTCATTATAAAAGCATTAAACGTTCAAAGTTCGAAGGGAGAAGCATCCTCTTAAAGGTTGAATGGGTTAGGAGTGCCGGAGACATGATAGGCCTACTCCACTGGCAGTGGAAGAGCGCTGCGCTGGTCAGACGTGAAAGGTATGCCAGTAGTTACGGTCGAGGTTCGCGGCGGCGGCGGAGGCGGCGCACTGATTTCTGATTCGTTCCACTGGCGTTACGTAGCCAGTGGAGGAGCGCGCTTGGCTTATCTCCGGCGCGCCATAAAGCCGCACTGAGGATAAAAACCGGCTGGAACACTATTTTACGATCTCTCCATCTGAATTTATCCAGCGCGAAGACATTTTATCGCCTCGCCATCGCCGGAAAGCCTTGGGCGCTTCGATGCTCGCTAGCAACACACACACACACACAGACACACACACACACATCGTTCGACCTCTCGCCTTTCGCGAGCGCTCTTTCGCCGATCAAATGGACATCGGAAAGCACTCGCACTCCCAGAATCACGACACTCTCCTCTTCCCTGCTCGCATACTTCCGCCGCCTCCTCCTCTTTATGCATCAGTGACGCGCCAACACGAATAACCAGCGCTAGATACTCTTTTAAAAAAAAAAAAGGGGGAAATCCTTCCTTTCTAAAAGCTTCCGAGAACTTAAATTCCACAGTAAAGAAATTCTTTTAATTCTGAAGCATCAGAAAATTAACTGGGTTAACTGTCTGCGTTATACAGTTTTCAGGAAATAATGAATTTCGGAAACAGTCTGACAGGGGAACCGAAACGGTTAATAATCTCAATTGGAAGGAGTGAAGTCGTCAGTGAGGAGTGATGTGCGAGAGGGAAAGCATTAAAAGCGTGACACGATTAACGGGAGCAAGCCGCAGGGGCTGTCAATAGGATCCAGTGAAACTGGACAGGTAGCTGGAACAGCTGGCGTAAACAATTAGCTAAAAGGAATATCAATGCCGGTTAATCTCTAATTCTCTAATATAGCGGTGGCCCAGTAATATCGTATATGGTGAGCCATCTCTTATGGTTTGCGAGGTTCCCCGCATGCAGGATTAACCATATATATCGAAGCTACATTCGCACACCATTACCTGATTCGCATCGGGGCGGACATTAGTCCAGCTGGGTTCAGTTATGGTGGACGATTGAACCACCGGCAAAGGCTTGCTCTGCCGTGATTCAAGGCAATTAGGTTAATAGAGTTTACGTTTCATGGAATCTTCGGTGGCGGCACATCGAGCCAACCGGGGCAAACCATGCGGAAAACAAGGGATGCAATTGTTGGGAGGGGGAGGAGGGTGGAAAAGTTTCCGCGCGGAAAGGCTAGCAATTACTTAAAAGCTTTCGATTTTCGTCGCGGCTCGCGCGCCGCCCATTGCAGTCCATGGCTCTTCCTATCCCAACAGGTGGTGTGCGACCAAGTGAAAGACCTCAGCCTCGCCTCCCCTTTCCGTAAAACAACCTGCTAGCTTGTATTAGACTTTCCGATTAACGGCGAATGATTAGATTGCCCGGTCCGAGCTTTTAAAGCGCTCGCCGAAACTAAAGTGCATCGAACTGACGCCGGAAAAAATAGGGGTGCGCACTAAGTAAAATGCTGAAATATAAGTTGGCAACAACAAGGACTAAAGAAGATAAAGTGGAGAGAGAGAGAGAGAATGTTTTATGAAGCGTGAAGGTATAAAAATGCTGAACTACCTGAGAGAGAGCAGACCTTTCCCAACGGATAGGAGGAAACCATTAACACAACGAATCTGACCCAGAATTTAACGCACCATCGAGAACAAAGGAATCCTCGGATCCACATTCTAAGAGTTCTATCGTTAACACGCGGCAAGGCTTTACCGAGCGTAACACGGCCAATTACACGTAAGATAGTGCTGGTTTAGCGAATGCATAGCAATGTAGTGGGAAAGCTGCTCGCCCTCTGAGACAGTGAATCCCATGAAAGCGAGGGGAGTTCCGAAAGAAGACTCGTACTTTCTTGCCGCTCGGTTTACTCGTCGAAGCTTTGGGCCCGCGGAGCTTTCGTACGAGCAATGTTTCGCGAACACACGCCACGCCGCGCCGCGCCGCACCGCGCCGTCGTCTCCGGCGCCTGGTGGCTCCCAAACTTTAATCAAACTTCTAAAAGACTTCCGGCGCCGCCGACGGCGGCGAGCGCACCGCGCCTCGCATTCCGAATCGCGGATCTCCGTCGAACTTCCGGTTCGAGCGTGGAATAATCCGGCCCGTCCCATCCATTGCCGATCGGAGCGCGTGGGAATATCTCTTTCCTTGGAGGGGCGCCTTCCACCCTTCTTCTCCCTTTTTCTTCGTCGGACTTACGCGCTTCCTCAACCTTCCTCTTTCCCTTTCTCTATCCTTTCCTTCTTCGCCGGAGGCAGCGATGCCACTGCTATGCCGCTGCCACTGCCGCCTTTCGGGAAATTGAATCTTGTTTCGGATCCAGCTGCATCTCCTGAGCGCGGCGCGCACCCGACGCTCTCTCACTCAGCCCGTTTATCCTTCGACCCTGCCGCCGCCGCCGCCGCCCTTTCCCCCCCCATGATAACGGAAGTGCTGGCATGCCGGAGCTGCCTCCGAGCGAAAACGTTCAACATATGTTCCAAGCACTCTGGATACTGTAAATCGCTACTTCTTTCTGTTCTACTGCTAATCTTTCGCCAACTTTCCAAAACACACTGTACGATTTATTCAACGTAAACGAACGTATTTTTCCCAATCAATTAATTAAATTCGAGAAGATCCAACGAATCCTCGGATATCGATTGGGGAACTGTCGAAATCAAGCAGCAGCAGCAGCAGCAGCAATAATATTTACTATAAGCGAACGAATCTCTCCTAACTAAAAGCCGGCGGGATTCTTCGTTTACCGTGCAAACAAGCGAGGAAAACGCGTGGCCAGCTAAAGAGCGAATGAACGTACGAACGAACGTGGAGGCGGAGATAGAACGAAGGAGGCAGAAGGGTAGAGAAGAGGGCGGCGCGGCGTGCGCGTACTAGAGGAATCAGTGGACGCTTCCTGTTGGTTTGCAGAACGCCAGCAGCATGGAAGGACAAACCGTGCCAAAGAACAAATAATCTCGAGTTAATGCGGTTCCAGCGCGGCCCACTGGCCGAGCCAAACAGGATCCGATGCGAATCCTGGCCGGATTAGAGTGGCTTTCAAACGTGAGCCTAACTGGCTGCTGCTGCTGCTGCTCCCCGCTGCTTCTGCCAGCCAGCAGCCATCCACCTAGCTAACCATCGAACCATGAACTACCATCAGCCATCACCCTCTCCCCTCTCTCTCACTCTCTCTTGACTCTCGGGATCCTCTCCTAACGTCCCCGACTCACTGCTGATGCATATTTCGAGCGAGAACCGTCTGATTAATGCCCGTTAACGGCTGACTCCGTGTACAAAGGCTACTTTGGGATTACAGATGAGCTCTGGGCTGCTCTTACTCTCTCCGGGCACGTCGTCTCATAGCGCGGAAATTTCGAGGGAAATGAAGTCAGCTGGACCAGACAGACACACGTGTACTCCCTGGCGCTTCCTCTTCTCGCTCCCCCTCTCTCTCTCTCTCTCTCTCTCTCTCTTTTCCTTCGGCTCTTTCATCTCGCGCTGATGTAACTCTCTCTTCATAAATGAGAGCCGCGGAAGGCCGCTGCAGCCGCCGCGCCGGACGTTAAATCGATTTGCCTCGGCCGCCTACCTTGGGGGAAGCATTAATTAGGAATGATTAAAGTAACGTTGCCAGGCCCCGCATTATTCCATCTGTGATAACTGCGCGCTGGTTGTAAATCGGTTTTTCTAATAATAGAAAAAAAGGGGCGAGAAAGAGAGAGAGAGAGAGAGAGAGAGAGAGGGATTCAGTGGATTATGAGGGCAAGGTCGGAATTCGATAACGAAGTATAAAGTTGGTAACTCGAGGGATTAAGTTATGACTAGTTTACATAATTAGAGGGTACTTTTGGGGGAAGTTCGCTCTCGGTCGGAGAGAGATAGAGAGAGAGAGAGCAGCGGGAGAAATCAGGGATCCTTTTTTTCCCCCGGCGTGATCACATTTACATTCTTTGCATTGAAAAAGTGTGCTATCGGAAAGTTCAGGAGCGGCGGCGAGCGGACTGCTTCTTCGTTAAACAGTGCATTCGAGCGTGAGCATAAAAGACCGATCGAACTCAGGAAGGAGTGCGCGTTGCTCGATCTTCACCAATATTTCTTGAGAACACACGCCAGCGACGATAGTCGCCTACTCTTTTAGCATCGGCAGCCGGTTCGAGTGAGGGGGGACGAGCAAGAGGGAAGAGGCGGTGGTTGCTCTTGCAGATAAAAAGGAAGGATACGCGGCGAAGATACGAAAACATTCGAAGGCCGCCGGCGACGTATCGGTGGACGACGACGTCACCAGGAAAATGTTTGCGGAGTCAACGGAATGTGTTTTCACGGTGCGTCGTTCGCCGAGGCAAGCCGCCGAAGGATCTCTCTTCGCCAGGGAGAAAGATAGAAGGCGTACTCTCGACGTGGTGGTCGAATGCGATTCCGAGTTCGAGTCCGCGGCGAACTTTCAGCTCGATGCCGCTCTCGACTTGCCACCCCTCGCCTTTTTCGTCCAAGCATCCTCTTCCTCCTCCTCCTCCTTTTCCTCGATCTGCTTTCCATAGCTCGAACTTTCATACTTCGCAGCTCGTTCCGATCTCTCGTTAGAAGGCTCGCATGAACGAAATTTCGTGCGAGCGAGGAAAAAAGTGGCAATCTTCTTACCAGCGAGATGCAGATATCTGGCGGCGGAGACGGTGGATGAAGGGAAAGGAAATGGATGGGAGAAAATGTGTACGGTTCCGGTGGAGCTGTGTGCTCGGAAGGGGCATGATTTTATCGGTCGACGAACTGGGCCGCGTCCACGGTGTCAGCGTTATTCAAAATGCAATTTGCATCGGCGCCGCAGCGCGTCCGCCCGCTCGCCCGTCTCCTCCCCCGCCTGCGGAAGTCACAAATGCAGCCTGATTAGAGCCAAGTTTTCCAGAGACGCCCACTGCACACCCGAGTCCGGCACCGAGTCCAGCGTACTACCTTCTACCTTCGCTACAGGCTCACCCAAAACCCGCGTCTGATAAACGATCGTTTCATCCCAATTTCGAGGAATAAATCAACTGAGAAGTACAAATTGGACCAAGTCGATTTTATAAAATTCATCAATCAACTAGTAAATGCAATCTTAACCAGTTGAAGTTTCATTGAAAAAATCGAAATAAATATAGGAATGTTTTTGAACGAATTAGAATAAACCACGCCTAGTTTTTTGTAATATAATTCGATTGTTTGGACGGAAGAAGTGGGCTGAACATGGTTCTTGAATGGTCCTGTACGAGGCTTGGGGGCGTGCGAGACTGAGAAAAGGGGAGAGTGAGGCGAGAGGAGAGTAGAAAAAAGGGGGATGAGACGTGGCGGCCGAGAGGGAAAAGATTTGCCTCGGCTAATTGCATGAGATATGCGATTGTTTCATGCATATTCAGCCGGGCTCCTCCAGGTGGGAATACCTGATCGGCCTTCCTTTGGGATTGCCAAGGGAAGGCGCACTCAGCCTTTCCACCTGGCTACGACGATTCTCTCTACATTCGCTTCCCCTTTCTTGCGAAAAGTCAAACCTCCATGATGTCTAGCCAAGCCCTGTCCGAACTCTCGACCTTGCGTAATCCAATCGTTCAATCTCCACCGAGTGCGCGCGCTATGCAAAGCGCTAGTTCGATATTAATTAAGTCCCTCGGCGAGCTCTGGGTGTCTGGCTATAGGTCTATTGGGAGACCAAAAGCCACCGAAACGTGATCAAGGACTCGCCCTATCTATTGCTGTTTCCCCTTACCACATACTAAAATAATGAACACTCCAACTATTCTATCACCCAGCCCAACCATTCAAATATCAACCTTAACAATAAGTAACTAAACTTCGCAATTCTAATAAAATATATCTAATGATTGAAAATAAGAATATTACCAGAATTATATTTTTTATTCGATGCCTGTTAAATGTCAGTGGCAATTAATATGATTGAACTTCGGTTTTCTGTTTCGTCAATGAAAAAGGCTGATGTTTGCGCGAGTAATAAAAGGGTGAGAAATTGGGGTGGGAAGGGAAATTCGTCGCGTCGAAATTCGGAGTGACAATCGCCGGATATGGGAGATCCGCCTTTGCCTAGAATATTTTTACTGGTATATTCGAATTGGGGAGTGGCTCGCAGAAAGGGAGAAGAGGAGATTCATAGGTGTCCATTGGAACTAATTGATAAATACCAGAATCTCATTGGGACAGCAATGCGGAGAGCGGTGGAGAGTCGGCGAGGCCAATTGAACGGCGAGCTTTGTCGAAAATCAGTAATATTCACCGGCTAATTAATACAATCTTCGATACGCCAATACGGGACAATACGCGTCAATCGGAGGAACAGACGCGTATTCGCGCGGGCGCGCGCTCGCGCTTATCCAACCCTGCTTCGTAGCAATTACCATCGGGCAAACACACCCTGCTGCTGCTACTACTCTGCCAGAGGATTTATCAATTTGTCGTATTAACATTTGCCAAAGTACTGTGCCAATTGAAAGCCCGGCAATTTATAATCCTGGATCAAGATGATATCTCGAGACCCTCAAAGAAGTAATTCGATAATAATTACTGAAGTCAGATGTAATCTCTACTCGACATTCCTCGACAAGGCTCGCTCGCTCGCTCGCTCGTCCGCCCTCCTAACGAACAAGTGGATCTTTCGAGGTAAAACTTGGCCGATTCCATAACTAAACGTGGTTATCAGGCTAATTTGATGAGCTGCAAGAACAGTCTACCAAAGAAACTTCCCTGATTGCTTACGGCCAGTTCTACCTGGCTGATGGTCCAAGACTTTTTCATCCAGGGTCGATATCTCTCTCGGCGGACTCTCTTGTTGATATAGAAACTGACCTCTCGGCAAACCGGCTTCTCTCCCCAGTGTTTGTTTGCTCTCTCGGCGTTCCCAAGAAACTTCCTCGAAATTCTACACCGATCCCTCTGACCTTTCCCACCCCCTGCGCCAGCCCCTGATATTCCACTCGGAAAAATACAAATATATTGACAACAAGATTCTTTACAATTCTACCAACTATACTTTAAATTTGACTTCATCAGTTCGACTCGAATCAAGTTTTAACCCTGATATCGCGTCGATTACGTACTCCCAACAATCTCGACTGAATAATTCGTTCAACGAAAACTGACCGGGCGGCGCCATTAATACTGAGAGCAATTTCCCGTAATACCTGGGATCTCTTTCCCATGGCCTGACAGTGGCCCGCCCGGAAATAGACGGATTGCGGGAGATAAAAATAAAATTCCGGTTTTCTCTAAATAATTTGCTGGCCTGGCTTGGACGGGGTGAGGGGAGGGGGTAGGGAATGCGTTGGCAGGTGGTGGGTCGAATACGCGCGCACGCTCCCCTGTGTGCGTATGCGCGCAGCTTCATCCAATTTTCATAGAGCAGGCTTCCATCAGTGACGTGGGATTCAGCGGAATACCATCGGGCGGATGGGTGGACGGGTGGGCGCGATGATTGATGGCAAAGAAACTGGGTTAAAGGTACATTTTTCAGTCATTTCATTCGATTCCGGTTCATACGCGCTCGCCAAGCCAGGCTGGTGCGGCGTACGCGCAAATACCGAGCGCGACCGACACTGCCTACGATATTGCCCGCTGTTTGTCCCAGTCGAATTTGTCTAACGGACATCCTGCACCACCGCCAGCCACCCCCGCACTCGGAAAATAAAGGCTATCGTATCACCGATGACTGCCAACCCACTGACTAAACAAGCAAAAAAGCTCTTAGTTAAGCGGGACAATTCGCGTTGTCTCATTTCTAACGCAAAGCTCCCATGAAATTCATCACCAGCCAAACTTCGCCCCACCTTCGATTTGTTTAATACGAACGGCATTCCTTTGGCAATCGCAATTTTCCAGCCCACCAATCGCACCGCTTGCTACATGCGCCCTCAACAAAATCCCCTGACACATAAAAAGCTCATTCGATCCATATTACAATTTTGTAACTCCATCGCAGTGGATTGCGATTGGAAAGGGAGGGGAAAGCGGCGCTTAGAGTGGAGAGTTAATGTCGTTATCCGTGTACGAATTATGGTACTGATAGGAACGATGTCACAGGGATAGATCGAAGAGAGGAGGCCAGCAAGGGAGGAGTTGACCCATCGGCAAAGCAATAGAGGGCCGAGCTTTTAGAAGGAATCTTTCTCTTGGCATCGTCAGTGAGAGAGAAAAAGTGGGAGACAGAGAGGCATGGAATTGGAAGGGAAAGGCGGAGAAGTACTTCTTTGCGCCGCCGGTTCTCTCCGATCTTAAAGCAACTGTCGGCGATGGCAGTATTGTATTTCCTAAAAGCACGTGCTACAAGGGACCGAGGGACGCAGCGGTCCACGTCGCTGGGACCACTCAGCCTGATTGAGGAAATGCAGCACACAACCTTCCCACCGAGATAAAATCGATCCAATTCCTAAAGAGCCCGAATGAAGAGAGAGAGAAAGAGAGAGAGCCCAGCTATTCTTCTCGATCCCATCATCGGATCAACATCATTTCGCAACACGCCGCTCTTCCCACGCTTGCGCGTCTATTTACCGCCAAATTGTGAGCTTCTCGATAAAGGAGTAACGCTGCCAGCCTGAATATCATCTCACTCGATGCTGCCAGACGCGAAAAAGCTTGTGAATGATCTGTTTTCAAGGGAACTTGGACCAGATCGTGCGATAGGTCAGTGACTGCGAAACTTCCAGAACACTGAGGGGGTCGAAAGTTTCAGCAGTTTGTCGCCCCAACTATTGCCGACACTTCTATTAATTTTTGTATTAAACAGAATTTAAATTGCAGTCACCCTTTTTATTTCTTTATTATGTTTATTACGTAGTTGAAAAGGTATCGATGATTAATCAAAATGAAAAATCGTAGAATGACACTAAACGGCATTGATCTTAACAAAGTTTCAACTTTGTCCTCGTGTAACGCGTATCATACAAAGTTTGCGAACTTGATAACTGCATTTAAAAATCGCTTAAAGCTTCTGTTCCTGTCGAATCTATTTTCACGAGGAACAGACCAAAGTTGAATTAATTCTCAGTCTAATAAAAATCTCCCATGATTTTATTCCAACAGGATTCCTATAAGAAGCACATGGGCGCTGGAAAACACTGCAGGACAGGTGGGAAACCACTCAAGAAATATCTCCAAATAACAGTAATTATTTGGGTGTTATTTGCGGACGAGGAGAAGAAAAAATTGGACCAACCTCCGAGCAGGATCTGCAGTAGAATCGGCAAGAGACGAAACCGGTGCATTCCCGTCATCGCAGCCGGGTGCGCGCTCGAGGCGCTCTCCGAGCGTCTAAGTAGAACCAGCGACGGTCAGCCGGCAGGATCCAGGAAAATCAAGAGGAAAACGACCAGGTTCCAAGCACGAGTCCTTCGATGACTTCGATCTCGATTCCCGTCGACCAGCGCGGCACTTTTACCAGAGGAAAATTGACTGGCGAACTTTTGGAGAACAGTTGGAAAATGTGAGAAAAAGTGGAGGAAATGAGATAGGGAAGCTTAGATATTTGGAAAAGGGAATCTTTGAAAATTCGTTGTTGGACGGGGTTGGCACCAGGCAGTTGGAAGGACAATCGAGTGTTGTTGCGCGGGCAAAGTCTCGCCTTCGACTGGCACGCGCGCGTAACCTTCTGATAAGCGCGGATGGCTGGCCGGGTGGCTGGCTGACTGGCCTACCAACCCCACTCTCCATTCTCCCCACGCGTGCCGCCTATATATCCTTTCCTGCCAGCACCTCCGCCGCATCCCTCATCCCTGCAATCCTTCACCGGCCGATTTTTCCCCCGCGATTGCCACCGGGTTACTGCTCTTCCGTCCTGTCTCAATTACACGCTCTCTTGGCAAAAAGGCTCAACCATCTGGAACCCCGTAAACCCTCACCTCCACTCTCCGATTTATTACGAATCCAATGAATGAACGACCTATAGAATCTAGAATTATAACTGTGACTTGGTATAGAGGCATTTTTATAGAAATTTATACTCCTTTAAGATTATAATTATATAAGAAAATTTCTTCTGACACTGAGCAGAAAAGTGTTGACGACTTATTAACGGAGACTTGCTGCCAGGTCAAATCGGAGCACTCGCTGTGTAATGTGATTTTCCGTTCTAGTAATACGGGGGATGCATTTCCTTCCGATCATTGCACTTTCGCGTGACAGTAACGTGCCGGCGTTACCGATAATAATCTCGCTCTTTTAATAATGCGATCGGTGAACGGATAATCAGACTTAACGCACGTTTATCGAACCTTCCTAATCAGATCAGTGGCCGGAGAAGGCTGGCGTTGTGCGCCAGCGTGCTTCTCACGTAGCCGATGTTAATCTGCCCGATGCCATGCGAAATTATCGCACAAAAGAATTAGTATCTTTTACAGGGATGGCAGAAAAATGGCCAATCGATCAGTCTTACTTCGTAACTCTTGCGCCGGAGAATATTATAAAACATTTCCCATATGTCGAATGGCACTACTTTCTTATAAAATCAAATGGACATACGTGTATCAAAAAGATGTGAAATCAAAGGAATGTGGGTCGACTTTCACCCCACGCACAGTGCAATCGCATCAAAGCAACATATGTTTCTATCGTCATTTTTTCAAAGAGATACTTTTCATTTGCGGAAAAGGTTTGTGAATTCATTGAACGCGGAAAACTTTTTTCAAACCCGTGTGTGGTTGTTCAACGAGTGAGGATCGAATTACGATAATAGGTATATCTTGCTAACGCGTTGATTATAATAGTATCTATGTAAAATAGTAATTGATGGATAAGGCGCTTATCAATGTGGCATTGCGGTAAAGTTACCCGCAGTACACCAACATTAGTGCTCTACAGTGTCCGCAATCACTACGCTATCTAGTAAGTAGTGGTTAGCACTTTACAGATTAATAGGAACGATAATTAACGAAAAGGTACATAAAGATATTAGGCTTTAAACTATAATGATAGGAGTATTTGAGAATGCTGGGAGTATTTTTATGGTGATTGTAAAGGAAATTGCATTAAAATCGATTGCTTATGAATATGTAAATTAAAATTCATCGACCATTCCATTACCGTCCATCGGTACTGCTTTTATTATAGAATTCACAGTTCTGTGACAATGTAATATTGTATATTGTAGAACATTGTAGACAGAAGTCAAATGTAAGGGTACGTTTAGACTTGCTAAAAAGAAAATTTGCTAGAGGTCGCAAGTCTAAATGCTACCTTCCATTGTAGCTTTCGTGGTAAGTAGGTCTCGTCGGTATTTCTACCGCTCTCGTCCAAACCACATAGCTCCAGTCATCACTGATAAACATAACATCACACAGTTTGCTTCTTCCTAAGAATACGAGTGGACAACACAGTGGACTTACATGCTCACACATACAAGGATTAACTTCACAATCGAGTGCTACATTCATGTTGCTTACAGAAAATAAATACTGATGGCAGAAGTAAGACTATCACAGTGTTGACATAGCTATCATCACATAGGATTTCGTTCAATCAACTATAATACATGTTCATAGTTTCTGCCATTGCTCCAAGAACAATTGCAGCAAACAAAAATACCAAGCATAACCAGTACACATTCATACATGAATAACCATTTTGAACTTCATGCTGGAACTTTGTGTTGCGTGACATCATCTTTGATCGATTGTTCGCACGTAAAATAAATGAGGCCCTTCAAGCATATTGTCAAAAAAGATTCTGCACAACCCGATCTTCAAGATAGCCTTAACGACATTGAAAACGACGCGATGATTCCCTTTAAGATCGATAAATTTCATTTATCTATTTCGCCGATGAGTTTCGCTTATTCCTTATCCGTCAAAATATCGTTGTCAGCATGACTATGCCAGATTCGAGGATAATTGGTCTAAGACTTGTTCAGTTTGATTATTCCGGGATTGAGCAACAACCGATCTGTAATGAAACAAGTTTCCACATATGTATATACTGTTCGGTGGCCTTTGGCTCTACATCTGTAATATTCTGCTGCTACTTACGTAATTATGTTAGGTAATTCTTTATACCGACATATATACTTGTGACCAAGCCCGTGGGAAGATTCTATTCGCACGAATCGTATACGTTCTGTTTGATTCCCATGATAGTCTAATGCTGCTTGATATAACTGTAAAGGATTTACAATCAAATTTCAATACATACAATATTTTGTTTATGAAACATACCTTCTCTCCCAAGAAGAACGGCACTACGCCATCGTCTTCAGCATGTAGTATAACAATGGGGCACTGAATTTTGCCGATGTGTTTGTCAGATTCAAATCGCAGGTTGTTCAGGTAGAACGGCTCGACAACCATCCAGTGGAACCACGGTAAATGTTTGAAGAACTAAACAATGCATCCCCTCAATACCAAAGTCCAATAATATATCAAAATGACAATACAATAGTAAGTACCTGTGCGAACGGATGTTCGCTGAGTTCGTCAGCAATATTATTAAATGGAGATTCAAGGAATAAACCCGCAGGCTGTATATTTTCCTCGGCTAATAATGCCAGAACGTGAGTCGAAACACTAGAACAAAGGAAACACAAAAGATATTATAAGTCTCGCTATATATTATAAATTTTCGTGATTAACGAGTGACTGAAATTCCTAGAACATACCCTGTTCCCAAGGAATGACCCCAAACATAAACAGGGGCAGTGCCATTCACAGTTTTCATTACCCATTCAAGGACGTATTTGCTATCAGAAACCACGCCTGTTTCAGAGAGCTCCGCTAATGTGCTATCCCCATAGCCTGAGCAATAATTGAAAGATTTAAACTATTTGGAATACTTCAAAAAGTAAATATTCTAACTTTTTTTCACTCACTTCTATAGTCAAAGCATATGACATGATAATCTAGGTCTTGAAATAATTTGTACAGTTCTAATCTATGGCTGCTAGCCCGATTACCACTGTTTCCATGCATATAAAGGAAAACTGGCCTGTCAGCATTTCCCAAAATAGACTCAAAATCTTTGTCTGTTGTGGGAATACTATCATTTAATAATGACTGAGGTAGTATTTGCCTAGAAATATAAGTGCTGTATTATTGAAACTGTATAATGTACTGTTAACTATTTGTATGGCTCTACATACCATAATCCTATCTTAATTCTTTCGTCTGTGTCTAAGTAAAAGTTTCTCACACCTTTTAGGCCTACTGATTCAGGCTTTGTAAAGTCCACGCTTAGAGGCCAGTGAACTGCAAGCATATACTGTTCTTACAAACCTGATACAGCACTCAACTATGTCTACTTTAATAAACATTGATCCTTACCAAAGTTTAAAAATAATATCTTTCTTTGTATTGTGTAAGAAAATCGGAATACTATTGGGAGTATCCCAAAAATTATTAGGTATGAGAGAATGGAGACTTTCATTATCCAAAGGATGAATCTGAAATAGAAGCATTCATTTGTTGATCTGCAGTTGAAGTCTCTTGGAACAAGGGAAGCTTAAAGTTTGAACCAACTCAAAATATGTTATTCATTAATTACATTCACACATCAAACACACTTGTTTTTCATGTTAATACTTCATGACATAAAGAACAAAAAAAAGGTACACAAAAAGCCACAACAGAATGTGCTTAACACACATTAGAAATAAATTCCTGAGAAGTTGTACTACTTATATAATTACATTGCTTATACATATATTAACTGGCTCTATTGATTCATGCTTGTAGCAGTGGCAAAAGAGAAAAATTACTGCCAAACAATGCATAACAAGTAAAAGACAAAGCAACCGGTAGTTTCAAAGCAATACCTTCTTAATTTCATAGTCGAGTTTGTAGATTCTGTATAGAATTATAGACTTGTTAAAATTCGAACGAATTTGCTTATGAAATGTTAGGCCGTGTGAAAGTACTTCTCTAAAAACATTTGCAGATAGATCTATAGTTCTTTTATACTGAAAAATGAAAGACTGAGTACACTGTTTTCACCTAAAATAATATTGTCTACACCTACTTTGAAATGCAGATAATTATGTGAATATTTGTAATAGGGAAAGCATTGTAATTTGTATCTGTAAGCAGATAAGGTCTACCGCAATCAAGAAGTTGCAATAAATTTCTAAGGAATGCTATGGTACTATATTTCAATCACTAAATTCTCTTACCTCATTACTTTGGATACTGCCTCTAATTACAGCAAGCAAAAGTGTGGAGGAAAGAACATAATGTAAGCACAATGTTTATGTCAAGGATGAATGTTGTGTATTATTCCTCTGTCACAATGAAAGTTCACAATTTTTCATGAGAGTGCATAGCTTTTACTACAAAAAGCACTATAAGCAAACAATAGAAATAAAATAAAGCTGGACAAGCATTTGCAAAAGCACCAAACCATGCAACTAATATATAACAACAAGGATTAGTAATCAGTAAAAGAAATTACTTAAAACTTTGTAGAAATGCTCTGAGCTTGTATTGTTGTAATTAACCATTGTATAGAAAGTGTTAACGCCATATTAAAGTACAAATATGCGATTAACACACAATATATAGAACAATTAGTGATAGTAGTACAACGCCAAAGGACCAACTTACATTCCTGTATACCAAACATCAAGTATGGTAAATGGTATCATCGCCGCTAAGAGTAGATAACTTGAATGCATGTTTGTTAGTAGCGAAATCTCCACTATGCACTTCCTCCTTCTTAAGTTATTACTCGAGTCTCAAAGTTCTTATGTCAAGTTATAATGCAATAATCAGATGCGTCTGTCTCACCACATCCATTAAAATGCAATTAGTTTTCCAGGCATACAAACCAAATCTCACAATGGAAAAAATGATGTGTCACTTTTTACCTCTGACAAAGAACTGTATATATATGCAAGAAAAAAAGATGTGTAATAAGTCTAGTCACTGTTGATACGAGTTTGTGTTTGAATCATAAATGTCAGAAAATGTTCTATGTAATAGGATCTCTAATTTGTGATGCACTATGCTTAATCAGATCATACCTTAGTCTAATCAATGTGCGAAATGAAGTTGTTGAACAAGTTACTAGTTTATGAATCAGGAGGGGCAAAAAAGGAAAGTAAACGAGCGATTGTTTTAAATGCTAAGTAATTTAAATTTAATGCAGACATCTGTTCTAAGCACAGTGCATTATTATACATACGAAACAGTATATCAGAAACTATTTAAAGATATATCTGTCAAGAACACATCAAAGAGTGCAAAGGTGTAGTAACGTAAATGAACGACTGATCGTTGAACTTCAACTGTTTCCAGTTATCTGGGCAGAAGGTCTATTAAACAGTCTGTGTGAACAAACCTTTTCTTAAAGCGTTTCTTTGGTAATAAATATACCATACTATTAGTAAACGATCAGCAGACCGTATGACCGAGGCAACGGGGAACCGCCTTTCTGTGTAATTCCACCAGATTTAATATTGCAACAGAATGCTCTCCGATTGCTAATTCAAAGAACAGGCCCTTCCTTCACTGATTCATGCAATTTTTACTAGGAATATTGAACGTTACACTTTTGTCTCGTCACGGAAATATTCCGTACCGTTAACCGCCGGACGTGGCGGTACTCACAATTAGACTAATTACACCTTCGCAATCTGTTGCTTTATATTGCCTAACAACGGCAAAGACATTTGGTACGTACAAGATCAGTACAGAGCAGTGCTTGCTGTCGCTGTGTCTAATACACAGTATATGGTCTAACAAGAATCTGCATGAGTAATATACTGAACCATAAAGCTATAGATCTGACTATAGAATTAACAGCAAGAGCACCAGTGGTGGAAAGGTGAGCTGACGTATTTGCGAAGGGATGGTAAGGACAAAGTAGCAATGTGGTGTTTTGCTGCATTTATAGTTATTCACCACGATCTTCGAATCATTTGTGAATGAGTATTACAGACTACATCGATTTTCAAAATATACTAATCCTTATCACTAAACAACAATGCTGCACTATTATAATTATTAGAGCGACCAAAAGATTCCCATTTTCCTTACACCCTAACGAAAGTTGTTGTAGAACAATATTCCTAGAAAGCAGACAAGCTTATCTTACAGCTAGGCTTGAGGAATACACTAAGAATGCTATGCAGTTATAGATACATAGGTTTACATTTTGAATGTCCGTGAGCATATATGACGTGAGCTCATCAGTATGAATAAGCATTTTCGAAATCAAGTAATTTTTCAAATTCCGCAGTCAAATGGAGAGATATACTGCGGTGTTGTCGAATCGTTATCAGAAGAAATTTAACGATAAAGTGATGACGATATATGCTTACTGACTGTTGGTGTGGTCGTTACATCGATCACTGTCTGATTGTAGCGACGCCGTGTAAGCCGGTACAAACCGGGTAGCTAAGTTCAACAATCATTCTGTCCGAACTATCGTTGTTTGTAGCAAAGGATACTACGATCAATTGGAGAAAAACAAGAAGGTGCTTAAAGCACAGCTAAGAACAATCATTTCAACGAGTCCTTTGGAATAAGAACACGTTTCGTGTAGTGCAAGGTGATAACTCCTCGTGCCAACTTTAACCTCTTCGCATGTTATTAAACAAAGAACCGAAGCATTCGATTTACTATCCACGCTTTTGTATTTCACAGATGAGTCGGAAGGAAGCTCTATCACAATTTATTCAACAAATACACGGACGTCCTGTAGTTGTGAAATTAAATAGTGGCGTTGATTACAGAGGTGATTGAAAATCGCTTACAGTGATGACTGTGTTCGTTCTTAATTGGAATTGACTGATTATTCGGTTTGCTTCAGGTGTACTGGCGTGTTTAGATGGATACATGAATATCGCTCTTGAACAAACGGAAGAGTACGTGAATGGCCAGTTGAAGGACAAATACGGCGATGCATTTATTCGTGGGAATAATGTACTGTATATCAGTACTCAAAAGCGTAGAACTTAAGATTAAAATAAACGCCTGTTTATATTAAAGTGTTTATTTTTCATATGTTTTCCATGTCTTTAAACAGTATAACAATACTTCCTAATTACTAAATTACAGAGGAATTAAACCATTATTGATTTAATCCTCATTCTCATTAATTATATTCTCTTTCGCATTGGCAGTAGAATCATTTGCTTCTTGTTCTTTAGTAGTATTAACATTAACATTTTCTTGCAATGCTTCTACCGTTCCAGCTTCATCCAATTTCTTTCTTTTGGCCTCTTCCTCCCTCTGTTTCAATCTGGCCATCTTCCTCTCAAGCGCTTGCTGCCTATTCCTCTCAATACGTGCCTTCACCTCCTCACTCAACTGAGATGGAGGCTTGCTCTCTTTAACAGGTTGGCTACTCTGACTGGGATGATGCTGTAATAGCTGGTTAAATGCGTTTTCACTGGCAGAATTGTTGAGAGTTCTTTGCTGTGCAGCAGCCTGCTTTTGCTTTTCTATTTGTTCTGTTATGAGCATATCAAACTCATCTATTGGTGCAGTATCTTCCTCCTTCTCTTCCTCATCAATAATCTCTCTGGAAATTGCATCATCATCTGGACCAACCATGTCCATCCTATATTTTTTTATGAACACTTGGAGATCTTTCTTGGAGCCCAGTACCTCCAGTCGTCCAAGAAAGTCATCATAGTCCAACTTAGGAAATAATCTGTGGGCCCAGTGCTCGATTCTCTTCATGATTCTGTCTAAGTCTGCATGTTCGTGTCCCTTGCCATGGAACTTGAAGCCCTCAAAATACTTCTCTATCGTATGAATACCTTTCGGACCTTTTAATCGTTCTGTGTTCAACTTGGGCTGTGGATTTCTGACAATATGCCTCTTGGATGATGCAGGATCAATTCTTCTACCCTTGAGCTCCACAGCTTCATCATCCTCATTCCCATCTTCATTATCAGCATCACTAGCATTGCCCAGCTCATTTTCGGAATCCCGATTCTCGTATTCCGCTACGATGTCGGTATCATCCTCATGAAGTGAAGTATCAGAGAGAGCAGACATGATCAACAAGTAGCAGGCATCACCCGCCCGATATTGATAACAGTAGGAAATATTTATATGTTCAAAAACGAGTCCCTTTTCTTCGATCGACTTATGTTCTTTTAGAACGTGCGCTTGTAACAGTAATCGAAAACTGTACGTCCTCGTGCTCGGGTTAGGTTTGGCAAGGAACGTCTGATTCTTTGTTTATAATTGCCTTAAAAGTCGCCGTCGTCCTGGGAGTCCGTGGACTCCGCCTTCTCCATGTACTTGTCGAATTCACCGGTCGATTTGTTTATTCTTTGCAAGAATGAGACGAGCAGCTTCTGGTTGAGTTTGTCGGTTTGACTGAGCTCCCAAACAACGGGTTGACTGTTCGCATTTGGAGGGCGTTCTGGCGGATCCTTGCTAATCGTGTTACTCTTCTTTTCAATCGGTGTGCCCGGCATTCTGTTTTCCGCTTCTCAAAAAGCGTTCTGGCGACTTTGAACTTTCAACTCTCGAAACAACTGGCTTCGATATTCCGTGCACGAGTGTAGTACTTCGTTACTATGATTTACCAACACCAATGAGTGCGGACACACACACCATCATAACTGCGGCCTGCGCATGAACAGCAGGTTGCCGGCAACTTTTCGATAGCGATCTAGCATACAGTAATGAAAACTGCGCGTTTTACTGCAGCGAGAGATCACGAGATGGGCGTTGTAGGGATATTTCAAGAATCGCGCGATGTAAGCAACATGTTTTCCTTGTGCAAAAATAATATAGTAGGAACAATTGTCCGCGTAAAGATTATTCATGCTTATTGAAAACATTCATCCTCTTGACGTAATGTACCTACCGACTACTCTGTGCCATTTCCTTTCGAAAACAAAGACCGAGCTGCCGAAACCGATGCGTCACGGACCACCGCAAAAACTGCGAGCAAGGAGGACATGTGCGGGTCAGGCCAGACCTACGGTAATATTAAGTACAACGCGATGTAGCTTCGTATTAACTATCCACAGTTGTCGTCCCCTACTTGTATAATTACTTTAATGAAAATGTATGCGGCCACCGGTTTGGGGAATCAATCGACGCGCTCACAGTACTGGTTTCTGACGTAAATAAGAGGCTGATCTCTGGACCACTCGAGGCCAGAGTGATCCGATGTGATAAGCAGTAGGTGGTTGGTGGGGAGGACCGTGATAGTGAATCAGAAAAAGCAGCTAAAAATTGGGGGTCAGTGTGTATGTCTGGTACTAGCAGACTGGCAGTACCTACACAAAAGTGTTCCCCGCCACGTGGTAGAAGAGCGGTACTCTTGCTCGCTCGGAATCACACGGAACCGCGCCAGTCGTAGCTAACACTTCTTCCCCAACGGGTACTCTTCACTTGCTCGAAGATACATACATTGTCAGTATCACAAGTATCATAAAAACAGCCGTGTTACGCTTACATCGTACCATACCATTCCGGTCGAACACCAGTGCAAAGTTCACGAAGATACCGGGTCGGCCACCAGGAATATACGACTAACTAGCAACGAGGAACGCGAAGGTGAGTTCTTCAAAATTATTTTGACCGGTTTTACCCAAGGAATTTGCGCGATAAACTCGAAGCCGAGCTCATCTACGACCTTTGGTTAAATGTCTCTGTAATTGAGCTATTTGGACTGAAGGAGAAGTGGATAGAATCTTTTTGGTACCGATGTTATTTGCGTTGCATCTTCGGCGGTGTATTATGCGATCAGGTGAAGCGAGGGCTAAAGATATACTGCGTTCTTCGGGGAATGCCGTTCTCTAACGCCGACACTTCCATCTTTCATCAAGTATACGTGCCTGCTGGCGGGCTCAGCTGTGTACTGAACAGTTCCCAGAGTGAGCTGTGGTTCTCTCGGTATTGTCCTCACGCCATCGGAAATCTCCCACGCGTCGTAGTATGTTAATATCGAGAAACAGCTGAACTAATAGGACGATTTGTTCTCTAGGATTTTTCTAATGCATTTGGGCGCACAATAATTCAGAATCTTGAAGATATTGAGAGCCAATCTCCTAGGTTTCAAAGGGGTCAGGTCGAGAGTTTAGTGATTGTAAAGTGGATTTGATAGAAACGGTTCTTTCTCCCGACTATTATCCCAATCGGCTGAGCGCATAGGCCTATATTCGGCACTGAAATGTATCGGGTGGCGATTAACGGTACTACTGGCGCCGTAAAGCCAAGAAGAAAATCACCGTCTCGGAAACTAGCACTAACAGCACCTACACATTTACACGAGCATCGTCGCATCTGCCGGTTTGCCTCTTTAGTATTCACCGAGCATTTTCTCATCAACCGATCGTACTTCCACATTCTCATCTGACTGAAAATCCTATCGTCCACTAAAATATTTCCTACTTTCTCCAGCATTAATTAGTCATTTTCCAAAGATTTCCTTCACCATTATTGTGGACAACTCGAAATATTACGAAATGTATGAATAATGATTATGAGATTCTCGAGATGGAAGGATTGTAGAACTCGTCCGGCCCAAGATTAGGAGCAGAATTTAAGACGTGTTCTTGAACTTTGTGCGGAAGCAAATCCTCTTGTGCTTGATAAGGAAGCCAGTTTGATGGAAATATCTGCTGGATCGCATATACTTTTTGCTGACGTTGCGATTAAATATACATAATATCTTTGTAGTCTGAGAATATGTAAAAGTTAAGAATTTTTCAAGGATTAAGAGTACTTGCGATAGCCGATGAATGAGAGATAGGAAAGGCAATCTATCGATTTGCGATCGGCACTCTGCAAGTCGTGTTTCTACTTTATCGTAGGATATGCACTCTGACTTTTGCCACGTTCGCCAGTGCAATTGTCAAGGTCGATTGGTGGAAGAAATGGATCCAACGCAAAGATAGGCCTTTAACAATATTCTACCCAATCGCATATTGATTTAGATTGAATGGGAGAACTGGGCAAGGTCCAGCACGCTTACTTAACTATCAGGCTTATATAAATCGCGCTTCTCTTCCTCAACAATGTGCCTCCAGTTATGAAACAGCAATAGAGCTGCCAGAAATTGGAAGTAATTAAAGAGAATTTTTGGAATAGGCTCTAATCGCACTTAGCCATAACTGGAAAAGACTATTGCGTCGTTATCGTAATGATAATGACATGCTAATTCCCATCGGTTCGTGTTAAGTGTTTACCAAACATAGGAAAATGGCCTCTGGAAGAACTCATTTGTCGAGTAAAACTAATAAATGTACATAAAAATTTTTCGATTTTTCGAAGGTTCTGGGACCGGGACGAAAGCTTGATTTTTCGATTACTCGTGTCTCAAAACGGATAAAAAACATAAATGTTCTGGGGGAAATGCCGGAATTCTGCCTAAAACACGTGGAAAACCGATCTGGAATATTTCATTTCAATGGTTTTCCCCATGTTTTTTTATCTTCCCGACCTTTCCCGGGGCTGAAACTTTGTAGAAAGTGTTTTTTTGCATCGAGGAAAACGTAGAAAAAATTCCAGAGCCCTAGCTCAAAATTCATTTTTTCGCAAATTTTTTAAGGCATACCCCTTCAAAAATTTTCGATTTTTCGAAGGTTCTCGGACCGGGACGAACGCTTGATTTTTCGATTGTCCGTTTCTCAAAACGGAAAAAAAACATGAATGTTGTGGGGGAAATGCCGGAATTCTGCCTAAAACAGGTGGAAAACCGATCTTGAATATTTCATTTTGATGGTTTTCCTCATGTTTTTTTATCTTCCCGACCTTTCCCGGGGCTGAAACTTTGTAGAAAGTGTTTTTTTGCATCGAGGAGAAAGTAGAAAAAATTCCAGAGCCCTAGCTCAAAATTCATTTTTTCGCAAATTTTTTAAGGCATACCCCTTCAAAAATTTTCGATTTTTCGAAGGTTCTGGGACCGGGACGAACGCTTGATTTTTCGATTGCTCGTGCCTCAAAACGGAAAAAAAACATAAATGTTGTGGGGGAAATGCCGGAATTCGACCTAAAACACATGGAAAACCGATCTTGAATATTTCATTTCAATGGTTTTTGCCATGTTTTTTTATCTTCCCGGCCTTTCCCGGGGCTGAAACTTGGCGGGGAATGTTTTTTCGCATCGAGGAAGAAGTAGTAAAAATTCCAAAGCCCTAGCTCAAAATTCATTTTTTCGCAAATTTTTTAAGGCATACCCCTTCAAAAATTTTCGATTTTTCGAAGGTTCTGGGACCGGGACGAACGCTTGATTTTTCGATTGTCCATGTCTCAAAACGGAAAAAAAACATAAATGTTGTGGGGGAAATGCCGGAATTCTATCTAAAACACATGGAAAACCGATCTTGAATATTTCATTTCGATGGTTTTCCTCATGTTTTTTTATCTTCCCGACCTTTCCCGGGGCTGAAATTTGGTGGGGACTGTTTTTTTGCATCGAGTAAGAAGTAGTAAAAATTCCAGAGCTCTACGTAGTGAACACTTAAATTAGTCTCGATTTCCATGTATGTCATGCAAGCAATCCTTGCGTGTTTGCTATCCAAGAGTCGTGTCTCATTGATAGTTAAATACCCGGTAATAAGTTCTACTACTTTATCTCTTCCAGAACAAAAAGCATAGTTGATGTCTCATTTAAACGTTAAGTGTAATGTAGTTACTTATGTAACCGAGTGCCCCGCTCTTTAATGTTTAATAAGCTCGTATTGCTAATTGCGTTTCCTGGCAAAACACGTTATTACTCTCGCAGGGTGTCTCTTATTTCCAATGAACTTAGATTTTCTCGCATGTATCCATATCATTTTGTAATCCACTGTTTCTGTCACCAATTATTGCACCTGACAAATTCTGTCGGTCGAGGAATCAGTTATATTATCTTTATCTCTCAGAATTTCATTGCAAAAATAAATCAAACCCTGCGCGTGGAAGAAATACAAATTTTCCTAAGGCTTACATATCGAAGAGCAAGATTAAAGAGAAGATTCTTAAAAAGGAATTAGAATTCTAGGTATAGTCAATTATTTTTAAGTCACAGCAGCTTTCACTGTGACGTTTTCTTAATTTCTTACTAGAAACTTATTTAGTAAAGTTATGGGCGGTGCGTAAAGGGGTGTAAGACAGTGGGGGCCGGAAAGCTTGACTGAATTTGCCGCTGAAAGGTGGTGTGATCTGCTGCTATTGATTTCTGCGTGCCCGGCAGAGCCCTTCCTCCATGGGGCAGTTCGACACGCGAGTTCCACCACGGCAGACGGCACACGATGGTTTTCCTACTTTTCCGAGGTATTTGCCAGCCTTAAACTCCTACCGGGAACATTCGACCCTTCAGCCGGCATATCATCAAATCGAAACTGCACCGAATCCACCTGTTTCCCAAAAGAACTTTCCCGGCACACTTTCGCCTCGAATTCAAAAGGGTGTCAGTGGTGTGTGTGAGCCGGCGGATCGGCCGTTTTTCAAACTTGTTATGTACGTGCACATCGCACAGTCGTGACGTGTCCCGAGCGGCGGCGATTCACCGCAAATCGAATCTCCTGATAACAACTTCAAGATATTTCAATTTCGAAGTAATATCCAAGAGAATGAAAAAGGTTTCACGTCGGTCACGTGTTATTTGGATTTTCGAGAAATGAAAATGGGATTGCGCGCTGAACTCTTTGCGAATGATAGAAATAGTTATTGGATCAGCGTTGGCCTGTCAGGATTGTTTGAGGTCATTGCAGAGAGAGAATGGGATGTCGGCTGTTCGGCCTATTTCAACCCTTCGCAGAGCAGACAGCTCACGTGAGCCGGCTTAATATCGCACCGATTACTCAGTTCGTTGATCAATTGCTATGATTTATTTATCGAACTCGCGCGTTCCATGAAGCGAGAATACTTGCTTTCATACTCGAACTAAAGAAAGAGCCAAGAAAGTGTAATTTGTTGTTGCGATATTTCCTAGTTCTCGCGCGAAGTAATATAGATCGGCGCGGAGTCTATAAGATTATAAACCTTTCGCAGCAATTCTCAGCATTCCGAGAGACAATGCATATCATTTCGCTGCTCGGACGCACGTCCTCTCCTTGAGGCTACTAAAATAACGAAATAACGGCAATCTATGCAGACGAACGAAGTTTATAAGACAAGTGTCATATGTCGCCAATAAACTGGGGAATAACTATCGGTGGAACTATTAACTTTACTATCATAGAAGAAAGCAAATGCAGTATAATTCCAGAACCTGTTTCCGCCGATTTAATTTTTCTCCAATTGAATGTATCACTTTTTCTAATTGGTGTAGAAAAGAAGGCGGCACGTGTAGGCCAGCGAAAATAAAAGAGTGTGAGAAATAGGAATAGGGTCCAGCAGTGGCGTGATGACCTCGAGCATGTAAGGCCAACATAAGCACTATCGACTCTCCTGATAGATCAGTCGCGCACATAATTCATTCCTCTCTCGCACCGTAAAGTATCAACGCGTAATGTTGATATCTTCCCCAAGCGCGCACTTTGACCGCTTGTGGCCTGATCGAAGATCAGCCAAATCGACGAAAAATATGTGCGTGCATTTGCCTGTCAATGGAGTTTCTTGTCCTTTTGTTAAAATTAAGAAGTCACTCCATATTGATGAATTTAAGTACCCGCTTTCGGATAAATCCGAATCTTCCACGATTATATAATTCTAGTTATTAGAAAAGATGCAAAAACTCGAGGTGCAATCGGAGAAAAAAATTAATCGTTTCTTAATATTCCAAGCTTGACAATTGTAACTATTTTTCAACGCGCTTTTGAAAGAACCAGAAGTAAACGTCATGAGTCGTAGAAGTGTTAAGACAAAAAGTAAGTAATGTGCTGTCACTAAAGAGAGGAAGAAAATGTACTTCGACCGGGAGATTATTTCATGTATTGTTCATGTATGTTCGGGGTCAAAAGTGTTTACCAAACAAAAGATCGACGCGAACTGGACTCTCGATCCAGGCACCTAAAATCTAATTTTGCATACTGTTATACCGGAAAATCACTTGACTGCCATTTACGATCAGGTGATTGATTGTTCGCAATTGGACAGTTGCAATGCTACCCAATAATTCCTTTCACGGCTGAGCCGAAAAAGTGCTTGAAATGACACTGGCTCTGCAAATATCCTGCACAAGTAAACATTGCATTTAATTGAATTTTCTGTCGATAATAATATCTGCGCGAGCGGAGTGGCGTTGCGAAACGAATTTCGCGTTATTAAAATGGCAATATCGATTCCACTCGACTGATATCCTGAGAAAAATACGGTTTAAAATATACTTTGTTGAAAATGTTTATTACGATCGGTCAAACATTAAAAATTCCTGTCCTCACGTGTTATTCTCGATTATAGATAATATGTCCACGGTACAGCCGCTTCAGACCAATGGCCATGCAAAGGCATTCATGCAAGATGAAAAGGTAAATACTAAATACTTCATCAAGAGAAATTTAAAACCTTGATTCCTGGACCTTTAGCGGCGCGGATCATTTCTCACAATGAGGTGGTGGAAGTCCTGATGTTGGAATATTGTTCTCTGCTTTCTTACGACGCATAGTAGATTACGGAATAAAAGTTGCATATGATAAGAACTGGTAATTTGCCGATAAAGGCTTCATTATTCTAGCAGCTATTTCTAGTGCTATTTGCGTTTCAGCCGGAACGGCCAGCAGCCGGCCAATACGCACCTTGCAGTGAAACTGGGTTGGATGGGCCTGACCAAGTTTTGCCAGCTGATAGCGACGTAACGATAAAGCCTGAAGGTCGCGTACGCATTAAACTGGAAAATGATCCTTTAGAAAGAATTTCCGTACCGGGCGCCTTAATGAAGGTCGCTGCTACATATCCAAATACCCCTGCTTTGGTGTCCAGGCCGGATGAGAATGGCAAGAGGACGACGTACACCTTTAAGTAGGCACCTGCTACCGATTTCAATATTGACTTTTATAGTGTTGAGATCCGTTAACTCCTGTACTTGCAGGCAATACGCTTCGGAGGTGCGGACAGTGGCAAAAGCTTTTATAAAACTCGGGCTGCAAAGACACCACAGTGTTTGCATACTGGGATTCAATAGTCCGGAATGGTTCATCTCGGATCTCGCTGCCATCTACGCAGGGTAAAATACCCCCTTCGATATAATTCAAATAATAATGTTTATTATTATTAAATTAAAATGCTTTGATGATTATTTCATTAAAATTAGGGGCTTCGCCGCGGGAATTTACACGACCAACACCCCGGAAGCCTGCCAATACTGCGCGGTGAACAGTCGGGCGAACATAATCGTTGTGGAAGACACGAAGCAATTGGACAAGATATTGGAGATAAAGAAAAACCTTCCCGACCTCAAAGCCATTATTCAGTACGCCGGCGTGACAACGCAGAAGGACGTTCTAAGTGTGAGCATCAATGAATTCGTTGAAATTTAACAGTAATAAGTGCTAACAGAAAACCTGGTGTTTAGTGGAAAGAACTTCTGGAAATCGGCAGGCGAGAGTCCGACGACAAACTCGACCAAATACTTCAAACAATGGGAGTAAACGAGTGCTGTACTCTAGTGTACACGGTAATTAAATTGCGTTAGTCAAGTAGCTCATCCTAAGGAAAGGTCAGTTTCGCATATCAATATTTTTTCAGTCTGGTACTGTGGGAAATCCGAAAGCTGTGATGCTCAGTCACGACAGTATGATGTACCAGGCGCGCAGAACCGTTGCAGCAATTCCCCTGGACATAGGCACTGAAATCATCGTGAGCTATCTACCACTATCTCATGTAGCTGCTCAGGTAATGAATGACAGCCCCTGCCTAACACTCTGGTACACCAGAAACTCATTTGAAATTATTATTACGATTTATTAATCATTACGAGTTGATAATGAAGAAGTATTACTGGTTTCTTTATAGTTAGTGGACATATACTGTCCAATTATTGCCGCTGCAACAGTCTACTTTGCGGATAAGAATGCCTTGAAAGGTAGCTTAGTCGAAACCTTATTGGAAGCAAGGCCCACAGCCTTTTTGGGAGTACCAAGGGTCTGGGAGAAGATATTCGAGAAAATGCAAGCAGTGGCCCGTAACAATGGTCCAATAAAAACGTGGATTGCTACTTGGGCGAAGGCCCAGGGTTTATATTACAATATCAACAAGATGAACGGTGTCGAGTACCGTCACTGGGGCTACCTTATAGCCAAATGGCTGGTCTTTAATAAGGTAAAGGCAGCTTTGGGCTTGGACCGATGTCACATATTTGCCACGGCAGCTGCACCTTTGAGCACCGATATCAAGAAGTATTTCATGAGCTTGGATATTCCCATCATGGACGCTTTTGGATTATCAGAGTGTGCAGGTGCACATTCGATAAGCTCGAGGACGCACTTCAGGTACCTAGCCATTGCCAGAAAAATGACAGATGATTTTAATGCAGGAAAACTTGTATTATCATTTCATAATCATGTACGGCTTTATTCAGTCTTGGAAGTGTTGGGACTGCACTGAAAGGCCTCCAAACGAAAATCGATAATGCCGATTCTACTGGAGAGGGTGAAATCTGTATGGCTGGTAGACATATATGTATGGGATACTTAGGCGCACCAGAAAAAACGGCGGAAGCCATTGACAAGGAGGGATGGCTCCACACCGGGGATCTAGGTAGAATAGACGACAATGGATTTTTGTACATAACAGGTAAATATTGTCCTCTACAATTTATCCAGCCACTCACATTGTGCTATACTTTATAATTTCTGCAAACTCTTAGGTAGAATAAAAGAGCTGATTATTACTGCTGGTGGTGAAAACATACCACCTGTTCGAGTGGAGCAACTGGTTCTGGCTGAATTACCTGCATTAAGTAATGCCTTTCTAGTTGGGGACCAAAAGAAGTACTTAACAATGCTAGTTACTTTAAAGGTGGGATATACTTGCAACAAAAAACTTTTGTGCTTAGCAGGAACTACGATTAATTAGCTTCTCCATTTTCCAGACTGAAGTTAATGAAGATACCGGTGAACCTTTGGATACTTTGACTTCAGAAACAGTGAAGTGGGCTAAATCTATTGGAAGTGAAGCAAAGACTGTCACAGAGATAATACAAACGCACGACGCGCAGGTAATCATTCAAATTTAATACTCTTGTATTTTCTATTATACTATTATCTTAGTAGCAAAGAGAACCAATGTTTATAATTCCGCAGATATACAATGAAATTGAGGAAGCGATCAAAAGAGCCAACGCCAAAGCGATAAGTAACGCGCAAAAAGTCCAAAAGTTCGAGATTCTTCCTCGAGATTTCTCCATAGCAACAGGTGAATTAGGACCAACGCTAAAACTCAAACGCAATTTCGTTTGCAAAGCGTACGCCGATGTGATAGACAAGATGTACAAGTAAAATGAAGTCTTATAAAATGGTGGACGATTTTCGGAAAGGAAGTTTGGTAAAATGAACTTTTCAGTTCGATATTCGAATTCTTTATATGAAATGCTCTGAAGAATGAAATCCTATTGCGAAATATATGACAAATTCCCCAATAGGACGAGTCAGCATTTCAAACTAATAAACAAAGTCAATTCAAACGACAATTTTGCTAACGCAACATTTTGTAACGGAATTTCTGCGATTGATATACATTACCATCACCGTAGAAATTCGTAACACGTATCATTATTGGCATTATGTAAATTATCGCACGCGAATGATTGTTTGAAGGAGGAATTGTCTTGTACATAGTTTTTGAAAAACTGAGGAAATCGTCGTAACACGGTACGATTCATTAAGAAACTAACCGTTCCCTCGGTTCTTTGATTAGTATAAGTCCGAGTTTTCATTGGATGCGAGCCAAGCATTATCGTTAAGCTCAATTTAATAAAGTTACAAAAGTGCCTTTCTTCAACGAAATTCTTTAAGGCATGTTAGGCTTACGTTTTATCCTTGTAAGTGTGCACTTCAAGGGATTCTAAATGAAGAGTATTATTTGAAGTACACTCGCTTGTATATACAAGTTACACTTTCTACTGTGTATAACGGAATAAGACATGGAGGTGGATAACACTTGCTGCCGCGCTACGAGCATGGTATTTGATCTCATATGAAATGAATAAAAAAACAATCTTGCATGTATAACAAAAATATTCACTTTAGTAGCTGTATATTGATGCCAAAGGCGCCTCCAATGTTGTTTGTCTATGTTACATGACAAATATTATTCGGTAATACTATATCAATAAGATTGGGAGCAACAATATTTGCGTTAAAAGTACAAACAGCGAGCCAACTCTTCGATTATGATTGCTATGTTACCATTACATTCCTGTACTTACATGTAGTAAAAGCAAACTTGTATTCTGTAAAACCAGTGAATTACTTTGTAGAAATGAGGATTGTGTACATATGTCTGTAAGCTACATGGGATTAAATTCTATTTGTTACCAATGAATTTTATGTGGTTTGTTCGATATAGAATTGATATCCTATATCAAGATCAGTGGAGATAAAGACTAATTACTAAATTTGGAACTGCAATATATTACTAATATAGTTTACAATAACCAAAACAGTAGCTATATTTAAGATTGTTTTATACTACATACAGATTTCCATGACAACCTGACTTCTTATAAGAAAATAGTCTTACTAAGCGCATCACAGCAACTTTGGAAATGCAGATCTGTATAATCTCTTAACCTGAATGTCTATTGCATATACGAGTGGTCTGTGCATACACTGTCACTTTATGTTTTACCAATCTTCCATTCACTTTGTAATATCTGTATACCTAACTCGATTGCTCACTCATTAGAAAGAATGTTCAAAAACCCTACTTTCATGCCTTGTGATTTTAATCACCGCTTATGAATAAACCATTGTTTTGCTTTTTTTACCGTACTTATCTGAACATTGAGCTTTAAGCTCAACACTAGAGAAGCTAAAGTATCTCCTAATAGTGTGCTTCAATAAAAGCATCAAAATTATAATTTAACATATTAAACAGACTGCCAAGCAGAACCCTGAAAAATGCTCTTATGGCACTAGAAAACATTAGAATCGAGTGGTTCATCATGAACGTTTGCTTTTTGTGTAAAAACCAATGTTCTTCTCTACGGCAGCTGAGTTGAACCACTATGTAACTAAAGCTTAAACAATCATCTATGGGAAATCAATGTAAAAGACTGTTTCAAATTCAAACTGGGATATATCCTTGCACCATTCTTATATGGGGCAAAGGAAAAATAGGATTCATCTCTCACAGGCTGTAATCTTATAGCAAAAGAGCGTAATCTTAAGAAGTACTTGATGTATTAAACTTCTGTTGAATTATTGAGGTTTTTCTTTGTGGGACAGTCTCAGGGGTAGGTATAGCATCACCCGTTGGCAGAACACCAGCTGGCTTTGGCTTCGCTGTGGACTTTTGTTTTGCCATTTGATAATCCCCGGAGTCAAAGTATTTTTGCTGCAAAAGCATTTCGTGTCATTTTTAAGTAGATCATCTTGCAGTAATAATTGACCGAATGGATTAGGATGTTTACCCCTTTCGCTAGCCTCTTCTGTAAGAAGGCTGAATGACCACTAATTGGACGGCCTCCTGCATTGGGGAACTTGGCTTTCAACTTCGCCTCCTCCAACTTCTCGATGTCGTTCGTCGACAACTGTAACAGAGGACGGTCTGATCTTTCGACTCGTAGCTTGTGAAAAGCGTGCGCCAGTGCCATGATAAATCAAGGTCTCCGACTGTCATAATTGAAGAGTCTTTTAGCATGCTGCCGCGTAACGTTCCCATTACGTGATACAATTATCTAAACAGTCGGCTTCTCCAAACAAACGCAGCCCGAACTACGAGCTATTGAAATAGAAGCGCGGGCCGACTTTCGACGCGCAAATTAATGCGCGCAAACTGCAGAAAGTGTCGTTGTACGAAAATAGACCTTACCTCGACCGTTTGAGTCGGTTCGTTCGCTTGATCGTCGCTCATCCTCGCGTTTTCTTCCCGTCAATCTTTCGTCGGCTAGCCACTCGCCTATTGCGACGTCGATCACCCAGAGAAATTCACCAATTCCCGGCACACTGGCTTAGCCTGGAAATGAATTTAAGTACGCTACGCCGAGGAAAGCGCGTGCGGCCCTTTTTACCTTAAAACCACTTAAAACGCCTCGCAGGCCGAACGGCGCGCTATTTACTTCCTCGGCCTCGCACTCTCTCTCTTTTCCACTCTCTCGATCTCAGGGTCCTCTCGACTTCGGCGTTACCAAAAACAAATAACTGTCAATGAAAGTGTACTTGAAAGACGACGACGGCAAGAGCATCCCGTGTGCGATGCGCTGAGCGATCTCGTGCATCTGTTTCCAGGCGGCCGTTACCGGAATCTGATCTCAATGCGAATTTCCATGACGTACACTGACCGTACCTGCGCGCTCTGCTATCTACACTCATCTACACAGACACTTTAAACCGCTGCCAATTCGGGGACAAATCGCGAAAGTCATTCCAACAGGATATTGCAAAAGCTCCTCGTCAAGACCTCTGCTTTCGATGCTAGCCCGCCAGATATTTAATGTCTACTTTCAATATACAAGTCCCTTTCAATCTTCCAAAGTACTACGAACAAAAGAATCGTTTGTTTTGGATAGATCTATACTTTCCTACGTATTTCTTCGAATTCCCACACTTTTAGAACACGAATTTTCTATATGCTTCTTAGTCACTTGCCTTTGAATAACAATATTTACTTTGTATCTATGTGCAAATGAAATATGCTAATACACTCTAGAGGATTCTACTTAACAACGGAAAATTTCAAATATAGATACTCGCATACCATTCGAACGTGGAATGTGGAGTGTACTCGATCGTTTTATGAACTCTGAAGCGTCGGTTTTGTATCGCGCGATTTTGACAGTTTCATAAGATAAATTTACGAAGTAAACCAGTGAAACAATCCTGTTAACGAAATGGAATATCCGAGTGAGGTAGCCTACGTACTTTCTACATCTTGTGTATCCAGTCCACTACATACCAGCTTTATTCTTTTGTTTATAACTCGAAAAAATGCATTAATAGACAGAATCCTGCACGCAGAGTGACTCTCTGCTAACTGCAACGCAAAGCACGAGATCTCAAGAAGAAAATATGTCCCAGGAAGAACAGACTTTACTTCGGACATTAGAGAAGGGTATTTCGGAGGCTACCGACGAGAATCACGCATATGCAAAGAACATCTCAAGTCTGTTAATCAAGTTGGGCCTGGAGCCAAACTCATTGTCAAATGATGTCAAAGAAAGCCTGCAAAAAGTCTCTCTAATTTTGAGAGGCGAACGACTACGCGATTTGGACGATACTGCTTTGCAAATAGTTCGATCTAGAAAAGAAGTTGAGGCAAAAAAGAAACAAAGAGAAGAAAAGAAGCTTTCATTGGCTTACGATGACCTGTCCAGGAAATACAAAGCTTTCTCCAATGAACTTGATTACCTGTTCAAGTCTGTCAAGGTGCTTGAGAGTGATGTAGAGGCTGCTAAGAAAGAAGAAGAGGATCAATATGCAACTGGTGTGCAATTACAAAAAAAATTAGAAGAGTATGAGAAGACTGTGAAAAAGTTGAATGCTGACATTGCAGAGATGCAAGTCGAAGAACTTTATCCAGATAAGATACTGCAGAAGTACACCAAATTCTTAGAAATATCGGCAGATCTAGTGGAACTTAATAGAAACATTAACCAATATGAAGGGTTGCCCCCAAATTTAGTACAAGCTAAGATAATCCTTGAAGCGAAGCAAAAGGAGTACGAATCATTGGAAAAGGAGTTTTTAGAAAAGCTAAATTCTTAGTATTTAAGATAATAACAGTATTACAAAGTTGGGGCACGCATGATTCACATTTTTGTTAAACAATAAAACATATTTATGTATATATTTGTACAGAGTGTTCAAAAGCCATATTTTGACTGGGTCTGCTTTCTTGTCATTCTGTTCACAGCCCATTGATTCTTAAGCTCCATCTCCATTGCCTTGGCCTGGTGTGCCAAGTATGTAATTTGATGCTTCTTCTTTGAAGTGGAATTCACTCCACCCATCATAGAAACAGGCCTCTGAACGGGCTCTTCTGTCAATGCTTTCACCAGCCATTCTCTCTCGTCAGGCTTGATGTCCTCTCCATTGATCTCAATGATATTTGCTTCGTCAATTTCTTTGTTTTTCCGCTTGATACCTCTTTTACCACAGAGGTATTCTATAGCCTTATCATCGAATGCTACATTGCCCTCTCGGTCTACATTATATTCTTGTTCAGGTACTGGCAATTTCGGTCCAACTTCAGCCTTGTTCTTCAGGAGTATTTCTTCCTTTGACAAATTGATCACATTGCTCACCAATGTCTTCCCTTCAATTTTCTCTTCAAACTCTTCTGCATTGTGTGAGCTTGTAGTTGGAACCGAAGACAAACTACTTGGACTCGGCTTAATTTTCTCAGGCACTGGTAGTTCAGGCATCTCAATATCTGGCAATGTATCTGTGCTTGATAAGGAGAAGAAGTCCATAGAACTTTGCCCGCTACTCTTTACAGTAGTATCGTCTTCATCCTCTGAATTGGAATCATAGCTGCTTGTAACTAAAGAACTCTTGGCACTGGATGCTCTTTGGGTCGATACCAAGCCTAAATTCTTGACCTGCTTACTACCAGATTGTGTTTGAGGCTGGCTAATCGATGCTTTCTTGCTTACAACTTGAGGAATTAACAGTTTGGCAGGCTTCTTTTCCGTGACTTTTGGTGGTGGCAGAAGTGCAAATAAACCAGTTCCCATCTAAACAAAAACATACAATTGTAATGTACATATCCTACCTGCTGTGTTCTACCATATCTCACAAGTACCTTTGAAGGCATAATTCTACTCCTTTTCTCATTCTCCTCATCAACATCTTTAAACTCTGATAAGGAAGGCACTGTTATTTTTACGGGTCCACGCTCTTTCTTCACAGGTTTCTCCGGTCTCATTACTTCTACTTCTGTTTTATGAAGTACCTCGTCATCTTCCTCCTCTATAATACTTGGTACTTCAGCCGCCTTGGGTTTTGGCAATTTTTCGAAGTGAATCTTCTCGGAGGATTCCTCCTCTTCATTGCCCTCGGTAGCACTTGAATTCTCATCCACTGTTGGAGATTCGTCATCGTGTTTAGGAGGAGGTAAACACAACTTCTCGTTTGGCTTTTCGACGACAGCTTTTTCTACTAGTTGAACCTTCGTAGTTTCTGCGACAGGTTCAGTCGACTCTTCCTCGGAACTTTCATCACTACTGTCGTACGCAACGAGACTCATTTTTGCGTGGCAAAGTGTCTCATTTGGATGATAGAGTAAACATAAACATTCGCGTTTGATTAACAGCCTTATGGAAAGGTTGACAGAACGAACAACTAACTACACACCGTCCTGTATACACATTGAACCTATGAAACTCGGTCAAAGAAGGGATACCCCTTCATAAAATCGAAGAAATCACATTGGAAGAGTACAGTTACGCCATCTAAATCGCTAAATCCTATTCTGGATATCCCTCGAACAACAACAGGAAATCAACGCGTAAGAACAAACGTTTATTTTATTAATATAATACATGTATGTATGAGGATTTGCAAGGTACGATACAATAGCTAATCACTGTATCGAATTCTTGACTATATATTTGTGGCAGTTTCTTATTGTTTCCTGCATCTCGGAATAGTTTGCCAGAGTACAGGCTTCTTCCAAGGGAAGCCATTTGAAATCCTGATGCTCGTTTGACATTCGAATAGGTGTGTCATATTTTATCAACTCGGCGAGCCAATAAATCACAACTTTCGGTTCATTCTTGACGTTATAGTGCAACTCTTGCTTCATGTCTTCGTAGATCTTTAAATCTTTCGCGAGCAAGCCGGCTTCCTCTTCGGTCTCACGTAAAGCAGTTTCCATGTCCGACTCGCCAGGATCCACATGTCCTAAATTAGTTGACTTTAATACTGATACTGCCTAGCCCTAGTACGACGTAATAGATACTGATAGACTAATTCGATAAGGTGGAAAGATAGGGTTTCATTTGTCGAGATTCTGCAATTGCGTGAAAGAACGGCGTGTCTTTCTCTTGCACAAACCTTTTGGTGGAGTCCAGTGGTGTATCCCGTAGGAAGTCTGCATGAGCAGGTACTGGATTACGCCCTGAAATCGTCGGAATATAACAAAACCACATGCACGTTTTGTCATGGCACTCTATTATATCTATCAATCTAGATATCCCGCGACAATAGCACTGAATCGCCACGTCTGCCACCGCGTGTGACTATGCGATTTACAGTCATAACAAAAATGCCACACATGATCCACAAGAATGCAAGCACGGAGAATTCTCCGGTGGCGCTGATGATTCTTTCGGTAAGGCGGGTGCCAACTATTATCGCTACGGATCAACGAGTCTCCGATTAGAAAGCGCGCGAATGAAGTAAGATTAAAGGACAGTCGACGGATTTGCTGTATTCTATAATTGCTCTATTGACTTATTCGTAGGATTTGTATCACAGAACATTCGTCGATAAATTATCGGACAGTTAGGAGTATAGTATTATATGTGTACGATCGATCATTTTGCTTCCGCTCGTGCTCAACGCCGAAGGGAATCTGAATTGGGAAACAGTATGTGTTACCATTTTATTATAAACGTTTCTGCTACATTTTGGCTAGATACCGATCACCAGAAAACACTTAGCAAAGCTGTATGTACGTACCTATCTACAAACTGACGTGTACCGTATCTATATTGTGTCTGTATGTCTGTGTGCACGTATGTATTCGCGAGTTATCTGTACGTGTACATGTGTTTATATATATTTATTTATATTTATATATATATATTTATATATTTATATATAGTACGTACGTATGTCGCAGAACGCGTGTAATCTCGCGGCAATGTCTCTCTCGCTCTTTCAATGCCTCAGTGTCCGAGGAATCGCGTATGCATGTATATTTTGTAGTTTTGCACCACTGTCTCTGTGTACGCTTGTGTATGTGTGTCTCTGTATGCGTGTGTGTGTGTGTGTGTGCGTGTATGTTAAATAACACACGTCCAGCTGTGGGAACGGCAGAGCCGGGGAGAACGATTCAATCGCTTAAACTACTTACATACAAAAATCACAAAAGCTTCTCCAATGGTTCGTCGGCTTTGTATCTTTTTTTTTTGTTTCATTTTAAATACGACACCAGCCGTTTACACAGCCGCCCGGCGTATGTGTAATAATACGTTGGTAGGGTTTTCTTTGATACTGTGTCCCGGGTGCGTTTGCGTTCAAAGAGTCATCAATATCGTTAAGACTTACGTCCTGCTCGTTAATCATCAATTATTAATTTATACATTTATTTGATAAAGCAAGCGAGCGAAGGGTTGGGTGTATTTATAGATTACAGTTTCCATAATTCATTTGCCTATTTGTTAAGGGGATATACCATTAACGCTATCAAAGGGCCTTACTCCGTAACATTAATCATAATCACTATTACAAGGGTATAGTTCTAGCGTCATTGTAGTTACAGCGAGCGCATGAAAATCATTTTACGCACATCCGAGGTGACACTCGAATGCCATACCGAGCGATACTAGGGAAATCCATTAATAGAAAGGAAAGAACGAAAAGGGAAGGGGCTTGTGGAAAAGGGGGAACAGGTCTCGAATCGTATCATGCGACATATGATCGTTATCACCGTGATTCCTTCGATGAACATAAGCTACGCTTGCATTGCAATTACTCGACACCTTGCGTTCTAATCAGTTGCTCGCTCGTTCATACACGGATACTCTTTGTTCTGGATTTCCGCTCCCTGTCTATCTTTGCCTTCCTCTCCCATCCGCTTGGTCTCTCATCGACTCACTTTCTCGCATACAGACACGCGGAACTGCACACTCGCACACACTGTCTCTCCGGCGCTTTATGTTTGTTGGCGCAATGTTGGACCGATTAGAGAAGTCCGTGGCGCGTGTGTATTGCGTTTTTGTAGTGGTTGTGTGTAGGAGGATCGAATGAAAAGAGGTGCGAAAGAAATAAGTCGCGATGCCCGTAGTTGGTGGTGTAAAACGCGTACAAAGTCGCGCGCGATAGGTCAGGTGCTTCGAGAGGTATATGTATTTGAATATGCTTCCTTTCTTCCCCAGAGACTGCTGAATCTCGATATTACTTAGGTGCTATCAGTCGTTTGTCATTTCGAAAAGATTCCGAGCAGCGTCCTGCGTGCGTGGTAGCGCTGCTTCTGCTGCTGGTGCTGCATTGGGTGCGTGGATGCGTGCGTTAGGTGCGCTGGATCTGGTCGATGAATCGCGTTCGAATGGGCGACCGCTCGGCCCCGCTTTTAAAGTGCAGAGCGAGCGCCGTTCTTAGAAACGTGAAAAAATCATCGATTCGAGAGTATAGGTAGTATTTAAATAAATTAATAACTGCCTATCAGTAAACGTACTCGATTAATCTTAGGCAAATATAAAAAATTTGTGATTCACGAATCTCATGGTGATTCATTCTCCCCTCGCGTGATCGATGGATCTTGGTGTGGTGAGGCTTCAGCTCTCGTTTTTAATTTAGTACCTTATAATTATAGTATGTACACCAAGTCTCTAGTTCGCCTCTACATTTACACTGTTCTCCTAATTGTAGTTTCGTTTAACGGCGAATACATCGGGGAATTAAAACGATTAAACTGCGCAGTATAGCCAATTTTACGATATTTGACTTCAGTATTTCCTCGCATGTCTTGTAGAAATAACAAACAGATCTCTTTAAGACGTTACTTCTTTTCGTTTGGGTGTGTCCCGATTCTCGGAGAGCGAATTACTCGTGTACCTGTTCGCACGAAACGTTTTTTCTCTCTCTCTCTCTCACTCTCTCCCTCTCTATCTCTCTATCTCAAGGCTGGTCGGTATATTCCTAAAACATAACGTTAACGCTTCCTTTCTCGTCTTTCGCCGAAACACTGTGTGCTGTCGCAACGCTCCTTGTATTCTACGGTAGAAATAAAAATAAAAATATTGTTAAGAGTAATCATCAGTTATGAATTAATCAATTAATTGGCTAATATCTATAGTGTGTCGGTGTGTAGTGTTAAACTTACGGTAATAGATAAAAAAAATAAAGTATCGTAAAAACATTCAAAAAGCAAGAACTCGTCGCGCGCGCGCGCGCGAACTTGCGCGCGTCCATCAGGCTGGCTCAATTATTTCGCGCTACCGAACAACGACAGTGCGAACGATATTATCATTATTATTATGAGTACATAGATTTCTATACGCTCATTTACAGATTCATTGAAATTCGATAAGTTATTTACAAACAGACCTCGTTCCTTATTGTTTTACGTGTACTAGAAACACACAATTCATAAAGATAACATGATGAAAGGACCTCTTGACGTTGTAGGTGTCCTGTCTATGTTGTCAATTACATCGATAACCCCTGATCGTTCATGGTATAATCCTCCCGTTTGCAAGGAATATTCTTCATCTGTCTCTCTTTCTTTTTTTCAATAAGAAACATTGTATTTTATTAATATGCTTTCATTAGGCACAATGGAAATACAATGCCGTACTTCTCATTAGACAGTTCGATCTGCTTAATTCTTCAATATTGTATTCAAGCGCGAAAACATTATCCTGTAAGCATGCAGTTAAGTGGTTCGCCCTAAATTACATGAAATTATAGTCCCGGTACAGACAGCTGCAACATCAAGAAAATGATTGCGGTCAAATAATACTGTCGAAATGAAATGTAGTTTCGCGGGTTGATGGTTGTGGTAAAACCAAGGGATGCTCCGGCGACGTGGAATTAGGATCAAGTCGTGAGTATAGTTCTGTTTCGCTATTATTACTTGAATGTTAAAGCGTCTCGTACGAACATAAAATTTCAAACTAGTTGTGAGTTTCTTAAAATGTAATTCCAGCTTAAGATGAGCGGTCAGTTAACGAATCTCCTTTCCTCTTCAATTCTTCCTCTCACCTTGACTCTCCCTCTCTCTCTATCTCTCTATCTCTCTTTCTCTCTCCCATACATTACCTCCATACCAGATTCTCACTCTCCCTTTCAATCCCTACAAACGTCCCTCCCGCTGTCTTAGATACGTTACTCCCTGCCCCTCTTCTTTCATTACTCGGAAGTCTAGAGTATGGATCGTGTTCCGTTTGGCACTCAGGAGTATTTCGAGAAATGATTTGCCCAGGATGGGTGACACTAGCTCCCGTGGGACGATGATCACCGTGATGTTTCGTCTTGCCTTCTATCAGTCTCGGAGGAGGTGCGCTCTAGTCGACGACGGGTGTGAAAGTCCAGAATTGGGAGGAGGATGATGGTGAAGAGACACCCCGGTGTCGAAGGAAGAGAAGAATCTTCTGCAGTCGTGTGGCGGTGAGCCTACTTATCCAAGTCTTTCGCGGACCTAAGCGACGCGGGCGATCGGAGTGATCGGAATGACCAGAACAACGAGTGCGCCCTCGAGGTCGAGGACAAGGTCGTGTTCTTGGTCGCGACCAGGATCCAGGTCGTGGTCGTGCTCGACGACGGAAAGGAGCGGGAGAGCGTCATGAGTTAGCGCGGCCGGGAAGGGCGCCCGTCGTCGGCAGTCACAGCTTGAGCTCGTTGGCTATTTTGCTGGCGATATTCTTGAAGCCGATCGACGTGCCCGAGATGCGCTTGAAGCGCACGCCGTTGAGAGAGAGCCGCGGCAGTTTGCAAACTTCGATCTCCCATTGTACTTGGCTGTCTGTCGCTGCATCCCCGTGAGCGCACAGTAGCAGGAACCTTTCCCGCTGCTCATACTGACATTTGTTCGCATCGAGTACCTGCGACAGTGGCATCTTCGTCATTAAAACGCCCTTGTCTCTCGCATTGCCTACCTCGCTTATATCCTATCTCTTAAAGCTTGCGTGCAAGTACCTTGCGGATCTCGGACATGATTTCATTTGGATCACGACTACTGGTGGTTTTCATACTCCATGTGAACCGGAGACTGCGTGGTTTAACCTGCTCATCGTTAGTGGTTGCTCCGCTGTAACAAAAGAATGTCTTAAATCCATTCGATTAAGCTTCGATGCCAGTATTAAAGGCGTGCGCGCGCTTTCGCGCTCCTCACTGACACATGGGGATTCAATAGTAGTTAGTTCTCCTCCTTGAATCGCGCGATCATCATCAATTTCTCTACGACACTCAATGTCGATTACTTTAATATCCCGCACGGTGCAAAAACAGTCATATAAACTTCCAGTAATGTTGAAACTCAACATCCAAGATACTATGTATATATACATAGATATATATCCATCACATACGTGCACTACATGCAGAGATGCGACAATATTTCGAGTTGGAGTCATAGTCCCGTATACTGAGTGTTTTCTAGACACATCACGCATCCGCGAAACGTTCTCCACAGACGCCCCTTGCAAACATTAATATACTCTCATCGGCCAATGATGTTGTTGTTACTTGTGACGTTAGTTGTAACTTGTCTGACATGTGACTCCGGTGTGGCGCGATACGCATTCTCTCTTTCTCCACGAGCGGTGTCTTTCGTGTTGGCATCCTCAGAGTATCCGCCGCCGCCACCGCCGCCGCCGCCGCCGCCTCACTCTCTCGCTCTCGCTCTCGTTCTCTCTTTCTCTCACCCGGGTGAATGTTGCGCGCGTAATTAGGCGAGAAAAGTAATTAGAAAGCTGCGCAGCCGTGATTGCTGTTGAAGCGAGGATGATGCACGTTTTTGTTCTTCCCAAATCGAGTCAATGAATCCACGTTAGAGAGCGCGCGTCGATCGGGGATGTTAGTGTTTAACGAAGAGAAACCAAACAGACTCCGACCAGTCTTCCAATTTGCGAGGATCGATTTCAAGGGGAAACTGTAAACGAATGACGAGCGTGAACTGCGGGTAGCAGTTACAGGTGGAGATAGAGCAGTTAGAGATAGAGTTACGACGGGAGGACGAGAAAAAGGGGGGCTGCTGCTGCTGCTGCTTCACGTATCAAATGGGACGAGACGCGCAACTAAAAGTATCGGAGGAGGCCGGGGCGCGCGAGGAGGACCAGCGAGTTCGAGAAATAATCAGAAAGAAGAAGAAACGAAAGGAGGAGTGTGAGTGACGTTACGCAAGAATCGAGTGCGGGCCCTGATACTTATGGTATTCAGTAACGTACCTCACTACTGGGTGCTTGGGGGGTACGGATGGGTCCATGGGGCTGAAATAACAAAACAAAGGCAGCTAACAAACACTAAACATGATAAAAATCAAGTCGATCAGTCGCAACATCTCGTTTTTTCGCTCATACGTGTAACCACCACCATTCTCTCACCACTGCACACTTAGAGCTCTTTGCTTTTTGCGATGAGAACGATTATCCCTAGCCGAATCGAATGATCATGACGGCCCGGGAATAGCGCTATCTCATGTTAGTGCATTCTGTACGCATAGCTATATTATATATATTTTAGTAAAATATATATATATGTCTGTGGCTATCGATGAAGCGAAAGACCAGAGTACACGAGTGTATCATCCGTCGACGATTCGCTCGGCAAAGCGGCAACAACTCTCACTCATACCCTTAACAATGTAACGTGATGTTGTGTCGCGTGTCAAGAAGCCGATTTTTACACATAACACTTGTCTAAATAAAAGAGAGAAAGGAAAAACGTCACATGCACGACACGTACGTACACATATATGTATGTATATACATATATAACAGCATATAATATATATATAGATATATATATGAAATACAGAAAACAGAGAGAGTTCGTACAATAAAGACAACACTTCTCTTCGAATAGAGGATTCAGAAATAAATTGATACAACATATACAAG
Organism: Ectemnius continuus; assembly: GCA_910591665.1. Lineage (NCBI taxonomy): Eukaryota > Metazoa > Arthropoda > Insecta > Hymenoptera > Crabronidae > Ectemnius > Ectemnius continuus. The sequence goes on from OU342866.1 coordinate 3,036,674, forward strand.
ACAGTTTCAACATATTTATTAATACGAAATTATTACTATTATTGCTTCTTAAAATTATTAAATAATATTTCTATTCCTGCTTCTGCCTTCTTTAATCGTTCTGCTAATGAGCTATTTACTGCCCTCCAGTTTCACGTAAGATCTAAGCTAGGATTTCTAAATTAGGTCCTTTAAATAATATGGTTCGACACTATATAATCGTATAACTGAAAAAATGCTAAACGATCCACTGGATGGATGGACGGGCACACAGTTGGAGTGCAGCAAAGAGCGTAGTCATTTACAGGTGTGCTATAATAGTGTTTTCTATATTCCTTGCGTACAAACCGTCCCTCTTCGTCCTTCGTACCTTGATACGTATAATGGTGTTGAGAGACGAGCTAATCGTGTGTTTTCATTACCCTTTGCGATACCTCTGTCACCAGTGCTTTCTCACTTGCCTTACGCAAAGTCGGATGCAATTGGCCTGGCCTTAGAAATTATGCTACCGAAACCCTTTACAAAGTGTAGTCTACATAATTGTTCACGCAAATATCGTTCGACCTCGGCAAGCACGACAAGAAGAGAGAATTAATGTTGCCACCTTTAGTAAACACGTGTTTATACTGTATCTCTTAAACTCGAAACTCTGGATGAGCCGTATATACCGTCGGGGGCTTACACAGAGGTGAACGGCGGAAACTCGGACATATCCATCGTTCGTAGTGTAGTCGATCGAGGATGAGTGAATGAGAACAAACGACGAAACAAGAGAGTATAGACTACATGGAATACCGTGTGTCTCGAGAAGCGGCGAACATTCACCATGGCGATTCGTTGCACTTTACAGTATCTGGGCACACACCGAGTGGCTAGTTGCTGTGCTAGCACACGCCTAAACTTGAGGCGCAAAGCGTACACGACGCAAAATGCACTTCTGAACTCAGGAACTGAAGGGAGTCTGGAGCGCGGTTTCGAAATTCTATTCTGATCGGCGAAAGCGAAATCGAACCGGCTCGCCTGTCCTAGTCACGAGAGTGGCACACACGAGGCCACCGCTTTTTCTCTCTTCTCCCTGTTCACTTCTCTTCCATTGCACCTTCGCCCCCTCGCTCCCTTCCTTCGGATACATCGAGTCTCTCTCTCTCTCACTCTATCTCTCTTTCTCTCTGTGTTCTCTATCGACGAGAGCGAGGTAGGTCCCCTTTAACTCGGCCTGGCTACAATCTGCCTGTCCTTCGGACTGCTAGTCTGCCGGCTTCCCTCTTCTTTAGCGGGATATGCGAGAAACGTACAATATCAAAAGGAGAAAGGCACGCAGTTCTCGATTAAGTGGAATAGTTTACGGGCGTAGAAAAAGTTGCGCTATCGAGCGACGATCCGCTCCTTACGCGCTCTCTACTGACAACTGCGCTTAGTAACCGGACTTGTCCCGCTCACGCTCGTTGCAAGAGTTAACTCTACCGAGGATTATGTTTAAACGAAAACAGCAAGCTCCCCAAGCTCAATGGGATCATCCGGGTAAATTAGGAACAGGTCAAGTCGAAGGAACGTTTATCCGGCAATCAGCGAACGTGACAGGCGCCGGGGGATTACTAAGCACAGTCTGGTCTCGTAGGAACGATAACAGGGTATCGTCGCCTTCGATCACCTACCATCCGACGGTGGCTGCCCAAAAATATATAGGTCCCTATGTATCGTGTACCTCTACGAATTAATAGTTACAATGTGGGTCGTCGTGAATACAAAAATCAATGTACAGAAAGAAACGCGCAGTGCCTCGATTATTCACGGCCTTCCCCGTCACTGGATAGCCCTACGCCTTCGTTATTTACGCATCTTCACGTTCCCCGAAACTAATCCTTTTGCACGGATGAAAATAAGTTATCGGTAATATAATAAATTAAATAAACAATGAGCGTTATCCTGTCGAGGGTCATTGCAATCAAATAGCTCTCGTTCGCTCGCTCGCTCCCTCTCGCTCTCTATGTTCAAATTCAGTAGTCCGTTTTGAGATCAGTTTCAGAACAATGGCGTGTGTGCATATTGCCACGCGCTCACTTCGAGGAGAAAGGAACGGGGAGTTGGTGATTTTTCGGTGCGTTATTACTCTTGCGAAATCAAATTCTCATTTACTTGGGAATCCCGCGCGCGTTTGCGATGCCTGGCTATTTGCTTACACAACCTGCAAACAACAACTCACGAGTCTCGCGTACTGCGAGACGCATCTTCTATACTTTTCATCCGAAGGGAAAGAGCAAGCGGAATGCTTCGTGTGTACACTTCACTCACTTTCCCGTGTGTCTGGACTCGGAAACCATCGCTTTCTCCAATCACCGAATTGCACTGATGCAAACGGAATAAAAAAAAGAAAGAACACCGCGTAATGGAATCGTTGCTTGCAAATCGTTCGAACCCAAAAATAAAGCGAACCGATATCTTGAAACCTACGATACGTATAAGTATGTATAATATATAAAAAAGTTGAAACATCTTCGGTAAGCTAGACAGTCCAATATCGATTCTTTGATCGTTCGACTTGGATCGACATGTACAAGTAATGATCAATGATCCTTGCGATGGAACCTCTCTCGCGTGCTTACACAGAATATTATCCTCGAGTTTCAGTCGCTTCAAGGGAAGGGTGATACGAAAGATAGTCGTCTATATAAATTCCAAGCCCGAACTCTCGGAGCTGTACAAAATATTCTACGAATGAAAATACTGTGGCTATGATCATCAGCAGTTAATTATATACATAAATACACACATATGTATATCGCGGTATACATATCTATTTTTTTTAATATATAAAAAATGCATTTCTTAAATCCTGATTATTATATTACGAAAGAATCGATATAAGAGTCTTAAGTAGGACGTAGTTCTATTGATAAACAAACGATCTGGTAATCCGCAATTAATGATAAATCGAATATAAAGCCAAACACAAATTCCACGTTCTCTTCGGGAATCCTCGGAATCTATGCTGGATATTATAACGGCCGAAACAAAAAATAGTAAGCTCGCGTTTTTCACGCCCCACCTCTGATTCAGCATGCTCTCGGCGTGTTTTCCCGACAAAGTCCTTTTTTCGAGCGAAAAAGCAATATAACTCCATTGAAAGAGGAAAACATTCAAATTACACGCGGTATGAAATTGGTAAGACTATAAACGGGAGGAAAGAACTCGATCGCGTCACGGAAAGTTCATCCCCATGGTGATCGTGAGTGCCTCGTTATCCAACACATTTTCCTGGGACGCATATCCACTGCATTACATGATATACACAATATTACACTATAATTCCATTCGTAATCCTAGGTGCGATCGTTTAGGGAAAAAAATGAAAACAATACACTGTCGGAAGTCGCGCTTGGCCACTGAAATGGGACTCGAAATGTGACTTTGCCACACACTATTGACCGTATTGCCGTTGCTCGTTATTCAGCATGCGACTCGCTCTCATTTCGGCCCGAGGGAAACAAGGCGAGACCTCAGTCTTCACTTAGCAAACCTGTCAATGTACGAATAATTCCATGTATTCTATTACATCTGCGAAACGACCGTATGGATATTGGAAGGGTTGTTAGTTGTTTACAATTACACTCGCCTAGCCAGTCGCAGTAATCTATCTCGGTCTCGTCAAACCGTCCATGTTCGTCCGTCTTTCTCTAGATGCGCTAAAGTGCTTGTCAGATAATTTCCAATACTCTCTCGACGAAACAAGCCTATTTTTAGAATGCGTCACGCACAGTTGCGTCCGACTAGGGGTGATACAAGCGTACGAACTGTTTGGGAAGTTACTTGTACAGAAACAACGGGAGCCACGTGTGTCTTACTTATCATGTCTAGTGCGACTACATGTCGACGAGAAGAAGGAATGAACATGATTCTCGCGGTCGCGCGATTGTCTTGCGCTCTTCTGGCGCGATCTTCCCAATTAAACCGAAACCCGGGCGAGAGCGGTGCCAGAGGAGGTGGCGTTCTCTCGCCATTCACTTCGCGATAGGGCAAAACAGCAAAGCTTTCTTGCAGTAGGCACGACCGCGGGGCGTGGATCGAAATGCCAAAAATGCAGTGTAAAGATAGTAGCAGGAATGAGCCTAGAGTCTACAGATCTCCCAACATGTGATGTAAGAAACCAGCAGGGCTTATATGTATGACACTACGCATGTACAAATTTCCTCGCGATATGACTTCAACCATATTCTCGCAAGTCCCAATACATATACATATATATATATATACAGCATATACGAGTGAAGATTTCTCTAATGACGAATCTAAAGGTATTAGTCGCTCGCGATCGTGCCTCCAAATTACTTTCATCACATCACCAGGCACAACTTTTGTAGCACGGATGTCGCGACGTACCTGAAGAAGTTATCGCTCGCTCGCTCGCTCGCGGGCCCGTCAAAAAAGTGCGACGGTGAACATTTGAAAGACTGATACTTCACATTGAAAGGTGTGTCTAAGATCTACCCCTGGTATACTACGTGGGCACGACGAACGCACCGAACTCTCTTTACTCTAATCAACGAAAGGGATCATCGAACGAAGCCGAAGTGTTTCTCGTGGTAAATGTATAAAAATATAAAGAGGGTTAGGTGTGTGTGTGTGTGTGTGAGTGTGAGTGTGTGTCTGCTTTAAATGAGCGACGTAGAGTGCATACGTTGCTAGTTGGCAGGCTGTAGTAGGAAAGGCACAGATTCGAGAGCTATATCTAAAGACGGGTAAGGCGGCTCTTCCTGCGTGTGATCCGCGAGACAGGAAGACATGGATTTTTCGCCGTCGCGAGGATCGACGCTCTTTTGTCGTTCTCACTTCGTTCTCAAGATTTCTCCTATATATGCGTGTATCTCTGCGCTGATCGTATCCATATTAGCGCACTCGCGGCTGCTCGCTTTTACGTCCGCTTTCGAATTCCGAGACGCGTAAAAGTGTGTGTTTCTCTTTTTGGCCTAAGAAAGCAGCTGTCACTTGCAAGTTTCGGCGAACCACAGAATAACGGAGTCAGCGGGTCTGCAGAATTTTCGTATGCTTAGCAGCCTCCTCTCAGAGACTTGTGCTCTCTTTTCTTCGAGGCCGATTAAGTGTGCTTTAGCTCGAGCTGCGTGTCCCGGGGGGCTGAATGTCGTGTTCTCGCGTTAATTGCGAGGACGCGCACTCGCCGGCATAACGTTGCTCGTTTCACAAGAGTCGCGTCTCTCTACGAGCGCTCTCGCCAGTCGGAACTCGAGAAGAAGCCAAGCGGTTTATCGGTTCACGTCCTGCAGCATAGAAGAGACACCGGGTATAAATTAATCGATAGATCTGGTATTAGGCGATGCACCAATGGCTATGCTGTCGGATAAAACCGCGTTTCCCTTCTGTACTTTGTGCGTTTTTTTTTGCTTTCTTTGCTTTCTTTCCCTTTCTCATTGTATCCTGCAAACGGATTATCGTCTGGCGATGAGTACAGTGACCATATCATGAAAGTAAAACAATGTCAATGGTGGAGAGACCGCGTGTTACTCTTTCTCTCGTTATTCTGTGGTCTTACATCCTCAGTTCCAAGTAATCGACAGTGTCGTGTGTACTACAAGATGCGAGGCGTCGCTTCACTTGTATTTACGTGTGCAATAATAAAGTAAGTCCCATGTATAGGTAATCGATCAAGGATATGCCTCGCTACAGTCATGTCAAAAAGGGATGCACAATGAGTATGCGAGGTGGCCTCAATTCAGCCAAGCAGTATTTCTAGTGCGCGTGCACGCGTCTATCTATCCTCTTCTCCCTCTGTCTCTCTTTCTCGAACTGCAACGTTCAAACTGAGCTTTACGGGAGCTTTGCAAATACGATGGCTATGATACACAAGAAGGAGTACACTTGTAGCGAACTCTTTCGACTATCGATACTCTCGTTTTTTCTCTCGATATTGGAGGAGTGAGACCAGAACGATCGCCTATGAGGGCTAAAACTAAAACTGACGAATGCCAAATGAAGCAAAACGTTTATGGGACAAAGAAACGGGTGAATGAAATGAGTGAGAATGCAATTAAACGCTTGAGGATGAGAGAATGGTAAGGTAAGTAAATCAAGTGAAACAGACACAAGCTACGTGTTTCTCGTGACTTTCACTGATAATGGTCGCTGCTGGCTCATCGGATCGTTAGCTGACAATACCGTGTCAATGTCTTACAGTACGCAATTAATGTCCGTAATACATTTTCCAGAAGTACATAGTCATTGTGCATCCTTAAAAACAGAAACGTCATATCGCATGCAAATGATAGGCTTGGCTTGCTCCAACTATTTCAGCATGATATCGATACACTCAAAGATCGGTTTATCGGATATACATATATATTACGAACTGCTACGCATGCACTGTGGGCCCACTGCAAAAGCTGCCATCCTTACTGCGTTTCTTCGTACAGCTAGTTACGGCACGGGATTTGACTATTATGGAAACTATTAGATCGGCTTTTTGCTATGTGTCAAGCGCAAGAAAGAAAAATTGCTGGCGATTCCGATGACAGATGACTCTCTCTCTCTTTCCTCCCCTTCATTCTTTTTTGCCCGTAATTGCCGATAATCTTCACATAAGACGAAAGAGTGCCGTTAAGATAATTTTCTGAATGGACGCCCTCTTAAAGGAACGTACTCTCCCTCGCGACACTGCAGACCGAATCGTTTCCAAGTATCTCGGAAAGTTAACTCATTCATTCGACAAGCGCGACTCACTGATTCAAGATCGTGCCTCGATTTCATGTCGGCTTCAACTGAGAATACTCTTTTATTTGGCTCAACTTCGAACGTACAGAAAATGAGGTAGATTTACTTGCGAACGAACGGTGGTATTTTACAGTGGTACGTGTACGCTAGCATGCTCCGTCAAATGCTGAGTATGTCTAGTCAAGAGTATAGGACAATTGAGCAGACTTACCGTTTGGAGAACCTCGACGATAGTTTCGAGAAAAAGGACGGCCTCGTTAATGGGCTAATTGCATTTGTGTCCTGCGTGTGTGTGTGACCCTGAAAATTCAGTAAACAACGTGTGATTACAATTATGGATAGAACAAAGTTGTTATTTTCCAGCTATAAGAAGAGCTTCCTAAACACACAAGATAGTCTTGCTGTATAGTTAAACGTTGATAAATTAACAATTTCAATAGTACAAACCTGAGTATGGTTTCGCTGTGCTCTATTCTGGCCAGAATGGAACGTACTACGGCTTGGAACATTTCGTGGGAACAACGCTGGTGTTGTGGGTGTTGCCAGTCTATTGCTTGGAGATACACCCAAGCTAGTAACAGATATTTGGTCTTATTATATTAATGTGTTCGCGCTGGCTGCCGTACAAGTAGAATTCCTCGGATCACTTTTAGACTTTAGTCAAATTCTTAATTGGAAGGATGTGCTTACACGGGGATTCGTATGTTACCGCGCGAGGCACGTTATTCATTGTACAAGAAGCTGTAGAAATTCAATGCAAAGAGGGGGAGACGCAGTTAAAAGAAAGCCCACTTCTCTTTGGGGACACTGTGCTTCTTTTTCATTGTTGTCAGTACGGTTAAACGAGAGACATGATGCACATAAGCCAAGTGTCTACATTCTGCGATGTAAGCTTGAGAGAAAATTAAAGCCAAGAAAGCAGGCTTTCGAACGCTCTTAGTCATGTAGATCAGTTGTTTTGTTAGAGTTCCATTCAGCGCCGTGTAGTCAAAACGCTTGCAACATGCGTAAGTGAATTGTTGTTATGTGACATTGAATATCCCATTAACTAGAGGTGAAGTATGTCTGACGATTATCCGAATTTAGAATGAAAACTGTCGTACTGTGACGCAAGTTCTTGCCCCACCACGTGACACTATAATATTCCTTGTAAATTGAAGCACAAGGATGAATGGAAAATGAGATCTAGCGGCCTTCTAAGAAACTATTCTTAAAAGAGTGTTCTACTGTGTGCATGCAGGTTGTTGCGTATGATGAACTGTTAATGGTAATAGATGCTGAGCCTAAGGCTTGAATTCGTTTGACTATAGGATGTACATGTGAGTTAGTCTGTGAATAGACGAGATTGCACGCCCTCCCCTTGTACGCAAGGCGTGAACGCGTTTGACTAATGAGGTTTATGACAAATGTATTTCAAATGATATGATGACCAACGTTGTGATGACCAGAACAAAAAACCAAAGGAGTCGTGCAAGTTGAACATATAGAGAGAAAGAGGTAGATTGAAAGAGAAAGAGATAGCCAAAAAATAGTGTGTAAATGACCAGAAACTATCCTAGAGAACCTGCACGAAGAATTCGGAAAGTATGTTTTCTAGAAGCACCACCAGTTTTAAACAAGCTCCTTGCAGTTTCGCCGAAAGGTCGACTCTCTCGCGCGTCGACCAACGCAGTTGGTTACCCTAAGAGAGTTAGTGGCCCAAGAAGTAAATAAAACAACGAACAAACGTATTCCAGATTTTCATAATAAACAATGTCACAAAAGATTTGCATCTGACTCTACTGTATACAACAACAGTATGCCTTGTAAAGGAGTCCAACAATAATCAATGTGATTTGCTCTGAGTTTATCATGAAATGCAAGTACAGTACTTGATATTCCATTTACACTACATGCTATACAATCCAACAAGATCTCCATTTGATGCAAATCACACAGATCGTGACAAGCCTTTACTTTGCCAAGGACAGTTGATGGGACAGTAAAATTAGACGTTAGGCTTTTGAGACATATCGTTGAGGAGTGTAGCCAGGTTGGTCGAAAAGGCATATAAGGCATACAAGGCATAGAGGGGACCTGTACCTCTGTCTAAGAGGGTCAGCAGTGACGAGTAAGGAGTTGTGGGCGTTGCGTGGTTGAGGGTCCAGCAGTGAATGGTCGCTGGGGGGTACGCCACTCGAGGAACGGTGACCTGCACTGATGCTCGCAGACTTCGTGTGACCCCGGGTCGGTCTAGTGCCCTCGACCAGGCTGTGCATAAAACTAGTCAACAAATTGCCCGGCCCTACTTTCCTACCAGTTAGCTCTACTACTCCTTTTCATTCTCTTTTCCATCCCATTATTTCGCCCTCCTCCTTTCATCGCCTCAGCAGATATTCCTAATTGTAAAGTCGAGTCTCTCCGAACTAACAAGGTCTTACCTACCTCGCACTTGAAAGTGCGAGCCGTTCTAAGTTGAATTCTGTCGGAACGAGATTGTACCTTGAATCGACTACAGCAAAAGACCACTCCGATGAACGCGCCTTTCATCTCACATCAGTTCGTCGTTACTCTTAATCTTGGTGCAGATTGTAATACGACCAAATGAATGCGAACGAAACCTCATGAGAAAAGTATGTTTAGCGAAACTAAAGGAGGGAGGGAGTACTATGGGGGGCGAATGAAGGGATGAATGTAAACCAAAATACTAGTTACGTTTGCGAATCTTTCGTCTGGCACTTCTTATGATATAGAGAAAGAAACTATGTTGCTAGAACGTAGGAATGAAACATGTATGATGATGTAGATGATTGTTTCTCTATACACACACGATCGAAAGATCTACGTACACTTGGAGAACAGAGAGTAAATACATGTGAATGTATCTGGTTCTGATATATAACTTTAGCAAGCATTTGTAAATGTGGTTTGAGTAGACTATTCTTCGGTACATCTGTCAAGCTATAAAGAAAGTGGGTCTGCAATGAACGTTTGACAGGCAGCAGCCAACATGCTAGAGCGATGCAACATACAAATAAACTCTCCCTGAGGGCTTAATGACAGACTTTTGGTTATTGCTCGGTTGTTTTCAGGTTTTTCTTTAGACTGGTTTAGTATACTCAACACACGAGTAATGAGACAGCTACGGTTAGTTAGCACAATTAAAACGGTTTGGTTAAGAGACACTATGGAACATTCGACTATCACTCAAGTCTCGACAATTGTTGTGTAGTTATGCACGAGTGCTGGGTTGTCGCTTGACTTGTCAGCTTGCACTGGTACCAGAGTATTAAAGATTACTGGCATTATCTTTTATCAGAGTACCTCAAGAAACGCATGAATCCAACACTCGCGTCTCGCTATTGTATTCTATAAAAGTCTATGGTATAAGATAAAAGTATGAGATTACTATAAAGTTGCGATTGCCATTATACCTGGGCACATCGTTGGTTCTTTCAGTAGATGAAGACGTCTTAGCTTGGTCATAGGAGATGGTACTACGTCGACCACCAGAAATAGGGGCAGGTGAGGTGAGAAGCCTAGTACCACCCACCGCTGTGTTCATTGTGTTGCTCTTGCCGACTCTTGCTTTAGCACCGGGACTTGTACCCACGCCTAGAATGAACATTGTCACTGCAAGCCTTATTAGAGATGGTTCAACACAAAACAAAGCAGCGTACTCTTAAAAAAATACAGACATTACAACGGAATGTAAAGGATCGCTATCTTTTGGAGTTTCACAGGTGACTCGCGAACTACCTTAACGAGCAAAAATACGCGCAACCATTTCAAGGCGACTGACAAGTTCGCACCACCATTTATGGATGACACGCGTGCAAACGATGAGGCTAGTGACAGGGAGTCACGTTGAGGGGACACACAAGACAGGAATCAAATATCTAAGAGGTGGTATAAGTAGATTATCACACATAAACTGTCCTCTAATACACTGGGATCAATGGGCCACTGCAACCTCAAGTCAAAGCGAGTCTATGCTAAAGCTATACAAAGAAAAGCATAAACCAAAGACTGCACGGCTGCGATAAAGTATACCGTGAATGGGGTAAGGGACGGACAAAGTGAACTCACTGGTATCTAGTTGACCTGGACTATTTTTGGGTGCCGAGGGTCGACTCGCGGATACGCGAGCGTTATTTTCCTTGATGGTGGCTGCGTCAACAGTGTTTTGCCGTTTGAAATTACTACCACCACTGCCTGCTGCCGTTCCACCGGTACCAGCGGTCGCATGATTGTGATTCGTCGCGTTTCCTGGGCTTGGCGCTCCTCCTAATAAAAGAAAGGGTCAATAACTCCTTTAAATGTCAACTTGGATCAATGGCTTTCAATATCCTGTTACTTTCAAGAACACATCAAAAAGTCAAAACATATCCAGTGAGACACATGTTGCTGTAAATGGCAGTTCGCTTAGCGTGCATCAACAGACTGTTGCATCGACTATTGTACATTTTGTACACTCAAAAAAACGACACGTTCCACGGTAATTACATATATTACATCGACAGTTTCATATCTCGACGGTAACACGCACTTTCTGCTCTTACCTAAACTCTTTGACAACAAACCCTTAGTTGTGTATGTGCCTGAATGTAACTTCCACATGTGCTATCTAACAATAAGTCTTATCAATGAGTCACGAGGAGAGGGAACTTGTTAATATGAAACATTCACTTACGAGGGGTTTCACCACCCGATGAAGCCCGTCTAGTGGGTTTTGGATTGCTAGCAGAAACACTTCTGTGAACACCTCTGTGCGATGGACTTTGAATGATGGCACCACCTGGGGCGTTGGCACCGCCGCCTCCCCCTCCCGAGCTAGCTTGTGGTGGAATGTTGCGCAGAGACAATGAACTGCCTGACCGCGAACCATCACTCTCGGGCTGTTGGAAAAAAAAAGGAGGCATTGATATTGAACCTTCCCGATTTTTGGAAGTAGCAGAATGCTTGCCTTGTTACTCACGTCTGTTGTTTTTCTTCCTAGTAGTAAGTATGTGGCGAACACGTCATCATACTTGGCTTGTGCTAATGAGTCTTCTATCTGGCTTGTCGTAAAACCCATGGCAGTTAGGGTCTCTAAAACAGACATGGGCGACGGCATAGTCACATCTACTAGACACGCCAACATTATACCAATTATGATACATATGCCGAACAATATTATGAGGCAAGACTGTAGTTGAAAAAGCAGGCTATACGACACATCACACCATACGTATTATATTAATACTCTCTTGTCTTTCTTCTATTAAATAATTGGTTAATACTTTACGAGCAAAAGACGTATATATATATATATGCCTCATTATCATACTGAGATAAACATCGCCGAAAGCAGCATGAGTGATTTGCAATGCGTGTAGATTTAATTACTGATACACACGTTACTGTACACCAATTAACTTATCAATCTATATACAACTCAGCATATATTAAGCAGCATTACCCTTTCGTGGCGTGTCATGCGTTTTATATATTGGAGGATAAAGTATTTAGGCGGGCTTTTAAGCAAAATGCATCTGAGCAGTTAAGGTAGAAGTAGCAAGTCGCAACATTTAGTTCCATTCTCAAGTTGCCACAAAAGGGTCTTGTTTAAATATGAGAACAGCAAATAGTAAGTGCGTGTACATACTGGCAGACTCACCTATCCTCTTGTGGTCTTTATAATCAGGTTCAGGTTCTAAGTACGGTTTCAACTCATCGTCTTCGTACCCCATATTCATCCATTTGTCTTTCATTATAGTCTGAAAAATTCCATAAGTTACTTATTAATCGGATACAAGTCAATAAGTTAAGATGTCAATGAGATCGACATTTCATTGGCTGCATACCTCTAATGAGGCCCGCTTCGTCGGGTTGAGCACCAAGAACTTCTTCAACAGGTTTTCACAATCGGTAGACATATAAAATGGTATTCGGTATTTTCCTCTCAACACCCTTTCCCTAAGTTCTCTCAGTGTTGAACCGTCGAAGGGCAGGGAACCAGATACTAATGTATACAATATTACTCCCAACGACCAGACATCCACTTCGGGACCATCGTATTTCTTGCCTTTAATAAACAAGATCAAATAACAAATTATCTGTTTTGATTAGGTCCATCTCGAGGGAAAATAAATTGGTAATGTACCTTGAAAGAGTTCGGGCGCTGCGTAAGGCGGCGATCCGCAGAATGTGTCCAGCTTGTTACCGGGCGTGAATTCATTGCTGAAGCCGAAGTCGGCGATCTTGATGTTCATCTCGCTGTCAAGCAGCAAGTTCTCCGCCTTCAGGTCCCTGTGGATAATCTTCTTCTGATGGCAGTATTGTACGGCAGAAACGATCTGTCTAAATTTCGCTCTAGCTTCCTTCTCCTTCATCCGGCCGTGGAGAACCAGGTAGTCGAAGACCTCGCCACCGCTGGCATATTCCATTACCAGGTAGAGTGTCTTTGGAGTTTCGATTACTTGGAACAGCTTGACTATGTTCGGGTGGTCGAGCATCTTCATTATCCTTACTTCCCGGAATAGCTGGGATGGAAAGAAAAGTGTTTTGCCACGGTTAGGCGCTGTTGGTATCGTGGAAAGGACTTCTATTTGCGTGGCTCGTGCCTCTAATTCAGCGGCTCGCACAATTACAGGTGACCGTGGAGTTGCGGTTGGTGAATACGTACCTTCTGAAAACTGCTAGTGTTCAGGAGAGTCTTGTCGATGATTTTGATAGCTACTTCCTGGCCGGTGAGTATGTGCTTGGCAAGCTTGACCTTGGCAAAGTTGCCCTTGCCGATGGTCTTCAATAATTTGTACTTGCCGATGTGTGGCTCCTCCGAGGTTCGATTCCTCGAGGGGAGCCGGCCATCGGTGCCCGACACGCTCACGGCATCCCCTGCCTGGAAGAATCATTCATTGCCCTTTTAGTACAGCATTGTCAGCAAGAGGCACACGTACACACAGTCCAGTAAATTCTCTAACGGATACAATTACACGAGGGTAACGTGAAATGTTGCTCCCCTACTCACACCCTTTTCCAACTACTACTCTTTCTCTCACTCTCGCTCTCTCAACATTATAATACGTGTATACTGTGTGTGTGCTTAACTACGCATTCACTTTTTCTATTGGTTTTATTTACCTGAGACATACTTCCAAGCCTTCTCTGAAACTACATTCAGAGTGCGTGAAAGGAATACGGAATAAAAAATGGGTTAAATCGTATTACAGAGTGGTTTATTACACGTGTCTCTGCGAGGGTACGCGTAGCACGCAGACGCTGCCTGCCACTTTGAATAGAACTCTGCTGAGAAAAGAAAGTCGCGAAAATACATCTCCCATTGAAATGCTGATACTCTTTACGTACTCGACAGTATTAGGCAGAAGCCACCGTGCTCCGCGTACTCTGTAGATTCAAAATTTCGCCAATTCATGTGCTCGTTACTCCTGCAATTGTATTTTAATACTCGAGAAGAAGACGGTCACAAGTCAGCTGACTGTCAAAGAAACAAACAACATCTGGCAATTGTTCCAACAAAAATTGCCACAGAAAATAAAATAATTCCAGTAGCAAAAAATGTTCCAGCAATCTGGTGGACTTCCTTTCAAATCAATGTAGAAACAACCCAACTGAATTCTCGTGTCAGGTTGAAGTGAACTAAGAGAAATTAGAAGCGCTTTGCAGAATGACAGAAAGGCGTTAAACGAAATTGTAAAAGCGAGATCAATCGACGAACGACCACGATCCATTTTTAATAGGGAGTGGGTCAATTACCCGTGCATGGCTACGAGTAACCATCTTGCAGGAGGTGGCTGCTGCAACTTTTGAGGCCGCCAGCTTGACTGATATTCTTTTCGCAGAGTGCCCAGAAGAAAATCGGCTGCGGATCCAACGGAGATCCGAGCAATGATCACTTTTCGCCGCAGAGCATCTGCCACTTTCTCTCGATTACACTCGCATCCACCCTCGCCGACTCTCTTTGTAGCCAGTGTGACAAAGAGAACGGATTCTTCCGGCCGTACTTGGCTCTCGCTCTCGATCTTTCCTCGAACCGTTCGTTAAATGGAACTGGCTACTTGTCACAGAGTATTAATGCTACTCTCTCTCCGCACTGCTAGATCCGCTCCTGATGAACTCATCTCTATTTACAGGGGCATCTATTACGGAAAATCGTACGGCATACTTTCTCATGGCTTCCCATCGCTTGCAACTTTCTCTCGTTCGAAATAACAATGAAATATAGGGCGTCTCAACGTTTCTTGGTCCTCGCTTAGAGATTGCCAGCTATGATCTGCGTAATCAGGTACACGGGTTATTACTCAATCGGTGGGCTTCTATCGGGATCGACAAGCCTCCTCGATCTCATTCGCAGGTATCGCTCTTTATTGTCGGGGAAGGGAAAGAAAGTGCTAATTGTGCGGCGAAGGAACGACGACGCCTGAATGGAGAGTGTGGAGTCAGCAGGCTCGAATAAATGGGCTAAGAAAAAGCCGTGGAAAAGAAGGGTACGATCTTACGAATATAGATCGTCGCGAGAAGAAGAACAGGTTGGCTTCCGGCGAAAAGAAGCTCTGTGTCGGCGAACAGAGGAAGACTGACACAATGGCTCTGACGTTGCCCGGAGATCTCTCAGATCCGTGCGACCGAGCGCGATTGCCCGCACTTTATCACAACAATCTATCGCTACTAAAAATAGTTCCCTTGCTCTCTTCTGGCGGTGTACTGTTCGATATATTAATCACTTTGCACTGCTCGGATTTGCATGGATGTTGGGCCGATCGGCAAGGAGTCCTCTCCGGCACTAATCGCCGAGGTGTAATCCATAAGCCGAGTGTCTTCGGCCTCAGCTGGCACGGCGTACTCTCACGCACCTATCTCGCGAACACACTCTCTTCTATTTCACTGGCTAGCACACACCTATCTACCGGGTCGCCGAGATATTTCACGGAGGTAGATCGCTCGAAGAGGTTGCCAGACTTTGGAGCGAAGATCTTGGATGGACCGAGTTCCCATGGATGCTGGGCGTTCTCGGGGAGGGTTGCCCTAAAGGCGCGCCCGCTGGTCGAGGGGCGAGTCGAGATGCGACTGGTAATTGGGCAGCAGTCTCTCCTTGCGATTGAGGTGCGGCGAGCCGAGCAATGCCAGCGGGCAATGTGCTATCGCCGGATAAGCGAGCTCGCTCCACCTGTCCTCACTGACCACGGACGCTGCTCTCCATCTCGGGTGAAGGCTGCTCGAGCTCCGGCTACCCGAGCACATCCTCGTCGTCCGCCCACCCAAGCTCTCCGCCACTACACCACCAGGCAGCACTAGCAACTAGCACCAGTCAGCAACACCCTCGTAGAGCCACGAGAGAGAGACGGAGAGAGACAGAGGGCGAGAGAGAGACAGGGAGAGTGCGAGGTTCGAAGGTTTTGTCGAGTCAAAGGGAGAAGGATTTCCCAAAGCAAGAGTCTCTCGCAAGCTCGCCGGACTCTCGAAGAGGACGAGAAGAAGGAGGCCGCCGCCGTCGCGGAGACTCGTCGGCTGGATATGCTCGTTCCTCTTGGCTCGCCAGGCGAATCGACCTCGCTCGCTCCCGAACCAACCAACGAACCGACCGCCGAGGGATGCGGGAGCAGAATCAATACGCGGTGCCGCCACCCCTTGGCAGAACCGTGGAAGCGAACCACCCTTGAAAGCCGAGCTTTCTGCACCCCGCCTAGACGAGCACGCGCCGAGACGCATGCGTCCTTCAAGTCCGTATCATCGCTTCGAAGCGAACCAACCCCCACCCTTCCCGGCGAACACCCTTTCAACCTTCCACCACCCTCTTCAACCCCTCTTCCTGCTACTGCTACTGCTACTGCTGCTGCTGCTGCTGCTGCTTCTCTACGTCCTCCGCTTCTGCCACGCTCCGCCAACTCACTGGCATCCAACTTGCCCTCTTTCTCTCTCCCTTGCTAGCTCTTCTGCTCTCGACTTTGCTCCCAAGAGAGAAAGAGAGAGAGAGAGAGGGAGAGAGCTCTCCTCGGCTTAGCTCCGCGACCCAGAGGACACAGCCGGAGCCTCCACGGTCAGCTGATCGACGGGCATCGAAGCTATCGCCGCTATATTCGAGCAGATGCATCACCAGAGCCCAACAAATTCGAGAGAGAGAACATGCCTCTAGAACACTTTTCCAATTTCGCCCGACCTTCCTTCCCACGAGCACTCTTGTTTACGTAACTCCCCTCGAGATTTCGGAACCGGCCCCGTCAATTCGATCACGTCCCATTTTCAAGGGGTGCCTGCTGCACGCTACTTCCAAGTACTGCCAATATTCACGGAAATGAAAGGATAATTGGAATTATCCTAGTTTGACTAGGTCATTATTGATTATTGTAGTAATGATTATAGTCGTTTTTAATATTCTTGATGGGTTCGATATTATTTAACGAGGGAGTCTTTGAAAAGGGTTTTTTTTTTGTCTGATAGAGAGCGATTATTAGTGATGGTTGAATTGTGCTCCTAGCGAGGACTTGGCTCTTTGGACGCGTGGAGGATTCATGAGCGTGCGGACGTGAGGGCAGAACCATCCGGATTATTCGAGCTGGAACGGATGGGCCGCAGACTGCTGGCATAGAGGTGCATTAAACGTTCCACTCGACTCGTTAGTCAGGAGAGCTACATCGATACATAGCTATGACCTCCTTCACCGCAGCACATCCCTCGTCCTCCCTCTCTCCCTCTCTCTCTCTCTGTCTCTCGATAATCATGCGAAGTTCAACCTTGGCGAGTATCAGTTTATCAGGTGTACTTCCAATATCCTATCGCTGAGGTTACTTCAATGAAATCAAGCTGGTTCGATAGGCTCCCAGTTATTTCTTTGAATCCTATCGCTCGCGCGATATACCCGCGACGAATAAACAATATCGCGCCGATCTAATTGTCAAAGGCAGTGTGTAACCAGTCGCAGTGAATTCGACGAATTTTTGACGGGCCTTCGCGGAATTAATATATGCGGAAAGTAACTGTAAATGACTGAGTGAGTCATTGTTACAGTGTTGAATATTATGGGGAAATTGTAATAGATAAATTTGATGGATTTTGAACCATCGTTGTAAAAAGGGTTCCTCTATTTAATTCTCATCTGTTGTATATCTACCTCCTTGTCGTTCTGAGCGCTCTTCTGCATGATGTCCGATAATTGGCGCGTTGTCACACTGTTTTGCTGTTGATGATGTTGCTGCTGCTGCTGTTGTTGCTGCTGCTGTTGTTGCATCTGCTGGCGATGATCCTTTTTAGTGATGATCGGGCGACCAATGGGTCGAGCTTGTTGGACCGCCTGCGCCCTCAAAGCCATATCGGGCGGTTCCTGGCCTCGCCTTGTATCCGAAGCTGTCCTCGACAACTTCACCGTCGGCTTCTTCACCGCGATGCCCGCGTTCCCCGTGGAATTTCGGGTGGCATCTCCTCGATGCAACGGGCAGCCACTTTACGGGAGGGCAAGTCATCAAGTGACAATCATCTGCCGTCGTTTGCCGAGCGAAGTGTTCGGTGGTGGTGTGAATGTTGTATGAGCGAGTGTGAAATGTACCCGAAGAATGTCCGCTCGGTGTGGAAAAAGTCGATGGCCAATGGAAAAGGGAAGGTTCGATGTGTAACAGGCAATAGTCGAAGTGAGACTCGAGTGGTTCCAATGAATCGCGGCACTGATTGATCAAGTGACCAGGCTGAAGTGAAGAGTCAATTAGACTGGCAGTTATTGGTTCCGTCGTTGGGAACTGGAGTAAGGAAAACTGCGAGTAACGGGTCAAGATATCGGGATTGAATTAAAGGATAATTAAATTACAAAGTCGAAACACAATCGATAGTACTAATCTCGCGCAAAGACAGTTTATAGACGATAAACCCGATACTCTTCCATAGTAATGAAACCGAAGAATCTATCAATGATTTGAACCAACGACAATGAGAGACAATGAATGGGAGAATGAGTGGTGGTTGTAATAACGATTGTGTGCGAGTGTAGGGATCAGCGGAAAGAGAGAATGGTGTTACCCCTCAGCCTCGTCATCCGTCACGTTCCGCAGTAGGTCCTCGTGTTCCCTGTAGCGGAGCTGGATTTCCGGCCCGAAATCCGAGCTGTTCTCCAGGTGACGGGTTCTGGCAGCGAGCGTGCCTATTTCGATGGCCTTGACCTGCTGCTCCAATTTCTGGAGCATGTCCGTGCTCTCACCGGCAGCGCCGGAGCCTCTCCGCTGCTTCAGGATGAGATCGAGGCTAATCGGCACTTTCGAATCGACCGATACCACCGCACCAGCAGCCTCGTGTCGCCCGGCCATTCTTATCGGTTGGACGATCTTCGACTCTTCGAACGCTTTCAGCTTCTCCTCGAAATTGCCGAGGTTCCCTGGGGAAGCTGGCGCACCACTCGCCGCCATATTCTGACCCCTCTGATACAAAGCTGGCGAGGCTTCAGCTGGGTTGCGGCTCGCGTTCAGAGAGCCTCTCTTCTCCACTACTCGCATCCCACGATCACTCTCCACCAGCTCCCACTGCTTTAGGTTCTCAAGAACAGTATGCGGTGGCAGGAGACGTCTGGCAGCGGCTCTCGGACTAGGAGATTCCTTCTTCTGTCTAGGCATAGGCTGACGTTGTCCGTCAACCTCGTCACCCTGAGCCAACCCTTTCCGAAGAGTCTGACCTCGAATCGAACTTCTACTCGACTGAGCCCGAGAGAACGGACTCTCCCTCTCGTCCATAATGCCTCCTCTGTCGCGTTAATACTTTAAGTCTGCTGTCTTCCTCGACAGTGATTCCTCTTCTATCTTCTATAACAGTGTCGCTGCGAGATTTCTCTGAAAGAACGTGCTCTTCCTGCCGGGATTCCTCAACATGGACGTGGTGGCCGAGTCACTCGGCGGCGCCGGCAGACTGGTAGCTGCTCGCTTTCTGTCAGAAAGAAGAGAGATGCGTCCTCGTTAAGGAAGAGGCGGCTCGTCGGGCGAGCAGCGTGTGATGATGAGTCGAGCGAGCGAGGATCGATCCGGCGACGAGGCCGACGAATACGATATTACCAGGGAAAACAGCTTCACATTTAAACCATCCCAGGAGAGTCAGCTAGCCGACGACACAGTCTCGCGATCAGTCAGTCGGTCCACTGACTTCCGCACGCCGGGACACACAATCACAAATATATATATGCACCGTGGAGAGCAAGCAGTAAAGCAGCGCACAGGACGCGTACGAATAAGGCACAAACAGAATCTCCGACAGACGTTTGCGGAGGTGGAGAGACGTGGAAAGCTCCGAAGACACGACGAGTAACGCCGCTCTTTTACCACGAGGGAATCGCAAGTGTTGGTGTTGGTGTGTGTACGCGTGTGTCTCTGTGTGTGGAGATTGACTCCATTCTCGAGGCTGCACGATCCCAGGCCTCTGTAATAGCCCGGGATTACCCAGCGCAACAAAGCTTGCGAGCGTAATGCCGGTAAGTATTAAAGCACAACATGATCACCTGCCGAGGGATTTGCGCTCTGATTCAATCTAACTGCTTTTCATCACGTGGCTCTTCTGTTAAAAGGGATCTAATGTAATTGGAAGAGTGATTCTTCAATTAATATCGTAGAAATTTTGTTATTTTTCTCGCACTTAATCTTTGGAGTTTTTGATAATTTAGTTGTTATAAGTTGTGTGATGGAATTTGGATGATCGATTGCCTGAGAAATGTCACGGAAAGAAGCTACCACGTGCCTAAGGCCACACATGCGTCACTCGAGCAACACTTTCGTGTGCTTTCTTTGCACGACGCCTTATCACAAGGTTCTGACTCAACGAGTCCAGTCACTGATAACCACCGAATAGTTCTTTCCGATTGATTTTAGACGTGTACGAATTCCTTTCAAAGTTTTGCCTAGTGTCACTTGTTCGGGCTTTTGTTTGGAGGAGGATTTTCTTGGTATTGGGAAGTGCGCGAGGCATAAATTGGTATTGGAAGATCGAAGGAAGAATCGAAAAGGTTCGAGAGAGCGGCGGTGTATGACTGGGGTCCATTTCTCGAGCGATAAAGCGCTCGAGCGGCCAGCCACGACTTGGTGATTCCGTTATCAGTAGATGCTGATAAGCGATAGTGTCTCTAACACCACCAGCCGAATGCGGTCGTCGCTCGCGCCGAGTCTTGTTCCCCTGCCAACCAGAAGAATACAGCCTGACCCGAAAACGAACCGACGGCGGCGACGGACTTGACGATTTTGCCAAAAATACAATTCTATCTGGCGCAAATCAATTTCTAGTCTGCAATGCGAACGACTGGGATGAACGCTCGAATCTGTTTTAATTTGAAAAAATCCTCAGTGCTTTGAGAGAGCTTTAAAAGAGAACGCGATATCAATCCATTTTTATAAAAGTTATTTATTTGCTCGTACGACTACGATAGCTTGGAGAAATTTATTGGGAAAAAGGAAAGGCCGATTCTGTGTGTGTGTTTTTCGCGAAAAACCAGGGTATTTAACAACCTGCCAGATGCTGGAACGTTTTCGAGTGACCTACTACGAAACCTGCTCGCCAGGCACACGTTTTCCGTCAGCGCGTCAATTTCGCTGCCAAGATTTATTTGTGGACGGAGAAAAAGCTCGGTCCCAGGCAATATCCTGAATTTTGTGATTCCGCTTCCTCCTCTCTCTCTCTCTCTGTTTTTACGAAATACTAGCCGGAACAAGCTGGCCATTCAATATGTCAGAATTGGCCGAGTCCTCGCCGAGATGAAAGGATAAATAACCGGTTTTCAATCAAGAAATCTGTCTTTCAAGTAAATCCATAATGACGAAATATTCCATAGGATTATTGCGAGGTTGCCAGTAGCCAATAAAGGATCGTCCCTGAACATTCTCAACAATAATACTGGAGTCGATGCAGATAGGAGGCGAGTGACCGGAATAGCCAAGCGGTTCGCTCATCGTTTATCTAATGAGCTCAAGTACGTGAATTCCCTATCGACGGATTCAACTGCACACCTTCCACCCACTTCTCCAGTGGACTTTCAATTTTCCTCTCCAAGCTACTTCTCGTCCTAGAGAACTAGTGAAACTTGGAGATCTCTCCGAGGAAGAGGATAATCGGCGAAAGGAGGCCGAAGCGAAGCGGCGACCACTTGTCGAGGAAAGAAAATATTGGCGCAGAGAGCGTACGATTGAGAAGGCAACGACTCGCGTCCTCTCCCAACCTAGCTGATTACGGCAGTCCAGCAATTTATATAGATTGAAACGGCCGTAAGAACACCCCGCAGCGACAATAGCCAAGGAATCAAGGAAATTTCGAGGGAGGATTGGTGCGCCGAGTAGTACGGCCAACTAGCAAGTACGCGCCGGCGACAATGTCTGCACGAGCTAGACACTGGAGGACTGCCAGAATTTCGGAGCTCCCGTAGTCAATGGGGCCACTATCGATCGAAGCAAAGAGAAAGAGAGTTGCTCGAACCCGGCCAGACGTAGCTGTCTGTATCTCACTTGCCAAAAATCTGGAGAAGTGAATTTCGTAACGAGGAAAATCCACAACTCGAAATACAAACTTCTTTTCATCGAGTCGGTGAAATTCAGGGGAGTGTTTGAGGAGTGTTTGTCATTTGGCTGGCAGGTGGAGAGAGAGAGAGAGAGAGGGAGGAGTTTAGTGCGTCTGGCAAGTGGAAAGAGGAAGGGTTCGAAGGGCTTTCGGGGAGGCATAATGCGATGGTAGTTTCCTGGCGAGCAAGTGCTCGCGCGGTGCTCGAGAGAGAGAGAGAGAGATGTTGGAGCACGTACGTGTAATACACGATAAGATAGAGCGCGCGCTCCGTTATCGTCGCCTGTATATTTCGTCAGGAGATCAGACCAGGTGATTTGAAGAGGGGTGCGGTACAAGGCGGGCTTTAGTCTCTCTAGTATAGCTATCGTCAAGGTGCAAGCTCAGCGCGCTATAAAGAGTTATCGAACGCTCGCTCCGAAACACACTGGATTTCGTAGCGGCGATGATTCAAGATCTGCTCGATCGACTATTCTTGAGCGTCCTCACTCAAGCAGACTCAATATTAAATTTCAAAGACTCCAATTTCAAGTGGAGGAATTCTTTCGAGCCTCGAGGAATTTCCAATTCTAAGAAGTTGGAGGTATTATTGAGTTATTTTTAGTTAATGAACTGTCTTGGTTGGCAGAAGAGTGTTTATACGGATTAGTCAATAGTGGCTCGAAGTGACTTTAAGAGAGTTATAAGAGGCAGTCGAAGAAAGGAACAGGTGGCCGGTGTTATGACTCGGTGGGAGAATAGGCTAGCCGCATTCACGACATCTTCCACCTCGAGTGTGTATATGCCTTTAAGTGTGTATCTTGAGCCCACAAGGTGAAACAAAACTTGTACGCGCCGCTCACGATAACATCTATTTACCTTCTTAACGAAACTCTTGAAATTTCGCGAGCTCTCATGCCTCTAACTTTTAACAGGAATTTGCATTCGACTGTTTGCCACGTGAGTTTCTCTTACATTGCGCAAAGTCACACTTAACATTGGTCAATTACTGACGCGTCACCGAATTCATTTAATGGGAATTTACGTCTCGGAGACTTTGATTCCTTTACAACATTCGTACTATTCCTTTTAATCCCTCGGCTGAATCATATCTATCCCATTATTTCCTAAAGTCCTCGGCTGCTGCAATTAGCAGTGGAATCTAATCGAGGAGATTGCGATTTCCAAGTACAAGTGCATAAAGTTGAGGAAAGGGGGCAGCAGCCTGGCATCGGCTAGCGTTGAAAGCAAAGCGCTGACAATGACTCAAGACATCGGCAACGAGATTACATGTTATCAAACGTGTCCGAGAATAATAGTCCGAGTGTAGATCGGCTCGTTTAATTGAAGTTTCCGTAATTAAGGAGTGCGGCTCCGATACACGCTGGATTCCCCTGCGGCGACCCGATAAACCACCGCGAGGTCCCGTTCTCTTTTTTCTTATCTCGCTCGGTTATTAATGTCCTCGCATCGATCACCAGCTGCAGCATCGATTCCTCACACAGCAAGCACACACAAGCAAACAGCGCATTCTCATTGTAGTGCGATGGGTTGGCGCGAGAGTTTGGAAAAGGCTTGTAACTAAGGAATTTCGTGAGTTGGCAGGGTAAACAAGTGTATCCGCCGCGTGTGGGCCTCGGACTCGGGCTTCTAATTAATACGATGACGCGCGCTATCATCGACGTATATCTCATAACAAGATATCGATCTTAGGAGCGAGTGTGTACGCCGATCGGACGATCCCGAGAGGCATGGCTCGTGGGAGAGAAGACTCTCGAGAGTTGCGATCGAGCCTCCTAAGAAACGAAGACGGCCAACGAGGAAAGAAACGCGCGGTGGCCCGCAACCGGAGCTCCCTCCGCTTCCCTCATCCACCTCCACCACCACCATCTCCGCCGTTCGCCCGAGGCAAAAACAATGAACAGTTAGAGAACGCGTTAATTATCCGCTCCTGGGAAGGTTATTATGCGGGTTATATAAAGGCTCGATCGGTGCATAGACACCGGCTAACTTTTCCAGCCCAACTCCTCGATCGCTCGATATCCCCCAACAGGTTTAACCCTCTGCGGTCTCCTCCGCAGACTCTTCGACATTCTATATCCACTCGAGCGCGAAACACGCTCTCCTCTTTCAAAAGCTATCCTTACAAAACACCGAGTCATACATTTCCATGAGCGGGCAATCCCTAGCAACGCCTATGACTCAGTCGGAATGACAAGAGTCAGAGGAGACCGCGTAGAGTTAAATGATTTACCGTCCCACTTGTCCGGTTCTCTCAACTTCCGGTAGCGCGTCCATCCAGGCTGAGTGCTGGCGGTCAGTAAGCGCGCTGCGGCCACCGATTTTCACTCGAGCTTCTTTTCACCAGCTGCTTCCCAACTCTTTACCCTTCTTTCTTTGCATGTATCTCTTGTTCACTCACACAGCTTTCTTTCAACTTCCTTGCACTTAATCGCGCGCGCACACTTGTGTCCACAGAGCGGCCACCGGTTGTAGTCCAGTGTTGGCTGTCGAACGCGCAGGTAGAAGTGGATCACTGCCAGTTTGGCTTGTCAGTGAGTGAGTGAGTGAGAGAGAGAGAGAGAGAGAGAGCGCGTGGGTTAGTTGGGTATGTGCGCCGACGGTGGCGGACAGTGACATACCGTGACACACGGTGACACACCACTGAGGTTTAGCTGCTCGTCGACGAACCTCCTCGCTGTCTTTCTCTCTCTTTCGTTCTCTCTCAACTAAAGCAGAGAGCGTCGCTCCGGTTCGCCGCTCTCGACGCACTCACTACAGAGCCGGCTGGCTGGCTGGCTGGCTGGCTGGCTCACCTTCTAACCTGTTCTATCTAACCTGTGGAGGGACGGTGCGCGCCTCTTTCTCTCGGAGCTAAAGCCTCTGCCGCCGCGCCGCGCCGCGTCTCGCCGTCTGCTGCCTGCCTTGCTTTACTTCTGGCAGCGCCGCCGCCGCCACCGCCACCACCACTCTGCCATCGAGTAATCGTGCTCTCGTGACTCGTGACTGACACGAGTCACACTCTGCCAAGCCCGCTCGCATCCAGAACGCAGCAGCGCACTACGCGAACCAAGAGTAGTTCTCTGAAGAGCCAAGAGCGGGAAGACGCTTCTGCGAGCGGAGCGGGCGAGCGGAGCCGGTGTAACGCGCGCGCGTCCACCAATAACGGCCGCGCAACTATCTAGCAAGCACGTACTCTGTGCAGCATTGGCCGAGGAATGGCAGGACTGGCGAAAGCCGTGCTCGCTCGTGACTCATGTGAGCGAGCGAGCGAGCGGACGCGCGCGCGGACAACCCGAGGAGGAGTGCGCGGCTATCGTAGCAGACACACAAGCTCCAAAGTGCAAGTGCTGTGCTGATAGCAGTGCCGTGCGTACGCCGACGGATGCCCTCGAACGACTGGACTAGTTTCTGCTGGTAACGCAGCAGCCCTGATGAGTCCGCCGCCACGCCTTTCACTCCGATCGCCGCACCGATCTCCCTCTCGGACCCGATTTTCGGCAATCGGGTTTATTCACCTTCGCGCTAATAGTTCATCCAACTCACGTAAAATCGTGCCATGTCGATTTATCCCATCTCTACTATTATTTCCTCTTAATTCTTGACTGTATATCCATACATTTATGAATCTATATTTATAGTCTCGTTTCGTAGCGGGGATAACGACCCCGCTCGATAACCAGCGGCAGATTTGCGTGAAAATTAATGAAACTTTAAATACCCACGCTTTCGATCAATAATAAACGTGCCATTACCGCGGCAATATTCCACGTTTTCGAAATTGCACGATATCGCACCGTTAAGTACGAACGGTTATCGCGCGAGGCATTATTTTCCAACTAATAAAACTAAATCAGTCGATATTTGCAGTATTTGCACGGTTAGATGTTGGGGTGGTAAATCTGGGAGTTTGGTACAAGTGGAGAAATAATAGCGTTGACAAAGAAATGGCGAGTCTAGCCGGTGGTAAAGCCTGATTATCCGAGGCGAGCAAAGTGTAGGTGCGGCAGAACGGATTGCGTGCGTGCAGCGAATTAAGGGTTGTACGAGTGAATTAAGGGATTGGCGTGGATTATTTGCATAAAGGCAGAGGGAGAAAGAGAGAGGAGGGGGAGGAGTCGGCTGTCTGCTGGCTGATCCGGTGAAATGCAGCAGGGGAGAAACCTCGGCTTGTTTTTTAGTAGCCGATCGAGTAACAAAGTCTCGTGGCGGCAAAATGTCGAGGCGATCGACGAGACTTGGATTACCGGGAAAGCGAGAGAGGAGAGCTCGATTCGAATGCTAATAAGTGCAGAGAGTGGCAAAGGTACGCGTCAGGCTCGAATGACACTTTACAAATCGTTCCGACCTTCTTTCCAGTCCTACGCTAGGCAAGATCGAGAGATTAGTCGTTAGAAGTCTCGTTTTCGGCCGGCAAAACCGGCCTGCCTCCTTCATCGCTTCACCTCGCCTCGCTCGTCCTTGGCTCGCAGCCTCGGCGTTAGAGATACGCAAACTGCCGCTTGCTTGCTTGCTTGCTCTGCCTCGCATCCACCATTCTTTACTGCGGAGATGACTTGCACACGAACGACACGCAAACTTCCAAGAAATCAATTCCCTCTGGTAGGAAAGAAATTCTTTCAAAGTCTATCGGATATATTTTAAGTGCGAGATATGTAAAAAAAATGCAGTAGAAATGTAGTAGAAAGAGAGTACTTTTCTAAGTCGATCGAGAGTCGAGTTGGGAGAGAGTAAGCCTCGGGAAATCGAGGTCCAGCACAATCTCGAAGGGAGTGGAGAGGGGAAGAGAACCGGTCGAGGTTCGCCCTGAGTGCGCGAGGCCTAAAGGCCTCAAGGTCCGCGTCTCACGGAAGACTGATTGAGACAGAGCTGGTTAACACAGCGTTTGCCGCACCACAGCATGTATCTCGACTGGGTCTCATCGAGACCTTCGCTCCCTTCTTTCAGATCCGAAGAACACGTTCCGATGATCGATCAGGATATCCCAAAGCGACCCAGCTTCGATAAAGACTCTCGTTCGCTCTAACACTTTTCTAACAGAATCCTAAAGCTACAGCTTTCTTCTAGCAATCACATTTTCAAAAGACTGACATACCAGGAGATCGAAAAGTGATTAGAGGCTGTAAGGATCGTAGTGCGCAGGAAGCGTATTAAATGGGGGCTAATCGATCTTGAGAATCGAAACGCGTCGATTCGAAGAAAGGAGCTTCGTGGAAGTGTGACGGCTCGAAAGGAGTGCGGCTCGATGAGTTTCCTCCTCGTTACGCTCAGGGGACTTCGAAGAAAGAGCCGGTGGATTCTTTGCTTCCGTTAAATTATTGACCCTGCTACTCTCCGGAGTTGCGACGCGACGCCAGCCTGGCAACTGGATCGTTCCAACTGCCGGGCAATTGCGTAACTGTTCACTGGACAGTAAGAGAACATGGGTAAACTCGCACCTGGAGACGCGTCGGGGTTTGTATCGGATCTAGTCGAGCAATAAACAGAGAGAGAGAGAGAATGAGAGAGTAGAGAGGTGGGCGTTGAGCATAGAGAACCCACGCTCGAATCTCTTTGCGAGCGGAGGGAAGTTGCCGGGGCCGCTTTCCAGCATTTCGCGCTTGAATCATCTCGGAGGTTGATTGCTCTCGCTTGTACCCAGCAGCCAGTATGCGGGGAATCGGCTTGTCGGTTCAAGCTGGGTACAAAGTTAGTTATAACCCCCTGCCATTTCGAGTGGAATTTAAATTGGCTATGTCGGCTAATATTACTCGCAAGATATACTCGTCAAGTCGAAAATCTCCAAGGAACTGGGTTCGTTGCAGAAATCACGATATATCCTTATTGCATTGGGTTTCAAGTCGACAGGAATTGCTAATCTATGTTTGATTGAAATTCGAAGGAATTCCTGGTCAGGGAATATAATCTCGAACATCTGTTGATGGTGGAAAAAGTCATCGATCGCCGCCAGGAAGATGGAAGGCCGAGTGTATTGAATCTCAAGCGGAATAATTGGAATTTCGAAAGTTCCTGGCTACTCTTGAATGGAGCACTAAAGCGGAGGAATTGCGCCGAGTGGCGCTGGGGCTATGAAACTTTTATGCGACCGGCATAACTTGTTGTATTGGCTCTTGGCGATGATCGATTGGCTCGCGTGCACGACCATGGAAAACTCTCGGCTAGGCCCACACATGGTTGCTCTCCCCCCTTTTTTTCTCGAATCTACATTATACGAATCGATCATCGAGGATTCTACTCGAGACTTGGGTGAGTGGCTGATCGGTAGTGTCGCGTCTCCGTCGAGATTCGAGATGCCAACGGACTCGCACCCGATCGAGCGTAAAGCAGCACTCAACTTAGCGAAACGGAAGCGGACAGTTATGCACGCCTCCTGCTCCCTCATACTCGACTACCAGCTTTTTCTAATCCGCCAGGATCCGCGCGAATTGCCTTGGCTGTTTTCCACGCGACACACACACGCTCATCACAGAACTATAGATTTCTAGGTTGAAACACATTATCTTTGAGGGAGCCTTTGTTTTTCCCTCGCTGCTATGATAACAACAGTGACACATCATTTAAATACTCGACTATAGCACATATAAACAGTCAAAGGACAACAGGATGATGGAAGTTGTATAATCGAAGATGGAAAAACAACAGTTCTTTCTACAGATTTTCTTCTCGACTGTTGAAAGATTATAATCGACTTCTATTGAAGTGGCAGCAGTTTATTGAAAGCGGCGCGGCGGCGTTCGCAGGGTTCGGAGTAGGGAAAGCATGAAACATCCGAGTATTGAGTCACTCTCGGGGCGTCCCAGTTGTGAGAGTAAGCTGTCGCGCGCTTTGAGGCCTAAATGCAGAATCCAGGGGGAGCGAGTGCACACGGAAATGGTGGCAGTTTAAATCGAGAGACAGTGCAAAAGCATGAGGAGGAGGAGGAGGAGGAGGAGGAGGGCGGGTCTTTCCGCGAGGGGTGAAAGAGGCCGTCTGAAAAAAGCGTCGCACATCGCTGCGCTCTGACTACTCTCCTCTGCGAACGTTGCCCGATGATTCACTGAGCTGCTCTTTTTACGGGAGATGTCCGCGATCTACGCCCGATGTAATTCAGATTACATCTCCGGCACTCCTGCTTGCCAAATGCCTCGCCTACTCTCTATTCAGCCTCCAATCCATTTTCATGAACCGAATCACCGCTTAATCGATCCCTTTCTTGCCCAGACTCTTTATCCATCTCAGAACCTTCATTTCTTTATCGATAAATAATTATATATAATCGTATAAAAGGTGTAATTCCAATTGTAAGATCGAAGTATGTGTTAGAAATTAATTTTACGACTGTGTTTGTTATATAAAATAATGTGGGCGGAGAATGAAGTAATACGAAGCAGGAATATGAAATGATTAAAGCGGTGAAAGTAAGCTCGGGTAAATCGCAGGTGTCGTAACACCTAATTATCAATCTACAAAGCAACGGGGCGCGAATTGATTCGATTTCCTCGCGCTAATCAGCTGGTAATTGACGCTGAGTCTCATTAGCAAAGGCACTCGATGTTTACAGGCCGCTAATTCCCTTAGTTTCGCCTACTTCCTTGTTATGCAAATTGTCAGCGGCGAGCAAGCAACACGCACGCCAACCAAGACTGGATTCGCTGCTTTTAATTGCCGGAGGAATACATGGCGTGCGCGCACAGACTTCGACTTTTATACTAAATGCTGAAGGTGATTCGAAGGCGTTACGCAAGGCGGGAAAATGCTTTTACTTTTCCCGCTGCTTGGGCAAAGCGTCGGCGACGGCGCTGGCGTTGCCGGGTCTCTGGCAGAGCTTCAAAAGAATATGAAACTGCATCGCGTCGCTTGGGAAGCGTTTGTCGAAGTCATTCACGGGCCTTTTGCATCTGTGAGTGGCACCAATTTGCCAGTGCAACGCCCCGTAACTTCCGTCACTCGATATACCATTGGCATTGCGCGGAACGCCGCCGCCGCCACCGCGCCAGGAATCTCAAGTTCCTCCTTCTCTTTCTTACGTTAATTACATTCCTTTTACCTAGCAAGAGCTAGCTCGCTAAAAGATTTACATCCCGTTTGATCAACTATTCATACTCTCCCGTTTACCTCGACCTTGTACATGCTAATATTTTACCACCTGGGAAACCAAATGCCACGCCACCTCGCGAATGCTAATATTCCCGGCACACAGCTACCGAACTTTGTACTTGTCATTATCGTTTTAAGCAATAGAACAAACACACGGCATAGTTTTAATTGGCCGCGTCAGCAAAATAAATATTCTCCGCGAGTCTAATGGAGAATGTTAAGTATGCAGGACGGATTGTTAATAGGCGCGCGGTGGAGTTCGCATTTTAAATATCGAAGATAGAAGCAGGAAGCCAAAGCTAGCTTCGGCGTAGTAAAGACGCCGTTGATTGCATTATGCCGAGCAACAACGGCGGCCTCCTCTAATACGACTATCTCTCTGCACGGACGTGTGCGAATCTGTACAAGGAACGCCGAGCTCCACAACCAGCTCAATTCTTAGGTAACCGCTAAGAACGCGTTTGCCACTGTTCTTTCTTCGGAGAAACTGTGAGTGCACCGAACTGTGTTAAAGTGGCATTTCCGCGATACAGTCGAACCTTGTAGAAGCGAGTAGAAGCGAGAAGGTAGATATGAGAGAGCTTGCGAATATAATGATTTCGATATTCATCCATTTACGCAATTGCATTTGGCAGTCCAACTTCCTTCGATTGCTCGGTGACGCAATCTCTGGCTTTAATGGAATGCCTTGCGAGAATGAACTTGCAACCTCTCTCGAAAGTAAGAACTTTTACGTCAAAGTGTTTACCATCCGGATAAGGTGTCTAAAATGGTCTATTTATTCAAACACCTGGTAAATATTAGCATTAACTTGTTATTGGCTTTGCGGTAACTTTCCGGGCTATTTTCGGCCGGTCGGCTGGCCGTCCCACGAGAGAGAGCACGCTCAGCCTTTTTCCTTTATCCGGCGGCAGAGTGCTGCTCCTTTAGGACGTGCTCGAAAATGATATTACGATACCCGTTATCGATTGACAGCTCGTCACGTATAGGTACGCCCACGCAAATGGCTGCGCCCGCTACTCTGCCGTTGCGGGCGTAACTGTATTCTCTCTCTCCTTCTCGCTCTCTCTGATGTGGCCCACCTTTTCACGCAGCCAGCGTCCGCTCCGCTCGCTTTCAAACGCCTCCGTTGCTGTGCTGAACGCGCTCGTAAAAAGTGCACGGGAGCTGGTCGCGCATGCAGGGAGAAATTGCAGCTCAGCCGGAAAGTGGCACGAAACATCGGCTTGAAAATATTTCTTGCAAATATCCACTCGGATTTTATGTGTTTTCTAGCAAGGTCTTAGTAATTTATCGATGACTGAATCTTTGGGAATTCCTGGAATTCATATTGGTGTTATAATTCGAGGAATTCGTACGACGGCATAGTGGATACCTCCTCACATGTTATGTATTTCTATTATGTGATACTTGGAATTCTTCATAAATCAATTGTTTGAGTATTATAATGGATAGAAAACAAAGAACCAATGGCAGAAATGTCGGAATTGTATCGAAAATATACCAAATGACCTCCTGAATAATCAAGTTTCATCTATTTTAGACGGTTTTTCCTATGTTTTTTATACTTCCCGACCTTTTCCGGGGCTGAAATTTGGTGGGTAATGTTTTTTTGCATCGAGGAAGAAGTAGTAAAAATTCCAGAGCCCTAGCTCAAAATTCATTTTTTCGCAAATTTTTTAAGGCATACCCCTTCAAAAATTTTCGATTTTTCGAAGGTTCTGGGACCGGGACGAACGCTTGATTTTTCGATTGCTCGTGTCTCAAAACGGATAAAAAACATAAATGTTGTGGGGGAAATGCCGGAATTCCACCTAAAACACATGGAAAACCGATCTGGAATATTTCATTTCGATGGTTTTCCTTATGTTTTTTCATCTTCCCGACCTTTCCCGGGGCTGAAACTTTGTAGAAAGTGTTTTTTTGCATCGAGGAAGAAGTGGTAAAAATTCCAGAGCCCTAGCTCAAAATTCATTTTTTCGCAAATTTTTTAAGGCATACCCCTTCAAAAATTTTCGATTTTTCAAAGGTTCTGGGACCGGGACGAACGCTTGATTTTTCAATTGCTCGTGTCTCAAAACGGATAAAAAACATCAATGTTGTGGGGGAAATGCCGGAATTCTGCCTAAAACACATGGAAAACCGATCTTGAATATTTCATTTCGATGGTTTTCCTCATGTTTTTTTATCTTCCCGACCTTTCCCGAGGCTGAAACTTTGTAGAAAGTGTTTTTTTGCATCGAGGAAGAAGTGGTAAAAATTCCAGAGCCCTAGCTCAAAATTTATTTTTTCGCAAATTTTTTAAGGCATACCCCTTCAAAAATTTTCGATTTTTCGAAGGTTCTGGGACCGGGACGAACGCTTGATTTTTCAATTGCTCGTGTCTCAAAACGGATAAAAAACATCAATGTTGTGGGGGAAATGCCGGAATTCGACCTAAAACACATGGAAAACCGATCTGGAATATTTCATTTTCGTGGTTTTCCCTATGTTTTCATGACTTCCCGACGTTTTCCGGGGCTGAAATTTGGTGGGGAATGCTTTTTTGCATCGAGGAAAAAGTAGAAAAAATTCCAGGGCCCTAGCTCAAAGTTCATTTTTTCGCAATTTTTTGAGGGCATCAAAAGTCAGATTTACCAAAGTTTGTCGTTAGAAATTAAGATGTTTTACTAGAAACAGATGACATATGAGGGGGTATCTTTCACGGCAAGGGAGGAAGACTCTTTTTCAAGGCAAGTCACGCTGCTACCTTGCATGCCATGGATGAATAAAGTGCTGCAATGCACCCTGTGTACCTTGGTGCGCGCATCTATCAGGCCTTTCGCCTTTTTATCGGCCTGTCGAGCGAGTGATCACGAAATAGCACGGCCTTCACGCTCCACATCGTTTCTCGGCTGTGCTTCTCTCGCGGAGAGATAGAAGCATGCATCGTGCAAGCCTAATAGTTTTAAGTCGAAGCGTTATGAATTCGTGAACTTTGAACTTCGCCGGCATCGAGCGAGCGAGTGATACACGTTCACGTGTATTGAAAGCACGTAACACTTCATAATCCGTGTCGGATCTGCGCTGAGGCTGTGGTAAAAGGGCGGGGAGACGCGCAAGGTGGATGTAAGTTCACGGTTGGGACACCTTGACCCTAACCTTGTGGATCTAGGCTACATTTTAATTAGCCCACGGCTTAACAGACTTTGCTACGCCTAGTCAGGATTCCTAGGTCGGCGCGTCACGCACGCCGAATTAAGTGTCACGAACTTGAAATTACATCAGGGCAACCCTTCGCTTTCAATCAAGAGGGAGCCCTAATTTACTATCTTCTTATGACAATAAGACTGACAGGGGGAAATGTATAAGGAAATCGTTGAGTATAACTTATTCGAGGAAAAGCCGACGGAAGAGGGGAAAATCTTGAGGGAGCAGCACAGCTCGTAAAGAAGCATTTAGGGTGAAGTGGTTGGGCGGAGGTCTCTCTCGCTGGGGAAGGGTGGACACGTAATTTCTCCGTGAAAAGCAATCTCTATCGCGAGCGGAGAGGCGAAACTTTGCCGAGGAGCTGAACTAATCTATAGGGCCGATCTATCGAGTCGCAATTTCCTTCCCTCGTTACTCGTGACCTTTGACACTAAGGACCGCCAGCCTCATTCCGTTCGATTCTTTCGTGTCACGTGCTGCTCGCCCCGCCCGGAGGAAACTAGGTTCGCCACGAGCAGGGCCACTGCTATCCGGCCTATTGTACATCGGTTACACAATGCATCGCGCGCGGTCGCTTGTCGCCTCCTCGTCCTTGCCCCCTCCCCTTTTCCAAACCCCCAGAATTTCCCTCCCCATTCATCCCCTTTTTCCAATATTTCCAAACCCCAGCCCTCCTCCCTCTACAACCTTAACTTGTCCAAACTTGATTTTACTTTACCTAGAAACTCTGCCCGAGGCTTCCCAAGGCTTCCGACTTAGACTAATAAGGGAAACAAAGCGGTTAAGCTTCGAATCCTAAAGGTTAATTACATTTACATGCTACGTCACACGATCACCCAACAACCACAACACTTGAGTCGCCCCGAATGATTTAATACGACAAACTATTCTAATGCGACAGAGTGCGTGTGTGTCTGTGTGTATAGTCGCAAGAGTGTAGTTAGAGCAAGCTAGGAGAAGAGAGCACTCCAACGTAAAAAGCAGCAATTAGCAGGCACTCCGAGCGTCTTCTGGCGGTGTTATCTGCCTGTTAATTATCCGGGAGGTTCACATGTGTGAGTATATGTCACTGAGAAGAGCGTGGCAAGTGTGCTTAGGTCGTCGAGAAAAGTCGCAGTCATATTTCCGACGGATTGTCGGCCGAAGTCTTTGTTGACTCTTAGTTTCTCCGGGGCGAACACTTAGCAAATTCGTGCGATTAAAAAATGCTGCTAAAAATAGGTAGCAGCGGGCAGAAAAAAAAACGGTGCTCTCGCCAAGAGAGGAGGCTGATCCTTTCCAGTGACAAAGCTCGGGGAAAACAAGCGGTGTATTTCGAGATAGCAGGCGAGAGCGCACCGAGTGCAGCGCACTTGGAAGGAACAGCAATTAATTATAGAACCGGCATAACAGTGTGTGCGCGAGCGACGTGGGAACGTCGACGACGGCGCTCGCAAAATTTCCACTTCGACTGTCGTCGGGAGTCTCGGCCCATCTTATACCTGTATGCAACTCTGCCGGCGCGGCGGCTCGAACAGGTGTTTTTGTACACAAACAGCATGCGCGTCTTCCTCGCTTTGACTTTATCAGGCCTTTCGAGAGTTTATGAGTTTACGAGCTACGCGGACTTGTTCGCCGCGCACTGTCGGGCGACGCCACCGGCGAAAATAGTCCGGATGACTTCGAGAAATCGAACATTCTCTCCGCCCGCCCCACCTCTCTTCATTCGACTCAATAAAATCTGACGCACCGTCAGAAAATATGCCTGCCACCATAAATGCGTCTCAAAACATCCTCGAGCGATCTTAATCGATCTTAATTTGTGATTTAAATGAATCAACAGAATCGTTCACACATAAAGTACGAATTAATTCTAATAGAAAGTCAGTGTTGGCTGGCTTGGAAAATCTAGGACATTTCCCGTGCTCTCTTTTCCGGTCGCACCAACTTCCAACAAAAGAGATAATGGCCGGCTGGATTTAAAGGAGTGTCAGTCTCCTTTGGAGACACGTGCGCTGGAAAGTCAAGTGTAAACTCGGCCTTCGAGCCACTGATTTCCCAAAGGGCCGCTTCGTTATCGGGTGTTATGCACGCGCCCCCACTGCAAACAGAGTGCACCAGCACCAGCAGCATCCCATCTCCTCTCTCATGTGTCAGTGATCAGGCACCAACAACTAAGTATCTACTTAGCACCTGCTACTCGACAATCTCCCTTCGATAATGGCTTTTCCCACGCACACTAAATCTACTAGCATTACACGTCCATTCAGTACCTAGCATCCTATTACATTATCAATAAATAATACGAAATAGAAAAGTCTGATATTTTATAAATATATAATAAACTCATAGAACACCTATGAAAATATTTAGAGATTACTAAATAAAATTCGCTAAATAATGCGAAATAGAAAACTCTAATATTTAATATTCTCCATGTAAATATTTAAAGATTATTAAATATAATTCGCAAGGTGATAATGTCAGATGTAAAAGCGTGTTATTTTATCCAGTCGTCTTAGAATCCTGGCAGTGCTAAATTGCAGTATTAAAGTAGTGTCTCACGATGCAGCCGGTACAATATAAGAGAATAGCGTGAAACAGTATATGAGAGAAGAAAGAAATCTAGTGGCGGTGGTTGTGTGGGTACGGTGGCTGAAACTGATAATGAGAGTAGCCTCCAGGCTCCTCTTTCTTCGAGGAAGGCTACACGGTGGAGGAGGAGGAGGAGGAGAGAGGAGAGCTTTTAAATAGCAGTTCACACTTGGCAGGCAGGCAGGCAGCTCGTAGGCGCCTTTCGGTTTAGAGTGCTGGCGCCCACATGTTTGCCGAGGCTCCTTCGACCGGCAGTCATAATAAGGAGGCGAAGATAATGACAAGTATCGTCGGGGAAACAGACAGCAACCAATTGTAAATCTATCTTGTCGCTGCGGCAAATAAAAGCCCGCCAATCGACTTCCTTTTCGTTGAGTGGCGACGACAGAAAAAAACTGCCAGTCGTTTTCTGCTCGATGTTGAACGAAGAAGAACTTAATTGGACGATGTTAGAAGTTCGCACTGTTTTCACGTTGAATTTCATGCCAAGTGTTTCTTTTAGCAATGACTTAATGAATCGGGCAGGCGGCGCGTCTGTTCCTTCCAATGATATCGTCGCTGGTTTACATAATGCTCTAATGACGCGTTCGTAATTTCGAATTAGGATGAACGACGTTACTCAATCGCTCTGACACCACCACTTGCTCGACATCATCGTCGGACTAGGAGACGCGCGCGCCTCTTACTATGTTTTGTTTGCAATCGGAACCCGGGATAAGATTTCGGTGACGTAACCGTAAACGCTCCAATTTCGGAGCGTCGGTGATATTAATTTATCGTGAAGAAGAGTTCTCCTCGGGTTAAAGCCTGTTGTGTATGAAATCTGCGATGGACCGGACTTTGTTTACACGAGGAATTATAATGCTAAGACTTCCCTCGATTTTTTTGTTTAAGTTCGGTTGCGTCTAAATTGGCAGTAATGAAACTTTAAGGCTTGTTTCGTGCTCTTCAATTACTTAAATCGTTTCATGCTCGCTGGAAAAAGTGTATTTGGCTAAAGTAGCTGGCGTGTTTGGAGCGTCACGCCCAACCCTTGCCGTTCCCAGGAGATAGCCGGCTTGTATACGCACTCCTTAATTAACTTAATTCTTTGGACTACATGATTACGCAATTACTGGCAAAAATAATTGGCCGCCAACCCACGGGGAAATCGTAAGCTCATTAACCTTTTAATTATTGCGCGTCCCTGTAATCACGAATAATTTCGGAGTAGCCAAATTTCCCACCGAATTAAACACACGTCTTTGCGCGCGTTAATTATAAAAATATACGAATTACAAAGGGCGCGAGGGGAATATAATTGAAAAGAAGGGACTTTCAATTGAGGAGAGATGATTGATTGGATGCGCTGGCATGAAAAGGCGATGATTTCCATTAGCGCGAGAGCAGCGGGTACCCTTATCCAGAAAAGTAAAAATAGCCGCGCGCTAAAAACACCAAATGCTTTACAAACAATCGATCGTCGTGTTTACCGAGCGGCACTCGTAAACAGTGGCCGCTTGGCCGAACCGGGAAAAATAATATCGCTTTTAATCTACATTCAGAGCGCTCGTATTTACCTCGCACTATACGTGAACACACACACACCCACACAAACACACACACACCGACACAAACACACACACACGTACGCAACGAGCACCCACGCAGACATGAACGAGAGTGCAGTGCGCTTGGAGTACGCTCGAAAACTGAGGGGATAATCCAGACGTCGTCGCTGCAAAGTACTTTTGCCGCACCGTTCTCAAGAACGCACACAAACACGTGCAAGATTTCTCAGTGACAGAAAGTGCCGAAAATTTTAATGAGCGAAATGTCAGTGCGACCTTTGCGATAATGCTCGAAAAAGAAGGAACTGTAATAAAAATGCCTGACTTGGATTTAGATAATTGAAAGGAAGTTTGTGTGTTGGGTCGACGACGATGGGAAATGGTGTGCGTTTACATACACGCAGGAATCTCCGAGAGCTATCACTGCCTCGCCAATGGAAGAGCGGCGACGTCTTTAATTAGCAACGATAGCAAGTGACAGACGAGCGAATGAGAGAGCTGTGGGAGCTTATCATTCACGGCGATAGCGTTTAATTGGCGAAAGGGTCGCTCGCTTTAAAGGCCCGCCGCTTTAATTGGACGATGCACCTGCGTTGAAACTGTACCCGAGGAAAATTACCGTGCGCCCCCTCCCTCCCCCCTCTGTAACGCAACACAACTCGAGACCTTCCTTAATACCGTTAATTGCGAATCTCTGTTTGCTTACTCGAGCCCTCGAACTTTCCAAGATGAAACCTCCCACCGACTTCACTGAGTCGCAGAAATAATTGTCGAAGAACCATCAAGAGAATTGCTTGGAATCCCCGAGTCAAAAGTGCGCACTGGCAAACTGGCAGGATATCGAGGATCTCGCAGAAGATATTCGCCCGAGTGTTTTAGTCATTAATTTCTTCATCTTGGCCGGCTGCAGCCATTAACGAAGTACACTGTAGAGATGAGTCATTCGTGACGCTCGTTAAAATCCCTCGATACGCTAAGAGAATGCTCTCTCTCGTTTTCGGCGATTCTTACTCCTGACCTTTTTCATTAAAAGGACTCTTAAATTCGTCGCACCGTTGAATTTCGCGAATTATCGCCGTGTGCTCTTTTCAATGAAGGCAACTTTAAATGAATTAAATATAAATAAGCAAGCGGTTGGAAATGTCAGTGGATCCTCCGATTTCGTCTTGGTGACAAAAGCAATGGTGGTAGTGGTGGTGAAACTGTTAAAGGTCCCGGCTGACTCAACAAGCGGCCAACTGCGCCGGCGAGTTACCGCGACTGGTTTAATACGATTCCGAGTGTATATCCCAGTTGACGGAAAGTTGGGAATGTCGACCCAATTTCGAATTACAGTAAATAGTACTGGTGTGTTAACGGCCGGTGAGAGAGTCCGTTGAGCTCTCCCATTACCAACTAGTAGCGGAGAAGCTGCTAGTAGTAGTCGGTCTCTGAGGGAGTTGCCAGTCGGAGAGTGCATTAACCACTTTGACAGGAGAGCTTAACTCGGCTGTTTCCAACTCCTCCGCACTCTCAGTGCCAAATCTAATGTAATCGACGGTTAACTATTCCCCAAGAACGAAGAATTCTAAGGAAAATTCCTAACCCAGAAATTGACCCTTATAAATCTTAATTAAGACTTAGAGTTCGCGCAGTTAACTTCGCAGCAACATGTTCCATTTGATTCTACTTTGAAGGGATCGCGTTTCTTTAAACGAAGTTTATGAACGTAAAACTTGAGGCTGGTGGTATATGAATGGAAAAATGTGAGAGCTTGACAAATGGCATTGTGAGGACTAGTGCGAGGATGGTAGGTCATTAGTCAGGTGGTGAGCGGGCGAAAGAGAGAGAGAGAGAGAAGGCGACTTGAAGCAGTCGACGCAAAGTATGCAGGCGCAATAGTGCACCTGTGCGGAGGTGCGCCAAAGGCCGACCTCTATTTTACTCGACGGCAGCCTCTGTGCATTCTAGCACGGTGAAAGGAAACTCGTGAAAAGCCGCAGACACCCGCCACTTGCAACTAACCCAACCTTACGATAACATAAGAAACGCGCTCCATTCTCTGAATAAAACTTCCTCTCAACCGCTTCGTTTAAATGTCGAAATCATTCTTGCAAAAGTAGTCCAAGTATCGGAGACTGACTACTTGGACTGTGCGTCCTTGAGCGGCATCAGCTGACTGCGCACAGCCAGTCGATTCTACTGGTGCGTCGAGTCAGAGCGCCGCCGCTGCTGCCGACGCTGCCTCGATGGGAATCGAAGGCTTTCCCGACAATCGGCCAAGTGTTCCCACTGACAAAGACATGTCTCACGATCGCCTTCCCCGGAGCAGCCTATTGTCTAACTTTCGAAGAAACAATTACTGCCCATAACCGCCTTGGAAACTTGACACTTTTCACTCTCTCGTGGAAAAACTCGACTATATATTTCCATCGCGAGTTTAATTACTCTTGAAGCTGGACGAAGTTTCTTTAGAATCGAGCGGACGTGAATGCGAGCAGTCTGAGCAGTGAATAAGAAATGACGTGTTAAATAATCATAATTACATAGGAGATTGAGCGGTCATTTCCAAGGGAGTCTGGACTCGAGGGATAATTATCTAGAGCAGACTTGATTCAGGTGGGGCGCGCGAGTGTCGGCTTCTATCTCTGTCGGACTCAATTCGAAGACTAATTAAGCACGCTCGATGTCCGCCACCGTGGGAGATCAATTATGCAGTTAACGATGCCAGCCCTGAGAGCTGCTCTTTAAGAGGACACCCTCGACTTCTCTTACAAAGGGACTTCCTCGAACCGGTGAATTTCCTCTCTCGCTGCCAGTCTTATCATTCGAGGAAGAGCCTCGCAATTGTGTCAGCCTCACTATTTCAGTAAGTCGAGTCCTCTCTCGCACTTATTAATCTCACTGGAATTACTTCTTTCGCCTTCCGAAACCCGAATTGCGAGGATTAAACTTCCACGAATATCTCATCGATTCTCATAATCATATATAATCGTATCAGTTATTAAAACAAGGAAAAATCCTTGTCGATTTCGCGGGAGTACTTAATACAATACTCAACATCTAATATTAACCTCCTGACGGATGAAGTCATCGTGTCGTGTCAGGAATAACTGGAAAGGCATTGCGAGCAGTTTTACGAGATCATTAAAGCCAGGTGGAAGGGAATCTGGTCCCTTTCCAGTCATAAAGCAGTATAATAAGAGATAAGTTAAGATCGAAAGGAGTCCACCGATTGCCGGAGCAGCCAATCACGCGGCAAAAGCTTGCCAAGGAGATCATCTGACGGCTGACCACAGCAGGTGCGAGCACTCGCAACCACGAAATCGAGCGCGTGGCGGAGCGAGCGAGCACCTGCTGCTGCTGCTGTTGCTACTAGCCAATTGGCGAATCTGATTTCAGGGCCGGACAATACTTGTCCGGTTCGCTCTTCTTACCTGGAGCTTGCGTCTCGTCTTGGAGTATCTTCTGCCGCAGCGTTCCCTCAACGAGTATTGAATCTCGGCAGCTGGTGTTTGGTGCGGCTGAGCGGTCGGCGCCGCTTGGGTCGGCCGAGATTGTACTCGTCTCGAATCATTCGCCGGCTGATGATTGTGGTTGTTTGCTTTGTTCCTGGCAGCGTTGTTCGCCGCGCCATTCACCATGTGAGCGGCTATGGCGGGCGCGTTGCTCGAAGGAGGATCGCGATGGCTTTTCGTTCGTCGTAGAAGACGTCGCACTGTGTTCTTCACGGTCGCTGCTAGATGCGTCCCGCCGCCGCCGCCGCCTCCTCCGCCACCGCCGCTGCGACGCTCCGGCGTCTCCTCGTTCACCATCGGCTTGTATTCGACCTTTTTCACCCGGGTGGGCGCGGGTGCCACCTTGTGGCCGCCCGCCTCCATCACGTACATCGCAGCCACGGTGTCCGTGTGTGGAGCAATCCTGAGGAATCCTCTCCCCTCGAGATTTATCGCTCCCTTAATCCTTCTTCTCGATCCTTTCACACTCGTTTATCTTCTATCAGATTCTCCTCTCTCGCTCTTCGATATTATTACTTCCAAAATAACACATTTAGTTGCTTGTTAATTCTTCTTTTGTAGTTTACACTTGGCTAATGTTAGTTGGAAAGTCGCGAATCAGTCCGGCACAGAGTACGAATTACGAGCGGCACTCGTCGAGTTGTATCACTGATACACCGAGAAAGCGGACGCATTCGCACCACTCTCGGGAGAACTGGGATCGTTGAATCTTCACTATTCGCAGCGAGTGAAGATAACGAACCGAAGTATCCGGTTTCTAAGTTCCTCCTGTTGTCTCTCTGCTAGTTCCTGTAGTTTCGCAGCACTTGCTTACCAGCGCTCGCAGTGAACACTTCCACCTGAGTTCCACGCAAAACAACGTCGATTCTCGGCGCACTCTCTTCGATCACTGGACTCGCTCTCGCACGCGTTTCGATTGCGAATTCGATTTTACTTCTGCGGAAGAACAATTCAATTCTAGGTCGAATTTATTTCTATAAATTCTGTTAGGAAGATATTTTTTTCGAGGGGGTAATTTTTAATAAATTAGCTAGTTGAGAAGTTTCTCGTCGGATGATATCGTCGACTTGCACGGAGATTTCACGGAGGAGGAAGTACGATTGAGGAGGCTCGAGTCGACTCTTTTTCTCGTGGTGCTTCTCTAATGGCATTAGTGGCCAAGTTTCTCTTGGGGGCTGTGTGGATCGACTGGGGAGCTGGGAGGGCAGGTTGCCTCGCCGCAAGCAGGTGTTTCACGCCAGAGAAATTCTGCCAAGCTACCAGCACAGCATCGAGCAGGTGGACGGCGAGGATTTCATTCGCGATTTTTCGCCACATTAAATATCACGCATAAAATATTCGGCTCCGTTAAATCCTCTTACAGGATTTATCACTAATAATATAACGAATTTATCAGAATATATTTACAGAATAAAGATTCATCTCTGACTTTGATAATTTAAAAGATCCCACGTTCGAGAAGGCATAATGCTAAATTGCGTCTGTGTAGAGAGTCACTAAACCGGTCAACGCCCTCCAATAAATCTTTCCGAGAAGGTCACCGAGTTCTTTAAGTCCAAGTGGCAC
Organism: Ectemnius continuus; assembly: GCA_910591665.1. Lineage (NCBI taxonomy): Eukaryota > Metazoa > Arthropoda > Insecta > Hymenoptera > Crabronidae > Ectemnius > Ectemnius continuus. The sequence goes on from OU342866.1 coordinate 3,079,287, forward strand.
TTGTCTCCGAGGGAACTCGCGAAATTCCCTTTGTGCGCTTTTCCATCGAAATTGCGAAAGGTCAACTGCGCCCGAGGGAAAGCGCCGCTCGATGTCGCTAATAAGCAGACACTTTTGCAACCGTTGACATTAGAATGATAATTCAATAAAAGGGGAGGAAAATAAAAAGGAAGTGGCACTCAACGATCCTCGATGAAGCCATCGATTCCTTAATGCTCGACGACGCAATACCACCGCGAAATATTAACCAAGGATAATCCGTGTTACGCCGTGACAAGTTATTGCTTAATGGTGTTCGCCTATCAGAAGGAATTACGAAAGAGCGCGGTGAATCCCTGTGTGGAGAGTTGGATGATTCGCTGCGTATTCGGAGGGTCTTCGGAGGAGGCTTGGATCGAAGCTGAACTTGGGCTAAGCTAGATTTAGAATGCCATTTATAGCGACTATCTATGGGAAAATATCTAAAGTTGCACTAAATACAATAAAGCACTCATTTCCTTTTAAAAATAGAAGAAAATCTATTGGATGACTCTAATCCTTGGAAAATTCGATTTTTCCAAGCTCTGTTTATTTGAATCTCTTTGCGGAAGGTTGGCAGCAGTGGCGAGGAGGCTCGGGGCGGGGAAGAAAGCGAGAAATCGGGGCCCGAGCGGGAATCCACTTGAAGTAACCACCTGTAATCGAGTCGAATCAAGCGCAAACGACGCTTAATATAAAATGTGCGCCCGAGGTCACGGGGAGAGTAATTTTAACTCGCTGCAAGAGAGAAGCGGAGCTTGGTTCTCACCGTCGTCGGTGCCGAACACAAAGGGTGCCCTCCAGTTCGTACTCGATGACACCGCCAGGTTTACCGACGAGTTTCTCTACTTCCTATCTTATCTGAGCCGCGCCGATTGTGTAAATAGGATTTCGGCCACGTGGCGGAAAATCGGAGAGACTAGCAAAAAAAAGAACACACACTCAATACAAACGAGCAGGTGAATCCATTTGAAATCGACAAAGAGAAAGAGGGACTCTTTCAAAGCGTGTAATTTTCTCGGTTTTTATTTGGAATGTCGAAAGCAAACTGTCTAGGAATAGTTAACGAAATTGCCACATATTTCCAAGCCGCCGCTGTGCCGTCGTCCCGAATGAGAGCCTGAAGTAGATAGATTGAGCGGTTTGGTTGGCAAAGAGTTAATATAGGACGCCGGCTGGCAGTGGGTTAGGAGAGAGAGAGCGATAGAGAGAGGACGGTAAGGGAGCGAGAGAGGAAAGGCGGCGAAATATCTTCCGCGGCGGAGAGCACATTTACAAGAGAGGCCAGGGATTCTTGGAAAATCGTGAATCATCGCTAGAGCTCGCCGAACGGCTAAGAGAAGGCCAGGTAACCAATAATTCCGATGCAAGGGGCCCTCGCGGCAACCGATCACTTCTCTCTCTCTCTTGTGGTTCGTTACGTTCTCCGCCATAAAGCCTCTAATCCTAAAGCTCCCCTCACAATATGCGCGAAACCGATACAAAGTCCCTGAAATCCATTTCCAATAAACTTTAGCCGAGAGAAACAGAACGAAAAAACGCAAACGATGTGGAATAAAAACTTGGATAAAAACCGACCGACTTCAATGCGAGCGAGGATTGATAGTTCGATTAGGAATTCAAGTGAGGCATCGTTGGCGACAAAGCAACGGGCTTTGGCTATAACGTTCGCCTTTATGGGGGTGCTTCCGTAGAAAACATTATCATGCAAAAGAGCGCTAGTTTCTTCCCGTACAACTTTCTATCTAGTTTTCCCGGGGTGGAATCTTTGCAGGAAAGGAACTATCAACGCCGATGTCCTCGTAGGTGTCTTCCCGAGCCAGATTGCAAACGCGACACATACACACACACACAAAGACACTGCTTGTTGTAAGTCGAGTGGCTCTCCTTGAGCTCGGTGGCGCGTATCTCCGGCGTGCGATGCACTCGGCCTACACCACAGCCTCACAGGAATCAGGCTCGATCGCCAATCCCACAAGAATTAATTCCTCTTTATATTTAATAACACGATAACGTTCGATTACCGCACAACTTATTCATAATAACTATCGAATTTCGCCTGACGTCAATTATAATAATATCAAACGCCGCGAGAATTAAGATAATTTACACTCCTCGTTGAAAATCCTTTTTAAATACCAACAATTCACATCTGACATCACCGGGGAGACGCAACATTACACTTCCTCGGTACTGAGAATAAAACAAGCACTGATAAACACTTCCTACACGCGCTGGAAAAGTTTACGGCTCTTGTGCGCGGAGATAGAAAAGAGGGAGAGATGTCTATCTAAAGTGTAACTAGTGGGTGGAAGGAAGGGTGGCTGGCTGGGATGCTGGATGGAAGGTGGATATCGCGTGGGCACTTGAAATTACACCAACTAGGTAGACGCACTTCTCGGCGATCGAGTCTGGAAGGTTGAAGCAATCGAGTCTTCCGGGTAGCGAGAGCACACAACAAGCGAGTGTGTGTCCGGGCAGATAAATCGACACGTATTGCGAGGCGATGCTTGCTCGAGGCAGAGAAACAGAGCGCGCAGGGGGATATCGAGATGCACACACCCACCGGCTGCGTCAAAGTCGAGCAAAGCTAGGCGAGCGAGCGAGCGAGCGGGGAGAGCGAGCGGGCGGGCGGGGGGAAGACAGGATAGTCGATGGGGATCGATCGATCCCGGCCACTTCATCCGCTAGCCGACTGTTAATTGCCAATTACTTGCGATTCCAGGCGCAGTCAGCGGCCAATGCAATTCGCAGGGAGGCCAGCTTAAATTATATGGTTTATCCTCGCCCGGATCCTTTATTAACGCGTTCCAAACTCAATCTTTCTCTCTCTCCCTCTCTCTTTCGTTCTACCAATGAAAAATATCCAACACGATTCCTCTGCCTCCCTATCCAATTAGCGCTTTAATCAACCGGTCACTTATTTCAATATTATCTCGCGAATGCCAACATTCCGCCGGACCGAACCACCAGGAAGGAATTAGTTTCACTGTGATTGTATATGTGGGATTTCGAAATCTAGCGCATTATCGATCGAGCTGCAAAACATTGCAGGTGATAATGAGAGAGATTTCGCACGCGTGCTGATTTTATTTGGATAGCTACCTAAAGTAGAGATAGGGCGAGAAATACGCGGTATCTCGAATTATGCCAGTTCGATGTGGTTCTGGACGATCGGCACGGAGGGAGAAAGAGAGAGGTCCGGCCACGATTTTTCCCCGATGAGAACTGTGCCGCTGGAGGATGCGCTGCCTGATGCGATCGCCGGGGATGATGACGTGAATTCGTACGCGACTTCCTAATGCCGTTAACGTTAAACGAATTAGGCGCTCTCCTCGCCGATACACACAGCCGAGCACGTAACCTTAGCGTCAAGGTGTGTCGCTGGGTCGTGGTACACTTACTAATAATGTCCTTCCCAAGAAGTTCTACATACTTTCAATGATAATGACTAAATATTGCTAATTTCGAAACCGGTCTTTCCACCTTATTTACGGCCGCCTGACATTCGGCGACTATAAATGGATAATTAATCAGGGTATGGTGATAATTCGATCCTGTAATATTCTCGAAAATTCTTGCCCATTTTTATAACTATTGAAACTGGTTTGTTCGGTGGCGAATCAGCCGCTGTTTCTAATAGTAGCATTGGCGATATTTCCGTGCTGGGCAATCAATAATTTACGACACGTAACATACGCGCCGCGGAGATAGAATAGCAATGAGAGAGCTGCGTACCGACACTTGGCCAATCGTGGGCGGAGCGAAGTCTAGTAGCATCGAATTCACCGAGCAAAGCTAATCTTCGATTAACAATGAATCTACGTATTTAATAAACCGTTCAATCATGTAATCTAAATAACCAAACTTCCAAATTAATTTTTTTTCAAGAATCCTAACAAATCGAAATCTTCGATTAACAATGAACTTACGTTTTCAATCAATCGATTCGGGTAAACCAATTTATAAATCAATCTACAGAGCCGAGTGTCGTTGTAGGTCCAAGTTAATCAAGAGTTTGGTTATATTGGAGGACCTGTTGCATCGTTGATATTACGATCGAATGAAAAAGCGGGGATTTAACGAGGTGTATAATGCTCGCTCCCCCGCGCGCACATCGTCAAGCGTGTCAGCATCGGGTTCCGCACTTAAGTGCTGGCTAGTTAAACCGATATAGTTGGCAAGTCAGTCTCCTCTGTCACCCGCACATACCGCTGGCATAAATCTACCATGTTACGAAGCTACGTTCACAAGTCAGCAGTAGCAGCAGCAGCAGCAGTAGCGCGCGGCTGTTTACGCAAGGCCATTTCCACACCTCCTCGCCAGCAGCGGCATATCCGGTGGATCGATCGCACGGAATACGGACACGTGCGAGGCGAGAAGAGGACTTGCGCGAGAGAGCACGATCCTCCACGAAAGCGAGAAAAATCGGCGTGTCAGGGCGTCGCTATTATCAATAGCGGCGCTTTAAACAGCCGGCTTTCCAGCCGCTTTATCTGGAAAGCGATTATCCCCCAAGCGGTCTGCTTATCGCCGAGTCAATTGGCACCAATGAGAGTTCTGCGTATGTGCGAGCCAGCCTCTCTCATTCAATTTACAAGCGAGAAACACCAGGGTGACTTCGACTCGACGTACAAAGAACGTCAAGGGACATCCGTGCAAGTCTCAACGATACGCAAAGAGAGCGTCTTCTCCGCATACAATCGTACATCCTCCCAAGAGAATTCACAGAGTAACAAAGTACTCGGAACGCTTCTTCCAATAGCACTTACATCAGTTTGGCACTGTATAACTCAACGAAATCGAACAAGCACGTGTTTGGTGGTTCGCTTGGAGGTAGACTCGCGATTGGCCCGACACTCACACAGAAATATATACACAGTCACAGTGGCACAGTCACAGGGTGGGGAAGGGAAGAACGTGGAGAATAGTGGTGAGGAATCGGCGAGAGAAGTCGAGGCTGTGCTGCTGCCCGATCGCGAGTCTCGTGCTAACTGAACGTCGGCGCCGAACGACGAGGGCACGCGAGCCGAGCTCGAGCTCTCTTCGTGCTGGATCTTACTACCGATACGCTCGGCACTCTCTCGCTCTCGCTCTCGCCCCCCAACATTCGGATATCCTCGCTCTCCCTTACTCTCATTGGCTCTCGCTCCTACTCTCTTTCTCCTACTTCGCTCTTTCGCTCTCTTTCTCTTTCTCTCTTCAGCCCTGCATCGCGTAGGCTTCCATCTCCGCTCCTCGATGCTTCGCGATACGTGCATGCACGCCGCGCTCACGCATCGTACGCGTACGACTCGAGCTGACGTTTATACGCTCTGCCTTCTCTCCTCTCTGTTCCACTACCACTCCTGCAGCCAGTAACCAGCTGGCGCACCCTGTCTCTTTCACTCCTCTTGGTTTTCGCAGTGGTGATCTCTCTTCGCTCCTTGCTTTATGACACAAGCTAACAACGCGTGTGTACTATCTAGTCATCCGCCAAGGAAATGTCTCTGTTACCTTTTACGGAGCACTGGTTTGCTTCCGGGTCGCTTTTCGTTATTTTGTTTCAATGCTGTTTCGACACGCCAGGAGTTATTTCGAATGATTAAAGTATCGATAGATTTGTAATATTGGATATTAATTTATTGTGAACTATATTTTCTAAATTTTGTCAGGCCTCTTGTTTAATTGAAGGGTTTGAAAGTTGGTTCTTAGCTAGAGAGAAAATGCTACGCCAGTGGAACATGCATCCGTACGAGTGGACGGTCGATGTACATCGGCGTCATCGATTTATTATTCGCGAGGTCGACGTGGAAGTGTGTGTGTGTGTGTGTGTGTGGAGAGCTAGTCGGATAGCAGTTTCTCTGGTGCGTTCCTACGGCGTCCATGGCAGTTTCCCGTGCTTTGGCGAAGGTGCGCCAACCGGCTGCAATTGCACTCTCCCGTTCTCCCGAGGCCTTTTTCACGCCTCGGCATTCCAGCCGTTCTCTCACAGCCCTCCCATAAACGGATAAGAACACTGCATTCTCTCTTTCTCTCTTTCTCTCTTTCCAATACTTGGAACATCTCTCTTGGATTATTTGCATTTACCTCGCAAGTCAAACTGACACTTTATGACAATTTCTAATGCATTAATGATTCTCTGATATTTAATGTGGAATAATAAACCTTTTCCTTCCAACGTCGCAAGAACTTAGATTCAATGAATGTGACTGCAGTGCAGTTTTAGAGGAGCGAAAGAGTTAAAAGAATTCGGTTTCGCAGTATTAGTGGGCGGAAATGCAGTCTTAATGCTCGTGGGTGACAGTGAGCCGGCGTAAGTCCGGCTAATGCTATATTTATCAGCGGGAAAGTAGTTGGAGGAGGGCGAAGTCGGAGGGACGAAGAACGGAAAGACTGGACGATAATGGATTGGCTATACCAGTGGACTGCGAGGTGCCGCGCCAATGGAAAGTTAGAGGTCGAAAGCCTCGTTGATTGGAAACTTTCCCGGTGGCTGGGAGTTCTATTTCCTCGGTGGAAAAGCGAGTGAGAGATGAGATAGCAGTCTATTGACTTTTGCCATAACACCGAAAAACCTGCTCTCGAATAATAATAATTCCTGGCAAAGAAAGATCGCCAAGTTTATCCTTGACATCTTAGAATTAGTGGAAGGATCTCAAGCTAGTTGAAGAGTGACCAGTTACGGTTTCCTTCAATCGGCATTCACTATGCAATCTCGGGCGAAAGTGCAAGCGCTGTTGCAACCTGCCGCTTTGTTTCACTGTTTGGCAAGCGGCGCGGTGCGGCGCAGCGGCTGATGTCACGCGGTACCATTACACGGGGACTGGCAGTCGGTCATTGCGACAGAGGACTGTCAGAGTCAACCTTATCTGTGAGATAAGAGGCGAGTGCGCGCGCCCGCGCGCGGAGAGGTCACCGGGGAACCTGGCACACAACTGTCGCAAGATTTGCATCTCCCTGTTGAAAAGCAGCCACCGAAACCTCCCAGTTGACCTTTCGAGCGCACGTGCAACCGAGCGTCGTATGCACGCGCGTCTCGTTCTCGTTTCCCCATTCGCTCGACTTCGAGCGCTGTCTTCCTTCGCTACTTCCTGTGAACACCGTGACGCAGTCACTCGTACGAACTATGACGTAGCTCGACTGTGGCAGTGCGCGATGACGTCATCGCCAAGAGTGCGAAAACAGAATTGGTAGTGGCGCGTGGAGGGAATCGATGTTTGCTCGAGGGGCAGGTTCCAGGCGATTTTCGGCCTCGATTTGTTCGACTCCATTGTGAGCCAATGACGCGGCAGCGGGCCGCGATGACTCCAGGCACAAATCAACTCGGCAAATTACCGCCTTTGTGAAATCCGCGCGCGAGCACCCACCCGCCTGCCCTTTGCAGTAGAATAAGCTCGCTCAATCGAATAATAAAGTTGGTGGAGCTTTGCAGTTGCTCGCTCGATGATTTATGAAAGCAAAGAGGCCTCTAGTTGCGAGTTACCCGAATTAGGCCTTGTTCTTCCGGCGTTGTTAAAGCGCTGGAAATAGCCTGCTGAAATTTCGAGGGTGTGTTATTGTACGTGTGGCGAGGCGCGTACGGCTTTCGGAGCGTGCGTAACGAGGGTAAGCGTGTGTGTAAAGTAACATCGATCTTTTTCACTGTCTCAAATAGCGTAAGTGGATGATACTCTTTGTTCACGGTGCGCCAAATATAGAGTCGGCCGGTTGCTCAAATAGCCGCTTATAGAGAGGGCCGTGCAAACGCGCTCCTCCTTCTACGCACACGTGTAAAGCCCTGCCAGGCAAATATGAAGACCTACATTCCAAGCAAGATTCTACCAAGTAACGCTCCAATCTTTCCTACTCTCTTTAATATCTTGGCAATATCTGGCGAGCAGAATGTCTTCGACCAACTAGTTTGATAGTAGTCATAAGAGTGAGGGGCGCGCTCGCGTGTGTGCGAGAGAGTACAGTTCAGTGACTCCCACCAGCGGAATTTCTAGTGCGGCCAAGCGAGAAAGTGCAAACAGGGCGAGGAGAGAATTTCGGAAGCGGCCGGCCGATTATGTTGAATTAGTAAATACACACGTGCGCCACTGGCACGGCTGCGATAACCCTCGGCGGAATATTCCAGAAATCGAGGCGGCCCCGCCGAATAAATCGTATCGCGAGAGCATTACACGCCGGCGAACACACACAGTTCGTGTTGTATGCCAAAAGGAAGCGGCGGCGAGCGCGGTTCTAGCAGATTCGTGGTATGATTTACGAGCGTTCCGTCAACTACCAGGATAGCCGACGAGTTTTAATGAGCCATTGATTTTCCTGGCGCACCATTACCAGTCGCCAGGAATGATAAGGAGCAAGGAGAGAGGCGTACAAATCTCACAAACACGGAGAAAAACGATGATATACATCGATGTTTACTGCATATTAAGTCATTCGGCGCTGTTTACGGTGGATCACCGATAGCGAGGTTCATCTTTATTGATTCGATCTCGGTCTTATTGACGAGTGTGTTTGGATTACGAGCGCTCTGCCCCACCGCTACCAATACGACTAACAGCAGCGCCAGCCGTGCGTCTTTCACGTTCCAATCGAAGGTAATTTCCTACACACTGGTCTGCTCGTGCCGGGCGAAAAACATCGGTCAGAAATGAGTGGACATGTGGCATCATCGTGAATTCGTCAACAATGACTGGTCCCCCAACGTCACTGGCAAAGTGAGCAAGTTTCGCCGGCGAGCTTACGTAATTGGGCAGAGAACGATACGACTCTGCCGGCGCAAAGAGGTTTTCTCGGGCGCGCCTTCTCCTTAACGAGGTGCTCGCACCGCGCGCGCTTCAACAGAGAATGAAAAAGACAGTGGAGAAAGAGGGTTGCGCGATCGCTCGAGAAACGAGATGGATGCGCCACTTTCCGACACTCATTTTCCAACGAGTGGCATTTCTCGACAGCGGTGCTGCACTCCGCTCTAGCCCTTTGTCCGCGAGTTCGCCTCGGCCACTCCCATCCGCACTCGATTTACTACCAGTAATATCTTGATTTCGAGAAGGGAGGAAACCGCGGACTACGACGAACCGTGTATAAAGATAGAGAGTAATTATGAAGTCTGTGCGGAGGGCGAGGATAGCGCGTATCTTTAATTGGGCAGTGAAAGAAAGAAGTGGAGGAGAGGCGTTTCATTGGGAAAGCTATTCTCGAGCGAACACGAGTAACGAGGAACAGGTAGCGGCGAGGAGGAGAGCTTGTAAAAGCGATTGCCTGCTATTCGAGCGGCTGCTCGCCAGCCAGTGCGAAACAGAGTCTCTTTTCCCTCGTAGGTGGAAGCACTCGGCACCAAAACAATTGTCCTCTGCCGGCAGGAGGAGTCAGTTGGGAGTCGAGTCGAGGACACGGACAATAGATTGCCAGGTGTGGAGCCACGCTGCCATTTATGGTCGGCCACATCGTCGGCGTCGCCGTCGTCGTCGTCGCGTCACTCGCTCCTGCCCTCGAATGGTCCCCTGTGCCTGGCAACCCGAGAGCACACCGGAAACTCACGCGGAAACCTATCAGAAACCTTCTGCCTCTACCCGTTGTCCCTCTCCGCCCGATTCCATTACATATATTTGGCTAGCCGGTAATGCAAAGCAATCAAATGCGAGTGAAAGATGTTCCCATCGATTTCTAACGAGTGCTCGTGCAAATACTCAGTTCGAGTCTGCTCTTTGATCTTGGATAGTATTCCACGTTGGATAGACACGATCGATGTTTCTTTCTAATTGATTAATTAATCGTATGTTTATTAAACAACATTGTATGTTCCACAGTTCATAGGAAAATAGTGTTCTATTTTATTTCGAACGTTTCTGAGCCTCCGAGAAAAATTATTCATAATTGGGCATTTAAAGGGGATGAAATAATATTGCACCGAGAGAAGAGTGTAAATATGAGGGAACTTGGTTGAGTGGGTTTGTTTTACTGTCGGCATTATTAGCTAGCAGTGGCTCACCTCAACTCATCGTTCGAGAAAGGCTTCGATCGCCATCTGGCGTATTCTAGAGTAACGTCGAAAGGTGAATGCAAGGCTCCATCGATGTCTCGCCAAGGTGCTTTCTGCAAGTTCGCAATGCTCCACGAGCAACCTACCAGTTCTCGTTTGTAAAAAGAATTTTTTTACAAAAGAATAACTCTTGCAAATCGTCAATAAAATTTTTTCTACGCCCTATCCTTTATTCTTACCCACGATTTTTTAAAAATATAAAACAGTATGGATTAATTTGCGGATAAGACAGTTGAAAAAATCGATTTGTACTGTCCGGCGAAGCGGAGCATCAACTGGTAACTGGGAGAGAGTCGCGCAGCTGGTACAGTCGCACACACGTATTACAATAGTAAAAGGTGTCAAGGCTCGGCGGACTGGCGAAATGCCTCGGACGCCGAGTGCACGCACGTCGTCCTCCTCTCCCAGCGGGCAACTACTAATTATGAGCACGAAGAGAGCGAGAGCGCGCTTGAAAATGAAGGACTAAATTTAGGCGTAGCGAACTATGCGAGGCAAGTTCGCGGTCGATTAGCTACCCACACTTTCTACGATATAGAGACCGGCTGCTATAGTTATATCTACGCTGGCTGCTAGCCGCCTCTCTCCTACCAACAGAGACGGACACGTGCATCCTCTCCATCTTTTACTGATCTTATCACGGCACAGCCTCCACTCTACCGTAATGTGTTGGAAATAAAAAAGGGTTCCTTCGCTACGTTAACCCACACGTAGCCTGCACCTTTGCGGCCCTTCCCACCATCTTGTTATCTTTATACATTAAATCCAAGTCGAAGTAAAACACAACGAGACTCCTATAAATTATCAAGCAACACCAACGCCCTTGCAAACTAGAATCAATGATCAAGATAAGTGGGATGTACTGAGAAATCTTTCTTTAGGGATCTTTGAATGTTCAAAAAATAAAAAAAGGGAGAAGTGGAGGTAATAAGTGGAATAAGGGGGAAATATTGCCGCGCGAAAGGGATCATCGACGCGGTGTGAGAGACAAGAAAGTCGAGTCGAGGGGAGGGCAAGGTGAACGCGAGCGGAGAGCGGGCGAGTGCCGCTTCTTCGCCGAGGAGAGGAGAGTTCTTCATCGCTGAATGTCGCGCACTGGAATTGAGCTCAACGAACAATTACCAACGGTAAACGAGGAGCACGTTAGTGTCGCGTGGCAGCGGCCACGAGAGCCGCAAACAAGCGAAACAGAGGGCTTCGGGCAGAGCGGAGCGGCGTGGAGCGGAGAGGGCGCCGGGGATGAGCAGGAGAGACGTGCGGACTGGCGCGACTCTCGAGTTAAACAACATCGCCTGTGTATACACAGAGGACATTCGTAAACGACTCAGCGCCCATACAATTCCGCCTGCCATCTAATTGATCGCGATTGGACGAGCGCGCTCGTGTCCCGTGACTATCTCGGACGCCTCCTCCCACTTCCCTACGCGGAAATCCTTCTGCCTCCGATCGGCCAATCAAGACACTAGTTTTCAGGATGCTTGCAAGCACACTTTTCCCTTTTTTCCCTATATATTTGATATTTTACATAAATTAAAGGTTTAATCGATCCATTTGGAACTAATAGTCAATTTTAATCGTTCGTGGTATTTTATCTAAGGAAATATTGGCGAATTTTCCAATGTCCTATGAATCTGCGATGAGATCGGCTTTGGTTCTGCGCTCATTTGAAACGGAGGGGATTTTGAGGGATTTCCGGCGTTCGGCTTCAACGATGCATCACGAGGGTTAATTAACATTATCGTGGGAGGCTCGGGCGTATTTCGCCCAAGGCCGGGAAATAATGTTCGGCCCGGCGATAATCCTATCTAGATATTAGCCGATAGCGCGCGGGCGCTCGTGCTCCCAGATAACGAAATGGAAACTTTCGGAGTCGGCGATGGGCGAGAGGAGCGCGCGCGCGCGCGCGCAAACAGTAATTGCGATCAGCATCTGCCCCGGTGAGATCAATTTCATTGGCTGGTAATTGAAAACATTAGCTCTACGTGACACCCGCGCGTACTGTCTGTCACACACTACTTTCGAAACTATCGGGCGAGCAGCCGCTTACACAATCAGCGCCGCGGTGTCACCTTACTCGCGCAGATACCCTATCATTTTGATGGTAATTATAACACTTGCATCGTATATTCAAGCAATCGAATCGATTTCCAAGATTCGCGCACTCCCTGGAAACCAATGAACATTCAAATTCTACACTCTCGTATAAAGAAAAGAAGGGCATTTTTTCTGCCCTTCCCCTGCTTTGCTTCTTGGTTAGATGGAAAAATGGCAAGACTACTTTCGAGTCTCGGCGAAATAGGAAAGCGCCATTGGGGTCGGCTACTTCAGCTAGCTAATAAAGCTGGAAAGTCTGAGAATAGTATAATGCCGGTTGTGTCCGCGGGTGCACGCGATTCGATCGTAAGGTTGCAGTGGAAAGTCATTAGGCTCTTTAAGAGGAAGTAAAGGCCTGCGCTCCGAATGCGCCGGTAGCACGCATTAATCCGCAAAGCTGCAACTCCCTTCCAGGGTTTCTCGCGTGATACACCGGTTGCTCGCGCAAAGAATAAGGCCGGACGCGCACCACTTTTTCCACTGAAACCAACTACCGGCCGCCGTCGGAGAATATCTAAGTAGTTATGGATCGTCTGCGCTCCCTCGGGGAGTTCGCTGTGTCGTCAAGCGCACTGCCGAAACCGTATTTCATTCGAGTTCATTCGACCAGAAGTCCCTGCGAAAATTCATCTAATATCTTCATTCGCCCAGCAGATTATTTTAATACTAATACTAGTATTCACTGTATAAAATAATCTCTAATTAATTCCAGGTGTATCTTGCTATCCTGCGATGCGACTCATCGCGAGTTTAATCATAGCTAAATCCGAGTTCATTAAAATCGAGGCAAGAGTAAATATGGCAGAGTGAGCGGGAGCTTATAATTCCATAAAAGCATTTAATCATTGGCGCTCTCGATCGTCATTAGTCGACGATGACGTTTAATGAGGACATTATCGATCGAGCGCTTACGCAACACAAATAGAAAGCACTGCTTTCGGGAAAGCTGTGCGTGGCAGATTGGATCGTTTCGATCCATGTACGATCAGAAAATCCGCGGGGTTATAAAAGTTTCAATGTCGCGTGACGAATGCTCGCGCGCGAGAGCGCAAAGTGCAGCTCGTGTTGCGCGCGGATTGATAATCTCGTGATTGTCATCAGTACGATTCTGAACTGGATGACCAAGCGGACGATGTAGTCCGTGAAAATAGTCGCTCATTAACAGAGCGCGATTCGCTGGCTTCGTTAAGGCGGTCTCGCAAGCAGGGAAACGTGAAAGCTCGGCGGCGCGTTAGCACGCTCGAGCACCGCTGAGAGAAAATTCGAAAGCAACGGACCAACCAGTCGCGTCCGATGGGAACCTGTTCGGCCGAGTCATCGCCGGCGACACTCCCTCTGCCTACATAGTCAGATTGGTCCTGGGAAAACAGGACAGTCTTCTGACAAGCATAGCGCCCGGTCGACTAGTAACTCGCGTCGACACTGAGATGCTTGCGAGATATGGCAGCAAGTAATGCAACTTCGGACGAAGACTGGTATCCCAAGCTTCCATACTGAGAAAGCTCGGCTCGTTGGCTTGGGGAACGGAGCGAGGGGACGAGAGAGCATCTCGACTACCATAAAAATGTCTCCGAATTCCCGGCGCATTATTTACTATCCGACTAAAGATTGTGAAATCCTCGGATTCATAAAAGCTGCGCACGGATTTATCACGATCGCGTGAAAGCACTTTCTCGAGAGTCCCGGCTCGATTCCCCAGGCTTTGTTAGTGCGTACATACTGCGCTGCCCTGAACCATTAACCCGAGAGACGTCACGTGAAGCGACTTTCAATCACCGGAAATCACCATGGAGCAACATTTCACCAAATGTACGTGGTAAGCGGCACGCTCCGGCAAATCAGCGCGGACCAACAGTGGCTCGAAAGCTCGTTTCGAGTGGATGTTGCGTGGGCGATGAGAGTCTACGGGAAATTCAATTACACCACTTTCTCTCTGTTTCCCTCTCCCTCCCTCTCTCCCTCGAAATCTGCTAGAATGTGAGCTTTACCGAGCAACGCGTATGTACTTCCTATTGTCTCTGCCCAACGCAACACTCACACATGCGCGCGCTGCACGCGAGCACAGTCCAAAGAGGTTTTCGTGACGGAGACTCGCTTGCAACAGAGCCGCCGCTCCACCGCAGCCGGCATTTTTGCTGGAGCGTGGCGTACTGAACCATAACCTCAGCACATTTTGCGTGACGAGACACAATATCGATTGGAGGAGTGGGACGACGACGCGACATCGTCTACAGGACATTTCAAGCTGACAGTTCCACACATTTTTCTTATAATAAAAACCTTTTGATCAAGCAAAATTTAAATCTACGAAACATGTAATAATATTGCAATAAATCATAGAATTCAAATATAATTCCTGATATAACAAAGATTGAGAAAATCCTGGTGAAAAATGTGTGAAAACTTGATTGGAAGAATGAGGACATATCACCGAGATTCGAGAAGGCGTGGCAAGGAGGGATTCAAAATCGGTGGCAAGATCTTTGGTCTGCGTTCTGATCCGCTCTCATTACGCAGAGAGGAGAGACTCTAGTAATCTCTATACATATATGCGGGGAGAGTGGAACGCCTCGAGGAGGAAGGGATACGCGGGTTACGCGATCGCGCAGAATTCAATTTATAAAATGGACCCGAAGCGTACTGTTGCGACAGAGAGAGCGCAGAGTACTGGCGATCGATCGATCGCGCAGCAGCAGCACAGCGAAGCTGCTGCTGCTGCTCTTGATAGCCACGTTGCACCCGTGACCTTTTCAACCCCCGTGCTCCTGCTCGGCCAAGTAAGCTTCAAAGGTCGAGAAATAGTTGGAACTCGGCGACGAATACGCGCCGCGCCAGCAGCACCCCGGCACCGATATCAACGACTGCTTCCCGAAACATGTATCACGATTTCTAATCACTTCTGGACCGCGCGTTAATCGAATTAAGATGAAAGATTCACGAAACCGAGAGAATTATTCGATTCCACGAGTCAAGGATTAATCGGAATCAAAGCAGCCGTCTCTGCCAGGAATCCATTACGGATTTGCATTAATTATCAACACACTATTGAAAGCGACGTCGTCTCTCCAAGAATCCCGGTTATTTCTAATTAAAGCCGTCGGAGTGAAGTATCGCTGAATAGTGATTCTATCGGCGGGGCGGATTTCATTTGGATCAATGTCGAAATAAGAGTTCCGAGAGAAGTGGAGTGTCGGCTGAAATATGCACGCTGCTGCCGGCGCCGCCGCCGCGCCGGAGAAAAGGAGAAAATTCCTGCGGCGTGACCTGGAAAAGCGTGGTGGTGGAGGTGGTGGTGGAGGTTGGGTTGAGCGGGGGCCCTCGAATCTCAGGGAATGTTGAATCCGGGCGAATCGCGTCGTCCTCCCGGAAATACGAGCCACGAGGAGAAGAAGAACAGGAGCACACGTAGAGGCGCGTGTCTCCACGCCTTCTATGCATACGAATATGTCTCTTTCTCTCTCCAAGTGCGCTGCCAGCGGAGAGATAAGGAAAAGAAATGAGCACTTTGACTTACTTTGGAGTTAGTGACGTGGTCGGCGGGCACGGACTCTGGTACGGTTTGCAGGGTGCTCCGCATGCTAGCGGACATGGTAGGCCAGCCAGTTTCACTGCCTCGAACCCTTCAACGCTTTCCCGGTGCACCCTCTCCCCCTACGCCTGTAACACCATACAACACACACCTCTTATTAACATCTTCATTATCCATGACCAAGATTTTCACATCTCCCTCGTTCCCATATTTCTCACGCACGCTAGTCTTGAAATTGTAGATTAGAAAGGATTTCACCCGACTAATTTAGTTGATGCTAAATTAGACGAACTTAAGTTTGTCTATGCGATGATATAAAAGTTGCATTATATCTTTCTTGGATGATTTATTGACACTGTGACAATAATTAATTAGTATCTAGGGGAAAAGATCGTGATATAGTAGTTGTCAATAGTGTCGACAGCAGATTTTCATTGGCAGAGCGATCGATCTGCGAGTCTTGGCGAGTGTCTCTTGGGCGTTGGAGAGGCTCATCACTTCAAGTACACCGGAGGATGGTAACTATTTAATTGACGGCTAATTGTACACGGTGCCGCGTCATCCTCCGGCCGATGCCACTCAATCCTTTTTTTTTTTTAATCGCTCTGACGTAAAGGCAAGAACACGTCCGCTCGCTTATCATACTCGGCGAAGAATGCGAGGTTCTTCCAGCGGCGGCGCATAACTGTTTATTAATTGGCGCAGTTGTTGAGAAAGGCCCGTGCGACGAAGGCCACATTTTACAGAAATCCTATCGATTGATAGTTCTGTTGACAGTTGCTGTTCGATCGGTTGCCAAAAGGCAACTGAACGCTTCCGTTCGTAACAGAGCGATGTGTTTACGAGCACTTCCATTTACGTCCGCGCAATTTGCACACGAGCAATTCAACTGTCGATCAGCGAAATTCTGTCTGCGCCCGGTCTACGATATTATACTGTTAACGCTCGGCTGGCCACTGTCGAATATCTCTCGTTTTAATGTCAGCCTCGCGAGCTTCCATAAATCCACTTGGCGTACCACTGACAATGAGTATTATGCTTTTTGTTCGACGGCGCGGCGCGCGCGCGCGCGGGCTCGCTGGTGCGCGAAACACGTACTACGTGAATATATGATTGCGCACAATTCGATCTTGCATTGTGTTTTTGTTTCGATGAGTCATACACGCGCGCGCGCGAAAGAAATATTCGTTTGAATTGCTTGGCAATCGCTTTCGAAAGCGGCCCCATTGAAAAGGGAATTATGCGCGCTGCTTAAATTGCCGACGGCTCGAATTAATAAATGTCGATAGGATAATACCGGGGATGGGGGGATCCTGGTGGTAGAAGCTCGAAGGAGGACAGGGACCCCGAGGAGTTGTATTAGGTCAGCAAATGAAACCGTCTGTGGTTCCGCAGGTAGGCGAGAGAGTGAATCATACGTCGCCACGCGTCGGAATGTAACATTCGGCCAACTTCGATTCTCCACTGAGAGAGATCTTCGAACTCCCCCCATGCACGCATCTCTCTCTATTCATCGCCTATTAATAGGAAGAATCACACACACACATCGAGTAAAACGAGAGACCGTAACTAGCCTAGCGCAGAGTCTCTCATTAGTACAAATAAATCCAATGCCAGCCGAGTGTATCTCTCACTTCCAACAGTGCACTGCGGCGGCGTCGGCGTGCCATAAATTCCGAGGATCTCAGCATCGTTGCTATTAGCAGCGGCAAAAGCGAGGCATTCCTCTGGCAGCAATCAGCGCGCAGAGGAGAGTGAGAGATTCCAGGAGACAAGATCTACGAAATCCATGAGGGAGAGGGAATAAAAAGAGCGTTGATAAGAGAGTGCGAGAGCACACAGAGATTTATCACCGGTTCCCATCTCAAAGAGGATGGGCGAAGGGAAAATCGATGGGAGTGACTGAAGGAGGCCAGACTGCCAGGAGAAAGAAGAGAGAAGAGAAAGGACGAGAGTGGAATAAAAAGGAGACGAAGTGTCCCTGTGCTCTCCGGCCGCATTACGTGTCTCTGCCTTATCCCAGCACCGACTCACCGGGAGAAACAAGCTGTCCCGGCGAAAGTCGTTCCTCGGCATTGAGAATTATTAACCCTAGAACTGACGAAGGTCGATTTTCCCCGGCGACTAAGGCCACACTCTCGCATAACTACACAGATTTTCTGTCGACCGGCACACAACACACAGCGGCCCTTATCTTTAACCAGTCGATAGCCACTCGAATTGCCGGAGCGTTAATATATTAATTTGTAACAATCGTTTCGACTCGCCGGCCACTACAGGATACGATACGTTCCATCCCCATGACTTCCCTCCGAGCGTTTCTTTCCGCACTTAACACCGAGGCAATAATTGCGCGGTGCGCCGGAGCTTTGCGCTTTGCTACAACGTGGACTGAGGACGCTCGAGAAAGCGGCAGGTTCCCTGCTTATCCTACATATCTTCCTATAGTATGTGTGTGTGTGTGAGTGCACTTGTAGGATTCAAGTACCGCGCGCAATGTGGGCATCTTGTGCAGCGGCACGTGACTGGAACCGACGGGGATAAGAAGCATAAAGCGTTCGAAGAGTGGCCGGCTATTTAATATGAATTTGAGGAAATTGCAGTTATCCGTCTTAGAGTATGGTACGCTTGGAAATCCATTTGTCGAGAAGGAAGCGGAGACAAGGCGGAATGTTCCGGCAGCGAATGCATAATAGTTAGCGAGCCAGCGCTAATTGCACTGGTACACGGTCAAGTGTGTTTGTCAAATTAATTTGACGCTCTGATCCTCCCAGGGAGTGCGCGCGCGCTCGAAACTTGCCAAGTGCACTATCGTTCTAATCGATCTGAGTATATGTCGGTGGTACTTTTCAAGCATTAGCTCAACCTGGCAGAATCTCAATTCGCCGTGGGCTTCTCCAGCAGTGGCTACTACCTTTTTAAAAGGCTTTAATTCAATTGCCCCGTCCCCAGCAGCCTAGCACCGTCCGAGCAAGCTTCATCCGCGATGAAACTTAAGCCGTTAAAAGCCGCGAACGCGCGCTCCCTCCGCCCGCCCGCCCGCCGCCGTCTGATATTCACTGAACTTGCATAACAAACTTATTGACGAATACACGCGGGTTAAGTAACGAGCTTACAGCGGTAGATCGTGTGAACGGCTTTGCGAGCGGATATTTTCATTATTGGCCGCTACTGCCAGAGGCTATTACCGGAGTTATATGTCGGCTGCTAGTGAGCAGCATCGGCTGCTGCTGGCAGCGCCGGTTTCACCGATCATTTGCAAACCATTAAATATCGGCGGCGCGTATTGCCCAGTGGCAAGTGGGTGAATATAATTGTCGATTTAGTAAGAGAATGGGAAAAGACGCTTTGTAACACTGTAAGAGGATCGGAAGACTTTGAGGATGTTGGAAAGCTTGGCAACAAGTGGACGGCAAATAATGCCTGGCGACAGAGAGCGCTTCAAGAGAAAAATGGTGGAAAGCCGTGGAGAGTGTATTAATGGGGAGGGGAGGGGGGGAGGCTGGCTGGCTGGCTGGCTGGTACAAGAGAGTTCCAGTAAAACGGGAGCCCTTTGCCGAGGCACCAAGTGAGAGGATCGACATACTTCCGCCTTCGGTCGACCGCCTTGCAACAGAAAAGCCGCAGACAGGTCAGCCATAGAAAATAATAAAGCCATACGCCAGGCCTCTCTCACCAACCGACCGACGACGAGGAGGGAGTGAGCGAGAAACCTATCCAGCACTCTCTCATGGAGCGAGGTAATCTCGAAATTTGAGTTGTCTACTAGTTGCCGTGGAGGAGGAGGGGATGCGGGGGAGAAAAAATACCGGGGCTTACATAAGCGACATGTACAGGGTGTGCCAAGCACGCGGCGAAAAATATTAATAAACCAAAGCGGCCCGCTTGAAAGAGAAGATCACCGATGCAGCCACCACCACCACTCCGCTTGCTTGCAATCTACAAGATTTAAAAGACTCGCGCAACTCTCTCTGACGCACAGGACCCCTTTTGATAACGTCCGATATCACAGCTGCAGGACATCGCGCGATCGAGTTATTACCGTCGCTCGATTCTCACTCAGTCCGCGAGAGAATTCCGGCCCGGCTCGACTCGAGCCAGAACAGGTGTTTCGAATACGCTTTTATTTCGAAAGCACCTGCGAGCCATCGCGCCACTAATTATAGAAGCAGTGCTAACGCACGCGATCTCCCACGGAATTCGCCGAGCCACAAAATTGCCTCTTTAAAAAAAAACGTTGCTCTTTGAAGAAAAAAGTTGTGCTAGACATCGAATGTTGATCCATTAATGTTCGAGGATGCTATAAATTGTGTGGGAGAGTAACATTTAGTGGTAGCAGAGATTGCTGACACGGATCAGACGGTGAATTGTACGATTTGTCGAGTGGAGTCGATGGGAGGAAAATTGGAGTGTCGGCGTGGTGGCAGTGGCTATCGTCGTCGAGTGACGCTCCGGCAAAAAGATACACAGGAAGAGATAGAAGGGCGCCGCGCCGCGGGAGGGAGACTCCGTTTCAAAGTGGCTTTGGTGTCATCGTGACAGAGGCAGAATTAGGTCCTAGAGCACCTCTATGAAGTGGGTCAGCGGTACACGCGCAGCTTCCACTATACGGGGTGGCGTGGAAATAATCCATCGCTACCGACTCTGTATAAATTACAACGATGACCGCCAGCAATCTCGGATAATATTATCTCGACAATCTACTGCCAAATAAACAAACAGAATCGATTCGATTCAGCTGTTAAGCAGAACTGCGAATCATTGACGATAAAGATTATTAAGAAGAAGATAGCTCTGGGAAGAATGTATTTTACGAGGAGGTCGATTGGAGTAACGGAAATGGAGTAGTATTAAATAGTGGACGAATTATAGGATTTTCAAGCTGCTCTCTATAAAGAGTGTAAAACGTTGGCTGGTCTGGCGTCGATCGGACGAAGACCCATATGGCCTGTGGCGAATCGCAAACTCGCTGAATTATGGGTAAGCTTACTCGAGCGTACTCTCCCTCTTCCGTCAGCACCTGAAAGGGAAGGCGGTGGCGGCGGTGGGATACACGAGAGCTAGCAAGAGAGCTATTACATAAACTCGAACAGCCAGCCTTCCACAATATAATCCAAGAATAAATCCTTCCCTGACGAGTAAACGATGAACTCTCCGTGCGAAAAAGATGCGCTCGATACACTCGCGCGCACTCCTCCTCCTCCTCCCTCGAATGAGAAAGACGATCCCGTCCTCCCCTGAGAATTTGTCGAGAGACCGATGCGCATGAACACCGCCGATTAAACTTTTCTAACGACGAGAAATTCGATCCCTTGAACATTACACAGTTCTAGTGACAGTAAGAGTTCAACTATCGGAGTGAAAGATTGGGATTGTTTGAAGATTGCGAAGATATTCGTATTAATTAAAAGGAGAAAGGGAGGGAAGAAGTGATAATTCAAAGGGCCATTAGCGGGCACAATGGAAATTCAAGTTTACGAGCTGGCAGGAGGTAACGAAGTTGACATTCGAAGGCGGAGAGAGAAAGAGAGGGTTAAGTTACGAGACCGAAAAATGATACGGCGGATCAACGACCCCGAGGCTGCCGCTTGACGCAAGGGGAAGGAAAAAAGAGGAGGCTGGAACGAGAGAGGTCTACGCTGCGAGATGGTAATTACCTCGCTCGGGCGTGATCTCCGAGCGTTAGCGGGCGCGTGCACCACTCACGGAGGTGGAACAGGTGACAATAAAAAGTACCGCTCTCTCTAGTTCCCTTTGGGAGGGAACGCGGATCGGTCAGGGAACAATACCAATCGTAAATAAGAGTCTCCCTCCCACTCCCGACAACCAACACATCCATATTCGCTCACGAATATATATATATCCGGACGCTCGCGAACTCCTAATTAAAATCATAAATACACATTCTAAAATTCCAATCGCTCTTTAATTAAATCACCGATACTTCCAATATCCCCCGGAATTCAATACTATAAATTTAATTATTCATATTCACGGAGAACCCAGGAAATTCCTGTTAATCCTCTGAGTCGCGAGAGTGAAGAACTACAACTGATTCATTACTGTATTAACATACGCGGGGATTATTGGCGGATTACTTTATTGGGAGGAGCGAGCCGCCGAAAACTTTGGTGATCCGGCGTAGGGCAGGGCGGTTGGGATCAGAGGGTTACCAAAGGCCAATTAAAGATTATCGATATTCGGAGTGCGATTGCCCTACGTGATCCGACTGCACGCTTGAAACGCGCGTCCATATAGATCGACGAGATTAACGAGCTTTCCACTGTTCGGCGGCGAGCGAGCGCCGCTTCCTTTCCCATTGTGTGTAGCCGCGTATATTTGGTGAAAGATTAATAACAGTAAAGACTGCTCGAGCAAAAAACACGCGTGAGCCGATTGCAAATTCAGCCTGGCACCGCCAATATGATCGGAATAGATCAGTGCTAACTTGCCACGGTGTATGTGTGTGTGTGTTTGTATGTGCAAGGGATAGGCGAATCCGAGATCAATATCTATTACAAACGCGCTCCGGCTATGCTCTCACCGGTTTAATTGAACCCGCCGAGACAAAGAGTATACCAGAAAGCCGTCAGCAGTCATCGCCGTTTTACAAGAACTTTAATTATACCTAATGATTCATGACCGTTATACAGTTGGCATCACAGTTAACTTGGTGTGCTCAATAACGGCTTGGAAGTGGCGGCCGCCGCTCGCGCGAATACATATTCAACTATCCATAGAGCTATTGGCGTAAATATTCATTCAAGAGTCTGCGGCGAAAGTTTCGCCGCTGTTTGTACGCAAATCCATCACTTATACATTCTATTTGACGAGGGACGATAACGAGGCTATATTCTAATCCCGGCGACACGTGTGCGCGCACATCTCTCACCGTCCCCATAAAGCCTGCACTTCCATATTCCGGTGGATTTAAATTTCCATCGGGTTTTCGAGGGCCGCTGCTACGTGGCTCGAGTCGACGATGTCTCGGGATAATGCGCCGCCCGATGAGTAATTGATAACAGGTCGATAGCGCGTCGATTTCGAGACGCCCGGACGTCGAGCGAGGTCAGACGAGACTGACCCACGACAGAAAGAGTTGGCGGCTTATGAAAAAGACGCCTTTCAATCCTAGAGGAGGAGCCTTCCATCGGAAGAGAGGGACGTGAAAGTGGCCGGCGCGGATCGTGAAAACACTTCCGAGTCTTGGAATAGTAGAACTGTAGACTGGCCGAGCATAATGTAACCGGGAGATTCGGTGGGCGATAGTGCCGGCTTTTGCAGATCCCGGGAAGAGACAATCGCGCGCCAAGGGGGAGCGATGGAGAGGAGACTCTAACGAAGCCTTAATGTATGCGTACACTCGCCCGGAAATCAGGAGCACCAAAGTGGAATTTAAAGGGACCGCCGCCGCCGCCGCCGCCGTCGCCGCCGCCGTGCGAGGGAAAAGTCAGTGGCGCAAACGACGATACTACACGGCGAATGCTATTGTACTGCTGGCGAAGAGAGCGCGCTGCGAGGGAAAGGATGATGCGAGGCCGAGGCGAGAGGGCCACCGAGAGTTTCCTGGATATATCGTCCTCGAAGGACGGACCGACGCGACGCGACGCTCTAACAGACGGTCGCCTGCTCGAGGTGAAGGCGAGCGCAAAATAAGAGATGGAAGCGGTGAACCGGTGTGTGTCTACTACAAGCGCGCGCGTGTAGGGAGGAAGAAGCCTTTTCGGAGCCAAATCTAGAGGGAGCGAGAAAGGTGTGCGATCGAGCGAGCACTACCAAGGGAGAGAGAGCGAGATAGATATATAGAGTGTGTGTGTGAGAGAGAGGGAGAGGGAGAGAAGGCGCGACGGAAGAGTAGCAAAGGCACGGTGGGACTGCGAGAAGGAAGAGAAGCGAGATATAGCGACTCCCTTCGTACAAGAGAAACAGAGAGAGAGAGAGCTCCGCTGGCATTCCCCACCCTCCGGCTTTTTTGGATACTTACCACGCTATGCGATATCATGTACATAGGCAGTTAGAGACATAGAGGCACAGGATGGCACGCACAAGTAACTCGTCCGGTAAATAAGGCTTTGGAGATATTTCTCACCATGTAAAGTCTGGTACTGGCGATGAAGGTATCCGAAGGAGAGGCAGGTAGAGAGAGAGAGCAGAAGTTAGGATGTCGGGCTCTTGCCGGCTTTAAGGCGGCGGTGGCGTCGACGTGGACGAGGTGGCCGAGGACGAGTGCGAGGCCTCGGCCGAGGACAACGGAGACGGAACTGACGAGGGAGAGATAGAGAGGCAGGCGGAGAGACAGACAGACAGACAGACGGTTACACTGGTGAGACGATAACACCAGAAACAGTAGGACCGGGGCGCGAGTCGGCTGGTTGAACGCGTGCGAGAACGACGGCTAATCCCTGGCACGGCTACGTAGCCGGCGAGGAGAGAGACACCCGGGAGGTAGAGGCAGACGGTGTTCGAGTATCGTGGTGGGCGCACACTTTCCTGCTCTCTCGCTCTCCCATCCACCGAGGAGAGCCTTCCTTCCTCGCCCAACCGCCTTCGCTCTCACGCTCGCTCCTGCCGCTATTTTTCCCTCCTTTCCTTAGCTGCTCCCTTCTTTCCTTCGGGCTCTCTCTGCTTTCCTCTCTTCTCTCCTCTTCACCACTCCGATCCACTCGCTTTCCGTCCTTACCGGACTCGCGGCTGCCTTTATTTACTGGCTCCTTTTCCGTGGACTTCTCTCGAGCGTACCCGCTACCTTCTCGGTTCGGTAGGATGGCTGTTGCTCGCACTCTTCGGGTGTCCGTCAGTAACCTAGAAAGCGGTGACGGCGGCCATTCAGGATTACGGGACTCCGTCCGTACGTCCGGCTTGTCCGAGCGAGTTGGCGAGTGAACGAACGAACGAACGCACTGAGCGAGTGAGCGAGCGAGCGAGCGAGCGAATGAGACTGTATGCGTGTGCGAGAGGGAGCGAGAGAGCTAGTGAACGGAGGAACGGGTGAGAGCAACAGAGTGCGAGAGCTACACACCAAGGAGGCCGCCGCCGATGGTCTCTCCGAGGAGAGAGAGAGCGGCTAGGGTCTCGTCGCTCGGGACGCTCTTGGGAGCCGATGGCCCTCCGGTTTCCTCGGCGCTTTCCTCCGCCTAGCTGCTCCGATGTCTCCGTGATCTCATGCCGAGGCCGCAGCACCACTCACGCACATATTCGCACTACGGGGGCTAGGTTGTGTCGCTGGCGAGCGAGCGAGCGACACGACACGACACGACACGACGTCGGGCCACGATGTCGAGAGCGCCGGAGAAGAGAACTCCTCTGCTCTCTCTCGCTCGGTCGCAGGAGCAGTTAGAGCAGCGAGAGGGCAGCCCGGCAGCGGCGGCTTGCGGGAAGAAGTGCACGAGGCGAAAAAGGTGGCTGCTGGCTATGCCGTCGTGGGCAGAGAGCTCGCGCACACCTCCTCGGCGACCCTCCACACCACCTTCCCGATTATTTGACACTGGCTTCGGCCAAGCGAAGCGTAGCTTGAGCCCCTCGCCGAGAACACCGGGCAGTAGCAGCAGCAGCAGCAGGACACAGACACACTTCTTTTCTCTTCTTCTCACTGGCCGCGATCGCGCTCAAAGGAGCGCACCCTCGCCACGAGCGATCGGCGAGAGTGACTGCGCCAGCCAGCTACTCACCGACCACAGACTCTCCACCTTCTTCTTCCTTTCGTACCCACACGCACCGTACCTCTCTCTACTCTACGCTTCTCGCCCCCGACGACTTTCTCCCGCTAGGCTACCACTCGCTGATTCTCAGCCCTCTGCCAACACTACACCCTCAATGCAAACGATATTTACCCATTTGTGACAGATTTCCCGTACGAGATGCACCACATTAACGAACGTCCCCCACCTATTACCACATACAGACATTACCACACTTCGATTTTTCAAGATGGCGACGCCGTGGCCGTTCGTCGTCGCTCGGGGCGAGACACGATGCGGCCGCTCCGCGAAATTATGGCGCTCCTGTTCCCCAGATCGCACAAGTGCGAGGGCGCCACTGGAGGCCGCGAATTTTTAAATGGGACAATTGTAGAATTGTGCAGAGCAGAGGAACTTGACAGAGTTTTCATAGGAATATTATATTAAGATTATCGTACAGATTTACATGCCTCGGGCATACCAGCTCGGAAAATATAGGATACATTGTAGTGACTGTTGTTAACCTAATCGACGGAGAAGTACTTCTGTAAGAGGTCTTCGTATATTTCCTTGTCGCTTGGAAGAAACAGGCAGAAGATTACCCGGTCGATCTGTAAGAGGGAAATCGTGTTATAGGTTCTATTCGTGAGAATTCTCCTCGAGCAGAGATTAAACTTATGTGTTACATCATCCTTGTTCTCCAGCAGGAACTTCTTAACTGTCGAGAGAGCTACTTGTGCTGCTGGCTTTTGCGGATAGCCGTAAACACCGGTTGAAATACAAGGGAAAGCAATAGTGCGCAATTGATTCTGCTTAGCGATAGTTAAGCTATTTTCATAGCAGTCTCTCAACTTTTCAGGCTTCTCTCCTTGGGGTCCAACAGTGTGAATCACATCTACAGAAGTATTAGATGATTTAGAGTAGTTGTAATGCTTGTGTTTATTTACAGGGCTACTAACACTTAGCTGGCAGCATGTAACCACCAGTTATCTTGGCTTGGCCAACATTGCATCCACCCAGTGTGGCACACTCTTTCTTCAAGTTAGGCCCAGCAGCTCTGTGAATGGCTCCATCAACTAAAAAAAAATTTCAATGTCACAAGGGTTGTTTTTACTTATTTAAAATTGTTTTATTGGATTTATAATTACCTCCACCACCGCCGAGCAAGCTGGAATTAGCAGCGTTGACAATGGCGTCGATTTCGAGAGCAGTAATATCACCCTGCCACATTGAGACTTTCTTCGCAATCTCCTCATCCACTTTTTCGATCTTTTCACTTAAAGTTTTGCCAATGGCAGCTTTATTCTTCGCCCAGTACTCAGGCCACGTCGCTATTTGGTCGACCGTAACTGGGCCCGACTTGTAATGCGATCGTTTCTCCTCGATCGGCATCGAGAGATATTTTTCTATCAATTTAAATTGATATTGTAATAAAAATATAGTCGAACTAATGAAATCCCAGTCGAAACATGCGTGTTAATAATGCAATCCCATGTCTAGAAGCATTATACGACATTTGCTGTATCATGCAACAAAAATGACCAAGAAAATCCTGCCACTTAGCATATGCTGCGCAGAATGCGGAGCACCGTGCGTTCTCCATATGTGCATTCCGAGCTTATAAGAAATCAATGGAGCATCGCAATCAATATGTGTAATCTGTTAAAATATAGCGATGATTTGGATGGAGTACAAAATGGGAGAGTTAGTGGAGCGAGTGCGTGACGAGTCCGGGTTATTTGCCGGTGGGCAAAAAGAAATAAGAAGCGTCAGCAGAAAGTAGGAAAGATCGAGGAGTTAAGTGTAGTCGTTTAGCATGTATTAACGGGATCGACCGGAACGGCCGTGTCTTACGTTTTTCAGCCTCGAAAGACATCTCGGCTTGCGGAATTGTCGATGCGCCGGATGAGCGAGCCTTGATCGAAAATGTGCGTGCAAACGCTCGCAAGAAGTGAGAAGGAGTTAAGGAACGACTGGCGGTGGCCGCCTGCAAAATCAGAGAATAATCTCGCTTCACGACGTGGTGTGTGTGCGTGTTGCGCCTCGATGTTTCTCTGGCGTTATCTAGGCCCGTTTCCTTACTCGCAGTGGCAACATAATCCGTCGCTTCTGGTGAAAGAGGACCGTCAGTGACCTTTGTCAGTCATTGATTCGCAGCGGCAGAAACCACCTACGAACTCCCCGCGCCCAAATCTCTCGCCTCACTCACGTACAGCTCGTATTTCTCCGTGAAAAAGCTGGCGAAAACACTGTTGTTTTGCTTGCGCTTCTTGGTTACTCCACAGATCGTAGCCGGCGAGACGAAAAGACATTCGACCTCTTCGGGAAATCGGACGGGTGCCGGCATCTTTCGAGAACGTTCTCAAACACTCTCTACCCGCTGGATTTAACTGACATCTATTACCAGACTCCCGAACTCTCAAAATCGTATTTGAAATATATTTCGAAAAAGATTTTCGTAGTTCTAAAAGTATTAATAGAACCGAAGCACGAGCACAGTGTTAATATAGTACAATGCACTATAATGTATCCACTCTTGAATTATAGTTAATAAAAACGAGCATCAATCTTTACTAGAGACTGACTCTACTTATTTAATTATTTCAACCATTCAACAAACCTTTCCCTTAAGTATAATTATTATATATACGTATTATAAGTCGCTCTTTTCATAATGACAATGCAGAGGAAATGGTGCATGAAAGCTCGAGTATCCGCAGTGGTTAAACTTCACGTTAAAGCTCTGACGAGGACATAATGCCTATTACCTCGCAACCAGCTAAAGCCGCGGAACCTTGTCGATATTAGGCTGGCACCATTGATTACAATTTGCAGGATCCACCGCATTATGCAAGGACAATGGGTAAACGCGTAGTGGGTGTCCTCGAAATACGCAAGCATTACTAGTAGCCTCGAAAATAGAGCTGTTCGAGGATATGCAAAAGAAGGTGTTTGGGAATTGGGAGTAATGAGGACGCATTGCTGTTGGCAAGGGCGAATCCGGGAACGTTCCACCATTCTCTGACGACAGTTGGCTGGCCAGGTATTCGCCGTCCCACGCACAGTAGATTCGGTTGCACCAAATCTGCCCTACGTTACACAGTCCTCTGACCTTGCCCCGATATGCGGGGGTGGGCTGATTCTCGTAATAGCCAACCCACCCCCTACCACCGTTTACCCACGCAAACCAATCGAGACTCGACGGAACGCCAGCTGATTTATCGCTTAAGTCATCCGTACTACGATATCACTCGACAGGATGTCCTACTGTACATACACGTTCCGTCACTCGCACCGAGCCGGCAATACAGGACTCCATCGTGTCATGTTAGCTCTGCAATATTCTGAAAGCGTCATCGAATCCCAACTACTACGTCCGTTCATTCTTGAATCCGAGACCTCTGACGCAACAACATTTAATAAAACAGGATTCCGACGTAAAAGTAAATCAGTTCGCAATGAGTTTGGAAGAGTAGGTTCAAAAGGTTCTCTCAATCGGGCTGGAGAGCCCACGTAGAGAATACTTGGGAAGTAGTTGGTAGGCGAAGCGAGGATGTAGGAAGTAGAAGTGTGTCAAGGGATGCCCGAAGGACTTGAGACCGGAATCGATGAAGAAGCTCTCGGGTGGAAGGAGAGTGTTGGCGCGCGAACATTGAACGTCTGTCTTATGCAAGCGGCTGATCCAAGGAAAGGATGAGCTTGAGAATATGAGAGTGTAGTCTTGGTTCAGTTGGTCTGTTAGAAGGTGTAGGTGTCTGGCGTGTATTTAGGAAAAGCCGTTAGATGCTGGCGGCGCGCTTTGCGTGGCGCATGCCGAAGGCTCGAAGCTATCGATCGGCGAGTGGCGCGCGCTTGCCCGAGCTTCCTCGCACATCCCTCTCATATCGCACAAGCCCCTTGAACGTCGTCTAACGAGTCCTCGTCGCCGTCGTCCTCGTCGTCCTCGTCGTCATCCTCCGCGTGCGAACACCGCGTACCGCAAATCGCTCATTCAGTTTCGCTCCGCTTGGCTCTGAGTTCCGTTCCTGTTTCTCGTACAAGACCAATTCCGCTTGGGGGTGGAAAGCTATCATCGCGTGGCACAGCGAGGAAGGCGGCGACCGTGCTTCTTAACAGACTACCGTCATGGCACGCATCAACCACTTCTCCAAGGCGATCTTCCTCTCCTGTGAGTTTCGAGCTTCCTCATTTCGACCTGTCCTCCGCGAATTTCCTCCTCCCACAAATCACTAGAAAGTTTCTCCCTCGTAAACTTTATCGCTCGCTGATACTTCAACCCTCATTCCTACAGAAAGTTCAATTTTCCAAGTCCTATTATTTCCCTCGGGGAATAAACTGTGGATTCTAGTGTTACTGGCTAATTAAAGGGAATCCGGGGGATGTTTGAGGGATTAGATTGTTGGAAGTTCCAATGGTTCGTTCGTTGTTATTAAGATGAATCGGGTAGATTGGAATTCCGATGGTTGAAATGATTAGAGTAATATAGATTTAAAGTGGGAAACGTGTCAAGATCGATTGGTTATTGCAGAAATAAAGGTAGCATTGGTAGGTTACACGTGCCGCGTTTCGTAACTTATAACACCCTGTAATCCCTTCGATAATTCAATGTCACAAGAAGGGATAGAATTGTTTTGAAATGAATCATACATTTCATCTTGATTATAAACGTGCAAATGTATCATGCGTTTAATAGTTATTGACAATGGCGTATGATAGTTAATATTGAGTCAACAGTATATCTCAAACTGTCTTGCTTCTGTCAAACATGATCGATTAGTTTCTGTAAATAGCAAGGCATTGTTAACATATTGATTGCTATCCCGCTTGTCACCAATGACCGGTGTCACTGAAGTATCCTTGAACTGTCCTGACCTATCCTTACCCCTTTCCAATGAGTCGACTCACAGACGCGTTATAACAATGGCAGACTGTTAAGCACACACCGGACAGGATGAAATATTGAAGCAACAATTAATCGGGCATTTGACTTAGCCAGACAACTAAAATATCAATATTAACTTTGACTCTCCGCCAGTCACAAAACTTTCACAGTACATTGACACAGCCCCGGGTTCGTTTACCATAGGAATAAATTGTTTAAATGACTGCACGCACCTGAGATCCTTCGAGCCGACAAGCATTGAGCAAGTAGGCTCTCAGGGCCACGTGAGTCCCTGTAATTTGCGTCACCGGCAGAATAACCATTGAGGAAATAAGTACTCTCGAGTACAGTTAATTGTGGATTCTAAAACAAGTCCGATCTGTGCAGGGTGTGTCCTGACGAGTGCGCTCAGCGTGCCGAATCCAACGACGGCGCCACGAAAGCTGGACGAGCATACCTACACGACACGCAGAACACCGAAGATCATTTTCGACCTGCCTACTCAGAGGTCCAGGTTGCCTTTGGTGAGTTTGTGCACGAGTGCCTGTGCGTGCGTGTGTCGTTTCCTCATGAAACTTTCACGAGAACGTACTTTGCTTGAGGGGGGTCGAAAAGAGCCGCCGGGGAATTAAGGGTCGCCCGCCACCCTCGCATCTCTCTCTCCTATCTTCATTAATACTTGAGGCGTACACGCTTTAATAGAGCAGTGCGTGGAAGCCGCGCGAGCCTCCACTTTCCCACTGATCGATAAACAAATGCCGGGAAAGCACGCGGTCCTTCCTCGATCCTAACTAATTATTCAAATGGCTTCTCAGTACGCGACCTTTTCCACGCGTCTACTACCTTGTGCCAGCCGCAGTTTGTACAAGGATCGCTTTCCCTACCGCTATTTTACCCTTCGACCTTACTCCACCCTCCATTCTCCCAACAATGAGCTTCGATCCTCGAGCTTTCACTCTCCAAGATTGACAGCAAATTTAGAATCTAATGGACTCTCTCTTTGTATTCATCTTTCTTCGAAAAATCGAAAATTCTTGAAGGGGTATGACTTAAAAAATTTGCGAAAAAATGAATTTTGAGCTAGGGCTCTGGAATTTTTTCTACTTTTTCCACGATGCAAAAAAACATTCCACACCAAATTTCAGTCCCGGAAACGGTCGGGAAGTCATGAAAACATATGAAAAACCGTTGAAGTGAAATATTCAAGATCGGTTTTCCACGTGTTTTAGGTCGAATTCCGGCATTTCCCCCACAACATTTATGTTTTTTATCCGTTTTGAGACACGGACAATCGAAAAATCAAGCGTTCGTCCCGGTCCCAGAACCTTCGAAAAATCGAAAATTTTTGAAGGGGTATGCCTTAAAAAATTTGCGAAAAAATGAATTTTGAGCTAGGGCTCTGGAATTTTTTCTACTTCTTCCTCGATGCAAAAAAACACTTTCTACAAAGTTTCAGCCCGGGGAAAGGTCGGGAAGTATAAAAAACATGAGGAAAACCGTGAAAACGAAATATTCCAGATCGGTTTTCCATGTGTTTTAGGTTGAATTCCGGCATTTCCCCCACAACATTGATGTTTTTTATACGTTTTGAGACACGAGCAATCGAAAAATCAAGCGTTCGTCCCGATCCCAGAACCTTCGAAAAATCGAAAATTTTTGAAGGGGTATGCCTTAAAAAATTTGCGAAAAAATGAATTTTGAGCTAGGGCTCTGGAATTTTTTCTACTTCTTCCTCGATGCAAAAAAACACTTTCTACAAAGTTTCAGCCCCGGGAAAGGTCGGGAAGATAAAAAAACATGAGGAAAACCATCGAAATGAAATATTCCAGATCGGTTTTCCATGTGTTTTAGGTAGAATTCCGGCATTTCTCCCACAACATTTATGTTTTTTATCCGTTTTGAGACACGAGCAATCGAAAAATCAAGCGTTCGTCCCGGTCCCGAGACCTTCGAAAAATCGAAAATTTTTGAAGGGGTATGCCTTAAAAAAATGCTGGAAATTAAATTTTGCAGCCCTTCTACTCAACACAGGCATTTTCCGCCGGTAGAAAATTGATTAAGTAGAGCTGGAAAAGGGTGTTTTGAGAGCGAAGGGGCAGAAAGACAGAGGCGACATCTCGTTCACGAGCGATCGCAGACGATAACTCCTGGTTTACGGTGGCTGTTAAGCCGCGCGTATGTAGCCTGTTGCTCGTGAAATGCAAGGAGCGAGCTGTCAGATTGTGTATATCACTCCGGTGAGATCCTCCGTATAAAGCGCGATAATGGTGCACCAGTTTACGATAGCCAGGACGGGAACGCCCCGCAGAAATGAAAACGAGCTGCCGCCACTTTCGCCCGCCGCCGATCGAAACCCGCGCTATCCACCGGCGATCTCTTCGCCGTCCAGCACATGCCAGGCTAGCATTTGCAATTGCACACGGTAAAAAGACATTCTTGAATTAACGAGCGCTCCTTGATAACAGGGTAAAAAGCTTCGAGTTCTCTCTCATTAGATACTCGTTGAAAGTTCTGTTTGAGCGAACTACTCCGAATAAACTGTCTTGTAAAAGAAGGCAACTCCAGTTCTAGTTGATTTATAAAATATAAAGCGTCCCTCCCTATTTCTTGTATTAAACAGCCTTTTATTTTCCCGCAGCTTTATTCGTCATCTCGTTTTCCAGCCCAGTGCTTTCACGACACTGGGAAAGCTACACAATTGAACGTACTGGTATAACATTTGTCGAGCTGTCCTTTTCGCGGTGGAATTACTGAAACAGTTTTAGACAAGTCCGACAAAAGCGGTGTGTACATCGCTGCTATCTACTGCTCGATTCTTTAGCCCCTTGATTAAACACCCACGTGCGAAATAGTTAGCCTGTATGGGAGAGTCGGCGCTCTGGGGGAAAATTGTGTACGCAGGCAGGCATTCCGAGTGTTCCTTGACATTTCAGTGTAACATCGTAGTAATTTCATGTAGGTAAAACCCTCTGCGTCACGCTCTCGACGCGATATGGATCTCGCACTTGGTTTTATCTTGACGAGTAGTATGTTATATGTATGTTTTTCCGTTGCTCCGTACCTTTTGAGGAAGCCCACGTGTCCCCGCGAGTATGAATGGATCGAGTGGATTTATTCACGAAGCCTCCATCGATCCTCATCCTCCTCTTCAATGAATAACATTCCTTTTAACACCAGCCAAGGACAATCGAAACCAATCGGAATTTCATTGACATTCCTCGCGACTGTTTATTGCTTTTCCAGCCGGTTGAGAATTCGGAAGTGAGGACTACAACATTGCCAAGGACGACGACGCTTCCGACCACTTCGACCAGTACGCGCAGAACATTCTCCACCGAGCTACCCCTTTACCGGTTGGACCGCAGTAACGGTCAGGCTTGTATTCTTCTACAGGTGGATGCATTAATAACGGTGAAATATCGTACGAAGCTCGGCGACGAACAGGTGAAATAGAATTTCTTCTATAATCCATTCGAAGGAATCTCCCGGCTGATTTATTTGATTAATTGTTCAATCTAAAGTGTCGAAGTTCAAAATAAAGTTTCCGTACCGCGAAGTATCGAATTTGCCGCCCACGAAGATCGATGAAGTTCGGCGGTACGTGGGGAAAAATCAATTAGAGCGACTAATTGCAGAGGGAGGGCGCGCGTACATCTGCCGAAATTGGTGGAAAGGTCAGGGGGTTGCTTCGAAGTTTTAAGGGGCGGCCAATTAAAAGTGCAACGAGGTTTGTAACGAGGGCTGGTTGTAAAATGGAATTTACATTGCAGGAGGCGGACATTTACGTGCCTAAGGATGTAACAGTTACCGGCAACTGCGATAACGAGAACACCGTGACGATGTCCCTGAAGTGGAAGGCCTTTCTGCTCTCGTGGACATTCGCCAAGGTAAACTCTCGCCCCGGCAATTTAAGCTGCTGCTGCCCTCCGAACCCTTTAAACTTTGGGCTGATTAAGCGCAGCCCTTAAACCAACTCTCGCTTTTTCGTGCTTGCGAGAACCGCTGATAGGAGACTCGCCAGACATGATCGGGGTCACGAAAACCGACTTCTAGATTCCGTAGCCGAGCACACACGTGTAGATCGATAGGCGCGCACTCCTTTCCGCCGATATGGAACACTCTAATTTCAACTTTGCATTGCACCGATCGCGTGACTCCAACCAACACTCGCCTACGAATTCCTTTCTACCATTGTGCGATTCCAATGAAAGATTAGATTGGAATGAATTTTTTTCCAGACACCAGGTGGTGAGCGATGGTACGTGGAAAAAATCGAATTGACTTACAGCTCGAGCGATCAACATTTCGAACACGTCGATCAACCAAGTGAGTCGCGTTGATATATTTGATTTGATTATATTATTGGGATTTTGTATATTAAAATCGTTGGATTCCAGACAAAACAATCCGATTGAGCACCGGTCAGAAGCACAGTGCGATGTTGTTCTTGACACCTGTAGGAAAATCGTTCTCCTGTCAAGAGGAGCAAGAGATTCCTCTCACTGATGGCAAGAATCATGCCAGTGTTCTCCTCAGGTTTGTTTCCCTAAATAATAATTCCCTTAACAAACTTACTTATTAAAAGAATTAAGGAACTTCAACTTTGACATTGAAATTCGTAATGTTATTCTTCCACTGGCAGAGACATGAAGTTGCAGCCGTTCAAGTTCAAGAACAACGAGTTCGCCGCGGAGTTCTCTTGCACGGC
The DNA here is from genome assembly GCA_910591665.1 of Ectemnius continuus. NCBI lineage: Eukaryota > Metazoa > Arthropoda > Insecta > Hymenoptera > Crabronidae > Ectemnius > Ectemnius continuus. The sequence goes on from OU342866.1 coordinate 3,114,201, forward strand.
GCTGAGCGCGCGCGGCGCGCGCGACGAGACCGCTCCGGTCGCGGTTGGTTCGACACTGGCCGCCGCTACCCTCTTGACGATCACCGGATACGCGGCCTACCGATACTTCAAGGTGAAGAAGGTCAATTACGACACAATGGAGTAAAGAGTGTCTGTCGCCGAGGGAGAAGGAACACGGCGGCGGCTTTAGGAACGATGCCAAAAGACACACATATCGCCAATGGAGCACGACCGCTTAATTAAACAGACGACGACGACGACCAAGCTTTCCTAGGAAGAGAAATATGACGAGTTCCGGCCCATTTTAGCCACAATGATTCGCTCGATCGCCGCGAGCATCGTTGTTGATCCTCCAAGTTCTCAGTCGGCGCGTTAATGATTCATATCGTAAACTAGGTGAAGCTAGCCTTCATCATCACATATCTTTAGAAGCTCTCGCATTCGTATAGTTAACGACAAGTTGGATATAAAGTTGAGCCGTGTATTGCGAGATACCCTTTCGGATAGTATACGAGTTATCACTGTATCGCACCTACATTTAACGAATCTTACTCGGGCCGGCTGTGCTTCCATTAGAAATCACTGGATTTTTTCATTTTAGTTCAATGAATATTGAATTTTTCTTTTATCAATTTTCTAGTATTGCTAATTCACTAGTTTTTAATGGGAATTTTAGGTGGAGCTATGGTAGAAGTTGTGAGTATTTCTTTCCAATGCAAGCACAGCCTAAGAATCACTATAGTCAGTCCCAAGTCATTGTCGCAAGCTCTGATGGTTGTATCGATAGATTCGAGACTCGTGAATGTATGGTACATGTACTTGCCATACTTTCTTACATCGGGATCGAAAGAGAAGTGTTTTGGTGGCATGTGAACCTGCGAAAGAAGTTTTCTCGAGCGAAGATGATTTTAATGATGAAGAACGACGCGAAGGGAGGCGCGAACTTCCCGGCGAATTCATGTTCGACTAAAGCATTCTTCTCTAGGCACGTTATTCGAAACTCTTCTCTTGCACTACGACACCTCTCTCGATATTTGCGATTTCTCACTCATTACTATGAACTAGAACTAGAATAGCGAGAATCATTCTTCTCGTCGGGCAATCCCGATGACTTTATTAGACGTTGCGAGAGATGTTTGCCCTTTTTGGCAGCTGAGCGTATTACAAGTTAGTCGTGGTTGATCTTCCTTGGAATTGAATCTCGCCATATCTGTTCCTCCCTGATAGAGAAAGTTCGAGCTCTTTTCTCATCTATCAATCTCGTCGCACTCGATGTTCCTTGCAATCGAACCTTCCCCATAGTTTTTTCCCTTGGTGAGTTCGCTTCGTGAGAATGATTGTTGCACGACGGCCTGATGACTGCGCGGATAGATCATAATTCGAAGCAGTCATTGCGAATGGCAGAGAGTTTAGATTAAGGACATTAACGAGGCAAGCTCTTTTACTTTCGGTGTAAGTACTTCTTCCGTGTGGCGTGTGACTGTCTCGACTAGCGTGTAACTTGATTTCTCCTCTTTGATCCTCAGTGTAAGATAAACGTGTAAATAAGGGGCGGGCGCGATTGGCATTGCTCGATCATCCGTTTTTCCTTCGCTCGCTCTTTCTCTCTCTCTCTGTATTTAGCTTGGCCGACTGTGTGTGTTTGATCGATATGTCGATAGGTAATTTGAGAGGCTCTGCCAGTCGCGCCGGATACACTTTCGAGAGTTCATTAATGCGAGCGTGTGCGAGTCATTTTTAGTCCGTGGATAGTCCATCTTACGCTAGTGTAACAAGTCGACTGCGGATCGTTTCCGATGGAGTGACCTTTCTCATTGGTGCATGCATTACGGGTTTCATTGGCACAAACTTTCCCCCATAGATTGGATAACTCTTCGACTAGTCCCTTTTGGAGCCTGCTCTCGTTTGCCTCCCTTTCCATAAACTATCAACCATTCTCATAGAAAATAGACAGAGACACGCGTGTATCTCCGCAGTCTAGTAACATGTAATCTCGACGAAGGAGTGAAGCGAGCGGCGATGGTGGAAAGTAAGAGGGTGAGGAAGAGTTTGGGGGTGGCTGGAAGGGAGGAAAAGGTTCCTGGATTGTTGATATCGAACCAGATGGGTTCGCCAATTACGAAGGGGTCAATGGTCACCTGTGCGTGGCGCACCTAACAACAAGTGTAACTAGGTACACACAGTGGCTGCCATGAATATTCGAACTACACTGAATTCTAATCAAACCAACTAACTCTACAAATCTATTTTTGTCCCCCCTCTACAACTCTGTCGCATACCACTACGAAAGCAATAGCGAAACTTTGATAGACAGACAGGAAAACTAAAGAAATTTCTCAGACAATCCTTTCATTTGTTGCGCTCGCTCGAATAGTTATGGCTGTCGGTGTACATATACTCAGGGTGAAACCAGGGGTTCCTAGGATTTTATTAGCGGTCGATCATTTCCGTGTTTTAGTACAAGCGACTTACGTGAGATTCCTAGAAGGGTTAGAACTCGCATACATGCTGAGGGTATATATATATATATGTATACTTCGTATTATAGTCTGAGGTTCAGATTCGATTAACGACAGTTCCTGTGACTTAGATCGGAGAACTTCTAGAGGACAATTCTAGTAAAATTGTCGAACTGCTGGCTTCACCCGTTAATTATATATTATACATTATACATATTATATATAAATATATACATAAATATATATATATACATATGCGTAATATATGAACCTCTGTCTTCCAAGTGCATATTAAAAGTTAAATCTTCGTGTGTCAATACACTGCGGTCACTGGCGTATCGTATGTCAATATGCTCGGCCCGAGTCTAGCAACAATTAAACCATTAACAGTACCATAAGAAGAAAGGGAGGGAAGAAACCAGTGTTCTCAACCTGGTCGCGGAGAGAACTCGGCCGAGGAATTCTAGTCTAACTTGAGATCGAGGAACGAATACGGTACGCCCGCACTGGGGCAGCACGAAGCAGCTCTAGATGTAATTACGAGAATGTATTTTTGTGCTAAAGTCAATCGTACTATAATACATTATAGATATATTATACACATATACATAGGACGTACACTAACGAGGGTCCGTGAACGGGGGGTTGATGGCTGTCGTTGTATTAACACGGCGGAATGGAGTCACATTATGAATCATATCGCTTGACCTATTTCTGCAATATTAAGTCTCCTAAGAGTTAATTAAAAGGGCGGGGCCTGCGCGCAAGAGAAAAAGAGAGAAAGAGTGTGGGAGTGGGCGAGGTCGCTGGATTGCAGTGCGAGACGCATGATTATTATATATAAAACTATTGAAATTGTATCATATCGGTAAAATAAAAGCTGTTATACAAGTTCGTCCCACCCCTCGATTCAATCCTCCCATTTCGATTACTTCTCCTTAATTATTCTATTCACTATAAAATAGTACAAAATTAAAATAATGGATTTGAGAATTGATTAAAATAAAAGCTATTGAATAACTTATGATAATCCTGTGATATGTTGTAATAACTTCATTCCGGCTTGATGGATTTCTGATTTGGTAATCGGGCAGGCACTCGAGGTGGCTTTATTAGGGGCAGCAGCGGTGAAAAGCAGATGCGTGTTTGCGAAGGGTCGAGTGGAGACATAATAATTTGTCGGGGCTTTCTCTCGTGGAAAAGGGCGTGAAAAGTACAGTCAAGCAGGCTTAGAGAAGGGTGTCTCGAACTCCGCCAGCCTCCCCACGCCTCGCCTCGCCTCGCCGCGCCCTTCCTTGCGCAACGCGCGCCGTCGCCGCCGCCACCGCCGTCGTTCCTGTCAATGCGCTTCATTCTGCCATTCTCGCAATGCCCATTGAAATCCTCTCGACAATGCTTCCACGACAGGACGATTGCATTGTCGACGTACATACATCCTGCCATCCGATTTCCTCTCCCTCCTTCCCGCCCCACCCAGCATCGACCATTAGATATTTACAAGCCGCAAACGTAGCATGATCTCCGAAAATCACACGCACCAGGATTACATCCCTTAATCTGGATTCCACATGAAAACTACATCGGACGATTCAACGCCACCCTTTCCAATACAAATCCTCCACTAAATTCATATAGAAAGAAATCTATATCACTCTTTCAATCAAATATAAAGTAAAATCGAAGATTTATCTCGAGAGAAATGACACAACAGATGGTGGATTTTAATGAATGGCCTTGGCGCAGAAGTTGGCCTTTTTCCAGGATCCTAACAAGCGCTGATAACGATGATCAGCGATCGGCGCGGCGGCGGGTGGAAGGGTTGCCGCAGGGATGATGGCGCAGAGAGGATGAGGGCGTGGGGTAGGGGGGGTGCGAAGATAATTGAGCATAATTGGGTGCGTTTGATGACAGATGTAATCCTGGCGGATGCTGCGTGCGAGGGTAGCCGAGGATGGCAGAGGAAAGCTTCGTCGGAGAGAGAGGAGGGGAGAGCGGAGAGCGGAGAGGGTGGGAGAAGAGGGGGTGGCCTATAATTTATAAACTAGGGGCTGTTTTGGGGTAATTGCAGATAACGACGGGGCGGTCCGGATAACAAGCCGACATGGGAGTCACTGGACACCGTGCCACTCTACCATCCACGCGTAACACCATAACCTTAGCGTCGTTATACACCCGGGCTATTTCTCCATATAGCCCCGCTCTCGACCATAACTTACTCGCCGCCTGATATCAGCGCGAGGGATCCTTTAATAAATCAAGCAACACCCCGCACGACGTGCTTTAAAATCGTGCTACCGTCGCTCTTCATCGTCCTCTCACCCGATTGATTGAGCCAATTAGATATTATGTTCACTCTAGGAATTATTGATAATACATGTATAATTTTTTATGGGGGCGTAAGAATAGGAAAAGTGAGATGATTGCTTTTAAAATTCGATCCTAATAAGTATTATGTTAGAAGTAATATAATTTAGTTTGTAATAGTTGAGTGTTAAATGGGGAATTTGCTGTTATTGAAGGTTTTACGTCTAGCATGGTTGTGGGTGGAAACATGGTTGATCAGTGATCGATGAGGGTTCGGTAAGGCAAGCGGTAAATGTCTTTCAGAGGAAGAGAGCACTTCACACCTTGTCGATGGGATGCGAAAAAACGGCGGCGGCGGCGGCGACGGCGGCGGCAGGAGCAGTCGCCCCGCCGGCCACTCCATTCGCACGGCACAAAAGGTACTTCGGTTACCTGGCCTGCTCTGGAAACGAACAATTGTCCCTGTATTTTGACAAGCCGGTGGTTTCCGGGCGTTTGGTTCGAGTGCTCGTCCAGCGGGCCGAGTGATCCCTCTAGCGCGCGCGCATTTACATAAATATTGTTTTAGCCCACCGAGTGCCGCCACTCTTCCTCCTCTGCTGCCTTTATGCTCGCCGATACTTAACTTCACCGATCTCAACACGTGGCAAATTGTTGGCAAACACCGCAAATCCCAGGCAAACTCAATGTGACATTCTAGAATTATTGTATTACTAATTAACGACTAGAGAACTAAATAATTATTACACTTGGACAGTCTTGTAAGATATCTTAAATTTGACGAGCGTAAAATGAGATAATAATTAAAAGTGAACGATTACCAGATTACAATCCCACAAAAATACTTCAGATTAATTTAAAGTCTTTTCTTATGAAAGTATCGAGAAAACTTGAATTAGAATGAAGAGAGTATCATCTCCGAGATGGTCCAGCAGTGTGGATCAAGCGCGTACGTGATCCCGTGCTCGATAAGAGCACGTGGTTCGCGCATCGTAGCCAAGGGACTTCCTGGAGCTGCTATAAATACACCTCTGAGAGGTATGACGCGATAATTACTTAATTCCCACAGCGTGGTAGTGAGTTGTCTGGGCAGCAAAGAGTGCTCGCTGCTCCCGATAACAGCCACGAAGAAGTGCGCCGAGCGTCCTTGACGGCCTGTGCACGGTCAGCTCGAGAAATCGTCGCGACAGCAGCCTTCGTTCGCTTCCTTCGGCCAACCAGCAAAAATCTACACCCAACTAGCCAACCCCCGAGCGCATTCTGCCTCGCCTCTTTTCACGCCGAGCTCGATAGTTGTGTCTGCAGTCGATATATCGACATTTCTTCCCACTTATCAATATTTACCAATTTCAAGTGCGATTATTACATAATTATTACAGTATTATTACAGTATTAATATTAAATTAACCCCACTTTTAAAATTCAATACTTGATAAATATAAAAATAAAATAATGGTTGTTGATAATTGATATAATTATTTGTTGGGCGACTGTCGCTGTTTTGAACTGGAAAACGATCGACAATAAGAAGGGTGTTACTAATTAAATAACTCGCGATTCCAGAGGCGATTTCGTAGCTGGTGGTGGGAGCCCTTGTCGAAGGGGGATGATGCTGATACTAAACAGTAGGAGAGCACTCGATCTCCAAGGGGAGGTCGCTACCAACACCCATACGCTCTGTCTGTCTATTTCACCGAGCCTATTGGACCGCTTCGTACACGCGCACAATGATGTAACGCGAAACCTGTAAAACTTCCCCCTCATCCCCATTTTTTATCCCGCCACCTCGTCGCTCTCATTTCTGACCAATGCAACTGCTCCCATCTTCGATTTCTCAATAATAAATAATCAACCAGAACAATACAGAAATAATTATATAAAATAATCAAGATCATTTACAGCGATTACGCAATACTGCTTCGTAGGAAGTGCTTCGATTGAGAATTGTCAGGAGAATTTCACGGGGGAGGATTAAGCGTAATCAGTGCAAATCGTAGTAAGCTAGTAGAGAAAAGCGGAGAGCTTAAGAGGGTAGTTGGTGCTCTGGCCGTCGGTGACAGCGTATGTGGGACATGTGGTTGTCGGTAGTGGAAGGACGACAGGGGGCGAGACCGGGGAAAGTTCGCTCGGGGTGTCCTGTACGGAGGTAGAAATCCTGCGAAGGACGAGGCGCGGCGCAGTGCGGCGAGAGGGAGCGAGAGGGAGCGAAGGGTAGGTAGGAACGTGTCCTGAATGGGGCAGCCAGTTCATAATACACGCGCATCGAAAACGGGGGAGCAACAGCGGACCAACCATGTTCAGATGCTCTTTTCAAGAGAGTGAGAAAACGAACCCTCCACGCATTCAAGTGTCGAGCAGCTTTGTCATGCCTCTTAATGCCCGCTCACTCCCGCCGTTATTAAGCAGCCCCGACATATTGCCACCCTGCCCCGCCACCGACTATGTCAAGCCTTTTATTCTCCAAATATTGGCACACCAGAAATTTCCAGCTATGCCATTCGCAAGGAAGTCTCCGCAGTTTAAATGATACTTTTAGTAAACCATGAATTTCTATTGTAAGGATTCCATATTTAATTCTAGTAGAATTGGAATGAATTAATCTTAGAATTAAATATGGAATTCTTGTAATAGAAATTGATGGTTTGATATTGTAATTGAAGAGAAAGGAAGGTTGCAATGGTTTTGTATTAGGAACGGCGATATGAAATCATTGAGTGGCTCGATGCTTCTAAATGTAGAATAGTCGGTTGGTGGGAAGGTGGCCAGTAGAATCTGACACATTTCTGCGATGCGATGCAAGAGTCGTGGGCTTAACGAGTAGATGAATCTCCGCTTGTCAGCGAAAGTCGACACCGAGCACACGGTGTACCTGTGCCCGTCCACCTTTTTTTCCCACAAAACTCACCTGACACAAGCGCGCTCCTCTGATAAGGAAACGCCGAATATGCGAGCTGGCACTTCCAAGATACCACGACGCCCCTTAACCAATCGCGCGCACACGTGCGAACCGAGTGGCAAATCGCGATCTGTGCCGCAGCGAATTCTTGTTTTCGCGCGAAGATGGAGTTCCGGGTGAAATTGGAGACGCCCGAAAATATCTAACGACCTTCTCGACCTTCATAGTCATTCTCTTGATCTTTGAATAATTTTATCAATAATAGATAATTTAATATTTGGAAAACGAGTTTAAATCATAGGCGGAGTTCTTTTTGTGTTCGCATGACGTCAATTTCAAGCCAATGGCAAACACATGGTGGTTTCGTTGGATCATTAGGTAGCGCAACCACCAACCCTAATAAGTCTCCCCATCCTGGTGTCTATCAAGGATTGTCATAATTGGCGACACATTCATATTTCTGTGGGCTCGGTTACAACCCTCTCGGAGGCGGCTAAGGGTTGCTCCTGAGGGCAACACATGTTCCCCTCAACCCAGGACGTCACTTCTCTCCCCGATAATAATTAGCCACGGCAATAAATCTGAGCGACACTATCTCGATCGAGCCACATCATCAACGTTCTCCTCGCCCCTCGCCTCTTTCAACGAATCAATCTGACTAATCATTGGCTCGCATTACACTTCATTAAATCATCTCGTAAATAAAAGAAGATTTAAAAAAATAAATCTTGTAAAAATACTATTGTAAGATTAGTTTTATGTATTGGATGCTTGGAACTCTAATCTTGATTGGGATGAAGCCGAATTACTGGGCTTCGAGCGCACCTTTTTCTCGGCTTAGTCCCTTTTTATCTGGTGGACACTTGCGCGTGCATTTGGAGATGTTTGCCGCACAGGGGCCCACTACAAAACGACGCTGCCCTGCCCGGGGGATGATGAGAGTCCCGGCCTCGAGAGCTACCCTCAAATCACTGGGTGCATCTAACTAACCGTGTAATCGACAATTTCGACCTATTACGGCATACTCTCCACGCCTATAGTTTCCCTCGCGCAAACTAGAGACACCGCCGCGCCGCGCCGCGCCGACTGGTGCATCCTGCCACGCGATAATAACCATTATCGAATCTTATTGTCCCACCGTTCTCCCCCATTCCTCTGCAGATTTAAATGGCACTGTTCTAAAAATGCAGACTTTGTAAAGTTAATATTCCCTGTGAAGGAACTTATAATTTTCAGGATATTAATGTTATTATAAATGTATCAGAGTTGAAATACATAAATTTTGGTAGTAAAAACTCTTTGAAGATCGCCTCGATTGAAGGACTGGGGATTTTTAAGAGGAGAGGATGATTCTTGAAGGAGATTCAACGCAAGAGTGTCGCATTGCGTGCGATCGAGTTTATAAGAGGCTACCAGGCGAATGTACCTGCACGCGTGATGGGAGCGCAAGGGCCAATCGGGTTTACGGATCTCCGAGGCAGCCAGTGACACGGAACCGTGGCATAAAGTGGCCAGTGACACATAAAGAGCATATTTTCGGGCATTAGCCGAGCATTAGCTGCGACCCCCGTGGCGGGAGCGCGCAGGCTACCTGTGTTCACGCCTGTTCGCACTTTCCAGCCGGCGAGCTCACGGAATCTTCTCCACCCATCTCTAAAGCGGAGCCGAGTCCTAATGGGGAAATAACCGGCGGATTACGTCGCCTAATCCGAGCGCCAACGCGATCTCATTGTCGCGAGAGGATCGAGCGAATCTCCAGCTTTTTGTCCACACCCGAGAGAGATCTCCCTCTCTACTACCCTGCCTTCTTCCAGAGATCCAGGGAATCCAGAGATCGCCATCGTCTGGATTCTCCTGGATCCTTTAAAGCAATCGCGATTGCGACTACTATATTTCCTATTCTTCCTACGAAATATAATACTTGCCACGTCTGTGATTTTTTTTAGAATTATTTTCTTTGGTAGGAAGTATTAGAAGTGTTGAGTTGGAATTTGTGGGACGTCGAAAGCATATAATTAACGGTTCTATTAGAGCCTGCAGAAGATATGTTAGAATCTGCTCACCTGCACCCTCGGACTGACGGGCTCTAAAAATAACCCTAATGCCGAGGCGATTGTCAGGCGATTGTCAAGGCGGTTTGCATGCGTGTCGTAGGTGTGTAACGCAGTAACGAAGATAGCGGCTATCTCGACGAGCTCTGGTGTCGGATGTCCGGCCACCAACATGCCCGCGGTCAGGACTTTCGATCTCCCGTGGCGAGCCAAACGTGCTGCACTACTGGACGAGCTTATTGTTCGTCGATATTAATTTTAGAGCCGAGCCGAGTCGCTCTCTCGATATCCACTGACACCCAAGACATGGAAATACGAGATCCACCTGTCCACCCTTCGCCTGCCGCGCCAATCGGCCCAACCTATCATTCTCACCACGACTTATGGAAATTCTTTCGCTTTAATATTCAAACTATCATTTTATGAAGAATTCAAGGGAATTCCAAAGCCTTCGAACCCTACAAAAATGGTCAAAAAATTAATTTTGAGCTAGGGCTCTGGAATTTTGTCTACTTCTTTCTTGATGCAAAAAAACATTCCCCACCAAGTTTCAGCCCTGGAAACGGTCGGGAAGTATAAAAAACATGAGGAAAACCGTGAAAATGAAATATTCCAGATCGGTTTTTCATGTGTTTTAGGTAGAATTCCGGCATTTCCCCCACAACATTTATGTTTTTTTTCCGTTTTAAGACACGAGCAATCGAAAAATCAAGCGTTCGTCCCGGTCCCAGAACCTTCGAAAAATCGAAAATTTTTGAAGGGGTATGCCTTAAAAAATTTGCGAAAAAATGAATTTTGAGCAAGGGCTCTGGAATTTTTTCTACTTTCTCCTCGATGCAAAAAAACACTTTCCACAAAGTTTCAGCCCCGGGAAAGGTCGGGAAGATAAAAAACATGGGGAAAACCGTTGAAATCAAATATTCCAGAACGGTTTTCCATGTGTTTTCGGTAGAATTCCGGCATTTCCCCCACAACATTGATGTTTTTTATCCGTTTTGAGACACGAGCAATCGAAAAATCAAGCGTTCGTCCCGGTCCCAGAACCTTCGAAAAATCGAAAATTTTTGAAGGGGTATGCCTTAAAAAATTTGCGAAAAAATGAATTTTGAGCTAGGGCTCTGGAATTTTTTCTACTTTCTCCTCGATGCAAAAAAACACTTTCTACAAAATTTCAGCCCCGGGAAAGGTCGGGAAGTATGAAAAACATGAGGAAAACCATCGAAATGAAATATTCAAGATCGGTTTTCCATGTGTTTTAGGTAGAATTCCGGCATTTCCCCCACAACATTTATGTTTTTTTTCCGTTTTGAGACATGGACAATCGAAAAATCAAGCGTTCGTCCCGGTCCCAGAACCTTCGAAAAATCGAAAATTTTTGAAGGGGTATGCCTTAAAAAATTTGCGAAAAAATGAATTTTGAGCTAGGGCTCTGGAATTTTTTCTACTTTCTCCTCGATGCAAAAAAACACTTTCTACAAAATTTCAGCCCCGGGAAAGGTCGGGAAGTATGAAAAACATGGGAAAAACCGTCAGAATTAGACGAAATTTATCATTCAGGAGGGCTTCTCCTCATGTTCTTGATACAATTCCGACTTTTCTCTCATCGATTCCTTGTTTTCTACACATTTGGATGTTCAACCAAGCATATTACAAACAATTCATGGAAGTTAGAAAAATATTCAGAAAATCAGAAGATTAATCGCGGCATTAAATCACAATAACAATTGCCTTAAACAGCTTAAATCATACAAGATCCTAATAAAAAAGAAGGACAACAGGCTGGCAAAGGGACAGCACTAGAAATTACTGCAAACGGAGCTGGCAGAGGCTCGAGCAGCAAATAGATTCTCGGGAGGGGGTGGTGGCCGGGAGGGGGTGGCTCTCTCCCATAAACTACTGGCACTTGCGAGCGCGTCATTACAAGCTCCGTCGGTGCTCTTTGTCCACGGGTGTGCGCTTTAGGTGAAACCGTAGATTCTTGACGGGTGGAGAGCGAGAGCTCGCGCGCTCTCTCTCTCTCTCTCCCTCTCCTTCCCTCACTCAAGAGCGTAGAACCAGTCGTAGAAACGTCAAAGAGAGACGTAGTCAGAGAGGAGGCATCAGCAAACGGTTGAAATGCAGGAGTGCTGCCGGCAGTCCAGTTTAATTTGTTGGGATCTGCCGGTGTGTCCACGGGATCGCAAGATAGACGCCAAGGGGGATCGCAGGCCGTTTTGATGGCGTCGGGGGTGGCGCGCACATACACACACACACACACACTCGCACTAGCACACCCAGAGAAAGAGAGGTATACGCAATCCAGAGCGTTAGATGGTGCGAGAGCGAGCGAGAACGAGAAGCAACGGAGGAGGAGAGAGGGATTTTGCACAGAGCCATTTTGGAATGCAATTAAACGCAGTACAGCGAAACACGATCCCACCCAGTGCCGGAACTCCCCCCCGCTTCCGCCACTCGCGCCGCTCCGCCGACGCCGCTTCTGTTCCGCTTCGGCCACACACACTCTCGCTCTCTCCTTCTCTCGCCCTCTTTCAAGCTCTCCTCGCCACTCTCTCTCTCTCTCTCTCTCTTGCCGCTCGCAACCCTCTTCTCACCTGGTCACCCCTCTTCCCACACAACCCTCGCAATCCCTCGCACCACCTCCGCTGCGGATTTACAACGAGCACAGCCACCCTCCGGGATTTACCTTGCCTGGATTTACCTACGCCGAGTTCAAAGCGCCACCGGAAAATCATACTTTATGATGGAAGTCGATGTAATATCCGGGTATTAGGAGAATCGGATAATAAATTCGATAAGTAAGTACTAATCTAATAAATTTAAGTGGTTGTTTAACATTTCTATAACTTAGAGAATTGTTTTAGGCAGAAGCAGAAAAATCTATGGAAAGTTTCCAGGAATAATGCATTTGGGCGTCTTTGAATTATAATACCCTTTGAGAGAAAATAGAGAAAAGGGATTCTCAAGGGGTAGAAAATGCGAGAGGAAAAGGGTGGCAAAGGGTTCGCGCAGATTCGAGCTCGTTTTGATAAGAATTCAGCTCTCCTTGGGAGGAGGCCGTTGCGAGGGGGTTGAATGAGGGTCGAATCGTTGGGGAGGTGGGTGGTGTTGGAGGGTGAGGAGGAGAGTGCGAGGACGAAGTGCCGGAGGAGGCAGGGAGAGGAGGAGGGCGAGGGGAAAATGGCGGCTCGGAGGAAATCCGACGCCAAATCGAAGGAGACGCCATCGCAAAGCGCGGCGCCGCCCCTCTATCATTGAGCTCGGCCTCGTCCTTATAGAAATTGCACATCCACTCCTCGAATTAGATTAATTATCATCATCCCCGAACAATCTCCCATTCTTAGCCTCTCACTCCTCTTTCAATTCTATCATTAAACAATTATTCTCATCATTACTTCAAAATTGTTAAATAAACATTAACAGTATTATGTTCTCTCAGAACATATAATTTCGTAATATTTATTAGTACCTCAACTTTGTGTGTACGTCGTATTTTTATTTTGTCTTCCTTTTATGATTGAAATGAATAATATTGATAATTAAAAATAGTCCAAATAAATTGGTTGAGTATGTTTTTCTTAAGATAAAATATATATTGAATAAAAGACTGAAGTAGCGTTTGGAGGAGTGTTGTAGGATAATTCTGACAAGCGGATCGCCGACGGAGAAGACGACTCTCGTCACGGTAGGCCGACACCGGGAGACACGTACCGAGGCAATTAGTCGGAAAAGGCGGAGTGGACTGAAAGGATTGGCCAGGCGTGGCAGCAGGCATCAGAAATTTTTGGATTCCCGATGCCTGCCGAGAGACACACTCCGTCCGTCAGGACATCGGTAACCATTGATCTACGTAACGCCGGTGGTCTAAATCGGCATCATCAGCTATTTCCAACCCTCCCGACTTCCGTCCAGATGAAGCTTTCATACCAATTTCTTCCCTTCCACTTTATTATTATTTGAACATAAGGAAAATCCTGCTATAAGATTAAATAATAATTCAATTGAGTTCTGGCGAGAATGAATAAGAATTGTGTCTTGAATGAGCTAATTTTTCTGAATAGGTTTTTCTGTCTGCTTAATTCGTAGGATGATAGCAGAGTGGCAGCATTCAATGACCAAGTTTGGTAACCGTATGCTAGGAGCAAGCACTGAATGAAGGAAACCGAGCACTGGGCGTGAACAGGCCACGTTAGACCCGATCCCGTTCCGATCTTTGGCTAACGTTACTACCTCTCGGATCGTGTTTGTAGTAATGTGTATCAAAATATGACTCCGCAAATGAGTCAATGACCTTTGCCTTCGCGCAAGCACTTCGCCAATTTTCTCGAGGCCGCTCGGCTCGGGTATCAGGGAAAGCTGGGATTTCCCAGCTCTCCAAGCTGCTGCTCTTTCACTGTCCCAGGAAATTCTCGCCCATTTGTTTCCTCGGACGCATCTTTCCTTGCGAACCGTCGAAACAATTGCTAGACAAATTCACCCCAAACAAATTCGCACTCAACTTTAATTTAATTGTTTGCCTACTTTATTTTAATCTGATTTAAACTACTAAAAACTCTGACTGAATAAAATATCGCGAAAGGATGAAAAAGGGAAGAAAGCTGTCATCAAAGAATTCCAATGAAGGGCTGAATGATTCTGTGGAATGATTGGAGGAGCTGTATCTTCCTCGATCGTGGGAACACGATCCAAGTTTAGTCTCTAGATGCCGGAGAAAAATTCGCGCACGGTGTCGTCGTCGCCGGGTTGCGCGGGGGTTGCTTGTTGTTGCCGTTGTTGTGAAATCGCTCGAACGCGCGGCCCCCGATAGCACCGCTCGCAATCACAACACGGTGTATGGTGACGTTGACGAGTTCCGTTTCCGGTGTTTGCTGGTCACATCGCGCATTCTCGTGTTGCCGCGAACTACAATTAATAAGCCGCGCTAAGTTCTCCACGCAACTACAACCTCCACTTGCTGCCATGCTTCGGAACACGATTGCCATAACAATCAAAGTTCTCCAAACTTCGCTTGCAATGCACGAACGCATAATTCTATTTTAATTATCCAAACAGTAATACGACTAATAATTATTCTTTCATCAATTTCTAGTCAATAACGAAACCCTGAATATTAGAACATCCAATCGTGGGAATATCAAGGATCTTTCATCCGTTCATTGGCAAAATCATACAAAAGGTAAGAAAGCGCGGAAACTGGGAAATCCAGGAGGCTGAGAATCGCCAGTTAGAACGAAATGCGGAGAATAGTCAGGTGAGAGACAGAAGGGTGCGACATGCGTGGAGAGACGCACAGCATCCTTGTTAGGATGGCGCAACAGGGGTGGCTGGTTGAGTCCGGGGGTAGAAATTCGTACCGCCCCTGGCAGCCACCAATGAGAGGGACGAGCATGTTGCCTGGCGACCAACCGAGCGCGAGCACTGGTTCGAGCGTTCTGCTCTCTGCTCTCTTCATCCGCTTTCTCCGCTCGGGGCTCCGCGCACTTTCGTCCTTTTCTTCGGCGTGGTAGGCGCGGGGCGGGCGAGAGGAAGCGGTCGAACGAAGAGAGAATTAAGGGAGCGAGGGAGAAGGTCGCTCCAGCGAAAAGAGAGGCTCTCTCGCTGGAGGGAGAAGGTGTGGGGAGCGAGAGCGCGCGAGAGAGAGAGAGAGAAGAGCGTGCCAAGCCGGGCACACACAAGCATCCTCGCAGTCCACAACGTCATCGTCACCGGCTTGGAAGTCCGTCACTGTTACTAGCGTCACCAGAGAACACGATCGCCCGACGGGATAAACGGCTCCGTGCCAGTAGCACCACCACCAGCAGTAGCCGCTCGACCACCTTTGCGTGGATCACACCGCTCTCTTCCCATATCACTTCCTTTGAACTTGCTCTCGCCGACGCTCCATCTCTCCCTCACTTGGTCACCCAGATCGCTCCGGGAACCACCGCAACCCGAGATCCTCCTTGATCGAACCCTTCGACACCCCCCGAACCTCTTAATACCACCCCCCTGCCCTTCTTGGACCATGCGCCTTTCAAACACTTTCCAATAACACTCTTAATATTTTATCCTGTCCTTCCAGAGGGATCAGTGGATCGAGTGTGGTTTTTAGGAGGATTGCATAGGATAGGAATAGTGACGTGAATCAATTGGTTGCAATAGTAGTGACTTAGGTGACTCTGGAATAAGACTAATGTGTGATTGGCCGCCAGTGAGGAAAGCAAGGTGGTGCGCTTTCATGAATGGAAAGTCCGCCAGGCAGATATGAATGAAAGGCGCGTGATTAAACAAGCCTCGAGCGGCGCGGAGCGTGTGGATCGAGCGGATGCTTACCTTCCCATCGAGCCCACTTACCGGATGATCCGGCTGCCATAAGCATCGACCAGTTTACTCTTACGCGCAGCCAACTATCCGGAGGAACTCCTGACAATTCCTTGTTTACCAGTGCAGAAGCTTGCGACGGGAAGTCCCGAGCGAAAGAGTGTGATTCCGTTCCGCGTGCTAGTGGTTCGGCATGTTTGTTAATTAGACTTTGAACAGTGGTCGTGCAAGGGAAGGTCGTTCAAGGATGTCTGACAGTTCGGAGCAGCTGTCATCGCCGAACAGTGACTGCAACAGTCAAATGGGTGGTGTTCATCGCAGTGGCAGTGTCGCGCAATACCGTAATTCCTCGATGCCGGGATTATCATTGAGCCATCATTCGCACGCTCAAAATCTGACTCCCACGTCCACCGGGAGTCCACAATATCCCCAAGAACTCATCAGGAATTTGACTCCGACCTCGACTGGGAGTCCGCAATATCCCCAGGAACTCATCAGTTGCACTTCCAATCCTGGCAGTATTATTCCGAACGACGCTGCTCTCAATCCCGGCACCTCCGCAAGTAACTTCACCCCCAAGCAAATATCCTGCATGTGCGAGGCACTCATGCAGAGTCAGGACATCAAGAAGCTGACTAGGTACGTTTCAATCGCCGCTCGAAAGCGTAAACATGAAATTATAAGCGGTGGACATTTCCTGTGCCTCGCCAACATCATTTGTTATTGTCATCTTTTTCCGATCTTTGTTCTCTGAGTAAATTATAGAAATTACAGACTTTTAGGTGCATTCTTTCGATCGAAGCTTCGCATTTCCCAAAAATTCACTTCATAATTTTGTTATATTTATTAATTTATACAATAATAGTATAAAGTCTGTTTGAATCAGTTGGTTAGAATTAATGAAATCCCAAGAATCTTACAGAACTGTAATAGCACTGGGAATATTAAAGTGGTTTGTGTTAACAATTTCTTGCTAACTGGCATTTTGAATAGGCTGCTCTGGTCATTGCCGCCGGGCGAGTTACTGCGCGGCGACGAGAGCATCTTGACGGCGCGTGCGACCGTCGCTTTCCACCGGGGTGCTTACCACGAGCTTTACTCGATTCTCGAGAGCCATGCTTTCTCGCTGAAGCGACATCAAGAGTTGCAGACAATGTGGTTCAACGCGCATTACCGTGAGACGGAGAAAATTCGAGGTCGGCCGTTGGGTGCCGTGGACAAATACCGACTCAGGAAGAAGTACCCTTTGCCGAAGACGATCTGGGACGGCGAGGAGACAGTTTATTGCTTCAAAGAGCGATCGAGGAACGCACTGAAAGAATGCTACACGAGGAACAAGTATCCGACGTCCGGCGATAAGAAGAATCTTGCCAAGAAGACTGGCTTGACTATGACACAAGTCTCCAATTGGTTCAAGAATCGACGGCAACGCGACCGCACCCCGCAAACGAGAACGTAAGTCGAACATTCTAGAAACATTCCTACATTTTCTTATTTGCGACAATCATCGAAAAAGGGGAGCGAATAACTTGGAATATTTTTATGGGGATCCAAAATTGAAGGATTAAAAATAA
Organism: Ectemnius continuus; assembly: GCA_910591665.1. Lineage (NCBI taxonomy): Eukaryota > Metazoa > Arthropoda > Insecta > Hymenoptera > Crabronidae > Ectemnius > Ectemnius continuus. The sequence goes on from OU342866.1 coordinate 3,131,782, forward strand.
TTCGGTGCAAAGTCAGGAATAAAATAATATATAAATTGTTAAGAGAGGAAGGACTGGATTGGTAGATAAATGTTTGGCGCGTGAAATGGTGGGGCCGGGCGAGGCCGGTTTCCTGGGGCGCAGTTTGGTGTGCTGCATGGAGGGCACGTGTGTTCACGGGGGTTCCGACTTTTCCAAGGAGCAACAAGTGTTTCGTGTTTCGACATGTGTTATCGGCCGTGTGTCCCTTCTCGGGTCGCAGGGTGCGTGTCCTGCCTGCCGACCTACGAGGCGGTAAATCATCCCTTACGAGACGCGCATCGGCCCAAAATTATTGGCGGCAATTGTCTTTCCGGGGGAAAAACGCCGCCGCCGCCGCCGCCGAGCCTTCCAAGCGGAGAGTCCTGAACTCATCAATCATCCTGGACAGTCCAGTCTTTCAATACTTTATGCTTGGAACTGAGTCAATTCGATGACTGCTTCCAATTAACACATCAATCCTATTTCTCAAAGGCTTGATTGTGTTGGTACGCGAATGATAAATATTGTTCCTATTTGAATTCTCTCTGAACCCTTTGGAATGATCGCGTCGGGATCGAAGCCTCATTGCTTCCACGGATTGGCGAGGACGCAAGTGCGTGTGAGTGGCTTGAAAAAGAAAAGGCAAGATAGAGAGAAAGGAGAAGGAGGGAGAACGAAGAAGTAAGCGGCGTTGTTATGGCTACGACGTGCCTCGGTCACGGTCCACGTCGGTCCCTCCGTCGAACCTGACGGACCCAGCGAAGAGCAAGCCGATTTTTTCATGGCAGCACGCCAGCCTTTGTCGAACAAACTCGCGATAGAGATAAAGCCACCGCCTATCGTCTGACGCATGTCAACTTATCCACCCAATTATTTTTTACTTCAGATCTCCCATTATTAATAACGTAATTAAGATCCAACAACAATAGGACACTTTCTTCTTACATTAATTTATTAATGATTCCCATAAAATTTCACTAATTCAATAAATGGATTTAAAAATATATCATTTCAAGAGGGTTGAAGAATTTCATAGCATTATTTGAGGGCTAAGGTGTGACAAATGCTGTGTATAATTTTCGGATTCATTAATTCGCGTTGGCAAGGAGTACGAATGTCTCGGAAGAAAGAATGTCCTTTGGTTAACGTGGCACAGAGGGAGGTTGGAGCTTCCTCCCTTGCGCGCCGCCCTTAACAGCTACCCCGGCGAAGTCTCTAGGAAAAGGAAACGCGACGCCCCATTACCGTTTTATGACGCAGCTTCAGTTACATCTCGCCTTTCACCATTGAGCTGTTCGCACTACCAATAGTTTACTACATAAAGGCCATGGCCGGCCCTCCGCTCCCCTGCCGATTTATCTCCTTGTCCACTCTGATTCGCCCGAGACTCCAACTATGTCTGATAAGCCCTCGGCATTCCTTCGCTTCTTCCCTTCTTATCACCGCCTAATTGATATTCCCTCGAACTCTATTATTCTCGAAATATTCTCCTATATTTTCTATACTTCTCCCTAATTTTTTACACCATCGATTAATGTCATAAAAAAAAGTGGATCATTTGAAAGATCGAATCAGAAGGCGCGTGCGAGTTCTAAATAAGTTTAGTAGGTAATAGTAAAGGAAGAGGAGCTTTTAGTTGAAGGATCGTTAGCGAAATTACAGCGTACGTTCAAAGGAAATGCGTGTATAGCAGGAACAAAAATGGAGAGCAGAGAGAGAGAAAGAGAAAGAGAGCAGGGTCATGGGGGCGGAGTTGGTTGCACATGGACCACCGTGGACGCACGTGCAAGCTCACCGTCGCATACGAAGCCCGCGGGCATAAAGACAGGCGGCGAGAAAGAGGGGGACTCAAGTATTTCGCGCGCGCTCCTTTCCTTGGCACGCGTGGAACAATGCGTGAACAAGGTGGGCCCGCTGGACGGACATTTCCCTTCGGAGAGGTCCCCTTCGAACTCTCCGCTCCAGGAAATTCCTGGAACGATCTCACATGCACGTGTGTGCTGCCTCTGACTCTCCGGTCTTTCCGAGGTCAAGCCTCATTTCCACGTTTTTTCGGTGCCCCCAAAGACAATGGGCCCCAGCCACTCGTCTCGTATGTGTCCCAGTCGATCTCGCTCGGGAAGCTCCCTTTTCCTACGGGCTCTTCGCTTCGGAAGAGGCCAAGATTTATGGCCGGTCTTAGGCAATTTTTCTTGGCGCGCGATTCCACTCCAACACATGTGTTATGTGGCCGCACGACCCTCGGGAAACTGTCCCTTTCCCTTCGGGGCCCTGTCGTTAGTTGGCCGTGAAATATTTACGACACTTCTCGGCTTATTAGATCCTCGTGATTGATACTGTTTGGGGGCAGACTCTCGCCTGGGATACTTGAAATACCAACCACTTGATCCTACTAGACTTGTTGACAATCCAACAAACATATGGAAACATCGTTTTGCTTGCAGATAATTATTTTGGACTTCTCTAATATAATACTGTATTATACGCTTCATTTTCAAACATATATTAGTTAATTGTAATGTAACAAATTATGATTGTATGTACTAATTAACTTTTCAGGGACATGTTGCCACTGAATTGCCAGAATACTACGAATACCACGATCAGTAGCACAGTGAGCAATGGTGGGAGCATACAATCACTGCAAAACATTGACGCGGACAGTCCAAACCTGGCGATATCACCACTGTCGACGATGGGCATGTCACCAGTGGGCATGGACCCATGCAGTCCAATGGGCATGAGTCCGATGGCTGCGCACCATCACGGATACGGGGCACCGGTAACACCGTCGACCGTTCACTCGAGCCATCCTCACAACGGGGCACTCAGTCCCATGAACGACGTGAAGGCGGTCTGCTATGGGCGCAGTGTTTATGATACCGGTGAGTCAGGCGACGCGACGCCCGATCGCATAATCGACGCGCGCCCGATACTGGACCAGCCTTTTGTTTATTTCTCACGCGACGAGAGCCACTCTACCGAAAAGCTTGGAATAATAAAAAGGCCCTTGTTTACGCGCGCCCACTTCACTCGCCTCGCCTTATCAATTCCCGGTAGAACACCGATTGAAACTAGATGCCAAAAGGGTCGCGCCAACATTTGTTTTCATAGAGCGCGATTGTGTTTGGTGTCAATAATTCTAGATAATTAATTCTAATTGGTGATCGCCATGCAGGAAAGGACGTGGAGCAGAGTCCGGTGTACTACACGAGCCACTCGAGCATGCACCACCAGTATTACCAGCAGACACATCACCAGATGATGTCAGGCTCCCACCACCACCACCATCATCATCAACAGGGCATGTCGACCAGCTACGAAATCATGCTGCCGCCGCCCCAACACTCGATGTGACCGACGGAATATGAGCTCGAGAGAGGCGACTCGGTCCATCGTAGTCAAAATGACGATGTCCTCGCGCGTGTTCATGCATTCGCTTGACTTCCCAGCCCTTTCATCATCCACCAGTGGCGCACCTAATGACTACCCTTGGTCGACCTTGACCGTTGACCCCCCCTCGCATTTGGGACTCGAGTGATGGATGAGGGATTCAGTCTAATGTGATGTTTAACGATGACAGAAAGACAGACTTTCACTTAAGAGCGTGTCGAATAAGTCTTAGACTGGTGAACAGCTCGAGAGCATAGGAAATCTGCAGGAATTAGCTTTCTTTTAGTATTAACTCATCGGATTCTTTGACGCGCTCGAATCGAAGGGAGGATTTGGTTTAGCGAAAGAGGCTTCTTTTTTTTATGTTGACGAGAGAGGGATGTGTATGTGCGAAATTCGGGTGGGCTGGTTGAATGGAATGGTCGAAGGGGAGCCATGGAAGGAACCATCTTGACGATTGGGTGGGCAGGATTTATTCATAAAGGTACTGGGAGGAGCCGAGGAGAACTGGTTCTCGCACCACTTCGACACCCTCCTTAAAGACGTTCTCTCTCCCATGTGCCACAATGGTTCCCGAAGGCTTCAGCTGTTACCCGAATTCAACAGTACACTCGTACACGCACACTCCCGCTCGTGTAATCCCGGCCATCGTTTCTACACGCAAAGAGTGTAAGCCGACCCGACGATTTTCTCGTTTCGGAGCTGGTTTTCTTCGAAATCTGGTCCACGGAGGGAGGGAATTTCTGCTGACAGTACCGGACGAGTGAGGGTGAGGGAAAAGGAGCGAAAGAACGACGAAGAGTATTGCTTATAATTTTTAAAATTCAGCCAATCAATAAATTGACATGACAATAAATAAATCGAGGAAGGATACGAGAGAGAAAAGTAGAGTCAGAGGGTGTTCGGATTACTCGCACGTGTTATTCCGGAACGTTAAGTATTACGGCAGCAATTGGACCTCCACTTTTCGATTATGGATTTGTATTAGTTTCGTAGACGCGGTGGTTTGACTTTCCATATTCCTACTTGTACATAGTACCACACAACCATTGTATCGTAAGAGTTCTGTATGTAATGTATATAATAGTGATGGCTAATTGTGTGACCCAGACCCTTGTTTTTAATAAATACAATTAAAACGCGTGCCTGTCTTTTGCAAGATACCCTTTCAAGGAAATTCGTTTAAAAATTATCATTCTAAATACTGCCGTCTTTGATATTACCGACCGATTGGCAAACGGAGGGTTCTTCGACGAGCATCTGTCAGTAAGGGTAAGTTCACCCTTCGTCGAGGGTAGTTCAAGCCCTGAATATTCTGGCTATCGGTGAGGCAGGGTTCTACTTTTAAGCGCGCAGTAGGAACGACGAGGGATATGACTGCTTACCGGTTAGTTACGCACTGAGGGTAGCTACCCCTGTGATCATCCCTCGGTCTTTTCACTACAAATGTTCACTGTCGAATTCTTACTAGTCCATCAAATGGTGTTTGCCAATGTTTATAAATAGTAATGCTTTTTATAGGGCAGATTTTTTTAAATGTAGCCCAGAAACATTTACGAATGCTACTAAAAATATTTCAAGTTCAATTCGGATATTTTCCGAGTATCCAACGAATAATTATGTACTTGCGGTTGTAAGTGAATTAATAATGAGAACACAATAAAGTAGGTCGTAATAAATATGTAATAGAGGAACGGTTTAAAGACCCCGAGAGTGAATAGGCGAATAACTTACTTCCCTATAACGATGTTTAGCCAAGCTCGCGCGGTCAATAATATCTCCCTTGCAAAGTACGAGTAGGTTTTATTCCGGCGCGGGGTGGATCGCTGAATAATCACTTCTTAGTATTTGTATAAGCAGCAAGTCGGCAGTAGGTCAAACTGGAATTACGGGAAACGATTGCATCGGCGGTAAATCGCCCGCGGGTTCGCTTCATTCGATTCATCTCATGAGAGCCGAGTAACAAACCCTCGACAAAAAGGTCGTGAAGAGGTGAGAGAGAGAGAGAGAGAGTGCGCGTAAAACTTGCGGCGAGAGAAAAGGGATCGTAAAACAAGGTAGTGGGGTTCTTAGGAAACTCATAAAGCCAGGCCGAGTGTGCTAAAACACTTGCTAATTATCAGAAAGTAAACCTTATTTCATACTTCAGTCAGCGGTTCGCTCGAAAAAGCCCCGGAAATTTCCGCGCCTTTAATCCCCCAGTCTCTTTTACGCTCTGGCTATTTCTACAGGGCAGTGTGAGGATATGTTTCCGATAGGAAAGCGCGCCCCCTCCGCCAACAGTTCTCCAAATTACAACATCACATATCAACAATTTTATTTAGTCTCGTTTTATTTTAACATACAAGAGCTATCTTCAAACATGACGGCATTTAATGTGTATAGTGTACGCATATATTAAATAGGTCTAGGTTACACTGATATGGTTTTGTTACAGTAAAACTGTACAAGGAGCGCGCGCTCGCGCGCCCTCAACCTTCGTCTTTCTCATTCCTTTTGCATCTCTTTTTCTGCTCTTTCTCGTTTATCCTCGGGATAATTCGACAGTGACATTCTTTTTCTGACAACGGCGATACCCCGCTGTTCCCCGATCATCTTTCCAGCTCAGTTTCTCAGTACACGTTCTTCAATGAAATTGGCAATTTCAGTTCATGGTATATCAATTTTATTTCGAGCTCAAGTGATCAGTTTTGAAAACCGTTGCTGGTGGCGGCTCGTTAGGAGTAATCGGGACGAGAAGCTTATTACAGTAGCTAAATGTATTCGGCTGATGGAAAAGGGAGGGTGAAGCGAGCGTTTATCGATCACAATCACCGTCGCAATCTCAGCCTCATCTAATTCTTCAGGTCTCTGGGACACGCCTCATTTCCCTTTTTTCCTGCCAGACAAAAAGGCCAGTTTCGTTTAATCAGACACCCTCTCGCCGCTTTCGATCGATCAATCGACTTGTCCTCCTCCCACTGCTCAACGCTGGGAGGGGAAAGTGTTGAAAGGAGATTTCTCTCTCGCTCGAACTGTTTGCACATATTCCACTCGTTTAACGAGCCCTGATTAGTTCTCGCCGTTGGTTCTTCTAATTCTATTACTCCTACGATCACTGTCGTCATTACAATCAGGAGGTGGGAAACGGGATACTCCGAATACCAAGTCCCTGATGGAACAGTCGGGGTATGTGTTGCCGTTGCATTACGCAAATTACAACGTGATCCTGTCGACGTTTATGCGTGTGTGTGTGTACATATTATATAATATAATCATGTATGTATATATTGTCTCCAAGGTACATATACACGTACGAAATACAGCCTGCAGTTTATTGACGGTAACGTTTTTTTTTTCCATACCGATGTATATACGCCATTCGCATATATATATAAATTCAAATTATGTTCCGTGTAAGGTTTGATGAAGGTTTCTCAATAAGTGTCTAGATTCATTAGACTATGACATTACGATAGACAGTTATCCCAAGATATCATAAGACGAGAGTGTCACATTGAAAAAATATATATGTATGTGTTAATTTAGGGAATAGGGGGAAGGGTGGTACGTGAACGTGGACTTGGTGTGGGGAGGAGGTGTGGCTTCATAGAGTAAAGACGATCTACGTGCACTGGTGTGTAAGTACATGGATATGCGTGTGATATAATCGGTTGCACAAGTCGTGTGTTACACAAAGGTGATACGTAGAGTGCGTAAAAAGTCGTTTCTCTATTTGGAATTCTTCCTTAGAACAATGTTGCGTTCAGGGTTCGTTCTCTTTGGTTGCACTCCCGTTGTTTGTTTTCTTTCTCTTTCGTCATTCACGTCGCTCGACACCTTCCCGAGTAGGAGAACTATATTACAGTATATCGCAATAGCAGTTGACCCATCTACTCGGATACGGAAAGAACGAAATTCGTCTGGGAAGAGTGGGGGCATGGGAGAAGTAGCTTTAGGGTAATTCGCCAGTCTACCGGAAGTCACCTAGCGTGTATGTACAGGCGAAAAGGCTCTCGAGGAAGTGTTGCTTGCGGTACACATTGAAATAATGATAGGTCCACCGAGACACAGGGAGTTATATTTAAGGATCCCATGGGAAACAGGGTTCCATCTTCTCTTCTCTCTAACAGGGTGTCCTTAAGTAAAATCGACATGCCTTCTTGAGATACATTGATCTCTAAAGGTAGATTATATACACACGTGCTTCATCTTTCCTCGTCGTCCGGTTACGAACTATAAATATTACGTAATGGCGTACTTGAATCGCGTTAATAAAAGGCGGAACATAGGAACAGTCTAATAACACAGTTATGTGAAGGCTAAACCTAGCAATAAATTCTAGAATTTCTCTTCATGCTCTTCGCGAAAGAACGCTCTTCCTTCGTGCGGTAGGATTTCTCGTAGCTCCTTGAATTACAACCGATTGATTTGTAAGCAATCACTTTCCAAGTTCTTTCGCTTTCACGTGGTGAAGACTTTCAAGAGTTACGAATTCTTTTTTTGAAGACTGGACTCGAGGATGTAATCAATTACACGGTAGCTTCGTATTAGCAATGAAAAACAAGACGAAATACGAATTGAATGAAAGAACTAAACGAAGAAACTAGCGATCGGAAAGGTGGGTCGTTAATGGAAGGCGGATGAGTGATGGTGGTCCAGAGATCAGGGTAACTAATACTACCACTTAAAACTCGCCTTTTTCTACGATTTTCTCTGTTAAGTTATTCTTGCCTACTAAAAGAGCGATCGCTTTCCTGTTACAATACTTACTCGTGCACGCGTCCACTAGTGACTGCACGCTAACATTATCTCCCTCTTATTATATTATAATTTACACGTTACAAGGATACTGCATTAAATTAAGAGGATAGGGGAGAGGATAGGGGATCTCCGAAGGAAAGTGCTTTTTCGCAAAATATTAATCATCTCTCGTATTCTCGTTCTCTCCCTCTCTTTCAAATCATCGTAGAGCCCAGCGAGTAACCCTCGCTGGGATGTCGACACCGTCACTTACAAATAATACTGAATCTACGTAAAGTATTTTCAGCCGACCGAATGTTTTGGATTCAGACTTAATGCACCCGGTAGCCCACACTGATTCCCAACGTTACTCGTCCCGGTCCGTTCGAGCTGGTTCGCTTGCGTCTTCAAGATCCTTCTTCGTGTAGATGGTCGGGCGTTGTTTGGACTTTTTGGTGCTTCGATGCCGTAGCCTACAGTCTTTTACAAGGGTACGATCTTTTCGGTTCGATGGACCGGTGTGTCGTACGCCGGCACGCACTTGTAGTACTGCGGCGGGTAGGAGGAATAATTGGCCTCCGATGGCGAGAGCCTGCCTCGAAATCGGCTGCGCACTATGTGCACTATCAACAGGAGGCAGAGCACTGCCAGAATGACGATCAGTGTGATCGGCACAGTTCCCCAACCCCTCGTGCTCGAGCCTGTAGAGCTCGGCTCGCCTTCCTTCGAGCCCTACAATCAAATATTTGACAATTAATTTGTCCCATACTATGATCGAATTTCGTTGAATCTACCACGAGAATTGTTTCCATGGTATTTACACTTACCGTAATAGGACAAACGGGACAGCAGGTACCAGGTTTCGGTGGGAGAGGATTGCTGCACGCTACCGAGCAAATAGTCTCCTTGCAGCTGAGCCTGCCACCCGCTTCGCAAGTGCAGGTGGTGCATGCGTTTGGATACCAGCTCGAACCCTCCGGATGCGTCTGGTTCAGGTGGTCTGTGCAGGATGCGCGGCAGCGACATGTCTGAAGTAGGAAGTAATTGTCCCCAGTAGTAACAGCGAGATTGTTTGACTTGTTAATGGGATGTTAAATTACTGGAAACTTAACTGTTAAAGTTGACTAGAAGCAGTGAACTCGTACACACAAAATGGGATGAAAGCGTTAAGCCTTTTGTAAATGCACTACGTTTTGTTGGAGTTAAAGTTTAAGCGGAGTATGTGTTAGGGCTTTGCTCGAGCAATTTTTGCCATATTGGGGATCGAGTGGTACGGTTTGGTATAACAGAGCAGAAAAGTAGACGCTCTTCAAGCCGGATTCGCCCCACTTCTCTCTGCTATTTCTCTTCTGCTACCGCGCTCAAACGATTGAATTGTGAGCAGTACTTTGCCGAGTGCGCGGTGAAAGGAGCGAAGAATGTCAAGTGGACGCGACGATATCTTTTATCAGGAGGCGGTGCGGAGAAAGCATCCCCTCGAGGCATCGCAAAGAAAGGATGAATAACGCATAAAGAGCGTCTTAAAGTGTGCACTCGCTTTATTAAGCGCTCTGCGCCAATGTAAAGGTTGCTTTTCAAGCGTAGCGCTATCGCAAGCTAGAAATCTCAGCTGACGAGTTGCAGAATTCTGCATGGAAATTATATTTCCAGAGAAATGTCAATTCGGAGGTGTTGGTGAGTCAATTGCAAACATGTTATAACAGTCAAAGGCATGATCACAAACATTCATGAAATCATATTGCAAAAGCAGGTAGGAAATTGTGAGGAGCAATTGTTTTGGTGTACTCACGGGACAGCCGCGTTTATTGGTCTTGTAGCCGAAGGCGCATCTCTTCCTGCATCCAACAAGGGGTGGACAGGCAGCAGCAGGGGACTTACATTCGCAGAATGTACAATCGTTCTCATCCATGACGAGGCCGTGTTCGCAGTGTAAATCGCACTTCACTTCCGGGCAGACCTTCCTGCCATTCTCATCTAGCAGGATCCCGTTTACATAGCTGGTGTTACCGGCGGGACGCGGCGGCTGGCAAGAGCAAACTTTGCAGCCTCTTTCGTCTTTAGCCAGCTCACAGGATAATCCGCAGTATTCGAGGTCGGCACAGCTTTTCTCGACATCCGTTCCCACTTGATCCAGTGACGTGTCATCCTGGCAAGATAAATTGGACTATTAGCTCGTCTATGACACCGTTCGAATTAGTCTTCTTTAATTACAAGATAGTGGAGTCGTTTAAATGTAATAACGTGGACATGACTGATGAGAGTTTCCGAGGAATGACGTAACTTTATTCGTCATCCTGCCGCTAACACATACCTTTCGCAGTGCGCACTTGCAAGTGGGGCAGTTATTCTCGTCGTTAATGTATCCGTGATCGCATCTGAGTTCGCAGTTATCCAGAGCGCCGGTACACGGACTGATGGGATCCACTTCGGTGCTGTTGCTCACTGGCGGGCAATGGGGACAACACTCGCCAGGATCGGGCGGTATGGCATTGTCACAGGATTTGCACATTAGTGACTGGCATGACTGCCGGCCGTCCTCTTCGCAGATGCAACTCTCGCAGGCTGATTTCTGCCAGCGTTCACCGACCACCTTTGCCTCGCCATTATAGAAGCAGTATTGCAGCAATTCGGCATCATCGCTCGGCATAGTCGCCCATGACACCGATTCTGTAATTCAAACAGTTCGCCCGATTTTACTAACCAATTCATACAATTGTCATTTTCCGATTGAAATCCCTCTCCTTGTTATTCGACTCCTTACAAATGATTTGCATGGCGGGTGAAACAGATTTTTGCCAGCGAATGAATTCGAAATGGTTGAAATGGACAAATCCAGCAATTCGAGCGGCGAAGCATTAAACTGATTTCCGGGCGAAAAAGTAGCGTGCAATATTGGACGCGTCAATCACGGCTGAGAGACATATTGCCGGCTTATTTGATTAATTCCGCATGTCGCATGACGCCGGGTTTGACAATAATAAAAATTTTCCGCGCCAATGCTGCCCAGTTATTCCGAGCTATGTACTCTCGGAACTACGAATCCACCTACGTCAACAACGAGCGACTAACTTTGAAATGGAGATGCTAATCATCGGGAATTATCTAGGAACTCGGAATGCTTAGAGAGGAAGTATTCCTCGGGCATGCAGTTCGCTTAGCTGCCAGTCCCAGGCGACTCTGGAAACCACTGAGTGAGACACGTTTTCTCTCGTCGACACGGATCCTCCGGCGGCGAAATTCCATTTTCGAAAGTGTCGAGGATCATTGAGTGCCGGGGCTCGAGATTACTCGCCCGCTCTTCCAGTTTAACTAACATCGAGGCAACCGCTCGAGAATCGCGGCCCCTTTCACCGCTTTTCATATTAAAAGCAAATCATCGCTAAATCTTTACATTTGCCCGGGTGCATTTACAAACAAATATTGACACGCTGCCCGTCGATTTCAGGCAGCAAACAATCCTACATTATAGTTTGCCGACAAATGCTTGCGGCCCCGTGAACGAAAGTTGACGCATTAATAATAATAACTTAATCCATTATCGAATTCATTTATTATTATCAGTAACAGAACATGCAGCGCAGGGGAAACATTTGTGAAACATTCATTTCGCGAACATTTTAGCCCGCCCCCCCATTCAATTTCCCTGGACTACTTCCGCCAATAGGTTCGCATGGAATATCACAGTTTATTCTGTTAATTAATTCTTTGGCATAACACAGCAGGCAATCGCGTAGAGTCGCGAGTGGGGATGGATAAATGCGAGGTATACACACTGGCGTTATCATTGGGGAAGATGTCCAGTCGAGATTGGAATATTATTTACAAAGCACTGCTAGGACTATAATGCAATGATTACACTGGCCGGTTCTATATTAAGCCTGACAAAAGCGTAATTAAACGGCCTTGCCGTCAGCTCGCAACTATAAATACACCGACAAAGGGGCGGAAGGGGTGCCAGAACATTAATAAAGTCCTCGGGCATTATCCGAAATTGAAATCCGGCCCACGCTATATTTTAGATCGGCCCCGGAATTCTAGTGCATCGACTATTGTTCCTATTAGTTTAATCTAATTGGGTAGGCTAGGAAATTGATTGCCGCCCGCCCGCCTGCTGCTGTTTCCTAGCAGGCTCCGGCCACCGAGAATCATTGCTTCTCGTTATTTATTTGCGACAAGTATCAGAGCTATCGAACCGTCACCGGAGAATCCTATTGGTTCTTGCTGATTGGATAGTATAAACGAACGTTTAAACATTCAGAAAGTTACGGCAACGTTTGCTAGGGGCTTCCCCGATTCAGCAGAAAATTAAGCACTGATTCATTATGGATAACTGGTGGAAACTGGGATGCGCGCCGATGCGAATCAATCGAGCGTCCAAATGGTGATTGGCGATGAGCGCGGAGCTATGATATCTGCCCGATATTGCTATTAGACATCGATTCTTCTCGAATTCAATCGTCGAGCTATTCAATATCAGAGCGATTTGCAATTGTCTCCGAGCGCGGTCGAGCGAGAGTGCCCGCCGAGAGGAGGGCGCGCGCGCGCGGTTCGTGATCTCGGCGGGGGCGTTATTAAATTTCAAAACGGACACGGAACGCTATTAACTTGGAAGAGCGGACGGCGTCGTCGTCGGCGGCCGTGCTCTTGCCAGATAAGAATGAGTTCATTAAAATTCAACAGGTAGATCGAAAGTTGCCGGCGCAGCCGGTGTAACTTCTCAACTTAAAAAAGCTTCTTCCTTGTCCCGGCTTGCCTTTCTTAGGCGGACCTCCCTCTCCCTTATCCCTGATTATAATCTAGATGACTGGAATGCACAATGCCCGATAAATCAGTGGCGAACCACCGGCAAATTTCATCACCCCGGTAATTGCGGGTCAAAGCTTTCACAATGTGGCATCGTTCTCCTCTAAAAGCACGCGGGACACTCCAGGAATTAGTCGCATCGATGCGACTTTCTTCCAGGCCCGGTTAAGGATTTCCCGCTTCATGGGCAGCCAGTGATTATTTATTAATGTCCCTATTATCGACCAACTTTCCTAATTAACGTGCGGTGACAATCGTTTATCCGACACTGGATGCGTACGACAATGTGTGTGTGCGAGATAGCATGGCAGCAATTAAAACTTTGGGCCAAGTTGAAATACGAGCGGCCGAACAATTGGATGGCGAAATAAAAGGCGGGACCCTTTTAAATATTCGATGCTCAAGCGTGGAACGCACCGCCGCCGCCGCCGCCGCCGCGGCGGTTTGTAATTCAAGTCGAAAATTAATTATACAGTGTACACACGGGAGCCTGTTAACAGTTCTCCGTTGAATACACAATACAGAGCCGCCGCCGTGCTAATGAAGCTTAATGTTCGGGGCTTGTTTCTACCGAGCGTCCGGAGGCTCTTAACTGTCGAAAAATTGTTTTTAACTGGACAACAAAATAAATGTTGGCCAAACTCCGCGGCCTCCCCGCTGCCGGCTATCGATCCAAACAAACTTCTGGCGGGCCGATTTTAATTCAATTCATTTGTTAATTGTCCTCCCGCGCTACATTGTATTCGTCGCTCTTCTCGCCAATGACGCAAACGATCGGTGGAATAATAATTCGAGCCACGTTCCACATAAAATCGCTGTTAATCTTGCCCTGTTCATTATTACTGTAATAATGATAGCAGGATACTTGGCTATTCAGCAAAGTTGAGCAACGCATGACTTAGCTGCCAGTAGCAGAGTTTCATTTTATTCAAGGCAGTTAAGCTCTTTTCGAGCGCCGAGAATTTGCCTCGTTGGAATACGCGCGCGGGCTGACCTGTCGCGGACTCGAACTACTAACTCACTAGCCTCAAGGGGAGTAACACTAGTTGCGATCAGACAAGACTGCCAGAGTGAAATAATTCTCTCGTTATAAGTATCAGCTTTAATTAACTGTTTCTGGGTGCGTTTTTTTTTCGGAGGGTCAAGGGAGGCTTGTCTTTGGCATTGTAAATTATTTTGCAGAAACATGTTCAGCTTACCGGAGGGTTTGCAGTCGTAGAGCCGGCAGCAACTGCCAGGCTTTCCGGGCGTTGCGGCTTTTACCTCGACCGGGCGCTGTCCTTGTCGACAGCTCGCCGGCAAGCATGGCAAGCATTTGCACTCTCCGTCCTTCGTCAGCACGCTGTCCTCCGGACAGGATTCCGAGCCATCTGCGCATGAAACAGTCCAACAGAAAACTACATTAATCCACGCTTTACCATAAGTCTCTTTCGGGAAAGGGGAGGGGGGCGGCTCGGCTAGAATTTCCCTCGAAAAATAACTTTTCTCTCACTGAAGCTAACATATCATTTAATTTATCGAGAATTCTCCGACTATTACAAACGAAAGCAGAACTCTTTCGTTATTTATGATATTCCGCGAAACGATACGCCAGCTCGACGGTTATAAAAATATTTCTCCGAGCGACAGGAATTCCACGTGTAAAAGAGTTAAAGCGAGTTGGCTGGAGAATATTTTTTAAAGGGTAGAAACATTTATTGGCGCATCGGGGATTGGTGGTTCGGCGAGGGAGAGGGAGAGGGAGAGAGGAAGAGCTTTTTACCTGGAGAGATACAATTGTATCGTGGACAGCAGCTCCCGGGGGTTTCGGGATCGGGCGGTCTCACTTGTACTGGACGTTGTCCAGGACGACATCCGGCCAGCGGACACTCGCCGCTGCATTTGCACGCTCCGTGCTCGTCGGGCGCACTATCCTCCGGACACTCAGCGGCCAGCGAGGCACCTTGAAAAAGAGAAAAAAGGCACAGCTGTCAGAGACGTCGATGTTCCCGCGACCGCATTTACGCCAGCCACCTCCGCCGCCGCCGCTTTTACATTTAAAAGCGAAGAATTCCCTATTTATTCTCCCCTCTAGTTTCTAGTGAGGGCGAGTGCGCGGGATTAAAAAACAGTGCACACGCTCCTCGCACTGTCAGAGTTAATGGCGAATACCAGAGCGCACTCGCATGGTACGCGGTCCGATAATGCCGGGCTAGGGAAAAAAGGGAACCAGAGAGAGAGAGAGGAAGGGAGAGAACGCGTGCTGTTCCCGCGGGGAATTCGCCGCTTGAAGAAGAAAAATTGCAGGTACCGATGACAGGAAATCTGGAGAATTCCCCGAGGTACATGCACGCCCGGAGATATATGTTTGCACCGTTTCCACCCTGACAAGAAGAGCTGTCTGGGGACTAGCAGAAGCAACCTACCAATGTTGCCTGGTGCACTCGTGCCTCCTGCAAACACTCTCCCTCTCTCCCTCTCTCTCTCGCTCTCTTTGCTCTTCCAACCCTTCCACGGAACTCGAGACTTCGACGAATTAACCCTACAGATTATTATCCTTGGCGGGCGTTCGCTCGGAGTTGGCTCTTGTAGATTTTCCTGGCGGATCGATCGTTTAATTACATCGGTGCTTTCGAGAACCAACTTCCTCTCGCAAGCTTTACATTAGCGTAATCCGCGCGAACATCACCCCGCCTGTTATTGATACTCGGATAAAAGTATCTTCAACTACGCGCGTATATGCGCACGCGTGTACATACGTGAGGGGAAGATGGGAAGAGGAAAGGGGAAGAAGTTGAAAAGTGTCGGAGCGATCGGCCTCGGCGGTGGAGTGCATGCATCCTTGGAAGATGCGCATTCCACTCGATCGAACTTTTCCCCAACTATCCATCCTCGCGACAACTGGCGCGTCCCCATCGATACAAGCCATATTTCTCGGGCCAGCTCGAAAGTTTGCCGGGGAGATTGCAATTACTGGCAGGATCAGTTTGTCGAAGGCAGCTCGCTCGCTGGCACGGCCTTCGCCCGATTGGAGAACGCACCGGGAAGGGATGCCGCGGGATGAGGGAAGAAAAGGAGCTTAAATGTGTCCCGAATCGATCTCCGGTAGGAAGGAGTCGCCTCTTGTGCACCTTGGAATATGAAGAGGATTTCACGAAATCGTCTTAAAGATATATTCCTTTTAAAAGGAAGAAAAATCCTTGCCGATGCTATTAAGTCCGATGTTTCTCCTTGACGGGTAAAGTCTCATATTGTTGCGAGCTTGGCCTTTCACACGCCGCAGCCAGACTTCTTTCTCAGTGTCAATATAAACTCTCGATTGGCAACGAGGCAGGCATGGCGAGATCGAAGAGAGGTGTTCGCATGAGTTGAAATGAAATTCGTATTATTCGAGCAATCGGTTCGCCGAACCAGTTATTAAAAGTCTTGCCGGTGTAGCCGAGCGATCCCGTTTTTATCATCCAAGGGGAATGCTGTTATTAAAGATTCCTCTTTTCTATCTAGGTCGTGTATAGCCAAGCTGCACTTTTTCCTGTAACCAATCTTGCATCTGTCGCGTTCGATAAGACACCTGTTTAAGATGACAGATGAAGATATCGAAGTTATTAAATAAAAGTGTGTTTCTTTGGGAATTCTGCGAGAGATGATATTTTCGTGATAGAAAAAGCAGGCGATATTGGTAGTGGTGAATGGCACACGCGCAAGGATACTTGAGGGGAGTCGTTCGGAAGGACATGGTTGCCCTACGACCTCCGACATTCCAGTTTTCCCCGGGTAACTCGGCCATTCTTTTCCGAGGGATCTTCGCCCTCGGGATCGACGCATTTTCTTATCCCTGGGATTGCTCGTATTTCTGGGATCGCGTCCCGCTGCCTGCGGCACGCGTAAATCCGTCGAGATCGCCCTCTAAAAATGTTTAAAGCTCGGCCAGCCGTCCGCTTGCAAGTGGTCTACGCGCCGCTGTCGCATTAATTTTCACCAGTTATGATAAGCCATCCAACCTCGAGAGTCATCCCACGGGACTTTTTTAAGGGCTCGAACGTTTTGAGAGTGAAGAGAGAGAGAGCGAGAGAGCGACTTGCCATTGCTGGCAGGGGACATTCCAGTGAAGAAGAGCTTGCAACTCTGCCAAATGCGGCCCTCTATGACTCCGAGTTCCGACACGCTGTGTGTCGGCTATTCGAATGAGTTAGACGAGTGGCTTGAATCGACTACCACACTTTCCTCTCCAAAGACAGCCGACGTAAAACCGAATCCTCCAGCATGAAAAATTCCCTTGCAGAATTTCCTTTAATACCAATCGTACAAAATCAGATTCAATCCTCTTCCTTTCTTTATTAGCAGTCGTAAAAAACGTCGAATTATTTTAGTCATTCAAAAATAAGGGAAACGCCACTTAAGTAACAAAAACTTAAGTGAAACGATGCACGGACAGAGGCAGGCAGTGGGAGTGTTTCCAAGAGAATAAGAGGGTGTTGGGAATGCTTAGGGAATAATAGAGTTCGGTGCTAAAAGGGGTTGGTTGGTGCGTGCAAGTGTGTAGCCCATTTCCCGGTGACAATAAGTTCATTCGGTATGCAAGAGTTAGCATGGCCCGCTCGAGCCGGGCTAATGCGATCTCATGACCGCCGTTTCCTGTCGGCTTGCAGCATCCTCTTTCCGTCCTACTATTATCGAAATCGTTGCTTCTCCCACCCTCTTCGCACCTCTCCATGCAAATCACGCGGCCTTTTTTCTCTCCGCCGCGCGCGCGCCACTCTCTTCTCAGTTGCACAAGTAATTTTCTGCGCGATTGCCTTTTCATTTCGTATTATTTCGATCATTTCGCTGCTGTTTTGCCTGGGCGTATCAAGTGGAATGCTAATGTGCCGTTTAATCAGGAGACAGTCAAAAAGCAAGGTAACCCAGTTTCTTGGCTGGAGATGCGATGGTTTAGATGCAAATGGTGGGAGGAGGAGGAGGAGAGAAAAGGAGTGGTGTTCAGTCTGTATCGCATCACGCTTGCGTGCCTCCTGTATATGCAATTCAGGCTTGCGGCAAGCTACGTAGCAGAAGGAAGCCGTACTGCTAACCATCCGTGGCGTTAACCTGCTAACGTGGAACTAGCGCCTCTTTGCATCGCCGGCACCACCATCGCACGCTCTAGCTACTAATTTAGTCGCATGCCGGGCCGAGCAGCAACGCGCGGGCGCGCTCGCTCGCTCCTTTGCCGTTTGCCAAGTGGCGGCGGCGGCGGCCTCCTTCTCCCCGCCGACTACTCCCGTCAAAGCTAATGGTCTGCGCTGGTCCGAGCTAGGGATAACGGAATCATCGAATTTTCCGCTGACAGCCTCTAGTTAGGCCCAAGGGAAACAGCCTTATTACAGGCCACCTCGAATCTTGCACGGTTTCACTCCAAGTCGATTGCTACTAGTCGATTGACAAATACTCGCAAACGTAGAAAGGCCCTTTGTGTTGGTTCGATTGCTTTGTGATAGGAAAATAGGAATTGTTTGTTGTAAAAGTTGAGGCATTCTTGATTAAGTGGTATCAGACACTTGGTTTTAATTCAGTGTAATTAGATCGGAGGTAGTTTCGAGCGCTGGCTAACTTGGCTGACTTTGTTTACTGAGACTCGGCGTCTTCAGCCAATGACTGGTTAAAGCGCAGTCTTCATCGAGGTAACTCGAGAATTCGGAGGCGAGTTTCTTGGAGAGTTGGAGCTCGTGGAAGGCTTCGAATAAATCGGCAGGGCGAAATAGAGCCGGCCATTTCCGGATGTGGTTTCCTGGTTATCAAGTTATCCTCGAAGGATAAGATGCCTCCGTGGATTCCCGCCCATCTCTTCCCGCGAACCAATTACATCGTCGCAATTAGCCGGGAATGAACGTACTTGAGAATGTACGGGGAAGCCGAGAATACGAGCGCGCGCGCGGGAATAGTTCCAGCTTTCTTTCGGAAACTCCGTGGGATTTTCTTGAGTTTCTTCGACTGGCGAGGTTAATTAATAAATTGATTAAAAGATGGCAGGTTGAAAATAAATTGCGCATCCGATGATCCCTTCAGATTCAATTACAACTCTTGGAATATTGTTCCTAGTATTGCTCAATTCTTTCTTCGAAACAAACAAAACTAGAGCAACCATTGTGCTTGGAAGCTAAGCGAGCCATCAAAAGAATTCGATGTTTCACTGTGCCGAAAAAGCGGCGGTGACAGTTGACAAAAAAAAAAAGAAATGATTGCTGTCACTGGATTCCACCCGGTTGACATTTTTTCCATGGATTTTGTTGCTAGCGCTGACAGGCGGCGTTGACGAGGCCTTGCAGGAGTACGTTAGTTGGTGGCGCGGCGTTATCACTCTGCGAGACGGTAGTTACCGTCCGTTTCCGGTGGCAATAAAAGATCGATCGACAGTGTGTGTCGCTTTTGATCTTGACTGGATAGGTGTTGCCGTGGCGCAACATCAATCGCTCTTGTTCTCCCTGAAGCGACTCACACACACACATACACACAGAGATAGATCGGCGCGTACGTGTGACAAAGCAAGAGGAGCCGGGTTATTGTTTCGACATGGAAACACCGACTGGATGGAGGAGCGGCGAAAGGGGCGCACTTGTCGCAAAGTCGATGACACGGCAAAGCTCATCGCTCGCGCCATGGATCCGACGAGCGGCGGCGCGGCGCTAGCCAAACGGAGCAGAGACAGATTATCAAGCGGGCGAGCGCCTCCTGACAATAAAGCCGACGCACCCATTCACCAGAGCCGAAAACAGCGACGCCTCGGACAAGTATCTTCCACCGAGAGTTCTCCGATCGCTCGCTCGCTCTTTGCTATTTCGAAGCGTCGCGTCGCGTCGCGTCCCATCGCGCAAGAGATCAAAGGAATTTCGAGGGGAAGCGCGCTGCAAATAATCCCAACAAAAACTGTTGCCACTGTCTATCTCTCTCTCTCTCTCTGTGTGAGTGTGAGCGGGGCGACCAGAGATTTTCACAGGGCGCGCAAAAATTCCAAGAGAAAAAACTAGTGGACAGGTGGCTCTCGGTTGGCGCGGCAGCTTCGCGAAAGCCGATAATCCCCGCTCGATCGTTAAATAACAAAGGCCTTCCTGCACCTACCTCTGAATTATTGATCGAGACCTTTCTCATCGTAACGGCGATCCAGGACAATTGGCTTATCCCGTCGATTCCTCGATAGCCCTCTAAGACGTGCGAGAAATAGTCTATATATCGAAAGGACCAAAGTTCAACTCTCCTCTTCTCGGACACACTCACCAATTTTTCCGTAAAACACTCGTTTCGTTAACTAAGAACTCGAGTGAACTCCGAGGGAAGTAGAGTTAAAAATTTCTCTTTCTATTGTCCGCCGGATTCTACGCGGACTAAATTATACGAGTTTCTCGAATAAAGTAGAAACAGAGTGGGTGGGTGGGTGGGGGCGGAGAGAATTGAGTGGGTTTCGGCTGGTTCTACTGGTCTGAATTACCGGCTTCTGAACTTGTCCCGCTCGTTAGGGGGGAAAAGAGCAGCAGCGTTTCGAGAGTGGCGTATAATGGCGGGTAATAAAATTAGGCGTATAATGTTTCCGCGTTCTGCTAATACAACCAATTATCCCGTCGGAGGCGTAACGAGCTTCCCAGTCCCTTCTTGAGGCCTTAATAAAAGCCGAGTGTAACACAAAGCTTGCGGTCACTGAGCTAGCTGCTAGCACTCCCTTCTTCCCTTCTTCCCTTCTACGGCCGCCGCCACTCGCTCGCTTCGTGGAAAATGCGAGGCGTGAAGTGGCCCCATTAACGAAAGCACCGGGGGGTATTATTTAAATTTCACCCCCATGCTCACTCTTACACCCTACCAGCACCCCCACCCTTATATATACATACATCCGGCAGCCCTCGTCTAATTCGGTTTAGCTGAAGGCCACTTCTCCCTGACCTCCCTAGCAATACCAATTTAACCTACATTCTAACCACACCATTCACATTCCACCTTTCAAACGTACCATTATTTTAAATTCCCATTTTTTATTTATTACAGATTTAGTAATAAATGATATGATATTTTATGAATTGTGTAATTAATGCAGGTTTGAAATATATGATTATTGTAAAATTAGACTCGATTATAGTAATAAATAAAATTTAATGTGGACGTTGAGCCTTTTCCGTCCTTTCCAAGCAAGTGAGCACATCCAGATAAACGAGACTCTTAAGAACTCGACGGAAGAGTGGAGTTCCATAGGGAAGGAAGGGAGTCTTTGGAAGGGGTGTGTGCTTCGCAGCGGGCGGAAAAACCCGGGCGAGACGTTCCTCGAGTCATCCTGCCGCGAGAGATTGATGAGAAGCGAACTCTATTACTACTCTCGAGCACTCTCCCTTCCGGCTGATCAAACAGCAGGAAACGAGCGGGAACTAACGATCCTGTCGGCGATCCACGCCCGCTGAATTCGCCCGCTAAGACGCAATCCCACCACGTCTCCTTTCTATCCGGCGATAGATCGATACAGCTTCGATCCTTCGCATTCTCGAGCTATTCATTTCGATTAATCCCCCGGGGAAACTCAATGGCGAAGTCCAACTGCATCCTTGACCACGTGCGAGAGAGAGAGAGAGAAAAGAAAAGAAGAGAGAACGTACTTTTACAAGTAACACCTGAGGCACAATCGCAGCAACGGCAAGCACTCCACCTCTTTCACTCGACACTCGCCCCTTCTATTCAGCAGATTACTTTTTCCCCAACGAGTCGCGAACCGCTTCCGCCGGACAAATAGGACTGCCAGGCAAATCAGCCGGCCCCGCGGCCAGAGAGAAAGGTGTTCGACGAACTCGTTAACTATTTTAATCGGGCCAACAGCGACACTGACGAGCACCGATTACTTTAAAGGAATAGTATACCTTTTTCGAGGGACAGGTAGTTAGACATTCTCTTGCAATTAGTCTCCCTCTCTCTCCGTTTGGATCTCCATAGCCTGGCGCATAACAGATCAGAGAACGTTTGGATTTGCATGGATACTCGCAGTGGCCTCATTGCCAATGCAGCAACCAATGGAACTCTATTCGTTCTCTCTGTCACGATCGACTGATGTCAACAGGGGGGGTGAAAGAAAAAGTTTGTATTACACGAGAAGTCTCTTTAATTAGATCGCTTCTTTTCCTGGCACATACGCGAGGGAGTGTTAAGTGACGGGAGCTACGGAGATATGAAAATCTGGAAGCTCCGGGGGTGCTAAGCTGGAGCGCGCGACGAAAGACACGAGGGCCAACCATTAATTCTTTCCGGGCTATTGTCTAGTCCGCTTGCAGGATCCACGCGCCCGCCCTCTCCCTTTCGTATCAGCCTGCCGAGGGAAAGCATTGTCTTTCGTGCTCATTGCTCTCTTCCCTTGCCGCCCTTCCCGGCTTTTTTCCCTCGCGCCAGTCCTCTGGTTTTCGGGGCGAGGAGGGTGGAGAAGCGGCAGCAGCGAGGAGTGTGCTCGTCGGCGCATTGGGAGCAAGCAGCACGCTTTTCCCTTACTCTTGGGGCGAGGCTGTGCAATCGGGCGCAGAAAAACGCCCTGGCACACGCCCCGTAACAACGGCCTTGTACCCCCGAGCCCTCTGGCACCCACTTCCTCCTAGCTTTCATCGGTTTTTTCCGCCGCTTTCTCTCCCTTTCTACCAAGCTTTCTTCCGGCCTCTCCTTTGTTTCGGCGCGCCGACCATACCAGATATCCCATCCCATCCCATCTCTTCTCTTCTCTTGCCAGAGATAAAGAGAGATAAATGAAGAGAACGCTTTAGAAGGGAGAGGGTACCCTCGACCTCATGGGGCTCCAGTTCTTCCTCGATCAAAAGCATCGATGATCCTCTCCCTCCGGCATAACCCTCTTCCGGCAAGGAAGAGCAGGAAGAAAACTTTCTTCCCCATCCCCATCCCCGTCCCCGTCCCCTCCCGCCGCTTTTCACCGAGAACTTTCTGCTCGCTATGAAATTTTGCCGAGATTGTGTAATCGGGCCAGCAGCCACACCGCGAGAGCGAGATAATAAGAAGAGAGGTGGGTCTTGTCTAGGAGGACGTTTCGTACACTCGGCTCGCGAAAAAATCGTCGTTGAATCCGATCTAATGAAGGCGAACTCTACCTTCGAGGCGACAATGCCCAGAGGAAGAGACTCGCTGACGCCAGAGAGAGTGAGAGAGAAAGAGAAAGAGAAAGGGAAAACCGGATGAAAAACTCGGAGTCCTCGAAAATCATATACCCGGCGGAAATCATTAGCCTAATTGGAATGGCACGCACGCGTGAAGGGAGCCTAATGACCGTCAGCAGGCGGCTCGACGAATTCGTAAAATTGCTTCGACGGAAAAGAGGGCGCGAGCGCGCGTCCCTGGGCCAAAGGGTAGAGAGGATAGAAAAAAAAAATGCGAGAGTAATTTTCCGAGTAGGTACGTCCGTTCTTCGGTCCAGTCTAATGTAGCTGAATCGGCTTGAAATTGTAGCCAGCCTCGCTCGCTCGCTCGCCCCTGTCCTCTCCACCTATGCACAGCAGCCGCGCGCACCGCTCCACTTTTATCCTCCGAATTTTTTGCAATCCAATTTGCCGACGCCAACTCGATCAGCCCACGACGATTTCTCTCCCCCTCGCTTCGACCGTCCGACATTAATTCGAAAACATAAAATACTAGCCATTTCAGAGAGATCATTCTTTATGAATAATAAATATTATAAATATGCGGAAAATACACGGAGTTTTTGCGGAAATGTAGATATTTTTGCAGTGCTCATTCGCAGTTGCTCTTATGTTTATAATAGTAATATAATTCTACATGTTTATTGGAGGAAATTATTGAAGAACTTCTATTGGGAACGATACGAAAAATTCTCGACTGGTTTCACAGCACTTGCGTTTCCTATTTTAGTAGAATTCTACCTGCGGGCAATTCGATTGCCGGTGAGAGCCAAGCGTGCGATCTTAATCACCACTGTTTCGATTCGATGAAACTTATAGATTCTGCTTGGCCCCGATTTCTCGGACTATGCATACCAAACAGGTATCGAGTCATTCTGGTTTATAGAGAGCGTCGGGGAATTTAATGGTTAGCGGTATTTCTCACTTTTTGCGAGCAGTATGTCTCTCTCGGCTATTGGCTCTGCCGGTTCTCCGCCAGAAGCGCCGAGGAGTAAAACCTTGCTGGCCGAACTCCAAGAGGGAAAAGTCATCCCGGATTTGCATAATAGTTAGCGCATTAACGATAATCGGCGGCCACTTTTGCCTCCGCTTGCAGCACTACTCCCTTAACTATAACCGGCGAAAGAGAGTGTCGCCGCGCCGGAGAGAACTAGCTTGGCACCACCGAAGTCTGCGTATCGATTCAAGGAAAACTCAGAGGAAACTTTACATCCCTGGTATCGCCGATGCTTTCATTAGACGCGCGCCGAAACCATTAACGTCGCCTTGTAATAAAACATCGTTTGCCGAGCGTCTCGGAAAGTTACTGTACCGCGAAACCATGCGACTAAGTACACAGATCGTTAAGCGAATGATCGATTCCCCAAGATTGTCCTGTTGCAGTGGGTACGCTTCGCTAAAAGTAGGACAAGCTTTTCTTGGCTGGCAGCTCCCTTTCAGTATTCAGATACCTTGCTTTCCAAGTGACATTTAGGAAGCGATCGAATTAAAATGAGAGCAGCCACGTTTCCAAGGCAAGACTGAAAAGGATACCGCTTGTAAACGTAAAAAAGTTTGTGGATTTTTAAAAAAAAACAGGAAACGCGTAGATTAACTTTGGTGTTGTTAAACGAAGCAGCTCGAAAACCAGGATGGAATGCCAAGCCCTTTCGATATTAACGCATGTGTCGCATCGCGCGGAATTCGGATCAAAGAAAACGTTTTTATTTGCCGGCTCAAAGCGGCACGATGTTTTCGTCCGAGTATTTCGCTTTCCCTTTGACAAATAGCGGGCTAACGGCCGCCCAGACCGAACTCACGAGAGCGAGGAGAGCTCTCGTTCCCTGGCCGAGGACCCAATGCCAACTGGATTTTCACTCCGCCTTTAAGTTCTCTTCAATGAACTCATCTGCGTCTGCAAATCTCGCAACTGCACAGCGCGAGCTCGAATGAGAGGCACCAGTGGACCGTCACGCAGATTCCCGACACTCGATTTTAGTTCTGAAGGATTAATTTTACTCGCCTAAAAAAAAATCCTATATTCACACGACTTTTGTTTAATAAATTCTATTACTTATACAAGCATAATTAATTTCTTAGGGATTCAAACGCAGATTGCTGTCATAAATGAACAAGGAATGGCTGGATGCGCAACAGGGTTTGAAGAACGCGTTGAAATGTTAAAAGGGCAGAGTCGATACTTCCGGCAGGGACAATCTGCCACTTGAACTTCCCCGGCGGAAGTGAATGTTAAAAAAGGGGTGGCCAGTGTGTATAGCCGGGCGACCGCAATGCACCAGCGCAGTTGAATTATTCGCAGGAACCACAGTGCCCGGCATCAGCTCGGCTGCTCCATCGAGCACCGCACACACGCACACACACACACACACACCAACCTCCAGCCAATGAAAAAATATTATTTACAGCTAGCTTCGAGCGACCTTTTACTCAGCGGCTTACTCAGAAACTACTGCACTTTCCTAGTTCGAAATGAATTTATATGTTGGCTGTATCTTCTAATCAGGCTGCAGCATTCACGCTTCATTCAACAAGCCTGCATTTACCGCTCGTAACTTTTTCCCTCCTCATCACTCTCTCTCTCTCTCGTTCTCTCTCTCTCTTTTTTTAATCAGGACTCCGTCAGATTTTCCCTCGCTTCGAAGTTATTAGCCGCGCGACTGAAGCACGTGTTTAATTGACAGGCCGTGCTGCGTAAACGCTGGGATATCGAGTTGGCGAGGGCTCGCAATTAGCCGGGCACGGATTCATAATCCCGCAATCGAGATGCACTTTTCTATGCGAAGTCGCGCATTAATATCCATTTTAATCAGGAAAATCTTCCAGCTGGAAGAAACAAAGTGTTTCACTGCTTTATAAGAGGCGAAGCTGATTGTTTCCTGATGTAAAAAGACGGAGAAGTGGATGTAACTCGTTGAGGATATTGCATGTCGCTTATAATTGTTTTAACGAAAGGTTACACCGTTACACTCGCCGCTCGTTTATGAGCCCCGACATCGTCGATACGCGCCGCACCACTTTTCATTCTTCCCTGTTACTCACGCGTTATTGAAGTACGCGATCTACAGTTTCCAATTATATTTCCTCTGCGCGCTCGTTTTTATCTCGGTTATTCCACTAGTTAGTGTTAGAACAATCGACCTTCCAGCTGGATGCTTTTAAATCTCTTATTTAAATAAAACCAGACTTCGAAAGCTTCTGATGTAGATTGAAACTTTCGAAATCGAAAGACTATAAACTATTTTATTCGCGAAACCAAATCATATTAATAAAACTCAGTTAGGAAAGATGCTAACTTTCCCAAATGGAAGATAACATCATTGTGATACTAAAACACACTAGTTCCGTGTCTATTCTTTCATGGAATTCTGCGGGAAGCTTGGCGAGAAGAGAGTCAACCAGTTTACAAACTCATCAAACTTGCTCCGGCGGGAGTTTGTAAAAGCGTGTGTTTCTTAGGGTGGCGGCGGCGGAGATATCAGAGGGTCAGAATGATCCAAGAGGCGAAAGTGGCGGTCACCGGGGAGAAAGAAATGGAGAGGCTCGGCGTGACAGTGCATCTGGGCCCGAAATTGTTATTTAGAGGTTCGATGGAAGTATCCGGCGAATGGAGGATGTGGACCAACAATTCCCGGAAGACTCCGCTGGGAGAAAGAGGTGAGAATTCCAGGATATTCCTGGCCGATGGGACGTTTTCCGTATCGCAGGGACGCGCGCACGCGTGCAGGACAACGGAAATGTTTATTCTGAGTGCGGTACCATCGGGGAAAGTTCTTCCCATGAAGGGGGAGAGGGCGGGGGAAAGAGTGGGTAAGTGGAAATGCATATCGAGTCGGGCAGCAGCTCCTTTCGGAAAAGCTGAAAGCGCAAAAGTGCGAGGATGAGCGAAGCGCGGGCACCACCGCCAGGAAAGCATGGGCAAAAGTGGAGAGAACCATTGCCGAGCGAAGGAAAAGTAATATTTGCTAAAACAAGAGCGCGAAAGAGAAAGACAAAGCGAGCCGCAGACAGTGATCTTGCTTTTGAAGACTCGATAAGAAAAACATACCCGGGGAAAGAAGCTTCATGGAAGCCGAATATCGATTCGAATGAGGCCAAACTTTGTCGAGTAGCCTCTTCCGACTTCTCTTTGTGCGATCTCGTCTACCATTCTTTGGCTGCCGCTCCTTCACAATCCTTCCTCCTCCCTCCCTCCTCCTACTTCAATTTGCCTATTCAATCAATTCCTTCCAATGAATCCCCATACTACCGACGCTTTATCGTCACATTTTTCAAAGACAGAGTATTTCAAAAATTCCAATTCGAATTCTAATATATAATAAGAAATAGACTGAATAACCGCTGGCGAATTCGATGAGAGAATGGTCGAGTCTCTCTTATGCCGTCAGAGGGATCGTTTACTTTCCGAGCAATTGACAGAGCATTGCTTGCGGTTCCCATCGAGCGGAGACAATTTCGTGGCGGTGATTGATTCGGCGGTCGGTGGATGGGCAACTCGAGAAAAGTGTGTACACAGATACAGGAGGCGTGTCTTCGGCTGAGCCGGGAAATCACTCTGTGGATTGCCGACTCATGTCCTCTCCAATCGGTGCGAGTAATATTTTCCCCCGGTTTGCGGTTGCCCCCTCATCAACCATTCCTCTCATACACGGTGACCCAGAAACATATTGCGCTCCATTACCGAATCTTCTTTCTCCTTTCATATTAATTTAAACCCTGCATTATTATCCATCGAACTCCATCAAATATCAAACCAACAATTCCAGACTATATTTATTATGTAAAACAAATTATTGATGACTAAAAATTAAATTAGACAGTCGAAGCTTTTCAGAATGTATTTATCCAACCCTGTATGAACATCGCTCGACAGGTATTCAAGTGTATCCGTGTGGGTTGAAGAGTAAGTTCTTGATTGCTCGGCTGATCCTCGACGGGGTGTTTTAATCGGGGGCGCGGCGCAAGCAAAATGGAATTGGATAGGGAAATTTGATTCCTGAATACTTTCGGGCTTGGACCTTCGCGAAGTGGTGTGCAAAGGTAGGGGAAATGTGTGTGCGACCCAGAATTTCGTTCGAGCATTGCGCGAAATATAAGCAGCCGAACAGAGTGGAAGGGAGAGGCAGTGGAAAAAAAGGGGGAAGGGTGGAAACGTATAATTCCAACTCATTGAAAGTCGGTTGGAAGGGGCGGCGAGCGCGCGCGCGGGGGGGTGGAAGAACTTTGCATTAAGCTATTCTCGGAATTCCGCTTAAATTGCGCGGCATCGATGACGCCCTTTCCGATATAGATTTCACCGTCCAAGTGCTCTTCTTTCCCTTAGTCATTATCCTAACGACAATCGCATTAAACATTCCCAGGGAAAAAAGCACCGCCCAATCTAACACCAAGAGAAAACTCCCCCCTAATTAATACATCGCGCTTATTAATCTTTTTTTCGCCAAACTCCAAGCATACTTCTAACTGGGATTCGCAGAAAAAACTGGGCGGAAAAAGGAGAATTCGAGGAAGCGGTGGCGTCAGCAAGTTTCGGCGCGGAGTTATCGCTCTGTTTGATCGTCTACTCGCTCTCCCTTCCTCCTCTTCTTGAGATAGGTGGTTTACCGTCCCGTTAAACCTGCACGCGGCTGCACTGTTCTAGCCTGCCAGAATGCCGCTATTACACTGCAATATCTCGGGTTACGCATCGCGCGCTAGATCCACCAAGTTCTTGGTAGCCAAGGCGAAATAAAAGTTAGCAAGCTCCGCCTACCAATAGCATATTGCCGCCTATCTACAACACCACCGTCAACCCACAACACACATACACACAGAGACTCTTCCTTCATACTTCGAAACTTTAAATTAGGATCGCCAGGGAATGTCGCTACCGCGTTCCCAGCATTCTCCGCGCCCTCGTAAATTACCGGCACATTTCGCGGGCCAATATTACGTCGGCGAATCGTCGCCGTATAATTCCCGTTGCTGCTCAGAGAGGAATTAATAAATAATTGTCGATAGATTTAATATTATTGATAAAGACGAATTTTGGAATCAGGATAATTGGAGCTCAGGACGTAAATTTAATATTGAGTGTGTTTCAAGAAGAGAGTTCAAAATCATCGCTTTGCAGAAATTAATAATCATTGATAAACTGAGCGGTAGTTGATATAGATATTAATAAAGAGGAGTTTCCTCCTGAGGATAATTGGGACTTAGGACACTCGGGGTTTAAGGATTAGATGAAGTGTACTTCAAGTATGGCGAGAACACACGATTATTCTCTCGATCCTGGTTAGGGTATGCGATCGTGCCAAGAGTTCCATTATTCATGGTTAACGAACACGTCCAACTATGGTGGATAGCGTTGGAGCCTCGTGGCAAAGTTCCACCGCGCGCCTTTCCTACGAAAGGCGAAGGGGGAGGGAGGGGGACACGACACGACGACAGAGAGCGGCATTGGCCTCGGATCGACCTTCGACCGAGTGCCAACTTTCTCATTAAGACCCTCGAGAGCATCCTGACCTTCCCTTTTTCCCTTGCCGCTTTGATATCCGAGGCCAACTCTTCCTCCCTCCCTCTCCGCCGTCCTCCGCCGTCCTCCTCGCTGCTGCCCCGATATTGCCTTTAAACAGTATTTTCCAATTGCATTCCTTTTCATCAGTAGAGTTCTGCTTGAGGTACCAATAGATCGGCGAAAGAGCAGCAGATTGGAAGTGTCCTACTTAAGGGTTCTCCAGTGCTGCTTCCGCTCTCTGCCCTCTCCTCCTTCGACTGCTCCTCCGCCACCAGCTACTTTTATCCACGACGATCACGATCGTAATCTTTGCCCTTCTTTAACCCATCTATCTCGGCCTTTTCTCGCTTCAGCAGGTAAGAAATCCTCACGTAACGAGGCGACTTCCAAATTTCGTGCCTTGCATTATAACATTGAAATTATATAACAATTATTTGTCTTAGAATTGTTTGCCCACATTATTAATATTTTATTTATATTTTTGATGGATCTAAAATGTATAAATGATAGTTCTCTGGGTGGCAAATATGATCGCGATGGTCCCGAAGGCGATTACAGCCTGGAATCTCGAATTCCCAGGAGGTGAGTGGAAGAACTAATTGGTCACGATTCCCTGTAGTTTTCTTGGGCGCGATCGACGATCGCGGCCGGTCCTCGTTACCAGAAAGGACGGCAGTGCGAGTGGGCTTTGCTGGAAAGGCTGGGAGAGATAGTGGTGGCGACGGTGGTGGCTTGCGGCCAGCTGTTAAATGCAAATCGCGATCTCGCCTAATAGATGTCGGACGCGGCCCGCTGCTCTCCCCTGCCCTGACCTATGTAGACTCTGTAGATACGCTTTGTACCACAGCTCGTAAATAGAGCCCGGCATGCTCTTTGACAAGCGAATTTCCTCCGATCTAATTGCCCCATTCCCAATCCACCGGCCACCTCCAAATCTACCATGAATAAAGCCGGCACAAACAAGTAATCATTTCATATTTTCTCAAATAATATTTTTCCCGCTAAAAAAATACGATTATTAAATAGAAAGAAGAGTGTTTAATATAGTTTATAAAGAAAAGTTGTAATATAACTTTTGAGGAATATAAATTCGAGATGACAGTGATTAAGGAGAAAATGTTGGACTGGTTCTGCTATTACAGTTGGGACGTCCCGGAGGATTTAGTAGTTACATGACGCTACAATCTGAATATCTTGACGAGCGGTCACCTTTGTCGGAGCGGAGGAGCGCCGGCCGGGGCACAGTGCGCGCATACGTAACAGTGCGAGTATATCGCTTTTGCGGGATGGAAGATGCTCCGCTCGGATTACAGGGAGAAGGAGGAAGAGGAGGAGGAGTGGGGCGGAGTGGGGGGGAGATGGTTGCATTGCCGCGTCAGCTGGCCCGTTACCGGCGATAGCTGGATAGTGCGCCGTAGACATCACTATAATGGAACGCGTCAGGTTGCCTTTATGTCTTTCGCGATAGCGCAAGCAGGCCAGCAGCAGCAGCAGCAACATCCCTCGCGAAACCAGTCGAGTTTCGAGCTGCCGAATTAAAACAACGTCAGCACGCCAACAACACCTTACTGTCAATCACTGCAATCACTGGGAGACTGACTCTGCCGAGTTGCCGCCGTTAACTGGCATTCGACTTTTTAAAGGTAACTTTTTTCAAGCGCTCGCCTCTCGTTAGCAGGCCATTGTACTTTTGAAGCCTCGGCGGCGGGGCGCGCGCGTGGCTCGCCACTCAAAGGAAAGAGGGAAGTTGCCGGGCAGGAAACAGTTCGGCCGCAATGGACAAAGTGACTGTGGCTTGCAGAGCGCGGCCTCTAAACGAAACCGGCTGCTGAATGCTTAAACCGGCAACTTTCCCTTGAAAGCACCGCTAGTCCTCCTCCTCCTCCTCCTTCCACCCCCTTCGAAATTCCCCTGCAGCAGATATCGGCTGCCGATTGCCGCTCCTCCACCGGCAATTTCGAGCGTGTACCGCTTGCGAAAGCAAGCCAACCAACCACCGACAAGCCATCCAAGCCACCGCAAAAGAACCGAGAAACCACTGCTCCGCAGGGATAATCTCCCTTTAGGAATGGCGCGTTCCTTACGAATTTTAAACAATCCCCCTTCGACTTTAACTAGCATTGCTCGAGTTACAATTCTGGGTTTTAAAGAGTCGTTATTAGAGCTGTGAAAATTGTTCTCACTACGACCTTTATTTACTCGCGGTGAATAGTAAATAATCGACAGTGTTTATATTGTGTGTCAGGGATCAATGACACGTGAAATCAGAGAGGGAACTCGATGAATATCGCAGGATTTCTTGCTCGGTCTGTGATGGGGATTGGACGGGGATTTGCGATGCTGGATTATCGCTGGGACGAGGGTATCGAGAGCTGGCAGATACACGTGTTCGATGAATCGTTCGCTGCCCGGGGGGGAAAATTTGCCCCAACTCGATTCCGGCAAAAAACGATTGGACGAGCCATGTGCTCTTCACTCT
The DNA here is from genome assembly GCA_910591665.1 of Ectemnius continuus. Lineage (NCBI taxonomy): Eukaryota > Metazoa > Arthropoda > Insecta > Hymenoptera > Crabronidae > Ectemnius > Ectemnius continuus. The sequence goes on from OU342866.1 coordinate 3,163,787, forward strand.
TCAAGTGGATGTCTCGTTTGTATGATCGCCCAGGCGACTTAATACAAATCCAAGGCTTGTTCCAGCGATGTTGCACAATTAGTCGCGCGCCAGACGAGAATGACGATTACTCTCTCAACTTCGCATTGATTTAACGAGCTGCTTCCACCAAGGACAGCAACGATGCATCATTGAAACATGTCTGAAGGCTTTTTTAATTGACGCAAATGACGTTCTGATTTTTTTGCATTTTAAGTATTCGTCGAAATTGAAAAGTGGAAGTGGGATGAGCGTAATGCTGAGACGCGTTATTAAAAAGAGTTCGATCCAGTTTGGGTGAGGCGATGGCGTTCCAGGAACCTCTTAAGGAAGCTCCTGTTGCCTGAATGGAGTGGTTAAAGCGAAGCAGCAGCCCCACCGGGGAATCGAACCCCTTTCTCAGTAGCGCGGTCGTCGTCGCCACCCGAAACGGAAGCAGTCCTGAATGGACCATCTTCCAATGATCCTCTCTCTTGAGGAAGCGAGGAGACCCTATCGCACGGCGCGCGGCGGACCACTGGGTTACTGGCAAGTGGCTGAACGCCCGCCAACTGACAAGGACGTGCTCTGATTCCAGTTAAGACCAGCACTTTTTCTTCCAAGTGGAATGTCGCTTTTCGATCGTCTCCTTTCAGTTATGATCCTGCTCCTCCATAACATACAAATCCCCAGCCGCAGTTTATATTCCATCGAATCCCACAAACCTCCCTTCCAATAACAATACTTTCCCATTCCCATATAAACAATAATTCATCACTAATTCCATACATTTACATAATCAACAAGAAACAATTCAACAGAAATCTAAAGCTCCCAACAATCCACATGCACCAATGGTTGAAGGGCATGTAAAATCGGAGGTAGAAGGGCTTGTCCATCGCGAAAGCAAAGCGTAGGTGTGCGCTGGGCATTTGCCCGCTAATTAGACGAGCACTTGTAATCGAATTTCCAGGGTGTCGGCTTGCATCGTTTCGCCTTGGGGGGATTGGCGTCAGAGTGGGCGGCGCCGCCGCGACGGAAAGCCGCCAGCTCGAATCGGCTTGGACACAAAAGGCGGAATGCATTTCCGTGAGCGGAGACGTGGAACCGCAGAGGGTGTCAGTCGAACGTGACACGCGTGGCTACTGGCTGCATTCGAGCCCTGCATGCGGGATGTGCGGTTACTCCGATCTCCTCTACACCTCTGTGTATGTGTGCCTGTGTATCTCTCTCTCTCTCTCTGTGCTTGTCCATGCACTGAATTCGACAGTCGGCTCTGAGAACGACACCAACAGTCGCCGAGGGAAATGCATGCGGGATAGAAAAGAAGTCTCCTTTGAGCTAGGATCTACTCCTTCGATCCTTGATACACTTGACCAACTGTTATTCTTTGTTAACAAGATACAATCCTGGATTATTTGCAAATAATAGTTGTTAGTAATTTGAGGATGTAATTAAATGATTATTGCATAACTCCCTATTAACAAAAATAATATTCACGCTTTGCTTTGACCTACTTATTGACTGTTTGATTCAGTGGCCCAAAATCCTCATAAAATAATAAGTATTCGGAGTATATTTTAGTAAATATTATATTATCAACTTTAAGGTGTTCGTAAATAAAAACAAAGTGCGAATTAGCCTTGAAAAGATGTTGAAATTGATAGAAGAAAGTAAAAAGGAGTGAGTTGTGGAGACAAACCGAAATTATTTGGCCACGTTTGCCGGCTGTGTGCCAGCAGGATTGCCATTAATTTGACCGAGGCAAACTCCGCCAGGGTCAGACTCTAACTGGTGGAGCCAGTCGACGGAGGACTTCGGGAACAGTGGGATGCTAACGCGAGTTTATCAAATACGCGCCCCTCTCGATATCTTTGAGCTTGCCCGGCGGGCAAACTCTCACCCTGCTAAATTGTTAGCCGGCCGACTCTAACTTTCGCGCGACTGGCCCCTCCGCCTAACTCGCAAGAGTTCGCTCCAGGAAAGCGATAGGGTTTCCCTGGTTTTCGCCCAATTACGCTATAACATCGAAACTGCCAGCACTTCCTACTGCAAATACTCTCTTATCGGTGTGCGGCATCGATTTCAAGACAATCAGCACGCGGCCAGGAGTAAATTTCTATTAGACAGTTGTATGAAAAATGATTGCCTTCGCAGAGAATTAGTTGAGGCAGTCGGGCGAATAAATCAAGAGGGTTTGGACTCCGATGACACGATTTGCATGTCGATTAGTAGCCAGTAGTACTGTTTGCTTGACCAAACATGCCGACTGTCTTCCCCCGGTTTATTAATGCGCTGGACACACCAGGAGGACAATAAATTACTGGTGTGTGTAGTGGCGGCATTCGGGGGAGTGCAGCGTGTCGCCGCTATTCGTTGCCGGTAATGGATAGCAGCCGCTGCGGTCGTTCGTTAAAAGTTAAGGCAGCCGAGGCGAGCGTCGGCGCCGGGCGGAGGGAACTTTCCGCCCGAGCCATTTCGGTACACTTAGTGCGTCCGAAGAGTTCGTCTGCGGATTTTGCGCGCGCCACCGGAAGCATTAAGGCGGATGCTGGGCCGCGCAAGCTTGCCCCAAGGAAAAGCTGCCGAGAGGAAAAAGCGCATTCGCTCATTCGCTCGCTCACTCGCTCGCTCGCACGGCTTCAACACCTTGGAGATGTAAGCTCGCGCAATTTCGTGCATGCAAGCAGGCATCCTGCTTCTCCGGCTGCTCCAATCTTCTCTTCTTCAGGAGCTCCTGAAACGTCCTTCGCTCCCAAGCATCTTCCTCCCTTCTTCCCTCGCACACTCACTCTCTCGCTCACCGACTTCTTTCACAACTCCCCTTCTTCGCCTTTTTCCTCGCCGCTCGCCGCTCGCCTCTAGGGCGCTCCATTCACGAGGATTATGTTCTTTAGCCAGGAGTACGTCGTCGGCCATCGTAAATCTGACCGGGCCCGAGGAAAAATTGGCGCCGCGTGCCTCACTTCGGAAATTCGACGCGTCCGCTCAATCCTCGACCAATCCAATGACCGAGATTTCTCCATGGAGAATTTGGTATGTGTGTGGGTGTGTTGTAGAGTGAGTTTTGATCGATTTTCGCGGATGATATTGGTTCGATTTCATTCGGGATTTTAATGGGAGTTAATAGTACTTGCTACGAGTATATGGTTCTATTATTCATGAAATGGAAATGAGTCTGCTAAGTTCTTCATTCGTTTTCCGAACCAACCGCTTCAGGAAGCGTAGCTTCCTCGATCTACCGAAACGCTCTTCTCTCCTAGTTTTATCTTCCCGTTGACAACGCAAGAAGCCCGAAGCTCTCTCGCGCGAGCTCGAATGAGATACCCTGTAAAAAGTATCCAACACTATCGCGGGCGCAACTCACGTACGTACTGACTGGTTACGTGGTAGGCAATATGCGTATATGAAGAGCCGAGGAAAATAAGGTTTTGCTGTTCTCCAAAGAATTCTCATATCGGGACATTAAACATAGCTACTCTGAAATCCTTCGCGCAAGCTTTCTGACATTCAGGAAATCCAAAATTACAACCTTTAACTTCACTTTCCTGAGTCATTCTTATAAAAGAATGACTTGTAGGGCAAAAATCCCATCCACAAGGATCAATAATCTGACTTTTAAGGTACAATTCCAGCATTTCCTCCACAAGTTTTATGTTCTTTATCCGTTTTGAGACACGAGCAATCGAAAAATCAAGCGTTCATCCCGGTCCCGAGACCTTCGAAAAATCGAAAATTTTTGAAGGGGTATGCCTTAAAAAATTTGCGAAAAAATGAATTTTGAGCTAGGGCTTTGGAATTTTTACTACTTCTTCCTCGATGCAAGAAAACATTCCCCACCAAGTTTCAGCCCCGGAAAATGTCGGGAAGTATAAAAAACATGGGGAAAACCGTTGAAATCAAATATTCCAGATCGGTTTTCCATGTGTTTTAGGTAGAATTCCGGCATTTCCCCCACAACATTTATGTTTTTTCTCCGTTTTGAGACACAAGCAATCGAAAAATCAAGCGTTCGTCCCGGTCCCAGAACCTTCGAAAAATCGAAAATTTTTGAAGGGGTATGCCTTAAAAAATTTGCGAAAAAATGAATTTTGAGCTAGGGCTCTGGAATTTTTTCTACGTTTTCCTCGATGCAAAAAAACACTTTCTACAAAGTTTCAGCCCCAGGAAAGGTCGGGAAGATAAAAAAACTTGGGGAAAACCGTTGAAATGAAATATTCCAGATCGGTTTTCCATGTGTTTTAGGTAGAATTCCGGCATTTCCCCCACAACATTTATGTTTTTTCTCCGTTTTGAGACACAAGCAATCGAAAAATCAAGCGTTCGTCCCGGTCCCAGAACCTTCGAAAAATCGAAAATTTTTGAAGGGGTATGCCTTAAAAAATTTGCGAAAAAATGAACTTTGAGCTAGGGCTCTAGAATTTTTTCTACTTTCTCCTCGATGCAAAAAAACACTTTCTACAAAGTTTCAGCCCCGGGAAAGGTCGGGAAGTATGAAAAACATGAGGAAAACTGTCAGAATCAGACGAAGTTAATTATTCAGGATGGTCTCTCCAAGGGTTTCCGGTACTATTCCGGCATTTGCACGGCTGATTCTTTGCTCGATATTCATTTTAATGCTTAACCAATCAATTCACGAACAATTCCGGAAAGCTGATGGCTGCGTATGTGCAGTTGGATATTAGCTGAGCGTACATAGGTGGAGTGGGTGGGCCAGGGAGCACTGAACTTTAAATGATATTTAACCGACGGCAGCTGTAACCTGGAGAGGCGGGCGCGCAATGGGCGAAAACAGGGAATGAAAATGCGAAGTACAGACGCCAGGCAGGATTGAGACAAATTAAAGCAGCCGCTAATGACTATTTGCGGCGGCGGTGGGCGAGCCGCGCGCGCGCGCCCCTCTCATTCGTAATCCTTAAAGTTTCCCGGAATACTTTATACGAAAAGCTGCGCAACCGGTTTGCTGAATGCTGCTGAAAAGCCACTGAGTTCGAATTAATAGCCGCGCAATTACTCCTGCAACGCCAGCTTGCCGATTTCGACAAATATCGGATGAAGAACTCGAGGGATCCATTATGCTTTTATTAAATAACATTAAATAGATTCCAGCGAAAAGTTCGCAAGATTTTACCGGCTCTCTTACTTTTACAACTCTGACTTTTTCATTTATTGTTCCTGCTTCCTATTTAGACACGTAATCGCGAACAGTTCTCTTGCACCAGTATTATAAGTGTCGCGTTGATATTTCAGTGTAGAAGTCGACTTCGCACTCTCCCTCCGATAAAAAGCAGTTGGCGGCAAATGTTGCATATTCAAGCGTGGTATCAGACATACTCAGCATTCAGAGGAACTACGGTAGACATCGGCTTTCCCTCTTCTCATCATGCCTGGTTCACATGCGAACACATGATGTGCTTCTTCCATTTTCACTTGTGCCACTTTCCACCGTAAAAACCAACCCACAATTCCCTTTAAAAAAGAAAGAAAGGGGGAGAAAAGGACAAGTTTTTCCTAATGGAATGCAGAAAGTGTAGAACCAGCGACGGAATTCCCCCTCGACTTTAATTACCGCAAGCAGCACAACGATGTTCGTGAAAGTGTTTCCGCTCGGTGTGCACTCGGCTTCTTTTGAGTGTATCTTGCAACGCTGCCAGCAAAGGCCTCCTTATCGTTCTTGGGTACACACACGCGGCGCCCGTCCAAGAAGAACGAACATTCTCCGAGTAGTAGAGGACTCGTTGTGATTTCCCGTGGCGAGGAAGTACAATTCTTCAGCGACGTCTTGGAAGCTCGAGCAGTGTCGAGAGCCGTTCTAATAAGCCATCACCGGTGCAATTGACTTCAGAGCACTGCACTTTCCGAAATTTCGCCGCGTTTCAGGCACGTTCCACGTTAAGGCACTCGGCACTGTTGGTGAAAGACGAAATCCGGCCCTTTGTAGGACGCAAAAGCCAACTAACGGCCAGCGACCAACTTCACAAGGCTAATTAAACATCCTATTTGCATTTCAGTGCCATGAAATCTAGCTTGTAACATTCTCCACCTTGCGAAAGCTGTTTCATACTCTTTCCCATTATTCACAATATTTTCTAATCTCTCTGAATTAATGTTTTAAACGTACGAAGATTTTAGAAATTGGACAGTTTGTTACATCGTCATTAAAGTGACCGAAATTCTGTAGCTGTCATTTGAGAAAAGGGTGAGTGGAAAAGAGACGGCGGTAATGCTCGCATTTAGCGGTGGTGGCGCGCGGTTAGCGGGTTAACGATCCGGAAAAGTACGAAACGACTGAAACAAGCCACGGAAGGAACTGTGGCGGAGAATCTCCAGCGAGAGAGTTTTGGTGTGTGTGCAGTCGGCGGGAAAGGGTAGGCTCGCTCGCAAGTCGCGCGTCTTTGCTTTTCTCGGAAGGAAGAACAGTTGGAGGAAAGGGCGGCGAGAGAGGACTACTCGAGTTTCAAGGAATCGCGGCAGCAGCAGCGCACCGAAGCACGAGTAGCCTCTTCTCGTGTTCGCTCGGCAGGAGAAAAAAGTGTCCGTTTGAATTTCAGCCGTTTTTCAACGCGCCAACTCCACCTTCCGAGACGTCGGCTTCTGAATTTTCCTTGGCTCGAGTGTTGCCACGATTCAAGCCATGCACCGTAACCCACTCTGTTTTCCTATACATATGTCTGTGTGTCGCTTACAATTGTAACACTGGCAAAATAAGGTGAAAGAAAGCCGGAAATTCAAGGTGGAATTATTTTCTCCAACGTTTTACCAAGCTTTAAGACGAATATCTGTAAATGTAAGGTGTCCTGGGTAATCCCCCTTTTTTTAGAAAGAAAGAAACTAAAAGGAACGGGGTTAATGGGCGCTGTCTATTAAAAGAAATTCCGTACGATCGACCAGTAGCTGTTATTGTAACAACGGCTGGGAAGCGAGAGGGCTAGCAAGCACTTCGTCATCGGCCTGGCATACAACATTACCTGCTTTTTCATCACGAAACGTTTCCCGTAATACATTGGCTAACGAGCGCTTACCACGGCATAGCTATTGATCGGTCATTAGGCTGTCGACCACCGCTCTCACTTCGCCTCATTCCCTGATAAAACAGACCGCTCAAAAATCCCCGGTATTCCACAGTTTTATTGATGAGAACTTTCGATTGGACGCCACCATGAATACTTTATGAGAGAGCGAGGCACGAAAAGAATGAGACTCATTTACAAATCAACGCTGATTTGTAAATTACAGGAGCCGTATGCAATTGCGTGGCTCTAGTTATTTCATCAATCGAGTGTAAAACATCGACAATTTATAACGATTGATGGAAGAGGTTCGATTTTAGCCGGAGGAGGAGGGAAAGGGAGGGAAATGTGAGCTGTTTTTGAGGGGATTGGCAGGTGGGTTGAATTCGAACTGATAGGATCGCTCGGCAGCGATAGGTAATTTCGAACTAATTCAGTTGACGCGGCGGAAGATGATGATTAAACACGAAAGGCCGTCGAGCACGGTTGCATTACGCGCGATAGCCTTGATTAACTGTACCAATGAATCGCATCTGCCCGGTTAATTATGCCCGGTGGTACAGGCAATTTCGAGGGGAGAGCCGCGCTTCCAAATCGGCTGTGTTGCGCGCCGCCTCGCGTTATAAATAACCAGGAGTTAAGCACGATATCATTATTTCAAGCCGTGCAAATAAAGTCGGGTGCCAATAGCATCGGTAATTAAGAGGGTAGCCACGCTTCGGCAAACATTGCAACGTGACGCAAATCGACAGTCCACTCTGCCACTTTTAATTAATCACTTGCTAATTTCGAGGGAAGATAAACTCCGTCGAGGTGGCGGTGCCGCCGTCGAAAATATTGAAAATGAACTTGGCAAGGAGAGGACTTTTGAGTACTCTTCATTCGTGGGAGGTTCTCGCAAGGAATTCCGACGTAAATCAGATCGAAAGTTCAATTCCTTAATCCCAAAAGAGTTGGCGAAAGGTGCACTAAAAATACAGAAAGCTTTTCGCGTACGTGTCCTTTCCTGTCGCCGGTGCTCCTCGTTAATGCCATTGTCCCGCAAAGCACGAGTTCTCGCGACCAACCCCGCCACCGCCGTCGCCGCCTCCAGCAACCCCTTTTCTCCCTGATTTCTCTTCTCCGCTGATTTTCTCTCCTTTCCTCCACTCATCCCATTGAAAGGGACCAGCTTGCCCTAGCGCGTGCTTCCATGAAGATTTATGCAGTGATTGCAGAAACCTTGCAAAACCAGAGAGGGTCGACAAATTTTGTTTCGTACACTTGCCCTTAATATATTCAACATTCTCTCCTTCCCCGTGGATAACCCCCGTGTTTGTTTAATGGGACACTGTTTACCGATAAACAAGCCTCGAGCTAAAAAGGCGAGCAGGAGCAAGCCCATTTTTTCTTTACAGAGCCCGTAGGCGGAATGCTAAGCAGCCGGAGGATCGAATTCCAAAGAGTCGGAGTTTTACAACCCCCGATTCGAGATTGCCCATTCTTCCCTCCCAGTAAATCGAGCTACGCCTATGTTTTATTAAGAGCTCATTATACAGTATTCCCTTCTGCCTTCCATGTAATCACGAAACTTGGTAGTTCTAAGAAGGTGTTGCTGTTTACGAGGCTTTCGACTCTTTACTTACAAAGAAGGATGAGGAGTCATCGACTTTTGAAAGATAAAGTTTCGTTTATTAATAAAATGAGCAAGTTTCGCGCGAGAAGTCTAATTTAGCTGATAATCGGAGGATTACGAAGGCGGTTTATCGATGGTAGAGAGTGGCAATTTATCGGCGTTATCGGTGGGCCCTTAGCCTCTTAGGATCGGCGAGGAGGGGAAAGATTTCGGGCGATTAGCGGGGCCGGCCGTGTCTTATCGCCTGGCGAGACTCGCCTCTTCGACAGGAGAAGTCCATTAGCGAAGGTGGGTGTGCCCGAAACGTCCTTTGCAGCGCGCACCGATTGATCTCCGATATTGGGGCTCGCGCGAAGTAACAAGCGCAATTAAAGGCGGGATCGAGATCCCCGGCTAAATTAACTTCGCCTGCCTTCCTCTTTTTCCTAGAACAGTGCGAGCCAGCGAGCTTTGTGCCACTTCACTCCGATTTAACCCTTTTTCACCTGTTAACTATTGCACGAAAGTAGACCAAGTTAATCCTCCCAGCAAATAGGAGAACACTCGCGGGAAATCATTATGTTCGACTGGAGAATCATAACGGATATCCTAATTGAATTAATTCTCCAATTAAATTGAATCGCACGACTAGAAAATTAGAGGAGAGGCAAATTCGAAGCGGTTGCTGGTGTCCTGCCAGTTGGAAATCAATTGGAAACACTCGGCCACTTGGCGGGGAGAGGATCTTTAGGGGCAGAGAATCGCTCCGTGACCGGCATCGGCAAACTTTCGCGGAAGTATAATCCCTCGGTTACTTGGAATCCCTGGGCGCAAGACCGATACTGCAGCGTAAGGATCCTTTTCGAAGGTTATCCCGTCGTAATAAGCAATCTCAGTCTCATCGACACTCAAATGGAATTGGAGCGATGCCTATCCAAAGTGGGCGCCCGCGCGCCCGCCCGCGCGTGTCTAGTCTGCCGTGAAAGTTCCCGGGTAATTCCACGAATTTACTTGCGAGTTACTCGCACAAGTGATCTCCCTTGTAACTCGAGCCACTCGGGCTCTGACTAGGGCGCAATTGCCGACGGCTACGAATTGAATTCCTCTCAAAGAGACTTCCACCTCTGAGAACACTTGCCTATTGTACACGGATTCGTGAAGCTAAAGATTCGCAAGCTAAAAGAGATTTTTAATTATTATATTTCAAACACGATGACAGTTATTGAAATCTATATTTTATCTGTCAATAATTCTAGTATTTAAATAAATGTATATCATACAATTTTTAGAAGTATTTTTGAGAGAAGTTATTAGAAAAATCTTTGTGACATAAAGAAATACTTGTAAATTCTTTAACATCGGGAAAGCAGTTGGAAGATGGGATAACAAGACGGCAGGTTTAATCCGACCGCGAAATTTTATTAACTCTGGCATGCGAACTGGCGGGTGGAAACTTGCCGGCTCTAATTCACTCGTGTCACGTGCTCCGACTAGCTTACTTACGTTAGGTAGGTGTGTGTCGGCCGGCTCGGCGAGCTACGTGCGTACTAGCTGGGGAAATTCGCAAGCCCGCAATTATGCTGAATTTCGAGAAGAGGGGGGGAAACCACCATCGTCGTCGTCGTCGTCGCCGCCGCCCGTTCTGTCCCGTCGGCAAGTTGCACCAGCCGAAACTATTTAGCATCGAAATAGTTCTGTCGTCGCAGACACCTTACTTCCAGCTTACTTCGTCCCTTGGCCCTTTCGGTGTGCGCGCTGTCTCTTAGCAGTTAGAGGCTCAAAGGGCGGCGGCGGCGACGACGACAGTCGCGGTCTTGGAAGTTTTCCACGAGACAGACAATTCCTAGACTGGTGTTTCTGGCTCCTTTCCTCTCCAATGCCGCCGAGTTTAACTCCCTCGACGGCAAATAGCCTTCTTAGACACAGTGTTTCTTCGACTTTGTGTGTTAGCCAGTCGAGCTTCCTGACATTCGGCGAGGTTTGTTTTAATTGAACGAAATTCCCTGTTAAACGAGTATGTTTTTCACGCGGTCTGGTTTAATCGCAGCTGGTGCTGGCGGTGCGGTTGGTCTGTTTTTCTTGGGAAAATGAGCTTCGGTCAGCGGGCGCGCGCGCGAGAGAGAGAGAGAGACTAGGCAGCGCCACTTGTCTTCATTAGCGATCCGCGGCGTCGGCGCTGAGACGCACGGCCGATTCCGTTTTCGACATTAATGTCCGAATGGCTCGATTACCCGGGCGTGCATCTCCGCCATAAATCAGGCACAGCTGGCACGTGCGCGCCGCGGTAATCGAGTAATTAACATTCCGAGTCCCGTTTAATTTGTACGTCCTACCCCAACGCTCCCGCCCTTCCTCACTCCTGCCAGCCTGCAAGCAAACTTATCCGGGCGGACCAACGAAACTTTCCCAAAACACACACGAACGCCCACATGCGGGTTAGACACACACACACACGCGCGTCGCCGCTTGATTCTCTACACTCGGCCAGATTTAATTAAAAGTCCATTACAAATTCGTCGCTCTCGCAACAATGAATTCTGAGATCCGTCACTCCCTCCAAATTTACTGCCTCTTTAACAATATTAATTGAACCTCGCTCATCAATTCTCAGCGAAATTCAATTGGACCAACTATCCATCGGCGAACACTGCGACAATCCCAATTTCGGCCAGGGTAAATACAGATTGTAATTCATACACAAAATCGTATAATAAATAAACATGAACATCAAGCACAGTCGCTCGATCGAGCGGCGCGTTTAAATGGAGAGTCCGATGGGAAAAAAAAAAGCGAGAGAGGAGGGGTTCAATTTCCAAGCGAGAGGCTGCAGGCCCATTAAAACAGGACTGCGTGGGCACGAAATGAATCGATACAGGTGATTCGAAGGTAGAAGAGGAGGTGGTGGAAGGGGGAGAGGGCCAATAAAGTGCAGTGTACTCGTGGGGGCCATGGAAGGACGAGCTATTTAAATCATCGGAGCCCATCGATTGCTGCTTACACGCTCCTCTTTTTCGAGCGGTCACGGTAGCACGCTCGCCCTCGCCCTCCGTGATAAAGCTCGTTAATGAGTGGCCTGATAACGAAATTATAAAAGCACTCAGTCCCTCCGCGACTAGTAAGGCGGAGGAGGAAGCAATATATGACTCTGTAGAAATGTGAGTGTCGGTATGAGGCAGGCAGGCTTCTCGCTTTACACACGTTAACTAACCGTTAATTAATATAATAACTGGCTGGCTCGGAGGTTGCTTTCGCCTGGGAAATTAACCCGCCAGCAATTTATCCTGATATTAAACCTTAAGCCTCGCGTACCCCCACTTCGGCCCCCCACCACCCTTCGCTTGCCCATCCTCAATTAGAGAGAGTGAGAAAGGAGTTCTGGAAGCGCCTTGGTAGCGAAGCGAGGTGCCAATGAAGTTCGATTAACCGCCGGTATTACGCGAGCCGAGAAATTACAAGCCAGCTCGGAATCGTAGTCGATCGTCCCCCCCCCAAGTAACCAACGATCGCAGTGCCATCCTCGGTAACTCACCAAATTAGCGAGGCGAAACCCTTGCCACTCCATTTAAGCCACGCGCACACATACTATCGCACATATACAGAGAGTGAGAGACGAAGTACGTTGCTTGTGAGTAGTGTTGGCGTGGGCGAGCGTTAGCACTGATCTTCCTATCGGTCGCTTACTTTGTCCTAGCTATCTTAATGGATTAGACAACAGTTTCGTACCCTCGTTCGACAGGTCAGTAAACAAAGGAGGCTTCTGCCATTCAGTGAGAGCTTCCCGAGCTGATACACTCACTCTCTTGTACTTACAACGAGCCTCTGGATTCGAGTGTCTTTGAGGGTACTTTGCCTCTGGTTGGATGTTTAATGTTTAATACTGGCTGGTAATGAAAATCGATGGGTTTAAGAAATAGATGAAAGATATTTAGTTAAATCTCTTTGGCAATTATGTTTCCACTGGGTTTAGGGATTTCCGCGTTTGTTCCCGTTGTAACGAAGTTGTTTCTCTAATTATGTGGTATTAATAAGACCGCAGTTGCGTATAGAAAATTCATGACGCCTCGTTAGACCACACTAAAGCCGCGATAATGAAGCAGCGCCGCCGGATGAAATTAAAGGGGGTGGAAATTACACGGGGTAGAATTTAAGCGGCTGAATGTCACACGGCATTGAATTAAAGAGCGTTCTACACTCCAAAGAGGATTACACGGCGGGGGCTGTCTTGAAAGCAAATATCTCGCTTTTGATCTTTCCGTCCCTCGAAAGTCTGCAAAGTTCTTTGCAGACGCTCTCTGTCTCTCTCTGGGCACACAGAACTATAGCTCGCCGGGTAGTTTCGGCCGAGGATATCCTGCCAAGTGATACAGCTACTTAGGGAATAGAAAAGACCAATGCGAATGACTGCCACGAATGAAAAAGTTGCCCGAGTATTAAATCATTTACTCGGTGAAACTATCTTGTTAGTTTCAATTAATCCTTTCGCTATAGCGAAAACAAACACAGTAAACACAGAATGTAAACAAAGCGCGGGCAGAGTTAAATACGTAGTCTAATACGTGAAAGAATGAAGATGACAATTTTTCCCTACCACAATAAATGATTAATTAATAATAATTATGAAGGTCGAGCATATTTCGCAGGATACTTCGAAGCGCGCATTAAATATACGGATATATCGGAGGCCGTAATATTTACGATAACACCGTGATTAATATCAGTGAGAGAGGGTAGATGTTCTGATGGAGTGGTCGCGCGGCTGAGGGCGAGCCGGTGCCGTTGGTGAGAGGCGTAATTATAGGATTTAATCAGGAAAGTTGTCGAAGTGGTGCTCTCTGGGCGAGCGAACGGCTGCTCCGTATTCACGCGATCTGCTTGGCAGATGTTTCCATCCCTCTCCGAAGCACTCGCACCCCCAAGAGAACCTTGATACTCTGGCAGTGTCTCGCTTCAGAAGACAAGATCGCAAGCTGCGTCAGAGAGAGAGAGAGGGAAAGGGGAGAATACAAGCGTGAGGAGTGGCGACGAAGGGTGGTCCTTCTAGCCCTGTTTCCGAAACTCTTGGCCCAGCAATCGCGGAAATAATTAACCCTCCTCATTATGCACGCCGCGCGATATCTTCCTGCGAGAGTAGAGTGCCCGCGCTCTCTTCTCTCGCTCGCCTTATCTTTGTCGTTCATTTGCCGTTGGTTCTCTCGCTCGCACTCGCCCTGCCAATCCTCTTAGGATGCATCCTCCTCCTCCAGCTTATATGCACTTCGCAGCAGAGAGTTGCCTCGGTGCCCGAACACCTCGAACTCTCCTTCCTTAGCCTCTAATCGAATCCGCCACAGCCGCCATCTCGACACCGCCGGAAACTTTCCCTCTCTCTCTCCCCCTTGGAGGGGATCTGAGCCTGCTCGGATATATCGACAGCAGCCTCTCTCGCTCTCCTCGGCCGCACTTGCAATCAGTGCTCGTGATGGCCGAGATAACGGGATCGCGAAAGTTACCCCTTTGACCGGGCCGACTTTTGAAAGAAAAGTGGTCCCTTTGAGAGAGCGAGCCTCGGAAATGCCCCGAGATATATATATACATAGAAATTGCCGAGGGTTCAACATCGATTTCTGACACTAGGATAATTTCAATGAATTTATAATAAGGTTGTAATAATTAGAGAAATTTCGTATAGTTTAATGGATCGTTATGATGAAATTGTACTGAATGTGGCCGGTGATAGATGGAGTTCGACTAGAGGTGGAAACGGGCGGGAAGGGTAAAGGGCCGTTAAAAAAGCGAGGTGAGCAAACACGACAGTGTCCATTATTATACGCGTTCCGGTCGTACAGGGGAATCCTCTTACGCCGGTGGAGTCCTCGGTTGCGTGGCTCTGATGCTCGGCATTGTTCGCAAAACGAACGTCAATTTTGCCGGGTTAGAGAGTGGGAACAGCCTGGGAAAAGGGAGGCAGCGAGAGGGAGAGAGAGTGAGAGTGAGAGGAAGCAATAAACCGCATTACGGAAAATACGCTTGCCACGTCGAGGGTTTGCGGCCGGATGCACCTATGAATTCGCACGGTGCGCGTCGATACAGCCGGATCTTTGATTCCGCGATTTTTTCCCCCTCCTCCCCACCACCGCCAACATCCCTCTCCAGCTTCTTTCCCGCTCTCTTTCTATTAAAAGCCCGATAATTTCGCGTGTACCAACGTTCGTTTCGTTGCCCGATCTGTTTCGTGCAGCCGGTTAATTGCGACCAATAAAGCACTCGTTAATCGACTCCGCCTCCGGCGGCTCCGGCTCCTGCATACACACCGGCTCTCGAAAGTGTTCAAACACTGGTAAAGGGAAGTTTTAATCCTCGAAGCACCGAGTGCTCTTCCGAGGGGCGCTCTCGCAGTATCCCAGTTTGTCTTCGGGACACATTGCTGATTAAGTCAGAGTTTACCCTCTGCCTGTTTCGATAATTCTCACTTAGCGCTCTCGGCATTGTGTATCTTTAAAGGGTGGAGCCAGTTTCTAACGAAAGCGGAGCAGTCGACAGCAGGACACAGGAGGGAAAATCGCTTGTTTATTAATAGCTGACTATGCAGTCCGCGCACGGCCTTTTATCCATTCATCGTCGTATAGTTTTTAGAGCTCCGAATTTTTTTGTTCGCCCTCGTGAATCGTGCGGCGATTAAGTTGGTAACGCGTCCAAGGCACAGAGGAGGTATTTTTCAATGATGGAACAAGGTACTATTCTTCTCGCGCGAGGCACCGAGCAATGGAAATAGAACTGTTCAAAGTACCGGAGCGCGAGGATGGTACGTGTGATAACAGAGCGCCTATTAAATCACTAATCAATGAACAGCGGCCAGCAGCGACATACACTTCAATTCTCTGCTGGTTTTTATTAACGTCGAATGGGAATCGCAGTCCCGACCGAGTACGAATAGAATAGACCGGAATAAAAAATGGCATTTTAAAACAAGCGCGCCGCTGCCATTGAATCTGCGGGGCCTATTCGCGAAAAAAGCTTCCTCCTCGCCCAAACCCTCCCCTCACTTTTTTCCTGGTTTCAGTCCAAGGGAAACTGGCTGACCGACATTTTTATCAATTTCGCCGATCCCAGCGAATTTTTCCCAGCCCCACCGCCGCCGCCGCGCCGCGCCGCGCCGCACGCAGAGATCTTGAAATTGCAGGGTGCCGCGCAATATCAGCGTGATATAGTCTGGCGGCGCCCTGCAAAATCCTGGATGCTAATGCACCGAAAGTTCAACGCGCCTTATTACGAACAAGCTCGCCTGGAATAAAGGAAATACCTAAGGAACATACACAGGGAATACGTTCCTTTGGTAAATTGGTAGGGAAATTGTCGGCGACAAAAGCAGCAGTGAAATATCAATTGGATTCACTGATTGAATCCTTCCGAGTTGGAGCGTACGCCGCTCGAATTTCCCGGGGATCGGTTGAAACGCGAAGAATTAATTAAAATCAGGCGAAGTAATAACGCGATTAGCAATAATCCAGATAAGATTCGAAGTGGGTTGGGCTCGCGGACTTTTGCTTGCTCGATCGGACTCTCTCTCTCTCTCCAGATGGAGTTCGACTGAGGGAAGAATGGTGCGGGTTCGCTTAATCGGACTTTTATTTACAATATAACGGGCAAAGTTATCGCCACTCCTTTTAAGCCTCTGATACCCTTTAACTTTCGGCCGGATATCTCGCTATAAGATCGGACTACCGGGTTTTCGTGTATTATCGAGCTTTCTCGGGGATAAATGGCTCTCGAAGGAGCCTTTAAAAAGGATGCCGTCGCCCGCAGCCGGAAATTCCCCGACCCCAAACTTCCCGCCATCTCCCTTCCGCACTGTTTTTGCCTTTCGCTTCTTCATATTTAACTTTCGTATTATACTCATTGCTAGCCTCCGATTAATTATTGAAAATTACTGGAAATCCAATTGCAATATCGCACGACTTACCAACTGTTGTATGTCAAGATGAGAAAAAGGAGGGAAATGCAACTCACCTGCAACAAAAGAGAGGATTTCATTAGTATATGGATAATCCGCACTCAAAGAAAGACGATTTCGTTAAATGATATGCGGCCAGTCGCCAAAGGCCAGATAAAATATACGACAGTTTGGCTTTGAAGAAGATTTTTCGTTGACCCAGTACAGTACAGTTGAAAGTTATGATCCCAGTAGGAAACGGACCAGAGGACACACCGTTACTGCTTTTCCGATCGGCAATCCCCAGGGGGAATAATTTTCCATGTAACTGGGGCGTAAATCGAAATTGTGGACAGAGTAATTAAACTTCTACGAACGAAGGGAATCCGGCGCGTGAGGGATGTTCCATTCCGACAGTATTGGACATTTTCTCTAATTACATGAATTATCATTTTCACGTATTCAAGGACGCGACTAAAGCTGAGGGCGCATTATTGTCGGGCAATTGGAATCCTTGACATTCGGCGAGAAGTCCTTGATTACAGGTCTGACATTTTCTTCACTTGTCAGAGGTTTTGCCTCAGCGAGTTTCCGCCCCTCTTGAAATACGGGATCCTTCGAGGGAGGCTATTTGCGAATCCTTGGAAATAAATGTTCATCCGACAGTATACTATGTGTGTGTGTGCGGGCGCGGTGGCGCGCTTGGTGCGAAAGTGCGGCGTCGAAGCATCATCCCAGTCAGCAAGCCGCAAAGTAAGAGCGACAGCCATACGTTCCGCCCGATAATGCATATCTCGATTCTCCGAGCTGGCGCGCGCCCTCCCTCCCTCTTCTCCCGACAGATATAGATTCGCTTCCTTCCGCGGGGCGAAAAGCCTCGAGCAACCGCGAAATCGAAGCTTCGCGAAGCCCACCAACCTGAACAACCCCAACACCCTGTCTCCGTGTGTGTTTGTGTGTCACAATATTAAGGAGGCAGGTTTAAAAAGTTTCCTATTGATTTCCCAGAGAAATGGAACCGATTGATCACTCAATAAGCATCGAATTCCCCGAGGGTGTTATACTTCGTTCTACAAGCTCTCTCACTCCACATATCTCTCATCCGCAGTGCGGCCCTCTATTTTGCGTGAAAACAATTTTCGACGTGCGATGTGTCCTCTCCGTAGACGCGCGCGTCCGTTCCTGTTGGTACGCGCGCACTTTCGCGAGAACGTTTTCGCCCCCCAGTGACAGCTGGTACGTGTCGGGCGAGGCTGCGAGGTATTCATGCGACCCCGTGGAAAATATCACGGGCGAAAACGCCCGGAAAACTGGCCGCGATGCACTCATGCCGCAATGAAAGCTCGAGAAAAAGGCGGAATCAAAGACAGAGCCAAATAGACAGACATACATTTTAAGCAGTCAGAGCGCACATTTCCCGACTGGAATATGCATGACGCACTTCCTCCGCTTTCGGCGAGCTAAACATTGCAGATAAAAGGAGGACGTCCTTCGAAAGGCAAACTTCTATGTAGGAGCGTCATGCGAGTTGTTCGATCGGATCGAAAGGATAAAAAGGGCTAGGCTGGCTGGGTTGGCAAGCGGAAGTAGAGTATTGGAGCAGTGGCCAGTGAAGGTAAGGGAGTTGGATCTGACGGCATTAAGGATAACGAGTAAAAAGTGGCGGTGGCAATCGCGAAGAAAGGCTAGTCATTTGGAGAAGAGTCAGGAATGCGTCTTCGTGACAGGCCACTCTTTCTCTCGGCGATGTTAGAGAGTCAGCTCGTTTCTACCTTCCGCTTCCCGCCACGGCTAATTTCACACTAAAGCGAGACCGAGAGCCAACCAACCGATGACTTCGCTACAATCGCGGCCGAAAATCAATCATAACTATGTGCTTTTAGCAGTGATCGAAAGACAGTTTTTCAAGGCGGCGAGCAATCGGCTGGAAACATCAGCGATATGCGCTTAACCACGTAAGAACAGCTTAGGCCTTTTCTTACACGGGCAAAAATTACTAATAAACTCTGGCTGACGATGAGCACCCGTGTTGGCCCAATTTCATTTGCCATGGGCTGCCCATATTGGTACGAACTTATCATCCCCGCTGTCGACCATGGTGGGGCCCAATTGGGCAGGGAAAATTATGCCCGCGCAGCACATAAGGCAACCGAATATGTGCCCATAGTGTCGCCGTTGTATTTTCTTATATGGCTAACCCGGCGGAGAAGATGGGTAAAATCTCGCGTGAAGCTGACGTAAGCGACAATGGGAGATCGCGTTTCTCCACAGAGCTGGAAAAGGAGAGCGAGCACGTCACCTATCCGGACAGGCGTGTGGATTGCAGGAATTGTGGCGAGCGCCGAGCTGGCCGAATGGGATAAGAACGCCAGGAAAGATTTGCTGCCGCCGCCGCCGTCGCCGCCGTCGCCGCCGCCGCGCCGGCGGACGTGTTTCATCGAAATCGGATTACGGAACGCTCGACTGGCAATGACTCGCTCGCATCCTCCCATTTCTCTCGGCTACACACTTCTACCCTCTCGGACTATCTATGTCGGTGAGTTCCACATCGGAAGCCAGAGAACACATTCGAGGCATCCCCCTATGAAATAAACAGCCAACCGATTTCCCATCCTGGTGAAAGAGCACATCCGCTCGACGGTCATGCTTCATACATCGAACGCCATCCATTTAAACTTGCTCTCCTTAAATAATGTCATTCAATATACAACAGAAATCCTATTCCAACCTAATGTATGCAAGAATAATAAGAAGGTGAACACGAATGGGCAATAAAGTTATAAAGTTCCAGTCCCAGAAGACGCGTGCGCGTCGACGTGACTATCATTTGGGAGATAAGTCGGCGAAGGTTGTCAGCATGAAAGTCGGAAGGAAAAAAGATGGATGGGAGGGTAAGCGGTGCAAAGTAAAAGGGAGCGCGTCTAATTATTATCGTAGGCGGTGAGGAGGAGAGGACACAAAGGAGGAGGGCGACGTGGAAAAGTGAACATCGGTGGCCTAATAAAAGGAAAAGAATGGAGACTCCCTCTAACCGGACCACCACCTTCTTTCTTCTCCAGGCTTTCCTTTCTCCTCCTCCTCCTCCTCCTCTCTTTCTACTTCCTCCTTTTCTGCCTCCCTTAGAACCGCCGCTCACTCCTATACATCTCACCTCCGGGAATACGTGGCACTTTCGCCAAGAAAGTTTTTATCGGCGTCGCGGCCGCTCCTTTAACTGCGCAGTCACCTTTTACCCGCGGGATACTCCGAACAGTCGTCATTTCTCTCCCCTAACGTCGATTCCCTGCCCCACTCCACTTCCCCTCTATTTTACATACATGTACTTTAACCCTTTTAGTCTTGCCTGTTTAAAATGACTAACAATTATTTTTTTTGTGGATAAAATAAAAGGACAGTGTAAATTTATGTGTTGAAACGTAAGTTAAATAATGTTTTCTCAAAGATAAATATTTCAGGG
This sequence comes from Ectemnius continuus, assembly GCA_910591665.1. NCBI lineage: Eukaryota > Metazoa > Arthropoda > Insecta > Hymenoptera > Crabronidae > Ectemnius > Ectemnius continuus. The sequence goes on from OU342866.1 coordinate 3,183,754, forward strand.
TTGAAGATATTAAAACGTAAGATGAAGGATTTGGAATATTCGTTTTCATGCTTAGATTGGGGTTATTAGGGCCAATCACAAATCAGAGGCCGGTAATAATGAAAGCAAGCTGACACGATAATGAAAACGATCCTACAGTGTTTAATACAGCATTAACCGGACGAGTCTTCCACCTGCAATTCGCTAATGGAACGGTAATGTCGTGTTTACATTAATGAGGCCGCTTCCGGGCAGGAATCCTGGCTCAAAAATCGCATAATGGAGATTGGCGGGCGGAAACGGGGGTGATTGATCGAGTACGAAAATAGGTGGACGAAATGTTGGGCGTGAACGGCGGGGTGGCCGCCGATCGTATCTCCGGCGAAAGTGGCAGTCTGCGCACGGAAATGCGGCCGAAATAGATTATTCCGTTTGCCGTGATTATTTCGGAGCCAGTCATTAGGTGAAATCCGGTGAGAAATTATGGGCGATTATTTCATCTTTATTGAAACAAAGAATTCGAAAGAAATTATTATTTACGAGTGTTCGAATTTTATTACGATTATTTGATATTCATTTGATAGTTGAAATTCAATGGGAAATCTTGATCGGGTTTGTTGGGTAAGGAAGAATTGGAAAGTGAGTATTGTTTACAAGAGGTCTGCATTGAGGAGGGAAGCCAATCTCGGAGAATGGACTAATAGAGGGGAGTGCGCGTCGCGCACGGTAGGGAGCAATGCGGAATTATTTGCTAGCTATGTTTAGTGTACCAGGCGCATCCAATATTGACCTTGCAAATGCGCGGATGCGGATGTAAGCCAACCGGGAGCCAATGTCGGATCGACGCGAGGAATTCCTTCGTATATTGAACAGGTCTATTCAGCGAAAATATGAATATTGCCATTGAACTGGCTGGCTGGCAATGTTATATTGATTCACACTTTCGAAATGTGAAAATCAGATTAAAATACCTGGCCCGAATTGAAATACCAAGAGACTTGTATATCTGAAAACATTAATATCAAAGACATCGAACTCGGAATGGTGACTCGGACGGATTTAATGACGAGCACGAATTTCTCGGAGAGATAGGATCGCATCAACAGGCGCGAGGGACGCCCGTGACAGGCGAGTGCACTCGAAACGAGCTGGTCTCGTTAGCCGGAGAGCAAAGAGCCCGTTCGGACGAGATGGTCGAAAATGGACCTCCATCCCGGGCCGTAAGGTGTTCGCCGTAACGGTTAACGAGGTAGCGCACGAAATCTCGCAAGACGCGTCGCATCGAAGATACGAGGGGGAATTGCTAGACGCTGCTGCGATCTCCTCTCTTCATCTCCGTTCTATCTCAGGGATCTTGGTTCGTTCCTATCAGCGCGGGGCCTCTCTCGCGTGAATTTCCTGCGTTCATCAAGGCTCTGCCGTGTGGCTGAGCGTGTATCGTAGGAGTAACACGCCCTAGGAGAGACGACACAATCAAGCCTCGTCGAGTCCTGCCAGCGATTAAGCGGAAGCCCGCCTCGCCGCGCCGCGCCGGCCCAAAAGAGCGAGGAAGACAGACTCGTAGATTCGTAGAAGGCAAACGAAGAGAGCGGCACCGAGACTGGAAACGAACGCCACCAGGGAAATCATTGCTCCCGCTACCTTTTACGAGACTCCCTCTACTAACCGAAAGAGCGTTCTTGTGATTTCGTCGTGAGTTAGCGCGCCCATTTTACCGCCTCCTAATTTAATACACACGCGAACGCCCCCCGAAATTCCACTGCTCGTCGCAGACCCACAGAATGAACTAGTGATTCGCGACTATGTCCTACACGTTCCTTGGGGAACCCCCGAGGAGAATGCTATATACGCGCTATGCTGTTCGAACAATTTGAATCTAATCAGCCGGGCCATGTTGAACTCGCCGAGAGAAATCACTCGGCGGTGAACGATGGTAATCGAACTATTAAACTTCGACTACCAATTGGTCCGCTGGTCGATTATACTTGATTTCACTCGAGATGAATTCCACGTGAAATACACTTTCGGCGATAATCCAATATTTAATTAGATCCCTCGGAGAGGATTTTGTCATAGAATGATTCTTGGCTGAGACAGAGGGACGCACGCGTTATTAGTCGAGCAAAGCAAAACAGAGGATCTATTGAAGTAGAGTATAATAGCACTTTGTGGCGGGGATTGAGCAGGAATTCTCCGTGCTGACGAAGGATCATCCGGTACGAGTGGGATGCTGCATTCGAATGCGACAAAGGAGAAGATCACCCCGCGAGAAAGCGAGGGAGAGAGAGAGGGAGAGAGAGAGTAGGCAGAAGGTAACGGTAATCCAGCGAGCGAGGTGCACTGCTATCGAAACTGCAGCGCGTGGCATTCGGGTCGATGCACCTCTGGCGCGTATGCATGTATGCATGCACATGCCGACATGTCGCACGCAGCCTGGCAAAGGCGGAAGCAAAGCACTGCCAGAGGAGAAGGATGGAAAACCCAGCTGCTTTGAATAGCTTCGTCAAATAAGTCCGGGGACCGCACGTACCGCTTATATTGGCCGCCTCCCCACTCCTTTTCCATCGGTCTTCGCTCTATCGAAACCCTCGCGCACACACACACACATCCAGGGAGGACCATGTACATAATTCTGAGGCACAATGCAAACTTTTCCAGAGACGCCTTTCCATTTTACTCGGCGCCGCCGGCTAGCAGATACGATCGACTCGCTGTCATCCACTTACACCTCCATCCACTCTCTCTCTCTCTCTCTCTCTGTGTACCTTCCAGATGGAATCTTGGAACTTCCCGATATTTGTGCGAGAGTTAGTTAAGCAAATTATTAGAGCCCCCAATATTTACGTACGCTTGTACACGGCTGGCGAAAACGGACCAATGGAAATGCGGTGGGCTATGCAATCGAAATACTACGAGGGGCGGTAGAATCGACGACGCCATTGGCGTTCCACCGATTTTTCACGTCTGTTAGACAACTGTTGGCCGATCGGGAATGGTGGGAACGCGGAAAAGCGGAAGCCCGCTCCCACTGCCGATTAATCGTTCGAGCGCTCGAATAAATTTGAGATAAATTACACGTCCGGCCATTGTAAATAAAAGCGTGCCAATGCAAACCAGCCGATCGCACGTCGCACCGTTGTGGCAAGCCGGCCTCTTTCCTCTCTGTGTTTTTTTATTCTCGCGCTACTATTTCTCGCGTTCGATTTTCTACGCCAGCTTGGAAAACTCGGACTTTGTTGCAGGAAATGTGGGTGGTGTAACGGTGGGCGAAGTTTAGGTTCTCGGGAATATTGTGTCAGCCCAAGAAGGAAGTGGTACAAGCAATTTGATCGGAATAAACGCTTCCGTCATTAGCGCGCCGCCGTGTGAATAAAGCGATGATCGAGCCGCGGGCGGTAATGTGATTACCATAAATTATAATAATTCATTAGAGACGCGCCCATCCAGCCGATATCAAAGACGCCGCCTGCCCACGCCAACTTTGTGGGCGAACTGCTACTTGACACATGTTCTCCGTAGACTAGTTCTTCAAGACACTTTGAAGAAATCATATTTTTCCCAAGAACAAGAATATAAGAACTTTATTCCTTCATATTTTATAGGTATTCATTTTGCAGGGTACTTGATGATTTTTCTATCATCAGACTCAAATGTATTAATTAAATTCGAGGGAGATTTTTACTCGAATTAAATGTATTTGTAAATCTCTCTTATAGAGTATACATGCCAAGTGAATAGTTGGAAGTGGGAAGGGTCGATGGAGCCGGGTCACTTATGGAAATCATACTAGTAGAATAAGCCGGGCTTACGAGGGGGCCGATCGCGGGAAAAACAGAAAAATAAAAGCCGGAATAGCGACTGGCGATCGAGTGGGTGGTCGAATCAGCCCGAGGGAGAGATGGACGGCGTGTCGGGCCGGCTCCGGAGCGATAAATCTCGCGTGGACCGGCCGCTTTCAGCCTCCCGAAATTGCGGGAGAATGCGTATAATCGAATCGCCGATGTCGCGCGCCTGTCCGTGCCCAGTCAATTAAAATAACAATATGGTCAATGGAGCGTTTTGCATATAAATTAAAAGGACGATCGGTCAATTGCGTCGACACCCGGTTATCCGGACAATCCTGCATTCGTTCTCCTCTGTTCTCGATAGTGATATCGCTGTGGGGATATCTCGATCGAGAGCCTCCCTCGTTTCTAGCGACAATTTCATTGGCATCCACTTCCTCCAACGACCCACTAAATTCACTCCCCGAAAATAAACACCAATGCATACATTCATATAGAAATCATTTTTCTCCTTATTTGCAAATCTTCACTTCGTAGAAAGTTCAATTGATACACAACGGTCAGAATGATAGAAGATCGAAATAATTAACGCGTTCCCATGTAGGAATTGTGTTGTGCCCGCGCAGCAGGCACATTGTATTTTCTTACATGGGTTATTGGTATGCTTGCCGAAGTAACTGAAAGTTGGGTAATTCGCCAGTGGGAGGAAGTGGAAGCTGCGCTATGAATAACGGTGTATTTGAAGGGCGATGCAATCGGCGGATGGGAGAATTTTTAATGGAATAATCGCGATGGGTATAGCGGAGCGGTCTCTAGGCGAGTGGCAGTGCTCGCCGATCGATCTAAGCGCCGCGTGGCCAGCAGCCGGACTGTAATCAAAAGGATTAACGCGCGATCTGCCCTGCTAGCCGGCGGATTATCGAGCAGAGGGAATACATCGGATGCACTCGCGGGTCTACATTGGTATTACGAGAAGGCCCCAACCTGACACGAGCCTCCCCTTAAAATCGAACGGACTCTAGGCGCACTCTTCCAACTCTATTAAACGCTGCGATATTTTACAAAGCTCGATCGAGCATTCAAACGAAATCGGAATATCTGCCCCCCCTCTCTCTCTCTGTGTGTTGGTTGGTACGAGGGAAGAATTGAAGGAGGCTGGATAAATTGTTTTCGCAATCCCCATCGGGAGAGGAGAGCGCGTTCGCGAAGAATTTCGTTGCGCCTCGGAATCGAATGCATTCATTGGCAATCGAGCGAGATGCGCCCCGTGTAAATACATCATAGCCAGCAGACACGAGAGACGCGCGCGCGCGTGTGTGTGTGTGTGTGCGTGTGCAATAGCCGGTAGAATCGATAATGACATTTGCAACGCTCGGCTTTGCCAAGCAAGTCAGCGCCGCCCTCCATATTTCATAGGCGTCGGGGCCGAGTCCCTGAAGGTTCCCACCACCACGCCAAGCTTACTGATAATTAAGCGGATTAATTCGGGTTATCACAACGCCACTGATTTCTCACCGTCCTTTTCCACTCCCATAACAGCTAATACGTATACGCTACGATCAAAAGTCGTTTATTGACCAAACCGGCTTTTAGAGCGGATTGTCGGCCAATCAAGATGAATCACGTACAAGTAACCATTTTCATATTGCGATTACCATGAATATTGCAAAATGCTTGTATGAACTGTTGATGTTAGCTATTTTCAAGAGAGATACCAGTGGGACGAAAGCTCTGAGAGCAACAGTTAGGGAAAGCAGGTTAAAACATGAGGACAGGGTTGGCCATAATGTGGTGGCGCACCATAAGTAGGTCCAAGATGAAGGTGCATTCGAGTTGCACGGAACCGCCGCTATTTTTCAAGCAAGCCTGGCATACATCGTCCAAGAGCTATGGACCAATTCTACGTAGTAAGAAGATAGACTGGCTTCGTGGTGTGCTTTCTAGCAAGCTGTATCCAGCTTCCATTTCCCATCTGCCTTTCCTTGCCCATCACATTGCCCTTTATACAGGCTTTTCCCAAAGAGCACATTGTCTGGGATTTTTGGACTCGTTTTGGCTCATAATTCCCAAAGTTGATGGCTATCACCGTTACAGACCGTTTGAAACACCCTGTATGTTTTCAATTCTACCCGAGAAAGTTTTCATTCAATTCCAAATGTGTAATTTTCATCGCCCTCGCTGGGATATTAAGGGCGTAGGGCGTTTCAACCTCTCAAGAAATCGTGCAAGTTGGATTAGCAATATCGTAACTGTTTCGACTTCCGACTTTCCCATAAATTCCCGTGCACTTTGAAACGTAAGTTTAATCGTTCTTCCGCTCGCCCAGCGACCTAATTATTCACTCGAACTTTGTGTGTGTATGTATGTACGTTTATCCTTGCGCGTAAAGAATATTTGCTCAGTGTTGTTTCCTACCTTTTTCCCCCCTCCCAGCATGCAATTCTTTAGTTTAATATTTATTCATAGGTGAATTTATAGGATGAGAACGGGCGCGCGAGGCAAATGTATTTCTAAGTCCGTGCAGGATTTATGGCGCGACGATGTGATTGCGGGGGAATTAATTGCGACGACGAGATGTGAAATTTATTCGGACGTTCCACGAAACACATGTCGTCGACACTTAATTTGCATCGAGTATTCAACGCGATCTCGAGAAGCTTCGCAATGTAGTTTCATTTATTATTGCTGTTGTGATTCACTAAGAGAGAATGTAGAAGAAAAGATTGTGGGCGAATTGTCCTTTTTTCTTTCTACGTGTGTCGCGCAAAAAATCGTTCCTCCTAAACAGGCAATAAGTGGTTAAAGTGGCCGGCGGAACTTTGGCAACATTCGATTGGGTGGCGGAGCGCGCGCGACACTTTTTCGTTCTCGACTTCCTTCCCTGTGGGGGAATAGGTTGCAAAGTTCCTCGAGGAAAAAAGCCTGGGAAGGAGACGGGGCAGCCTGGAGTGGACTACTTTCGACTGTCCCGAGCGATTCGGAGCCTACCAGAACTATCAGTGGCGAGCACATTCTCCCCAAGTTCAAAGCTCGGAGAACCCTCCAGACGACGACGCTTCAAGGTGTTCAGGAGGATTATCCTTTGGTGGGCTGATTCTTATTATACTTAATCTTCTTTGCAACTTATCCTAAAATATTATCGCACCTCTCGCGCTCTTTCCTTCAAGACAATCAATCTTTGAGAAAGACGCTTTTTCGTACAATAATAAAATATCACAATACTCGGAACAATTATGACGGGCCAGCTGAAGGGACAGAAAAATTCAAACCAAGAGCTGCTCCGGTTAATTCGAGGTAGAAATTCCTTTCGAGTTCGGACGAGGAATGCAAAAGTAACCTTTTAACTGTCCGGCGTAATTAAACCTTCAACTTTCATTGCGGTTTCGACAAAAAGCCCATTACTCCCGGTAATACGCGCGGAACAAAGTTGCCCCCGAGGAAAGAAAAGGTAAAAAGGAGAAAGAACACGCTCCTGGGAGAAGGTCACAACGAAGTTAGTCTTCCAATATTCATTAGCGTTAAAATATTCGAAATAGAAAGTCATTCTCTCTAGGGTTGGAGTGCTCAGAAAATATTGCGGCTTAACAGCTCACCGGGCGAGAATGGAATAAAAAAGCGAATTTTCTATTACTCTACTTTGCGCGCTACCAGCGTGATAATACGAAATAAAGCTAATCATTCAAATCTTTGTGCTGGCATTTGTAATATCTCGTCTGGCGGAGGGACGCGGCGCATTTTAGGAATCACCGGTAGAAATTGCTGGAGTCATAAAGGAAGGAAGGAGTATCGATAAAAAATGAAATTGCGAGTGGCTGCACCGGAGAAAGGGATGCCGAAAATGCACAAAGGATCCAGCCGGCAATTATGTGGAGCGGATGGAACGCTCGCTTGTTAAAGGGTTGCGGGACGAATGGGGACGTCGGGGATGCCGACTAATGGACCATTTGCTACTGCATCCAAGTATTCGATGAATTCATCGTCACCGCTTGCTCGCCCAGATAACACGAGTCCTGCGAATTGGGTCACCCCGGCAATCCCTGGCCGAAGATTACAAGCCGCAAGAACACTACCGAGTGGTTGAATCATACAGGTACACATATTCCCTACAAAATGCCTATTCACCAATGAACTCTCGCCATATTTCCCCCATTTTTTGCACGGCCAAAAAAAAAACACCAGGAAAGTCCCACAAAAATACGAGGTTATATATTACAACAATGCTAAAAATATTGAAGCATCGGATTATTTTCCAGAGGACTTTTCTTTCGGAATTACACATCCAACGTTCCGTTGGGAAATTTCTAATTTTGCATTTCGGTAAGAAATTCGGCATGGCAAAGTACTTGTATATTCAGGAGTGTGCTGGTTGAAGGACTGGGCGCTGAATAAAATGAGCTGGTACGAGTTAGCAGTTCCACTCGGGTGGAGGTTCTCTCCGCGGCGTAAATACCGGTACTGTCGAGGAGTTTTGCTGCTCTCGGTGGTGTATGGGGCCAGGGTCACTGTGCCAGGAGGAGCCCTGCTGCTCCGTGAGGAAGATCCACCTTGGTCACCTCGAAGAGAAGGAGTGCGAGCGCTGCTGCTTTGGCCGTCGGCCAACCACCTCCGAGCTAAAGGCTCTCTAATGGAGGGCAGTGGCCAACAGCATTCTTTTCCCTTTTGCTCTTCGCCTCTTCTTCTTCCTCGGCCGGCTGTCCCTTTAACACACCATTCTTCCATCGCTTTTCACTCGCCTCTTCTCCCCGACCACCGCCACTTTACGACCACCTGATCACTCCGGCAAGTACTCCCGATCGGCCACTCTCTCCCTCTTCCTGATTAATGGTCCACCGACGTCCTTCATTAGCGGCACCGCTGGGAGAATGAGATTACAGATGTTGCCAGCTCTTTATAAGCTGTTTCTCTTCCTCGAGCTCCCTCTTAGACTGCTACTTTTTCCCTCTTTCCAGCTGTCTGCGACCGTCTCCCTCCTCTTTTTTATCGGAACATCCATCTTTCAGAGTTCGCACGTCCTTTGCATATATCGTTGTCGTATTCCAAACAGTGTTGTGTATTACGTGCGAACTTGTACTTTGGTTTCCTCGAGAAGCAGAAGCAGTTGGAAATTGGTGGTGGTGGGGCGTGGCTAAGTGAAGACATTTTAGCGAGCTCGATTCGCAAGACCTCCCGAAAGAAATATACGTACGCGCGGCAGGCGAGAATCGCGCCGCGCCGCGCCGCGCCGTAACCGTAAATTCGCTAGCACCTCCTAAAAGAATCGGCGCCCGCACACGCCACCCTCTTAACACTTCGAATCGGAGCGTACGCTCCTTTCGCCGCAAACGCACCAATAGCACAGACTCACGCAGTCCGAAATAAACACTCCCGATGCAGAACCTTTAAGTAATGTTCTGATATACGATAAATCAAAATGCAGCCACGCGAGAAAAAATGGGACTTAATTTGCGAAGACCATAAAGTCATAACCAGTTGTTGTAAATGTTGAAAGGAGGATCTGTATTAATTTTATCGCCTAGTTGATGTTCCAGCTGAGCATTAACGAAGCCGAAACTGGCGTTATGATGGTTATGATGGCCATGATAATGAACGATGTGTTAAAGCTGGGTTTTGTAATAATTTCACTTCGCTCAGATTACGGAGTTCCGCTGTACATGCCAGCAGTTAATAGAATGCTCGAATCCAGTTGGCTACATTCAGGGCCGGCGCAAGGCAGGTTCAGCGCGTTCGCCAGAACCCGGCCCCGCGCTTTGAGAGGCCCCGCGGTCTACGAAAATGACCCAATAAAAAAACACCGATTTTGATTAACTTTTCACAGAATGATGATACCATTACCAGATGCAAGACATTTTGTTAGTAACGATGATTCAGTTTAAAGGAGTGACAAAAATCATGAAAGTTCAGTGTAACTCCATAAATTTATTTTTTCATTGAATTTTATTTCCCCTTGAAAGTGAATTATAGATGCAGAAAAATATTACTTGGATTTGTTTAAAAAACTGCTTCAAAAAATAGAGATAAGACGTTCTTGTACGAACTTGCATTGGAACTGGACATAGCAACGCCTAACATTTATTAGTGATTGTGTGTCAGTTGCCGACTTGCTAGTTGCGGTTCATATGTTTTAAACAAAAACGCATCAGGCGTAGACATTGCTACGGTCTTCGATGCTGAGCGTTAGTCAATCTCTCGACGCGTGGCAAGGAGTGTGATCGTTACGTTTCGCTAAATTTAAGACGACGAATATTTGTTGAAGTTATAGTGTGGTATAAACCGTGACACATACATTTTCAAAAGGTTTTATTTCTGGTAAGTATTTTTTTCAGATATTTCCCCGCTTTTAAGTTAAAATCAATCCTAACTGAAATCGCGTCGCAGGAAAAACGTATAGCAGTCATACAAATGAAATCCAATACATATAACTATTTGAGAATTTCAATTCAACTATATACAAACTAATGAAATATGTAGTTTATCCTATCTTGCAATAAATGTTTTTTGGCACGTGATTTCATTCATTTTTGTAACAGATAAAGTTTGATACGGAGAAATATGTTTTTTTAAGAACCACTATGGCTAGCAGAGATAGAGATCGTGGTCGGAAATACTTAAGTGGGGCTGAAAAACTGAAACGAAAGAAGCAGCGAGATGATTGTATTAAACAGCAAAGAAACAATATTTTGAAATATGTAACTGAAACTACTACAAGTGATTCAGGACAGCCAATCGAAAGTGAGGAACATAGGGCAATGAATCAGATCTCTTTGGAAGAGGAAAACCAAGAGTTGAATACACCTATGAAGGAAAATGAAGAAGACAACAACAAAACTAATTTGGGCGAAAATGAAAACAATAAAAAAACGAGCGATTGTGAAACTTATCAAGCACAAGATATTGAAAATATGGAAATTGAAGCACAAAAAGAAGAAAACAGAAATTTCGACATTGAAGATCCTAGCACGTGGCCAATTGACAGAGCACAACAAACAGTAAATTTAATAGTTCAGCATGGTCCTGTACAAATTACCCAATTTAACTTCCCGAAGAACGAAAATAACAGGAGTTTTTCTGCAACATATTTTACAAGAATACTGACGAATGGACAAAGGACAAGACGAAGATGGCTAATTTATTCGAAATCTAAAGATAAGGTTTACTGTTTCGCTTGTAAATTATTTTCCGTTACTGATATTTCATTGGGGGCAGACGGATTTTGCGATTGGTCTCATTTAACACAGCGAATTAAAATGCACGAACGATCTGCGGTACATTTACGAGCTATAAACAAGTGGCTTCAAACTGAGCAAAATTTTCGCACTGGCAATCTACTTGATAAAGAGTTCGAAAAATTGTTAAGACTTGAAACGGCACGATACGAACAAGTTTTCCAAAGAATAATTGCTGTTATTTTATATTTGGCGCAACATAATTTAGCTTTCCGAGGAAGTTCCGATACTTTGTACACACCACACAATGGTAATTTTTTGGGTTTAATAGAATTAATTGCAAAATTTGATTCTGTTCTAAATGATCATTTAAACAGAGCAGCCATAAAAGGGCATCATTATTTATCGCATTCAATTCAAAACGAATTAATAAGTGCAATGGCAAATAAAGTACAAAAAGTAATCACCGATGCAATAAGGAGAGCAAAATATTATTCCATTTTATTGGATTGTACACCAGATGTGAGCCATCAAGAACAATTATCGGTTGTTCTTCGCTATGTCAACATAACAGATGAGGAGGTTGAAATCAAGGAACATTTTATCAAGTTTGAAATAGTTCACAATACAACAGGAAAAGGGCTATCTGAAACTATCACGCTCATTCTGAATCAGTTGGGAATAAAAATATCCGACTGTCGCGGACAAGGATATGATAACGGTGCCAATATGAGGGGAATATATCAAGGAGTACAAGCAAATATATTACGTGTAAATTCCAAAGCGTTTTACGTACCATGCGGTAGTCACAACTTAAATTTGTTATTGGGAGATATAGCAAAATCATCAACCCAGGCACTACATTTTTTTGGTGTTTTACAAAAGATTTACACAATATTTGCAGCATCGACGTCGCGTTGGGATGTTCTAAAAAAACATATCGAAAAAATGACACCTAAACCACTGTCAGAAACTAGGTGGGAATGCCGTTTTGATAGTGTAAAGGCTATTCGATTTCAAGTTCGTCAATTTCGAAACGCCTTGATGGAAATTGGTAACAACGCATCTGACAATAAAGTGAAAACTGAGATTGTGTCTATAGTGCGCAAGATAAATGAATTTGAATTTATTATTAGTCTTATTATTTGGTACGAAATATTATCAAAAATTAACATCGTCAGCAAAGTATTGCAAAATCAAAAGATGCAAATCGATTTGGCCACAAAGCATCTGAAAAGTCTTAATCTATTCTTTGCGGAATACAGAAATGAAGGATTTAGCAAAGCTATGATCGCAGCGATTGAAGTTGCAAAGGAATTGGACATAACACCAGATTTCAAATCCTCATACCGGAGTAAAAAACGGAAATTATTCGATTATGAAGGACAGGATGAGTCATCGACGATCAGCGATAAGGAATACTTCCGTGTACATTATTTTTTAAAAATAATAGATACTGCGTTAGTATCCTTTAAAAGTAGATTCGAATTATATGGAAATCACCAAAATATTTTTGGTTTTCTATACATGAATGAGATTAAAGATTTAGATGATGAATATTTATTAAAGTGTTGTCAAGATCTTCACTTACATTTGGAAGGAGATTTCGACGGAACTGAAATATTTGAAGAAATTAAAATGTTCCGGTCAATAACGCAAACCAATTATTCGGCTTTAGATTCGATGAATTATATTGTAAAGAACAATCTCTCGGAAGCATATCCAAATTTATTAATCGCATTACAAATTATGTTAACGACGCCAGTAACCGTGGCTTCAGCAGAACGTAGTTTCTCGCGGTTGAAACTAATAAAAAATTATTTGCGATCATCGATAAGCCAAGAGAGATTTTCATCTCTGGCTATTCTGTCAATAGAAAGTGAAGTAGCAAATTCAATCAATTTTGATGATGTCATCAAAGATTTGGCGTCGAAAAAAGCGAGAAAAATTATTTAATATTATTATCGGAGTGTATTATTCTTTAATATTTATCTTATAAAAAATATATAATATCTAACAGCATTTGTAAATAAATATTCCTCGTTGTAAAATTTAAGTGCAGAATTTGATTGTGTGTTCAGGCCTCGCAAAATTTTTGAACACGGCCCCGCAAAAGGTCACGCCGGCCCTGGCTACATTACAGCCGTTCATTATCGCAATGGAACTCGTAATGGATTCCATAGGAATTGAGTTGGGACTTTGGTCCTATAAAGAGGTGGCGCTTCCGCCCGCCTAATCTATTGAATAATCGAGCTCCTCGAGAGTTAAACTTACTAGAACATTGTTCACAAGTTCGAGGCGGTTCTTAGATCAGTGAGTGCCGAAGTGGCCATTCCAGTTCTCTTCTGATATTGCATTTGTACTCTCGAGTTGTGCGCTTATTAACGACGTGATTCCAAGTAATAGTGGATTAAACATTTTGCGGTGGGAAGATCATTTCCAAGGCTACGCGATATTGCCAATATCTTCTTGGTCCATTCGAGGAATTAGGAATCGAAGATTCGATTTAACAAACACTGGCTAGAATCAACGTGGAAGATCGTCTCCCCGGAGAGATGAGGATGCTGCCACGCGCTGTATACAAATAGGCTTTTAATTCAATTTCGTGGAGTTTCATGGGCGTCGCGTGCGAGATGATATTCAAAACGGGAGCGGCGATCCTTATCAAGTTGGTGGACTGGGAGGTGAAGGGAGGGAGGGATGCTGGAGCATCGAGTGCACGGTGTATATTTAGCCCGGTTGCAGCTCTTGCCGGGCGATGTTTCGCCGCCATTTATCTCCTGTCGAGGAGCGTATGTACATATGTGTGCTGGTGGTGCGCGTCCTTGAAGTCGGAGGCTGCTCCGCTCTGCTCTGCTCTCGGCGTGTCTTACCTGGCCGCCTGCACCAACGCTCCGCAGGCTGGCTGGCTGGCTCGCTGGCTAGCCGGGTAATTTGCCAAGAGGATCGATAACCGATAATTTACACGCCGCTTACACATCCTCCGAGGACGACTCCATCGTGCCAGCCAGTGAATGGCCAGTTGTTAGCCGCTTACTCCGCACCGGAGTACGCCGAGCATCATCTCTGCTGCCTTCACCAAGACACTTAATCGAAGGGACCACTCTTCGTACAAAGTAAACTTTCTTCGAGCGATAAAACTCGCTCCAACCAAATGTGCTTGAATACACTAACTGTTCCAATATGCCCATTTCCCAACACCTCGAATAAAAGGCAACGAGAATGGAACACAAGGGAAATAATACAATGGTAGATAGTTATGAAGGAAGTTACAATGATCCACCGAAGTAAATTACAGTGCCGTCGGTGATTTAGACCGAGCAAAATGAATTACACTCCTCTGGATTCGGGTGAATTCAGTACTGGCTGGGCTCTCGCTTTCGCAATCTCAAGATCCTTCGACACGGAAGGAGGGAAGAATGGGCAATATTGAAAGGACGGGAGCGGCCAACAAAGGGCCGAGATAATTACGAGATAATTCACTGATCTTATAATTAAGGGGCATCAGGAGGGAAAGTCGGGAGTTCGTTATGGAAAAATCGCAGGGGGAAAAGCTCCGCCTCGTTCCAAGTTGTACTTGGAGTCATACTAAAGGACGAAAGGGTAACGCCAACAGAAAACAATGCTAGCTCTAGTTGGCAGAAGAAAGGAGAGAAAGAAATAGAGCAGGGCTTTGTCAGCGGAAGGGAGGAAGCGATAAAAGGGAAGCAAACAAAGCTAGGAAAGAAACAGAACAGTGCTCATAGCGAAGCATGGAGAGAGACTAGAACGAGCAGGGGTCAGCCTGTTAATTACCGGCCTTATAACCAGTCGTCGGCGGTACTTCCAGCACACGGGAACAAAGGCAAAGAGGAGAAGTTGTCGAGGGGGAGCGGGGAGGCTAACAGGGAGGTCCGAAGAACTCTCTCTCGGCGGGAGGAAGCTGGGCGAAGTGGGAAGCGGAGAGATCCGGAAGGCGAGAAGGTTACGGATGGACTTGGAGCCCCGGGAGAGCTAGTTGAAGCAACGAGAAGGAGTAGGAGGAGGAGGAGGAGGAGGAGGAGGCGGCGGCAGCAGAAGGCCGAGAAGGACATCGAGGATGGTAGCGACGTCCCGTTAATCTCGTCCTAACAAGGGTTTAACTCGGTCTCACGGATCAAGCAGGAACACTCAAAACGCCATGGCTCCCGGCGAGGCCAGAGGGACACACACCGATATGCACACCAGCCGAGGCTCCGCTCGAACAACTCGAAAGCGAGCTGGGAACATATCGCGTATCACGTATCGCATATCGTGGCCGGGCCGTAACGCGCGCTACTACACCCCTACGGGGGTGTCAAGCGAGCACCTATGTAGATTAGGCCCCGCTCCATGTGTACATGTACGTGCTTGCCGAGCAGGTGAGCGCGCTCTTTGATGTTCCAGGAGGGTGTTAAAGCGATATCTATTAAGGAGCGCCCTCTCGTCATCTCGCCCTCATATACTCCCCGCCTCCTAGTCATCGCCGTCCAAGTCAATTGCCGCCAGCTACTTGAGAGATGTCATTAAGGGCTCGACCAGCCGTAGCCAATATCCGAGATCCCCGAGCGCCACTCATACATCGCTCCTCCCTGCTAACCTACCATCGCACCTCTCGCCAAATCGACCTCGCACTCCCATTTCTCACTTATTGCTCACTGAGTCCTCTGTCTTTCCCGACAACCTTCCAATAATTCCACGAGGTCATTGTCACACAGACATTCTCCTGAATTAGTCTTTTGTCTGTTGAGGATCATTCTGGTATATTGATTTATGTAGATTCTATAGTATTCATCAATAGATTGTTTCATAGACAATTACTAAGAAGTCGTTGATTAATAGGTATTGTTTGATGCTTTGTATTACAGGGATTATTAGAATACTTTCACTTCTATGTATTCTGAATATATACTACAATAGATCATTGTAGTATTTACTATTGGATTACTATATGCGACATGTAACTCTGTTATCCAGTGTTTTTACTGAACGTAGAGCATTATTAAGTTAGAAAGCACTGGAAGTGCTTCCTTATTTCCAAGAAACTGAGGTATATGTTGACTATGCAAAGCCAACTAAGTTGGGACTTTGAGTGGCAAGGGTTAATGCGACTAGAAGGTTAGAGATTCCACAAAACTTTAAGAATACAGTTCCAGTTACATCAGACATCACATGCGGATACTTCAAACGCATGTGTGTATGTTCGTTCATGGCAGTGTCACATAAATAAAGGAAACTGCAGTTGGGCGTTGCATGCATGCAAGTGAAATGTGATATTTACCCAAGTGTACGTTGTTCTGAGTAGTGCGGAGTGTGTTAGTCCTTAAAGATTATGAGATGTCTATTTCATCTGCTGCGCAGAAAGGCTACTAAATAACTTGTCCCTGTAATATAACATTTATTATGAGGACTGTAAACTTGCATGAATGTCTGGGAGGCAAACGTAAACAGCATAAATCATAGCTTACACACAGGGAAATCATCATTCAGGTATGAAAGCGAAGCAGAGGGATTATTAGTGCCAATTACGGGGATTATTAGGCAAACTCTGCTCTTTGCAAGACTCTTTCACAAGTTGCTTGTGCTTCTTGTGCACATTGGAATTTCGATCCAACTGACACTCGCGCACCAAACCTTTGCCGGCCGAAATTCTTATCACCAACTGTTCCGAGTATAATTTGTTGCACTTTCCCGCACTTTCACGATAAGTACCCGCACTTTTTCCACGAAAATTCGCGACGTTTAGAAAACCGCGATTACCCGACGCGCGACGCGGTGACAATCCCGCCAAAACTATCGGCCGCCTGGCGGCGCAAAGATCGCAATCGTTGCCAACATTACCGACACGATTGCGCAATGCACCAAAGATAATATCGATATCGATCATTAATTAATAATAGTAATAAGCAAAAAACAGTTATTAAATATTATTCAACATGTTCCACAGAATATTCAGGCAACTTTTCCTTTCAGTTTAAAAAGTATCTATTGCTAAAATCTGAGTAACAAGTTTAGATAATTTTGCAATCGATACACTGCAATCTTCAATTGTTGATACGTTCAGGTTGAATATCAATGGCATCCAAGATGGCTGCGGTGTCACCAGAAGTGTTGTGCGTCGTTTTCGCGGCAGTGTATTTTTTATCGGGTTTCGTGGGTTTAAAAGGTATATCGGTGGTTAATTCAATGGTGAAAGAGTCTGCTTGAGTGCTCGGAGTGTGTGCAGTGCTATTCACGGGAGATTGGGGCTTCTTGCATGGAAAGACAGCTTGGCACTGAGTGGGTGTTGCTGTTGCATGCTGTGAGTGCTTGTCCCAGCATATCGCATGCTATTTTGACTTTAATAAATGATTGTACATCCCCCTGATTAATGGTCCGCTCATATTACGTGCAAAATGCGTCGAATAAAATCGAATTCGTTGCTGGCGAGCTTGCCTCGCACCGCAATGAAAGAGGCAAAGTTTTCTATTCACGGTGGAAAATGTTTATTGGCGGGAACAAAGTTTCACCTCGGTGAAATGGAAGCTCGAGTGGGAATAAGTTCATTTAACTTGGCAGGTAGTAACAATCCGCAGTAGACATTAAGTAACAACGTTAGCAACGCGTACTCGCACGATTATCATTCGCGAGAGGGAACATTCGAGTCCTTTTTCTCTGGGCTTTCCACGCAAAGTTTGCTGTGTGCGGGGGCTAACAGTGTACAGTGAGAGGAGCAAACAACGCTCCGGGCGAATGTCGGCGAGTTTCATGGAAAAATTGTTGGGCCAATCGACGAAAAAGGCAAATTAGTATCGATTGGGGGAAGTAGAGCGGCGGCGGCGGGCGGACGGACGGTTCGTCCAGTTTACTGAGGGTGACGGGAATGGCAAGCTCATGTTTTTTCGAGAGTGCACGGCGGGCCAGCAGTGCGCCAGAACAATTCGCGTTCGGTGGTAGGAGAGTTGTTCATACGCGCGATTCCGCCCAAGAATTTCTCTCGCCGGCGCGTTCCAGCGTGGACGTTGCGCGCATAATATTTACGAACGTGTCCCTGCACGCTGGCCGCTCTGTGGTTTGCTACCCCCATTATTTCCGTGGCGGCGCCCGCTCGCCCGGAACTCCCAAGCCCGCACAGCCCACACACACACACACAGACACACAGTGAGCGAGGTGTGCACGCGCGCCACTGAATCCCCGAGACATTTTGCATGGGAATTTTCCGGGAAATGAGCTTTCAGCGTTTAGCACTTGCGGCCAACGAAATTATCTGTAGTTCTGCCGAGCAGCCGCACTCCGAAACTTGCCAAACTCTCTCCTCTTCGGGGACTCGGCGACGCTAGGATTACAGGAATTTTACCGGATTTTTTGACATTTCTCTCCCAACTCGACTATCCTCCACCTCTCCTTACCAGGCGCAAATTAAATATCCAATTCCGCCCTGTAAATGTCACTGCGCCCTTTTTTTTCTCTCTCTCTCTCTTTTCGCCGATTACGAATTCATTACGACTCCTTTTCATTTCTCGCACGCTCAGGATTATTTAACCGCGTGCGCGCGTATTTCCCAAGGTTTCATCGCGTGTCCCTAAATCATGTGGCGCGTAACGACCATCCGGATACTCTAATCATTATAGCCCAGTTTTCCTAGGTTGTATGCACTCGGCGAGGCATCCGACGGGGAATGAATGCACTTGCCATAATAACGGCGGGTTCTTTCAATGGGGTGGAAAAAGCGGGAGTTCATTTCCCAAGGAGGCTGAATGAAAAGCGATCCCTTAGGGAAGAAGGCGGGTGGGAGGGAGGGCCAATTGCCGGATCAATTCTCTAAGTTGGTCGGGTGTACTTCCTGCGTCCGCTTTAATGTGGTTTTAACGCGCTGGAGACTGTTGTTGTTCGGTTACAGAGGCCGATAAAAGCGGTTGCTATAGGCGCTTCCCCTCTTCCTCCCTGTCCACTATTAAAGTAAATATCCGCAATACCCGCTTCACCCACCCCCACCCCACCCCCCGCCATTCCTCCCTCTCGCCGTTCGAGGGAGGTGGCTCTGAACGTTGAACTAAAAGCGACGCAGCAGCAGCCAGTAATGGCTCGCCTCCGGGGCGCAAGTATGAATGTGGCAGCTTTCACGTCATTATTTACCAGCCGCCCTGGTAACTCGTACTCATTTTTATCGGGCAACCCCTTCGCCGGACCTCATCAGCCACCATAAATCCAGCCAGCTTTCGACATTTTATCTCTCTTCCCCTCCTCCCTTTAACTGGTGTGCCGACGAATATTTTCGAATCGCGTAATGTACACGCGTACGCCGATGCGAAAGTGCGTGCGCGCCCGTCAGTGGGAATTCTCCACGGGGGGGAAGATAAACATATCGGAATTATCCATGAGAGGGAGTTTTTTCATTCGCGCTGTTTGAACTTCTTTGTCCATTGGAGCCCTTAATAAATAACGGGCGGGGGGGGAAAAAAAACATTGCAACTTGCCCGTCAGTTTCCCTTTGCCAATCTTTTTCGCCTCGGCCGTCAACGGCTTCGCTACAATTCAAGAGGATTCAGTGGCGGCGGCGGCGGCGGCCGTCGGTGGATATTTCTTCGGCGCATTTTTCTCCGCGAAGTACACATAATACATAGAGCGGGACGGGCGAGAGTGCGAGGTGGGTATAAACATAACTGAGGATTGGCGAAAAGAGAGAAGAGCGCGAGGGGTGGCGCGAGGCGCCGGGGAGAAAGAAACGCTGTCGGCGAGCGTTTATCTCAGAGCTGCGGCAACCAACAGAGATGGAAAGAGACAGGGGAGAAAGAGAGAGAGAGAGAAACTGATCGTGGAAGACGGGCGCGCGCACTCGCCTTATTATTCACGGTTAAGTCCCAAGCGAGCAAGCCGGCTTCCCCGCCCGATAAGATGCGATAAGATCTTCCGGTCGTCTTGAAAATCCGCTTGGTTATTTTTACTGCCAGCTTTTGCATTTCCAGTATGCGCCCGAGAAAATTTTATCCACCAACCTTTCATCGGATTCTGATTTAATTAGAACACGAATTATTGAGAGTAAATTCTTGTAATTTGAAGAGTCGAAGAAAGAGTGTGTGTATTTGGTTTTGAGTGGATTGCATTTTCGTTGAACGAGGCACGCTTTTATAGAGCTGATCAGCAGATTTTAGATAGCACGGCGTTAGATATCTATCGGAACAGTGCACCAGCAATCTCTCGGACGTACGCAGTCTAGTTTGATATTAAAGTGGACACACACACACACAGACCGAGTGGCATGACGACAACGTCCCTCAGCTTCTTCTTTCATATACTGGGATCGTGGCCACCTTCGGCCGTTCGGCCCCATTCATTTTTGCGCCGGGCGCACATTCAGAAAGTCCATTCAGCGAGGGCGATCACGTTCACTCACGATAATGAGTGACCCTCGGTGAACGCTGACGAGGCGCTCGAGTAACTCGGCCGAAGCCGAAATCGGTCAGTGCTTTTTGACCCGATCACTTCCGGCATCCAGTTCAATCAGGCTGATAAGAGTCCCCGTAAAACTTTTCCTCCCTCCCGGCTGGCGAACTCTGCTTGGGGGATTTCGGTGATTTATTCCTGGGCAAATGAGTGGAATCAGCTTTAATAATGACAATTAGTCCCGGAAGAATGGTGGGACGGCGTGACAATAACGAGACAGCGTCGAGAATAGTTTGAAATCCGGCGGGGAGATTTATTACTGACGGTGGCTTGACGCTCCGCCGCCGGAAGGGGCATGCCTGGCCAAACACTGACTGCTACTACTGCCGCGCCGCGCCGGACCACCGGCTAATCGCCCGCAGGCCCGCGCATCCTGTACCGTGCTGCTGCAACGCGTAATCGATAATGAGACATTCAACGATAATTGATAACTGGACGCTAGCGATAAGCCGATAGGAAAGCAGTCTGTGCATGTGTGCGTGTCTGATCCTCTCTCTTCCTGGATAATACGAATTAAAGCCTGAATAAAAGTCAGACGGATGTTCATTATTTTCATAGAGCCAAATCTATCGATGCTCTTTATTTACCATTATTTTTAAGTACAGAAATATTATAGTTTAGTTTATTATTATAGACTAAATTCAACATGAATCATTTATTCGCGACGCTGTAAAAGTTCGGCACAGTCAGCTGAAGAGGACATGACTCGGCCTGAATTTTTTAGAAGTCATGAATCGACTATTCGACACTCGCGTCGTGCTCTTCGCGCTTCACCACCGAGTTTAGGACTCCAACGCGAAACTACTCGCTCGACGCAAGTGAAGTTGTACCGTTCGGAGGACGTCGACGTCGCGGTCGCTCGGAATTGAAAGTCTGGTTCGTCAGGGTGACAACACACCTCGATAAAACGTGACACTCGAGGCTCGTGTCTGGGAAAAATCAAGCGGCGAATTCAATTAATTCGGTAGACGACGCGGCGCGCCGTCGCCGTCGAAGCAACGAGACAGTACTTGTCGGTAAAGTGCTACTACACCCGAGGGACGCTTTCATACACTTGGAAATTGAAGTCGACGCTCGCAGTATTTTTCCAGACGCCGGTCAAGAAATGTGGCCCCGTTTAACACGTCTTTTGATAGTGGAATTTCGAGATTAATCAAGAAAAGTTGGCGTTTATTGTAAATGAATATTTAATGCGGAGAACAATTTAGGAAAGAAAGTTGGTGGCATACTAGAGCCAATGATTAAACGTGCTTTGATCCTCGCATGTGCTTCCGCAATGTGGCCGACCACTGGATGATCATCCTGACAGGGCCGCTCGTCGATCGCCTGCCTATCTGTTGACACCATTCTGTCGAACAATTCGAGCGATTGGTCCATAGCGAATGCTGAAAATTCGGGCGTGGCTTGCCACAGGAATTAAAGCCTTTCAGTGCTTGGCGCGCACACCGGCCATTATCGACGTGTCGCCGGCATTCAGGAATCGCGCAATTGGAAAGGCTAAAAATGCTTAAAAAAAGCCGGGCAATATTAATCCGTTGGATGGCAAAGGACTCCGTCATGCGACAAAGCCCCAAATGGAGTATTTTCAGAGGCTTTGACCGGACGAGTACTGTTGCCGCGATTGACCCAAGGTGATTTCCGGGTTCGAAATGGTGGTTGCATGCATATTGCGCGTTACATGCACGTAATACGATCCAGGCCAGGAGAGTCGCCCGATTGCGCTTCAGTTTATCGGCGGGGATCCGCGGATTCGAGTGAAATCTAAGCCGATTCACGGAAACTGGATATGCCAGCCCGCTAAACGATTCCGTCGCCAATGCGTCGATCACCACTATCAGACGCCTGGATCGAATTAATGGATCACTGTCACCAAAGATCCCACGAATACCATTGCTTGAGAAAATCTATCCTTTGTTATATCCACGAAATTTTTAATCGACAATCTTTGGACCAGCGCTAATATTAATTTAATCAATCGATAAAGTGTATTTGGTAGTGCGGATGTTGCGCGAGTCTCGACCGATTAAGTTTTCCTTGGTTGGAAGATCAAGTTTCCTCGGCGGTGACTTGAACTTTGATAAATCGTTCCACAGCCAGTTTGTTTAAGACTGCCGGCCGTTAAATAACTTCGTTTCGCGATTCCCTGTCAATCTCGGGACATAATGGCAGGGTAAAGTTGGGCCGGGTCGGGCCGAACATTCGATTACAATCGATAAGGGGGCGCCGAGCCTCGAGAAAGGCTTCACTTTCGAGGCGCTCCACAAGTTATCACGAATTCTTTCCAAGCTTTCCAACTGGCTGGAAGGAGGGAGCGCCTATTGAAAGTCGGGAATACTGCCGCCAAGCGATTGTTAAGACTTGCTTGAAAGCTTTTCTCTACGATAAGAAGACATTTCTTAAGTATAATCTCATCCAAGTATCGAAGCACTCAATTATTGATTAAAAATCTTCTTCGCCCGCATGGAAATCCTTGCTCAATATCTGTTTATTACAAGGAAGCCAGTGATAACGGAGTCAATGAATTATGTGCCGGGAAACAGTATCTAAGTCGTAAAGGAACGGCGCGGCGGCCCTTGAACGCGACTCTCAGCCGAAGCGCGTGACACTCCGCCTAATAAATACTGAAGTTTATTATTTGTTGCGTTATTTATCGGCTACTCGTTACCTAGCAAGAATCCCCTCGTAAACCGATATCAATGCCCAGTTTTATGTGAGGCTCCGATCGCCTTCCACGGTAATAATCGCCGGGAGCATTAATTCCCAAAGTATTCCGCGTGTTGTTTCCGCGTAAGAGAGGTGGTGATCGGCTGTCAACGGGAAGTTTATGGGATCGAACGATGATATTCCAGGAGACTTTTACGTGCCGCGAAGATTTAGGCTTGGTCGATCCGGCGTTAAAATGTTTTCACTTTCGGCGAGACTAGTGGCGATGTATATCGGACTGGGTGAGTAATGGCGATCGGAGAAAGCCACATAAATATCCCCTCCAGCTTGGTAACTGGTCGCCGAGGGCAATAAAAATATTTCGCTTTACGGGCGTCGAGGGTTTTTCGGCGGCGAAACGCTTCGCGCACGAGTGCACGGGGAAGCGCGGCGCGCTCTGTTGAGAATAAAAACGGCTCTCCCGCACGAGAGAAGCACTCGCCTTCTCTCTCTCGGTAGCAAGAGAAAAAGAAAGAGAGAAAGAGAGTGGTGTGGCAAGGGCTTCCCTTTATCGTCACCTCTTTACGAGCTGCCCTTTGTCTTCCCTCGTTAAATTGCTTTTTCGACCAGCCGCCAGTAATTTCCCGGCCAGCCGAATATTGCTGCTCGCTTGCGGTGCCGACATTTCGTCGCCCGCTGTTGCTCCCGCTGCGTCAAGAACGCGACTGTCGAGCGCGTAAAAATTCTACCCATCCATTTATTCCCAGCTTCACTAACACACAAACTTCCACTAGCAACAAACAAATACATTGCAGCAATATCGAACTAATAATTCTTCATTTCTACTCTCCGCGGACTTACAAATCCATTAGAAAAGTATTCGGAAGCTGGCAGGTTCCACGCGGCGTTGTACTCATCTGGGACGTCTAATCCGGAAGTAAAGTAATGCAAACGTGCGAGCTCTGGCACGTGTACGTGTTAGATATACGCGCGGCGAGTAGTTGGAAGGACATATAGGCGAGGAAGGGTTGGTAGGCGTAAACAATTGGGGCTTGGAGGAACGAGTTGGAGCAGTGGCCGGTGCAGCCGGGGCTTTACAAGCACAGGCCGTGTTCTTGCCGTGACCCTGTGGTCTTGGTACGTTCAACCCTGTCTCCAACCACGCCGCAAACCCCGCGCTACCCTCTCGGACATGCTTGTAAAGTCCCGGAGCTTACGGACTCACCACCATAACGCCTACGGCTTTCCCATTCCGCCCTCCCCGAGCTTATTGTGTGCCGGCTCCCACCTTCTCCACTCCACACGGATAATTCTCCCCAGTAATTTCTAAATGACGCGTGCGAGTTACTTTAATAGAAAATACATTGGATCACAGCATTAATAATAATCGAGTTTAAGTATAACTGATGGTTTTCATTGAGCAATGGATTTATTAATAATTGTTACCTGTCATCACTCCACGCGGATTATTCTCCCTGGTAATTTTCAAATAACGCGTGAAAGTAAATTTGGTACAAAAATAAAATGATTTAAAGTATTAGTAACAATGGAATCAAAGAATAATGGACGGTTTTTGTCGAGGGTTGGAGTTTCCAGTTTTTGATGTAAATGTTGGAGATCGGAGGTGCGTTCATCATTTAACTGGAGGGTCTTAGGCCAAAGTAAAACAGCCCTCTCCATTCTCTGTCTCTGAAGAACGCAACGAATTCATTTTCGTAATCTTAATTACGCCGTCCCACTATCGTCCTCGAATGCTCGTAAAGTTTGCGGGCTTTGCGCGGAACGTCTCGACGCCGAAAACCCTCCGAGAGTTTCTCTCCGCCCCGCGCCGCCCCTCCGAGTGGCCCCTTTGTATCCTAGTTGGTATGTAACGAGTTAATTCTCGCGGCCTGACAATTACACGATCCCAGGGCACACCGAAAATGGATGTACAGTTTTGCCCCCCGCCGCCGCTCCAACTTAGTTTCCAGAAGGTAGCTAGCGAGTGGGCTAGTAGGAAAGGTGGAGAAGGGTGGGAGGGGAACACAGTTGGGGGAACAAGTAAATTTCTACGAGGCCACTCGACACAGAGGAACGAGCGGGCCTGAAAAGCTCGCTTGGCCAGATAATCGCCGGAAAAATCGAGAGCAGCAACCCTCTCTTTTTATTCCTTTCTCCAGCACCCCCTTCTATGTTTTTCTCTCTCTCTCTCTCTCTCTCCTCGTTGGCCAGCTCGGAAAGTTTGCGTGCACGAAAAACTCGAGTGGCACTGTGCGCCAGTCGTGCACGTACGGAATGCGATCTACAAGAGCCGAGGGCGCTGTGTTATGAAATTATCGAGTTAAACAATCTCGTGCTTCCACGACTAATTAGACATATCCCGAGGAATTCAGGAAGCAGTGTTGACCCCTTTCCTACTACCGACGCATACATACCCCAACTCCCTTCGCGTCATTTCTCCCTGGGTTCTCTCGCTCGCTGGCTGGCTGGCTGGCTGCCTTCCACTCGGCCGAATCCACTGGAATCCAGTGGAATTCCAAAGTGGATATCGCGGGCAACGGCGGCGGCGGTCGCCGAATGGCGAAACAATCGAGAACAAACTGCGCCACGAACGGCCGGGGAAGTTGCCGGCGCGGCGGATGGCCCCGAGCGAACTCGTCCAAGAAAGATATCGAGAAGTTGCCGGTGCCCCGGGAAACCCGCCGCTCGACCTATCGCCGAGATCTATTTTCTCGGGATGCAAAGTTCGCCCGAGACAATCGTGTGTATCATGCACCGAAGGAAGGAAAGGAGGCTCTCTTATTCGAGAAAGGTGCTCTTTCATCCCTTATTCCCGACGGGGGAGCGAAACCCTCCAGCTAAGACGGCCAAGTTATACGTATACCGCTCGCTCGCGCTATCCTCCTACACTATTCTCCGGTAAGCATTTCTACCGAGGCAAAAGCTGGCTCCGCTCGCACCAGCGAAACAATGACATTTTTCACACCACTCGTGCCTCGACGTTCGCCGACCTAGGAATTCCCGTCTTTCAGTCTCCGACCTGCTGAACGTTTAATGTCCAGATGTCTTGAGTTAACATACTTCTCTCGTAGTTTCGAGTCCACCAGTGGCTCATAGACATTATTATGTGTATTGTCTAAGCGAGCGATAAGGGAAAGTCTAAGAATGAAGCTCGGAGAGAGAGGAAGGGAGAAGGCGGCAATTTGTAGTAGCCAGAGATGCTGGAAGATAGTGCGCGGTGTTAGTAGAAGTAGTGATACATGAGGGCGGACAACTAGACAATTGTCGAGACAAAGCACGAGAATGAAGACAGGTGTGTCGGCGAGCGAACACGGAAACGTTATAAGGCAAGCAGCAGCCCACACCAAGCGCCGCTCTCCCCTCCCGTCCACTCTCACACTTAACTATCTTTTCCTCTACTTGCTTTCCCCGTTACTTCCGCCGGAGTCCAGCTTCCTCGCAACTCCTCCGTTTCTCACCCGAAACTCCTCCATTTCACCTGCAACTCCCCTTCCGCCTTCTCGCGCAACTCTCTTCCTCCGCTTTTCACTGGCCGAAAGCTTAGCCCGCGACGATACCGCGATTATTCTTACTTACTGGGAAATCCCCGGGATTCCGTTTGCGGCGGGCACACCGCGTTGTCATTAAGAACTGTCGGCCGGAGCGCGAAGGAAGCTCCGCTCTTACCGAGAGTAGAAGGAAATGCGTTAATGATCGCTGCTGTTTGAAAGTAAGACAAGCAGGAATGTTGGATTTGCTCGGCTTCGGACGAACGTTAAATCGAAGCCGGGGAATTAGCTGACAGTGGAATTTCGTCGGGCTTGACTAATTAGAATTTGAGTTGTAGCCAGCATCTTGTTCAACTCCATTTACGGAGCACTGTGCCCGGAAACAGGGAATAGCATGTGCTAACGCGAACATCAGTAGGGCAGCAAATGTGCTTCAGTTTCAGGATGCAGTCGTCAGTCAGGCTTCTCCTAATAAGCGGAGCGGAGTATTGCTGGTCCTTTCAAGAACAGCCAACCGTACTGGCACTCGGACTGCCTCGGCCCCGCCCCCGCCCCGAGAACCTGTAAATTTCACGTTCATGCTAACGCGGATAATAATGTCGAAACGAGTACAATCTTGTCTCAACTTGCGAAACTCTATGCTCGGAATTCAGGGAATAAGTACAACCCTGCTAATGAAGACAATGTATTATATTAAGAACACTCTCGATAATGAAGCCCTGAGCAAAGTGAATACGGCTATAGTTACCCTTGTTTAAATATAATGAGATGTTTCAATTAAACATGGATAATCCGTGGAAATAATGAATAGTATGCAATTAGTACGTCCGTGAGATTAACAACTCGATTTCTAAAATTTATCCTTGACAAACGCGCAAACGGATATATTGAATGCTACCGTCCATCGAAATTATCTGGACTTCCCTTCGGTAAACTTTGGCAACCGATACTTCTGTCGATTCCGGGAGAAATTACACATCGCGGAATTAAAAGAGCGAACCTTCATAATAAAATGTATGGAATATCTTTTTCTGATTGAAAAAAGAGCAGGGAAATGTATTTCAATAATACAGGAATTAAAAATCAAGAACAGAATTAATTCAAGCTGACTGCAAATTGTGCGTTCAACTACAAAAACACGAGTGTTTCCCCTGCAGCAATGTTTGCCAACCACGAGCTCTTTCCACTTTCGAGGCTCGCCTGGCTAACTTGCACTCAGCGAAACTAGTGGAAATCAGATCGTTATAATTTTATGATGCTTCTGCTTGCCTTCCCAACCGAGGGGACGCTGTAGAGGGCGAAGCCTGCCGACAAATATCTGGCAGGCTTCTGCTGCTTCCATTAGCAGATAAGGACGGCGATGAAAATTTCTGATCGAGTTTCAGCCCCTCGGGGCACACCGGAACGCGATTAATATTCGTCGGCGATGGTGAACCGCGTATGTTCCCACGTAAATAATAACCGGTACTCCGTCAGAAAATCACAAAAAAATAAAGTTTGAGCTAGGACTCTGGTTTTTATATCACTTCATCCTCGATGCAAGAAAACATTCCCCACCAAATTTCAGCCCCGGAAAATGTCGGGAAGTACCAAAAACATGCCAAAAACCGCGAAAATGAAATATTCAAGATCGGTTTTCCTCATGTTTTTGGTACAATTCCGGCATTTCTCCCACTGGTTTCATGTTTTTTATCCGTTTTGAGACACGGACAATTGAAAAATCAAGCGTTCGTCCCGGTCCCAGAACCTTCGAAAAATCGAAAATTTTTGAAGGGGTATGCCTTAAAAAATTTGCGAAAAAATGAATTTTGAGCTAGGGCTCTGGAATTTTTACCGCTTCTTCCTCGATGCAAAAAAACACTTTCTACCAAATTTCAGCCCCGGGAAAGGTCGGGAAGATAAAAAAACATGAGGAAAACCGTTGAAATCAAATATTCAAGATCGGTTTTCCACCTGTTTTAGGTAGAATTCCGGCATTTCCCCCACAACATTGATGTTTTTTATCCGTTTTGAGACACGAGCAATCGAAAAATCAAGCGTTCGTCCCGGTCCCGAGACCTTCGAAAAATCGAAAATTTTTGAAGGGGTATGCCTTAAAAAATTTGCGAAAAAATGAATTTTGAGCTAGGGCTCTGGAATTTTTTCTACTTTCTCCTCGATGCAAAAAAACATTCCTCACCAAGTTTCAGCCCCGGGAAAGGTCGGGAAGATAAAAAAACATGAGGAAAACCATCGAAATGAAATATTCAAGATCGGTTTTCCACCTGTTTTAGGCAGAATTCCGGCATTTCCCCCACAACATTTATGTTTTTTTTCCGTTTTGAGACACGAGCAATCGAAAAATCAAGCGTTCGTCCCGGTCCCAGAACCTTCGAAAAATCGAAAATTTTTGAAGGGGTATGCCTTAAAAAATTTGCGAAAAAATGAATTTTGAGCTAGGGCCCTGGAATTTTTTCTACTTTTTCCTCGATGCAAAAAAACATTCCCCACCAAATTTCAGCCCCGGAAAAGGTCGGGAAGTCATGAAAACATGGGAAAAACCGTCAAAATTAGAACTAATTCCTTACCGAATGTGACAGACAACTACTATTACAGTGGCTGTTAGCCCATAAATCGTAATTCTCCTGAAAAATCATCGTGCCACAAGTGTTCGAGCACTCACATTTGCTAGATAAAATAGATAAAAAGTTCACGAGGGTGGAGAAATCACCGTTCGCTCCATATCATCCGACATAAATCAGAGGGAATCCCTATGGAGGGTTCCACGCGGCCGAGTGTCCAGCAAAAAATGCGAGCGATTAATTTAGGGCTAGGGAAGAAGCAGCCGACTGCTTAGCGACGAAATGAAATTACAGCTCTCGAGTTAAATTTATCTGGATCATCCATGGTGTAGGAAAATCAAGTTATTTCCGGGTAAGGTAACTATTCGTCTGGGAGGAAGTCGTCGTTATGGAATAAAGCACAATAATTTATGCATCCCAGCTGGACCGGCGGCTTTTTTTGCGCAGACGAGAAATGATCCATTTCTCTTTGGGATTGGGGATCCATCCGAGCCGGGCATTCCAGGCGATGGTCGTTTTCCCAGGAGTCGGCGGGCGTTGGCGTCGGCGTCGGCGTCGGCGGACTTGGGGAGCCTGCGGCGCGCGCTTCGCCAAGTCAAACGGGAACTTTCATTAAAGGCATTATTTGCGCCGCTTCTTCGCTTCTCTTCGCCCGGATATTACTGGTTCTCGACTGCCGGCTCACGCTCCGCGTGGTACATACCCTTTTGCGAGGCCGCCCTCGTTACTAGATCGTGAGCGACGTCGCCCGAGGTACACCTACTGCTCGCCGATTTCTAGGTCGGAAACGATGCCAACCCTCCTCCCGCCACTCCCTCGCATCTCCCCACACTCGTTCTCTGTGGTTCCTAGCGTCTTATCTCTCAAACTAGAATGACAGACGCTCAGCAATTTTAAACCAACTTGCCAAAAACTATGAAAGTCATTCTTGTCTAGAATGAAGTGTGAATACTAGATTTTAGTATTGTTTATTTCATTCAAATCGTCTATTAATTTCACCTAAAAGTCTAGTTCTAGATCTAGATCCTTTGTTCGCTATAATTAACTCAATTAGTAATGACTGTGCCTTGAACCAGATTGCCAAGGTGGCACAGTGAGAATAACCGGGGCACATTCTAGCAGTTTTCGAGGACCCCTTAAAGCGCTAATGATAGCAGCGGCTTTCTTCGAGTTTGCCTGGGAGTTTCCTTCGGGAACAAAGCTGATTTTCGAGCTGCGACTCGCTCGGCTAGCTCTCTTCCCTTTTAGAACAGGCTGCACTTTCCATTCGCCCGATAGTCTGCGCTCACGGTTCGTTTCTTTTTTAATTAAATCCGGATTTATAGACGTTTATCTTGGCGTGACGATGAAACGCCGGAGCTCTTTCACGGCTCCCGGGCGACCTTAGCTCGAGAGATTCCGCCACTGCATGCCAGCAGTATATGCGCGCGTGTGGGTGGTTTCTAACAATAGAGCCTGCATAATAATAGACCGAACGTTTCCATGACCGTCATGCACATTCTTGCGTCAAAGTTCTGCCAAACAGTTCGAGCAAACAAGGCTGATTTATTGGCGAGATTGTGCAATGGAAATTTTAAAATTGCAAACTTTTGTAATGAATAATTCATTAGAATATCGAATGTATTAATAGAGAATTACTAGAGAATCGTTGAAAATAGTGGGTGAATTATTAATATAATATGTGAGGCGGATATATTCGGGTTCATATGAGACTTTATAGTGTTGGCACTTGTAGAGTTAAAGTAGATGCGGTAGATGTTGGTTGAAGATAGAAGGCTGCTGCTGCACAGTCGTCAATCTCTCTTCGCTGCTTCTCATAATAACGGCAGCATGACTCCGTCTCCTTTAAGGAGCGCGCATCGCTATCCCAGCCGGCGAAAGCTTCCTGCTCTTTTTCTCTCCCTTCGACCGAACTTGTCTGCCTCTTCTTCGGCTCCTTTGCCAGCAGTTTCTCTCCCTTCGTTCTCCCGCTCGCTCGCTCTTCGCCACTACCAGCTTCCTTCGAGCGTTTCGCTCTCCTTTCCGACGAAAGAACGGCGCTCCGCGTCACGGATTTACGTCGTTAATAAATCACCGGGAATATTCTAAGGAACGCCGTTCGTCCTGCTCGCCGCCTTCTCATCTGTTTCATCTTCCGGCTTCTGTGTCTCCTATCGCGGCGGCCCCTGCACCGTCTCCGATACAACCGTGATCGATTCCTCGATTTTTCACGCGCACTTACTTCCCTCGAATGATACACGCGCCCCTATGCTTCCCGTTTGATTTAAAACATTTAATTCGAGATCCAATTAAATCTTTACCTCTATTATTTTATACCCGCTTTTAATATTGGTTAATTAACCTTTTCGTTCGCCGGTATTTCCACGCACTTGGCTCACAATTTCAAAGGACGTAATTACAACGAGGGAAGATAAAGTTAAACGGACGGAGCATCAACGCGAGCTCGAAGTGGGTTCGCAGCGATTGTATCAAAAGGATAGTGGCATTCGAAAAATTGCACATATTAAACGAGAACGTTTGTGCTGGCATCCGATTGAAAGAGGACGTCGGTCGGCTCGCCGGATCCACTTTCAGTAAGAAGGGTTTAAAACGCAGTCTACTAGCTCGCAGAGAGCCAGTGCGTAAATGAGAGGGCAAATACGCAGGCCCCTTCAGACGGTCTGCCTTGGTAATTACATCCATTTTAATTACGGCCGTTTCACGGCTCGCCGGCCAGTCAGAGTCGGACCGGCTTAAAGGAACCGGAAAAAAGAAGCTTTGAATCCAACTGCCCTCCGATTACCTGGCCAACCGCATCGCGCATCCATCCCCGCCCCCCCCCCCTACCTTCACTGACATTAGCTTCCCTCGCATCAGCCGCTTTCCCTCTGCCAGAGATCCTCCATGACAATTCCATTCAAACCATCGACACACTGTCAAGCACACTCCCACGTGTTCCCGACACGTTTCTCTCACAATGCTTTTGTATCACGGACAGAACAGGAATCGTAATTATTCGATTATAGTAAAGGAAATAGATTTGAAAATTGTAGGATTAAGGAGACAACTTTATTTTTTGATGATCGTCGATGTTTTCGCGATCCCCGAAAGCGAAAGGTTATGGGAACGCGAGTGATATGTTATGATTGGACGTCAATCGGGCCACTGGGAGGCAACGTCGTGGAAAATTCAGTCCGGCAATCTACGGAGCTCGGGCCGAGCAAGGGGAGAAGTCGACTTCCCCTTTCTCGGCAGCGAGAATCGCGCGAGTTATGTAATTCAGCGACCGGTGACTTCAAAGGGAAGCGCGCGGTCAATTAAGTTGCTAGCGGCGCGCGTTCCACGTGCTCCGCGCCAGTCACGCGCTCCTTTTGCCTCTCTTTTTTTTCGCTTGAGGTCGCCGTCGCCGCCGTCGCTCCGCTTCGCAACTCGCCCGCTAATGATTGCCGAGCCATCAATCGGACTAATTGGGGCACCGGCGCATTAATAATCGTTTAGCGATAAGCGACTCGATATTAACGCTCGATATACGCTCTCAAAGGTGTAAGCGCGCTTTTGGAAACCTCTTTATTTTCAGTCGCTACTAACTTCCGTGCAACTTGTATTGCTACAAACAATTATTATCTACCTTTATTTCTTTATAAAACAACGAATTCTTTAATGTATCATTTGACGAAAGTCCATGGGAAGCCCTGTCGAAAGACAATTCGGAGGTTTCTCGTTCTGATGGGGAAAAAGGTCGAAAAAGTTGAAAGACTGAGGAGAGACAGGCGCTCGAGTTTCGGGAGGCTACGATCCTCGTGCGGCGGGATCATCACTGGAAAGGAATGCGCTCGTGTGGTAGAAGGAGAGGAGGGTCGAAAGGCTTACGTGAATATTACGTGGACGACCATACTTGGTCAACGGGGGAATCATGCTCCACTCGTTCTCAACAGCGGACACGTCCGATTTGCGGAAAGTTGGCTATCTTTCTCGGGCGCGCTCGTTCGTGGCACTGATCGTAAAAGGGGAAAGG
This sequence comes from Ectemnius continuus, assembly GCA_910591665.1. NCBI lineage: Eukaryota > Metazoa > Arthropoda > Insecta > Hymenoptera > Crabronidae > Ectemnius > Ectemnius continuus. The sequence continues at coordinate 3,216,787 of OU342866.1, forward strand.
CATTTTCTGACGCACGCTCTCTCTCTTTCCTTCTCTTTTTCTCTCTTTTTCTCTCTTGCCTTACTCGACGATGCTGCCTCCGGGATACGGTAACTCCCATCGACGTCGATTGCGACCGCACGCTCTCTCATAGAGATTTACCTGGACATGTAGCGCGCCCTCACGCACATTACTACGTGGCGAATGCCTCGGACCCGGAAAATAACACGTGTTGGATGAGTGATTCGACGCGGCTGACCTATCATCCTCCAAACTACCAGGCCACATATATCATACAAACTGAGAAAAAGTATAGAAACATTATTATAGATCTGGTGAGGTAAACATTTTTACCTTGTACTTTACTTAGTTATTTAAAAATCGATGAACTATTAATTCGTATTATTCGGGAATCCTCTCGCAATGGATATTCTTACTTGACGCGAGATTAAGTTGGAAATAAACGTATCCAGAATATCGGGAGTAATGAATGAAGGAGTATTATTAGCTTTAGTCGAGTCGACGAGCATTTTTCAATTAGAGTCTGATGTTATAAAAGTCGTAATGGAATTTGCTCCGTGAAAAACAGAGCGAGAGGGGATAAGATAGCAAGAAGGCGCTCACTAATTATACTCGGCCCCAGGAAACAAACGGCTCGTAATAAGTTGGCCGTGTTTGCCTATTACAATGTATGTAAATTTCGAAAGTACGCTGCTCTCTCTCTCCCTCTCTCTCTCTTCCTCTCCGCTCGGCTCGCACTCTCCCAGCAAAATATTTGAGCTCCGGCTGGCGCACTTCGCCACTATTTGCCGAATATCCGTTGGTGCCTCCGGCCGAGCGCGTGTTGCGTTCCCAAGGATTTGGCTTTGCCTACAAGCTCGCCTGCTACCGAAATCGAAACACACCCCGCTCGCGCGCGCGCGCGGCCCCGTTTCTCTATAATGGATTACTACGCCAAGCTCGCGCTCGTTGCAGAGAAATGACGCCGGCTATTTTCCGCGAGCGACTATACAACACTTTTTCAAGCCGTGTATTTTTGGAATAGACAACAATGCGAATGATTCTCTGGACGAGAGTGATCTTCAGTGATGGATTATAGAAAAAGAGTAAGCGGCGAGATTTATAATTGTCGGTTTAATAAAGAGAAAAGAGTTTCAATTCTTGAAAATACTGTCGAACAATAATATCGCAGGGGGGGAGGAGAGTGGAAGCATAGCGGTACAATGCTATAGGAGAGAATGGCGTTGCGCGTGGTGGCATTCGAAAAATCGAGGGGCGTTTCGAGCACGGGAAAAAAGATTGGATTCCAGAGCGTGTCTCGAGCGGAGTTTTGAAAAAACAGTTCGACACTCGACGCAAGTGACTCCGTCGAGTGCCGATATTGACGTACTCTCCTCCTGATTCCTCTCGGAATTGGGTCGCGCCTCTCTTTCTCCCGCTGCCTATTAATAGGCGTTTGTCTCGCGGAGAGAAAGATCGCTCTCTCGCGTGGTGCGCGAGCGTGTACGAGCGCCGCCGCCGCAACGAAACACGCGCGCGCGGTAACGCGCAATTAAAGAAGGCTTCACGCACCGCGGAAGCGGCGCCGCATCGCGCCGCGCCGCGCCGAGCGATTTATGAAGCGACCGAATGACTATGCCACCTATTGATGACCCGACACCACTGTTGAGTGATGCGCGCCGCTCACGTAAATAGAACAGATCAAGCCTGATCGATTCCAATCTGATCCGATTGATTGTCGAGAATGCCGCTTTGAATTCCCAGGGCAAACTCCCACTCGCCTACCCCATGCACCATTGCATTACCGTTCATATCACTTCAAAATACTAAAAACTCCTCGGATGAATAATCTTTTGAATTTTCGGGGGGATTTCACTGATTCTGCCTGTTCAAATGACTTCGATTTGTTTTTAAATTGTTGTATTAATTGGGAGGCTTGATTCGAGCTGAATGTACGCATTGTGCGAATGGGAGAGGGAAGAAGTATCATTTGTTGGAGGCTCAATGATCAGGAGCAATTGAAAGGGGGCGGCGCGGCGGCGCGCTTGGGAAACAGGTCGAGCAGAAATCAAGTATTATTACCTTCTTGGGGAGTTGGGAAAGTTTCGCTTCCTCGCGCGATTAGTGCACTATCTTAGCAAGCTCCGATTGCTCTACATATTCATTCATCTATCTATATTGAGCTTGGTTTCGAAAATCTCCAATCTCGACGGGAGAAGGGAACCGGTGGCGGAGGGAAATTACGGACGCGACGATATCCGGCAGCAGGCAGGCAGGCAGCCCGAAAACAATCGGGCCAAGTATCGAACCTAAGATTAAAGCTTCGACCCAAATCTAAATACGTCGAGTAATCTGACGTTTGAAAGATTGGGAAAAACTTCCCAAGGAACACAATATGCATGATTCGAGTTGCACGCCAGGAATGATTATGTAAAAATTAATGGGTGATCTCATGAATCGAGCGCGCCACTATTTCGAGCGTTGTTAGCATACTGAGAATATCCAGGTCGTCGATAAGATTCCTCACCGACGTAAGCATTTCCGGGGCCCTCGAGCTATTCGTGCGAACCGCTTCCCACGCGATAATGAAGATCTACACCTCTATTAATTCTCTGGACCCCAACATTCAAGATTAATGATTGAGCGGCGAAATGATGTCGTTCTCGCCGCGTGCTACGCCCGGTGATTATTTTACGGTGAAAATAAATCGAGCGGCTCTCGACAATTGAATTTCCATCGAGCCACGTTTAGAAAACATCAGGGAGAATTTACTTTAACGAAGAATTACAGTACTTTCGCCGGAAGGCAAAGGAAGGGAACTTGATATAGGAAGGTTTCATCCAACATTTTCAATCATACCTTCCTCAGCTTCGTTCGCTATTCTACCTCGGAGTCAGTGTCAGCGTGCAGTTATTGGATTTCTGAGAAAGGCAAGCCAACGAACTAACATCTTATCTCCGGCAACGTAGCGAACAAAGTCTGGGAAGGTCGCATTTCTGCGAACGGCGACATCGTCGTCGTCGTCGTCGTCGTCGTCGCACCGCCACCAAACCGAGAGATGTCCCAGCGATGGCTTTATGCATATGTACACAGACATTTCAGAGAGACACCGTTTGCGAAGGGAAGGCGCGTTGCGGTTAAAAAGGAGCGAACATTCCTGTAAATATTTGCAGGCCGCGATGTTATACAGATCGGTCCATCTTCGAAGAGAGAGAGAGAGAGAATCTCTCGCGGCGAGCGGCGGTGAGCGGCGGCGGCAATCCTCTGCGCTTCATTGCTCGAGAGCGATGGAATGTTCGTTAGTTGGCACAATGATAAACTCGCATTCCACTCTCGAGCTCGTTGAGCCAAGATATCGCTGGGCTCTGTCGGGTGGTACCCCTTAGAGCCACTCGAGGAGATAGCGCCTATCTCCGGCGAAATCGGAATTTCGGACAGAAAATTCCGCCCATCGGAATGCCAGCCTCGATCCCCTTTCGGTCCAATCTCCTCGCGCTCCCTCATTAAGACACTTGATGCTTTCGACCGAAGCCTTCCCCACTTCCATCAACCGCACGTGGCGCTCCGCCCAACCGAATCATTAAGAATCTTTCGTCTGATTTAAATCACTTAATTAACTCGAGCAGAGAATACATCATTCTCTAATAAAGTTATATATTTATCAGGAGCATATGCAACTGGCGCGAATGGATGTGTAGTCGTCGAGAGGATTGAGAGGAAAAGTTGCAAGTTACATGTCGGTTCCATTAGCACTAGGCGTACCACTCGAGGTTTATTGACCTATCCCACGAGGTCTCGATTAGTCAGACCTTGCTTTTATCTTGTTTCCGGATAGGGCCGGCTGCCAGTTAATGCTAAATCCCCCATCACTCGCTACTAGCTCACCAGGCACACTTTCACTGTCCCTCTTCCTCTCGGCTTCCGGCTCAGCTGTTTCCAATCGGCGGTGGCGACGGTGGCGGCGGCGCCAGTGGGCGAGAGCGAGCTAATCGGCGCTGAGTCAGCCGAGAGAGCAAGGTGTTTCCGGCAAATAGAGTCTGGGATCCGGGCATTGTTAGCTGGGGCTTGTCAGTGGTTGGCGAGAAAAAGTAATAATCACTCAACAGGTACCCTTTCAAGAGGGGCGAACGATCCGCTCGAATTGCAACGGGAAAGTGCATTTCCAGGTTGGCATCGTGGTCGCCGCGCCGCACCGCGCCGCGCCGACCCCCGTTCACTGCTTCCCTCATTTGTTCGCTTCGATGCCCGATTCTTCGTTCGAGCGAGATTCCCTCCCTTTCAGACTTCAATGCTTCCTTCGCAGATCTAACATTTATATCTTTCCTCCTTTTTTCCTCGAGGAATAATTTCATTGTTTGTTGTGATATTTCGATCGGGCTATTGTTGATCTTTGCTTTCGGTTAAGCGAAGTTGGTGGATTCAGTGTGGGATGGAATGGTATAGGCAGGTTCGGTTCGAAGTAGCCTGCTAGAATGGAGAGGGGTCAGTGGCGCGGTCGGTTTAAAGGGGGGCGGTGGAGGTTACCGCAACGATTTAATTAAACGATCTCTCGGTTCCGCGTTCGCGCATTCGAGATGGCCTCTCGACCGGAAAACGTGAAATTCGTTGGCCATTCTGCTAGTCGAACGTTTGCAGCTCGTTGATTGCAGCTCGCCTCAACTTTTCCCACTGGTTATGCCTGGCTCATCGCTGTTTCGATTGGACTCCTGGGGGGAAAAAAGTGCGCCTCGCCTCGCGCAGATATCACTGGTTTTATCAGGCGGCGTGCATTGGAATAAATCCGAATCGATCCTACGAATATCCAGCTCTCGAATTAATTATCCTAGGGACGAGGCGGGCAGCGGCCTGCCTGTCCTCGTCGCCGGCGCGGACACATGTGTTTCGGCCGGCGAAAATCCCTGTAATGAAGGTAGCGGGTAGCGTTCCGAATAAAAAGGGTTAAATGGAAAAATTGATGAGCTATCGTAAATGGTAGCCGGTGGTGGAGGAGAGGCCAGCAGATGGACGCGGCTATATCGAGCGGATGGAAATATTTCGTTAATCGCGTCGACACGCTCGAGCGGGGCTTCCAATCGACCAGTCCAATTTTCATTGGGAATTATGAATGTCAAATGGACAAAGCGCGCGCTATCCATCACACCGAACACTCACCCACCACTACACTCTCTCTCTTTCTCTTTCTCTCTCCTTCTTCCCGACCTCACCAATACCCATTCGCCATTCGCGCCCATTGCCCCCGCGAAATTTTTACTCCCAAAATATATCCTATCGAAACTTATCGAAATTTGATTCCCCCGCTTATATTGAATAACCGAAATTCGATACGAGGCCATATTTTATACGAGCGGTCAATATTCCAGTGAATCGCGACTACTGATACGATTGAGAATTACCAGAAAAAAGACAAGATTCCATAAACATCAACTGTTCTCTATTTTTCATACATCTAACACAATACTCCATTGAAAGTAAAACCAAGGGAGTTCCATCGCGTAGACAAGGAAACTAGTCAAAAAGCGAGGCGTGTCTGGCTGAAGAGAGCCACGAAAAGTTGTGCCGCAATTCCTTACTGCTGCGTGTCCTGGCGAAGGGCGGAGGTTTGAGCACAAGTCCACAAAGATCCCGGGGAAAATGGAGAGGGTCGTTTTCAAAGGGAGGAATACTGGAGAGGTTGCGACAGGTAGAGCCGGAGAGAGAAGGAGAGCGAGGGAGCGAGAGAGATATTAGGAGAAGTGAGAGAAGGAAGGATACGGCATGGTAGGACAGGTAGTTGGAACTAGTGGAACGATTCCCGCTTGGAAGCCAGCAGCAAGCGAAGCAGCAGGCTGCGCTAGGATGTACTAGGGGCCGTTTCTACTCGCCCTGCAAGTGCAAAGGACTTTCGCTTTATGCCCTGAGCTTGGCCCGCGGCGTCTCATTAATTTACCTACAAAGAGCGGCTCTACCTGTACCTTGTACCGCCGAGAGATCCACCCGAGCTATATCAACCGAGCAACCATCCCTTCCTTGCGCTCCCAACCAGCCCTCCCTTTCCACCTGTTTCGTTGCCAGGCTTTTCTCGCTCCTTCGCTCGCTCCCTCTCTCTCTCTCTCGCTGGCTGGCTGGCGCGTTCCGCGTCTCCATTTTTCTCTCCCAGCAGTGACTAACTTCATTATACCGTGGCTTCTGACGCAGTGGCGCGCCGCCATTACTGAATCATTGTCACCCCAGCTTGCCTTTGAGAAACAAGACGCAACCGGAGAGGAAGAATGTTCAGGGTCGATGGGGAATGATGTGGAGTTTCGTTTGTCTGGCTGGTATGTAAAGCAGTGTGTCTACTGCTAAATGAGAATGGGTTTCAGCTGTGTTGAACTGTGACTCCTCCTGCTTTCTCGAAGGTGTACCTTTAATGGAAGCTTTCCCTCCGAGCCCTCTCTTGCCTTAATGAATGAACGGCTGAGTAAGGAGCGTCCTCGACTTATGGCCGGGGATTACGTTCACTGTGCCTCGATTATGCTCTTGTTAGTTGGCCGACGTGCCATTATTTAATTAAGCGGGACTCGGCAGTGTTCGTGTAGTTGAAGTTAAAGCGTGACACATTTCACTCCTCCAGTGTTTATTATAAATTGTACTCTTCTCCATAGACTTTCGCGCTGTTCTTGTAATTCTCGGAGATCGATTCGTGGAATATTTGACGCGACAAACATTTGCAAAGCAAAGTGCGTTTTGCACGGAGAAATGAAATTTACAATAGAAAGGCGCTCTCGCGCGGATTGTAGAGAGCGAGGGATTATTGTTTGAAGTTTTTCATTGGCGCAGGCAGGCAGGCAGGCCTGGGCGCGCCAATGGCCATAAGTAAAATGGGCTCGCGAAGTCAAGGATCCACTCGTGAAAGGCAAGCGCGAGGCAAAAGAGCGGGAAAACTTGGGCGGCGGCGTCGGCGGCGTCGGCGGTGGGTACAGATGCGCTTTCGGCCGGGGAAAAGAACTAACAAGCGAAACGCGCCAGAGCAACACACAGCACACAGCTCCCTCCTCCCAAAGGAGAATCGCTTTTGAAAACGACGCGTAGGAATAAAGAAAAAAAAAACAAGAACGAAAGCAGCCGTGCTGTTACCGCGATGACAAAAGCTGCAAAAATCGCCGGTGCTTTTGGCCCGCGTTTCACCGGCAGACCGCTCTCTTCAAAGGTCCTAATTAGTGCGCCGCTGGACCAATTCAATTTCAGCCGGCTCTCGATGTCACTGCTTAAAGCGGCGAGAATGGCACGAAAATTGCGCAAAAAATCCCGTTTCACGACCATCATAAGCTCCCATAATACAATCAACCGTGCGCACGCAATTTCATACGCAACGTTTCACCAACTTCGTCCTCCCTTTTACATCGATCCTCGTTACTCGCAACTGTAAACTAGTAGAGACGTGTCGGTGTTATTGCGCTGGAATTTCGAGTTGTCACAGTAAGATAAATACGAAGTTGTCCGGCTCTCTTGTCTCAGGATCCGGGTCCAGTCCGGCGCGGAGAGACGCGCGTAGGTATACCAGGTTCCCTTTCCGCGAGGAACGAGATCGGGATTTATCGATGCCCACGTGGCGCAGCCAGTGCGAAATTACCCTGTCCACCTTCGTGCAACTAGCACGTGTTCAATAAGAAAGGTCTGCCTTTGCCTTTCGACCTTTAAAAATCTATGTCAACCTTCTATTGAATAATCCTCTATCATCGAGACACTATAATTTACTTTGTATTCAATTATCGCATTAAGGAACACTCCAACTTGTAATTGTCTTGTTCGACACGCTTTCACGTCATAAGAAATCATTGGGATTTGTCGTAGAAGATTTGGTTGAAGGAGGAACGGTTGCCGGTTGGCTTGCTCCTTTTGGTGGGGTGGGACTCGCTGGTGCATTCAGCTACGCTCGAGCGCAATGATTTAATGTCGTTACGCAAGTCGATCCCGTGGTAGAGCGCGGCCTCTCGGCCGTTTCGCCCCGTAAAACGCACCATTGCCAATCGCGAGGCCGTCGCACTGCAAACGCGCCGCCGCGCCGCCGGATACGACGCATTAATCTTTTCCCCACCGAGGCAAAGCGGCCACAGGCTACTTTTGCCCTAAATACGCACAGAACACCGCCGCCGACGCCGCCTTTTCTCTCACTCGCAACTGGAGAAACATTCCTGCCAGTAGATACACCGATAATTCCCAGTGCATCAATATCAATGCCAGTCACCAATCCTATCCAATTTCACAGGATATTAGCATAAACCACCAGGCGCGCGCTCGATATTAATCATCCGGCAAACTGATTAGAACTAAAACCGGTAGCTGCCGGGCTAATCTACAATTACGTTGGTTAGACTGTAAACTAGTATTTAAATGGTCATTGCCGCTCTCACTCCCACGCTACCTCTGGAAAACAGATTTACCAAATCGATTTTGCTAATGCGATTTTGACGTACTGCCTCGTGGATGATCGAAGAGTCGAACAAGTGTTTATTGTCCGTTTTAATGAAGCGCGCGAGAGAGGTTTGCAAGAATAAATCTGATGGTCGCTCGAATGATATCGCATCTTCGAAGTGCAACGCGAGCGAAAGCGAATATAAATATATCTCTGGCATCGGACGAATTCCACATTGACGCGTTGGCAAAAAGTGCAATTCGTCATGAAAGGCCGAGCTGTTTCCGCGCGGCGGCACGCGTCCACGTCGATAAATAAAAGTTCGAGCCGGTTAATGGACTAATTTGTACAGGACGTCCGGTCGGACGCGGGCGCGCGCGCGCGCGTATGAAATTCCAGGCGGCCGGATGAACGAGCCTGTTCATGAAATGTTCTCGGAATGCACGCGCGGCTTTCGCGTGTGCGTGTTGTTGCGCACAATACAGGCGCACGAGCGAGCAACGACGATTCATCGCTGGTGTGTGGGCGTCAGCGGGCTATAAATAAAAAGAGTGACCTGCCAGAGAGTCTACGCGCCGACGATCGATCCGTGCTCGATACTGATCGATGATATTTTGCCCGAATGATTCAGCCTCCGTGGAATCCGCTCTCAACTCTGCGCGCGCGCGCGCGTTCGCCGAGAGATCCTCGTCCTCTCGCTTCTCTCCTTCGTCTTCTTCACGAAATTTATTGGAGCCCCGTGTCGTGTTTTGTCGCGTGTCTTGCAAACGCTACGCGTGTCCCGCGTCACAACAAGCGTGCTAAACATAGCCGGCGATCAGCAGGGAAATATAAACCGAGCCACCTTCCAGTGGGCATTCGAGATTTGGAGCGAACTCAAAGAAAACAATCTATGTACTCTGTATTTTTAGAATTTTTATTTAAAGAAATAATTGTCCGTTTAAAATTGCGTCGGATTAATTAAAACTGCGAGCATATTGTGAACATCGGATTTCGTAAGATGACGCAAGAAATCGACGAGTGCGATAAACAAGTAAAGTCGAAGTGTTTTCGGTACGTATGTACGCAGAGCGGCAGATATTCCAGAGCGAGAAGAATGCGAGGTCGAGGAAAGACACAGGCTGTTGTTTCGCGGCGCGGCGCGGCGCGGCGGGCTAAAAAGCGCGGTGTTTTTCGTCGTCAGCTGTGCAAAGATTGACATCAGCCGCATGCCGAGGCTCTGATTCATCAAGAAGAAAGTGGCTCGGTGGCTGATAACGCCGCGAAATGGATTCAAGTAGCCGCCCACTGGCAATTAAGATAAATCGAACGTGCATGCTCACCTCCGAGAGCGCCGATCCATATTCCTATCGGATTTTTAGCGGTCACCGATAATTCCGAGGAGCTTTAAGTGGGAGAGAGCATGCTATTGCGCCGCCGCTTGCCCTGATATCGGCAGATTTGAATGACGACACCCTCAAACTCGCACCCCAATCATCCTTCCCCAAGTTGGAGCGTTCAAATGCGCCCCCGACAAAAAAAAAAGAAATTGACCAATCGAACGCCTCCATTTATTCGCCTCGATTTCACTCGTTCCATTCACCGAAAAACCGCTTTCAATTTCTAATGAAGCAGATGCCGAACGAAAAAAGGAAACTTTATAGTAATTAGCACTTTTCGATGCTGCAGCTTGGGGGGAAAAAAAAGAAGCTTGTAAAACAATAGAGTCGGGGAGCCGTGAATAAAGGTGCTTTCCATGGATTAATTAATTTCAAACCAGGGGATAATCCCCTTTTACATCAGCCCTTTTTCACCTATTTTCCGCGACACTGGACACTCTTTTCTTTAAAAGCGTTACTCATGAATTTACATTTAATCTTCCCTTTCTAATAACTCAGGCATAATAATGGCCTTCTCTTCGGGAGAAGAGGCTCTTGTGGTACACCGGTGGCGTCTACCAGTGTCGGATAAATAGATTTAGTAGATTACAAATTAACTGTTCCGAATTGAAAGGCATCAATTACTCGAGTTTTCCCCCGCTCGTCCCACATTTTTCCTGCTAACAATAGTACCTTTTTTTCGTAGCGAGCACCTTTGCATCTCGAATTACGAGGATTTCGTGTTTCTTTTGCCGCGTGCACGCTGCGTCAGCCAGTGCGAACACGTTTTAAAAGTCCCGAAAAAGCTCGAGCCAACCTATCCTCGCACTGTATTAAGGCACGAAATGTCAACCGTGGATTTTTACGAGCACAAAGAGACTCGCCAGAAATATCTACGTAAGCATCGAGCGCGAACAATATTCGTAATAATTACAGCAAACATTTAAAAAGCAATATTTCCCTCCAGTAAAACAATCCACCAAAATTGTTACAATCTTACCATCAATCGCGGCGAATTAAACTTGATCAATCGGATCCATTAATTCGAGCTTTGGCCAGGGAATTTATTGTGGCGGGAATGAAAATAAAATGGGCGCGCGGTTCCAACTAAATCCAGGATTTAAAGGCCAATAGAAATCATCCGCGAGAGGGGAACAGGTGTCGATTGGCTGTTAGTTCGGGGCAATTAGTCTCTGGGAAGAAGTAAGTGCGTGTCTGGTGCGAGTGTGATTTCTGCCGCGCGTGTGTGTGTGCGGTGCGCGCGAGCCCTCTGGCCGCGGAATGAAATTGGCTTGGGTCGCACGGACGAATGGGATAGGTTGGCTTTCGAAGAAATATGAGAGGAATAAATCGTGGCTCGACCTATGCAAGGAAAATCGAATCTGTCTCGAACCAAACGCGCGCATCCAGCACTTGATTCATCTCGGGGCGTCTCGTGTATTACACGCACATTCCGCGTGCAGCACGCAACAAGGGGGAAACAGAGCGATGGAAAAATAGAGAAGGAATCCTCCGGGCGCACGTAGGATCATTAAGCGGGGCTGCTGGCTTCATGAGCGTCGAACTATGCGCTGTTGCAATTCGGAGAATTCTCTATTGGAAGCTGGGAGCTAGTGAAACTGTAGCTGGCACAATGCGACTCCGCCAACAAGATATCACATGCTCGTAGTACACATCTAATGGGATCAAATGCGGCAGTAACTCCGAGCGCGTTTCAGCCTGGCAATGACGCTTCTCCTCCTCCTCCTCCTCCTCCTCTCGGCTCGGCTCGACTCCTGAAATCTTGTCAGCCTTAGAATGCCGCGCCCCCTCTAATGTCAGCTTACATCAGAATCTCCTCGGTAATACGGCACAATGATGATCTCCGAGGCAGCACCGCATCTCCGAGGAATTCCACCCGATGAATCCATCCTTAGCGATAATCAAGCCTCCGTTCTCACGGGATTCCTTGCCAAAAGCGATATTCTACCTTGAAATTACTATCGCGCCACTTCAATCCTTGACACATCACCGCCAAATCTATCAATGTTTAATGATCCGCCCTGTAATTACCGCACTTCTACAACTTCGAAATTGAACTAATTAACCAGCGATGATAAGTGACGGTAAAACATGTAAAGAAGGAAAAAAGATAACAAGGTTACTGTGTTGTAAATATCTTGGAGAATATTTGTAATATCCGACTGCAATGGACATAATCTCGAAATCTATTATCGTCTATCTTCGATTTCATTATCCCACTTGGATCATTTCAAACTTGAACTAATTAGCAAGCGACGAGTCTTTAATAGCTCGAGGGAGATGAAAAGTGAAGGTGAAACATGTGGAAAGAAGGAAAAAGGAGAAGAAGGTGACGGGGAGTGCGTGTTGTGGATATCTGGGAGAATGTTTGCCGGAGAAAGGGAGAGAGGCGGAGAGACACGTGATATCCGAATGCAATCGACTGGGAGAACGCGACTCGACGAGCGGAATGCGACTAGACGAAGGAGACTCGCACGGGACAGCTCGGTTCTAGCAGAGCGCGAGAGAGAGAGCGAGAGAGGGAGAGAAGCAGTGTGAAAATGTCGTTCCAATCGAACAGGTTGATCGTCGACTCCATCGACCGAAATAGCGGCCGTTCTCAAGTGCATGCATCCCAGCATGCAAGGGATCTCTCTCTCGTCTTTATTGGCATCGTTATTCGACGATGCATTCAGGCCTCCTCGAGTCAGAGTCTGGACAGCATCCGTCCTTATATTCTCGGCTCGGCTCTTCAAATGCAAACTTCTCCGCGTACACGAATTTAGACGAGATTCTCCTTCTTCATCATCCGCTCGACAGAGAGAGAAATCTCAGTCGTCCTAGCTATCAACAGTTGCTAATATTAATCGTAGCAGTCAGTCGCCAGTTCGCAGCTAATAAAACACTCGGGGTTTGTGTGTTTTTCGGGGGTGTTAACACATTATGGTAGAAAATAGAGAAACAAGCCGGGCCGCTGTCAAAAAATGTTTTACCGATGCCGAAACGCCCGGTTTATGTACCCAATGCTAGCGCGAGCGCGAGCGCGCTCGCGGACTTTCTGTTTGTTTTCGAGAGTACACCGCCGCCGGCATTCGGCTCCAACTTTTTTTCGGCGCCTCTCTGCTTCGTGCTAGTGCTTGCCTGGTTTGCTGCTACCCTGTTTCATAGTCTTTCCAACGCCGATTCATTTTTGCGTTCTAATGAACTTCGCCGCCAGACTCGTAGCTCCTCCCGCGGTAACAACAGGCTCGTGTTTCCGGTTTTCATCGCTCAACCGGCGGAGAAAGGTAGCCGCGTAAAGGGCAGGTTTGCGCGTGTTGGCGCGCAAAAATTATGACGAAACACTCGCCGCTACTGCCGGGACACACTGCTCCCGAAAGGGCTCGACCACCAGCGCGCCAGACAAATGCATGAATTTACGGCTGGACAAATGAAATTAATTACTCGGGTCACTAGAAGCAGTGGACGTGAACGCGCGCCAAGCGCATACAGGAGAACGCGCCTATAGCGATGGGGGATTCTGCGTGGAGCATTTAGTGGCTCGATGCGAATACAATGACTATGCGAACCAATGTTCATTTTGTAGAGAGGGGAGCAAAAAAAACTGGCACACTCAGCTTTCATTGTTCCATTAAATCGAGAGGGAATATCGAAGGCGAGCGAGCACGCCTACAGGATAATCCCTATTTAATTCTTCCGGAAATAATCACCCGCTAATCTCATTAATAATCACAGGTGTACGAATTCGTCGGATGCGAAAATCATTAATTCAGCAAGTGGCCGCCCGGCAACTTTTGCGCGCGAGCAGCGCGCCTGACACTCTCTGCCAGTATTAAAATACGAGTGCGCGGCGGCGAAAAACGATTATGCAGGAGCGCGCAGACGTATATCCAGTGGCGAGATAAACACCGAGCGCGCATACGTTGCACGACACCTCGCCCTCATTAATATACAATTTATGTGTCCGCCGTGCGATAACCCACCGGCTCGAATGTAGCTCGGACTTAAACTTCGTTCGTCCATCTCTCTCTCTGTCGTTTTTTTTGCCAAGGTGCACCTGTAGCGCGTCAATATCGGCGAGCGACAGGATACGCCAGGATTAATATTCGAGTGGATCCCGATATGCGATTGCAGTCATTTCCATTGGTCGCGACTCGCTGCCGCCAGCGGGGAAACTATTGTCCGGTCTTCCTTGGCTCGCGCCAATTCTCCTGGCAGTGGGCGCGATCGCGCTCTCGCGGAGCCAGCGAAACGATTAACATCAGTTTTGCCTGCAGGTTATATCCTGGTGTCACGGTATATCCTGCCGGCTCCCGAAACATTTCGTGATCCTTGACGCCGGAATATTAATGACCAACCGCGCGCTATAACGTCGATCGCCGCAGCCAGTCGGCCGTAATGCACTGACATTTGCATTAATACACGCTTTATTGAACGAATCGAGGCTTTGCTGTCCAAGAGAGAGAGAGGAAAGATGAGAGAGAGAGAGGAGAATTTCTCGAAGGAGCGAAGCATCTGATGGCCACAGCTATCTGATATTTAAGTGGCGACCTAGACGTATAATTATTACTGCCTCGGCACTCGAGTGCGCCAGTTTCTCGCGTTAACAAGTCCACTCCCGACGACCTTCCTCGCCGATCCACGGCGTCAAAGGATGCCTGCTTGTAAAGTCGCGCCAGGAATTCAGGGAATACGTATAAGTTCGCAGGATGAGCGAGTTCCTACCGAATTTCCGGCGGCCAGGAATTTTTCTGGTATTCCTGTGGTTCGAGCTAGTATTTCTCCTGAGGTGTCATCCTTGTGGAATGGGCGAAAGTTTGTATTTCACTGCGGTGAATTATTGCATGACTTCTATTGTTAGTTTAATTCTGCTCGCGTTGAGGAAGAATATGAAATCGAAGGTGGATTTATATGCGCGATCGTATTTAATGTTAATGACTGAATTGTAAGTTATATTCGGAGTGAATGTGTTTAGTGATGTTAATGAGAATGATTTATTTATTGTGGGTTGGTGTTCTGTTCGCTGGTAAGTTTGTCGAACGCATCGATTATAGTTCGATCATGTTATTGGCAGTTTCATGCAACTTCGCGATTCCTCTGTCTTCAATTTCGCTGAGTAGGGAGCGCGTCCTTCAATCGCACTAAAAGGAAGTCCATCGAGGCCGCGTTCGAGCCATTACTCTCTTATTCCTAAATGATTACCCTAATCCAACAAGCATCCCGGCAAATCGCAGCGCTCGGAAATAATAATCTCAACTCGGGGCGAGCTAGCCCAGCGCCAACATAATTATCCCGGACGATCGTAAATATTAGATCAATCGCTGCTGACTGCGCCGGCTCTCCGGATTGGAAAAAAAGATCACTGGGATCGCTCGAGACGCTGCTACAGCGTGATTCAGAAACGAATAATTATTTCTACGCAAACTTTAACACTGCTAACCTATTAAAAATCGACATTGATCTTCTAAAATACGCCCAACTTGAAGAATTGTTCATTATTTCCCATTCCAGTAATATTAACAATATAAATTCAAATTGAACTCATAGGAAAAGTAGAGCTAAAACTTACCAATGTGACAAAGAGGCTTTCTTTGATATTTCAAGATGAAATAATAGATGAGGACAGTATAATTTCACTCACCTGCAAGAGAAAAGAGAATGTCATTAGTTTTGCATCGTCCTGTATATTAGAAGAGAGTTGTGAGAGGAAAGGTAGGACGAGAGACGGTGGCAGAAGCAAATGGATCGCCAAGATAAATCGATCGATCGGCAGTCAGGTCAGGAGACTCGGTGGAAGTAATCTCGGTAGAACCACTCCCGCTAAGTAATAATATATATAATACAACACGCGACAAGAGTACTTTAATCCCAAAGTATATGAAATAATTATGACGGCATAAAATAATTATTCTCCATTTTTTAAAATGATTTTATCTTGGCTGAACTGAAACGAGAAAGATCGAAGGGTCCGTGAAGTATCTAGCAAGAGGATTAACTTTGGCGGAAAGTCTTGGTCGACGAGTTCGTTCATTAAAAGGTCATCAGGACGATTACATTGGCATTCGCTCTCCGGAACAGCTCAATCGAACCTTCGAAAATAAATGGCTGGGAGCGCAAAGTCACTCGAGAAAAGTTTCGACGTCGCCGTTTCCTCGAGATATGATAGCCGGGCAGCCGTGTAATCTTATAAGTAATGGCGACCACTATCAGAAATCAATAAGAGACTTTCCTCTAGTTTATCTTACTCTATGAAATAGCCGGGGCTCATCGGATTAGTGTCTAACAAGTCGACGTTAAATCTTTGTCCCTGAAGAATTATACGCGTGACTCTTAGCAATCCTAGTTATTTCGTATTATCGTATAATTCATGACAATACGCGAGGAATCAACACGAATTAAATGTAGCGGATGTCGTAAACAAGGCTGTCGCATAATATTGGCTGTAATATCGAAACAAGTGTTGTGTTGTCGGTGTTAAAATCGGTCGGCGCGACGGTGAGATTTGCTTTAGTGTTAATGCTCGACTTTATGTGTGTTTTGCCTTGTTTACGATTTAATTAGCCATTCGGTGGTGCGCCGGCTATCACGTTTTCGAGAACAAGCCGCGCGGCGGCCGACAATCTTTCGAAATATCAATTTGCAATCAGTTTTAGCAGGCCGCTACAATTGTACAGCGATGTTTGCACACCTTTGATTGCCTGCAATTACTGAATTTACGCCGGAGGAAAATGCTTGGTTGCATAGAGCCGCTGAAATAAAGTAGGAAGAACTCGGCTAAATCCAGTGAAATGTGGATAGCTGGTCAAGAATGCCTGGCGAGGGCGCACGTAAGCGGGCGATTAAAGTAAACGTGAAATAAGGGACGCACCAGCCATAACTTGGGATTCCCCAGCGACACATGCTTCGGGATTTGCTCGGAGAGATGAAGCACATCTTCTTTATTCTTTATATTTGTCCGCGTATTAGGCTTCAAGAGCTCGACAATAGAATATCCGGCAAATGTTCTCTTTCTTTAAATAATCGTCGACTATAATCACAACTTCGACTCGTTTTAAACGTTTACTATTCCCGCGATATATAATTTGAACTTAAGTGGGTTTAAAAAAAATTAATATCGACTAAGAATGGCAGCGGAGGGAATAGGAAAACGTGAAAAGAGCAAAGGGGGAAAATAAAGGTGAACGGGGAAATTTGTCTTTGAGAAGCGCATGTTTCTCGACAAGTACTTTCGCCCGACGTGTTTCCGGTGTGGTTCCTTTGTGAAAGGAGCCACCGAGGCAATCCCCCTAATAGCTCGCGACTTCTCGAGTTCGCCAGTTAGCTAGTTAAACCTCTAAGCACTCCAAGATGCCAGTATAAATTCACCTGGCACTCGACTCGCCCGCAATCGCGACTCTGTCCAGATTTCATTTCTTTGAGGAACCAGCAAGCGAGCCTGCTTCTATTTCTGACTTGTCAACTAGTCATTCTTGCCCGGACTTTCAGAAGCTCTCAAAGTGCCGCAGCCGCCGCTGGATTCCCATCAATTCGCGAAGACTGCGATGAAAAGCACTGCGAGAAATCTCGTTTGCTTGACCGCCTCTTTCCACGGACGCCTTGCCAAATCACCCCGCCGGGCAATGTCGCATTCATTAAACGTCAACATGATACGCGAGAAAACCACGCTGGAATGGAATTCTTGCTATAAAGGAAATTTAACGTCTTAGTCTTTGGAAGGGGAGAATTTATGAATTCTGCATTCCAAGCGACCTTGTCCGAAAGCAATGCATCCTCAAGTAGACACTGCCGAACATAAACTATTACATCGTATACGAATTGCTCTTCTTTGGAGGCGTACTCATACATTATGCCTTCTATTTCTCATGAACGTTACATTAAAAACCAAAGATTCTTTTAACATTCCTCTTTCGAAATTTAAAACTTTGTATTATAATAAATCTTGAACAAGAGAAATATATTAACGGATTGGATCGATGATGAAATCAGTAGTGTATAGAACTGTGGTTGGAAAGTTCTGGGGAGAATCGGAGAGAGGCGTGGGTGAGAGCGTGTGGCCGTAAACACGAAAGAAACAGCTTGAGCGTCGATTTACGAATCAGCGGGACTCTCTGTTTACCGAACTAGTTAGAGAGCGAGGAGCGCGGCGCGGCGGCAGCCAACAATCAGAGGAGGGCAGTGGGAAGAGAGGGAGAAGGGTAGGAAAAGTTCTGGGTACGCGCGCACCGCTCGACAAATACGAAGTTCATCGTGGCGAGCGTGTTTTCAGCCGTGGCGCATTTATGGCTCGAAGTAATTACGGCCGAGTTCGAAGTTGAAACAACGAGGGAGCGAGCGAGCGAGAAGCAATTGTGGCGATGCCTGTGCTCGTCCCTCGAAAATTCGAAGACTTCCATGAAAATGCTCTCTCCGCCACCACCACCGTTCCAGCCCAACCGGGCTTTCGCCGATTGCTGTTTACGGCTTTTACATTGGCTGGAATAAGCCCGCTCGCTCGCTCGCTCGCTCGCTTCGCCGATTATTCAGAGGCCAAAGGGAAGAAAGCCAGTGCGCGCCGGCTATAAAATATCCGATCGATATCGAAACACCCCTCGAAAGCACCGCGCGAGCTGTATAAACAGACCGGTTAACGGAAAATCGAAAAATAATATGGCTGGATTAATCAAATGGTTGAATTCGCCGGATTTCGGCCTTCCAAAGTAGAAACGGAATCGAATTCGCAGAAAAATATGCGCCGCGCATTTTTTTTTGTTTCTTTTGTGGGGGAATTGGAAATGACAGAAATAGTAGGAAGTATATTGGAACTAATTCCGAAACTAATGCGTGGCTTTTATTTTCGCTGGCATTTTTTCCGTTCTCTTTGACTTTGTAATTCCTTGGGCTTTGAAAGTCTGTTTTTGCATTGCCCTTGTAACTCACTTTCTCATGCGCGCGATTGTTACGCTAGTCCGCGTCAGCCCTCGCTACTATTATGTAAAATAAAGTCATTAAGAGTATCGCGGCGCGGCGCGCACGTGCACCAAGCGAACACACATTGCCGCGCACTTTTAATTACGACCTTTAATACAGTGCCACGAAGGCAAACAAGTCTTAAAGGGGAAGGTCAATGCTTGGCAGATATTTACAAGAAAAGTATCTCAATTTCCATAAACAAAAATCTAACCAAACAACACGACAGAAGGTGGGAATTGATGCAATTTATTAAGAGAACAAAACAAACAAAAGGACGAACTGGGGGAAAGTGAAACTAGAGAGAAGAATCAGAGAAGCGTGAGAGTTGACGATACCGGATTACTGGGATCTAGTTGGTGGGGGAGTTGGCTGAAAGGATTGCGCAATCGAATTTTTCGGGAAAGGTCGTAAGAGGTGGGCGATATGTCATGCAGGCTTCGGACGAGGGTTAAAGGGCTTCGGTTCCCCTGGCATCAACGATCGCAAAAGGAGAGTGGTGGAAGCGAGGCGTGCCGAGGCCTGAAACTTTTCCTGGAAGCGATTCTCCGAAAGGCGACAGTCAGCGAGAGACAGCGGGGCTCGTTAGAGCGAGATCAGCTGGCCTTGCTTTCAGCTGGTTTCAGCTGCGGGGAAAGATGTAGTTGTTCGCGCGGGCGCAACCGCCTCTTCCACCCTGATTTCTCGGAGCTCGCCGCTTGCTCTCTTCTCTTTTATTAAAGGCAAGGAGAGCGACGGGGGATCGCTGGAGTTCCGTCGACACCAGTTAGAGCATTAGAGCTCCCACCGTTAGAGCATTATCCCTGCCCAGCAATCTCTCCTCGCCGGAAACTTTCCTCGCCGGCGCGGCGCGGCGCGGCGCGGCGCGGCGGATCGGCATTCGCCCAGAGCTCCCGACGAGTGTTAAAACCAAACTGGGATCGGACTTCCCTGAAACCTATCTCTCACGAGTACCTTACTTCTCCTCCCTCTCCCCACTACCGGGAAACATTTACTAGTTCAACGAAGCTCGGTTAAATCTTACACACAGCATCCCTTCCTCCTCCCCTTCTTCATCCCTCGGATGCTATGAGCGATGCAGGACTAATGAAATGGACACCCCAGCCAGCATGAAAAACTTCACTCAAGAAAGTCAAGTAGTTTTTCGCCCGGACTTCGAAAACTTAATCTAATTAATTAAACGGATCCTGGGAATGATCGTCTTTCAGGAATGAGATATCCTCCTCTGCCGCGGGATTCCGCTTCCTCCCTCAACTTCTGCACTTTAACGATCCGAAAGTTGTGTCATTCAATAACTAGCAGGCCGAACTTTTATAACGCTCCTGGAAGGATTATTGAGAGGAGATCATTGGAAAGGGCAAGCGTCTTCTATTAAATCCCACTCGGCTTTACTATGCCATAGCATTACGAGGGGAAGAGATATATTTCTCCGCGAACGACTTTACCATCTGGCATCGATGATCTTTCTCGGCGGCCTCGCTACCATCATCCAGAACATTCGTCATCCTGGAGGGAGAGTTATGCAATCTATTATGCAGCCGAGTAAAACGGCGCATTGTGGTGCGACGAGTGGCGTGGATTCATCCTCTTAATCGGAGATCGAGAGATTATTCATCGACACTATCCAGCCAATTGCGCGGTTGGTTTCGACGTGTTCTAAATGAGGGTTGGCCCGATGCGAACTTACGAGCGGCATTTGTCCCTGTAACGCGCCAGCAGCGGCCGATATGCAGCTGCTCCTTTTTAATTGGCGCATTAAATATTCGCGGTTGCCGGGAATGCGAGTTGCCCATCGTTAATAACAGTCTACCGATGAATGAATCAGCTTGAAACGCGGCTGCTCGACGCGCCGCCGAGCGCCAGAGCGGGCGTTACGACGCCGCCTATTTATCGCGGCGACTCGCCTGGAAAACGGCCTCGATTAACAATTATAAATCTACCGGGTGGCCGGCAACCTACACCTGCCAACTAATAATCCAATGGGAAACAGAAGGGAAAATCGTATCGATTAATGATCCCCAAATGTATCGATCGTTCGACTCTCACAGAAATACCAGAGACGATTGAAATCGACAAACGATAGAAATAACGAAGATTGAAATGAAGTTTGTCATTGTAGACTCGACAGTTTTTCAGTTGATATTAAAATAGTTAATATTCGTCACCTGTTTATTCGAAGCTTGCAATGTCAAGAACTAAAATATGTCGATCTCGATATCTCCGCGCGACAGTTTTAATGTATCGTATAGAAAGCAGAGCGTGAAATATTGAGCCGACTTATCGGAGAGCACCGTGTACGCTTCTAGGAAGATACGTCCCGAGCAGACTGCATGAAATCAAACTTCCCCTCGGTTTGCGACGATAGACAGTAATCGCATTAAGAACCGTCATCGAGCGTGTAATCCGACGACTGCGGATAATCGTGGCGAAAATGCTCGCTTCCTCCTCTTCCTCCTCCTTCCTCCCCTTTCCTTTCCACGATTGTCCTTTCTTTTCTTTCTGCCGCGATTACGGAATACTTTTATCGATAAAAAGGAGACGAGCGGCTAATTGTTGGTTGGTTGGAAGCGGCGAGAATCGATGCCGCCGAGTGCAATTGACTGCCAGGCCGCAATATGTCCTCCCTGGGAGCGATCTGGAGCACCGCAGGACGGAATTCGCGAATCGAGTACGCCTGCCTCCTCCCACACTCTTATATATCGCGAGTGGATGTGTGTGTGGATGTGTGTGGGAATGGAGGATAGGAGTATATCGAACGACCACCAGAAATAATTGGCTCTCGAAATGACGTAGCGAGGGTTGGAAATACTTCGCTGGGCCTCTGGAACACTCGCACGTTCAAGGACTTCGGCTGGGATATGGGAAAGCCAGGAATTCCTCGGCCGGTTAAGAATAAACGAGGGAAATTGTACCTATGTGAAATTTACGTTGCCAAGTTTAGTTTAATGCAGTAATTTATGGTTAGAGGCAGCTTGAACTGACGCATAAAGAAGATACGATTTTTTCACCCATTTTTTTTATGATATTATGACTTTTTCGATACAATTCCGGCATTTCCCCCACAACATTTATGTTTTTTATCCGTTTTGAGACACGAGCAATTGAAAAATCAAGCGTTCGTCCCGGTCCCAGAACCTTCGAAAAATCGAAAATTTTTGAAGGGGTATGCCTTAAAAAATTTGCGAAAAAATGAATTTTGAGCTAGGGCTCTGGAATTTTTACCGCTTCTTCCTCGATGCAAAAAAACATTCCCCACCAAGTTTCAGCCCCGGGAAAGGTCGGGAAGTATGAAAAACATGAGGAAAACCGCGAAAATGAAATATTCAAGATCGGTTTTCCATGTGTTTTAGGTAGAATTCCGGCATTTCCCCCACAACATTTATGTTTTTTTTCCGTTTTGAGGCACGAGCAATCGAAAAATCAAGCGTTCGTCCCGGTCCCAGAACCTTCGAAAAATCGAAAATTTTTGAAGGGGTATGCCTTAAAAAATTTGCGAAAAAATAAATTTTGAGCTAGGGCTCTGGAATTTTTTCTACTTTCTCCTCGATGCAAAAAAACACTTTCTACAAAGTTTCAGCCCCGGGAAAGGTCGGGAAGATAAAAAAACATGAGGAAAACCGTGAAAACGAAATATTCCAGATCGGTTTTCCACGTGTTTTAGGTGGAATTCTGGCATTTCCCCCACAACATTTATGTTTTTTATCCGTTTTGGAGCACAAGCAATCGAAAAATCACGCGTTCGTCCCGGTCCCAGAACCTTCGAAAAATCGAAAATTTTTGAAGGGGTATGCCTTAAAAAATTTGCGAAAAAATGAATTTTGAGCTAGGGCTCTGGAATTTTTTCTACTTTCTCCTCGATGCAAAAAAACAGTTTCTACAAAATTTCAGCCCCGGGAAACGTCGGGAAGATAAAAAAACATGAGGAAAACCGTCAGAATTAGATAAAATTATTCATTCAGGATGGCCTTTTCGAGTGTTCTCGCTATAATTCCGGCGTTTTTACCACTAATTCCTTACTAAATATTCTTTTCACTACTCAATCTACTAATCTACAAAGAATTTTAATAAAAAAATTGGAAGATCATAACCCAGCTATTCCTTCCAAGATAAAAGCGTAGAATTAAGATAAGTTCAAGGGCTCAAGGAATCCAAGTCTGGCACGCCGGAAGTCAATAACTAGGAGGAAAAATAAGCTCGGATTGCGGAAGGATCGGTAGGAAGAGGCAAGAGGGCAAACACACTGGTTGGAACGTGTTTGGATTTCGTAGACGCTCGCTGGCGAACCCCGGAAGATCCGGGCAATATGTAAGTGTCTTAGGCGCAGCCGGTGCAGCGTGCGAAAAGCCCAGGCGTCCTCTCAATCACGCTGGATCAAACTCCAAGATCGCAAGCGCCACCTAAAATATAGAGGAGCGCCAGTATCGGGCGAGAAGTATTTCACAAGGTTGCCAGCTAAGATCGGCCGATCCATCAAACCCATCGAGCAGCCAATATTTCCTTTCGACCGACTTATTTATCCCACTAGCACGGCCATACACGATGCCGCAGAATCAAACCACTATTCTATAACACATCATAAATATTAAAAACCTACCAACAACGAACAACTAATAATAATAAACACAATAAACTCGAATTCTTTTCCAAAATTAATACTAGTATTAAAAATTCCTACTGATTCTACCATAAACGTGTCATTCTCCACTGCAGCAGAACCGATTACGTAATCGATCACCAATGCAGAAGGCTAGGGGAATCGAAATACAATCTTTATTCGTCCTTTTTCATGGAACCTTCGGCGGCTTTCCGGTGTACGTGGTCGCCGATATAAATAGTGAGTCTCTGACTGACTCGGAATGTGCGTGGTCGGATTGGGGCACACGAGACGCACACGTGGGCCCGTCGGTTGGGTCCGCTCGAAAGCGATTGATCGCACTTACCCGCTATAACTGACGCTCCAACCAGAAGAGGAAACTGGTCAAGAATAGTAACATAATTCCGGTATGCAGCGAGAGAGGAATAATTGGCGCGTGCACGAGCGAGTTAGTTTCGCGTGCTCGGAGGAGGAAGGAGGCGAGAGAATCGAAGAATGAAAGAGGACGAGCCATTGCCACAGGGCCACCGAGAGGGAATAAGTTTGCGTGTTTTGCTTCGCGTCTATTTCCGTGCGCGCGTTGGCTTGCGTAACCACCCGTTTTAATCGTCCGGCCGCTAATAGACGTAAGCCGCCTCTCTGCGTACACACACACACGTACGCTCGCCACCAACGTACACCAAACACACTTAGTCGATCAGCTGGTCGACTACTGGGACTTTGCACGATGACCGAGTTCTAGGTACGATTTCGCCCGAATTCCACGCGCGATCTCTGCTGCGTTTCTATCATCAGTGGAATGGCACATAGAAATTCCTCTGCGATAGCCGCTGCTCTCTTTTAATAAGCTTTCCTTAACGAGCATGCGGCAGGCTTGATCCGATTAAGACTATGTCCGCAGTGCATGTAAATAAGCCAGATTAGTTGCGAGAGATTTTCTTGTGAAAAAGACAAACAGACGAAAACAAAACCACCTACGAACAGAAGTGCTTCCAGTAACCACGTCCGCGCACTCTCTCTCTCTGTGGGATGCTTCGATAAAAGATAACTAAAGATAACTGCGGGCCGAGTCTAATTAAAATTCTTTCGAGCACGCGTCCGCTTTTTCTACGAGGTCGGCAAAAAAAGGGCGGCGCTATCGAGTATGCAGGGGCAGCGCTCTGGAGCGAGGGCGAGCGACACGGTAAATCGTTTTGCGACGCTGCTGGCAGGACGAGCTTTGTGGTAACTTCGAATCGAATCAAGCGAGTAACGCAAATCGAAATGCCTGCCCCGCCGCCGCCGCCGCCGCGCCAGTTTTCGAGCGGTGGGTGCTGCTGGTGCTGCTGCTGTGTTGCTGCTGCTGCTACTAGCTCCGGGATATTACGTGAGGCACTCCGACGTATCGTAACTGGTTTAAGGTTATCGGGCTGGAATTCAACAGGGAATCCGTAGCGCGCACCCACCGAGCAAGGTATCGAGCCATTGCCGAATTACTTTCGGATTAACTCGGCCCCGCAAAATAACGCGCTCCATTCCCCCGAAGTACCGGAATGCTGCCACCGAATGCATTGTCAAGAGAATATATGTCTTAGAAAGTAGCCCGCTGAATGTAATATTTAGTAATTAATTTTGTAGGAATTATATTACAGTAATTTATCATTTTATGCAATATAATTATGCGGAATATTTTATTTCTGGCAGAAGGGTATAATTTAGGATGGCCCTTTGCATATTGAATTCTCGTTATGTTGGGATTCCGTGGGGCTCTTTAAGAATTCCTTTCGATGCTGGAGAGCAGCCAACATTTACGAGCACGTCGCCGGGGAGAGATTTGCAAAGAGGGAGAGAAATCGACATTAGCAGTGAGCAGGGCCTTTTTTGTCGCGCCTAATGGTGTCTGGCTCACATAAGCCGTGACCATTGATGAGCCACCAATCCCGTCTGGGCCCCATGGTCCTTTCCCTCTTGACGATTCTACTCAGAGACGCCTATGACTCCTCAAATATCTTAGCATCGTCTCGTAGAACTCTCGAAAAAGCAGTGGAATATTTTTCGGGGAATCAATAGGCGGAGGGGCGGAGGGATGTGTATCAGTGGTGGAAAAGGCCTGGGAATTTTTCGGGTAGTCGAAATTAATGAGAGGAGGCAAGAGATCGAGTAGAGTGGCGAAGTAGAGTCATTAGGGAGATTGTGCCCTAATTGTGAGTAATTACGGGCGACGAGCTTCGAGAAGATCCGCCCGGATTCAAGGGAGAAACTCCGACGACCCTCTCCTCCGAATTTTCATTTCCCTCGCCTCTCATCTTGCACGAGAGACAGGAAGAGTGCGCGTGCTTCTCTGTACGTGTGTGTGTGTATAACATCGATGAGACACTCGGCAGGAGTGCAACGATAGGTATAACGAAATTTTTGGGGGAAAGGATTCTTGATGCCAGGAGGAAGCGCTAGCGAATGCATGATGAGAGGTGAACTCGGCAACACTATTCGGAGCACGCAGCATAATACGTCCATATCAAGCAGGCGTGGCGTAATTAAATCTCATTAATTACCGGCATTGTAGCAACGAGTTTTTCTGCGCCCGCGGCGCTGTCCATTAATCAGGGCGAACTGGAGCGCGCTGCACTTTATTACTCAACTCACCATCACACAGCCCCTCCCTCCCCCTCTTCTCCCTGCTTGCGAAATTTTGCAGCGACCCTGCCCAATTTTGTTACCCTTCCGCCTTTTATCGATAATCTCCAACGAACCGCACTGGAAGCTTGCGGAACAATGAGTCGATGAATTGATTATGTCCTAGCAGCGGTTAGTAAAATTCTGTCCGAGGAGGAGTGGGGACAAGTTGGGTGTGTGTGTGTGGCACGTGGCAGTGGGGCGTCGAGTGAGGGATGAAGTCGCCGGGCGGCAGTAATTTACCCCCATTAGAAAACGGCCGTCGGAGTATTATCTCATAAAGGGCCGGGAGCAAACCGCCGAGTAATGCGACTGAATCTTAATTAGAAAATTCATTTGGAGAGGGGGCTGTAAGCGCGCTC
The DNA here is from genome assembly GCA_910591665.1 of Ectemnius continuus. Taxonomy (NCBI): domain Eukaryota; kingdom Metazoa; phylum Arthropoda; class Insecta; order Hymenoptera; family Crabronidae; genus Ectemnius; species Ectemnius continuus. Next base: position 3,243,052 of record OU342866.1, read on the forward strand.
GCGTGCGCGCGCGTGGCTCGGATACTGCCGCGCTTGCAGAATTCAGGGAATTCTTGTTACAACTACCCGGCCGCCTCCACCCTTTCCCTCCTCCCCCCCCACCATTCTCTCCTCGGTTTCTGCTATCCCGTTACCTCCAGGAACTCTGCTTCCCTAAGTGGAACGTCACGATTTCCTATAACAGTTGCCGAAGAAATTTCTACCACTTGCCCGATGAATGTAATAATGTTCAGGAATTATGCTCAACTCTTACTAGCTCGTATCGAGTGGATTCGACGTTTTTCATTTTAGTTGGGCAATTAATTAGTAATTGTTCGAAGAGAAAAAAAGGACTGGTAATTGAAGGATATTTCGTCGGCTTAATTTCAATCGATGAATCTTTGTTGATATTAATTTTTCTATCCTCGTGTCTCTCTTTCTCGTTATACAGGGGAGATATTAAATTCGCAATAGTCGGAGGCCTGCTTGTCGCCGGGAGTGACGAGTAGTACTAATTACCGCCATGTTTCATTGGGCGGCGGCCGGTAGAGGCGGCGGGCGTGCGCGCGGCCTCTTCTGAAATAGTGCCGCCACTTTGTAAAAGAGAGCGGCGAATAAAATGAGGATTAATTTGCGCCGGTAGCCGGCTACGACTCCGCGAAGCCGCCCCCCGATTAATTGTGAACGCGAATACACCTCTAATTAACCGGTCAAAAGAGGGCCAGCGATTCCTCCTCGATCGGCTTCTTTAGACGTTTTCCCTTATTCAGATCTCTTTCTCTCTTCTCTCTTTCTCTCTCGACAGCCGGCTTTTCGCTCTGCTTATGCAATCTTCTGGTTTTCGTTACGAAATCTCTACAGTCACATCTTCTCAGCGTGCCTCTGCTTCTTCTTCCGTTGTGCCATCCTTTCTCTCTCGCTCTCTGCTCGCTAACCTCGAAACCCAACTGGTTGGCTGCGCGAGCGAGCGAGAGGGGGAACATCAGAGCGAAAGAGAGAGCACCCACAGCTTCTTTCGCTGCTCAGCCTCTCATTTATCTTCCGCTGCACTTTAAGCGGTCGTAATTAATGAATCGGTCCAACCTATAAGAACACCATGATTCGAAGTCATTGGCGCCTCCCCGAATAGAGTTTCTACCGTTCGAAATGTCCCCGGAAAAAATTACTTTCCTATTTCCTTATAATTTCACTTATTCTTCAAGGTTTACTAATTCTCATTTGAATAAGATTCTATTGTTTGCTGTTAAATATAGGAATGGAGTAATTATTATTAGAATATCTAAGTCTGATTGGTTGGAAGTGGCTGGATGCGCCAATGCGAGTGGTGGGACAAAGTGGGCTGAGGGGGAAGGAGGGAGACAGAGGGCGAAAAAATGATGCCTGGGGATTTGAGCGTCAAGGGAAACCGGTTGGAGCCTTAATTGGCCTGTAATATCGACACTCGAAGGGATCGATGATTGATTCCGCGAGGAGGAGCGTCGCCCGTTGAATTGCTAATTAGCTGGCTATATTTCAAGGATATTTCTAGAAAAGTTTATTCCACGCTAGAGGGTTGGAAAGAGGATGACCAAGTTGAGAAAGTGAGGGAGAAAGAGAGAGGAGACATAGTTTCTACTTAAGCGGCTCGGGAAGAAGATCTCGGTGAAAGTTTCTCTCCACCAGCTGGAAACTCCACGGTTCTTCCAATAAACAAAGGGTTAATTAGGTTTAATTCCGACTAGTCCACTGCGACAAAGTCAGTGGACTTTCTTAGGCGAGGCGAAACTTAGTGAATACTATGAATGCGCCAGCTGGGCTACTCGAGGCCTTCTCTCTCTCCAGTGGCTCGCACCGAAGCTCCGCTCCAATTACTTATCGAATTTCTGCTTACTTGGATAAATACGAAATACCAATACTCCGAGCTCCGACTCGACCGCTATAATAATCGTCCCGAGGCCCGAATTATATAACGCGGAATCATTGAAAAAGTCAAACTCGTTACATTATTGAATCTGAAATTGTCGAGTGGACGATCGCCCGGCAGACATTAAAACATTGTAAATCGAGGAAGTTATGAAGCGAAGTACGAGTTATTCCCAGTCTAAACGTATCGGTATTCCAATCCATTAACATTTTAACGCTCGGCGAGAGTAGCGGAATACCGGAGGGCGCAAGTAAATTAAATAAACTCGTTTCCCCTTTCCCAACTGGAACGCGCGCGCGCCGGCAATTGTATTCGAATCCTGAATTACCCGAAGCGAGTCCCAGTTCCAGAGAGTACACGCGATCCCTCGTTAAGTACACAGAGCGGTCGCACCGGCAAGAAACGAGATTGCTCCGTGATTATTCTCAAATACAATTTCTTCGGCAGGCTGGCCGAGTGGCAGAAGCCAGAACACCGACAGGAGAAAGGAGAGAAGAGAAGCGAGGAGAAGAGAAGATCGTCTCTCGACTGGTACGTCCAGCTTTAATATAAATGTTAAGCGTGTTATTAGCTAAGTAGGAACGCGCCAATTCCGAGAGGCGGAGGCCTCACGTTTACCCGTAATCTCCGGTCATTTTCCGAGGAACGCCAACTCAAGATCGATCTCGCTTCCTCTGGTACACGATGCTCCCTGCATTTTTCACAACTAGTTCGATCGGCTTGCCATCATAAATTCTTATCCCTCCGATGATTCTTCCACCTCTACCTCCTCTTCTTCTTACCACTAACATAATTCGATTTCCTTCTCACTCGATCATCACTCAGACTTTAATTTCATCAGAGATTATTCTGCTCTGTTTTGCTCGAGTTATCGATTGTTGACAGTCGGCGAGAGGAGAGCTGGAAAATTCGTGTTTACTTGGAACGGCGGATGGCCCGGGTTTTCACCTGCCAGCAGGGTGCCTCTCGTCCTTCGGCATCCTTAAAACCGCATGCAGGTAGGATGACGTCAGACGGCTGCAAGGAAACCGGTTGTCGGCCGAACGAAAACCGCTAGCCGCGACCTCGACTCACGACGACGAAACGCCGCCGCCGACGCCGCCGCCGCCGCGCGCGCTCTTCCACCTTTATACCTACTGTATAACCACCGCAAGATCTTACTCCAATTGAACTATGCTACTCATGCAATTCACTCGCGGAATTCCCATTGGTAAGTGGAATAAATTCCACTACCGTTACACTGTCATCTGAGACAGCAATGTGGAGAAAGATCGATCCTAGAATATTCCAGAACAATCCCCACTTGGTTACGTTTACCAAACTTGTACGATTTTAATACTAGTTTTATTGATTATGCTTTTAAAGTGAATTTTTATGAATTCAACACTCTCACAGGTTGACGTAAAAAAGATAGAATAATTATTTCGAATAAAAGAGAGTTGCGAAAGTCGAGGATAAAACAAATCGAGTAACTCCTGTATATTCCCAAGTACTAATGACTCTCGGAGTGATCCAGTTGGAGTTTACAAGAGGAGTCCAGCACTGCGAGCGGACTGCTGGCATTAAGCAGTTGGCAAATAGAATTATAGGCATGCCGAGTCGTCAGGGGGATCCCAGGGCGAGGGCATTAAGAGGGTAGTTTAAAACAATTGCCCGGTGGAAAGCAGCGCTGGCAAAAGGCTCTTCTCGGCGCGTTGCGTGCCAAGTGTCCGCCTCGAGAAGAATGAGATTAGCCAGCGGTTACTTTTCTCTTTAAACATATCGCGCGCTCCAAGTGACAAAAGGTTTGTTGGTGTTAATTTGGAGGCGCGCGAATCCTAGAGTTGTTATATACAATTAACTGGGAGAGAGTGGCAAGTGGAGGAGATTGGTTGTTGCGATGCTCGGTGTCTTGGCAGAGAGGAGTTTGTTCCTTGGTGGTCGGCTGTGATCTGAAATGGCCGAGCGGAACACGACTGAATGCTCGAATGCTCGGAGCATCGTTGTTCGCTCGTGACACGCTTCGAGATCGAACACGCATAGAATACCCTTTGCCAGTACGCTTCGTCACTCCGCTCTCTCTCTCCTTCTCTCTCCTTCTCTGGTTGCACGTCTCCTCAGGGAACCAAGTTGTCCAGCTTGGCTCTTAGTCGATCGGAAGCGCCGCCGGTGGCCACGTTCCACGCATTAATCTTCTCTCCGCTCTGTTTATCCGTCTTCTGTTTAATTTCCTCTTTTTGACGGCACCATTTCCGGCCCGCGACCGCCACTCCCGGCACGTCTCTCCGCGGCTTATCGCCCGAAAAAGAGAAGTACTGCGAAAATAACTGGGTTCATCACTCAGTTTCGTTGCACACACACCTTCCGATGAGAATCAGCTAACCTTATTACACAGTTCGTGGAACCGCCGAGCATCCGATAAGCAATCCAGATGCTTTCACGATTGTTCTTATTAATTTTCATAAATTGGATTCGTTCATGCGACTGGTTAGCTTTGAATTTCGAGATTTCACTCGGATATCATTGGAGAAATGATACGGAAGCGAGTGGAAGTTGATGATCAATGAGTTTCATAATGTCAGTCGAAGAAAGGGGATGGCAGCCCTCGAAACTGCCGCGCAATCAGTTAAGTACGAGAGGAGAGAGAGAGAGAGGGAGAGAGCGGCACTTAATTCCAATTTTTTCCCACCCTCGCTCTCGAGCGGCTCTCCGACAGATTCGGTGCTTCTCGTATAAATCATCGGCCAATCCGAGCGCCGCAATTAAGCCTTAAATCGGTGTGCTAGAGCTGGGAGGCCGCGAGGCGTGCGTTCTTAATCAAAGTTCTCGTTAAAAATTTCACTTGCCTCGAATGCCAAGCGTTCATGGGACCCACACACACACACTTTCATAGCGGTGGTGCGATGAAATTAAATCAGTGTTGGGGCTTAGCCGGGGCGAACTTAATCCTGTTAAGGATCAGGCGTGGGATGCGTTTTCGAGATGGGGAAAAGCTCGGCAAGGTGCACTTTTCCCTGGTGAAAACAGGCGCGCGCGTCGCTCGCGTTTACATGCCGTTGCCCTATGACTTATCGTCAAAGGATCCATCAGCACTGCAATTCCTAATGGAAAATCCACTCGGCTCTCTTTCTATCTTTCGATCCGCCTCTCTTTTTCTCTTTCTATCGGAGGCTCTTGCTCCCGGATGCCAGCACTCTCTTTCTCTCTTCAGCTCTCGCACTCGCTTCTATTACGTGCCAGGTTCTCGCAAAAATGAAGCGGCGCCGTTTCAGCGCGCAAGAACCTGAGACAACTAGAAGGCCGAGCGGGGCGGCGGCGGCGGCGGAGCGGAGGCTCGATTCAATGTGGCTGCTTGCCAAAAATCCCATCGCACACGGAATATTCGACGAGTGAAACGTGGTCGATAGTTGCTCGCCACGGCGATGTTCCCCGTTGCCCGGAGAGTGGAAGAAGTAGTATCAGCTGGCGAGATGCGATCCTCGCGAGCAGAGAGAAACGCGAACCAACACGCTCCCTCCAACTTTATCGGCCGTCCCGACAAATTGTAGAACTCGAAAGCGGCACTTTCCGCGACGCGAAAAATGTACCTTTTAATTGGCGAGGTTCTTCTTAAAGATGAAACTTTTCAAATTAAAGGTAGCATAAATAATAAAAGAAAGAACTGAACGATGTTGGATCAATAATGAAAGAAAGAGGACAGTGGGGACTTATGAGTTTCTGACAAAGGGAAAAAGAAGTGTGCTGGCCGATCGGATTAAAGAAACGAATGTCGCGGTGATTGGATAATGGAATGATGTAATCAGAGAGCGCCAGCTGCGAAGCCCGTGGGTGACGTTAATGTGTGCTGGAGCGACGATGACTCGCGCACGCAACAGGGTCAATTAGAAAAACAGGGAGCCCGATGACCGCTCACCACGCGGAGCATGAGAAAGCTCTTTCTCCTTCTCCCTCTCTCTCTCGCTCTCTTTCTCCCAGTCGGAGAAAGGAAGTTGAACGAATAAATCAGTGCGACTTCACTGACAACCACGCGTCAAATCTTCTCACGTCGATTATACCACTGACACGTCTATTCTGACTCACCGCGCTAATGAAGACATCCCAAAGACAATGAACACGATCGATCGAGCACAAATAACCAATTAATCGCAACAAATGTTGTTAGGGAATATTTACAAAATATTCATATTCAAAATGAGTTGTGGTAGCTTCGAACGCAGGGCTCTGATGTCGAATTAAAGTTGGGGCACGAACTTCCGGCTTATAAAACGAGCAGGAGGATGCAAAGTGCGGGGATAAACATAAACAGAGCCTATGAAATTTGTATGCGGCGAGCGTTCGCCCCCTACATTATTGTCCTTTCCCCCTCCTCTCCGCCCTGCATCGATTTACCTTGGTTCTCCAACAGCTGCTTTTATAAAGCGATTTACCCTGTCAGCCCTTGCGCGATATTATTATCTTCTCGATCACTGACCCATGACTCATTAATATTCCCCGTTAAGTCTCGAATTTTTCCACGGCGGACTCCCGACGCTAATTATCCCCCAACTAACGGAACACAATTTGACTCGGGCCACGCACTCGATGCATAATGCAACACGATTCCTCTCTCCACCGGCGGATTTTCATGTTGCGCAGCTCTGTCTAGCACTTAACGAAGTGGCACTCGAATTCACACGTGTTCTCTCTCTCTTTGCGAGTTACACATCATACACAGAGTCAACGGGGAAACTCTGATTGGCCGTACGTGAGAGAGCTCGCGCGCGCGCTGTGGTCCGACTTAAACGAACGTTTTCCCATCCAATTGTCGAGGGTTTCGGGGCTGCGAGCGAAAAGTCAAGTCCCAGTTCTAGGTTGTCGATGAATAAAGTAAATAATGTGTCGGATAAATTGGCTTTCTCGTTTAATCGGATCTCGGCGGCGGCTGCGGCTGCGGTGGCCGGGCACAGTTTCCAAAACAGCGATCTCCGCGGTTGCCGAAGTTCCCGGGCGAGTTAAGAGCCGGGGAGAAGTTAGTGGGCGGCGCGCGTGCGACTCGGCCTCATGAAAGTTAAGCCGCCGGCCCAAGTAAGCCACGTATGTACTCGCACGTAAGAGCTCCGAGTGGTAGGCGAAGAAGGAAGCTGGATCTGAAAATCTAAGCGGCAGAAAGTGCTCGCTGCCGCCGCCGCCGGAATGGCCGAGCGAACGAGCCGCTTGAATTGCTGATACACTTCGCCGGGAATAAAACTTTCGCGACATCTTCGCCAGGGAAGAGTGGTCTGTTGGAGAGGAGAGCGCGCGCGCGCGCGCGGTGTCAACAAGGCTTGTAGCGAGGGATTCGCACGGGGAAAAGTGATGTCAGCGTTGCCAGTAAGGTTTATCCTGTGATCCTTGAAGTAGGGCGGGCCGAGTATGCCCGCAGGAAGCGCCAACATCCTCTCTTTTTCTCTACTTACTAGAAACTACTCTCTTCAACATATCCTTGACCCACTCCACATCCACCATCGAACTCTACTTTCCCACCAGTCAGAAAACTAGCATATTAATTACACGAAAACTCAGCGGTACAAGTGAAACCGTGGATGTCCGACATACATAAACCGAGGGAAACGGATCGACGCATTCACACGTCAGGTCCAACCGGATATTTTCATATCCAAGCTGGCATTAAGCGAACGAGCAGCGTTCTCTGTTGGAAAGATAATGAGGACAGGAGTGAAGCGGCGGCGGCGGCGGCGGGCTAGATGCCGGAGATTAGTTCGGCCGGGTTATAATTACGTATTCATATGCCAGTGGACAATGGCCAAAAATGAATGGCAGGTGCTATCGGGTTGGACTAGCTTGGGCTACCTTTATCTCGGCCGATAAATCATTTTCGGCGATCGGTGCAGTTCGTTAACGGGCGATCGAGCAGGGATAGCCAGTGAGCCGAGGCGAGAGCGTTGATGCCGATGACGTTATGACACGATTATTTCATGCGCAACCCGCTCTACGTGTATTCGCGTATGTGTGTCTGCATATACTGGGAGCGAGGGCGCTTGCGAGGAAAGGGAGTGAGTGCATTATTAACGTTAATACATCAAGCCCGGCCTCCATAATCCCGATAATAATGGGAATCAATAAGTGGTGGTCATTGGGCCGGAGGAGCGACTCGATGGCCGCGGTATTCGCTCTCACCAACCACCAAGAAACATTAATAAACCTCGGACAACGAAGATTTATGTCTCCCTCGCTCGACGTCCGAGTTCGTCGACGTAATTGTAAACGCGGCCACCGAGAGAGTGAGAGAGAGAGAGAGAGACCGCCACGGGATTAAGCATGCTCGCAAAACGATGGACGGATTTATCGATCGGAATGAGCTATCTGCTATCCAGGGATTGGCGAGTTATCGAGGCGCATCGCTGCTCCCAGGCTACCCCCTTAAAACCCAAGCAACCTGCTCATCGTTTGTTCCGGGACAACTCTCGGCTCATTGCTATAATCTCTCCGCTGGTATCTGAGAGGCGCCGCCAATATTCCCTTCTCCAACTCTGTTTGCTTTAGATAAGGAAATCAGATCTTTCTTATTGGCCATTTTCTCCTATCGCACTTTCGAAATCATTCGCCTTCAATAGAAAGTAAGGAAATATTTTGTGTGTCAATACATTCTACAAAATCACAGCTTTAAATATAATAATAATTCTGTATTCATTTTTTCTATCGCACTTTCGAAATCATTTGCATGCAATAAAACATTTTAAATATCAATCCTAAAAGTCCATATTTATTGTCTTCTATCGCACTTTAAAAATAATCAACAATAATCTCTCTGTCAAAGCTCAGCTTTAAACTCGAGCAAAGTAGCCGGTAGATGTCGGGGAGCGGGCAGTGCTATTATCCCGAATTTACCACCTTAATACCAGAAAGCGACAGGCGTGCGTGACAAGAAGTGCGTGCGTGCGTGTATGTATATGGGATGGGATAACGCGGCTTGCGCAGCTGGCGGCAAAGTTGCGGAAATGGAAGGGCAGCGCAGCACGTCCGGGCGAATTGCATTTAGCCGGCGGGCAACGGCGTACGATGGAAGCAGCGACGTTTCGGCCGACGGAATTCAATGCTTGTATCGCACACGGTCACGCACACACCCAAACAGAGCAAGTGTGTGTATGAGAGAGAGCAAGAGAGAAAGGGAAGAGGAAGGAGGAGGATGTTGAAGCGAGGCTCGTCGTGGTATCTCTCGTCGAAATGGTAATGCGAGAACGCAACTGGCCAAAGGGAGAAGTGTTGCGAATCGGCGAAAACTGGAGTTCCTGCCGACGCAGCAACACATTCTCGCCATTCCTGAGTTCGAGATAGAGTTGGCCGGCCGGAAGAGGGGGCAGGATATGTATCGCTAGTAGGTGGTATCGTATGGCTCGGCATCGGCTAACGCTTACCATTGTTTCTCCGGTTACCGAGCAGCCAGCCCTCTTCCTTCCTACACCACTCGTTCCTTCTTCCTCTCTCGGTCTAGCAGCGATGCGAGTGCCAGTGAAAAAATAAATCGCTTCACACTCCAAGCAACCAGCTAGTACTCGGAATCGAGCACAATAGTACGTTCTGCTGACGATCCTTGGGAAGTAGATTAAGCGGCCTCGATTGTTTCACGATCCGCTTGAGACATTCCAACACACATTCTATATCATAGTTCTCTCTTTTAATGAATCCTCTTATTAATGACGCATTAGTTTTTATTCCTACGATCGATGAAAGAAAGATTTCGACAGGCCCCAGTTATTAATGGCATTACAAGAGTATTACGAGGGAGGAGGTATTTGTTTTTTAGAGGAGCCAGTCTATTTAATTGGGTTTCGGCGGTACTGTATCCAACGATCAATATCAGATTTTGGCCTGCTGGCGGCTGTATCCATTCCATTCGGGCCGGATCTGCTTCGAGTCCCGATGTGTGTATGCAGTGGCGCTAAATGCGAGAAGTAACAAATATTTCGAGAGCGCGCGGATATCCCGTTGGGATCGTCCGCGGGATCTGTCGCTTCCATAATTACACTGCTGCGCTAGCTTGTACTATGTCGCTTCTATCATTCGGACTGGGAAGCGCAGTTCAATTAACGCCCGGGATTATATGGAATGCGGTGTAAATCTGATTTTAGTCCTGTTCTCGGATCGTTAGCTGTTATCCTTCTCTACGCGCGACGATCAATTAAAATGGCGATCGGCTGACTGGAGCTGCCAGGAGCATTTCCGCTGGCTTTTTGTTGGAATTTCTAGCTGGTGCCGATTGACAAGGCAGTGTTTGGTGTTATAGTTTTGCCGGGTGTTCCTCTCCCCGGCATTATTTAATCGATGACATTGCCGGCGACAGCCTCTCTCAAAGTGTCTCTTTGTGGCCTCTCTGTGTTTACAATACAGCGCTGCTGCTCCGAGCGATACCGCCACTACATAGTCTGAAGGTCGAGCTATCAATGTATCGATCGCGCGTGAATAAATTCCCCGATGGAAATGCACAATGAAGCCCATTCAAGCTGCTCTACCGTTAGCGCGTCGACTTCCCCATCACTCGCCAATCTCTTTAACAATCGTGTTTGCATCGTTCAATAATTCGACTCTCGGAGACTTTGGCAAATTTATGAATGAACCACCCTTGCAATGCTAGTGCAAAGTCGATTTCGGAAGGGGGGATTTTTTGAACAACCCTTTCACATCCTATCGATCCTGCGGCTTCTTTTTCCTGGGCGTACTTTCGACCAAGGGAAGGGAAGGGAACTAATTGATCCGCGGCTCCACGTGCGATCTATTTATTCGACGTGACTGTTCGTTGGAAAGACCAATTGCGCGTAACACTTTGACTCTCGCTACGCGCCACGCAGGGCAATTGCGTTCCTGCATATAGGGTGGCTTTAAAATGTCATTAAATTTATCATTAAACCTAATAAAAAAATAATTCTTTTCAATATGAACTGTCTTACATTAATTATAATTTATCTACGATATCTCCACTGATATCAAATTAGAAAAATCTAGTAAAGACAAGAATTACTTTTTCCACTAACATACACGGAATGCCAAGAGTTGGAATGCTCGGTGCTGGACCAGTCTGACAAGGAGGATTCCCCCGATAGTCGCTGACGTGACAGGAAACTACGAGAATCCGGCCAAAAATAGCCGGGGAGAGCAGGAAGAACAAGAAAGACCTTTGCGCTAGTGAGAGGAGAAAGGGGGCAAGGTAGCTTTTATCGTCGTCCTCGAATCGAGGGAGGAGGCAGTTTGCAGCGCGTGAATTTACTGCCAGGATCCCGTTGACTGACTCTCATCCGTCGCGAGAGGGAGATGATATCTCCCTCTGCTTCGATGACGCCAACGATCCCGCTCTCTGCCTGCTTGCCTGCCTGCCTATCCTCTTTTCTCACTCCGACTTATCTTCACTTCCTGCTTTCTTCCCCATTTTTTCCAACTGGAATTACTGTCAGTTTGAAATAAAATGATTCTCCGATTCAAAGCACCGTCGAAGTCTACTTGATTCGAAAATCTAATGAAATATAGAAAGCAGGATTTAATGGATGTCGCGATTTAGTTGTCGACCAGTTGTAAATCGAAGTGAGTGAGGAAGGAGTCGATGCAAATTGACCGAGCGACAGATCAGCTCTTTGGAAATGTGAAACCAGGAATGAACTCGGAGGGGATCTCGCTTCGACGTGACAAAGGAGGAGCCGCTGATAAATATGACAGCCGAAGATGATCCCTATTGGCAGATATCTATCGCGCGGTGAGGCCGGGAAACCAATTCTCGGTTAGCCTGACGGCAAGTACTGTCTATCATTCTCCGGATCATTAAACTCCGTATCTATCAACACCTTGCCCAGATCGAATCTCGCCTTCCGGCTCTTCTTCGCGTTTTGCCCGTCAATATGAAATACCATTAAAATAATATCAACTATATCAATTATTTCTAACAATAGCGAGCCCATTAAACAGCGGGCAAGTTTCGCCGGGGTTGTATTGTTCAGAATTTCGATAGCATTATTAACCCGATAAATTAGTTAACTGAAATCGAGCCCCCAATGAACTTTACAGTAATTATCGTGTAATTAAGTATAAAAGGCTGCTCGACTATCACGCCTTGAACCAGTTCGGTAATAAGCTCTTCAATTTGCCCGGCTCGCTGGAGTAGTAGGCATTCCAGCGCCGCCGCGCCGGTACGGCCTTGTTTCCTCTGATAATACGACAATTAAATCGTAATTGGGACGCCGAACCGTCGAAGAATATGGCCGCGCCGATTTTACTCGAGTGGCGCGTGCCCTCGAATAAACACACTCTCCTAGTATATTTACTGCCTGGATACACCGCCGCGCCGTTCAAGGAACGCCCTCGAGTTAACCGGCGAGTGTTTAATTAATATTTTCCCCCGCCGAATCCCCAATTAGAGGCTGCGCTCGATTTCGTCTAACAGGTTGGCAGATTCAGGCCTTTCGTCCAATGATTTACCATTGGATCCACAAGTGGGTGGATTGCCTTAGATAAGAGGATTTTTAATCTTTCTTTCAAAGTCATTTATTTTGCAATATTAAAAAGTAGATGGAATAACTGTGGTTTCTTTAAAGATCGTATACGATTATTTAATGTTGAGGAATTAATTTTCTACAGAGCTTAACTTCTACCAAATATTTAATTAACTCGATCGCAGTGCGTCACAGGGATGTGTCTGCGCGTTAAATTTACAGCGCCGATAATGTTTGTATTGTAAATAAGAATTATTAACGGGATGTAATTGTGCGAGGAAGCCAGGCGTATTAAGGCTGGGGGGGAATACGTAGCACGTGACCCAGTGAGAGGACGTTACTGGCGTAAAATATTCCGCTCGAAAACATTTCTCAGCGGAGGCTAATAGCATTCTGTCAGGAAGCATGCTGCTTCGCCGAAGGAGGCAAACACCTCTACCAGCAAGGCGAAGGAAAGAAAAGCCGAGGAGTCCGCCATTCCAGGAATCTTCATTTTATGTAAAACAGCAGCGTATATATCGACGGCGCGCGCGGCCGCAAGATTCGCCGCAATTTCCTTGCGCGTCAATTAAAAATTTAATAAACGCCCGCCGCGGTCGCTTGCAATTAAATATTTCGCGATCGCGGAAAACAGCCGGCGGCGGCGGCAACTTCTGTCCTCTTTTAACTCGGCGCAACGCGCGCTACCCCCTCGCAGTACGCGTCTGTGTGTTTGATTTAAATGAATTATTATGTTTCGACAATAATTTATTCGCTCGCGCAGCGCCGCGAAAAAAGCTTTTACCCGTTTAAATACGACTTTTCCTTGGAATTGCGTGTCAACGCGTTAGTATTCGCCTGTGAAAAATTGCTTGGCAAAACAAACTGCCGGCGGAAAAAACGTGTGTAAAGCGAGTGTGTTGCGTCGAGCAACAATTAATAATTGAGAGGATGGCAATCCTGACGAGAGGGGGGAGGTAGAAAAAAAAGGGGGAGCGTACGTGTCTTGGAATAACGAGGAGAGCGTGGCAAGGGAAGGGAAGAGGGGATACGTAGCTCTGACACGTATAAGCCGGGGATAATCGCTCGCAATCTCCGCTGTATTGTAATGCAACCGCGTCTAATTGAGAGCGCGGAATGCGGTTGGTGGGAAAAATGGCCGGTTCGAACATATTATCGGAATGCGAGGAACGAATACCCGGTGGATCGGGACAATCGGGCTTTAATTGGTATTATCGGAGGAGGAAAAAGCCGAGCGCGGCGGCGGCAGCGGCAGCGGCGTGTATGCGCATTGGCGAGCGAGAGGATCCGTCGATGCAACGGCGGCCCGCATTCCACCATCCCAGAACACAGCATGAATAGCGGGCTTTCCCTTTGCAGTACACCGCGTTCTGGGAAGGAAGACAAAGCCGACAAATCACGAGGCTCGTGTGCAGCATGTCTAAAGAGCCGCAACTGCTACGTAATTCACTTTCCTTCCCACCGGCTGTCGACCTGAGTTTTATCGCCGGAATACTATCACGCGCCGATACAACTTAGATTTCAGTTCAACTTCTTAATTATCCTCAGTTTCGCTGATTCTTTGCTGAGTGGTATATGTGAAAAAATAAATTTTGAGCCAGAGCTCTGGTTTTTTTATCGTTTCTTCCTTGGGGCAAGAAAACATTCCCCACCAAATTTCAGCCCCGGAAAATGTCGGGAAGTATGGGAAAATGGGAAAAACAGGTCAGAATTAGACGAAATTCATTATTCAGGATCGGTTTTCCATGTGTTTTAGGTCGAATTCCGGCATTTCCCCCACAACATTTATGTTTTTTTTCCGTTTTGAGACATGGACAATCGAAAAATCAAGCGTTCGTCCCGGTCCCAGGACCTTCGAAAAATCGAAAATTTTTGAAGGGGTATGCCTTAAAAAATTTGCGAAAAAATGAATTTTGAGCTAGGGCTCTGGAATTTTTTCTACGTTTTCCTCGATGCAAAAAAACACTTTCTACAAAGTTTCAGCCCCGGGAAAGGTCAGGAAGATAAAAAAACATGGCAAAAACCATTGAAACGAAATATTCCAGATCGGTTTTCCATGTGTTTTAGGTCGAATTCCGGCATTTCCCCCACAACATTTATGTTTTTTTTCCGTTTTGAGACACGAGCAATCGAAAAATCAAGCGTTCGTCCCGGTCCCAGAACCTTCGAAAAATCGAAAATTTTTGAAGGGGTATGCCTTAAAAAATTTGCGAAAAAATGAATTTTGAGCTAGGGCTCTGGAATTTTTTCTACTTTCTCCTCGATGCAAAAAAACACTTTCTACAAAGTTTCAGCCCCGGGAAAGGTCAGGAAGATAAAAAAACATGGCAAAAACCATTGAAACGAAATATTCCAGATCGGTTTTCCATGTGTTTTAGGTCGAATTCCGGCATTTCCCCCACAACATTGATGTTTTTTATCCGTTTTGAGACACGAGGAATCGAAAAATCACGCGTTCGTCCCGGTCCCAGAACCTTCGAAAAATCGAAATTTTTTGAAGGGGTATGCCTTAAAAAATTTGCGAAAAAATGAATTTTGAGCTAGGGCTCTGGAATTTTTTCTACTTTCTCCTCGATGCAAAAAAACATTCCCCACCAAATTTCAGCCCCGGAAAAGGTCGGGAAGTGATGAAAACATGGGAAAAACCGTCAGAATTAGACGAAATTAATTATTCAGAATGGCCTTTCCGAGTATTTTCGATACAATACCAGCTTTTTTACTACAAATTCTTTATTTCCAATTCATTTGGATACTTTAACAATTGATTTATGAACAATTAAAAAAGTTTTGAATAGGTCGAAAAAATATTGCACGGCCTTCCCACCAACTCTACATATTACATGGAAATATGAAATGGAACGAGGCCAGTGACTGTGAATTTCGAATGTCTCGTTTAATGCAACAACGTCTTTGAGTGTTTGAGTTTGTAACACATTGGTTACAAGTGGGGCCTAGTCGGACTCGCCAGCAGACTACAAAGGGTTAGTGACGTCAGACTGGCCATACATCACTGGCAAATCTCTAATGATACGCCTTGTCGTCCAACAATACGTACTTCCAGCGCGAGTTACAAAATGAATTATGACACTATTAAGCGTCAATACGAATGACGTACGGGAGGACGCCAACGCCCGGATTCACGGGGCTAATGCTCCCGAAGGAGCTTACCTAGCACGGCATGGTGAATCACCTGGAGCTGATGCACGACCCAACCACTTCTTCCCCCTCGCGCCCTCCAAACTCTCTCTCTCTCACCAATGCACACACCACACACATACGCGAAGAACCGAGCACACAAACACATCTAATTCCGCTATCAACAAACGAACGAAAGCAAACACGACGAGTGCGGGCAAAAAACTGTATCTGAAAAACAGTGGTTTAAAAACATAATCCTGACTTCGGCATGGGAGCAAAAAAATGGGCGAGATAAAAAAACAGAGAAAGTAGAATGCAACGCGGCGCGGCGCCGAGCGGTCGGTCGGTCGACCCAGATGCTCTAAGCTTCGCGGGAGCTGCACTGATTCGAGCCATCAAACAACTCAAAAAGACAGGTCGTGCGTGAAAAATGAAGTCGTTGATCATTAAAAAAGGAAGCGAGAAGAAGAAGGGAGGCGAAACTATCTAGTAAAGTTCCGACAGTTTTATTATTCGAGAAAGCCAAGCGCCCAACGAAATCAAAGGGTAGGCGCTCAGCTTTGCAAGAACGAAATACTATTTCATAGTAAAACTAGTAAAGGGCAAACGAAAGAGTTGGAGCGGAAACTTCAATGCCTGCGCCTTTTCCCGACTAAACAGTATAACGAGAAGAAGAACAGAGCGAGATAGAGGGCAGGCTTGCATACTGTCTGTCGTGTTTCCAATGAAACGATTGTGGGATGAGGGGTGAACGCTCGGTGACAGGCTCGTCGGGGAAGCTTCACGGCGACGAATGGAAGAAAGCTCGGTAGGAAGTCTCTAGCCGGCGGCGCGGTGCGGCGCGGCGCGGCGCGGCGCGGCGGCCGACAAAAGGGGTCGAAATGCGACTTCGCTCGAGAGAGTGCGATGGGACGACGAGACACATGGATGCTCTGGTGCGCTCGTTCAACGGACTTATGTACTCGACGTTTCCCACTCTCATACACACAGACACACATACTCTGTGTGTACTGCTAGGGCATTCTCGGTAGGTGGCAGTGCGGCAGAGTCGTCCGCTAACAAGCGGGTCAGATTTAATGGCCGTGTGTGTCTGCTGACGGATGTTTAAGCGCGCATTAAATGCACCCACGTGCCCTCTCCCAGAGGATGCTCCCATTCCGCGCGGCTCGCCGGGGAAACAGATTTCAACGGGCCGGCCTGGCAGATGCTGCAGTTATATTAATGGAAACGTCACGAAAGGGTCACTGAGCGATGTCACATCCACACACATTCGACACGCCGCTACTACTGATCGCCTCAATGCACCGCGCCGCGCCAAGCTACGTTTGCACCCCAAGTATATGAAACGCCGCCGCCGCCGCGCCTCATCCAGTCTACAAATGAATCACCATCAATCACCGACTATCCCATGTTCCGATCCCACTCCACTCGTAAAAGGATCCGCGTGCCAATGTTCTCGGAATCCCCCAAATATGAGGAACACGAATTACTCCGAGTTGATCGACTACAATTGCGGATCAATTAAGTCTGATTTAAATACGAATACAAAGTTGTATGGGGCGGTTGTAAATTTCGTGATGAATAATGAGGCATTTAGTGGAAGCTAACCTACTTATTAAGAGTGAGTAATATAGTAATGGGAGTCCGGGATCCATTTATATTAATAAACCTGACACGGAGGTCCGATAAATCGATCGCTGGATGAGATATCGTAGGCCTAAGTGGTGTTCCGCTGTGCATACTGATTGTAAGTGTACGTATGCACCATTGAAGAGGTCGTGGCCGCCGACCTTGAAGGACGGATTCATTCAGGAACAATAAAAGAAGCATTTATTCCGTGATACGAGTCACAGTGTCAATCGAGACACGACTCACGATTAAGCTTCCCGTCCCGGACGCCTTGCCTGCCGGCCTCCCCTCCTTCCACTTTCCAGCCGCTCACACTCGACGTGTCGTTCGCATTTCGTAATATCTAATTATAAATTCGCATCACAAACGATCGCACCTCAAACGCGCCGTAACCGCTAGCCCGATAAACATGTCGGCACGTACCGCAGGAATTTAGCTCGTACCCAAAGCCAGATTGGAAGGCATCGTGTCAGAAGGATATCGGAGCAACGACACTTCCGGTAAACTGTGCGCGCAAACGATAATAAACAACGCCAGCAGAAAGTAGGGCAAATTTTGTATCCCACTAAAATGAAATGTAATACTGTTATGGGAATTATTATAAAACAAAGTTTAATAATTACCATGATATTAGTAATAGTCAAGTGTTTATTGGACTTTGGAAATCTCTATTAAATAACAGGCAGTTACAAGTGCGAAGCTTGTTACAACTCGGCCAACCAGGAAGAAGCCATACAAGTCTTGAGAAATGTTATCGTTCCGCGGGAGATTCCGCGTCGAATTCGATCATTAGTAGCGGATTGGGGAGAGAAAACTTGGACGGAGAAAGGAAAGAAGCGGGCTCGAGGCGGCGGACTCGACTCGGAGAATTACAGGTTTGGTTGGGCTCGGTACCGAGCGATAAAATCCATCGGAGGAGAGCCGGCAATCGAACTTTTCTCCTTGCGCGATCTTACAAGATTTCTCATGAGCTATGGCTGCTCTCGCGGAGACTGCGAAGTGTGTGGTAGCTCTCGGGCGTACGTAGCAGCGTCGCTCGCCGCGCTCTTCTATCGTCCGAACGGGCCAAGAAGAAAGTTCGCCGAGCGGCGGCGGCGGCAGCGGCGGCGGATCTGCCTGGCACGTTTCCGCAGTCAGTTCGTCCGTGCTCATTCTTCTTTCCCGGCCTTTTCGAGAGTAGTCCCCGTTTGCCTTCTTTCCGAGCGGAGCACGGCCAGCGAGCGAGCGAGCGCGCCACTCCGCTCTACCAATATTCTTTTATTTTCAGTCTAAATTGATTCACGGCGCACCGACACCTTCTCCCTTACCACCCCCCATCCGCCCATCCACCCACCCATACCGGCAAAGTTTTAGCCCCTCGTGAGTTATAACGCTATCGCCTGCCACTGCTACCGCCTGCAATATTCTCGAGCCCTCGACATATTTAGGGCCTGACTTTCTGCTTCAACCCCCTTCGTCCCCGAAAAATGGATACTCAGAGAACAGAGCACGAAAATATTTAATACAATTGCGATTAGTCAACTGGTGGATAAAACATTTTTCTATGTTGATTATTTAACTATGAATATGTTTAAGGGTTGACTTTCTATATTTCAAAAATAAATGCTGAATATATTAAGTTTCTATATTTGAAAAAGAACTACTTGTCAATGAATGCGATTTGCCAATAGTTGCATAAGCCAGCTTGCAGACTTGTTTATAACGCTCGACTAGATGGAGAGTTAGCATTTTCCATAAGTGAATGTTGACTAGGGTCGCCCGGGTGATAATTCAGCGCGAGTATGCGACTCGATAATGAAGCGGTGTCTCGAGAGCAATGCGATTACCAGGGGCGCACTCGGCATCTGATCTCCCAGAGCCAGTTTCAGTCTCTCAGCGTGCTCCCGTTTCCGTTGCGCCAACTTCTGCCGAGCGCAGCAGAAATTCGAGATGGCACGCTTCTTCGAGCCAGCCGGAGAAAGATTGGAGCAACTGAGAAACGTGGCGCGCTATCAGCCACGCCGACTAACCGAGGACTTTGTTCCCCTCTTTACGAGGAATAATGCCGTAACCTTCCGCGAAGATGATTGAGCTCGAGGAAAAGAGGACTGAGAAAGACGCAGCCGTTAAAGCGAGCGCGCACCGCACAATCCCTAGAAACCGATACCTTCTCCTCCCTTCGGAACCTTTTCTCCTTGTTTGGATTACCGCGGATTCGCCAACACAGCGAATTGCTAACAATAAAGTACGCCCTGTAACCAATAGCGTTGCCGCTCGTTGTTCGAAAGCTGAAAGTGACGCTGCCGCAAGTCAGATTGAAATTCTCTGTTGAACGAAAGGACCGATAGAAATTCAATAACGTTACATCGCCGTATTTGACGCGGCGGTGGCTTAATTAGCACTGCGACGGCAACGGCGATGGCGAAAGGGAGGCGGTGAGCTTTGACTAGCGAGCTTGTCGATAAATAATACACACCAGCTTCATTTCCCTTTCGCCCCCCCACCTCGCTCTCGATCAACGTAGTCGAAGCCCAGTGAATTCTCTGTGAGTTTGGAAACGCACTGGCAAAAGTGGCCAATATATAATTGTAAGCCCAATCGGCGCGATCATTCACCAGTCACTGCGAGGGTAGAGAGGAAGGGCGAACATTTTGTACAATCAGAATAATTTCAATGTATGCTCGGCCGAACGGAAGAGGGAAAATATCTGGCTTTTCTGCCCTCCCAGTAATTCCATCACTCGTCTTCACTGTGTAGGACAATGTCATTGGACATATACCCGGCGCTCGAATAATTAATATTGCCTGTTTAACGTTGAAAGCGCGATACGACGAAATACGATGATGGTTTATCCTGGGGGAAGCTCGCCGGGATAATGCCCGGAGCTTTTCTAACATGATTTCTCGCGCGCGCGCGCGCGCGCGTATAAAAGTACACTCTGGGCGCGGCTGTACCGAAAGTGTGCGGCTAGATAAGAGAGTAAAGCGGCCTCAGGAGTACGCGGACTCGCCGCTAAAGTCCTTAAAAGGATGGCGCATAAATCACGCTTTAATTTCTCGAAAAGCACTCGCGAGGTCGCGATCCGCCGTGACCGAGAGATTAATCTTCCTTTACTTGGCTCAACTCGCCAGAGTGCATCCTGGAGCCGCCACTCTGAAGAATCCACTTCGATCCTTGCGCGAAATTGGAACGCTACCCAACCCCCTCTTTCTTACTTCCTTACAATAGAATCCTCAAAGTTTCATTCCTCCCGAAACAATACGGACAATGCGTAGAGTGGAGAGAAGAGCTGGAGACAACTATTTTGAGAAGAAATTATAGGGAAGACAATAGGACATTTATTAAGGCGGAAGTAGTGAAGAGATAGGCGTGTGTGTGAAGAAATAAAAATGTGAAAATGGATTTGAACGAGATGGAATGAGAGAGAGAAAGGAGGAGTGAAGCGAAGAACTCACCGATAACAAGAGAGACGAGGAGCAGCAGCAGAGGGAGCCGAAGTCCTGCCATGGTGGAGCGCTGCACCGGAAATCACGATCTCTCGAAGCGAACACAGGGGCGCCACGCGGTGGAGAATGAGTAGTGAGAGAGGCGGTGACGGGGGGGAGAGGGAGAAAAAAGAGAGCGAGGCCTCTTCACGTAGTCACGTCATAACCATGCACTATCCGACGGTGAACACACACGCGATCTCGCCTCTCTCGGAAGGTTCTTTCAGTCGGGCGACATTCTATCCCGCTTGGTAATTAACACTCTTTCACACCGGCGCTATAGAACGAACGTACGCTAACAACTTGCTTCGACGACGCCTTTCTCACACACTCTCCCGCACCTACACTACCCCCCTCCCTCACTCTATCCTTCCTTTTTTCGTTCGTTCGTTCGTTCGTTCGTTCGTTCGTGGACTTCGTTCGCTCTTTCTTCGACTCTTCTTTTTATCCTCCTTCGGACGACACGCTGCTCCTCCGACTCTGAAAAGTGTCTTTGCTCACCGACACTCCCAGAGACTCCTTTCTGCGATGATGCTGTACTGCTACTTGGCCGATGACGGATTTCCCGATGCGAGCACTGAATCGAGGCCGCCGACGGATCTTTCTACCTTTTCTTCGTTTTCTTCTTCTTCTGTGTGTCGCTCCTTTTTTTCGAAGTGTGCGGTTCAACCTTGCACGCTTCTTAGAACGGTCAGGTATACTGCTTCGGATTCGAAGGATACTTTAATGGTTTATGCTCGTCCTGGTCTTTGCTCTTGGAGGATCGCGCTCCTCGAATGAGTAGCTTGGTTGATAGATGCTTGGTCGATTTCTGCCGGGCTTTCTCCGATTCATCGACAATCCCAACCGACGAAGGAACTGTTGCGTGTTCCCCGCTGTGTTATCACCAATTCAATTGACCGCTCATCATTCAGATAAGCACTGTCGACCAATCAATAATTCGCACCGGCTGGAAATTCGTGTGGAGTGAGTGGCGCCTATCGAGCGACGCTTCTCCACTCGGTGGGGACGGTTGAAGTAATCGCTCCTCTCTATTCGGCTAATTAGAGTGTCGATAGTCGATAATTTCCTCGGAGTCGTCGAGGAAACAAGCGTTCACTTTCCTGGGGCTTTCCCTTCTTCCTTCTGGCGAACTTCCTCTCGCGAAAGCCTCTACCTCCTACTTGTTAGGATGCCTAACAAAGTTTGAAGAGACTTCGATAAATAGATGCGCTTGGACTCGCCTCGCACGTCGATATTGCCTTTGCCTAGTTAGCCTCGGTTTACTTATTGCTGCTTCTTCTCACTAACTCCACCTTCATATTACCGCGCTCTACCAACCTCGAATGATAAAACTTTGAGAATCGGAGACCTTCCCTTCCCCCCCTTTTCCAGGGCTCGAATGAATTCCAGCTTAATGGGATCGTTAAATAAATCCGCGAGGTGGCGTTACCAAGTAACTTGGAGGTATAACTGCACCCCGAGGACATGTTCCGGGCATTGGTACGAGGTGCTTCGGGTTCGATTAAAAGAGACGATCGCCTCCTCCTCTGTGGAGATTGCGATCACGAAATCGTTGCGACCCCATTCCCGGCGCACTTCCCCAATTTATGCTATCGGCTCGGACTGGCTCCAGTGGCAAGGCCACCGGAAACACACCACCCCATAGAATTCTCTCCTGGCAAACCCTCGACACTCTTTGGTGGAAAGAGTGTTGTCGAAAGGCGCCTATCTCCTCTCTCGCTCGATCGGCCCGCCCGCTGTATCTTCTCCCGATAAATTGGCTATCTTAATTGCAATCTGATCGAGCGAAACAAAGGTTACGCGACGCAGCTAACAGCTCGGCGAGATATCCCGGCGATGCTGGGTCACGTTCCACCGCCTATTTGTCGTAAACAAAGCGATCCTATCGACTCCGAGCGGTGTTCCTCGCTTTACGATTTCGACGGCTTTCCACTGCATGAGACTTCAACGTGCAATTCACTCCCCCACTCTCTCGCGTCCTCTCTCTCTCTCTTTGCTTTCCGTGGCACGATGATATCCTGCCGGTTGGAGTGTTGGTGGATTTGTTTACTGGATATATATGGTTATGTGGGTCAAGCGCAGCCTTGCCAAATCGTCGCTGTTTCGTAACACTCGGCTCGCTCGCGAAAGCCACCGAGAGATCGAAGACATTTCTCGGCATTTGAATACCTTTAATACCTCGAACCTCAATTGTACTCGCTTTAACTGATGCAATAACCAGGGGATTGAAATTCGCTAAGTTGCGAATTGATATTGCGAGAGGGAGAGAGAGAGAGAGAGAGTTCTAACGCTATTAGAAGCGGCGAGTGTTGAAGCAGTCATTATTACTGTTTCCAAGCGCTCGAATGAAAGCCGGTTGGGATCTCTGAATGGAGTAAGTCGTTTCGAAGTATTGTGTACGTCGACGCTTAAATACGAAAGAGCGATTTTCTCGGCGAGAGTCCATTCTTCTAGGAATACGAGGTTCCTCGGAGAATGGAGAGGCTTCCCAGAGCGCGATTTCCTTCGGAAAGCCGGTGTAATTAGGGATGAACCTCGCACGCAAGGTTAAAAGGAGTGCGCGCCGGTAAACGCGTTCGGAATATCCGGAGCTGATGTGTTTTCACGGATGAACCGAGCGGGAAAATATTCTCTCTTGGAGTCGACGTAGTCCGACACCCTTGGCGAGGGCCGCTTTCACGCCAGCCACAAACCTATCTTTACATCGACGCTCTTCTCACAGCTTCCCGCGCATCCCCGCCGGGGATTTCTCGTAAGCGTCCGCGAAATGGCAGAGCCGAGGTCTCCTTCGAAGAATAATTCAGCCGCGCACTTCAACGCGGCCTTCTCTTATCGCGTATCATCTGAAATTAGACCGCCGCCCTGCCACCTTTTATCTGACAGCTTCTTTTACTCCCTGGAACCTTGCTCAAAGTCTCTCTTGATAATCCGAAGCAAACTGACCCGTTAAAAGACACCCAATTTCACTGGACAATAAGTAGAAACGAAATCAAATTATCATTTAGATTGTCATGAATTTTTTTCCCCAGCTAGATCTTTTAAGAGTACACTTGTGTCAACTTGTTACTCGTCAATAGCAAGCTTGATACGTAAATTCATTAGCGAGGAACTAGGCGAAGTCTGGCATTCGAGACAGCGGGGCCGGCCACCTCATTCCATTCATTTTTCAGGCACGACACCTTTTCACACCGGCAGTCCTAGAATTAGTGAGAAAGAGTTGAAAAGAGTCTTCCTTCCTTCTTAATTAACAGAGACGTCTCCATTCCTAGCAAGAGTTCCTTCGAGTCTGCCATGGCAGTGGTATAATTCTACTCGGAGCGATTCACGGCGGGCGCCCTCTTCTATTTACTTTTGTATAAACCAGCCTATAACTCGCATCCTACATTCGACTCCCTTTTATCCTGCATGGCACGCGAGAGTTTCTAAAATCTGCCTTGGATTTTCTAGGATGCTTCGGTAAGACCTAGTTCTTAACCCGCTAGCTCCTTGGAATGTCGCTGGTCTGGAATCTCCAAAAAGTTGGTACTTTCCGGTATCAGGGCGAGTCTCTCTCGAAGGTGTTTATCCGAGGGATAAAGGAGAGAGAGAGAGAGCGGCACTAGCTAGCTAATCTCTCAGTAGCTCAGGGCCAAGAATTAGCCGAGTAGGAGTTTTGACAGGGATTTAGGCCAAGACGCTTACTATTGCCAACTAGTGTATCGCGACTAGGAAGTCCTCCAGCGAGGTAACAGCCACGGGAAGAGGAGGGCGGCACGTCCGGTGGATGTCGAGCTGCTTGGAAATTCGTCGGATTCCCCCAGTTTGCGGATAGAGGGAGAGGGAGAGAGAGGGAGAGGGAATGAGAGGACGCCATTAAATGGAACAAGCAGGAGTACAAGCTTCTCCGGGATACTAGATCCGGCTCCTAGATGTGCTCTCCAACGATCCCGATCCACTGTGTTCCGTGAAGCTTCTCTTCGGCTACCGAATGCTCTTCGCTTCTACTCGAAAGATAGAACCGAGCCCAGTGTGTCTATGTGTGTGTGTGTGTGGTGTACGTGCGTCCATTCGCTGCTTCGAGATTAGAGCGCACGTCGCCAGTTTCCGCTCGACAAGAATACCAAGGGACATCGAAGATCGCCTACCCTTAGACCACCTACCCTCCACAATAAACCACCCACCCTCCTCCTCCTCCTCCACTGCTGCTGCCTGCCTTTGCCAATCGAACTTTCCCCAAGAACGCAATTCGTCCTTCCTACCTTTGCGTCACCGCATCCTAACCACTTTTCTTCCCGGCGAATCTGCCCTCGAAAGGGAAATAAAGATAGCGAGGACTATTTGTCAAATTCGTAGAGAAATCCTTTTCCTATCTTGGCTCTTTCTCTCTTTCCTTTTATCGTTCTCCTGGTAGTCCGACGCTTTGCCGATAGTTCGTTTCATGCTCCGCTGAGTTCCTGATAATTTTAATTCTGACTTCGCAATGGTCAGTTGTATTTAATCGGACGGGAAGTCCTGGGTTTTCTTCGTGCGGTTGAAAAATATCAGAGTTACAGGGCGAACGGATAGGGAATTATTAAAATGTCGTATTGAATTTCGATGTTATTCAGTCAGCGTCGTACAAGCAAGCGATGGAAACTTGGCGGGGAAATCCGCTTATACATTTCCGGTCAAAGGTTGTGCGCGAGCGGGAGTGAGAGAGGGGGAAAAAGAGGACTGTGAGTTCGCTGACATCAGCACCCGTATTACATTAGCCTGCGTAAACATTTGCAAGCATGCACGCACGCTCGCTCGCTCGCTCGCACACCTTCGACACGTGGCTTTCTAGAGACGAGCGAGGAAGGACGCGATGAATGCGCGCACAAACACACACAGCAGACGAGGCTCACCGCGGCCAAACCAAAAGATGAAAGGCGGAGAATCAAAGAGAGGGTTCGTCGGGAGTTTCGAGAGGCTGGGACGAGAAGGCGAAGGGAAAAAAGTGGCGTACTTGTTAGAGGCATGTGGGAAAAAGGGCCGATTGGAAGTAGCAAGCCGAAGGACACCCGCCACTCCCACGAGGAAAGGAATATCTGTCGGTGGAAGGAATCCCATGCTAGCTTCCTTAAGGACTCCCGGATAAACTACTACCAACAGCCTGGTCATTTTGAAGCTCCGGAGAAAGGAAGAGTAGCCGAGGGAGAACGCGCGTCTGATTGGATGAACGGGAAAGAAAATGAAGGGTGGTCCCGCTGTTAGTCCTGTAAGCGGAAAGGACTCAGTTCTGGATGTCCCAGGGGAGGTTTCTCAGGGGTGGTTGGTTCTATAAGCGAGCCGGCTGTCTAAGCACGTTCGCTAAACAGCCAGATACGCTGGCAAGATAGCAGATACTTATGGCACTCGAAGCTGTGGACTCGTGACCGGCGGGACACTCCAGGATATCCTCTCACCCTCTAGCATAGTCGACCCCGTTCGATATACTCCGCGATATAAACCCTATTCTCCCCGGCATCCGAGAACTTCTCGGAAGCGTATTCCCTCCACTCCCACCATTACCAGTTATTCCCTCTCTCCGCCAACCCCCGACGCGGCGCGGCGCGACACCTCTTATCCAGCCCTTTGATTTCATTGCTCTTTTCCGCTGGCCCGATATCGATAGAGACCCTCTACACACCTTCCCCCACCCACCTCACCCATATGCAATTTCAACTAGTTCCGAGAAACTCTCTCTGATATTTGAAACTCCTTATCGCCAGCAATCTCCTTTGTAAATGCTCGCCATGGTTTAATATAGAGATAAATTTATTCACTTTAATCAACCACCGCAGCAACAATTTACTGATTCGTAATTATATACTGGTCAGTTGGATTGTCTGTGTTTGGAATGGTAGGTTTAGTCAGTGATAGTTGGGGAGTTGTCAGTTGGACGGGCGGTTGTATCGGTAATGTGAGTAGTGAATGCATTTATCTGGCTAAGCCATCTACTTAGATAGAGAAAGCGAATGTCCGGCGAGCGATCAATTCGCCGATTAGGAATAATGCGAGCGGCGTTACAGAGCGATGATATCCGGGCGAGCGGTGGTGATGGTGGGACGAGAGGGATCTCCGGAAATGAGGACGAAGCGTATCGGGAGAGGCGCGCACGGAAGCTCTTTCTTCGTTAAGGGGACGACTCATTGAATTTTGATCGCAACCCTCGGCTTCCCCCTTCAACCGCCCTGCGTCGTCGGCATCTCCCGAATGCTAATTGGGACTTTGGATAACTATATCTACGTGACTAGTGTCTCTCGCTTCCTCCTCCTCCGCCTCTCGACAAGCAGAGCCAGTTTCCACCGGCAATTTTCCAAGGGAACCAACCAGCAGTAGCAGCTCTTCCCAGGCTTTTTAGGATTTAGTAGGAAGCAGAAGCATTAGCAGGATGATTCCCGTAAATTGCCAGCGAGTGTTAGTTCTCTCATTCGAATAGATTAGCAGTCCGAATAATCGATAGCCTCGGCGAGCATTGATTTGGAAGGCGCGGTACGCGAGTCCATGTGTACGCACTAGCAGCACACAAACTGGATGTCCGTCCGCCGCCGCCGCGTGGCGTGTATCACCGCGGCCCATCCCAGTTGGATTAGTCCGCTGGCGCTCGGCTCCTTCCGCAAACTCCGATAGCCCCAAGGCAATCCAATCAATCATCCAAATTACCATCGCCACCGAATGACTTCGATTTCGAATGTCGACTGTTTTGCCCCCGCCGCGCCGTTTTTCGATGATTCAATGCCTAATTAACCGCTGGTTAATGCCTCTCATTAACAAGCCCGCGGATATATTTCTCGTTGGAGCTGCCAGTTTAATTTGCGTTGAACAAAAACGATTCTATTTACAGTGTTATGACTAATCGAATATATTTGATAATTCCGATCGTAGTTTATCTTGATTGGAGCGTCGAAAGTGGACCAGGGAAAGAGTGGTAGTAGAAATTGGAGGAGGAACTCCGGGCGCGTTATCGGGAGGAGCGGCTGAAATCTATTTGGAAGTTTGGCGATAAGTGAGAGGACGCGCGCTGTTTGGCGCGCAGGAATCCAGGTGAATTCCGGGGACGCCGGGCCATCGGAGGCGCCGGCACTCTCTTATCGCGCGAGGACGCCGCGCCGCGCCGCGCCGGCACTCGGCTTATCATTGCAGGAGCGTGACGAGTTCGCGCAAACGGGCGTACCGGCGAACTTGCTGGAAAAAGTGCTGGCTCGGCTTGGCTCGGCTCCGGCACGCACCAGCACCGCCAGCTGGATCGATAGTATTGTTATTAGACGGATCGAACCGTGCGATAGGCAAACGCTGCGCGCATGATACGCCGCCGAGCACCGTTATCACTGACGGCGCATTGTCTGGGACAATGTGAGCGAGCGCTGCCAACCTCGAGGAAAGACCGATATAAACCCAGATGGATCTCCGGCATCCTCTTTTTTCCAACTACGAATCATATCAACCGAGCAACAGCTTCAACTATTCCCTTCTTTTTTTTTATATCCCACTCTTTCAAAGTCTCCAACTCATAAAAATCCTTCTACAAATTTAATTAACTCACAACTTAATTCCTCCACTTGGACGTTTTTGCGATACTCTCGAAATATAAAACTTTAAAGTGGAATGCTAGAAAAACGCCACGTCGGGGATCAACATCGTGGAAAATAAGAAAAACATATAAAGAACTTAGTTCTCATTTGTCGGGGCGAGGCGGGGCGGGGCGGGGGGGTTCGTTTACCCATCGAGCGTCGTTCTAGCCATTGCTAACGACTTTCGGGAGGCGGTGTCCCGGTAATGCGGGTCGAATCACGAGCGGCGAGTGTTCCTTTGATCCGCGCCCGAAAAAGCAACGCAGCACAAGTGCGCCTGTTTCGTGTGCGATGGTAGGGAAAAAAGGCTGGGGGCCTCTCGAGGGTGAGCACCACAGGACAAAGTGCAACCAGCGACGAGAGGAGAGGAGAGGAGAGGAGAGGGAACGTCGACGGGGAGGTTAAATGGCATGGGAAAAGGGAGAAAGTCAACGACAGCGAGAAAGAGTATAACAGAAAAACCAGGTTGAGAGGGAGGAAAGAGAAAACAGAGTGAATGCTGCCTGCTAGCGTCACAATTCCTACCCCGAAAAGCTTCAGCAGCCTCGGCTACTTTCTAACCGAGCTTTGATTCAAACGCCACTTACCACTCTCTCGCCCCAAATCATTCCCCGACGCACCAGCCAACCCTGCACGTCATAATGCGCACGCCCTTCCAACTCTCAAAGGGGAAAAAAATCTCTCCTACTCATTGTTTTGTACCGCTAGTATAATAACAAAGTGTTTACAGTGTCATTAGCAGAAAGCAGAGCTTTCTAATTGGCGAACTACTTTAATGAATGCTCTTCCAATATTACAGGATTTTTATCCTTTAGTTTTCGATACAGAACTGTCATGTGTGTGTGTTTGTGTGCGAATGACAATACACGGCACTCCTCGAAATACTCTCTCTGTCAGCTATGGGAAAATCTCCTCGGCAGGCGCAGAGTTAATCTCGACTCTGACAGGGCATGTGTCATTCATTGCGCCATCCGCATTTTGCCATGCGTCCGAATCGCTTGACTCCTCCGCACTGGCTTTCCCTCTCTCTCTCTCTCTGTGTGTGGATTTTTGTCGCGAGCGCGTGACTCCTGGCGGCCATGCATTTTCATGGGAGAGAAAAACTGGTGGAATTCGCGAGAGAGAGAGAAAGAGGGAATCTGGCGAGTAAAAAGTGAAATCGGCCGGTTATGACGCGCGAGGGAAAATTCGAATGGGCGTTTAGGGGCTGGTTCGGGGAAGAGAGAGAGGGAGAGAAAACGCGACGAGCGCTTTGGGACAACGATGGCTTGTCGTGGTTGAATTATTGATTCAAAGTGATCGTTATCTCTGCAAAGTGCCGTTATCCACGCTGGAATCACACGCACAATTCGGCCCCACCGCCGCCGCCGCCGCGTTTTTAACTATTCCTCTGCGCGCCGCGCGTATCGCCTACTCGGCCGCCGAGTAACCCAGATATTTTCTGGACTTTCGAGTTACGGAAGAGTCGCTCTGACATTGGCCCGATTGTGACACTCGAGCGATACGTCTGCGATCCACGTGATTTTATCGTGGAATTCCTCGGTTCTTTTCATAACTATTGTGATCCCTCATTCATTCCAATTCATTCAAGTCTCCCTTGATTCATACTGGAATATATATATTATATATATATGTATATATGTTTCTTTCGTTCAACAGTTTGCTCAGTGTTTATGCATCTTGAAGAATGAGTGTCTCTCTGAGTGGTTGCCGGCTAATGTTATGGTACTAGGAAGAGCGGGCTCGAGAGCGCGCAATTGTATTTTATCTGGCAAGTGCACATTCCTCCGCGAGATAAGAGTACTTAGTACACCGAACGTGAATAAATCCCAGGCAAAAAGAGAGAAAATATCTCCTTCCCACTATGTTTGATCAGGCGGTGGAATTCCGAGTTGTTATCTCGCGCGTTGCATAGTAGTTCGAAATTCTTGGTAAAGCGAGAACTGCGCGTGCGTGGTTTGTCATGAAAAATTCGTGTCGTGCGAAGTAAACCGGTGACATCGAAGGAGTTAAACGTTTTGAGGAATTGGTGGCATCGGTGCATGAATATGCAGTAGCCAATGAGCGCCAATCCGATTAACAGTTAAACGAAGCGCGGGCCTATCGCTGAAAACTCTAGATGAACTTGCCAATCACCCAATTAGAATCGAACATTCCCCTTCCTCATTGGAATTCCCACGATTATACTTGCGATCATCGCTCGCGCAGTATTCCCTCGTTATCAGGCATTCCTAGTGTATAACTCACGCGTCTTCCTTAGCCATACATAATCCACAAGGCGACAGAGAACCGCGCACTCCCTCCAGTAGACTAACTAACTTCCCCTTAAATATTTCCCTCTGTAATTAACATCTCTATAATCCAAAACCTTGCATTTCCTTCTCTGATATATAACACAGAATTTTTGGAATGTTTATTAAACGCGACGTATTACGAGGATGAATGTGTTCGGGGCGAAAATCAAATCGTTTGGATTGGGAGGGTTTTGGCGAGGATTGAAGTGGATTCTTGTGGTCCAGTGGGTAGAGAGTAGAGAGGAGAGAGAGGAGAGAGAGGTCGGTGGGTCCCGGAGAGGTGTAGGTACAGAGAACACGAGGTGCGAGGGCAGGAAGCGTGAGTTATGAATACGAGAGAGTCGCAGTGAAGCGAACACGGGCCGATCCATACGTGCACACGGCCGATCCACCCGCGCAGAAACATTTTTTGTGCGTCCCGCTGACGGGAACACACGTACCGGAAGAGGCTGCGAGCGTTTTCCGATGGGACTCGGATGGCACTCGTACCGCGGAAGCGTCCTCCTCTCCCGATTTATTAATCGCGCTTCTCTACTCCCATCTCTCTCCTCTCCTCTCCAGCATCCTTTGACACTGCCTTTCCAACACCTATCTTCCCAAATAAATCCATCCGCTATTTACCATACGACGATCTTGCAATCTTTTTCTTAATTTGAAAATCTTCAAAGTCGCCCCCCCCGGAAAGGTATAAACAGGCGTTTGCAGAGTCCGTTAATCAGGTCGGCGAGTCATTAAGATTTCAAGGAAATCACGTAATAAACATCGGCTATAATGAAGTCCCTTTATCGCGGGAGAGTGGGCGCCGTCATAATGGGCGAATTTTCGGTCCTTTGAGTTTCATTAAAGAGAGAATTCACTCTAGTCGGCATGTATTTTAAATGAACTTCCCCCCTTAATGAAATTGAAACAGGCCCTCTCGGCCGGAACGAATTTCCGTCGGCGCTCGGAATTTTATCACTCCGCTCCAGCTGGCAAGTTTGTCATTGTCTGCGAATGGCTACGATCTCGCCTATTGTGCGGTAGCGAAGGTCAATTACGAATTCACCGTTAAGAATTGGTGTAGCGCGCGAGAGAGAGCGAGCAGCAGCTGCAACTGCGTCGTTGCGAGTAGTCCCGGTTTATGCTGGTCGCTTTGAAAACGCGACGCTGGCACGTCGCTTGATAAGATAAGCCCCGGCGAATATAAATCTCACTTTTCCCGATTAGCCTGGAGATTCCCTTTTGCAGGGAGTAAGTGGCGCGCTGTCCGAAAGATTTAAAGGTACCGCGCCAGCCAGAAAACCTGCTTAAATGTATTTCGTTGCTTGGCAATGCTCTGTCATTTATAGTATTAAAATCCCCAAGGAAAATCACCATTTTAAACTAACTCCAACTAAAGAATGCTTCCACAAAATTATTAACTAGCTTATAAACACATAATCGACCCCGGATTATTATTAATGGTGTTTTTGATAATACCGGACGATGGAACATTAGACAATACAGCTTCTTTCGAAAGAATAGAGTGGAGTGTTCGATCGGCGACGGTGCTAGCACGTCGATGCCCGAAATATCCGGGCGGCGATGATGTGCCACGTGCCGGGCGAACTTTTCGGGCGAAAATACTAGCCGACCAGAGAGAGAGCACGACCTAAGTTAACTTTAACGCGCGTGCCCGTGGCCGCCAGTGCACACGATCGCACGGCAACGGACGAACGCGCGCGCCAGCACACATACACACAGACACGTGCATGACCATTCTTAGGCAACGTGCGAGAGACAATGCGGAGGACGCTCCCGACGGCAACGACATGCCAATCGGCTTCTAACAGCACGTCGATCAGATCGAAGCATCGATAATGCCGATTACAGTCTCCCGCGCAGTCAATTTGACGCGCTCGGATTTGCGGTGTCGTCTTGATAAGCGATCGCAATAGAAGGCGCGATCACCCTCACACAATTGTCACGGCTTCCGGGAACCTTTGCTCCAACTTTCGTGCAAGATTTCATCGCATTTCCTGGATGACGCATGTCAAGATCTGACCCAATCATTTTGAAACTGATCTAATTAAGAGTTACGACAACATTTTGATACGAAAGTCGATAGGATATCTATAAATTAGTGAGGGAAAATTTTCCTCTTCCCAAGACAAAGGTGTATTAACTGTTGATTTATACAACTTGGTAAAGCAACGTTGGAACGCTTTGTATTGTTAGGATTAGATTCCCCTTGACCTTCCTTCCACTGGAAAGGACACGCAGCTATTCAGGCACCAGGGGAGCTAATATGTTTCTTGCCAGACGGAAGCCAGAAGAAAAGGGTTAAGGAAGTAGTGGTTTTGCAGGGTGCTGCCTCTTGAAACGCTCATTTCCTGGCAGGACTGGGCACCGCGCGCGCGCGCCACCGACGACCTTCTTATGTGCGAGAGAAGCTGGCCGGCGCGAATTACTCTAAGCGCGATAACAAAAGGAAGAGATCCAGGATGAATTACTGTGGCGAGCCGGGGCGAGTGGACGGAATTTAATTCTTTGGTCGCCGAGCGAAAAGAAGACTTCTATCCTTTGACGTTGGAGCGGGAGAGAAGAACTCTCCTATCTTTTTGCACCCGGTCACCCTGACCACCACCTGTGGCTCCTATGCTCTTCTCTTCTCCACCACTCCTCCTCTTTCTCTCTTTCTCTCTCTCCCACCAATCGACAGCTATTATTACGCCAGAGCCCGAATAAAACATGGCCCACCAAATTAATTTAAAACATTTTTCCACAGGACCCTGCATTGTTAAATAACCAACGTAATACCGACTCTGTGTTCAAATTTAAAATCGTACTAATGCACGTAACATTCAAGAGCATATAATTTACTGCTTCGACATTATTCAGCTTGTTATAAAACATTGAATTATTAATGCCTTGCCACTTGTGCGACGCCAGTGAGGAACTACTGTACACGTAGAATACTTCCAAGTACTTCTTTCCCGTTGGAACGTCTACTATGACACATGACATATGCATAGTGAGCGGTATATGTGTGTGTGTGTGTGCGTGTGTGAGAGAGGAGATTGGTGGAGGGGCTTGGTAGTTAGCGGCTCGCGAAAATAAACGTCAACAGACACCGGTGCCGATAAGCAGAGCGAACCGCGAGCGGTCCCCAAGGTCAGCCCTGAAATTCCAGTTCCGCTCGAAACCGCCGACACCGCACAAACTACTTGCTGGCTGGCTGGTGGCTGGCTGGTTGGCTCGCTCGCTCGCGCGAACCAACCAGCGATCGAACCACTTCACCAGCCACTGTGCCGATATACACGCGCCAAACTCTCTCTCGCTTTGACATTTTTCTCATTGACCCTTGCAAATATTATTCTTTATTTATTTTAAGAAATCCAAATTGCGACGATCCACGTATTTAAAATTATTCTAGTTATTATTCTTGATAATTTTTCTTTGACATTATCGTGGAAGTGATTGTACTAGGGAATTGTAGAAGCAGTCGAATCGAAAGGTGGTGGCGCGTCAATGCTAGCCAAGTGATTATCAGTATTTGAACAAGCCAGCTGAAATGGTGGAGTCGCGAACGAAGTGACACTTGGTGCGCGAGGCGGCGGGCAGACGCGAGTCAAGAGAGAGAATACAATGTTCGCGAACCTGCGCGGAAGAGCAGCGGGCAGGTATAAAAGCCCAGCAATAAATAGAGCGAGGAACTTGGCACGGCCGATATCGCATCCACCTGTACTTACTGCTGAATCTCACCGGGAGAATCTCCGCTGGCTGACACACACTACTCTCAAAGGCACATCGACGAGACGCCGGGGACCTTTGCGCCCGGTCACGCCGGTCACCCAATCACACATGCACATCCACTCTCTCTCTCTTTCTCTTTCTCTCTTGTTCTCTGCGTTTCTCTCGTTGCGGAGAGCGTTCGGCGAATTAGACGAGTCGACAATTAAGGTGGACTTGTAATCACAGCGCGTTCGATGGCAGGCTGTGCGCGGCCTTAACAAATCGAAATCAATCTCGAGAGCATCGGCGCAAGAGGCGCGAGCGAAGACTGACTCGAGGCGCGACTCGCTCGTCGGTTTTATGCTCCGAGTGACTGGTTTCCCCCGGCACGGCACGCTGCTGCTGGCGGCACCGGGCCGTGGCACGCGATGCGTATACATCAGAGAGCATAGTACACATAGGTAGAGGTGTGTATACCTTTCGACG
This sequence comes from Ectemnius continuus, assembly GCA_910591665.1. Classification (NCBI taxonomy): domain Eukaryota; kingdom Metazoa; phylum Arthropoda; class Insecta; order Hymenoptera; family Crabronidae; genus Ectemnius; species Ectemnius continuus. The sequence goes on from OU342866.1 coordinate 3,277,627, forward strand.
TAGCCGTGCGTAGTACGTACGCCGAGCCGTCCCGCAGCCAATACTACTCAAAGGTACGCCGAGCATTAATAAGAAAAACTAGCCCTGAACTTCGACAATTTATTTATTTCATTTATAATATTTACGGTAGTAAATGGTTTGTGTATATTAGAGTAATAGAAAAGGAAGTCATGTAGATGTAATAATATGTGTACGATCGTGTACGTTTCTAGTGGGAAAAACTGCCCCTGAACTTTGACAATTTATTTATTTCATTTATTTTATTTATAATTTCCTAAGTAAATGGTTTGTGTATATTATAGTAATAGAAAAGGAAGTTATGTAGTAATATGTGTACGATTATGTACTTTTCTAGTGAGAAAAAGTACGCTTGGAAGTTCGAGATTTTATTTTTATATTTATAATATGCTAAGTAAATGGTTCATGTATATTAGAGAAGTAGAATAGGAAGTTATGCAAATGTCGTATTATGTATACGCGCGTGTACTTCTCCAGCCAAGAAATGTACGGTACGTTCTACCTGCATTTGCCTATTCCACTGGCAGCGCGCACATGTCTGATGAAAGCACCCATTCTACTGGGAGCGGCTGATCATCGAAAATGGAGTAGTCCATGCAATCTAACACTTGTACCACTTACCCAGTCGAGTATTAATTCTTGCATTGATTCTAAGAATCTTCCGACGTATTTCAAATGTATCTTTATTCATATTATACGTGGAAAGTTTACATTTAAAACATGTTCTGGATTTTTCTATCCTCAACGTTACATGATCACGTTCTGACATTTGCTCGCGGCAAACTATAATTACGAGAGTATCATAAAATGTGCGTGGCAGTAAGTAACTTTTCATCAATAAAACTCGTGCATGGAAAGGCGAGTCTGTGCCAATTGATTCGCATTCCCTGGAAAACGATTAGCGTTACGCATATGCAAAAGAGTAGCTATCCGCGAGTGCCAGCCTGCGATCTCTCACGTTCTATTGCGATCCCCTCGCAAGGAATAATAATGGTTACTACCGTCATCGGATTATAGTCCATTATACCTGATTTACGATTATCTTTCACTTATTATCGAACTCTATTTCGATCGAGCTGTATTAATTAAGATCGTTCTGAGTCATTCGCGATAACTGACAGTCCTGGGATTAATACAATCGATCCTATCGATAGCGTCGCTCACTGACAAGCATACTAAGAGTCATTCCATCACTCGCATTAGTACAGAAATACTACGAGTTCGTAAACGGCGGGCGGACTAATTACATAAGAAGGTGGCAGTAAAAACCTAAAGGACGTGTCTCAAGGCGGAGAGAAATTCGTGGCCGTATATGGCGCGGCGGCGTCGACGGCGACGGCGAGCACAGTTTAAGAGGAGGATAAATATGAACAGGCAGTGGTGGTGTGGGAAAAATCGCGAGTAATTCCTCAGGCATTAAGAGGCCGACGATAATAAACGCTGAGAGCGAAAGTAAATTGCCCGATTGCAATCGTTCCGTTTTCATGGGCGAAAACAATCGGAGATGTCTCGGATGGAAAGTGCGTGTGGAGTTGGTTGCCTGTGAGTGTGTATTTGTACGGCACACGGTTGTCCGCCGGCACGTGAGTCATCCTCTCCGCTATCAGGTAGGCGAACCCGATGACCCTGACTGGCCGCAACTTTTTTCTCCTGTCCTTCACCGAGAGAATTTAATGTGCATCATTGCCATGTAAGCAGGCGGATTCGTGGCTGGCCTCGGCCAATGTCAGGCCGCAAATCATTCGCCGATCCCCTGTTACACCGATGCTGACGTTCTACCGGCGCGCCGAGAGAAATCGGTGATTCGGGGTGGAAATACACACTCGGTTTTCACTGGTCAGCACCGTTTTGATTGGCGACTAGCAAATACCAGGCCAATTTCCATCGAGAGCGCCCTCTGACTCCGTTCGATCCTCCCGAGGGACTTCGATGCCCCAGTTTCGATCCTTACATTACTTCGGTTCGCCACAATCATCGCTTACCCCTTAAGAACACTGCGAATCTATACTCAAAGACAGATCCCGATGCTACCGGCCTTCTTCTCTTCCCAAGGATTCCCTTGGGGAATCGAGTCTCCGCTAAGATAACGTATGCGCCAGCAGCCTCTCAAGGACTCATCGTGTTTGTTCCTGCTGAATTGAAAGAGCCTGTACAAATACTCGAGCAAAGTTCCGAGAGAGTATTAAAGAGAAATTGGTAATAAAAATCGGCGGATTCAATTTCATGACTATCTTTTATCCGGCTGGAAAGAGCACTGCTTTTACTAGCGGCACATACCATTCGGGGACAATGAGGTGTCATCGATTTTAGATAAGGTCGAGGGAACCGGCCGAACAGCAGGAGTCGTTAATTCCTTGGGAAGGAGCGATACTAAAGAGAGCGAGTGAGGCCGACGTAATTTCGCTAGGCGAAGCGAGCGGGAATTTTATCAGGCGGAAGGAACGCGCCTTTATCAGGGTCGAAGGCGCGGAGAAGTCCTACGGCGTAGAAAAGAGGAGAGAAGAGTGGAAGATCGCTAAGCAGCAACAGCAGCAGCACCATCAGAAGATGCAGCAGAAGCAGCTGGCTGCTCTCGCGGAAGAGAGCGGGTGAACGAGCAACAGGAGGAATCCGATGTTTCGCGTCAGTTGCTTTCTTCCTGGCTGCTATAGCTGCTAAGCTTCGCTAAGCCCGAAGCGCTGTACCGTGAGAATACGGCTAAACGAAACAGTAAGGATATGTCCGGGGCGGCGAGGAGCGAGAAGAAGGCAAGCCGAAAATTGTGCGAGTGCCAACACGACCGAATGCCAGAGAGGAGGAGCAGGCTTAGCTCTTCTCTCCGGCAGAGAGAGAGAGAATTGTTTCCGAAATGCCTCCAGTGGACACCGGACAGTCAAAGGTTATTGTCCTGGCATCGAAAGCACGTCGATCGACGGTCCTTCCCAATGCCGAGCACACCAACGCCGCACCCATCATTCCCTCATCGATCGATCCTCTCTGATCAATCCTACAGAAATACTTTCTTATTCGAAACATTCCCTCCAACTTGCAAGTTTCCTCATCGTTGGAATAATATTTGTACGATAATGTGTATTCTAGTTATTATAAGAAGGGATTAGATTTTATTGTCGGTGAGAGCTTACGGTGTTCTAATTAATGACTGTAATGTCAGTTAGGAGGGAAGGGGAAATTGGATTATTTTATTCCGGGGAGTGCGAGATTTTGCATCGCAGTTATTCGCAGTTTGGTCTGGTTAGCGAGGGAGTTCTCTTGGTTAAGAGAGGAGAGCGAGTAAAGCCACATTGCTTCCTGGCGAGTGCATGTGCACCTGTTAAGAAGGGCTCGATCTTAAGCTATGCTGATTAGGTTCTCGCGGCTCCGAGAGTGCTCGCGAGTGCTAATTGAGATCTAATTGATCCACTCTCGACCAGTTATCGCGTTAGGCGAGCGACACAGTGAGCTTGCCATTTTCCCTTTGCAATTCCCTCCTTCTCTTGGCCCGATCTCACTCTCGCTGCCAGTTCAGCTCTGGCTTACCTCCCATTTCGCCCTCTTCTCACCCAAGAGCCGTTCACGAATTACCACCTGCTAATTAGAGTACAGTCGGCAGCCGTGTTAACCCACTAACACAACCACTCTCTCTCTCTCGCGCCACTCTCCTTTCTCTCTTCGAATCCTACCTTTTTCTCATTGAACGAGAGATTGCGCGCGACACCACCACCAACAGACACTCGCGCCACCGATTCCCAAATAATCCTGCGAGGATTTTCGCGGTCAAATTTAATTAACTGTAACGAAATCCTTGGCGTATCAAAAAGGCGAGACAAAACCTTACGGTTTCGGTCCAGGCAAGCATTTTCTTCGAGTCTCCTTGAAACTTTAATCAAGAGAAACATCTCTGTATTGTCCAAGCGTCCGGCAAAAATCGCCCGGCAAAAAGCGAATTTCGCGCGAGAGGAACGCTTTCCCGGGCGTATAAAGTTGCAGCATCCTGCTGGCGGAATTTCCCAGGGAACACGTACTATCCCAATGCTGATACATCTCTCGCGGAGGCAGCGATTCCTTACGTTCGATTTATTCCGAGGGAGAATATCTCTGCGGCAGGCACGCCTTGTTTATTCACATCTCTCTTCTTTCTAACAGCAGACTCGGATGGAGCACGGCTGGCTGGCTGGCACGTGGAAGAGGCGCGCGTGGAATCGAGTGCTTCTTCAAGGCTCGCTCTGCATTCCGGATATCCGGGGAAGCCAATCGTTCATTGGTAGAAGAAGAGGCGGAGCAGAGGAAGAGCCAAGGTAAGATCGGAGTGCTTTAAAGGAGAGAGAACTCTCGGTTGGTCTTCCTGTTGGAATAAAGGGGCCCGGAAGTCTTCGCACTCATTGATTCCGAGGGTACGTGACAAGCGCGATCGAGCATGGGACGTTTCCCCTCGGGAAAAGCAGGGGGGGCGAGAGAGAGAAAAGCCTCTGGCTGGGCGACCGCATCCAATGGATCCAAGCGGCAACTTTTTCGAGCCGCCCGCCGCCTGGTAAGAGTGTCCGAGTGGATTGTCTTGTTTTCCGGATCACCGGAGAACCCGATTTTCATCCCACACCACATCCACAGCCTCCCCTTTACTCGCTCGCTCTCCTCCTCATCCACTCCTCGACCATTCTCCAGTAGCGCGCAACACTTTTCATCAAGGTGCATCCTTGCAAGACGCCTTCCATCGACTACGAAATACTCTCGCTCTTCTCTCTCTCACTCGCTCTCTTCAGCTTCCGCTTTTCCCTCAGCCAACTAGTCGCATTCTCCGTAGCGAGGAAGATTGAGAAACGTTCCCACGAAGTATCCTCTTCAGCCGAGTATTCCTCTCGCTTCTCTAGGAAGGCAGACTTCGCCGAGGAGAAAAGTTGCTTGCTTCCGCTCCGCGAGAGAGAAAGAGAGAAGGTAGGTGTGTTGAGTGTCAATGGTGAATGCTGGAGATGTCGCTCGGTGCGAAAGGAATTCTTTCACCCTTGAGTTCGGACTATTTACCAGCCGGGGCTTTCTATGCCAAGCGGAGGATTGACGTGCTCGCTCTCCTCCATCGGTGATGAGATGCGCAAGTATGCCTGGCAATCCAAACTATTCTCAAGACGAAGCCTTCTATTCAACTGGTATAAGCTGTTTCGAGCTGAACTATATTTCGCGTCAGTAAATAGGTTCCTCTTCAATCTTTGTCAGGCGTTTCTTTATCCTCTTTTGATTCTTCTAATTTATGTTGGTGGTAATTATGAATTTCTGATGAATCCGTTTGCTTTTACTCAAATCGCAGGGAGTTGGTTTGCGCTGGGAAAATGTACGTTTGATATGGAGTAGGCTTGGGAAAATAGTGGATGCTGTTCGCTCGGCACTGGAGCGAAAGGGTTGAAGCGCCAGCCGGATCGTAAAAGCCATAGCCCGAAGGTACTTCTGGCATCTAGATGCTCGGGGAAATCCAGTTCGCGTGGAAATGCAAATTGGAAGTCGTTCGCTTCTTCCAGGCCGAGCGTAACGACAAGTTCTCCGGGCTAACATCAACTGGGAAGGATCGTCGAGTCCTCGCAAACACCAAGTTTTCCTCTCCCAGCCATTATTAAGCAGAAACAAAGTGTCCTCCGCGATACTCAAACCCGACTCTGATCTCTTCTTCTACCTCGCGGGAATAAAAGCCACTTCGTGTTATCACGAATTTCGAAACTGAGAAGTAGCCTCGAAAATCGAAATATAAACAAACCTGATCCTGAAATATTCGTATTTTTACATCTGCACGCACATTTGTTCTCGTTATCAGTAAACAAACATCGGCATCATTGCTGACTGTTGTTCTCACAAACCTCGCAGGAAATACCAAGGAAATTACACAGTGAAAGATAAATTCTAAGACCTCAAAATTTTAAAACAGTCTTTCCATTGCAACTCTCTTCTCAAAGTTGGGTCATATTAGGGGTAGAATTCGTTGGATGTGCCAGTGTCGTGATTCACAGGGCGTTACAGGCTTCTCATCGGGATCCGGAAACCAAGGGAAGCGGAGGTTGGCGCGGGCGGCCTCTTCCTTCGCAGGGTCACGCCGCGCCGCCAGGATCAGTCCGAATGGGTGCTCTTAGTGATTACATTTGCAAGTCAAACCAGCCGGTCGACAAGACGGTAGAAATATATAGTAGAAATATATGTCTCGCGCAAAGGGAGAGAGAGAGAGAAAGTGGCAAAGGGACACACGGAAGGAAAGAGTGATCCAGAAAGGCATATGGCTGAGAGGTGTAAGTTGGATTCGTTCGAGCGAATGAGGATGCTCCGTTCATCGAGAAAGAGGGTTGCGCGCACCGCTCGAGGATAAAAGGATCCCGGAACGCGACCGATATCGCCTCAACCCTGTGACCAGCTTGTTTCTCCAGGAGTTTCAAGGAGCTTGAGCCGCGAAAAAGGAAAGCGTCTTCCTCGATGTAACCGGCGGTGAGCGGGGAGGACCTTCGGATACTCTGGAATCAAAGCGAGGGTTGGAAGGGGTGAAGACCGAGAGAGGAGGAAAAGGAGCTTCATTTCGAGAGTAGAGGGTGAAATGGGCTATGGAAAACGAAGCGAATCGTCGAAGAGAATGTGTCATTGGCCTCCCCCCCAGCCAGCAGGAAAAGAGGGCTAGTAGAACGCGAGGGAAAGAAGCGCGACAGGGATGAATCGAGAGAAAAACCGAGCTAAAGAGTGGCTGCTGCCTCTCAAGGAGGAGAACCACTTCTCCCACGGAGAGAGAAAGGAAGAGAGAACGCCATCACCTTCGGGAAAGCAGAGAAGGAGGGAAAAAAGTGGGAATACGGGGAACGCCGGACCGAAAGGGAGGGTTTATCCGGGCCAGCTTCATTTTCAGCCCTCGTCTGAATATAAAAGACAATTTAATTATAGGAGGATTTGCGAAACCGAGTCGGATCGCTCGCTCACCGCTCTCTCTCTCTCTACTCTCACTCTGCTTTTATCTGTGTGTATCCGCGCTTCCTATTTCGTTCGAATGCTACAAGTAATTCGGCAACTCGAACGAGAATGACCTCGGCTGCTTTAAGCAGCGATGCGCGATATTTCCGTGGCGTCCTGATGAAATTCTTAATAGCGCTCCTCGAGGTGCAGAGACCGTAACGAATCCCCGATATTTCTGTCAGAATTTAACGAGACATTCTACCGACGGCGAGGCGGTTCCACGAGCAATTTAAATCCTGTTACTAATGAAGGTCCGCTGTTAACCGCTCTTTGCGATCGAGTGTAATCGGGAAGTAGTAGAATTCGCTATGCACTGCCGGTATAATTTTCCTTTCTAGCCGCGTGTCTCGAGTGTCTCGTTTTTACTGACCCAAATGAGAAGAGTGACGCGTGTCGGGGATAAGAGAGCAAAGGGTGCGCTAATTGGAAAAAGGCAAGGTAGAATGTGCGAGCGGCCAGCCTCTTTTTTCTCACCTTCCCGGTAACGCCCAGCCAACCAAACGAGGAAGAATGTAATCTCCATGTCCACGGCACGCTAGCGTCACACGTTGCACTCCCCAGTTTTTTAACATTCATCTCTACCGCCTGTGCGAGAGCAACTCGTCAGCAAGCCGGGAGCCTAAAAAATTTACTCGCTACCAGACACACTCTGTTGTGGGAATACAATGCTTGATAAGGTAGCCTGTACCACCGTAACTTATTAACTGCCTTCTACTAATTACTTAATAAGTGTCCTCATAGTCGCGACACGTATCCTTGCAATTTTAAACCTTTGCCGCCCGTGACACTCATTCCAATCAGACCACAGAAACAAGCCTAATAAAACATAGCAAATGTAAATAAAATATCAAACAATAACCAGAATATTCTTACATAATTTATATACTTTGAATATCTCATAAACTAGAAAAGAGAAATTAAAATCACAGGAAAAGATCGAAGTTCAAGCGGCGCGGATTAATATCGGGAAAAGATTGGCGCAGGTGCGAATACCGCTTATCTCGAAGAAAGGGAGTGAAAGAGAGAGGGAAAAGAGAGTGATAGAAAGAAAGGTGCGAGTGGCAAGGGTGCGCTTTAACTCTCTCGCGTCCCATTCAGCCGAGACTTGACCCGGTTTCTTCCTTTGCCGGCGTGTAATTCGCACGTGCTTATACATTCACTCACCAGGAACAAAGGCGGGCGGATCTCCTGGCATCGCTCGCGGCTGATACAATTACCAGAGAGAGAGAGAGAGAGACTGCCACGATTGCCAGCGCGGCGTGAGAGCGCCGCGACTCCTAAACAACCGAGCGCTGAGACCGTCAACTAATTAGCGTAATGTTGCACTCCTGGTGCGTGAAACTCGTGCTGATCTGTGGGGGCTCCTGACTCGAACGTTCGCCTCCCGACTGCCTGATTTATCGGATAGTCCTATTTCATTTATTTCCCTTCTTAATTACAAGATTAAAAAAAAGTCGAATATAGTTGGTTATTATAAATGTAAATTAAATAATTTCGTCATAGTTTGGGGTAATTGTAATGTTTAAATAATATAGTGATTTATTAGATAGTTGTGTATTATTTATTCGTAGTTTAATTAGATCATTAAAAGTGGTTGATGAAGTATATCGTTAGTCAAGTTGGATAAGGTCGGCGGTTGCAAGTTCAAGGATCGTTCTATTGGCATAGATAGATGACTCCAAATAACCTCGAGGTGATAGCGTCATCTAATTAGTGCAATGTTGCGCTCCTAGCGAAACTTGTCGAGACTCCTGACTGCAATATTCGCCTGGTAACACTGCGATATATATTGCCGAGCAATATTTTATTTATTCATCTTCTTAATTAGACCATTAAAAGGAGCCGGGGAAGTATATCACGAGTTAAGCCGGATAAGGTCGCCTGTTACAAGTTCAAGGATCGTTCTATCAGGATAGATAGTCGGCCGAGCAAGTTACACCGAGGAAAACCGGTCTGTCATTACGAGGCTAAGTTCGAGGCTCACGTACTCTCTCGCGCCATTAAATCCACACTTTTTCTTTGCCCCTCACTTGCAGCCAAACAAATTGCACGCTCCGCGCCACGGCAGCAGCTTAATAAACCGGCCGAAGGAGTCGCTGCTAAATCATCCTGTTGCTTGGCCGAGCGCCTTTCCTAGATATCGGCTGATTCTGCGAGCCAAGATGCTTAAAGGACGTTCGAGATGCGTAAAGGGAAATCGTGGATGCAACAGATGTCGTATTAATGAGGAATGTACGATTCAAGTGTCTGTTTTTCGTCGTGTCTAATAAGAAGGCGTCTGAAATTTTTGCGAAAAAATGAATTTTGAGCTAGGGCTCTGGAATTTTTTCTACTTTCTCCTTGATGCAAAAAAACACTTTCTAAAAAATTTCAGCCCTGGGAAAGGTCGGGAAGATAAAAAAACATGGCAAAAACCATTGAAATGAAATATTCCAGATCGGTTTTCCATGTGTTTTAGGCAGAATTCCGGCATTTCCCCCACAACATTTATGTTTCTTATCCGTTTTGAGACACGGACAATCGAAAAATCAAGCGTTCGTCCCGGTCCCAGAACCTTCGAAAAATCGAAAATTTTTGAAGGGGTATGCCTTAAAAAATTTGCGAAAAAATGAATTTTGAGCTAGGGCTCTGGAATTTTTACTACTTCTTCCTCGATGCAAAAAAACATTCCCCACCAAGTTTCAGCCCCGGAAAAGGTCGGGAAGATAAAAAAACATGGCAAAAACCATTGAAACGAAATATTCCAGATCGGTTTTCCATGTGTTTTAGGCAGAATTCTGGCATTTCCCCCACAACATTTGTGTTTTTTATCCGTTTTGAGACACGAGCAATCGAAAAATCAAGCGTTCGTCCCGGTCCCAGAACCTTCGAAAAATCGAAAATTTTTGAAGGGGTATGCCTTAAAAAATTTGCGAAAAAATGAAGTTTGAGCTAGGGGCCTGCAATTTTTACTACTTCTTCCTCGATGCAAAAAAACATTCCCCACCAAGTTTCAGCCCCGGAAAAGGTCGGGAAGATAAAAAAACATGGCAAAAACCATTGAAACGAAATATTCCAGATCGGTTTTCCATGTGTTTTAGGCAGAATTCTGGCATTTCCCCCACAACATTTGTGTTTTTTATCCGTTTTGAGACACGAGCAATCGAAAAATCAAGCGTTCGTCCCGGTCCCAGAACCTTCGAAAAATCGAAAATTTTTGAAGGGGTGTGCCTTAAAAAATTTGCGAAAAAATGAAGTTTGAGCTAGGGGCCTGGAATTTTTTCTACTTTTTCCTCGATGCAAAAAAACATTCTCCGCCAAATTTCAGCCCCGGGAAAGGTCGGGAAGTATGAAAAATATGGGAGAAACCGTCTAAATCAGAAGGTGCAAGTCAATCAGAAGATGAAATAATGCAGAATGAAGAATGAACGATCCAGGAATCCACTGTTCCTAAATATCTAAATAGAGAACGTGTTTCTTTCTCTCACGAAATCCACTTATCCGCTTGGAAACGACAAGCAAGCATCGCGTGAATTCGTAACTCGGCCCCGGTAATCGCAATAATTAACAAATATGTGGCTGGCAGGAGAGTGCGCGTGTGACGCACACGCACCGACGCAATAATGCTCGACAGCTTCTACTTTGCACTGCGAATCGCGGCTGGATAAATGATGCACACATGCCAGCCGCAAGCTCCCCGTTCGTGCTGCTTCTCTGTTTGCGCGGAGTACATTCCGAGCTTTCGCGATGTGCGCACGATAAAAGGATTAAGCTTCGCACTCTCTCCACTATCTTTTGTTGAAATTTCGTACTCCTACTTTACGCGATCAGGGCTTCCGCCATTTCCCACGTTCTTCCTCGTGAGAATCAGAATCGAAACACACGAAATATATAATCCCTCTCAATCAACCGACATTATAACAAAACACCGCCATTCAAAACACTAAACAAATCATCAGAAACAATCAGAAAATCTCACACCGAAACCACTTAAAACAATACTAATACTAGGAATCCCCGAAAAGCAATTAGAGAGCTCGAAAGGTGGGAGGCGGGGGGGACTCAAACGAATGTTCTGTGAAAGCGCGTAAAGTAAGCTGCTGGCAGTGGACAATGGCCAAGTGTATTCAGGGCCGAGCGAGCTAACAAAGACGCGTGAAAGTGTACCGGTGGAGGGTGGCGGGATATCTCGTGGTCCATTCTCACAGGCTGATAGATGCGACCGGTGGCGCCAGTGCTTCACGGAATCACGCTTCCAGCGTGAAAACGGCGTTGCCGTTGCCGCGCAGCCCCAGTGTGTCTGTGTGTCTGTGTGTGTGTGTCCGGGGCCATTTTAACCGAGCGAGTCACTATTTCATTGGAGCCGGCTGCTGTTTCCCCATTCACCCGTGGAGAATATCTCCGAGCGTAGATATGCCATCCGTAAGACTGGCTCGGTCATTTATATCTCGAGAAATCCCTGCGAAATCTGCCGGCCAAATACTTCCTCAACATCCACCGCGATCCTTTCTATCCGTGTCGAGAATAGAACGATCGCGCGCAAGGTCCACTAGCTGTGTGCGTGTGTACGTGCGCGAGAAACAATGGGTATTATTAAGTATTCAGCACGAATGTGTGTGTGTTTCCGCGGAGGTATGCTTTGTGTATGAGCATATGTATACCTGGACAGCCCCCGAACCATCCCCCCTCCCTTTTCCCATAGCAGAGGAATATTAGAAGCACAGCCGCTTAGCTGTAACGGTCCTCTGGCGGGCCTCATCTACATATAAATTGGCCGCCTAAAATCATAGTCGCATTTAATTTTCCGCTTGCGGGCCGACTTTCCCTTACCCCGAAGCACCCTCTTGCTCTCCCACTCCCTCTTTCCACCACGTCTACTTCCAAGCAAAGAGGGAGAGAGGGAAAGAGAAAGCGCGATGGATTAAATTCACGTAATTTATCCGCGACGACTGATCGCCCTTGGACCTCGACGCGTAATCATCTTTGCGGACCTTAAGCTCCGGGTAAGCACTGCGAATATTACCGTCATGAATAAAGCGAGCGGACGTTACCACTGGGATGAATGTGACTGCTGAGATTGCAGTAAGGAAACCCGGGATTGGAACAGTATCTTTCTGCGATAGCATTCGTTCCTGAATTATTAGCTTTAATTCGTAGGAGATGAAGAGAGAATTTCCCAGGGATTCCTAGAAGAGAATAGATAAATGTTAATCCGGAGAAAAAATGCTATTTGAAGGAACTCTCATGAGTTCCACTGGTATAATGACGAGTCAACAGTGAGCGAGCTCTTGCTAGTTGGTCTATTTCGTCTATTTAGAGCATTTTTCGTCATGGAGTGTTACTAGACGGGCGACGGGAATTCTGGGAATAAGGAAGAGCCGTCTGGGACGACGTGGAATATCCAAGGAGAATGAAGAGAGGAGTAGCTCTGAATAGAGAGATTACGAAGGAGGGAGAGAAAGGGATGGAAAGTCGGGGGTGGCAGTTTCGCCCTGTCTTGTTCCACTCTCTCCTCTCCCTCTTCGCCGTCTCAACGATAGCTCTATTTACACGAAGGACGATTAAGTATCCCGGCAAACCTAGCCGATCCTCTCTCGCTGCAGCCTGAAAGAGAAAGAGAGGAGAACTCTCGACTTTGGAACGCCGCAAGTCCAAGCCTTACATAGCCAAGCACGAGAATTCTCCCTCTCTCCCTCTCCTCCACTGAAAGGAGAGTGGAATTCCATGGATAACTCCGGAGACGACTAGCAGCAAGCTTCGCCATCGAGCGGAGAGGGAGAGTGGCGGCGTGGGCGGCGGGGGGGTTGAATTATTAGTCGGAGTCTCTCGCTCAAAAGCTCGGCAAATTCGGCGATGGCTTGACTCGCCAAGGCTCTCCGAATTAAAGCAGTACGACGCAACGGGGACTCTGCAAACCGACGGTGTGTCGAATCTACCCTCCTCGAACGATCCTCCTGCAAGTTGGCACAGACATAATATCCTACCCGCATATAATAGCCGAGTCTCTTCCTCTGTCGACACTGAATAAAGATAATATCGAGCTGGAAAAGTATACGCTTGCTAACGACAGGAACATCGTAAATCATCAATGAGCCAAGCCGAAGCCAACCCCGAAATAACCATCCTCTTCGTGAAACACGTCCGCCACTATCAACCGTCGTCCGCACTTACACTGTCGAGAACAGAGAGAGAGAGAGAGAGAGTACATAGCGGGCAATTCTCGCAATAGTGGGCGACCATAATTTCGGGAATAATCCGAAAAGCAGCCAAACGATTACGATTACCATTCGAGCGGCAGTAAAACAGCGTTCTCCCTCGCGGTAGTAGTCGGAGTTCGGGCACTCAGGGAAACTACTGGTGGTGGTAAGAGCGAACAGATTGTGTATGGTCGAGCAAGCCTTCGCAGTTGCTACGAACATAGTGAGAGAGTGAGAGAGAGAGGGTGGATACATACTAAGGCACACAACACGTACACCCACACATTGAAGAGGGTCACAGAGTGTGAGAGCTTACGTGCTCATGGAAATTGCAACGGTACGCCTCTGGCCCCGGCTGTATATTTCATATTTTACGATGTGTACGCAGGCCCATCGCCAGTGCAAATAGAAAGACTCGCGGAGATCTAGACGAGCAGTGGTGGTGGCGGCGACGGCGGCGGCGGCGGCGAGCGAAGGGCTGCCGGAAGTGCGCGAGAGGAGCCGTATCGCCGAGAAGTGGATGGTAGACGGCAGGGTGGCCACATAGAGAGAAGGACCGAACAGCAGCCAAGGAGAGGAGCAGCGGCGGCGCAAGGGATGCAACTTCCTACGGTGCATTCTAGCATGAAGTAAACGAAGCCTCGGTGCATTAGCCCGAACGTTTACGTAAGCTGCTGCGCGCCCAAGTTCTGCATCAACAGTCATCGCCGGGAATCTTTACGATCATGCCTTTATCTCCTCTCCTCCTTATAACGATACAAGTTCTCCGGTCCAGTCCACCGGACCATCTTCTCCTTAGTTTATCTATCCTCGATCTTACCGTAATACACTTAGTTTCTTAATAACTACATTCTAGACAAAGTTTCCTCCGTTATATTTTAATTATTGTATTATGAATTAATACAAAAATCGACGTTGATAGTAGAACTTTGGATCGTGTTTTCCTTAATGTTTAATCTTGCCATAGTGTATTTAATTTCTCAATAACAAAATTTTATACAAAGTCTCATCCGTTATATTTTAATTATTGTATCATGAATTAATACAAAACTCGACTTTGATAATATAACTTTGGATCACGTCTTCCTTTATATTTATTTTTCTAATAATATTTTATATAAAGTCTGAACTATTATATTTTAACTATTATATTACTAATTATCGAGATCTCTGGATTGTATAAACGATCTCGGGGACTGAATTCGACAGGAGTGTTGGTCCTATGGAAAATTGTTGCAAAACGCGGAGTGCTCGCTCCGCCATTGAGGGAGCGGGCCGTCAAATTGACCGAGAGTATTTGAATACGAGCTTACATGCAGGGCTTTCGCTTTGCCGTTAGACCGCGCGGTTAATTTGTGCCAACTGGCAGGAGCACGTACTCGCATGTACAAAGAGTAGCCGCACCGCGCCGCGTGCCCATTGAGTTGCCATTGGCCACGGGAAATCGCCGCTCGCTTTTGTCTCCCTCGGCGACGACTAATTTTTTAATATCCACCGACCACCACTCTCATTGGCTGATTCAATTAGTCCGCAAACTTTCCATTTCTACCTCTGATATCTGTTATACATTATTTACTAGTCTAATTCAATATCCAAGAACTTTCTAAATTTAGTCAATCTCGAACACTGAGAGATCCCGATTTGGAGATACTATTTCGAGAACTAGTTAATGTAATTTCGCGAAGCCAGATGCGGGAGCATAATGTTCCTCGATCGGAGAGCCGATAGAGGGAAACGTAACATTACACAGACATAATGAGCCATGTAAATCTCTCGTTATGAGCCGGTGGCTTAGTAAAACAAGCGTGGACACGCTCGCGCCGAGCAATTTGCCGGCGCTCTCGACGGGGTGCAAACGAGATATCGAAGGGGGTGCGCGCCGCGCGTTCCTCTCCCTCCTCTCACCGAGGACGATCGAGAAGCGGAGGCTTCCCCAAGCGGTATAACACACCGACGTGCTTCCGCACGAAGAAAAGAGGATTTCGACAGAATTTACGAGTGCCAGTTATTTAAGTGTGCTGCTGCTGCTGCGGTGGAGGAGAACGAGAGCCAAGACAGAGAGAGTGGAACGCTGGCAAGATAGAACCGATAAATATGAGTTCTTCTGGTTTTCAGAGAGGGGGAGGGAAAGCGAGGATCGCCGATTATAACCGAGAAATGTGACTGCTCGCGCGAGCGCGCGCGCGGCAAAGAGGCAGTTTTGCCGCGCGAAGAATAAAAAGCAGTGTCTGAGGGAGAGAATATAAATGGGCTTTCGTGAGTCTTACCTTCTGGCGAGTGTTATCAAAATTGAATTTTCAAAGCTGGCAGAGGGCGAGCGAGCAGGGCTGTTGCTCGTCGCCCTCGTACTGCGTTATTTATGTCTCCTACACCCGACGCTCCCAACCAGCAGGGAGAAAGAGAACTATTGTCGATATACAATAAAAATTTGTTCGTGCTACGTGTGTCGAACACGGAGCGAAAAGGTTTGCACGCATGCTGCCTTGGAAAAAGGGGAGAAGCACGCGCAATCGTTCCCACTTGTGAGATGTGCGCCCCGTGTGACAGCCGCGCCATTACCCAGCATCCTCTCAGCCCGCAAACCTATAAATACTAACCTCGCCGAATTCCCACTGACGATTAAAGCTACGCCCGGCGTCGGTAATGGGCCGATGTTTCAATCCGCGAGTACTCTCGCTTTCGCCGAATGAAAAGTTGGTGAAGATCGGCCGGAGAAATGAAAGCCACGCTAGGAGGGTGCGAACAAGAGGGTTGGATCGATTGATCCTTTCACCCTCCTCCTTTCAAAGGCGTCGAGGGCGCGCGTTTTCGCAGTGCGCCAGGCCTTGTTTAGCGACACGCGAGCGAAACCCCTTCACTACGCTTTTCTTTGATGCCAATTTGCCTGCCCGTACACGCCCGCTTAACTACCACCGTTCGAACCTTCTCTTTCCCCTGTAAGCTCGATCGAACCTCCCGACAACTCTCTATTTATCTGCACGATCCAATTACAAGCACAGATTTCCACTCGATTTTAGTCACCACTGTATTTTAACACTGTAATATTAATGAGTTATTTATGAAAATTGTTAAGTTCACTGTTCAAGGAAATGATTTAATAAGAATGATAGTTCAAGCGGACAATTTCTCAGAGATTATCGACTGCTCTCTGATTAAAGAGTCCGAGTGGGATTATCCGATTCTAAAAGCGTATCCGAGACGTATCGGAAAGACAGGTTCGATCTCATCGACGTACACTTGACAGGCTAATTAATTGAATTAGCCAAAAGGCCATTAACGAGATCGCGCGACTCGGCTTTACCCTAATGCATTTGCATTAGGAAGGTGTCATTCAACTCGGCAGACGTCTTTCACCGTTTCCATTTCATTTCCGTCGGGATTCATCGTCGTACCAATGAAAGATCCTCCGAGGACATTTATCAGAGTGTTGGAAATAATTCTTAAAGAAGAAGTAGTCATTGGAAAAGTCATCAAAGAGTCGACGGAGAGAATTTCATAGGCGGATCGTGGATGGAAATAGGATTTCACTTGCGAATTACTTTACTGGTGCGTAGGTACAGCTGTCTACTGGCGGAAACCGCCTGGCCGCGCGGCGCCGCGCCGCGCCGCCGAGGAAAGTTGGAGGGACCATAACGGAGAATTATGGGGATTGTTCGCCAAGTGGCCTGGCATTTGGTCGAGGCGCAGCGTGTCGAGTGCGAGAAGTTGCGGTACCCCTAGGAATAGTACGAGTACTACCGCCAGCACTCATTCTTCTCCCGGAAATACTAAGAGGCCTTTAAAATCCTGGCCAGAATCCCGCGAGCTTTCCCAGCCACCCGTTGAATTACAATGCTGCTCCATTGAGCTACGAACCCTCCACCGCCAATCTGAATATCCTCGAATCCAGACTAGAAAGCCCTTGTAAACACATTAAGCTTCAACTCCGCGCATACGGTAAACCCTCCTCCGAAAAAGAAACTCTCTCTCAGCGAATCTTGTTGAAAGATAAAGTAAAAGATTCTTCTTTGGAAGTTTGTCTTCATCAATCTTTAGAACTGCCAAAAGGCTCGCTTGATACGACTTTTATGATTCTCGATTCTTTGAAAGGTGGTATTTCGTAGTCTTACAAATTAGAGTCTCGATGTTCGGGAAGCTTTCAGTGAAGGAGAGAGGAGTTTGCGAAGGATCGGGAAAGAAACAGTGGAGTTTTGCGGTTGTGGCAGCGGACTTTTTCCACGTCAGCTGTGCTCCTGGCATTAAGCACTCGTTCGCCCGCTCTCTCTCTCTCAGGGGAGGAATTTCGGCCATTAAGACTAATGGGCCAGGAGCCAAACTATCGGCCGACAACGACCATTACACCCTTCTGCCAGAAGAGGATCCGCAGAGTGACCTTAATCTCAATGCTCAACTATCGAACTGTTGCTCCGCCGATGCATCTCTGTATACATCACTCCAAAGCTTCCATGCCAAGTCTACCAACCCAGAAGGAGTACCGGCGTGAATCAGTCTAAGGAGAACTTTACTGCCACGCATCCCTTCCCAACTTCCAGCAACCTTCCCATCCCGCTTGTTTCCTCCGGGATTAACTGGAAGACACTTCGGAATCCAGCTGCGGTGCGTCCTGTTACTTGGATCACTGCTTTCTGCATAGCTTTCAATCCTCTACTTACTCAAGTATATGCCAAGGAATCCCTGTGACCTTCCTCTGTCAATCTTGCTTGATCATTCTAACTTTGTTGTAGGATTATTTGCAATTGTGGGAATACTATGATTTCTGACACGTCGCCATTTGAATAATATTTCAATTCTTATCGAAGGAAGTTGCGAGGATTATAAAAGAAATGGTAAAAAAAATTGAGGTTGTTTCCCATTAATAATAATAATAATAATACAGACTCATTTACTAGCAGTGGAATTTTTTTAACTATTTTTTTCTGGTAAGCCTAGCAAGTTTTCCCTATGAAAACATTATTCAAATCACGGCGGGCCAGAAATTGTAATATCCCTGCCATTGTCAAGGAGTAAATTAGAGGATGGCAAACTTTTGTAATGATTATTTATTAGTGGCCGGTTATAGGCGAGAGTCGGCTTAGGTCACCTAGGTTGACGCAGGTGGAACCTTTTGCGTGCGGCTTTCCAATATAGGAGGATTTCCCTCGGGCTAAGAGGCTAACGATACGGTCAACCACGACAGCCGCACTCACCGAATTACTTTTGCCGACCACTTCCATGAACGTTGCTGCTCAGCCTTTTGCCTGCTGCACTCCTTGGCGCGTTTAATCGCCGGAGATTGAGAGCAGCCATGCCCGCAACCCTCTGTCTTTTCCTGCTTTAGTGAATCTTCCTTTCCTACCAGCTGCCACGTAAAAGAATGACAAACCGATCAGATGTTAATTAAACTTGCTCCGCCAACCTGCAATTGTGCGAGCGACTAGCAATCGTCTGGTATTTCTAATGGAATTAATACGACGCTTCGCTCGAAGAGAAGGAAGTGTGCGCGAAAAGCGACCAACTACACGCGCAAGATAAATTAATCCTGGAACTAGGATTCGCTTGCTGGAGAAACGAGAGCATCACCGAGCCACTCTTGGCGAAGGGGATCGGTGCGATCGAGTGAGCCAGGAATTTTTAATCGCCTCCACGCTCTCCTGTAATTCCGATTGAATCCACCTCCAACTACCAATCGACGAAACTTCCACTCCTCCCTCATCGAATATTAAATATTCCTCTCCCGTCCCTCGTTCTTTTTCACTGCGCTCTGAACTTTCATGGTTAAAGAGGATTCGACCTTTCTAACGCTGATTTAGATGTTTACGGCGCAAAGGCAAACCTGTTTTGTGTGCATAATTATGTTATCGAATACTGGCGGGAATGATATTCGCGCGCGCGCCGTAGAGTCCAAGTGCGTATTCCTTTTATCAGCATAAATATGCCTGATTCGAGATGTACGCTGGTATAACATACGGCCGCAACTCTCGACCTCCGATCTATCCTCGAGTTTTCCACTTCTCCAGCGGGAGATAGGATACATAAATCCAGGGGTACGCGTGTGAATATCGATACGCCTTCTATCCCGGCTCTTATTACCTTCGAATGTAATATGTAGCAGGGTATCGTTCTTTGCCCTGTGCAACTACCAACGCGAAACCTTCTCGCAGAAATACTAGCTTGTGTTCCTTTCTCCGCTTTGATCTAGCTTTTCAAGTCTTCTTCTTTTTTTCTCAGACTTTACTTCCCAGGAATTTATAGCTTTCGACGGAAGGCACCGATCCAATAAAATAATACGCACTGCGAGAGAATTTCCGGTAATAGTGTGGGCTGACTTCTATTTTCCGGGCGAATGAAATTGGATAGCAAAGACACTCTACACCGCGAGAAGCAGGAAGAGGAGGAAGGAAGAGGTGGGGCGGCGATGACCAAACTCCACGCGAATCCTTCCACATGTTCGTTAGGAACTTGAAAACAAGCTGTGGTGCTAGGAAATTGCTTTTTCCACTGATTTCTCTGTCAGACTGCTAGAAAGTCGAGCTCCGCTCTGCTCCGCGTGAAACTGTTCACAGTGACAACATGGGTTTGTTAAGGCTGCGACAAATGGACTGCACGAACTTGCGCCACGCTTATTGCTTCTCATTACTTGCGGTAATCAGAGAGAACGAATTGGAGCGTCTCCATTGATCTTTATATACTTGGAATTCAGTTTATGTTACTGTTGATTTGTTTGGTGTAACCGATGATTTCCAATTGGAAGAACGTCAAACTAAAATCAGCAGGATGTTAGTCTGAGACTGTCGATATTTCAAAGCCACCGGAACACGTGTATTATCCGGTTACATCAGCGCATCACCGCCGCATTCCCTTAATCGAGCAATATTCAAATTAATGCGGTTGGTTATACGCGCGATGTTCATTAATGTTAACAGAATTGTGCGCGCCCAATGTTACCGAGTATTGCAATTAACCGGGCGAGCGCGTTGGGAGAGCTTACCGCCGCTGGAATCGTATCCGAGCATTACAATGGATATTGAAATAGACGAAGCAACCAGGGTCTACTAAAACAGTCCTGGAAATGAAAGCTTTGCCAAAAGTCAAGCTCCACCAACAATTCCCCGCATAAACATTCTATTATTTCCGACGACATTCCTTGCTTTCGTTTGTGTTTCCTCAGCGAAGGGAATCCAGTTGCGTGAAATTCGTGTGGAACACTCTGCCACCAAGTCGAACTTGATTCCGGGGCCCATGAATAAGGCAAGTTAATTCCGGTTAATATTTGCTTTATCGCCGAGGATCCCAGCGAGTTTTCTGTCCGGTTGGTTTAGCGGAATCTTAAGTGTGTGTGTGTGCCCGGAAAGAGAGTGGGCGCGCGCATGGAAAAGTGACCATGAGAATCTGCGAGAGGGCTACAGTTGCGAAAGGATCCTTTTGTTATTCCAAGCGGTACCCGGCCAACTTCGTCCCCATTTCTCGTCGTTTGTTGGGCCAACTAACTGCTGCCACCTATCTCTCGCATCCTAGGGGCCAAGACTTCTTCTTATCAGCCTCCTCCTCTTCCCTCTTGGCCTTACATTCTTGTTACAGCCGGCAAGCAAAACATCCGTCCACTAAATTGAATTAGCCCCACGCGTCCTCTCCGAATCTACCTGGCCTCATGACACCTGTTTGACCTCACGAACCTCTCCTCGGTTAGCGCGCGTCCTACTTTCGGGAATAGTACCACTTGTAAATCTAGTGACAGTATGACTTTCTGCCCCATTTGCCTCGGATAAGTAATAGAATTGTAGAATCTTTAATAAATCACCGACTTATAAACGAAGAAGATGCCAATCATATACATCGCAGTTCAGATTTGTCATTGTACAGAAATAACAGAGTTCTTGGTTATTTATGATGATCCAGATATGTTTTCACTGAGTATTATTGTGTTCGTTAGTAGAAGCAGAACGATGGTTCGTTCTGTTGGTAATTTCGAGCAGTTAACTGAGGAGAAATAGTAGCCGAGGGAAGGAATTGTAGAGCGGAGCGACGCTGGGGTTCGTTAAGGCAGTAGGAAGCTCGACGACCGCGTAATTCGACTTTAATCCACTAAACTCGATCGCCGATGAATACCAAAGACACCGTGTCACCCCTCCATTAGAACTCTGACGTGGGAGTTGGGTGGAATTGGCTGAAAAAGTTACTCACCCTTGCTGGCGTCGATGCTGACCGCAGTGGCCGCAGCATCACCGGAATTAAAGAAGTCATCTGTAACATAAGAGCGACAAGTATCGTGTTAGTATGAGATCGAAGCGAGGAATAATCGATCATGGCGAGCGTCGTGATAATTCAGACTGGTCGCTCGCTTATTATGCAAATAGCTAAATGGATTGGTGGATGGTTGGGGGGGCGAAATAAATTTCGCGCGTCGAATCTCCTAAACAAATATCGGCTTATCCGGAAGTAGCCAACTAGGAAATCCTGCCCGGGGTAATCTGCCTCAAACGACCGCGGTGGTATTTGCCGTTAATATTTGCTCGCACATAACTGCTCTTCGCTCTAATCAACCAGCTGGCGGTGCTCTGGGCCGGCTGCGTTATTCCCTCCCTCCCCGCGCGTCCCGCGCTCCACGCCACACGTGTCCACCCAGTCTCTGTGACTGTGCGTGCACGTGCATCCAACTAAATTACCTCGATGATTTGCATTATGCCGAGGAACGGTGCTCGCTCGTGCGCTTCGCCGGAGAGATCTTTTGTTAAAAGTATCATTTGCTAATGGCTAAGATAATCGATCGCTCCGCCGATGACAAACGTCCTACATATAGGCGAGACATTGATGAGCCGATAAAAATAGTTCGACCTCCATGAATATTGCACCGGCGGCGACCTATTTATAGGCTACGCCACCAGAGACATTATTACCGCGCGCCACTGTCTACCGTAGCCGTTTTATACAATGCAAAATAGTTGGGAGGGCATCAGCAAATATTCGGCGATTCGACCGCGGGCCGACCAATACCAATACTTGTTAAATAGAGATATCATAGGGCCAAGTGAAGCAGAAATGTTTGCCAATTCTACCTGAGTGTTTAGCGAAGGTAAGCTTCACCGATAAAATCTACAAAACGCATTAACAGTGCGGCGCGTTGCGCCAGCACGCGTACACCCCGCACCGTAAACAACAGCTATTTGTATAAACATCTGCCTGTTTACACTGTACAACTATTTATAGGAGCCAGTGCCGAGTTTACCGTCAAACAAAAGTCTCTGCTTTTAAAGGTAGCGGCGGGCATTATTTGCCGATGGATCAATGCACTCATTTCGCATGCGTATTCCACTCGAATCTAGCTGCGCCAATAGCTCGCACAACTCTCTGATTATTAAGTTATCATCCGAATTGGCCGGAACTTTCGGAATTCCGGCTGTCCGAAATTTAGCAGCTCCCACGAAATTCAGGCGATTCGCTTGGAATTTCACTTGGGAGGGATGATGTTCGAGTGTCCTGCAGCCTGGAAATTTCATCGCTCCAAGCGTTCTAAGCAATTGGAAGCGGCGGCGGCCGGCGCGGCGCCGCGGCTCACTAATGGCTCGACTATAAACGGCCGAGCTTTCGCTAGTAAGAAACTTTTGCTATACAGAGGACACAATGGCCCACCTAATTGTCCAGGAGGAAGGGGATGCCCGGAGAGGTGGCGGAAGGTCCTTTCGTGAGGAGGTTGCTTGGCCAGCGTTCCTCTCCTATTGTCCTCGCATCACCTTCCCTTACTTTACCCTACACTCGCCCGGCTAAAAAGTGATTGGATTCGTGACGTGATGGGAATGCCTCTCCTTTCAAAGGAGGAGCACCGAATTCCTTGGGGTGCCGATCGAAGGGTACGCCATCCTTAATCCTTAAATTCCCTTCAGCCCTCCCACGAAATCTTTCACCGTACAACTATCAAAATTCTTTATTAAATCAACTCGGACCGACATGAAAAAATTCTCTCTAAATAAAAATTGGCAATTAAAATGATTCTATCATTCTAATCAGGAAACAAGGAACTAAATCATTCTTATCTACATGCAGTCGGATCGCTGGTAACTTTCAAACTATTCCACGAGGGAGTCGATATCGGTATCGAGAATGAATTATAGCAGCGGTATCGTTCCATAGGAAGCTCGCTTAATTGGCTGCGTTTATGAAGTTGGCGAAGGACGCGCGCAAGTATAAATGAAACGGCGGTGCCCGGCCACTGAACGATTTGACGCCGCACTCTGTGTGTGTGTGGCGGTGTGTGTGTATGTTGACTGGCCTCGAAGTTAGTTTGCATAGGAAGGAGTATATGCGAGCGCGCGCGCGCTTGTATCCACCGCGCGTATAATACATATGTAGTTGGGAGCGGAGTCGGCTTGGAGAGTGTGTAGCGTGTGCTGGGAGAGTGCAGTAATGGACTAATATGTTGGCGCTCGGGTGGAAGGGACCTGGGAAACTCGGCCGTTTAAAAAGTCGATCTCTAACCGGCCAACTTTCCGGCAAATGTAAATACGTACGCCGCGCCGGCCGCGAACCGAGTGACCGCGTTACAAAGCGGCGTACATATTCATATTTGTCTGTCCCTGGCAACGACATGCGGAATATGTAATTACGATAATTGAAATGTAAAGGGTGTCCGTTAATGGCGCGCCCGTCGAATCCACTCCCATTCACCCCCCGCGGTCATTCGTAATATTGTTAATACAAATTCACGAGAGCAGAGAGATTCCCTCTAATGGAAAAATGGTGTAAGATGATCCCGCGAAACATTGGCTAGCACCGGGATCGAGTATGTCGTAACGTGTAATCTAGGGAAAAGCTTATAATTTCTGCTTCCTTACTGGTCCAGTGTACAATCGTTATTTAATACCGTTAATAAAACAGTTGGGAGACTAGAGATATTCGGTAATATTTGCGCAAGTTTCGCCGTGTAAACAGGACTAGAAATTGATAACGCAAACGTCCCGGCGAATTCGTTAGAAAAACAAAGCGAGAAATGATGAAAGAATAACTGGCGGGTAGCGTACTTTAAAAAGAGCATCGCTAAAAGGATCTGCGAATTCTCGGCTGACACTCGCTCGAAACGAAACCTATCGAATTCTCACCCGGAGAGAGAGAGAGGGAGAGAGAAGTTCGTACGATATCAATGCTGGAAGTTCTCGTCGTGAAGGAGAACGAGAGAGGGAAGAAGAAGAAGAGGCAGGAATGGAATGGGCCGAAGAAGAAACTTTCGTCATTCTCTTCTTTGTCCCGAGCTTGGTGAGACGTCGAAATTTGAGTCGTACACTTAACTCCGGAACAGCGAACAATTCGTCCCGGGCACAGATACTCCGAGTACACGATTAAACTTCGCCGGGCGCCGCGCGCGCGCGCGCTCTCTTCCCCGCTCGAACACGCTTCGTCTGCCACTTTCTTCTTTGTCTCTGTCACTTTCTCCGGATCTACCCTCCCAGCCGAAACCTGCCATCGCCTCTTCCTCTTTCGTTTTCGAGGCCGAAGCGAATTTAACTTTGCTACAGCGGCGGTCGCGTGTAACTACTATTGTTACCGGCCCTCACCAACAACCTCGTTACACACACCGACACACCGAGAACGAGGCTCTTTCTCTCTCTCTCTCTCGCGAGCTGCTAGAAATCGAGACTTGAAGTTTAGCTCTCCCGACGAGAGGAACCCTGCCAGAGGAAAAGCGACACGACTATTGATTCTCGACAAATCTCCCGGATCCTTTAATCATAATTATTACCTCCAACTTGGTCCTGCAAATGGTACTCTTTACTCGCCCCGTTACTATCCACAGCATTTACTCGCGTTATTTCTAATTTATATAATGTTACATTGAGAGAATAAATTAGTCGGATAGTTATATCCTAGTATACCGTTGGGAAAATGCCGGACAATATTTTACTGGGGATAACTCCCCAAGTTGAATATAACTTGACATTTTTTACGGTGCTATGGTCATCAGGAGATCACGTCCCACATGATGGCTGTCAGCGTTGTCGACCGTTTTGGACCACCCTGTAGTATAATACTAAAATTCGGTAGGTGCGGCCGTCACGTTCAAAGCCGAGCTTTGTTCGAAAGTGTTATATCCAGTATGGCAGGACGTCGAAGCAAAGTTATAATGGTAGTATTAAACTTTATCCGCGCGATGTCTCGCATTACTCTACTAACCCGGGCATCGCAACGGTGTCCATAACGCGACGCCATCCCCTATCTTTTTCCAAAAGCGAATCACCGCCAGAATCCCCATTTTAATCCCACCTTTTGCCGGGTTTGCCCTCCATTTATCTGGCAGTGACCCCAGCAGCGGGCGGCCTTTTTGCTTTCGAGTTTGCGCTACGCTTTAAAGCGTGTCAAAAGTCAAATGCGTCCGGCGCGGCGCGCTAGCGCACTCGTCCCCCCTCCTTCCCTATTTATCTCGGATACAAACCACCACATTTCTGTCGCGCGCGCGCGTCAAACCGGGAATTCGTGTTAAAATTGTGGAATTTCCAGCTCTAAAAGAATCCAATTACTCTGGTAATTCTGTTTTATTTCAGGATTGCCATGAACATTTAATGTAACAGTAATCAAAGCAACTAAATTTCGTGGAGGCATTAAAAGAGAATAGTACCTCGAAACGAGGGGAGAAACAAGTATTCGAGGAACAGGCTTGCTATTGTATCGATTTCGTAACTGGGAAAGGCTGATGTCGAGGTTTTAGGGGAAAATCGAGGAGAACGAGCCCATGAACATAGTAAAAAACAGCTACCTAGTTCTGGATATATCGGAGCATTGCCACACATGCAGAAAGGCAAACAAGCCAAGCCCGATTAACCCCCCCTTTTCCTACTCTACAGTGTTGCATTCCGAATCAATGGGGAGAGTTTACCAATACACAGCGATATCGTTCTCCCATCCAAATTGGCAAGGTAAATTTCAGCCGGCAAATTCGGATTCCCTGGCCAACTGGGACTCCTCGCCACTCCTGTTCCTACTTGTTGCATCTTGTAAAGATTATCGCGGTGAAAGACAACGAAATCTATCAACCTACACTATCGAGCATCGATCTTTCAAAGTATTATGAATTAGAATTAATGAGAGGTTCATTAGAAACTTACCGTAAGCCATCTTCGCGTCAAGGTTGAGCTTGCATTCATGATGAGTCGAATAAACGTACGGTGGTGGTTCATCGGGGCACCAAAGTACCGATGGTCCACAGACGCATCTGTCAGTGGGGAGTACAGATTCACTGTCACCTGTGCTACCTTCTCCTACAAGGTTACAGCCGGGACCTGACATAACAGGCCCGCGTGGACAGTGCCTTCTCCATCTGCCGGGGATCTCTGCAATTATAAAGAGAGTAAATCAATACAAATTATAAATATGATTGATATCTTAGGTGATTTGTACAAATGATTTAATTGAATGGTGAAAGATTCGACAATGGCAGATGAGTATGTAAATGATTGCTGTTTGAAGAAGAGAATGGAGCTGCTCGATCGATCGCTCTAATAATCCATGGTCGAGTGTCCAGGGAAATCGAATTTGCCGATCGGTTTGCCAGTCAGCCGCTCCGGAGCGGAGCGCGCGTGCACCTAAACGCGAATTCATTTCGGTCTAATGGCCTGAATGCGCTCGCCGGCTAATTGGCCGTGGTCTGCCAGGGTACACACATCCTCGAGCTCTCTTGCTCCTGGATTCTCCCGGCGAACTCTCCACTCGTCGCGGTGAAACCCTTAAATCTTGCATCGATCTCCCCTTGATTTGCCTACTCGAATAGTGTGCGAGTCCCCGGAAAGCGTGAATCGATGGCAAACTTGGCAATTCCAAAGCTTGCGTGTCCCGTGATTTTCATTGTCGTTGTCGATTGGAATATTTTGTATTAATTAATAATTATATTCGCCTTTTGAAATCGGGTATTTCTTTGATCGCGCTGAATTCTTTGGCTGAAATGCCTTTCACACTTTTCCAGTGAGATCTCCAATTTCCCGGGGAAGAGTCGAGCAAGAATCACTGGCAATGATACGCGCCCGATATTCACGGGGATTCCCGGCTCTCCCCTGGGATTTCAGATATTTCGGATCGGCCGTCCCCGCCAGAAAGAGGGAGAAAGAGGGCGACAAATGCATTCTGCCAGCTATTCACCGGGAAGGTATTAAATTTGCTATTTAATATTACATTCATAAAGCGAACTCGCAAAATGTCCTCTGACTCACTTTCGCGCGCGCGCGGGCACCCTCTGTGCTTTTAGCTGGCGAGCTTTCACTGGCAGCGACCGAGGCAAAGATAGTTCATTTCCATACGCCGCTCCGCACCGCCGTGACAACGGCCTCGCCGCATCGTTATTATTAAACGGCTAATTTATCAATTAGCGTCCTCGAGTTTTCGGTTATAGTAGCGGGCTGGTTTCGCGGATGCCGCTAATTAAACTCGATGGCTGACTGGCATCGGGCGTAAATCAAGTTAGCGCAACAAACCACGCGCCCAACAAATTTGGCTTACACACTAGCTCGAAGACTCTCTCGTCAGTCGACGCACGTACGACAGCTGCGCGCTGCGCACACCCAAAACCATCGAACCACAACCATTTTTTTCTCTCCCTGTGTTTTCTCTTCCCCTCTCTTTTATGCATGCGAATTCCAACTAACTCTGTACCGGCGCGCTATTGGTCAACATTGCCCTCGGAACTCTTTTGGTTACTAGACTTTTTAGGAAGGTTTTGGCATTCACGAACATACTCACGTTTTTCTCACCGATTCGCTTACTTAATGGAGAAATACCAACTCTCCATGAATATGGAAATTCTATCCCTCTCTTTTTTGTTCTTGTTTCTCTTTTCTCTCCGCCCTCTCCTCCTTGAAACCAGAGGGAATATGTATCGCGATGTACGCGGCAATTTAATGTCGCTACGGCTCAATGGTAGGAGTTCAATGCGAGCCTGGGATTTATGAGCCTAGGAAAAATGTGGCTCATAGTATCTGGGATCCCGGATGGACGGGGCAGCGATTCATTAAACAGGGTGCAACGTCCGCACTATTATCTGCCCAATTTATCTTATACGACACACACATACCCATGTATGCAGTACAGGAGTAATAAATTCTGTGACAGCAGAATGATAAACCTCGACCGGTGCTGCCCAATTTTGCTGGGGATGCTTGAAATGCAGTATGTTAATGATCAGGATAGCGCGTGGTATATTTCGAAAGTTTAACTTGACAATTTACCGAGTTAGTTTTGAATAACAGAATTTACCTTCGAAGGTAGACGTTATGTTTTATTGCCCATGTGCTATTTAAGGTTTCTATTTTTCCCCGCCACATATTTCTCGGGCTTCCTAACTTTTTCAGATGGTGGAATTTGATGCGCAAAGTCAGTATTCATTAGAGAATAACTGATACAAAAACCAGAGCTCTAGTTCAAATATACTTTTGTCGCAAATTAATTCAAAAATTTTCGATTTTTCGAAGGTTCTGGGACCGGGACGAACGCTTGATTTTTCGATTGCTCGTGTCTCAAAACGGAAAAAAAACATAAATGTTGTGGGGGAAATGCCGGAATTCTACCTAAAACACATGGAAAACTGATCTGGAATATTTCGTTTTCACGGTTTTCCTCAAGTTTTTTTATCTTCCCGACCTTTCCCGGGGCTGAAATTTTGTAGAAAGTGTTTTTTTGCATCGAGGAAAAAGTAGAAAAAATTCCAGAGCCCTAGCTCAAAATTCATTTTTTCGCAAATTTTTTAAGGCCTACCCCTTCAAAAATTTTCGATTTTTCGAAGGTTCTGGGACCGGGACGAACGCTTGATTTTTCGATTGTCCATGTCTCAAAACGGAAAAAAAACATAAATGTTGTGGGGGAAATGCCGGAATTCTACCTAAAACACATGGAAAACCGATCTGGAATATTTCGTTTCGATGGTTTTCCTCATGTTTTTTTATCTTCCCGACCTTCCCCGGTGCTGAAACTTTGTAGAAAGTGTTTTTTTGCATCGAGGAAAAAGTAGAAAAAATTCCAGAGCCCTAGCTCAAAATTCATTTTTTCGCAAATTTTTTAAGGCCTACCCCTTCAAAAATTTTCGATTTTTCGAAGGTTCTGGGACCGGGACGAACGCTTGATTTTTCGATTGCTCGTGTCTCAAAACGGATAAAAAACATCAATGTTGTGGGGGAAATGCCGGAATTCCACCTAAAACACCTGGAAAACCGATCTGGAATATTTCATTTCAATGGTTTATGCCATGTTTTTTTATCTTCCCGACCTTTCCCGGGGCTGAAATTTGGTAGAAAGTGTTTTTTTACATTGAGGAAGAAGTAGAAAAAATTCCAGAGCCCTAGCTCAAAATTCATTTTTTCGCAAATTTTTTAAGGCCTACCCCTTCAAAAATTTTCGATTTTTCGAAGGTTCTGGGACTGGGACGAACGCGTGATTTTTCGATTGCTCGTGTCTCAAAACGGATAAAAAACATCAATGTTGTGGGGGAAATGCCGGAATTCTGCCTAAAACACATGGAAAACCGATCTTGAATATTTCATTTCGATGGTTTTCCTCATGTTTTTTATCTTCCCGACCTTTCCCTGGTCTGAAACTTTGTAGAAAGTGTTTTTTTACATCGAGGAAGAAGTAGAAAAAATTCCAGAGCCCTAGCTCCAAATTTATTTTTTCGATAATTTCTGAAGGTCATTTTCCTGATTTTCTTAGTCTCTTCATACAGGCAATACTATATTATTTGCTCACTGATACGTATGATTATCCGAGAGTTGGTTGAATGGGCGTAATGATGTTTCGCAAAGCAGTACTACTACTAAAGCAAGTTCATTCTTTTTACACGCTGGAGTAGATGAGCTCTCATAACAATTAGGAGCGGCCGGAGAGGGTGGTTCGAGCAGTTTACATGGGGCACGTACAGTAATCGGCGAACGGATCGGCCGTACACGAAATCTCACGTCGGCGTAGACTTTTACGAGGATGCTGTACGTGAATCCGGCCGTTTTCGAAATAGCGGCGCCACTCTCACGTTTCGACTCTTAATTTCGTGCTCCCCCACGTCCGCTATCTCATTCTCGCTCTCGAAAACTCGAGACGTATCTCTTCCCCGAAGATATAAACACAACGCAATAAGCACAGCATCACATAAGACAGAAACTATAAATTCTTGATGATTACTGTTATTATTTTAAGTGTCTTTGACAGGAAAAATCGATTCCTGATGACGAATTAAAATCCCCTTGATAAATATGTCAAGAAATGCAGTGATTACTAGTTGTACATCGATCTGGGCAGATACCAGCAACGTAACGTTGCTCGAAGTGGGATAAAAAATTCATCGAACAAATGGGATAACACGGCCCCAAAGCGCTGGATGGTCTTTCAGTGGAGAATTTTGTGGGAGCAACGCCAGGGAACAGAGAGACATAAAGAGCGAAGCGGATCGGAGAATTTCTCCTTGGAGCACGCGCCGTGTTTCCTTATCGATGTTTCCGCCGGGCGAAATTGGATCACCGAATTTCTGGCGCTTTATGAACTGATGAACTGAGGAGCGTGCGCGTTCGGCCACCGGGAAAGGTGTACATGGAATATTGGCAGATATATAGAAATAATAGAAAAGCCAAAGTCTCCGGCATATCGCGGAAAACGGCGACCCAGTTTTCCCCGAGGAGAAATGAGCTTTCCCTTAATTTGGAAAAGTACCAGCTGCGAAGCAGGAGCGCGCTAGACTTCTTGCCGCAAATAATTCCCTCTCGCCGATAATGAAAACTGAAGTCAAATGGTAGAACAGGTGAAGCTGAACTTTCCGCTTTATTGCAATCAGGCAGTAAAGAAGAAGCGAGTGATGAGATAAGTGATTCCATGGGAAATCCGATTGGTTCGACCCTTCGCAGAGATAATGTTAAAGTTCGAGCGATGTTCGCAGAAGACATGTTTAACTTGGCTTGCTCATATTATACATATAGGACAGTCCTGTTCGCCCAGATCATGAATGTTTCAAGGAGCGTTGCAGACCTGGGTTATAAACTCTATTTCGAAATCCCATTTTTCTCGAGTCTACCAGCAAGTCTACAGCGCCTTGGGAGCGCCAAGCTTGTACAGCTATTGTTTTTGAAGTATACATTATGTATGCCGACCGATCAAACTTCGATATGGGTAATAGAAGACACGGCAGACTCCGGCGATCCAATTCTTTTTTCCCCGATCTAATTGAAATTCCACTCAGACCATCTTTCACAGTGCGAGGAATGCTTTTTCCCCGCATAAATACCACCAAATGTTAGAAAGCTTTAAACACCACAAACTTTATATTAGAAAATGAAAGCAAAGAACAAATAGAATTGAAAAAGCATGCGAGAGGATTTTGTTCAGCAAGGAAAATCTCCAAAATTTCAAGCCCCCGATGCACTCGAGGCTCCAGCGGGCGAAGCTTAAGGATTAGAGGAACCGAAGCTTTTTCCAGAGCGCGGGAAGAATATGCGATTACGCGAGCGTGTAACGGGACGCGGGGCTTTACGGTTAACGCGCGTGCCTGCAATTCCAGCGACACAAATCCAATCAAATGGGAAATTCGTGGGGAGAGTCGATCGTTGCCGCGAAATACACTGGGTTGCGCCTTGCAATGGACCAATGTCATAATAACATATAGTTGCCATCCGTCGCGTCAGCTTCACTGTCTCAAGCAGAATAGTAATATCTATCCTGTCCTCTCACTGGTCCTGCAAGCGGGGACTAATAATGGAGCCGCGGCTGCCCTGGACACCAATCAAGCGAGCAATCGATCACTTTCGATTCAGGGATTCCCGAGTGATACGCGCTCGAAAACTCCCAAGCGATTACTCCCGATGTTTGAAAGATTCAAGGACCACCTGCCAACTGTGCACTGACAAAGCCGACAGAATAGATGAGTTTCACTATTTTTCCTCTTCAAAGATGCACCAGAGACACAAGGGAAATGGGCGAACTAGTAAATTGGGTGGATGCCGAGTCTACTTTGATGTGTGTGTGTCTGTCTGTGTGTGCGCGCGCGCGAGGAAATGGGCAGCAGGTACTACCAGGATGGCTCAGGATCCATCAGATGGAGCTTTACAGCTTACAAGCTGCAAGTTGCTCGCATCCCGGAATATATTTATGAACTTCCGAGGTGGCCTCGCTTTGACGCAGCCGAAGCTAATGCTTTCCTCGTTACAGCCCCGAGATTGACGGCTTCGCGTCTTGCATCCCTTATGCTGCAACGAGCTTTGTGTCGCCGATCATTAAAGGATCATCATTAAACCCCTAAGAAACTGCCCGATCAAACTCTATCCACTGAATTTACATATTAAGCGAGATCCACCAGAAAAGAAATCCTTTCAGAATTTTTTACTAAAAAGTAATAGTGTTCTTATTGAAATAATTAAAGAGAATAATTTTGTTTGAATTCGATTAGTGTGGAAGATTAAATCAGGTCGAAATGTTACGTGACTCGCTGCGAATTAATTGGGAAGCGCCATTTAGTCATTTCTGTGTAAGGGAAGTACCCATGTAGATAGGTTCTTGCTTGGTTGGAAGAGTAAATCTACAGGTCCATGGGAACACTGCGGATTGCACTGGTCGGCTGCAAGTCGTTTCCCAAGATTTGTTACTCGACATTGAGAAACTGGCGTGTGCTACTTGCGCCGGCAATCGTATTCATTCGCTTCTACACGTAGAGAGGCGTTTCGGGTGGCGCGCGCGAGCGCGAGCGCGCCGTTCCAACGCGATCGGTCAGCTTGAAATACAGCCTGGTTTGGCTATTGCAACTTGCGCAGTTTCTTTCGAGAGCAGCCAACCGAATCCTCTTTCGAGCCGATCGCCAAATCAGAAATGCCGCTCACGTATTTTCATTAATCTTGCCGCATGAACAAGGCTCTCGCCACCTGATTGCGAAATCGACGCGCTCCTCGTACACTGCGCTTTCCAAGTGACGAATATTTTCCAACAAATCGATTTAATAGCCCGACTCATCGTATTTACCGTGATATCGATTCAGTGCTCCTAAAGAGTGTAATTTATTAGCGCGAAGTTCGATTGATTAAAAGGGAAATGGAGACTATGCGCGGCCAGAGCTATTGGAAAGGTTATTAAAAAATTGACAATGGCTATTGGAGCGCACATCGAAATGGAACGAACGCGGAATACGGATTCGTGCCGGACGAGCTTCAATAGAATTTCAAGTGGCACCACCTGACAAGATCAAAATTATCCTGCTAATCTAGATTTTCCATGAGTTTCTCCTGATTACTTTCGCAAGAGAGTGCCACTGTTTATTGTCGCTCGAAATCAGATAAGAGGGAAAGGGGTGGAGATGTAAAAAGCGTGGGCAAGCCAGTGGAAAAGGACACAATCGAAGTCGATCGATTAAAAGTCAGTTGTATAGGGCGATGGAAGGCTTTGAGGGAACCAGGCTGCATTGTGGTCGAGGGAGCTGATATTCCATCTATTTCAACGACAGAGGAAAATCGCCTACAAGAGGTAGAAGTAGTAGTTGCATTGCTTTGAAAAGCACAGCCGAGCCTCAATGAGAGACCAGTTTATTTTCACACTCTTGCCTGAAACTAAACCAACCCTTTTTACGATACACCTTGTTACGCGCTGCTCACTCTCGCATTCCGAAATTCGGCGAGACTATAAAAATGGATTACACGTACGTATCTGGAAAATTGGACAAAGCGCGAACGAGGAGCGGACCGGCGCGGCGCGGCGGCGGAAATGTTCCGATAGCAAACACAGTCTGACAGTCATTGTTCCAAGTTACTATCTAGTTAGATTCAGATTTCGGAATTGGCCCCGTCAAGATGGAAGTTTTCCAGCGAGATTGGAATCGATAACTTCATAAAGCGAGAAGCAGTCCATCTCTTGCTCGGAGATAGATAGATAGAAGACTATATTCGGAGGAATGATGTCCATGTGTGAAATTCGGCTGTCTTCCCACAGAAGCAATTTCAACTATAGTCGTGCTAATACCTGTGCTCTCGGCCGGGCGAGCACGCCACACGTTTCACTTACGGTGCGCGAGGAGGTTTATATCAAGAAAGGCAGAAATAGGCGCTCTCCGAGATTCAGCGCGCACTTCATCGCCCGCTTTATGAATATTTCAGGAAGCACGTCGCATCCTGCGGGTAAATAGGATGGTAGTATTTTAGAGGACATATTGCATACCACCTGCTTGGATGTCCCAGTGAGATATTCGAATCGAGCGTATGTACATGGGAACACCTCTGCTAGACTTGTCTTAAATTCGACTGAACAACAAGGACGCCCACCCTCGACATTTTCGACGAATATACTGATTCCGAAAACGACGCCTTTACGAGGGTCTCTCATCCCGAAGAGTAAACCTTTCCTGAGAGGGATGCATAAAACATAACCTCGAGCGATCTTGCGTTGTTGGGAATACAGGCGCGCATCCACTTTTTTTTCTCGGGGCTTCCGTTGGCAAGCGAGTTCAGTTCCGAGGCGATAGTTCGACTTGGAGAAAGCAGAGGGAATATAGGAGGGTGTGATACAGAACCCTCGCAATTTATTACGCTCGAACGACATTTCTCGGCGGTGATGGAGGGTGGCGCGTTACCCGTTAAGAATCGACACCACGCTCCCGGGTTAATCGGTCCTCTCGCCGATATCGCATCTTGCCAGCAGCAGCAGGAGCAGCGCCGCCGGTGTACACGCGTCATTCTAGATGCATACACACCGGCGAGCAGCTAGTGTTACCGCATCGATATTTCAGAGGCGAAACGCTGCTCGCTATCGTACATAATTTAATTTTTAATCCGCCATTGCGCGACTGAGGGAGACAGACGCAGATGGTGGGAGAGACACATAGGGTGGAAGTCGGGGGTGAATGGTGGCGGCGCCAGAGAGAGAGAGAGAGAGTGAGAGGGGAGAGCTTGGTGCATCCAGGATTACGCCGCTGGGTTTCCGTCGGTACTCTTTTTCATTTTGCTTCTTTGGCTTATACCACTCCGGCCGTGGTATGTTTTCGAATGCACCACTTCCTACCTCCACCTACTTCCACTCCCTTTTTCTACCAACCCCCTCTTTCACCTCCGCCTCCACCTCCGCCTCCTCGCCAAACCAACAACCCCTGGCCTTTTTTTTTATTTTTCGGATTATATCTGCCGCGCATTTTCCCCCTGAAAGTTTTTGCCCGAATCCGCCTGGGCTCGCTACATTTTTCTCCGCGAGTGCGGATTATGGTTTCTCCGAGCAGCAGCACTACCAGCGTTGCTAGTCGGCTTTCGAGATCGTCCGAAGCGCGGCGCAATTGCGGCCGCGGCGATTACGCGAACCGGCTGATGTATCCGCGCCAGTTCCTTTTTAAACAGCCGCCCATGCCAAAGTAATATTTCATCGATGCTCTCAGAGGAACTTCTTTCTCGACGAATGATAAAAAAAGTACTCTCGCATATCATTTGGTTCTTGTTAGTATTATACGCTGGGAGTATCGTGTTCGACTTATTTTCTGTGGCTGTCTTAGCGGAAAAGTAGCAAAGCGCATTAAAAATAAATATTGCTCGCTTTGGAATTATTTGCCTTCTGGTCGAGGAGAAAAGCAAATCGATTATGAACTGACCGTTTTAGTAGATTATTGGGAATCGAATTAATATAACGAATATAACAAGAATGTGCTAGAAATATAAATCAGAAGAGAGATAATAGTATGTAAAATAAAGGGTGTCTCGCGGAAGTGGCGGTCTTGGCAGCGAGGGGCAATAACGATCATTAGGCAAAGGAATGGGGAAATGAGGCGTAAATGTTGAGATAGCAGGCTAAAGTAGATAGGAGCGAGGAGTCTTTTTCTCCTGGATGCGATCACCAAACGAAGGAGTTGGTCGTCGGCAGCAAGTCTCCATTCAATTGGCACTTTGGTTGCTCTCACCGCTACCGGGCTACGTAATGATTGCTTCCCTCGAAAAAGCTCTCGAGTAAGCCAGACCTTTGCTATCGCGATGTTTCGGCCAGCGCTGGCATCCTTATCGGCAGGACTCCAAGGACCCCGAAGAAAAGGAGCCGTAAAAAGGGAGGCAGACCATTCCTTCCTTAGGAGGGAAGAGTGCGCTGTATACAGGAAAGAGCTCCTCAAGCCGATGTCGAATTTGAAAGTCGAGGGAAATCACGCAGACACGTTCCGCCGTGATAGTCCGGTTTCGAAGCCCCGGGCCTTCCCGATATCTCCCGGGGGAGCCGCTAATACCTGCCGCTACGAATCGAAGGAACCCTCGATATACGACCACTCGTTCACCTCTCGCTCCCTTTCTCCGAGTCCCTTAAATTTTTCGCTCGACCGCGATATATCCCGATATCCCCGATAACATCGCCCCACCTTTTTTCTCCCCAGTGACGAGTTACATTCACGAGCGCCAATATCCCCGGGACAGAGATCGGCACTGATGCGTGGCAGAAAAGAATTACCGCAATAAACATCGGCATTCCGTATGGGA
Source organism: Ectemnius continuus (assembly GCA_910591665.1). Lineage (NCBI taxonomy): Eukaryota > Metazoa > Arthropoda > Insecta > Hymenoptera > Crabronidae > Ectemnius > Ectemnius continuus. The sequence continues at coordinate 3,314,165 of OU342866.1, forward strand.
TTCGAGATAATATCAGTGATAAAAGCAGGAAAGCAATGCTTTTTAACATCGCTTGTAACATCGACCAAGTATTTATCACGTGTGTATGCGTGCCGTTCTGTTTTTTTTTTCGCAGAGTTTATATATCACCGGCTTTTCCACCTGTGTGCGCCTTCCGTTTTGTCAGGACAGGCGCGAAACTACGTGTATCTGGATTATTGCCGGCGGCAATTCGGTACACCGGAGAAACGAAAGTAGTTGGTGTGTGGCAGAGGCTGATGTAAACTGATGCCCGGCGATTACGATCGCCAGTTGCGAGATGCTAATGCAAATCACTGTTTAATTGACTAGCGCGCGTTGTACAAATCGCAGTAATAAACATCGATTATATCCGTGGGCGCGTGTTGCGCCGTTTCCGCAGGCAAGAGCACGTGCAACATGCAACCAGATATTGGCCAATCTCGAGTGTAATTGTCCGTACTGGCTGCTTGCACGTAATACACGAAAGGATACGGGATGCGCGTGTGCCACTAATTGCCGGCGAATATTCTCCCCGATTCGAACAATTTAATAGGAGGATAGGTTATGGCGCCGGCCTACCAACCAACCCCGCCACCAATATTCTCCCGCTCGTCGATTATTATTATTTGCATGCCGCGCCGCACTATCCATGAATAATAAAGTGCCTCTTACTGCCAGCCGCAGGTGGCACGCGCCTCCCCAATTCCAAGCAACCTATTCCCCGAATTAAGGGATCACTCGGCCGATATCGGGATCGATCGATCGGTCTGAATTCCGAAACAACCAGGAATTCCTAGCGCTGCATTATTCAAACGTCATTGCCTGCTTTGGTAGGTTGATAGAAAAATCTGGTAAAGTGTCTTTTTACAAAGGAGGAGGAAGGAAGGAAGCCTGGAAGAATGAGCGTGCCTCGAGACAAGCACATAGTTCGGAGTACCGAAATAATGCTCCCTCGAGGAATGTCAAAGGGCATAAATGCCAAGTAGTTACACTCTCTTCTGGCGGTGTCCTCCTCGTTGGCGCACAGCGAATTAGCGAATTCCAGTGGATGCTGGAAGCGCCGACAGATTCGAGCGGCGCGCCGCACTCCAAACCACGCGCCGCCACTCTCTCTCTCTCTCCCTGCCTGCCTGCCTCTCTCATCTGAAGAAGGGCACTCGCAAATGTTTGGAAACATCGGGGACGGCTGGGTTTCGTTGCCACGGCCCACTCGAAGCCAGCCTGGAGAATTCTCTGCATGGGGCGCGAAATGAAACGCGACACGCGCGCGCAAAACACCGGTCGACTGGAAAATGCGTAAAGCGAGGCTCTACTTCAGCCGCGTACTTTGCCCGGCCAAAGCCCGACTGACCCACTTCAACCCGCCCGCTGGTAATCACAGTGCTTTTATCCTCCTTTGAAAACGATCCGGCCAACTTCCTTTTTCGACGCCCCTTTTTCCCGAACCTCCACAATTCTCAGAGATACACGTAATAAACGTGTGTATATAAAAATACGAATCTCTCATCATCAAATGATTAAATATCACAGATGAAACACACAATTTCACCTTGGGAATTAATAATCCCAGAATTAATATTCGATTGATAAAGTCACACCCAATGAATGAAATTCCCAACTACGATTTTACACAATTCGATGCCATACTAATTAAAACTCGACCATAGAATGCTTAAGGGTTGCGAGAACGGCGTGCTTTCGCCGGAACTCCGAGCGAGCATGGGCGTCCTAACTTTTAGGGAAACTGTGGTCCAGTAAAGATATGAAATAGAATAAGAGGGAACTTAGGGGCTGCAAAGGCGGAGGCGGATAACGGGCGTAACGTTGGTGCATGTGTATCACGAGGCGGTGTATGCGCGTAAAAGCATTTGAAGACAGCAACTGGGGGATGTAAATATAAAGGAGCTAAACTAATTTGCCCCGACGACCTTCTGCGTTCGAGCGAGGCTATTCCATGAATACAGAACACCCTACGCTCTGCCTCCACTCTCTCTCCCACTTTCCAGCTCCCACACTTCCATCCACGTCAGTGGTGTGCATATGCAGCCGCGGGAATTCGCTAAATGCATACAGGGTGATCCAAGAATTCTTTGGTATTAATTAATCAACGAGTTAAAATATATAATAGTCGAATTGTGTAATATACCATTTAAAGATTTCTTAGAATAATTAAAACAATACTTTGTACTGGTAATATTAAGAAATTCTTATAGAAAATATTGTAATAATTAAAATTTGATTAATAACTTCAATGAGATATCACCTGAATTTGAATAACACTCGATATGTTTATATTCACGAAAATAACGTTCATAAATATTTGTAACACGATGTAATAAAAGAGATACAAATGTGTAAGTTGGGTACTCAAAGTTTTAATGACTGGTATCACTCAGTATATGCTAGAGGGAATGATTCGAGCGATTCCTCCGAATGTAAGCGTACGACTGAGCCCGATAGAATGACTTCCCCGTCCTTCGAGCGGAGGTGTCAGGAAGTCAGTCAAGCAGTCATGCGGATAAGCCGGCGCGGCGGCGGCGTCGTCACGCACTGGAATGCCGTCTGGAAATTGATTTAAAAGTTTCCGAAAGCCGCGGGGATACGAGCGCGCTCGGCGCCGGGACTAATGGATTTATGTTCGCCCAGCGGGAGCAGCCGGATTAATTTATGAAAATTTTACTCTGGCAAGAGAGGCCCTCTCTCTCTCTCTCTCGCGCGCGCCAGCTAACTTCAAAGTCCCAATAAGCCACAAGGAGCAGCCGAAGAAGAGAGAGCCCGAGAAAGAAGCGAGTGAAGATATTGCACCTGGATATTGCCTCTCTTCCATAAGCCTGTACATTCTTTTTTCTTTCTCCCTTCCTTTCTTTTTCATACTCCAAAGTTCTCCTTCCTCCCCCTCTTTTTCAATATCAACTCTCGCCTTTCATGTACCAGCGCATGTATTTCCCATGTACGGCCATGTGAAACAGGAGATACAAATTGTAGTTGATCAGAAGTTGATCGTAATTGGGTTTTGATTTTCTTTCCCGAATTTTAAATCGTTCTATTTGTAGATATATATGTGTGCAGTTCATTTTGTAGAGGTGCGAGTTTTTTTCCCCCGCGACTATTTCATTTTCCGTTTATGGGGTCGGATTTACGAGGAATTTCTCGGCTCCTGCGAACGAATCTGCCTTGTTCGAGGACGTTGTCATTCAGGATATACCTTAAGCCGATTTCATCCTACACCACGCGCCCGAATTCCACCCCCGCGTCCTCTCCCTTGTTCCACCGTAGTTTCGCGCCTGGCGTGTTGTTCGATAGATCGTAAAAAAAAGCAAGAGCGTCCAACAAAATCGTGAGAGCGAGCCGGAGAAATGGAAAGCCATTTCTGTTTGCACTCGCCGACGGTGAGAGCGAAGCAATAATGTGAGAGAAGAATGGTAAGAAAGCTGGCCCCGGCCAAGCTTTCCATTGCGGGTCCGATTATTAAATGAATCGGAAAATGAAAGCTTCTCTCTCTCCTTCCTCGGCTATCTCTCCGCTCGGCCCGAGCTATCTTTCTCTCGGAGACGATCGCTGATAATACGAGAATCAGATCAGCCCACTTTAAAATGGCCCACTCAAAGTGAATCTCTCGCTGCCTGGCTCTGCTAACATTTCCGCCGCCCTCTCAATGAAAGCGAGAACGCGAGAGAGCTTACAGCACAGAGAGAAAGGGAGACGAGCCTCCAGCAGCTAAAAGTTATTCCGGGCGAGCATCCGCTCGAGCATCCGCGCGAACACAGTTTCCCTCAGTGCGCTTTATTGACCAATCGCTAAACTATTTTCCTATTTCATTGAACCGCCATGCCAGTTAAGGGCGAGGGAGAAATTGCGGAATTGCCCGCGCGCTGGCAACTCTCCTCGCGAACCCCCATGAAAGTGGCGCTGCTCGAACTCGCCGGCTAACTTTTCCATTTAAAGAATTCACAGAGTCCGAGGAGAAAGCTGCGCCCGGTTAATGAGTATATGTGTATATACAGATATATACTTTACAATATTCCCTTTTAGTTCTTTGCAATTTTTTCCTTCCTTCCGAACATCTTTGCTTAATCATGCTTTCTCCAGCGCGTCCTAAATTACTACTCGTCTTCGTTCTCGTTGTCCCTCGTTACTCGGTGGTGGTGCGCCTCTTAGAAAGCTGGGCCCTCGAAAAATCGAAACTCCGTCTCTCGAATTGACTACTTTTCGTGAAAGAGAGAGAGAAAAAGAGTGAGTGGCTGACGGGAAATGACTCGTTAAGCCGTAAGATCTCCAATTAGTACGGCGCTCCTTAAGCTTGTTTGGCAATCGATGCCCTTCTCCCCCACCCCACCCCAGCCCTCGCCAAAGGGTGAGAGTCTGCCTCTATCACGATTTATCCGTTTGTGTCGGCATCGACTGCGCTCCAGATATTCGCCGGGAAAATACAGCCACCTTTCGCGAGGACGACGCGTACATTAAACACAATACTCATTAAACACGAGCAACAAACCCTCTTCCGGATGAGGGGCTGTGTGGGAATATAGCTTCAATTTGAAATGAGAGTGGGTGGAGTTCGGCAGTAATAGCGTGGACGAACGAAACTTGTAAAACAGCAGCGCCCAACACAGCTTCACGAAGATTGCCGTTTGTTAGGTGGTAATCGATTCCACCTGATTCCCACGAGCAACCCTCCCGCCAACCCTCTCCCCGCGCGGCCCACCCACGCTCTATTTCTGCCGGGGATGTTCTCTGCTCGATTACGCCTTTCTCGCTCGGCGTGAAATTAAACGCGCCAGTTACAGAATTTCCACTGCCCGCAAGAGCATCCTCGTTCCGAGAGCAGTGCCAGCAATACCAATGGCTTTTTTTAATTATTCATATTGCGAAGATCAATGTTTTTCGCATGATATTAATTGTTTTTGTGGAGAATAATGATGTGATTTAATGGTGGAGAGATCGTGGTGGGTTTACTCACTCGCGCAGACACCCTCGTCGACCTCCCCGGTGTGGTGGAGGAGATTCTTGATGACGCATTGCAAGCCGACGGCGCAGCTTCCCGAGAAGCCGAATAATCCGCCGCAGGGCTCGCCTTCCACGCGGGCACACACTTTGCAACACCTGTAATCAAGAACGTAATATTAAATAAGATGTAATCAAATATTTCTTGCGGAATTCTTGATTATTTCGAATTCGAAGGAATTGCTCGACAAGTAAGTAAGACTGAGAGTGTTCGAGGACAGTTTTCGCATTGTGGTAGCAATGAGAATTCGAATTTAGGGTTCATCGAAGCCCAAGCGAGGCTGCTTTCCCGCTGGGTTGATGTTTCCCGGCGGGGAGAAGTTTGGGGTGAAGTAGTGTCCGAGGTACAAAAGGATAGAAAGGAGGAAAGGAAGGACGTAGAGAGTGTTCTGGCCGGTTTCCTTCGATTGGAATCTAGTCTTCTTTGGTGTAGGAGGGAAAATCCTGAGGGAAGCACTCTGTCAGCCATGTCTGGCATCGATTGGACGAGCCTCTTTCAATACTGGCTATCTAATGTCGATGTATGTATAATAAAATAAGGTTGGATGGTCCTCTTGCGCCTCAAGGACTTCTCTTGTATCCTAATAGAGAAATATCCTCGGGAAATTGTTACCCAGACATAATGGACCGAGGATCTACTCCCATTCAGAGTACCACTGAATTTTCTATACTCGCCAATTCTGTTAAAATGTCCTTTCGAATAAATCCTAATTTTCTTACACTTTCTCTGTTTGTACTCTGACATTTTCCACGGATTATAGTTCACCACATATTCCTTCTGTCTTTCCAGGTCTGGAATTGCGAGGAGGAATTACATAATCCATTCGTATAATGAACTACTAGTGGATACAGTGGAAGATGGCCCGCGGCATTACTTCTCCTTAAAAGCGCCAAGGCAAACAATGACGTAGAGAAACGAAAAGCAGGAAGAAGGGAGAGGGGGGACAGCTTTGGGCTACGTTCTCTGGGACGAAGACTTGTTACAGCGAGCAGCAGGAAGTAAAACTTGAAGAGTGGCCGCGCTCCAAAAAGAAGCAGGCAAAATGTAAAGAGAAGTCATACAAGATCTCGAAAACCCGGAGGGAAGATACTTCTCGGATGCTACAAGACCTGGCCAGGACAACGGAAACCCGAGAAAAATAATCAGGAAACTTTGTGGAATTACCAACCAAACTAAACCAGCGCTTCAACTACAGCAACATGTGTCTAATGGAATGCCTTATAATACATGATTAATTTTAAAGCAATTAATTCCCAATAAATAGAAGGATTTCCATTAAATGGGAAGACGCTGATTAGAGAAAGAATTTGGGAAATGCGTGGCGCGGAGATACAATTTCTTTGGGCGAGAAGCGCGTTCCCTAATCTAATAGGAGCGTGGAGCCGGAAGCGAGGGATTCGACAAGGGCGTTGCATGCTAAAGATTTTCCGATAAATTCCCAATACGCCGCGGAAGGTTGCGGGGTTGCGGGTTCTCTGCTTTGCCATCTCCATCAGTGGCAACGATAGCTAGGCGAACACCCAGAGGGCAGGCCTGACTTCCCGCTTCCACCGCGAGCGTACTATCTACTGCAAATTTCACTTCCCCCTCACTGTCTGCCTCGCACTCCTTCCAAGATTGTTACCATTCATCTCCGAAGAGATTCGGACGAAGCAATAGCACACTTTTGCCAATACGAAATGCTACTGTTTAACAATTCCGTGGAATGTCGAATTGCAAAATTTTGAAGATCAGAGACTCCACTCTGATGCGAGTAATTTGCTAAATTCGTGCGGCTCTCTGCGAGAGTCGGTTTATTGAATTATTTGTAGTGTCGCCGGCTTTCTATTTGGAGTAAAAGGAAGCCGAGGGATCCCGGTGGCCAAGAGGCTCTGAATAATAGAAAGAAGACAGCCGGCTAGCGTCAATCGATTGGGAATTAGAAGCTCCGGCTCCAATCCGTTTAGCTGTCGATCCTTTCACCACCGGATTACAGCATGGATTCATGAAGCTCGATACCTGCTGATATCTTGTCCTTGCATCGGCGAAGCAACATGTTGCAGGTTTCCAATCGCATGCACGCGCAATAAGCAGGGAATCCCCGGTATACGACATACGCTTTTACGAGGCACTCTCTCTCTCTCTCTCTTTCTCTCCTTTTTCCTCCCCTGACATTTTATTTAAATCGATTACCATTCGATATCGCCGCCACACTTGGGATTACCCGAGACGCAGCAAGTCGTGATAGGAAACTGAATTATGGGGCTGCATTTCTTCGAGATCGACAGTGATACCGAATCGGAAATCCCCAGGAAGAGAAATGTTAAAAGATTTTATTCAACTTTACCAACTATCTCTGCCACTGTTTTTTTTTCTCTATTGTTATTCTCAAGAAACAAGTATTCGAAGAACGAGAATACGGTTTCGATATGTGTATCCCTGAATTTTTCATCGGGCAAGATCTTTTTTAACGAAGCTCTTCGATAGAATTGGATTCTTCGCGGGATTTCTGTATCCAAATCTCGCGAGCGAAGCTTAGAGGAAAGATCGATGGAGCAGGAGAGTCTTGCATCTGACATTGCGTCAAATTCGAGGGAAAGCCGAAGAGCGCGATAAACGTCAAGCGAACATATCGAATTCAGAAAAGCCTCGCGGGAAAAATAGTGTAACCGGCTGCGGTACAATTCCGCAAGACTCTTCTCTCCTGCTTCGTTCGTTCGTTCGTTCGCTTATTCCGTTCGAAATTCAATTTCCACATTTCCCGAATCAGCATATCGTCGCGCGTGTGTATCATCGTCGGCGGCGAGCGTCTTTGCATTCGAGAGGAACAATCAGTTGGGAGTTGCACTGGAAATCCTTCCAATTTCCTCGACTCTAATGGAAATAAGAGCTTTCTATTTAATCGAGCTGGTTCGAGGCTCGAATATTAGTGCTCTCTGATCGGCCGAGCACAAAGAGGCGCAATTCTATTGGGCACTGAGCGACCTTCGATATACAAGCCGCGAGTCTTTTCAATTACCAAGCCCTCAAATTCACGATGCTCTTGTTAGATTCTCCTGTGGAACACTTGGAAAGCAATTACCCGCCGCCTTGGGTGTAAGTTCGAGGAAGGTGGCCGCCGCGCGCCGCGCCGCCGCCGCCGCCCTAGCACGTAGAGTTCACGGAGTTTTCAAAGCCCCTTGGGGAAAAGGGTAGCAGACTCCCGATCGTAGAGTCGGTGACGTCCGACACAGCAGCGCCGAGAGTTAAGGAAAGCTTTCCAAAGCAAATTTCGATGAGGAAACCCTTTAACTATGACTGCGTGACTTGGCCATTGCAGCACTCATTATTCCCTGATACTTAGCATCTGATATCAGCGGAATACCGGATTGCGGTCAACCGATCAATTCCTTCCTCGCGTGACTAGCATCTGACCTTCCGCAAGGACGATTCCATCTACTGCGCACAATTTCATCCCCCACCAAGGTGACCCTACACACACACACACCGCTGAAACCTCCATGAAATCCAGTGCAACGAGATAAAATAGAGAGACTCGCGGCAATAAACGACAACTCGAGCTAGGCATCAAGGAGTTTCTAGAAAGCCGGACTAAGTCGGAGCGGCAACTAGCAGTTTTAACGAATACCTGAATTCCAGGCGAGAGAAAGAGGCTAAAATTTTGATGAATGACTTTTTAAGGCCCGGCTTTTGTGCGTCAGACTCTCGCACACTCCACGAGTTCCACGAGGAGGAATACTAGTATACTATGCATGCACATACGTCGGCTCCAGTGCTGGAGGGCCGAATTCAGTTTATCGTGGCCTATTTTTCGTCCCGGGCCACTAGTCTAATGGCACACGAGAGCAGAGCGAGAGCGAGAGAGAGCGAGAGAGAGTCGGTGCTGGAGGCGGCAGGGACGCCGCTCCACCGGACAAAGGAGTGAGCGCCGACAAAGATGGAAATTTTTTTTCCACCCCCCCACCTCTTCCGCCACCGAAGGAGAAAGGGTTGACGCGCGCGCCCGCCCGCCCGCTCCACAAGAACCAGGAGGAGGAGCACTCTTTTTGCACGGCGGATTTTAATTGCTTGCAATTCCCTTGAATGATTACAGTGCACCACCGGGGTGGAAAAGGTGGGTGGCAGAAGAGAGAGAGAGAGAGAGAGAGGGAAAGCAAAGGCTGAAAGGCAAGCGAGGAAGTGGCGTATGGAAATCCACGTCTTTAGTCGCTCGTTCGAAATAACGTCGCAATCATTCTGAATCACACACGACACTGACGTGTGTAGATGTGTGCGTTTATATGTATAGAATGTTAGGACAAACATTACACTGCTGGCAGAATAGCAAAGCGAACGAATGCAAGGTGGCGGCCTTGGAGGGCTCGGCCATTTGTATACAATGGGCCCACCGTGAATTTTGATGAAATTGGAGCGTATTGCTCCACTTTTCCATTAGCCATCGGCAGGGAGAGCAATTTTTCCGGCGCTGCCTCCATTACCGCTCCGCTGGAATATAACCCCATTGATGGCAGCCCGAGGACAACCACCCTCCTCCATAAAATCCCAATGCCTAGATGCTCGTGCCGCTCTATTTTTAACGGCTTTCCGAGTGGCGTAGTTAATTAGCAAAGCTTTCGATCAGCCACGGATCCCTGAACCCTCAAACTCCGTGGCGAGGTAAAGAGCAGCGTGGTGGCGTATTTCGGAGAGGATGATGCTGATGCGATCCTTTGGGCCCCGGCCGATCATCATAGCGTGGCGTGAATAAATTCCAAGATTAACAGAGCGAGTAATAGCAAGGGAGACGAAGCAAGCCCCTTTCGCAAAGGGATCCTTCTCGCCCTTCAACATAGATATACAGTTGGGCGACGCCACCGAAACGCACCAAGAGAGATTGCACCACCTATCCTCCTCTCAGAGAGCGATCATTCGCCGATACTTAATGAAGCCGCCGCCAGGCTATTCGAACATTATCGGAAACTATTTGGAGGTGAACGCTTTCATTTCCCCAAATTGCCAATGCAGCTACCATTAATGATCGGTAATGGCAAAGGTGGAACGATGATACGTTATCGTTGGCTTCGACTAATTCCAGATAATAATACGTCCTTGTGGTGGATTTAAATGTCAGGCTTTTTTAGAAGAGAAGTCGAGGGTTCTTAGTGTTTTTATAGTGTTTTTGTAAGTAATTAGAAATGCGTATGACTGTGAAAGCGAGAAGAAAGCTAATATATGCTTTACCTGCAGGGGTCCCAGGTGAGGCCTCCGGGGCAATCATCGTCCGTAAGAATGTCACACTCGAGGGGCGAGCACACACAGGAGAGAGCCCTCGCGACCGCGACCGAGAGCACGACGATGCCCCCGAGCAGAAGCAACGGGGCCCTCATTTTTCTTTCAGTTTCTCTCTCTGCTCTCTCTCTCTCTCTCTCTGCTCTTAGCCTTCCCTTAGTCTTCTCGGGCAAAGTCAGTTCTAGGGCACAATGGGTGCTCCCCTATCACACCAGCGAGCACACACCCTTCATTCTCAAGTCAGTCACAACACTGCCAGCAGGATGATTCGACGAGCTCGAATCGCACGGTCAGGTGAGCCGAGGATTAGCCTCGCCGGTAAATCCTACAGGACAAATAGCCTACGTCTTCCTGAACTTAACATCTTCATCCAGAAAAGAAAAAGGCAATTTTCCAAAAGACATATCTCACAAAGAAATCCTCTCTACCAAGGGAATTATATATCGCAGCCTTCTCATTAATAATGCCCCGGCAGGAATTCATTAGGAAAAAGGGTACGAGTATACTAAATCCGACCCAATTCTCAGTCCAATCGCGAGTGTCTCGCGGAGACTAACGTATCCGTGAACGGGATGGACTGTTTCCTCGTTGGCCGACGTGACAAATCACTTTGGCATCGCGGCGCTCGATTGGACCTGTCGCCGAATCGAACTTAATTAATCGGGGAGCGGCGCTCGCGGAAAAAGCTTGCTTCCTTTCCCTCGGCGAGATTTATAAGAAAGGCTTGGAGCGATGGATCATTCCTTTCTTGGATTATTGATCAAAGAATCCATGGCATTGGAGTGTGCGAACAGGATTATAACCGAGAGGAGAGAAAGAGGGAAGATTTAAGAGTCCCCAGACTGCAGTTAAACATATGATGCTAGTAGAGTGTCGAGTGTAACTACAGTCTAAGAACAATAAAGGAGTTTGGTTGGTGCGTGAGAATATATGGGGAAACAGTTGGGACGGTGCGCGAACGGTGCCGTTTCCGGCGAACGAGTCTCTTCGCTCGGCGTAACCGCGTCTATATTTCCCGACGGGCATGCCGCCCTCTGAATTGCAGCCTCCCCGCATGCATTATGAAAACACGTGCGAGTCTCGCAACGAGTCGATGAAATATTATCCGGCTTATTGTTCGTCCAAAGGATCCACTCTTTTATTTCGTTCCCTGCGATTGGAAATGTCACCGCCGCTAATTTTCTTCTAGCAAGGTACTTTTTAAAATGGTTATCCGTCAGCGCGAGAGACTAATGGGCCGCGAAAGAAGATACAGAAGGCTCGCCAGGCGGAATCAAAGAGGGCACGCGACGTTTTATAAATTGTGTCGAGAGTACTCGGCGATATTAGGACGAGCATAGAGCGAGAGCGAGAGAGAGCTGCTCCTAGCGCTCTGGAAAAGGCATATCGATCAAAAGGCACGTCACGTTCGGATCCGGAACGGGGATGAAATGCGGCGCACGATGCCCGCGCGATTTCACGCTTCCTTCCTCCTGGTAGCGCGCGACGTTCCGGTCAAGGCTGCCACGTAATGTCAAATACTCCCGATCAATCAAATCAAAGCCGAATGTTTATAGAAAACTATTTCAAGAACGATTTTAAATCACAAGTTCGTTCTGTAACCGACGGAAAATGAGAAATCTCAATCTACCAAGTTTCTCTAAAAGAAGTGTGCTGGGAGCGGAGCGTTCACGCGCTCGAGCAGCGATGTCGTTCGAATGCGACGGGGGAAAGAATGCTCAAAAGAAGGTGTCATCGATTTACGCTAACTTCATCAGCGGATCGCATAGTAATGAGGGGGGCTCTCCGGCACGGCTAGTAATTCCTCGTCGTTCTCGAGTGTGTATCACGCACGTCCTGACACCGTGCACATCCCGTGTGGCGGAGCGTATCGGCGTGGCGGCGGTCTCAGTGGAGGAGAGAACACGCGTCGCCAGACGAAGCTCTCTACGTTCGAGAGAAACGTGCACTGGCAGAAACTAGCCGTCGACGAGGCGATCGGGGAAGCGTGCGCCGCTCGGACCGGCTGCGTCGGCGCCCTAAAGCCACCCCCTCGCAACCCTACACAGCCACAAACCACCCTCGAAACGCTCCCCTCCTCCTCCTCCACCTCACACTCACCGCTTCGAATCATCCTGCAGTGCCATCCCGCTTTTTTCAACTATTCCCTTTCAAGCGTATCGCTTTTCCGAAAAGAGCGCTTCCAGTCTAACCGCTACCAACTTCTCTCCCACATTCTCCCCATTCTATTTACGGTTCTCCCATCGCCACCCTTTTTCACCTCGATTTCCATGGAAAAACTCTGCCACAATTGGCTCGTTCTAATGATCCCATGATTGTCATTCGATTCAGAAATAAATTGCACACTCCTCCGCCGATGTATTTCATTCCTGCGTTTGTAATCGAAGTGGGAATGATCATGCGAGAATGTTATTTTACACTGTTCTGAACAGAGTGATTGCTTAATGTTGGAATGGAATGTAATCCTGTTTTAATTGGAGATTTTCGAAATAGGAGAATTCTAGAATTTCGACGACGAGTATTTTGAAAGTCGAAGGTATATTACCAGCATCCGTGTTAGTCTTTTACCACCTGGGCAAAGTACCCGTTGCTAGTAATGAACAGATACACATCTGTACCGATTTAGAGTAATGCTATTTATAGTTCAGTTCTATTTAAAGTTATCAAAACAATGCTGAGTTTATAACTTTCACCGCATTCTTATAGTTCAAAAGAATCGAAATCTTAGAAAATTTCGTATCATACGATTTGTAAGAGATTTTTAATCTTTCCAATGAGAGGAACAGGAATGCGGAAGCATAATTTGGGAAATTTGTATCGATAAAGCAGCATTTCTACTATATTGCGAATGGCTGGAATTTAGCTCTTTAAAGATGTATTAGATCTATTTTTAACCCGTGCCAAATCGATGAGAATCCTCGCATCATTCTCTTTCCTATTTCGAGTGCCTATAAATAGACTTACTCTAAATCGGTATATTTCCAATAGCGGATTGCTGGGTTCCTTTTGGTTACTAGCAACGGGTACACTCTGCGCCCAGGTGGTAAAAGGTGTGTTTCCTTTGAAGGCTTTTGAACCTTCGATCGGCCCGGGTTCCCCCCCACTTGCAGCTCATCTGGCTGGGACGATCAAGGCAAGCAAGCAAGCGCGTGGGGCTCGTATCCAGGGAAAGCAGCGGGGACGCCTGACGTCCGTAGCCAGGCGTCGCTCTCGCAGACGGTTCCATTCGCAGTCGACACCAGTTGCGGCTGTCGTTCCGCCCGAGAGAGCTACGACGTTTTACTCTCCGCTTTCATTCTAGCGAGAAGGTGCTTTGGAAAAATCATGCGATTACCAGCCCGCGCCGCCAGCGTCATTTGAACTCTCGAGGCCAGTATTGATCGGCTGCTCTGATATCGCCCGGAGACAACACTCGCTCTCGCTGCACAAGTAGACAGACACTCGGACAGATCGTGATTCGCCACCGCGGAATAATGCTCTCCCAACATGAACTCGCCTGTTGCATTTTAGTTGCCTCCCTACTTCTTTCCGTTGCCTACGCCGATCGAGACGAGCTCCTCAATGCCCAGGTAACGAAATCTATCTGTATACATCGCTCCATCCAGATTCTTGCACGCCCGCGATCGGATAAGTCCATTAGAAACGCGTTTGATGACTCAAAGTGAACGTAACATATGAAGATCCCGATAGAAATTATTTGTGCCTAAATGAGGAAATGGAAGAGAGATTTTTTCTTGCTCGCATTGAATTCTATCCATTCGGTTTGGTATTTAATTAAAATATTCGTTTGTGATTATTCTATATATTTCTGCGCGAGCCTCGAAGAATAATCGTCTTTGACTTGGTGGACAACTGTTGATTATCAGTTTTCCTCGTCAGATCGGATTAAATGATAATTCGTGGAGATGATTCACGCCTTGTTTGTTACAGCCAGCAGAACATTTGCTAAAGAAAAGATTCGCTATTGGCGAATCCGAATACCCTGAGTATTCTAATAATGATGACTTAGAAGGTGCAGCTCAGGCACCACAGTGGAACCAGGTTCCTCTAGTCCAGCAGAAAGACTATGTTCCAAGGACTCCCAATCATAAGACCCAACAATTTCCAGATGCTCTCGATAAAAGTATGTATTCAATTGGCTGAGAGGTATTGAAATTAATGTTGAGAGATAGTTTGCATGTTAATCAGAGATTTATCTCTTATTTAGATATTACCTGGGATGCTAATTGGAAGCCTAATGTGAGATTTGGTCAGATATCAGCTGTCTCAATAGATCCCAATGGGAATATAGCGATATTTCACAGGGGTTCTAGAATCTGGGGCACGGACACCTTTGATAATGAGAATAAATTCAATGCGGATGAAGGCCCAGTCAGAGAGAACACTGTGGTTCTTTTAGACAAGACTGGTAGAAAGCTAGCAGAATGGGGAAAAGACATGTTTTATCTGCCACATGGACTGACAGTGGATTCACAAGGAAACTACTGGATCACAGATGTGGCATTACACCAGGTCTTTAAATTTGATGCCAAAGATGTAGCAAAACACATAGAAGACTTGAAAAATGAGAAGTCGTATTCCCTGAGGTCCAGCAGACAAAATGCGAATACTGTATATGGAACAAGTCCTTTACAGCCATCACTCTTATTAGGAGAGGCATTTGTGCCTGGAAATGATGAAACACGATTCTGCAAACCTACAGCAGTTGCTGTTCAATCAAATGGGGATTTCTTTGTTAGTGATGGCTACTGTAACTCCAGAGTTATAAAATACAATGCCCAGGGAGAACGAATTTTGCAATGGGGTCGTCATTGGGGAACAGGTACGCTCGCATAGGACAATCGATTTGCGTTGGGTTTTCCGATGATTCTATTCAACCAATACTGAATTATCGACTTCAGGAAATGTATATGCCAAGCCTCCACCTAACGCTTTCGTTGTGCCGCATGCATTGGCATTGGCCGAGGAACTAGGCGTGATCTTTGTGGCTGATCGCGAGGACGGCAGAGTGATGGCATTCTTCGCGAGTAATGGAACTTTCTGCAAGGAATATAGTCATCCCAGCATCGGCAGCAAGATCTACAGTGTGGCTTACGCACAGAAGAAACTGTACTTAATAAACGGACAAGATGTCTTCCCTAATCCTTTAGCGCATGTTCGGGGATTCGTTCTAGATGTATTCTCGGGAAACCTGCTCTCACAGTTTGCACCTCCGAAGGACATGGACCGACCGCACGACCTGGCCGTCACCAAGACTGGATCAGAAATCTATGTCGTTGAACTGGACATACATCTAGTTTATAGATTCGTGCAAGGTACGAATAGCCAGAGATTTTTCTCACCACAATTCCATTGTATAGATAATCGAATCCGTTTGATCAATAGCTGTGAACGCTACACTCGAGACAGGAAGCTCGAACAAGCAATCAGAGCCGCAACATGACTCGACTCTTCCGGTGGACAACGGTTCAAGCGATCCAACAACCGGAGGTACTGCAACCGCAACTTTAGTCTTATCCCTTGTTACGGCAGCAGTCACTTTTATAGCCCTCTGTGTATTGATTGCTGCAGTTGTAGCAAGATGTCAGAAAAGAGGTAGACCATTTCAGTATGACGAATCCGCTGTCGAATTCTCGAAAATACTCAGATAACCGTCTAACGCATTTCGGGTTATCTTGGCTAGTTTTACTGCGACTTTACGCCATAGCTGTGCACGCATAATATCGCTACTCTATCTCTCTCTCTCTCTCTCTCTCTCTCCTTCTACGGGCCGTGTGCAACATACTCATTCCGTTTACTGCATTTTGTGTTCATATTAGATCGTTCTTTTTACCAAGCTTCTACCATCCGATTCTCTCAAGTACAAAGAATGACGTACTTAAAAACAATATGATCATATTGATCACCTTAAGTGTGTACTTCCATCTGTTGAAGAGTATTATGTTTTTGTGCAATGCACTAGTTGTTATTCAATGTACGGTAGCCAAGATTATGGTACTTCGGTGTATTACTGTAATTCTACTTAGAGATTATTATTTATTCTTGTGTTTCTACTTCGAAGGAGCCATCTTATGAACAGAATGGTGCTCTGATATTCCTGAGTGTCGTAAGTTGGATGCTATGATACTTCTGGTTCAAGCTGGGCACAGTTTTCTATCTCACTGCACAAGCATTACATTACATTACTTTGCAAGGGCTCAACTTTTTACATGCGCCAAGCTGGAGACTCCACATATCACATGACACTTTACGTGCAATCCATTTCTATGTCAAAAGTTTTTAGTTCCTCACCGTTGTTTTATATTATTGTTTCTTTAAGTCTATGTTTTAAGTTTCTCAAGCAAGAAATATATGTGTTTTAATTTCACCCTTGTTTTATGTTATTGTATTCTATGTTATATCACCATTCCTTCCCCCCAAATATTGTTTCTTCATTCGTATCTAATATTTGTCGAATAGAACACGTAAGTATTACAACTGATTGTTTTGTGCATGAGAGTTATCCTCGATCCTTTCTGCATCCAAAATTAATCGAATAATTCCCGATGGTGCAACTCTGCACCAGAATTTAACATCACACATTCCTCCAATGTGACGGTCTATTTTATTTGTAGCAAGCAATTTCCAAAACACGACAATAACAGCAAAACATTACTCAACAATAGCCATGGCTATGGCGTTATATTCGCATACGAAGTCGCGAATACATGAAATATGCAGAATACACAAACGAGCAGAAATGAAGGGCTGTAGTGGAAGCACGCGGACTGTAAACGCGTCTCTTTGCTGATACAGGCTGTTTGCTAGGAGTGATCAACGATATGCAATGGGACGGCGAAAGACGGGACAACTTCAAACTATCGAGCCTGCTGGAGCCACGCAGGGGCAAACATTTCAAGCTGCTGGAGAGACGCCCCAATCCACGAGACTTCAGCAAACTAAATACCGAGCCCGAAACATCCGAGGACGAGCATCCGGAGAACAGTCTTACGAAGATCATTTAGAACTAGTAATACTATATAAACAAGTTAGAGCCTCGATATGATCACGCCTATACTTTGAAAACAGTGACCACGTAAATCTTTGAAAATCTTAAACGAAATCCAGTATTTACTAGGAATGAACATTAGTTATTAATATCATTCCTGTTTCGCTCTGTTCACGACGAAGCGCCACTGCTGGCCTCGTCGAAATCTGTGTAGAAGTACTGTTCACTGATTGCAAACAATACTACTATAGGTGGAATGAGTGTTTGATGTTCAATAATCCGTGGATTGTCGAGGCTCGAGAAATAATTAGAATATGAATGTGTCACATACGCATTAATGTTCCCAGTTCCCCTGCGCATTCTGCATTCGAATCAGGCCGGTGGCTTCCCAAGTGCCGCGGCGTCATCACACTTTATACACTTCTCCGCCCGGAAAACGCGATCACACGAATGCCAGCGGCAAAAGCACTTGGTTCAGTATTACACGCACGAATTAACGCGATCGAAAACACGCGAATCTGCTTGGAATTGCGAGCGAAATACGGAAAACACGGGAGCAGATTTCACGTTACGTTATAACAGTTCGCGCCGCGACGGAAAAACTGATGAGGCGCCCTCCGCGGAGGCGTCATTAATTAATGATGATGACGCCTGGCGCGCATTTCAAATCGGTTATTCGTTCTGTTTGTAAAGTATGCATACACGCAAATGTTTTATTTAATGCTATATGTTATTGTAATTCATACTGTGAGTTCCAGGTCACTTAATACGAAAGGCGACCACTGCTTTGCAAACGCTGTCGCGCACGATTCATTATCAATATTTGGGAAATATATCAATTCTACGTGGAAGACTCTATATAACAGAATGTATGTCTATATAGTTATAATACTATATACTTGCCTATATAGTTTAACATTCGATCGAGAGTTTCTATACTTTTATTCGAAGACTTCCTCTTTCAACCCGAACTGTTACTTCGAGTTAATGATCGTTACGAGGACCTATATTTATTGTACCTGAGAGAGAGAAAGTATTGTGTTACCACCGGTTTGAGATACACACGTTAAATGACGGATATATATCTATAAATGTTATAGACTGTCTTGCATGATACGTACCAATAAATAATCATATCCGTAATACTGTATTTTTCCCGTTGGCAGGATATAATCGCGAGTGTCACGCGTACCAAGTATCAATTATATAACGTACCAATTATAGATTTTATGTGATTTACATTTAAATGATTATGGTTTTGTATTCTTTTACGTGGACACGTATATTTTCAAATAAAAACGAGTATTATTTATATTATTAAACGTAAAGAAAACTTGTGGTGTATTCTTATAAAATTCCTATCATTATTTAATTATCAGGAACATTAGGGGATGTGTGGGAAGTTGGTGGAAGAATGTTCGTCCCTGTGGAAGGCAAGTGTCTTTGATAATGATTTATTTTACACACTTAGTTGACCTCTATACACAACTATATAACGATAAAAATTAAAACTTTCGCCTATTTATCACTAGTTAAGGTCATCGACGATAAATCCATTCGTAATAAAGATGCGATCAAGCCAGTCCGCTCTTTTCCAGCCGCACACTCGGTTTCCGCGATTCGTACATACATAAACCATGCATCGATGCACGGAAAAGAATCCAGCATCCAACGTGATGTCCCCTCGTTGCCAAATGTGGGATAGAACTCCATTTACTCGAGCTGTATGTCTGAAATTCGAGCTGTCCAAGCTTCGAATGATTAAAAATTCAAGTAAATGGTGTTCCAGTGAAAGCCCCATGAAATCGTAGCAAGCACAACTCTCACATGTCATCGTTTCGTCTCAGCAGCGAAACCGCGCCATGCACGCAGACAATAAATAAAATAAATAGCATCTTGCTCCGCGCACTTAACTAGATAGGAATATTACTGTCGGAACGACCGCACTGCTCGCAACTGATCGAATTCAAATGGAAAAGCGTTGAACGAGGGAAAGAATAACTAGAGAGATGAGAAAAGAGAAACCAGATCAAGTGGTAAGAGGAGCAGTTGCTCGATTGGCCGTATACAAACGATTTCATTAATGCTTGAACGAGCATGGAACACCGACCAGCAGGATGAGACACCGTCGAAAGAAAATTCTCGTATATGTATAATCCACCTCGCAGGCTACAGTTTTTGTACATTAAAAATCGTATACGTTTGTGTTGCTTCCTCCCTCGCCATGCCGTAGTTAATACACTGACAACTTTATGTATATCTTGTGTAAGTAATGGTGTGTGTGTGTGTCTGCGTGTTCGTGTAACTGTAGGGCAAAGTGTTAGCTCCGTTATATCCACTAACTTCTCACCTAGGACTACCGTAAATTCGTAACTAGAATAATCGTTCGCCTCGCAATTACTATACTGGTACGTTTAGTTCTCTCCCTTTCTCTTAGCTGTTCGTCGAGTATTCAGCATTGTTCCTCCTCGGCGGAGGATACAGCTCGCCCGAAATATATCACAATGTCCAAGTATAGTCGCGAGCTTCTTCGTCGCTTAATTGGGGCTCTGCGCATTCGCCATCCATCGTCTTAACTTCTCTTACTTATACGTGTTACGTTATTATTGTTTGTAGACGTATACATACTCTATTTACAGGTTCGTTATCCGACCGCGTGATGACAACGACGAAACCACCTAAGCGCACAGCATATTATCAGATGAATTGGATTTAAAGAAGAGTTGGCAGTATTTAGATCTCTCGGAATGATTTAAAGTAGTGCTTTTTAAACTATCTGGGCAACTAACTGGCTCCAATCAAAATGAACTGCTGATTGATATTACAGTTCCGCGAATAAACCAACGCTTGGACTACGAATATTTGGGGTAACAGAAGAAACCGTTTCAAGTAAGATCTCTGCGTGATATCTAATTACATCCATTTAAAACAGGAGTTGAACTTCTTCGAATTAAGATGTTAATATATTACATTGGAATGCTGGTAATCAATATAACTGGGTTCTCCTCGCTGTATCACGCACATTAGCGTTTAATCGCAATCGATAATATTAATAATACCTGCCACGTCGATTCTCCACTATATTTACAATGCCATACGTAATACTATAATAACTTGTCGTATACATCCTGTTATACCTAATCACGTGCTCGGACATGTCCTCTGCGAAACGCAAGGCGTAATAGTTCGATATCAAGGAATAACTTAAATCAACTGTCACAACAGAGAATAAGTATCAATTTACAATTGGATTTACGAGTGTGCTAGACTCGCCTAAATTGCAATTCTCCCATTCATAGTGATGGTGGAGAAGTCCCACCGAATCACACACGCTTAATTAAGGAACGGAACAAAAGTTTTCTGGGTAGTTGTATAAGCTGCGCACACATAGATCCCAGGGAATAGTCGATGATCGAGTCGATAGATGCGTATTAGTATAAAGAAACCACCAAGAAGTTCTTTCTATTTTCGCACAGCTTCGACCTGAGCACTTCTGCCACTTCCATCTCCTCTTCCCGAGCAGTTCACAGTGAATCATATTCGCTAATGAACTCTCCTTAACTCTATCATGTACAGAAACTCCCTTCTTAATTCCTAGACGAAGCTCCTCCATGTCTTCGCCACTTCTGCTGTCTTGTTTCGTTCGAATAAAGTCTGCTGACAAGCATCCTGCAGTCCCAGCGTCGAAGAATAATTCGCTCTCCAAGAAAATCGCAGGATGAAAGCGGTCTTTAGCGATTAGAGAGGTCGGGATTCGTTGTCGTCTCTGAATTCGTTAATCCTTCTTTCCTTTCCGGCGATATTCCTAATCCCAAGTGGGACATCTCCAGATAAGAGGCGTCCGCCGCCCTTATGAATTATGATCGAGGGAGGTTGCAGTCCGCCGCGGCCTTTCTCGATCCACATCCATGCCAGCATCGAAAAACAGTTCTCCCTCGCTTTGACCTAGTAAGATTACCCTGCCATCGGTTTCTTCCACTGGATACTTCTCGTCACGTGTCATTCTGCTGGAACCAGTATGCCGGGGGTAAAAGGTTGCTTCGTCCAGCAGGTTGAAGATTCGGCGAGTCGCAAGCGCCCCGACGCCAAGCATGCCTCGCCTCGCGTGCTGATCTTGAATGGGCCAGGCTAGCTCAGTAGACGGAACTGTACTCCATGTCGAGTGCATACTGTGGCGGTCCGGGGGGTGGCGGCGGCTGCGGACTATATTGTTGGGATGCGTCGGAGGCACGACGCCTCAGGGCTACGATGCTGTGCGCGCCTCTCCAGTCGGATGCCTCGGCGGCGTTCACGTCCGCTGCGACGCAGGAGACGCCTCCGCCAGCGCCGCCACCCCCAGCACCACCTCCACCTCCACCGCCGCCACCGCCGCCGCCGCCGCCGCTTCCGGATGTCGTGCCCGGCGAGCCCTGGCCGCAATTCAAGGCCGAGCCCAACCCTCCGCCGCCTTGTCCGCCACCCACCGTCGAACTACCCGGAGGCGAGCCCCGGGACGCCGACACGTGCACGCCCCCTGTAATTTGCAATAAAACATGCTTAATGTTTCTTCCAGCGTACTCGCCAAGAGAGACAGAGAAAGGAGCGAGTAATCTCGCCATTGGAAAAAGGGAGGCAAAATAGTGAGAGGACTTGGAGAATTAAGGTTGAAACTGTGTCACTTTAATGCCCTGCCAACTTCTCACCCTTGGCAATAGGGTGCTCATGAAGTACGTGTACTATTTGAACACAATCATTCGTCAACAATAGAACTACTGTATTTGTGTTTAACTCATTTAATGCCAACCCTTCCAAAGGTACAGCATAATACTTCGATGACCATAATCTTTCAAGGTGGTCGGAGAATGAAAGGGCAATTTAGAGGTGCGATAGCGCAGGTGTAGGCGTATAAAAAAAAAGGAGAGAGAGAATCCCGGGCTGGCCACGTGGAAATATTGATAGGGTTGGGCCGCAAAGTGTACGGGGTAGGCTACCGGGTGTCGTAAAGTCGCTTCCGGCGTGCTTGCACGCCACGTTGGTGGCCCCGCTGAAAGACAACCGCGGCGAAAGGGATCATTTTACGACGGCCTCGTATCGCACAGGTTTGCGGAGGATCACCGGCAAGCAAACCCATCCCCCTTTTAGGAAGATCCCGCAGAACAATGGAATTACTAATGCCGTCGATGTAAAGCTGACTGCCGAGAGAGTAGAAATAGCCTCGTAAGCAAACAGACCTATCGGACAACATGACTGGAGCCGTCAACAATATCTTTGACCATCATTAATGCACCTGAAAAGGGATAATGTTCTTCGCCGAAGGAGCAAACGACCTAAAACAATACTTTCCATTCTATTTCAGGCTATCAACTGTAACTCGTTCGATTTGAAACCTAGCAGGAATGATTTCAACCCCCGAAAAAGCGGAGAAGTAAAAGTAGGCGGTCGGAGGAGTCGAGTTAAAAATCGGGCATTTTAAGGAGTGTTAATTAACACCTCATAGAGAGCCCGTTTACTTGACACAGCGCAGTGCGGTAGGAGAGCCGAGCTATGTGGGCAAGGATAAACGGGATAGGGGCCCGCAATCCAGTTAAAAACCAAAGAGGTGCCTGCGCCGCCGTCGCCGCCGCTCCACCAGCCACGACACGACTACCACCATGCTAATCATCATCGAAAACCGAAAAATAAGGCTCTGCTCTAAAAGGTGTTTGCCCTATGTATTACCAGCGAGTAAAAGCGGATAACTGACTCCGGTCAAGCAGTCTGTACCATCGCCATCCACCTTCCTTCGTGTATTCTCGTACAGCTTCGAGGCCTATACAGTGTCGCTCAAAAGTAGCTCATTAAACTTTTAAAAAGTTAAGTCCTAATAATTCCTGCTATATTAAAAAACGTTTCTATTGAAACCTCGCCTTTTATTGGCGATTACAATTTGTATAAACCGATGGTGAATTAATAAGGAATATATTATGAATTAGTGATAAAACCAACTAGGTTTACTTATTTAAATTAATGTCATATACAGAAGTTTTTTTAATATATTTTATGTAGAACGTGTACTAATTAATCGACATTAAATTGACATTTAGCCATCAAAGAATGCAGTAAATTTTTGGGTGAACCTGTATGCGGAGAGACTTAAGGATTGCGCGTGTGTGCTATGCCAATTTTTTTCCTACGCCTGACGCTACCTATCCTGCGGCGATAATACGTGATAATTGACACCTTCTACGTGTTACGTGCGCACATACATGCCTGCACGGATAGTCGCATGTACGAGCACATATGTGTCGAGCTAGCATCGCCTTGCCGAGTGTGGACCAGCTCTGAAACTGTGCTACACCTTAGGACGATTTCACCAGAGAATTGTAACCCTTTCGCGGCGACAAAAAATGGCAGAACAGACTTTGAAATAATTTCTAATCTACCAAAGAAGTATAAGTAATAAATTGGCAGAAGTTAAGCGAAGGAAGAGCACCTCGTAGAAGGCGAGAAAAATCCATACGCCATAAAAAGCGCATTCGGGGGTGAGTAACCCCGAGAGGAACAACCAGAGACGTGTACCATAAAAGATTAATCCACTTATACGTGCCAATATGTGTCTCACACGATCGCTGCCCAGAAAAATGTCTTCCTTCATATCGGACTTCTGATTACCGCTCTGTTAAGAGCTACCGATTAATGCAGAGCTGCGGATAGATGAAACGGGAATACACAAAGCGAACCGACCGCCCGGCGAGAAAAAAAGAAACGAGAACACAGAGATTCCAGTGTGAAAATGTACGAAATGTAGTAAATATTACCAAGAGGACATGCGAACCTTGGTTATTAAGGGCTTTCGCTTCTGAGAAGACGGTGTTCTTTTTTAAGGGAAAAAAGGTGTTGCCCCATGGAAAAAGTGGAAGCGTAGAGTGCGCGCTGCCGGGGCGGCGGAGGAGGATTTCGTGGGACAAAGAATTTCACACACAAGCCTGGCCGATGTTTCTCGGGCGAGCGAGGAGACGTACAAGGTCCCCGGGTGGTGTACGAGGCGAGGAAGGTGAAGAGAAGAAGAAGAAGAAGAAGCGTAACTCTCGGCGGGCTGGCCGCGCCAGGCGAGCGGGCGGGCGGACGGCCGCGCCAGGCGAAGACAGGTTGCATCGGGATATGTTATGGTAAACACACAGCGAAAGATCTCGCACCTAGGTGCGAGACCGGCCAAGGAGTTTGCCTGCGTAAACAGACTCGGGAGGACGGACACTTTATGTTTCTGTCTCAAATTCCTGGCGTCCAGGCCGCGTAACCCCCGAGAGTGTAACGCCGATAACGCGCGCCCGCGCCCGCGCCCGTGTAACGCTTTTTAACGACTTCGTCAAAGAGACAGTTCCACCCGGTGGTACAGGCATTCTACTAGTGTCTGCTCTGTTTGCGTTACGCCGCTCATTTCTCCAGGGTCCTCCCGAGGGCCTCGCCACGGAAAAAGTTTGGCAAGCCGATTAACAACGCGCCCATAAGCATTTGTACGACCGCTCTTCTTTTTATTCTCCCTCGTTCCGCTTTTCTTCGATATAGAATATTCCCACTAAAGATTCATTTGCCGTAACATCGAACACTCTAAATTACGTCTCTAAAGACCAAAGCATAAAGCTTTATTACCCGAAGTAGAATATTGCTCGTCGCTGAGGAACACTTCGGTTGAATGATTAGAATATCGCGACAGAGTTGTCGATCTTCTATGAGGATCCGGTTTGGGAGAAGGAAGAGTTGATGTTTACTTGGTTACACTTACCGAGGGAATTTAGTCCGTAACTCGCTTGGTAGACAGTCTGCGATGGACTGCTGATCGGCAAGCCGCTATTGCCAAGGCCCAAGCTCCCACCGAAGCTGCCCGTGCTTTGCTGGCCAAGTTGGCCCAAACTCTGGCCGAAGCCACCCATTGCCATGCTTGTTTGACCCAACTGGCCGAGACCTGTGAAATTTCCCATCGTACAAACCCCTGGAATTCCGATTGTTTCACATACTATCCTATCGAGTACACACTCTTAATCACAAGAATCATCAAACAGATCGTAGAAACAAACTGTTTAACAATAAAAAAATCGCACAAATCACCTGTTCCCATTCCCCATCTCTCGGCAGTGCCTGGAAACATGCCGCCGCATCGAATATCGGAGCCCATGGCGCCGAAGGGTGGCAAGGTGTGCGACGGCACCAGCGAGACGTGCGAATGGAAGGTCGGCTTCTTCTTGCCCTTCTTCCATTTCGCTCGTCGATTTTGAAACCACACCTGCAAAACAATCACACTCAACAAACCATCTCCTAACTACTAAACCAAACAATCCTTCCGTTACTCTTTCAAATCCTATAAAAATGCAAGTTTCTCTTTTACTCCAATCATACACTTGACTGGCAAGTGACGAACTTTCCGTCTTTGCTTGACGGCAAGGAGATTCTCGATGGACGAGAGTGGTGAATCGGAGAGTTAGAGGGATGCGGTGGCGGCGGCGGGGGTGGTAAGATGTCCCAGGGCGTTAGGACAATATCTTCGACCCCATGGCGGGTGGTAGCTATTAGCCGACGTTATGAGCTGTTGATTCTGGCCACGTAGTGGCCCCCTAAGCTGCCGGGGTGCCGGGGACTTGATTTATTGATATCGCATGCAAAGCCCGCCTCTGTGTTCTCGCCGATATACACCACCCTCGTCCTGTACACCCCCCAACCCCCTCGCTCGCTCGTCCTCTCTGCTTCTACCCCTCATTCGCTACACACACATACACATCGATGTAAACTTCGTCTCTCTCTCTCTCTCTCTCTCTTGGTCCTGTATTCTCTTGCAGAGAGCACGTTCCCTTTCCTGACAAAGCGAGCAGCGCTATAGCCATCTCATATGTGCCCATAAATTAGTACTTTAGCATTAGAGCGCGCTTGCGCTTCCAACCTACGCGGCTTCCTGCACCCACCATACACACACACGTATATGTGTGTGTGTATATGTATATATATAGCTATGGACAGAGTAGATTCGCTGGAGAGAAGGTAGAAGGAGAGGCGAGAGGGGGATGTGCCTCCTAGCTGGACAGAGAGAGGCAAGCAGCCAGGGTGGCGAACACCCTCAGCCTGCCGGGATTATACGAATCTAATTGGATATATGGGATTTACACGCGCCCCTCTACTCCAGGTATTCCGAGGAAGCAATCGTCGCATTTCGACGCTCAAGACGCACCCACTTTCCTAAATAACGAAATGGGGAATTTTCGAGGATTTATAAGAATTTGGTGATTAGGATTTTGGTGGAATTGTGTTGATGGAGATGTTAGGATTTGAATGGGGGAGATTTCAGTGGCGAAATTTCGAGAGGTCGAAGTCATTCGGTTGGAATAATGTGAAATGTCAGGCTCGATTTGATGAACCTCGGCAACAGCTGGCACGTCTCCTGGCACTCAGGAGTGGCAGTGCTCGTGACGAGAGAACAGCATTAGAGCCGGCTGGTGTTAAGTGCATTGGGACTGAATTCACGTCCGAAGAGCATCCGGAGAGGCGTTCACTCCTCGCATAAACAGAAGCTCCACTCAGAGATATCTAGTCATAGGAAAAATGGGAAGAGTGCGAGCTGGAAGATACGGGTGGATCATCCTCGCACTCTTTAGCGGGCGGCGGAGCTCTCTGTATTTCAAGATTATCCTGAATTTTCCACTTGCCACAATTCATTCCTTTTAATATCGCCGCACAATATAAACTCTCCTGCTTAGGAGATCCCGAGGCTTAAATAGCTGGTGGCTGGCGTGCGCTAAAAGGAAACGGCCGGCTTGGAATTAGCCTCTATGAAAATCTAAGGCCGCGAGATTCTCCTGCCTTGCCAAGCCTTCTTGCAAAGATATTCAAAACACAGTATTCACGATTATTATTTATATCTCTTGCTAATGCAATCATAAACAAACATTCGATCAAATCAATTTAAATTCATCGCTGGAAAAAAATCGTGGAATAATAATCGAATCTTCAAGGCTCCCATTTAATTTGTAATTTCTGCTCGGGTAAATTCAGGTCAAAGCTACTCGAAGATGGGAACGGGCTGTGGTTTCCTTGGCTCCGTCATTTCTCATTCTGGCAGTCGGCGAAGGCCGAGATTCGTGTCAATGTTTCTTGTCGGCGCGCTGGGTGTGGTTGAGTCGATTTCACGGTACAGCTACGGTGGAAGAACAGCTAAAAGCCCGTGGATAATTTGCCGTTACACGCCGCGTGCACATCGGGCCCGATACCGGCGAGGAGAGAGCACATTGGAGAAAGGAGAGGAGAGAGAAAGGGAGAGAGAGAGAGAGAGAGAGAGAGCGTGGCAGGAGAAGTTGGAGAAGAGGGAAAAAGCACAAGGGACTGCGAGGTGTATATCGCGCATTATCACGTACTCCCTCCCATTCTCGGCCGAATGCATCCTCAGCCTGCGCTGGCCACTACGTGTACGCCAACGTATACCGATGAGCCACGAACTTCCGCTAATTAACGCGCAGCCCAATGCTAATGACTCCTGTTACGAAATAACTGCAGGTAAAACGAGAGCTTTCGGCCGCCGAGATAGGAACTTTACTGGCTTGTCTTGTCGAGATTAATAAGAAAGGAGAACTCGTGGAAAAATTAATATTGAGCTAGGGCTCCGCTTTTTATATCACTTATTCCTTAATGAAAGATTATATTCTCCGTCAAATTTCAGCCCCTGAAACACTCGGCAAGACTCGGAAATGTCGAAATAACCGACCAAATTAGGAGAAATTCGTTATTCAGGGGAGACTTTTCAAGTGTTTTCGGTAGAATTCCGGCATTTACCCCACAACATTTATGTTTTTTATCCGTTTTGGAGCACAAGCAATCGAAAAATCAAGCGTTCGTCCCGGTCCCAGAACCTTCGAAAAATCGAAAATTTTTGAAGGGGTATGCCTTAAAAAATTTGCGAAAAAATGAATTTTGAGCTAGGGCTCTGGAATTTTTTCTACTTTCTCCTCGATGCAAAAAAACACTTTCTACAAAGTTTCAGCCCCGGAAAAGGTCGGGAAGATAAAAAAACATGAGGAAAACCATTGAAATGAAATATTCAAGATTGGTTTTTCACCTGTTTTAGGTAGAATTCCGGCATTTCCCCCACAACATTTATGTTTTTTTTCCGTTTTGAGACACGAGCAATCGAAAAATCAAGCGTTCGTCCCGGTCCCAGAACCTTCGAAAAATCGAAAATTTTTGAAGGGGTATGCCTTAAAAAATTTGCGAAAAAATGAATTTTGAGCTAGGGCTCTGGAATTTTTTCTACTTTTTCCTCGATGCAAAAAAACACTTTCTACAAAATTTCAGCCCCGGGAAAGGTCGGGAAGATAAAAAAACTTGAGGAAAACCATCGAAATGAAATATTCCAGATCAGTTTTTCATGTGTTTTAGGTAGAATTCCGGCATTTCCCCCACAACATTGATGTTTTTTATCCGTTTTGAGACACGAGCAATCGAAAAATCAAGCGTTCGTCCCGGTCCCAGAACCTTCGAAAAATCGAAAATTTTTGAAGGGGTATGCCTTAAAAAATTTGCGAAAAAATGAATTTTGGGCTAGGGCTCTAGAATTTTAACCACTTCTTCCTCGATGCAAGAGGATATTCTCCACCAAATTTCAATCCCCGAAACGGTCAGGAAGCGTGTTAAAAGTGGAAACATCGTACCAAAATATACCCAACTGAAATGTTGAAAAGTCTCTAAAGCAGCAGCAGCGTGGCTGGTAAAGCGGAAGGTAATATTGCGAAGGTTGATTCACAACTAGGAGGAATTAAAAGTATCAGGGTGGTCGAATATTCAGATTGGTTGTGCTCTAGCTGGACACAGATTGTAATGAGGGCTGAGTGGCCTCGCGCTCCTATCAATTACCTACACGCGGATTATTCGGTGCTTATGTTAAACACGCGCGAGCGGGCGTGCATTTTGATGATTACGGATGGCCAGTAGATACGCCGGGCATTCTGACTAATTACAAATGTGGGAGAATGCTTGCGCGCTGATATGGCCCCGCCAGCCGCGAATCCATCCCTCTCTACCGGTTTGACCTGCCTCCAAAGCCGAGCGAACCGCGGCAAATCCATTTTGATCCAAATCTCGTCACTCACATCAGAGCGGTACGTGTCACACTCGCCGGGCAATCTCCGATCCGAAACATTGCCGAAGAATGGGAAATCCTACTTTTACATCCGCGGCTCGTCCCAACACCGGTTATACCTTGAATTGCCCGCTTATTTATAAATAAGCCCGCACGCGATCTTCTTTTTTAGTTGTAATTAATACTTCCCAGCGATTGAATCATTGCTGCTGCTGCTGCCGCGCTTGAAATAGTATCGGTAGGGGAATATATTTAAAGTCTTAGGGAAGAGCGAGAGGCCGGATGAATTGCGGGAGTAAAATTAACCGTCCGAACACACCTTTCGATGACTAAGACAGGCTGACTGATGCATTCGGTGAATAAAGCGCTCTCGAGCGCCGCCGCCGCCGCCGGGATGGTCGGCGAGGCAAGGTGGTCGGGTCAATTAGGAACATTGCTTTTTAAAAATTGATCAATCACGGCACGAAACGATGTGCTGCTGCTGGTGCTAGGCGCGTGCGCCGCCTCGGCAGCAGCTGTTGCCCCAGGAAGAAGCACCTGGAATCACTGCGGGGGTGGAGAATCCAACGTGTAGCTGCCTTCAAATAATAAGAGCGTCATTCCGTAATAACGATCCGCTTGGAGAGATACGCCCGGCAGTTCGATCTTCAGCGATATACCATCCCGTTCATTATTAATTGCCTCGATATCATCGAGCACGATATTATTTTTAAATCCACACCGCAACAGCACTTTTTGCCAGGCAACATAAGCGCTCCATTTACCCTCCCAGCGGTTTTTACGACCATGCCAAACCCCGCGCGGGGGATTTGCATCTCAACGATTGCGTCCGCTTTCAATATTCATCACAATTCCTGTTGATGTCTTTCTTATGTCGAACCCCATTAGTAAAAGAACAAAAAAGCAGGGTAAAAAACATACAAGTCACAAAAACTCAAATGGAAAAGAAATCAATACGTATTTCTTTTGTAGTCAAATAAAATAACCATTTAAATCGAGAATAGATATTATTGAAAGACAGAGAGAATCGCGGAGGATTTCAGGGTGGTGGGATCGCTTGAGTAGTATAAATGTGGGAGGAAAGTTTTTTTCTATTTGAGCATTTGGAGGATGCGAGCGGGGCTGCTGCCCGCTTTAACAGGGAAGGAGTCCTCCTCGACTGGTTGAGCTGGCTGAATGGAAGGAGGCTGAACGTTGAAGGTTGAAGGTAAGAAGGCGAGCAAGCTTCGACCAGGCGGGAGAGCAGCAGGCAGCAGGGTAGTTTGCGGTTCGGGTGAGGTTTAGAAGGTGGTTGGAGGGGCAGAGCGAAGAGCGAAGAGCGAAGAGAGAGAGAGAGAAGGCTCGTAAAGGGGGTTTCAACGGGCGCTGATATAAATTGAGCTTGCCATCAAGGCAAGCGGCGGGATCTCGCCAGGACCCCCAAGATATATAGAAGTAGCTTTCAGCCCGCCATTGAAGAATAGTCCGAGTCACTTGGTCGAAAAATGCCTGGAATCGCCCTCGCAAACGAGATAACGTCTTTCCACCTGCGACTCCACCAGACAGCTTCGCCTCACTCTCAATTACGTAATTCCAACAATTCCAACAATGAATTCTCTCTCTCTCCCTCTCTCTCTCTGAAAATTCAATCGGTCCACTATACTCTCATGAGGAAATTTCGTCATTTTTGCCAATCGATCGAGAGACAGGCGCATCAATCGGGTATTATTAGGCATTTAAAAGAGCGAATGACAGAGAGAATTGGGAGAAACACAGAAATTAGTCGGGGAATCCGCGGAGGTATCGGATGCTTTCGAAAAATAACTGGGCTTTCACTGTGCTTTCATTAAGGGAATAATGCGAGTCGAGGGATCGATAGAGCGGTGTGCCGGTATTTTTTGCCGCCTATTCTCTTCTCTCGGCTGGGATATACGCGGCGCATCGGACTCGTGGAAAAAAAGGGGTCCTTCTTGCCGCGCTGGTATCACTGCAAAAGCATTCGCTGGTACGGCCTGCTAATATTTAATGAAAATAAATACTACATAAGTTGAGCGCGCGCGCGAGCGCGCGTCCGATGCGCCACCCTGATTGATGACGGTGGTCGGGCTCCTGTCCGAGGGTGGCAAGACGCATTACCCCGGACCGCCCACTGTTTCATGCGGCGGCGTTACGTCGTCGGAAGGGACATTTTCGTCGGGCCATTAGTGGGACACCTCGGTGATCCGACATTACGCTGAATTAAAGTTCGACGCGCACCACAAAAATCTCGCCGCCCCATTTTTATCAGCCCCGAGGAATTCCGAGGGAAGAAATCTGATAGAAAGTTTGTGTTGGACTATTGTTCTGCTCGCAAAGTGGCAGAAGATTGTCCGGCCGAAGTGTATGTTTATTTCACTGGCGAGGCGTCCGCGTAAATGGGAAGAAAACTGCCAGTAAAATGCCTGCTCGCAGTACACCGTAAACTTGATCCATTTATACTTTATTATTATTTCACGCTGGCAATATCGCCGGCTTAGGATACCTGTCGTCAAATTAGCTAGAATCGCCCGCTGGAACTGGATTTACGCCTGGCGGTAAAGAGCGAGGCCTCGTACGAGGCCATACATTTCTTCCGAAGATGCTATACCAATTACCTAACGTACCATCTACCAAAGAACGTAAACACAACAACAATATAACACCACAAATCCATTCCAACTACCAATATAATCCCCGATAAATAAATAATAAACGACACCTCGAAAAAAGAGTCAATGTCGAGAATTAAAATTGTAGCAAAATTATTACTGTGCTAGCTCGAATAATTGTGAATGAAGTCAGCCTACTTAAACAAGAAGAGAGGGGACAGGACGTACGCTAGGATATTTGTGGCCACGAAATTATTCAGCTCGCTAGACGTCATAACAAAATGGGCGTTAGATGATACTCCCCAGAGTGATCGCGCCGACACAGTTTATCCATTGAGGACACCCCCGATTCTCCTCCATACTCATAGGTCGTCGCCCGCCAGGACGTTCGTACACGGGGATGCTTTTCTCGGGGACGCGTTCCGCGTCGAGCTCCCATATGCGACACTCCAACACACACATCTCTCCCTCTCTCAGTGTGTGCGTGCGTGTGCGTGCGTGCGTACGCGCGTGATATTTTTCGGCCCGACGACACGTAAGAGCTAATATCGCGGCCTATGCATATTTATACGGCATTAAAAATCACCCCTCCCTTAAAATGCATAGGCTGCTGCATAGCAGAGGCGACGCTGGATCCTTCGCATCCTCCACGCATCTCTCGTCCTACAGTATCCCTCCTGTCACTCGGATCTACCGTGTCCTCCCCTTTCTCTCTATTTCTCTCTCTCGTGTATCCTCCCCTTTTTACGCTCGAATTCGTAGGTTTAATAAATTTAGGTAAATATATTGTGATCTGTAAGTTGTACTCAGTGGAAATGTTTATGTTCAGTGTTGCAGGAGAAATAAATAAAATTAGTCATTACTTAATATCAGACGTTATATTTTATCCCTTTGTTTAATATGTCTGAAATTCAAGTATCATCAATTCCAATGTCTAGACGAAACAAGATGTCAGAAATTCTTTATTTTAACTATAATTTATTAGTGAAAAAATTAGTAATTTGACTTAGAAGTCGAATTCTTGGAATATCAGACGAAGGAATATTTTAATCCTTTGTTTAATACATCTGAGATTGAAATATCATGAATGGCAATGTTTAGGCGGAGTTGACTGGCCTCGGAATTGTGTCGTGCGAGGTAATTCACTCGCAGTAGGTCCGCGCTGAATTACAATTAGAAGTAATGGCAATGGGTGCGATCTGACGGGCGGGCGAGCTATGATCGAAGAGTAATTCGAGTATGTGACTGGACGCGCGTATGTTTGATGCGCCGCTGCCATCGTAAAACACTCGATTGCCGTGTACACGTGTCCCTGGTTAGAGTGTGCATATACATGCCCTGGTAAATGCGAACGCTGATAGCTTGCCCGGGGAAATCTCGCCACTGGAGATTGCATATCAATCATGGCTGCCCTTTCGATAGTTGATTCAACCCGCCGGATCATTCGAAATTCAAGGGAACCAGGTATTTTTTGCCAATTGAAACGAAAATCAAGAACGAAGTAATGTAAACCTTGGAATTTTATATTAAAACTGTAGAATTCATGGTTAATGACAGGCAGAAGAATTCATCCCTTAAATATCAATGTGGTTTAATTATTTTAATTCGATATATTATAAAGCATAACAGATTTTTCACTATCTGTAACGCAAAACTAAGAGTGGAACTTCGATTTTAATGTATGAAGAATGTGGAATTTATAGTTAATGAGAGTTCGATAGGTTCATCCCCTAAAGATCCACGATTTGGGATAGCAAAATGGGCTTAATTATTTTTGCAGCGAGCGAGAGACTCCCAGCGGTGGTTCCATGAGATACGAGCGTACTCGGCGTACACTGAAACCATTTCCCATTTCACAGGGCAAGACAATAACGAACTACATTTACCCTCGGTGCAGTCACTTGTTTGTCCCAGAGGATGGTCGAATGACACCGCGCCATTCGTCCATCTCCCAAGGGATACTTTGAGCGCAATATAGCCAGCATCCACCATCATCCCAGGGATCATCTCCCAGCGCGGCATATGTGACTTCTGCCGCACGGCGCGGC
The DNA here is from genome assembly GCA_910591665.1 of Ectemnius continuus. Classification (NCBI taxonomy): domain Eukaryota; kingdom Metazoa; phylum Arthropoda; class Insecta; order Hymenoptera; family Crabronidae; genus Ectemnius; species Ectemnius continuus. The sequence continues at coordinate 3,348,132 of OU342866.1, forward strand.
CTGCACATTGAGAGATCGCCACTCCTCTCCCCTGGACCCAGGAATTCCCGAATTCTAGCAGGGATTTTCCTAGACATCCCTCGTGCCTTCACAGGCATTGATTTGTTGCGTGACTACAATTATCTGACACGTTAAACTCCGATAATTAATGTCAAGATCAAGTTAGGAAGTCAGTGAAAATACAAACTATCTATCTTAAAGAATACTTTAACATATCGACAGAATTATATTAATCGTATTATATCTTCGTATTCTCAAAAGTTACTGCGTCCTTTTTTTTATCGACACAGAGGCAATCTGGAGTTGGAAGTGGCCGGGGTCACAGGTGGGGTTGAATCTATTTGGGGAGGTAGAATAGGAAGCGATCGGCAAGCATCATCCCCTTTTTTGTCAAATGCATAGGGTGCCGCTCGGTTTCGGGAGGAAGAGGCTTGGAGGCTGCCATAAAATGTCCAGGAGTAGTAATCGAGCGAGGACCCTTCAGCCTAGAAACGACCAGTTACCTGAGAGGCAGTTAAGTTAAATGCCTGTTAGCAGACGTTAACTGCCCGGCGCTATGGGTTCTATTCCGTGGACGATTGCAATTTTAATCGCCTCTTCATTATGATTAAATTTAAATCGGCAGTGCGCAGTCTAATAAAGCTCGTTTCGCGCGCTCGGCCGGCTGGTCGGCTGGCGAGCGAGCGAGCGAGTGTAGCGCACGAACGTCCCTGCCCCTCCGCGCCCCGGCGAGGGGGGGACGCCGGCGAACCAGAGGCTCGTTCCAACTCTCTGTGCGCGCCAGCAACAGAGCAGCACACACTTCTCTGCATGAGCAGAAAATGTCTCCTCGGCGGATTAAAATACGCGTAATTAAAACCGCAGAGCGCCAATACCCCCCCATACAGATAACACTCGTCCACCGAAATAGAGTCGTTCTTTCTTTCTCTCGCTCTCGCTCTCCCTCTCTCTCTGGGAATAAACGTGCCCACCCGAAAAAAGCTTTCGCCAGGCAAAAGCCAATGACGGAGCAGTCAGCGATGAGTGGCCAAGGCGAGACCGAAAGGGAGATGAAGTCTCCGGATGATTGAGCTTCATTTGAGACATCGCTCGAGCGCTCGCTAAGTTAATATATGCGCGCTCTCGAGCGTCGCGCTCGCCTGCTTCATGATTGACGCTAAGGAATAATACTCTCTCTCTCTGGTCGTTTCTAAAATTGACCGGGCAAGCCTGCAAAAAGCCATTGACCCCCGCCAGCGCACAGAGGGTGAGACTGATTGCGCTCCTATGTATTTCCAACAACCACCTACAACTACTTGCAACCGCGCGCCTCTCGATATGCCCGCAGAATCCGATCGCACGCTCTCCGATGTACACAACATTTTTCTGTCTACCCCCTTTCTCTCTCTCCCTCTCCCGCTTCTCTCTTTCTGCCGCGAGCAGAGAAATTATTTATAGCCGTCGAATCGACGCTTTGCTGGCGAATAATTTTTGGATATCGCCGGATTTCGCCCGGCCGTTTCTCTATTTATAGCTGGCCCACCACCACCACCACCCCTTGTCCATTGGACCACCACCTCCGCCGCCCCCAACCTGCCAACCAGCGACCACGAAACGATTTTATTATTTCGTGCTATACTTCCCGGATGAAAGGGCACCGCCACCGCCAGCGCGTATATTACACCTCTGGGTGAGAATCGAATACCAACCGGACCAACGTTTCCCACCACTGAATTCTAAAATTTCCTAAGGAGATTCGCCCTCGTCCTGCTCAGACGAGGTCTAATAATTCTTTGCTCTTTGACTGTGCCTTCAATGGGGAATTATTAATGAATTATCAATCCATGATTTTATAACAAGAACCTCGAGGATTCTAATTATAGTACTGATGATTGCAAATACACTTGTAGCCAATAGAGGGAAATGAATCATAATGCAATATTCGTAACGCCTCTCCGCTCGCCGGAATAATAAAGTTCGCGGATAATGAAAAATTGATTTCATTCATTATTGGTAATAAATGAAGTTGAAAGCCAAAAAGGACGGGCGGTGGGGCGGCGGCGGCGAGGGGGGAAGCGAGGGAATTTTTACCAGCGATAAAGTCGACGGCTTTTGATTATTTTATTTTGGCGGGATCGCGCGTCATTTCGCCGGCCACGACGAGCTCATCGATGCAGGCGCGTGTGTTCTCGAGCCTCTGATATTTATCGAGATTAAAATGCTGAAGAAGTGGAGGCGGCTGTGTATGTGTGTGTATCTCAGACGAGGTGTGCTACGGGTGCGTTAACGAGTAGGCAATACGCCGATAATCACGTTAGCGACATAATTAAATGCCGTACATAATTCGAAATTGCTGCATAATGCCGCATCCTCGCATCCAGAGGGGAGTATGAAACGGGAAGTGGGTGGGGAGGGGGAGAGGGGGAGAGAGAGTTGCGTCCAAGTAATTGTTGATTGTAAAACAGCGGCGGCGTCGGTGGCGGCAACGAATGCATTATCCTATCGCAAGCAATATAATAGTTGTTAATCAACATTAATTAGAGATCGAACTGCAATTACATCTCTTTTCGAGCGCTAATAAATTACGGGCAGCACTTGCCCGAATTCGCGGAATCCGCGCGATCCGGTAAATCGCAATATTTCATTATACTATTTGAAGTATTTTGCCGGTAATTAGAAATACTTTCGGTGCCGGCGGTCGCTCTTCCGCTCGGCGGATCGGATTAAAGTCACTTAAATGTTAATTTTTAGTTCCCAACCACCATCGCTCCGCCAGCACCGCGCGCCACGCTCCCTCCCTCCCTCTCTCACTCTCCACGCACGCTAGATGAAAACTTTGACTTTTAGGATGGAAATCACGCAGCGATCCCCCATCGAAATTGTTTATCATTAAATATTCAGTCAAGTATGCAGTGGAACTGATTATTTCCAAGCAAAATCGCCATGATAAACTCGATATATTCCACGCGCAAGTTACGCCTGACCACGCGTCGACCTATACTACTTACGCCTGTAAATACCTCCACGGTTACAGAAATGTACTCAAAGTAGCCTTAAAAAATATATAAAAATTTCTAAACGATGACTCAATATTATCAAATAAATAACATCGTTGATAAACAAGTCAACAGAAGGAAATAAAAAAGAAAACGAAGTTTTGGAGTGTAACGAAAATTGGTAGGAATTGAAGTGGAGGATCGGCGAAGCATTCATCGTGCCGTCGGGCGCCATGGCACAGTGAAAAGACAAGAAATCTTTGATAGCGAAGCAGGGACGACGACGCTCGATAGTATAACGGGACGCTGGGCGCCGGCGCCTTTCCCTTGCAGCCCGATTGGTGTGCCTGAGGCCCTCTCCACACGAGTACCCGCCGCCCCAGGTTTCCTTGGAAACCCGCCTCGCAACGCTACTCCGAATACGTCTACCCTCGTGCCGGTGGAAAACCTCTTTCAATTAGAGGGCCAGGCAGGAGGCCACCCCCGGACGGCGCCCAACCACCGCCGCCACCCCCGCAGGCACCCAACAACAGCCACCACCATCGCCAGCTCGTCTTCCTCCTTTTCTTTCCTCTCCACAGTCACAACCCTCGCTTTCTCCTTCTCTCAACACCAATACTATGCCTTCCTCAAGCTTTTCCTCTCCTCCTCCTCCTCCCTCTTTCAACCCCTTTTCCGCTCCATCTCGAAGCTTCTCTGTACCGTTACACACCCTCCCACCTGCTGTTTCGCTCGACTACTTTGCAAGTGTACCCCCGCCGATTGAAATGTTATCGACTGGATGATTCGAGCCCTATACACCGCCTCCACGAGAATCATCCGATTGATTATTTTACAAGCACCCGAGACACTCGAATCGGCCACACTACTCAACCGTGAATGAAGAATTAACCGAGATTCCCCACCGAACTGATGAAACATGTATGCATCTAACGAGAACTAATTAAATTAAAGCCTCGCGGCGAAAGTATCGAGTGATTCCGAGTTCGATGCAGTCTCTGATTAACCTTTAACGAGGTCTTCTGGTAAGCATGAATTCTTTAAGAGTGTCATTAAACTCCGCGGGGATCTTAGTGTCGCGGGTGGAGTTTCGCGGGTCTTTGAATGTTTTCTATGTGTGTTGTTTGGTATTAAGAGTGGCAGGAGTTTGATAAGAGCGGCGGGCTAAGGCGGCGAAAGGTTTAAGAAGAAGGAGAAAGCCGAGCTCTCTGCTTGATATGCAGCACGCTGCCCGACGCTTGACTGACGCTTGCGAGTTGCGAATAAAATTTTCATGAATTTCTATTAGCCCGCCGCTTTTTCTAGACGTGCCCCGGAGACTTAAAAAAAGCTCGCGGTACCTTCGCCGTGACGTAGATCTATCCGCGTGTGTGTGTGTGTGTATGTATGTATTAGCCGGTAAGTGGGAAGAATCCGTAGCTCGTCAAGTGTATCGGTTTTTAATTTCGAGCTGCGGTCTCTGACAGAGGCCATTCCCTCCTTTTTTTAGTCTCCATCGGCCGACGGGACAAACACACATGCACTCCGATCCTTCCCAATGCATCCTGTATTATTTATAACCGGCAGAGTCCCAATTCCAAGGAGCTTTTTTACGCCCCTCGAGATACCATTAAAAAGTGCGAAAGAGAAAACGATATTTCTCTGATACTTTCCAAAGTTTCGTTTATCCACGGATTATCAAAGGAAAACTACGTGGGAGTTAACAAGGCGACTGTTGATTGGATGGGCGCAATATCCGAGATGACTTCACTCGACTTTGGCAAGTATGTAAACTCAGTGGAATAGAATCCTAAGCCATCCCGGTGGCTCCGAGAGAGCGACCTTTGACTTCGGAATTCCGAGACGGCGGCGGCGGCGGCGGCGAGCCTTCCAAAAGTTTTGCGGTTGGCTCTCTCTCTCGCTGAAAGCCACGAAAATTCGGGGAAGCCCGGCAGGGTAAGGTAAGGGCTTAGCCAGCTACTCCAAGTTTCACTTTAATCCCTAAAAGCCACAGTAGGCCCGCTACAATTGATTCCATTTGGCCTTCTCGGGCTTTGCCATCTATGCACGAACAAGTGGTTTGCCTCCTCCAAATAATACCAACGAAATTCTACTAATTACAATAAACAATTCAAGTCTACCCCTTTTCAAAGTCCGTCAAAGTTATTCAGAAAATATTACTCACTTGGACGCGACTCTCGGTAAGTCCAATCCTGACAGCGATTTCCTCCCTGAGGAAAATATCAGGATAATGCGTCTTATTGAAGCATCTCTCAAGCTCGTTCAATTGGCCCGGCGAGAATCTCGTCCGATGTCGTTTCTGCTTGGCAGGCTTGTCGTCGCCTTGACCAATCCCCGCAGCGCTTCCTGGGAACACAGGAAAACCTGCCATCACCAACGAGAACCTCCTTCGTTCCTGCTATCATTGGCACATTCATACTTCTCACTAATTGTGATCGGTGGAAAGGATTGACTTACCGGTGCCAGGCATGGTCATTATGAGTTCCTGATGAAAGGTGAGGGGACCGGAGCCGGCGCGTCCCGTGCCCAGATTCACGCCTAGCACGCCGTCCAACTTCTCGTGTCTCTTCAAGTCCTGCGCATGTAGATCCTTCGCTCCTGGGAAGGCGAGGACCGAGAAAAAGGGTGCATTACACTTTTCAGTGAGTCGGAGAATTGGCTGCTCTCCTCGTGGCCAGCGGTCAGCCAGTCTCTGCTCCATCTCGCATTTGCGCCAATACTCTTCCTTCGTCCTTTCTCAACCACTCACTCTCTTTCTCCTTCTCTCTCCTTCTCTCTTTGCTTCTTCTGGTTGGTTCGCTCTCCTTCTTTCTCTTGGTCGGTCTATGTAGTTTAAATTTGTATAGGAGCAGAAGCTGGCCGGCTGGTGGCGAGGGGAGCATCGAGCCACTTAGCGGGAAGGTGCGAGAATCGTCACCGGCCTCCGGCTTCTAGGCGAGCAAACACACCTTCTCAGCCCTTCGCACGCACACACACACACACACACACACCTAACCAACTCGTACACCGTCTATAAGTGCACGTGGCACTCACACAATCATAGGCAGAGGGAGAGAGAGAGGTTGCGTGCGAAGGCAGGAAATTTGTAGAGCGTGTGGGAGTAGTGTAAGGTTTGGAGGACGACGCGTGTGTTGGAAGGCTGCCACCACTGATAGACGAGCGATCGCTCCGCTTTGTCAAACCTGCTTACGTAATCCCCTAAACTACTTTAACAGACGAGAATTTGAAATATTCCTCTCACAGGGTTGATTATGAATTGTTTTTATATTCATTAACGCATGCTGGTTTTCCTATTATTTATGATATTTATTTTGTCTTTGTATGAATTAATAGTTGAGAGTTTGTGATTGCGTTTGGTTTAATATTAAATATGGAATACTGTTTTTGTTGGGGAATTTTGATATTTAGTTGAAAGTTGCCGGAATACATGTTTGTCGGAATGATTGCGATCTTCGGGAGGTTTAAAGCTCCGAGCATTGTTCGCCGAGCAGTAACTCGGCATTACAGTAACTAAGGAGTTTTATTGGTTTCATAAACAGTGGGCGCGAATATCGGCGGGCTGCGCGTCGATATTTTATAAGCCCATCGTTAATCCTGATTTATTTGGCGCGCGCCGCGCGCGCGCACGCGCGCTTACAAATATCTAAAATATTTAATGCCCCCGCTGCTCCTGCTTAATACTGATAATTACGCGGACAAGCCGTCCGCCGCTCGGCTTGTCCAAAATCCGAAATGTACAGTTTGCAAGGCTGACGCGATCTTTTTCCTGCTGCCCGAGTCCTCCTAATTGTATGGATTCGCTTGATAATGCGATGATTATCAGCTAATGGCGGGGATAATGCTCGCCGCGAAATAGTTTCACTTGTAACTTCCTTGATTGCATTAACACTTCATGCGAATCCTAATGGTTCAAGTTCTATTACAGGCATCGCACAATGAATCGCATATGTTACACGGCTGTTACACGAGTTATTCATTACAGTAAGTGAAATCATTCGTAGGATGAATATATCCGTGTTAGGATTGATGTTAAACAATTTGTAGATAAATAGAAATAAAACTAGAGTTGAAAGTGTTGAAGGGAAAAGGATTGGAGGGGAAAAGAATGACATAGTTCGATCCTAGCCATAGAAAAGAGTGATCGAGAGTTGGAAGCTCGAAGAGGAGGGAAAGGGGGATGCTCTGCCAAAAGACCACCGTGCCAGGGCCAAAGTTTACTCAATGGGAAGGCCGGCATGAATGGACTTTTACGACTAGTCTTTATTCCTCTTTTACTTTTATGGGCCCTGATGATTTTATTTCGATTTTACTGGGCGGCCATTTATGGGGGCGCAGGGCCCTTTCGCGTCCCAGCGAAATTCGGCAGGCGCCTTTGATCTTCTCGGAATATATCGCGCGCCACTCTCTCTCTGTTTTCCATTCATACAATTGCAGCATCGCGATATTCCATCGGCAAATTTTCACTGCGCAAAAACATCCCCGTGGGATATGTTGCGTTCTTTGATGAGGCTAATTAATGAATAGCGCACGACTTTCCGTTGCTGATACGCGCCGCATGTTTTTGCCCGGGCAGTGCAGTGCGCTCTCTTGCAGAGGTCTGCCTTGACTAGTTGACTCTCGCGCGCCGTAGAGAATGATCAGTTAATCCCACTTTGCCCCGCCGGATTATCGGATTCCCTAATCGAATTAAAAGCGTAATGACTGAGGCGGCACGCGCCGCTTTGCATCCGGTTGCTTTCTTATTTCTAGGAGCGCGATATTAACAGGCCGAGAGAAAAGCTCCTGCCGGCAATTCTTGTATTCTACTTATGTTTCTCCTGTTCTTGGATCGACTTTAGAAAATTCTATTTTTCAACAGATACTTCTAATTATATAAATATCAGTTCCAATACTTAACACTCTTATATTTCAGATATAATTCCTATCCTTCAAGAAATTATTTTATATTTCCTACTAATAATAAAAATCGTAGACTAGAATTATAATTAAGAACTATTAAGAATAGCAAAGGTTTCAAGAGGAACAAAGAAAGGGAGGAAGTGAGAAGCTTTCGGTGGGAATCCTTTCAGGGTTTTGCGCGAGATTGATTTCGAATCCTGTGGAAGAAGTGTGTTGGCGGGGGGCGAGTGGCGGGGACAAACGCGCAAATCCGCCGCTCCAACCCCGTATTCACTTGCGAAGGTATTGATCAGCGAGCAGGACGCATTGACGGACACTTAAAAATCTGATGATTGACGCGCACCCCCGCCGCTCGAAAGCGTCGACATAATAAATTCATAAATCACATTACCGGGCCCGGAAACCCGACGACAGGCGGACACATTCATCCCGGCAAGGTGTCATGGAAAAAATGGCTGCACTGTCTCCGTGCGTGGATTGATATTATACCGTCAAGCGCGACCAAAAAAAACACACACACACAACAACAGACACACACAACCGGAGGCGGAACCTATTATCGGTGATGCGTCGAGAATGAAGGGTGAAAAGCTTCCAATCTCTTTTGTCACAGCATCCTCCGAGATTTAACGGAATCAGTCCTCGATTCTTTCCTAGTTTTCTCTACACAAGATCCTAGAAATACCACTGAATTCCCATATAATACTTGCAATATTTAATGATCGAATACTCAATAATAATAAACAGCAATCTTATAATTCTTGATCGAGGAATGAAATCAGACTATCGATGATGTATTCTAAAGTAAATGTCGAAAGAAAAAGCAAAGGCAAGATCGAAGGTGGTGGCCACTGATAAAAGTCGCGAGGGATAATTGTGCCTTAATCGGCTTAACACGTCGCACTTTACTCGGCTTCCCCGCCACCAGTAACATCCCAACTCTCTAAATCGTTCCTTAACTTCTCGCCTAATGTAATCAGTGTTGAGGTAATTAAGGTCATCAAACTCGAGAAGCGGTTTCCTTCAGCGTGCGAGCAAGTGAGAGTGGGAGAGACGAAGGGAGACGATAGGACCATGCTTAAATGGAGTGAGTGAGTGTGCGACTGAGAGAGAGAACCACGAACAGCTGCACCACACCACGTGTTACCACCAACCACCCCCAAACTCACCCACCCTCTCTCGCCAACCCCTTCCTTCAACTTTTTCTACTTCTGCCTCATTTTAATACAGAAATTCTTAGACGAATTTCCCTGACATTCTTTCCTCCACTTTTCCTTCTAATTAATAAACCCCGACAAACAAAGTTCCCAAGGAGATTCGATGGTGGAAAGGGATGAATTTAAAAGTGTAAAGTTCGCGCTGAGTGATACTTTTCAATGGCACTGCTTGGAGAAACTCGGCGCCGTCATTATTGCGTTGGAGTGTGTACGAATTTTGATCGGTCAATTGGCAAGTTGATAAGATTGTCTAGTGATTAAAGGAAACGTGCTCGGTAATCAGCATAGTAGATACGTTCGAGCAATGAGATTTTTATTCGGGTTTGCGAGAGTTTTTGGAGAATGATTGGCGCGTGAATGATTCCGTCGGCGGACGCGTATGTTAAGATTTCACAATTTAAATAGGTAAAAGTGGTCTTAGAAGAGAATTAGTTGTGATTTTTTGTAAATGGAAGTTTGTAGTTGTGGTTTATTTAGGAGTCGATGATTTTAATTGATTAGAGTGGCAAAAGTTTGAGATTATAAGTGGCGCTGCGTTGAGTCATTGCCGTCGCAGAGTTACCGTCGCTACTGGCATCCATATCCGTTTACCGTCTGGCACAGTTTTATCTCGAACGTTTCCGATTGATCACCGTTTAAGAAATGATTCACGAACCTCCAGAAAGATTCTATTTTAATTATCGTCTGTCATATAATTGCAAATTGATAACAGTCGGTTTATTCTGTCAGCCAAGATCGCTGCTACTTTCGCATTACGATACACGGCGTTCTAATAATTTTTCCTGACAAATCTCTTAAACACTACAACTGGAATTCACAGAGAATATCTGGGACTAAGTTTCAATCTCTCCAACAAAGTCAAACGAACACAAAACCACAGACATAAAACTCAAAACATTCCAAAGCATTCCAGATGAAAAACCATCCCAAATATCTGTGTTTCCACACGAACTTAAAACATGCAATCGATCGAAATAGAAATAGAAGCCCAATTATTAACTGGTCCCAAGAAAAGCCTTAAGAAAAGGCACAGCACTGTGACAAATGAATGCTTACCGGAAATACCGTTTACGGAACCGCCGGCGGAGATGTTGTTGAGCATGCCGTGTTCCGGGGGTGCGTTGCTGCGACGCCGGGCACAAGAAACGCGCTACCGGAAACCCGCGTGTCACCGCGCGAAGGACGCGCCCTTCTGCGAGAGGGCGGCTGACCAATCTTCCCCAAGATTTCTTGCGGCCTCTGTTCTTGTCACGTAACGAACTCCGCTCCAATTCCAGGTGAGAGAAGCGAGGAAGAGTCCGTGAAAGAGGGGCAAAAGGTTGAAAGGGTTGCACTGATAAACGCTGCTGGTGGATGCTGGTGCTTTGGGTGGAAGCTCGAAGAAGATTTCTCGAGAGTTATCCTACGGTTGCCCGAGGAACGGCCCGTGCCCCAGGAAGGCAAACAGCGGACTGCCTGGCTGCCATATCCGAGCTCCCCCACTACCGAACCCGATTGCCACGGATATCGCTTTCCTCCTCGCGCTCCTCTCAAACCACCCAACTTCTCCTTCCAACTAGCAACTCTGACACGAGCAGCCTACCCTTTACACCCCCGCCAGCCGCTCGTGGGCGTGATATTAAATCGCTCCTATCCTTCAGCCTTACCAGCCAGGAACGTACCTGCCGAGACCTGTAACCCTCGACTACGCTCACCTGGCCAACCCACTCACCATTCTACTCAACTATTCTCACTAATAAATATAATTTATAATTACTATTATTCCATCGCGAGATCTTACCTCTTACAATTATAATTAACACATACTTCCTTATTATCTATCCTCCATTTCAATATATAATTATTGTATAAATGTTATAATTTAATCGAGAATAAATCGAGGTCTAATATCTGACAAGGGATGATTAAATATCTCAGACCTGTTCTTAATATTATACATTAAAAAATCCAAGTATGGCAGAATCGAAAGAGAGAATATTTCCAGTGGAAGACGGAAAGAGTATCGCAGGTGTGGAGGCTCGTGTGAGTAGGAAGGAGGGAAGAGCGCGTGTGTGTGTGTGTGTGGAGAAGTTAAAAAGGAGTCTCTGGCAGGAAAGAAATGCAGAAGTAGTAGGTGGGAGAGTGCGAGGTAGGTGCCGGTTGGCAGTGTGTCTACACGGGGCTGTCCAAATATCCCACGGTAAACTCTATCCGGGGCTCTAGAGTTCGGTGCTGTCTCTGTTTTGCGGTAGGCGGTAACTGCCGCGGCTGCAGGCTCCAATGAGCGAGTAGCCCGGCCTCCGAATAACCCCACTAGGGTTTCCCTGCCGTCGGAGATTTATTGAAATTTTATTTTTATGGCCGTTGAGCACGCCGCCTCGCCGACGGCGGGGGTGGCGGCGGCGACGGTGGCGGCAGCGCGCGAGGGTGGGTGGCCGCTGGAGGGATGGTCAGAGCCGAGAGAGGAGTCGAAGGAGAGCAGCAGCACAGCGAATTCCTTCTTCTCGTTTTCTCCGACTTTTTCTCTACCCCCACGGCTTCCCACCCTCTGACGTCCCCGCCGTCGCCCCTTCAACCCTCTGGCAATGTATTCTCTCGCGCTTATAGTATCATCCCTGCTTTCCTCCTCCCTTTCAACGTTCATGCTCGTCTTCCTTCTTCCACCGCTGCCGTCGCCGCCCGTCACTTCGTCCTCTATCACTTGATTCTTCTTCTCTGTTCTTCCTAGGTTGCTTTCTCCCTTCGCCTTCGCTGCAGGGTGTACCTGCCACCCGGACTCGGCCACGCTTTATTCGCTGCGTCCTTTTAATTCAATAGCTACCCTTTTTATAACGCGCGCGCCCGGCCCGTACGTCCGATGCCTGGCGGAAGTGCCGCGCGCCATCTCTAACCGCCCTGCCGATCAAGATTTATCGACTCTCGTCACGAATCGATCGGCCGCAGATTGTTTTAATACGATCGTTTGATTCTTTAAGTCGGATATTAGGGAATGTCGCGATCCGGCCAATCGCGGCGCTCTTATTTCTGACGGCGCCGCGGCGCTCCGTTCCAAGATGGAGAATGAACATAACGATCCGTCAATCATCGGAGGTTTTGATTACCGCGGGGTATAAGAGAGTAACGGAGAAATGATCTGGTGACCCGTCTCCGAGGGAGTTCCTTACGGTTTCGCCCGGGGGGATTATTGACGGAATATAATTCAGCGCTCCTATATTCTCTTCGGCTTGAATGGATAAATGAAACGTCGTTTGGTAGCGTCGCTCGGCTCGCGAAGGGGATGGTCCGCGTCGCTGACATCGTCGAGTCTCTAAAAAATGCATCGACCGCCAGGACGGTTTTAGGAGTCCGCCACGACTTCTGCCTCGCCATAGATTTTATAATACACAACTCTCATATCGCCTTGGAGACACGAGTTTAAAATACGGGAAAATAGTGCCCTCCACTACTTTCATAATGGCTCGTTCGAAGAAGGGTGTGTCTCTCTCTCTCTCTGCGTGTAATAAAAACAAACTCTGATCCAGCAGGTTACTGAGAAAAGAGGGCTCGAAGGAAAGCCACGCATAGACGGAATACGCGGAGGAAAGATCGGCCATATTGCAGTCTTGCCTCGAAGGGGAGAGGGCTCTGTTGTCAAAGAAATTTAATATACACTGGAGAAAGCCTCCGCCGCTGGTCGACTGTTCAGCATTCTTCCACTAATTTGAAAATAATTTACAGGACGGAGGAGTTAATATACAACCGTCTATCCTTCAAATATTTTCGGTACAATACACTCTCACTCGCTCTTCGATAGAACTAAAATTGATATTTCTGTCTCTCTCTCTCGGTGATTAAAAGAAATTTCATACAGTTAAAAAAGAAACTGCAAAAGAATCCTAAATCAGACTTCGTTCTTTTATTCGCAAATAATTGACAGGGCTGAATTAACATGGAACGTCTATCCTTCGCGTATTTCGGTACACTAAATTTTCACGTATCCTCTCGAATTACAAAAAGAATTCATACAGTTCAAAAGTGACTGCAAAAGTATCATAAATCAGACTTTTCCTTCTTTTCCACTTGGCCACCTTCCGATTAAATCCGCTGTACTCCAATTAAACAGGCGCGCGTGTATACACGCATGTTCGTCGAGGCGAATCGAAAACATTCTACTGGTTGTATGCAAATAGATCGATAATCGTATTAGGGCTAATTAGCCCCGGCCGGGCTATTCGATCACGAGCATCTCTCTCTCAGAGAGAACACGTAGCAAACGAGCGTTGGCTCGAGTGGCGGGAAGAGGAGGAGGAGGAGGAAAAGGGGAGAGAGAGAGAGAGAGAGAGAGCGCGTATTACGACAATATGCAGCGAGAGCCATAAAGCATATGGATGGAAGCAGGCAAGTGCAGCGACAAATGGTGTATAACCAGCGCGCTCTGTGTTCCCCGTCGAATGTTGCATTTCGGAAAAATATCGCGGAATCCTCAGCCTTAATGAAACCGATATCAGGCGGAATGCGCCCAGCCGCTGAATTCGCCACCAGCCGCAGGAATTCTCCGCGGAAGCAATGCGCTAGCCTTCCCGCACCGCACACCAATCTCTCTCTCTCCCTCTCTCCCTCTCTCTCTTCGCCTTTTCTCTTTTTGACTTTCCCACGACAGAGAGAGAACGAGAGAGAGAGTTCTATTCACTCTCCAGGAACTCTCGATACCGACATTTATAGCAATAAGAGAATCCAGTATGTCAGCGGACGAGTGGTACGCGGAATTCTTGAGCGTTCGGCGCGCGATATTTGCACGCTCTCTGCAAATAAAGGAAGAAATCGAGCCTGACAGAAATCTGACAGACGCATTTCCCGACTGCCTGTGCCGCTCGATTTTTCGGAATCGCGCTTTCGATGAATGTGATAAAGGGAAAGAGAGAGAAAGAGAGAGAGTGGGAGTTTGTTGTTGTTGTTGCTGCCTTTTTTTCCCTCCATGCATTGTTAGCGCCGCCTCGATGAGTGACAATACCCGCGTGGCACTTGGGAGTTTCGAGGGTGGTAAGCGCGCACGCACGCACGCACGCACGCACCGAGCGTGCATATGGTGCGATCGATTTTAAACAGCCTAGACGGGGCACACGCTCCCAAATTGACAATGTGTCGAATGCAGAGACAAGCGATGCCGCCGCCGCCGCCGCCGCCGCCGGCTAAAACTACATTCCGCAAGCGTACAACTGCGAGAGTGAGTGAACCACACAAGCCTGATAAAAACATGGCTTGTTTTCAGATACGATTCCACGGGAATCCCACCATCTTCGATATCCGCCAATTGATTAATCTTACAGAAATAGAAAGGTATAGAAAATTCGATCTGAGATTACTAGAATACAAACGAACGATTGTTAAATAATTAACCCTATGCTCGGAATTAGTTATCAATTATTTCTACCACGATTTTGTGTACACCTATTAGCAGGTGGAAAATAATATCGCTGTATTAATTCAACAACTGTCGTACGAAAAGTCAAAAAATTAATTCTAGTAAAATGATTAAACTTAGAGAATAATTCCAAGTTAAATTTGAAGTGTCTTTAGACACCTCTTGGTAGAAATACTGTTAAAATTCTCTCATTCAGACATATTGCTTGGACACAAACAAATAGTTTCAATGTATTATCAGAGGATTAATTCTGTCTCCGAGCAATGTCAAGTGAGGATAACTTTGGACCAATGACACAACTAGTGATCGACGACGCGTCTCGACAGGGAAGAAAGGGCCTCTTCACCGCAGAGAAATAATAGGAGACGCGCACTGGCGCTTGCTGCGCGAATTGGAACACCGTGGATCGGCAACAGGCGACACACAGGTAGACAGGAATTTCTGATATTACATACCAGAAGCCGGAATGCTCCCATAACAATCCCAAGGGAACGCACGCGAGGTTCTCCACATATGCGTCAGACGTGTGTCTACTCTGAATCTCTCTCTCTCTCCCTCTCTCTGTCTCTCTGTCTCTCTTTCTCTCTCCAGTCGAGCAGAGTCTCCTGTTTGCCGTCGACTGCTACCGTATGCTCTTTGACTCCTCTTCACCTGTTTCATCTGCCTGGCATCATCCCACTTCGACCACCCACCCACCCGAAATGTCTGCCGATTCCAATGTTCCCTTCACCCTAAACCATCTTTTGGCCGAACCCACTTTCCACTCAACCCACCTGCCTTCCTTCCTTCCTTCCGTTATTGACTTTTAATCATACTGGATATCGAAGAGTCTCGAGTACCTCTGAACTTCGATCTATTATTTAAGATTGATGCTAGAAAGATTCAAAAGGGGCGAATTTGGAAAGTATCTCTCTTTGGATTTTGATAGAATTTCAAGTTGTAATACATTTCTATGAAAGATGGAAGGAAAAGTGAATTCGAAAGGGGTGGATTTTGAAAGTTCCTGAGTTTGAATTTAACTAGAATTCTAAGTTGATTTTCATATCCCGAAGTATATTATTGGAGTTATAATAAAAGTGTATGAAAGATTGAAGGATAAGTAAATTGTAAGGATGTATAAAGGTTGTGGAAGGATTGGGAGGAGTGGAAAAGGAGAGAAAAGTGAGAGTGAGTTAATCGGTGGAATATGGGCCTGGTGGCAATCGAGGCGTTTTAAGGGGAGGACGTTTCCTCACTTATCACGAAAATGGGCTGCATGTTGAGATAGGTCGTTCCACAAGGATTTAGTGCCTTCGTTAAGCTGTAAGCTTCATTCAATTTTCTCCAATTTGTGGCAATTTGTGCTTACAGCACCCACATGCTCCCTCTCGCTTCGACTGGGCCGCGCACTCCTCTCCTCCCGCTCGCTCCTGAGGGCCACCCACCTCGCAGCCGACGAGAGGGCTTCGAGAGTACGCGCCTCTCCTCATGGACACACTCTCCCATACAGAGCCACTCGCCCGTGTGCGCGAGCCTCCTCCAACGAAATTCATACTCTACGCATCCAACTGCCTCTGTACCTCGGACTCTTGAAAACTCTTTCGAATCCTTGCCGAGTCCTCCTCGCACAAGGAAACTCGCGTTTCGTGCATTTGTCATCGCAGACCAGTTAATATCTTATATCGATATGAAATAATTCCTGTTATCCTTTTAATAGGATATTTAAAAATTTATTAAGACTTTCTTTAGGAATGTAATAATCACTGAAAAATGTAAATCGAATTCTTATCAAATCCTGTTGACCAGTCAATATCTTATATCGATATTAAATATATCTTTTCACCCTTTTATTGGACAATATTTCAGAATTTATCAGTGAACAATCACTGAAAACCTTAACCAGGATTCAGGTGAGTTGAAGCCAGTTGGCAGGAGGAAAAAGCTCGCCTAATAATCCTCTCGATCCGAGTGTATTCCCAGTGTATCGGCGAGTAACAGGGGGCGAGCAGCGGCGCGCGCGTTACAACTAATAGCCACGAAATATCCGATGCCAAATATTTGCTGGAAATTGGCCGCGTGGAAGTTTGATTGGATCCTATTGGATTCTGTGCGGAGAGCGGACGAGCGGACGAGCGGACGAGCGTTGCCATGGGTTGGAAGGTGCGTTACACGAGTTGAATGGTGTGGGAGGGGCGTGCGAGAAGTGCAAATTTTCATTTCGCTCGAGTTACATCGCCTTGCATTCCAAGCGGTAAGCGAAGAGAGAGGGAGCGAGCGAGCGAGAGAAGAGGAGAGGAATATGGTTTGCGTAGCGCGGATGCTCGAGTTCGTCCGACCGAGAGCTAACGGAATCAACGCGTTGGGAGTAGCTCGGCAGGAGATTATCGAATGAAGTTTTTAATAAATCGTCTACCTCGGGCGATACTTCCGCCTCCCTCCATACAAGAGAAACAAGCGGATACCAACACTGCCAGAAACAGTGTATATATACATATACATGTATATATCTCTCATTCTCTCTTGGCTAGCTTGGCGGCATGCCTGACTACTCTCGTCGCTCGGCTCCGATTCCGAATAGCTGTGCGCGTGCTTAAGCTTTGTTGCAGAAGTACAGCTCTCTGAAGTACCATTCCGAAATTATTACATTCTAGTGGGGTGGATATTAGCTGCGCTCTCGCGTATGCTTTCATTAAACGTTACCTTCGAGCGTTTCAATTTAGCGCGAAACCAACCGCCCTCCGCGCAACCCCGAGCCAACCACCACCTCCACCAGCGCCGCTCCCGCTGCCACTACCACCCCCGACCGATCCTTCCTACGGCGAAGCGGCCACCCCCGCGCGCACAACCCACCCGGCCTCTCCACTCGCGCGTTCACAGGTCTATAATATCCGACCAGGCACTTGCCAACTCTCTAGCATGCTTCATTTGGACGTCGATCGAGTTCCGACCATATCTCACATTCCAGCTACTCGCTCCGCCAACGAGTTACCCACTGTTAACGGCGATGCCACATTTCTGCAAATATTTTCCCACTCGACTCGCCCGCCGACCAACCTCCAACCAGCTACTATCATCCGCGTCTCTCGTTCTTGCGCTCGCTCTAGCTCGCGTACGCCTGTTTCGTTGCCTCTAATTGACGAAACAGGCCTCCTCGGAAACTCGAGCGAACCACCGCCAACTGAATCCGACCTCTTCTCTTAGGGATTCCCAACGAAATTCGATTCGTTTCACTCCGATAGTGGAGATTTCAAGTTTTTCATTCAGTCTTTTCGGTTTTAATTTGTGGAGATGATGATGTTTTATTTGGGAATTGTTGAGATAATTTTGTTAGGATTTTTGGTTGATTTTAAATATCGAATTGTAGGTGGGAAGTTTGCGTGGACCTCGAAATAATGAAGATATTTCCGAGTGAGTGGAAGTGGAGCTTGAAATATTTATAATAGGAGAATTTGGGAGAGTGACTTTGGAATGAAGTGGTAAGCTGACTGGTCGAGTCGACCTATTCCAGGATGCTTTTATCAGAGGATGTTTTCTCGAGAAGGCGAACTCCTAGTTGCTCATCCACCCCCTCGAGAAGGAAGCGTGCTCTCTCCTCGGGAAAACTTGTGGTCGCGCGCTCCTCTCTTCTTCCGTATGTCCAAAGTTTAATTAGTTTTTAGAATGTATTGAGCGCGCGCACCGCTGGATTAAGTTCCTCGGCGGAAGTTCCGTTGGTGGGACAATTTTACCGGGAAGTTTTTCAATTTTCTCGCTCTCTCGGCTTCTCGCTGCCAACTTGCCCGAAGAAGCCTGCCACGATGCTCCGACACTTCTCTTGTTATCGCCGATTTGTTTATTACTATTCCGGCGCAGACTTCCCTTTAGAGATAGCTCCGCGACTGCTTGAAAGTTCTTCTTCCCTCTACCGTTTAACTTCGCCGGTAGACTTCTCCGCTATTGATTATCACCTCAATCGAATCCAACTCTCGTCAGTGGTAAGATCCGTCTATTTATACTATTACAATTGTAACTATAATTTATTTATTACTTTGAATCCGATCTTCCAAGTGTGACAATGAAGTTTATGTATTTACGAAGTATTTAAGAATAGAGTTATATTTGAACAAGGTTTAGATATTTAAATAATTTTAGAAATAAAGAGGTCCACAAAACATTACTTGAAATACGTGAAATTGTTAAGCTTCATTAGTAGAAGGCCTCGTTGAATTTGTGTCCGGCTTTTCCGGCCTTTTTCTTTATCTGTATTTCACCTCTGGCCTCCTCTCGGAGGCTTAGCTTCTGCCAGACCTCTCTCCCACCCCTAACACAGTAGGGTTGCTGGTGGCGAGAGTTCGTTAATGGAAATTGATTACCTGAAGAAGGCGATATCTAAATCACGCCCGCTCTCTCACTCGCTTTCGCTTCTACCCTCGACCAACTCACCCTCTCTCTTTCTCCCTTTCTTTTCACCTTCGCACTTTGCCGAACAAACATTTTCCTCGACGTGTTCTAGTCACATAATACAGAAACTGGATATTTTGACTTCGCATCTCGTGAATTTTAGTTGCAAGTGCGATATTTATTGAATAAAAGTTACTATGTGATACTTTCGTTAAGAAAACTCGTTCTCTTGAATCTTGACCAGTGAATAATGAATTTGTCCAGGCAGATTAAAACAAGGTATCACATAATTACATTAACCTCGACTCCTCTTAACGAAGAAGCCATAATTCGACGCAAACTTTTTCGAGACCGCGTTGCAATATCTTTGGGAACTTCTCCGAAGGAATTCCTGGAAGCCGCATGTCCGGGAATCATCGAGTGACGCCGCGGAATGGCGCGCGTGCCTCTTGTATGGGGATTAAGTGCGAGGAAGTACATCAGTATGGGCGAAGGGGAGCGATTTTAAACTCGTCACAAGTGGATTTAGTGCCTTTCTGATGGTAGAAGTACGCAGCCGCCGCGAGATCCGCTTCGACCAGCGGCATCATACCCAGAAGAGAGAGGAAAGAGAGGAAAGAGGAGAGGAGAGCACGATTCCCAAGCGGAGAGCGGCCATGCGGCAGCTCTGTTATCTGGCAAGTCGCTTTTCTTGATCCCTTTCCGCAGTGAGCTCTGGACTTACTGCTAAAACGTGGCAAGATTTACCTTCGGAACTTAAGTCCTGGCTAAAGATTTATTACCGTCCTCTCATATCTCCCAACTCTTCACCGCTGTACCGAGAGAATCTAGCGAGCGCACGCTTCGCGCCTACTCGATGCAATCCTCTGCATTCTGATGTCCTAGCCAGCCTCCTAGCACAAACCTCTCTTCGACAACACTCCTTTCAAATTCTCAACATTCTACTATTTCATTTCATACATTAAATATACATTGCAGATTTAAAAGGTATGCATCGTTTACAATTTTTAGAAATAATTGAGATGCAATTGAAATTTGTTATTTATTTACAATGCAATTTATTCTAAGATAAAATTTCCTGAAGCAGACACTCATTTTCTGTCATTAATGCCGAGGAATAATAATTCAAATATCCGACCCAATAAATCACCACAAAGGCTGAATATTATAATTGAAAGTCTATCAATAAACAAGAGTGCGAATTCACCGCGGCTCTCAGAGGGAAGGTGAGCAGGATTTTCGATGCGTCCCGCTGCGTTTGGCTTTAGCAGGACGTAAGTCACGCGTCAAGGGATGATTCCGCGTTGCGTGCGTTTCAGGACAAACAATGGGCCAACCCCTGGCAGGGTGCGCCCTGCAAACATAAGCTCGCTGGCGAAGTTCTGTCAGTAAGAGTGGCTGGACTCGCCCGGCCGATTCTCGGCCAATAAATCCCCCACGGCTCAGACTCGGTCAGTCATTCTACTTAATTGGGGCTACGGGCGTGAAATGTTCACAAGTCAAGTCGGAGGAAGCGAGCATCGCCAGCCAAGCCATTCACAGATCATCGCTGCCGATCAACACAGCCGGCTTCATGGGAACGGCTAAGTAAGCAAGCTGCCAATACAAATTCGATGACAATAACAAATGGATAATTGTACATTGTACTATAACAATAATTGTACACTGTGAAAGTAAGAATAATACTATTCACTTAAGTCATTCAATCCTGAATGTTTTTGAGTACAGAATTTATTTCTTTAAATGTTAAATAATTTGGGATTATTATAACGAATGATGATAGTAAAATGATGATATTTTCGAGGTCAGGAAAGTTGCGGTCGCTCTGTCCACGAGGAAGGTTAAACATCGATTGAGGTCGAATTCGGTACGTGCACCCTTGTATTATAAGGGCGGTCGGTGCTACCCCCGTTGGATTAGGAGACCCCATAGAGGGAAAAATGTAATATAAAAGGCTTACCGGCTAAGCTGTTAATATGTTGTAGGAGGCTATGTCCGAGCAGGAACTATGTATACATTACACTAGTCAAACATATGTCCTTTCTGATCGCACTCGCTCCTCATAGCCGCAGAGGAAGAGAGCGCGCTTTATTCCACCTACAATAAAGCTCATTCCCAATTTAAGTCACATCCGTTGAAAACTATTTTTCCTTTTTCATGCCGGCACTCTCTACTATTTTTAGTTGCTTCGAATTCGAGAACCTTTTTCTGCTAATTACACGTTTCATTCCGATTAATAGGTGGCTTTTAAAGGGCAAGGTATTCCACCGCCCGGTTTAATGGAAAGTCAGCGGAAAACAGATGATCGGATATCTAATTTCACTTGTTCCCGCAATAACTCGAGATACACGCCCCGGGTTTCGTGTAATTAATTTGGCTTCCTTTTGATATGGAATGCTTTATTGCCGCGAGAGAGAGAGAGAGAGAGAGAGAGAGGGAGTTTCACGGCGGGCGTGCTCGCGCGTAGTATAGCTTCGTGTGAAGTTTGACGAACGTTTATTTGTTTCCACTATTGGCGCGCATCGAGCACACACAGTGCTCCCTGCCGATTGCCAATAACTATTAGTCAGTTCATCAATATTTCAACGCGCATCTCTCCACCGAGTCGAGTTCATTCCTATCTATAACAGGGCTGTCACTGCCTTGCAGTGCGACTATCATGCGAAATTAAGAATCTGAAATACTAGGCGCCGGGCGGCGCGCGTGCCACGGAAAGCCCTGAATTATTTTATACCTAAAAACCCATTTAACAATGCTGGCGCAATGTAGCGTTGACAGTAACTTTCGAAATTCCCCTCGCGTCTTTCTCTGTCGTTGCTTTTTTTCCTCTTTCTATTCGGTCATTTTAATCATTCAGGAGGAGCGCGGGAAACTTTCTGTTTTCTAATGAAAAGCCCATTTAACCGGACAGATTGTCATAACACTGACAAAGTCGCTATTCTCGCGGAGCCGGAAGTTGGTATTTCGGAAGCAGGGGCAAAGAGGAAGGAGGAAGAGGTGTAGGACGCGCGAGAGGGGTCAACAAGAGATTGTATTCTGATCCAAAGCGAAAGTGACAGCGCAGTAAACGGAACCTTGGCTCAGACAACACTTAATATATTTGCCTTCGAATTACACCCTCCTGGTGAGCCGAGTGGCGCGCGCGGGGAGGGGTGGTTGGTTGTTGCGCCGAAGGGAAGGGAGAACCGAAGCCGAGGAGGAAGGAGGCGAGAGCAGAGCAGCCACGTGGCGGCGCGTGGCCCAAAAACTAATTGAGATATGAAATTTATTTGCTGCCAAGCTCTCTTGTCAGCTACGATCTTCCTCGGAGAACTAGCGGAAAGGTATGCAAGCACGTGCGCCCAACGTTTATGGATGATTTCGCACAGGTAAAACGTCCCCGTTAATATCCACTCCCCTCGCAAGCCAACCGAATATATATCAACACCCATTATTTAACATCCCACAATTAACAATTAAAACACCCAACATATCACGAGTATTCAAAATAATTTCCACTAAGTATCTTGAAAAAAACCAGCATACTTATAATTTAATACCATAAAAATATCTGACATACAACAAGAATTCAGAATAATTTCTATTAATCATTCAAAATTAGAAAAGGCGTCCTTATAATTTAATACTACTAAAAACCAACAACTGTCAAGTTCACTGTCAAATTTCCTCCACACTTCGGAAGTGAGAGTGGGTATCGTCGACGTTTCGATTCGCGGGGAAAATGAATCGTTGCCCGATCCTGTCATTTGGATGTTGATCTTAACGAGAGGCGGCGTCGGCGGTGTGTGCGAGGCGTCGCCGCCGCGGTGTACAGTGGCGCTCGATATAGCCGGCGATCCGGCAGTCTGCAGTTAATTTAGAGGCCATTTCCTCTGTAAATAGCCAATAAAAGCAGTGGCGAGTGCTCGCTAGTGAGCGAGCGCTTTCCAGCCGGTGGTGCTGCGATGCGAGAACGCTACGGCGGCTCGCACACACACACACACACACAGAGAGAGCTGCTGGTATAGTTGGTTTGGTAGGATGGACGTCGTGGAGGGACGGGAGAGCGAGACGGGACGCAATATTATAAAATTTAATGTCTTGGTTTACGGGCCGCGGAGCCGGCTATAACCTCGGCCCCGATATTTACTGGGCAATCGCGCGGTTATATTGTGCTCGCCCCGATCCCACCACCAATACCCTCCTCGCACCCATCGCTGCCTCACTCCACCCACACACCCACCCCCAACACCCTTTTCGTTCCTTCTGTCTCGCCAAATCCCATTCTCGTCAAGACCAGCAGATTTAATTCTTCTATTTATTGTTTAATTATTTGTATAATCGTTGTCAATTTCCTTGCATCAAATTTTATAATTCCTCCTATAATAATTTCCTTTTACGTGCAGCACGTCAGATTTAATTCTCCATAATCCTCGTATTTTTTAATCATTTATAAAATCGTAGTCAATTCCCTGCATCTATTTGTATAATAATTACTGGGAATTAATTAAATTTAATTAAACATAAGGAAAACACTGTGTGATACTTGAAATTGTTATGGTTCATAAAACATTTGCATTATTAATAAATGATTTACCAGTTCGTAAGTCGACAGTGTTACCTTAAGAGAGTGGTTCGCGGCTAGTTGAATTAGGAGTGGGAAGAGCGCTGGGTGGACGACCTCGGTTTGACCCGAAATTAAAAAGAGGACTTGCAATCGCACTCGAAGCGTTTCTCTCCTATTTTTATTCCGGCGATCTATCCGCTTTTCAAGTTAACGCGCTGCCGGTGTGACACCGCGGGCAAAACGGGATTCATGTGTCCGGCGCACACCGCATATTTACGGGAGATATCTCTCTCTCTCTCCTCTCTCTCCGCTCACAACTGCACTCTCCCCCTCCCCTCCCCTTCCTTCCTCCTCGCCGAATCCGCCAGCCACCCCCGCCTGTCTCAGTGCCTTTTCGAGTATATTAGGAATTAATATTCGCGATCGATAAGCCGAGATCGGGCAAAGTCCCGTCCGCCCGCCCGCCACGGAATTCCATGGCCAATAAATGAAGATTCATTCGGCTTCCTGGGTGTGAATAATACCGGGAGCCAAGTGCAAGTGCATTTGAGTTAGATAGCTCGCGGCAGAGAGTTCCTAGGAAGTGAGAGAAAGCGAGTGATATCGCAAAATCGAAGCACGACTATGTTCCAGTCGAGCGGCTAATGGATAGTTTTACCGAGCTAATGTTGCAAGCTCACTCGATGATAAATCCTGAGAAGCCAAGGGGAGGGAAAAGGCAGCAGCAGCAGCGAGCGGCGGCGGCGGCGGCGGCTCGGGCACGAAGAGAGGCCCGAAGGCTTTGTATCCGTGAGACAAATAAAGAGGCTTCGCAACACACGCACCTATCTTTCCCGACGACGTTCCCAGAACTAACGACCAGGCCTGGATAAGAGATAGTGTCTTCTCTCGCTCCCTGGATCCCAGGTACCCGGAAGACCTCCACCAGCTGGGAGCAGCCACTGTTCCCAATCTTCCTTCGAGACTTTATGCCTTCTATAATGTCTCGAAGATCAACAGATCTTCTATTTACTATCAACAATATCGTTAATTTAATTCTTCATCTATTATAAATCATTGATGAATGATGGAAAGTCTACTATTTCACACAATATAATTGGAACCATCTAAATTTTCCAAACGAAGATATTACAAATCTTTATCACTAAAACTTCGCCGTAGATCGCTTTCCTGTCAAGGGCTTGTAACTCCAGGTTGCGTTCCTTAATTTTTTATTATCCGGGCGTAATGTACTTTCGGGAAGACTGGGAAATGTTTAGGGTGATATAATGCTGGGAAGACCTTCTGGGTGGGAGTCGGGGGGGCTAGGGTTGGAGCGTATTCGCTTTTCTCGGACTGGGTACGCGAGCGGAGGTGGGTTGGTTGCGCGAAGGATCTATCTCTGGCTAGCGGGTTCTAGCGGGTGGTTGCCTTGGCTCGGGCTCGGGCTCGGGCTCGAAGAGACAGGGAAAACGGAAGACAGAATAGCGAGGAGGAAGAAGGGCAAAAGTGGAGGGCGAAGAGAGGAGGAAGCGAGCAGAAGCGAGCGCCGGTGAGAGTATCACGAGGGAAAGGGCGGTCGAGGTAGCGACGTCACCACGGAAATCAAGAGTAATGCCAACACGAAACTGCACTACCCCTCGCACACCCTTTCCCGAGCACATCCTCTTTCTTCCTCTCATCGACTCCCCATTCTCTCTTTGTCTCAGTGTTCCCGTTCCTCGCTCGCCCCGTAGAAGCCTCCGCGCTCTCTCCTATTCCCACCCCCTCTGCTTGAGCTCTCGACGACGGGCCTTCTCTTCCCTCTCTCTCCCTCTCTCTCTCGCTCGCTTCCACCCCCGAGCAACTCCCGGCGCACTGTCCTCCTGCTCGGACTGCTTCCTACACCCATTCCGCATCTCACCTCGCGTCCCGATCTCACCCACCCCTCGGGAATAACCCCCTTTCGCCGCTCGCAAGCTATACGCTGCGCGGGTGAGCCAGTCAAGGCGAATACAGGAGCACCGTGCGACTGAAAGCTACACTGCAGGGAGCCGGAAGCAATGTGTGTGAGAAAGGGAAGCGAAGAGAGAAAGAGAGAGAGAGACAGGGAGAGGCTACGTTTTCCAAGCGACTAAAGCTTGGAATCCGAGAATTCCACTTTACGCTTCGACCTTTACCTGTCTCACGTTCTTGTATCTCTCTCGCAACTCGCTTTTTCGCTTACCTGAACTCTCACACATCACTATGTCCCAGCCAGCACGTGAGCTCCTCTGTCGTAATAGCCCGACCATCTTCCAGAATCATCCTTACTCCTCTCTTTCAACCTTGGAAACATCTCTTTTCAAGTATTTTATATATTAATTGAGAAAGGAATGAATGATTATTTGTTAGTCTTGGGTTTTCGACAATTTTTATGATGGAACTCAAGGGGTTGGTGTGATTTGGATCTAGGATATGGATAGGCGAGAGGACGATCATGACGCCGAGAGGGAAAGTGAACTGGCACTACGGCGAAATCCCACTCTTGTAAATGTGGTCATTCGTATGATCGGCCGTGTCCCTGGATCTCTCGTAACAGCGCGCGAGAACACCTTTTAATATACACTATATCTTCGAGGGGTTCGGGGATTTCACCCCAACCTCCTACATTCTGTTCTACCAAGGCGAGAAGGGGAAAAAAATACTGCGCCCCATGAGCCTTAAATCCGTCATTACGTTTACGTTTTCCAGCGCGTCTTCCCTTATTGCTATCTTTAACACGATCCGACCACTAATTCGATTGAGGATGCTAATATTGTGTGAATATATAGAAAAAATACCGAGTTTATTAGAATACAATAGAGTGGAGGCTCGAATGATTAAGTTACATTGATAGGCGATTAGTGCAAGATCAAGGGTAGGACAAACGACGTACAAGATGAGATTGAGGCTGGAGAAGCGTGCAGGGTCACAGAATCCCGTCCGCTTATATTGCAGCAGATTAAATTAATTCCGGCAAATTAATTGGTAGTTAAGATGTTTAACGTTAAGTGAGAGAGTCTAGAGGCTCCGTCTTCCTCCCCTAACCAGTAGAATCAACTTCACATCCCTCTCTGCCACCCCTTCTGGCCAAGCACACTGCGCTCTCTTGTGTCTACCACCGCTTTCACACTCTCGCGCCCGGTAGTTGGTAACACAACGCCATTTGCTAAGTTTCGAAACAAATTCTCCAACAATCATTTTAGTTCAAGATCTTTATTGTTCATCAAGAAGTCTTGCAAGACAGTTCATTCGTATAGTAATAAATATATGTACAAATGAGAAGTGCTGATTGCCGGCTTCGAAGCATTGCTCCGCATCAATAATTAAGTACATACAAGTGCTCCTTACATAAAGTTACAATCTCTCGAAATTAAGTATGTATTCCGCAGCTTAGAATAAATTGCTTGATAAATCGCATCTTGATCGAAAGTATCGGAACGTTAAGTGTTCGATTGCCAAACAGAGTTTCTTTTCTATTGGCACTCAAGCATTAAAAATTGAGAAATAGCCCAATTGCAACCCTGCAGGGTTGGTACTTTGGTAGCCCTTTCAAGTTGGACTTTTACCAACTATTTTAACGCATTGCCGACGACCGGTGCGTGTACCCCATTTCGATTGGATGCCTTTCTCTTTACCGCCATAGGATAAAATGCCGCGTCGCTACCCCTGCGACCCGACACTTTCATCCCTTGCGTTATTAACTTACGATACTAGAATTCGAGTGCATGCATAACTGAGAATGCGAGGTAACGCCACCTAAACATGATAATACTAATCTCTAGTTGCACGATCTTCAGCTGATGATATTGTTCATCTCCAACTCCGATCGGATTAGCGACGCCAACCTTTCCAACGCCTGAAATAAATATTAATAATTCAACTCTAACATTTTTAATGGAATAGTTTCATTTAAAAATGATAGTGCATCGATTTTAAATTAAATGTCAGTCAGTACCGACTGAGCAGGAACAACCCCTATTTATGTGGCCCTTCGACTTCGAAAAAAACATTACCAGATCCATCTCGTCGTAGGACGCCTTTGCGAAACTTGCCCTGATGGCATTGCAGGGTTTCGCAGAATCCTTCATGAACGCCGCGCCTGGCGCCATGATAATACCCTCGGTGACGCCTCTCTGCATGATCATCTTCCAGGTATCCTTGATACCTCGTACCTTGATCCACAGGAAGAAGCCACTACTGGGCACATTGAAGTCCACCAATCCTACGTAACAAGAGACGCTCTCACCAAAGTTTCGTTTTACCAAATAATCATTGAACAGTACTACAAACTAGCTCATCGACATTTTAGTGAAAAAGCATTTTTAGTATTTTCTTATCGTCAAAAATAACATTGGCATTCATGAAGCGATATAAATTGACAGACACTGCCGATTACATGCCGGAACGTGTCACCTTTAACATCAATACGATAAGCCGATCATTCGAGCAATAATCCTGCATAACAGCATCGAGAGAGCCGAACGAAATCTTTTCACCGTACCATTAAGGTGTTTCTCAGCGAGTGCGACCATCACGTCTCTGCGTTCCTTATAGAATCGACGGATTCCTCTGAAATGGTTCATCAGGCCATCGTAACCCCAGAGTTTCATCAGCTTATACAACATCATCTAGAATCGAGAAATAGATGCTTTTCTTTGGTATCTCTGGCTTTCTTTCAACAAGACTCCCTTTTTTCCCCGGGCAGAAGCAAGCTGGCGCGAGCGGCTTGCGCACGAGATAACACGCGTGCCGGGCAGCGTGTTTACGGTTTCGATAAGAGGAGCGACACGCGCCGCTGTCAGTCCCTCTCCCGATAAAAGGCGCTCGAGCGGCGCGGCGCGAGGCAGCCAGCCTCACACTCGACCGATCTTTTATCGTGAAAGTGGCAATAATATTTACGGCTTCTTGCAAACTTGCACTCTACCACTCGTACCACTCTGACTTCTAGCTCGAACTAATCGCGTGACAAACTTCCGTAGAAACATTGCATTCGATTTTGAAATGACTTCCTAAATTAATTTCGAACCTGGGACAATGTGGGCGCGTGCAAGTGGCTACTTTGCAAGTGGAGCTCGATGCTCGCTATGAGTGGCGCTGCAGCTGTCACACAGCCGATTCTTAAACCACTGCTTAAGATTTTTGAGAAGGAGTCCAACCGAATCACACGTCCTTCCGTGTCTAAAGATAAAAAGGACCTTGGATCCTCCTGTGGAAATTAATTATTGAAATTGGAATATAGAAATTGACGTTGAGAGGTCTTGTATAATAATTCACCTCTTCGAAATGTAGGAAGTGATAAGGATCATCATCGAGAATGAGGAAGTTATACTCGCAAGCGATATCGTAGATCTCCTTCCGCCTCTCGAGGGGAGTAATGACGCCCGTGGGATTCGTGCCGGTGGCGTTCACATACATGATCTTCGGCATCTTCTTCCCGGCGAGTTCCCTCGCCCGCAAAATTTCCCGCAACACCTCTGGGATTGTTCCGTGTTCATCCTGGGGAACGGCGATCAGTTCCGCCTTGTGTGGGGCGACCTGTTATGCGAAAACAATGTCTTTGTCTTTGAATTTGTAATCCCACTGAATAGGACCTCGAGAAAATCATGTTCCGCGATGGTAATTTCGTAATTCCATTGGCAGGGACAAGGAAAATGAGTCGCAAATTGAATGTAAATGAAACCACAAGTCTGTCGAAATTATTCCAATAATTAAAATAATCTCATTTCTTTTTTCTGTTCTCTAAAATTGACCATTCAATTTTGACTGGTTAATTTTCCAATCGTACTGCTTTTAATATTACGAAGATCACTCACAACTACTTCGACTCCTGGGTAAAAAGGATCGTGAACAAGGATCGGATCGCCAGTGCCGATAACCGCCTCGAGAGTTTTGCTTAATCCGTCCTGAGAGCCAGATACGACCACGATGTCGCGGCTCTCCCATAAGGGCGGCGCGTGCACCCTTCTCTGGAATTCCCTGAGGGCCTGAAACCAATTTGACGTGCAACCTCGTTACGCGCATTCCAGTCAATCGCATTATCCCGACAAAAACCGAGGCCGCCGGCGCACAGTAGATGCGAATCATCTTGGCACACAAGGAATCTCGACGCTCCAATTCTCACTCTTCAAATTCACGCTAAATTATCCTATCCTTGACAGTGAATAACTTTCCTGGGGCTCTGCATATTTTATGGAATATCTTGATAATAATTGTAAAATATAATTTAGTTGTCGGAAGTGCCTTGGAAGTGGAGGAGAGATAGAAGAAAGAGCAGAGCAGTAATCTAGGAAGTAATAAAGCGTGGGTTTACATCAGCCACGCCTGCAAGTTACTTAATAGCCCGGCGCAAAGATTGTGTAACGTTTAAGGTCAACGTAATCCCCGATTAAACGTCGCTCGACTTCTGAGGCCCGTCAAATCTTATCACTCGATTATTTATTTAAATCGAAAATTAATATTAAAATCTTTCGCATTCTTTGGAATTTTTAAAGCAAGATAATATGGAAAAAGGTATGTTTGATTACCTGAAGCAGAGGAGGATAACCTTGTGTGGGAATATATTGAAGAGCAGTGCCTAACTCTTTGTCCTCGAGCGTGAAGGACGATCCGTCATTAAGTTTGACTGAAATTTCTGTAAAAGGGAAGGTTGCCTCATTCGGCATACCCTCTGCCAGAGAAACAGTGGATTTCGGCGCGGAGTACGCGATCTTAGCTGAAAGCAAAGCACTACTATTTCCAAAAATCAAGCAACAAGAACTAAATCAATCGTCAGATAAATCACTTACTTAATAACTTCCTTAATATTCAAATAAATCACTTACTTAATTCTCTGGTGGCAGCCGATCTTCTTTGTTTCGAGAGCTCAGTCTTGAAGTACGAGTAATCGATCTCGAATTTCTCTCTGTTCTTATACATCTTCTCGAGTTCCCTCGGAAATCTTCGTAGTACACTTGGCAAAGTTCACTTGCTCGCGACTGGCAATCAAGGCAGTGCTCTCTCACTGCCACGCACACCAGTTTCTTCCTGCGCGGACGCGCCGGCCAACTTTCTCTCAACTTGATCTCTCCTAAGAAGAGTAACTCGAAATCCCGCTATTCGAGCGGCTCTGTCACGTGGCCTCGCAATTGGTATACTTTGACACACCTACGCGAGACGTGTGATTTTTGAAAGAGAGACGAACGGCAGGCAATGTTTGTATTGCGGCGGTGAGCGAGCACGATGTCTTTCAACACAAACACATATTAGTTTAATGTCTCGTGTCTGCTCTCGTCCACCCTTACCGGCAATACTGAGAGCGCGCCTCGTCTCGCTGCCTTTTATATTTAGCGATAACATTGGTTGCGTCAGATAACATTAACATATTCGAAAAGAAACGGTTACTCCTCCGCCGCTCACCAATACAGTGATAGACAGCACTAGATTTTTGGCGGCAATTGTTCTTCTTCGATAATAACACTGTGTTCCAAAGAAGAAATATTTCTAGTTCGTATCAATTATTTTATTATAATAGAATAATTATATAAAAAATTCGAGGCTTCTTTATTTGAAATTATTGAATTAATTTGACAGTCTTTTATGGTTATAAAATTCTCAAGAAGTAAATTAATTATTGGAGATATAAAAATGTATAAAATAATTATAAATGAATGGGGAAAATTTTGTTTGAATGCCTTTTGTTACAAATCGATCAAAGTACTTTGACTGAAATGACTAAGTCACGTGTACAGGTCTGTCGAGCAATTCCATCATCACTATTTCCATGAAGCGCGGCATTTCAGTATGTAATCTCGTAGATAAGTTTTTGTCAGGTTGATCGCCGGTAGTCGCATTATGAAGCTCCAACGATAACAAGTGGGAAAAACTTGAGCGTCGATTCGCCCCGTCGCAGAAATAACACGAGCATTTTCCCGGAGTGAGGAAAGCTCAATGAAAGTAGTGGGGCGGATTCGCTCGAGGGAAACTGGATTTTCGTCGATGAATCAGACTCAACGTGACTTTATGGAGGAGTCGTGCGTTTGCCTCGCTGGGAAAATTGTCCTATCGTTCATGATGTAATCAATTCTCTGATTACGTCGAAGTGAATGAGTCCCGATAGCGCCAAAGACAGTGACCCGAACACTTACTACGACCTCAATACTTCCAAAACAAACACAGCTCTTTCTTTTCCATCCACCTTGAATCGCATGACGACACACACGAAAATCGTGCTACATTCCTTACGAAAGAATTAATCGACTAATTACTACTGAGTGAATGATTCGCTCTCATTCATATCAGCGCCGGAGAAAGAAAATGCGGAGTGCGCATCGAGATTGTTGCTGTAAACAGTGGCAGTATAGCGTACCGATGACATTGACAGCTGCAATGATTGGTAAAATGATAACAGAATTTATGGAACAACCTGATTTTTAGATTCAACTGAAAAATTCGTAACAATCATTGACGCGCATGAAGGCACAATAATTACAACAAGGAAAATCGTATGTTGTGATTGAATGATTCAATCAATGATTTAGTCTATGTTTTAGCCTTGCGGAAAAATCTGAAGCTCTGTTATCAGATGTTTTCAGCGAAACATGACTGCGATCTTTCCCCATCAGCGCCTCGGAGTTCAAAGCATCAATGAATGTTTCTTGGTCACGCTTATTAATTAAAGCATGCGTAGTTGACAGAGCGAGAAATGCGTAATAAAAATGACAGGTCAATCCGCAGTGTCGAGCATTGAAATACGAATCGTTTTCGTTCAATTCAACTAGCAATTGCATCCACTAAATAAACATTATTTATTACAAAGTAAAATATTGATTTACTCCAACTATCCACAAATATTGCGATATTTTTCAATATTCGGTTATAAAAGAAACAAATATCGCTGGTTTCAGGTACGTTCGACTTTCGGTGAGCGTGTTTGGCTAGGTCGAAAGGTATCAGCTCGCATCTGGCGCGGAGTGCGAGTTGAAAAGGCTGGAGAAGCCGCTCCCGAGGTTTCTCCAGGTCAATGTTAATCCGTCGTAGCCCGCCGCTGAAAACTTTCGTAAGCCATCGCTGCCGTTTCTGCTGATGCAACACTCCACTTCGATTTTACTTGTGCGCTACTGCGCTTCAGTTTTTCCCGCCCCGTGGTTAAAGCGGGTCACGTGTCGGTGCATGATCATCTTGCGTAAAAGGTGGATTCTTTTCCCTACAAGTTCATTCCCCCCGATCATCTTTCTTCCCCCTCCCCTCCTCAACCGCTTCCACCGCGTTCCCATGGCTTACGAGTCGTTTGTTTGATGTTACCTCAGACTGGCTCGGATCATCGCCACGCTTGTCAACATGTGTCAACATGATAATCGTGTCTAGGAAGACTAGTAGGAATGATGAAATACTCCCAATCACAATTGAATATGCTAGGAAATTATCCAATGTTTACGTTTGATTGAGAATGGTTTGTTTTGTCTTCTTTCCTTGCGTTTTATAATTTTCTATTTTATTATACTGCCAGTCATATGAAATTAGTAATAATAATGCGAGTATTGTGAAGTCAGTGTTTTGGAAGCAGAAGTGCAAAAAAAAGCGAGAAATTAGTGTGATTTGTTCTCGTATCTTTTTCCTGTCAGAATACGCGCGGTGAATGACGTGTGTTTATACTATTAACCAAATAATACTGACCCGTTGCGACACCAATTCGAAATCAACTGGAACGATAACGAGCCTCTTTTTCTTCCAATGGTAGGATTCGCGTAAGCATAAGAGGACTTAATTACGGTAACGAAAAACTTCGAAATCTGCCCGGTGCAACGCAAATAACGCGAAATCTCCACGGGAAATGATAAAAGAAATCGTCGATACTCCTTGTGTGTCGACAGATGTTTTCTCGTTCGCGCGAGATTCTCACCAATCGTTTCATTCGTCTTTCGCGCCCCATGCAGAGTTGAATCATTCAAGAATTTGTGCGGAAAAAAATAACACTTTTATTTAATTGGTATCTCGAGCGGGAATATGTAATTTGTACGGGCGATGAGTTCGGTCGTGCCCCCTCAAGCGATTAGAAGATCGACAACAACTCAATCGACAATTGTCGTGCCAACTTTTTCTTACTTATCATTCCTCAAAGCTATTGTTCCACTCCCACTTGGCAAATAATTCTAGGGTGAGCTCGAGCTTGATAGTACGTTGAAATAATAAGTACTACCATGATAGGTCATCGAGGAATAACAGTGATATCGCTTTCTCCCATTGACGAATGGAATTGACGACACACTCGCGCGACAGTGCGCTGACTTAAAAGTTTATCGGTTCACCGATTGCAGAAACTATCATCATAGTCATTAATAATAGTCCTCTCGTCACCCTGATAATCACTTCCCACTACTTGCATTGTAAACATTATGCATGCTTATTGCCAGCTGCCTCCAAAACAGCTGGCAATCGGAAGGAGGTGTATTTTTGATTACTAGTTTACTTATTCTTTAGTGAATGATGAAACTCTACCTCAAATTTCAGCCCCTAAAACAGTCGGGAAGACTCGGAAATGTGGAAGAAACCGTCGGAATTAGACAAAATTAGCTATTCAGGATGAGTTTTCCATGATGCAAACAAACACTTTCTACAAAGTTTCAGCCCGGGGAAAGGTCGGGAAGATAAAAAAACATGAGGAAAACCGTGAAAACGAAATATTCCAGATCGGTTTTCCATGTGTTTTAGGTCGAATTCCGGCATTTCCCCCACAACATTTATGTTTTTTATCCGTTTTGAGACACGAGCAATCGAAAAATCAAGCGTTTGTCCCGGTCCCAGAACCTTCGAAAAATCGAAAATTTTTGAAGGGGTATGCCTTAAAAAATTTGCGAAAAAATGAATTTTGAGCTAGGGCTCTGGAATTTTTTCTACTTTCTCCTCGATGCAAACAAACACTTTCTACAAAGTTTCAGCCCGGGGAAAGGTCGGGAAGATAAAAAAACATGAGGAAAACCGTGAAAACGAAATATTCCAGATCGGTTTTCCATGTGTTTTAGGTCGAATTCCGGCATTTCCCCCACAACATTTATGTTTTTTATCCGTTTTGAGACACGAGCAATCGAAAAATCAAGCGTTCGTCCCGGTCCCAGAACCTTCGAAAAATCGAAAATTTTTGAAGGGGTATGCCTTAAAAAATTTGCGAAAAAATGAATTTTGAGCTAGGGCTCTGGAATTTTTTCTACTTTCTCCTCGATGCAAACAAACACTTTCTACAAAGTTTCAGCCCGGGGAAAGGTCGGGAAGATAAAAAAACATGAGGAAAACCGTGAAAACGAAATATTCCAGATCGGTTTTCCATGTGTTTTAGGTCGAATTCCGGCATTTCCCCCACAACATTTATGTTTTTTATCCGTTTTGAGACACGAGCAATCGAAAAATCAAGCGTTTGTCCCGGTCCCAGAACCTTCGAAAAATCGAAAATTTTTGAAGGGGTATGCCTTAAAAAATTTGCGAAAAAATGAATTTTGAGCTAGGGCTCTGGAATTTTTTCTACTTTCTCCTCGATGCAAACAAACACTTTCTACAAAGTTTCAGCCCGGGGAAAGGTCGGGAAGATAAAAAAACATGAGGAAAACCGTGAAAACGAAATATTCCAGATCGGTTTTCCATGTGTTTTAGGTCGAATTCCGGCATTTCCCCCACAACATTTATGTTTTTTATCCGTTTTGAGACACGAGCAATCGAAAAATCAAGCGTTCGTCCCGGTCCCAGAACCTTCGAAAAATCGAAAATTTTTGAAGGGGTATGCCTTAAAAAATTTGCGAAAAAATGAATTTTGAGCTAGGGCTCTGGAATTTTTACCACGTCTTCCTCGATGCAAAAAAACATTCTGCTTAAAATTTCAGCTTCTGAAACAGTCGGGAAGACCGAAAAATATGGCAAAACCGGTCTGAAACTGGCAATGATGACATCTTAAACACAGTTAACGCAACAGGTAAAGAATGCGATTGCACGCGATCGGAAGACGCAGGACGAAATAACATTAAAGGAGGATAACCAGAGAAAACTGGCTTGTTATCGTGTCAGAGCAATGACAATTAGTGCACAAGAAGGATAGTTTGAGGCGTGCAAGTGCATGAGAGAGGGAGACAAGTAGCGCGACTGGTATTCCCAGGGGTTATCTCTATCTTTGCGAGCGACAAGAGCTGGGGTACGCTCATAATGACAAGGTAACGACGTAGTCCTGACGTAGTTAATCAGTTGTTCCGAGAGAACAACACTGTGGGGAGAGCAATATCGGCGTGTAATGAGCCGACTCCTCCATTCCCTCGTCTCTCTCTCTCGCTTGCTCGTTCCCAGTCTCACCCCGGCGCGTGTTAACTCGCCCGTAAATAAATGAGAGCACGACAGAAATTGAAGATGCTCCCTGCGCGATGCTAATTACCTAAACGAGCTTCCCTGATAGGCTCGCGTGCCATTAAACTGCAACTTCTACCACTTACTTATCAATATTATTTAATCCCTTTGACTGCTACATCCAATATTTAATTCAACCTACAAACATTGTAAACTATAAGAAATATAATCGTAATAAATTTTTATGTCAGTTCAAATAGAACATAAATGTTTCTTTGTCTACCTTTCTTAATAAATCCACTTCCAACGAAGATGCATCGACATTACACGAATTCCTTAGCCGGAAGAGAGTCATTATGGAAAGAGCAAACCGGCAGCAGTAGGCTAATAATGGCACGGTGCGAAATACATCACCGAGTGATCCAACTTAGAAGGCCAACGAGGAGTGGTTGGGGATGCTGCTGCTGCTGGTGCGGAGGAGGAGGAGGAGATGCAAGAGAGGGTGCAAGGCCGGGCAAGACGGAGATTGAGAAACGTACTTAACGAACGGAGAAGTTCATTAAAAGAGAAACGACATTAGCCGACCTAAAATCAACTCTCCAAGCTGCACTGGCGAAAGCCAACGCTCTCCCACTTGAGAGCTCCACAGGTGAGATGGAAGAGGAGAGAAGATGCTCCAGCTGACACCTACGGCTAGATGAGAAAGAGAGTCCGAATCAGTAGAAGTATCTCGCAATCCCAGGCAGAAGATGACGAGAAGTCGGCGAGAAATGGTGTCGGAGAACTCGTTGCTCGATGAAAAAAGACAGAATGAGGAGGCGGAGGGAGAGTGAGCGAGAAGCGAGCGAGAAGAGTCAGATAGGAAATAGATCCTCTCGATTGACGATGGTACGATCTGTCGAAGGGGTTTGAAAAAAAGGCCCATCTCCTCAGGGGAGATTGTCTTCCTCGTTCGGTCCTCCTGTTCCATGTGCCTTCGACTAGCTCGTTAACCCTAATAGAAACCACTCAACGACCTATGAATTGCCTACCGATTATCCTGAAATTTCATTATTTTCTCTCACCGCGACCATCCAACACCCGCTACGATCATCTTCGTTCGCTCGCTCGCGCGTATTCCCATCGCAGCGTCCCGCCGCCGCAAACTACCAACCGGGAATCTCCGAGAAATTTCCTGGTTTTGCGCGCACTCGGAGCAGAGATTATTGGAAAGAATGGTGTGACCCCGGGAGAGTAGCTGGCTACCACCACCTCGCCGATGCGGAAACGATGAGGGAAAAGGTCCTCTTAGCCCGCGAGCCAACCACGCCCCCCACCCCCTTACTTCGGATAACCCACCCGATTAATGAAGGATCGATTTTTATTAAGGAGCCTCGGGAAAACGTTTAAACGAATTAGTTCGCCACGCTGCCTACCATAATAACGAATTAAGAAATCGACCCAGTTCTCGCCTCGTACTGAAATCTTCGAGGAACTCGAGGATTCCTTGTATTTCTCACTTCAATATTTATTCTTGTGATATAATATTAAATAAATGATTAAAATAACGATTTTATAAATCGACATAGTTCTTTCTTTGTATTAAAATCGAATTTTTTAAGATACTTATATAATTCATATTAGAAGATTCATTGTATTCATCACTCGAATATTCGTTGCGATAGAAAACTGTTCTTTCTCCAAGGGTGAAAGGGATCATAGCTCTGCCCAGGAATAAGAAGACGTATAATAGATGGCGCTATTCTTCCCGAGGTATCCCAATTGCATTGAAAACAAGCTTTTGTAAAGGGGAGTAGAAAATATTTTGTACAATTGATAGAAAGAGGGGTGTCGAAACAGTTCTAAGCGTTTTGCCGGGCTGTCTTAGGTGATCCTGTATTCTTGGTTCGATGGTCTTAGAGACGCTGTATGGGGTTCTGGTTTCGAGACAGTTTTGTATCTCTCTCCGGGCTTGAAAGTGGGTCCTTCACGCCCCTGGCAGCGTTACCTAATTGGGTGCACCCCGTGGTCGGCCCTATTATGCCGAGTGTCAAAATACCGCTCGGGCGTCTCCGCTAATCCTAGCTTTCCCGCTCTGTCTCTCTCTCTGTCTCTCTTTGCGCCCATACACCGGCTGAATTGCGCTTTAGCTCCTCACAAAGAGTATGCGTGCTTCTATCTCAAAGCGTCCGACCGAGTACGCGCTCACACAATGGAATTCTCCTCTCAGCGCACACGTCGCGCGCTTCGTGAAGTATAACACCGCTCGAGAGAGTTCCTTTTGCTTGGCGAGTCCTCGTCCGATATAAGCCCTTCCTCTCGCACGCCAAAGAATACCACACACTGCCCAACTACTGCTTTCCTTAAGTGTAACAACACACCTATCTTTCTCCCTTTTCTACAACCATCTTTTATTTCAGCCTGTTTTTTTGTTTGTACTCGTTCGTCTTATTTTTAGATGGCTGTTTTTGGCCCGCACTTGATAAGTTTGGACAAGTTGTGACAATTGAAACATTTCACGTGTGCGCAACGAATAATTGGATCAACAGGATTCCACTTGGAAACTGTGCAATCTAATTTTAAGTCGCTCGGAAGCGGGACGCGCGCGAGCGCGCGCTTTTAGTAGCAGCTTTTCCAACTTCCAGTGCGGCTAACGGAATTACATCGAAGGACCGATAATTGCTGATAATTCCGGGGAACTTCGTTAAGACGCTCATCTGGGCTCGGCGACGAAATGCTTTCATTTGATTATTACTCGATTTCGATAATGAGATTAGCACCTTCCGTAAACCGATTACGCTTTCGTCTCCTCGAACTTAATGAATTATCAGCTCGAACGAACGTCAGACAGGACTCCGATTGTGAGCAGGCGGCTAAAATCTTGTCGATCACCCACCAAGAATTACGTTAAATACTTCAGGAAAATTGACAACTTTATAAATTACGTGAACTCTTATAAAAGAAAGCTTCCCTCTTTTATGAACATCAAGGAGAATTTTATATCGAAGAATATTATAAATCGTATAAATTAGTCGAGCTCTTAACTTAGCATTCTCAGTTGTCGGTATTGGAAACTAGTTGGTGGTACGTTGCCTAGCTACGATCGCATTCTTCATCCTAATTAGGTTTACCGAAGCTCGACACGTCGCGGAACCAATTACCGATAATTGCGTAAAGATGTCAGCCGGTAAGCGGATTCCCCGGGCGGTTTGCAAGTATTGTGTGGCTCTGGTAAGCCCGACCACGAGGCCAACTGGAAAGAAAAGGGGAGCAGCAGCAGCAGCAGCAGCAGCAACAGCCCTCCTCTCTGCCAACTCGACAATCAAGCCAACACGTTTCCCAAGCGTTTCTTCTCTCAGTTTTATCCGGCGAGCGAGCTGGCGTAAAAAATGCACGCCACTAAATGTTTTTGCGAGCTCGACACTTGCTAGTTATCCGCGATAACCGTTGATTTCCCCTCACTTTTCCCTCGATTAGCGAGCACCAGTTCGAGCGGTGAGCCATTCCAATTAGAATAACAGAAAGTATACGACGCTGCAGATCGAGGCGAAGGAAAGGCGAAAACTATTGGAACGATGTGCTCATCGGCTAATAAAGCAGTCGGAGCTTATCAGCGATAATAAAAGCTAGCTGTCAAGACGTGTCATTACTAGCGCGACCAGTAAACCAGTAATTCCACTGGGCTATCGGCGACGCCAACGGCGAAATAAGTGTCACGGATAAACCAGAACGAGTATTCTTTTTCCTCCCCTCTCTCTCTCTCTCTCTCCTTCTTTCTCACATCGTGGCAAGGAGAGGGAGCATCGCTCTTATCGAGAAATTAAATTAGCTTCCCACGGTGGAATTGAAAAATCCCTTAAACCGAGGCAGCCCGTCCAAGAAAAGTGAGAGCGAGCGTGGTGGCCGTTGAGAGAGGAAAAAGCGGGCCGAAGGCGGAGAGAGTCCTGAAAAGGGAAGCAGTCAGGAGGAGAAGAAGAAGGGAAGGAGAACGTCTTTCCGAGACTCGACGGAAGGGAGATATCCCTCTCGCGGGATGAAGGAAAGAAATACATACACGAAAGAGAGAACGACAGAGAGAGAGAAGAGAGTGGAGGGGTGGAAGATTTGCGAAGCGAGTAAAAAGTCAGGGCACCGCGAAAACTCGTTTAAAGATGAAAGGCCTGCTAACGACTTATTTTCGATAAGGAAAAGTTAAGGCACTTGGCCCCACCTTTCCCAACATCGCCCAGCCAAACGGAGCCCTCTGGCCTCGCTCGCAGGGTGCAAAACTTCAATGTTGCCAACCCTCACCGCGCGCCACTCCCACCCCAACCCCCCCCCGCTCGCGAGACCTTCCCATCGCCTTTTGCCTAAAAGCAAAAGCAGGGAAAAATGGAGCACGCTCCAAACACTGCTTTGTAGCTTGTCCCAACGCGCGACGTATAACATCCTCCAAGTTAATCGCATCAGATGC
The DNA here is from genome assembly GCA_910591665.1 of Ectemnius continuus. Lineage (NCBI taxonomy): Eukaryota > Metazoa > Arthropoda > Insecta > Hymenoptera > Crabronidae > Ectemnius > Ectemnius continuus. The sequence goes on from OU342866.1 coordinate 3,388,219, forward strand.
AGTGCAGTTTACGGGATAGCTGTGTTTAGGGCGACGATGCGCCGCGCCGCGGCGGCTTCTTCTTCTGACTCGGACGCTGTGACAACAATAACAGCAGCAGGAGGAGGAGGAAGGTCGAAGTGAGCGCTGGCAAAAAGCTGAACAGTTGCGCGCTACTCAATTCAATTGCCATGTCAAAACGATGTGAAATGGGATTGATGTAATTTGGTTAGCTGGCCCATCTCTCCCTCGCAACTCTTCTCCGTCCTTGTCGAGTTGTTGTCTGCGCTTGCTGTGCTCTGCCTTGCTTTCTCTCTTCCACCCGCGCACACTCCAGTTTCGAGGACCCCGCAGGGCGGCGACGTTTATACGCTGACAGTGTCGAGTGTAACGGGTGTTTCGTGGCGAGCGGGACGACTCCAGGCTGATTCTAATGACTTATGAAGTCAAGCCAAATGACCGGCCACCCTCTTATAGGCGCACCCAGAATCCCCCCCCACTCGCTCTCCTCGAGGAACCCTCCGGGACTTTCGATAACTTTCAAGTTCCACTAGCATGGCGAATCCTGTAATTTCACGCTGGCAAACCAGCGTTATTTAGTTTGTGCGTCTCTTTCGCCCTTTTGACTCCTCTTTCCGACACCCTTGCGTTTCGCTGCTCGCTTATCACACGCTTTATTGTTCGTGTCCTCCTCGCACGCAGACACGCACACTCCACCATTTGACCAACTTCTCCTACCGTTTACCGGGACGATTTGATTGTTGCTCTTTGAAGGGACATGCCGCCGCCGCCGCCGCCGCTCCCGTCATCTGCCATCACCCATTGTTTCCCGTTGATCAATTTTGCCCTCTCCTACGCGCCCCCGCCAGATTACTCTCACTGCATTTGTTAGTCGGGAATTAACTCGTACAACTGTCGCAAATCACCAACTATCAATCCACTGATATCTATTTGTTGCGTTTGTTGTATTTGTAATTGGAAGATTATTCCAATGGCAGCAATTTATTCATTCCTGCTGTTCGAATAGAATTTTTTTCGGCACTTTGTCAATCATTTGTCAGTCGAGAATTAATTTCTACAGCTATTACAAACCAATTATAAATCTACAAATATCTATTTGTTATATTAATAATTAAAAATATATTCTGATCCTATTAATTCTTAGCACAGATTATTCTGACTGCATTTATTAATCAAGAACGAACTCTTACAACCACCAACTATAAATCTCTCAATATCTACACGTCATATTTGTTGTATTAATAATTGGAAGCTTATTCCGTAGGGAGCGAGGTATTAATTCTTGCCACCGGGCTTTTGGGAGAGCGAGCAATTTTGGCTCGGGTAGAATTTTGTGCGCGACTTCGCCAATCGTTTCGACTGGTTTGAGAGAACGAATAAAGGGGTGGGTTGAACGAGTGAGAGCGAGAGCGAAAGAGAGATAGAGAGGGATGGGTGGTGGTCGAGTGTGGTTCAGTCGATCAGCATACACGTCACATGGAATTTGTGAGATTGCGAAATGGGTGTCCTCCTATTTTCCTACCGTTGGAAGGGAGAATATATCCGTGTACATGAATGTGTGTGTGTGTGTGTGTGTGTGTGTGGGAAAGAGTGGGGGAGTATATATTCGTGAAATCATCGCTCGTTGCCGCGGTAAACTTCATTAAACTTCTATTCCGGCGCGCAGGGTTCCAGGGCGGGACTGTTGCCTCAATAGCCGATAATGGCCAGCCCGATGGAAAAATGGCGATCGTTAATTAGCAAGCGCCCCGCCGCAGGCTTCTCCACCCGGGGAAAAAACTAGTGGCTGTGCTTGCGCTCCTCCTCGCCCACTTAAAGTTCACCCCGCTCGCTTAACAATCGTCCTTCCTCGCTCTCTCTCTCTTTCTCTCTGTTAATTGTTTCGGCACGATCGGATTAATCGCAACGAAGACTTCAGCGTGCGATTAATTAGAAGCGCGCTTGTTAAGTCGAAAAGACGAGGAACGAGAGAGATTAATAATCGAGCGATTCGAGAGTGTTTCAGTGGTACGTCGACGTGTTTGCATGGCGTGGCATTAGTCTCGCGGGATCAACTCCTGACGTGCTTGATTCGACTTAATTATACCTGACACGGGATTCGCAATCTTTCTCTCCTCCCGTCCACTCGCCGATTATTCCACCGACCGACACAGACACAAACACACACAGACGAACGAAAAGAATTCCAAGCGGTATTGTCAGATGCAAGTGCTCCATTTCATTTGAGGAAGATTGGACGATCGGAAGGAGATTGGATGCACGTCCCCGGCATGCCTCGGCGTCGTAAGTGCCCGAGTACGTGCCATTAGATAACAATAAGAGGATAATGCGAAAGAAGGACGCTACGCTACGAAATTCAACTGGAAAGAGAAAGAGAGAGAGAAAGAGGAAAGACAGAGGAGGGGCGGCATTGGTGGTGGTGGTGGTGGTGGTGGTGGCGGCAGCACTTTGATCGGTAACCTCGTTGACGGTGACGCTGGACGTACAGAATGTAGGAAACACCGATAACACCGGTGACGGAAATATCGACTTTTGAGAGCTGCCACGAACATCCCCTCCTGCCGGCGGAACCCGCGCCGCGACCGCCCCGCTCTTCCCGGGGCACATCAGCCCCTGGCAAATCACCCCATCCTACTCTCTCTCACTCTCTTCTCTCTCTCTTTCTCTGCCTCTGCCAACCAGAGAGAGAAAGAGAGAAAGGGAGAGAGAGGGGGCGAACGAAAGAGGAAAAGAGGCTGAAGAGGGGCTTGTTGCGGAGAGAGGATCGACGGGTCGGGTGAGGTTGCGGGTCCCCTGGTATCGGAGAGCAGAGGGACGCCGAGAGGACGGCACGCGGCGCGGAGTGGAGCGCGGAGCGGGGGCCGCAAGAGGAGAAAGAGGGTGGTAGGGCCAACCGCTCTGGTGGCGGTTGAAAGAACCAATTTTGTCCTAATAGAAAAATCCCCAGCGCCGAACCCAATTTATAAACCCGCAAACATGGCTGGCGCAGGCCGCCCGCGCGCGCTCAACTTCCTCGCGAGAGCAGCAATCCTCTCTCTCTTTTTCGATGCTTGTCGCCACCACCACCCACCCACCCACCCTGCGAACCGCCACCCCCGTTTGTCATCCCTTGACTTGGCTGCTCTCGCTGGCCCAACACACCGAATTCCGGCGCACAACGCCCTCGAACATCCGATTTATAAAGCAGAGACGAAAGTTTTTGGTGGATGTGTGTCTGTGAGTGCGGTGTGAACTCTGAGGAAGAAGCATGTTGTACCTTAGCCAGGGTTGGCAAGAAGGTGGAGGAGGAGAGGGAGAAGAAGTACGATTGGAAAATTGACGAGTGCCCCGCGCACCCGCTCGAATCACATCCTTTGTTGAGTGGCCAGCTTTTCTCCGGATAAATCAACCACAGACACAGTCGTATACATGTGTAAAATTCAGAGGAAAGAAACAAGAAATCGACTAATTTAAACATAGTTGATTTCCTGAATGAAAGATGTCGAAGGTGGAATAATAATTAGTTGTAATGATTTTTTATAGGATCGTACTTTCATTTGCATTCAATTTACGACTCACTTTCCTTTTGCCCGCATTACGAGATTAGCATCGCGAAACAGGATTTCCTTGGTTCCTTGTTCTCCGATGGGGTTGCAATAACGGCGAGTAATCCTGGCGGCGATTATTTTAAGCGTGGATTAGAGCCGATGTAACTGGCAGTAGCAGAGGAGAGAGGAGTCTGCTCTCGGTAAAGGGAACACATGGCTCGAAAGGGTACTCGAACATCGGCTACAAAGGTATCCAACAGAGATAAATACGTCGCAACTTGAAGAGCGCACGCCTCGCGCATTTCTCGGCTCGCCCATCTTGCACATATGCACTCAGCGGGAAACACTCGCTACATCTGCACCGTGCTGATCTTGCCTGATAAAGCTTTGATCTAATCGATCTCCAATTTTCCAGCCCCCCTTCGCCAGCCTCCCCAACTGAACTCTTTAAATCTCTACCAACTTCCAAATAATTCACCTTACTTTAAATACTAATATATTTAAAAATCGAGAGAAGAATTTCTATAAATATTATACGAGTTCATAAAATCTGAAATATTATAATTCCACAATGAATGCGCGAATAAAAATGCTATAAATATTGATTGGAGTGTGATATATTGGAGGGAAATGAAGGATAATAGTATAAAGCGAGTGCTCTAAAATCTGAGTGGTCGGAGGGGATGGGAAATGGTGGCGGCGTGATCCTTCGACAAGCGGTCGCTCCTCGGATACGCTTTTAATCGCTGGTACGACTGTCCGAGGCTCGACGGGGACTCGTCCCCGTCGTTTATTTAACAGCGCCCTGGGCATTGGTAAACACGGGTTAGCGAATTGGCCCCAGGCCGAGACCGAATGATAGTTAACGTGCCGCTAAACGCCATTGGAGAGGAGGCAGCAGTGTTCCAACCCTCGCCAGTCATACACCCCCGGCTTCGTATATTGCGTGCACGAGGGGACTGAAATTTAATTTTGTGCTTTTTGTACACGCCAAATCGCTGTCTCTCCCACTCCGAACCTCGCTTTTTCTCCTTCTCACTCTCTTTCACTCTCTTTCCTGCCTTCGTTTCTGCTCTCTGTTGGTCTCGCTCGCACTCGATTTTTCCCTTCGAAGCGATAAAACGGGGGCGACAACGCAAGCGTCGAAGAGATTTCAGCTTTTTCGCGCTCGCAACCCCGCCGACGCCCGCCACCCCGCCACCGCCCTCGCCATTCCGAAGAATCGACGCAACGATTGCGTATATCCGAGCCTCGTTGTTCCTCCCTCGAGCTTTCACATTTTTCTACCCCCCCGCGCCCGCCACCTACTTTTACTAGGTTACATTGTAATGCATTGCAATTGCAAGGCAATGCCAGTCTTCTAGAATTTATTGTACGTTCTCGAAGTATGTCTTCAGAAATTTATCTTTGAACAGATCCAGTAATTATTAAGTTATATTGTAAGGCAATGATAATCTTCTAGAATTTATTAGACACTTTCTAAGTATACTTTCAAAAATTTATCTTTGAATAATAACTCCAATAATTTATTGTACCTTTCCAAACTAAACTTCCAAATACTAACTCCATTAAAACTTCAAAGGGATTTCGACCAATGGACATTCCTGTATTACTGATCGCTATGATAAATCAAGGATAGCCGAGGAGTCTCATCGAGTAACTAAACCGAGTTCTGCCAATGATAGGGACAATCATAGTTCCCCGGTGTGCTCGGGCGCCGTTAATTAGGTTGGCGCAGTAACTCCTCGGCAAACATGGCTATCCTAAATTGACGACGGGCAATCGGCGTTCTCCTCTCTGCTGCATCAAGCGAGGACAACCGAGAGACAAAGAGGGAGAGAACGAGGGGGCGAGGGAGTGACAATGCTACTACTCGAAGAAGCGTCGCAGCTCGCGTCCAACGCAGAGATGGTTTGTACTTGATGAAATCATGCCGCGAGAATTAAACCGGGATACCTCTGGCGCGTGTGTGTCCTATGTCCGCTTGGTCGTCGGGGCGCTGCAAGCTCCAAGCTGCCGGCGGCGTCGACGGCGTCGACGGCGGAGGAGAGAGCTTGGAGGTTGCAGCGCCCCGACGAGCTTCAATTGGCGGGAGCAAGACAACGGTAGGAGTTGACTGCAGTGTATACAGAGTTAATTAACCCGTAGTACCGTGGACGGAGAAGCTTCGCAAGCTTGGAGCTTCGAACAAGAGAAAGAGAAAGAGGAGGGAAGAGGAGAGAAGAGCGGAGGAAGGAAGAGGAACCCGCAGGGAAACGAGATGTAGTTCTGCGTTAGCGAGTAATCAGAGCGAGATACCTCGATGCCGCTCGAGTAATGGAAGCACGCGAGAGCCACGTGCGACGAGGAAGATCACAGTCGCCAAAGAGAGAAAGAGAGAGAGAGAGGGAGAGGGAGACGAAACCAACCTTGAAAGCTACGCGCACTCTTCCAACGAGGAGACGACGATTTTGTCCTGTGGCCCGCAGAGGTAATTTACTCACTGGTACTCCCAGACTCAGCGGTTCTCAAACCCTCCTTCCTTCTTCAGAGCTCGAATTACTTTAACCGGTGATTACGTAATTTGTTGCCAGAGGAAAAAGTCCGATGGAGCCAAGCCCCCAGAGAGAGAGTGCCACTTCGGGGTGAAAGTGGCACTTTGGACGCTTCGCGGCAATCGATAACTCTACTTGCATTGAAACCGTTTGGGATAATAAAGATTTTAGTTCGCAAAAGGAATTTGTTGGAGTTTTGTTTATTAATGCGTAAGAATTCTATTTTGATTGGATTATTATTTCCTTTGACCTTTGATTTCGACTTCTTTGGACGTTGACATTAAATCTAACTTAACCTATCCAAGATTTTGTGTGGAAAAAAATTGTGGACGCTTTGAAAACCACCGAGTCTTCTCAGTAATGTAGTGATTATCACTCGAGAGAGTTCCACTTTTCTTTATACCAGTTTCCGTACATAGTACACAACGGATTAAGCGCTCTAGAAATCCGAAGATCCGAGTGTAGAGGGTTCCTCTCTCATTGGGAGACGACCCGCTGAGTGTTTCCCGAGACCTGTCGTGAAATCCAGGAGAATGCGATTGAGAGGAGCCGCCACCCGCTGCTACTGTGGGCCAAACAAGCTTTTCTTCTGGCAGTGTCGCTCGGAGAAAGAGAACGATCGTTGTTGCTAGTTGCTAAAGGCGAGGAAAGAGAGAGTCCGCAAAAGGCTTTCATTGGCTGGGAGGGCTTCGCACCTCGCGCGCTCAACTACTTACCAGCCGAAAAGTAGCTTGATCCAGAGAACGGCTAGAAGAAGAGGAGGACGAGGGGGAGAGGAAAATTGGAGCGGATTTCGACGGTAAAACGGTCTCAATGCGTCCGGCCGAACGAAATTAGACTTATCTCGGTGATCGGCGAGGTAGGCGCAGCTGCGTCTTCTTCGAGGATGATCGCCGATCGTCAATGGAGCCGATTCCCTTCTCCTTTTTGATTCTCATCGGAGAATCGGTCAGATTTGCAAACAGTTCCTCGGCCATTCTTTGGACGCGCGTTGCTCCTTTCGACGGTCCTGGACACACGCGCCATTGTCCCACCCGACCAGCATCCGATCCGATCCGATCGCGTGCATCTTAACATTCGATGGATCCTTCACAATGACCGCGCACCACCGTCGGACCTTTCACAGGGAAATTTCCACACAGTGCACGCGCGCCTTTGGCCAATTTCGGGGATACCGTTTCATTCCTTATTGAATCTTGCAACGGGACGTCTTCTTTTCTATTAAATTCTCGGGCTTTCTTCCGTCGATAATGTGAAATTTAAAACTTACTAACCTCAGACTACAATAAACCAATAATAATAAATTATACTCATCGTTTACCAATTCGATTTTATAATAACTAAAATTTGAAATTAGTATTATTGAATCTAGCAAAAGGGGTGAAAGTCTAAATGGCTTTTGTTAGTTAGATCTCATTTATCGGTGGATATTGGCAGCTGCTCCAAATACGTCAAGCAGGTTAAAAAGTTTAAGCGAAGCTGCTACCTGGAGTTTCTCGAAGGAGCGTCGCAATCTGCCGGCATGATCAGGCATCACTGGAGGCATCGGGGTCCCGAGTGATCCTGGGTAGCGATCGGCGGCGCCCGGGAAATTAGCTAAAACTGGAGCTAAGTGGTGGGCCGAGGCAGGGCAAAAAGAAAGAGGGCCCGAGCGAACGGTACGAAATAAACTCTTGGCTATCTAACTCGGGCAACGGCGCGGCGGGACGATCCTTCTTCCTGAGAGGCGAAGATATTTATCGCGGTAAGTGGGATCCGGTTAAATGCAACTTCTGATCTGATTTCTAGTCGACGACTTAAAAGCCCTTCTTTTCCCTTCGACTATCGTTCCTGGCGCCCCCCCTTTCGCTTCTCGCTGCTAAAGCGTCGAGAAGCGCACGAGCCAGATTCCACGCTGAGATTGCAATGTGGAAAATGCCCGAGTAGCCATTGTTAACGCGCTCGCCCGCGTGTGTATGTGTAAGTGCAATCTGGAACACGTTGCACACGTGGGAAAATGGTGGTGGAAAGCGAGCTTTCCTTCGAAATACTCGGTTTGCCAGGGGGTTATTGCTGCGCCGCATTCCGAATCAGATCGACGGAGCTCTGTATTTTGTACACAGCTACTGTGACAACCCTTTCAAATTAAAAAACGCGAGCGCCACCCAACAGTGATTAGTCCACTCTGACGCACACACACTCGCTCGGACCCACTCGAATTCGGAGAGTGAAAAAAACGCCGCTGGTTAATTTGGCAAGGCCGTTTTGTGGTACTTCCTATTAGATTTCTTGTCTGGCCTCGAATGAAAGCCTCCACGGCATTATTAACAGATACTCCGCTGGACCAATCGCAGAATTGTATTTGTAATAATTATAAAATTTAATGTAACTACTCTTGAATATTTTTAGAATTATTTTCAGACTTCACAATCTTTGTAGCGTTTATTTTGAATGTGACCTAAGTGCATTTAATATTAAAATTGAGATGTTAAAGGATCTGCGTTTTACTATAATTAAAAATTAACGGTTCATTCGCGTTAAAAATGATTGTCAGCGTTATTCGACAAAATAAATATGTCTGTGAATGTATGTGTCAGTCAAATGTGAGTGTCATGGCGTTCAAACATTCTCCATGCAATACAATAATAGTGTCTGTAACAAGAGAACCAGCACTTTGCCAGATATCATAGAGTTTATTACAAGCGAGATTGTTTGGTGCGCGGTGCTTGTTGACAATCGCGGATAGTCACACATTGTCAGCTAGGAAATTCGACACCACGTGTTTCGACACATGTGTATCAAGGTTTGCGAGGATGTTGGAAAAAAGCAGTGGTCATAATGGCTGGGTCCTCGAGGAGAAGGAAGGTCCTTCAATCGTAGAAAGGAGAGATGAGAGAGGAGAGGAGAGGAGTGAGGGCAACGTGTAATTTGCCTCGATTTAGTTGGATCGATTTTGAGCGCGCGGAACAGGGCTACTGTACCTCTTCGCCGCACAGGCGGATATCTTTTGTCGAGTGCGGCGGTTTTGTGGGCGTGCACTTCCCCTCAGGGCGAAAACGCCAAATGGTAACACACGTCGATCGAGTCGATCCGCCCGGGCAACGGGAAACTCCGATTTGTTTTGTCGGCCCCGCGCCTCGCACTCCAGCGAAAAGAAACAATTTCTACCGGACCCGTGATTTCAGGGCTGCGCGCACCAAAATTCCTTCCTAGGAAGCTGATTCGATCCACTCCCAGGAAATAGATAGAAATCTAACGCTTCCTTCACTCTCCCGCTTTAGATACATCTTTCCGCGGTTAAACCAGCGTCTATCGACATTAACGATCCACGATCAATCACAATTCCTTAGCCGCTTCCGGAGCGACTAACAATCAACGAAACCACATCATGCCAACACTAAAATCCCAGAAAAAGATCAGAACTTACTCTCAAAAAATTCCCATGTGGAAAACAAACAATCCTCCAACAATAAACTATCAAATTCATCTGGAGGAATATTTAATTCCACATCAGGGAATATTAATTCCATCCCTACAATTTAATTCAACAAAAAAATCACTGCAATAATAATTTGCATTATAAATCAGCCCCAAAATACAACTATTCAAAAACCAAGCATCTCCCAATAAATCCCTCATCTTTCTCACCTTACAATTTTTCACAAGGCCATCGCACGCATAATATGTATACAGGGTTAACATTGAGGCGGGAGGGGGGGGGGGGGGGGTGGTGGTAGTTGTACGTTGGGCGTCGCAGAGGTTTGAGGTCGGTGGAGGTTCCAGAAGCTGGAGGGGCGGCGGTGGCAGAAGAGGGAAGGGTAGGGGGATGCTTGGCGCAAGCGGTAAGCTTCGCCTCATTTCTGGCAATTACAGGGGATGCCAGAATCCGCCGCAAGAATCAAGCCGCGCCGCCGTCGGTGTCGCGTGCATGTGTGTGACACGCTTCTCTCTCCTCTCATCCGTGTGCGCCGAAAGCCACCCCTCTCTCTGATACGCGCGCACCCCCCGCGGAACGTTCTCTCGTATACATACGAGAGACACATACACACACACACACAGAGAGAGAGACAAGGGTGGAGGGATGTTGGTAGGGGTTGGTAGGGACGCACGCTGTCACGGGAGCCGCGTCCGAAAGCATATCCACCCCACCGAATTAACCCCACCGCGGCCCTCCTCCCTCGGACGCGAGGGGGTTGCAACTACCCCCCCGGCGGGGGTTGAGCACCCCTGGACTCGCCATGTTCGAGGCTCGGCACGTCGATTGGCTGGAGGGAAAGTGAAGGGAACAGCTGATTCGTTCCAACAAGCCACGCCTCGAACTACTTACTCTTGGACCAACCTCTTTCCGATGCCACCAACCTTCCACGATCGCATTCTCTCTCACTCTCTCTCTCTCTCTCTCTCTTGGACTGTGCTTCTTCTCTCTTGCGAGAGTAAGGGAGAGAGAGAGAGAGAGGAAGGCGCGCTTGTGTGCAGCTGCGACAAAGGCCACCCCGATAGACCGGCTCTCCTGCGACGACTAGTCCTCGCTGGCACCACGCACGCTCAAGAACAGAGCCGACCTTACACCACCGTCGCCGCCGCCGCCGCCGCCACCGCCGCCGCCGCCGCCACTACTCAGAGAACACACGCGAGCAGGAGGACCACTAAGAAAACAGCGAGCAACCTCCACCGGACGACCAGTGCTTCGCCAGGACTCGAACTTGCGAGATATAGAATTGTACACGTTCGCATTGACTTCTTTTTTTGCGCGCGATTTATTATCGTATTTTCATGAGGTGTTCGAAAGATCGCATGAGGTTTGGAAGCTCGTATTTGGAGTGACGGAGATTGTGATTGGTAGAGCGCAGCAATCACTCACTGGAAGTGTCGTCGATCCTTTTCTTTTCATTGGAGATTGGTTTCGTAATAGAGGAACTTGTGCGGTGAAGGAAACATGCTGGTACACTCGGTGCAAAGTGAATACTCGCTGAAGGAATGCGGCATTGGACGAGGCAATTGATCTTTGAGAATTGTTGAGGGACAATATCGGAGGAACAGTGATAAATCGTATGAATTAAAATCGTGGAAGGAAAGAGAGAGAGACAAAAGTGAGAAGTAAAGGGAAAGACGATGAATTAAGTGCGATGCTATCGCTAATTAGACACACGTGTACCGTCGCATCCTCTCGCGCGATGACACTCGGTTTCTAGTGGCATTTACCGCAAGAAAAACAGACTCTATTGACGTCGCCATCAACAGTGGAAGAAGAGAGAAATAGAGAAAGACCGCGAGAGAGAGAAACAGAAAGAGAAAGAGAGAGAGAGCGCGCGTCCGAGGGTGGAAAACGTGGATCTGCAACGATGGATTCGCAGCAGCTCGTGGACACAGCAGCCCAAAACACACAGGACATCGTCCTGCCGAAACCGGCGAGCAGCACACCCAGACACAGCATCGACGCTATTCTAGGATTGGCCAGTAATAAAAGGAGTCACCAGGAGATGGAAGACTCGAGCCGAGACACTCAAGAGAACACCGGTAATATTACACAAACTAATTAGACGAAATCTTGTCGTATTACTCTACTGTATTATCACGAATCCTTTTTAATTGGGAGGAAAAGAAAGAAAGAAAGAAAGAAAGAAGGATTGATTGGCGTTGGGAAATTAGCTTGTCTCTCGAGTGGCGAACGCCAGCCGACGGTGGAAGCGGCGGCGGCGGCGACGGCGGTTGTTTTGTGTGCGCCGGCTCTGCGGAACCTTTTCCACTTCCACCCTAGGAAGACGATCGCTCCCGAATCCCAAAACGGCTCGAGTTACCCTCAGAGACTTATTAACAAAGCAGCTTCGATCAATCATTTCATCCAATTACCAGGCTTAACAGTGAAACAGGGAATAGCGCGCGCACGCAACCAGCAACAACGTATACACCCGTTGCTCCCAGGGCGCAGCGCCGGTTTATTCGTCATTATCCTGGCCGGTCTAATCGGGCCTTTGATTTAATTGTGCACACATAGGAGAGAGAGCGCGCTCTCGCTCACCCACGCCCGCCCGCCTATCATGCTGAATGTTAATTTGCAATTGGCTGGGCCGACGCCGCCCTCCTAATTTCTAATATTTACCGCCGCCGGCAGCAGCCTCTTTCCCGCTCGCACTCCCTCAAATCGAATTAAAGGCTAATTGCACACTTTGACTCTGTTTCGCCATCGCGTTATCTCTTCCACGCTCGACACTCCTTTAAATTCATACTCCAACGACTTTTTAATTAACATTCAAAGGATTATATTTCATTCCAAACTAAAATAGTGGAGGATATTTATTATATTTCAATTATAATCGCAATCTTTTTCAATGAAACACAGATTTATCGTATGAAATTTGAAGGAAACGGAACGAAGATTAAACAGTTGTAAGTTACCGATGCTTAATCGATTGGCTCGGTATTGCTGACCTCAAAAAGAAGAAATCAATGGCGCGCTAATCGCTCAGATAGACATCGTCGTTCCGGTAAATCTCTCGGTTGCGAGTGAATTTTAATATCGTGTGGAATTCCGCGATGTGTTGGTGTGTCATTCTTGGCGAAAGCGAGAGAGAGAGAGAGAGAGAGAGGAGGACGTGTGCACGCGCGCTTGGCGGATGCTTGGCCGCCGGTAATGTTAGCGTATAATTGGAAAATCGTTAGTATCGCGCGATCTCCTCGGCTCGTGGCACGGCAGCACGCCAGTTTGTGCCGGGCGGCGAGCACACACAAACCCTCGCTAACTCCTAACACACGCGAGCGCGCCTGCTTTCGTACACACACCGACAGACACCGACACAGACACACCTTCTCACCTGCCAGCGCTGCTAATTTGTCCTGGGGATCCGACGTGAAACCGAGCACTGCCGGGAATTGTCTAATAACGCTCTGCATTAAATCGCCGGCGAAGCGCACCACAGCACTCTTTGCCTTGCATCGCGCACGTCGTCGTCGTCGTCGTCATCGTTGTCCCACCAGACTGACGGAGATTGATACGCCGGCTATGATTAATTGACGATATCTGTCCCCAGCGGCGGAAAAAAAGCTTCGAGTAGCGGAACAGTTGCCACCGATGAAGCGTTTTGCTTACAATCCTCCGAGAATTCGGTATTATTTCCATTTCCCACCGGGCTATTTTCGTCCCCATCCACGAAACTAAAATAAACTTTCATATTATTTATGATATTAGTGCAAAACGTATGATTTGTTGATTGCGCGTCGGAGCGAAAGAGCGCTCGCCCACCGAATTCTGTATTTCTGTAATGGGAGATCGAAATAATCGTGCGATATTATTAAAGATAACACTTGGAAAGTATCAAGTTCAGATAAACTTAGATACGATTAATGGCTGTATTATAATTATCCGTGGTGGTGGGCCAAGAATAAATGATCGACATCTCGCGACTGAGTTCTTAAAGCTACATAAATTCTCTCCGATGGTATTCGTGATTATTGCAAAAATAATTCGGCGATGATATCTCTCTCTCTCTCTCTCTCTCAGTTAATTTGGAGCTTGCCAGGCATGTGGCAAGGTGTTATTTATACAGTGATTCGTCGAGTCTATGAGACAGTGGTTAACTGACTTAGGACAGCATAGACAGCCGGAGTGACTAAGCGGTCGTCCAATAATTCCAATTTCGAGAGTGGTCCCATCGTTGTCCGCGAAACTAGCCGGGCCGCGCGTTGTCGTTTATAATGTCACGTTCTCCGAGCGCGTGAGCGCCCGCGCCTGTCTGTGTTCACTCGTCCGTGTACGCTCGGCCTGACACTAGCCTGTACAATGTCGCGCATACACAGAGAGAGACGCGGACCAGCGCGCCCGGGCACCCTCGCGTTATCGACGCAACACTTTCGTCGGAAGGGTGGTCGTCGCAATCGACAAAACAATTTCGTACGGGCGCTGCCTTTATCGACGTCGACCCTCGCCAAAAAGATAGCTCCTCTATCGCGCCTACCATACACACGAATTAAGAACGCTGATCCTGTCATTCTGACATCGAATTCACAGGACTTTCCACAATTATTTCAGTAGGAAAACAATTGTTTTGTCACATCATTTTATAAATTATTTGCATTTCATACTTTGCTCAAATTCTATTGAATTGCAGAGGCGAAATTTTTGAAACTTAGCTTGATTATTAGCAAATCTCTCATTTATCACATACAAAATTTTGTATTCATCTATTGTATTAGATATTTCCAAGTCATAAATAATTTGGACATTGATTATTCGAAAACTATACTAATAAATAACTTGCAATTTTAAAGAGAGCTGTATTAATTATTGATTAGAATTCTGTATAAATTTCAATCGACTGTGATTATTTTCATTTCCTGCAGCAAGTTGCAATTGGAATCTAGTTGGAATTGGAGTAAGGAGAGGGGCCGGCGTAGTGTGACATAAATTAGCCCGAGTGACATAAATTAGCGACGGCGCTTACCCCGATTTACTTTCGACGATTATTGCCCACCGGCAGCCTCGACATCGATCTGTGCCATGCGGATATTACCAGCGGATGTCTTTGCTGCTGTTTGCAGCCCCCCGAATCATCCCCCAGACTGATATTAAGCCTCTGTAATCTTGCCGCGAGTCAACCTTCCAATCGTATTCCCAGGATCGTAATCGGATATTTGTCTAAAAGCCGATTAATGATAAATTTGAAAAGGTTCTGATTTCTAATTCATTCTTTCTATTAAATATATTCGATTTGCTAGACTTTGAATATCCAACGAATTTTTATTTTTGCTTTCAACTATTCAAATATATTTCTAGTTTGATTTGATTAATTTTAAAGGCTTCGAAATTGATATTACAGGACTGGGATTGATAAATTTTGAAAGGTTCTGATTTGTAATTAGTTCTTTCTATTAAATGTATTTGATCTGGCAGACTTTGATTATCAAAGGAATTTTTATTTTTGCTTTCAACTATTAAAATATATTTCTAGTTTGATTTGATTCATTTTAAAGCTTTCGAAATTGATCTTACAAGACTGGGACAAGTGTAAACTTGTTTCCTGTTGTCCAAGCAATTAATGTAAGCCGCCGGTGTTGTAAGAATCGCGGTTAATAATGCTGCTCGATAATCCGCCGCCCACTTTCCGCCATACTTTCGAGCGGGTAATACTAGACGCCTTATTAATTTCATAGTTGGCGAGAAAGCCGAGAGGCGAGCTACTATTAAAAGTGCGCCGCGCCGCGCCGCGCCGGGTTGAAGTTGGCGTCGCTCGAACTTCGCCTCGGATCGGAAGTGAGAGCCGGCGGTGCGGCGCGTGCAGGTGTGCTTCGTAGGAAATAATTAATGAAGTTCGGCCGATGTTCCACATTCACGGCGAGCGGAAATTCGAAGCAGTTTCCCTCGATCTTTGACTTCCTTCCTCCAAATCAATTTCATGAAAAGAAGATCAGATTTAATTCCCCAAAACACGAATCATTTATTAACACCAATAAAATACTGCAATTCCTCCGAATAAAATTAATAACAATATAGAATTTAAATCGAAAAAACTAATCATTTATTAATACCACTAAAACAATTAAAATCTCATTCAAACTGATATCCCGCAACAACTTTTTCACTTACATCCTCCGCCCTCGCTACGAACAATCGCCGGCGAGAAAGATTTTCCATTAGGAAGCGTGGATAATTACCACTTAATTGCAACCGCTGGCCATTAGAATCCGTGAGGGGGGAAACCCTTGGAACATAATACACACGTGCGAGCAAAAAGGGGGGGCGGTTGGGTGGTGGTGGTGGGAAAAAAAGATAGTGGCTGCGCGGTCGGATGAAAAAATAAAAGAGGACGAAACAAGGTTTCGGAGCAAGAGAAAGAGAGAACGGAGGCTGCTTAGCCGACTGCCCAATCTTGTCCCGCTAATCGAATTATCATTAATTATGATAGCGTACGCTCGCGCGCGCGCGCGCGCGCACGCCGCCGGCGAAGAAAAGATAAAAGGCGAGAGGTCGGCCTCCGCTAATAAGTACATGATGGTAGAGAAGAGAAGAATGAGGAGGCCAGCGGGGAGAGAGAGAGAAGAAGAGATCGGTGGTTCGGTAGTGCAGGAAAGAGAGAGAAAGGGAGAGCAAAAAAGAAGAAGAGATAGATGGAAGCGGCTTTAAGTCAGTCGCCTCTTAAAAGCTGAATTGACGTGCCTACTAATGGATCGCGTCTGCCCCATCTACTTTCTTCTTCAGCCTCTTTTTCCTTATGCGCGCCTCCTTCCGCCCCTACCGCATCATCCTGCCTCTTCACCCCTCACTACTAATATTCTGCCGTTTCATGACTCCCGAAATCGCGGATGACAGTCATCTCCCCCCAATAAAGTTAAAACATCTCTTTGTCGATTTTTCATTTTTTGTTCATTGTTCCTAGATGTAATTTTCTTCTGAATTATTATAAAGCGATCATTTATAGTTTAATTGATTTGTATGAATTTTTTGTATGTTGCTGTTGGATGAAAGAAACGAATTTCTAGGGCGATTTGTCGAGAGTTTCCGAAATCAGTTGGCCGCTTAAGTCGTTAAACGCCGGTAGAACGATAATCGTGTACTGCTCGGTGATACCGTGGACGTATGTCTCATTATTCTTTTATAATTCGATCGCTCGGCGGATAAAAGGTACGCGCGCAATAAGAGAAAGCGAGGAGCGAACGTGCGCGCGCGCGCGCGCGCGGACTCTCGCTTTAATGCGAGAGTATTCTCTTCTCGGATAGAACGGCCCCGCGTGTAATCGACATTTGACTTGCTGCCGTCCGTTTCAATTTCTTCCGGACTCGCTCTCGTCCCGCTTAATGAGAGTACGAGCGAGTGATTCTTTCTCTCTATCTCTCTTTCTTTCTCTCTCTCTCTCTCTCTCGCGCTGAAGCTGGACACGGCATTTAATCCGTGCGGTGGTACTGTCGTTCGTACTCGCAATTAGATGTGTTATTAATTACATACTTGCCGAGGATAAATCCTCACTGTCGCGCATCGCTCACCACCCGAGCGAATCTGCCTCGACTAATTCGACCTATCCGCAGCTTATAATTCCTGGATTATACCTTTTGCATTAAACGCTTAAAAGCTTCTCGGCGAGAAGCGCTTTTTTTCCCCCGTCCCGATAATTATACATCTGTGTTGGAGCATTTAATGCGAGAGGAGCGTTGGAATGGTGAGAATTTGAAGTAGCGAGAGGTGTAACGTGGTTTGAGGCGAGTAAGATTTTCGAAGGCTGGAATTTTCCTTCCTCGCAATTCGGCCAATTAAGCCCTGCCGATTTCCGGAGCAACCAGCCTCCACCTCCCAACTGTTTCTACTGCGCTCGGAGAGAGTATGTCGCTAATTAATTTAACGCAACGCGCCAGTCAGCCAGCCGCTGACAGTGCGCGAAGTAATTAAAAGGCATTATCGCGCGGACGGCCTCTCTACTAAACACACTGGTGGTGCATGCGCTCTCGAAAGCCTCCTACCCTCCCTCAAGTTTCACTTGATTAAATCAACTGACTTGCATCTAACCTTCCTCCGACCTCCTAGCAAGGAATAATTGGCCTCCTGCGATTACCGAAAGACGTTCCTCATCATTTTCAGCAGTTATTTCTCAATCAAATATTACAAAGAAATTATATCTAATTCTGTATTACATTTCATTACATTTTATTTGAAAATAAATCCTAAAACGAATAGTTTCTTCATTAAATATTGCTACTAAAAATCATATTTAATTCTCTATTACATTTCCATGACATATTATTCAAAAATCGAAAGTAAAATGACCTTTTCTTATAAACAGGATTGAACAGTTCCTTCGACAGGCACGAAACGACAATGAACAATGAATGCAAGAGTGCTCATGGTAGAATAACGGTCGAGAGTTAAAAGTGTTCGGTAGAAGTCGACGAGGGAGAGAAAGATCGAGCAGGGAAAAAGAGACTGGTTTTGTTAAACGTAGAGTAATTCCGATCGCGTGACAGAACGAACGGCGAGCAACCAAGGGAAGAAGCCAACCGGGCAATTGCCTGTAATTCCATACCCACTTATTGCGATCACTAGTTTTTCGAGTGTGGCCACTATCGCCGATGAATAAGTCAGATAACATTGAATTAATAGTGGATTTTTCCCATCGATCATCGACCTCGATCCCTGACTGGAGTGATAGGAGTAGTCGAAGCGCGAATACTCGCGTGTCTACGATTTTATCGGTAATGTCAAATGACCACTGATATTTTCAGAGACAGGCTAACTGCGACATACTACTGTCATTAGAGAAATAATAATTAAACCATCAACTATTACCAAGAAATTTAACGAGTCTGCCTTTTAATCCTATTCACACAAATTTCCAATTATTATTGTCGTGACTATGTTACATTAAATCCTGCGAAATAATATTTAAACTACAAAATCTACAGTGAAAATTAATCCTGTCCATACCAAGAAATTTACCAGTCTACCTTTTAATACATTTACACAAATTTCCAATTACTATTGTGGCGACTCTGTTATATTAAATCCCGCGACATAATATTCAAACTACAACAGGTACAATAAAAATTAATTCTGTCCACATCAAGAAATTTAGCAATCTGCCCTTTAATCCAATTGACACAAAATTGCAATTAATATTCTAATGACTGTGTTATATTAAATCGCACAAAATAATACTTAAACAACAGTAAAAACGAATCGCGTTCATAAAGGACAGATTGAACTTAGCCGTCTCACGAGGAGCATAAACAGGAAAAGGTAGGCGAGGGTGGGGGAAATCGGAGGAGCGTTTGCCGAGAGGGGCACAGGGATTTAACCGAATTACCGTTGGATCAAAGCTCACGAGTGGTAATTGGTCGCACAGGTGTCGTGTCGATCAATCGAATACCGAGAGCGGTATGCACCGAGGAAGCAGGAGCTATTTTGCTCGGGGAACTGCGATACCGAAACGATTCAGCTGATCGATAGTCGAGAGAGAGAAAGCGAGAGAGAGAGAGAGGGAGAGGACAGGATGATAGAAGCAACACAGAGAAGAGAGAGGGTTGAAACACGTGAGGATGAAACCAATGAGAGACATCCAGTTGGAGGACACGTCGACAGACAGAACAGATAGATCGACGGGAAGGGTTGATGCAATCGGATTGAACCGAGACAGAGAGACTCGAGTAGCAAATGCTGGATCAGCCGGAGGAAGTCGAAACGATCAGCCGCGATCATCGGTATTGCTGTAATTTGCTCGGTGATTAGCAATCGGTACGTCATTACCGCGATTAATAGTGACGCTCGGATAATTTGCGATCCTATTCAAATCGAATCTTTAAACCTGCATCAATTTCTCTCTTTGAGATTACGATGACTCCAATATTTTTATTAATGTACGTAACGTAAATTGAATCCTGAATATTTTGATATTTGCCTGTTTTATATTTTGATTAATATTCGCGGTTATGAAGAAATGTAAATGTCAGTCTCGACACTTGGATATTTTTACACTTGTAATATTAATTCCATTTGTTCGCGTAATTCAGTGTCTCCACATATTCGTGTACTTTGGAGGCACGAACTGTTGGGGGTTCGTGCGAGCGCGTCCACCCGATCTCGCTGATTGCCGGCGGGCTCGCATGATGTGGAACAATTAAATTATTAGTACATTGTGTACAATGGTGCATTTTATTGTAGGCGCGCCTGGTATATCGTGACGGCCTCGTTCCCGCGGAGGGCATAAATTAAAATTGAAATTCAGTCAGCCAAAGATTAAATGCACTGCTAAAGCGCGCTGTAATGTGTGCCAGAAAAAAAATGCTCCAAAATAATTTATTTATATAAAAGTTTAGGTAAAAAGTACGGGCAGTCTTTTATAAAATTAGTCTTTCGCTCCAAGTGAATTTGACCGTTTTCCCTGGAAAGTCCACTGAATCCAAAGGGAGTTTGAAGTCCTTTGGAGAGCGGCTCGCCGGCGTCGGCGTTGGCGTCGGCGTCGGCGATCGAGCCGATGAAAATCTGTCGAGGGACCATTTATGAAAATATCTGCATGAGCCTGACAGAGGTCGGCCTCTCGGAAAGTATGCTAAAGAAGTCGAAGTAAAGGCAGAGAGGCGTCGGGAGCCGGCTCAAAAATCAATTTCTCCACGAGCTCACCCTCAGAGTGAAAGAGAGAGAGAAAGAACGCCGCTGCCGCCGCCGCCGCCGCCGCCGGGGCGTCGGCGTCGGCTCGTTTATAAAACGGCGCGACACGCTCTCTCGCTTTTACGTATACATGTATGCGCTGCTCGCGCCCGATCCGCTCCTAGATATCCCAATAAAGGCCGCACGCTAGCCGACAATTAAATTATTAACTAGTAACGATAACGCGAGCCTCGGCCGCCTTGATTACTATTATAATGAGAGCGGCGCACATAATACTCCCACCAAAAGAAAGCAAACAGTACTTGCGCCACCGCCGCAGCCGCCGCCCGCATTAGCATTGCACATTGTGCGAACTCGTGTAATTAAGGTCGGACAGATCCAACAGATTTTAGAACAATTTACGACGCGATTAAACTTGACTAAGATTCCCCGTTAATTGTTAATCAGTCCCTCGTGAATCACAGGCTGTATTATGCAATAAAATTCAGAGCAGCGACTGTGACATTCAATGATCCTCATTTGCAATTTCGGGAAATTAAGGTCGTGCAGATCCAAGAGATTGTAGAACAATTCACTATGTGATTAAACTTGGCTAAGATTCGTCGTTAATTATTAATCAGTTCCTCGTGAATCACACAGTAAAATTCTGACATTCAATAATTATCACTTGCAATTGCAAATGCTTTGATATCATTTCACTTGCACATTGCACTTTATACGAATTCAGGAAATAAATTTACGATGCGATGAAACCTGACTAAGATTCGCCGTCAATGGTTGATCAGTTCTTGGCGAATCGGATTCAATGATTGTCACTTGGAAGTGCTCTAGTATCATTTCGATTAACGGGCGTCGAGGCGACAGGGAGTACATTGACCCGTTTCGCGGAGGAAACTTTATCCCCGCGGCAAGAACTTGATGACAGCTTAAGAGCCTTTCGTCGAGCACTCTTAGCGGCCGCGCGCGGACGCACACCGATGCACATGCACACAAGGATTCCGCAAGTTGCTGGTTCGCTTCTCTAGAAGAGAGTGAGAGTGAGAGTGAGAGAGGGCGTCGCTAGAGCTGGGCCTTTGACAATCTAATAATTCGATACCGGTACGCGAATAATCAACGAACTTGATACTCCTCCGGGCAATCGCTGCCCGAGCGGATTTCGAGCTAGCCGAGTGAGAGAATGCTCGATCAAATCTTCTCCCTTCTAAACAGCCGCGCAGATTACAGTCTTCTCTTATTGGAAAATTAATCGTTCCAGAAAGTTAGTCATTTTGCTGGTAAAATACTTCGAATGTCTGTTCAATACGAATAATTGTTGACAAGAAATATTTTCTATTAAGAAATCTTCTCTCCTGTCTAAATGGTGACGGAAAATATATTCATCTGTTGTTAGAAAATGAATAATTTGTTAGTACCGTTACAATATTTCGAAAGCTTATTAAAACAGATATTTTATTATGACTGTTTCACTTGTATCTTCACTTTTAATTCTGATTTCCATTAGGAAGTCTTCTCTGTTATTTAAACAGCGACAGAGATTAAACTCTTCTTCATTAGTACCATTGAAATAATTCAAAGGTCTATCAAAACCGATATTTTGCATTTATATCTTTACTTTGAATACTAAAAATCGTCGGCAACAAACATTGTTCATTAGGAAGTCTTCTGTGTTATTGAAGCAGTGAGAGAGATTAAACTGTTCTCTCATTGGAAGGCGAGTATACTCTCGCTTTTATCGAGGGTGTCCCTTCGGCACTCGATGTTCCCGCACACCCTTGAAGGGACGCCTCTTTTTTCTCGCACTCGCCCTACTCTCCTCCTACGGGACCCTTCTTCTTCACCCCTTTTATCGCTCCTCGGCAGCTTTATTTTTCAACGCGCCCGTAACAGCGCGCTCGCTCCTTCTCCTCGCTCGAGCGAGCCCAGAAAGGTTTAAGTGTGTTGCGTCGACGGAGCTTACGACGCCGTTAATTGCCAACTACCGATGCGAAGATTAGCGCGCCCCGAGAGTTAATGCTGTTATCGCGGCTTAATTGGGTCGGCTTGTCTTAATTGTACGCGTGAGCGATCTCGAAAAGGAGAGCAACGTCGTCGTCGTCGTCGTCGTCGTCGGCTCTGAACCGCGGAATATGATGTAGAAAGGAACACTTCGTCCCTGACACTCGAACAATAAATCCTACCCCGTTATTTCACAGTTTTATGGACCACCTCGATCAGTCAAAGGATCAATTAAAACAGTAAGAATAAATAATAAATAAACTTCGAAGGTTCTGACAAATATTCTCCTAAAACATTAATTTTTAAAAGATACATCAACTCCAATTGATTAGACACTTTAAAGAAATACTTCATGGAACAATAAATGCTACTATTATTTCACATTTTTATTATCCACATCGATCATTAAAAGAATCAATCAAAAATAAGAATAAATAATAAATATCTTTGAAGCTTCCAACAAATATTTTCGTGGAGCACCAAATTTTAAAAGACACATCAGCTCCGACTGATGAGACAGTTTAAAGGAGTGACTGCTGGGGAGCCGTCGGAGCAAAAGAAAAGCAGGAGCGGGTGGAAATAGTGCGGGGCGGCGAAGATCGATCGGAGAGGAGAGGTGCGTCGGATTAAAGAGCGGCCGCGACAGGTGACAGTGGCTTTTACGGGGAGAGAAATTTCCGTCGAAAGTTGGTGGCGCGCGCGCGCGCGCGCAAAGTGGCCATTGCGTTTCGTTCCGGGAGAGATAAAAAGCGGAGGGCAGACAGTCAGTGGCGGGCGACGGCGACGGCGACGACGATGTTCCTGGTATATCGGCGGAGGAACGAAGCGGATGAGAGAAAGCCGAGGGAGAAGAGAGAGCGAGGAGAGCCTCGAAGGAAAGATGGAAGCAAAGGCAGGAGTGACGGTCCACGAGAAGACAAATTCTGTAATCCTCTTTGGTCGGCGAGCTAAGCCCTCTGTGTGACGGCATTCTCATCTTCTTTCTCTTATTTCCTCCTCTCGTTTCGCCGCTGTCCTTCCAAGCCACTCTCTCTCTCTTTCTTCTCTCAAGACTTGGCCCGCTGTCCTCCCACGCCGATCAGGGAAATTAGATTTCGAATCGACAGCCGTGCTTAAGAACCATCGAGAGAGAGAGAGAGAGAGGCTCGCTCTCGTCGAGAACCACCAAAAACTGAGGAACGTCCCTTCTGACCCGAGCCAAATCCGCGCGAGCATTCCTCCTCCCGGCGATTAATAGTTGGCTAGTTTTTTTTCAGGGGTTATTTTTGCCAGTGGTAAAACGAGAAGATATTACCACTGTACAACGCTATATCGGGTGTGATTGGCCGGGAATTGGCAGGACACGGCCTGGTTCTCTTTTCGTTGCGAGTCGCCGACGGTGTTGGGGAAAAAGTGTGAGCGCTCTCTCTCTCTCTCTTTCTCTTGCGGCAATGATATTGAGTTACCGGGTCGCCGGTAGCCGAGATCGAATTTATGCAACCATCTTGACACCTGATTGCCGCTTGATCGCCCGCTGCTTTTCTCGCTTTGTTTATTAAACGGCCGCTGGAGAACGCGCGCGTCCTCTCTCTCTCTCTCTTTCCCTCTCTACTGCTGGCTTTCTTCTTCGCTCGTGCTCCAATTAATCCGCCGTCAGTCGAGCTATTGTCGGCTAATTCTCGAGTTTGCCGAAATCAATCCGCTTAGCGCGCAGCAGCAGCAGCAGCAGCCTCCGCCGGCAGAGAATGCGCCGCTAACACTCTCGCTCGCTCGCTCGCTCGCGACGAACGTCTGTTAAATGAGGATATATTAAGAGCAAAAGCTCGAAGCCCGGCTAATTAAGCGCGCTGCGCTAATCACGCGGACGGCACCGATACGCAAATACCGTCGCTCAATTTTTCAGACACTCAGCCTTTCGTTTTGTTTTTTTTTTGTTTTGCTTTAACTAGCGCACGCGCCCAGAGCCTGATCGCGGATGATTTCGGTTCCGCGAGCACTCCGCCGTCGAATTTGGTCACTTTTATTTCGGGCCCGCTACTTATTTCCTGGCTGTTTTAGCAACCCGATGATCAACCTACCTGTAGAATTGTTTATTCTTAGCCCGGCGTGATTGGCAGCTGACACTTTGTTAGCAACGAAAATGTCGCCGTTATTATCTAACAGAGAGAATGATTTCGCGTACATGAATCCTCATGAATTCGGATGTTTAAATTTATGTAAACTTCATGCATATTAAATAGTATAGAAATTATTTCGTAATTATCTATACTATAATAAGAAAAGATAATCGAGTCTAATAGTCTGGAAGAAACCAATTCGAATGGCAGAGTGCGTCATTTCGATTGGTGAAAATATTAAGGACGTCTCAGGTTGTTGAACTACGTTAAAAATATGAAAGGTATAAAACAATTTTTACCAGTAAACCCTGTTAATAAATATAAAACAGTATAGAAGTGATTTAATAATTATTTCTGGCATAATTATAAAAGATAATTGAGTTTAATCGGGAGGAATCAACGGTAGCCAAGAATGTCTGGGAGAAACAGTAGCCTGAGAAGTGTTAGTTGGAATGGGAGAGTGCGTCATCTCGATTGGTGAAAAGGTTGGGGACGCGTCCCGGGTTGCGTCTTACTCAGGTGGAAGGGATGCGCGCGGTCTGAGATGTTATCGCGATGGTGTAAAGCGGTCCTAGCCCGTTCTAGCTACTTAAGAGATTGACACGGAAAGATAGTGGCTATAATGGACCGAGTGGCCGCCGGCCACTTCGTACCAGCCTCAATCAGCCAGCGACTCCAATCGGCCAACACTGATCGCTGATAACTTACAGAACGCCCCGAATCCCTTTCATTCAGCCTCCCAGCTAATTGATCGAGTTAAAGCGTCGATTAAACTCTAGCTACACTTAATATTATACACGCTTCCTTTGATTTATTCTATGCTCTCTCGGAATTATGAATAATAAATATTTAAGTTCTACTTTTATAACATCCAAATATAAATCGAGTGAAATTGTACATTTAATTTAAAAAAATGCAAGTCAAAAATCAGGATTGACGCTCTTTTTATTTTATCATATATTCATCCAAAATGATGAATAATAAATATTCAAGCTCTACCTTCACAGTACCCAAAATAAATCGATTAAAATTCCATATTCAACAAAAAAAAGTAATGGAAATCAAAAATCAGGTTTAATCAGAGCTTCCGCCGGGTGATTTCGATGAGATCGGCGAAAACTTGGGGGGTGGCGGTGGTGTGCGGTGTCGCGTTTAATCGGCAAGAGTTCGAGCCACTTGCAGAGCGATACGCCGCCAACTTGGAATAGGAAGCAAACGAGCGAAGGACGAACGGGAGGGGTGGCGGCGGCGGCGGCGGCGATGGTGGTGGCGGCGGCGGTGGTGGTGGTGGCCGAGAGGAAGAGGAAGGGTTGGAAGGGTGGTAGGCAAGTAGCGAGAGCGACGGCGCACCACCGCCGCAACCACCACCTGCAACCCCGCACCCACCTTGTAGAATTTAATCACGATGGTTACTCTGTCCGACCGAAACCAATTATTGCGCAGACGTACTCTCGCACACAGACACGCGCGCACATACACACATACACACGGATTGGCATTGCATAGAGGAACCCACACGAATATCCTGCGGCCGCGTGCATCTCCTTATTCCATGCAGCTTCCCGAACTCCCACACACCAACTCCAACTGAATGCTCTCTCGCACACACATACATACACACAGATAGACATACGTCTGATAGTCGATTTCCTGGGAAATAACCAGCCGAATTTTTCCGCGCGACCGCAGCCAGAGGGTGGGAGACTTATTTTTCGTTCGAGCTTTTGCCAATTTGTTCTGGACCCCCCAACTCCATGATGCAATCCACTCGGAATCAACTCGCCAGATGGTGTAACTTAAGCGACCGCCGACTGACGTCCCTGATATACTATTGAAGCCGGAAGAACTTTAAAGCGGGATATGCTTGTAATTGTAAAGTTGAGTGTCGATATCGAGATGGTACTTGAAAATAGTCTTATGTCCGTGGAATTAATAAATATTGTATCCAAAGAGAATTACAGTTACGATTTTTATATTCAAATAATTCGTAGTATAAACTAAACATTTGCTAACTTTTTAATATCTAAAAACAATCTTACATCCTCGAAATGAATAAATACATTCAAAGAGACTTAGATTTGCCACTTTTCTATTCCAACAACTCGCAATAGGAACTACGAGACAATCGATTACTAGTGTTGGAGAATAATTGTGGCAGTGGTCAGTAGTTGATAGGATGTGTCGATGGATATGGAGGAGAGAGGAGAAGGGCGTAGGAGGGAATAGAGGGATTGTGAGAGGGACACGTAGGAGGCTGGCTGCGTTACCACCGCCGGCAGTGTTGGCACTCTCCGGGAGGGCATTATTGATTGTTGTTGATAATTAGCCGGTACAGGCGCGTCAATCACGAGGCAAGGCGAGGTTATTAGGCTGTTGGTTAGCAGCGAGCCGATGTCAGAGAGCCGTGGCCCGGAGAATGGAGCGAGTGGCAGAGAGGGAGAGATCGCCATCACGACACTTCTCGCAAGCTTCATAGGTCCGGAGCAACCACTCTCTCTCCCTCTCTCCCTCTCTTCCTCTCTCGCACTGCGTCTGTGCGGGTGCGCCAGCCATTCAGCGCACCCGATTACCCCCCACAATTCGATCTAATGCGCTGCGCTCCGATGCGAGAGAAGCTTAATTATGCAGTTAACGAGAGCCTGAATATATAGCGTCCCGACGGGGCGTCGGGATGCCCAGCAGAGATAGCGAGCACACTGGCAGACTCCGCTCTTGCCTGCTACGGGAACCACTGCCCTGCCATTATGGTGAACGCGCCCTCTCCTTCCCCGCCACCGTCGCCGCCGCCACCAAACTCCCCTTTTGTCCTGGCCACTCTCTATGACTGATTGTCAGCC
Organism: Ectemnius continuus; assembly: GCA_910591665.1. Classification (NCBI taxonomy): domain Eukaryota; kingdom Metazoa; phylum Arthropoda; class Insecta; order Hymenoptera; family Crabronidae; genus Ectemnius; species Ectemnius continuus. The sequence goes on from OU342866.1 coordinate 3,415,273, forward strand.
GATGCAAAGCGCACCTCTCTCCTCTCTCTTTCTCGACCTGATGGTTCTTCCCGCGGAGGAGATTGCCATTATGGCTTGAATGCCTCTTTCGAACCCTTTGCTTACTCGCCAAGCGCTCCGCTAACCAACCAGTCGAGTGGAAATCGAGCTAAACTAATACTGCACAGTTAAATACTGAATTCTTGACCTAGTAGAATCGTAGTATTTTTTAATATTTATATTTTGGAGTTTGAAATAATATCTTGATAATTATTGCATTATGTGAAACGATTCTTGTTTTGTTCCAATGATGTTTCTTTTGTGGAGTTAATGTAAGTCTGTTAGTTTTTTGTTGGGATTCGTGTTTTTAGTTGATCGTCGATTATAGTGGAGAATAATGTCGGTGAAGCTATCAGCTCTCGATCTCTGCTAAGGAAAATAGGTGGGAAACGGTGGCGGGCCGGCCGCAGAATCAATTTCTTCCCTGGTAAGAGGGTGCACGTTCTTGGCTACCGCGGCAAAGACGAGTATAATTTCGCAAGGGCGGATAGATCGTGTGTTCGATGAGAAGCGACCGCAGCTTCGTTGAGAATGTTATTTACAGGGTAAAACGAGCGGGTAATGGCGCTGGTAACCTCACGTGCTTCTGATACTTATTTAACACTTGCAAAATATCATCGGTTACGATGCAGCTTTAAATTCGATTTAATAAAGAAATAATCTATTTAAAAGTGTCAAGAAATTACGATTTTTCCTGCTAATATTAAATGATTAATTTTACAAAGAAAGATTTCTTCTTTCAGTGACACTGTCTTTGAAATTTCGTTATTGACAATTGTAAATGAGTCGATCTCGAAGGGTGGGATCGTCGGAAGGATTCGCAAAGGATATTAAGGTTCGAGTTGGCAAGCGACAGCGACGGCGACGGCGACGGGAAGGGTAGCTGTCGCGTGCCGGTTCGACAGCAGTAAATTCGCCCTGTTCCCGTTGCTCCTTTAACGATAACTCGTGCAGGGCGCGCCCGCTACAATAGCGCAACACGGTCGTAGCTTTATAAAGCGGCCAGATAAGCCGGGGCCGTTTCACTTTGCGCGCTCGCGCGCGCCCGCCGATAGCGCCGGCCTTACAAATGTAATCAGCGAGACCGTCTCTCCCGTTTGCTAGTTGCCAGTGTGCGTGCTACCCTGTGCTGCCTTTGCACTCCCCCTTTCCCACTTCAGCCACTTAGCGAGCCCGGCGCGTTGCAACGACGCAACGGGCAAATCACCCCCAAAACTCCCTTTTAAACCTCGCGTCACTTTTTACTTGGGACCTCGAATTCGAAATCCCTCGAAAATACGTCCTTGTAACCAAAAAGATTTGCATTAGATTTACAATGGAATAAATGAATAAATGGGAAATGATTTTCATCAAGAAATCTGTCAAAGAACGAGATTTTTCTTATTGATGTTCTCCAATATTGGCAATATCAGGTAATTAAAAAATGTCAGTGGGGGTGAATCATTGTTTGACGTAGCGGAGGGTTGTTCTTTGCCTCGTCGATTTGCAGTCCCGGAAGGCAAATTATTAATTACGCCGGTGCCTTTACAGTAGAACGGGTGGGCGCGCTCTCGACTATTTGCGCGCATATCAATTGGTAACAAAGTGCTGCAATTTATGGATTAATTGTTTAATCCTGGATGTACTAATGTTTGACTGGCGCGCGCGCGCGCGCGCGCGTTGCCTCCACTGCGATTTAATATGAGCGCACGTGTTGGACGCGTTACAGCACTGGTAATACAGTGAGTGCATTAACCCTGGATAATGCCGGTAATAATTGCGCATTCCTACGAATCATGGCGGAGGAGCCTTCATTGCAATTAAATAATGCCCTATCGCGGGGAAAATTAGCTCGCTCCGTGTGTTCTACAACTCTTCGAACAAGTAGCTGCTTTCAATGCTACCTGTTTTTTTTTCCCTCTCACTTCAAGCATCATTAATTCACTCCGGGCATTTTCAGTAGCACAAAGTGCAAGTTAGGAATTCCCGGCCCGGTTTTGCTCGGGCATTAAAATGACTGCAATTAGAGCGAGCTAATTAAAACTTCACACCGCCGCCGCCGCCGCCGACTGCTAACTGATTATCAGCGCGGAGGAGGGAGGCTTACTTTCCCGCCGGTAATTAGCCGAACGATCGCGTTACACGGCTAATTAGACGTTATAGCACTCGATTAGCACTGAGAAGTAACTCGTGGTTACTCCTGGCGCAGTGCTGCACTCTCGGTGGGAGGCGGAGAGACTCTTAAAACGCGTGCGGGAGTGTCGGGCGCCCACGGTGCTCTACTATTATACGGCTATAATCATGCTAATAGCCGGAATAGTGCTTAGAACTGGATAAACCGCCGATAAAAGAAAGTACTAGCACTAAGAAAATATTTTCTTCTATAAGAAAAGTTATTATAAAGATACTACATCTATTAGTACCGTTTACATCATTAAACCTATGCTATTGGATAAAATTACGTGTGTCAAAAACATTATGGGTGTTATAAAATAATTTTTAATAACAGTAAGAATGCGAATGCTTGCTGGATCGTGTCTAATAACAGCCTAATCTTATACAACTATAATCCTGGTAATAATTGGAGTAGTGCACCAAGGAAAACTGTTCTTTTATACGAAAATTGATCACAAACATACTGAATATGCTAATAATTCTTTCCCAACTAAAACTATGTTATTGAAATAATCTATTAACATTAAAAAATCTACATCTATTAACATAAAAAAAATGAAAGGTATTACAAAAGAGTTTTCAATCCACTTTTATCTGATGCACGGGCGAAGTTGTAGGCGCGAAATAAGTTTGGGGAAGTGGAGGGATGGCGCGAGGGTGTCGGGCGTCTGCAGTAGCCTACTATTATACGGGCATAATCGAGGTAATAGCCGGTATAGAGTGCGGGCGGTACGCGTAAATCGATCAGCATTACCGTGTCCGGCCGATTAGGGGTAACGAGCGAGTTTCCGAGGAGAGCTGACCGCCGCCGCTGCCGCCGCTCCACTCTCACTCTCCGCCCCTCTTTCTCGGCCCCCAGGTGAGAACAGCTGCAACTCGACCGGAGGCGGCAGCGACGAGGAACTCGGCGCTGGATGCGGCGACGACCTCAGCGGCAACGGCGGCAAGAAGAAACATCGCCGCAATAGGACCACCTTCACCACTTATCAGCTCCACGAATTAGAGCGCGCCTTCGAGAAGTCCCACTACCCAGATGTTTATTCCAGGGAGGAACTCGCGATGAAGGTCAATCTACCGGAAGTACGCGTCCAGGTGAGTCCAGTTGGTCACTTTTAATACTAGATTTATCAAGATCAGTCGAAATGACTGGTTTATTGCTAGTTTTATGGGCGTAAAAAAATCCTGGTGAATCTAGTTTTAATTCTACACCATTTATTTTAGTAGCGACTGGAAATATTAACACTTCTTAAAGGGAATTTATTTTATTCCCAAGAAGAAAACGTATTCTTCGCGCAACTAGTGCGGAAATAACTTAGTTTCCGCAAAGTTAACTTCATTGACAACATTTTGATAAGATATAGGAGGTTTATAATCAAGCTACCAATTATTACTGACACTATTATATACGTGCAAGAATTATACACGATTATATTATAATATTATATATGATAAAAGACAGTATTATAAACGAGAATATTTTCCACTCCAAAAAAAGAGGGACCAATCAATTGAGTAACAGTAGAGATTCCCGAGAATTAGCATTCTTCGGAGGGTACCGAAACTAGCCTATCCGTTCTCTCACAGTTATTTGTCGACACACACAGCGTAGCTGCAGGTGATCGCTCGATTTATTATAGGCCACTCTCTCTTTGTCTCTCTCTTTCTCTCGGTGGAATTCACCGGATACGGGTATCGTGTCGTGCACGAGAGAGGCAGAGGGCAGAGACGGCCTGCGCCGGTTAATGGTGTAGCGTTTCCGTGCAAACAATCGGAACAGCAATCGCCGTGGAGCGCGCTCGGCCGTCCGACGTATTAAACTAAATTAAATTAATTATGTGCGTGACAGCGATAAAAGCACACGCAGTCGCATGCGACGACGCATCGATTAGACGGGCCTCCCGAGGGCACGATTTCCCTGCAACCAACAACACACACACGCACACACATGTATGTACAAAGTGCCCCTCGCTTCCCCCGGATATTAAGCGGACTGCTTTACAAACGCGCCATTTTTTCTCGCGCCCTTCAAACGAATTGATTTTCCACTGGCAACTTCGTTGATGTTTCATTCGACCGAGTATTTTTTTAAAACCCTGTTATGGTTGTCGTTGGTGTATTAAAAATGATGTCTGAGTTGATGATAATTTTCTGTAGTATTACATTTGATGCCGAGGATCTGTAATTAAGCGGAATGCCAAAAGAGAGGCGGTAAAACGAATGTAAAGGGTTCCTGTCGGAGAGAAATCCGAAACAGTGGAGAGGCTTGAATGCGGGATAGGTTAGAGAGAAAGGAGCGAGTGAGTGAGGAAGATCCGCGGGCGAGAAAGGGAGCGAGAGTCGTAATTAAAAATTTAAATTGCGTTTAAAGCAGCCTGCCGACGAATCCGCGGGTGGACGGGTGGACGGACGGACGCGCTCTTTCTCTTTTTCCAATTTTCTCGAGCGAGGGTAGTAGTCTCTCGGCGCTCGGTGGAATCCCAGCCCCTTGCTTGCGGAGAGTTGGTAGGTGGCGCGAGGGAAAGTTGTCGGACGGTAGAAAAAGGCCTGCCAAGCGAAGGCTCGCCCAATCGCTTAAGCTCATTACACCGGCGAAGGAATGAAAGGAATCTTGCCAGTTTCCAGGATGTAGGCTTGTCGAGGGCTGGCTGGAGGAGATTGTTTCAGCGCGACGCGACGCCGCGCCGCCAATCCTTGCCAGGGAAAGAGGAGAGGGGAGGACGCACGTTCGGTTTCATCATTTTTAATTGATAGCGCACGCCAATCCTATCTGTCGGATTTATTAGGCCGCTCGACGAGATGGTTTTGTGCGGCGGTGGGATGCGGCCTGAAAACCAGAGCCAAATCGAGCAGGGAAACGGAGCTTTTATTGGACAAACCCTGGGCGTGGAAGGGGCTGGCTACCCTGACCGCCACTCACCATCGCCCCGATTCCAAACCGATCCCTGGAAAACGCGTTTTCTACCTTTTCGTGCGTCCGTTTCCCGCGCACACACACACACACATTCGTACACGCGCGCTCGCGCAGTCCGGTACATGCACGTCGGATTGATTGCGGCGATTAACACTGTTTTCTCGGGATAATTATCGTCCGGTGCGCGGATTTTATTGGGCGCGGCCCTCCCAGTCGCCTATTGCGTATCTCAATCCCATCGTTCAATTGGCTGTTAAGCTCGTTATGCTGAATCCCGGTATTGCCGATCGCCCGATGACCTTTTTTCAACGCCAACCCAACGACAGCAATTAGTAGAACACCAACAAGGGATTATTGAATTATCAACGACTTAGAATCATCGAATTCTCTTGTATAACATTTCACGAATATAAACTCGGCTGATTAATCATTCTTCCGGTAGTCGTACATATCCGCTAACAGAATGCGAGGCTGCACATTACTTCCTCGAGAAAAGGACAACAACGTCGCGATGATCCTCAAGACACGGAAGATCCTCGAGACAAATGTCTCCTTGAAATGCAAGGACGCTCGGTTAGATTTACGAGTGGCGGATTCCTCGTAAATTACGAGCTCTTCGCCCTCGACTCTCCAATCGATAATCATGAATACATTCAAATCCATTCTTTCCGTATCCTTTCACATTTCTTCGCTCTCAATATTCCACTACGGTTCGATCGTAAATAAAGTGCACTTTTCTTTTCTATCCTCGAGGAAGAAGATAACTCGCGGGAAGATTTATGATCGCTCGCAATTATCATTGCTCGTTTAACTCATTGCGGATACAAGCTTTTTGTCTTGGCTTTCTTTGGAGGAAAGGGGGGAAATGTTACAGGCACGTCTATTATATTATTACGATGCCGTTGTAGAGCGGCGCGTTTCTTTCCCGTCACGCGATACATCGCCTCGGAGAAATAAAAAGGAAAGCAGTCGACGGAAGGGGTGGAAACAATAGGGAACTAATTCGTAGATCCATGCTTGCTGGAAGCTTGAAGGTTGAAATCGATGGACTGCCCGATTTCGCCGGAAACACTTACGGAAATTAACTCCAGCCCGGCGAACACCTGCTTATCAGAAAGGACGTATTGTGCTCGGCGATTAGTCGGCAACCAGTTGACACGGATATGCCAGAATGGGAACGTCAATAAATACTTGTGGACGAATATAATTTACTAACACAGTCGCCTGAATAAATTCTCACTTCCTCATAATTATTCTCACCCTTTTTCATTTCGATAGTCGTCTAATTCATCTTTTGCCATTTTTATTATTCCTCGACAAAATTTCCTGTACTTTTCCCAGTAATATTTCAATTGTAAAATTAATTGACGAATATAATTTACTAGCAGAATCACCTGAATAAATTTTAACTTCGCCATAATTATTCTCACCCTTTTGAATTTCGATAGTCGTCTAATTCATCTTCTACTACTTTTATTATTGCTCGGCAGAATTGGCTGCGCTCTTTTCCAGTGGCGTTTCAGCCGGAAAATTGGCTAGGCGAGTTGATGTTTGGCCATTCAGCCGGCACGAGTGGAATCGACAAGGCGGGGCGGAGCGGAGCGGAGAGAGAGAGAGGAAAAAAAAAGGCGGGCAGATTGATTTTTCGCGGTAGGCCAACTAATTTGGATTGGAGCGAGCGTGGAAGACAGGGAATTGACCGTCGTTCGGTGATCTCTCGGACGATTGCCCATTGGAAAAATACTTCCAATTCGATTACAATTTTTTTCGACGCTCCCCACACACACACAGACACATGCACGTCGACATAGTACTTGCTGGGACTTGTGGTAGGAATTTAAAAGCCCGATCACCTACGTCGAGGGTGGTGGAGAAAGCCTCGAGGGTGAAGCGGAGCTTGAATACACAGAGTGAGAGAGAGAAGGATCGCCGAGAGAGCGCAGGAATATGAAACTAATATCGAATCCGCAATCGTTTCTAAAAGCTTTCGAGGGGCCAATTTAAAAGTGATCTTCCTCGATTCTCGATCCATTTATAAAGACAAGCCAACTCTCACCGATCGTGTCACCCTCTTCGCGTGATACCTTTGTATTAGATTTCAAACTAATTCTCGTACACAAGATGATCAACTATTTATTAAGGCGATAGAATTAATTAGGCCGAGTGAGATATCTTTCTTAAGCACACAGCAATTATCTCGCGATCTATCTCCGATCTAGCAGCTAATCCAATTTGGTACCTCGGCGAGGCCTTTATCACCTTTGCGGATCACCCCAAAGGCCAGTTGAAAATGTGAGTTATTCGGCCCGCGCGTTAACTCACCGAGCACCCTTTTCTCGAAACCCAACTTTCATTAGCATATCTTATTAAGTGACTAATATCGAGCCAGCAACGATACAGGGCTGTGTTCTCAGTCAAATAGTGCGAAATTCACTTCGTAAGGCAGCTTAATTGCTTCCGCTTGGTGCGAACTGCTGGTTGCCGGGCTGAGAAAGGGGCTGTTTTCCGTCGGCGGTCGAGCTCGCTTATCGAGCCGTTTAATTCGCCTTTATTACGAAGGCCAAATCGTAATTGTTAAGATCGACACGAGGCACACAATGCTTGGTAGTCTCGCTTGCAGGTGAGTGTCTGGGGAGCGCCTCTGTTTATGGGGTGTCAAATTAGTCACGCACCCCTCAAAGAACAACGACTAAAGCTTCCTCGTAACCCATGGTTACTGTCGCCAAGGTCTTTGTGCTACTGTTTTTCATACAATTCCGGCATTTCTCCCACTGGTTTCGTGTTTTTTATCCGTTTTGAGACACGGACAATCGAAAAATCAAGCGTTCGTCCCGGTCCCAGAACCTTCGAAAAATCGAAAATTTTTGAAGGGGTATGCCTTAAAAAATTTGCGAAAAAATGAATTTTGAGCTAGGGCTCTGGAATTTTTACTACTTCTTCCTCGATGCAAACAAACACTTTCTACAAAGTTTCAGCGCCGGGAAAGGTCGGGAAGATAAAAAAACATGGGGAAAACCGTTGAAATCAAATATTCAAGATCGGTTTTCCATGTGTTTTAGGCAGAATTCCGGCATTTCCCCCACAACATTGATGTTTTTTATCCGTTTTGAGACACGAGCAATCGAAAAATCGAGCTTTCGTTCCAGTTCCAGAACCTTCGAAAAATCGAAAATTTTTGAAGGGGTATGCCTTAAAAAATTTGCGAAAAAATGAATTTTGAGCTAGGGCTCTGGAATTTTTACCACTTCTTCCTCGATGTAAAAAAACACTTTCTACAAAGTTTCAGCCCCGGGAAAGGTCGGGAAGATAAAAAAACATGAGGAAAACCATCGAAATGAAATATTCCAGATCGGTTTTCCATGTGTTTTCGGTCGAATTCGGGCATTTCCCCCACAACATTTATGTTTTTTATCCGTTTTGAGACACGAGCAATCGAAAAATCAAGCGTTCGCCCCGGTCCCAGAACCTTCGAAAAATCGAAAATTTTTGAAGGGGTATGCCTTAAAAAATTTGCGAAAAAATGAATTTTGAGCTAGGGCTCTGGAATTTTTTCTACTTTCTCCTCGATGCAAAAAAACACTTTCTACAAAGTTTCAGCCCCGGAAAAGGTCGGGAAGATAAAAAAACATGAGGAAAACCATCGAAATGAAATATTCCAGATCGGTTTTCCACCTGTTTTAGGTCGAATTCCGGCATTTCCCCCACAACATTGATGTTTTTTATCCGTTTTGAGACACGAGCAATCGAAAAATCAAGCGTTCGTCCCGGTCCCGAGACCTTCGAAAAATCGAAAATTTTTGAAGGGGTATGCCTTAAAAAATTTGCGAAAAAATGAATTTTCAGCTAGGGCTCTGGAATTTTTACCACTTCTTCCTCGATGCAAAAAAACACTCGCCACCAAATTTCAGCCCCGGAAAATGACGGGAAGTATAAAAAATATAGAAAAACCCGTCAAGATCAGACGAAATTAATCATTTTTGTGGCTTATCTCTGTAGAAACTGGTCAGTCCTTGGATTTTGAACTTAAACAAGAGAACATATTCACGAATATAATCAAAAGGATTATAATAATCGAAAAAATATTACTCTTCGATCTATTTCTATAGTATTGTTCCCACTGGCAAGAGTTACACAGATGTCTGGCAATTAGATTCGGATTGGGGCAGTGGGAGAAGAAGGTCGCTCGACCCTCCGCTTACACCCTCGTGGTCAGCCGAGCGAGGAACCATAAGCTTTCTGTCGCTCCGTATTAATACGCATAGGTGGCGCCGCGCAAAGCTGTTTAGCCGCGGGCGCCCAGTGAGAATTGCCGCAGCGGCTCGCACACGACTAATGACACTTGTGTATGTTACGTCCTCGGGAACATAAATCAAAAGAATGCCCCGCCACAAATTGGCCAATTCCCGCTGTCGCCTTCGAAGCTACCGCGAGGCACTCCTCGCGTATCCATCTGATATATTCGCTCGCCCTTCCTCCTCCTTCTCCTTCACGTCCACTAGTCCTTATTTATAACGCTTATCTCGCCCTTTACACATTTATCCCATAATCCCTAAGTCACACTGATCTTTATTCCATCCCAGATATTTCCGTTTCCAATTCAATTCCTTATCGAATCACGCGAATAATTAAAACAGCGATTTTCCATCGACATTCGAATGAATTATAACAGTTAAACATAAAATTAGCTATTGAATACTAATTTTTCTAAAGATTATATATAATATAATAAATAACTAATACATATTTTATTTATATTCTGGCAAAATCGTTTTCGTATAATTAATGGACTTGACAGGGGAGCATTATAACAGTAATAGCCGAGGAATAGAAGTGTGAGTGGTCTCGATAACAGTTAGGGTGGCGAACGCGTCCACGGATACAAATGTTATTACGCAGGCAGAGGCCGATCTCTTCCGCATGAGCGAGCAATGGCCTTTTTTCCCGAGGGCGGATCGTTTTTCTTGTGGGTGCTGGATCACTCCAGCCGGAAAATAAGATAATGGCTTGGCGCTAGGCGCGAGTGAGCCTCCCGGCGGAGGAGCAGCCGCCGCCGCCGCTGCTCCTGCAGGATTCCGGTGTCTCGGGATCGGGAAAATGGGGCGGCGGGAAATAGCGAAGATCGTGGGAGCCAGACACCTGCCGCCCGGAACAGGGGAGAGGGCGTCGGCCCAGGAAAAAAAGGAAAACGCCTGCCGGCAGGCTTCCATCGTCCTTACACTCGGTGTCTCATGAAATCGAGAAATATTGTCTCCCCTTACCAACGCGACAGCCAATAGTATTATTCCACCTTTCAATTAGAATTATTGGAGAATAATTCTAAGTTTTATCAAGCTTTCAGTTTACTTTTTGTAATAATCGCAGCCTAAATTCAATCAGTCTTTAATTTTATATCTTCTAATAATCACAGCATAAATAAATTCAATCTTCTCCTTTCTAATAATGGGCTCCCCAAATAAACTCAATCTTTAGTTTCCTCCGGACTTCCCACTAAGTAGGAAGTCCCAATAACTATTCCTCGGAGCAAGTCGATCGGCGTAAAGAAGCAAGAAATAGTGTCTGCACTAATTCAATATCCCCTTCCACCGTCAGAAATCTTTCAGTGCAGCGTTCTCATCAAGGGCGCCGCTGCTGCCGCGGCGGCGGTGTGCCCTCGCAAATCAGTACTAGCCGGTTGCGCGATCTAATTACGAGTTTCCTGTCGAAAAGCAGTATTTCGATAAGGAGATTTGGCAGTCACTTTTCCGCTAGATTGAAGCCCGATAGTGTGGGCTGCGGCGAAGGTCCTGCTATAGCATATATCCTTGTAACAGACTGTCAAGGGACTGGAGGTGTTCTCGACGACGGGCGCAGGAACAGGTCCTTCGATCCTGCGGCTGTCTCCCTCCTTCTCGCTCCTGCACACCGAGCGACATACAAGGAGGAACGAGAGAGAGTGAGAGAGAGAAGGGGAGCATGCGGAGTGGGTAAACTCTTGGAGCGCCGTCTAACGAGTATTATAATTACTGTAGGGTAACTCAATATTGCCCCCTCGATATGCTAAACTCCCGCGGAATATAGTGTTAATAGGCGTGGAATGGCGCGGGACAACACCCCGCTTCTATTAATTGCACTTCACCCTAAATGCAAATTGTTCGAAATTGAGCGAGGGCTCCCCGAATATTTGGAAACTCCATTACGGGGCCAGTGTTCGGTCCTTTCGTTGGCACACACACACACACACACATAGACATACACGAGTGCATACATAGATGGTGGAAGAGAGAAGGAGAGAAGCCCTCCGTGGGAGCGCATCCCCGACATCCTCGAAACGCACACCTATCATCCAACTACCACCGACACACGACGCGACACACCGCACGACGACGACGCTTCCTCCGCCCTCCCACTAAACCATGAAAGTGGCTTTCAATCGAGAGGAGACCGAGGAAACTCCCCTGGGATGATAATAAAAAGCAGACAAGTGAGAAATACTCTCTCTCTCTCTCTCTTTCTCTCTCTTTATCTCGACGTTTTAGGTGGCATGTTAAGTAGTTCAATTCCAGGCAATCCTTTTGATCGAACCTGATAGTTCTTTCACTTTCCTTATCGCTACTTCTTTGCCCGGAGCGTGTCTCGTTAAGCGATCGCTGGGCAAACATGATTAAATACATTTCACTCGAAGGAGAGAAGAGAGTAGTGGTAATTCAAAAGAAACAGGACAATTTCCGTGTCGGATGAGGAGAGGTGGTTGGTTGGTTGGTTGTTCGTATCTGGCGAGGAAGAAGAAGAAGGGGAGCAAGTGTCGCCGGAAAAACAGAAAAGCGAGGAGCGGCAAAGGCAGTCAAAGAAGAGGAGACGAGGAGTCGAGTTAAGAGAAGGAAGGAGAAAGCAGTCTGTGAGAGAGAGAGAGGAAAGGACCCATCGTTTTCTGTAAATACGTTCGGGAGATTAGCTGTCCGAGGTTCTGAGGTCTGTGGCTCAATTAAGCACTCCGTTTAGCGCTTGACTAAAAAGGAAGGAAGGGTTACCAGAGAGCGAGAGAGGACCCTTGCACAGGCCGAGCGCGCGCGCGCGCGCACTCCTGCCCCCTTCGAGCATCAATCATGTCAGAGCAACCCTTTTCCCGAGGGCGGTTTTGCTGCTCGCTCGACTCTATTGAGGCCAAGTGTTGTGCTCAAACACAAAAACACTTCATTTGGCAGATTAGCTGTTAAACACCAAGGGTACGAACACGCGTCTCTTCCTCATCCCTACGAGCCCAGGATGAGATCGACTGAGAAGTACTTCGCCTGAAAAAAGACTCTCCTCTCCAAGTCGAACGCGATACAAAAACTATGACACTAATTACAGTGATGATTCACCCTGAAACAGGACTTTCCAAAGTACCAAAATCTCCTTTTTCAATTCCCATCTAGAACCAACATTATTTCTTGACACCTCAAAAATGACCACAATAATTACAGGAATAATTCATCCTGTAACAAGACTCTCGTGTGAAAACCTCCTTTTTCAATTCCCACTTTTGTTACACCGATAAATTCCTACTTAGCATTACTTTTCGATGTCCCAAAAATTAGCACAGTAATCAAAATCTCTCTTATCAATTCCCATCTTGTAACACCGGGCGTATTCCACTGAAAAAGAGTGGCGCGTCGAGAAGAACAGAGGTTTTCGAGTTATAAAGATATATGAAAGCCAGCGGAGGATTTCAGGGTTGGAATGAGGAAGTAGTAGAAAAGGTTTTTCCCACGAGGAGAGCAAAGGGTCGCAGGACACAGAGAGAGCGGCGGCAGCAGCAGCAGCAGCATCCTCGGATAACAGAGGCCGAGTGCGTTGAACGAAACTCCGGAGAAGCGGCGGTAGCCTTCATGTAGGACACACGCATACACGCAATACACAGACACAGACACACAGAGACATTGGAGGGAGGCGCGGCATACATGTGCTCCTGCTCGTTTTAATATTCCATATAATGTTATGAAACCTTTGTCGGCGCATGCTCCTGAGGCCAGCAATTAACAATTAGCTGGCGGTCCTTGTAATCGAATTACGAGGGCCATTGTCGGGCTCAGGTACAAACGTATTCAATTCCACTGGTTGACCTCCCACCCTCTCCCTCTTTATCCACCCCTTACACCGCTTCTACTCTCTCTCGCCCTCTCTCTCTCTTCCACAAGTCTTCATTGGCTCGTCTCTTTTTTCCGGAGTGCTCTCAGATCGGATTTCTTGCCGCTTACCGAGAGCCCAGGAAAGGTCCACAGAACACCGCCAGAGAGAGAGAGAGAGAGAAAGAAAGAGAGAAGCCGTCGGCGGCGGCGGCGGAACGCATAGATGCAAAATGCAACGGATCCCTTACAAAGGCGGGCCCGAAAAGCATAGGACCCAATTCCCCTCTGCCGAATGTCACTTGGTGAAAATATATCCGTTTCAAACGTTCGAGATTTCGAGCGGCGGCCGCCGCTTCTCGCCCAGGTATTCCACTCTAAACTGCCTTCATCTTTCATGAGAGAGTCCATGCGAACTCGAAATCGCATCCTGGATTAGTAATACTAAACTGTTTTGGCCGATCGATGAAGAAAGCCGGCTTCTTCGATCTCTGATTTCTCGCTCTGATATTATTTCGAGGATACGAAACCCGCCGCCGGCAGGATTTTCTCTGTCTAAGAATAACAGTTGATTGTCAATATTTCAGTTCTTAAACGGGCCCAGTGGAGATTATGATTAAGCGGAGAGTCTCGACACTGTTATTCGCCTTGTTTCGAAGGGAGGTTCGAAGGAGTTCTAATTCGATCTTAATTAACTTGTAAACGAGTCTCCTCGGCGCGCAGGCTATCATAGTTAAAGGAGCGGCGGGATCATTCGATCCAATGGGATTCCTCTTGCTCCGTGGAAGATAGGATTATCAAGGCTAACACAGACCCAAACACACAAACACACACAAGCAGAGACGAAACGCCCGAAAAGAATCTCGCCGGGCCGATTAAGCGGCTATTCGTTGGATCTGAGAATAGCCGAGCGTCCTTTAATCGCTCGTCCGACCAATTTGCTTGGCATGGCCGAGAATAATCCGTCAGGAGAGATTGTCTCTGGTTATGGTACGCGGCGGCGTCGGCGGCGTCGTCGGCGGCGGCCAGAATTATTAATTTCGCCATCCTATCGAATTAGGGGGCTCTCGCGTTTGATCGAGACACGATGATGCTCTTTATCGGCTGGCTCCTCTCACAGAAGAGATGTCAAACACAGAAGAAGAGAAGCTGTATTCGCTCGGAGATCCAAAGGTTCCGGTGGGAGGAGAAAGGGTAGGTCATTCGCGAGGGAATACACGGAATTCGAGATATATCCAACAGAACCAACTATTAATTTGGTTCCCAGCTAGTAGGAGGGCTCTTTCAAGGGAACGAGTGTGAGTGAGTGAGAGAGAGGATGTCCGGTAAGGGTTGCCGTGGGGGTTGGCAGGGCGTCGGGAAAGCAGGACCAGAAAAGCCTCCGGGGCAACAGATTACTGTGTACGGCCTATGGATCCTCTCCCCTCGTGGCGTGGCGTGGCGTGGCGTGGCCTGCCCTCGCCCCGTCAAGTTAATAATCATCAAAAGTCACAGTGTTTGTCGAGGGCGGCCGCCCTTTGTGCGGCCACGCGTGCTCCTGACGCTAATATGACTCCACCCGGGCTTTATTACGAGTTATTAGAGTTATTACATCGGCGACGGATTTTCACGTGCAACCCACAGTTGCACTCTCTCTCTCGAGAGAGAGCAGTTCCACTGGTTCTCCTAGTTTTCTCTGACAACCTGCTTCCTTTCTTTTACTCTTCTCGAGTCATTAAAAAGAATATCTATATTAGATTCGATAGATTTCAATCACGAAGTGATTTATTAAATATGTTGAAATATGTGAGACCTGTTTTATATTAGGTTCGACGGATTTCTGTCATGTTGGACTGAGTTTGTAAATAATATGTTGACGGTTGTGATAGCTCATCGTTAAGACCTGTTTCGACCTTTTTCAATCTTGTTGATTAATTAAGTGGAGGATCTTGAAAGCGACAGATTGTCATGCGTGTTAACTGACTTGTTAAATGTTATGGCTTTATTCGTGGTAGTTGGCTTTTGGCTAGGAGGGTGGAGAATTCTATCAGTGAGGCGAGCGGGATAAGAGAATTGGCGGTTTAGAGAGTGTGCTGCAAGCATATTGCCGGCTAAATAGCCGCCTAGACAAAAGATGCATTGAGCCGGAGCTAATTTCGCGGTCGGGCGACGAAAAAGGGACTGCGCCGCTCGGACAATGAAGCCGCGGTGTCAAAATACGAGAGCCATAAGGCTAATTTGCCGAATTTCTCGGGCGCACCATTCACGGGAAACACCCTCGCTTGCGCAACTCGCCAGCGCGCAACCGAGAGGAATACGTAGGCGCACTCTCCGCCTGCCTCGACAGTTGTTTCGACCTTCCATTGTCCTATCAAGCTTTCGGCCCTTTTAAAATGGGAACGCGGCCTAATGACAATCCGCGCTATTATAAAGCCACTGCGATTTCCCCGAGATTAAATGCTTCGCCTTATTAAGTCTGCCGTGTAGGCTCTTAATAATTGGCAGAATGTCATCCGCTTTGATTAAAACGCTATATTAATTAACAAATCGTGTAAAAATGTAATCTGAGCGAAGTAAAAAATATTACGAATTTTAAACAGTCAGGAAAAAAATTACTTTATCATTCTTAATCCTTGTTGATTATTTAGGTTATTAAAACTGACGGAATCTTTATAGAATCACAGTTGGAATTCTTGAAAATGTTTACTTCGAGATATTAGAGGATTGGTGACATAGAATTTCGATGTGCACGGCGCACGGTTTCGGTCTCCAGCCGGTTTGGAACCTCCCTTTCCTCGAGCGGCGGGTGATCTCAATAAGGAGGGTCAAGTTTCAGGGTACGTTTCGTGTTCCCGACACTTCCGTGTTTCTGCGATCAATGCGAAAGTCGCTGTACCAAAAAGGAGCCTGAAGGGATTTCGAATCCACGTGCATTTACGTAAGTGGCTGGATCGCCGAGCCACCGTCGCTCTTCAAGCCGACCCTTCAAACTATCCTCGAATCAACGATTCTTTTCTTTCAACGATCTCTAAATTTCGTCGACTAATACAAAAAAGCGTTCGACTCCTTTTCAAGGAGATCAATCACAAAAGAAGATCCTCGAGAATACAATCGAGGAGCACGAACACCTTGGTCGATGCTCTCACTGGCATTGTAGAAGTGAAATCGCCTCGTGTTTGGGATGTTATTTGTAGCACATTAGTATTGTATCGCAGTGCGCCGGGGTTAGTGCGGGGCGTTGGAGTGTTTAAGGGTGATTACACGCAACGACAGGGGTGGCTTTATTGAAGGAGGATGCCAGTGGTACTCATACGAACTTTCCCACCCGAAAAATCCCTTAAACACCAACTGAACCTCCGAAAAAAAATTACCACCATAATCGCACAAACAAAATAAAATGCTAAAATAATTCTAAAACAATTCCAAAAGCCACAGAGGATGATCGTCGACAATGTTGCTGGTTGATCAAGAGGTCCGAAATGGTTTCGGGTAGCAATCGATTATCAGCGGCGGACTAATTCCAGCAGGGTAGCAGCAGATCCCATCAATTAGAAAGCAAGAGCCAGGGAAATTGATTTAACTGCGCGAGTCACGGTTCCCCGTCAATTATCCGGAAACATATCCGCACTGCGGACACGCACAGCGATCTCCCTCTCTCTTCTCGCGGCAGCGGCGGCGGGCAAAGTAAACGAGGACAAACAGGGATGAGAACGACTGCGTGCGATTGAATTTGCCCGACAGTTTGACAGGGCACAAGAGTAGAATCGGCCGAGGGAAATTGCCAAGAGCAAGCGAGAGAGAGAGAGAGAGAGAAAGGGAGCGACTAGGGTAGAAGAGAAGCTAGAGATGAAGGGAGGCATAAAAAGCGCGGTGAATAATAGACTGCTGCAACCCTCTCCAAACATCTCCCTGCTCTATGCATGCCAGCGCCGAGTTGCCCTCGACCGGAATCCAGCATCACACACTACCAAACGTGTCTAGCGCACCCTACTTACACTTACCCCACCCCTTACACCACCGATCCCAACCAATGGGCTTTTGATAAACTTGTAATACACCCGAAACAAAAATAACTAGATCCTACCCTTCATTATTCCTCTCGAGTATCCTTGTACTTGAGCAGTCACTTTCAGTTTTATTAATATTAGAAATATTATTCTTACACTGAAAGTCAGGGTTTAATAACAGAATTCTAAGAGAGGAAATAAATGATCTTATAAGAGCTGATTTACAATATAAAAATAATTAGAACCTCCCTAGGATTATTCGTACTTCAGGCAGACATTATTTTAAGTTTTATTGATAATATTATTAATATTATTCACTCGTTATTACAGTAAAAATCAGGATTGTAACGATAGTAAGGTTTTAAGGGAGGAGATAAATGATCTCGCAGGAAGCTGATAGGAAGATGGTTGATAGGATCGGCGGTAGAATGCGTGCGCGGGAGCGTGAGACGCGCGGTGACACCTCGGCGAGAGTGCGCAACTCTTTTGAAGAAGCTGGCCCACCGGGACACACTCGGGGACAATGGCCGAAATCTGTTAATACCGGGCGTTCTCGCAACAAAGTGCTCGACGTGCCGTGAGCCCCGGAGGCTCGTATACCTTTTTGCCGTCGCTAATCCGAATTCGCTGAGAGAGCCGTCGGCCAACGCAGGATAAAGCGATCATCGTCCCGTAACGATGCGCCGCACTACTCTCACAGCTCTCTTTTCTCTTCCTCTCCAAAGCAGAGCGAGAGAGCGAGCGAGGTAAAAAAAAGGCAATGCCAATATCTCTCTTTCGCTCATGGATTCTGTCCTGTTTGGAAAACTGATTTTCCAAGCGATACGAGGAGTGCCGGAGTGCTCGTCACCGTATGTCAGCCGAGCGAACATCGACGAAAGCTGTTACGCAGCCGCCGGAACGACGTTAACGTCGATACTTCCATGCACGATACACCACTCCGACCACTCCGATCTAGCACTATCCGGCCCGCTTTTCTACCCTCTCCCAATCTCTCTCTCTCTCTCTCCTGCTCTCCCACTCTCTTTCTCTCTCTCTCCCGCCACTTGTAAATTGACGAGTCCTTGTGTCCGCGGTAATTCGACCTGGCAGCAACGCCGTGTACTTGCCATCCTATGATTGCTCTCGTATTGGCAGCTGTTCGCCACGCCTAGCACCGCCAAATAGATCTGCTCTGCTCTGCTCCTCTTCGCCTGGTAATACGATACCGCGAGAAAAAGTCCCAACACTCCTCAGCGATCCCGATTAGATTCAATTAATATCCTTTCGACGGAGATTAGTCGCTTCTCAAAGAATGAATTTTATCGTCCTCGAGTAGAAAGTCCACTTGTTACGAGTTCGAGTCGAGGAGGATTTTAATTCCGGCATTATTTCCATTTGATTCCAATTTGCTGGCATTTAAAGCGTCCAAACGAATTTAGCCGGGCAATATCATTGGCTGGCGAGGGCGGGGGCGCGCACTCGACACTCGCTCGTCGAGTGAAAAAGATGAGGAGGAGGTGGAGGACGCGCCAGAGGACGAAGGAAATACTCGCTCCGTCGTAGATCGTGGAAGAAGGAAGTACCTGCTCTAATAAATTTACGACCTAAAATGGTTAAGCCGCGTTAGCCCCGTTCTTTATATTTCCGCGCGAGGGGTGGAAAAAGGTGAAGTTGAGAAAAGGAGGCAGAGCGGAGAGGAGACGTACCGCGCGAAGGGGGATGATGCTTGCTTGGAGGAGTGGGTGTATAAGAGATACGAAGGGAAATTCGCTTATTTTCCCATCATTTCAACGTGGCATCTTGTCCACGATCTTTCCTCGCTCTCGAGGAAAGAGAGAGAGAAAGAGGGGGGAGAAGACGAGCGACGAAAGAAAATTGCTTCTCGTCCTCCCGAACGGAATATCATCCTGATGAGCTTGGGATGCCTCGATATCCGTCCCCGCCACCGAAACTCTCGCCCTCTCCACTTGGCTTCCAGTACTCTTAGCTCATCTTCCTTCTCGCACCTTTTTTCTTACTCCTCGCTTTCCTCCCTCTTTCTCTCTCCGCAGCAGGCAGTATTCAATTTGCCTCTTATTTATTATTCGCGATGACACCTTCGCTGCCATTTCGACAGACCGAATTACACGCTAATACGCCGGAAACGCAGTAATACTACTGCCAAGAAGCATCCTCATTTACGAAAGCCTGCTAATGCAAATGATATTCCCGCGAGAGGAATCTCCCTCCGCGGAAATCCAATTGACCATAATCAAAAGCAGAGATTCAGGAGAGTTCTTCAACTAACGATGACTTAGACGTACTGAAATATCAGCTACTTAAAAACTACGTCAGATGTTTCGCTCGGCAGAATCAATTAAAGGAACAACAGGGTGTTGGAGATCGGTGTGTTAAAATCGGGCGAGTGAAAGAGCAGGCTTACTGTTCTCTCTTTCCTAAAGTAAGATGACTAAGCGACTTTAGGAGGCTTGGAGAAAAGGAGTGTTATAAGTTGGAAGGTAGTTTGATCGAGCGGTGGTGTCCGATCGAGCTACCATTTGAGTTGTGGGCCGTGTGTGAATTCGTCACGGACACACTCGCCAGTTGGCTCTATCAAGGTGTCTCTTGAACGTTGAATAATGCATAAGGTGAGAAGGCGTCGGCGTCGGCGTCGGCGGCGGCGTCGGCGGCGGCGTCGACGGCGGCAAAGTTCGAGGGAGGAAGTAGCGGCGCAGGAGCAAGTAGCAGGAGTCGATGCTTATCTCGATAGACTTTAGCCGGCTGCCAACAGCAGCCATTCTACGATAAAGAAATCAACATGGCCGACCAAAGCTTGCTCTTGGATTCGAGAGGGGCCCCCTTTCCAGACGTCCTACTAGTTCTTACATTGCCCTTCTTGGGTCCACCTTGAACGCCGAGCTCCACTCGTTCCTCTCACTTTCGATTTCACCCCTCGGCTTCGTTACCCTCTTGATCCTGAAGGCTGGTCCGGCGCTCTGCTCCCCTTCTCGCCTCGCCTTTTCTTACCCCGTGCAACCCCTGCCTCCCAAGGGCTGGACCGCTCCGCCCCCCGAGACATTTCTGCTTCGCAACCCTCCTTTCGAACGGCCCGGAGAATAAACTCACCGGCGGCGACGGCGGTGGAGACGTCGCTCCGATCGGCGTTCTAGACGCGAGAGAACCGACAGAGAGAAAGGAGAGAGTTGCGAAGGTGGGAGTGGGAAGTGCTCCTCGGTGAGAGAGCGATGGAGAATTAAAGGGAGGCTGAGGGAACCTTGCCAGCCACTTTTCTCGCCCTACGAATCATCGCACAATGCCGAAAGAACGCCATTTTCTAACGACTTTGCCAACCGCTTGTCTCCTCATCCTTCCCTTTTTATTCTTGCCTCTCTTGATCCTTTTATCTCTTGTCAAATCCTTTATATCCATTGTCAGTCTACTTCGAAGTTTCTATTAACTGTCTTTCGATATTTTTGTGTCCCATTTAAAATTTGAATTAATTATTATTGACTTGATTTGTTGCAGGTCTGGTTTCAAAACAGACGGGCGAAATGGCGTAGGCAGGAAAAAATGGAGGCGGCGAGGCTCGGACTGAGCGAGTACCACCACGCAGCTAGTATGAGGTGAGTAGATTTCGAATTAATGGAGTTCCTTGCCGTCAATCAATCGATCGATGTTAAAGGGCAAAGTGAGTGAGCGGGAGCGGCGATGAGATTTGATCGTTGGCTAATGCTATTTCTTAGAAACGTGGCTGGACCGGCTCTCGGACTGCCGGGGGACCCTTGGCTCACTCCGCCGGGATTGTTAAGCGCTCTTCCTGGCTTCCTGGCAGCGCCGCACACAGGATATCCCAGTTATTTGACCTCACCCCGACGACTGCCGTCGCCGCCGAACGTCGCCGCCGTTGGAAACGCCGTTCCAGGTAATTGGATCGGCTGTTATTTAGAAAGCTCGGCACCGATTTTCAGTGATTTTAAGATATTAGTTCAAAATCTACCCAAACTGTGTCAAATGAGTACTACTAACTTCATAGTTAAACCAGAACTATGTTTACATTATGATTTGTTTTGATTGTTCGACTATGTCTACGTATTTTAAATCTATCTAACCTGTTTTTCTATAAGTTTCTTTCACAAATATATGTATGTAAAAATAAGATATTCTGTAACATATTTAAAAATCGTAAAAATTAGTGATGAGCAGTCTTTCTACATAAAACTGCTTAATTCATTCTTGATTCTTCGATGAAGATCAATCTTATTTCATTGTTGCGTCTTGTTGGTCTTTAAATAGGAGGGCTGAGCGGAGGAATGGCAAGCATAGGAGCAAGCGGACACGTTCCGCCGCCACCGTCGAGTCCACCGGGCCACGATCCCCGCACAAGCAGCATCCAAGCGCTCAGGATGAGAGCCAAGGAACACGTCGAGAGTATCACCAAAGGCCTCCAGATGGTCTGAAGTTTAACGTACAATCGCAAAAGGCCGCTGCTCCTCGACTACGAAGGGAGGAGCTTCTTCGCACCGCAAGCGTGACGAGGAGCCGATTCCTCTTTCGCTTGCTCCTTCGAAGGACCTTTCCTACCATCGGCCTCCTCCAAGGACAATATCAATCCTCCCGTGTGATCGGTGATCGATGATTCTCTCAAGCCGGGACTTTGTGATTGATTCTCGAAATGGGCAAACGCTAGGGAAAACGCGCAAATCAGAATAGTCGAAGAGTCTCTCGACGAATGCGGGGGAGCGGAGAGGCGCGCGCGAGACTCAGTGCAATAGGAAGGTGCGAGACGAAATGGAAAGCCGACGGGAGAAGGTCAGGGGAAGCAGAGAGACATTCTCTAGTAGTGTTCTAGTGAGACACGAGAAGTGAGAGAGGCTGGAAAACAAACTGGGTAGGCTTGAAATCCAAAGACGTTAGCTTCCTCGCGCTCTCTCTCTCTCGCGAGAGAGAGAGAGCGATCGGAGCTACCACGAAGCCCCTTCTTTCCTGGCGCATACACAGCTCAGTAAGTAATATATAAATATAGTTTTAACCAACAAGTCAGAGACATTCTTTCTCTCGAGCGCGACCGAAAGATGTCTGCGAGAGAATCAGCGAGGACTGCTTTCGATTCTTCATTATTGTAACTCGATCGTCGAGTGTCTAGGGGAAAAAAGTATTTCTTGTAGCATATAGCGTAAACAACGGCGAGAAAAACAAAGAGAGAGAGAGAGAGATGCATTTCGACATAAACAATATTCTGCAGTATTAATATCTTAAGGACGCGAAGAATTGTGCATATTTCGTATAGGTGAATGAGAGCTGAAAGAATGGAAGCAATTGCAATGGGAGAGGCTTGTGAAATGGTAATTGAACTGCGGTGGTTTATGCCGGCCTAAATTCTCCCTCGCAACACTCAACCAATAGCATTGAGATTTCGAGATTTTCCAAGCCCTGACAGAATGCTTCCTTCGCGTAAATCCTCGCAGTTCAATGCTGTCGGATACTTAAGAATGATTTCTAGTATACACAGTGGCCGGTCGAGCGAAAACAAGTTCGACCAGGCGACGAATATGTAGAGAGTGATCACAGAAAGTAGACAATTAACCAACCCGAACGTGTCTATTTGTATATATACCTGCTCGTGATGAAATAAAATTTGATGTACATATTTACTCATATCCCCCTTCACCAGATGCTTTCTCGAGGGTGGCCTCGAACCCTTCAATGGAAAATAAAAGGAACCTGAACCTATTAAAGCCCTTTTCCTTCGTCACCAATCGAGTACTGTTAAGGGTAGAGTTGTCAATTTCCGACCGTCGATTAACACCCACCCACCCCTTTCTCTTCTCTTCTCTTCTTTTTTCCCTCTTTTTATTTATTCGTATCAGTGAAAAAGAGAAGGCGAGGCTGACCAAAGTGGGTGAAATATTGGCAGACGCTTGAGTAACTAATCACTCTACCGTTGCTCTACATTCATCCACCACCACCAGCAGAAGCTAATTCTACTTTCGGTTGCGGCAACTTCAAAGCGACACTGTCGTCCCACCACCACCGGCCACATCCGGTGACTGGACTCCACCAGGATTTTTCATCCACCACCACCACCACCGCTGGCACACGTATATTTGTTAAAGAATTAGCATTCCAAAGAACGATTTCAATTAAGACGTAATTAATTTCGCGCAGCGCGTCCGACAAAGTTGCGACGCGGCAATCGCGTAATTATTCCTCTTAGCCTTCGACTTAATTGCAGTTGCAAGATCCACAGAGACGCGGCGAACAAACGGCCGGGAATTGGCCGGTGCAATTTTAAGGAATCAATGGGCACTCAGTGTTGAGAATTCGAGTTTTAGTTGTCTCCGTGAGAAAAAAAGCAGTCTCTCCTTAATTCCTTACGAACAATGGTACACCATTTAAATCTGCCGAATTTACTTTCAATGTCTTTTAACAAGTTCACATTGACTTTCGATGGAGGGACATTTATTTATCTACTATCACTCGTACTTATCCGCTCGGCAGTGGGAAAAGGGGTTAATGAAAAAGATGGCGAGGGTAGAATATATCGGGTTCTCTGTGGGCTCGGCCGGAGAAAAAGCTCTCGCGGGGCGCGTGCTGCTGGAGTAGCGATGACACGGGGCGTGAAAGGATTCGACGTTAACAGCACCCAACAAGGCCAGGCAGCCGGAACAATGGTGCTGAATGGTCCCCGAAACGATTAGGTATTCCAATCGTCGCGTTAGGGGCCGCTGTGTGAAGTGCGCGCTCCGGCGCACCAGCACCATCAACCGTTGCCAACGAAGAGGGGCGAGCGAGCGAGCGAGCGGAGCGGAGCGGAGCGGGGCGGCGGTGGCAGAACTCGCCCAATAAAATGGTAATTCATGTTTGTCGAAGTTAACCATGCGAGCGAGCTTCGAGATTCAAGTCCATGCGTACTCCCTAACTCCAAAGACTAATAATACTCAAAGTCTGCAAAGTGCTCCGCGCGACTCGCTCACTATCACGGATCACTCGCAGCACACACACACACATATAGAAAGCAATGTCAGTTAATGGTTTTAAAACAGTCCTTTTATTCTTGACCCTCTCACTTATCCCTGAATTCCCTTTTTTCATAAGGATGCATCAAATAATTCAAAATTCGAACGATAATTTATTATAATAAATACCAAAGTACTACAGAATTAAAATACACAAAGTTGCAAAAGGAGAACTCGAAAAATTCGAAATTCCTCTTCTCATAAAAATGTCTAAATTCATAAATTCAATTCCCAGAGACAAATACTAATACAAACATTTCCAAATTCAGACAATCCCATATTACAACAATCATTAAAATAGCAGAGGGTTAAAACACACGAAATCAAAAGAGGGGAAAGTTCAAAGTTCCTAATGAAAACAGGTGAGAGAGAGAGAGAGAGAGAGGTGGGGGTGAGGGCGTTTAAAGGAAACTGGTGATCGAAGGCGAAGGGTAATTGATTCGATCGCGAACTAGCGGGAACTAGATCGTTAGTAGCTTGTGTATATCGGGTTAAGCCGGCGAGCGGAGGAGAGATTGAAGGCGGCAGGCAATCTCTTAAGGGTTGAAATTGGCACGGAAATCGTGGCTTTATTAAATTTGTTTAGGGGCAGGCGAGGGGGAGCGCTGGGCGGGCAAGTGGATAGAAGAGAGGGGGTGGTGGGGGGTGGATGGGCGAATTGAGAGGAGAAGGAAGAGGAAGAGGAAGAGGTGGGAGTCGCCGGGGGACCTAGATTCAGAAGACACGGTCGTCCGTCTAATATTGCTCGATGCCTGCCCGCCTTGGCTAACCTTATTGCCCCGACAAAGTAAAGAACCGACAGGAGACTCTCGAGCGAGCGAGCGAGAGCAGTTTAGGGTCGAGCAGATCAATGAAAGGTCAAACTGCGTGAAATCCTCGAATAGTAATCGCTGCCCTCTTCTCGATAAACTTCACCCCCAGCGCAATTAATATCTTCCCTCGTCTCTCGTAAATATTGTAGAAATTTTATAATTCGATTGGACGCCGAGAAAGAGAGAAACTCCGCGCCAGTCTTCCGGTGTTAAGTGGCTCGCTCGCTCGCTCGCTCCGAGCACGATATTACACCAATCGGCGAGGATAAAGCAGGAAATTAAGATCAACGCTCCCGGAAGACTTGAGCGCGCTCGCGCGCTCCCCGACGAACCAGAGAAAGCAGAGAGATGGAGAAAAAGTCGGAATCCAGCGAGGAGAAAAAGAAACAAATTAAAGCCATTCGCATTCAACGCTTAACCATTTCCACTCCAATCATACTTCAAGCGATTCTTCAACAATCTTGTCAAATACATTCAACACAAATAATAAACACCTCACAGAAATCATAACAAATCCCATCACATTTCATTCCAACCCAAGGATTTGTAATACAAAATATCCAGGGAAAGAAACATCGAGGAAATAATAGCAGCGGGAGTTACCGGGGCGAGGTTTGAGCACTCGGTCGGACTGTTTAGCATTATTAATTAGAGCCCAAGTCATTCTAAGTTGGCGGGTACATAAGCAGAAATAATATTTGCCCGGACGTTCATTAGACGTGGCGCAGAGTCCTGTAGGAAGACCGGGTGGGTGGTGGTGGTGGGATGAGAAGACGGCGGGGGGATGAGGGTGGCTCGCTGGCTCGCGGGGTTGCGCGGGGAGGGCACGAGATGGCGGCGCAAACGGGACGAATTCTCATTAAAATAACCGTGCCTTTCCTTTTCGCGGCGTCGGCCTCGGCTACCCGGGTTCACTCGCTGCGACAGAGAGAACGAGAACGAGAGAGGGAAGGAAAGGGAGGGAAAAAAAGGAAGCACCAGGAAGAAAGAAAGGATAAAATGGCGAGCGAGAGGGGATGAACAAAGTGAACCAGTCCGCCGCTCTAGATAGAGTCTGCCCCCTCTCTTTCGCTTCCTTTCTCCTTTTAACCATCCGGCTTCCAGCATCCCTTTCTACCCTCCTTCTCCTACGGGAAGCGGAAGCTTCACTGTAGCCGCGCTCTTCTTTCTCCTGCCTGCTCTTTCGACTCCGCCACATCCACCAGACAGGGCACACACAACACACTGGAGGGATGAAGAAGAGAGGAGGGATGAAGGGCGGGAAAGAGCGGGAGGCGAGTTACGGGGTAGTTTAGCTACCACTAGGTAACTTAAATGAAAGTCGCGGTTAACCCCTTAACGTGAAAATACGCTCGGGGAAAATTTCGTTTTTTCAGCCTGATTAATGTAATACCCAACCACCGTGCAGTGAGAGAACGCGCGCCCCGCCGCCACCACCGCCACCGCTAATTCGTCATTCTCTATGTCGAGAGAGCACTGCTTTGATTCCACCACTCGGAGCTTGGATCATCACCTCTCGCTTCCAACAGAATCTCACTCCCATGCAATTCTCTGTTACCCTTTGTACCATCTTTTTTAGAGACCCCCGTCTTTTATTAATGTATTATTGAAAGTTAGTTGTATCATTAGAGAGTTGGATTGGATAGTAATTTTTGCGATCGATCTAGGAATTTGGAAAATGATAAAGAGTTGTTTTTCCATTGCCGCGGGCGAGGATTATTCGAGTGCGCTGCGCTACACCACCACCACCCCCGCCATTGCTAATGCAAGATAATTTCGGGAGCAATAAACGTCGCAATTAAGATAATACGAACATCCATGCAGCGGGTGCATTCTAATTGGACGCTCACCCAATATGTATTCCGCTTTTTCCATTCGTCGAATATAATCGCGCGGCAGAAATTGCCGGGAAACACACCAGCGAGCGCGCGCACACACACACGCACACACAGAGATTGTCGCGCGCGTACACGTCTGCAATTCGCTCGGCTGGTAAACAGGCCTTTTGCATATGCGCGCGTACACTTTCACTGTACAGGCGGGCGCGCCCGCGCCCAGCAATAATCCACTCGGGCTGCCATTGGGCGCGACAATCAAAGCCCGGATTTTCAGAGCGGATTCATCATTATAATAGTGGCGGAGCAATAACGCACTCGCACCACCGCGCAAACATCACTTTACCTTCCTGGATTGGAATCATCCGCGATTCCGTCGCCGATTGCGTGTTCCAAGTGTTCCCCCGGCTAAACTTTGCCATTCACACCAGCGAATTTCCTAGACAACTATCGAACAATCCTTTCTATGAAATGGCTCGCGGTGCAATACAAGAATCGAACGTTTAGTCGCTCTCGTCCATTCCAGCCAATTGGGGACAGCATAATAAAAGAATAATAAAGTTCGAACGCTCTCTCTCTCACTCTCTTTCTCTCTCTTTCATCGCCTATAGCAAGCAACGGTAGCATTGGCGGTTTAATTAAACAATTTCGCCAGATGGATGACCGCGAGTAATTGCAAAAAAATCGGGCTCTCTCTCAGCGGCGGTATATCGGTATCGGCGGCATCGAAGGGTAACTTCCGGGCGAGCCGGGCTTTTCACGGGTTCCGCTTCACTCGTACAGAGAGAGAGCGAGAGAGAGCGAGTGAACGAACGAGAGTGAGGGCAGAGGGTGGTCGGGTGGGTGGCGCGCGGAGAAGTTCCGAAATGAGAGTACCCGTGCAAATACGCCAGGATTGTTTCTGCCGCTAATTGCTCGGTTTTTTGCAGGGGCTCGGCCAACAATCGATTTGCATTTCAAAGGTAGTGTGCCCGGCATAAAAATAAAATGCGCCCCGTTAAAAGTTGACTGGCGCGCTAGTGCGGCCTGCCATCCCCCACCTCTCTCACACTTTCAATCCACCTCTCTGTGTATGTGTGTGTGTGCGTGCTGACCACCCTCGCCCGCGCCGATACGCACACCCCTCGGCGATTGTACGTGTTCGCCTGGGCACACATTCGTCACCGGTCACCAACACTCCGCAAGTGGCGCACACCCACGTGGGCGCGCGCCCTCGCATTGGTGGCAACGCGGTGGTGTCTGTGTGTACGTGTGAGCGACAAATTGCATAAAACTCGCGCCGGATTAAAGCGCCGTGCGACGCGGGAAAATGTCGATTCGCTCGTGCTTTTTCCGCTGGCGAACCTCGCAAAGTGAATGTGTCTGTGTGTCTGTGTGTGTGAGTGAGGAACGCGCTGATCTACGAAGCGGCGATCATTATTCCGGCATATAATGTTTTCAAACTTCAGGACGTCCGAATTGAGATTGGCTCGGGCGCGCGGAATAAATTGTCGCGCGCGCGCGCGCGCGCGCGTGCGTTCATTTGTACACAGAGAGAAAGAGGAGGAGGAGGAGGAGGGAGAGAGGCACACGCACATGCGTATGCGAGCCGGCTGTGTCGAATGTTAACGATCTCGTTAAATGTTTGGTTAAAAACCATGCGCAGCCGAGCGTGTCAATTGAGCCCTTTTATTTTTTAACCCCGCATTACCTGTAACAAAGCCGAGCGCGAGCGCGCGCGCGCTTGCACAACGCTCTAATTAAACAATGCGCTTGATTATTAATTTCTTCGCCGATTGGAAGAGCGATCGTGCGCGCGCGCGCGCGTTTATTCCGCGGGCAGAGTTGATTATTATTTGCAGTGGCACTCTTTTGAGCCACCACTTTTGCCTCCGATCAAACGGCCAAAGAAATAATTAACAGTGATTTTAATACTGATATCGTTTTGCTTCCGACGGATATGCTAAACAAATAAATCGGCCCGATGATAAAACTAAGACTTCAATCATCCTTTCCGTATCACTGAATTCTAGAGAATACTATTATTCCAATGATCGATATTTCATAAATATTATAAACAGTCTGATTTAAATAATAATTCCTGCTCGAACACTGCTGGGAACAAGTTTAACTTGAGTGACAAACGCTTTAATAGATCGCAATTAGAAATATGGGCAGAAATGGGCAGACTGGTGTATGGCGTTAATTTGGGCGAACTTTAACTCGGCCTGATTCAAAGGGTTGCGGCGGAGACTTGTGAAGGGGAGGGAGGGGGGGAGGGGGGTGAAGTCTGGAATCGTATTTCGGTGCCAGGAGGAATATTTCGTTTCCTGGTGAGGGGGCGCGCGCGCAAGCGGGTGGGGGGAGTTGCTGGACGTCGCTCAGCAGTATTTCATTTTACGGGGAGTACGCATCGAGGTGGTTTCCACCAGCGTTAATTATCACTGACCACCTACAGTCCCATTACATTCCAATCGAGCCCTTAATCAACGCATGATTGGTGTGCTAATTGATTGCTACTCCGTAATTATAACGGTGCACTGCCAGACACTGCCATCCAAGCCTCCAAGCATCATAGTGCCCTCACCGCACGCCGCCCACTAAAGAGCTTATTATTATCCACTTTCCTTTCCTCTATTTTAGACAATAAATTCGAAATATCGTTTAAAACCTAACACTAAGACTGTTTAAATTACAACATTAATTTGTGAGTAAATCTCTAATATTTATTATAAAAAAAATCTTATGAACATTAAATAAGGGTTGAAAGGTTTGTTATAGAATCGTCTGAGTTGTTCAATGTGAAATGAAATAAAGTTCGGTCCAGTTTGAACTTATTCTATCAGTCGTACCACTTGCTTGAAGCAAGTGGTGACACACCACAGCTGGAATTCGAGTGAGTGGAACTTTGCTATGGTGCAGTCGATAAAAATCGATCAACTGCTACCCCGAGGGGCAATTTCCAAGCGGTGGAAGCACCAAATGTTTCCTCCCTTACCAACCAATCCTCGTCGGGTAACTTCGTTGTCGATAATACATTCCCAACCCTTGTAAGAATGACTGCGACCTCCCACTCATTTACAACAGGTATCTTTTCATCATTATAAAACTGTTTCAAGGCAGAGAATTTTTTTCTACAATTGCCAATTGAATGGCGAAAGGAGATTGTATTATGAAAGATATATGGAAATGCATTTGTACGATTGGCCAGTATTTGCTGGCGCACAAACGCTGGCATTCGCCCGGCGAAATAATCATGCCTCTAATTATTTCAAATTATCCGTATAGAAATTAATTCTATTGACACGCGGGCCCCGCTATGATCTCACTCGTTAAAGCGGTTGTCGAATGAATTGATCCGTGCGGGCTTCTCGGCTCGGATCAATTCATTCGGATCAATTAGCAACATATTAATTCGACATGATTCCCTTTGCCGCGCGCGCGCGCGAGCGCGCGCTCGGTGCTGCCATGATGAGAGCGAGGGAGAGAAAGAGGATCACGGGCCTGCATAGAATTTCATTAAGCCGACGGTTAACCACTCGTCGACCCGTAGAACGTAATCGGCGGTCGGATTTGTACCAATTATTAGAAAATGTATATACAAGCGGCTTTGCGCGATATTCGCGCGCGTTTCTCTATTCCGCAAATATTTGATGGCTCTCCATTGGACACCTCCGGCAAATCGGAATATCTCGCGTGCGTTGGCGGCGGCCGCGCTCGCGAGCGAGCGAGCGAGCGCCCGCCCGCCCGCCCGTTTCTCTTGCAAACAAATCGAATCAAACGTCAGCGGACAAACAGCGAAAGAATACGTACGCGCCGATGAACATCGCGGCTTTGCCGAATGATTGGCATCGGGCAAAATGAAAAATTTCGAAAGAAAAGAGACACGATTGCCCACACAAAAAGGCAACAATGAAAAAAACAGAGGGCGAGCTTCAAATATAATCAACAACCACTCGCGACTGTTATCCGTACAATACTACACACTAGTACGTCCTCCAGACACACAGACACACTATCTCATAAATACATCAGATGGGTGTGGAGCCGGGCAATTCGAAGTTTTTAATAGAAATTTGGCTCCAAAGAGGTTGCTATAACGCAATAGCGTTGCATTGTCTCATTGGGCAGGCAGCCTCCAATGTATAAGCATATCCAGACCCTCTCTATTCCAGTGCGGTGTCCCCCGTCGATCGCCTCTTAGGCTCTCTTTCCCGGATAACTGGGACAAGCTTGGTGTCTGTGCGCCTGTGTCTGTTGGGGCTCCCAGCACATATGTACGGAAAAGACGGCTCTGCCAGTGATTGTATGTATGGCCGGAGTGTTGGTGCACCGTGAAGCAATGCATATTCAAAATGCAGCCGCGGGCGGCACCACACGCCGTGCGGCGAACCCGGAGGTCCCTTGTTTCGCTGGGGGGCGCCTGGCCTCCACACGAGTCTGCAAATTCAGTTACTTCATTTCGAGCGGTGGACTAGCTGCCCACCACACCACCACCACCATCATCCCTCAGCCAAAGAGGCAGCTAACACTCACCTGAGCCACGCGCACATCCTTCCAGGAACCATCGGAACTCTCTTGCTTCCTCTGATACGAGGAGTATACCTTCTCGTTGGTACCTTCGAGAGAGTACACTTGGTCTACACCTCTCACATCCTTCTCTCTTTCGCCCATCTCTCGCTACATCTGACCGGGACGGGCGTAGAGAACGAACGCGCTCAGCTACGCCGGGGCTCTAGCGCACGCTATGCGTTTTAACCCCTCGGCGTATGTCCGGGGTTATGAATTTTAATAGCTTTACGCGCCGCCGCCGCCGCCGCCGCCGCCGTCACGGGGGAAAGGGGGTGGACGGGTGAGCCGGCATCCGGGGGGGGGTGGCGGCGGCGGTGGTTCTCGTCGCTGGCCAGGGTGCACGCTGGGCGAGAACGAGGGGGTGGAGAGAGGAGGAGGAGGAAGCAGGTATTCCGTGCGCAAAAATGGCGGCCCCGGGTTTTTCGCCCGTCAAATTGTCGATAGATTAGATTAGAGAAAAAAATGCATCCGCTCGCTCGCTCGCTCGCTCGCTCGCGCCTGTGTGTTTGCCCGCATCTCTGCGCGACCGTGTACACACATGGGAGAGAGGGATGCGGAGAGAGAGAGAGAACGAGAGAGGCTGGTGGAACCAGGCTGGAAGAGAGGAGGCGGCCGCCAGACACCCCGGCAGCTAGGGAAAACGAATAACGCTGACGTCCCGTTCCATGGCAAGCCACGACCTGTGCGCGACACGTTTTTCCGAGCGGCTTTGTCTGCCGGGGATGTGTGTGTTTTTTTTTTGGATTCGCCGGATTTTTTGGACCGCTCGTTTTTGCTGGCTGAGCCATCGGCCCCCCGCCCACCGACCACCGCCACCCGGAGTGTGACGTTGTCTCTTGGACGCACTGGTTGCATTTCTTTAACTCTACCGTTATTTTAATCTTCTATTGTTCGATCGTTAAATATCGCTCGAATATTTGGAGATTGTACGAGAAAATTTATGGTATTTATCTGTGAGTTTATGTGGGTGATAGATGAAGGGGTTGTTTGAAAGTATGATTTTTGTTAGGCGATCTTAAAGTAAGGAAGTAGTTGGCGGAATAGTTGTTTAAGGGTGGCAACCGCAATGGGAAAGGCGATTTAAATCGTCAGGTAGTGCTGGGGAAATTACGCGTGGCTACCCTGGGGAGCGCTTTGACAATAGTGGCGACAGCCTCATCAAGTAAAATCATCGTCACCAAAACTCGCAGATGGCTAAACGTTACGCGTGTAACCGGGCCTCCGCTCTGCCCCCCTCACTCTCGTGGTGGATGCATGCGCGCCGCGGCAACGTTGCTCGGTTGCGATCGCTCGCGGACACCCCCCGCCCGAATCCGGCCTTCCCTACACCAATTCAGCCCCGTAATCTACTTTTCGTTTTGACCGTGAATGTCGTTAGCACGTTATGAAACTCATTAATCTCGCAAATACTGCCCAACAATTTCGGGGCGCGTAATGCCCCATTCATTCCCCTGGCGCTGCCATATGATGGCGCAAAATTTGCCGATGCCTCTTCTTCGCCCGCTCCCGTCGGCTCACCCTTCCTTCCTTCTTTCCGTCCGTCGGCTCTGATACCCCTTTTATCTTTCAATCTATGTTATATTCTGCTTCAACTTTCCATCTGACTTCACTCTCATTCCCACTGAAGCAGCTATTATAACCCTGCAACAACAAGAATTATTAGATTCTGTATCGAAGTTTATTGCATTTAATTTCTAATACAAAATAGACAATACCTTTTTCTGTCGATGTTCTATCCAGGGTTTCGTGTCTTCTTCGATGTATATCACTTTTCACATTCAATGTTTTTCGCGAAAAATGGGAAATGGGGAAGGTTTGTTCTCGCACGATTAGTTGGAGGGAGCATCTGGTGGAGGAAGAATTGGCGTGAGAAAAGGGCCCGCGCGGAGGCGTCCGATTAAATCCGAGCAGGCAGGGATTGCCCAGGTCATAGAGCGATCGCGCTCCGTTGCAGGTACCGGTAATGAACTCTTCAGGATCTCCACTCTCGAGGGATTTCTTCTCGAGCGAGAAGAGAGAGTGAGAGAGAGAGTGAGTGAGAGGGAAAGTACCTGCCCAAGCGGATCTCTCCGCAACAACCTCTTTTCTGCTTGACACCTTGAATGGTGTTAGTTCTAACGCCTGCAGATCAGGCCAGCCAGGCCACTAAGACCGTTGTAGTGGGCGATCCGCCGGCGCAGGATCCCCGGAGTTTCGCAAATTCGGTTCATTTGGCGCATTGTGCGCGGCTTAACAGACAAGAAATGAGAGAGGCTCTCGAGGTGTAGGAGAGTGGCGCGGCTGGGATACGACACCGGGGATGGATCGCGCGCTCCCAGGGAACAGGAGAGACGACCGAAGGAGAAATCGTAGCAAAGAACATTGAAGTTTACCGACGAGTGCCTGCCTTCTGCCACTCATAACCAAGGGTGACCACCACGCACTTGACGCATACCTTCACCCCGATGCACTTGTGCATCCACTCATGCCAACCATTCACTCAAACTCTCCTCTCAAGCACTACCGAAAATCCTAACTTGATAGCTTCTGATCATTGTTACGAGTCAATAGGTAAGAGTTATTAGTAATGTATCGAAAACTTGCAGAATGTTTCATTGGTACGTTCAGTTTTGGCTAAGCAAAAATTGGTGGAAAAATAAATTTTGAGCTAGGGCTCTGTAATTTATATCACTTATTTCTTGACGCAAGAAAACATTCTCCACCAAATTTCAGCCCCGGAAAATGCCGGGAAGTACCAAAAACATGGGGAAAACCGTGAAACCGAAATATTCAAGATCGGTTTTTCATGTGTTTTAGGTACAATTCCGGCACTTTGGCTACTGGTTTCATGTTTTCTATCCGTTTTTATACTTAAACAATCGAAATATCAAGCGTTCGTTGCGGTCCCAGAACCTTCGAAAAATCGAAAATTTTTGAAGGGGTATGCCTTAAAAAATTTGCGAAAAAATGAATTTTCAGCTAGGGCTCTGGAATTTTTTCTACCTTTTCCTCGATGCAAAAAAACATTCCCCACCAAGTTTCAGCCCCGGGAAAGGTCGGGAAGATAAAAAAACATGGCAAAAACCATTGAAATCAAATATTCAAGATCGGTTTTCTATGTGTTTTAGGCAGAATTCCGGCATTTCCCCCACAACATTTATGTTTTTTATCCGTTTTAAGACACGAGCAATCGAAAAATCAAGCGTTCGTCCCGGTCCCAGAACCTTCGAAAAATCGAAAATTTTTGAAGGGGTATGCCTTAAAAAATTTGCGAAAAAATGAATTTTGAGCTAGGGCTCTGGAATTTTTTCTACCTTTTCCTCGATGCAAAAAAACATTCCCCACCAAGTTTCAGCCCCGGGAAAGGTCGGGAAGATAAAAAAACATGGCAAAAACCATTGAAATCAAATATTCAAGATCGGTTTTCTATGTGTTTTAGGTCGAATTCCGGCATTTCCTCCACAACATTTATGTTTTTTATCCGTTTTGGAGCACAAGCAATCGAAAAATCAAGCGTTCGTCCCGGTCCCAGAACCTTCGAAAAATCGAAAATTTTTGAAGGGGTATGCCTTAAAAAATTTGCGAAAAAATGAATTTTCAGCCAGGGCTCTGGAATTTTTACTACTTCTTCCTTGACGCAAGAAAACATTCCCCGCCAAATTTCAGCCCCGGAAAATATCGGGAAGTATGGAAAACTTGGGAAAAACCGACCGAATTAGGCGAGATTAATTGTTCAGGGTGGACTTTCTATGTGTTTTCGGTATAATTCTGGCGTTTCCGCCACTGATTCTTTACTTTCTACTCGTTTTTATATTCACACAATTGATTCATGAATAATTTGGGAAAGTCCATTTTGTGTTACATAATGGTAGCACTCCTACTATGCATAGACATATTCGTAATAAGTATAACGAAGGCATAAATACATCACACATGCGACGGTGTACATCAAAGCATTAGCTTCATACATCAGGCAGAATAAATCAATGAAATATCATAGGAAAAATGAAGGGCATGCACAAAGGACTCACCGTGCTGCAACCCACTCGAAACGCCAACCAGCATTCGCCCATATACTCGTTCCGAAGTATCCAGGCATCCTTGGAACACTTTTAGATGTCACACTAACACTTCACTTGATATCAATTTCACTCGAATCACACTTCAAACACTCCACTATTTGCAAAAATGCACGCACCATTTTTGCCCACGCCACGAACGAACAAGTACCGACGCCATTGTTGAATTTGCACTGTTATATAACTTAACAGTTAACTTAGGTGTGGTCGAATCGATACATCGATATATCTCGCTTGAATTTCCGTTAACAATTTATAAACAGTTCTCAAATGAAAAGCTTTCTCATAATAAGAAACGATTCCTATAAATATTCTACCTCGATTTTATACAACACAATCTGTAATTAATACTGGAAATAAAATAATCATAAAGTATCGAAAGAATGGATTGAAGGGCGCGTAGATCAGCGTAGGAACAAAGCGCCAAGGACTGGGTGTGGCTGCACAAAGAACTACGCAGTAACGTGAAGTACACCCGGCAGTTACACTTACGTCATCAGGTAACGTTTCTATTAAACTCGAGAAATTCGTTACAAGAAACGCGTAGTGGCATCCGAAACTTTGTGAGATCGCAATCCTAAGAGGCCGGAACAGTTGGTGATAAGAATTATGGCTGGACAAAGCTTTGTGCGCGAGATAAAAGCCATGGAAGTTTCGAGGAAACCGTTGGAAGAAAGTGCGTCGCAATGATTGACTTCTGGCGGGGAATCACTGGACTTGTGACGCCGGCAATTGTTTCCGCTGAATTCATCGCAAGGTAGGACGAACAACAACAAAACATTGCTTTCTTTACTTGCTCGTGCCTGCTTTGTTTCTCCAAACCTGCGATTCCCCATTCTACGAATTGTTGGGTGGGTTTTATGCGATCGAAATATGCAACACGCTTTCATCCTACATTTCTATTGCGTACTTCGAAACCGGCTTAGCGTTCTTCGCTCAAGGGCGAAGCGCCGGCACTAATAAAGCGATTGTGCCGGCAACACTCGCTGTTTTCCTGGCTTCATTGGCCCTCTTTCCTCGCCCCAGATCAAGTATCACGTGCGAGCAATTACGATAGGAATCAGCATGCTTGCTCGAAAAATATCGCGTGCGCCTGATTTATAATGCAACGCTCGCACGGCGGTGGTGGCTTCGAGTAGTCTCTGTGTGTGTGTGTGTGTGTGCTGGCCGCTGGCTTTTTAAACGAATCCTTTTCTGCCTGGCATGATGCGTGAGTTTGACGTGTGTCGCGTGTACAACGCTCGCTGATAATTATCCTCGAGTTTTTAACGAGTGGCGAATTGATCGCACTGACGATTATCCCTCACTTTGAGGAAGATGTGCTGCTGATTTTTGTACACCTGGCGTGATTGGGAGAACTTGCTTCATTGGCTGTTGGTGTGCTATTAAACGAGTATGTTGCAAAAGCTTTTTAACATTATTCCTGTTACATTCCCACTTGATACTAATACTGTTTAATTTTGCAGGTGAAGGAAAAAAGAATATGCTGGAATTCTACCTCGTTGCAAGGATTATATCATGCAATAGTGATAATACTCTAATGTGGTTTGTATAGTAATGAAGATTACTATTTTATATGGGTAACGTAATAGTAAATGCTGCAAGTATGTTGTAGGACGAAGGAGAGATTCACTGCTGGAGATACACAAATGACAATGTAATAAAATCAGGTTTGAACGCAAGGAAAATATTATTATTATTAGCTTATCTATGGTGATGTGTTTATCGAATGGATTTTTATATGTTTGTAGATACAGAACCTCCTCGTTGGGAATGTCTTAATGCCTTTCTTTATAGACATCATGTTCTACTACTACTAACAATAGGAAATAATACAATTAAGTATACAAGTTTAATACTTAGCTCCAAATAATTAAAGATTTAATGTAAATCAAATGGTAAGACTTTCTGCAGTATGATAAAACTCACAAAAACATTAATCTGCCACTGTACAATATTTGTAACAATAAAATGAAACATTTGAACCAAACAGGTAGCCAGGAATATGTACTATAAGATTCAGGGAATTAGTAATTACAATAGATGAGAAGAAGAATAGAACGAAATGAAGTTAGAGTTGAATCGATGAGAGAAGGGTTTGAAAAATTACGATCGTCTATAAGAAGCGTCGATAAGCAACAGGAGCAAGAAGCCGTCAGTATCGGGTCTAGTCGACGATCGGGAAATTACTTGCTAAAAAATCCTCTAACACGAGAAGTAGAGGGAGGGCGAGGGTAATCGGAGGAGGCAAGCGATAGGAGCAGTAGTGGTACACAGTAAGAGGTGGAAGAGTAGACCTTGCCGAGCAGTTATTAGTTTTGCCAGCCGGGGAGCTTAAGGTTTAATCCGGAAATCAATGCGCCCGGTCGGACAGCTTTGCAAGCTTCCTCGTATGACGGTTTTAACGAGTGCGAGTCAGGTAAAAGTGACGCCGGCAGACCCAGCTCGCTCTGACCGACCAAAAAATCCTCAAACGCCTTTTTACTAGCCCCGCCCGCACACCTGACTCGCTGCCACCGCTCCGGGAGAGGATTCCCTTAGAGAGAAGCGTGGACCGCGTTTCCGCTCACTTCTCAATTAAACGTCCGGTCTGGTTTGAAGACAAATTCCGCCTCGGTAAGCGGTCCGACCACGCGCGCTTCCCGCTTAATGAGACCACCTGCGATTCCTTTCATCCGCCACGTATCATTTGCACCGGCGTAAATTAAGCTCGCCTCCTCCCCCATGCACAGCTTTGCCGAAGATCACGATCTCACCGCGTAATCATCTTGCATTTTGTGAATTGGTCCGGGGGCAATTTTACACGGCCGAATTTTTCTCCATAAATCCCTCGAGAACTGCGCATCCGCGATAGAAGGAGAAAGAGTAGCGTTTAAAGTCTTATTAAATTACTGCTGATAGTTCTCTCGGTGATGGGAGGCCTAATGAAAAAATCGACTAAGAATCCCTCGGTTATATGAAAGAGCGAGTGATGAGTATATAGGTAGAAGCCGAGCCACGAGGCGGTGCGCCGGCCGGAATTAATCAGGAGTAACTAGAGAGAGAGGAGTCCTTAAGTACTCGTGGCCGACTTGGTTTTAGCCCGAGGTCCTGCTACTCACTTTTCAATTAAGCGAGCGCGGCTTGTTTAATTTTCGCGATGAATCCTCTCTTCCGCTGGAGAACTGAATGGGATGCTGCTTCCTAGCTCCTATCGATTAAGCTAGCCGGCAGCGGGCGAGCTCTTCGCATTTTTCGTCGAGTTGGCGAACGCGGCTAATACGTAAACTGACGGGGTAACTGACCCCTGCCTCGGCGATCTTGCCCCCGTTTTCAACCACACAATTAAACAGCCATCCAGCTAATCAAATCCAAAAGGGAACTCCGAACAATTCAATCATAGTTTCCAACTCTATTTTTCATAGCTTTTCGATTGACCGACCAAGGAATAAGAGGTATTATCTCATTGTAATCGTATGTGCTCAATAATAGGGTGATCGTAGTTAATTGTATCAGGAATCGAGGGGCTGGCAGGGGTCATAGTAAACAGGGCACGAGACTCACCGCCACTGTGACAGATATATTAGCTGGCGACTCAATGGAGACGTTCCGCATTACGTTTATTCGGCTGGTAGATCTCTACGACAAATACAACATCCATTTTTCCCATGGCAGCACACAGTGTGTGCGTGTGTGTGTCCCCCTGAACGGCGTTCAGGGGTTCTCAGAGCGCCTTGAATCAGCCGGGCGTTCTTGTTTACACAGAGATATTCTCCCTTTGGCCAGGCGTGTGACGCATTCTCATAGAAATCATTGACTCGCTGCCACCGCCGCCGACGCCGCCGCCGGGGCAAACCCCGAGCGGATTCCACGCGGATGCTGTCATTTGATTTTCGGAGTAATAACGCGCCAGGCATCCGGCGGCCGCCGCCCCCTCCGGGCTACAGCGGCGCGCACTCGATTCGGCAAGATTACCGTTTTTATTAGAATTTTTATACCGGCCTCTTCCATGCCTCCG
Source organism: Ectemnius continuus (assembly GCA_910591665.1). Lineage (NCBI taxonomy): Eukaryota > Metazoa > Arthropoda > Insecta > Hymenoptera > Crabronidae > Ectemnius > Ectemnius continuus. The sequence goes on from OU342866.1 coordinate 3,454,677, forward strand.
CGCTCACCAGAGTTATGGCTTTCGATGCTCGTATAAGAGTTTTTCGGCCCTTTGACTTGCTCCCATCCACCAAACTCTTTCGATATTGGAACTTTAGCCTTTTTGACAATCAGCGATATTACATCTGTAGAATCAATGATATTATAAAGTTATACTGGGCAAAACTAATAGAATGAGAAAGGTGGATGTCGAACGAGGACTCCTAAAAGGCATTCATTGGCGTGTGTGTGTGAGTGTGTGCTATGGCAAAAGGACGAGAGGTATTTAAATCTGCTGGAAAGTAATAAGTAATTCCGTGGCAGTTTGACGTGGGTCATCGCTGAGTGGCGAGGAATAGGAGGAGGAGGGTGGGAGACGGTTTATGGGGTGGAGGGCACCGAGTTTGTATACATACACGCGAAGGAGTTATATGGAGGAGGAGGAGGAGGAGTGGATGAATAGGCGAGGAGTGGAGCGGACGCGCGTATACGTAAGTGAAAACCGGACGAAAATGGGAAGCGCTGAACTGGTATAAACAAGGGTCGCATGCAATATTAGGGGCATTAAGTCGCCATAAAGAGCGCATTAGGGGTGCGGCCCGTGCCCTCGAGGGGTAGTTTAGCGTTTAATTGTCCCACCCTGTATCAAAGGTTTCGATTTCTGCTTGACTACGCGCGTTATAAATTCACGTACGCTCGCCCGTTTCGCACGTCCCATACCCGATCCTGGCTGGGCCGCGCTACATATTATGCACTAATAGCAGCCCGTTATTAACCTCTTGTTCGCCGCTCGTTGCACCGCATCCACCCGCCTCCTAACCCCGCAAACAAGATTGCTAATGTCCCCGCAGTAATTTCGGCACCAGAAAAGAAATAAGAAAGTATCCCATCAGTGATACTAAAAAACTCACCTCTCTCACAAAATAATAGGATAAAATAGTTTATAAAACTCGATGATTAAAAATCGCTGCTATTAATCCACGATCCTTAAAACCAAATACGATCATTCTTCACCCTCGAAATTCACCATCCAACTAACTAAATTCCCCTTAATTAATACCAACGTACACAAAGTGTTCATTCTTCCCTTCCACCTGTAAGAGACTTGCTAATCCCAATTGCTCGGAGTGAAACGCCAATGGCACTGTCGAGCGTCTAACAAACGCGCTGTTTCGGCCAAGTTGTCCGCAACAATTCCTTCAGTTTACCAGCGGGTGAAAGCTCTTGGAACGGTGGCCGCACGGGCCGCTCGACCGCAAACCATATTCGCGCGTATCCGCATTCGCAGATACGTCTCTAAGGGCCAGTGACGAGAACGGCGCTACACTCACACATACACACACGCACACATATATCAAGGGTGTAAGCAAATACAAGGAGAATGTGGTGGCTTCTGTGGAGGATATGGATGGGAGCAACGACATCGCCGGTCACACACGCATACATACACACACACAGAGATCTCTGCTGCTGCGAGAGGGTAGCGTTGAGGAACATAATATGTGAGGGGGTAGCCGAAACGTATAAGAGGAACAGGCGAATACCCAAGTTGCTATTGAACCGATTTTGAGCAAATATCACTTGAAGCAGGTCGGCTAGGCGGTGGCGGCGGCGGCGTGCGCGCGGAAGGGGGTAGTTGTGGAAGTAGTGACTCGGTGGTCGCTCGAAGAGCAGGACGAGCAGGAAGAGGGAGAGGGAGCAGCGGAAGGCAAGCAGGCAGGGGTTGACGGCTGAAAAGGGGCTCGCAGGGATGGCAAAGGGACCACGAGGTAAGGGTACCCGGGGCTTCCAGAGAGCGAGATAGATGGAATGGGCCAAGCAAGGCAGAGAGAGGGTGGGGGGGGGGGGGGGGGCAGGGTAGAGCGACGGGAGAGAGCAGCGGCAGAGAGCTCACAAGCCCTTCGGCAAATTTCATAACCGAACTTGTCGTATTTGCCCAGATTATTTCAATATATTCGACTCAAGCCGGGAATCTGTTTGCGAGCGAGTGTATGCGTGAATGGAACTTGCCGCGGTCGCCGCGCTCCGCTGTATGTATGTATGTATGTAGGTAGGTAGATATAGAGGAGATACGGGGCCCGGCGGCCCTCCCGCTCTCCCGATCCGTCCCAGGATCCATCGAGCCAAGCCGCCTCGCAAGCACGTGTCTCACTCTGGACCGCTTCTCCAGACGCGACCAGCAGCAGCCTCCACGACGACACGTGAGAGAAAGCTCTCTCCTGCCCCACACAGACCTTTTCCCTCCTCGAATTCCTACCGAAAGCACTCCGCTCGGACCGCCACTCTCAATATAGATGGCGTTATATGATATCCAATGAGAAGTTAGCCCGATATGTGAAATAATGATTTGTAACGAAGTATCGTTCATGTTATGCGAGCTGTTTAAGATAATGATTGCGGGGGGTTAAACAGAGGGAACAACAGTGGATCGAGCGTCGAACTGTGGCGTCATTAATTATCGCTAAACAAAGGTTGTTTGCCGTAAACAGCTTGAATTGAATCTGTGAGCGGTTTGGAGTGCGTGCGTGCGCATAGACAGAGGCAGAGGGCAGAACAGTTAATTTCATTGGCAGGGAGTAATGGGTAAACGCGTGGGAGCCGGCGCTCGGCGAGCCGTGAAATTGGCAGGAAATGGAGCGGAGAGTAATACTGGAGTCCGCGCTCGTTCATAAAGTCGGGCTAATTAAATAAAAGGAGGAGATCGCGCCGACGGAGACGACGGAGAGGAGGACACGCCGAAGCGCATGACACCGCACGTGTCGCCACGTGTCTACTCCTCGTCTTTCGCTCCCTCCGCTTGTCACACTCCGCTCCGCTCCGCTCCGCTCTGCTCTGCTCTGCCCCGTTGTCACTCTATAATGCCACTGTATTAGCACCGTGGAATCCGGAGCATTAGTTTACCTTCCGCGAACAGATTCGCCGATCAATTAAATAACAATAGCCCCTCGTTAATCCGGCCGAGCGACGACTAAAGCGGCGGCCGCACCGATAATTAATTGTCGACCGTGTCATCTCTAGTTTACACTTCTGACGCATCCTATTCTCTCTCGCTCTCTATTTGTCCTTCGATTCCTCCCTGTTTATCCTATAAACTGTCCGCCTAATCTACGAGGAACTCTATAATTACCCGTTAGAAATCCCCAATGAAACTGAACCCTTCATTATTCTATCTATAATACATTATTCAATATATACAATCGTTCTATGGTAGACAAGTGGAGGAAGAATAGAATTATAAATGAACTTTGGAAAGATCGCGCGGAATGATAGATTGAAATGAGTAGAAGAATTGGGAGAGGTGGGGAGTAGAAGTCGAAAAAGGTAATAATTGAGACGGCAGACAGCTGATTCGAGTTAAAATTAAATTCCCTCTCTCGACGACACGTTAGGCGGATAATCAGGATTCGAGGATCGCGCAGTAGACGGCAGTCTCCATTGTTTCATTCGATTTACACCCGCGCGCGCTCGCTCGCTCGGCCGGCTCCTCACTCCACACACACACCAGCACCAGCACCACTGCTCTCCCACCCTCCCCCGCGTAATACAGAACCTGCAATTTACAGGAGAATGAAAAGTTAAGCCCGCGCAGAAGGCTCAGGGGTGGCGTGCAGACAATGGGCCCTGGCTCTAAAATCTCTCCGGCAAACAAATGGGAAAGCCCGGCTCAAAACGTAATTGAGATATTGAGATCTGATTAAGATGAAATCAATAACATGGACCGGCTGGTGCGGCTGCTGGTGCTGGTAGTGCTGGTAGTGCTGCCGGCGCGTCTCTTGCCTCGTCCTACATTTCCGCTTGCAGCGAGATCTCCTCGATAAGAACAGATGCAACCACCACCCACCGCAATACTTTCGATTTCTCTGTCTCCCAACCGCCGCCACCCCTCCTCTTCGTCGCCAGCCACCCTTTAGGCTTCTTTGCCCGCCTCTCTCGACGTCTTTTCGCCAATTCAAGGAGTTCAAAGCGCTCGATCCGCTCGGCCACAAGTATCGTCGAGCCTCGAGGACCGTATTCCACGTGGAATTAAACAACTCCTTGGATTACAATCCTTTTGCCATCCTCCGCGACTCCCTACCTCCTCTAATTCTCCTTAAATCTTTACATCTCCCCCGATGTATTTTCAAACTGGTACCATCTTATCGATCTAATTATAGTATTTACTATCGTCGATATATCTTAGAAATATCCACCATTTGTATGGGAGAATATCGGACGAATGAATGGTAGAAATACTCGAGGAGGAGTGTCTTCTTTCGCCTAGTTGGGAGCATGCTCCGGATCGAAAGGCGCGCCTGTGAACGGCATGGGTGTCACCGAGAGGCTAAGAGAGAGTGAGAGAGAGTGAGAGAGAGAGCTTGTAAGCTTACACCTCTCGAGGGTTGTTGCTGGTTCGGGTTTCCTTTGGCGGTGGGCAAAATTACAATGAAAGATACTTCTGTGGCCAAACAGTGTACGCGCCCAACGAGAGATTATTATAGGCGAGGTTTCCCTCTCTCTCTCTCTTTCTCTCTCCGCTGGTCGCATTTTCTTTGTACCGAGAGTGATATACATTGAGAGATATGTATACCGGGTGTCCGCATCTGCCGCGGCCGCCGCAGGAGGTCGGTCATAGGAGCCCATTCAGGAGGAAGGAGCCCTCGAGAAATCTCCTTGCCGCTGCACGCTTCCGTGCGGACGAGCCCGTTGTGCTTCTGAGTCCGAGAGAGCTGAATCCGACGAAAATGCCTTCTAGTCGAGCACCAATGGGCTGCCGGGGAGAGGAGAGAGCTCACCTAACCAGGAGAACCTCGAACCTACCAATTCCCGGTCAAGCCCTTTGCCATCCAACACTCTGCCACCCTCCCCCCCTCCTCATTTTTACGTGTAATCGTGTAACCGACCCCTTTTGTCGCGGCTTTTCACACCGCCGGAGACTCCCTCGGTCCTTGCTTTCGCATTGCCACGCTGCGACGCGTTCCTTCTTCCTTCTCCTTTCTTCTTGCTTCCCTTTTTTCCCCTGCCTTTCTCTCCCGACCGGCTAATTATCCACCGAAATCCCCTTAAACGGCCATTAAACCCGGCCCAGCCCGTGAAAGCACTTTAGGCCCTAAATGGATACAGCCGCAACCAGGCGCGCGCGCCAGCGCGCCAGCGCGCCTTCTTCTTTCCCGGAACTTCGCCTCTCCTTACCTTCGCCAGTGTGCGCCAATGCTTTTGATAATGACAGGCTTATAAGAAGCCTGCTTCCTTTCCATGTGATTCCCCCCGCGCGAGCTACAAGTATCGCCGCGATTCTCCTGGAACTCTTCTGTTAAGTTGACGATGGCATTTCATTTTAATTGGTTGAGATGTGTTATGGATTTTATGTTCGTTGTGTTGGAGAATGATTTCTGAAAATTGTTTTTGGATTCTCTTTTATTAAGTTACTGGGATTTAATTTTAATTGGTTGACAAATGTTTCATTTGGATTTTATGTTCGTTGTGTTGGGGACTGATTTTTTAAAATTGTTTTAGGATACTCTTTTATTAGGTTGATGATGGGATTTAATTTTAATTGGTTGATATGTATGACGAGTTTTTTTTCAAAGTGATTTTTAAATTCAGAGATTGTAATAGAGGGATTGTTCTTGGGAATTTATTGTTGCTTCAGAAACACGATTCCCCATTGGGAGGAAAAGCTATGTTTGACAAGGGAATTGCGAGTCCGCTTTACGGGGCCGGCAAGATAAAAACTGTGTACCGTCGCGCCGGCGAGATAATCAGCTTAGCGTAATGTAATATTACAGGAATACTTTATCAAAGTGTATCCACAGGCCTCCCTGTCTCACGCTTTATTAGACTGCAACGCCAGGGCGATTGCACGAAATTAATGACACCATTAATTTATGACATTTATGACATCCTCGATAATGGGGACGCGCGCGCGCGCGCGTCGACGCCTCTTTCTATCGAGGATACACTCGAGCCAAGTGTCAGATACTACATGATTCCAATGAGTATCGTACATTCATCCAATTTGCTTGAAAGATAACAAAAAAAATAAAAACCCAAGAATTTCTACCTAAGATTTCGAAAATAGATCTATTTTTTATTGAAATCTACCAAGTACCACTTTGGATCTCGAAACACTTATATACAAAGATGCAATAAATCGAGTGGAGTTTACTTTCTGAATTCCGTTTCGCACGGAGACCTTTGGCCCCTCGTGGACGATTTAAAGAAGAGGTGGGGGGGTAGTTGGATGCAGGGTGCCTTACACTATAGCAGCATGGCTTGATGCACCTTTTATCCTGGCGAAAACCACCTCATTCGGGAAAATTGATCGAGTGTGAAAGACCTCGTTCCACGATCCATTAGAATTCCATGAGCTTTGATCTTTTCAACGAGCCGGAGCATCCGATCAGCCGTGGGCGCCCCCTCGCTCCCGATCACCGCGTCGTTTTTTGCGGCAAGCGTCCCTCTGATGGAATCAATCTGGTACCCTTTTCAAACTAGATCAGCCGACAACCTTTCCGTCTGCCCTGATTTATTACAATCTCGCATTCTATTAATTACTCCCAACAAAATAAAAAATAAATCACTTCACAATTTAAAATTCTTCTTTAATCTATTTTACATTGTTTGGCACTCGAATTTCCCCCAAATCGTCGAAAATGAAATGAGTGGCGATGCAATAAAGGGACTAAGAACTCCCTGTTGAAATGAGAGGGCTAAGGGTGCAGGGTGTCCCGGTGAAAAGAGGGAGGGGGTCCAAGGAAGAATCGCATGGGTGAGAGAGCGAGGGAGAGGGAGTGGTTTGCGGGCAGGTATCTCAATTTCTGAGAGCACGGCTTGCGGAGACAGGGTGCCGACGATATCTGGCGTAAGCCTATCGGCGCGAGAGCCATTATTCTCGTGCGCGCGCGCGCTGCCAGCGCCGGCGGCGGCCTGGCAGCCTCCTGAAAGGAAGGAGAGTGAAAGATCTACGATGCTCGCTGTGCGTATCCTCGACGCCCAGATGCCTTCTAATGGCCTTAATGAAGTGTGTACGCACCCCGTCTATCCCTGAACGGGAACGCAACCACACTAATTTTTAAGCATAATCGTACACTCAGCTTCACAACGTGTGAACGAGCCCTGTTCTCAAACCCTCGCCGATTTCTACGATCATCGAACAAACTAGAACATCTATCGCTATAAATATTTCTTCTAATTTTATCCTTTCATTTTATTATACTAAAATCACTATTTTTTTAAATATAATTGTCGTTTTATACGATCATAGAATAAAGTAGCAAATTTATCGTTAAATATTTCTTCTACATTTTATTCCTTTCATCTTGTTACAAGAGAATAACTGTTTTTGAAGTATAATCGAACATAATCGCAACGTGTGAACAAATCCTCGCCGATTTACGATCATTGAACGAACTCGAAAATCCATCGCGTCTTCCAAATGATATTCCTCCCATCTTATTATACCAAGATCCAGTCTTAATGAGGCGAATTAATGTTAATAAAACAAAGGCCTGGCCAACTTAGACGAGACGCAGTAATAATGCTAATCTTACGGCACTCGAGGCATAATTTCCAGATGCCGATGAAATCTCCATTGTGCGCGCAGAATCTGCGACAAGTATCCTCGAGTGCGAGGAGCGCAGAGGGGATTCCACGGGAAATGTATACATTTCCTACGTGGCGGGGATTTGCGATGTACATTAGAAATGTTGCGTGTGTATTAGACCCTTGAAGAAAGACATTGGAAGAGGTAAAAATAAAGTTCGACAAGAGACTGGCGTTAAAATCGCAAGTAGAATCAAGCCGAGCCCACCCAGACAACAACCTAACAGGGTTTCGTCATCGTTGGCATTAAACATCGCAATTTCTTCGAGGTACAATGACACCATCAGAGAAAATCAGTTACTTAGCCTCCTCGTGGACTCGACGGCAGGGAATATTCCCTAGAAAGGAAAAGTGGTCGCGCGAAGGGAGCGGAGAGAGAGAAAGAGGGTGGAGGAACGATCGCTAAACGGTAGCGAAGCCAGTAATCTCGACGAGCGACGGGGGTTTATCATGGCGGATCCCGCAGATGGACTAATTGATGTCATTCACGGTGTGTGTCATTAGTGGCTTGGTTCGCGTATCACATAGCCACTGGTGTTACAGCTGCTGCTGCTGCTGCTTACCGCCGGTGATTTTCACAAGTCGGGGAAGAAATCTTTTCAGAGTTCTTCCTCCCCACTTCTTAGCGCTCCGTGCGACGAAGGCCTGCGGGATGGAAAGGGAGAAGAAGGAGACAACATCACACATACAAAAGGAGAGAGGAGAAATTGAGGAAGAAGAACGATGGAAATCGGTGTCTGCTAACTGAGACACCAAGCGACATAAGCAACCGTGAATGGAGAGAAAGAAAGAGAATGGCTACAGTTTGCAACTCGTGGTGGTGGTGGTGGTGGTGTCGAAAGTCTCGAGACTCGCAGGAGTGTAGGAAGAGGAAGAGGGAAAGAGAGGAGGCGAGGAACAGTGGGAGAGAAGGGCTGGAAGTATGAAGTGAGCATATTACTATTGAGAATAAGTACCTGAGGCAGCGTTCGAGATGCTGCTGCTGCTGGTGGTGGTGCTGCGTGCACTAGGGTGCGGAGGGGGCGGCGGAGGGCCTCGAGTAACGCCGGGAACGGGGGTGGCTACAAATGGGGTGGTACAATGGGCACTAATGGATCTCAAGCCGCCGCGAGAGGCGCTGCTTTTAATCTAATTGTCCTTCCTAGCAGTCGCGATCGCGATCACTGCCATTCAACTGTGATCCCTCGGTCCACCACACACCACCACCCTCAAGACACGCGCACGTCCAAAGAAAGGAAACCAATCCTCGTTTCCTGTCCTACCCCATCCCAACCCTCGACTTCACCACACAACTACAATGTTAGCTAGCTTATAAAATAATCATCGACTTCTAAAGATCTATCAACAACAAATCAATTAATAACCATTTATAATACATATATTCTATTTTTCAAAGAAATAACAGAAGTCTATGAATTCTTATTGGATATTTCTATTAATTTCCATTAATACGAATGGATGTGAAGGGTTGTGACTTAGGATGGATTGTAGGAGTGAAAAGGGAACGGCAGAGTAAAAGGTGATTCGGTCGGCGTTAGCCCGAGTGTTTTAGAGCACCAGGTGAAAAAGAGGAGAGGAGAGGGAGGGAGGATTGGGTGGTTGAAGTGCGTCGGGAAATTCGCCGGCGAGAATATAGGCGCGAATAACTTAGGAGCGAGCGTGTGCGCGCGAATGAAACCAGGGCAAAAGTGGACCACCCGCGGCAGTCGGAGCCGCGCGTTTCTTTCTCCTTCTAGTGGGTTCCATTTAGTGGAACTTTACGGCATTATGCGACACGCTCGTTGAGCTAAAACGCAAGCTCCCCTCCCACGCGCGAGCGCGAGCGCGCCAGAGAAGGAGAGGAGCCTTTCGAAAGGCGTGTGCGCGCCTGCTCTTTCTAATGTTGCGAATATAAAATGTCTGCGGGGAGTATTTCGAGTGCTCGACCGCTCCCGCACTTTTCACCGACTAACGTACTCTTCCACAGCCGTCTTCCTTCCTTCCAAAATTACCCTCGCTAAACATGTGCGAGTCCTTGTATTTCAATCCGCGTTATTAACCCTCCACTATTTACTTCGAGAAAATCAAGAAAACACTTGCAATACCTAATCCAAAAATACAATGCAATATTCTTCGCTCAATCCACCAGTCAGATTCGTTTAAGTACGACAAAGGATTGTTTTTCTACAAATAAAAATAGTTCTCCAATTGTATTTCAATCCGCGTTATTAACCCTCCACTATTTACTTCGACAAAATCAAGAAAACACTTGCAATACCTAATTCAAAAATACAATGCAATATTCTTCGGTTCAATCTTTAATCCACGAGACAGATTTCCTTAAGTACGACAAAGGATTCTTTTTGTACAAATAAAAATCGTTCTCCAATTGTAGAATAAAAAAGAAAGAATATCATTAGCAAAGGGTGAATTGGAGAGTGCTGGAATATCCAATACGATTATAAGGGACTGTTGAACACGAGAATATATACCATAAAAGCAGATATAAAGTAGGAGAGCGTGGTGGGGTTGGGACAGGAAGGAAAAACGCGGCATATCCTTTCACGTATTCCCTAGGCGGCGATCTTATCAGCGAGCAGTGATGACGATCGGCTGGCAGGGCAGGTGCCGAGATAATTATTTCCCCGTGGTTTAGTGGACAGCCACGGAAAACCGTTCAATAACGATAACGATAATTGTCGCGCTCCTCTCTTTGTCTCTGCTTTGTCCCTCTCTCCCTTTCTCTCTCTCCACGCTCGTCCCCGGGCGAAGATCAATTTCTGATAAGTCCGCTAAATTGGTGGGATTGTAATTGCCTTTGTGCGTGTTACTCGCATTAGTATCCTCGCGTTCTCTTTCACTCCTGCTGCCCCGCCAGTCATTACGCGTGAGAACGCTTTGACTTCCTGCTCCGCCAAACATTTGTTCCCCAAAAATTCTCCCATCGTTGCTAACCTCGAAATATAACGAGATAATTTTAATCAGTCGTATTTTTATTGAGGGATTCAGTGAAAGTGTATTAGTAGATATGGAAGTTCGATGAGAAGGGATTGGTATTTTTGTGATTGGTGTTTCTAAAAGATAAGAGAGTTTTGCCACCCTTGTAAAGGTGGTGGTGGAGCGGCAGGTTGAGCGACGATATGGGAAAGGGCGGGGAAGCATGGGTCCCATGCGGGGATTATTCCTCGGTGTTCACGTGGAAAGCCCGTGGGAATGAAATCAGCCCGGCCAGGTCGACGTACGCACACACGCACACACACACACACACGTTGATACACGCGGAGAGGAGAAAGCACCGCCGGCAGCTGCCCTCGCCCGGTAATTCCCGAATCCAGGAAATCGTCCTAATGACGCGCGGCTGACGCGCCGAATCTTTTCACGATTAATGACGCGGAAGCGATTTTGTCGCGTTAACCGCCCGCTCGCTCGTCGGAATATGAGCCGGCCAGATTCTCTTTATGGCCAATACTTCGCTCTCCCCCGCCATACCATTTATAGACACTCTCACACCCTCCGAATCGCTCTCGCAAAAGCATAAGTGTCAGCCAGCGAAATTAGGTTATTATACGAAATTCTTTCAATTCTCCACTCTGTCTTACCTGAAATATTTCTCGATCATTGAACAGGTATTTATATATTATCAAATATTCTATTGAGAATAAAATTGTAGGAAAATTAAAAATGGGGAATATTTGTAAAAGAAAGGAGAAGTGGAGTAATTGAAAAGCGATTGTTCCTTTGGTGTGATATATTTCTCTTAGCATAATCGATTACCTACATATTTACACAAAGGGAATTATACGTAATGCTTTCGTACATATACATGCGCTTGTGTATGATACACATATGATACAAACGTCCTCGTCCATTGTCACTTTAGCCGAGATTCCCATGGGAATCCGGCTCGCTAAGAAAGCTCGCGTCCAGCTACATCTTTACGCTTAGGTCTCATTAATACTGGAAAAAGTAGTCCAGGTTTCAGTACGATTGCCAGGGACTTTACACAACATATTTATATTTCACGGAGAACCACTCTCTTTTTACACGCCTGCTTTAAGTTCCTCGCAATAATGACGAGGTTTATTTAACACTGATTTCTTAAGAACGTAAATTGCATTGGTAATCACAAATTAGTCAAATCACGTTCGATCGTCGGAAGAGACGCAATCCCAGTAAATTATATCTCGGAATCATCCTGGAAAAGGTTCGTCGAATTTCTATTGGTTCGTGGGATGACAAATAGAATAAAATTCACTAAGAAATGTCGAACAAAGATTTGGATCGCAATCTACCGCCAGCGTTAGCGCGATCCGTGCAACAGGGCACCGAAAAGAATAATCAACAATCTCAAAAGGCTTCAACATGATCCTCGCAATGTAAACATTCCCCGGTCGATCTCTATTGATCCCGACTCATTAGTGTACGATTAAATCTCTAACTGGATAGCTAAGCATTCCTCCCAGGTCGAAGAGTACTCGTCGCCTCCCAACTATACATACACCGACATCCTTCCAAGAATGCGAAAGTATTCCATCGCTCGGAACCACCAAGCAAAACAATCCTCGGTTAACCGCTGGCATAATGAAAAAATTCTCTAATTTCTTTCGGCGACGCTAATCGCGATAATATTTACAAGATGATACAACGGGGCGCGGAACAGTTAATTGTCCGCTTTGCGTAATACTTCCTCGGCCTTCACTCTGAGGACCTCGGCGCTCTGTCTTCTGATCTCATCGTCGGAGGATGCCGAATCCTCTTCCTTCTCGTGCTTCGAACTCAAGTTCTGCGGTAGATTCTGCACGCCGAGATTGAGTGGGTGTGCTGCTGCGGCGTGCAGGTGGTTGGCGAGGTGTCCATTAACGGGGCCGCCGGTGTGTCCGAGGCCGGAGGCAGGATTCAGACCAACCGGAAGCACCGTACTGAGGGAAGCCAAGTTCTGCGGCAACGGGAGCCCGATGTATTGCGAGAGGATGGCGTGGAGCGGCGGCAGCTTCGGGGCGCTCGAAGGCCACGGCGGCGGGAACACCGGCGGAATGAACCAGGGAAATGCACCGGCCGCTCCGCCCGATGGATCGCCACCTGGCACACCACCGGCGCTTTGCAGCAAGCGTGCGTGCAGCGACAACTCGTTCACACCTGCAATCATATCGTCGTGCCACGCACTCTTTTAATATCACCAACCCCCTGCTTTATTCAACCCTTAACATTGCATACTATATTCAAAATCGTATTATGAGCAAATATTTCAACGAATCACACATATTTTATTACTAATTTAAATTCTAATAAAATACGATTATAAAGTCGTGTTTTTTTCAACCCTTTAAATTTTATATACTCAAAATCGTATTGATTGAACAAATACTTCAACGAACCACGTATATTCTATTGCTAATTTAAATTCTAATAAAATACGATTATAGTCGTATTTTTTTCAACCTTTAAAATTGTATATACTCGAAATCGTGTTAATTGAATAAATACTTCGACAAGTCTATATTTTATTGTCGATTTGAATTGTAATAAAACGCGACACTCGCGTTTCCAAATAAAAAGGCAGGACAGACACGCATTGGAATTGTAACGACGGATTTCGGATAGAGTCGAATCGATCGAACGGAGATGACTTTTTCCGGGGCGAAAGGATGCAGAGCCGGCGTCGCGCCGCGCGCGCACGCCAACTTTTTATTTAGCCGAGCGGGACAACACCAGCTTTATAACAGCCGACGCGGAGAGAGCGAGCGAGTTCATGAAAAATTAACCAGCCGAGTTTTCATTGCGCATCATTCTAGTATCCTTGTGTGTGTCTGTGAATGTGTCTGTGAGAGTGAGGGCGAACTGAACTGGCCGCACCACGAAATTGTATGTAATTGTTGACGATTGCATCTAGCGTGGCCGCGCGCGCTGACTCCGCCGGCATTCACCGTTCTCGCATTAGCGACGGCACGCTCGCCGGTTACACCATTGTGGAAGGAAACGACGCCGGCGTCGCGAAGGAAATATCGCAATTACCACTCTCCTTTCGAGCATCGATCAAGAAATTCCACATCCTCATATTTCATTAATATTTAATCCCCCAATTTTTTATATTTATTTAATATTGGAATTAAACATAAATACAAATCGAATTCGAAAAGTACTCACCACCCTGTTCGACGTGCATGAAGCTGGTATCCCTGCCGAGCGATTTCCCTTTCTTGCGCCACTTGGCACGTCGGTTCTGGAACCACACCTGCGCAACACACATCGAAACAAACATTATCACTCTAATTCATCAACGAAAAATATCAAACATCCCTAAATAAAATCCCATCTATCAATCCCACTTTCACTAACAAATCAAATCGACATTTCAATCTTAACTTCCTAACAAATAAACACAAATTCTTTCACATCTGCCAGGATTAATGAACTAAGACGGTGGTAGTTCTCAGCTGAGAGTGCCACGGCCACGCGAATTAAGTCTATGGCCTCCAGTTAAGGGTACTAAATTACTGCGATCTTCCCCCGAAGGGGGTGCAAAATGTTTCTGGGCTGTGCGCGGAGAGGGTTGGAGGGAGCCACGGCTGAGAGAGAATGCACAGGGCTATTCTTTAGAATCTAGTAGATTAGGCGAGTGCTTCTCACGGAAATCATCGAATTAATTCTTTCAAGAAAAAAAGGCACGGAACCAGCGCCGCCAGGGGGCGGCGGCGGAGGGAGAAGGGGGGGGAGGTTGGAGTCTCGAGCGAGTGAAAAAGGGAGAGGAACGAAGGGTGGCTGTGCGCGCGCGAGAGAGAGAGAGAAGAGGGGGGTGAAAGAGCGTGTCCAACAAAAGCTTGGCTCTCGAGGTTGATTAAGCTAATTGTTAACAATTATCCTGATTTCCTCCGGTTGCCCTGAGTGGCAGGGCAACCCCTGCCCTCGTCCACGACGCGCCCGCTCGCCCCCCCTCTCTCTCTCCCTCTCAGCAGCAGCAGCAGCAGCATCTGAATCGCAGCCGCTCGCTCGCGTTCTGGACCCGTTCCCGTATAAATGCTTTCGCTTTCCGCCTGAGCTGCTCTGATTTTTCGTGCCTGGCCGCCGCTACACCGGCCGGCGACCCACGACGCTCTGTCGTCCTGTCGCCAGACAGAACTGAGAGAGAGAGAGAGTGAGCACTGACTGAGGAGAAAGCATGCTCTTGGAGCGCAGGAGAGAGAAAGATGAGAGAGGGAGGTGGAAGAGGGAAAGAGATAGAGAGAAAGAGGGGTGGTTCGTTGGTCGCATTTAACATCCGGAGTCTATTGTGAACGGAGATCCAGCCACTTCTCTCGCTGGGCGCCGCTAAACCCTATCGATCGGACGCGTCGATCGAGTTTCCCCTCGAGAGGAAACCCGCCTACTGTCTTCTTTTCCTACCCCCCGTCTTTTTTTCCCTTCCTTCCTCCCTCTTTCTTCCTTCCCTGTAAGCTCTCGATCCGCACGAGTGAGTGCTAACACTTTGGGAAATGGAACTCATTATCGAACCTGCTGTCAGACCGGGAATATATTAGAGGAATTCAAATACCTTCGAGCATCTCTCTCTCTCTCTGCCGCGCTCGAATTAATCAATGGATTGTAATGCCAGACGCCTCCCCGAGTTTCTAAGATTATTAGGCGAATCTTATTGGTACAGGCTTTGATTAATCGATTGATCGTTTTGGAGTATTTCGAGCGCCGAGAGACAAGGCTCGTGGATAGTACAATTGCGAGGAATCAGGAATAAAGAGTGGAGGCTGAAAAGAAATTAGGAGGATCGCTGGATCCTGGAAGGGGGATGAAAACCCGTAGGAAGTTTGGAAGTGTCTGGTAGCATTGGTGTACTCTCTCTTTCACTCTGTACGCCTGTTTCTCTCTCTCTCCGTCGCGACAGTCGAGCGAGATAAAGAGGCGAACTCTCCAGGGTGGGAAATTCAATTGCCTAATTGCTGTTAATTATTTAATCGCCCGTGAATAGCCCGCTAACGCCTAAGTGCTCGCTAACCTTGCAGCGCGTCATTTAAGCGACCCACCGTCAACTCGAAAGTTTCAATCTCTGCTTCCACCCGCACTCTCTCTCTCTCCCAGCATCCTTCCATTCCTCGGTGATACACCCGAGATACACTGGCATCGCCCCGCAATTCCGGTGCACGCGCAATCCTACACCTGTTTCTCCCAGTCACCGCAAAGCTTCTGCTAATGTTTCGACTTATTAACATCGCGAATTCATCCGCACGCACACCCTCGTAATATAACAATATCCTTTATCTTACTAAAGATAATTGCTCCAATTCCTAGAAACAAACCCTCCTCCCAATTACTATCTCAATCCTGCTGAAATAAAACCTCCCACAATTATAATCACAAAGCTCAAATTAAAACCATCTTCCCCGCAAAAACACCACGAAATACCAAAATGATCGTAGTTTCCGATGACATCGTCATTGGGATTGATTAAAGAGGCGAAAAGTAATGCGGGCGAGTGTGTGACAGCGAGAGGGAGGAGTGATGATGGCGGCGAGAGGTGTAGCACAGTAGAGTTACGAAATAGGAAACGACAGAAACGATTCGCGATTCCATTACCAGGAGCGAGAGAAGCGGAGGGGGTGGGTGGTTGGAAAGAGAGAGAGAGGGGGGCGGTGGTGTGCGATCGTCGATCGAACGATACATCGGAAGGGGTGGCCGGCCATTAATACCGAAAAATGGGTAATTTCGCATCTGGAATTGAGGGCGGCGAGGGGAACGACGACGGCAGCGGCGGAGAGAGAAGAGGAGGGTTGAAGGGGGGTGGGGGAGGGATAGGAGTGGCGGAGGATTTCCTAGATTGAAATAAAGTGGCCGTGGCACCAGTGCGCCGCGGCGGATCATTTAGCGGTTTTGTCGAGCGACGGCCAATTGCCGGCATTGTCGCTTCGCTGTACCACAATGGGCCAATCGGAATGCTCTCTGTCTCTTTTCAGCCCTCTGCCACCCTTCGACGACGAGCGACTACACTCTCTAGCCGCGCGAACCCCACCCCCAACCCCCAACCCCGACACGACACGACCCTATGTATGTTACATAGACCTATGGATCTTCACATCTAATGTATATGACTCGTCCCCTCTCTCTCTCACCCTCTCTCTCGGCTCTTCTTCACTCGAGATTCACTTTTTCTTTCTACTTTCACGCCCAGTGTTATTATATTTCGATTGTAAGAATTCCTTCGACGAAGCCTTTTTAAATTATTCTGATATGAAAGTTTGTCAATGGGTAAATACATTTTTGAAAGGAATAATACTCGATTGAAGAATGAACCGTTTCCGAGATTCACTTTTTCTTTCTATTTTCACGCCTGCTATTATTATATTTCAATTATAAGAATAATTCCTTTCCTTTCCTTTCAATTATAATAATAATTCGTTTCCGGGATTCGCTTTTTCTTTCTATTTTCACGCCCAGTGTTATTATATTTCGATTATAAGAATTCCTTCTATGAAATCGTTTGAAATTATTCTAATATGAAACTTCGTCAATGTATAAATAGATCTTTGAAAGGAATAACACTCGATTGAAGAATGAACCGTTCGATATTTGTTTATACTAGCCGGATAAAAGGGGCATCGCGCACCTGGCGGATCTTTTTTTCCTCGAGGTCACAATTGAGAATAATTCCAAAGCAGATTACAACCCTTCGGGAGAGTACGTGCCCGGCGTTCGACCGGGCTCCTACGAAATTAATCCTCGACCGGTAGTAGAGTAGCAGTAACAGCAGCAGCAGCAGCAACCTCTCCCCAACGGTAGATGCACAAGAGAGAGGAAGAGAGAGGAAGAGAGAGAGAATACGAGTCGCGTCTTTCGTGAAATTACAGACGTCGATTAGAAGCGGCAGATTTTCGGGTACAATAGTACGTAATTAGTTGAGTGGCCCCGAACCGAGATTAACTCGCGCGCGCACTTCGCCACGGATTTCCAGAGTTCAAACCAGGCTAGTGTGTATATGTGTGCGCTGGTGAGAGAGAGAGGGAAAGCAATTGAGGCCGAAAGATACTCCTTCCCTCCTCGATGAATGGAAAATTATCAGTATATGCAGCCAGCTATAGTCGAATCACTGCCAGGAGAAATTAGTTCCTTTTTAAGATACAACCAACCCTTATTCCTCTCAAAAGAGACCCTTGAAACCTAACATTTATTTCGGAGAATAATAATAAAGCGTTGATATTTAATAATTAAAAATAATATCCTTTTTAAGGTACATCCGAACCCTATTCTTCTCAAAAGCTAGTATTTATTTCCGAGAATAATAATACTAGGATTTGAAATTTAATAATGAAAATTAATAGTTAATTACCTGAACTCTGGCTTCGGTTAATTCCAATCTCATGGCTAGTTCCTCTCTGGTGAATACATCAGGGTACTGCGTATTATCGAAAGCCTTCTCGAGTTCGTGGAGTTGATAAGTAGTAAAGGTAGTCCTGGAGCGTCTGACTTTCCTCGGTCTGTCGGACTCTCCAAGATTCAAAGGATCATGAAGGGAATCATTAATCTGATGATCGCTCAGATGACCGAGTTCGGTGTCACCAGTATCGCCGATCGCATCCGACGAAGTCGCTTGATCTGCAACAAAATAACGAAGAAACTGTTATGTAGAGAATTTCGTTCAGCAGTTGCTTGTACAAATCGTTGGGAGCGCGCTATGAAAGAGTAGCCGACTAGACGGAAGGAGAGTGGGAAAAAGAGAGAGAGAAGGGGTTCGCTAGTAACACACGGGGTATCAAACGACAGGGGACCTTCGGCACTTGAGCATAAGAGAGGATCGGGGCGATTAAGCTAAATCGTGCGCGCTGCCAAAACGAAATTGACGTTTCACTGGTCCCATAGAGCGCGCGCGCCCCGCCGGCACAAGGGAGAGGACACACACTGCGACAGAGAATCTCTCTCTCTCTCTCCTGGCCAACTAGAAGAGGAGAAAGAGAGTGCGAGAGTTGTACGTGTAGTGAGTGTGGGTGCAATTTCATTTTTAAGCCGCACAACGACTGCACCCGCCGCCGCTGCCGCCGCCGCCGCCCATGGCACACTCAATACGTCGATCATGTCCGATCGCCGGATTTGCCAATTTTTAAGCCTCAGCCTCCTCTTGGCCGCTCTTCATTTTTTGTATATCCAACGGCGATATATGAAATATAGCCATTCCGACGCCATATATACGAATCGCCCGGAACATTATAGCTGCGTGCTCGATAGTACTTAAAAAACCGTTGCTCTCAGTGATTAGCGAATATCAAGCGGCAGAAAAGAGAGAGAGAGTGCATATCGCGCACTCTTCGCATCCTTTTTCTACCAGCAGTTTTTTCTCTCTCCCTCTTTCTCTCTCGCATGGAACACTGTGTCCTGCTTTTTTCCACGCTCATCCCATCTCGCTACTTGTGCTCTCGCCCACCCCCGCAAACCACCCTCTCTCGCCCGACCGACCCAACTACACCACCACCACCACCAGCACCACCCTCTCGCGAGCGCGCGCTCTGACCACTCTTTGTCTTCCTGCGTGCGCCGACACGGCCTCGCGGCCTCATTAGAGCAAACTACACGCACAATATACTCGCCGGCCTTTCTCGCTTTCCATTCGCCCGCGCCACCCAACATAGAGACTCTCTCTTTCTCGTCTCCCCCTCCTGCTTTCCGACACTCCGTTATTGGCAGTTTGGCAATATCGTGGAATGGTAGATTTTGGAATTCTTTTTGGAAGATGTAGATTGAAATGGTTGGTTGGAGTTTTTATTTAATTTTGTTTGCGATGGATATTTGGTATTGTAATAATGAGGGGAAATGAGAGGGGTTTGATTAGAGGGTTGTTGGAATGAAAGAGAGGATCGTTTTTAGTGGTTGTCGACTGAGAGAATGAGAGGAGAAATTGGAGTGGTGTCATAAGCAGCGGCGAAAAATTGGGTGACATAATAAACCTCGTTAGTCGCTAACACTCTCTTCCTCTCTCGCTCTCTTTCCGCGACTCCTCTCCCTTTGAATTCCTTTTTCCGCCGCGATGCATAAAACAATTGCGGCAAAGCGAATCGTTTAGCCCACTCGTTTACCTGGCCGCGGAAACCGACACATTATGTGGCCAGCGAGGCGTGGCATTTTAAACGTTTCGACGCCAGTGAGAACGAAAACCCTTTGGGGATTACGGCTAACGAATTGTTTAGCAGCTATGAATAACGTAATCTCGAATTGGCCCCCTAAGGAAATAGCCACTATTTCAACCAATCCTACATCAAAATTACCAGAAATTCCAATTTCGAATATTTACTATTACAATTTTAAACCAACCCCAAATATTACAAATCCATAATCAACAAACGACCCAACAAAAATTCAATTATTAAATATCTACGTGATGGAAGGTTGGCAAGATTCTACAAAAGGTTACTAAACGACAGTCTAACGAGTGGCGTCGCCCTTCGGAAAGCACTTATCGTTACAATGCCGGATTCGGGGCTATTAAATTAGACTTGTCACAATAGAGAGAGGCTCATAGCCCTAAAGTGCTCGCCCCTAAGCTCCAGCCAGTAGGCGCATCGCATCATCCCAAGCGACCAGCGTGCACGTACGTACGTACGTCCGCCTCAACTAATTAGACTGGCATTTGCAACCGTGGGTAATAAAGTTAATCCCACTTTTCCAACGGGCTATTGCTCGGCGCTCTCAATCCACCCTGGTATCAATCAAACAACGAGGTGCCCACGTAGCGTTACCTGGTCATGTGTGCACTTCACGTGCGAGAGATCAAGCGGGAGCGAGAAAGAGAGATGTAAAACGAGGGCGCGCATATGCGTGTAGTCGCACTAATATTTACGCAAACACTCGCCCCGCTTAATCCAAACTGAATAGAGAGAGAGAGAGAGAGAGAAAGAGCGACGCTTTTTTTATGTTTTCATGATAGGGCACAATGGACTACCCACTCGATGCCTAACTCTCCATTACTTTTTATTAAATCCACCAACCGGAGAACACGGGGGATGATGATGCAAGTAGTCTCCACTCGGATTCTAGTCGAGGAGAGACTGCTCATCATCGTCGATCCACCGTGCAAATTCGTTCCTGCCGACTCCCATTTATTTACTATTGCCAGATGCTTTGTACTCCGATTTACGAGTGCCTTATGTCTGAATTAAGATTCCAATGACGCACTATTTTAGTGGTATAATGATTATTAAATCTATTACATGCTTTTGTACTCCTGTTTTAAAAGTGTTAGAAAATTTATTGAATATAATTAATAAGACGATGAAGAAATTAATTTATTAAATGTATGAATTAGGAAGTAAAAGAATACTGTGTTTCTAGTATTTTACGAGCACTTTATGCTTGAATTGACGAACGAATGACACACCTGTTTTCCAATGGCAGATGACAGAGTAACCGTGTACCGATATACTGGAAAATGTATCGTTCGCGATTGATTGGATGATGAGGCAATTAAATGGCTGGCTTAACGATGGATGCCAGTATATTTTTAGGTCACCCTCTATGTCTATTGCTTGCTCGTCAATTAGCCGATCATCGGCGAAGATGTGGAGGAGCAAATACGTACTTAACGAAGTTGATCCTCGAGTGGGACTGGAAAAAGGCGTATAAATAATGGGATACGACTGAAGGACGTCTGCCAATTCTGCCGAGCGATTATCCTATTGTACGGGAAATCCAGCCGATCGGCCGGCATGTATAACATCGACGATCGTTACAGGCAAATTAATATCTCCGAATTAATGCGGCCCCGATTTCTTTCGCGGTTTGAGTGGCTACGGCTCGAGTGGCACACTCCACCATGCATTGTATGATAGGTCGGCCTTTATCAGACGCGTTAATTATGTTAGACGACGCCGGTAATGATCCCATCCGCATCCTAATTTCTCGGCGCCGCTAACCAGACTGTCGTGCAAATGATATTCTATTCGTCAGATTTAGGGAATGTTTAAAATTTATATTTTATATTGCAATTATTATCGACCTGGTTATGTACGAATTTTTAAATATTATTTTCTCAATTCTGCAAAGATTAAATACTGACTGTTTCTTCTGGGGTTTATACTTGATACTAAAATTCTAGAAAATTATCGAGAAGACAAAGATCCAATATTTAAAATTTACATTGTAATAATATTCGTTTATGTACTAACTTTCAACAATTATTTCTTCAATTCTACAAAGGTTAAATATTAACTGTTTCTTGTAAGTGAGGTTTATGCTTAATGTATCACCGAAGTGACGCAGTTTAAGGGATGAGTGTCGGTTAATCGATCGTTCGTGGAGATTAGCGGGATAGACAAAGACGATTTGTGTCGCGTCTTGGTGGCGTACTTACGATTAGCATCGCTCTCTCTCTCTGTCTCTCTTGCGGCAGGGCAGAAAGACCGCGGTCGGCCAGATTACAAAAGGTTCGGGACTCTGCGTCGGAAATCTAATAAAGTCCTTAAGAGGGCTTACGGTAATACGCTCGCCGCGGTAGTAATCGACCGCGAGCGCTCGCCAACGCTCGACACAACACAAAAAATGGCAAACGCGCGCGCGCTCCTGCGAAAATTTAATAAACAGGAGTTTGCGCGACTCGACAAATAAAGTCGACTGCCGCCGCCGCCTCCGTTGCCGCCGTTGCCGCCGTCGCGTTTTCCACGGATCCTCTACTTTATTTATGAAAGCAGCAAACTCTTGAACGAATTTCCAACATAATGTCCAAAATAAATCGTTGTCTTTCTAATATCGCGAGAGCAGAAAAACTCCAAAGCGAAATCCAGCCGATAACGGAATTTTCGACGATTGAAAATTGATTCGATTCTTTTTCTTTCAGCCTCTCTCTCTCGGTTTACTTTCGGGGAAAAAACTTTTACCCGCACAATCGAATATATCGCTGAAAGTCTGCGCTTTCAAACAGTTTTAAATTCCAATAGGAATTCGATTACTACGATGAATTCATTGCTAGAGGATTTTACTAGTAATTTCGGTGTGTCGGAATCCAGCATGGATTCTCCTATTGCGTGCTACCGAGAGAACTTTGCGTACCGATCGCCACCGGAGATCTCTCGCGCGAGATTTGCCCTAATTAGTGTAGTCTCGCGCCGACAATAATTAAGTACTCGTCAAGGACTGCGAATGCCATAACTGTAATTGGGAAGTAATTGCGAAGGTCGTAACTCGAAAATATCCTCGGGAAAAATGAAGAATATCATTTGCGGAATCGATAATTGCGGGGTAATGACGATCGACATGGCATATCGGAGAGAAAGATCGGCTCGAAGAAACAGGCCACTTTGCCGCAGTTAGGGGAAACATTTTTTATCGGAATCGCGGTGCGATCGATGTGTGCCGGGCAATAAAACGCTGGTAAATGAGCGCTCGGTTTACTCAACGATATTAGATGGCTGATAATGCATAATGTTATTCAGCGAATTCATTAGCCACGTATTCCAGCCAGAAAAACAACTCTCTTCCACGATTATTCTACAACATGCGAGCCGATTTCTCATTTATCATACTTTCAAAGTACTCTCTTAATTTTTTAAAACATACCAACACTTCAATTCTACCAAAAATCGCCGTTTAAGTTCTTCTCACAAATTTAATGATATGAAAAATTAACAATTTTCAAAAGGGGAAACAAATTACCTTCGTCCTTGGTGGCATGGCCGAGGATCCGGTCAATGCTGTACACATTTCTCTTCTGATTGAAGGTTTGCGCCATGCTGTTGTTGCTTCTCGTACAGCCCAGGCGGAAACGCACACTACTCTCTTGATCGTTCTTTCGATAGTAAAAGAGTTCCTAAACAAAACTCTCTCGCGATCCAAGCTTGTCACACTTGAATCGAGTCTCCCAATTGCACGAGGGCAAGAGCTTTTTCTCTCGGAGGATTCGCGCGCCAAACTCTCTCTCTTTCTCTCACCGCGGCGAGAAACGTGCTCGGCGTAACAGGCTATCGTCACGAGTGCGATAAACGTTCGCCTAGGAAAATTCCGCTCCAGCGAGAAAGCGAACGATTTCAACGCAATTACAAATATTTTACGAATTTTCAAAGATGTGCGGAGACGACACGTTTGGCTGACGAGAGTCGCACAGTCACAAATGCGTGCGTGCGTGTCTGTGTGGTTGTGCGGCGCGCGGCGGAGTAGTTCTCTCGAAGGGCAATTCGGGAAGGAAAATGCGTGAATCGACGGCGCACCACGTACTGACTGGTCGGACATGAAAGCAGTCCTTAATATCGCCTACCGCCGCCCCACCTCGCAACCCCTAACACCGCCATATTAGCCTGGCGGCCAATGAGGGCGCGCGCCTCTCACCCAAAGCCACCCCGTCCTCAGGGGTTGAATGAGGCCTGGGCGGGGAATATTTTGCCCTTTCCGCGTAAATCCCCGGATTTTTTTCCACCTCCTACAACCCCTGCTCGCCCTCCTCTCCCTCTCTTTCTCTCACTCTCGCCCCCCACCACCCTCTCTCATTTCCCATCTTTCTCCCTCGCACGTTCACTCGCTCGCGTCCTCCTCTCTTTTTATCGCGCGAAACATCCGTAAATTCATCCCTCCGCGTTTTGTTGCTCGCCGTCTTCGCTTCTTCCCTTTTAACATTTCTTCCGCTCTCAGTTTCGTTCTCCTCCTGACTTTTCGATGCTTTCCACTTCCTCGGCAGTAACACTTCGATCTTATAAGGGTTGATTTATCTCTCGCGTGTCTGCGCGTCTCTCCTCGGCGTTCCTGGTCGGTTCCGGTTTTACGGCTCCTTTTTGAGGGGCTGAAATTAGTTTACTCGCGGCCGGCCACCCACACCGGCAGCTTTTTCGAATAACCAACCCTCTCCTCCATCCCCCATTGGCTCCTCCTCGCACAGTGTTCTATCTTTCTCGCTCGCTCGCTCGCTCTGTTGCGCTTTTGCCGGAGCAGCACTCGGCCAGGAATTTTGACCAGCGCCGATTAAAACCCGTTACGCTCTCAATTGCCTACGTAAAAATAGCGCGCTCGAATTCGGCCTGGTTTAAATGAAGTCGCATGCAAAGCGGCCGCTTGTTAACTCGCCGTTCCAATGCATATTAATCTCTGCCTCATGAAATACCAGCTGCGATACACACACCCCCTCCGATAACACTGCACTTCATTATTTTATATTATTGTTATTCCGCCCATGGATCATAGCTCAATCGTTGCTAACTAGTAGAAAAACGGGCGTCGACAAATGATGAACTTGTAGAATTTTCGGTGTAAGTGTAAAGGAATTCGCTCCAAGTAATAATATTGCAGTTCATTATTTTATATTATTAATATTCCACGTGGATGGGTGAATTATTATTGACTGATAAAAAAGAGGATTCATAAATGATGAACATATAAAATTTGGAAATAAGTCTTCTTAATGGAACGTAGTGGAAATTAGAATTATAAAGGAATTCGCTCCAAGCAATAATATTGCAGTTCATTATTTTATATTATTAATATTCCACGTGGATGAGTGAATTATTATTGACTGATAAAAAAGAGGATTCATAAATGATGAACATATAAAATTTGGAAATAAGTGTTCTTAATGGAACGTAGTGGAAATTAGAATTATAAAGGAATTCGCTCCAAGCAATAATATTGCAATTCATTATTTTATATTATTAATATTCCACATGGATAAGTGAATTATTAACTGATAAAAAAGAGAATCGACCAAAGAAAAATAAACGTTCTCAATGAAGTATAGCGAAAATTAGAATTATAAAGGAATGCGTTGGAAGCGTCGCCGGTGAGGAAGGCGTTGCCGGCGCATAACGGGAGAAAGAGAATTGTCCAGGTATGTAATCTGGTGACAGGGCGAGAGAAAGAGAGAGAGAGAGAGTTCTCAGGGAAATACGGGAAGCCCGGGGAGCTTTCGGGGATAATTGCGAAAAACGAGGTCGTCCCGTCGGCGATGAGGGGCCACCCGAAAATTCGCTTACGATTATCCGACTTATTCTAAGACAACGCCTTTGCCAGCTTTGGCCAGGCGTAAATCAGTAATCTAATCCTAAGTCCACCTTCTCAAGAAGATCCTTGGAATATCCACTGGCAACAACAGTAGACATGCCCGGAGATTTCATCCTTTTTAGCGAATCTTCTTTCGTAATCTGTGTCTCGGACAACCGACTAATCCCAAGCGAGCGAGCGAGCGAGCGATGCCCATCGTAAACTTTCGGCCCTTAAAACTCCCCGCACAAATTGAACGCAGCCGCCGCCGGCAGCCGAGCGGATCCCTGCTTAAGGATCACTTTAATTGGAGCGGAAGATCTTATTCGAGAATGAGAATGAAAGAGAATACAATAAGCAAGGTGCTCGCACTTCTTTCTCGAAACACCTTTATTCCCCAAGAACCTGGATCAAGCGAGAACGGCCTTAATTATCGCTGTACAAATAGATTATAATATATTACGCTGTGTGCGGTGATTAACGCGGGTTATTGTCTCGGCTAATTTCAATGGGCAGTGGCCCCGAGGCACAAAAGGGTGCACCACCGACCCGGCACACAACGACACATCATAAATCCTTCGGCGAGTGAATGCCCGATTCTCCTGGTACTTACCTGTGCACTCGGCAAAATAAGGCGGTTAATTGAAGCATCTTCACAGTGGGCTGGAAAGGAGTGAGATCGACATCGAAGAGGAGACTGTAAAAATGTCAGCGCTTTGACATCATGAATTTACAACCCTCGCCAACACAGACATTCTCAAGCAATCCCAATACAAATCAATCATTATTTCCCACCATTATCGTTCCACTTCAATATTAAAGAACGAAATTCCATTAAAGAATAAAGCTACATTTATAAATCTCAATAAAACACAAATTACAATAACAATACAAAACCCTAAGCATTAATAATCATTATAAATGATTATCGATTTACGAAATCTAAACGGGGAGTGTTATCCGTCGGAAGGAAGGCTTGGATTGATGACGCAACGCTTATAATGTTGGAGGACGTCGCAGGACGATTCCAAGTGTCGGACTGTCGCTCAAACGTCCGGTATGGGGGTGGTGGTGGTGGAGGAGGAGGGGGGGGGGTTTATGTGGCGCAACGGAGTCTCTTCCGGGAAAAGCATGGGAAGGTGTGGGAGTACACGTCAGAGCGTTCGTCCCCTTTTGTATAGCGGGCTTTATAATGCAAATAAAGGAGCGGGGGGTTGCGAGCGGGGGGGTTCGCCGCTCGATCATCGCGCGCGCCGCTACAAACCAGATTTTTGGGGGGGTTGGATATATCCCAGTAACACATCGCGGGAAATATCTTCCACACACGGCCGGCCGCGCAAAACCAAAGCGCCTCGTCGCCATTCCAACCAACCGTGCACTCGCCAAAGAGCGAGAGAGAGTGACAGAGAGAGGGATGAAAAAAAAGCGGGGCGAGCGAGTGCATAGATCTCCATGTGTTTAAAGAATTCCCATATCGGCGAGCGCGGAACACCGCTAAACCCTGTGTCACTGTTACCGTGATCCCTCCGAGTCCCCTTTGCCCTCTCGGAATCAGGCAATAATGCACTTACTTTCTGGCCAACTCGTACTTGACTCCCAACCATTATAATTCCCACCATCCATCTGACTTTGTCACACTTTTATTTCAAAGTTTCTTATTTTCTGTGCTATTTAAGAAATACTTTCAAGTAAAATTTTAGTGAATAGTCGGAAAATCATTTAATATAAGTCCAATAATGCACTTACTTTCTGGCCAACTCGTACTTCACTCGCAATCATTATAATTCCCACCGTCTCTCTGACTTTGTCACACTTTTATTTTAAAGTTTCTTATTATCTGTGCTAATATCTAATAAATACTTTGAAGTAAAATTATAGTGAATAGTCGGACAATCATTGAATGTAAGTTAAATGTTCGAAGAATTGTAATGAAGTATAATTGTAGAATAATTAAGGAAAGCTAGTAATACTAATGGGGGAAAGTATTTATCAAGTATTAAGGGAGCACTGACGCGTTAAATGACGATACTAGTATTACAAGGAAAATGACTATGTTGACGGTCGATTGAGCTCGAGACGTGTCAAGGATGTCGAAGGGACGGCGAAGAGCGGCGGACTGGTCTCGGGATCATCCCCGAGACAGATAGTGACAAACAGCTAATACTTTGCAGATGTTACGAGAGCCGGGGGTATTAACAATTCTGAAAAACCAGCAGTGCAGACGCCGGGAAAGAGATAATTGGGAATTCCAGCGCGGAAGAGCGTCGAGAACGAAGTGTCTCTTTCGGCTGCTTGGAAGTTAGTGCGATTATCCGTGGGGACGATTTTCACTGATTAGACAAATCATTTGCCTGTCGGAGTGACAGCCGACAACCCTCCTTAAACTCCGCGTATACCTGATACAGCCCTTTAAAAACTTCCGCCAAATACAAGCGCACGAAACACAAGATTTTATCTGATTTGTTCTTAATTCACTGGGACTCGAAATTTCATTCTGGTAATGAGTTCATTACCAATAAACTCGAGGGGATCGTTAAGTGTCTTAATGAAGTCATTAAAATCCGGCGCTAAATAAATTCAAGGAGTACGCGCGCGTAGTAATCGCCGGGCAAACTGTGAGCTTCTCTCAGGTAAGCGGAGGACTAAATTTCAGAATTCCCTGAGTGCCGGACTTATCCCATATTGGCAAGGCCGACGCCGCCGACGCCGCCGCCACCGCCACCGCCGCCGCGGCACACAGTATTTCCAGCTCTAATAACATCAGGAATATACCGAGCTCCTAATGAGCTTAATTACCAAGGCCAAAGGCAAAAGTAGGTCCGGCGAGGTTCCTGCAAACTACACAGCCAGCATTTATCCGGATGTACGTCTTTCACCGACGGGGGAATCGGATGTTCCCATTGCTTTCCTCCGAGGAAGAGCGTCTTCCCAATTTCTTTGAAGCTCCCAACCCTTCACAAACCAACACACATGTCCCTTGACACTCGCAAGACGAGGATTTCCAATAACAATCTGCCACTTATAAAAATATCTGATTGATCACCTCGAAAAATTACATCTTCGATTGAAATGGGAAAAATAAAATTATAGTTATGGAAAAAAATCAAATACAAAAGGAAGGAAAAGAAAAGAAAGCAGAAAATAACATATTATATTAAAATACAAGAATGTTATATTTCTAAAAATCTTATTACAAAAATCAGAGTTCCTATTAATGTTTACAAGTGAGAATAAAGTAAACGGAAGGATTAGCACAAATAAATAAATAACTACAGCGTCGATCGAAATACCGGGAGGTCCTCATCGACTTGAGTTACGCTCGACTTATCTCTCCCATCATATCCTACTATCTGATAATACGCATGGCAGACACATATCCAATAGTTTACTGAGAGCGAGTGACACAAATTGGTGCTTCTCGAGTTAACGATCGATCGAACCCTGACAGGGATATAAGGGATCACTGGGAAGTCAAACCGAGTGTGTCCGCATTCACGAAACACAGCTCGCAGTGGCTCGAGATGATTTTCGTTGGCGGGAAAGTGGGCGCCAAGTGGAGGGTACACGGATATAGGGAAAAAAAAGGGAGAAGGTGTACCTTTGATGGGATCGACGAGAGAAGGAGAAGGAGAGAGGGAGGCTGATAACTCGTCGGTGTAATTGTTATATCATGGATCTGAGGGGTGGTGAATAAAGAAGGTCGAAACGGAGAGAGGGACGGGACGGAAGCGGAAAGGCAGGAGAGAGAGGAGGCAGGCATGCAAGGCGACGTTCTACAATAGGCAACATTAAATCTGCAAAAGAGACGAGCCTCTGTCTCTTCCCCTCTCTCGCTCTCGCTCTCCCTCGTTCCATGCAACACTGAACCAGAGTGAGCCAGACTAAGGCGAAGGGTGGCGCGGCGGTGCGGAGCGGAGCGGGGCGGGCGACGGGCGCGCAAAGGAAGCAGATACAATTCACAATAGACGCGGCGAACCGGCTCGAAGATCAAACGCCAGGCCCTGCAAGAACTAGCGACGCCTTCGACTCTGACGTCGCGACGCGCCCTCCTTGGAGTGTCAAAAGTTCGGCCGAACCAACCCACCCCTAATCACGATGTCTCGACGAGCCTATTTATCGACAATTCCATCCATCAAATTCCCCAAATTTATCTCGATTAATATAAATCTAATCATATTTCTATGTCGAGAGATTTTTATTTGATTTTCTTTTATATTGAAGTAGTCTGCTAACGAAATTTATTAACAATTCTATCCATTAAGTTCCAAAGAGTTATTTCTACGATAATTTGAAATTTGATGTGCGAATGGAATCTATTTATCAACAATTCCACCCAATAAATCCCATAAACTCGTTTCTATTAATCTATAATTAATAATACATTTAATAAAGTCTTGTATTTGTATAGGACATTTTTCTTTCATTATCTAGTTTGATATTGAAGTGGGGTGATTTGGGGTTTGGTGGGCGAATGAAGAGGAACTATTACTAGAAGGATTTGTCGTTGGGCTGTCGGCGTAGTGGGACAATCGGATCATATGTGGCTGAAATTGGCGAGCGTCCTTTTCTCTCGGCGACAACTGGCGGCGGCCTCAACGAATTCGTGGGTGATTCTGTAAGGGAAGTGTCACGGGGCTATCAAGGACGCGCGGTTATTGGGCCCCCGGGGCACGCGCCTATTGTTGCCTGGCGAGCCGCCCGGAGAGGAGAAGCGCGCCCATTCAACTTTATGAGATAAGCTCGCCCCGCGCACACTGCATGTATAAGCAATCGACTCCTTCAATCGAATTAGATCAACGGAAACGCACATTCAAACTTCCCAAGGATCTCCATTCCTTGGAAACCCACGAAAAAATTAAAACTTCGATCTTAACACTAACAAATAATTATCCTATCACAAAACAGTAATTTAAATCCTGAATTATTATTTCGTACGTGAAAGAATAGATAAAGAAACGTTGAGATAAAAAAGAATAGATAAGAATCGTTTTGAAAACTATCGCTTTTCCATCGTTCCTTTTGTCGGCGAGGGAATCCTTTTCAGGCGATAACAACGCGGTCGAAAGCTCGAAGAAGGATGCTGAGGTGAGGGTTGCGCAGGGTGGTTGTGCAGGGTTGCACGGTGGTCGGGGATGCTGGTCTCGAGTCTTTCCTGCGCTTGTATATCAGGGGCGTCGCGTTATTGGCCCCTCAGGCGCCACCGGGCTTTGTCGGGGTTGGCACGCAGGACGCGCGCGCGCCGCCGTCTCCCACAGACACAGGATAAACTGAGAGCGAAGTGACTTTTATGGGATAAACGGACTAAAAACCATCCGGCGCGTCACTCCTCTACACGAGCAATTGCTTATCTCCACCGCACATACAACTCCCACTGTTTGTACACTTACACACACACTCTCCCGCGACAGAGAAACCCGATCCACGGTAGAAAATCTGATTCATTGCTACCTTTCAAAGGAAATTCCACCCACCCCACGAAACTTCTGAATACTTTAAAATTAACCCTCAAACCAAACTCGTTCTAAA
The DNA here is from genome assembly GCA_910591665.1 of Ectemnius continuus. Lineage (NCBI taxonomy): Eukaryota > Metazoa > Arthropoda > Insecta > Hymenoptera > Crabronidae > Ectemnius > Ectemnius continuus. The sequence goes on from OU342866.1 coordinate 3,485,663, forward strand.
TACAATGGATAATGATATATTTATAAAGTACGCTTAGAATTCAATGCAAGTAAATCCCCATTATAACTAACTGCAAGAGATTCGAGGAGCCCCACCAGGGCAACTATTTCATTTCGAAACACTTCTCTCAGGAGCAAGCCTTTCAACGAAAGTAATTAACTACGAGAATCAAGGATCCATTCTACGCGTATCTTCCCTTTCTACCATAACAAGAGCATACATTTTCGTAGAACTCTAATCAGCCAACAAGTCACTCTACCATTCTGCTCCTTTGATAAATCCTGGCTGCTTTGTATTCCGCGAAACTTGTATAATCGGTGAACGAGCCATTTCCCGAATATCAGGGCATCTGCTTCTTCTCTGAGGTGGTAGAACGACGGGGCCGAAACGCGATCGCAGACATTTAATCTCGTTCGGCTGTGCGGCTTCCGGAAGCCGGCAGTTCCACGTGAAATTTTGCATGAATTAATGCGCTACGGTGCACTGTGTCTACCGGGGGAATGCGAGAACGCTGCTGACACTAGGAAGCTGTTTCAGTGAGAGATGAACGAAAGCAGAGAGAGGAGAAAGAGAGAAGAGAGAGAGAAGAGAGAAGGCAAGGGAGTCAGTGGGAGTCTGCTAAATAAACTAACCGAGGGGTTGCCATCAGAGAGGGACGAGGTGGTGGTTACTGGGCGTCCCGACGCGCGGCTGCTGGGATTTTATTAACTTCTGCACGACGCCCGCTTGGGCACCGCCACCGCCACCGCCGCCGCCGCACGTTTTCGCTCCCGCGGCGGCGGCAGAAGCGTCGTCGTTTCCTCTCTCCTAGTGAAACAGAGACGACATATCCCCGAGCTCAGCCAGCCGACGACAAACAGCCAAATAAAGAGATAGTAATTATTGTGTTTGTTGGCCGGTTTATTTCTTCGTCGACCCTTCCAGTCTCCGCCACCAGCGACGCCTTCGAAACGCGTAAAACGATCGCCTTAAGAAATCACCGCGCAATCAACCCTCCCAACATTGCCATCGACCTTCTTTAATTAAACCCATCTGATTCATCATCCAATGAACTCTCATTTATATCGACTTCCCGCCCTTAATACCAACAGACTATCATTAACACTCGGAGTGTAAATGATCACTGCAAAGGGAAGGTAAAGGGAAGAAGGTCTCTCGCGGAGAGGAATGTGGGCAATTAGCTATGGAAACGGTGTCGTCGTCGTCGCCGATGGGCTTTTTGCAAATCAATTTAGCATGGAAGGACGTCGTGTCGGGTCGTCGTCGTCGCCGTCGTGCGATGGTGGTTCCATGGGGCATTAAGAGGCGCCGCGGGCGAGGTATAAACGGCGCCTGATACCGAGATGAATTTCACGTGCACAAAGAGGGTAGCGCGTGCATCGTCATGCAAGGTACGTAGGTGTGCTCGAGGGGAAGAGAGAAAAGGGGAAGCAGGGGGGGTGGATATGTGTGTGAGGGGGATGATTCGAGGAGATGTGCGAAGGACGAGGAGACGAGAAGGAGACGACGACGCGGCGCAGCGGGCGGAACATTCGGAAGTCCGATCAGGACCATTGGCTTTGATCCGTTACGTAGATAGAGCGCGTGGTGCACGTGGCTGAATAGCTCGCAGCGGCGCGGAGCGGAGCGGAGCCACCCCAATCGAGGAGGAGGAGGAGGAGGAGGAGGCAGGAGCATCGGCTCTCTCGGCTGCCGAGTGGCAGCGCCCCTCGGCATCCACAGGACCTCTTCAAGTCCCCATATTCACGGGGAATTCCAAATGATCGCGAAATAACCGCTCACTTATATCAATTCACCGAGTCTCGCTGCTGCGCGCTTTATAAAGGCGCATTCACGCGAACGCCAGCCAACCCCCACACGCACACATATATCTGTGCTAGTGTCGAATGCGTTAAGAACTCGCCCTCTTTATCGCGCCAACTTCCGCCGCCGCCCCCCCCCACCCCCCCCTGCTTCCTTCTCCTTCCTCCACACTACCCTTTTGCCAGCCAATCTTTCCACCCCCGATTCACCAGCCCTCTCTCGCCACTGTCTTTCGAGTGGCCCCCGTAACCTAGCAAACGATCAAACCCTCTTTAGGTTAGGGGCCATCGCGTACACCGAACACTGTCTACCCCTGCCACTCCTATCAACTCATCCCCCTCAGCCCCATGCTCGTCCACTCTTCTTCATCCCTACTGCCTTTTACACCCCCGCGACGACGACCCATTACGAATTATCCTAGTCAATTAACTCGGACACGCGTCCTAATCGCACGATCGTTGGCAATTTTTTGGGGGGAACTTTGGAAAGAGAGGCGTTTATGGATTTTTGTGATATTTTTCATGAAGTTTAATAATAATTGTATCTTTCGATTGCGGAGAAATTGTTTTATGATTGTTAGTAATTTTTTGGGAATCCTTTGGAAATAAGCTTTGTTTAAATTTATTTACGATTTTTATAATATTTTCAATGCAGTTCCAGTAATAATTATATCTTACCTCCAAAAATAGCCTTCTGATTATTTACTACAATCACAATAAAATTCTCCAGAATTAATTCAATCGAATTATCCTCTAGTTCCAATAATTATCATACTGTTCCTCGGCGTAAAGCAATTAGAGCTGATTAATCAGCACGCACTCGCCGGAGGATGGAAGCAGCACTCGATGCATCGGAGCTCATTGTTCTCCAAGTGATGGTGGTAGTGGGGAATGTGACAGTGAACGACAAGCGAGGAGAGGAAATGATCGAATTATAACCGGACATTGATAGCAACGAGACATTGCGATTAGCTGCGTTCGAGAGTAGCCGAGTCTAAAACTCGACTCGACGCTAGCAGAAGAGACGATCTTCGCATGTAAGAGGAGGAGCAGAGAGAAGAGTAAGAGAAAAAAGAAAAGAGAGAGAGAGATGAAGGAGGAGGAGGCTGGGAAGCGATGATCGTCGAAGGGATTTCTGCGGCGGGTAACGCGAGGGTGGACTGCTGCTCGTCGAATTCAGGAGACAATGGCCAGAAGGAACGGAGAGGAAATATAATTGAGCGATTTGAGACGCTGCCCGGACGAGGATCAAGAGACCGAAAGTAGGAAGAGAGTGAGCGAGAGAGAGAGAGAGGAGTCAGTAAAAGGAAAGTGAAAAAAGAGGAGAGGGAGAGGAGAGAAAGAGTGCGGCGAGAGGAGGCTGCTGCTGGAGAGATTGGAAGGAGGATTTCTAAGGAGGTGGAGACAGTACCACCACCGCGATAAAGTATAATTATTTTCCGATAGAGTGGAAATTATTCGGGAACGAGCGACGAGTTATTGGCGATATTCATACTTTTATTAAACCACTGCCTCCTCTTCGTCTGGCCGACTCGCCCTCCTGTTGTTCCCCCCCGTCTCTCTCTTTCTTTCTTTGGCAGCTTCCACTGCTCCTTGACGCTCTTTCTGCCTCGATCCCGTTCTCCACCGATTGCCTCCACCTTTCGACTGGCACCCCTTTTTATCTGAGCGCCGCGATCGGAGACGTATAGCGCCGGCACTCGCGGCAAATTAAGCCCTCTGCTACTATTTTATTCCATTGTCCTTCCGGCCGAAGGTACGCCGGTCCTCTGCGCCCGTAGACTGCCATTTATCGTCGGCCAATCACCACGAATGTAATTACTTCGCGTTTGCCAAGCGATCGACAGAGAGAGAAAGAGAGAGCGAAGAGAGAATGAGGAAAAATGAAAGAGGGAGCGAGAATTGCCAAGTACATGCCTCCCTAATGCGACGCGATGTGTCTTCATCAATGTTATTTGCATGATTAATCCACGACGCCTAATTAGCATTGCCTGCGACCGACATTCGCCGCTCCGAGTGTTTCATTCAAGCACCCTGAGAGACTTTATTCCATCCCAGACATATACCATCGATTCTTAACGCACCAGTCAGACTCCAATCGCCGATAAAGCCAATTAACGAACTTTCGCCAAATAATAATCACACCCTACCAAATAAATCCCCTCAAAATTCTCCGCTAGAAAAAATCTCTTACAAATTAACACTATTAATTATAGCCAAAGGAAACTTAGGGTTTCATTAATTCGAATGAAGGAAACACCTAGCAATGGTAATAGTAGTGGAGGTGAGGGGTTGAATCTAGGAGGGATGGTTGGCTGATGTGCCCAAGGGTAGTAAGACATCTTACTTTATAAAAGCAGAGACGGCCTCTCTCCTCGTCCTGCTGATGACACGTTGATAATGATACTCCGCAGCTATTCAGGAGCGAGTAACATTGTTAACTTTGCAATAAGGGCGCGGAGAAGAGAGAGACGGGGTGGGAGCGCGAGGAACTCAAGAGATGGGCGTAGAAGAGGGAAGGGAAGGGATGGACCGACGGAAAGGGGGATGAAGCGACACAGAGAAAGCGCGATCTCACCCATTGTAAGGTAAGGGATGATAATAGGTTGACATCTGCACTCAGCAGCAGCCCCGCTACCAGCAGCTCGTTGGAAACGCAATTAATATTCGTAATTATGGCACATCCCCACCTAGAAACCTAAGCGGACGCCCGCGCCACCACCCCTCCCTCATCCATCCAACCCCACCGCTCGCTTTCTCTTCCTTCTCTTCCGAGGGATGCCTCGCTTCCTATCCTGTCCTGTTAGGATCGCAGCCCTATCGAAGAACGCTATTTAACGAGATAAGTTGTCAGATGATGGATATCGATATCGGCTAGACACGCCAACCAACGACCTCCTACCACGAAATTCGTGATAGCGTCTCGACGTCCTTCCGTCTACGTGCCTCTTTGTCCGGGGAATTGTCCCTCGTGGTTTTAATTGTGTTTTTTGGAATTGTTGATTAATTATTGATGATAGAAAATTGGTGGACTTTACTGGAAAAATTTATTACCTCGATATTTGTGTTGTTTATTATATTTTTTGGGGGGTGTTGATTAATTATTGATGATAGAAAATTGGTAAGAGAGATTTTCGAATGACATATGCAGGGTTTTTGAGGTCGAATGATTGTCTAACAAGATCTGCTTGCTGTGAATTATGGTGGACGTGTGCGAAGGGTGGCACGCCGGCGGCCACGCTGCATGTAATAACAGTTCGAGGTTTTATTTGCGGCGTTGAGGTAACCCTCTGCTTCCCAGCCCCACTAAAAACTGTCACGCTCAGCTCGCCACCTGCTGTCCGGCCAAATAATCGGGAAGGAGGGCGAATCGATACCTCCAACATTCGATCGCTCATCATAGAAGCCTCTTAATCCCAATAACACCCTTCAATCTTACATCAAAATAACATAAAACTCTCCTAACAATACAAAAATCAATTAAAATCAACAGTTACTTTCAATCCACTTAATTACCAGAGAAAATCTCTAAAATCCTTTTACTTTCTTTCGCCATACTTTTCTGGGAAACATATAATTCCTAGAACGACAGACGGAAAGAGAAAGAGAGATGAGGGCGAGAAACAGAGGGTGGAGAGTGGAGGCGGCAAGGGGCGGGAAAGAGAGATGCTCAATGGGGCGGAAATTACGCAACGGAATTTGCGACTTCTCGTCCACCGAAAGCCCGCTGTCCAAATAGAAAATGGATTAAGAGCATCGAGGTACAGTTTCGAAGCCGAGTCGCAGATATTATCGGTAATAGCGCAATTATGATAATGGTGGGTAATTCTGCACAAAATTCAAATAGAGGGAGAAAGAGGGAGCGAGAACGAGAACGGCTGGGGAGAGCGGTGCCGGCGGGTGGCAGGGGACACCAGAGAAACAGGGATGAGAAAGAGAGAGAGAGCGGGAGAGTGAGAGAGGGGAGGGGAGCGAACTGAGACTGCTAATGAAGGAAACAGTTAGATTCAAACGGCCTCCAATAATTATCCTGCCAGCCATCCATATTATAGTCTTGACAATGCACGAAATTGTTCACACTTCCCTTGACAGTACATCTAACGCTCCATAGTTCCTGGATGCTGCGCAACTCGATGTAAAGGGGCTTCTCTCCCACTCTCTCTCGCATTCTCTCTTGCTCGCTCGCTCGCTCGCTCGCTCTTCGTCAGTCATTGGTACAGGGGTTTCGGGCTCTATTGCTCCTGCCATTTGGATTCTTGCGCCTCGCAACTCCACTATTATGTCGCTGGCTAAATCATTCGATCCAGTTGGGGAAAAGTATGCGGCAATTTGACACTTTGAACGGCCGACTCTACTTCTCTCACCCCTTCCCTTCCATTGGGAAGTCTAAGTCTCATTATTTTTAACTCTCACGTGCTGAATGGACTGTGTATCAGTCTTTAAATTTTAATTTAGTATTGTGGAATTAATGCTGCGATGAATTTTGGTATTATTTAAATAAGAAAGAGTTCGGATTTATATGGAAATCCGAAGGGGTATGCCTTAAAAAATTTGCAAAAAAATGAATTTTGAGCTAGGGCTCTGGAATTTTTTCTACTTCCTCCTCGATGCAAAAAAACACTTTCTACAAAATTTCAGCCCCGGAAAAGGTCGGGAAGTGATGAAAACATATGAAAAACCGTTGAAATCAAATATTCCAGATCGGTTTTCCATGTGTTTTAGGTAGAATTCCGGCATTTCCCCCACAACATTTATGTTTTTTTTCCGTTTTGAGACACGGACAATTGAAAAATCAAGCGTTCGTCCCGGTCCCAGAACCTTCGAAAAATCGAAAATTTTTGAAGGGGTATGCCTTAAAAAAATTGCGAAAAAATGAATTTTGAGCTACGGCTCTGGAATTTTTGCTACTTCTTCCTCGATGCAAAAAAACACTTTCTACCAAATTTCAGCCCCTGGAAAGGTCGGGAAGATAAAAAAACATGGGCAAAACCGTTGAAATGAAATATTCCAGATCGGTTTTCCATGTGTTTTAGGTCGAATTCCGGCATTTCCCCCACAACATTTATGTTTTTTATGCGTTTTGAGACACGGACAATCGAAAAATCAAGCGTTCGTCCCGGTCCCAGAACCTTCGAAAAATCGAAAATTTTTGAAGGGGTATGCCTTAAAAAATTTGCGAAAAAATGAATTTTGAGCTAGGGCTCTGGAATTTTTTCTACTTCTTCCTTGATATAAAAAAACATTACCCGCCAAATTTCAGCCCCGGAAAAGGTCGGGAAGTCATGAAAACATAGGGAAAACCATCGAAATGAAATATTCCAGATCGGTTTTCCATGTGTTTTAGGTCGAATTCCGGCATTTCCCCCACAACATTTATGTTTTTTATGCGTTTTGAGACACGGACAATCGAAAAATCAAGCGTTCGTCCCGGTCCCAGAACCTTCGAAAAATCGAAAATTTTTGAAGGGGTATGCCTTAAAAAATTTGCGAAAAAATGAATTTTGAGCTAGGGCTCTGGAATTTTTTCTACTTTCTCCTCGACGCAAAAAAACACTTTCTACAAAATTTCAGCCCCGGAAAAGGTCGGGAAGTCTTGAAAACATAGGAAAAACCATCGAAATCAGACCAGTTTACCTAATCAGGAGGACTTTTCCGAGTGGTTCCCATACAATTTCGACTCCTAGACCACTGTTTCTTTATTCTAACGATTATAGCGTACGAAAATATTGACAAACCTGACCACCAACAGCAACGTGACGAGCGGACGGAAGACACAGATTAATATACATAGAATAATTAGTACCCAATTTGAGAAATTCCAATGATTTAACTTGACGGATGACTTATTTCGCGCGGAGTGGGTTACGTGCTTTACGGTAAGTAAGGCGAAATCGATAAGTGGATTATTTCTAGGAGGATTGCGCCGAGAGGCAAAAGGGGTGGGCGGCGGCAACGGCGGCTGCGACGGCGGCTGCGACGGCGGCGGCGGCAGAGCGTAGTAGAGGGGAGAGGAATATTAAACGGTTAATGACAGATGGACGGATTGGCGTCTGGCAGATCGGTGGAAATTACCTTCGGAATTAGCCAAGCATTAGCGAACTTAATACCGCGGCATTAGCATCCCGAGTTAGAGAGGAGAGATGTCCAATATCCGCTCAAGTATTTTTCCCTGGAATTCCCACCCCTCTTCTTTCGTCGGGGAAAACCTGCGTATACTTCGCCGTCTTCAATCTTCAATCTTTCCTAACAAACTTCCCTCCACCTATATTTCTCACTTACTTACCCCAATCGAAAAACCACCCCACTTTCCTTAAACGCGAACATAACAAAATTTCTCTCATTATAACAATTATATTACAACACCATACACACAAAAATTACTAATATTTCAATAACAAATCAACAGAACACCTCTCAATAGACGAATTTTAAAATTAAAATTGAACGATAATTCTCCAACAGGGTTGAAAAGAAATAAAATCAAGAGAATTGGAAAGAACCGAATGAGTTGACAGGGAATGCGAGGTCGTCGTTCGAAATGATTCGACGAGATCATAGGCAGCAATGGACTACGCCGACGACGCAACCTACACATACCTACTCCGCGAGAGTTATCGGGATTACGGCTTTCCTTTCGGCGAGTACATGGCGGGGGCGCGTGCATGTAGCAGGACTGGTAATTGCAGACCTCTTAGGAAATATAATCAGGCCGATGAATGCACGTCGAACGATCGCGTTGGACACGTAAATTCATGTCATTGGGATTGGAAGCGACGGGGGAAAGCGCGGCTCTATGTACTTCCAGTATAGTAACTCGTACGAGAGAGCAAGAACGCGCGCGCGAGAGAGAAAGAGAAAGAGAGCGAGCGTGTCCCAGCGGTGTTGATATTAGTAGAGCTAATCTGATAGTTTAATCAATTTCCGTAAGCCGACGGGAGTTTAATAGTGATGTCATCATTTTCAACGGGGCACAATGGGGTTAATCTCGCTCGACGAGCTAATATTCGGAGAGTTAACAGAGTTTCAAATGCAGGCGCGCGCGGCTGGCTGCTGGTGGTGCCGGGGCCCCCGGCGCGGCGGCGGCGGCGGCGGCGGCCCGTCATTTGCTCCTCGCATCCGCTTCCCGGCGAAAATACCTACACCAGCTAGACGAAAAAGTACCCACTCGATCTGTGTTGCATATTCCACCCGGCCGCCCGCCTCTTTCCTTCCTTCTCTTTTCAATTCGACCCTTTCTCTCCCTCCCTCTCCCTCTCTCTCTTTCCATATCAGCAGCCCGATATTCCGTCGTTGCATTAAAAAGGAAGGAAGGATCGCCGATTTCTCTCTTTTTTTTTCCCGCCCCTTCGCCCCCCCCTTCTTCTTCATCCCTCCGAACGGGATCGAATCAAATGGGAAATCGAGCCCGATTCTCCCTCGTGTTCTTAATCCCGGCGACCGAGGAACTCAATACAAACACTCCTCCTCCTACTCCTCCTACTCCTCGAATTCTTCGCGATTAAGGGCAACGCCGATCGAGGAGACTCGAAATCCCAATCTTTATTCTGCCTTTTCCTCGCCTAACGAATCCTGATTCTCTCTCCGCGCGTTCTAGTATTCCTGTTCAAAGAGAGCAAGCAAGCAAGCTCGGTGTAGGAAATCGAATCGAAAGGAAGAGTAAGTGCTTCCTCGTGGCTTTATTGGGAATGCAATATTAACCGCGCGGGATGGAAGATGGCTGGCGAAAAATTAATTAAAAGGTCAGCCGCCCGGTAAATTCGGCATGGAAAGGATAACAAAGAACTCGGCGCCGGGGCAATGACGGAGGCCCCGGGAAAAAAATCGAGATAGGCTGTGTCAACTGTGCGGCTCCCTCTCTCTGTATGTGTGTGTGTGCGAATGAGCGTGCGTGCTACCGTTGGATCTGGCAGAAAGAGAGAACGATAGAGTGGAAAAGAGGAGAGGGAGTGGGAGAGGATGGTTGAAAGAGAGACTGAAACACGAGGGAGAGAGAGGGGGGGACGAAGGCCGGATTACCACCGGCGGAATTAAAGATTCACAGGCGTGTTTCGCAGTTTTCGTTCGAGCGGCCCTGCATGCGAATCTCCCCGAGCCAGGGCATATTAGGTGGAGGCACGCAGTTAGGCAATAACCGCTGTCAATAGAACCCACCCGCCTCACTCTCTCACTCACTCATTCACTCATTCACTCTCTTTCCCTCTCTTACTCCTTCGCCTCTTCCACCTCCTCCTCCTCCTCCGGCGAGCGAGGAGGCTGGAGTGGCCCCCACTCGAAAATGCTACTCGCTAAATTAGGTAGGTTATATGGGCTTCGTTTCATTTGCGAGCAAACTTTAATAAACGCTAAAATTGCGTAAAAGAGCAAGGTTTTCAGACGAGCGAATCAGGGTCGGGGTGATATCCCTCCTCGGAGATTCGGGCATATGCACTGGATTTTCGGCAGCAGTCCCATTCAGAGCCCAGAGACCACCTTCAAAGCTTAATTGCCACTTTAATGTTCTTTAGTTTGGTTTACTAAATAGTCGCCGCTTGGATTATGTGGGAATTAATGTTATTGTTGTTGAGGACGATATAGATTTCGATTGTATTAATTTAGGGTTGATTGTAGGAAGTTAATGTTTTAGGGGAATTGTTTTGGGGTAGAGTTTGAGGATTAGATGTGAAGAGCAACGGAAATTTATTGGGGAAGAGAATTATAATGTAGGAGGAGTTTATGATATATCGTCGATGGAATTGTTCGTTAATAAATATCGACTTTGCCGCCATCCAACTTCGGAAAACCGAGGCGATCGCTTTGTGATACCGTCAGTAGTGAATAAAACATTGTTTCCATCGCACGATAAATCTAGTTACTGCTAAAATACAAGCCAAGTATAGAACAAGTGGGAAAAATAAAATCGAACTGTATTCGACGCTGGCAAAATTAATAATCATTTAAATGTCTCTGCGACGTCTGTAATTAGAATTTAAAAAGCTCGAATCGAAGGAATAAGACATCAGCGCTTCGATGCTACCCTGGCAGTTTCAAACATTCTCGTTTGTATACATTCCTGTGGTGTGCAACGGCTCGAAATATTTTCGCGAAAGAGATGAAGTTTCTAATTCTAAACACTCTGCATTAATACCCGAGAAGCAGTCATTTCACGTCGAATGTAATGGATGATGTAGACGCTCCGATTTTTTACGATGACGAGACTGACTTCGTGGGATACGAGTACCTGCAAGATGCGGAGTACGAGTATGAATACGAGGATGTTGAAAGGGAGAACTTATTTGAACTGTATCAGTATTGTTTATCTCCTACGATTTATGATACCGCATCGTACATGTTACCATTACTTATTGCAACGATCGTCTTCCGAATTTCAGCTCATTCCAGTAAGAATTCTCTTTCTCCACTTTGTCAGGAAAAACTACCCCTGTTAGAATTACTCTAAGAATGATGTTCTTTCTTTACAGAAGTCCTATCCCATAAAGTTTTTCATGTCGTATCATTATTAATTGGACTTTATATTATTCAACATTATGCCATAGAATGCATGTATGTGCTCATTATATTATGTGTTCTATCATACACTGCTTTGTATGCTCCCTCCAAGTATATCAAAGGAATGGGTGTTTTTATCCCACCATTATTTGTTATCGCATACTGTGAATTTTCAATGCCACCGGTTGTCTGGCATAAAGTTAGAAGCTTGATAATGACCATGGCTATGAAAACAATTAGTGTAGCTGTGGATAAGGGAGATTCTACCATTGTACCGGATGTGTACAGCTATCTGGGATACACATTCTGTGGGGTGACTTGCCTCTTTGGACCATGGATGTCTTATAAGGATTATATGTCCATAAGACATACAATCAATCAGGTACTCATTGAAATTCTTGCTTGAAGAATGTAGTTATCCAAAATTGGAAATGATTCACAGAAGAATTTCTTCTATTGCCAGGGTAAATGGTGGATTCTGGAAGCTTTGTATTATACTATCATGGCATTTCTATTTCTGACGGTGTCCAACTGCTGGACACAATGGATGGTCATGGACAACTCATGGAAGTCTGTATTTTCAGATAGTTTGTGTTGGGTAGAACAATATAAATTGATTTCTTTCAGATGGATAGTTGCATACAGGGATGCATTATCATTCAGAATGTCTCATTACTTCATCTCGTATATCGCATCGATTGCATTGCTCTTAGGCGGATTTTCAGTCTCTCCGACGACAGTTGTGAAACCTTTGCACGTGGAATTTCCGAGATCTCTCGTTCAAGTGGTCATATCGTGGAATATACCGATGCATTTTTGGCTCAAGACATGTAGGTAAAAATCGTACTACCTTCGAGAGTCCCATCCATTTCTCTGACCTGTTTCGCATTTTCCAGATATATTCCGTCCCACAATTAAACAATTTGGAAAGTTCGGCGCTGTTACCATTACGTATTTAACAAGTGCTCTTTTACATGGTCTGAACTTCCAACTGGCCGCAGTACTGCTCAGTTTAGGCTTTTATACTTACGTAGAATTCCAACTACGATCGATGCTGGCAACTACTTTCGATGCGTGTATGGCTGCCAAGAGTTGTGCCAAGAACAAGTGTCCGCACATGTATAATAGCTACAATTCGTACTGGGTCTTTCTGACCAATCTCATGTTCTCGGGACTGTCGGTTTTCCACTTGGCTTACTTGGGACTTATGTTCGACACTTCCGAGCTACAGGAAACAGGGTATAGTTATATTCATACCATTGAGAAATGGTCCCAACTTGGTTTCGCCAGCCATTGGGTTGTATTCGCCACATATTGTATATACTTTCTTATTAGGTAGTGACTCGAAATGTGTAATAATTAATAATACCTTCGTACCGATGACTTTTTTATATTTATACTATTTATATATGGATACAACTTTTGATAGTAAAGGAAAATAAAACTATCGGATTTTATTAAGAGGACAGTCTCACTAATTACCTATCCTTCATTGCGTGGGAATAGTTAAAATACATAACTCTCATGTCGTAGATAATATAACATAAAGTTATGTGTGTGTGTGTGAGTGTGTGTGTGTATGAAGCACAGTAAACGATTAGTAAAAGTAAATACAGAGAAAAAATCCCATCGTGTATTTAATGCGTTATCAAATAATACTCCACCGACTGTTGTAAATCTAATGTACACTAAACTTTAACGTAATTATAACAGCGGATAAATATATATCTGTGTATATATGTCTATATATATACATATATATGTATATATATATATTTCTTCGATAGAAGATTTATGTGTCTCACCATTTGATAATTAGTACAATGCCCTACAATTAGCATTGTTACGCGTGTGACATTGCAATATAAATTTACAATTAAGAAGGGACTATATAAAATGATAAAATTAAACACTTCATGTGTGCTCGATCACATTAAATTGTCAAAGTTATCATAATCAAATAGATGATATATCATCAACCACTTCTTTAATATATATGCATGTATATATATATATATTTCTATTTCTTGTAAATATAATCACTATTCGCACAACTTGAAAATTTACGTTTGATTCAACGCTGTTCAATTTTAAATACCACATGTACACTTTGAGTTTATATTACAAATTATTTATTCGCGATTGAGAAATGTCGAAGCGCAGTATTCTAATTTACATCGCCGGTAGGAGAATATCTTGTTTTCAAATATGCATGTACATAAAATGGTATTTATATTTTGTCCATATGCACACTTAGAAAAGAGCACTTTCTCCATTGCTCGCAAAATGCACATCATATACTAGCGTCATTGTGATGAAGGTATCTACCTTTCAATAAGATTGAGTAATTCTAAAAAGATTAAATCATGATCAGTAATGCTGAGTACCAAATTTCACCATTGACACATCGACCGACGCTACTGCATATGTGGACTTGATAGAAAATAGGAAAACGATAGTCGTACGTATATCGCAGTTTTACATTGTCGCGCAGTGTTAATCTTGAATAAAAAGTTTTCATCCACACAAGGATTGTCTTACAATATATGAAGAATATTGTAAGACATAAGCAATTCCTGTTAGTTATCATTAGAAGTCGGGAAGTCATTAAGATACGCGTAATACTTCGGTTTCATACTTGGCTGTTTTAAAAATCGGTCAATTTATCTGTTAGATTGGACACCGCGCAATTGTTTTGATTTACCTTGTCGGAAAAAAATTATTCCACTACCGATCGAAGACGAATCGAGAGATATGAATCGAATGTAAATCGAACTATACATAATCTGCCTGGTTGAAGCTGTTACAGTCAAGAGTATTTAAAAGCAGTGCTGCCTCTAGAAAAACGTAGTGAGAAAATAGACAGATATCCGTGACGGTAACAGCTTTCATTTACGCCTGATCTTAGTATTACAACAAGTATGATAAACTTATTTCTATTTACAGTTTGCACAGCGCTATGCTAGAAATTCTAATACTCTTATCTCTGTCTTCAGATTGACTAATAATAGATTTACCGATTCGAAGCGGCTATCAATGGCACTTTAAAATAGTCGACGAACAGCTCCTTTTACTATGGAGTACCAGAGGACTCCAATTAGCGAATAAAATTTCTGCTGTGGTAACAAACATTCGTGCATTTTTACGATTAATCACATACTTTGATATGTTCTGTATCAAAGTGAAAAACGCTGAACTATGCGCGAGCAAGCGTGTTCGAAGGGAAAACGGAACCTGACGACAGAGGTAAAACTATAATACAGCGATGTAGCTATACGCTCTAGCTACCGTGCTACACGCATGTAGCACCTTTCAGACGTGACGTCCACTCCCTCCTTGTCAAAGATTGTTCGTGTAGTAACGTTCGAAAATCTTTTGTGAAGTACATTACATATATCTGTATATGCAGTACAAATAGTGCAATAAAAAGTTTATACAAAGTCAAGTGTGTCTGCATAGTCAAAAGCAGACAGTCAATGTAATATGTCCCTTTCTATTGAATATGACTTCTATTCAGAGTGAGCACATGTGCTTTTACAATTCGCTTTACACATAGAATGAAATAAGTAGTGTTAATCACATAAATGCGCGTGCCAGTGCACATTGGGATTGAAGTTTCTATCAGGAGAATTTTTAGCTGAAATCAAGGTGTGCGAGTCAGCCTCGATACTGGAGAAACATTAACTATTTTCAATTCCACGAGTTCGTACCAAGCCACACCAAAAGAACTTTTGGAGTTTCGCTTTTGTAGCTGTTCCTGACCAGCAGACAATCAAAGCTACCAAAGGAGTATGAATAAAATTTGAATACTTTAGCTGCGTACGATCAACGTACGCGATCATAGTACACGGAAGAATAGTTACAGGCGGCGTTATGGAGCATCCCTTTAATTCCGAGAAACTCTTATCCCAAGGCACAATTATGAACAACGCTTCTACCTTAACAAAAGCGGTGATGACGACTGTAGATATATTTAACCATCATTGACCGTGATAAAAGCCTGGGCAAAACTCGACCAAGTCGAAGGAGAGTGAAGGTCAGTGAGATGCTTTTACTGAATGATTGGGTTTAAGCGATGAGATCTTCGGCGCTGGCGAGATGCTCGGGTTACCAGACTGTCCTCCCCAACGCCACTGAGAATATCGGTTAGTCATCTGATAAATGCAGTTTTATAACTTTTTGTCGTGCGCGCACTGCAAGTCACAGAAATAAATGGGATCGGTTCGTTAGCCACCTTTGGTGCTACTGAATACCTAGGCTCTAAGTATAGCTTATATAAGATCGAACTGTGGTCAATTAGCCCTTTTTAAGAAAATCTAATAGAACTTGGAAATGTCGTGAACAAGTCGCAAAAACAAAACATTAAGTGATTCAAGAGATAATGTAGCTCGAATGTGACATGCCTGGGTGCAGCATCGAGACGTAAAGCAATTAGTGGTCGCATACTTCAAACTTAAACCTCGGGAATTCGTGCTACATGCAATTGATAATTCGAGAAGTGTGAATTATAGTATAAGCGTTCGTTCTCCCACCACCTCTTTTTAGAATACTAAAATGGCTCTCCTAATCAAAGTAAGTACATCCCCCGTAGAAAATACGAAACAAACGGGTACAGCCGAGAACTTGGAGTTCGGTATAGAATAAATAGGCATTCACACAGGTTCGACACTTAGTGATAAACTAATTCGTCGATTATAATGGACAATACGGGAAGCAAAGCCACGATATGTAAAATCAAAAAGGAATAAATATTAAAACAAGATCATGCAACTGTGAAGCAAGCAGGGAGAATCGAAAAAGTCAACTGTTGCTCATTATAGATAACTGTTAATGAAACTTACTGCCTGAGAGAATGATAGCGGTTAATTCGATCCGCGGATCTGAGGATCATATTCATGCCCTGTTGCGACTGCGGAACTGAATGATTTGCAGTCGAATTTGTTGCGCGAGTCGTTGTGATGCAAGAAGATCTTATACTGGCCCTTGTCACTGGTTTTGATACAGGTGTTGTTGTAACGGGAGTGGCTGTACTTGTATTGTTGTTGTTATGAATCTGTGTGGCCGGTTTCGACTTAATTCGGCAGGAGGACGGATCACAGCTACTGCCGACCAGCCAACTGTATCTATAATATCCATTAAGAATAGACACCCTAAGTCCGCCTTTGCGCAGTCGAAAGCTACTCAGTGAAACGATGGGTTAGCTTTAGCGTCAGAATAGACAGGTGCAAACCAAAGCGACAAGGAATAGATATTTTGCAGGTGTAGAATTGAATGGCGGAATAATAAAATTTGTCAGAAAAGAAAGTTTGCTGATAGAGGGACGTGCAGACACTTGCAATGAAGGGGGAAAACAAATAGAAGCTGACCTTTTAACAACACTGGGCGTAGTAGACCGTGGTAAGAGCCTTTTTGTTGGGTCTTTCTCCTTGCTCGACGCTAATGTGGCAGTCGCACCTTTTTGACTTCTGGCTTGCAGGAAGGAGCCCAAGTAAGGGCTGTGAAAATAATAGAATTTTCTTAGTATATTGACATAATAATCGTGATATTATCCAATGAATTCATTCAACTTACTGGACTACCGTGGAAGGTCCCGTACTCGTACTGTGTGATGCGTGAGATGCCTGTAGACTTCTTCTCATTGCTTTGATTTGTGTTAATTTGTCCCCTTGAGTTAAAGCACGATATTTCGGGGCAGCGCTTGGTCGCCCAATCGGGGCAGGATCGTCTAGTTTAATTCCGTCTACACGGTGCATGATACCGGATACGTTGTCTTGTACTACACGAGCGTTCTTCAAGCTCGATAATAATGCGGCTTCTGGCCTACCAAGAATAGAGTATATGCCGAAATCGTGAACAGGATTACCGTTTATTGGCCGGAGTGGCTCTTTGAGCAAAGAGTGGAGGTACGCCTCTTTTCTGAAAATGGATTGTTCGTGTCTTTCATGGGAAATAATAAATTGTCAAGATTATTTATGGAAAAACACCTACTTTTCCAACCACTGCTGTTGGTGCCCGATTACCGAACCAGGACGGCATATTCTGATCCACGCAATAGTTTCATGAGCTGTTAAACGGTAATGTTTCATGATATAGCACCCGATTAGCGAACCAGTTCTACCGAGACCTGCTCTACAATGCACCGCTACTGCTCCACTTGCATTTTCAGAGATTTTCAAGAATTGTCGCATGATCGAATCAGTTGGTGTCGAACCGTCAATGAAGAATAAGTCCTTATGGTCAAATCCAGCGTCCGTAAAACTCGATGCATCGTAGACTTTCTTATTCAACCGTATTATCGTAGTTACATTGTTCCGCCGAAAGTACGAAAAATATGACTCCGGCGAATGTAGGGGATAATCGTTCTCGATTTTCGAAACAGCGTGTGGCCCGCAGAAGGCAATGAACTTTTCAGGAACGATCCAATTTAAATCGCCATTCTCTACTCGCTCAAAATGTTCGTATTCCTTAACTTGGAAATCTTGGAAATCGAAAAAACCTAGCTTGTGGCATTTATCTATGGCATGGAGACATTCACTCAGGGATATTTGATACCATGGGTCACCAATTGATGCATCCCGAAACATTATAAACGGGGGACTGTCCGGGCTGCTTGTCAAAGACTCATATACTTCTTGTGCTGTGCATTTACAATATAAAATCTGTAAATATCACAGAAGATTTAATGTCGTATTGAAATCTAAAGGAAATATGACACAATTAAATACTCACTGCATAACTCCCTATAAGAAAAGCAGCATTCACTCTCTTTTCAGGAGCTGTAGTGGTATAATGGACAATCTTCTTTCTGCTTAGAGTAACTGCTTTGAGCTTCTTATTGACCTTTTGACAATACCGATATAACATGGCCAGATTCAATGGCCCAAAATCATCATAAAAATTTTCATATACTAATTCATTGTCAATACTGAAATAATGTGTATTCGGTGTACTCTTGGGCTTCATAGTTGTTCTTAAAGTTACAAAGTATAAACGATCTGCAATGAAAATCATATTTAACATTAATACCACCTGTTTATCATTAATAATACTACTATATTACAAAAATAGATCCCAATGATACCTTTTATAATCTCTGCGGCGCATACCAAAACATCATCCGTGTCCTCCATGGTTGGTCCTTATTATTGTACAGTATCAGGTACACCAGTAAAGCAAGTCTGTCATCGGAGGGAATGCAAGAAAGAATGGAGCATTAATTAAGACAATCTGGATTATAAGTAGCATTAACACACAGAAGGTTAGAGTGGGTGTAGTAAAGGTAAACCGGATCAGTCTCGCCCACGCAATAGCAATATCGGACGGTCTCTTTACCGGGAATCGATTTGAAATTAATTGGACGGTGCGAGACGCAATAGGATGCGGTAATAGTCGAAGTATGCTGAGACGTACTTACATGACCGTTACAACATTCAAACTTGGACAGCCGAGCCCGTGATGGCCGATCGGTTGCGTCGCAAGCTCTCCCGGTTATCGGAGCATTCGCGTTATATGAAGTGCATCGCTTCACTGGCCACTGTCACCTGAATACTGTTCCCTCGCGAGCCGCCCTTCCCAGCTAAATCATAGAGCCTCCTGGCATTATTATTTACTGTACCAGCGGAACATACTTTTCGATTGTTCTGCCATGATGGCCACTGGATGCGCCCGCGCTCCCTGCCCTACTAGCTCCTCGTACACTTGCATTTTAGATGAAAGACCAATTTGTTAATGTCAGTGTCGTGCACTGCATAGGTATCGTTCTATAAAACATGTACTACACTCACGTATTCGGCTGTCGGTCCGTTTGTTCGCCCAATGTCTGACATTCTTTTTTAACTGGCGTCGATGAAAATCTTGGGGTGGGGAGGGACTCGATTCAAACGGGAATGAACTCGTGGATATGGATGGAGTCCTGTTGAATCCGGGAACTTTGGGAACTCGGAAAACGTGTGTATATATATGTATGCTATAATAGTTTATATATATATATATAGATGTGTGTAATACGTCAGACGGAGAAGGGGTCCCGCGCGCTCTGGCCCAGCTGCGATTCGGCGTGATTCGGCGTGAGTAGTACGCGCACGTGAAAAGGTTGCTAAGTTCTTCCGGTTGCGCGCAAAAACATGGGAGTAACAATGATTAGTTTAACTATTATACTGCTGTTGTACGCGGGATTTGGTAACGCCGGGCACAGGCTCAATGTACCAAGAGTTTTGCTACCGGTCTTCAACGACTTCGCTGTGAATTTCACACTCGAAGTTAGCGACGATGCTTGTTATCAATGGTGATCATCATTATTTATATTATTCTTAGATCGTAGTTGCTTAGATAGTACAATCGAGGGTGTCGTAAAGGTTTTACCTGCACTTGCTTCAAAGTTTACGTAATGTTTGTGTTATGTTTATTTGATGGATTTCTCGAACAGGTCGTTGTCGCGACCGGATATTATACAGTTGATACCGATGAATGAAGATTTCGAAGGAGGATGCTCCTCGGCTATTATGATTCAAACTATAACCAGAGAGCCTACCAGAAATACGGCAATAGTATTGGCAGAAGATGTTAATACTGGCCAATTCTTGAGATGTGATATTATTGTTGATACAATAGCTTCTTTAAATCTTGTTACAACAACCAGAGAGTTGTACATCGAAGAAGCCCCGGAGGCCTTTGAAGTTAGAGCCTACGATGAACAGGGTAACAGAATTGGGGAATTTTATTAGAACATCAACATAATATTTCATCCACGTTAATTCATAAATTATGTATCCATATTGCACAAACAGGGAATGAATTTAGTACTCTTGCTGGGGTTGAATTCTTGTGGTCTATTGGGACGGCTCATAAACATGTGTCGACTGACACTAAGTCACCCAGTGATGTCCTCAGATTTATTACATATGCTGAGTCCCAATATGAAACACCCCCAACTGTTGCTGGATTAGATTCAGTTGGGAAGAAGGGTCATATTGTTCTGTTAGAGGGTACAAAGACCGGTACAGCGCAGGTTTCTGTGAAATTGCCCCATCCTGAATACAGACATGTGCCCAAGATTGATGTAGAACTAATTGTTATTGCAAATCTCATCATTATTCCATCGGACATTACAATAATGGCATATGATAGTTTTAAATATAGAATAATGCAAGTATGTGGTTTTATTTTATCATTGCAATAAGTTCTCATAAGTAAATATTATTCCTATGTATTGTTTTCTTGTTAGGCACGACAAGGGCGACTGGAAGAAATTAATTTACCATCGGTTCAATATTATTTAGAAGCTGAGCAGCCGGACATTTTAGAAATTCGTAATGAAGATGCTCATGCTTATGCCCATGCTTTCGGGCGAACCAAAGTATTCTTACATGATAAAAATGTGCGCGATGAATACCCTGTGATATTACCATCTGCAACAGTTAATGTGAATGAAGTGGCATACATCACAATTGCTGTTCTACCCAACAGAAATTCTGGTCTTATACTGGGACATTTGCATGAAATTGTTGTCGAGCTTTATAACAGCAAGGATCATAAGTTCTACATTGGAGAGGGGGTAGAAGTAGAAATGACAGTAGAAGAAAGTTACTTTGACGTCAAGTCTGTCACACAGAATGGCACCTATGCTTTGGGAGTGCCAATTCTGTGTGGAACAATGACTGTGAAAGCTACGCTTTATGCAATTGTTGACAAATATGGCAGAAGAATGCCTCTGGCAAACCAACCATCTACAAAAGCTGAATTTCAAATTCACACTCCAGTAGCTGTGCAGCCTCAAATCTTAGCTCTTCCATGGGATCCCAAAATTAAACCACGGTATGACATTGTATTGAAAGCAAGTGGTGGGGATGGGTCATATATGTGGTCTAGCAAACAACAATCTGTAGTCACTGTTTCACAAAATGGTGCTATTCGTATTTTGTCAATGGGATCTACTGAAGTCTCAGTAGCAATGACCAGGAATCAGTTTAATAGAGATACAGCAAAGGTACATGTTTTGCCACCTTCTAAATTGAAGATTGTAAAATACAGCATGGAAGCAGCTGTAGGAGAACCCATCTATTTACATATTGCTCTCTATGGAAAACTTATTGATGGGTCGGATTCCAAGGAAATACCATTCAGTGACTGTCAAGACATAAACTTTGAAATGTACATTCCTGATGGCAATCTTGTACAAAGTAGAAACAAGGTAGTTCAACCTGTGGGAATAGCATGTGCTGTCATAGCTGTCACAAGTTTAGATGTTGGAACATCTGAGGTCACTGTGGCTTATAATGCCAATGATCAGTTTTTGGCAGATAATGTGACAGTATCCTCTTATGAACCATTGGTAGTAATACACCCAAGTTCTAAAGAAACATTGCTGGCAGTAGGAACATCTAGAAAGATTGTCTTCAAAGGAGGACCATATCCATTATCAAAAAAGCCTCAGCATTACCAACAAAAGATGCAGATCTCTGACAAAAGTGTAGTAGATGTTACAGACCACAAAAAATCGACTAATGATCCTTACAACTTGTCTGTATTCGAAGTACTCTGTAAAACCTTGGGTGAAGCTACCCTCACATATACTGTGTCAAATATTCCTGTCTTACCCAATTGTAAAGACACAGTGGCATCAGAAACTGTGACTGTCATTTGTGGTAAACCAAGATTTATATATCTGCAACCTGAATTCAAAGACAGTAAGCACTGTCCTATTAGCCTCAATGCAGATAGAGTGATGGCTGACAGTAATAAAAGCTTGAAGACAGTTATTATTGTGAAGGACGCAAATGCAAGGACATTTGATAATATTACAAGTCTGAGTATCAACTGGAATATAAAACCATCTGCGGTCGGAGGCGTCGAAGTTTCGCATAGTTCTTTGGAAGAAACAATGACCGATATGGGTGTAATCTTGCCGAAAAGCCACTATCAAAATGTTATGTTTAAGAAACATTTTAGCACCCTCACATTATCAGCACTTGTTACTGGCTATCAAAAAAATATTCTGAATAAATTGAATATAGTACCAGAATGGCCACCGTTTCCAGATGAAACTTCAAGAGGCACTCTTGAAACTCCAGTTATAGAGGCATCAATAGAAATAGTACTGGTCACAGATACGACGATCAATCCTAAAAAATTAATGATCCTTAATGATCCTTCGACAAAATATTACTTGCAAGTTAGTCAAGGCTCGGGATATTACGAATTCGTGTTGAGTGCGAACGACATCGCAGATGTGAGATATATTGAATCGACAAAGGCAATCAGCATCACGCCGAAAAAGGCTGGGATCTTGCATATATCTTTAGTAGATCTTTGCTTGCCATTTGAACCCGCAGAAGCAGTCGTTGAAGTGCAAGAACTGGCGACTATCGAAGTAGAGACTGTCAACGAAATCGAGAGAGGGAAATGTGTAGTAGCAATGCTAAAACTTTATGATACTAATGGACAGATTATAAAATTGCCATCACTGAATGCTTTGGAGTTCAAAGCTGAGATCGATAATGATTGCATTGAAGTTAAACCTCTGCCTGCAAGTGAGCATGGCAATGCACCACATGACCATTTATTATTCATGGTATACGGACTATCAGAAGGAGAATCCCAACTAACATTTGTAAACAAGGCTGAGGATCGTGAAATTCAAAGCAAATCTGTTAATATTCAAGTTTTCCTACCACTAACTATATTCCCCAAGAATCTGACGATATTAGTAGGAACAGTCTACCAAGTAGAAACACTGGGTGGACCCTCCAAAGCAGACTTAGAGTTTTCCACAGACAGTAATGACATACTGCATATAGATAGGAAAGGAATTTTCGAGGGAAAGGCCGTTGGACAGACAAGAGTAATTGTGAAAGCAGTGGGATTGAATTCAAAAGGAAACAAAATCGTATATTCCGAGGATCATGCTGATATACAAGTTTTACATCTTGAAGGAATTAAAATTGTTGTTCCTACCAACCGAGTAAAAATGGGTGCCACTTTCCCTATTTGGGCATTTGGTATTCCACAGTATTTGACACCATTGGTCATAGGATCCATGCAGTTACCACTGATTTTTATGTGGTCGTCCAGCGATTCCAATTTACTGACACTGCATAATATGTACGAAGGTACTGGCATAAATATCAGATACCAAAATGAAGTTTCGTTAAGAGCAAAGGCGATTAATCCTGGCGTTGCCACTATTTACCTGAACGTTACAATGCCGTGTAATACTTTAGCCGGTTTCAAGAGCGACGTGGTAT
This sequence comes from Ectemnius continuus, assembly GCA_910591665.1. NCBI lineage: Eukaryota > Metazoa > Arthropoda > Insecta > Hymenoptera > Crabronidae > Ectemnius > Ectemnius continuus. Next base: position 3,509,193 of record OU342866.1, read on the forward strand.
ACGCAGCTTTCGTAAAAGTAGAGATCTTTGAGGAATTGCAATTGACCAATCCTCTGTTCCCCTCGAATATGCCATTAATATTAATGTCTCCAAACTCTGTAATTAAGTTGCAAACAAACCATGATAAACATGGTTCTACCACTTACAAGGTATTGTCGGCTTTGCATGGAACTGATACAGAAGAATCCTCTGCTTTAACTCAAGATTTTAAAACTGTGACAGTCGACAAAAAAGGTGTATTACGCTCCGGTGAGAACTTCGGAAGAACTCTCATATCTATCACAAATACGGAAGCATATAATGTGAACCAAACAATAACTATTATTGTGGAAGTTAAACCAATACATTATATGATGCTATCACTGAAATCTGTTTTACGGATACGACCAACAGAGGAATTGAATATGTTACCAAAGGGAATGGAATTGGAGTATGTCTTCGAATACTTCGATAATGTTGGGACGAAATTCCATGCTGCTGAAGTGAGCGCAAAGACAGTAGTTAATCGAGCAGACTTAATGTCCTTTAGTAAAAGCAATGAAAATGTTGTCACAGCAAAGTTTATGGAAAATGGTGAATTAGTAGTAAAGGCGTACAATGAAAAATATCCCAATGCTATGTTTGACTACGTTCACATGATGATCGGCGATATTGTCTTCCCAACAAAGGTTCCTATTTTATTCGGAATTTATTTAAGCATCTACAACAAGATTATAATATAACTCTCATATTTTTTTACAGACGACATTAACTATAGGAGATATTGTATGTTTCTCCATGCCTCTTCTGTCTTCCGATGGTGACCCAGGATATTGGCAGTCTTCTGTTCCTGAAGTGTTAGTTATAGATCCTATTACTGGAATAGGACGAGCAAAAAATATTGGACACGCAGTTGTAAAACACAGTCTTACGACTCATATGCAAGGCGAAATTGAAGTTAATGTTCAGCCCATAGCGAAGGTATCGATGGTGCCATTAAGAGGGAGGAATATAACAGGAACCGAGACTTTCAGCGTTCCACTTGTGCTTAAGAGTAAAGACGAACAAGTCAAAGAAAATAATGTCCTATCGAGGGGATTGGGTGGTTGTCGAATGTTGTCGAATTTTGCATTAACTGCATTCCCTTACACATGTAATATACAATTCCTTTGGCCCTCTTCGTCGATAGGAGTGAAAGATTTATTTTTGGTAAAACCCCGATTTGATATAATGACGGGTAAGTAATATCTACTGTTTGTTTCAGTATGCTTTAGTCATCGAATACTCAATATATATGTCTTTCGTTACAGGTTTCTATTACTGTGATATTATACCAATAGGATCGCCCACTGGCGTATCCAGTACTTTGGAAACTCGTATTCAAATTAGTGCCCAAAGTAAGGACATTGAGGCTACGCCATTAGAAGTTACTTATCTTCCACCTGTGTACGTAGATGCTAAGGAAGTAGTCTTCATTAATGCTCATAATAATGTAGTACCAACTGCGACAGTCGAGGTTTATGGATTGCAAGCTGTTTTAGATCATTTAACAGTAAGTATCGGTTACTTGGAATTAAATCGAACTACCAATTACTAATTAAAATCGTCTAGATCGAGGTTCCGGATGGTGTAACTGTTGGTGCTCGACAATACAAGTCTACTTTGCAGTATAAGCTCCGGCTAATGCATAATCAAGACGAAATTCAGGGACAAAAGATTGTTATTGCTAATGACCTCACCAAACAGAACATATCTGTATGTATCTAGAACTTATTTACTGTTTTCCTCTCACCGTTTGAGAATTAACACGAAATAATGATTTTTATTGGAATTTTAGTTACTAGTTCGGGTAGCCAAGTATGAGAACTTTATACCACTGTCAGGTATCCATTGGGTCGATTATATGTATTTCCATCGTTACACTTTTGGAACATTCGCTGTCATTCTCATCAGCTTTTTTTACCGTAAGTTGGCACTTTTATATCCAAAATAATTTTCAACACAAATAGTAATTATTTATGTTCTCTATAGTGTGGAAAAATAATATCGTCTTCCGTAAGTACTTCCACCAACTCTAATTTTGCTTGTATATTTTGTCCTGCCCATGTATGTTTATGGTTGCATGTTCATTTTAGCTGGAGCGTATCCAAGGCAACTCAGGAAGCCTAACAGGCAATTTGACATGACTTGCAACGAGTCTCCAAGTATTTTCACGAGAAGCCCACTCAGGACATAAGTGTTCAAAGTCGTAGACTTATAACAGGACTAGAGATACATAAGTTTTTAACATTAGTACTTTTATACGAGTAATATCAAGTCATACCATTCATGCCATACGGGAAATACTTACGAAAATAATGAAAGTCTGATTCTGAGACACAGGGTGCCTGTAATTGTTTAAACGGCTGACAATGATATTATTTTGTAACGTGTACACTTTGTAACATAAAAGTTTATGGTACATACCTTTATATAATGATTAGGGGTTGTAACAGAGAGGTTTCTAGTTTGTAGGCTTATGTGTGTGTAAATATTTGCGCGTGAGGATACAGTGCTGCATATTCTAATATACTTCACGCGAGGTATGTTGTTCCTAATGAATACATGACTGATTTCTCAAACAGTTTTCCCAAATCTCTGTGCACACAAAACACATGATCTCATGTGACGACGACATAGCAGCAACTCTTAGTTTTTACGTTCATCTTCCAGCACTGCTGAGCGACTTACTACATACTACTCGTTATGTAATTTCAACTAATATATATATACATCTATTTTTTTTATACAACAGACAGCATGTTTTATTTGCGAGAGTATGTGGAATGGTGTGTATTGTAACTCTTGAACTTATTACTTATTGAAGAATGAATCTTTGTAACATACGTTGTACCATAATAAACAATGTTCGTTTACGATAAACTATTTATTTCCATGACAGGGAAATTGAACGCGAGAACACCTTTCATACTTATAAATAATATTTATTACAAAATTAGACGTACATAATAGAACACTTCGGTTTCTTACAAGCATGCAAGAAAACTGCCACTTATGGATATGATCTAAGATACACGCTGATGATTAATGCTTTTTCGTGGTTTTAAGCAGCTTCTCGTACTTGCTTTTACTAGAGTACCATAATGCGAATGGAATAGCAAGGGGAGGTAATGTCATCACAGCGAAAGCAGCCCAGTCAACCACGTGAGAAGAGAATTGTTTGTCATAATCCCTGAAGGAGACAATTACTGCTTCGCCAGGCTCACTGCTAACAGCAACCTGTAGCCTGGGAGCATCTTCCTTTGGTCTGTACAGAACTTCAGCTGATGTGAAGTTGAAGTAACCATATTTCCTGGGCCTGACAACCACAGTGTGGGTAACATTTGTGTGAGGTGGAACACGGTCGATCCTGGCATTCAATTCACCGCTCACATGAGTGAAATGGTCTGGGTGGAAAGAATTGTCTGTGATCTCCACTTCCAAAGCTGCTGCATTTCCAACATTATACACTGTGTACTGAAATACAGAGAATGTCATGATACTCATACATGTCTTATCAGTTTACTTATTCATCCGTAATAGCATAGCGCATCACTCACCTTAGTAACAATGTCCATATTCTCAACAAGATACTTGTTGAGAAGCTGTTTTGAGATGAGTAACCTTGCAGCCTCTTCATCTTCTTCTGCATATATGCTGTTTGTAAGAGCAGCGAAAGCTGCAATTAGTATTACCCACTTCATCCTGAAAAAGAGATCTTATTAAATCTACACCACATAATTTCTCTTCATAAATAACGATGATCGTCGGTTGCACGCAGCGTATGTTAATAAAAAATAATTAGTATCCGTACAAGTGACATTAATAGTAGCACAGGATCTTAACAATGAAACAATTGAAATATATTGCGTAGCAAAGAAAATATTGTCAATTTCATTCATGACGACGTGATGTCTGTAACATCTTTCGAAAAGTCAAAGCGACACACTTGCCGACAACACTTTTCAATAAAAAACTACGAGTTACTGTGGTAAATGTTCTTTGCCAATAAGGGAAAACGATCGTTGTACTTGCTGGAAGGAATTCACAGTGAATTCTTCGGAAATATCGCACAATCTTTACCTTGTTTTCAATATGAAACACACGGATCACTCGGAGCGGACTGGTTACTCCAAAAGAAGAACCGGGGGACACATTTGAGAGAAGTGCCAACAGCGCGCAGCTCAGTGCCACGTTTCGTCGAATCGGAACACCATCGTGTTGATCAGACACTTCCGGCGTGTAACGGTGATTTAACAGGTATGGCGGTCAAAACAAATACAAGATTTATCTGTCACTCGACCGAATTGCGTTGCTGTCATCATCATTTCGCGTTAATATATTATACTCCTTTATACACGAAGCATAATATTATCATTGCAAATCGCCAATAGAGCGCCTGTCTAAAGTCAAGTACCAATAAATGTCCGCGTTTTTCGTGATAAACACGATGTTTTATATTACGAATACGATTTTTTCCCGTACGTATTGAGCATTAATATTTATAATGTACATTTGAAAGCAGACGGCTCCCGACATGGCTGCTAAAGTGTATCAACCGGATCAAGAGTTGGAAACAAAGGTGAAGAAAGGTTAGATATCAGTATGTTTTTACAGGATTTATTTATTTCGTATTTTTTCGATTAATTAATCACATCCTTTCAGCAACGGAGCGCATATCGGAGAATATGCATATCGTTGCAAATGAGCCGTCGTTGGCATTCTACAGACTGCAAGAACACGTAAGGAAAGCACTGCCACCGATGGTGGAGAAGAGGGTGGAAGTCTTGGCGCTTCAACAACAGCTCATTGGCAGATGCTACGACGTAGAATATGCTGTCACTGCGATAAAGACCATGCACGGAGCAGGAAAGAGCTTCGAAAATACTCTGGAGTACATAAAAAACGCCATATTCTTTAAGCAGCAACTCAAGTACGAAGAACAAAGAAGGCACAAGAAAGATAGCAATAGGGATTCCGTATACAAAAGATTGTCCGCACATATTCCAACTCTGGATCATTTACCAGATGAGATCTCTGATGTTGTTAGAGAAACAGCGAACAGGGTAGAATCAATGATGAATCATGCCAGGCATTCCTCGCAACTTGCGGAAGGTCAAAAGACTACTACCAATCATAGTTAAATTACCTTCCCCACTGTATATCTCTCTCTAAGTTGTATTACTCCAAATATACTTTATAAGGAATATTTATTTAAGTCTCAAGCATATGTTGTTAACATTGTATATATTATTTTTACTCCACAAGTGGATCTGATAGTTTGTTGAAAATAAAATAAGTGTCGACCTGAAATTTCGATCGGTTTAGTCGAGTGGCATTGTTAACTATAGATCTTGGAAAATGGGAACATCTGCAGCCTCTGCAACAAAACCACCCTTATTCGCTGCTATCCCACTGCAGCGGTATCACTTGGCGTAACTTGGAAGGGCAAACTTCAGAGGTCACTGCAGTCGGGCGAGCGTAGTATCGAAGTATGCATCGGTTGCAGCGAGCAGTTTCGTGTAAAAACAATTAACTAACATGTGAATCTGCAGATCGGTGGTTCGAGGAAGTGTGGAAGGAGTACTCGCGAAATTCGGTGGGTGCGATGTCCGCGTGAGAAGTTGGATTCCGGTCAGCTCCTGATAACTCCTAATGTAAGTCAGCTGTTCGGCTTTTTAAGTTCTACTAGGTTATATCTAGCAGAGAGTTTACATAATTTTACATGAACTCTGCTAATATAGCTGTCACTTTCGCATCCTTTGTTTCGACAGCGAGTTGACAGTACCTGCAATTGCGATTTGCATGTCACCTTCTAATCACGATAGCCATCAAGAAAAGAGTCGCCTCGCCTTTTATGTATAACGCGCTTCTTCAAATCCGAGAGTAGGCGACAGTTCCTTATCTCCGAATGTACGTCCTTGTTCCTTTTACAATATACATTATTCTTTGGTAATTATGAAGCACTAAGCGCGCTTAGTACAATTTTCGAAGCACTATCTACAGTCATTAGGAATGAGGCCATAGAAGGGGCTTCAATAACTGGCCGAAACTCCGTCGTACAGTCCTTGCATTCGTGGAATCAAGCAAATCCGTGCAAAGGTTGCGCCTCCGGAATTATCGCCGAGAGCAAAATTCGACGTGTGGCTTCTGATAAGATATAATTAGGGGATTATGCAACGCGATGAGAGTAAACTTTTTACACTGGCTGACAGGACATAAGGGGAGCGGAGTTGCGCTTTCTTTTCTATAAATAATCAGTTTGGATCCATCAGTTCTGATGCCTGCACAAACTCTCCAGACAGCTGGAGCGGCCGCGCTCGAATTCGATTATATGATTCGCTGTTAACGAGAAATGGTGAGAAGTGCTCGATGTATATTTAATTCGACACGTCGACTGATTTGCAGCTGCTCCTCGTTGTGGAGAAGACGATTGAAGTCGGTGCGGGATTTCCAGGACGGTCTGGCTGACGTCCTGTAAGGTGCATAAGTATGCTGCACGCGTCTTGCCGGGAGAAACGCGCAAATGCCACACGTGCACGAAATCATGCGTGCCAGGCCCCGAACGGACTTGAAATTGTCAATGCTGTATGCACAAGCACGCGGGAATCAGCCTTTCAAATCAATCTACGAGAACGCCGCATCAATTTGCCATATGAATCGAAAATACAATTGTTCCGGGGATGAGTGACTCTTCGGTGGATTTCTCCGAATGCATTGGATCAAGTCGGATTCCCCCGTCCTCTCTCTCATAAACATCTGCTACGCCGTGAGCATTCCTCTTAGATTCACTGGCAAGGTCGGCGGGAAGATTTATGGGTATTTATAAAAGATCCCTAAGGTCTGCCTGTAAGTCACTACGAAAACTCGGAATTCTCCCTACTCCGACAATTCAGTCGAAAGTGCATGACTAATGTAGAACAAACAACAGTTTAAAAAGAAACTCTGGCGCTTGAGCTTTCGAGGAAGAAGCCTATAATTACACATTATTCGATCATGGGCGATCCAGCGCTCACATTTCAAACTATCCCGGCGTAAGTTCATCGATGACGCAGGATAATGCTCGAAAGCAGACTTTATGCATGGAAATTTCGTACAGGCAATTTCGTCGATAAGATATTTAACTCGGTGTACACAAGACCACTTTACTTTGCCTTGTAGATAGGTTGTAGTTTCTCTTGTATTTACGGAATTCCATTCCGCGACTCTGCTGGCTTTGCCAGACCCCTGGAATCGAAGCGTTCGCACATTGCAACACCAGAGATTAGCACCAACGAGATTCTGCGAATACCGTTAATAAATTCGCAGAAATAGTTGGATCAGTCGGCGTCTGCGTGGCAAAATTATGCAAACTCCCCTTATTCCCCGTAGGTAATCGAAGCAGTATTTGATTAGAAATCATTTCCCAATGATTTCACGGTCGTGTGCGCCTGCCGATCTGGTGCCCCTTTACTTATTAGGAGCACTCTCCCTTTTTTGCCAATCGCCACTTACCGCAACTGACTCTTGGCTCATTACAGTAAGAACCGGATTCGATGTTCAGGCCGAAAGCCAAGAAAAAGTCTGCGAGGGAACTTTTGCTAAAGTTCCTAAAGAGAATTCCCAACAGAATTTAAGTTACTGGGTTCGAAGTAGTTTTGATCTACTAATTATGATCTTCCGATGCTTGTGAATTCTCAGGCAAGTTCACCTTTTGTAGAAGTCAGTCAGTAACGGTTCTCCGTTGGTGCCCTCCTTGCAGATCTTGTTTACGACATTAACGCCTGGAGGCCATATGTATCATTCATGCCTTTAGTTACTGTTTAATGACATTTCGAACTTTTCTTCTCAGTTTATTATTGTGTAAAAAAAACTTGTAAATATTGCTATCGGCAGGAACCGAAAGAGAAATGGGCTGACGCGGAGACGAGAGCTCCCGAGGTAGTACGAGAGGAAGCGGTCCTCTACTCCTAGGGGTCGGTCGGCCCGCAACTTTACGCCTGTGGTTTTGTTGGTCGGCGATCGCCGCCGTGTTAACATCGGCTCCTCCTCGCCACTTAATCGTCGCAACCACTCGTTTCTCACGCGATTTATCGGCTTTCGATAGATTGGACCAACTCTCGAATTCTGTCGCCAGGAGACCAGAACCATTCTTCAAAAGGGGCTCCGCCGTATTAGGAGTTGTGAAACCGGAAATGAACTTGTGAGAATTCGATTATAATTTCGAGCCATCTCGTGACTTGCAGTGTGAACAGTTCTTCAGGAGTTTCGTCTGGCTAATCAGTGTAATCTTTGAAAAGGTATGCACGATTAAGTTTTCCCATCATTTCTCTGTCAGTCGACTGATTGTTCTCGGAGGATTCTTCAGGCTAAACTAACGAAATCCGAGCTTATCCCTGTATATCGTAAGCTGAACAAAGCCGTAAGTCGGCCAACAAATCTGTTGCGTTTGGCTCAAGTCTTGTTATCCAAATCCAGAGCATATTTAATTAAAGTAATGTAAACGGGGCACACCTAGTTTTCGTGAATTCGTTTCATTAAAATTTTCCATTCCGCGCAAAGCGGATTTTAATTGCCGTTCCATTTGCATGTTAGTCTCAACCCCACAATTTTCCCCGTTATCTCTCTACAAAGATGAATAGAATACGTTCTAGATGAATACGTTATTTAAATAATATGATAGAATCTGTAAACGGTGAGGTTTTATTGAAAGTAAGAAGAGGTCAGTGGTCAGTCGAGTGTAGAAACACTCTCAGGACGGCCGGCTCTTGGAAAGTCACCGACCTTGGCAGACATTCATTCTTTCGAGCCTCTCCAGGCTAGCTCTCCTTCAATTAAGCTTTTCCTTCTACTATTTTAAGAAGCAGCATCCCATTCGACCGAAGAATGTCATCGCTGCCACAATTTAATCAAGTCTTCTCATCAAATATGCATCCGCAGATTTTCGTAAAGGTTGTCTATTAATATCGGTCGTATGTCGTACGCGGAAATGGAATTCCATTACGTAGTCTACACGATCTGACTATGTAACATTGAGGATATTATGACCCAGGCCTGTGTGCCCATTATTGACCTGCTGACAGAGAAGAGTGTGTGCCGCAACAACCGGTCCTCTCCATACTTTCCCCAAACTTAAACTTGAATGGTACTCGTCTGCGGACGCCTGTCCTCCGTCACATACGCGTACCTTCTTCCGCCGTCAAAAGTAAGAGGAACTGGATTTTCCTCCGAATTTCACCGAGCATCTTTGCTCCGTTCCGCCGGCACTTTCTTTCAAGTTCAACGACCACATTCCTCACCCAACAGTCCTCTGTATGACAATCCTTGGCGCGCATGGTGTAGGTCAGTCGAATATGAATACAATATATTAAGTCCGAGTATGGTGTCCTTCGATCTGGTATGTAGGATACCCTCTGCTCATTGGAAAGCAAAGTCACCGATGATTTGGTGAAAGCGCATCGAAGTCACGATACTTTCAAACGATAGCTAAGAAATGACCGGGCAGATTTACTTGTATAATTTTGTGTATAAGGAGAGTGATGGCTGACTGTTGTCAGAATCTCAGTGATGATAATGAATTCTGTTAAAGAAGTCATCCCAAGGCAAGCCTGTACCATAAATTATTTTGCAGTGTTCGTGTACCCAAGAATTGATGAAAAACGACAAGATGTTGGAGCACTTATTCGAGATTCACGGCCGCTTTTGTGCCGGTTATCCGCTGGAGGTGATCGTGACAACATTTACCCTAACAGCATGCATGCTGAATATGGAAACTGGAGGAGGGCAATCTCGGGACGGAGGACTTCCTGTCACAGGACACTGTAGACACGGGCGGTGCGGTTCAGAAGTGAGTGCATTGAACATTTTTTAAATTTAGTCATCATTAGCAAGGCAATTGCTGGATCCTTATCTCTAGTTCAGAATGAAATATTTATGATGGTAATAACGTATTAATATTACTTTTACTAGGATTTGAACGCAGCTGATATTATAGTCATGACTATAATTCGATGCCTAGCTATTCTATTTACCTATCATCAATTTCGCAATCTACAAAAATTAGGATCGAAGTATATCTTAGGTAAGCGACAAGTTTTCTTTTTATCGTTGGTCTAGTTATGCGGAGTAAGAGTTCCTCGGACTTTCCACGTAGATCTTATCAACTTCGTTATGCGAAATTATTTGGAGAAATCGCTAATGCTTCATTCAATTAGGTCGTAATGCTAACTACTGGCTATAAAGTTGCAATTGAAGAATAAATAACGAGGCCATTGTCTAGTAATGCATTAATCGCAAAACCGGACCTTCCCGCGGCACGTGTGAAAGCCTTTGGTGGCAGTGAAAGTTCATGGAAAGCGATAGTTTGGTCTCTTTATATGTGACTCGTGATGACATAGAATTAGCGAATCGGCACTAACTTTTATTGCAAAATGGATGCGTGCTACTTTGTCTTGGACGTACAGATAATTAAAGGAGGCACGCATTCCTATGGGGAGAATTTCATTGATTTCATTTGGTACCCTTAGGCATCGCCGGCCTCTTCACTGTCTTCTCCAGTGTCGTGTTCACATCCAGTGTTGTTAATTTTGGGCGCAGTGACATTTCTGATTTGAAGTAAGTGTTTGTTGTCTCTTGGGAGCAAGTTAGCCGAGTAGTGCGTAGGAATTGGCAGTATTAAGCACGTGAAATACATTTTCCTCAGGGATGCCTTGTTCTTCTTCCTGCTGCTGATCGATCTCTCTAAAGCTGCGGTACTTGCACAATTAGCTCTAAGCTCGAGGAGCCAAGAGGAAGTGCGCGCGAATATCGCGCGTGGCATGTCTCTCTTGGGACCCACAATAACTCTAGACACCCTTGTGGAAATTCTTCTCATTGGAATTGGATCTCTGTCAGGTGTGAGAAGGCTCGAGATTCTGTGCAGCTTCGCGTGTCTCGGAGTGGTCGTTAACTACATCGTCTTTATGACATTTTATCCTGCATGTTTGTCTCTCATTCTCGAGGTATTTGAACATCTATCAAGCTCGGATCACTACTACTTTCCACCTGCGAGAAATTCAGGGACATTTATGATTTCAGCTCTCTCGTAGCAGTAATAATGTGAGGCCTATCAGTGCCGATAAGATCTTTACGATGCATGCGTTAAACGAGGAAGATCAAAAGCCAAATCCAGTAGTAGAACGGGTCAAGTTAATCATGATTGCTGGCCTATTTGTGGTGCATGCGAACAGGTATAACTTTCTTCATAATATGCATGATGTGGATTTACGTGCGGAACGCGGTAATCGCACTGTGGATATCCGGTGAATAAGTTTCGAGAAAAGACCGTCATGGAGTTATCAAGCATCTGACCCCGTCATATTTTTTTACCCAAGTTACTATTAACCAAACGGTGTTCGTTCCCACCTTTTGAAGAGTCAGGGTCACGTTGCTACGTATTGATATAAGTACTCGACTCTACTTCATATTCAGTGAACCGCATGAATCTCACAGCGATCCTATCTCGTCCGGAGGTTTGGGCTCATTGTAAGAGATTTAAACGCGATGACGCAAAGCATGAAAATCTTTCTGTAATAGCGAAGTCTGATATCTTCTACTTCTATCACGGTTTCTTTTAAAGTCGAGCAAAAATTAATAAAGTTTTCCCGGAGCATCCATTTATCTACCGCGAGCGGACGGAACACGATCTTGCCATTTATGTTAAATAGATGTATATATTTGAAATGTGAATGCCTCTGAGTGTCGAAAATATGTATCCTGTTGGGAGTTTAATATTGTATGAGCATTAATAATATCTCTTGGACAAAGAAGTGACTGAACATACAAAGTAAAAGCAAAAGATCGAAAATAAACTTTTACAAAGTGGTGGATGGAACAACCACAATACATTCAGTGACAGACTCTCATGCTGTGTACCCTTTCAGTTCGGATGGTGTCGTTGGTCAATATAGACCGTGTTCTGGCGCGCTCCATGCACAGGCATGTCCGGTTGATAGAATAGATTCGTTCCGTGTATTTATAGCATATTTGTGCTTTCGTGAATTTACCAAATTGCACACTACACAGGCTATTTATTTTTCACCTTATAGCCGATGGCTCTTTAAGAATGAGGAAGCTGAACATACCGTGGAAAGTAATGCACCAGCAACAAGTGCTCATATTCTTGTGAATACTTTCAATAAGACTGAAACACCCTCAGAAGTCAAAGGAGACTTCATGTACTGGTTGTCAGTTAGCGCTGACAATATCGTAATATTAATACTTCTCCTGGCATTGGCGGTGAAGTTCATCTTCTTCGAGGATAAAGGAGATATAGCCAAGCAACTGAGATTTAAGGAGAAAGAGGAGACAAATGAGAAGTACGAGGCCGATTGCTTTGGCGAAGGTCTAAGTACAACTGCAATGGACATTTCCCTTCGTCGACGATTTGGGGAAGCATTGCCAGCCATGCATTCCGCTGTCTTTCCATTATCTGGAGTCGGCGGTGGTTGGATCGAAGTAGATAATGAGTCTCATATAGAATTCAGTGACAAAGAAGTGCAAACCGACACGAAGCAATTCTCCGCCGACAGTTCTAGTGTTCAAGATTTGTCGGTGCCAGAGAAAACTCCTCGGCCTGTGGCAGAATGTGTTGACATATATAAATCTGAGGTAAGAATTTGTCTGAAATTCATTTCATCGTTGACGTGAAATTATTTTTCTAACGATTCTTGTATCATTCACAACAGCTGGGAGCAAGCGCCCTCACGGATGAAGAAGTCATTCAATTGGTAAAACACAAACACATTCCTGCCTATCAATTAGAGAAAGCAGTAGGGGATATGGAGCGCGGTGTTGGAATCAGGCGCTTGGTAGTCGGTGCTGCTGGAAATTTCACTGAAGATATCGTCGATTTGCCATATAAAAACTACGACTACAGTAAAGTCTTGGGCTCTTGCTGTGAGAATGTCTTGGGATATATACCCGTTCCTGTCGGGGTCGCAGGTCCTCTGAAGATTGACGGTGAACTTTATCACGTTCCAATGGCAACAACTGAGGGATGCTTGGTAGCATCGACTAATCGTGGCAGTAGAGCATTAATAAATTGTGGCGTCACCAGCAGAATTGTGGCAGATGGTATGACGCGAGGACCTGTCGTCAGATTTCCTAACATAGTTCGAGCCAGCAAAGCAATGGAATGGATGCAAGATCCAGAGAATTTTAAGTCGATGAAATCTAGCTTCGACATGACTAGTAGATTTGCTAGATTGACGAAGATCCATGTACGCATTGCTGGCAGGCATCTTTTCATACGATTCGTAGCGAAAACTGGAGATGCTATGGGAATGAATATGTTGTCGAAGGGTACAGAAGAGTCACTGCGTGCTGTGCAAACACTTTTCCCTGACATGGAAATTTTATCATTAAGTGGCAACTTTTGCACTGATAAGAAACCGGCGGCAGTAAATTGGATCGAAGGACGAGGCAAGAGCGTCGTCTGTGAGGCAGTTGTTCCTTCGGATATAGTTACTAATGTATTAAAAACCACAGTTCATTCATTGGTGGACGTGAACATAAGCAAAAACATGATCGGGTCTGCGGTGGCTGGTAGCGTTGGTGGTTTCAATGCTCATGCTGCCAATATCGTAACAGCAATCTTTATTGCCACTGGCCAAGATCCGGCACAAAATGTAGGCAGTAGTAATTGTATGACACTGATGGAGCCATGGGGAGAAGATGGCCAAGATCTTTATGTATCGTGCACAATGCCTAGTATAGAGATAGGAACTATTGGAGGTGGAACAGGCCTTCCTGCACAAGGAGCGTGTTTAGCGATGTTAGGTGTTAAAGGACCTCACGCTCACGAGCCTGGCGAAAATGCCAGCCGATTAGCCAGAATTGTTTGTGCCACAGTACTTGCTGGTGAATTGTCTCTCATGGCCGCTCTTGCCGCAGGCCATTTAGTCAAAAGCCATCTTAGGCATAACAGGTACATATCCACTCTCAATTATTTCTTATATTCTATCAGGATTACATAATACTTCAATTTCTTCCTTCAGATCATCCACGACTGTCACGAATGCAATGACAGTTTCCCAGAGTACAGGAGGAAACAAACTCAGGGTGCCAAATGTTCTACCAACAGTGGAAACAGTTTGCACAGAATTTATAGAGAAGTCTTAGCAGTAATAGTGTGAAAACGCTCGAGGAATTGTTCTTCGGCAGAATTGTCGCTCTGCACGCTGAAAGACAGCTGCCCCAAGGAAATGTTCCAAAGAAATGTTCGAATACAAAGCGTTCCCTCGATTATGTGGGAGACGAGTCTGATGCAGCGTACTATGTGTCTCTAAAGCACGTATTCTTCGTTAGTGAAAACCTAATATTTAAGACTTCAATCAAGTACAACCATAATTTAAATACGCTTTAACGCATAATTGAAAAGAATGCCGCGGGCATTATTTCTCGAACTGGTAGACGGTGAAGCAAACGTAATTGATGTGCAAAGGAATGCAAGTCTCGGCTGGACTTCCCAGATATTTTTCTTGCTGGTTGTATAAATTATATTTTTTTCGAGAGCCGAACTTCTGTATAGTGCAATATTATTTTATAATCTTAGCAAGTTCAGAGCGCTGATTGTTATGATGGAACAGTGAATGGTAATATAATCAAAAGCTCTACATTGTGTAATATACAAGGTACAATGGACGTAATAAAATTGCCATAAGGAACTGGACACATATCAATAGATACACACTATGTCCTTTTTTAATAAATAGTATATTGAGTTTGCAAAACTTAAAAGAAAACCCCACATAGACTGAATATTATCGAGCATGCATGTTGCAACTGCCAGCAGTACAAAATTCGAGTGTAAAATTTTGACCTATGCCAGAATCACATCTTTTCATACGTTTCTTCGTATCCACATGTCGTGCATGTATGAGTATAATTATCATCCTCCTCATTATAGGTGTCTTCTCCAAATTCGTGAGTATGCGAAGCTTTCGATGTTTTATCGTACAATGAGCTTCGCACTTGCATTCGAAGTTGTTTTATCTATCGCGAAAAATGAGGCAATAATTTGTCTGCATTTCATAAAAACATCCATGTCAAGAAATACTTACCCTTTTATTAAATTTCTTCACTTTTGCCCCTTCGCGCTTTTGATCACGCAATTCCCTTTCCTTCATGAGGTTTTCTTCAGAACCCCAAACCATCAGAGCTCGCTCTTCCACTTGCAAATGCAAATAAAGCTTCATTTCACCCCAATTTGGATTGTGGGGATTTTTTCTAACTATGAACTTTAATGGTGGTTCCCTCTTATCAAAGTCACAGTCCTTCAATAAGTACTCCTGCTTCGCTTCTGTCTTGGTAATTAAGGAATGTTTTCCTTCCTTGTCCCTGGGATACATCAGCTGTTTTAATCAATTGATATTACAGATGATACACGGTACACAAAGTTAATGTTACCTGCATGCATCGCAAACTGATAAATTAAATGTTTGCAACAGGTAGGATTCCTTAAATTCCTTTTGACATTCCTCGCAGTGTGGTAAATCAATATTCATGAAAGGGGCAGGCTCCAATACCAGTTCCAACTATAAAAATAAGATAAGATTGAATATTATAGAAAATAACATAATAGTAACACAAGTCAATTATGTCATACCAAATCCTGATCAATTTCATTATCTTCTTCTATTAAGAAACCACCACCACTGTCAATTACACGCTGCCCTTGTACTTGTATTGATTTACCCTTTATTGCGTCTTTATTCTCCCTTAAACATAGATTTTCAATTGTACAATACCAACTATATTGACTGCAGCAACTTAACAATGTAACTCGCAGAAATTATTACCCTTTCGCATAAGGATGAGCAACCAGTTTGGATTTCTTTAAGAGCAATGCTTTCTGCCTATTTCTCTCTGCGCGTTCCTTTAATTTCTTCTTAACTTCCACCGAGTCTTCATTCCCAATTTCCGAATTTTGTGTTTCGCAAGTGGTCGCGGACATTTTCCAATAGGCTATTATTATAAGCCTCGATGTACGAATCTCTTATTTAAAACTGTCTTTTCTTCACTTAAATAATAACATGCACTTGCCAAATTTAATTATTTCGAGCGAACTAGTATTGAGTAATATTGTGTAAACAATCTCAGAGATTTGAATTGCATGCACTCCGAAACTGACTTTCGAATTCTACTGAAATTCATTGATCGTGACTGTGATGTTAATAAATATATTTTAAGATACGAGGCTTTTAAAACAGCTACATTATTCGAACACTGACAGTAGAACAATGTGCAAATTGCACCGAATTGCAGAGCAATTGCACTCTAACATCAAGCAATGCACGCAAATCACAGATGACTGAGCGTCGGTACACTAGCACCGCTGGCGGCAAGCGCAGGCTTAGCCAGTCAGCTGGAACAGCTGACTGGGCGGCGCATCAGCTATAAGGTCGCCGACCTAATGCCAAGGAGCATCAGTGCGCTTGTGTTCGTCGTACGGGAAGGAGCTGGAATAAAATTGGTGGACACGTTTACAATAGCTAAGTTGCATTTATTTATAAAAGTTACTTTATTTTTTTACAGACACAAAGTTCTCAGGCTTTTAATAATATTTCTACAACACACATCTCAATGAGAAGTGAACTATGTACAAGTGAGATTTGTTCTGAAACACCCACTATTTCTAATCTTAAAAGACAACGATCCTTTCATAAATTACATAAAATATAAAAAGGAAACCCTACAACTCTCTGTGAATTGCAATGATTCAAAGGAAGAGTATAAGAGGCCTATGATGCAGACCATAACAAGAACAATTATGGTCTAATTGCGATGTTATTTTCAGCTTTGAGCAGAAAACACGCTTGTGCATTCCCTTCGAATGTTTATAGTTGCTTCAGCAACTCATAACACGTATCAAAAGTGCTTAGACAAGACGGAATGTCTTCGATTTGATTGACTATGTATACTGCCTGGGCAATATGCTTCTTTCTCCTTAATTCACGTGCAAGTATCGTTCCATGTTCTTTAATATCAGGGATCGCACGATTAACAAATACGTGTTCGATTATTTGTTTGTAAACTTCGTGGCGAGGCTCGAAGCATGCAGTTAAGTCGTTGAGGAACAATCCTTCCAATATAGATGGGCTGAATTTTATGTTCTAGAAAAGAAATTATTAGATTATAAAGATTAATTGATATATATGCATTTGAATACAGTTGCAAGCTTCTTACTTTATGTTTCTTTTTAATTATGTCCACTGCTTCTTCATGAAGATTGGGATCATCTGTATTCAGTCTGATGTAGAGTCCACATTCCAATGGAATACGATCACCTTCTGCACTTACAAATTCTTTCAGAAGCTGGAAAGAATTAATTATAATATACTTAAAGCATTATAACATATTTTTCCAAATGTTTAAAGTGACTTACATCTATCGAGAATATTCCTTTCATTAATTGTCTATATTCTTGCAAGATCTGACTGTCAACATTTGGCTTATTTGTTTCTATTACATATTGCTCAAGAATTCGCATTAGTTTTAACAATGGATGGTTTTCTAGACTAATATAATCTGGGTTTGTGAATTCTGGCCATTCTAATACAACATTCCTTATGTGCTGCACATCCTCAATGTTCCTAATCCTGAGGAAAGCCTCGTTAAACACATTGAAACGAGTTTCCTCTGTAGCATTTTTAGTTACTCCAGATAATAATGCTGCTACTGTCTCCGTATCCATGGAGAAGTCTCCCCAATCATCAGTCCATTCTATTTCATCCTTTATAGACATATCTGATGTACCATCTCCGTCTTCCACTTTATCTATTATGGCAGAACTATCATTTTGTTCATCCACTTGTGATTCTCCGTTATCACCAATATTCTCCCGATCTTTCTTATTTTTCTCTTCCTTAACTGAATCTACTGAAGTCGAACTCAAACTTGTTGTGTCTTTCTTATCAACCAAAGTATCAGTGTTTTTATTTTGATGTACTGTATTTACTTCAGGGGAATTCGATTTTTGGCTCTTATTGTCAGTGATTAGATTATCTTTCCAGAACCGCAAACATTCTTGCACTTCAGATACTTCGGGTATCATTGGCACATCTAACATTTTGGTTATTAAATTCAATGGTTTGTAAAGGTAGATATCCTTTGACGTGGGATAAAGCAATTTGTGCAGTTCCATAGAATAATAATATGCAGCCGTTTGCGTATACAAATCTGTCCTTGGTAGTTCTTTGAACATATTTTGAGCTTCGGGAATGTAATTTTTACTCAAGCTCAATAAATAGGATAAACCCAGGAGCCAATCTTCTTCTAGGGTAAATTTGGCACATTCCAAAAACACTAGAATAAAATATTATTAAGAAATAATGTGTTTCATGTCTGAATTTATACGACAGTGATAAAACTTACAATGATTATTGTCGCTGACTTGAGTTCCATAACACGCCGAATCACTTAGCATGTTTATCCTGAGAAGTGCTCGGCAACATTTTAATCTAGTGTTTTGAATATCAGGCATGGAATAATTTGTATACTTCGTGTCGAGTTCACTCAATCTGCATCCTTCATGCAAAGATTCGTAGAAGCATGGAAATCCTTGTCTATCAGCATTCGTTTCCTTTTCATTATCTGTATTTGCGTACTTTCCCTTGACTGATTCAGCAGCGAAATTGAACTTCAAGCGTGACTTCCAGAAGTTAGTATCACTTATATTTTTAATCAAACCGAAGGTGGACTGTTTCACAAGGTGAGCAGAACTCTTAACGATTTCCGACGAAGTCTCCAATACTTTTGGAACGAACTCCTTAGTCTCAACTTGAGGCTGAGTAAAATAAAATAAATATAGTTGTGATAGACTAAAAATTTTTCTAAACAAAGAAAAAACAGTACCGTGGTCAATGCATCGGTAAATTCATCATCATCCTCGTCGTCGTTAGCATCCTCGAATTCCTCCAATGGCATCCATAGTTCCAAGTTCTTATTTAACATTTGTATTTCTATTAGTTGTATCTGTTGCAACGCGCTTGCTAATATATCACTAGGCCCGTTACTTATAGCAAACCAAAGACACTTTTGCCGAATACTTAAGTCCGAATACTCGTCGGCGTATCCCAGATTTAAAGCCACCGTCCATGCAGGAATATAACTGTTTTGTATCAGTTGTAAACATATCGTGGCACACACGTTATAGTCTTTTACCTAAAGAAAATTTACTTAGAGCAAATTCTAAATACATTCAGATTCGCAGATATTTTTTTATTACCTCCAAAGCCCTTTTTGCAATCAGTTCCAACACCTTTCCTTCGCGAGCTCGTGTATTATTTCCCTCAATCCGAAGATAATTAGCCAAAGTCAATAATCTCTGGCGACTTTTGTGAGCATCCTCACGTTTGCTCAGACAATCTTGCACAAGCTTCAATTTGTCCTGCATCAGCCTCACTTGCAATGGCAATATTTCGACATTAAATTCATTCAGAATTTGTAATGAATAAATCAACTCGTACTCTTCTTTGATTCGTGGATTATCATCTACAATTAGATGAAGGCATGCTCTGCAATTTTTTATATTTTTATGTAGTGTTATAATAAAGTATGTAAGTTAAAAATTTCATTGGAAGATGATAGCCAACTTACTTTGCTAATTCCATATTTGAATCAACCAGAGACTTGGAACTATTAAAGTACTCTTTGCTCGCTTCCAGGATAAGATTAACTGCTTTCTCATAAGAGACCTTTAAAAGCGATTGCTCGTTTCTTTTTGTTTCAATGAGAGCAGCACAGTTTTTGATGTTTGATTTAATACCCGATACGAGTCGAGCAGATACACAGATTTCGAAGCAGATCTCAATGTCCACACAGGAAAAGATCATACCATGAATTTCGAGCATTTCATTAAGCAGTTGTGCCCACACTTTCTCGTCTGGTGGTGGTATACTATAAAACCGAAGGATGAAAGTCATTAATTTCCTGCTTTGTTAAATATATCTAAGTAATTAAAAAATTACTCATTTACATTTTATTTAAACTTCTAGCCATTTGAATGAGTAAGAGTTTTGCAGCTTCAGGATCACTCTTGTTCTTCCTTAAATGATTCAAAGTGGTTTTCACGTTGTACTTGTTAAGAATTTTTACACATTCTAGCTCTCTCTCAAGCTCTTCAAGCATGGAACTAGTGGCACCCGATCTTTTGCGATCTTTTGAAATCGAATCCAATATGCATTTTGCTTTTTGGTACATGTCGAGATCATTACATGCGTATATGCAGTCGAGTGCAAGTGTTGCAGTATCCTCTATCATATGGAGTATCTCTGCATCTTGTGTTTGTTTTAAGTGCTCAAATAATTTAACGGGAAATTGTAAATCTTCTTTGCTCAAATACACCAGATAATCATTAAGTAAATGTCGCTGTAATTCACCGCCCTACGAAACACATTAAGGTCAGACATTAAAATTAAGTTTACAATTATTACAGAATATTATTTGCATACCAGATAATCATGTCTTCTTCTTATAAATGGAAGCAGAAGCTGTTTTATATTATCAACGAAAGTTTTCTCATTTGCCATGCTCATCAGTAACTTAATTTTATCTAAGTTAGTTTGCTTCTCCAATCGATCCAACATCAAATCCTCCAATCCTACTTTATATACAAGATCATCCAGCACTTCCAAGTCCAGTAACAAATCCTCTAAGCCAGTAACATTGTGTGATTTGGCAATTTTGATCAATTGCAAAGCATTATCAACCATATAGCTGTTCCTCTCGATTTCATAAGCTCTTGACTTGTACCACTTTTGTAATAAATCCATGGTCAGCTCCGTATTTCTAAAATAACGTAAGTTTCTTGTGTTGTTCCTATAAGTTTCGACATTTTCACACTATAAAAAGTTACCTATAACTCGCCAAAGATGGGTCACTTTCATACAGAAGTTCAGTTTTATCTTCACTGTCTGAATATATTATATCACTGAATTCAGCCTTCTCGGACCAATCTTTTTGGCGAAGTTCCCTTTGATCCGGTAAAAAGAGTTGGCCATCAACATCGCATTCCGGCAAAAGTTTTTCATAATTCGTAGGATCTAGTGTCTCGGGAAAGAAACTAATAACTGTAAGCCAGTGTGGTAGTAAACTTTCCCCATAATAGGTAAACATTATTTCAACACCTCGACAATCACTATTTTTGGCGAACCTGCATTTGAAAAAATGATGCAATAAGTAAGAGTATTGTATAACATGTTCCTTTATTGTTAAAGCTTACCGAACAGCGTTTTCTAACGCTGACATTTGTCGGAAATCCTCATAAAAATTTCTATCGTATTTTTCAGGACTTCCAAGGATAATTTCGTACGTAAGAAGTTTGTCCAAATGATCAAGAAGTTTCTTTCGATATTTTATAAGATCCTTTTGTGCATTCGATAAGTTTTCGATGTCAAGTTGGTCCAATAATTCATTTATTCTCTGTACCTATAACAATATCCAATTTTACATATCGATTCCAATAAAAAAATTGTCATTTTTATATACGGGTGACAGTAAAAGCCAGTATAAGCCTTACCTGTCTTAAACTTACACTCGCGTCATCGATGTTCTCCCATTCTTCGTCAGCAGAATCAACAACAAACTTCCCATTATCACAGGCACTGATAGCTAACAGCGTTTCTAAATTAGCACCTTTCAAACCGAAATTTAACAGTTCCCTTGCTGCTTCAATAGTATCTGGCACTCTTGTAACACATTCGTGTAAGACCCACGATCTTTTGGTAACTTTTCGTAGATGCTCTTGAATAGCATTCAATGATAATTCAGATTTTCTCCATTGTGTTTGATACACTAAATCTGTATCGAGATTATAAGTTTTAGCCAATGCCAAAGCTTCCTCGTATTCCTAGAATATTTCCATAATTTATTTAATAAATCCACTACACTTTTCGATCGTTCTAATACTTTCGAATTCGTGTACCTCGATGTCTATCTTTCGTGAATAAAGTTCTTCGGGTGTGGTGCTTTTTAGGCCAAGAATTCTATATGTTCTAAACAGTACTTTCGATTTCTTCCTCTTTGGTTGAAACCTTTCAATGTCGGTAATAGAATACAGTGTACTTTGTATTATGTTTGTTGTATAATTTAATATCGATATAGGCTCCAATTCATCGTCCTCTTTCTCGCTCTCTGATGAGGCTTCTTGAAACATTAAATAATTACTTCACCTCGTGAAATTACATCGAATTTTACAGATTTTAAGAATCAGTAAGTGCGAACCTGATAGCTGTCCATCGGAACTGCATTCTCGTGGACGTTTCTTGCTTGTTATTAGAGTCTCGCAATCGAGACACAAGAATCCATGATCCGGCCCGAGTTCACATATTTGCGGATGTCCGGCGAGAAATTCTGGGCTGGTTCCCAGAAGGTTTTTCAAGCTTTTCATGGAACATACGGAAGTCGATCCAGAATATCTCGCGATTATGATTGCCTTGAGAGCAGGAAATAATCAAAGTTCTGTGAGTCAGAATAATGACTAGAAATGTTAGAATTTTCTTGCTCTATTTTCAGTGGCAAGCTATTGAAATAAAGATTTGTTTACAAGCAGACATTCTTTACCTGATCAGACCACCAACCAATATCCAATGGGTGAAATTCTGTTACACCCGGGGGAAACTTTTTTGGCTTTATATTCCCCAAGGGATTTGGTAGATTGAAATCAGGCTGTTCAGATAATTTCCATTTCTTGTGTAAGACTAGATTGGGCAGCTTCCACAATGATATAGATCCATCAGTGTGCAAGCAAGTCAAGTATTCACTATCAGGGCATATTTTAGCTTTGAACACTATTGATTCTGGTTCAAAGTTTAAGCCAGGAATCAAATTCCAGATAGAAAATGTAGAGCCAGTGTTTGTTTCTTCATCAAACATAAATGATAACTTGAAATGTGGATAGTCATTCAATAGTCTCCATGATGTTAGCCCATTTTCTGATGCTGTTGACTATAATCAATAGAAACTTGTTAGAAAAAGATCCGTTGCTTTGACTATTCGTATAACAACTTACTGTTATTTTTTGTGTAATCATATTCCCAGCAACATAAAGCAAATTATGTCTTTCGTCATATGCCACAGCATTAACACCATTCTTATAGAAATTGCCAAATGAAAACTCATAGTTGGACTCAAAGCCAACTGTAAGTGAGATATGATAAGATCTCAATAGGCCACCATAAGTGATCAATAAAAATTCATAGGACCACTTGTCGCTTTTGAATCTTGGCTTAAGGAACACCATAGATGCAATTGCATCCCCTGCCTCCAATATATTAGGATTCTGAGAGACATTTTTAGGGGAAATGTTAAAGATGTTATTCCCCAGTGCATTGTAGAAGGAAGTATAACCATTGCTTGATGCCAGCACTAAGATAGAAGCATCAGGACTCCAAGATAACATTCTCCATTGAGGGAATGCATCTTTTGGTACTAAAACATCATGAAACAACAATTAGTATAGCTCCCAAAATTAATGTCACATTCTACTGAAAATTGCTAGTACCAGAAGCTTTTCCAACAATGGAGGAGTATTCGTCTTTAGCTTTACGAATTTCAATAACATTCTCTTGGCAAAGTGCGAGCAATCTTCCACTGTCACCCACAGCAAACTTCCAGGGTAAAGTCAAGCTAACTTGTCGCGATATACTTTCCGGTAAAGAGTACCTATTGTTGAGATATTTCAAGGCATTCTGAATTGTTCCACTGGTCGACAATACAGCATCGTTCTTACATTTCTGAAAAGTGTCCCAGTGTCAAGCATACGTGGAACATATTTTAATGTCGAAGCTGTGAGGCGTAGTTTCGATCGAAAGTTCGTTCCAGTCGACTTACAATTAATTCTGGCTCCTGCTTGCGGACGAAGTATTCTAGCAACTCGTATAGTATCGGTTCATTGCTCGACTCATCGGGATTTGTCATTTTGCAATAATAAATATAACCTAGTGCATTTTTATAAACACCTACTACACCGGGCTGAGGGCTGACAAGTACGGCACGTCTTGGACTTACGAAAGCGTAGTGAGGTGTTCGATAGTGAAGTGCAGTGGGGCGCTAAAAAGTTCTTCGCGATTTACTCGGGAAAAAAATTAGTGTCCCATCGAATATTAATTGGATTTCGCAGAATGCATTTATCGAGTTTAAAGGGAACATTTCGGCAAATGTAAAAGTCTCATCGATAATTCGAAATCGGTCATATTTTTATCGGCCACTTGGTGCACAGACTTCGTGGCTAGTTTAAAACGACGCAAAGGTGTAACATATACACTATACACCGGTGCACACAGAACCGAGGCCGCACACATGTAAATTTCAAAACACAGAACCTGTCGGGCACTTCTAATTGTCAGTAGAATTTTGCGCCCTGTACACGTTGCTTTTTGCACCCGGTGGCATAATGTCCGATGGCGAGGACGATTTCATGTGCGAGGAGGAGGAGGATTATGGCCTGGTGTGTATTCCTTCAGGAGGAGCTCGATGCTTTACTGATGTTTCGGTTTTTCATTAGGTTAAAGCTGTCTTCCAAACAAGGATCTACCTTAAAAATAGCTGTGGAACTTGCTTGGAATATATGCCAAGCTTCCAAACTATATTTCAGTTGTATTTATCTTCTCTATTTTCGTTCCTTTCGACCGCTTCATTGTTAGACTTTGGTATAATGTTGCTGCAGGTTATAGAAGGTGCAGTTTGACGTTCTCGTAATCTTCCTTTTAGGAGTATTCGGAAGATTCGAACTCCGAGCCCGATGTCGATTTGGAGAATCAATATTACAATAGTAAAGCATTAAAGGAAGATGACCCAAAGGCAGCTTTGCAAAGCTTTCAAAAGGTTCTGGATCTGGAAGGAGGCGAAAAGGGAGAATGGGGCTTCAAGGCTTTAAAGCAAATGATTAAGATCAATTTTAAATTGGTATGAATCGCAATTCCTTCAATTTGTATTAGAGACAGGCTTGTAATTTTACTTTTTCATCTTTCAGTCAAATTATAAAGAAATGATGTCAAGGTACAAACAGTTGTTGACTTATATAAAGAGTGCAGTGACAAGGAACCATTCGGAAAAGTCCATAAATTCAATATTGGACTACATTAGTACCTCTAAGAATGTGAGTACTTCGCTTAGTGTATGAAAATCAGAAGTCCTTTAGATCATAACTTTTGTTATTTACATATTCAGATGGAGTTACTGCAAGATTTCTATGAAACCACGCTAGATGCCTTGAAAGATGCTAAGAATGATAGGCTGTGGTTCAAAACGAACACAAAATTGGGGAAGCTTTATTTTGATAGGGGTGATTTTAATAAGTTAGCTAAGATTTTGAAACAGTTGCATCAAAGCTGTCAGGTGGGTATTGTTAATCTATGTAAGAACCTCTTGTTAGTATTGGATCACTTATTGATATGTTAAATACAATAGACTGATGATGGGGAGGATGATCTAAAAAAGGGAACTCAGCTCTTAGAAATCTATGCCTTAGAGATTCAGATGTACACAGCACAGAAGAACAACAAGAAGTTAAAGACTTTGTACGAACAAAGCTTGCACATAAAAAGTGCTATTCCACATCCACTAATTATGGGTGTAATCAGAGGTAGATATTAAAGTTATAATTCAGCCAATCTTTACCATTTCTGTTAATTAAATTTTCACAAATAGAATGTGGTGGAAAAATGCATTTGAGAGAAGGAGAATTTGAGAGGGCACACACAGACTTTTTTGAGGCCTTCAAGAATTACGATGAGTCTGGTTCACCCAGACGTACCACGTGCCTGAAATATTTAGTACTCGCGAATATGTTAATGAAGTCAGGTATCAATCCATTTGACTCGCAAGAGGCAAAGCCTTACAAAAATGATCCTGAAATCCTAGCAATGACCAACCTGGTCCACAGTTACCAGAATAACGATATCAATCAGTTTGAGCTAATTCTCAAACAGAATAGGAACAATATAATGGATGATCCTTTCATAAGAGAACATATAGAAGATTTATTACGAAATATCCGAACACAGGTACATGTTCGTGTTATTGTATTATCTAATTTAGTGATCATCACGTTATATCGCAAATATTATTTGTTTCTTAGGTATTGATAAAATTGATAAAACCATACACGAGGATTTATATTCCCTTTATAAGTAAAGAATTGAATATTGACGTCTCGGAAGTCGAAAGTCTCTTAGTCTCCTGCATTTTGGACAGTACAATCCGAGGGCGAATTGACCAGGTAAATTTATAATAGTGATATGTTAAAGAACATCGGAGGAATGAAGTTCCATCAATAGCATCGATGTATCTCCCACAGGTCAATCAAGTCTTGGAATTGGATAAAAAGTCAGTATGCGCAGCGCGTTATAATGCTCTTGATAATTGGACGAAACAGGTGCGATCATTGCATTTAACCATAGTGAATAAGATGTACTAATCTATGTGGTGCGTGTGATACCGGTTCAAAGTCGAATTTAATATTGCTCTGTATAGTATATCATAAATTCTTGTTCCCGAGTATGTCAAAATAAACTTTCTTGTAATATAAGATCTTCAAAGTTCGATCACACTGTTACCTGCCTCGGTTTCGATCAAATACACAATTCGAGAGGGTGATATTCAATAAATCATAGACAGATCTTTGTATATTTTATTTTCGAAACAAGCATGACCTCTCATGAGCTTCTGCAAGTGTCATTCTCGGACGAATGCACCATGAAGAAATGATGTGACAAATTATTATTTACTTTCGTAAGATGTTATATTAAATTACATGATAATAAATTTCGTAAACATATGAAGTAGTAGACAAGTAAACAACGTGAGATAATGCCCTAAACGTTAGACGCATAACTAGTGTGTATTGAGATATAGTAGTCTCGCTTTTTATTATTATACAAATATATACAATGTTTGTGTTTTAAATCAATTTCCTTTACATTTAACAATCATTTCTTCAAATTTAAACAGAATAAGATTCAAATTTAAATAACCCTCCGTGTGTTTGCCATATGGTCGAATTATTTACAAAGAAATGGAGTACTGTCAGAATGATAATAAATAATACTTCAGAATGATATCATGAGAAATACATTTAAGAAGGAATACTTAACTAATGCACCGTAGTGGATATCTTCACTCAAGCACTATCCACTATGCAAAATGTACAGTTTTAACTATGTCTTTATACAAAAAGTATGTACAACTGATGATGTTTCATTCCGATACGTGATGAACAATCATGAAAATGAGAAAAAGCAAGACTGCTGGTACATGCTGACAAATTGATTTAAAATTTCGAATTGTAATATAATTATGTCTTGGACGAATATAATCCCAATGAATTTATTGATTAGTCTTGCAAAAAAGTCTCTTGGTTTTGTGCATATGAAAATGCCAAACCACAAAGTTAGAGCCATTAGTCAGTTAAAAAAAATTAAAATGAAAAAAACGAAAATAAACACATCTCAGTAAAATACAAGCCTCGATAATTAATACAGCAGTAAGAGGTAAACGTAACGGGAATGGAAAAAGATTCCCATAGTAAAGGAAGTTTTCATAGAACCAAGAAAATCTGGCAAATTAAAGATAGGCCGACCGGAACATTCTTTACAGTTACCTAGTTGATAGATGTTTCAGGGGTCCTAAACTGAGAATTGACGTGGCACCGAGAGCACCAAGATTGCACGCGTTAGGATTCCTCGCTCCGTCTATGGTTATAATCGGCAAGCCGAAGTAACCACCCGTTTGAGCGCTTAACTGTGATAAGGGAATGTAGCTCTGAATTCCTAAGCTAGACAAACAGTTCAATACGTGGGGAGACTTTAGGTCTACGACCGGTATGGCCAGTTCAGCTCCACCATTTTGCGCGACAGTATCCACTTCCCTGTGGTAGGTCTGTTTGTGCGTAACTAGAGCATTTCCCGTTTGATACTGAGCAGGACAGAGATTGCACCTAAGGGCAAATTAAGCAAGTTGTTAATTCCAGTCCATTCATGGATCTGTAATGAGATATTTTTTTGTTTATTCCTTCCTTACTTATAAGGCAGCTTGTTCGTCGTTCGATGTGTGGCCATGTGCTGAGCGAACATTTCCTGGTTCTGGAAACTTTTGTCACACACCTGGCAAGTGAGAAGTGCTCTGTAACGAAAAATAAGGATTTAGCCTGCAAGTGGTTGATAATTCCATTGTTCATTATTTTGATTGGGACATAACTGACCGTGGTGGTCTTCCACGTCGAACAACGGGGGCTTGGGGAGGAGCATCTTGTGTTAAATCTACAGTAG
Organism: Ectemnius continuus; assembly: GCA_910591665.1. Taxonomy (NCBI): domain Eukaryota; kingdom Metazoa; phylum Arthropoda; class Insecta; order Hymenoptera; family Crabronidae; genus Ectemnius; species Ectemnius continuus. The sequence goes on from OU342866.1 coordinate 3,537,497, forward strand.
GCGGTCTCGGTGGCCTTTCCACTTCGTTCACATGACTCTTATTCTGCTTGTTCTGTGGAACAGCGAACTGCGTTTGTTCCTGCTGTTTTCTTTGCGAACTTGCTGGTATGATAGAAATAGCGGAGTTCAGATTGAGGGCTGTAACATTTAAAGGTGGCTGAGAAGGGCTAGGCCTTTGTTGCTGCTGTTGCACAGGTAGCTGTTGCTTATTCTGCTCGCTTGTCTTATTTTTATTTGCCGCCGGGGTGACGGTAATACCACGGGCTGCAAGTACATTTGCCACAGCCTTGGCATCGGACTTCTTGCCACTTGGGCCTGATGGGTTCTGTATTTGAGCTGGAGCGGAACCTTGAGATTAGTAAAATTCACTCTCTTATTTTCGTTGTGCACCTCTCGCAGGAATTTTTATAATTATAGACATTTATAACATGTACAGGGTGAGTCACTTGCCTTTGAATCACCACCAAAAATATGGGGGAAAAAAAATGTTGAGCTAGGCCTCTGGAATTTTTATGGTATCTTCCTTGGCGCAAAAAAACATTACCTACTAAATTTCAGCCCCGGGAAAGGTCGGGAAGTACCAAAAACACGAGGAAAACCATCGAAATTAATTTTTCAAGATCGGTTTTCCACATGTTTTAGGCAGAATTCCGGCATTTCCCCCACAACATTTATGTTTTTTATCCGTTTTGAGACACGGACAATCGAAAAATCAAGCGTTCGTCCCGGTCCCAGAACCTTCGAAAAATCGAAAATTTTTGAAGGGGTATGCCTTAAAAAATTTGCGAAAAAATGAATTTTGAGCTAGGGCTCTGGAATTTTTTCTACTTTCTCCTCGATGCAAAAAAACACTTTCTACAAAGTTTCAGCCCCGGGAAAGGTCGGGAAGATAAAAAAACATGGCATAAACCATTGAAATGAAATATTCCAGATCGGTTTTCCACGTGTTTTAGGTGGAATTCCGGCATTTCCCCCACAACATTGATGTTTTTTATCCGTTTTGAGACACGAGCAATCGAAAAATCAAGCGTTCGTCCCGGTCCCAGAACCTTCGAAAAATCGAAAAATTTTGAAGGGGTATACCTTAAAAAATTTGCGAAAAAATGAATTTTGAGCTAGGGCTCTGGAATTTTTTCTACTTCTTCCTCGATGCAAAAAAACACTTTCTACAAAGTTTCAGCCCCGGGAAAGGTCGGGAAGATAAAAAAACATGGCATAAACTGTTGAAATGAAATATTCAAGATCGGTTTTCCACGTGTTTTAGGTGGAATTCCGGCATTTCCCCCACAACATTGATGTTTTTTATCCGTTTTGAGACACGAGCAATCGAAAAATCAAGCGTTCGTCCCGGTCCCAGAACCTTCGAAAAATCGAAAATTTTTGAAGGGGTATACCTTAAAAAATTTGCGAAAAAATGAATTTTGAGCTAGGGCTCTGGAATTTTTTCTACTTTCTCTTCGATGCAAAAAAACACTTTCTACAAAGTTTCAGCCCCAGGAAAGGTCGGGAAGTCCACCAAAAAAATAAGGGCTAGGAGAGTTCTGATTCAAAGGCAAGTGAATCACCCTGTACATTGAAAACTTAAAGGTTCACGAAAAACAAATCAAAAGTGAATGTAAAAAAATCGTATAAATCAAAGAGGTGCAATAATCCAACATAAATGAAGAAAAAGGTTGAATTTGATGTACTTACCAGGTTGCCGAACACTAAGTGTTATCGAATCCGTGAGATGTATGGTGGAGTCATTTCTATTATTCTGTTGTGTAATAGCACCCTGAACATTCTGAATAACAGGCAATCCATCATTCCTTTTTTGCTGAGCTATGACGTGACAATCCGCGTCCTCGTTTCTATCTGGTAAAAGAATATCCATTCTTCTTTGTTTAACTATCGAGTTATTTTGCTGGGGAACTTGCATCGGCTGCTGGATAGGTCGTTTCATTCGTTGTCTCGGACCAAGTCCAGTTTGGGGCATTCGTGGTGCCCTATAAATATCATTCTTGTATTAGCTTCAGCTCAAGAGAATTGCCACCAATACTCGAATGCAGTGTGCGTTCAGTAATATTATTTTGACTTGAAATCACGCGCCGCGTACATTTGTTATGGTACTTGCCGGGTACTTTGTACAGCAGAAGGATACCTTCCACGTGGGATCGGTTGCGAAAGCTGGGGATGCATTTGCGGTGGTGCTGTCATCTGAGGGTATGGTCCTGGGCCATACTGCGGGTACAGGTGCGCTATATGAGGGGGATAATGCATGCCCTGCGGACCAGGAACTCTATAGAGTGGTGGTCTTCCTTGTGATTGTACAAAGTAATTCGGTCCAGGGATCATTGTACTACCACCTGGAGGAAGACTTGAAGGGAGTTGCGCCTGCGGGAGGGGCATACGCTGCACTTGCTGGGCCAACTGTTGCACTGGTGCGGGTAGCTGCTCGAAATTAACCGGTGGCATTATTGGCTGGGCAGTATTCGATACTGCATTATACGTGGGAGAAGAACTCGTGAGTTTCGGAGACGTTAACGGGGAATTCCTGCTTAGCTGCTGCGGATTGGGAGTGTTCGGTGATTCCATTTGCACCGCATGCGGGGAGTGCGTATTCACTTGCGGAGACGCTTGGCTCAAACTGGGCGAGGTCTGATTTAAGCGCGGCGAGTTCGTATTTAAATGAGGGGATAATTGGCTTACATTTGGGGAGAGTGGTGTCCCATGCACTTGAGCCTTGTGCATGGACACTTCCATTGGAGTGTGCAAAATAAGATTTCCACATTCCGGCATATTGCACTGGTAGTGCCCCGCTTTGCTACGATGCTCATCCAGATGGCTGATGTCTTTGAATTTCTCGTTACACACGCGGCAAGTGTTGACAGTCTCAGCTAACTTCTCGAGTGACACATATTCCGTTTCCACCGGCAGACTGTTAGCTAACGCTTCTCCTTGACTACGACGTTGATGTTCGATCAAGAAGTTCTGTAGGAGCGATCCTGCATGATTTATATCACCCTCTGCAACGTTGTCGGGTTGTTCCTCGTTCTCTTTAGAATTCTCATTAGCTTTGTTTGTCAAATCAGCTGATAATTGGTTCCAGTTAAAGCCAGATGATCCCTCTGTTGATTCCTCAGGTTTATCCTCGGAATCACTTACTGACACACATTCTGCTGAGTGATTGGAAAATGTGGATGATTTGGAAATAATACTGATTGCAGGATTTTCTTCTAGATTGTGTATCATATTGGATTCGTGTCTTCTTTCATCATCCTCCTCCACGGATGAAGAATCTATTAATTGGCTAGTAGTCCTGAAATTAAGGAACACTATTATTAACACTGATTACTTTCATGCCTTGCTTCCAGTATAAGAATAATATTTTACCCAGATTGTTCGCCAAGCTTCTTGAGATTTTCAATGGTTTCCCTACATGTAGCTTCCAAAGCTTCCTCCTCGTGATCCTCTGTCTCTGAAAGTCTCTTGTCCGAATTGTCATATTGATCCGCAGCTTGTAAATCATCTACATTTTGATCCTCTTTCTCTAGTGGATTTGCCATATCACTTCCTACTCCGGAATCTCCCTCGTTCACATCTATGGATGGTCTATCATTCTCCTCCAATGGGTTGTTATCATCGGCATTGAATTTATCACTCTCATATCCATCCTAACGAAGCAATAGTTTTTCTTGGTTAATTTTCAATATTAATAATATTCTCCTTTCGTAATACCAACAAGAACAAACCTGTTGCTCTACCATCACGTTGTTGAATGGTCTGTTACCCAAATCCTCTGCTTCTTTGTCATCTCTGTGGTCATTCTCCTTTGTTTCAGCCACTGCTTCCCTGTGATGATTCTTTGTACCCAGATTAACAGGACTGTTCACCACAGTAAAGTCAGCAGACTCCGGTGACTTCTTCAGCTTGAGCTTCAACGACTCCGTGAAGTTATGCTTCTTCAGTGTTAATTTAAGAGAACCTTTGTTCTCCGGTGCTAGCCAATAGGTACTGTTCTGTTTGCTCTTGTGAAGCTTGGGGTGTGTAATCCTGTGTAAGAGTACTTGAGGCTTGCCAAGATGCGAGTGGATGTGTACACGAAGGTTTTTCTTAGAGCCAAATTGTTTCCCACAAATTTCGCAATGGAAGAGCTGCACCGTCAACGGAGAGAGTGATTTTCGATCTTCAACATGAACCCCTAAAACAGATTTGTAATGCTAGGATTACATGTTCCGTCTCTCGCAGGACACACGTGTGCTAGAACAACACGTTACACGAGTCGGCGATGTAAATATTACAGTGTAGGGTGGGAGTGGCGTTTAGGGGAGGGAAATATCGAAGCACGAGTAGTTTTTTGTTCAATGAAAGGTGTAACAGACACACAATCCACACTGACTCGTGTAAAAGTATTGGCTGGACCGATTTGCCGCGCTTTTGTCCCTTCTGTCAAATCGATGGAATAATAAGTTTAAGGTGTGTGCGAGGCGTTCCGCGATTTCCCGTCAGACACGGTTCTTACTTCGACTGTGTCGCCCGATGCATTCGAACTCTCCTTTCAGTAACTTGGAATCGACGTAAACAATACGTGATCGTACAGTAAAAGAGCATCTCTTGCCAAACTGTCACGCGGAAAGGAAGCGCGGGGTAATTGCTGCTATTGCTTTTGCTTTTGCTGAGAATTGAAAACGGGTCTCCAATCGATAGCAGCCAAAGCGCAAGTTTCATTGGTTCCTTTCTTAATAGCACAACGTTCCCGCCGTGATTGAGTCGGCTTGAAACACTTTTTCTTATTAAACTAAATATTCTTCATTTCGTAAAAATGCCCTACAGAGTACCTACGGCTAATGCAGACAATCAAATGTTTAGGAAACTTTACCCATCGATACCGACGCATCGCATGTTTACCGCCGATACGGAATTACCATATTAATCGCGGCAGATTGCATTATGCGATAATATTGTTAATATCGAAACGGGTTCCAGACCCGTGACGCTATTTCGTTAATCGGAGATTGTGTAAACTTCTCCGAGATTGGGGTAATTTCACGCTGATAGTTTTGGTTATTGGATTGTCAGGCAATTTGCGAAGAGGGTTGACAGTAGTGAGAACGTACAGAAGATTAACGTGCGGGTGTAAGTAACTTAGATCAATTGCTAAAGTATATTTTGTTATTTTTTTTTTTTTTTTCTTAATACATTTCTGGGAAGTAGATTTCTACTAGAAATTCTTCTAATAACGTACCAAGCGCCCGCAACTGATCCACGCTATTTTCCTTAAAAGCTTGGCCGTGCGTCGAAAATTTTAACTCTTCGAAATCGTGGCCCAATGGATTGTTCATTTCCACTCTGGAAATAAGGGAACAATGCATTCCTCCAAACTTTCACGAGCCGCTTCGAAGTTGTTTTATGAGGTCAATGCATATAACGGGAATGCACTCGTTTATTAGGCATTTCAGGCAAATATCACTGGTTCACGTGAATACTTACATGCATTTTTATTAACAATGCAACAATTCACCTGATTGTTGAGGTCGGCACATGCCAGGAACGACAATTCACAGAGGGGCCAACTGAATTTCGCGGCATACAGATAAAGAATTAGAAACGCGCACACATAGCAACCATATCTCGGAATGCAGGTCTCACGTTGTTAACATTACGAGCTCATTGCAGCGTAACAAACACAAAGTTGGAGGTTCACTTAGGAAAAGTTCAACAGAGTTTGTAGGTAAACACAGAGAGAGAGAGAGAGAGAAAAAGAGGGAGAGAGAGGGATTGCTTGGTCCACGATCCGCTTCAGTCCAACTGTACAGCGATTCTTCATCAATGTTTACGATCGGCGACGAGAGTGTTCAATGGTAGGAAGCTCAATTAAGCACGCGGGACAAATGAACGCTCAACATGGATCGTCTTGCATCATCGCGGCAGATCGGCACAGTCGTCAGTCAGCAAGGTTGAAATCACATGGGAGAAACAGGAGAGTCCGCTCGTCCACTGAATCCCGAGCCGAAACAAAGTAGTGTGGCTTTGTTATGGTTGGTACGGGCGACTATCCCTCCCGGCGGAGTCTCGTGTACAATTAAATATGGCTGACAATACTATAACATGATCACTGTTCGGCGTAGTGCACATTTGCGGCGGGATTAAACGGACTCGGGAGCGGCGCGCCGAGTACATGCACGCGACACATTCACTGTAGCCAATCTCAACTTATTATTAGTACGTGTTATATCGAGCGAGCAATATGGCGGCGGCTGAAACCCGCGCCTGCCAGGATAATCAACCCAGTGTGAATCGCGCCGAACTGTTGAGGCGCGTTCAGCGACGAGTTCAGAGTGTTCAGATGCGTTGTTTTGTAAGGACGCGCGCGCGGTGCGCGGCAAGCCGCACACCGCACTCCTCATGCCTGCCGACGGTCCCCCCTGCTATTCCCCGCCGGTCCCCTCGGCCGCCGCGCCGCCAGTCTCCCCGGCCAGCGGCCACTGCTTGCATCTCTTCCTCCACCTCCAAACTCCTCCGCCTCATCCACCTCTCTTCACTTCTCTCAGCCTCCAGCCTCTCTGACCCCGGAGAGTGGAGAGCAACATCCACCCGGGAACCACCGCCGCCGCCGCCGCGCGCTCTTCTTCCGCCACCTCCTCCACACACAGCTTTCCGCAGCCCCGCGCCCACCCTCCCCAGCCTGCTTCATATCATTTCATCTCTATCTCGACTCAAAGGGCTCGCCGGGCTTGTACTCTCTCGCCTGGGACTCCAGCAGTACTGTATATACACCTGTATATATGTATATACCTGCTGCTGCTGCTGCGAGTGCTGCTGCTAGTTACTACCTTGGTTTCTTGAGGGGAGCAGCAGTAGGGTGGGATTATCGTGTCCTGTAGTCTCTCCGGTCGAAGCCTGCTAGTACCAAACGGCGGCGGGGCAGCGTGTCCGGGACGAGGCGGCGTGGGTGGTAGGGATGGCAATAGAGGCGAGTCAGGAAGCAAGAGAGAAAAGGAAAAAGCAACCGAATTGAAATTAAGTCAACCTAACGTTGCACTCAAGTATTGCGTGGGGAGCCAATCGGCGGTGAGCGACGGTGCGAGTACCGGCGACGCAGACGCAGCGCGTCGCGCCGCGCTGCAACATTTCGCTCCCGCCGGCAGCAGATTTTCTTTCCATTCTCTCGCAGCAGGGACGCGTCATTTCTACCCCTTCTTGTCTTTTTTCTTGGCCTGCGCTTAGCGCTTCGCCTCGGCCATCCCACTTGCTCTACTTTGCTGCGCCGCCGGGCCCTCCCGCTTCCTCCCCGGCCGGCCTGTCTTCTTGCTTTTCAGCTCTCTCATTTTCCCTCTAATGTTGGGTCTCCCACCCGGGCCTACTCTCCCGTATATTCCCCGGTATTTGGGTGCTATGCAGTAGCAGCTGCTGCTGTTGAGCCCCTCATTCCATACAATCCCCCGGAGAAATCGTCAACGCCTGCTATCCAATTGGCATTCCCCCTCCTCTTTTCCCTCCCCACCCACACCCACTTTGTACCTAAAAGCTTGTGCACCCGCAAGCTCGACTACGCGCAAGCTGTTACTATAAATAGACGTGTGTCCTGCGTCGATTGATCCTTCTCTTTTTCCTGGTGCGCTCCGTAACGATCTTGTTATGAAGTCACCGACATGCTTTCGTTGTGAACGAAATTGTAGAATAAAAGTTTGTATTGATACAATGTTTATATTGTACAAACTTTTTGTTTGTATAGTTGACAATCTTACTATAAGGTTAAAGTAAATTTGGAACTTCTGAGATTTGTATTGACTGATGAGGAAATTCTGAATAATTTAGTCGGTTTTGTTATTGGCGAATTCTACCAGGCGTGGCAAGAATGGTTGCAGTCAGGTCGATGAGGACGACTATAGTAGGGGAACTGAACGGAGCAGGTCGAAAACAGCCGAATCTGGCATCTATTGATCGTAACAGGTTCTGGTCTATATCCCATCAAGGATTTTCGTACACTAGAGTCCCCAACAATTGGATTTCCCTTGGCAAATCACATTCGACAGTTTGTATACAATATTTAGTTGATAGATCGTGGCATTGTATGTAGATTCCCATTGTTGTCGAATGATGGGAAAAAGTTGGTGGGGATCGCAGGCAACTATAAGGCTAGAAGTGTATGAGACATGGCGGACGGTGCAACTATTTCTGGCACTTGGGCGCAGATGAAGAAAGCTCAAGTGGGAGCAATTGGTTGGACCGTCGAATGTACATCCGACTGGGCGCTCCCATCCCACCGAATACTTCACTATTGATTTCAGCAGCCACCCCACCATAGCAGCAGCGCTTGTCCTTTGGTTGGCGTACAGCACTTGTATAAATTTGTACAGGCCTGCTATTAACTCGGTGGTAGTATGCGCAGAAAGGTAAAAGCATTTATGGAGGAAGGCCTGATTACCATGATATAGTAGCGGTGTGTGCAGCAGCTTGAGCGCAAAGCGGCAACCAAGCCACGTTCGTTGACCCACCATTTCAGTTTCTGCTGCTGCTGCTGCTGTTAGTTCTGCTGATCCTTCTCTATCTCCTGAGGCGCTTGACTTCTCTCATTCTACCATGGGCGACCCCTCCTCATCAGGAACCTGGTTTCAGTACGAGTTGCGCACAACTTTCTAAGCTCCACTCGGTCCTGACAAGTTTTGTTCAAGTTATGCATATATTGGGTACTACTGAGCCGGCGGGCGCAGTAGGGGCGGAAAAGATAAAGATTTCCTCCCTATGAAGGAAGTTCGCTCTCGAGCCAAGGCCATGGATAACACACACAGAAGCCTTCGCTTCAGATATCCTGGGCCCTTTGTCTACCCAATTAAGCCAATTATATTGGACGCGGATGCTTCTTATTTTTTGTATCGAAGCCCTTTTTTGTAGTTGCATTCAAGATAATTGGAATTAATAGGATGTTAAGGTTAACAATAAAACCTATAATGATTTGCCCGCTGTGTGGCAAGCTCGCTGTTAGCCAGCCGAGGTAGTGGTGGGGCTGCTGAACGTTGGTAGACCAGGTCTGGTGTATTTCAACATAAAAGCTCGGCTGCAAGAACATCGTTGAGGAGAGAGTGAGAGGGCCGACAGTGGGAGCGAGCGAGATGGGACGATGGAATTTTCCACGGGTCCATTCTACGTTCTTGTGCGTGTTGCTGGTCGGAATTGCTGGTGGATAGAGCTTGGCTGTCACACGTACACTTGAGGTGTGTGGTAGGATGTAATACGTGCTGTGGAGCACTTGGCAACAAGGGACATACGTCCCTCTACTTCATCTTTCCGTTTATATCCTACTGTTTGCATATAGTAATAGCTGCTTGTTCGCACAGGTTTTATGGCCTGCTTCGTTTGCATAGTAATAGACTCTCCCATTCTCTTTGGTCTTCTCTCTTTGTCAATATTCGAAAAGACATTTTTTTGCATATATTCAAATTTCCTATCTGAATTTCAAATCGTGCAATAGTCTGGCTCCGAAAGCCTCACCGCGGCCAACCAAGGCACGAAGGACACTTGGAACATTGTTTTAATGAGAATGCAGTCGGATTCTAAAGCCTTTAGAATCTTCGGTTAATTGGAATTGAAAATATATGACAGTCTAGATCATCAGTAGGACGTAATAAAAAGTTGCAAAAAAGTATTTGTATTTCGCGTTGAGTTTTCTTGCCCAGGTATATTTGCAATTTGACCTCGCTTGTTGATCAATGACCTCAGTGGTTGCTAGGCACCAGAGTCTGGTTGAGGGGGAGCATGCATAGCTTTACTGTATGGAATTAATGAATAAAAATGCGCAAATCGAATTTTACCCGATAAATATTTAATTCGAACGGCTTTCAAGGCACGTCCTTATCTGTTAATTATTAATACCCAGCAATAAACTAAATTCTGTAATTATTAATGTAAAGTTAAGTTTATACAGAGAGGAATAAATAAATCGTAGAGATACGACTTGTACAAAGCAGCAGAAATTATAAACAATGAGGCGTACTTTTCATCTGCATAATACATAGCTATCTTCGGCGTTCAGGGTAATCAGAAACGACGACATATTAACTAAGTAGATATACATTGACTTTTTTATCGATAAAAAAAGTCGGGTTTCATTAAATCTCTCCAGTACTGCCAACACAGCTGACGCAAAGAGAAAAGCTGAAAGGATCGTATGAGCTCGGGAAAAGCTGTCATCACAAATCCAATAATTCACTGCAATTTGAATGAATCATTCGGCCAATTCAATTAGATTCCCATTTGGTACATCGCTTCGCCCATTGATCTCGTTCTCGAGGCAGTAAAAGTTTCAGTCGCAATAAGTGGTTACTGGCAAGTACTCGCAACACTTGGCCGCTCGTAGTGATTCGACTTGTTCTCCCTTAATTGTCATTTGCCCGTTTACGTGATAGACGTGCGTCTTAATAATATATTCAATCAGTTGTGCCCATTTGCGACAGCGAAGGTCAACGCCGTTTGATAATATACCTTTGCGGTTGCACTGTCTGACGAATGCCGGTCTACATTTTCCGCTTCTCAAAAAGAACCACAAACAGTCTGCGCTGGTTATCGTGAATATTACTTGTCATTCTACGCAGAAAGATGTTCGGTAGCCTTCGCAATAAGTTTCAAACGGTGCAGGAGGGCATATCCGCTAGGTAAATAGAGCTCATACGTTAGATCAGTACACATGGAGATAAGTAGATATGTACATCCGAGTGAAAATCCCTTCCACAGTATTCGTGGACTAACAATTACTGAGGCTCCCAAGCAAAAGCGGTCGACCAGTTGCAGACAAGTGAATTATAATGCCGGGGCAGATGTACTTCGTAGATTTCAGCTACAGTGGAACGAATTGCACGAACTGGCCGAGGAGAATGCAGAAAAAGCCAGTGAAGCGGACAAGCTTATAAGTTCTATACATGAGAAACTCGAGCTCGAGATAAATAATATTATTTGCCTAAACAATACCTTGGCTATCATACCAAAGATCAATCTGTCGATACAGAATCTCATGGATCAGATAGGTATTAATTGTCCCAGTTAGGATCGAGTAATGACACTTTCTAATTGGAGTACAACATGCGTTTTGTCTCCCAAGGAACTCTGCAAGAGCTCTTTGAAGAAGTGGAGGGATCGTTGTATCAATTGGAAGACCTAAATGAGACTTTAGATCTGCAGAATAAACAGTTGGACCACAGATTTCAGCTAGCGCTTTATAAAGAGAAAAAATTAGCTGAATTAAATGCTACAAAGTGTAGGATAGTTGCCATTTTTCTTGAGTCTTCATAAATAGTGATAAGATGTACAATTCAGCTGTACTTTACAGTGAAATTAAAGTCCGAACACGAAGATAGACTAGCGGAACACCAGCTTAAACTAGATGGAATATTGGAGGAAAGAAGGGAGGCGTTCGAAGAAATCTTCGAGCAGGAGTTAGCACATGTATATGCAACAGGAGAGCTGCCTACAAGTATGTTCTTGATGTCCTTGTTTGTTACAATTGCAGTAGGCTATGTATTAAGTCAGATTTCAAAGGCAAAACATTCTACATTTTTAGGAATTCGAAGTTCAAAGATCGATAGGTCTGAAACTTTAGAAGAAGTGTTAGATGTGAGTGATGTGGATCAAGAGCCATCGCAATATGAGAAGTTTTTAGAATCCTTAGATAAAGAATAGCTTGTATACCAAAGTATAAAACCTAACTATTCATAAGACATTTACTGTATGATAGAAATGGCTATAATTGTCACTGTTTAACTTTCGAATATTTTGTAAGATAGCATGTCTGTATATTTTATTGTACAAAGCGAAGCCTACTTAATAAATAAAAGATCGTCGAAACATGATCGATTCTACTTGAAATGTCTTGTTAGGGAAGTGTCACTCATATTTTACCATTTTAAAATGAACGGGACTGACATTGGAGTCTGAAATTCCTGTAGGTTGCAGCACACGATGGACGAAGGTTCCAACGACTTTAAGTGATAATAACAAACTTTACTACCTTGTTCTGATAAAGTTGCTGCCGTCCTATCCACTGATTTCGACCAATCCTGACTCTTCCTAACCACTTGAAACAGATACTTTCCGGTAATGTATGTGTAGGATATTTTGTATACATACACGCACACTACAGGCATGAGTAGTTAAGTAAGCGGTGTGTATGCCTACTTTCAAGGCACGGAGTTTCTAACCTGTGCTTGAACGAAACTTATATTTCTGCGGAAGAGTTGTAATAAACAAAGAGTAACCGTGAAACGTTCGGTTACAGCTACGAGTTTGAACCAAGGTATGATTTCGATTCATCGTTTTCAATGACAGTTGAAATATGATTGACAATAGTCGTTCACATTTCCGTCAATTGCACCGTGTGGTTGGAGTGTTTTGGAAATGCTCGAGTGCTTCATTTCTTGCTTATGTTTGTTGCAGATTTGTTAGACATCAATAATATCAATAATGAGTAAGTGGTTCAGGAATGTGACGGGCAGTAGGAAGGAAGAAATCTTGGATAAGTTGCACAGAGGTTTCGTAGACATTTGCATGGGTGTCACAGTGATCGCCACTTCGGTAATGTGTTACAAAGTGTACGAATACTTCCGATACCTTCGACCAATGCGTAAAGCAATCAGGGAACGCGCCGAACAAGATCTATTGTCTCTTGGCCAACCTTTTGAGGTACCAGACACAGAGGAACTTAAGAACTGATTCCAATACGATTGTTACAGCGCTAATTTATAAGATTGAAGTTGGAAAGGTTCGCTTTTAAAGTCCTAGGTTCTCGTGACTTTCTCAACGAGAAAACTGTAAGTTGAAGCGAAATACATTGTACACATTTACATGGTAATATAAAGAACTCAGATAGTCGGAGTTTTGTTTCATCCTTTTATTTGCGAAGCTACAATTCGATACATCGGTCTCGATGTATTATAAAAAGTGTGGCATTTTAGATCGTCTTTTTCCGAGTGTATAAAAAAGTCTGTCGAGAGATTTTAAGCCCTGAGTGATTCTCCCACTGCCCAAAAAAAAGTATTATTTCAATTGATACTCATATGTGCCCAGTACATCCATTGGTGAGTTCTACATTAGCTGGAAACACAACATACATAGCAGTATACTCGATGTAAATGGTGCAAAAATTTATAAGCTATTTATAAAGCTATAGTGACGAAATAAATACGATATATCTCACGACTGTAGTTCAGATCTACTTCGAAACAATCGTGAAGGGTCTGTTTAGTGGTTGTGTTTCCTTGCTGAAGTTTGTATCCTCCTGATACCTCGCCCATGACATAATACTGAAAAGAATCTCTCACTTCGCGGAAATAAGGTTCTACCAATCACATAGAACAGTCCGAAATATGGTCGTCTTAAAGCTACGACATTCACTACGCGCGTTAATCAGAGTTTTTGTAATGGAAGGATAACTAGTCTTCAACAAAAACTTAAATTTCGTATTATAAAATTTGTATATTAAATAAACATTTTATGTTTAATATTTACACTTATTCAAGACGGGTGCACATTTACAAATGCTTTCCGAAATTACTTGCATATCTGTCAGGGTTGATGTGTTCCGTACGTCGCCGTATGAGTAGCTCGTGTGTTGTATGTTGAAATTGCGTGTTGCCGAATTCTTTGCCAAAAAGCTATTTAATCGTCAGTTACGCGAAAAGGCAATAATTTTGTACACATCGATGCGAGTACAAAATACGCGCGTATCCACGGGTAATTTATATACAATTCTCTGCGCTTCTTTCTGGCTTCGTGTTTGTAATGGACACATTTTGTACTTAGTTTCATGACAGTATCAGCCGCCCGGATCTCGTAAAATAGTACTTTGGAAAAACGTACACTATACTCTATACACATAATTAAAAAAGATCACGGATACTTCATCGGACATTATTTACAGACCATGAACAATCGTCAGTATAAGACGACTGCACGGTGTGACGCAACCATTGTTACATACATAGACCTTCGAAATACATGCGACTTAGTGACTTCAGTAGAGTCACTGTGCTATTCCATTTTGCTTATAAAAGAAAAGATTTATATACATTCCTTACGGAATAAAAAAGGGTGTGATATTAAACGAACATTAGATGTTCTTTTCTTAATGTCTTGGTAGTCCTACATTTACGATCAGATCGAATACTTGCACAAACCCTGTAGCCCGTAGGCCGCGACTTGGGACTATCGTATTCTGACGAATCTCAAGTCATAGAACGTGTTACGAGCTATTAGATGCGGGATTTGAGTTTGACATCGATTCAACTCGCATAGAATCTATTCTTGCGACAATCTTCAATGCAGGTCCAAGTTTGATGCTCATTGCAGACATCAAGTGGTCTTCTTTCAGCAGCATGAGAGCTTGACCGTCAATTTCTTGTATAGCGAAATCCTCCGCATAGTCAGCGCAGCCAGGTAGACCTCGTATAAAATCACATACCTCTCCGACCTGTAACAAATCAATTTCTTGTCATTGTGCCCTCTTTAAACTCTTGAATTTCTTAGATAACATATAGGACACTCACAGTCCATTTAACAGGATTAATTTTCGGTGTATCGTCAGCTGGCGTGGCTGTTGTAGTCGTAGACAAGGATTTTTCATCTCCATTCTTCTTTGCGATGTCAACATCATGCATTTTCTCTGACTCAATTTCATTCCATTGCTTATCAGATCCCTCGCGATCTCTTGCATCTCGCTTTTTACTATTAGCTTTAGAACTAAGTACAGAAATCACAAAAAGTTAAGATTGACGTTCTCTAAACTATGCAGTTGGAACGTATTGTCTATAAAGTACTTACCTTTTCGCGCAAATAGTCGAACAGAAGCGTTTTTCCTTCTTGAACTTCATGTTCTGCTCGTCAATGGTATTTCCGCAGCTCTCGCATTTGCCCGTTTGCATCGCGTTCGAGTCGTCATCATTTGGATAATTCGGAGCATGTTTCTTTCGAGGAGGTTCATCGTGGCTATCTTTCTCCGAGTTACTCCGATTTAGCATATTCGTAGTATCTTGGTTCACTGTATTATTCAGTGAAGTTCGGTTAACAGCGAATGGTTCAGATGCTATAATTTGAATTTATACTTAGCACAATGTTGGAGGACTGTCGAGTAAGATATCTCATGAAGTAATAAGAGATAGTCGCACCTTCCTGTATCACGAAGCCTTCAATGACATGGGTAAGAACTTGGGGCTTGACCATAGCTTTCGGTGGCATGTGTTTGCTATTCGCCGTAATCGGTACAGTGATTGATATCGCTGTGGGTTCATCGCCACTCGTAACACCATTCGAGATCGAGTTTATCGTATTGGCAAGGCCTGCCAAGGGGTTGTTACCCGACTTGTCCTCGGATTTTATCGGTGTGTTGTCTTCCTCTTTCACATTCATTTTACATTGGTCTCCTTCTGCACATACGATTGATTATGCATTAGAAATCTCATATGGAAAGAAAGACAAGGGAAATCATTTATTTGTCAACGAACCCGTCGCCTCTGGTTGAGATACAGTAGTCTGCTCTACTGTCACTGTCATAATTTCCTCTTTTTTCATGACTGCTTTCGTACCCTCATCATTTGGTACAGGAGTGTTTGTTGTGGTAGGCAATACGATCGAACAATCAGATTGATGGTTGCGATCGGGAGATGTGATCATAATTGTCGAATTATTATTATCGTGCGTATGCTGATCGGTAGCTTGATTCACCATGGGCATTGCTTGAATTTGCTGGGCACCACTGATTATCTGATTACCGATTATTGTGGAATTAATAGCCTGTAGATTAAAGAGAACTTAGTCCATCAGTTTTCTTTTCATTGGCAAGATTTGCACCGTGCACAAGTACCTGCAAAGGCAGTTGCTGGACTGTGGACATTGACGATTGCTGAACCTGATTCATTTGAGAAGTGGTAGCAACCCCAACGCCAACACCTCCCACCGACACCACAGGCATTATAGGCCGTTCCGTACCCAAAACTACACCAGATTGTTGTTGCTGTTGTAGCGTCATATTCGCTAGAGTATACAAGTTATTCCCTGAATTATTATTTTGGTAGTGGGAAGAATATAATCTATCGCAAATATAGTGATCCTTACCCATAATTGGTTTAGGCTGTATCTGCTGTTGGGATGTTTGCACCTGCTGCTGCTGATACTGTTGCTGCATCTGCTGTTGCTGCTGCGTGTGCTGTTTCTGTTGAATAAAAACCTGTTGATGTTGTTGTTGCATCGTTTGCTGTGTCTGCTGCTGCGTCTGTTGCGGCGATTGCAGTGGCTTACCACGACCCTTACCGCTACCACCGCTTCCTTTCCCACTCTAAGTTGCAAACATAAAAAAAAGACTTCCTCTTCATTTACACGAAAAAGCGAAAAGAAATGGGATGCTTCGTAGTGTGGCTTGCAGACACTCGCAGCAGTTGAATGCAATACATTCCAACTGTAGAGCTCTGGGATTATAGTAACCTGTAAGTGTACCGTGGCCTGAACTCCATGCACCGTTTGGGTTGAGACTGAACTCGCTGCTCTGATATTGGCAGCTTGAACAGCTTGTAAAGAAGACGGCAGGATGCTCAGAGGCCGTTGCCCGCCAGTATTTTGTTTTCCCTGTTGATTCTGCTGTTGCTGCATGTCCATTACCTTTGGCTTTCCACTGGTAGCAGTAATTTGCTGTACACCTTGAATTTGTTGTTGGGTGAGCTGTGCTGTGAGCATGTAATAAAAATATCATAGCATGACAAGCTCTGTCACTACACGCTTTGATCAGAACTAGATAGAATCCAATAACAAACCATTATGGGCTTGAATGGGTTGGGGACTCTGTATGAACATATCCTGTTGCGTGGGGCCTCGTATGAAGATTTGATTCGGGGCTGCGGTCAGAAGAGTCTGGGGTGGCAATCCCGCCCAGGCAACTTGGGGTGCGAATTGCCAAGGGGCAAACTGCATGCCGCCCCCGCGTGCACCGGACGGTGTGCCGGCAGTACACGTTGTATACTGTGAAAATCGATAATGTCTTTAGTGAAATACGCAATGTTCCCGTGACTAGCAGTGATAACATCTGGTTAGTCATATCGTGTAGACGGTATTACCTTTTGAACTTGATCTTGCTTGTTCGCTGATTGCTGCTGCTGTTGCTGCTGCAACGACTGCGGTGGTTGCGCCGAGCCTAGAACACCTAGTTGACCGAACACTAAGGTCTGCCCGCCACCGGGTGTTGCGGAAGTGGGTACTGGCAAGTAACCAGCCGGGAAACCTTGAACTTTCGTTCCACCCGCCCCGGGGTGACCTCCACCTTGACCCGGCGTCGACGCCGTGGTCAACATATGAGGAGTAAGTTGAGCTGCCGACTGAAAAGGCTTTCCAGCTGTTATCACCTATGAATCATTATTGTTCCGTCAATCTTCTGGCGCATTTGGTGCAGTGTTCATTAGTACGAATCATGACGCGGCCGAAGGAGTACCTGTATCGAGGACGGGTTGATACCAGCAGGATGTAGTGCTAAATTTCCAGGCATTAGCAAGGGTGTCCCTTGAGTATTATAGAGTTGCTGCAAATGATAGGCTTGACTTTGAATGGGCTGCTGTATAACTTGCACAGCCTGTGGATGGGCAGCCATGGTAGTTATCGTTGTAGCACCTTGTTGGCCGGATAAAGTCATCGAGACACCGCCAACTTGTTGCTGCTGCTGATGTTGCATGGATACAGCGACGGCACCCTATAATTTACAAGCAATTCTTCAAATCGTAATATCCCCAAACGGTGCAAATCTCCAACTCCTCGAAGAAATGCTACTCGCGAATTACTACGTTCCCCATGTAATCATTTGGCTCGACCACTCTCGAATGATTTTTACCTGTTGTTGAGGCATGATTGCTGCTACCTGTGGTTGGACTTGCACTTGAGTAGGCACAACATTATGTGGGCCATTGTTCTGCTGTTGTTGTTGATTCTGTTGCTGGTTCTGCTGCTGTTGTTGCTGTTGAACTTGTTGCTGCACTTGCTGCTGAACTTGTTGCTGAACTTGCATTTGCTGCTGGGATTGGACTTGCTGCTGCATTTGCTGTTGCGGCTGAACTTGTTGAGACTGGACTTGCTGAGCTTGCTGTACTTGCTGTTGCTGTGACTGTTGCACATGCTGTGACTGCTGCTGCTGCTGCTGCTGTTGTTGAACATTTTGTTGTTGCTGGATCTCATGAGTTGTGATCATCATTTGCTGTTGCTGAGCCTGTTGCTGCTGTTGAGAATTTTGCTGTGCCTGTTGCTGCGCCTGTTGGGATTGCTGTGACTGACTTTGCGAGATCCCAATTGGTTTAACATCTGTCATGTTTCCCGTAGGCCTGTTCTAGGTTTTTAAAGCTAGACCCCTTCTTGATAAAAGAAGCGTCTTCTTTTCAGTCTATGTCTTCTAGCACACAAGTGCTTTCTTCCTTGCCATTGTATAAGGATGTAATGCTCTAGTACTGTGCTTTCTACTTCTCCATCTTATTCTGCCTGAAATATGGAATAGTTATAATTGAAGATAAGAATTCAAGCTTGGGATTTCCCAATTATAGCTCCCCCAACAGAATAATAGACGGATTCTATGCATTCTCATTTTTATATTCATACAATGTTTAATATTTCACTGACATCATCGATTTCGATATCTGTGTATTCATGATCCATGTGTACATTATCTGTATACACGAATTACACAATACTTCGAACCGCGGCACCACCAATCGGAGCGTATTATTTCTATCAATGTAATAGCAATAGTATGTTATGCAATATTTGCCTTTGCTGTAACATATAACCCCAGTAAACATGCTTTACATATGTGCGAGGTGTGACAGAGCATAGTGAGCCGGATTTGAGGAGGCCGCAAGCGTTACTGTTTAATGTGATGTGGACGAGTAGAGTGGCCGTGAATAAGCGCGTATCGTAGACACAAATTCCGTCAGAACACTCGAGTTATCGTGACGTTGTTGCTTCTTTTTTTTCATAAGTGCCATTCGGATCAGCAAGAGCTCGCGTGAGTATAAATATTTCGTGCCGGTTCAGAAGCTGGCCATGAAATTTCTGTTGTACTCGTCGGGGACATGGCCGGGAAGCGTCATTAATTGGTGTTGTTCTTAATATCATGGTGCACAGGTGTGCGCATTGGGATTTCTTTAGCATACCATTGCTAGCTATCATAATAGTGATACAGTGGCTACAGTTATCATGGAATCGTGGCTCGCTTAGTTTTTGTGGCGCTTGGTTAAGCGGGATAACCTCAGTGACTCGATTCTGTGAGTGGGATATTCTAAGCCTCGAAATCACGAGGTTCCTCTATATTGTTTGCGACACGTACTCTCCATTGTTTAACCATGTAACAATTCATCGCATTGAGAAATAAACTAGCTCGATTCGAAAACATATGTCTGTTTACAAGGCTTCGTTCCTCGCTTCAAGGGGACCTAACAAATTCTCAGAAAGGTCCACAAACATTCTAATAGATTATCCGAGTGTCACGAGTCAGTGGCTCTCGTAAAAGTATCAAGTCATCTCCCGCAGAGTCAACAGCGATTATCATTCATCGCCCAAACAAACTTATTCCCATACTTTTGCCTCCACAATCATCGTAACGGGCTCATACTATTTACTATCGGTTCCCTTCAGCAATTCCGAAATCATAAGAAGAAAGGCCTGCTTGACTCGTATCTGGCAGGGCCAACAAGTGCCGTGTTTCTAAGGACCGTCGCTCGTCTTCTCGAAGAGAGCAAGCACGCTGCTCTTGGTCGCATAATTAATACGACTCTCACTCGAGAAAGCGTTGCTATTAACCGATGCAGGCCGGTGCCCTTCCTATTCATTGTTTTTCACGCCACTCCAATTCATCATTTGAATTCCCCGTGGCCTCGTAATTACGAGGGAAAAGAGGCGAGTGGGTTCGAGCGCGAGAGAACGAAGAGGGGTCTGTGTCTCTCTCGTGTTCGGCGGTCGTCCAGCGGTAAAGCAGGAATCTATACAAGAGCGGCGCCGTGACGGCGAGAAGCGAGCGAGAGAGAGAGAGAGAGAAAGGCAGGGAAGATAGCGGGGAATATATCGATCGACGCCGGGGAAACGCGCGCGCGATCCATCTTGGGGGGAGTCGGGATAGAAAGGAACAAAATGTCGCCCGAGCCAGGCACGGCACCACCATAATTAGTGGCTGGCCGTGGCAGAAGCCAGCCAGCCAGCCAGCCAGCCAGCTAGGCCGAGCGAGAGAGGGAGAGCGTCGCCGGAGCAAGCTGAGCGGGAAATCCGAGTGAATGGATGGACGGCGGGGGGAGTGGGACGGGACGCGAGGGGTGGAGGGTGGTGGCAGAGAAGCAGATAGGCGTCGAGTGGAAGAAGGAGGTACCGATGGGGGAGAGAGGGACAGACTGTCCGAGGGATCTTCGACTGTCGAGGGAGAGCACGAGGGGGAGAAAAATAAGAGAAGGGGAGAAAGGATCGCACTAGGGGGCGGTTGACAACATGGACCTCGCCATAGTGGCTATAACGACGATGAACATAATAATAATAATAAGAACACACGCGCTCCTCATCCAGTGCCAGCCGAGCTCTCCGCAGCCCGACGAATGCCCAGGACTAGCCTAGCCAGGCCGCTTTCGCTCCCAATAGAGAGCAGCGTCCTTAAAGCCGACATATTGGATTATAAAATAAAGCACGTTCGGAGATCCGGCGGGACTCGGCCGAGGCAATCTCTCGGGCGGACGGGCGATCGCGATATTCCTGACTAGGGCTCGCACCGCCGCCCGATTACAACACACTACTTAGGGAAATGCATGCTGAGAAGAGCTTAGATCTAGCAGACGCAGCCTCTATCACACAGAGACTTTCGGACACTTGGTTTTCAGGTACTCACATGGCGACTGCGCAGTCACACCTATCACGTTTTCGAACACGCCGTGGACACTCGTATCACCGCACGATCGCACTGACGAACACGGAATAAACAATGCCGAAGGCAGGCCGTGCACTCGGCTCGGCCTGGGAATTTGTTAAAAAAGCACAGGACGGGCAATTTAAACGGAGAGTTTTGTTGTACCGTTGACGTCGCGAGGTTTCGTAAGCATTCGTAGTCGCATTCGTTGTCTGCCTCCCTGCTCCCACACGGCGCACCGAACCCCTCGCCTGCCGCCAGCCTTCCCTGCCCCGCGACGCCCCTCGTCCATCCTTCCCCCGTCGTCAGGCATCCCGCGCCCGCACCCCCCGCCGCCCCGGCAGGGGAAAGCGAGCACTGCGATTGGCGCTTCGAGGACAAATCCCAAAGGTATCGTTCGCTCGGCGAAAGGCGGAGTCAGTGGATATGGTGGCTCCGAGCGCATGCCCTGTAACGGTACTCATACTCTCGTCCCCCAATCTCCCCCGATTCCCTATTACCAACACATGCCTCACACTCGCTCTTGCACGTATACGAGATTATAGTCCGCAGAATATTTCGCAGCATATCTCCACGCCGAGCCAGTGACGCAGCTGCTCGGTAGGGCGCCCCGCGACTTGGCACGTCGATATCTCTGCGGCTCGGATTACCAGGCATCGGCCGCGATCTCGCATGGCAAGAAGTCGGAATCAGTTTTCTGCAGGTTCTACTGATTTCGAGCGGAGATTGCGTTATGCCTTGCACTCAATGCTTGTACGCTTGTTCTGAGTCCTTGAGGCAGAAGTGGAGAGGTGTTCTAACGTGGTACGAATTAAGTTAGCACTGGCTCGTGAAGAAGTCTGTAATAACTAGTTCAAGTTGGAGAGAATAGAGGAATGAATTTATTATTGGGGAGAGGAAATGTTTGTAATAAGGTTTTGTCTTGTAAGGGACGCTTTTAATGGAAAGTTATTTTTAATATTGTTGAATGGGAATTGCAATACGTGTAGTGAAAGCGTTCACTTCGAAAGGATTCTCTTCCCATACGATATCGAAGAGCTGGTTCAGTGGGGTAGGCGAGTAGACCCTTCCCATCGAGAGTCCCTAATGCTATTATTTCGCCCATCTACCCAGTCGGGAAGGTAGACGGTGGGCAGGCTGGTATTTTCAGAAATCCGCCTGCTGGGTTGCGAAGGTCGACCAGACTAATGACTTGAAACGAGTCCACCTACTTTGTATTGTAGACATTTGCATGCTCGCAATCAGTCAACAAGAGCTTTAACATGAATCAAAAGCTCAACTTAAACTCAAAACCCCAACGAATCATTTTTTAATAGTAATATTAATATACTTTAACCTACAAATGTTGTCTTTATAGAAATCGGTCGGAATTTAGTCGAATCTTGATGTAATAAATATTTTAATAGAATCAAAATAGTAAATCATGGTGGGATTTTATTTCCACGCAATTTTGGGTCAAATTTCTATTGAACCCGGGCCGGCGCGCGGTAGTTACGTTCCTGCTACAGCTGTCTTTAAGTTGAGCTTACGCTTGCCTGCTCGAAATCCCGTAGTTCAAGTTCGCACGCGATTGGTCCTCTACTCTTATGCGGAGGACTCCTATCCATTGGACGGCAACCACAGCCACTAGCTTCCTTTTTTAGAGAAAATATCAGGCTACCCGTTGAATAGTTCTTCAAAGTCTAGAATTTCAACGTATACTTTAACTCATCCACTCTGCACCTTAAAAAAGATCCCTTTCAAAGGAATCGACACAATCATTCAAAATTACTATTTAAAAACCCATATCAACCATAAATTAATTTCCACTAAAGTAGAAACTTTAATTTCCGAATGTCTTAGCCACAAGAATTTAACATACAGAATTCTGATAGGAGTACTAATAAAAAACCCCATATATTCGTATAGTAAAATATCCCCTTGAAAGCAGAGGGAAAGGTAGAAAGTTAATTAGCACAATTGGAGAGCATAAAAGGTAGGAGATGTGTCATTCATTTTATTAGCAATACAGGAATAGCTAACTCTTGGCTCGGAAGGCTTGGCGGTAGGATGTGTGGTCGAGCGAAGGGTTGGAAGAGCATGTCGCCAATCCCAGCCACCGCGTCTCCACGGAGGGCCAAGCATGAAACACTCGTCCACCACTCACGCACACCATCATCTCGCCTACATCTCGCATCCAAGATGCGATACTCTACACTCCTCTCGATACACACAAGCCCGCCGAGCCACACACACACACACACACACACCTCCACCGAGGGAATTACGATATCCCTGCGAAGGAGTGCTTGGCGTCTGTAGTTTGTAGTTCGACCGATAGAGCGTACGAAAGGGTAGTGGGGTGGCTGGCAACCAATGGTTTAGATCGAACAAGGTTGCCAGGGAAACAAGTTAATGATTCGAGCCGCCACTGAGGAATTAGCTTGACTCGTTGGCGGCGACGCGCATGCGTCCTCCAGCCAGTCCCTCCATCCATGTATTTGTGCCCGTTTCTACCATCCCACACAGTTACACCTCATAAACCCGTGCCTTAGTGTGCGTTTATTCTTTGCACGTATTACTAAAGTGTGCTAGTGGCTTGGCCACGTATTCTCGTATAAATGAGAGATCACACTCTTGCAGGGCTCGATCGTCACACGCACACAGTCTCGAAGCTGGCTCGTCGCGACGATTGGTCACCATCCCACTCCAAGCCGCTCTCTCTCTTGCCCTCTCTGCTGCCAACTGGCGGCATCCTTCTCTCACCAGCCGTCGTCCGGGCTGGCCTCCTTTCCATCCAAGCGATCTCCATCTCTCTTTCTCTCCCGAGAGATCTATCTTCCGATCTGCTCTAACAACCGGCTGCTATCAGACCCGGCAGCCCTCTCCCCTGACCCTATTTCCCATCGGAGCGCATTGGGCTCGTAATTCGAGAGCACGTATCGCTGCGGGATTCCTCGCGAAAACGAAGCAGAGGTGGGCATCCGCCGTCTTTCTCACTCACTCTCTCTGTCTCTTTCTCTTGGTGCGTATTCAAGGAGGGGATGGATTGCGAAAGGGGGGCAGAGGGAGGCGGCGAGGGGAGAGCTTACTCTCCTCGCTCGTGTAACCATCTCGCACTCTCGCCGCTGGTGGTGGAGAGCTCGGCGAGGGGAGTTACCCATCAAGATTCATCGCCGATCATAATGTACTCTCTCGATCGGCCAACATCTTGTCCCTCTTTCATGATCGCATCCTCTCTCTCTCGCTCGCTCGCACTTTGGCAGCGGCGCCTCGCGTATTTCCCTATAGCGCGCTAGAGAGGCCTCTAATAGAAAATGGAAGCAGCCGCGGGCGCATTGTAACGCGCCGCCACGCCTGGTCCTCCGGATGCAAATGCGCAAAGGCCACTCATTTGTCTGGGACTCTTCTCTCGACCGCTCCCTGCTACGGCCAACCGGCCCCCCCACATGATCCTATCTCTCGTCACGGACTCGGCATTCCAACTTTGACTTTGACACTGATTACTCAGTGATTGGAAAATAATCGCTGGATTTATGGATTGGGCGGAGTTACTCCTCTCGATTTCCAGTTTGTGTCCGATATCGAATTTCTGGGTGGTTTCATTCGGGGATATTGGGAAATTAGGAGGATTGTATTAGTTATTGATAAAAGATCGAAATGGCGATCTTTATTTTGTATAATTGAGTAATCCATTGTGAGAGCGAAGAAGGAGAATAGATTTTGATTCCGGTAATCAGGGAGCTTATCGAGTGGCGTGAGTCCTGCGATTAGAGCCAATGAGAAAGCATCCATTTGAGTGTGCGTTGCTTGAATCGCAATGGAAATAATGATTCGAATGCTTGGACTTTGGTTGTGGTGCATTCCAATATGAATGACTAATGTCAGGCATCCGGAGGTCCTGCTGGACAAGCCTTATGGGAGGAAAGGTTGCCGAAGCATGCCGTTTGGCTTTTGCTCGGCGAGAAGGTCTGCATGTGTCGGCCATCGGGGGCATAAATCAAAGGGAATGTCCTGTCCGCATGCCAGGATCGAACTACCCAATGTCATTCTTTAATGAGGTCTTCACTAGAACGAGAAAGGGAACAAGTTTTCTTGCAGAGAATGGCATCGCGACGACTTCTCCATGTGCTCCGAAAGCCGACCAATCTCCGGGCGTTCTCCTCCTCGGCGGTCATCCCCGAGTTCACTTCCGTTCGCTATAAGATCGAGCGTGGTCCTTACGCCACAATTTCCCCGGCCAATGTCGACTTCTTCAAACAATTGCTCGACGATCATCGTGTCACCACTGATCCCGAGGAGTGCGAAGGATATAACATAGACTTCGCGAAAACTGTTCGAGGTAAGAGACCTCGAGAGAATGACCAGGAAAGACTTGGATGCTGGAGTGATTCGTGACGCTCTCCCCAAAAAATGACAAAATTAAATTTCTATTTCTATATTACTTAATATTATATTCACTTTGCTACAATCTGCAATAGATAAACAGAAATCAATATTAACATCTGGCTATCATGATTTATCAGTGGATGTTAACAAGAATCGCGAGATACGAGAGATAAAGATTGCAAAGTACATTTAAAACAAAGTCCTTGAGAGAGTAGAATTGTTGCAGGTAGAAGCAGGATAATCTTGAAGCCAAAAACGACGGAAGAGGTCTCGGAGATCCTCAAGTATTGCAATGACTCGATGTTAGCAGTGTGTCCACAAAGTGGTAACACGGGTTTGGTAGGCGGTAGCGTGCCAGTATTCGATGAGATAGTGCTTTCTATGAAATTGATGAACAAGATCATCGAGACCAATGAGCTGGCAGGTCAGTAAAGAGAGACGTCTTCCCATCCATTCGAATGATAAAGCGATCATCGTGAATGGACGAGGATCCTTCGCTCTTGCTTTCTTTCAACGAACATTCCAAGGACATTTCTGTAATTTTAATGCGTTCCTTGGGTAAATGTCGATCACCAGGAGTTCTGACCTGCGAGGCGGGCTGTGTGCTCGAGGACTTGGAGAATCATGTGGCACCGATGGGTCTAATGATGCCCTTAGACCTCGGTGCCAAGGGTAGCTGCCTCATCGGAGGCTGCGTCTCCACGAACGCCGGTGGTGTCCGACTACTTCGTTACGGCAATCTTCATGGCAACGTTCTTGGCCTCGAAGCGGTAAGTTTCCCTTACAAAGCGTACTATGCCGCTGAGAAGAGAGAATCTCACGCTCCAAATAGATAAATCGTCTTCTGAACGCGTTCCTTTCAGGTGAAGGCGAACGGCGAGGTGGTCGACGCTCTCAACACTCTCAAGAAGAACAACACCGGCTACCATGTGAAACACTTGTTCATAGGCTCCGAAGGCACCCTCGGTGTTGTGACGAAAGTCGCGATTCAGTGTCCTCCGCTTCCAAAAGCTGTGAATGTTGCATTCCTCGGTAAAGAAGTCGATATTAATTAGGTCTGATTATAAGGATAGCTGTGAAAGTCGAGGTTCTTAATTGGGATCTGAGTTTTAGGATTAAGTGACTTCGACAAGGTGCTCAAGGCGTTCGAGTTAGCCAAGCGAGAGCTCGGCGAGATCCTGTCGTCCTACGAGATGATGGATAAGCTCGCATTGGACGTATCTGTTAAGAATCTCGGGCTGAAGAGTCCGCTGTCCTCGGCCGATGGGCACAATTTCTACGTCCTCATCGAAACTTCCGGCAGCCAAATGGCGCACGATGAAGAGAAACTCGCTTCCTTCGTGGAGAAGGCACTCGCCGAGAATATCGTCGAGGATGGCACTCTGTCTTCCGATCCGGCGAAAGTAAAAGTTCGTAGGATCTGTTGCACATATAAGTAGCTAGTCCGTTCTCTTGGTTGCCGGGCTATAACGACTCATTGTTCGCAGAGTATGTGGGAGCTTCGCGAGCGCATTAGCGAAGGCGTTCTTCGTGATGGCTATGTCTTCAAGTATGACATTTCGTTGCCTCTGCCGCAATTCTATAATGTCGTCGAAGTCCTCAGGGAACGTTTACAGGATGATCGCATAGTGCGAATTAGTGGTTACGGTCATCTGGGTAATTTATTTTTCAAGATCTCAAAATTTCATTATTTAACTAAAACGATTTTTCTTCATTAATTATTTTTATACAATAGGGGATGGCAATATTCACGTGCAAGTCTCGATTCCGAAGTACTTCGAGGAGATTGCCGCGCAATTGGAACCGTTCATCTTCGAACACATTGCCAAAGTGCGCGGTAGTGTGAGTGCCGAGCACGGGATAGGATTCAAGAAGACGAAGTACTTGGGAATGAGTAGAACCCAAGGCGAGATCGAGCTTATGCATGACTTAAAGAGACTTATGGATCCGAATGGTATATTGAACCCCTATAAAGTCTTGCATCCCCTCGCGGCTCGCTGATGGGCTTCGCTTCTACGCTCCTGTTATTCCATAGACTGATTACTGCTCAGTGCAATTCTGCCATGCACAATGTCTCATAATACTCGAATACAACCCTTCCCGGGTACTTAGATACTAATGTAAACAATGAGAAATTTATTATTACTTCCTAAAAGTTTAATCCACTTTTTTTCCTCTCCCTTATAATGTATTAATTACGAATTTTTATATTTGGATTATGTTTATTGATATTTTTGTGGTTGGATATTTTCATTGGGGTTGCACAGTCATTCTTGACCGGTGCCATTGATTTCGAATGACTCGGCGGTTCGCGCATGCGTATATGTGATTATTGTATTCTGTAGTATTGGAAGTTGGTAAACCAGCGCTGCAGTATGCTGTTATACCGATGATACAATAACTGGGTAGTCATTTGATGATTAATACTGACAAGTGGGACAAGAGTTCGCTCAAGTATGAACTCCACGAAGCACCGCCTCCTCAATGTGGTTTTGGGGGCAGAACATATCTTTAGAAACAGATATCGGTGTAGTCGAATTGTAAATAGAACAATATCGGACGTGTAAGTCAGAGTGTTTTCATCGCACGCCGACCGCTAATAATAAAATTTCGCGAGGGGCACGTCGCCAGTGATAAAAACGATTCGTCCGGTCGTTTTGGTTAGATGAAGGCATCCCGTTTTAATGATGGATACTTCTAATGACTCGAATACATCGAAATACTATGATAATATTATTTTAAATATTAGATATTTTTTTTTAATCGAAGTCTTAAAGTTCTAAATGTAGACTTCCTTTTCGACCATTGAAACCCAGTTTTTGCGAATCGTACAAGTTCGGTTTCCATGCTCGGGAAACACATATTCATTCACATATTCTGGAAAACAGTCATAATCGATGAATATTCAGGGATACGTTAAAAGGCAACTGCTCCAAAATAATCACACTGCCATCAAATTAAATTATTCATACAACTTCGACGGTTGCCGTGTAAGGAAACATGATGGAAGCATCGACGATTTCAAGGTATTGTTGCGCAGAAAAATGCAAAGCCGAAGATGCAACAACATTCTATCGGATTTTCACGAAAATACCGCGACTATTTTTATATATCAGTCATCCTTCGTCTTCGGAGCCGCTCAATGTTTTCCTCGCGAGTCGCGAGGTGTACGAATTATTGGAGAGGTCAAGAATGCCTTTCGTAATAGCTCAGGCATTCCAGATGTTCGACTTATCAAATTGAATCACCAAAGAAATACAAATAAATGAACTCAATTGCGAAATAAGAACAAAATTTTCTAAGGCAAATTCAATGGAAATTACTAGAATGTACTGGAAGCGTCGATCCGTTGATACGAACTCGTGAGAACTCACAAGAGGTAGCGCACGAATGAGTTTCCTATGGCGAAGAAAGCGCCGTTGTTGGTGGAGCGAGGTGGACGCGCATCCAGGTGGTGGGGATTCCAGATAGACCGAGATTATTCCGTGCAGCAGCGTAACACGCATCGGAGCCGGGCACGCGCATGCACCTACTCGAAAAGTCTCGAAAAGGGCGGCGAAGCAAATATAAACCGGCGACACCGGCCGCTGCGCAGTCAGTCATAAAGCAAACACCGAAGCAAGCGGACGCTCGTAGACGTCGAGTGCGAATCGAATCAAATTGCCAAACGTTCCAGTGCGTATTTACGAAGCTTAGTGATAACTTGAGTCGAGCCTGTGCCAAATAGACGCCTGAGGATTTCTGTTTGCCGAAAGGTATGTAACAATGACAGAAACAGTGTAATGCTTATCGCGAAGCAAGTATCACCGAATCGTAAATTATCTCTCGAGCGGTTATTTTTATCCTCGCTGTTTGTTTGTGCCTGTCTGCCTGCCTGCTCGTTCCGTGCCGACTGGATATATCGGAAAGATGTTGTTACGCAGTAAGGCGTAGGCGTATTGGTTTTGACGCGGCGCGATGCATACGTTGCTAGTGCGTTGACACGACGCTTAGTCGGTTTCGTTTATTATGCACTTTCTGCATTCACCGACGTTGCTACGACGCTACGGGACCGATAAACCCGTCTAGACAGCGGTTGCCTTAGTAGTACGCGTATACGTGTGAATGCATGCATACGGGAGGCGTTTTACTCGCCAGACTCGTCGCACGGAATTAAATTAACTGCGTCGCCGGCATCCAGCATCTCCCTTTCTTAACAAGATTCCAATTCTTTCTCTCTTGTACTACTGTTTGGCGAGGCAGTATTTTCAGGCTGGACAGTAACTTTCGTACGAGGATCGCTTTTGTTTTCCTTTTTGGCATTCCTGTAGTAGTTCGCATGCACCGGCGAAGTTGCATCGGTGGAGTACATTGGTCGATTATTGCAGATCATACATAAAGCAGAGTGATGGCATTGGTACCGAGGGATATGTTCCGCAATAGATGGGACGAACTGCATCGTCTCCATCGGGAATTGGAGGAGCGTTTCAAGCGACTTTCAATGCGAGATGATATGTGGATCCCACCTATGCCGGCCTTCGAGGATTTCCTCATGCCGCCAATGCCTCCGACCACAGCGTTGTTCGACGATTTCGAGAAGTCGATGCGAAAAACATTCGAGCAATTGGAGCAGCAGATCGCCGGCGGTACCGGCACTGTTCAGAGGCTCCAAGACCAGTACCAGGTGATCGTAGACGTGCAGCAGTTCGCACCGGAGGAGATCACCGTGCGAACAGACAATAAATGCATCACCGTCGAGGGCAAACACGAAGAGAAGAAAGATGAGCATGGATACGTCTCGAGACACTTCGTACGAAGATACGTTCTACCACAGGGATACGACATCGGCCATGTGAAGCCCAGTCTCTCCTCCGATGGAGTTTTAACAATAACAGCACCGAAATTGGTTCTCCCAGCTCCTGGCGAGAGGATTGTACCGATTCAACGAAGCAATGCACCGGCTATCAAGGCGACGTAATCAGCTGATCTCTCTACTGGGGCAGCAGACATCTTTCGTACTCTACTCGTCGTCCAAAAACGCAAAGCTCTCAGCTAGCCGTACCACTTGCAGAGCCTTGGCACCCTCGCACTCTGAGACTCGCCCTTTTTTTTACTGTTGAACTCTTGAGTCAAGTTCAGTCAAGCTCTCGGGATTGTCTAGTATTAGTTGACGTCTGCCAGAAGTCAATTTTCTCAGAGGCAGAGACTATATTCCAGTGGTAATTACTCATTCTATTGTGATTATTGGTCTCCAATCGAAGAAACGTTGTTTTTTTTTTTATTTCGAACATTAGGTATCGCGTTTGTTAAGTACACGGATAGTCGTTGCGGTCTGTACGATCGTTGGTTAGTGGTGACTATCCTTTAATGATTGATGTTATACGCTATCTTACAAGTTTTTCAATAAATATAACTATTGAGAAAAAAGGATTAGGTGTTGGATTCTTCTAGAACTAATGTTCCTCATCGGCGGTTTATTTTGTCTGTCAGGTATACATTACGCAGTGGGTGTCTTACGTTTTCGAAACCTAGTGGTTTATCTCTTTTAATGGCAGGAGTGACTTTTTACGGATCGCATTTCGAAAGATAAGACGATATCGCGTTATAGACAAAATGAACACATGCGATCAAACATACTTTCACTCGCGAAGTATCGATCGCCGCTTAAGAAGCGCTTGAATGTGCTGGCAGTGCTGCCTCGTTACTCGATATTTATGTCTAAGTCATATAAATAGTCATTTATTGCCGGATTAGTTTTACGAGGGTCCTCTATCTTCTTCGCTTTCGGAAAAAGGGGTCTGGTCATTAGGATCAACGGTGGGTACCGGTTCTTCCAGTATGGTTTCCTCCGGCGGAACAATACCCTGTAGTAACCTCGCCTGTTCCTCAATTTGCGGTATATTCTCATTAATGACCCGCTCTATATCGATTTTGGTCAGTTCAATTTGTAACCTTCTCTTGAGCGGACGTTCGATGGCATCCAATATTTGGTTCCTACGAAAAGGTAATTGGAAGTTCAAGCTTACATTTGTTCCTGCCTGTAGTATTGTTAACCAGCGTTTGCCTATATATTATTGCAATAAATCATTTTATGCTGAAAAGATTTCTTTAATTAACGAACCTCAGAAGATTTGGTATTATATTGACACCCGCCTCGACGAGGTAATCGAGAGTGCCGGCGCCATGAACTCGAGCTTGAATATTGCCAAGCTCGAGATCAAGGTCCTCCAAGATTGCACGCCTGCGTGTGTCGAGGGGTTGGCCGAGTTTCACCTGAACTCGGAAGTATTGTACGGTGAAGGAGACAGTGCCTGAGCGTGATAGGAAACCTCCGATCACGCTCACTTCCCAGTGCGTCCTTCCTTCGATCTCTTGTGTGCCGACGTCCACCACCGCGTGCATCTGTTTACAAACGGCGCAATCACTACTCATCGTCTGACAATTACTCTGCCCACACATACCGTCCACGCGATCTATTACGTGATATCAATCTCGCGTCATTATGTGCTGTTGTAGTGACACATGTTTTCTGTCCGTCTATCATGGTTTATTGGTGGGGGATTGTTAAATATTTTAGTATGCTACATTATAGAACGATTCAATAATGTATCAATCATTTAAAAGCCGGAATTGAACCGAGAACACTCTGAAGAGCCCTTGTGATTAATTGAGCCTGCCTGATTCGGACAGTTTTTCCTATGTTTTTTTATTTTCCTGACCTTTCCCGGGGCTGAAACTTTGTAGAAAGTGTTTTTTTGCATCGAGGAGAAAGTAGAAAAAATTCCAGAGCCCTAGCTCAAAATTCATTTTTTCGCAAATTTTTTAAGGCATACCCCTTCAAAAATTTTCGATTTTTCGAAGGTTCTGGGACCGGGACGAACGCTTGATTTTTCGATTGCTCGTGTCTCAAAACGGATAAAAAACATCAATGTTGTGGGGGAAATGCCGGAATTCCACCTAAAACACGTGGAAAACCGATCTTGAATATTTCATTTCAACAGTTTATGCCATGTTTTTTTATCTTCCCGACCTTTCCCGGGGCTGAAACTTTGTAGAAAGTGTTTTTTTGCATCGAGGAAGAAGTAGAAAAAATTCCAGAGCCCTAGCTCAAAATTCATTTTTTCGCAAATTTTTTAAGGCATACCCCTTCAAAAATTTTCGATTTTTCGAAGGTTCTGGGACCGGGACGAACGCTTGATTTTTCGATTGCTCGTGTCTCAAAACGGATAAAAAACATAAATGTTGTGGGGGAAATGCCGGAATTCGACCTAAAACACATGGAAAACCGATCTGGAATATTTCATTTCAATGGTTTTTGCCATGTTTTTTGTACTTTCCGACCTTTTCCGGGGCTGAAATTTTGTAGAAAGTGTTTTTTTGCATCGAGGAAGAAGTAGTAAAAATTCCAGAGCCCTAGCTCAAAATTCATTTTTTCGCAAATTTTTTAAGGCATACCCCTTCAAAAATTTTCGATTTTTCGAAGGTTCTGGGACCGGGAC
The DNA here is from genome assembly GCA_910591665.1 of Ectemnius continuus. Classification (NCBI taxonomy): domain Eukaryota; kingdom Metazoa; phylum Arthropoda; class Insecta; order Hymenoptera; family Crabronidae; genus Ectemnius; species Ectemnius continuus. Next base: position 3,570,215 of record OU342866.1, read on the forward strand.
GAACGCTTGATTTTTCAATTGCTCGTGCCTCAAAACGGAAAAAAAACATAAATGTTGTGGGGGAAATGCCAGAATTCTGCCTAAAACAGGTGGAAAACCGATCTTGAATATTTCATTTCAACAGTTTTTCCCATGTTTTTTTATCTTCCCGACCTTTCCCGGGGCTGAAACTTTGTAGAAAGTGTTTTTTTGCATCGAGGAGAAAGTAGAAAAAATTCCAGAGCCCTAGCTCAAAATTCATTTTTTCGCAAATTTTTTAAGGCATACCCCTTCAAAAATTTTCGATTTTTCGAAGGTTCTGGGACCGGGACGAACGCTTGATTTTTCAATTGCTCGTGCCTCAAAACGGATAAAAAACATAAATGTTGTGGGGGAAATGCCGGAATTCTGCCTAAAACACATGGAAAACCGATCTGGAATATTTCATTTCGATGGTTTTCCTCATGTTTTTTTACCTTCCCGACCTTTCCCGGGGCTGAAACTTTGTAGAAAGTGTTTTTTTGCATCGAGGAGAAAGTAGAAAAAATTCCAGAGCCCTAACTCAAAGTTCATTTTTTCGCATTTTTCTGAAGGTGTATAAAAGCCAGAATTGTATCGGAAACACTCGGAAAAACACTGTATACTCGTTCAGATATACCTCACGAATCAAGCGGTAATTGCGCGATGATTACGCGATGCGATTTCATAACTAAGGTCGGTCGATGATGTGTACAACAAGAGAAGAAGGCGATTTTACCGTGCCGTTTTCCATGCTAAGCGTGATGTTGCCCATTCGATAGAAGCTAGCGAGGCCGGTGATCCACGTGTGCGAGGATGTGGCAGTGAAGAGTCCCACGGTCTGAGTATAATCCTTGATCTTGAAAGGATCGTATCCCATATCGGAGACCTGCTTGCGCGCCTCCGCCACAGCCATATCGAACGGTGATATCGAATTCGGGAAGTATTGCGGCAATTGCGTGATCTGCTTATTAACTTCGCCTCTGAAAATGATCTTTCCAGTCACACCCACCCAGTTTCTCAGTGGAAAACACGCGCAGTAAGGTGACATAATGCTCAACCCACCGGACATTCATGTTCACTTCTTTGAGAATGAACGGTTTGATACTGTCGAAGATAAAGGTGCCTACGGAGTTAACTACTCCTTGGAAGACCGAGCCCAGGAATCCCAAGTTCTTGAAGTCAAGATCGATCTTATTGAAGGTGAGATCCATCTCAATATCGGAAGCCTGCAGTTTGCCATCTGGACCTACAATCAACCTAGCGATACCCTGGACTTGTACTCCAGTGAGAAGTACCGTGAAATTCCCAGCCGACCTTGATATCCAAGACGAAAGAGTATAAAGGCCTCTTATATCCAAATTCTCGATACTCAAGGCAACCGTTACCTATAGAATACATATATCATTAGTAACAATTTTAATTAGTCGATTGTTTAAGCGCCAAGAAATCCCCTGAGTCAGTACTAAGGTATACTCTGGGATTACATCAGGTATGAACTATAGGGGTTCGTATGATTTTGTAGAAATGCATTTGGCAGTGGGGATTCGCACACGCAATTAGACATCCGGTGACGCCGGGTCGTCGGATCGACGGGAGAACGTCCGCGAAACGTTCCGCCTGAGTCCGCCGATGGTATAATTAGCATTTGACTTTTTTTCGTAATGGGACACGTCGCCCTCCCATCGTGTAAGTAATCAGTGGCTTAAATAGACGTTGTCTGATTCCTCTTTAAATAGCAAAAGCCAGCGGGAGCCTCTGCAATTGGCAATCGCACTTTCCCTTTGCGATATCTAGGCGTCCAATTGCAGCCGCATGCATCTAAGAGTGACGAATGTTCTTTGTTCCGTAGAGGATTCTCACTTGCATAAGTGCCAGTTCCGAGACGACGCGGACAATGCGGAACTTGGAGAGGCCGTAGACATTGATCTTCTTGAAATTCATGGTGTACATGGAGAAGGAATGTTTCATGTCAGGAACCGGCATCGGATCGGGTATCGGCACGCCTGGCAAGCCGACTGGATCTTCTTGTTGATAGTGGGCGAGAATCGCGCGAATCTGATCGCCCAGCCGTTTCTCGCCCTCGGCGATTTGCGCTGTCTCATCCTTTTTCTCTGAAACGATACCTTTCTGTCATCGTCCGACCAACGCGCTCCAATTAACGCTTTGTCCGCATGCCACCAGTATCCACGTGTCGTTCTAAGAACTTTATACCAACAGCTATTGAAATTTTTATAAACCACACATTTCTTCGAATTATTATTAGAATAAACAATGATAGCTCTTCATATAAAGAGTATGTTGACTGTGAGATCATTTGCACGCTCTTCTTTCTAACGCTGATATCGCGTGGCGTGTTTACATCATGCCAATGGCAACAAAGTGTTTTGTAATAGAGGAAGTGCTTGACACTCGTCACTTATATCTTCCAAACGTATTCTATTTTATGATTCAATTCGTTTCGTTCCCTATACAATTCATTCTATTCCAAATTCAATCAAAACTGAACAAACTATAAAAATTGTCATTACAAAAATACAAGAAACAATTCGTGAACTCTGAGTTAACATCGACATGGATTAACTGAAGAAAGAATTGTGGAATTCGTTGTTAAAATTCGCGGAAAGTAAAACGACGAGAAGACGTGTCAGAGATGGTTGAATGAGAGAACTCAGGCGGACTCACCGGTGGCCTGTTGCTCGCCACAGCAGAGGAGGAAGCAGCACAGGAGGAGAAAGAGCGTCAGCAATCGTTGCATTTCCGCTCCCAATTAGTCCGGCGAAACAAAGTGCGGGAAGTGCGGGCCGAATTTTGTCCGGTGAAATGTAATACCAAAGAAGGAAGAATGGAATGCGGCCAGCAGTAGAGCAGGCCACGGACACGACTGAGGAGGCGCGTCAGTGAATTTAGTCGAATGATATCTCGCGGGTCATTGGGGGGCCGAGGGTCAACCGCTTTATCGGCAAACCCCCTCGCCCCCGTCAGCCTCCCCATTCACCATCATCGTCATTCTTGCTTGTTTCCTCCTTAGAGTACAAACGAGGCGACGTCCATGCTGCCGGACCACGGCGCACATTCCTGTTTACACGATCTGTGTCACTCGAATTTGTAATCTTTAATTAAATGAGGGAAATAGTGTGAATCAGTTTCATTAATTATATCCTGAGTGATTATCTTTGAATCACCAGTTGGGTACACCCTGCTATTTATACGATAACTATAGTTATTTATTTATTTTTATTATACAGCAATATTTAACAATTCTTCCTTGTATATTTATATATTTTAATAATATATTCTAAGTGGAATTAATATAATATATCTCTGAGAGAAAGTGGAGTGAGGCAGTACTCATTTAAATACAAATGAATCAACATCTTTAACGGATTTTTAATATTCCAAAATACAACTGGAGTCACAGTTTCCATAGGAAAAATTACGAAATTAATTCAAACTTTCGAATATTCAAATATATCGAGAGTTCATTCAACAGGTGATCTGTAATCGATATAACCCGCGAGATTCGAATATCGCGCGCTTTAAAATATCGCAATTATATCGAATGTAATGTTATCAAGTTGGCAGGCCTCGTCCTGCTTGCCGTGTGAGTCAGTGTAGTTTACAATTTGAACCGGTTTAAATTCCGGGGGAAGTATAACGTATTGTCCGATCATTGTGCTAGCTCCTGTCAACTTTACGCGCATTAAATGTATTCCCAGTGGTATCGAAGATGATCGAAGTTAACGATAGATTGGTCTGCCATGAGAAAGGTGAGAGAAGTTTATAGTAAAGTGCGAACTTGTACTGTTTTCACCGGTTGCAGCATGGTGTCGGTTACCGGTTCGAACTCTGTGCACTCTGTGCTTTTGATTTACTTCTGTAATCTTGGAAATATTTGTTTCTCGGCTCAGTGGAGAGTTCAAACGTTTCTTTACGAGATTCAGGAATGACGATCGTTACAGGCACTGACTTTCGGAAGTCTGCGGAAGAGATGGACGAGCAGCGTCAAAAGACACTTGCCTATGAGTATCTCTGTCACTTAGAAGAAGCGAAAAAGTAAATAGCACAGGATAATCTAGTTTTGAGTAGATCGATAAATCGAAAATAATGTTCTTAGTTTCGTTAAGTTGTCTGGTGGAAGTTGGGATATTAAATCATTATAATTCAATAGATGGATGGAAGCTTGCCTCATGGAGGAGCTTCCACCAACGACAGAATTAGAGGAGAACTTGAGAAATGGAGTATATTTAGCGAAGCTCGCACATTTCATGGATCCGACAAAAGTACCGTTCAATAAGATCTATGATCCGGAGCAAAAGCGCTATGCCATTGCTGGATTACAGTTCAGGCATACGGATAATATAAATTATTTCCTCAAATCTTTGAAATCCATGCAATTGCCATTGGTACGCAACAATTTCTTATTTTGGTAGCAATCTTTTATTAAAGATAAGAATAATTTCTCATTCAATATTGTCACAGACCTTTCAGCCTGAGACAACAGATATTTATGACAAAAAGAATATGCCTAGAGTTATCTATTGTATCCATGCGCTTAGTACACATTTGTTCAAGACGGGTAAAGCACCACAAATACAGGACTTGTATGGGAAAGTTAACTTTACAGGTACATTGAAGCTTTTCTAGTAGCTTTGAGAATGAGATATAGATTCTTTTAACTTGTGGTTTTAATTCAGATGAGGAGATCAATGCAGTTAGTAAAGAGTTGCAGAAATATGGTATTCAAATGCCATCCTTCCAAAAGATTGGTGGTTTACTAGCAAACAGTATGGCAATTGATGCGGCTGCGTTACATGCTGCTGTGATAGCCATAAATCAAGCTGTACTTGACAAAGTATATCAGATACATCCACAACTTTCCTATGGTGTTTTATAAAATATTAATTTCCTAATTTATTGCTAGGATCAGAACAAGATATTGTCCACTTTGCTGAATAGGGCAGCACAATTGAATAATATAATAAACTCTAATATACAAGAGTACAGTCATGTGTTGCTTGAGGCAAAAGATATTAAGACTCAGGCTGCACTCAATCGAGTGAGTATAAACAGATGTTTGCTAGGTGTCTTCTGTTGTATAAAGATTTAGCTAATTCTGTAAATCTCTTTAGTCATTGAATGATAGTTATGTGCCAGATGTTTATGACGAATTGCTGACACAAGCTGAGATTCAGGGACATATTAATCATGTGAATGGTTTGTTAGCATAATATTTTTGTTGATAGAATCATAATAGGAACTCTTAAGAAAGGTCTTCTAATATGATATACTTTTTAGCTCGGCGTGCCGTGGAAAATATAACGCGATCGATTAATCGAAAGAATAACGAATTTATATCAGCCTTGAAAACTCCTGTACTAGGTTTACAGGTATTAGAACTTTCAATCACAGTAATAGAAAAATAGATCTATGTACAATTTTCTTTAATATTTAATTACTCCTCAAATTAGAACATCACGAGCGATAACGCGGATATGTATAAGAAGCACTTGTTAGAATTTCTGGAGAACGTCGACGGGAACGATGCATACTCTGAGATCAATCATCATTGGAAGTCGCTGTTTCAAACGGCAATTGATAAGGGCAATGATACTGGAATTAAGAATCAGATGCGTTCGTATTAAATTATTTAAATGAAATGCTACGTTTATCAGATTATTTTATATTTAATTTTTAATAGGGGATGAAAGTGTTAGGTCTTTGAATATGACATTAGAATCCGGAAAGTTGAACGAATTTCGAGACTACTTGCGGAGTCCGAGTCTCGAACTCTCTGATCGTGTAGATGAGTTTGCAATACCTTTATATTATGAGGAAATGAAAGTTGATAGACAAGAATCCCAGGTAAACATAATTCAATGGAAAATCCGTGAGAAAGAAACGGTTGCATAAAAGCATTAATATGATTGTTGTTTTCTCATAGAAAGACCTTTCGTATAGCGATATAGCAGTTAGCATACGCGTCCTTTCATCTATCGCAGCTATCAGTAAAGCAGTGGACACAAGAAACCCTGATTTAGTTTATCAGGCTTTAACAAATCCTGACTGCCACGTATCCGTAAGTGGAGATTAAATTCCGCGTCGATAAATCTTAGAAAATGGAATTGAGCTGGGCGCGTGTTCCTTTAGGGGCTGGAGCCAGAGAATAAAGTCAAGTATTTTCGAGCTTTAGAGTCCGTTCGTCAAAAGAAGCAGGTCCCTTGGGAGGAATGTCCATTATTGACTTATATTGACGTCCAAGAATGCATAGATCTCGTGAACCAACAATGTCAGGATGATAATAATGGTATATAAATTTAAAAAAAAATTATTTCGTAGTTAATATCGAAGTTCCTCATGTTTTATTTGTTCTTCAATAGTTATACAAGTGTTGCATCGATTGAACACAGCGGTAGTTGAAGACGATCGGTTTGAAGTAATGGAAGCATTAAAAGACACCGCTTTAAAATTACAAAAGCCAACGTGTCCCGATGATGCGACACTCTATTTGAAATTGTTCAAAAAATGTCTATCAGAAAAACATTGCGATGGTTCAGAACTCTGGTTGGAAGATGTTGAGTCGATAGCTAAGACCGTATCCGCAGAAGCTGATAAAGTTCAGACTGGTGGGACTTAAGTTTGATTATCACCGTAACTAATTCGAACTAAGTCAGTGACTAATAAAGTTCTCTGCTTTTTAGCTTGCATGTTCTTAGCTCAAATAAACGAGGGTATTGAACGAAATGATATGAGCATTACGTTCGACTGTCTTCGCAGACTAAAATTCAACGTTCCTCATTCGTATGAAGCGGAATCTTTCCAAAGCTTACGCGATTTAAGAAGAGCTAAAGTAAGATTTAAATTTTAAGTAGGTTGTCACCCATTTACTTAAAAGAGTAACGCAGTCATTTGTGTCAACAACTGTAGAGCGAGAAGTACACTTGTCCTTTCGTGCAATATGTTACACCGGAGGGTAATGAGTCTTACTTGGACTTGGAGAAATACAGCTATACTTGGGACTGCCCGAAACACATCTCGGAAACTTATTTCATAACTAGCGAGGATATAAACGTATCATCTTTAGTTCCAATTATTTTTGATTAATAGATTTTAGAATAAGATCTGTCTTTATCAACAACTGTTCCTATTTTAGGATGTTCTCAATTCCATTAGTGCAAAGAAGCACCACGAACACAAGTTCATTAAACAATTAATAATTCGATTACAAGCACACATTAGGGGCTACCTTTTGCGAAAGAAGATTTCTGATAAGTTCTCATATTTTTATGAGAACGTTGACAAGATCATTAAAATACAAGCGTGCTGGCGAGGTAGAGTTCAAAGGAGGAAGTATGAAAAATTACTCGAAGAATATCGTAAGAGTAATGCAAAGAGGCACAAAATAAGGAATGTATATAAGGACGAATTAGATCGATATCGTGAACATGTAAGAATCGTATATTACCAGGCAGAGCAATATTTATTATCTTTAATAATGGAAAATAATTCATAGGAAAATAAAATCATAAAAATTCAAGCCCTTTGGCGTGGCCGCTCGGCGAGGCGAGCTTTTCGCTCGCTTTTACACATGGACAAACCACCGTTCCCGGTTGTAAGACACTTCTCTGCTATTCTTAACTTTAATGCTGAGGATTACGATAAAGACTTACAGCTGCAGGTGCGAATACTTTACGTTTTCTTTATTGACACTTTAAGATAGTGAAATACTCATTAGGCATTTTGTTATAGTACTTAAAGCATGAGGTTGTGCAGTGTATTCGTCACAACCAGGACTTATCTCAGCAACTGGATAGCATGGACATAAAGATCGGTTTACTCATTCAGAATAGGGTCACGTTGCAAGTATGTTTACTTATTTAAGACATCAGAATGTAGATGCACACGGAATGAATACTAAATAAAATTGTTGTTTAGGATGTCGTAGCACATGGAAAAAGTTTGGAGACTCTCGCGAAGCAGAGGCATAATCGGGAGCCGAAGAATCACGTATCAGAGGGTATTCTTATTCAGAAAGGTTTGAAGTCATTGACGAAGGAAGGTCGCAAAATGTTAGAAGGATATCAACATCTATTCTATGCATTGCAAACAAATCCGGCTTACCTATCGAAGCTACTGTTCCTCCTGCCACAGAGTAAGACGAATAAATTCCTGCAGAATGTCATTCTGACGCTGTTCAACTTCGGCTCGAATATCAGAGAGGAGTATTTGTTATTGAAGTTATTCGGTAGTGCGCTGCAGGAAGAAATTCGGTAGGAGTTCTTGGAATAGAAGCAATGTTTCAAGAATAGAGTTCGTGGATTTAATTTTTGCAATTGTTTTCACACAGCTGCAAGTTTCAAAAGCCATCCGAAGTCGTGACAGGGAATCCACTGGTTCTAAAGATGGTCGTAAATTACGCGAGACAGTTGCACGGGCAAAGAGCTCTTAGACAAATCGTTGGCCCCATCATTGAAAAGATTTTAGCCGACAGAACCTTGAGTATCGAAACAAATCCAGTGGATATTTACAAGTGCTGGAGAAACCAACTTGAAATGGAGACCGGTGAAGCAGTGTAAGTTCCAAAACACGAAACGATTTCTTTTCACTCTTGAATCTTGCTTTAAAAGTATAGTTTCTACTTTATAAAGAAATCTACCATACGCCGTGACGCAACAAGAAGCTCTCAACTACGAGCAGGTTCGAAAGAGGCTAAACAATGGGATTCAACTGCTTCAGAGTACGGTCCTTGAATTTTTGACAAAAATCACTGAGTCACGCGATTTAATACCATATGGGATGCTGTATATGGCAAAGATCTTGAACGATTCTTTGGTGGAAAAATTCCCACACGCTCCTGAGAAGGATATCCTCAAAGTAGTTGGCAATCTGATTTATTATCATTTCATTAATGCGGCGATTGTTGCTCCTGATGCTTTTGATATCGTCACTTTGCCAATTGATCGATCTTTGTCAAACGATCAACGTAGGAATTTAGCTAGCATTGCAAAGATCTTGCAGTTCGCAGCTTCTAAGAAGGGGGTAAGGATTTCTTCTTTAAATTCCTTTATTAGATAATTGCATCTTGTACAAGATACCAACTGGATTTAGTTCGGCGAGGAAGCAACACACTTAGTCTGCTTAAACTCATTCATAATCGAGTGTCATGAGAAGTTTAAGAACTTCTTCCGATACTGCTGCCAAATAGAGGACTTGGAGGAACATTTTAGTATTCACGAGTATACGGAAGCCACTCTCATTCAAAAGCCTGAAATTTATATTTCTCTTCAGGTGTGCCATTGTTATTAATATGAAGTTATCACGTTAACACAGCTTATATTAGTACATAAATGTTGAGAAATAAGTTATTATTTTCAGGAAATTTGTGATACACATTCTCTCATGTTGGAATACCAGGATCAGATAGCACCTGATCCTCTCGATCCCTTACATGATCTTTTAGATGATTTAGGCCCCGCATCAACCGTTGCATCTTTATTGGGCATTTGTAATTATTATTTTAAGACAAAATAAGAATTCCTCTACTTTCTCGAACAGGGTGATATTAAAAATTTATTTCAGCTGATGCTACGGGCGATGCTAACTTGGCAAGACTTGGCAAGACCGAAGTATGTCTTGTGCTGACGAATAAGTTCCAAGTCCCCGAAAATGAGGACACGAGCTTAAACAAATTGTTTATTAAGACAAAAGAATTATTAGTGTCTGTGTTGCAATTTTTAAAAGGGCAAACTTTAGTAGAGGCACTTGAATCAACTTGCTCTCCCATCCAGGAGAAGCTTTATGATACTAAATATACGAACTTATCACCCACTTTGAACATCATCCACAAAAGGTAAAATTATTATAAAAAGGGTACCAATTATTTCAAATGAAACATAAATGTGATTTATTCTGCGTAGTTCATCGTTAAACGACTGTAAACTTCAGTTGCGAGCCTACTTGAATAAGCTCGAGTTAGGAGGCTGGGTTAGTCATACGGATGGATATCAGAATATTGTTACAGCTGTTGCCAAAGATCTTTGCAATAAAGGAAAATATCGGATTATGCGAAATAAAGAATTACAGACTCTACGAACAACGAAATTACGACTGGAGGAAAAGTCGAAGTACTATCAGGAACAAGTAGAGTATTACAACGAATACATACAAAGATGCCTTGAGAATCTACATGCTGGAAAAGGGTAAAGATCATGAACTTTTAGAAGAGATATTTAAAACATGAGGGAATGATCAATATAAAGACATGATTCGCCTTTGCAGTTCTCTTCGAGCTTTCAAAGCGATACAGAAAAATTCCCATGGTAAATTGAAGTCCAAGATGACCCTCAAATACACCGGTGCGAAATTGCAAGAGAAGGGGGTGTTGTTGGAAGTGGATGGCCTACCCCACTCTCAGTTTAAGAATGTTGTGTTTGAGATCAGTCCAACGGAGCATAGCGGCCTGTTCAGTGTGCGGTGTAAGTTCATGGGAGTCGAAATGGAAAAGGTAGACATTGACATTCAAAAGTTACTTGAACTCCAATTCGAAGGGTCCGCTATTATGGACATGTTTGGCAAGGCCAAGATTAACGTTAACTTACTGCTTTACTTGTTGAATCGAAAGTTCTATGGTAAGACTTGATCGAGAAATGTATATTATGTGTGGTTCAATCATCGTACTATTCGATGTTCTCTCTAAAAGTATTATGCGCGCGTGCAATCTTTTATCGCAATGATTCGTAAGCGTATTGGCGGATCTTTTATCGTGACGGGGGATTGGAGGGAACCAATTCGTCGACGATCTTTTTTTGTAAATAATTGTATTTTCAAGAACTCCAAATTATTTTTGTAGTAATACAAGACTTTTTGGTATGTCTATAATTAGATAGTGTCGTGACAGACGTATTCGTAAAACAGTGCAGCATTTTTCTTTCGCCATACATAAACTTCGAAATTTCAGGACATTTTATCCGATGATCGTCTAGCAATAGTTTTAGAACAGGAATCGTTGAGGAAACACTTACAAAAACATTTATTCTTCCAAAGATCGACAAATGCAAACTTTCACTCATCATCGAGTTTTGTAGGAACAAGCTTCAGCTCTGAAGTTACAATTATTTTTCTATTTTTGTGGGCAGAGTATATATGAAATAATGGATAACTGCAATTTTCTGATCGATCAATCGGTAATACGTGAACATAATTCTTGCTTATTTATTCTTCTTATATCCATTGTTGCACTGTCAAAGTAATTTAAGGCATATCTTTTTTTTTATTAATTCTCGAGCTTAGAACATTAGGTTGTCCACTATTATTTATGTATTTTCGAGCGCGACGTTATATATATAATTTATTATTATCATTTTAAATATCGGACAGCCTAGTGTTCTCGTGTATTTTATAAAATCTAACATTGGATCGTTCAAACACAAACGTGACACTTCTCCCGCTTGTGTATTTGACAACTATCTCTATTTTTTTATAAAATATGCTACATAAAGGCCTGTTTAGTGGATACTTGTGAATAAGCCTGCACACATTTGGAATAAAACTGGCCAAATCTAATCGGAAAGAAATAGCTTCCCCTATTTCTTTTCGATTAGAACAAAGCATGAAGAAGTAGTGCGTACACGATTGAAAATAGAATCTCTAACAAATATAATTAGTCGAAATAGCTTATCTGGGTTACTGGACAAACCCATACAATGCAGAAAGGTTTCTAAAAGGGTATATCTTCGTAGAAGTCATAAATCGCGAGGGGATTAGTGCACCTTTCTTTCTTTTGACCATCAAAATTGTAAATAAACAGCCCGTAGGTATCACAGGCACATGCCGTGCTATAAATAGTGCTCTTTTTTTTTTCACTCTTCGCAAAGTCTTTCGCTCAATGTCCATTATACAAAACTCTGCCATTGTATACTTTTACCTGGCAGTCGCTCTAACGTCCAGGTACTATGTATCAAGAGGTATCTTGAAAGACATTTTCATAGAACTTAGTCGCCCACCAAACGGCGTCGATGTTGTCTTTCAATCTCTGGTAGGTCCTTCGTTAAAAGTTAATTCAGTAGGTAATATTCTCCTAGTATATCGCTGTATGTACGCCTCTCTCTGTATATAAGATTGATGATTATGTGCAAGCAATATGAGTCGTTAAAGCCTCCACGAAGCAGGCCGTAAAGTGCATTTTCCTCACTGTATTATTAACTGTCTAATACATATATCACCGTAGCATTAGCTTTTATAATAAATAGCACAATAACATTAATTCTCCTTATTAAATGTCGGTTTCTTACTAAGTATGTGCACATGTTAGGACATAAAATTAGATACAGCGTATTCAGTAAGTGTTATCGCTTGTTCAGGATGTTGGCGAAGTGTCTAATTTGCGTGGATGTGCTTGACATTTGCGCTAGGGTCTCCTCCATCATGTTTCTCAATTTTGCGAGGTCCGGCAAATTTTCACAGGACTCGATGTTAAGTAGTTCCGTGAAGAACTGCTCCCAGGCAGCCTTCTTCACGTACCTGTGAATCATTCAATGGTCTCGATAACTTTACGAGTTTCTTTTCTTACTCATGTCGATTTAATCAATTTACAATTACCTGGGAATTTTGGAGCTAATAAACCAACGCCCACCGGTATTCACGACTCGCATGTAGTTGCCAAATAGCAAGCAGTGACTTGTCGCGGCCAAGCAGTACAGATCAGTCTGATAGGTCCACGGTCTTCCAGTTTGCATCTCGATACATGTGAAATCTTCTGTCTTTATGACCTGAATAAATGTTGTATTCTCTGGGAATAGTTGCATGTCAATACTGCATCCAAAGTCTATTAATTGTAGGGTTGGTCTAACGTCTTCTGTCGGCCTATAAATATACATAAATCGTAGATAAAAAATATAATGGGTCGTTGCAGGATTAGTTGTGGTTCGTACTTACAGTTGCATCAACAGGAAATTATCAGGTTTTATATCGGCGTGAATAATTTGGCATTTGTGCAAGTATTCAACAATTTGTAATATTTCTATCGTGAAGAACAGAGCCAGATGTTCGGTCAATGGCTTACCCGTGGCAATCTTTATTTGGTTTGTCACTGACAACAGTGTACCATACTTTGAGAACTTCGAGACAAGGACACTACAATTATCCGCTATATATGCCTTTGAAACATTCATAAATCCACGCAACTAAAAATCAGAATTATTATTTAACATGAATTCTCAAGCTTTCAAGTAGAATTCTTCTTGAAGATAAAACCTACCATATGAGGGTTAGTAAGGCGAGCCTTTATTTCTCTCGTAATATAATATTCCCAAACCCAGGCAGGCTTTTGAGTTTTCAGGGCAAACGTTTCACCACTATGCACATTGATCGCTTTAAATACGGTTCCATACATTCCCTTTCCAAGGCACTTTTCTATATCATACATATCATTACCTGCAAGCAGAAGGTAGAGTTTATGATTATTTCTGTTTCGAGAATGGAGTAAAAGTCATTGAAAAGGATTCCTTACCTAAAGTAACCACAGTAGAAGGCACGAACTTGTTCAGATTCAAATTTAATCTCACATATCCCTCAGCATGATGAGGCTGAGGAAACTTCAAGTTCTTCAGAAGTCCAGCTAGCAAATTCTTATCGAAAGGATTGATATCACCAGATGGAATCTGAAAAACTGTTTCCTCCTCTTCTTCCTCTTCCTCTTTCGATTGTTCCATTGGCTCATTTTCTTCACATTCCATTCTTGCATCATTCTTTTCGGGAGACTCAAGCTCATTAAGTCGAAAACTAATCGACTTACGAAGATCACAGTTGGTCTTAATGTCTGAAGTGATTTGGTCCACATTGCGCTGCACCGTTCTCGGACTTTGCGCGTGTACTGCTTGTATTTGGCTATGGAGCATTTGCTCCCGTGTTTGATTCAGTGCAATGAGAGTATCATTCGGTTTCTCCTCTCCGACTAAAAGAAATCAAATCATTAGAAATGACGATTTTTCCCAGTTGCTAAAAATATTCTCTTTCATACAAGCATTACTTTGACTGATAGACTCTTCTTTGATCTGCACCAAGTCCTCTCTAGTAATTGTAAAACCTAAGCCAGTGCTCCTGGTGTGTGTACTGTTATTAGAACTGCTGGAAATATATTCTCTGGTCGTTTCTAATATTACACTTAATTTGTCCTCTGGTTCGACATTTGGAACCTCATGAGTGCGTTGCAATCTAAAAATAATATTTCACTTTAAAGATATCCAGCAATACAATACAATAAAATAACGATGAAATGTTACATACACTGGAGGAGTAACACATTGGTTGGCATATGGAGGAGGTTCCCGCATTTTATAGGGTTGTCTGAATGTATTACTCATAGGTGTAGAACTGGATAACTGAGTGTTAAATGCTTCCGTGTAGCAAGTATCATTGTTACTGGACAATGTGTTGATGCCAAGACTTTCATCGTTGAAGTTATTTTCATCAGGCGATTTCACCATTGGGCCATTATCCTCCATAGGGCCATTGTAATCGACAACGACCGAATTCTCTTTGTTCTCAGCGCCTTCCAAGTACTCAAGATCTCGGCGATTCATACCAGGTGATTTAATATAAGGTAGTTCTGGTGGCATTCTATATGGTTTGCTGGTCTCGACTTGAGGCTCGGGATAGGGTTGGTAAGAGAGATGCTTCTGTGGATCTACGTTTTGCTGGAGCATACTTGATTCGAGGGTTGGTGGATACGGTTGATATGCCATGTCATTTCGCAACATATTTCCGTACACAGGATGTTGCATATTTTGCATATGCTGATGCGAGGAATGCTGTTGGTGCTGTTGATGCTGCTGCTGCTGCTGCTGCTGCTGTTGCTGCTGCTGCTGCTGATGCGGGTGGTGCGGAGAATGTGTGTGCGATTGATGGCCATGAGGAAGTGTTTGATGAACGTTTGATGGGTGCCGTGAGGGTGATTGCGTATACACATTTATGGGTGATGTCGAATTATGCATATGCACATTCAAGCAAGTGGGGGTTGTAGGAGAATGTGCATGTGACTGGCTATGAGGCTGCAGGTGCGACATGTGTGGGAGACTCTGGTGATGATGCTGGGCTTGGGGTGACTGTAATAGCTGGTGCTGAGGATGATGTGGCTTCGATAATCGTGGTTGCATCTGTGACTCATGATGTTGTGGCATTTGGTATTGGTAGCTATTATGCAGAGTAGAATTTCGATACGACGAATGGTGATCCTGACTGGTGTAGCTTTGGTGGGCTAGCGAATAACTTTGATGATTTTCCTGATCATTGTAGGGCTGAACATTGTACCCTGCAAATCCATGCTGAGGAGGCATGCGTGTACTTGGCGTCACATGTTTGTTGCTAGATATTGCATGTTGGGTAATTGAACTGTCCAAATGTATGTCGAACGATAATTTAGTCCGGGTGTCGGTCATTCGGGACGGAATAGAAGGACGAACGGGAGAGGCATTACGAACAGCCATAGGGGATTGCCACATACTTTGAACTACAGACAGGGCTTCCTTGCTATTCACAGTTAAGCTCTGGCCTAGTAAAGTTTCCACGGACTCGGCGGATAGAGGTGAGGTATGGTGTTGATGCATAAAGTTTGAGGTGTGCAACTTTTGCTGCGAGTTCAATTCTGCTTCCATCCTCTGTGCTTCGAGTCTTTCAGCCTCTATCCTTTGGGCTTCGATTCTTTCTGCCTCGAGTCTTTGAGCCTCTAAAGTCTCAGCTTCGCGTCTTTGGGCTTCAATTCTTTCAGCTTCTAATCTTTCCGCTTCCCGTCTCTGTGCTTCTATTCTTTCAGCCTCGCGACGTTGAGCTTCTAACATCTCTGCCTCGCGCCTTTGCGCTTCCATCCTCTCAACTTCACGCCTTTGCGCTTCTATCCTCTCAGCCTCACGTCTTTGAGCCTCTATCCTTTCAAGTTCACGTCTCTGAGCTTCTATCCTCTCAGCCTCGCGCCTCTTTGCTTCTATTCTCTCAGCTTCGCGTCTTTGTACGTCTATCCTCTCCGCCTCACGCCTTTGCGCTTCTATTCTCTCAGCCTCCTGTCTTTGGAATTCAATTCTGTCTGCTTCCAATCTCTGCATTCCGAGATGATCGGCTTCCAAATTTTGCGATGCCATCCTCTCAGGTTCTAAATGTTCTGTTCCTTCTTCCAAATCCATCACAGCGTGCATTCTATCATCTCTCAAAGGATTCTGGACATCTTGTTGTTCCATTGAAGAAGCATTCTCCTGTTCTTTCCTTTGTGCTCTTCTTTTCAAATATCTATGAGCAGCTATCTCTTCCATACTCAGATCCATGTTGTTATGATAGACTAGGTTTTTCGGATAATGGGTTTTGCATGTTACATTAGGATTTGGCATATCTGGCACAAAGACAGGTACCATGGAATGTTCGGGATACCTGCTCCCATCGAAAAAGAATATGTGATTTGGCAACAATCTCACTTTCTCCATATCAGATTTCTCCAACTGGTCTTCATGGACTGTAAACAAGAAGGCATACAAAACAACTGCATCTATCGAAGAATAAAATGAATCGTCGTGTTTTATCGTTAAAATTCATTACCTTTGAAAGCAGGTTTCATCAGGGATGACATAAGGGGACATCGTTTGGCTCCACTATTCCATGGACCGGCTTTAATAGTATTCTCTTTGTGAACAGCATCTTCTACTGGTACATGGTCCAGTATACTTGCACATTTCATTTCAGCAGGCATGTCGTCCTAGTGTTTAAACAAATAATCAGTAACTTTCGAGTATGATACTTGTATCATTGAACCAAGTATAATATTATACCTGATATATTTGGATCTTAGAATTCGATTTAGGATTATGTGCAGCGCCTGACATTTGCGATACAGTTCCCGGAATATGATCTCGAACGCGATGTCCAGTGCGCACGTTGCTCACTCTTTTTCCCGATTTAATTGCTCTCAAAGAACTAAATGCTTGGCGTTCCTCGTAAATCCGCGACTCGCAGCGAACCTCCGAACGCCCGAGAGTTTTTCGTAATGCTGCGAGTTGAAAATTCCTTTGGAAAAGAAGATCAGATTGAAATTGCATCCAATGGGAAAACTCGAATGGTCAGAGTCAATGGATTCATACTCATGAGCCTTGTGTAATTCGTCCTGTGGCTCTGCCAAGGCATTCCGGCCCATTAAATAAACCTTATCAGCACGTTTATAATCATCAATTTGTTCTAATTCGAAGGCCCAAGCCCTGTACAAGTCAGACACGACTGTACCAATCCCATTATTATATATAAGTTGATATAATTCTATTGGGTTCTTCTGCATACTTATCTATAAGCACAATCCAATTAATTCATAAACATTTCATGTTATCAATCTTATCCTAAATCTAGCAAAGAGCAATACTTACATAATTAATCCAAAGCCTTACGTATCTACGATCTTGGTTGTACTCGGTCTTTTTCTCGAATATAGACAAACACTGCTGCAAGAGCTTGCCAACATGAGATTCATGTCCGCTTTTAGGAAAACTTTGTTCAGCCCATAATATATATTCGAACCAACTCTCCAATGGGTCGTCTCCTTCGTAATTCTTAATTGCATCCTCGTACATTCTATGAAAAAAGCGTGATCCATTAGAATTACGGGGCACAGAGGACAGGCTTCACGAACAGTACATACTGTTTCTCTTGCAAAAGTAATTCCTGAGCAGTGGTGTCCTCCTGTGCCCTCAAAGCTGCCCCCAACTGGGATGCATTCCTTCCATAGCGGAGTGGCTGGATATTTTCCTTGCAATGAGTGATATCTTTGGAGGGATCCATGTCCTAACGTTGCGTCGGCCCAACAAACATCCTGAAAAGCGTCGGGAGTCAATGAGCAGTTGTTAATCAGCGCGAGAGATCACCGGGGAATCGGACGTAATCACGAGGAAGCAAAGAGCGACGAGATAGAGGCTGCGGAGGAATTAAAAATTGACGGGCAGTCGCTAAGCGAAGCAACGCCCGAGTTCGTGGAACGGCGAGAAGAAGTGGTCAGTTTTCCGTGGTCAACCGTACGAGAGAGAGAGTTGGCTTGCGTGTCGAGAAAGGGTGCTCTCGTGCGGTTCTTTCGGAGCGAGAGGCGAGCACGGAATCGGCGAGCATTCGAATGCAAAGTGCAGTGATGCAAGTAGTCTCGGGGTGGAAGGTAAGGGAAATAATAGACACATCGAGGGAGAGATTCGCCGAGAGTGCGAGGAAGGTTTAACACGTAAGCGTGAGGGCCTTTCGGGCACGTACCACAAGTGCATAATACTCGGAGAGTCCCAAGTGTTTCGATGTCAACAAATTCGAATAGAACTAGACACGATAACTGTCGTGAGGACGCTATCAGTCTATGTTAGGTTCGACCTCTGCTATACACGTCCGCCAAGCCACCAACGGTTTTAACGGTCTTCTGCTACAACACAGGACACAGTGCCTCCTGGTGCCTCCTCGGTGAGAGAGGAACTAGCCAGCCGAGAGAGGAAACCCGATGGAAGAGTTCCGTTTCGCACGGGACGCCGCTCAATTTTACCTATAACACAGCTGTTGCCGAGCTACTTCGCATGGTCCTCCGAACTGCTGCGGACGAACCTAGAGACCCCCTCGACTCCGTTACTCTAATATCCCTGTAGTAACTTTTCCGCACGTAGATCGCTCGACCCGAAACTGGTACAGCAGTGGTCCTCAATTCAGCTCTCGCCGCTGATCAAAGACACCCCTGACCGACCGATCGTTTTCCTGCCGAGCGATATCGGACCTTTTGCAACTCTTGAATTCCGCCCGGATTGCTTCGATGCTTCGAAAAAGGTATGCTGGTACAATGCTATACTGCCAACTGCCTCCTCGTCGCTGCATGCGTTATACGCCTCGGATGCACGTTCGCGCACACGTGTTGCGCAAGAGGGCAGACACGCTCATCTCTACCCCGTCATGATTCCCTATTTTCCCTAATTTTCCCGCCGGATTCGTTTATCCCTGCTGTGATTTTCTTGCCGTCAATGAGTACAGCTTGGCTCTCCGAGTCTCTGTAATGTTTACATGTTTTTCTGTTGCAGTACATGCGGTGGCGTCTGATTTGAAAAGTGTCCATTCATCGGGAAGATAGTACGAAAGACGCGCATCATGAGATCGCTCACTTCCTGTGTGGGCATTGTGCGCGCTCTCGCGCGTATGCTTCTGAAAACCGGCGAGCAACGATTTCTCGCTCAAGCCTTTATTTATTATTTGATGCTCCGCTTGAAACGATTGCTAGAGGCGGAAATCAACTGGCGAACATTGCCTGATGAGAATCTCAAAAGTCTGGCTGGGAAACTTTGCGCCCGGCAAAGTAGTTACGTCGATCGGGAATCGTGTCTTTTAGTGGGCGAGAAAAATCAAGAAAATCTTGGTGCATCTTGGGTTTACGTTTGCTCGAAAACTTCGATGACGAAGTACAAAGCTCAGGTCGTAACTTTTCATAGTCCTGAAAGAGATGTTGTTCTTATGTCGGAAACTTTGCGACGAAACATAGAGAATAGTTTACGCTTGGATCATTTGGAGGACGACTGCTTCCTGCGTAAGTTCGTTGGTCGAATTCATTCATAATTGGGAAACACACGCGTCGGAATTATAATTTAAAGATGTGTCTATTTATTCCAGTGTGGCCGAAGGAAAATACAGTTCGATTTGCCAGTGAAGTCAAAGTATCACTCATCACGAGTCCACACGATAACATAAACCAGTTCGTGGATATTTTATTAGAGAACTATTTTTCGGCACCGAGATTTCTTAGAAGAAATGATATCTTTTCGATTAGTACAATGGAATTCTTGCCGGCTCAGTCGTATTTACCGGGCAACGCTACGATGCCGTTGATATACTTTAAAGTCAATTCTATAAAGATAAATGATAGTGATTGTAAAGAGGGTGCTTATATCGTCAAGGGTGAGACATCCATGATTCAAGAGTCAAACGTACGCAGTTATCTTCCTCGCAAACGTTCTTTTGAAATCCTCGAAGAGTCTCTCGAAATGATAGTAACGGATAGGGAAGAGTGTCTAATAGAAAAATGTCCAGGACCATTAACTACATCTTTGGATACTTTGGAGAGTTGTATTCTGCCTTTCGTGAAGCAAGGTACAACTACAATTCCTCTCAATATTGTTTGTAGTTATTAATAATATTTTTAATGCAGGAGTTCGATTACGGTTGAAACCGATATTTCTCATAAAGGGCGCTCAAGGTTCTGGGAAAAGGACATTGGTAAAAATTGCCTCTGACAGACTAGGACTCCACTTTTTCAAAGTTGACTTAGGGGAAGTACAAACATTGACACCCGCTCAAACTGAAGCCAAGTTGCGCATCGTCTTTCAAAACGCCGATCAGCACTCGCCTTGTATACTTTGCCTGAGCAATTTGGAGGTATTCGGCAAAAATGCAGAGGGTCAAAAGGACGAAAGAGTGATATCAGCATTCGCGAACGAGTTAAACGATTTATATGCGAAACGTTCGAAGTATCCAGTTATCATAGTGGCAACATCAGATGAATCAGAGATCCCAGCAGAATTAAATCGTCTATTCATAGAGACAATCCAATTAGAACACTTGGATCAACCGAAAAGAACCGAGTTGCTCTCTTGGTTGCTCAAAAAACGACATTTGCACCACCAAGTGAATCTGTCAAAATTAGCTGGTGCTTGTTCGGACTTTAATCTCTCGGATATGAGCACACTGATATCTCACGCTGTGAGGAATCATCGAAAACATTCTTTACTCAATGGTGAAAAGACGATCTTGTGCCAAGAGGATTTCGATGAAGCATATGGTAAAGGATTACCATAAAAAATCGATCGATCCTAAGCTAAAAGTTCATTATATTTTATAGAGTACATGCAGTCTACATACACCGATAGCAAAGGTACACCACGGGTACCGGCAGTGCATTGGGAGGACATTGGGGGCTTAGCCGAATTGAAGCACGAGATCATGCGTCGCATACAATTGCCTCTATTAAATGCTTTCGGTTTTGGTCAATCTGGTTTATTATTATACGGGCCACCAGGCACCGGGAAAACATTGCTAGCCAAAGCGGTAGCCACCGAGTACCAGCTCCATTTCCTTTCGATCAAAGGTCCAGAAGTTTTGAACATGTATGTGGGTCAGAGTGAAAAGAACGTGAGGCAAGGTAAAGCTCATTTATTCCCGCGCTCTAATCAGTACAGAGAAATTGGGTGATTACAGCGAGGGTCTTTGAAATTTTCAGTTTTCGAGCGAGCACGTGCCGCGGCACCTTGCATAATCTTCTTCGATGAGCTGGACTCGTTAGCTCCGAATCGTGGCCGTAGTGGCGATAGTGGTGGCGTGATGGATCGAGTTGTTTCTCAACTGTTAGCTGAGATGGATGGCCTCGATGGTTCCAGTAGCATATTCATCATAGGAGCCACCAATAGGCCTGATCTCATTGATCCAGCCCTTCTAAGGCCCGGTAGATTTGACAAGATGTTATATGTCGGTATTCATTCCGATCCAGCATCGCAGCTCAGCGTTCTGAAGGCGCTCACCCGTAAATTCAAATTGCGCGAAGATGGTAGCGAGCTCGAAAGATTGGCGGAAGCGTTGCCAAAGCACACGACCGGTGCAGATTTGTACGGTGTGTGCTCGGACGCCTGGCTCAATGCGGCACGTGAATTCCTTGGTGCGTTTGCGAAGGCCGAGGACACGTGTACCCAGGCGGAAAAGGTAGGATTGGATCCGACGATTACCGTAGGTATCGAGGACTTCTTACGAGCGGTCCGTACCCTCGTGCCTTCAGTCAGTGAGGAGGAGGCCGAGCGGTACAGGCGCATGCAAGCGGAACTCTCGTCAACGGTTTAGTTCGTGTTTTGGACACTAACTACAGAGGTAGTAAAAATATACATTGCTATAACACTTGTATCTATGTATATATCATAAATACTATGTGACTTTCAAATCGTCAACGGGGAAATTTTATAAACGACGTGTGTTGCTTTTTTATTTCGAGAATATGTAAAACAATTTGTACAGCGAATAGTTTAAGTCTATTTGGGTAGGGAAGCAAGGAGGATAGGAAAAAGGAGGAGGGAATGGGGGGTGGGGGTGGGGAGAAGGGAAGGGGCCGAGATATATCTACAATCTACACTAGATATTGCACCAAGTGGTTGTTGCGTGTTATTCCTTAGGAGCTAGTACACGACAGAAAAACAGTAGAGCGGTGCCGCGCGAGTATCTCTCAAGGACACGGTTTGAAAAAGTGATGGTGCTGTGGTTGGTTATCATCCCGCTTTTGGCTCCACTACTACGGTATACACTGATACCAGAATATACAATGTAGAAAAATAGGATAGCTTAATTTACTGCATACCTATTATACCAGGCGTGTAGAATTGAACCGGAAAGGCTAAAGACGTGTGTCTGCTGCTCACCACCGTCAACGCGATTCGCGTCCGTCGATTATCGCGCAAACTCGGGTCCCGCGAACGAACTCAGGAAGTATTCGTCGACTATTATAAGTGGTCGTTAGAGAAGCGCAAATGATCGACAGTGATCCACGATTCCGTCTCACATTTGAAAGAATGCAATCCGTGCCCCGACTAGCTTGCTTCCGAAGAATTCGAGAGACTCGGTAGACACGCGCGCTTAGCTTACTCTCGAAGCCATCGAATATTTTAACGCGAAGATAGCTTTGGTAAGATCGCGAGGTAGAGTGATTTTGTTCTTCTCCGGCATTCGTGCATCCACTTCGTTAGCTTCGACTGTATGTATTATAGGTGTGTGCGTAAAAGAAACACGGTTCCTTCTGTTAATAGTACGAAAAGTTGATTGCGGTCGTGGGTGGGAGGGGGCGGGGGAAGATCGATTACATATATATACAGAAGTTCGGCAGGGGTGACGATATTAATTCAAAGTTATCCCGGGGCTGTGTATTGCCGTTATTAAATGCATATAAATACAACGATCACATAGAATAAATGTGTTTACCGAGTAATGACTTGGGTGGCATTGTTTGCCGCCTGCGGAGCGCTCGGGATCTGAAATGAAGTCCTGTATATCCTACTTAACGCAACTATTATTTGCTTTGCTTTTTTGATGATGTTTTGGCCCTGCGACTAGCTGCGGACACTAACTGCTGATTATTACCTGTGGTACGTTACTCTCGACGCGTTTTCGTGATAGGATCGATTGAGCGCGCGATCCAGAGCTGCACGCGAATGGGCATGCCACGAAACATAAGTATCACATCTCATAAATAGACTAATGTAGTAGTATACCTATGCATGCCGAACGGACGCGAACAATAGAACGAAAAGTCCGTGCTGGTCAAGCCCTAGAGAATTCGTAAAGATTGCAGATTTTCTCCTCTATCTCTGTCTCTAAATGTGCGTCTTACATCGTTCAGATTAAAACCACTCGCGTTAGCAGTGTCGCGCGCGTGTGTTTAGGTGCGCAACTACCTTAGACAATTATTAGAATCGCTAGACGAGTTTTCAAGGGTGGTAAACACGAGCGAGAAAAATCGACAGGGTGTTTTCTCTAGATATCTGCCCTATATTGAATTTTTGGCCGCCGCACGTGAATCCTCATCGGGTGAACCCATTATACATAGAATCTCTCTCTCTCTCTCTTTCTCTCACTCTCTTTCTCTTTTGCCTTAAGTATATCGAAAGGAAAAAACAGTAACATGAACACTAGCTGAGAACGAGAGGTACACGTGAAGGAGAATCTAGCAATAGCGCTCGTTGGTCGTACGTATCGATATCGTGTTCGCGAAAAATACTTTGTACTCGGCGGGCGCGTACAACAACCCTCTTCCCCTCGGGAGTCCTCCTTCTCCTTTACAATGAAATCCGCCGAGAAAGCTAAGAGAGGGCCGCCGGAGTTGCGCGAAAGAATTGCGCGTCTCGTTAAAGAACTCGAAGGACCAAGCAACTACCTGTTGGTAATTGCTCAACTGTATTGGGTCAGGGTCTCGTAGGTACCTGGTCAAGAGGACTTCGTGGCGAACTCGTGCAGGATATCACGCGCCATTTCCAGGTCATTCTTGCTAATACCAAGCGCTCGAATCACCACATCCTGCTCGAAGCCGAGAGCAGTCAATCGTGAGATATGCTCGACATTCACGTTCTCGTAGGCGGCGCCTTCCGTCTTGGAACCAGGCATTGCGCCAGCATCCTCCTTCTTCCTCATAAGTGCTGAGAGGCGTGCGGTGTTCGCTTCCAGATTAATATTCCTTACCACGTGTTGCCTCGTGCCGGGTATCACTATTGTATTCTCGTAATGATGATCCTGTCGGGCGTGTTCTTTCGAGGCTCGCGGCGGTCTCGGCGCGGACAGTGGTGGCGGCACTGGTGGCACAGAGTTCGTTGAGGTCTGCGCGGTCGTCGATGACGAGGACAATGAAGTTCTGCTGGGTTTGTCGGGCAACGTCGGCGGCGGGAGTAGCTGCGAGGCAGGTAGATGATTGGAGTGACTGCGTCGTGGATGATTTCGTGGTAAACACATCGCTGGTGTCGGCGGGATCGGTGGTACCGGTGGTATAGGCGCTGGCGAGGACGCCCGGTGAAGCATATCGTACTTCGCTTCATTATTAACTGTAATAAACCCTTCATTTAAAATTTACCACCGAAACAATGATTAAAATCCTGTTATTCAGGCATTACTTTTATTATTCTGCTGATTGTCATTGGCAGAGTGAAATATGACGGTGACACCGGCAGAAGACGGTGGCGGTGGTGCGTTTTCCTTGGGTACAGTCAAGTGGCGAGTGTTTCGTGAATGATTATTGTGGTTGTTGGGCGTCGGTGAAGGCGACGGTCGTCTCGGCGGTAGTGGCGGACTGGGCACTATCCTTCTCGGTGGTATCGGTGAATTCGCCGGGCTCGAATCCTCCTCTTCGTCCGAATCATCGCATATCAATTCTCCGTTCCCATTGCACAGCTCCATAATGTCCTAAAACATGAGTACCAATAGGAGAATGCGTTAACTATCAACGATTGCCATTGATACCAGTAAGGGCGGTTTAACTGCTACTCTGTTTACACAGTTCGAGTGAGTAGTCGCGAAGAGAGCACGCTCGCTTAGAGTCTCTCAGCGATCAAGTTAAAACTAAACTCCTTCCAAACAGACAATACTTTCTCTCTCTCTTTCGAGCGTGCAGATCTCAAGTAAAAGTGGCTTAGTAACGTGCATTACTCTGACAAGTCTCGCCAAGTTCATCCCTTAAGTGACTACGATTAGTTCTCCTGCAAAAGCGTGTCCCTAGTTTCGCTCGACATCTTCCAAGCGATTTGCCAACCAGAAAACTAAACAAACACAGAGTCACCTCGACTGTTCGAAGAGGGGGACAAAGGCGCAATCGCCGTGTACGAAACAAATCTTTCGTGCGTGAAGAGAGTTAGACAAAAAGAGAGACAAGAGTGTTTTTCGGGGGTGTGGGGGGGATAATCAGAGCTGAGGTGTATAAGAACGTGGAACGTCACAATTGATAAGAGCGTAATTACAAAGCGCAAGAAGCGGAGGTCAATCACCTCGTCATAATGCATCTTTGGTTTCTTTCACTTACCTGCTGGAGTGCGGGTGCGTGTGTGCCCTGGCGAGAGAATACCGCTTCCATCGGGTATGTACATTACCGATTAGTGTTCGATCATGCAGGCGGGCAGAGCAATGGACCCAGTAGAGATATATAACGTTATGAAATTAAAGGTAAACGATCATGCGAACGATATAACATTACACCCTGGTGTCTTTCTTTCTTTTTTTTTCAGTAATGTCGGTTCGGGTGGGGCTCCCTGTTGCTGGAACACAGTGACACACACAATATCGAGGCACCGTTCCGAATGAGATTAATATCCCAGCAAAAGGGGTGGTGGTGGTAATGGTAGCAAAGGGGGATGCGTACGGGTTGTTGTGTAGATGTGCAAGAGTAAAATCGACGCAATGATAGTTGTATCGATCTAGAAAAAAGAAATTGTATCGATCTCTCTTTTGTCGGGGGCCTTGGTCCCTTCGGAGCTTTCTCGAGTTTTGGATGCGTGTGTGTGTCTCTCGGATATGCTGTGGCAAGTGAGTAAGAGAAAAAAACGTACGCTCGATTGATGTTTATGGAAAAAAATTTATTTAGTTCGTTTCTTTCCCGTCCACTTGGCTGGTACACACGACGTCTGCACAGCTCGCGCTCGACTGGACCTAGCGGCTAGTTTTAGTTTAGGCGTACTCTCTCCATCGTACAACATAAACGCTAATGGCTACACGTTACAAACGCACTCTGTCATGAAGGGTTGCTGTCTCGATTTCTCGAAATCTGTCGGATGCGAATATGCCTGCGGGAACGCCGATCTTGATGATTAACGGAACTGTTCGTTATCTAGTACCGAGCGCGATTTCTTTGCGCTTTACACATGCACAGTCGAGAGGCCCGATTCATAATAATAGTGTCAGTGTGTTGGTGTGTCTGTGTCTGTGTGTCCGGTGAGTGTCAGAGGAGGAGAGTCTCGTATTATACCATGTAGTCCATCGGTCTCCGGGATAAAGTACTACTACCGTAATCACCGGTACAGATATCGTTTGCGATTCCATTGATGCACCGAACGGAATAAATAATAAATATCTACGAGATAGAGACGAGAAAAATAAATGGACATCCTTGCCGCGGCGAAAGGATATCCGACGCGTTAAAAAATCTTACATTGTTCCTACCGCCCAACAGGTACACAGTAAATTCTAGTAGAATACAAGAGGGGGATGAACGCTCGTCGGCGTTTCATCTATTGGCTACGTAGCACTCTTTCGATGTCCCTTTTTCGATCTAGACTTTACACTAACTCCCGCCTCATTTATCGTTTAGTTTCTCTCGATATATATATATATATATCTTGCCTTATAGGCAGCGATTAGAGCCAGTCTCCAAACGCACAGAATAACCCGATGCGTCTAATAACTAACGTACTATCTACGATCTCTTTCGTCGGACGCGATTCTCGATAATCGAAGTAAAAAATAACGATCCGAAACGGAAAGGGCAAGTCGATCGAAGTGATGATAATCGGTAGAAAATCGGTGAGAGAGCTGGTCCCAGTGTGCGGGGTGTTGTCTCGTTCACGAAGTAACTTACTCGGTAGAATATGTAGATATACAAGTAATCTATGCGAAAAGCATCCTGCCACTGGGGATTGGTATGAGCGCATAATATCAGATGGGTGGTTGGTGGCTGCCGGTAAATATTGGCACATGCATCGCAACATTCGGCCAGTCACTTTTAACTCTATCGTGAACGAAGGCTCTGTCGTTCAGGTATACAAAAACGCGAGACTTGACTTCGTCGCGTACACTGGGGTGCGAGGACAATGGAACACCAGAGTTCTGTGGTACAATCCTATATTTCTAGTCAACTACATACACATAGATTAGCACGCGGAGTTTCTGAGCCACGGACGGCCGACAATAATTGGTTTTTCTCGGGGTGCAATGAATTTCTCGTGCTTCGAATTTTTTTCGAGTCAGTCTTTAAGTGTCTCTCATCCTCCTCGGCATCTCAGTGTACTTGCTCGTTGCGAGTTATTATTATTTGCGTGATCGACTACGAAGTTATCTACTAAATTGAAAAAGTACGCTCCTCACTCTATCTCCCACTCTCTCTCTCTCTCCATCAGAGAATAAAAGAAAACTTAACTTCGTTTACGTCAAATGAAGCGTGTGTAGCAGTCGAAGGTACGAACGATCCCTCTCTCGGACGTGTCAAGTGGCCACGAGGAGAGTGTTCTCTAGTCTCTGCGGGTGTGTATGAGAGTTGATGATTGCGGGGCGCACATTGTAGTAATGAAACAAGGACGATGAGTCGTACAATAAAGCCCTCGTCGGCATAATGCAAAAAAGCAACCTACCTTAGGGTCTCTCCACGAATCCGAAGATTTCCGTTCAAAGTGATATGTATATATCTATATATATATATGTATATATAGCGTATATGGAAGTAATTCCAAAAGTAAAAACGATGTTAGTCTTAAACAAACGTGTGTGAACTGCGGCAACCAAATCAACACACATTCTCTCTCGCCCGTTCTCTTTCTCTCTTTCTCCCTCTCTTTCCCTCTGAAGAAACCATCTCTACAGGCAACGGGGAAGTCGCCGTTCTCATATGTACACGCGGAAACGAGACGTAGAAAGAGAGAAGAGCATGTCTAAAGGAAGCTCTAGAGACGAAAAAGTTGGTCCCTTTTTACATTTTGTCCCGCACCTCGAGCGTCCGGAATTTTTAAGTAACTTCGTTCCTTGCGTACAACACAGACGTACACACTCGCGTCTTTTTCCCCCGCGAGATTAAAAAGAAACGTCTCTCGGTGTGAGTACGTGGTGTGTGTGTGTGTGTGTATGTGTGGTCTGTCAATGTGTCTATGAGATGAGATGACAAAGTATGTCGTACAAAACTTGAGATCTCACATGTGAAATGCATGACGGCATTCATTGAAATAAATGAATAGGCATATTGCTTCAGGAGGATTGTTATACATAGAGCACATTTAATAATGAGGAGGGTTGGTGTACGTGTTCTGTGAGAGTGTGTACGTGTACGGTGGTACACGTGTGTCTATGTATATGTATATGTGTGTGTGTGTGCTACTCCTAGTCGGATACCTCGGTGTCGGGGTCAAGGTCCCGCGTGGGGGTGGATGCGTTACTAGCGGTGGCAGAGTGTGCTCCAGGCCGATGCGTTCTTCGCGGATCAAACGGATCGACCACGATTTGCTCGGTCCCCTTTATCTCAGCACGACAGAACGGACAGCCCTGCCCTTCGGAATCCTATGAACAGAACAGCCAAAGTTTCGGTCAGTAAAGAAATCAGCCCTGGGGTGACGCTCGCTCGAACGTACTAGCCACTCTAGGATCTCTCGCGTGATCGGGGATAGGAAATGAGAAGTATATCTCTACCTGCCAGGCCGTCAAGCACGGCGTGCACAGGAGGTGACCGCATGGCTCTATTCGCACGTCTTTATCATGCTCCGCGCAAATTTTACACAACTGGAATGTGCTACCCATTTCACAGTAGAGCTCGTACTGCTCGGCTGTGACTTTAATGTGCTCTTCCGGCGTTGGCTGTACCGCCCATGTTAAGTCGGGATTTATGTTACGACCGTCGGGATATAAGTAACTAGAATCACAGGATTGCCGATAATGCTTAGTAAGGCCTCTTGATCTTGTCTCGCAGCTCGCGAGCTGCGATGATCAGTAGTCTCTTAGTTAGCTAGTCTGAAGGGGTTTACTTACAAGCCTTCCCGATATCCGTCTAGCAGTGCTTGGCAAAGGCTTTTATTGTGCGGTATAGTCTGAAGGATGTCACCATCCGAGGTGACGTAGCCAATAGCCCATTGCCCTAGCCTCGTGCAACTTAATCGAAAGACATAGCTCCCGGGCTTCGTGATACAATATTTTTGCAGTCGCGCCTTCACCTCATCGTACGTGAGGAAGGCCACGTACCCGGGATGCGTCACAGCCAAAATCTTCCAGTTTTGTAATAGCGTCGACCACGGTTGGAATAACCTGCGGATAGATTGCCGGATTCATTAGCCCTCGCTTGCCAATATCATTCTAGTGATAGAATTAGCGTTGAGAGCCGGGACGCTCGCATCTATCTATATGTATATACTCACCTTGTGAAAACGTCGAATTCAAAATTGGAAATATAATCATTGCACGTAAGGTCTATCGTGGACTTCAAAGCCATCGCCTGAAGTCCCGAGCTTATAGGGTGTACTTGATTCAGCTCGTGTCTAAACACCTTCCATGGGACCAGTGTACTGCAACATAGTTTTCATGAAATTCTATCCCTTCAACTGTTCTAATAATAGTCTAGTAACAGTAGGGCAGAGTAAAATGACGGTGAGCATAGGCAGAATCGATCCATTCATTATTATTTCATTCTCACAATCGGTCAAGGGAAGCACAACTCTTTTTAATACCACCTTTACTGGTATTCGTGTCAGCGATGATTATTAGGACGTAGTTAATATCAGGAAGCGTTAACTCGAAGGACATTTACCCCAATTTGAACCCCAATATTTCGAATTCGTTTATTAAATTCTTATTCCGCAAGCGAACGGTTAAATACGCGTTAGAATGCAATCATGCGGTGGCTGAACAGAAAAGTAGACAGTCACCGGATAGATATAAACCAACACAGAGTACGGTACTGCACACGTATTATGTGTGCCGGTGGCCGCGCATCGTCAGTGCGAAAGCAGAGCCACCAGGGTACACATCGCTGTCGCCGGAATCTGCCAGTTTCCACAAGAAATTCACGGTAAGACTCGCCGAGAAAATGATCATTACACGTATATCATTTAGTAGAACAATCGGGTGACCTATTATTCGGTAGTAGAGCTCGGAATCAATGGTAGTATCACTAGAAATGATGAAACGTCGTAGTAAGAGCATGGCTCAGCAGTATTCGGCAGGCCGATGGTTCATGAAGTTCGCTCGCCGTGCGCCAGATGGCAATTGCTCGGCCAGAAAATCCTTCACAACGATCGAGCCGGTTCCATAATAATGCGACACTTGCTTCCACATTTTCCATTTATTCCTTTCTAAATGCGCAACCAGAATTTCGGGTGTTGCGTTTTGTGTCCGGTTCGGATATTTCCACGACGAATTCGTCATCGCGCAATCTACTTGAATATTGCATGACTTTTTTCGAGGGCCTGACTCACGCCCCACGAGTACACAATGCCTAATCTTACATCAACGCGACATGTCATTAGTATCGCGAAGTGTTACCAACGATTAAAGTCCAACACATGTAGCTATAAATATGTAATTGCTTGTGTGTCGGCTGGTAGATTAGTCGCGATTTAAACATCAACGGAATAATTCAGGTTCTCATAGGGCAGAGTAGTTTTGCGAGCGAGAGAAATCTCGCGGTGTCTTGACGAAGCATTTGCACTGGGGATTTCAGAGCGCACAAATCAAACGAACGCACTACCAGAATACCGTGGACCGAGGAATGCGACTTTTAACGTCTTTCCTACTGCCGGTGGGCTCACTCCATCTCATTCGAAGTTTCGCAGGCACGTAACTTATTGAATGCGCCACTGATTGTCCCCATTGGAACTAACGCGATAGAGAGAAGGAGAGATCGTGTGAAATTTCTCTCTCTCCTTCGCCTGTAATCTAATATCGACAGCGATACGGGAAACGTAAAGCACGAGTAAGCTCTCGACGTTGGCGGACATTTTCGCGGAACTAAAAAACTAGCTAAAGCAGAAGCTAGACAAGCGAGACGAGCACTGGTATGGTGCAATGCTCGGAGGGGAGCTCGAAAATCTAGGCCGCGCAGTATCACCGCCGACGAGGAGAGCTTTTCGGTGCATGCGAGTCCGATCCGACAGTCCCAGTTGGTTTCTCGTAAACGCGTCGGGCGTACTCCTTTGATAATCACTCGCTTCATGTATAATCACCCTGGAAAGATATCGGGGGAAAAAAGACCCTGAGAAATTCCACCCCGTCAGCTCTGCTATCATCTCTCAGTCGGATAAGAGTTTATGTACCATTATTCGTCCTGGCCGTTTCATTCTCATTCTCCGCGCAATACTAACAGAGTTAGCATTTGTTGCTTCGCAGCTTACAATTAGGTCAGCGGAGCTTGCAGTTATATGCGCGCGAACTAGTTCCTACGATGCGGATCGTTTTGCGACATTGGATACTAAATCATCGCACCTTTGTGCCTCTCTCCCTCTTTCTATTATAGTTGTCGCGGCAAGCATGAGCGGGAACCAAGACTACAAGTCGGCGAAGTCCATCTACGACTTCACTGCCAACTCGATTAAGGGCGAGGAAGTTCCACTCTCCAAGTGCGTAACCCGGCTTTTCCCTCAGCGGGAGCCGTTGAGATAGACAATGGACTCGCTGAGAGAGAGAGCGAGCGAGAGATCAATGCTAATGGTGCACTCGTTTCCTAGGTACCAGGGTCATGTGTGCTTGATAGTCAATGTGGCGTCGAAGTGTGGCCTCACTGCTACGAATTACAAGGAGCTGAATGAACTTTACGATGAATACGCTGAATCCAAGGGTACCTCGTCTATCTAATTCTCATTAGTTCGAGTATAAATGTTCTACACATCATTCTCTTGACGCAGTGTATAACAATTGTTAAATAATTCATCTCTAATTTGCTTGGGAAGCTTGCTCGAGTTAATGAGATTTTACCAGGGCTCTAATTTTCGAGTGAAATACCGCAGCGTTGAATGAAACTCTGTTGTAGGTCTGAGGATTTTGGCATTCCCTTGCAATCAATTCAATGGTCAAGAGCCAGGAGGCAGCGAGGACATTTGTAGTTTCGCTGATAGGCAAAAAGTACGTGGAATTGTAGATTGTACGAGTGAGATTTAGGGTG
The DNA here is from genome assembly GCA_910591665.1 of Ectemnius continuus. Classification (NCBI taxonomy): domain Eukaryota; kingdom Metazoa; phylum Arthropoda; class Insecta; order Hymenoptera; family Crabronidae; genus Ectemnius; species Ectemnius continuus. The sequence goes on from OU342866.1 coordinate 3,602,595, forward strand.
GGAAAAATATCAGAGACTGAGGGGTAGGTTCATTTATCTTGCAGGTGAAGTTCGACCTGTTCGAGAAGATCAATGTGAACGGCGACGAGGCGCATCCGCTTTGGAAGTACTTGAAAATGGTGCAGGGAGGCACTTTCGGCAATTTCATTAAGTGGAACTTTACGAAATTCATCGTGGACAAAGATGGCCATGTCGTGGAACGTCATTCTCCCACAGTGAATCCAAGCGATCTCAAGAAAAACCTCGAGAAATACTTCTAAAAGATGATATCTATCCATATATATGTTAAACCTACCCGCACCAATGTTCATCACGATTTTTTTATACAAGCAATCCTAATGTTCAGTCTTATTTTGCATTGTACGCGACAAGTAAAAAGTGTGTAGTGAATGTATCAAGTATGTAGTGGATGTTACCACGAGCTACGGTGTTCAACTAAATACAGAAACCAGTGAATTCCACGAGTACTTGGCTCCCAACACAATAAAGTTGATTGCTCTCCTACGTCAGCAAAAGCCTATCGATCACTTGTGCTTTCAAACTCTGGGAAATCGAATGAAGAGAGTAACCCGATCAAGCTTCAATTACGTATCGCTTGTGAGGCATGCCCAGTTCCAAGTAAAGTAGCTGTATTTGGCATTCGTGACGGCGAGTATTCACGAAGGTAGAGCTTGGACTTGCCCAGTACTGGCCGCCCACGCGACGAAGCCTCTTTTCATATACTGACAATCTCACCCTCTTTCGTCAGCCCCGTGAAAGACAGAGAGAGAGCGAGAAAGAAAGAGAGTGGTCGTTCGCGAACGTTTACATTTGCTCGTAACCTTGCGTATTTATAGTATCATTAGCGTCTCCTCTATCCAGGTTAATTTGATTGCCATATCACTAGCGAGTGAGCGCGCGAGAAGAGAGCGTCGGCTGGTGCTCATTAAGTCGGGGTGCGATTTTCGGATTAAAAGTGTGAGCCAGTCAAAGCTTAGCAGTCCGATGATGGCAGGCCGCTCGTGAAGGATCGCTCTTACGAAGCCGGTGCGGATGAGTTATCAAAATTGGGGCAATGCATTCGCGAGGCACATCCGGATGGCACGATGACATAATTGCACGTCGGCATGTGCCTTCCATCGCGCGAGGGAGCCGGGTCAAGGATAGCAGCGACTACTACTTGACCCAGCGCGCAGCGGACAGAGCGCGCCAACATTTCTCTCTTCTCGTTTCTCTCCCTCTTTCTCCGGATGTCGAGAGGACCTCCTGGCAATGTATCCGCCACCCGACACTCTCACACATTCATCCACCAAAAAGCATTGACTATACAGTGATCGATGGAAGGAAGGAGCGCGCGCGCGCGCGCTCTCCCGTTCTCCTTGATTCTCTCTAGCCCGGGAATCTACGTCAGCGACATAGGTCGTGTCCTCAATCGGCAACTGAGTAGTAGCCGCAGCTCTGAATTAAAGCTTTGTGTGGGTCTGCACGTGCATCCGTAACGGCGAGCCACACCGGAATACACACACGGATAGAGGGATATCCGTGCGGTAAACCCGCATATATACAGGCAATCGTGAGGCTACGACATGCGGGGGAGGCGCTGGGTTAATACATAAAACGAAGTTGAGAGATACTAGAGCTATAATTAGCCGTCCTTGCCTGCCGACTGATCCGAGCTGTGCTCGCCTCCATTCATAGATCGCGCACGGCTTTCCCGACGTTCCCCGAGCGACCGCCCATGACGTTGCCTCCGCGCCGGCCCGACTTATGCAAGGCCTTCGAATCACAGTCGAATTTTTCGATCTCCTCCCACTCCCTCCCTCTCTCTACAATTCCAACCAGCGGAAAATCTGCGTGGAGCATCGCAAAAAAAAACTTGGATTCGCACGAGTGATTCAGCATTCTCTCTTCTCTTCCCGATAAAGTCGAATTTTCGCGATAAAGTAGAAATCCGAGCGATCCGCCCCGAGAGTTTAATCTGTCCCGGGCGAGTGTCGCACAGCCGGGCAAGGGAATGACATTGGCGACTGAAATAAAGTCGGAGCGCTGGATACGCTCTGTCATTTGCAAAGTAATTGCTTTCGTCGCGGAAGCGGACTTCCAGGGAGGAAAAGGAGGAGGAGGAGGAGGAGGGTGAAGGCTAGGCTCGTCTGACGTGACAGCCTTTTAATTTCAACTTCGAACCCCCGCCAACCACCCCTCTCACCCTGCCCTCGTTAATTGTCCCTTGGCGCGTGATCCTTGCTTTAAGGCTTCAAGCCGCCAATGGCAGGACGCGATCGCGGCTCTAACATTAAAAAGAAAGCCAGCGGAAAATGTGAGTGAAACGACAGGTATCGCTCGCTCGCTTGTTTCAAGGATGCTTCGGGGAAGTTTGCTAGCTTGTATCCAACTTCTCTGTTCCCTCTTGGTGGCTCTCTGTGTTGGCGGTGTCAGCATGTAACCGCATTATCGACATTATATCGGACAGTGCTGGTCGTTCAATGAAGTAGGCCGAGAAGGCAGCAGCTTTCATCACGTGTGGAGAGGTGTGCGGCCAACACACCCTCTCGCCACCGTCACCGCCGCCACCCGCTGTCCGAGAGGGAGGAGGACACTCGACATTTTTAATTACTAGCGGCAAGGCGAGGAGGTGGTGGTGGTGGTGGTGGAGTCGGTGAAATCGAGCCGCTGTCATCTTCCTTTGCCGAGTGATATTCCGGAGGGCTCTGGATAGAGCGGGGCTCTCCGTTGGCGGAGCGCAATCTAAAGCAGCGGTGCACTTCCCTCCTGCTGGATGTTGGCACGGCGCGATCGTTATCTGGGTCTATCTGGCGGCACCGCTCCTCTCCTCTCCTCTCCTCTCCTCGCCGCAACCCTCGCTCACTCCCTCGGCCATTGTTTTCTATTTCAAAGAAAGCGAGCGGGCATTGCCAGGCATGAAATTCGGGGCCATGGAAACATCGCTGATTCTTACGATCCCTCCTCCGATTGGAACACTCATCCAGTACTGTTTCGTCTATCTCTCTCTATCTCTCTCGCGGAGCGCGTCTGATACGTGCGTTACGCACTACGGCTCTCGCCGATAAACGCAGGCCGACGATAATCGTAGCTCCTCCTCGACGAGGCTGCTGCTCCGCTCGACGAGAGCACCACCACCAGCAGCATCGTCGGGCCGATTCGTACAATTCGCCTCGTTTAATTCGCCTTAATCGCTACGTCACGTCCCCTTCCTTCCGCTTCGGCTCACGTTCGGATGTCGGCTTAACTCGGGAGCCGCGTGTGTGCGTTACGGGGAAGCGGGGAAGCCGCCGCCGCCGGTGCCAGCCAGCCTGACAGGGCTTTCGTCGCTCTGCCGGCGACAGTCATGGATAGGTGCTACACACCAGACACGCTGCCTATCAACGCTCTTTAACCCCACCGAACAGCGCAGTTAATGCCAACCCAGGGACTCCTCTCTCCCTCTTTCTCTCTCCCTTGCTCGCGAGATACGTGAGTTCTCTGGTAGCTCCTCTTTCCTTGAACGGGGAATTGGGGACAGCGACGGAAGCAGAGTTCGCAGCAATTCGCTCTCTCCAGTGCTAGACTATCGGTCTCGATTGCCCAGACGTCATTGCCTTCGCTCGAAACACACCGTCACCAGCTTCTTTTAGTACTTGCAGTTCTTTCTACATGCTGGCTAAAAAAAAAGAGAGAGAGAGGGAAGGAGTGCTGGTATACAATTACGGGGAGTTAGTGAAAATCGAGTTTGCAGAGAGGGTGTCGTATTCCCTGACGGGGCGAAGCGGTGTTCCCGACGCCGGCGACGTCGCTCCAGAGAGAGAGAGAAAGAGAGAGTTGGGCTCAGGTGCGGGCAACACATGTCGTTGAGGGGTCAATAGCTCCGCGTAGCCTAGTGCGAGCGAGAGAAGGAAAGTTGCGTGCTCTCCTCGCAACATATTGCATTCGCCCTCGATGACACGTGTTGAGGGAAGAGAGCTAGCGGTGCGCAGCTGGTGCACCGGCATTCCGCCGGCAAAAAGGGTCCCAGAGTACTTGCTGCGTACAAGAGCACTAGCCAACGAATTCTCCCTTTCATTGTGTCGTCGCGCGCTCATGAAATTCATACTTCCAGCACAGTATAGAATGACCCGCTACATTTTCGACTACGCTCCACCGATCCTACAGTCTATCAGCTTGGTTTTATCAATTGCAAATCATCGAGAATAACAGGAAATCTCCGATCGAAGGTTTAACGGTCGAATAGACTGTCGATTCGACCTCTTTTCGATCTCCTAGCCCACATCCTGCTGTTATATATCGCAATATATTAAAATATTTAATATTCTCCAATATATAAATTTCACCTAAGTAAATCATTCTTTATAAAAGCAGTATTAAAGGAGAAATGTGAGTTAGTCATACGAAAATTCAACGTCTCTACTTTAGGCTGCTAAGCCCACATCCGGTAGTCGTTGATATAATAAGTCGAGTTAAAGATTCTGCCCTGTGGAGAAACGAGCGTGAGATAGGGCTTGTCGTGTTCGGAAGTGTGCCCTCGTCGCTCTAATATCCTGTCGTGCGTGCCGGATAGATAGACTTCGCTCTCTTTTCCGATAAAAGCCCTACCCCCTGTACCGCCGCCGCCGCCACCGCCGCCGCACTTCCGGTACACTCATCACCGAAAACGTCCGTTAGCGGTGCCGTTCGTCGAGAGAGAGAGCGAGAGAGAAACTGAGAGAGGAGGGCGGCGAACGCCTACCACCATTCAGACCAAGCAGAATTACACTCGGCGAACCTGCTCTCGACTCTGTTAAAGGTAGAACCCATCCAGAATTCAATGTCTCTCGTTTCTCCTCGAGAACCATCAGTGGAAAATACAGTTTCTCCCGATTGTTCCGCGCGCGTCCCCTTTGAACTTCTTGCTACCTCCAAGATGTGTGCTGATGCACCCATTTTAAAGGTATATTCAACCCACAAATCGACCTTTCCAATTCTCGGATAAAACTTAGAGTGGAAAATAAAGTTTGCCTCATTGCTGGTCGTATAAAGAATATTTGGAGTAGAAATACTGTTGGTAGAGTTTGTTGGTAGTTATATTAGAGTTCGACTTTGACTGGCAAGGAGAGAAGGTGTACTCTCTCACGGCTGCTTTATCGCAGAACGTCAGAGATTGCGTTGGTGTAAAGAGAAGCGGCCTGTGTGTACAGACGGCTTGACCGGATGTCCGCGGATCATTTGACCGGAAACTGAAGGTTTGCGCATCGGCGTAATCGAGCCGGCGGTGAATGCTAATCGCCTCAGCGAGAGTAGTTCGACGAACCGCTCTTTCTCTCTCTCTCGCTCAGTGTTACCGATCTTTTTCCGCCGGTTCATCTCACTTTCGTCCTGTGCTCGTGAGCGGGCGAAGCCGCATTTTATAGGAGGCTTCCGGCGATCTCGCTTTATTTTTAACTCGAATCACACGCGCGCATGCTTTCGCCAGTTCGAAAACTCTCGCCGAGTGCTGCGACCACACTCCACCAACTACTAACTAGGACGCTGATGATGTTTAATTACGCATACCAAGCCGACACACACTAATGCCAGTGTCTGTGCGGAACATGGCAAGCAAACAGAGTCGGATTAATCAGTGACGCTCGCAGGATCGGCCGATTCGTGTTACCCAGATAACACAGGTGTCCCCGGACACGTAGCGCACGTACCGCTTTCCCCAGCTTGAGATAGGTCGGAAATGAGTATAGTAGTTGAGCGACTATTAGTCTCGGCGGAGTCTCGTCAGCGGGCGAGACGGCCAGCCAGTCATTCATGAATTGGCTCGCAGTTTGGTTTATTTATACCATTCCGATAGAAATCGTCGACGGAGAGCGTCGAGAGAGGAGTGCCGCGGCATTATGACATTTTCCAGTCTAAAACGAGATACCATGACGGCCGCCGTTGCCGTTGCCGCAGCGAAAGCAGCGTCGTTCTCAATTTAGAGCTTCGCGGGGGTCGAGCAGTCATCGAGGAGGAGAATGAGTTCTAGAAAGAGAGAGAAAGAGAAGAGAGAAGAGAAGAGTATCACAAGGAATAGGGTAGATCCAGAGTGACCTCGATTCTTCATCGCCGCTTGCCTCGTGAGAATTTGACCTCCCACGAGCCAGCCTCCGACAAAGGAGCCTTTCTGATCCTTTCCTTCACCGGCAGAGAGATGCCTGCAATCGAGCCACTCGCTCTTCCTACAACACGACAATGCTCCACATAACGGTTCCACCCCGACAATTTACACGCTCGGACGCTTGCTGGCGGCGGCCAAGAGCTGGAGGAGGAGGAGGAGGAGCGCACAAATGGAATTCCGATTACGCCGGAAGTTGTTGCGCCGAGCCGCGGGGGGCCAACACACACACAGAGAGAAAGAGAGAGAGAAGGAGAGGAAGAGGCGCGCTCACTATTATTCGCAGTGGGTGCTTTCGCTTGAAATCACGAATGCATTTACCGTTCGTACACGTCGTCTTTGACTGCGAGAGCGCAAGCCGCACGCACTACTCGCTCTCTGGGATGCAGGGCAAATTCCCCCCGCCTCGCTCGCCTACCTCCCCTTCAATGTTCGTTCCTTTCGCTTCATTGTATCGATGAGACCCGCAGCGAATAATAAACGAGCAAGCTGACTAGAATTCAATGACAGCCTCGTCAGACAGTATTTAAACCTCCCAATCAATGAATTCCATTATCAGAATCGTAGGAGATTTACAACGCTTAGGAATCTAGTAACGCAATAGAATTCGTCGAGTTAAAACTAGAACTAAGATCGCAGTTTATGAATGCCGGCGAAGGCAGTTTCCGGCGTACGAAATATGCATATGCAGAGATGTAGCGTGGCGCGGTTGGCTTTCATACAAGTCACGCTACGCGTCCTGGTTTCAGGCGCGCGATAATCATGTCAATATCAATGAGAGGACGACGTATCCGGCGGGATTTTAGGTTAGGTGTGCGCACGTGCGAATTACGGTGCGCGGGTGCTTGGTTTGATTAGCTGGCTGCTGGTTTCGTTGGGATAGTAGGAGAACGGTGAGAGAAGCGGAGAGGGTATGAAGATGGGGATGAGCGGAGACCGCGAGGAGAGAGAAAGAGAAAGAGAGAGACTGGATGAATGTATAGGAGCAGTGAGAATGGCAGGTGTCCGGGAAGCTGAAAGAAGAGTGGAAGCAGGAGAGGAGTAGGAGGAGGAGGATCGTTAAGTTTGCCGAGACGAATGTGTGTACCTGTTCCCAAAGCGCTCCTTCCAGAACTCGGCGGCGTCAGCCTTGGTAATGCGGAACTGGTCGCCGGCGAACACTCCGTTCGGGAAGATGGCTTTTAGCTCGGAGAGCATGTGACTGAAGACCAGGCTGAGCTTGGTGAGGTTGCGGCGGTAATGCGAGGTCTCGTCGAACATCTTCTCCTTGCCCTCTTTGAACAGCTTGATCGCCTGCTTGCACTTTCGCATCAGATTGTTTATGAAGACGCAGAAGTGCTCGTTGCTGTGCAACACCTGCATCCGGTCCTCGTACTTGCTGTAGATGAGCCGGAGCCGCTGATAGGTGTCGGGCAGGATGTCGAGGATGAACGGCGGCGAGTTCTTCAGGTTCATCCGCTGATGCTGGCATAGCTTGACCACCTTATCCATCAGCTTCCAGGTCTTGTCTAGCATCCGCTTGTCGGTGGAGAGTTTCGGCGGTGTCATAGCGTCGGCGAAGCGACCGTGCAACTTCTGAAAGATCGAGCCGATGTGCACGGTGCGGGTTCGGCTGCTATGTCCCGACGACGACATCTTGCTGGTGCTCGCCGCCTCCTCCTCCTCCTCGTGCTCCGCTGCTTCTTCGGCCAAGCGATCGCTCCCGTCGACAATCGCACTCTTCCCAGTCCCTTGGATCCACTTTTGCCGCGCGCACCCTTCGCTCTCGACACTCGCTCTAGTCTCCTTTCTTCCTCACTCTATCTCTCTCTCCCCTTTTCTCTTCCTTTCTTTCTCCCTGACTACCTTTCTCACTTGCTCTCTCTCTCTCTCTGTCTCTGCCCGGTTGTTCGTTACTCCTCTCTCGCACACTCGGGGAGAAGAACTTGTGTAACTTGGACCGACACCGAACGCCAGCAGACGGACAGACAGAGGCGACCGAGTGCGAGGGAACGACCACCAGCGGACTCTCAACCCGTTTAGGTTATCCCGAGCTGCACTCGCGCGACACGATGCACCGCATATCTCCTGGCCTCAGCGCGAAGCCCTCAGAGCGAGCCTGGCGAGCCCCTCGCCGAGTCGAAGCGGCCACGAGATCCACCGGAACCCTGCGCGATACCGCATCCTAGTCTCATCGAGAGCAGCCTCCACTCGCAGCACTCCTACTCGTACTCGTCTCCACTGACAACCGCAGAGAGATACCCACCACGACGAACTCGACACTGACATGCGAACGAGCGTAGCGACGGCGACGAGCGTGCCTCTGCCTCTCTCCGCTTGACTGCTCCCTCGTTCCTCCACGCGCCGCAACGATTCGCGCGCCGGATGGACGCTTCGCGTCTAGGCGGCGCTCTCGTCCGCGCGCCAGTTTTCAAGTTGAATCTTGAATTATTTAAAAAGAGAAGTGGGGAATGAAAGGAAAGTCTCGCAGATAAAACAAGATGAGCATATATTTCCAGGCTCCCATTCTTATAATACATTTCTTTCAACATCCCACCGACACACTCTACCTATCTTGAACACAGGGAATTCATAACGGATACAAAACGCGAGTTAAAAGTGAACGGTAGTAAAATAGTTTGGTTCGTCGCACTCGATTTCGGGGGGGAATTGGAATTCTGGTTAAAAATGAAGTATGAAATTATAGGGAACTTATAATGTTTCGTTGGGTAGATGGTGCGACGAATTGTGTGACTTGGTAGAAGAATCTTTCGTCTTGAGGTTACGAAACACTCGGCAGTCTCGCATTTCAAGCAAATCGTCTGGCAGAGATCGTAGCCGTTAGTTCGATTTAGAGTTCTCTCGAGAACATACAGCTTGGCAAGTTGAAATGGAGATATGGGTATTGCTATAAGTTGGAAGCATTTGCTTGGGCTAGTTGTTGGTGTAATCGTTGGCTGATCAGGCAGCGTCTCTCATTAATTACAACGAAATCAGCTCGACCGGCCATTTCCCTAACGGCACTCGCAATCATTAAATAGGCTATCTGCCAGCTAATTGAATCTTCATTCTCGCTAGGTGAACGTGCTGTCACCGATTTGCGAAATAGTAGCTTAGTCGCAGTAGAATAAAACTCGTCATTAAGAACCAACTGGCCGGTATTGATGCCAATACACAGTATCTTTCGTCTGAAACAGTCGAAGAATCGGCAATTATTAATGCCATATCTACTGCATACAGGTCAAGCGTTCCTAAAGAAAAAAAAGCTTTCGTTCAAACTCCCTTTTATTCTCGAATCAAGTATCCAAGGATGTCGTACTCATTAATTCACGACACTGGGGTAAAAATACCCAGCCATTCTTTCTTGGTTCACTCATTAAACATTAATCAGTCAAAGCGTGTACTTTTACGATGAATATGAATACTTGTTGATCTCGAAAACTAGGGAACTAATGTAGTACAATCGAGACTACAAATGTGGTATATAAGCTTGGGTTTTTAGACAGACATTGACGGACAGCATCGATGACAGGACTATGTCCAATAGTATTTGTTTTCTAGTAGACGTGCAACAGTACAACACAAAAGCAGTTGGAAAGAAGTAGATGTCTATGATAGTAGTAAAGCGACAGTGTGAAGTAAATCATACACTACATTAGACGTCATTGCGTCTGGTATTAGGGTGGATAGGAAATAAGTTTCGCTTTATTTACAAAAGAAAGACGAACATATTTACAGACAGACAGACAGAAAAAGGCATGCGGAATGGAGGAGACAACAGAAAGACAACGTGCGAAGGAAATCATGTAAAGTATTTGAAGAGGGCGGCTTCGATCACACCAGGTACCTCGGAGCGAGCTTGCTCAATAGTCTTAAATTTACCTGTCATCTCTATGGACTTCTTCACCGCTGCCCAACCCAAACTCCTCTCAACTGCCATTTTCCATTTTTTATACCTGGCGTCCCTTTCTAAAAATAAAACGTCCTTCTATAAAAGCGATGTCTAATGGAATGGAGAGGTCAGTCATGTTAGTGTTACCCTCGGGTGTGGTGGTAGGTAGGAACGTGTCAGTGGGTACAGTTTCGACTTCTTCGCCTTCGAGTTCCCATACGTCTATACCTTCGGCATGCCCGGCAACCATCGCAGCACCCAGTGCGGTCATGTCTGGCATGCTAGACCTAACTATAAAATCGTTTTATATTTTATTCTTCCATAATTCATAAAACAGTGCTGATAGAACTTTTCATTGAACACCTACACACGGGTGTGCCGCAAAGGTCAGCTTGCAGCTGCATGAGCAGATTGTTCGTCGACATTTTTCCGTCGGCATTCAACTTCGTTAAGGGGAAACCGCAGTCTTTGTGCATCGCCTCGAGAATATCTCTCGTTTGGAAGCACACCGCCTCGAGCGACGCTCGAATGATGTGTAGTTTAGTGGTGAATCCCGTTAGACCGCAAATTATCCTGTGGTTAAGTCGATATAGTTTTGTTAGATCCTTAGGAAGTTGAGAGAATTATTCAGTCATCTCGATATTTACCCTCTGGCGTCCTTTCGCCAGTACGGAGCATATAGTCCAGTAAAGGCCGGAACGAAATAAACATCTCCCGTATTGAAGACGCTTTGTGCCATGTGCTCGCTCTCGTGAACATCTTTGATTACTTTCAGATTATCCCTCAGCCATTTGATCGCGGCGCCAGCCACTGCCACAGACCCTTCCAACGCATATACGGCCGGACTCTTTGGTCCCAGTTGATATGCGACCGTCGTCACCAAACCGTGTGATGAATACACTCTCTAAAAGTTGACACATGTTTCTACTACCGAGTGCAAGTGATGGAAATATTTTTCTACGTACATGAGTTCCTGTATTACATAACAGGAAACATCCACTCCTATATGTATTCTTTGCTTGACCTTTCTTCAGGCAGTTCTGGCCGACAAGTGATGATTGTTGGTTGCCTAGGATCTATCGTTTAAAAGCCACCGTGTGTAAATTATCAGGATTTAAAATCCCTCGAATAAAAAGATTTAAAACTTACCCCAGATATCGGGATACCCTTTAACGGTTCCAGTGTAATTTGTCCGTAGATTTCTGAGCTACTCCTAATTTCTGGGAGTAAGTGCATGGGAATGTCGAAGTACCGGCACAACGTTGGGTCCCACGATAATGTCTCTATATTCATTAACATTGTTCGTGAAGCGTTCGTGACATCTGTGATATACAAGCCGCCATTCTTCCCTCCCGTCAGATTCTGCAACCGGTTTGCAGTGAGTTTCCGCGATCGCGTGATAATTCAGGTGCGTCATTCTCGCTAGTTTATTTACCCAGATAATCCAAGTGTCCATGGTACCGACTTTACACCGCCTATCGCGCATCGCTTTTCGAATGGTTGGCACATTGTCCTTCATCCAGCGAATCTTCAGTGCTGAGAAGTAAGGGCTGACCGGCAGACCGCAAAGAGGCTTCAGGTGGTTCTTACTTTGATCGGGGAACTTTGCTATAATCTGATCGACCGTGGCATCAGTCCTGATATCGGACCAAACTGCGACAGATCATATCATTATGTTAATAGCTACGATTTCCCAGCAGATCGAAGAAGATGCTCTCAATGATAGACGAACCGATCGCATTGTAAAGCGGTTCTCCTGAACTCGAGTCCCAGACTATCGTGGTCTCTCGTTGATTGGTGATGCCGACAGTCACGATGTCCTCGATCTTCAAACCTAGTTTATCGAAATCCTTCAGCACATCTCTGATGCAAGCCTTCACTGCAAATAGTATCTCCTTCGGATCCTGCTCCACCCATCCTTCCTGTGGACTGATCTGCTCGATATCGATCTGATGCGACGCGACCTCAGTCACATGCTTCGCGTTGAAAACCTAGTCGAAGAAAATAGAGATTAGCAGTGAGAATGGAATGCAATCTCGCTGAGGGGAGATCCGATTCGTTTGCCAGAGCAATCAACGAAGTGGATCGACGTATCCACATAGCCATTGTTTCACTGGAAGTAAGTGCGCGTGGGCAGCTGTTATAGTTTGCTTATAATGTTTCTCACCACAAAGCGAACGGTCCTCGTGCCGACATCAATTACTCCAACGAGTGCGCCCGGTTTCTTGCTCATACTAGTCATTATGTCTGCAACAGAAGACAGTCGGTGTTTCGCTGATTCGTAAAACTACGCTTTGGTTTCCTATTTATCCGCTCGCTATTGACAATCCCTCTCTTAAGATATCAGAAGTCCGCGAGGCACGTGACAGGATAAAAGAGCAGCTATTCACTATTTCTAGATAAATTTTTCCTTGATCCTTGATACGCTCATTCTTCAACGTATTCGTTCTTCGTGTGTTTGGTATTAGCGAGCAATTTTCAGAGGGAAAAAGACGAGGGATATAAAAATTCCATAGCCAAGAATCCAGCGAGAAAATTGGAAGCATTACGCGACGCGCAAACTGATGAGATTGAACCAGTTTCGGCAGACACTCGATCGATCGGGTCTTGAGATCTAATCGAGGTCAGTCCTTACGCGACCTTTCGCTCTAGACTGTGCCGACTTTGTTCGTCGTTCTCCAACTCACACTCTCAGCAATACTGTTCCGAAACTACTTTACAATTCCAGCTGACTTGCCACTGCCTTCTGGGTTAACTATCGTGACCGGGATATCGGGGAATACCGGTTCTTCAGATCACAATGGTTCGTTGCACACAACCACCGGCGTTGTAAGATTACTATGAATAAATAAGAGAGTGCACAGACAACCCTTGCATGTTGTCGATGACTCGGAAGCTTTTTTCCAAGCATTTCTTATCACAATTCAATAATTCATCTCTTTCCTCGACTCCTTCTATTAACGAGACTATTGCACCCGGTGTAGAGTGGATTACGCTCACTGACCTGGAAGTAATCCGCTCTGCAGTCGATCGAACGACTCTTGGACGGCCTAAGTCTTGCGTCCGACTGGCACTGAATTTTCTACTAATTGTGTCGCTAGTCTGCTACGCCGATCGCTTCGACTTTCTTATTTCCATATCCCGATTTCGAAGGCAGAACTTTTGGTATACACGCTCGCACCCACACAGAGACACACACACACACACAGAGCCGCGTTAGCTATAGAAGAGCGTTACGAAATCCAGCACGGTATTTTCGGACGACACGAGGCAACGAGTAACGTCAGAATCCAGCTTTTGCGAAGAGTGCGAGAACTAGGAGAATGCTCGCGTGAACTATCGGAGCGGCCTTTTTTAATCAAAGTGGGAGTGTGTCATCGTAGACGTAGAGCATCGCTTTACGCGACGCGATTCGCCGTCGTAGAAGGCAGGACCGTCTCTCCTCCTCTTCACGCGGAATGTTCGCTCTGGAAATTCGAGATAACGACGGTGATACACGTGTACAGAGGGGACGCCTAGTACCAAGCGGAAAGAAACCCAAAGTACGAAGTTTACCATATCGACCAGTTGGCTTATCAAGACTTCCAGCTGGATTATCGTGCCAGCCGCACACTCAGTAGCCTTTCATTTCCCAGATTATCTTGATTGACTATCAATCTGACTCATATTGCAGCTGGTCTTTCCCGCGATTAACATTTCATATACTCTCGCCACTTTCCCGGATAACACTCGACTACGATAATTATGTCTAATAGAAGATTCCAGTGAGAGGCATTTGTTTACGAGTTCTCGTAGAGAAAAGCATGTTTATCGTCGTTGGTTTACGTCTTTCTCGGCCTGGCGACCCGCTGTTTTCATCTCTTGCTCGATTAGTGTAAGTTACAGTGGAATTAGAGTGGAGTTTAAGTAGGGATGAGCGGCGATGCCAGTTCCGTGGAAGGAATAAATGCTACACTCTTTCCGCCTCTCATTTCCATTCGAGGCGACGACGCTTGAGAACGCCTTGGCGCTTCTCGATCGTATTTGATTGGCGATAAAGAGCAGCGCCGGGTGATGCAACACTCGCATTCGTGACTTTGGCCGTCGAAGGAGCTAATCGGCCGAATTAGATAAGAGAGCTTAGCGAGCAAGTAATCAGCCTGCAAATAGAAGTGTACGGTGCAATGTTATGATGTGTTCTGTCGGTTTACGCAAATTGCCGGCTTACGCTCTTGTATGCGCTTAGCAAGCGTTAAAGTGACTTGTCCGCCGAGAGAGTATCGTAATTGGGATGCTGGCCGCCTCTTGTTGATGCCATGATGGATCAGTGGAATCAGAGTGCGTCGCCGATTATCAGCCGAGGAGAGATTGCGTCGGCCAACTTTATCTGGTAATAAAGTGAGTTGCGCAAGGCGGATTGACGCGCGCGCGTTCAATCGCGCTTGGGAAACGCACGGATAAGGTATTACCGAGTTTTCGGTCCATCTACGAGTGGTTGTAAATCAAACGGCCATACTTTATGAAATAGATGTCTTGGACGTAAAAAAAGGTGGTCGTATTTCAAAGCGGTTGTCATTCATGAGAGTTTGCTTTATGTAGTTTGATTTACGATCATTTAAGGTCAAAGGTAGCGATCCTGCCACTGGAAGGTTGAGGTCACAGGTGGCGATGTATTTTGAGAATGCGAGTTAAAAGAAACGATTGAAATTATTACAGATCCTGCGCCAATGAAGCTGTTAAGTTTGTTATCATTTCAAGGGTCGTAAAGTTGTACTTTTATTCGCGCCTATAATTGCAGGCATGCCAGCGCACGCCTACGTTCCTGGCGAGTCTTGAAAGGAGTCACCCGGCACGGAAATAACGCGCGGCGATGCTTGCTCCTTTCACAAGAGTGCATCGCGATGTCGCGCGGAGGGTCCGGCTGCTATTGGGTAGGCTTGGAGGCTCGTCCCTATTTACAGTGGCGGTGCGTCATTATCGAGCGGACTAGCATCGAGTTCGCATCGCAGCCTCCCCTCCTCTTGCTCTCCCAGACCTCGGACTTAAGTCTTTCGCCTCCAAGACATTTACAGTTAACCCCAGCCAGTTATGTCGACGATTAATTCCAGCGAGACGAAACCTGGCGAAAGGTCGCCTTCTAAAGAATCTCATGAAACTCGCAGAAGACTTTTTTCAAGCTCTCATAACCCGAGCTATTATTTACTACGCGGAATTATTATACTAGCATTGAACTTCCTGATGAATTGCCGTGTCTGCTTGTACAGCTGTGTTTGATGCATCGCTTGGCAGCGAACAGCATCTCGTGACGCTTCACGCGACTAGTTATGCACCAGCTGGTTACAGAGTGAGCCCACACTTGCACCTCTCGCAAGCGGATAACATGTTCTACTGGCAAAGTTAGGCCTTTTATTTTTGGCAGCAAGTGCGGCCGTGAAAACCTCTAAGCCTTCCTTCCGCTAGTCAAGGATGACACTTGGGTCGCCTTGACTCTGAATCACTCTCTCACGCGCCGATAACGGACAACCGATGAACGCTCCGTTCAATGTTCGTCGGAGGTTTAAAGGTCAAGTGGGCCCACTCGATGGAAACAGTAGCGCGTTAAGCTTTCTTGTATGCGCCCTAATAAAGCTCGATTTTTCGCCAGTCACTCGACTTAATTCAATTGGCTCGCTGTTATTATAGTTCGATTCTACTGAGAGCGCAGCTGTAAAGGCGAGCCGCAAAG
Source organism: Ectemnius continuus (assembly GCA_910591665.1). NCBI lineage: Eukaryota > Metazoa > Arthropoda > Insecta > Hymenoptera > Crabronidae > Ectemnius > Ectemnius continuus. The sequence continues at coordinate 3,618,261 of OU342866.1, forward strand.
GGAATCGGGGAATTTGCCGCATAATCGGTAGCGCTTGAAATAGATTGCCTTTCACCTTATGCGACTGGGATTCGCTGGTCGATTCATTGATCCTGCTATTAACGGGTTCATTCCTGATTGAATGAGGCTCACCTTTGTCCTTATAATACTTGAAGATACTCGTCTTGCGGCCAGTCTGCGTGCGCTCCAGCTGCGCGTGGATCTCCGAATCGTCGAACACATCATCCTCGGCTTCGTCGGGGTTCGTCTGGTGAGCCCCGTTGCTGCTGCTGCTGCTGCCTTCCTTCACGTCGGCCTGCATTTTCGGCCGCACTCTCTGTCAACAATCGGTCTCTCAGAAACCCTCTGTTTTCTCGCACACGCGACGGCCGAGGGTGCGCGCGCGTGTTCGCGGGCCCGAGCAGAATTCGCACGAGACTCGGCGATCGCCGGAGGAGCACGAGCGGGCGGTGAGAGGCCAGGTGCGCGTTCAAAGTCACCGACGGTGTAACACAGTATGGACACTACGGTTAGAGGGAGCACAGTGCTGACACACACGGCGAGCCACGATTACCACACCTAGGTGCTAGATTCGCCGGCGGGAGAATGCTACAATCGTTGCTGCACTCTCCACCTTGCTCCTTTCTGCTGCAAGTCCCTCCTCACGCCGCCCTCCTCCTGATCCTCCCCGCAAGGAAAATATCGGTCGCCCCTCGCTCTCCCGACACTCGAACTTCCTCCTTTCTCGCAGGGAGAACGCAAGAGAGACGGAGAGAGAACTGCATATGATTCGGATATTTTGCTTGCGGCAGTCTCGTGGTCACGGCCAGGAACGTTAGGCTAAAATTAGCGCCGCGTGGAACCGAAAGGCGCGACCGTTACCGTCTTAATCTGAAACTTTGGAGGCTCGCATACACCCGAGAAGACCACTCACTCCGGCCCTCCACACTCGTTGACATGAAATTTCTGGGTCGCGCAACTCCCAATCGTCGCGCGCAACGTCCTACCAAGGAAATCGAAGCCGGCCACCAGCCGCGGCCCGCGATTACTTCGAATTTTAAATGATCTTTTAAACATTAGGCATTCGTTTCTAGCACCCAGTGGAATTAGTCGCGGCTGACTAGCTGCTCCGTTGCATAATCTACTTATACATGTAGACCGTGCGATGCTAAACTCGTTCTACTTGAGCGCTAATTAATGCTCCGAAGGCAACTCTAACAGTCTCCGGGTCTAACTTCGTTAGCCATTGCATTGTACGTTGGTTAAAGCTTTAACACTCCAGGATTCACTTTCCAAGGATTAATGTGGGGTTTTTTGTTTCTATTATTGAAGTTCTAATAATGCAACTTGGAAAATTGTTCGATGAAATAATTATTGGGGGTTTGTAAAATGACTGGGATGAATGGTTGCTTTAACAAAAAGATGTGTTGTCGTCTGGCAGGACCAAAAAGATAGTCAACGTCACTTCCGCAGTAGGTAGATTTTATATTTAATCTATGTGATCAAATATATAAACGCGCGCGGTTTTAAATCCCTTCACGAGACAGGAAGGTGTGGAGGAAATTAGACAAAGGTCTGCAGCAAAGCCACACAACATTGGGATGCGTTGAGTTTTTGCCTGGGAAGCATCAGACTACCCGAGATTATATGTTGCATTCCTGGCTTATATACTAACTGGACATTCCTCGAACACTTGCGAGAAACAGCACTCTCCGACACACAAGTATTGCAAAGCTCTGATTTCTGAGTTGGAATAATTGCGAAACTTTCAGCCTACGTTCTAACATCATTCCTGGCACCAATAAATCCTGAATCAGCTTAGATAGATGTATTTTTAGTTAATGTTTATGCACTGCGCTGGACAACTGGTCAATTGCACTGAGCCAGCGGCCACCTTGCGGTGGATCATATGAAAGGGTTAAATCGTGGATACTCCCCCAGATAGCGCACATCTGCAGCAGCCGGCAAAGTGCAATTTTGCATTTCTCATTTTCAAATGCAGAATTGAAAAAACGAGCGTGCGTCAAAGAATCTCTGGCGCAAAAAGCAGAACCAAAGCGCAAACATTCAGTCAACATCGGACTTTTCCTCTTATTCCGTGGTTCCCACAATTCCTACTCTTCCCGATCGTTTCAGAGGCTAAGATTTTAGCGAAAGACTTAGTATTTAACTAGGAAACAGTGGTATAAATTCCAGAACCCTAGGGCAAACTTTATTTTTTGGCAAAAAATTGCGAAAATCTGAAGGGGTTGGCCTTGACGTTTTTTTGGGCCAAAAAATGAACTTTGAGCTGGGGTTCTGGAATTTATACCATCATTTCCTAGCTAAATATTGAGTCTCTGGCTGAAATCCCAGCCCCTGAAACGCTCGCGTTTTCGATTTCATATTTTTTACTTCAGCCAATAAGTAACAAGTATATAACATATAGTATTAAAAAATAAGGCAGTATATAAAACGCAGTAAAAAAATAGAAACAACGCGCAAGGAGACTCTGGTAATTTGTAATATTCATTTTCGTAAATTAGAACGATGGAAAACATCTGCGCAGACGCCCAAAGCGCATAGAATCCACGTGCTATGGAATCATGGGATTGTTATGGTACACCGAGTCAGCATTCGTTGAAATTTAACTTCGAATGGCAATAGAAATATTTATGACATTACTTTTCGCGAAGTAGTGTCTGCGAGCGATGCGTTACGTTCCAGTAAGACGAAACAATGGGATAAAATTACTTTGCAAAGCAAGCAACTAAACGGGCAATGACCGGCATATCAGTACCGCTTCCGTTCTGTATAAACTGACCTCGCCTTTCATGTTGCGATACGTTGTCACTGACACTCCCCGAACGACGATGCCTCCACCGACTTTATATATTAGGACGCAATAAATTTAGGAGAATTGATGAACGAGCAAGGACCGCATGCAAATTCTGACACCGTTTATAACCACGCCATAACGTGTTGTCGTCTGCTGATGAACTACCAACACACGCGATACACTAAACACTGCTGCAGTCGGCTAAATTTGTATCCGCGACAGGAAGCTTGTACTTGAGCGGCAGTCGATACTAGCAATTACTAGTTATCTTCTTGAAATAACAGACTTATCGCTCGACCTTCAACGAATTTCTGAAAAATAATTAGTTATCTACTAGATAAAGCCAAGGAGAATCTGCTGCGACTCGTAAAAGTTTAAATAGCCGCTTTCTGACGCTGCACTCGAAATGCTCGAACTAAATATCGGCACTCGAGTGGGGAACTTGAGTTACGTCACTCACCGTTAGGGTTTAGCACACGTGCCGACGAAGCATTCAGTTTCTGAGCCATAGAACTTATTTCACGCGAATGTCAATAGACTTCGAGATTTCTATAGTATGACAGGAAAGGATTCCCCCACGAAAGATGAAATCTTGGATCCCGTCGAGGAAATGTTGAAGAAGACTGGCTGTATTACGTTGCATTACGAAGTGCAGGTACAATGGAATTTGCGGTAACTAGTATTAGAATTAATGAAACATTCGATTATGAATGAAACTGTTTTGGTTCTGCAGGACTGTATGGCTGAGAAACAAGACTGGAGAAAGTGTCAAAAGGAAGTGCAAGTGTTCAGGGAATGTATGCAGGTGTATCGGTCTAAACGAGAGAAGGAATATAATTAAGTTGTAATGTTGTTCGAACGACTAATTTATCGGGTTTACTCGATGGTTTTTAATGTTGAACAATGCAAGATGGTAATAGTGGTGCGGAAAGACTTGCCTATGACACCAGGGAAAATTGCCTCGCAGTGCGCACATGCGGCTGTAGAGTGTTACAGAGTTGGATTGCTCAAAGACAAAAGTAGCCGTCTCTGTAAGGAATGGATATTGGCTGGGCAACCAAAAATTATTCTAAGAACAAATAGCAAACAGACTCTACTCGAGTTGTACAGAAATGCTAATAATGCAGGACTCGTAACAAGTAAGATACTTGATGCGGGTGCTACTCAGATACCAAGTGGTACCATGACTACCATAGGAATTGGACCAGGTAGAAGGAAGGATATCGATGAAATTACATCGCATCTCAAAGTGTTATAGCAACTACCCAATTATAAATATAATAAATAATTATCCAATACTCCTATTGCTACAGTTCGCATATTACCCTGGCACTAGAAAGGAGATGGGTTCATTGTTCTAATAACTACTTTATTACAAGATTGAGCAGAAATGTTACAAGTCGATACACCGACGAGCACGAAGTCGCAAAGTCGTACTGTGATATCGTATAAAATATAAAGTCGCTCGTCGACCGAATACTTCGTAAGGTGTACACAAGTGAAGAGGATGTAAAAATTCATACGCAAATAAACAAATCCTGCACGGCAGATTCGATAAGTGGATAGGAAAATATATACAAAAGTCGTACAAGACGTGTATATTCAGATTCTTAATACTGAAAAAGAATATCATTTACGTGTGAGGGAGAGCTCGAGTCGTCGGAATTTCAATGGTAGCGATGTGGCTTGATACATGATTCGTCACATACGTAGTATATACAATTGTTACTCATGCTCCTATGAAACTTTCATCACGATCATCAATTATAAATGCGTCGTACTTCTAATGTTCTTCCGCTATACACGATCAAGTTGAAGCCATCGTCGCGATAGAGTCCAGAGTGTAAAGCTGATGCGAGTGAGATGTGTGTACCGTAACGAACGACCGACGATACCATGAAAAATACATACCGCGATACAAGATTACAAAGTGTCTTATTAGTAGTCATAAATCTACAAACTTTATACATATACCAATAAACATCATTCGAAGAAGGGAAACCGAGGTGAATCTAGGATCGTTGACCTAGGTGAATTCCAATCTGTACTTATGACAAGAGTAACATTGAAGTCTTGTTCGATACAAAAGGAGTCTCATTTGCGGTCTAACTAGCCATCGAGCTATGTGAGAAAACTCTATGTGGCAAGAACAATGTATTCAAAAAGAGTTCGGAAATCTGACTCATCCTTTCATGCATTATTACCGGGTAGATCGTTATTAAACGGCCACGGATGTATACACATCATGTACGCGATCGATGTGAACAATCAACCGTAGATACGACCACTTTTCAATAATGAAGTCGGGCTATGCCTTGCGACGTTCGTGATACGAACATCGCGCAACTGTCCCTTCGCACGTGTTATTGACTTTCTATCACATAAGTGGATTTGATTATTCGTTAATTCCCTAATTACAGAATGTGCAGGATATTTCAGTCTCAAATAGCATGTAGCAGAGTCTTGTCAACCCATAGAAAATTTACCGTTTGGCAAACGTACATCACATGACTCTCTCCGGCAATGCGAATTCTTAAGTTATGATTTTGCTAAGTTCCGGCGGCTCTACGTAGTTATTCAGTACGTGCGGTGCTTCGTTAAACTCGTCAAGTTCATCATCGTTATCGGCTCCTTGTGCGAGTAAAAAGTACTGCTCGCTCCGTGTCGGCCAGAGCAGATGTGCCATCACGCAGTATGCAAAGCAGTCCGCTGAATACGTGATGCCTGGAAACCCAAACTTGTTAGCGTCTATGAAACCAAACACAATTTTATAACGAAGAGAAAAACCTTACCTAGCAAAAGTTTAAACCTCCAAAGTGCACTAACTTGCAATGCTATCAATGCTATAATTGGTAGATAAATGAACCACACTAACGACGATGCGCCAAAGTGAAGAAGGAAATTCAACTTTTGCGTATTATGCTCGTAAGTCATGGTGTTCCTAAGTTCGCACAAAAACCAGATCATAATTGCACTCCTAAATAAAAGTATGAACCATCCCGGCCACGTCTGATATTCGTCGATATCTTCTATAATGTCAACCTCGGTCTGCAAGAAATGTTGTCATCAACATCACAACTATTCTACTTCGCATCAACTTTCCAATTAAATAGAGACACATACCATATTCCAAACATACAGAAGAATATGAACTACACCATAGGAAAGCCATATTGCAAATACCAGAGGCTTCCAAGTTAATTCCATTCTAGTTACTGCCCAACCCTTAGCAAGTAAAAGAAGCAGTAACATAAATGATGCCTATAAACAAAGATCATTACAATTCCTCTAAATCTTCCACGACTAAATACAAAACGTCCGAATGAAGCTTCAACAATCCTTACCCTCGATAGAATATCAAAAATATCTCCAGCAACTTCCAACTGTTCATAACCGACACCATCAAGTGCGAATTTCAACACATGTATCAAAATTAAGCAAACCGCCACGAACTCTAATATTAAACTAGCAGTGAACAATCTGGTGACAGGATGTTTCTGCAATCTCACCGCGTACAACTGTAGTGGCACTAGTATGATGTAGCACATAAAAAACAGCAAGTACAATTCGATAGTGTTCTGCCTATCATAGGAGAACTGGTACGTCAGACTGTTTAGGCCACTAGTGTTTGGATTACCGTTCACCAGCCATATATCGTACTCGAGTTCGTCGTGTTTATCATAATATTCCCACTGGCAAGTGCTGGTATTTCTATAACAAGCGACAAGGCTCATATACCAGAAGCGTGGTTCCCAAAAGTCTTTTATGACATAGGTGAACTGATGTCCTTTGACGATATTCCAAATGGAGTCCTCGTCGGGGCAGACTTTCCCCTTGGGACAGGGCACTCTCCTTTAAACAAGAAACAACCAATGAACCACTTAATAACTAACTAGATCCGCACGTAGGAAGAGCGTACCTAAGAAAGTCTTGGCCCTCCTCGTTGCAATGAGAATCATAGGAGCTCTGATTGAGAATACTGAACATCAAGGCGCAGGCAGTACTCTTGTCGGGAATGGTTCGATTTCCGTAGTATTCAAGAAAGTGGCTGCGATCCAAGACAGCCAGTGTAATCGGCACGGAGAAGTTGGACTTGGCGGTGACATTGCCGAAGATATAACCGTAGGACTCCTTTTGTCTGTGGCGGTCGGTCTTCTGGAAGCCGAACTTAATGATGAAGCGGAAGAACTCCTTGGTGTTGAAGGTGCCCGTAATGTGAGTGCCGTCGGCAGAGGGTACTGCCGAGAGAGCGCAGAAGGTGAAGCAGATCAGCAGGAGGACACGTAAGGGCACCATTTTCCCGAGGGACACTCGTCCGCTTAGGACACGCTATTTCTATCGTCGGAGGAACTCGGTGTCAGGAGGCGGCGACGGCGGCAACCCGCTCGTTGCTCAACATTTTCCTCTTATCGCCGACAGCTGTTTCGCTTGGCTCACTGCTAACCGATTTTCACCAATGCCTGCCGATCCACCGTCACGGAGCATGATTGCGATCATTGCGATGTCTCGATCTGCTATCGTCGCTCTCGCCTTTCACGAGCACGCCAACAGCCTTCCACTCTCCGCTCTTCGGCGGACATTCAAAAATAACACAGCGCGCGATTCACCGCCAAACGCATTAAGTTCCTGCACCCACGATTTGAACTTGCTTTTCCTATTGATTTTCCCCACCCAGAACCCGCTCTCACCGGACACTACCAACGTCCTTATCGCCAGCTGAATACATCCGCGACACGTTCCACTACTTCGCACCTTACGCCGAGCAATAAATTATCCCGCGAGATTTCCTGATTACATTTCTCGCTGCCTTGTCGAACTTTGTCTACCGCGCAGGAATAATGTCGATGAAGAAGAAAGCTATGTTACTTTTATTGAAATATAATTGGCTTCGCAAGAAATTCAGGGATAAATGGAAAGTTGTGTTTATAACTTTGTAGTATGTAGTTTATATAAATGGGAAAGTTTAAAATTGTAAAGACGTGGTAGAAAGCCACTGCGTTCAAGTGACCCGCCCAGGACGAGCATTCAAGCCGACCTTCACGAAGGCAAATGAATTCGGCCTAAACTGGAACGGCCTACCTCCTAGACTTTCGCATAGTCAAAGCTCGAAAGGAGGGGAGTCGCCAATGTTATTGATACACATTCGAGAAAAATGACGCGTGTCAATCAGTTCAAGAATCCAAAACAACAGAAGGAGGCGGAGCCTGGTGCAAGAGCGCTACGGGAAATACGTCATTATCAGAAGCGAACTAAGTTGTTGATACCGAAGAAGTCATTCGAACGCTTGGTGAAAGAAATCGCGCAGAATTGTAGTAAGAAGTGAACAATGGAAGAACGTCTATCAATATCACGTATCGACACTGCCGTAACAATAGCTTCTCGATATTAATCGGGTCTTAAACCAAAGGGAAGAAAAGATTCAAAGAACAAAGCGATCCTTCTCAGGATCATATACACATGCGTATTAGAAAAGCTTCAATTTATTGTATCCAATCGTTATGCAAATCAATCGTCGCTCTACGTTTCGTCATACAAGTCGAATCTTAAGTCTTTTATGGAGGAATCACGTATATTTACAACGAGCTAACTTAAAGTATTATTTAGAACTTAAGTCCTGTGACTTTCTCCATCCACGGTAGAAAAGCGGCGATCCTCGTGAAGACGCCAGGCCTTCTGCTCGGACAATCCGCATCTCCGAAGCTTACGATACCGATTTGGACAAACCGATTATTCATTATCACAACGAGAGGTCCACCACTATCACCCTGTACAAACAGAACGAGGAAAAAATGAGAAATTACAAGGATACAAAGAGATAACTGTATTCTTCAGGGTGAAAGACAAAGATTTCCTTTACCTGGCAAGCATTATGGCCTAAGCCAGGTGCTGTGCAGATGTTCCTCTCGTCTATCTGCCAGTAACGGGAACATTCTGTACTCGTGATTATTGGAAGAATTGCAAATTTCAGGGCTCTCGTACCGAAACTGGTATGAGTGTCTTTGCCCCAGCCAATCACATAAGCCGAGACGTCGGAAAACGAAGTTGAAACTTCGTTGTAATTAATCAAGGAAATGGGCTGAATTTCGTCTGAAAAATTAACGAAATTTCCAAGAATAAGACTCTGGCTGATTTCTAATGAATGGAAAAGATGTATAAAAACCTACTCGTAAATGGGATGTCACTCGGCGTGTATAGAAATCCAATGTCGTTCGTACTGTGGGAATATTCCGGATGAACTATTACACGATCGCTGATCATCGAGACACCTGGACCATGATACTTGTCGTACGAGATGCCTTCTTTGCTGATCACTCCAAAAACCACTAAGAATCTATGTGGTAACTTTGAAATACAGTGGCCAGCTGTGAGAACCCAGCGTTTGGAAATTACAGTACCACCGCACTGGGAAAAGGCACTTCCACCCATCAGACGATGTATAATTGCCATGAATGGAAACTGCTTCTCGAGCGCATAATATCCACCCGCGATTCTGTGCACACTCTCTTGGCTGGGTGCTATTATAAACGGAAGTCTTTTAGAACTAATTTCAATGACGAATGGATAAAGAAGAATCTGTGATATACGTACAATTCGGTGGAGACTGCTTGGATTTCAATGAATCAGGCAAATCGTACTCATCTTCGTGGATAAGACATTTTCTCTTTACGGAACGAACACTTTCCAAGAGCGTCAGAAGGACGAGAGCAAGGATCACGGTTCTTACACCTTTAGAATTCATGGTGAACTGTCGGGGTCGCCGACTTTCTCCGGGTATTTATCTCGGAGGGTTCCTACCCTCTCGGGACAAGACTAATTTACTTCCGGGAATGCTATAAACCTTCACCGAAGGTTCGCTTACCTATCCAGTGTCTTAGTCTACGATTGGGATCTTTAGGTATTTTTAGAAAATAAAAGAAATCGACACAAGACAGGTTTCAATTTGCAGGAACTTATATTTATTCGTGGTCGTCATAGTATAAATAGAATATCAGTCTTAATTAAGAATTAATGTACAGCATCGCTCATGAACGTTAGGATTCCTCTCTGAGTTACGGAATTGATCCAATCGAGGTAAGGAGTGACTCTCGTAAATACACCAGGTCGCCTGCTCGGACAATCAGCATCTCCGTAGCTCACGATTCCCACTTGAAGGTAACGACCATTTTCCGTTACGAGAAGAGGACCACCGCTATCACCCTGTCGCAGAATTTAATCAGAAGATGAGTGTTAATATTCATGGCAATAAAAAAAAACTGAATTACAAGAGATTGTTTTAACAGAAGATTATACCTGACAAGCATCGTGACCCGTTCCAGCGGCAGTGCAAATGTTTTTCTCATTAACGTTCCAGTAATGAGAGCATTCAGTATTAGATATCGTTCTTAAGATCGCATACTTTAAACGCTTTGTTCCCATGTCCGAATGCTCGTCCCGTCCCCACCCAACGACAGTAGCTTTCCTTCGGGCAAAACTTTGTCGTATATAATAACGACTTGGAAGGCTGAGTGGTTGGATTTTGCCTGGAAATTGTACGAAGAATTAGTCAACGAATGCATTACTAATGCGAATTAAATTAGATGGATTTCTAGGGTGTGGTGATGACTCACTTGTGAATGGAATGTCAGAGGGCATGTACAGTAAGCCAATATCATTAGAGGTCGATTTATAACCCGGATGAACTATAGAATGGGACGTCATCATTGCTACTCCGTGTCCATTATTATAATCGTAGCCGATTCCTGATTTGTCCGTCACCCCGAATATTACATAGAATTTCTGGGGGTGTCCTGCGAGACAGTGTCCCGCGGTCAATACCCATCTCTTGGAAATAATTGTTCCTCCACATTGGGCCATTACGCCTCGTCCAAGAAGTCGATGAACCGCTGCCATAAAAGGATATTGTCCTTCCGTGGCATATTCGCCGCCAACTATTCTGTCGGTCTCGAAGTATCCTGAAATTCGAAAAATTCATTTATTATGATATTCTTTAACGGAGAGTACTTGTTGCACCGAGGAAGTAATGAAATCTTACCAGTAAGCCATGGCAGTAAATTGAAGATGCGTTGGGATGTTGCAGGCTCTGTGCCATTCCGATGAGTTTCCGATATTATTGCTTTCGGAGTAATTATAAGTCGAGGGTTACTGCTTACGCACTGCACAGCAGCAAGTATCGCAGCAGCGAGAAGAAGCGTCCTTACAGTTTGCAACTCCATGGTGAACTAGCTCCAAAACTCTCGAGCTATCTGTATTTATACACCGATTTTTGGTTTTTCCCGCATCCTCCGACATACCTGGGCCGGGGAAAGTTCGCAGGATACGCCTGGAGATTATTCTTCCAACCCCAGGAACTGGCAAGATGTTCTTCTGTTTGCTCGTCCTCGATCTTAAGTCCGAGGGGTAGGATTTGACCTCGTACTTTCGACTACATGGATAATGCCGAAGGATGTGCAAGAGTTTTTCTCTAGCAACTCGTCTCCGAAGGAGGTCCAGGGTTTCCAGACGGTCGGGGCTCACGGAAAGCATAATCATTCGCCTACAGCTGACCCATCGGTCCGAAGGACCCAGCCAGGTCATTTCGGACTACGCTTGTGTATCTTCCGATAATTTATGAGCCCAAGATTAGGATCCACTTCCGACCGTGGAGAGCTTAAATTCTTCGTACTCTCTACAAACTATGCCTCGCTCGGTAATCCTCCCGCCTTGCTGGAAAATACCCAAATACTTTCCCGCAAAATTGGAAAGCGCATGGCCTTCTGTATCCAATGAAATGCGTTGTAAAAATCGAACGCAATCCAATGTGGACTATTTATAATTAAATGAATTGACATCAACAACTTCTAAGTTGTAAAAGAATTATATAAGTCGCGAAATAAAACTGCATTCTTATATAATAAGTTTATATCAGATTCCGAGGGTGGGAAATGCTGCTCTCTACCTGGCCAGCGTCGCCAGCATTTCCATCGCTTTCGCATTCCGTTATACAGCAGTGCAAACACTGTTGGCTGCGTCCCCGAAAAAGCATTTTGTTTCCCATTTCTCCCAAGTTATCCTCACATTTTATCATTATAAGTGAATTATACTACAGTGCTAATAATAAGACAAAGTATTCTTTATAAATGTGGATAACTTTCTGTGAGACGCAGTGAGAAACATACGCGGAACTCAATCGTGTCTTATATCTACACGTGACACGTCTGTAACAAAACAAAACTCGTGTGTCTTTAATTCTGACAGAATTAAAATAACGCGATTGTGCCGCTTATTGGAGCAGAACTTTTCCCAGCATTGTAACACAGTAAGTAAATTCCAGCACTAAATGGAATGCGCGGGAAAATATCTATTACTAGCTTCTAACATTTCCTCGTTCCAAAATTCATCCACTTAAATTTCACTGTTCTATCTGCAATGTTCTTTCTTTGCCTTGTGTTTTGCATGCATATCATTTCATTAGTACTTCCAGTATTTCCAGCTAAAGCAGAAAGATGTGGCCAGGTTCGTTTATCCAACGTAATAGTAAGGAAAATCTCTACGTAGTGAGGATTATATTAAGGTAGCTTTTAATCGAACGAAAGCTTGCTTCACCAGGATAGTATTATTAAAGAAATCTTGATGCTTCTTTTACAGCTACATTAATAGAAAACATGGATGATCCAAGAAGCTCTTACATTGTCTGGGTGGATACTGAAGTACAATAATTTCTGAAAGAATTCTTATCATGGTTTAATCAATGAGAACATCTAACAGATCTCTCTATTGTTTACAGCTAACTGGTCTGGAGTTAGATACCTGCCACATTCTCGAGGTAGCATGCTTAATAACGGATGAGAACTTGAAGATAATTAGTGACGAACTAGACATAGTGATACACCAGCCTGACGAAATCTTGTCAAGCATGAACGACTGGTGCATTGAGTACCATGAAAAGGTATCCTTGGAATGAATTCTACGTCGTATTCCCAATATTATACAGCAATGAATATTTGTTTCATTTTCTAGACTGGTTTAACAAAGGCGTCGCGTGATAGTCAAATATCCTTGGCAGAAGCTGAAAAGACTCTATTGGAATTCCTGAAGAAATACATTCCACCAGGCACTTGTCCATTAGCTGGGAATACTGTTTACATGGACCGTATGTTCCTCAGGAAATATATGCCGACATTGAACGAATACATGCATTATAGGATAGTGGATGTTAGCACAATAAAAGAGTTGACTAGGTAAGAAATAGATACACCTGGATAAAAGCATGCAAAATCTAGAAGATTGTCTGTAATGATTGATTTCTCTAGGAGATGGAATCCAAAAGTATTTGCAAACGTTCCACCCAAGGTTGGCGTACATCGGGCATTGGAGGATATAAAAGAGAGTATACAGGAGCTCCAATATTATAAAGAGAATGTATTGAAATGTGAAGAGAATTAGGCACCAATATCTAAATAAATCCAATTGAATTTTATATCGATGCATTAGTTATTTATCCCTTCAATAAAGAATCTAAAACGATTCCAACTTTCTATTTTATATCAGAAAGCGTTACGGAATGTATCAATAGTTGGTAATATAGGAAAACATGGAAGTAAGAGCGCCTGCGTCAGATTAGCCTATCAGCGCTAAGCGGGAGAATAGGAAATTAGATTCAAAAATTTCAACGGCGCCTGAATCGTATAACGGCTACATCCTAGCGTTCGGGGATCCCAGCGATCCAAATTGTTTCGAGTGTTATTGGTGTTGTTTATGTGAAAACCCAGCTCGTCTTGGTTAATTAGCAAGAAACCAGAGGAAGAAACATCTCGGGGAAGATGAACGACACCCGTAAGGCGAAGAAAGGATCCAAACAACATATTCATGTGTTCACTCGTGTCCGGTAAGTGCAAAAATGATTGTCGATTTAATGTCAGCGATCTAACGTCGCATTTATTCACGTCGAACTTCACCTTACTTTGCGACAGACCATTAAACGAAGCGGAACATGCGGGAAGTTCATTCACCGTTGTTCAAACTCCTTCGAATCGAGAAGTGATTGTGAATGACAGGTCGCACGAAAAATATGCCAAGAAATTTACGTTTGACAGAGTCTTCGGCCCTGAATCAAAACAAGTATTAAATCCCAACTACATAATTATTGTGAATTTTTTCTCATCAAATAACATATCAAATATTTATAGATAGATGTGTACAATGTCGTTGCCAAACCACTTGTGGAACAAGTGTTAGCTGGCTATAATTGCACGGTATTCGCTTATGGCCAAACTGGCACCGGCAAGACTTTCACTATGGAAGGTGTCACTGATGATCCTTCCAAGCATTGGGAAACCGTAAGTCTAGATCTGACTTTATTGCTATCTTATAAAGTGGTGATAATACAATAACATTTTTGTATTATACAGGACAATAATGCAGGTCTCATACCTCGCGCGGTTGCTCATTTATTCGATGAACTCTGTGTTCTCCAAGTACAGGAGTACGTGGTCAGAGTTAGTTTTTTAGAAATCTATAACGAAGAACTTATTGACTTATTATCTTCGACTTATGACACATCTAAAATAAGGTAAGATTGTGGAAAGTATGGTGGAAAGTACAGTCTGCATTAATGCTTACTTGATCCTACAGATTATATGAAGATCCTAACAAAAAAGGGTCTGTTATTGTACACGGCTTGGAGGAAATGATTGTGAGGAGCAAAGCTGAGGTTTATACTATTTTACAGAAAGGTTCTGAAAAAAGACAAACTGCTGCCACTTTAATGAATGCTAATTCAAGGTTCCTACTTGATATTTGTTTATAAGATAAAAAGACAGAAGTGTGACTTAATTCTAATTGATTAATATTTATTTTAGTCGTTCCCATACAGTGTTTTCTATCACTGTTCATATTAAAGAGAATAGTATGGATGGAGAAGAGGTCTTGAAGCTTGGAAAAATTAATTTAGTAGACTTGGCTGGCAGTGAGAATGTTACAAGATCTGGTTCCAGTGATAAAAGAGCAAGAGAGGCTGGAAATATTAATCAATCTTTGCTAACACTGGGCAGAGTAATAATAGCTCTGGTTGAAAGGGCACCTCATATACCTTACAGAGAATCGAAACTCACAAGATTACTTCAAGAATCTTTGGGTGGCAGGATGAAAACATCTATAGTTGCAACAATATCACCCGCTAGTGTCAATCTCGAGGAAACTTTGTCCACTTTGGATTATGCTCACCGTGCGAAGAATATTACGAATCGTCCCGAAATTAATCAGAAACTCTTTAAGAAGACTTTGCTGTTGGAATACACCGAGGAGATTGTAAGATTGAAAAAAGATTTGCAAGCGACCCGCGAACGTATCGGCGTCTATCTTGCTCAGGAAAATTATACCCAAATGCAAAATCTCATGCAATATCAAGCCAAGGAGATGGAATCCAAGGTGAACCGCATAAAAGAACTGCAGGCTGAAGTGGAAAAGACAGAGGTATTGTTTTAAGAAGATTGAAAGAATTCCAGTACACTTTACAGTTTTTAACAGAGATTTAAAGGCTGATTATTTTTAGCAAATACTAGACGAATTAAGGAGGAAACAAGCAGAACAATTCGCCGAAGTAGAAAAACGAAATGCAGAATTAGAAGCCATAGTTAGTGCAGTAAATTCGAAATATTCTCGGATACAGACGGTCAAGCAAGAAAAAATAGAGCAAGAATATTTGCTCGAAAAGCATAGTGCGACGGAACAAGTTCTTGTTTCCCAGGCAGAACAATTATTGACTGTTGTTGACACAACAGTCACTGATATATCGCGATTACGCGACAAGATTAGTCGTAAAAAGTACGCATTATTAATAATCGACTACTGTTCTAAAAGTATTTCATATCATGATGACTGTTTACCATTGTATTTCTTTCTAGGGAAATCGAACAAAAGAATGCGGAAGCTTGTCACAAATTTAAGAATAGCTTTGCCGAAAATGGAGAATGTGTTCATTCTGGTGTATCGGAAGGGATCGAAGACTTCAAGCGATTTAGTGAATCAATAGAGAATGATATCCGTAAGTATGTTGTGTAAATAAATTGTCGCGAGAGATAGTCATTGTATCGTTTGCAGGAGAACAAACACATTCGTACATTAATGGAACCAACGAAGGTATCGAGTACATTTCCAAAGCACTTGTTCAAAGCCACGAAGAGGGGATTAATGTTTTATACTCTACAATTAACAGTACAGTACGTATCTCAATGATAGCACTACAATAGTTAGCTCAACTATTATTTGACATTGCAGCATGCACATTGCCAGAAGTGGGTAGAAGAACAAGAGAAGAATCTTTCTAATCTGACGGAGCAAGAGCAAGAACTTCTAAAAGCAATTGCAATAAAATTAGCTGCACAACTTCAAGAACTAATGCAGAGTGAAGTAAAGATAAGATTACAAACTCTGACTGAGTCTGTACTCAAGGACTACAGTGTTGTAATGGAGTTTATCATGAATGCAATAAATTCGACACTCAATTATCATTCGGAAGATCGAGAACGAGCGATTAATTTCTTTGAAGAAATGAAACAGATGGTCGATCGCGTGATGGGATGTGAGCGAAAGACTGCTGAGAAACATGAGGCATTCGCTAAGGTATTGTACTTAATTATTTTATATCCAGTAGTGTCCAATTCTCATACTAATCTGTATGCACACTTCAGATGATCAACAACACTATAAATTACTTCAATAATCTGCATACGGAAAGTAAAGAATGCGATTTTACGGCGTGTAAAAACTTAGATAACATTAGCGAGATTTCTGATAGTGCACAAGAGCGAGGAACGAGTGTGCACAATTTTAATATTGAAACCGACACTGGCTTACGAAACAGAATGGTTGAAGATATGGGAAGTGCAAGGAATCATACTTTAAATGAATTGGAAAAGGTGTGTAAGATGAATGCAATGATAAAAATTTGTTTCTCTAATGTTTTGGATATTTTTTAGTGTCAAACATTAGGGGATACAAGGACTACTATTATGGACAAATTGCAACAGGACGTGGTAGAATTTTCTGAAAGTTTACAAAGTAATACAAGTTCGGTTCAAGAAAGTATGAGAAGGTTCCGAGAGAAATTGGAAGAAAACAGTAATACCCTGACGAAGTCCATTACCGTACGTACAAGAATAACATTGAATTCCGAATGAATACAATTTAATCACTAACGTATCTTAAATTAACAAAATTCTAGGATACACGCGACATTGTACGGAACATGGCTGTCAATCATTCGAATATTGTACAAACACACCAAACAGAAAGTTTAGAGAAATCCGAAAATATAATTAGTGAATTCCGTAACAAATGTTCCGATGCAATACACACAACAAATGAAATCAATGGACGACTTAGTATATTACTCGACGGAGTTAATAGATTCTTTACTGAGGATTTGCAACACGATGTTCCAACAGGTAAATGTTTGGCATCTTATACATCCTATCATATTATATTGTCTGCAATCAACAATTCTTTGGCAGGTTGCACCCCCATTAAGAAGAATTACAGTTATCCCCGAGAATTTCCAGCTCTGCCTCCCAAAGGAATGGGTCACTAGCATTACGAAAATTACATTTTTACTTGTCGGCCGTCTTTTACTTTAAATGATCGAAAGCCTTGGTAGGCTTGGACGAATCTGAACATGAAAGTTCAATTGCACAGTGGGTGAAAAAAGTGCAGCATTGTGCTGAAATTTGTAATTAGTATTATCGAACTTGGGCATTCGTATACACTTGATCTACGAACAGACAGATTGGGTGAATGAAAAAGGGGGGGACTGAGCGTGTTTCGAAGGAAGCATAACGGGCGACATCTGGAATATGCACTAGGCTACCAGGGCATATGTCTCTCTCTGTGTATTTACCGCTTCCCGTTGCCGCTCGTTCACTGCGTCCTGTCAAACAGAGACACGCAAGCACTGACACTTCGCAATGCGAAGTGCCAGCGATACCAGTGAAACATGGGTTTCTTGGAGGACACATTCGTGATTTTTATAACACAGGTTTTAACTTACTCTCACTAGAATAGGCATGATTTTTCAAGGAAGCCGATAACACTCCCTTAGGTTATGATTTTAGATTGTCTGTAAAAATATTGTGTTATCTATTGTACTGCATCAACGGTGTATTTTATACTCGATCCTATCGACTAGAATAAAACTATTATTTCTAAACTGCATTATTCATTTTATTACAAAACACTGATTTCCCTGTTAACTTTGAATCGCGGCATATTGTCCAATTTGCAAAAACCCGAATAATGTTTGTTAAACAGCTACTTAGATTTTACGTTATCATTTTGCAGGTAATATTCTTCTTAGGAGGGTGGGTGTTTTTTGTTAAGAAACTATTCAGAGATTACGAAGTACACCACCGATTAGTCCAGCTAATATTTTCCACTACATTCTCATTATCATGTACTATGTTCGAGTTAATTATTTTCGAAATAGTCGGAGTTCTCGATTCAAGGTAAGACTGATAAGTTGCTTGATGTGTTCTCACAAACGTCTAAACAAATTTCATTCAGTTCTAGATACTTCCATTGGAATGCTGGACTTTACATGCTGTTATTCATGGTTATTGTTGTCATACCATTTTATATAGCATATTTTATTATTAGTAATATTAGATTTGGTAAGTATGCAATAGCATGTATCAAGTTTTACAAGCTTGACCCTCTGTAATCTTTGATATTTCTCTTTGCAGTAAGACTGAATTTAATAAGGCCTTTAACAGTCTTGGTCTACTTGTTCTATTTATACTTGTTCTGGAAGGTGGGAGATCCTTTCCCGATATTAAGCCCGAAAAAGGGTTTACTTTCGATAGAACAAGGTGTAAGTCGAATAGGAGTAATTGGCGTTACGGTAATGGCACTATTATCTGGCTTTGGTGCCGTGAATTATCCGTATTCATCCATGGCCTACTTTATGCGACCCGTTTCCTATGCGGACGTGCAAGGTATAGAAAGACGTCTTCTGCAAACAATGGATATGATAGTAGCTAAGAAGAAGAGAATAGCTTTGGCTAAGAAAGGTGAAGTTGTCGGTCAAACTGAAGCTCGATCTCGCCTCTGGGGAATGCTGGGACCTTTGGGTGGAACTAAAGGCAATCAAGAAAGTATGCTTCCATCATGAAACCCTGTATCTTTCAATTGCATTCTAATAATTCCACATCCACAGCTATTAAACAACTACACGCCGAAGTAACTGCCTTGGAAGAGCTTTCCCGACAATTATTCCTCGAAGCACACGATATACAAAATGCCAGGGAACGCCTGGAGTGGGCGGATACTTGGCAAGGAAAATATTTTAACTTCTTGGGATACTTCTTCTCGATATACTGCACATGGAAGATTTTCATTGTACGTGATGCATTATTTGTTTCGATGGATGGAGGACAACTTTGTATTTCTTCTCTTTGCAGTCCACTATCAATATAGTCTTCGATCGAGTGGGTAAAAAGGATCCCGTAACGCGAGGGATTGAAATAGCTGTTCACTGGATTGGTTTCAATATTGATGTAACATTTTGGTCCCAGCATATCTCTTTTTATCTGGTTGGTTGTATTGTTCTAACTTCTATCCGAGGTTTACTGCTGACCCTCACAAAGGTATTTTCGACTGACTGGTTCGCTTCTAATAAGATACGGTTCCATTTATTTGTGTGGAGCTGCAATGCTTATTACAGATTTCTTTCGTGTTCTTTGTCTTGTGGGAACATTAATGGTATTGCTTTGTTTCAGTTCTTTTACGCTATATCGAGTAGTAAATCATCGAACATTATTGTACTTATACTTGCTCAAATAATGGTAAGTTATACTTCGAGGAACCAGAACCACCTGTGCGCGTCTGGGACTGACACTAAACAATTCTCTCTGTTTACTTCTCAGGGAATGTACT
Source organism: Ectemnius continuus (assembly GCA_910591665.1). NCBI lineage: Eukaryota > Metazoa > Arthropoda > Insecta > Hymenoptera > Crabronidae > Ectemnius > Ectemnius continuus. The sequence continues at coordinate 3,637,963 of OU342866.1, forward strand.
TTGTATCATCTGTGCTGCTGATGCGCATGAATATGCCTGCCGAGTACCGAATTATCATAACACAAGTTTTAGGAGAATTGCAATTTAATTTCTATCATCGGTGGTTTGACGTCATCTTTCTTGTGTCTGCTCTATCATCGATTGTGTTCTTGTATTTGGCTCATAAGCAGGCGCCAAAAGATCGCATGTAACTAAATAAATGGTTTTTGTAATTTCGACGTGTTCTCGTGTATTACCGTATGCGTGCACTCTCTTCTTTCTCTCACAATTGAGAACTTCTTCGTACACCGACGAAGATACCGTAATATTTTTTAAAGATGAACATTTGTACAAGTCTTCCTCGATATATGCCACTTGACTCCAAAAGATCAAACTATTATACTAAAGAGTACTATGTTTAACGATGTTACAGTAACGATTACTTTGTTCACGCGGTATTAAATCCGAGTCTGTATTTTTCTCTAGTATACAACATTCTCTTGATCACAGATAGTTCAAATCTTGTATGGATAATAGAAAATTGGTGGATACTGTATCAGAATCCATGGATACTGAATTGAAACGAGGGTTCGACATCTAATGAATTAATTCAATAGTCCACTTTTCACCCATATTTACACCTGGCTTGCGTATGGTTAATACGTTATTGTGAGGGTTGTACTTCGTTTCCAAAGTGACCTTATCCGAATCTGAAATAAAGGCAAAGTAACAATAAAATGTAAGTGTATCAACGACTTCGTCATTATTCCGCAACTTGTTGCTACTTACTGTTAGATGTAAGTTGGGCAGATGTGACTCCTTGCGGTGGATTAGCTATGTCGACTCTTTCGAGCCAACTGCCAGTTTCATACGAAGCCAATTTATGGATGAACCTTGAAGTTAATTTATTGTCTTCGAGGCTTAATCTCATATACAAATATTTCCCGTGTCGATATTCGAAACTGCTCTCATCATCGATGTATAATGTGCCATTAGCTTTGCCAGCACTATCAGCAATCACTATCAATGTATATGGGTCATTCTTCATGGCGACTGTACTACGTCTTATTCTCATCTTCCTTGGCACAATAGAGCCACTTCTTTGGAACACAGGTATTTTATGAAGAGTCACTGGGATAACAACTTCACCTGCTTCACGATATGCTTGCAACGTGTCAACGTCGTACCAAGTATCCTTGCCCTTTCCAGGAAGGTATACAGTAACATCCATAGCTCCTGCTTGGAACACTGGACAAACCAGAATAGAATCTCCAACAAGTATTTGATTATCTATTGCGAATGTCTCTGATTCATCGGGATAATGTGCCCACAAAGGCCTGATGACAGGGTCTCCATTAACTTCATGTTCGCGGAACAAAGTGTACCAGAGTGGTAAGTAGGAGTATCTCATTCTCAAAGCATCTCTAACAATCTGAGTTGTTTCATCATTAAAAGTCCAAGGCTCTCGTCTCTTTGTCTCAATATGAGAATGCTGTCGGAAGAATGGTAACCAAGCTCCAGCTTGATTCCACCTGATGAACAATTCCGAGTCAGGATTCTTAAAGAATCCTCCTACATCCGCACCACAGAACGATATGCCTGATACGGCAACCGAGAGGCACATAGGGTAACTTATGCGAAGATGAGACCATTCGCCTGTGTTATCGCCAGTCCATATTGCTGCATATCGTTGAGATCCCGCGTAGAATGCTCTTGAGAGTATGAAGGGTCTCAAGAAGCCACCGGATCTTTTGAACAATGCTTCGTAAGTGACGATCGTGTACATGAAACCGTTGAGATTGTGAACGCTCCTGTGCTCCCAGCCTCCGTGATGAATAACGTCTTTGGGTAATGTTATTTCAGGTCCATTAAAAACGCTCGGTTCGTTCATGTCATTCCAGATATGCACATCATTCGTGGTCCCTGGGAACTTGTCCAAGCTGTATAAATCGCGGAAGTATTCACGGACTTTTGGATCGAAGAAGTCTAAGTAAGAAGAAGCTCCTGGCCAACACCAGCCTTCGTAGTCCTTTCCATCTCTCGTTTTAATGTAATATCCCATGCTAGTTGCATCGTTGTGCAGGAAGTAATTCGTGTCGCGCTTAATGTGTGGATCTATGATGACCACTAATTTTCGCCCTTTGCTCGTAAGATTGTGAACCATTTCGAGTGGATCAGGGAATTTACGAGAATCCCAAGTGAAATATTTCTTATTGTCGGTATATTCGATATCCAGCCACATCACGTCCATCGGAATATCTTTTGTGTCAAAAGTATCGGTGATCTGTGCGACATCATCTTGATCGTTGTAATTCCAACGAGATTGATGATACCCTAAGGCAAACATCTGAAAGTATGTTTATGTATTGGTTGTTCTCTGAAGACAAAGGATTTCTGGCTGGACTTGTTTATACCTGTGGAAGTGGTGCAGTACCAGTGAGGACAGTAAACTGTTTGAAGACATCCATTGGTTTTGGTCCCAGCATAAAGAATACATCAATAACACCAGCTTCCGACATGAAATGAGCATCTACTTGCGACTTCTTGGCAGAACCAGATACAAAATTAACAATGCTTTCTACAACATTGTTATCAGCACTTGACAAAATGTCGACCCATGTCTCGGCGGCATTAAGCCAGAATATACCCGATGTTCTTTCTTTGCTGGAATAGATGCAGTTCATTATATTTCCTATATTTTACTAAATTACGAAAAATCGAAAAAATTGAACAATATCCAAATTTGCCTACCCATGAGCATAAAGAACTGGGACTGAACCATACAGTGCCATTCTCTCATTGACTTCATACTCGAACACATCCAAATTATACAATCTATAAGGATTAGAAGCTTGTTTGGTGGACTTAAGAGCAAAGGAATCAGCATGTTCTGGCAAACCATAGACATGTTCAACACCAGGAAAACTGAAATCCAAAGCAACTGCTTCAGGTCCAAACGGCTTTGAGTCATGGTGTGTCTTGAAATTCTCTTCCCATGCTCCTGGATCAGTTTCTGCTCCATCGCCAGGGAATTTATCATCTTTGATTTCTATATTCTCAGGAGGTTCTTCCTGCTCAGGCTTGGGTTCTGGCTTTGGCCTATGATGCTCGAATCTCATGAGACCTCTGGCATTTGCTGACACCACCAAAACATCTTGGGAATAAACATCTACCCTAAATGGATTGGCATGAAGAATCGCCTTATTCCCTTCGCACGAGACAGTTATATGTTCGGCAGTCTTTTCCACTAAAGTTATCTTAGCAGTCTGTGGTTGGTCTTGCAAAGCATGTTCCACTTCGTATCTAGGGTGGAGTGAATTCTTATCATTAATGTGAAGCCTGAAAGTATTCTCCTTCAAAGCAGTTATCGTAACCACGAATGTGACACCAGTGTCCTTATTGAAAAGATCCACGCTTAAACTGGACTCATTAGTTTCTACTGTATCCACCATGAGCTGGTAGGGAGTCTTTCCAGGCTCTACCTTTCTACATCGTCTGGAAGATGTTAAATGAAAATTTGATAAGATATGCGGAAAAGAGGTAATTTATATCACGAGCGAAGAAGTGCAATCCTACCGGCAAAAACTGCTCTGATCGCAAGTTTTAAAGTTATCCCTAATGACAGCATCCGCAAACAGTGACGAGCACAGTAACAGCGCCAATATTCCCAGCCTGCAAAACAATGAGATAATATAAAAGAGAACATCCTAAGTAACGTTCTACCGGCTTGACCCTTGTCCGAGAATTACATTCTTGCCATTAGGAAATCGACCGGGGCAACGCGATCCCAAGTAACCGATCACTCGCGATCACTCGATCGCAGTTGACTGAGATTTACCACTATCAGTGAACAAGTACAGCGATCCTGCGATATGAGCTGCTCGCTCCGCTAAGTAAACAATATTCCCGCCTATCGACGACTTCTATTGCAAAGAAAAAACCGGCTGTATCGTAAATAATATTATCATGGACACGTCAGCGTGATTGGCGATGCCGCGAAACTCTAACGCTGCGAGATCACTAAAGTAGAGGACGAGCGATACGACTTTTTATCCCGGAACACGCGACTCTACTCTCGGTCTATTAATTACACATCGAAAAGCCAATTCCGCCTTGGAATCGGCGAGAGAACGAGAAATAATTGTCTTACCGCACGTACGAAGCCATGTTGGAAAAGTGCCCCTGCACTCCCTTTCGTCTAATTCGATATGTATAACGGCACAATTGATTTCGCAGATGGAGCGCAAGTAGTTCCCTGACTTTCGCGACGCGCGGGATGTGATAACATTTTGAGTGTTCTCAATAAATCGAGGAATAATAGTGGTTAGTAACTCTTACTAGTTCAAATAATTATTTACAATAATTCCCTGGCAATTGGTGATAGTGTACTAGTAGAAAAATTCGAATTACTTTACGATATCCGATGGATTTGTCTAATGCAAAGATCAGTCACAGAACCTTCAAACATATGCGCGCGTCAGCGACTAGTCAGATTTACAAACTTGTATAACTTGTTGCGGGATTTCTGCTGCCGCGTTATTTCGAATGAATGCAAATATTTACAAAACTACGTTACTCACATTTGCGTCGCTTTGGCTGCGTCCAGCTGACTCTGTCGTATCATTTTCGCTTAGGGTTCAATCGAGTTCAACGAGCACTCACGTAGTATACTATCAGGTCACGTAGAGAGCACATCTCATTGAAAGCGATGGTTACTCCCAGCCGTACCGGCCGAGCAACGCAAACAGACTGAGGTGCGCCTGGCGAAGTCGATGACCTGTTTATCCGTTCGCCCCACCACCCCACCCAATCATCAGCCATTCCAGCTGATTGCGTTACCTGCCGGTGATACTTTTGCACCAACGTTCGATTACCCGCGACCCAATGTCAACGACCTTATTATTTAATAATTCTTAATACTTTCCGCACCCTAAATCCTCTTTGCCTTACTAATCAACTACGAATTCCTTACACTTTACTTTCGTCAGAGTGCGAATGAACCAAAGCTACCACCACGTCGATAATGTAGAAGAGATCATTATTATTAGTGTAGTCTCCAAAGATCCAGTAACATAAAAGCATACTTACATTCTCCCAAAAACGACACGATCATCACATCTTCCAAAAAAAGCGCCATCGCCTTCTTCTCCCGCAAACAAGGTAAAAAACACACCAACACGTAAATGAAAAACCAGGCATGAGGGAAGGATAGAGGGATGGAGGGGCGGGTGTGGGCTGCAAGGTCTCTTTCATTCGCGCGCCACTCACAATCGCGTCACAAACTTCCCCCACAATCCTTACACATATACTCCATGTAGTATTTATTACCGACTTACATAATTTACAAACGACCGACGATAAATAATAGACAGCTTCCTTCCTCACGTACATATTTCCCCGGAGTCTCTTCGGACTCCGAACGCTTTTCTCGTATAAATAAAGACAACGTGACGGGGCCTCTTGCCGGGCCCTATAATAGCTAGTGTATAAATAAGGAAGGAGAGAGAGGTGGCCGTGTTGCCTTTCAAAAGGTATCAAAAAACATACGAGAGAGAGATAGAGAGATAAAAGGGGTGGGTGGTAGGAGCGGATGTGGGGAGGGAGTGGAGGTGAAAGGGTAGTGGGAAAGGGTGACTTAGATTTGGAAAAAACGAGGATAGAGTGGATGAGAGGGGATATAGAGAGCGATAGAAAGGAGGAAACAGACTAGAGAGGATACTCTTTGGCCTCGCTTTGGTCACCGAGTGGTGTGGGACTAGGTACGGGAGATGGTGGGAGGAGGGGGGATGGGGCCCATTCAGGGTCCAATAGGAGGCCTGTATTGGTCAGCAAAGTAGTCTAGTAGTTCGTCGATACAGTCAAGCGGAATGTCCCGGTGTGTGCGTCAGTAAAGTCAGAGGAGAGAGAGAGAGAGTCAGCAAGGGTCGGCAATTGTCAATAAGAGCAGGCAGTAGTTGGGTAAGGTCTTGGCTAAAGTTCCGGCAAATGAAATTCTCGAAGAATGTGCGCTCTCAGCGATACGTGTGCGTGAGGGCGCGCGCGCCTCTTGTACGTCCTTTGTGAAATGTGCGCTCCTTCTTGTCCGTACAGTAGAATATATGTACTCTCCTGCTGAGCCCCAGCCGGAGCCTGAAATCCCACCGAAAAAAGAGAATGACAGTCGAGAGTGGAGAGAGACAGGCAGGCGGCAGGCCCGTTAGTAGAGTCCGCAACCGCGCAGGTTGTTCGCGATAATGACGTCGGTGACGGCGTCAAAGACGAACTGAATGTTATCGGTATCGGTGGCGCAGGTGCTGTGGCAGTAGATCTCCTTCGACGTCGACTTGTTCTTCGCCTCGAACTGGGCCTGGATGTACGATGACGCCTCGCCGTACTCTTGCGCCCCTAAAACACACAGCAGAGACAGCCGAGTAAGTACAATGGAGCCACTCATCCAACCGGAGGTCTCCCGGGGATGAATGACCGATCCCCGGCCACTCATGCGCCAACCACAACAACCTACCAGTGTACTCCTTAAAACAAATGGTAAGCGGTGACTTCTTGATCTTTTCCTGGAAGAGATCCTTCTTGTTCAAGAAGAGGATGATCGAGGTGTCCGTGAACCACTTGTTGTTGCAAATCGAGTCGAATAGTTTCAAGCTCTCCTGCATCCTGTTAGTGGTCTCGTCCTCGTGTAGGACCTGGTCGTACTCGGACATGGCCACGCAGAAGATGATGGCCGTTACGTCCTCGAAGCAGTGTATCCACTTCTTTCGCTCGGACCTCTGTCCGCCCACGTCGAACAGCTTGAAGTTTAGGTTCTTGAAAGAGAAGTGAACTTCGACGATGCCGGTGGTCTTCACTCTGGTCCTGAGGATGTCCTGCTCGGTGGGCTGGTAGTCTTTCGCCCCGAGGCGGTCCAAATCATCGAGGAAGTACTTGGCCGAATCGTTCAGCTGGTACTCGTTACTTCTGCCGAAGCAGACCTGGACACCCTGGTCGGCCCAGAGCCTTTTCATAGCATCGAGCAGATCCTCGCTGAAGGGTTCGGTGTCCTCCATCCGCTGCATCACGTCAAAGACCATTTTCGAGTCGGTCTCCCTCTCGTTACTGGCAAAATTAATGCCGAGGGTGGGCATCGCCCGGAGTATCGCGACCAGGGACTGAATGGTATTACTGTAGACTACCGGCCGGTACTGCTTGAAGTCTTCCGGTGTGAAACCGCTCTCGTGAATGATCTTCATCTGCTTGACAATTGTACTCTTACCGGACTCGCCGGCCCCGAGCAGTAGCAGCTTGATGTCCTTTGCGGCCTGGATCCCATCCTCCTTCAGGTTCTTCTCGATCAGTCTGCTGCGGGCGAGGGCGGCCCTCTCTTCCGCGGACATAGCGCAGCCCATCTTCGCTGTGTGTATGTGTATCCTTCCTGGCACTCAACAGCAATCTCCAAAGTGCCCTGGTGGGCCTTGTGGATCTTTATCGGGCCTAGTGTGGGCTCCAACGTACCCAAATAGCTCCCAGCGGGCCTCTAGCAGTGTCCTTCCCTACCGACCGCTAGCTCTCCCTAGCCATCCGACGCTGGACCACTCTCCTCGTCCTCTCGCTCTTGCGTACGTGTGTCCTTCTCTGTCCTCCCAGTGGCTGGTCCAGTCTTACCGAACGAGACACTGGCTATTCTACTCTCTCGGTACTAGAGCGTGGCGGGGATGACGATCACTCTCACTCACCCACTCACTTTCGCTCCCTCCCGCTCTCTATCTCTCTCTCTCTCTCTCGCGCTCCTTCTATCTCTCCCTTTCTCTCCCTCACTCGCTGGAGGCTCCCTGAATCACTGGAGCAGCCCCTGAGTGGAGGGGATGAAGGCTCCCGTGGCTCACTGGAGGGGAGCCCACCACTCGGCGCGCGCGCCCATCAATAACGTTGCGAAGGGAGCGGCGGGAGGCGGTGGGGTGGGGCGCGGTAGGGGGGGCGCCCAGGGGGGCGGGCGGGGGTTGGAGGAGACGGGCGCGGCGGGCGGCCGCGATCGATCGAGGCCCTTCCTCGCCCTCCTCTCTCACTCTCTCGCCCTCTGCTCCAGCGAACGTTCTCTCCCTAATCTGGACTTCAAACTCTCTTCTGCTTGGACCTTCTTCCTACCGTCCGGTGTGCAGCACACACTTCCCACCGGGCGTACCCACTTTGCCACGGTCCAGCGGAGTCCTCCTCCGACGTACGCCGAACCTTTGGCAAACAGACACACAGGCACAGTGCGTTGTCTGTCCGATGCGCTCTTCCACCCAGCCCAAGCCGGGATATATTATACTTTTCCACACACTTCTATCGCACACTGTTTTCAGGAAGAGCGGGAACTTGCTCGGCCGCTTGGGCTGGGACGCAGAGGAGGCTGCCCAATTCTCGGAGGCTTGAGATCACTGGCGAGGGGGTTGCCCCTCGAGGCTTGCGTGAGGTGGAAAAGCGGCCGGTACACGAACGAACGCCCGTGCACCACACACTGCGTACTGATCGGCGGCCGGACGCGCACTGGGGAGCCGGGGGTGCCGCGGCCCCACCCTGCCCCCCACCAAGCGCCAATGGCGGCGCCCTATGGAGCCGAAGGTGGCGCTTCCATTTCACCAGTGGCTCTAGCAAAGAACCCTCCCTGCTTTACCGATTTCACTATAAACCACTTTCTGGTAATTAAAATAAAAAAACTGTAATTTTGCTCTTATTGTAATCCAACTTCTATCATATTCCTTGCGAAACTGTGCTTTTTAAATATTTTGTTCGCGAGTCGAGGCTCCGGGAGTAATGGCAGTGTTCCTCTTTCTGTGGCGTATCTTGGGTTTTATCGGTAACTTATCAGAGCCTTAACTTATTGACTATTCAGTGTCAGTGCAGGTTTCCCTCTCTATCGTGTGATGATTCAGTAGTATCAGGACTCCGTTGGTAAACTGTATCAGGCGCTTCCGGGGTAGTAGTATTACTGTCGGACAATTGGGAAAGTTTCTCGCTTCAACAGTTGTAGTTTCATTGGACTACCACGTGCATGCTTGCAGCTGATTGGTATGTAATCTTCAGGAACTGGTGGTAAGTGCTGAAAGATGGGCTTTTTATGTTCTTTTGAGCAAGTAGCATTGCGCAAATAATATAGACGAGGAAACTGTGGGCTGGGATTTTTAATCAACGACCGGAGGATGTACCGCTCTAATAGCTGTAGTAAAAAACAGTACGATGTACTTGCCGTGCTGTTGTTTAGGGTTCCATACTCTTATTTGACCCAATTCTAGCCCTCTCATTGCGTGTGGGGCTGATTGAATATAGCCCCTCTCTTTTGCACACGGGACCGTTTTATTGGTGCCCTTCAGCGCACATACACACCTGAATACCTCGTCATTGACTTGGAATTGAGTTTCGTGTGAGTTTTTCTTTATTTTATTACAAATCGACATCGCCCGTTATCGTATCGCTCATGGAGATCGCAGTTAATCGTATTTAAACGACCGTGACGTCGCACTTAACCGCACTGAGTCCTATTAGATAGTCGTGTGACACTCGCCGAAATGAGTCCTCAAACCGCACTGAGTCCCATAGGTCGCTGACTGAGTCCGATTATAAAGCTTGGTATATCACTTTGAATGTTCGTAAACTGCACTGAGTCCCATATGCTCGCTTGGTATATCACTTGTTAAGGTCGTCCGTCCTTCAACCGTCTTAAACAAGAGTTTCGAGCCCCTTTCAAAGCCTCTCAATCACTCTCAACAAACCCCGTTAGATCGCTTGGTACATCACCACACTCAGACCCTCTCAAACTCGTTCAAATGCACTCGAACCCTCGCAAATCCCTTGGAATCCCCAAAGATCGTTCGGGAAATGGCACCCTACCCCTACTAGATCGCTTTCTACCGTTCTAAAACCCTTACAAAACAACCTCGCAGAGCCAGTGAAATCGCGCTGATTCCACCTGGGTGATCGCTCACTCGCTCGGCCGCATGTCAACTTCCCGGAAAGCCTCCGGGAAGCAGGCCTCTCTGACCGCACTAGTTGTGTGCCGAGCTCTCGTGCTCTGAAAACGCAGAGGTGTTAGGTCGTCCGCACTCCGTTCGACCGGATGCTCCTGGATGGTCAATACTGGATGATGTTGTCGAGCATCGCAAAGCCGCAGGCGCCCAAGCCGGCGCTCGACATCAATCTAACGAGTTCCCGGGCGTGAGAGGCCGCCACCTCGAGCGGTGGCCGCCTCGGCAGATTTGTCGACTCTAAGATAGCTGAGTTCAAACGAGCGCACACGCTCTCTCGTTGCTGCGGTTCCAGCTGCCAGCCGACCGGCGACTGCCATGGATTCGCATAGGCCAGCAGGCTGAACGCGTCCTGCAGCATCTTCTTATTCGTCTCGCTTTTCCCCATGTGCTGGCGCAGGTGGATCGAGTGCGAGTACAGCTGCCGGCCGAACTCCAGCACACGCTCAATCGTTTGTTTGTTACCACCACAAAGGATTTTTCGGGCTGTGTTTGTGCTGCTGCTGCTGCTGCTGCTGGTGGTACTTGTGGTGGTAGTTGTGGTAGTGTTGTTGGTAGTGGCGCTGGTGGACGAGGAGGTTTTGTTATTGTTCTCTGAACACTGCTCGATTTCTGCGGAGAATCAGAAAATTATTTATAGTGGCTGTTGACAATAAAATTGGTAAGAAAGTCTGGTACAATGATGTCACGAGTCTGATTCATTCGAACTTACCCATATCAACGTCTTCGTGGTTCTGATAGCCATTCGTGCTGACAGTGCCGTTGGTGTAGCCGTTCGTCTTTGACTTATTCGATTCTTCCATATCCACGTCTTCGAGCTGGCCGTTCGCATAGCTCTTCGTGCTCTGTATGACGCTGGTCTGATTGCTTGATGCGTTGCTGTTGGCGTCGTTGGGATTGCAAACTTCGGAGTCGCTGCCATTAACCATCTCGACAAATTGCCGACACTTAAGGACGAACAATAAGTCGGGATCGCGTTCAAGGAGACCGGGATACAGCCTCCTAGTGAGTTCGATTGCCTCGCCCATGCGCCCAGCGAGAACCAGCTTCAAGATCTTCTGCCGGTTCTTTATCGAGTCCAGATCCTCTTCGAAGACCTGACCCGTACTGCTGGCGAAGGCTTCCGCTGTCGCGCAGTACCCGTGATGCACCAGGTACGTCGAGACCATTCTACAAGCACCAATCTCAATTAATGGATTCATGTCCAAGAGGAAGTTCTCTCTAATTCATACACTTACTTATGAAGGACAGCCTGCCACTGACCCTGGCCATGGTCGGGCGTGGGATAATTGATGATCTGGAGTCTGGTTCTCACTCGCAACTCGTTTATCATGTCGCCGATGTCGAAGACAAAAGGCTGTTGTCCGAAATTCGCGTCCACAACTTCGCCGGGTGTCTGAAGACCGACTGTCGGGTATAAATTTGGCTGAAACATAAAAAAACAGATAAGCTCGGAGACTCTTTTACAGTGGTAATCTAATTGGTAATTAATAGAAGTGTACACCTACCGGTAAATCGGTGAAGGCAATGCCGAGGTGGTGTCCGTTCTTCGTGTAGAAGGCGGTATTGTCGACTAAATTAACACCGCAGCCGATCACGTCGCCGGTGGTGAAGGTGGGCCCATACGGCTGACCAGTCCCAGACGAGCAGAAGCTGTGCCCGTCATCTCCGTGGTAGCCGTACGAGTGTTTATCCCAGCCGGGCAGTCTGTTGACGTTGACCCCATGAGCGGAGAGTCCGATTCCCATGTAGCCATCGCGGCCCTTGCTCACGATCCTCACCTCGAAGTAGTAGAGGCCGCAGGCCGCCGGTATCGAATGGGTCGTGCGCACGCTCGCCGCATCTTTGTGCGTCTTCCCGAAGCCTTTGGAACGTTCAATTTCCCAAAAATAAACATACCGCACACCACCACATCCCACGGGAGGGAGAGACACGTGTAATATTTTCGATGGACCATTTCTGGCCAACCTTTTATTCAGTCTGATCTATTATCAGTAAACTGTTCAACTCTGCTTACTCTACTTTAAAACACAGTGATATATTTTCACCACGTTTATAAGCGTTTTGTGTATTAAGTTAATACGAATAAATGAAAACCTTTAAAATGGTAACACACGGCTACCTAAATCCTTATTTCAACCTACAGAACTTATTCTACTAGAATCCTCTTGCAAGAGAACGGTTGCGATAAATCCCATGGCAACAGAACAAAGGGAACAAAGCTGAGATCCACCTTATTAAATCTGTTTAACAAACAATACGAGAGAATTCATCAACGATCCATTGGAAAGGTCTAACACGACGAGAAACATTATTCCAAAGCGAGTGGAACATTCGTGCGAAATCGTCGAGCGAAATCGACTCCAAAAACTCCTTGAAAGCTGACTCAATGGAAAGTCACAGAGTATCGATAGAGCTGTACTTCTCAATTTACCGAGTAAACAACATCCGTGTGAAATAGGGATCGACTGGGAGGCAATCAAACTCAAACAACTAGCAAAACAATTCGACGATTGGCAGTGCAATCTTTGCCAATTAGAATGTGCTGTTGTGTCTGGGGATTTCACATTCGCATTATCATCTGGCGTATCAGTTGGACACGGCCAGGGAGCGCAACAAAGGCAGAGCCAGCTGAGACAGAAGCGAGCGTGCTCCGTTCGCACTAGGCTCGTCTCTAATTGGCTCCGTCATCCGAACGGTGGGCTCCGATTGGCGCAGGCCTCCCCTGCGCCCCCCTCAAGCAAGTACAATAGATCGTGCGAGCTTTTGCATCTCGTGCGGATGCACTGGCGATATCGCAAAGTGGCATGTACCAACTGGGTTGGTTGGATCGGGCATTATGTTGAAAATTGGAGGCTCGAGTATGTTGGAAGTTGAGAGAGATTGAGACTCACCCTTGTAGTGGACGCGCAGATTGTTCTGGGAGAGGCCGATGTAGTTGTACTTGTCCTTGGGGCTCCAGCTGCGCGGCAGTGGCGTCTCCTCCTCGTTCACCATGGGATAGAGCAGCTTCAGCCGGTCCACACCGCCATACGGCTGGCAAGGCTCCTGGGCCTGGGAATTAACACGCACAATCTCTTGAACACTCACTTCCTCACTACTCGCAGCCATCTTGCACACTGACAACGGCCTTCCCTAATTGCGCTTCGTTCTCGGCCCTCGCTAGCCCAATCACCATCCTCTCCCACACTTCTCGGCCAATCCTAGCAAGTCTGTCTCCCTCTCAGCCAAACACAGCGCGTCTCTCCGATCCTCAGCCAATCATAGCCACACCTGAGAGCTTGCAACCAATCACAGGGATTGTTACTAGATCCGCAAATCGAAAGCTCAGGCTAGTTAGATGTCATTGTTGCCTAACCTGCATTGTTCACTTTCCTCCGGAACAACCAATCAGTGAATGTACACTCCTGAATGGACCAATCATGATTTTTCACTAGATGTCATAGCCAATGAATAGTAATCTCAAGTTCTTATGAGAATTGAGTGGAAATGTGAGATTGTCATTGAATGTACTGAATGTTTTTGGGTTTGTAAATACGTTTGAATGAAGATCTAGACGAGGTTCAGATGTTTAGAACAGTTGGCATACTGTCAAGCACATGTCTTCTGTTGCGAACGTAAATAAACGTTCGTAGCTGTCAGAAACGCCTTGTAAAAGTTCTAAAAAACCACGTTACCTCAACCTTAAGTGCCTCGTATTATAAATCGTATCAAGAACGATGGTGAAGAAACGTCTGATGTTACTCGGCTATCCGGAATTCGATCTGGTGAACGTCAACAGTAAGTCTGAGGCTATAAAACTGCCGGCATAAAACATTCGAAGAATAAAACAATTATATGCTACACAATTTATAGTTTCCTCCTTTTTGAGATCGATTAAAAAATAGGAATTGATTCTTTTAGACGAAGACCACTTTCGCAAGTTAATCGTATGGCTGGAGGACCAGCACATACGTCGCTATACAATTGACAATCGGTCTGCGCTCCGCGAAATCTCGACGGACAATTGGCCTACAACTTTTGCCAAGTATTGCGAGGATCTGAAATGCCCGATTAAAGGTAACCGGTCGGGCCAATTGGAGTGGCTTTTAGGTTATGCGATCGGTATAGAGATTTCTAAGGATCATACTAGGCACACTAATATTGTCAACAAGAAACTCAACGCCAAGAAGACTACCATCATCCCAACCATTAAGTCTGACAATCCTTTGGACAAGTTGGACTTCAATTCGCCAGCTTTTGTGCAGGGAGTCAATAACCTTGCTACTCTTCTGAAAGTCCCGAAACACTCGGACCACCTTGTCACACTTGAAGGAGTCTCGAAGTTTGTGCAGGCTAGACTCAAAGAGGAATACTTGAAGAACCCAATTGTGTACAAGGGAAAGTCATTCCCCCTCGAAGCGGATGCTGGCTTTAATTTGAATGACCGAAAAGTTGAGAAGGCAGCCAAAGGCCTTGCTCTCCTGCACGTGCAGGAGCTCAGAGAACTACAGACAAAGATTAACGAGACTATCGTGGCTGTGCAGAGCGTCACTGCCAATCCAAAGACAGACACTCGACTTGGTAAAGTCGGCAAATAAAGCAATACAAGATAGACTGAAATCCCGGCTGATATTTAGCGATTCGTGAGAACGGACACGGGGATCTTACGTGCCTCATCCGTCGGAGTTAGAGAGATAGATATGTTTGTTTCGATTGCAAAGGGACACGCCACCCTCGCCAGGCGTTTATTAATCTCTTTTTCTTATAATGTAATACAATAATTAAGGTATAAAGTGCGCTTGTGATTTTTATTAAAACAGTAACATAGTATTCCAAGTTAATAAAATTAGATGCTAGCTGAGTGCGCAGCTTCTGTTATTATTACTGCGCGTGGAATTGTCCATAGACTCTTGGAGAGCCCTTGCGAGGGCTTCGTCCTCACTCATACCACTCTGAATGTTCTCTGGATTGAAGGTTTCTCCGTCCCTGTTACCATTGCCAGCAGGCTCACCCGAGGACTTCGCATTACTGTTCTTTTTCACACTCGGAACTGTCGCGTTACCATTCATCAGTCCAACAAACTTTGTGTAATCCCGGATGGACCTGCTGTTGCTATTGGCATTTGAGCCAGTTACTCTGGCATCGTTCTTCTTCGAGCTTTTTTTATTGCTATTACTATTACTATTGCTATGGGAATTCAGTGCCAGTCGAGAGCCATCGGCATTAGCATTATTCGGTCCCGAGTCGTCCGCACTGTTGTTGCAATCGTGGTCGACCGTGTGCCGATGCTTCAGACAATAGTTCTTGCCGCAATCGGGGCACTTAATCGACACCAGTTCCCGTACTCGACATCCCTTGAACGAGCACCTATTCCTGTAAACCTTGCTGCTGATGTTCCGGCACTCGTTCTCGATGTGCAGGTTCATTGCTACGTCCGGCCGTTCGCCTCTGCGTCCAGGCACTGGTCCACCGCAGAGAGGGCAAACGGGTACTTGAAGATCGACGCTGCCCTCGCCGGAACACTCGTGTGTCGATGCTTTTACATGTTCCGAGCAAAAGGAACCCTGGCAAAGGTCGCACTTGATTGGCAGGAAATCCAGCCTGCTGCACGGCGGGTGCGCGCAATGCCTGCCGAGAGTCGGGAACTCCATCGCAAGGAAGGGAACTTTACTTTTGGCAGTGTTACGGACCTGAAATAATAGATTTGTCATAAAACACATGATTCATGCGATGTCCATGACAGAAAGAAAATCTTTATGCAAGTCACAGTTCATTACACAATGACTGTAATACTACTGTTGAAATCTGAAGGCAGTATTACAGCATTTGAAATAATGAGTTCTATTAATTCTCAAACAGACTTACCACTTCCCTCTTCCTTCTTTCCTCTATCACTAAATGGTTGCAAGTCCAGCAATCTTGCTATTCCCAGGTATATGAAACCTGCAATCAACCTGTCTTGTAAATACGTGACACAGGTGTTTGAGTGTATTGGAGTTTCGCCAAACAAGGGTATTTCGTACAAGCGAATACTATTACGATTGAAACAAAGTATGAACAGAAAGCAATTGATAAAGAAAGAGTTTGAGTAATATTAGATGACGAAAGAAATAAACTGCTGACTCACCAATCCCAATACCAATGACCGCAGTTTTGCCCCTGTTAACCTGTCGCACTCCGCACCAGCATACGTAGCTCCCACATCCGACGAGGCCTGTGCCGCTGATATATCTACAGGCGGAACAATCTCGGCTTCTGCTTAACACTCTGTCATACGAATCCCCACTCATCCTCGACGCGAAACCCCCACAATCGAAAGGAAACACTCAACTAGCATGAGACACGTAGTTTCTCGGCACACGCTGCCATATTGGACGCACAGTATGGAGAGTAACTTATACCATGATTGGATGTGATAGTCGTTGTGGGAGAATATTACATGCATTATTTAATAACAGATATTTATTGCATCATGGATAGACTCTACTTTTCATTAAATTGAATTATTATAATGTAATAGTTGACAGTTAGCTTGCAATAGTAAATGATATTTATTGAGATAGACAATAACAAAGTTTCGAACGGGAAACTGAAATTTGGCGCCATAAGTAGTCTGCTTCACTGTTGGTAAAGTAAACCTCCTGCTTTTAATTGAGGTCGCCACTTATCAAAGTCAATCGAATACCAATCACCTGACTTTACTCATTTATTGTGCTTTTGCTTTTCAAGGCGAAGCACGTTGTGCTCGGCGTGTTTATGGCGGGTTTGTTTCTATTCTCGGCTCACTGAAGTGCTTTCCAGCACAGTGAGCAGAACCCTGTGAATTGTTGTGTGTTCCTCGGACACTTGGCTGTCGCGACCAGTGTTTCTTGTGCGAGTTGGGCAAAAATGAGCGCGATTATCTCGCCGGACTGCGAACTGGTGGCCCACGTGGGCCAGGATGGGAGGTTAAGAGTGTACGAGTGTTTGAGTGGGAAGTTGAAGGTGGAATTTGTCGGAAGGGAACATTTGGCATCCCCTTGCGCGGCACTCGCCTGGTTATGGCAGGCGGAGGGACACGTAAGTTTTAATATTCAATTAATATCGCAATAGTTGTGGCAGATTTTCATACAAAGTTTGAACCAGAAGTTGGCATGCGAAAGTATCTTCTCACAGAAAGTTCAGAGTTAGCATTCGGATATGTTAACTTAATGCTTTTATATTATAATACTTTCACACTAGTGCCAAAATTATAAATATATGTACAGGGTGAGTCACTTGCGTTTGAATCACCAGCAAAAATTGGATATTTTCGATGACCAAAAATATGGGGAAAAAAAAATTTTGAGCTGGGGCTCTGAAATTTATATCACATCTTCCTTGATGCAAGGGCAGACTGTCCGTCAAATTTCAACCCCGGAAAAGGTCGGGAAGTCATGAAAACATGCAAAAAACAATCGGAATTAGGCGAAATTCATCATTTAGGATCGGTTTTCTTTGTGTTTTACGTCGAATTCCGGCATTTCCTCCACAACATTTATGTTTTTTATCCGTTTTGAGAAACGAGCAATCGAAAAATCAAGCGTTCGTCCCGGTCCCAGAACCTTCGAAAAATCGAAAATTTTTGAAGGGGTATGCCTTAAAAAATTTGCGAAAAAATGAATTTTGAGCTAGGGCTCTGGAATTTTTTCTACTTTCTCCTCGATGCAAAAAAACACTTTCTACAAAGTTTCAGCCCCGGGAAAGGTCGGGAAGATAAAAAAACATGGGGAAAACCGTTGAAATCAAATATTCCAGATCGGTTTTCCATGTGTTTTAGGTCGAATTCTGGCATTTCCTCCACAACATTTATGTTTTTTATCCGTTTTGAGACACGAGCAATCGAAAAATCAAGCGTTCGTCCCGGTCCCAGAACCTTCGAAAAATCGAAAATTTTTGAAGGGGTATGCCTTAAAAAATTTGCGAAAAAATGAATTTTGAGCTAGGGCTCTGGAATTTTTTCTACTTTCTCCTCGATGCAAAAAAACACTTTCTACAAAGTTTCAGCCCCGGGAAAGGTCGGGAAGATAAAAAAACATGAGGAAAACCGTGAAAACGAAATATTCCAGATCGGTTTTCCATGTGTTTTAGGTCGTTTTCCGGCATTTCCTCCACAACATTTATGTTTTTTATCCGTTTTGAGACACAAGCAATCGAAAAATCAAGCGTTCGTCCCGGTCCCAGAACCTTCGAAAAATCGAAAATTTTTGAAGGGGTATGCCTTAAAAAATTTGCGAAAAAATGAATTTTGAGCTAGGGCCCTGGAATTTTTTCTACTTTCTCCTCGATGCAAAAAAACACTTTCTATAAAATTTCAGCCCCGGGAAAGGTCGGGAAGATAAAAAAACATGGGGAAAACCGTTGAAATCAAATATTCCAGATCGGTTTTCCATGTGTTTTAGGTCGAATTCTGGCATTTCCTCCACAACATTTATGTTTTTTATCCGTTTTGAGACACGAGCAATCGAAAAATCAAGCGTTCGTCCCGGTCCCAGAACCTTCGAAAAATCGAAAATTTTTGAAGGGGTATGCCTTAAAAAATTTGCGAAAAAATGAATTTTGAGCTAGGGCTCTGGAATTTTTTCTACTTTCTCCTCGATGCAAAAAAACACTTTCTACAAAGTTTCAGCCCCGGGAAAGGTCGGGAAGATAAAAAAACATGGGGAAAACCGTTGAAATCAAATATTCCAGATCGGTTTTCCATGTGTTTTAGGTCGAATTCTGGCATTTCCTCCACAACATTTATGTTTTTTATCCGTTTTGAGACACGAGCAATCGAAAAATCAAGCGTTCGTCCCGGTCCCAGAACCTTCGAAAAATCGAAAATTTTTGAAGGGGTATGCCTTAAAAAATTTGCGAAAAAATGAATTTTGAGCTAGGGCTCTGGAATTTTTTCTACTTTCTCCTCGATGCAAAAAAACACTTTCTACAAAGTTTCAGCCCCGGGAAAGGTCGGGAAGATAAAAAAACATGAGGAAAACCGTGAAAACGAAATATTCCAGATCGGTTTTCCATGTGTTTTAGGTCGTTTTCCGGCATTTCCTCCACAACATTTATGTTTTTTATCCGTTTTGAGACACAAGCAATCGAAAAATCAAGCGTTCGTCCCGGTCCCAGAACCTTCGAAAAATCGAAAATTTTTGAAGGGGTATGCCTTAAAAAATTTGCGAAAAAATGAATTTTGAGCTAGGGCCCTGGAATTTTTTCTACTTTCTCCTCGATGCAAAAAAACACTTTCTATAAAATTTCAGCCCCGGGAAAGGTCGGGAAGATAAAAAAACATGGGGAAAACCGTTGAAATCAAATATTCCAGATCGGTTTTCCATGTGTTTTAGGTCGAATTCTGGCATTTCCTCCACAACATTTATGTTTTTTATCCGTTTTGAGACACGAGCAATCGAAAAATCAAGCGTTCGTCCCGGTCCCAGAACCTTCGAAAAATCGAAAATTTTTGAAGGGGTATGCCTTAAAAAATTTGCGAAAAAATGAATTTTGAGCTAGGGCTCTGGAATTTTTTCTACTTTCTCCTCGATGCAAAAAAACACTTTCTACAAAGTTTCAGCCCCGGGAAAGGTCGGGAAGATAAAAAAACATGAGGAAAACCGTGAAAACGAAATATTCCAGATCGGTTTTCCACCTGTTTTAGGTAGAATTCCGGCATTTCCCCCACAACATTTATGTTTTTTATCCGTTTTAAGACACGAGCAATCGAAAAATCAAGCGTTCGTCCCGGTCCCAGAACCTTCGAAAAATCGAAAATTTTTGAAGGGGTATGCCTTAAAAAATTTGCGAAAAAATGAATTTTGAGCTAGGGCTCTGGAATTTTTACTACTTCTTCCTCGACGCAAAAAAACATTACCCACCAAATTTCAGCACCGGGAAAGGTCGGGAAGTCGACCAAAAAAAATAAAGGCTAGGAGAGTTCTGATTCAAAGGCAAGTGAATCACCCTGTACATAGATACGAATACGTCGACAAATTTAACCGGTATTGTTTGTGACTGTAGCTGTTTACGCCAGATAAGGTTAGATTTACACATATTTAAATAGATTTACACATATAAAATAGATTTACACATATTTATTACATATTACAAATAAATAACGTATATTTTCCACTGGTGTGTTCGTCATTATTGCTGATAAAAATCGAACTATCGTTTTTACTCCAATTGTTCGAGTGCGTTTTTTCGAAATCCTAAAGTGTTAGTTCATTTGATTAACGATAATACTGCTCATTAATCCAATTGACGAGGCAACGGTTTCTTAATTTAGTTTCTCCTATCTGTTAGGCATCGGATTGGAGTAAACGTCGTCGCAAGGAAGAACCACCGTCGTTGGCAATCGGTTCGACCGACGGTTCGATCACCGATTTCTCAGTTTCTAGAAATTCCTCGACACATCATCCCCTTCACAGCTCTGGCATTACTGCCCTCGCTTTTCACCCCCAATGTGGCTTGATTTCCGCCCTCGAGAGCCAAGAACTAGTCCAATATTCCGAAGGATTCGCAATAAGAGAGAAATGGAGGTCGGGCAAATTTCGGGTGAACGCCTTGAAAATTTCGCACGATGGAAAATCGTTGTTCACCGGCTCGAAAATGATCAAGTGGTGGTGCTTGGAGACGAAGAAGCTTGTGAGATCGTTCAGCGCGTGTCAAGGACCTATCAAAGCACTTGACATTGTCAATGATGAGCTGGTGCTTGCTGCAGCAACAGGGGAAAGCTCCCTAACAGTTTGGAAGTTGGACAGGGTAAGATTTTTAGAGCTTTTGTATGAAAATAATTTGTTTTTAGAATTGCTATGCTTCAATTCCATATTAAATTCATCAATATTATCTTGACAATCAAAATAAGGCAATTTTTTAACGTTTCAGTCGAATGAGGAGACATCAGCAACACCAAAAGCCACACTTTCGCTACAGGACGATGCCGAACACATATCGACGTTATCCTCCTCCCTCCAATTTACTCAGAACTCTCAGGATTCTAATGGAAGTGTGGAGCCCCTTGTTGCGACAGTTACAAGATCAGGACAAGTACAGATTCATCAAGTGACATTGAATTCCAAGAAATCCCGTCCAATCAAAGCGAGCCTGACACTGTTGGTGTCGAGCGAGGAGGCCAAAGAGATTCCCATCCTGCTCTCTTGTTTCGTGAACGCCGGTTGTGCTTCGATTTTGTATGGAAGCTGGGCGAATCCGGTTTGCGAAAGGGTGGAATTGAAGTTTGAGGAAAAAGTGCAATGTCTAGTGAGGGGCGAAAGAAAAAATAGAGAGAGGAGAGAAGAATTAGCGGGTGGAAGGGGTTGGGGAGTTGTAGGTGAAGATGCTGAGTACGTGCAAGGTAAGTTTTTTGATTAAAACATCGTTATATGTTTGTAGATTATTGTTCTACTATTGTTATTCCCTTTCAGCCCACACACCAAATCAAAAGCGAAGTAGAACCAATTCGTCAGGATCCCAGATACCCTTGAAGGATCGACTGGAGAACCTTTCGATCTCACAAGATCAAAATCAAGGGCAAAAGAGCACCATCCGCAAGAATCTCACCCAGTTGTTGATTCAAGGCCTCAACAGTAAGGATAGGAGTATCCTGACCGATGTCCTCTTCACCAAAGATGAGAACCTCGTGCGAAACACTGTGGCGAAGTTACCAGTGCAGGCCATAGCTCCACTTCTACGGGAAGTCGCCAGTCTCTTCGCTGGGAAGACTCACTCGTAAGTATTTCAATCTCTGGATTGGTTCTTGCTGTGATCCAATGTAAACTTCACTTTAGAGTCTTCATACTCGATTTACAGTAGCAAGAGGGCTGTTCTGTGGTTGGAAGCCCTTTTATCCCAGCACTCGGCCCACTTTCTCTCGCTGCCAGATTGCTCGGAGCAATTCTCGCCGATTCTTCATCAGATCGATGCTAAGCTGCAATTGTTACCTGATATTTGTAAGCTGAAGGGGAGGGTCGCCCTGGTTACTGGACAGATCTCGAAGACGATCGAAGAGAACAATGAAAACGAAGACGAAGGCGTTCTCGTCTATCAAGATCCAGGTACTTATCGAATTAATATAATTCCATACTTCAGATTTGATAGTAACTGATAATATAACCACTACTGTGTTTTTTGCAGATTCCTCGGAGGAGGATGCCGATATCCAAGAGGAGGACCTGCAAATGTCCTCCGACGAGAACTGGGAGGAGCTGTCAAACACTTCTCACGAGGACAACAACGAAGACGGGCTTTCGGACAACGACGAATCTATATAACGAGAGCTCTGAGCAGCCTGTCCGCTCTTATTTCTACTTTTCCTTAATAAACGAAAGCGAAATAAATAGTAAGTCAACAGTGAGAATAAAAAATGAACGAGGAGGATCAAAAGAAATTGGAGGAAATGACAACGTTTTTAATTTTAAAGAATGGGCTTTTATTATTTCACACTCTCTTTACACTTCTACAAAACATTTCGTGAGTAAAAGTTTCATTTCTATTAAGGTAATGTTCTAATCAGCTTGTGCGCGATTAGAAGCTCAGGTTCTCGATGTCGTCCTTGTGGTAGACCATGACCTCCTTGAGGATCATGTTGCTGCCCTCGGGGAAGAAGTACAGTGGCTTGTCCAGTGGGTAGCCCATGTTTCTGTGGTCGAAGACGTAGCGACCGAACACCCTGCTGTAGAACGCCTGGGTTTGCTCGACAGGGCTCACGTGGATGAAGATTTGCAAGGGGAAACCTTCCTTCTTGCCCTTGGGGATCAGAAGACGCTCAGGGAATCCAGTCACGCGTGGCAGGTAAGTGAAGTTCTCCGACGACTCGAGCGACTTCATCATTTTCTTGTATACGGTCTCGCTGGGCTCGGGATCCGACGCCACGAAGATGCATTCCTGGCTGTTGCGTGTCAACTTGTTGGCGCCCTCGTTCACTGGATGTTACAAGTCGAATTAGATTAGAATTATATCGAAGCGGGACAAAGTTGGAGACAAGTTGATAAATGAATCGTTCGAATACTTACATTGCACGATGAAGTTGTCGATCTCATAGAAGTATTTGGCGGCCCTCTCGAGTTCGATGGGCTTCTTGAAGTTGTCGTATTTCGGTCCAAGGAAGATCCTCACTGCAGCCTTCGTGCTCTTGTCCGAGATGACGTTGAAGTGGAAGCTGAAGGGCTTGTGGTTCAGACGGTATTGGCGCACCTTGATCTGGTAGTTCTCAGCATCCTTCAGCGAGGATACGAAGAGGCCGTTGGAGATGGAGCTGTCGAACTGGTCGAAATAGGTGATCAGTTTGTCGACGGTGAAGGTGTCGATCTTGAACGATGGGTAGACGATTTGGTCCTTGGGGTATGGTTTCTGGTGGTGCATGAATCTGTCGAAAGGATAAATCAGTCATTAGTGAACAAAATAACGTCAACAATAATGTGCAAATGTTGACCAATAAAAGCGACTCACCTGTAGTAGTAGCTGAGGATCCTCTTGTAGATCCTGTAGAAGGCAGGGTCTCTCATGTTCATGGTCCACATTTCCAATGCGCTTGGTGCGATCTGGTGCTTGTTCATTGGCTCCAAGGAGAAACCAAGGATCTTCCTGGCGAACTTGTCGATACTGCCGTAGAATTCAAGGTTGCAACTGTCCAAGTTACCCTCGAGCAAGTTTCCGAGGATGTTCATGCCTTCGGGTGTGTAGATGCTCTGCCATTTGCCAGAGACATCGAGGACGTATCCAGAGTCGATAGCCGCCGAGATTCTCGATTCGTAGTCCTTGACGAGCTATTGTTTCAAAAGACATTTCGAGTTACATCACCTTTCATATTTTAATATTACAGAATTCCTACTGATATTTCACTCACCTGCAAGAACAGGTACTTGTAGGAGGGAATTTCGGAGAACTTGGGACGCTGCGGCAGGCTCAATCCATTGTGGTAGTTGATGGTTGGGTAGTAGCCTTGGTAGAACTTGAAGTCCCAGTCGAAGTCGTCGACTTTGGCGAGGTCGTTGCTCAAGCGTTCGAGGACGTAACGGTTGAAGAGTTGTTTGTGCGAGTAGATGTATTCAGCGCCTCTGTTCGATGTCAGTTTGAAGTCCTTGGAGGACAAGAAGAAGGGGCTGTCGAGCTTGAGGAAGTAGTAGAAGGAGTTCAGGCCAATATCCTCGGTGAAGTAGTTCAGTTTCGATTCGAAGTCGTAGTCACGGTTAAGATACCACGAGGAGTAGTTCGCCGGGATGATGTAGGTTTCGGGGACGGCTTTCTTGTCTGCAATTTGGATATATTAATAAGATATACGAAGCTCCCAATAAATTCCATTTGGATTGGCTTGTCCAACTATAAAAGGATTACCCACCAATCTTGCCGAAGACCTTGGCGTGGTGTGCCTTCTCCATAACTTCAGCATTGTAGAAGGTGTAGGGATAAAGCTCGTAGGGCATTGGCAATTGCATGAATTCGGTGTCCTTTCGCCTGAGGACTGCGTTGTACAAAGCGCAGGCGAATTGACCCTCGTTCACGTGGACGCGGGCCCACAGTGCCGTTTGGTAGAAGACATCGAAGTCGTTGGCGTAGTAGAAGAGTTTGAATAGTGCGATGCTCTCCCTGAGGAGTGGCTCGTAGTAGACGGAGAAGAGCTCACCGCGTGGCAGGAATCCTTTCTCGTACATAGCGAGGAAGCCTGTCACATCAGCCTGAAATTCATTTTATTAATAACTTTACTATTAAAATAATACAAATAATATTCTGATAGACATTATTTTTGGAATAAATTATTTTAAAAAAGGTAATAGGATCTGAGGATTTGTTTTATTCGTCGCATTAACGAAGGAATTTAGTTTTAATATTTAAAACGATTTTCAAAGGATCCTAATAAAATTTCTTTTTGGCACTCACCTCCTTCGCGAAGGATTCGATGTTAGCGGCAAGGTCGAACTTCATGCCCTCATTGTAGAGATCCACATTGACAACATCCGGTTGGGAGATATGGTAGAGGAGATTCCAGATCTTCTTCTGCTTGAGAAGGAATTCCTGATCGGCGGTCTTCGGCTGGTTATAGTATTCCGTATCGGCTGCCACCATAGCGACCAGCATGCTGGCCAGCATAATGTAAACCCCCTTCATCTTGCTGGATTGCGATCGAACGCGCCTTCGATCTTTCAATTTAGCTGAGAATTTCCGTCGCCGTCGAGCTTCTTTCCGAGAGAAAGTTTGCCAATGTTTCGGGGAACACCTTCTGCCAGCGGCTGGCAGAGAAACGATGCCTCTCGGGTGCCCCGGTGATTTTATATTGAACGGCTATCAATGGTGTTCGGCCACTTTCGACCCCGAAATCGACTGATAAGCGATAGGAGGATGTTGTTCGCTTGTTGTTGCCGTGCAATTTCACTGGCGACACGATGCACGCGCCTGTTATGTCGCCCGTGGAATTAAAGGGAATCGAATGAAGTTTTGATTCGGGAATATTTTGATTTTTATATCGAATTAGACTAAGAAAAGACTGGAAAAGTATTTTAAACAAATTACAATGAAAAATGTGTCAAATACAAATTTAGTCGACCAATTCGGATGTTTAAGCTGGCATTTGTTTAATAAAAACAATCGGTACCGGTTGACACTTTATCAGTCATTCATTCATCTTTTATCATTCATTCACATTCAAGTGTCAATAATACAAGTGACACAGTTGTAGTTGCATTTTAACACGGTCTGATTGATTATTAATTATAATATAAATTGATAAAGTTAAACAATTTTCAAAAGTCTTATAAATAAGAATCAGTTAAGGGTGTGCTTAACTTGAATTTGGCATCAGTGCACTTTACGATAGTTTTTTCCTACTAAAATCAATTTCTTTCGTAATAAATCTACAGGCACCAATGAGTAAGCTTTAATTTGAGACTAATTTCATTAGAATCACTGAAAAATTCTAGAATATACAAGAAATCAAAGTTAAAGTCAGAAACATGAGTGAAAAAAACGTGGAAAAAATAAGGGTACGGTTTACGTCAATCTTTTATTACGAAAACTGATTTCCACGCAATGGCTCGTACGGCGAATTAAAAAGTCCAAAATAAGCTTGAATTCGGCGCCAGTCTCATTAAGATGGGATGGACATTAACGATGCGCGCAATCAATCAAAGTTTTCCAGCGGTTGGCAGAGTGTCACGGGTCAATCCCGATAACCGGCCCGAATTGCCAAATTCCGATAAGTATTTCTTTCTTTTTTTTGCCAACCCGGCAACGCATTCGAAATCTGCCTTGGTCCGTGACGCCAAAACAAATTCGGCGATGACTCCAATCGCACTGGAAGAGAGTGCAGCATCCACGGACTTTCGATAAGAACGCGAAGAACTCGAAATAAATAGTTCCGGGGCAATTGGAAGCCGGTAGTGAGAAAGATGAAGTCAAGGTGACCTTCAAACAACAACCCTCCATTTTTTAACAGTTCATTATAAAAAAAAGTCGAAGGATAAAAATTACATTTCACTTTTAAACATATTAGAATCGATTAAATATTAATTGACAATTTTAAACAAAGTGGAAGTAGTTTAGAATTGGCAACGTAACACAAAATAAAGTTCTGCTCTATTCGTTGAGATTCGAAGAGTATCATGAAATTTTATATAACGATAAATGAGAATTACAAGTACACACGAAAGTGCAATCACGCTGTAAACTTTCGCTCAAGATATTTCCAGGGTCACGATATCTTTTGCGTGAGCGCGATCATATTAATAATAAGAGTTAACTGAAAACTCCTCAGTGACAGTGCAACAACCCATTATTATTTCAATGAAATAATTACTGGCGTGAGTAGACGTAATGCCAATTAAGAAAAGTCAATTAAGAAAAGCACCTGTTATACAGGGTGAGCCATAAAAAAATACCATCCTTTAAATTTACAATATAGAAGTATTAATTTAAATTCGAGGAGGAATAATTAACAATTAGAGGAGATGTAAAAGGGTGGAAATTGGATAAATAAATAAAGAGATCGTAAACACGATTGATATTTAGGTGCGTCTTTATTGCCATCTTCGTTCTCGCACAGCAAGAACCTTGAATTCATTTTCATCCCCTTCGTTCATCGTCGCACAACATACAGGTGAAATAGAGCAACAGAGATAGACTTCGTAACATCGATATACACTCTCTCCTTCCTTCCCTTCATCCAGCAGGTCCCTGGTTTCGAGTTTTAAGAGATTGTTTGTTCCCCAGGACCCCTTGCCAACCCCTCCGCCGATTCGTTTAGTCCACTTTAGTCGGGCATTTCTGCGGGAACAAGCGCGAAGACATTAGTTCTAATAATAATGACGACTAAACACTAATCGGTATTTTATATATTATATATAATAGTTTTTGAATTTGGATAATAATAGTGACTTGTAAAAAGTTTATTACAATAATAGTAACACGTGAGTAGTGAAATTTGTATAATAAAATAATTATATTAATACTAAATCGATTTCAATCGCTTTGGAAATTTATAATTCGATGTATAATGAATTTTATAACGCGAAGTTATAATAGCAACAATGATTTACCTTCTTCCTCGGAATCCTCGATTCTACACTCTCGTAAAGAGCCTTGTTTACGTAGAATCCTACGAGTGGATGGCCTTTGCATGTTCCAAATCGCTTCGAGTTGATCGAAGTGCTTGGATTGCTCGACTCCAGCTTCCTTCGGCTCGCTCTCCAATCCGGACTTACTGATTTCTTCCATCGAAGCACTCACGCTGAATCGGCGCTTAAGACTTTCTTCCGATATCGGCAAACCTGTCGCACGAAGAATATTATATTTTTGATTATTTTTAAAATTGAAAAAAGCAACTGTTGACCATGAACGTACAAAGAAAAAATGTTCTATGTTTAACACTGATAAAATTTATAAAAATAGAAAATAATATAGAACAGTAAGATTGACTCGAAATATTAGTAAAACAATTTTACACAACTTCTCACTGTTCTTTCTAATTCTTTCATACAATTAAATTACAATTTTATAATTTTTCAATTTAATTCCATACAAATTTTACTTAGTAATTTTTTACATTTTCTCTCTGGAATTTCGTGGAATGATAGAAAAAGCATACCAGAAGTGAGATGTCCGTATTTCCGTTGCCAAGTATAAGTGTCCAGGGAGACCTCCTTCTTTAAGAGTCTTCTCACAGGCCTCTTAGTGCCTTGGACGCGAATCTCCTTCGAGCTTTGAATTATCGGCACCTTGATATATTGCGCCGGAGTATTGTGCAAGCACAGAATAGGCATGCATCTATGCTCCAATAGGAAGAGGGCGAGACGGGAACAATCGCTGACCATTTCAACACCTGAATTTTCAATTTCAATTGAATTCTTGTATATGATACACTTTTTATTGCATATATATTATATTATTGTAATTTCACGTGCTTTTGTTAGGATCCAAAAATATTTTCATATATTATTCCTTTTGCGAAATAAATCCATTTTTTTATCGAATTTATTGTAGTAAAGAATTGATTGAAAATGCATCAGCTTGTATAAATATAAATAATCTCTCTCATTACGATTTTTTCAAGCAAGGGAAATCAAACTACTTCTCGCATTCTTTTACATTTCAATGTTTCTGGATTGCAATTTTTCCAATAGTAATTCCACGTTTTCTAAGACGATTATAATCGCAATATAAAAATTAAAATCCCACTTTTAATTGTACGTGAGTTTTATTAAAATAATTCAAGAACCGTTGGTGGTTTTCTCACCGAGAACAGGAACATGTAGGGAGATGCTGCTGAGGCAGCATCCCTTCTTTACATCCCAGAGCATCAGACTTTTATCTTCGCTGCCACTCACGCAGACAGTGCCATCGTCGCTCACACGGACGCAAGTGACGCATCCAGTGTGACCTTGAAGAGTATGCAAATCCGTGCCAGTGTTAATGTCCCAGATGATAACGTTCGAGTCCCTTGAGCCGGAAATGACCTTAGTGCGCTCGCAAAGGGAAACCGCCACGCATGTTACGTGATCCGTGTGACCGACGAGCACCTGCGCCAATCGGATTAGTTACATTAATTATATCTGCAATTGATTCCTTTGGCAAAGTTTCCAATCAATTCGAAAATAAGCAAAAATTCTGTAACCTTCGAATTTGATAATTTTTAATTTGTTTTACCTTTGCAATCACATTTGACACTTTAGAAATCATAAATAAAATAATACTATTAAATAAAAATAAATGCCTGTAAAAATTGAATTATTGAACTAAGTTTGCTAGAATTAATAATTTGTCGCGATTCAAAATTGTCAGAAAAACATATTTAGCAACAAAAGAAACAACTTATAATGCTTGACTTGAACTTCAATTATTTTTCCCGAGACCAAGAAATTCCCTAAGTGATTAACGAAGACAATTGTTCCAATTTCAATTACCTGCGACAATTTACCGCCGGACAATTGCCAGACTTTCAAGCTAGTATCCTTGGAGCCAGTGATGAGTAGCTGGGAATCAGGAGTAATAACGGAGCACGTAATTTCCTGAGTGTGCGAGACCGGGTGTCCTTCGCCACTCGAGTTCAGTGATAAAATTCGCAGGGTGTTGTCACCGGTGCCGCAAACTGCGTGTCTCATATCGCCGGATACTGCTAGACAACTTCCTGGACCTGGGATCGACTGCAGTAATACCTAAATTGTTATAAAAATTTTCTATAAATCTTTGGCTTTGCCCTATGAGGATTATGGTATTTGAATTCCAATTGGGCGACTGTGGTATCCGAGAATTATAATTGAATATCAATGAAGAATTAAAATAGATTTAAATATAATAACGAGAATATAATAAATAGATGACAGTTTTATACGTGGAAGTTTTAATTCAATTTTCCTCGAATTAGAATTGGATAAAAAGAATATAGCGGTCAAATTGCGAACCTCCCCCTTTTCGAAATCGAAATCGATATATTGTTGTTTAACTTACCCCTGTGTCCGCTGCCCAAACTCGAATGCAACCAGATCTGTCGGAACTGATGATCCTCCTTGCATCCATCAGACTGTTGACTGCTGTCAACGGTGCCTGATGGCGAAAAGTCGCGACTACCAAACCCAGCGTCAAGCCCCACACCCTCACCGTCTTGTCTTCCGAGCCTTAAAGATATTAGACAAAAATTTAGAACAATAATCTAAATGTATAAATAAATACAAATAAAGAACAATCGTACCTGATGCGATAAAAAGACCAGAGACAGCAAAATCGACACAGGTAACACTGGCAATGTGTCCCTCGAAGCTCGAGACAAGTTCGCAGGTGTTCAGCTGCCACAAATTCACCTGGCAAATGGCAAATTATTTATATAATAAAATTATTGGCGAGTTTTGTTTAAAACCAGATTAATTTAAATCGATTAAAAAATAGCGTGGATATAATTGATTAAAAATTGAATAGTCACCATGGAATCGACGCCACCGGTCGCAACCATTGTTCCATCCCTTGAAATCGTCAGACAGTTAATCGCCGAGGTGTGTTCGTTCACCACCGTCGATTTCGATGGGTTCCTCTGCTTCTGCGAGCCTTCTTCGCATCTGTCAAAGTAAATTAAATATAATAATTAAAAAAATATTTGTTTGTGGTGGGCAATTGTAAAAGTATATTAAAATCGTCGAAAGTGACAAATTGCAGTATAATTTAAGTGGCATATTAAATTATGTACCTGAACGACCAGAAAGTAACTTTTCCAGCACCACCGCATACGAGAAAGTCATCTTTTTCCATGACGTAGAGACTTTCGATGCTGCCACCGCCTCCCATCAGACTTCGTATGAGTCTGCCGCTGTTCATGTCGAACACCAGGATCTTCCCGTCCTCGGTGCCGCATATTGCCCTTTTACTGTCATAGGCGATCTGTAGAAATTTAGAAGAACCAAAGAAACATCAAAAAATCATCCAATTGTTGATATTAACATTCTCAGCCAATAATTGATGACAGAAAAGCTTTAATTGAAGTTTTAATTTAATTTGAGAGTCAAAGAAATAAACTAAAGACAACTAATCTATAAAAGAAAAATCTGTAGTCTAAAAACAAACAATAATATTTTTTCTCGAGCAGAATGCTAATTACTAATTAATACTAACAGCAAGGCTCCTGATTTTCTCGGTGTAGCCTTTGAGCAGGTGGATCTCCGTGCCAGTTGCCAAAGATCGCAGATACAGTTTATTATCCTCGCAGAAAACCAGAAGGAATACGGAATTGTAGGAGATTTTGAGAGTGACGATCGGCGAGGGAAGTGTCAGGGTGTTCAGGAGGGTGAAAGTATTCAAGCAGAAGAAGGAGATTGTCCTGTCGGTGGAGGAACAAACGAGAACCTCCTCGGAAGTGTCCGTGGCAAGCGCGGTGATTGGGCCGCGATGATGATCGATTCGAATTTTCGGCGCCCCTGCAACCAGTAATTTCAAAAACATCAAATAAAGTATATCACAAAAAATTAAAGGAAGGAACGAGCTTTAATTTCACACTTATTTCATTGAGATTGGATAAAAAATGATGTAAATATAATTCACCAAAGTTCGATTAGTTCGCAGGTAAAATAAAACACTTTATCTTTAATTCTTTATGAAAATAAAGAAACAGCAAAATTATTACTACTATTTAACTGTAAATAATCAAAGTTCTGTATAGTATTCTATTAATACTTAATATTAATAATAGAAAAATAATTACCTGCTACCAGATCGTAAGCTATAATCCTGGAATCCTCGCCACCCGAGAGAATCAGGTTGTTTCTCTTGGAATACGAGAGACATAAAACGGTGGCGAAGTGTTCTTGTACACGTCGAATGATAGTCAATGCTTTAAGGTCCCAAACAATGATACTGGTATCTTCGGATCCGGTGAAGATCAGATCTGGCTCGGCGGTGGTGGCCACGCAAGTGACAGGCGCCGAATGACCTATACATTCCCATCGATATTTAATATTAAGTTATAATAATAAAGTATAATTTCTTATTAGTATTAATTTTTAAAGAAGAAGTGCTCCAATAAAAGTTACGATATTACCAATATTAATAAAAATTAATTTCCTATATTCAAGCATTAATAAAAATTATAATTTCATAATAACAGTAATCACGAAATCACAAGTTTACAAATAACACCAAAAAAATATCGTCAGTTAATAGAAAAAATCAATCATACAATTAATAATATTAACAGCCATCGATTCGAAAACTTTGAACGACTCTATCTCCGAAAGTACGAAAGTTAGCGAGTTTCACTTAAGAAACAAACTTGTAGTACAAAGTAAGATCTACAAATTTGTTCCTATGGATCATTGTCATTTGCCGCCCGATTACCGAGATAATGACCGGCGAACCTTTGAGAGTGCCGAGTAGCTGGCCAGAGACGACGTGGCGCACCTGGGGCTCCCCTTGCAACGGCACGATGATCATTAATTGCTTCATGGGAGCACCATAGACTGCTCTGACACCCTGTGGAGCGTTCACCGAGCGCACTTGCAGGGGCAATGGTTGTTGGAGCCAGGAATTCAAAGGCACCAACAAGGGAACGGTGAATCCGTCGCACCAGGCCATCGCGCCAGTTATTAATTCACTCACCTGTGAAACGACTCTCATTTATTTCTATTAATTCATAACTTGTTAATGGTACTTATTTGAATATGAAAAGTAATGTAAAAATGTTTCGCACAAGTTATACCATTTTTTTTTTTTTTATTAATTATCTCAATTTGTTTCTTTTTAATGTTCGTAATATCTACTTTAATGGAAATGTCGAATTTGGTGTGAAAATATTAAACAATATAAAAAACTTTGTAGAATA
The DNA here is from genome assembly GCA_910591665.1 of Ectemnius continuus. Lineage (NCBI taxonomy): Eukaryota > Metazoa > Arthropoda > Insecta > Hymenoptera > Crabronidae > Ectemnius > Ectemnius continuus. Next base: position 3,670,690 of record OU342866.1, read on the forward strand.
TACAAATTAAAATAATTGACGTGGCTTCTATTGTTATATAAAATAAAAAAATGACATTTTAAAAAGTGGAGGAAATTGTAGCGCAAAATATTGTATTAAAAAATTGTATTATTAATTTTTTACCACATCATCAGAGTCCTCAGCGACACTTCTCAACCAGCTGATGAGTTGCCCGGCTAATTGCATCGGTTCCCTTGTAAGGACATCGCTGCTCTTCCGAATGGCAAAGTACACCAGTTCGACGTCCCTTTCAAGAAGGTATCTCCGCACGTTCTCCAACACGCACCTGCAATAGCAACGAGCCAATAATAACACTAACATTCGAAGAGCAATAAACAATTTTTGTCAAAGAGTGATAGACATGTGTCGCATTAGAAATGTCGCAGATGTTGCCTAAAACTAACAGTGATTCTAATACTAGTAATGCGAACACTACCAGTGACTAGTTAGAGTGGTGGTGTGTGACAGTAACAATAACAATCCAGCAGTCTGACGGTCGAGTAGTGTCGGCGCTCTAACAATTCGCCCGCAGAACAATTGGACCATTTAACAGTCGAGCGAATCAACAGTTGGATATTTTTATTAATTGAACAGTTAAACCGTCCAACAGGCTTAAGCTGACAATTATTGGGACAATCCAAGTGCCGGGCAGTCGAAATCGGCAGGCAATAAACAGTCCAATAATAACAATAATTTAATAATTCAAGAATAGAATTAATTGGAGAATCGACAAGTCGGACAATCGGATAGCCCAATAGTCGAGAGTTCCGAGAGTCTGATAGACCAAGAGAGTCCAGCAGCCAGCTAACAGGCCAATAATAACAGTAACAGTAACAGTCCAACAACTAAGAGCAACAAACATCGAGAAATCAAGAGGAACAATAATCGAATTCAATCCACGCAACAATAACGGCACGTACAGAAAGACGAGTAAAGTTTCTAACAACAGAGTTCCAATACGAGTAACAAGAAAACACCGTCTGAAGTGGAGAACAACACGAGAAGCCACTGTGAGAATATCGGCACGCACAATAAACAGAGAAAGGAAAGTTTTGAACAACATATTCTTTTGAAATAACAACCAGTTATAAAAACCGAGTACTACTTAAACTAGTAATGGCAGTAACGTCAGCGATAACAATAGCAATAGCAGTAGCACTGTAATTGCCTCAGATAACTGATGGAGATCATCTGGACCGCCGCCAGGAGGAAGTCGTAGGCGCACACGACGTATCTCTTGAGTTTCTCCGTGCTCTCGGCGAAGAGCAAGTGGAGCCAGGCCTCCTCGACGTGTCTCAAATTGTAAGTCAAGCATTTGGCCACCCTTTTCGTATTGAAGGGCCTCTCCTTACCCTGGTGACTTGCCTCGGGCGATTGGGCCTCGCCGCTCGCCTGCACCGTGTCCGAGAAGAAGATCCCTGATACCTCCTTGTGGGTCGAAACTGCTGCCTCTCGGGAAACCAAGTAGAATTCCTTCAAGCCGCTTGCCAGGCTGATGAGAAGTCGACCGCTCATAACTCGCACCTGAAACAATAGATTTTCGAATTTATAAGCAATAAAAAACAAGAAACATAGCGATCGAATTGAGTACTTCCTCCTTTTCGAAGTCGGTAAATAATGTAATTTAATAATTTTTGTACTAATTCAATTTTTTATCAATTTAATTTTTAGTAATTTAAATTGCTTCCATTTAAAATCGATTTAATTAACATTGGTTTATTATTAAGGAACACACAAAGGATCAAAGTTAGATTGATAAATTATTATGAGAACTTTACCTGCATCATGTGTGCGAAGCGCCATTTGACATAACACCAAGTAGCGAAGTTGAACTCGGCCATCTCGAGTTCCAACGGCCCGTCTTTGTCAGTTGGCATTAGAATCTCTAAAATTTCGGATTCGGATAAGCCGAACTCGGTAACAGATAGGATACAGCCAAGCTTTGTCGCCGCTTTTTCACCAATCGCTTCTGAAAATTCCTCCACCTTCGGCAGAAGATCTTCTCGTCTAAGAAAAAGAATATCTCTCTTATTTTATATCTTGGATAAAAAAAGTTTAAACAAAAGTTATAGGAAATCAATTATTCTACAAATTTGTCTTTTAGGCCAATCGCGGTATCTTTTGTATTTTCGAAGATATGTTCGATTGAAGTTTACTTACCCCCGTTGTGACAGTTGCAGCAGTGTTTCTTCGCAATCGAGCCTCGCTTTTTGAACCGGGGTGAGTTTCAACGCGCTTATCGGCAGGGTCGTCGTAATTATCAGGTGAGTACCTGTAATTAAACGGCTTTCCTCACGTTCAAAGTCACTTTTTCGGTTTGAAAGTGACGTTATAATTTCGTGAGGATTATATTACCTGGTGGAAGAGCGAGGGGTAACCATACGAGAGCGGCAACTATGTCGCTCTCGAGCACTCGTAAACGATCAATGTCATCTATTAGAATCACTATGTCCTCCTCCGGTCGATTCTTCTCGATGTGCCTGTTTAATGATTTAATTGCATTTAATTGAAAACTTGGTTGTTAAGTATATTTAAAATTCAAAAAGGGACACTGATCCTAAGGAAATTTATTTTTTATTAAAAAGGGTGCTTTCTAATTTACAAATATATATAATAATAATAGTTCGAAGTTCAGGCAATGATCATTCGAAATTATATTACAAACTAATTAAAATAGCAAGCTTTCTATATGTTTCTCACCTTAGAATGGTATTCCACCAATTGTTAAGATAAAGCGGCTCGAAGGAGGCATCTTTCGGCACGCTTCCATCGTAATTCCCCGTGAGAAAGCCTAGATGTTGACACAAGGACCTCAATAATTCGAGACTGTAGGTCGACCTGGGTGTCTTGTTAATTAATCGGACAATTCTGTGGACGCCCTTCGACAAGTAATCGCCGGAATGGTGATAGATGGTTGATATTAGTTTGCTCTTCAAAGTATTAGGTTCGCCCTGAATCAGAATCGGCGGGTGGCTGTTGCTTTTTCCTGCGGGGCATTGGAATTAATCAATTACCAATTAATCTTTGGCACTGCTATTGTTCATTTTATTATTATTACTTGAATTAGTATTGGAATTACTATTTTTTCTTTCTGGGCTATTGGATTATTAGAGAGTTTGAACTCCTGAATTATTGGATTGTTATAGTGTTTAAAAAAAATTATTTGGCACACCCAGCATTGTAATAATATTTTTTTTTGGAAAAGGATAACTGTCTCTTCCAAGGAAATTTATTTTTGTCCAGGAAAATGTGTTTTTATTTCTATAAGATTTTTTTTCAAAAACACAGAGCGCTAATTTTTTTTATCCTCGCTAATATTTAATTTTCCGTACTTACCATGTTCCATTAAGCTCCTCACTCTGTCCAATATATCCTGAACTCCCAATGATTCTTCCTCGGCACTGTCATTAATAGGCTCTATCGTTCGTAGAATGCCTAAATGGCAGAGACTCTCAGCGTAGACTTCTTGCACCAATTTCTTTCGGCTTTTAAGCTCGGGCTTTGCTTCGATGTCGCTATTCGCCAGTGATTGCAGCCGTTCCAGCACCCTTTCTTTCCAGTCGTCACCCAACTTGATAATGTTCCGCTCGTCCACGCGGTCTTCGTAAGGATTCTCCTCGATTGTCAAACCCTCCAGTATGATGATCGAACTTCCGTCCGGATCGAGGGCTGAGAATTCAGGTGATAATTGTCCAAATTCGATTTTTTTTGGTTTAAAATTGATTTCAATAGGAAATTGTTTTCGAATTTATTTTGGTATTAATTTGTAAATAATTATAATCGTTTCTAGATTGTGAAAAGCAAGTAATACTTAGTGCGTGTTCCAGGTGTCTCTGGACGTGATTTTTCGATGTCTCGGTTTCCTCTTCTTCGACACTCGGGCCACCTTCTTCGGAAAGGAAAGCCTGTGTTGATAGAAAAAAATATAAGAGCAAATCCACAGCAGATTTAATATGGTAAAATTAGAAAATAAATTAAATTACTAAATAACAAATCTACTCACAATGAGAAAGCAACCCCTCGAGTGTCGTTTGGCAGCCGCAATCTCTTTTAAAAAGCACTCGTCATATTCTTGTCTAGCAAAAATGTTCTCCTGCGTTCCATATTGAACGTCGATCAGTAAAACCTACGATAAACGACCCATTGGAAACCCATTGATAAGCTATAAATTTCCTAATTAATATGAAAATAAATTTATTAGTCAAACGGAGACCTACTTCAATTCCCATGTCTTCGTAAGTTGTCTGGAGTTCGGGTCCAATGTACTCCAGCAACTCCTGCCTCTCATCCTCGTATTCTATGATTAATTGTTGTCTTAGTAATATTTTTATTAATTGGTAAAATTCAATTTTGTATTAGTAATATTAATTTGCTGGTGTAATAATGATAAGAAATTTCATAATCAATTCAAACTTTGAAATAAATTCTAATTTTACGATTATTTTAAATTTTATAATTAATTATACGAAGACTTTGGTGCACCGAAATAATAATAACAATAGGAAAGTTCTTTAAGTTAATCAATTATATTTAAAAGTTACTGAGAAATGGTAGCTGCGATGTTTCAAAGATTTCGACCTTTTTACGAGAGAAACTTTAATGGAAGCCACTTAATCAAATGTTCTTCCAAGCGTACTGATAGTAGAGAGAGAGAATAAAAGGGATCTTGGGGACTGACAGGGTTGAGAAATACCTCCATAGCAGCAGGAGATGAAAATCTTGATTAATCTAGGCGCCGGCAACTCCGGGGGTGGGAGACCACCCCTGATCACGCCGGCTATCAATTCCACCTCGGAGTTCATGTTTCCTTCTCTTCCTTTCTCCTTCTACCACTCTCGAACTTTCGCGTTTTATTGAAACAATAAACCCTTCAATTTCTTGTTTCAATTTTATTTAACGCAGAATATTATTTTGTAGTATTTAAATACAATAACAGTGAACACAACATTATCTTTCATGCATTGAATTTATTTATGTTTTCTAAAAGAGAGTTTTATAATTTTGCAAATATTTATTATTGAAATATTAATATATTAAAATCCTATAAAAACATGCAATGAGATTCACATTATAATTCTAGCGCTTTAAAATTTATAATAAAGAAAAACTCCCAAATTTATCATCTGCTCAATAAAAAAGCTCAATTACCTGATAAATCCACTCTTCCTCTCTCGGTTTCCAGGTACTTTGCGGAACTTGTCTCGAACTCCAGCGGGTTTATTCGAAGTGCAGGTACAAGTGGAGTGCCAGGTCTCCGGAATCAGGTAGGTTTCAGGCAACGGTAACACGTGTGTTTTTTTTTGTGTGGTTTGTTGGTTTGTTTAAAGGACAGATATCTAACACTCTCGCGGATAGAGACTTACACTTACTTAATCGTTAAGTAGACTTAGTTATAGACACTTTCGTGGAGACTTAGCAGAGGGATTGTCTTCGCGCTAGATTTAGGGCCTTAATTAAGGGTTTCTCGATAAGGTTCTCGATTTAGGTAATAGTTTAGTTGGTACTTTACGGTTTTTGTACTTGGTGGACGTGTTATTGCTAGGTGGTCAACATCTCTCTCGCGCGCGCTTTCTCTCTCTCTCTCACACACACGCTCTCTCACGATCGCTCTCGAGCTCTCGCGCGCGCTCTCGCCTGTAACAGGTAAGCGCAAGGGGAGATTAAAAGTTTCCCTCTGATGATCGTGTAAAAATAGATAGATCGAAAAATCAGCTTTCAATAATACGCTTTTCTATTGCAACTGAATATAAGATTAAACAGATAACAATAAGAATCGTAAAAATAAGGATTTTTAATAATAGTTGTAATAATTGCAAGAAAGAAGCAGTTTAATTTAACAGTAAAAATGCGTAAATGGGATGTTCAAGGCTGCGCTCAATAATAACCCGACGTTGAGATTTTCAATAATAATAAAAACAAAGAGGCTGTCAGTGCCGCGAAAACAAAACTCTCAAAGCAACAGTTGGAGCATAACACTAGCAGCAGTTTATTATCTTCCTAATTCAATGTTCAATTTACTATTATTGTCAGTGGCGTTCTAGAAATTTGAAAAATCCATTTATCCAATATTGTTAAAGTTTAATTCTTCATTCCCGCTATTGGTATTTTAAAAACGCGTATTCTATCATTGTTAATACTCGACTGACAATAATACTAGTTCAAAACAATCGAAGCGTACGGTTTTCGAATAGCCAACAGACGGGAACAACAATAGGAATGGGAAATTGAAATTTTCGAAATAACAATAGACTAGTGAGACAATAATGGGAAAACGAAAGGGTGAAAAGCACTATTGAAATACAGCGCTAACACTGGCGAAGAATTCGAGTTCTGACAGCGCTAGCAATGAGAAAAAGTCAGAGTTCCAATATAGTGAGGACAGTGTGAGCGAGCCGGAGCGAGGACGAAGAAGTTACCGAAACCCGGGTGACAATCTATCAATCGAAACTACTTTCAACAGAGATGAGATTCGACGCTGAGAGAGGAGAAAAGAAGTGAAAATGATGCTAAGAAGCGATTTCACATAAGAGCGTTAATTATTTGTTATGTACCTGTGCTCTCTCGCCGGGAAATCCTGGACGACAGGACTCTCGCTCGCCTCGGCTATCTCGGAGCAGCTCTGCCCCGCCCGATCGGCTCGCGCAGATCGATCCGCTGCTGTTACCCGCTGCTCTCTCAGTTCAGGGCTGTAGCCACCCACATACGAACACACACAGGACACCCGCTCTTCGGGACGACGTAAACCCTGTCAGTCATATTACAACTATATGGAAGCCCCCTCGCAACCGGGTCGAACCAAGTTCGGAAAGGTCAGGAGCGCAGGAAACAATAGCTCCTGTTACTAACTATCCTTCGCTCTCCTTTTACATAATTTAATAGGTTTTATGAGGAAAGCGTAGGAGGTTTTGCATTTGTACTATTTAAACTATATGCAAATGTTCGCGAGTCGATTTCGAAAGGTCACGAGTGCAGGAAACAATAGTTCCCTTTGGAGAGTCTTCTTGCGTATAATTTCCGTTTGATCCTGACGGCGTACAACGTTTCGCATTTGTATGATATTGGATTTGAATATTTAAAAGTCGCAGGAACATCGTGCGGAAGGAACGCTGAAGGAAGAAAGTATCGAAATAAATCTTCAACGCTTTCTTTTGTATAATATAGATTTATTCGTGATAGCGTACAAGGTTTTATGAAAGAAGATCGCTTGAATTTCATCTTCTCTCCAGTTGAAAGTGGAGTATCCTGCTGTAGATTCGGGAGGACTCTTACAGTATCGATTCAGAGCTTTCTACTTTATGGATGGACAAAGGGATGAGTGTATCGCTGTTTACGTATTTACAGCTGGAGCGGTGAAAATAGAAATTCGGTCAATGTGAGAGCGCGGACCAGTAGATCATAAAAGTAAATAGGATGACGCACGAGACTTTATATGGACGATTCGGCGCTACCCCCACCCTTGTAACTTTTTGAAAGAGTGGAGAAGTGGTTGCAAGGGTAAATAAATAGGCGTGGAGTGTCTTCTGTACATCCTTATTTATTGCTATATCCAAGTAAATAGTAACAGTATCTCAGAAAGCTGGTGCTTTCGTCTTATGTCTGGGTGGCCGGTATAGAGTTCGAGGGCGTCCCCCCCACCTAACCACAACTCACGGCTTCACCTGGGTTTTGACGTACTGCAGGAATTCGTGGTAGCTCAGCGCTGATTCGTGTCGGTCCTCGATTAGCCGCTCGAACACGAGAGACCGTAATTGGCTCTCGTCCCTGAAGAATGTTTGTTTATAGTTATTATTTTTGATTGACTTCGAACAGGAGAAAGTTCTTAAATCCGGACGAATATTTATTTATTCTTAATTATTGTAATCTATGGGAGTACTAACCTGATGACTTGGATCGTCGCCGCGCACGGCTTCTCGTCTTGCAGCATCCACACGAAGTTCCTCAGCAGCTCGCTCTCCTGTGTCTCGATCTCAGGCAGCTCGCACTGCAAGCAGAGTACATAGATTATAATATATTATTGTCGTTCGACATAATATAAATAAATAAAAGATACTCACCACGTCCTCTCCTATACCAACGCCGACAAGCCGGTCGACGAGGGCATTCGGGCAATTTCGCCCGATGTAAATGAATATCCTATCGTTGGCGTCCAAGAGGTAGATGCCTCTGCTGTCAAGTTTCTCGGCTGAGAGGTGCAGCCTACCTATATTTGGACATATCCTATCTTCTATTTGCACGGTGGGGCAGGTTTCCAGGCCTTTCAAAGGATACAGGTCTGGATAGATGCTCTGAATTAATTGGAACAGTGGTAGAGTCTTCAATTGGAGCATGGAATGAAGGCGATCGTCTAATCGAGTATTTGTTCCCGATCTGAAGGCGACCTGCAATACGAACGCACAAAAATTCTATATGCTGTTACAGTAATTCAACAAAGTTAGCACTGATACACTAAATAGCATGCATACGTACACATTTGAGTAGCGCAAGTATGTACAGCGGCAGTAATTTCAAATTGGCCGGGGCGGCCAATCCCACATGGCTCAGGGAGGGATTTGCCAGTTTATACGCTGAGAGCACGTCAACAGCGACGTTTATTAAGGCGTCCCTGGCGTCCGTCAATGAGGATTGCTGGGATCTGTCGACCGCTGCAACAGTAACGGTAATGACCCATTCAATTTTATATCTTAATCCTCGTACTATTAATTACAAAGGATGAATCCTGCAATCGAGAATATTCAATTCAAATAATACATACCCATCCTGGAAAGCAAACCCACTATGCACTGCTGGTCAGCAGAGTGCAGGATGTCTGACAAATTGTTCGCCACAGGCAGGCAGAGAGTGTGCACTCGTATCCTTCGTTCTCCTGTAACACAATGAAATCGTCCTTTATTTTTTTTTCTTGGATGAGGAGTGGTGTTGGATAAATTTGAAAAAGTATGCCAACCTTTGCTCGATGTGTAAAGCAGTGCTGCCTGCAGACACACAGTCTGTGCATCGACGAGGTTCTCTTCGATAGCGATTTGCATTCCAAAACCAGCGTCCGGGTTGACATTTGGCAAACTGAGAAGGTCAGTGCTCCTTACGAAAAAGTTACCGTGGAAAGTGTGTATGGTCAGTCCTCTGGTACACCTGACCCTCATTACCGCTTCGAAGCCGATCTTCCTAGTAAGGTAACGGCGGAGTTTGTGTGTCAGTGCTGCGACGTGCTGTTCTTTCGTCGATTTAAACAGCGGCAAGTGGTGGATCTCACCGGCTGAGAACTTCGAGACTCCAGCTGTCCAATAAACAAGGAGATCGATGGTAACACAGTTCATTTAGTAATAGCAATATTATTACTACTGAATCACAAGAATAAAAATATAACTTACACAAAGTCGCCAAGTCACAGTACTGACTGTTTAGAAGGAACAAATCCACAGCAATTTGTTGGCCACTGCAGTCTAGAGCAAGCCTCTTGTAGAAATCGGTTGCTGGATTCAAGTGTTGCACATCTTTCGAGGCTCTGTTATTAGGGTCTTCCCTTGATTGCAAACTGCCTGGTCCCATGTTGGGCAGGCATGTTTGGAATACCGTAATTCTGCCACCAGTGGGGCTCTACGATGTAACAGTAACGATCACAAATCTTCCTGAAAAAAATTAAAGATGATTCACTTACCACCAGCTTGTGTGCGGCCTGTAACGCTGCACCAAGTGCACACCCAGTGTCCATGCTTCCTTCGAACTTTGTAGGTAATTGATCGAGCAGCACCCGCACGAGTTCCTCCCGTTCTTTTAGATTGACTACAAGATTATCGGGGCACGGGAGGAACACGTCATCTATATCGAGCAGGACGATCTCCTGGGGTTGACTGACGTTGTCGGGCATGCAGAAGAAGTGGACCGCGCTGTCGAAGGCAATGAAACCGAGCTGAGTCCTGCCATCGCCTGGCAGTCGGTGCAGCTCCTCCGAAAGCGTTTGGCAGAAGAGTGGCAGGTAATTCGATTCGAGCGCAAACCGGCTTATATCCAGCACAAACACATAAACCGCTGGTTGAGGTGGACGAAGCTAAAAGAAAATACGAATTTTACAATTGTAAATAACCAGGCATTGTTTACAAGTATTTTTCCTACACTCACCATGTACTCGGTGGGCGCAATGAACTCGATGGTGCTCGAACAAACTTCTGGTCTTTTCGTGGGGTCCCCGTAAGCTTTCGTTACGGGAGCTATGAGAAACTCCTCGGGAAGTTCGTTGACGCGATAACAAAGGTTACACTTCCACCTTTTTGAATCAACGAAGTAGACGAATGGATTTATGTAGGTGCGACAGGCACGACAACGAACTATTACACTTGAATGGATCACCGGTAGGTTCTGTAAATAATTTACAAGGTGTGATATATGTAACAACAAACGTCTAGAATCCAAATCCACTCACGTTGATATCTCTAAATGGGTGAATCAGAACACCCAAGGGCAGTCGGCTCTTTTGCAATAGGGAATTCGTTTCTGGGATCTTTGTAAGCGTACACCGGAATATACTGTAAGAGGCGAGCATAATGTATTTATTATGCTGCATATTTGCAATCATGTTGACAATCGCACCCAGCAATACTTACTCGGGGCTACAATTCACGCTGTCGAGAAATTCATGCTTTAAATTAATCTTCGGTGGCTCTATTCGCTCGGGAGGCAGTATATTTCTGTTTTGCAGCAGATCCACCGCTTCTGAGCCCTGCGTAAAAATAGGTGTAAGATTAAGCAACCAATAAATTCAACCCAATCATGTAGTAAACATTAATGTAAGGAGCATTAGATTAATGAGTTTACCCAGAGCTTGTTGAATCCAGAATGAGTGACGTTCATGCCCGCCATCTGCGCGTTCAGTTGGCTCATCTGATTCATTTGGTTCATCTGATTCATCTGATTCATTTGATTCATTTGATTCATTTGATTCATCTGGTTCATCTGATTCATCTGATTCATTTGACTCATCTGATTCATCTGAGTATTCACGTGGTTCATCTGATTTATCTGGCTACCTGGGTTCACTTGATTCATTGGTGCACTCATCTGGGGATAGGTGGGTGGCCGAACATTGGCCATGTTTGGGATATTGGGCATATTCGTCACATTCGGCATACTGACAGGGTTTTGAGGGATGCTCCCTACATTAGATGACATTGGGGCCATTGTAGCAGTAGTGTACGGGCTTCTCACATATTTTTGGGAAGCAAGAGACCTCTGTGCCTGATATGGGTTCTGTGTGCTCTGTGTGGTCTGCATGGGAGCTGGCACCGTATTCCCAGCAGTCTGTACTGCACTATATCCAGTCTTGTACCCGGATTCCCCGGTACTCCCACCATAGACAGCTTGCGTACCCTGTGCATTGTGGCTGGAGTGCATGGGAGTATTATACCCACCTGGGTCACTTTGCATCGTACTTGGTACATTGTACTGTGGCTTGTGTACGGGACTCTGTATGCTCTGGATATTCTGGACAGGCCTCTGTGGATTTTCAGGCCCTTGCACCAATGTTCGGCCACTTTGTGTAACTTGCACAGGATTTTGAATAGGATTTGTTGGACTCTGTATTGTACTCTGTGCAATCCCTTGGTTGGGAGCTGTAGTCTGTGTACCAGGTATTGTACTCCGTGGAATCAGAGGACTCTGTACTGTACTTTGTATATTCCCTTGATTCGGTAGTGTACTCGGTATGTTCCCTGGATTCTGCACTGTACTGAACACACTCGGCACCGCTTGCATTACATTTCCTTGACCCGGCAGTGTACTCTGAACATTCCCTGGACTCTGCACTATGCTAGGCACATTGCGACGCATTCCAGACGCTTCCACAGGTATACCACTGGGATTCTGGAGGGCCTTCTGAGCACGGAGAAAGCCACTAGGTGAAGGGTCTCTTGAGGCCTCTCTCGAGGCCTCCCTGGAGCTTTGGCTGGAAGGTGTACCTGCAAAGAATTACAGTATTATTGCTATTCCTCCTGTTTTCTTCCTAGGTGTATAAATTATTGTGTTTGAATGAATTAGTGTGCCAAGCACTGAAGGGTTGTGCATTAGTATTCCAGGAATTGAACATCAAGCATTAAACTCCTATGCATTAATGTACAAAGGACTAGAGTCCTAAATATTAGCATAAAAAGCATTGAATTTCAAGAAATTGGTATCCAAAATTGAATTCCAAATACTAAACTCCTTTCCATGCATTAATGTAAAAACTATTGTAATCCTATGCATTGGTATTCAAAGAATTGGATATCAGGCACTAAATTCCCATGCATTAATGTATAAAGCATCAGAACCCCATGCATTAGTGTACCAAGCTGCACAGCTCTATGCATTGGTATACAAAACTTTGTATTACAATCATTAAAGTCTTATGCACAACAGGCATTGTGCAGCAATGCACGAATGCATCAAGTATCAAACTCCAATCGATCAGTCCGCATTAGACCCTGGCATGTCAACATGCCAAACATTTAAGTCCAGCGTATGAGTATCTTAAACATTTAACAGCGACACGTCAACATCCCTTGCGCAAGACTCCAAGACACAGAGAGAGAACGATGTCAAGCATAAATCTCACTAGCAGCGGCATTCCAATCAGCAGGATGTGCACATAGAAAGAAAGTGCAGTGAGCAGGGTACGTACACAGAGAGAGAGGGAGAGAGAGAATTCTGTCAAGTGGTAAAGGAAGAAGACATTACTGTACCAATCACGTACCAGCGTAGCCGTAGTGAATCCGGCCGTTCTGCCCGTTCACCGGCCGGTAGGCGTACTCCTCGGACATTCCGTTCTTCCCTGAGGAACGAAGAATGGAGCAAGGTGAATGGAGGAGCCAGTGGGTCCTGTGGAAGTTGCCGAGTAATGCTCAGGTTAGCCCGGCCGTTCTCTGTCACCAGGTATTCCTGGGATTACTCACCCCGGTTGCCAGGCGATCAGGTGTACAGCATCGCGACGGCGTTCGCTGCTCTCGATTTCTACGGATGGATTTGCTTAGAGCTCCGACTTTCGCACTGGCACTCCGTCCACCTCGCTGTGTTGGAGGAAGTTTGGCAGATCGTGCGTTACGTGGCAGGTTGCTCGGGCGCTGCCCACCGCCAGGGTGCGCGCTCGAACCCATTTCGGAAAAGTGGCGCGATCGTGCTGCCTCGGCACACGGCGGCCCCGAGAACTAGCTGTTCTCCTTCGCTTTATTTCTCCCTTTTTTTCGAGCCTCCAGAAGTCATGTGTGGCTCATATGTGGTACTTTATTCGTATAATCGACGATATTTTAGTTTGTAGGAATGGTTTAGAATAGTGTCATATTTTAATTATAGAGTATTATATGTATTGGGTCATGATGCGTTGACACTCTCTCAATAAGAAGAGATCTAATGGCAGGAAGAGATATTTTTAGGTCATTTATATACTACGTTCTAGTGTGAGATTGTAGAAAGGTTGGATTAAAACCAAGTATTAGCTGAAACGATCCATCAGTCTGTTTCTCGTAATCTCAGACTTATCTAAGTACATTTCCAGAGGACATATAGAATGTCTTTGTTATTGGACAGCAGCAGGAATAACAGAGAGGGGAATCAATATGATAGAGGAAAGAGATTGGGCTAAGTATATAAGTGCCCTTAATATGTAGCACTTATCTCTATGTCGTGGTCAACACGTAAATATATATGTATATCAAAAGATACAATATTTTTATAAAGAACCGAAAGCAATACATGTAAAATATATGTATAAGATTTTAAACACCTAAAATTTAACTTTGTATGCAACCATATCAGACATAATACACCCACAAAAGCAACATTACCAGGAATGCAAGAAATATGATTTTTGTACTTTATAATTCACTGTATTTATTACATTATTGTATAAATAAATCAATATTATTTTGACAAGCAGCAAATTATGGTTATTTGGGTCATTCACTTTAAAGATTCCCATTTATCATCTGTTGGCAAATAAATTACCAGCAGAGCTGGATTCGTATTTTCAGAGGAATATGAATCGGGTTAGTGTAAACTGGTGTAAACGATGTAAACCAATTTAAACACAACGTCAGTAACCTAAACGCACGTGGGTTAACGAGGAAGGACAAGAGTCCGGCACATTGTAAATTGTACATAGTGACAGTGATAGTGATAGTGATAGAAATAAGCCTTGCAATATGAAGAGACTGAGCGAGGAAAGGACGAAACTTGTGCTGGAGAAGCTCACGAAATAGTGCGTATCAATAAAATTAGTAATATTTTCCTATTGTTGACACTCCACTGAAACTCCAATGTTTTTAACGCAATAAATGAACATGTTGCGCATGGAAATGCCATACATCAAACCAAGTATTAAAATCACTTGCATTGATACAGGATTGATTTTAATTCTGTATTATTATATTTCAGTATTGGGGAGAATGTAAAGGTACTTCTAGACAGACCGGATGGCATTCACTGCTTCAGGGAACACAAAAACAGAGTCTATTATGTCTCAGAGAAGGTGTTGAACTATGCGAGCATGGTGGCTCCAGACAAATTGCAAAGTTTCGGCACATGCTTCGGCAAATTCACCAAAAGTGGCAAATTCAGATTGCATGTCACTGCCTTACATTACTTGGCACCTTATTCACAAGTGAGTCAGGAAAGCTGCTATAAAGGTGAGGATAATAGTATCAATAATTATTCTTTATTTTTGTAGCACAAGATCTGGCTGAAACCTTCAGCAGAACAACAATTCTTGTACGGCCACCATGTAAATAAGTCAGGACTCTCGAGGATCACAGAGAACACTGGCCAATACAATGGAGTGGTTGTCTTTTCGACACACGACACACCACTGGTAATTCATTGCAATAACAGCTAGTACAATATATGAAAAACAAAATATTAATGATTAATGTCTTGTGCAGGGATTCGGTGCAGCTGCAAAAAGCACCTCGGACTGCAAGAATGCTGACCCGTTGGCAACAGTGTGCTTCCACCAAGCAGATGTTGGCGAGTACATCCGATGCGAGGATACTCTCACTTGAGTTACTGCAATTATTCTTCAAAATTTCGATTTTTTAATAAAGTTAATTAAATTCGTGATAAACAATCCGATGTTCATCTGATTCCTCTTTTGAACCCAAAGAACTTCTTTGTTACCTGTTGAAATGATTTGATATATGTGATAATAGTAAGAATTACAAAACAATTGAGTTACCCTATAAATTGTGTAAATCTGTTGATTTCGGACAAATAAACTTTTAATGATGCGGCGCTGCAGGCATTGAACTGGGCGCACGCGATTACGATCGAAATGTGAATCTCCTGGGTAACGAAATGCGACTAGAATCGACTAAATAGACGTGGTCACCAGTAATTTCTTTCCAAATCCTTCGTGCATCACTAGAACAGACGTTCCTTTTCCCATTTCATCTCGATTACAGTTAAATCAAGTACGAAAAAATGCCAAAAAAGGGGAAGAGGCTTCGCGAGAAGAGAGCGAAGAAGAAAAAGGAAAGTGTGAGGGATTTGGTCAGTTTTGAGCAGGAAATCACCGAGAAAAATCGTCAGCTTGCAAGGTGTTTTTAAAGCTCATCCAAGTATTATGATTAGTCGTTGAAATCCTAGAAACGCCCAAACCAATAACCCACAAGTTTCAGCTGTAGAAATAACCATCAAATTACGAGTAAACAAATCCAAAGAAAAATGTTTGAATTGATTCAGACTTCGACAGGAGAACGCCCAATTAGAAACAGCAGTTTCGTCTCTACGAAAGGAATTATCGGAAGCACAAGAGGACCGAGAAGATGTCCAGGCACACTTGGCTCGGATAATCGAGCAGAAAAGTCGAGAAATCGAGGAATTGAGTGAGAAGCTTGTGGCCCTCGAAGAGAAGAGGAAAACTGACATCGAGGAGTTCCGAAGACGAGAGGAGATTTACAAACACGAATACAAAGCGATGGAAAACAGCCTTGGCGCCGAAGTGAAGATGGCAGGTAGAAATATTCATTGGACTCCGATATATAAAAGTTCCAATGTAAATTTGAATTCTCCCACGCACTTCACAAGCCGGAAAACTGAACGCTCTCGAGGATTGGAGGCTTGCCCGACTCGATCTAATGCAGAAGTTTGAGGAGCAAGAGAAAAACATGCGGGACCAGGAGTACCGACACACGGAAACATTGTACCAGACTGAGAAGTCACTGATAATCGAGAAATCCAGGTGAAACGAGCGAGAGATCTTCTCAGTACGTCATTATTGCAATGACAACGTTTGTCGAAGTATAACAATATTAGCTCCGTTTGTGCAAAACATGTATTCCGATTGTTGCAGAATGCAAGAAGCCCTGAGAGAGTCGTTGAAGGTTCTCGCGACATCCCTGTCGAGCCTTTCCTCTCTTCAGATCTCGAACACAGTGCATCGTGTCCTGCGGGAGAACGTAGCTCTCTCGAGAACTCTAGCACAAATATTACCGCTCGCTGTCAACCTCAGTTCGAACCGGAAATGGGGCCGACACGAGGCCGAACTGGAATTGGATTTGGCGCGCGAGGAAAACCAAGTGCTGGCACGCGCCGCACAGAAAAGGAAAACCGAAGTCGATCAATTAACAACCGAGCTTCATCGACTGAACGCTGTACGCACTAATTTATTAGCGGAACGACGCAGACACGGCTTTCACGAGGAATTGCACAAGTTGCTCTATCGCGAGAACAAGAATCTCCTCGAGGAAAAGGAAGCACTTATCAAGGAGCTTGAAAACGGGAGGGAGAAAGAGCGGCAGATAGAGGAGGAAATTAAAAATAGGGAAGCCAACTACCAGGCGCTGCTGAACTTGAAGGAGGAGGTCCGCGAATGCTTAAAGCAGGCACTGCAGGTATTGAATAAACTCCAATCGATTTCGATAACTTATATATGTCTATTCCAAAATTTATTGCAAGAACTTAGCAGCTTTCGTTTTGAGAATAACAATTTTGTGCAACTCAATCTCAAATCAAACTCAATCATTCGCGGTATAAAAATTCGTTCCCGCCTATCTTTACAGGTGGAGAAAACGGAATTCGACAAAGAACTTTTCAAGAGCAAACTAACCTACTGCTTCTGCCGCCTCTTGAGCAAAGAGAATTTCTGCGTCGATGGCTTAGAAGCCGTCGACTCAATAGCCCAATTAAATCTACACGAAATGTAACTCAAAGCAACTGGATAATAAAATGTTTAGGGTATTCTGTGCATTTTCCTTCTCCCCATAAAAAATTCCTCTGTGTCACAACTGAGAAAGATTTACACCAATATTTACAAGTAAAATTACGATAGACTATATTGCGTCTGCTGCTCCTTTTGTACCGATTTGCAAATTTTACCTTACCGACGTGCATTCCACCTACTAATTGGATTGCAATGTTCTAATCAGAGGGCGTGGGCTTCGGTTTCACGTGGTTTTTGTGCCGCACGCTGCACAGTGTATTTGTGGTATAATACTGTGCACTATGTTATCCTAACCAAACTTTTCCGGTGCTCTGGATTCCTGTAGGTTCCAGAATGAGCAATTAACAGTGACACGTTTTCCTTTCATACTTATCCACCTACACTTCGACACGCGATAATGGTGATATGAGTACGGAAACGCAAACTAACGTGGACACCCACAAACCGGGCCTACGGGAAAAGTTAATCTATGGTACAACAATGACTGTTACTGTTCTTCCTCCCTTCCACACGTTAATTTCACATCAGTCCGTAATGTTTCTTTTTGTAAAACGTTGTAACTTTCATTTTTAATTCACGAAGTTTCCGCTACTGTTACTGGACCAATGTAATTATCAATAACAGTGGTTGTGTGGGAGTCGAGTTATATATGTAATGTAGAGAAGGATAGTTGTCGTGCTCTGCATTATCGACTCATAGATAGTGGCAGTCTCGCGAACTAAACTTATGAAATTCAAAATGTTATATTCTATTCTACGACTTCCATTTGAATTTGTTTCAGGTATAGTACTCGGATTCGTCGGGCTTTCCAGCACAGGGCTCGGATTCGCTGCGACACTTTCTGAGACGAAGAAGGATGACAGTCAGTACCAGGCTCGACATAAATACAATATTGCACTGAATGTCGAAGCAACAAGGCTCGCTCGTAGGGCACTCGCCATCGGCAGTGTGTAAGACACCGAAAGAAAGTCGCCTTTTTAATTGTTTTCCCTTTGTACGGTGGGATTCATATAAATATATGAATTATAATGTACTTCATATTACTGCATCTTATCAGGTATGCCATGTGCGGCGTTGGTCTAATCAGCTACGGTATTTGGAGTATCACCGGAGCCTCGAACTTCCAGGAGTTCCGCGCATACTTCGCAGGTTGGATACCACACAGGTACGTTAAACCCACAATCACGCCAGACATGTATGATTGGGACTACTTGAAAAGGAGTGCCAAGCAGCAGTGGCAACTACTGAAGAACTCCAAGCAATTGGCTCGGGAGAAAATGGAGATCACCAAAGAATTGAGGGAGGCGTCGCCGCAGACGGTGACAGAGGAAGAGATCAAAGAAGTAGCGAAAGCAATGGCGTACGAGGCGGTACTTGGAGATTCCAGTGATTGAACCGGATACATGCGATCTACTAGAGAAGAAGATAGTTATACTTTTGCTTCGAATCGAAGAATATAGAGTTTTTGAATTGGAAATAGTAAAATAAAGGTCATGTTTGCAGACACTTGGTGGTTCTAAGGTCATTCGACTTTGTGAGTAAAAATCCTTGCAGCAAGCGTCTCGCTTGTACAAATGCCACTTATTTGCTCTGAAAACGCACACATGCAACTACAGTTTTGCTTGCTGCAAATATTTTATTCACTTTGTGGGGAAGCACCTTTATCCTTACTATTTGTCTATGTATTCTTTAGTTATATTCCTCTTGTTTTAGCTATGTTTCTATATTCTACACTAATATACTATACTAACATATGTAAAAATAGAGAAAGTGTGTATAATTTGAATAATTGTTTCACCGAAAGCATATTTTCTTCATGTGAGCCCAGCCTATATTTTATGAGACGTATTCCTCTGATAACCGACCAGTGAGAATATAGCAAGAGTTGCAATATCGTGATTTTAATTGATTGGATAGAAACGAGTCGAGTTTTTCAAGTGCATACGACAATTGAGCGAAGAAATCTAATTCTTGGGATTTGTAGCTCGCAAGCGGACAGCTAGCGTAACAATACGCTCTAATGCGCACGGGAGAGAGGCGTTCACGAAGCAATAAGGGATCCGCGCCATGCGAGGCTGCCTCATGAAATGGATACCTGCCTCGCCCTGCCTCGCCGCGCCTCACGACGGGCGCGGCGAGGCGTGGCGAGGCGAAGCGAGGTGAGGCGAGGGGCGAGGCTGCCTCGGGACGAGCCAACGCCAGTCGGTTTTTGTTCAGCTGCGATTGTGCCTGGCCAACAATTACCAGCTCTCTCCGGACGTAGAGTGAAGTTCCATGAAGAGTCCTTTGTTAGTGCCGGCCGCTTCTCTCCGCTGTTATTGCTATGGATAAGCAAAAATGTAGACTGCTCATCGATCTCTACAAACACCACCGTTCTTTATGGGACTCGAAGCACAGAAACTATCACAACAGCGCAGTCAGGGAGGATTCCTGGAATGAAATAAGCTCGGTTTTAAATCTGCCTGTCGCCGAGGTTAAAGCTAGAATGAAGATTCTCATGGGTACTTACAGGCGAGAAAAGTCACGCCAGAAGCAAAGTCAGGTTACCGGATCGGGTGTGTATTTTCTTTGGAATAGTATAATGCAACGAGAAAATTCGGGAAGAACTGAATGAATGTTGTGAGCGGGCAACGTGCTCATCGTTTCTGCCTGTATTTCACCCCCTCGAAGAAACCCCCACACTCAGTGTATTGGGAACCCAAGAACAAATCACATTGGCGGAGAGATCACGAAGGCGTGGCATTTTTTTATATTTGTTTCGTTTCTCATGTTAGACTTTTTGTTCACGACTTTTTAAAAGTAAAAGTTAAAGATTTCCTAATATACTTCATCAGTCGTAATTGTGTATTTTACGAGGGCGTACATATAATTTTAATGCCAACATTATCCGCTGTCGGTAAAGAAACGAATTTTTTCACGATAGCAATTTTTATTGCTATTATTTTTGCTGACAGGTGCTTTCAAATTTGAAAATAGCTATTTCCGTATTTATTTCAGGGAGGGACAATATTTATGTATCGAAATGGTTTGCATTCGAGTGTTTCAACTTTCTGTCCGATAGAGATAGACGCAATCAAACTTTGAATATAAAAACTGAGGTAAGTTTACTAAGAATTCTTGTTTAAGCTTAAAACTAGAAAAGTTCTCTAAATTTTCCGATAGGAACCGGAAATGCCAACGCAGGAAGAAAATCATATCGGTGAAGCTACTGAAACAACCGACGGATTTGCATCCCCATGTTCCTCTACGAGTGTTAAAGGATGTTCAGATATAATGAAGGAGCCACCGACCTATCTTAAAAGAAGGAAACGCGCCCCATCGAATTCGAATACTGAAGATTCCGCGTTAGAGAAAGCACTCACACTGCTGGAAAAAGGAACAGACATAAGCACGGATGCATATTTCACATATGGCCAATACATAGCGAACGAACTGCGGAAATACGATTCGAGAACACTGGCACTCGTAAAGCAAGCGATTAACAACATTATCTTCGAGGCTGACATGGGAAGAATGTCCATCCCGAATTACGAGTACCCGGAAGTCCAATACGGATCACCGGAGCAAACTTATTCTTCGACTTCGCCGTGTACTCATGTGTCAACACCGTCACCATCTCCTAATTTACCACAATCTTCCATGCAACCGCTTCAGAATAATTCTGAAAGCGAAAGATGAGAAGCCAACGATTACAAGAGAATGTGAAATATTATATAACATGTACTAAAAATTATATTATGTATATATCATTTAGTTCACTAATTGCAGCAGCTGCATCGAAATGATTTAAAATTTTTCGTTGAGCAATGGTTAGTAATTATTGCATTCAACTGTTGATGAGTTTAATTGCACAAGGGGAAGGAATAGAGGTAGAAGCAACTTTCAAATATTCTAGCATTCCTCGCAGGACATGTTTCACTCGTTGAATAAAAAGACAGCATTTAAAAAAACGTAAAAAAAGCTTTATTTCGCCACCGTTTACTTTGCAAGTGTGTACATCATCCCAGACATCATCGTCATCTTTCCCACGTACGCTATCTCTCGCTCTCGGTCTCTCTCACTCCCTTTCTCCCAGTCGGCCGTCTCTCTCTCTTTCGCTCTCAGTGCAGCATCATCGGCTTAGCAGTTGCTACACTTACTCTGCACTCTCAGTGCGAGTGCACGTGAATACGTGGTAGTGTACTCTCGGTAAGGTTCGGCTGGGTTCGCTAGTTTGTCGTCGTCGTCGTCGTCGTCGCCGCCGGCTCCGCCGGCCGGTGCGCGCCGCAGGCTGCCTATTGGCTGGTGTTGGGGGGTCGTCGGGCCCCGGCGCGCACGCTGGCCAATGGGCGGGCGGGACTACCGGCCCGTGCAGTCGCCGGTGCACGGGGCCGGTGCATCAGAGTTTCGTTTCCCTGCGTTGGCAAGCGCTGGTCAAGCGCGTGCGTAGCTTAATAAGGCCCGGAGCCGCCGCTGCTCGGCGCTCCGTACGACGAAGAAGGCCCGCTGGGTCCGGTGCCACCGTGACCGTCCAAACCTCCGCCGATTCCTCCGCCGATTCCTCCACCGATGCCGCCGCCAATGCCTCCACCGATGCCTCCGCCAATTCCGCCACCGATTCCTCCGCCAATGCCAGAGCCTCCGCCAATTCCTCCGCCAATGCCTCCTCCGATTCCAGAGCCACCACCGATTCCTCCACCGATTCCACCGCCACCGCCAGACACCTCCTTCTGCAAAGGTAATAATTAACTCGTAAGAATGCTACATGTATTCATTGCTTTTTTTCATGCGCCTACTTACTGTTCCGGTTTTTCAAGCACTAATTGCAATTGCAATTGTAAAGTTTTTTAGCGCAGTTCTTGTCAATGCTTTTTACTACTGTTCTTACTATTTTTACTGCTGTCATCACGAGTTATTACTACTATTACTGCTTCTTACTAGTAAAGTAATAACTAGTAAGAAGCTCAGATATATGACTAGATTGTATAACCACAGATCGAAAAGAGAAACTTGGTGCAACTAATTGAACTCGCTCACTACAAAGATGCATTCTTGGTACGGACACAGCTGATTTTTGTACTTAGTTCCACTAGACCAAATTACTGTTACTACCCTTGAATTTCCTTCTACGCTAATTTTCCATTTTAAAATGGAAGTTCCCAGAATACTTTCGTTGTCAGATACTTTTGAATTTGTTCAATGTTAATTATTGTACAAGCACGCTTACCTGGGTCTTGTACTTGATGAAGTATACTTCGGGCTTGCTTGGCTGTGTGGGTGCGATAGTCGGGAGACTGATTTCTGGTGCTTCTTCGGGTTTCTTCACCAACACGTAGATAAGAGTCTTCTGTTCATCCTGTTGTGGCAGGGCTGGGATAACAGGAGCAGTAGGTGTAGGAGGAGTAGGTGCCTTGATGAAGATGATCTTGTAGTGTTTCTGGGGTGGTGGTGGGGGAGCGATGGGCCTGATGGGTCTGTCTTCAGGTGCCTCTGGAGGAGGTACGTGGACGTAGATGTGCTTCTGGATGAGAGAGCCACCGCCGAAACCACCTCCGGCGCCACCTCCAAATCCACCTCCGGCGCCGCCGCCGAAACCACCTCCAGCACCGCCGCCGAAACCACCTCCAGCACCACCGCCGAAACCTCCTCCGAAACCGCTTCCACCGATGCCGGATCCACCGAATCCACCTCCGAAGCCACCACCTCCTCCGTGGCCTCCACCCAGGCCTCCACCGATTCCACCTCCGTGGCCTCCACCGATTCCACCTCCGTGGCCACCACCGATTCCTCCTCCAATGCCGCCACCACCGCCGCCTGGCGCGCCGTACGAAGAGGACGGTTGGCTGTAGGAGTATCCGGCTTCCGGACGGGCTACAGCCACACTAGCTAGTGCTAATACCTGGGTTTAAAACAGAATGGTTTAAGGGTAAGTCACTGTTAAGATATTTCTCATTTTTGTTAATAGATTTCCTAAGTTAGTGGTCTTAGAGAAAGCTTGAGAAAGCAGGGGACAACGGTTGAGAAAGGGGTGGCAGTTGGGTATTGACTTAACAGAAAGCTTCACTTGACAAAAGATGTAGAGGGTGATGCCCTCGACAACTTTCGCTCGAAACATTTTTTTAGAACTCTGTTAATGTCGAAGATATTCGGCCGTCTTTGTCGATGTTAGTTGGCACTAGTAATTGGTGGGTGGGTTCGATCGGGTAATGTTTATCTCCGTGCGCGTTGCTTTCCCGTGAAAGTTGCCTCGACAAAAGTTGTAGGGGGGAATGTCCCCGACAATGTTTGCTCGAGAAGATTTCCCGTCGGTGCGATGATTCCGGAGATACGAGCGGTGAAAGATGCCGGTACTCACAATGAAGGCCCTCATCTTGCCGCTGGTAAAAGTCAGTTGAAACTCAGAGACTGATGCCACTGTAGGACCGTCGATCGGCTTTTATAGCCTGACTGAACTCTCCCCACTCGAGCTGGGCGAAAGTCTGCTGTGCGACTCGTTTTCTCGATTCAAGAAGATTCGCACGATTCCTCTTCCTGACCCGGGCCGCTGACCCCAATGGCACTGGACTCCAGGTAGGCGCTACTCATCTCCACCTTGCCCGCTCTCACTTCGCCTGCGGATATCTTCGTCAATCCCTAACCGATCCTGACGAAACCACTCTCACATTAAAGCTTATTCCTTCCCCTTTATTTCCATATATAATACATTATTATGGCTATCGATACTCCCATCGAAATTCGCCGGTAAACCGCCATCGTTCGTGCACTTCCTTACTTCCCCCATCCAGGCACCCAAACACTATCAATTTCTACTAGTTAACTATCCGGCGATTGTCAATTTATTTTAATAAATATTCCACGATACTATAGTCGATTTCTACTACTTCATTCCATATTATAGAGTAGACTGGATTTAATAATAAAAAAAAACAGATCCCTAGTACAATTTTATTTCTTTACCTATAGAAGAAGTCCTGTCAGCTGTATTAACTTTAATAAATCACGTCATCGGCAATTCTCCATCAATCTTAGCAAACTAGGCTTTAAATTAAAGCGTACTCGTTGCCGCTCAAGGCCGTATATAATTAGCTATCGAAGAGGTGAGTTTTAGCATTGAAATCCTTGGCAAAATTGCTGTGGGTGCTCTCAGGGGGGCTACGAAATCCGGTGTTGCGTAGGTTTGCGGGTTGTTGCATCGGTATCTCCGGCAAGGCATGAAACTGGCCGCTTGGGAAAGTCCTCGGTTGGCCTGGCGAGGGAGAAGAAGAGTCACGAGAAAGGCCTCGGCATCCCGAATCGGGGTCAAGCCTTTCTCCGCGCGAGGAGACGCGCTTCCTCCTTCGCCACTCTCGGTTTCGTAACTGCTCCGGGCAACGCTCGCACATGGGATTCAAGGGGAAGGAGCGCGAGGCTCCGATCTCACGCCACTCGCATCCAGAGCGGTTGAGATTTGCCCGAGACGTTTGTTGCTAACGATAAGTATTTCTTTTGCAAACCTTGTT
The DNA here is from genome assembly GCA_910591665.1 of Ectemnius continuus. Taxonomy (NCBI): domain Eukaryota; kingdom Metazoa; phylum Arthropoda; class Insecta; order Hymenoptera; family Crabronidae; genus Ectemnius; species Ectemnius continuus. The sequence continues at coordinate 3,695,347 of OU342866.1, forward strand.
TGTCAGTTGTCATTTGAAGACTTGACAATTGAGCGTATTATTTATCAAGTTAAGATTGTTATATTAAACTTATCAATTCTTTAGCATATATAAGATATAGAATTAAAGGGGATGATACAGTGTTTGATTTAATGTCAATTTCAGTAGAATCGATGGACAATGACCGGAGACATTAATTAGTAAAGCTGAGCTTGTTTTGGGTACCCTGAAACCCTATAAAGGTCGTTAGAAGGTAGTCTGGACGCAGAATTAACTTCACGCTCGATTGGTAATCCGCACTAATCTTTCTTCTGTGCACATGTACAGGGTGAGTCACTTGCGTTTGAATCACCACCAAAAATTGGATATTTTCGATGGCCAAAAATATGGGGAAAAAAAAATGTTGTGCTGGGGCTCTGAAATTTATATCTCATCTTCCTTGATGCAAGGGCAGACTGCCCGCCAAATTTCAACCCCGGAAAAGATCGGGAAGTCATGAAAACATGCAAAAAACAATCGGAATTAGGCGAAATTCATTATTTAGGATCGGTTTTCTTTGTGTTTTAGGCAGAATTCCGGCATTTCCCCCACAACATTTATGTTTTTTATCCGTTTTGAGACACGAGGAATCGAAAAATCAAGCGTTCGTCCCGGTCCCAGAACCTTCGAAAAATCGAAAATTTTTGAAGGGGTATGCCTTAAAAAATTTGCGAAAAAATGAATTTTGAGCTAGGGCCCTGGAATTTTTTCTACTTTCTCCTCGATGCAAAAAAACACTTTCTACAAAATTTCAGCCCCGGGAAAGGTCAGGAAGATAAAAAAACATGGCAAAAACCATTGAAATGAAATATTCAAGATCGGTTTTCCATGTGTTTTAGGTCGAATTCTGGCATTTCCCCCACAACATTGATGTTTTTTATCCGTTTTGAGACACGAGCAATCGAAAAATCAAGCGTTCGTCCCGGTCCCAGAACCTTCGAAAAATCGAAAATTTTTGAAGGGGTATGCCTTAAAAAATTTGCGAAAAAATGAATTTTCAGCTAGGGCTCTGGAATTTTTTCTACTTTCTCCTCAATGCAAAAAAACACTTTCTACAAAGTTTCAGCCCCGGGAAAGGTCGGGAAGATAAAAAAACATGGGGAAAACCATCGAAATGAAATATTCAAGATCGGTTTTCCATGTGTTTTAGGTCGAATTCCGGCATTTCCCCCACAACATTGATGTTTTTTATCCGTTTTGAGACACGAGCAATCGAAAAATCAAGCGTTCGTCCCGGTCCCAGAACCTTCGAAAAATCGAAAATTTTTGAAGGGGTATGCCTTAAAAAATTTGCGAAAAAATGAATTTTGAGCTAGGGCTCTGGAATTTTTTCTACTTTTTCCTCGATGCAAAAAAACACTTTCTACAAAGTTTCAGCCCCGGGAAAGGTCGGGAAGATAAAAAAACATGGGGAAAACCATCGAAATGAAATATTCAAGATCGGTTTTCCATGTGTTTTAGGTCGAATTCCGGCATTTCCCCCACAACATTGATGTTTTTTATCCGTTTTGAGACACGAGCAATCGAAAAATCAAGCGTTCGTCCCGGTCCCAGAACCTTCGAAAAATCGAAAATTTTTGAAGGGGTATGCCTTAAAAAATTTGCGAAAAAATGAATTTTGAGCTAGGGCTCTGCAATTTTTACCACTTCTTCCTCGATGCAAAAAAACATTACCCACCAAATTTCAGACCCGGGAAAGGTCGGGAAGTCCACCAAAAAAATAAGGGCTAGAAGAGTTCTGATTCAAAGGCAAGTGAATCACCCTGTACAGTAATACAATAAAGTATACTAACACTACAACAATTCTAATTATTTAATTAACAATAGATTGTAGGATTTATATTTATTGCAAATATTTGTCAAGAACATAGCTCAAGTCCTATTCCTTTTTACATTCTAGTATCAATTTTGTATAACAAATAAAAAGCTGCTACAAAAGATATTTCGACAGACCTGTCGATTAATCGGATAACCTATTACATATTCGATCAGAATTGATTGTTGGGCGTTGGTGGGGAATTCAATGGTTAAAATCGAACTGTTTCGAAAGTCTCGAATGTGCAATCTTGTAGTATACGAGAGTTTCCAATTTATGAAGCTGACCTCTTTAAAGAAATTATTACCACTTCAAAATAAATATCAACGCCCTTTAATAACCGCTGTTACATAACAATATTCAAAAACTAAAGTTTTTTAATAATAATATACAAAAGAACATTAACCATTTATATTGCCAGAATTACAAATAAATTTAGATTGCAAATCTTTAAAATATCAAGAAGTTTTATTATTGAATCAGATTTGCTGTCTCGATAGCGACATCTACCAGTTAACATCCAACGCTAGTAACGTTTTCGAAAACTTATTCAAGTACCGTTCAGTGATACATAACTTAAGATAAAACACAGACACAAACTAGAAAACTGTATTGACGTAATCTAGAATTTAAATATTACTGATTATTCCGTGAATTAAATTATTATTAATCTATTCGAATGTCTCAAAATAAATAAAGGTAGGAAACCCTAAAGGATTGGATATGCTATTGGATGAACTTGTAATCATATTCCAGCTAATACTGTTTTTACTGTGTTTTGTACTAACCGCCACTTTCTACTTCTTTCCATTCAAATTTCCCGCTACCCTCAACCGATATTCCGCTCTGCTACTAACATTATCAAAAACATCTGAGCCAACCCTGCGTATTTCCTGCCCAAAAACATCAGAAATATCTTACGATACGTATGAACCAATAGCCGAGCGAGCTGAACGAACTGAGCAAATGAGAGACTGAATTACTCATGATGAGCCAATGGTAGTGCGAGGGAAAGAGTTTGAACCAATGAGGTGTCATGGTGCGATCGGTGCCGCCGGGTGCGGCGGGCGCGGCAGGGCCAGTGTGTCGCGTGCGTGCACCTTGTGAAGGCAGGAAGAGGAGCTCGAAGAACCGCCAGCCAGCCCGCACCAGGAACACTCGTCGCCGAGAGAAGCTCCCACCGGATTTACCGTGAGTGTGCATACAGTTTCCTCGTGAATTTCGGACGAGCGGCGAACAGGAATCGGCGCTTTTCTAAGCGTACATTTCTCTGCGGCTGAGTGCCACGCGCTGCTAACCTCTACGATCGATCGCCCGCCGCCGCCGCCGTCGCCGCCGCCGCTCGTCTCCTCTCTCTTTCCCTCTTTCTGTCTCGCTCGCACCACCGGCGCCCTACAGTACCTCCGTCTCACTCTCTCGTCAGTTCCTGCTCGCCCTCCTGCTTCGGTGTGTGTCGATACACCGTACCGCTACACCTCCTTGCGTACCTTCCTCGGGCATACGTGTCCCTGCCACTTCCTGGTGCGCTCCCGCTTCTCGCTCTGATACACCCGATCTTCCTTCCTCTCCTCCTTGTCCCGGGCGAGGAGGAAATTTGCAAATGTTGGTAAATATCAGTGAAATGTGCCTTGATCCTCGCTGAATGGATCGGCGATCCAATGAATCTCCCCTTGCAGTTCTAGTAAAGAAGCCCGAATTTCGAGGATACTTTCACTATGAAGTGAAATGGCTGGTCGTCTCGTTCCGACGTGTCGACCGCCTCATCGGTCAGTCTGTCCTTCTCGTGCAGTCTGCACTCTTCCCCAGGAATTTCGAAGCCTATGCTCTCACGAATGTTAATTAAACTTGTTTCGCTTCGTCTTCCTTGTTCCGTGCGCCGGCGGACACGTCTCTCTTGTTTCAACTAAGTCCTGCGGCGAAGTCCACCGGCGAATTTCTGGTATTAATACTTTCGGCGTTAAGGAAAGTGCTTGCATGATGATGATGCCTCCTAACGCGTCGGGCGGCTCGCGGCCCGTCCTTGTCGCAGCCAGTGCTGCGGTACATTTCGAGCCGAGAATTCCAGTTTTAATACTTTCACTATTAGTGAAATGTACCTGCCGCTTTAACCGACAGGAAGCTGAATGGATCTCTCTTTGGCTCGCGGAGGAGCGTATACGCCACTGCCGAATTTCCAGTGCTAATGTTTCCCGGTAATAGCGAGGCATATTTCTCTCTCGCTCGGCTATGCTGGCCGCCGGATGCGATCGTCTTCGTTTTGCACGCTGCATTGTAGAGCCATGAAATTTCCCAGTTGTGCCGATTCTCCGGCTGCGCGAGGAAAGTATATCCCGCCTTGTTCGACGCTCGGCGCAGCCGTGTCAATCTGTCCTTCTCTTACGCATTGCGGTATACGCCAGGCACCGAAATTCCTCTAATCCCGATCAAACATTTCTGTAATCATTTAACACACTGGAACTCTGCCGTGTGCGATAATTCGACTCTCGCACTCATCGCACATAGGCAATTTCGCAGTACGAGGGCTGTAAAATCCTGCAATTGCATTGGAATAAAATCTCGCGAAAAATATTTCGCTCTCTTTGTCTAATACTACGAGGCTCCCATGGGAGTCTCTCGCTCCCTCTTCCTCCACTCTTTCTTATCCATTGAGGGCATACAGAAGTGGGAATGTCTCTTCAGTACTACTTCACGTCCAAAGAGACGAATCTTTGTCCTCGTCTGGCGTGTTCAAACTGCCGCATGCGATCCATCCAATCCTCTCGCGTCTCTCGCAGAGAGACAGCGTGTTCTCTGCCAGCTGAGGGTTCGAAGTACACACGTGCGGGTTCGAAGTACATGGGGTTCGAAGTTCTATCAGCGTTACCTCTAATTTCGCGATAATCATAAAAAGACGATTTTCGCCTTATCCAAAGGAGCAAGAGCTATCGGGCTATCTCAGCGATTAGTAGCGCCTTTGCACTTTCGAATACCAGGCGACACCAATGCTCTCTCTTCGCTGCCTTTTTTAGTTTTAAGCAGACGTAGCCTTGTCCTTCTCGGTCGCGTAGGGACTCGATTAAGTCGGCCACTTTCTAACACGTTGGACTCGCCTGGAACTCCTCGCTTTCCGATTGCTAGCTTCGATTTGGAATTCTTTCCTTTCTAGAAATGAATGCTGTAATTTTCCTGGCTCATGGGATGCTCCACTTTATACACCTCGGCTGTGTGTGTATGTGTGTGATTCGGGTGGACGCCGGGCGTTACGCCGGCACATGTAACGGTTGACCTCCACAAAATTTCGACGTAACTCAAAACATAGAGCGTCGGACGCCAACGCGCTCGACCTGCTCGCGTCACATCATCCATATTATTTGCGGAAACGGGTAGCCTCCTTTTATCTCGCATTGATTACATGCTTCTTTTATCTTGCACGATCACATGCCGCGGACCTCGTCCTTATCATCACGCGATGACTCAGGATCATACGATGTACCCAATTAACTCCCACCCTCTCTCCCCCACCTTACCGGTAGCGCTTTCGAGCTCGATTTGGTCTGCTGTAGTAATGCATCTGATTTACATAATACTCGCAGTAATTGTAATGCAGTTTAATCCTCAATGCACTGCGCCCTAGTCGCTGTTGCAATACCATGTATAGTAATGTTTATCTCTATCGAAGTTGATTGAAGTAAAAGTTAGATTTATTGACATGTTTCCTTATATCGAACTACCCTCAAATGAAATTCTTAAGTAATACATTTTTGTTATACATCTATTTTGAGCTCCCATTTGACAAATTGCTAAATTGTTTAATTTAATGGATTGGAACGATTATATATGGAGTTCCCATATAACGAATTCTAAATTATCAGATTATAATCGATGGGAACTTGTGTGCGTTAGAATTCAAATAAATTGGAATTCTCATATGTTCGACTCAAATGCATTGTGATCCTTCCTTGTTGGAGAGAGAGAGTCCTATCGATCTCCAATACATTTGAATTCCGATATAACGAATTCCCAGTCGAGTACCACTGCACCGGAACTTCCCTGTTACGAAATTCCTAAATATCCGACTATAATACACTGAAACTGGTATATTTCAAAGTCTCTCCCCCGTGGAGTGGAATTCCCGGTTAACGAATTCCCGCAAATAATCCCACTATAATGGATTGGAAGTGGCAGGCTCGAATTCCAATAATAGGACCACGGATCTGCCCGATACATACGGGATTCCAATACGCTCGTTTCTATACTTTACTACTGACGCATTTCTAGCTCTGGTGCGCGTACAAACTCACACCATTGCTTCGGAACTCCGACTATCATTCGCCAGTGAGAGACTATATGCGAACTTGAACTCTTGCTTGATTAGCTCGGATGACATGCGCGCGCGCGCGCGCGACGTCATTGAGAGAACACTGGCCACGCGAGAAAGAGAGACTATATTTTCTTGAGGACTCGTCGAGAAAGGCGAGTTTACTCCTGGCAAGGATTCTTCCTAGAATTATCTTTGACTCTGAAAAATATTCCCTTTCCTCTGCCTCTGCTCATCGCCACTCGGACTTCGAACCTCAGTGACGTCCGGCAAGATAAATATTCATCGAGTGTGTAAACAGTGCGGAGCGAAGTTGCCGACCTCCACTCACTCCTCACTCATTTTCGGATCTGATTTTCTCGCCACTTTTTTACCCGCCTTAGTCGGCCGCTCGTCGTCCAAGTGGCAGGAGGTGCGTAACGAGTAGTATATCAGACAGATTCATCAGGCTTCGATACTTAATTCATTATTAGTGATTTTCATTCAATTTTCATCCAGTTGAATTTAATATATTTTATTTCGACACGTTATTAGTGATTTTAATTCAATTTTCATCCGGTTGAATTTAATATATTTTATTTCAACACGTTATTAGTGATTTTAATTCAATTTTCGTCCAGTTGAATTTAATATATTTTATTTCAACACGTTATTATTGATTTTAATACAATTTTCATCCACTCGAATTTAATGTATTCAATTTCAACACATTGTTGCTGATTTTAATTCAATTTTCATCCACTCGACTTTAATGTATTTAAATTGAAACACATTATTGCTGATTTCAAATCAATTTCAAGCCAGTAAAATTTGATATATGAGATTCAACCGCGTAATCATTGATTTGAATTCGATAAGCAGGATAATTCCAATGCGATCTAATGTATAATTGCAGTTGCTAATAATCCGGTATTACAGGAATTATAATTCGCTTTTAATTCTTGAGATCAAGTTGTGACATGTCAGCGTAAGATGCGTAATAGACAGCAGTGATTTGTCTCGGATATTAATGTACATATTTGGAATAAATATGCGGTATTATCGATGCTTGCGGGTTTGATGTATGAGCTTCATAATCGAACGGTATAACGAGTTCATAAAATATTGACTGTTCTATCCGATTTATTATGCGCGGATAATCTTGCCATTTAAAGCTCGGCTTCTTTCCAATCATCTATTTATACACATAACAGTCAAAATCTGCATGTATCGCGTGGATTCCAATTTAAAAAAAAGGCAATTCTTAACGCGGCGCGTTGTATTCTTCGATTCTTTTCGAAGAATATTATAAGGCTCGCCTTCTTTATTTTTACACCCGGAAAAATCGACGCCGCTCAAACGGAATTCAAGCGGGGACTTGCGTAAGGAGCGCCAGTTATTTATATAATACAGGGTGGAACTCTTCATGTGTCAGCGGTTCAAGGGGGTTAATCTGCATGTTAAGGGGATAAGAAACTTCTAATACAACTTTGAATTTTGGGGTCCCGTTTATTAGTTATAGCATGTTAAACAATCAGTAGAAAAGGCGCCGTCAGGCGAGTTGGAGGCACTTTTTGACCGGCCGGATAGGCATGGCAAAGAAGGTCACCGTGACCTACACTTAAAATCGGGAGGACATCGGATCCGAACAGATCAGCGTCGATAAGACGGAATTCCTAGCGCGAGATGTCAGTAGTTAGGAAATGAGGAGCTCCGAATCGAGAGCGAAAGACAGTTGAATGCAACGGCATGTCTGGCCGAGGCGGCGATATGTGGGTGGTGATTCCGACGATCTCCTCGTAACGTAATCGTCATGTAAGAGCAGAGAAGTCCTGCTACGTAGCACACAATTAAAGAGATGGTTTCTTTTGAAATTTCAAGTTCAAGTCAAAAAGAGGTCGACGGGAATCACCACCCACATATCGCCGCCTCGGCCAGACGTGCAATCGCGTTCAACTGTCTTTTGCTTGCGATTCGGAGCTCGTCATTTCCTAACTACTGACATCTCGCGCTAGGAACTCCGTCTTATCGACGCTGATCTGTTCGGATCCGATGTCCTCCCGATTTTAAGTGTAGGTCACGGTGACCTTCTTTGCCATGCCTATCCGGCCGGTCAAAAAGTGCCTCCAACTCGCCTGACGGCGCCTTTTCTACTGATTGTTTAACATGCTATAACTAACAAACGGGACCCCAAAATTCAAAGTTGTATTAGAAGTTTCTTATCCCCTTAACATGCAGATTAACCCCCTTGAACCGTTGACACATGAAGAGTTCCACCCTGTATATGTGCACGCCCGACAATATAGCAGAGCAAAGCTTGCACAAAGTAATCTATTAATGCTGATGCTGACCATTAATACTTTTGAAATATATTTGCTGACTGTCCTAATCGACATTGCTCGAGTGGCAATTTCGCGTGCACGCCGTCACTGACTTAGTTTAGAAGTTGACGAATCATTCCACTGTTACTTACGAGTTTTGTCGAACCTTCCGACTAATGCGGCCGTTTGTCCGCAAGATATCGTTATCGCGAAGAAATGTTGTATTAAAGTTCCAAGTGGGTCAGGTGATGCATACTAATTTCTACTTCTGTATCAACGGTCAATGGAACAAGTATTAGCAAAGCTAGCATTTTTTAAAAGAATTCTATTAAAGAGAAGAACTGTTAGAAAAAGCTAGTTTGTATTAGAAACGACTTCGTTCCCTGACTCCGCGAATACTTGTTTTTGTACGCGCCACGTGTACATCTATTACATTTTGAACTTTGGCAACACACTACATATTTATTCATTTGGCAAAAACATTAATAAGTGCCGCGAGGAAAATCAAAAACTTGTTTTAATCACTGTGCCGCGAATCATGTACGTTGATACGATCGACTTACCTTAGAAGATTTAGCGGAAACTTACATTGCGTCTTAGTAGATCGAGTAGTTGCAGTCGAATGAGGATCAGCGAGACGACTGCGAAAGGATTGAATCCCGCGGCAAGAAATCGTTAATTATAGTCACGCATTTGAGAGTGGTTATGTGTTGTGTATGAAAGTCAAATTAGCGAGGTCGACTTGGACAGTGGTGGGTAGTGGATTTATAAATGCAAGATGCTTGGTTGAATTCAGGTGAACTGATGAAGCACGCGCGGAACACCAGGGGATAGCAGTAGGGGGCAGCCCTCGATCATCGCCAGTCGATCAATCCAACCAGCCACCGGTGAGTTATCAGTTCCTTAAGCAATCAACTTGATTATAACACTAGTTACATAAAACTGTACCCAACAGTCCCAAACACGCGCATATCTTCGGCTAAAGTTTCATTATTTACGCATTACTCCTATCTCTATGCCGAGTACTGGAAAAGTCAAATGTATTCGAAAGTTTTACATATCAGCGAGCGTTTGCCTGTTCACTTTGCCTCGCTCGAATTATGCATCGTTTTGTATTCCGCTTTCGCACTATTTTCCCAAACGTAATACTGTTCATTCGATTATTCACACCCCACGCGATCGTAATTGTTATTTACCAAGTATTTTCATTCTGTTCAACAAGAGAACATTCCCTTCTAAACATCGAATGAATTATCGAAAGATAGAAATTCAAATTCGAGAGGGAAAGTGCATTTGCTTATCGTAAATGTTTTATCGCGGCGCATTTTTGCAGCGACGGTAATTGCGGGTAATTTCGAGGATCCGTTTGGCCGTTGCGCACTTCCTACAAAGACTATGATCGCATTTTATTACCTTTATGCGAACGGTGCTCATTTTTGCGTGATTGCTTGCGATTTGCGTGGAGCGCGCTAACAATATCGCGCGGCGACGTGTGTGGAAAGAAAAACTCGAGCAGGTTCGACGCGTCCCATGCGTTGGAATTCTCATAAGTCTCGTCAGACCGGAGAATACGCTCGGTCCTTGTTTAGTTCTCGAGGAACCCCATAGCCAGTCGCTTTGTTCTCCGATTCTTACACACACACAGAGAGAGCGCGCTTTAAGGAAGGTTTTGAAATTACATGAGAGAATGGGAATTCGATAAAGTGCTGCTTGAGCAAGTTTGCCTAATACGTCGAAACTGGAGAGTGTCTCTCCTTGTTCAGTACTCCAGAAAGCGGATGCACAATGCTTTTACCACCCGATTCTTACACACCGCGCATTAGCCAACCCTTTTGAATTATGTGTGTGAGAATGGAAATCCGATAAGTGCGAGTCGCGACGAATTGAAATTGAAGGTTTAGGAATCTCAGTGCATTCCAGGTGCATTCGATTGACCCGTAAGACTGTGACAATCTATTAGAATTGTATATATGGGAATTCTGGCGCATTCAAGTTACGCACGGTTAGAATGTCGTAACGTATCGACATTGTCTAGGTCGAGATTTTTATTACGCGGAAGCTTCTATCGGTTGAACTAGATGGATGAATAGGAATTCCAATGAGAACAAGTTCGATATTGCTATCTCAGTTCAACTACAGAATTGTCACAAGTTTGCAGATGTCTTCCTACCTTTAATGAGCATATTACAATTACCATAAAAACAATTTTTATTGACGCAGACTCTGAAAGAATCCAGACGATTACAAACAGGATAGTATTTAATTCGAACGAATCAGATTTACATTCTCACTTGAGATTTATCCGTAATTTGCCATCCTTAAAAAGAGTTAATTGACGGCAACATGGACAAAAAGGCAGCGAGAAGTCTGTAATTACATGTGACAAGGTAAAGATGGTAGAGATAAAGTATCACCCAGTTATTATAACTGGGATGAAAAAAATAATGTGCTCGAGCCTCATAACCATTTAATATTATGAATAATACAAAGAGTAGAGAAGATCGTTTGAAGGGTACAAGATCGTCGCGTCTAGTTGTATGAGAACATCAGCTGTGAGAAGTCCAAACCTGTTATAGATGTAAATAAGCGGTCACCTGTATTTAAATGGCGTTAACAGTGAGGAAGTCCCAGTGGGCGGAGATTGCATTTACGCAAGTGCACTAAATTAGTAGTCAATACACTAGAGTGCATCATAAGCGGATGACAACACAATAATTCCAGTACAATCAAACATCCTCGTGATTTCCAGATAGTTGAGTTTAGCCGCAGCCAACATGAACAAGGTGGACTACATTGCCGAACTGACGGTGCCGAACTACACGTATGTCTTCGACTTCGAGAATACGTTTAGCCACCTCGACACGCGTATCTGGATGACGAAGAACTGGACCTATGGCTTCTGGTTCTGCGGCCTTTACATGATCGTCGTGTTCGGTGGCCAGCACTACATGCAAAACAGGCCCAAGTTCCAACTAAGGGGTTTGCTCTGCGTCTGGAATACCCTGCTAGCCACATTTTCGATAATCGGCTTCACTAGGACCGCGCCGGAGCTCCTACACGTCCTCAGGAATTATGGCCTTCATCACAGCATATGCATGCCCAGGTGAGAGAGAAACGCCGCGACGCACGTATTGGAAATGGGCGCGTGCTTGAAATGCGAATCACATTTGCATTGGGAAGTGGCGGCGTTATCATGTATTGCGACTGCAATTGTGGTCGTGACGTTAATGGACGTTGGAATCATAGACTGTTTAAATTTGCCCATTTGTTCCTTAAAGTTCTTCGAAAGATTACCACTACAATGTATACAAGATTCTTATGTCATTGCTTTAATGTACGGAAATGGTAACACAACAGCCACTACAGCGTCTTGAATCTTAATGAATGTTAACGGGTTTGAATGAATCAAAAATCAATGAACAGATAAACACATTTATGAAAGATAGAAACATTCATTCGTCAGAGTTGAGATACGGACAAGTTGAATGCTTGCGGTTGTGATACTATTACTAATCCGGGTGTGACTCTCTTTTATAGTTTTATCGAGCACGACTGCGTATCCGGCTTCTGGACGTGGATGTTCGTGCTCTCGAAACTTCCGGAGCTCGGTGACACGATATTCATCGTCCTGAGAAAGCAACGGCTTATATTCCTCCATTGGTACCACCACATCACCGTGCTCCTGTACTCGTGGTTCTCTTACACCGAGTACACGGCCTCGGCAAGGTAACCTGTCGCACTTTAGTCAGCAATACAGGCTGCTCGCAAATGTCGTAAGTGGCTATAAACTGTAGAGAATGAAACGGTGATGCGCATGGCTATCTTCAGAATTCTCATTGAAGCATCCTTTCCCAAGTAACTCGAAGCAATCGTATGCCAATGGGCTGTGCTTCTCAGCGATATCTTTTCAACCGTTAAAATTGATTTTGCTTGTTGGCAGCAACACAAATTAACATTCCTAACTATGACAGAGTCAGATAGTTTCAGTAGAATGCTATATTTATGATAAGGGGCCATGGTGTGCAAGGGGCCCCGAGCGCACACGTGGTCTTCAGGCGTCAGCCATTTTGACCGGATGGCCGGCAGCTGTAAATAGGGTCAGGTAGTGTTTGGCAAACCGAACGAAGACAACAAGTAGCCCGTCGCTGCATTGTCAATTGTCTTGAAATGCAGAATTTTGTATGCAGCGGTTCTTGGCACGAAATAGAGAAGGCACAATTGCTTTCTGATAAGAGGACTATGAGGGACAATACCCCACTTACCCCAGAATCGTCTTCGTGACAATACACAGATTTCCTAGCGGTATAATGGTTATATAATACATTGACTAGCCTTATTCTAACGTCGTGTCATCGCGTATCTTGAGAACGTTATTACTCATGCAATAGCGTGAAATAAAAGTGCGAAAGAGTGTTTCGAAAACAGTTATGCCCATCCCCGCTTCATTATTTTCAATACGGCAGTAGTCATTTACATTTTGCAAGCACTCTGTGTACAGCTCGGTGAAAAAGTATGATAACATCATTTTCGCCAATTACAGGTGGTTCGTCGTGATGAATTATTTTGTTCATTCGATCATGTACACGTATTACGCCTTGAAGGCAATGAGGTATAGACCGCCGAAGTTCATCTCCATGGTGATTACGGGCCTGCAGCTTGCCCAGATGTTAATCGGTTGTGCGATCAACATTTGGGCGTACCAGTACCTTGAGAGTGGCCAGGTAAGCCGCATATGTGATTGCATTTATTCGTAGCACAAGGGTTAATAGTTCCCAGCTGTCGCATTCTGCTTTCAGTACATTGTAATCTTCGACAAGTTGTCGCGTCATCTCTATCAACGATAGTTCATTACAATAATCTTCTACACTTGCAGGTGGACTGCCACATCACGAAGATGAACATCAAGTTCAGCCTGACGATCTACTTCAGCTATTTCGTGCTGTTTGCCCACTTCTTCCACAAGAGCTACCTAAGTAGCCTGGCGAGCCGGCGTGACTCTGGCGCGGAGAAACTCAAGTCGAACTAGAAAAGCATTTTGTTCATCCGCCCAACCCCCCTGCCACCTAAGATAAAGTGTGCCCCACACGCCCCCCCTCCCCACCCAACTCAGTTAAGAAGCCAAGGAGGTGAAGTTTAAGTTAAGTCCGAGAGTTCATATCTCAGGCGGGCCCTGTTATTATTATTATTATTTTTCTTTATTTTTCGTTTTACTTTCTCGTCTTACTTTTCCGGCTCGCGGTTCTTTTGTCGTCGTCGTCGTCGTTGTGTCGTCGTCGTCGTCGTCGTTTTTTCTGCAGCGCTTTACACACACACACACTCGGTTCCGGTCGGCTCGGAGTGTAACGTTTGCGAGAAAGAAAAAGAGAGTGTGCGTGCGTGCGCGCGTGTGTGAGTGTGGGTGAGTGATAGGCAGCCGCTGCCACGCACTACGCACCGCCTGTGCCGGGAGGACGTCGAAAAGGAAAGAGAGGTGTTGAGGAGAGGTCGTAAGAGGTTGTATAAGGTGAAGTCTGGAGGGAAGAAGCGAGACCGATTCCCTCGTGTTGCACAGCCGGCGCTCAATAAAGTTGATCGAACCCTTCAACGCTGTTTGAACACCTTGCGTCGTTTCTCTCCCCCCATTCACAACCCGCCGGCAATCCCACTGGCAGACAGTAGAATTAGTGTTGCGTGTGTGCTGGATGGTGGTTACGTGTCGTGCTTCCGGGCTTCCGTATGACGTAATGTGAAAGAGAAGAATGTGTGCGAGCATGATCGTGTGTATGAGACTAGTAGCATTGAACTGGAACTCTTGCGTACGACAAAGTGTGTAAGAGGGAAAGTGAAAAAGGGGGAACGAGACACACTCATTGGAAAGCCAGCATGTAAGAGAAGCACAGAGAAAAGTTCTCTTATAAGATATAAGGTAGCACTGGAGCTCTCCTATAGACCAGTGTGAAAGAGTGAAAGAGAGACACTTATGAAAGTTTCAATGTGCTAGACAAGGGCGGCATTAAGGTCGTTCACATTCTACGGAACGTCAATGTCACCGGTACTATTACGTAAGTTTTACTATCAATTCATATCATACGGCTAACTTTTCACAGTTAATTTATCACTTTACTGACAGAATATCAGAGGACCTTTTATTGCTCATTATACTGACAAATACTTCAACATTCATTATCCATCACAGAAATGCCACTACATTAGCATCGACACATATGAATAATATTCAGCAACTTCTGTCACTCGTAAAAGAAATATTAAGACGCGTTCGAACAAATTCTGCTAAAAACGGCTATTTTTTTAAAACCGTGAAATATCAACGATCTTCTACAGATTATACCTCACATCGCGCAGTGTGAACGACTTTTGTGTCGCAAGCCCAGGACAATTCGATCAGCACATTCCAATCCAATTACAATCACACCGATCTACTTATTCATTTTCAATTTCCAAACCACCAAAATATTGCTGAAGCAGCAGAACAAGTATACAAATTCCCCGCCAATTTGAGCACAAGTAACGTGGCAGCACTTTCGCAGGGTTACTTTCAAGATTCTATCCGCTTGGCGGCGCTTCGGGCGGCGCGAACTTTCGTTCTCCCGGGTTGGCGTTACTCTAACCTCAACTCTTTCGCTTCGCCAGGTTGGTTACGCATTATCATTCTCGTCGCTCGCTTCCGAGCGAATCTACGTGTTGTGTTGCTCGGTGTGTTGGTGCGAGAGAGAGTAGAACGGAGTGTGCGGATCGTGTTAGAATCTACGTGGTGTGTGGTGTGCCAGGCAAAATTTCGCTGCACGACGTGATGAGCGACGACGATCGGGATATCGACATCGAGAGCGACGTGAGTATTCGGATCTTTTAAGCTGGTCTTACCGCCAAACTCGAGCCACTCTGACGGACACCACTCTGTTTTGAGACATTGGTGGAGTGGGGGAACGCGGGGGGATGGAAGGAGGGAGATTGTTATTGTCTACGTGTGTCACTGTGTGTATACTGTGTGCAGGAGGGCGAGGACTCTGACTCGAGGCAGCGGCACGCCAACAATACCCAGTACTACTCGCAGGTGAAAGCTGCTCTCTTCCTTACCCTATGCCTCTTCTACTTGAGAACATTCACATATCTCTGAATTCTAAATGTATCCATGGATAACACCATTGGAGCTTGTTGTTTCCAATGTATTTCAGTTTACATACAGCTGAGTTCAATGCTGCACAACTTATTCTTTGAACGAATAACTTGGTATTTCCAACTTTCATGTATTAAATACTACAATATTTCCAGGGTTGTATATTGAACTTTAGTGGATTTTTAATTCCGATGAATCCAATGTCAATCGGTTCGAATTTCGATATAAATTGTTAAACAACCAGCTATAACTGCCGCATGCTCACTCTTGTGCACTTCAGGCAGAGAAGCGGGCGCACCACAATGCATTGGAGCGCAAGCGGCGTGATCACATTAAGGACAGCTTTTCGAGCCTGCGGGATTCAGTGCCGGCACTCCAGAGTGAGAAAGTGGCGAGCAGGGCACAGATCCTGAAGAAGGCGGCGGAATACATTCAATTCATGAGGAGGAAGAACAGCTCGCATCAACAGGACATAGACGACCTGAAGCGGCAGAACAGCCTGCTGGAATCGCAGAGTAAGTGAGCAGAGCGGCCGACAATTCTGATATCGCATTGTAATTGACATATACTCGACAGTAATGCATTGTCGTCGCAGTTCGCACCCTGGAGAAGGCGAAGAGCACCGGCAACTTTGCGGAGTCCTGCGACGCCGCAAAGCCAGAGGTAATGCTACAGCGATAGGAGAGTTACTTTGAAGATGGAAAGGAGACTGGCGGCTTCTTCTTGCTTGCATTTGTGCCACAGGTGGGGGGCATCGGAGCCTACCAGGACAGCGAGAGTGAGAGCTCCGACGGTGAGTCCGCGCGGATACGGCAGACGAAGAAGCTTAAAGTTGGCACAGTGCATCATTAGGTAAGGCGAGCCTGCACTTGCCGCGAACTGGGAAATTATCGTATTGGAGTGCATTCGGAGTTGGAACAATTCAGCTTGTAATCAAAGATTTCAATGCATCCTTTTTAGCTTGTGCTCTGCCCTGTTGCAGGTTTAAGAAATCTAAATACGTGGGATAAGCAGAGGTGGGAATGCATGGGCGAAAAGCGTGCGTGGAACCGAGCGAAAGCGAACGAGCGAGTGACACACAACAGGACGACAGAGACTTTATGAGTGAATCTACACTTAAGCTTTATTTGTAAATGAAGTGAGATTGAAATAAAACTAAAGTTGACCGAGTCCCGTGTTGTTCAAAGAAAGGAGACGGACTCGATTATGTTTATACGTGTAATTCGATGGAAGTGTTCGCAGGGGCGCGTCCGGTGACTAGATTTTTGAGTAGGACGCTAACGCAGATAACGACGTTATCGACTTCAACGAGTGTGTGTGTGTGACGACACGAGATCCGCGGCCATCTTGGCCGGTACAGTTCTCGCGTGCTAACAAACGTACCATTACTCCGAACAAGTGAGCAAGTTTCCAGAGTGAAAGAATGCGAAGACTCGCGAGGATCAGCTCCTTGGCGAGGTTCTACTCGACCAAGAAGCTGATGATTGAAGATAGAGGCGTCTACGAGGATGTCTTCCCCGAGAAATGTGCGTAAGTGTTCGGCGCTCCCACTGCCAAGCTAATCTGCTCCAATGTGGTTCGTTTTACTCTAATACATTGTAGCTGATATGCTTATATTGATGTATTTAAATTTCATGTATCGAACACTGGAATTGATTTCTTGAAATCCCTAAATATGTGGTTCTAAAGCTTTGACAGTACTTGAAAAGAAATGAGGAACTTTTGATTAATTTTTCGAATTTCTTGAAGATACCACCAGATTAATGCATTTAATTAAAATGCGAATTACAGGCCGGACGTGGCTCATCTTTTCCGGCAAGCGCCACAGACAATCTATGCCGGCTTCGATCCAACGGCTCCATCCTTGCACATTGGCAATCTCCTGATCCTGACAACACTCCTGCGTTGGCAGCGTGCCGGTCACCAGACGATCGCACTTCTTGGCAATGCTACCGGTCAGATAGGTGATCCTTCTCACCGTTCTGACGAGCGTAAAGAAATTACATCCGAAGAGCTTCACAACAACTCTCAGAAGATTCGGGAGAACATTTTAACTGTTTTCGAAAACCATCGGAAATACCTGTGCAATGAAAAACTGGCTGGGCAACTGAAGGAGTTGAAGGTGGTCGACAATATCGAGTGGTACAAGGACATGCGGGTGTTGGAGTTCGTCGCTCATGTGGGCAGACATTTCAGGATGGGTACAATGCTCGGCAGGACCTCCGTGCAGACCAGACTAAACTCTGAGGGTGGCATGAGCTTCTGCGAGTTTTGTTATGCCATTTTCCAGGGATACGATTGGTGGAAGTTGTTCGAGATGCACAAGTGTCGGTTAGTAAATCGATTTATCTTTCGTTTAACATATGAATATGGTTTATTTTCCAGCTCTTTATTTAATACTAGTAATTTTTATATAGAAATATATGTGTTGGATTTTCTCAGATTTCAGGTAGGTGGCTCAGACCAGATGGGCAATATTGTTTCCGGCTACGACCTAATCTCGAGGCTCTCGTCCTCCCAAGCGTATGGCCTAACAGTGCCACTCATCACAACTTCCGGAGGCCGAAAATTTGGCAAATCCGCCGGCAACGCTGTCTGGCTCAACAAAGACATGAGCTCTCCATTCCAACTGTATCAATACTTTATGCGCACCAACGACAATGATGTCAAGAGGTTCCTCAAGTTGTTTACATTCATCGAAATGGAGGAGGTGCGCGACATTATCAGAAGGCATCGCGAGAAACCGGAGCAACGAGAAGCACAGAGGATCCTCGCCGAAAATGTTACCTTAATGGTACATGGAGGTAGGTTTTATAAGTGAATTATAAGTGAACAAACGAAAAAATTGACATTCTTCTCTATTTCTATAAAAATTGCTTTGTTTTCCAGACGAAGGTCTTAAGTCAGCCCAGCGAGTGACAAACGCTCTTTACTCAACTTCTGTCTCTGCACTGTCGGCATTGGAACCGTCGGATTTCGTGCAGTCGTTCGAGGGTGCGAACACAATCGAAATGCAAGGCCAAGTCGGTCTGACGATACTCGAGCTGGCGTTGCAGGCCAAGTGCTTCAAGACAGAACACGACGCCCGAAGAATCATCGACGCCGGTGGCTTTTATGTTAACAACACTCGCATGCAGAACCCTGAGGAGGTCATCGTTCCTGGCATACACGTGCTGCGCAACAATCTGACCGTACTCAGGACTGGCAAGCGCACCTATCACATCGTCAAGTGGCGCTAGTGATGAAGAACTATTGAAATCGAAAGTGGCGCACTCCCCCTTCTTCCGCGGTAATCGTCACCGGATCGCTCTCCTGTAAATAGCTTCTATGTACAATAAAAGTTGAAAACTTGTAGCATAACTGTTCATTCTTCAGAATGACCCCGTTACAGGAATAGTTTCTCTCTCGAATAAGTTTTGAAAATTTTAATGCGTATTTTGTTATTATTTCTTTCGTATATTGTGGTTTATATGGGATGGGATGGAAATAATCACACGATTTTTAAGTAGCATATAATTTATCATGTCATTTTTTCTGCCCCACGCCGTATCATGTTTTGAGAATTACTAGTTATAGTGATGCATTGTAACTTCAATATAAAAGCTATAAACTAAGCTGGAACGTTGCTGATATTTCTAACTCCAAACAAAGATTATATTTTAATCAAATTACCCAACACGAATTTCCTATATTAAAACATACAATTTTATCATTTTTAATAAATACTTATCAACAACTGAAAATTACGTTTTATAATTATAAATTACGCAGTAAACTGCGCAAACGCGTGACGTGTACGAAGTAGGGGCAACGGTTCCCTCTCCCTTCAATTTTGACTTCTTACGTGGAGAAGATCGTGACAAAAGTTTCACTTCGAAATTTCCCTAACAGCTTCTTGGTTCCACTTACGACGGAAAGTCAAATCAGAATTACTCCATTTCCATACAAAAAGAAGTTTATAAATTTCGAAAATATAACTTCATTTTCGACCTATTTTCTGCAATCATTTTAGAAGACACCCTGTATATCAGTGTCGATTGCCGAGCAAAGGCAACTTCACTCCGCAGACGAGTTCGGGGCTCGGCAGCGCGTGTTGTGTGTTGCGAGGATTTTTTTTGGAGCTTCCTTCAAGAAAGGAGAAAAAGCGGTGCGTGCGTGTGAGGCGTGCTGTGATTTTAATCGACGGTGTCGAGCAAAATCGAGAACATTGGTTCGAGCTGTCGAGGAGTTTCGATGAACCTCGATACAAACGCGAGAGCGGTGGGCTGACGTGTCGTTGGAGTGACGTGGTAGCTGATATGCCGTAGCCGAGCGGAGCCAAGGTAAGCATCGAAATATTTACGATTTTCGTGCTTGTACTGCCAGTTTTCCGAGTGACCGATTAACTAGTTCAATTAGCCATGGCAACTACTGCAAATGGCTCCGTAAATTCGATCCCTCGCTCTTGGTTGAGCGCACTGTGGAGTGTGAGTGCGAAAGTACTTGTGTGAGAGTTCGAATGTTCCCGATACGCCACCCTTAACCAATGTCCTCACTGAAGAAATAAGAAGCCTTTTGTTGATGCTCTTGTTTCCCGATAAAATTGCCATTTCCAAACATTTTCTTGCGTCCCGTAGTGGTTCTATCGCGAAGAGAAAAATTGTCGCGCATTACTCATATGTCGATGGAACTGTCGACAAAATAGGAATATGGATTCTTGTAAGACACTCCGAAACAATGAGCGGCAAATGCTCCCGTGGTTTTCTTTAAGTTAAGACAGATCTTTAAATCGAAATTTTAACCCTCTTCTGTACTTTAGAACTCTCATTTATTGTAACTTGTTAGGAAATTGTGTGTAGTCAATTGGTTTGGAGCAGAACTTTTGTGTACTCAGCTGTGATGGAGTAGAATGCATGTGAATACAACTGGAGTGCACTGGCACTCAAGTGTTCTCTGCTGCAATGGAGCAGAACTTCTGTGTACCTAACTATAATACTGTAATCCATAGAGTTCGAGAATGCCGGGCCTGAAGCTGGCGACAGTGCTGTACCTCGGCTTGCTGCTCCAGGTGGCATTGTTGCTGCAGGTGGCAGGGGAGGGAAAGAAGGAGCCAGATGTTCAATTGAGTATCGAGACCGATGGAAAATCAGTGTTGGTAAAGGAGAGAGTGGCTGTTGAAATCAAAGCACAGGACAGTGAACAGAGTAGTGAAAGAGAGAAGGATGCTAAGGTGGTGGGAGATAGTAAAAAATTGGAGGACACTAAGAAGGAGCAGGAAGAAATTAAGCAAGTAGAAGACATCAAGAAGTTAGCGGAAGATAGTAGGAAATTGGAAAGTCCTAAGAAGAGAGAGAGGAAAAAGATAGAAATTACTAAGCCGGAACAAGGAGATAGTGGCAAGGTGGAAGAGACTAAGAAGGAACAGGAAGATAGTAAAAAACTAGAAGATACTAAGAAGGAGCCAGAAGATAGTAAAAAAATAGAGGATACCAAAAAGGAGCAGAAGGATAGTAAGAAAGATGAGAAAGACAGTAGCAATGCTGAGAAAGCAGGGGATGAAGATAGTGCCAGTGAGAAGGAAGAAAAGGAGTTGACAGCAGAGGAAAAAGAGGCAGAAGAACTTTATGTAAAAGCGAACGCATTGCTACATGCCACACGATCTAATAAGGTATAAGAATGATCTGACCTTTGAGTCTCCTATATTTGAGAAAAGTATACAATAACAACATTGATCTTGCAGGTGGAAGTTTATCAATTACTAGCGCGTTCGGCGGCACTGGGACACAGGGAGGCACTGTCAACTTTAACATGGGCACGTATGCTGGGTACTAAAGCAGCAGGAGCCACCAACATCCAACAGGACTTGCAAACTGCTCACAAGACCTTCATGGAGTTGGCTGAAACTGGCTTACCTAGTGCTCATATGGGCATGGGTTTCTTGTATGCCACTGGTCTTGGAGGTGTCGAACCTTCACAGAGCAAAGCACTCCTGCATTACCTAATGGCAGCAATTGGTGGTGACACAAGGGCGCAGATGGCCATGGGCTACCGACACTTGTCCGGAGTCACCACTGCAGAGTGGTGCGAGCGTTCGTTGGATTATTATCGGAAAGTATGTATATTGCATTATGAATCAGCTTATCAGATATTTAGATCTGTATTGTGAGACTGTCGATTGTATGTTTCAGGTCGGCAACAAAGTAGCCGAGGAAGTGTCGATATCCGGTGGCCCAGTGGTGCAGCGTGTGCACTTACTTGACGAACAGGAGAACCCTGGTTATAATTCGGGAATCTTCGACCAGGATCTTATTGAATATTATCAGCTGTTAGCTAAGAAGGGCGACACCCAAGCACAAGTGAGTGCTCTTTTATTACATTTCGATTTAATACTATATTCATCCTTTTTTCAGAGTATTTATAATTCATATCACGACATTTCTTTGGTCTTGATTCAGGTGGGCCTTGGTCAGCTACACTACCATGGCGGTCGTGGTGTGCCATTGGACCACGAGCGAGCTCTCGAATATTTCCAACATGCGGCTGAGGGTGGAAATCCAGTGGCAATGGCATTTCTTGGCAAGATCTATCTGGAAGGCTCCGACATTGTGAAGCAGGACAATGAGACCGCCTACAAGTACTTCAAGAAAGCAGCAGAAAGAGGCAACCCAGTTGGCCAAAGCGGACTCGGACTGATGTATCTGTATGGAAGAGGAGTCGAGAGGGACCCGGGAAAAGCCTTGCAGTTTTTCAGTCTAGCAGCTGATCAAGGCTGGGTTGATGGCCAGCTCCAGCTGGGTAACATGTACTTCGGTAAGTATGGAATTTGATATCGATGAATAATTATACGTAACAGTATAATAAGGAGGAAGTTTTGAAGTCCAAACTCCAAGAAATGATAACGCTCATGTTAATCTAATCACATCTTATGTACGCGTCAAATGCGATAATAGTTTGCAATTGACAATTGTAATGCACTTTGTATGGCATCCTATATTTTTCTTTTCATAGTCCAGTCAGGCGTTGATGTTAGAATTGTGAAGTAATCGAAATTACAGAATTGGGCTTTTTTCTGTATAATTGCAGGTGGCATTGGCGTTAGACGCGACTACAAACAGGCGAACAAGTACTTCAATCTGGCGAGCCAGTCGGGACACGTTCTTGCATTCTATAATTTAGCCCAGATGCACGCCACCGGGACAGGAATGATGCGAAGCTGTCCGGCGGCGGTCCAACTGCTGAAAAACGTCGCCGAGCGCGGCAAGTGGAGTGACAGGCTGATGATCGCACACCAAGACTACAGGGACGGTAGAGTGAATGAGGCTCTGGTTAATTATGCCTTGCTGGCGGAGATGGGCTATGAGGTGGCACAGAGCAATGCTGCCTTTATATTGGATAAAGGAGAAGCTAATATTTTCGACGAGGAAGGTAGTTTGGTGCGAGCCCTTATGTTATGGGCGAGAGCGGCCGCTCAAGGTTACTCAACTGCAGAGGTAAATATCTATATTTCTTTATAACATAACATTTATTACCCTCAATAATTCCCAGCCATTCAATGCGAGATTGCTGCAATGGTAAGACATAAAGCATCAATTTTACTTTCGTTCCAGGTGAAGCTCGGCGACGCCCATTACTACGGTCGAGGCACCAAAGTAGATTACGAGGCGGCGGCCTCATATTATAGCTCAGCTTCGGAGCAGCAACACAACGCACAGGCGATGTTCAACCTTGGCTACATGCATGAGCGTGGCCTGGGTTTAGCGAGGGATCGGCACTTAGCGAAAAGGTGCTATGACCTTGCTGCTGAAGCAAGTCCTGATGCCAAAATTCCAGTGGCACTGGCATTGATAAAGCTGAGCTTGCTCTTCGGTCTCGACTACATCCAGGAGTTCAGCTTGCTCGAGCAACTGGAGAAGTGGGACGAGATGCTTGGCCCGAATTGGGACTTGTATCTCCTCGGTGTGCTCACCTGGCTGCTTAGCCTCATAATCTACTACCGCAGGCCACAACCGCAGCAAGGAAACAGAAATTGACGCGTGCAAATTACAACAGCATTGAGTGATGTTAGCTTAAAGGCGAAAGAAACTCTCGGACAATGTGTTTATCGCTGGCTTACGGTGATCGGAGACTTTAAAGTATTATGCTCTCACGTACACGCGTATTCCGACGAAATGCTACTACTCTAAGCATGCTTCTCGTGCGATGGAACTCGACATACAAATCACAAATCTTCGCACGCTCGTGTGTGCGATCTTACAACGCACTGGAGTGGCAGGGAATTTTGATGTACTAGAGTGACTTACATGAAAGTTACAATGGTGTGTTGTATATGACGGTGCCGGAGCATGCGAGAGAAATATATGCACGTCTAATGCATCATTATTGCTCTAAATACGGTTCGAGCGCATAATATTGGATTCACGGAGTCCCGATACATTGAAATAAAAGTATATGAGAGTTCCAATGCACTGCTATAAAGTATATAGGAGCTCCAATGCGTTGGAATGCATAATATATAGGAATTTCAATGCATTGGAGCGAGGTATACAGCAGACACAATGGGCGTGACAAGGTTAGTGAGAGGTTTACTTGAAATTCATGGTAGTTGGAAATCCTGGGGCTACCATGTACGCGTGTGAGAGAGAGAGAGACAGAAAAGCCCTTACGAAGGGTTGCAGTGTGTCAGACAAGGGCAGAGGCGCTCCTCTGGCCATGGGTGCGAAGGGTGTAGTACCTGGAAGCGTGAGTACGGTAATAAGTTGTTGATAATTCGCTGTGTACCGTGTAAATTGCTTGTATCGATCGTACGTTGTATATATAACTGGTGAATAAATCGTTTGAACTGTTAATTAAGCCTCGTGATTCGTAGGAAAGTCAGTGAACAAGCAGCAAGGAAGTGGTAGAAAAATCTGTTCTGACCGTTAGGGTAAGGCGCCACAATCGATTTCATTAATCACATAGTAATTGACAGTGCATCGATTCTCTCTTCTTTTTAGTTAATTTTAATCTGTCTGTGAAAATTAAAAATTAAACATTAAATTGCAAGCTTTAATAGGTGCGCAATCATGAATTTGGATCCAGAAAAAGAGGGGGCTTTGAATAACGTGGAGACGTGTTGGTTCAAATTGACCATCGAGGACATTGAACGGCGTAGCAAAAGGTTTATCGTAAAGCTATTAATTAAGTGGGGCAACTGCCCCATCGATAATAGAAATACTGCCAAACAGATTGGAAGAGCGAAACGCTGATTTGAACAATGAAATTCAATCCATCAATACTCAGTTCGAGCTGAACGCGACTGAAACCAAAGCCAAAATCGAGAAACTAAAGAAGGAGTTGAACAGTAAAAATGCAACCTTGGAGAATGTAAAAAATAAGGTAGATGACCTGGAAAAGGAAATCAAGGACGCAGAAAAATCGAGTACACTAAAATTCGCAGAGTTGGAACAGAAATTTAATTTGAGGCGAAAGGAATTGCTCTCCGAACTCAAGTATTATGGTACTCAAGACTTTAAGTTAAAAAGTGAAAAGTTTAGTAATTTTTCCCCATCATTGACGTTGCCTAACTCTACTCAGAGGCGAAAATAAACTACTTGAACGATTTCAAGAAGATGCAAACCGCACTGCAGGACAAATACAGTAAGAACAATGAATTGATGTTAGTGCGCGAGGCGAATTTCCTCCTGGCGATGGAGGACCTTGAGGGAAAACGGAGAAGTGACCGAGACAAGTGACAGAATACTCCCAATTACTATTACTGTTCTTAACTGTGTTAGAAAAGACTAGATAAAAAAAATCAAACACCATAGTCTCAAGGAAGATGCTAAGAAGCTATTGTACCAGCTATCATCGGCGTTCAGTTCAGAAATTGATCGAAATGTGGAGGAACCAGCGAAGAGGATACTTCGCGAGACTGTAGTGTTAAAGCCATTCTTCCAATCGGTTCTTGTCACTATTGACAAGTTAAAGACGTCGAAGGACACCAGCGCCGAGAAGGCCGAATGCCAGGAGTTGTCCATCGTCAATTGCCGATTGGTCGCAGCAAGTTTTGTCGAAAAAGCGCTTCTCAAGTACGTTCGGTGGAAGAAGGAACGGACTGTGAAGATCAGTGAAGAGGAGGCTACCCAGATTCTTAGTGGTAATGTCTTCGTGTATAAGATTATCCACTTTCATAAATGTCGTAAATTTTGGAAACTCTTTTTTGAGCTTCATTTTATAAGAACATGTTGGAGTTAATAATATAACTGCAATATGTGGGGTGGCTTGCAGACATCTCTGAGGAGCTCGAAAAAGACAATGAACTGAAAGAAGCTCTGAGCGTTGAAATAGCCTGTATGAAGGTCGAGCAATACAAGCACAAGTTAAAGATAGGTTTCTTAAAACGCAGCTCCGCTGAAATCGCTGTCAATTACACTGGAATCATTCAAGATCTGTATAAGATCAAGTACAACCTTTATGACGTACTTAAGTCGTTCTGCGACTGTCCATCGGCCGTAGAAAAATACGTAGAGGAAATAAAGCAACTCGTATGAGAAAGCTTGTAAAATTTATTAACTTAGAGTTTACTTTTTATTAACTTTCGCATTATATTTAGTCTCGTCGATCTTGTGGTCCGGCTTAATGTATCGCTTCACCTTCGCCCGCAGCACCGTTCTGAAAAGACAAAAAAATTATATTTAATCATTGTGTAATGGTGATGAATTGTTCACGTTTTATTAGGGATTAATTAGAGTACTCACCTCATTGCCGAAGGAGGTAATACGTTTCGCTCTTGGAATCTTAGGAACCTGTCTTTCAGTGGGTTACAAACCGCGCTGATGTTCCTTAAGTTTCCACTTAACTCTTCCGCCATCATGAAAGTTTCATCAGGTTTTTCGAACTTTTTCTTTGACAACTGTTTCGTCGCCGTTTTCTCGAGCGCCTTCTTCTTCAGTTTCTTCTCTCTCAACAGCGCTTGTGCGCGCTCGGACTTTTCGATTTGCTTGGCAATCTGCTTGAGTTTGTAAATATCGGAAGTCTTTTTCTTCTCGACCTTCTTCGAACTTAACGATAATCGCAGCAGCTTTTCCTCGCGCTGCTTGCGACGCTGGGATTTCGTTTTCTTGACATTACTAGCAGGCTTGCCAATATTCTCATTGCTATTGCTATCTGGTGTTTCAGCATCATTGTCATTATTACTATTATTCTTATTATCACTCTTTGTTTTGGTGGGGCAGATGTCCAAGCCTTCAGACATCTCCTCAAGGTAACGATTTGTTTTGTCCTCTCCACTTAATTTGCCAAACATCCTTGTTGTCACTCTCTCCAAGTGTTGCTCCTCTTTGATTAATTTCTGCTCCTTTTCTGCTACTTCCCTCAGTAGCCTTTGGTGGTCTTCGTAACTTGGATTATACGAAGTTCCTGGATGTGGTGTTTCTATTGCTGGTAGTACAGAAGTACCTGGCCTCTTCTGTGGCTTCCTTTTCTTTATACCCATGTGTATTAATGTGTGCCTCACTGTTTGGTCATCCATTAGTTCCGAATTAATAGTCTACGACAAAAATAATGGAGTAATGTCGCGATTAATTGAAATTAATTTATATATGTAGTTATGAAAAATGTATGCGGGTGTTTAATACATTCGATAAAAACTAAGCAACATACCTTCTCGATCTGATTCTCCCAAACATCTGCGTCGATATCTCCTCTACGTTTCTGTCTTCTCGCTTTCAATTTCTCCTCGTACTTGCTTCTGTCTTTAGAAGCCACTACATCCTTCTTCTTAAGGATGCCCATTGCTTTCCTGCGCTCTGCCACTTCCACTCTAATGACACTCTGTCTTTCGCTCTTACTCCTCACTCTGTTTCTCTTGGCGATTGGATCCTGGACTGCGCTGCGATTAACCAACGCCTCGAAGCATTTTGGCTGTTTCGATTTTAAAAGTAGTCGCTTTGCTTTCTTCGGGAGAATTTGGGGTTCGGTGTCCGTGAAGAAGAGCTCGGTGCTCGGCTTCTTCGAGAGGTTACCAATACGTTCGTCAAGGCGTTCTTTCTCCAAGTAGCCTTCGACGTCGGTGATGTCGACGTTCTTGCGCCACGAGAGCTTCGTCTTCTTGCTCGTCCTTTTCCTCTTTGGCCGCTCCATTGTCAGAAGCGGAGAATCAATTCTTGAAAACGCACGTGTCGCGAGACTGCTATTGTAACATCCGTATCACTTCAGCGAGCACTGTGTGGATTTGAGGTTGGAATAAGTCAATTCAACTAGTAAGTGAAAGAGAGACATATATTCCTTGGAAGTTGTGAGTTAAACAAGAACAGACACGTCTGTTTTGATAGGAAGTCGGAGTATTAAGGCGCATTTTCAGAGTATTTTATCACTGCGTCGCCAGCGATGCAAATTCATGTAAATGACATTAAAGGGGTTCTAAAATGCGCGACGAGTTTCTGTACTATGTCTTTCTGTATGTTCAATGGACGTTGATGTATGTACAGTGGCGCCACCTTACATTATTTCATATTTAAAAATAAGATTACCGGATAGTTAAAGAGAACATAACGTCTATCAACCCGGCATCATCCGGGTGATATTTTGTGTATGCTGGTTAGCAATAATTTATTTTAACATTCCATCAATCATACGAAGAATTATTGCATCATGATGTGAATTAATTTGACTCCAGCTGGTTCGCACAGGGTTAAAAAATAATATACGTATATGTTCTTGCATTTATTTTTATTGGAGATATCTTCGAACAATGAATACCTCGCCACAGAAAAAATATATTATTTTCTATTATTTCATACTTGGCCTGACATTTAGATTAGTAGGGAGAAGGCGTCACTTCGTTTTTACTGCACTCCGTGCACGCATCTACCGTGAAAATACTTTATAATCAATTCAAATGATTCATAATTTGGGTCGCGTCGAATGTACAGCTATTCGCCCGGAAATACTTGCGGCAATGTTGTACTTACGTACAGGCTGATTCACTTGCCTTTGAATCAGAACTCTCCTAGCCCTTATTTTTTTTCGTGGACTTCCCGACCTTTTCCGGGGCTGAAATTTTGTAGAAAGTGTTTTTTTGCATCGAGGAAGAAGTGGTAAAAATTCCAGAGCCCTAGCTCAAAATTCATTTTTTCGCAAATTTTTGAGGCATACCCCTTCAAAAATTTTCGATTTTTCGAAGGTTCTGGGACCGCAACGAACGCTTGATTTTTCGATTGCTCGTGTCTCAAAACGGATAAAAAACATAAATGTTGTGGGGGAAATGCCGGAATTCTACCTAAAACACATGGAAAACCGATCTGGAATATTTCATTTCGATGGTTTTCCTCATGTTTTTTATACTTCCCGACCTTTTCCGGGGCTGAAACTTGGTGGGGAATGTTTTTTTGCATCGAGGAAGACGTAGTAAAAATTCCAGAGCCCTAGCTCAAAATTCATTTTTTCGCAAATTTTTTAAGGCATACCCCTTCAAAAATTTTCGATTTTTCGAAGGTTCTGGGACCGGGACGAACGCTTGATTTTTCGATTGCTCGTGTCTCAAAACGGATAAAAAACATAAATGTTGTGGAGGAAATGCCGGAATTCTACCTAAAACACGTGGAAAACCGATCTGGAATATTTCATTTCGATGGTTTTCCCCATGTTTTTTTATCTTCCCGACCTTTTCCGGAGCTGAAACTTGGTGGAGAGTCTCCCCTTGCATCAAGGAAGATGTGATATAAATTTCAGAGCCTCAGCTCAAAATTTTTTTTTTCCCATATTTTTGGCCATCGAAAATATCCAATTTTTGGTGGTGATTCAAAGGCAAGTGACTCACCCTGTACATGATAGTAACAATTACTACCGACATGTGTATAATTAAAAAAAATAATATTTTATCCCATAAATATCTAAGAAAAACTGCGTGTTAATATAATGAATGGAAGGAAAGACAATCGAGGGGAGAATGCCATAATGCTATTGACTGATTAAAAGCATTGAGGTTTCTCCTACAAGAATTCTGATCTGAAAAATGCTTTTATGCATTTATCATCATACAATTTTCTGTCCAACTACATTATATGATTTTCAGCATTTTATTACACTGCTTTTTACATATTTGCATTGTAAACCCACATTTCTGAAATATTCTCTGTCAATTATATTATATTCGAGTATATCTGACAGTGAGTTCGTTGACACAAGGGCAGTGGCACGGGCACCGATCAGCAGAGTACCGGATTGGCCAAGACGGTGGTGGGGAAAGCCGGTTGCGAGGTCGCCGGCCGCGCAGATTCGCCGGGAGCACTCATTTCACGCGCTACGCTCGATCTGTTTGGATGAGGGAACGCGTCGCTCTCGGATCCTCGATTTTACAGGAGAGATAGTCGCATTAAAATCGGTTCAATAAAATAAAGAACAGACAATTCGCTTCGAAAACATAACAAACAAAGAGTACAGCAGCGACAGTTCCAACTGTCAGTGGTCGGCGAGATTCAGGAGAAATGAATCATCCTGTACTTACGTGACGGTAAACTTTCTCGAGCGTTTACGATAACTTAATTAAAACAACATCCAAGTTCTGCAGCTTACATTTTAACGATATTAAGAAGCGCAAATTGCATTATCACCTGAGCCAGGTTAAAGCTGCTGCTGTTGTGCGAAGATGTGTGTAGTACTTACTGTGAAATAACACTGACGAACAATAAAAGAATACCTTGGTTCAATTAAATAATAATTGTATACAGGAGAGAAATTCGTATTAAAATCGTTTAGCATTTGCGAATTTATTATTTATTTATTACGAACATATACATACAGACAATTAGCCAGACAAAGGTTAGAACGGTGCTTTTTATATTCGTATGAAAGAGAAGAACACAAAGGAAGAGATTAGGGTCTGCTAATGTTGGGTCCAATGCACTTGGAAAAATCTTAGTAAACAAATACTACTAATGTGCTGTACATCGATTCCATATCAATCAATTGCATGTCAAAGTAATCAGTGGTCAATAAATTGTCGTTCTTTTTACTTTCACGTTGTTATACTCTACGAACACTTTTGTCCCTGAGTGTGCGTAGACAATGGTTAGCCAGGGATTCTAATAATTACCGATTATACACAAATAGCGATAAAAGCGGCCCGACTTGATAGACGCATTAAGCTGAAAAGTTCTCGAGACAATCCATCTTCGTATATCGAATGATTCACCGGGCACCGGCAGAACTTCGCAAATGACGCGGAATTGATGGCGTGCTATTTATTGAGTTCCCAGAGTCAGATAGGAGTTTGTATTGTCTGTTAGAGATAAGCGAGTCAATTAATAAATATATGGAATAACTTGGATGACACAGGTGTCCTTTCTCGTACAAAGTAGTTTCCTTTGTTACTGAGTTCCATGCGTTATTGAGAAACAGATATACATTGAATTTTGTAGTTTCATAGTAATAGGTTTATTAATCCGACGGAAATTAGTAGAGTGTTATACGAAAAAAAATCAAGTTCTACGCACTTTGTCTCAGGATACATCCATTTCAACACAGGTTCCCAGGCTAAGCTTACAGCAAGTGATATCGCGACCCGATCTATTCTAAGGCGGCGGCGGCGTCGGTATTTTTTCCCGCAAGAAAAACCGATCCCGAGTGACCACTTTCGCAGTGGAATCTCGGCTTGTCTCGCTTCAAGAGGCGCGTTGTCTCGATCGGCGCAGGAAGTCTCAACCGGCGAGCGAACTTAGCAACGACGCGACACACTCGACTGCAGATTTCCTGCGAGGAGAGGAGCGACCGAGCGACCGACCGACCGATTCGGCAAAATGCTTTCGCGCATCGCATGCCGATTATTCGTGCGGCACTCTAAATCGCGCGATTGAACATTTGCATTCGGCTGTCTCAAGCACGCAGCGACCACAAGGAATCGGTGAGAGAGAGAAAGAGAAGGAAAGAAAGAGTGTGCGTCTGAGAGAAATAAAGAGAGGGAGAGAGAGAGAAAGAGGCCGGCATATGTTGGTTCGGCGTCTGACACACCACTGGCAGTTTCGAGAGCGAGCGACCGCGGTATCAAGTGGCTTTTGCGCGCAGTCACCGAGAAAATCTAGCCGCGCCAGTCTACATTGCGGATCTCTCGCCAGTGGAACACTTATAGACCAGGCGATCTATATTCGCCTTTTATATTTGGCCCGCGCGGCACCAAGGCCATCCTAGCCGGCGACTAAACGCACGGCCGTTGGGCTATTTTGAAATTGCCTCGACTTCGCCGAGCGAGTCCGATCGTCGCCGCGGCGGTCACCACCGCTTTTACTCCAAAGGCCAGCTTTTTACCTATCGAGGATCAAAGATGGGGATGATACTCTGCCGATTTCGCGTAAGTCTTCCTCCACCACAGGCTTTTTCACG
Organism: Ectemnius continuus; assembly: GCA_910591665.1. Classification (NCBI taxonomy): domain Eukaryota; kingdom Metazoa; phylum Arthropoda; class Insecta; order Hymenoptera; family Crabronidae; genus Ectemnius; species Ectemnius continuus. Next base: position 3,727,227 of record OU342866.1, read on the forward strand.
CCGGCGAGACTGCCGCTTCTGCCGGGATCTCCCTTATAAGGTTAACGATCTGTCATACAACAATTGCGGACTTGCTCTGCCATTCATAGTTGAATCGAAAGGTGTCATCTTTTGGCATCGTTTTTCTGCTTTTCCCGCAATCGCGGCGCGCCGCCGTCGGTGCTCGTCTTCATCGATGATTAAACGAAATTGGAGCCTTAATTTATGCGATGGAGCTGCCATGCGAACGGGAATTATCATTCAATGAAACTAATATACATGTTCCACTTTGTGTCTTGCTCTCTGGCTCACTGACACTCTTGCAGAAGCGACTGGCAAGTCTGGAATTAAAATAGAGTTCCTTCGCCGCATGAATAAGTCTCTTGTTTGTCGATGAGTGACTCGACTTTGTTGTTACTAAATACTTTCCTCCTCTTGTAGAAAAAGAAAACAACAGTGGAGGTATTGGAGGATTTGGACACGGTAAGAGAAATCAGTGGGAGTCAGTGTATTTTTAACTGGAACGGCGGACTTTACAATTGCACCTTTGACCGTAGAGAATCAAGGAGATCGAGCAGTATGAACATACCACTGAGCAGAGGCATAAGAAGATTGTAGGCACCCTGATGCTCTACAGTGTTTTGTTGTATATCATAACAGCGTTTCTGTTCTATTTCTGTTTCTTCCCAGCTTCTTTGTATGATCAGATATTCTACATCATACCTCTATTAATATTTCCTATTCTGTAAGTACTATTGAATTAATGGATTCTTATTTATCATACTCCACAACATAATGTACATTGTGCGCTCAATGATGGTGCAGGATATTATTCACAAAGAAAATGGTTTCATGGTACTATAAGAGAAAAATATCTTATAATCGGGAAAAGCTAAGCACCATGGAATCAGAGAAGAAGAAAATTTTAGAGGAAGTCACTGAAACAGAAACATACAAGAAAGCGAAAGAAATTTTGATGAAATACGCACCAGATCAACTGAGAATGACACCGGTAGGTCAGTAGCAATAGTTGCTGCTAAGTATACTCACACTTCATTCCTTTTGCGACGTTATGATTTATAATATAATTGAATTTATCTTTTTTGTTTGTTTGTTTCAGTTGTCCCCGCAAGTTTGTAGCACATTACATTTCTAGTAAAAGGTACTGGCAACCCTGGTACAACAGTTTTTCTTTCATTCCTTTGTAACTAACAAATCTCTGCAGTTTTGTATCAATGATGTTTAGTACTGTTGTGCAAGTATGTTATAGGAATGCCATGTTATACAAGGGTTGTCTGTACTTGCGCAGTATAAATTTAGATTGAAGTAATCATTCTCAGCAATCCTTGTGCGATTGCTGCAATTGCTCAATACTGCAAGGCAAAGAATCTTTCGATTTCTCCTTCTAGCCGGCATACAAAGTACAACCGACAGTTGAAACACCACGTCGGTCTAGTACGCCGCAAACCGTACACGCGCAGGTGCCCGGATTGGGATCTTTGCGACGGAGAGTAATAAGCAATGAAAGTCAGCCGATAAATGCACAAAGTGGTGCACTTTCTGTACCTGGTGTAGTACCAGTTGGTCTTTCTCCCGCTCACAATCCACAATCAAGTGTCCCTTTGCATATCGGTCCTAAACCGTCTATGACTCCGGCCCCGAATTACAGTTAGTACTGTTGAGTTTATGTTTTTTTTTTAGGATCTGCCCTGATTTCAATGCACGAGGTAATCCAGTAAAGATCGTTTGCCCATACATTCTTTCAAGCAAAACAGTCTTTACTTTCTGGACTACTCTCGTACTTCCTCTTTACTTATTTACCCTAAAAACTTGTTTATATACAGTAGAGCCTTGATTATCCGAACTAGTTGAGAGACACGTCTTTTTGAGTAAAAGAATTTTCGTGTGGTACAATTACTTTTTTGATGTTGATCGTCTTATGTTTTAGGAAAGGGAACAAATATTACAAATAGGATAAGTACTGAAATTAAATGTGATTTTTCTAAAGGTTTATACTTGATTTCAAATTTTTTTAGCTGTATTACGTACACGTAAGACGTGTTAGACTAACTAAATATTCGGATAAAAGAGGTTCTGCTTTATACTGAACTTCTATGTTTTCCTTGAACTGCTAATGTTAATAGGAATGTTTTAATTATTAGGAACGCCGTTACCCCGTCCGATATTGCCACGCCAGAGATCTTATTTCGATCGCTTGATTGACTACTTAGTTGGAGATGGACCCTCCAATAGATACGCGCTGATTTGTCGTAATTGCGAGTCACACAATGGGATGTCTCTCAAGGAAGAATTCGAATATTTTGGTACATTGTCTTATCTGACTAAACATCGACTTGTTACTTTTCTAGTGCATCGTTTTAATAGACATATCATAGGCTTCAGGTGTTGCTACTGCAATTTCTGGAATCCCGCCAGAAAACAGAAACCTTCTGCCCCCAAGCTTGATTATGATATTCATCATATAAGCCCGTCCGATACTTCTCAGCATACGTCCGTTACAACTACGGAGGAACAGAAGTCAACGCATGCAGAAACAGTGGCTCTAAGTGGTTCTGAAACAGGTAGAATTTACGAGGAGACTCTTACTAGAAGAGTTAGTTATGTCTGGCAACGTAATTGCAAAATTTAGAGTAAGTTACATTGATTGAACAAGTACTGGGATAAAGCAGTGAAATGCAATTTCAGATTCGGATATCGAAGTCGTTGAACGGCCAGAGACTAATGACGAAGCTACAGAAAAGAGTGAGGAGAGTGAGTATCTAAATTAGTTAGAACCAATTTATATGATCGAATCGTTTACTGATCTGTTTTTTAATGATTAAAGTTACTAATCACGAAGTGCAATCGGAGGAAAAAGAGGAGGTAACAGAGAACAGTGAGAAGATGGATATCGACGAAACGTAGAGATGGCTAAATTTTATATAAATTTAATATTTAAATTTTATATAAATTAAACACTTAAAACTATTCTACCGCAACTGTTTTACCTTACACGCGCCGTCATTAGCGCATGTCATAGAGATACTATATTATTAACGATTAATATAGTATTGCAAGTGTCATTCCAAGATTATTCTCGCCACGTTCTTGTTGATATGATGATCGAGGGAGGTAACAGGCAGAATGCTCCAGGATAACGTTTAACGTTACTGCGGCGCGCGAGCGAAATTATAAAATAAGAGGGGAAAATTGAACTTTGGAAATTTTAGTCAATATTGAATGTTTTGCAAGACTGCCTTTCTCGTCATTAGTGAACTTTAGTATTTATATCAGGGACAAAGAAATTGCGTGCGCGAGCGAGCGAAAGTGAGAAAAAGAGAACCAAATGATTCCACCTTTTAGTCTCCAGTAACTGGTGGTCCTAGCGTCTTTTTCGTTTTAGTTATACTATAGATTATGTGGTTATAACGTTAATAATATATGGATATATTTGAACCATGATTGGACTCGGGAAACACAAAAAACTTGGGGTGTGATAGTGTTATTCCGAAAACTTAGAAGAAAAAAGCTCTACGACCACCGATTACTCGAGAAGGAAAGCCGGATTTCACTTATTTTAGTGATTGATGTAAAATGATACTTTATAATATTTATATAGTGATGAGAGCGATTATTGTTGGATGGAATAAACTTTTAACAGAAAATTCTAAGTTCCTTTTATATATTCATCCTTTGCTACATGATTTGATTTGAGAAGCGATTCGTCCGAGAATTATGAATCATAATGTGCCTCACAAACGACGTTAGGGGGCGTACACTTGTCATCGAATAATCATCGAACAATGAAAAAATAATTTTGTAAAATATTAATATAAATTAAATAAATATTCCCTTCCTTATTTTACAAGGGCAGTTCTCCATGGCTTGTAACAAGTACGTTATTTAGTAGAATTATTATATTCAGACATCATCGACACCCGGCACTTTGCCGAACACCATTTTGTCCGGTGTTCAGAAAAGTGAGTGCCGCCCGTCACCAGAGCACGCTTGTGAACTGGCCTCAGTTTACATGGTAAAAATAGTGCTCGGTCGCCAACGAATATTGTCCAAGGTAAATCGGGTGAATTTCTCGGCATCGGCTTATAACGATCGCCAAAATGCGTCAATATCGCGAGCTCAAGCATCATAGAGCATTTCTGCACGACTAATATTGTACTGAACGTTTCATCGTCAATGATCTACACGTCTAACATTCGCGGCTCTCACCAATGCATTTTCGCCGTGCACAATGGATGATATGCAACAGCTAACACCAATACAATTTACAACTCGCATCGTCGAATCCTTGCACCCATTCGTTGCGAGTTACTTTCGCCGAGTGTGATAATTACCGAAAATGATGTCGACAACTTAATTAATATCTTGCTCCGATTCCGCCGCATCTCGGTGGCCTGTATTGGGTGGGCGCCATAACAACGTCCATTTGTCTATGACAATCACTCCGCACCGCCTTCTTCATTGTGAACGTGTTTCAAGTAATTATTACTGTCAATGCTCCAATTATAAGTACGCGTCCCCGTGTTGAATCATAAAAATCCACCGGGAACGTCAATCGAAATGTTAAGGCTCCGATGCACCCGATTGAAGACACGTGCGATCAAACTGCATTGCTTAACGAGTACTCAAACGACTGATCTTTTTCCAGAGCAACAAACATGCCAGAATTAACAGAACTTGACAAGGCAGCGAGCTCTGAGCCCACCAAAGTGGAGGCGGCCGGAGCTGGCTCTGGAACAGACTCAGACTCGGATGATAGTATCCCTGAACTCGAAGATGCCGGAGCAGGAGGAACTGTCGTATTCCCAAACAGCGCTATCACCGGCTTGCCTACTGACATGGTCTCCAAAGCGAAACAAAGTCGCGGAGAGAAGAAAGCCAGGAAGCTCATGAGCAAGTTAGGACTGAAGCCTGTACGTATACAGCATCATCCTATGGTTAATCCAAATTATAATATTATAGTGAATTATAAACTATGATAAATTTTGTTTGCAGGTACAAGGTGTTAACAGAGTGACTATTAGGAAGTCAAAGAATATTTTGTTCGTTATCAACAAGCCTGATGTACTGAAGAATCCAGCATCAGACACTTACATAGTTTTCGGAGAAGCCAAGGTAAAATATCATACAATGCCACTGGCTATTTTAATGAAATTTATTTTCATGATGATCCAACTTAGTTTCGCATTTAATTCAGAACATAAATTGTTGAAAACCTTGGCAGACTGATATTTACATTGTTTGTGCTATTATATTTGAGAATTTCGTCAAAAATCTAATCACAAAAATATTTTATTCTAGATCGAGGATCTCAGTCAGCAAGCTCAAGTAGCTGCAGCTGAGAAGTTCAAGGAACCCCCAATAATTCCTGCGACTGAGGCTGGTGGTAGCACAACAGTTGTAGCGCCTATACAAGAGGAGTCCGAGGAAGAAGTGGACGAGACTGGCGTCGAAGAAAAGGACGTTGATCTCGTTATGTGTCAAGCCAATGTCTCCCGAGGGAAAGCCATTAAAGCTCTCAAGAATAACCAGAACGATATTGTCAATGCCATTATGGTAAGCACATTCACAAATTGCTGTTCTACAGAAGAACTGTTACCCTAAAATCGTTGCATAAATATTCTAAACAGAGTACACTAATGATGATTCGTCCAATGGTTTCGCAAAATTTAATTGTCAGACAATAATACTGTTGAAATACTTGGCAGACTGATTCGAGAACTTCAATAAGTAAACTGTAATTCATATCAAAAGAGGGAACTAACGAAGTATTACTATTTGTTTGTTATAGGAATTGACAATGTAATGAAGTGACTGGACTTAGTATGCTGCCTTGATAGCATGCATCTTGAAGAAATCATCTTTTTATCACCTGTACGTCATCGGAAACAAGACATCCTTCTTCTTAATTCATCCGCATCGAAAGGACAAGCTCGAGCATTTCTGGGCGACAGCGCACACGGAGTCCGTGCCGCTTGCTTTGGGAAAATAAAGCCACATGTATATACATAATTCATATGAACAAAATGAAATAAATACATTAAGTATATTCACGCTATTCTCTATCAATTTCTTTAAATTCCCCCCCAAAAAATCCCTGCGTAACATAAAGACACTACGAGATAAGTGATGTCCATGTCAAGGTTGCCAGATTCGTAAGTATTTCCTTACACTTCCCATAAGCATAGCATTGCCCAACCACCCAATCTGGCAACCGTGGGCTCACTTACGCAAAAAAACACGGAGCTAAAAATTAAAACAAAAGTTGTCCACCACGTTAGCCGGTAAAGTAGATTCTGATCAGAAGGTAAGTTGGTAGCCGGTAACACAGATCCTGATCAGAAGGTAAGTTGGTAGTCGGTAACGTAGGCAAGGAAGGGATCTGTTTATCCAACACAAGGTAAGAGTGGGTGGAACATAAAGCACGCAGTTCGAAGGAGCTCCGTGATGTTGATCAAAGTTTGAATTAGGGCGCATTGAGTTGAACGCTAATATGATTCACTTGCTTTTGAATGAGAATTACTTTATCCTATTTTACATCATACAGGATATTCTGAGAATTTCGTAAATGACTATCAAGTATATCTTGTAGAGGACGCTGCATGTACTTCCATCGCATTATTATATTAATATTAGTATCAGGACATGAATTAAGATAGAATTCGGTAGACTTAAACTTCAAAAGATTGTACTATGTTTCTCCGAATTGTATCGCAAATATAATAAAGCAGAACCTTGTCAAATTGAACACAATTTCTCTTATCCTCTCCAAAACTATTTCCTAAACAAAAGGATCACCAACTTAGAAGTCTTTTAAAACTTTAATAAAATTATTATCCAATCAAAGCTTTCAGAAGAGCGTAAAGGATTAATACTGGGCGAGGTGTTAGGTGTGAGAGAAGCGAGAGAAAAATAGAGGAGATTGGGAAGATATCCGAGAGCGCGCCGGAGGAAGTTTTATAAGCAGTTTGGCGCACGTGTCGCCGATCCAGGATATTGCGGGCACGTATGCTGGCCGCCATCCTTACTGTACGCGAGCGCGCTAATATTTGAGATTTCAGTCTCGCGTATGACACCAGGCCAGGTGACATCTGGCTCGGCTGTTAAAGCGCTTTAGTGCTCAGCAAGGAAGCCGAGCAATATTCTCTCTCACGTAATAACGGCGGCCTCTCCCCGCAAATATTCCACTGCTCCTCCAACCAATCGAATCCCTATTTGCGGGATGTCCTCCGCGCACTATGAGTGCCTTAAGGATCGACGCTTGCTCCCATTAATACTGAACTTACCAGCAGTTTGTAGAAAGCACTTTTTATGGTGTCTAATAAAACCATCGGTTGTGAAGTAATACTCGTCTGATTTCTATTACGAAAATTAATGCGCAACCTTTAGGTAATAATAACAAAAATTCACATTTGATATTTATGTCTAATAAAATATAAAAAACAAGTATAGGGTTGAATTGAATTTTAAAACCGACCATTCTTTAAATAATAATTGCTTTCGTGATTAAATTGCTGTCTCTAAAATAAAACAGTAATTTTTTTACAGACATCGTTTACCAAACTTTGCGATATTTAAAATTGAATACTTTACGTGAACTTTTTACAGCGATATTAATTCCAAGGCAAACTAATGAATTCATAGGAAAACTCGCTGCAACTCGTAGCATAATTTTCATCCCTTATCAGGCGTAACTCGAATGCAAAGCGATTTAGGCAGAGTTTGGAGGTTTGCGAGAAGAGAAGGGAAATGCGGAGGAGTGAAAGAAGGCCGAAGTAAGTATAAGGAAGGAAGGAAATGAAAGGAGAGCGAGAAAGGATGCGAGCGACGGTGGTGGCGGCGGCGGCGGCGGCGATCCGTCTCTCGCAGGAGTCTGATTGTTCCCTTAACGATCGACTGACAGCGAAGACGTATGTCGGTGCCATCAGATAATGCCGAGAGGCAGCTTCTCTTGGTGTATGTGAGCGTGTACGCGCGCGCGCGCACGCATATAAACACAGAGAGCGAGTGGTGGCGCGAGCGTTTTGTAAACGCTTCGCACGTCGTCGTCCTCGTCGTCCTCGTCGGCGCGCGGACCGTCCTTCCTTCGCGACATCTTCATAAGGTCGCATACAAAGCGGCTGTCATGTCCCGTCATGCTTCACCTTCGCGCGTCCTACGAACTCCCTCTTCTCTCTCTCTCTCTCTCTTATTCTTTCTTTCTTTCTTTCCAGAAGGAACCTTCCGCCCAAATTAACAACGAACTACTCTTTTATATTCACGATATCCACTGCTACACTTTGAGATTGAAATAAAATTATTTCACCCTGCTGTGGGTGTTTGATTAAATATTCTTTTTGGGGTTGTTTGGCTTGAAGGTAATATATTCAATTGGGGAGGGAATATTATTTTAGATTTGTGATAGACTGTGTCACAGAGTGAAACATACAAAGCTGTAACTTGTATTAAAATTAATTAGAAAATATATTGGAACCTTATCAAATTGAAATCCCATTTTTCTTTATTTATCTCCAAAAGTAACTATCCTACAATTTTATTTTCCCTTATAATTTCTTTAAAAGTACTTTCTAAACACTATTTCCTCAAATAATTACAGATTTCTAAATAAATCATTACAAATTTAAAACTTAGTGACACTGGAACATAAAGTAATGGGAATCGGAAGGATTCCTATCGAACGACGCAACCCTTAAAAACGGAGGACACGTTGACGAGGGAGAGTGGCAGTGGGTACGCGGAGAATGGACAAAATGACTGAGAGGAAGGAAAAGCAAGTTAGAGGAAAGTAAGAAGGGGAGTGATGTGGCAGGCGCAAACGGCGTGTGAATAATGGCGTCGAGTACCTGGCGCTTCCAGACTTTATAACAGGCACTCTCCTCCTCTCTCCTTCTGATCCTGGACACATCCAATCTCAGGAGAGGACTCGGCGGCCGGCGGTCTTTCGTGCGCTGCGAACCTGCTTCTGCCGATGCGTGTAATAACGAGCGAGCTATCATCGCTGGAATCATTATCATCGTTGGATCGGTGGCTCTCTCCCTCTCTTTGCACGCTCCATCTTCGCGCTGGTCCATTCCGCCAAGAGAGAGAGAAAGAGAAAAAGAGAAAGAGAGCGTGTCGATGCTGTCTGGCAGCGGCCGTATAGATCTCCGATAAGTGCTCGTGAATCGTGCTATTGATCGGCCGGATGCCGATTAATGACAAAATTATACCGCCGCGAGAGAGCGCTCTCGCTTCGTCCATGAAGATGTAATATTTTTCTCGCGTCCAAAACGATCGCTTATCCCTGCGTCCCGGATCGACGTGTTTTTAATGGGCCTCGCTTTATCGAGAGAGAACTCTGCCACGCACGCACACATACACATACACAGAGAGAGAATTCTCTGCCACCCTGTACTCTCTCGCGTCGCATGATTCATTCGCCTTTTTCTCTCTCTTTCTCTTTCTCTCTCGCGATCAGCCTCACCGAATTTCATCTCACGCGCCGAGCGACGTCTCAATCGACGCTTTTCATCCTGGCGAGAAATTTTGCCGCTCGATCACATTCATAAATTCTCTCTCTCTCGGTGTTGTAACAAATGGATGCGTATTGCAGGTGGTTGATAGAATTGTTGAATTAGACGCGGATCTTGTACGCCAGTTATAGGCGATTCAATCGCCTTTCGGTTCATTTGTGTTGAGAATTGATGGCTTTATTAGAAACGATCGCTAACAGGTTTATTATAAATGATGTTGTAATTTGAATTGTAGAGGAATGACTGGCAACTTTTTCTTGTATATATTTTATAGTCTGTTGTACAGAATATATAATATAAACAATGATTATTATGAATTATATTATATTTCTCCAATTTCTCTCTGTATTTTATATAATATAATATAGTTATTGCAATTGATTGTACATCGACGCGTCCTAATTGGATGAATAGTTAGGATTCTTTGAGGAATTGAGGCCAGCGAGAGGGAGAAGTCTGCTCTATCAGAGAGCAGCGCTAGGGTTTCCAAGCGATGGCCGACGCAGTCGCAGGAACGGCGAAGAGATCCGCGTGTCCTCCCTGCGATTATTGCAACTGGCACCATCAGTCTTCCACTTGCTATTAATCCTCCGTGAATCAACCGACGAATATTAAAAAAAGTGGGAAATTTCGTTCACTTTGTTATGTTTCAAAGAATTAAATTGCATTTTTATGAGAAGTGTTGTCATTTCATGAAAATAACAGGAATATATTTGTCTTAATTCTTTGTCAGACAAAAATTATCCGCGCTTCTAATTTCGCGATTTAAAAGTGGGTGCAATATTTACAAATTATCCCAGAATAAAATGCATTTCTATTCAAAGGGTGCTAATTACAAAATCCATATAATTAAAAATGACAACAAACTGAATCTATTATACACCTTCACATTTACATACTCAACTAGATAAAAATAAAATAACTCTCCTATAAAATTATCCCCGACACCCACTTAAATTATTGCCTATATCTATTTCACATGGGCGAGATAGAGAGACGCTCTAATCGTACAAGGGAGAATTCTAAAGGCGGTGGTTCAAAGGGCGGCTGATATTTGAGTAATTCCTACGAGTAGGAAAGAAGGGAATAGGGGGGGGTGTAAAGGGTGGAAGAAGAAGAGCTCGGATCAGGCATTTTAGTGCCACATAGGCTGTCGAGAGGCCATCGTGCCAGTCGAGGAGGAGGAGGAGGAGGAGGAGAGCAGCCAGTGAGAAAGCGAGCGAGAGAGAGTGAAAGAGAGAAAGAGGCAGAAAGGCAGTGCCGCTCGAGAGCACTATATTACATCATTGGCGGCCATTTTGGACCACCCAAGTCGGCTGTCAGGGCATAAAAAATATGAAGTTCTTTTAGGGCCGCCTTTTTTCCGTGCCGCCAGCGCGCGCCCGCTCGTTCGAACGCTGGAACGAGGCGGCGCGAACGAGATAGAGAGGAGAGAGATCGAGGAGAGCAGAAGCACAGCGAGTACCAGCAGCATCCTCCGAGAGGAAGAAGCGCTGCCAGAGAAGATGAAGAGGAAGAAGGGGCAGAGAAACAGCCGGCTCCCAGGATACAAGAGAGAGATGTATCTCAAGAGAGAAGAGAGAAGAGAGAGAGGAGGAGAATCTCTTGCTTGGGAATACCGAGTGGACCAAAGGGCTGCAGCCGAAAGCCCTCCGGAAGGCGGGACGAGATTTAGAAATTGAAGGAACACACACCCGGCGAACCTGCCGCGTCTGTGTACTTTTCATGGCGATCGAATCGATATCGATACGCCAGCTCGATCTCAAACTCGCTGGATGCTGTGAGTGTGAAGATAAATAATAGATTGCAAATCTTCTTGGGAACGTCTTTGAAATATTCGTAAATTTACAGATTTCTCCCAATTAAATATAACGAATTTTCGATTCGATTTAAAAGTAATACACAAACTAACATTTAGTGAATAATAGAAAAATACAAATACGAATAGAAAAATATATTGCGATCTTTCGTCACAAACAAAGTAAAACACTGGAATCAATTTTACTTCTATTATAATATTTTTATAATTGTTCAAATCGCAGAGTTTGCAGGGTTGCATCGAGAAAGGGTTGGTTGCGGAGTAATAAAGTGGAGAAGAGGCCGAGGAAATGTAAGAGGAGTGCGCGTGAGGAGAAGAGAGCTGGAATATGTTATGGGATTGGCGAAAGAGATAATAGTCAGAGGAGGAAGCGTGTCTGGCTTCAAGCGAGGAGAACGTGAAAGAATGATGTACTTATGTCGTTAAGACCACTCGGATCATTCCATTCGCCATCGCCGCTTCTATCCTCTTCAACTACAATTACTTATCGATCCCTCCTACTTTCTCATTCGAACCGTTCTCCTCGACTAAAGTAGTTGTCGCGCCGCAGAACTTTTTCCTTGAAATTTTGATGAAGCGTAAAGAAAACTATTATGCAATCAATCGTAGTTTTAAACATTGTATCTACTGCGTTTCTTATTCGATGGACAAGTTCAAATGGCACACATTTTTCATTTTAATATTAAAACGGATATTACGATTTTATTACAAAATTATAGGCTTATAGAAATATAGAAAATTATTAATCGTTTTGTGTAATACAATTGTGATACAATATTTGTTTAAATTTGTATAATGTACGGTTTAAATTCAAGCTTTCTCTAAATATTCACCAAGTAAATTTAAATAAACTTCATCGACTTAATTAATATACAAATGATAAACATTTCTAGATAGCAAATAATTGCACAGTACAATTAATTCGACATAGTTCATAATACAATGCTTAACCCAATCGAAATATTTACCCTTAAGAAGAGCCAAGAAGCAAGTATTTCTCGAGGAAGATCGTTGGATGAATCGTCGAGCATTGAAATGGAGAACAGATAAGTCACGCGGAGCTCGTACATTATCCCCCGGGCTAATTCGAGCCTTTTTTTTCTTTCTCTCTTAGCAGTTGCTCCCATCGAAGAATAGAAGGGGTGGTGGTGGTGGTTGCGAGGTGTGCGATAATTCAAGGTAATAATTCAAGGCCAGCGTAGACCGCAGGCTCGCATATCTCACCAGCTTGATTTCAGATTAGCAGCCAGTCCAATTAATCACCTTCGACCACTAAATCTCTGCCGGTGGCCTTCCTCCGATATATCGGAGAATCCAACTCCAACTATCCAACTATTTACTGATCGCACACCCTCGATTATTGCAGAGTAATTCTCACAGTCGATTTTACTTGGGTGCTGTTTCGTACATAAATTGATAATAACTTAATTTAAAGAATATTAAGTTGTTGGAAAAATCTTTTAAGAAATATGGCAATTGTGGTTTGTAATTGAAGTCATTTAATTGCCGGTTAAATTTATTAATAAAGAAGAAGACACCTTGGCGATGAAGTGACAAGACTCATGGAAAGTCATAAAACATAATAAGAAAATACGTGGTTTGTCAGATACTTGGTTGCTTTTCCACATAATTTATTTGCATCACAACTTTAAATATCAATAAAAAAAGAAAACTGTATTAAATTAAAAAGTCTAATTATTGTCTGACATATTAATAAGAAAGAAGAGAAGTGTTCATCGATGAAAGAGGGAATTTATAGGAAAAGTGGTGGAAGAGTTAGCTATCAGGTTGAAGAGGAATTTATTCGAGGCTGGTTCGGAAGGCGGTTGGAAGCGACGCGGTCCACCGGTGGCCAATTTATTGTGCGAGGAGGTAAACGCATAAGAGGAGGAGGAGGATGAGGATGAGGATGAGGATGAGAAGAAGGCCTTGGAAAGCGTAAAGGAAGGCGCGCGCGCGAAGACGAAGGTGGTAGGTACGATCAAGTCATTCCATTATCTGAATTGAGTGCTGCTCGTGGGTACCTGCAATCAGCTTTTTTTCCAGCCGACAACTCTTCTCCCTCTCCGTCGTGGCGGCGGCGGCGGCGGCGTTGCGCCGACGCCGCCGCCGTCTTTCCATCGGCGCGTCTCTCGAGCGAGCGTCACGCCCTCGGGGGAGAGAGATCGCGCCGAAATGAGTATACGAGGGAAGGAAAGAGGCCGCAAACTCCAACCTGCATCCCGCAAAATGCGATCCCAAGCGTGTACTTACGTACTCAAGGGCTCGCTCATATTTTTTCCCCTCCGCGATCTATCTAACTACCTGTAATGGAATCGCGGCGAGCGAGAGGAATCAGAGGGATGAGAGCGTGGCGAGGTGTTGCCACCATGAAACCCTCCCAATCAGAGAACTTAACGAGTAATTGCACTCTGTTTCGATGAATTGCCTGAGCGAGGCTTATTGATTTTATTTTATTACCTGTTTCATTCAAATATTGCGAATGTATGTTGATAATCACGTTTATCAGTTATAATCATTTCACTACTTTGAAATTTAAGTAAACTAGTTTTCTAATTTATAAGTAGAATCATTCCCTTGCATTCTACCAGTTTTCACTTAATCCTTTGGGAATTAATTCCTTGATTGATATTTATTTATTAATTCTGAAAATATTCGAAGACTTGATATTTCAACAATAAGGATCGAAGGACATCTACGAATGTAACGATATTGGTCGTCGATAGAATCACTGGCGGATCATGGAGGGCCGCGATCATTTTTTTCTCCATCGAGCAATAATTACGAAGTTACTGGCGATGGTCTGCGATGAGAGCGGCGTAATTTACGTCCGGCGGTATTTAGGGAGAAGAGCTGGGGGCGATCGTGCTCGAAACGTCTCTCTTTTTCGTAAGGGAGTGTGCGCTGTATATCGGCGGCTTTCGATCTCGGCGAATGATGCGCTTCAGCCTCGAGGAGCAATGATGCCGCACGAATTACGGGATCATTAGATCCAATTTGGGATTAAAATATTGCCTGCTAATAAGAATCGCGCACTGGCTCGCGTGTATCACGCGCATAATTGCATTATTATGCTTGGACCGTTTAGCGGACAAATTACCCCTCATCTCGTCGCTCCTACGGAGAGGACCAGCATCCCTCTTCCAATCTCCTCTTTAAAGTATTCCGCCTGCGCTCCTCTCTTTTCCTGCCTTCTTTAATTTCACCGAGACTTTCATCGCCTGTCTTTCGTATAAGTTCAATTTCTTCTATTGTAGATTTTTGTGTATTATTTTATAAAGCTCGCGAAAATAATTAGTGCGATTCTGTCAAAGTTATCGTGGCAAGCAAAAGCTATTTTATTATATTTCTGTGGTAAATCTAATTTAATGCGATTTTTTCAACAGGAATCAGCTATATATTTAAAAATACTCTGAATACGTCAAATAATTTAACAAAAAATCATATGGCAGTAAAATCTCCCCTGTTATTAAATAATAATTTCTAATTGTACACGACTTTTCCCAACGCATCGGCACACTTTCTCTAGTATATGAAATAGACTGAGGAATCCGACATCCAATCACACAATTTAAATATCACTTTTAATGATCTCGTATGGAGCAGTCTGGCTCGACAGCGGTGATTGAAAGACAAGTGAATGACCTTGTAGAAGAGATATGTGCACATATATATCTCTGTTGTTAGAATGGCAGCGATAATTGCGGTTTCACACTTGTGTCAGAGCGTCCCTCGGGCCGAGAGAGGCAGGAAGAGAGCGAGAAGTAGTTGGGAGTACGAAATTGGAATGGCAGCGAGTGACCGCCGCTTGGTAGCCGGTGCTCGTTAATCGGTCATTAAGCAGCACTCTTTAAGCGATCCTGCGCGTCCCCGTCCACCTGTAATTGGTAGTAATTACCAAGGGGCCAAGCGGGAGAATTCCTCCTACGTTCCAATTGGGTAAGCACAGTTACTCCGAATACGGCGAGAGCCGGCCGATTAGCGCCGTTTACTCGCAACCCCTTCACCGCTTCAGCCTTCCACCGAGTCATAAACTCGTCGCGAACCTCGTCCTTTTCCACCCTGGAAAAGGACTCGCCGCTGGAATGCCACTCTCCATCCTCGCCGCGTATATCTATGTATACACCCGTCGGAGAAATCCCTTCCTTTAAGAGAATCGAACGCGTTAATATCTTTGCCTTGCTACTTGACAGCCGACTGCCTTTCTTCACTTCATTTGGTTCTATCGCTATTTTTGTGGAGCTCGAAAATTAGAGATAATTCGTAGAGTTAGTAATATGATTGGTGAAGTTTTGTAATTTTTGCAAGCATTACTATTTTTTTGCAAATCATATAAAGCAACAGCAATGCCATAGCAAGAAAAAAATCGCACCGGTGTGACTTAGGAGACCTGGCAATATTGTATTTTTTAATTTATTAACCCAGAAACATTAATGAAAAAAAGATGCAATGTGTCAAAAAATAGCGTCAATTTATATACTGTGAATGTAAATTTTTAGACATGGTGACGCAATTTAAAAGTAAGTACAATTTTGTGCAACTTATAGAAGAATAAACAGCTCATAAACCAACTGGGAAATCAAATGATTTCAGCGATACGATTTAATATCATTGAGAGAAGGAACTCTCACGAAATAATGGTAGCGGGTTCTGGCAGGGCGATGCGAGGGTATTGGTGGCATAGTCAGGTGGTGAGCAGCAGGAAAGAGTATAGGATAGCGGGTCGAAGTTGAACTCCGAATGTTGGCGGTGTGTGGAGAGAGCGGCGCGGTTGAGATAGGTAGAATCGTTGGGAGCGAAGGAGATGGTAGAAGGGTCCGATCTAATCTAGGAAGGATTTATCCTCGAGCGGCGGCTTTCGACGCCATAATATCCGCGGCACACAGCTGCTGCCGTTTCGGCGAGAGAGATCCTCTCTTCTCTGGTAGGCGGCGACTTATCTTTGCTTTACGAGTGACTACGTTCGACGCTTAACGTCGAATCGGGCCCCGTTGCCTCGCCGCCGCCTGCCCCCCCGCGCACCTTCCACCAGATAAAATGGTGGTCCATGCTCCCTAGTGGCCATTTTGCCTCTAATTAATTGGTGGGACACACGCTGCATCCGACCACCAAAACAGCCACGGCACTCGTCGCTCGATCCGCGTCCCGCCGACTTTTCTTAATGCATTCGGATACTCTTCGGATACCTCTCTCGAATCCTCCTCCTCCGCTTCGGACGCTTCATCCGCCTCGGCTTACATTTGCGTTTAAATTTTACGCTGACTGACGATTCAATGCGCCGCGGCCGCCCTGGCGACGACCGACCATAAATTCGTGGCCGGATACCACCCGAGAGATTGGATCCTGGTGCTGAACAGTCATCTCTTTCTCTTTCTCTCTCTTTCTTTCTTTCTCTTTCTCTCACAGTCAGAAACCATCGGATAAATACCTCGAGAACTCCGAGAATTAGGAAGAATTCCGTCTCTTTACGAGCGGCGATCTCACGACTACATCATCTTTTAATCGATCTTTCCAGGATCCTTCTTTTGTAGACTCTGACTACTTCTTCCTTGCCATTTCACTGATGCTCTTTCTGTGTAAGTCTGTTTAAGTATTCGGTGTTAATTAAATTTGTCACTCTGTAAGGACAAGATTGCTGAAATTGTAGTTTTCTAGTCATTTTAAATAAAATGTTTAATTTGAGGATACGTCTGTTTTTATAAAGATACTTTTTTTACATAAACTTCGAAGTTAACGTTGCCCTATTTCTTATGAGTTTAAATGGTAGAATTTCAATTCCAGCTCAAAATAAATTATTGACCATTTTATTGAAGAGATCTAACACTGTTAGATTCCATTACAGTGTTGAAACCATATCAGAAAAATTACAAAAATCAGTGAATATTCCAACAGCCAAAATAAAAATTCTTATATTCACAATTTTTCCTAACCCACAACCCAACTATCTTAATACCAAAAGAAGGCAAGGCTGGCATTGAAGGGAGCCAGAAAACAGAAGCCTGGATTGGGAGCGGGCTATCAGGGGACGAGATAAAGACGGGACGAGGGTTAGGTGAGCAATATCAAAGGCAGCTTCCATAGGTTTGGTGGTTGGTGGTTGGTAGCGGGCGAGGGGGGCGAGACGGGATGCTTTGGTACCAGAGCCGATTAGCTGGAAGATCGTGTTATATTCCGTGGGCGATGGCGGTCTGTGGAAGACGCCAGCAAACCGGCGGCGGTGGTGGCGGCGGTGGCGGCGGGGACACGAAACGGACGATCCTGTTCGAGGACATAATTTACACTGGGAAAGGGCGAGTAGCGACAGCATTAGTAGCTAAGTGGGGTCCTACGTTATCCTATATCCCCGGCGCGGATTGCACGCCTTTACCTTTACCTATATGCCCAGCACAAGGCCCACAACAGAAAGAGAGAGAGAGAGAGAGAGAGGGCGAGCCACGATATGCCCCGGTGTGATTCCTATCTGCCGCGCGCCCTGGCACCCGCCACGCCGGCCAACACACCGAGCAGCTCCCTCCCGATTACCATCTTCCCTTCCTAACCGAGAAAAGCAGAGAGAAAGACCGGCCAGAAAGACAGAGGCACGGCCACACTATTGCGCTATCCCGGAGAGTGAAAAAATACGGAGGCTCGTATTGTTGTTGGAAACAGTGCCACTTCCAAGCGCCGCCTTGCGACACCTTCTCCCT
The DNA here is from genome assembly GCA_910591665.1 of Ectemnius continuus. NCBI lineage: Eukaryota > Metazoa > Arthropoda > Insecta > Hymenoptera > Crabronidae > Ectemnius > Ectemnius continuus. The sequence goes on from OU342866.1 coordinate 3,745,241, forward strand.
TCTACCATCTCTCTTTTTATCTTGCCTGTATAATAGGACATTCGCTCCACTATTACCATGTTGCGGGACTCCTGAAACCCGCCTTTTGCCTCCTTTGCAGATGATTCTTTTGGGTGATACAACTTTTGCTGGAAGAAAGCAGTTGGATGGATGGATTTCTCTTAGATTTATAGTAAAGGAATCGCACAATTATTTTCTTTGGATACATTTTTTTTTATAGAGAAAACTGTATTTTTTAGTGATGCTTAAATTTGTTTCCCTTAATGGAACACTTCTTCTTCAAGAAAATGTATTTCTATTTAGGGGTTCCTATTTTTGACATTAATTTTCGCTCGAGTTTGTACGATGCAGAATAAATTTCTGACAGATAAAAACTTGTATTTATATAAACAGAAAGATCTCAAAGACAGTAAACAATGGAAACATGTTACAATCCCATAACAAGGGTCTTTGAAAATCGCCTTTGTCCGTCGCGCCACGAAAGCCACATTTTCTACCTGCGCCGATTTCATTGGGCGCGAGCGCGCAAGAAGTTGAAAGTCGATCAAAAGTCGCCGCCACAATGAGGATAGCGTAGGTTATCCTCATTGGCGAGGCTAAGCCGAGAGGAACACCTTTCGAGCAGCTGGCGATGTGGCTCGAAGCGTCTCAGGCTGCTCGAGTCAAAAGTACAAATTGTGAGAAGAGCGTGGAGCGACGCGCGTGGTCGCCTCGGACGCCCCACAAATCACTCTGTGCTCCGTCAATCGCGCTATTCATCGATCGACCCTAAACAGATCGAATCCAAAGCAACGTTAACAAGCCGCCGAGGAAACCGCAGCCGACAGACGTCCACCGAAACACCGACGGACACCTTTCCTCAGTGATCCACGTGCTCCTAACTAACACTGACAGCTTGCCAATTGGAATTTGCTCCTTGGAAATCAGCTTTCAATCATAAGTAGCGAATACAATGCGGAATATTCAATTAGTTTTTAACGAACTTTCAAAAGAAAGATGTTCTTCCTTTAATACTGGATTTATGGACGTTTCTGTGTCTATTAATTTAATTTAAAGACAGTTGCAATCTTAACAGACATAATATAAGTTACTTAAATCTGTCCGGATTGCATAAATAATTGTTAGTGTAAATTGGAAGGAAAATTAATAAGCTTTGTAATTAAATAAAAGGATTACAAAGTTCGAGGTGATCCTTTGACTTTGACAGTTTGAATTTGAATTTGTGTTCAAACTCCAAAAATCGAATCATTTGCAAAGTTCCTATCGTCAAGCACACTCTGTCAGGTCACGCGTACCAGGCGTCATCAAAGGGAAACGTCAGCCTCACCGCAAGGACACTGCAAAGTCCAAACAGTGCTTTCTTAAGGGAGATTCCCAGGAGCGCGAGTACAACAGGCGTTACATTCGGAACGTGGCGTTGAGGTGTGCGCGACCGGTGTTCGCCGGGAGAAACCGCCAGAAGAAAGAAGAGTTTGCTAGTAGCAGGGAAAGAAATGGGGGCGGACTGGGATGAATGGCGATACGCGCGTGTCCTGCCAGCAGGATGCTACGACTCGGCGGCGTCCGTCGCTGGTTAAGAGGGTCCTGCGTGTCCTTGGCCGAGAATAAACGGAGCGCCATCCTTGCAAACACCAGCGACGCCCACTCGATCCTTTTCTACCCTGGCATTGTTGTTGCCATGTTGTTGCTGCTTGTTGCTGGCGAGGATAATGCGCACCCGACACTCCGCGACAAAGAGTCAGATTTGTCCTGTGGACCACCCTCCGATCACTCGAATGCCAGCTTCTCCCTTCGCTCCACGTGTACAGGTTTCTGTTGTACTTTATTTCATGTCAAACCCCTGTTCTTCTTGAATCGTTTTTATTTTGGCCTACTGTGCAACAGCAGTATTTATTTAGTAGTCGCTAATTTTGAATTGGATGGTCTAAATTAATCAGTTTGAGGGCCCGAAAATAAAAGGGGGCCCAATTCATGACAATTTTATATTTTATATGAAGAGTCTTGTAAGTAAACCTAGAAAAAATATTTCTGATTTGACCACTGAAGAAAAGGAAGTTGGATTAAGGCCCAATTTATAACAATTTTCGATTATATTCGGCTAATTTTGTGAGTGTACTGAGAAAAAACATTGCTGATTTGGCTGCTGAAGAAAGGAGAAGTGGCTGAGGGCCGAGGAGTAAAAGGGAGTCCAATGGTTTCCCCGGCGGCTCGGCGCGGTGAGTCCCCACCGCCGGGGCCCTACACCTCCTGTTCCCTTTGCGGAGTCCTCTTTTTATCCGGTCGCCCGGTACACAAGGGGAACATGGCCGCATGCCTCCTCACATGGGCCAAACAATGGCGGATACACGGGGCCCGGCCTGTTGTTCGGCCGCTCGTGTTTCGATGAAGTAGGGGCCCGACCACATAATACCTGTCGGCTCTTCCTCCTACCTTCAGTACGAGCTCTCTCTTTCACCCAGACGCGACTCTCGCCATCTCTCTACCAATACGCCGCTCTCCTTCCTGCTCCTTCCGAATTAGAATACAACTGCTCTAAGTACTGCTCGCTCCTCTTTTCATTAAAATAACTCCCAGAACAGTTGAGTAGTTGCGACCCTCTGGGACTTTCAAGTGCTAAATTTCTACGTGCTAACTTCACCCAGCAACGGTGGAGTTGAAGTTTGAAGTGTTCCTCTTGGAAGGAGACTGTTTTGTGATTATTTACAGTTAAGATTTAATGACCATCGAAACGTTTTAATAAAGTCAATGTAATATAAAATTGAACGGCGGGATGTGTGATTTTAGAAAAGGGGTTGCGATTTAGGAACAAACGCGACATTTCCAAGTTTAGCTTGATCACAAATAACAATTACTACTTAAAGGGAATAATTATACCCTCGCAATTGGTGTTAGAACCAACTTAGGCGGCGTTCAACGGAACTGTCGCAAGTGGAACAAGCGGCGAGGAAGAAGGTCCCGGGGACTAATGGCCGAGGCAAAGGACAGGCCCAAGAAGCTGAGCAGCAGGCTGTATATGGGAAGCGGGAGAATGCTTTCCTCGAAAATTTAACAATTGAAATGACATCGCCGCTAACTCTCCGCGTATGGATCAGATAATGGCGGACACGGCAGAGGGAGAAGGCGGCACCGCGTGTCCTGCGAGTATCCTGTTTGTTCCTCCGATGAAGTAGAGCTTGGGTCACATAATGCGACGACCCCTCCTCCTCCTCCTCCTCCTTCCGCCGCGCTCCTTCTCTCTCTCTCTCTCACTCTTTCAGAGATCTTGTTTTCTTCTCCCTCGGATAACGAACGCTTTGTCTTCTCGTCCTGCGAAGGATTCGCCGCCACTCGAGGACACCGACGAGAGACTTAAGTGAGATGTAGATAACTTATAAAAAGATGTGTCCTGTCATTCAGCCTGACTGAGGATCAATGCGCTTTTCTCTTCTTTTGTTATTAGAATACAATTGGTGCGAGTACTTGGTGGCTTGCCATTAATATATTTGACAGAATTGGAACTTCTGGATATTGTCATTTGCTCTTTGAATGCTTGTGCAAAGATAGATTAGATTAATTTCCCTATTAATTTAAATAGAACACAATTTTTGTAAGTACTTCTTACTAGCTTTCTATAAAAAAACTTTGCAGAATCTCACAAAATGTCAACAAAAAATAGTGGAACTACTATTGAAAAATAGTACAATAAACATAATTCCAACAATCTTTTTTAAATTAACCTATAATTAAAATATACCCCAAAAATCAGGTTTATTCTTGCGGATAATCACGATAAGTTGAAAAAGGGTTGACCGTACATCCGAGGTGATTTTCTCATCCCCGGGGGAATTACGGAAGCGTAAGAAATAAATATATTCCTGGACGGTTGTGTGTGTCTGGAAGTGTTAAAGACTTCTGGGCTGTGGGAAGTTAATGGTGGCGAAGGACGATCGCGATGCCGAGGGCCGACAGGAACGGCGCATCCCAGGGCGAAAGTATTGCGTAATGAGATAATGACAGGTGCCCCGTCGGGTACTTCATTGGCCGGTGGATAAGATCGACGTGCGACACTCGTCGAGCTCTCTCTCTCCCTCTCTCTCTCACTCTCCGCGCGTCACGCGACGCGCAAATAATATGGGAGCGCAATTTAGATGACAATCTGCCGCGACAAAATGGACCTTTGCCGAGCGGGTAAGCAATTGTGCTTGGCTGCCTTCGCTTATTACGTACTGCTTCTTCCTCCGCGCCCCTTCCCCCCCTCTCCGCTGGCAACGAGATACCTCCCTTGATAGTCCAGCATCCCCATTATAATCCAGCCAACCATGAAAGATGATTCTTTTCTTCTCCCAAGATACATTTACATATCACCAGCGTGCTCGGACAGCCAGTACAATTGCCTTTGAATTAGAACTGACTTACGCCACTTTAGCTTTGACAAGAAACGACTTCATATTGCAATTGTTTATAAAGACCATTTATAAACCGCCTCCATTATTTTCTCTGATAATAAAATCCCAGATAAAATAGTTTCACGGTCATATAATAAAATTAAGTATGTACAATTATAATTAATCCAGGAATAATTATTCTTTGTTGTATTGTATATTGTATATAATTTATTGAGTGCAAAGAAAAGGTGAGGGGCAATTTTAATTAGTCTCCTTTTGGAGCAAAATAAATCCTTTCAGAGCAGAATATTTTCTGCTTCAACAAAAACTTGCGTCAAAATATCTAAGAGTGCAAATACTTCTTTTATCCCACCTACAACCCATTAAGAACAATAGACTGCCATTGTTTACGCACACCGAGACATTTCTATGTAAATCAAGGCTAACGGTTCCTAGGAGTGAATGGTGAAGGCGATAGTTTTCGTTTATAGCATATCGCGAGAGAGAAGAGAAGAGAAGAAGAGTTGGTGCCGGCCATTTTATTGGTGGTCTTAGTCGGAGGAACATGAATTTGTATGCCGCGGGGCCCTGCGGCCAGTGGAAGGCCCCCCCGTGCGAGCCCTCATCAGGCTTTAGTTCCTACTTAACTCCGGTTATATATGTAAACGCGACCGAATCGTTAAGCATCTCTCGCCCAGCCTCCTTTTCCTACTGGACCAACTGGGCACTCTCTCAGCTCGGAGAAATTTAAGTCCGTGGAATGTGGCTGGATCGAGCGCGGCCGCGCTGATAGTCTTCTCATCACCGCACAGTCCACTTATTTCTGTCTTCGTCATTTTCCGATATAACGTAAGTGAAGATTATTTTGTGTGCCGCAGTTGCATTTGCATCAGTTTTTATCCAGTGTGTAAATTATACTATTTAAATTATACTAAAATACAATAATATTCATGTATTTTATAGGGAAACGTAGGATTTATATGATAGTCTGATGATCTTTTCTTTATAAACAACAGCTTTCTAATTTAAATTAAATATTTTATAACTGTGCGATATACGTTCTTATTCAATATAATTAAAATAACTAGATAATTCATAATTATCGCCACTGCTAACCACATTTACCTTATTAATATTAAAAATAAATGATCCCAGTATTTCAATTATACCAAAGAACAACATACCCTTAATTCATTCGCCGCAATATCATTACACTCACACATCAGACCTATTTCCCAAAGTGCTCCTCGAATTAACAAGGAGGACTGGGTCGGGTGGCGCGCGGGAGTATCTTCATCGGAATAACTTATTTAAGCGGGGCCGCGAAAGAGAGCAAAAAAGGAGTAACGCGACGACGTCCGAGTGTATCAGTCAATTTAAAATTCGACGCCGGCGAGAGTGACTGGGGTGCTTGCGTCGCGGCGCAAAAGGGGGTCGGAGAGGAGAGGGTCAGCCAGCAACAGCAACAGCAGGAGAAGAAGGTCGGTCGGTGTTGCGAGAGAGAGTGTAAGGGAGAAAAGAGTGGTTGCAGTAAGGGCGGTCGTATGAAAAAAAGGAAGCCCTTGGATCGGGGCCCGGGGGAATTGGACCAATCAGGAGGAGAGAGCGGGGTTCCGGGCGTAGCACACTATTAATCCCGAGGGATTTGCCATGGGGCTTTTTGCGTTCGTGATCCGAACTCGGGGAGCCGTTGCGGTTGCGGGGCTGCGGTTTGATTTATCTCGGACCGCTTCTCACGCAACCGCGATAACTCACCGGCCCTTAATTTCTATTTTTCACCCTGCTTCCCTCTCTCTCTCTCACTCTCTCTCTCTCGCCTCCCTCTTGCACCTTGCCTCGCCACTCTGGAAGCCTCTTCGCCACCAAGAGGACCGGAGAACTGCTCCTTTCCTCTCTTTCTCTTTCTCTTCGCCAGTCCACTTCTTCAGGGCGATCGGCCTTTCGCATACGTAAAATCGATTTTAAGCGGATGCCATCGACGCCGGCCAGTTTTTCCTACGCTCCCTCCGCCCCTTTTCCCTCGCCCAGAGCTCCCTCGGGCTTGTCTGACTGACACATTGATTATCACTGTCGAATTAATACATTACGCCGTGGCGAAGAAACACCGGGCCGATTTACGCTCCGCTATTCCTGAAATCTCCGAGTCCTCGTCCGAGGGGAATTATTGCCGTCACGCGTTATTGCATCCGTGGATTTGTTCCGCACGAGAATTCTCCTCGCTTTGTAATCACTTAATATAGATAGTAATAGGTCTAATTATTTTCATCTGTGCGAGTTTCTCTATCGTTTTTGAAATTTTGTGGGGGCTTTCTGGAGTAGTCTGTGTATGTGATAAATATCACAGTGTTTTGTAGCCTGTAATTTGCCACGATCGTAACTCTATGCTGGAGAGAACTGGATTAAATTCTGTTAAGTGGTTTTCTGAGGTTGCATTAAGTTTCCTTTGGGGTGTAAGTCGTAATAAAATATAATCTATGTGATTCTGGCAATTTTTTAAATCAGGATCTGTTGAAAATTTTGTATAAATCAGGAATGTACAAGATTGCAATGAACAATAGAAAATGATGATTTAAAGTAATTTTGTAAAATAAAAAAGGAAAAAAGTCATTAGACGAGACAGGAAAAGAATACAATCAAGTTGGAATACAAACCGGCTGTTTAGACCTCGAAAACAGAGTGGACAAAGCATACTGCGAGGTTACGGTGTATTATGATCCGCCGGAAGCAGCCGGATGGCCGCAGTGAGCACTTGGCAAGGGAAGCGGAAGTGGCAGTGGATCATCCATTTTCCGTGGAAAAGGAGAAACTAATGGAGGAGAGTGGGTGGAGCTGGCTGGATGGAACGAGAGGGGCGTTGAGAGAGGGTTCGACAGGAAAAGCGATGAGAAAGAATAGAGGAATGACGACGCGATGATGATGCGCGCATGACGTCGGCTCTTCCCTCGAAATAAATAATACACGACTGACAAGGCTCCCATCGGTTTCTAAGAGCATTACAATCCACCACCGCCGCCGCCGCCGCCATTCGCGAAACTCGTTCCCCTAGAAAGAATCCTTAATCTCCTCCTGGTTTCCTTTGCCTCGGCCACTTCCACTTTTCGAGGATTCCCTTCTTATTCTCGCCGAGATAGAACAATTTCCCCGCCGGTAATTCTGTCGCAGCATGCGATCAATTTCGTTGCTGCCAATTTAAATAATCACAGCCTCGTGCAACGACTGATTTTCAATGCTGTTGGGCAAGCATTATTCTTACTGGAGGATGTTCCAGCTGTAATAGGATTGCCGGTTTCCTCTGGTCTCCTGTTGTGACGCTGCCACGCGAATTGTGTCACGCTACTTTTCTGTCATTTCTTGGAATAGTTCTGTGTATCGTTAACAGTATTATTGGGCGCGTAATATGTTTATTATATAATGTAAGAATTGCGCTGGGATTCGAGCTGATTTGTAGGAAGAATTCAGGTCTTTTTATAGTACGATTGTGTCTTTGATTTGAAAAGATATTTGAAATTTCCTTGGGTACTTCATTAGCGAAATGATTGTCTATTTGAAGATAGTTACAATTTCAGTTTAACAATAAAATAATATTGTTTCCAAAAATAGGCCTTTAAATCCGCAATTTTTCATCAATTTTGACACTAATATCAAAAGTGTATCATTTGCAGTTGGTCGGTTGGAAAATTGTATATGAAAATACTTTTTAAAAGGTATGGCAAAGCGTAAGAACTGCTTTAATGAGACTTTTTCTAATTGATCTAGCATTAGAGTGCACATTAATCTGCCAGGTGGAAGTTAGTGGTGCGAGGAGGAGGTCTGGCAATAGGATCGGACGTAATTGGCTCCGTCGGCTGGTCTCCTTGACCCCGGTCTTCGTGTCTGACAATGAATCGAACGATTCTATCACGCGCATAGCCTTCCTTTAAACGACTTGATCGCTCCTCGCAGTCCTGCGGCTGAACGCGTTGCTAATGGACTTAAACGAGCGAAGCATTGTTAACGGCGCAGCCCGTGAAGCGCCGACGGCCCTCGCTCGTAATTCACCCGCTCCATTCTACGTCCTTCTCACATCCTCATTTCGACAGTTTCTTTCCCTGCCCCCCGAAAAAATTACCCTCACAATTTTTAACAGTGTTCAACTTCTTATGACATTTCACATTTCTTGTTATTTCTATTGTAATTGGATAAACGATCGGTTGTGAAAGGTTGTATTACAGATTTGAGTATCGCTGATTGTTAATTTAATATGAAATTGAATGGACAGAGGAACGTTTAGATAATAAGACAAGTATTATGAATTTAGATTGTTACTTTTTAGAAAAAGGAAAGAAACAAGTGCTTTGTAGAATTAAATAATTAAAGCATGGATTGTTCCTGAAAGAGTCTACGATTTTTCAAATAATAATAATACGTGGTTCAATGATTTTATACTGAGACTGACTCATCCCTGTATTTCGACATTTCCTTTTCCCGCCCGAAATCCTAACCTCTACACTCGTCGGCCGAGCGGAACTCACTTTAATGAGCAAATAGAGCGCACGTGAGTGTGACAATCGCGCTTCGGAGACTCGATCAATAATGACTCGATAGTTCGTTATGTCAGCGTTGTTTACCCGCGTGAAGTCTGAATTACTTGGATTCGCTGGTTCCTCTCATTGGTCCTGTTATTTATTCAGATGCGAGTCAGTGAAACCACGAGCGACACTTGTCCGTGGAGAAACTGCTTATTCGGCGAAAGCTCGAGATCACCAAAGTCGGGCAGATCGAGAGGATCTGTCCAATCAATCTTCTCGATGACGCTTCTAATAATTGTCGATCTTCCCACCTGAATCCACAATCGTCTCTCATAATAGCTGCCAGTTCCATCGAATTTCCCAGTCTCTCATTTCCTTATCATCATCGATTTCGATCAGCCAATCTACTTCGATCGCGTCTCAGTCGCTCCAGGCAGACTCCAGGGATTCCCGTGGATCGCCTGACAAGTGCAAACAACCGTACTCTCTCAGAGTGTGTAATTGATTCGCGGAGGTAAAGCAAGCGGAGTCATTGTGGCTGCTTGTTACTTGATCGTCGAATTTAATGGACGATTGAATGAGACCTACTTACTTACTTTATCGGGAGGATCAAGTGACGTGGAAATTGAAGGGAGAGTCATGGAAGAACGATCTTCTATTAATACGATTCGATACGATATTATCAAAGAGGGCGAAGATCAATTTTTTACAAAGTCATTAACACTAGATTTACCAAGATTTTCTTATACCCACGAAAACAGGTATAACTCCGTCATTTTTCCTAGTTCTGATAAATCTAATATTAAAGAAGAATAAAGTTCTATAAACGCAATCCAAAACAAGCATAACACAATACCATTATCGAAAAGGGCGAAGATTGATTGTTTCAAGTGATTAAGGGAAGAGTAGAGTTCTATTAACACGATTCAAAGGGAAATTTAGCGCGATACTATTATCGAAGGGTGGGAGGATCGATGTTTTTTTAAGTGATTAAGGCGGGGTGGTGATCGGCGGCGGCGGCGAGGGGGGTTGAAAGCTGCGATGGAGGACATCATAATGTTGGTAGGGTAGGTGGAGCTTGCTGGGAGCGAGCGGCAGGGTGTGGCTCTCTCTCCTGAGGGGTAGTTAGCGCAGGAGGGATTCGGCCGGAGGGGTGGAAAATGATTTAAGTTCTTTCCGGGAACGGTGCGGCTCGGTCAGCCGTCGGGGCTTGCTTGCTTGCTTTCAATATGAAGCAGCTGGCGCCTCGCACGAGGATCATCGCTCGCCTCCGATACCTATGTTCCATTTCGACGCCAGCTCAGTTTACTTTTTCCTCTTCTTCCTGTCTGCCGAAGCGCCAGAAAAAAACCGAGCCGGCACAGATTTCGCGCGATCGATAACTTCCTTTTGTTGGGTGAATGTCTGCTTCGCTCGCATTTGTTGAAAATAATTTTGTATTTGGCGATAATGAAATAAGGAATTGTTATTTTTAAAGCTACGGGATGTTCAGTAATTTGAAGTGTTAGATTAAAATAAGAACTTGACAGTGAAGGACTTTTTATATTTATGGATTGGCTGTTCAATTAAAATATTATACTCCAAATAAACAACGAATACAACAGCCTCCACTAATCCTATGGAAATTGTTTGTTTCTTCTTTGAACGTCATAATTCGAAATTATGATTTACTGCCTCTTAACAGTTAATGTTATCTATTCAGCCATTGTGTTCACGCATTTCCACTGATGTTGGATGCTTTAGGACTTACTTAAAGCCTGAGGCGCAGAAGTTGGAGATTGCATTGATTACCTCTGTGAATTTCTTCAGGCTCGTTATTTCCAAGATGTACCACGCGATTAATACGAATCAGCGCTGTTGTTCATCCTCCTTTTATCAGATGTGTATTATGTATGTATTAGTTTATTATATTCGTCATTCATATGACCTATTATTAAAGATAAATTGCACACATGGTCTGGTAAAGTGTTGATTCGTGTACAATTAAGATTACTAGATAATTTATAATTATCCTGTAGCGTGTATCTGTCAGTGATAATTGAACAAGGAAGACCGACAATTCAAAAGGGTTGCAAGCTTTCAGCAATCAGCAAATACTTTCAACCACTATCAATTGTTCAAAATGTAAATTTATCGTAATAATTATCACCTATTGATTATGTTATTGTCTATAAAAATTGCTAGATTGCATGTTAATATTTCCCACGTTCTTAATAATTCCTGCACAAATGCATTTGCGTTAGACTCACAAACTATTTTCACCCACAATTAATATGACAAAATAAAATATCTTTATCACATTTATTACTGCCTATTAATTACATTATCGTTACTAGAAACTGCTAGATAATCACTGACAATAGCCGCGTCGATATTCCTCCTCGATCAGACAACAGAGAGCACACACCACTGATCCCAAGGCAAACCGCAACACCCTCCGCAACTGTCGGCGATGCAATCTCCTCAAACATACACGCTCATCTTCGGCCACTTACCAATATCAATTATTGAATATCGTGCTAAACTAGCCTCGATTTATGGTAATCGGGCATTGGCGGGATTTTTACTGGGAGCCATTGCAAGCCGATACCTTCGCCGATGTAAACCGCTAGCGGTTCTGTCTACGCCCCGAGTGTATCCAGCCGGACATAAATTATCCAACGAGCATTCTAACGTACACTCGCACACACTCTCTCTCTCTCTCTTTGCATCTCTTTGGCTCTCTTGAGGGCAATCGCAGCGTGTCTGCACGCAGCCATAAATTGTCACGTACGCGGCCGTTCGCGTATGTAGATTGGTGATAGGCGCGAGAGAAGAGAGAGAAGAGAGAAAGAAAGAAAGAAAGAGAAAGAGAAGTTGAGTGGAAGTGGCCGGAGGGATGGAGTGTAATTATAAGGGCGAGCGATCGGTCCATCAAAGCCGAGGAGGAGAGAGAGAGCGAGAGGACTAGGAAGGACGTGCGAGCGTGAATGCTCGAGGCGGGGAGCATATAAGCGGCAGCGGCGAGGATGCCATAACGACGCTATCCGGCTGCCTTGGCAATGCCACAGCTAAATGAAGCTTTTACACAGCCTCCGCTGGATTGAGTTTGTTATGGGATCAACACTTCCATCGCTGGCTTCGACGAGCACCGCCGACGCCGCCGCCGACGCCGCCGCCATCGCTCGTGTATAATCGCTTCTTAACCGGTGGACGTACGAGTTGGTCGGTCCGATCTCGCCGGGATCTTTGTTCCACGGCCTTCGCCCGGGAATCCTTTCTGTCCTCCAGCATCCTTCCTCTCCTCTCCCCTTTTCCTCTCTCTCTCTCTCCGCTCTCTCTTCCAGTTCGCAGTCACTTTCCCGTGCGGATCGCTCGCTCCGAAGATAGCTGTGTTTCGCCACCGGTTTTCAATGGAGCGCGTTTCATCTTGTGCTGCTCGGCTTCTCTCTTCGGCGTGCGCGCGCGCGAGCGCGCGCTATGAATAATCCTCGAGCGAGCTTCCTTCGCGGTAATTACGATGTCGAGCGTGTGTCTTTCGCGAGGAATGGAGAACGCCGCGTCGCCGTCGATCCTTTATATTATCACTCAACCTTACCGTCCAAGGATCTCGCGCGCGCGCGCGCGTCCCATTGCGCACCGGGCGATCATGAATCCTGGCAGGATCGCCTCGCCTAATGGCCATTCGAGTTAGTCCTCGTTGGTAACTAGCACCGACAGATGTTGCTTGACATAATTGAGGATTGTCCGACGAGAAAATCACTGTTTCTCACTTGGATCGCTTTAATAGTTGCCGTGAATTTGCAGTCGTTTGTGGGAATAGTTGTATATTGTTATTAATATTATTGGGAGTATAATATGTTTGTTAGATTGTATAATAATTGTATTACAATTGAAAGTTATTTATGCTTGCTACCATTTTAAAACTTTAGAAATATCAAAGATAAATAATAATAATCCACTACATTATTTATATTATTCCTAAATCAATGCTATATCCAATGCATAGAATTCAGAGAAGAGCCAATAATTAACTGAGCTACATAATTTATAATTATCTCGTACACAGCAGGGTACAATGAACATCAGTGATTCAAAGCTAAGTGAATCACAGTGTCTGACGTGTGCACAATGTACACAACAGTACATTATATCATAGGCATAAAATATAGCCTTCTAGATGACAGTGGAAGGATCACGTGTCCCATTGGCGACCATGAATCCAGGATGGCATCTCTTAATGGGGAGTGGAAGTTAGTCCTGGTAGAATAACGAGGGACTCCCGTCGACAGATGTTGCGGGACATAATTGAGTATTGTAAGGCGACAACAAAATCACACTTTCCGCCTGTGTACACAAACATCGCGCTACCATTGGCGCGCGCGCGCTCGTCTATTCACCCCCTCCCTTGAATCTAAGGAAACAAGGACGAAGGATTCCGCGTCAGTGTGTGTGTTTGCGAGTGCTGCTTTGTGTTGGGGGGACGATTTCTGCACTGGTGTGATTCGAGCATTCGTCATTTTGGTAGTCGGCCAGATGGGCTGGGATCCATTCGCGCCATTTAGCGGGACGAATCGAATCTCGCCGGGGCAGATGCGCTCCGAAATCCTGGAGGCACGCCCCGCAGCAGGACCACGTGATCCTTGCGCGTCCTCAGCTCGCTCGGGCGCGCGCGCAATGATATACGATTGAGTGGCAAGTCCCCTCGTAAATAGCGCTTTACGATGTACCAAGTGTATCGAGGAGGGCCCCCATTCTCGATTAAACCTTGCCGCGGTTCGGTGGTACATTTTTTTTGGGGACCACACTGTTGCAAGGATCGAGATTTCCTTGTGATTCGATAACTGTTTTATACGAGCAATCTATTTTTTAAAGGCGTTAATAGTAAAAGGGTTAATATAATATAAAGAATCGCTTTAATTTTAGCTTTAGCATTCATTCCATACTCTTTTATAATTCTATATTTTTTTAACAATGTCTCAACGTTTACTTTAATGCTGAAATTAAATGTGAGATACTTGCATTTGTCAGTTGTATAGGAAATGCACAGAGTTCATAATGTTTAAGCTTTTAGGAGCGGTTAGTTAACAATCTTTGTACGCCATCAAAATTTCAGGCAATCTAAAAGAAACAGTTACAGCTAGGACAGCAACTTTAATTGCGCGCGTAATTACAAGAAAATGTGGGAATGCGGTGCTTTACTGTGGGAAAGGAGGAAGCCTATTTCGAAGAGGCTATTCGAAGTAGTATACTTTCGCTTTTCTGCTAATGCCGCGTATAAGCCGCACTGTCGAATTAAGAGCGCTTAACACGACGAGCCGTGATTAGGCCGAAGACCTTTTCCACGGATTTCCGAGTGTCTAATCAAGCAAGCCTGGCTTGATTGCGCGGCGTGTTATTGGTGGGAAAAAGTCTTGGGTAAAACGAGCCAGCTTGTTCGGGATGCATTTACGCGGGGCAACTCTGAGAACTTGCCGCGGTCACTTAAGTTCGGGGACTTTGGCGAATGGTGCATAGATCTATTGTGTGAGTATCAAAATAGAAAGAAAACATGAAACCAATGGCAGAAGTGTCGGAATTGTACCGAAAACTGACGGAAACAGCCACTTGAATAATTAATTTCGTCTAATTCGGACGGTTTCTTCCATGTTTTTTTATCTTCCCGACCTTTCCCAGGGCTGAAATTTTGTAGAAAGTGTTTTTTTGCATCGAGGAGAAAGTAGAAAAAATTCCAGAGCCCTAGCTCAAAATTCATTTTTTCGCAAATTTCTTAAGGCATACCCCTTCAAAAATTTTCGATTTTTCGAAGGTTCTGGGACCGGGACGAACGCTTGATTTTTCGATTGCTCGTGTCTCAAAACGGAAAAAAAACATCAATGTTGTGGGGGAAATGCCGGAATTCTGCCTAAAACAGGTGGAAAACCGATCTTGAATATTTCATTTCGATGGTTTTCTTCATGTTTTTTTATCTTCCCGACCTTTCCCGGGGCTGAAACTTTGTAGAAAGTGTTTTTTTGCATCGAGGAAAACGTAGAAAAAATTCCAGAGCCCTAGCTCAAAATTCATTTTTTCGCAAATTTTTTAAGGCATACCCCTTCAAAAATTTTCGATTTTTCGAAGGTTCTGGGACCGGAACGAACGCTTGATTTTTCGATTGTCCGTGTCTCAAAACGGAAAAAAAACATAAACGTTGTGGGGGAAATGCCAGAATTGTACCTAAAACACATGGAAAACCGATCCTAAATAATGAATTTCGTCTACTTCCAGTTGTTTTTCGCATGTTTTCTATGCTTCTCGACATTTTCCGGGGCTGAAATTTGGTAGGGAATGTTTTCTTGCGTCAAGAAAGAAGTGATATAAATTTCAGAGCTCTAGCTCAAAATTTATTTTTTCGCAAATTTCCGAAGGCTGCAGGCACTAACAAAAGCTTAGTCGACCAGCAGTATACAAAGCGAAGTTCCTTCGGCAAACGGTTAACTTTTGAATGATACACTACTAATACAACTACCTCAAAAGAGCTCGGTTTTCTCCCCTATTGAGGAATATTCGAGGAGGTTCGAGAAACGGAGCGTCGGGTAATTGGAATGATTGCAAGAGCGAAGGTACAAAGGAAAGTTTCGAGCTGCTTTACAAAGAGTCCCCTAAATGCTTGCGCGCCCTGTCTACTTAAAGGATACTTAGCCCGACGCTCAAGTTCCTGAGAGAGCGCAGAGCGGCTGACGTGACTGCGCGCCATTACCGGTGCCGACTTAGCCACCGCACAATTTCACCACGCGATCTCTCTGTCACCTAATAATGCTCCTCCTAATCGACTGATAAGAGTGCACGCGGCGCGGCGGCGCGGCGGCGCGAGGAAGCTTGCATAAATAAACTCGGAATCTCGCCCACTCGCTACACTGCAATCCCGCTTGGCGGAAGTGCTCGCAATCGGCACTGATATTTTCCGGACGCCTTTACACTCAGTTGCGTTACATGAATTTCACACGCGCATTCATTTATGTAGCATTAATTATATAGCATTGTATAGCATTTATTTATATTTGTTTCCACGCGAATAATATTAATAAACTGTTTTAATACTAGTTTTAAAAGCGACTGAATTGATATTTTATAAGTACTAAGTTTCCAGTCGTGTTATTTCTTACTGTTTATCTCGAACAGCTTTGAGATGAAGAATTTAAACACAGTAAATAATTTATAATTATCCTCCAAAGTATACCTGACAGGCGATAGAAAATTAACCAAAGAACAGTAGGTTTAAACAGAATAAACCTAGTAAATAAATCATAGGAAAAATTTGGTAGACATTCGCATCAGATTAAAACTAATAAATAATTTATAATTGTTTTCCAAGATATACCTGAGAGTGGCGATTGAAAAGCAGGTGATTGAGTGTGTACGAGGGGGGTCGCTTTCCGAAATCGAGATGGACCGAGCGCGAGAGAGAAAAGAGTAATGTTGTTCGAGTGACTCGGCAAGAAGAGGAAGGTGTAGAGGAGCGGCGGTGGCGGCGCGCAGCTTCCTCCTGCGCCGGCTACGGAAGAGGAGGCGAGCGAGCGAGCGATCCTTAGCTGCGGGCGAGAGTGCCGGCGACGAACTAAACGAGGCCGCAGGAGTTGATGCATCGCGGGGCGTGACTGGTCGGCCCGTTCAGGATTTCGTGGCGAGGAGGATTGTGTTTTGACGTGTTTTGACAAACGGGCGCCATTATACCCGCACCGAGTCCAAAGGTGCTGCTGCTTTTGAGTGGCCTCCGCCGCGACCTAGGTGGCCCTCCGACAACCAAAACCTACCGACGGAAAACTCTCTCTTCAGAGAGAGAGAAAGAGAGAGAGAAACAATTACACCGCCGGAAGCCTACACTTTTTCATCCCGCCATTCAATTTCCCTGTCAGGACTCCGCTAACACGGAGCCGATCATCGTACCAGGATTGATGGACCTTCACTCGTCCTTGCTTTCCTCTGTTTTTAGTACCATTATTAAGCTTGTCTTCCGATAATACTATTAAACAGTCTTTGGAAAACATTTCCTTAAACAAGAAGACTGTCAACTTCAAATTTACTTCTTAAGTACACTTTTTCTCTAAGAAAACTTTATCGTTTATATCAGATAGAGAATAGTTGTTATCCTTTTTTGTAAATCTTGATGTAACGTTCTTTTGCTAATGATTACTTTTTCAGTCGAAGTCAAACAGGAAAAAAACGAACACTCAAATTTAATGTACGTCATTAACCGATGTTTTCAATGACGATTATCCCGAGTTTTGGATACGACTTCCAAATACGTGGAGCGAATTCGAAAAAATTCGCCGGAAAAAAAGCAGAGCTACGCCAGAACCACCTTAAGGCATCTCTTGTTCACGCTAATTAGATCCGCACCTGATATCTCCTCGACTGCGTGAACGTTCTCATCCGACTGATACTTCGTGCTGTGAGAACTCGGCTTTTATTTGCTCCTGCTTGTTAAATCGTTAATTGGCAGCATGCACGGTATACGTTTAATTTTTTGCCTGCTCGCTCCGCTGAGAAAACACGAGGCGAACTGCTCGCCGAGTGGGAGAGCTTGCTGGTGGCTAAAGTCAAGGTAGTTGTTGCTTTGTGTACTATCCAAATGTCTGACACAAGAAATTACTATCGCGCCCGTGCTCTTTCGAAGGTTTTAGTTCCTCGGCCAACTAACACATTCAACCTTTACGCACACAGCTGTGAAATATAAACTGATTATCGCGATGATAGTAGCTGCAATGTCAGTTTTATAAAGAAATAAGTTTTTCTGGGCCTGAATGGTTTCATATTATATTTATATTATATTTTTTTCACTAGTCTTTAGTTTTTTATGGGAATATTAACGTTCAGTTCGATGGAAAATTAAAAGTCTGCTATTTTATTAAGAATTTATACTAATTTTTGTAGTATTTGTATTATAATTTTCTACAATCCAATAGCATTTCATCTACCTTCGTAGAAAGTGAATGATAAATAGTTACTCAATGCCTAACGATTCCCAGTAATGAGAAAACAAAGAATACGACTGGTTACTTAATAATCCGCTCTATTAAAAAGACCACGCATTTCCCAAGTATTACAGCGCACTAATAATTTACCAAAGAAAATGAATGTATTGTTCTAGAAGTTCCATTACCATTGAACACATGGTGTGGAAGATTTCATTTTCCAGCAGCCATGGGAAAGATGAAGGATGACCCTCGTCGGCTGCCGGATCTCTCGCATCTCTGCGCCCGGGGCGCAGCAGGCGTTTTACGTAAATGTGCTTTCGGACGCCTCCATTACTGAATTCCCACCACCCCGACGCCCCGACGCCCCCCGCCACATGATGGAAATGGATGATGCTGCGAAACTCAAAGCGAACGTTGATTCGCGCGAGATTCCACATCTTCAACTATGGAATGCTGTCTTCCAAAAACTGAGTTACGAACTTATGCAACCTTGAAATCCCACCGCTTGCTATTTAAAGTCTTCATTTTCGAGAGACTGAATAATTAGGTCGTTCCAAAGACAGGGAGCTGATTTTTTAAATTGTCCACGCGGTGTTTTGAGATGCCTGTTTATATTTCGCGAGTAAATTTCTTTCTCTGGTGTATATATTTTCGTAGGCAAAGAAGATGTTTGAATTTAATGAGTCATAGGTTGTTGCAACTATTATTGTAATATAAAAGTCTCCCAACGATTGACAGTCTATTACGTGCAATAAATTGCCTTCAGTAATTTCCTATATTATATTACTATATTAAAATGATATTAAAATTCGACAAAAATTCCACACGAAAGAGGAAACACTGACGTTTATTCTCCGTAAAAAACATGAAGATATAATTCATCTCTTGTTAGTAATAAGACTTACTACGAAGAGTAGAATAATTTAGACAAGCTCAGCCTATAAACGAAGCTACAAACGTTGACAAGTGTTTCCTCGAAATGGAAGCGAGTGTTTTACCAACGGAAAGGATTAAAGGAAAGGGGCAGGTGAAAGCTGGGGCGTCAAGAGCGGCGGCGGTGGCATACGTGCGCAAAAAGCGAGAGATATTCAAATAGAACGATCAGCGCTCACCCTCGTTAAAAGAGTCACGTCTTGGCCACACGGGAAGAAGGCGAAGTGTTACGAGGAGTTTGCAGGCGGCGGCGGCGGCGGCGGCGGCCTCTTCTTCTTGGGCTGGCGAGAAATTTGTTCGTGGCTTCTCTCGGAGGCGGGCGAGCGGACAAAAAGACAGGGCCATTTTAGGGATGGCACACACCGCTGTCTCGAGGATGTCGCGTGGGAATGGAGGAATAAAAGACGAATCACTGATACATACGGCGCATACGTGTAACCGTCTTTATGGACGCCAATATCTCTGTGTCTCTCTGTGTGTCTGTGTTTGGCTGTAATGTGTGTGTGCGCGGTTGGAGGAGAACGCGAAAAAGGGACGCGAGGCACAGCTGTCGAGTTCCCACTCGTTTCTTTGCAGGACGACCGGTCCCCGTTGAAAGAGTCTTCAGTCCCGCAGAGTCCTCCTATCGATGCTGCCCTCTGCCCGCCACCATTTCTCCCACTCACTCGAGACACGCCGACCCGCACTCACCCGACTCTACCCACTTCCCACAACTATTCACAACAAATTCTATAATAACTCGCAAAAAGCCTCACCCTCTATTCTTACTAAAGGACAGTATTTATTCGTTGAAACAAAAACTGCGATCTTAGCACGATTTTTTGTTGTGTATGGAATTAGAAATTGTCGAAGTCCATTGAGTAGTTTTTGACATTACTCAGGTTGCTCATATAAATTTTCAAGCTTTTATATAAACGTTTGCTTTCTATTATATCTCTTTTCTTTATAGAATTATTCAAGCGAACTGTAAATAATTGCAATATTTGTCTCTAATTTTCTCTCTCTCAAGAATAACTCTAAAATCGCAAATGGAATAAAATATTACGTTAAAGATTCCAAAGGTAACACAAATATTTCTATCGGTTATTTTAAATTGCCATTGTACTGAAAGAAATCTGCTAGCGGTTTTTGCTCGACGACAAGACGACGATTGCTCTGGTCACTAGAATCTAGTCTCTCTCGTGTACCAGGGTTGTTACCAGCTGAGCGGCTCACGTGCGCCTCGAATGCGCGCTCTAATCACGTCTGAGGATGCTAATGCCTGTGAGGAGGAGGAGGAGGAGGAGGAGGAAGCCAAGGGAGCTGGAAGCATCGATGGTGGTTCTAAGCATCCTGCAATTGCCGTTGCCAAGGCGTAACCAAACAACAGCTAATCATTAGAAGGGTGTACGCCTCTGTACACACTCCTCGTAATGAATACATAGTAGCCACGGGGCGCTTTTGACCCCTTCGATCTGCGGATCCTCTCGACCTAAGCTAATTCTCCGGCGATAAATATCTGATATGTTACTAATATTAATATAATCATTCTTAGCTGTAATATTGAAATATTTAACATTTTTTTAAGAGTTTCATTAATTATTTTCCTTTGGAGTTAACTGAACGGTTTGCGAAAGTTTTATATAAATTGGCGATCTACAAAGAGAAGTCCCTTCGATTCCAAATTTAATATTTCTAATTATTGCATGGATAGGAATATTAAGATTGTAATAAAGCTACTTTTGAAACAGTACTCTGCGAATATTTTAAGGAATTTATACACATAGAGTTACGTTTTTCTGAAATTAAAGTGAAGGTAAGTGAAATTAGACCGGAAACCGGTAGCGAAAGGTACTTTAAGGTGGTCGGGTTGGTCGTCGAGTTAAGAGTAGAGGCGGAGTGCTTTTATCCTGGCGATAAAGGCTTTGTGGAAAATGAGATATCCTAATGGCCGAACGGAGTGAACGTTCGTCAGGGTTCGAAAGCCGAAAGGAGGAAAGTCTGGTGGGCAGAAAAAAAAGGGGAAAGGCGAGGGTGGGTGGAGGAGGAGGATGCCGGGATGGACGAGGCATGGAAGGATATCGGCGTCGGCGGATCAAGAAAAGGATGTCACGCTATCGCCAGATAAGGATCGATAGGGCAACACAGTGCGCTCTCGTCCAAGCAAGAGACTAAATAACCACCTAAAAGGCACGCCCCGGATACACCAGATTGGGGATACCTTCTGCCTTCGCGCGCCGCGCCGCTCACTCTCTTCTCTCTGTAGGATGCCGCGGTGACATTAATAGTTGGCAGTCAGGATCCCTCTCCAGCCAGGTATACAACGATCGCTTCTTCCTTTCTTCCCGCTAAACTCTCCCCGAGCATTTTATCGGACACGATTACACCTCGCCAATCCTTTCACTGCTCCTGCATCACTACTTTCCGCTTCTACCACCTTGCGCTCTTATAAGAAATATACCACTGTTAATGGAAACTCAATACTGTTTATTGGATCATTGAAACTTCGTTAAATATTCCCCATTTACTATTTTTGAATTAAAATAATTGTACTGATAATATCACAAATACAAAATATAAGAAATTATTATTCCAACTATGCTTTATGATCCAAACTTTTAAATATATTTACACATTTTGAAAAGGTATACATTGGTCGTAGAAGTGAGTGGATTGATCTTTAAGAATTTTCAAAGAAGAGTCAGAGAAGATATAAGGATCGACGACTGTAAAAGTGTGGTGGTTACATGTGGCAATAGCAGGGTACGCTTGGAAAGTATCCCGAAGGAAACAAAGTGTTGCGACACGAGGGGTTTATACTGTTGGCTATAAGAGGGGAGGAGGGATCGGCGGTGCGGCTTGGTCAATGGTTGGGAGTCGAGTCTTTCGGGATGATCCAGGATCGAGGATCCAGGTATATGGGGACGCACGCCTCCCTTTTTTTCGAGCGGCCATCCGAATAGATCTTTTGAAAGCAGGCAACACTTAATAGACGACTGCTTCGACTGCCAGAAAGCGAGCGAGAGAGAGAGAGAGAGAGAGGGAGTTGTTTGGACGTTTGCGGTATAAACAGTGCGACACCTGGTGATCTATGTGTTCGCCGCCGGGATGAAACGAGCCGCGAACTATACCCGCCGCGCCGGTTTTCGGCGTCCAGGGTGGCCATTGGCCAGGACTTTCTGGCGCGCGACGACCAACGACCTGGAAAACTCGACTCCGCACTCCTCCAAAGCCACCAACTTTCTATGGGAATTAGATACTTTCGCAGGTGGCTTCCGAGTCAATGCACGTAAAAGTTACGTGTGCCTATGGCAATGCTTTCCTTCTCCCAAGGCTTTTGAAATATTGCGATATTTATTATCTGTACAGGGTGTTCCAAAAAATCCTCCAAACTTCGTAAATAATTGTAGATCCAGCTGTACATTGGTAAAAAAAATTTGAAACATCCTATTTTTCATCTAAAATATTAATTATTAATTCACAAAATACTTGTGATTTGACACCTAACAGTTATTTATGTTGTTTCACTCAGAGTTATTGTTATATTTGAGTTGTTTCGAATTAAACAATAAGATGAGACTCTGATATTATTGAAAGGGTAGCGCGAAATACATGTCGGAGGAGGGAAGTGGTGCGCGACACGCAATGCAAAAGTAAAGTAAGCTATTAAATCGGCCATAACTCAGCGGACAGGCGGATGAACGACGGGACCAATTAGGGTTTTGCCTTTACGTAGACAAGATTGTTGAAGCAAAATCTCGGAGAATGGCCAGCTGTAATGAGGATGTGTCGCGCAGGAAAGGAGCGGAGCATTCGCGTTGCATTCCGCCCTTTCCTTTCCTGTCTCTGCCACCGCGACCATTTTCCCTTTCGAGATTTTCCCTGTAAACCAGAGCTTTTCCCTCGCCTTTTTCGTCCGCGCGCTAACTCCTCCCATAGCCAATCGGGAAACGCTTTATAGCATAGTTGCGTGTCCTGCATAATGCTAGCCCTTTCGCTCCAGCGGAATCTGATGAAGAACGTTAAATTCAAGTGGTGCCATTTTCTTTCGCAACAAGTTTAATTTTAATAGCTCTAAATGCCCAAAAGCGTCCACAGCAGTAAAAAGGTGCTGCTGCAAATTATTCAAACGTTAAACGATACAAACTATTATCTAAAATTCGCATTCTTAAAAGCAATATAACATTATCTGCAACTTTAATTATTTTATAAGCATTTTCCTGACTTTTCACAACACAATTCACTCCAACAACTCATCCCTAACCTCGCATTAAATGGCCAGGCGTTGCCCGCAAGGATTTCGGCGGAGTTTCCGAGGGCAAAGCGAGGGACGCGCGTCGAATCGGAAAATCCGTGTGCGAGGGAGATCGCGGCCGCTCGTAAATCTCGGCGGGCTCGGATTGTTTGCAAACGTTGCGCGATCCTTAAGGCGGATCGTGAAGCTGCAAAGGGTTCCGGGGATGACTCGGTGCGTCTCTCAGGAGCTGAACGAGAGGGATCTTTCTCGTTCTCTCTTTCTCGGGGCCACAGAATTCGGCGAGCGTAAAGAGGCGCGTCTAAGACTATTTGTCGCGATACGAGGGAGATCGCAGCGAGATCTGCTCTCCCGGCGAGTGCGAGACAGGTACGAAGCGACAGGTAAACGGAGACCATCGGCCCGCACCAGTAGCCAGACAGAGAGAAAGAGACAAATAATAGGGAAAGAGAAAGGAAGGTGGCTTTTGCCAGGTTTTCACATTTCACGTTCGACACGGCAGCCAAAGCAAAAGCGAAGCGTACAAAAGGGCGCGGCGATCCTCAAAGGATCCGCAGTACGCCGCAAAGTCAAAATAAAGTAATTGTTGTCCCTTTGTCGTCGCCAATAGCTTTTCCAGTTTCGAGCAGTGCCGCGCTAGCCAAATGCCACTTCCACCCCTACTCGCCCATCTCCTTTCTCGGGAAAACTACCCTCCTCGAACCTCCTCGAGTATTAGAGCCAATCCTTCCTTCTCCAGGACGACTGTTTATGTCTTTTAGTCCTTGAGATCCGCCAAGGAATGTGGCGCGGAACATAAGATTTTTTCGTTTCTTCGGGATACGTGCGCCCCGATCGAGTAGCATGGATCACCGCGGCTGCTCGATCACCTTTTATGGCTTTCCCGGGATGGAATCCTGGGGAGGACACGATCCACCGAGATCCAGGACCACCCATCGACGTGTCAGACTCCTCGATTTCTTCTTTCTCGCGTGTCGATGCTGCTCGCCACGGTAGCCAACATGTTCGATTAGTATTATCGTTGAAGGACACGCGGAGGACTAGATCGGGATTTGGAGTGACTCAATAAGGATGGCATTGAGAAAATATGGCGAGGAATTGTTTCAATGTCACTAGAATGATATTTGTTTGGAGGCTAATTTTTTAAATTTTCTGTCTGTTTTTCCTTTTCATTTTCTAATATTTTTTCAGTTAATAAATGTCTCTTTCTTTGTTAATAAAATATTAATAGAACAAGGGTTTCATTGTATTCACGAATTTCTATATATTACTTCTTTCCCCTCCTTAATTATTAATACTATTTAACTTGACAGAATTTATTTTTGCAAATCCTACACCCTTTTGATATAATAAACCTGCATAGATGGTCAATCGAGTTCAAAGACCAGTACAATAATGATTAAAGGAGAGGCGGAGAACTAGATCAGGATTGGAAGTGAGTCAATAAAGATGGAATAAGGGAAAAAGTGTCATTGAATCTGGGCCGAGTTTGTGGGCGCGCGCGCATGGTATATCCAGCAGGGTAATTAATAGTAGCTATTAATGGCACGCTAAGCGTGTTAAGAAAGGTGGCAGTGAAGCCGACGCGAGGCACCGTGGGTGGTCGTCCTGGTGAATACAGTAGAGGCTCGATTATCCTGGCTAATCGCGGTACACGGCGCGCCCGGCTAATCGTATCCTTCGATCGCCAGGGTAATTGCTTTTTTAGCGGGACGCCAGTCACAACAAGCCTCCACCCACAACCCCGCTCAGCACGCTCTCCTTAATCAAAGCCCATCACAACCCTCCTACGCTATTGTTCAACAACAATATAATTAATTAGCAAATCGTCTAAAACCAGCGACGATTCACCTAACTTCACTGAGAGATTCTTAACTTTAATAAGCCACAACTACTTTTTAATTACACAAAAGAGCCTTTGTGAGAATTTTCAGGTTGTTCCGCATTTGACTTGACTCCCAAAGAATACGACAAAGATGATCTCGAGTCATTTACTGAAAGGAGTCCTGAATAAGGCACTCGATGCGCTCGGAATACGCGTTTAGCGTGGAATCCCAGCGAGAGGAGCTCCCTTCAAATGGAAATGCGTGGCATGGGAGACGATTTTCACGGCGCGTGGAATCCGTGGTTCGGGAAAAATGCGAGGCCAGCCAAGGGACAGTGAGAAATTTCTCCCACTATTCCCACTTTGCACTTGAATGACCCAATTTCGGGGCGGAACCTTTCGATCCACTCTCTTCTTGGATCTTCCCGAACAATAGCCACTCGGAAGATTTACGTTCGACAATTTCCTTCTTTTTTTCTCTCTCGAAATATGTCCCTCACGTTTCCACTTTATCCACGCTCGTCTTCTATGGAAATCATTCCTGGTATCATTGAATATACAATGCACACACACAGAGTCGCTCGGAAATTCGTTCACGCTGGCAGGTTGCTGTTTGACATTGACTGAACCTTGGAAGTCAATGACGCGGGATCCTCGAAGTATACATACAGTAACTTTTGATACAGGGTCATTCACTTCCCTTTGAATGAGTCTGCTGAATATCTACTTATTTATTTACTTACTTGTCTGATCCATATATTAATGTACACAATAATACATTAATACTACTAATAATATATATAGAATTTGATGTACTATTGTTGTAAATATTAATATATGCATCAAGTGAATACAAAGTTAACAAACAGTGGGCACGATAGAATTCACTCAAAGATCGTTTTACTATTCCTGAATGTTAAAGGATGTAAATAAATTTGTAAGAAACTTTCCGCTTTATTAAGTTTGCCATTGAAAAAATGGTGAAATAGTGTAAAAATTCATGTATGCGTTTCTTATCTGAGGGAGTTGTAAAAGAATCGAGAGATTTCGAGATAACCAAGCCGAGGGCGTTGAATCGAAAGGGAAAGGGAAAGGGCGCGTTCAGCCGAAAGATCGCCAAAGATAGGTGGTCGAAATTTCGAAAAAGAGGCAGAAACTTCTGCTTTGCACTTGAATGACCCAATTTCGAGGCTGCCCGGTGAGAAAACGAGCTCATCCCTGATCCCCATTCACATCAGCATGGTGCATGCGCTCTCCTTTGCAAATGAATGGGAAAGCAGTGCTGCACCACTCGAGAACGAGAACGAGAGAATGTTAGCCGCGGAGAAAAGCGAGCGGCTTTCGATTTTCCGGCGCGACAATCTCCTTGACTTTTTTCCCCACCTTTCGCCCGCCATTGTCACTCGAGCCGAGGAATCTCCGATTCTCGTGACAATGCAATTATGCGGACTCCACAAGTCTCGCGACAAATGCCTCTTGAAAGGACCTGCTTATGCTAAACGAACCGTTTGAAAGCCACGTCCTTCCTATTCCAGACACTGATTCTCACACGGTGAGAATACTCAGCTTCTTTGCAATCGTTTGTCGTTAACTATAATTTGTTGTGAAATGAGGGCAATGTTTGTATTTATCTGTATTGTTCTAGAATCAGCACTTGTGTTAACTTTTTAACGCTTTTGTTAATCCAATTCATATGTAAAGAAATGATTTTTAATTCTGTCATTTTAAAAATATTATTGTGTTATCTACGACATTATTAGAAGATATTTGCAATAATAATATCTGCAATATCCTATTATTCTTAACATTGATATGAAATATAAGCCTGGAAAAGTTGAATAAAACAACTAGAAAAAATTAATTTTCTATTATACGCGAGATTTTTAAAAGAATTCCAGTTATTTCTTTCGAAGAAAGCCGAAAAATCAAGAGCGCCGACAAGCAGTGGTACTGAAGTGAAGTTATCTTGAAAGGTGTGCTAGGATAGCAGTCGCGAATTATGTAAATTCAATCCCGAGGCGTCAAAATGCTGGGTGAGAGTACAAGCGAGGACTCGCCGGTTAGAAACAGGATGTTCGGTAAAACACGAAATCACCAACTAGAAAATTACTAAGTCTGGATGGTCGGTAAAGTGCTTACACAGAACAACTTTAACCTTTTGCAGTCCTTTGTCAGGTTAACTCTGACATGTTAATAATTATTTTTATTCATTCCCTTCGAAATTAAAATGAACCATAAAACCTGTTTAAATATAACTAAACAAAATAAATACCTGTCGAATTGAATACTCCAATTTTTTGAAATTGGTTATAAAATAAAGTGGACTGTAAAAGGTTAACTTGCAAATATTTAAACAGTTTAAATTTAATTCGTGGTTGCAGGAATCGCAGCGTAAGGGTTGTGTGCGATCTCCCTCGCTTCTAAAAGTCCCTAACACCGATGACTGTGCGAGGGACACCGAAGAAACGATCTGCCACAATCCTGCCAGGACGAAGAATACTAACAGCTGTTCGAAGAAATGTAAAAGAGTCAAACATCCAACATGTAACATTCAGAAACTGCTTGGCAAAATCCACGGTTTACGGAGGAAAACCCAGGAATGCGAGCAGCATAATCGACCAGTAAATAATTCAACTACCATTTAATATTAAATTAAACCCTCGCGTTTCTAATTATATCGCATTCCTCTTGAAACTTTGCAATTACTCTGAGAACACTTTGCATAGTTGATATCAGAATATTTTTCTCGATAAATAAAATGATTGCCAACACGTAGAATGTCATGGCAATCAGCAAAGCCGTTTAAAATAGCTAGGTTTGCACTATGCAGTAATTTCATTGCAAATCATTAGCACATTGGTGTACCCGACTATTTTATAATGAAAACATTGTTAGTATGCACGGGTAATAACAACGAGAGAAAACCGGTTGAAAGAACTACTTTTATACGCGAGCAATTGGCAACACTCCTAACGAGCAATGAAAGGCCAGTGAGCAGGGTTATAATTAAGAAGGACGTGCATACCACTGGGGAGTGATTATTTCTTAAATAAATTAATTGCTACCATACGCGTTTCACGCGAAGCGCACAGTCTTGCGACTATGTAGCAATTTCATTGGAAGGGACGCGCGTTCCACAATGCAAACTAAAGTAATCGCGAGCAGCAGCGCACTGGCAAGCAACGAGCGGTGAAACGCGAGCGAGCGGCACTATAATTCAAAATGACTAGCGCGCACCGTGTGGCGCGCAAAACGCACGTTGAAAAAGCGTCTGGCGCGCACGCAGAAAAAGCCTGGAAAGAAGGATGTTCTCAATCAAGGGGCGGACGCTGGCATTACCGACCTGAAAGGCGCCCGGGAAGCGCTCAACAACTGCCTGCGGGAGATAATGAGGCTGAAAAAATTCCTCGACGATGAAAACTGCCTCTGGAAGGTCCTCGGGAGCAAGCGGAAGCTGAACTGTTGCCAGCAGAACTTACCGCATCTTCACGTCTGCATCGACGGCGTCCCGGTTACTCTCAAATTGGTCGACGAAATGCCTCCAGTAATAATTGCCTGAGTCTCCAATCACCAGTCTGTAATAATCATTAAAAGGATTCTCTGTAAATTGTAGTATTTACAGGGAGGAATTAATAAGCCAGTGAGATTTGAGACGGAAATCCCGACGAGGACAAAGGACATTGAGTGTAATACTTGTCCTGCGAAAACTGAAAAGGATCATGTGGACACTCAAACGCAGTCTCGCAATGTTTCCAAAGTGGATTTCCTATTCTTTTCACCATACATTTTTACAATAATAATCAACCCTTTCAGTTCGGCATTTTTATAATTTTTTAAAGTTGTCTCTAAAGTGTCCTCTCTTAGAATTTCTTTTTCCCCGCAAAATCCTATTATATAAATATATTTCTGGAATTGAAAGGGTTAAAAAGATTACTGTTATAAAGCGACAGCATTTCCAGGGAGGTGCTAACAGGCCGGTACGATTTGAGAATGATCTCCCAACCAAGACAGAAAAGGACGCCAATGTTAACACTGACAATACATTGAAAATAGAACCGAAACACCAAGTCGACTCGCAGACACAATCGCACTATGTTTCCACGGTGGACTTTATGTTTACTTCGACTGATCATGGATTGCAAATAAGTCCAATTTCGGAAGGACGAAACGAACCGAGCAGCAGTGCGAAGGACAATAGCAAAGTTGAGAGTGCTGAGAGCAAAAGAGACAAATTCCGGGCAACGAAAATATTAGGAAGTCGTGACGCCAAAGGTATAGGTAGCATTAAAAGAATTTCTATTTTTAATCATTAATAATTTGCAGTGTGATTCTTTGAAAAAGGAATCTCCCAGCATCAACACGACGCGCATGGATCCTCGAAGATGAATGAACCACCGTGGGAAACGTTCAGCAGTGAAAATACAGCTAGTAGAAAACAATTGGTGGCTGATATTGGTGTTTCTACAGATGTAAGTTCAGTAACAGATTTACCAAGGAAAATAATTAGAATCATATTTTATTTAATAGTTGTAATTCCGTAAAAGGACTTCTAAATTGAAATAATATTATTCACAATCAAATTTAATTCGTCATTTCCAGAATCCTCGTCCTAAAAAAGGAGGCCTCTTCTCCAGGTTCCAAGAAAATAAGAAGTCACAGGAAAAACCGACCAAATTCGTAGGGAAAGCGGTCGTGAGAAGTGCGAGATTCACAGCAAAATAAAACTCTGAACGAACCTTTATAACGAATAAAGTAACACCGATCGAAAACTGTGTCCCTTCATTTGTTCCCAATGACATGCAACCGGCTAACCCACGTGTCTCGCATTCCCCAAATATTTCATCCAAGCATACGAAATTATAGTAATCGCGCGACGTTACAGGAAGTTCGTAAGTATCGCTGGACAGTTTCCGAGTTTTTCACAGAGCTGCCAAGTGGTTTCGTTACTGGAGGAGAAGATGGAGGAGGGGTTGTGGAAAGTGTAAGAATCAGGTTAGCAAATCTACGAAAGCAGAACTTGCGCTTTCAATGTTTAAATTTAATAATTTTCTTTCAAAGGACTGCAAAGGCAAAGTAATTATGATCTCGAGGTGCCCGGCGCCTTTCGTCGAGGACGCGAAGACCGTCGGCACGAAGACAATTTTAACCCTTCGAGAAAATGCTTTGACAAGACCGACAGACTTTTTGGGAACCAGTTCTTCCGCTCGAGGTTCTTGTTCCTTGAGAAGTTGACTTCCCTTCAGTGACAACTATGTCCGACAGAATTAGCAAGTTGCAAACTGGGGGCGAGGAAAAAAAGAAATTGTCGAAAATTAAGAGAGTTGCTAAAAGGTCGAAGTCTATTTTTCAATTGAACTCCGCGAAGATACGAAACCTGTGCGGCGCTGAATGCGCCGCTGTCAAAGAAAGGAAGAAGGTCAACTTTTCTTTTGGACGGCGTGGCTGTTCCAGCTACTGCGCCGCCACCCAAACACCTACTTTCGCGAGGTAAAATAATGAGTTTGACCCGCCGTGAACCAGCTGAAGAATCATCACGCTCTGGACCACATAAATCAAGTGCTTTTAAAACTGCAGGAGATCTGCTTTCATTCAAGCAACATATATTTCTGTCTATCTTTGTTGCAAATATTTCCAAGCAATTTATAGCTCGACTTCTCAATATTTTTGAAGTGTTACAGTGTTTTTGTTATACTTAGTAATTATAAATGTTAGTATTCGGATAAGGTTTGTAAAATTAAAAGTGGTTTATCGTCTAATGATTTTCCAATTGGTTTACGGAGCGTTAAAGTTTTCTATTCAACCTATCATTAAAATTAAAAATCCTATAAAAGCGAAAAGAAAGATGCACAATCCGACACCCAAACAGAGAATAAGAACGACAATGCAAAGGTACCGACAACTATTTCACAAAGTATTCCAATTAAATAATATACGAGTATAATTTTATTATTCTTCCCATAGAATCCCAGTGAACATGTAAAGAACACTTCAGGATTCTACTGGAAGAAACTATCCAAATTCTGTAGTCAAATCTTCCCAAAGAGAGCAATCGGTTACAACTGCAATCTCCGAGAATGCGGCAACACTCTCGCCAATTGTAGCAAACTTCCATGCAAAAAGGCGAATGAAAAAACTATATCAAGCAACAATCACAAGAAAAAGGATTTCGCACTGCCCAATAAATTTCCCAAAAAGAAGGTTAATTTCAATTCGAAAGTGACTGAAAGGGAAAACGGTCGTTCAAAAGGAACAATGACAGAAAAGAAGGGTTTCCGGTAGAAAGTGAAACTGTAGTTAATTATAAATAAGTGAATTGTAAATGCGATGTTCGGCTTGTCGGGAATCGGCGGTTTCGGCGGGCAATGCGATGCGAGGCGAGGCTCGAAAAATGGACTAAATAAATAAAAGGGGTGCCAGATTGCTGGGCTGAGGAATACGTGGGCGCTAAGCAGCGATATATCACTCGGGACGGCATTCACCAGGCAAATCGACTTTTATTGCTTTATAGCGCTCGTAAGCTGGCTCCATTCCCAGCTGCTCGTGTAATCTCGATGTAAGAAGTCTTATTATAGCCGTCCTATTCACCGACCGATCTCCCTCGCCGATTAAACTACCAATAGTTCGACTCCACTAACTTTCGACAGCCTCTCGCCGCTTGTTAAGGTGTGTCTTTACTGATCCAGCAACAAGCAACTTTTTCTTGCTCATTCTTGTTCAACATTTCTCTATCCACGCTCATAATTTATCTGCATTAAGGTGTGCATTATTCCAGCAATGATAAGAAAATATTTGTTATTCATTATTGTCGAAGATTTCTCGACGAAAGAAATAATCACAAATAATCGAACAATCGCAATATAAATATTAAAAAAGTTTTAAAAAATTTTTGGCAATAATTGGCAGCAACACAAAATGTTAACAAAAAGTTTCCTTATTTTTCTTCAGTAAAAACACAGCTTAACTTACTTGTTTTCCTATATTTCTGTGATATATTAAGATGACACTATCGTCGAGGGTTGCCTGTCGTTGACTGACTGAATCGCGTGATTACGGTATTGACCGACTGAATAATACATGGAACAACGAATAGTATTAGTGGGATAGTGGGACGTGGTGTCAAGTCGTCACGCGATGTCCATGACGCCTGTCATGTCGAAGGGTCACGCGTCACGATTTTGACGTGTTCTTCAAGCCCGACGATTTCTCTATCATTTATCTCTCACAATGAAATGAAGAAATTTCGCCTGATTTCAATCACAACTTTACAAAGTACTATAATTAATACAAAAATAAGGTTCGATTAATTTGCTTTTCATGATGAGATTTATAAGATATTTATTTGGGCAGAATTCATTATTTATTCATGGCCGTTCTTACTTTATTGCAATAATTGTGGAGCTAGTAGAGTTGGAGGATTGGAATGGCAAGACAGAGTGGAGATCTGGCGGGGAGATGCGTTGCGAATCTAACAGCGGCATGAAATGAAGAGGACCAGAGAAAAGTGGTTCCTTCACGCGGGGCCCTCGTCCTCCGCATAAATCACAATGAAACGCACGCCTCATTATACTTGCAGGCACTCGTGTAATTGCGACGGGCGTGTCCACGCGTATTTACCCGCGCGCACCAAAGATCTGTGTATGCTCGGCTCGGAGGAGACTGGCTTGCTCGCCGCTTTCGCTGTCACGCTCTCTTTTCTTATATGTCCGACGTGTCCGACGCACGAGAAATCTCCTCTTCCTTCTTGGCCGGCCGAGGAATAAGCGAGGAATCCGCGCGTAGCAGTTTCGGAGCGCGGCGGAAACGCCACGGCGGAAATGGGCGGGTCGCGTGCCAAGAGGTTAAGTGCGCCGACGAGATATGCGAAATTACGGCTTTTCGGTCACTCAAATTGCTCTTATCCACGCGTGAAATCTTTTCCTCACTCTTACGCCGCACTGCGATGCGCATTACTAACTCGCAATAATTCATCCCGCTAAGATACAAGTCGGCAAACGTACCATGTGGGAAAAGATCCTAATGGCGCGGCAGACATATTGCTTTCATTGATAGACGGCGATCTAACCTTGAAAGACTCGCATTGCGATCCACTCAACTTGGAACGTCAGTGTTCACTGCGAGTTTAGTTTACAGCGGCTCATCGCGGTTTCAACTGCGGTTCTCGTCGATAATATTTATGGTCCAAGGGCGAAAGAAAGCGAGCAAGGTGCCGTCGGTACCATTCGGCTCTGAGACAATAGCGGTCGGAGACTCATCGGCGAACTACCTGCGGTTACCGGAATATCGTTCGCTGACGTCACTCGAAATCTATGTCGAACTGCGTGTAACACGAACTTGTAGAACTAACTTCGGCTTACGTAAAAGTGCGAGGGGAAGATGGAATAAAGTGAGACTGAGTTTCTACGCTCTATCAAGCGGCGTCTTGGGACCCGGCGGCGCGGCGTCTAGCTTCACCCTTCAAGAGGACACCTTTGATAAATTAGGGTCAGCGTGTTTTCACCGAGTGCGGTTTCACGTGGGCCACGGCGAATCCTCGGAAACCGTGGCGCAAAATCCCGCCGAAACAATAGCGAGGTGAAACGTATCGGTATCTGCGGGGTGCGAGTGTCCCCGTGGAGAAAGGGGAACACTCTGCCACCCGCAGTGCTGCGCACCGGAGTTCCGCAATTTTCACGCTTTTCCTGAATCCCTCAACCCCCTTTACCTCCAGTGAGAGAGAGAGAGAGAGAGAGCATGCATCTCATGCAAATTGGAAGCATCCACTCGAACCGTTCATCGGATTAGTCACGGATCGTTACTCAGACTCGGCGAGAAAATGGCTGGCAACTTTCGAGAGAGACCCTGCTAAACTGCCACTTTGCCTTGTTGATACTTTCATGCCGACTATCCCTTTCCTTTCTCCCAAACTTTTATGAACTGCGACGAATCATCCCCTTCGATATTATCAACACTAAATATATCACCATTTAATATACAACATAATTATTATATTTCCTTATTTTTCACAGCAGAAACAGATGTATAATTGAATTAAATGTAAAAACTAGTTGTTTGACAGTGTCTGGCAGGGTTTAGTGTTAATCGAAAGTCGAACATGAGAATAATTCAATCGGATTGGCTATTGATATGTTCGAGGGGAGATGAAAGTCTGACGCGCGAAATAAAAGGGCGCCGACGAGAATAAGACGCGTAATAAACGAGGGCACGCGGCGGCGGCGGCGCGGCGGCGCTGCAAAATGCGAGAGTAGCTGTACGTACGCGGAGGAGCGATCGATCAAAGTTGGAGTATTACAATCGATTATCCGGCACCGCGATCTGCAAAGAGGGAACAGTTACGCGGCTCGATCATTAATTTCATTAGAATGGCAAGCATGCCCTCTCACTCAATGATTATACGTCTACAATACCATTTAATTAGGATCCAGTCGATTGTAACGCGCAACCGGGTAAATGACCCTTGGAAATCCAAGCGTGCGAGATGCCGAAAGATAATTCCGAACTTTGAGGAAGAACAGGCTGAATTATTAACTTCGACTTACCACTCGTTTGTGTGAATGATGATTTTAAATTAATCAGTCATTTGATTTATTGCACACAAATGATGCGAACCTTAAATATTTAAATATATATTTTACTTCACCATATTTCCTTGTTCAAGTAAACATATTTTCATTTAGACAGAAAAATTCTTTTTCATAAGACAATTCTTTTTAAAAAACATTGACTGTGCGAATACTTCTTTAATCCACTAACAAGTGTCATGGATAAAACATGGACAATGTCATCGTTGATTGAAAGACAAATGAATCATTCTGTAGGAACAAACGATGCCAACTGATACTCAAGACAGCTTCGACGAAACTTTTCCTTGGCTTCTCTGACTTTCGAGAAAGAGAAAGAGAGAAAGATTCGCCATGAATGGTGTCTAGCTGTCTTCCGGCAGGGCGCTCGATTATTGCGAATCCAAGCAATGGGAGAGGGAAGAACGCACGTGCAGATCTAAGGACGTATCTGCAGGCTCGATCCACCTGGTACAGGGCGGCGCGGCGCGGCGCGGAGCGGAGCGGCGCGGGCGAAGAAGAAGAAGAAGAAGGGGGCGGGAATGGGAACTGGCTGTTTGCTCGGATGGTTAGCCACTCAAGAGGACTCGCGTACTTCGCCGATCTACACAGCGTAACATCCTCGCACCCACACGCCGCTTACTTCTATCCCAGTCGATCTACAGGCTGATTCATTTACCTTTGAATCATCACTCTCAAATGTAGATTGTTAAATTATAAATTATCTCGCTATTTTAATTATATTCCAATAGTTTCCTATTTTGTGTATTGTACGTAATAGTAAATTGTATGCATAAGAAAGTATTATTTATATTCCTTACTAGTCGGAATAATGTCATGTGTTTAAAAGATACTAAATTATCTAGTAATTTGAATTATATTCGAATAATTTTCCAGTTTCACGCTCTTCAATACAATTTTTTAAAACTTAACTTTTCTCTTACAAAAGCAGAACAAGATCTACACTGCTATTTTTCTTTTGAAATTTCAGTATTACAAAACGATTCATTGGAGCACACAAAATGTATTCTATGTTTCTCGTCAAGGGTAAGACTTCCCTCGAAAGGGTAGTTTCCCTTCAACTGAGTCAGCAGTAGGAATATCGACAAGTTTGCCATAAAAATTGACCAACTCGCTAATTTCGCGGAGCAGTATAATTATCCTGTAAAGAGAGAGCAGAGCTGAGACTGAAGAATGGAGGGTTGAAAAAGGGGAAGTGAATCAGCCTGTATGTGTTTAAAGAGAGAGAGAGGGGAGGGGGGAAGAGAGAGGAAGACGTATCGGAGTGGCGGGCTCACCCACACATGCGCGGGGTTGCCCGGCGAGAGGTTGGTGTGGTTTCCACACGCATAATCACCTGTCTCGTCCATCATAAGCGGC
The DNA here is from genome assembly GCA_910591665.1 of Ectemnius continuus. Lineage (NCBI taxonomy): Eukaryota > Metazoa > Arthropoda > Insecta > Hymenoptera > Crabronidae > Ectemnius > Ectemnius continuus. Next base: position 3,780,978 of record OU342866.1, read on the forward strand.
CCGTATATACCCCGGCCAGATGTAATGTGCCGTGGGGGCCCACGCAAAACCCGTCCGACATCGCAACGTTTCAACACACGCCCACGATCGGTCGGCTCGCTTTCAAAATGTCGTAAGTCAAATTGCCCCGCCGACACACGCACTCACACATCCTCACTCCCGCGCGTTCGATGTTCTTGTAAGAGAGAGAGAGAGATGAGATGAGCACACATGCACTCTCGAGAGCTCCTTTCTTTTCTTCCTCTTCTTCCGTATTCCCGATCGCTGACAGTGACGTCCTCGTCGAACTGCGAATTGTTACTGCTAGAGAGAAAGAGAGAGAGAGCGATCGTGTTTACACGCGGCGGCCTTCGAGATCGAGTTCTTCAAATTGCCGCGCACACACGCGGCGAAGTCTATTGGCAGATCGTCTGACTTATGACTCGCTTGGCTAAATTAATAGATTATCGAAGTTCGCGAAAATATTAATAGTAGAGCTAGTGGATATTAGGTTCGTGTTTATGAAAAAATAGTATATTTGAGTGGGAGTCGTAATTCGTTAACAATGCGATAATAATTTATTGGTGAAATGTATTGGCAACCGATGATTTGACTTACGACTGTCTTCGGTGAATTAATAGTTGATTGCTGATTGATTCAGAAGCAAGCGAGTTTGTAGACACGAACTTAACACTAGCACGGTCGAAGGAAGAATGAGTCGAAGAACCGAGACGCAAATGTAAACACTTGCTAGACCGAATGTTGTCGAACAATGAAGCGGAAAGCGGGTCGATCGTCGGACAGTTTTACACAATTACAATTAGTAGATCTTTGCAGAGAGGCGAACTTGACACTAGCATAACAAAGGGTCGATTGATTGGAGCGAGCGAGACAGAAATGTGAGGAGAGTTGTTGGATCGAAGGTTGTCAAACAATGAAGCGAGAAAGCAGGTCAATCGTCGGCGAGTCATTGGCTCGCAGCCGGTTCAAGTGCACGTGCACGTCAAGGTACGCGTGAACCAGCGATGGAAATCAGGCGCGGATCCATCCTGGATCGTTAATGTCTGCCTGTCAACCTGTCGCGTGACTCGCCTACGTCTTCCTTCGGAACTCGAATCCACCGCTTGTCCGACCACCCCACACTCTCTCTCTCTTTCTCTCACTCTCTGACACATCTCTTCGCGGCAGATCCTCCAAGCAGTCAGCCAGCCAGAGTCTGATTATCGGGCGAAATAAAGTTTCGGACAATTCCGCACTCGGTGCTCGTCTGACATCTTTTGACAGGGGTACGTGCGAATGCGTGTAATGGCTGTTATGGAAACGCCGCGCCGCGCCGCACCTTTCTCGACCAGCACAATAGTTCCCTCGCTCGACCATACTTGTACAGTCCTCTTGACAGAGTCCATTAACTATCGTTATTGAAGGTAATTGGTGGGGCTCCCTCGATTTTCCATTTATAACGTTATAACTGCCATTGTAGATTCCTTTATAAACTGTTATTATAACTAGCAATGGGTTTGAAATTGGATACAATGGGTATACAGTGGATAAAGAGAGTGTCTGTTCCCTTCAGAAATATGTGAAAAAATAAATTTCGAGCTAGGGCTCTGGAATTTTTACTACTTCTTCCTCGATGCAAAAAAACATTCCCCACCAAATTTCAGCCCCGGAAAATGTCAGGAAGTACCAAAAACATGGGGAAAACCGTTGAAATGAAATATTCAAGATCGGTTTTCCACGTGTTTTAGGTAGAATTCTGGCATGTCCCCCACAACATTTATGTTTTTTATCCGTTTTGAGACACGAGCAATCGAAAAATCAAGCGTTCGTCCCGGTCCCAGAACCTTCGAAAAATCGAAAATTTTTGAAGGGGTATACCTTAAAAAATTTGCGAAAAAATGAATTTTGAGCTAGGGCTCTGGAATTTTTTCTACGTTTTCCTCGATGCAAAAAAACACTTTCTACAAAGTTTCAGCCCCGGGAAAGGTCGGGAAGTCATGAAAACATGGGGAAAACCACGAAAATGAAATATTCCAGATCGGTTTTCCACCTGTTTTATGTAGAATTCCGGCATTTCCCCCACAACATTTATGTTTTTTATCCGTTTTGAGACACGAGGAATCGAAAAATCAAGCGTTCGTCCCGGTCCCAGAACCTTCGAAAAATCGAAAATTTTTGAAGGGGTATGCCTTAAAAAATTTGCGAAAAAATGAATTTTGAGCTAGGGCTTGGGAATTTTTACCACTTCTTCCTCGATGCAAAAAAACACTTTCTACAAAGTTTCAGCCCCGGGAAAGGTCGGGAAGATAAAAAAACATGGGGAAAACCGTTGAAATGAAATATTCAAGATCGGTTTTCCACGTGTTTTAGGTAGAATTCCGGCATGTCCCCCACAACATTTGTGTTTTTTATCCGTTTTGAGACACGAGCAATCGAAAAATCAAGCGTTCGTCCCGGTCCCAGAACCTTCGAAAAATCGAAAATTTTTGAAGGGGTATGCCTTAAAAAATTTGCGAAAAAATGAATTTTCAGCTAGGGCTCTGGAATTTTTTCTACTTCTTCCTCGATGCAAAAAAACACTTTCTACAAAGTTTCAGCCCCGGGGAAGGTCGGGAAGATAAAAAAACATGGGGAAAACCATTGAAATCAAATATTCCAGATCGGTTTTCCACCTGTTTTAGGTAGAATTCCCGCATTTCCCCCACAACATTTATGTTTTTTATCCGTTTTGAGACACGAGCAATCGAAAAATCAAGCGTTCGTTGCAGTCCCAGAACCTTCGAAAAATCGACATTTTTTGACCTTCAAAACACCTTCAAAACTTTGAGAAAAAATCAATCTTGAGCTCTGGAACTTATATTACGAAAACGATCTGTTGAAAAACTCGATACGAGACATTAGTTCTTTCCAGTGGACAGGCATTTGCTTATTTCCGTAGTCCATCTTCTGTATGCAATGGAAGAGTGGAACCGGGTGGAAAAAGAGATGGTTTCCCAAGCACGCACACGCGCCATTTTTGGTCGTTTCGTTAATTAATCCTGGAGTGGCGGGCGCGAAAGCCATTACTTTTTGTCTGGCGAGCAGCAGCAGCAGCAGCAGCCGCCAGAGCGACTCTTTCGCTGTGTTCGGACACGGCTAATTTCATTGCTCGGTGTGCGCGCACTCTCCACGCGGCCATGGCGGCGCTCTACACGCGAGCCCCTTTTATCTTCTTACTTGCTTCTCGCAACCCCTTCGCTTTAACTTCCGGCGCGGTTGCTACCGTGTGCTGCCGCTTGCTTCCTTAACGCAGCTCGCTTCTTACGGCTTGTAAACTCGTAAAAATAAATGGGAGCTTCAAAGAACCGATTTTTGCTGTCGCTAACCACCCACGCGTTCCGCTGCGCCTTTGACCGAACATGCCAGCAAAGTTGTAAGTTATATCAGATTCCATCTACGCGCTTTCCCGGACTTGAATGTTCCATTTACACTTTCCTGCGATATTAAAAGGATGTACAAGAGGTACAATTTTTAATCGAATAGAGCTACCTTCGTAGACGATCCACTTCAAAAAATATGAACGATTAATTAACAACCTCGCCGTAAAAAATACAGGAATTTACAAAAAACGGTGTCAATGATTATAAAATCGTGCTGCAAACATTCGAGAGTGAAATAGCGACGATCACAGCGCTGCAAATTTCCCTGCGCGATGTTTGGTAGATTCAATTAACGCGATAACGGAAAGCTCGGAGCTGTGTCGCGCGATAAATCACGGCGATCGCCAGCGAAACGAAAGAATCAATGGCAGGGAACTCGCTGATTTTATTGACACATTATCGGTGCACGTGGCGATCGCATAGATCACGTGGCTCGTTAGAAGCGGGCTGTAATAGTCGCGCTGGAAGGATTCATCATTTGCCTGAGCAATTGCGAGGAGGAAGTACGCGCAGGTAAAACCGGCGCATCTCGAAGCGCCAGCTTCCTGGATCGAGTTAACTTACGAGCGACCAGAGTTCATTAAGGCTGCGCGTCATTTTTCTCGGAGGTTGTTCGATTCCGCGCGTAAATCAAGCGCGAGGCTCCGGCCGAATACAATGAAGATGATAATTTACTGTTATCTCGGCTGAAGCGATGATAATTCATCGCGCGGTTGTAATTGTGCCGGCGGAGAGATCATCGCCGCGAGAAGGAGAGAGAGAGAGAAGCGCGTGACAATCCGGAGGAGCAGACTTCCGCGCCGATTCACGCGTGCCCGTTAAATCGGCCGGTTAAAAAGCTGTAAAAGCCGCCGTCAAGATTTATCACTTGACACCTCAGGTGTCTACGTGGCCGCGCATATTTTCGCACTGTTAAATGTCCGTAATTGCTCGTTCCTCGCGCGTACACACACTCACATACACACACACTCCTTCAACCGCTAAGAGTAATTATTCCTTGGGCACTCGCGTCGTTCTGTAAATCATACTAATTTATAATTCTCCGGGTTATTGGATTCCTGGCCTGCTTTGCATATCCGCGTAATACACGGCTGAAGAGCGCAAGAGAGATGAGTATCGCCGGAGAAATTCGGTAATGGGATATCGTAAATCGATTATAAGTACTCTCTCGGATGTACTCCCGCTTTTATCGGACATCTTCCGGAGCGCAGCTTGTTCCCTTGTAAGTTATGCCAACATGGCAGATGCTACGTCTCACTCGATCTGCCTCGGCATCGAAAATTACCCTTGTATCGATTATGTAGCTTCGATTAAGTATGGATAAGTGATCTATTGGCCGACCGTCGATGAACCTTTCCTTCTTTATTTCGTTCAACTTCCACTTATACTGATGATGCGCAGAAATTGCAAATTAAACTTGTACTTAATCTGTTGATCTACTGTATCAAACATAATTCAATTTCAAGAATAACAGAATGTTGTAAATTTTGTTTACTCATTTAAAAGACCTCGCAAAAGTAATAAATATTGTAATATTTTGTAGCCTATTTAATTTTGTTAAATTAAAACTATACAATTCTACCAGTAACACTGAAATATTCTTCAAACTTGCAGTATTGGAAGAGCCTTGGAAAATTGAACTAACTTGCAGAAATCCATTTAGTAACGCGGTACTTCTGAAGGACTAAGTAGGTTCCAATGAGGAGCGGCGATCATCATGCGGGCTGCCGCAAAATTGAGAGTTAACGAACCTCGACGAAGCCGCTGACACCTTGGGAGCGTTGCGCAATCGCGGCTACGTGTGCGCACTGCTAAATCGAGTGAGAGAGCTGCGAGGGAAAAAGAGGGAAGGAGGGAAATCGAGATAGAGGTAGACAGAAAGAGTGAGAGAGAGAGAGAGAGAGCGAGGGGCAGAAAGTAGAGGAGCACGCGCGATATATCGGAGAAGCTCAGCGACGCGAAACGCTGACAGGCAATTTATTCAGCGGAGAGGCGAGCGCGAAATATCGAAGGAGAAACGCCAGGCGAGAAAACGAAGCGAGAGAGAGAGAGCGAAATGTTGTTCTGGCGAGCAAGGCAAGCGAGGAAAGAGTCCGGCTTTCCGCAGCACGTCGTTTTCCTAATTGCCTGCTTAAGCCTTCTGACGCTTTCTTTACGAGACGCCTTCAAGTCCGAGGTTCTCCATTCCCTCTGTCCGATTGGCCAGCGAGGATGCAGCAACCCTCTTTCGTTGCTGGCGTTCAACTAATTGCCGAAGCTTTTGATTTAGACTCGGCGCGAAAATGTCCGCTGCTCCCTTCGAGCGTTAAGAGGATCGGGCGGCCGCGCGCTCCAGCCGAGTCCTCTAACGAGTCTCTTCTTTTTCCTCGGCTCTTATTTATGTCCTTGGCCAGCGATGGGATAAAGATGCATCTCCGCTCTCCTCCTTAATGCTGATGTCCCAGCGAGCACTGTCCCGCACCCGATGATGTGTACATCCGTGGAATTTCTTCCCGGATAAAAATCTCTCGGAGATCGGCGTGGATGTGCGCGCCCTCCGAGCGTATGTGCGAGAGAGGCTGGCATGATGCATGGCGGAGATTATGGCGTTTAAGGCTTCTTCTGTCGGTTTTAAGAGACGCGGATAGAATCTCCGCTCACGTACCGCCGGATAATCGTTTCTTAGGGAGTCCTCCCGAGAAGGAAGGCCGAGGGAAGGGGCGCAGAACCGATCGCCAGGAGGAGGAGGAGGAGGATGAGGAGGAATAGCGGGCGTTTAAGTAGTTGGAGCACGTTACGGCGAACAATTATATCGTCGGCTAGCGATGAGATCATTCGAGCGATGAAATCGATCGAGCTTCGAGAAAAATCACCACCCCGCGCCAAACTGGTTCATAATTGTCGGCGAGCTTTTCCGTCGGGTTCTCTTCTCCAGGAAAAATGTGACTAACGGGATTGCACTCTTTCCAGGAGAGCGGCGAGTCCGCTCTCTCGAATCCTAACGATCTCTAATTATTATATACGATATGGACAGGTTCCGGATGTCTGGCTTTTTTGTGCCGAGCGTGTCTCGAAGTCCGCCGCGCTCCCTCGAATTCCAAGTGTCTCGCGCCGCTGGTACTTTATTTCTGGTATGCGCGTCCAGGTACTAGTAATTCAAAGAGTGTCTTTTAATTGCCATCTGATTTCCTAGTTGTTCCAGTTGCCACCCGGATAGCATAATGAGGTTTTTGAAACGTCTTTAAAATACTCGATCGGGATTCATTGTCTTTGGGATGTTTATCAATATTTTAAAGACGTTCGCAATACGTTCAAACGCACATATAAAAAACCTGACAAATAGAATTGTAAAATAGGCCGTAAAAAGTATTTTTGAAACGTTTAAAAGATGTAAAGATCAAATGTTATTAAAACATCTTTTGCTCGACGTTTTTGCAACCCTGTAAAAATACCAGAAAAAGGCAGACATAAAGATAACACGTCGAAGACGTTTACAAAATGAACAAATGTGAACATTTTCAAAAGGTCCTACAAAAATCCTATAAAGAAGCATCCTTAAGACGTTGTATGTTGTTTGGATGATGAGCGAGTGGGAGTAACGGAATTGCTGAAGGAATAAATTGTGGTGGTTGTCGAGGAAGGAAAGTTGGTGGAAGGCGTTCTCGTTTCGTACGGGGCAGGATCGATCTTAGCCCGCCATTGGCAGAGGGAGAGTCCGGAGGGTTTTCTGGTATCGCCTTATGGCAAACGGCAGATGTGCCTTATGGTTCTACCCCTCTTTCTATCTCACCTTGTCTCCTCGCACACTCTCCGATACCATACAAGCCTTTTATCAATACACGAAGTATCAGAGAATTATTAAAATATTTTTTATTTCAGTTTGTGAGGTTAATATTTCGATTAAAAATATTAACTATGAACCCCTGCAAATAAAAAGTATGTATTTCAATTTGCTTTATGTGCAAAATATAATTTTGGCAATCTAGAATTTCATTTAGGATACCAGTTGTCTAATCATGTATTAAAATATTTAAAAAATTATATGAGAAGAATTACTGTCGTTTATTATGATTCAAAGGATATAAAAATATGATCCTTCATTTCTGAGTAATATAAGTCTTACTGTGAAAAGTGGGACGATTTAAGGAATCCTGCCCTAAACCGAACGAATTGGGAATCGGCTCTTTTTCGACATCAGTTAAAAATGAGTGTTCCCGACTGACAGAAGTGAATAACTGTCGAAAACATTTATTGCCATGCGTTACTGCGCTTTCCACCCCAGCAAGGCGCCATAAGGCAAACGCGCGAGGCATTTTGGTAGGCCACACACTTTTCTGATGTCGCCATTATCCCGGATCCTCCTCGATATTATGTGAGTACATATGTGCCTGGCCTCGCGGCCGCCAGCAATAAAACGCCGGCTTCCTTCCCTGTGTAAATCACCCCCCGAATTATTACCATCCGCTGTCTGCGGCCGCTCGCCGCCAACTGGCCGCACCCAGAAATGAGCACTGTCTGTGGAAAATTGTCTGCCTTCACCGCTCCTTTTTGTTATTCTCCGCGATCGAACTCGAGAATGATACCTTCGAGAGTGCTTTCTCACGCGAATGACTCTTGTTTTTATTCATTCAAGTAGATGAATTGGAATTGTTGAAAAATATTAAGAAATTATTTAAATACGACGATTTTTTCAAGCAACCTTTGAGAGGTTTTAATGTTCTTGTTAGAAGTTACTTTTAAAAAGGAAACTTTATTTGATTGAACAGAAGTTACTGACTAATCTGCGTTTCCCAACGGTTAATACTGTCGTTTATAGAAGTCTGACTACTACTTTCGAGAGGAGAGTGTCCATAAAGAGTTTTAATTATCCCACGAGTGTTTTCTCAAGGCTTCCATTTTATCTCTCAAGACAGAAAGTCATCCTACCGCATTAGGGTCTCGGTTTTCTAATGGCGGCCGATATCTCGGTCCGATCAGCATCCCCCTCATGAATCCGGCTCGAATGACGTGGGCAGATACCAATTTTTTCCCTCGCCGCTTTCCCCATTGGTCCCCTCGTTCTCGGGATTAATAAATTCCCACCCCCCCGATGAAAGCAGCTGATTTTCCGGAGGGGTTGATGCACGAGATAAAGATATCGCGTCACAAATTCGATACAAAAACCGAGTGGGAGATTATTAACCTTCTGCACCATTAAAAAAAGAGGAAAAAAATGGGACGAAATTTATGACAAAGTTGCTTTACTTCCCGAATGGTAATTCGAGCCGAGGAACAAAATGAGGGGGTTGCAGTCGACGCCGCGCCGCCCGGATGAAGATGAAGCGCCGAAATTTTAATGAGTCTATCTCGCTGCGAACAAAGGAGAGGCTGCTTAAGTCGACATTGAAAATCGTGCAGGATCTTGCTCCTTTCAATTTAGGACCGAGAAAATGATACAGGACCCCGGACCCTTCTCCACATGGCGTCCTACGCCTCTCAGGCTCACGCAGACACAAAGGGAAATAATTATCTCTGCCGGGTCGATGCCTCGATAACCATACACATGTAGACAACTTTCGTAGACAAAGATTGTTAGCAGCCAGCAGGGCGTCTGTATCTCCCCTCCGATTGCCACGCACTTCCCTCGCGTCCTGCCGATTACGTTGATCAGCAGGATTAATGAACCGGCGAATCAAGCGGGATAAATGAATTCCTCGAATTATTTTTGTTGCCCGACCATCGCCAATTGGTTGTATTATCTCCGAGAAATGGCTGGAAGATTGATTTCGTAGGGAAACAATAGGAATCACTTGGATCTTTCTTGGTGGTGCGTGGTGTGTATCTTAAACAGAGGCACGCCAACAAAATGGTGATCCAGCGAACGGGACGGCATAATCTTCTAATTATGTCTGGGCCGGTGGTTGGCCGGATTACTTTTTTCACGGCGGCGCGGCGGTTCCGCCGGGGACTAGAAATCGTGAAGCAGCGCTTCCCAGAGGAATTAGGAAGGCATCCTTCACGGATTACGTTCCTTGCATTGCTCCCGTGTCCCGGCTGGAGCGCTCCTCTCGCCGAGAAGATTATTCTTTATACTGCGCGGACTTTATTATGCGGACGAGCGGCTGGACCGCTCGCGATTTGCGCCGGAGACGAGTTGAATGCGATTTGGCGATTTCTATTCATCAAAATTCGCCTGGGATAGATCGGGCGGGCATTCCAGAGGGAGAAGCAGCAACCTGCTAGGAGGGACTGGGAGTGAGTGCGAGCGATGGGGCCGGTGGGCCCAGCGAATTCCGGCGCGCTCGGTAGGATGCTGGGCCTGGAGTCGAGTGGAGCTTCTTCCCGAGGCCGGGATAAAAAAATGGGCGGCGCCTTGGATGTGACGGGGTCCGATCTAGGCCCGAGACCGAGCGAGCGAGGCTGGGCCTTAGATCTGTCGGGCCCTTTCCCCCCTCCAGCCGACCTTATTCCATCATCTTTCTCCTCTCTGGCTCTCTTGCTCGCTGGCCCGCTTTCTTCTTCTCTTCTTCCCGGGCGCTCTCGCCCTTTCTCTCTTTCTCTCGGTGGGGCCAGCTGGTCGTCGATCCTGGGGCGAGCGTTCCCCGCCAGTGGGGAGTAGGGGCCAGCAGGCCCAACCATCGGCTCCCCTCCCTTCGCGCCGGGAATATCAAGAGATCCCGGCGCACGTAGACAGGTTTTGTTGGCGCGCTACGTCCCTGTTGTTGATGTCGTCGCTGTTGACGTTGTTGTCGACGTCCCGGCCCTCTCGCCAGGACGGATAAAGTTATGGGCCCTAGCGGGGCCCCGCGACCGTTTGTTCTTGTCAGGGCTTCGCCGCAGCAGCAGCCTCGACCACTTGATTCTCCCAGGGAATCACGGGATCCGAGGAATCCTTCGGGCATATTGGTACGATCGACACGTGTTCCCCCGCGAGGGCAAAAAGGGACTGGCCCCTCGCCTGGCCCCTCGCCTGGCCCAGATGGAACAGCCGGCTTGAGGGCCGCGCAAGAACTTTGCTATTCTCGCCCACTCGCTTTTCCCTCGATGATGCTTCATAAAGGAGGCGGACTCGACGATCGCGGCGAGGCCAGAAGGGCCCCGACTCGCTCGGGGAGTAACAGTAGCTCGACTTAATTGATGTTTCTTGGGAGATCCTCGATCTTGACTGGCCGCGGTGCGCTTGATTCAGTGCGCAGCAGAAACGAAATCGTCTCTGGTGTTGGCCGGGTAGCCGGTTTCATTTGCATGCGCTCGCGAATATTGCTGCAAATGGCCGTATTCGGTTACACGAAACGCGGCCCCGGCGATCCTACCCAGATACCCGTTCCGCCGGTGCTGTTGCTTCTGCTGCTGCTTCTGCTGGTGCTGCTGCCGTTTCTCTTCGAGGCCTCTCTTCGAAGGCTGACAACCCTCGTCGTCTCCAACGAGGACGCCGAGAGATAAGCGGGCCCGCAAACGGGAGGTGAAACCGAGAGACGCTACGGAATGAAATATCTCTCTCACGAAAGGACCCCGCTTCGACGATGTACCAAACGATCCTCTGGGAGTGCGCACCTTCCTACACGTGTGCGCCTCCGCCTCCTCCCCCCGTCTTCCTCTCCCACGAACTTGCATACATGCGTACGCGCCTTTAACCGCCGCAGTACGTATTAATCACGCGATCCCTCCATAACCGTATCTCAGCCATGAGTGCGCGCGCCCCCTTCGCAACTTCGACTTTACAGTTTCAGGAATTCGCGGTACATAATATTTCGAGGGCCAACTCTCCCAATTTATTCGCCGACTCTTGATTCATTTACTCATCTGCTATTGCAGTGGATGAGACAAGTATTCGAGCACAATCTTTGTTCATTTCAATACAGAAGATAGCTTCTTTATTAAGAAAAGAGAATTGTTAAAGAATAAAGTTTCTATTTCAAAAGAAAATCAATGTTCCCAAGAAAATCTGGATTCTGTTTCAAGAAAATCGCCTTGAAAAAATTCCCACGACTTCCTAAAAGTACCCATCAACACTGCACTCCTTCAAATCATTCCCAAGTAGTACAAGTCAACGTGGCGCGCAGTCAGACACCGCGCTAATTCCAACTTCCCAGCATTAAGCCCAGTCTTACCGGGCTCTTTCCACATTCTACGATTGTATCACCCAGTTTACAGTATTGTGGGAGGCGTCTGACATTAAATAGCCGGATTGCAGAAGCGAATGATCCGACGGCGAAGGGGCTCGCCAACTGAAAGGAGCGCGGGGATCGCAATGCCGTCGGCAGCGGGGCGAGTCGCACTTTCCGAAAGGGCCCGTGTCGGATTTCTCGACTTTTTCTTTCACTTCCCAGAGCGTAGCGTCGCGACGGCGGCGGTGGCGGCGGTGGCGGCGGTGGCCGAAGTATCGGGTGCCCCTCGAATGTCACGATGGGCCCCGGATTCCCGTTCATTCGCGGCGAGCGAGCAAGGAAAGCGCGAAGGAGATAAAGAAGAGGCGAGAGAGCGTGAGGAGTTCGTTTCAAAGGGGGGCTGGGAAGAGAAGTAAGAGGGAAGCAGGGCAGAGTGCAGGGGGGGGTTGAGTTGGTCCCGAGTGCGAATGAAGGAGAGAGAAAGAGAGAGGGGCAGTCAGTTGGGCAGGAAAGAAAGAGAGAACGAGAGTGCGCGCACGCGGAGCCAAACGAGTATCGTAACCGCAGCGAAGAAACTATAGTGAATTTCGACTTGGGTGGTCCAGGATCGGCAGCGGGCCCTGTCGGTCCCCGCCACCTCGTCAGATGAGGGCCCCCGGCCTCCCCCATCTCCCTCTGCCGCCGCCGTCCCCCCTTCCTTCCCGCCCTTCTCTCTCACTCGTGGGGCCCGAAAGCCTCACCATCGAGAGTCCGGCGGGCCCCTCTTCCGACCATTGGAATCCCCACCAAGCGTGCGCGCGCGCGGCGAGGAGGGGGAGGCGGAGAGCCAAGCGGCCGAGAGCCACTCCTGAGAGCTATATCGTGCTGCTACCAGCGGCGAGACCAACGATCGGGGCCCCAGACAGCCTGCCGTGCTCATTTGTATGTCTGTAATTAGATAGCCACCCTCTAACCTTCGAGTTCTTGCGTGCCCCGTTGTCTCTGACCCGAGGCATCCCGCGCCGCATCTATTCCTCTCCACTTCGCTCTCTCGCCTCTCCTCTCCTCTCCCCTTCGTCCTCCTCCTTAGAGCCGTAGGACGCTAACTGCCGTCGACTGTTGACTTATCCCGAGACTTCTAACACGAGCTAAACAACACCGCTCGTTCCGGCGCGCGAGAGAAAAAATGAGGAATGATCGTTTTGCCCGGGCACCGAAGGGATTCCGGGCTCTCGGGCCCGCTGCCGCCGCCGCCGCCGCCGCCGGGTACTACACGCCCGGGCCCGCTTAAATAACTCGTGGCCATTAAAGTTTCGTCGCTCGCGAAATCGGATTAGCTGGCGAACGGCGCGGATTCAATTAGACGACGCAAAAATGAGAGCTCCCGGCGACCGTCGCCGCGCGCATTCCTCCCGCGGGATTCTGTCAGACGATAAAGACGGGTCTCTCTCGGCGCCGACGACGACGCCCACGTGGAAATCTTCGTTGTTCTAAGATACGCGATAGGAAAAATATGACATTTCCATGTCTACCTCGTTTCAAGTGTGCTGGAATTTTTATTTGCCATAGAAATCTGAATATCCTGATCGGTCAATTTAAATAATACAATTCTCAACATAATCCATAAACTCCAGAGAAAGATCGATAAACATTCCACAATTAAAACTACTAAATAACTAACAATTACCCCATAAATAGCCGCCTACACATCAGCGTTCCAAAGGCGAGTGAATCATCCTGCGCGGCATTATAATAAAAGGAAAACTACAGGTAACTCATAAAAATCCACCTTTTAGCCGGACTGGTATTTGTTACGGGGGGGGATCGAAATCATTCTGCGGAAGATGTACGCAGAATACACACATAGGCGTATACGTATCTGGCGCGTCGTCACGCTCGCTCGTCGGGCGAGTGCGGCACACAATAATTTACGATGCCAGTGTATACGCGACAGAGAGAGAGAGAGAGAGGGAGAGGGTTCCACTTGCCGGATTAATAGAGGGTTAATTTAGGCGAGTGGCCCCGACGCGCCTGTTATCTCCCACGCAGTATTTGCACAGCTCATCCCAAATCGTACGTATCTCCCCCATCGGCGCGGATAATTATTACCGGGCGCGATCGTCACGCCTCTCCCGCCCGGCCAATTTTCAGTACTCGCGCGAGTGAGAGCCCTGCAATAGTATGTAAAGCCGGCCGCGCAATCCCAGCCCTACCCAGGGGAGGACGTCGCCTACTTGTTATCCTCTTTCTCATTGTCACAGAGTTTCAGGCATCGTTGGACATTTTTCAGCCGCTTTCAAAAGGAGATCATCAATTCGATTCGCTCTTTATAAAAATATATTTGGGTTCAGTGAGTATTAATTGGATGAGATCTTCATTTGTGGATTTGGAATTCTTTTTTCGTGCGGTTTGATAAATATGTTTATTGGTGATTTTGTGTGAGGTCAGGAATTGTGGGAATTGTCGGGAGAGAATTTTTGAACGAATCCTTTTGTCCCACGGTAAAGGAAGAAATTATTTTCAAAGAAATATGAGCCGTCTCTGAAAATAGGGAACGCAAAAAATGCACCGAAAGGTACGAAATAAATATCCTGTGTTTCGAAGAGGGTGCAAAAGAAATACAACAGTATTATTAAACGATTCCAAATTTAGAAATACGACACCATCGAGACAACATCGCCTTCCACCGATATTAATTTACCGGAATATTTATTACTACAAATAAAAGGAAGAATTATCTCCTACTTTTTATTACAGCGCAACTGGTTATAGGAAGAGATTTCTTTCGAAGGAAGTCGATTCTTCCTTGGAAATCGGTGCTAGATTTGGTAAGGAGAGGAGAGAGAAAGGCAGTCGAAATGAAGCGGACCGGTATTTATCGAGCTGCTAGAAGGAAACATCATCGCACTTAAATTCATTAATCAAACACGTCGGCCGCCCGCTCCTCACAACTACGATCGCTTTATCTACGGAGTATTAATCTCTGACGAGGAGCACGCCAACGCGAATGATGCCCGAGACTGGTCCAGCCAGCAAGGCAGCCAGCCAGCCAGCCATGGAATTCGTCTTCCGACCCAGGAAGGTGAACTTTGCTTGGTAGGAGCCGGCGAACCTTGAAGAGTCATCCACGCGCGCACATCCACCAACGGCAACCGACTCTAATCGATGATTAGAAGCTACCGTGCGTGCCTCGCTCGACTATTTCTGATTCGAACGCCCAGTCTCGATAACAGGCTACTCACTACTCCGCACCAGAGTGAGACGTGTTCGCACCGTCCAATCATTTGCATTGAAAAGGTAGCCTTGTACGAACTGTCACTATTCGGGATCCAGCGTGAAATAGTCGTGAATGATCCTCTGCTTTATTCTTAAAGGTAGTGCATTTCACTTGAATATTTTTAGAAGATATAAATAACACTTTTGTTTTCAGCTTAAATTAAATAAATATAGACTTATAGCAATTTTCGAGAGTGAAAGAACTAGTTTTGAGATTAAAAGACTATTGTTTTATTGAAAGCTACAATTTTAAAAATTGCCCCTGTTGCGAACTATATTTAAGTGTCAATTGGAGAGTATATTTTACTAAAGAATAAATGCATAATATTTCCATTTAAATGGAGTTTTATTTACTTTCATTATCTTCGCGTTTCCGCAGTGTAGAAAGTGACGGATTGAAAGATCGTAAAAGTAAAGCCACACATACACTTACACACTTCTTTTCTACTCAGTTAAGAATGAAGATAATGCTTCTAAGGGTATAAAAACGCCGTCTCTAAAAGGGTTAACACGAGAGGTACAAATGCGATATTTTTCGAGGAAATCATGACTTTTTCTTTCATTCTTGACTAAGCGTCCCTTTTGAGAAATCCGATAAGGCCAGCGGACTTGGCTCATTCCAGTCGAGACGATAAATCACGAGCTGATTAGGAGCGAACTTAATTGCAGCGCGAGCAAACATGTGCCAAGCTAGCTCGGCCTGGCCTGAGAGGAGCTATCTGGGCGCGGAAATCAGCAAAAAATTGCGCCCGCTGGAAGCGGCCGCGCTTGTTCCGGTAACAAACACTTTTAATTATTTCCCCCGAGCGGCTAATTAGAAGGACAGCCTCCTCGCTCTCGGTACACTCGAGCGTACGTCGCCGCTCGGTATTAATATACCGCCGACGCGCTGCCCTCTCGTAATTACAATTTCGGCGCCCGCTAATGATCCACCGAAATATTTGTCCGCTCGAGATTAATTGCTGGAGATTAACAGGCGATTCTTTCTAGCGGCGCGTGCGCACTCGTCCGCCTGCGATCATTATCGCAGATGCCATTTCGAAATCGATCCTTCATTACCGAAGACGGTAATTAATCTATTGTTGGATTGTAATGCAAATGTTCCAACTAATTGAGGAAATTTACTGCGTTTTGCGTGACGCGTAATTACAGTAACGTCTCTCACTCTCGATTGAATTTCGGCTCGGGCCAATTTCTCGTGACGGCACCTGGCGTCTGAAAGGCTGCCAAGATTACACCCTTTCCTAAATCGCACCAGCCTGCTTACAATTTCACATGTAACGCCATCCGGTTTTTTTTATTAAATTAGTTTATACTTTCAGAGTGTAGGATTGATGTTTTAATTGTATTTGTGCCTGTCGCAAAATCGATAGTTATTTATTTTCACAGGAAAGTTGTTACATTGATGCGATTTTTTAAAGAAGGTTTTTTTAAATTTGTTAAAAATTACATAACAAAGAGAAAATATTGCCGTTTATCATTGTGTGAAGAATCTAAAAATATGATTCTTCAATTCTGTGTAATAAGCCATAATATTGAAAGTAGGACGACTTAGGCAACTCCATTCCATTTCTCTATTCATCATCTGACTCAATCTAATCATATTCTTTTCACTCTCGCATACTTCGCATTCACTTTCACCGGCAATTTGCAATCCGCAGTGTATATGCATGCGCCAATTAATTTGAGATGGCTGTTGCTTCGGGTTCAAGAACTCTCTCTCTCGCTCTCGCTCTCTCAGCTTCCTTAATTACGAGGGGCGCGCTTAATCGAATCGACCCGATTAAGTTTTCACGGGCGATCGATTACGAGGGAATGCGCAATTAAAGAAGTCCTGTGCGCTGCACTCGCCCTGCTAAGTGATGTGCCCTGAAGCGCGCGCGCGCCCCGAGCGATTAAAGCTCCCTTTACATTCGCTGATGGTGAACGTAGCGTGGCAAACACGGGAAATATTGTTTAATGCAGCGAATTATCCTTGTATTCTTATTCAGCAGGCAATTGAGTAAGGAACAGACAAATTAAGAGCTCTTCCCACATAAACGGGGCGAGGTGCACGATAACATGATTCATTATGAAATTACAAGCACAGAGAAAAGTAAGTGGAAAAATATGTATGATTTAGACTTAAGTATAGTTGAATAATAATATTTTTATGTACCCAATTTGATGTATTTTACATATTTATAATAGACAAACCTAAGAATGTAAATTAATTTGACAATAAATGACAATAATTTTGCTGTTTTGATAGAT
Organism: Ectemnius continuus; assembly: GCA_910591665.1. NCBI lineage: Eukaryota > Metazoa > Arthropoda > Insecta > Hymenoptera > Crabronidae > Ectemnius > Ectemnius continuus. Next base: position 3,797,950 of record OU342866.1, read on the forward strand.
ACATTAATAGAATTAATTTATGTGCATAAATTTTAGAGGGTTAAAACAAAAATGTTGTTTATACTTTTTCAGAATGTTGATATTAGCTTAGAATTTTTTGTTCCGGGTGTATGTAATGGTTTGGAACGTATCAGAGCCGGATAAGAGAAGTAATGGCGTATCCTGGTGTAGGAGAGTGCTCGGGGAGATGGTGGAATCGTAAGAATGTATAGATCGCGCGTATGGTAATTAGCTGCGGCCTCCTCGAATCGGTCAACGTCGCAGTGGGTTATTAATAAAGACGCGAGGCAGACCGGCACTCTCGCTATCCATCCGATCTACGACGCGAACTCGCGTCTGCCGGGCAACTCTCCTCCCGGCCGGCATAATTATTCATTCGGACGTTAATGTACGAGCGTATTAATTAGTTCGTGAGTGCCGTGAGTGCGTGTACCACCGGTAGCGCACCGGCGTAACATCGCCGCGCACACCTTGGATATATTCAGCGGCGCGCTCCCCGGGATTTTTTAAACCCCACCCGCCGAGTCTCTTCCATCCTGCCTCTTTACGGCAAAGAATAATCGTCCCAGTGAATTATCTTACACGCTGGATGATATCGTTTTGGGGGAATTCAAATTTCTAACTGAAATTTGTACATAGTAGATCGATGGATATTTTAGTAATATCTAAATTGCTGATTTATTAGTCTGTGTAATTTTTTAATAATTAATATTCAAAGTTCCATTGAAAGTTCTATTATTCTAGATGTGTTAGCCTTTAAAATTTTCACGTACGCGAGACGTTTTTAAAACGTCATTGTGCCATCTGGCAAATTATCACTGCCAATTATTTTTCCACCGTGCTAAGAGTAGCTTTCAGCACTGGATTGATTATTGCGATAACATGGCTGTTCTGTGCGTGTTGTTAATTCTTCGGAACTCGGGAGTGGCCGATAACGCGCCGCTTGTTATTGGAATAGATGAATTCATCTGTGACAGGCAGTAGTTTTGTCGGTGATTGCTGTTATTGCTACTGGCGTTTCCTTCTTATCTGTGACTAGATATTCAATCCAGCTGCAGCTGGATGGAATTCCATTTCCATGTCGATAATAACTTAATTTAACGAATAATAGGTTGTTGTCATTGTCTTTGTTGGAAAAATCTTCTAAGGATTTATAGTTCGACCTCTGATTCCTTTTGAAATGTTTGACTTAATCTTAAAACTGCCTATGTAAATAATAAAAATTGCAATATTTTATAATTTATAGTTTACCAGGATTGACAAATGTTCTCGTTTATGTTAGTATTAGTTATGTTATATTATATTATACTAGCAACATTTTTATTTGCCCACATTCGTAGGAAACTGGGGAATAGGTCGACTAAGAATAGAAAGAACTTTGTCCACGTAAACTGCAGTGGAAATATGCAGAAATGACGACATGAGTTTTTTCTGGTTGGAAATGATATATTATTACTCAATTGACGGAATTGGAAAAAAAGTATTAACTTTTCTAATGATACGTCCATATCTTGAGAATTAATTGCGTTAGGAATAAGAAAATTGCTACGTAATCTTACTTGATAATGAAGATGTGATTTACCAATTGTTACTTGTCCGACAGTCTCAGTTTTTGTGATACGCTTCTTAAAATATTCATCTCCGTTTTTCACATTCCTTCACCGAATTGTTTGAAAGGTTATATTATATTATGTTATACTTTCAACCAAGTACTCGTCTTTTATATTAATAGAAAATGGAGGATGAAAGATCGAAATATGTTTTGTCAAAATAGATATCGACTAGACGAGAAAAAGCTTTAATGGCAAAAGTTCCTCGGAGTGTCCAGCGGGAAGATTCCACTTTTTCCCGGGTGTAATTGGCAAGAGCAAGAGAGCGGAGGCTTCGGCGCGGCGGTAATTCAAGGATGAGGTTTTGCGATGATAATACCGCGGGAATAATTGGCGCAGGTGATCTTAATCTAGAATGTGTGGCTGGCAGGTGTGCAGTCGCCGCGAGGCAACTGTCACCCGGCAGACTTTTTCTCGCACCCCGCGAGCCGCCGAGCCGCTTCTCGGAGAGCCGGAGAAGCTTTCGAGGGAAAGCGGTCTGTTGTTGTCCCCCTTTCTGGCGGGCGGATGATTCTTTGGAATCGTAAACGCGCCCGGTATACACTCGCCAATTGAAATATTTCCCCTTCGTCGAATCACCTCCCGTTTAATTTCATTAAAGCGACCCGCGCCAGTCGTGCGCGCGGTGTCGACGATTTTCTCCCTTGGAGCGCTCGCCGCAAAACTCAGCCGGAATGCAGCTCCAGCTTCCGGCGGCATGTAACGCCCGAGAGAGAGAGAGAGAAGACTTCGCCCGAGGGTGGAGGAGAAAAAGTATGCCATTGCTACCAGGACTCTCTTCCTACCCGCAATTATACAATTCGCCCACCGAATTCTCGCATGAGACTCTTCTCTTTCACCAAACTTGTCATTTGAATCCACATTTATTTCTATGAAAATAATACTAATAGTAAATGAAATAGTTGAAAATCAGTATATTATATTAATATCATCGTTCAAATATTTCAAGAAAATCCATAGAAATATTACAATAAATTATCCGCACAATAAAAACTCGTGCACGGCTAATTCAATCCATTCATATGCAACTTGGGAAGGCGTGAAAGGAATCCCATGTATTGCCTCGAGCTAAAATATCTCCTTCTACCCATGAGAGCCGAGCAATCGAAGAGTGAGGAGTGTCGAAGTGCGATCATAATCATAGCAGCGAAATGACAGGGGCCCAAGTATTTCTTGCGCTGGGAATAGCATTGGGCGCGAGATATTTCCTCGGCTTGTTGGGAATGGTGATCGGGGCGGCGTCATTTCCATCGGCAGCATTTTTTGCCACGTATCCGGCGAGGCTAGCATGGGTGGTCCGGTGGTCATCGGGGGGCCTCTCCGCGGGGCCCCAAGCGGCGGCGGCGGCCGCCGCCGCTGCTGCTGCCGCTCGCGTCTTCTTCCCCGTCACGCATACGCTATCGGGGGCCCCCGAGCCTCTCAACGTCGGGAAAGGGAACGAAATGAGACGCGGAGCGCCGAACTCTGCCGCGTGTCTCCTCGCCGATCATCCTCAGGGAGAAGCCCTGCTGCCAAGCGGGACATGGAGAGTGCGAGGAGAGTGCTGCCACATGAGAGAGAGAGAGGAGGAGGAGGAGAGAGTAGTATAGTAAGAAGAATGGAAGAAGAGGAGGCCCCGCTGTCTCGGGATAGCGAGCAGCCGTGCTAAGGTAAAGTGGAATCACCACCAGGACGAAAAGGAGCAGGAGAAGAAGGAGCAGGAGAAGAAGGAGGAGGAGGAGGAGGAGGGCCAGTGCCTTCGTGTCTCTTCCTTCGTATATCCCTTGATTACGATTTTATGCCAGCGAGAACGAAAGAGCAAGAGCAAAAGGGAGAGGGTGGGGAGAGTAAGAGAGAGAGGGTAAGAGGGTGGCTGTCACGGGCTGCCGTCGGATCGTTTATGGGAGATTATGGGACGCCGCGCCGCAGCGGCCGCTCTCTCACAGGGGTAGCCAAGATTTTATCCGGGCTTTAAGCGAGGACAACAAATGCCGTGGCACGTTCGATCAACCCGAGCGACGCCTTCTCTCGCGGCTGCTCCTCGCTCCGACGCCACGGTGACTCGATTTCTCCTCTCCTCTCCTCTCTCCTCTCTTATCCCCCTCGACCACTCACTCTTCTTTCCCACTTCTCGCCCGCCCGCTCCTCTCTAGGCGAATTTGCATTTTCGTGCTCCCAGTACCTGCGCGCCCTATCTCCGCCTCGCGCAAAAAAGCCACTCGCGGAATAAGCGCGCCGATGTGTTTATCCTGATGCGAGGGAGCGCGTGTTCGCCGATTGTCGCGACCGGCCAACCGGCCGCTACTGATACCGCGTCCCTTTTAACAGGTTCGCTGCCGAATTTATTTGCTGGTAGCTCTAACGCTTTAACTGGTCGCAGAGGTTTTTATAATATCTGTGATATTTTTGACAGAATTTTGATAAGAATTATAGTGTTTTTGTGGTTGAAGTTTAGAACTTTAGTTGAGTTAAACAGTGCAATCGAAATTAATCTTTCCAATCTTGCGAAGATTCTTATGTCTTTTCCCAGTTTTCTATCTTTTTCAAGTTTAATTATAATAAAAGCAATATTCTAAAATTTATAAAAAATCCCGAACCGAAGCAATTCATTCGGCATAGCATGACAGAATTGAAAAGGGCTCATCACTCTTCGTTTCTTCGGATGAGGAGAACGAAATCCTGAATTACAAGGAACTACCATGGAAGATCGTAGTCAATTCTCTCCGGATGAACTTTACTGAATCTTAACGATCCCGCTTTTAAAGGGTACTTTTTACCGCGGGTGGGTCATCAATCGCGTAACCTATATCGGGTCAGGTGCTGTAAATTCACGAAGCCTCGAAAGAAGCCGCGCTCCTCTTTCTCTCGCTCGTCGGGAGGGCAAATGTCGCGCGCACGATTTATTAACATTCAATTCAATTAAGCACCCTGGTGTCTGGAATAAGAAGCCGGGGAGGCGGCGGCGGCGGCGCAATAGAGGGAGAAAGAGAGAGAAAATCCATGACGGTGCGAGGTAGGCGAGGTTTATTCGAGAAGGATCGAGGCCATCGGAGATCGACTTTATCGGAGGAAGGGCGGAAGGGAGATGAGGCAGCTGAGAGGAGCCGGATTTTTGAGAATTCGAGTACTAAATAAAACATCACTACTTGCTCATTCCCCGATGTTCCTCCGCGTCTTCCACCAACCCTCCCCCTCTCTTTCTCTTTCACGATGCTAGCAAGTCTCGGCTGTTGCCTCGAGCGATCGTTAGTACGACTGACATGTACGCTCGTGCAGACAATCTGGTTCGTCGTACCGCGACGAGAGACTCCTCCTCATCCTCCGCGCAAGCTTCTCCACCTTTTGCCTGATCGCTCGAGAGCCGTCCTCTTCCGACCGAGGAGAGCGAGCGAGCACTCGCACGCTCGTCCTCCTCCTTCGGGGCGAGCTCGTCCTCGTTGCTCGCCATCCTCGGTGATAGAGAAGCAAACCGCAAGCGCGTCCATCACTGTCGTCGGCCACCAAGCCCGTAGGACGCAACGCATCCTCTTCTCCGTCTTCGTCCGAGGAGACGCAACGAGAAAAATCTCTCCGCTCGCGAGGAGCATCTCACACAGAGCGCGAAAGAGAAAGAGCGGAGCGGATGACGAGGCGAGGAGCGCCCCTCCAACTACACGCTTGTACTTTACATTCCCCGATCTTGTTTCGGAGGATGTTTACAGGCCGAGTGGGAGCGCACGTGCGCTCGTGGAATCCTCCTCCGAGCAGTCCCACTTCCACGCTCGCTTTCGCCAGATTATTCTTCATTTCCGTGTCTACGCTAATATTACAGGTATTAGTCTATCATAATACTGGTGGAAACAATGGTGACCTTGTCAATAATGTCGTATTGGATAATACTTGTGAAAGCTTTGTTGTGGAGAAAGAAAAGATTTTACGTTCAAGGACTTTAAATGATGGAATGAAAATATAAATGATTATAAATAGTTATGATTAATAAATACGTGATCGAAATGTAAGACTTCGAGTTTAAATCGATATCGATAGGATAAATTATAATAATTCTTTTCTACCCCCGGAAGACAGCAGCTCAGCACTCCAATTCCTTGGCTCGAAATGAATTCGAGGTCGGCTGCAACGAATGCTAATTGCTGGCTGGCAGAGTCGGGGAAATATTTAATGATCGTATCGGATTAACGGGGAATTCGGTTTACGGAGGCAATGCAAAAATAGGCTAGATCGGCCGGGCCGATATCGGGAAAGATATCGGACGCGCGTGGTTCGCCTGGGGCCTCCATTTGAATAACAAAACGCCTCACGTCCGTCCGGCTGTCAGACTCGCCGGAGGGCGAGTGTGACGTTTTAAGAAGGAGACGCGATCCTCTTGTTTCCAGGAGATAGCCAGGAATCTTTCGATTTCTCGAATCCTTCCAGCACTCGCATTCCGCCCAGAGAGGCCGAGACATTCCAACGTTTACTAATAAATATAATATGTCTAAGCTATGAATAAAGGTTGCCTGAATCGCCCTATTTTTCATATTAAGATTTATTATTCAAGAATAAAGAATTACGTCTTTATATTCTTCGTATTTTATCAATATTTTAATAGAAGAAGATGTTGAAAAATATGTGAAATGGGTTAAAATGTCTCACTTGTAAATATTACTATTTTTGGGAGCTAAATCTGACAATATTGCAACTATTGCAAATTTTAGCAGTTACAAACATTCTAAAAGTTGTATTACCGAACACAGAATTGCAGCACCAACCATCACATTTAAAACATCAGAATCTAAACATTATACTTTCGAAAACGAGTCAAATTGAATTAATTAACAAAGGAATTCAACTTTAATTGTACGAATTGTTGTTAGACCGCAACAAACTCCGGCAACAAAGGGGATAACTGGGAATGCGCGATCGCAAAAAGGAGGCACGTGTTTCCGCTGTTTGTCAACAAGAGTCAGGGCGATCGATTTACCCGCTCGAGCTGGCGATTAGCGCAAAGTGGAAAGTGATGCGGTGTGAATGTGGGTAACAAGTACGTGCGCGGCCATTGCCATGGAAACCAATATCGATTGCTGCCGTGAGCGGCGGGGGATGAAGGGGGTGAACCACCCTTCTCGATAAACGTCGCCGACGAATGCGCGATTCTCGATTCCAATAGTCATTCGCGATAGGAAGAAATCGAGAGGGCAATCTCGAAAATATAATTGTCAGGCAAATACTATGCAAAGTGATTTTTTCTCCTTTACAGAATTATAATCCAGGCAATCTCTAAGCTTTGAATATAATATTAGAAGATATTTATAATAAGAATGTAACATATAAGAAAGATAGACGTACAGGGTGAGTCACTTGCCTTTGAATCACCACCAAAAATGGGATATTTTCGGTGGCCAAAAATATGGGGAAAAAAAATTTTGGGCTAGGGCTCTGCAATTTTTATGGTATCTTCCTTGGCGCAAAAAAACATTACCTACCAAATTTCAGCCCCGGGAAAGGACGGGAAGTACCAAAAACACGGGGAAAACCATCGAAATCAATTTTTGAAGATCGGTTTTCCACATGTTTTAGGCAGAATTCCGGCATTTCCCCCACAACATTTATGTTTTTTATCCGTTTTGAGACACGGACAATTGAAAAATCAAGCGTTCGTCCCGGTCCCAGAACCTTCGAAAAATCGAAAATTTTTGAAGGGGTATGCCTTAAAAAATTTACGAAAAAATGAATTTCGAGCTAGGGCTCTGGAATTTTTACTACTTCTTCCTCGATGCAAAAAAACACTTTCTACAAAGTTTCAGCCCCGGGAAAGGTCGGGAAGATAAAAAAACATGAGGAAAACCGTTGAAATGAAATATTCCAGATCGGTTTTTCATGTGTTTTCGGTCGAATTCCGGCATTTCCCCCACAACATTTATGTTTTTTATCCGTTTTGAGGCACGAGCAATCGAAAAATCAAGCGTTCGTCCCGGTCCCAGAACCTTTGAAAAATCGAAAATTTTTGAAGGGGTATGCCTTAAAAAATTTGCGAAAAAATGAATTTTGAGCTAGGGCTCTGGAATTTTTACTACTTCTTCCTCGATGCAAAAAAACATTCCCCACCAAGTTTCAGTCCCGGAGAAGGTTGGGAAGTCCACCAAAAAAAATAAAGGCTAGGAGAGTTCTGATTCAAAGGCAAGTGAATCACCCTGTACACCCAGATTTTCTGAAATCTTCTTTGAATTCTACAACCTATTACTGAAAAAATTGAATTATGATCAACATTCGCAAGAAACATCCCTCGGTGGAATGCGATTGGGAAAGTTGTATCTTGGCCGGTTCAATTGGGAGGAATGGTAGAAGAAGCAGTCGAGTCAGCAGGGTTTCATGATAATAAAAGGGGGATGAAAAATCCGATTCATTAAGTTGAAGCACTGTCGCCGGGCTGGGATTGGTTGGAGGAGGGCGATTTCGTGGAGAGAGGTGTTCGGTGGTGGTGGTGCCCGGTGGGAATCAATTCAGCGCCCGCCGAATAAAAGATAAGGCGAGAGGGCCGGCGCGGCACTAATATATCAATCATTCTGTTTGCGTAACCTCCGACACACGTTTCTCAGGCTCGCATAAAGGCGGCGGCGGGAGCGTCGGAGCGCGTGCCGAGAGAGGAAGCAGGAAAGACGGGCGGGCGGGCGGGAAAGATGTTGCCGCGAAAGGGAGGCCGCTCGCAAGGAAGCCGAGTGAGAAAGAGGCGCGCGGGAAGCCCTCCGAATCAATAAGCGTATGCCCTCTGGCACCCTCTCTTTCGCACCTCGCCGCCCCTCTCTCTCCTCGTTTGACCCGCTCTTAGCCCCTCTTAGCCTTTCTCCACTCTCCTCCACGCCGGCTCTCCACGCCTTTTCAAACTACTCTACCATCACGCTTTCCGACTCCTTCTCCCTCAAATACCCAACCCTTTTCCTTATGCCAACCTCGATATCCTAGATAGCACAATGCTCCTTTCAAAATGTCTCTAAAACACCCAATAAGGATATTCGTTTCATCTTTGCAATATTTAATAATGTTCCAAAAATAATATCGAACAAAATACAATGTTTTGAAGGCGTTCACAATACCACAACAAGGCAGACGTTAAAATAACGAATCCGGGATATTTTAAACATGAAGAAATGTAAATATCTTTGATACGTCTTCGAGAAAACATTTTCAAAACAAACTACGAATGTCGTAAGACTCCTCAACCCTTCGAGAGTGCTCGCATCGGAATTCGAAATCCCAAGGACTAAGGGTGCGCGCGTGCAATGATTTTCTCGTGGCCGGCTCAATTAAGTAGATTAAGTCGGCGTAATAATGCGCGTCGACGAGCGCGTCTACTGTTACGTGGCATGCAGGAGAGCAGGCGGCGTGGCGGTGGCGGTGGTGGTAGTGCGCTGGTGCACGAGAGCTTCGATAATAATACGTAACGAGTGCGAGGCCTGGCAGAAGGAGCGCGTAACGAGCTATGAAACCCTTAACGCGAGGATCTCTCGATCTCGAGGTAAGCGGGCAATCCAGGACCCCGGCTCGATACTCATTTAGCAAAGCGCAGCGAGCAGATAATGAGAGGAAAGAACGAAAGACAGGAAACAAGAGAGAGAGGGAGAGAGGGAGAGAAAGAAAGGAAAGGAAGAGCATGGTTGTAGTGGGAGGCAGGCGAAAATCGTTCAATCTCGACGAGGGCATCTGGCCGGAGCAAAAGGTAGGAGAGTCCGATTGGCATAAAAATGGTGAACAGAAGTACAGGATGCGATCGCCAGGATTGATAAGGCTCGAATGTATTTTCGTTTGGTTCGGCCAGTCCTCTGGACCGAAAGCGAAGGAGGAGGAAGGGGGGGCAGAGGAGAGGAGAGGATCGGGCAAATCCCCTTCCCCATTCATTAAAGCTCGCTTCCACCGCTTATCGGATCTCTCTTACCGCAATGAAGGCTTTCGCCCGGCCACGCCGAGGTGTTACAGTTCACGTTTAATTAGGGCCAACACGCTGGAATGAATAAGTTAATTAAACGCCGAGGGACTAGCGTAGGAGAGCCGTGGAAAATCGGCGATTTTCCATGGAAACGACGAGACTCCCTTTGTCCGAGAGGTTCCATTGGCAAGCAGCGACGCGAGCCGAGGAGGAGGAGGAGGACTATCTTCCGATTATATCTTCGTGTTCTGCAGCTGCATCGATTAGTCGCTGCTCTCCGCGAGAGCAGCAACAGCAGCAGCAGCAGCCTTAACTTCCTCGTTGTTCCTCGGCGACCTCGGCGTCTTAAATAAGCGGGCTATTCCGGCTGGTTTTGCTCTCGAATTTCCATAAGTTCTCGGGCGGAGACGTACTACGCGCGGCCGGCATTGTTCCTACCGGTTAATGGGCCTCGAGCAGCTCTTTCTAGCCATTAATCCGCTACTGTCGAGTCGGCTTCAGCCCTTTTACGATTTCCTCCCACGGATTCGGAGTGTGTGCTGTGCCCCGCGCCACCTTTTCTCCAGCACTTTTCTGCACGCCTCACGTGTGATCGCTCGCGTGACTCTGACCCACGAGAGGCGGCTCCACTCTCCCTCTCCCTCTCCCTCTCCCTCTCCCCCTTTCTCTCTTTTAGTCCGCGCTCGGTAAGTAAAGCTCGATTATTCTGTCCCGCTCTCCCCCCCTTCCGCCCTCTCTTCTCGCTCTCTCGCTCACCACCGCCCGAGCTATTTCTCGGTCCGCTTTCATCCTGTCCGGGGTTCCTTATTCGTCGAGGCGAGTAACGAGCAAACGAGCGGCCGGCTCGTAACCCCTTGGTCAAGAGTGCAGTAACGTGTCCTGCCCGACCCTTCTCCTTCTCCCTCTCTCTTTACATCCCCACCCCCTCTCTCGTCCCATTTTTCACTCTCTCTCTCTCTCTCTCTCTTGGTGCACTCTCTATGGAAATGCCAGGTGAAAAGCTGCCTCGCCAGCATAATCCTACACTCCTACTTATTGTGGAGTAACGTCCCCGAAATCGCCCTACTTTTATTATTACGGCTTGTTACTCAGAAATGAAGAATCGTATTTCATAAAGAATGTGAATTTTTGGGCAGATGGATGTGATTTTGGAGATTGGAGAGCTGTCAGGTTGATATTTGTTGTTATTTATATTTTTTATAAGTTCGTAAACTAATGTAGAATACTCCCTCAAAAATTCAACTGTCGTGATTGACTATAGGTATTTTTAAAATCATTGAAAAAGTAGATGTTGTCAGTTGGACGAAGTTGACGAATTACGTTCGTTATTTCGAAGTGTCGGGCTTGTCAGGTCGAAATTTCCGCACGATATTCTTCTCGGTGATGGCTCGTAATGCGACGCAAAAAACACTTGCAAACTTTCAGCTGGCATGACGCACTATAACTGGCACACTCAGCGTAAGATTAACGGGCCGCTTAATCAATTTCGGCGATGATTTAAGAAAGTGACGGAGGCGCAGGTTGGCGGGCGGCGGCGGCGGGGCAAGCGGGGTAAAAAGTTCGCACGAGCTGCCGCAGGCCGAATTCAATTTTCAGCTTGATTTGTCAGGGCCGAGGGTGAGCGGCAGCGGCAACGGCAGCGGCTCCGATCCCATTTTGCCGAGTGTTCTCGCTGGACTCTCCTGGCTGGCGCGGATTCTTTCGTCTCGCTTTTTACGAGCCGCTCGAGAGAAGCAGTCGGAAGATGGAGCGGGCCATTAGACGGGCTAGCTTTATACTCGGCATCCCAAGATTTCATCTGGCTCTCCTGGCCCGAGAGCGCTCCGCTCCCTCCAATGTACTTTTAAGGCGCGGTAATAAAGTGACTTCGATTGCGCTATCATCGCCGCTGACCATCCCGATCGCGCTTCAATTCGATTGGTTGCGCCCAATATATACGAGATGCTTGACGAAATCGCATTCGTCCTTAAATCATATTTTTCTGGGATTTTTAACCTTAATTCTTCTCCTATTTTCTTCCAGTAACTCATTATTTTAAGGGCTTCGAAGTGTACTTCAAGACATATATTTTTATTAATTATGTTGAAAGTAGCACTGGCACTTTGATGGGTCTGATTTATTTATACAGTTTCATTTGACAATCCTTGCCTATACTATTCATATTAAATAAATTATGAAATTACTAGATTTCGACAATCTTCTATTGCATGGCAAAAATAAAAAAATTGCGAATTAAGAATCTGTGGGATTTGGTTAACCTATCCCGATACTGTGTGCATTGCACTTGTTGGTGAAAGGGGTGGTGAAGAGGTCGGGGGCGATCGGGGCGTGAGAAGGGTGAGGGTGAGAGCTATGAAAACTATAATCGGCCCGACGACATGGCTTATCTCGGTAAGCCGTGTCCCAGCGTGTCACGCGACCCATAACGAATTTTCAACCCCCTCTTTCAGGGGTTGGACGCTCTCTCGCACCCGTTGCCAAGTGCCCAGGAATCTACGCTACTCTGCGCCGCGTGAGCGACGATTTCATCTTCCGGCAGAGCCCTGGAAAATGTCCACCACCGGCTAACACACACCCCCTTTCAAAGCAGCCCCTCGCACCACCGACAGAATTACCACGTTAAGTCCACGCACGCCTGCACTGAGCCGATAAACTCACCGCACCTTTTTACCACTGCGCATTCGGCCACTCGCTAAGTGGCTCTCTCGCCGTACTTCCAATGCACTGGATAGTTTATGCGATAGAGCAACTTTATAGCTTTATCCTTGGTGGACCTCGAGAAAACTCGGATTACACGTGTGAGGGGAGAGATGAGGCATTTTATGGGCTATAACACTTTTTTAGAAGTTGGGTGTTTCAAAAGTTCTTTAAGAGATTATTTATTATTTATTGATCCTTTCAAGTGGGAGTGACGTGGTTTTAATTGTAAATGATAAAAAGCTAGAATCCTATAGAAATATATGCTTTGAATACTAGATAAAATATTCCAAATTTGACCTTAATAATAGCAACACCAATTAAGAACGATGCACTACTCAAAATGCATTACTTGTAAAATGATTTGCCCATGATTTGAGGGTGGCTTTCGCGCGGAGGTGGGGTTGCAAGTATTTCTTGCGGACACATAATTATGATCGACAAAGTGAGTGTGATCCTGAAGGGCGGGGAGGACACGAATTCAATTTGACCTCGGGGGCGTCCCGACGACAAATATTTTCGTCCTCGGCGGCGTCGCTCGAGGGTGGCAGAAAACACACGAGAGAGGAAGCTACTTAGGCGTTTTACATAAGGGTGCGAGAGCTGCGAAGGGTCCGGTATGCCAGACACGCGCCGTGATTTGTTTTCCCGCTCCTCTCCGCCGCCCTCCTCGCTCCGAGAGCGGAATCCCCCTATGCAATGTGTCCCGAGAAAATATTAACTCGATCCGAGCTGGCGATCCAATGGAAAACTAGCCGGGGACTCTGACTCCGTCAATTGACACTACAGGCAAATCCCCCTGAGGGCTTCCAACTCCTCTAAGACCTTAAGCTAGTTGTGGCATAGATTTGTTTCTTCAGGAATTTGTTTGAAACTCGCGTTATATATATTTTTAAGTCGTACATAAAATCTGTTGCAATCTCTCGAAGACCTAAACAATATTATTATATTTGTTCTGTAAATTATATTGAAAGTCCTATTATTCACGTATTAAAAACAGATCTTCTTGCAGGTTAGGAAGGAAATTTTTTAATTTTTGCAATGTTTCTTAAACGAATTGCAGACGCCTTTAAAATCTTCCATTTTCGAACACTCAACGTTTGCCAAACGTTCATAAGACAACGGGAAATTCCGTATCGAGGGTTTTAAAGAGATCTTCAAAAGTTGATTGCGCTATCCGAGCATAAGGTCGCACTCGTTGAATTCCGTGGCGTGCCGGGGCGCACGAATCTATGCACACGAGAGGGCCAATTATGTTGCGAGCGGGTAACAACTGCGCCTTGTTAGAGGGACGTCGGTGGCCGCGTGACGTAACGACGCCAAAGCAGCAGCAGCAGCAGTAGCAGCCGCCGCGGCGCAAGGAGGGGAAAGAGAAACTGACCGACGGAGATAGGAATCCTTTCCTTCCACCTTTGGAAGGAGTCTTGCGCTAATTTAATTCGGACCTCAATTTTCGACAGAGCCCTCTAACGACAGTATCAACCAGTTCAACAGTGGCCTGCTCCAATTTCCAAGGGTGATCAGAGCGTTTCAGGCCCTTTCTACTGGGTGGCATCGCGTGACCAACAGCTCGCCGGATGATTTGTAATTCCGCGGACACTGATAAGCCAACCAAATGGAGACAGATGTTCAGCAAGGTTTGGGCAGCCCTCGGGAATCGAGGGCACAGGGTGTGGAGGGTATTATTCTTTCGCCAACTACTCGAGAGTGTACCATACGCTTGCCAGGCTAATCTGGCATCAGTGTGCTCGTCCCTAATAAGCCTGATAACGAGCCGTCTATATCGAACTTAATGACAGGACACGCCAACGCGGGGATCATCGTGTATCATCGCTGAGATAGGAAAATCGAGAATTTGCAAATAACAGATCTGTTATCAATATATGCCACGTTTATGCAAATGCATATTTTTATAAGAAAGATATAAAATCGTGGGACCTTTTTATAATTAGAGGATTTTAAAAGTATTGTTTTCAAACGATACGTGCACAAATATAAATTTAATTTCCGTGCATATTTAATATCTTATATCAATAGTTATCTAAAAATCTTTCGATCAGTTAAAAGCGACTCCCATTTTTATTCATCACTATAAATCCCCGCAAAACAGTCTCTGCAAAATTAGACAGCAATTTCAAAATCACTTTTCCATCAGCATCAATAGCCGATGGTTATCTCAAAATAACGAGTCTCGAAACTCAGCGGACTGAAACCACCCCTTTCTCAGGAACAAGGGCGGTTCAGGGAGAAAAGCGGCACTCGCCGCGAGAGCGGAAGCACTCATCCCGCTTAGGAATACGAAATCAGCCAATTTTCCCAGGGATGGCAAAAGTTGCCGCGGAGGTCGTCGCTCTCCTTTTTCTGGCGAGGCGATTCCTTCTTTCGGGGAGGTGTTGTTCTCCGTGGCGCTTTTCGGAGCGGAGAAGCGTTCGGATTAGCAATCCAGAAGCCGGCCGACGAGATAGTCTCTCCTCTCTCTCTCTTGCTCTCTCTCTTTCTCTCACTTTCAAGAGGAAAGATTGAAGAGCGAGTGTGCGAGCGAGGAGGACAGGAGGATTAGGCGAGCCCGGTAATAAGCCGATCGGAGAGGGTAGCAGGATCGGGCGCAGGATCGCTCCTCGGTTCTCCTCTCTCGCTCCGAACGAGGCCTCCTAAAGTAGATTCGTGCCGAGCGCCGGTGTATAATGACGCGCGAGAGAGAGAGGGAGCGAGCGAGAGAACGAGCGAGAGGGAAGAGTGAGCCTGGCAGGAGGAGCGAGGAAAAGGGACGAAAAGGAAGCGAGGAAGGAACGAAGGTGGACCCTGCCAAAGAGGAAAAGAGAGAGAGCGGAGTTGATAGAGCGAGCGGCATCCGGCGGGAAGAGGAGGCGAGACGGCGCGGCGCACACCGAGGCTAACAATGAAGGGCAGAGGAGAGAAAGGGAGAAAAAAGGCTCCGCCGGCAGGAAGAAAGGGGTGAGGAGGAGGCAAAGGCAACGGCGGCGGCGCGGCGGCGGGGCAGACGCGGGAGGACCCCGCTGGAAGAAGAAGAGGAAGAAGAAGAAGAAGAAGACGAGCAAGTGGAAGAGGGGGCTGCTTCGAGTGTCGGCACCTCGCCGCCAGAACGGACCACACACGTCGACGAGAGATTCTCAACTTGCGGCTCTTCGCCGTACTTTACAAAGCAACTCCCAGCTAATTCCAGAACCTTCTGGCAAACCAAAGATTTTTGTAACATGTTTTTTATATTGCCAATAATAACTGAGGTTGAGAAAATTATGGTGTTATTTTTAAAACTGGTACTATTTGGGGAATTGCCTGAAATTTGTATGAAATATAAACGAGATTATTGACTAATGATTCGTACAGTTATTAAATTCGATTGACCGTTTAAAAAGGCAGATTTTTTCAATTGAAAGCTGTATTTTTATTCACGACCGCAAGTGCAAATGGCACAGATGTGATTGTGACTCCAAAATGGATGTCAGGATGATTCAATAAAATAATGACCAGCTTACAGAAGAGTGCGATGCAAATATTATAAAAAAATTACGAAAATTATTGGAGGAAAGGACGTTATTTCCTTATAAAATTGAAATCGGAGCGTTGGCACCATTACCGTCGCACTCACCTTATATTGTATGAAAGCGATTTGCATGCGTAATGGTTCAAAGTGTGCAAACCCAGTTAAAACTTTTGATGAGAGAGACCGTCGCTGAAATGGTAATAGCATATGTTTGACGTTTGGATAGTATGGGAAGCGATTGGATGCTTCGAGAGGAGAGTGGATTCGGTGCGTGCCAGTGGTGTTAAGAAGTGCGTTGCTCCCGCGGAGACAAATAAGAAGAATGCCGGCAATTTTTGTATAATGAGGAGAAGAGCGAGTAGTCGCCTATCTGCATGCGCGGCATTTCATCCTCGCGTTTTAACATCCGGCTGGCGTAATTGCAGGTGATGGGACGCTTGTGTCAACACGGCCAGTTTTTCGAACGGGCCCCGAAATGAGGCAGGCGGCCCGGTAAACGGAATCGGCAATCGACCAATAATAATTACGAGATTTTGTGATGACAATACGCCGACAGGACTTGAAATCTTCGAGGTTTATTACCGGGCGATCGACTCCTCGAGTATGCCCGCCGGATAGCCGAGTGTCACACAGCGTGACAAGTAAAATCGTCCCGGGGCCCCGTCGAGTTTCGCACAGGCCCCTATTTGATGCGCCGCCGCATCGATTCTCCTTGAATCCCATGAATCTCTCCGAGTCATTTCACTTTCACGAGCGAGAAATTCCTCCGGCTTGTGCAGCCCTCCTGCCGCTAATTATATTCCTCGGGAACACACTCACCTTTGCTAATTATATCTGTTTGCGTCGAAGCAGGAAAATAATTTCGTTTAAAATAATTTCTCCTTTCTTAGTTTTCAGTTCCTATTTAATAGCAAATCTAACATTGCCACTGTTTGCGACTAATTAAAAACAAAATACCAAAACTTGGATATTCGAAGGACATTCAGAACTACAAACATTCATATTTCCACGAATAATTCGAGCAAATCTTTGAATGATAATGAAAAGAGCCAGGAGTGGAATAGATCGGTCGGGAAAGTTCATGTCGGTCGTTTCTCGAGCGAGTTCTCGAGTTCTCGAAAGAGTCGGAGTTCTCCGGAGCGCAGGGAGTCGATCGGCGCGTAACTTCCGTGTCGATAGCTTTTAACCGGGGCGACACGGGCCGCGGCGTCCAGGTGTCACGCGTTAATTAATGCACCGGGCGAGCGTGTACACAATTAACGATCGCCGCTGCCGTCGTCGCCGCCGCGCGAGCTTGTGCGAGTGAACCTTCCCCGCCAAGCCACGCAACCTTCGGAGAAACCGCTTGCTAACTACTTCGAGCTCGAATCCGCCACTCTCTGCCAAAGGGTAAGATTGCCGAAATCGTCCTATTTTTTTTATTAACATTTATTACTCAGAAATGACAAATCATACAGTGAACAGTGATATTTCCTCTTTCTTATGGAATTTTTTTAGAATTTTAATATACAATAATCAGTTTGAAAAGTATTGATATAGCAAAATTAAATAACTATTTTGTATTCTGTAGTTGTTTTTAATTTATGGACTTAGAAACATTACTAGAAATAATATTTTATTAATTTCTCTGCAGTTTGGTTAGAAAATGTGTCAGAAAATAGAATCAATGCAACGACTTTTCTGTAAACTTTAATAACAATTGAAAGATCAATTCAATCGAACGGCAGATGGTGGTACGCGTGAATTTTCACGCTGAAGGGTGCGATTTAGGAACAGGTGGTATTTTGGCAAACCTTACCCTACTTTAATTACAAGCATCGCGAAATAAATTAAATGTTAAATTGACACGTTTGCTCCCAAAGCAGATCTTCATTCGCGCGTTTATGCTCATTTCCGTTATCTGCGATCCGAGGACGATTATCTGCGACCGCTCGCTGCGCCATCGCGAGCGCACAATGTTGGATAAATCAAACGGACACCTGCGCGAAAAAGAATCCCTCGGCGCGAGCGCCGCCACGAATTCATGCACTTACTACCATCTGGATATGAATTAATGCCGGCTTAGGTGCGAAGCGAATTAATGCGCGCGCGCTTCAAGCCACCTTTGCGGAATTCGAACTTGGGGTTGCAAAATTTCCATGGCGCTGCAATACTTTTGTACGATTTGCACGGAATTTGTATGACAAATGGAGAAAATAATTAACCAATCATTCATAAAGTTTGGAATTGATAGGTTATTTGCAAAGGCAGATCCTTCTGATAAAAAATTGCACCTTTGACAGGCATTTCCTGCAGGACTGACAACTACAAATCACACGTTTAATTTTCAAATTAAAATGCGTGTTAAAATTTCGATGAAAAAACAGGCTTACCAAGTAAGTGAAATTAATGCGCCAGCCATGTTAATATAAATTAACATCGGCTGAGGTGTGAAATAAATGAATACACCTCAAGGTAAATGCGCGGCAGTGGAAGGTCGGGCGCTCGAAAGTGTTTCCGAAAATTGGAAACGAGGAAGAAATGCGAAAGGGAGATTCGTTCCGGCATAAGAGGAAGTTTTGACAGCTCGGAGTCTGCCGAGAAGATAAATATTGTTGCAGTGACCGTGACACAATTCAGCGGAGGCAAAACATAATAGCTCGAATCGGTAAACTGAGGTTTTCACGGGTCTCAAAAACCTCGAGTCAAAGAGAAGAGAGCGAGAGCGCGATGGGGGCCGACGGGATTCGTTCCAGGGCGCGCGAAATTTTCGGAAAACTCGAGAAGAAGTCAGAAAGTCGTCCCTGACCCAGTGTGCCGGGAGCGACGGGGGCTGTTGCTGCTGCTGCTGCTGCTGCTGCAGCGCGCCTACCCAAAAACCGGAGAAAGGAACACGGCTCCAAAAGTTAATCGGCAAATCCTGTTTGCTTTGGCCCTCCTTTCGACACGCTCGCCCTTAGTCCGACTTAACTCGTGTCTCGTGTTTTTCCTGACACGCCTCGCCGCCCTTCTCATCCTCCATGTCAAAACAACGCCAATACTACACCAGCACTACCATCTTCTTCAATTCTGTGCAACAGAATCTTACAACTACATTTGATTTATCTCTTGAGTTACATCCAACATATACTTTAACATTTATATAAAGTTTTCTACGGTGGAAACTTTGTTTTATAATAAATGGAAGTATTTCCCTTTTGATATGTAATTTTGGAGTAATTTAATAAAAGAACACGTTAAAATCTTTTTGGGATTTAAATTTAACAGTGTTTCTATGAAATGTTCCAAAAATAGCACCAATGTACCATTTCTGAAGAGAACATTAATAGTAACTCTGACTTTTGCAGAAAATTAATAATCTAATAACAAAACAGGCGGTGGGACGTCCGAATTTTTAGGTAGGCGATGCGATTTTGGCAATGTTATTCATACAAATTTTACCTTGTATATGTTAAAATTGTCAGTTGATGGAAAACACTTTAATGAAAGGGGAAAGGTTGCAAGTGACAGTTAAGAGGTTGTCCTGGCCGAAATAAAGGGGATACCGTTATGCGAATCCTTGATCAGGCATCCTGGTTATTCCCGGCCAAGGTAAACACGACTCCTGACTTTTTAAGCCGGATAATCCAGAGCTGGATAAATATCCCGGCGGCTGAAGGTAAACTCGGGATTACCAGCAGCGACAGGAAGATCAGGGCGCACTCTTCCACACTACATTGTCGGGAGACTGAAATCCTTCACTTGGAATTTCGGCAAGCTTTACTTAAACCTGCTATGGTATTCCGATCTTTTTCTACACAACGCGTTCTTATTTCTTTGAGAAGTTTACTCCTTGCAATAAGCATATGTTGAAATTCTGATGAACATGTTTGTTTCTCTTTGCGTGATGTTATATTAAAGTATTATTGCTTGTAGAATTGTGATCAGTAATAAAATTATTACACGTTTCCCTGTTTTATTGATCTGTCACTCAAACCATACAATTAAGAATACGAATTTCATATATTCGGATGATTTATTATCCAAAAATCTTAACAGAGTAGTAAAATGAAAAGGGTAGAATGATTAAAGTAACATTAGAGTGCTATTTTTGGCAAATCCCGGAAAGAAGGACAGGGCTGGTTGAGGGGAGGATAGAAAAATGGCGAGATATTTCAGGGATATCCCGAGCGAGTCGAATTACACATCCGAAACATGGAGCGAGAATGGTCGCGCTCACTGCTACGGTCTTCCTGTCAAGGACGACACAGTTTTGACATCTCAGTCACGGGAAATCAGATTATCTCGGCAGGATAACGGACCCCTGCGTCCTGTGTCCTGGAAGACAGCCACCACTCGCCTACCTGTGGTTGCTACCTGAAGCTATTTCCAGGAGTAAGTGCGCGCCATGTCCTTCGCCAGGATAACGAACCAACCAAACCCACCGACGGCCACTCGCTCTCCACTTTCAAACTGGTCTACTTCGTCCTGCTACATCCTCACTGTATTTTAACTTCGATTTCCAATATTAGACTTCCAGAAGAATGCACATTGTTGGAAAGAGGACTTAAAGTTGTCTTGCGACAGTAACATTAGGAATTAATATTTTTAAGACAATGTGAACCAACTTCGAAAACTGACTGGATTAAAAAAGCGTTCAACTCGAAGATAAAATTTGCTAAAAGGTAAAAGATACTGTCGTTTTTATATTATTATTCTAGCATTAAAATTCCCAAAGTTTTAAATCTCAAAGATTTTCACTCCAGTTTTCAACAGAGAATCTTCTTTGAATCGACTGAGATTTTACACACTTCTAAATACATTATCCGAATATTTAACAAATTTAAACAAAAACAATTTTACACTGGGACTACTTTAATGGTCCGTCGCTCGAGTCTTGGCACCTTCGTCGAGGAGTTTTTCAAGGGGAACGCGAGAAGAGCAGCCGGGCTGGAAGAGCTCCCGTTGGGCAATTGGTCAGAGTGAACAATAAGGCCCCCCGTAAGGCCCCAGTATAAACAAACCCTTCTTCGACTAGCGGGGGCTCTTGCACTGGTGGAAGCCGGAGCGACACCCGCACCGCAATGCACAATGCGACAGGGATCCTCTTTGTACACGTGTCGGTCATTCCCGCAGTGCGCCGACTCTCCCAAAGAAGTTTCGATGAAAGCACGAAAGGCACACCCATCGTTTACTACTCGAGAATCGTGTCATTCAATGACAGGAACGAAGGAATGCTAAAAAAATGACTTATCCTCAGTCG
Organism: Ectemnius continuus; assembly: GCA_910591665.1. Taxonomy (NCBI): domain Eukaryota; kingdom Metazoa; phylum Arthropoda; class Insecta; order Hymenoptera; family Crabronidae; genus Ectemnius; species Ectemnius continuus. The sequence continues at coordinate 3,818,862 of OU342866.1, forward strand.
AGCTTGTAACTGATAAGATCGTCTTGGTGGATAAACGAGGCTTTGTTCGAACAATCAAATTAGTATTAGATTGATCGGGGAAGGATGCGAGCTAGTGTTAGCAAGGATGACTCAGGAGAGGAGCCGAGACTATCTGAAACGATATGGATCCCCAAGGAGTAGGGTAAATAGAGTTCAAAGGTTTTAAAATGGAAGCAGCGACGAGACGAATGGTATGCTGACTTTAGAGGGAAATTGGTCGGTTCAGCTGGAACGAAGTTTTGCCGGAAGGAAAAGTGGTCCGATGCTTTGTGGTCGGCAGATCCGATTAAGGTGGCAGGGACAGTGGGTGGAGGATCGCCGAGAAAATCGCAAGAGTCGAAATGAGAGGAGAAAATTGCTGGGTTCGCCGGGGTCAGCGTGACGAAATCGATGCCCTTTTCAGGTACAACGAGAAAGAGAGAGAGAGAACTCCGACTGTTGCCTTTTGCCGGCTTGATAACAATCCGGATGGAACGAATTGTGTTTTCGAAACACGGATGCCTGGGTCGATTGTCGAGACAGACGCGCCGTGACGGAAATTCGGCGACACCTGCGAGACTGGCAGTCCTCTCGCTGCCCGAGACGAATTTCCGGCGGACTCTCTCGTTCTCTCTCTCTCTCTTGCTCGCAACCAACTCTTCTATCAATATTTGGCCCAAGAGACGCGCGCGTACAATGCTCTTCTCTTATTCTCCTCTTCTCAAAGACACGTCGAAGCATTGTGCGACCGAATAAAGTTTTCTCGTTGACCAAACTAGCCTTTTTATTGATCCTGCGAGTACTCTCTTGCAAGCATCTTCTCGGTTCTTCTTGGTTGGAGCGATGGTCCGCGCGCGCGAGAGACTACAGAGGCGGTCTCGAGGAGGACTCGTCGAGGAGTCTACGTGCTGACTCGCCGCGTGTAGAGAGCGCTGGAGAAAAAGGTCCGACGGCAAGGAAAATTAGCCCTCGTCGTTTGTTCGATGTCGCGCTCGCCGCCCGACGGGAACAGGTTTTCCGTGTAATAGTGGGAGCATTAAATGTCGAAAGAAGCGCTCGCGCGCTTAAGGTATAAGCCGGCTTACTCTGGAGCGCGCACGAGAGAGAGAGAGAGAGAAGCTGCCTGCCGCTCGAGCACAGGCACGTATTCGCTAACTCGATCCTTCGAGTATCGAAGGTGTCCGGCTTGCTCGGTGCGCGAGTACTTTGCGCTTCGATCACGAATAAAGATAACCATCGGCTTGAGTGCCAGAGAGATTCGCCGGATATCGTCGATAACCACTTGCGTTCATCGGAGATTTCATCGAGATCCCATTTTTTACTCCGCTCACAATTACAGCGAGAAAAAAAGTTTCTACGCATCTAGATTTTCAGAAGCCAATCTTCGTCGTCCTTTTGCTCCCCCCATTTATTTTTAATTTGCGATACTAATACGAATATAAAGGTTTAAATAAAACATTCTGCTGCAAGAACATTTACCTTCGCATAAAAGGGAAACCCCTTTTCCAACTTGACCCAAAATTCTAAGCATCTTCTATCCACGATAGAAAAAAAAATACAAAAATTCTTTTTCCATGGAAATAAAATTCTTGGGCTGAGAATGAGCTTCTGGCGGAGATTGGAGGAGTGTGTTGCGTCGGATTAGCGAGTTGGCCGGGTGGTTGGGGAAGGATCGAGTATCGAAATGAGGAGTGGCGGGACAGGCTGCTCCGCTTTCAGGATAGTCGTCGTCGCTCTGCCAGATGAACTCGCCTCGTTTATCACTGCGACGCCGATAAATCAGTGGGACGCGGAATGCTTTGCGGTTCCCCATCGTGTTAGTACGGCTCATAAGCACGCCCCGAGTCTCCCCGGGGTGCGGTTATCTTGGCATGTACCGGGTGTACATTATCTCAGGCGGAGGCCACTGCCGACGTATAAATATACTCGATCGCAACATCACGCACACCACCACCACCACTCGGCGAATTCTGCGGGGGCGAGCCATCCATGAAAAGGCGCTAACATTAGGAGAGGGTGGATATTGGTGGAGGGTCGCCGAGTGATTGCCCGAGTGTTTATAGAGGGAATTGGGGAGCGAGCCGCCTATCCCGGAAGTGGCTGCTGCTCGGAGATACACTGCCGTCGGATACTCCCAATCATCTCCAATTGATCGTACGCCCGTCGTCTCGAGGGCGCAATGCCGATTCCGCTCGCTGCATCCGCTCTCGGAACGTGCTCTTACTCTGTTTGCGGCGAGGCTACTGCCGCGCACTCGATCGCCATCGATTGGATAATGATGGTGTCCGATCGCTTCGAATGCTACTCGTGATCGGATTTCCATGGTGGATTTAATGCCGCGCAACTCTACACGCTCCTGTCCGCGCGCGCGCGCGCGCGCTACCAGCCACTAATGTAGATATCGATAGTGAACCATCAATTGCCGAGCTGCTTCGATCATAACGGGTCACTCGGACCAACTTGATTTTGGCTGGCGGTACTTCCAATCGATTGCTCTCTCACTTTCTCTCGGCAACATCATCTTCTATTTATCTCAGCCGTAAATCGATCGACCCTTCCAACTACGAAAGTACTGTTGCGATCGAATGTTCCCTTCGGTTCTTCACGCGGAAAGCAGTGGTATCGGCGAGGAAAAAAGTAGCAACGTTGGATGACCGATGGTAGAAGAAGGGAGGGGGAACGCGGCGGCGGAAAGTGGGGGAGCCGAGGAGGAGAAGTGGAAGATGCACGCGAGCTCGCATGCTTCCTTCTCGCATGGGCGTGTCCCATCCAAGCACCGCCCACCACTTCCCCTCCGAGGGGCCGGCTGGAGGGGATAGGGAAATTTCGATTGGTCTCGCTTGATTTCACGCGCTCCCGGGACTGCATTAATTATTCTAAATAAGTCGTCGGGCCCGCGCGCCGCCGCTGATTATAGAGTTTGCACTGCCATAAATAGGAGGCCCGTTTACAAATCGGCTTCGTGGAATAATGATCGCTGGATCCTCGTCCCTTCCTCTCGCGCTGCCTTCTCCTCTCTCATGACGAAAAAGCCAATCAATCCTTGACGAGTACCGCGATTAGTCTCGCACCCCTCCCGCTTCTTTCCGACTACACCCTTCTTTCTCTCTCCCTCCCTCCCTCTCTCACTCTCTGTTTTTAAGCGATGCCGCTTTTTGCTTCGGTTACGCCAGGCAGTTCGACGAGCCGCGAGATAATTCGTTCGCTTCTAATGAAGGTATTAACGAGGGCGCGCTGCCTACTCGGAAATCGAAGTCATCCCAGCATTAAGTTATAGCTCAGCGAGCGCTGTCCTCACTTTCCAGCTAAGGACACCCGCGCTTTCACCGATGGCGTGCCGGTGTTCTTCGGCCGAGGACGAGGTGTTGGACCGACGAGCGCGAACTTATAGCTCGCAGGATGCCAGCGGCGACTTCCGCCTGGAAAGTGGCGTAAAATTGCGAGCACGCGTTGTTGACGGAGAGCCCATTGATGGATAGACACGTTTTACGCTTGTTTATAGCGCTCGCTTCTATTATTCTTCTACGCCTGCAATCGGTTGCGTTCGAGTCGAGCTGGTTTGCGGTGAGCGCGCGCAATCCGTGTCCGCCGCTCGTTAATAAAATCGAGAACCGTGACAGGGTGTTTCGGCGCCTTATGCACTGCTTGAAACTAGTAATAATACATCCCGTATCTTTTACAGTGATTTTACTATTTCTAGTTTTATTTAAGGAAATTTATCTTTTCTTTGGAGGAATAGTTTTCTTTTATAACACTGGAGCTACAAAACCAGTCAAAACACAAAATTTTTAATCGACTTTAAAAAAGGGGAGGTTCTCAATTATCCTGCTATATTCATATCCATTTTTTAAATTAAATGCCAGAAATAAGTACTTATAAAACGAAAATTTCCTTCGCATTCTGTCACCAATCCAACCACAGCATTAAAAATACTGTTTCCAAAACCAATCCGCGTACACCTCCTTTTTTATCAGACGTACATCGTGTTCCTTTACAAAACGAGTCAGTGAACAAAGGAACTGGCTTCTATTGACTCGATCTCGATTTAACCAGGTTGCAGTCGCACTCGCCGACGGGAAGAGTGCGAATCTTCGCCTGAGAACGAGATGGAACCGCGCGTACGAAACAACCCCTTGATGGATGAGGGAAAAAAGTCGGCTGGTTTAAAAACTGAATTTGTTGCCTTAAGCGGGGGATGGTGGGGTGCGGAGGGGAGGGGAGGGGAGGGGGATGGGGTCGGCGAGGGTGGGGGGCGAGAGAGAAGTATGGAGTAGTGGTTGCCGGGTCGCCTGGAGGGGAGAAACGGTGGGCGTGGCTGGCCGGAGAGGGGCTGGATTGGGTAGAGCCTTTTATGTCGCCGCCAGTGGTGGGGGGCGGAGTGGGCGTGGCTTATGTTGATTTCTTGATTCGAATAATCCGCGCCGCATCCCGTTTTTCTAATCTCCGACCATCCCGAAATCCACTACTTCACTGTTCCAACCCTGTTTTATGTCATACTAGGTCCCCTTTAATTCATTATTAATAACCCAACATGAAAAGTGAAAATTACCGTATTCTTAATTCATGCAGCCTGAACTAACAACAACTATCAAGGAATTATCCCGAAGACAGCAGTAAAATCGCATGGCCGAATAATTGAAATCCAGCGAAGTTGGAATGGTTCCGCTTGGAGGGAAGAGGTATTACATAACATTACATAAGTGGTTTGTCGGGGCTAGAGGTATGCCGTCAGAAATCGAGTGAACTAATAGGGCAAAATCGGAGAGCGTTAAAACGAGACTAGAGAGATATCGGAACATCGATCGGCTGGTATTCCGGTGGGATATGTGCGCCGCTGCCCCCACCAGGCGGCGACGGCGGCTGCTGTGGTGGCTGGGTGGGGGTAGACGGCGGCGTGGTGGGGGCGAGGTTGTTTGGAGAAGTGGGCGGAGCATCTGGGAGAAGAGTTAATAGAGATACAATCGCGAGTGTCTAGCGCACTGGAAGGTCCAGTCCCGGGCGTAGGAGGAGAGTGGCGACGCGGGGACGGAGGGGCGAGCGGTAAGTAGGGACTTGTGGGTCCCCTAGTTTAGACATCACTGCGCGACGGATGGACAGCCAGTCAGACCCGTCACTGCACCCGCTCGAGTCCTCGGAAAGCTTGGGAACCCCGGGAAAAGCCAATACCTCGCCGAGAAGAGAGAGAGAGGAGCAGCAGCAGACCGTTCTTCTCGTGGAAAGCAAGTCCCAGGCCTGCAACCACCTCTCCGACAGAACTAACGGACACACTCCGCAAACCGAACCACTCGAGAGCAGCCTGGATGCTGCGGCATTGCTGAGATACTCACTCGGACCCTCGAGCACCTTTGACAGTTGGCTGGACAGTCAGTGATGCGCGATCCTCGGTGCGATCCTCGCTATTTTGGCAAACTGTGACAAGTGTGACGGCAGTGTTTCGACACTTGAACATTGGTGGACGGAGTTGCGTGGGATGAGAGAGGACTTTTCAGAGTATGAAGCTCTGAAGTGTGAGACACTGTGATTATTTGGGACTCATAGCGAGAAGTGTGCATTGATTTGGGTCGAAGAGAAGCGAAGTCTGGTTTATTGGAAGATGAGCGTAGCGCTTGTCACGATGGATTCCGCGTACGGTCTTCGATTGGGGATCGGCAACCACCACCATCATCATCATCGTCTCCACCACCGCGTGCGCTCCCCGGAAAGCCACGTGGCGGCCGATCAAGACCGCCAGGAGGACCGCCAGGAGAACACCGAGACACCCTTGCGTTTCAGCGTGGTGAATATTCTACGACCCGATTTTGGCAGAGAGGCCATTCTAAGTACCAAGGCACCGAATCAACCCGCTGTTGTTACAAGTCATGCGACGAGTTTGCCTGTTCCGGTGCCGAGACACAGTCCGCTTCCTCTCCCGCGAGATTTGAGTCTGTCCAGCAGCAGATTGTCTCCTCAATCACCGCAAGCCACCAATTTCTCGACTCACCGTGATCGAGATAGTTTCTCGTCCCATTGCGGACTAACGTCGCCGTTGCAAAGGCATTCCGGACTCAGCAGAAGCGGAAGTCTCGAGAGTCTCGCGAGCAGTAGAAGCTCGGTGACCGGAAGTTCCGTGACTGGAGCACCCTCTCTATGCTCGACGACGTCTTCCACCTTGGGTGGAGAGTCTCTGAGCGGCGATAGTAATTCTGGCAGCACCACTACTTCCTCTAGCAGTCAATCTTCCGGTGGAAATGGGCAGAGCATGTGGCCCGCTTGGATCTACTGCACCAGATACTCCGATCGACCCTCTTCCGGTAAGTTTTCCCCGCCCTCCCCTTCTCTTTCAGCGGAACCTTCCTTAGAACGCAACGAAAGAATGGTGTTTGATCCGACTGGCAAATTGAATAAACGATGCGGCGCGCGCGTACGCGGCAGATGCGTCTCACTTAATCGCCATGGAAAACCGTGAGCGGGGTTAAGTACGCGTAATTACATTTCCTGCCGCGCGTCTCCACTTTGCCGGGGCCGTTTAAGCAATTAGAGTTCATCAACCGGTATCTCCTCGGGAACCTGTTCGCGTGTAAACATTTCCTGGCGAGTCTCTCTTTCGTCGCGTCGAAAAATCTACCGATAAACTTCTCTCGCTAGGCTCGCGCAACTTCGCCGCTCTACGAATTCCAAGCGCGAGCGGTTCTTGTTCTACTTTCGAGCGTGTAACTCGCTGCAATTGGCGAGCAACTCGAAGCTGCATAAGTAATGTCTAATTGCAAAGCGGCGCGGCGCGGCGCGACGCCAAGGGTGAACGGACTGCTCGCGAAGCGGACTCTCGCACCACCTGCGAGCCTTCTTGGAACTCACATCCGCGATCTACCCCCGACTATCCACTCCACGTGTCCCAGATAAAGCCCGGCTCATTTCTATCTACTCGCTCAACTGGTCCACCGACTGATATAATCGAGCTACTAATTACTGCGAGCCTTTCAGTCGCCTTCAACCACCGAGCAACATCGCTGACTCGATGAAACTCGTTAGCGAAGTTTCTTATAGTTGAAACACTTGGCGAGAGCTTGCCCAAATCGTAATCAATTCACTTTAAATATTTACTGTATGTTAATGACTACAATACTATTAGATTCATATTGACAAATTAAATTTTTTCCTCTAGCGTTTCCAGATTTAATGAATGTAAAATCTAGAATATTGCCAGGATTTGTTTTGCCCAAATTACACAAGAAAGAGTAATAAACTTTAATATGAAAAGCAGGGCGATTGAAGCACTCTTGCCTTAAAAAAAAATACACGAAATATTGAATCAATTACTTCGATGACACCCGAATTCGAAAGCTTTCCTCTCGACTGAATTTCACCAGGATTAATGACGTTGGTGGGCCGGGAAAAGTGAGTGGGAATGGACAGTTACCTCGCGCCGATAAAGCGCTCCCGAATGAGTCAATGTTCCGCGCGGCTTATAAATATTCATTGGCTGGCCAGAACGACAGCGACACACACACACAGCAAGAGAGACACACACGTACGAGAAAGTACTTTTTAGCCTTCGAACCCTTTCGCACGTAGCCGCCCGATTTGGAAATGCGCTAATAACCCGGCCGATCTCGCGGCGAACTGGCGATAGCAGTTGGCGATAAAGAGAGCGGCCAGCCAGCCTCTCAGGATTGTTACAAAATAAAATGATCTTACGGCCTGCCGAAGTACAGATAAGCACACACACACACACCGCACGAGAGCGGAATCAAAGAGACGTTATTCTGTTACGCTTAATTAACATTTACATACCGGCTCGATTAATGAATCCCGGAAAATTAGACGAGCTCATCGCCGCCTCTACCGCGCGGCAGGATCTACGCGAGGCTTGCTTCTCCAAGAGGGAAAACTTGTGCCGACTAAGAAAAACTCGCCGGCCGAGCTAATTACCGTGGCAGCCTTTGTACTCCTTCTATTGAGAGAGGCTCCGTCTCGATTCCCTCGAGTGTGCTCCGAGCAGAGAGAGCGCCGCTCCTACTAAATACGCGCACCAACAAGGACTGCGTAATAAATAGTGGACGTTTTTGTTTGTCGACAGGTCCGAGAACGAGAAGGGTGAAACGGACGCCGAGCGCTGTGAAGAGCGGCACCCCCGAAGAGAAAAGGCCCCGAACTGCCTTCAGCGCGGAGCAGTTGGCTAGATTGAAGAGGGAATTCGCGGAGAATCGATACCTCACCGAGAGAAGACGACAACAACTGTCGCGAGACTTGGGCCTGAACGAGGCCCAAATAAAGATCTGGTTCCAGAACAAGAGGGCGAAAATCAAGAAAGCCAGCGGTCAAAAGAATCCCCTCGCGCTCCAATTAATGGCGCAGGGACTCTACAATCACTCGACTGTCCCAGTCGACGAGGACGGCGAGGAGATTCCACCGCCCAGGACTCATTAATACTATTATTAATGAATACTCGTAACTTGCGATTTCGAGAGAAATTTGGATCAAGTTGCGTGAACTCGTCCTTCTACTTAAATTATGATATCCCTTCGAAGAGACTTTAATGCTCGATCGCACTCGAGTTCCAATCGCTAAATTATTTATTTCTCTGTAAATACTTGTAAATAGTTGCGAGCCTGACGTGTATATGTATGTATATGTATGATAGGAGGCCGATTCCGGCCGAGAAGGAATCCGCTACTTGTAAGGAACGATCTCATTGTATGTTTAGCCGCGCATTGGATAATCATGGACGTGTGTCGCGCACGCACGGCCAAGTGTATCTCGCGCGGTAAGTGATACCCAGTATAATCTAATGTAGCCGGGCAGCTTGCATATTGCCACCGATTAAATCGAATTAAAAACTATGCCGAGTAACAATGTGTGTTGTCCAATGTATTATTCTCCCCTTCACCCATTAGTTATGCCGGTGGTGGCAGCGGCGGAGCGCAGTTGGTTTCTGATCGGCGGTGGCGTTGATCAAAGCGCTCTGATGCCGTCTAAATCAAAAGCCGAGGGAAAAATAATCTTGGGAGGTCTCTGACGAAATCTCTTTACTTGCCTGAGGGTGAGAGAGAACTCGTCGCTCTCTTTCTCTTTCTCTCACTCATCGTCTCGCTCGGCTTCCATGTCCGTCGAGCAGTGACACGGCGTGACGCGCTAATTAATCCGAAATTAACGAGCCACCCGGTAGCGGCGGAGCGCGACCGGGCGAATGGAACGTGGCGAGGATGACAGTGCGCGACTAGTTCAAACGTGTGTTTCACACACGTCGTGCTGCCGATCGACACGAGATAAGCGATATATGCACCTGTTAGATGATACCGTGCTCGCGCGCGCGCGCGCCCCCTCCGCCTCTTTCTCCGATAGTACCTGCTCCCGGGAAACCCACGCACACGCTCATACGCGCACACACACACAGTAGCAGAGACACGCAGGATTTACGAGGACGCTTTTTCCGCGGGAACACGCCAAATTGGAGTCCAATTATTGCTCGAGCTTAGAGAGACGGCTGGTCAAGTTGTACATCGATCGAAATGCTTTTTTCTATCGGCAGGAATCTCCACGGCTAAGTCGAGAGAATCAAGTGACTCGAACGAGTGTCTGTGTGTGTGTGTGTGTGTGTGTGTGTGTGTGTGTGTGTGCGCGGAGCGAGGACCCTCGAGTTGATAAACTGTCCGCGAGGTCGAGACCGGCCTGCGAAATAATCGGCCGATTCATCGTCGATTCGAAACCCTCCGGGATATAGTTCGCTCGATTAACTATCATTAGTTCGAACACGAGGATCTCGCTGGCGGGCGGACGGGCGGGCACATCCATCGAGAGGAGCAACGAGCTCCTAGGAATCATGGCTGCTGGTGTCCAGGATAAATTACGGACTCGTTGTCGCCGGCCATTGTGTCTAACTGTGACGATCCTTAATTGGTAATTCTATCCTAGGCCAGTAATGCCCTGAGATTGCCGAAAGACTATACTCGCTCGGCCAAGTAAAAAAGTTAATCTGCTTAAAGCAGATTTGCGTGACAAATCACACACTCTACCGGCAGCTTTCTCTCTCTCTCTCTCACTCTGACTCTGACTGTCTGTCTATCTCTCTGTCTATCAGTGACTGTAATTTACAGTGAGCCTCTCTCTATTACGAGGGCAAAAACTAACGCGGACTTTAAGAAAACGAGAATGGGAGAGCAAAGCAACCTCTGTCATTAGAGTCCACGGTTCAAGGGAAACTATTTACCACGGCTTATAATTAATGCCGTCATATCGTGGCGCGAAAGAAATTTTCCCACAACCTCTAATCGTCCTGAAAAAAGGAACACAGGCTCCCAAGATGCCAGCTACACTTACTGCTTCATGCGCAAAGGTGTGCCCTGACTCGAGGAACAATCAAGATCTCATTGTTGATATTTCCTTGCTGGAAAATTGATGTAGTTTATACAAGAACATTATTACTATTAATTCTTTACGTCCTAAATTATTTCGAAGTCAAAATTAATAACAGTAAATAATCCAACATTAATTCTTTTGTACAAATAAAACTAGAATACAACAATAAAGATCACCAAAAAGCTCTGTATTGTTGTTCCAATAAGGACTCAGTTTCGTAAAAATTCGCAATTACAGCACAAAAGTAGCACAACAATAAAGAGAGTACTTAGGGTTGGCTGGCGTCCGAAATATCAGTATTTTATCCCTGACGAAGAGGCTCGGCCGCGCTCGACGCTGGGCAAGCAGGCGCGCGTCCGTTATTAATTATCATTAATTTAAGCCGAGCGAAGGGTGCTTCCGCACGGGGGTTGATTCTGAGAGAGGAGCGCATCGGCCTCGCCGGCGGATATCGCTGGAACTCGCTGGAACTCGGTGGCGCGCGCGCTCATGGTGGGCCAAACCGGGGGGGATAAATTACAGAGTCGTTGTCCTGGCCATTGTATTTAACTGCGGCGATGCGTAATTGCTGGAACGCCGTCGCGTACGCTCGCAAACACACACAGAGACAGAGACAGAGAGAGACACATACATTCGTGTCTGGAGAGAAACAGAGGAGCGCGTGGACGAGGAGGATGGGGTGGGGAAACAGGCATATGCGGCAACGGACAGGGTGGAGAAAACGAGTTACAGCGGTAGTAAGAGACGGTGGAAAGGGAATTCAGCCACTGTGGTCGAGAACCATACTCATCGGAATGGCCATTAGGGGTCTCTCTATGTTCCCACCACAGTGGCTCACTAAATTTCACCTTCTTCTACCCCCTCGGAACTCGCGCGATCCACCTTCCTCCTTCCACTTCTCTACCCAACACTACCACCGCCGCCGCCACCACCACCCTTTACCACCCCTCGGCGAATCCTACGCCAACAATTAATGGCTGCGACTTGCGCCACTGTTTATTACAATATCAGCCACCCACCTTCTCGCCGTTCCGAGGATCGTTTTTACCAGCGCGAATTCTCCTTCTGGAGTAGCCAGCGAGCGGACGCGTTTCGGACATGCCAGTTGCACCAGCCGTGAATTTATGGAATGCCCGAAATTAGTGGAATCTAATATACTTTTAATAGCGGCTGCCCGAGAAGCCCTCGCAGCCTCGCTCGCTCGGTCGCCCCGGCCACAAAACGTCTTTGTGGCTATTAATTGACGCGGCGTCGCCATTAGCGGCTGACCCCCTATTATCCTCTTATTACGGAATCCATAGCGCGAGCCTGAAGAAATCCTCCGGCCGCTGGAAGCTAATAGCGATGGAACACGTTTCTGATGGTATGAAGAGAAGAAAGGCGAAGAGGAGAGAAAGCACTTGGAATCGTGGAAAGTATGAAATTCCTTTGGTGATGCAGATTATTATTCTGAAAGCTTTGCTTGGATAACGAATATAAATTTCAAAAGGTGGGACATTAACCTCAGAAGCTAAAATAAAACGATATTGTATACAACAACAATATGATAAAAAGATATTGGTTGTAACATCATATTTTTATCACCAATTATATAAAATATTAATTTTCAAAATTTCGCCGACCTTTCATATTTGTTATTTCAAATTTGAAAGTGGCGATACAAGGTTGAAAGCTGGGTGTCATTGGACGCCGCTAACGAGTGTAACGAGGAGCGGTACAGTCAAATTAAAGTCGGGCGTGTGATCGGGCAAAGCGGGAGGAAGAGGGCGCGAGCGCGAGTGAGGGAAAGAGCGATGGAAGACAGGACACGAAATTTATCGTCGCGCTTTCAGGAAACTAAGCGGGCAAAGACCACTTAGCTGCCCGTAAATGCGTCCTCTCTCTATGACGACACCCCAGCAGATGTCCCGCCAATAGATCACACACGGTGCAACGCTCAGGAAGAAAGGGCTTTGTGAACGCATGTCTCTCGTCGAGATCAACTTTAAAGAAGAAAGTGCGAGCGAGAGAGAGAGAGAGAGCGCATGTTTACTCAGAGTGTTCCTTTTACCGGCTCGATTGGCGGCCTCGTTCCTCTTCGAACATGGCGCGCACCCTTCGCGGAAGGTCAAGATTAAACGTAGAGGACAAACGTGTTTTCAATTAAGGGCACTTCGATCACTCGCCGATCCCAAAAGACGCACACTCCTCCTGGATTAATTATCACTTGAGATTCACGACACGCGCTTCCAATGGTAAATATCGGCGTGAAAAATGACTGAGAACCTCCTAATAATAGTTTGAAAAATGTCTCTCGCCTCCGAGAGATGCGAAATCGTCACGGCCACTAGTAATTCCGGTCTGACCGGAGCCGGCCGATGACTAAGATGACAAGTTTCACGGTAAAAGCAAGTTCGAGGACTAATTATAAATTGAAGGGGGCTCGACCAGTACTTTTCATACACGGATCTGTCGAAAGACGCGCTCGCCAGCCTGAAACTTGTAATTGGCCTGGCTGTGAACGCCACATTTATTTCACAAAAGAATACAAATTCTGATGCGCAAGCTTTGACTAATTCCTTAAAATTGTGGCATTAAAATTGCAACAAAAATAGAAAACATAGCCTTATAACACTACGCCTCTTATTTAAAAGTATAAAAAAAGTTTAGCTGTAATAAATAATAATTCAGGGTTACAAGAATGTAGAAAAATAGAAGTAGCATCATCTAGTAATTGGGACTCAAGCGGAGGCAGGCGATGACTAAGATGACGAGTACTTGGGCAAAGGGAAGTTCGAGGACTAATTATAAATTGAAGGGGGGGCTCGGCTAGTACTTTTGATACACGGATCTGCCGAAAGATGCGCTCGCCAGGCCGTAACGCGTAATTGGCCTGGCTGTGAACGCGACATTAGATCCTCGTTATCCTAACGAGCTGAAATAGCCCGCGACTCCCGCGGGGACGACCCGCTCCGCCCGATGAAAATCAGACTAGTAGCAGTTCGCGAGTAGCGAGGCCCATATAGCCGGCGATTGCTCTATTTTTCTCCCAATAACGAGAGATTTAGAGCGTCTTAAAGAGGGTTCCTCGTTGCAGCATGTGTGCGCGCGCGCCCCAGTGGAATAGGACGCCGCGAGTCAGACCGGCCTTTCCACCTAATATCCCTCTCGGTTCGCACTCGCATTCTTCCGCCGTTTATTCTCGAAAGTGAAAACACTTCGCAAAGCACCATTTTTAACCCTGCTGTATTCCTTCAGTCCTTTTGATCCACCGCGATTTTTTATTCATAATTAATTCAATTGCTAACTAAATAATTATATTTTCCTTGGATAGAATATTCTCAGATCTGATATAAATAAGTATATATTAATTACCAGTAGTGTGACTGGAAAAATAATTATTCTAAGATGAATCTGTGAAAGGTGGCTGGTTACAGGTTACTCCGACGGAGAGGAGGAGACAGAGAGCAATGAGGATCTAAGGATCGCTTATACAGTCTACTGTACGTCGATAAATGTCACATGGAAGAAAAGTCGTAAGGTATTGTTGGAGATCGGCTTGACGAAGCGATCGGTTCCGGTGTACGCGTAGCCTGAGACGGAGGGCCAGCTAGTCGAAGGGTATAGAAAAGCGTTGCACTAGCGCGTTGCCGAGCAGCGCGGCGCGGCGCGGTGGTACCCCACGGGGCAAGAAATTCCTTGGGAAGAATGCCCGTTCGCTCATCCATCGACTAAATATTCACTTCATCATCTACGCCCGTCTCCCGTCCACTCCTCTCATGTAAAACGAATCGACTCTATCTAAAGTATAATAAGGGATGCGCCACAGAAATGACGCAGCCTCATTTGCACCCCGGTAACCTGCTCTCCCAGCCAGCCGAACCACTGACATCTAATTACCGGCTTCTTGCCTTTCTAATAATTTAACACCGCTATGTCCAACCACATCTATTCTCACTTTATGCGAACACGAGGTTATTAAACACGCCTGTCAGGATGTACAAAATAGAAATATAAATAATACAAATTTTATCCCTATCATTTAATATTAATCTTTCAAAGTCTATTAAAAATCCTGCAGTTTCACAGTCAACATGCTAATTAATAATAACAATAAAAGAAAACCTGACTCAAGAACCCCTGAGCACTACAACATCGATTAAAAATACAGCGACTTGACAGGGAACGTGTTAATTAAGAGAGAGGGCGAACGAAAGGCGGAAAAAGCGGGTAAATCTCTGGTAATCGCGATTCCCATGAAGGCGCAGGGATGTCAGTGTCCGTTGGGAAGAGAGGGCCTGAGGACTGGGCATCTGGTTACCGCGAGCCTCCCACGCGGTCCATCGGGCGCTCTCTCGCGATATGCGTGTGCGCTCTTAAGGTATAAGGGCAGAGGAAGGTTCGCTGTTTCGGGTGTGCGGCGTGCCGTCGCACTGTCCCGAACATGGTATACGTATAAAGGAAAGGGCACATAAGCGAGCGGAGCCAGTGCGACGCGCGGAGAGTTCGTCTGCCGGCTATATGGGAGCGCGGCGAGATCAGGATGGCAGAGAGCGAGCGAGTGCGAGCGAGAGGATCGGAGAGGGGGACAAGGAGAGAAGTCGGTAAGAGTAGAGAGACCACCCAACGCGATCGCGCGAGACTTCTGAAGCGAGGCGAGCGCGCGCGCGCGCGCGCGCGGCGTGGAACACAGCCACCCGGATGAACGAGGACGACGCGATAAAGCGAAGGAGTAAAAGCCAACGAGGGATCCCGAGCGAGGAGGAAGAGTGTCGACGCGACCAACAGAGAGACCAGAGAGGAAAGGGTTGCGTGTCTGTGTCTGTGTGTATGTCGGAGAAGGAGAGAGAAGGAGAGAGAGAGAGTGAGACGGTCGGCAGCCGTGGAGCGGGCATCTGGGCAAGGAATGCTTGTCGGGTCATTAATGCTCCTCGCTATGCACGCTCCTTATGGATCTGACCAAATCAGTGACCGATTGCCATCCCGCTCCTTCCTCTCCCAACCTCCTCCTCTTCCCTCCCCTTGCCTTCCCGCTGAAAGCGTGCATCCTCGCCGCTGCTGGTACACCGCAGACTCTCTGCTACCTCACCTACGTACTTTCGGCCAATTTTTAATTATCCCTCTTAACGAACCCGTGTACCCCCGTGGATCCTCCGCTCTCCCAATTATTCAAGCTCATTTACTTCACTCGTCGGCTCTTGGTTTCTTGTTGCTTGGTAATTGACACGGTATTCTCTAGTCTCGTCTTAATTTGGCAGTGGAATTCTTGAGAGTAACTCTTGAGAGTGATTTTTACCAATATATAGCATCTGAAAGTTATTATAAAATTTGTTTAACTTGTACAAATAAAAATCTAAACTTGTAATTGAAATATTTGTAATCGAAAGGAATAAAATTTAATATGTCTGTTATAAACAGTCGGTTGGATGTTAAGAGAACAATTTGCACAGCTGAAAGTAGCTTGAGTGAATTCCAGCCTGAGCTCTCAGGTGCGTGCGCATTAGCAAATATCATTCTCGACAGTTACAGCGAGGTTTTTTTCAATTCCCAGGAGGATATAGGTAGCTTTAAGTGTATGTAGAAGGAGTGCGAGTGATTGGTCAAAGGATGTATCGAAAGGCGCATTTTCCATATGGGACGAGTGTTGCCTGGAAGGGCAAATGGAAGCGTCGGTATTGCTATTAGCCGGTACGTATTAGGAGCGAGGCTCGAAAAGGGGGCCACGCTAAGCGGAAAAATGGTAATGGTCCAGGCCGTGCCAGTAAAGGATCGTATCTGTTTCATGCGTAATTGTAGCGGAGCGGAGTGGAGCGGAGCGCCGCCGCTGCCGCCGCCGCTCGCGGAGAGCAAGGTCGCCGGATACCTGCCATACGCGCTGGTAATTAAATTCTTTGAGAGAACGATCGTGGAATGCGCGCGCCGCCCGGGCTACGCAATTAAAAGGGAAACGTTTCGCTCGCAGGAGCCCCAAAGGACTCCGGTAATTAAAAGAATACTGAGAGAGAGAGAGGGAGAGAGAGTTGCTCCTCGTAATCGAGCCGAATCCTTCGCTACTTTTTTCTTAGCGGACGACTTTGCCCCTCGCTCTTTTGCTCGCCCCTTCGCGAGAGCTTCTCTCCGCTCGAAAAGCCCCTGTACGCTCGCTCGCTGGACCGAGTGTCGCCTTAATTCTTGCCCTCCTCCCTTCCAGCAAACATCCACCTGCTCAATACGCTCCCTTCGACTTCCACAATCACTCGCCGTTGCATGCTAACAGGGTAAGATTGCCCAAATCGCCCTATTTGTTATTTAGAATTCAGGAATTCTATGTTCTTTGAGTCATAATAAACGGCAATATTTTCCCTGTTTTATGGAATTTTTGTATAATTTTAATACTTGATGATCAGTTTGAAAATCATTGATTTCGCAAACCTTCTAAATCGCACGATTCAGGAAACGAATTCACCCCTCAGTTCGAGTGAGGATTTTGGTCAATGTAGCGAGATAAAAAATCACTATTCCCGGCCGCACCTCGAAAAGGCTCGCTCCCTTTTCCTCCTACGAAACGATCGATTTACGATAAACGCTTTATGGACTCCGACGAATTCATCGGCCGCGAAATTCATGGGAGTGTGCGATTGAAGCGCGGCGTCCCAGAAGGGTGTCGGGAATTATAATCTGCTGTAACGTGGGTTGTCGATTTTATAAATGACGAGAGTGCCGCGCGCGAGGCTAATGACTGTATCGTGGCGAAACTCTCGACTTGTAACTGATAATCCAGCAAACTGACGGAATGCCTGAGTGCTTTTGATGGCTGCCGATTAGAAAGTCAAATGTTCTTATCGCGCTGGCAGACGTGGAACTTGTCGAATTTATTCTGGCGCGATACACGACGCCTGTCTTTTGGGAAGGGTGCCACGAACATGAGCGACGACGCAAGAAACGATCGCAGAGAAAGAGAAAGAGAATCAGAGAGAGAGAAAGAGAGAAGGAAAGCAAGTGTGTCGAGAGTCAAAAAGAGGAGGGGACGAAACCTGCGAGAGTTTTATTGGGAGCGCGTGACTGATTCGACACGCTTCCAGGTGCCGCTCAAAAATCCGGCTTGATTAAATTTTTGATCAAATTACTTCGAGTTAAATAAACATCCGGCTGGAAGGGAGGGTCAGCTCTCTCACTCCCTCCTTCTGGCCGGCCCCTGCCTTCCAAACCAGAACACAGGGGTCACGTCAAACCCTTGGATTCCGCGCATTCGTTCGCCCGAGCCACTCACGATTTTAAACTGTGACAAATCTCTCCTCGACATCCTCTTCATCGAACGAGCAAACTTACAATGCACAGAATGCCTAGAAGTTACGATCATAGAAGACCCAAAGAATTCGTACCAATAAAAATGCGAGGATATAAACTTTAGTACGGCAATTAAATTTTTTTTGCATTTACCGTGATTAATCTGAACTGAAGAGCAGCTGGAAAAAAATTATAGTAATATTGCTGCAATACTATTAATACAATATAATCAAAAGTGAACAAACTGCAATTCTTTTTATATTCATCTTCTCATTTCACGAGTACTTTAGATTTAACTTTTACTTTAGAACTGTTTTTTCGTGCGCACGTATTAGTTGCGATAATAAATCGAAGACTGCTAGGAATAAGTCGAAGAGCTAAAAGATGAGAGTGTAAGGGAGTTAGAAAAAGGGGTGGATGGAAGAAGGCGCGGAGGGAATCTCACTTATTCGAGGTGCGAAGCGAGGGTGAAGTGTAACACAGAGGGTAATATAACCGGTGTCGTCGTTCTCCACCCCAAAGACGGGGTGTCCCGGACCAGCAACCCCTTCTCGAGCCAACTGGTAATGAGACTAATAGACACGTACCGCTCGTAAAAAGCGCTTCCGCGAGTTCCTAAAGTTAAATGCTCGAAAGTGTCTGCTGCTGCTGCTGGTGCTGCTGCTCTCCTTTTCTTGGCGGAGAGCGGGCGCAATTTTATTTTGTGGTACTTGGGCCGCCCGGCTCCAACACCCTCGGCCCCATCGTGAATGTAAATTAAAGTTAGGCTAGATTAAAGTTCGCCCCGCCCACCCTCGTAATACTGTTGGCATAATCTCGGTCAATATAACAGGTAATTATTCCGATGGCCCGACTAGCCCTGGGCCGCGCGCGAGAAAAGAGGAGCGGCGAATTCGGGCCCCGGTTTTACGCGAGCTCGAGGAATTCACGGAGTCATGCTGGGGCGCGCAAGGGGAAAGTGTAAAAATAAGAACTCTCTGTCTACGAAACAGGAAAGTAAGCTTGGAAGGCGCGAGGGTCGTAAGCTGTTAATTAAAAAGCGGCGAAGTCGAATCATCCCAACGGGGAGGGGTGGGTGGCGGAAACACTTACTAAGGGAGGGCGAGGAGACAGGAATTTCGGCTTGAATTCTCAACTTCTAATTACACTAGTTGCAGCTTGCTAAACTCTTTTCTGTACACGGGCGTTAAAGCCAGCCGAATTAATTCAGCCCCGGCAATGAAGTGGATACTAGGAGAGATTGGCTGCTGGAGAGACTCATTTTTCAAACGAGTAATTATCCTTTTCAACCCTAGTCTTCCACGGCTGGGAGCTCTCACTCTTTCTCCCCCGCTCATTGCGATGCACCCCCCGCGAGAACGGAGGCGCAAGTCATGCACTTCATCGCCCTTTTCAATTCATCGCTGCGGTTATTTAATCAAACATCTCTCGGGGTTGGTAGGGTGCGACCCCTCGCCACCAAGGAAAAACCATTTCCATCGCCCCCCCTCGCGCTGCTGCTCGAAGGGTGAAAAGCACGAGTGCGGCGGCTAAAGCGTCCCGATAACATTGGCCCGCGACAACACCGCTTACTTTTCCGGCCATTTGTTCGGATTTGCCCCGGAAGGGACCTACAACGGCTGCCAATTCATCCCGACAATATGCTACCACTCGCCACCATCGGAAACCTTCTGCCCAAGGAATAGGGTTGGCGCCCTTAAATCGCCCCACTTCTCGCATTAAGACTTATTACTCGGAAATAAAGATTCATATCTTTATATTCTTCACGTCATAATGAATGATAATATTTCCTTTCCTTGTAGAATTTTTTTTATAATTTTAATACATGATTATGAGTAACGTGAACTCAATTATTCTTATTTGTGGAGAACATAGTAAATAAATTACTATTTTTAATCGATGCATTAATATCAATAGCTAAAATAAAAAAATATATTGAATATACTCTGAGGGTGTAAATTAATTTAATATAAAATCAGATTGTGATAGGTTCGAATTTTTAGAGAGGAATAGGTGCGATTTTGGTAACCTTACTCTAATCATTCGACTAGTGGCGACTTCTGATCCTGGTGCAATTGTGGACGCCAAAGTGGATTCACTTGTTCACGCTGAGCTTCCTGGAAGCGATCTGATTAAACGCCGCCCGTAATGGAGCTTCATTAGCTCACCACTTGGATAAATCCTCGGATGCTTTACGCGACCTTTCCGCCTTTCCTAGCAACCTCCGCACAGACGCGTTCTACGGAATAATGAAATTTCAAAATGCAACACACACGACAGCGCATTAGGATTCTCAAGAATGTCGTCGTAGTTGCTACCGGGAGTCTGCATTATTTCGCGTTCTCTTGAGTAGCAAGTTTCGACTAACATGAATTAAAATCAGTCTTGACTCGTGACTATGTAAATGTAGAAGGCTGAAAGTCCAAAGTAGATTAAGGTAATTGTTGTAGGTTATTACCTTTTATAATCGAAATGCAAAAAGAGATAAATATTCTAAAAATGAATGTCTAATTTGCTTGTGAATTACTCATAATTCAATAATTTATCAAAGGCAAGTTATAATATTACATCCTGCAAAAAAGAATCTCAAAAATTAATAAGAATCTTGTCTCCCAAGAAGATCTCCTATACAAAACATTTCGAAATCTGTAACAACAGCAAACAAACGTCAAACGATTTGTGTTGTCTGTCGTGACCAGTTGAACCACTAAATTCCCGCGAGGTTCACTGCTTAGTGCCAAGATCGTCAACAAACAGTGTGTTCCTGAAGGAAAGGGGTTTCTCTGCCACAGTGAGGGACTAGTGGCAAGCCGCAAGAGCGGCGCGCGATTTCCGCGGATAATTTATGGCGATTATTATTTCGCTGAGGAGAGAGCGTCGAGGGGGAGAAAGAGAGAAGAAAGGTAGAAATAGTGAGAGAGAGAGGGAGGATTGGGTTGATCAGGGTGAAAGAGGAGGGCGGCACAGTCGGAGTAGGACAAAGATAAGAGGGCTCGAGGAGCAAGTGAAGGGAGTAAAGAGGAGTTACGGTGGATCAGATTTATCGCCGGTTTCTCAGTTATAAGGCGGTATAGGAACCGCGTCTAAGGCTCGTAAGTCATGCCAGCACGCGAGTTCTGCGTATATACACACGCGCGCGCGCGCGTCAACCGTCCCTGCTCTTACAATCTTCGTGGATCCACTCTTGCCAAGGTACGTGCGACGCCGGAATAAACGGGCCTTCGAATTCGCAGAGCCTGCGCCTTTCTTACTGATTGCTCGGACCTTTAATAATTCCCTCTGCCTCTACTAACACTCCCAAAGTCCGAATGGAGTCGCCGAATTCCCCAGTGTAATTTGGCCAGGAAATATTCATAACGATAATCCGAAATATTTAAGAGGAATTAGTGATACAAATTCCTGAGGGTTTTGGTATTATCCGTCTTGGTATTCTGTTTATATTAATAAGACAGAATCAAGGGAGAATCTTTTTAAAATTATTTTGTACTTCCTAGCATATTTTTGTATTGCAGATTGTCTTAAAAATATATGTTTGACGTTATTGTAAGTGTAGGATAAATTTATTCCAAAGAGGATTGTCTTAAGGACGAAAAATATATTTAGACGTCCTTGCAGGAGGCAAAGTAGCACTCTAAACTACGTTCACATGATAACTTACCTCCCACTGACCAAAAAATCTATTACATTCACGAATACGATTCTACGAGATATTCGCTTCGCTCCAACTGAATCTTATCCCGAAAGGAAGCGGACTCGGATGCCTGAATAAATGATTGCGGCGGTTCTAACGTATAGTTGACGCCGGTGGAAGGTGAGTCCGTCACTTATCACGGGCGCAAGTATTTTCGTTCGGAAGTGCGTAAAGCAGTTGGCAGGGTGGGAAGATGGAGGCGCGAGAAATGGCGGGGGTGGCCGAGTACCCGTTCAACTGTAAGTTATTGTTTATGGGGGCCGACGGGATGATCTATCGCGATGGTTGCTGCGGCCACGATAGCGCGCCCGACGCCGCCGACGCCGCCGACGCCGCGGCAAAACCCCGTCGTCCACGCTATCCAACCCCATTACAGAGTCACCGATGCTGGGACACGATCTCAAATACACACTCCTGAGGGTGCCTCTTATCAGGGGAGAAACAGTCCTATACCAGCGGAACCTCGTCATTAATCAGCAAGCACTGCCACCTTTTCCAGTCCCAGAGCAAATCCCCTGATTTCTCTTCTACCAGTTGCTACCCTTTCTTAATATTTCCGATTATTCTTCCCTCGAAATTCTTATGAACTGTTTGCATTAATCAACGCAATCTCCAGTAAAATAAATTTTGATTTGCAGAATATAAACTGTAACATGTAATAAAGTACTAAATGCATATCCTATAAAAAAAATATGGGACGACAGTCCTCCTTAAAAAAGTGTATCACAATATACAAGTTTCACCAAGAAGTTAAAGCATTTTCCTGCGCAAAATGCCCACTTTGTACCAACGATTGGAACTAATTACAGCACTTAAAAGTGAAGGATCAATAAAGTGATTGGATCGAGGATCTCTAGTACCTGGAATCAGTATAAGTTATCACTGACGCAAGTCAATCTCTGGCGAGCGGAATGCGAGGGATTCCAGAGTGGCCCTGGAAAACTTTGATTCTTTATATGAGTGGGCATCGGTAATACGAGTTTTTCCATGGCAGCTAGTCAGTGAAGATTGCAGGGCGAGAGTGCGGGGGGCAACGTCAGCAGCATGAAAATGGATTCGCAGAAGGTGAATCGAGGCCACCGGGAAGTATGTACGCACAGAGTTGAAGAGAAGAGGGAAAGAGTGAATGAGAGAGTGAGAGAGAGAGAAAGAGAGGAGGAATCACTTCTTTCTGGTTTAGCGCGAAAAAGTCACTCGAACGCGCTGCCAGTTAATCGCAGAGAAGACGCGCCGAGAGACAAAGGAGAGGGAACGCGGGCCAAGCATATCCCTGGGAGCTTTCGAGCACATGGGATTTCTTGTCACGTCCGTGCCGCGAGAAGGCAACAGCTCTACGTTCCCCGGATGACACCCGAACGCTTTTATTACCCGTAATCGACTGTACTTAAGGCTCGTTCACGTGCGATAACGCGCGGCGCCTTGAAAGAAGAAATGCCGGACTCCCAATTCCCGGCCACTCGCCTCCCCACAACCTGCTGCCCTGCCTGCCACCCTATGACTTCTACATCTCTGTACCACATAACTCACCATCTATCTCTCTTTCCCTCTGCGACCTTATACCTCGCTCAAGTAAAACTGTCAATAAATTAACTGCCCTCCAACATATGGACACGTCGGGAACCTCCGTTTCTAATGACTAGAGAGATACTTTTATGTTTAACATTTATGTTTAAATCAAATATAGTAAAAATGATCGAGAGAAAAATACTTTTATCCGCCAATAATAGTAAATGGCAAGGAGGGAGAGATGTAAGATGTGATATGTACTGGAAGTGTCCGTCGTATAAAGATAGCTATGGTTTCACATGAGAAGGGCCCGCGAAATGCCGAAAATCCCATGACATTCCACTGGTGAGAGAGAGAGAGAGAGGGGGGAGGTTAGGGCGAAGGAGGAAGATAGAAAGCTAAAGAGGAGAGTGCTCGGCGGATGGAAGGCCGTAATGGAATGAGATTTCGCGTGTAGCAATATTTAATAAGGTCCTTAGTAAGGGAGCCACCAAGGGGTATAATAGCGAGAGATGGGTGTTGTGAACGCGTCAGCGGAATGGGACCACCCAACTGGGGCCCGTGCCAAGCCAAGGCCCGCATATGCGCCGCGCGCTCTCTCGCTGTGGCTTCGTATACGAGAAGAGGAGGCCAGCCATAACCCAGGGAAGCCTTGGGGTCCCATGGATCACCGGGGACCTCCTCCTCCTCCTCCTCCTGCTCTCTCACTCTGGCCCTTGCCTCCCTCTCGGCATTGCCGGGCCCCGGGGAATGTCACTCGAGTCACCTAAGTCGGTAGCCGAATTGTTTCCATGCAAACGAACGGCCCACGATTAAGAAAGTGTCCGAGCGCGGGCCCTTGGAATGCCCAGCGGCTCCGCCGGAAAGGCCCCTTATCGCCGTGTTCATCTTTCACCTCTTTTTGCTCACCCACTCGCTTTCTGGGCCAGCTCCGCCACTCCGCTCCGCCACCAATCCTTCTCATTTTCCGCACTCCCCGCCAACCCTCCCTT
Source organism: Ectemnius continuus (assembly GCA_910591665.1). Taxonomy (NCBI): domain Eukaryota; kingdom Metazoa; phylum Arthropoda; class Insecta; order Hymenoptera; family Crabronidae; genus Ectemnius; species Ectemnius continuus. The sequence continues at coordinate 3,842,631 of OU342866.1, forward strand.
CCTCCTTCCTTCCTTCTCTCAACAATTCCAATGGCACTTGTTAAGGTAGTTGTCGGCCTGTTTTACTATCCGAATCTCTGACATGAGATATTACTGCCGCGCAACTGTTAGCTTGGTTCGTTCACTGGAAATTCTTACACCTGTTAGTGTCGCATGGGAAACGTTGCATCTTCAGTATGGTAAGAGAATACCATTTAGTTTGATACTAAAATTGGACATCTGCCATTTGGATCATCCTTTTTAAATGATCAATCGATTTGAAAGTACATGAATCATAAATTAATGATACCTCGTGCACGTCCGAACAATTTCGCTAGAATTCCAAAAAAGTGGTATAACCAGAGGGCGATCTTAAAAAGGGAAGGCGGAGGATGGCTCGGGGCTAGCGGCTACTACTGTCCAGTGACGTTTAATCGAAAGTGAGTAAGGTGGGCGATCCGAGTGATTGCCAGGTCTAATAGCGATCGTAAACGACGCGCGCTCGATCCTGCAAGTGAAATGCTTGATCGCACACTTCTTTATTTGACTTGCAAATCCGGCTGTGGTTCGTTCGTTCGTTCGTGCGTTCGCGCTCTCAATCGCTCTCGGTCGCACGTGAGAAGCGGTAATCACTGTATAGCCGCTAATTTATCGGACGTATAAATAACCCGTTGCGCCGGATTGTTTACTATGTAATAAGCGGCGCTGGCAGCGTCCACGCTATCTCCGACGCATAATTGGAAATTCCGAAATAATTAACCGACTGGGCCGAGTGAGACGAGTTGGGGAATAGTCTCTCTCACCTCTCTCTCACCTCTCTTTCTCTTTGGGGAGTATTAATCCAGCTCGTTAATCAGGAATTCAAGATAGAAAAGCCTAATTACCGGCGCTTCCCTCGCCGCTCGCGGTGAAGGAGAGAGAGCGCGCGCGCGCGCGGGGGAAACATGAAAATCGTGATATCGGGCATTGCGAATCAATAAGTGGCGGAGAATGGCGAGTGAGACATTAGCGTGTCGAACATGAATTCTGTCCCTGGCTTGGCGATGCCCTCGATGCCTTTAACGACGGCGAACTCCCCGCGAGGGAGAACCAGCTACGTGTTCAGCCTCTTAGGCATGCCTCGCCAGCATGCGCCGCTGTAATTAAACAGAAAATGGACGTTAATAAATTCTCATGAAGCTGGACCGATGCCGCCTCGTAAAATCCACCGTGGGAAAAAGCGGGCGAATCCATGTACAGGATCCCAAAATCGCGGGGTTCTCCTCTACTAGTTAAGTATAATGCAATTCGGCTGCCTAAGTTGGAAATTAATTCCCTTGAAGTATCTCAAATGTTAATTGTATAATTTCTGCTGATTGACTACTAAGTTATTGTATTACATTTTTTTTCTGTTGTGTTGGAACTTTTTGTTTCCCACTAACATTGACAATATGTGTAATAAAAATCGCCATCTGTTTTAAATATCAAGAAATAGCAACCAGAAGTGCTTCATTGTTTTTCCAGTGAGAACACAGCTTTATGGTTCTCGTGCAACTCAGTTGCCGACAAGTGTACACCTTGAAATGTAAATTGCGGCTTGGCACACACTTGCCATTTTGCATGGAAACATCGTTGAAAGTCGATAAGAGGCTAACCATTATCGCGGAAGGTGACACAATGCGACTTACGGTCCTGCTAATAGATTAGCCGAGTCGCTTGAGATTTCCTGAACTATCTGTAACCATAAGTGCACGCGTGCAATGCTGACGTTAATTAGCTTGCTAAGCGTGAATGGACATTTGCAGGGAAGCAACTAAGTCACTACTTGTTACAACCTTCGTTTCTCAAGGTACCTGACTGACTTCGTATCCCATTCTTTTTCAATACAAGACAGAATATTGTAGTAAAAATATTTTAAAAATTGCTCACTTTGATTAAAAAGCACAAGCGAAATGTAAATGCCTACCACAAATAAATATGCCAATTAATTTACACACTCATAAATTCTAAATAAAAAGGCAGAGTTGTAATAAAAAAGCCACTCTCTTTTTTCTCTCAATTTAAATATGAAACGAATTTTCCTTGTAATGTTTACACCGCAAGATAGTCCGAGCTGGCAGTGACGATTCGCAGCAGGCTGCTACCCTCGCCGAGGGATAATTGAAAATGTAAATGCCGCACTCGAATTAACGATCCGAATTAAAGGCGACGGGGTTCGGGCGCGACGGATAATCCGAGGTATACTGGTTCCCGCTGGAAAGGGGGAAATAAGCGATTGCCAATTATCGAGGTGATAAATTCCGCCGGTGCAAATCGCCGGTTATGCTATCTCGCTGCTGGGCTCGTAAGTATGCTCGTAATAATTAAGCGATGAAGAGGAGAGAGTGCCTGGATTACTGTGGGATTGGACGCTGCTCCTCGATACACACGCGATCGTCCCACATCTCCAAGTCATCCTCGAATAATGCCAGCTTCTATCTTGATTCGTTCAAATGACTTTAAATTCTAAGTATTCTATAACATTCTAATGAAATTACAAAGCAAGTTACAAGTTTTCAGGATTTTCTTCCCAAAATCTTATTTGTGTGATTGAAAATTGTAAGAGTTGGTAATTAATTTAGAACTGGGTTGTCTAAAATCTAAAAATGATAGACAGGAAACATACTAAATACGTGAGAGACATGTGAGCGAACTTTTCGAGAGATGAGAGAAGTTGGGGTGGGAAAAAAGGTCTGATAAAATTCAGGCGAGTTTTCGCCGAATTCGTGATAGGTGCGAGATTAAAATTCCTCGGGGAAATGATCGGGCTGGTTTGCGAGCCGGGGGATCTCTATATATAGTATATCGTGGAAATCTGGGTTAACGAGTGTTCGCCTATCAAGTGTCCCGCGCACGCCGCTAATTAACCCCGATGCTACCGTTCGATCTCGACACCAGCGGAAAAGATATCTCGAGTGTAACGATCAGTGAATGCCGCTCGGTGCAAAAACGCCTCTCTCCTTTTCCGAGCTACCTTTTCTCTCTCCTTTCGACCAATAGGATCGAGAACCTCAACGCTGCTCGTTGCCAGGATCGCTCGCTCGCTCGCTCACTCACTCACTCGCCTCGATAATGGATACACCTGTTGGCGATTAGCGCAAATCGTTAATCCCGTCGATCGGAACGAATCCACTCGCTAATGCCGAGTAGGACGTGACGAACGAGCACGCGTGACTTAGATTGCGAGAGACGGATGGATAGACAGACTTGCCAGCCTCCAACAGGCCATCTAAACCTTTCCACGTACACGCCGCGCTAGTGCGACTTCTTGCGCCGCCCGAAATCATGCTACAAGCAATCGCGCGACTCTAATTTGACTTGAACTTTTCGCCCTCCTGAAACCATCGACTCTTCGTGGGACGTCGATGGTTCCACGCGGTGGAAGAGATTTGGTCGCGCAAAAAATCACCCGCTGAAATAAAGTACAGTAAAACCTCTTTTATTCGAAGACTATCCGAATAACAGATTATTCGGAGGTTCAGTTATACCAACGTCGATTGTATGTACAAGGTGGTTCAATTGATTTAGTATCAGCCCTGACGAGAATAAAATAGGATAATTATAAATTGTTTAATAAGTTTAAATTTATAAAAGAACTTCAGTGAATTAGATTTAGAAATGAGTGAAATTGGAGTGCAAAACCTGTAGGTTTAATAAAAGTGTAATATCACAGTGCTAACTTAAAGACAAGTGAATCACCGTGTATAGAAGATCGGGCACTGAGATGTTGCCGGTAGAAAGTCGGAGTTACTCGAGGAAAGTTAATGACGAAAGTTAGGGGACAGTGGCTAAACATGGAATTCCGGCGAGTCAAGCTGGGAATCTAATGATCGAAGCAACAATAGAAAGGGATGAGGTGGTCCGTAGCGGGGCCGGGCTACGTTGTTAGAGGCGGCGTGGAGGAGCGGCGGCGTCGAGCGGAGTTGGAGCGGAGTCGCGAGGTAATAGCCGATTTTTTGCTCGATCCGGAGACACAGGCCAAACCGGGGGCTTTTATTGGGGCTTAAGCTGCCGAGAAAAGAAGGTGGCTCCATGATAGATGCGAGCGAACAACAGCTACATGGGTGGCCCTCCCGTCACGCGGCTTCTACTACCCTCGCACAGTCAGAGAGAGTGAGTGAGAGTAAGAGAGAGAGAGAGGGAGAGAAAGGGAGCACATTCGTCCTTCCTTTCATATCAAAATTCCACCCCGTGTGCCACGCTGCGTGTCAATTAAATATTACCCTCATTTATCGGGGCCAGTGTCACTTGAGCAACAAAACTCGCCTGGAAGCAAGTCATTCCGTTCCGAAGATTCGCCACGCCAGTCGACTCTAACACCTCGAGGAATGCCCCATTGCCTTCTCCATTCAGGTTCCACCATTGGAATATGACTTTCTGAATTTTTGAATGTCCACCAATGTCCCAAAAACGTCTCATATACATTTGACAAACGTCCGTCTATTTTTAAAACATCTTACGAACGTTGTAAGGCCCGCAGACGCGAAAATCGTGTATAGAAGGAAGCATTTTCCACCTGTTTTAGGTAGAATTCCGGCATTTCCCCCACAACATTGATGTTTTTTATCCGTTTTGAGACACGAGCAATTGAAAAATCAAGCGTTCGTCCCGGTCCGAGAACCTTCGAAAAATCGAAAATTTTTGAAGGGGTATGCCTTAAAAAATTTGCGAAAAAATGAATTTTCAGCTAGGGCTCTGGAATTTTTTCTACTTTCTCCTCAATGCAAAAAAACACTTTCTACAAAGTTTCAGCCCGGGGAAAGGTCGGGAAGATAAAAAAACATAAGGAAAACCATCGAAATGAAATATTCCAGATCAGTTTTCCATGTGTTTTAGGTCGAATTCCGGCATTTCCCCCACAACATTTGTGTTTTTTATCCATTTTGAGACACGAGCAATCGAAAAATCAAGCGTTCGTCCCAGTCCCAGAACCTTCGAAAAATCGAAAATTTTTGAAGGGGTATGCCTTAAAAAATTTGCGAAAAAATGAAGTTTGAGCTAGGGCTCTGGAATTTTTACCACTTCTTCCTCGATGCAAAAAAATATTCCCTGCCAAATTTCAGCCCCGAAAAAGGTCGGGAAGTGCCAAAAACATGAAGAAAACCATCAAAATTGAACGAAATTAATTATTTAGGTGGGCTTTTCCTCATGTTTTCGGTGTAATTCCGACACTTTTGTCACTGGGTTCATCTTTAAAACGTTATGCGCTATTTAGATATACAATCTGAGTGCACGCACACGAAAACCGCACCAACACACTTGTCCCACATCACCAACATGACTGGTGAACGAAGCGCACCACTTTGCACTACGTCAAAAGGAACAAATATATTCCCCGTCTGATCCAAAAGATGTAAATATCTGTGTCACTAATTTTGGGACAGAGCTTTCGGGGAATTTTCGGTACGCTGATTTCGCCGGGTGGAATGTAAACAAGGTCGGCGAGTGCGCCGGCCTTGGCTAAGGGCTTATGGCTCAGGTAGCAGGTATCAATGCACGCTCGCATTGTTTTCCTCGAAGGACAGACGACCTTCCTGCAGGCAGCAGTATCCCCTCTCTTTCAACTCTGACGACATCTGGACCGACGAATTAAATCCAGCCATTTAATCGATCATTAGAAACATCTGACGATATTTCAATACGTATTTCTATTAAATACTGTGACATAAAAATAATCAAACATGTTTCTTTCAATTAATGCTTCCATAAATTTCATAAAGTAACTACTGGCAAATAAAATAAAATGCAAGGGAAATTGTACAATATTCGTTCAACATTTTCACGTTACATCTCGATTGTGTGTTAGGCAACAATGACATACGAAATATATTTAGAGGAAGGCGGAGGACTCAAGAGATCGATCGACTATCGCATCGATCGGCGTTATCCTCGCTGCTCTTTGACGGCGGAATAATAAAAAAAAAAGGTCAGAGTCACCTGGGGATCGTTAGGAAAAAGTCCATCGGCCACACCGGGGACTCGAAGGAACGATCGTCAGGATAATGATGCGACAGAATCACTGTGCAGGTATTCGACAGGTCCTTCATGCGTGTCGTTATCCTTCGACCAGTGTGCTTTCCGGCACTGCCTCCACCAAAAGAGGCGGATGCTACTTGCTTCGCCTTAGCTGGATTTCATTCTGTTACAGTCTTTGATTGAAATACACACTTTCAGTTTTTGAATGAAAATTCTTCTAAATACTTAATTTAAAGAATAATAGGTTGTTGCAACTATCGATCATTTAAAATGTTGAACTTACATTGAAAAGTGTATAAAATAAAATCATTGACAAATTAGTACTCCCAAAAAAATATCATACGAATCTTTTGACTGTTTGCTAAACCTAGTGTTGTATAAACGAAGAGCCAAAGTCGGTACGAAGGTTAATTAACTGTTATTCACTTGCGAAATATTCGAGGGTCATTTAGACAAAGGCTGAACTAATGGTGTTTATTGGCGGAGTGGAGGATGAGTTTGTTAATTCCCGTGGGGATTATGTAAGCCTATTAGGAGGACACGAGATATTCGGGAAAGAGGTATGGCCAGCGTTTGAGGAATGCCGATGCTCGAGGAGCAGTAGCGCAGCGAGGCGAGGGAGGAGGTCAAGCCTCCGAAGCATCGGTGGCACTCGAGAAAAACGAAGAGGGCCCCGATGGGATTGCCTCCGCTTTAATTAGTTGGAGAGCCCGCCACACTCGCGGCACCGATCCACCGAATTAATGATGTCGCCGATAAGAAATCAAGCTGCCCGACTATGACGACCTCCGAAAAATTCCTAGCAACTACCGCAGCCGCCGTCTCTTCAACATTTTCCAGATCGCCACCTGGCCGATCGCCGGCTCAGATACATCCCTCTCAATTATTTCAATCGCACCGAAGAATACCTCATTGACAGAAAGCACGGACGTCTGCGTTACTCTGCTGGATAAGCGTGAATTACTGAAAAATATTCAAACATCCGGTAATTGGTAGGCAAAGGAGTGCGAGGGGATTTAGTAGGGAAACGTGGGAGGAATGCGAGAGGCCTCGGGATAGAAGAGAGAGGCTTCTAGTAAAAGGGGATCGAAAGGAGGAGGGCTGAGAGCCACTGAGCCGTTTACAATTAAGCAATGTAACCGAGTCGCAGACGCGTGGAGCGTCGTGTGTGGTCCAGGGGCTCGAATCCCACCTCTCTCTTTCTAACTCTTTCAACCCGGTACAAACCACCACTCCATCTCCGCGATCCCCTCCACGCGCACCTCTTCTCCCGAGACGCTCCTTCCTTCCTTCTCTCCAGCTTCTTCCTTCTTTTCCTTTTCCTCGTCCTTTTCCTTTTTCTCTCTCCTCCTCCTCCTCCTCCTCCTCCTCCTTGCCCTGCTCCACGCCGCACCGCACCGCGCGGCTCCTTACCTTATTCCACTGATCCTTAAGGTGGTGACTCATCCGACCATTGGCTACTACCACGATTCGGGAAGTCCTTGCTCTCTTGGCAGAAGGAGAGAGAACCAGCGACAAGATATGGAAAGCTCGCGAAACTTGGATGCTGCGGCTCGCGGAAGGTTTATCTTACTTCGGGGAATCCATGTCTTCATACGCAACTATCTTCAAGTATACAAGTTTTTTACTAAACGCTTCAGGAACTTTTTGTTTCTATATGAGTTGGTAGCATATAACATAACAATGTAATAATAATTACTTCGGAATACATTTCTAAAACATTCTACAAATGTCATAAAAAATCGTATTACAAAATGGCATAAAAAAGATATCTTTAGGATGTTGTGTGCTATTTGGAGAAGTGGCGTAGTAATATTTTTCTATCGTCTAAGGATTATAGGATGGTGGGGTTCGGTGTAAGTTTTAAAACTCGTTCCGGTCGCCGGGATAGAGCTGTGAGGAGAGCCCCGGGAGAAAGAGGAATCCGCGAGACGAGGACGACGTATTTGGAGTCCGGGCTTGTCCGAAGGCGCGGATGCGTGAAGCTGGACATGACACTAGGAAACTAAATACCAGGCCGGGCCTCTTGGGGCCTATGATTCGCATCGGCTCGAAAACTGTCAAAAAGTATCGTCCCCTTGGGACCCATCTCACTTAATTCTCGTTAGCCTCGGCCAACTAGTATCGGATCATTCCTGGTGCCGGATCGTCTTACAGACTTCATTTCCCATTCACACCAGCCATTAAAACTTGGCGCTCCACCGGCAATCTGGAATAGCGATTTAGATCCGACAGGGTTTTAACTTTGAAACAACCAACGAACCGCCCAGCATCACTCGGTCGACATTTGTTTGCCTTTATTTCTCGTATGTAAATGATTTGAAATTATGCCTTTTCTTAGAACTGTACCGAAATATGCAGAGTTGATTGTATAAATCAGTTGTTTTTCCCTGGGATTTTTATTCACTGCTGAATGACTGGTTGGACCAAGCAAATTTTGATAACAGAACACATTTCAAAAGCTTGTTTCGAACTTTTAGGATTTTTATATCACTGGAATCAAACATAGAAATTTTTGGAGACACGTCTACATACGTGAACGATGGAACGTTAAAGAAATAATGAAATGTTGTATATGTTTTTCTACGTGCATTTTCATAGATAGCTAATTTTTTAGAATACAAGAGCTCTTGAATAAAAATATATTCAAGTCGGCAAGTGCAAGTCATAATCTCCAGTAGCTCCGGGAGGAAAAAGACTGACTCATCCGAGCCTCTCGAATCCAGCTAATCAGAATACAGTAGAAGCACAGGTGATGCGCGGAGTGATTATGAACAAGGCTAAATACAGCGGCCGGTTAATGAAGAGTTGGCCATATAGACCAGGCAAGCAGCTGACGTTGCATTCATGCATGAGAGTGGCGCGTCTCGGTCATTTGGCCTTCCGCGGCCGACTAAAAACGAGCGGGCAGCACTGTGCCCGAGTTTTGTCTCGCGAGCGGCAGCGCGCAGCGCGGTAACGCGCCTTCCATGGGGAGCAGGCCCGGCCCAGAAGAAAACTTGTGCCGGGGCCTCGAATGTTGGGCCCACACATCGAGTTGCCGGAACACGCGGATTGAGCCATTAAACCGAGCCACCGATCTCTCTTCGACGAAACTCGCGAGACACACTCGAGCCCTCCTCTCGTTATTCCCAATGCGATACTCTGCCACGTGCACTCTTTTTTCAACGAGGCCTTTATTCCCTAATTTTATTATATCTTGAAGCAATATAATACCAGACTTTGAAATTGCACTCTCTTTTTAATAAATGCCTTATTTTTGTAAATTGTATTTAATAGTGGGTAAAAAAGTATATGATTGAAAGGCAGAAAAGAGCTCTGCTCTTTTCTAATAAAGATCAGATATTTAACACGTAACTTCCGTTACACGTCTTCTTATCTTTCGAATGTATATTTATATCGACAACACACACACACACATACCGTGTGTACTTACCGATGCCTCCTTCTTCTCGTACTCCTCTCAGTTCATCCGTTAAGTTCAGCCATGCAACACACACACTCCTGTACGGCTTCCCTCCTTCAATTAAAATTGTAAAACCGTTATTAAAGCGACGTTTCGTAGCAAAGTGGTAGCGTGACTGGTATTAAAAGCGAAACCCCCTTATTTCACGAATCCCTCGCGCGCTCTGTCCTTTCGAGGCGCAGAGAGCTCCCGTTGGCCGAGAGCGCTATTTGCACAGAGAGCGATGGCTTTATCTCGGACAAATCGAAGTGCCAGGGAACACGAGCCATAACTCGGGATTACGTGACTGCGCTTTCCACGATCGCACGAATTCTCCATCCGGCTCGGAGGGGCGGCGAAGGTATTGCGCAAGGGATGGCGGGGGATTCGCGATTTTTCCCGTAAGTCCGAAGGAATTGCGACGCAAGGGAATCGCGGCGCGGCGCGCGTTCGAGCGCTGCCTTCCATCGAGGAACGCGCACGAGATAATTTATTGGTCAATCAAAATGACGCATGGAGGTATAAGGTGACACGTCAGCGTACACGGCTGACCATTAATTTTAATACCCGTCAGCATCAGATCTCTCCGCTCTGCCGACGCGCTCTCGCGCTCCTGGCTTTCGAGCGCGCGAGCTCCGCTCGGCGTCTTCTCCTCCCTCCTGTCCCCGCCGAGCGAGCGCGCGCGCGCGCACTCTCGCGCGGCCTCCTATCCATCGGCATCGGCTACTGTACGACTAATGCCCCGTTCACTAACGACGATCATCCTTGGAGATCTCAGCCTACCGATCTCTCACGGCCGCCACGAATTATTATCCTTCTCTTAATCCCGCGCATCGCCGGCCGCGCGCCACTCTCCACCCCGCCGAGCACCGCTAGCTCCAATTCCCTTTGCGTCCACTCTCGACCCTTCCACACAGATATCCCCGCCCTTCGTCCTAACAACGGAGATAAACAGGACTGGAGGAAAAAGAAGGCAGTTCGGAAATGTTTGGTTTTGTAGAATACTTTTGTTATTATCTACCAAATACGTCTTTGCGATATTCTAAGAATAAAAGGCAGACGTAAAAATGACGTGTCGAGGACGTTTAAAAGTGAAAAATTATGGACATCTTTAAAACATCCCACGAATGACGTAAAACGTCGAGACGCGAAGATCGCATAAAGAAGGCAGAATGTACCGAAAATACCTAATAAACTGACCAAGGAGGGATAAGTTGGGCAAATAAACTAGGAAGAGAGTAAAGCATGTGAAGCGGAACGGCGGGAAAAAATGGGTGCGATAAGATCGGCTCTTTCTCTCGGGCGAGTTGCTAGGAGAGAGTGGGAAGAGGGCGAGAGGAGGAGAGAGGAGGAGAGGCAGGATATATATCGGTGGTACGCTAAGAACGCGACGAGAGGTATGCCAATGCAACGCCGATTGATAGCGCGCAAACTCCCCTTATCGACCTACTATTTTCGCCTCTTTACGCCGGCTTTATCTGCCGACTGGGAGATTACCGGTGGGCCGACTACATACACCGGATCCTTAGCCTTGATTGGAAGGCTTGCCTATTGGCTGCCGCGATTAATTGACTCCGCTCGATAGCGAGCATGCTCGGGGACCTCGTAACTCCTGGTCTAAAGGGATGCTGGAAATCTTGGGAACGTTCCACCGCTTAACTTATTAATCTCTGTTGGCTCGAGGGCAGCCGAGAAAATGGAATACCTTAGATTTAGCTAGGCGCGAGAGGGTGAAGCGATTGCACACTTCTCGAGAAGGTAGCTTCTTGCTCGGCGGATTCGATTATCAGTGGGCATGATCGACATTTTAATCGTGACCCCCGACCGACCCTATCGCCGCCCGATATCTAGCCTCGCGCGCCACACCGAGAGAAAGAGAACTTCAAGTCTGGAGAGGATGAGCGGCGGCGGTGGGCGAGTTGCGAGTGAATCAGAAGCCGAGACGGATGCATAATTCGAGGTCTTGGCGTGGCCAGGCTACCAACGTTGCGTGGCCCTGGGGCGCACCGAGCTCCCGAGGAATGCCGAGCAGGTCGGCCAGGGTTAATGCCTGGCTCGCTCTCGGTTCCACTCTCCTTCTCGCTGGGCCCACTCTCCCCGGCCCTCTTAACCCCCCCGCGCGCTTTTCTCTCTCGACTTGTATCTCATTTGTAAAGATTCCGGGACAAAGGGGCGGGAGAGGCGAGCGCGATCGTCTTTATGGATCTGTGGCGCGCTTGACCTCTCCGCGCGCGCTCTCCTCCTGAAACGCGCGCGCGCGCGCGAGTGGGCTCCTGGACAGACAGAAGCGCGAGCCTGTCAAGTGGCGCGATTCTAATCTGACAGGGACGTATCGGTGTCTACTGGGTACTCGGTGATCGCTCGGGATCCAGCCAGCCTCCGGATCTTGCACCAGTAAATCGGCCCCGATACCCAACACGACCCACCATTACGAGTCACCAAGACCTCGGCATTTCCATGCATTCTATCCCGACAGCAGTGAAAGATTCCCGTCTCCCTTGACTACCCCCGACCAACCCCCCTTTCCTCCCCATTGGCGCAGTTTCTCGAGCGATCCTCTTCGAAAAGATGACTAACGATAACGAGCTCTTGCCGCTCATTAGAATATTCGAGAGCTCATCGGTGCCGGCCTGCCATCGGAAATGCCGATTCCTATCTGGTGCGCGGCGATGAAGTGTGATGTCTGTTCCGGGGGCAGAGTTGTCACGCGCTCTCTATAATAAATGGCTTTTGATTAAGTGTGACAGCCGATGCCTGACGGTAGCCGATTGTGCGTGGGACGATTTTTATGGAATTCCACGAGGATCTGCTTCTGTATGGTTGGTCATTAATCAGTGGGTTGCTCGGCCGATTTGCAAGTCTCGCTCCTAACAAGAGAGAAGGATACTACGCGAGCGAGCGAGCTTCTCGTCTATCGACGTATATCTCATGGGATTCCCAAAGAATTCAACAGAAGTCCTTGTAAAAAATAATTGTCGTCGATTACTTATACTGCCGGTCCTCATTCCCGAGCGGCTTGTACGCTAATGTTGCCTATTACTTATCAGACTGCTCTCTGGCAGTTACAAGGAACGCCAAACTCTCGGCGGTTGGCTCTGCTCCGAAAGGTGGAAGGACCTTCCGTCAAAAAGGGCAGAGATCACTGTCTCGAGATCGAGGATGCCCTTGACAGTTTTTTCGGCTAATTGATATCCTTCGGCTTAGGAGGGACAGGGCATTTTTCCTCCGCTGAGCAGGAAACTGAAGGACCGTCCAACTAAATCAGGTATGAAACGAGGAGCGCGCGGCCGTTCGGTGTGGAAGTGTAGGTGCGCGAGGAAAGCGATGCTCGGCGTAGGCGTGGCTGCTTTGATATCAACGATGGCCACCTTTCGACTGTAAATCAATCGATAGACCGCACACGCCTGGTCGGGAGGGGTCGACTTTCCTCCGGCTATGGGGGTTGCTGGGCGCCGCCGCCACCGCCGCCACCGCCACCGGCGGAAACGAGTTACGGGGGTGGAGTGGAAAGCATGCGCCAAATGCTGAATGCGAATCGACCCGCCCCGAAGCTTTTATCCTCGCTCTCCCGTCTGCTCTCTCCGCCACTACCCTCACCATCTTTCTTTCTCTCGCCCATCGATTCAACCCACTGCACCCTTCGCAATACTCTCCAACCACCCATCTTCGATTGCCGTCTCCGATAAACACCCCCGCGATTGATTTCCACCCCTCGCGTTTAATTGCGACGGTGCGCGATTGCGTATTCCGCTCCAGACAGCATCCCCTTCGAGGTTCATCTTCCTCTCATTGTTAATTCTATTCTACTGTTCCATTAAAATATATTCTGTATTTTTAATCATCGTCCAAAATACTCTGTGATATTTACAGTGAATTATTTGACTAAGAGACGTATTTTACGCGCGAGATAATTTAAGATCGGAGGGAATCGGGCCGAGTTTCTCTACCACTCGGCGAGGTGATAACGATCCCCGAAGTGTCTATAATTCTCGAGATTGGCATGCGTAATAGGCGTGTACACACGAAATCATTGAAGTTTCCCCGAGTAGGGATGTGCGCCGGCGGCGGCATTCCCCGGCTGTTTGCGCTTTCAGCTTACAAGCGGCCGTTAATTACCGCCGGATGATTCACGGCGATAGGAGTGCGTAATTATTTAATCAGGTTGCTTTATCGGTGGAATGACTAGCTACGAGAGAGGGTGGGGGGGAGATCGGGAGTGGTGGAGAGGGCTGTGCTGGTGCACGCAGGCACACTCTGCTGTAGAGACAGGTCGTACACGTCGATAACTGTTTTTCAGTTCGGGATGAATAATGTTTAATTCGACTTTAAATAATTCTTACACTGGTATGAATAAATAGCTAAGTCGCTTCTTCGAACAGTCTATGGGAGAGGACGCCCTTGCTGGGTGGTTGTTTTTTCTCCTTTATTTACACGATGATTCATCATATACGGCTATACATAGCGCTTTCTATTTAGCTTCTCTCCTCCTCCCTCCGCTTCTTATGTATACTGGTTTTATTGCACGTCGCAATTTATATTATATCTTACATCTTTTTACAATAAATTAAGGAAAGAACTAGCATCTTTACTCGGAGATATACACTCGCTCTCCTGCTTGACTGACTTCTTATTTCTCTCTTTCTTTCTTTCTTTTTATTTCTCACTTTTTCTTTCTTTCTCTCTCTCTCTTCCACTCTCCATTTCTCCTGGTGATTTGGTTAATTTTGATATATCAAAGGCCCGACTTTGAAAGGACAATAAAGAATGGCACTCCAGTTGCTTCTAGATTAACGCCTCTATTCTAATCGGAAGTTGTAGAAATCGATCCGTTTATAAGAAAGTGGTAACCCTTGGAAATTCAGTGAACCGCCCGCGCCCCCCTCCGCCTGAGCCACTAGCGATTAACAGTCTTCTCGACCAACTAATGAAATTTCTTTGAGAACTGCTTGGAACTGCCCGAGAAACTCGTCATAGAATAATTCGAGGAAGAATCGGAATATTTGGAGGGGGCGGCTGCGACGATTGAGAATGAAAACTCGAGTGTTGCGGAAGTCGCGAGATCGACAAGAATGGCCCAGTCTTGAGATAGGAAAGAGACGCGCCGCCGGGAAAATTCGATGGACTCCAACGAACGAGACTGATCGATTGGTCCAAGCACGTGGCTTGATTGGTCTAAGCTTTAATTTGGTAGAATCGAGACTTGATTGAGCGCTCCGCGAGACAGTAAGCGTCTCAATGCACAGTTCTCACTCACTCTCTCACTCTCTCTCTCTCAAGAAACAGAGAGAGGACGACACACGTACCAAGGGCGAAGTTGAGCTTGATGAAGGAGTCTCTCGCGAGTCTAAGTTGAACCGATCGACTGCGCCTGCTGTCGTCATTTCGCTTGAAGTTCGGCAGCCTGTTCCTCCTCCTCCTTGGTGAGCGGTACGGTCGAATGATTGTAAAGACCCTGAGCCATCAACTGGAGAGCCAGCGGATTCTTTTGCCCGCTGGCTTTCTTGATCTTCGCCCTCTTGTTTTGGAACCAGATCTTGATCTGAGCCTCGTTCAGGCCCAAATCCCGCGACAATTGCTGGCGCCGCCTCTCGGTCAGGTATCGATTCTCCGCGAACTCTCGCTTCAACCTGGCCAGCTGCTCGCCGCTGAACGCTGTCCTCGGACGCTTCTCCTCCGGCGTCGTGCCGGTCGAACGACCCTCGCCCGATCGTTTCACCCTCCGCGTTCGGGGACCTGCAACACGCCAACACCACCACTTAACCTCAATCTTACCAATCAAGCCCAGATCTCCCTAGAATCCCAGTGCAACTCCCTTCGATCATAGTTCCAACTATGCGAGACACCTCAAAACTCTCATTCCTCACACCTCGTTTTTTCGATCTCCCTCTACGAAAGTCTGTCTTCAGTCCTTTTAATAAATTCCAACTTTGATCAGTTGTGCTAATTATTCTATTCAATTTTCTATTCATCACATAAAGTATTTTACGAATCTCTTGAATAATTTACGACATTACTTCCCTCGTTCAAATAAACATCTTACGTTTGTCGACATTAATACTTTATATTATCGATAAAATACTGATTGATCAATATTGACGAAAGAATAGGTGCGATTCGCGTGGACCACCGTGGACGCTCGAGCTATCAAAGCCCACTGGATAGGAACGGTGAACCCGGGCGAGCGTCTAAACACAGTGCTTAGTCAACGATTACTGTTATCCGTGGCGGAGCATTGATTCAGCTACTTTACGCGCCGATAAATCTGCGAAATTAACGAACCGCCTTCACCCGGAGGTGCGCGCGCCAGCGGCTTTACGACAGACGACTTTTATTGTCTAGGATGGTTTTCTCCGCTGGAGAAGCGCGCGCGCGTGTGTGAGCGAAGGGTGGGGCTTTCTCTCCCGCTAGACTCGCATGCAGAACGAAATAAACGTCCTGCGGAGAACGAAGGATCGTTCTAGCGGCGAGGTAAATCCTTCCGCCATGCTCTTCCCTGCTTTATTATTTCCATTCTTCCCCTCGTCCTCGCCAGCAGCAGCAGCACTGCTGTCTTTTCCGGCCGGGGCGAACCAACACGAGCGCGCCTGAGTTCGCGCGATCTTACCAGCAACGACTTTATCGTAAATCACGTGCATTATTATTACCGGCAGTCCCTTGCGTTCCCTATCCCTATCTCTCTTTCTCTTTCTCCGGCGTGCATAAACATCGGGGACTTAACTCACCGGAAGGAATGCCACCACTCACGACATGGAAGAAGTGTTAATTATTCTTTCGCACGCCCGATCCCCGACAAGAACTAATGGGAATCTGTGTATAGATCTGCTAATAACGCGGACTAATGCAAGAAATTAATCCGGAAGATTGCTTTCCAATGGGAAAGCCAGCTCTTCTTGCCGGGCTAGTAATTAGCATTGGGCCCCGCCGGCTCATAAATATGTATCGCTGTAATTGTTAGCTCGCATGCTGCAATGCGGACATCCTACGATCTGTGCTCTCTGCCTTGAAATTGATATCGGTTTGTTCTCATTTTTGGTGGCTGCGCCAAGAACGAAGGTAGCTCTAGGAATCCTTTCCTTGTTGCGGTGCCTGGCCATTTTCTGATTCCAGGGGCGAATAATTCAAGGCGCGAGTGCGATTCAGTGTCGACAGTTTGCGGGGAATGCTTGCGCGCGGGCGCGCAATGGGGAATAAATCAAATCGTAACGATCGCCGAGGGTTCCTATCATCCGACCGAATCTGCCCGGACACGCACATTACGCGGAAATTCCTTCTGCGACTGTTTAACACCATCTTCCGTGGGATATCGGCGTCGATCTCGCGCCACTTTCCAGCCTTTATTTGCCAGCTTTTAATCGGGCCTTTATTTGCAAATTTCCTAGGGCGAGCCACCGCCAACAAGAACCAACCGGTGTCACTGAGAATGCTCGCTTTTATGACTGAACGCGCGCCCAACAATCCTCCTGCTATCCGCAGGGCGGAAGTCGTCGGGCGTAAAACTTATATCTTCTTATGCAATTTCTCCCTTCCGGCTTCTCTCGGTTTTACGCGGCTGTTCGTTCTCGTTTCCTTTGGCTTTACGATGATTAAGAAAGCGCACTAAGGGAAATGAGGAATTCGACACGAATATAGCCGCGAGTGATTGGTGATTAAACCTCGGCGATTCTTCCTCGATATCATTGTCTCGGACGGCGTTCGAACGATGCCATTGGAAAAGCACTTCGTTCCGCGCGATCGCACAGAGAACTCGAAGGAGGAACTGCGTGTGGCTCGCCGGCCGGCCGGCGATAAAATCAGTTTCCATTGCGTGGCGCGCGAAAATCTTGAGGGATTCATCTTGGCGGTGTAGTTGGCCAAACCGAGTGAGCTCTTAGCACTCGCTAACACGAGTCTCCGGCGAATCCAGCGGTAATTGACTCCGCATTACGGATCATAAATTTCTCTCCTTCCAGCGGGGCTTTTGCGAGCGAGCCAACGCCACGTAAATCACGAAGATGTGAGCGCGAGGTTCCCCTTGTGTTTTGTAACACATCGTATTTCCAGTACTACGAAATATCCCCGAGGGCTAAACTAACGTCGGCGAGGTTTACGACGCTGGAAGATTCGAATCTTACGAATTCGAGGTCGGCGAATATTGATTTCCGAAGATGAGGGAGGAAAGGTAGTTGGGAAGGCACGCAGCCACACGCATACCACTCCGAAGGAGGGTGAGTTTCTCGTTCTGGCGATGTGAAGGAGGTGGATGACTAAGGTAACGAACAGTCGGCAGTCTAATTACTTAGGCGAAGTAGTCTCGTTCTCGGTAGCGGGAGAGCACTTCTCGGCTCCTTCTCCTTAGCCGCTTCTTCGAGTATTCCCATCTCGTGGCTGAGCGTCCTCTCTCATTCTCTCTCCTCTTTCCTCTCTGTGCTGGCGGCGGCGGCGGCGGCGGCGGCCATTCGAGCCACCCTTTCCACCAGGCTCTCGAGGGTAAAACCAATAATGCTAAGACGCCCTCTCACCTCGAGTACATCCCCGAAAGTACCTCGCATACCGAGCGCCAAGGAGCAGTGAGAGAGTGCTCGTCTTCACTCTGCGAGCACTAATTTCTCCGTGCGGTGCGCGCCGCCGCTCTGAGTTAGACGTCAGCTCTCACCTTCAGCCACACATCCTCCTTAACTCACTCTTGACTTCTCGCAACTACCAAAACTCCCTTCTGCCGCCAGTTAATACTGTCAGAGCTGTTGGACGCCGAGTCATTGGCAGTGCGCGGTTGGTTGGGTCAGCGACCGTCTCATTGACGAGTATTTTTGGTTCGCGGGAACTCGGCTTCGCGTATACACCACTGTCCACCTTTTTCTCCCCCAGGTGACTCGAGCCATTTCTTCTGCCAGCGAGACAATCTCCGAGGACGATTTCGTATTCCGTGGAGCGGGCTCGCACTCCGGTTTACTTTGTACATATTGTTGAGTTAGACGTTAAGCGCGTCCCTGTCCGGTAGCTCTCGGAGTCTTCTCTTCTCCTTTTCTCTCTCTTTCTTTCTTTCTGTTAGCAAGCAGGCAGGTAAGACACGCCAGCTTTGCGTAACGAATCGCGTTGGAAGGCAGGACAGCCGCTCTTTCAGTTTCGCTGCTTGACTCGCGCGTCACGTCGCTTTTAATTGCACTGGTATATATCGGCCGGACGCAGCCGGTCCAGTCTACAAGGAGATGCTGGTTAGAATCGGTGGCACACCGAGCGATCTACGGATTCCTGCTAATCGAGCCCGGACGAGCGGAACGCGCGCACGTACCTGCCCGAGCGTTAATCGACAATTGAGCCAATCCCGCGCTCTAATTGGCCCGATCTCGATTTTCGCCCTTCCAGTCGAGAAAAATCCGCCAGCATTTTCCACTCCGGCCAATTGTTCTATTATCGATCGGTGAAGGGGTTAGGCGGAGAGTGCCGCGAATATCTCTAAAAGGTAGGAATGACCGAGTGGCTGGTGGAAGAGGAGGCCGCCGGCAAAAAGTGATAAAACTATGTCTCCTGGCGCACATTCGATCCCATATGGAGTCGAATGGCCGAGATACCGGGCAATAAAAGTGGCTTGATGCGAAATCGACTTGAATCCCCGAGCGGACACACACCGCCATTCCTCTCTCTCTCCCTCGCTCCCTCTTTCGTTTCTCTAAGTCGCAATCAAGCGGAGAATAGTTGCGCGAAGTAAGTCGTACGGCTACGAATTGCATTGCGGGCTTCGACGACGTACGCGCGCGCGCGCGTAATGATCCGGGTCCCCTTAAAGCGCCACTAAACTTGCGCGTCACGTTCCTTTTAATTACGTCCGCCAGCATTGACAGGTACGAAACGTCCTCCGCGCAAAGGACGGAGAGGCTGCTCTCTCTGGCCTCCTCGTCGCTCCCACGCGACATCGCCAGACAGAGAGGAGAACAAGCGAAGAAGGAGAGTAGTAGAAACTCTATTGGGAGCAGAGCGCCAAGAGAAGCGGGACTTTGAGAATTCATTAGGTAGATATATAGTTTGCGCTTAATTGGAGCGAGCCGCCGGACAAACTGGAGCAGGTGCTCCCGGCGTCATAGTCGGGATGCCCGGCGAGTCAGTGAAATTCTCTTGGCAGTCAATCGAACCTCGAAGGAAATCTTGCCTTCCAAGAAAGTCTCGTTGGAAGTGCTATCTTGGCGTGGCAAGGACAAGCGCGACGCGCTGCTCTCTCGAGTCCGCTCGTCGGGAACCAACCAAGTTTCTATCTGGCCTGACTATCTTGTTCGAAAGGACGGAAACACGGCTCGAATTTAAATGTCAAATCAAGATCGTGCTCGACAGCGGTGCGATCGCGTGAATCGGCCGATTACCATAAATTCACCGGCTAATTAGAAAAGGCGCTGTGTTTACGATTTGACGGGCGTGTCAGTCCTCCCGGGCGCCAGCGCCGGGAGAGAGGGAGAGAGGGAGAGAGAGAGACGCTCCGCGAGAGATCGGCTCGAGCCTCCCGATAAACCTATTGCGGCGAATCACCGGGGCGAATTTACCGCCGATAATTGTTATACTCGTTAGAAAGGGTTAATGGAAGCGTGCGAGAGGTAGAAGTCGGATGATCGGAGAGGGAAAGAGAGAGCGAGCGTCGTTAACTCGTTAAGGCTAGTGCGACGTTGTCCCTCGTTGAGACGCTGCCCCGACAATTTTCATCGATTAGCCGCGTAAACCTTCCCGTTCCATTAATGATCAGGATGTAAATGCTTCGACTATTAACAGTTTGGCTAATGAAATCGTTCTCGAAGCAAAAGAATTTCTTCTCGCAGGAGAGCGAGGATTCAAATAGAAATATTCACGGTGTTTTTGGGATGTTTTACAAAATTCCGCCCGTAGTTTTTAACTACTTCAAATTTGTGTCTCTGTATACAATCAATTACTAAACAGGAGACGTTTGAAAAATGTGGAAATCTTCGAAACGTCTTCGACAGAACATCTTTAAAACATCCTGCGAAAGTGATAATACATGCAGACGTGAAAATGGCATAAAGAAGACGTCTTTAAGAGGTTGTGTGCTATTTAGCCGAGTACCTTATGAATAACTGAGCGAGCCAGTTGGCCGGTGAGTCAGGTGACTAATATGACTGAAATAATGAACTTTCGAGTTACAGCAAACTAGGTATTCTCTAACAACTCGGATCGCTAAGTGCCCGGAGAAACTTTTCTACGGCAACTCTCTTCGTTCCCTCTCGCACTCGGGATCTGGAACGGATTCCGGGCGGTGCGCGGACCGATATATATTAGCTGGTTCTTCGTACAATTTCACCGAGGCTCGGCAATAAATAAACTGGTTGGAGCTCGGCTTTTTTGCGCGGCTCGCTAGAAAAGCACGCTCGAAAGAAAAGGTTTGTTGCCCGGAAAGTTTCACCTTGGTCGGCTATTATCCGTTGGACTTTATTACAATTTGACTGGCGCGGAGAGTCAAGTGTCCGACACGTGACTTGGCCGTCTCGTATATCACCTCGCGGTGCACCGAGTCTTCATTCTGAGTCAGAGTTACTCCAAGGCAAAAACAGGTCTAGTATGTCTGTAATTGCCATGGATTACATGTACTTCGAGATTCCAGCTCGCGGACGACGACGCAGCACCAGCAGTAGCAGCAGCAGAATCCTCGAGCGATTCCTCCTCTTTGGCATCGAAGGGCGATAGAAGAAACTGGCTCTCCTAGGAAAATTGATCCGTCGTCGATCGCGGAGTTATTATCGGGCTCGAAGAAATTTGAAGCAGCGATTATTTCGATTGGGAACTCGTAGAGAAGGCGCTTCTTTCCCGGGACTGTTGGACTGGCTCGATAGCCGATTGCCGCTCGTTTCCGTGAATTGGATCTATCGTTTTCTGTTGGCTGACGGAGAGAAAGAGAGGGAGATAGATAGATAGAAATGACTGCGATGCCGAGTCGAGTTCTCGACTCGAGCCGGCTGAGTTATGACTACGACCATTACTTGGGACAAACGAGGCTAAGCGTGTCGACACGGCCGAGCGAGCGGCCTTCTTCGATTCTCTCGAGTCATTCTTGATTCTCGAGAATTACGAATCACCTCTCTCTTTTTCTCTCTTTCTCTCTCTTTCTCTCTCCGTCATGTCGCCGGTGCCGCGGCCGCCTCCTCTTCGGAGGACTCGCGCTCTTTCGATCGGCGTGTTTCTCTCGCAGGAACCGTCTCTATTTCTTCGTCAACGAGCACGATCTTGATTCTCCGATCGACGCGATCGATCCCGACCGATTGACAGCTTTAAGAGCTCGAGATCCGCCGCTCGCCTCTCTCGTTATCCGGAACACGGCAATCCCAGCCACCAATGCCTTCTTCGACTCTTTCGGACTTTGTCTTGCAAGTTTATCCTCGCTTTGCAATTTAACTCTCGCTTAAGATCGAACCTTTAAACATCGCTGCCGCACTTCCACGGCTTCGATCTGATGAACCTACAGTTGGGGTCAAAAGTATTCGCGAGCCAAGAATGTCAACAGAAAGAGAATTGCAATTTGTACGTCATTAATTGCACTGACATCGATCAGTATTATTAGTGTTTAATCATTGCTATCTTTCCAACTGTAACGAAGCCAAGATCACTAGCAGGCACACAACAAGAGAAAACCTTAATTGGTAGAAGGACAGTTTGTTTATCTGGACTGTCTTGCTGTCGGAATACTTTTGTCCCGGAGTGTAGGCAGTTGTAGGGAGTGATGCTTGATCGGTTCATCTAGCCAGTCCATTCTTCAGCTGGCGCTTGGACGGAAGACAGACGGAAGTAGAGGGAGGAGAAGCTTGCAGAATAATCGACAACAAGTTGCGATACGTTTCGGCGAAGCTCACGTTCTCCGATGCCATTTCGCCAGCGATAAGTCTGGCTAGCAGCAAGCAGCGCGTCTGTCTCTCGGAGCCAGTAACCATCCTGGCATTCTCTCCCCATCTCTCTTTCTCTCTTACTCTCACTCTCTCCCTGTCTCTCTTTCGTTCTGCTACTTACTTCGTCCTGAGAACAAAAAAAGAAAAAGACACCGATTAAAAGACACATTCCCTTCACAAGCTTTTCATTAAAATAGCAATCTCTCTCGGGCGATCGTTTCCCCCCGGCCATCTTTGCGCCGATGCCGAGAGCGAGCGAGCGAATGCGAGAGCGCGCTATAACCACGCGCGCGCGCGCGCGCTCGCCGGCTCTCTCGCCAATTATTTTAACGACTATGATTTATGGCCATGGCGAACAATCACTGCTTACGCGATTAAGCCGGGCCCGATATCATATTTCAATGGGCGCGCGCGCGCGCGCGCGAGACTCGAGCGATTATTGGGAAAAGTCGTGGGACAATGTCCTCGATTTCGTTGGCGAGACACCGCGCAGCTATCGATAGGAGTACGCCGAGGACGTTTATGGCTGCCGGGCGATTCTTTCCCTCTCTCGGCCTCGTTAAGGTCTCTCGCGGAGAGCTTTGCCTCCAGAAACGTACGAAAAGTGCCCACTGCCCCTAAGCCGTCCGTAGCCCATAACCATAAATAATGAGCATTGATTGGTCACTCGTCGATCGTTACCAAGCGGAGTACGTGACTGCCTTTACGTTTCCACGGGTCGTTAACTCGTTTCCATTAAGGCGCGGTCTCTTACTTTACTCCTTCCCTAACCGCGACCACCATCGCCATCACCTTTTCGGCCTTTCCCTGTCGCCACTAACTCCCTTCGATCTCTCCATCCATTATCATCATACGTCCATACTTCCAAGATAGTACAATGATGGTTTGAGAACGTCTTTAAAATGCAGGATAGAAAAATACGTCTCGCGTATGTTTGATAGACGTTCAGTGTTTCCAAATGCAATATTATAAAGACGTTCACAATATGCTCGAAGAGACTTATAAAAGACGTTGTAAATATGTCTCTGACACGTCTGGAATAAGTTCTGACTAAGCGGCAGGAAGATATAGAAGTCGTTTTAAATAAATTCGAGATTATATATACACTATTGGAAAAATGTGCAATTGTCAAAGAACCGTATATTACAGGCAATTTGAAAACGTCATTTGCTTGACATCTTTAAGATCCACTAAGAATATCTTAAAAAACCAGACGTGAAGATGATGTGTCGGAGATGTTTTATAATTGAAAAAGTGTGGCATTTTCTAATCAATAGAAAAGGACACGTACGAAATGGGATAATTGAAATAATAGTAATGTTCGTTATTGACTGGAAACCTGAACCGATTTTAATGTGATTTTCTTTTGTCTGTAGAATTATGATCGATCTAAATTATTTACTATAAAATATTACAATTTTATTGCTTATGCTTCGATTTTTACAAGATCCTATTATTTTTTCAATCAATCATTATTAACCTAATATTATTCAGGTGAAACCAAGTAGAACAGCGAGTTTTTGATAAATCGTAACGATTTTACCAACTTTCTGATCGGCCTGCGATTTTTCTTGAATACTGTCCGCGGCTGATTTAAAAATGAGCGCTGGATATTCAGGAGAGATGAGTTTACCGGGCTTACTCGGGGAATTATGCATGGCAGATGCAGCCGGGCACCGGCTTAATGAGGAATGGAAACTCGCAAATAATATATTGCGCGAAAAGACGATTAATGACTTCATTCGCGAGGACTCGCGCGCGCGCGCGCCTTATCCCGTCCAAGCCGGTTCCTCGCGTTCTCCTTCCACGTTCCTTCTAGATGGGCCTTCTTCCAGGAGCCTTCCTGGCCCCGAACAGGCTATTAAATGCGTATTAAGCAACGATTCCCGCTGGAACATCGGCAGCGAATGATTGCCGCAACTTCTCACCGTGCTCGCTTCGAATTCGCCCTGGGATCGCGCGGGAAAAGGACTTTGGCGCCAAGTTGTACCAGTAGAAAAAATCCAGCTTGTTGGATATTTTGTTCGAGGTGAAATTCGACTGAGGAGTCAATTTTGTGCAATGCCTCATTTTTGCTGGACATTTTTCGTATTGTTTTTATATTAATTTAAAATTATACGGGTCCGCAAATTGCAATTCTTTTATTTGAAAACGCTGAGAAGTGCGGTTTTGCCAGCTCTGACATAATTGGAAAGTGTATTCACGTTACACGAATGTATCAGATATTTTATTATGCTTACACCTCAAAGAACCGAGTACTGGACATAAATACGCCGCAATTCAGAGTAATAGAACTTCTTACAGACAAAAAACTTTATGTAATCTCGATCACCACTAATTGAGTTTGATTGCAGTTTCCCTTTTATACGGACTTATGATTCAGATAAATTATAGGCTATAGAATATTGCGTTCTCTATTACTTGTACAGGGTGAGTCACTTGCCTTTGAATCACCACCAAAAATGGGATATTTTCGGTGGCCAAAAATATGGGGAAAAAAAAATGTTGGGCTAGGGCTCTGGAATTTTTATGGTATCTTCTTTGGCGCAAAAAAACATTACCTACCAAATTTCAGCCCCGGAAAATGTCGGGAAGTACCAAAAACGTTAGGAAAACGGCGGAAATGAAATATTCCAGATCGGTTTCCATGTGTTTTCAGCAGAATTCCGGCATTTCCCCCACAACATTTATGTTTTTTTTCCGTTTTGAGACACGGACAATCGAAAAATCCAGCGTTCGTCCCGGTCCCAGAACCTTCGAAAAATCGAAAATTTTTGAAGGGGTATGCCTTAAAAAATTTGCGAAAAAATGAATTTTGAGCTAGGGCTCTGGAATTTTTTCTACTTTCTCCTCGATGCAAAAAAACATTCCCCAACAAGTTTCAGCCCCGGGAAAGGTCGGGAAGTATAAAAAACATGGCAAAAACCATTGAAATGAAATATTCCAGATCGGTTTTCCACGTGTTTTAGGTAGAATTCCGGCATTTCCCCCACAACATTTATGTTTTTTATCCGTTTTGAGGCAGGAGCAATCGAAAAATCAAGCGTTCGTCCTGGTCCCAGAACCTTCGAAAAATCGAAAATTTTTGAAGGGGTATGCCTTAAAAAATTTGCGAAAAAATGAATTTTGAGCTAGGGCTCTGGAATTTTTTCTGCTTCTTCCTCGATGCAAAAAAACACTTTCTACAAAGTTTCAGCCCCGGGAAAGGTCGGGAAGATAAAAAAACACGAGGAAAACCGTTGAAATGAAATATTCAAGATCGGTTTTCCATGTGTTTTAGGCAGAATTCCGGCATTTCCCCCCAAACATTTATGTTTTTTATCCGTTTTGAGACACGAGCAATCGAAAAATCAAGCGTTCGTCCCGGTCCCAGAACCTTCGAAAAATCGAAAATTTTTGAAGGGGTATGCCTTAAAAAATTTGCCGAAAAAAAATTTTGAGCTAGGGCCTTGGGATTTTTACCACTTCCTCCTCGATGCAAAAAAATATTACCCACCAAATTTCAGTCCCGGAGAAGGTCGGGAAGTCCACGAAAAAAAATAAGGGCTAGGATAGTTCTGATTCAATGGCAAGTGAACCACCCTGTACAGGCTTCTTCAAGAGTAACTCGAAAATATCCAAACGAATGGAGTTGCAAACCGTTAAATATTTTTGCAACAAAAACAGTTGTCCAAACATATTTCTCCTTGCATGAAGTTATTATTAATCCACGCGAAACTGGGTGTTTATAGTTGTAAGTGAAGGATAAGGCTTGTAAGTAAAGCAACCGCAAGGTTTAAAAGTCAGCGCGCATGCGTTATACGGAAGATGCAATTTTAAATACCTGCTGCTTTTTTATTGATTTGCAATGCGTTTCCCTCACTCGAGGAATTGATTGGTAGGACAAATCCAAGAGACGGACGCGATCCGACAGCGCTCATTTAATATAAAAAGAAGAGCACTAACACTAATCGTACCAGCTGTTTCTAGAAATTCTGTACGGTGTTTGTCTGACGAATGCTCGATTCTCTAGAATCTCGCGAGCATTCCGAATCGATGGGCGCATTAATTATGCGAGCTCGTTACCAAAGGCCGCGGCGTATGACAAATGGCGGAAGTGATCCGCGTGGAATTTCGAGCGTCGCATTCGGCGGAGATAAGGTTTGCCGCGCACACCCGATAACACACCGGAGGGACAAGGATTAATAGAGGTGATCGAATGGTTGGCCGTCGTCGCACTTGACAGCCTCCCAATATTAATGCCGAGGCCGCTTTGCTGCTTGACATAATCGAGTCAATTGCCGGCATTGCTACCATCGGAGAACTAGTCGTAGATTATAACCTGGTGATTTGCGTTTCGCATGTCTTAATCGGCTTTGCACCGGCAGTGGTGCAAAAGTACGAGATGAACATTGATGTCTTGTACTTCAGATTTTTAGTTTAAGAATTTTATATAGTATAATATTCACAAAATGTATGTTTTAATCAGAATCGTATTTTAAACATTCTTTATAAGAATTATTTCAATATTTTGAAACGTTATTATTTCCTACTTTAAAGAAATCATAGAATAATTAATAACGTAGATCTTATGCATGATATTCTTCACAGAATGCTAATTGTATATCCTGCTACGACCAATTCAATTCCACAACTTATATAAATTTGTTTCTTAATAGCGTGTGTCCTCGAGGACAATTAATCTTAAGTTCTTCGGTGGAAACACATAATCTTCGGTAGCTGAATCGTTAATTATTCCATTAGCGAATCGCTATCTGAGGGAATTATCAATTCGTTCTATTCAGATGGAGTTGATCGATCTGGGCGATCGGATGAGCATTGCAGATAGTCAGGGTAAGAGGAAGCGACGGATACGCATTCGGCGGCGTGGCGTGGCGTGGCGTGGCATGCGCGTAGGACTCATTAATAAAGGAGGACTTCAGTCACTAATTCCTCGTAAGCTGGGGCTGAGCGGGGCGACGCGCGTCGCGTCGCGTCGCGCAGCCGGCAGCAAGTGTGAACGAATGCGTTCGTTTAATCGAGTAGACTCGAGCGCGAGCCGGGCAATAAATTTGATGTTCCGGCGCGCAATCTTATCGCGCGGGCATAAATAGAACAAGTTTGTACATTTATCCGCTGACATTTACACATGTTACGGCCGGCCGCCTCATCGGGATGAGTAGCGCCTGCGAAACGCGCGGAAGATGAGCTCATTAACGCACTTCCGCAGAGCGCGCGCGCGCGCGTCCGCGTTGTTGTCTGGCTTGGCCGAGCGCCTTCGGCAGATACATATTAAGTGAACCACCTGTCTAATCTTGCCCTCCCATCTCCCCGCGCTTACGTGTGACTAACTTGCGCGTCCTCTGCTGCGCCTCTTCTTGTCGCGCCTTGTTGCCACCCAAAGTTACGAGAACCTCCAGTAAACTCCGCTCTCTTCTAATGTCAGTGTGATTGAAATCAGTATCTCGCTCAACTTCGACAAGTCTTACTAGTTTAAGTTTAAAAGGCTGTCGTTTTGTTAGAAACTAATATTTTGAAAATCGCTGACCTTACGCACTAACTTTAGTAGTCTACTTTCTAAAAAAAATGTTTTATTTTTTAATTATATATTAAATCACGTATTTATACATAAAGATTTTTTAACCCTGAATTTTAACATCCCTTAAAAGATTATCCACAGTGTCTCCGGGATTTTCTCTCGATTCTATCAGATACGTCACTCAATCTAAAACTGTAAATGAGACGCTTTGTACTCCGAGAGGACTTGACCTTGCCACTACTGGGACACTCGACCTTGGCACCTATATTTGTGGAATAAACGTACGCCGTCAACTAATTGATCGGTAATCCAGCGGGAGAGTATTTAATGGATCGAGCGAGCGTTCCGCTCGCGTACTGTTTGGAGTGCGAGGAGGAGGAAGAGGAGGAAAAGGAGGAGATGCTGCGGCGTGTGGCGAGGAAGCTCGGCCAACGGCAGAGTAAACCCACTCGAGGTTGTGTACAGAAGTCTCGGGACGAATTAGCTTCGTTTCGCTTAGCTTTCGAGAAGTAAGTCCCATCGGTCGATCGGCGAACAGCTGAGCCCTGTTCGGCGAGGAGGAGAGGCGAGGAGAGGAGTGCACGGTGGCGCGAGGCGGAAGGGAAGGATAAACAGCGAGAGAGAGAGAGAGAGAGAGAGAAAGAGAGGAGGAGAGTGTGTACTAAGGCTGGAATAGCGGGTAAGAGGAAAGAGCAGCGAGAAAAAGAGGCAGAAAACCGGAATGAGACGTGACGAAGTGGAAGAAAGAGCGAACGAGGGAGCGAGTGAAAGAGAGAGAGATCGTGAAGAGGAGAACATGCAGGGAAGCAAGCAGAAGCCGCGCGCGCAATGGAAACAAATACCGAGGCTCGCGTTTTGCCGATGGATAAATATAGAAGCGTTCCTTCTTCCCTCGAACAACAAACCTTCCAGCACGCAAGAAGATCTACCCACCTGAAGGGAACTCCTGAAAGCTCCACTCACCGCCACCAATTTGCTTCGCTTACTCTCTCTCTCTCTCTCTCTCTTACTCTCCCTTTCCTCTCTTCGTCCCGAACCAACTAGCTTTTTGCTGCTCGCACTGAGAGCATAATCTAGCTCCTAAGTAGTGTACTCCTCGAAATGGAGGAGTGCGCGGAAGCATGGGCTTTCACCGGGCCGATTGA
Organism: Ectemnius continuus; assembly: GCA_910591665.1. Lineage (NCBI taxonomy): Eukaryota > Metazoa > Arthropoda > Insecta > Hymenoptera > Crabronidae > Ectemnius > Ectemnius continuus. The sequence goes on from OU342866.1 coordinate 3,871,563, forward strand.
AACGGTAGGAAGCGCCGGGTCCGAGAATAGCCCGGCGAAATCGGTAGCCTAATGGCCCATCAATGATTCACTGCCAATTGATTCCTGCTTATCTCTGAGACGCCACTACTAGCCGCGAGTGGGCAAACAATGATCATTCATCGATCGCCAATGGGAAGAAGAAGAAGAAGTGGTGGGGTGGGGGGAAACATTGAGGGTAGCCGGTGGAGGGAGCGAGAGAAGAATGCGAGCGAGTAAGAGCGTAGCCGGCGAGGAGGAGAGAGCTAAACGCTCGAGAGCCGGGAGAGAAGAAGATAACCATGGGGTCGGACCGGGTGGTTGAAATTAATGTTGCCCGCTTAATTGGAGCCACCGAGGAGTGTGCGTGTGGCCGAAGAGGTTCTCAACCCATCCCGCATTGCCCGCTTCACTTATAAATGCCTGTAATGTCATCGGGCTATCATTGAATCAACGCGCCTCAAATAAGCTAGTGTCGTATGGATCAATAGATTTCAAACCCACCCCCATCTCAGTTATCCCATACTTCTAATATAGTTGGGAAATGCGAGTGGTTGCTACGATTTTTATGCAAGCATTATTTGATAATAAAAACATGGAATATAAAAAATATTTTGTTTCAAGCTTATAAAATATATCGCTTAAAAAATACTCTTTATCTTTCTTCAAACTGTTGAAATTAACTCTGAAATTTTATGAATCCTCCCATAAACACTTTGTCAAAATTTAAACTTGTTGTTTTCGCATAAGTATCATTAATCGTTACAATCAGACGGAACGACAGGTGTTTCAGTCAAGTGTTCGAGTGGGCGGTGGTTGCAACCCTTTGCTGATAGGTCCAGCGGCAGATTTCAATCGGAAGGGCCGGGGGTTGTGGGGGTTTTGAGGGGTTGGGGTACGAAGGGATCGAAGAAGGGTGGGCCAGGATCCTCGCTTATTGTTACTTACGGCTTACGGGTGTTTGACACGCGAGCGGACCTAATGTGTTAATATAACGTATGAGGGATCCCGCAGTACGTATCAGCGCCTACGTGCCGAGCGAGCGGCTCTCCGCGCGCCGCCGCCGCCGCCGCCGCCGCTCGAGAATATGTTGTCCCATAAAAGCGACCCACCCGATCGTCGCCACCATTTCGTACCTCAAATTGCGGCAGATTGTATTCATGAGGGTTGATCGGCCTACCGCCCACCCGCTCCCCAATAACCAAACTCATAATTCCCGGCGTACTTCTCGCATCGAGATAGCCCGAGTTATGTCGCATTGTGTCCCAGCTAAATTATACTCCGCTGGATGTGATTCCGTGTAAAACGGTTCAATAAAGAGCGACAATGAGGACTTTTAGTTCCTTCTTTCTCGGATCTTCTAACACTTTCTTTCTTCTATATTATATTACAGTATTATTTATTATTAGTGTCCTTATATTTTTAATGGGTAAAAAAATAATCCCACGTATAGTATTTTTGAAGAAGTATTCTTAAAGAAGAAAACTCTTCTTTCTTGATAGAAATATATTTTCTTTCTTACGGCGAAAGCGACGAATTCGGACAGTCAGCAATATGTTCGAGCTACCGTTGCTTTCTTTCCGAGCGGAGTTCATAATTGGTAGCTGGGAGAGTTCAATGGGATTTCTTGGATCGCCGGGAGGTGTGTACGAGTGAGTAAAATGGTACCGGGCGATAATCTCGTTCGGTAGTAAGTATCGGCCACTTTGTCGGGCGGTAGGCAGTGCCAAGATCCCATTAAAGATCCGATCCTTATCAACTCGATATTACTCGCCAGATGCAATAACGAACAGTTAATCATAGCGTGCCGCTTGCAATTCTTGTTATTGGGTGTTACTCGGATCGATATTGTTACCGATCGGCCTAGATCGCTTCGATTAAGCGACCGCTGCTTGGGACACCGCGCTCTTTTAATTAGTCCACTCCTCGCACGATCCGCGCGTTCACCGCCTTGTTTATGGTAAAAAATATTTGAAAGGCTGCCATTTTATTAAAAATGCAATTTTCAAAGTGTAAAACATTAATCGTTCTTAACTGTTTAAGAGGTTTAAATTAATTTTAAGTTTAAACTGATCGTTAAGAGGGTTAATTGTTAAAAACGACCTGGTACGTCCCTCGCACGTTCACGACCTTGTTTATGTCTGCTTTGTGGCCAATCGGTCGGATTGCTCGCGCGCATAAAACTCAGAATAACGTCCGACGACGGCGCAGCAGGATATGTGCGCATCCGTGCGTCCACCTAAATTCGGACGCTCTTAAATCCGTCACCAGGCGTCGCCCCGATCACGCCATATTAATCGCGATCTTTCTGGCATGCTTGTGCACGTCCCACTCTTGCCCCTTGCACATTCAGATTATACGATATTCCTCTATTTATGATCCAGATTAATATAAATAATCGTGTGTATCTTAAGTGCCTGGGTTGGGTGAGAGGGTACACTACTTATGAGCCACTGATTGGTGAAGTCCCTCTGACCCGTTTTTTAAAATCGTTTTTGTGTGTGGGTCTTCTTTATGTGTTCTTTATTTTATCAGTATTTTTAAGTCATAAAAAACTGTTTATAAGAAGAAAACTTTGAACGTTAAATACTTATAAAATATTGAGACAAAAAATCAATAATTTCCGCAGTCTATCGATTATTATTATGTACAAATTTCAGTTTGAATCAACCATTTTCACTGTTCATAATCAATGATCCTCATCCAACAGAATCCAAAATCAAAAACGATTTTCCAGCTCGATTGCTGCGGAAGAGCCACTTGAATTTCATGAATCGAGAGGCTCTAAAAGACGGGGCCACATATTACTAAGATTTCGTCGGTATTTGTTCCGGGGGCCTCTGTGGAAGAACTGCTTCAATTCTACATGGCTGGCGGGTAGTTTGATTCTGCATGCTGGGAATGGGTGTGCTCGCGGGCCCCAGACGAGAGAGAGTGGGCCCGTTCGCACGGGGGCGTACATACGTGGGCGAGGATGCGAAGGATGCAAATTAGCCGCGCCAGATTTCAACGATACATCTTAATTCCGCGAAGCAGCCTCTGCCGAAAGTGCCGAGCGAAACCACCGACTCCTTTAACCAGCCGATTGATTCCCTATTATTTGTTATTTGCCGGCTGAATTATTCGATCTTGCGCCGGTTTCTTTATGTTGAGAAGAAAAATGTCGACACGAAGACAGATTATAATATAATTTATATTGCTGTATTACAATGGGAATAAATTAATAATATCATTGAATTGTGGTCTCTTTGGTATTACATTATTACGTTATTATTTTTATGCTTGTTATGGATCATAACTAAATAGGATCTAGGAAATCGCCCACTAGTAAATCGACAAAGTTAAATAGCTCGAAACCTACGCCAAGTATTGTGCTACACATAAAACAGGCGGTATCAAAATTGATTGATTAGTTGTTGAGTTATAAAACAAGAGGGGCCAGGTGGACTTTCTTTTCTACATGTAAGGAAAGGGCGGAAGGATTAGCGAGAGTGATCGGGCCCCGTTGAAAGGGACTCCATTCATCAAGCTGGTCGAATTTCGAGTGGAATCGAGTGTATTCGGAGTGCGGTTTTGACAGGCGGCGGCGGCGTTCGCGGGAGTTGCGTGGTTTGTCGGGAGAGAATGGTAAAGCGAGCTCTAAACACACGTCGCCGGCGGTCGCGTGAGAAATGACTTCCTGATAGCTCGAAATTAAGCTATTAATTATCCGTTGGAGCCGCGGGCAGCACTGTAACCCGCTTTTCCCTTTGCGCCTTCCTGGCATGCTCGCCGAGAGAGCCACACTGCCAATTATGCTCGCTGCCATCATCCGGAATTGGTGTCTCTATGCGCGCGTCTGCGTGCCTGACCTTCTTTCGGCATATCTTAAATAAGCCATTGCACAATCTGCACTTCCGGCTCCGCGTGACGCGGCCGCTCATTATGCACACCCTCGATTATCTAAGTAGCGAGATTTTTCAATGTTAGACCGATAACTTGACTCGATTTCCTGCGACCCTAATGAACACGTGTTACGAACGTGCTTCTCATTTCTTGGCCGGGCCACTCAAGAGACGAGGCCGCGTGCCCTGGATTCGTGGTTGCTCTCGCACTCTGAGAATTCGGCTTCCCGGAAGGTGCCTCTGCCCAAGAGCCGTCTCGCGAGTGCTCCAATTCTAAGCAACATCCTCTCCAATTTACCCAAACATTAACACGAACAGATAACGAAAGGAGCTTCAAACAGAACAACCATCACCAGTGATAAAATCAAGTATTCCCGAGGAACAATCAATTGGACGAAAAGGAGGCTGCATTCCAGAGATTTCCTCGAGTGGACGAGAGCGAGATCTCGAGATGGTTGATAGGGGAGATCGAAATCTTGGGACAGGACCGATGAAATTAGCGTCAGCTGGTCCATCAGGGGTCTTGGATGAGCGCGTGTGTGGCTGCCGGCTTCCCCGGGGACGATAGGACTTAGGCAAATGGCCCCTACGGCGGTGGTCGCGGCGAGATTAAGTTTAATTGGCCACTGGACCCGACTGAATTGAGATTTATGAAGTAAATTCATTGTTTCGAGTCGCCACCGTTCGGGGACCACCAACACATCAACCGAGCGGGGACCACGAAGAGGCCGAGGGCCGGAGGGACCCTCTCTCGCCTCCGCTATCAAATAATGTCCCCAGCAAGCAGAAAGACAGAAAGAGAGAGAGAGCGCGGGGGCCCACTCGCGCAACATCTGACAGTCAGGCTACTGTGGGCCCCCGGAATAAAAAGGAGAGCAATAAAGCGCCGGCCCTCCTCTATATCATCTTTATTCCTCTGTGTTACACGGCACACTTGCGTCCGCCGCACGCTTTTTGCCCGCACCACTTGCCCCAGTCTGCGTCTTCATCCCGATCCCGCCCGTCCGCCCCCTCCACCCACGTCGATTCCCTCGACTAGCTTAGAGACCGACCTGATTCTATTAACCCTTTTAGTCCCGACGTCTCTAGAAATTCCCGAAAATTACCGGACTCGGCAATCGTCTCGCCAAGCACTTACTTGGAAGCCTAGCTAAATATAGATACGGATTCCCGAAACATTGTGATTTTGGGTCAGGGAAAGATATTATTGTTATGTGAGATAAGCAATTGTTGATTGATTTTTTATTATATTTGATTCAGTATGATTTTTTTATCCTGTGATTTAAATAATTATTTTTAGAGATATTAATATTGTGTGGGAAGAAAAAAGGGTCGACGATATTGAACATAGAAATATATGCTCGAGGGAAGTTTTTCCAAGAATAAACTGTATCTGATTGGATGCGAAGCGTGTTCTCGGAACTAAAAAGGTTTAAGAGCTTGGCGATCGGCACCATTTCACTGATAGACTTTCCTCTCGGGAGACGAGACGAATTCATTCTCTGCTTAATAATCACTCGGTCTCCCGGTTAATTGGGGCAGCCAGTGATCTCTGTGGCGAAATCGCTTAATTTCGCGGCTCATATGAGGACACGCTGAATTTAATAGAAGCCTTGCCGGCGCGAGGGTTCGCCTCGGTAATGTCGGAGCGAGGAGGATCGAGGATCCCCCGCGTCGTGCTTTGACGCGTCACTGGAAGTTCAAAGTCGCCGGGGAAATTTATTAGTGGACCGTTTGTCCTTTAATTACGAGAGTATTTCGGGCGCGCTGCTGAAGACGTCATCCGGGAATTGATTGTACCGGGAGACTGACGAAAAGTCAATTTCAATCTGCTAGGATTCCCAGCGAGGATGAAGCGAACGCTGGCAAGAATCTGTCTGTGTTTGTGTGCCGCAAATTGGAGCAGTCGGCTCTCGCAAGTGCGCGTGGAACGATTCGCATGAACGCACAAACGCACGGCGCGGCGCCACACACCACTCGCCCGACTCCGCCGCACACATGCCGGCCACACAAATGAAGTTCCGCGCGAACCAGCTTTTAGCCGGCCTCTACCTCCCACGACTTCCTAAAGTTCCGCGGGAAAAAGTGCCGGCGAACTTCTGAAAAGTTCTTGGAATATTTTTTGCCATCTTGCCCAAATGATATTAGTGGGTTATCACGTTTGACAATTGATTAATTGAATTATGGCAACTTATTTTTTCCAATGCGATTCTTAACTGAATTTTTTTAAGGATAAGCTCGATTTGAACATATATTTACTTTAAAAATAAATTTCCAGTAATTTTATTAATACACAATCGTAAATTTTAACAACCAATTATTTTTTAAATTAAACTCCCATCTGACTATCCAATTACGTAAGAGTTCAGACTTATTCTGCCTGAACACTCAGCCCTATCTTTCCCCACGCTCGCCACCAGTCAAATACTTTCCATCGGAGCTTTTCATGGAAGAGTATAATGAGTGATCTGTAACCAGAGAAGTCTCATCCTTCGATCATAGATGCAATCTAAGAGGCTGTTATCCCGCGAAAGACACTGACTATGGGGACGAGTGGTGCTCTAATCCGGGATCGCGGCGCTAAAAAGCCGTGGCCGATCGTGGTGTCAGCGGAGAGACTGCTACCAATTGGAGGACATACGCCTAATCTTTTGGATGAGAGTGTAGTGTACGGTTGGGATTAGCCGAGCATTAGGTGAGCGGCTGGTGAGTGGAATGTCCGCTGGAATCCTGGTATGGTTCGCGGCGGACGCCTCCAAGAATTTGCCACACTCCTCTCCCTAAAGGACTTTTATGGATGCGCGCTGTGATACTTGATCCCCGCTCTCGCCGGTTTTATGTGGCCGCGAGTCTCTCGTCTTGCTGTCCCGCTCGCCGATTTCTGTGGGAAATGCGGAGGTGTTGCGCGCCTGCCTCGTATTCTCCCTGACTTCGATCATTTCGTTCGCACGACTCTTTGAATAACCGCGAGAAATATACGAGGCGGCGATTTTTTCTACTTGTTGGGGCGACCAGGTGAAATATAGATCGGATTCATAGAAGAAGAGCGAAGTTAAGTCGTCGAAGGGTCGCCGGATAACAGGCTGCACCGACCTCCAACAGATAAATTCTTTTCACGTGGACGGGGGCGGTCGTATGTGTGCTTGACCCAAGGCGCACGTAAGGTCGCCTTCCAGACGAGGGCTTTGATACCCAAAGTACCTCGTAATACACGTGGAACGAGCCGGGCCCAAGATGAAGAAGCCAGAAGGTGCTGTCGTCGAGAAGCAGGCCCTCAGCGCCGCTGCTTCACTAACGCCAGACGAATAATTCTTCCACTCCTTTCGATACATCCTCTCTCACTCCTTCTCCTTTCTCTCCAAGTCTCCCGCGACGAGTCACCTCAAACGTTCGAGGAGACCTCGCCCTTCGAGGGGTCAGGCTCGACCTCTTAATAATATCTTCCAGGTAGTGGAATGCAATCTTCATAAAGCTGCTCGCCGACTCCAACTCCTCGGTGCTTCGGGAATTCGCGTGGGTTCCTGCGTCGCGTAATCGACGTACTCGAAAACGTGCTACCTGGCTTCCTGCTACCAACAACCAACGAGTTTCTATCTACCGAAAAATCCCTAACGAACTTGGCCCCACTCTTTCCACGATTATCACTCGATGCAACGATGGAGCGCGAGTAATTCCCGTATAAATCAGCGCGGCGCAAGTGCAATTAAGAGGACGTATTCATTGGTTGAAATGGATTTTTCAAAGGGCGGAGATGGTTGGGTGTTGCTGTAATCAGGTTCAACAAGGAGTAACGCGTGGGTAACTCTCTTCCTCTTGGTCTCTCTTAACATCGTCGGCAATCAATTACCCTTTGTCTTTTGTTTGCTGCTTCTTTGGGTCGTGTACTCGTATTTACAGGCGACACACTCTCCGCTCGGCATTGCGTTAATGAATGAAAGAGGCCAGAAGCGAGAGAGAGCGAGTGAGCGAGAGAGAGAGAGAGAGCTCTCGTTTGGGAAAGGTGGTCGCGCTCGATCGCGCGACACCAATAAAATCGAGCGGGTCCTTTTAACACGGGCGAGAGGGGCCTTTGTGCCTCGAGGACCACCATCGACGAGCGAGCAAAAGTGGATCGCTTCTCGCTCGAGGAGCGAAGATCTTCTCGATTTTCGCGGTTTCGACACCTTCACACCGAGCTCCGGTCTCTCCAGCGACCGCCCGTCAACGTGTAAAGCACGCTTAATGAGCCGCGTTCACTTCAATCGACTTCCCACCTCGTAACTCTCCTCCTCCTCTCTCTCATAAGTGAATATGATCCCTCGCCACCTCAGTGTGCGCTCTCAAGATAATTCCTCTCGAAATTCAGCGTGGCAATATCAGAGGGTGGCCGGAACCTAATACCTAATGTCCTCTGGGATGTAATGCCGGGCTTAGCGGCTCTCGGCAGCCGGCGAGTGTACCGTTTTTCGAGCGGCACTGGTTTCTCCATTTACGAGCAGCCTTGTTAGAAGGTACGTGACAAGGAATACAAATGTAATCCCACAGCTGGCGAGTGAGGGAAAGAGAGAGAGAGGGGGGGGGGGGGAGAAAAAAAACAGAGGAGTGCCACTGGAGCGAGACATGTAATTTATCGGTAAAGTTCTCGCTTCAATAGCCAGAGAGCTATGATCGCCCGGCAGCGTTTATTCCTAATTGCACGGACACGCTGCCAGCGCATTACTTAGCGGATACTGTCTTAATAAGCTGCCATTAGCAAGCACTCCTGCAATTTTGCAATAATACCGCGACACTATTATTCTTTCGACCGACGGCAAAGAGAGAGAGAGAGAGAGTTGTTGCTAATTGAAATTATTATGATACCAGCGATGATACTACCGGTTGCGGGAGCGCTCAATGGGTGGTAACTCGTACTTGATAGCGTTGTCTCCGCGTAATATCTCAATCATAATCGAACCGGCCGTTACATAGTAATGAATGGGAAAGCATTAACATACTGGCTGCGCCGGCGGCGGGAGGTTCTAGTCGGGAAAAACAATTGATAGTGTCGAGACGACGTCTTCCTCGGGACGCGCGAGGACGACGACGAGGAGGAGGAGGAGGAGGAGGTGGAGGACTGGCTGGCGGGTCGTTGCACCAGGATCTTAGGTGGCCGGTCGTTAACTTCCGAGGGGAAGAAGTTAAAGCCGAAAATCCGCCTATTACGGAATTAGCGAGATGATAGACCCGTCAATGACGGACCGTGCCGGCTTAGCTCCATCGGGGAATGCATGGAGAGCTGCGCGGAGCCAGTCTTGGAGAACCAGAGAGAGAGAGAGAGATGAGGATGATGCGGGCTGGTGGGAGAGAGCGAGTGGGAGCATTGGAAAAAAAGAGGAGCCAAGGCTGACCCATAAAAACGTCAAACTTCCCCTAACCTAGAGAAACGTCTTCATTACGAGGCACGGCTCCCAGCCGTGTGGGTCCGTCCGTGGCTTATACCAACGATGAATAGTGACTATGTATAGTCCCGAAAAAGGAGTAGCACGAGGGCCCACGGCGAAAAGGCTCGCTCTCGAAAGGCAGTTCTTCCAGTGGGACCTTTGAGAGAGAGAGGAGCATCGAGTGTGCCCTCCACGATGTTTTCTCAACTCGCCAAACAGACCGCGAACTTGACCGATCGCTTCGACTAGTCACTTTCCACCGGTGTTTTGTCTGCTCCCCGAGCCAATTGTTTACAGTGTGAGGTTACAACACACTCGATGCGATGGAAATCGGTTGGATAGGAAATCGCGAGGGCCGCGAGGAGAGGCGCTCGGGTGTGTGCCGCGAAGCGAGCGCGGGAACTCGACCCCGGAGGTCCGGGGTGCTCGGCACTTTGTCACTTTACGGCACGATAGCGGGCATTTACTTTTGCCAGGATACACGCGCGCGCGAGCGCGAGCGCTCGAAAGAGTGAAAGAAAGAAAGAAAGAGAGAGAGGTGGAAGAGGTGGAAGAGAGGAGGGAGAGGCGCGTTTCAGGCCTGAGTTAATAAAGAAGTCGACGTTTTAATACCGCTCTCCACGACAGGGGCCCGCCGAGTCCACCTTCCTTCCACTCTTCCTTCCTTCTCCCTCTTCCTTTTCCCCGGTGCGAGTCTCTCCGGCCGAGAGACCGCGAGCCTCTCTTCTTCCAGAGCGAGGAGACGCGCCGAGAGGCCCACGAAGATGGTTATAATTAAATCGTGCAATCAACTGGCTAATTTGTCCTCAAGCGTATTAATAAAACCCGGCCCGGCGGCCTTTTCTCTCTCTCTCTCTCTTTCTCTCTTCCTTCCCTGTCGTTGAGACACACTTCTGTCTGGACTATTCTTAAAATCCCTCGCACTCTCTCCACTTCTACTCTCCTCGCTAATTCTTCTGTCGGCGCTCTCTCGACCTTAGTGATTCACTGGAGTAGAGGACACTTGCGCTCGCGCCACTCTTCGATTAGAGCGTCGGCGACGCGTCCAAGCAAGATCGAGCGGGGACTGGAAGTTGATGCCCCGAGGGGGAAGAGCGAGTTGCCGGATAAGTGTAATAAAGTCGAATAACAGGGATGGTAAAGCAAATTAGTCAAAGACGCGAGCACGGCAACAGCATGACACCCGGCTGTCGTCTGGACGGACCCAAACCCGGGGACCGGTTTCGGACGGTTCGCTCAATTGAGCGATACACCGCCGACCACACGTGCGCCTCCAACTCTATCTCAAGCCTCGTTTCTTCCACTTTCTTCTCTGCCTCTCTCTCTCACTCTCCCTTCCCCTCCTCGCGCTCCTTCTCTCCTTCTCTCTCTTTCTGCTTCGCTCCTGGTCTCCTATAGATCTGTCGGATCGACGAGTACATGCACAGTAGGCAGCCAGTAGATGTCCCGCGCTCCCCCTCCCGGACATTCGGAACATATGGTTCGGATTGCGCGCAAATTGCGTTCGCTCTCGCCGTACAGAGTGGTACTTAGCCGAGCGGCACATATTTCTGGAGCGATCAGGCCGCGCGATGCCACCACGACAGACACGCGCCCAGTCCGCCAGTGGGAATGGCGAAAAATGAGAAATTGGAGAAACGAATGTCTAATGAGTAAAGGTGGAAGAGAGAGAGAGAGGGAGGGAGAATGGGAGGGAAGTGAGAGAGAGGGAAAGTGTATATAGTGCACATAGCAGTGTGCCCGTAGCATAGGGGAGTGCCTTGGCAGGAGGACGTGGACCACCCACACGGTGCCGCGAGACCACCGTGCTAGCCCACTGGCATACATTAGGCTCGACGGCTCCCCGAAAACTATACCGTGGCCCTTCTCTACCGATCGGCCCGTACACTGCCAGCCAGACTCTCTTTCTCTCGCTCGCTCTCTCTTTCTCTGCCCGGACCAGCCGTTAGGTATTTTGATACAGTCGACACCCGTTTAATTAGCATTCGATACGGACGCCGCGGGACCAACTGCCGGGCACGCCGCCCGCTATTCTTCTCCTTTTCCACTTCTACGCTCTCCGACACGCTACGCGCCCGATTTTCCCGCTCCTCTTCCTCATCTCCTGTCTGACTGCGAGCCTCCCACTCTCCTTACTAAACTGCTGTACTTGCTCGCTCAGCCCCCCAACCTTACCACACCACACCACACCACACCACCCTTTCGTCTCGAGCGATTCCTCGGCTCAAATGAATTATCCGCGCGCACAAAAGAAATTATAAGCTTCGATTACACTCTCCTCCGTCTCCGTCTGTTGGTTGCTGGTCCGCGGCGGTGAGAGATCTCGGACGCGAGATGGTGTGAGTCACGATCTCCGCTCGGCCGAGTAGTCTGATACGTAGATCGATGCCGAGAGCGTCGAGAGCGGCGGCCCTACCAGGGGCCCGACGAGGCCCTGACGTCATCCCTCGCCGTTTGAGGTCAGTGGAACGAGATGAATTGACTCGTCAGCGTCGATGCCACTTTTTTCACTCGACCCGCCCGATGAAATCACGAGGAGGGTGCACGCGCGCGCCCGCGCGTCTCTCCGCTACAGGGTGGCCCAACCTTCGAGGACATTGATTAGCCCGGCGAGATAGAACGATTAGATTATTACTTGCGTAACTTGTCTCGGAGTTTGACATCGTTAACGCACCGGCTTTTATTGATTCGGCGATACCGCGAGAGACGTATGAGATCGTTCCTCGGTGTTTGCCATTGGCAAACGAGGGAGGACGATATTTCGCAATCATAAGGTCGAATTAAGGGAGCGCGCCACTGGCATCGAGGATCTCCGTTATTTACGCGGACCTTAATGCAACGCGTGCTGCTGCGATCGTTATTCAGGATCGCGAGGGTGGCCCTGGGGAGGACAGGGTTTCCGCCTTAATGATGATTAACCTGACCATCGCTCGCGGTGCGCACGCAGCCTCCTTCGCAAGGACACACTAAATCTGCCCGACCGCTCGCTCGGCTTCCTCGCGCGCGAAGGCGCGCGCGCACTCACCCGCTGCCCGATAAATATTTCGAGATACTCTTTAACGAGGCGTCCTCTCCCCGAGCCACACCGCTGCCATCTCTCCTTAATGGGATATCGCGAATTTCTCCCTCGAAACGGACGATTATCGTCTCCGGGAATACTTGGAGCGAACGCTATTCATTTCGGATTATCTCTGTTTCTGCGTGAAACCGCCGGAATTGAAGAGCTCCCGCTGAAAGGAGGAGGAGGAAATATGAAGGAGTCACAGAACCGAGTAGCAAGTTGGAACAGCTGTTGGATGCAACAGTGTTGCGATTAAGTGTAGGTCTGACCGAGTGGCTGTTTCTACTGCAGCCCTTATTCTACTCGGAAGCAGGGCTCTTTCCTTCCTGTTCCGCGAGCCTCTGAAGGAGTCCGGTCTCCTTTTTCTCGGCTTCTGCCGCTGCCGTATATGCGGACGCGCAACTTCACCGTCCACCACGAAGTTCGAGAGCAATTAAGTGGACGCGGGTAAGCGTTAATTAAGAGCGCGGAAAGGTGGCCGCGCGCGCGTGCCCTTAATGGCGAGTGACGTTACGGCAATTCCGCCGAGGGGGGAATTGACGCTGGCCTGTAATTAGGTAATGGCCTGGCTAATGAAGTCAAACCGGCGTGTATTCCTGCGTAAACACTTTACATAATACCGCACTCTCCCCGATCGCTGTTAAGAGTTTATCTCCGCGAACAAAGTTGTAACGAGCGGTGCGGAGAGCACTGCCGGGGCAAATAATCCCAGGTGGATAGCGCTGCCCGCTGATAACCAGATTTACACCATAGATTTACAGCTCACTAGGTCCACACTTAAAGTCATTACTCAGCTCAGCTTCCAAGGATGCATTAAAATAATTCATCGCGTAAAATTTCTACCGGCTCGGACCGGGTGGTGGTAAGTACACTACTCGACGCTCTCTCCTTGGGATTTGCTTGCTATCAGCTCTCGTACGAGCGAGGGAGAACGAGAGAGAGAGAGAGTAAGAGCGCGAAGAGAACGGTCCTTAAGGATGCTATGACGTATTTTATAATTATCCGTGCGCGAGAAGGCACGCTGTGGGGCATTAAAGTGCGCTCTCGCGCACAAGAGGCGAAGTTATGCGAGTCGCCGGCAATGTCGAGCCATAAGCGAAGAAAGCCAATTGCCTTTTACACATCCTCCTTCCCATTTCCCTCTCCGCGCCCCACTCCGAGCCTCCCTATTACTTCTATCCTAAGAATTACTTCTACTTCTACTTTTGCAGCGTTAGTCAGCCGGAGCAACCTTTCTAATTTCCGCCGATTTATCGAGCGAACTCTCACGGACACTATGACGACGCAAAAATCGCCTGAAACAAGAACGTTACTGGCGAATGGGCCAATACAAAGCAATGCGATCGAGAGGAACGATACGAGTAGCCCCGCGGAATGCTGGCTTCCGCCGCCGCCGCCCCCCCGGAAAAAGTGGTCGCCGTGGAAAATGGTTACTGTCAATCGTCATGTATCGCTGACGATATAATTCCATTCGGAGATTATTCGCGGCGATCGAGCGCCGCCGCCGCCGCCGCCGCCGTCCTTCCATCTACAATTGTAATGGAAAACTCGTCCCGATCGCGTGTTCGAGAAAACCGCTCCATTATGCGCGCTGCTGCTCCCCCTGATTTACGAGAGTGCCCTGGTTCTCCCCGGCTATTGCTCAATCGATCGAGATCGCATCGGACGTATCGGTTGCGCCAACTCCAAACTGAGAGAAGAGACTATAGACCAGGTTTCCCAACGAAATCGTACTGTCTCGTTACTCTCTCTCTTTCTCTCTCTCTGACAGAGGAACGTAGAAATCAGTGTTTCCATTTCGCGATCGCTTAGAAAAAGTGGCAGCTCCCGTTAAAGAGCTCAGCGGCGTTAGTTAGTCAATCAGTCGCTTGGCAAATGGCTGTCAGTGTTATTCCAGTGAAATTCCAGTCGTACCTGGAATTGGAGCTGGAGCCATTAACACTTCCAAGTCGATGGTCGGTTAACGAGAGAAAATGGAAGAGACACCAATAGGAGAGATCATGTACATAGGTATGTTGAAGAGAGAGAAGGAGGGAGAAAGAGAGAAGGATGTGGAAGGTAGGATCGCTCAAGGAAGCGGTTGCTCCTGTCGACGAGAGGAGCGCCGGAAAAGGGGAGCGAGGAGTTTAATTAAACACACTTAATTAACTCTAATGTATGACAGCCAGCACGTCGGGCCTCTCTTTCCCTCTCTCGTTCAATCTACTCTTCATGTTCTCTCTCTTTCTCGTGCTCGATTCACGAGGCCACGTAAGACACGCGTGTCTACAGCTGTAGCCTCCTGTGTTCGAGCAACGTATACGGGCTGCCGCTACACGTGCTGGACCTGCCATGAGAACCAGCCATATCTGCGATCGCAGATAGCCGATCGATTCTAGCTCAATCGCTATTCTGCCATAAGAGAGAGGAAAAACACGGCGATATCTAACCCGGCGATTTCTAGACCGCAGCTCTTTGAAGTGCTTCCTGTCTCGAGACGCCGAGTTACGAATTCAGTTCTTTGCCACGCCACTATTAAGAACCTCGATTAAGGCGCGTTCCTTCGGAAAAAGAGTGGTCTTTAAGGATGAATGAAATTGGAGTGTAGTGAGATTTAATGTGATAGAGAGCTGATTGAAATAGTCGACTTCGCAGAGTGCGGAAGAACTTGGTGTTTGTATTTCTGGTGGTCCAGAATGTCTTTTACACACGTAAATTTTATTACGTGTATTTGACAGAAAAAATGTTGCATAGAAAAATTGCAGAATATAAAGATTAATTTAAATCAAAATGAAAAAATTCCCAGTGTTAATGACATTATAATAAAATATTATTCCCAACAGATTATCTTCTACGCGGGTCCTGATTCAAAGGCGAGTGAATCACCTTGTACAAGGAGAAGGTTGCCTCATTTTTTATCTGATCTTGCTCGCTTCTGTTTTCTCACCGAGAGTGGAAACATCCGCGGAAGGAGAGTGGCGGCGGCGCGGCGAGCGACTGATAATCCTTGGAAATATCGAGGCCCGGGGACAATTGCTACCTGGAGGAGCGTCCGAGGAGACCCGAAAAACAGGTGGTCACGATATCCCGCTACCGACTCTACCATCCAACGAGCCGTATATTTATATCCTCTCGGAGAGCGGCGCACCGGGTTAACACGATCCTCTTAAGCCCACCGCTCGCTCCATCTCGGACGTGCGACACATCCTCGATGAACTTTCCACGCGGATTAAACTCCCTTCAAACTGAAGTTAAAGCGCTCTTCTCTCGCTTGAATTTTACGCAACCATCGAAAGACAGGATCATAAATTTCCCCCAAGAAATCATAAGCCGGTCTATTTTTTCGTGGATGGCAAAACGGAGGGAAGGAGAGGCAGAGTGGTTGAGGGATGACAGCGTGTATGGTGGAGATTTAAAGCGACCGATGGCACTCGGCGTGTCCGGAGTGCCAAGGTGCCACCAGACGGAAATAGGTGGCCGAAAAGCGAGTAACACGAAGTACACTACCCTTCGAACGCCAAAAAAGCAAGAGAAAGAGAGAAAGGGAGACGCTGGGAGAGGAGGAGAGAGGGAGAGAGGAGACGGCGAAGAGTCAAAGAGGAGAGAAGAGTCGAAGGAAGACAGCTCCCGGCGTGGCTCGTCGTAACTCAAGTCTAGTTAAGGGAGCCATAATTCAGGGGATAGCACCAGCTACTCAAACGGCCCATAAATTATGGGCTTTTAATTTCGCGATATTAACCGGGATGATCGGACCAAGGGACCTCCGGGACCTCCGCGATCTCCGGCCGCCCATTGATAAACTACCCTAGCACCACCGCGCTTGTCCCAACAATCGTATTTTAAAGTATTGTCCCGTGGAAAAATATCGCCGCACTTCCACGAGAGCCACGGCTTAGATTACCAAGCGCGTCTTGTGGTGCTTTATGGACAATAAAGAGTCCTATAAAAATGCGGAATCAATGAAGTTATTATCCACTGGTATATGGACAGGCATTCCTAATGTTGGCTCTACGAGTTCATTAATCTCGCGATTTACGATAATGCTTTCTTCTGCGAGGACGAACCTCTTCCAAAGGAAAAAAGAGAGAGCCGCTCGTCTGTGATTCTACGTGTTTGTTTGCGTGTGCGTGTGTGTGCTGGCTGCGTAAGGTCAACCATAAAGCGCGGGATTTTCACGACGCGTCCTGCTAATAAGTCAGGCCGGGAGCTAATTGTTCAACTTCCCGGACTTCCTGCCGGCTATTTTTCCCGGGCAGCCGCAGCCGGATAATTCTCCGAGTTATTGCAACATCCGACTCGAGTAGCCTGCGAGTACTCGTTATAAGTCCGGCTTATTTCTGCTGCGGCGATTTTTCTCGGCTTCTTACTCTTTCGAGCGGACTGGTTCGCGTTGCGTTGCGTTTCGCTCGCGTGATGTACTAGCTCTCTTCGGGGAAGGAGAGAAGAGGAGATTGAGAGGCCGACAGGCTCACCGCGGGAGGAACAAGTATCCAAGAAAGATTTATGCTGAAAATCGCCGGGAGAATTATGGATTGTAAATATTGAGAGATTAACGGTGATTATCGAAGGAAGGGAAGGGTAGACGGGCGGAGAGTAGGTTTTCTCGCTTTAGTGGCAAGAATCTCGGCCGAGTATCGGCGATATCTCCTCTAGCCTGGTTTTACCATTCAATCCATCGCTCGGCTGCCAAAGTGGAGGCGCACTCGGAAAGCTCGGACTAATGGTCGACTCTTATTTATCGCCGATTGACGTACCACCGGCGTAAATCTGCCGCGCGAAATCTCCACAACTGTCGGCGGCGAGAGCGAACTGTATGACCACTTCTGGGCGCGTCGGAATTCGCTGGAATATCCACCAGAGAGGGAAAGAGCGAGAGAAAAGGAGAGAAAGAGCTTTCGAGAAGCAAAAGTATACTCTCCGATCGAAGGCTAACGCGATGGAATAATATTACCGGACTCCCATGCCAGAACACACTGCTGACTTATGTCTTCGTTCCAGCGGGAATTACCGTGGGCGAGTAACGTGAAATTTCGCCACACCTGTTCCTGCTGCCATGCGCGCTCTTGCCTTCCTGCGTGCACACACAAACACACACACACACATTCTGCAGGTTGGCACGCTCGCTTCTTTAAAATTGCATTCATCATCCCAACAACCAATGCAATCTGCTCGTGAAGAAATCCGAAGAATGCTAAGTCCTCTCTAGTAATAATATTGACTTTCCCAAAGAGATTCACGCGATGTGTGTGTTTACTTAGATTCAACAACTTTGACATCGTATTTCCAGTCTAAAAACAGGACTTACGTCAGTATGGGAATACTGAAATAATTTTAACAGGGTAAGAACTCGGAGATTAATTGGACGATTGAGATAAATTCGAGTTACATTAATTGATACATGTATTTTCGGTGGTACGTCAATTAATTATTCAACTATTCGCGTATTGTACTTTCATTATAAAAATAAGATTTTCGAAAATGAAAGGAGACGAGCTTAAGGCAAGAAAGTGGAAGTTTACCTAAGACTAACGGAAGGGAAGAGAAAGGTTGGGGCCAGTAGGCGGCAAAGACAGCAGGAACTCGGAGGTCAATCGGATCATTAGGGCGAATCCGACTTACATTAATTCACACGGGGCTGCCGAAAGGCTGGCCGGCATTTTCGGTGCTTGAAGATCGAGGGGGCCGGGCTTTAATTGCTGGCGAGGCGGTTTCGGGCAATCAAAACTTCGTAATGAAGTGTTCGTCGCAGGGGATTCGCGGCGGGCTTTGTCGGCGGTCTTATCTCGCAGGGCCGCGAGATAATGAAAGCGTTCGGCGCATCGGGACAATTATTTAATGGCTCATTATCCTGACGACATTCTCGCCCACCCTCCGCCGTCCGAGCGTTCCAATGCAAATAGTTAATTACTGACAGTCAGTATCTCCAAGTACAAGTTTCGAGAGCAAAGCTGAAGCCAACACCGACTCGCCTCGCTTCGATCTCTAATTGAACGAGCATTAATTCCGAATTATCGAACAAGTTCCTCGGCAATCGGTGGAGAAAGAGACGCACCACTTGCCGAATTAGCACTAATAACTTAATACAGGCGGGGCGAGAAGAGCGGACGCCGATGGAGAGGGGGGAGAATGCGCCAAGCTCGGCCAAGTAAAATTCACCGGTCAGTAATTAGCCACGGAACGGCGCGCCCGCCAATGAACAGACGGCAGAGGAAGCGCAAGCCTCTCGTTTTAATGGAAAATGTATGGTAGCAGCTGGCAATCTTAAAGTGGCCCTCGCACTCTTGCAAAGTGAGTGCCTGTCTTTCCGTGACTCCAAATGACTCCATCCAACGAAATAAGCTTCCTAACGGCTTGGAAATAATTTTAGGCAAAAGACGAATGCCTTTTCTACGTGTTTTGTAATTAAATATCGTTGGAATCCCTTTCAATTAATTCAAAAATAACATGAGCAATAATTTAAGGGGGCAAAACATTTAACATTTTGAAAAAATACAAGAAACATTTTTATTACAAAATTGTAGTCTTTTTCAAGCTGCCTTTTTATAATTATGACCAGGTGTACCTTCTTAATTACGATCGACTTGTAACCAAAGTCTGTTTTCGGGAGCGTTGACAGTAACATGATAATTGGCCGAGCGTTATTACGGGTCAGTGCGTTTAATCGGTGTCGAATCGCGCGCGGATGAAGTCATAAGGATCATAATAGGGCTGCGTGTGTGCCAGCGGCACAGCGTGGCTATCATGGCGAGATGAGAGCGCCGGGAGTAAAGGAAACACGCTCGGTACAAATAGCGAGTAACTCGTTTTCACATTCATCACGGCAAAACAGATCAGCATGCTAATTGCAATCACCAATGCGTGTATCACATTCTTTCTTTTAACTTGTTTACTTTTCTTCTCATTTCCGTGCATCTTTTTCTTAGCTATCACTGCGATTCATTGCGATTGCGATCAGCCACTTCTCCAATCATTAGTTGTCTTCTTAATGAGAAAATATTGACGCTTCATATTTAGTAGTTATTCAATCTAATTGGAAGTGAATCTGAATAATATAAAAGGCAGGCATCTGCGAGTATGAACGTAGCAGTGTCGAGAACCACTGGGTGTAACTTAATGCGAATTTCATCACACTATAAAACCTTTCCTGACGAGGACGCGGATACATAAAATATTAATCGTTACTAATATAAAAGACACGTCGGGTTATGTTCGCGATGAACTCGGAAATTACCGAACTCATTTAAAAGCAATCTTTCATTCTCAATGGTATTATAAACCAGACAAACTATTAAACTATAAAATATTGCAATATTTTCTAATTATGCAGAGTGTTTGAAAAGTAGTTTTATTATTTCAAAAGGAATGTTATTACTGTTTAAAGACAACGATGGGCACAGCAGTTCATTATTCATGAAATTGTTATTGTTGATGTACATGCGAAATGTCATCCGACTGAAACCGGCTAGGACAGAGTTTCACATTGGAGGCGCAGGGACTGCGAGACTTGAAAAACAGCGACTTCCCGATTGGAGGTCGCCGAGGTCAGCGTAAACAGCGACATACACCGTCCTAGCCGAGTGTTCCCCGAACATCATAAAGTCACGTAACACCTGTTAACTGCTGAGAGTTCATTCGAGCCAGCGTGTAATTCCTCTCTGACTGCTAATGTACTCGATTGATTTACTGTCGAAAACCACCTCTAGCCAAGTCCCGCCACACACGAGCGCCCAACCACCTCCCAAAACCACGTACGATTCTAATTTACAGAAAGATTCCAAAGTACGCGAACGTTTCCAAATTCAAGGAAACTTAAATCGAAAGCTTTAGAATTTATAAGTGCCAATAACAGCAGCGTTTAATTTAACGATTTTTCTTTAAATTTATATATTATATAAATAAATGAAGTAAGTTTAATAATTTCTGAAACAAATCTACATATACAGCCATCATAATTTTCCAATGACTAAAGAATGTGGCTGGAACAGAAGATGGTCGAGTGTACTCTCAACAGTTCGCGTGCTATGCTCACACGCAACAGTCCAACTTTTCCCCGCGTAACACGGACATTCACCACTCTAAGTTGGCATTCTTGCGTCTATTTCCTATTCGGCGATTTTCCCGGGCCGGAGCTGCTGCTGGCAAATGAAAAGAAGATCCCATTCATAAGCGGTCACGCAGGGTTGCCGTGCAATTGGCCGCGACTAGACAGGGACGTGGACACGTGAGGCCGTGCGTGCCAGCAGGTGAGTAGGTGTAGGTCGGGCCAGGCGGGGTCTGGCGGGCGTCGGTGTGCGTCGGTGCGGGGCTGTGGTGGCTGGCGGTTGTATGAGGGCAAACACGGTGCGCGCCGGGCGTGTGTACGAGAGCGGCGTAAGCCGGTCTACTTGGGTGGTCCGTCGAAGAAGGGACCGCACGCAGCGGCGGGCCCCCACCAGAAAAAGCGCTCGCTCGCTCGCTCGCTCTCGCTCGGCCGCCGCGCCGCCGTGCCGCCTCTCTCCCTCTCGCGCCGACGCACCATTACTCGCCACTGGACACACACTGGCCCACGGCCCACCTATACCTACGCACTGACCGTCACCTCGAGGACTGTGTGCGCGCCTGGATCGCCGGAATATCTCTCAATCTAGCCGGCTGAATTCCGCCTGGTACTTACTGAGCGCGCGCGCGCGCGCGGACTCCGCTACACTCTCTAAACACCGGCCGACTTCTCCCTGCGTGTTTCAACCTTTCCTTCTGAACCTCCCTCTGCCCGCCGCCGCCTCTTCAGCACCGTTGCCCCCTCACTGCGAACGCCACTATGTACACACGTGATGCGTATGAGCTTGTAGAAACATTGGGCCCAATGCTTGCTGATTGTATAATTCACGCGAAGATCTCGCAGTCTCATGTAAATGCACTTCCCAATGGATCGCTTATTAAGAAGCGGAGGGAAGCTTGAGTAATTGGTATTTCAAAGAGAGTTTGATTGAAATTTGACATATTTGCTTGGGCATTTTATTAAAGAAATTTTATATAAAGTAAATTTTATATAAAGACTTCGAAGTTTCATGTAAATGCATTCTGAATCGATTGATTATTAAAAAGTGGACAGGTGCGTGTTTAATTGGGATTTGAAAGGGGGATTTGATTGGCGTTTGGTTTGACAGATCCACTTGGGAATTTCGCATTGGCAACGGCTACGGGAGAGTTAATTTCGAGATTATTAGCGAAGCTGAATGGTAATTTATGTGCCGGAGTGACATGTTTGGACAATGTTGGAACGAATACGAATGAGAGTTTGATCATGGTGCGCGCCTTTGACCACTGACAACCCAATCTGCCGGAGCGAGAGATGCCTGCGAGGGCCATTGAAGTTCACGCGAACTGAAAAAAGCTCGGAGGCTTTCAAGCGATTTCTCTGCGCAAACAATGCTGTTGCGTCTCCGAGGCAAAAAGCGCGAGGTTAGGAACGTTGCAAAGTTGAGAATGATAGGCAGGATTGAATTGCGAAATGTTGGCTTCATCCAACAGAAAGTCATCATGTGACGCCAGTGGTTTGAACCCTATTGGATCGGCTGGCATAATTAATAGAAGCTCTTCGACTGGCGCACATCGTTCATGCCCTAAGTGATCTTTCATTGAACGCAAGCAATAAGCATTTAAAGGTTGGATAGGAGATCGCCGGATGAATTCAATCTATCTCGGGCGTCTCCCGTTCGCCCCGGGAGAGAACTGACCCAACTCCTATGCAAATGCCCGCTCGTATTTCCGATCTCTTGTTGCTCACAATTGACTTGTCTGTCATATTAGTACAGCGCGGAATTCACCGACACAGATCCACGCAGCCACGCACACACACACACACACACGCGCACATCCTCGCGTCGAGGCAGTAAACCTGTTCCAGGAGGATAATAATTTATGCGCAATGTAGTCGTGCGTTAAACCAGTTGTTTCGTGATGCCGTGCCGGGCCCGGAACTATTAATAGCTCGTCGAGACGGTAATGACATAAGGGAGGATCCGCCAAAAGGGGCTTCGATCGAAAGTTCCCGCGGGGTCGCAAGCCATTTTTCCAGCCAAGAGCACCCGTCCATCAGTCGAGAACCGGTTGCGTCCCCTTATAAATTAGTCCCATTAATAATGAGCGTCAGTGGGGCCTTTGTCACGCGCGAGAGCCACCTCTGAGATGCGCGCTCCAGCGATCTCCACGCTGACTTCTTCGGAATCAGTAGCCCCCACGCTAACTAAGTTTCCCGATGCCAGCAATATTTCACGCATCTCGCGCGTAATCGATGTGAAGGATTATCTCGGCGCGCAGCCGGCATAATCTCCGCTGATTGGCTGCGAGACGACTTGATTAACTCGCGCGTGTGAATCGAGCGAAGACGCCGGGACGAGAAGTTGATAGTGAAAGATCGAGAAAAGGGATGCTGGAGGTTGGAAGCGAGCCACGGAGAGGTGGATTAGCAATGGTTCGTCAGGATCGACTGACTCGGGGTACAACTTAATCGGCATGGAAATCGGAGGATCGATTCTAGGCTTCTCGACACCCCGAAGAGACTAAATCGAGTCTCGGATGAAGGAGAAGAGAGGAGGAGGAGCGTCTCGAGGGTGGATGTCCTCCTCCCTGTTAATCGGCGGCGTTCCTCCGCGGTCCTTTACCGCCGACGGTTACTTTGCTTAAGCACCGGCCGATCATTGAGAAAATTGCGGGTCTGTTTGCACTGTCAGGCCAGTGGACTGGTTTCATTCGGAGCTAAAGGCGACGGACAGGCTATACTTGGGGATCGAGGGAGCCCAGCATCCGAATGGAATCGCTCTATCAGGCTTCGAGGGCGCACGAGACACTCGGAATGTGGATGCGCGCTCGCCGAGGACGCCGTATTCTCTCCGATGGAATCTCGAACCACCTTGGAATTAGCCTTTCATTTGATCCTGTTGCAATTAAACGACCCCCACCGGCTCTTTGCTACGCCTTACTATAACGCGATCCTTCCCTAGCAAGCATTGGCTGCCGCGCGGGCGCGCGAGCGCCTTCTTCTTCCTTTGCTCTGGTGGGCGCCCGGCCATGAAAGGCCAATTGAGCCATTCGAAAGATGACTCGAATTTAGCAGTACGAGTGGGTGAGACGAGCACGCGCTGGGATTATGAATTGTGAAGGAAAGCGAAGCTCGCTTCGATTTGGACAGGGAAAAAGGCTGACGTAAGCTAGGACGCGTGTGTAGAAGGCGAGCGACGAGGAGTGAGCCGGGACACAACAGGTTATAGAGGTCGCGGTGCAAAGTAACCATTATCGAGCACGATATCTTCCTACCCGGTGGTTAGAGAGCGAGAGGAGAAGCCGACCGCGAGGACCGGCATCAAGAGCGCGCGCACTCCAGGAGACGATCACGCTACCCAGTGAAAAACGGCTCGCCGAGTGCTCTTTGTCACTGGAGACTACTTCCACTCGGATTACACGTGCTTCCTTGCCCACCGAACACTACTGGACAAGCAAAAACTCATGGAAAGCAGCCAGTCAAGATCGCTTACAAATTTGGTATACTCAAGTTCGATTAAGTGATTCTACCAGCAAATGAGGAAGACCGTACCACAAGAATGTTTGTTCTTTTTAATACAATAACTGACGAACGACTAATCCGATTGATATAAAATTTTAATCACATATTGGGAGTATTTAGAATATGTTTTCTATTAATATTCAAACATTTATGATCGAAATTTGGCACACAAAGTGATTTTAATTCAACAGGAATTGACAGAAAAAATCGTTCTAAAGTTTGTGTGTTGTTCACGTCGTTCGAAGAGCACAGTGCATGTTAGTGTTGGTTGTAAACTGAAGGGGACGAATCCTGCAAAGGCGCAGGACACATCTGGCACTGTTCCTGATGAAGAGGAGCTTCAATGCCCGGACAGGATGATCAAGCTGATAGGAAAGAGGTTGAGGAACGGGAAGAGGAAAAGCATCGAGTCAAGTCCGAGTGTACATCGAATGGGCGTTACTCCCAGCTTCACCTGCCAGCTAATTGTGAAATACGCCTGACATATGATTGTTCATCTCGACACAATGGCTCTCGCCAACGAAAAAAGGAGTCTTCAGCCCCCCTTCCCCTTCCCCCCTCGCCTGTATTCCTACATCCATTCCATCGACACCCACTGAAATCGGAATACAAGATTCTCCGAGTTCCTTCAAGGATGACAGAGAATCACGACGAGTGATTCCCAAAGCCATAAAGTAATTGGACGAACATAAATTAAATTTCTACTGTTATATCTCAACTTTTATCAGATGCGTGTATAAAAAATATGAAAGCATTCACGTTTCATTGTGTAATTTTTATGTTTCCGATTCATTTATTTCATTCGGTTCAATTTCATTCATAATCTTTAATACGTTCTTTCATCATTGAGAAGTGGATTTATACTAGATGCTACACTTTATTAGCGTTACTCCTGAGAGCACCGAGCAATGAACGCAAAGCCGGCACGAGAAGGATTAAAACAGCTTCTCACGCACAGAAAACTCGCTATAAACCCGACAACCGCTCGACGGATTTTAATACGATTTTCTCACCCGAATAAAGTTATCATCCACGCGAACCAGAGATTATAAAACATTGAAATATCAATTACATCTACAGGTTGTTTCAAAACTAATTTCAAATCTTAAAAAGTCCGAATTATTATTGGACATAAAATGTTTGCAACAATCTATCCTTCTTTAAATTAAATTCTTATAAACGCGTACATAAAATACAGCCTGGGTGAAAGTAGCAAGGTTTGCTAGTATAATATACTACGGGGAGAAGAGTTGCGAAAGATTCTGCTGTAATTAAAATCGTTAGATAATGTACAATTATCGTATACGTATGTAGGATGGTATAAGCGACTGTGATGATTCAAAGGCAAGTGAATCAGCGTGCAGAGAGAGAGGTGGAAGAGAGGAACTACTGGAAGAAAAGGTGAGCGCGATCGAGAGGAAGGTGTGTCGGAGAGGGAGAGGCGAAGTAAGCGAATCACGGTCTATGATTATGTTCTTGACTTTCGCGGTCAAGCTGCTTCATCTGGCGCGGTGCTCGGTGCCCTCTCCTGCATGGTGTGCCCGTCGTTCGTGCAGCTATTTATAGAGGCTTATTACATTATTGCGAGCTAGCTGCGAATGCACTTACCGCGCGTATAAGTCTCGAGAGAAGCGGCCGAGCCGATCTTTCCCCGGCTTGTAAGGATCCATGTAGGCAGGAACGCGCGGACATCTATGTATCGATAGGTGGCGGTCAATCGATTAATAGTATTCAGGGAGCATCGAGATGCCTGTGGAGGCCACCCTGCAGTCGAGTTTCGCCACACACCTTGCCGGGATCTCGCCGTGGGCAAGGAGGCGGTCGGCGTCTCGGCTCATTAAAGCTAATAATGTGGATTTACTAATCTCCCCCCCTCTCTCTTCCAACCGTCCCGATCTACCTCCCTCACCACCATATTTCCTTTCCTCTTCTTATGATAGTAGTACGTGTACGGAAGCAATAAGATTCGTTAATTAGATAAAGTCGAAAGTGCTGAAAGTTTAATCGGACTCGAAATCGACTGATAGATCTGTCGGCATGCAAGGCTCTTTTAAATCGCTCGTCATACCAATCGGAGTTTGACGGGGCACGTGAGAAAATAGTGGCCAGGCGGCGGCAGACAAATTGGCGCGCGGTCTCGCTCGAGTTACTCCCACGGCGCGAAAGAATGCGATCTTGCCAGTCGAAGCCGGCTTATAGCTATTACGCTCGATAATGTTGGGCTTCCTTCGTCAGTGTAATTAAGTGGTACACCTATCGGGAGCGGCACTTAAAAGAGTTGTACGGAACACCCATTACGAATAGCGTAATTCCCGCGGCGAAAAGCTTAATTGGCATTTGCGCTCGCGCGCGCGCGCGCGCGCGTGTGCCTCGTTGCGCCCAGCGGGCGCGGGATTGACTATGCAAAAAGTGCGATTTCATGTTTGACGCTTGTGAACTACGGCTGGAGGAAATGACGAATGAAAAGCTGGGAATACGCAAAGTGCGGCTCGGCCGGTGGCTTAGCCGCGATGAAATACTGCCGGCTCTCCACTTGACATTCCTATGATTGCTTAATTGCAAAGTCGATATAAGAGCCGTGATTTCCTGGCGGTGCGCTTTCCACGTGTGTCATGAGACTGCTAGATTATTCTAACGGTCCAGCGGGCTAAAATATGCCTGCTATTCGGCCGATATAGTCGATGACATTATTCCTTTCGCACTCGTAGCTTTAGCAGGCAGAATTCAGTGGCGTCGGGCGCCCGTAAATTTCGGCCTCTTTCCATTGGAATCACGCGAAGGATTACGTAAAGATCGCCGGACATCTATATCCATAAGCGGTGTATCGTGATGGGAGCACTTTAGCTCGACGAAAGGTCGATCATCGACCTGCGCGCCTAACCCGGTTATAGCATCGACTCATTCTTTATTTAACCGCGCCGCTACACGCTTGATTTCGTCGATCCTTCCCTACATCTGAATTCCCTGCTATTACTTAGTTTCTTCTTCGACTTTTGTTTCGCGGAAAAATTCATGCGGTACGTGCGCTAGTCGGCCTGAATTTAGACTGAAGGGTTGACAGAGTAAAGTTGCCTAAATCGCCCTACTTTTCACATTAAGGCTTGTTTCTCGGAAATGAACAATCGTATCTTTACATTCTTTACATTGTAATAAACGCCAATGTTTCCACCCCAGATTGTTAAAATCGTCGTCCAATTACATGTCATAATACTCTAGTCTAAAAAACTTGTGGATGAAATTTTCAATTGATAGAAAGACTTGTGAGCAAGGTTCCTACGCTCTAGCATGGTCGTCGTTATACCCAAGAATGCTTTAATTATGTGTTAAATGGTCTTGTCGTGTTCCTCGAGACGCTAATTGACTATTTGCATAACTATGGCCCATTCAGCATAACGAAGACAAGCCGGTTCTCCAGACTGATTTGCTAAACGCTTCTTAACACGGCCACTAGAAACTCTAACTTCTCATGTTTTTCATACTCCCCGACCTTTTCCGGGGCTGGAATTTGGTGGGGAATGTTTTTTTGCATCGAGGAGAAAGTAGAAAAAATTCCAGAGCCCTAGCTCAAAATTCATTTTTTCGCAAATTTTTTAAGGCATACCCCTTCAAAAATTTTCGATTTTTCGAAGGTTCTGGGACCGGGACGAACGCTTGATTTTTCGATTGCTCGTGTCTCAAAACGGATAAAAAACATCAATGTAGTGGGGGAAATGCCGGAATTCTGCCTAAAACACATGGAAAACCGATCTTGAATATTTCATTTCAATGGTTTTCCTCATGTTTTTTTATCTTCCCGACCTTTTCCGGGGCTGAAATTTTGCAGAAAGTGTTTTTTTGCATCGAGGAAGAAGTAGTAAAAATTCCAGAGCCCTAGCTCAAAATTCATTTTTTCGCAAATTTTTTAAGGCATACCCCTTCAAAAATTTTCGATTTTTCGAAGGTTCTGGGACCGGGACGAACGCTTGATTTTTCGATTGCTCGTGTCTCAAAACGGATAAAAAACATAAATGTAGTGGGGGAAATGCCGGAATTCTATCTTAAACACGTGGAAAACCGATCTTGAATATTTCATTTCAACGGTTTTCCCCATGTTTTTTTATCTTCCCGACCTTTCCCGGGGCTGAAATTTTGTAGAAAGTGTTTTTTTGCATCGAGGAAAAAGTGGAAAAAATTCCAGAGCCCTAGCTCAAAATTCATTTTTTCGCAAATTTTTTAAGGCATACCCCTTCAAAAATTTTCGATTTTTCGAAGGTTCTGGGACCGGGACGAACGCTTGATTTTTCGATTGCTCGTGTCTCAAAACGGATAAAAAACATAAATGTTGTGGGGGAAATGCCGGAATTCTGCCTAAAACATGTGGAAAACCGATCTTGAAAAATTGATTTCGATGGTTTTCCCCGTGTTTTTGGTACTTCCCGACCTTTCCCGGGACTGAAACTTGGTGGGGAATGTTTTTTTGCATCGAGGAGGAAGTGGTAAAAATTCCAGACCCCTAGCTCAAAATTAGTTTTTTTCATATAAGACATTCCATCGAAATCAGATATCAACGAAAAAGTCAACGAAATTCTTAAATGATGACAGAATACCGTATTATTCTTTAAATTAAATCACTGTCAGCGCACACGAAATACCATAAAAAAACCTAGTAAAATCAAATACACCACCCAGTAAAAAAACCACACACAACAAATGGAAAATCAGGACTGACTGGAAAAAAGTAAAATTCCATGGACGTTTGAAGCAGAGTATCAGCGAAGGGTTTCACGTTCCCCGATCACCCAAAATGTCAACCGATTGAGGGGGGTTTGGTGTTCTCCGTTCACCCTCCGGCAAGCCGCTCCCCTCGGGTCCTATAAATTCATTAAAACAACCCTTCGCCGGTATCACGCTTCACGCTGTCAATCGAATTCCAAACATAGCCGCGCGAGAAGGGTAAGAAACTTTTTTTCACTCCGACTCGTTACAACATCAGTCGCTCGCCCCTCCCCCACCCCACGAAATTCGCACCCACGTTCGTCCGCGACAAGCGAGCAAATCGGACAGCTTCCCGTCTCTATTTTGCATGACTGGTGTTACATTTTCAACGGCGAAGACAGTAGGGTGCGCATACTTTGAATGCTGATTCACATAAAGCGTCAATAAGTCCCGCCAAGTCTCACTGACAGAGACATGACGTCATTGTGATGTCATTTGCGGTCAGAAACGCTGACGGATGTCGTTTCTAACGAACTAAGGCAACAAAGGCGGGCACGTACCACTACATTCACAGTGCAACACTGTTGCTGCGCACTTAACCTTAAAAGGAATAAAAGCAGGAAAATGATTGCACTCCTAAGTGCTTTCGAGCTAAACCGCACGACAATTATAAGCGTTTATACGCGTGAGCGCTTACATAAGCGGGAGGTATCATCGAGCGAAGACGAAGCTGGAGGTTCCGGTCTATCGGTTATAGTAATCGAGGGGTGATGGTGGTGGAAAGGAGAGGGGCAGGCGAATCGGTCGGAGGAGTGGGGAGAAAATGATGGAAAGGGTTCTTGGTAATTACATAAGGGAATCAATTAAGCACGTGAATACCTGAAGAGCCATATCCTATCTAGCTAGCTAGCCAGGGGTTATTAATGAACTCGTCAGATATCCGTTAAACGTTCCCAGCTCGAACGCCCGGCCACTTTCTCGGCCCGCGTCCCTCTCTCCTTTCTCCAGCAAGCCGCAACTAATACGGCTCGCTCGCACTCTCTACCACCGATTAGTTGGCCGGAGTACTGGCGTTGCCATGGAGGCTAAGAGAATCGGTAATTAATAACGTGTCCGGGAGGGTGGCTCCGAGCCTTCAGTGGATCCGAGTGAAAACAGGGTGGGTCCATCCGGGCGCACCCCTCCGCAGATATTAACAGGGGCTCTACGGAGATTTCGCTTATTGGGGCTGCCTTCCCTACCCTAATCCCGTAGACATGGCCAACAGGATGTTTAGGACTGATACGATCCTCTAATGCCGAGCAGCTAATCGCTCTGAGACGCCCCCCAAATAAAATCATCCCAAATTCATGGAGTTTATAGAGGAGTTAATATTTTTATGGTATTGGAGATAAGAGAGCCGTTAATAGTAAGTTAAGGTATCATTGCTCTTTTTGAGAAGTCACTTGTGAAGTCACTTGTGAAACATCCCGTTTAATAATAGACATTATAATGTTTTATGGCCTATAATTTGCCTCGATCATAACTCAGTGCAGGAGAGAAAACCGCAATAAAGATGCGTTCAGCTGTTCTCGAATTTATCGCCAACATATGGACAAAGAGACAAACTTTCCCATTTAAATTACTGGGGAACAAATATCACCTTTCAGAACAATACAAACGTGTGTTCCAAGTTTAAATTTCAAATAAAGTTTCCTTGCTCAGTACATATTAAAAATATCATAATTATTATAAATTGTAGTACTTAAATGAAGATAATGCACAAGTCTGGCATTTCTAGAATATTTCAAAAGACAAAGTGCGTCCTGTAAGTGGATCGCACAGCGAGATAAAGATGCTTCCTAGCCAGTCAAATGCCCCACAACACGTGTAAAGGAAACGAAGCTTTAAATTCATGTGGCATGCTTCCGCGGGCATTGTGTCCCGATCACGTCGAGATCCCGTGGATATCCGCCCGAAAGGAACGTAACGAGGCCTTTAATAATTAACTTACAAGTCATCGAGCCCAAGCAACGTCGTTACGGCTCGACTAGGCGCGCTCGACTTGCCGGTGTTGCTTTTCGCTGATTCTAGCAGGTATGCGTGTATCTGCGCGTGTTCCCCTTAAAGCTAACGAGCTTCACGGGCATTAAGTACCCCATGATCGACATCATAATTAATCCGTTGATAGCCTAATTACACTTTATGCCGGACGAATCTGTCCAACAATACTTTTATCCTCGTTATGAATTTCTGCCCGGACTGTACTCACTCACACGAGTGTATCAAATTGCCATATGTTGCACTTGTACATCTGTTATTTCGAATGAATCAGAGATGAGTGAAAACGTAGCTGCGACGTTCACAATTAATGTGAACATAACAAATTGTTAAAAGTTTTAAATGCTTAAAACAGTAGTGCACACATAGCAGTGTGTATTTGGATTTGATAAAAATCATTAATTAGTCAACGCTTAGAGCAAATATCGGATCACATTAGAATGGACTTGTTATAAATATTAAGTGTTGCAACACCAAATGGTGTACTTGAGAATACATGTAAATGTGCAATAAGAGATGTTTCAAATAAGAAACAAAACCTGAGGAGCAAGGCTGTGAAGATTCTAAATAAGAGGCTTGCACTTCAGAACCACAATAAATACTGTAGGAATCAGAGTGTCCCCACTCATAAGCATTCTACAATAAGAACGCTCCTCAAATAGCAAACACGTACTTACAGGTGTTTACATTCATCGGCACGTCGGAGATACGACAAGTATTCCTTAACAGGTTGAATGCCAAATACATCCTCTCAACTCTTCCACTTCACCTTGCTAAAAATGTTCATTACCGTTATTTCCTTAGATATAAATATGAATGTTTATGGGCGTGCCTTGCCCGGTCAAAGTGTCGTTGCTTGGTACGTACATGGACGTGTTCATACGTGCTGTGGCGGTGAAATAATGCAACGACATGTAACGTGCGGTGAAGAATTGTTCCTTCACCACTCAATTAAACACTCGCGCACTCTTTAAACACTCCGAACCGGGTAAAAAATGCATCGCCACGAGAACGACGCGTCACACTCGTAGCAATGCCGCGGCCATTTTGGATTCCGTTAGATTCGCGAGGGAAAACGCTAACGATCGATAATTGCCAGTGATATCGACCGTATATTATTCGCTGCTAGTACGAAGTTTTATCTCAATCGGGATTTTCTAAGTTCGAAAGGAATTATCGACGTGTATGCTTACTGGAATACAAAGTCATTTAGAACACGTACTTTTTATTAGTTTCGTGGTTTTAATTATTGATAAATATCAATGCTTTGCAAGCTGTATTGCGCAAGTAGGCCGGCAGGTGCGTCGGTAATGTCGATATTATAGAACACCACCCGGGCCAATTGCGCACGCGTCATAAAAGTGCCGGGGTAGTGTTCGCGTCGCGTCGCGTCCTTTCGAAGTTTGTGATTTTTCGAGTGAAAAAAGTGGGTGTCATCTACTTGCCGTGTATGCCGACTTCGAAATTGGGTAAAGAATACTGTAAACAGTAATCTGCCATCTGATAACAAACATTTGGAACCGATTTGGCGCGTGAATATTAATTCCTATTGGATTGCCAATGTGTGCGACGAAGCTCGCATGTTACGTAATGTCTTCCTCCAAGCGTCACTTTACATTGCAATTATACTTGAGGAATTCTTTCCCCACGCATAAAGAAAGATTAGATTACATTAAAGAAGGATTAGTATTTGAATTATTGTTCATCAAATGTTCATGTATGATCATAACAAGCATGTCAAATGACTATCATAATGCAGAAACTGCTTTCCTTTACTTTTACTCATTCTGTATGCATTTTCTGTATTACTTATTCTGGAGACATTCTATGCGCACAGAAGGAATAATAGCATTTAATCTTCATGCGCTCATATGTTCTCCAGTCAGAGGCATACACGCTTGTATAAGTATCTACAATTTGCTTGCGTACACCCAACGTTCACTTGTATCTTGTTATATTCATGTGATCTTAACATGAAACGTCAACGCTTGAACTATGTACATGCGTTTGAAGTATCCGCATCTGATGTTTATGATCTTGCTTGCATATTTATAATGGTTGATATACCTTTTTGTGGAAACTCTTGTAACGTATACTGAAGCAATTCAGCCTGCTATCTGAATTTGATTGCATACAAGAAGTGGACAGAATCTTTTATGCATGGTGGAGTTGTGACGCATGTGTTTCAAGTATTATGAAATTGTAGTCAATTAGCTCTTTGCACTCAAAGTGCCAACATGATTGGTTTCTTTTGTACACTTGGCATATACATATGCATCTTGAAAATAAAGAGAGTAGAAGAGTACTCAACGAGTTCCTAATAAATTGTATTCATTAGAACAATTTGAATGACATGGATACATGTAGCTTGTGATAAATCATTCCTAATTACTATAAGGATCTACCAAAATGAATCTTTAACTGTTCACATTGGTATATTTCAATGATCTTTGAAGTGGAAAGTGAGAAATAATAATTCTATCAGTGAATTACATTTTGACAATTGATACCACAGTAACTTATTGACAAGTACTGCAAGGATCTTGCAAATTTGTACGAGTCAATATGAGAATCTTTGAAGTGCAAAGAGTTGAACAATGACCAACAATTAATTCCTATATGAGCATCATGAGGAGGAACTTATCTTTGATTTTATTTGATCCTACTGGAAGGAGGTGAATGCTGCCAAATTAGATAATGCGTTAGAGGCACAGCTGTTAGTTGAAATAATTGGGAAACATATGTCCCACTTGGGCGAACTCGATAATGTTCTTGAATGCCTCGATTTTCCACTCTGATACTGAGAACGAGGGAACAAATAAATCGTTCCACTTCTTCACGAAGGGAATGCGAGCTGTTTATCTGCAACGGCGTGCAATTCAACGAGGAATTGTGGCAAGTCCCGGCGAGGTTCGCCGGATTGTGAGAGCTACACGTGTACTCGTAATCGAGAGCATTAAAATACGATCGGGGCTTTATCGCGATGCTAACCTCGCCTCGTTAGAGGCCCAAGGATTTCAACCGATAGCCACCTAGAAATTGATCCTGCGCCATCTATCTACTGGTTATCTCTAATTAAGCGACAGTCGAGATGGTGGATCGGGTAGAAGGCCGCGGCGAGAAAATTTCTCGTGATCGAGGGAAATAGGACGAGGAGAATTAAAGCAGACAATCGGAAAGTGCGCGTTCTAGAAATTCGAGGCTTAGGTAGAATTAAACGCGAGGAGGCATTCTCTTGCTTTTTCATCGGATCTCTCTCTCCTATCCTCTTCACTCCAGCCGCAACCTTATCGTCCAGTCTCTCTCTCTAACGAGCAGTCAGTCATTCCAGGATAAATTATAGTCGTACGGAAGGAACATCGGCCGGTTTTTCGGCCCTGCTAGTGTGGGTGGCCCCATCGTGTCTTCCTACTCGTACGCCGTTCTACGTCCGAGAGCTACACGCGATCATCTCTACATTGTTACTGATAGCTTCGCTTTCGAGCGATCCCCTTTTACCGGCTCTTGCCAGAGAAATTTCGAAGTTCCCTTCTTCTCGAACATGGCCGCCCTATTAACTTTAATACGAAATACAATCGACTTTCGAGACAAGCGATGATCGAAGCGCGGAATTTCAATAGGTCTCGACAGACGGACACATAGTACGCGAGCAATTTGCGTGTTCGGCCCGGTGATAATCAGCCAAGAAATTTGCCCGCCGGCAGCGGCTAACGATCGAGCGGAGATCGGATATTTTTGATTCGTGCGCAGCATCTTTTTCTTCTCCCTTTCGCCAGCTTGTCAAACCGGTTGGTACTTTGCTCTCGATAAAACTTTATTCCTTCCTGAGTTCTCTGTCTTCTTGGATGCGCGGCCGCGTCATTCGTCATTGATGAGGATCGATCTGGCTAGGTTGTCGGTGGACACTTGCACCCTAAGTGTCCTTTCTCAAGGAGCAAAGTGTTTGTCAGAGATAGGGTTAGGCGGCCGGGGCAGAGAATATAGTGAGAGATTAATACGAGGAGTAAGGTCGTTCATCGCGCCGACGACAGGTCCACTTCCGGTGTGCGCATTCGTCTCTTAAATTGCTTCCTCGTGCCGTGATTTATCCGTTCCAGTGACCATGGAACGAGATTGACCAAGTAGGGACACCCACGACTCCCATTTCGTGGCTGCACTACGTCTTCACTCTAATAACTTCTTGTCAGTCATCCGGAGGTCGATAAACTGGGATCGTCCGACGGTTCCTCTATTTACGCCACTGGCAACTCATCCTCTTTAGGAAATTACTGTTATTTTATTCGAGAAAGAGACACAAACTCGATTTTTTTTAAAGATATGATTCTTTTCACTTTATCTTTAGAAATATTATCATTTTCTGTAATATAGAAAGTGAGAGTATAAAAATAATTTCTAGGAATCTATAAAAAATATTAGAACTGATCGGGTTAAATAAGAAATTCAATATTTATCTTAGAAATTTTAAAATTTCCATTGTCTTGTGTTTTCCTCAAGCATATTATCATATTGCTGGAAGTTAGAAACTTCAAATATCAGAATTCTGGATCTTATAACCATCTCAGATTGGAGTTAAGGGTTGTCTAGACCAATGTAGAGAAGGAATAGTATTCTCGAGGAAGATGTACCAGTTGTACTTGCACCAGTGACCCTCAAGAGATTGATGTGGCTTAATCGGCCGCTCGTAAAGACACGCGACAGCCAACTTCCTTCCGGGCGACTCCTACGTCCCGCGATCCATTGTCATCGGGTTGTGTCGAGCAGTCATTAGCCGGCCGCGGCTAACACCGTTGATTTCTTGGAAATCACTACTCATAAATCACCGGCGGATACGAGTTCGCCGGGTGGCTTGATTAACGAGGCGAAGAAGCACGGGAAGCGCGCGCAAGAAGCATATTCGCCATCGGGACAGGATAGCATCTTCGCATCGGACTTGTTGTCATCAAGTTCATGACATCAACTTCGCATTCGAGTGTCAGGATAAATTGGAGCGAAGAAAGCCACGGTGACTCGGTGAAGAATAGATTAAAGTACTTGTCGCGTTAGACTCGATGAAATTATTAATTATTTATTCCATCAGATTCTTTTAACTAAAACTTGTATCTTTTGTGTTTTGGCAATCGCGAATGGCACTGAAGTGAATTTCGATAGAATTATTACCGTTTTCTTGGAGAAATATTTACTTTATATTATATTAAACGAACCCAGTGAAAAGTTTGCCCTCGCAAACCACAGCGAACATAGTGATTTCTTATGTTAACGTACTAGCATGCAACGCGACGACTACTTTAAAGGTAACCTGAACTAACAAAAGAACCGATGACGTACAAAGCAGATACGATTAAGAACTCGGAGACTCGCTAATGACGGACTCCAGTGGATCGTCACTGGATGACGGCTGCAGTAAATTAGCAGTCGGTTCCATTGTATCGGCAGAACTCGGTGACAGTGGTGGCGATGAATTTATCAGCGCGGCCTCGAAATGGCAATACAATATTCATTAATTGCGGACACCTTGGCGCGGAGTTAAGAGACGCCGAATGAATTCAGTAAAGCGACTTTAATTTGACAAGGAGATAGCCGTTAATTACCGGCGCATCCAGTTAACCGGTGCTCCCCGCCGCTCGAGTTCCATTGCACGGCGACTACTTCGGAGCTACCACTTGCCGAGTGAAAAAGTATTTGGAAAGAGACGGGAAAAGGGAGAGAGATTGGAGGGGGGCGGCGGAGTAAGGCCTCGTTAGAGGGACTTAATTGATCTAATGGCGGAAAAGCTAGCCGGCCACTCATTCGCGGTATTATTTCGACATTCCCTGCGAACCTGGGATTCGGACTGCCAGGAATTCTCGGTGATTTCAGCAACTCCAGTTTCCTCGGGGCTCAATCTGCCAGCTTTCTTTTAATTAATGAGCTTGCTTTCGGCCCCACTCACACATAGATCGATAAATGAATCGATCACCACTACTAACATCGTCGAGATCGCATCCATCAGTTTTATTTTCCATCGAAACCGTGAAAGTATGCAATTGCAGAAGTACATGGAAAGTTAAGACAATTCTAACAAAGCCATTAAGAATGCGAACGGCGAAATACAATGGGGGCTTCTCCCGGGAAGAGCATTGTGTTGGAAGAATAATTGCTTCTCAAAGTAGAGGTGTTCTCGAAGCGCACGTGTGTCGATTTCCCTGTGCGCACACGTCGTTGCGAGAGCATAATCACCGATAATGACAGAGCCAGTGGTAACGATTCGCGCTCAAAGTCGTGGCAACCTTCCGCTTTCCCCGCCCTATCTTTCTCTCTCTCTCTCTCTCTGCCTGCCTGCGGCTCCGCTCTATCAGGCTAATTAGTCGCGAGTAGACATTTGTCGCGTGATTATGCTGCTCCGCCTAAGCACCAGGCACAATGTAATTCTCGCGTTGGCACGAGAATTATCTCGAGAGTCAGTCAGTATTCGATCGATCGAGCAGATAAGTTGCCAAGGTGCACCAGAAATTCTAGGATCTTTCCGGGAAGGGATGCTGGTGCGGTCCATGCGAGGATCGGCAGATCAATCGTTAAGAAGGAAACGAGAAAAATGCGGAGGTCGCTCCGACTGGAAGGATACCGAGGAGGATGCGTTCGCTGTTCGAAAGAATGATAATTGTCGCGGTCATTAATGCATCATTAACAGCGATTTTGTTTTAATGGGCTGGCGCGGCTGGCAAAAACAGGCAACAACAGCCACCTGAAATACATCGCTCTGCCGCCACACCGGAACAGAAGCCTCGCCGCGCCGCGCCGCCTTCTTGTCTGCTTGCTCGTTGTGTAATTATTAATGGGAATTTTATGGCGCCGCTTACATCGAGTAATTACCCCGGCAATATACATCTGCTTTTCATAAGCGAACTTGTCTATGATCTACTTGTGAGCAACATCGTCCTTTGTAGCGGTTTGTGAACGTTCGTGGAAAAGAGAAGGTCGCGTTGCTTGAGAGAAGAACTCGGCTGAATGGGAGTCGCTTCATTCGAGAGTGCAATTGGCACTTCCATGAAGAATTCTTGGACTCGGCAACAAGTTCACCTGTGATGAAGTACGATTCGACCATAACAGGATCAATGAATCCCACGAGACTGCCTCCTATGGAGGCAAGTCCCGCTCGGCCACTGCGAGATATCGAAAGCGATCCATTTAAGACGAGACTCACCGATTAACTAGTCGAGATCATGTATGGCTGTCGCTTTGAAGTTTCGACAACGTTACAAAGAAATTTTCATTAACTCTTCTCTACTAATTACCGCTGGGACTTAAGATTTCAACAGATTTGCCAATTGATTTACGAACTTACAAAGAACGTTGAAAGTAAATACTTGAAATCTACTATTTACGATTATTCAAGGTAGTTAATATATCGAAAGAGATTTGTTCGATGCAGGATTCTTTCCTTTACGATCGACGGTGCTAGGACACCGTTTGAATCAGCGAGCAACTTTTTCTTATTCACACCAGACTCCTTGGTAGCGCGAATAGCCGATCTATCAGGCGCAAGGTAGAAGGCCGATTATTTGCAGGCTCTCGTGTGTGGTCTCCATTTTTCTGCGCCGCTCTCGTTCACCCGTCATTGAAACGAATCTCCTTTTTCGTCGGTTCTCTGCCGGCGGGTGCCGCTGCCGGTGCCGCTGCCGTCTCGTTAAAACGGAAAAATCTTTGGTGGACGCAGGCGCGTCGCGCAAGTAGCTACCGGCCGAGAAAACTAATTAGCCATAACTCACTGTAAACGGGCATTAAACGCTACATCCCGCGGCGATTGCGCGAGCGGTGCCGAATCCGGCAATTAATGCACTCGTCAGGATCGATTGGTGCGCGTCCGGCTCATTATCTAGTTGGAGCCTCCTCCAAAATCGAGGATCGACACTCTCCTCATGGGAATCCGGCGATTTTCACGGATTAGCACGGTGTACTGTTAACTAGGTGAACCAGCCCGTATCCGTTTACATGGAAATTATAGATCCGGCGATCGTTCATTATCGCTGGCACGCAAAAAGGGTACTTAGAGTGGCGGTATCAATTGGCAAGAGAGAGAGCGCGCGCGCGCGCGCAATAACAGTGATTAAGTCGGATAGCGAGCACACTCTTACCCCGACTGTTTATCTCCCTAGGCAGCAATTAACCGCTATAAAGATATAATAGAAACGCGATTGAATATTGTCGGGCTCTCGGGCATGCATACCTCGTTACGTGCTGTAACTTTGTTAGAGCTGATCGAGCGTCACTCCTATCTGAGATCACTCGCATCCCGCGATCTCCGCTCCGACTCGAGTCACCTGTGCGTCAATGGCATACACCGTCATCCCCCTTCTAACACTCGAACCGATTTTCACAACGCGAGAGGCAAACGCAGAGAGAAATTCCCGGCATTTCTCTCGGTAGGTTCTCGCGAGAAAGAATGAAAATACAATGGCAGTAGGCCAGAGTAGAGGTGCGTTTGCGGGAATAGCTTTTTTTCGGTGCGGGGACAATGCGAGCGCGCGGTAATAACTCCGCTCTGCCGAGAGGAGAAAGAGAGAATGGGAAAGAGAGGAGGAACACAAGGAGCACGCATCCGTGAAACGCGACATTAGGTGTATGTAAAAGAGAGTCACGAGTTCTGAGGGAGTAGGTGGGCTGAGAGGGATGGCGACGACGAGCGTAGAGGGAGGAGGAGGAGGAGGAGGAGGAGGACACACACGTGAGCGAGGAGCGCTGATACAGAGGGATCGCCGATCTAATAGGGCTGCAATTATTTACCGATGCTTTACATAAGAATACGACAACTGAATGACCTATAGGAAATTGTTACCTCGCGCACAAAAGCGAGAAATAGTTGCTCGCGCGCATATCGCGCTTGATTTATGGCCCTCCTCCGGGCTAACCGGCCATTTTTCCGAGGCCCTCTTTAACTATTGTTTCCTGACAATGAGCGTATATCAAATATGAGTGACACGCAGCAACGCTCTCCGGCCATTCATCAAGCCGGCGCTCGGTGCACACACCACTCTCCTAAGTAATTACACGTTTCTCCCGGCGAACCGGGAAGAAACGAGAGGATGAATTTGGCATCCCTCGAAAGAGTAAAGACTCCCAGCAGCCAAATTCTCTCTGGAATCTCTCGGCGAAAGGAACCGATCGATAATTGACGATTAACCACGGGAGAATTACTGGCGGTGGTACTGTGCAATTATCTGGTATGCCTTTCCTTCTGTATCTGATCTGCCAATTAGGAAATAATGGGGGACACACGCACGCCCCGGCCGCTAATCAGATGTAAACCCAGCAGCACGATAAACGAGTGAATCGAATGAATAGAATCGTTTCGTCTGCCGGTTCCAGCATTCGCGAATTAATTTCACCTAATCAGCAGCTATAAGCGAGTGCTCGCTCGGATTTTCCGCGAGCCGGCGTACTCCTGGCCGGCCGACTGCCGCCGGCAGTATTACAGTGGATTAATTAGCCAGTTATTAGTTGCAAAGTCCGGCAATAAATAATGCCGATAAGGGCCCTAGGTGCACGTGTTGTCGAGCTCGTGACTGGGCACTGCCCACTAACAATCGCTCGCTCATGCGATAGATGCAAAGAGCGTGCTGCTCTCCGCTGGCGCTCTCTATCAAAATAATTCTTTCGAAGCCGGGAAGCTTATGTATTTGGCATTTGCGGCCATTACGCCATTCTAATGAGAACCTCGCCGCTATTAAGCAATTGCCTGCTCCTCGACAATGAACAGCGCGCCAGCTAGAGAGACTCCTTTTACCATTTCGAGTCACGGCTTCCCCGTGTACCGGCAACACAGCCTTTAATAGAAGCCCCCCCAACGCAAAAATTGGCGAGGCCTTAAGGCGCCTTAAGTACCCGCTCTCCGTGTGTTCCCGCGGACTCACTTTCACACGAGCTACATGAATTACTGATCGATCGGACCTCGCAATCGGTTATATTAATCGACCTTCCGCCGGGAGCAACGATTATTACGCTTGTCGATCGAGACCCACTTCCGAACTCGCACACACCGTCTTTAGATACCTCAACGATACCTTATTCCCAACTGTTACACTCGATTACGAATATCAGCATGTGAGAGCATCGGATTTAGCTAAAACTAACTAGTTTCTAATGGCGAAATTATCCTGGAAAATGATGGGCTGGAGTGAAACGTACCAGAGGATGGTCGGTCGGAGTATCTGGTGCAGTAGACCCAAGCGGGCCACATCATCTGCTTGCTGGGATCGGTGCCAGTTGGTCCCGGTGCGTTGGAGGCAGGGTTCGTGCCGGTAACACCGCCGGGAGTCGTGTTGGTCGTGTTGATGGGCTCCGGGTTGCTTCTCTCGCTCGTTTCCGAGGAGGACTCCAAGAAGTCTTTCGTCAGATCGATCGGCCTCGGGGCAACCTTCTTCGGCCGCGACTTCTTCAACGAGATCGGATCAGTAATCCGTCTGCCAAAGTCCGCCTTCAGGATATTGTCTATACTGAACTTCAGGCTCGCCTGATGTTGCAGATTGTTATTATTATTGTTGTGATTGTTGTGATGATTGGTGTTGTTGGTGGTGTTGATGCTCACGTTGTTTTGAACACCGTTGGGTGGTGGGAGGGTCCTGCCGTTCTCGTCCCTCGTGCCAGGGGAACCCGGACTACTGGGTTCTCTCTGAAGGATCTTGTTGACCGAGAGTCGATGTTGATGGACCGAGTTCGCCGGTACATGTTGGACCTGCGAGCTCTGGTGCAAGTGGAGATGAGTGTTGCTGTGATGAAGATGTTGGCCAGGGTGAGGCATCAGGGCGGCAGTCTCCCTGGCGTCCCGGCAGACCGCGGGATGAAGGAGCGGCGTGGTCGCTTGGAGGCCACTCACCGTCATGGCCGACGGGGGTGACAACGAGAGTCTCGTCACTAACGGCACGCTTATTGGTGTCCGATGCAACCTCTCGACCGTCGGGTAGACGATCTCGTGACCGAGAGCGTGTTGGACCCGAGCCGAGTATTCGGGTATCTCGGCTTCCCTCGAGGAATATCGCGGTAACAAGTGCTGGGGGTGACCCGACTGGTATCTCGGCACTATTACCTCCTGGATGCCCTCGGGTCGCCCTGGCGAGGACGCCGTCGCCGAGGAGGAGGCCGGTGACCTCACCGAGGAGGCTGTCGGCGACGGGGGTGGTTGACTATAAGTCGGCGGACTCGGCGCTGCCACATGATTGCCACTACGTTGATAGTAGGACTCGTTGCAACTGGTCGAACTCAATGGGGACGGGGTCGCCGACGTCCTCGTGTTCTCCTCGTCCCGGAGCTCGGTCCTACTGCCGATCGAGTCCTGGTCGTACCTGCACACGCGTACCCCAACGTTCGTGGGCGTCGGCTCGCTGCCGACGCTTAGCACCTCGCTGGTATCACTCTCGCAGTCACTCTCCGGGTTGTTCCTCTCGCAGCCCCGAGACTGGGCCCGTTTCTCCGGCTCGTCGGAGCCACGGGAGGCCAGGTGATTCTGCCGGATCTCCAGGAGATCCGTCCCATCGACGGAAGACGCCTCCAGCGGGGAGCTGGCCATGTTCCCGGAGTGGCTGGCCCGGTGAAGGCCACTCGGCAGATTGAATCGTTGATTCGATTACACTCTGTTTACCCGTAGACTTGTTGCCATCGCTCCACTCGTGCGCTAAAGGCTACTTTGGTGGTCCGATAAGGTTCCAAGTCGTTGACAGTCTTTATCTCGGTATGTCGGCCTGCCTGAGCTCGCCTGACGCTCTCATTCCGCCTGGGCACCACCTTGGCCACGGCCCAATCACTGACTGGCTCATTGATCTGAATTCAACGAGACATTTCCAACTGGAGATCGACTCTCTTCGACGCGAATCCTCATTGGAAAGAGTCCCTTGGAATCTTAGACTGGAGACAACCCCATTAAACCCCGAGCAATCCTTCGAATCACTGAACGCCAGTCTGGAGCGTTCTTCCGTCGGATTGGGAAGCACCCTTGCGATGGAATGGCAAAGGGGTAGTCTCCAACCTTTGCTCTCTGCCGTCTCTCTCACCAGTTGTATCCAAGAGTTTAAGAGACGGGTCAGCCGGATGCGTTACGTAACGGTTGGCTCCTCATGGTATCCAGTCCAGTTTGAGTCGACGGGCATCAGGAAGGCTGGAACTGGCCCTTATCTTCGGGTGTCCCCATCGATGCCCGATCACTCTCACTTTCGCGGACGACTTCTCCCCTGGCTGGTGAGGTTAACGAGAACGCGGTTTGGCTACGTGTGCCGACGGTGGTGGAGGGCACACGCGTCCTGTGGTCGCGCGACGTCGTGTCGGGGACGGTTGGAGCTGGTGGGCCCGCGGGTGGCTGGCGGCGCACACGTTGCAAAACGTGGAGGCCTGGGCTGCGCGGCGCTGGTGGACGACGCGGCTTTCGACGGAGCGAGCAGTAGTGCGTCGCCGTGGATCCAGACCCTGCTGGTTGTCCAGTTGGTTGCCGCAGAGCGTCTGCGAGCTGTGGCCGGCGGGAGGGTCCCCGATGGGCGTTTCGGGGCGTCGAGCATCCACGGCGCCGCCCAACTTCAGGCCTCGCACCCTGCCTGAAACAGGCTGCGAGGGGAGCCAGCCGTCCAACATCTGCCGCTGGGAGAACGACGCTGGCTGGGACGTCGGAACGCCCAACTGCCCACCACCCTCCAATTGCCTGCTCTCCGATAGGCAAGCCGGTGCTCCGATGCCCCGCTGGGAGCAGAGTTGGCCGCGTTAATGCTTGATCCCCCACTCGGAGCCGCCAGCTGGGAGACCAGTCTTTCTTCTGGGAGCGAGCTTCAGCCAGACCACCCCCACTCTCCGGCATTCCTGCTCGCCCCTGCCTGCTTGCCTGCCTGCCGGCAGCATGCCTCTCGCTCTTGCCGCTTCGAGCACGTTCACCATGTCTTTGGTGGACCCTATGCATCAGCCTCGTCGGTGATCCAGCGCGTTGCCTCCGTTCTTCCGACCCTTCGGGCCCCCGCGCCGTTCGCGTTGTCTCGCGTTTGTTCGCGGACTACCTCCGATGCTTTATCCCCACCACCATTATCGTTGATGTCGGGTTTCCAGATTGTCCCTGCTTCTACTCCGGAGTGAACCTCTCTCACTCTCTCACTCTCTCTCTCTTTCTCTCCCTTTTATACAGGCACCCGTGCTCGGCTCCCGCTTCACCACGTACCCGCGTGTTCTTTCTGATTCCTCTATCTGCTCTCTCTCGGCTGATCCGGCTTTCAGCTCCCAGTACGCTCTGCTGCTCCTCTTTCCACTGGCAGCAGCGGCTTCCAGTTTCCCCGTTCCA
Organism: Ectemnius continuus; assembly: GCA_910591665.1. NCBI lineage: Eukaryota > Metazoa > Arthropoda > Insecta > Hymenoptera > Crabronidae > Ectemnius > Ectemnius continuus. The sequence continues at coordinate 3,915,442 of OU342866.1, forward strand.
CCACCTTCCAGGTCGCGCCGGATGTCACTGTCGATCCTCCGCTTTTACCAATTCGATCTCCTCCTGCCAATTCTATTTCTTCATCTCTCCGTGTTCGCGCGCGCGCGCTCTCTGGCAGCGCGATGCCTGTGTTAGTCGATCTCTAATTCTAGCTGGGATCTAAGTAGTCGAGTGAACACACAGCGTGTGTGCGCGTTCTCTCGCTTGAAGTTTTCATTCGCCGATAGAGAGAGAGTGAGCACCGAAAGCTTTAATCATGGCGTTGCCAGCCATTAAAGGCAGGGACGCGTGAGATGCAAATCGCAGGGATGCCCAGGGGTACATCGATTATGCGAGGCTTCCTCTTCCACGGTGGAAGAGGTGTGTAGCGTGCGCGAGCACATTGAATCACGTATTCATTTTTCGTGAGGAGAGCGCGCGCGCGTCAACGCGCCTGCTCTTCCTCCCTCTTTCTCCGGGCGATCGTTAAGCCTCATTATGGGCCGATCTTCCAATGGATACGACTGGCCGAGAGAAAAATGTCAGCTCGTAAATTGTCAGTCAGGTGGGGCCCGCTCCAAGAGTACGCGTCCCAATCGATTCACGCACGTGAACCGGGCGTTAGCTCGCCCTTTCGTCAGCTATGTCTTCTTGAAGTAAGATCGATGGCGCCGCCGCCGTTCCTCTCTCTCTCTCTCCGTCGAGGCCGAGCAATTTTTTCGGACACCCAAACCTCTCACCGATTCTTCTTGCCAGTTCAATCAGTTGACGGATGATGCCCTCTCAATGGCGCGCTTGATTCTCCCAGGACCCAATACACACCATGTCGATTTATAAGCGGTTGAATCTGGATTCACGTTTTGCCTTTTTCCGCGAGGGAACGCGGAAACCTATGCTAATCCGATTGGATGCCGGATAGGATACCGCGCTGAGGCTTTACCGCTTCTCTAAATGGTAATTGTCATTTATGGGAGTCGGAGGGTGGGTCGACCCAGTCCTCCCAGTAGTCAGCGCCGCCGCTTTGATGCTGGGAATCGCTAATGCACTACTATCTCGGAGTCCGCCGGAGATATCGGACTAGTAAGAGAGGAAGAGGGAGCACATTAAAATTAGAGCACGTGTATCTAAGGTCTCCGCTCATCACCGAGTGTGTTCCCTGGCTAACCTTTTGGAGAGTTCGTTGGCTCATTACGTGCTTCGGGCAGATAACAATGAGGGCAGAGCCGGCCATTTCTCTCCGGGAGGCAGGAGCCAGCCCAAAATGTAAATACCCTCGTCTTTAGCGATCGCTCGTCGATTCGACTGCCTCCTTTTATTAGCCATGCGAGCGAGAGAGCTTCGATATCCTTCTCCCTCTCCCTTTCTATCCGCTGTGTGGCGAAGGGATGCTGCGTCTCTTTGTTACCGCGGGCGGAGAGGAATCGGCAAACGAGGTGGAGTCCGAGATCGCAGGATTAAGGAGTCTTTCCCGGGCGATCTCTCGCGGCCAAGTGGCTCGAACTCGTTACCGGCGGCCTGCTGGCTTCGTAAATTTCGTTAACGCGCCAACCACCTTACATCCTCGCCCTTAACGAGCGTCCACGTGCTCGTTAGTATCCCCCGGGCTCCTCCGACTTAGCAGCCAACTCTCGCCCAACTTTAACTTCGTCACACCATACCCGCATCAGAGAGTAACTGGCCCGGCCGGAATATCCAGCCGGGAAAGTTCGGAATCCTCTTTGGATATTCCTCGGAATTAATGCCTCTCCTCTTCTTTCCTCCCTGGCGCGGCCCTCGCCTTCCTAATCATGCGAGATCACGCGAGACCCCTTGAATTATACGCGGCAGATAGCCAAGCTGGAAATCAGTGGGCTACATTCATCAGGGTTATCAGACATACTCGGACTTCTCACCGGGAGGATCTTGATCGGGGATTAGTCTTGGAGAGCGCTGATCGAGAAAATGAATTAATCACGGGGAAATATGCGTTGTTAGATCTAAAGGGGGAAGAAGAAAAGGTAGGCGGGCTAGCATTGGAAATCGAAGGGGGGTGAAGTTAAATGTTGAAGTCCATCGTGGTGTTAAGCGTATTTTTAATGAATAAATTGTCCCGGCCTCCCCTATTAATTCAGGATATCGCGGCTAACGCTGGTTGGCCTTCGTGTTCATTAAATCTTTTATTAAAACAATCCGCCGGGCGGCTGCCTAATATTTGCAGAAGCGCGCACCGCCGGCTACCAGAGAAAAATCCCATTATCGCGTGTAATTGAGGCAGCGCGCGACGCTGTATTTTATTCCAGTCCTTCCCTCCTCATTACAGTGCATTAATTTAATCGGCGCGATCCTCGAGCGGCAATTTATTTATCAGGGGCAGCCTTTTATTTCAATAAGAGGCTGAAACGTAGGAGGGGAGAGCGAAAGAGAGAGAGAGTGAGAGAGTGGATGGATGGATCGATCTAGATATATACCTGGTGCGCGCGTGTGTATCGAATAACCGTGCCGGATTATCATCGAGCGTGGATCAAAACGCGCGCTGCGCCCGGGCACACGATAATTATTCCTGCGTCAGCCATAATTATTGCCGGAGCGGCAATTAATTCCTGCCAGGGCGGCAATTAATTTATTGCGGCCTGTTTAATCGGGGCGCGCGTGGCCCCAAGAGAGAAGGACACTTTATTACATCGAGTCTGATCACAGTTTACCACAGTGATACAATTACCTCGTCGCCATGTGAGAAAAATCCGCCGCCCTATCTCAGACGTACGAAATACCAATCAGAATTCATTTAAATCGATATTCGTATTTCCTCGATCATCTTACCATTGAATCATCACTCTCGAATATACACTGTTTTCTACATACGATAATTATAAATGATCAATTTTAATCAATTTTAATTATAAACACGTTACCCGAATTTTCGCGACATCTTGTACAATATTATGTGTTTTATTCTACATAATATATTATGTCCGACAAAGTGGAGTGCCAATTGGAGGGCAAGTGAATCAGTCTGTACATAGATTTCGCAGTGGATGTTGGTTTCCCATTGCGGCGACAGGTTGGAGAATAGTTGGCTGGCGTGTCCGGGCGTATTACAGAAAAATGCTTTCGTTAAGGTGATCGGTTCGGCGGGCAGATGAAATTGAGGGCGCCGCATCCGAAGGAATTCTTTTGTGTCCGCACACAAATGGCCGCATTAACGTAGCCGGGAGCGGCGCGCATATTTCCCTCGTTATCGAGAAGGATCGGGCCATTTTGCGGGCTAAGATATTGCGTGGGGCTTTTCACTTCTGGCTCGCTCGAGAATCTATGTATGTATCTGCGCGTGAGAGAGAGTGCGTGAGTGTATCCCAAGGCGCACTTTGCCAGAAGGACGTGTCGGGTGCGAGCGATGAAGGATGCGCTGTTGGGAAAACACGATTCGTTCCATGGCGTGGCCATTGTGCGCCGGGCGGACGTCGAATTTTTCAAAATCGACCAGGTAGATGCCCCCTTTCGTCACGCTGGTTTCCCAATTGCCGCGAGAGACCACCTTCTCGGACAACTAGCGTCGAAAAGCTCGCCCGACTTCCATTCTTCCCCTCTCGAGGCATCCATCTCTCCCGCCTCATCCCCCAATGGACCAACGGCCGAGCGATCTTCCATGCACGCACACACACACACACACATACACACACCGTGACCGCTTTTTCTATGTGCCTTGATTTTTCCTCGAGAGACAGCCTGTTCCCCCCGGGCGGGTTTCTATGCCTCCCTTGAAAGGAGAAATTAGCGGCTTTAAACGTCGACGTCCTCGCCGCTCTCTTCCGATCACAATGCCGCGCGAGAGAGAGAGAGAGACTCTCTCTCTCTTGCTCCCACCGCGCGACTGACTTAAGGGCTAGCATTCTCACTCAGCGGGGATCTTCTTCTAGTGTTTATTGCAGACCTTGATACACTCGAGAGCTTAATCATAAATATCATGAGTCGTACACGCTACTATATTTACACGTAATGAGAGGGCCGGCCGCTTGGAATTCCGATAATTGGCTCGTTAGTCGAATGAAGGAATCGAGAGAGACCGGCGGAGGACGAGAGAGGCTGAGGAACGAGCAAGCAGCTCGACATCCTTCGACTCCTCTCCTCTTGCCAGATCTCCACAGAGAGTGAGAAAAACGGACAGGGAAAGAGAAAGAGAGAGAGAGAGAGAGAGAGAGAGAAAGGGAGATCGGACTACGACCAGGAGGGGAAATTAATATTTCGCAGGCGAAAGGCGTCCTGAAAATAAATATTAAGACGAGAAGTCTCCTACGATTATTCTCTCTCTTTGGCTCTCCACCAATGTGATGATCCGAGTGCGGCGGGTTACTCTCGCGAAATATTATTTAATCCTCGCTGGCCGTTCGCTCCGACTCGTTCTCAATGTTTATATCTGCTCGTCCCCCATCGAAAGAGAGAGAGAGAGATAATGAGAGAGTGACAGCGTTTTCTTTCATCTGGGAAGAAGCCGGATTTCGAAGTACATAGGCGATGCTCGCGCATCAGCTGATATCAGAGTATCATATGCAATATGAGTGTAAATCTAGGATATGTAGGTGTTTATTATGTAGCTTTTAATTATATGCAATTCATTAAAACTTAAGACGCATTATTCGCGAACACTCAGGAACTCCGTGGTTTCGCTCATTTGCCTCTCGAAAGTGCAATCGGCATTTAACCCTCTCGATGCTGTAATTCTCGCACTCGGATTTGAATTCGAGTGTCCCTGGCAGCAAGAGGGTTAAAGTAGTTTCGATGAATTTTAAAGTCTTTTTATTTAATGTATCTTGGATGAAAAATGTAGGAATTGATGGAAATGATCGATTGGTTAATTTGAGGGGGGATTGCACGCGGAGAGCTGATTGATTTCTATGTTCCTGAATATGGCGAGTAATCGTGGATCTTAACCTAGTGAATCTCAGGCGCGCGCGGCATTAATTGCCCGCGCGAACTAAGTCGAGTTTCGTGATTGGATCTCGCGGAGCGCCACTCAGCCACGACCAACGAGAGATCGAGGAAGCGTCGGGGATTACGTCTACGCATTGCTACAGTTTTCCTTAATAATAATAAAGCGACGCTTGCCAACCATCGTCGAGCGAGTATCAATCGATGGTCGTGGAGATTGGCAGGGAGACCGCGTGGCATTCGAGGCTCGTCGGATTCTCACCGACGAGCGGCAACTCGAAGACCGTCACCTCGACGGTGGATCGTTGCCAGAGGAAGTACGATCGCTACCCGTCTCCGGTGAGGTTGAACAGAGATGAGAGATACAAGGAAAGATCGAGAAAGGAAAGAAATTCGAACGCGGCGGCGAATCGATACCAACTGCCAATAACCCTGTTGAGAGTAAATCGATGACGAAGTGGGGTGCCTAATGCTAAATTTATCACAATTAATAACTTCGACATCTAGATTTTCGAAAGTCATCCGAAACGAAGGTTTCCATTGGTAGCAGTCAAATTTCCCAGGAATCCTTGGAGTTCTAATTCGAAAATCGAATCTTACCAGGTATTGATAAGACTCGGGAGTGGACTAATGATTTCGAGGGATCGATTCGACCAATTGCAACCGAACGTGCCGGCCTCCGGTAATCGAAAGACGAGGATACCGGCGGAGGCTTTCTCGTGGCAGGTCGGTACAATGGGAGGGAGAGTACGAGGAGGAGACTGGCTCGTTCTCGTTCGCGGAGGCCGCCTTTAGTTGATTCTGCCCTTGTGGGTCATGTAACTTATACTGTCCGACAGTAACTTCTCCTGCGCCTGTCTTCGCATTCGCGAGCACATCGCCAGGATCGTCCCCGCCATAATGCATAGGAAACCGCATCCCACACCGACTATGGTACTCAGAACGTTGGACCTCAAACACACCCTGTCGCTCTGAGCCTCGTTTTGCCCTAAAATCAATTTCCACATTAATTAATTTATCCTCCAACTTATATTCTATCAAATTTAGTATTTTTAATGCGCTACCAGTTCTGGAATTTGTGGTAGTATTCTGGAAATACTCCGTATCGGCCTCTCCTTCCTGGAGAACACGCAGGGATTGGAATAGATTGACGTTCTCTGATAAACTGGATGCTGGAGTCGATGGACCAGCGATCATTTCTGGAAGGGAACGCTTCGACACACTCTTAGCGTTTCTCCAGTGACAGGGTTGACTCTGGAATAATTGGAGATTATTTTATTTTGCTCCTGAATAGAATATTTAAATATCAGGATTGTTTTTCTTACTGGACATCTTCCGTGACACATTCGAACGTCACACTCGATGTAAAGTGCGGGCGAGCCAGTGAATCTGAAGGTTTTCATGTAAGCAAAGACCTGAGTTTCGAAAAGACCGCTTTCGGACCAGGATCCCCGAAATCTGCTGATCAATTTATCATCGACCGGGCATCCGTATTGATCTATCAGTTGAATCCTTTTGTTTCCTCCGTTGTGGGCATAACAATCGTTCACGACAATGTCGAAACCGTCTGCTAAAACAATATCCCCTGTTAGTGTTCTACCAGAATAGTCACCGAGGCTCATTCACTTTCACTGTGAACGAGTCCGAATGACACAGTTTTTCTCGTCCACAACAGGATCCAGATTCCACCACGCGCCAATGACGTTAGACGCAAAGTGGATCTGTTGATATCCCGTTAGGGTGCATTTCAATGATAGTGCGTAGCGGTGGGTGGTAATCAGGTCTTGGAAAAAGAGGAGCAAAAGTCCGAGGACTCGAAAATGGGCCCAGTTGGGTAAGACTTTGGGGCGTAACTTTCCAGGAGCTATTTAAGTATTTGCATACCGTATTTACTGCGCATGTAGATAATGAGAGTCAGAGGATCGCCGACGCGAACTGGTCCAGCCACTCTAGTTCCAGTGGTCCCGTAACCGTATCTGATTTCCATGTAGCACTCCGGTGGCTGGAGGGTGAAGACTACGGGATTTCCCGTGGCGACCCTGCAAGCCAAAGCAGATTCCTCCGTATATGTCTAACCGGGCCAGGATGAGCACCCGTCTCCGTTATCTCTCCTACTGGAACGACCCACTTCTCTAATCGTTCTCCCTCCCCCCGATTCAAACATTTTTCCAGTACACTTCATCTCCTTTCGAGCTTTTCCATCATAGTTTGCCTTATCTTCGTGTTACCAAGTGTTGTGAAAACATGGCGATGCGAATATCAACAGCCAATTAACGAGATTAAAATGACAAGTAGTAAGATGTTCGACTTACTCGACATCGAGGAAAGGAAACGTCACTGTCTTCCAGAAGTCGTAGCCGTACTCGCAGGTCACCTTGAAGTGCTCGTCGAATTCCTCTTCGATCAGCGGATTATACTGCACGGTCACCGTGTTCCACATCAAGTTTTTCTGGAGAGTACACACATCATGTAGCAATCGCTTCAAGCGACATCTTGAATTAGCTCGAGAGTTACTATGACATGCAAACCCTGCCAAGGTGCTTTCAATAGACGTTGAAAATTAGTCTGAGTTGGCTCGAGGGATCAAAACATTTAAGTCGAGTGATTCCGATCAAGGATATATCTCGAAGTTGTTATTCTAAGCGGTGTCGCTCGGGGAACAATACGTGTATGTGTTTATAATAATTGATTTGAAGGAATAATAGGTTCCCCGTTGACTGAAATTGCATTAAAATCAGTTCAATTGTTACTTTATTATAAAAAAGAAAAGAATTAAAGTTGTGACTATAAATTGGGGTGTGTTTAAATAATTTTCTAACTGAACAGTTTATATTAATACATATAATAATAATAACGAAGAAAAGGAATGTGTTCTATCAAACAGCTAGTATTTATGACGTCGATCCATTGTGCGGCGCAACTCTCGCGAAGAGATGAGCTCGTCTCCTCTTTTTACTCACGGTAGGATTCTTTCGGCTGTCTTGATGATGAGTGTTCTCGCCTAGGGTGCCGCATCGATTCAGTTGGATATAGAACTCATAGTAATCGCGGCCGGTGCCGTTCACGTACATGCAGTCGGGGTCGTAGGAATAACCTGTAATTAAAAGTGTGATGGCACGTCTTGATATCAGAGCTCTTTCAGCGATCAGGCACATTAGAAGCCGCTTGTAACAGCTGGTCTCTCTCCCGCCTAATGGGACAATCTAATCTCGCGATCGAACTATCGAGCGCGGAGTTGGCAATTACGATATTTCTGAAATGCCGGCTTATCGGAGAAATGATTACACGATCCTGCTCGAGTAAGAATGCCTTTCTTACGGCAAGCGGCGCGGCGCGGCGCGCGGAAGTGTGGCGCGCAAGTACACGCAACAGAGAGGTTCGCCAACGAAAAAGAGGAAGGAGGAGGACTTCTTCGAGTGCGTCATGCTTCTTTCCAAATAACGGAAGCGCCTCCGGCTGCGATTATATTGGCTTTCCACACGTACACCGAAGACAACGAGGAGGCGGCGCAACAATACTTCCAGCGAATGCTCGTTCGAAGAGACGTGTTGCTTGTCGCACGACAATCCGTAGCATTAGCTCATTAGCGCTAACACTCGCGGCTCGTGTTCGGAAATGATCTCGGAATGCGAGGGTTCGAGCAATCCGATTCGGAGTACGTGATATTGCGGGCGTTCGATTGACTTTAATGGAGGCTCTCGAGTGCCCGGCACGTTCCTGGTTCGTCACGTTAATCGTGGTCATCGGGAAGAGGGCAGGATTCCCATTGGACCATACACATACCTGCCGAGTAGAGGAGCCCGGTGAAGGAACCGTTGAAGCCGATCCTAATTTTCATGTAGTCGTCCTGGCACTCCGCTTCGATATCTGGAAAACAATTGTCTCTACTCAGGCTAACGGTCCAGCCATTCTTAGGACCCTACGTGTCTACACGCTGATTCGCTTCTCTTTCAATCTTCACTGTCCTACTCTACTTTTTATCGAATGTTTATTTAGTTTATTTCTTACTCTATGGATATTATTTGTTGATCTGTTATTCTTTTGAAAGTGCTTTCTTTACTTTTCAAATACAAACGATATCCTTTATATTAACAGAGTTGCATTAAACATAAAATATAAATATTATATCCACGGAATAGTTTGCAAACAATACACAAAATATTATTTCCATGTGCTATTTTGAATAGCCAGTAAAAATACTTGATGATCCCAACACAAACGAATCAGTTCGTACATAGCAGTCTATAATCGACAGTCGTATTGCAAAGGCGAGTGAATCACCGTACAGATCCCTTTTTTTTATCATCACTATGGAATTGTCTGGAGGGGTGGGAGGATTCGGGCGGGAATTGCAGGAAGCGGAGGATGGATGACGAGTGAAAGTGGAGAGGAGAGGCAGATATCGTTCCTCGGACGGTGCTCTTCGTGGTCTGCGCGAGGCCATTTCCATCGTAACGATGTAATTCGCCAAGAGTGTGGAGGATGGACGTAAGATAGATCGGGTGCTGATGATAGTCACAGTCGAGGCGGTCCTCGATGATACAACTTTTCGCCCGGCTCTCTCTTTCTTTCTCTCTCTTTCTATCCTGCTCTCTCGCACTCTCTCTCTCTCTTCGAGCTCTTATCTCCCTGACCAGGTACACGTGTTAGGCTCGTTCTCGTGCTGTGCACGCGCGCCTGTTACAATCGCGGATGGCCCGCCTTTGTGTTCATCGGGCGGCAAAACGCCGGGAGTTAAACAATGCCTCCTTACGCAACTCCGATCTGTACGCGCTCCGCTCTCCTATCCGAGCAGAGCCGGGGAAACCGAGAACCATAAATAGTCCGCACGCTCGTTCGACTGGCGAGCCGTGACCCCAACGGTAGCCACCTTCCAAGGCTGATGGTGGAACAGGAGAAATACCGCCAATATTGTTCTAGATCCCAGTGGCAAACAAGCAGCCGATTTGCAGTGTTAGGTTTATGGAACGTGTGATTTAAATACATTTGGAATGTATAGATAATTGTAGAAAAGGGATTGTTAGTCAGAAATGAAGAAGTATATCTTTATACTTCTATTATATTTCCTCTTTGTTATGGAGTTTTTTTTTATTATTTTAATACATGACGATGAATTTGAAAATAAAATATTGTAAAAATAATTGAATACGTCTTATCTGAAGATTCATTGGTTCTGCATAAAATTCGAGGTTTGAAAATAAGTAAATTGCGAGAGACAGAAGAGTTGAAGAAACGGTCGACGAGGAAGAAGAGGTCAGACGCAAATAGTAGAGGCAAAGTGGAGAAGCAAGTGGAAGGCGAGGAAGAAGCGAGTTTGATGAAGTGGCGCGATGCCAGGAGCAAGAGACTCAAGAAGAAGAGGAGGAGGAGGAAGAAGCGGAGAGGAATCGAACTCTCCGGGAGGCTGCGCACGTGAATCAGGACCGCGGAGAAGGATACATTAAAGCTAATGGGGCTTCTTTCGCGTAATTGACGATACCGCGGGTGGCCCTCGCCATTTCCCGCGGGCAAACCGAGAGCTTTACGACTTCATCCGAGCTAGAAATGCAAAGGGGGGCCCCAGACCTCGAATCCATCACTCATAACTACTCTCCTCACGATTCTCGGCGCGTCCATCTGCTCACTTCGGATTAAACTCGTCGAAAGAAGAGATTATCGCCGGAAAACATAGTCCGCGACTCTCAGGGAATCCTGTTAATCGGTCAGATTTCAATCTGCATCTCTAACCGAACGCTCCTGCACTGGCTAATAAGTGGACTCGCTAACGATCTATTAAGTCCGATCTAGGCCAGGAGACTGTGCAAATTGCAAATTAGACACACCGTTTATAAGCTCCCTCGCTGCTATTTACGATTGGTTTCGAGGAAACTAGTCGGCATTCCAGCATAATATCGCTGGAATCGGTGCAGCGAGGAAAGCGATGGATTTCTGAATCGGGTTTGAGCGTGGATCCTGGCCGCAGATAGGGTTAATGATGATGACGAGGTTGATGGGACCGTTCGATGATGAGAACGATGTGCCGGAGAAGTTACAAGCACTCTCTCGGTGCCAGGAACCTCGCCAGGACTCGACACCGTTTTAATTGCTGATGCTCTCTAACGGTAACCGTTTTCCATCCCACTTATGAAAGCACTTCGTCCACCAGGAATTTCCGATGACAATCTGAATTAGAAGTGACACTATTTTCTCAACGATTTTCATCCGAGGACGATTTAACTCTTGGAATAATGAGGAACTAGGAAGACCTTCCGCAAACATTAAAAGGGGGGAAAAAAATACCAAGTGATTCAACAAATAATTAGTGATTAATAATCGCGAAAAAAGCATGACAAACTCACGTTGAACTCGCGTGGTATTCGGCCTGTATCTTCTGTGTTCGCGGTCCCAGGTTTCAGGATGTCTCTTCCAATCATCGTCGCTCACTGGGACTGTTCCTCCTGTCCCAGTCCCTATGCCCTGCAAACCTTGCAAGGTTTGTAGAGCTTGGAGATTTGGACTTAGGGGTCTGTTCTTTAACGATGGGACTGGAACGTAGGCTGCACCCTCGCCAACGTACACCACCTATCATGAAATCAAATATTCTGCGTTTAAATATCTGCAATCTATCACTGATCTTTATTTCAATTAACAGCACAATGTCTATAAAATAATTTATTTTAAAGAATAACAGGTTATTGCAAAAGTCTACATTCCGCTACAAATTTCCTATTTGCTTTACTGGAAGATTTGTTAAGTTTCGACGAAAGTTTGTTGGCCCGACTGTTGGCATTCCTATCGTTCATCCTTGGAAGACGCAGTGTTCTCGGAGGAGGCGAGTTGGCGATGGGGGGGCGGGCGAGTCGAGTGGGTTCCTGACCTGGGGCGTATTAGCACTCGGACGTAACCCCGAGTCCCGTGAATTGCTACCGCGTGCACGGAAGAGTCGAGCAGGGTGGAAAGAGCTGGGATATGCCGAGTGGTGGATGAGAAAAATGGGAGTCGTGGCGAGGTGAGTTGGAAGGATGAGACAGCCGGGCCAGACGCCGAGGAAGAGAAAAGGAGAGGGAATGCCAGGATCGAAGCCAGGATCAGCGCGTGACTATCGCTTCACGTGGGCTCCTTCCATCCTCCGGACGGCATGGCACTTCGATTTGCTGCTAGTTCCAATGCACCAGCCTCCAGGATAATACGTGGTTTCGCCTGTCGCAAGGATCGCCGAGTCGCCGCCTCCTTCATGAGATAGCCACTTGCTTCCCGATCCTTGGCAACATCCTCGCTCCTTTTGCATATCGGATCGTACATCCGTCGCGAGAAAATCCTCTCGTGATCCTCTGACTTGGACTTTTATCCCCGCGAAATCCCCACTCAGAAGAACCCTGTTCAAAGTCGCAATGTCGATGGGGCGAGAATTTCTATGTTAGACTAGCTGAATTAACTGTTCCTGCATGGAGCTTTAATATTGGAATCATAATTAATCTACTAGTTCTTTAGTTATACAGTAACAAAGATAAACAAAGAACCACGCAGCCAGGGTTCGTTTTAAGAAAGATTACATTTATTTAGAGAAGACAGTTGTCGTTTATGAGACAAGTTGTGTGTAAGGAATGATGAAAGGTGATGCAAGGTAACGTAATATGTATAAGGAAAGATATATCAAAGAGGGAATAGGAATGGCGAGCATGTCGTGCCGGGTAACTGCCGGTCCATGGGGGGATTCCTTTTATGTCTGGCGATGTACCGGACACGACTACGTGTGCCGATAATCGGCACTCACTTTCCTTTCGATTTACAACCGGCTGTAATGAGAGGCCGGGAAAGCCAGGGTTGCTTCCCAGAAACTCTCTGTATGCACGTAATCGCAACTATACGATGCGGTAACACGCGCTCTTCCGAGGCGTCTGCAAACACGCCGCTTGTAAACACGCGAGCCGCCGGATCTCCGCCGGGGTCAAGAGCATCAACACTGTCGACAGCCAATATAAAGCGAATCGTGCATGTTGGTGTCAGGCCACTTTCTAGTCGTCCATCTTAAAGCACAAGGCCACGTTATGGTAGTTATGTCAAACAATAGTTTTCTATAGTGATTTCGTTTAAACTTTGACTGAACAATCTTTATAAAGTTCTGCAACTACTGGCCAAATGATATAAGACTTGATTACGTTCTTCCTGAGATTGGATGTCTAAGTTGACACACTTTTCCATGGTTTTCTCCATGTTTTCAAGTCTTCCCGACATTTTCCGGGGCTGAAATTTGGTGGGTAATGTTTTCTTGCATCAAGGAAGAAGTGATAAAAATTCTAGAGCCCTAGCGCAAAATTCATTTTTTCGCAAATTTTTTAAGGCATACCCCTTCAAAAATTTTCGATTTTTCGAAGGTTCTGGGACCGGGACGAACGCGTGATTTTTTGATTGCTCGTGCCTCAAAACGAAAAAAAAACATAAATGTTCTGGGGGAAATGCCGGAATTCGACCGAAAACGCATGAAAAACCGATCTGGAATATTTCATTTCAATGGTTTTTGCCATGTTTTTTTATCTTCCCGACCTTTCCCGGGGCTGAAATTTGGTAGAAAGTGTTTTTTTGCATCGAGGAAGAAGCAGAAAAAATTCCAGAGCCCTAGCTCAAAATTCATTTTTTCGCAAATTTTTTAAGGCATACCCCTTCAAAAATTTTCGATTTTTCGAAGGTTCTGGGACCGCAACGAACGCGTGATTTTTTGATTGCTCGTGCCTCAAAACGGAAAAAAAACATAAATGTTGTGGGGGAAATGCCGGAATTCGACCGAAAACACATGAAAAACCGATCTGGAATTTTTCATTTCAATGGTTTTTGCCATGTTTTTTTATCTTCCCGACCTTTCCCGGGGCTGAAATTTTGTAGAAAGTGTTTTTTTGCATCGAGGAGAAAGTAGAAAAAATTCCAGAGCCCTAGCTCAAAATTCATTTTTTCGCAAATTTTTTAAGGCATACCCCTTCAAAAATTTTCGATTTTTCGAAGGTTCTGGGACTGGGACGAACGCTTGATTTTTCGATTGCTCGTGTCTCAAAAGGGAAAAAAAACATAAATGTTGTGGGGGAAATGCCGGAATTCTACCTAAAACACGTGGATAACCGATCTGGAATATTTCATTTTCGTGGTTTTCCTTATGTTTTTTATACTTCCCGACCTTTCCCGGGGCTGAAACTTGGTGGGGAGTGTTCTTTTACATCGAGGAAGAAATGATAAAAATTCCAGAGCCCTAGCTCAAAATTCATTTTTCCCCATGAACAGTAGTGATACAACTTGGCACTTTTTGTTACGTTTCCATATATATATCTTGCGACGTCTAACCTACGAAAGTGACAGATACCTAATAGGCAATTGGCTGGTCCCGCTCTCACATCAATCCATACCCCGTGGATTTCGCCCGCTCGATTACGAAGAGCGTGCGGCTGTCGTATGGCAAATTCTCCGGGAGCATCGAGAGCGGCGTACGCGTAGCGAACGCATTACCAAGGCTTCATCGTCGGAGGCGAGCGAGCGAGCGAGCGAGTTCCGGCGGCAGGTTCTCGCGCGGAAAGACCGTTTACTTGTCAGCGGGAGGACATGCGCCTCTCCTCAGGAGTGCGCACTTAGGTGCGCGCCGGGTGAATCGAGCGTAAGAAAAGAGGCACGTTGTTGGTGGTAGAGGCGAAGGGAAAATACGCGGGTAAAAAGCCGCCGACATCCTCCATATGCCGCGAGCAAGCGTGTCGTTACCACCTTTTGCCAATTCTTAGTACTCTTTTTCTCCGGCAACCACTTCGTCCTTTTTCTTCCCAGACTTTCTTTCCTCTTCGTTCTTTTGCATCTTTTGCTTCTTGTTCCACAAGTGTTGCTCCAGAGAAGCCTCATTTGGCTGCTACACTTTTCTCCTCTTCGAGAAGATGTTTCTTTGTGCACGCTATTTTTAGGTAATCGTAGAAAATCGATGGGGTACCCAGTGTTTTTGAGTCGTTTCGCATTATTCTCTTGGGAACCCTGTGATTTTCATGCATCGCTTTAAGTAGATTGGGATGCCTTGGAAACTTTCTGTCCTTCTGTTCTTGGTGATTCCATTTATATAATAATAGGTCAGAAAAACGCATTTATTTTTAGTAGGAATCATGATATCGATGATGATAAATCAGAGTTTCTTCGTTTGAATGGCAGTTTCGAAATGACTCGAATCCAAGGTAACATTTCAATAGCAGTAGCTCCAGCTTCCAGGATTGATTTATGCCTGCTGGCGACTCTTGGCAGTCACAGTTGCTCATACGATGATTAATATCGTCGCGTGGCGAAGGTGTCGAAAGTCATTAGTCGCGGACTAGGTGAACGGGAAGTTGTGTACCTCCGGTTCGGACTTGTCTCACTTCGGAATCCACCTGTTCCGCTGGTCACTCAATTTTTCCGCCACTCGTCTATTTATAGAATACTAAATGCTTGTCTACCGTTTTCATGATCGCGGAACAGTTAATGTCTTTGACCAATCACTGGCGCCGACAGAAAACCCCTCTGATCGCAGCATCTTCCGAGAAACGACACTGATAGTTCAATATATTCTATGAAATACTATATCACCAGCGTCAAAAAAGGAACCATGCAAAAAGCGTTGAAAAGTACAAAATAATTTCTGGCTTATCTATAATTACTAAATACCTTGGTCGATCGTTTGGAAGTCGGTCAGAAATAGTAAGAGACTCTCTTACTGCTTTCAGTATCTACATTTCCATAATTTTCTGCTCTATAGAACACCTGCGCGGAGTCGGAGTATTATGCATTAGCGTGCAGGCATTAATCGATATCGGAAGATCGAGGTAAATGCCAAGAGGCGCACGAGCATTTGCAACTTCTCCATTTTTCCCCGACTAATCTAGTTTCGCGGTAACCGTTGGTCGATTAGCTCTAACTGGATGATTCGAGGCCGATATCAGCTGGCCGCATACCTTTCCCCGTACTCTTTCACTTTCCTCCTTCCTAGGAGCGCGTTCGACCGGATTGCTTGCCGAGGCCGATTCCAAGCATTTCGAGCACCGATCACTGCCAGTGTGTCACGGGTTATCAGAGCCCGCCTAATTGATCGAGCTTTATATTCAGGAAATACTTTATTACTGCCTATCGACTACTTTTCACGGTCGAATTCCTATTGCCAGGCGAGCGTGAAGATTTCGCATGGGAGATTGTTCCCGCGTCAGGTGGAACTGCGAGATAATTATTAAGGATATCAAATAGGTTAAAAGCATTCGTGGAGTAATAATCATAATTTCTTACCTATTGAAATGATAGGACGATAATAAAAAAAATCGTATCAATAATATATTTGTCGCATATTACACTCTAGTTATTCTAATCTTAACAATGTCCTAGTAAAAAATCTTTAAAATCGCATCAAGAAGACATTGTTATTTGGATATTTATATTCCTCTCAATAAATAAACATAGATAAACTTACAGCATCGTGATCACTAGCTTCATGGGTGAGGGCCTCCCTCGTCTCGTTATGGAGGGCGTCGTCCTCCTCTGGTCCAGATCCGCTGCCGGCCCAATAGTCCTCGGTGGTCTCATCGGGCGTCGACTCCCCCGCACTGACCTCCGCCTCGTTGTTCTCGTGATTCGTCGCCTTTCCGAGCGAACAATCATTATTCATAGAGTCTCGCCGCTGAGATGATCATCTCGCTGAGAAAAATCGCTTACCTGACTGTGATACGTGATGAGCGACAGCATCCAGAGGGTAACGTACCTGCAACATAAAAACAGATAGCATCTACCACGTACTACAACCACAAAGCGGTGGGGTCGGCGCGGCGCGGAAAAAGAGGGGAGGGACGTTCCGAAATGATCACGATGTAAAAGAGAATGATGTTGGTAGTCGGGGGACATCAAGCGAGGACAAATAGTATCCCATTACGAGGAGATTCCCGCTAATGCGCGCGCTAATAAAGCCGTAAGAGCAAGGTCGAGGGGTTAACGCGCGCGACGCCAGAGACATAGGGGATTCGCGGAGAACACCATAATCGGATCATTGCCACGCTGCACTTGGCAGCGCGCGCAATCTACCGCGAGGATCGAGGGAATCCTTCGCGAATCTCTCGAGATGAGAGAGGCGCGAGAGAGAGAGAAAGAGAGAGAGAGGCGCTCACTGATTAAACCGAAAAGGACCGAAGGTCACAGTCCAAGGAGCACACCATGGGAACTTCCCAGAGGACGAAGGCCGAGAGGAAGCGATAGAGAAAGAGAGAGGGCAAAAAACCAGGAAGCCATGGTATGACTCATATTCGCGCTGCTGCTGCTGCTGCTGAGCTGCTGCTCCTCCTGCCAACTGGAAGAGCGAAGAGGAAAGACGCCGGGAAGAGGCTGGCGACTAAGCAAAAAGGATTTCATCCTGTTACGATCGCGTCTTGAGTGAGATACGAGGCGTAAAGATCCTCGTTGCATCATTTCTCGCAGGACTCACTCGCCCTCCCTCCCACTTTACTTAACTTCCCTGTACAAGTCCGCTCCTGATCGAGTCAGTCATTACTTCATCCGAGATTTAAAGTCCAACTATTACTGTTGAGAAGGATCGCTCGACGAACGCATTAGTACACCCGATGCCTTTCAAGTGTACGCGTTCCACCTGAACAATCACGCCATCGATTAAGTACATAATGCATGTAGTACTTCTGCGTAGATTCGATTTCCACGTGTGCATACATTAAGCGCGTATGCATATGCATGACCCAGTTGGGTTGGATAATATTTCGTGTGCACGTTAACTGTAATTTAATTTGAAGGATAATAGATTGCTTTGTGCAACTTTGTTGCCAATATCTTTTAAAAATCTGTTGCCAGATTTTATTAAATTGCATTATTTTTTAAACACTCTAAATAAATAGTGAACATTTCGCTATTTTATAGTTTATCAACAAATGAGGCTGCTGAATTAAAAAAATATTGATGAATCACATTGATTCCAAAAATGCATCTATTTTAAATCTTCTAGTCTTCCTTTAAACTAGTAGAGAAGCTCGCAGGGGAGGAAAGGGGGGGGGGGGGCGAGTTGATGATTGGCGACGAGTGGATGTAATTATCAAGAGGGTTGCCGTAGGCAGAAGCCCGGGGTAACTGGGACGGAAGGTGTTAGGCGTGGGACGCGCGTACTCGGGAATCCTTGCTTCGTAGAAGGACGAGTCGCCCGTTAATCACCGGGACCCATGTAACATTGGCGCGAAAGGTCTTCCACGTGGGTGGACATTTACCGATGCCTGCGACGGCTGATTTGCCAATGCACGTCGAGCAGGATGAGCGCGAGTATCATCGAAAGAAGTGGCATAGAAGGAAAAGGCCGAAATACGATAGGACAATCATCGAATCCTGTGGAAGGAAGTATCGCTCGCAGGAAATCACGTTGGAGTCGAAGGTGGAGGTGGTGCGATTAGGATGAGTGGCTTTTGCGAATCACATCATTGCCGAGTGAAATGAGGCGAGCCGAGGCGAGCGGCGAAGCCCGGAGCAGCTTCTCCGAGCTGTGATCGAGCATCGTCTTTCAATTCCGTTAGCCACCGTCGGGCACACCTTATTCTCGAAGAGTGCAACCCTTCCCGTAAGGATCCTCGGAGCGAGTCGCCCAGCCAGCGAGAGGAGAACTATTCGAGCGAGGAAGTACGCTCTTATGCATGATCTTCCTCGGTGGCAGAATCCGCTCGGGGCTTCTTAGCACTGGAGCTGTTTTCCCCCGCGCTGTAATTACCTCCGCTACGCTGTCGTTGTTAACCGATGGCGATTATTAAGTCGACGATGCTCGACGCTACTCTTCTTGCCAGACGCTTGGTATTTCCACCGGCGGCGTCGTCGTCTTCGTCGTCCACCTCCTCCGCGAGGAGGAAGAAGTCCACACTCGCCGTTGGAAATTCAAATCCCCGAGCGGCGCACGGCCAAAGCTCCGACTACAGTTACGCGTATTTGAAAGTCAAATCGGCCTCGGCGTGATTGATATAGAAAAAATGGCGAGGGCCAATTCGTGGCACACGCCTCGCGGTGCGTGCTCTCACGATGGATGTGATGTACCGTTCGATAGAGATAGTATGCGCCGCTTCCCTCCTCAGTGATACAGATGCACACGTGTCCTTTAATCTGTAGCAGAGATACCAGGCTAATGGCTCGAATCCCATCAGTAGAATATCTTCTCTGTGGTCAGACTTCCTCCTCGCCGTATTACGAAAACGTCAGACTTCGCGATGGCCGAAGTTAGTTTCGCAACTTCATTACTTAGGCAGAATATTCGCGAGGAAATTGTATCCGCGTTATAAATTCCGAGATAATTTAAGCGAGACAGCCATGACCGAGAGTCGACGGGAGTTGGACGTGTGACCGAGTTAGCAGGCACCTTAATTACAACGAGGATGGAGGCGTAATCGCGAAATCCGTTACATAACGAAGGGAAGATCGCCCGGGCGAACTGGTGGCACGTGGGAAGAAGACTAGAACGGCGATAACGAGTGATAGGGTTACGGTACCAGTGTGGAATCGGCGTTGGTCAGTGGAGCATGGACGGGCGTCTCGTAATTCGCGCGATAACGACGCTCCCACTCTTCGAGATGCTCATCTCCGACGATTAGCCGACTCATTTTCCTGTCTATCCGGTAAGGTCAGTGTGAGAACGGAGGATCAGGAGCAGCTTCGAATTTCTACCGCGAGGCGCCTTTAACCCCTGAGGAGTTCCTCAGCCCTTCGAGTGCGAGAAGTTGCGCCGCGCCGCGCCGGGTGGAGGACGAGTGGCGGATATATGAAGAGAGGAATCTTCGACGGAGAGAAGAAGAGTATGCCGTGGGAGAGAGCGTGGCTGGAAATTACAGGCGAAAACAGCGGGCACGCAGCACTTGGATAACCTCTCGGTGGAAAAATGGCGGAGATCTTAAGTGGCCGCGGGAGATCTCGGTGGATCGGAGAGAGCTGGGGATGAAACCACTGGCGGAGAATGGGCTCGGGCGCCTTATTAATTGAGAGAGGAGAGCCTGCTGGCTGACCGGAGAGGCTTGAACAGCGGCGTCCCGCGATTAACTATCTAATGTATGCCCCTTTCAATTAACACCAGAAGCTCGGCTCTGCCCACTGGCGGCGCCGGCGTCGGCGCCCCGGTTCAAGGGAACACGGAGTCCGCATTAGTCTACCAGCTAGCTCGGAATTGTGAGAACCGAGCATTCCCGCGGAATCCGAGCCCACTCGAGCGGCACACGAATTTTCCGCCGGTGTAACCTTCGCCGGAAAAAAGCGAGCCGGCTCGATGGGAGCTTGCGGTCAGCAAACCCTTAAGGTCTCCTGGTGCCCCCTTAATACCACAAGAAAAGAAGTTCGAGCTGCCTTCCTCTGGGTGCAACCAAGCAAATCTCCCTCGAACAACCTGTAGCAAAGGTCTCTGCCCTGCGCCATTCTTTACATCAGACTCGAATAACCCTTCTAATGGAAACTCCTCCTTTTATTGTGCTTTTTCTCCCCTTGAAACCCGCTAAACGGAGCAAAGCGGTATTTAAATCATTCAAGGAATAGCAAAAGTTAGTTATTGCTAGCTGATACTGAGGTTTCCTTCCTACAGGACTCTTTATACGCAACCGCAACAGCTCGCGCAATGAAAAC
Organism: Ectemnius continuus; assembly: GCA_910591665.1. Taxonomy (NCBI): domain Eukaryota; kingdom Metazoa; phylum Arthropoda; class Insecta; order Hymenoptera; family Crabronidae; genus Ectemnius; species Ectemnius continuus. The sequence goes on from OU342866.1 coordinate 3,935,917, forward strand.
CGGTCCTTTTATTACTGTTTTTTCCTCGGTCAAAAGGTTCCACGTACAACAAAATAACATCTACATAATCCATGCAACGGAAAAAGTGCGTCATTGCTAGTTGATATTAAAACTGCCTATCGTGTAGGGTTATTTACACAAAACCGCAATTACCCTTCGTATGAAACCCAGACCCTTTTATAAGGGTTTTTCATATAGTGGAAGAGTGCTAAAACGGAGTGAAGTGGCATTTAGATAACGAACGCAATGGTAAAAGTCCTTCATTGCTAGTTGATATTAAACCTTTTAGTCCTCTATGAATCTTGAGAGAAGACGAGGATTGCCCTTGCAATGAAAGTCGCTCGTTTTATAAGGGTTTTTCGCGTAGTCGAGGAGTGCTAAAACGAAGTAAAGTGGCATTCGGATAATCCATGGAATGGGAAGGGCTCGTCATCGTTGGTTGATAGGAGGCGAGTAACGGGCTCTTTGGCGACCGGGAGAGTATTAAACGGCTGTTGGGAAGGCATCGTCATTTAGCCAGCGGATATAGAAGCTCTCTCCCTCTCTCTCCCTCTCTTTCTCTCTGCTTACTTGGTTGGTGGTGGTTCGCGCGAGATACACTCTTGGCCGTTTTATTCCCTTTCATTTTATCCGCGCCGGTCATCAGCCGTTGCCGGCTCAGCCTCTGCGTTAATATGCAACATATGGAATAAAGCGCCGGCAGTTTGATGCACTTTATCTTTTACCAGTCAGCCGCAATCTTGGCGGCTCCTGGCGCAAGTCGCCGCCGCAACTTGTAATTGCACGCGCTCGGAGATCCTTCGATCGTTCGCCGCGCGAGGAATTGTTTGTCTCATTTACCATATGTCTTCGATTAATCTGCGATGGTCGGCCGTGCGATACTGATATCGTTTCGCCATTAGCCGACGCAGCTATGCCGCATTTTCCCCGGCTCTCCCAGAAGGAAACCTTCTCCCATCTCGTTGAGTACGAGTTCGCCCGAGGCACAATTCCGATGATGAAATTGAATCCCGCCGGTCCATTGTTACCCGTGAATGCATCCCGTGATGACTGCATCTCGTCTTTCATCAATAATGATCGGCGATTGTGATGAGGCATCGCGTAACGCAGCGCGATCCGCAAACGAGTTTCGCCCTCTTCTTATTGTCTTTTCTGTTTCTCCTTCGATTATCCTTTATTGATATGTTGCCTCTCGCGGAACACTCTATTAGCACTGGATTGTACGGCTGTCTTCTTATTTCTGACGGTATTCTTCTCTTTTTTTTTCAGATAACAAGACTCCGGCCGAGAAGAGTCTTAAGTAGAATGAGGGGAATAGCGCGCTTGTCAGACGCAACGGTAATTCTGGATTAATAAATATTCTCATACTCGAGGGCCATAAAGGGGATCATTTATGTGTGGATTTAGCGGGAATAGCTCGCACTGCTTCTCAAGCAAGGAACCACGCCCTTTCCAAGAAATTTGTTCACCGGATCAGCCCGTGGGAATAGCGATCGCTTTGAGGAAGTGAGCGTGCGCGTGGCAGGCGTATCGCTCCGGTGATAGTTAGCGCATCGTTACTGCTGATTTTTTGTCCGCGGTATGCGACGTGATTAGTAGTTGGATTGCCAAGATATGCCCATATTTCTTGCGTGGGCAGTGCGCCAGCGCAATATATCGTACGGTAGTGGTGAACCTTCAATCTCGGCGGCGACCCTGATTGCCAATCCAGCGATTATTCCCCGATGGCTCTTTTTATCGGTGGGTTTCCGCCCGAGAGAGGAACATAGCCTAGTTTTCATGGCATACGAGGGAAGGAATTTCATGTCGATCGGCTCATAACTGAGCCGTAGAAAATCGATTCGACACTCACTGCTCCACATTGAAACCCCCGCGCAACTGCCAACCATTAAAATTATTAGTACTAAATTTTTTATTACGAATCTATCTACATTTTAAAGTAAATGAATAAAATTACTTTAAATTTGATACGAATGAATGAAAAGGAATATAATTAATTCTGAGAGGAAGTAAAAAGTAAATCAATTGATCAAATTATTATAATTGTAAAAAAGTAATTAATAAAATCAACAGAAGTAGGAGAGAAATAGATATAATATAGTAGGAAGGGCCGAAGGTACTGAGGAATGAAAAATGTGAAAGCCACGGCAGGGTTAACTGATTGAACCGAAGGGAATAGGATAGTTGGAGCTGATATGGATTCAAGTCAGGCGGTAATTCTCGCGGCTATCATTATCAGCAGCGATTCAGGCTGTCACGCCAGGCGGTCGACCCCTTTCAGGAAATTCTCGGCTCATTCAGCGCGATCTGCGCTCGGGATAAACGTACTCTCCGTAGCGACGGGCATTTGCTCCCTTGGGAAATGGGTCGCAGCGACGTTACGTGCGCCGCCGCTCTCTTATCTCCTCTCACACAGGAGCCCATCTCATCGCATCCAGGCCATTTTTCTCGCTCGCCTTTCTCGTCCCAGCGCGGTAGCCCCACGCATTTTTCCAGATCTTGGATATCATAACTGTTTACTTTAATCTACATGATCGCCGACTAGCCGCAGATAAATCTCCCTGGCCCATCCCACTCTCCTCTTTCCTTTTATTTCCCATTTGCCGTACTTTCCTTCACTATGCACCTGCGGGACATTGTCATTCTGATATGGCATATTAATTCAGCAGTGACTTATAATACGTATATAATTAATTGAAGTTTTTCATTTCATTTGATATTTATAAATGTTAAAAATTAAATAGTCTTCGATAGAACATCTTCGAAATGTCCTACGAATTGAAAATCGCAGAAAGAATACGTCTTTAAGAAGTTGTATGTTATTTGAGAAGAAAACGATCGTGTTTCACAGATTGCAACAATGGTAGGACAAACAGGGAACACTTGCGGGGATTAGATGAGATGTAGGAAGGATTTAGCATGGGAGATGGGTAGTGGGCTATCAATGGTCCTGTTCGCAGGAGAGGAAGCGTATCCCGTCTCGGAGGCTGCCCGATGAGCCGTCTCTCCATACCGTTATAGGAGGCGCGCGTTCCCTTCTCTCGATCGGCGGCGGTGCACCGGCCGGCACACCTGTGCCGCTCGTTAAACGCAAAATCGCCCTCATAACATTTGAATCCCGATTCCGGATCCGCTATGGCGCAGAGAGAGAGAGAGGGAAAGAGAGCTCTCGCTCTATCACTTAATCGTCCAGGGGATAGGATCGCATAATTCTCTTAGCCTCGGTGTACACGCAACGAACTTAGCCGAGCCACTTTCCACCGCTCGCGAGCATTACCATCTGTCAGGAGTTGAACCGATGCGTCTTGCTCAGGTTAATCCGAGCGCGGGGACGTCTTTAGCGCGGACTTAGCATGGAAGAGGAGGCGCTCGACGAGAGAACCGACTCTCGGGAAAGTAGGAAGAGCCTTGGGAATCGAGCGGCAGTGGCTCGAAGGGGTCACGCGAACCCCACCACAGCCAGCCCTCTAATCCTTTCGTTACCGTTTCGCCAAGTTCAGTGGAGAACAATGCGAGTAATAAGAGGAAGAAGGCGCTCCCGCGAGGACAGCTCCCTAAAATCAACCGCTTCCTTACGATCCGACCAAACGATGGGAAAGAGCGCGCTGCTTTTCAGCGCGAGCTAACCACGCCGAGATGAATGGCATGGCGAAAATGGGACTGGCAAGGTTTCTCGGTCAATTCCACAGTGCAGTAAGCCGCAATTATCGCGCGCGCGCGCGCGCGAGCCATCCTCCAACCGCAATCTCCTAAACCCACAATTCAAACGCACCGGGATCCCCGTCGCTCTCCTTCTCTCTTTATCGTGCACGCGCAACGCTCGCACACTCCTCCGGCCAATAATTATCTTGTTTTTACGAGGACGCATTAACGGGTTAATGCTAGTAGCAGGTGTTAGTAAGTAGTATAAGTATCAGCGCGCGGAATGATGATTCCACGGGACAGTTTGGAGATGCGTGTCGCTTCGGGCTCATTAAAGTCCCCGTAAGCCGAAAAATGGGAGCTGCTCGTAAAATCGTTGGATGATGATCGTAATAACAGTAGATGATGTTGAAATCCCCGTAAACTTCGACATTTCGCGATTTATTACTCGGCAATAAATCACCGCTTGGCACGTGCCTTCTTTGAACCGGTATAAATGTGTGTATGTGTGTTTCTGTCTGTCTGCATCGAAGTCGATTATGGTAATCCTCCATTAGCTCCAAAGTAGGAGGACGGATGGCTCTCTGGTACGAGCTGCCTCAAGCAATGCATTAACGATCGAACCTTATTTGTAAGAAACTGCTGCCGAAGCACGGCATCCCTTTTAAAAGAGGGTGAGAATTGTTTCACGATGAATCTTCAATACCAAAGTTATTATAATCCATCATTACCGAATATGAATTGCATCTTTCTTGCCAGGATGGCAAATATTGTACTATTATAGTACTTCTTGCACATTCACTAAGTGTAAATACAACACTTTTAATAATAGTAATAAAATATTTAAATATTATAATTATAGAATACTAGGAAAAATATGAAAAATATGTGAGACTTGTATGTAAATATTTAAAGTACGAACCCAGTTAAAAGTCTTCATTAGAGAGCTCGACTGGAAAGGTAATTTATTATGTTGGACGTTTCGACAGTATACAACGCGAGTATTATCTTCATCAAAACAGAGCAAGCAAACGCTTGCTTTCCGAAGATTGCTATTATTCCCACGGAAGTGTAATGCAAATAAGAAGAAGGCTAGGACGAAGCATGAAAGGGATACGCGCCATGTTCGATTAATCGTCGAACTAATTAATAGATGAAAGGGACGTGCGAAAAGGAGGGAGGGAGGAGGTGAGCGCGTAAAGGATGAGAAGCCACTCGATGGAAGTAAAAAGATCTGGATATGGGAAGTGGAGAGTCGAGTGCGGTACGGGACCGATCAATTAGCCAGTTAATTAATATGCCAGCTAACGGGAGAGGATATCGAGCGAGGAAAAAGTGCGCGAGGACATGATAGCCGGCGCGACCAGGCGAGTGTTAAAACCGAGAGCGAAGAGGAGATCCCTCTTGTTGGCGGCGCGGCGTGCGAGACGCCTAACAAGCCTGCAGATCGATTACGCGCAGTATTACGAAACGCTCGGACGCACCTCCGAGACACGCTCTCGTAGATCCAATAGAAAAAGGACAGCCGAGGAAAGTGATTGGCGACGCTATCAATCGTTGCCGTCGAGAAGTTCATGACTAGGAGCTGGCAAGAAGTGGCGATCCGCCGGACAATTGAAAGGATCGGTACCGTACGAAACTTCTATCCTCCGACGGAAGCCGATCGTGAGAACTGAATTCTTGGAACCTTGAGACGTGTCTGGCGGAGCTATCGCGTTTAATCAATTGGCAAATTGTTGCCCGTCACTCGTGTCAGCCCGACGAATCGATTTAGTTTAGTGGTTGAGCTCTCCGTTCCGAGAGAAGAGAGGCTGCCTTCTCACTCGACTTCTTCGCTCGCGATCGCCGCGGGAGATGCTGCTGGACCAATTATTCGATTCCCATGGATAGTATGAGCTAAGAGTAGACAGTCTCTTGCAGAGAGATGCCTCGAGAAGTCCAGATAAACCGGGAAACGCTCGATGTCCCCGATGGACATCGTGCGCCTCGTGAAACTGCAATTTGTCCGGCGTGACTCGCCGCATCGATATCCATGGAATTCGGCCCTGATTTGCGCCTCCTTCCCCATAAACTTACCGGTCATTGGCATTCTAGTTTAAGGTTTTATTTACATTCTATGTTATCCAAGTGTCAAACATAGGGAATTATTATTCTACCAGTACTGTCTAATCAAACATTTTATTTTTAATATTTATTTCATAATCCTAACATTCTTTTCGATGTTAAAAATAATAGTGCAGTTCAAACTTTATGAATAATTATTTATACTCATGATACCCATTTGAATTTAAACGTCTTCGATAAACATCTTTGAGAAGCTATTTCGTTAAATCACACAGAAGTTTAATTGCCGAGATTGGCCGGTGTGTATTTCCGTCAGAGGGAAGATGAAGTTTCGCACTGAGATGAGATCGCGCTTTCGATCCCACCCTTGGAGAAGAGAGGCGTCTTTCTCATGGCTCTGGCGAGGCGATGACTCTCTCGCTCGTGACCGGTAGCCGTAAATGGTCCGGGTCGCGAGTAGGGCTAATTAAACAGCAGCAATATTGCGAACACTTAAAACAATTGAGGGGTCATTAGTGCCATTAGCGATTGCTCGATGAATTTTTCATTGCTCTCGTCGGACCCTCGTGGACGAGCGAAGCGAGAAAGAGAAAGAAGGGAGTGAAAGAGAAAGAGAAGATGATGCTTCGATGGAGTCATTCATTAGCATAAGCGCAGTGAGGCCGCAGCGCGAGAACGCGGCATGCTCTCCTTTTCTTCCTCGATGACCGAAAAGACTTAACTTCAATTATCTCACTTTTCCCGTCGGCGCAATTAACGTGACAGGCTGCCCACGGGGACTCTCGCGATTTTAATGACCCTCTTGCAGCGTACATTAAGCACGCCTTAGTGGCCGTCGCACGCCCCGGGACGTCGCGACGCTCACTCCCGCTGCGACTCCATTACTAGTAGTTCCCCCCCGTAAAGAAAGACATCATACGAGGAGTCTCTCTCTCTCTCCCTCTCTCAAAGAAGAATAGCAAAGAATTTTGCATCCATTTTCCGCGGGACTCTCAGTCCGCAAAAAGAGAAGGTTGTCCCGGGCGAATTCCGATGTCATTCGTCATCTTGAATGAGATCTAAATGGACTGGCTGGCAAATCGGTGGGAGTCCTTTCTCAAAAATCGTACAAATAGAGCGGACTGATTTGCGAGCGCGAGTAGTATATCCTCGCTGCTCGAATAACCGTAAGATCGCTCGCTATGCAAATCATTCGGGGAATTCTTATGCAAACGCTTGTTCTGGATAGCGTGGATTGCTGATATCTGCATTATGCTTGGGCCGGCATTGTTTTCCGCCAGGCAGATAAATATTTGCAACGGGAGGCCCCGCTGCGTTCCTGGCGCGACGCAATTCCTCACGGTATCTCGCTCCAAAAAATTCCAGAATACTCCCTTTCTCCCTGTTCTTTCCTTCTCTTTCTGTAGGCCGCGCGGCGCGGCGGGAGCGTCCCCATCGAGGAGGATCGATTCCCCCGCGAGAACGATCCCTATCTCTGTTGAAATCAATTAGCGATCGTCGGCCGGCATGTCTTGCCGCGAATCTAAAATGCAAAGACAATGCAATTAAGATGAGACGGCCGATAGCCTCGGCCATTGAATCCCAATTACCGGCGAGCAGCGTGTAAGCCCTGATCGATACGCGTCGGATCATGAAACTCGCCCTTCAAAACGACCTTCCTCCTCTCGGGCGGACCCTCGCCCTTTCTCGCAACCCCCTCCTCCCACTTCCTCTCATATTACAAGCGTCTAACAGGAAATCTTGCGTATCTCTTCAATCAAGTCCGTTATCTCGAATTTATCTAGCTAGTACATGTTGTACACTGTTCGAGCGTCAAGTGTTGGAAATTACTAGCTCACCCACGCAACTCTTAAAAAATAATATAACACGAATACTATTCTAACAAAGCCATCAATAATTCTGAATTAATTGACAACCTTCCCAAATTGAAATTAAATATCAAATTGAAAATCGAATAAACGACCGCTTGCAAGGTATTATCTGGCGAATTGGAAAGAGGCATGCCGGGAATCAGGAAAATCTCGAATTAATCTCGACTCGCCGGGTCATCTCGCAACCACAAATCTAGCAAACACGCGTACGAACCTAGTCATTGAGACTCTAATCTACACCGTACGATACGGTGCGCGTATGTGAAATAAGGTGTAGCGGTGGGGGGATGAGAGAGGGAAAGAGGGGGGAGGAGAGGGTTCTGGTGGGTAGGTAGGTTACCAAGTATCGGTCGTGGTGATTTTTGCCGGGGTTCTCTGCGGTGAGGAGTTTTTGATTTGGCGTGGCATCATCGGGAGCAGCAGGATGTCTGATGATACGCGATGGCCGTAACGCGATCCTCGTAACCGCGGGCTAGGATAACTAGGTAACGGGTAGCAGAGGTACTAAACTCGAGCGAGTGAACAGAGGAGACTCTCGTCCTCCCAGATCGCAGCCTCCGCATCCTGAAACCTTCACTGAGCAGTCTATTCAGGATGCTCGTGTCCGCGTAGCTATCACTGCTCGCTCCACTCTCTCTCTCTTTCTCTCTCTCTCGGCGGATGTGCATTACGGCTTAGAGGGCTCCTGGGAATCTGGGAGATCCGCGCTCCCGATAACAGCATCTGGCATCCACGCATCCTTGATAACGGACTCGATTAATAATCCTTATAATTGTCGGCGCTTCGCGCTTCGACGTTGATGTCTGCGATCGGTAGCGTCTAACGGTACCCCGCCGACCGCGGTACCTACGCACACCACTCTCCAAGCCATCATCTCGGTATTCCATAATTGAAGGACTTTCGGGGGCAAATCTTCCCTTCCTCTCTCGAGCCGACGTCTTGGGAAAATACGAATGCCAGAATAGCAAAGACTAACAGTGGCTGAAGCTTAAGTATATAGCATCGCCTCCCTGTAAACTGGGTTCAAGGGTGAATTGGTGAATGCCGGTTTGATCTAGTCATTAATTCGGGAGCGGTACCAACAATAACAGGAAAATCAGCGGCCATTCCGATCGTTTCGCTATTCCGTAATTGAGGAAGTTTCGGGCCGAATCTGTTCTTATCTGTATCCGATACCTTGGGAAAATACGAATGCGAGTGCCGTAATGATCGACAGTGGGCGAAGCATAAAATTATCTTAATAAAGAATACCGATCTAATGTTACCATTAATACAATAGCATTACCAACAACACAGGAAAACCGACAGAGTTACGATTGCCTTGGTATTCCATAATTGAAGGACTTTCGGGGAAATGTTTTCTTATCTCCAACGATCTCTTGGGAAAATACGAATACGAGACTAATAAAAACTAACAGTGGGTGAAACGTAATTATACAGCACTAGGTTTCTATAAAGAGGGATCAAGGGTGAATCAGCGAATACCAGCCTAATATTCCCATTAATACACGAGCCTTATCACCAATAACAATCAAGCCGGAAACGGTACGCACTTCTATATCGATCATCGTACCATAATTGAGTTACAGCACAAATAAACATTTGGAGGGGAAATATTTAGTTAACGATATCTTGAATGGACATAAATGCGAGGATGGTAAGGATTGACATTAAGCAAAGGATGGGCGAATGCCAGGCTAATGTAGTCATTAATCGAGGAGCATTACCAACAATAACAGGAGAACCGGGAGCGGTAAGCGGGCATTCCTAAGCAGTTGGCTCATTATACCAAGAGAAGAGGAAGCTTGCGCGCGCGCTCTCTCTTTCTCTCTCGGTGGTTGTGGGGCGAGGTATCTCGGCGTTCATATAACGAGACATTTTTCAAGCCGATAAGGCGGTCCGACACCTGCCGAGAAGTCGAGCTCACACAAGTGGCCATGCAGAACAAGGATAGGAAGGAAGAAACGGGAAGGCGAGAGATGCATCCGCGGCAGGATTCTACCTGGGGCTGTCGTCGATTTTTCCCACTAGGATCCTTTTCCCTCCGCCGTAACTTAGGCACACGGGGTTACCGGACGACAGAAATCACGTGTCGTGTTAACGCATTGCTACCTAACGAACCGTTATCGGCCAGAGTGGCGGAGCGCGCTCGAAGCAGCGAGCTCCTGCTCCCGGCAACGAGAGTCAGTCTCCGCCGTGCATCTGCAATCTGCATTCTTGCCCAATCGTATCCACCTACCTGCCAGCAAATTGTCCGTGGCAACGAAGATGCCGCCGCTCTCTCTAATCAGTGGAGCCGCGCCGGGCCGGGCCGAAGTGCAGGCCAGCCGGAAGCACCGGCAGTATATCATAACTCCCTCAAGTAGATCCTAGCAGAACTCCCTCCAGTGCAATACCTTCTTTCTCTTTCTCTTTCTTTCTCTCCTAGGTAGTCAGACATATTGACCAGACCGAATCGTTACTACTTCCAGCGGCGATCCAATTCCCTCTCTTTAGTACGCGCCGCTCTAATTATCAATCATTCAATAAGGACGAGAGGGAGCTTTTTCAGCGCTCCTCGAGGAGTCTCCGCCTTTTCCTCTGGGAACACAAACACTTTATGCAAAGTGGCGGAGCCTAGAAGCTCCGGGTTCGCGGAAGCGGCCGATTTTATGCCTTGTTACTAGAAAGGGAGAAAGAGAGAGAGAGAGAGAGAGAGAGAGAGAAGGCAGGTAGGAAGGAGTAGCAGTGAGATGCGGGGCAATAAATCCTTAAGAGAATTATCTAACGGGGGATTAACCGAGCCGGTGGAATTGTAAATAGACGAGGAGCTCCGGTTCACCTTCACCAGAGTCGAGGAAGGCACCGTGAGCAGCGGCGGCGGCGGCGGCGGCGGTAGCTCGCTCCGCTGGTGTTCCATCGCGTCAATGACTATTTGAAAGAAAGAGGAGAAAAAGGCTAGCGACGCACATACAGTGACAGAACGCTCGAGAGCGAGGATCCTTCGGACCATAGCAGAGAAAACTGACATATATCGATCCCTCTCCTTCTCATTAGACTGACTAGCATGAAGCGTGGATTAGACATGCGTTCGATGAGAAACAGTCGACGCGGCCCACCAGAAGGAACTTCTCGAGAGTCTATACGTGGATGAAGGTGAGCGAAGAGAGAGAGAAAGAGAAGGAGAAAGAGAGATGTGGGAGGAGCGGTACGGCTCGCAATAAGAAATGCATATTTACTTGGTCGCATGAGCGGCCAAGAAATTTAATCTCGAGCGATCGACCGCAACGACGAGGAAACGAGGCGACGCGGAAGAACAATGGCCCCAACACGTCCACTACCTTCTCATCCTCCTCCTCCTCAGTCTCATTTGCTTTTATACCAGCAGGAATTCCAGCCGGGAAAATCTCTATCCTACATATTAACCCCAGTGTGTATGTGCGAGGGCCGGTCTCGCGGGCCTGGAAGGAAAAAGATCGCCATGCCGCTTGCGAGAGGGAACTGGCCGCGCGGCTTTTGATCTGGGAACGTTCCGGAACAATGAGTGCGAGGATCCAACAGCAGGGTAAAGCTTGCGCGTGCGGGGCGGGGCGCGGCGAGTAGGGTTGTTTCATTGCGAGGAGATTATCCAAATCATCAAGAGATACTTATGTCCGGAGCGAGCAATTACACGTCGGCGGAATCAGGTTTGATAAACGAGCGCTGGCCGAGTGGCCGTTCCCAGGCACTTGCCAGGGCCACCGTCATCAAGCAGAAGGAACCACAGAACTCGGAATATCCCGAGTACCAGCTGGGAAGTGCACTTCTAATGAGTCCAGGACGCGGCGCTTCCACTCTCGCGCGCGCGCGAGAACGCGATCCTTTTTCCGAGGCCTGTTTTTCCTCGCCTGCGCCTACATCCTTCCAACTAGTACTTAGAACTAATGTTACAACCGAGCGCCGATGCGCTGCGCGAGCGCGCGCCTCGATTTTATTTATTACTTCGTTATTCCTGTTTATTTATTCGGCGCTGCTCGCCTTTAACGGCCCGTAATGAACGTAACAGAGCACCATAACTCGAGGATCGCGGCGAGAGAGAGAGAGAGAGAGAGAGAGGGAGCCCGCTTGGAAAACTAGAGTGCTCGTATGCTAGCTCAAACAAATTGGCTCTGATTCACGATAGCTGTTAGCCGGCTTATTATATTTGGACTGGGGCCATTAGTGGCGGCGACTAATCGCGAAAATATAATTGATATACGGAAGTGGAGTGGACGGTGCTCGCGAGGACCGACGCAGAGGGTCCTGGACAATGAACGTCTTTGATGAGAGGAATAAACGCTAATTCCTTCGCGTATTAAAGCCAGGAATGGTATAATCAGCGAGAGACAGAGAGACTGAGAGAAGGAGGAGGGGGAGAGGGACCGGGCACTAACGGTACGGGCCACACAAAGAGCTCTCTCCAGTTGCATCTGATTAATGGAACATATCTGAATCTCACAGTTAGATGCCTTATTTGTTCGCCAGTCAGTTGGCCCTTCATTGAGTCGAGGCGGTCAAATGCCCGATCCTCTGATTCGAGGGTTACAGCCTTTCCACTCCAATTTCACCCTCTTCCATGCCAGATTCACCTTTTTCCACTCGACATTCATTCTTTTGCATATCAAAAAGTTCAAATCCTTCGACAGCAATAAAATATCCAACGTAAAGTTATTATTCCCATGAAAAAAATTAATTGCATAAATGTAATGATACTTGGAACGTAAAAAAGTTGATTAAAAATTTGATTTCTAATAGAAATTGAATTTCATATACGAAAGGGTGAAATTGGAGTACAAAATCAATGTCTCTTTTATTGGTAATCCTTTTGCGAATGTCAGTGAATTCGTCGAAGGGCCGACGAATGATTACTGGTAGGTGTGGATCGACTTAACATGGAGAGACACTAGGACTTTAATGAGAGAATAACCTAGGACATTTACTCGGGGCGCCACACGGAACGGACCGTTATATCCTCACTTCGCAAACCGGCGTCACTCCCATGCTGCCTTGGTGGAGTCGCACGTATCAACACTGATTTCGGAGTCGCCACTGTTCTGATACTCTCACTCTAATTAAGTCATGCGGTTTAAAGAGGAAGTCAGGTCATTTCCTCGAATGGCGTGTATACTAGAGCAGCTTTTATTCGGGCCCCCGTTATTTCAAATCTCTATTATTCGAATACTTTGTTATTATACAGAACCATTCAGTTGTCTTCCAATTAGTATTGGCGATCTCCACTTTTCATCCCAGGAATATATATTATTTTATATACAATATTATAAATAACATCGTATATAATTCAAATCTTCTAATATCCGAATAATCCTTTACAATTTTTACAAGCGAAATTGCAATAATAATACAACAGCGTGTTCGAGTAGCAGAAAATTCTAATGACTCCGATAAGAGATCCACCACATTTCGAGTTAAAATATTTCACTTTGCAGGATGAAGTATAACTTTGCATTTAACCTCGCCCCTAGTTGATTGAAATAATCAAGTTTCCACAGCAGTATTATGGAAGCAACGGCAATTGCCTTGACTGGTGCGAGTTGCAGCACGTGTGACCCTCGACCCTCAAATAGCCCGAAACCGTAACAGATCGCGTTAAGTAATCGGCGAACAGGTTTCGTGCTGTGTGACTGGTTACACTTGTAAGGTGGTGCGAGCGGTGGCAGTTGCGGGGATCGGAGTAGGAGTGTGTTGCTGTCGGCCGGGAAGGACGTGAGAAATCAGGAACAAATTCCTGTCGACGCTCGAGGGGAGCGCCGCCGGTAGCTTTCAGGAAGTACACGGCACGTGTCGCCTAGGGTTCAGGGACCTGGGGAGCGAGCGGGCTTTTCGCGATGCCCGGGCAACCTTGTCGGATATAGCCGGCCACTCAAAGTCGCCTAATTGTCGTCGACCGTTAGAAACTCACTGGCGACGAGTGCCCAGTCCGCCGAAGACCCACTCACGATCATCTGACACGCGTGCTAATTATTCCTCCATCTCTTGGATCCTTCAAAGTGCCTTGATAGACTAAGGTTAGCTAAATCGTACTTGTTTTTATGTTAAGGTTTATTACTTAGACACGAAGAATCATATCTTTGTATTTTTTACGATTTTTTAAAAATTGTAATATACGATGATGAGTTTGAAGTGCGATTTAGGCAACTGGTTCTCTAATTAGAAATTTACAGGTAGGCTAAAATAAAATAAATAAATCATTTTTATCAATAGTTAAAATAAAAGAAATATTTTCTTAAAGGAAGCAATTGGTTTAATCGGAATGTTAAGAATCAGCTGGGTAAATTGTCGGCGAGTTAGAGAGAGTAACACAAAGTGATGCAATTTCGGTCCATCAACTTCTTTCTTACAAGGAGCTTCCGCGAAAGATGCGAAATGCTTGGTACTCGAGGTGGAAGCCGCATTTGCCAGTGTTTACCGGGCCTTTAGAAACTCGTTTGTCTTTACGCTTACGCGGAAGGCAATTCGAGCCGCGTTTAGAATCACAGCTCGCCCCGTGGATTTCTGAAGGGGTTGGATTTTTCACTGACGCAATTCGCCGCAGTTTACGCGCCCTCGCGAGTTTCAGCGCAATTATTTCCGCGTGTCAATCAAGCCTGGCACGAGATAAAATCGGGATGAAGTGCGGCGGATGCGCGGCGCATTTAGGAATAAGTTGTTGCCGAGCGAACAAAACAGGATAATGTTGCTTCGACCGCATACTTCCCATATCAGAGGCCAATGATTTTCTAGGAAAAACTCACGGCAAGAAGGAACCCTTTCCTGTCATCGATCGCTCATATTCCCATTCTCTCGACCACTGCTTCTTATTCTCGAAAACTTATGCGCATCGCCATCCTGCCGTCTTTATACTTCTCTTCTTACACGCGCGCGCGTGCATTCATCCACACTTCCCTCGAACTGGAAGGATGCCGATCGAAAGAAGCAAGCCTAATCACTTGGACTTGACTAACTTGGCTGGAACTACAAAGTTTGCGGAATCAGACCAGCACGCTGCCAGGATCATCCACACTCGGTTGCGCCCGGAATCGATTCCCCGAACTTTGCTTCGGGGAATCGGGTCGCGCCGCTCTGGAGCGCCACGCTCCACGTGGACATTGTCCTGGAAATGCGCAGCGAAGCGAATTGCGAAGAATTGGCCGGCACTTGTCTCCCGGACTCTCGCCATTGTCGCCGAGGACGTGCGAGGAGACAAAATCGGGGACACAGAAAGAGAAAGATGTGTCATTAGAGTGACACCAGGATGCGCGGTGGAAACACCCGCCCGCGTCCACTGCTGTCCCAGAGAAAATTCTCTCTCCCCACTCGGAGCGGCAAGGAAAAAGTTGCAAGTGGATACTAGTGCGATCCAACGAGTTCGTGAAAGGGATTCGCTGCATCATCGTGGAAGCAGCAGGCCTCGTTACCATAGAGGCGCTCGTTAATCATAGTTAATAATTGCCGGGTATAGTGGCTGCTCCCTATTTATTCGTGGCTGGACCACTCGTCAGGCCACGGATGGCAATCCTTCTCGGTTAATCGGCCGCGACCGGCAACGCTATAATGCTCCAACTCGTCAGCTCCGCCAGAATTCCACCTGTCACTAGTGGAATAAAGAATTTCGCTGCGGAGAAACGGGGAAATGAGCTTGGAAGCAACAGCAGCAGCGGCAGCAGTGAAGCGGGGAATCGAGGAATAAGCTGTTGCAGAATGAAGGAGTGCAAGTAGCAATAGAGACAAGGGGAACAC
Organism: Ectemnius continuus; assembly: GCA_910591665.1. NCBI lineage: Eukaryota > Metazoa > Arthropoda > Insecta > Hymenoptera > Crabronidae > Ectemnius > Ectemnius continuus. The sequence goes on from OU342866.1 coordinate 3,951,228, forward strand.
GAGAGGACGAGGTGGAAGAAGACCCGTTAGGAGAGGACTGACACGTTGTTACTGTGGCGTCTGCCGTGCGATCCAGCTACTCTCTTATTCGCCCGTAAAACGATCTAATGAATGCATCGCCCGAGGATGCTCCTCCGGCTTCCACTTGGCCAAAACGTTTTCTTCCCTCGCACACTCTCCTCTCTTTCCTCTCTCGTGGATGGGAGTAGGTCGGCCTTGGCCCCACAAACGCACGCCTCTCCGCTGCCAGTTGGCCTTTTGTGCGCGGATCTGCCTCTCTTCGTGAAATTAACTGCGATTCCGATAGCAAACTCGCCACGCGATATCGTCGGCGGGGATACTGTTACCTTGGCTGCATCCGGAACCTCCGCGATTTTCTGCGAAAACGATCCCCATGCACGCGCCAGCCAGCCAGCCTCCTCTCTCCTCCGATTCTATCTTCCACCGACGCGAGCGCATTTGCATGTTGGGAAAGACTGGCCGGCAGCTCTTAAGTAAGTTCATTGTTTCATCGCGGGGGAGACAATCATAGAGGATTTGATGGGACTCGCTGCTGGAGAGATGTAATTCTAGGGTGAAGCGAAATAAATCTCACCGACTAGATCTCTCAGCTGGTGTCGACTGAGATTTCGTGTGAATGTTAATAATAACTTGATTCTGAGAAAAGCAGATCGTTTTAATCGTTTTTAGTATTTTCGTAATACTTTATTATACTTCATGGGAGTTCAATATATTTATTTGTATATTTTTTACTTCATTAATAATTTTATCTTTATAAGTGATTCTGCACAGAATTTCTCTCTCTTTACTAGAGAAACTGAGTAGAATAGAAAGGAATTCCTCGGAAAAGAGGGAAGATGAATGAAGAAATGCCAGCGTAATACTACGACAATGGTGCTAGGAATGACTATTCGAGTCATTTCAGGGAGATGACTAGATTCTAACTAGGTGGGCTCACTCTGGCTTGCTCTGCGGTTTCGCGCGACTCGGTGACCACGAGTGCCGGTGGGCCTGGCATTTTCCCGGTGATGTCACCGCAAAATTAATTCAATTTTACGGAAAGATCTGTGCGAGCGCGTCCCTCCTCTTCCACCTGGGATGGATTGGGTGGCTGAGGGTCGCGTCGCGTCGCCGGGGAGGATGAAGCCGGACAATTCCCATGGGCAATCGTCGGCCTGCAATTCAATTCTCCCCGTCAGCCGTCACGAGCGCAAATAAATGGCACCTGACACTTTGAAGTATTCCATTTCGTTGTACGGTATCCGGCATTTTTTCCCCGCGCCGAACGGACCGTTCGGCGCTCCCGGGACATAATGGCATGGCACGTACACGGCATGGGCCCCCGAGTAGATTGTGACCCCCGTGAAGACAGTGATCCCAGCACGCTTTTCGGAATCGAAGCCTCGCAAATTGTGGAGGACGAATTTCTTCCTGCCCCCTTTTCTTCCCGAGCCCCCGGCGCATTTGAAATTAGGATCCTCTAGTGTCGAATTTAACCTCGATGTTTATGGTTTTGCTGGATTTAACCTTTGGCTGGATTTGATTTGATTACTCGATGTTTTTCACGTAGGTTGATGTAGTAATCTTTGTAAGCAGAGAGTTGAGTCGAGCTTGTTCCCCATTAGTGGTTTCCTCCAACGCGATATAACCACCCACAACCACTCAAAAAGTCTTGATTCGTTTTTCCTATTTCTCCCTTTTATGATTGTGTCTGTCTTAAGTTTCCTTCCCTCGTCTATGGGAGGACACCTAAGTCTAAGCTAGGATCATACATTGTACTTGTAGATTTATAAGCATTTACTTGCGATTTGTTTCACCGCCATAATTCAAAGTTATCACTTACTGTTTCTTAACAGTAATGAAATTATCCTGACATTTTTCATGGTGCAATAATTCTTTAGTCGGTTAACGGAGAATTGAGCGGAGCAGCGGTGTGTTTTAATTACATGCTAGTTTATTGCTCGAGCGGGAGAATGCTATAATTAACCACGGATATCCGATTGGTATTACGTGGATACTGTTACCGGCGCTTTTCCTCGGGCTAAACGAGTCTCTGGCTGGTTTCTGGGACGAGGACGTGGTCGACCTCGAAATCCTTCTCGAGGTAACGGAGCGACCTTGCGCTTCGTCATCTCCGAGAAACACCAGCTGGTCCTTTCTATACATGCAGCCGAGAAGGCTTCTCGCCCAATAGAAATGATCTTCCACCTGACTCACTGAGACTCGTTCGCCTATGAGCGCGTGCACGTGCAGCACCCGTTATTTATACAATTTGTTGCCTTAGCGAACGACTTTTCAATGTCTCGACGCAACAAGAGAAAGAGAAGCCTTTCTACCAGGAACGTTTCTAGGACACAGAAAGGAAACATTCTATTAATTTATCTGGTTCACGAAGGTGTGACGATGTTAAACTGCGAGCAAACTAACCTCCACTCGTTCAAATGCATAGCTTATCTTTTAATAATTCTGACACAGAAATATACGCACCGTGCGATGGCCTTTAAATATTCCTGCACTATTAAGTTGTCATTTCATGATATTTAATGATGGCAATTTATACTCCAGTGGATACAATTAGTGTGAACTAAGGAATTTTAAAGTTGCATACCAATTTTTGTTGTATTTTAGGACATTCATCTTTTACACGTCATTCGGAATATCTTTAATCCCTCGCAGCTGTTAGCCTCTTACGCTTGCGTGCTCATATTTCATTACTTCGCTTCATCTTCATTATTACAATCAATATCAGGTAATTATTATAATTATTCTGTGCTGACCTTGTGTTTACGAAGATAACATGCAATTAGAATTTCTAGATAATCAATGCTAATACTAATACCCACGAAAAAGTGTAAAAAGTACTAGTAATCCAAGATGAAATATACGTGTTTCGCAAATAGAATGTAACGGCTCATCGATCTTGCAGGATAAATAAGTCGAAAGAAACTGGTACGGATAGAAGAAACCGGTGTAGAGTTAAATAGAAACAAGAAATAATGAGATGACTTCAAATTAACTCCTCTACCTGTTTCGCCCGTGTCTTATCTACCTGACATATTTACATTTAACAGCGGAACTATGTATCGACAACATAACATCGTGTAGCAATCCGAAAGACCGAGTTACGTATTACGCGCGCTGGGCATTTCTACTTTCCCAGCGGAGATTTTCCAACTGCGCAAATTGCGCGTGCTTCCCTGGCGGCGGCGGCGGCAGTGGAGTGGTGAAATCGGGGGAAAAGATCGAGGCGGGCGAAATAAGAAGAGCGTAAAGAGAGTTGCGTTGGTCAGAGGGAGAGAAAAAAATCAGATCGCTCGGCTATGCAAATACGAAAGTGAGAGGGCTCTCCCGGTAGCGAGCATAAAACGAGTCCCGGCGAGAGTGTTTCTTCGGCGGTGGCCGCTATCGCCGGGAGAAACGGTGGGTGGCGAGGCCTGTCCTACACCGTTAAGGTCAATGTACAAAACGCCAACAAGAAGAGGACGAGGCGGCGGCGGATCTCTCGGCTTCTTTCGCCGTCGGAGAACAGCCTTCTTTCATCTCGCGAAAACAAAGATCTCAATAATTGCGCGAGTACCGCGTCACCGGTGAAAGAGGGAAGTTCCAATCCTCTTTCTCTCTCTCTCTTGCACTGATGAAGAAGAGTGAACGCGTCACGTGCTATAATTTGCGCCACTTCCTCTCAGCGCCGAGTACTCGATAGGAGGAACAACACTGCAATTAGTCGGGCCATTCCCAATGAAAGCTTATCGCTATTCTAATGATAGGTATCTGTGATGAGACTTTGAGAGTTGCTCCGATCGCTCCTTCAAAGGATCCCTGTGCGCCGTCTTCATCCCTGCCGATTACCCTTTCAGTAGGCATGACGCGGCACATGCTCGCCAATGAATTCGCTAATTTCCCGACAACCGCTTCTACCAGCACTCCGCACTACTCGCTAACTCGGTGTTCGCGCTGATTTCCACGCGGAATTTTAATCTCTTGCCATGTAAATGATAGTATTTGCCTGTCACCTCGCAAATGTCCTCGAGAAGGAAGAGTTTTTACTCGACGAATCTTTCTGTGACACATTGATACGTTAATGGAGGATTTCTCGTGTAATTATGGTAATTGCAAATTTCATGCTAGGAAGTTATCAGGAATCTCCCTGAAGCATCATTACTATACATAGTGTGTAAAAGGAAGTGTTTATTTGTCCGCTTGAATGACTGGGATTATCTCGAAAAGCACGGAACGAATTTTAACGGGATTTTCCCTACTTTGTAGAACATTTCCTGCGGAAGGTTTTGATGTATAAATTATTAACCCTTACTAAGATAAAGGATAATATTTATTTATAATATATATACAATTTGGTCCACAGTATTAAATATTAGAATGAGAATTGGACTAGAAATTGTTAAAAGATAAATTTATAAGCTAAATAAAGTTCTCATATAAATAGACAACGATTCTCATACAAATAAAGCTGTGTTACTCGTTCAGATGAAGATCCTTCCCATGTTCCGCTGAATCACGAGCGCGGCGACCACTTCAACTACAGATTTCCCTCTTTACCGTGACACGGAGTAATGTTGCATAATGGCAGAACATTATTACCATTATTGAGGGAGCGAGCGCGCGCGTTTACCAGTGTTTCTCGTATTACGAATGCCGACCAATCCCGGGATATTTCCTGCCGGTTCAATTGACGTGTCCGCCAGTGAAATGTTCGCGTGACGGATCCGCGGAGTATCGGGAATTACGGCCGATAGCGCAACGGTAAAGGAGATGCATCCCGACTCCAAAGTGCTTCGTGCTTACTCTCCATTTCCGTGAACTTCCTTCGCAGCATTTCCAACATATAAACTTCCCGCATTCACTTCTCTTTCTCTCTCTTTCTCTCTTTCTCTTGCGCGAATCTCCAGTTATTGCCCATTCGAAAACCTAGCCTCCCATTATGTTTTCTCTGTGCTGCTCGGCGTGCCTCGTTTTACGCCCTCGCGATTTGCAATGGAAAATGGCCCGGGATTCTCTATTGAAAATTCGCGGCAGGTTTAACCGCAGTAATTATATCGGTCGCAGGATCCATAATTCATCGGGCGTGCCAATATTTCATCGCTCCGTTGTTTCCTCGTCCGGTGGTTCGGATCTTTGTTCGAGCGTTGAAAAATCCCTTGCTTAGAAACCGTAACCCTTATCGATCTACATTATTCATCGCCGCCGTCAGAAATATTCCAAGTATAACTCTAAACGGATGCACATCCTATCCAATGCTTCGTCCATTTTATAATAATGTTGGACCAATGAAATTAATTCGATAAAGAATCGTCTCGAAGAATCTTCTTCACAATTACTGCTACAAGTCGAGTCCAATTTACTTGGCGAGGAGTAGAATGCAGAGGAGATTGCATCTCATAAAATGACCGGTCTAAAAGTCATTCAATTAAACTGAGTTTACAGGAGATCGAGGCCCGAGTTACTGGCTCGGAATATTTAGTCTAGGTTAGTCTTTAAACTTGAGAGAGTTGTTGGCTGGAGGAGTCTCGAGGGATGATTGATCCTAGGGAAGCTTAACGATCACTCTCTCCGAAGGGCCGAGTAAGCACAGTAGGAAGATGGCTAAGGCGAATCCGAGTCGTAAAAGGACGGCGGGGGGCTCTCGAAAAGCGCTGGAGGGAGCGAGTTTGAAAAATGCCAGGAGAAACTCAGGTTAGGATCACTTCCTGGCTGGTGCCTTCATAAAAGTCAAGTTCGAGGCCGATTTAACGAGCGAGCCGCGAAACTATAACGCTCGACGTTTCCTCGCCGGACTAAAATCGGAAAGAAGCCGCAAGATTATAGAGTTCGCGCAACCTCCCCGTATCTTCTTTTTAGTTCGTCCGCGTTGGCGCGTTCTATCACCGCCCGGCACTTTTAATATTAGGAAGAAAGAGACGGCGCCAACAGCCTCGAATCTTCGAAGACACGGCCTGCTTTTTGAAGAAGACAGAAAGTGGCTGGCAGACGCCGCGCTAGTCAGTGCGGAACTTTAGTGGCCAGTCGGTGTCCTTTGTCGATCGATTTTATGAGTGAACTGCCGTTAGTATTAGAAGGCACGGCGTCAGCCACCCGCGAAACTGCACTCGTAAACTTAATCGAGCCATGAAAAAATCTCTCATCTCGCTGGAATTGTCTTTTAGGACAAATCACAGCCTTCTAAACCCCATTTAAGGTAAAGGTGCCTAAATCGCCCTACTTTTTACATTAAGGCTTATTACTACAAAATGAAAAGTCATATCTTTATATTCCTATTCCTATATATAGAATTTTTGTATTATTTTAATCACACCGCTTTTTATTTGACGGATACATTAAAATCATTGTTGCACTCCTTTCTATCCGACACCCACACTCACAAGTTGGTGGTAGTTCGAGTTCATAAAGCAATTTGCGCCCTTGTTTCATTAAGAGAAACAGATCCTCTTAAAGCCGAGCGTAAAGCCTTGAGAACTCTTCCAAACTACAAGTGCACCCGGTACCGTTAGCGAGTCTTCCTGCGCTGCAAGAAATAGAGAGGGAACTCCCTGATTCCGCGTTAATGATCCTTTACGATCAGAGCGCTGCTTTGTTGCTTGAGAGAAATGTTTTATTTATCAAATTAGAGCAGCGCTCGCGCGCGCCGCTGAATTCGCCCAGTAAATTGCATCGCCGGCTTATCTAGCAATAATAGCGGATGATCGCAGAAAGCGAATGTAGTTAATAAAAGTGTGGTCCCACAAGTCATTACGTAACAATGTATGTTCGCCGGTGCAACAATGCTCGTCGACTTATAAATCACATCCGCTCGTAGACTAAATAGCTCATTTTATGGCGACCAGCTGGAATGTGTTATTTTAATTGGAGCGCGGTGAAATAGGGTAATCAGAGTTACTTAGGCTTTTTATCTCCTGGCTGGAGTATGTTCAAGGCAGAATAGTGGAGAAACTTTCGTTTCCTCGAAGGGAGGATTCCACCTGCGTTAAATCCTTCGCCAGCGGAGGGCTAAACTCGCGCGAAAGCCTCTCGTAAAAGTGATTGCAGTACTAGAAAGACTGGCTGATGGGAGTGCTCTTCTCCCTCGAATCATATAGAAAACGGAAGGAGTTTTTAGAGGCGCGGTTTAATGCTGGACACGCAAATAGGATCGGAGTTCCGATGGCAAGAAGATCGAGTGACCTAAGTGTTTTGCTCGGGCGTATTTTACAGCTGGCGGTGCGTCTCGTTTAACGAGGATCTTTCGACACTTTGCCGGACAAGCTGGCCTCGTTATTAGAATGAGTAATGTGAGATTCGTCTTGAGAGAGCGACGCTGGAGGCGGTGCTATCTGCAAGTAAGAGTGCTCAAGATTTTAATGACTCCAGTCATCCTCCCATTATAGCAAACCTCTTCTACAATCGCATAAATTACAAATTGGGAAAAGCTTTATGGTTCAATTTGCCTAGTTAGGTATCAAGTTCCTTCTGGCGTTAGATTAACCCACTTCCAGGGCGCGTCATAAACTCCTTCCGGATTAGCTGGGGGGTCAAGATCAATGAATGAAAAAAGTGGCATGTGCGCTGGAGTTTTCTTGTTGGTTGGAGGAGCCGAATGCCGGTAGTAATAGTCTTATTGCACTAATAGTCACGCACGGGTTCACTGCTCGAAAGTGGCGTCTGTTGGACTAAGGAAAGGAGCTCGAGGAGAGCAAGGGACAGCGAATGAGCGAGCGAGAGGCAAAGGAAAGAGCAAGAATGACTTGTCGAGCCGATCGTAATTGCTAGGGAGCCGAGTCATGGTCACGACGACGACACAGTCAATGCCGTTGTCCTTTCTTTACGCCCCGCTACTTCTCCTCCTTCACTTCGCCAACCAAGATTAATAATCTCCTCGAACAAACCGTAAGCCACCGCGGCGCATCTCTCTCCTTTCAAGATCCCGGCCAACACCTTTCCGCGATATTACAAATTAAAATGTCCTCCGCAACAAATCCATAATGCTCGCTCATCTCTCCCCGTTCAATTCAACCGATTAAATAACCAGCCAATGAAAATACTCTCAACACTATATTTACTTAAGTACTAATTTATAGTGAAATCTTAATAAAACCATCGTATCGGATGCACCGTGAATGATGGATCACTCAATTACACTGAATGATTTACCAATCATCGGGGCATCAATAATTAATTCTCTTGATTGAGATGGAGACTGTCTTCCGTTAGAAGCTGGCTCGGCTGCCGGTAGAAAGTAATAGCTGCCGGGCAATTAGTACGAGATCATTTGGCCTGGACACACAGTGTTGAAAGTGCATCAGCGGCTTGATCACTGGCCAGTAATACGAGCCTCGGTTATTAGCGAAGTGATTACGCGAATTTCTCACATGTAGGAAGCCGAAGGAATCACGGCGTTAATTCTCGAGGCGACCGATGCGATAAAGAAAGAGAGAAAACCTGGACGGAGGATTACAGGATGGATTTTTCATCGGCTAGAAAAGACTATCGATAAGGCGCTCGTGTAATAATGATAATAGCGTGTAATACATCGGCGGGTTCGGCGCGGAAACACGTACACGCGGCTATTCTGGCTTTCCCAGTGGCGCAATTCGATATTGAAAATCGAGCGGGAAGGTGTGCGCCCTCGATGTCGGATAGCAGGAAACGAGCCAGCCCGGCTGAATGGCGCAATAATTAAGAAATAAAGCAAAAGCCGCCGGATGGATTACCGTGATTACCTGCCCTATCGTAATTGCAGGAGTCGAAGTTTATCCTACCGACAGTCCTGATTGCGGACATCCCATTTCGCCGCTTCGATGCTCTCTTTAGCCACAGCCGTTGTCTTCCTCGCCCTGCCATTTTCTCCTCATAGCAAAATGCGCGGTGGCCGCCCGCAAACTATCTGCAACTTACCCCGCCCGATGAATTCACGCGCTCGCCTACGGAATCTCATATCGGGAGGCTCGTAAGTAGACCATTTAATCGGCCAACTGAAAGGACGAGCTCTATCGTGTAGCACGTGATAGCACTATAATTAAATGTCAGTCTAATTTAGAACCTACATGTTCCCTCGAGCACGATACTACGTTGCCCGGATACGTGAAATCGAGGCGTGCCGAGCAAAGAGAAAGATTCGTCGCGAAAAAAAGTTCAATTTTACCTCAGTCAAGTATTCGACGACGTAACCGCCTATTTATCGTATTACGGGGTACGTGCGAGTCGTTATTGTCATTCTGGGAGGCCGCAACGGTAAACTAGCAATTAGGAGAGGCGCGGACTAGCGCGTTTAGAGTGATCCGCCGTTTCAGCGTGTATTTCGTTAGCGTGACAGGAACAAGTGCGTTTTCACGTAAGTTACGAGTGCGAGAAGACAGTGGTAGGAGAGTTGTAACAGTGCGTAAGGCAAGGCGCACGAGCGAGGATCCCGGCGAGAGATAGGGAAACGTTCCGCTCGAAGGCCGCCGAGACGCGGTGGAAAATGTGCGTCCCATCTTTTCAGAAGGCTCGCAATTGACGACGTAATATCTTCCGGATTACAAATTCGAGAATTGATGAGGTGCTCGGCATTGCTGGGATCATTCTACCGGGACTTCCGTTGGACTGGTGCTAAGTCTAATATAATCTAATGGCTCGCGGGGCAAATCTGACGGGACAGGGATTGCTCTCTGCCGTTCGAGATACAAGATAGCGGAATTCCCTTTGGTTCAATTACTTTCGACGAGAGGAGATGACGGTGTCTCTCTGCTTACGGTTCTTCGGACGAGCGACAACGTCCGTGACACAGAGAGACGGGCAGCCAAAGTGGCCTTATCTAATCGCCATCTTCAAGAGCACTGAGATTTTTCTCGCCTCGCACTAGCCCTTTCTCGCGTTAACGGCATATCTCGCCGGCTAGTTAAGCGCTTTAATTCCGAAGGGAAATTTCGTCAACTTCATCCCAGACCCACCGAACTTACGGTACCCCGGCGCTATTACGCTCGCTTTCCGACACTTAATGACTTAATAGGACTTAATCTTCGGCACCTACGCTTAACTGTTACGCGAGACTCCTAACAGAAGACGGGAAATCGCCGGGGCACTAATTTCCAGAGAAGGAAATCCAAGTGGCGCTTTAGTTCTACGTGTTTCGAGAGAACTGTACAAGCCTCGAATTGATTCAGCCGGATCTAATGGGAATTGAATTGAAATTTTCCGCTATTCCTCTCTGCCGGAAATCTATCGATATTGACACGCTTCGGGCTCATCACCGCAGAACAATCCTCGGACGACTGAGAGTAGTTACGTAACGGATAGGTTCGAGTTCGTGCGTGACAATGACAGAGTCGCTTCACCCCGAGTCTCTTTTGTTTCATGCTCGATTATTATCGAATGCTATAATCGAACCGAGTAATGCTTCCTTCTCGGCAGGGTCGTTTACCGAATAACAGCAACGACGCGCACCTGGTTCGATGATCGATTAATTCAATCACGCCTGTTACATCATTCGATCGGCACGTACCAGTTCTGCGTAACGCGACAAAGCATGGGAAAGTTGCGTGGATGTAACGATCGCGTCAGAATGACGCCTAGGCTTCTTGCGGCAGAGACATAAACGAGTGGCAGGCAGCCCGGCAGGATATGCGTATCCTGTATCGATGATACTTGAAGTTTGATGTGCGGCGCTCGAAGAAAAAAGCACCGACTTACCACCGGCCATTTTCTGCTGCTTTTGGATCATTCCGCGGCATTAATTAGAAAACGTTCGAGGACTTACGAGATAAATCGATGACAGCTTCCGCGTTTCTCTGTTAATCCTTGAGGAAGTCGTGTTCAAAAATGAGAGCAGCTTTGCTTATAAATATGAGGCTATCATCCGGCGAGGTTGCAAATGCGTTTACTTCTACCGGCATTAATGGCATTTCCCACGCGATACTCGATATTGCAATTAAGTATAACCAGGGCTAATTAATGGAGGAACAGTATTAATAGAAGAGAGCGGTGCCGCCCATAGCCGGCATAGAAAAGAAAGCCATTCATTGGCAATAAAGGGGCTTAGCGGAGAGAATAGAGTGGATTCTCACTTCGGAAGCGGAGCATCTTTACCGTTCGGCGCGGTGGAGCTTTGAGAGTGGAGTTGTCGGCGCGAGGGAACACGTGTTTTCCGATTCGCAGAGATATCCCCGGACAGATAAGTGGGAGAGCCCGGTGTATTAGATCGGCAATAGGAGGGAATTAATTCTCGAAGATCCTATCTAAATTAGATCATGTAGGCGCGGGATCCTGCTTGAGCAGGCTTCGCTGAATTAATCGGGCGCGGATCTCGGTGAATCGAGCTCCGCTGAATTAGGATCGCCAGAAGGTGCTCTGGAATCCAAGGTGAGAATTGCCCGTTCCCGACGAAAGAGAGCGGGAGGAATTCATTCTTGAGCTTTGTATTGTGTATGCTGGCAGCATCCGCTCGTTCGCATATCCCAGTGACGATGGATCCGCGGCTAATCGTCCGGAACGCTCGAATCACGTACTAACTGTGGCGAGCGAGCACCACCAAACGAAACGACGCTAAAAGGAAATGTGCAGGTGCGAATTTTTCCTCGAGCCAGTGCGGATTTTACGCTCGAGGGGAGAGCGTCGCATCAACACGATCCGCCACGTGCTGCAAATCGCAGCGAGAGCTCTTACGCGAGGAATGCGGGGATTTTCTCGCCGCGAGGCAGAAAGACAGAGAGAGAGAGAGAAAGACACGCCTAGACTTTGATAAATCGCTCTGGTATAATCTGTATCAGCGGATTATGTCGAGCGTGGTAATCGTCAAAGGAAATCATCATTAATAATTAGTAGGAACACAAGACGGTTAAGCATCATTCAGTTCCTCCTTGGTGCCACTGCATTCTTTCCTCCTGTAAAGTGGCGGAACCCCGTAAAATCGAGTGTACTTAGATGGAATTGGTCGGCGTTTCCGGCGGTGCTCGATCAAGCTTCAATTTCACGCGATCATCCATGAGATGGACAAGCAGATAAGGACAGTTAGATAGATCGGGAGATAAGGAAGACATCAGTATGAAGAAGCCGCGGTCGGTGGACGTGTCGAGTGTCGAATGAAATTAGATATTGGCTTGGGTGAGAAAAATCTCTGGCGCCATTTGTCACGGAAATGAGTGAGGAATTCTCGTAAAATCCATCGAACGGTGACATTCCTCGCTGCGAGGCGAGGACTTCCGCATTTCAAGGGTTCCCTTTTCCAAAGAGGCGTCGACTTTCTTAATAGAAGGCGCCGATCCGTTGGAGGCTTTCCGCTCGGCGACTCGGCCTCGTAAAATTCGAGGTGAGATTATAACATCGGAGATATAGTATGCAGATGGCGGCGGTCGCGCGAGCGACTAGCGGAACACCGTGCGATCCATGTCGTCCTTTTATTCTGACGACGCCCGCTCGCTCGCTCGCTCGGCCGCCGCGATGCTAGATCGTCCGTCCCGTAAGTAGAGCAGGAAATTCCTAGATGAGACCGGTCCGTCCCGCAGCAGCAGCACCACCACCACCACCACCAGCGAGAGAAGCCACGAATCGCGACACATCATGCCGCTTGCATAAATCCTCTCTCGCGCATACTTAATGAGCCTCTAATTCGGTGCCGCGAGCAACTCGCCGGCAATCCTTTTTCCATGATCAGCTGGCATAAATTAGAGCGCGTCGCAATTTCACGGCAAGGACGAATGGATTTATCGTTCATGATCCAATTAGAAGGCGATTAGAAGGAGGAGTGTCTCTGTCAGAGAAAGAGAGCAATTGGCAATTTCAATCTTAAGGACTCTCTCTGGTACTCCTGCGAGAGGAGGGAGTTAGTCCTGCAGAGGTACTTCCGGGACAGGGATCCTTCGGTTGACAGGGACGTCATAGGAAGATGCGTCGCTCGAGATAGGAGCAGGCTACGAGCTGTAGAACTAGCTGTAAATTAACCACACACCACGAGAGAGCACAGAGAGAGCCAGATAGGAAAGTGAGCCGGGATGATACCGCTCTCGGTGTATTCGTCGCTCCATGTTCCTTCGACTGGACATGTGTGCATGTTACATACGCGGTACGTGTCGTATGAGCTTGGCTATCATCGTGCGTACACGGACGGCCGGAACGCATCGCGATTTCACGGCAGTGTGTGCACTGACACATACGCGCGATCGCCTATTGCCGATCACTCGCGTGCGCACTGCTTAGGAGAGAGAAAGAGAGAAGGAGAGAGCATGCAACTTCCAATGAAATGTGTAACGCTGTTACGCCGATTTTTATGCGTTCCTATTCACGTTACTAGGAAGCCGCCTTCGCGCCCGCTTCGCCTTTATTTATCGACGCTCCTATCAAATGTTCCGTTCCTATTGCCGATACCGAACAGATCCTTCCGCCCTGTCACGAACTGCTGAACACCGTAAATTCTCCTTTATTAACCACTTTATTTCCAAGCGCGATTCATTCGGAACATTTAGTAGGATCGGCGAGGAACGGCTGGTCCGCGGCAGCCAACGGCTAACGGGATACACCTTGAGAACCCTGCCGATCATTCTAAGACCCGAATCGAACCAATGCGATTTTTCGAGAGCCACCCTCGAACCTCGCTCTAAATCAAGTCGGGCGCATTCCTCGAATCCCAGTCACGCATGCTTTCGAGGCTTTTTAACCGCGTTTGGAATAGTTGGCTACTCGCCGCGGGATGGGAGTTCTTTGTGCGTAGTGTGCGCGCGCCCACTGTTAATTACTGGTGGTCCCGACTGATCTATGCTTTCCTGTGGAAGATGCGAGAGAGGATCGGCCTCGGCCGGGGATACCGGCACGACCAGATCGGGACGGAGCCGATCGCTTCCTATCGCATTCCCGTCCATGCAAACCAGCGCACGATCCCTCAGAGCACACTGTGGTTAATGTCCCGTTTGATTGGTAGACGCTCCAACTATCCGTCGATCGTCGATCGATCAAGGGATCAAGGCCAGCGAGCGAGCGAGCGATCGTCGTCGTCGTCGCCGGGGAAGAATCGATCGCTTTTTCCACCCGCCTAACGATCCCAGGACGCACGCGTCCACTGCGAAAAACGTGACTCCACTCTCTCGTTCACGGACGTGACTCTGACTCCTCTTCTCTCGGCAAAGAGAGTACGCGCGTACGCCTACGAATCATCAGCTGGTGGAATGATAGTGATTCGATTGGCAAAGTGGAGGAGAGAACGGATCCGTTTTAAGGAAGTTAACGGGAAGATTGTATCGGCGAGTACTTCCATTCCGAGGGGGGGGGGGAAAGAAAGGAGCAATTATTATTTATCCCGGAGCTCGCCGGAAGATCGAATGCCCGGTAAAAGGGGATAATAGATTAAGGAGATACGTGGCGCTTCACGGTTGCTGCCCTCGACTCATCGCTCGAATCGATTATGTATTTTTGATCGAGCGCCACCGCCCGAACAAGCCACCATCGCGAAATAATGCCAAGTAATAGATCGAGCACCGCTCTCCAGTTCTCTCCTTCGGGAGGAAATCTCCCGGACGATCGAACCTTCGATCACGATAACTCCAACATTTCCTGATTTCGTGGGGGTATGTATGAATGGAGAGATTAATAGAACTGTCAATTAAACCTTCCTTTTTCGGGGCGTGCCCGATGGGGATGCTAGTACGTGCTCAATTTGTCCGATCGTACATCTAGACGATCATCATCCGCCGAGGGGGATGATACCCGCCCGGATACTTCCCGTGGAAGTGATCACGTGCCAGCGGTTAGCTCTTCCTCAATCGGAGCCAGGATTACAGAGGAGTTAATAGACTTTAATTATCAATCTCTAGCTCGTAATGGGAAGTCGATCCCTCGGGAATTCGGATCGGCCACTTTTCATTGAAACAATAAGCAATATGACTTACAGTCTGATCTTCCAATCCATCCTCGATCCTGCCATGACTCGCACCTATTCCTCGAATTCTTCCGCTTCTCTTCTCACCTTCGCCGCCCGGAGGAACCAGTTCAAAGGCACCGACAATGCTCTCCCTCTTTCTCACAAGGTCTTCTGCGCGCTTCCTCTTTCTCTCGATCTCGATCTCTCTTTCTCTTTCTCTTTCTCGCCTTCTCTCTCTCTCACGAATCACAGAAGCACTGGGTCCCGTAGAAAACGAGAGTGCAATACGATCCAAGGAAGGTCTCGGTGCCGTTTGCCGTTCACCACTGGAGCCCGGCTCGTCCAATCGAGGAGGTTCGTCTTCAGCGAACAAGCTGCGTACCACCACTTGCTGCGAGGGTTGCTTTCCACCGTGTAACCCTTTCTCTCCTCTCTCAAGCTTTTCCTCGGTAATACTCAGTCGAAGAAGGCTCCTTCTTAATTGTCAAGAGAAAATCTTTTGGCATCGATTCGAAGAATTGGCTCTCGCGCGACAGGAATCCTTCGATTTCTGGGACGCCAGTGAGAAAGTGGCGTTGATTCGGAGATGATTTGCGTACGAGGGTTTAACGGCAAGCAGGAGGAGCCGCGGCGACGTCTGCCCGGCAGCGTTCTCCGTTCTCCGCAACACTGTGCACCGGCGAGTGGTGTCCGCCGCGAGTACCAAGAACCGTCCGCTCGTCTTCCGCGCTCGCGAAAGGTGGGAAGAAGCCGCGTTCGCAGGACAGAAGGTGGTGGAGGACGAACTCTCGACTCTCTCTCTCTCTCTCTCTCTTTCTCTCGGGTGGCGAGCACTTCTCTCCTCTCCTCGCTGGAAATAGACAAGCGGGGCAGAGCTCGCTCGGTTCCTCTCTGTGTGCGAGAGGCTCTTGTGTCGGCTGAGTGCGGAGGCGGCGCGGCGGCGACGGCGCTGGCTGGTGGAAGCTGCGAGTGGTGACAGTGGCACTCGGATGGTCCTTCTGGTGGCGGAGAGTTCGATGCTGGTGTCTACACTCCTGCTCCCTCTGATATACGCTTCGCTCCACCGCTTCTATTCTCCCGATGCTGCTGCTGCTGCTCGATCTTCGCCGCGGCGGTTTAAACTGCGCGTCGACGACAGAGGATCCTCGCGAACTCGAGCACCGCACCGTAATGACATGGTCTAGGAGATGCCGGCCAGTTTTGTAATAACTCCCGTAAAAAGTGAATCTCTCCGGGCGGCGGCGACGGCGGCGACGACGGTGGCAGGTGGGGAAATGCCCCTGACGCCAATCGGAGAGGCCGCGAATACGCGTCCACCGGCCAATCAGAGCGAAACATTCCTCGCCCGGTGATTTTTCGGACTTCTCTTCCGCTCCTTCCCAGTCTTCTTCTCAGTATACTCCTTCTCCCCCGAGCGGCGAAGGGTGCTACTATTCTAGTATAATTCGCGTCTACTTTACATTCCTGTTCCTTGTTAGCTATCGAAGGACTCGGCGAGTCCTGTTACACTGCCAGTAGCGTTCATGAATTAGCTATCAATTAGAGGGATTTTTCGCAGTAATCAATGCGCCCCAGGTGATTCTCGGCTACCAGCAGGCACGGCAAAGACTTCATCTTTATTGCATAACAGTAACTTACTTGTGCAGGATCTGATAAATGCCTTCGAGTGGTGCGCGCTCCTTATTACTTCATTCATCATATGCACATGTCCGCACTCGTTTTACAGCTGTCGAGTGATACCATCGCAGCTAGCTTTACTTTTACTCGCCTTTTTACTTGCTATCTGCAAAAGTAGCCATCTCGCGTTCATCATGATTGCATCCCCTCAATAGAATAGAAAGTAATTAGGCAGGTTTAGTTCGAGATCAAAGGAGAACACGGATCTGGGATGCTGCGTTATTATTAACACCAGCATTATCGCACCAGTCAAGATTATAGGTTGATTAAAAATAAGAATTATTTGATTCTTTGATCTCTTTATTATAAACATTTTCTAAAGTCGTACAGCTTGATCTTCCAATCTTTTAAAAATGTGGAGCTATTCTTAGAGCACCCAAGATAAGCAACAAACATTGCAATATTTTATAGCCTATAATTTGCCTCGATCATAATCCCATAGAGCAGAAAACAGTGTATTAAAATCCGTTCGGTGCTCCTTAAGATAACATCTACTTTCCGATGCATAAAAAGAACCTTTAATCCATCTTCTGTCTCATTTATACTCACTATTGGACTCCCCGAGGAGTAAAGGCAATAAAATATAATAGTTTATGCTCATTCAAAGAAAACATACATTGCCATGGTGAAAGAATGATCAAAATCGCTCGAATAGTTTATAAGATTAGGTTGGACACAGGCATACAGAGCTGCTGGCTCTCTTTATATATTAGTACAGATTAGTAAAGATAAAATTTCACGGTCCATGAATCCTGGAAGGATTCTCTTTCTCGGGGTGGATGGCCGCCCGTAAGACGCGGTACAGCTAGCTTTGAGCTCGCGGACTGACAAAGTTTGTATCAGTGGTGAGATCGGGGAAAAAGGCGAGGCCTGTCGTTTTCCCTTTATCTATCGAGATGGCTTGCTCCCCCTGGCAGCCAGCACTTCCGCAACGATTCCGCCGTCTGCCATAACGGTAGGCGTACCCGGCGAAATTGACGAAATTGGTGCGGCAGTGCGCGCAAACTGCTCTCCACCGGGAAATATCCTTACGCAGGGTATCGCTCGCTCTCCTTCGATTGTACGCCGCCCGAGTACCCGCTCGATTTGTGTATCGGCCATGTAACGAGTAGCGGTCCGCAACCACATGTTATAATTGATAGGATCAGCGGCCTCGCGGTTTAACCCACATCCCCGGGCACCACTCGGACATAGATCGCCAATTTAATATCGAACTGTGTCGAGCACTCATCTCTCAATCATTCTAAACTAATTCTGGTAACGATTCATAGGTTTTGTTTTATGTTATTGTCGTATTCTTTATTGATCACTGGTTGTTCCAGTTTATTTCGCATAGCCTAATATTTTCAGTAACTATCATTCGAGTTAATAAATAAATTGTGGCGTTTTTTGCGAGGAATATTATAATATTTTACGTGTTGCGAAAAATGTATTATAAAATTAATATTATATAAATTAAATCCTTTCTCAGGCCGCATGGGAATCCGTTAAATAGTTCTCGAGATTACCGCATCCACACAAACATTTCCTTTCGTACTATGCGAAGTGATATCACTCGGCATATCTCCAATACATTTTTCACCAATACTAGAGTGAGATTTGCAGGGGAACTATGCTGATTCCTTCCCATGGCTTGGAAGTCGCCCACCCAAGTCCAGCTTCCCTGAGCGTTCTCTTACGCGAGTCCCACGTTGCGTAACGGAAAGTGCGTTCGGCGAAGGCCAGAAAATCGACGTCAGCAGTGAAATAAATCCCAGGGTAGTTCCTCGATTGGATGATGCAGAGTGGAAGGGAGGGTGCGGGAAGAGCGAAGGAAAAAGAAGTGAGGTTCCGGGTTCGATTCCCAGGGTTGGCAGGAGGAACGGCACTTCCCTCGGCGATCTAGATTGAGAGAGGGAAGGCGGCCACCGGCCAGAAACACGAGCTGGTAGCAATAAATTATTGGAGTACGGATGATTTCGCGGGCAAGGGTCGAGCCAGTTTTACAGAACCTCGCTAGGAAAGCGAAGCTAACCATTATCGAGGCATTGTCTTGCATCGAAAGTTCATTAACTTCGCTCACGTAATCGAACCTCCCTCACTCTCCCTCTTTCTCTCTCTTTCTTACTCTTTGGCAAGCAAGCATAGCTTACTATTGGGTATTACTTTCAATAGGGATACACCTCACCTTCCTTTCCCCTATCTCTTCAACCAGAGATTCCATTAATATTGCATCTCCCCATAAGTAGATAAGGCCACCAGCCAATGCTACTCTTCGCTGTGCTCGTGTCTGAAAGTAACTATCCTTCAGAGTCCCATTCTATCGATACAATTGTTCACTCTTGTTCGGTCTCCACCCCTCATTAATCATCAGTAATATTTCCAATGTCATACTTTTATATAGTGTTGGAAATTTTTCTTGAGTGCGTTCAATATAAATTTTAATTTCAAGATACACAGGTTTCGAATTATTTCAAGTTGAATTGCACATGGACAGATTTTATAAGAAATCGAGTATATTACAGGATTTTTATAGATTGGAAATTTTTGATGGTGGATTTCTCTATAAAAATGACGATTAGAATTAGAGAGGATTTCGTTGATTTGGATGCGTGTGTTATTATCGGCTGGGGGGGTTGCTCTCTCACCTCGGCGAGTAGGAAGGTGGGTTGCACGAGGGGGGAAGATGCACGTGAGGCCGATCGGAACCCACGATAGCCCCCGTTGACGCGGCGCATCCTTGCGAATGCAGCGCATAATGCAACAGTTACTGGAAGTCTCCTCCTCCTCCGCCCGCACCACCACCGAGCCATTCCTAGCCATTGTGTGTTCGGGTTTGTGCGAACTTTCGGCCCTCCCGACCACACATCCTCCGGGAACGCGTTTAGAACTTACTCTTTCGGTGCTGACCTTCCGCTTCTGACTGGCCGCTGAATCTACTTAACCCTGCGCCACCTTCGCTTTTTCTACGGCACTCGCGCAACATGCATTCAACCGGCTTCCCTTAGAATAACCATGCAACTAGAGATTCCTGCTGAAACTGAAGGTGATCCTCCACTGGTCTGCCTCCACTGCTTCTCGCGCACTGCTTTTTCCCTCCTTTATTTATAAAGGTCACACCTGCCGCGCGCCCGCGCGCGGTTATTAGTAACCGCAACTATTTTATAGACTTTGAACAGTGGTAATGCTGACTTTATAACGAGTTACATATAATTCTATGTAGTTATATATTTATATGCCTGCGGTACACTGTGTGTATATACAGAATGCAGAGAAAAGTGGGGAAACATTCGTGTACAATTGAAATAAAGCAAAAGGAAAGACATACTGTGAGAGCCTAAAGCGTTGGTACAGTTAGAACATAAAAAGAGGCGAGAAATACAATTTGTTCATATTTCATAAGAGGGATATGTATTTTGATAGTTATTGCACGGCAAGATTATTAGTATTCATAGATTCACCTTTTCCCAGGAGCCTTGACCTCGCATCAAACTAGTAAATGCTACAAGAAAAAACTTAATTGCAGTACCGCTGTTCTCCTTATCTTTATTTCTACTCCTTCGTAAGAATATTTTTGTGCACCATAATAGAAGATTCTCACATAATTCGTGATGGTCGAAGATTAGATCAGACATCTAATACTTCAACAATCTCCCAGAGATTTCTCAGCGGTGGCAAATCAGAAGGGACAATATTGTATAATTCGGCATTGGTGGTTCTTGCAGAAAGGAGCCGCCGGTCAACGATCTGGCAGGAATCCGAGTGCGGCCGTTACTCATCTCGCGGCTCACAATTGAAGTTCAGGGTTCACGCAGCACCAGGTAAATGCATGCCTCCTCCGAACATGCCGGCGATAAGATCCATCTACTCCAGATCTATCTATCGCGCGGATGAGGCGCCGGGAAAAACTGGGTGAATCGTGCATGGAGATCTACTACCGTTAAATCGTGTTCGCATCGCGATCATCCGCGCGAGCCTCACTAACAATGTAACAGAGTGAGAAGCAGGCCGCGCGATACAACCGCGCGATAACAAAAAAAATCACGGAAGGAGCGAAATCACCCTTGCCGTCCTTTACGACAGCTCGGCGGAATTAGCAAAGCGAGTAATTAAGATACATAATCACCCGGTGAACCCCGAAGCGTGCCGTTACGCAGTTACAGTCATAATGCCTGCCGAGGGAGATTCCGAGGCGTACAGTAAAAGAAATGGATGTAATTAACAGGGAACTTACAGGATTACATATAAAGTGCGATGAGATAAAGAAACAGATTTTTTTACGTATGCAATTAATATAAGAAGAATAAAAGAAATAGATATTTACTGGTTTAAAGATTTTAACAGAATTTTACACATCTTATTATGAAAATAGCATCGAACAATTCTCCCTCGATTTTTCCAAGAAATATTACCTGGATTTTTCTCGATTCTAAACACATAATTCACGCATCTTCGGGAAACTTGTTGACACGTACTCACTGCAGGTAACCCATTAATCCTGAGCGGCGTGTTAAGTAGGAGCGCGGTTAGCCGAGAGACGAATATAATCGTCGGTGAGCTTCGTCCAATTGAAATGCGGCGGTGGCGGCGGCGTGGAGACCTCTTACGAGAGGGAATCGAGCAAGTGGACCGTTATGTCGTTTAAAGCTGGCAAAGAGCACGGGGGAGGTTCCGCGGGCGCGGGCGTGCGAGAGAGAGAAAGAGAAATGGACAAGTAAAGAAAGAGAGAGAGAGAGAGAGAGAGAGAGAGAGGAATAGTACGCGGATGAATAGAGGGCCAAAGTAATGGACGAGGGAGAGGTAGCGTCACGCGATCCACGCCACGTAACTGAAGATCAATGTTCCGAAGATACCCTGCACTCTTTGAGTAAGATCGGCGCGCACGGCATCCTGCTGCTTTCCCACCACGTGCTGCTTCATTCTTCCTGCTCCTGTGTGTACACCTTCTCCTCTGCCTCCAATCACCGCCGCCACCGCTGCCGCCGCCGCCGCACTTCCGAGCTTCCGTCATTCCTCCTGCAGGAGCTCGCGCTGATTACCGCGGCAATAAACAAGAGCGAACAAGTCCCGGAACGTCTTCATTTGCATCGGCGAGAGAAGAGCCAGCCTGCTCGCCGATCGGGCGAACACCTATCCCCTAACATTTTATTCAAATCGCCAGTCACCACTCTCCTCGCAGGAAGTGGAATTGCGCAATTAATAACTCGGCACTGCCAGCCAGCTTCCAGGTATTCATAAGGCGCGGGGTTAGATGGGGCAGAGTTTTTCAATGCCGATTGGGTAATTGAACTCGCTAGAATCGAAGACAATGCTACCATCCTACCAAGTCAGCCGTGAATTTCGCGGTTTGATACCATTGCTGCGATTCGCATTGTTTCGGCACGTCTTTATTACCTGTTTTGCTCCGGGTCTAGATGGACTTCCCCCTTCACAGACGATTAATCACTGATTTCGATTACGGCCGAGATATAGGTACAGATTTTTTCATGCATATCCTTTTAAAATTCAGTCCTAGAAAAGCTTTGTGCGCGAAGATTTTTCTTCGTCCACATCTTGAGAGGAATAACCAATCGGTATAACTTAGCACTGGCCGATCAGATTTTCCCAGGAGTTCACAAAGTCGCTGCCAAGACGTTAATGACCTGCAGTTGGCGCGTTAGAAAAGTCGCACTAGGGCGGACAGGTGATCCATCACGCGGATGATTACTCGAGATGATGACTCTGCTCGAGTTTCCCGCGGCAGGCTTCAGGAGAATAGTAAACTCGAGTGGTGATTTCAAACTTTCTCTGGAATTCTTGGATCGGTGAATGGCGCTGGTAACGAAGGCAATTGGTGCGGCGCGGTAATTGATGTCGGTCGAGGTGAAATCGCTCTAATTGAATCAATATCGAGATAGGACTCGATGCGACCGCGTGCTGGCAAACCTCTCTGGATCGGAATTGCAAATTCGCAGGGATACATACGCGCCCTGGACACGCGCTCTTTCGTGAGAGCGCTCGAATCATCGATCATTCGGGATGTTCTCGTTGAGAGCTGCGAATCCTTCCTGGCCCCGTGTCTAATGATCCTCGATCTCCTCGGCCTAATTGTGACTTATTGACCAAGGAATCGAGCGAGCTCCACACACCTCCGCCAGGCCTTGAATTATTCAGCGTTTCGTTCCGCTATTCCAACAATATCGAGATTTCCGGCCATCCGATCCGCAGATTTCTGCATCATTGTGCAGAAAGTTCGCGGGAGATTGAGTCATCAAATCATGACATTTACAGGCAGAACTAGTTTCGAGTCGATTCCAATGTTATTTTCTCTCTTACATGTGGTAACTTCAATAAATCGATCAATTAATCAATAATCAATTTGAACGAAGTGGTTGTCGGAAAAAGAATATGAAGGAGTAGATACGTCGAGTGATTTGGATCGAATGAGATCGACATATGGAAGATGTAAAGGCTCGAGCCGTGACTTGAGATATCGATCACCTTGCCAAACGTCAACTGGGAGGATCTATTCTGTCGCTATTGATCTGGTAGTTCGATAATTCGTCTCAGCCAATTCAGGATAAATCGCTAATTATCCCTCTCGGGGTGATCCGATGAATCCGATCTTCCAGTGTCTTCTTTCCACCTCTCTCAGAGTCAGAAGTAGCGGCAGGATCGGACATGGAGTTCGTAGAAATTAATTAACTCGCGAAGAAACGTTTTTACCGTTTGACAGTTGGCGTCGTTCGTCGGATCGTAGGAGATAACACTGATCCTCCTAGCACCAGTGATCCCTTTTTGCGCCGATCCAACCGGCCAGTTCTTCTTCATCCTTCTCTTCGTCTTCGCATTTGCATATGTTATACTGCTATCTCCGCTACTACTCCGCTACAACTTTAAAGCTCTGTGATTCGAAATGAATCCACTTCGGAAGATCCGTTTTCCACCGGGTTGGGTTAATAAGCGTGCTTAACATCGAAGTTACATTCCAACCTGCCTGAAACGGATACCTCTAATCCAATTTACAGGTTAATAAACACATCCTCCGACCTTTTATTAATAATATCGTGTGAATATCCTAGAATACGGAATATTCTATGGAAAAGATGATTTTTCCCAGTGCGAGGGAATGTCCTTTCGAGAGTTCAATGAACCGAGAAGCAGCCTTGGCTGGGAGGGTCAAGTACTCCGAACTTAATAATGACATTTCCAGACCGCTTGCTCAGAACCGGATGGAAAAAAATGGCGGTGTCGGTAGCAAGAGCGACTTCTCACTGGAGTCATCGGGCAGAGCGCCGCGCCGGCGGGGTCGGTGATCCGCGAAATGATCCTGGCGAGCAGGATCGTCGCGCTCCGACCCCCATTGACACCGACGCTTTGTCCAGCAGGCATTGTTTTCGTCAGTGTCAGTTGCCACCGAGACTTCTCTAGTGTCATCTCACGCTCCCACACTTTGCATTCTTTTTTGCCCCCTCGAAGCCGCAATTCCCATGACCATTACCTTGGGTGTTCTCTGCGAGCAGGGTGGCCTCTGGAAATCTACTAGCTCCAGCCTCATTCACTTCTATTTCGATCATCACTTTCCACTACAATTTCAACCTTTTACATATCAAATTCACCTTTTTCTCAATCAAATACACTCTCGTGCAATTCACGTTCTTGTCAGCAAAGAATATCCGACGAAAAGATTTCCTTGCGTACAGGGTGATTCACTTGCCTTTGAATCAAAACTCTCCTAGCCCTTATTTTTTTTGGTGGACTTCCCGACCTTCCCCCGGACTGAAATTTGAAAAAAACATAAATGTTGTGGGGGAAATGCCAGAATTCAGCCTAAAACAAGTGGAAAACCGATCTGGAATATTTCATTTCGATGGTTTTCCTCATGTTTTTTTATCTTCCCGACCTTTCCCGGAGCTGAAACTTTGTAGAAAGTGTTTTTTTGCATCGAGGAGAAAGTAGAAAAAATTCCAGAGCCCTAGCTGAAAATTCATTTTTTCGCAAATTTTTTAAGGCATACCCCTTCAAAAATTTTCGATTTTTCGAAGGTTCTGGGACCGGGACGAACGCTTGATTTTTCGATTGCTCGTGTCTCAAAACGGATAAAAAACATAAATGTTGTGGGGGAAATGCCAGAATTCGACCTAAAACACATGGAAAACCGATCTTGAATATTTCATTTCAATGGTTTTCCCCATGTTTTTTTATCTTCCCGACCTTTCCCGGGGCTGAAACTTTGCAGAAAGTGTTTTTTTGCATCGAGGAAGAAGTAGAAAAAATTCCAGAGCCCTAGCTGAAAATTCATTTTTTCGCAAATTTTTTAAGGCATACCCCTTCAAAAATTTTCGATTTTTCGAAGGTTCTGGGACCGGGACGAACGCTTGATTTTTCGATTGCTCGTGTCTCAAAACGGATAAAAAACATAAATGTTGTGGGGGAAATGCCAGAATTCGACCTAAAACACATGGAAAACCGATCTTGAATATTTCATTTCAATGGTTTTCCCCATGTTTTTTTATCTTCCCGACCTTTCCCGGGACTGAAACTTTGCAGAAAGTGTTTTTTTGCATCGAGGAAGAAGTAGAAAAAATTCCAGAGCCCTAGCTGAAAATTCATTTTTTCGCAAATTTTTTAAGGCATACCCCTTCAAAAATTTTCGATTTTTCGAAGGTTCTGGGACCGGGACGAACGCTTGATTTTTCGATTGCTCGTGTCTCAAAACGGATAAAAAACATAAATGTTGTGGGGGAAATGCCGGAATTCTGCCTAAAACACAAAGAAAACCGATGCTAAATAATGAATTTCGCCTAATTCCGATTGTTTTTTGCATGTTTTCATGACTTCCCGACCTTTTCCGGGGTTGAAATTTGGCGGGCAGTCTGCCCTTGCATCAAGGAAGATGTGATATAAATTTCAGAGCCCAAGCTCAAAATTTTTTTTTCCCATATTTTTGGCCACCGAAAATATCCCATTTTTGGTGGTGATTCAAAGGCAAGTGACTCACCCTGTACATGTAATAATACTTGAAAAATATATTCACACAAATATTAGCAGAAATTTATTTATAATGATTCTTCTGCTACTGCGCGGTGTAACTTTATATACACATTCAAAGAAAAATGTCACCGTTAGAGGATTGAAGAATAGTCTCACGCAATAATTTCCGTGATTCACGAATATTCATTAGTTCATTCTAAGAAAAAGGCGACAGGTTCGAAAGTCCCGAGGATGATTTGTAGATCCTCGGCATTCAGAGCGAGAGTTGGCCGCTCATTGGGCCGATCCCTGTGGAGCAGTAGTTCCGCAAGGGGATTATGATGTTAGCCGACAGCGAGCTAGGTCAAAGGTGGAAGTCGGACGTGCGTGACGAATACCGACGAATCGTGTCCACCGAACAGTCTCGCATTAGATCGTGATAAAGTTCGCTCGAGTTCCTTCCTCATTGCCCGCCACCACGAAGACGCGCCAACCAGTTACAATCTAATTCCCCGAAGACAAAACGAGCTAGAGTTTATCGCTGGAGCGGCGCGGCGCGGCGCGACGCCGCCGTTTGCCGGAAAAGAGATCCAGCAAGGATAAATGAAAGGACCCTCCTTTTATTAGATCAGCAAATAGACTCAGCATTCATTCCCGAAGGAATGACGGCCGTCATCCGGGCGGTTCGAGGGGTCGAAGGTGCGTGATACACAAACTCTTCAATTAACCCTTTCCCAGGGTGTATATCAACAGATCGAGCGCGATAAGCGCCGGTGCCTCGAACAATCGCTTAAACTTCCACGCAAGCTAGCATGATTGGCGAGATCTCGCACACCTATGTCGATACATCAAGGCTGCTATCCACGAGTATTGACAAGCGCGTCGTTTTTAGCAGCGTTACTAATTCCAAAGCAAGCAAGAGCGATCTCCTCGAGAAGGAGGAATGCACCCAGTCGTTTTGTAGAAGGTGGATGGGATGCTGGAGGCCGGTTATCAGAGGAGATCGGATTGGCCGGGTGATTAGATCGGTGTCAAAGTATCATCGGTAGAAAAGGGAGCAATGAACCGCAAAGGACTACCGCTGTCTCGAGACGCCTCGAGCTGTAATTGCCCGGCGAAGCGGCAGTGATACAGATTTCGCTTGGCAGCGACGTCCGTCCCGTTGGGCAGAAGTCGAAGCCGGTAGCAGATGGTCTGCTAGTCGGGACTAGAATGGGACTGGACACTGGCCGGCGCTCTCTGATCAAAGGTGTGGAAGCGGGGCCCGACGACACACACGCTGACCCAGCTAGCCACCCCGGCAGGATGTCCTCCTCGGCATCCACCAGGGACGTTGCACTTTGATTAATGAGCGTGATTATGCAAAGTAGATCGGAATTGCGGGCCCGGCCGTCTCGGCTTATCATCTTCCTAGTAACCTTATCAGAGTCACTAGATAGTGGGCCGGAGGTGACAAGCCATTCCTTCTGACACCACTAACATTCACCAACCAGCATCGGCTCCTCCATCTCTCCCGCGACGTGATCCGCTCGGATTAATAACAAGACATTGTAAGAGTGCGCTCCGTGTAACGGAGTCCACTTTCCGCCAGGAGGAACTCACTCGCGACAGCTCTCCGACTGCATGACGCATCCAATATCACAGAGAGAGAGAGAGAGAGAGAGAGAGAGAGAGAGAGAGAGAGAGAGAGAGAGAGAGAGAGAGGAGAGAGTCCTCACACC
This sequence comes from Ectemnius continuus, assembly GCA_910591665.1. Classification (NCBI taxonomy): domain Eukaryota; kingdom Metazoa; phylum Arthropoda; class Insecta; order Hymenoptera; family Crabronidae; genus Ectemnius; species Ectemnius continuus. The sequence continues at coordinate 3,978,372 of OU342866.1, forward strand.
GCCGTAGGATTCGCCGGGGGAAATTGGCCCGGAGATTTATTGGAATGCCTTCGGCCTGAAATTCAACGAGGCCTCATTCTCATTCGAAGCACCGCACCGCACCGGCCGATTGCGTTTTACTTTCGCGTGCTCCCTCGGCTTTCCTCTCGGCGTTTATTCCGGCTACCATAAAGTCCGCGGAGAACGTACAGTTCTCGATGCGAGAGTGAGAGAGAGAAGGAGGGAGTTAGCCACGATTTCTCGATGCAGATTACGCAATGCATTATGCTCGAAGGAGCCAATACTCCGTGGGGAGTACTACCGATGTTGCATCAGACCTCGGCCGTGAACCTCACGCCAGAGAGAAGAGGAGAGCAGGAGGAAAGAAGGAGAGAGAGAGAGGGAAAAGTGCCTCGGGGATAATAACTGCACTGAGAGCGAGCGACGAGTCGAAGACATTAGTGTCGACAATGATGTCCCTCGAGGAGAGCAAGGAGAACCGACTATCGACTTGTGCGATCGGCATCTTCACTATACTTGTATGACAATTTATCATTGATAATGATCTCAGGAACATTATGAGACCGCTCGTTGTCCCGGATTCGCCCTTGAAGACAGCAACACTGATCTCTTCCCTAGTACTCGCCTCCATTTGCTGATAAGATAGCATTTCCGCGCGTGTAAATATTGTTTTCTTTCTGCCGAGTCTATTTTTAGCGCAAAGAACGCTGCCACCGATCTTGTTGTACAATGAATATATTTTTAGATCATAGAAGATGTGATGCAAGGATGATAAAGGGTAGAGACAATTACGGCTTTAGTAATAATCTACGAGTTTTATAATATTTTTTCCAGACTGAAAGTCATTGAAATGCCATACAAAATTAGAATCTGCTTGCTTCGCACTGATTATAAAATAAATAGTAACAGATTATTATTGAGGGAAGGATTAAAAATAAATATCGCGAGTTTCACTATTCATACGTGAGAAAATGTCAATCCACTTTCAATCTCGACTTGGCTGTCCCTCTCAAGTGGCACGACCCATATGACACGCGCGGTGTCGAGCGGAGAATGTTGCTGTCCGCGAGAGTGAAGAGGCTTGAAGGTTAGCGTCATCTCCGGCTGGTGAAAAAGGGCCGAGGGAAGGAAGCAGCCGGGGCGGCAGCTTAATGCCGGCAATTTTCAATTTCGCTGACATTGCACGGAAGTTGCTTTCCCACATCCGTGGCGGAATCGAGACGTCGCCTTTTGCTAAGTTACATGTCGGATTTGCCATGGACAGCTGCCCGATTGAACGCCGTGGAACAGTGCGCCACGCAAAAAGTGAGACTCGCATCGTCTCTTTCTCTGTAACACCACCCCTTAACTTTGTTCCCCGTTGAATGCTACGTTTCTTTAAAATTGCGCCAACTTTTCTCACATACGAAGATCATTAGCTAATAGTTCGTAAATTGATTCACTGTTTGCGAAAGTAAACAGTTTAAAAACTGTCCTCTCGTTTAAAAACAGTGGCACACTTTTCGAATGTTAAAACAAAGACTAATCAATCATTAAAATATCCTTTCAAATTGCCTACAAGAAACATGCCTCTCCCACACTCGACATACAAACGAAACCAAGATGAAAACATCGACGCGAATCAAGTTAATCAAGATCACGCTCAGTAATTACTCGATCGAGCTCCACATTAACACAATTAACCTCAATTGGCTGGCTCCAACTGTGTGTAGCATGCTCGCAGCTGGTCGCACGCAGAGAAAGGAAAAGTCGTGTAGCAAGGCAAGCTGGCAACGAAGGGAGGAGAGGGATCTCTCGATATTAAGCACCGGGATACACCATTATTAGTCAGAGGGAGTCCCGCAAGTTTCGCGTAGGCTAGTAAATTATCGCGGCTCTCTCCTAACCGGTGGTGGTAGGCGCACCGGTAACGCGCCTTATCCGGATTCCTCGGTACGCATAATTAAAATTATGGAACGCATGTGCGAAGAGAGAGGAGGAGGAGGATCGCAGGTGGGTTGGGGCGATGAAAGGCAAGAGATAGCCTCTCCTGCATTGCTAGGTAAGAAAGGCTGAGGTGAAGAGCGAAGGGGAAAGGCTCGCGGAAAGAGAAAGAGAGGAAGGCGAGCGGACAATAAGAGTACTGGATTCAAATCGTAAAAGAGAGGAAGAGAGCACGAGAAGTGTGTGTGTGTGTGTGTGTGTGGGTGCTCGATGCGGTACGTGCTAGCGGAGGGAAAGAATCGAGCGGCAAGAACGGTAAGGAGCCGAGCCGAGCCGAGCGGAGTCGCACGGTGGATAGCGGACCTAGCGGTAGATACTTTCAGATAATACTCCCATTTACATAGGTAGCCGCATAAATGAAAAGCAATGCACCGCGATATCTGCGTGCTCCGAATTGGCCTCGCGCGCGAGCGAGCGAGCCACTGCCAGTGCGCGCACTCCCGCTCCAGCCAGATCGCGTGCGACCCCTACATATCTAGGTAACTAGATACATGTGCCACCGGGCTGCCGTGTGATTTGATGCATTTCGCTGCCGTTTCCAGCCTCGTGCATTTCCTAACTCGTACTTCAGTCTGATTCCACTTGAGTTACAGTTGGAGTATTCTCAATTGAATTCCACTGAAGTTCGCTGTATTCATCCAGAAATATATTTATTTAAATCTCTTAAAATATTAGCTAATTTCTAAATAAGACAGTCTTATATCTCATTGAATTATTAAAGTTCGCGTAAGTTACGATTGACAGAATCAGATTCTATCAACGAGTAAATCAAGGAATTCCTCTTCTACCAAGGCGAAATAGTAGACCGGAAATCTTGAGTGGAAGGTCGAGTGTTTGATCGAGCTGTTCTCCATTGTCGAGAAATAATTAAGAGGTTCGCATCGTTCGATCCTACCTTAAAGCTCCCTCTTGGAAAGAGTTCTTAGCAAATCGTGAGATGGCTATCGAAATTGAATAGCTGGCGCACGTCAAAAGTGTGGAACGCTCCTCTGAGCACGGCCCCCTTTTCCTAGCCTCTTCCTAATTCGGACGTTTCAGTAATACGCATTCAGGTTTTCACGTCCGGCCCGACATTGGCCAATGTTTCCTGGCGAAGCGCGTGCGAGCCGGCTGGCTCTTTCACTCTCGAGCGGCGCGGCGCGGCGCGGCGGCGCGGTGACGATAAATCCTTGCTTCCCAGGCGTGTGTGTACCTGAGAGTGCAACATGAGAGAGGTCAGAGCCAAAGTACCGGAAGAGTATCGGCCTGATGCGGCGTTATTAGTGCGATTAAGCGGACTCCGGTGGAATTTGCATGTCGCCTTGGGGTGCTCGGGGTGGCTCGGGGTGGTTCGGGGCCAGTGATCCCTCTGCCCACCTTTACGTCGCTTGCCCCCGCTCGCTCTGGTACTGTTATTAATTACGGGATGCAAGCGGCGCGTTGATGCGCCTCGTGCTCGTTCTAATGCCGCGTCGATTTCATCCGAGGCCTGTCATTAGCCAGAGAGCGAGGCGCCTTCCTCTCCCGAATGAAAGACTCTCCTCTTCGCCCCCGGTAATCATTATCATTGTCCGGCGGGACCCGCCGGGTCACACAGCCACGGCCTTGCCCATTAATCCGAGGCGACACGCTGTCGATTATCGTACATCAAGAGCTCGCCACTCTCTCCAAGACAATTACACATTTACCTTGACTATATGTACATACACACCAAGACTCGAGGATCTAGACGTTGATACGTCTTGATCGCGATCCCCAACGATCGCGTCTCAGTCCTGTCTAACGGCGGGCGAAGCTTGCCTAATGAGCGAGTTCAAAATCCCGATAGGTAAATGCGTGGCGATCGTGGCTGCTCCGGCTTGACTAATCCATTGGCGATCGGTGCCTCCTTTTCTCTGGAATTCCTCGCTGAGGAGTAACAGTATCCTTCCGATTCCGATGCGACTCCATCTGATCGCGCTTACCCACGATCGCGCCACCGTAACAACCACCTCAACAACCGTAAGCAGCCTCGATATTCAATGAGGAACTCCTCGCGCCGATTAATCGCCGATTTCAGCGCAAAAACTGTGTCTATCAAACGTCCACTCGTAGTTCCAAGTGGATCGAGCAATTCGATAGGAAAAGAAGTCGAAAGGAGGAATACATCGAGGCGAGTTGCGAGGTTTCCTCGCGCGATACACTTGTTATCGTTAGCGGCAGAGAACGCGTTTAAATCCGAGCATTAAGACGTCAATCCGTCCTGACAAGGTGGAGGAAAGGCCGACGCGTTTTTCCATCGCGAGTAACACGAACGAGTGTTACCTTACGACGAGCACTCTCCCGGCGTGTCTCTGCAATTCCCTTCCGCAATTTATTCGGAATGCCGCCTTGGGCGCCAGCGAACCACCTTCTTTTCCTGCCGAGTCCGCGGCTAGCACCAATAATGCGCCCGGGAGACTGGGCCATTTTCACGCTTCGACTCTCGCCGAGCTCTTGAAAATCCCTCGTTCGTCTACCGTTAACACGATTAACTCTCTTCTCCCATGAAAATCTCTCGCTTCTTCACCTTTACAATGTTATTCATGGCAATTTTAAATTCTGAAGTTATTAGAACAGTGGCAATTTTGAATGATCAAAAAAGTGTAGGAAAATAGAATGGATAAATTCGAGTTTTTATTAGGCAGGCATTTAGCGCGTAGCGTCGGAATTACTGAGATGAAACTACTCTTAAGGAATTTTATTGCCATTGCTAATGATGCTGCTCTTAAGGGCTTGGTTTATGGGCTCTCTTGAATAGCATGCACCCTCCTGCGCTTTTAGTCTTCCTTCCTTTATTGCAAAGTCAATACGAGTATGTACAATGGATTTATCCTATTATTAAATACGCGCTTCTTTTCTCGAGTAGATTTATCTAGCTAATTATCATAATCACTAATGTTGTAATAAATTATACACGCCCGTAAACAACGACCTCTCACCCTCCTCTTTCTTCTTCCCTTTCGCCGAGAGTAATGAAACAGCAGTAAGTGAAATTTTTTGACATTGGCTCATTACGATTTTCATTTTTCATGAATGCTGGATGATCTTTATTCGGCGACGTGTGCGAGCCAAGGATTGGCCTTGTCGCGTGGAGGCCGGGTAATTGGTCGATCGACGTGGTCGTAAACAAGAGGAGATCCTAGCGGGGAGATAAAGTGTTGGGGCCTCGAAAGGGGGTAGGAGAAAGAGGGGGGCGAACATGTGGGTGAAGGCTGGAGGGCTCTCCAGGATGTGTCGAAAGTGAAAACCCAAGGCCCCCGTCGACACTCTTCTTCTTTGCTGGCCGTTGCCAGACCACATCTTACCACTAGCTACGTCCATCCTTCCACTCATTCATTCCTTCCCGAATAAAGCTAACTCCCGCATAAAGTCCTCCTCGCTTTATTCCAGTTGCCCCGCTTTTATCTTGATATTTCGGAGATGGCAGAATTAAGCGTCTGGCACGAATTGCCAGGAAATGATCCATCATCCGAGCTCTCTCGCTCTCTCGCAATTCCTTCCATGCTGACCTCGCCAACACTTTGCCAATCGAATCCAGCTCAACCTTTCGTTCCAATGATTTCGAGATACCTATCCTCGGTTTAGGCGGAGAATCATACAGTCACTCGTCGTACGGATTTCTCGCTTAATGGAAGATTGTGTCCCTCCGAGGAGACTGATTACTTGCCACCTTTATCTGGATCGGGCAGGAAGCACGCCAGAATGACGCACACTGGTACAAGTAAAGTGCAAGATGATTAGCATACAAGAGAAGATGGCAGCTCTCTGAGGAATAAAAAGGTAATGGTCATACTTGAGACGAAGGCAGCGAGAGCCATAATGGGAGCGGCGCAACCCTGAGACAGAAGAACTGGGAACATCAAGTTGCCGACGATCGTCCCTGATCTTCCAACTATCATTTCCATGCTGACAGCCATCGCTCTGCGCGCCAACAAGTATATTTTATACAAAATTACGAGTGCAGAAATAATATAAATTAAGAGGCGATGACAAACCTCAAACTTGTTGGGAATAGAACAACAGCGGCACTGATCACCACGTTAACTGTTGTGCTCATCATACCGATGAAACAGCAGGTGAGAATAAGAGTGATCATCATATGACTCGACCAGATCATCGAAATCACGCAGAGCAAAGATACTCCGTAACCAATTACTGTAATGTGAAATTAAGATACAGTGGTGGTTCATTAAAAGAAGGTTAATATATTGAAATAATTGGAGACTTACGCAGAAGTTTTTTGATATTGAGGAAATTCACTACGACACTCGCCAGAAATAGGAAGGCATTCGACGTGCTTGCAACGATGATTGAATCGATATACACGGAATCCGCGACGAAGGTCTTAAAAAATGAAATATTATTAATAAAAACCAAGAAAAAATCGTCCAAACTCCTCACTGTGACTTTTTGAAAGATACTGCCGCAGTTATCTGCGAATGTAAGAATTCGGAGATTGCATTATCATCGCAAGTGCATATGCGTGCAAAATTTGAAGAAAGTCGTCTCAAGGAAAGTGGGTCAAAAATTGATATCAAAATTTAACCCAGACAAAACAGAGAAGCCAACCCAAACAAAAACGGGATAATAAAAAGGAAGAAAGAGAAGAATGATTATCATCGATCTTACATTTGTACAAGTGGTGAATTCCTGAGTAGCAGCCAGAGCAGCTTCTTCAGCGGCAGCTTTTGTGGAGAGATCCATAATATCACAGAAACCAGGTTCGGTGGTCATGTTATAAGTAAAGGAGTCGAAGTTGTCCATTATGGCGAATAACTGCGGCTGCCATAGTCGAATAGTATTCATTCTGGCGGAACAAAGAAACAAGCGGATGCTTGACAGAGACACAATCCAACGATTGGAGAAACGTTCGACAAGTTGTTGACGCGTCTCTGAGAGCGTATCTCTACGAGAGGATCGCGACGAGGTCTGGCGAGGTCTGGCGGATTAACTTTTCCAACACGAGCGGCACGCATGTGTCGATAAATACCTTTTATTTTTGTTATGATGTTGAGATGACGTCCCTTAATTTAGGAGAAGGACTAAGCGCGTAGGCGCCTCGAACGCCGTCAGATAAAGAGCGGTAAAACCGGCGGTAGTGAGGAACGGCGCGCGAGATCCGTAATTCTCGGTGCTCCACTGATAAAGGAGTGTGTACGCGCGCGAGCGCGAGCGCGGAGATTGGCGGGAAGGTGGTATTATTCAACCATCACCTTGCACAATCAGGCGAACATCCGACTTTTTTTATAGGCGCACACCCACACGCAGAAACCGCGGGGATTCCACGCGGAGCGGGGATCTCGCGTGTTCGCGTCGTTTCTCGTAAAACGGGCAATCCGCGCGAGCATCCGACAGCTATTATCTGAGAGCTACCGTACTACCGTCTGTTTGTATAACGTAATTCTGATTTACGAGCATCGAACATTGATATCCGGCCGCCTCATAGTTCAGACTAGCACACAGGTGGATGCCCCCATTTCGCTATCGCCCCTGCATTCCTTCATTAATCTCGTGAGGGATTCTTCGAGATTTTTACTGATTGATCGAGAATAATGAAACTCACGCCATCATCCCACCGAATTGCATACTGACAACCAACAATAGTCGTGGCAGGTATGGATAGTAGAAGATCGTCTTCATCTGACGAATTCCATCCTGGAAACTAGCGGTCGTCTTCCTCTTTTCGCAGGATACTTCTGTACTTCCCTTCCCCATTGTCTCGTCCTCCAAGACTAGTATCTGGGAGAAATCACATTGCCAATTTAGAGTTACGAGCTTACATGACGAGATGTATTATTCAGGAGATTACTGTTTTGTTGTAGGTATTAAGCACTGCAATATGTGCATTTCCAAGCGAAGAAGTTCTGATGGTAAACATTGAATTTAGAGGTGTGAAAGTAACTGTTCTATTCGGCTTCACGCGAGTGATGTTTTGTGTCTACATTGTTAGTAATTTAATTTAAAGAATAATAGAACGTTGCAACTATTTTTCGTCGCGAAAACCTTTTATTACTTTTACTTACTTTGCGTTTCATTTCATTTTTTGGAATATATATTTATATTTTATTACGACTTACGGGATAAGTTTCCTTGGGGTTGCCAGTGTTGACCGAGTATATCTGTCGAAACACCTGCAACGCTTCGTTATTGCGACCTTGAGACATAAGGAATTTCGGGCTCTCCGGGAAGAACGAGATCATAATAATTCCGAGGATCGACGGAACACCGCAAAACGACAGGAAGATTCTCCAAGAATTGTAAACGAACGCCCCATCAAACAGCACGATCGACCAATTTTGCGGTATGATCATCCAAGCGAATGCTATCGAGTACAATAACAACAGTCGAAGATATTCAAGAAAGATTAAAATAATCGGAAAATTAATAAATTAAAAATTATGAAAACTACCTGCATTCGTAATGCAACCAAATGTGACTGAGAAACCAACGATCAAGGAGACTCTTTTCCGCGAACTCGCATTGTAGAATTCGGAGACGTAGGTCATTAAGGATGCGTACGGACCGCTCACTCTACAAAGGGGAATAATTAATTCTTTTGACAAATACACTACGATTCACTTGCCTTTGAACCACCACTGTCCATCACAATTTTAATTTTAATTATACACGAATGTTTCCCAACTTTTCTTTTTATTTGAATTATTATGCTGTTTTATAAAATATGATGTAGTAAATTATTTTATTTAGCACTCTACTTTCCTCGTAAAAAAATATAGAAAATTAATTGCAGTCCTGATTCAAAGGCAAGCCAATAATTTTCTGCCTCCATAAACCATTTAATTTAGAAACATCCTACTCACATGAAACCACTGACGAACTTGAACACCACGAGTGTAATAAAATTGGGCGAAAAGCCGGAGAAAAAGTTGCAAAGTCCATCCGCCAAGTATCCGTAGACAATCAAGTTCCTTCGACCGTACACGTCGGCAAAGTAGCCCCATATAAAACCACTGAGCACCATTCCTAAAGGATATTCAAACTTTTACTCGACCGTCCTTATTTTTCCCAATTTCCAAGGACCTTCGGCAACGTACCAACATAAACCACGGCGTTCAAAATCCCCTTATGAAAGAGCGTTAATTGCAAATCGCATTCCGCCGATGGGAGGATCATCGACATATTGGCGGTGTCGAAACTGGATGCCCACGAGGCCGGGATGATCGCGAGGAAGAGGAGATAATGAAATTTGCCGTATCCCGTGGCGGTGATCGCCGCCTCGAAATCCGCCGGTTTCTCTGCTCTGCTTCCATGAACTGCGTAGGAAAATTCGCGCTCACAAATCGGCAAGGATAATAAAAAAAATCGTCGAATAATTGATCGATCGATTTATTGGCAAGGATTATTTATTCAAAACAAACTTACTTGAAACATCCTTTTGATCGGGTTTCTTCTCGGGCACGTCGATGATACTGATACCGTTTTGGATCGACATTCTCTCAGGGAAATCGCGAAAATCACAAGAACCCACACGCGACTAACAATTGAACAATGAAATTTGAGGAAAAGCGAAGAAATTCAATGAGAATACGAATTCAAGAGAAATACTGTCGTTGGTGAGCGAGTGGAGAGAGGCTCGGATTGGAGCGAGGGCCAGAAACGTGGCGAACCGATGGACTGCTGGAGTCACTCTATTTTCAAAGGCACCATGTCCTCCCTCTGTCAGCTTTTTGCAGCTGATTACTGGCAAACAATTTTATCTCCCAAGTCAGCCCCAGGTTTTCGGCCTCCACTGATTTCCCGATCTTCTCGCGGTCGATTGCGCCTTCCTCCGCTTCCTCTCGCGCCGCATACTATGACTAACCAACTCAACGCGCAAACTTATAAACAGTTCTATAAGTCCCCTGTCAACAGAGTGCATCCTCCCCGCGGGCCGCTCTCCCGGCGCCCGGAAATATATGTTAATCGAGAAGCCTCCGCTGAACGCAGTCATTAACACCACCGAGTTAATAATAATCGGGCTAATTAATTTGTCATTTAAATTGAGCCCACACTAAATTCTCGCAAACTCGTAGAGCAGACTGTAATACCAAAGTGGAATATTCCCAACGTTCGAGAGTCTTCTCAGGGTTTACCCAGAGTGCCTTCGAACCTCGAATCATTCTATTTATTCATTTATTCTACTCTCATTGTTAATACAATTAAAAATACTAAAAATAATATATCAGGTTGAAATAAAATCAGATGAATTAATCCAAACTTTTCCTGGTTCTTCTAGTCCCCGAAAAATCAGATGAGAGTTGGTGCTTCCGGCTGCAGACGTCTAAAATGAAATATTAGCAGTCACCCGATTTGATAACGGCGGAATGTGTCTAGTAGCACGTGGGTGGTTAGAAAAGCAGAGAATCATAGTGCTACTTACACAGTTTGCATCACCCGGCTGATGCAAATTCCCGATTCTTGCGCAATTGGGCTGACGAGAGCTCGGCTTCGCTTCGGAAAACCGAGCTTTATCAGCTGTAATTCAAAGGGTTGTCAGATTGGTTTGACGAGCGTAGAATGGAACGGCGAGGGAAGTATCGCCGGGCGAACTAGTACTAATGATTAAAAGGAATAGTGGACTTTCGCTGGAACCTTGACAGTGACATTTGAGCTGGATGCTACTCTAGCACCTTATCGAGGATCGTTGCCGGGAGATGCCTGGGTGATACGATACATCCGCCGTTCTCGTAAATCACATGGCATGCCTTGGATACGATAAAAATACATGTGGCTGCGCTTGTGTCAGCCCAGATAAGTTTCCACTGCTCGTACCTGCGCATGTGTGCACCTGAGAGCACCCCGGGCTCGCCTCGCCTCGCCCTGCGAAAGATGCGACGACGGTACATAAGATTCTCTTAAATCTATCACCTCAAATACATAGATACGTGAGTTTCTCTTAAATCTATCACCGCAAATACGCAGGGTCGCCTCATAAGATTCTCTTAAATCTATCAGCACGATAATTCACCGGCATATACGCGATGCGCGAGTGTGTCCTGTGCGTGCGAAACTAAAGCAGGCTAGGAAAAACATTCCTGGCAATTCCAGGTCGTTCTCAGGTTGGTCGTGTATCATCGTCGTCGTCGTCGTCGTCGTCGTCGTCGTCGTCTGGCCAGCCGCATTTGCATTTTCGCGGAAACTCATTATCGCCCAAGCGTCGAAACGAGAGGCGCACTTAATCTGCGCCACAGTAATCATCAGCAATCGACGCGATCATTGGCGCCCGAAGCGCGCAACTTGTAACTTCCACGCTTGGTGTACCACCAAGCCGACAGAGTGCTAGCCAGCCCCTTTGTTGGCCGGCGAGCACACCTCTACACAGGAAACATCATGTTCGCTCTGACCTTAAGCCAGCAATATCCTCCGAGAGATATTCCCCGCAAAACTATCCGACTTCCTTCAGCTAGTCGCCTCACCATTGTTCTCGCTCGATGCTATGCCGTTCGGCTTGCCAACTAATTAAGGAAAACCGATGGTGGGGTTGCCAGATAAGAGATTCCTCTCTCTTCATCGCTACAGAGTGATTCAGTTGCCTTTAAGTCACCATTGTCGAATGTACGCTACTGTCTATAGAAGAGTCATAAATCACCTAGTGATTTTAATTCCACGAGTATGTTTTCAAACTCTTCGCATACTGAATGTATACAATACTGGCGATCCTACCAGATTTCGCCCGAATGTCATTCCGCAAGTTGAAATAATAGCAACTATATTTATTCTATAATAACTTTATAATATAGACAGGAAAATTGCATCATAATCGATTGAGTTATTTTTGAATTTATCACGTGGGCAGACAAAGAAACTTTATAGCAGTAAACAAGAAGAGATTCTATTTATGTATAACGCACATAATATAATGTACACATAGAGTCTGATAAAAACTGGTATTTATTTAATTAGCCACTAGATCTAAGTTTCTTAACAAGAAGCAAGTTAGAAGTATCCGCGATATAGTCAACAGGGTTTTATTAATACCGGTGTTTACCGCCGCCGGAGGATTCTCTAATACGAGGCAGTGAGTCAACATTTATCTTTCTTTAGTCGTTTACGCGCTTTAGCCAGGTAAACGCGCGCTATCAACATTCCGAGCGCCTAACGAAGTGAACTTCACTTCCTGTCGATCTCCTTTCGAAGTTAATCCTGGCCGCGATACACCCACGAATCTAGCGGGAAAGAGAGTTACAGGATTGTCGTAATCGCAAGAAGGCGGCTCGTCGTTTCGCCGGATTAATTAAAGTTTCCTGTGTGAAAAGCTGCGCCACCAGTTGCGCCGCGAGTGGCCTGCTTTCGCGCAATCCTCCTGGTAATTTGATCGCTCGTATTAATGGGGGATCCTCGCGTACCATTGCCAATTGGGGGCCACTCCCAATTGCCTTGATCACCGAACTCTATCTTAATCGGGGCTTAATGGATTAATTAATGCATAGTAATCGAATGCGAGATTCCTGTATTATCTGTGGGACGCGTGGCTATGAATTAGAGAAGGTGGATACGCCGGGAAGCCGAGCCACTTAAGCTACGGCAAGTAGGCACTTGCCACCCAAGGCTAACGGTAGTCCTAGCGGCATCCGTTAAAGCGATATTGTTATGATTCATTTATAGCGAGAGCAGTTCGATATTATCGCCGGACCGATGACAAATATTCGAGCGCTCGCTCGGAATTATCAGGCGGCGCGATCGTGAAAGTCCGCCAGGATGCTCCATTGCGCCCCTCCTACGAAATATCATTTAGCCGGACCGTTACGAATCGGCCTGTCGCAGGGGCAAATCGGTACTTCGCCAATTTACGGTGCATCGCGTGATATAAACATCCGGTATCCGAACACGCATTCACCCGCCGAGAGAAAGAGAGAGAGAGAGAGAGAGAAGGGATTGGACATGGCGTGTTACAGTTTGCACGATCTCACAGGTGATCGCACCTGCACGCGGAAGCAAACCGGCGAACAAACGAAACGCCTCCGAGACGCGCTACGCTTCTCCAAGTTCTGCCAGATTGATAATTAATTACATCGCCCACACTATAAATCTGCCCTGTCTAGACGCGCATTAGACGAGTTCCTATGACAGTCCAGTGCTTTGCATCGTCAAACTTCGCATTAATGAGACTAGCAGTACTCCTAGATTAATGATCCGACAGCTTACAGAGTCATTTTCTCACGTCGCGTTCTCAGGATCATGAATTATAATAAAGTCTGGTCCATGTACCTTCCTACGCATCAATTTATTCACTGTCCATTGAAACATTACTCTCTGACAGTCCCAACAACTTCACTGTTACTCCTGCATTAACCAGTTTGAAACTCCCGCTGTGGAGTGCGCGCTTCGAGTCAAGCTCACAACTATTCCATCGATATTTATCAACCGAGTGACTAGAGCGAGCCACTGTTCTAAGTCTAGAAAGTTCAAACTCTAATTCCCTTTATTCGCACTCGAAAATCCTCTCATTTCTCTATAATCCTCATTAATACTTCTTTAAAATTAATCGCCAGCTAAATATAAAAAATAATAAAAGATTTAACATCCTCACGAAAAGTGCATTAAAATACACTTTGCACAATAAATTTCACAGTTAGAAGTAGGCAGTTCTACCTATGCTAGTATATTTGAATATTTAATAAGAATTCACAAGATTCGAAGTTGATATTCCAAGAAATTCGTTTTTACCCGCGGTCGTAAAATAAAGTCTCACATTTCTCAATGCATCGGCCAGATGACACTAGGATCGTGGAAGATGGCGTGCGGTCAATAGGCGAGCAGAAGGCAAGCAAGAGCAAGAGCGGAGGCGCTCCCGCGAGGTTGGTGGGTGTCGACGGTGGCCGAGTCTCGCTGGAGAGCGATTAGTTCGCGCTGGCGGAAGCTCCTGTCGAGGATATCTCGGATAACGAGAGGTACGCGAGTGGTGTGTGCTCGAATTGGAGTAAAGGGGGGCCGAGGAGTCGCCTTTAACCGGGATAGGATGCCGGGCTTGCGTGCGGAGCTGGCATCGGCGTGAAGAAGAAGCGGGCAGTGTGTGAGCGAGCGCGCTTCCTCGGTGGCGACGATGCGGCCGTGCAGAGGAAAGGGAGAGGAGGCGCCTTCGCGAAACTGACAGGAGGAGAGGAGTGCCGCGCGTCGTGAGTCAGTCCGAGTCAGTGGGAAGTCAGTCGAGTCTCGGGGCCGCAGCCACGAGACAGATAGGGAAAGAGGCGAGGAGGAGCAATAGGACGGGAAATCAGCAGCACTAGCAGCAGCAGCAGCAGCAGCAGCAGCAGTAGCAGCAAGGGAGAGGGAGAGCAGCAGGCGACGAGGAGCGCGCGAGCGAGAGAGAGGGCGAGGAGTGTGCGTGTGTGTGGCAGGCACAAAATGGCTTCGGGCAGCATTGTGGACGCGATCGAGGTGGTCGAGACGAGCTTCGCTAGCCCGGCGCAGCACGCCGACGACCACCTCGAGCCCGACACCTCCGCCGACGAGGACAGTGAGTATCCCACCGGCTCATCCACACCCGACTCATTCAACCCCTCGGAGTAAACTCGCCCACACTCTCCCACACCGCGCTCTCCTCACTCTCGGCCCTGACGCACATAACCTTAAATCGCGGACGCCCTGGCCTCCCGCGACCTCCCGGACAGAATCGATCGATCCTCGCCAGCGGATTTCCGCGCCACTGCCGACCACACACCTCTCCGACATCGCGTCCTCTCCTTAGCCTCCTTTACAACCCTCTCACAGCTTGCCTCTCCTTCTCCAACCAGAGCTCTCTTTCCCTCTACGATTTGACAGCTGATGGGTGGCACCCGTCACGCCGAGTAGTACTCTCTCCGTTCCCATCCATCGTACTACTTCGCTATAACACACTTATTGAATGGAGTCGACGCGAACTCTGCGATTTCGAATGTTCCTTCGGTTTTAAATCGGTAGATTCCCATCTTGAGAGTAACCGTGATCGGCGTGGATCTTTTTCGAGTCTTTCTCTCTTGGGAGGAGAGTCGTGGAATTCATTGAGCGTCGAACGTGCAATCGGAGCGGGAGATCGATGACGTCGGGAAGGGTTTAAGCCTGGGTAATGCAGGATTAACGGTACAGGGGATCATTTCTCGGTGGTGAGGCCGTTTAAGGCCACGCGATCGGCAAGGTTTCGAGCGGCGATCTCCGTCACGGTTACACCGACTCTCTCTCCACAGTCTTCTCTTTCCCTTCCCGATGGTGTCGCTCGAGCGAGATAAGAGCATCCGCGTGTACTCGAAGGCAGGCGCATTCCACACCCACTAATCGCATTCGAGGACGATCGATCTCTAAAATATGATATTCTACTTGTTACAGATAGATCCACGGGGGAAAAGGTAAGCGGCACTAACTAGAGCGCCACTGTCAACCGGCCGAATAGAATCGCATTCTTTTCGCGTGACAGTCAGTGCTCAAGATTCCTCTCGCGTATCCTCTCGAGTCATTTGCGCGATGATCCGCCCTCGGTGCGAGCAGTACGTAGATACTTACATTTTCTATCTCGGCTTCAGTCCGATACAATAGTCGATGCGCCTCGCAATTGTGTATCTCTAGGCATGAATATTCATAGAGAGGAGCGGTGAGTCAGAGGGCCAGTCGAAAGATAACTAATAAACAGACAGTTTTACACAGAGCTAACGTCGGTAGCTTCCTAACTACACCGCGCCCAGAGAAAGAGAACGAGACGATAAAGAGAGAGCTCTATATTTGTTTGTAGAGTTAATACCGCCGTTTACGTAATGCATTTCTTTGCGCGGCTTGATTCCGTTCTCGTCCAGCCTGTAACTCGTATGTTAGCGAGGAGAGAAATCAGCGTTCGATAACTCGGCAATTACATCTGGCGTTTGAGAGTTTCGATTTCTTAATTCAATGCCTGCCGGCCGGACACGTTGTTCCTCGGCGTGCCACTTTTGTGTCGACGGTCCCCCAACAGCACTCGACGCTCGCATGACATTGTCTTCGATTAATCAGATGTGACTCAACCACACGCGCGCGCGTAACAGGTTCTCTTTGATGTGTGACGTGTGCGCGTCAGGCACAGTGCATGCACCCGGCATCAGTCAGCCTATTTTCGGGCGGCCGTTCGCCAATCCGTCATCGATGGATCGTGGAATTTCGTATTTCGCAACGCTGCCGACTCACTTCTACGAAGGAGTAGTCGCTCGTCAGAGAATCGAAAGCGATGGCTTCCAGATGAAACCGCTCGTTAAAAAACAACCGGCGAGAGAAGTTCGTTCCTGCCCGTTTCGAAGGTAGCTCTCTTGCAAAGCCGAGAATAGTTGGCGAGTAATTATTCATCCGACTGACGCACAATCGCGCACTCCTTTGACGACTTCCTCTCCTCTATCTCGAGCGGAGGATGCTCCGCTACGGACCAACTGCGGAGCGTACTTGCTGCACCGACGACGGTTCGATTAACATATTCATCGAGTCGAGACGCGAAGCGCCCGGAACCAGATCGACCTTAGGTCTCCCGGTGTCCTCGTTATCCTTAGGCGAATCGTTCATCTTGCTTGTAGAGTATCGGGGCGCAACACGATGGCAACGCTCCGAAGACCCCCGTCGGGGTGCCCAGGAACAAATCGGAACGGGAGCGAAAGATCGGTCATCGGAGGGTTGGTGTGGGGGGTGAAATCACATACAAGAAGATCCAGACGACGCAGATTATGGGATCGATACAACTGGGCATTCAGCATGCGGTCGGCGGCCTCGCCGGTAAGCCCGAGAGGGATCTCCTGATGCAAGACTTCATGGCCGTCGAGACGACGAATTTCCCGAGCGAGGGCTCGAATCACACCCCCGCCCACCACTTCTCCGAGTTTAAGTTCAAGAATTACGCACCCATTGCATTTCGCTACTTTAGAGATCTCTTTGGCATTCAACCAGACGACTTTTTGGTGAGTCGTGAGATTATACACTTTCTTCCCCATTACCTCTTGTTAGACCACCCTGACCCTTTCATTCCGCCCTGATTCCTCGAGTTCGATTGAATTACTCATGGAATCATTTCGATATGCAGATGTCGATGTGTAGTGCCCCGTTACGCGAGTTATCCAATCCCGGAGCTAGTGGAAGTATCTTTTATCTGACGGATGATGATGAGTTTATCATAAAGACTGTTCAACACAAAGAAGGAGAATTCTTGCAGACTCTTCTTCCCGGATATTATATGGTGGGTTGGACATTTGCATGGCAAAAGCATACAGCCTTCACCCAGATCCATCGGACACCATATACACTACCCGCATCCCCCTCTTTGTTTCAGAATCTGAATCAGAACCCGAGAACGTTATTGCCCAAGTTCTTCGGACTGTATTGCTATCGGTGTAATAGTAAAAACATTAGATTAATAGCTATGAATAATCTATTGCCGTCGTCGATAAAGTTGCACCAAAAGTACGACTTGAAGGGCTCGACGTATAAGCGAAAGGCATCGAAGTCGGAGAGGGCGAAAAACTCGCCCACTTACAAAGATCTCGACTTCATGGAACACCATCCGGAAGGGATTTTTTTAGAGGCCGACACATACAACGCGCTAGTAAAGACGATGCAACGAGACTGTAGGGTGTTGGAGAGCTTCAAAATCATGGATTACTCCCTCCTCGTTGGCATCCACAATCTGGATCAGGCTGCTAGAGAGAAGGTGGTAAGCATATGATCACGCGAGACCCGTGATGTAATCGCTCGGCGTTTTTTTTTTCTCTCTCCTTTACTAAGAGGCCGAGCCGATCGTAAGTGGAAATATTATGCTGCAGCAAGAGCAACAACGCTTGCCAGCGAGTACCGATGACGAGGTTGACGAGGTCGGGGGTGAAAGTGCAGGCTTCATTCAGGCGGAAAGAGAGGAGCGAGCAGGGGCTACCGCACTCAATCGATCACGTAGCATAAACCGACAAAGGTTGGTCGCACACAGCACCGCCATGGAGAGTATCCAAGCTGCCAGCGAGCCCATTGACGAAGAGGATGATGTACCGTCAGTGTCAACTTATTAATGTCACAGCCACACTATACTCGTTAGTCTTCCTCGGAATGATGCATTAACGATCGCGTCGATCTTTATTTTCCCAGCAGTCCCGGCGGTATTCCCGCACGGAATGCGCGGGGCGAGCGCCTCCTACTCTTTCTCGGTATCATAGACATCCTTCAGAGCTACAGGTTGAAGAAGAAACTCGAGCACACGTGGAAGTCGATGATACACGATGGCGTAAGTATAAAAATACTATACTTAACTCGCTTTACCAATTTCTCTAAAGTGCAATATACTAAAAGAACACCTGCCTCTTGAATGTTACAGGATACTGTGTCAGTGCACCGGCCAGGCTTTTACGCGCGACGTTTTCAAGACTTCATGAGCAAGACAGTATTCAAGAAGATACCGTCACGTAAGTACCATCCTAATCAACCTCTCCTAACAAACTTGACTTCGATGTTAACACTTAACAAGGCACATTCCTAATTTCTAAGTGACAGCTCGGGTTGTTAGTTATCTTATCGATAGCTATTGCCATTCGGTTGAGATTCTATTCGGACTGATTCCAAGTTTCGCCAATCCTTGTTGGCTTCCTTGTGCGCGAGCGGCGCGCGCCCGCGTTGTTACAGTACAATAATTCTTATACAGGCTTTAAGTAGAGCTAGAGATTACCCGTGGTCCATTTACTGTTTTTCTCGCGATCGGATCTGATCGAGACAAAGATTCCTTCTTGCGTTAATGGTTGCGTAAATATTGGGATTCAACCATACGCAATGCTATCGCATAATGCTGACCTGTTCGATGATAATCGTGAGAGATATTTTCGAGTGTACGACGATAGAGGGGAATGGGGGCGGTTGTACGCGAAGTGAGAGACTTAGTTTGCAGCACGGTTTCTTCGTGCGTCCAAGGGAAACGCTCAAAAAAGTACTTAAAAGTAACATACAGACGCACATAGTTTTACCGTTTACATATATGTGTATTTAAAGAACGATGTACTTGTCTCTCGTTACTTAAGATCCATTTACTCCAGTCGCTATAGACGCGCAGTAAGCTGTAAGCTAGAGTTATATATTTTTCGGCTTCCTTACCGAACGCTAATCGAACGTCCTGATACGTGCACTTGTGTCACAGATCTCTATATACACGTGCACACATAATATATCGCAAAATTTGAATTTTTGACATTAACGAGATCGCGTCATTGGGAGCGTATAGTGGCGCGATTCCTTATGATGATTTTAATGTCCGTCGAATCATACGACCCTCGTCCACAACCAAGAGAACCTCGATACTCGAAGGGAGCACAAACTCCCCTTTGCAGTCCTATTTCCGGCTGCTTGACAAGTTGTGCTGCGTTGCAAAAAAAAAAGAGGCGACGAACACGAGCGACTCGACTTCTCGACATCATTTACACATTATCATAGACAATTTTAGCCGTCCAGAGAGAGTAATTCTAACGATGACTCGTGATAGGTGTTTTAAGGTGTATAACTCGAGTGACTGCAGAGAGTGCGAGATGCGGGTGATGCGGATATCTGAAACAAAAAGCTGGGTGGTAAAAGCAGTATTTAGGCGTTTCAGGGAAAACGCTGTTCGTCGAGCAAAGACTTTACGGAATCATTTGACGTTTAACAATCATGCTATTGAAAGTTGATAGATGTTCGTACGTAGATTTCTTCCTTTCGGATAGCCGCATTGCTTCACGATGTATTCACTGAAGCATCCTGGGTTTTATGGATGTCAGTTGGTCACCTCTGGGTTTCGTATTGGTGTAACTAATTGCTAACACAATACACAGACTTTTTTCTACGATAATTTTTTTTTTAGAACTATTGTTTTATATTGCTTTGGTAGCATTCGTTTTACATTGGTTGCCGATCGAGTTCCTCCTCACTGCTCGGTTAAGCTGTTGCCCCTCGGTCTCTCCTTCTCTCCGTGCCCGGAGGAGAGAGAGGGCACCTGTCGTTTTTGGCAAATTGATTATATACGTGCGAAAAAGTAATCAGTCCACTGGTGTCCACAAACATACATAGCTGAGTATTTCATATGCAGATTCGCAATCGGAATCAACGGTTGCACTCTCTCGCAAAAAGCGCGGCTCTCCCCCGTGGCTAGCGCCGTCAGAGTGTGTCTGTGTGTGTGTTGTGTGTACGCCGCGAAAGTAGGCCGAGTGCAAACGCGCTTTGGAAAAAAGAGACTGGTTCTGTACTTGATGAAATGGGTCGATCACAAGCGTAAGGTTTCCAGAAGGCAAGCGCATTAGTCGAATGAGAAATATTGCTTCTACCCCATCGAAAAGGAGAGAACCTACTTTTTCCTGCCTCCCGGAGAAGGCGAGATTCGCCGCCCTCCGTTGACACACACACACGCACTACGATATTAATTGCGCAACGAGCAATCTAGTCCTGATCTTTAATAATCTCGCCAGTTCCTCGAGTATCCCGCGTGCCAAACTTTTGTACGACTGTAGTCCCCGGTCTCGTCGTGTGTTCCTATTAGTCTGTAGAGGATAGATGGCTCGAGAATTGTTAACACTTCTAGTTTACCGTCGCGAGACACTCGCCTGGCAGCGAGTGCTCTTCCCCCCGTCGTCGTAGCATTTTGTAAAGGACGATTCGACGAATCGCACAGAATGCCGCTTCCCTCGATCTCGACTCTGTCGGCGGACTTGCCACCGCCGGCACGAGATCATCGCAATCCTCGTCTCGCAAGGATACCCGCTGAATTTTGTGCGATTTACGGTCCGAAGTAGGATGTGCCGTAGCGAGTGAGACGCGACAGTTGGCTAGAGACCTTCTTGGCAAGCTGAGCTAGCCCTCGCGTTACGCCGTGGAGCGTGTGCATGTGGTAAAGTGCGAAAGGAGCGTAAGTGTGCGTGGACGAGAAAGAAAGGGCTGTACACACGGTAGACGTAGATAACTGAAAGAAAGACGAGCTCCTCCCTCCTCTTATTGTGAGAATATTCAGCTATCGGCTCAACGTGGACACCAATGTACATATTTATATATTTTGCAATAAACATTTTCGCTGTTTACAACTTCATTTCATTTATGATGCCCACCCGCACTATTGTTTCTAACCGACCACTCTCACTCTATCTCTTAATCTTAATCTTAACTCTTAACTCTTAACTCTCTCTCTCTTTCTCTTTCTACTACTATCTGACTCTCTCTCAAAATACTCCATCGATACTATTGTCGCCGATACCTTACTCTTCCTCTGACATCTCTGACATCCCATGGTAGCTTTCGATCGTGTTATGTCGACCCCCCCTGCATCCAAGGCCCGCGTTCATCCCACTCAATAGTGTATCATGCGATGTGTTTGCCGTTTGTGTTTTCGACGTGAGATTTCGTTGCTCTCTGCGATGCGAAACACCTCTTTCTCTCATGTTTCTATCGCCTCGCCAAAATCACACAAAGCAGCAGCCTGTTTTCCTCTGGAGTTTGGTTTGTTTTTCCTTTCACTGTCATCGCTCTGCTACGAGTATCAACCTACCCCTGATTTTTCTGCCTACATGACCAACTAACACACAGTGTGCGCAGGATGACCTTACGGCTGGGTCAACGGAGAAAACTACACACGAGTTGGAGAGACACACACACACACACAGAGACACACACGTACGCGTGAACACAGACACACCCTGGCATAGAATTGTGTGTTATGCCATTCTTAGGGGCCGGAATGTGAAACTCCGACATCGCTTCTATCTATCTCTTGTTACAAGATTGCGTATACATACATAGAAAGTCTACGTATATAGATATGTATTCCGAAGCAAGATCGTACCCCCTGCTTTCCTTTGTGTTGCTAGTTCCGTTTCCGCCGGTAGCGAGCTGCCGGCGATGCGCGCGCGCGAGTGATGTTTAATGACTCGGTAGATTTATTGAAAGGATATGTTAACGTTGCGACGAGTTGGCTAAATCTTTTGATGTTTCTGTGTCCCGTGCACTCTTCTTTCCGTGTCAACCCCCAATGAAAACCTCATCTGAAACCTGTGTGCCTCTACCGATCGAAAACTCGAACACTTGAATACAGTGGACCTGCCTGAGATTAAGGGGAATCATCGCAAATTCCGTAACCTCGTCACCAGCTACATAGGTAACTCTGTCTGTCTGTCTGTCTGTTCGCCCGCCTGTCCAATTCTTTTCTTTGTCTTGTATTATGGTTGTACGTACGTTTTCTCTTTCTCTTAATTCTCTCTCTCTTATTCCTTATCTATCTGAGATTGTCGTTGACCCGCTTGTTTGTATGCATCTCTTTCCATTGAGAATGCGCCCCCGTTTCTGCTGATTGGCCCTTCTCCGTCTCCTCGATGTATCATATTCTCTGTAAATGTTGTCTGTGCTTCCCGCCTCCCGATTTTCTCGCCCCTAGCGTATCTCGAAGTATCTCGTTTTTCAGTTACATGTCTTTTGTGCCATCGCACACTCCTCGACGATACCGGCATGAGCTTGATCCTTTTTCAACACGAGTCCTTGTGGCTTTGTTCTTCCAGCGTTTTTTGAGAAAACCGTCCGATGGCATTTTGTGTGATTGGGTTTTTGTGTTTCGATTTTTCTTCGTTTTTTTCCAATCCCCGTGCTCCTGCGGGGTTCCTCGAGTTTCTTTGTAAAGCATAGTCACCTTTCGACAATGATTCCTCCTCCCCCAAGTAGAAAGTTCTCCAGCTTATATCGGAGAGTTCCTTTCGCAGCACCTGTTTTGTATGGTAAAGAATTCTATCAAGCTTCCCGTTCCTCCCTCGCCGTGCGTAATTCAATGGACTGCATTGTCTCTGCCATTCCACTTTTATAAATATGTATATAAGGTATTGTACACTTGCCTCCTCGACATTATGGATTTCTCCCCCTACCATGTCCTTCGATGTTCTCGTGCTCTCGCCAGGGATGCTCGCTCATAATTCTCCTTGCTTTCGGCCAATCTTGAAAGCCATAAAAGTAGTGAAGGCTCTCGCGGACTTTCTGGCGAGGGCACACAAGCCTGTCAACACGAGAACTAATATCCGAGCAGTTTTCGTTCGAGTTCTTATTGCTTTCGGCATTGTGTCGATGCAGCGATGTGGCCCGATAAATTATCCTTGCCATGTATCACTTTTCATACTATTACTCCTCTCTTTTGCTCTCTCTTTCACTCTTTCTCACTCTATTTCTCTCTCTCTTTCTGGATTTCTTTCTATCTGGTTTCCCATCCAACAACCACACATTCACAATTGTCAGTGGGAATCGCCCCGACTTTGATCGAGGCGAGTCTTTCTTCCGTCCTCGAGAGAACCAGGTCACCCTCTATCTTCTCCCCTAGGCTCTCACCAAAGCATTTCAGAACCAATATCCGAACCCCCAACCACCCACTTCTCACGTATTCACCTACTTAGCGGCACCCATCACCTCCGGATTCCCCGGGCGCAGCGCGGTCGTGGGCGATAACAGGCGGCGGCGGCGGCGGCGGCGATATGGGGAATCCGCCACTTCTTTTTTCTCCACCGCAGGCGAACCTTTCCGCGCCTAGGAAGAGCGGACTTTTCAGATTTTTGTCAGCACGAATTTTTGGCCACTCATCGGACCACCCGATATTGGTACGAGCGACGTCTCCGCCGATGAGACTTCGCACCAACAACTCTCTCTTCCTTTTTTCTGCTGTATGTCGAGAGACTCAAGGATTCCGAGTCTGCGAAGTCTGGTCGGTCGAGAGGTCTAGAAGCCCCATAGAGTACGGCAACTAGTTAGCCTAGACATGCCCTACTCGACGACACACGATCAAGCGATTAAGAATGATCGCCGGGTCGCGCTAATGATATTTACTATTGTACCTGTACCACCTGTCCCGAGAATCTCTTTCCGCAGATGTCGGCACTTAATTATCTCCCCGTGATTGTACTCTGGTTATTCATTCGCCTTTGAATTGACACTGCCATCCCCATATACGATATTATGTATAATAAGATATAAGACTTGGGAAAAATTCTAGTATAATTAATTCTTTGACTGTTATGTCAGGTTATCAACATGAGATAGAAATCTGTAGATTTGGGAGGGTGTTCGAATTAGTGGGTAAAATAATTATCGTAGAGAGGAGAGTGGATAGTTATCAGGTGTGATTCAAAGGCAAGTGAGTCACTCGGTACGTAATTCAATGTATGTGACTAATAACACTCTGAGGCATGCATTACTTGAGAGAGTAGCGTGTAACTCTATTTACAGCGAGTCACGCCCTTCTAATCATAGAAGACATAGACACCCTCGCATACTCGCTCTCAGCGAGAGGGTACTAGAAGCTTTCGGTGTTGTCAGCTTGACTATCGTGTCGTTGTATCTTTACCTGTCGACACACACCTAACTTCACTTAGACGTTGACAATCCCGAGACTCGGGCTGTTCGTTTTTGTACCGTATCGTAGAGTTGGAATCATTTCTCTTCCAAGTAGAATTGTACGTAGTGACATTGACGAGGAGAAATTAGATCTAGCGAGTAGAAGATACAAACAGTCACGAGATCTCCGAAGCAGACACTTCATTTATGGCTTCGCGGTCGAGCATAGTACTCGTAATTGATCGGTAATTCGCTTACAAGGCATCGAGTTGATCGAGAAGATGTTATGGTCGGGCGTGTAAACGACCTAGACTCAATTCTCGCCCTCCAAACTCCGAGACTTGGCTATCGTTATTACTGACGTCAGCTTCTGTAGCGTAAAATCGTTTGACTGCCTGATTTACCCTTCACTAGGCACATCTGAGACTTCCAATTAATTGTTTCGAGTCCCACGAGTATAACGACGTACCAGCGAGTGTGGCCGCTGTAGCAAATTGTGCTTTGTGTTGCAGCTTTGAAACATTCCCCGTCGAAGAGGAAGAGCATCACCAAGCCGACCAGGCCCTTGGATGGCGACTTCTATTCCACCGGTGAGTCTCCCTCCTCACTCGACAACCCTCCTCACTCTCTACCTTATGGCTCTCTGTTCAAAAGCGAGCTCCATGCGCTTTTACTGGTTTTCACGCGACGATCCTGTCGACTTTCGGAACCTAGCAACTTCTTTAACCCTCCGGCTATTATTATCAAATTGAATTTTTAATGAAACGACTGCCTTTTAAACTCGTAAAAATAATTTTCAAGGGTGAAAAGTTATTTTTGAACTACCACGACTGACAGATTAATGAAATCAATTTATAATATACGTGGAACAACAATATTCTTTCGATTTTTTCAAAATGTCGAAGTTAGCAAAGAATTTTTGCGCTCCAGGTGTATGTTTCCTCTTAATTGAGTGCAATTTATATTTCTACGATGAAATCCACAAGTCCCAGATTTCCGGGGAGAAAGTTCGGTTCCGAGAGTCGTTGAAGCTTTTTTCGAACGAGACTTTTCTCCACGGTTCTATTCTTGGCTTTGCGCTGAACTTCACGTGCGTAGCCAGGCACAGCGATCGGCGCAGTATACATAGACGCGGCATCCCCACGTTGCCCGCTTCGAAGGCGTTCACGACAGTCCCCAACCGAGAACGAGCCAAGAATCCCACCTGAACCGTTCCAGTTCTCCCAATCCTGCACGACCTTCATTCCCGATTATCCTCAAACAGCGAGGACTGTCGACGCGAGTTCCCACCTGCGAATGATCCGTACGTGTTGAGCGGCAACAGGTAAAGTTCACGCGACGCTTCCAGCGCGCCTCTCACACCGCTGTTTACGCGAGTAGTAGCGCTGAGAATCATCTGTTCCTTCATCGAAGTCGACGTGACGCCGTAAATCAGTAGAATTAATAGTCGATCACTCACTGATATCGCTGGCGTTCGAGTGATACGGTGATATCGTCTATTAAGGTGGTTGTCGCGCGATAGTAGCAGGCAAAAAGTTTATTGCATAATGTGTGAGGAGATGGATAAATAATATGAGGGAAATTATAGTAGACTTTTGATAGACAGGCGTAATTATACATAAAAAATTGTATATAGGATTTTATCATGTTGAAATTTCCTATTTTAAAAATTGGTATCTTTTAAATCAAAAAGATAATATTTTTGGGTACTTTATTGCTGAAACACTAACATTTCATATATGCCATTAATACAATTTTTGTATGGACAATAATACAAAAATTTCGACAGGAATTATCTTAAGTTTGGACCAGAAATTTTTCTTTGGATTCCACCAGGTTATAATTGACGCGACAACTACCTTAACTACTCCAACTTCATCTTGATCGATCTATGCACAAGAGACTCTTTCCTTCTCTTTGAATATCTCTGATCTTACTCAATGGAATCAGCGTGGCTTTCTACGATCATGAATGTCGCGTCTTGTCCAGTCCATTGTCTTTTCCTGTCAATCGAACGTCCCTTGCTCGGGTTCTGGTTTCCCGGCGGGCAAGGATCGAGCAGAGAAACTTTGGGAGAAAGCTGCTCTTCGCCGGGAATAGATTTCGTGCCAGTAATAGACATAGTTGAAACTTTAAGCAAACACTCGACGCTTTCGGAGTACATTAGTAGTCTCTCCGAACCCCACAGGGATTCCCTGAGGAAAGCTAGGAATAATAGGAATCTCTGAAAATAGTTCCCTCGAATTGTCGAGCGTACCAAGGTTTCTCTGTTCTTCCTCCGCGCTACCTTTCATGGTGATATGGTAATGGTACATGGTATTGTATGGTGGTTTAGCGGTGGCGGCAACCGGAAGTGCGACTAAGCATGCTACATCACCCACGAAAGCCGGTGAGTCTCATACGATCACTTACTTGACCCCGCACTTTATCGAACAATCTACTTCGAGTCGTATCGATCTTGAATCACAATCACCAATAGACAATCAATTTTCCCGGTGGATCAATAGACGAATTATATACCAGTGCGACAAGACAATACGAAAATCTAGTAATCGCTTGCATTACTATCTACCACGACGAGTTAGAGTCAATCAGAATCACCTATTGCCTGACCATCATCCTACAATAATAACTCCGTAGACTGTGCAACGCTGTTCTTACAGTGAGAGTCGAAAGTATTCCTTCAGTTGGAACATGAAAATGAAAAGAACTGCAATTTTCACAAGCATCTCCCAAGTACCTTGACCTCATTAGTACTAATAAATGGGATAATACAAATTTTAATTGCAGTACTGCAGTTCTTTTTAGTCTCACATTCTGACTGAGTACTTCAGTGCATCAATAACCCTGTACATTTAGATCCATAGCACTCTTGAACCCTGCCCTATTTTATATCCTCGCGTACCCATCACTTTCTACTGCCGCGGTTGTATCTGACCCGAAGAAGGGTGCGAGTCTGAGTGCGCCGGATTCGAAAAGCTGCACCGTTGCACAGTCCGGTCATCAGTCACCGTCTCACCCGGCTTCTCTCTGTTTCTTTCTGTCCGTGTCCGCGCCCGTCTCCCTCTGTACGACCACCGCGTGCAAAACTGCGCTCGAGCAGTGAGTCCTTCGGAGATAGCGATCAGCACGGCGAGCACGGTGATGACGAGCAGCTCGGGTCCGATTGCGACCTCGACCCCGGTGAACTTCGCGGCGGGCAGTGTTCCGCCGCCGCCCCTGAGCTTGGCCTCGGGTCAAGGGGTTCAGCAAGAGGGGAGCACGATGACGGGCGCGGTCGCCGGGACACCTGGAGCCAAGGCTTCGAGTTATCCAGCCGTACTGAAAGGCAGGACGACCGCCAGTCCACCGATCCCGAATCTCGTCCCCTCGGGGAAGGTTCCTCCTCCGGTGCCACCCCGAGGCACCGGCCACCGCTCGGCCGCTACTTCCTCCGCGTCCTCCAGCCGAGGTGACCAACCAGCCATAATCACGAAATACCGCTTGCATGAGAGTTCGAGCATCCCGCACCACCACCACAACCACCACCTCTACCACCACCCCCCGCCACCATCCGCCGCCAATACTTCTACTTCTTCTACTTCTACTTCTGCCGTTGCTGCTGCTGCTGCTCTCGCTACTTCTAGCAGCGCGAGTGCTACCACTCATTACTACCACCAACACCACCCACTCCCATCTAGTCGAGACTCCGAGCCGGATCCCCAAGAATTCTTGCATGCCCGTCTCTCGACCACCCCCGCCTACCTTCCACCCCCGCGCTACGAGAATGCCGCGGCGAGGGCCAGGATGAGCCGCCCCGAGGATATCATCCGCGAGGAGGAAACATTACGCGAATGGACACGCTGGAGAGATAATATGCTCCCTGACGAGGAGGATGAGTTCGTCAGTGTGGAGAAAGTCGATGATTCTTACATCATACGCACCAGTCCTCATCCGTTCAGACCGGAAAGAGGCCATTACACTAGCAGGGAATTCCCTAGAAGTACCACTCCTTCCGAGCGAGATAGCTTTAGGAGCGCCGGAACTTCCAACCCTGACACCATGGCGAAATTTACGTACTTTATTAATCCGGCAGCGAGACCCGAATTGATGAATTATAGAATGTCCAGAAAGGACAAGAAACACTCGGAAACTTATTACGAGAGGATGAAAAGGAAGCAGAAGGAGTTGGAGAGTTCTATTAATACTATTACTTCTTTGACTCATCGTGGACACTCCTCGAAGAATTCCGAGCCGGAGAGGCATATAAGAGAGAGAATGAAATTGGAATCGAGTGTCATTGGTCACTCGAGATCGAAAGAAAGTAGGCAAGGAGCGAAACCAGTGGAGAATGTCTCCAAGTTCTCGGAAAGTAGAAGAGACAGTCGATTATTACGAAAGATAAAAGAAAAGTCCGCGCAGAGAAGGAAAAAACTCGCTCCCGAGCCTTCGCCGAAAGCTTTGCATTTCCCAGCCAACGAGGAACCCACTGGAAAAATAGAATTGCATAAACCGGCTTCTTCCAGCGAGAGTAGAGAATATACAACTAGCAATAGGCAGTTGGTACAAAAGAAGAGAGTACCAGACTCCGAGGAATTACTTCAGAACACCAAAGTGATACACAGGAAAGTCAGTAAGAAGACTTTCACGGTGACGAGAGTCGACGAGCGAGAAACGAGAAAGAACAGAAGCAACGAAACCATTCCTAAATTAGTGCTAGACAATGAAAAGTCCAAGAACAGTATGATCATGGTCGAAGAGAGAGCGTGGACCGCCGAGAACCCTGAACTGACCAACCTCAGTGATAGGTCGATCGTTTCTAATAAGGTCGAGATTTTCCAAGAAACCAAAACTTCTCTAACTCTGACACCTCGCAGACGTAATTTAGATTCTCGTTCTTTAAACAATGAACTTGTCGTACCAAGAAGAAGGGAAATTGGGGAATCAACGGAATCACTGAGAGTATCTCGATCCCCAAAATCAATGGCTCCGCCGAGACCTCATTTCGAAGTGATCACAAACGAGAAATACGAATCCTCGAAATCACTGCCAGCAACATTAAAAGACAAAAGTCCGAACATGCTGCGACCGAACAGGTCTTTTCTACACAGCCAAAAGGGAGATCCTCGCCTAAAGAAACATTAGCCCTCAGACTAATTAGCAAGACCGCACTAGAGCGGATAATAGTTTACGATAAGAGTACTCCAGCGACGTATTTTAATCAACAATAGAGTAAAAACTGGAAAGATAGAGAAGAAGAGGAATCCTGATAGGAGGTCTTTCCGAATTGCATGGCTAGAGAGCACTCTCTTCACTACTCTTTCTCTCATCTATCTCATTCATTTGGTTCACACTCTACCACCTATGAACAATCCCGATAGCAAGGAGAGCATTGGTCGTCGTGAGGTATTAGAGGATGTTGTGTCTTGTGATTGTCTATGTGCAAGAGAAGAGATCGTATGTAGAAAAAGCCGGACACGCAGGCTCAGCGTCGATACTATGACATCGACGAGGTATCCCACACGACAGTTTTATGACGTAGTGATTAGTTGATGACGTAATTACGCTCTGTCTCTTAATTAGCCCTGTCTTTCTGCATGTTTAGCGGGTACAAGTCGGGGTAACGATCGAAAGCATAGACGTAACAGAATCTTGTTGTCTGTCGCGTGAAAATCGCTTTAGAAAAGTTCGTTTGATCAATGGTTGCGTCTATCTTTGCGAGAGTTGCGTGCCTTCTTTGAAGAAGCATCGTGTCACGTGTGAGTTTGCCGAGAAGGAGATACATTTTTCCGTGGGTGTTTGTACGGTGTGTGAGCTCTCGCTGTACGCCACTGTAAGGCAAAAAGGGACGTTCGCGTGCGCTAGCGCGCGCGCTCCTTGACGGTGCAAGATCTTTGGTGTGTAAGACTCTCTCGTTACTCACCTTCTGACATATATTATACGTATACATCCCGCTAATAGTTCGCTTTTTGTGTGGCTCTGTCAGTAAGCAAAGTAGCTCTCGTGTGATTTTCTAGTGGAACTCTAGTCTGGCTTTGGTAGATTTATCGATAGAGCTTTCAGTGTCGCCGTTAGCTCGACACAGCCAGGTAAAGTTGCTTGCTCTCGGCTCTAGCGTAGCAACGTCACGTTGTGCTGATATGTACTTTTGCACAAAGTGAAACTTAGCCCCACGGAATTCTTAGAATTCCACCTAGGAGACACTAGGAATATTTTTCTAGCATTTATCTAGCCTGTATTACTAAAACCGCTAGTGTTACCAAAGAACCCTCAGAGTGAAAGGTTCCCATTCTCCCTTGGAACTTAGACGCATTTTTCTCCCAATTTTTCTGCTAAAGAGATCTTGCAAAAATTTTCTTGAGTATTAAACAAAAGATTTTTCCACGAGAATCAGGGTATGATTCTCGAGTCGAGTCACTTGTATTACTTCCCTGAATTTGGACTTTGGTTTTTGCCAACCCCGCCAAGAGAGTGTCGTCCTTTAGCGAGGCCAAGCCAATGAGGAAGCAAGCGCAGGATGTTCACTAGGGCTAACAGTAGTGCGCTTTTGTGTAGGTGGCACCCTTCCTTCCACCTGTTCCACCCCGCCCCCGCCCTTTGACGATGCAGTGCGCTCGAACGACCAAACCCTGGCTTCCGGCGGCCATCCCCACCAGGGCGCTGGGATCGTCCTGACAAGCAGCTTGAGCAGCGCCCAATCCAAGCACAATAAGGTCGTGAGGTAAGTTTCCACTTAGCAAAATGCATTCCCTTCATTTACCAATTTCTTCAAACTAATGAAACTAACAATAAACATTCTTTGCGCAGCATATCTGACGTACACCTGGAGAGCAGCGGCAGTGGGAGCGGAAGTGGCGGTAGGGAAACAAAATCGTCCTTGAGTGTGGAGAGTGGGAGCAGTGGTCGGGGAGGTGGTTGTCAGACGTGGACGCCGCCAGCCGGCAGTGCCGAGGGTTCCACACCAACCTGGACCGAAGGGACGCCTTCCTTCACCGAGAGTTCGAGTAGCGGCGATGCCGGTAAGTTGCTCTGCGCGCTCGCTATCTATTACAACTCTTGAACTTCCTCCGCTGATACTTGCCGATGGCAAAACAGCATAGAGTCACGATTCTTCAGTTATCACTGACTACAACATCTCGTAATACCATTGCGGTCAGTGCCAGATTAACAATTTCGTGATTCTCATTTTCTAAAGTCTTCTTTTTTATTAAAATTTTTAGATATTACAATATTTCAACAATTTCATAATAAAAATTTATAATAAATTATTCCTTACATAATTGTTATATTGATAGTTGACTTTGGTCATTAATAATAATAGTTTTCTAGTCCAGTATTATTTGCGTAATTATATTTTAAAAATATAATAATTTACAATTAGTTCGTTGAACAATGTGAGCACACAATGAAAGCACTTCAACTTGTGCATTTTTTAATCATTCTTATCAGTTCCTGAAAGTAGGCCTGTGTTGCGTAACTTTTCAAATGAACTTGATACTAAACAACCATTGCTAATCTGACGCTGATCGCCTTTATCTTCCTCGGAGATTTTATCGAGCAGGGTCCGTATGCTAAATGGAAGTCTGATTAATGTGCCGTGATTTAACGTAGAATTAGAGATTACGCAGTGTAATCTGGTAGATCACATAGAAGTGAACACTGAGGTCCAATTATTCGGGCATTACATGTCAATTATCTCTTTCACCGGTTGAAAGCATCGAAGAGTTTTGATATCGTTTTGGAAAGTAGTGCTGGCTCGACCGAGCAGTACGTGGTGCAGAGAGAAATGTACAGAATGATACACTTGCCTTTGAATCAAGCAATTACATATTTTTTATATATTATATTATATAATATACAATGAAGACGATTTTTCTGTTTGTCGGCTTGTAATTCTACTCGGAAAAGAAAATCATATTATTCCTGCTGCCTGTAACGTTGAGACCTTTATATTACTAGGGGTGAATGTCTTGTAAATCAAAACAGACAGACCTAAGACAGTTTCTTTTATACTGTGCCGTGAAGTCCTATTGTATATAGTAAACATGCAATCTAATAATGTATATAATGTACAGGGTGATTCACTTGCCTTTCAATCAGAACTCTCCCAGCCCTTATTTTTTTTGGTGGACTTCCCGACCTTCTCCGGAACTGAAATTTAGTGGGTAATGTTTTTTTGCATCAAGGAAGATACCATAAAAATTCCAGGGCCCTAGCTTAAAATTCATTTTTTCGCAAATTTTTTAAGGCATACCCCTTCAAAAATTTTCGATTTTTCGAAGGTTCTGGGACCGGGACGAACGCTTGATTTTTCGATTGCTCGTGTCTCAAAACGGAAAAACAACATAAATGTTGTGGGGGAAATGCCGGAATTCTGCCTAAAATACATGGAAAACCGATCTGGAATATTTCATTTCCGCTGTTTTCCCCATGTTTTTTTATCTTCCCGACCTTTCCCGGTGCTGAAATTTTGTAGAAAGTGTTTTTTTGCATCGAGGAGAAAGTAGAAAAAATTCCAGAGCCCTAGCTTAAAATTCATTTTTTCGCAAATTTTTTAAGGCATACCCCTTCAAAAATTTTCGATTTTTCGAAGGTTCTGGGACTGGGACGAACGCTTGATTTTTCGATTGTCCGTGTCTCAAAACGGAAAAAAAACATAAATGTTGTGGGGGAAATGCCAGAATTCTATCTAAAACAGGTGGAAAACCGATCTGGAATATTTCATTCCGATGGTTTTCCTCATGTTTTTGGTACTTCCCGACCTTTCCCGGGGCTGAAACTTTGTAGAAAGTGTTTTTTTGCATCGAGGAAGAAGTAGTAAAAATTCCAGAGCCCTAGCGCAAAATTTTGTTTTCCCCATATTTTTGGCCACCGAAAATATTCCATTTTTGGTGGTGATTCAAAGGCAAGTGACTCACTCTGTACATAGAATAGATAAAAGAATTGGGCGAGATTCGTGTATAATTAAAACTAGTAGAGAGTTGCTAGAAAATGAATATATACTAGTGATTCAAAGGTAATTGGGTCAGCCTGTCGAAGAAGAGGAGGTCTATTCCAGGAGGGATAAACACGGCGCATTTGTTTTGTTGAGCATTTGTAGGACGCTTGTGTATACAAAGCGTAGTTTGAGCGAAACCCAGGCAGGTGACATCCAAGTAGGAAGCGAGGCACATTTGTTCTCCTAGCACTTGATCACTTAACGTTACAAGAGGCGCGTAGTGGCTCCACTTCTAATCTCGTTGTGTATGTGTTATAGATTGTATTTCAAGGTACTCGTCCGTACGAGTTGCGGTGAGACGCTACTAAAACTCCCTCCCGAGCATACCAGAGTAAAGGGACACTGAACATAATCGATCCGATTACACTCGAAAGTGCCTGTTCGTACTTGGCCAATTCGAGCGTCGTACGCACAAGTATTTGCTGCTGGCGTTCGACGACTATCTAGCAGTCGACTTCCAAAGCCAAGAGAGAAAGATAACCGCAACAGGCACTTTCGAGGCTTCGACGGCTAGTAGCTAAGTCTCCACTAATTGTTCTTGCCGACGAACTCCGAACAAGAAAGAGTACAAGCGACACAGTGTTCGCGATCCGTAGCCCTGTCTAGTCTGAATCACAAGAGAGCGACCTTGTCAAGACGCCTGATACCGTTTCTTGCGACAATGAGAGCGACAATAAAGCAGAAATTGCGATTGAAAAAAAAAGATGAACCAACCTGACCACGAAGCCTCACTCTCTATCTCTCTGATTATTGTCTCTCGATGAACCCTTTAGCTGTACAGACATTTCTTTCGTGAGCCTCGACTGTCGCTCTGGACCGACGGCCCTCGAGATAAGTTCTCATCTTTACTCTCTCTTCTCTCTTCTCTCTTTCTCTATTTTCTCTCTTCTCTAAATCTTATTTTTTCAGTGCTACTCGCACAATTCTCACCACTAGCTGCTACCCTTTACACACACACAGACACGCTTTACTCAGTCACGATACTACGAACTCGTAGGGTGCACGATACTGTTTCTCCAATTAAACCGATGCATCGTGGTACACACTCACACAGACACACTCGTGCGGTCCCCAAATCCCCTAGACACTTGCCATGCTACTTTCCTTGTTAGATATTGTTAGTGTGACTTGGCAGAGAGAACTCGTAGCCTGCGATTTCGGTTGAAGCTTCTTTCACTTCCCAATCTAGGCTAGCTAGAGCGCTGCGACGGACTCTTTGACACGTAGGAAAGAGCTAGGCATACATCTCTTGCATCCGCATCTGACGGGGCTGAGCGCCGAAGAGAACTAATGCCAGAGTTTTCCCGCACTGTGTACGTTTTCCGGATAATTCTAGGTTGCCCGACCACGCCAATGAGAGGCAATCTACGTCACGATGACGGAGGGAGGATCGCGGCCACTGTCGAGGAGGCCCTGGCCAGTCTTACTACCGAAATGGTGAGTTCCTAATCTCTGTGCAAACCGATCGGTCACATTTCCAGATCACCATTCATTTTCTTCTCGATTTTTATATTCATTGATTCGAGAAATCAATTATGTTATAATGGATTTTGTAAGATCTGGTAAGTATTTTTGTGGCCGATCGATGCTCTTCTATGTTTCCCCGAGTGGCCGAGGGTTTTTTGTGTAACTAATCAACCCCCAAGACGTAGTCATTGGTTGGAACGACCAGTGGCTACGTTCTCGCTGAATAACACCCCTCAATAATATCGGTGACCTCTGAGCACACCACCAAACCCTGCCGTCCTCACTTCAATTAGTCCTGTCGATGGGAAGAAGTTCTCGATCTCGCAGAAGCCAAAACTCTGCGCAGTCCACTCTGGAGCGCCGATTCACACCGGCGAACGGAGCGTTCCAAAGCTGCGACACTCGGCTATATTATCCTTCTCCGCAGAGTCTTAGACTCGTTTCTAGACGGTGCTGCATTGTGTGCCAGATCTTTCCCGGCTAATGACATAGAGAATCTGCATGAAACACACACTTGACGAGATTCACCGAGCATTTAACCTTTTGCGGTCCTTTCATCGACAATTCTAATGATTCTTATTATATTTCTCTTGAAATGAAACCATTGGAATAACTAGAGGGAATAAAGTAGACCGCGAAAGGTTAAAGGACTAAACTTGCAAGTTGTCAGATTGATGTGATCCTGTTATCCTTAATGGTCGAGGAGCAACTTTTTTCTTCTCTATTCTCGCTTAGAGCATCTTGGTCTGAGACACACACAGTCATCTTACTTAACAGTACAAGTCTATCTAGTGTATTGCGAATCCGTTGAACATGACATCTCGAGTATGCATGACAGCTAGAACTAGGCCTTACGAATCTCTGAAAGGCTCGATCTCATAAAGGACTTACTTGTGCAAGCATTTTACTGGGCCGGAATGAATCGCAGCCTCAGAACTTATACTCTATGCATGTCTGTGCCTGTGCCAGGGGCCACTCGCGTCAGCATTATACTTCTCGATGGCATTTCCGAAGAGATAAACAAACGCGCGTTCCGTCCCCGACAACTTGCGTCAGGCGGGCGAAAACTGCCGAGTTCGCAGAGTCGCGTGTGTAACGCAGTTCCTCGCTTGGAAATCCTTGAAAATTCACTTTCGAACGGCAACGATGTTTCTTGGTCGAAAATTGATAATTCCACCGACTGGGGAATTAAGTTTGCCGAATACTAAATCGGAATGGAGTGAAATTTGTCGATAATATGCATTTCAATATGATAATTCCGATTGAGTGTGCGGCAAAAGCTTTAGGAGAGAACTGGGGAATTCCTGGGATTGAAGTAGAATGGGTACCGCGGCAGTGGGACGAGTCTGAGAGAGCGCTCTGCTTTGGAACGCTCCGTGCGAGAGAGGCAGATCAAGTCCTCAAGCTTTCTCTATTTCGTTCAATCAGGAGTTACTGCAGCGCGAGTGAGTGCACGGCTCGTCCTCCTCTAAGCATCCGTCAGTCCGTGTGCGACGTGCCGTTTGGATGGCTGCGCCGTCGTAGCGACGAACCTTCGACTAAAGGATCGGCCAGCGAGAGCGAGCGATCGCACTTAGCCGAGAGTAACTTGCGAGCCGCGAATCCAGCCGGACCGGACAACTCTCGATCGAGGATCGATCGGCGATCCACTCACGAATCCTCGTCCTCGAGCTCGTTTCCAGCCTTAAAGTACTTAAGAGAGTCTTACGTGCCGTTCTCTCGGCTTCCCTTTAGCACAACGACACAACCGCCTTCATTTGCGACGTCACAGCGAACCCTCGTCTGCTTTAACGACAGTATTCCCTCGAGCACGTATCCGCGTCTGTTTAAACCAGTGATGAACTGCAACCGCGCAACCGAATCCCGTCGAGTTCTCAGCAATGCGTCAAGCCTGACGTCCAAAGAAACGCGACGGACCTCGGCGCGGTACGCGCGCAGAATCGCTCCGACTTCCATCGAAATCGATTCGCATTTCGGCAAAGATGCATTTCTCCCGATTCTAGAGATCCTCCGTGACGCCGGCGTCTCGCGTCTGCCTGATTAAGAAATCTCGCGAGCGTCGTCGACGTCCAAAATTTCCTGAACGCACTAGTGCGTTATCTGTTGTTGCTGCGGAATTAAGCTCGTTTTCCCCGTCGTCTTTCAAATCCCCTCTCTCTTTCTCTTTCTTTCTCTTTCTCTCTCTCTCTCGTTCGAATTACGCATAATATTCAAGAGAATTTCAAATGTTAAACTAGCATTACATTGAATAGATATGAGCGAGAGATGGGCGAAGCTCAGGTTACCGAAACGCGTTTACCTCTCGTCGCTCGTAACAACGATCGGACCATTGTTGCGAGTGTTTCGTCGCCGGCGCGGCGTTCGGCTTAAAGCTTGGAGAGAGAAATCTCGACATCGACTGAAAGAAAGATCGAAGGGAAAGTAGGGTGAAGAAGGCGTTCTCTCTCTCGAGAGAGAGAGGAGTTCACGGCGGCAAGATAGATGTAAATATTCTATTGAGACTCGACTAGGGCCCTCGATCCCTTTTTATTACGATATTGTTGTAGCTAGTGTCATGTACATGTACCTTATATGTGTCTCACGTTCTGTCTGTCTCTGTACGTACCTACTTGCATACACACCACAACCATAAACACTTACGCCCAGACATACACACATGCACACACACACACACACATACACAGATACAAATCTATACATAATTATAAATAACAAATTGAGCGCTGTATCATACGCGATCTTGGAGTGACGAGACGAGCGTGGAAGCAAGAGAGGCGTATTCCGTTAGTGCCGTGTATGTATGATGTTGGGAGGAGCAGGATATACATACGTATAAATGTAGCCCGATAGAAAGCAAAGAATTGTATATGTATATATTATATAAACGAGGGGGTGAGAAGAAGCCCAGTAATTGCAGTAGTCGCAGAGCAAAGGAACTATGTAAACCGCGTTGCTACCTTAATAGGCGTGAGAGTTATCGCGAACGTTTTGAAAGGCCAAAATGTTGTTCAACTAAACACATATATATTATATATATATAAATATTGTCATTCTAAAACGCTTTCGAACAGTCTGTATGTGCGAGCACTGGGGTGCACTGCAAGTGGAATCCTCGTAGAATTAATCATTTGAATTAAGGGGAGATTCCGAAGCTCAGCAATGTTTTGGATGTTCCTTTTTAGCAAGCGTAATTCCGCCTAGTGCTTTCGTGTTCGGAACTAGCTGCCGGAGAGAATCTGTAGATTTGGAGTTTCCTTCGGCTGGAAATGATCGTTGGAGAGAAGCTTCTCTGGATCCCAGTGCGCTTAGGATTGGCAGTAAAGTCTAGTCGCAGCTCGATGATAGTGAGACGCGCGCTTCTTCTCGTTCGAGATTTACCAACTTGAATTTGTCAGGCGTGTCGCGTGTTCAGCTCGGCCCTCTTTCTTCATCGGAACGATTACTTTTCTCTCCCAATCTCTCGAGCGTGTATTTTTTTCCTCGCCGCCTCTGTGTTTTTTTCTCGCCGACGCGTAGATGTGCTGCTTCGAGAAATGTTAGACTGGACCGCTTAAAAAAGTGTTCTTGAGATCGGATCGTTTCTCACCGTGTATCCCATGAGATTTCGCGCGAATACTTCGTCATTCCTCATGGACGAGTGCGATCATTGGCCACTCTCCTGTCTCTCAGTACAAATTTACATGAATATCTCGATTATTAAAACCCCCGGTAACCAATGAGTTTATCACTTTCGGGGAAGGTTGGACAATAAAAATTCCACTTGATTTCGACGACCAATAGTTACTCGGACTTAGAAAGACTCTCTCGGATATAAATAACGATCATTCTCATTGGAGATCGTTTTATGAGTTGCCGCCACTCTCGTCGACGATCTTCCCGAAGGAGTGAAACGAGCATGCGAGTCCCATCACAATTAACTCATTTGCCATGTCCGGGCGCCTTTTTTCGTGGAAGCTTGCCGTGTCCCCTTTAACACTGACAGAAAAAAAAGCCAGCCTCGTGTCTCCGACCGCTCACTCTGTGTTTCTGTGTTCCGTGTGTGCTTGGACAGACATCGCACTCGTGTCGGACGAGCATTAACCTTCTGCCTGAGACAAGCTCCATCCAGCGAACTTTTGAAAACCATTTAAATTCGCTCTCGCGTATCATTCTCTCCTCTCGCGTTTGCAATCAGTGGAAGACGCGAGGCGTCCTTCAGGCGGACGATTTCCGGTGATCGCGCGCCGAGAGAGCAAGGAGCGAGAGCAGAGGGTTAAAGATCGGGCGAGAAACAGAGCGCTTCGAGCACTCTGCCGGTTGTCTGTCCTCTGTCATCGCGTTGGTAAGAGAAGAGTGTGAACTTTGCGGAGGAAAGCCCGGAGCCTCCGAATGATCTGGTCTTTCTCTGCTTGCCGGCATTATTCAGAGACACACGAGCAGCAAGACTCAGGAGCTCGTGGAGGAGAGCGCAACCCTCTCGGTCTATCGGCAGGTGCGAACCAGTTTCAAACGGGCCAGCACGAGCCACGTGGCGATCATGAGGAGCATGCAAAGGGCCCTGAATGGCCGTCGCCGGGAACCCTGAAGAATTACGCTCGATGTCTATCTCCTTACCGATCGCTCCAACCCCCCACACACAATTCTCTCTCTTTCTCTCTCTCTCTCTTTCTCTCTCTTAGTCTTCTTTCCAAGTCTCCCCTTCGAGTGTCCGATCGGCGGCGTTCTCTCCCCCCACCCACACAACCCCCCGGCATTAGTCGGGGAATTCGTGATCTACTTAATTAGCTCGTACGTCCCCTTAAGGTAAGACCAATGTCTCGCGCTGCGGACTTTAGCTCACAAGATTCCAAGCAATAGAGATCTTTACGCCATTCGTCGGTCCTATCAGCGATAGATTTGGAATCCCGGTGTACTCCCGTGGCGGACTAATTAAGGAATCGATTTAGCTTTTCTATTCTCTTTTCCCCCAACGTGCCATTAATCACAGTGGACGGCTGGTTGTCCATTTGTTTCATTCGTTTTCGTATTGTACAGAAGAGTTTTACTTCGGCGCCGGTAATTAGTGGTACAAGAAGGTGTAAATATACATTTCTTGCGCGACGATGATTTCTTCGTGCGTTTACCTCCTCGCTGTTTATTTACGCGCCCTCTTCTTCTCCTTGTTTTGCCCGTCGCGAGCGCTATTTTTCTACGGCGACCTCTCCGAGTTCTACCTGTTTCCGCGCGACGGACGCCACTTCCGCGCGCGAGTACACGCATCTCCCCAATCGAATCGATCGACTCTTTCTATCAGTATTTTTCGATTCTCGGCTCCCTTGGACCGCGAGACTTTCGAGCCTCCTTGCATTCGACTTCCGGCGAACGACCAACGACTTTCCGTCGTTAAACGCCATTATTGCTAGAGTCAGAATACAATGAAATGAGAAACAACGAGGCGGAAGCACTGGACTCTTATCCTTTAACGTCGGCATTAGGGAGAAAAGAATATTCCAAATCCGTCTCGCCGGTTTCCCGTGGGTGTTGGCTCGCTCTTCCAATCGTTAGGTAACAGCACTCCTGTCAGACACGCGCCAGCTGCTTCTGCCTCGTCAATCTCGCGGGACAACAGTCGGGATTCTGCGTGCGAATCGTTCCAATTGTGCTGTTACAAATTGTCACACTTATATATATATAAATATATATAGTTAGATAGATAGATATACTTAGACGCATAGGTATGTCCGTGCGCGTCCGAGAGAGAGAGAGAGAGAGAGAGAGAGAGAGAGAGATTGAGAGATTGAGAGTGAGAAGGAGAGAAAGAGAGAGATAGATGTTCGGCAATACACACCTGATGCGGTATATGCGGTTTAAACGATCCTTATTACTACCATTATAATTACCATTAACATTATTAAGATCACACGACGACGATGATGATTATTATTGACTATCATTTAAATAAAACAGTTATTATTATACGATGGTTGTTGCTAGTGCGTGAGGACTCTTCTTCTTTCTGACTAACTTCGGGATATTTGCGCAACCCGCTCCGTTCGAGGCTCCTCGGAGCCTCGGCTCTCATTCTTTTCCATTAATTACACGTGTCTTGTAAATACTGCTCGCTGTAATTGGCTCTTTCCGGTGGCGTATTTCTTGCTGGGCCAGGAAGGCACTTGCTCTGGTTAATCTTAAGTTCTGTCCCCCACCACCACAACTACCACCACCACCACTACCACCCTCGGCGCACTTTATTTTTACTTTTGTTTTTACCGAGAGATGCTCATCCTGCTTTTTCTTTATTTGCACCCTTTCAGACCCACCTGTAGGCAAGCGAGTCAAGGGTAGGTGTGTTAATTAGCGAATATCTGTGTGAGGGAGAGAGAGAGAGAGAGTGAAAGAGTTTAGTGGAGATGGAAGGAGAGAGAGTGTTAGGAGAGATAGAAAGGGAGAAGTAAATGTGTGTGGAGAGGGAAATGACTGTCCGACGCATTTAGCAATCTTCGGATTCGACCAGAGAGAATGATATAGTGTAAGTCCTGTAGGAATAAGGCACCGTGTTCAAGAATGTGTCTCACCGATGCTCCGAAAGTATTACAGAAATCGTTCTACTAGCAAGTAGAGAGACCATTGTGCATTTAGAAGAGGCCTTCTCTAGGCCTCTGTTCTCTTGGTACTCTCGGAGCATCATTTAGTCCTTAAGTAATCGAGACCGGAGAACCTCCTGGCAGGGCGCGATGATTTTCTCCAGATTTCCTGCTTGGAAATCGGGAGCAAAGTTCACACGCGAGTGTGTCTCCGTTAATTGTCTCTCCAGGACCTTTCGTCCCGCTATTTATTTCTCGCTATTCCTCGCGCTTATTGCGACGGTATCTCATGACTTTAGTGTGTTTAAGCCGGCGGTGATTTGGTAATCACCGGATCATTGTCCTTCCACGATTCATCACACACACATACACACACACCGAGACATATCATTGAATCTCAAGAGTAACTTATGATTGCGATGTATAGACGTAGTAGGACGCGCGAGTGGGCAGCGATTAATGATTGATAGTACAATTTCGCGCGCGGATCATTGCTCTGACTGACTTCGACGGCGGATGACTTGGTAGATATTCCTCTACCACCTCTCGATCACACCAGCTTCTTCGCTTTCTTCCTCTGGTTCGGCCAAATTCTCACCGCATCAAATTAACGAGAGCATCAGGACGAAACTGTGATAAAGACCAGGTTGGAATCGTCAGAATCATTTCCCGGACAGATCGAGATCGATTAAAGGAAGCGAGTCGCGACAACCAACGAAGAAAGGATAGTCAAAGATTCCTCTGCTTCCATTGGACTTTCAGCTTCGACTCGCTAGCTTTAGCAATAGCAAGCATTTATTTTATCCGTGGCGCAAAAGGATTAGCTTCTCGTCCTGCGGATGAGTGTCACGGTCGTCATCAGGACTTCCTGGACTCTTTAATCCTTCCAAAGCTATCGTCCTGAGAAATCCGTACCAGCACTTATTCATCCAAGAAACAATGCATAATATCTGGTACATTACTAAAGCATAATTTCAGGCTCGGAAGGATTAAAGAGTCGGAGATAGGATCATTGATATTACTACTATTATTACGCAATAATCATGGGGGAGGACTCGGTGCACTTGAAGGCATGGAATTCAAGTGAGTCACGCGCGACGTTCCTCGAAGGGAGATAGAGAGAATGTGCTGGAATGATAGAGTGAGAGAAAGAGAAAGAGAGTAAGAGTAAGAGTGAGTGCAAGTGAGAGGACAGGACTCGTTTCTCGGCGTCGGTGTGTGTACATACGCGTAGGTATACAATTTCTCAGAGGACAAATATAGGAGGAATGACCCGGAGGATCGGCGGCGCATATGTTTATACATAGCTAGAAATATGTAGAAGGCAACTAAGTGTCGGACTCTCTCCGGGCTCGGCATCGATGTACCATTTCGACCAAGTATATCCATTCCCGCACACTTCCTCCTCATCGCCGTCGCCGTCGCTGGGAGACTCGAGAAAATAAAGTGGCGAGGGAGTCTCCGGCGAGCACCGGCACACCACCAGACATTGTCAGAATAGAGAGTGCAAAAGGGAGATAAATTATTGTTGCGTCTTTATTTATTTATAAGAGGAAGGGAGAGGGTGAGCTGGCGCACAGGGCTTCCCGGATCGAAGGAGGCTGAACTTTAGATCCTGCCCGTTGCGAAGATCCCGCTCTACCGCGAGGCTCCTAGGATCCTCGCGATCATTGTTGTAACAATAAAGTTTAGTGGGGGCAGACTGTCCTCGAAATCAAGATCTAGTCTCAAGTTTCTCGTTCCCGTCTTTCCTTCCATCTTCTTTCAGGAATTATCGTAAGG
The DNA here is from genome assembly GCA_910591665.1 of Ectemnius continuus. Lineage (NCBI taxonomy): Eukaryota > Metazoa > Arthropoda > Insecta > Hymenoptera > Crabronidae > Ectemnius > Ectemnius continuus. Next base: position 4,021,392 of record OU342866.1, read on the forward strand.
TGGGTCGAAGATGAACTTCTTGTTTTTGATTATTCTAGTTGTCGATAGTTAGTATTGAAAGTCGAGAAAAAGTATTATCCGATTTTTGGAAGTCTAGCTTATCTTGGTAGTCACTCTCGGCGCTGTCTAATTAATCGGGCAATTAGGCATCTAATTGCAAATGATTACGCGCGCTTCGGACGCCAGCCGGGAGATTAGCGTCGACGGGTGACGAAGTGGCGTCTAACGAGGAGGAGGTGACTCAAACTTACTTATAAAGGCTCGTGCCGAAGGCGAATTAGGACGGACGGTGTCCTGGCCTCGTCGACGTGACATATCCTGCATAAGGTAAGCACTAAGGACATGAACGCTTCGTGCATGAAAATCTTACAATCAGGTAATAACGTCTTTCGCAAAGACCAACACTCAAGTTTCATTCCCAATTATTTTGCCCCTCGCATTCTACTTTCGGTTCTTACCAGCGGATAATTACTAGTGATCATTAGTAACATTCGAGAACAGAGAATCATTGAGTTTCTCTTTTTCTGGCCAATGAGAAAAAGTGTTCTGATTGATTGGGGAAGATGATCGATATTGAAAAGGCGCGTCGACAAGAGAGGCACACACGATCGAGTACTGAAAGAGGCCGTATATGAGTCAAGGCTGCGCAGGGACCCTTACCTACTTTTCCCTTATATAGTAGTGAACCGAACCGATGACTGTGTGAGATGTAACGAGCGCGCTTACGCAAAGGATCTGCGGCGCGAGCCGCGCGAAAATTTGATAACTCATACGAGAGAGGATTTCCTCGCACTAATTAATCATCTTATCTCGACGCGTCACAAGCCATTCCCCCCCTCCGGTACACACAGATACTTCGCAAAACCTTCCTGGAATGCGAGTTCTGTTACACTTTCAAGAAAATGGCTCGGCTTATCGGACGAAAATAATTCTCCAAAATAATTACGCAACCGAGAGGGCAGCCGGCTAAAAGTGCTGCGCGAGTCATTGCGAATTGACCATGACACGAGTTGACTCAAGGAGATCGAGTGAGAAGCTGCCTATACGTTGACCCCAATGCCAAAATTACCGCTTGCCCGATGCCTAGGACTTTCTCGCTAAAAGCGAAAGCACTGTTTTCGCCCAACCAACACACAACACACACACACACTGGCCCTTTCGCTCCGTTTATAGAAACTCTTTTTGATATTGACCCTGTACAACTTTTAACAAGCGACTCGTGACTCAGTACGTAAACACGCCGCGATATCAGCGGATATTGGATGGCCTTCCAAGGATCATTGCCTACGGACGTGCTCGGAACTAAGTAGATCTGGACGCTCGTCCTCGGACTCGCCGCTTTAAATTCCCTTCCACTCGATCCAGGACTTTTCTTACCCAGCAAACTTTGCTCGAAATTCCAAAAAATCCTTAAGTCCAGCATATCGAATTAAGAGACACCAATAAAAAGACTGAGTCCTTGCGAGTGACTTTGTTCGACATTCAACGGGATCTGTACGAAGGGGAATGGTGTCTTTTTCCGGGCGAAGCAGTGGACGATACGGCCGATTTCCGTGGGATATCTGCGCGCGTCCTAGCCCAGTTGATCTCGGTCGAAATAGCTAGAAGGAGCGAACGAATGCTGCCGATTCTAAAGATAAATTCCGCGGCGGTGTACGTTTTCACAGGCCCGTACTAAGGAGCCACGATACTGGGGCTCCGAATGAACACGTTTCTCTCTCTCCCATTCTCTCTCTTCTCCGCCTGTTGCTCTCTTCTCTCTCTCTTTCTCTGGCTTAGTGGAAGGCACACGCACGCAGATCGTAGTGGTGTGGATCCTCCTGGGCGGCGTGTGTCGTCTTTTACGAGCACGAAGGAACTCTGCCGCTCTACGTGAAGAAGAAGGTGGGAGCCGCGGAGCGTCGGTGTTGTTCTCGAGGCACAGCAGCTCGGCCAGTCGTGACTTTGCCTGCGAGTCAGACGCAACCCCGGACGACGAACGAACCTGAGTACTTGCGCGTGAGTAGCTGAGACACCATGTGCACTCTTTTCCTTGAGAGAGTTAGGAGCGCGCCGCGATTTCCGGCGAGAATCGTGTCCTGCACCGGGCGATCCTCGCCGGAACCGCGCCGAGGACTCTTCCGTTTCAGTGAGAACGATCGGGAGTGACGTGACGACGTGCTTCGCAAGGATAGAACAGTGCTAAATTCCTCACTGGCTCACCCATCAGGAATTGTCGCCGATTCGAGACGATTTTAAGGGAAAACTGGGAAATTTAGCTTGGATGAACCATTTCGATTTTGTAATTCCATTGAAACTAGTCAACATCGACAGTATAGTTAGTAATATCTTGTAATGGAGCCTGTTTTTGTTGGGAGCTTATCTGGTACTTCAGACAGGATGAAGTCAGGCGGCGAGTCGAAACCGCGATAATCCGTCATCGAGTCGTGGTTGATAGGGCTGTTAGGAAAATTGGAGTAAAATCAAAGGAATTCGTGCGTAACTCTGGCAATATTGTTGAGACTAATCCCAATTGGATTTCGATCTGATTCGCTCCGATTGGGAAAGGCACGGGTTCTTAGGTGTATTGCGAGAGGAGGCGATGGGAGCAGGCGGACTCCTAGAGCGAGTAATAATTCGGAATGCGAGAAACCTGAACTGCATTTAAATGGTGGGTCCGCGGAGGAGGAGGCGAAGGTTGTAAGCTCGGCTAGCACTATCTGAAAGCCTCGGATTGCCCGGCACACCTCTCTAAACAAGCAGAAAGTCTAAAAATATTCGGCTGGAGGAGCGAGAACCTCCTTTCGGATCGATTACACATTCTAGTCGTATCGCTTTTTTCTTCGAAAGAACGAATCATCCTTGCAAACGGGTCTCGGCGACTAGCGGACGGTGCCGTTCTCCTTCGATTTTGCTCCCAAGAAGAAATTGCAATCGATCTGTTCGAGCCGAACGATTCTAGTAGAACGTAGATAGCAAGATACAAGTGGTCGTCATATTTCCGGTATCTATTAGATAGTGAAATGATTTTTCTGGCCGCGGACGAGCGCGCGCGCGCGCGTAACAGGATACCCACGAGTGCTGTTGCGAGGCTCGACCGCCGCCTAACCCGAAAAGGTTCGGCAGCGATTCCTGCCACCCTCTCCCAGTTCCACCGGGGTAAAAATAACCCTCCCCTGTCTGATAGAACGGTGCCGAGGAAACGGGCGGGCGAACGGGCGGGCGGCTGCTATCTCGGAGCCAACGCCTCCGCTTATTTTTTATCTAACTCTATTTTGACAGTGGAAGGCGCGCGAACTCCCGATTCTTCTTCGCTGGCACCCCTTTCGATCCTGACCTTAATTGGAAGAGGCCGATCATCGACTCGCGACTTTTACACCGGTCAGCAACTGCCCGATACCACTCGAATCTCTTATTACTCCAATCATTGATATAATCATTTATTCGGACACATATTAATTAAAGAGGAGTTTTCGCGAAAGGTGACAGAACTTGCAATGTCAAGAGAACTGTCACTGTTATAGGATAGGTTTGTTCTCCGGAGTGAAGTATCTGCGTGTATCTGCAATTTCGATTTCTCCGAAGGAGTCGCTGGCCAGTTTTCCTTTCGTTCCATGCTTAGCCGGCATCTCTGATTACCGGGCGGCTTGGAATCGTGCACATTCGCTCTCGAGAGTGCATGCCGCTGCGCTGCAGAGAGATACCAGATCACCGGCTGCGCCAGTGGCGTAGTCCAAGGATCGGCCGAGTCCTTTCTCGACCTCCGAATTCCAGAGGTCCGATCCCCGACCACTCCAATTCCCAATTCTTCATTCTAGTCGATATCAGTACGCATTGGCCAACTATTCAAGGAGGTATGCCGTTTTATCCTTGAAACGAGAGGGAGAGAAAGAGAACTCGGCTCGTCCTTGTTGGTCCTGCTGATTACGGAGCCGGTGGGGCGGCCGGCTGTAGGAACGGGCACATAAAATGCGGCTGCAGTCGCGGTGCATTCTTATTGCTCTCTTCCTTTCGCCCGCTGGAAGAGATCGCATACCTGAATCACTGACGTCACAACCGGACGAGGGAAGAAAGATGCGGGGAGTAGTGGGCTTTGCGTTTGACTTTACCGTGCGTCGCGACGACGACGACCCGCCGTCGGCTTCGCGAGAGAGAGAGAGAGAGTGAGAGAAGAAGTGCCCGGGCCTTCTTGAGCAAGAACCTGGCCACTATAAATAGGATATCCGGCCGCACGCTAATTATACTTCGATGCATGCCCCCCCGCCACGTAGGGAACACCCGGCGAAACTCGGCCGATTCGTAATTTTCCTGTCCGCTAGAGTGAAAATCGCCATTGTTTCCTTGATAGGTTGAATGGACGATCAAAGGAAAAATTGAATGATACTAAAATGACGATATTTGAGGGTGGACGTGTTAGAAGTAACCGCGAAGATTTCCCAGAATTTAATGGAGTACCAGTAATGTGACAATTCTCGTGACATTGTGTAATAATGACGAAATCGATTGTTAATTCTATCTGATTGCGAGCACAATAGTTACTATCAGCGATGACTATCAGATTTTTTTCTTCTAGAGAGTACGTAGTTATTGATTCGTGTATCTTTCCATTTCAGATCTATTTTTCCGGTGAACGAGTGAAGGAAGAAAGCCGCCACCATGGACGCGATCAAGAAGAAGATGCAGGGAATGAAGCTGGAGAAGGACAACGCGATGGACCGCGCGTTGCTCTGCGAACAACAGGCTCGCGATGCGAACGCGCGTGCTGAGAAGGTAATTCTTCAAAAATATGGCACAGAAACACCTTCTTAAAAAAAGCACTCTAGTCGTCACTGACTCAGAGTGTTAATCTAAGAATGTGGCCACTCTGTCGTAATAAAAATTCCGATATAGAACTGGCCGGCATCCAAGTAGCGTTCCTCTCTCGCGGGAGTGTGATGTAAAAGTCGTAAATATTCCGGAGCGTCCCCAATTCCAAAGTGTCGAATTAAAATCCTTACGCCATTGAAAAATTGGATTACAATTGCATCGAAATCAAATATACAAGGGATTACATAGTATGGATGATATTTCTTTAGGCTGAGGAGGAAGCTCGTGCTCTCCAAAAGAAGATCCAGACCATTGAAAACGAGCTCGATCAGACCCAAGAAGCCTTGATGCAGGTCAACGCCAAACTCGAGGAGAAAGATAAGGCTCTGCAGAATGTAAGTACCTTACCAATGCAATCCCATCAATCACGCCAATTACGTTCCCGATGGATCACGTACTACAGAAACAAACCGTGAAACTACCAAGAAATGAAAGTGTTAAACTTCAATAGACGCTCTTTAAAAACGCGAGCCTTAAACAGGTTTCGAATCAGCGTCATTCTTTCGAAACCGTACAAAAGTTCTCCATAATGGCGGCGAAATTCCGCCGCTGTCAGACTCTTCTCATATTCTCCTCCAATATAAACTACCAATTCTCGAATAGAATAAAGACTCATAGAGCTAGCATTAGTATTTCTGCAAACATAAATGCTCGCATGGATCGAGATTACCGGCAGCGCAGAGATACGTAGGATCGAAGGAGAGCGTTTGGCGCGGGCGTAAAGTGGCAGCGCCTCTCGATCGCGTCGTCGAGGCGATCCAGTAGCGGTGCAGTCGGCCACAAGTACGGGTAGTCACCGCTCGGGTAAATCAGCGCTGCACTACAGGCTGAGAATTCCGCGTGAGACTCGAAACTAGTAGTGGGAGATATTCCGACTGGAGTTAGAGTGCGAGGGAGAGTAAAGTATATCGGAGGAGGGCGTCGGTGCAAGGGAGAGCGAGAGAGAGAAAGAGTGGTTGTTGTCGAACTGAGGAGGACTCGTGCAGAGAGCGCAGCGTGCGTCTGCCGAGCGGTGGATGTGGGAGCCGGGATTAGCCTGTGAGGCTGGGAGTGAGAGAGGCTAAGATAGAGAGGTGGGAGTGAGGGGCAGGGTCGGGTACCGAATTGGTAGCAAGAGCGCTGGACGCAGTGGCGGCGGAGCGAAAGAAACGTGTTACGAACAGTGACAGACAAGATGGCGGCGAGGCTGGTGCGGTGGTAGTAACGGGTGACGGACGGCGCAGAGTAGAAGAGGCCAGTAGAATCGCACGGGGGTTAGGAAAGGGTTGGCAGGTGTAGTAGTCAGCTAGTATGGAGCCAGCTCTCGCCTCGACCACGAGACGTCGCGGTCATCAACATCACCCGCGTCACGCAACGCGCCGACGTCTCGACGCCTCCAGCAGAGGACCCGCGCAGTGTGGCCCTGCTGGGATCGTCAAGGAAGCAGCGACGACGATCGCCGGCGGCGAGGCGACCTCCCCCAGTGCCGGCCAGCTCAGGCTCGCCGAGAAGCCGGCTGTCATCGAGGTAGAAGCTGTCGGGGCCAGCCTACCGACACGACCTCCGACTGTCGGCACGAGGTGGTCCCGTGAGCCCACGTCAGACCCCTCCAAGGATCTAGCATCCAAAGAGGATCCCAGCCGTAACGACAACAATCTCCACGCTATTGTGACAGATGACAGAGAGGAGCACGTCCGACAGAGGCTCGCGCAGTGTAGCCTGGACGTCTCCGAGGAGGCGAGACCTAAGCAAAGATCTGCTGGCAATGAGAGGAAGAAGGAGCGAGAGAATGCTGACAGCTGGTGCGAACCGACACCGAGCGAACCTCGAGCTAGACCACGTGGTAAGGACACGTCCGGCAGGGACGATCAGGAGAAGTCAGATACCAAGAGCAGAGAGACTTCGCCGGGGCCCGAGCACGCGGTCGCGAGGGCCCGCGGTGACGGGAACTCCGACGACGAGTCAACCAACGTCGAGGAGGACCCGGAGCTTGCCGAGCTTGCCAAGCTCCGATGTCCCAGTGAGAGAGCCGAGATACAAGCTGAGAAGGAGGCACGCAGACGGAAGAGATGCGCCGATTACCCTGGCCTGGCCTTTGGCTCTTCCATATTCTCCAGCGACACGATGATGAAGTTCAGTCTGATAAGGAACGAACTCCAGAACATTATGGGCAACCAATTGAAGCGGGTCAGTATCGCATGATAATGCATCGCCGGCTCCGAGCAGCGCGCTACTGCCGCTGCTGCTGCTACTGCACGCCGGGTGCAAGGTCAACCTAGCGTGGCCTTGGTGCACTAGATATCTCGGTCAATGGGTCCTCCCGGGTCACTCGAAAGCCCTTGATAACGTGACCCCGTCACCCGCGCCGAAACGCAATCAACGCGCACTCCTTCCCTCCCCTCTTTGTCTCGATACGTCTCTTCTCCGGTTACACAGCAAGTAATTCTCGCGAATCCGATACCTTATATGGCCGCATGGTAAAAATACGTGCCGCATCGGGTCAGGTGATACATCGGCGGTCCACATACGCAATGTACAACGTTGATCTCGGCGGAGCCTCGCTTAAATTTCAGACAACCCTTCTCTAATCCCTGCAACAAGCGCCCGCTCGCTCGGCACCGCTCGCTGCTCAGGGATTCGTAGACAGAGGAATTATTACCGAGAGAAAGTTCGGTTTCTGTTGCCACGAGGAAGTTGACAACTCGACCTATGCCACTGCTTCTTGAATAATGGATTGGTAATAATAATGACAGGTGGAATAGTTTAACGCGGATATCACTCGCTGGCGACATTCCAAATATGTATGAAAGCGGTAAGGCACGTAGATCCGAGGTTGGTTCTTTTTTTGGAGTCGAGTGGTTTTATACATGGGTTGGCGATGTACGCCGGGAGACATGGCTGGGGTTACTGAACGAAGACAATAAGCCTGAATTCCCTCACTTGACACAATGATCGGCCTTATACCTTAGTTAGGCACGGCATCGTGTGTCGAATGGCAAAGAACCTTAACTTCCTAACGAGGACGTCAAACGCACCCGATACCGAGTTTCGTCCGGCTTCACTTTCTTCGAATCGATTTCAGCCGGCCTTCCGTTGGTTTGTCGCTTCCAGGCACAACAAGCATTGCCAAATGTTCCAAATATTATCACGCTGATAAGAGTACACATTGCGCAAACACCACTGCCGATAGCTGATCGATCATGCGATGATGAAAGTATGTACGTGGCTTTGCGAGCAATGCAATCGCATTTATGAGAGCTACGTTACTTGGCAACCCTAACTTCGCTATTTGATAATCGCTATTTTTACCAGCTTTATTACTAGACAACTGTGGAAATCGGCTCTTGTGCTCTGGTGTTCTGACCCTGGTTACTATTGGGTCCAGTTGGTAGGGAGTAACTACTCGACAGCTTTCTGGCTCCACCCTGGACTGGGTGCCAGGCGCTTTTTACCCAAACATACGAGAGGCTCCCGTCAACATTCTAAAAATACGTGAGACTTCGGCACTCGGATCCAGCGGACTTTTGTTCGGCCGAGGCCATTGCGTAAGCTCTCGCTCCCGGAACGAGTCGCTAGTCTACGAATCCGCTCGGTTACACGCGTTTACAGCGGCTGGCACGTCGAGTCTATGTGTGTTACACTGGTAATACACCGTTGCAAACCGCCCACGTCGTCGCCGCGTCGGCTGGCAGGAATTTGGAGCGCGATCCAGATGCGTTCGCTCCATTGGCGACCTTTGGAATCGTCAGGCAGAAACTCCTCTTATCGTCCTCTGTTTGCGCACCGCATTCCGTCGATTCTCGCAATTCTTCACACTCTCTCTCTCTTTCTCTCTCCTTCTCTCTCCCCCGCATACACCTCTACCGTTCCAGGCACTCTCGCTCGCCACTCGGATGCAAGCCCATCCGTGTGCGCCAGCCGAGACCTAAATTCAAATTCAGCTGATTGCTCCTAATTCAACGTCAGGCTTGACTTTAGGCATTCGTTTCAAACTGGGACGCTGTGGACAGTAGGTGCGAATGAGAGCCTGCAATTATTCAACGGCTAGACCCTCGGCTATGAGCTCGGAACGGGCTTGGGTCATTGACTCAGAGACTTGTAAACCTTGGAAGCGAGAAGAGGGCTTATCGAATATTCCACATACTACAGTGATGACGAGAGACTTACGTCACAACTATGTTGTATCAAGGGGATAGCTAACGTCAGATTATTTAGTTTCCATCATCATATCGAGAATTAGAGCAAAGATATCCAATGTGGAACTTGCATTTGTGCCAGCTCTGACTTCCAACTGGGTTACAGAAGACTGCCAACCGTGTCTCACGCACTTGCAACAAAAAATCGTATTTTAATCCGCAATCTCTCTTGACTTTCATATAAGTTTGCATAGGGGATCATCCGCAGGGCTCATATAACCCTTACGTACTTATATACTTGTGCAAGCATGATTATCATTATCCACTCAAAAGCTATTGTCCGAACTAAGGGCCAAGGCCAGAGCTCAATGGGACAACTTTATTACATTATGCAACTAGTTTGATCCCGCCGAAAAAGATTCAATAGTATTAAATTCTATAATACATCCCTCATAACAGTTACGGATCTTTAAGAGAAAAGTATCTATAAAGAAAGTGTCTAAATGGATGGAAGATACAATTCGAAACTATTATAGTATCTACTCTAAAGTTATAAGGGCTGTCTATATACTCTTGAAGTATAATAGAGTTCTATAGGGATCAAAAGGTCAAAGTATGTTGGATGGTAAAGGTAGACGTCTACCAGTCTAGCTGTATAATAGAGTAAGACGGATGAAGTGGAGAGGCTGTCGGCGGGCGTGAATTCAAACCGGTGGGCGCGCTGAGTTCGGGCGCGGTATTTCCGGGTGTTTGCGTGCGACGAGCGACGACACGTCGATCGGCGTAGCGATACTGGACGCGCGCATCACTGCGCGCCCGATCGTGACGCGGCTGGGCAATGGGAGAGAGCAACTGGTAACTGGATCGAGTTGTATGAGAGGCTGGCAGGAGTGGTCGTATGTCGGGGATTTATCCTGGTGGAGGAGAGATGGCTGCCCGGAGGAAAAGCGAGCGAGAGCGGCCGCTTCCAGGACGATTAAGGGCAAGGGACTATTTGACGTGGGCTGGCCGGGAGTGCGCAGGCGCTTGCCAGCCGGGAGCAGCCATCTTGCACACTCCAGTCAACAGCAGCCAGTGGTCGTCAGTGCACGAGAACCCGGAGGCTACACGGAATCTTGTCTCTCAGTCGCACGCTCTCGCCGGTCTTCGCCTTACTCGCCACTTCTTCACTCCAAGCATTTCTCAGGCTAGTTTTCGTGTGGAGCGGCCTGTGAGAGCACTCGAGTGCCGGTTTCCGCTTATCGGCAAGCAGCAGCAGCCGGGCCTTCCACCGGGTGGCGACAGAGAGTCAGAGTCAGAGCGAAGGCAAGAAGCAGCAGCGGCCAGCCGTGCTTTCCGAGAGTAAGCTGAGAGAGAAAGAGTGCCCGTGACTCGTCGCAGAGTCGTCGTCGTGGTCGTTCGGTTTATCGGAAAGTGAGGAGAGACGAGCCGTCGCGCGTTTGCACCACCAGCAGCCAGGATGACGTCTCAAGTGCAGGGTACCCTCCTCGACGTCTTGAAGAAGAAGATGCGCCAGACGAAGGAGGAGATGGAGAAGTATAAGGACGAGTGCGAGGAGTTGCTCAAGCGGCTGCACGTCGAGGTGCTCCGCCGCGAGGAAGTGAGTGAACGAACAAGAGAGACGGAGCCAAACGAGCCGAGTCCTTGCTATATACCTTCTCTCTGTTAGCTCTCGATATACCGACCATACTATAGTACAGACGCTCCAGTACCGTCCGGAATTCTCCATAACGAACCGCCGTCGTCGCCGCCGCCGCCGTTGCCGCTGCCGCCGCCGCCTTCCATATTCCGGCTTCTCGAACCCTACCTGCTTCCTGCCTCATCGGGACCTTTCCTCCTTCCTTCTCGATCGTAATCGAGACTCCTCCTGCTTCTCGGAAAGCCCGATCGCCCCTAATCCCATTCAGTCGGGTTCACCGGGCAAATGCTCGGCCAGCTCCCCTGTCTTACTCACTCGAATTACTCGGCCTCTCTCTCTCTCGGGGGTTCCTCCAACACACGCTATGCTAGCTAGCGCACACGCGATCGATTGATCCGCAGGCCGAGCAGTGCAATTAATGCTGTTGCCGCCGCGATGCCCAAACAAACCGTCTTGCCATCTGCGGTGCCGTGGCGAGCAGCCCCGCCACCGCTTCTTCTCGCCGGAAATGGGAAAGGGTCGCTCGCTCGGTGCATCGATTTGACCGAGGGCAACTCTCCCCTTAACCCGGCGCTCCGAACCATTTTTGCAATATACCACTATGCCCCCCCCCCCCCCCCCCCCCAGTGCCTTCGATACTTTACTTAATTACTACTTCGCACATAACTTTGTTAAGAAATAGAATTGTGGGATGGAATTCTCGGGGGAAAATCGAACATCAGAGTTGGAATAATCTCTTGTTTCCCTTGCGAGTGTGTAATCTGTTTAATAGGCGATGCTAGCTGTAGGAAATTCGTATTATTTCTGTGGCTAAGATTGACGGTGTGCTGTGTGTTGGCGTTCTCTCTCGCTCTTGGGGCGAGAAAGGGAAGTAGATTTCGCGTTGCCGGCGTCCGTACGGCTATGGAATCGATCGTGAGTGTCAGGCAGGCCGTGTCGTCAGGCTGCTGGCTCTCTCGCGGGCTCTCAAGAGGGCAGGCAGGGGGGTTTCACGAGGGACACGCACCGACTCCGCTCGCACTCGAGACATTCTTGGTACAACGAGGACCGGCTTGAAAAGCCACTGGCACCGAGGCCGCCAGTCCGGCGCGCATCTCAAAATATTGTAACAGTACCTGGAGGAGTTAATAAGCGTGCAGCACTTAACGCTCTGCCTTCTACTTTCCACCCGCGTACCGCCCGTCTCTCTCCCACGAGATCTCTCTAATTACTCGCAAAATCAGCCCAGCTTCCTTAGCTCGTACTCAGGATTTCCTGCCCGCTTGACCGCAGCAGAATTCTTCTCTTTAATCGAGTTCAGCGTGCACGCCAAGTTCGTGCCGGTATTCGCACGAACGTGTGAATTCTCCGCGTTAGATTGTGTGTTAAGGCTGAACTCTTGAGCGCTTGGAGATTTCTCTGCATCCTGCATGCTCGTCACACTCCACTCCTTCATTATGCATGGTGATTCACTTGCCTTTGGATAAGCATCCCACTTTTCGTCCATACACGCGATATAATATTGCATTATTATATTTGGCATGTAGAGAAGAGTTTGAAAACAGACGTGTATAATTAAAGTTAGCAGATAATCCTAGGTAATTACCAGAGGCTGGTGCTTCCAAGGCAAATGGATCAGAGTGTGGACGTTTGCAGGGTTTCAGGAAATAGAGAAGTCGTAGGAAATGTAAAAATACAATAGATTTCGGCTGGATAAATCGTGATAGCTCGGTGGCTTCATACTTGGACGAATATAGGTGGCGAGGGAACTGCGGAACTCCCCGATGCGCGTTCATCAGCCTCGATTTAACGGAGTTATACCGCAATCCAGACGTTTTTCTGCTTTTTTCGTTGGCCTCCTAGCCTGGCAGTGAGCCGCCGCGCTGCTGTCTCGCGGTATCATCCGCATCACGCAATAAGACAGGTGTTACATGTCAGTGTAAGATCCGATTAGAATCTTTGAAATTAAGGAGAACAGGTCCACTGATACTCATTTCCTTCGAAGGAAGCCTAGCAATAGCAAATATCCTGTAGCAGAAAAAGGCCGGGTCTTCCTATTATCATATTTAGCGGAACTTAAGAAGCAGACGATTGAAATCAAGGGGGGTATAATGAACTCGGGCAGAGATGTCGAGTGGGAGTCGGAAAGTCTAGGAATGCTTGGTTCGCAATTGGCGCATTAACCTTGGAAGGGCTCGAAAAAAACTGTCACATGTGCCGAGAGCACTGTGTGTGGACTGGCTGTCCCTTTTAAAAGGCCGGCTCGCCAATAGAAGCCCAGCGAGCCTTCACTAATGCGCTTTTGTCGTCGAGCAATCGAGTGCACTGCCGCGAAAACTGCTCTCTTATTTTCTTCGTTTTCTTGCACCGCTCTTCCGAGCAGAGCGTCAAATGCATCGACGGAGCTAGAGAGATCTTGCAAGTGGCAAGAGAGTGTGTGTTCGCCGAGAGCGAGTTCGAGGCGAGAGATAAAGAAGGATTAGTGATTCCCGTGGATCTAGCGCGATAGATTTCATAGCAGCTCCCGCAGTATCATTGTAATCTGGTTCCAGTGGCTGTGGTTAACAGTTTATGTAATACCGGCTCTCTTGGCCTGGCTGCTAGGCCGTTTATTGATAAATAAAGGCGTCCTCTCGCAGAGATCGCAACCAAGCAAATTGATTTAGTAGAAACGTTCAAACAGAGCGGAGACTTTGCTGTCTCGCTTTAAAGTCGTGCGCACCGTTGGTAGACAGAGAGAATGAGCGAGGCTTTTGTTGACAAAGGCCAGCCTCGGAAGGACATAGATAATTTTGTAGGCTCACGCTATACTCGAGGCATTACGTGGGTCCATTAAACGAGAGAGGAGACACGTGCCCCGACGTATTAAACGGCGCGTTCATCGCGGATACCCTTGACGTGGGCGCATCATCCTCCGCAGACACTTTGTTCAGCCTCGCTATAACACTCACCTTGCATCAAAGCTCTCTCTCGACGCCCGAATTAATATATTCCTTTTCTTCGGACGCGTTTCCGCCGAGGGAACTCCGGATCGATCGCGTAGTATCAGGATGAATTAAGAGAATGTAAGAGGAGCCGGTGCAATGTGGGGCTCGGGCCATGGCGGAAGTTTGGCACAGTTAGCAGCTTCATCGGGGACGTTATCGACGCCGACCTGTTCGGCCGCACGCCGGTGCGCCGGGGCGTGTCAATTTCCTCCGAATGGCGGGAGAGCGAGTGCGAGTAAGAGAGCGAGAGAAAGAGAGTACGCTCGACCGCACACACGCATCATTGATAAAAACACGGATGGTCGAACAAAAGCATGGAAAAGAATCTTTCCGCAATTGAACGGTTCGTAACTTGCGTAAGGCTATTGTGCAACGACTCGGCGAAGGTAGCCCCCTATCGCTAGGGAGAGCTGCCAGGACAAACGAGGTTTGTGCCGAGCCCCGAGTCCAAATATCGCGCTCAAATTATAGAGCCATCAGGGGACAATGGCTGGAGTGCGCTTGCAATGATGAATGATAAAGGTGACGCGGCCGAGATTGCTAGCTAGCGCGTCACCTGTTATTTCGAATGCCTGAGACGCTGCTCATTACTACCATATTGATGCCAGCTCTTCTTCCAATCAGGGATCGCGAGCTCCGAGTCGAACCCTTTCGATTTCAATTATGGAAATTAGTTTTTCTACACTTTATTCGGTTGCCCTGTCATGAGTAGGAGAGTCTGGCCTGACCCTATTCCGGATGCAGGCTTTATACCTGAGCTGGAGTATAAAAGGGAGCAGTATACCGAGGCAGGCATCAGCGACAGGATTCACTGGATGAGCACACAATCATCACAGGTGCAGCTGTTGGTTATCGGGGACAAGGGCCTCTGGTTCAGTGGCCAGTGGGGCCCCAGGTGTAATCGAGCGTTCAGTCAATTTACATTTGTAGAATCACAGGCTTCGTCTCGTTCGACCTATCATCGTCAAACACCATTAGCTCGCTATTTTAGTATCGTTCGCTATGTTCATTTGCTGTCCCAGAGTTCCAAAAGTCCAGGGCTCTGTCGATAGGCGTGGCAATGTGGAAATGATGGTTTTATCTAATTAATCAGTCGATGAAGCAAGGAGCCTTCGATCACTCATATGCGGGCAGAGTCTGAGACCTTGACTAGTTTTCCTCTACTCTCGAGAAATTTTGTTGGCGTCCCTCGGCGCCGCCTTTATTAGGCTCTCAGGAATAACATTATCAAAGGCACGGCATATTCCAGCAACTATTGCCAGGGGTTTCCTCGTGACTGATAAGTCGTTGTGAGATAATCACCGCTTTAACAATGAATCGTAGTCTTTCTTCTCGCGGCCAGCGATACACTCTATCTTCCTCTTTTATCTCGTCTTCATTATACTGTTAGCTCTCGGCATCCTCGCCAACTACCGTTAAAGTTCTCGCGCGCCTGCCTCACAACGGCGCCCGGTGTATCCGCTCAAATCTCGGCGAATCATTTACTTCGAGGTACTCGTATGTGCGACGGCGTTTTTTGCAAAGACTCCGCCGGCTTGATGGGAGCGATAGTTGTTAGTTGACTCAACGTAGATAAAGTGCGCGCGATGAGTAATGTGATCCATCGGGCAAATAGGATTAAATGTGAAATGTAATGAGGGGCGAATGGCTTTTGCGAGTGCTAAAGGTGGAGTTTTCCGTTTGTTTTGCAGGCCGAGTCCGAAGTCGCCGCTCTCAACCGTCGTATCCAACTTTTGGAGGAGGACCTCGAGAGATCCGAGGAGCGTCTTGCCACTGCCACTGCCAAATTGGCAGAGGCGTCGCAGGCCGCTGATGAGAGCGAACGGTGAGTCATTTCTTGGACGTCATCCCGATGATAATTCTCCAAAAACTATCTATAAATATTCGTCTAACGAAGTTAGACACACATGGACTTTCGATTGAAAGGCGAATATTTATTAATGTTGGTATTCCAAGAAAAGAAATCGTCAATAGATAGTTTGCAGTGAATCAATGGAATCTTGAGTCAAAAATTTAGATACTTCGAATTTTGTGATTAGTTTTGGTTGTGTTTCAGTTATTTTAATGAGAGAATACTTAAACTGAGTTATATTTAACTTCTATCGTCTGCCAACTATCTATATTTAAAAGGAATTTTTAGATGAAAACATGTAGATTAACCAAAACAAAAGCAAACAGATTGAAAGAGCAGTTTTCTTTCTTACGTCTCGCATAACACTTACGAGAAAGAGACGACGTAATTTCATGACATTATAGCAGAGATACGCAGTGGGTGTTCAATTATCATCAATTTATATTACAAAGTCGCCCGATGAAGTAATCATGAGGCCGATAAATCCAATGCCAGTTAATTGATGAAAGATGCAAATTTATAGCAAGGACTCTAACGAATTCCAAGTGTTTCACCCAAGTGCCGTTGCTCTTTCAGTCGAATTGCAATTCTTCCTGAAACTTACACCGGCAGAATTCATGTTTCGACGTTGAAAGAACGCAGCTGTCCCATTTCAAAATTATATTCGAGTGGGACGAGATTTAATTTCTTTAAAAGCATTGCCCGAAAGATTCGTCGCTTGATACGCGTCTCTCTACTCAAATACTCAAAGAGCATACGGTTCCTTTTATCGCCGCTGATAAGACGCGTTTGCGCTTCCTTGCCACAAAGTATTTCTCTTTGCTTCGGAATACTGCACTGCTTTGAGCTGGAAGACTATTTCTATGCCTACATAAAACAGACAAACTATAAATCAACTCAAGCCACAATGAAGTTCCAATTTCTATATTTCAAGTCCTTCGAGAATTCAGACTTAAAGATCAAAAGATTGATTTTTTTTCGCTGACTTTTCTTTCAACGCCGAGTATTTCGTGCTAAACGATCCACTGCTAATCAATCGCTAGGGTACGCAAGACTCTCGAAAACCGATCGAACATGGAGGACGACCGGGTAGCCTTGTTGGAGCAGCAGCTAGCACAGGCTAAACTGATCGCCGAGGAGGCGGATAAAAAATACGAGGAGGTGGGTCATGTATCAGCGAGGAGGGCGAGAGCGAGCGCTTCTCGCCAGGTCTTTGTGTCTCCTTGGCCCAACAAGATCGATGATCACTTGGCGATTTTCCTTACACATAAACAAGTTGATTCACTTGCTTTTGAAGCGATGAACTTGTATATAATTCTTAGGATGCGTTACTTTGCACCCCCGTCGAGTTTATTAGTCTATATTTCTGTATTTTATTGCTTTGGTAGACCACCGTTTATTTGGTCATCGATCCTTTTGGGCTTTGGATCTTTCCAGGTGCTTTAGGTAGAGAAGCTGTGAAAGCAGAGCGGAGCAACCAATGGCCACCGATAGTCTTAAACATCTCTCAGCCTAGTACTAAGTTCTTCAAGTGTTAATATGCAATTCTTTGTGACCACCTTTAAAGAGCCCGCAAGATTCTTGAGAATCGCAGCTTGGCGGATGAAGAGCGTATGGATGCCCTCGAGAATCAGCTGAAGGAGGCCAGGTTCCTTGCTGAAGAGGCTGACAAGAAATACGATGAGGTTCGCGAGCCCACGACAGTCGAGCGTGCTGGCTGCAGTGAAACTGATAATGATGATGATGATGGTTCCTAGTTGATAGTCAAAATAGTGCCTAACCCCGTCTTAACTCTCTGTCTTCTCTCTGTGTGCTCGATATCGCCGGTACACAATCCACTTACACCGTCTGCGTCCGTCTAAAATCAAGAACCAAACGACAAGCTCGTGAAAAACGAATCCGAGAAGGCTAAACTTAACAAATTAAACGAATGACCAGTCGCATCGCTCTCGCGTGCTAAAAACGAAACGAATCAAAAAATCGAACGATCCGCCGTGTGACGATAATACAATACGATCCTCTACGTTCCTGTCAATCGGCTCGCACGCGCAGTGATTAAAAATCAAAGAGAGAGAATTTGATTGTCTGTGATTGCGTCGAGTGAGATTATCGACGTCCCGGCAGAAGTGCAGTGATCTCCCCCGAACAAAAGGGAAAAACGCGAAATCCTATTTGGACTATTTCTCTCTCTCTCTCTCTCTCTTTCTCTCTTTCATCCCTTTGACAAAAAATCCGTGTGGTGATGATCCAACTGACGATATGGAAGGGGGAACAAAAAAAGATGGAAAAAAAATCCTCAGTGAAACGTGCTTTAACGACGCGCTAATGAACGCCTCGCGAGTTACTACTGCAACTCGACTATCTGTGATTTCTCCCAATAATGAAGTGATGTTGTTGCTGCGACGGGAGTAATGAGAAGATTTACAGTGCCTGTTTTTGTCGAAATAAGAGTCTAACGAAATGTTGTTAATTCTGGTAAGAGGAGCGATGCGATGCGAACGAAATAACCGAACGAGGGAGTCCGGATATATACATCCCCCATGCCTCGTGAAGAAAGTTGGTGAATGTTGGTCCGCGTGCCAGCTTTGTCCGTGATCGAGAACGAATGGTTGCAAAATAGTGTTGTGATATTAAGAGACGTGACTGTGATGCATCACGGTTTTGTAGCAATAATGGTGCTGCTTTTGCCCAAAGACTCCCCTTTGCTTTTGCTGGAGCTCGGAACGTATGCGTGTTTACTCAGAGAAAATCCCTACAAAAACGTTCACCCTTCATGGTAGGTGTCTTCTCCCGAGAGCACGTCGAAGTCCAATCGCTCTTCCCCGCCACTCGAATAAGAGTGCCAACCTTCTGGGAATCCTCGGAAGGTTTCGGAAGAGCGTACTTCGACGTGTTCATGAATCATTCCTCTGATAAGGTTGATCGTCCATTCATCAGATCCTCCTTCATTAACCGCACGAATCACGATTGCTCAAGGTGTGCGAGTGTGAATATCGAAGTGCAGTAACGCTAGGATTTACAGATTCATCATTCTAGCGCCTTTCATATCGTTCCCCTAATCACCATTCATTAACTTCCTAACAGGTCTAGCGCTTAGTAATTATTGCAGAAATCCTGGATCACCAGAGACGAGCGAGCCCTTAACAGCAAGCGAGTGTGCCTCTCTTTTATGTTTGTCGAGTGAATTAATCAGCTGCTAGTGAACTTTCCATCCCACCGTGCAAGCCGCGTGATCTAGTGTTAATTATAATTATAGCTCGCAATCAAGATTCGCTCTAGTATGTACTTATTTATGAAAGTCTAATTCCCAAGAGATACACGTCGTGCGCTTGTATGGTGCGCGAGCTATTGCCTGGTGAGAGAAGCTGCCCATGGAGAATCGAAGTAGACACAGGGGCCTTCAAGGTCTCCTGAATTCCTTCGAGTATTTTTCCCATGGCAATCTCCATTCAGTGCATAATACTCGGAGAGTTTACGCGCAGTTTACATGGATATGTGCGGCGAGAACGGCGGGAGTACGAGGCGAAGCTGAATCGAATTCACGATTTTACTTGCGCTCTTATCTGCCGCTCGCCGCTCCCCAGCGAGAAACGGCCGATTGGAAGAGCTGCCGATAGCGATATCACTTTCTTTTCGAGCCTCGTAATAGATAAGTTATTTTCGCAAGTGCTTAGGTCATTTTTGCGCCGATTTAAACGTGATGGTATCGATCAAGTTTCGTGGACTGTCATTGCATCATTCGATAACAAGGGATTTCTTATAGTAAATAGCTTCTCGAGAGGTTCTTCCAATCGGCGAGAAAACGTCGCACAATATTCGAGGAGATAGGCGATGTGGGAAGAGGGGAAAGTCAGGGAACATAAGGTGAAACGTGTATGTGTGTCATTTACACAGGTCGCCCGTAAATTGGCCATGGTTGAGGCCGATCTAGAGCGTGCCGAAGAGCGTGCTGAGGCCGGAGAGTCGTAAGCATCAGTTTTTCAAAGAGTTTGGCAGGCTTTACGAGTGTCAATGCGCATATTCCTCTTACACGTATATACCGCCCTTAAAAACCAACACCGATGCATTCCCAAATGGTTCATGACCATCTCAAGACGATATCATATCGTGTCCCACCCTCGCTAACATTTGCTCTCACCGAAATTTGCGGCTGTCTGCCTCGATCTTGACACTCAAGAGAGAAGTTCTCCAATTTCATTGAGAGTTTCAATCTTTTTTCCAACGAATTCGGAATTGTAAAATCTAGAAGTGTTTTAGCAATGTCTCTCTTGAGTGTTGGAACGACGTTTTTAAGTTTTTCTTTGTAAACCATAACAATCTTTAGCGGGAAGAACTGGAAGATCGGAGAAGCAGGAATGCAGACCACCCGGAGTGCATGCGGAGCGATCTAATTTCTATTTTGTAACATTACGTTTTTTTACCTCCCTGTCCTTGCTTCTTTTCGCATGACACGTGTGGCTGTTGATCACAGGTCGCGAGGAAGCTAGTCATGGTGGAGCAGGATCTCGAACGCGCCGAGGAGAAGGCCGAGCAATCGGAAGGGTAGGTTCAGTTTGTGCATGACTCGTTGTTCAGCCATTTTTGCCATTCTACTATCTTCTTATCGAGCAAGCAGAAGAGATACTCCCATAGAAAATTCAATTCATTCGCAAGCATAAACTGGAACATTATAAGTTCTTGTCGAGCACTTTGTTCGATGATAAAATCAATTATAATTAATATCAGGCAAGGTTGGGAATATTTCTTCCGCGAACATCAGTGCCAATCTATGAGACTTGATTTTATGAAACATCCTTTTATTTTTACAGTAAAATCGTCGAGCTGGAGGAGGAACTGCGCGTCGTTGGTAATAACCTGAAGTCCCTCGAAGTCTCTGAGGAGAAGGTAAGTTCCATTTGTGATCTCGAATCCAAGGCGAAAGCCATACCCAAGTCTATCCATTTCTGAAACATCAAGCCCAACCAGCAAACCTATCTAGGGAACTCAATTAGTAGTGACACAAAGATTGATGATAAACCCGTGCAGAAATCAAATTATTTCGTCACATCAAACGCGCCGATGTATATGGCTATTACAGGCTCATGCATTATTGAAAGAAATTCAAAGAAACTCAGTGTAACATATTCCATAATATTCTTAGAACAATCCTCGTTTCAAAGAATGTAATTTTCAATCGGAGCCTCGCTCTAAGACGCAATTATAAAAGCAGAGGTAACCTGATGTTAGAGAAGTATCTCTGAATTCGGGAGAGTTAATGTTTCCATACTGTATGTAGGCCAACCAACGCGAGGAGGAATACAAGAACCAAATTAAGACTCTTACCAGTCGCCTAAAGGAGGTACAAATCCTTTTGAGAGAGTGCTTTCAGTTTGGCTCTGTTGCGAGAAGTGTGATTTGTCATTCGCGATACTTAGACCATAGATCTCTTGCCACTAAAATATTAACCGGCCGCCCTCTACCAAGCAACAACCCCCCCCGTTCGAATTTTTCACATCTGACTGTGCCTCTTTGACAACTGGCACGGTCCTCTTGGTTTGATTGCTCTAACATAAGCTCGTTTTTTGTCTTTTTGTTGTGCTTGACTAAAACTAGGCCACGCAAAGAGAGGAGACCTTCGTGGGCCAGGTGAAGATACTGGGTAGTCAATTGAAAGAGGTAAGCGCTTCATTACTGGCTCACCTCGGAGACGACCTCTTCTTTTATTTCTTCATTAGAACTATCACAGAATTTGGAGAATCAATTATTTGCCCCGAACTTCTATTCAAAAAATATATTACTGATTCTAATAAAATTTTCATAAACGAATAATTAATTTTTTCTGCCAATACTGGATTTTTCGAGAAAATATTATAAGCGTGCCATTTTACGAGGTATGAGAATAAGAGTATCCGTACTCTACGATTCAACCCCTTTCAATTGCTGTAAGGAAGAACTAACATTGTTCAGAGTGAGCACGTAACAACTCGTGTGACCAATTAACTCAGACTTGACGCTGAGATTTAATGCAAACTTTTGTGAAATTCGTGAAGTGATTTTGAAACATTAATACATAATGATAAGTTGCATGATTGACCAGGAAATTAATCGAATGAATTCGAGAATAATTCCGGCTGACACGTGTCGATTTTAAAAACAGAGAATATGTCATTCTCTTGCACCGTTGGCATTTTCTTGTCGACTCTTGTACATATCACTCAGTTACGAATTCCTGCAAGGAATTCCTACGTAGAATTAGTGGTGCAAGTTTTTAAAATCGACGACGAATCACCGAGATCTTGAAAGTACATTGTAATAATTGTTAACTGTGCTTATTCCTTCAGGCTGAGGCTCGCGCTGAGTTCGCAGAAAGATCCGTGCAGAAACTCCAGAAGGAGGTCGACAGGCTCGAAGGTGCGTATTCAGCATTCATTCGTTACAGCTTTGATTCGCCATTTTTCTCTTCGATATTTTTTACTCCACCCTTCTATGAATATGATTTATTCTCAAATTATCTCTTTATCAGATTATACTTTGTCGTAGATAGTTGTTGGTATATCACAGTCTGCACTTATTTTTATACCAGTCACTTTAATTGTTGTCTCTTTGGATTTCACCTGAAATGCTTTGCTTTTTGAGTTCCTACGTAGCCAAGAGAGAGAGAGAATTCAGTTTAGACCGTAGCAATGATACCTGAACTATTGCCAAAACAGTCACATCACATTTTTGGGATAGAGGAACTTCGATTATCTGCGAGATATGTGACAACTTAAGTCAGCCGTACTGGAAATAATCATAATTCAATGAATATCCGGCTGAAATCAGCCGTGGCACCCCGATCGATCACAACAAAAGTCTCAAACCCTCCAAATACCCCAAAAACTACCCAAGGATTCGATAACGAGAAAAAGCGAGGCCACTGACCCTTGCCGTTTGTTTGTGTCAATGTGTGTGTATCTTGGGGGTGGTCCACCCCGTTCTCTATCCCAGTAACAATCGAGCGGCTGCGCGTGTGGTGTTTTGGTGTGTATGCGCAGCCCCTCTAACAAGTAATCTTTCCAGACGACCTCACCGCCGAGAGAGAGAAAAACAAATTGCTCCAGGAGGAGATGGAAGCCACCCTGCATGACATCCAGAACATGTAGATACGTGTCTCGCGCGGTCGACAGAACTACACACGGACTACATACGGACACACACAAACACACACTCTTAACTGCTACATTTAGACTCAGACATACAAACCTAGAGAGAGAGAAAGACATACACACAGATACCAAGATTGAGAGTGATATATAGGCCAGGATATTGTTAGAGAGTGTAGATACGGATTAACATACGGACTGACTCGCGAGAGAAAGAGAGGAGTAGGAGGAAATCTCTCGCCATGAAAAGAAGGGCTAGCGGGAGACGAGGGAAAGAGAACGCGAGCGCTTTCGTCGTGTGTGGTGCACACCTTAACGTTACGGACAAAAACGCAGTCTCTTAGGCTAGACTCATCCCCGCGACGACCTCTCCCCGTTAATTCATGTTACAATTACGATACATATAAATGTGTGTCCATCGGTTCGGCGCCTGAGTCGCGCGCTCTGCTTTGCGTACGTGTGCGTATGAGCCCACCCTAATGAGCCAGCCCCAAGCCCCGTGTGTAATTGCGCGTGCCTGCGTTCGTTGCATGTCTGTTGTGTCGCGTGGCAGAGAGAGACTGAGAGATTTACGAGGCGAGAAAAGCGAGCAGAGCTAATAGGGTCGGAAGCACGACGGGTTCGAAGGTAGCGTAGAGATACGTGCGAGATCCTCTCATGTTTCTTCCCTTTGGTTTTGTGTTTCTTCGATCGAGAAGTGTTGCGAGCCGAGACTTACCCCCCCTACGTGTACCCCGAGTGATACTTTGGGTTTCTTACGTGTAAGATAGGCTCGAGTGGTAGGGCTGAGGGCATAAAAGGAGGCAGGAATAGAGAGCATGTTAAAAAAACCAGGGGCAACTGATCGTATACATCGAGGAAGAACTTCGGTTGGGTACACGCGATTAGAGATATATACTGGAATCCCTCAAGGGTGCAATTCTGTCAGAGGGCTGTTCGTTCATCGCGATTAAACTATATACTACGTGTTCATTGGACATTCGTGTGAATGCACGTGTAGCTAGACCGACGGTCTATAAAATCAGCATTTATTTAGTGTGTGATACTCGTAGAGCAATACATTCTTGCAGTAAGCCAAGAGAAAGACACATTCCGAGACTCGCTGAATCCAATCGAGTGCTACTGCCACGCTCCGAGGTGAGCGAGAGCGATCTTCTTTCTCGATGTAAAAGCCGTGTCGCGGGTTTCTCGGTTAATAGAGAGAGGAGAAGCAAAGAGTGCTCGTTGCTTTTCGTCGGCTACATTCCGCTCATCCCGACGGCTCAGCGCGCGCGAGATTTCCGGGTCCAAAAGGCACGGGCTGATCTTCTTCAAGAAGCTTCCTTTTTTTTCACCGTACATGACCGTCAACGCGAGTTTACATATTCACTGCCTGCTCTTGTAATATGAATTGTTCGCCAATATGGATCTTTCACTCAATTTAGATTATCCTCTAGCGCACACGAAGTTCGGTATTGAGATTCGCGCTACGGAGTTTTATATATTTATATGTCTTAGCTGATTAGTTGTGAGTCAAACTCGGAGAGACGTCGCACCCGGCATGTACTGGAAGTTTGCGTGTAGTCCTTGGAAAACGAGACAGACCCGCTGTGCTATCGTAGACTGGAGCTTTCTTCGTTGTCTATCATTCCATGAGTTTCTCTATTAATTAAGGAAAGCGAGAGAAGCGGCTTGCGCGCGCTGAGCCACTCGACATTTACCGATCGTGCCTGTATATATTTATTACGTAAATAATATGGTCCACGGCCAATCGAAAGCTCGATGCAGGGAACGTGCTCTTCGTGTTGACGAGCTGAGCAAAAGTTCGACTATCACGAAGCTAGAATTTCCAAGAATTGACGTCCGCTTTCGCGAGCCGTACGCCAACCTCTCTTACGCAGTGTTCACTAGTTTCGATGTGACGTTTCTTCCATGCATCATGGCACTTTTCCTGCAGCCGATTCCCTTCGGGTGGTACTTTTTTTTTCCTCGAGGCGAGTCGTCGCCTTGTCTTGTCTTTCTACCGATCGCACGAGATCTCTGTACGCGGGAGTATGAGATTCTAGATGAGAAAGAGTGAAAGAAGTTCGAGCCTGCGAATAAGCCTCCTTTTATTTCGTGCTAGCACACACAGTATTCCTCATTCGCCAGAATATACGTACTTTCCGAAGCGTGCAAGACTACACTAAGTGACACATGCCGCGCCCCTTCGCGCGGTTCTCGGAGATTTTCGCGAAAGCAATAGATACGTTTCTTTTTTCATGTTCCATTAGAGATTCAGACAAGAGTGACGATGCCAAGCGAGTCGTTATAGTGTAACAGATTATGTATTATAAAAGACAGAATGAGAGAAAAACAAATGGAAGGGTACAATCGAGCCGAAAGGTCACTCGATTCGACCGAGAATCGTAGGCGTCTTGCAATCGACGTCGCGACGAATCTTACAAGTAATAAATCTACGAATCGACGAAGCAAAGCACAACTTACGGCTTTCACAAGTCCTACCGTGTTAACTTTAACCTTCTTTCTTCTGTTATTCATCACCCCCAAGCCCAACCAACCAACCCACCCACCCACCTTCCACCACACCCTGCCCACCATGGACCCCCAATTCTTTTCGAAACCGATTGCCGAGAGAGACAAACGCAGATGATACTTGAGTTCACGAGAGTTTTAGTTTATTAATTTACTTAATATTAATTAAACGAATGGAATCGATAATAACACTAATATCATTGTAATGATAATGATTATTATATATTGCTATTATTATAAAACTGTTTATAATATATATTTTAATTTTGAAAAAAATACCATAAGTGTGTGTGTGTCACCCCCTTTTTGCTGTGCCCCTCTTGATGTACTCACCCCTCTAACAAGACCGCCAGCGTTTTAACACAACAAGAGCTTCACAACGAGTATTGTGCCTCTGCGCGATAACAGACTGGCTGCTCTTAGACAGTCGTGTGAGATTATTGCATGTCTTAAGAAGACCAGTGCGGTACGCAAACTGGATTAAAGGTGAGTAAAATGCCTTGCTGTATTTTTTGCTAATTAACGATAATCAACTGTTATCGAATGCCTACCCCCTCAAAAATACCAATCACCCCCTCCATTTTTCCTTCGACAAAATGTACATAGTTCCAAAGGTGTACGGACATTTTTTCTTTATGAACATATGTTAGCATTACAAAGATTGTCAGTCATATCTTCAAACAGTTCACTTGATTCATCATACAATAATAATGAGAGATCATTGACTCGAATAATTCTAATGACTCATGCGCTTTTCATTGCATAACTAATCGTACTAGCATTCGAATAACAAGAGATACAGTTGCTTGACTTTTGCACAAGCGATAAGCAAGTGCTTCATAACTTTTTCACAATAAGCTATCTTAGAATGGGATGCAGGCGGAATGAGCAACCAAAGATGCGCGGAACTGGCTTCGAAACTAACATTGACAATGCTTGCAGATGAGATGGTGGCTGAGAAGGAGAAGTTCAAGGAAATCGGAGATGGCTTGGATCAGGCATTTGAAGAGCTCTACGGCGTTTAACCAGCAACTAACCAACCCTTCTAACGCTTCGACCAAAAATTCAAAAACTACAAAAAAAACCTTTCTTACTATCTCGCTTGCTCTTAACACATTTATTCCGTAAGTTAACTGGTAGCCGCTTTTTAACCGCACTAGCTGCGCCCCACTCCTGCTCGGATTAGCATTTCGCTATCTTATACTGTCATATATTAAAGTCTTTCATCATGAATCATTCATCACATTTCTCTTTTTAACAAGAAATAATCCGTTTCTAAGGAATCGTTACTCTCTTGGGGGGAATTGTGACGGGTTGGAAAGTTTATGGAGTTTTTATCACTCGGGCACAGATATCTAATTGAATTTCATTCTTTTACAGACGAGCTCGTACACGAGAAAGAAAAGTACAAATACATCTGCGACGACCTGGATCTCACCTTCACCGAGCTGGTTGGTTAAATCGGCTGAATCGGCGAACGAATGTCCATCAGTTGTCAGAATTTTTGGTCGAAATACATACGGAAAACACACAAACACAAATTGGACACTATGGGACAATCGTGACCAGATTATGGCGCCACCGGCCATTCACCACATACACTTTTATTATTATTATTATTATTGTAACTAAAATTATTGTATTATAAATGTACGTTCCGCGTTCTACACATCGTCCTCTCTTTATTTGTCCGGCATTCCATCCTGAACTTTGAGTTTCACTCAGTCTCTTGCTTTGCGCCGCGAGTGTTCGGTAAGTAATGCACGATATGTCAGTGCAACGATTTCAAAGGAGGATAACAAACAATGTTGTAATCGGATCAAGCAGACAATAAAAGATTACGATAATATCACAATCGAAATCATATTTGAGACTGGTGCCAAACTTGCCCCATTTACACCCAAAATTTCTATCCAACCTTGCCTCCCCCAAACTTGTACATAAAGGATATGCTGTAAAACTCGTCGAAAGAAGATACAATTATAATTGCAACTGGACATAGAATTATGTATTTTATTCTACCTTCGCGGGCCAATCCACTCTCCTGTCCATGTATTGCACGAGCCGGACATCCTCGCATGCGTTCTCTCTCTCTTTATTTTATTGTCGCACGCCTTGAATGTTGTGGCCCACTAACCGTTTCCGACGGTGCCCCACTAATGTCAGCTTCCCACCGATTACAGACGTGCTGGTAAACGAGCGTTGTAAGTACAAAGCGATCGCCGACGAGATGGATCAAACATTCGCCGACCTCGCCGGATATTAGCGGCCCTCCTCGTAACCGTACAATCTACCAGGGCGCGCGGTGCACGCGCGCACATATGTTTCATCGTATCCCAACTAATAAGCAAGCAAAACGGCAAAAGCAAGAGACAGGAGAGATTGTTCACTGCGCCACATTGACACTGCCAGCACGCGGACCCCTCACCACGTAGGACGTCCAATAAGTAATAAATAGACGATAAAGAAAAGTCGAGCGAGAGCCTAGCCGACTACAGGGTCAAGGATCAAGAGGACACCAACGAAGAGCCTGTCCCGGGTGACCTACGCAGCATCCGGCACTCGAGAGACTACTCACAATGACTCCTACGTGATCCGAGAGATACATTCCTTTATCGGGCCCTCCACCCTCTAGATCTGATGACAGGAACAATCATTGGCAGGGCCCGTCAAATCATCATTTCATTTTAAACCTTAGAAGCTTATCCACCCGATGGACTTGTAAATGATTCTAGATATTGGTGATCTAGCTATAATCTTAGCTCGAGAAGTCGATATTTCTATTTGCTTTTTACGCGTTCTTCTGAAACGCCATGCATTTAGGATAATATTCCGATCGATATATCATTGCTGATGAGTCTTATGTTAGTGCATTTACAAATATCCTCTTAGTTAGTTAGCTTTATTATACAACATTTCGCCAGGGTCTAAGTATTCAGAGTTAATCGGAGCTGAGAGCTTTTTTATACTCGTTTAGGATAGTAAATTAAGGTGCTGTGTAGGCACACTATGCTCCAGCGTTTCCAGCGGCCAGCGTCTCATCTCGTGACGTCCACCGACACTTTTTCTGTGAAAGCCTCGAAAATCTGCCCCAGCTTTTCGCCGCAAACCCGCGGTTCCAGCATCACGTACCTGTCTGTACTTCAATCTCGAAAATCGCTTCGACTCGTGCCAAGACTTTTCCATATAATCGTCCCATCTATTTCGGTCACGAGTAGCTAGATTAATTGAGGGCAATCGAGAAAGTAAGAACGGATCTGCGGTCAACCTAAATGCAAAATTGTACATTCCTTCTTCGGCACGATGCCTCTCCTCATGCCAATTTTTTTCGTGACTAATTTTCTCTACCCTTCTCCCTGCGTACCATGCTTCTTTGCTCTGTACTCCGAGTAAAAAGTCCTCGAAGACTGCTTTTCAAATAGCTTTTTATACGATATTTTACAAAAACTTGACGAGCAAGCGCAGATTCGCTAATTCGACTAGCTCAATTTTGTGTAATTTTTAATGCAGCAGTAGCCAATTGGATTATTAATAATAAATGGGATTCACATGGACCAAGCTGGAGAACATTTCTACAATGTGCACTTTAATGCAGCGACTCCCGCAATCGCATACGAGTATCACTCAACTGTATTTACAGGATTTTCAATAAATACGCATATTTTATACCTCTGGACATCAATTTTCGTTATTTCATGACGAAAGAGTCGACCTGAGTTAACGAAATTCATTTGCGATCCGCCCATTTCCTCTCTCAAGTAGAAAGAACCGAAAATCTCGAATTTGTCGGTGGCGTCGATGAGTCGAGATATTTTCTTTAATCAGTATTACATGCAATATGTAAAATTATGTATGAAAACTTGTTTGTACTCGTTTCTCTTTCTTTCCATGAAGTGTGTGTTGTTAAAGAAGACGAATAAATACTTGGAAACTGAAAGGAAGAGAGTGGTCTCCTGAAAGGTCATTTGAAATTGCGCGCTGTCCTACTCGCAGAAATGGCTGCGCCACCATGCTCCCAGTGCACATGCACGACTTGTGCTTACATTCGCCAGACAATCGATCGGATTTTTCGTGTTTTGGGCGCGTACGGATGGTTACTTGACTCATACGTAGTGGTAGGTGATAATTCGAATTAAGATCCCTCAAAATTAATACTAGAAATTGCGATTTCTCGCAATTCAATGGTCTCTGTTACCTCTGACAGAAACCTGTAATTGTCTGTCAACATTCTCACGAGTCTAATCGTCTGTCAAGCATGCACTCAACTGCACGAAAATATTCTGTGATTTATTAAAAAATTGCAGGACTTCTACGCGGAGAATTTATGGGAGAAATTGCCTGAAAGCTGGAAAGATGCACTGGGATGCACACCTCCGCAAGAGGTTGGCGCCTGGCTGTCAGGTGACATCTCGTGGTGGGTTGTACGACTTGGGCCAATACCAATCTCTTCTTCTACTCTCAATCAATATTCACTTATACTATTATATTGCAGCAAACGAGTTTGGCCACTCTCTTTACTGGCCTTGCAGCAAGTTGTGAAAACTCTGCAGATCAACAGAGATCACAGGGATGCAAAGAGCGGCTTGACTTGCTCCAGATCCGATGTCAAAGATAGAAAGTCAGGATGTTTGTTAGGAACAGGGGATGTACAAAGTTTAAGCTCGCAACACAGCAAATTTGAGAAACTCTTCACAAAGCGTGTGAAAAGTAAGAAGCGCTATGAGATCAGCACCATAGCACAAGTGGGTCAAAACATCTTTGCAGGGCAGATTCTTTAAAAACAATAACTAGCATGGGTGTTCTTGTATTATAGGTCTGTGCAGATTGTGCCAAACAGTCTGATTGTAACTGTATTGTAGATATTGGGGCGGGCATGGGTCATTTAGCTCGAGTTTTAGCATTTCAGTATGGCCTGTGTGTTGCTTGTATCGAACAAGAGCAGGCTCTGTCTCAACAAGCCAGGTCTGCACACAGTATTCCATGGTTCCGGACTCTTTCTTTATAGTTTCATCAGATTTCTCTTACAGTAAATGCGACAAGGAAGTTCTAAAGTCCATAAAGAAATATGTACCTGATTTCTGCATTCGGAGTCCCCAGCATGTGTCTGCCAGGCTGGACTCCTCTAATTTAATACAGTCAGAGTTAATACAAAGCTTAGGCGAAGTATTTCAAAGTAACTTCGCTTTAAACGAGAATAAAGTCGAGTTTGGGCTTGTTGGTCTTCATCCTTGTGGTGATCTAGCACCCCTTTTGTTAAAACTCTTTGCCTCCAATGAGGAAGCAAGATTCATTTGTATTGTGGGTTGTTGTTATATGAAGATAACACTCGAGTTCGTACATTTCTCGATATATTTTTGCTTTCGAACGCGAGCAGGTGATAGATTTTAGGCTATTCTTTTTAGATCAGAGAAGAATCAGGGCTACCCACTCAGCAGGTACCTGCAGTGTTCTAAATACCGTAGGTTGTCGTATGCGGTCTTAGAAGTATCTTGCCATGCTATAGAAAAGTATAGCGACAAACTTAAAGCGGGGAATTACGATGAATTAATAGTTGAGTATTAAAAATAGTGATAGTACGTTCGGGGGCAACATGGGTATTATATTTTCTAGGTACACGCGTACAGGGCAGCTTTAGAAACGATTTTAATAAAGAAAGATATCAACTTACGCCGATGCCAGTTGAAGAATGTTAAAGTCACTGGAAATATGTCGTTCGAGCAGTAAGATCCACTGATTTCACATTGATATTGTTACTGGCAAGTTCGAGAAGCAATTACAAGCGCGACATTTATCTCCTAGGTATTGCACGGCAGCAACGTGCAATTTGGAGGCACACTTGCAACCGTTAAATTCCGATACAGAAAATCCCGAAGTGAAAGATTTGTTGCAGCAATGGAAGAAAGTCCTGATCTTCGGTTCCCTTCGAGTTATGCTAGCCCCCCTCATCGAAACCATCGTTCTTTTCGACAGGTTTCTGTATCTCTCAGAGAAAAGTTTGTCACCTACACTCAAGCCTATATTCGACGCTCGATTGTCTCCTCGAAACTTCGTCCTAACTTCCATCAAAGATCCCTGATACAGATTTTTATAAAACAGTCCCAATGTCACAGCCTCACTTACCCCACTGCTACCTCTTTCAGTATCACAACTGGCCTTAATCTACGATGCGACGATAATAGTGCCTTAAACACATGGAACAGAAGAAATATGAATAAGAGAATTTCTAAAGCAGCTCTCTATGTTTTTCTCTCCCATGCATTAACAGCGACATCAGTCGGAAGATTTGAAAATATGAGTGAAAGCGCGCGTTTTCTGCTTCCCCAATGGGGCCGATCTCGAGTTTGGCAATGGTACTCGCGGGAGCCGGAACGAGGAGCGTAGCCAATGGGGTTGGAGCGTGGGGGGTGGTTCGAGTGCGCAGGTACGGCGGTCTAAAGATTCACGCTGCTGGCGGAGGGCAGTGCGTTCGGCAGATAGCGCTTCGGTGGCCGGCTAGCTCGCACGTCTCGCTCTGACGTTCCTCTCCGGCGACAGCGCGATCCAGTTTCCCTTAAGCCGCTCTCGCGTGTTTGTCTGTTCGCTCGTCGCGTTCGCGTCGTGTTCTCCTACCGATTATTTTCTCTCTCTCCTTCCTCTTCCTCCCGCCCTCCTCTCTCCGCCGGCCCCGGGAACAGCAGCAAGAAGCGTCGTCTCTCACAGACACACGGCTCCGAAGCTCTCTCGCCGCCAGCACACCAGCACCGTCGACGCCGTGTCGGGCCGCCGCCACCGCCGCCAGCACACGAGATCCTCGACACACACGGCCCGCATACAACACCACCACCGTTGCCTCGCGCTTACGGGAGAACGGGAGAGCGAGCGAGAAAGCAAGAGAGAGTGAGAGAGGGAGCGCAACATAGGATCGAGAGAAGAGGGAAAAGCAGTGCAGCAGAGAACCGCGCGGCACACACACAGAGTCCCGAGGAGGTGTCCCGGCGGCGTACAAAAGCGTCCGAGTCGAATATCCGAGCTCTCGAGCCGCAAGCGGAGCAAGAGGAAGACGAGCAGCGAGGAGTGTGTCGCGCTTTTCTCCGGGAAGTAATACTAGCAGCGGACGGTGCCGAGCAAAGCGGCGAGGATGGCGTTCAACGGAGACGGACCGCACTCGAAAAGGCAGCGGCTCGAGGAATCCGGTCACAGGGTGAGTACACTCGAAAACGTATGTGGTAGAATCGGCGCGCTCGCCAATACGTCCTATCCCCTGTCCGAGAGAGAGAGAGACAGAGAGGGCTCGGGCTTTTCTCTCTCCCTGGCATACGAGGCACGAGTGCCGTCTCTCTCTCTGTGAGTACATCGCGCGTGTGTCGGCTGGCAATCCCATCGGTTTAGTTAGAGCGTGTGCGATCGGCGTCGCGGTGCGAGAATGGTGCGTCGTACGCACGTATTCGCCAACCATGAGATATATGTCGGAGGGCGGCGAGTGTGTCGCCATTTATCCGGTGGCCCGTGCGCCTCTATGCCTCCTCTGTATCCCTCTCGCTCTCTTTCCCTCCCTCTTTCTCTCTCTGTGTTGGGGCCGTATCATCGCTGCCGCGGGGAACAATGGGCGATGCGCGCGCGCGCTCGCTCGCTCTCTCTCCTCAGGGGCGATCGGAGCAGCTCGCTCCTCGTGCTCCGTTTCGAGTGCTCGCCGATGCACCGGCACGAACTCTCTCCGCTCTCTTCGTCTTCTCTCCGGTGAGGCCCGGTCACGGCAACCTGTTATCATTTGCTGTGCGCTGCCTGTGCTGTCGTACGGTGGAGATCGCTCGCGCGTTTCGCAGTCGACGAGTCCGACGCCGCCGTCGCCACCGTCGGCACGACAGCGACGGTCGTGCAGCAGCAGCAGCAGCAGCAGCAGCAGCGGGGAGCGAGCGAGTGCGGCCGAGCGAGCCCGATGAACGAGGAGGGAAAAGGCGGGTCGGTCGCGTGAACGAGGAGGAGAGAGCGAACGAGAAGAACGGGCGGCCGAGTGAGAGAAAGATATCTGGAGAGCGAGGGAGAGAGGAGGCGGTGAGGCCGCCCGCCTCGCCGTCGTTATTGGCGACGGCCGTGCCGAGGATGCACGTTCAAAACAAACCCCCGTCGGCGAGCCGGGGTCGATAATTTCCACGGCGTTATCAGCGGCGCGAGGAGCGAGAGAGAAAGGCGTTGTCGCGATGCTCGCCGCCGGTACCCGCTTTACCGTGCAAGCCGATTTTCCCCCGGAATCGTAAGCGCATTGACCCACCGGCGGCGCAAAAGCATTCGTTAATATCTCGGCGTATCACCGCCTTAAAAGAAGAGAGCAGCACGGCTCTGTGTTCGACCGCGTTACTACCTGCCTGCCTGCTTGTTTCGTTCTTCTCTTTCGCTCGTTCTTTCTCCCGGCACTCTCTCTTTCTCCGTGGAGTGTGCAGTCTGCTATCTGTGTTCGACGGACGCAGAGAGCCAAGGGCGAGCCGTGCATGCCCTTATCGAGCACACACGCTTCCGAGCGACCGCCGTCTCGTTCTCATGCCGTAATCGATTCCTTCGCGTTCTCCGTCGTCTCTGCTAGCAGTTACGCTGCCCGAATGTATTCGACGAGGCCCTCCAAGGTACGAGAATATCTACTTTACGTATTGATGCTCTTGCTATTCTCACTCCGATATTCACTCGACACGCCAGCCGCACATGTGCTACCTGCTGCCGTACAATTCTCTGAGACTGGGCTTGCTTGTGTGGTGGTGGTGGCTGGTTGGTTGGTGCACGTAGAGCCAGCGAGATTGTCGTGAGGGAATGTGCTTCCGGCGTAAATGGGCCCACGTGTGCCGAACGCGTCGCCACGATTTCGGTGCTTAGAGCTGAGTACGGCTTATACTGGCTTCCCCGGGCCAGTTCCCAGCCACGGTGTCGTCGCTCTGCTTTTATTGCCGGCGTGCATGTGGCAGTGCGCGCACTGTCGCGAATTGCTGCTCGCCAGTAACAGCCGGCCGACGCATTAATATGTGACACTGGAATAGTGGGCGGAACATATTGTATTAAATCAAGAGTGGGATTCGCCGCCGAGTCACTGGTTATTTGGAGTTATTCGGTGGGCACGATACTGCTACAAAGCAGAAGCAAAGTCCACGCTATGCTTAACTCGATCAATTCGACTTGAATTTGCGGCTGCACGCATTAATCGCTCGGGTGAAACAGCTTGGGTAAACAGGCGTTTATCACCGTGACTGTGTAAACCTTTCGTTGGTAGCTCTAATGGATTTCGGCCTCCCTTTTCCACATTAGTTCACCGGTTGAATCGGCCCAGCCTTCGAAAGAAGCCCCTTGGATGCTTTCCTCTCTCGTTCATTTTCACTTCTCCTTTCATCCTCGTTTTTCAGCCGACCAGCAGCAGCCCACCACCACCGTAAACAGAACCGCGTGGTGGCGGCGGCGCTTGTGGCTCTGTGTGCGTAAGCAGCTTCCTCCTCGTTTGTTTTTCGTGCGTAGAGTAACGCGCGGCGCGTTCACGCTCTTCTCACCGTCTTCCAGCTTCCACATCATCAGCTGGAGGAGGTTTCGGTAGCCGGATGTTTCTTTAGTCTCGAGTCGTTGCTCATCCAGTGACAGATAGACAAGTGTCTGGCTTTTGCGATTCCTCTCTAAGTAAGCAGAGGATTACAATGTTTCTCGGACGGCACGCGCCGGTCATTGCCACGTCAGCCGGTAGTTCGTGACCTTTCTTGCGAGCGACTGCTCTCGCTCCATGAATGCGTACACGACACTATGTACTATGTGTAGCGCATATATATATATAGATATCTATCAAAGTGACGTTCACTCATTCTACGTTCAGTGCTCCGTATTCTCCCAAGCGGCACGAGCGCCGGATGATGTAATCCGAGCATTCCGATTAGATTCGCATTGGCATGCCTGCTGTCTTGATCCGTCGATTCCGTTCAGCATCCTCTTATCGGCTGCGTGTCAGCGTACATACAGAGACACACTAATATTACATCGCGATGCTTGTATGACAATCGTAGCGTCGGGTCGCGCTTATCTGCCAAGGTATCGAGACACCTAGTCGATATCGCGACTCGCGATATCCTCCTCGCGATTCGCAACCACAAAATTTCCATTTTCGGAGCGCCGCTTTTAGAGTGGCGCGGTACATAACTTCCACGTCCTTTGGAATCTCGCTGGCGCAAGAGATTTCGGTCTGCTTCTACGCTTACTCGGATAAAACTAGAGGAATACATATGTAGCGTTTGCCGAAGAGTTCTGGAATCAATGCCTGGGGAATACATATGTATTGTTTGACAGAACTTAGCAAAGCGAGCTAGCGGAGCGACGAGACGCAGGAAAGTTAGCGGTGCTAACGAGAAAGCGTTTCTCTCTCTGTGTGGTGGGAACGTCAAAGAGTTCTCTGTTGGCTTGGAGCCTTTCCGAGTCCATCTCGTAAAGTCCCGCAATTCCCTTTAGCCATAAACTTCACTGATATGTTTGATAGTAATTCGATGCCTTTCCTTCATTCCGATTACTCTTCTTCTCTCTGGAGTGCAGCTCTGCTGCATCCTTTTTCTCCGAGACAAATAACAGGAGTTTAGAAAGGGAAACACAGAGGGAGAGAGAGATCAATATGACGAGGTTTCATGCGCGCGGAGCACATGAGAACCTTGTATATTTGATGATCTTAAATATTAGAGAAAGCCAGCAGCGGCGAACTCGAGTTTCCCCGATTATCGAGTCCACGGACACGTCACTAAAGTTACTCATTCTCGAGAGGAAGTTTCCTCGTCTCCGAAGTAACTCGCAGGTCTTATCAGGTTGCAGGGTTGCAATTCGTCATTAAGATTAAGAAACCGAGTGTGGTCTTCACTGGCGTCAAAGCAGTGGCTTCCCTGGAATCGGATTAGGAAATTAATGATTCCCCTTGGAGGTTGGCCGGTGATTCGGTGGGTCGCTCATTAATCTTGCGGCCTCTTTTAAAAAGCTCTGTCCCGAGCAGAGAAAGAGTGAGAGAGCCCAAGAGGAGAGGAGAG
The DNA here is from genome assembly GCA_910591665.1 of Ectemnius continuus. Classification (NCBI taxonomy): domain Eukaryota; kingdom Metazoa; phylum Arthropoda; class Insecta; order Hymenoptera; family Crabronidae; genus Ectemnius; species Ectemnius continuus. The sequence goes on from OU342866.1 coordinate 4,057,447, forward strand.
TCTGACGAGCCTAAGACTAATTGAACCGCAGATACGCGACCTATTTTCCGCTGATTCGAGCCTCCCACCGCCATACCAACCACCCCGGAACACGTGATATAGCAGGAGGAGCTTTGCTCTCGCTCTCCTCCGGAGAAAGGGAGGGAAACGAGCCAGAGGGAGTTTTACTCGATCCAGGGACAAAAGTAAATGACAGAAAGCAGATTGCACGTTAGTTGGTCCGACGGAAGGTATCTGCTCGGTTCGAACTTCGCCGGGTCGCGAAGTCAGGCCGTCTCTCAAGCCCGGCGACACTGTCCATTCGAATCGCACGCTGTGTCATGCAGACCGAAATATCTTTACCTCCTCCTCCCTCGGACGCCCTCTTTCGAGATGAGCAGAGAGAAGGAGAGAGATCGAGAGAAACAGATAGACGGAGGGAGATCCTATAATACCGGGCAATCCGTCTTGCAACTTATTCCATTTGCGTCTGATGCATTTGTCTCATGAATATCATCCAGCTGACCCACGCGAGATTATCCTTCCTTCCTTTCTCCGCTACATATTTTTCCTCTCCGAGATACTCGAACGTATATCCCTGCTATGGACTACCAGTCCGATTTTTACATTCCGAGCGATGCAGGTCGCGCAGCAGGCTACGAAATTAGCATGGAAATTAGCGCAAATTGACGTTACATAATGGAAAATGTGAGTCAGGGTCTACGTGTATTGGGCGCGTGATGAATTATCGCTAATGTGAGCGGCACCGCGGCGTCAATCACGATTACGGTAGCTGCATAGTAATAAATTAAGACTCGGCATCGAGCTGGGATAATTCCTGCTATGGATGCGCTGAATTCGGCAATTTTTATTTTATGGAAATGTACTCGTGGAATTTCTCAGATTGGTTAATTGGATGAAATAGGTTGTGTCAATTTGAAAGAGAGCATCGCAGCTCGCTGGATGCCATTAGTTTTTGGAGATCGGACGAGAGGGTTGTTTTCTGAATTGTCAAAAAAGAAAAATTGGCGAATTCCTCGCCGCTAGGCCGAATCCACTCGAGCGGCGAAGTGCGTACTTCTTTTTCGCATGTGTGTCTTTCTTAGTGGCGTTATTTCCGTACTTAGGTCCGAAAATAACTGGCCAGAAATAAAAGCTCGTTCTCGTTAGCGCTCGCTATTTCCTCCGGGAAAAGGTCTTAAAAAGCGGCCGCATTACGCAACGAAAAAGCGAGCACTGCGTTTGCAACGTCGCCGTCCTTTCCTCCGAGCAAGAAGTCTGCCCTGACTTTCCTTCGGACTCAGCGACTTTTTTCCCACTGAAATTAAACTATCGAAAGAAACCGGCTCCAATGAGTGCGAGAGTGCGCGCGCGCGCGCAATCTTGAAGGAAGAGTGAGAGGAAAGAGGATTGCGCGTAGAAACTAATCTCGAAAGGCGCGTGTTACTTACATCTGTAAGCGAGTGTTTCAAATACCTCGCTAATGAATTAATGTCATTCCCGGGAGCAGCGCGTATCGGCGAGTTGTCACGTTGGGTGTGAAAAAAGATTTGGTAGGTCGGATAGGATTTGCTGATTGATGTTCGAAGCGTACTAGATGACGGACGAGAAAAATGTCGTCCTGGTTTCGCGACGGACTGGCAAAATGTATCTCTGACAGTTGGGGTTGCTTTCGCGGCGAGGTTGATAGTTTCCGACAACGATAAAATCCCCGAGCTCTAAGACGCCAGGGAGGAACGCAGGTGGCTCGCTCGCCGATGATTTGCAATTTCGCGAGCGCAGCATCCACGTAGCTCGCGCCGCAACCCGAACTCGCTCGGCGAAGAATTTATCGGGTCAGCCGAGGTTCTCGATGCGAGAGATTATTTCCTTCTTGGGAGGAAAGGGGGAATTTGTCGCGAGTCGCTCTCACCGCCACCAGGGACTCGGAATATCAATCGTCGCCGAGGAGTATGAGACTGCTGCTTTGCGGAGAGCGATTGCTCTTATTGCCGATGGACCACTTTCAGCCATCGGGAATATGGGCTTCCGGACTTGAGCCGGGATCTCTTGGCTTATCTCCTTGCCTCCTGAATTACGATATCAAGCCACCAACTACGTCTAGTTTATCTGCCGCTTGTTTCTCAAGTCTTGAATCCGCTTGACGATAACTACTTTTCGACTAACCTTGTATTCGGAGCGAACAGAATTTCTCACGGACAAAATATCGAATACTGTAGTTTTCCATGGTTTTAAATTCGATGGCATTTTTCTTCCATCTTAATAATAGATTTATTTAAAGATTGATAAGTTGTTGCAGGTATCTTTGTTACTCTCACATACAAGCTTTCTCTATAAATTTGGAAGTAAATCTTAGGTTGTGAAATTTTATTTTGTACAGGGTGAGTCACTTGCCTTTGAATCACCACCAAAAATGGGATAGTTTCGGTGGCTAAAAATATGGGGAAAACAAAATTTTGTGCTGGGCCTCTGAAATTTATATCACATCTTCCTTGATGCAAGGGCAGACTGCCCGCCAAATTTCAGCCCCGGGAAAGGTCCGGAAGTACCAAAAACACGGGGAAAACCATCGGAATCAATTTTTCAAGATCGGTTTTCCACATGTTTTAGGCAGAATTCCGGTATTTCCCCCACAACATTTATGTTTTTTTTCCGTTTTGAGACACGGACAATCGAAAAATCAAGCGTTCGTCCCGGTCCCAGAACCTTCGAAAAATCGAAAATTTTTGAAGGGGTATGCCTTAAAAAATTTGCGAAAAAATGAATTTTGAGCTAGGGCTCTGGAATTTTTTCTACTTTTTCCTCGATGCAAAAAAACACTTTCTGCAAAATTTCAGCCCCGGGAAAGGTCGGGAAGATAAAAAAACATGAGGAAAACCATTGAAATGAAATATTCAAGATCGGTTTTCCACCTGTTTTAGGTAGAATTCCGGCATTTCCCCCACAACATTTATGTTTTTTATCCATTTTGAGACACGAGCAATCGAAAAATCAAGCGTTCGTCCCGGTCCCGAGACCTTCGAAAAATCGCAAATTTTTGAAGGGGTATGCCTTAAAAAATTTGCCGAAAAAATAATTTTGAGCTAGGGCTCTGGAATTTTTATGGTATCTTCCTTGATGCAAAAAAATATTACCCACCAAATTTCAGTCGCGCGGAAGGTCGGGAAGTCCACCAAAAAAAATAAGGGCTAGGAGAGTACTGATTCAAAGGCAAGTGAATCACCCTGTACAAGCAGACATCCAAACATTCTCTTTTATATATTAATACAAACAACCACAAATGGCAGGAAATTGATATGATATATGTAGATACTTGAAACAAACAGTAGGAAATTAATTCGGTAATAGACCAATTGATCAGTTCCAGCGGCGGGCATCTGTTTTAATAGCTCAGTCATTATAGCTTGCTCTGCCAACAGAGCGTCAGGTCGCACTATTGATTCCCGGTAATCAGTGGGCAGGTATTAGGAAGCATATGGCTGGTCAGGGTCGGTCAGGGACAGAGAGAATTCTAATTGCGCGAAGGGAAATCGGTCGCGCATAACAATTAGCTTGCCGAGAGCGGTTTCAGTGGAAATCCAGGAGGAATCCTGCGGAGCGTCTGAGATTCCGGGGGAAGATGGGGAGATTGCGATCAGCCTCAATCGCCGCTTCCATCGGCCGATATGTAAGAAGGGGATTCATTCCTGATGAGTGCTGTGCGCGGCTCGGCTGCTGCTGCTGCTTTTTTTCTTGCCGGAGGTGGTTTTTCAATCGCGCAAAGAGCACACACGTGTTGTGTTTCTATGTGGACTACTTTCCCGTGAAAGCGGCGGCGATGCGGAGGGAACTCGCTAAAAACGATCGGCGGCTCGCATTCCCACCGAGCATTGTCCGCATTCTTTCGGGCGGCGATGAGCGGAAATCGATTGCGAAATACCCGCTGATTAGCGACTACCTTCCTTCCCCCCTCCCCTCCCCACACATGTTTCATTCGCCGCGCCATTCTCAATATACACAGATAGATATTACATAGGCATACTTTAATCGCTGGCATTCGGAGAATAGCCTGACTTTTAGCGAGGATATTTTAGCGGGAGTGGCACATCGAGCCTACTACGAGATATCCTCTCTCTCTCTCATCGTCGAGAACAAATAGAGCCAGTTCCGAGAGCAAGAGTATATCTCCCTCGGGAGAGCTCCGGGAAAATCCGGCTTGACTACATGGAGACATTTTCTTAACACTCGGCGCTCTTCCATTTCATGCCCACGTATCGACAACTCTGTATTTTTTTCCTCTCTCTCTATCCTCATCCGCCGAAAACAATGCTTCTCTTTCAGCAGCGAATCCACCGTATGCGCGTGTAAACAGCCGATTGCCGTAAATGGCCACTCAAACTAATTGCTACCCTGCTAGCACTTATTTCCTCCTTCTATTATTCACTCGACTAAATTCATTACACTAATGCCATTCGATCGGTCGTTATACATAAATTTGCCGGTGCGACGCTCTATTCTTTTCCGTGACATATTGAATATTTCCGGGTACGAAGTTCGCCGGATCATAATCGGGGGGGGGGGGGGGGGGGGCAAGGTTCACTCGGCAAGCGAGGGCTATGAATCAATGATCTAATGAAATCGACTGGGTATCAATGAGTTGTGGGTCAAGCGGTGCTAACTGTACTTATCGTACGACCTCGTTTCCACTCTGGTTCCGAAGGAGTCGACTGAGGTGAAGAGGAGGGGAGGGCTCTGCTCGCCGCTTTACATTTCACTAGACTCGAACCTCGCCTCTCTCTCTCATTATCGGTTTGTTTACCCGAGGCTTTGAGAATAGTTGTTCGCCAGTGGGCACGTGTGTACGGGCCGAGCGACACGTGGATTAAAGGGAGTCGGCAGGCGGAAAGTTCGTAAAGCCTGTCAGAGTGAAATTGGAGCACGCGCGCGCGCGCGCGCCCTCCCTCGCGTGCTTTTGCCTTTTCGACTGCTTCCGGATCTCGAGCTTGCGCTTGGCGGCCGCTCGTTTGTAATGAGGTCCGTTGTTATGTCAGCTTGGCGAGAGAGACGGCGAGAGAAAACAGGTTTGCCTACCGGCATGCTAGTCATCGTCGTCGCCGTCGTTGTCGTAGTCGTCGGTCTAGGCCCTTCGGATTCGTGGGTAATGAGTGCAGAGGTTCACCCGCTTGCCTGAGCAACGCGGTCATTCCTTTCTGCTCCTCCCGGCTAAACACCGCTCGAGCACACTCCTCTCCCATACGTGCTTCTATTATCAATCTCACCGACACACACGCCCACTATTCTCTCCTCTTAACCCCTTGATTTATCGCGCATTTTAATGCTCGCGTGGCAGAGCAGTCCTCCTCGTGCGGCTTTCATCGCGTCGGCTTAAGGCTTTAATCGTTCGTCTATCCATTCAAAGGCTAGCAGACCGATTCGCTGAGGCGAAAGCTTTCCCTCCGTTTCCAGCCATTTACTTTCAACTCGGCGTATCGCCGTTGCCGCCGCCGCCGCGCGACTAGCCTTGCATCGCAATTTCCACTAGGCCGCCACTAAGAGCATTCAACGCTAGAGAACTCGGCGCATGCTGCTAGTATCCCGAAAGGGAAGGAGTGCGACGGCTTACTATGTAGTTCGGCCAGTGGCTGGAATCGCGATTCATCGTAGCGCCGAGCGGAGCCTTTAAAAGATATCATAACGAATTGGCCGGCAAAGCGAGCAACGCGGGCATTACCGGAGCCGGTAGTAACCATTAGGCCGACTTGATGAATGAGAGGAGAAGAGGAGTGCCAGAGCCGGCAAGTAATTTAGCTTTTATTACTTCCATATACACTGTGGAAAATCGTCCTGGCGCCAGTCGGCCAACAATAGCGGGAATAATAAGTCGATAATTCTTAATAATCGCGTTAATCGTCCCTTATCGGCTGAATAATGAACGCCGCCAAGCGGAGATGCTTTCTCTCTCTTTCCCTCGCATTCGACATATTTTGCAGGGCTCCGTGCGAAGGAATCCGTATTATTTCCGTGCAACGGTTGGTGTTGGCGCGCGCGTGTTCACGCAGACACTCGGCTGCATTAGAGACATTGCACCACGTGCGCTTGGTGGATTCTTGGCATACTTTCGATCGGTCTACTCGCGCCGCCGGAGACACCGGCGTCGCGGCGGCACAAGCGAGATGAGATCGTTTTGCCAGTGAGAGCCGAGCGTCCGATCGGCTTGTCCTTGTCTCGTTAATAGCGGCGCATCCATCGCCACCTCTGACAATATAAATTCGTCCTTAAGCTCCCGCTGCGTTCGCTCGCTTGGGGCCAACAAACTGACGCGCTCGACGAATGACACCGTCTCTCTCTCTTCAGACGTTCGACAAAGCACTCGCGAGTATGCCTGTGAGACGTTGCTCGGCATACGTGAGTAGGGAAATCGACTTCGGCGCACATACACACACAGAAACGTTCGTTCTCTCTGCTCCAATAATTGCAGCCTTCTCTAATAGCGCATAACAAAGAGCGTCGGCATACCGCTCGCATTATTAGTTCTATGCAGGTGTTCGCTTGTGTGTGCGTGCCTGGATTTTTGTTCGATCATTAGAACGTCGTTCGTGTGAGTGGGGAGTATGCTTAATTGTTCGCACGTTGCTGCTGGTAAATGGAAAATAGTACAAGCTGTTGAAATTGCAGACGCGGCGTGTAGACGGACTCCTAAAAGGAGAGGTCGCGTCTTCTTGTTACAGAGAAATGCCGGGCGCTTAACGCCGCGGGACCAACACATAGTAGCTTCGCAGAGAATATGCCGGGAGTTTAAGTGCGTCTGTTGATGCTCCCTTTATGAAATCCTGGGGGCGCCCAGGTTGTTCGGCAATTAACGTTGCGTGGAATTGCAGCTGGCGAGAGAGCCCGTCCGTTTTAGTTGTGCCGGTATAGTTAGCGGTTGGAGGAGAGAATCTTGCGTCTAGCTAGTCTAACAACGTAAGCTTCAACCATTTCTCTCTTGGCTTTATCGTAGCTTTTGGAAAAAGTAGCCTTACAGGGTTTCTAATTACGACTCGAGTTTGCCGCCAGGAAGATCAGAGTAACTTCAAAGGAGCGCGCGTCCGCGAGTTGTGTGCATGACATTCGACGAATGACTCAGAGTTTCTAGGATCGGTTGAGGCGTGTCGAGCGTTTCACGGGGAAATTGAAGGCAGCCTGAGAAGTCGTCAGACGAGGAGAAGATTGCGTCGGCGTGTCGCGCGCGGGCATTGTTCTGCTCCAATAATTGCGTTCACAATCAATTGGACGTGACGGAAAGGTTCTGCGCCGGCGACCGTGATTTAGGACCGCCTGGATAGTTGGCTGACACGTGCCCGGCCAAATGCGATACCCTAGGTGACAATCTCTCACTAATGTCCAATGACGCCCCTTCTTCTCCGCCTAACCCGAATCGCACCACTAAATTCGGAGCAGCCGCTCTCCTCTCTCTCTTCCCTCCTTTCCAAATTCACTCGCGCCGATCATTTATCACGCCGATTGCTCCCTTTTCCTTTACTGCATTAGTAACGCCTCTGATCTCTGATCGGAGCACTCATCCTATTCTAATCCTGTCGCGAGCCAAATACACTGGCGCGCGCAGCCAAGGATCAAATTTTGTCGGATCAAATTTTGCCGAGTCGAGGGAATTAATTAAATTCGACCACTTTTCTGGCTTTAAGTACATTCGCCGAAGCACGAGTCAACGTTTTTCTCTCTTTTTTTATATAGAATCACGGCAGTTTCGCCTTTCCACTTTTCCTGCGGGAGATTTCTCTCCCTCTCTATTTCCTTAGCGAACTCGCTCGCGCTGATCCTTCGAGTTTAAATAGTGTCAGTAATAGCGAAGCAGCACTCAACCGACAAATTTGATTGCTATTCCGCCGATTTGGAGGATAGCGCTCGCCGGATATTGCTGTTGGAGTAAAGCTTGCTACGGCAATTCATCCTGGCCAGCGCGGCGCGGCGCGGAGCATCGACGGCATCGAGTAGTTGTTCCCGATTGAACGAGCTTCGGTCCACTTATGGAATTTCGATCATCCCCATTTTTCCTGCCCACCGCTCTATCTGTACACTCGGATAATTTGCCGAGCTCGCCACTCTTTGCCAGTCGATGATCTTCTGAGTAATTTCCGGATATGGTTCGAGATAATTCAGTAAGAATTTAATAGTTCAAATAAGTCTAAGTTGGAAGGGTTTGATCTGAGTTCACAAGAGAAAAAGATAATATTCGAAATTCTGACGATGATAAACTTTTCCCTAATTTGGTGAATTTTAAGACGGTTGGAATTGTCCAATTTTATTTGTATGCGAGTTAAATGGAAAGAGGTAGTAACGAGCAAGTAATGAGAATGATCGAAACGAAGATTGCAGAAGGATTTGTCGGAGTTAATAAGGAGGAGGAAACTTTATTACATAGTCATTAAGAAACAGTCCTTTTTCTTGGGGTACTTCTATAACGGCTACACGAGAACGTCTACTCTTCGCTAATTAGACTGCTAAGATTCATTATACAAAGGTTCTACTAAATCTAGTCTACTTACAATTACCTTAGGTCAGAAGTACACAAAATAATGGAAAAGATCTGAAGAGGATTACTGACTGAATCTTCAAAGATAGAAAGTTGTTGATTAGTTAATGAGGCTATTAAACTTGACTCATTTCAGTTTGTAGATCCGAGATATTCAAGACACTAGGAAATTCCTTAAATGAATTGCAAGTTCGTCAAAATTAGTGTGGCTAGATCTGATAACCCACCAAGATTCTCGAGTATTAATCATAACCGGATGAAGCGGAGAAGGGCGGAAGTTAGTCTTGAGCTTGTTTCCTTAGGAAATTCATCGGCAATGTGGTTAAACGTCTCCTGACACGCGCCCAGCGGAACACGAGGCTTGGGGGCACGCGTGACTGTGTGTGTGTGTGTAGTGCATCAAACCGAGCCACATCCACGTTGTAATCACGGGCCAATTATCCTGTCGGCTATGAATTAGTCGGCTTAGTATCCTCGTTAAGCGTGGCAGAAGGAAAGTTCCCCTTAACCGGCTGTCTCGGTGGCTTCCTAGAGAAAAATGCGAGGGCGGCGGTACAACGAGTGGCGGAACGAGCAATAAAGTTGGGAGGAAAGCGGCGCCAGGAGGGTTTCTCGCTGCTCGAAATTCCCGGCTGTGCATGCGCGAGCGAGGAGGAGAGCGACGGAAAAGTTTGCTTTGCATGCACGCGCTCGCTCGCTCTCTCTCTCTTCTTCCTTTTCCCGGAAGACGTAGCGTTCCAGTAACTTTGGAATCCCTTTGAAAAATGGCCCCGGCGTAACTCGGTCCTTTGATCCTCCGCGGGTACGCGTGTACGCTCTCGCCGCCCTCCGGCTTCATAACGCGCTCTAGGATTACCCGCACGCCGATGAATTGCCTCTCGCCCGGAAAAACCCCTTTGCCCGGACCAGCAGGATTAACGAAATTCTCCAAGTATCCAGTGGATCCTCGAGCGTGGCAGCTGCCAGCTTTACGCGTTAGCTAATATCCTACCCTTCCTTTTATTACTTATTTCCTAGACTTCCTGGAACCACCGCCTTCTCCGGTGTGTGCAACAGTCTCGGCTGGAAAAGCGCGAGCATTGTTCCCGCGTCTAATCTCTATCAACGCGTGGCTGGCTCGCTGCCAATTGACTTTCTCCTTAGGAATGATCTCGTAAATTGCCTCGCTGCGGACGCCGAATACTGACCGCACACAGATGATAGATATCCCTTTATTATCGTGCTTTACTGTCAGCGAACACTGCTTTCGATTGTTCCGTAGCGCTTTAATCGTTTCACTAATCATTTTAACGAGACGTAGCTTTTCCCTCTTAGTGGCAATGCATTTGATTAAGACTCCTAACTGAGTTGAAGTCCGGCAGGTTGCTTGGATGATAGATTTAGGCTGCCGCGGTGCGCGAACTCTCCCAGTGCAAATGTCGGATCTGTGTTTAGGCACCTTGACCTGGCATCCGGTATTCGTGTATAAAATCAAGTAATGTCTGAGAAACCGAAGGTGAGAAAAAACCTCGAACATTATCTTGAAATTAGAAAATACGACGGCTTTGGGAATAAAGTCTAAGAAAAAGTGTTTCGAAAGTGTTTGTATGTGTTTATATCTTTAAATGAAATTATTCTTATCAACATCCACGAAATGTCAGACGTTCAAAGCCGACAACGACGTCGATTAACTATTAAAAGTAACAAGTGGATCTTCGCTAATCGCTCTTCCATCATTCAAAGGTCCAAAGATGCGCCGGCATTTAAAAGTCGCGTGGTCCGAGTGGCTCGATAATTCAAAGGTGAAGCGTATATGTTATCGCATAGCTACAAGACAGTTGGTTCGCAAAGAGAAACGTGCGGTGCGCGGCCGGCCGGGTCCGCTCGCGCACACTCATCCACTAACTAAACGGCGAGAAGGAGGCGAGAATAGTCGGACGGGGCGTACGCGGATGTTAGCACGGTCCACCGAAATATCAAGCCAGAATTTGATATATTCGGAAACCCACGACTTCCGGTGCTTGCGGAGTATCTGCACCGAAGAGTCACCGGTTACTAATTCGCCGGACGAGCGCGCGCTCTGATTTAAAGAGCGTGTGTCTCATGCGTGATGAGTCGGTCTCTTTGGAAGGGGAAAGACAGACTATGAAGAGAGAGGAAGGAAGTTGAATATAACAAAGAGAGCGGTAATGCTCGAGTGAAATTTATCGGAAGGCATGATTTTTTTCTCGTCGCTTGTGCGCCAGCCGCTCCACTCATTCAGCCTGAAACCACGTGGTTGGAGTCGCGCCAATGCTGAGTTATGTTTATAACAACGTGTAGTATATGTATACAGGCTGGTAGGTGGGATTCTCGAGAACTAGTGCCCAGTCTGCCTCGTAATAGCAATACTATGCGACACGCACCGCACAAAGATATCTCTCGGAAAGCACCCGCATTCCAGAGGATTCGTCCTCAGAGTTTCCCACCACTCACCTTTTCGAGATCAGCCACTCTTCTTTTCTCACTGGCATTCGGCGGAGTTTCGCAAGTTAGCTGCTGCGAAGGTGAAGAAGAGCGTTGGAATTAACGCTTAATTAGGGATGACGAATGGCCGATCGTAAAAATAGTAATCACTTTGGCTAGTGACTTTCGAAGCGGGCACTCTTGGAGCCACTGCGCCCTGACAGCGCCGCGTCCCCGGCATTGTCGCCCGGCTATTTATGGATTAGTTCGGTAATTAGTCTCGAAGCGGACTCGAGAACTTCGGCCCCGGCCATTCCTTCCTTCTTCTTCTCGTTCAATTGTTCGCTCGAGAGAATCGTCCGCCGGCGTTAATCTTTCAAGGCATCTCGTAATTCCCTCGTTTGTTTATATCGCAGCCGAGTGGAAATGCAGCTAATTGACAGAGCGATTATGCTCGCCGGTCACTGGTAAATATTCATTATTTCGAAATATTCCTCGTGTAGACTTTCAAATGCGCGAAGGTCTCATTGAACCGTGCATAGTGTATTATGTCGGTTGTTTCTCCCGCTTCATTACTTCGAGCGCGTGTCCGGTACGCGCGTCTCCCTCTCTCTTTGTCCCTTTTCTCTTCTGGCGACAGGCTTTCCAGCCCTCTATCATTGTCTATTCGCAGCCTCATTTCGCTGGGGACTGCAAAATCCCTGTGCGACATCTCACGAAGCTGCCGAGTGAACTTGATGATAATGGACGGAGTCACTAAGGAAGCCCTGATCACTTTATCCCCGGTATTTCGAGTCTCTCCTGCGACAAGTCCAAGCCGAAAATAGGTCTCAAGTATCGACAGCGGCGATCGACATCGCCAGCCACTTCCGCTCAGAGTGCGAGCAATGAGAATTTCAAATTTATACACCGTGAAAGAGAAGAGTGGAGTGTGAAGTCAATTGGCGTGGATGATCACGCTCGACATTAGCAAGCTTTTCCGTCGGACGAAGTATTACTTATACGTGTTGGCGCGAGAGTGGATTTTTCCGGGTGGCATTCGTCTTGTAGCAGGTTCGCTTGGCTCTCTCGAGGTTTATCCGAGCGGGGTGGGAGCTTGCAAAGGCGGAGAGATGCGCCTTAAGGGTTTACCTAGCGCGGGACACCTAGCCGCCCCTAAAGCGTCGCGGCGCGTACTATTTCGGGTCGCTTTGGATCTGCCTCTTGTAAAAAGAGGCGCGTGGAGACGCGTATTAATAGATCGGCCGAGAGAGCGCATCCACACTGACACGTGGCGTGGCGCGACGCGGCACCATCGAAATTCAGCCAAAAAGCGCGTCTATCGCGAATCCCTCTTACGCAAGTTGCGATCATGAAATGATGTATGCGTTTTCCTCGCCCAAGTCTCTCTGCGCACGTGTGTGTCGTCGGTGCGTTTGGTGATACAGGCCGGACACGTGCCGCCTCGGATTTCAGGAGTCTCGCTCGAGCAATTAAGAGTCCGCTCCGCAGACACACTGTCACACTAGCCGAAACGGATGCTGCGTAAACCAAAAGTAGACTGAGAGACATATGTGTATGTGTATGTCGGTATGAATGTGGCTGAGGGTGTTAATTCGGCGAGCGATGAACATTATTCGGATGCACGCCCCTTCTCTGTAATTGGATTCGGATATCCACCTCGGCGAAAGCCGCCCGCCAAATCCATGGTAATTTTATACTAACCTGTGTACCTTCGTTCCTGTTGCAGAATCATGAATATGGCGGATATGGGGATGAGCCGCGACGGAAAAGGTATGTAGATCTTTGACCCTTATGCTAATCATCCAAAGACAGCGTCGAGGGTTAAGGTAGTTGTCGTGACTTTCTACGGTAATTTCTGTATATTATATTTTTCTATAAATCTGCAATTTTTTTCTAAAATCTTAACATCCATTTATGCTGTACAGAAAACGTATACAAAAGAAAAATATTTGCGGTGCTAAAACCGGTAATAATGAATCCTCATATAAAAAACTGCTTTTGTACACATGACATACTTTCAACTTTAACTTTATCTAAGGCAATAATTTCTTGTGTTTGACATTCGGATAATATAGAGTGCGACGACTACCTTAAAGTTCAATCGGCTTCTGGCTGAAGCACTGGCATGGTTTATTCTGATTCTGGGGAGTTCGGGGGTCGAGTGAATTATGTCACTAATTGGCGGATGTGACTGGATAGCGAGTCGAGTGTTCGCTCTGCTCTCGGGCCTGCATAATACACGCGCGCACTTAACGCTCGCTTTCTCTCCCTTCGACTCTCCTTATTATTAGACTTGGCTTCAAGAGCCACTCCAAATCAGTGCGAAACTTGGGCTGGCGAGCAGAGAGTGAGAGAGAGAGAGAGCGCGCGTGTTCCGGGGGCCAATTAATTGGGCGACGTGTTCGGCGCACCCCCGGGCTACGTTATCAGGAAGCAATTGCTCGGTCTCCGTCGTCCCTTTAATTCGAAGGCTTGTCTCGGGAAAGTGTTTCCTTCCAAGCTCGCGAGCCATGAATACTCGATCCACTGGCATTGTTGGACGCTGAATGAGAAACAGACCGACTGAGAGAGAGAAAGAGAGAGAGAGGGAATTCGGAGGGTTAGCTGAGCTGGCTATGCAAATTCATCGTAATCGAGCGGCTTGAAGAATGCAGAAGCACCGAGCGCGAGCGCGCACGTACCTTCCGTGTGTGTGCCCGAGTTTAATATCAATTTTAGATAGGACCGTGCGCGGACCGCCACGGATTTCCCCAGCACCGATCCCATGCAATCGTAAAGCTCAAGCAAGCAGAGGAGCCTCTTTCTCTCTTTCTCGTGGCATTCCTCTTTTCCCAGAGCGAAATAGTAGGCGCTTGAATTTCCGATTGGATGGATCGCGTCAGAAAGTAGCGCGAGGGAAAGAGAGAGGGAGAGAGAAAGGGTGTATCGACGAGCTTGGAAAATGTATTCCCTGCAATCCATCGCCAGCAGTTAGTTTGCTCTATGCCGCTCGAACCTGTAAAATCTCGGGAGAGGATTACCATCCCGTTTTACCCTTTCGCTCGGATCGGCTCCTGCTTCTCTCTCTCTCTCTCTCTCCTCGATCCCAAGTGGAATCTTAATATATTCCGAGCTCGCTGAGAGAAAATTCCGTCGATTATAGCGCCTCGTCGCCCTTCGATTCCTCTTAGTTTAGCATTAAATGTTGCATGGGGAAATAAAGTATTGGCTGATCGGATGACTTTCCATTAGCCGTTAGCAGCGGGTTTTTCGCTTTTCAGCGAGTGTTTCTGCCTAATTGAAAGCCGACCCCGATTCCTGCTTACAAGGTCCAAGTGTGCTAACGATCTCGCATGTCTTGTGTTGTTGCAGGGAAGACAATAATAAGCCGAACCACGTCCTCCTCTTCACAATTATCAACCCAGTTTACCCCATCACCGTGGTAAGTGCAAGTCCTGTTAATTAGGAACTCATCACTGCCACCTACGCCACTGAATTCTCGATGATCCAACCACTCCGAAATCCGGAGCAAACTCGTGCCTCCGCGCTGCGCATTTGATTAGACTCACTTCTCGTTGTCACTGCGGTAAAAAAAACAGAGTGGTGGAAAACAGATCGAATGGGAATCTCGCGTGTGTGCCAATTATCTAAATGATTAGATATTTGCTGTGTTGGAAGATCGATTATATAAAATAATCTGAAAGAACGAATATTAATAATAGCAATGAGAAATACTGGACTGAAATATGATTAAGTTAATGATCTCTGGGTGCCAAATCTTTTGAGGTTACTCAATGTCCATTGAACTGTGTACAAGATAATTTACTTACCATCGAATCACAACTTTCGACATTGCTATACCACATAATACAATTACAAATTCTCGACAATGTTACATGAACTTTGCCTAATTGTTCTCTCTACATTACATTACAAATAATATAATTCACCCACACATAGGATAACAAACAGGTACAACAGTGTCGAACAAAAGGGAACCGAATCGGTACAGAGAAGTTGTGTGAGGATAACAGAAAGGCTCGAGCAACAAACTAGCGGGTTAGTAGAGATTTCGGATAAGAGGGTTTCGACTAAAAGAGGCCGTGAGCAGCGTATATTGGGAGCAGCGACGCGGTCGAAAATCGAGCTCGCCGATAATTCCATTTATCCATCGGCACGAGCTACCAGGTGTACAAAGGGAGCAAATATCGACGAGGCTCCGCTAGCTAGCGCGCGTCTCGCGGTGGCGAGAAAAGTTGGCAGGGAGGAGAACGCGCACTCACGCACGCACACCATAGATTTCGCGCCTAGTGCCGTCGCAGTGCATTTTATTTCTGCATCGCGCCAATAATAGATGAGAGCTCGGTCCTCTCTGTATCTCTCGTCTCACGTGCATTCGTCTCTACGAGCGCGCGTGTGTGTCTGTGTGTGTGTGTTGCGGCTCCGTTTCTGTCCCGCAAACGGCACCGATCCGACATTGTTCGCACGTCCGAAACCATTCGCGAAGGATGGCGCATAGCAGTCCGGTCACACGAGAGGCGAGAACCAGTCAGAGAGTGAGAGAAGGGAGAAACACAGACGGGCCAGCCTCCTTTTTCTCATTCTAGCGACAGACAGTCGCACTAATTAAAGAGCACCTAGACACCCCGAACACGTACACACACACAGACACACAGAGAGACATCGCACCAGAGCATTATGTCGTCTCACGAAGCGTTTCATAAATCTCATCCTGCTTCTGCCGACTCCGCCGCGTTCGCCTCTCGTTCCGCCTGCTGCGGCCGAGATACCCGCACTTAATTCGCTAATGGACTCCACCGGGCACGCGTTGCTTACTTTGATTGTTCCGTGAGGTGCAATTAAAATTTCTTATTTCGTCGACACCCCGAAAACTCGTGCGAATGCGATGCTAACTGTTTTCGGCGCGTGTTGAAGTATCCGCGGATCGTATTAACGAGTTTTTCGCTGACGGTTTAAGTGTCGCGCTAGCTAATAATAATTAATCGACGCGATGAGCTAAGGAGACTGTCGCAACTTCCCTCCGCGCGCTCTTAGAGGATAATGGAGGACGAGGAGCAATGCGCTCGACCTATCTTAATCCCAAGTGTCCGTGAGCGAGGAATCTATTAGGGTGGCTCGTCTCCTTAATTTCATTAAAAGCTCATCTCTCGAATATCACCGTCGAGATCGACTCACACACACACAGACACACACGTGGCACATAGATTCTCGGTCGAAATGGGGTTTCTAAATCTCTGTGAGTGGAGCTCGTTTCATGGCTCCAGTGGCTCCGGCCTAGCGGCTGATTAATCTAGCTTCACATGTTATCTTATAATTAGTTGGGAATCACTCGATTCCTCGAACCCGCTTCATCGGGAACCAATGAACGGAATGGTGTATATCTGGAATCAAGGTTTATGCGGGGGAGTAATGAATACAGTGCGAGAGCGCGTAATTGGATCGGCGGGTTTTTCCCTGTTTTCATCGCGTTAGGCAAATTAGTCGGTGGACGGGAAGCGAGCAAGTCTCTCTGTCACTTGAATGCAGGTAGCTCTCCGCGAGGCATTATCACTCAGTTTCAGTAGCGCTCGTTCTCGTTAGGTGTGTGCGGTGCCGGTTTTTCGGCCAGCTGTTTCTAACTCGCAATTACTGGGATCGCGCGGCAAAGTATGACAGGCTGTCGCGACAACGGATTAGCGTGGATGATCGGGAAAAAAGTGTTGGTCTATTCCTGGCTGGCAGGCGTGCAGGCAGCGCGGAGCTCGTCGCTGGGATTCGCCGCCGGCAGCTCGGCTAGCGTATCTAGCGCACTTAGAGCCGCCTCGTAGAGCTTCGAATTTATTTGCAACGAGTGCGCGCCCGGCCACTCACTCTGCCACTCACCCGCACCCCAACCGTACTACCGCTGAAACTTAGTTTCCATTTTGCAACACTGCTCTTGACGCCCGCCGACAATTTACACGCCATCACTCGCCAAGAACAGATCTCTTATTAAATTCACTCTTATCCCATCCGAAGAGACGAGGGGGGCATAAAGGAAAAAGAAGAGAATGGTGGTCCCTTTGGTAATTTTATAGCGAGAATAAAAACGTGGCGTATCTCGTCGCTGGTAAAACGGTGTATTATCGGAGAATGAAAGTTTAACAGGATTGCTGGGTGTGGGTTAGTGGACTTTAATAATTCCCGACGATATGACGGCGGAGCTCCGCGTAAAAAGCAAACATCGTGCTCTCTTTCTCTCCCTCTCTCTTCCTGGTCAGCCGAGTCTCCCCTTTGAAGCAGACAGCCAGCCAGCCACTCGCTCGGTATTATTCACCGCAGAGAGCCAAGTGTTTCCTTCGAGTTTCACGCAAGTTAAATAGAAATGGCGGCCGCGACCGCCGCTCCGCCAGATTAGGTTTCCCCGCGATCGGTGTAACCTTATCGCAGTGCCGTTTCAATGCTTGTTCTAGAGTTGCTCGAGCACGATCGCCAACTTATTGGATCGGTATACCGTTACCAGCCACCACGGTCTACGACCTGTCTTTCTCTCTCTCTCTCGCTCTCTCTCACTCTCGCACGCACACAGGCGAGCCTCCTCTTCTCTGCTAGTCACCACAGACCTGGTACTGGTTTGCGCAAACCAGCCTTGTACGTCCCTTTCAACTGAGCCTCGCAAGCTCCCTCCGACAGTTCCGTTTTACTGCTTCCTGTCCACTCGAAATTGCTCGATCTTCTAATCCCTTGACTTCGGCCACACTCCGCCGAGTAAATACTTTATTGCAATCAACAAAGTTTCGCGAATTCCAATCCGCCAGCTTGGTTTATAGTAGAGTTCGCCCTCCTCTATCTACGGATCGCTCGGTTATTAATCAGAGCGAGATCGGACAAGTTCGCCGAGGCGAAGTTGGTTTACAGTAATTAAAATGGAGCCGAGGGTCAACATCATTATATTAATTCGGGAGAGTACTTTTTTCCTTCCTTGGCTCCCTCTCGCCAGTCAAGTCGCCACTGACAAAGGAGTATTAAGGCGTTTGAGAGAAAGGTCGCTCGATATTGTGCGCCGTAGCCGCCGCGGCCGAGTTAAAAATCCAGCTTCGTGCTCGATTGCAATTTAAAGGAATCCCCGGCTATTGTGGCAGATCAAGAGCAGATTTCGCCGGGAACTTTGAAAGACTTACCCGCAACTTTGCCCGGAGGGTGAGGCGGTGAGACAGGCGGGCGGACGGACGGGGGGGACTTGTCGAGTACTTGGAGAATGTTTGGGATAAGTAAAAAGAAGGGGGTTGGGCTTTCGGGGGAGGAAATGCGCTGTGAGCGAAGCAGACGAGGATGTTAGCCTCTCCTGGCGATTCTTTTACCGCGCGTTCTTCCCTTCCGGCCTCTCGAACAATAAGAGCCATCTCTTTTATCCGGGCAACCTTAGCCTCGCCGGAACTGGTCGCGCGAGAGGAATTGGGTGAATAAGTAGGAACTTGCTCGGTAATAGCATTTGATCTGCCACGAGAACTTTCTCGTGCACGCTTTCGGCGACTTTCTATACATAGTCATTCTCGCGAGATTTCCGCAGTCCTTGTTAGCCGTCCTCAGTAGGACACAGTTCTGAGGGATAATGACGAAAGCTTCATCCAAGTTCCGCTTCATTAAGGTAGTTGTCGTGCTAGACTACCTTTTTTCCTGGAATTCTCTGAAATTTTAATAGCACATGTAGAAGAGTATTAACTAACCATTCATTAAAATTTCCTCGCCACTTATCATTTTAAATTTCAGCATAATTAAAAAACTACAGGCTTTTTAGAAGATAAAAGAAATATTAGAACAGGGGTTCAAGAGTTGAATGTGCACGAATCCAACTAAAAGTTTTCATTACAGAACATGACTTAAATAGCCACTGCTCAAGTTTGACATTTTACTGTGTATTGTTCTACAATTACCGTAAAGTATTTACTTGGCAAACAAATAGGACAATTGAACAATTTGCGTCATCGGTGCCCTGTTGCACAGTGTTGTTTTGTTGATGGCAATATCGATGGCGCACTATCCGACATAAACCTACCGCAATGCGAGTGCATTTCGTGTTATTGTCGCGCACTCGTCGAGCCTGAATTGCTGCCATTGTATTATACTACACGTTTCTGTAGTACCGGTGATTCAGTTTCGCGTACGTTTCGAACGCGACTTCGCTCATTGCGTGTTTCGAGTTCGTTTGGTAATTACAGTCATACTTCTACCAATATTCGATCGCGAGTGGCAATTCAACGATCGATATTCGATACGAGGCATTTCATAAATACGCATATTACTAGAGCTTTCTGGCAATACAGAATCGAGCGGTGAAAATCCCAATTGAGGGGTTTTTTAATTCAAATTCGATGTAAACTTCTATTGTCACCGCAAGCGTGGAAACAAATTTACCAAAATAAAAGCCATACAATAATAACATTAATAAAACAATCAAGAGAAAAGCGGAGGAATTAACTGCAACGATTCGCCAGACAACATTGTTGCTGGTTGACCGCTGAACAGCTTCCCATTAAAGTTACTGGCGAGATAACTGACAAGGAATTCTCGGTATCAGTGCTAATTAATTTCAATAGGGTAAAAAGACCTCTCGCATAGAGGAGTCGTTGTCTTTCGCCAGGCTGATGAATCACCGCGAAAAACTCAAGCAGCAGAAAGTGCTCCGCACTGATACCACTTCTCTGCAGCATTCGAGGCTACTTTCCCACAAGTGGCATTATTATTCCTGCCATGGAATCTCACGTTCTCCGAGCTCGCTTTTGTTATATGAATGATATATCATTTGTTCGAAGTCTGTATTTTAGTATTATATTCTATACAAAAACAGATTGATCCTCTTTAAAAAAGCATGGTATCATAAACCTTCCAAATTTCTACGAGCTTTTCGAGTGATTCTACTTTCAACTCCAATAAATCCCTAACTCGAATTTCTGACTCCACACGCATCTCAGTTATTTCAAAGAGTGTCCTACACTCTCAGCTTTCAGCCACTCTTACAGAATCACATGAGATATGAAAGCATTAGATTTTATCTGTTCGATCGGAATGATTCGGAGAGACGAGTAAGTTAGCCGGGGGCGGGCCATTTTAACGACTCTCGAGAGTGGCGGTGGAATAGGGTGTGGTTGGAGTGAGTGGCCACGGGAAAAGTGGTAGGCCGTGTTTGAATCCATCAAAGCGTGCTCTTTTTCCGGCAGCACTCGATAATCGATAGAGCTCTCGCCTTTCGCACCCACTCCTCGCCTCTGCTTCGTTCCTCTCGGTCGCTCTTTCGCCGCCGGCCATTTTACGTTACATCTTTTCCCGCGTCTTTCGGCCAATGCGAGCTGGCTCTACGTGTGTGGAAGTCCAGCACATCGAGGTACGTGGATGCCAGGGCTTTTTCCCATGAATGCTCCTTCGGTACGAGCGGACTCATAAATCGGCAAGTTGCTCGGACGTGCAACGACCACTTGCTACCTCACTGCTTCTCTCTCCTCTCCTCTCGCTTTATCGATCTCTCGACGGAGGTGGACCCGTTCAACTGATATACTGGCCAGGTGGAAGTTCGATAGAGCGTAGTTTTATTCAAACGTATGAAAGCCCTCGCTCCATTATTCCTTAGTCCCGTTTCATTGCTCGTAAGGATCGAGTGAGAGAGAGCCAATCGAAAGAGTGGCGCGCAAAGAGTGCTGCGTTGGCTTTTTATTGAAATTCACGCCGCACTTTCGACGCTTGCACCTCCGCGTATGTCTCTCTGTAGGTGAACGGAGTGCGTGGCATATAGAGTGGCCCGGTGACGCAAGTCGTCGGCCCCTTTTGCCTCGGAGAGTTTCGGCGCGATCATTTCCCAGCGGCCGCGACGCCAACACCGATCGCTCAGAGAGTTTCGTTCCCATTCGATCCATTTGCTTCGGCGTATATTCGTCAAAAGCGGATTCCAGGATTCGGGGCCTGCGTGGCTCGCATGCCAGATCCCCCTCCTTCCAAATACTCTTTCTAGCCGCTACTCCAGATCCAGCAATGTTAGGAAACTCAACTTGACCCGTTGCCGAAAACGTGCGTTTATTCAAAATGTTATAACTCTTGTTAGGAACATCATGTTCGTGCTATTATGTTCCGAATATAATAATTGGTGTTGCAGTTCAGTTTTCAGTAATATACTTTTTTTCAGAGCTGGGGCTCTGAAATTTATATCACATCTTCCTTGATGCAAGAGCAGACTGCCTGCCAAATTTCAACCCCGCAAAAGGTCGGGAAGTCATGAAAACATGCAAAAAACAATCGGAATTAGGCGAAATTCATTATTTAGGATCGGTTTTCTTTGAGTTTTAGGTCGAATTCCGACATTTCCCCCACAACATTTATGTTTTTTATCCGTTTTGAGACACGAGCAATCGAAAAATCAAGCGTTCGTCCCGGTCCCAGAACCTTCGAAAAATCGAAAATTTTTGAAGGGGTATGCCTTAAAAAATTTGCGAAAAAATGAATTTTGAGCTAGAGCTCTGAAATTTTTTCTACTTTCTCCTCGATGCAAAAAAACACTTTCTACAAAGTTTCAGCCCCGGGAAAGGTCGGGAAGATAAAAAAACATGAGGAAAACCATCGAAATGAAGTATTCCAGATCGGTTTTCCACGTGTTTTAGGCAGAATTCCGGCATTTCCCCCACAACATTTATGTTTTTTTTCCGTTTTGAGACACGAGCAATCGAAAAATCAAGCGTTCGTCCCAGTCCCAGAACCTTCGAAAAATCGAAAATTTTTGAAGGGGTATGCCTTAAAAAATTTGCGAAAAAATGAATTTTGAGCTGGGGCTCTGGAATTTTTTCTACTTCTTCCTCGATGCAAAAAAACACTTTCTACAAAGTTTCAGCCCCGGGAAAGGTCGGGAAGTCGACCAAAAAAAATAAGGGCTAGGAGAGTTCTTATTCAAAGGCAAGTGAATCACCCTGTACGTCTTCCCTTAACAATATCTTGGAGTCAGTTATTATCTTAGTACTTACCAGTCAGAGTTTGTATTGTACTTATTAGAAAAGGGAGTGAGAAATGTCTTGGAGAAAGGCTGGCTGGACGTAGCGACGGGGCGGTGCGTGCTCTCCTCTCTGTGTAGGCAGCTCTCATAAATATGGATTTTTCTAGTGTGGGGTTAGTGTGGTGGCCGGCGTGTGTTCCGCGTAGAGGAGGTCCACGCAGCCCCGGCGGCGCGGAGCACCAGGAAGACGTACGATCGTTGGAAATTTAAGAGACACTCGTGTTGTGACAGTGCCCGAGCGAAATCGTGTATCACCGACGGCGAAGTCCCGCCGGACTTGCTGACCCGTTTTCCCTTCCGCCACATTGTGGCCAATGTGCGTGTGCTGCCGCCTTCCCGATCTGTGTGTGTGTGTTTGTCAGCGCGCCACTGCATACAAATACAAATGGTGGATGAAGAGAACACGCAATCTACCGCTTTGTCGAGGTTGGCCATGCGATAGGACAATATTTGCATTTGACACGCCTCATAATATTTGCCGAAAAAGTCCTCGCTGCCGTGGCGTCCCGCCACTCACTCGCCACTCCTCTCACTAAGAGGCTCCATGATTTCTCGAGTCTCTCCTCTCCTGTCCTATGCTAATTCTGATTCCTGCCGGACTCCATTCTGTTTGTCTTTCCTCGCCCCGTCGACTATGCCTAAATCTATGGATGTCTGTGCATAGTCGCGAGAAGTTTGCCGGGACATTCACCATTCGTACGAGGACCTGTCATATTTAATCAAATTGACTTGTCACTGCAAACAATATGGTAGACAATCGAAGAGTGTCATTTCTTATTGATAGTGTCTACGACAAGTTTTTTTTACAATACTTTACTTAATTCATTCCGATTCCAAGAATCTTGAGTTAAGAATACTTGGAACTCTTCTGTATTTATGAATTTTTTTCATATTGCAAAATACGTGCATTACTTATGTCACTTTTTTACAACCTCGATCAGTTTTAAAGCTCTTCTATTTAAATCAAGTTTCTGTTGATATTTCGAGTGGCTGCCCTTGTTTATTGCGTCTACGAGACTATTTCAGGGGCGTGTCTGACCAAGCATTGACCCACACCACTTTCGAGCCGTTCCTTTTTGCCGGTAGACTCGCTGGTTCGCCGACAGCATTTCTTTCTCTCGCTAACACTTTGTATCTACACTCGGCCATGCTAATTCCTTCGGTCGAGTATTTCGTGGGAAGTGTTGTAGCGCGCGGAGAGTTTGCTGTAGGTCTGGGTTACGCTCGCTGGTATTTGCGTTTGCATATTGCGTGACCGCGCGTAAGGACACAAGTCGTCGTTCGCGCGACTGCCGGTTAATGCGAGTCGTTCCGCTATATCCACACAGACACGCGCGTATATACACTTTACTAGAATAATAAGCGCGTTTTATGGTGGCATAAATCCCGCGTCAAACAAATCTCGTTCTGGGATTAGGGGCGATTAATTTTTCTCTTACTTGGACACTCAAGTAGCGGTGCGCCTCCCTGAGACGAAGCAACGAGCGTCAGCTCCACCATGGATTATTTGAGCGTCTAGTTTACACGCGCGCGCGCTCGCTCGCGTGCAGCGATTTCCCATTCATAGAACAGATGTTTGCCGACGGCGTGAAAATAAGCGGAGCCAAATATAAGCAGACACAGGGAGTAGCGGTGGTGGTGGCTCGTGTGTTGGGGAGAGCTCGGCATTTTTCGTGAATCCGAGCACATTCGGCGCGTTAAAAGCTTTTCCCGATTCGGGCGGCTTCGTTGCGTTCCGAGTTGGATTTGCGGTTTGTAGTTTTTCAATCTATCATGCCGTTCTTCTATTAGCCAGTGACATTCCAACTCTGCTGGCTGTGCTACTGCTGTGCTGCTGCTACTGCTGCTGGAGATATTCGCAGCGGCTCGTGGAACATTCCCTCCATTATCGTAATTAAAGTCGGCAGGATTCAATTGGTCCCTGGGAGAGGAGGGTGAGTGGCGGGGAGGGAGGAAGAATCGGGCGTGCTCCCGGAATCGACTTGCGAAACTTGCTTACTCGCATCGGCAGTCTTTCATTGTCGATCGCTGCACTGAACTTTGAAACGTCTTATCTCCGAGCACTGCTTTCCTTTCTCCCTCTCTCTCTCGGTGTTTGCTCGCCCTCCCTCTTTCTCTTTCTCCGAACAAGTTGATATTACTTTGACGGCAGCTCGCTGCCCGTTTCCATTATTTATAACTCGATTATCGGCTCTCTCTCTTTCTTATCACCGACCACCCGTGCTCCCTTGCATTCGCTGATTCCATTCAACTTCCCCCTCTTTGCCTTCCTTTCCAACAGTCTGATAATAAAGTCAGGAATCACGGCAGTCTTCGTGCTTCGTATTGCCGAAATTGGGTTCGACCTTCTAGGCAAAACGACTGGCAGGCATTTATTCGGGCGGGGAATTGATTCGGCTTACACTTTTCCGGAGGGTGGAAAAGCTGGCGGCTTATTTAGCGCGGCGTACTCGGCGAGAAACGACCCGGAAGAGACGATCTCGCAATCAGCATTTCAGGTAGAATCCCCATGGAAGATGGGACGCGTTTTTTTCCCACCGGCGTCGCCCGGTCAGCCAACCTATTCCCATTTGCGATAACTCTTGTATCGTTGGATGCTTTTTATCGGGCGCTGCCCACTACGAGGAGCTATGTATCAACGCTATCCAATATCGAGGAGAACGGCTGCGGCGCACAGAAAACGGGAGAGGACGTGCCAGAAAAAGAGGAAGCCCGAGAGAGAGAAAAGTCTGTCTTTTACCCGCGAAAGGAAACGAGATCAATTCATGGAATCGAATATTCCTTGGATCGCGAATCTCAGTGGCATCGTTTCTAATGGAGAAGAGGGCGGCGCGCGTGACTCTTATTAATTCTTTTCCGCCCCATTTCCCCGCCAATATCCATTCCAATTGTACCAATAAAGTCCTATTAACGAACGCTGCTGCTCGCCAGTATCGGGAGCGAGCGAATCCTCGAGTTTGGACCGCATCATCATGACGGCCCCACTTTCTCCTAACTTTCCTTCCCTCTCGATTCGAGAGGGAATCCAGTTCTCGTTAGCGTTAAGCCAATTCTACTATTTTCAAATCCCTCCAAATGAGCCACGCATCTCTGCGGTAGGAAAGGACGATCCCAGCTGATTATGAATACATGATCATTTGTCAAAATGGGTGTAAGCTCGCTGCTCCGCTTTGACCTCGGCTGCCTTGGCTTCGGAATTAAAGCCGTGCTCTCGGAGCAGCTCGAGTGTAATGAATAATTAGCCTTAATCAGAGCGAACGCTCGCCGAAGCGCTGACGTATCAAAACCGAGTTTTCTTCTATTTTGTTTAATCTTCTCCAACTCGCGCGAACTTTCCTTCATTAATTACAGAAGCGGGGGGATCTTTTCCCATTTGGAAGCTTTCCCCTTAGGGAGCGGCGCGGCGGACACGTGTGTGAATTCTCTGAGTAGACATCGAGGCATTCAGAGAGGAAAAGCAGCGGGCGCCGCCGCCGCCGCTGCTGCTGTCGGGATGATGTAAGCCTTTGGAGAGCACGTGCTGCTCGGGATTCGGCCGCAATCCGCGTTCGCTCGCACGCTCGCTCGCTCGCGAGAGCGTAAGCCGTATGGTATATCTGGAGCATGATAACATTCCCGAAAACGGTATGCCGCTAGTCGCGGATGCAAACACAGCGCTGCCACCTATCTGACACGGTAATCCCATAATTCTTTCGCCAGGCATATCGCCACCGGTGCGAATTTCGGAAGAGTATACTGAAATATTGTAAATTCTCCAAGCTCCCTGAAAGCTCCTCCTGCAAGCCTGATTTCACCGCGGCCTTCCGACGTAATACCTTCAACGTGGATTTACCTCCGCCAATGCACTCTCTTCCGCGTCTCACTGCATTTTTCATGGTACTCCTCTCGATTTTTTATCCCAACCGCCGCCGCCGCCATTGGGACGTGGGAGTAGAAATTGTTGTCTCTTTCTCGTGCTTTTGACGTGGGAAATTTAGCACTGCGCCACGCAACCTGACACGTGCCCTGCACCGCCAAGTACTTTTCTTGTCTAAATACATTTTGCCCAGCCTTTTTATCTCGGCTTTTTCATGCGCCATTACTTTTTCGTCATTTAGCACTTTTTGCGAAGTGTAACTAGTGCGAGGATTGTAGGAATATTCTCTCTCCGGTTCGCCTGAGTTTTTACGCTGGTCCGTGTTCAATATTCGATCGTTAGAAGGCAAAATCCACGCGCGGAATTATCTCCGCTTGGAGGTATGTTTATTTTCTCCCTTGGATTTGCGACCTTTTGATAAATTAGAAGGGAGTTTGATAAGGCTAACACTTTTTGGTACACAGATTCGTGTCGGAGAAATATTACTCGTTCAAATACATTTTCCCATCGAATTTTCCTAGAGCCTTTTTATGCACTGCCAATGCCACGAATATTCTAGGAATATTCTCTCTTCTTTACGAGAGTTTTTCGCTCATGGGTGTTCGATATCCAATCGTTCAGTAGCTGAAATCGATGTCCATACTTATTGCCGCTCGTTTCAACATTATTTCTCAGGGATCGCAGCGTTTTGATAAATTATCACAGAGTTTAATACGATTCTATGCCCAAGCCAACACTTTTCGTACACAGATTCGTGTGAGGGAAGTATTCTTTGTTCGAATACAGTTTCCACGAGATTTCCGCAGTCTTTTTATACACTGGAAATGGTACGTGAATTCATGGAATATCGTCTCTTCTTTGCGCGAGTTTTCCGGTCATTGGTGTTGAATGTCCGAGCGTTCAATATACAGCGGAGATCAATGGCGTACTTATCGGCGTTCAGCCGAACATTGTTTCCCCGGGATTGCAACGGGCTTTTGATAAATTATAAAGGAGTTTGATAAGGCACGATCGCGTTAATCCCGGCGAGTAGTGGTCAGGCATTACCGGTCAGCTTAAAGGATTATTCGAAGATCGGATTTGACAGGCGGCGAGCGCGCGCGCGAAGCCCCCGCCGAAACGGATAACACGGCGATCCTATATTATTTACTCCAGCACACTACCAAGATAGCATATCTCCCTCGAATTTCGATCACGCTCCGCCATCTTTCCCATCCCTTTTTCCTCCGCTCTCTTTCGAAACTCGCCTCCGCTCACCCAAGGAATCTCTCGCTCGCCTCTCTCGAACTGTGTCAAAACTTTTGATATGCTTCCTGTGTTCAGTTAGCTCCGATTAAAGTGCTTCTCTCGCCGGCGGCGTTTCTTTCGGGTCCCGTTCGCGAAGGAGAGCGGCATACATGCATGCATGCATGCATGCGCGCCGCACACCTACTTACGGGGGAGCGCGCACATGCATTATTCAGTCGACTGCGTAGATTTATGAAGAGGCTGCAATTAATTCCAGGCAGCGAGCCGCCGCTGGTGTATACAACGAGGACGAACTCTCCACTAGCTCATATATATATGTGTGTGTCTCTGTGTCTATGTCGTTCACACACGCTCGCTTCGTGCTGGAATTTTAATTTGTTTCGCAAGTTTTATTGCCCGGCTTGCGCCGGTCGCCGATCCAACCCACCGGGGTTCATAAAGCGCACCGTGTAAGGTCACCGCTCGAGAGGGCTTTTGTTCCGAGGGAGGGAGAGTGAGAGAGGCTGAGGTGCATCGCGCATGAATTATGCCGGGGCGCGCATACTTCCCTTGCAATATCGCTGGAAATAGTGGCCTGTGGACAGTGTTGATGGGCCCTTAGCAATGACCCAGTTCGCCGTTACACCTCGTTAGCCGGTAGAACAACCCTGCCTGCTACTCCAGTCAGCTGGATATGGAGACCTCGCATTTCCTCTCCCAGATTAGCGGAGCCGCCGACTCTCTCTCTCAATCTAATCCGCCGAGGGAGTTTATCATCGAGCCCTTCACTCGATTATAGCTATCATCGAGATTTATCGCGAAGGAAAGGAAGATGCCGCTGTCTGGGAAAAGAGGGTGTGTGTGTATGCGAGGGGTGCATCGCGAAGAAGGGGAGCGGCTTAATCTCGGCGGCGATTTAAACGAGCCTGAGGGCAACGACCCTTCCCAAGTAGCCTTATAAGTACAGAGTCGCATGCCAATACTATTTCTCCCCTTGAAATCGATAGTTCTCGCGTGCCAACGAGACTTTTGCATCGGCATCGTCCTCCCACAGATTCCACTCTCTATTTCGTTCTCTCTCTCTCTCTCTCGCTCTCTCTCTAAGCCGCTAACTAACTCGGATTAACTTGGGAGAGCTTGGATTCGGAAGTAGTCCTGGCAGTCCTCGGGCGCGTTAAAGCCACCGTGACAGCGCAGTTTGTCGCCGGCCAACTGCTCGTCCCCCTGCTGGGTTACTTACTTACTCCTCCCGACGCCGACGCCGCCGCCCTTTTACGAGGAGCATCCACGTCGAAGAGCTCGACGAGTTTACTCCAGTAGCACACTGCCCTGCCCACTACTTGTTGAGTTGATCAAGTAGTCTCCTGAGATTGCCGATCTTCAGCTGCCGAGGGGAAAATTGTATTTTATCGCCGCCGCCGCCGCCACCACACGCTTCTCTTGCTTATGGACTTTTCGAGTCTTCGCCAGTTTACTTCAAAGTATTTTTATTTATGTGTCTTGATATATCAAAGTCAAAATAACTGTGTGCTTTTCGCAAAGGTTACGTTGAATTGGATCAAATTTTGGAAGACTAGTCTTCGATACCTTAGAAAAAATATCAATACAAATAAATAATAAAAGTATTCGCGCGGCTTGGTAACTTATGACCGAAGAATTAATCGATCCATTTTTAGGCGGTTTATTGCAATGAATAAATACATTTTCTTTTACAAATTGATATTTTCCCTTTAACAAGAAAGGATCCGTACGAGAGTAATTTTGATATTCTCGACTTCAATAACAGAGATTCCAACTAAACGAACTGCAATGATTAATAATTGAATACTTGGTTATTTACGACTAGCTCTAAAAATGGTGCGATTCACTGAAGCGGTGCGCGGCGGGGAAGATAAATTGGGGATGCTTGGTTTATGATAAGACAGGCAGCAGCAGGCTGCTATCTCGGCTGTTTAGTGCGGCGTAAAATCTCTGCCGGATGATCCCCTGGCTTGTACATAGTGTGTTGGCCTCTCAAACATTATCCTCGGCGATAGTGAAGGTCGAAGAGCGGTGGGCTACCGGCGATCCAACGGGAATGGGACACGGACCACTTTGGCCGCAAGATTTACGCGGGAATTTCGGCCAACTAGACACACCACCGGGCTTCTACGATCCTCGGAGCTTAGTAACGACGATGCTTTAACCAGGTGACCGCGAATTATCTTTACGAAGCTTCCAACTTCCCTTCAGTCTCTGTGTAAGTACACAGACTGAAGGTCTAGAGTTGTGTGTGTACGTGGTGGGGAAGGAGAGGCGTCTCAAGTGCGGATGGAGATGCCGTGGAAAATGGGTGCTCCAGGATGAGAGTTGCTGCTTTCTCGCAGTGACCCTGCACACGAATTAATTAGATAAACACTTGCCAGCCTTCCTTCCCCCACTCCCTCTCTCTCCTTCTCTTCAGAAACATCGGAGTTTCCGGCCGTCGAACAAACATTGTTGTTTGTAACTCGTTTAGTCGCCGCGCGAGAGCAAACAGAGAGAGAGAGAGAGTGCTTTCGGCAAGCTTTACGGGGCCTGTTGCCTTTTATGCCGGTTTAATCTTAGCGACTCTCTTTCATGGGAATCGAGGTGGGCGCATACGGTCGCGCCAGTACGATTGGCTAGTGTAATTTCCTGCCGGTCGATGTCTGGCGACGATAACGCGCCGCACGAGAGGCGCACTCATGCCGCTCGAGCGCATTTTAGATAAGGCTGCCTTTTACCATAAAGAGGACAGACACAGTATGATCGTTAGAGGGAAGCGGGTAATTCAGGATGCGCATTGTTAACGGCGGGGCAAGGTCCTTTAGAACAGGACAAGCTATCGCTTGACTGTTTGGAGGACGAGGAGGTTCATCAAAGCAACCGAGAGAGAGAGAGAGACCGCGCTAAATAATTCGACGGTTTCCACTTGGCTCGGCTTGGTCCATTGAATTAGAGGGCGCAATCTCCGTAACAAGTCTGAGAGTGTCGGGCGAGGCTCGTGCCACCTGCGAGATAGAATCGAGCCTGGAATCAATAGGGGAGACGAGCGGACCACTAGCTCATCTCGAAGGTTCGAACCTTGCTCAGAGAGAGAGAGAGAGAGAGAGGGAGAGAGAGAAAGAGTAAGTCGATACGCTCCGGTTACAGTTGGAAGGAGCTACCCAGCACTTTCCTCCCTCGAGTAAGAATTGCATTTCCATTCGATTTCATCAATCTGCCGGGAGTCGGTGGCGGCGCGGCGCGGCGCGGCGCCGAGCGTTTTAGCCGAGTTAGGAAGTGGCCGGAGGGCCTTGTGCAGGTGTGCTCGTTCCGACAGGGGTTCCGCCGGTACAGTTCGTCGGGGTAACAGGGTAGCAATCGGCTTCCTTGGGAGGAAGTGCCGCGCACCACACGTACACTGTGTGTGTGAGAGAAGGAGAGAGCACTCGGCGATTAAGGTCAGCGCACACGTTCTCGTGTTTCAGGCCTTAAGCGGAATGAGCGGGCTCTCCTTGCTCTCCCAGTGGCTCCCTCGGGCTCTCCTAACCTCCGGCTACGGCAAAGTCTCAATGGAATTAGGGGAGGCCAAGCCAACGGTGGTTTTCGCGGCAGCATCTCTCGCCCTTTAGCACGAATCCACTGAAACTTGCTGGCCGACCAGAGCGCGCGCGCGTTTACAAGCCTGGCGGAAAAGCCGAGGCCACCAGTCGCTCGACAATGCCGGGAGAATACCGACCGGCTCAAACAAGCCCTCGCCCGCTCTGAATGGTAATGAGAGAGGGTACAACCCACCCTTTTTTGCCCGCCTGAAAAGCCACATCGCTAGTTTCGGCAGTGCCAAGTACTCCGAGACCGACTCGAGTTCCTCCGCTCGGCAAATATCTGCCGGTCGCTCTATATCGCGAAAGGAGCAACCCTTTTGTCCGGCGAATCGAAAAGCTTTCCTGGAACTTGGCGAATTCAATTGGAGTTATCGAAATCCTGGGGTTTAGTTAATATTACAAGATTGCTAAGTAAAAAGATGGCATGTTAAACGATCTGGGATTCAAGCAGAGCACAGGTGGCCGATTTCATTAAAGTGTTCTATCCAGGCTGACGCGGCGCTCGCTGGATCCAATTTAATTGGATCGGCCAACTTTTGTGAGTCTCTCGCGATTAAGAGAGACTGCCAGTTGCAGCCTCGGCTTTCTGTAGCTTAGTCAAAGCGGCGGCCGCCGAAGTTACTCGGCGGTGCTCGTCTTGCCGAGGACGCCGTTGAATTCTGTGGAAACTTGGTGTACGCGCTCGCGCGCGCGCGCGCCACCTTTGCATGGTTTCGAGGGTGAGAATGGCGAGGAAAGTTGGGTGCAACTCCTTCGGTACAGTATTGGTAATAGTATCTTGCACAGTAGCTCGCTGAATCTGCTGCTCGCTCGAGCCCAAGGAAAAATGGCGAACGAGATAGGATCCTCGATACATCGAAAGAACCTGCTGCTGCTCCCTTCCTCTCTCTTCTTCCCTCTCACTACTCTTCCATCCGCCCTCCGACTCTCCTTCGGGCGTACAGCTTCTTTATTACCGCGCGAAACTTTCCCCCGAAGGCTTTAAACTTTTTCGAACTTGTTTCGAAACTCGTGCTTTAAGGAACCGGCCGGAACTATCTTCTTTCGGCGGGCGTTGCCGGGATTTTCGAGGGGGTATCACTGGAGGGAATATCTAAAATTTCCAGCACGTACCACCTCTCTTCTCAAGTTTACTTGTCATCCCAGTACGTTCTCGGCTCTTTAGAATATCCAGCTGTAGAAAAAGCGGGCTGCTTTTATTCCTACAGTTTTCTTTTTTCAAGGATTCCATCCCCCTTGAAGGGTTGGTGTCCTTGTATCAGTGGTATCAGAGTCTCTTTAATCCTTTGGCAGCAGTAAATCAGAGGAAAGTCTCAGGGCGATTCTCCATACGAATGTTGAAGATAGCGTACGCCGTGAGATCAGTCGTCTCTGATTTCAATGACAGCGAGGAGCTAGTGATTAAGAGCCAATGCAGGAATTATGAGTTGCCCGGTTGTCGTGTGTCTCTACTGTGCGGCTCTGAGATCCTTTGATGCCGTGCATCTAAAGTTAACCTACCAGTTGCGTTTGTATCAGTCATCCGAGGCAAATACAGAGAGCCCGGCAAGAGCGGCAGAGAGAGAGAGAGATAGCCGAGGAAATGGATCGCACTACGTGTTACTTGAGCTGGGTCAATCGGATTCCCTTGGCAGAACGACGAACAAAAACCTCCTGATGGGACTTCCTCGTTATATACTTTTATTATTATTATTTTGTATGCTTTTATATTAAATCGCACTCTCTATCTGCGACGTTACCGGTTCTGCAAAAGGCATTGTAACTCGTAAACAATACTGAAATAGCACAGACAGAATACGCTAATTAACCAAATGCCTTTCAACAAACGTTTCCGTTATAAACGTGTAACGAAAACAGTGGGATGTTAGAATAACGTAATACTTATGGAACGATGATTTCCAACCGCTCTACTTTTGTTGCATATCTCCATTTTAAATGGCGATTCGATGAATTGTAATATTTTTTCCTGGACGCCAAATTGAAAACAGGTTCTGGTCGGAGAGCGAGGAATACATAATCGGATTCCAACATGATAATACGCAGCTATCATTGGCTGGTCGGACCGGTTTCCTCCACGGTTATCCAACTGGTAGCGAAGTTCACCAGACGATTACATACGTAAGAGAAGCCGAATATCTCCTCCGACCACCTACGCGACGCGTCTCCCGCCGGAACACTTGTTCGCCGAGCGTGTAATTAGCGACCGTGCCAACGGCCTTTTTGCAGACAGTTACTAATGAAAGCGTCGCTGCGAGGAACGACAGGAGAAGATCGACAGTAGTGTCCACCAGCATCGGGAGTATCTATCAGGCTGTTTAATTGTCCGCTCAATCTCGCTCGCCTTTAACACTAAGCGTAGCCGGCTCTTTATATCTTGCTATTTCTACCGTAAGCCATCCAATGACTGGTTGTGAAACAAAGCTTATGTTTCTCCAAATACAAAGACAACTTCACACAGAAATATTTAAATAGTTGTCACATATCTAAAAAAAATGTTTGTTCCAAACTTGAAATAACTTTTAAAAGTTATAGTTTATATTATTTGAATTTAATACACAAACAAAATTTTCGACAACAATAACGAAATTTAGGAGTAGTTAAGGGTGATTAATTGATCCAGCGTTGATACGGTTAGTGTTAATTGTCGATGCAGTTTATAAAATTGAACGGCATCGTCGAGACCGCATCGACACTGTCTCCCGATAAAAATGGACGGCTAAAGATATCGCGCGCGTGTTTTAAATAGCGAGGTCTGCGAGAGGAGAGCCGAGAGAACAAGTGGGAGGAAGAAGAGATCGCGTGAGGCAGATCAGTGCACGAGTTGGAGGGATGAGACGGCAAGTAGGAGAGCTTCCTCGCTGGTGTTTCCGCCTCTCGGCTCGCCACCGAGTGCGAACCGCGGAAATACGACTTTTTTAGTCTTACGTGCCCGCCGAACGAGGAACTTCTCTCTTGTTTGCTACGCTGGAATTTCTTTTATGCCCACCTTTCTTATGATTTTTATCTTGTACGTACAAGGTGATTCACTCGTCTTTACTTTTGACCTGTCTGTAGTTTTATACTCGGAGGTCTGACGTATAATATAACCTGTGTAATAATAGACGATATTACATATTTATAAACTTCCTGGGTAGAATACTTTGGTAAAAATAACTTCTTATTTTGAGATGATTTACTTCGAATTACATACATTATGCATGTAGTATAATGTATGGAATGGAAAGAACAGTTGGGAACTAGTTTTAGTAGCTAAAGGGATATCTGACCCAGAAGTTAGTAACTAAATCATACTTCAAAAATATCTCTTATCCAAAAGAGACACGTCCAATTACTTCTGATAAGGGAGCTCCTACTTGCAGCGTAATTGGTGATTCTACATGTCAGTTTTAACAACATTGTAGTTTTCCTCGAGGTAGACGTGCCCTCGTCAGAGATGCGATCGAGTGTCGCTCGCTCTTCCAGCTTCCATCGGAGGGCTTTTCGTCTGGAATATCTGAGGAATACGTCATTCCTGTGCTGGCGTGGTCTGTTATACCTTGACGAGCAACTCCCTCGTTTGCCTAGCTCGAATTTCCCCCGAGAGATAAAAAAGGGATCGCCGGGAGGCGCGTGCTTCCTTGCGCGCTGGCGCGAGCGAGTTTCTCGGAGTAGTAGATCTCGGCGCGAGCGCGATATCGCGCGCGCTTCCTCCTCGAGGAGGAGGGCGCGCGCTCATTGTAAAAAATGCCGCGGGATTATCTCCGCATTCTTTTTCATCCGCTAGTTGGGATGCTGGATGGCATTCATTTTAATGGAACAATTCGCGAGGAGAACACGAGTCCGACTTAATTCCGGCGCGCTGCCTCCGCAGCATCCACCTTAATCCTTGGGAAGCTTTATTTTTCAAGAATTTCTCTTTTAGACAGCATTTTAATCCAGTTTGCCGCGTGCTCGCATTCGTCGTCCTTTGAAAAATCCGACCTTTGTACTTCGGCCGCGCCACTCCGGCCCGGGCCGCCCTCTGGCAAAAGGTAGAAGAGAGAGGGTTCGCAGGGTAATTGAGAGACGTCGCAGTAGGAACTCCTTGTCGGACACGGAGAGAACTACTGCCACTGCAGAATTACATCTGCCAGCCAGTGGATTCCGCACTCCCTGGCTTTTATTAACTGAATGAGATTCTACCGACGATTCAGAAATACCCTGCAACAGCTGGAATAGCACACTCGGTGCTGGTGGAGCACTCGCGCGCGTAGATGTGCCATGTCAAATTTCAATTTGTCCTCTCGATTCGTCGACGCTCGGAGGCGGCGGGACGCGCGCCGCGCGCTCTGCCACTCGCTGGCTGGCGTACATAGCTCCCGGTGAAACCGCGTGTGCATAGGAATATCTCGGGATTGCACTCGGGGGAAATACAACATGTTCCCTCGCACAGCACTCTGCTCGACGCTCGTTCTCTTGCTCTCTTGCTCTCTCTCTCTGTCTTCCCTTTCGCTGCTGAGTAAATGGATGTCGTAATTATGGCCGGTTCATCACTTTTTCAGACGCGCACTCCTACCGCGCGGCTCTCAATGGGATTGAGAGCGGAATCGGCTCGGGTCAGCCACTAATAATAGAGCCGGTTTCCTCGCTCCATCGATCGACATACCAAATCTCTATCCCTTACCTTCGCTTTATTTAATACTTCTCTCTTATTCCAGACTTTAACCCGATTAATCCCATTTTCTCTTGATAAACTACTGTTGGCGCTTTCGCGAGATCTGCCTCTCCTTCTTATAAATCTTTCCCTATGCCAACCTAGCCAAAGGCTCTCGCATTCCGTGTCTACAATAGAACTTGCAATTCTCAGCTGTTTCCTATCAATCTATTGTGTTTCTGCAGTTTAACCGAGGTCAGGAAAGAGAAGGCGGCGATTGAAATAAATCGAGCTGGAATCTGGTTGATTGGCGATTGCGGGAACTCACTAATTCCATGAATAACTCAATTTGTAACTTTATTGGAAATGAATGGAAATGTGTTCGATTTGTAAGGGAGAATACCAAGAATAATTTTGCACGGTGCGAATTGAATTTTATTGCCCACTGTAATTCGTTTCTCCGGCTGAATGGTGAAACCTGTTTTATTCCAACCTTTAGTTCAGTTTACATCAAATAGTTTAACCAGTCGCGATGTAATTTTACCAGTGAAAAAGATTTCGGACGTAGAAATCGCTGACCAATTCATATTTAATTTTAGTATTCAGTATACGATTATTATTTTTTATATTTCCATTTCTTTTCTAAAATATATCGAAAGCAACGTGAAGGAAATAACTGTATTACCGGAACAAACGTGTTCCAAGTTGGGATAATCTAGGTTTTACTGTAGAAGCGTAAGCTCGGGTGAGGGAAAAGTTGGCTCGAGAATCCCCGGGGATTTCCATATTTGTCACTGGCGGCAAGATTGTGGTCCAGAAGGTAGGATTCTTTGTCCGCTGGATGTTGCGGAAAGTCGCGTACTCGCGTCCCCGCGGTTTGAGAGCGGCTTTGGCAAGGAGCCACACGGCGTGTCATCACTCGTGCCGGAGAGAACACGAATTTGCCGAGCCAACAGCTACAGGTAAACATACACCTGTCCTTAAACGTTTTCAGTTATCGGTCACTTGAACTGAACACTCCTAGCTATAAAGTCCATTCAAGCCTCTTTCCACCATTAGTACTTTCTCCTTTCCCCTTTCTCTTCCCTTGATTGTAATCGCACAACTTTCTGGATGAATCATCTCAAACTGCTCACTTGAAAATAGTCAATTCTACACACTTTTAACTAATACAGAATACAAACGGCATGTAAAGAAATTAATTAAGGTGGTTGTCACGTAGATTTATTTTGCTGAGAATTTTATCAAATTCGGATTAAATATTATTTATAAATGATATATAAAATCTGGTGCGATCTAAAGGAAATTCTCAGCACACGTGATGCAGCAAAATAACTGATATCCTATAACAAGTGAATTCAAGCATATTCCAGCATCAGGACTTTCTCCTTTCTCCTTTCTCTTCAGCCGATCCTAATCGTTCAATTGTTCAGATCGATCAACTGAAATTCTGCTTACGAAAGGCTCTATGTTCGGTTTTGCAAAAAAAATCGAGCAAACACAGGAAGACTATTGGATTTCGGATTTGACCCACATCCCGCGGGCAATTGTTGCGTCCCTTTCGCAATTGCCCGAGCCGCTGGAATTCCTAGTAGGCAAACATTTTCGAGTAATTGGCACTGGCTGGGAACTAGAAGGGGCGAGTCGTTCGGTTTATGGCGGAGAGAATAGTTTACTTTCGGGTTCACTTGGACTACAAGTGTATAAGGCTGTGCAAGTGTACATGGGTCAACGACCCCCACTGGTTCTTTCGAAACTCGCATCAAGAGACACGTGAAATAGTAAATACTCGGCACAGCAGTGCCATTGCCGGCATTGAAGTCGCAGCTTACAAGCCGTTGCAAGTACACACAGAGAGACAGACGACTCTTGGTTCTGTTGCGGCGGCAGCGGTAGCGCCTCTTCAACGACAGAAATTGGATCTTCGGCAAATAGTAGGAGCGAGAATTTATTTGCCAGTTTTCCGCTGGTGGCTCTCGCGCCTCAGTTTACCCGACTGTGTATCGCGTTGAATATTCCTCTCGAAGAGGAGGAGACTCCTTGAAAATATTTCAGTTTCAAGAGAACAAGCACCAGAGAGCGCTTCCGATGCGCGAGTATCGATGCATCGATCATTCGCCGAGGCAAAGTGGTTTATTAGTGAGAAATTTGCGTGCGCGGCATCGCGGTGACGTTTCACCGATAAATTCCTCTCCCGTTACTTGGTGGAAATAACCGTGGCCAGCCAATAGTCACTCCACTCCTTGTCAAAGTGGGATTGACGTATGCGTGTTGCTGGCGCGCGACCGCTGTATCATTCGTCGAAAATAGCATTTGCTTCCAGCAGGAATGTCTCTCTGTATATCTGTAGTTCCGAATCCGGAGCTTGGGAGAATGTAAACAGGTTGCGTGGTACGATCCAAAACAACCTACGTGTTTTCATTGGCTTATATGTGTGTGGGGGGAAATGACATGGTTCGTCATTAGGACCCGAAGACCTCGCGCAATCACTTTTCACATTAAACTGTATTATTTCTGATCTCGACCAGCGTGTCATCGTCTGACATTCCGTGTGCCTGGGAACACTTACTTTGAAGTGTTTCATTCATTTCGCCGAATGCCAAACGCGAAAGGTTCCAACACGGCTGGTGTATTTTTTTCTGTATCCTTTAGGGTGTTAACTAGTAGGGAGGCTCGCTGAAAGCGAAGGGAAAGGTAGACGCGCGCGCGCGCGCGAGGATGATTTGCATGGCAAACGACAGGCGGGAAACTGGACCGGGAAGGATTCTTTGAGAGGATGAAGGAGGAGGCGACGAGCAGGCGATGAGGGATCTCGTTACCATGCTTTACTAACGAGTGCTCTCCTACATTTTCTGTTACAGGAGGTGTTGCACACGATCAGCGCGCCGAACGGACAGGTGCAGCGGATCGTCATCTTCAAGAAGAATGGCGTCCAAGCCATGGTCGAATATCCTTTACAATTTACTTCCTCGTGGATCGCGTGACTATCAAGGCTCGCGCGAGTCCACCGCTCTTTCCTCCGCCTCTCCGGAGGATCAACTTCATGACATACTTTTTCCCCCCTCAAGTAGTTTGTCTGCGAACTTTCGTCGCGTTAGTCTCTAATGAAGATTTAGTGGGGGATTTCAAGAGTCTTCAGACGGCGTGAACACCTCTTTCGGGATTTTTTTTGCAACCCTTATTTACTTTGGATGTCTCAAATGTCTCCATAGATGATTATAATTTCGTAACTTTCACGCTGCGTAACTATACGCTTGAATTATTCTTGAGAAGCGTCAATTTTACCGGAGAGAAAACATAATTGTTAAGTTGGCGTGAATAAGAGGCCGCCATCGCGGTGAACGGGCAACAATAGTTTCCTGACGTTGGGAAAATGTTAACGCGAGGAGAAGGTCGAAAGGATTGAATTTTCTGTTAAAGAGGCTTTTGATACGGTTTATTTTTAGCTGACTTTGAAAAGAAGGGTGTTCTCAATTGGTCCGGTAGATTTTTTGCTCATTTGCATAGCAGGTTCGTATAAAGTATAAATCCTTAACTATGACTTTTTGCGACATCACGTTCGACTCGGTGGAGTCGGCGACGAGAGCGAAGGAGGCACTTCACGGAGCAGACATATATTCCGGATGCTGCACACTAAAAATCGACTTCGCGAAGGTGAGTCTTCGAGACGACAGTCACTCTTCCAAGTTCGCGCTTTCCAGTACAGCAGCAACGATCCCTTTTACTTGTCCTTCCTATATTTCGGTGCTACTTTAGTACGGAATCGTGCTCCCGTGGCGCACTACCAACTAATCTCAAAGGGAAAGCACTTTCCAAGGGATGTAATAAAGCTCCTCTTTAGTGAGGCTGTTAATATTAATGAGAAAAAGCACGTCTCATGCAGGAATGTCCGCGGAACTAATGAGAATGGCTGTGAATTCATTTCTGCTTGTGTAATATCGTTTCGAGCGAAGGACTCGGCGAACTCGTGGAATTTAGATTTAGGAAGCCCTGAACTTTATTATCTATGCTAATTAATCATGACTAAGCAAAAGGAGGTGGATTAGCCGGGCATTTCGTTGCCACGTTTCTCAATTAGTCCGAGCAACTTTCTCGAGCGACGAAATTCATGTCAAAGCACTTTTAAAGCAGAATTTCCAAAGTTCGAAGGGCTTGATTTATCCGGCTGGCGAGGCGTTTTTTTGCAACTTGAAGCATTGATTTGGAAGTCGTAGCGCGCAACCGTGGCGGCGCGGCGTAACATTTGTAGTGGAGGAAAATTGGTCTCGCGTTGGAAATAGTATCGGGCGTCGAGCAGAGGTGTACCTAATGGACGAATAACGTGCGGCCGCCAGCTCGACATTTTACGAAATGAAATTATCGGACGCGCGCGCTTTTCTCCTTCCGGCCGTGTGTGACACATTTCGCTCGTTTAGCAGATGGAAAAGCCACCGCTTTTGTTTCTAATATTTCCCCGTCAAACCTGCCGGAACAACAGTTGCGCCTCTAACAATCAACAAAACTCGACAAAGCTCGAATTCCATTCGCTTCGTAGAAATATCTCTCTCTTTCCCTCTTCGAATTTATTATAATCCTCGTCACTGCGATCGCGCAACACACTGATTCCATCAGCGAACAAAAGCCAGCCGCGGGTAATTCTTCCTCGAACAAGGACAAACGTCCATTTCAATTGGCGTGCGGGTCGCTTGAATCAAAGCTCCCATAATTCATGCCAAAAATTCCAGCGAACATAGAATTCGTCAAGCGATGAAACACCCCAACTATGATCGACTTGCGAGAGTAGAGGAAGCCGAGGATGAGGAGGGGAAAGCGGAAACGCTTGGTAACTCCGAGGATATTGATCATTTCGTTGAGGGAGAAATTAACGAGATATAGAGAGCTCGCGCCGCTATTATAATAATGTTTAGCCAGCCCAATTGCTATTAAGCTCTCGCGGGCGCAGGCGAGCGTGCTCCAATTTCCCCGTTAGAGTCGCGCGCGCGTCCGTCCGCCCTTCCACCCGCTCGCCCGCTCCGAATGCAGAGCTCCATCCTGTTTATGCATTATTCCGCCGACAAGTAATTTACCGAGCGATTACGCATTATATCCGCAACACTCGCCGGCAAATCCCTGTTTTCGAGTGCG
This sequence comes from Ectemnius continuus, assembly GCA_910591665.1. Classification (NCBI taxonomy): domain Eukaryota; kingdom Metazoa; phylum Arthropoda; class Insecta; order Hymenoptera; family Crabronidae; genus Ectemnius; species Ectemnius continuus. The sequence continues at coordinate 4,097,761 of OU342866.1, forward strand.
CTTTATTTATAACCGGCCAATTGGCGGCGCTCGCTCGCTCGCTCGCGCGTTGCTCTCTCGGCTTCTATTCTTCCACGAGCGGCGGCGGCGGTGGCGGTGGGGCAAAAACCGACACCGACACACAAGGCGGACATCCAATATCGGCTTGTGTGCGCTGCGCCGCGTCGGCCAGGATGTGCATCATGTATCGCGTGGATGGCTCGTGTCGGGCAAACAGGCTGGACGACGCCGAGTGGCCGAGCAGATTTTGGCAGAGCTTTCTCCTTTGGCAATCGGCTCGAAACGGGTGGGCCTTGCCTCGCTCCGCCTAGCAATCCAATTTCGAGCTTCTGGCCAGAGACACGCGTTCTTCTCGGCCTCTCTATTTCCACTGGTTCCACCGATATCATTATCTTGTACTAGAACTGCCCTCTCCCAATCATCCTCCTTCCTCCTCTCTTTCCCCTCTCTCTCTCTCTCTCTCGCTCGTCTCATCTCCTTCCTAATGAATTTATCGCACGAGCAAGCCGCCTCGTGTAATTTTAGTCGGCGATTTTCCACCGCGATTAAGAGCCCGCGCACCACTCGCCCGCCGTACTAGCAATGCAAAGCTTGATGGACGTCCCCGAGGACAAGATGATTTAATTTAATGGCCGGAGAGGGCAGATTTCGACGCGCCGAATGAGACGTACATTAATATGAGAGATGTCTAGCTAGCCGCCACTGAGAGACCGAGAGTGAGAGAGGGACGGGATGAGCAGACTTTATAGGAGAGAAGCCGGTTTGATCGTTGCTTATAAATAGTTGAATGGCAGCGCATCGTGAAGGCACCGGTTCAGACAGACAGAACGGTGGGGAACGAAAGACGCAACCCTCTCTCTCTTTATTGTGCATCAGCCATTTCTCAGAGCGCGGATAATAGCTTGCGAAGACCAAGAATGCCAGGCTAGCTCTTAAACGTTGCATTAACAACTCTTTCTCTCGGCTCTCCTTTCCTGTCGCTCCAACAACTGCCACTCTTTAGAATGCCACTTTTTTCCTCGACTCGCTTTCGTCCGGTTGGTTTTTCCTCGATGCTTCCAGCGAATTCAATGACTCGCTGCACACGAAACGCGAGGCGAAATTCTGATATCTTTGATTTTTTTCCCCAGAAGATAGTCATCTGGTTTGTGAGGGGTTGGATTTTTTGTCGGCGGGTTATCGAGTGATAATCGGGTGGGGTTTGTTCGCCAATTGGAAACGTCGATCATTAGTCGTGACAGTATGGATAACGAGGGTAAATATCGGGCGGCCCTGTGCGTCGGATGAACAGGCCAGGAAAAGCACAGCGATAAGTGGACGTGTAGGGTGGAGTAGACGACGCGCAACCGGCACGTATTATTGCTTTGTCAAGCTGTCGACGCATTTCGCGATATCGGCCCGAGTGTTTGACAGTGGCCGATGCTCTCTCGCAATGCGACCCTTGCAACGGGAAACCTTCATCTGGCTTGTGTTGCGCTTCTGCCTGCGAGCATGAAACAGGAATCCATTTCAAGGGAACAGCTGACAAGTGCGTGGTTTCCTGCCCCACCAGCTTCTCTCACTGATGCCCGAGTTTTATTATATTTCCTACCTCCCATTCGATTGACCTGACCTGGAATTATTTCTTGAAACTCGAATTTAGAGAATCGAACGTGAACTTCTTTAACTAAAAGTCATCCACTCATTTCTACGCGAATAAAGAATCAATTTTCAAGGCGTATCGCGGGTAAACAAGTTCAAAAATCTCGTACGTGTTTCAAAAGGAACGGTGTCGTGCAAAGTACTCGACAAATTCGGCGGTGGTTAATTAATTCGATATGGTAATCGCAATTAGTTGGCGTGCTTTAAATGTTGATTGCACGGCGACTGTTGTTAAGCCAGTAAACGAAACGCGGAGATAGTAGCGCGTTGCAGTCCGACTCCCAATTATACCCGGTGTGCGGCTAGGCCGAGAGAAGAGGGACACGCTCGTTAATTACGTGGGAATTTTAATTATGCGTGTGTATGTTTTGATGGGAGTAGATGGACCGCGAGCGACGAGGAACGACAAGAACGACACAGGCCTCGAGCTATCGATCTTCCAAATGAATGTAGAATGGAAATTGCGCCAACTAATTACAAGCTTATAGCAATTATCACGTACTATTAAATCGTCAGGCATAAGAATGACTATCTCAATCCTATGATCGGACTAATACTTTTTTTCGGTTCGTGGAAAATAACCTTTTTTACAGGACTTTTTATCCTTTTAACAAAGTGATCGATTACTCGTAATTAAATGTTTTTCTTGTATTCATAACAAACTGGTTCACAAGCTTCTAGTTTTTGTTGTTCAAAGCGATCAGAGAATCTGCTCTCAGTTAATCAAGTTTAGACTATAAATGTTTAGCTTCGTCCTCCTAATGCTTCTCCCTTTCCGTATTTGACCATACAGATTACGTTCATTAGAAGAGGACATTTTGGCAGAAGGCTAATGATCGAATTACCTCGGTCCGGCGGCCGCTATAATTATAGCTCACTTTGCACCCAATATTCGCATTACCAACCTCTCACCCAGCTGGCGACAATGAAAAACGGCCTGACAATTATTCCCGCCATGCAATTCCGTCGTCCAGCTGCGTCCTCTGGCAAAGCAGCGCATGCTTCTCAGAGCGTCGTTCGTCTTTCTCTCTCCGGGCGATCGTTTTATCAGGAATTTTCGACAGCGGATCGACACCGAGAGGACTTTACGGCCCTCGCTCCGCCACTTTACGATCCTCCTCACGAAATCTCTCCCGGAAATCGTTCTAACAATATTAGATCGATAAAATGGAAGGATTGGACGGCGGCCACCAGCGCGGGGACTCGCAGTTAGAAAGAATGGCCGGCTGTCGCTTGATTGATTTCGTAGCAAGCTTTAAAATCGCTGCTGGGTAAACAGAGGATTAGTTCGAACCGGTGTTCCTTCACGCTAGGAGTCCACTTTGTCAGTGGGCGATTAGTCACGCCGCCGCCTTTTTTTTCCAGCGCCCTAACAAGCCGCACTCGCACAGAACACATTCGTCTTCGGCACTCGCTCTTCTCTGTCTTGCTCGCGCGCGAGAGCGTGCGTCTTCTATTTTTACACCTGACATTTGTCTCTCCGAAAGAGTCACCATTCTTCCGGCAGACTGTGCATATCTCGCCAGTGAAGGCAAGAGCTTCTGGAACTTTGTTGAACTTCATCAAACTTCGCCTGCTGGCTCTCGCACGAGAGAGAGAGAGCTTTGCAAGAGAGTGTCGTGCTAGTCGCTGGTGCGCCAAGCTTTATTACTCCAAAGTGGAAATTAAGGGAGGAATTAGAGCAAACCAAGCGAGCCAGAAAAATTCGGGCTCAACAAGTGCTGTGGCTGAGTTGCGTGTCTGTGTGTGTGTGTGTGTGTGTGTGCTTTGGTGGTAGGAACGCAAGCATCGCACACACGCTATACCTGTTGGGAGAGAGTATTTCGTTCGATTAAGTGGAGCGTTTAGCAGGCGCGCCGTAATTGCAGCGAAACGACATTATCGGGATCGTTTGTTATGCCGAAATCGGATTACAGCTTAGAGGCATCGCCGTACCGCCAACCCGACACCACGTTGCAACACCGACGCCCACCCTTTTACACATTTGCAAAAATGTTTGTTTAAAGTATACGCCCTGTTACCATCGAAACATCAAACATCAGTGATAGCTATCTCAGCGTTCCTGTGTGATCGAAACCTTTCGCTAAATTCGTATAATTTGAATCGTATTTTTTCAACCGTTTTCATTCTTTCAAAGGCTAAACTGTGTTAACAGTCAATAATTGAAAATATTTCTTCAAGAATTGTATCATTCTTTTCTATACGCCTGCAAAAAGCGGAGTTTTTAATGAAGAATATCTTACAATCGTATAATCACCTTAAATCATAGGTGTCAGGCAACTAATAAAAAGTGATTCGATCCGACTACTTTTTGCTACATGTTCAAGCTTTTCCGGGAAACAATAGTTAATCGATCAGGCTGCGTTTCTGCTGCATACATAATGATTCTCCCGCGGATATTTATGCAAATATGAATTCTCATTTACTCATTACAGATTTATGTCCAGAGTAATTAATTCCGAGCAAATATGTTCCATTCTTCACGCATCGAGCACGCACGCATTATAAACATTTACTAGTGCGTGTATTGGGTGAATCCACGGGGACGTGGGAGAAGCTCGTTTCGTATAAACCGGCAGCCCGGTAATAACACGACCGCTAATTAGAAGCACCAATATGTCTGAGCAGCGACTTAATATGTAATGGGTAACAATAATACCGTTAATTGTATGCGCGAATAGACATTCGCCGTTGCGGCCGACAACACACAAGAGCGAGTTTCCATTTGCGAAATGACATCGTTCACGAAATTAATATCGCCGGCTCGCCATTGAAATGCGCGAGAGACTTTTTACCGGTTCAGCTAGTTTCCAACATTCGACTTTGGGACCTTTTCAGATGATAATTCGGGGAACGAACGCTTTATGTCCGTTCTCGGATTCACGGACCTTTATTATTATTATTATTCCGGGATTAATTCAGGAGGGCGAAAGAGAGAGAGTTATCAATGCTAGGGAAGTATATCTGAATTTTAACTTGTGCCAGTTGGTGTGGGACGGCGAGGGCCTTTTGCTTCACTCGCGGCTCGGCCGCGCTGTCCGCCCGTGATAACTCGCCGTTGGAAAAGCCCCTCGCCTCTCTTCGTTTGACTTGCAAATCGAGGACTTTCCAAGCTGGTCAGCTTTTCTCCATTACAACCATAACTCGCCAGCGGACCATTCACATTTCGGATTAAATCCGCTCGCAGCCCTCGAAAAAGTTACACGCATATTCTCAAGTGGCGACATCTTGTCCGGGGAGTTCGGAGCGCGAAACCGAGACCCGCAGGATTCTCTTCCTCTTATAATAGTTTCGTTTAATTACCAGCTTAATTAATTCCAATTTCCTTGTAACCGTCCATGCAACCGACGCTTCCTACCGGCAATAAAGACTTTCACGAGCGATTCTTCGTCCTTTTACCATCTCGAAATCAATTTGCAGCATATTACAAACGAAAGTACATTCATAAATCTTCCGTCAGCTTCCCTGATATTTTTCCAAACATTTTCTTCCAATTTCTTTCAATTTCCCAAGAGACTAGAAACTATTCTTTACTCTCGAAAAATATACAGTGAACATCGGCCGCCTAGGATCACCACGGAAGAAGTTCCATTAACAATTCAATTACAGCTCGAGCGATCGGAATCTTTTTCCACCGGGGACATTAATTACAAGGCATTTATTAACAGCTGACAGGCAGTCTCTGGGTTTCTCGTAGCGGCGCGAGTGTCGTGTCAGCTTTATTAGCGGCAATGTGAGCGCGCGCGGCAGATGCGACATTACTTCCGCTCGAATAATTGCCACTCCATTTGCGTCCCCGTGAAAATTCGGCGCCATATCCGTTCGGGCCGTGAAGCGTTGAAAATAAATCTCATATTTTTTCTCTCTGCACTTTCATCCCCTCTCTCTTTTAGTATACTGCGGCGATGTGAGCTTAGGCCGGAAACGAGAGCGATTCTGGGCAGAGGAAGCAAGTATTAAGCGGTGCGAGTGAGAGAGCGAAGAGGATTGGTGGAATTTTACGAGTGCAGCGCGGGGTCACGGGCGATTGTGTTGGGATGTGCGGCCGAGGATCGAGTGGTTTCGTGGCTAATACTAGGATTCACGAGGCCGAAATTAACGGTGCTGCTAGGCAGACTCGCATTCGCCTATCTCACGCATGAATATGTAGCCGGCAATCGGCGCGAGTGAGTGAGCGAGCGAGCGGCTCGGAGCTCGTTCGAGCGAGTCGAATGTTCTGCATAATAAAAGTGAACGGGCAACGCGAAGCCAGCGAGCGCGCGCGCGCGGTTGTCCACATATTCTCGAATATCCCATGTACGCGGAGAGTACTTCGCTATGTACTCCCTGCGCGGCCTGCATTCGCCTGCACTCGCTCTCCCGTTAAGCTGGAATTACATAATCCAGCCACACATAGCCAACCACCACGTGTAGATATGTATATATATGCGCGCGCGCGTGTGCTGGGCATCGTTCGCCCACCAACGGTCTAAGCGTACCATTATTAGCCGCTTTCAAGCAACATAAGCATTCTTTTACGGCCCCTCTCGCTAAGATCCGAAGGTAACTCTCCTCTATTTTCGTACTCTCTCAAAGCTTACTGTTTATAGGTGCGTGTGTGCGTGTGTCTGTGTATTTGATCCAGGTGGAGAAAGAGAGACGCGAGGGCACAGTTAATATGCAGGAGCTCAGTAACCTCGTGTTTACGGAGCCAGAATGCCCAGATTTTATGAGGGATTTTTATATAGCACGCTTTCTTCCTTCACTCGCGCGCACGCGAGCGAGCCCTCTGTTTACTCGCTCAGATTTGCTGAGAAGCGCGCGAGCGAGCGTGCGAGCCACCGCTGGTTTTGTTCCTCCTGGCGAATTCCTCCGGCTGCACGTCTTGCATTTTTGAAGGCCTAAATCCTCCTGTACTGCATGCTCACTTGCCTCGCGCTCCGAAATAGCTCGCTCATAATGGATGAGCACCGAGAGGAGAACGTCAATCTCGTTGCGTCTCCGGATCAAGGAGATATCTCCAAGATATAGCAGCTTATTCCAGGGAATAATAGAGATAGGCTAGAAATAGTTGTCGACCCAGGCACACTTTATGACCCCATTTCCCATGGATCGTGACCGCCGCCAGTCGACTGGAAGTTCATTCCAAGTCGATCCAGCATTGAAAACCGAGAGAGTAACACAGCAGTGTCGGTTTAACTGGCGCGTAAGCTTACGAGGAAAGTTACGTTAAAGCTAGTGTCCCGCTTCAACGACACTTCTTTATAATCGGACTCTTTATTCTCTCGGATTTATAACTCTTTCAGTGTGTACACAAGTTTTGCCGCGATCGAAGTACTTCTCATTCAACGTATTCCACTTTCAATCGGCAGTATTTCTTGGGATTTTTACGAGGGAATTTCCAGTCTTTGGAGGCGGAAGTGACGAAAGACGAGAGAGGTGAAGGGTCACGGGAATTTTACGAGCAGTGGTGTCATTCTGGGATGACAGTGTTGGGATTTAGTTGAGTATGGGAATTGGGAGTGCTTGTACCGTTAGCGATCGGCAGGAGTCGTCGCTCGTAGGAGCCTTGACCGAGCGGAGCATTTAGCAAACATTCTCGCCGGCCGATAATCCTGCCTCCAGTTCGGGTAAACACTTTCAAGTAGAGTCGGCAGTCGCGTTCTAATTACGCTCGCAGAACTCACGCGGAAGAAGTGGATTTGATCAGTGAATGCCTGAACCAGCCTTCCTATTTGCCGAACTTGTTTACGTGTCGCTTATTCTACCCCTCCGGCAGAGAGGGTGAATTCGGCCGGGTTTCCGGAGCGCCGGTTAATTGCATTCAGCGAGCAATTTTCCACTGTTTACCTTTTTCCGCTCAGAGGAGAAGCAAGGCCGACGCGCGCCACCCGCTGAATCCAATGTCGAACGTCAACTATGAGTATGTCAGTGTCACACTTTCGGATCAATTCATTCCAACACTGCCACCCCCTCGTCCTTTATTTATTCCCAACAATTTCCGTATCACTTCCTAGCGGAATACTTTGTCCCTCCTGCTTCTTCGATGGGCATCGACCGTTCCGTTCTACCAATCACGCGTGAACTCCTCCTTTCACGTTTAACGAGCCCGAGGCGATTTCGCCGGTGTGGCAGAGAGCGAGAGAGAAAGATAGAGGAAAATAGTAGAGTTGGATCGGCTTCGCGATGGAGATGGCAATGCACAACACGGAGTCAATGAGGTCTGAATAATAGGGCACTCGATGTGGGAATAAGGTAACCCGTTCCCTCGGCAGTCTCGTGTGTTTTGCCCTATGCATATCGGCTGACGATCGATTGATCGGCTCGCATACGAGCAGCAGCCAGCAACAGCCAGCAGCAGAGACGACAGGTCGAGCGCACGTAATTTCAGGTCGCAAGATCACTCAATGTTTTCTCGATGGCAAAAGCGGGAGAAAGTCATTAGGAGGGTTCGGGCTAAAAATAGCTGGGAGGCTCTCGTCGAGTGTACTGAGACAGCAATCAAGGTGTTTGAATATTTGACAGGTTCCCGGCGAGTGCACATCGGCGCCCGCGAGGGAGGATCCAGAAGGACAAGGATGATGATGGGGACGCATCGCACACGCGGTTAGAGACGAGCTTTAGTCGTTCGACCGCCACGTGTGCGAGCTTAATAACCCGTCCGTAATTAAAGGTCCCCTACAGCTCATTATCCCGAGGAGAGGAGCTCGCTTTCCAACGCATTAGCGTGTCGCCCGTCACGGACTTCCAGAGCACCCTCCACTGAATCCTCTCTCTCTCTCTCTCTCTCTCTCTCTCTCTCTCTCTCTCCTCTCGCTCGCCGACACGTTACACCACCTTTTTCCCTCTCGGACCTACGCGATTGCCTTTTATTCTGCCGGTTTTTCACACGAGATTCCTGATAGTCTTGTTGTTAAGAAATTTATAAATATAAGAAAAAGGATCCGTAAAGAATTTTAAAGTTTGCGTTAGTCTAGGATCACATATAGCGTTTCTTCGCTCTAGTTTATGGGGTTGAAGTAGAATGAAGTACCAGGAAGCATCCAAGCAGAAGTAAAATCCAAATACTATAACTGTTCTTTTCCACCCTACTTCATCCTACTTTTTAAACTGGACTCGTAGAAATTGCAATATATGATCACAAGGATTAAGGAGACTTTTTATTTTGAAACAGGATTCACACAATATTTTTATGATCCTCGTTGGAAGTTGGAAGTTGGCCCGAATGATTATTGAATACGAGAATACTGTTGGAAGGGTGAGAAATGTTGAAACGACGTTGGCGTCAGCTTCCTTTATTCTCTTGAGTTACGAATGGCGTGTTACGATGTCCTCGCATCTGGCAACCCTTGGCCTTTTTGTACTCGGAGCCCTGACAAAGGGGAAAGTCCGTCGCAACAAATCGAGAACGTTCGAGAGATCTTCGCACGTCTTGAAACGTTGAACAAACATCCTATTCAATACACTGACACCTTACGAGTGTTTCTCATGTTGGATATCACGAATCGAATCGTGCAGTTTAATTATTATAATTAAATTGATTTAATCGCGACATATATAAAAATCTGTAGGACATTCCCTTAGTAATCTATTTATGTCGAAATTGAGTCTTTCAAAGATCATTTCACTCTTGGATTCTCGAATCCTGGGAACCTCAACTATAACTAAGCTCACAGCTAACTATGTATTTCTAGTTATCTAATACCAAGATCGAGTAAAACGGAGTAGAATGGCGGTAGTCGACGGGGCGGCCATTATCCCACAATATTAAGTTATCATTAGGTCTGCTTGAATTTCCAAGGTGGACCCTTAATCTTCTAAGACATAGAGTGCCTCCTAAATCTTCGATAAGTTCTTGCAGGCTGGCTCGAGTTGCCGGCGAAGACATCGAGACCCAAATCTAGGAGGTGAAATAGCTAGTATCGCGCGCGTGTATCAGACTGTGAGAGAGAGAGAAAGCGCGGAGAGGAGGATGAGCTTGTATTCTCTGCTGCGGTTGCCTTTTCGGCAGGCCGATCACGTACGCATCGAGTACTTGGCAAGCACCTCTTACCTCTTACATTTCGCTCCTCCAGCCTATCTCTCAGGGTTTCGTCGCCTTCTCCTCTTTCGCACTCACCTTTCCCAATGCCGATCTTCTTCTCTCCTCTCGAGGAGAGAGCAGCTTCTTCCCTCTCTTGGTAGAAGAAGCCGCCGGCGGCGTCGGGGCGCGGGCGAGTTTGCCACTCGTTTAATTTAAATACCTGTTGCCCCGCCAGCGAGAAAACTCGAAACGAAGAATACCCACAGGGTATTCGCTACCCTGTCCTTTCACGGGACACACACACACACTGTCATTGGTACGTGTGACATTTACCATCCCTTGTGAACGCTCGCGCTCGCGCGCGCCTGTAGTTTAATTGTGTCGAGGAAACAGGGTCGCTTGTCACGAGGAAGCAGCCTGGTAATTTATCTTCCCTTTTCGCGAAATCTTTTCGGACTATTTTCCGCTGGTTACACTGGACCGGATAATGTAGTTCTTTTCGTGGAGTTGAAGGGGATGCTGCTACTGTGTTGGGAATTACATGGAGATAGGTCAGTAGTGGCGCGTCAGAGGTGAACGGGATACTCCATTTCTGGTGGCGGAAAGGACGCTGCGAGGACCAATCTCTCTCTCTCTCTTTCTATGTCACCAGGAGTTGTACATAATGACTGGAAGAGGAGCACGAAGTCACGTGCGGCGTTCGTTCAATTTTCAACTAGAGCGCAATGAAAAGAGACCTTACGCCGAGAATCCTCGCGGAAGTTTCTCGTGTGCCGTGCCAATTAAAACTCAAATTCCCCCTCTCTTTCTATCTCTCTTGTCGCGAGAGCTTTCCCACTGTTCGTCACAGTGGAATTTCGTTGGCCGATGGGAGTTGCCATACCCCTGAACTTTTCTCCCTTTTCCGACTCGGTTTAGAGCCGAGGTCGGCGGCGGGCGCAAGAGGACAATTGCAGGAGCGCCTTGGGATTCGGGAGAGAGCTTCTCTTGGCTTTCCCTCTAATTACACCGACTGAATGGAAACGGCTCGAGCGTAAAGAGGATAGAAACGTAGATTGATGGTAGAATCAAAAGATTGTAGCAAGCCAGGATCTGCTTTCTCGCACGATTTATTTCATCCCTTGCACTGATCGGACCACCACACATGTGTCTGACTGTGTGTCTGTGTGTATGCGGGGAGCGATCGAGGTCAAGTATCGTTTCAAGGGGCACACGAGCATGGAAGCAGCCGGTGCGAAGCGAGAACGCGTGCTTTGTGGGGAAAGCGGAGTGAGGGAAAGAAAAAGAGTGAGAGAGAAAGAGGTAGCTTCTATTTGCGCATGCAGAGTTACCCAGGATGCGGGATAAACCTTTGTAAAGCACCGAAAGAAAAGGTAACGTCTGCCGCGCACACACTCGCTTCCCCCTTGAACGCGTGGCAAGGAGGAAAACGTCTACAGTCAGAAGCCCGCCACGACTACTCGTCGACTATTGCGTTTCCCGACTGCTTAGACTGCGACTTCAAAGAAGGAAAGACGACCCTCATGTTGAACCTCGCGCCCACCTTATCCATGCTCGGCTGCGTTTACACTCCACTCCGAAAGCGAGATATCTTTCTCCGTGAAAAGGACGCCCTCGGAAACTAGTACAGTCCTCGCTGTTCAACTCTGACCAGCAGCATCCCTGTTTGTCTCCTCTTCTCGCTCCCTCTCAAATGAACCTGTGGCTGCCGTAATTGGAGATTACTTCTGGCAGCGGTGTTAATTATAGTCCAGCTCTTTGTCTCCCTTAGGAGAGGAAGGTTCGCCGCAGTCTTGGAATATCTCCGAGTATCGCGGTAACTTCATTTCGTCGTTAAGATTGCTCGAAGCGGGTTAGTTGCCGCTCGGAGAATTCGTTTCGAGTAATTGCTCCTTTAACCTGGCAGAAAGGAGAAGGCCCTGTTATTCCGGCGACGCATAAAGAATCGCTCGAGTTATGAGAATGTTTTCGGTCAAATTAGCTGGCGCGGATGCTAAATGGCAGGCTCGAGTTTAAGATGCTTTCTTCTCACTTCACCGCTCTTTTCATTCGTTCATCTTTTTCCTCGGGACAACCGGCCAGTTATAATATTATATAACCAGTGATTTCTTCCCAGCTTTACCAACGATCGAGCGATCTCCTTTTCTTGCCCGCCCACCTTCCGGCATTAATTACACCGCTCGGTGGAGTCGTCTTCATTGAAGAGGAGCTTTTCACTGGCGCGTCCTGGCAAGCCTGCCGGAAGCGTGTTAGCTCGTCGACATCGGGCAATTAGCATCGCAACATCTAATAAAACATTGCTTGACCCGCTTTGCTCATCCTCCTGCAGCCAATCTCCAATGCTTTCGTGATCTTACCAGCTGCTTTTCGAGCTCTCGGCTTTCCCGCAGGATGAAAGCTGATGGGAGTTTGCGAGCTGACTAGGACAATAATGCTCGACTCGTCGCTCGTAATAGTTTCATCGTTGTCTTGGTACAGGACGGCGCAGCGCGGCGCGGCGCGGCGCGTTCCATGCCTTTTTTCCCAAGGTGCATTTATTTCCGTGCGGGCATCGCCGACACACGTGACCCATTAGAAGCCGGTGCTTGGAAGCACGGAGAGAGAGTCAGTCGCCGCCGAAAATAGTCGATCCGTTGGCGTGAGCGGACGCGCGAGTATCCGTGAGATGGAGCGAGAAAGAGGGACGAAGATGCGTCCATGTGATGCATGCTGGAAAGTGTCGGGTAGTGATAACGCCAAGGGATGTTGCAACGTGACGCTCCAGTCACGTACCATCCACTTCCTCCTCCTACTCCTCTTCATCCCGCGCGCAGAAGCCCTACAGTGGCATCCCCGGGGATTTTTGTTTTATCTCGCCAGCCGGATACTGACCCGTACGTGGTGGGCTAGTAATTTATTTTCGAAAGAGGACACTGCCGCTAGGACGAAACCCTCTCTCCACTCTCTCTCTTTCGCCCTCTCCTACCCAGCTATCGTCGAGAGAGCTACTCTTTAAAATCATTACAGCCGAGCGTCCCTGTTGCCAGCTGTGCTCGCTCGAATTCGTACGGCTTCATTTCATTACGAGATTCAGTCTCTTCCGAAAGAATGCTGCAAATGTAGAACCACGTGTTACCTGAATTGGAGAGTTTTGCATTTCGATTGGTTCCACGTAGGAATTTATTCTGCCAGGGAATTTTCCAATTGTGTAGAAAACAGTTTTCGAGCCGTAAAGATCTTTCCTATTGGCTGTGGCCAATCGGTGTAACAGGTTCGGGTGATTTTCGATTCGAGTAGATTGAATTCAATCCCAGTGGGAGAAGCGAAGGCTGCTTCCTCGATATTTCTCCCGAGGTTTGCCTTCGGACCTCACGAATTAGGAATTAGGCTTGGCTGTTCTGCATAGGATCGCTGCCGAAGCCAGCGAGCAGCGTGCGCACGTTGCTCCTGACAGGAGTGACGTCAGCCAATTGAAATAACGAGCCGGGACTATCGGTATTATGTAATCTGGTTCACCAGCGCTCCTTTTCCATCCCTATTCTCTTTGCCGGCGCGCGTTCTACTCTCCCCATTCCTGATTTTTCGCATCCGCCGCGCTGCAAAATTCTTCACTCGTTCAATTAAAGAGGTCGCATATTAATATAATCAGCGTTGCTCGCAGTGTGAGCAACGATCGGTAAATTATAATCATACTAATTGCTCGAAGGCGATAACATTTGAATATTCATGTTAGCTTCACTATCGGCCGATAGAATGTGTGATCGATGCAACGATTAAAACGTAGTTTCAGTCCAACTAATGGAATTGCTCGAAACGTAATTGTGCGCCGCGGCGGGCGGAGCTCAGCCAGTAGTACGACTCAATAATTGGCCAGGCGCAACGTATTTTTTCCATTCCCACTGGTATCTCCACTGAATTTTCACTGTTTTCGACATTTCAATATTATTTTGCAATATTCCTCGATCTTTATTAGTTTATTCTAAAAGAATTCTATTATTCTCACAAGTTTGGAGAATTCGCGATGACATTAGATTCAAGCAATCCCGGTGGCAGGTCTCCTGACAGAGTGCTCCCCGAGGAGCGGAAGCCTTTAACCAGCGGCGAATTCCTGTTAAACTAGGAATCGAGCCTGAGAAGCTTACACCTTCCGGTCAGCAGTAAACGTTCTTGAGTCCGAGAGATTTGCTGGGTCACCAGCGGAAGAAAATCCGTTATTTATCCTGGAGGAGGATTATAGCCGGCGCGCTTCCACGGGCTTTCCATATCCTGGCAGGCCTTATTTCATCCCCGATCTCCGACTGCTTACATCTTCGCGGTCGGCGAGTGCAAAATAAACGGAAGCGACGCGACGCCGCTCGCCGCTCGCCGCTTGACAAACGACAGGCATCGCAAAATATTCCTTCCGAGCGGCGAGAAACTACGGACTCTCCTTACAGAAAATTGTACTTACACTTGAGTTCGGCCGGCGGAACTACTTGGCTCATCAATCATGCTTGTTTCTGTTTCGCCGGTGCCATTTGCAGCCTCGATTCCACACCCGGATAAAATAAACGCGAGTCTCGCCCTCGTTTCCACTAGTATCCGTCATTCTAGAGAACCTCGAATTCTCCTAGTGACGCACATGTAAACTCCCTGCTACCTTGTCAACTTGATACGCTTGACGGATCACTGAATTAATACTTTTACGCGACTTTGATGAACACCGCGATAACAACTGATATTGATACATTGATACCGAGCCAGGCAAATTCCCCTCGTGATTTCTATCGCTGTATTGATATTTGTAATATGTGTCGATACAAATCTCGCCTTCCAAAGCGTTCTACAATCGGAGCAGCGATGACCAAATGTCGTTATTTTGATTTATAGTCGAAGGTTGATATTTGAAAGGCAGATAAAGGAACACCTGGTCATTTTGGATTCGATCTTCCTCAGAACGTTGTATAATAAGGCTGTGTTAGGTGAACGAAATAGAATATCCGTGTGACATCAAATATCATTATTTTGATTTATAGTCACTTCGATGAAAGAAACATCATATTTCTTGTCACTGTCATCAAATTCACAACAGCCAAATGTTACTACTTTGATTGAGTGATTGAAGCCAATTATAGAAATATTTTACCATTTCGAATTTAGTGTTTCTGAGACTTTCGTAGGGCGAAGTTATGCTGAGAGGCGAATGTTACAAAATACCATGACTCGATACATATAATTATAAGTGAGACATGCTCGAAGCATGCATGCTCGATTCGCGATCGTTGGTGTATGTCTGTGTCTGACGAATATAGCCCGAGTATTTCAGCAACATGACGTTGATGTGACAGGCACGTGCCCAGCTGCTCCTCGCTGGCTTATTCAGTGCATTGCCCGCCAATTAATTCGAGATATTTACGCGGCATGAACGTGGTCTGTATCTGAGCGGAATAAAACACCCTCCCTCCCCTGGAGTTCGAGCTACCCCTTTCGTTCCTAAACATTAACAGTGTCGCTGGCGTGTTATTCAAATATGGGTCACAGGCGTGCTTTCATTCTCAGGCATATTTCGTTCTATGAAAACTAAAGTTCAATATTTTTTGGAATATACACTGAAAGAGTAAATCCCATTCAAGTTGTTTTCACTTAATTTCTGCCATAAAACATATCGATTGAACTACGAATTCAACTCCTCCAAGTTCTAGAGTGCAATTAGATTGAAGTTTTAAAATCCACTTGGTTCAAGTCGATCTTCGAGCAACTGGCGAGTTCCCCGAGAATTTCGTAATCTCCAAATTCGGCAGTTGGAACTCTCGAATTCCGCTCTCGTGCCCGCCATTACATCGAGATTCTCTTCGCATCCGCTCATGCTTATAAGCGTCATAGTGATCGTTCGGTTTGGCAGAGTGGTAGGCGCTTCGAGCCGTTTGGGAGGGTGTGTAATGACGTCACGACAACGTCAGGCGTCGATTTGTGAACGGTTGCATGATCAAAGCGAACGATGTAACCGTCACTTAAAGCGGGTAAGCGGCCGAGCCGAATACGGAGCGTGACTGGATCGAATAGTTTCGGTCTGGAAATTGGTCGGTCTCGCGAAAAAAGTGTCGCGCCTTTCAGAATTTCTCGCATATTCGAGTGATTTTTTTCACGATGATTTTAAATGTTTACTTAAAACAAAGGTCACCACAGGGTTAAACTGGACTGTGAAATCCTCGTTTTCATAATCTTTCAATGATTCTCTTTTTTATTAACACGTTTATAAAAATAATTCATAATATATCTTAAACCACGTTCTTTATATTTATCAAAATGTTGAAGTTATATTTCGGAAAGTGCCAAGAGCAGTTTCTATCGAGCTTCCAGTGTAATTAAATTCAATGTTGGGAAGACGTAAACTGACAAACCGAATACTGTGCGCAACTGTATCGACTAGTTTCGATCTAGAAACTGGGTGGTGTGGCAAAAAACTCACTTGTGAAGTCGCTCGCACTCGAAAAGTTTGGCGTGTGCAACAAGCAGTGGAGGAGTAGGAAGAGGATTCACTCGAGAGAGAGAGAGAAAGAGAGAGTAGAAGGGTGGGCGAGAAAGGTCAGGTCTCCGAGTGGAGTTGGACAGCAATCGGAATACAAGGGCGTCCGGTGCTCGGTTAATCGGCCGCGACAATGGACCTCATCGGCGAATTTCGCTATTTCCAGGCACCGACCCAGATTCGTCCAACGATTTTCTACGCCCGACACCTCGTCCCTCGATCCATCGTCGTTGCGGTGTTCACGGTACCACCACCGGCATCGACTGGCCTCAAGCCAGTTCCTCTTGGAGTTTCGTGATTCCCCAGCGATACCAGCCGCCGCCGCCTCCGCGTTGGGTTTTAGAGCTGCGAAGCCAGCGATACTGCACTTCAGATTACCCGGAGATACCCGGCTCTGCAATCGGCTCTGCGATCATCGCCGAGAGAAATCGCCGATTTCAATCGAAAGTCCCGCAAATCGCCCGAGGAATCTTTCAGCCTGTTAAGCGGCAGTCACTCCAGTCCGCTTCGACTTCGAGCGCGCGAATCAACTCGAACGTTAACTCGAGTTTCCCTTGAATTCCCCGGGAAAGCTCAAACCTCGAGAAAGCTTCGATATCCGATTAAAGATGGTACGATTAGCCGGAGAGCACATTTTTCGTCACTACGATCTCGAAGAAATTCACTCGGCGTCGCCCTGCGAGGACTTCTTGCCAGGGAAAAGTAAGTCGATGGATCGCTGGGAAGATTGCGACTATGCAAATCGGAGGAAGGTGGAGTCGGATTACGTAAGGAAGCGGCGAAAAACAATTTCTCTCGTTGTTCTGATCGATCGGGGGGGAGTATTAGACACGCCTTTATCCCAACTCAGCTCTCTCGATCTAACGAATTTCCCTTGGCTCGCCAGGGAGAAACTATTCACCATTCTAATCGGCCAACATTTCGCTCCTGTTCTCCGCGAGGCGCGTGTGTGTCTTCCACTCGGCGGCGCACATTCTCTTTTCCTCGGAGAAATATCCCTGTAACGTTTTCCCATTGTGCCAGGCGTACGGCTTTGATTATGGGATCGCCCGGGGATAGCGACGCGAACTGCATAGTTGAGAGAGGACGAGCGAGCTATAAGTTTCCGCGCTCCTCTTATCGGCTGCTAGCCGCCGCTCCGCGCCGCGCCGCGCCCGCTCAAAGGAGAATCGACCTCTTTGAATAAGGTCCCCTTGGTCCGCGCTATCACAGTATAACACATTCTATTATTGAAATGAAATTCGATTATCTTTTGTTGGCGCACCGTAAAGCCACTACCGGGCGGACAGAGAGCGCGAGCGTATCTTCGTCGCTTCTCTTCTTAATCGGATGGCTCCCGATCACCGAAGAGAGCCCGCTAGGAATCTAATCACTTAGAGTTCGATTTATCCCTGATAAGACTACCCTTTGCATCGGCCAAGCCATTCTCTCGCAAGATAATACCCGTCGGATGCTGAGAAATCCATCAGAGCCATCCATACAATTGCCGGAAGCTTCCTTACGCTCCAAGAGTTCATAGAGCGGATCTTCATTCATGTCTTCCCGACGAAATCGGAATCCTCATGATTTTCTTCCAATGCCGATCGAACTGGTGTCGCTTTAATGTTCTTATCGGTGGAAGAATCTTTGAACTCGGAGCGAATATACACGGCTGGGAGGCGTCACTGAAATTAATGATTATCCTGAATTATCGAATTGTGCTGTGAATACGAACGCGGCAAGCAGAAACTCGACGCGGTTAATCGGATTCAATTAGCGCTCCGAAATATTAATATGTGGAGATGGAGAGAGAGAGAGGGAGATGGGGGGAGGCAGGAAGTGGAGTTTGGAGTTTCGAGGATGCACTCGATTATAGTTAACTCGAGCATACGGGCAGGAAGAAGGCGAGAGTGCCACACGCATTCACATCTATTTCCAGTGGAAACCCAGTTGGAGTTTACGCCTGCTGATAACTCGTTCGACGAGTGAATTGACGCGCGCTTGTTATCAGCGAGGAGGGATATTCCTCTGTGGAGACTGTGTGCTGCTTCCTGCTGGTGGGCCTTCGTTAGATCTATTGTTCGTCGCATGTAGGTTAATCGCCGTGGACAAAAGTTGCCGGTCCCCTTTCTCGAAGTCTTCAGTCACGCTTCTGCCTTCTCGCTGGCAAGTTCGTCCCACCAGTTGCTACCTTCCTCCGAGGGTCCTCTCCTCCTCCACCCCGCTTTCATTCGAATCGTGGACCCAGTTGATCCAGATTTTCTCTCTCCGAGCGAGGCTCGTGCTTTTTTTCAATTTTCTCGCATCACAGCCCGAAGCGGGCTTCTCTCGAGCGTGACGAATTCCACGGGCCCGCTTGCCCTCTTCGCTCCGGAACGCCCAATTGCCGAGAGGAGCAATAAAATCCTCCTCTACTAATCCCTCTGCTTCGCACATCGCTCTCCTGTCTCTTGGCCGATTTCTCTGCCACGTCGATTCCGTTCGGCTAAATTGACTTTGCAGTCCGTTTCCGCCAGTATTCCTTCCGCCAAACTCGCAGTTCGCCAAGCAGAAATTTCGGCCGCCTGAAACTTCGTTAGAATCTAGCATTGATTATCTTTGGCGCGAGCGATACCTCTCGAATGCGTGACACTCGAGAGTCGGCGGTGCGATGAAATGGACGGTGTAAAAATAAAAGCTTGAAACTGGCAGGAAGCTTGGTTGTCCGCTCGTAAAGCTCTCGGGGAAATTGTTCCTTCGGCGAGTATATTGCTCGCAGTTTGCGGGGTCAGATATCAATCGCTCGGCGATGTGTTCCCCAGAAATATGGGGTTCGAGGGAGCCCTCGTGGTCTACATGGTGTTTACGCATCACTAAACTTTGCTAACGACCCAATAATTCTGAGAGCTCCCTTTCACTATCTTCTTGACTTTCGTCCGAGCAGCCAGAGACTCTCTAGTCGCTCTAAGCGGAAGATCTCGGTTTATTGCCCCGCGCAGACACTCTCTTCGAGAGACAGAGAGAGAGAGAAGGAGAAAAAAGCTAGGATATGACGATCTTCTAATGGAGCACGAACAGCCGCTTACGATCGACTCGGTGAGAGAACATTTTCAGCTCGGGGGAGGTTGCCGAGTCATTTGGTTTCGCAACCGGCGCGAATTTCCAGCGGGGAATGCGTAATGAGAGAGGAGAGAGTGGGATGGGTGTGAGGGAAAGAGAGGGGCGGAAACGACGCGAGAGTTGGCAAGCAGGGAAGCCTGCCGGAAGTGCGATGTGCTAACCCTATGAAAGATTCCTTCCACCCGGGTGTCGGATCTCCGCGTTGCCTTTGAATCGCCGAGTAATTAGAGGCATTACATTAGTCGTGCGGAGCGCTGACAGCGAGCGTTGATATTCGCGAGCCGCGAGAATATGAAAAATCCTGACATAGAAGGTTCGAGCTCGTCGCCGCGCCGCCTCCCATCAGCTCTCAGCTCCCCGGAATCTATCGGGTTACTAGTTATTCCGGCCGGTCAGTGTTATCATTGACGTCACTTTAAGCAGACACTTCCAATTCGGAGTAACGCGAGGCAGAGCTCGCATCACTGTCAATCTAGCGCGCATACATCACCTTCTGTCAGATGTCAGCGCTGTCATCTGAAATAGACATTCTAGTTCGCTAGACATTCTATCGCCTCCGAAATAGAGGTTCTACGTGGAAGCCATTGTGTTAGGAAGGAAAATTCCTTTGTTACTTATTCCTGCATGATTCCTTGTACTAAAAACTCATTGCTAGGAAAGTGGCGAGCGTCTGACCATAACTGGATCGCACTACTTAAGATTCTGAATTGGGACTGAGGGCGCGAGCGCGCGCGCTTACTTATGTTAATGCGCGTGTCGCCGAGGCTGTCGGCTAGCATTTTTTCACGGCTTTCGCTCCTGGCGTCCCTATGAATATGCACCGCTCCCCTATTAACTTTTTCAACCCAGTTAAAGCCCCACCCCTTTCTCACTCGGCCCTTAATTGTGATGCATAGAGCGTGTGCCCCGTCGCTTCTCTTCTCTTCTCTTCTCGGCAGAGAGGGAGAGCAGTCGAGTGGCCGGCGAGGATTCCTCCGAGTGTTCTCTCCTGTCCGCGCCCAATAGCCAAGTGCAAATTCGTTTGTCTCTCGTAAAAGTCGCAGAAATACTTGCGCGCATAAATCCCTCTGCTCGCCGAGCGCATCCTCCTCCCGAGAGGAATCGGCCGAACAGTTAGTGCGATCGTAAATCTACGTTACGACGATGGAGACGAGCGAGCGCGCGCACGCGATAGTTTTAAAATGGCAGATACGATTTTACAATATATGGCGCCACCGGGAATCCCCTTCTCTCGAATTCTCCTTGTGTTTGTTTAAGCGAAACAATCACGATTGACAGCGGCTGACTACTTTTTCGCCTGGGAGAACACTCACCGGAATGAAAACCACTCAAGTGTTGCGCCACGGATGAACTTCGACTACGATTCTTAGGTTTTTTAAGTCTAGTTCAGGTTCGGAGTAATTTTAAATTTACCCAACATGTAGTTCTCGAAAAAGCACTTTGAACTTAATTTTTTTTAGCTGCCTAATTTCATTTTAAAGTGGTGGAAACTTGGGGCGAAATGCATACAAAGTACATGCAATGTCGATTATGCCGGAACCCGTTGCAGGTGGGCAAAAAATGTAAATTGCAAAATTTCGTGGTTCAATCTGAGGGACGAAAATGCACAATCGGATTTCTGTAATAGTTGTTAGTTTTCGCTGTGTCGCTTATTTTCCGATGCGATTTTATTTTCTCCTGGGAATTTTTTGCCCCCATTAAAATTTTGACATAACGCTGACTAATTGGGTATTTTTTCGCTGAATAGCAAACAGGCATTGTAATTTGCGGAGACATGTCATTCATTTATTTAATTCCCGTAGCTCTTTACGCTCCAAACAATAAGCTGAAATGTCCTGCGAATTTATATCGCAATAATATTCGAACACATGCTGCATTTAACTTTTTAACTTGTATTTCAATGCAAACATGGGAAGCATTATTTGACATAGCATTTAATATTTTATCGCGTTACTGCATTCATCGAGTGGGGCAAAGAAAAGTTGTTTCACCCTGCGTTAGTCGAGGTTGTCATAATGAGAAAATGTTAACAAATACTGTCATTCACATCTGATTCATTTGTAATGCCGAAATATTCAAGGCACACTCTCCGAATATTCGCGCGTTATCTTTAAAATTCAAAGACCTATAAAAAGATGATACTTATACTTTTTCAAAATGTTAAAATTAGCTATCAATTTTCGCGCTGAAGGTGAATGGGATGAACTCCTTTAAGTGTCATTTATAACCAAGGCGAAGTAGGCTAGTAGCGGTCTTTCTCATTCGTCCTTGGAGGCAGGTAGTAGTCTTTAAGTAGCCCAGCCGGTGTTTACCTCAGCTGGCACTTTCTTTGCCATTGTTTTCATTAGGATCCAATCTGCGCTGTCGCTCGCGTAAGAGTGTCTCCTAGAATCTCGGTCTAACAACACGTGCGCCATTTTACTCCGGAGAGTCGCCTCGTTTCGGATCGCACGTATTTGTCGAGTAAATTCCGCTATTTACGAAGCCCACTCGTGACGCCCCTCTCTCCCCTCTCTCTCCCCTCTCTCGCTCTTGCTCGGCCGCTGCCTGCTTTTCCGCGAATTTGGCACAATTTCAACCTCCTGATTGATGCTGTAGCCGCTCGCACTGATCTGACAGCCATCCTCCGCGCCAGTCATGCACTCGGAATTTTACTGCCGGCGGTTCGGGGGCAGAACACACTTGCCATTGGGAATATTTAAAGAACGCCGCACCGCGCGCCTCCCTCTCTCAGAGAAGGAGAGAAACAGTGTTGGCAAAGAGTGGGAGAGAGCGCGAGAGAGGGCGACAGGAAATATTTATTGACTGAGCGACTTCATAGAAAAGGTGGCACGACACTTACGGCCAGTAACGTAAATCTGTCCACGGTTACGACATATTGTCCGCGCGCTCCCGGACGTGTCACACGTGGCAGTTTCAATTTACGAATATGCGGAATACCTGGGGTGTCTCATCGGGAATCAGCGTGAATCACACTCGAGTCGTACTCCATTGCGGCTGACGCGTTTTCAAGTTTGGCTTAGCTCAACCTACCTTACAGTCGTCGGCTCTTTCTTGATCCAATGCATTCTTGCTTGTTTAAGAATTGATTAAGGTAGTTGTGTGAAAAAAGCTTTGTAGAGATTTTTGGAACTTTAGCGAATGGTGCATAAATCGATTGTTTGAGTATCGAAGTAGATAGGAAACATGAAACCAGTTGCAGAAATGCCGGAATTGTATTGAAAATAGGTGGAAAGGACCTCCTGAATAGTTGATGTCATCTAATTCTGGCGGTATTTCCTTTGTTTTTCATACTTCCCGACCTTTTCCGGGGCTGAAACTTGGTGGGGAATGTTTTTTTGCATCGAGGAAGAAGTAGTAAAAATTCCAGAGCCCTAGCTCAAAATTCATTTTTTCACAAATTTTTTAAGGCATACCCCTTCAAAAATTTTCGATTTTTCGAAGGTTCTGGGACCGGGACGAACGCTTGATTTTTCGATTGTCCGTGTCTCAAAACGGATAAAAAACATAAATGTTGTGGGGGAAATGCCGGAATTCCGCCTAAAACAGGTGGAAAACCGATCTGGAATATTTCATTTCGATGGTTTTCCTCATGTTTTTTTATCTTCCCGACCTTTTCCGGGGCTGAAACTTCGTAGAAAGTGTTTTTTTACATCGACGAAGAAGTGGTAAAAATTCCAGAGCCCTAGCTCAAAATTCATTTTTTCGCAAATTTTTTAAGGCATACCCCTTCAAAAATTTTCGATTTTTCGAAGGTTCTGGGACCGGGACGAACGCTTGATTTTTCGATTGCTCGTGTCTCAAAACGGAAAAAAAACATAAATGTTGTGGGGGAAATGCCGGAATTCGACCTAAAACACGTGGAAAACCGATCTGGAATATTTCATTTCAATGGTTTTCCTCATGTTTTTTTATCTTCCCGACCTTTCCCGGGGCTGAAACTTTGTAGAAAGTGTTTTTCTGCATCGAGGAGAAAGTAGAAAAAATTCCAGAGCCGTAGCTCAAAATTCATTTTTTCGCAAATTTTTTAAGGCATACCCCTTCAAAAATTTTCGATTTTTCGAAGGTTCTGGGACTGGGACAAACGCTTGATTTTTCGATTGCTCGTGTCTCAAAACGGATAAAAAACATAAATGTTGTGGGGGAAATGCCGGAATTCGACCTAAAACAGGTGGAAAACCGATCTGGAATAATTCATTTTCAAGGGTTTTCCCAGGTTTTCCCATGTTTTTCATACTTCCCGACATGTTTTGGTTCTGAAATTTGGTGGGGAATGTTTTTTTGCATCAAGGAAGAAGTGATAAAAATTCCTAAGTGCAGACTGCGAAATCCTCGTTTTCATACTACTTTCAGTGATTCCCTTTCTTATTATACGCCTTTAAGGGTCAAAAGGAGTTCTGCTCGGGCTTCCAGTGTAACTAGAGTCAGTCTTAGGAAGGTAGTCGATCCAGATGGACGTGTTTTCCAGTGGGCCGAGCAGTACGACTCGGTAATCTTCCACTTGAGGGTCTTCGTCGAGCGGCTTAGAACGCGGGAGGTTTTCCGGCGAGTTCCGAATTCCTAGTCGTCTTTTTCTTAGATAAATCCCTTTCGCATCTTCCACGGCAACGTTCCCTGCTTTGACTCTCCATTAAAATGAACAGAAAATGAACAGTTGTATTGTGACAGTAATCATTGTTAAATCAAACAAACAATATATTGGATTTTTTTGTAAATGTTTCGTTATTATATAATTCAAATTTTAACAAATACTTAAAGAAACAACTACTTTAAAATAGTTGTCGTGTCTCAGTCTTGTTGTCTCGTCGAAAGTTTTAGCTGGGTTCGTACGCTTTGAACTCCTACACATAGAAGTGCCAGATACATGAACGCACTTCTACAGTAGAAGCTGAGTGCCGCGGTAATGGTGGCAACGCTGCAACTTTTGTTTCATAAAGAAGAAACACTCTTTCGACGGCTTTTTATCCTTTCAAGCAAAACCGTCCAAACTGTCTAATATTTTCTCTGGTACTCTCAACATATTCTTTCACACGTAATTTATTATCGAAATTTCAATCGTCAGTCGTGTTAAAATTGTATAAAAAAGCTTTATTAGTTTAACAGAACGCTGTCTGCCAAAGATGGCTTGATTTCTCAGAAATTCAAATCCGTTATCCAATAACTAAGTAAACTTAACCCAGTATAGTGAAAATACTGATAAAATACTGACAAACTACCAATCGATTTCCATTGCACCATTAAAAATGTCCAAGTTCCAATGATAGAACTGCCGAATCCGCGGGCTATCTGATTACCCATTGAAAGAATCCAATTGTGGCGTACAGTTTGGATTAGAAGGTCCGGGCGGACGTCCATCTACATCAGTCACTTCCTCTCGGGCGCGCTACGTTTCCTGTCCAGCGGTGAATGGAAGCGTCCCGGTGGAAATAGCGGGCGCTCCTCTCTTTCCCTCTCTCTCTCTCTCTCTCGCTCGCAACATTCCTACGAGAGAATGGTGTTTTGTCGGGGAAGAATGGACCTCGTTTCTGTCGCGTTCGGCCTGATTCGGCATTAGAAATCCATAATTCAACTGGTCCGCCGCGCTCGGGGCTTCAATAAGACGGAGATGGAAGAAGCTGAGGAGAGGAGGAGGGCGCGTTCCCTCGCAGGCTCCGAGGCTTTTTCGGATTTCTCTCTTGCAGAGTACTCGTCGCTCGGATACATAGGCGAGCGGGGGTCCACAATGGCAGCTCTTTTGCCGTATATAGTGCGTCCTCGGGCGACGGAGTGCCTCGAAAGAGGAGTCACTCCTCCCTTTCGCTCACTCTTGCTCGCTCTCTCTTTCTCGCTCGCTCGCAAATCGAGCCAGTACGAGTGACCTACAACTCGCCTTACACGCTGTTGCATCCCACCTGCTTCCTTCTTCCTCTCGTCGCCCTCTCCCTCAACTCGTTCTCCATTCCAAGCTGTTCCTTTCTATCTCTCTCTTGCTCCCTCCCTCCTCTATTACACTCTCTTCAGCCGGCTTCCTCGATGCAGTTGGAATCTTGAATCCTTAATTCGGCGTCCGCGTGAAAATTCAATAAGAAGTCGAGAGGAAGAGAGGGAGAGAAAAGGAGAGAGGTTCGACTGTATCCCGAACGGGTTGGCAGCGAGGCGGCCTCGCTTTCGGAGCACGTTTCTTCTTCAACTCGGCTCCTCTCTTCTCCCATTCTCGTTTTCATTCCTCCTCTCGCCACGAAATGGTGAAATTAGCGTTTTCGAGTGACTGAATTATTCAAGCGAGCCGACGCTGCTTCACCCAATCGCGTCACCTCCTCCCTCGCATTTTAATCCCATTCCCGCGCTCTCTCTCTTCTTCGCTCGAGCTTCATTTCTCTCGACTAATGCAATTTCAAGCACGCGAGCCCGCTTTGATTCCTCCTGTACGCGCCAGACGGACTAGCGGGGATTTGTCTAGCTTCTTTTCTAAAGATACTAGACTCGCGGGAAATAGCAGCAGCGGCAGCAGTGTGCAAATTGCTTTAATGGCGAGACAGTGGACAATAGTAATTCAGGCTGGTGGAGGAGAGAGCTCGCCGGAATTAGCGTTGCGCGGCGGTATCGCGAACAGTGGCCGTTCGTTAAGTTGAGGAGGGCGACGGGACGTTTTTACGGCCGGCGAAAGCGGCGGCCCTGGAAGACTTTGAGATTTACGGCACATTTCCAAGCTTACGGCGTAATCCGATGAAGCTAATGCATAGGCCTACGCGCTCCTTCTCCCTCACTCTCTCACTCTCTTTCCCTCCTCGCTCGAAGCGTGGTTGGCGCAGCAGAGACCACTTGCGATTTGCATTCATAAGCTTGAAGTTGATACTTCATTGGCTGGATGCTCGGTTAAGCCGGGCCAAATAAATATTGGATATCGAGTCGCGAGCGAGCGAGCGAGCGAGCAAACCCATTGATCTTCGGATTTAGCTCGGGCGTGCTCGTGAAAATTATCGAAATGCGCAATAAGACCGAGCGAGATTGAGCAGGAACTTTACTGCCAAGGAAAATAGCCGGGAGAGAGCAGCGAACCTCGCTCTATGGAAAATGGGATTTCACTGTACAAAGATCGGCGCTTCCTTTATCAGGGAATTGGAAGTTTCCTTAAGAATTAACAGGGTTCATGGAAGCGTAAGGGACATAAAGCGGAGGCGAGACTTCGCCGAGGAAGCTCGTTTTATTATAAGAAAGCAAGCCACTGACTTCGATAGGTATTAAAGTCACCGCGGCAGATTTATCGGGGACGATAATGCATTTGCGATACGCGAGAGTAATAAGCTGCGGTGCGATAAATTTGGAAATTACTCGTCCTGTTTTGCACGCACGCCGCCAGCTGATTTACGCTTTTAGTGCCCGCCGCGTGGCTCTTTCAGTGGGAGCTGGCAATCCTCGGGCATTAATTGATCGGAGCTCCGCGTGAATTTATTCCGGGAATGGCGTCGAATCGGACGTAGGAATTTGCATGACTAAGAGAGGGTGGTTGTCGAGGAGAAGGGGAGGGGGTTGGGATTTCGTAAGCAAGCATCAAAAATGCGAGGAACGGCCAGTGAGAATCCCGTTGAAAGCGATAATCCTCCGAGGCTAATCCTCGCGCGGAGAGAGTTTGAGAGTGAGTAAGTATTGCGAGGACGAGCTTAAAAGCTCGGTTGTTGCTGTTGTTACTGCGAGAAGCGCACTAGGAAGAAGTGGCAAGTACAGTTTCCCTCTTCATCGTGGAAGCACAGGTCATAAATTCCTTTCGTATTTTCCTGTTTCAGCCGACGAAGCTCAACGTCTACAAGAACGACGCCGAGAGCTGGGACTACACGACGCCGACGCTGGGTAAGTCTTCCATTCTCGC
Organism: Ectemnius continuus; assembly: GCA_910591665.1. Taxonomy (NCBI): domain Eukaryota; kingdom Metazoa; phylum Arthropoda; class Insecta; order Hymenoptera; family Crabronidae; genus Ectemnius; species Ectemnius continuus. The sequence goes on from OU342866.1 coordinate 4,124,812, forward strand.
CTCCCTGTCGCTCTGTCTCCACTTGGAGCCCGTCGTCTTCACTTATTATCTGTCTCTCGTTCTCCGAAACCCCTTGATTTCTTTATCGTTCTTTTCTCTCATACATTTATATATTCGCCTCCTGTCTCTGCTCTACACACCTCAAACCCGCTACCAAAACACACACACACACACACACACACCAATCACTGCGCATCCTGGAATCGCATCGGCCAAGTATTCTCAAACTGCTCGCTCCACCCTCATCTTTAATGAGCTACTCTTCTTGCCAATCCTACTCCGCACGATAATTCCTTCCGAGTAGAAGGAAGCGCTCTCTCATGTTGAAAACCCTAAGGATTTCAACATGGCGAGTGGTCGTCCATTCACTTCAACGGATGTTAAATCCCTTCGACTGTAAAAGCTCTGCAAAGATTTTGCTTTAGTCTCACTCGAATGTGTAGCATTTCCGAGAGAGATTTTAAATCTCCGAGTGCTTGGAATGTATGTCGAATGATTTCCCTGAACTTTGACACTCGGAAGATGGAGGAGGGAATGGAAGAGAGCAGTTTAAGTCAATAGGGACGAAACGATTCCCGGGTGCATCGCATATCATTCCGGTGTATCGACACACGCATTGATTTCATCGGCTGCAGCGGGATAAGTAATTCAGGGTTTTGCAATCCGCTGAATGAATGAGAGGCGAGGATCGGCGGAGCAGCAGGCAGGCACATAGCCAGAGTGATTCGAGCGGATAACAGCGAGCCGAGCGGTCATTTTGACGACGGGTGTGTGGGTTGGTTATTTACGGGAGTGCTGGCAAAATCGAAGGTATCAAAGGTTGCGATCCACAGGACAACAGGCAGTAAAAGGGCGTTTATTATCGGTGGCGATACTAAGCCCCGATTTTTCGGGGGACGCGCAGCGAAGATCGCTCGGCCTCGAATTACACCTACCAAACAAATTGTCTCGGTTGTTTGCGATCAACAGAGTTGCCGAGTAAACGGGAAAAATGGCACCGCGACCCAGTTGGGTGGCGGCGCGCAGGCAATAAACGCGATTCCCCGGCCGCAAGGGAATTTCATTAAATGTTCAACTCGGCTTTCCGGCCAGCCGTAAACCACTTGCGCTCACTATTATGTCCCGCTAATGCTAATAAGCGTACCTTAATACGCCCTGCGTCATAAGCCATCTTCGCGAAACAGGAGCAATTAATATCGCAGGACGCTCGAGGAGATTGCGAGCAGGTGTTCGTCCAATCTCTTAGACAACAAGATCGACTTGGAAATTATAATACTCTCTCAGGAATTTCATCAGATATTCTTGCCAAGATAGTATTCCTCTTTTGCAGGATTTTAAGGAATCCGTCGAAAGAAGCATCGTTCCAACTGCATTAGCAACGAGTTTCGAATTTCTTTCAAACTGGGTTTTAATACGCCCTGTATCGCAAGCAATCTTCGCGAAACAAGAGTAATTAATATCGCAGGGCCGAATAGATTACGAGCAGGTGTTCGTCGAATCTCTTAGACAAGAAGATCGACGCGAAAATTGTAATATGCTCTTAGGAATTTCATCAAGTCTTCTTAGCTTGGTAGTTCTCCACGATTTTAAGAAATCCATGGAAAAGTTCATGTCATGTGCGTTAGCAACAAGTTCTGAATTACATGCCAAGGTTAATATAGGTGACAAACTAGTTTATCACGAGTATATCTCTAATAATTTCAACATCAATCACATTCGTAATATTCCCTCATAAATGTAATGAAGTATTTCTCACTCGACAGTGCTCGAACTAACAACAAGTTCGGAGTCCATTTGAGAGCATGTCTAACAAAAACAGTGGTTTTAATACAAAAAACGGAAACGTTGCACGTGTAATCCTTGGAGCAATCAAAGTGAGGATCGGTGCGAGTGGTGTCCAATTAAGTTTACCACAAAGAAAGAATAGTTGGATGATTGGAGGGTGTTGGATGAGTGTGTGCATGAGAGGTTGCCAGTGGGGATCTCGGAAGACGAATATCTCAGGGTAATCGGTAGTGCTCGGCCTCGTTAGCTCCGCCCGGATGGAAGCTCTCGTTTATCCGAGAATTTCGTGGCTGACCTTCCCGCGGCCTTTTCGTAGGTCAGTTCTGACGTAGAGCTTGCAATCTCCTAGTGGTGCTTTCCTCGAGGACGCCGGTGTTTCATGTGGCCGGGTCATCCCTCAAAAAGTTACCTTCAGAAATTACGCTTGGAACTTTTCATAGTTGGCCTCCTCTCGAATGCGCTGCCACTGCATCTCTCTTTCTCTCTCTCTCTCTCTCCTTGGTAATGGTAGCGATTCTCGTTAGTCACATGGTTATTGAGGTGAATTCAAATTAGCGAGCCTCTCGGCGACATGGTGGCAGCCAATTTCGATGGATGACCATCGCATCGGAATGAAGAGGAGAGACTCGCTCGCTCACCGCTGTCAGCGAGACGGGCTAATTTTTTGCAATTTGGTCGTTCATTGAGCCGGCACTTTTTCAGGGGCCGCACAAATTAAGTGGAAGGTAGGTCAGGTCAGTGAGAGAGGAGGGTGGATGGGCTGCACTTGTAACCTTTTCCCCATCGCATCTACATGAAGTGGATGAAAGTTTCATTAGATCACGTGGCAGGACCGCCCGCGCAAGATTGCCTTCGTTTTGCGCGCACCAAGTGTCCGAGAGTTGCTCTCTTTCTTTCAGTTTTATTCCCTCCCTCTCTCTCTTCCACTTTCTCTTGACTTTTATTCCTGCTTTAGAGTGCTAAGGCAACTTCTCATAGTAATTGCTGCCATTTGTCCCGATCCTTCTGTATTTGCCTTTCGGTGGAATTAGGCGCGGACTCGACACGCTATTTCTCAGGACTCGCATTTGCATTGGCGCGCTTGCCTCCCCTTCCTGGAGCGGCGCTCGATAAACATGTCCCAAACAGAATGGCCATATGCCCGTGGTATTTCTTGGTTCTCACACTTTGCTAGTCGCGGGAGTTACGAGCCGCGCAAACGTGACCAGAAATAATGGATGTTCGAGGAGCGGAGAGAAACGCTCTGCTAAAAGGAGAGGAGACGACGCTCGGAGAACCGGTATCGGAACTCGGAATACCAGACTCGCTGCTTCAGACGCGATTAATTCTAGTTGCACTGTCTTTCCAGTGGGATAAAAGAGATCAGAAAGGAACATATCGCTTTGAGAAGGCGTGATCCATCGGCTAAGAAGTCCGACTGATATATTCTTGGCATTCATCTTCGTACGCGTGACAGTGGAGATTTAACTTTTGCCTCGGTAGCGTCCACCTCGGCCTCGCAAGACGAATATTTCTCGTTCGGCAAAGTGACAGCCGGATAAACTTGGCCGATCGGCCCGGCCCGACACAGATACATCACTCGATCGAAGCTTTGCATAAAAGTTTCAACTGCAGTTGAAGCGTTCTTGAGAAAATCGCGGGGAACACAAGCCCTTGGAAGTTTGGACAGATTGGAAGGGTTCGAAATGATGGCCGTGCGCCAGTCTCTATCTTCCCCCGATTTTCAAAGGCCCTCTCAATGTTTTTTGACGGCCCGTCTATTTTCGATCGCTGGCGGACGCGGGCGCATTTAGATCGAGGCTGCTGCTGCTGCTGCTGCTGCTGCTGCTGCCTGCCTTCCCGGGGTTAATAAACTATCGATTACCCGCGCATCGCGGAGTGCTCTGCAACGATCGCATTTCCGGCTTCATTGTACTGAGAGAATTCCTCGCACGCCAGAGAAACATTTACGATTCTACCGACAATAAATTATCAGACTTTCTTTCGCCCATCGAATGTGGAAAAGTCCTCTTTCAATAACGATATTAATATTGAATCGACGTAGAAATGATTAGCAAGGCGGGCAAACGGATTTCCGTGCGGTTTGACCCATTTATAAAAGGCGTTTTCCAGTCTCCGCCACTTTTGATGCTCGTCAGCGAGCGCGTTAGCCTCCTGACGGAGACTGGCAGATCAGTGAACCCATAAATCTGTGGCGGAGGTTCCTTGTGCCGCGATGATGACACGCATACCACGACACTGCGATCCAACAGCGATATATCATCGCGAATGCCTGGCATGAGTGCACTCTTGGACGGACGGTCAGTCATAACAACATGTGTTGCGCATCTCATTGCCCTCTGATTCATCGGCGGACAAAGTTGATTCGATTCTCGGCTTCCTCTCTCGTTCCTCTCTAGCTTCCTGCAGAAAATAGCCGTCTTTAAGATTGAACAGTTTGATTGACGCACTCCAAACAGCAATAGACACTCTGCGATCTAATCATATAAGATTGCAAATTGCGAGAGAAGTGACTAAACCGAGTGATATGATGAATAGATTAAAAGTATGATTACATCGCGAGCAATTAGGAAAAAGATGATCGCAGTTTAATTCAGAAAAAGCATACTTTGTAAAAAGAAAACGTGTTTCTTTGAAGTAGTTTAATCGAATTATAGACAATTATAAGATTGGATTTTATAATCAGGTTGGAAGCTGTCTTTGTAAGAGGATAGGCACTCGTCGGGGGAATCTATTTCAGTAGATGGGTAAGTCTGGCGTAGATTCTCGCGGCGGTGGCGGCGGCGGCGACGGCGACGACGCCGGTTTACACGGCAAACTGAGAACTGTCGATCAGCAGATTGTCTGGCAGCAGGCTTTGGCAACAGGTGTTCCCATTAGCTTTTTTGCCGGGCAACACTAGCAGAGCAGATCTCTCGCGGCCGATTAATTAATTCGTCGGGGGGAGAATTGAGCGCGAGACAATGGGAGCGCGCGCGTCACTGGCAATGGCGAAGTAAGCGAGTGAGTGTCGACGGGAGCCGCGTCGAATTAGGATTCCTCAGTCCTCTGTGTTTCCTTGGCTCTTCACGCCAGATTTCCGTCGGCTCGTTCACTCACTCACAAACCTTCTCTCCTCGAGATCGAGTCTCGCATCCCTTCCAATCTCATTCTCCCATTTCTACGTCAACTCACCATTGGCAGAGCTTCTTCTCTCCGCTCGAGAACTATTCTTCCCAAAGGCAGCTCTTCGTTAGCAGTGAACAATGATCGCGTAATATCAGCTGCCAGCTCGACCGATCACGAATCCCCCATAAAGTATCGAATGCCGGACAGACAGAATTACGATCTCTGCCAATGCCGATCCGGCTGCTGCTCGGATAAATCAAGCAGTTAGAAGTTAGTTGCGCGTCTCGAAGGATGCTGCAAATTCTTGAGATGAAATTCCACGGCAGCGCGGACGGTTTTACCTCGCGACTGACACGCCAGTCAGTCTGGCTGGGCTCGTTTGAATCGCGACAGGTGAGAGAGTCGGTTCGATGCGAGGATAAACGGAGTGAAAGAGAGACAGAGAGAAGGAAACCGGGTGAAGATAGGATGATCTCTGCATTCAGGAAGTCCGAGAAAGTGGCAGGCATAAGGTCTACATTGTCGGCAGAACTAATTCGCGTGGTTGGCCCATCCGCGTTCCGAGCTGTCACTCCCCCGAGTCAAAATAGGATCCTGTAATTTGTCAACATTAGTCGTGGGATCGTCGCGGTCACCCACTCTTAATTAATATCCGTCGCGAGCCAGAAATCCTAGATATCTCGCGTCTCATAGCAAATCGAATGAAAGGTTGCTTCAACAATCATGTTTCTAATTATCATCGACAGATTACTAAAATAAATTTATAATATGCCTTAAATAAATTCTTTTACAAGTTCAAAACAAAACAGTTTTTCTCTACTTTTTCAAAATGTTACAGTTAGCCCTCATTTCTTGCGCTCCAGGTGCAGACCCCTTAAGCATCATTATCTCGACTTCAACGATCCTCCTAAAGATTCCTCGAGTACACTCTCGCCAAGAGGGCTCAAACTCATAGAACTGCCTTTTTTTTCCTGTCCCGCTGTATTCAGGTGACTGGATAGTTCGATGGTGATAAGGTGGGGCGCGGGTGTCGCGCATACATTTACAAGGAAAAGTGATGCGAGCGCGTTTTAACGAGGAGTTGGGAGGATGACGCAAATGGGATGGGTTGGTGGGCGCGACAAAGCCCGAGATCAGATGCACGTGGCTCCTTCGTCACTGGGAACGAGCGGCGAGATCGTTCGGGATACTTAATCGCCGCACAACTGTCTCGGTGGCGCGAACTCCCGCGTGAATTAGTGATCCATCAACATCAGTGCTCGGCTAATGAGTGCGCGCGCGCGGAAGCCTTGGTGCGCGCTGTTTCATCGATAGCTTCTAACTATAGCGCGCATTCTCTCGCGCGCGCCTCGGAATAGAGCGACGCGGCGACTCTCCTCGGAGAAAGTGCTAATTCCAAGTAGCCCTCTTTTATGATGATTGCCGGCTGCACTGTGTTAAATGGATGACTCGGTTAAGCGGTGAACTCTTGCCGCCCATGAAGATATCATTCGCATGCTCAACGGCGAATATGGAAATAGCACCCCCTCTCTCGCTCTCTCTCTCGACAAATCAGCAATTTGCTAACATCAGGCTCCACCCTAGGCCTCCTGCACTCCGGTCGCTCCTCTTCCGGTAATGGATTCATGCCGGGAAATTGCGATCCGCCCGCTTCGTGTTGCTCCAGTTCGAATGGCGATCCATCGGGATCCCAGGCAAGTTGCCCGCCCGAGTTCGACAATAATGCAGTTAAAAAGTGTTCCACTGTTTCAATTAGATATTGGCGACTTTAACGAAGCAATTTTATTAAGACTCTGCCCTCGCCTTTCCAATCCTTTGAGGAGAGAGAGAGAGACGAGGTCAGATATTGCCGGAAGGAAAGTTTCCTCGAGTTCCCTCGTGAACGAACCTCTCCGTTTAGACTTGATAATTTAATTTCTCGAGCAGAGGTGTGATGAGCACCTTCATCTACCCAAGCGAATTGCGGAAGGCGTCCGCAGAGGGTGGATTAAAAATCCGGTAATAAGGGTTGACCTGCGAGGAGGTTCCTCCTTCGAAGCGAGTGTCTCGCCGCTCCAAAATTGTGATCGCACTTATTTCTCTACCTCTCGAAACTTGTATTCGTTTCGTTTCTCTTACCATTTCTTTTGCGTTCGCCAGAAAACAATCACGTGCAATTCTCATCATAAATATGTCATATTTCAATTCTTCAGCACTTAGATTTCTAAACGACGCAGAGTAAACATCACTTATTACAGCTTTATGAAGACAATCTTTGATCCACTGAACAGAAAGTTGTCGAGAATGAGTGGATTAAAAATGTAGTAATAAGGGTTGACCTACGAGGAAGTTCGCTGCAAGTGTCTCGCCAGTCGAAAATTGTGGCAGGAGTTATTTTTCTTCCTCTCTTATCTGGCGCGCGCCACGTTGCTCGCATTCGCCTGGAACACGAGCCGTATAACTTCAGCCCTTCTCCACTCCTCTGTGTGTATGTGTGTCGGGATAGCCAGGCTATATCATGAGCGCGTCCACACGGTAATTGAGCATTAGGGTCGACGTGGATTGCCTCCGGGCGCGTTTGTGGGGCCAGCAGCTAAACGATCCAATTACTGAAAAATATCTCCGGGATTACGCCGCTCGCTGTATCCTGACTCGCGCGACGCAAACATTGCGTACATTGTGCTCGACTCCTCTCACAGAGAAACAGCCTTTCCTCCCCTTGAATATGATGTAATGGCAGAGCAGTGCAAATTTCGAGCGTTCGATTGCCATTTCTTTCTTCAGAAAAATAGAAATTCGATTATCTGAATTTATTAAAGGAAATATCTTGTTGGATGAGGAAAGTTTTGTATAATAAGAAAGTAATTTTCTTGATGTTGATTGCCATGTATTTTTGAAAAGGAAATATAAATATTAATTAATATAATCAGAAGCACCGAATGAAGTTCGGCTCACGAATTCTGCTAAAGTTGTGATGCGACTAGTTGCACAACTAGATTTCCATATATCGAACTTTGCACATACAAAACGTGATCAGATAACTGAACATTCGGATTTCAAATAACGGAGCTCAGATACCAATTATTAGACGGATTTTTAAGAAGTTCTAGAAATACACAGAAGTTTATAGACTCGGCAACCATTAATTTCCTCAACCGCAGTGGAGAGATCGTGCAAATTGAGATATCCCGAGAAATGTCAGACAACAAAAGCGAGTCAGGTATTCTCACACAATTTCATCTGTTTTCTCACAACAACCAAGCAATTTGCATCGAGCGGAAACCACGCTGGCATAATTCTACGCTGAACGCAAAATCGCCAAGAGTTTGTTTAGCCAGGTGGTCCTCGGATTGGCGCTCCTGGCAATCTAGTTTCCCGAGGCAAACGCGCTGCCATTGCCTACCAGCAGGACTGGTACATGGCGTGGTTTCCCAAGGGATGCTGTGCAATTTTATTCCCTAATTAGTCCGTTTAACGAAGTGCAAAAGGCTCGACTGGCCGTGGCCATTTTTCCCAATTGAATCTCGCACAGAGAGCAGAGAGCGGAACTCTCGAGCGATTTCTCGGTGCTGCTGCTGCTGCTCGCGTTTCTGCTCGCTTTCGATCTCCCTCGGCTCTCTTTCTCTCCGGAGGATAGATAGGGTGTCGCCGAGATATGAACGTGACATCCGTTAAACGGAATCGTGCGCCCGTTGCCGGCGAGCGATCATTCCCCGGGACCGCGAAATGAACTATGCAGGAAGGCAAGAGAGGAAGTGGAAGTGGAAGAGAGGAAGAGAGTGTGAGTGAGAGGATAGTGCGTGGTGAAGAGAGGAACGCGAGAACAGATGACGAAGATATTACGAGCGGGAAATGGAATGGCATTCGAGTGGAGAAGTGGTGTACCTAGCTGGTTGTGCCGAGTAAGAGCAAGCGCGGGCAAAGTGTGCGTTTGATGAAAGCGAGGCACCGATAATTGAAAGTCCCGACACTCTTCGCTTGTCCCTCGGCGAGTCTTCCTTTTATTCCCATCGAGGCAGAAATGCTCCGGCCGAGAAGAGAGTTCGTTTAGCATTGAATTGATCGGAGAAGTAGAATGTCAAACAATGGTGTCGGCCAACAGAGAAGCTCGCTCGGGTTAAGTTCAATTCTCACTGGGGGAAGTTAAGTCTCGCCCGGGCACTACAATTCAAGATGAGTTGATGTACCCTGAGAATTGGGTCGAATCGAGAGATGGCTTCGAGTGAAGTCCGGTGAAAAGATAAAGTCGAATGGAGTTAAGGCCGAGTTCCATTGTAAGTCGCACTGCCATCTTAAGGAATCCATCGGCGCGGCAGGGCAGGGCGGAATTCTCTCTTTAAATAAGCGGCACACTCTCCGACCAATTGCGCCCGGACCTCCCGCTAATTGCAACCGCCTCGCAATCCCGCAAATCCTCTCCGCGGCAACTTTCCTGCGCGCGCCCGCGCGCACGCTTCTCGTTATTCGGCCGAGCAATAACTCCCGGATATTTTTCTTGCCGCTCCACACCGCTAGTATTGCTTTCTCAGCGCTAGCTAAATTATATAGCCTTCCTCAAAGCCTTCTCATTTGGCTCCTTTGCCCGCTGCTTATTTCCTGAGGAAATCTTCGTCAATTTCGCGCTGGAAAGACGCGCTCCGATCCGGTTAAATCAGTGGAAGTAAGACTGTGTGAGAGCTTCGGCAGTTTCTTTCGTTATTTTTTCAAGAAAATTTCAATCTCCCTGAAATCCTCGTTAAAAACGACAACGCTCCTTTCGACGACGAATCGATTGATCGGGAAAGCGAGTCAAGCTGGAACTTGGCCTTTCACGGGCATCGAGAAAATCCAGTTGGCCGAGACAGTAAGAGACAGTTTCTCAGTGGAACGGCTACAATGTCGCGTCTGATTTATGTGTCCAGATGGAGTGTAGATTGGGAAAAATGGCGCTGCTGACATTCGCCTGCCATAATTCATCGCGGTGGTCCGAGAAGCGAGGAGAGAGAGGAGCCTTGAATAATCCTCTTGGTCCACCTAATCGGATCCTCCTCTTTTGTTCCTCGCACTCGCCGGGAAAGATGAAATTTTCTCTCCCCTGTCTTGCATTCACCTTCAGTAAGTGTCACCTTCCTTCTTCCTTCCTTCTCTGTTTCCCTCCAGTCGATTTTCCTCTCTCGTTAGGGGCGCTTCTTTTGGCCAAACGTCCTCCTCACACACAGTCGCTGGAAGTGATAGTTTCTTAATTGACGTCGCAAGATGAATTCAAGGAGAGACTTCGCCGACGGCCACGTCCCACTGAATAGAGAAGAGGAGCGTCGCCGAGTTCATTCAATCAGTACGGAGAATTCTCTCTCTCTCTCTCTGTGTTCTAGTCAAAGTGTGGCTTTCCCTTTCTCCGAGACACGTATCCTCGAAACGTGGCTTGAAATCGACATGAAAGCTAGCGGTTGTTACAGAAAGCTCCAATATTCGCGCGGTACCTTTAACCAGTGACATTTTAATACAGCTCGAAAGAAATTACTTCTATCGATAGGGAATTCGGTGTAAGCGGTTGGCAGAGTTGGAGGGAGGGAAGGAAGTTGGGGTGAAAGAGCGGATCATATGAGTCGGCTGGTGAAGATAGAGGGAGAAGGAATAGGGCTTCAAAGTGGTCCATAAAAGCTGGAATCTGTAGAGCACATAGTCCTAGATCCCTCTATGGACTATCGATCTCTCATAGGACGATTATTCCCGACCCATTTCCCGGAACATCTCGCTCTGATGTGTTTCCCACGTTCGGCAACTGTGTACACGCCGGATCCATCCACCTTCCCTTCCACCTCGTTCCTCCCTTTATCTCGGCCTGATGTTCTCCTGGTAACTTCTTCGAATCGAGCGATCACGCTCCTACAGACTTCCCTTCGAGGAAAAACTCCCAGACACGTCGAAGAAATCGCTTGTAGAGCTGTGGAAACTTTCGTTTTCCCTCCTTTCTACCCCCACTCTCTTTTTCGAGTTCTTACTGTAGACACGATCTTTCAGTTACCTTTGAAAACTCCTCCGATTTGACATCTTTCGGGGCAACTTGTTTATTCGATTGTAGGAGGAATTCGATAAAGACAGAACTAGGAAGGAAGGATGATCTTATCATAGTTGAAGTGCGTTGACACTTGTAAAAACTTATCGTTGTTATCACGAAGTATATTTCATTCACATGATTTATTATTGCTTTGTATGAGCTTGTCATCGCAAAAAAAGCGATTGTATCCGAAAATGATGGCGTTAGGATGACGTTGCACTTTGATTCTTCAATACTTAGAGAAGGAAAATTGAGAACGACGCTTATTAGAGTCTTATGCGAATAAGCGCCCAAACTGAAGGCAATCTTTGTTCGGAACTTCGAAGCGGAAGAGGAATCTTCTGCATTGGATGTGCAAGTTGCCGGCGGGCATGGCGTCGTGGTATTATAATGCGAATTAGAAAGTATAAGGAGGACAGGAATGCCAAACGAGTTCTATAAGCGGATCGGCGGCGTGCACGTCCGAACGCATCAGTGACAGCGGTCCGAAAAAAATGCTCGGCTGAGAGCTGCTGATGCAGAAGAGCTCATTGAATTAACGAAGCTCCGAAAGGCGTCTTTCAGGCCGAAGAACGAGGCGGAGCGGAATGTCCGTGGAGCGGCCGACTACGAATTTAGCTTGAGAAAATGAGAGGCGCTCGGTGATCGCCTACCAAAGTGGATCGCAATTTACAAACTGCCTATACTCGCTCGCGCCACCTAATTATCATCGAGATATCCCTGCCAATGAAAATGTAAATCAATGCGATTTGTCGATCTCGCGTATACACCAGCACTCCTGTATTTCGAGAGCAGTGCTGCTCGAAATGTCAGTCTTGGCCAACACACAGAACACGCAGCATTACGACAGGACAGAGATTGGTTTGGTAATGAAAAGGGGGTCAAAATCTCGCTGAGAGCATCGGTGCTCGAAAACGGAGGCGAATAGCGCGACTACCGCGCGACAAACGATTCGGGAGTTCGGGGCGAAGTGGTTTTCGAGAGATACGACACAAGAAATTTCACCCTGTTTTTCCTGCATGCGAACACACATTGGCTATAGTTGGCGATAGCAGCCGCTTTCACCACTCGCTGCGATCATTCGCAATAGCTGCTGCTCCCGTTGCCGACGGATCGCACCACTCTTTCGCACCACGTCGGCGTCGCCACACAGAGGACGCGCAAGGGACGACACAGCCCTCCGCAGAATCCTCCCCATTTGCATACCATCCATTACGATATCACCGTCACCTTTACGCTTCTTCGTTCGCACATCGGTCGTGAATCAATTATGCAGGCATTCGACTAGACAGTCGCTCGCTCGCTCGCTCGCCACCAGTTTCCTTCCACGCGTCCAACAATACACCAGGACCTTAATTAGTTCACCGCCTTTCAACCCACTATTCCAATCATTAATCTTGCAGTAAAATTAATGAAGTAACATTGAGAGGGTTGAAAGGGGAACGTTCGACGTAGCCTCGCTTGATATGAAAAGCAGTGTATCAGTACTGTGCGCGTAAAGGATCGCGGAGAGAGAGGAGAGTCAGGTCTCGCATAAAGTCCTACGTAGTCGTGCATTCCGTTTACTCATGGCTGGCGTCGCGTCGCCTGGACAAAAGCCCTGTTATCAAGCTCGCCGAGCGGAAATGATCCCAGCGCGTTTATCATACTTGCCGCGCGATCTTTCGCTAAAGCAGAGGGCTTGCAAGAAACGAGAGTTCCACGAGGAAGACGCAATCCCAATTCTACAATGAGCGCGCGCGCGCGTGATGCATTTTAGAAGATAGAACGCACACATCCGCCGATGTATAGTATCCTCGGAAAACACGCGAGCTCTTTCGAACCGCGCTCTCTTGATTAATGCACCGAGGGAAGATTCGAAACGCGAGGCTCGCTTCTCTTTCTCTCGGTTTCTCGTCGGTGAGAAGGGTCGAATTTGAATGAGCCAGCGGTATCGGAGAGAGAAGGAGCGAGAAGAGGGAATATTCATAAACGAAAAGTGAAACTGGGGCGGGATAGGTGGGCTCGCGGCGAAATGAAGAAACGAGAGTGCGCGCGCTCTCTCGTGTGTATCAAAAGTGTATTTTCCACGTTTCATTTGAATAATACAGTAATTAGGTAGTCCGATACTCGTTCCATAATGCGCGCAGAGCAGCAGCCCTCTCTCCTCTCTCTCTCTCTTGCCGTGGCTCTTTACATTTTGCATATGTGGTAGATACTCGACAGCCTTCCCGTTTTCAGATACGTGGAGTGGCCGCGTTACGTAGCCGTCGCGTATATATCAAGCTCTATTCAATATTTCCCTCGGATTGGAGAAGCAACAGGAGAGAGAGTGCGTCAATGTCGAACGCAGGCCGCAGCTACTAGTTCCCGAATGCCGGCAGGAATTTCGCCCGTAAAATAAAGGCTGTCGAGAGCAAAGTTTGCCGCGTAGCCATAAAGCGACGTAACATTGGCCAATTGGGAAGGGCGGCTTTCGCTCGCTTGAAATACGCGAGAGCTTTCTTTACCGTCGCTTTCCGCACCATTCGGCCGCCTGCCTTTCGATGGCAAGTCTTTTATTAGTCGCGAGGTTTCGAGGCGGGCGAGCGAGCGCGTAGAGATCAGCAGCCATAAAACATCGTAGTAAGGAGAGCTCTGGTGGAAGATCGTTTGAAAGAGCGTGAATCGTAAAGGTGCGGACGGGAGAGAAGTTGCTCGGGGAATTTAGGCGGGCCCGTCCTTTGCCAAGAGGCAGTGTCCACCCATTCGCAGCTCTCGACACTGTCAACAGCCAAGGTTTGATGTCATCCGAGAGAGTACTCGCCGGAGTCTTCCGATTCGGAGGAGTGGAGTATTGACCCAGTTGAGGGAGATTAATGTCGGCTAGAGTCACATTCGAGCACGAGTCCCTTGGAAACAGGGAATCAGTGGAAATGTACCGCGGAGTGCTAAGAGATCTCCTCCATGTACTCGCTCCTCTCTCTCTCTCGGATGATTTATATCGAAGCTTGGCGATTGACTGGCTGACAGGATGTGTCTTGAAGAGTCTTTTGCAGAAAGCGTGTAGAGCTAAGACGCGAGCGCATTCTCCGGAAGGGAGGATGCCTCATTCTTTCATCCACACCAAGCATCACCACCAGCACGAGACACAACCCTTGCATAAAACCAACTCCTCTCAAACCTCTTTCTCTCTATCTCTCTCTCTATCTCGAACAGTAGGAAAATAACATATCCAGAAAGCATAACAGATATCAGAACCTATTCACCACCACCACCACCAGCACGAGACCACCAGAGAACTTATAAAACAGCAAAAGCCACCCCAACGCACACACGCCTGTGCTCAGAGGTAGCCTGCTGAGACCACCCACCACCACCAACCACATCGAGCACATGAAACCTCTAACAACAAAGTTCTCTACAGTATATAAAACAAGAAAGTCAAACGTAACAAGAACATACAGGCGCACACACATCGGAGAGAGGAACATGAAACGAGGAAGCGAGCCGAGTAGAGTCGTAAGGCATGCAATCTAAGTAACAACACCACCGATCGCTCTTAATTGGAACGATGAAACAATTCTCCTCTCGCGACAGAACGCGTCACCAGAAACATGGTGTTTTCCCCCACCCTGAGTTACAAGTAAATCGACATTGCCACCTTTCATCCGCCATTCCCCCTTTCCCCTGGACATGGGGACACAGAATCTCAGAGCAAGCATTAACTCGCCCTTCATTACATCAAGATAACCACACGGCAATCCGCCGATTAACCATCAGCGAGATTGCATCCACAGAACAAACACGAAACTAGTAGAAGAGGCAGACCGAGGTGTCCCTCTCGGTTGCAGAGAGGAAAACGTGGCTTTTACAAGTAGATACTTGATGCGTGAACCTTCTTTCATACAACACAACACTCGTTTGTTAGAGAGTTATCAGTGGAAGATCTGATTTTTTGTTCTCGGTTTATAAAAAGTTCGGGAATACAAAGTGAAATGGGATTATCGAGTTCTGGTAGATGGTTTCTTTGATCTGACGAGTGATTTTCATCTCGAATCGTATAAAGTTTTTGTTGGAAGGATCGAGGGAAGACTTGTGCTTTGAAGTTTTCCGGGGCTAGCTTGTATTTGTCGGGGGACGTCCACTTTTTCTAGTGCGGTATGACGTTGAGGGTAATTATGATTCTTGGCGGGACGCAATTAAGAAAAGTTGGTCGGAAGTTGGCGTTAAAAGCGACGAGTCGCCGGGTGAATCGCGTCCCGGCGCGCGCGCGCGCGCGCGCTGCTGTTTTCGCAGAACAGTCGAGTCTACTTTTTGCCGTGGAACTAGATCGAGCGGGTTTCTCGGCCTCCCGTTTCTCTCTTTCTCGGCACGAACCTTTCCCCGATAGCCTCCACCACACAGGCTAACTGTTCTTTCCCGTATAAACGAGCTGCCGCAACTTTTTTGTCATCCACCGAGCCACCAAAGCTGCTGCTGCCGTTGCCGCCGCTGCTGCTGCTCGTTCGGTGGATCGGAGTCGCGTGTAATTCCATATGGCTTAGAGTCTGAATGTCGAGAGTCGTCGCAGCGGTAACCACCGGGAGCTTTCCTCCCGCGTGGAACTAGACGCTGAACTTGCCAAGTTGCGGAGGCTTTTCTCATTTCGGCAGCTCGGCTTTCCCACTGCGCTCGGTTTCCCCTGGAAAGCCGAGGTCATCCACGACGAGAGGCAGCCTCAGGGAGAGACATGCATCTATTCCAGCAACATTCTCTCATTTTTCTCGCTTTCACCGCATCCAGAAGCGTTTTATTCCTGGCTGCTCTATACCACCTGCGCACCTGCTCTTCCCAGCAGCTTGCAAGCTTTCGCAGTAACTGTAAGAACGATTCCCAAAACTAAATCGCCACGCGTATTTCCTCCCTTCGTGTATCAACTTCGCAGCCAGGTCTGATATATCCTGGCGTACTTCGATTTCGTCACGAGAATCTTAATCTCTTCGCTCGATCTACTTTCCCAGGATTTTACGCTCGAAACGCTCCTTGTCGCGCGACTACTCCTCGGGCCCAATTAAGTGGCAGTCGAGGAGTTCAATTATCGGGCGGCGGTTCGGTAAGAAAAGCGGCCGCGGGATTGCCGCCCTATTGCATTACAGTCGGACGCTCGCGCCGCTGTAATTCGTAATTGAAATCCAGAACGATGTCGCCGCTTCTAATTGCACCGAGAGAGAGCCGCTCGGGATTGCAGAGTCGGATGGTTGGCCGCGGTTCTCCCAGCGAATTCTCCTCGAAATTAAGCGATCCCGAGTTCGTAACGTGGTCACTTCTCGTGGCGCGCGCTGCGTCGAGACTTGGCTTCATTTTGCCGCTCGTTTATCAACCGCCCCTTCCCACCAAATCGGACTGAAAGCTCGGGAGGAACATTTGTCAGGTTGCATAATCGTCCCGCGAGACGAAGGAAGTTGGCCGATAATTAATTATCGCTCTAATGATTCCGCGGGATCAGTGGGGAGTGAGTGCGTCGGTGTCATTTAGAGATGGGAATCGAAGTACACTGGCAAGTACATACTAGCATCGCAGAGAGCTTGGATGTCACCGCGGTGTAGCAAAAGCGCTTTAAACGTTCCCTGTGCCGCCGCTCCATCCCATCTTTCCCCCCGCTCGCCAACATCTTTGTATCTCTCTGTGCGAATGCATAGCGAAAGACTGTGTTAGTGTGGCCAGTAGAATTGTCGTAGCATTAGGTCTCGCCGACCCTAAATAAAAAGAGTTTCGGGGCGGGCGGTCCTGTTGGGCCGCCGCGTCGCGCCGTGACGTCGACTTCGGCGTCATCTAGCTTCCTTTCGTGGGCCAGTCGAGCCTCCCATGCATCCGGAGAGAGAGAACAAAGAACCTGGCCTCGGTTGCTCTCCGAGTGTATTATCAGAGCCGCCGGATTCTCGTGAGTCTCTCGCTTTAGTTCGAAGCCGTCGGCTTGGATCGCTTGGTGATCAAGAGTCTGGAGGGGCGGGGCGGCTGGCAAGAGCTCCGGCTCCAGCTGCGCTCTGGCATATCCCTGGAGAAGGTTGGCGATGAATCTCAATAGGGCCGGCGACATCCACTGCGAAATCATACTTCTCGCTTAGAACATACTTTTCGTGGCTTTACTCTTCTCTAGTTTCCCTCTGTGTGTCTTGCAGTCTGTCTCACGCCACCACCAGCAACCCCCCTCTTTCTTACCCGGTGTCTCTCTTCAACCACCACCACCCACCCAACCCTGTTCTCTCTCTTTCTCTCTATCTATCTCTGCCACTTTCTTTCTTGCATACGCACACGCAAGCAGTTAGTGTTCACCCACCCCCCGAGGTTTCAAGAGTTAGTTCCACTTGTTTGCGTGCAGTCGCCACCACTATGTGTATGATTAACTCTCCATTCCACCCCCCCTTGGCTGTCTCTCTCTCTCTCTCGTATCGCACGCCAATCGGACTCTCTCTTCTTCCCGCTCAAGGACTCAGAAAGGAAGACTCACGCATCTCGTACACTACTACTACTAGCACCGGCGCACGGCGCAAGCAACCGAAAAAATGCATATACAAAAAACGCACCAAAAAGTAAAAAAATATATATATACGACAGACAGATGTAGAGCGAAAGTGTTGTGCGCGCGGCCCATGTAACCGAGGTGGCGCCTCCTCTCCGCCTCCGCACGAGAAACAACAACAACAACAAGACACTACTGGGGATAGAAAAAGCTAGAGCATAACAACATATGAAACAACATCGACAAAGACAACAACAGTAACATCAACAACATCAACTGTCGGAAACAAGCACAGAGATACGTCTATGTAGAGATGTAGAGTACCACCACCACCACCACCACCACCACCCAGCTCTCACCGGTCCAGAGAGAAAAAAAATACATAAGCGTCGGTGCGCGCCCTCCACGTAGAATCTCTCGAACGTCACACATCACCGCCGTAGATCTGCCCGGGGAACCACCACCACCACCACCACCACCCTCCACCCACCAATTAACCGAGCATCGGAGTCAAAGTCACAGTCGATCTGCCACGTATATCCCAACCACAATAGAGACAATGTCATCGTGAGCAGTGGCGAGAAATGTTTCGGGAAACGCCTAGAGAAAAGTCGACCTGTACATATATTTCTAGATTGATGCGTATAAGAGTGTGTACGTTTAAATATGTGCGGCACCACACGAGGCTAGAGTAGACAGAAAGCTCGGACAAACCAACAAAAAGCACGTAGAGAAAATCCTGCCTGATAGAGAAAACAACAACAACAACTACATCAACAACATCAACAACAACAGAAATGCCATAATAGAAATATATATGTAATATATACGCCTCAGAGTCTCTCGGTCCTTCAGTCCAATGCTCTTTCTCACCACCACAACGTATCTCGCAAGGGCTACCAGTGCACTCACAGACAAACATTCGACCACAACTACCGTCCGGACTATAATATATATATGATTAATAAGTAATACGTGCCTCTCCGTGAGAGGGGGAACAAGCAACAACAACAACAAAATGTCTATCGAGAAAAAAAAAACTGTCTCTCTCCGTTCGAAGTCGGTCTCGGGAAGTCGGCGAGTAGCGTCGGCGAAATTTCAGAGAACCCAGGAGGAGGAGGAGGAAAAGATGTGTTCTCCTCGCGGAAGGCTTCTCCGTGCGCGCGAAAGTCTATACACAATTCTCTCCCTCACACACGACGACGCGCCACGATCTATGTATTGCCGTGTATATAGTTTCGCGGCTGATACACGCATATATGTTTAACCTCTTCGTACTCGTGCGTGTATATGTGTGTCTCTCTATCTCGCGCACGGCTGCTCTCTTTCTCTTTTCCTCTCTCTCTCTCCTTTTCTTCTCTCACTACTTCTCTCTTTCACGCTCTCACTCTCGCTGGCTCTCTCTCTCTCTATTCTCGCTTCTCTCGCGCCTCTTGCACGACACGTCTCTCGGCCGAGAAAGCTTAAATAGAGAGAGAGAGAGAGAGAGAGAGAGAGAAAGAGAGAGGCAGGCGGGACACGCACGTACGAAGAAGCCCGGGCGATAGAACACCGATCCTCCTCCCCCGACTTTCGGACTCAACTAGATACTCTCGCTCAGACTGATGCTGCTGCTACTGCTACTGCTGCTGCGGGAAGCAAGCGTGTGAAAACTAAGAGGCGCCGAAGCCTTCTTCCCGAGAAGACTTTCGAACGAGACCACACATACCTACGACGTGTACCGCCCCCGTGTACCACCGTAGACGAGGAGACAGAGAGAGATATATATATGTCTACATATATGTATATATATATCTAGACATCGAGACAGAAACAACCATTAAGATATATATATAGATCGAGAACCGGAAGTATCGGCTAAAAGAGTATAAAGACACACGGGAGATATGCAGCGGAGAGGCCCGGAAAAAAAAAACACACGACCGTAACCAACACGGACAGAAATGCAATGCGAAAAGTCTAACCGAAATCCAAAAAAAAAACCAAAAAAAAAACCCATCCGCCGTACTGTACGAAAACTACTGTGCGGCATGGAGAACCGGCAATCGTGGAGCGAGAAACACACGAGCGAAAGATTGGGGGTTGTTATGTTGGAATGTTTGTCTGTGTGCAGATGCAGCCTACTCGTTGATTGACTTGACGGGTGCGATGATGGATTGCACGTGGAATGGGAATCAGGGCCCGGTGAGTGTTGGGGGCGCTTAGGCAGGTCTACGGCTCTTCTTACACCCCCCCAAGTTCGCCTTCTGCCACGAGCGAGACCGATTCTCCGTTCTCTCTGTGTGCTCGGATGCACCGGCCGGCCGATCGTGCGACACGGTCCGTGCACACGTCTCCATTCTTCTTCATCTCTCGAACTTCGTCGGACGGACGACGATGTCGGTTCGCCGCCGCCGGTATCCTCCGACTCAGAGAGACTCGGGGAGAATCGAGTGCGATCCAAGTTCGATCACGGTAAGTCTCTCCCATCCCCTCGCCAACAACACCGACCCCCCTCAACCAACCAACCCCTTCATCAACACCCCCCCGCCCGACCTCTCAAAACATACACAAGCAGAGCAGCGTGCCGCAGCCAAGTTCTCGGGCGAAGGTACCAAGTGCCCGACGCAACGAGGTAAGTCTCAGCCACAGCTTGCAAGCACACATCTCTATCGAAACACGCAAGATCGAATCCTGGACCGGTCGAGAACCCGTCAGGAATATCTCAAGCTTCCTCGACCAAACAACCGCCAACGATTTAAGGATAACCTTCTTCCCCTCCACTCATGAGCCAAGCACTATTTAGAGAGTCCGATCGGAGGAAAAAGTGTGGACCGATGGGAATCGATCAGGAAACTCCGCGCTATCAGTTATATTATCGGACGCGGATGTTATATGCGAGCATGGTGATCGATGGAACGTCAGCTCCCTGTGAAGAGCGATGGCTGACGCTTCGGGGATTAGAAGCCCCCAATGAAGCTGCTTCCGATCGGGCGATCTAATGCCGGAACTTTAAAATCCCAAGCACATCAGACTTCCCCTTTCCCAGTCAGCCTTTTCCACTCTTCTCATCTAGTACTAATGAAAAATAACAAGAAACTCTCATCGCTACTTATATCATCTATTATAATTCGGCGATAGTCGGATCCTCGCAAGTGCGAGTTTAATTAGATAGGAGAGATTGTTGGTAGAGGGAGTGGGTTGGGGGTTGGGGGTTGGGCATTGGTCCTCTGGCAGTCGATCGCGAGAGCGGTCGTCCAGTAAACAGCTCGGCGTTATTAATTAACCGCAGAGGATGCCACGCGTTAGTTCAGCCGTGGGTGTAATGGACAATTTCGGGCTGGGCTAGCATCGCTGGCTGATAGGAGAGAGAGAGAGAGAGAGGGCGCGATCAATCGATAATTTAGGAATCGGCGAAAAAATCGACCTAGCTCCTCGGTGGAAGGGCGCGCGGGCGGCCACGTCTCCATAGTTACGGTATCGTTCGGACAGCTGGTCGACCATAATCTAACGCGAGCACAGCTACAGCTCCTCCCTCGCTTTTCATATATCCGGGCGTGTTGTGTTAGGTGTCGCTCGCTTTATTTCGGCCCTAAATTAATATTTGAAGCGACGATAACGGGATTGGGTGTAGCGGGGGGAGTAAGGGTGGAAGGGATAAAGGTTGGCGCGGAGGGCCAGGGATGTAATATCGTGTCGTTAGTTGCCGATTATACGAGAGCCAGGCGGACAATGGGCATTGTGTGTCGCGTCGTGAACCGAGAGGCGGCAGTGCGCGCGCTATACCAAGCCAAGAATACCGGGGAATCGATTTGCCCGAGCGCTCTATGTTCCATCCAGTGTCTCTCCGTGGGCCATAGTCAGCGCTGAGTGGGCGATTAACACAATTATTGATGCATTCGCCCAGTTACTAATCAAGCCGCTCGCGCGCGCTCCTCTATGCGCGCCGCGCCACACCACCGCCGTTTCCGTGCCGCTCTCTTCTTCGGCCAGCTTCGACGACCCAATTGTAGGCTACGCTTCCTCCCGCGGTTAATAACTATTAGCCGGCTTTAAAAGGTGAAAAAACCAGCTGCGGCACTCGATATTGGATTTCATCCGGCGAACGTAGAGAGATGCTCTTGCTTCCCCTCGATCCAACCGAGCGACTTCTAGTTTTCATTGTCTACCGCTGCCGCCCCTTTACCTGTTGCTGCTTCCAACTATCGCGAGACGACAAAAAATTGCCGATCCTCTTCCACGAATTTGTATATTGATACTAGGAGATAGAAATAGTTGGATGATTTAGTCGTACCGGGAAATTGGTGGAGTTGGAGAGCCGGCGAAAGTAGCATTAAGAGAGCAGTAAATTTGCGGGAACGGGCTTGTTAAGAACGCGCTAACTTCTGGCATCATTTGCTGCCGAGGCTCGTTGCCGCGGTAATTTAGGGAGATTTTCGTGCAACTGGAGTATTTGCGCGGCCCCGCCATGTAGAAAGGTGTCGCGGCTCCCGGTAAAGCTATACTGCCCGATAAGTCGAGAGAGAGCCGCGCTTGATTTATGCCCCGCGCTCGAGCACTGGGACACGGTCTTTTTCCCTCTGTCATTATTTCTCACGGGCTAAACACTTGTCGCTCGCTCCTTCCTGATAAGCGCCGCTAATGTGGACAGGCCTGTTCCGCGGCGATACACTAGACCAAACACCTATTTGTCAGGATTCGAGCTTTTTGCCCGAGCGATATGATGAACGATCCGCTGCTTCGTTCGAGCACTCCTTCTCACGTGGGGTAACCGAGTGGTCTCCTATATTCATTCCTCTATATCACATTACTCCCTTTTTTCTCTCCCCCATACAACTTCGATATTCCTTTTATTCGAGGTGCCTCTAGTAACTAAAGCAGATCAAACCATTATCAACTTTCCAAGCTGTCCTCACTGAAGGAACACCGAGCAACTTTTTTCCTTGCTCAATGTTTATTATCCCTGTCATCGCCAGATGGATAACGCGCAACTTCTATCGCTGATAAAACCATCAAAGACATCTTACGCAAAGTGTAAAAAAATTTCGCTGACGCTAAGAAAAAGTTGCTTCAGCGAAGACGTATTAACATCGGCAGCGATATCGACATAGGCGAAGTTGAAGCGATTCCCCAGAGAATTACTTCTCTAGTTGTAATGAACTAAGACTTCCTGATACGCTGGGGATGTTAGGAAGGTAGTGGGCGTGAGAGGCTAGCCGATTACTTATGAGGGCGTTTAATAAAAGAGAGTGTAGTAGGAGGCGAGACAGAGGAAGTTAGAGAGCGGGTGTTCTGGTGCGAGGTTCGCCAGTGGTACGGGGAACGCGAGCGTTCTGCCTCGAAGCTATGAGGGTTTATGGGGGTTGCCGGCGGTCTCTCCTGTTCCTGGTATAACAGGAAGGCGCAGAGGGTGGTCGATACAGCGGGCGAGTGTCTGCTGCGCCGTTCATATTTCTAGCGGCAGAAGAAGGTAGAAGCGCGAGGCTGGGAGAGAAGATAGCGGAGCCAAACGGTTCTCACCTTGTTTCCAAAAGAAACAATGCCAGGAACCATCATTCCTGACGGATATATCTTCTCTCAGCCTCTGCCAAACGTCAGCAGCCTTGCTTCACAGCTCTTTCGAGCCTCTCTCGCTTCTTCGCACCGCCCCCCTTCCCTCCCTCTCTCTCTTTTACCACGCCACTCCGCTCGATAGAGCGATTCTACTTCCCGGACTATAATTGATAAAGTTACACCACCACTCGCTGATAAGCTCAGCCCTCCAAGTAGCCTCAGCTGGCTGCCCTCCTCGCCACGAGAGTGGCAGGGGCTTCCCGTGTGAGAGAACATCGTTTGAAGTTTACGCGAAACGATCACCTTCGACCAACTGGAGAACTTGTTAGAATTTCTCGATAGCACCAGCGATATTCAATTTTAATGGTGTCCGTGGAGTCCGCCTCGATTAATTTCCGAAACTTGCCCTACGCGTATGCGAGAGCCTAATAGATCATTACCTATCTCCCGTGGCGTGGTAGTATCCGGAGGAGAGGAACCCTCGCCGGATGTCGATTCCCACGAGTGAAAAATTCGACGCGTGCCTCTCGCTCGCCAGACTCTTTTCCATCCATATATTTCCTCCCTCTCGATACACCTGGTGTATACACACTTGCGTGACGAGAGAGAAAAAGAGAGAGAGGGAGAGAGAGGATTCGCTGCTGGTCGTTTTGCATGGAATAAATTGTCGCCGGGAGATATATCGCTCTGGCAGTGGAAGTAAAGTATGAATCGGAGTATCAGTGGAATAAAGCGACGTGCGCGCACGAGAGAGTGAGGGAGAGAGAATGCGAGAGAGGGAGAAGAGAAGGCGTAAGCTCGGATTTTATCGATCCCAGCTCGCCACCGTGTATTCCGCCGGCGAAGCTTTACGAGCTATGGCTTCTCGAATTTAATCCATCATATCCATGGCTACTCCCGTGTACCGGAATCAGCAGATAAGCCAGAGCGATCATGTCGAAACAGGCTAATAAAGGATTCCGCAGACTCGATCCTAAAATCGGCGCGCGGCCACGCTTTCCCACGAGTGGACCGGCCGAGGAATAATCGGAGGCGGATTCGAGTGATGCTGAATTGGAGGCTGACAATTTCTGTGAAGTATGTTCTGTTCGGTAGCTACAAGTAGCAATATCGAGTGTATCAGGGTGGCAGATTCCGAGGGAAAGTCACAAGTCGGTCGGAAGTGAGTGGGAAATTTCTTCCGATATTTCCGCGACGAGTTGTTATTGAAATGTGGCAGCTGCGCGTGGACATCGCCGATGTGATTAGAGGGAATATCTGTCTGTCGGTGTTATTTTGCTTGGAGGAGTGAGAGAGGGAGAGGGAGAGAGAAGGATGCATCATCCATTAAAGATACACGTGTCTTTCGACATATGTTCGATTTCTGGCTTGGTATCCGCTCATTAGTGTTAGCTGTCACGCGCGCATAAATCGGCGCCGGCGGCATTAAAATGTATGGGCAGCACGCGGAAGCTGGGGAAGAAATCATCATCGATTCCCAGGAAAGGTCAAACTATCTGTCTCTCTCGAGCAGCTGTTACGCGCGGAGCGGCGGAGCGCCACTCGCCGAACGATATTCCAATGCGCTTATTCCTCCCTTTGACACCGATGGATACTGTTTGGAATAGTTGCTCGCCGCCGGTTTGTTGCCTCTTCCGTAATGGTTTATTGTTCCTCGCCCGGTGGCTAATTATACCCACTGCCACTGCAGCCATCTCCTTCACCAGCGTTCGCTCTCTTTTTCCCCGGCGTTCATTCAATCTTTGCGGGCATTGTGCTCGGCGAAACTTTGCAAGCGCCAGTGTCCATTGAGCCGTGTGCTTCACCCGGCAATCCCGCCACTCCGTTCTCTATCATTAGTCGCGATAGGCGAATCATTCGCCGTGAATAAGACATCCGAGAGGAAAGTGACTCTTCGAAGGGACTGACAGTGAATCGAGAGAATACGATTCGGATGAAAAAGAATCTGATTAGCGATTACTATGGGGAATGTGAAGGGAGAGAGGAATATCTCGTTGGAGTTCACTATCGGTTGGATAGGCGCGTCAGAAATGAAGACGCATCGGCCTGGGGTTGGAACGCACCGATATGAATACTAGCATTGCTCCGGCTTTCCTCGTCGGAATATTCGAAATCAATATGAACGGCAGACGGCAACATGGGCCGATATCGGGCGGGCACGCGTGCACACGGGAGTCGGCGTCGACGGTGCGCTACCCATCTTCCTTCCCCCCTTTCGCGAGCTCGTATCCTCGCCCACGCGATATCTCCTTCCTCGTAATTCGCTCTAATGCGCAGCTCTAATGTTTGCCGAGCAAAACGGAGAGATCGTATCTCCGAGTGTCGCTGGGATGCTGAAACACAGGAGGAGAGAGCCTTGAATAGATGAAGCTAGCTTCTAACTCGATCAGTGAATTTGTAACTGGAACCAGCGCTGAATCAATCCTCTCGGAGTGTGTCTCTTTGTGTGTGTGCGTGAGTGTGTCAGCAAGTAGAAAAGGGATGCGAGATGTTGATCGTGTCGGATAGGTGAGGAAAACTCGGAGTGGGATGACGTGGAGTTTAATAAGGGTCGGCTTGACTGGCACTCGGAATTAGAAAGGGAGTCGCGAGTTGGTGGGCGGGCACGGGGAAGGATAATTTCGGGTTGGCGAGAGATGAAAGGCGAGAAAAGTCGTAGACGGTTCGTCCAATTCGCGTCGCGCGAGGTCCCTTTTTCTCGTGGGACGCGTCGCCGCCGGTGAGAGAGAGAAAGAGAGAGAGAGAGGAAAATCGTGGAGAGATGAGAGAAGGAAGACCACACTCTGCTGGTGTGTGCGTCTGTGTTCTCTTTCTCTCGGTGTGGGTGTCAGTCTGGCTGTGTGGGTGTGAGAGGGTTCTGGAGTGCGGAGGTGGATCAAAGGCAATCGCGGTCTGATCGAAGGATTTTCCTTGTGTTCCAGGCTCGAGCGCGCACAAAAACGACGCGACAGGAAATGGAAGGCCGGCTCCCCTGTTGGCGGAACCCAGATACGGCGCCGCGCCCCAGCCATACGGTGAGTAGCACTCGCCACCCTCGCAGTGCTCGCTCTCTAATAGCAGAATTGACCCCGTCAATCGCCGAAATTGATGAACCTTTGAACGACCTCGTCAGCAAAGGGGGCGCGCGCCGCGGCTTGGAAGGGCGGGTGGTTGGGCAAAGAGAAAGGGGAGAAAACTTGTCACGTTAACTGGCACCTTCGACTCTTAAGTGATACCCACTCGGTTACCTCACTGCTCTCTTAAAAACCCTGCGCTCGATACTTCAGGCTGTAGTCCTCATTGCTCGACTGCCGTGGCGCTGAATTATTTCTAGTAGGATTGATCTCTCGAATGTAGCGTAGGCTGCTCTCTTTCCACCGACTGCAAAATTCATCGGGCCAAGTACTTTAAAGTTTAAGGGGAACTTGGGAGTGAGAATTGAGCGGGAGGAGAGAAAGAAGAGAGAGGAGAGGAGAGAAGATAGAGAGATAGAGGGGAAGAGGTTTCGTCGAGTGTGCTTGGTGTGAGATAGTTCCGGCTTTGTTACAGGATCCACACCACAGGTAACTTTCCCACCGGGTGCCGGCCATGATCGCTACGAGGAAAACTTCAATGGACCAGCGACCTATGCCGAGCCGTACGTCGAGCGTTATGGCATTAAGAGTGATTTCAGCGGTCGGGAGCCACTGCATCCGACGCCACCTCGACCCGGCTACGTCCCGGCGCCCCTCGGGCAAACGCCACCCTCCAGCACGCAAGGCTCGGTCATGATGGTCTATGGCCTCCAGCCGGACAAAGTTAACACCGACAAGCTCTTCAATCTCTTCTGTCTCTACGGCAATGTGACAAAGGTACCTTCATTCTACCTCGAATCCAACCCGTGTCTCCCTCCCTTTCATACCAGAGCCCCGACAGACGCTATCCCTCCGTTTGTCGCGGCTCTCCCTTCCTCCAATTCCGGTGTTGGCGCTGCTAATTACGTCCAATTACATCGCGTTTACCACCCCTGGCCGCGATTAAGCTTGATACGTCGCTTTATCGGCCGGGCCTATGCTCGTAATGGCTCTGTCATACGTACACACCTAGACCACGTAATTCCTCGCATTAGTTTAGGGTCGCGCGTTAGTTTGCCCCGGCCCGTTTTCGGACACGTCCCAGCAGCGTCGTGCCGTGTCTTAAGTGAGGAGAGATTAGTTTCGCGTCTATTGGCGCCGACTAAGTTTGCCATTGGGTAAGTGGGTGCGCGACGTGTGTCAACTGGTCTGCTTTAGGTCAAATTCTTGAAGACGAAGGAAGGCTGCGCGATGATCCAGATGGGCGACAGCATAGCCGTGGAGCGGTGTTTACAGAACCTGAATAACGTCACCTTCG
Source organism: Ectemnius continuus (assembly GCA_910591665.1). Classification (NCBI taxonomy): domain Eukaryota; kingdom Metazoa; phylum Arthropoda; class Insecta; order Hymenoptera; family Crabronidae; genus Ectemnius; species Ectemnius continuus. Next base: position 4,152,063 of record OU342866.1, read on the forward strand.
GGACGGATGGCAGGCTGCAGCTCAGCTTCTCCAAGCAGGCCTTCCTCTCGGACGTCACCAACCCCTACATTCTTCCTGACAAGACCGCCAGCTTCAAGGATTTCACCGGCAGCAAGAATAACAGGTAAAGTTGAACGCGACTCTGGAATATTCGAGCTTCCGACTCCCAATCAAACGGAGCTTCATTCTGCCGAACCCCTTCGCACGCTTTTGCCATGAAAGTCTGTGACCTCCTTTCCCATTCATTCAAAGCCGATGCTTTTGCAATTCTTTTTCCCGTTCGAACGAGCGGGGAAGTGTCGCCGTAATTGGACACTGTATGAGATATTACGCCGAGAACGCAGAGTGTCCTCGAGTCGAACTCGACTCTGCTCTCTTCCTCTGTCTCTCTCTCTGGGTGGCGCGCGGGGTGAATGGAACAAGCATTTCGGGGTGTAATCACTTTGGGAGAATCTTTCGGCATAAATCCACCGGGCGCGTTGACGAATCGAACGGGCGACTGGTTGAATGGGCGCTAACGACAGCCTCACAATTCCATGCTGACGATCATTTCCGGATGGTCACCTTTTAACAGTCGTCGAAAGCAGCCCCGTGAAAGCCTCGGCTAGCGACCTGCTGCACATCAATTAAGCCACCGCTCTGGCACATCGGTTTTTACTAGGCTTTTTCGTTAAGGTCTCATTCTACTGTAACTACGTGGTGCCGTGATGCTCGTGATATCTGACTTTAGCTGAGTTTCTCTGCTACCACTTTCCGCTGCTGGTCTCCCCTTCACTGTTTACCCGATGAAAACTTAATGGCGTCCACCCTCCGAGAGAGAGTACCGTGTTGCCTTTCGAGTTACCGTCGTCCCACCGTCGTTCTCTCGCTGACTTTTGCAAACGCGATGGCGTAGAGTTAATCAGAAGTTTCACGGAGCCTCAGACAGTCCCGGGATGTCTGCCGTAGGCGATAGCCCAATGGAAGTTGGACTTACAGTTTGACGACGTTATTCACACTGAACTATTCACGAATCTGATTAATGCTCGGTGCCTACTATTCAGAACGGCTTTCCTTTCAAGTAACTGGAACGAGAAATCTGTCTGTTTTATTGCTGCCGGAGAGATTGAACTAACGGGAAGGAGTGATTTTCTGTTACAGATTCCTGAACCCCGCGATGGCCAACAAGAACAGGATACAGCCACCATCGAAGATCGTCCACTTCTTCAACACACCCCCCGATCTAACCGAAGAAACTGTCAATCGCGTATTCGTGGAACGCGGCATCGAGGCGCCGACGACAGTCAAACTCTTCCCCCTTAAATCTGAGCGATCCTCTTCGGGGCTCATCGAGTTCAGCAGCGTCGGCGTCGCGGTAGCTGCTATCATGGAGTGCAACCACACGGCATTGGAGAACAGCAGTAAGTGCAATTCCCACTATTCCGCTGAGTCAAATCAGACAATTATCTTGTGCTTGGTGAAATTGTTGAAATCTCACTCTCGCAAGATATTGGAAAGAGATAGAGTCAGCATGTGTTTAGAGGCTTAAGAAAAGGAGAAGGCAAGTTCAGTGCGCAGGATGCGTAAATCTGATGAGGTGGTAACTGTGTTGCAGATGGCAAGTTCCCGTACATCATGAAGCTGTGCTTCTCATCCTCCCGCACTATACCCACGAGCTTCCCGCCCAGCAGCGGCAGCACATCGAGCAATTCCGCCGGTAATGGCCACCACAAAATGCAGCAGGACTCGGAATAGAACGGCGAGGTCCAGGGCCAGCAGCGTCAGCGCCAGCGCCCCCCACTCGCCCTGCACCCGTTGTGTGCCCCGACGGGCACGGCCCTGCACCCAGCCGCAGCGATTACACTCTCCCCGGTCATACCGCCGCCCGTACCTCCACCATTACCACCCACCTGTCTTCTAATAGCAACCCCAACCTTGTATCCCACCGTGCCACCACCGCCGCCGCCCCCTTTGCCCACCTTTTGGCCCTACTGAGACTGGTGTGTCTCGGAAGACCACGGCCAGGGTTGGTCTTACCGACAAGAAACTACCGGGAATTCCAGTTTCACCTGGAATCCTTCCCCCTTCTCCTGACTCCTCTATCATGGACCACATTAAGGGCCTAGCGAGGCACAGGCTGAAGGCTGGTGTCGGTCTTTCGACGTCGCGGTCGTCGTCGTTTACCTCTCACTAATCTAAGAGTGAGAGAGAGAGTTTCTAAGGGCCTACTATGGGGGAAACGGGATACGACACGATATATGACACGCGCACGCGACTACAGTCGAGTCGGTCGCATAATCGTTCTCCTTCCGGAGGATGGAGAGGGCCTAGCTACGAAGGATACAGAAGGGCACACGCTCGGTCCGAGTTCAACCTCGAGGACCAGAGGTTGTGAGCTCGCTTGGTGGGTGTTCGGTTCCAGGGTAAAAGAAGCTCGGGGACCAAGGGAGGATCCCGGCAACGCACGAAGACTCTTGGAAGTTGGACGCGCACGCCGGAGCATCGGGTGGTAGGAGCTTTCGTTTCGAGTAGGCTCGCCGGTCATCAAGGATCATTTGCCCCGACCGAGACGACAGCAGCACGAGCAGGCAGGAAGAGCAGGTGGAACGCGGCGCCGGCGTCTTTTCAGTCTGTACGATCTGACTCTCTCATCGAGTGGCATTTGAGAGAGATCGCGTTCGATGGATAGACTCAGTATTATGCTGAGGCGATCCTTCCCTACCGGACTGGTGGCTTCCCGTCGGGCGAGAATAAGAGTCAAGTGGAAGTGATCGATTTGGGAGGGAAGTCTCGCTTCGCCATCCCGCGGGAGCTCCTCTCTGCTTGTGCCGTGCGCGCGGGGATCGGTCACGATCGGTCGCTCGTCTTGTAAATAGATATTTCGGGAGATACCGTTCGTAGAAATCTGCCGTCGTCGGCACGTACATGTATAACTCTACACATATCAAGGGCCGGGAAGTAAAATCGGTACGCTGCACGGGGAACCGGGGGAGTCGCGCGTCGGATCGAGCGTCGCGTCTCTCGATCACAGCGGGTCGTTCGTTAAAGGGATGGCCGTGTAAAGGACATAGAATATACTTGTGTGCTCTGGTAAGCAACGATAGGAATTGATGGTTCCTCTTGAAGCGCACGGGTGGGCACTTGCTTCCGCGTAGCCCGGCGTATGACTTTTTCGCGTGATACAATATATATATCGCGTACACGGCGGCGAAACATACACACACCGTTTATTATTTTCGACCTTCGGTTCGATCGCGCACGCGCGTGCCATCGGCAACTCATCTGGACTCTCTCACCCCACCACCAAGGCACACAGTCACACAGAGATATCAATTCATCACACGAGAACACAAGTAAGTACAGAAGGGAGTACCGTACATACACCTATCACGGATATAAACCATACTCTCCCAGAAAAACTTGAAGCCGAGTTCGCGGTTCCTCGTTGACCATTTCATGGGATCCAACAAATCGGAGGTTCCTCACTGACCATAATACCTAATATATTAACGAGTTAAGACACGGGATACACGTTCGACGAGAAGGAGAGTGTTCAGAGGATCTGATTCAATTGTGCTCCGAGCATTGCTGGTGTATCAGCGTTGTCCTTTCCTTTGCGACGCAGTATCCAACGCCCGCTTCGAATCCCCGCGTATAAGATCGCTTCTCTCTGCGTCGCGTCGCATAGCCTCGTTTCTATGCTTGACTCGCCGGAATCTTTTATTCCCATTGGCTGCATTACGCGTCGACAGCGTACGAGAGCTTTGTATTCGTCGTTTTATTTTATATATTATTAAGCGTTCACGTGTTACACATATGTTTTCTCGCATCGGCCCCTCGCCTTCCTGGTACGTACCGAGCGTACGTACGCAGCGCGCGAGGACGATCGTTTTACTTTACCCATTTCCCCCCCTTTTTAAAGTTTACTTACCATTTCTTAGTTGGAGGTATGTGCATAGCGTTCGAGTGTAACTTGGTGGGACACGATCCGCCGATGATTTGTACTTGACGCAGAGATAGTTCGCGCACGTAGATGCTCTCGCTTTCGAGTTCAGGCGAATTTCAAGTTTCCCAGCAAAGGTCTCGAGTTAGTAGTGCTGGCATGTGCAGCATCCAAGTATCTCGAATCGCCGCGAGAGAGAACGAAGCTTCTCGCGAGTCTTCCCTTTCAGAGGAGCAAAAGGAAAGGTGGTCTCGACTGCTATCGATAGGTACCTCAACTCGTTCACTGTCCCCTGCTTCTCAAGTATAAGGAAAAAGGCAAACCAGAGTCAAGGAATCTCCCCCAAAGCGCTGTAGTGTTCAGGTTGCGACGACGACGTGCGGTAGAGTTTGCTTGCTGATTAAAACCACAACCCGGCGAACAGTACACACACCGGACGCCAAGACAGACACCAATACAAAATTGCCACGCGCATATTTTATCGAGCACTCGTACATGCCGCATACACACACGCAGCCAGACATCCACTTACAACACACCAGCCACACTACACAGACACACTCTCACACACACGTACACACTCACTTTTGATCAGATCGCGGACTGTGAATTGAATTTTATATTGCGAACAATGAAGCCGACAACACAATATATTAGTGTGTCCCCCGGCAATATTTTGTCGGGCCGAGGGACCTTTTTATAATGAAAGGTTTTAGATCTCCGATTAATCAGTAAAAAAAAGTATTCACTCGATTTTGAATGCGAACCAAGCGTTGAACGTGCATACAATACAATACCGTTTAAGAAGTATTAGACTCGACACTCGGCCAGACGACAAAACACGTATTAAGCGTAAGGGATACAATAAGAAGGCTGGCCGGCATTATACCACACCACCACGTTGCGCAACCAACTTTGCATACGCGAACGTGCGCGCGCGTCTCACCAGCAGCAATCACGATTCGCCGCGATTTTTGTCCACTTGAATATCGCGAGCGAGCGCGCGCGCGCGCGCGCCCGTGTGTGCGTGTGTGTGTGTGCGTGCGTGCGTGCGTGCGTGCGCTTCAATGTGTGTGTACGCGCGCGCGCGACCGCGCGCGAGGAAAAAAGAGAGAGCGAGACCTAACAAACAAACAAACGATGATTATAACTCTTTAAATAAGGAAACAAAAAAAAGTTTATATTCGAGGCAATATTTGTTACAATACAACTAGGCGATAAGTTGTATACCGTTTTAAGGGGATCAGACACATAAAGCGAGGATCCTCGTTGATTGCCGGTGTATAATGCAGAGCGATTTTGAGAGAACCAGAGCGAAAGGACCACGGAGAGAAAGAGAGGGAGCGAGAGAGAGAGAGAGAAAGTGTGCGAGAGCAAGGAAGAAATGGTATATGATATGTCTATTGCAGTACGACGATGTGCGAGGAAGCAAGAGAGAGAGAAAGACGTACGCGTTGTATTAACAGTCTCATTAAAGCTTAATCATTGTAAGATGATGATATCGATCCGAGGAGAAAACAAAGGTACTGAGATAAGAGGAAGATGAGGAAGATAATGTGCTAATTGTAAGGGCGCGAGAGCACTCGTCGCCCTTGTCGTTCATTATTATTATTTCGATTCCTGTCTCCGCGTGCGTACGCGGACTACTTTAGCAGCCCTCGGGCCGCGCCAGCCCTTTAGACGAGCTGGCCGCTCGAGGGTGAGATTGTTTTTACATCACATTCTCGTATTTTTATTATTGAAATAATATTATTGATCTAATTACTGTAACGTTTACTGCTACCGATAATTCTTAATTGCGTGATGTGTGACGGTGAGGAAGGCGGCGCACCGCCATTAGGCATTCACGGTAGGAAGCCGACAAACACAATACACCACGTTTTTACCCGAGGACGAAAGCAAAAGAGCCCCCCTCTCCTCGAAATTCTCGTTTCTAGTGAGCAGGACCTAACAACCGCGCGTAGGTGGGCCCACCGAGTCCCCCGCCGCGGATTAATAAAGAGGCAGAGCTAACTAGCACCTGTAACCATATCATAAATCGGTTTTTTGTAGATATATATGTATTGTATGTATATGCGAGGACGATGACGGCGGAGTACGGCGTTTGAATCAAGAGTGTATCGTGTCGTACACCACACGTACGCCCTCGGCGCACACTTGCCCGCGGGCCTAAAATGCTTTCAGACACACACGGAAGTCAATGTCGAGCGAGTGACGACCAATCAGCTAGCTGAGAAGTCTCTCTCGGCCGGTTACCCAATTCTTTTTAGAGCGGATTTGCAATCTTGGGGGGGAAGAAAAAAAACGAGCTTCAGCTTGAATGTCAGTTTAGTAATTAAACGGGCGCGCCCGGGCCCGCTCGCTAGTTCCGCGCGAAGCGGCGAGCGGCTCGGACCCGCCTCTGCTGCTGCCTCTTGTGTCAATAGGCGCTGTCGCGACGATCGCAGACATCGATTTTTCGACTTTCATATATGCACTAGCGGATACGTGTGTGTGTGTGTGGATAGTGTTCGTATATCTCTTTACACGCCCATTCCTAAGTCTATTCCACGCGCGCTTACGTGAACGAGAATCGATAGATAGAAGAGGGCCCCGAAAGAGAGAGGGTGAGAACACTTACGGAGGAAAAGGAAGCGCGAACGTTGAGAATACACACTGTTCGAGTAGAGAGCGATGGGATCGTCGATCCCTTCGGTGATGGCTTAAATAATGATAAAAAGAGGCGAAAGGGAGCCGAGTACGTAGATAGAAGCGCGCGCGCGTTTCGCCAGTATACATGTATGCGGTAGGAGACACGCACCTTCCTTTTTTCGAGGCATTCTGTTAGGTCCTTTCTATCGTTTAGAAGCTAGAAGCGTATTTACACGTGTATCTTGGCGCTGAACGATGCCCTCCTGATTGAGAGTCCCGCTCCATTGTGATGTGTGCGATAGCTGCACGGAGATATACATATATACATATACATATATACAAATAAACTGTATTAATATCGCGTACGGTATTCCGAGAGGGTCGAGCACGACAAGCATGCCAGACTGTCGCTTATTTTCTGACACTTTACCTGTACATTGACCGTGGTAAAGTAATCATTACCTAGTTGCGTATTACAACGAACGGTGCGGTGAAATGCGCGTCTCTCGGGTTGCACTGCTTTTTTGAAAACGAGGGCGGCTGACGAGCGGAGGAGAGAGAAGAGCAGGCGCGCAGGCCGAGAGTCTGAAGACCGTAAAAGAGGCAGTTGTTGACGCCCTTATAAGCGGTGGGTAGCGAAAGAAGCGCGAGTCCCATTTTTCGACAGGTGACCCCAACAACACCACCACCACCACCACCCGCCCACCTTTAACTCGAACCCTTTCGACGCCACCGCAGCAACGTTGCCGCAGTTTGTCTCACTAGAGTCTCTCCGATAAAAAGGTTTAATATAAATGGTGTTGTGTAGTTGCCGTAGAGATAACGCTAAGAGTCTACCGGGAGGGACTAGCTGTGTAATTCAAAGCGTAGCCACAAGGATTGTAAAGGTAGCTTCCGCTTGTGTCGACGATGTTCCGCCTAGACTGACTCTCTCCGGGCAGCATGGGTTCGAGTTAAGGGTGGCGCGGTGCACACCGATTCCGGGAGCTCGCATTCCGCCGCCGGCTAGTCGAGGAGACCTCGCTGATATACCAGATATATTCGGCTAGACTTACACGCTCGAGGACGGTCGCATCTCTCTCGCTCCATCTTCCTTTCGATTTTGTACATAGCTTCTTATCTCCCCCGATGATACATCATCGTCGCTTCTCGCGAGAGGTTCGACTGCTTCGAGAAACCGTGCGAGAGAGACATTGAAGGAAAAGAAAAGCGGGCGTGAAGTGAACCGAAAGAATAAAATGAATTGCGCGCGAAATTAGAAGACACAGGCGTTCTCCTCGGCCGGCGGCGGAGCGGGCCTCCTCTCTGTACAAAATCAAATTGTAATTGTAGCGCGTAGCCTCTGTAACTGATATGCAGTATTGCAGGTAGAGCATAGCTACTGTGTAAACACGTCGAAGCAGCAGTTAAGCAAAAGTAATCGAGCACTCACTACATATTACACGCATATATACGAAACTCGAGGTTGTAAAGGAAGGAAGAGGGAGAGAGGAGGAGCCGTTCGTGTCGATAGTAGAACACACTTACATTAACACACGTAATATTAATACGTCGCACAGAGGCGCGCCGAGGATTTGTTTAAGTCTCTTTACAGACATCTACGTACACACGAACCACACGACCTACCACTGATACATATCCCATGTATATGTATATATTTGCAAGCGCATGAGAGTTCGAAAACTTTTAATTATTCGATATAATGTGTATATTAGTCGCCGGCCGTGCAACGCGGCCGGGCGATTGTCATCGCTGATTGTTGTGTCGTTTCACACACACGAGTCCATCGCTAACATTATACATATAAAGAAAAACAACACATTGAATTTACGGTTTCCCGCGGTTTTATTTATCGAGGTATACTGTAGTATAAATATACATATATATATATATATATTTACCACGCCGGGCGGTTTTGAAAAAGCCGCGGGTGGCATTTACGAGAGCAAGAGGTAAGAGAGGAAGTGAGGGAGAGATAGAGAGATAGAGAGAGCGAGAGAGAAAGAGAGAGAGAGAGAGAGAGGATATACGTTTGACGATAATCGACTTATTGCGTTTTAAAGCTAAGGAACTAGGTTTAATGTCTCGAGTAGTTAGGTCGAATAGGTAGATAGGAGAGTAGATACATATCGTTAATATTGTTATTAATTGATAGCATTGCAAAAGGGTATTACTGCCGGTGCGCTTTGATTTCTTTTGTACACGCGCGCGCGAGAGTGATCGATGATCTTCTAGAACGCAGAGCCCTCGTCTCCACTCTCATTCTATTCTTCTAGCCTAAACTAGAGTCGCCGCTCGTACTCTATCAGACTGCTGTTCCTTAACTATCGTTCTCTTCAATCACACACACACACACGGACACAAATCTCCTTTAATTGCATTCTCGCGTACACCATTTCACACAGAGAGACACTCGCGTCCCAAACAATGGAGACGAGGGCAGAGGCGCCTCGTCACCCGATGATTTCTTGACTGTAGCAACAAGCGGCCAAAGCACGAGCGCCAGAAACAAGTAAAAAGTACCTGCATGAAGTGTGTCGATACTTTTCATATGATTAGTCCTTGTACGATAGCGAACTTTTAACTCTTCTCAAATGGATTACCATATATTTTTCTGCGTGATTCGCGCGACAGTGTCGTCTAAGCTCGAGGGCGTCTCTCCCCGCGCACCAACCCCCATTCCCCTCATTTCGAGCCATCCCATCCCCCTTTTCCCCAGCCCACCCCCCACCTTTCCGCCTCCAGTCAACTTTGACAAGCGCTCACGCTTTTAACTTGGGAAGACAGCTATCTCATGGCTTATTAATGCGCGCGGCTCCATTCGCAGGCTTCTCGGAAACCCCCCCGATAGTTCGGCTTGGATTTCCATCGAACTCGCTCCGAATTCTCTAGTGTCTAATGAGCGCCTTTGAGTCACGGACGGCATTCGATCGCTAGATTAGAGGCGTGAACGACCGAGAAAAAGGAAACGCGAGAGAGAGAGCGAGAAAGAGAGAAAGAAAGGAAGAAAGAAAGAGAGCGAAAGTATGAGAGAAAGAGAGTCGGGCCAAAAGAACAAAACAAACCAAAGCGCAGTAACCTTTTTAGCGATCCTCCTCCTATGAGTATTACCAGTGACACATACCTGCTCCACATATCAGGTCTTAGGTATCCCAAGCACCATCACGTGTCATATCAATGTTTCCATTAAGCGTTTAGTCCTCGATAGAGTCCTCGTACCAATAATTTTAATCCCCGCCACCTTCCCCTTCCCCTTCCCCTTCCCCACCACCACCAAATTCCAAGAGGATTTTTACGCGGCCTCGGCACGCAGAATTGGCGGCGTGTCGCTTTTAAGGAGAGAACTGCGTAGTTTATACGAATATCGATGGTTCCCTTGTCCTGCTCCTTCCGCTCCTAGATGAGAGAGAGAAAAAAAAAGGAACCCTTAATTCCCCGCCCTTAATCCCCCTTCCCCCGAATTCCCCGCAGGCCTCCTATCTTAGACTATTATATATATATACATATATATATAAATGTGTATATCCACCTCGTTATTGTAAATCTGAGCCAGAAGGGTCTCTATGCTCTGTCTTCCCATCGCTGCGTCAAAAAAGACAAACTAGATGTAATAAGAATTTGTTGACTGTATACATTTATTATACATTGATCACACGCGCCTCACCAGCGTGCACTCACGCCTAACAACACAGACAGACACAGACATATAGACGGACAGAAGAAGTTATCACAGAGGTACACTGGACAAGGGAGAAAAAAGACAAAGAGGTTCATTCGCACACGATCTCACACACTCATCGACTCGTCATCTCATGCACACCAACACAGAACACAAACACAGAGACACAGACACAGAGAAGGTTACACTTCGGAGAACAAGGAGCTCGAGAAAGGTCCCGGTTGCGAGGCACTGCGTCAGGATAGTCCAAGATGGATCGGCTATGCCGGAGTAAGGGATGAAGCACTTGGTATAAAAGCCCTCGTTGCGGGAGTCTCTCGGGGGTGCAAGGAGAACGAGAAGGAAGGAATGAGAGAAGGAGTGGGAAAGATTAGACGATGAAGGATTCATTCTAAGGGTGTTATTTCGCGGTGATGTTGATCGTCGAGCCTCCAGAAGAGGGTTGAAAGGCGGAGAGAGTGTGAGAGAGGAGGTGGGAGAGGAAGAAAGAGAGAAGTATTCATTGGGTATCGGGATATCGAAGGTGATTTTAAAGTCGAGTGTAATTAGAGTCGGATCGATTGGAGCTTTCTCGGGGGTGTTAGCCATCCATAATTAGTCTGTGATGTCGCAGCGCACGTTCAGTTCCGGGCGACACATCATCATCACGACATTTTAGAGGGAGGTGAAAGAGAGAATGTGTATATTTCTCGAACTAGGGTACATACACCACCACCAACCATCACCATCACCACCACAACTCAAGGGGAGAGATATATTCACACATGGGCCAAGCACCAAGATGTTAAGATACATATATATATGTATATGTATATGTGTATACATATATATATATCTAGGAAATAAAATACAGAAGACACAACACAATCCGAACTATATACCCACTCACGACAACAAGCAGAATGGAAAGGATTAAATTAAACTACTTAATTAATTAACGATACAAGAAAACACACACATGAGATGTAACGTGTATATTAATACTGTATGTCGTACGCTCTAATGTTGTTTGAAGAGTTATTTGCGAGTCAATTATCTGTGCCTAGCAGCCCTGTGCACCCTATCAAATGTACCACCGTTCAGATGGAAGGAAAAACAAAAGAAATTAAAGTAAACGTGGGAGACACAACAAAAAAAAAAAGCGCAAAACAAGTCCCGAGAGGAAGGGAGGAGACGACTAATTAAAAGGCGAACACACAAAACGACAAAGCTTACTGCGAGAGAGGCAAGAGAAACCGAACTCAAAATATCACATACATAAATCTAGCACGAGCAGCAAAACACGGATACACACACACGCGCGCGCACGCGTGCGTGTGTGTGTGTTTCTCATCCAGCGATAAAAGATCTAATACAAACGAAACCAAAAGTATACAACAAAAGATGAATCCCAATTTTCCCCTCCTAATGATACGAGATGAATGAGAGAGAGAGATATTGAGATACAAACCAAACTTGCACCCTGTATACATAGTTCGCACAATGATCTGTTCCTATTTTGGAATCAGTTTTTCGGATTTGCCAAGAATGTATATCTACAGATTCTATATGAAAAGGACAAAAATATATATAGAGAACTGATATATGAAATATAAGCAATTGAGAGTCTAGTTCTGGAATTGTTACCCTTTACGACCAGTCGCCGCGGCCGCCGCCGCCAGCAGCGCGCACCAAGCCGCCGCCGGCGTGCAACAGGACACGCGCGCGTCGCGTCTCTCCGCGCGAGCGCGCGCGCGTCCACTATCCGCCCGCTGCTGCTCTGGCAGATAAACACACAGGTAGACAGCAAAAAGGCGAGGGCGAAGAGATCCGCCTGCGATCACTCGCTTTCCAGTCAACATCCTGGCAACGACTGCTGTCTTCGTTCGCAGCGAGCGCCGCCGGCATTTAGCGCGCGCGCGCGCGCGCATCCTCACCAACGGTAGTCCGAGTCTCTTTGTGTCCACTAGTGCTTGCGATTAGAGGAGAGGATTCGAGTGCGAGAGAGGGAGAGATAGAGTGAGAGCGAGACCGAGTGTAGAAGAAACAAAGCAGGAGAAGTAGAGAGAGAGAGAGAGAGAGTGTGAGAGAGAGAGTGAGAAAATGACGATCTAGTTGCAATTCTAGTGGCACTCGGACGTAGCGCAGCTTGCGAGAGAGGGCGATTGCTCCTCTCGCGGGGTACCACATTTAGAACTGTTCTTTAAGCTTACTGCACCACCTTACGGCATAGATAAACACACGTACACACACACACATACACAGAGACAGTCATACATGAATCACATTTGACGGGTGTATCGAGAGCGAGGAAGGGTAGAAAAATCTACCCCCTTCAGTATTCGAAGGGGGCTGCTGAGTGCTTGGCTAGTTAAGAATACAGCCAAATTCTTCGAGCCAACACTCGTCTCTCGTTCAATCGTATCGTAAGTGAAATCGTCGTGCAAAACTTTCCATCGAAATTAAAACCCCGCTCCCACCGACCCTTCGATAAATTCTCAGACGCGTTTAGTAAAAGATGAAAGAAAGACAAACGGGGCGAATGATTAACCGAGTACGCGATGCAGGCCGTCACACACTGAACACAACAGCACAACCACCACGCTCTCCACGCACATCCATCTCTCGATTATACGATTATTATCAGTCCAGCATATCACACGTGTATCGATGTTCATGGAAGGTCACACTCTGCCCGTCCTGTCCCCCTTCAATCCACAGCCCCGCATTAATGCTAGTCTGACTTTATGCGAGGCAACATGAATCGGACGGCCTCCAGGAGTAGTGGGACGCTCGTATCTGCTACCTCAAAGCTGTGTCCTCGCTCAAGTAATAATTGGGGATGATTTGGTGGGGATTTATTGAGAAAGCAATCTTTAATATATATTGGCAACGAGAATAATTCATGCGATAATGAAAGTGACAAAGAATTCGTCGTTAATTGAGCGAGGACACAATTTAAGGGTGAACAGCAATACAGAGTCACACATTAATGGGGTAGATGGGACAGTACATAGAAAATCTGCCTCGAAGTCTCTGTCGAAAGGAAATTCGTGAAACAATCAATTCCATCGGATAGAGTTCGCATAGTCTCTCGCGGAAACTAAAAACAGCTGGTATTTCGAAAAGGGATTTCTAAGGGCGCGAGTGCCGACTAATTCCGAGCAAAGGTAACGTTCTCGCGATTGATGACTGGACGGGCTTGATCGCGCGATACACGGAGAACACGAGACAGAGACGAATGATCGGGCGAGGAAGTAGTGGACAGAGAGGGTGGAGCAGCAGCAGCAACACAGCGAGCTTGCACTCGGTGAATGATGGTTCGCGCACTTTATACGGAGATGCGACAGGATGTTAGGGCCAGCAAGAATAACCCCGAGTCAGAGAGAGAGGAAAAGAGAGAGAGAGTGAGAAATGAGAGAAGGAGACGTATAGTGGTTAGTGTAGAGTAGAGAAGAAAGGTGAGGGATTTGGAGAATTGAGAATCGAGGCGGACGAGAGAAAGGAAAGGGTAGTAGTCGTGAGTTAAGGGAAGAAAGCACACTCACTGAGCGCGCCGCTAGTAAAAGACATGGTAGGCTATTATTACCGCTAATAGTCGCTAGCCGATAGTGATGTAGTTTATCCTTTAGAGTTGTTTTAAGTTCTTAATTATAATGATTACTATACGAGTAAAGGAACGAGAAGGAAAACAGAGCACACGAAAGGAGATGAAAGAAAGAGAGAGAGAGAGCGAGCGAGAGAGAGCGAGAGAGAGAGAAAGCGAGCAAGGAAGTAAGAGAGTGAGAGAGCCGATCGAATAATCGTATCACATTACACACTGTAACACGTTCTATTATAATAACAAGAATATTTACCTGTGCATATTTGACATATTATGGAGTCACATCATTAAAACATTATACTACTCAATATATATCCAGCGTCAACGACTCGATTCATTGACACCCACACCATATACCATGCATATATACCTACTCAACAGGATGGCCACTGAAGGATCCACATTCCCCTCGCAAACAAGGACTCACTCGTACATCCAACTTAAGACCAACAATCTTTCACGCACTTTCCATCGATACTTTACGAAGCGAAGCAGTCTCTAATTGGTGGGAGCTTTTCTCACCCCTCGATATAGAGTTTTCGGCAGGCAGATGCGCGGAGAACAGCTCCGCGAGGAGAGCACTCGGCTAACAGCTCGAACTCGTTCGATTACCTTCGTGTTTAGCTGCGAGAGAAAGAAAAAAAGACACGATGCATGCCCGTATCAGCGAATACAAAGAGCGCGGAACACTACTCGAGGAGAGAGCTTCTCTCGAGAACTTACCTCGCAGGCTATTTTCAACTCGACTTCGCACCCGGCCAGTCGAACTTTCGAGGGATCCAAGTGCGCTCGGAGCGAATGAATCGACGCTAGTAGAAATCGCGGCCGAGGCAGCAATGAAATCCAATTAAGAGGATATGAAATTGTAGCTTTCGCTCGGGAAGAGTGGTGGGAGAGAAGGGCGCGAGATCGCACAGGGTGAAGTCATACATTTCGAAGGAACTTAAGAGACTTTGTGTCTCGATGGGAGAAAAGTCCCTCGAAGGACAGCCATGACGAAATGAACCAGGCAATCGAATTAATTATCTAGAATTCATGCCGGAGTACAGCTGCGTCTCTCCAATGGTCAATTATCAGTCGTAAGGGTAGCTTTCTCTAGAAATATAATAATTCGGGGAGAGATCGCTCCGGTACTTGGCAGACTTGCCACGCGTCTCGAGAACTTTGAGACAGACAAACAGACGGACAGACAGGGCGCGGGGTAGCTTGGGTTGGTTTGGGCGTCGGGATTTCCGGAGTCCTTCGATGCAACGGAAGCAATGGGATCTTGATAGGGGCTCGCTTGAAATAGAGCCGCTTGAGCATGCAATCGATTGGCGCGCGCCTGTCCAAGTTTCGCTAGATGTACTTTGTGTAAGAAGATCGCATGCGCACGTCCTGCTCCCTCGGAGCGAACAAGCATCCTGCTCTCCTCTGCGATGTTCTCTCTGTGTGTGCACTTGCTCCTCAGCCTCGCAGCTTACTCCTAGACAAACGCCACTAGCCACTCTCTGCACTAGAGCAGATCTACGCCCGACAACGCCAGGACTCATTTCACTAGTCCCACTCGAAGTACTCCAGACAGTACTTCCCGATTAGAGTTCTCCATGACATTCTTTCCCTATGATTCGCCGAGTCTCCTTAGAACACTCGGGGAAAGCAATGCAGACAGGATATCTAGCTTAGGATAAGTTGGCGGAAATAAAAGACAGGTGTACAATTCCAGACGCAGAGCGGGTTTAGATCAAAAACCGATGTAAGTAATGTATTTTCATATTTACAAGGATTGTAAGTATAAGTGTAATAATTGAGTAGTCGATTATATGGATGTATGTATACATGTATGTATAATATCTATGCGTTACGCTTGTAAAAATATAAAGAGCGTTTTTCCAAAAGGTAATTTAGTCCATCGATGCTAGGAAAACCAAAGGCCGCACTCATCCACCAAGCGGCACTCATCGACTTTTAAACGTTAAGTCTCTCCAAGTGCCGCAAACGGCTTCTTTGAAATAAAAGAGAGGGCATGTCTCGTCGATCGTGTTTCAGTACATTTTGAAAAAACGCCGGGGATAAAGATGCTTTCACTGAAAGCGATTAGTCATCGAGAACTTCGTGTCGTTCCTCAGCCGCTTCGATCCAAGATCCATGCAACAAGTATAATATATTCAATGTTAAAAAAGAGTCGTGAGCTCGCCAGTTGAGCTGGAAAAAATTTGTCGAGCGCGCGCCGAGCGTCGCCGACTCCTTGCAAAGCTGGTCATCAAAGTTAGGAGAGGTTCTTGCATTGGGAAGAACATTCCTTTGGTAATTCTCTCCAGCTGGAAGGTAGCGTTCCTCGAATAGTAGTGAATTCCAGGAGGGTTCCTGTTCGAAATGTTCCTGTTCGAGAGAAAGGCACAGGTTTAAGGCTTAACCGAGCATGCTAGCGGTAGACGCGCAGCAGCCCTCCTCCTTCTTTGGACGGAAGTTGCTCTGATGAGATCGATCATCGTGCTCGCTCCATTTCTCGGAGTGCTTGACTCGGAACACCGGGCGGCAGAGCTCCGTCGGCGCCCCGGGCTTCCGGGTCGTTGCTGGCTGCCTCCGAAGCCTTGAATCTCCTGTACTTCCCTGCACAAGTCAGAGTAACAGTCAATAACTCTCCCATCAAGTACAGAACGGAGTTTGCTCGTTTAACACTGACCGTACCAGTTTATACACCGCTGTTTCTACCGTTACCGAACCAATAACCGATACAGTTAATTATTACTGTAATAAGAAGTCAAATGCACAAACACTCAAATAATAGTAAACAAATGACAAACTTATACTTCAATTTTTACCAAGAAAGGAAATAAGGGAATGAAAGAATCGAAGTTGAAAAACGGTAAATTGAGTGGGCGTTGGTACGATTAGTGTTAAGCTCGGTTCACTCACTCGCGAGGCGGACCAGAGTGACGCCCCACCAGATGCTCCAACCCCAGCCAACCAGGCAGAACAAAACTGTGAAGAGTTGGCCGACCCCGACCACCAGGTTCACCACGAAGGCGCCGAGCCTCGATTTGAGACCGGCCACCTGCGAGAACCTCGGCTGTCCGCTGCACAAATTGAAGATGCCACTCCAAACCGTACCTGGAACAAGTAACGAGCGAAAGCTCTTTGAATTAGAAGTGTCGAGGAGTCAGGGCCGATAAGTCGCCGCCATTCACTGTCACTCTTGAATCGTTCAAAGGCGCAAATTGCCCCGGGAAAATAAGAGAGAACGAGAGTGGCTGCGACTTGTTTCAGAGCCGGCGGACTAACCAGAGCCGGGCAGTAAAACGTTCCACACGAGGCAGAACCAGGCGAGAGGCACTGGCAGGCAGGGAATCGCTCCGCGCATCAAAGAGTTGTGCTCCACCAGGACATCCGGTATCTTCGCTTTCGGTTCCTGTCACACAAGTGTCCGCAAATTATAGTTCTGATACAGTCAATCTTCTACTAGAATTCGAACCCTTTTAGAATTATTTATATTCTTTGCTATTATTTACCAAACAGTTAAAATACTCATTTTACCAAAATGTTATTTCTTTTATTACATGTACAGGGTGAGTCACTTGCCTTTGAATCACCACCAAAAATTGGATATTTCCGATGGGCAAAAATATGGGGAAAAAAAATTTTGAGCTGGGCTCTGAAATTTATATCACATCTTCCTTGATGCAAGGGCAGACTGCCCGCCAAATTTCAACCCCCGAAAAGGTCGGGAAGTCATGAAAACATGCAAAAAACAATCGGAATTAGGCGAAATTCATTATTTAGGATCGGTTTTCTTTGTATTTTAGGCAGAATTCCGGCATTTCCCCCACAACATTTATGTTTTTTATCCGTTTTGAGACACGGACAATCGAAAAATCACGCGTTCGTCCCGGTCCCAGAACCTTCGAAAAATCGAAAATTTTTGAAGGGGTATGCCTTAAAAAATTTGCGAAAAAATGAATTTTGAGCTAGGGCTCTGGAATTTTTTCTACTTTCTCCTCGATGCAAACAAACACTTTTTACAAAGTTTCAGCCCCGGGAAAGGTCGGGAAGATAAAAAAACATGAGGAAAACCATTGAAATGAAATATTCCAGATCGGTTTTCCACCTGTTTTAGGTCGAATTCCGGCATTTGCCCCACAACATTTATGTTTTTTTTTCGTTTTGAGACACGAGCAATTGAAAAATCAAGCGTTCGTCCCGGTCCCAGAACCTTCGAAAAATCGAAAATTTTTGAAGGGGTATGCCTTAAAAAATTTGCGAAAAAATGAATTTTGAGCTAGGGCTCTGGAATTTTTTCTACTTTCTCCTTGATGCAAGAAAACATTCCCCACCAAGTTTCAGCCCCGGGAAAGGTCGGGAAGTATAAAAAACATGAGGAAAACCATTGAAATGAAATATTCCAGATCGGTTTTCCATGTGTTTTAGGCAGAATTCCGGCATTTCCCCCACAACATTTATGTTTTTTTTCCGTTTTGAGACACGAGCAATCGAAAAATCAAGCATTCGTCCCGGTCCCAGAACCTTCGAAAAATCGAAAATTTTTGAAGGGGTATGCCTTAAAAAATTTGCGAAAAAATGAATTTTGAGCTAGGGCTCTGGAATTTTTATCACTTCTTCCTTGATGCAAGAAAACATTCCCCACCAAGTTTCAGCCCCGGGAAAGGTCGGGAAGTCGTCCAAAAAAAATAAGGGCTAGGAGAGTTCTGATTCAAAGGCAAGTGAATCACCCTGTACGTATTGTTATGATTTTATTGTTAAATTTACCTCTGACAATGGTGGTGGAGCAACACTAGTCAGACTGTGCTTGGCACGTACGTTTCTGCGTTCGGGTTCGGCACGTTTGCACTTGCACTTGTCGAAGATCCTTCGGCAGAGCGCTCCGAACCTTCGCTCGGGAGGACAGCAGGTCGTCGATTCCGCAGGCGCCACTCTGGCTTTTCTCGTACAACATTTGATTTCTCGTACTCGATTGCATCTGGCACATCAATTTCATATGATACATGTGTGTATTTCCTCGAGGAATACATGGATTGTCAGTTTAAGCTTACTACTTTCAAAATTAGTGTGATATACATTTTCTGATATTTGTTCTAATAAAAAGTTGGATTGGATTCTATTATCTGCAAATTTCCTTAAACAGATTACAGTAGAATTTGAAGGACATTGATTAATCTCAAACATAATAAACCAACAACAAAGAAACAACTGTTCTATTATCCCAACATTTCCTCATCCAAACAAATATGTCTCCATTGATTATTTAGTTTAATTGAGTTACTATTACAATAACAAATTAAAAAAAAATAGTTGGTACCTGCATCTATTCTTCAGTCTGGACCAGCAGCCAACCTTCGCAGTTTCAGTGAGATTTTCCGGGCGGGGTTGCTCTTCGACTTTGCTCCTGGTCTTGGCAATGGGCTTGTTCAACTTGGCGTTATTCTTGAACCAAGAGAGACCCTTAGGGTCGGTTCGACAGGCGAGGCACCTCATGCTCGGGCAACAGCGACAACCACGAGCGAGTGACTTCTTCCAGCGGGAGAGCAAGGGTTCGGGTTCTTGTTGGTGGGTGGCCGGGTTCGCCGCCAATAATCTGCAATCAAAGGTGGCCGCACCCCAGCGCTGTTAGCGTTATTAAAAAGGCCTGCTAGGCCTGCTTGATCGATCGATCATCACGATAGAAGGCTTGGTTCGCTCTCGAGTTCCTAAGAAAAGCCTGGTGCGCCTCTATTCTAGGCTCAAAAGGCGCGCCTCTCTATCCTTGTACTCATTGAACTTCCCCGATAATTACTTCCCTCCATCAACCATTCATTCATTCATTCCACATTTATTCGACAAACTCTTCCCTCGTCTTCCAAGACACACTGATCGTCTGACCTCCTAAATGTCTACGTGACACCGAGGGAATTTTGATTAATTGATATAAATGTTGCCGTCAGTGCGACAACGGTGGCCGTGAATAAGAAATATTCAAAATCGATGGCCAGTGGCTTAAACAGTAATTGATTAATGCGAGATTTATATTACATCTTTTTTGAAGTATGATTTTGAGTTTGGTATACCACTTTTTCACACTCAATCGCCCGCACTTTAAAAAATACTGTAAGAATACAAAATAGTCTTTATAAAATTGTGTCTTAAATAAATATTTCGAAAGCACCTGCGATTGGAACCAAAAAAATCCCAAAATACATTCGCGGAACCAAGAGAATTCAATTAATAGATATAAATTGAGGAGTGAGCGCGATAACGGTGACCATAAATAACTGGCAGTGCGGTACAGATAGATACAGATAGCAGGAGACACTTCGGGTAGCCTATCAATTAGCTCGAAGGAAGTCACACCACCCCGAAGGAGGTTCCAACTCCCACATATTAACTGTACTTCTCACAAAGCAGATATTACACACATTGCATTATATTGGGAATTGCCGATCGATCGATGCTCATGGAAAATTCTTCGATACTCTTCAGTCGATTGCAGATTTCGCGCACTTGTCCCTGAAGAAGGCGAAAGGCACTGAGATCGCGAACCTACCTGCGACCTGTGACCGTTTCACTCGGCGAGAATGACACTGGTGAAGAAGGGTGCGCGCTTGAAAGGATGACCTCCGGCTGTCAGTGGTAATCGGTCGCAGGCAGAAGACACTTACGCAAGGCCGGGCGAATCCTTCGCAAGGGGAAAGGTTACCGGTCGTAGACTTCGGAAGATGGGATTCCAAGGGATCGAAAGACGACGTGGTGCGCGGGCATCGCAGCCCTGCTCGGGTCACTCTTAGATTGCAGGTGCCGCAGTACACAGGGGTTGGTCGGCGGCTCAGGACGAAGGCTGTCCAAGAGGGTGGCGGCGAGGAGGGTGGTGGTGGCGGAGAGGAGGGTGAGGTGAGCCGCGGCGAGGTCCCTCTGGTCACGCAAAGATTTTCTCCATCGTCCACCTGCATGTCTACGTAGCACACGGCTTCCTTAGCTTGACCGCGCAATCGATACTTCGTCGCCGGCGAAGTTCTTTACCTCGAGCGGATCGCCTTTCAAGCCGCCTCCTCACCGCCAGGACACCCCAACTTCTACTCCATTTTTCTTACAACCCATTCTTCCCAGCCACCAACTTTCTTTTATTGATTATCGATTTCCTATGGAA
Organism: Ectemnius continuus; assembly: GCA_910591665.1. Lineage (NCBI taxonomy): Eukaryota > Metazoa > Arthropoda > Insecta > Hymenoptera > Crabronidae > Ectemnius > Ectemnius continuus. Next base: position 4,172,995 of record OU342866.1, read on the forward strand.
ACACACCGGATAATAAAAGTATTCCCGCCCAACCAGATTTTCCCAAGGTAATTTCCTTCGCGGAGGAAACATTCTGTTTTAGGGATATTTCCTTTCTTTTTAAGAGCGAATACTTTGTTGTTCGGGGAAATTTAGTTGCTCTTAAAAAAGAAGAGCTTTTGCGTGTGATTACTTTTTGTAGTCATTGTCGGAGTTTGTGATTTTAGTCTTGCGATGGTAGAACAAATTGCTTATAAATTGATGCGTCGGATAGATTGAATTATTACACTCCGGACACTTCAATGATCTAATTATTCAATTGTACGAGCAGACTGCGCGCGAGTGCCTTTGAGCTATAGCTTCAGGGACGCGTGTATTACAAGTACTAATCGTAAACGCAGGTTTCTTCGCATGTTTCCAATTATCGTGGAAATGACTTTCCGTTCGTATTACATTAACGCTGCTCTGACATCTGATAAAGGTCGATTTCGCAATTTTCCTCAATTTAGTTAGCATAGTCAACTATGCTAGGCGTTGCTAGAAATGTCAGGCGACTTTTACAACTTGGTAAACTTTTGCGAGATCGGCAGTTTCTCTAAGAATTGACTGCAAGAATATGGATAGTGGAACGAAACAGTAGCAAGAGCCGTATTATTATGCGGCCGAGGAATTATGCGAGAGCTGTTGCAACGATGTATCGCACGCACTTGGTATACGCTCGCCGATCTCGTTCAACTTCTTTCGCCCCATAGAACCTTTCCAACCCCTTCGACGAACTCGCTTTACGATCGACAAACCGCACGCGCCTTCCACGTGAAACGAGTGTCGGCTAGTTTGGTCATTAAACAGTTTCATACGGAGAAAAATCCCCCGTCTCGCACCAACTGCCCCCCTACATGCTTAGGGGTTGCAGGCCGATCGTGACTCGGCCGAACTCGCTAAACGCAATCATTAAAAGTTCCAGCACGTTCCGCAAAGTTTTCTGATTCGACTAGAAATGATCGTGTACTCGCCGGAATTCGCGCGGATCACGCATTTCTCAGTTTATCCGCGATGAAACCAGCTGTCTCATTAATTCACTTAACGACAGGGCCGATTTTCCGCTTGGACTACATTTGCATCGATCACTTCACGCGGGAAAGAACGTCGATTTTTCACGAACCAGGCGTAATTAGAAACGCATTAGAATTGCTTGAAAAGATGGTGTGGAAAGTGCGGACTCGGTGTAATTAAAGGGCTGGGGAAACTAGCGCGGATGTTGATGACATTTCTTCGACGTTTCTTGAGAGTTTCCTCACGCGAGGAGAATGGACTTTCTCCACTGTAATTGTCCTTTTAATAGGGGCGTTCGTAATGAGCTCGATTCCTGCCAGGAAGTGGAACTACGAAATAATCGAGGCTCTCTGAGAATGGCGGGCTTTCATCTGCCGAGGATCTCCAGCCATTTTTTCCCTTAATTAACTGAAACTTTTCCTTTTGCCCTCTTAAAAATGTTATGCTTCTCTTGGAAGTGTCTTCCTTTGTCCCTTGAAATATCTAATTAACCCTTAAGTCTTATAATGCGGAACAGTTAAGTCGAGAAAGGAGGGGTCGTAAAAGTTTAGCTGCTGAAAGCACAGGCTCTTTTCAACCGTAATAAACGTTCGGGAAATTATCAACTTTCAATCAGTTTCGCATGCGCTCGCATATTGATAGGATGCTCCTACGAAATTCCCGATTATATCGGCATTGTAATGCAAAGTTACGCGACGGTAATTGAGTTTAATTTAATGAGCCCGCCGCGATAGTGCCGATAAACTGTTGCATGGAAGCGCCATTTAGCTCGCCGGGATATAATAGAATCCAAGTTGATTAACTCCATTGAATCCTATCCTGTTGTGTGTCTAATCGCTTTCCAACAGCAGAAATCGAACATGCTTTTCCTCTTAGAAATCATTCGAGCTCAATCGAGCAGTCTTTCCTATCATTTAAAATATCCACTGAAAAATCGCCGAGGTTTCATCGAGCCATTTTTAAAAGCTAGTCGAGGAGTTACGTGGATCATTAATATTCGTCTCAGGCATCAGTTACACAGCCCTTACCGCTTAGGATTTTCTAGCCAGGCAGTGTTACAGTTCGATAACGTTCACGCTGAACATATTTCCCTTCATTATATTATCCTCACTCGTCGAGTAAAGTCTCAGATTTTCCCCAATCTTACATTGAATCCTTAACACTTTGACTTCTAATTTATTCACGAACATATTCATTTCTACGAAAGTAACACTAATGGAAATTTATAGCAAAATATAATGAAAAAGAATCCACTCCTGATAAATTGAAAATATTAATCCCCCGAAATGATGCACTCCTAATTAAATGAACAAGTAATTATTTCGATGCCCTTGGAACGTGTAACAACATATTTCAAGGGTATGAAAAATTGCCTGGAATAATGTGCCCAAGAATATTTCAAGGGCATCGACGTCAGTGAGGCGTTCCCTATTCCAAATAATCAGTGGCAAACATTTTTGGAAAAGCTCGATTATTTGATTAGTAAATAAAAATGAAGGGTGGGGGAAGCTGAGGTCATCGGAAGTTGGAGTAGCATTGGAGGATTCATTGTTGACGAAGACATCGGAGGTGTTGGATGGGTGCAAAGTGAACTGGAGTGTCCGAGTGTAAGTGTGGGTGTTCGACCTTGGCCGCACGCGACCACAACGACTGGTCACCGGCGCGGCGGCGGGTCAGTTCGCGTTGCCACGTTACGTCAATTTTCGGCCTCTCTAGACACCAAGCAAATTAACCGACACGCCGATCTGATATTATGTAGATTATGTAGATGCCGCCGGATGCGTGGATTCCGCCGCACCGCGTTCATTCGTCAAAAAGAGGCTAGTTGCGCCAACAGACTCGACTTTCTTCTCTGCATATGTTTCGCCGACCACCGCAGTATTTTAAATATCGTCGTATGGAAAGTAGAAACGCATTATTAACGATTTATATTTTAGAAAACTAGCAAGATTAACGTTATATTTAATTATTTAAAATCCCACACATATTTTCCTCGAAAAACGATATTAAGAATCGTCACTGGGAAGACTAAAACTTTAATTGGAATATCACAATTTCCTTCGTTCTGTTAATCCAACGCGGCAAGTGCGAGTGGCACAAGTCTGTGGAACATCCATCTCAGTGGGTTCTTCCGCACGTGCAAGACTGTTTTCATTAGAAACACTCTTGGAGGAAATGCGCGCGCGATCCCCTATTAATAGACTTGATAATATTTGCCCGCTCGGCGTGGACCCGGTAATGACTGGGTGATCTGCCACATAGTTCATTCATGAGGATCATTCGAGGAAGGAGGACTCTCGGCTTGATATAGGTGCTCGTAAATTTGCGTGCACAACCAATTTACGCTGTTTAGAATTGTCCGTGCTCCTCCTCGAATTACAGTCGTGACCGGCGGCGTCTAAGCACCGTCGTCGCGCGCGCCTCGCCACTGTGTCTATCTATGTGTCTATGTGTTTGCCTGTGTATACGAGAGATCGTGCGCTTGGCAGAGGAGCGAGCAATTGATTTTGCGGAATTAAGTTATGGGAGCGGTGTGTGGCAGCTGGGATGTTTGCGACTCCTCCGGACGTTATGGTTACGTCACGCTATTGCGGAGAAACAGCCGTGACTCAGAGCGAAACGCCAGCTAGGACTACATTAATGTATATCTGGCGAAATTGGCCCGAACGACTTGGCCACGGCTGGGAAAGGGCTGGCAGGGCGCAAAAAAGGAATTTAATCTCGTTAGGCCGCGGGAGCAGCAAGGGCACTCGACCTACTGCCGGCTATCGATACGCGTCGAAGTCACGAAAATCCCGGATTTCTTTCACCCAGTCAGGCTGACTCAGCGCCAGGAATACCGCGTTGTAAATTCAGATATCGCGGGGAGGGTGTCGCGAGGAGAAATCTCGATATCGAAAAGTCGAGTTTAAGCTCGCCGCACAATGGATCCCAACCGAACCAGACTCCCACCGAATGGTCAAAGTCCGAAGGTTTACGATCAAAAACGATTACATTGAAATAGCTCGCGGCACACTAAATCGCAAGGGAAGGTATTGGAATTTTTCGATAGCAGACATTTCAATGGAATAATTTTCTCACTGTGGATTCTGATTGTTGAATAGTGTTTTATTGGGATTTAGTGTGCGGCGAGCTTTAAGAAAGCAGTAATCGAGGGTTGATAATTTCGCGGCATTGTCTTTCTCGCGCTCCCAACTTAATTATCGTCGGCATCCTGCTGGCCGGTTGGATTGGGCATTCTGATTTATGATCCCCTTGAGCCAGTGGCGGCGGCTCGTCGATGTAAATCTCGACGGGATCGATAGACTCGAGCTCTCTCGGCCGTTTCGACCACCAACGAAGCTATCCGGTGGCTCGTAACTAGTCGCGGTCTCAGGGTGAATGACCCCTGGAGATCCTGTGGCCGGCGGAACGAGCAAGTTTCCCCTCGCCAGAAACCCCGCTGGATAATCAAACCCACTTAACACGATGTTAAACAGACCATTCAACCTCCTATCAAATGCATGACAGAATAACTCGATACAAATCATTCGCCACTACTTTGCCATACACTTCCCCTTCAGTGCACACTTTTTGCTGCGGTGCAACCAAGCTACGTGGTTAAAGAATTAGCATCACGAATTCCTTGACACTTAAACCAGAACTATCGTGTTCCTCGGAGCAAGAAATTCGGTCACTGCGGACGCGTGTACCAAGATAGATGTAATTTCTACTTTGTTCCGCGCAGTAAAGGTAAATTACACGCCGTCCAGTGGATGGTAGAGCGCGACGTAAAAGCGGAGCCTTGATAAATTTAATGTTTACGCGTCCTTGGGGGTGGTGGAGAGCCGTGTCTTATTTATGAGCCATTACTCCATTAAGTATTCGCCCGCAGAGTCCGCACCGAGTAATTAATTCGCCAGCTGGGAGTACAGGCCTGCTAAAAAGTCGAATCATCGCGATGTATTACTAGCAACAACTCGAAAGCCCTTATCTCACGGTGGGAAGCAATCGGAACGAAGAGAGCAGCGAGTGGATGGAAAATCGAGAGTGGAAGTGATTTCCGATATTCTTAGCCTTCTAAGAAGGCTGGTTGTATACATTCGAGTATTGTCCCGCGAATGACGCATCTTGCGAGCGATTTATTTAATTGAGAATGATGTTCGGTTGCCGTGCGATCCGATGTAAAAGCGGAGGCTCGCCGTGTGTATCAGCCGTAAGGATAATGGGGAGGGGAGGGGCGGGCGGTTCGAGGAAGAATCGGGGCGATTTATTCCAATTTGCGGAGGCTCGTGGGCGACCAGCTCGAGTATAGGAGCTGGCATAGATCGGCCCAATAAATCCAAAGGTTGGTAGGCGGGCAGCGGACTTACTTCCACCAGCTTTTGGAAACTCGAGAGCGAAACATTAGCCATTCTGGCCGAGCGCTGTTAAAGGTCGTCGGTTACTTACGCCGGTTCTCCGTTCTGCTCCAAGTGCATTATGTTGCCGCTCAGAGTCTCGATCTCCTGTTCGCGCTTCACCACGTGGACGCCGCTCTTCTCACGTGGCGATGACACACCCCGAACCGTATTCACACTCACCCCCGTGTCCGTCGACCTCGCACTTTCGATCGACTCGCTCGACGCACCCGCGGACGATTTCAACGAGGAATTGCTGCCGCGATTAGCATTTCGCACCTTCCCGCTGCTCCTGTTATTTACCACTACAGGATCATTAACTGCACCGGCGGTGTTAGCAGCGGAAACGCCGTTTGAGTTGGAGGAAGACGTGGCTAAGGCACCGCTCTCACTCGTCACCATCGACGCTGTTGAAATTATACTGGAATCCACCTCGTTTTTAGACTCGCCCGATTCCTTCGAGACCTTCTTCTCCTGGCTGGAGGATCCTATTTTCTCCAAATCACTCTCGATCGATTTTGCTATTGACAACGGTGATGCGGACTGCGTTGATATTCTGGGAATTTCATCCGCGGCTTTCACGTCGATACTCTTCGAGCTCCTTAAAGCCGCGTCGTTCGGAGTCCTGCGTTGTGTCGCGGATCCCATTCCATTGATTCTGCTAATGACTTTCGCCGATTGACTTATACTATTGGTTTTCGAGTGACCATTCACATCTCGAATTACTGGGGAATTAGTTTTACTATCGTTTAGAGCTTTATTTCGATTATAACTGCTGGCGGGTTTGCCCGATTTGTTGGAGGGATTCTGGGACTTTTGATCATCGTTGGTGCTTTGGCTCTGCCGATTACTGGAAGGATCGTCGCCCGCTTTCGGGGAACTGGAAGATTTGCTCGCGGAAGCGGCAGCTTCGGCTTTAGTCTGCTCTGGATGACTTCTTTTCTCGTTCTCGAGCTTGTCAGCGAGCACTGCATTGGCATCTATGTGTAAGGGCTGAGTGGCGGTGGTGGCGGTGGTGTTGACCACGCTCGACGTACCAGTCGCGCCCGAGGAGAGCTTAAGGATTTCTCGGAGGTCCAAGTCACTCGCTTTCTCCGAGCTGGACGTAGTCTTGTCACTCTGCTGGGATTCCTTCGCGCTCCCGTCGCTTCCAATCCCATTCGCCACTTGCTCCTTACTCTTTCGATCATCATTCTCTTCCTTCACAGCTCGCTCCACTTTCCTGTTAGCTTTGTCGGACGCCTGATTGGGAAGCGTGATGAACCTCGCCGGATTCAGAGAGTTCGTCGTGTTTCTCGTGGTTTTCAACGGTATCCTTGAAGGCGAGCCGAACTTCTCCTTATTCGAGCCTTTTTCCTGCCCAGTGATTCTCCTTTGACCCGCTGTGTTCTTCGTCGGCGAGGTCGTCGACCTCTTCGCCGGGGAAATCCTCGCATCCCTTGCGCGCTCGTTTCTCCTGGTTAAGGGTGTGTTTCTCTCGAACTTGGTTGGAGTGCCTTGGATCGGCGATAATTTATTGCCAGCTTTGGTGGAAGGTCGACGTGAGAAGAGATTACTTGTGCTACCGTTGCTCCCAGGTGCGTTCAGTCGATTTCTGGATTCTGTCGTGTTTAAACGTGTCCTCGAATCGACTCGTCTGCCGATCTTCGGTGAGGATGACCTCTCGCCAGGTTTCGTCAGGGAAGTCGAACGCTGCCTCGTCGGCTGTGGTATCAAACTTCTCCTTGGACTATTCTGCTGCGAGACTGAAACTTTAATTAGATGAATTGTTACTTGATGATACTTGTTACGAAATGACCAGTCCTTAGAAAAAGATATTTCTTTTTACATTCAAATAACACTCAATTTGTAACTGAAATATTGAAAAATACATTGTTTCCATATAACAAAACTTAATTAATAACGCTAGCTTTAATATTAATATTCCAATACATCCCTTATACAATTTAATACAGAAATACTGTTCGATGGAAACAATTGGAAGGTTTTTACCTCTTCGTTCGTTTCTGAATTTGCGGCGGAGCTCGCCGGCCTCGGGGGACTGAGGTCGAGATTTCGAGCGAGGCGGAGGTCCTTTGAAGCCGCGGCCACGAAAGGGCGAGACCCTTCCAGTGGCGAGAGTTGGCGACGGGCTCCTCGATTCCGGCGAGGTCGGCCTCGAGTCGGCGATTATCACGAAACTCGATCGGCGATGTGCCCTCGCGAAGGAGGTCGTCGAGGGTGCTACCTTGTAAGGCTCGGGTGCTCTTGGCGGTGGCGGAGGCTCCAAGCCCGGTGACAAGTAATTAGGATCCGGTGGTGCGAGCACGCGGAACGGCGGCGGCCGCGCTGCATGCCCGTCGTCGATCCGCCTCATCTCACAGCGCTCAATCTGAATTAGTCGATAGTTTTATAACTCATCAATCGGTTTCTTTTGTCGAGGAATTCATTGGAGAACTGTGGAACTTGAAGAAAGAATGCAAAGTTGTGGTTGACACTGCTTAAGGTTGCGTAATACCACCTTTTTATAAATTGCGTGATTTATGGTCACAAGAGCAATTATCTGCAACTTCTTTGAGATATGACTAATCAATCGTAAAGTTTCAATTTGTTTTATCATCTATGATGAAAATCTTGCGAGTTATTGACAATATTATTAAAGGGATAGCTTCGAAAAACTACCATAAATGTTTTACTACTTTTTATTACAGTATTAATTTTTTAAAAGAAAAATACGTCTGTGAGATGGTTTTAAATAACACAGTATACAAAGGAATAGTTTTTATTGGTTGGCTCTGTTACCTCGTGCCCTTCCTCATGCAGACCAACAGGGTGGGGAGGGCGCCGCGCTCCGTTGTCACTCTCACCTGGAAAATATAGAAATGCTCGGTGAAAAGCCGACTGACAGGATGACAGAGAATAGCGCTTTTCACGGGAATTTTCCACACAGTGAAAATTCGAGATTCGAGTCTCATTGACAGTACAGTAGAACCTCTTTCATCCGAAATGTCCACCGACCGAGCACTCTGTTATTCGATCGTCCAGTTATCCGAGAACGTTTTGCACACAGTTCACTGGGGTAGTTTAACCAATCGCAAAACGAGCTTTGGCAACTGACAAGATTTAGCACCCAACCAATATTTAACTAATATTAATATTCATCTCTTTTTCTAAATAAATAGCTATCGATATCAATAAAATAGCTGTTCTATTATATAAATAAATATTCCCCGATTATTTCATATAATTGAATTTCTACTGTGTCATTGGGACTTTCTACGGAGTGAAAGAATTAGCGATACGAATCTCACTGACAATAGTAAGTCACTCTTATTAGATCGAAATCATCGCATTTCTTTCCGCAGCCCGAGCACGCGGTAGTAACAAGATTCCAAGATGCGCAGTTCACTTCCTACTTTATCACACTCTAAATTGGGCTGACTAGGGAATGACGGGAGTTTCAGCTGGAGTCAAAGGGCTCCCAGCTTAGGGGAAAGACAAACTGCCAGGGGCTATCGAAGAAATAGAGCGCGACCAACTTATTCATGATTCGAGCATGAGACGCCTGTCTCGCAGAGATTCGCGGAACATGACGCGATTCTTTATTTCGGAGCTGTGAAAACAATAGCATCGCAAGATCGCCGGGCGATAGTTAGGCGCCCGGTAATTAGGCTGTTGCGCGCATAACGCCATAATTATTCGGCGGCCAGTTGTAATTAGCTGGCGCAATTTGGCACGGCCCGCCAGGCACATCCTCCTTTTCGCGGAGACGCGGAACGCATTTCCTTTCACGCTCTCATAAAGAAGAATGCCCGTTCTGTGTCTAATCTAGCCGGCGATATTTCTCCAGTCTTTCCTTTTATCCAGTATAAAGCAGTGATTGCCAAAGCGGCTTCTTCCAACCCCTCATTGCGATTATTAGTACGCCACACTTTGTACCCTCGACGATTGTTTCGTCACTCTTATTATTTATTATATCACTTTTATTATTCTTGTGCGTGAAATTTCATTTAAAGAGTAATATGATGTTGCAACTATCTGCTAATAATGTATAACTCGATTTCTATTCGTTTTGAAAATTTGCAATTACTTTTGGAGCAGTTAGCATGAGTGATAAATGTTGCAATATTTTATAGCTTACAGCTTGCCTCGACGATAATTCTATTATCGCAAAATGGCCATAAAACAGCAAACAATATAATTGGATAAATAATCTTCTTAGAACGATGGAATTTTATTGATTTATGGTTAAATTAAAAAAGTTCGCTTTAGGAAGTGATAGTTCAGATATGCGCTAATCGAAGTCAGTGATGTAAAAGAATACGGAAAGCACTCACGTAAACGTAATCTCTTACAGAGTTTGAATTCTCGAGGTTTTTTGCTTCGCTCTGTAATACGTAAGGCAGGTTTTCCTCGTATCAGCGTGAAAATAGAAAGTGTTTCACTCAGGGAATCGGAGATGCCGGGGCGCGATAGACGAGCGCGCGTCGAACTGTGCTAATTGACTGGACGATGGGTGATCAATTCTCCGGCGGGGCCATTTCGCAAGTAGATTTCTAACCGTTCGAGGTTCGACCGTTCATCGAGTGTGACTTATTGACGCTCCGCGTGAAAGCGCGCAAACAGTATTATCGAGCGGATCGCGCCTTCTCTTTGATGCAAGTGCACGCGCTCGACATTCCGAATTAGCACCGATAACCCAGGTGTCATCGAATCCGATAATTTTCGCCAGTCTGTTTGCACTCTCGCCACTTGGAGAGTCATCATCGCAGCCATTTCTTTCGACATCCTCCGCTTTATCATCGAGCAAGGATTGAAGTCTGACCGCGGCCAGCAGTGACCTTGCGCTTAAAATGTAATTCACAATGTTACCGGACGAGCCATCAACACTCTGATTTACAACTACCGTTCTCCTCGAATCAATGGCGAGCTATCCTAGCAAGAGTTCCAAGGAGTGAACAAGAGAGCAGCGAGAACACGTGTCCACTGAGTAGCTCCCTCGTAAATCCTCGTATTCTGCAAATCGTAAAATCCATTAAACAGCTTATAGCCATTCGTTTTATTTACGGCTGGGAATAAATGTCTGGGAGCTTTACGAATCGCTCTTCGCTCGCGGATGCTTCGCTCTTTGGGCAGAGTGCCAATGGCAACACTCATTTTTTCCCGCTCGCATTCTCCGCTAAGCAGTTATCCTCTCCGGCTCTCCGCCGAGGCTGAAATTGAAAGTGAGCTCGCTCGCGCGATAATTGCTCCCGAGGTGCAACCATCCGAGATTATCTCCTGCTACGGAAGATCTTCTTTGATATTCATCGAAGCAATAGTGCATTGGACTTGAAGAAACGACGGGAGAATATCAGGGAGCCTTGAAATCATTCATGAGACGGAGTTCATGTCCACGTGACGTCAATGATCCTCATGCTTATGGATCACGCATTCTGTCTAATTAAAACCGACAGTCGAAAGTGTGAAATGATTCTCTCTTCGCTTTCATTCGAAAGGAACATTATACTCCTTCATTATTCCCAAAGTTCAAAGACTGCCGAAGGAAAACTTGCTGTGGTATGCCGGAAAGTTGGGCTGAGGAGTTCGAGGAGTGTAAAGATGATGCGTCAGGCTACTGATTAATAACTGACCCAGATAGGCGAGCCTTCATTAGCGATATAAATATCGGCCGATGTGACGAGGAACGGAACGCGGGCGTTTAATTAGCTGTGGGGTTGGTCCGAGATTTAATTAGAGTCTGGTGTTAATCAGGCTTCCACCGCTGACTTTCGAAAGAGGCCTCCCACGATTTGCCAGCCCTTTCTCCCAGTGCGAGGAAGTCCGTGTTGCAATTCACGCATCGGGCCACGCTAAATTGTAAATGACGAGGTGCGCTCTGCTAACGAGAGTGGAAACGACAAATCGGCTTCCACGAGTTCAATGAACCCGCCCGCTTTGTTCCCGCGCGCGCGCCGCTAGTATTCATCAGCGGTAGGAACGGTTTGTGCCGTGTTAGGATCACATAATACACGATTGTTTAGTAAACCGTTTCGTTACATCAGACTTACAATGAATTGTTGCTCGAGAAGCTAAACGATCCGATGACTACCGTTCTCCGGACGTAAACGAGTGAATCGACAAGAGCAATTATAGGATGCGGTTCGTCCGAAATGGAGCATGGGAAGCAGCAAAGCAATAAGTAATCGACTCTAATGTCTGCTATTCGCTCGGCGTCATTAGTAGAAGTATGTCGATCCGCCAAGGAAGTCCGTCATACCGTTAAATCAACTGACACGCCTCTATATCACCGAGGAAGTAAGCGGAGCGGTGTTTGCATCTCGCAAGACAGCAGAGCGGCGCACAGTGGTCCGAAATACTTTTCTAGCCGGAAATAAGTCATAAAAATCAGGGTCTGAAAAATCGATTATTTCTCACGAAATAGTACTCGGAAATAGGTGTCTCATCGAAATATAAACCGTTTTCAATCATTCGGACTAATGATAATAATAAAAAAAATAAATTAATTAATTTATGTCGAAGCTAATTGCCAATGAATTGAGACTCAGCAATGTCCTCCATAGCCTATATTAATGTATTCTACATGTATTTTGAAACAAGTTGGTGTGTACTATAATTTATTTCGAATACTAAAAAAAATCGCAGAAAATGACAATCCTCAACTTTATTGGCCGATAAAAAAAAAGTTGCACAAAGTTGCAAGTTTTGACCGAATGAAATAGGTAAAGTATACCTTCCTTGATAACATATCAAACACAGAGAACCGGTAACAACCGGCTCTGAAAGTTATAGTAATTTCAGTATCCTTAGCTCGTCGATTAATACGTGAAAACGACCAGTTCGAATTGATAAATATTATTGGCTTAGAAAAAAAAGTTGAACAAGGTTGCAAGTTTTGACCTATTGAAATAGGTAAAGTATGCCTTCCTTGATAACATATTAAACGCATAGTACCGGAAACAACCGGCTCTGGAAGTTATAGTAATTTCAGTATCCTTAGCTCGTCGATTAATACGCGAAAACGACCAGTTCGAATTGATAAATATTATTGGCTTAGAAAAAAAGTTGAACAAGGTTGCAAGTTTTGACCTATTGAAATAGGTAAAGTATGCCTTCCTTGATAACATATTAAACGCATAGTACCGGAAACAACCGGCTCTGGAAGTTATAATAATTTCAGTATCCTTAGCTCGTCGATTAATACGCGAAAACGACCAGTTCGAATTGATAAATATTATTGGCTTAGAAAAAAAGTTGAACAAGGTTGCAAGTTTTGACCTATTGAAATAGGTAAAGTATGCCTTCCTTGATAACATATTAAACGCATAGTACCGGAAACAACCGGCTCTGGAAGTTATAGTAATTTCAGTATCCTTAGCTTGTCGATTAATACGTGAAAATGACCAGTTCGAATTGATAAACATTATTGGCTTAGAAAAAAAGTTGAACAAGGTTGCAAGTTTTGACCTATTGAAATAGGTAAAGTATGCCTTCCTTGATAACATATTAAACGCATAGTACCGGAAACAACCGGCTCTGGAAGTAATAGTAATTTCAGTATCCTTAGCTTGTCGATTAATACGTGAAAATGACCAGTTCGAATTGATAAACATTATTGGCTTAGAAAAAAAAGTTGAACAAGGTTGCAAGTTTTGACCTATTGAAATAGGTAAAGTATGCCTTCCTTGATAACATATTAAACGCAGAAAACCGGAAACAACCGGCTCTGGAAGTTATAGTAATTTTAGTATTCTTACCTCGTCGATTAATACGTGAAAACGACCAGTTCGAATTGATAAATATTATTGGCTTAGAAAAGAAGTTGAACAAGGTTGCAAGTTTTGACCTATTGAAATAGGTAAAGTATGCCTTCCTTGATAACATATTAAACACAGAGAACCGGTAACAACCGGCTCTGAAAGTTATAGTAATTTCAGTATTCTTAGATTCCTAACAAATCCGTAAAAACGATGATGATGAGTTCTGGGAATAATAGTTATAAAAGATATTTAAGTTTTATATTATTGTACTCATTTATCTTAGCAAAAATAAAAAGCTTTTAAATGTCATTAAGGACAAATATTTTATTTATTTCAGTAGGTTAAGATTTGCTTCGCACATTTTCTTGTGAGTGTATAAATATTTATCAATTCGAACTGGTCGTTTTTACGTATTAATTGACGAGCTAAGAATACTGAAATTACTATAACTGTCAGAGCCGGTTGTTACCGGTTCTCTGCGTTTAATATGTTATCAAGGAAGGCATACTTTACCCATTTCATTCGGTCAAAACTTGCAACTTTGTGCAACTTTTTTTTATAGGCCAATAAAGTTGAGGATTGTCATTTTCTGCGATTTTTTTTTGTCTTCGAAATAAATTATAGTACACACCAACTTGATTCAAAATACATGTAGAATACCTTAATATAGGCTATGGAGGACATTGCTGAGTCTCAATTCATTGTCAATTAGCTTCCACATAAATTAATTTATTTATTTTTTCTATTATTATTATTAGTCTGAATGATTGAAAACGGTTTATCTTTCGATGAGACATCTATTTCCGAGTACTATTTCGTGAGAAATAATCGATTTTTCAGACCCTGATTTTGATGACTTATTTCCGGCTAGAAACGCATTTCGGACCACTGTGCGGCGCCCGCGCTATCAAAGGTTCTCGCGTGCAAGTCATTGTCGCTTTAATTTCCCCGGGAGATTTCTCGGTTGCACGAGGGCGACAGCTGTTCTCGAGGCATCGATCAAAAGGCCAGACGCTCTCGGCGTCTCGACTTTTCCCCGGCGGCGGCGGCGGCGACGGCGACGTCGGGCTGGTGGCCGTAACCCGAAAGTCCTCGGGCCAAGGGAAATTCCTAAGTAAGGGTGGACTTTTCCGGGCCAAGTATGTCGAGCACTCTCTCGGACGGCTATCGATCTTGGAAAGAAGCAGAAGTGCGGGGACCGGGATCGACTACGCTTCGGAGTCGCGAGAGCTTTTTTCCCCGGCTGAATGAGGAGTGGCGGCGATTCACGAGTCCAAGGAGCGCGACCTTCTTTGATCGAACTGGCCGATAGAGCCGGCTATATTTTCCCTGGAGCCGAGAAATCGGCTGATAACATTCGTCGCAGTCGCGTCGAGGAATTACTCGCGCGTAGAACCTGTCAAGCTCCACCGAGGAGAGCGTAACACATGCTAGTGCGACTCACGGATTAATTGTCCGGGATTCATGGCTCAAGGTGGTCAGTCTGCGTTAAAGAGTGCGCCGGAGATCTTATCTGGCGGCGCACCAAAAAAAGGCATGACCCATGAAATTTCAAGTACGACCTCGCCGTCGTCGGGGGCGCACGTCACACACGCGCTCTCCACCGCGACACAGAGCGTCGCCAGCACTTATCGCGCACACATTCTCCCAATGCGCCGGGAAACTCGAGCTTGCGGCGACTCACACGTCGATTTTACCCGGCGATTATAAGCGCTCCGGCCGCCGGCATTCCGTCGAAGCGCATTCCGTGTCGCCGCAATTGTTCAGGGATTGTTTCTTCAAACAGTGCGCCCGCCACGATTCCAGGTATCCTCGAGGCTCCAAGGTGCGACAGGTAGACTCGGCGAAGCTCGGCAATGGAATTGATTTTAATCAGCCGTGAACTCGTGGCGATACTTGCTAGACCTTCGCTCGAATCCCAAGCTCGACTTAGAACCCTCACGAAGATCAACCCTCTTCTCCAGTACAACTTACACTCTCGGACACTAATGACTACGAGATGCGAAGGGAATAAGGACGACACCGTGATTAAATGAACATGCACGCGAAGGGATGATTTACTTCTTCTATAATTAAAGAAGCCTCCTGATAAAAGTATCCCTCGGTTCTTAGGACACTCGAAAAAAGGACTCTAATCAGAAGGTAGTCCTCGAAACGCAGGTTTAAGGTCACTTCCAAGTCACAATTTCGAGGGTTGCTCGTCGTCAATCGATGAATCCGATCGAATTGGGGTGAAATCTTGGATTTACCTGTCTGCCAGGTGGACGGGCTTGTTTACTCTCCGCTCTCGGTGCATTTACGGCGCGTGTGGCGAGAGCTGGGGCTGACTACTCCTCGGCGTCTCGTCGGCGTGGTAGGCGCGCGGGCGCCGCGTCTTGGCGTGAGCACGAACGCGTCCTTACTGGCGAGCACCGGGGCGCACTTGTTCCCGATGCCGAGGGCACACTCGCCTCCTCGGCCAGATACTGGCCACTTGGCAGGCGCTCGCGCGATGACCACTCTTCCTCAGCCACTACACAACTTATCTTCCAAATCCTCTTTCTCCTCGCCACGTCCCCAATAAACACACTCCTCGCCAAAGCTATTCGACACGCTTTACCTTTCGCGTAATCAATGCGTACGATGCGATCTTTTGTAAGAATGCAAATTCTGAGAAAGTTCTTTGTTTGTTTCTTCGCTTGGGCCTTTCAAGCCTTTTCCTTTTCTTAGATTTTCTGATAGCTATTGGTACACGTGGATAAGAAAGTCGAGGAACTTTTGTACTTGGTAATTCCCTGAAAGCAATCTTCTCGAGGGTTTCGAACTTTCGAACCCGCAACGAGTTATTGGTTGCAATTTGTCAAAGATTACTTAGGGAACTCTTGGAAATGCTTGTTTAGTTATACTCTGGCATTTTCTGACAGAGTTCCTGCGTGACTCACTTTAAGGGTAGATCTTGGAACTGGTATCGTTGTGCAGATAGAATTCTTTTGCGATTAGAGGATCAGGATTTATTGAACATCCTAAGCATCCTGAAGACTTCGGAAAAGCGATATCGCTTGGCTAGCAATTTTCTTGGAAATGTCGCCTCACGAAACAAGATACTCTTTAGTAGTTTACACGAGATGAATGGGATTACTTGGACTTCGTATTTCATGGGGATAAAATACATGAGGCAATTTAACTTATCGAGGAAATTCTTAGCTGACTTCGAAGTTAATAAGATATTCGTAAACTTATTCTTATTTCTTTTAAAGTATATTTATTTTTTAGTGTTAGAAAGCCGAGTACTTAAAAATCCCTTAATCGTATTGTGATTTAAGCTTCCAGCTTTGATCGGAAGGGTGTATTACCGATGTCCTTGCGTTCCTGTCGTCTGACTGACACTTGAATACACATTCTGGTGGATGAGGAACTTGCACCTATCATGTGGGCTCCTAGGCGAGGCCATTCATTCATTCATTAGACAGGGCGAGGGTTGCTGGATCCAAATTATTGGCACATTAGCTTGATTGAAGCCGGGCTGGGCTCGGCACTGATCCCAAGATCAATTTCGCCCTCGCGGATATGGCGGCCTGGATCCATTACTTCGCTCCGGATTTCTGTACTTTGTCAAAATAGTTCTCGTATTACCTATATTCCCGTCAACCAAGCCTTTTATCAAAATAATTGGAGCACTTACTCCACTTCTGTATTGGAAGTTCTTTCGCGCGGTTCTCGTATATCATTTCTCAGTACCAGTTAAGAACAGATCGATCTCTTCAACATCTTATTGCTCCAACTTAAAAACTTTGTTAATGATTAATAATACAATTTTAAAAATAATCTCACGAGTTTTATTTATTCCACTCCCTTTCTCTAATATGTAGACTGTGAATATTTTATTTTCAGGGGTGAAAATAAACAGGTAATTAAGTGTAAAACGAAGTCGGTTTTCAGTGGATTTTATTTGACGGTATATGTACAGTTTACATAGCAATTGTCACCGTGGTACATATGGTACATGCGAACTCCGAATTACACATGGGATGAGATGTGACGGTTTATTAGATACGAGTGTGGCTCCATGCCGATTTCAAAGCGGGCCCCGCCGTCAGTCCTTCGAATTGCTTTCAGTACTCTACGAGTAGTTCCTCCCCCTCTCCTTCGTACTTTTAAAGCAGCGAGGTAGTTGGCCGAGAAGACGCGCAACCTCTTCCTCCTCTCGTCAGTTCGATTTGGTATCCTTATACAAAACGAGTGTTATTACAGTATGCTAAATGAAAGCGCGCAGCTACACGAGGACAAGCGTATACGTGTTTATACCGATGAAAGCTCAGTGTCCCGAAACTGCTTGTGTTTCCACTCGAGCGGAAACCCTCTGTTTGGCGACATTCTCATTTCGATTCTTGCCTCGCCGATAAGCGGACGGAGCCTGCCAAATATTGAAAGAAGCCGGCAGCTAGATTGATAAGAAGAATCTTAAAGCTCGGGTGGCGGTAATATCGTTCGTTAAATAGCCGTGAGCGGTCGCTCGCTCGCTCGCCGTAACTCTCCGGAATATGCCTCGGATATGTACACGAAGAACGGTCCTCGCAACGTTATCATGATTAGGTACTTTTAACGTAGACGCCAAACAGAGTAGGTACATAGATAATAGGATTTCTCCTTGCAACAGCGACTTTAACCGTAAGTTCATACGCATTCTCTTTTCCTCCCTCGCTCTCATTCGGTTGGATTGTTAGCTCAACGTAAAATCGTCACGCTCCAGGTTGTCCATTCTCGTAGCAACAGCCGGACTTTCTCGTTCTGCAGGCTTGCTCGCGCGCATACATACTCGTACAGACAGACACAGACACACACACACATACACACAGACATACGTCTACCACCGAAATTAAGTGCACGGTTCTCTCAATTTGGCCTGCAACTCGCACAAAGATTACGCGTGATTCCCGAGAATCATTTTAGTCGAATATTGTCTGAAGTGGATCGTATTAACGTGCCTTTACTTACGGACTTTGCCTAATAGTAGTAATGCTTTGCCTCCTAGAATGATCTTGGTGGAACTTATCGTTACAAAGATTCGAAGGGTCGAGCGCCGTCGCTCAATCGCATAATCGCACTAGGCGCACTTAATTTTGGCAAGATTTGGAAGCGACGTCGTGACCGACGAAACCCGCCGGCTCGTATTGTGCCATGCAAGATTGCTCATAGTTCCTTGTACAGTGTGCAGTGCCGCGGGGTTTAAGATAGAACGTAGAATTCAGGGAAACTTCAACTAAGCACAACGCGGATAAATTAGTTGGACTTTACAGTGCGCTTTCTGCCGAGAGCTTTGGTACAGCATTCCCTTCGTCCACGCAATCGATACATCTCGCGTTTCCTCTAAATAAACATTATTTAAACACATACTTTCTAGACCAAGTATATTGTCATCGCTACGCTCTTCCTAAAGTTCGCACGATTTTTAACGAAACTTGCTAATACTCTTCCGCAACCTCCGCAAATCCCTCTCCATTCTACACTGGGGTAAATGCTGTTCCTCTGAACGTAAGACCGCACGCCGTATTGTACGATTTCGATGTAAATTATACGACAACGCCGAAGAAACACATAGCAAATTTTAAATAGACGTAATTTACACTTGGTGGTCTCTCTGTCCCCCTGGGGTAAAACCGGGCCGTAAACTATGTTGGCTCATTGGAAAACTAGCATCTGAGTAAGTGGCGACCACTATTCCAATACTGTCGCACGCGCCTCGCTCCGCTCGCCGTTCAAGTTTTCAGGTAACAAGAATAAAAATTTTGGTCATCTAATTCGCCTAGCTCCCTCACCTAACTGTCATATAGACAACTGTATCTATAAAACTAGAGACGAATTGGAAGAAAAAATCAATTGATCGCTCTTTTTGTATCCTTCGTAAGGCAGTTTGACATCCTAGAAAAATTGTATTTCGTCGCTCGAGGCTTGAAACACTAATTCAATCGGTCAGTTTAATATCCGATCTGTACTCGTCTCTCCGATCTCTCCCTCAATTCGTAATAAAGCTAGGCTCATAAATAAATCTCATAAATAAGTCAAGCATTTCGTGCACTATAACCCAGGATAATTCTCGAGAAACCATGTAACTAGAATTGCCTAAGAAAATCGAATGAGAAAGTATGCTAGTTTGCTGAGGCGTATAGAATATTTCTTCCTAAGCTAATAATCTTGGTACAGCCTTAGTTCAATATAGTTACAAAAAATAACGCTCTGTGTTTCTTTAAAGGAACTCCCTGCTGAGATAGTAATCTGTTCTTTCGAAAGGTTTACGGCGTGAATTCTAATTAGGATTTGGATATCCCCCCTTCTCATAGTTCCTCTGGACGTGAAGTTTCTTGTAGTCTTTTCTATACTTTTCAATGGTTAAATCGGCGCTGTCCGTGCTTGACAGGCTCAGTGCTGCCGGATCCAAGCTCGCAGCAAGCTTCAGATAAGTTTCCTCCATTTCTTTTGTTATTTTCACATCGTAATCGTAGTCGACGTTGTCGGTCTTCTTAATTGGCTTAATTTCGTCTTCGTTCGGAACGTCGAAGGTAATTAGATCTTCGTCTTTTCCCGGTTCCGCGCCGTCGGTATTAGTTGAGAAACAGAGATCATTCAGCTCGTTATTTAGATTCTCGTCGCCGAAGTTTGCGATATCGATAACTGACTTGCCACGCCTCTTGTCTTGACTATTGTTACACAAGATTACATTATGATCGACGCTGTTCGGCTTCGCACGCGATTCGTTAGTGTAAATCAAGGAGGGGGGACTGTCCACGACATCCTCGGTTGATTTAAGTTTTGTGTACCCAGTGGGTGCCGAGCTCTCCATGCGTACGGACGACTGCACCCACTCGGCTACTCTTTGCAATTGGTTATTGTCATGTAACAGAACGGGTGAATTTTCCTCGCTACTCGTCGACATGGATCGGTCGGAGCCGGACCGGGGGGATTTCTTTGTGTGTACCAGAGCAGTATTTGGTTTATTATTTCCACTAGTGTATAATACAGTTTTGTAATGGCCCGCATTGTCTAGGAGAATATTTTTAGAACCCGGCGTGACCCTGACCAAACAATTTCTCGGGCCAGCTAGTCTGTTATGACCATTGGGCCGCGAGTTATTTATGTTTTGAATCAGTTGCGCGCCTGCCAGGGATTGAACAAGATCGCTCGAGGTGCTTGAAGGATCCGACGTTGAAATTACCATACTGTCACTACTGAAACTCGGACTGGTGGCTACTTCCATTTGTCCAGAATCACTTTGATTTCCAATACTTCCCACATTCTTTACTTCGATAACAGTCACTTGTGTGGTGTGTCGTACTTCCTGGGTGGACCTATCATTTTTCCAAACTCTATCATTTATCACATCAATTTCTACATCACTGTTAACTCTGTCAGTGCTGTTAGCTTCCTTCGAGTTCACTTGGGACTTTAGCTTCATCCACTCGTTTTTCCATAGTCTATCGTTAATTATGTCTATATGGCTCTGTTCCTTTCCACCGAAGTTGTCCTTCGTGTTCTCAGGATCGGTTTGGTTATAGCTAGACGATGATTTCTTTTCCAATTTGTTCCAGTAATTCGCGCTGGCCTTTGCGTCGGTCTGTAAGTCGCATCTCTTATTAACTCTCCCCTGCTTAATCTTATCTACATTCGCCTTGCTATTAATGCAAGCGTCGTTCAGCTTTTGTGAGATCGCTTGCTTATTAATATTGTCGTTTTGATTTTGAAAAGCAGCTTGCAGCTGCGTATCGCCGCGGCGCGATTTCTTTTTACTTAAACTAGTGGAATTAATATTCGCGCGCGTGTCGTCTTTTGCATTCTCAAGAAGCCTGCCGTTTCTGGTCACGAACTTATCTCGCGTAGACACGTGCTGGCAATTAAGATTTTTTGTACAATTACTATTACTATGGTATTGCGCCTTACCATTGCTAATCGCGTTTTCGCTCGCTTCATGATAAGCCGCATGCATTACGGAATTCAGGTGCTCCTTACTCTGAGAGCTTCTATCTACAGCTTTACTATTTTCCATGTACATCTCTCCGTTCTGCGTGTACCGTGTTCGACAGTCGTTACACGAGAAGGCATCCTGTAGAGTCGTCTGAGTCTCGGCATCCACCAGGAGGATGCTCCTGTGACATGTACATGTGTCGCAGTGCTTTGCAAATATTCTCTCTTTCTCCCGATCCTCAAGAACTTTAGCCATTATTGCGGCCGACACGATGTCCACTGGCGGCTTGGACTCATCGCTCTCGTCGTCGCTGTGCTTTTCAGCCGCCGGCTTCGTCACGTTATAGACCATCGCAGTCGGCGGAAATGTCGAGATTGGCACCGTGATACTTTTAACATCAGGCGGATTTGTGTCACTCGAACGTCTTTTCTGGGCGACATAAGTCCTAACTTTGGCCTGTACTTCGGACGGCAGCTGGAAAGTACATTTTGTCATAGATAAATATAGCAATATTTAATATCAAGGACAGTCTAGAGATCATCTACTTACAGAGTCGTATTTCTGACCAACGAAGTTGGCAGGTTTGCATTGGAGTAATTGTATTGCTAAATTAACATCATTCCTATACTTTTCCTATAAAAGGAGACACATTGATCAGTTTGTTTCATACTAGCTTTTAAGAATACATTGGAAGCAGATAAGATACTAACATTATCTTGTGTTAAGCGGTGTATTGTATAATTGGCATCGGCTAATCTATGTGATAGAGTAGCTATATCCTTGGTAAATGCACTTTTCTCCGTCTCACACTTGTCTACGATCCTCAGTAACTTATCCTCCAGGTTTTGATTGACCTTTTGGACTCTTTTATGAGCGTCGTACAGTCTAGAATATTTCTCTTGCCAAATAAGCAACTCTTCCTTCATAGACGCTAGTTCCCCATTGGGAAACTTGTCTGCCTCGCTCAAAAACTGAGTCTCCATGGTGACAATGTGATTGTCCCTTTCCATTAATCGTTGCCGTAGGTTCTCTATCTCCGCGTGTAGGTGCATATCGTGCTGCTGGTCAGCGTGCGTGCAGCGTGCACACTTGCAACCGCACTCCTGTAAAACAAACATACATTTTGCATGAAAATAGAAGGAGTAAGGACTCAATTACAAGGTCTCTCTATGTTCTCCTTATTCGACTTCACTCTCGGGCCGCATTCTAGCTAGTATTCAGCGAACCCTCGCCAGGGCAATAAATCATCTGTGCGTCAGCCTTTGACAGATGATGCTTACGTGTACATGCGTGAAAAGGCCAGGGTTCCCGGTGGAGCGTTCGAAAGTACTCACTTTGCATTTCTCAGCCATCGTGGAGCTTTCGTGTAATGTTGAAAGCACTGAAAACGTATCTGTCAGCGAGGAGACTTCGGGATTGGAGCCTCATAACCCTGTCTGTGGTAGCGCGCTTGCGAAATATGGAGAGTTCCCTAGTGGCTGTCCTCCATTTAGTTTATCAAAGCGTCACTGGCGACGAGAACGGTCCACGTAACTAAGGACTTCGTGTCACGCTACTTCTCGCCACTTGAAATCGCTATTATCTCGATCAGCCGAATAGTACTGACAATCCCCGAAAGCTCGCCCGCTGTGTCGTCTGCCAGCCAATCCATTCGCCAGTGCAACTTTATCGGTCTGCCAGCGGTCAGGTTGGGTTGTGCACCGTCGCCACTTCACCATCAGTCGCGCCGCGTGCGAATACGCGTCGTCTTCACTGATCTTCCGTTATCAGGCTTGCTCTTGGACAAAGTGCCCGGTAAATCCCCGTCCTCCCGAGTTCCTCGTAGTTTCGTCGGAGTGCTTGATCACTGGCTATCCTAACAAGGAAAATCGGCCTTCCCACACGCCGCTCCGGTAGAGTATTCACGCAGATATTTCCGCATTCATATTCCCAATTGGTCCCTCAATGCGCGTGTATGCTTGCGTACACGTTTGCGCGGAAAAGTCGCATCGACTACAATGAAGCTACAGTAGAACCTCTTTTATCCGAAGACCCGTTATTCCAAATATCTACGATGCGTACATTCTGTTATTCGAACTCTCTATTATCAGATCGTGCCTTGTACGTACACAATTCAGTGCGTACATATCTAATACATTTTTTTACGTCATATTTCATGTCAGTATTTACTATTGTAATAATTAACATCAAGCAAAGTAACTGTTGTATTATTCAAGCAGACGTGTTCGTCCCCGATTAATTCGGATAATCGAGCTTCTACTGTATTCGGGACACATTTGTCACGCTTCCCTTGAGAGAGCATGCTTGAGACGTTCGAGGCTAGAATAAGATTGTCGGGAAGGCATACAAGATACACACATGGTAGTTTCGATTTGCAAAATTATTTATTAAGTGTCTGTTATACCCCATACATAAATCCTATTATCGTGAGGTGTCGTTACTGACATTAATACAATCATTAAGCGGTCGTAATACAGTTTCCGACATAATACTTGAGAGGAGTTAGTGAAGAAGCAGTCGTAGAGATATAATCGTGTCTGAGGAACGCATCATGTCGGGCAGAGGGTTCCATGATTTTTGGAGAAGTGTTGCGGCGTCAGTGTTGACGGGTCGGGGAACAGGAGAAGTTGGCTAATTACAATTTCGAATTAAGTTGAGACCGACGCGCGCAGTATTATTTACAAATAGCATTCGGCTTTCGGTTTACGGTGTTTCGCTTGCACAACAATGAACTACCGCCGACAACCGTGAGTCTTCTATACGTAGAATTGCACTAGATTCATATCACTATACACAACGATTATAGTTGAGTGTTGCTGAAAATGCGCGTGCAACAGCGTGCTACAAACTGGGAAAGCTGAAGCAGTAGGACTATCATTATTCTTGTTTCATAGGGCTTGTTCGATGGCGCAAGAAATACTTCTCGCAAAGACTTGATTAAAGAGCGAAGGTTGCGCAATCAATAAGTCGTCCTTTATGTTTTGCTTGAATGTGTAATATACTTTTTATTGGGTAACACGAAACAAAGTATTGAACATAGAGTTATAGTAGTATGTGTATGCATATCGTTTGAAGTTGTGAAAAAATGCAAAGACTCGGTATAGTTTGAAGAGAACAGGATAATAGGTAATTGTTGCACGCTTGTGCAAGAAGTATCTTCTTATAACATATGACACAGCAGTGGTAGAATATATATATACGTTTATATAGTGCCTTACCCTACAATCGAAATGATCCAAACGTTAAAGAGAATTCGTCAAACTCATTCACCGTTCTCGTCGTCGTCGTAATCGTCGTCGTATCTCGCCTAGTCTCGGTGCTCACTGATTCCGTTTTATGCGATTAATAGAGTACAGTCTTACTCGTTAAGAAAATACATACGATAATAAAGTAGTAAAATTCCTCGACTTTCTACTTATTGGTCATTCGAAGCAAATGCGCCGGATAGAGAGGTGTATACCGCAGTAGACCGAGAGCCTTAGTCCCATTCCCAAAAAGTGTTTTACATTTTACGAGAATCATTCGTCGTCTTCACAGCTTCATTTTCGGGAATGGCACTGACAATTTCGATCGTTGTGCCACAGCACCATGTACGTTCACGTATCGTCAATTTCTAGCTATCGTTACTTTATGGTAACCAGTTATAAAAGAATTTTTCTCATATGTATAAAAAGAGAACTTGTCGTGCTGCCTCGTTTTCTCTTTTTTTCGGGGGGAAGGCGGCGGCAGGCTGGTGCTGCTTTAAGATTTCAACCGCGAGTTTCCTATTACGTATTTTATCACATCTTTTTTGAACATAGTTTCCAGGTAAAAAAATGGTTTTTCGACTCCTTATAGTTCGTTATAAGTTGTATCGCGGGTGTCATCGATAAAGTTCTCCACGTACACGTGAACACAATTGAAAAGTTTGGAACATTTCAAATGTTGAGCATCGTATATAATATTTATAATATATATATAATGTGTATGTATATATATTAATAAAAGAATATGTCCGAATGCAACATTGCTTAAATCTACATATACAATATAATATCTATATTTATATAGAATTTCCATATCCATCGTAACAACAAAAGGACTCGCTCGCTCTCTCTCTCTCTCGCTCGTTCTCTCTTTCTCTCCTTTATCTGAATGAGTTTCAACAAATCAAACACAAAGAATTCACTACGATAGCAAGTTTCATGTATTTAGTGAGCGCGACAACGCTAATTGCGAGACATGAAATTTGCGAACATTTTACACTACGTACATTTGATTAAAATTTGTTTAATGCAGTCTGCTCGCTGGTAGCTTTGCTACTTGCATATGCCACCCGGTTACAATTCTCCGAAATTGGCCTAAGAACATTTAAGTGCATCTAGCTACAACGATATACTTTAGCGTTTGTCAGAGCTGGCTAGATTTACAATATGTAATAGACAATTAACATCTATCCCATTCAATAGAATATTTTCTACACACCGCTACCAATTTTCGTGCTCCAGGATTCCTAGCGAAAGTGGTTACGTAAAAATCATCTAGCTAGAAGTTAGTTATACGTTAATAAAATGCACTGCACATATTAGAATTTGCGTAAATGTTTCTTGCAGCGGAAAACAGCTATATCCATCATTTATCATCGGGTTAATGCTAGCAGTTCGGTATGCGTGCGCGAAAGTTGCTTGTTCACAAATGTGCCCCGTGACTTCTACGCCTAACAATAAAAACAGTACCGCGACACGAGAGCTTGAGATATATCAAGTCACACACACTCGGAGGAACAAGAACTCCGCGCGCAAAAAAAAAACATAAGTAAAATTGCACGTCGCTCTTGGGCATTAACAGCACTAAAATTTCTTCTATGTAATACGCATGTTTCAATAGCAAAATGAAATAAAAGGCACACTTCTACAGTCGTTGGATAACGCAAACGGTTGTAAGTAGTTATAAATTACTAACGTGATATAAATTGGCTACAATATACAAAACTGAATGTACACGTTGTAACGGTAAATCAGAATCATAAAGGGCGTTCATTTCAGCGAGCTAGAAATCTCTGTCCTCAATACTAGTTTAGTTAAAGTCGTCGCAGCCCCACTCTTGGCTTTAGGCATTATCGTATACAAAACGGAGGTCGAATTTCATTAACTATGCACCCATTATAAATTCAATAGAATTTTTCGATCGGTTTCTCTTGCGAACGTCTGAAAATGAACTCACAGTGGAAGCAGTACATTTCCACGAAGCGTATTGGCGACTTAGTGTTTTAAAGCAAAGTAACTCATCAATCTTCCTGCACCGCTACCCTGTTACATCGAAGGATAGAATCTGATCCATTCATTAACATAATAATATACACACACAGCGAAGGATACAGTCACCCAGTTGAACTTGTCAATGATTTGACTCGAATCATTGTCACCGATCTAGTGTTAGATATATATATTTACATAGACGAAATAAAACGTAACATAATACACTTTCTCCCCATTGTATAACAAAATTTTCGATACGGGATATCCGCTAATAATGAAAAAGAGATCGACTGTTTAAGGCATTGAGACGTATCGTAACAGAATCATACGATTAGTGCCGATTTTGAAAAACGCGCAGAAGTCAAAATACTGCTCCGAGTTCGTGAACTGCATGATGGCTCGTATCCTCTAAGAAGAATAATCGTTTTCAACATTGATCATAGTGCTACACGGTCACACGAGTGATATGACACCGATCTTTCTATACCTTATACATCCATGACTTAATTTACTCTAGTTAAATTCTCGCTAAACTATCATCTCGAGCAAGCAACCTTGCATCCGGAGTTTAAACATCTATCATTCAATTAATTATTTATATATAACATGTATAATGCAACATTTCTCGTCATAAAAAACCGTAAGCCTTAGTCGTAATTAGAACAAGGTCATTTGTAATTACAGAATGGATAATTTTCGTCACTGAATCGTTAATAAACCTGTTCCTGGTATAAAAGCTCGGTCGTTCACAGTTTCGGTCTCAGTATAGAGTAGGATGTTGGTGCGGTAGGTACGATATATATTCATTGGTGCTTTATATGCGTTTCTTCAGGCCGAGGATTAGGATTTCGCGTTCGAAACGTTGAAATATTCGCTAAAACTCTTTTACAAAAAGGAACAGATTTCTTAACTACTTTCATACAGAGGTTTGTCCTTTACACCTTAAGAGCAGCTTTGGGAGACCATTGGTGGAAACGAGCGGGTCCTGTGGGATAGGAGGGTGGGTGGATCCACTTATTTCCTCGGTGACCCATGAATGGGGGAGGGGACGGGCCACCCAGGAAGTGAGGAGGCATAATGTTATACCAAGGTTGACTAAGTGGATGGGGACCGTAACCCATGCTGAAGGAGTGTCCAAACCATGATCGATTTCTGTTCAGATGGAGCCTGGGACTATTCAAATTGCGTCTCCTACCTGTACCGTTATTGCTATGCTGCTGATTCTGATTAGCAGGACTTAGGGGTTTTGATTTTTGCTGTTCTGTGTTAGCAGTCAGTGGGGCCTTCTATAACAGAAATAAGGCATCACACTTTTAGATACCCTCTTACTTATTGTTGTACCATTGTGGATTTTCCAGCAACAATGCATAAATACCTGTACTTTAATCTGCCCCTCGGTATGCTTCTTTCCTTTTTCGATTTCTTCATCGTTGCCTTGAAAAATGGGTACAGTATTCTCTTTATCATCGAATGATGCCAATGTGCAGTAGGATCCCTTACTTTCGCCAAACCGGCAGCAAACTTCGTTAGGGTCAACCCACAGGGTAAGCTCTACTGGCAGAGACAAATCTTCGTACTTGACTCCAGCAGCATTCGCAGCACTTTCTAAGGTCGCATCTCTTCGGTTATGACCATTTACACGGATACATCGGTAGCCTTGCCCTTTGAACGGCTTATCGGGAAACCAGTGATTCTTGAAGCGTTCCGTCAACAATTCGACTAGGTGTCGTTTAAAGCACTCCAGCTGATCAGGACTAAATTTTTCGTTTTTTTCGATCAGCTGTACTAAGAACAGTACCGCCGCAGTGATCTCGTTCCGCATTATGCCAGTTTCGTATAGCAAATTTATAGCGAGCCGATGTATTCCTCCTTAGATATCGCGGCGGGATAGTCTCGGAAACTAAAGTACCATTTGCTGAAGCCGATGTGGAGCACATAGAGCCCTTCTGCACCTTTGCGACTCTCGGACTTTCGAACAGCTATTTTTGCGGGAATCGTGTTGCGCTGTTTTTCTAGAAATGCTTCGTTACTCTCATAAGATTTCGATGTCCTCTTTCCGGCTATTCCTTTTCACCTGCAATCACACGCAAGCGTCCTGTTGAAACAGCTGCTACCATCCGGGCTATTAAGCAGGATGATGAATTTTAGATTACATAATTTTAATATATCTCGCGGCCCAACAATCCACGATGTTCACAGAGTATTCGAGATACGGTGCGATCGCGCGCGTCTATTTACGCGAGGGATGCTGCATAACAGGAAGCTAGAGATATCAATCCCTCCTGCCACCCCCCTTCCACCCCCTCTACGACTACTTTGTTTATTTATTTCCTGAATGCCCGAAAAACATCGGGCCTTCGAAGGGTCGTACGGGCATGATAATGCGCACGAACCATCCCCTGCGTCGCGTTCCCGATATAAATAGGAATGAACGAACCGACTGTTCAGTTTCCTCGACAGAGCCAGACAACAATATGTTATGGCTATTAATTAGGTTATAGGCCATAACAGGACAGGTTAGGCAAGTCGTCGTACACAGCAGTCAGGGCAAGATCCAACATTGCGATCGCCAGGACGAATTATCGGCTGCACTGTGAACGGACTCCACGCGAGGGATGTCCACGCTCTCGAGATATCACTTAAAACGAAACAATGGGCACAGCGAATTATGCTAGCTCATTCTTGTCGTACCAGCTCGTGCCGTGAGCGATTGTTTCTCCAATATCACAATATCCAGCAGGCTAGAATTGTGTCTCAATCAGGCGAAAACACTGCCAACAGGAGTCTGCCGTCGCGCGCGAGCCTTAAAAGTTATAATATCAATATTAAATTGACCTTACGAGTCAGTGACGAAAATTCCGTGTTTCTGGTGAAACTACTACGTCTTCTCTCTCTTTAAATAAACGTACTCGACCCAACACGTGTTACGTTGCATCGAGAAACATGAAGTGATAATAGAAGGGCGTACGAGCGACATAAAACTTGAACATCACCAGGGCGACATCTTTCAAGCAAGACAGAGTTGACCGGCGGCTAATTCGAGAATTATCTCGCAAGTTGAATATGATTTTATCGATTATATATATATATCGATATTACCATAGACCAGTAATAGACCTGGCAAATAATGTGGGGTTGAATGGCCAGCCTGCTGAATTACCGATGTGGCCACAATTTTAAGTTCTACTGATGAAAGTAGGAACTGTAACTGAATGTACCAACAGAGTGGTGAAATCATTCGTGATGCCACAAAATGTCAATGCATTTTCCAAAGGGTTCGAAAAAATGTAGGACTGAAGCTTCTGATTAAAGTGATGAAAAACCTATTTGCTTGGTTCTTTTTTATTCCAACAATTGATATATTACAGCCACACTTGCGAAATAAGATTATATTAATATAATATGAATTTGTTAGTTAATTGATTATAATTAACTAAACAAATTCATCTAGTGCGTGCCTTCTTGTAGTATAGCTGTAGTCCTTGGCTGAAGTTCGATCTCTCTAAACAAGAAGGGGAATACGATCTACTCTACAACCCATTCTAAAAAACCCGCCTCGACTATAAGCTCTCGAAAATCGAATCGTTACAAGTTTCGACTGGCACGATAGCAGTGCGTCGATTTTATTCGCGAGGCTGCGAGGACGAGACGATATCGAATGAGCCTGGTGTTTCGAGAGTTTCGTGACCGTGTCACGGACGTGCCAGAGAGCGCCGATTTCCCCGTGTGCGTGTCAGATCGCCGCAGCCGAAAAGCGCGAAACTCGCCAGTATAATTCGCCTGGCAAACCTGACTCAGGTTGTCATATATAAGTGCGGCGTGCGTCGTGGCCGAGTGGAGTGAGGGCCTCGACAGGAGCTGCTGTCAAGCCTGCCAGTGATAACGAGTGTCGAGAAGGAGAGCCGCGTGCCGAAAAGAAAGAGTGTCTGGTGTCTGCGCGTTCGCTGCGATTCGAATGAGAGTTGTCCGCGGTGAGTGGCAGTTCGACTGGTTTGACGCGGGGATGCTCTGCGCCGCCAGCTGGCCTGGCTGGAATCGTGGCCGAGTCTCGGCAGCGAGAAGGTATTAACCTTGCGCGTCGGGTCTCCCGTGCAATTGGCATCGCATGTCGTGCCCGCCGCCCGCTCCAGCCCTGCGAGAATGTCGACTCGCTCGCAGAAAAGCACGCCGACGAAGACCCGGAGCCTTCTGACGGGCCTCGAGCTCCTCTGAGCTCCCAGCCAACCCCGACCAGTACAGCTGAGCGAGCGCCCGTATCCATGTCAAACATGTTTGGCTGCCCGAGGGAGGCCGTGCGGGTCAAAGTGAAGGTAGGAACCGAAAACTCTCTTTATCTCACCTCCAACCTTCCTCCGGATGATTCGGATAACGACTGACCTCAAATAGCACAAGTGCCGCCCTATATTACTTCATAGAAGGCTCCCAGTAATCATAATAGTCTTAGACCTCGAGAACCCCTCTACTGGATTACAGACATCAGAGATAAAGCTCTACTCCAGTCTCCTTGATTGATAAGGATTTCTGCCGTCTCGGCGCAGATGTCCTCAATTCGCACTGGTAATCCATCGAGCTCTATCTTTATGACATCAACAGTTGTACCTGATTATAGTTGCAGGCTCGACGCTTGTCCGAATTGTTTTAATCCTTTGAAATCAGGTGCGAGTAATGTGCTTGCTTTCTCCTGTCCACCTGACTGAATTGCTCGCTGCAAACACTCGATTTCTACGGAGATATCAGAGGACCGCGCGGGCTACGCATTTCCGCCAGTATGTATAGCGATTAATCCTTATCGATGGGGGCTTGCGAACAAGGTCAGACTCGTCAAACTAAGTCGCTGAGTAATAAAAGGAGCATAAAAGTTGTATTCGGGGGAGACAAGCGCCAAAGTTGGAAGTCTCTCGATCGACTGGTTTGCACTGTAGAAACCAAAGTTTCTTCCTCCAATGATTCGGAAGACGTGTCACGCAAAGCTCGTCAAACGCTGCTGCCCTTTGCCGCACAATTTTAATTAGACTGCCAAGATATCTGGTCGGCAGACAGCGTGGTAGAGCATCGATTACACGTCAATCGATGTTTATAATTACACACGGAAGCTTATTACTGGCGGCATGCGAGATGATACTATCTCTCCGAATTAATTGTAAAGCACCTCAAAATAAATGCAGCGTTAGACAGCGCGACGGCTGAAGTTATAGTTGCGGAACATCGATTAAAAAGAAATAACGATACAAAAAACTAATTAGTAACGCACACTTTATTACTAGTGAAGAATTCCAACCTCAAAGGAAAGTAATTTCTCACAAGTTTGTAATAAAAGTATCTATACTTGAATTCGGTTAGTATTAATTATATGTCGGCGTTTGAAACCAAAGACCTAGCAACCCAAGTGTCACCAAGACGTATTATTAGAGATACGAAAGAACTGGAGCGAAATGTGTCGAGAAAAAGAACTTGCAGAGAGTAGCGCTCGCCGGGCGCCGAAGGTCGCCAATGTGGAAAGAAACAGCAGTCCACTCAGCAATCAAACATAATATTTCAAATGTCACGATAGCGTTGCGTTAGATTATCGTATCAGGCTTTAAAACAGTCTATCTTCCTTGAAGTGCGAGAGTCTGACTCATCGGAGTTCGCGCCACTGTCTCGTCGATTTGTCGAACGTCGAACTTCATGAACTATAGGCCTTTAACTCGAGCGTACTCGGCAATACGAAGAATTGCTAAATATATGACCAATCAATATAGCAGCGATTCGGAAGGAGTAGCGCATTTCTCTCGGATATGAAACGCTCCCACTTGGGAGATCGAGGATTGCACTTTAAAGATGCGGCTCTGCCGAAGGCTTGAAAATGATCTCGAGCGCACTAAAGCTTCAAGCGGCAAGAACGTCATCATTCGGCAAATGGATATTTCACGACGGACTGCGTCGGTGAGATGTGTGCCCCGCGGTTTCACGTGCAGGCAAAATTCGGTGTGTATATTGATCCGTGCCCACTTGCAGCACACTCTCTCTGTGTGTGTGAGTGCTGCTAATACCGCCGGCTGGTCATTAAGAGTGGCGAATTACTCGCCGAGACTCTTGCACACCGGCGAGGGCCGATTTTCCACAACAATTATTGCATGCACACTTCCGGGCGTGCCTACTTCAGCAACCAAGGAATGTTAGGGTTTCTAGAAAACCGGGAAAAAAGCGAGGGAGAAAATTGTCTAGAACATTCGCCTATTCAGCGAATTCTAGGTTATTTTTCATGTCACTTTATCTAATGAATAAAAACTCGCCTACTTAAGGTTCCAGTCGTTACTTTCTCTTTGAAATTATAAGGATTAAGATTGAATCGATTGTGCAAGCATTGTACAAGTGAATTAAATGCCTAAAGTTACCGCGAGTCACTGCGGTGTAACTCATAATTCAATAGGTGAAAAGTCGACTCATATTTCGTCCTTTCCATGCGAGTCTTGGACTTCGATTAGCAGCAGGGTGCAGCGAGCATTAGAGCACGGAAGGCAGGGCGGTTGGATGTCGGTCAGAGTTTGCATAATGCAGCTTTGAAACCCAGCGAGGAAAGCTGGCAGGCCTTCTCCTCATTACGTGGCCCACCATTGCCGAAAGTGGAAAGCGTGCTCATTATTACGTAAGCGATCATTGCAATTGCTGACGGGCGCACTTGTGGAACAAGTTCGAGGGTCATCAATTTCCCCCTGCGGCGAAACATGCGATGGTGTTTGGGCAGTGCGGTCTTGAGGAGATTAAGAAAATCAATTGGAGGATAGCGTAATGCGCCAAGCGGTGGTTCGGGCCTCCGATTCCCCGAAGGCTCCACTCTATACCGTTGCGCTGTTCCATGCGAAATAATAGACCGAATGGGTTCTGTTTTCGACCACTCGAGAAGCTTTTGTCGGCTTAGCGCCTACCGTGCTAATGCCTGACGCCTCTCCTCACCTCAGAGACGCATTACGGATGTCCCCGATAGACCTTTGTCATGGAATTAACTGCAGACGATGCTCCGCTACCCTTTCTATCTGTATTACGACCTGCTCTACTATGTATACTGTCCTTACTAATATACAGGACGCCGTTTGTCTCTCCCTAACCGTCCGCAATAAGCTCGAAAATGACTGAACGGATTTGAACCGATTCTCCCTAACCTATGCACTTATGATGATCCAGGGAAATTACAGATTAATAACTAGACTGCAAGTTCTGAAAGTTTGCAAACTCAAAGTCCAGACAAGTGCGATACGACGGGCTATAGATAGAAAATGTTAGATAGGTCGGCTATAAAATCTCATGGGCAAATGCATGAGTGGATGTTTGCCCGTTATCGAATCACAATACGAGAATCAAATAGAGATCAAATGAAGTCCATTGATATCTGGCCGCGATATATCGGTACACTGGTACATGCATGCGGTCCATTCAGGGTTTTTTTTATCGGGGAATCATGACATCGAGCCAAATAGACGATAAGGATGATCCTCTCGTATCAGTGTGCCAAACAGACGCGTGAAATTACCCCGGCGACGTGAGACTACCAAAGCTTTTTCTTGCAATCTAGAAATGCGAGACCAGGCACCAGCCGGAGTACCGCAAGTTCAGCGTGGATCCGCAGATAACGTCGATCGAAGTACTGCAAAGCATCCTTATCAAGGCATTCGACATCAAAGGGTGAGCGTCCCCGAGGCTATAATTACTAAAGTGACAATGACTCTACTTCATCATCCAATGCACCGGGAATCGGGGAACAAAGAGACCCACCGTGTTACTACTAGCAAGCGTCAAGCTCCTTTTACTCGCCAGCCAGACCGTAAACTGTAAACAATCGTTCACAGTTTGCCCTCCAAGAAATTCGTCCCCTCGTTCGTTGCCCGACTTATTTTTAAGTTCGCCAACGCGCATCCGCCTGACTTTCACGCTCGGCTTCTTTAAACCGCCTCGATAGAATGCATAGAAAGAGTGGCTTGAAATGTCGAGAAATCACAATGGGAGGTTTACAGTATGATCTCATAGGAATATCGAACTATTGTGATCTTTTAGCGAGTTCACGGTATCATATCGAGCGATAGACGACTACGGCTCGGAGACGTACTTGTTCCTGCTGTCCGATTGGGACCTGGACGCAGCGTTCATCAGGTAAGGGGTGTGATAAGTCTATCTCGGTCAGGAGATAATTCTTGCTGCGGGACTTTGAGACGGTAGGCGATAATATTGGGTTTTAGCGCCTCGGAGCCGTATCTTTACCTCCAGGTAAATCTGAAACCATTCGGAGAGACGGGCGACTGCGAGTGTTATTGGGAGCAGAATGCGCAGGAAGTGGCGACTCGACAACAAGAATCCGGGTTTCCGTATAGGACGCCCAAGTTACCTGGTCTCATCATGAATAAGGCTAGTATTATTCCTGTCCCTTGTTCCTTCTACCTGACGTTTAATTTAACTCAAGCTGCACTAGTAAGAGAGGAATTCCAGCAATTCCACTGACCAAATTTGGAAAGCTTCGTAAACAACGAGAATGACATATTATAGATGGAAAGGACGCTGAGCATGGTTCAGCGTGCTCTGGGTAACTTGGGCGAGGAATTCTCACATCAGCAAACTGCACAACCTCCAAGACCACCGCTGACCGACGCCGAATTCCGTCGGTTCTTGGACCCGATCGGCCAAGTAATACACTCGAAAGAGTTAAGAGCTGTTATATACTTCGGCGGCATCGAGCCCAGTCTACGAAAAGTGGTCTGGAAGCACATTCTAAACGTTTATCCGGAAGGGATGTCTGGTCGCGAGAGAATGGACTACATGAAAAGAAAATCTCAGGAATATCAAAATCTGAGGGAGCGATGGAAAGCCCTTGTACAGAAAGGGCAGAACGTTGGGGACTTGGCATATGTTACCAGCATGGTGCGCAAGGATGTTCTTAGAACGGATAGACATCACAAGTTTTATGGTGGTTCGGATGACAACCAGAACACTGCGAGTCTCTTTAATATTCTAACGACGTACGCTCTAAATCATCCTAGTGTAAGTTACTGTCAGGGGATGAGCGATCTCGCGTCTCCTTTGCTGGTGACAATGCGAGACGAAGCACAAGCGTACATATGTCTCTGCGCTTTAATGAGAAGACTAAAGGACAACTTTATGCTCGATGGCATTGCGATGACGACAAAATTTGCTCACTTAGCTGAAGGTATAGAGCAGGCTTCAGAATTGGCATTTAGCAAACCTGTTGAAGCTCACGCTGCATTTTCTCTCAGGTCTCCAACACTATGACCCTGACTTTTATGCATACTTAAAGTCCCATCAGGCTGATGACTTACTGTTCTGCTATCGATGGCTGTTACTAGAGATGAAGCGTGAGTTTGCCCTCGAAGATGCTCTCAGGATGCTCGAGGTACTCTGGGCTGCACTGCCTGCCTCACCTCCGGACGGTGAACTGAGTCTTGCTGAAATACCTTTCCCACCACCCTCACCGCCACCCAGTCCCAATGTAAAGCACATTCGCGAAAATGCTTATACGAAAGTCTGCGCTATTCGACGACAGAGTTCCTCCGCGAGTATTGCTGCGACTAGCAAAAGAAGAAATTTGAGTGTCGAGGACCATCCGATTCCACCTACGACAGAAAGTAATGGTGACTCGAAAAGGTACACGGCGAAGTCGATTGGAAGTTTTCGTTTGGAACGGAAGTTCTGTATCGCTCTACTTTATAGGTCGACTTCGCCCTACGAGGCATTTTCCGAACCGGAGAATGATCTAACGTCGGCTAAAAATCGACGAAACA
The DNA here is from genome assembly GCA_910591665.1 of Ectemnius continuus. Taxonomy (NCBI): domain Eukaryota; kingdom Metazoa; phylum Arthropoda; class Insecta; order Hymenoptera; family Crabronidae; genus Ectemnius; species Ectemnius continuus. The sequence goes on from OU342866.1 coordinate 4,209,085, forward strand.
CGGAGTCGACAGAAAAGTGCCTAAGTACGGATTCTCTAACTGGTAAATCGAAACGCGCCAATCTAGCAGAGCTGAGAGAGCGACTCAGCGTGCCTGGAAAGGACCAGAATAAAAATGGTGAATCGGGTGATCCTGTAGAAAAAAAGTGTGCCCGGGTAGTAAAAAATTTGAACGAATTCTTAAACTTCACTAGCCTAAATCGTAGTAAAGTTACCCCTTGCGATGCAGAGCCCGAACTGAGGTGAGTCTAAGCGAGCGGACGGTTTTAATCGAGAAAGGAGGAAGTGACATTCAAAAAAGAACTCGGATTTATTACAGACGTGTGTCAAGTGAGAGTGGAGTTATCAGGGTTCTGAGGGATGAACCAACTTCACCAGATGATGCAACAGATTTTTTTCCAATGACTACTTCAATGACAAGAGAACTAAGATTGGAATTAGAATCACTGGATCGCCAAGTGTTCGGGCCCTCTCCACCTAGCGATCAGCAGTGTGATTGCTTATTGTCAAAGCGGGAAAGTGAACTGACTGAAAGCGAGACAGAAACTGAGCTTGCAAGATGCAGCCCCGCGGCGGACGTATTCGTTTGGGAGAATCCTCTGCATACGCTGCAACAAAAACACCAACCTGCCACTCCTGATGAGCAGGCTGAACTGGAGTACGATGGAGAAATATTGGAAGATCAAAACGGTGTGAAATCTGTTACGCCAATTAGATTACTTAAACGTACAGCTAGGTAAGTTTAGATAAGTTTTTAAAACTTTGCAGGATAATGAGTAAATTATAGATACTGATATTTCAAATGTACAGCAAATCGGAATCCGTATCGGATAGCGAGGAAACGGAGAATTGGAATCAAAATGCTGCGGTGCTCGAGAGTCCAGTGAAGCCATCAACACAGGAACAATGCGAAGAGGCGACTGAGCTCACGAACCTAATACCAGCGGGTACTTGTGAAGACCAGCTGGGAGATAATCCTCTACCTCCGCCCAGTGAATTTGGTGGGGGTAATCCTTTCCTCATGTTCTTGTGCATCACGCTTCTTCTGCAACACAGAGACTTTGTTATGCGTAATCAGATGGATTATAATGAAATGGCGATGCACTTTGACAAGATGGTTCGTCGACATAATGTGATTCGTGTACTCAATCAAGCTAGGCAATTATTTGCTGGCTACCTGAGAAGGCATTCTGTTTCAGCTGCTGCCGCGAAGTCGGACTGTGTAAATGTTTAAGACTCTCATTATATTCGATTCAAGGTGCTCTTCCATTTAGGGACTTCGAGATATCGAGATCTTGGATCACCTATATTTTCAAGATTCTGGTGCGCACATTAACTGCACGTATAGATGCGTACACACACCGATACTTATTTATGGTTTCATAGGCATTCCTTGTTATCCAAGTGGACTTATATTTTTCAATTATCTCAAGTCTTTAATCCGTGCGTTTGAATGACCGATACAATTAAGAAGCTTACGCACGCATTGAAGTACTTCCTTCGTCGCTTTCATGTATCATTTTACTTAGCATTGTGCACAATATCGATTACTGCGTGCGCAAAACCATCTGCGAAACCGTCATGTCTTAACTTGTAGCCTGCCTCATCTTTTCGAGCAGGTTCTTTAATTAAGTGTACAACTCAATCTATTCAGAGAAAGTAAATAAATCTCGTAAGAGAATGAAATACTATATTGACTATTTGATCGATAGGTTGTGTGCACGAGGAAACCATGCAAGAAAAATATCAAGTTGCATGTCTAGCAGGCAAAATACGAACTCTCCAATCTCAAGTAATATGAATGAATGACGACAATAAAGTGCATTTATCGCCGATGTGTAATTTATTTATTTGAGACCTGATTGCAAGGTTTTACATGTTATCAATTGAAAGGGAAATAAGGCGTGACTTTTCTTGCCATTTGCTTAATTAATATTATTATGCATTTATATTAATTTCACGCTATAACACCGGAATGATGTCAATGCAACATCCATCTCAACTTTAAAATTAACAAAGCTCTCATTTCATTTTCTTCTTTGATGATCGACGATCCTCACAAAGATGTTTAGAATATCAAGGTAGATTGACATCGCGCTGGAAGAATTTCATTTAGTTAAATAATCTAACTAAAGTTCTTAAACTACTGTCACAATATCCATCTTCAAACTTACGCGTTAATTGGATCATATGGTCTTCCACCATCAAATGGATAGGTGGGGTACACTTCTGCCTGTGCTACAGCCTTTTGTGTGTCATATAGAAGGAATCCACTGAATAATATTAGACCCCCATACAAACTTATGGAATATAGGGAAGCTCCAAGAGCACCCATTGGTGATGTAAATGGTGCAACCAAACTAGCAGTGAAAACAGCTCCAAGACCAAGACCAAGTGGTCCAGCCCAATTCAAGAACTTTCTATCTGGTGCACAGAGTGCAATTGTAGTTAATCCTGCTACTGCTCCACCAGTGGTATACAGTGCTTTTACAACAGCAGGGCCACCAAGAGCACATATTGGAGCAATCATTGCCCCCATAAGTCCACAGCATCCCATCCATGCCAGTTGCTTTGTGCCAAATCCTTCTTTATAAGGCAAAGATTGTAGGAGAATCAAACTGCCCATAAGTACTCCAATCTGTGCAATAAATGCTCCAATTCCTTGTGCCATTACAAGTCTCATGACTGCTGGGCTACGAATGGCTAACATTGCTGATCCAGCTGTTATGATCAAACTACCACCAATATATTTGTATACACTCTTAACACGATCTCGTACATGCTGTGGCCATACGCTGCAAAAGATGATGGAACCTTTCAGTGATACTGGAAGAATTTAATATCATCCACTTCAATTAATGACTATACCTCGCCTGATCTATTATTCCTAATTGTTTAGAGAACCCTAAGCCATAATAGGCCACAGCTCCAATTCCCAATGCAGTAGCACCCATCACAGCCTTTTGGCCTATAGTGTAAGCTAGAAAGAAAACATATATCAAGACTTTATATATGTCTAAATCAACATTTCTCTTTACATAACCATCATCTTATGTCTCTTCAATTTTCATTGGAATAAATAAATGTCACTCATAAAAACAGAAGCCATAAAGAAAATAACAATTTGCAAAACTTAAATGAAACAATAGGCCCTTTGAAACCTTCAGGAGTAATGTTGCAACTATTATGAACATCCACTCATCAGTTGCATCATATTGCAGACATAACTCAATTCAAATAAATTACCTTGCTCGTTCCATTTGGCCGAGGGTTTTGCAACTGTATTTGTCCTAACTCTGAAGGCTGTGCGACCGGAGGCATACAATCTTGCCGAATTAATTTGTGGTAAAAAAGGTGTCGTAGCAACTGGGGCCTTCAAAAGCGAGGTTATTCTAGGCGTAACAACGCCTGCCCGGCAAACGCGTGCCAACAACATTTTTGATCTTGAAATTCACTCCAATACTAATCTGCAGGAGAATAAAAATCTTAATCGAAGTATTTGGAGAACGGAATAAACAATTTCATTGGACTGTCACTTTACATTTGTGTGTTTAGCACTGTTCTCGAAACTTCATACGCGTCAGTGTGTCACTCTTTGCAAACTGGTAAATGCACGCAACCGATACGTTTATATACGTTGTAACTGACTATATAGATGAGTCTGCCTGCGGCGTACGAAATAACGTGTAAGACGTTTGAAATGGCTTTAAAGAAGATAACAAGCCACTAAGAAACGCAGTTTCTGCAGAGAATCTCCTTGAATAACTAGATCTGCAATATACAAACTTGCATCTAACTTCCCAACTCCGTCACTCCAATCTTCTCATTCCCGGATGAATTCCTCAGGACGATTTTCTTTTAGTAATCATTTTGACAGCCGAAAATTTGCGTTTGCCCCTATCATTCTTTTGTTTGTTTTGACGAAAATCAAAGTCTTGTAATTACCGCCATCAATAACAGGCCCCTCCCCTTAGACAGAAACCAATGACGACGCGTAACGTCACAAGCTGGCAACTTGAGAGTTCGGAAGATCATGTTATTCCTTGCTTGTTCTATCGAAATTGAAAGAGTACCGAGGATCGTTTCAATTATTAAATGCATGCCAATGCGAATCCCAACTTTTGGAGTAAGATTAATGTAATATTAAAATCGAGATCGGCAAGCAGATTCGAGGAATGAACCAATCATGTTTGCATCCTGCTGGGCCCATAATGCATTGCAACGACGTTGAAGAAGAAATAGATGGAGCTAGTGGGCCAGCTTTAGGGAGGTTTGGTGGAAGTGCGGCGTCGCGTTGTCGTTCTCTTCGTTGTGGGACAGCATAGTGAACGCGCGCCTTATCCCGGCCATAGGGAGAGCAGGAGAAAAACTACTTGGTTTGTGGGAGCTAGCCACGCTCTCGGGACGCGCGCTAGATAAGCAAGAATCTCCCCAATTCCTGCTGCGAGGATGGCCGGCACGGAAAACGTACCGCCGAAGGTCGAGTCGCAAAGTGCACCGGCCGAGAATGCCAATGAAAATCCACGGGAACGAAATCCGCCGGGCGGCGGAAATCGGGGACCGCGTGGACGAAAAGGAGGCACGAGATTTTCCGGTGGACGCGGCGGCGGAATGGGAGGCGGTGGAAGAAACAATGATGGACCCCCGGTAAGAAAAATTTCTTTGACTTTATCAGATCCCGAAATCTACCTTTATCTTGAGCGACGCCGCTCTTTTTTACTCGGACCGACGCCATTTTCTTCGGGCAATGATGCGTAATATTCGTACCGGCGTCGAATTTGTATTTCCTCTTTGAATGAAAGCACGCTAAAGATTTGAGAGGAAAAATGCTTCAGTAATTCGGCCCATACGATTTTAGGCATTATTAGGGGTAGATCATGTATGGCAAATAAAGCGTAATACAATACGTGCTTGGAGTTATTTCACTAGTAATTTTTTTGGAATGCTAGACTGAACGTAAAAACAGTTTATACAAAGCTAACTCACGTATGGTTCATTGAGATATTATTTTGTAGTATAAAAATGGCGATATTTATATTCATTGTTGTTAGCCCCGTGGATACTGCGTAGGCTGCGGATATAGCTATCTTAAACTCTGACGCAAATGAACTTTAAATAAACAATGCTATGAGATACTTTTATCGGTCATTGATTTTCGTGTAACGCGTATACAAAATGGCGCGATTATGATCAAAATGGCGGGTCAAATAGAGCCGCGTGGGGAACACGTGGATTGAAAACTACTCCCAAATTAACTCAGCTTCAATTATTACTAAATTGCGTCCTCCATGTAGCATACGTGAACTGTAAATAAGACGAAGATGATTAATTGTCGCTCAGACGTAATTGGGTTATTTTGACCCGACTGCTGCTTCGACCCCCGCGTGGCGAAGTGCAACAGAACGGCATAAACAAGAGCGTATTCTTATATAATAGCATATAATGTAGGATTCGCAACAATATTGGAAAAGAATAATTCCCACAATGCCACAAATTCCAAATTAAGAATTTAACAAAACATGCGAATAAGAAACTTACGACAGATCGAAATTAAGAAGTAAATGTAGACCACGTCACTGCTCGAGTGATAGGAATTCAAAGATTAAACGTCTGAATTTTTGTGGTTTCTATAGATGAAGATGAGTGAATCTATGGATGGAGGAATGGACAACACCATGTCGGAAGGCATGGGTGGCGGTATGGGAGGAGGTGGAATGGGCGGCGGTATGGGTGGCATGGGAGGAGGAGGCATGGGCGGCATGGGCCGAGGCGGTGGAATGCGTGGCGGAAGAGGAGGCCGCGGAGGACTCGATAGATCGATGGTCAACAGATCGCAAGATGTAAGATTTCCATAATATGTAAAAGACACTAAAAGATTGGTCAAAGTATTATTCTCGATCTAATTTCTCGTTATTATTTATAACCAGGATCGTGTTATGGAACGTATTATGTCGATCGGTGGCCCGACGCACGAGCTGCCTACCCAAGACACAACTGAAAAGAAATTCAGTGGTCGCAACCGTTTATATATTGGAAACTTGACTAATGACGTTACTGATGACGAAATACAACAGATGTTCCAACAATACGGTGAAATATCGGAACTCTTCGTAAACAAAGAAAAGAACTTCGCCTTCCTGAGGATGGTAAGACACTTGTACAAATTATATTTATACTTATATTTATAATTATATTTATACTATTATTATATTTTTCCTGTTTATATTTGAATTTCCTACGATATTTGTAACACAAATGATTACAATAATTACCGTTTGATTGAAACATGATAAGATTAATATGGCTGCATTTTTGCATATGATAAATGTATTGATTCTTGGGAATTACCCCAAGTTTGAAGCAATGGGAATAACGCAAAACTTTCTTTAGGATTACAGAGTCAATGCTGAGAAAGCAAAGCATGAACTGGATGGTACTATGCGTAAGGGACGTGCCTTGAAAGTCAGATTCGCACCACATTCTTCCACAATTAAAGTAAAAAATCTTACCCCTTGGGTATCTAACGAGTTGCTTGAAAAGTCATTCAGTGTATTTGGTGAAATTGAACGGGCAATCGTCGTCGTCGATGATAGGGGAAAGAGTACTGGTGAAGGAATCGTCGAGTACTGTAGGAAACCATCGGCACAACTGGCTTTGAGAAAGTGCACCGATGGATGTTACTTCTTGACTGCGTAAGTTTCTAAAAGATTCTGTTTTAAACTATATACCCCGACGCCACGCTTGTTGAAATCATTATTGACCAATGAGTGCTAGTTAATTAAAATTGGGGGAGAGGAAAGACGTTCCCATAGGAAGCACGGTTGGAGGCAGACCTCCTCCTCTGTGTGCCGAAAAAGTGGAATACAAATCTATTATAGAAATCAATTAAAACAGACTTTCGAAAACTCGAATGCACAGACTTTGTAATTCCAGCTCCCTCCGGCCTGTGGTGGTTGAACCGTTCGAGCAGCAAGACGATGTCGATGGTTATCCCGACAAGAATTTGCCACGCAAGAATCCTGAGTTCTTCAAAGCACGTGATATTGGTCCAAGATTCGCTCAACTGGGTAGCTTCGAACACGAATACGGCACGAGATGGAAGCAACTTCATGAATTGTACAAACAGAAGGAAGAGGCATTGAAGAGAGAAATGGCCATGGAAGAAGAAAAGTTGGAAGCCCAGATGGAATTCGCCCGATATGAGCACGAAACTGAATTGTTGAGAGAACGTATGTATTATCCATACATTTGGGTTGTTTTGGACAGACATTAAAGCTCCAATCTAAATTGTTCTTCTACTTCTGTATTACAGAATTGCGTATGCGTGAAGCTGACCGCGAAAGACAGAAGAGGGAATGGGAAATGAAAGAGCGGCAGGCAGAGGAGCAAAGGACGCGCGAGGAGGAGCTCAGAAGACGGCAGCAGGAAGAAATGGCTATGCGCATCAGGAGGCAGGAAGAAGAACTGCACAGGCGCCAGCAGGAGAACAACTTGTTCATGCAGGTATGTATACGATAACTTTCGTACTTCACACTGAACGCGAGCATTTGCTGGCGAGACGCAAATACGATCAGTGTACCTGAATCCCTGTCATATATTTTTTTTCATGCGGTTTTCCTGTTTTAAAGCGCGAGAATCAAAAGGTAATTAGCTCCACACTACGATGACTATGTAACATTAAATCTACTCATGCTATTGAGGTTCAACTTCTATGAGAGTATTATTACTGAATGATTAATTCCGTAAACTGCATGTGATATTGTGTTGTACTTTACAGTAGATATTTTTTACAACAATACGTGTAGCACAATTTTATCAGCGCGCATCTTATAAATTTACGTTCTAGTATATTTAATACGAAGCACATGAAGTCAGAGAGCTGTTGGTGTGGGCTTGATTTTGATCTGTCGCCTACTGATAATGATTTAATAATGCTAAATGTTACACATCATTTTTATTTAAGGAACAAGCGATGCGAGGAAGCGGTGGCGGCCTGGCAGGCAAGAACTATGATTCCGTTAGTAATAGTGACCGTGATGGATATGGCCAACCTGACGGTAAGTTTTGATCAGGAATCCTAACAATTCCCAGCACAATTCCCATTTTAATTTGAATGTCTCTAATTATTCCGTGTAATCCTATGTTACAGGCGGAAGCAGTATGCCAGTGGTAATGTATCCATTTTAATTACTATTTAACTTTCTATTTCATAACACATTTACGTATTATTTTTCGAAACATTTTCATTTGATTTTTCGTTATCCCAACTTGTCTGCTGACGCTACTTAAAGTGGTGCCATGGGCGAGGACTTTTGTCTAGAACGACTTGAACTACTTTTTTGCATGAGTGAGAGTGGTACTTATGCTGCTGAAAAGAAAAGCGTGTGGGTTCTCGAATATTCCCATGAAGCATGCTTTCCAGTATTGCAGAGCTATAATGTCTGCAACATAGCTGTCATTTAAGTTTTGGCTCCTCTACTTTTATGAGACTTAAAAATTTCTAGTACGAAATCTTAGACCATAACATATGGAGAATTCAATGAGCATACACTAGCAGTTATTGATCAAAGCTTCTAATTCACATGCTCTCGAATATACTATACTGGTCGAACATATCGACAATTCATCTTAAATGAGCTGGGGTACTCGAGGGCGTATGTATGCACTACATTCCGATTAGTGAATGTTAATGTCCACATTGGGCGCTAATAATAAGGGTTCTCATGATCAACATATAATTCTGCAAGCCACTTGAATATTTGATGCGTATAGCATCATACATTTTAACTCTGTGCAATGCAAATTATTACTGTTTTAATCTTACCGATATATGAACTACTGGTAATTTTGGGTGGGTGTAAAACTGGAAAAGTGCTGCGTTATCTGTGTATAGGTCCGTTTGATTACGTCTGACTTCGTACTGATACTGCCATAAATAGTCAATGGGTTTACTTGAACACACTGCAGTTAACAGTGTTACATACTATATGGATATGCACTCATTAATCACCAAATGCGATGACTCTGATGGACCATCTTGTCCATTTCACGCATTCTCTGCGAAATTTAATACATGTTCTACTATAAAACGATACTCTAAATCATGGGGCCGAACCGTTAAACCACAACAGGAATTACTATGAATTATTGAATAGGCTGAAGTAATTCGCATACTAGATATCTTGGAATACTTTTTGCAATTTCAGCGAGTACAGTATTTCAGAGGATTCCTAATCTAATTTTATTCACTAGCAGAGACTGCGAAGAAAACACTATGAAATGCTATATTGCTTTCTCCATATGCTTGCAGACATGAGGCTCTGTTTCTACTTTCTATAGTTGATGTAAGGATTTTATGTGTCGTTTACTATGGAACTATGAAATTACTTCCTTCTATCTTTGATGTATTTTTACTATTTATTCAGAACTTTCTTTAAAATTTAATGGGAGACAAACTGTTCCTATTGGATTTCCAAAGTTCCATAATAATTTGATACATCTTCGACCAAGAAATGCCCAACCAGACATTAGCAAAAATGTGATGAATACATTCCGAAACTGTTTTGATGTCATCAGGCATACTGAATCTACATGCACTCGTAAATATCATCGATGCTAAACTAAACTTATCGAAATACTAGAACAGGTAGTTATTGAAATCCGTAGGATTATGAATTCTATAATCTGGCACTAAATCAGGCAGGGACAAATTATGCTAACAAAAGTACACCCAAATGTCGCGACAATCGTCTACCCGAATACTGGTCAAGTTCTGTTCGTTTTCTAACTGACACTTAAACTTAATCTGGATCTGCTATGGAAATATTGTGGTGGTATATCTAGAGACCTTGATCACGTCTCTACACAACCAGGAGCAGTATTTTCACTTCGGAATCCTACAAAATTATATTCTTATGTCCCGACAGAGTGACTCCTAAGCTATGGACGCTCAATGAGTATTCGAACAGGGGCACTTATAAAATAAACTAATTTTACGAAATGACCTGCTTTCGCCAGGTGCGAAAGCTGAATGATTCATATACGTATACCGACCGCGGATGCACTACCAAACATTTATTCCACGAGCACACTGCATTCTTATCATGCTGGATTTTACTTTATTTTCTAATCATGGTTTTGAAAGCAGACTACCTTTCAAAATCTTGACTCCAATCAACAGTAAAATTCCTGTACGATATACCTCGTTAGTATCATCTGAAATTTAAGATGGGATTATCATTGAAGGAACTCTACTTCTGATAGGTATTATAAGTGACCAGTGCGTCAGGACCCCGTTTGCGTTGGGCATTTACTTGGTCTGATAGTGCTAATTGATATCGAATGGTATAGCTTGAAATGAGTGACCTATAGTGATAAAGTGTACACCGTTTCTATTATTTTAGCGCGTGCCTTGTTCACGCACTCCGACGCTACATACCAGCGACGTCTAACATTGTGTTTTCCCCTTTCTTTTCTATGTGATTTGACGAAAATTGACGATGACCTGTGTGCTGCTGTCAAACATGGATGGTCGCCCTGAACCGTGAAATGTATTTACGGTACATCCAAAACCTACAAAACACGCCGTAACCAAAAACACTCACATATCGTGCATACTTTGATCTCGATTTTGATCAAATGCGTCTCTGTTATGCGATTGTTGAATTATCAAACTAGGATCCGAAGTCCTTCATGGATGCCTATAATAACATGGATCGTGGGAATCGCGGGGGTTACAATGATGATCGGGGTCCAATTATGGACCTGATGGACATGAGGGTGGACATGGGTAACATGAATGCTAGCCGTGGTGGTTCCGGTGGAGGTGGACGTTGGCAGGGTGGAAACGATCGGAATCGTCAAGATGATTATCCTAACAAAAGGAGACGTTACTAAGAAACCATACAGTATTACCTCCTGGCAATCTGATTCTCGTTGAATGCTATCATAGCATTCTCGTAATTCGCGGGTCCATGCACTTCAGATATTTTTTCCATGCCTCTCTGGTGTCCAGTTTTGTCTGGCACTAAGGTGGTACTGGTTCGAGCGATCTTAGGGGAAGAATTATTTGTATGACGGATCTGACTATGAGAGTTCACGTAAATTATTTATCATCGCCTGAAGTCTGTGATCGCGATCTGTTTGGGTGAATGGGAAGGGGGGGAGGAGGGGGCTAATTCTTTACCAGCAAGGAACATGTAAATCTATGTCTCGTAAGAGGCACTACCAAAAAGGATGTCCCCGCCATTGCTAGTTTTAGTGCAATTGAAGAAATAAGATGTTTCATTTCTAATTTTAAGTATGTGGGATTTATGTTAGCTTCTAAAGACTGTAATCGAGTGGAGGACACCGCAGATTCGACTAATCAATCAATGTCATCTCATGCACCATAACATTCTCGCCATCATATCTTGACGTATCACTGAAGTATATCTATTGTCAATTAGGAATTTTGACAGAAATCATCACTTCCTACTTTCGTTCCGCGTATAATGATTATGCATATGACCACGGAACATTACGTGACTAAATAGGCTTTTTGCCAATGCTACACGTATGTATGAGTATTTCTTTAAATATCAATGACCGTCGTCATTTTGTCCAATTGATAGGAAGATTTACATGAGCAAGAATACGTCTCTACTCTATTTTGATGGTAGACCTGCTTTATATTTTATCCACGAGGAAACACATTTCTTCCGTTTCTTTAGTTATAAGCGATTGACCTATCAATATCACACCTCGACTGAACTCGACTTGTATTTATCTTTCTACGTAGAGGATGAGAGGGAGTGAATAGTAATTCAAAGTGTCTGTATACCGGACAACTATTCGTGCTCTGTAGAGGCATTATGGATATCCATATGTGCGACTTTAGCTGATGGTGTACTCTCACCATTATGGAACACTAAACTAAACTACGTGCAAACTCTTTATAACTTAAAAAACAGCTTTGTACAGTAATTACTAGAGTAAGACGTATGCAAGCGGAGTAATTCTGCTTTCAGATTATGTTACTCGAATATGTGAAGGAACTTTACTGACGAAACGTAACTTTATCAATAAAGGTCTATATATCTCTAGGTGAAGAGATGATTTATTTAACTTTAGCTCTTTGTGTGGATTAAACTGGCTACTTGTAAAAGAGCAGGATGCCTCTCATGACTTTCAGTATAGATTATACCCACCAATGAACCGAAAGTAATGGTCATTCGACCACTTACACATATTTCGAGATGCTTTAACAAATTCGAAACTTTTCCAAGTATGAATTGGGTATAAGCTAATTGAAAGAACAACTTAAATTCAACCCTTTATGTACTCTTCTCTGAATATGCTTATTTTATACTCCAAGCGTATGACCACTTCATACTGATACGAACTCCTACTTACTAATACTGCCATTTAGAAATTCACAACTCGTGAACCGGAATCCAATAATTGAGAACCATCTAAATTGTTTATATGAAAAGCGAAAGTATTAAGACATGGATAACTAAATTTCTTCGTGAAATGTTCATGCCACAATTCTGAAGACTGGCGAAAACCTATTTAACTCCCCCAAAATATCCCTGCTATACTACTACCGCGCCCATGAATCCAATCATCTGAAAATGAAACTATGACTCTAATGTTACAAATGATATTTTATACTCTTCCCCAAACTTATATCTGACTGAGAACTGGTTCACGTACGAATTCGTGTTGGTCAAATGAAATGATTCCTTTGACAAATGCGACTTCCTTTCACTCACAAATCAGGTACACGTGCACTCGACTACCGAGTGGATTTTGTCTGATGAACAATTCTATGTGGAAACCGTAAACGAATCGTCAAGGGAACTTCTGCTATCTCGAAAAGGAGCATGTAAACTGCTGGATATATGAGACGGAAGCGAAAGACTAAAGTATACTGAACTTGGTCGAAACATTAAAACTGCCCGCTCTGGATACACACGCGTACTTGTCGCAAAAACTAAGATCTGCCGAACGATTCTCTTGAAGAGATTATCCACTGCTCAAACAAATGGCTGCGATTGATATGCGATCGCGAATGTTATACGCACTGTATGAACTGACCGATCGTTAATCAAGAGTCTTTAAATGGAGGAGTCACAGCAATCACAAGATAGGCACTTTCTTACTTGAAACCACTAGTCACTGACACTTCTGTTCTAAGGTGAGTAGATCTTGTAAAACTGTTATTATGCGTAACTATTATAATCTTCGGGTGGGGCGCTCGTCGGTTCATGGCAAAGATTGCGAAAGTACAGTGAACTTTTGTTAACCGGAACTTCTTATATAGACTGTATTCGAAATTTAATTATTAAAGTTTTAATTTAATTGCAAGTACCTCGATACTGTAAAAGATGCGTCAACATTATGCTTCGCAATCGTTGCCACTGCCTGATCACGTATACTACCGTACTATGTATTAGCACGAACGATAACTCAGAAGAGTCGGAAAGACTTGAGAAGAAATGCTCACACTTACACGGTCCACTCGCGACTGAAGGAAATATCTATTGCTCTGAAAGCAATCGCTATATTTGGAGGGGGTCACCGGTGTTTACAACTACCAGCCTAGACCCTATGAGTCTTTACCTGCGACAACCGAGGGCACTTTGCACGTGGCATTTAGTAAACAGGTTGTCCGGGTCTATTGTTTGCAGTCTGGGCTGAATTAGAAACTGAATCCCATCATTTATGACATGACTTTATGTGCCGCGATGAATATCCCAAACAAAAGGGGATTTACTAGCCGCCAAATAAAATTGATCCTTGCGATGATCCTCCCGATTTTTCGCACGACACTCGTCAACTTCTCTACTTTGCATAATCTCAGTTTATAGGGACTATTCTAGAAAATATGTGTACTCTACGTACACACGCACGGAGTGCAATTCTAGTAAGGGGTGTTTCTCGAAAAATTCCTGTTTATCAAAAATACTTCGTTTACCATCCGATAAATAATCAATATTTAAAGACTTGCAGTTTAAGAGCCATTAACATTCGCAGTTGTAACGTGGAGTTTGCAAAGTCTAAACAGTTAACTATGACATTGCTCACGGACTTTCTTATGCTTACAGATGAGCGTAGCTGTTGCTGGTTGATGGACAACTGTGACATCCGGAACTGAACTGTAAGTTTATATTCCTAATATTATTTTCCTAGAACAAATCCTTTATATTCAAGCTTTGATTCCATCTGTCAATTTGTAGCATGCAACATTTGTTTCCGCAACTAACAAAGTGAAATTCCTACTATTCATTTCTGTGTTCCTTATGATGATTTTCCTTACTCATTTTGAAAGTCCGTGAAAAATAATCTTTTAACATACTGACAGTCTCCTAGGAATTCTTCTATCGATGTTATGTAGGAAACCGATTTAAATAAGACTTCTGTTTTTACAGTTTTTCAATATGCTGGAAAAGCTGATATCCAATTGGAGCCTGCCCACTTCATGCAGTGTGGAATAATCCTTAGAACAAGGTATGTGACATTTATTTTTGTCAGAATTTTCCACGTTGGAGAAATTAGAGTCCAGATTTAGATTTCGCCGTGATTTTAATTGCCCAGATTAGCACTACTTATGAAGACAACTTTTGAATTTGAGATTCGTCAATGATTGTATTCTCAACGTGTACTGATTATTGCACGAGAGCAAATCTATTGTATGCTGTCTAATTTGGATTGCTTAACAGAAAACATTTATATCTTTGCAGGAGACCGAGCCAAAGATGCGGGAGACATCTTCTAAAATGAACGGTAAGGATTAAATTTGGTTTTTACTGATTTTTTATTGAATTATACTTATGATGATTCCTTTCGGGGCTGAGTCCTTTGATGATAAAGCCTGGATCCCAACGTACACTTAACTGAGCCAAAAGATCAAAATATTCCTTTCTGGCTTTTTTCAAATCGCATTATTAACGAAGAAAATTTGATTTGCAGCAGATAAGACTCGGAATTAGACGATTACCATCCTTCTACTGAGCTGATGGACACAATACTAAAAGGTAAATATATGACAATATGATGTGCCGCGATACGTAAATTGAACTCAAAGTTTGTTATGATGATTCCTTTCGGGGCTGAGTTCTTTGATGATACAGCCTGTATCCCAACGTGTATTTAACTGATCAAATTATTCGCAACTACTAATTGATTATTAAAGCACTGAATGAAATTTCTAAGTAATGTTCTATCTTTACAGCTTCTTAAAAGAATAATTGTGTCAGGAACGTTCCTCGTGAACAGGCTGTTCTACCACCAAGATTTCAATGGGTAAGTTCGATATTGAATTTATAAAGATTTGTCTCTAATAGGATATCTATGAAATGATGATAATTTGGCTAGAGTCCTGAATTTAAGATGACAAACTTACGTTCACTCACTGATCATTAGTCTTTTTCAAAACGTTGTTACTTTTACACTATAAGTTGCTAAGATAGGATAATCTTTCTGTTACAGAATTATGACATCCATGGACTTCTTGGACGTGGTGAAATTTACAAATGTACTTTGAAAATAAATCTTATCAAGGCAAATAAGTTGCAATCACTTGCTCCCTAATCACCCGACATCCTGACCCATAATCTTAATTATCTGATTCACTAGTGTTACACTAACTAATTATCAAGTTGGTAAGGGAATAAAACACAAGATGCAATAAGAGGAATCCAAGTCAATAAATGTAATTCTCATTGAATGAAGCACATCAATGGATATTGTTAAATAATTTTCGATCGCGTCTTTACGAATCGATCGGATTCCCCTTAAAGATCAAAATGAACTGCAGTCAGATATATACGTGTCTCGCATATATATCTCGGTGAAAAAGCTTCGACAACATTTTATTGTTAACCGCAGAAAAAGCCATATACACTTTCACACGAAATCGATCATAGTTTATAATAATATCGAAAATTTATAGTAATTGAATGTTGTACATAAATATAAAGACGACGATGTTGCACGTTCTCGTGTGTGCCAAAACTGTACAAAAATTATCTTCGAACATCTTTCGCAACACTCCTTGAACAACTTATTACTCGGTGATCGTGGCATATGTATATATATATATATATATACATATATATATATTTGTTTTCATATATATTTATTTCCTTTTTTTCGGTTTTGTTTTAATCCGTGCGCCTTTCGGTCGGTCGACGGACAGTAGTACTAAGTTTTCTTTGCGTTTTGTGGTGCGCTTACAAGTTTCACAGAGCGTTTGTTGTATGTCGTGTTACTTTTTTTGCTTCTTTGCCTTTTTGCATTCACTTCTGAACATCAGTATGAGATGCGATTATATTTAAAATTCGATATAATCAAATACACGGCCGGAGCGGGTGGAAGGAACGATTTTTTGGTGTTTTTTCTTTTCTTGCGCCACTATTAAATCTATCTATTCTATGTACTTCTTTTAGCCGCGACGGTCAAGTGCCTTGTATCGTATGTATATATATATATATTATTTATATATATAATTTTTTTTGTTTAATCGGTTAGTCGAACGTAGCACGCACATTAGGTACGATTTGACATCGTGGGTTCTCATTTTGCAGTACGGATTAACAACAGCGATAGTACGTGATTTTATGCCTTCTCTCCTTCTTCTCATTAGACACGATGTGTGTGTGTTGCGTGCTCCATATCTCGTAAATCATCTATCTCTTTGTCCCGTTTATTTGGTACTCATATATAATCATTCATTAATTTCGTAATTATTTATCTCATTCATTTAACATAACTTCTTTCTAGAATTCCTTTGCAGTGACAATTTTTTTAGTGCGATAAATCTCTGATATCACTCGGCGTGCTCTCCCCAATTCATGATTTTGCAGCGCTAATGTATATTGCTCTCTCTCTCTCTCACTTCTCCCTCTCTGCCTTCCTATGACTCGCAGCGACGACTCTCTTTCAACCCTTCCTCCGGTGGAATTCCCTCTTACATAATCTCTCACGCCCGCTCTTTATCGTTTACGAGTTATTCTTCCCCCCACCGGAGAGTCGACAATTTGCGGCCGCGCTCTTCTCCATTCTCGTTCTCCTTTAAATCTGTTAATACTTATTTAAATATTCTTTTAATTATTGTAGATCACAGACAACTTGTTCTTAATCCATAAAAACAATTCAATTATTATTTCTTCATCGTAGGTTTACCAGTGTCGGTGTATGTGTATACGTGTATATGTGTGTGTGTGTGTGTCGCTCGTGTGATTGGAATGTGTGAATGTCGAGAATACGTTCCCTGTAAGCTTTCCCTGCCAAGCTGTCTTAGCCCGGAGTCGATCTCCGCCTCTCAAACAACCCGCACCCTGCTTTCGATAATTGCGCGAGGATGCTCGCATTAAAAATGAATGTCCCTTTCGTCGTCGTGCGTGTTTTAGTACGTGTGTGTATATTCGGTGTGTGTTTGTACGGTGGTGTAGATCAAATATATGCACTAACGCGACGTGAGTTCGAATTCTGAATTGAAGTCGGCCTTTCCCGAAGCCGCCTGTCTAATGCTGCATGGACATCTCCGAGAGAATAGCGCGACGTCCCCCAATTTCCCTAATCATTCCACATAATTTGCCTAGAATAAATGTTCACTCGGAGTTTCGATGCCGCCGATCATAAGTATCACACCAGCAGTGCTTAGCTCGAAGCGGGTATTCGAAAAGCAGGAGGCGCGCGTCAGGGGGCTGCTCTTTGCCTGTTTAATCGATAGTCCATGCAACATTAACGTCTGCCGAACACACCGCCGTCGGAGTGTGGAACGCGGTGGTACATAGTCGCCGGCGAATAATAAGAGAAAAATGGTACTATAGTAGTGGATCGCGTCGTCTCTTTGCGCGCGTCAATTCATCCCTATGTAACGATTAATCCTACGTTTCGCCGACTATCGCGAAAAGGAAAGAGGGGGTGTGATGAGGAGGAGGGTGGGTGGCGAGTGCTGAACCCCAGGAAGCGGTGTCGGGCCGATTACCCCTCGGTTCGCGCGAGCCAGCCACGCCAGCGAGAAAAGCCCGACGACCTGCACTAGAATAATTAGTATTGCTCGTCAATGAAAGCGTAATTTCCTTACAACACAGCAATCGCGAGGACGACGACGGCGACGGATTAACAGGGCGACGACGCTCGAAATCGCCCGAAAAGAAGAGCAGGCGGAAAAGCGTAACTGCGGTAGATCGGATCGGCGCGCCGCTTCCGGGGTTGCAGGGGGGTTGCATGGCCCATCCGCGCTCTCTCTATCTTTCTTTCTCTGTTTCTCTCTCTCTTCGTCTATTGGCATGCGCGCTTCAACAGCACTCACGGATTCACGCCCCGCAGCCTTTCCGACCAGGGCTTCCTGCGAGAGAGCGAGGACAATTCGAATTCACCGGCTGCTCCTCTCACGAAAGGCCTAACTAGTGCCTTGTTTGCCGGCTGGTGTTTGCGTTAATAGGGCACGCGGTTCCGCTACATTCCATCGATCTCGCAGTGGCAAAAGCTTTCGGTTCGTTTGTCTTGCGCCACTTGTATCGATTCGAGCGCGCCACTCTCTCTCTCTTTCGCACCCTCTCCGCCTTGCGAAACAGGCTGCTGCTGCTGCTGCTGCTGCTGCCTTTGCTACGGTGCACGCCGTGTACGCGTTAACCCAGAGCCAGCTGGTAAATGATGCTCGACAGACGAGATTTTTGTCAGTGCTTTCCATTGAAAGACTGGCATTCGCTACTACATTGTTCGGTACATTGCTCGCATGCCCGCCGATCTGCGAGTGGCATCGCGGGGATGAGAGTCAAATACTCGGCGCGTTTCATCCCCCTTTCCCACCCTTCTCTCCCTCATCGAGCTTCTCCTCTTCGCTCGGATATCTCACCCTTACACTCACTCCGCTCAACTTCGACTCTCATCCCCCATAAACACACTGCTCCACATTAGAGAAAGGTAACAATGGGCGCGCGTGCCCGCGCATTTTCCAATTAAATCAGCCGCTCGGACACTTGGCGAAGGGTGACACGATTTCTGGACGACACGAGCGAGGCTCTAGCCTCTATTTTCGTGATCTGGATGATTCGGATCGTGAACGCCGAACGATAATTACTTGGAAAATGCGCCGGGCTTCAGAACGGGCTTTCCCCTTCTGTCGCGGCCGTTCAAAATTGCGCGCAATCCCAACCGCGCCTAGTTTCTAAGTTTCTCTTTGTTTACAGTGGAAAAAACGGACGTAACACTGTGTGAGTGGGGCTGAGTCCTCGGCCATCGAAGGGTCCGTCGATCGATCTCGACCGCGAGTTTGCACTGGTATAGGTACGTCTGTGCGCGTGAATGGGTGAATCGATTTCAGGGTTGCCTCGGATCGCACGCACACAGTAAGCGAATTACTCCTTAGAATTACTAGTATCTTTAAATCGTATTTTAATTAGTTATCCCCAGCCAGCTTAGCTGCTGCTTTCTCCGGCCTCCGATATAATTAAATGCGACCTCTCCGAAGTAACGAATTAATAGCGCATTTTTCTCTTCCTCGCGAATTCAAGGTGTCTTCGAGTCCGTATGAATGTGTAATCGTGTGTGTCTAACATTAATTTCTAAATTGCAAGTCCTCCGTGCCGCGAGAGTCTGTGTCTATGTCTGTCTGTCAGTGTATGAAAGTGAATCGCTGAGTGAACCAGAGGGAACGTTCTCCGACATGGCAGCGAGTGCTTTGCCGTTTAAAAAGCATTGACTTATCATTTGCTTAGCGCTATGTAATATGTACATACAAGAAGTGTGTCTCTGGGCGCGTATATATATATATATATGTGTATGTGATTTCTCGTGTGCATTGGAATAAAATCGGCAGGAATACCGGCTGAGCTCATCACACGCTGCTCGTCGATCGGTTCGCGGCTCGAAAAAGCGCCATTGGAAATTTGAACGGAGTGTTGGGCCGCGCCGAGGAAGGATAACGTCGTCCTCGAGTGGAGCCCGAGAAGGACCTCGAAATGCAGGAGAGCTTGAGCTTGATCGCGCGCCGGGAATCGCGTATAGGCACACACAGGACTTTAGCAAGCTCGGCGAGAGCGCGACGGAAAGCTCGAGAAAGAGAGTGAGAGAGAGAGCTGTTGAATTATTAGAATTCATCATTAATGAAACAACGTGTAGTCTATCCTAATCGATGCCAATGATTTGAGCGCGAGTTCACTCGAATGATTCGGTGTCCTCTCTCCTAGTGAAGAAGCTCTGCTGGCGTTGTTGCGCTGAGATGGTGTGCTCGACTCTCTCGTGTAACGCCTACTGGAAATCATCTAACGAGCAAGGACGTCCGTCGATGGATCTACGCTTCGACAACGTCCAACAAACGACTGACCTACGGAATGATCGCGGGAGATGACGCCGGCGACACACAAGCAGAAGCCCTCGTCGCTCGGATAAATGTATAAGCGAGGGAGCGAGCGAGCGAGCGTAGCCCTCTCGAGCGGGGGCGAGACGCGTGCGGCGCAAAAATGAAGGAGGCCTCGAGTGCTTCGGGGCGCAGCAGCACATGGACGTTCGAGTAGTTCGAGTTGTTGTTGCCGGAGGGAAGGCGATGATTCGCGCGGGCGCGCGTCGCGTACGAGCAAGCCGGAAATCGAGAGCAGCTGGGTAAAAAGGGGGGCCTTCTTGCTGAGGAAAATCGCTTAGTCTCGTAATATACGGACGAAGACGGGCGCGCTTAACAGACGGTGACACGGGCGGTAGAGAGTGTAATTCTCGAGTAGAAAAAAGTCTGTCACAAAATATCGTTATCTCTATGGATCGCAATTACGGCGCGAGCGCGTCTATTATGTTACCGGGCTGAAGGGGAGGGACATACACACACACACACACACCACGACAGCCTTTCCGTATCTATGCGTAGATTCAGCGCGCGTACGTTAGATAGAGCTTGGCGTTGGAGTTAGTTTTCTCTCCTGTATCGCGCTCTCCGGCGACCCCGCTCTCGTTATTTTATCATATTTTTATTAGCGAGTGATTCCTTGTCGCTCCCCCATCGCTCGCGGAGGATACTGCGCCGCCGACAGCCATCATTCTAATTAGTCCATCCCGATTTAGTTTTATTGAGCATCGTAAATCCCGGCGTACGTGTACCTCTGGTTCACTCGGTAAACTTGTGTGTAATATCTTTGTAACGCGCCTCTCCTCCGACTCTTTCCGCCTGTCTATCTCTCTGTGAATCTGTGCTTGTTGCTGCTCGCGCGTTACCCGTCCGATTAGCGTTCCCCTGGTGCGATTCTTCTCTTCCTTCCTCTCTCTCCCTCTCACGCTCTCGCTCTCTCACCCTCTTTTCCTCTCTCTGCTCTACTCGCCGCAACTCTTCTTCTCTTCTCTCTTCGCACCCGTCTCCCGTGGCTGATCCTCGCGCGCCTCTATTGCGGCTTCCAAGAGATATTGTTTAAGCCTTGAAAGTGTCGCTTCAGACTGCCGCCGTCGGCCCAGGGGGAGTCGAGATACTCGTCGTCATCGTCTTGCTCAAGTTTCTGAAACATTTCACACCCTTTCGCAACCCTCCAGCCTGCCACACAACTCCCAACTACTCTTCCCCTTAATCAATGGGATTTCCGGGAGGAAGAACTTCTATTGATTGCCGCTCGAATTTCTCCCAGGTAATTGGCAATTGAAGTTCCTCGTTCGTATTAAATAAGTTAAGCTTAGTAATAAAGTGAAAAATGGCTAAGTAAAAGTTTTGATCAGAAAGTATGACAGATATAATTATTTCTTATGTTTGAAATTTTTGTTAATATATTATAAGCGCGTGTTCTACTTAGAAAAGCACGCAAAGTAAGTTTCATGTGGAAAGAAAGTACTCCTGACACGTTGACTGATTTTACGCAAGCTTTTGATAGCTTGGCAGCTAAGTTTATAGAACGGCTGGCTTTTATTTGCGTGTCAGTGAGCAATGCCAAGATCGAAATCGGTGTCCTCGTTGGCCTCTGGAGAGTTCCAACCCGGCTGGAACGAAAGCTCGCCCGACTAAATACCACCTCCTTATCGGCGACGTCGATCGACAGATAATCCGTGTTTACCGATGATCTTAAACAGTTAGGCAAATGAGTGGCCCTCTTGAGAAACTGGTATCTAAGCCAAGACGCTTCTTACACCTCACTTTCCAGATTTCATACTTTCAAGGAGAAATCTGTGCTCCTTTCTTTTTTTATAATTAAACCAATGTTGATAATTTCCCAAAAATTCGACTGCTATGATTAACTATAACTATTTTTAAAAATCAGCGAAAAGCCCGATTTTACATATTTCACGGCGTTTAAGAATTACGTTCGTTCTTTTCGAGTGGTAGACCCGTCGCGTCGAAACCCCCGCGATATTTTTGGTAGTCGCTCTTAACACGATGTAGAAATCACTTGGAAAATTTCAGCTGCCACGATGCAATTTCAAGTGCATGAAATTCTAACGAACGTAGTTTTCAAGCGGCATCAAGTGGGTAAAATTTGGCTTTTCGACTATTTTTAAAAACAACCCCTGGCGGATCACGACAGCTGGTTTTTTGGAGAAATCTTCCACATTGATTTAGGAAGTTATGCAAAAAGAAAGCTGAGCAGAGGTTTCGCTCTGGCAATTATGGCGCTCTTCTTGCGAGTGTTATTGATTCTGGAGGACTCGGCCAAGTAATATCAATCTTACGTAACGGAGTGTCAAGTATATCCGGGCTTGCAGCAGCGCTGCGGAAACTCGGGCAATGTTATTTGCCTATTAGAGTCCTCCCTATCGATATAAACCTTTCACCGTTCCTCTAACAGTATTCGGTAGAAGCGCATGCTCCCTTTCTTCTTTTCGTGACTCCCTGCTGCCCGGAGTCTACGCACTATTGATCATCGTTTCTTCGTCTCGTCGCAGACTGATCGATCTCTACCACTTATGGCTGACTCGAATATGTGCTCTCTCCCCAGTAGTCCACTACGACCTGCTTCAAGATCGATGAATCTCAAGTACGAATAGCGAAGAACTCGCCGCGACTTCATATTGCCAATGGCAGATAGGAGAATTTAGGACAACTTCTTTCCAAGCTATAATATAAACCGTTCTATCATTTTATACGTCTATTGGGAATTACTATTAATATGGAAGTCTAATCGATATTCTATAAGAGTACAAAGTCTGCAGCACAAGAAGGCTTTCACCCAATTTTAAACTTTCGACTTAAGGGACTTGCTCTATAGAAAATACCAAATTTGTGGTTTTCCTCTCTTCGTTGTATGTTAAATTCTACACAAATCATACTTTTTATACTTTTAAATTTCGTTTGAATAGAATTGTTGATCTTTCGTCGAAAATTCCGCAAAATTACTTCTCCACCAATCAAGACCGCAAAGGACTCTAAAGCACTGCAGAAAGCTCTAGTGAGTGTACGCGGTGATAATGTCAATGCTAGTTCAGCAAGGTATTCAGTTTGCTTTGACAAAGGTCACTCGTATTGGCACCGAACTGAGCAAGCTTCCGGTGGGAGCTTGATATAGGGTAGCTCGGAGGAACTTGGCCATCGCGGTGTTTGCGTTGAATCTACTTAGCGAGGGAGTTTCCTGTGTTTATCAAATAGTGCTCAAGGGCCACTGGCAGCGATCGAGGAAAACTTGTACCGTGCAAACACGACTTTGCCGAGAAAGCGATGGGGGGCTTTGGGAGGTGGGAGTTCCGTTGGCAAGGAATCGATGAGAGCGTCCTTGCAAGCTCGACTGCGAAAAGACCAAGTGAGTTTTCCTCACGCATCTTTCGCCAAGGTTTTATTTGCCTACTTTGGAAACTTCCGAAAGACTGCGACATCAATTTCGCGAGCTTCTTACCAAGCTTTGCCATGCGCCGATTGAAACAACGCGCGCTGAGTTCACCTTCTGCGATACATATTGTGTATATGGGTCAGAGAGTTAATGCTGCGGTAATCGGATCCATCTGAACGTCGCGGCGCGGCGCGGCGCCCCACCTTACACAAGGCAACTTTTCCAATCGCACTGAGAGCTAATAAATGTCGGCTTGTCGCATTACCGTCCCATAGAATCGCTCGAGCTGAATGCGCGCCGCTATGTCAGGGCGAAGCAACGCGACACGATGAATATCAGCGCGACGAATAACTCGAATTAAAGATCGCGTCGACGCGGCTGATCCTTCAGACTGGAAATAAGCCCGAAGTGATAAAGATGTCTTTTTAGAAATTTCCCAATTACCAACTTCACAATTTCTCGGACGGACTCGCTTGTCCGGACAGAGAGTGGGCGCGCGCACGTGAGAAGCGCGAGCGGAATAGGGCAGAAACGCCGAGGGCGGAATTCTCGAGGAAGGAGTTAGCCCGCGGCGGAGGAAACTTTCGGCGAAGGCAATAGAGCCGAGCACCAATCCGGAACTTTCAAGATTACTTGGAACGAATTGCGCCAACTCGATCGACTTTGCGAAAGAGAAAGAGAGAGAGAGAGGGGCGCCGCGGAAATTGCGAGGAGCCGCTGCAAGAATACAAGCTCGGCTATTGGTTTACGACTTTCATCGCTCGGCCCGAAATTACCACGATGCTTCCGGTAGGCTCGAGCCGAATTAATTGGAGCTTCCAGCGGCTCGAAACACCGATGACTTGATTGCCGCATAAACGCGCCAGTGCGATAAATGCCGCGGTGAGTAATGACTGGCAAGGGCCGCAACCGATGAATGGAAGAGAAGGACGAGGAGGATCCATAAAAAGTCGTGAGGAGTGGCTCGAGTTTTCCAATAGATTCTATCTGCTGGTAGACTCTTCTCCGAGATCGTTAAGATTCCTTCGAGTGGAGCTGCCCGCCTCCCAAAAGCATCGATTTACGCCCCGACGACATACAGTGGTCTTTGGCAGTCTGACAACAACTCGTAATCTTTTTATCCCTCCTTCGATCGGGACACTCTACCCTTTCCCTCTCCCTTGCAGGTTCCACTGCAATTTCGCCAACAGAATCCAGCGATTCTCCTTGACAAACACCCACACTTCCAACTAAACGGTTGAGGCGGCGCTGATCAAGCACCAACAAAGCAACTCCCGCAAGCACTCGATCTCTCTCTCTCTCTCTCTCTCGAAATGAACACTTTGTCTAGATTCCCAACAACTCGACGTTTAATCGAAATTTCCAGCAGTCGTTTACTGTTTCGCGTGTCGTCAACGCTTTACTGCAAGTGTATTTCTCCGTTTGGAAGGTTCTGTCTTCGTGTAATTGTCTAGCGTATGCGACTGGCGTTGCGGTATTACGATCGGTGCTTCGGAAATCAATGGAAAAGTGGCGAATAAACGTATGCGTTTCGGCGTGGCAATGCGCTCGCTCGGCGCGAGTGCGCGCGTTCCCCCGGTGCCGTTACCTATCAATTGCGCCAGGATATAAATGAAAAGCTCTGGGTCAGCGTAGATGCCGAGATATTCCCAGCTTTACGATCCCACGTCACCCCGTTGTCGCTTCACTCTCATTCAGCTGCCCGTTATAGATATCGATTTCGTTCATCGCTCGCCCCTCTCCGTTAGTACCCTAGAAATTCCCGAAACATCCGCACAGAAGCCGCTCCAATCCTCGAATTAATCTTCCGCCACCGCGCGAATCAAATTGATCCGATACGTTGAAACTAAACTGTTAAATTGACGAGCGTAACTTCGTTCAATGGGAAATTGGGAAATGTCGCAATCTGTAAGGGAATGCGAATAATTGTCAGGAAATTAGATGAGATAGTTAATTAGAAGAATTAATAGATATAGCTGTAAAAAGGAAATCCGAAAACTTGGAAGTTATTAATAGAGAACGATGGGAGACGAGTAGGAGACAAGTCGAAGCCATGAGAGCGAACGGCAGACTGCGAGTCGCCAATATCACCCATCCCCGATCCCGACCTGTCTACTCAACGAGACGCTCTGACCTTCTGGCGTCGGACGACCACCGACACCAATCATCTCGGACCATCCCGCTCTACTACCATGTACTCTCGTTTTTCTACGAGCTTCCATCGAGTTCGTAAACATCTTTCGAAACCCTTTCTCTTGCTCCCATTTTAGGTCACCCAAATTTTGAAAAATTAAACGAATAATTAAAAGAGGAATAATAATTAATAATACATTATTTCTGTAAAAACTTTTCCAGTTAAATTTGGTAGATTTTTCACGAGTAGTTCGCGAATGAAGATTTATCGCGTCAAGAGATTTAGTTGTAAGGCGATCATTCCCATAGGATCGTGCGTTTAAATCCATGTAGAGGAATCGACTGATTGACCGGAAGCCCCGCGGGGAATAACGCGGTTACAAATGCCAAGGAGACGCTCGCTCAAAAGCCACCCAAGTGACCCATCAGCGACGCTTACTTTCGCACGAGTGAGCTCCCTAAGTCATTAGCTCTAATGTTATTATGCCACTGCGGAGGCCCCGTCCGCCGATTCCACCGTTCCATCAACACACTCGAGAACTCCTCCCAACTCTTATAACAAATTACCCACCACCAAAATAGCCAACGACATCGCATCTATCAATAAAACCACTCTGCAACCCGAAAAGCCCGCTCGGGCTCATTTTCGGCCAACTTTATTCCCCGAGGCGCGCATGGTGCTCGCAATTAATTAACTTCTGCATTATGCAAACCAAGGGAAAGTATGCGCGACGGGGATTCAAGGGGACGATGGCAGAGGGGCGGGGTGGGGAATGGGGGAGGGCATAAATATACAATTATAGCAGGAGTGTCTGAAGTACAACTGCATTGCGACGTTACCAGGCAACTGTCTCGAAACTCAGCCTACTCCGCTCGAGTTTCCCTCGGTTCTCCTTTCGACCCAGAAATCCCATGGATCGAATGACGCGGCTCTCGCGCGCGTGCGAGGACAAATCTTTGGGGAGAATCGAGATGAAAGGAGAGATGGGATCTCTCCTGATTGGAGAGCTATGGGATGGGATTGGCAGATCGAAAGACAGGGCTTACCCCTGAATGGAGAGCGAGTTCGGAATGCCGTCCAGGCTTTCTCTGCTGATGTCATCCGCCATGGCGACCTTTAACTGATGGCCGAAACTCGCGAGATCTTCTCTAAAGGCCTCGCTTCCTGGTGTGATGGCACCGCTGGTCGGCGGCAACGGCGTACCCTGGCTACCTTCACCCTCGGCGCCCTCCTCGCCCTCCTCCTCACCGACGAGGCCCTCCTCCTCTTCGTTGTAGATCTTGAAGTAGGCGATGGTGAGGTATATCACCGATATTATGAAAGACGGTATCGGAATCGCCATCGCGTACACCAGATTCATGTAGACCTGCGGGCCAGTAGAGATTGCCGAGATTCGGACATTCGGGGCCAAGCCCTTCTAAAGCTGACAATGGGAGTACGGTGAGATCGGCCGGGAATATAGTCGCCGGATGAATGCGGAACACTCCAGAAACACAAGGACTCTTGCTAACGAAGCATCGCACGATTGAAATTCGAGTCGGCGTGCTTGAGATTTCGCGCGAGACTTGATTTCCTGCCTGAGGTTCGATTAATTAAGTTCTCGCGCAGGAGACATTAATGTTTGGATGTCGATCTTGCTCGGTGGGAAGGTTGAAATTTTGCAGAAGTCAGTCAGTCGACTATCTTTCCTCGCCGGTGTCAACAGCCACGACCTACATAAACGGCCGCGGCGGAGCTGCGAACCCGGCGTACATTCCACTTGTCGTCAATTTACAAGATTGACATAGGGTCACTGCGCCAGCGATCTTTCCTCACACGAAAGGAGCTCTCGTAATGTCATAATGGCGCTCGAGTGCACGAGATTTTAGCCCGCTAAAGCTTCTTACGAGCCCGTAGACACACTTTACCATTGCCGATGAATATGCGCAGGGAATTAAAGCAGCTGTCGCGGTGTACCGTTGTATTTAGCAATTCCATGGAATTTCTAACAGGGGATTATTAACTAACCATTTATAAAGTACAAACAAGTATATTTTCTATGCAATTCCAAATTGTAGGATTAAAATAAATTTATGGGCTTATAAAAGACTCTGATGTGTTTCGTTAAAAAAATAAACAGCCCCGGAAAGAATGATATTTTCAAGTTCAAAATATATAAACATATCTAAAAGTTTTGACCATGCACGATAATTAGATAATCATTTATTGCCCTTAACATTTAAATGGCACACAACGTGACAACTGCCTTAAGAAAGCAACGGGTGAAGATCACCTCGGTTTTCTCTTGTCAACACGAAAGAAAGCTGGAAAGAAAACAATCCCCGATAAAGAGGGATGCGAACGGGAAGCGTGCACGTGGATGTCTGCGGGCGAAGTTTAAGAGAGAATAAACGCCGGGGCGGAGAGAGCGAGTTGGCGCGAGTCTCACTATCAAAGAGTGCACGGGAGCAGGAAAATGTTGGGAAAAGAAGCGAGAAGCGGCGGCGGCGGCGGAGAGGACTATCGAGAAGAGCGTGAGAATAGTGCTGGCGGTGGTGGTTCCGTTCTCCCGCGAAAGGGATGCTGCGTCCGCTGTTTCATCGCGCGCGACGACGCTTCCCCTCTTTGTCGCCGCTCGCTCGCATTCAAATCGCTCGAGGGAGCCTATTGTTCCTCGTCGGCCGCGTTTCCTCCAGCTCGCGGAATTCCACTGCGAGGAAGCGCCTCCCTCCACCGCTAAGATCGAGATCTATCGCGAGATCGAGCGACTTTCCGCACGTGCTTCCCTTTCCCATCCGCCTTGTTAACTGGAGAACGCTACTTTCTCTCCCCAAAAGAACTACCACCGAATTTACAAAGAGAATGTCAGTCAATTGGCACGTCGAAATTCGATATATGAAAAAGAAGATAGAAAAGAGAGGAAGAACGAAACGGTTGGATTCGTCGGTAAAGAAAGGTCGATGCAGGAAAAGCGGTGAATGGGCCGAGCGAGCCGTTCGCATTATTGGTGGGTCTTTGTGCCCCAATTAGGCGCGATAGAGATCTCCATTAATAACGAGCACTGTTACGTACTTAGGCATTTATACGGGCCGCTTCTGGCCGCATAATGCACTATGCCCTCAATAGACGCCCGCAGTATCGATTCCGCTCGCTCGCTCGCTCGCTCGTTCGCCCGCTCCGCGTACAACACACACCCTGCGCGCCGCACATACCTAACTACCCTGTACAGGGTGAGTCACTTGCATTTGAATAATCACCACCAAAAATGGGATATTTTCGGTGGTCAAAAATATGGGGAAAAAAAAATTTTGAGCTAGTGCTCTGGAATTTTTATGGTATCTTCCTTGGCGCAAAAAAACATTACCTACCAAATTTCAGCCCCGGGAAAGGTCGGGAAGTACCAAAAACACGGGGAAAACCATCGAAATCAATTTTTCAAGATCGGTTTTCCATGTGTTTTAGGTCGAATTCCGGCATTTCCCCCACAACATTTATGTTTTTTATCCGTTTTGAGACACGAGCAATCGAAAAATCAAGCGTTCGTCCCGGTCCCAGAACCTTCGAAAAATCGAAAATTTTTGAAGGGGTATGCCTTAAAAAATTTGCGAAAAAATGAATTTTGAGCTAGGGCTCTGGAATTTTTTCTACTTCTTCCTCGATGCAAAAAAACACTTTCTACAAAGTTTCAGCCCCGGGAAAGGTCGGGAAGATAAAAAAACATGGGGAAAACTGTTGAAATCAAATATTCAAGATCGGTTTTCCACCTGTTTTAGGTAGAATTCCGGCATTTCCCCCACAACATTTATGTTTTTTTTCCGTTTTGAGACACGAGCAATCGAAAAATCAAGCGTTCGTCCCGGTCCCAGAACCTTCGAAAAATCGAAAATTTTTGAAGGGGTATGCCTTAAAAAATTTGCGAAAAAATGAATTTTGAGCTAGGGCTCTGGAATTTTTTCTACATTTTCCTCGATGCAAAAAAACACTTTCTACAAAATTTCAGCCCCGAGAAAGGTCGGGAAGATAAAAAAACATGGGGAAAACCGTTGAAATGAAGTATTCCAGATCGGTTTTCCATGTGTTTTAGGTCGAATTCCGGCATTTCCCCCACAACATTTATGTTTTTTTTCCGTTTTGAGACACGAGCAATCGAAAAATCAAGCGTTCGTCCCGGTCCCAGAACCTTCGAAAAATCGAAAATTTTTGAAGGTGTATGCCTTAAAAAATTTGCGAAAAAATGAATTTTGGGCTAGGGCTCTGGAATTTTTTCTACTTTTTCCTAGATGCAAAAAAACACTTTCTACAAAATTTCAGCCCCGGGAAAGGTCGGGAAGTCCACGAAAAAAATAAGGGCTAGGAAAATTCTGATTCAAAGGCAAGTGAATCACCCTGTACACACCGAGAGAGAAAGTTTAGCAACGAACGGAGGGAAAACCGGGCGAAAAGCCGAGCCAAGGCACAAAGGCAATCCTCGGCTAACTCGTAACGTCAAGCAAGGAGGGAGAAACACGCGCGACAAGTGTAACAGGGTGACCGGGTTACCAGCTAGTGCCCGGCCGAAGTAAGTTCTTAGGCACAATTGTTGCCTCTTTCACGGCAGTTCCTACGAAATTCGAGACTCAAACTTCCCTAAAAGGAAACCCAATTCACCTGGAAAGAGTTAAGGCTGTAATCGAGTTTTATTTGATACGAGTTGCTTTAGGGGTGCTTGGAACCCTCGTAGTATTTTTTCTAAGGTATCAAAGAATATTCGTGTCGAATTTGATGCAAATATGTGGAACGATCGGTATCGAACGGTACTGGAACCTTTGCAGAAGATACTTACATATTTTGACTTGTATAAATCTAGAAAGTCATACACAAGTCGAGCAAGATCGAAATCGTTATTAGAGAGCGCGTGAAAAGTGTCTGGAATTCTGGGAGGGTTTCGTTGGATTTGACAGGGCGGCGACATATGAGGGAGAGGAGTTTGCAGACAGGGCGGTGTACACAGAGATAATGAGAATCGCTGAGAGACCTGTCGCATGTCGAGGTCGCTGATGACTATCCCGGGGTCCACTTTCGAGTAGTAACAGCTAAAGTTCTGCCCTATGTTGGCGTACTGCCCGTAGAAAATACTGCAATTCAGCATTGGAGGGTATCCACAGCCTTTTACGTTGGGGAACAGCTTCGCCCCGGTGAAGTACCAGTCGGAGCCGTCGTCCGCGAGACCTGCGAACTTCGTCCGGTTATCATCCGCCTTCCCAAGACAGGCCTCGCCCTTATCAACAAGGGCCGATCGGACTTTCGAACTCGGAGTTAAATGGCAAGAGCCGAGAGAAACTGTCGATTGAAGGAGTGAATCGTTTCGCTCGGACGTTAAGCTTGACCGAGGGAAGTTAGGTCCGTGGGGATGGAAGAGCGGAGGTTGCTGCTCCTGAGGGGATCTTTGCCCTGGCTATACCTGTAGGGAAGGGTTTCGGCAATCCCTCGTCGTCCTCTTCGGCGAAGTCATCGTCGTGGTCCTCGATGTAGTCGTATTCCTTGAGTGCCCTTTCGTAACGCGGTTTCCTCATGTCCGTACTGTCTTCGTCTCCCTCGACACCTCCTCCCACCTCGCCTTCCTCGCCCGGCCTATCACTAGCCTCGGAGATGTTCGCCGGTAGCCTGTAGTTCACGCGTATTTGCGTGCAATCGTACAGCTCCTTGGTGCAACCCTCTCTACAGGACGTCCAGGAGCAGTTGCTCGTACCTGGGCTCGAACGATCGTTCATGGAGAGAACTGCTAAGCGAGGAGGAGCTTCGAAATCTCCCGACAACCCGAATACAATGGCACCACACACTCTACACTTCATATCTGCCACCCTCCAAACTCAAACATCATTACGAGAACGTGCTGTTAATTAATCCCAATCTCGATGTAACGTTCGAAAGTATACGCAACGACGAAGAGCCAACACACATGCTGAGAATTAGAATCGTGCAGTACTTCTTGGTTTTCCTAAGACGTTCCAGCCCATCTTACGCAATCTTTGAACTAATTTTTCAAGCGCTGAAGCTTTTATGAGGCCTGCTATGG
Organism: Ectemnius continuus; assembly: GCA_910591665.1. NCBI lineage: Eukaryota > Metazoa > Arthropoda > Insecta > Hymenoptera > Crabronidae > Ectemnius > Ectemnius continuus. The sequence continues at coordinate 4,240,972 of OU342866.1, forward strand.
ATTCCAGTGAGCATAGCTCCTGCTATAATCAATAGAGACACGTGGGATTCGGGCCGGAATTCGCGAGGCTGCCCATTCGCGTGTAACATGTGTCTACGTTTATCGACTAATCAATTTCCCGAGGCAGGGATGCCGAAATACTGTCTCACTTTTGACCTAAATTCGAGTTTTCGTATTCGGGGGAAGTTCGCAGTCCATGAAATCAGCTTGACACTGGACAAGCGGACTTCTACGATATTATTTATATATTGCAGCGTTAAATATCATTCAAATGATTCAAACGTAAAATTTAGGAGGAAAGTACGCTGTCACACGTTAAAACTGTGAGAAGTAACGTCGAGTTTTGAGTCAAAGAGACTGGAAAAACGGATATGTAAGGTACGAAGTTAAAGTTAAGATAGGAAGAGTGCGCGGTGCTTTCAGGGGGTTTTTTCTTTCGAGGAAGAGGAAAGTAGCGGGTGCGGGGGTCGCCCGGGGCAGCTTACAAAATCGAGGTCCTCATCGCCCTCGTCGTCGTCGTCGTGCACTTGTGAAAAGCTGGCGAGCGCGGAACTTTCGCCCAAGGATCTCACCGAAAGTAGACCTTTGGAAAACGTCCAAGACTCGTGAATTATCGCGAGTGCCCTGAAAATTGGCACTGGATCGCCAATCAAGCCTAGCGATACATAGGCGCGCCAGTTGTTAACACCTGGATTGCCCTTCCCAAAGTTTTGGGGCCAGCGATCACCGCCGATAGATATTTACTTCTGCAGACATACCGAATATATGTCTTACATGCACTACTTTTCCAATGAATAGCTTCAGAAAATCGTTCTGGCGCCAAGATTATCATTGGACGATTGGAGATTTTCGAAGAAGAATGAAATTAAGAATATGAATATTAAGAAAAATATATAAAATTATTGAGTATTTTGTAAAATAGATTTTTTAGACAGCATTTATGATTATTCAAATATAAGACATTTGTATGTATAAGCGTTCAAAGTGTAGGAACTGAGGTACAAAGTCCAATCAGACAGCATGATTGAGCTAGTCAATGCAGACGAAGTCAACTGCTTCAACTTCCACGCAGACAATCTGTATGAATTGCAAAAACGAGTCTCAAAGTAGGAAATGTTAGAAGATCCGCTCGCTAATGAGTAAGCAGCGAGCAAAAATAGAATAAGAATAAGTCTGGCGCATAATTACGAGACTAGCGCGCTGTCAGGAGCTCTGCTTCTTTGAAGAAAAACTGGCTCTCCAAGCTTGCAATAACAACACTGCCCTGACGAAGTAACTTCCGGCGAGACTGGAGAAATACGAAACGTCCGGGCGAATTAACATTCGCGTGAAATCTGAACAAAGGGAAGTGAGAGGCAGCCGGAGGAATTCGCGGTTGGTGCGTCAACGAGCAGTATCGTCATCGAATTTACATATCCACACATAGAAACAAAAGCTGACAATCGGAGCGTAAACTGACCCGCGATGCAAAGCGACCCAAAAGCGTTCTACACCCGAAAAACAGTTTATATTTACACCCACAGCAATTACATCGCAACGCACATCGCACAATACCACATTTCGAAAAAGAAACCGCGAAATAAGAGACCAAAATTTCCTCCCACGCATAATCTACAACAGAACAGAGAAAAAATCATGCTCCAGTTATGATATCGATGCAGAAAGCTAACGCGTATAATTACTCCTGTGATGAGAGGTTACGAGGTAGTAAAAGCTCGAAGGGCTGTATTAATAACGACGAGGAAGAAGGTAAAAATATCGATGACAGTGTAAAAATTCGCCTCTCGACTTCCCGTCCGATGATACTCAGTGAGGAATTCCGACTTAAGGAGTCAAGTGTCTAACATCGAGCGACACGTATATAGTGCGAAGCTCGGGAAAAATTGAGGGATGGTCGATTGCGGAACAGTCGATGGGTGGTGGTGAGAGAAGGAGAGAGAGAGAGAGAGAGAGTGGGCGGCACGAGAGTTAGTCAAGTGCGAGAAGGAAGTTGAGGAGAGGGAGTTGAAGCGAGGTGGATGCACATATCGCAGGGAGAAGAGCGGAGGAGTATGTGGAGGTAAGTAAGTAGCGCGGGTAGGCTCGGTCTGCTCGAGACCGAGCCGAATCTACTTCTGAGGACAAAGACACCAGTTGCTCCGATCTTAGGCCCCGTTACGCTCTAGTACCTCTTTAACCGACTCGATTGCGTCGATACCTATTGGCAGCCGGCACCCTCCTCTCCTCTCCTCTCCTCTCTCTCTCGCGCATTCTTCCATATTCCAACTGAAGATGTATGCTCCGCCAATGTAAGCACAGACCGCATTCTCGCTGACTCGCGTCCACCGACAACTACTGTACGCTTGAGCGGCTAAGCTGATTTAAGGGAAGCCTCGTTACTCATCGAGCGAAACGCGCTAATCGGCTGCTCGAGCACTCCGCCAATTGGATTGTTCGTCCGCCTCAATTTAATCGATTGTAAATGAATTGCGAGGGAATATCGGCGAGCCTCTTTCCTACTGCGCGATTCGATTCCCGATAAATGTATAATGAGAGTCCGACACTTGTTTCTTGGTGCTTCTGCGAGTTTCTCCATCGACTTCTCAGTGAAACGTCAATCTCGCTGGTTACTAGCTGAGTATACATTGTTGTTGGCTCGACTGACAAGCTATTATTCAGGATATTTTTACGAGGGAAAGCTTCGTTGAAATATTAAAGGGTGGCCGTCGGACACACGATTTTTCGTCCCGTCGACGTTTGATTGACATATCGAAACCATACGGTCAGTCCTAGCCAGTCGAAACACCCCTGAAAATGTTGCCCCGTTGGCATGGCTTCCCCAATCCAATTGCTCGTAGCTGATCGGTGCTTTTACGGGGGGCCGATTTTTAAAGGTGCAATCATTCGGATCTCTGTTGTTCGAGTGGCTATTTCTGCGAGCAACCTTTGCGAATAATTAACGAGGCCGAGTGTTCTATCCCGTGGAAATCTGCGGGGCGCGCGCGCGCGCGCATAGGGAATTAAAGCTGAAAACGTCGATCGCATGTCTATCCTGGAGACTCCTACTCGGCCTCTTTTCATATCTCGAAATAGTCTGTTTCAATCATTCATGCAAATTGTATATTCTACACTGGTGACCCTCTTTCGCCAATCGGAGCACGTCGCTTCCCGGATTAAGCCAGGGAAGTTGCACTTCCGTCTTCCTTCACTCGCAGATCCTCGAGAATTTTCGAACAAATGCCGGAAGTTACAATTCCTCTCATTCATTGAGTATCACCGAGGAAATCGAGATGCTGGAATCTATAAACTCGAATGTACGATAAAGAAGAACAAAGTGAATTGGACTCATGCGAGCATGCTAATTGAACTCGGAGTATCTCCTCAGCTAAACAGTGGATTGTAAAGGCAAAGAGAATAAAAGTACGAGCTCGCCAGAGGGCTACCAGAGAGAGAGAGAAGCGTCGAAGTAAATAAGCACACACGAGGAGCGAGTGGATAGAGTGAAGACCGAGTGGAAAATAGGACGGTGAACTTTACGTAGCCATCAAAAGAGTTCTCGAGACGCAGAGATATTAAAGTTGTGCCAGCCTTGCGCACAGAGACCAGAGAGTTCTTCGACTCTATAAAGTAGATGGTTGATACATTCAATACTGATATTAAATAAGTTCCATACAATCGAGAGATACTTGCCCGATGAAGAAGAATAAGTCTGACATAGTGAAATATTAACTAGCAATAATTCTAAGTACCAGCAATCACTGACAGAGAGATAATACACGATGACAGCGAACCTAATAGAAGAATCATCAACCACAACGAACGTATTATACCTCAAGAAATTCTGAATTCAAGGACCAAAGAGACCACAACAATTGCATGCAACAACGAGACATTGATCTTCCGGAATTCGATCGCCAGACGAAATATCGAAGGGCACTTTACCGCGCTCGTAAGAACGTCAAATCAAGTTCACATGATTTATAGATAACGCGGAGTCATAAATAGTTGATGCTCGACTTGGACTTGGACAGAGTCCGAGTTATCGTGGATCCGGCTTTCTGCAAACTTTTCGACCGGGAATGACGTGAATTTATAATGCATGAAAGATCGATGTTAGTTCGATTTGGATAATGCTAGTTTATCATTCTTACGAGGACGGTATGGGAAAAGTGAGCGGTGGCAATTTTTCATAGTCGATGTGAGAGTGAGGCGGGCCCATTAAAGAGTAAACGCGAGGAGATCCTGAATAATAATGGTTCACCTCTCCTGGACTCAACGTCGATGGTGACACACTCGGCGGGACGTGTGTCGAACTGCATGAAGATGGTGGTGAAGGCAGGGTCGATGACGAAGGGGACCAAGAAGAGGAAGGCAAAGAGGCTGAAGGTGCTGAGGAGGATGAAGAATGCGGTCGTGTAGAAGAGCAGCTTCTGCAGGAAGGTCTGCTTTTCTTCGTTTTCGTCCGCCATTTCGGACATCAGGGGGCAGTGCTTGTTTCACGGCTGCACCAGGCGGATCCGCTAATTGTCCGCGTGCTTCTCTCGTCGTCGTCGTCGTCGTCCTCGTCCTCGTCCTTGGAACGGGCGTCGTCGTCGTCCTCGCCGTGCTCGATGCCCGGCGTCACCTTGGACGTCGAAGAGGCCGAACGATCTGCGGAGACGTTCTTTCCAAAATCGTTTTCCTTCTCCCCCGAAACCTGCTCTGCCCACCCTTCTACAATGAGATCGCACGGCTTCTCAGAGAGGATTCCACCTGCTAATACAGCGGGGGATACACTTTCTCCCTGAGGAGCAGCCGACGACTAAACGCATTGCTTTACGTTCCACCTATTTTACTTGGATTATTGTGCAAGAATCTCACCGGCGAGGGGTGGAATTAAAAACTCTTTAGCTTGGTTGGAGAAAGGCCGGCTCGCGTGGAATCTCATTTACCAGCGGCAATTTTGCAAGTCCAATTTCACCCTGGCACGACAGATTTTTGGCATAACTCGAGAGTAATTTCAAGACTCCGCGACAGTTTCACCAGCCCGACCAATACTTCCTTCGTCGAGATCGTTAAATAACATCCGGCGGAAAAGCAATTGCATCGCTTTCCCATAGGATCGTATATTTATCGCATCGAATATCGGCTCTGCGCTGGTAGGAAACACGCTTTTCCCTACACCGAGTTCGATAAATCCGCCAGGGAAGTTGTAAGAGCACCGAGGGCTGATGCCAGCTCGCTTCTGGACTTTAGCTCGGCATCGCGTGTTCCCACCGAAATGCATTCCCGTCCGATCCCTCCCTTATTTCCTTCCTGATCGATATTTCTTTCTTTCAAACAGACTTTCCAATGATACTAGAAAACGTTGTTGCTGGAAGCCGCAATATTTGACGCCCAACTTTCCGAGGTTTTAGGAAAATCGAAGCAACACGCGCGACATTACGTTCTTCCCTATTCTTTCTTTTCACCTCCTTGGCAGTTACGGTCGATACTGAACCTTGACCCGCTCCCTTAGATTTTATGGAAATGTGACTCTCTCCACGGAAGACCGCTCGCTCTTCATAGAGCTCGCCATACGAGAACTAAGAGAAGAAACCCTCCCGAGAAAGTTCCAGGCTGCCTATTAGTCGCTCCTTACGTCAGCCAGAGATTACTCCGAAGCCATTCTATCAAACAGTCTAAGACGTTGTTCTATTACAAGGAAAACAAGGCTAAGTCCAAAAACAAATTGATGTCCCGCCGAGATTTCCTTATGATCATCAATCTCGATTTTCCGATCGACGGCCGGCCGGATGCCGTTTCTATTCGACAGGAGTATGTGAATTTATTTACCTGGCTGCGACGTCTAAGGTACGTCTCGATTTATGTGGCTCGTGTGTTTCTGCGCGTGCATGTAACTGGAATTCGAGGACGACACGGGACGACGATTCGAGAAAGTTATCGCTCCCTTCCACGCGGCGTGATTTTTCTAATTGGATTCGGCAATCTCGCCGGCGAGGAAAACTGGTCCGGCTGACTGGCGCGTTAAGGTATTTCCCTCGCACGAGTGATAAAGGAGGGTGCATTAACTTGAAAGACTCTTTGAAATTTCGCCCGAGCGACTTCTGAATTGATACTCCGGTGAATGTGGCCTTTCAGTTTCTCTTTAATTCAACCTCGTGTATGCCAAAGATCTGTCTTGGCCGTCGCTCGCTATTTCAACGAGGGAAAGCTCGGCTGGCGTGCTTGCGGTCGGTCCGAACTATACCATTAACTTCGACTCCCTTAGAAACGGCTTGCTCCAAGCAAACGAGCGCACTTCTCACGCATATCTCGCGAGCTGAATGCCCGCCGCGCCGCGCCGCTTCTCGATTTAGTCTCCGCGAGATCAATCCGAGTACTTGGCTGCCCGGAATGGAAGCGCCGGAGGAATTATCCCATTACCAACTAATTCCCATGCACATGAATCCTCCCGAACTCGAGGCTCCATCGGGCGGAAAGTTCTCGCGAGCAAAGTTTAACGAAGCCGGGGTTAAATCCGGCCGAGGAGAAGGAGCGTAAGATACTCTCGGCGGGAGGGTGTGCAGCCTATTAAAGAAAGAAGACGAAGGGGCTGCCGAGAGCGAGAGAGAGAGAGAGTGTGCCAAGTTACTTCCGCGACGCACGACCTCCTTCACAAGACTTTGAGCCATCTCATAAAAATGCGGGCGGTGTTCGATCGGTTCTCCGATTCGCCGAGGCAAGCACGCTCTGATATTCCCCTTGCTATCCCAATTTCTCGAGTCAGTTCAAACTAACTTGGGCCCGATTAATGAATTCCCGATTGGCCTTCTCGAACCAAGCTTGTTTAACTAAATCTTAGTTGACAATTCTTAAGATCGACTCTGGTTGCGCTCTGCGATTGGCGGAGCGCGCAAGGCGGATCCGCCGAGTCGATGGGGGCTTCTGCAATGAAATGTACACTGGGTATCGTGGGACTAAAGAGAGAGGGAGAGAGAGAGAAAGAGAGGAGAAAAGAGAGAGAGTGAAAGAGAGAGGTTGGTAGAGGTTGAGAGAGGGTGAGTGAAGTGTGTGAGGACGGACCCCCTACGAAGAAGAAGAAGCGAAGTGTTCGGGGCTCTGCGCCCTCTTCCTGTGCCCCCGCATCCTGGCCCACCTCCTCGCCGCTGCTTCCCGCCTTCCTGTCACCCTCTCGCTGCCACCACGTCCACCCTCCGCTCCCGCCCGCGCCTGCTCTCCCGCCGCCTCGGCCCACTCGCGCTCTTTCTCCTCTTCCTCTTCCTCTTCCTCTTCCTCGGCTCCTCCTGCCTCTACTCTACTGGCTGCTCTGCTGGCCCACCGCACACTACGTCACACTGTCCACCGTGCACATTTGTGACCGCTCTCGCTCTGTCCGAGTATACTCTTCCCAGGCACCCTTGCTCGCCCTTTCTTCCTCTTTCCCTTCTACTACTGCTCCTCCTCCTCCTCCTAGTAAAATCGCCTCACTCTTCCTTTCCCAACTGTCACACCTGCCACCTTCTCACAGTCGGCCCGCTCGTAACGAGGCAGCACAGGACCACTCGAAGGAAGGCACGGGGCGTTCGACCTCACAAGATCTCCTCTTCCTTCCGCTTGGCAAGTCCTACCGCGCGAGCCTCGGCATTGCCCTGATCCTTCGCTCGACTCTCTATCGGCGCGAGTCAACACTCGATCCTGCGCTTTCTCTCTTTCTTCAGGTCGTTTTTCCCTTGGATCTAGTTTGGTTTTGGTAAGTGGTGGATTTCAGGCGGAACGGCGGTGGGTTTCCATCGGGGCCGATGAGGCTCGCCTCGAGTAGCGAGAGGGTGGTTGCGCGCACGAGCAATTTCAGGGAGGCCGCGGCGCCGACGGATGCCGGGCTACTGCAGTCGCGGTCGAGCTTTTGGGCGAGCTTATTTTCCCCACTCGACGCCAGCGCCCCGGCGGTAACTGGTGGCATCGACCGACGCCGACGACGCCACCGACGACAGAGAGAGAGAGAGTGTGCCGACGGGGAGGACCACCGCGTCGCTGCCGGACGCAGCATCCTCCGTGCGGGACAACCCGCACAGCCATAAGTTTACCCCGCTGCTTTGATCCTTACGATTATTCTTCACTATTTTCCCAGAGTCGTAAAATGTCATTTGGGTTTTTTTTTACTGTTGTAAGGTTTGAAAGAATGGGAAAGTCCTCATTGAATTTTTAAAGGATAGTTGATATTTTAAGTGCTATGTTAATCTGAATTTTAATGACACAGACATATTTATTTTCATAGTAGTAATACTAATAAATAATTGTGGTAACGTGTAATGAAAGAATTTAAAATTCATAGATTGGGTACTTTTAAATTGAATATGAGAATGATTATTGGTAGTAAATGTGATATATTTCCCATTTTGTTTCTTGAGTAATGCTTTTCCCCGAGTTCGCAACCCCCAGCACTCCGATTCCCCATACGGTGGTTTCTTATTACTTATTCATGGTGAGCCGGCGCGCATCTAGCTCTTCGCTTACGCTCCCAATCGACGCATCAATCGTTAAATTCCAGCGGCAGCGGAAGTGGTGGAAAAACCGATAGCCCGAATTCTAATTTAATTGGAGAGGCGCACGCGGTTTCCATTCGCTCGCGACCACTACGACACATTCTACTGGGTGGAAACACGTCGGGCGACCTTCCGTTTTCATTATTTTTAACCACTTTTCCTAATCAGTCGCAAATTCGAGTAGAATCAAGGCTCGCTCCGTAAACGAGCGTATGCGGAAGGTCGGAGAATTGGATTCCAGAGCGGCTGTTTAACAATGCGGGAGTTATTTATGTTGGACGGCGTATTGGACACATTTGCCCGCTGGAGCTTGGAAATTATCCAAACGGTTCTAATAGGCGGTAAACGTTCAAGGTGAAATTAACCGTGTTTATTGACGATGCACTAATATTGATTTTTCCTTAACACGCCAGCTTCTCCAGTGGGAGTGAAAAACATGGCTCGACTGTCTTTTAAGGATCTCTGACAGGTTTTCGGAAGTTCCGCTAGGAAGGATGGAAATAGGTCCAACCTGTCCGACGGGAGTTCTCCTAATGACCCAGTGCTGATGCAGCCTGAAAGGCTCTCCGCTGCCTACCAGGAGTTTGGAACAGTTGTAAATCGTTGGAACGAGATTAGCCCGGGTGGCGATGTTCCAGGCATGTCCGGCTGCTTCCAACAGCTTTCCTGCATCGTTGAATCGATCCTTCGAAAAATCCCACTTCCTCCCCAAGCCTCCGAGAGCCGCAAAAAATTGTAGTCTCCAAGTTTTCAGGGAGAATCGAGGCCGAACTATCAACCAAGTAAATCTCTGCTTCTCTGTGGAGCTGACAGTTGGAGCGGATCCTATCTCGCCTCTGAATTAAACGACGTTTCATTATCAATGTTCCCTCTGACGAGTGGGCATTTACTTCCGCAGCCGTTCCATTCAAGATTATTGATTATTGATTATTAGTTTGCGAGAGGCTATCTGCTGCTTTCGGATTTCAAAGGAGAGCCCACTGCGCGCCCAGTTCATTAACACTCGAAGCCGCCAAGTGTACTTATCTGCCACGACAATTGCTCGTGGAATCATCGATCAAGACATGCCTATAGTGGCTCCTACTCCTGACACAATGTTATAACGAAGCCTCCGATGCATCGCCCGCTCTTCTCTCCGCATTGAGAGCTGAGTGCACTTCCGTATACCATTCACGAGTTCCTAAGCTCGCTTCTCCCTTTATTGTAAGTGCAACACTTGGCCTATTGTCAATCGAGCCACAACTTCTGCATATAACTGTTCCACTTCTCTCCGAAACTTGCGTATTTTACTACTGCATCCATTATCGACGAGAAAGAAGTCAAATGGGAAAAGTACATATGTCAATTTACTCATTCTTTCAAGTTTCCCTCGCAAAAAAAGTCGAGAAGTGTGCTAGTAAAATAAAAAATAGTGTAGAAATTGTGCAGCCCCGAACTGTCAGGCAGCGGAGTGACTCGGCTACGACTATTTCACAAGCATAATCCTGAGATCTCGCCGGAAGACAGATTTCATAGCTGTCCGGGCCGCGCGAATTTCTGATTCCGCTTTTATGCGACATTTTATTTCCGCGCAGCTCGAGGCACATGACAGTGGTACATCCGAAAGTGGCGTGCGCCAGATGCGCTGCAACAAGGTCAGGCCGTGATATGATTCTCAAGTGTGCAGGATATTTCCGGCCTGTTCGGGAACCGTCTGTCAGAGAGGCTCGAGGCGTCCCTTGTATCCAGTGCAAACTCCAGTATAAACATTCCAAGAGCCGTCAGAACTCAGGAAACAATAAGAAGTTTGGCTGACTCGAACCTTTCATTTATGGAAGACTTGATGTTCTGGTCGTTTTCTGACTAACATTTTACTTGGACGTTGATAATAATTTAATGTAAAAAGTAATAGAGTACAAATCACTAACACAATTCTCTTGTTATAAACTATCAAATTCCTAAGTCCAAGACAATCAACAATACAGCATTAAGTTGTTGTCTTTCACACCTTCGATCTGTCAAATATTATCTGACCCTATTGACATCGACGGCAGTCAGATCAAAGGGACTCACACCTGGACACCACGCATGTGTTTGGACATCTCATTCACCGGTGCGCCCTATCATAAATCTATTATCCTGCCAAGCGATGAATATCAACTCTATTGCCACCAATATATATAACTAACTAATATTACAATATTTTATTCTCAAAATTTACTTTCCAATGATGAAAGAAATATCCAAATCGATTGAGTAGTTTCTGTGATTACCTTGGCCACGGACAAATACGAGCTTTCTTTTGTTATGTATTACTATAGATAAATATTCCGGTTTGCTTATGGGCGGAAGTACGATTGTAGATGGTGGTCGATCGATGGCAGCTGGTCTCGGAAGTCTGTTTTCATTTCTCACGGTTGCCTATTAGGGATCGCAATCAGCGGAAGTCTGAAGCATCCAGACGCTCCGGCGGGAGTCTGGGCGAGGCAAGGCGAGGCGAAGCGAGGCGAAGCGTATACTGGAGAGCGACGGTGTACGCTTGGAGGAAGGCCTCTCCAGGTTTTCCCGTTGCACCATTGCACACGGGATCCGATTGTGCCGGGCCATGCGGGAATCCAAGGGGGAGTGTGTGTGTGTGTGTGTGTGCTCATTATTATGGAGCATCCCGTGTTGCCCCTTGGGCGTCTGACGACCTACGCCCTATTCCACTGCCTCGTTATTTTATTTGCACCCAACTTCCACCTCAAATTTGCATCCCTCGGAAAATCAGAGCCTACGCGAATACCTCCTCGTTTTATCGGGAAAAATATTCCAGGTCGAAAGTGACAATCATATATAATCATCAGCTATGTAAATGTATCTAAGCTTTCGCAGACTAAATTTCCGCGCTCGAGATATTCTATGGATTTTAGAGTAGCTACTGATTGGTTAAAATCGACGGGAATGGACTGTGGGGATTTGATGAATCGATTGAAATAAAGCTGCGCCGCCCATGAAACACACATGCTCAACGTCTGATTGGAATTGATGAGACTAATCAATTTCTAAGTAATGGCCAGTGGAGACCGAGCCATGACCGAGAGGGAGAGTAGTAGTATCGGCAATAAATTCTTTATTGGTGATCCGATTATGTTGTTCCAGCCGGTATTCAATTGGGATTTTAATGATAGTTGTTTCAGTGGCGGTTGCGATGCTAATAATGAAGTTCAGTGACTGAACGCAACGGGGACACGATGTTTTCTATTTGCGGGACTCGAGAGAGTTCCTTCACACTTTGCGGCCGAGCATTCAATGGGGCTGCAAAATCATTTCTGCCAGACTGGCGCTTTTCACCGCGAGAAAAGAGGGAGCGACAGATTCGCATAATGGATGTTTACAATTAGCGGCGAGAGCGCCGTCATACATATCCGCACGGGGGATGCACGAGGACTGAGACGAATTGGTCTTTACTGCGCCCTGCCAACGAAATTGGGCCATATTCTCCCAGCTTTCTCTCTTCCTCTCTCCCTCTCTCTCCTGGACAACCTCTCTTTTATCACGCTACCCGCTCAAGGAATATCTCTTGGCCGAGTAATACTCCAAATTGACAGAGGAACTTTATCACGCGGATGCCTGGTCATCCGTCCAAACTTCAGGATGCACCGTTCTAGCGAGGAGGGTGCGCCTAGAATTTTGATAATAATCTCTCTCGCATGTCGGGCACGTGCTCTCATTCCAGTTCGATTCTATCTCCGTGATATCCGACGCGATACCATCCGAGCCGAGACCCCCCAACTTTGTTGCGCACTCTTGCTTCAATCTGTTTGAAAAATCTTCAAACCTATCTCTATCATCCCCCAATAAAACCACTGAAATCTATGTTCTCTCGCTGTACAAATTCGAAAATTTCTAATAACAGTATTCTGTACACTTTCTTTACAAGATAATATTCTTTAAAATTTCGGCGAGGTTTTAAAAGTGTCTATGACGAACTAGCGAATTCTCTTTGACTTGAAAAATGATTGGCGCGCAAGTGGGAGGCGCTCGAAATGAGCTCAACTGGTCGATTAGTCGAACAAGGCATTGAGGAGGAGTGACTTTACAAAGATCTAATCGTCGTGGGAGATGAGAGGACAAACGGCGTCAAAGAGTTCTCTTTCAGTTGCTTTGCGCTAGCGGTCTCGCCCGGAGGAGAGCGCGCAAGTAGTACAAGTCGGCCACTAGTCAGCCGGGAGCGAGAAGGGCGGCGCGATAGTAAGCATTATCCCTTGGAGACGCGTCACCCGTTGGACTGGCGCGTAAAAAAGCCGACATCCTCCATTGTGCCTAGTCGCATCTTTGTGCATCGGAGCCACTGTCTCCGCTCACAATGCGTCCTCGTAATAGCAGCTTGACCTTAGAGGCGGGGCAGGCGGAGAGAGAGAGAGAGAGAGATTTCCTCGGCATGGGATCAGCCGGCCGCTTCCCGGGGAGAAAATTGGCCGGCGGCCAATCGCTGCCGGAATCTGGGCCAAACTTCATCGGCCCGCGGGAATTCGCCGATAATCCCGCGACACATTCCGACCCAATGCCCCAATGCAAATGACAGGCTCGGGCCCAACCGAAACCGATTTCTCTCTCCTATCCTATTCGCCGCGCCGCGCCGCGTCGCTTCCTTTTTTATGCCGATCCTCACTCGCATTCCACTCGTGTTTCGCTTTGTACCAATCAGCGAGGTATTTTTTTATGAACATGAAAAAAATCCACCACGTACAGTTTAATATTACAATGTAAAGATATTATTGGTTTTGCGTATTTATGAAATGATCGAACGGTGTTTGGAGTTCGGTTTTAATTGCACCCGAAGTTGGCTGAAAATCAGCGTGGAAGTGTTTGCATCACCTTGGAATATCTTTGCTCTTGGCATGCGAACAAGCCACCCTCCGCGCAAGTTTTAAATCAAACGAGCCGGCGCTCTTTCTCTCTTTCTGCCGTCGTCGTGATAGGATCGGAGCCCGGAAACGAGGACGCCAATAATTAAAAATCGGGATTCGTCGGGTCGAGAACTAATTCCCCTTTAATCAAATTCGAGCGCTAATTCTCGGCTCCTTGGGCGGGGCAAATATTTGTAGAAAAACATTTCGCGCTGTTCTATTTCGGGCCGCTGGCACAACTGTAATAACGTTGGAAAGTTACAAGGGAAGATGGCGAGGGTAAACACGCGAGCGCGCCGAGATTACAATAATTACGGCGCTCCGAATTAATTAAAGGCGAGCCGGATGAGTGAACGCGGGCTGATTCGACGTCGAGCCCTCTATTACCGAGTTCGCCAGTTTCCCACGAACCACCTATACTATATCTGGCGCACAGTCATTCAAGCACCGCCGAAACTCCCGCAATTCGATTGAACGAGAATCGAAATCAAACGTTTCGCCGGATGCTATCTATCGCGAAACTCCCACGCTCCACGAGTTTCCGCTGCAGCACGATAATCCAACTGATCGAACTATCGGTACACTTCTAAACAAAAGGCAACTTCATTGCCAGGGGATGGCAGCTCAACCTTTCAAGCTTCCAAGCTGGCAAGTATTCAATCTGCAATTAAGTTAATTGTCGTGTCGATTTATGTTTTCAAGAGACTTGTAAAATTCGCATTACATATATTTAAAAGTCATCATATTAAGTGAGTGAATACTCGACGACTCACAATTTTCATTTATGAATTAAAATTCAGTCGACGAACCAATTAACTGAAAATATACGGCTGATTGTGAGGCAAAGGGTTAGTCAACGAGGAAAAAGTGGTGCGTGGGGATGAAAGGGGTGACAGGGAAACAGCGGTAAACTGAGGCGACGAGAGAGCAAGCCAGACGCCGGCGACCTTTGTAACGGGATCAGGAAATCTGATTTCCCGATTCCCATTCCAACCGCACACCTCCCGCCGCTTTTTTTTTCTCACTCCGGTGCTCTGACAGCCGAGCACTTCGAAGCCACCCAGCCCTCGTTAAGTCCTCTTTAAAGCGAGTTACTCGCGCGGAAAGTAAAATCGCCCCGAAATTACGGAGCCCGCAATTATAGGTCTAATGAATCGACGCCGATGGAAACACTTCGGTGTACGTTCACCCTCGTTTGATGACTATCGTTAATTTTAATTGTCGACCCTTGCAGATACGAATTGCTATTCCCCCTAATTATTTCCAAATTAGCGACAACTCATCAATTCGACCATTGAAATCGAATATATATTGCTGACTGTGTAGAACTCCAGAGAGAAATGTTTTCCGAGAGTTTAAAGAATCCGAAGAATCAATTTATAGTATTTTCTCATGGCGAAAATTGATTTTGACTTTTGGTAGAATTGTACGATCTGTTGGCCGGGAGGAATCCGCTGGCAATTGGAGTGTATGCCAGCGGATGGGACAGGGGGGTGGCAGCGATCATCACAGGGGTGGCCTATTGATTTTCTGGTGCTCGACGGTAGCAGCGAGGTGTCGCCGTCGCAGCCCCATCCACGGCGGTGGCTCCGCCATATTTGTTTCCCCCAGGAAGGCCAGCGGGACTGCGGAAAGTGGATTTTTCCAGGGGCTTCTCTCGCAGTCGCCGGAATCCCAGCCGATTCACGTGAGTACGTTGCATCGGGTAGCAGTGCACCCTGCTCGCGGTTATCGCTTCCGAAGCACCCCTCGCACCGGCTTTCCGCACCCTCGCCAAGCGAAAACGAGAGCTTTCACGTCACGCGAGTGAACACAGCACCTATTTCTCCCCTGATCGCCACCACTTCGCTCCTCCAGCCGTGTAAACAGACGCCTGACAATCCCTTTGACAGGTGGTTGCACTTATCTAATACAAGCCTGACACCACCATCTTCCAATACGATCCACTCTCTCTCACGAGAATTCACCGTTTCCGGCGAGTGTTTCCAGTGCTAGCTGGGCCTTCTTTTAACGCACAGTGCTTCCTGCGGCAAACGCAACCTTCGACCAAGGCCGTTTCCTCCTACGGACTCTCCAAGACGTCCCGTTCCAATTTTACCGCTTGGAAAGCTTTGCACCCTTGAATCTCCGAGCACGTGGCTGCACCACGGTGTTTAACCATCGCGATTGAAGTGGCGATCGCTCCACGATCGATGCACCTGCCGTTCCAAGCGCCGACACGTGGACCTTCCCCGACGTTTGACGGACACCTGCCCATGCTAAAGCCTGCTCCATTCAACCCCCTAGATTTCCACCAACTAACACGCGTCCCAGGTGCTACAGAGAATTCGAAATTTCATTTGGTGATGTAATTTACGAGTGATTCGTCTTGGAACTTTCTCGAAATTTTTTTCTTCAATTCATGCTACCAGTAGATTTTTGCCTGCTGTGCTTCCCAGGTGAAAGGGAACTTTATTGCAATTCGTTATCATGATCGCATAATGCTATGTGTGTCAAGCTCGTTCGATCGTGATCTCTTTATATGGGGAAACCCGATTAGATGGAATCACTAAGAAGTAGTACAAGTGCAAGTTACTATTGGCGGGTGCCCTTCGATCAAGCTGTATCAACTAATTGACGAAAGCTGTGGCTTACTTTTCGAAATCTAACTTAATGAGAGTACTGAAAATTGGAGAGAAAAATTTTCTAAGGAAATGCAAAAGGGTGCCGCGTAAGTCTGACATCTTAGCACCGCGTTCGAAAGGAGGTCGGGCGGACTAGCGCGTGCATCTTCGCCCGGTTTCACGCGAATCGATCAGGCGAGTTTAAATAATTCAACGACGATAGCGCGCTGTATTGGCGGATCCGACATTCGATCGGCGATGGACCGTGCGAAACATCCTGGGAAGCTTTCTAGAATAGCATGAACGGAGTATGAAAGGGTGACGCGAGCCTATAAGGATATGACTGCAGTCGAGGGAGGAATATATCGGGCCCGATATCGCCATTCACTAATGGAATATATCCGCGTATAATAGAACCCTGCGAACCGATCGTTTCATTCCGCCACGTGCTCCTTTTCACCGGGCAATCCGATCGAGAGCTTATTGTCGACGCTTCATCTCTTCTGCCAGCGATTCCCTTAATATCCGCCAAGAATAACTCTGCAACTATACTCGGCCAACTATTTCTATAACAAAGCGAGTTATCCTTCGCCGTTCGTATTCGATCCCGGCAAGAATATCGCGCGATCGTTCAACTCTGTTCCGAGGCTGTTTAAAGCGAGGCATACGGCAAAAATAGACGGCTTTTCCCTGACTATGGACACGGAAAATGAGTGCCGCGTCAATTTCGCCGGCAATTCCCGTGAACTCTGAGTGCGCGCACCCGGCGGCGGCGGCCGCCGTTGCTGTTGCTGACTTTTCAATGTTTCCTGACGCGGAAAAAACAGCGCGAGAACGGCAAGTGTATTTTTACACTGGCGCGTCCGACGCGGTGTACGCGCCGCAGGAGAGAGAGCTCGAGGAAAAGGGTGTCACGAAAAGCTCGGGCGCCGTACAGTCTGCGGAGGACGCTCGATAAACCACATTACGTGTTAACGCGTGCTCCCTCCCACTCTCTCTCTCTTTTTCTGGCTCTCTCGCTCTCTCGCCCTTCTACTTTTTCCACCCCTGCGACGAGCATCTATGTCCCACGGCCTTACGCCGCTATTACCTGGAATTGTCGCGTGAGAAAACTCGAAAGTGGAACTCCTGTCAGCTATGGAAAGAATTGTCCCTCGAAAGCAGAAGGTTTTTTCCCTCGCAGATCTATTTTTGATAGATCGAGCCTTGCCAAATGGGATTTCTATTGCAGGAATAGACTAGTTGAACCTTTTCTTCCTGCGAGCATCATTTGCACTCCGATTAAGGGAAACTACTGGAATAAGGACGTTACGAACGTTCTAGTTGAAACATTACAGTGGTACATGTTCGAACGACCTTTTTTCTAAGCGCACTCCATTGCTCGCGTGCAACTTGCATCGACCTCTATTCCCTGGTAATGCGAGCTAGATTGTTATCAATCATTCTCGGTGGACTGATTTCGAGTGAAAAAAAAACATGGAAACGCGTTATAATGGGAGGATGTTAGTTTCGTATTATTCGAGGGATTTTCTTCGATAATGTTTAAGCTGTATGTTAGAGGCGATTACGAAGCGATTTCTGCAATTTCTTTTAGAGCATGTTTGCACTTGGACAAAAATGATCTGTAAAATAATCCGATCACTTGGAGGGAAGCTCTTGCGGAACGCTTGTCCGACAGACTTATGAGCAAAGTAGCGGATTACTAGGCCACTTATAGGCGACTAACACTCGGTGTCCAAACAATTTCCCAGTGGGCTTCGGTTGTACCGTGAAACTTTAATCTGGCGAGCTGAAAGATCGATCGGATTCCACATCGGGGAGAATTCATCGAGTCGGCCGATCGAATTCCAGTAAGTTCGGCAGGGTTTTCGCGCCGGCCAACGAGGAATTCGGGGGTGGCTGTGAATCCGGTGGATCCATCCCGCCATCTCTCGACGATCATTCCTGACTCTCGGCTGCTGGATCTTTGGCCGAGAGAGGGGGAAAGTGTGACGTCAACTGCGGCAACGGGTACGGCGCCGATGCGGGGATTGAAGCGGGCGCATGTGCCGCAATCAGATCGATCAATGCGCGCGATTATAGTCGCCGCGGAGGAGGCTCGCGACCGCGCAGCTCACACGAGGTGAAAAGCGGCCGCAGCCTGGAGACGCGCGGGTGGACTCGTCCTACACGAAAAAGGGTCATCAATTGGCTCGAATCCGTGAGAAATACCTTCACGCGACAGCTCCTCGATCGAGAGCACTCGGACAAAGTGTCGGATCCTACGCAGGACCCGAGAATTCCCTTGAAAAAGTCACCATCGGCGCTGTAAGCCATCCTGCTCGGTGAAAGGTCAGTTCCGGCGTTGGCGTTCCACTGAGACACATATTCCAACAGCTGCTAATTCGACTGGAAATTCCGTGGCTTAAAAATGGAAGGTTCGAGACTCATCTGATCGCCAACAGTCTATAATTGAAGCACAGGGTGGAAACATCGCGGGATTTAATCATCGCGCAAATCAGAGTACAAGTGTGATTCCAGTGATTCCATTCGTTTCGAGAAAGAAGGCATCGTTTCTAGTTGGTTGTAGTAGCGAGGGAAAGGGAAAGAGAGAAGATGAGGATCACGTAGAGCTCGGGATGGGGAGCGAAGCCTGAGCAGTATGTAAAATCGAAGAGTAGCGACAACAGTGAGAGGAAGAGCGGGATCATCTTGGTGATCGGTTGAACGAAGAGAGAAGCGGCAGGATGCCGAAGCAAGTGCCAGTCGAGGACCTGGTGATTCCGCCGCAGGACGGCAGGATATGCGGGACGATTTGTATCTGCCAGATGACAGCGGTCCTGTCATCAGTGGCATTGGTTTATTTGACAGTGGCAATTTACATGCCAAGCACGCGAGCCTTTCAATCAGGCATCAGTGAAGTCCCCGCCATGTGCACCACCATCAGGGCGGTGAATGCAGACAACTGCGAGTGGGGCAGTTGCGGGGAATGGTGTCTCTCAAAGACATCCGGTCCCTGCGTTCAAATTCACGTGAATCTCCGACGAAATGGCTCGACGATTCTACTAGCAAACTGTACCAACACGACCAATAAGACTTGCTACGGTATTGATCAGGAGAACGCGAAGAAATCCAAGTGCATAGCGGACGAGTGTCGCAATCTCACCGGTACGTTCAATTGCACCTCGGGCGTGTGCATCAACATCACCGACGCCTTCGAGTGCATGTTCCACGACACCGATCCGCCCCTAAAGTGTTCCGGTAGGCGCGGCAAGATCACCTGCATCGACATAGACGGTCTTTTCAATTGTAATCGAGGCACGTGCGAGCGCATTCGCACGCCTTACAACTGCGACCGCAGGTGCGTCGACATTCCCACCAGGAACAAGAACATGATCCTTCTGAGCGGCGACAAGGTCTACTTGAGTCAGTGCGAGCGAGCGATAGACGTGTCGACCAATCGAGAGATATGGAACGAGGATCGCGGTGACGTCATGATGGCCTCGTGCTACGGGATCTTTAATTCGACCCAGGGCGTCGAGGCGGTCGATTGCATCAATGGTTCCCTCCTCGAGAAGGACATGCTTACAGATCTGACCAACTTCACTTATCTCTCCTACCTCAACATCTTCGCGACCAAGCCTTTGGACGAGACGAGAATGGTCGCTCCGCCCGAGCAGGATCTCATCATTGCCAACGAGAGTCGACTACTTATCAACCTCGAAGGCTGCGTCAACACCCTTCGCGACGAGTGCAAGGACTTCCTCCACGAGTACGGGAAAGACGGCTCGGATCACAACGCGCGCGCTCGTTTCCCTTGCTACTACGCGGAGAGCAACACGGACGTGGTGGTGTCGCGCTTCAATCTCGAGAGCACCTACAAGGAGTTTCTGATCGCCTTGCTCTTCCCGAGCATTCTCTTCGTCGTGAGCTGCCTCACGCTCATCTTCTGCCAGAGAGCGGTAGTGGTCGGCGACGACGCCAAGATGCGCTTCAAGGGCACGCCCGGCGCCCTCGCGTCCATAGAAAAGAGCGCCTCGGGCAACCTAGGGGATGCTGGCGGAGGAGACTCCGTCATGGCACTCTGAGATCCGTCACGTAAGAATCCCACCCACACGCCAGCAGCGGCTGCGTGTCCGACACAGCCAGCCTTCACTCACACATCGTAGAGACAAAAAGCTAGAGAGAAAGAGACATCGCGCGGCAGAGATCTCTCTCGCTAAAAACCGTGTACACTCGAGAGGGAGGGAGAGGGAGAGAGAGGGAGGAGGCTCCTCTTAATTAAGTAGATGCTGATGAGCAATCAGTAAACCCGTGCGAGAGCCGTCCTTAATACTTCACTCCTACCAAAACACACACCCAAACACATATAGCGATCGCTTGGCTACGTAGATTTTTCGACAGCTTTCTAGAATGTGAGACACTGTGAGAATGGCTTTAGATTAGAACGAATGAAAGATGAAGAGAGCGAGGGTGGCGAGCGATATCCATTGTGTCTCACGTGGATCCACTTTGCTTTTTGTTAACAGGCATTCCCCTCCTGGAGGAGAGTCCGGCTCGTCAGTCGATATTCTCCCTGCGCGGGCATTAACGTGGTGTGGGGAGGGGGGGAACGCGTGGTTAAAATTCTCATCTCGCAAAACCAAGAAAAAATTTATCTCTACACACATACTTTATAAAACGCATATACGTACTCCTGCAATTGCAAAATCTCGAAAGTCCCGAGCAAGTTGGGAAGAGCAAGAGAAACAGAGAGAGAGAGAGAGAGAGAGAGGGGTGGGAGGGATAGAAAGGGAGAGTAAGGGAGAGAAATTGAGAGCGAGAGAGAGAGAGTGTGCTTGTGAGAAAGAGAGAGCAAGCGGTTCTTTAGAGGAGAAACCTAGGGAAAGGAGAGAGTACCAAAAGCGGAGATTTTTCCTACTCGCACTGCCTTGCACAAACCACATAATAACACAGTTAATACTTCTCGGGAGAGTACGTGCTTTTCGCTCGGCAGCAGCACTGCATGCAAGGTGAGAATCGCTTGCGATTGGCAGACAAGTGTTTCTCCGTGTCTCGAGAAGGGGAAGAAAAGATCGAGTGCTATCTAGCTCTCGCCTCCTCTCGTTCGCCAATTCGAGAAGGAGAAGATATACATGTCGAAATTGAACAGTCAAGATCGATTTAAAGTCGACGACACTTGTGGATGTTGAGCGAGAGACTTTCCAGGCGGCACGAGAAAGGCAGAAGCGACAAGTGAATGAGACTCGAGATAAAGAAGAAGTTTCGCACGAGGATTACGGCGTATTTTAACTTGTAAACACAGATAACACCTACACGAACATACATAAACAGAGATCTATATATATATATATATACACACAGATAACACAGATGTGGCAGACTCGTCCGTAGCTTATAAGTGTCCCCCTTCTGATTGATTCGCCGTGACACTAGATAGGAATGTTACATAGATCTACGTATCAGACTTAAAAGCACGTACTCGCATGCAATCTCTCGTATGTCGACGAACGCTTTAAGAATCGAGGAACGTGCCTTGCTGGTAGATGCTCGATCGAACTCGACTTCTGCACCGATCTTAGCTCAGGCCTACTACTCTATTTGAACTAATCTCGAAACCTCCGTGAAAGAGACGCCGCGAGCCAGACCGGTTCATCCAGGATATATTTCCTGTGGGAAGCACGCAGCATCCAAAAGTTGAGAGATACTTTGACAAGTCGATTGTGGGAGAAAAAGGTACGGGTCGATTAATTCGAAGTGGCCTAGATCGCGAGAAAAGTCGACTGGTTCAGCCGAGAGAGGTTGAGTGTGCCAAGTCGACGAGCGCCACTTTCAGCGATCTCGAGTTAAACCACTCTCGCGCGCAAGCACAGCTTTAACTCCTGCTAGCAGGAAGCTTTAATTACCATAACGAGGGGAGGGAGGATTGAGGATCGACTGGCCACTGCACAGGTGGTCTTCGTCGGCGGAGAGAAGAGAAGACTTTCACCAAGGAAAAGGAAAGGGTCCTAGCGACCCTTAAAATCGAGCAATCATTGATTCCGACGAGTCAACGGTGATCATGGGGGCCCAGGAGGAGGACATCAAGTCGAGCACCATGGGAGGTGTACTTCCCATGGTGGAGGTAGCCTCTCTCGTCGAGAAAGCCAAGTTCTACACCTCCTTGTGCTTAGGCACCACTGCTATTCTCGCTGTCTTCGCCTTCCTCTTTCTCATCCCCTTCGTCGTCGAACCGGCGATATCAACCATCCTCGCCGATTTCTCGCCCCACGCGGTTGCATGTGTCACCACTGACCACGTGTACGCCGAAGGATTGAAGAACTGCTCCTGGGCGAGCTGTCGGGAAGGTCCGCATCCCTCCGACGCGACGGTATGTATTTCTTTGGAAAATGTCCAATGTGCTACTTGACATTGCAGGATGCACGAGCGCGGCTATCAGATGCCATCAGTTCCGAGTGAACTACACGAAATTGACCTTCGAGGAGTTTATGGCGAAACCGCTGGGTTCGATACCTTGGGATGTGACGGAGACCAAGTTCTTCGTGAACACGGAGGGCTGCGGTTATCCGCCGAGAGTGAATTGTTCCGACTTCGCGAAAAAGTTTGGCTATTCCAACATGGGCAAGGTTTTCCCGTGCTATTACAGTAGGACTTATCCGGAGACCGTTGTTGCAAGGTGAATATCTTTTTTACTAGTATACTTAATAATGAAATTGATTATGTAATGTTAATGTGGAATGTTTCTTTAGGTATTCTTGGGACGAAAATTTGAGGCACTTGGTATTGGCGCTGGTGGTGCCGATTGTGCTGTTCGCAGTGTCTCTCGGTGTGCTGTGTTACTGGTACTGTCCACCGGTGGGTAAAGCCTGCGGCGGTCCGAGTCGCACTCTCATTGACAAGTACGCCACGAAGGAAGAGTAAGTAACGTGTATGTATGCAGGACCCGTCACGGGTAGTAGAAACTATCTTCCACAATGAGAAAAGTCCGTGCCTCGATGACTTTGACGACGATTGAGAAAAATGGTCTAAAATCGCTCGAGTTAGAATTGGAACTCGAATTGTACTCGACGAAGAATATATGCGAAGTCATCCAGGCAAAATTGCACGCACTCGCTCGATCGGAGAGAGAGGTTTCCGTGTCTCAGTGAGACTTGGTGGCTGGTGGTTTCAGTATCCTGGAGGAGGACGAGTTCGACGAGGACGAGGAGGAATTCTGACTGCTACCAAGGGCTCACCCCCCAGCGCGGGAGTGACGCCGACGAAACTACTGAAAGTCCAGCCATACTTTACATTATAAATCTGAGCGATCCTCCGGGAGGAGCGAGCAAGTAGCCAATCTAGTAGGAGCACTCGACAATGATCTTACCAATCTCAATCTATCACGCCGATCTCGAACTCGCCCCTCAACTGACGACTGCTTTCGCTACATTGGCGTCGCCGAGGAAATTGCGCCCTTTTAGCAACTACTTCTTCGCTCTACTTTATGATCCGCTTGCCACGTAATTAGGCTTGCCATTCTCATTGGACTTAACAATAAATTCCGCACGATTCTTAAAAAAACCCCGAGAGTCTCAAGGAAATTCAAGCGATCGGGTCAATACACACCACACACACCTCGAGGAATCTGACATCGAACGATTTTTAGACGCGAGATTTTCTGCCAACGGATCGGCGGCCACTCGTGCCACGGAAGATCGTGAATTTACAACGTAAAGTAGACCGGCGGTTTATCTATTGAGAAGGAACGCGAGCGAGAGTGAAAGCTCAGTCCCGATCATCTACCAGTATTTCAAAGCGACGAGAGGTTCCGGGAGTTATGACCGCAATATCAGGTGCGCCTTCCTACTACGTGATATAACACTTTTAAGGGTAAGAAACACAACATTGCCGTCGAAATGCGGTGCGCACGTGCGAGCGCGCGCGCGCCAACTGCAGCTGCCCGTTTGCCATAACCGAGTTAAGCGATCTCTGCTCTCGATTCGTGCGTATTCGCCAAGATAATCTTGTGAGCGAGAGTCGTGTTCGTCTGCTGCTTCGAATCGCCAATCGGCGAAACGAAGGGAACAAGAGTTTTGCATGGTTGGAGCTCTCGGATCGAGCAAGGTCCGACAGAGAACAATACTTTGCGCGGCTCGTGTCACGAGGCGGATCGTGTCGTTCCTCAATTAACTTTGTCTCTCATTGTCAGTGATGCCCTCCATTTCTGTCCAAATTCAATAAAAACAAGCCTACGTCTGCTCTATGATCTAAACAAACGAGAAATGCATCTTTCGAGCGATTAAAACTGGATAACTGGAAAATTGGACAGCGTTTTACGAGGAAACTCTTTGAAAGGGGGAAATCGACACGATCGCACCCAGGTTTTGTCTTCGCACCAAGAATCGTAGATTAAGTCTAGCGAATAAGTCTCTCGCCGGAGAGAGTATTACCGAGTACCGACGAAAACTCGATATAAAACATTGTTACGAATTTTTTACGCGGGCGCCGGTCGTGGGCGTCGTGGTGTTCTAGTTAAAGATGTATCAAATATGATAATTAATAACGCCGCGGAAAAGCGCCTGTGCACGCAAGCACGCGTCGCGCATATTCGTAGTTGATAGCTCTAGGTAGTCGGTTTTCAGTTGCGTTTCTCGGGAGACGAGCGTCTCAAGGTCCACGCGCCGCGAGACGAGCTCATATATTCCGACAATGCATTATATTCCGGCGGCTTATCTAACTTGCCAACTAGAATTTCAGATTTATTCGGATTCGAGAAATCTCTCTATAACATTAGATTACTTGGACTTTCAATGATGGCTGTTCGATTGAAAATTAGGCTTTCTAGTATAAGTTTAAGAAATTCAACCTCGTCTCGGAGCTCACGTGGACCGAGTCGCTGCCCTTAACATCTAGAATGGTTGTGAATCCCTTATTGAGCCATGTTCGAGGCATTCCACGAAGTCCCGGAGAAATCCCGTTGACTTTCGAGTGGAGCCTGCGTTCCGGCACTCATTCCCCACTGAAAGCTTGCTAATCGATTTCCGTTCCCGGCTCGCAAGCTTCTCGCGAGCGAGCGAGCGCGCGCCGGTCTAACCAATCTCTAGAGAATCACACGCGTCCAACCGTACTCCGCTCTCCTTCCTGCTGCGCGGGAAACCTTTGCTCAAGAGGCTCAAGAGTCGAGAAAACCCTTCGAAAGAGCGTCAACAAAATTAACCACCCTATTTGAAGCCAGGTGCGCCAGTCTGCTATAATCAAATTGTGAGCTACGAACTACCAGTCATCAAAATCGTCATTTCAAGCTCTAAAATCAACGATACTTCGCCTAGTCGAACTACTCTCGCCCGAGAATCAAACGTACTATAATTATCTGGCAAATGGTTCATCGATCGCATAATGAAGGCAGGCAGGATGGAATTTGCGGAGGGTTTATCTTGGCAAAGGGTAAAGTACGGGGCGCGAGGTAGGGATGAGAGAGAATCATCACGGTTAGAGATTAGAGGGCGATGCGATGCACGTTTAATCGAAAGGGCGTGCGATACCTATTGATACGCTGTATTATCGCATGTTAATTACTATTATAATGGTACCTGCACCTAGACTAGCCGAGTGCCGCTCTAACGATACTACTCTCTGTACACTCATCTTAATCCGTTTCACTCGTAACAGCTCTGTTTAGAGTCGTCACTCCTCTCCCTGCCGATTCCTTTTATCTCCAATAGTTTCTCTCTCTAGTCACTCTCTTGTCAGCTTCACTGACCTTTCCCCTCTTTTTTCGGCCCGAGCTTCTTCTTCTTCTTCTTCTTCTTCTTCTAGTTCTACTACTACTTTTACTACTTCTTCTGTCCGATCTTTCCCGGCTTGCCCCTGTTTCCCCCCGGTTTTTTCACTCTACTTCTCGAGCAAGCGGAGCTTGCGACAACGCGCGCGACACGCTCCCATCGTCACATCTCTCGAGAGGCTTCCTTTTTCGCTCTCCGCTCGAGAGATTGAGATATATCGTGTCCTGGTCCCCCGTGCGGACGGGGACACCTTTGCTTCGTACCAGCGAGTCTATTATCTGCTAAGTCTCGAAGATATTGTACATAACATTGACGTGTATATGAAACCGTGCTCGCGTTGCGATCAAAGCGGAATCTTGTAAATAAGAGATTGTACGATTTCGTTTAAAAAAATATATATACATGTATATATATATATATATAGTAAATCGTTTATAGTTTGTGCACCCATAACCCTGATCTTTAAGAAAACTCTTTGCATAAGATGATACATTAATCATAAAATAATACATATTCTATAAGAAATAAATGCTCAATAATCAAAATAGACAAGAAAAAATGAGCTAAGGATCATGGAAATCGGTTCATGCGTTAAAAGTAGGAAAAATTTGGGAGGCAAACTTACAGTTGGGCATCTTGAAGACGAGAACAGAACACAGTCGGTGGGTAAATGGTCAGTCGGTAATTCGAGAGAAGAGAAGGTTTGTGGAGGCGCTGAAGGTGGCAGCAGAATAAAGCAGCGCGTTTCGTTTGCGCAGAGGGATTCTGGAAGTGGGAGAAAAGTGTCTGGTCGGAGCGCAGACTCCAGACTCTCCTACCACCGACGGGATGCGTGCCATTGGTGCGCGCTACCAGACGCTCGTCCTTGACTGGAATTTGGCCTAGGTCAGGCGCGACAGGATTAACTGGTTCAGTCGGCCATCGGCGGCCGAACTGGACGGAGGGGGGAGTGTTGCTGAATTTTTTCCTACCCAGTAAAATGTATTAAATAAACACGAACGCGGATGTAACTGTGTTTATTTAATAAGCACACGTTTCCGCACCCGCCACTCTAATATTGACAGCAAATGGAAATGCGCCGCGAAAATTCGTATTTCGCTTGTGGATGCGAGATAATATTTGCCAGGGGTATACATTCCAGGGAAAAGCGGTGAATTAAATTGTAACAAGCTGCGCGCCAATTTCGTACAACTACATTTTCCCCGGGCTGCGCGCCGCCGCCGCCGCTCTTTCTCTTCTGTCACGAACTACCACTCAACGGTATGCCGGGTAGTAGAATTTGCCTGGGCGTGCATCCCGTGGAAATTGGAGAACCTAAACTAGTTAGCATGCCCTGTTTCATCGGGTCGGAGCGAATGCCTTTTACAAAATCTGCCGGAGACTCGAGGCTCCCAGTAAACTCGACGTCGTTTCCTTGGTTAGAGTCAAGAAAATATGTGGAAACTCGCTAGCAAAGTTAGTTGGGAAGTATCGGCGCGCCGGTTAAAACTTAATGGAAGAAGTCCGCCATAAAGGAAGACTAATAAAGCGATCGTATTAAATGTAAGTCTGTTCGAGAGGATCCAAAGTCGACACGACATTACACTCCAGTCTGACATTACACTTGTTTGCCTTGGCGTATTACCAGCGGCGGGCGAGACTGTCGGTAATGTGTTTGCTTAGGCGAATTGTTTGTGGCAGAAGAGAGCGCATAAAGCACACACAGACGCACGCTAGGGCAGCCACACACTGCCTACTATTTTTACCCTTGGGAGCTGCTGCTGGCTTTACGGCACACTGTCGTAGAAACGTCGGGGCAGATTCTTCGATCGGCCGCCGGACGAGTTCCACCCCTATTGGCAGCCCCTTGACCTTTCCTACATCTTATTAGAGGCGCGATATTAAAATCAGCTAAGAACTTAATACAACAGATAAGTTCTGGAATCTTCTAACTTATAATATGGATGCTTGTCAAATATCGGCGATGCTGTAGTGCGTTCTAGCATGGTTGCAATTTCACTGTGAGAGGAAAAAGGGGGAGCGAGCCATTATCTCTATGATAGATTGGGCATCGAAAAATCGCTGGTGGGTGGATGAGAGAGAGGGTGGAAAGGGAGTAGTTGGCGGTGGTGTCCGCGGGCGGTTGGAGCGCTCGGCGCGATTCTACCATAGGGGGTGGAAACGCGAGACCCCATAAAGGGGATGCGAGCTCGGAGAGCGCAAACTCGAGCGGAGGCAGGCTGAGGGGAAGGCGTCTAACGGGCAAGCCTTGTTTTCAAACAGTCGTCGGGGCTGCGTGGGTGCCTCGAGTTTCCTGCCTCATCGCCGGGAAGCTTTCTTTCCCTCCTATCAGTTTGGTGAGCGCCGAGAAAAAGGGAAGAATCTCGCAAGAGCTATGCCAGTCGCACGGGCAACATGGATGGAAATGAGATCGCTGCCGCGTAGGATTCCTCTTCTGCCGAGATACCAAATCTCCGACTGATTCGAGTTTTCATATGACATCGCATGCTCCGATCGCGCAATCCTTCGGCTCCATTTCCTCGGCGAAACGTGGTCTTTGAACTTTGAACTCGACGGTGCTGTGAATCCCAGTGTTGAACTCTCGACCTTTGAGATCCTGTCGTCATCGAGGACCCTCCACTCTCCCACCAAACTAAGTTCGGCTTTAAGAGTGCCTGGTACCATTCTCGCCGAAACTATGACTGATGTCTGACTGTCTCTTGTATGGGATTTTGGCGTGCGATTGTCGGTCGGGTGAGTTAGAACTCGATATTGAAATCATCCTTACTAAAGAGAATATATTCGATTCGAAAATACCTCTGACATTTAGCGTAATAGCTGTTTACACGATTGGTAGGGTAAAGCGCTTTCAATCGCGAGCACGTGCACTACTTCAAACTATAGAACATTCTAATATAAATATTCACAGCTTTCGTTTGTATTATAATCATTTTACGACTTGATAACGTAATTTTTATTGCCTGATAATATGAAAAATGATATCCTTTTATTAGGTTTGAACACGCAATTCTATAGAAAGTATTATTATTTTCCACACAATTAGAGATATGTTTATGTGAATAGGCTTCGCGTTACTGTAGCTGTGATCACCCTTTCGCTCTAATGCGATTAGGAATATCTAATTCCACATTATCTCCAGGAACGCACCTGTTTACCACGTCTCTCCACGCGCCTAACGAACTTAAAACAGAGATAATTGCCTTAAGTGCATTAGGATGGTGCACGTGCCGCTCGGCAAGGGAGAAGAAAAAGGCAGAGTCAAGCGAGCTTAAAAATAATCCAATAATTATGCCAATGGAGGAGGAACAGCAGACTATCTTGTGGAAAAATCTAAATCGATTGCTCGCGTCATTAAAACAGAACTTACACTTATTTAGAATCTAGTGGAGTCGATCTGAAATTAGCGAGTGGCTGTTCCCTCGAGGATGAGTGATGTATTGCTATTGTGACTCGAGTTTCCAAGAAGGGACAGTCTATGACTGCATAATGTCAATATAGAGGCGACCGTGAGGAGAATATTCTTAGTAGAGTCCGAATCGATTTGATTCTAATCGACGCAACCCTAGAAGACGTACTTAAAAGTACTGAAAAGAACTTGTCAACTTTCAGTCACCGAATTAGAAATACTTTGCACTTTCTCCCTCTAGATTTGAATGACTCCACATACTTGAATCGGACGGTTCATGGTCCCTATGCAATCGGACTGAGAACTATATTCGCAAGCGACCTTTCCTTGCAACAGTCGTAATGATTTAATCAATGGTAAAGTTTCCCCGCGGGCCGAGCCGCACGGTGAACTTTAAAGAGAATCGATCTCTCTATCTCGAGATAATCCGGCGAACCACTGTTAGAATTGTACGATTCACTTGGACATGCAAGTCATTAAGAATAATAAAGCAAAGTCTCCTCGCGAGATAAAATGAGTATAAATGACTGATCGCCTGCGAACACGTCGTTCCCGCGTCTCAAACTGACTCTTAATAGAATCGGATCGATGTTTCTTTCATGTCGGCGAAGCAGAGAGGCAAATGATCGGGCGGAGAAACGTGACGGCCTGAAAGCACCCGAGATAAGTCTCCGCTGGAGAATTAATCATCGGGAATTGGTTGGGGGGAAAGAAAGGGTAGAAAGGGTAGAAAGAGGAAGGGTGAAATAGGAGGCGAGATGGGGCGCAAGCATAAGCAGAGGTTGATACCGGAACAGGATCGCAGGATATGCGGGAGCATTTGCTTCTGTCAGTTCACCATCGTAATCAGCTGTGTGGCCTTGGTCTACCTTAGCGTCGCCATCTACATGCCCTCCCACAGGTGAGTGACGACACTCGCCACCAATTAATTGCACCATGCCGATCTTAATTAAGATATCCCGCGACCGACTTTCTCCACCTATCACGAATTCCCATTGCTAACTAGTCGCCTGAAAAAAAGCAGACAATCGAAACTGTGTCGGGGAGACTATTGATTTCAAGCAACCCTCCAAAATTTCAGCGCGCCACTCTAGCTTTTAGAGGCTCCTCAAATTGTGCTCGAGCGATTTTTAAGGGATGAAACTGATCGAGGGGGTTGCCAGAGGATGGGAAGCACTGGCTTGTCAGTAACAGCGATTTGCTCAATGACTTTTCCAGAGCCTTTCACGCGGGCATCGATCCCGATCCAGTGATGTGCCAAACCATTAACGCCACCCTGGTCAATAACTGCGGCTGGGCAAGCTGTGGCGAATGGTGCTTGACCAAAACCACCGGCTTCTGCCCCCAGATTCACTCGACCGTCCGTAGAAATGGCACTGACGTCGTTTTCGAAAATTGCACCGCCTTCAACACGATAGCCTGCCCACAGGTACGTTTTCACGCTTCGACTCTTCCCACGCGCCGCGCCGTCCGCCCTTTTATATGTCCGCTCGAGTTAAAGCTCGGAATTTCGTGGAGGTGGTTCTCAATTTAATAGACAGTGCGTCAAAAGCACCGCACGCTTGGTTATTGTGAAATTGAAGGATGGAATGCCTCGCTTGAAATGGGAATCACTCGTCCTCGGAAATGGCAAGAGGTTACCGATTCTGACATTTAAAGTCGAGCTTTCCCCATTGAAAATTGATGGACCGCGTTATACTATGTGTTTATATTCAGCATAATATTTCGAGATAAAGCGCAGCTATTGTAATCGAGGCACAATGAGCTCAGCTAAAGAATGATTTATCAACTTTCTCCCTAACTTATCTGAAAGTCTTTCAGAAGAACTAAGTAAGCTCATATTCATATTGTATCTAATAAATCTTGCCAAGTTAAGGCGCTTTGCTACTTTCTTAAGAATTGCCTAATATTTATGTGACATATAAAAGAGACTTTTCATTCATAAAGTTTCAACTGTATTGAATGGCACATTTTTTTACGGTACGGTTTTGTTAAAAGGATAATAAGTCCTGGAAAGAAAGTTATTTTTCAACCACCATTACGGTAGCACTCGATTTAAATTCTACAGGTTTATTCACATATGACATTTTCATATGTAACAAACCAAAGTGTGAAAATTTAATCGAGGAAGAATTTAATCCAAAAAGTGTGAAGATTTTCGTGATAACTATCAAAGGGAGAGTTGAAACTAATGTTCCTCGAACGTAGGAAAAACTTTATTAACAATGCTTATTACGCCGGGATTCCATGTAACAAGGCAGGCCTGTAGAAAGGTCGACGTGGAAAAAAAGAGACATGCAAGAAAGCTTTTGAGCGCGCGCGCGCGCACACGTGGAAAACAGTGTTAGCTGCCGCGCTCTCCGCTTTGAACTGAAATTACACATTATACCGGGATAAAAGCCCAGATGAAGAGGAAGAGAGAACGAGAGAGCGAGAGAGGGAAGCCTGTGCAAACTATAGCGAGCCACTGTTCTCTGCCAATTAAGTCCTGCTTTTACGTTCGAGCTCTCACATTTCATGGCGACGCGAGGCGACGCGGAGACGTCTGCGGCTCATTTAATCAGGATTCCAACTTTTCCGACCAACTGATCCTTTCAATTATGAATTCCACCGAACACAGAGATCCCCTGTGGAGGCTGCGGTGCAGCGACAGGTGGAAATTGATTTTAGCAAGTGTGCTGGGTGCTCGGAGAAGCTCTCGGTTCCTACTGGCTAATGGAGACAGCTGGTGCCCGACGCTCCAATATCGCTATGTGCTTGCTCTCGAATTATTTCGCCAAGACTTCCACTCGGCACTCGATCGCATCGCTCTTTCTCTCTTCTCTCTTCTCTCTTTTTCCTATCTCTCTCGGCGCACCCGACCGCCGATCGATCAACTTAATTTTCAGCAAAGTAATTCGAAGGCTTTGAGCGCGGAGCCGACACCCTCGCGGCGAGAACGTGCTTTGTATCAAACCAGAGAATAAAGAGAAGTCTGGCCGAATTTCAATTTCACTTTGATGAAGCTTTCAAGCACTCCCAGCACGAAGAAGAAAATTTTCCACTGGCAGTGCGTGGTTGTGTAATTTCCAGCAAGTTTACAGGAAAGCAATTACGCACTCGTATTCTCCATTGGCAGCGGAGAGTATTGCCTCGCGTCAAATTCTAAAGTGATCGGCTTCCCACCGCGACAGCTGGTTAATTACGCAGGGAAAACCTTTGAATAATACAAATGTCCGTCGGTTGGTGTGCAACACGTTCGACCTAGATACAGTTCTTTGCCGCGAGGATTCAAAGGGTTGGAGAAATCGTAGAGGAACTTAAAATAGCTCCTCGGAGATCCTCCGCCTCGATGTCTACTCTCTCTCTCTCTCTCTCGCTGGCGCAAATGTGGGTTGGACTTCCGAATACAAATTAGCGCTAAGCAAGGTGTGTCTTGTGGATATGATTGTTTAGGCGCGTCGCCACTTCGTCATCCCGCTAATCATTAATCGACCACCTCACTCCGATCTCTCCGAGTAATTAAATTTGCCGGAAGGAAAGGCCTTCTAACGAGAAAGAGTTCCCTGCATTACTGGTAAAACAATCACGATCTTATTTCTAAATCCTCGTTAATTATTCCATTGAGCAGCGCCTTCATAGTGCTCGGCTTTAATCTGGTTAAATGGTAACCCTCGCCGAGTTACGGCCGAGCGCCGCCGTTCCTTCGACTAATTGAAATTAATCGCGCTCTGATTATATACCGAGCGTTGATTGTATTTCCGGCAACGCGCAATGAAACGATTTTTCTTCGTTCAAAACCCATTTAAAACTGCTGACTCCTCGTCTGCTTTTAAGCTGGTTGCCTCGCAACAGTAGCATCAAAAAGATTATGGTTTGGTGTTTGCAGTGATTATTAAATAGTTACACATGGAAGTCACATTAAACACAATATTTTTGATTGTGTTTGTGTCATCTTTCTACTAATGTGTAATTTTTCATTGAAATCCTATCAGCAGATAAAACACTCTTTAATATAAGTTGTGATCACATTTCTCTTAAGCAATATATACAAAACGTACCAACTTCGACGACGATTATTTCAAGTTTGAAACAAAGAATTTTCTTCAGATCGAACCATGTTATAAATACGACTTATAAACATACGTAATTCTAACTAGAATCACGGTGACATTCGCAGGTGAACACCGCGGTCCTGAAGAAGTACAACTGCAACAACGGGAGCGAGTGTAGCATGCTTTCCGGGGTGTTCAATTGCAGCAAGGGTCACTGCGCCAACATGAGCGAGTTCATGCTCTGTCATCACAAAGCCGACGGCATTGCTATCGACAGCGAGAAAGACAACATGAAACTCAATGGTTTCTTCAGCTGCCACAATTCACGGTGCATTAAAATCAAGAGTCCTTTCAGCTGCGACCGATATTGCCCGAAAATCGTCACCGCTGGCACCAACGTTTTCCTCATGCAAGATGACAACGTGATTGCTGCGAGGTGCGAATCGGGATTGGCTCTAAACAAGGCTAATGGCAACCTGCTCGGCACGAGACTCGCCGAGCCCGTGAAAATCTGGGACGAGGAAAATGGCACCATTATCGCCAGCTGCCTCGCGGTCGTCCGGGACAAAAATACTATCAGGTACGACGACTTTCCGATAGCAGGACAAATACTGGGAGAACCAGTCTCTTATTGAACCACAATTATAAATTGACTGTGATAACATAGAACTTTCTATAAGCTGATTCAGATCCTTTTCAATCAACTCTGATAATCTAGTAATTTTAATTAAACACGAATGTTTTCGAACTCCTGTTATATAATATAGTATAGTCAAATATTCTCCCGTCAAATAATTCACTGTATTATTATAGACATTATAAACATATAAGTATAAAACAGGAATATCAATAATGTCGCTTTTTATTTGACGTACACATATTATATTGCGTGTACGAAACACATGATAATACGTAGAATGCAGAGAAAGATTCGTGTATAATTAAAACATTGAATTTGTAATTATTGTATAGCAGAGTAAATTCGACAGCGGTGATCGAACGACAAGTGAATCAGCTTGTACGGGTGCGATGGTTTGACTAAACTTGCTGTCGTAACGGGAGAAACTTTTATTGGTATAGCAATTATTAAGTGACAGGCTGTCAGTCATACGTAAGCCGCGTTTTCCCGTACCTGTTCCACTCGTTTAATGGATCCCTGTCTGGCACGTGGAAGGGGTTCGGCAAGCTATTACCCCCGCTGGGGTCAACGTCTCCTACTGCGACGACACGTGTGTTCTCTCAAGCCATCTCACCCTCTCCACCCTCTCCCTCCTCTTTTCTCTCTTTCTCTCGCTCACCCTCTTCATGTTTCATCCCCCCAGCCGCGTTCTCCGCCGCGAAACGCGCTCTACTTCACCCGGAAGAGACCACTTTAATTCATAATAAAAGCTGTCGCTCTTGCGGAATATTATCTTTCATAAAAATGCAAGACTCTTGAAACATATTATTGGCAGGATTTCGTATCCACGATAGTTAGAAGTGATTCTCTGGTTTCAATGGGAAACTGGCAATTTTGTAAAAAGTTACCACTGGAAAGAGTATCGATTGTTTTCGAGCTTTTAGCGCTGGGATATATCTGGCGCATTTTATGGCGAGCGTTCGAATCTCCCGTTTCCATTTAATCATTTTGTAACCAATTGTTCTCGAAGGTAGCAGCTGCTGCTGCTGCTGGCCGAGTTCCACTATCAATTAAATCAAATCTCTCCAACATTCCGGCTATTTTATCGAGTGAAATAGCGCGCGGCTGCATGAACCCTCGCAGGGGAGAATGTGTATCGAGGTCGAAACGCGACCGGCGGACACGCTCGACTTTTTCGTAGCGGGAATCGAGCAGGCGTTCATTGGACAATGGAATTATCCGCTGTCACATCGTCCGATCGGAAGTACGTGGCGCGCAGAGAGAAGGGAAAAGGCTTGTTAAGAATCGGAGATCAATATGTCAGCAAGAAAAGCGCGTTTGTTTTCATCCGGCCGGAATGAATTTGCATCGATGCTATTCCGACCGGCGTCTATCATTTCTCACGCGCGCTTCAATCACTTCTAATCAGGATGGATATTCACACCACATCGTTCAATCGGTCTGGACTTCTAGAATAACAAGTAAAAAAGAACGAGTGATAAAGTAGCTGCGTCCTCGAAGAGGATAAATCCAAAGAAATAGGAAATATGTTTGGAGATTGGAGAGTGGCGTTCTAAGTGGCAGGTTAACTCTTGGCACGGATCAATTACTTCCTTATCAAAGAGCGGCATGACACTTCCGCTGGCGAGTCTCTCTTGGCGAAGGTCTCGAGATAAGGGTGGCATTTCCATGGCAACCATTGATCCCACGCGCTCCGTTCGATTCACCCTCTAACGTCTGTCTTCGCCTTTCCCTCCTCGCTCCCTCGTCCATCCGTCCACCCGCCACTTTCCCATTCTTTCGTTTCACTTTTATCTATCGAAGCCTTTCATCCCCCCAAGTCTCCCGCCAGCCTGGCTACATTCCAACGACAACTCCACCTCGCTTTATTCCACCACGCATTTCATTCTCCGCGAAGCACACGCGTGCGGAAGTCGCGTTACGGCAAGCAAAGAGGTCGTGAGATCGATGCCCGACGTAACTCGGCCCTCCGATTGCCGAAGATCCCACTAGCAAGTTGGAACTCGGCCCAAACTCCGCGATAATAAAGCCCGACGAGAGCGAGCATATAGTGGTTCCGCTCGTAAAACCGGTACTTTGATTGCCGAGATCGTTCCCGCTAAATTGCTCGCTCCAATCCCGAGAAAGGGAAACCAGACTCGATTGAGTAAATAAGAGCTACCCCTCAGTCGCACCAGTAATTGCATTTATTCGGCCAGTCTGATTAAAGCTATGCTCCCCAATCGAAAATACAAGGCTACGAAATAACTTCGTTTATTTTCAACTGATTTCCGAAAGCAAGAGGTTCTCAAGTCGTTGAATGTGTACCATATTTTTGTTCGTTTTGTCATAAATTTTGCATGAATAATACGATCGAAACCTCTCACATTTTAAAAAGTGGAAAAATATTTTGTTTCTCCCGTTTCTCGGACAATCCAAAATAAGAACTTCTAATACTAATGTGCCAGCAGACATTTACCAAGCAAAAATACTTTGAAAACGAAAAGATATTCCCAGCACAATTAAACTATCGTCGATTTTTTCATCTTGTGAAATGTAGTGTGGGTGAATACGAGTTGAGAAAATCAGAAAAGAATCTACGAGGAGCACGTGGTTCTTGTTTCGCAGGACGGAGGACTGCTTAAATGGGACTCTGCTGCGAAATATAACTGTCCCGGAGCCGCACATTAACTTCACGAGCTTCCTCGACATCTACGAGCGAAGTCTCAAGTATCCCGTGGATCCGGAGAATGAGTACGTGCCGGCACAGCGTGCTCTCACGATCTATAACACCTCGAGACTCTACATCAATCTGGAGGGATGCGTCAACACTCTCAAGGGCGAGTGCAAGGAGTTCCTGGCCACTCACGGCCGAGATGGCGATAATCAGACCGCACAAAGCAGATATCCCTGCTATTATAACAAGGTAATGCCACTATAACAGGTTCCACACACGATAAATTATCGGTAGAAGATTATTTTGTCAATTAAAATATTCGCCATTGTTGTGTGAGTAAAAGGACGGATTGACCAAAAAATAAAAATTTCTATTAAACAATACAATCGATAAAGAATATCGGGTCTCAAAGGTAATCTCGAAGAAAGCGGAAATCTTTTCACTCACTTTAACTCCACCACTCAAGTACTTTTCCTTTCGACTACGGCACTCCTCTCCAACAGAAAACAATTCTTTCTCTGGAGCGCCCCCGCCCCATTAACCCAACAGCTGCATTTCCGGCAGTGAGTTCGACTGAATCTAATTCCCTAATAATACTAGGATTTCGCAAATGCCAAAAGGAGCTCTAAACTCAAACTGAAACTGTGAGGGAGTCGTTTCCATCGACAGTAACTGCGTTTCTAGAAATCTAGTTATACTGATTTCAAGAAGAGCAATTCCTATAATGGCTTCGCAGATTCTTCTTAATGCGAGCCGTGAGAGATAAATTTAGATCGTTCAAGATAATCTCATTTACCTTTCATTCTTTAACTCCTAGTATTAAAATTTATAAGAAATCCTGTAAAAATCTGGCAGTATTAATCTTTTAATTGTTTACTGTTTGCAATGCTGGCTGTAATAATGGATGGAGGGATTCAAAGATATTTCGTCGAATCCTCCCACGGTTCGCATGACCAAGACGATCTGATCAATATCAGGGCGCGTATGCCGGATGCCAGCAATTTAATGCAGTATCATTACATTTTAATGGTGTTCCTCGTTGCTCGCAACGCCCACATATCCTCCTCCGGCGGCTCGTGAATATTGTAAAACTCACGAACCGTCATTAAAATGCCGGCCGCGTGTAGAAAGGAAATTAGCAGGGCGAGACGTGCGCCAGCAGTCACACGTGCCACCCTTCGCCGAACAATAAATTCTCATCAATCAGCGGTCACCTTTTTGATTAATTCGCTGCTAAAAGTAGCCGGAATGATTAGGCGATTTGATCTGCCGGAAATGGCAATTGCAGGAAAAATGTGATCGCTCGCGAAATCGACATTAATGGAATTGAGAATTCAACAGCAATGAATAATAATAGGAATAATAACATCCGGGCACCCGCATGTTTCATACATGTTTCCTGTATTCCAAATGAATCAATGATGAGTCAAAATGTTTGTTAACATTATGACGCGGCGAAGTTGCCAACTAATGCTCGAGGGAGAAGGTACTTTTTCTTTACCTCACCCAATGAAGTTAATGATAGGGGAAAAAGCTAAAGGCTGTGTCAAATAATGCTTTCCCCCTTTCTAGTCCCTTAAAATACACACGAAACATAATACATATTCTAATATTTTCATAACGTAAATTGGAACATTCTTTATTCCTTGCAATGTAAAAGCAATGAATATTAAATAACTGATAATGTCTTTGAAAAGTATAATTCAATAATAAATAATTACCACCACAATGTTTAAATACTATTGCAAATTACTTACTGGAATGCAGTTAAATAAATTCACATAGAATGCTCTCATACTAATTGAAATAATAGCTGGTACATTTATGTCCGTCCGCAACGAGTCTTCAAGAGAGACTAAAGTCATAAGGATTTGGCATGGGTCTGATAGGCCTGGTTCCCCACTCTCGGTTACGGATCATACGTGGCTGCTCGTAAACATTTTACTACCTGGCTCGACCCCGATGACTTTGTTTTGATTCCTCGCTGTGCTAGACACATTTACCTGAGTGCAGATGTGATCTTTTTGTACTCGAATGGTCGCACTTAAATTTTATAGGTAGATTTCCTAACCCGAGTGTTTCGACGCTTCTTAATACAAAGTGCTTTTGTAGACAGATATTTTTCTGGTGAATTTCCTTGTCGATTACGTTTAAAATATGGGGAAAAAAAAATTTTGCGCTGGGGCTCTGAAATTTATATCACATCTTCCTTGATGCAAGGGCAGACTGCCCGCCAAATTCCAACCCCGGAAAAGGTCGGGAAGTCATGAAAACATGCAAAAAACAATCGGAATTAGGCGAAATTCATTATTTAGGATCGGCTTTCTTTGCGTTTTAGGCAGAATTCCGGCATTTCCCCCACAACATTTATGTTTTTTTTCCGTTTTGAGACACGAGCAATCGAAAAATCAAGCGTTCGTCCCGGTCCCAGAACCTTCGAAAAATCGAAAATTTTTGAAGGGGTATGCCTTAAAAAATTTGCGAAAAAATGAATTTTGAGCTAGGGCTCTGGAATTTTTTCTACGTTTTCCTCGATGTAAAAAAACACTTTCTACAAAGTTTCAGCTCCGGGAAAGGTCGGGAAGATAAAAAAACATGGCAAAAACCATTGAAATGAAATATTCCAGATCGGTTTTCCATGTGTTTTTGGCAGAATTCCGGCATTTCCCCCACAACATTTATGTTTTTTTTCCGTTTTGAGACACGAGCAATCGAAAAATCAAGCGTTCGTCCCGGTCCCAGAACCTTCGAAAAATCGAAAATTTTTGAAGGGGTATGCCTTAAAAAATTTGCGAAAAAATGAATTTTGAGCTAGGGCTCTGGAATTTTTACCACTTCTTCCTCGATGTAAAAAAACACTTTCTACAAAGTTTCAGCCCCGGGAAAGGTCGGGAAGATAAAAAAACATGGCAAAAACCATTGAAATGAAATATTCCAGATCGGTTTTCCATGTGTTTTTGGCAGAATTCCGGCATTTCCCCCACAACATTTATGTTTTTTTTCCGTTTTGAGACACGAGCAATCGAAAAATCAAGCGTTCGTCCCGGTCCCAGAACCTTCGAAAAATCGAAAATTTTTGAAGGGGTATACCTTAAAAAATTTGCGAAAAAATGAATTTTGAGCTAGGGCTCTGGAATTTTTTCTACTTTCTCCTCGATGCAAGAAAACACTTTCTACAAAGTTTCAGCCCCGGGAAAGGTCGGGAAGATAAAAAAACATGGCAAAAACCATTGAAATGAAATATTCCAGATCGGTTTTCCATGTGTTTTAGGCAGAATTCCGGCATTTCCCCCACAACATTTATGTTTTTTATCCGTTGTGAGACACGAGCAATCGAAAAATCAAGCGTTCGTCCCGGTCCCAGAACCTTCGAAAAATCGAAAATTTTTGAAGGGGTATGCCTTAAAAAATTTGCGAAAAAATGAATTTTGAGCTAGGGCTCTGGAATTTTTTCTACTTTCTCCTCGATGCAAGAAAACACTTTCTACAAAGTTTCAGCCCCGGGGAAGGTCGGGAAGTACACAAAAAAAATAAAAACCGTTAAAAATGAGCAAAACTGGACTTTTCTGGACGGTTTTTCGACCCGATTGAAAGGCAAGTGAATTACCCTGTACATTCATCGATTTTTAAATTGTCTTCCAGAACGATTCCTTCTTCGTGGTGGCGCGCTTCGACCTGAGCAAGACCCGAACCGAATTATTAATCGCGATCATCGTGCCATCGGGTTTATTCGTGGTGAGTCTGACGAGCCTGGTGATTATCACGCGCTCGGTCCAGGTAGGAGACGACGCGAAGATGCGATGTCGTTATTGCGTGGACCAGCAAGAAAGCGAGGCGGAGAACGAAGACCTGGTGGAAGCGACGCCTTCGTCGCCGCAGGGCCACACCAATGAAAATGAGATCAAGAGCATGGCGCTCTAGCAGTTTAAGCCTGCCGGCGCCAACGCCATGCTCGGATACGAAAGGCTGCCGCTCATTGACACCGACGAGGCTGAGGATTCCTTCTGAGGAAAGTCGCCAATCCCATCCACTCGTTTCCAAAATACCACGATCATGATTTTTCCTCGCCGATTACGAGTGAGTACACGACTGCCTGGACCACGCGAATTAATCAAGAATTCGATTCCCCTCGAATCCTTTAATCACTTAATCTCGACTATCGAAGACGCCTTTTGGAAAGAAATATTCTCCGAATCCTAAATATTCCCGATTGAGTGGTGGGAGAATGTATTTCATGAATTTGTAATTGATGTAATTGGCTAGGGTTTATGCGATAGCTCCCAACTGGTGGGAACAACATCGTGCTGGCGATATGGGGGCTCGAGAAATGCTCGGGTGTCGTGCGACACGTCAGCCCCGAGCACGGTGAGGTACTTACTTTAATGAAATTAATATTGGCCGCGAGCTTTCTATGAATTACTAGGCCGCCTGGCTGGCTGCACGGTGGTCGAGGGAGACACCAGCCAGAAAGCAAAGTCGATTCACCCAAAGAGCTACCGCCTCCTTCAATGCACTCGGCAAAAAGCACGTTAATATTGGGAAGATGGAACGAGGAAGCTTTTGATGTACAAAGTAGATTGAGTTAATCGTCAGTTGTAATTGTAGAGTATCAGCGAATGATCGGTGTCACTTTCATTGATCCTCGGGTTTCGATCAACGAACGCTTATTACCTCTCGCGAGCTCGATTCACTTCTACTCCCGGAGAATCGTTAGGAGACTGAAGATATAATGGGAGAGATGGTGAAGCTCGCGCTCGCAAAGGGCGTGCTTATACTTTAAACGATGATGTCTATGCCTTGGTGTCCACTCGCTAAGGGTTCTAATGTAAGTGCGGCTGGTGTTTTGGGCCAAGTGCAGAAACTGCCTATGTAAAAAGTACGCCTACTAATATCTCGTGTGTTATTCTCGAACTCTCGTCGCCCCGGACGAGTTACACTCATCCACGACGATAGATAGCTTTAATTTCCGTTTGCCCCCGACGTTTCTGGCCGTTGGAGGCCCGACAAATCGACACGACACGTATTTCATTAAACCCACAAAGTTGAGAAATTTTAGCAACGTTTCTTTCACACAGAAACGAACCCTCGACAGCCTAAAAACAGGCTTATGCTGCGATAGTATAAGAAATACGTGTGCGTTGAATTATTTTCGTGTTTTACGATACGTCGTTTCGAGGGGAGCAAACAAGTTTATTGGCGACTGAGCTTTACGTATTCCATGTAGAAGATTCTGTCGAATTCTAGATACGTCGGAGAATGGACCAAACCCCTTTCCTTCGATCGATCTCAGCGGAACAATCAAATCGAGCTCTAAATCCCACGAAATTTCTGATACATTTACCGGGTATAAATGTGAACTGGATTTCCAGCGAGCTTTCTTTCTCGTAGAAAAATATATCGAGCTAAAGTGGAATGACGGGCGAGCGTTTCTTCGGGGATCCAAACCACGTTCTATGTGCCTTCTTCCGTTTGCGCCCGTGCCGGTATCAAAGTGTCTTCGAACTTTTCCACTCTCTCGCTACTGTGGTCGCTCATCTCGACGCACCAAGGAAACAAGCCTAACTCGATCTCAATTCCACCGATATATACATATATACATTAATAGAAGATATAAAACTGGCTCGACACAAGTAGCGAAAGGGTTGATCAATCTTTTGTAAAGTATAAAAGGACCGATACCGATACGCGAGAACTCTCTACGGTATCTGTATAAATGAACCTATATTTATGTCGTACAGCTTTATCGTGTAAAGATATTTGTAATGGTATATGGAACCTATACGATATATCTATCTGTAAATGTACGGAACATTGCAAGTTGTATGTGTCTTTTGTAATAAACTTTAATTATTCACGAGAAACTGTCCGCTTGATTTATCACTACCCTTTACCCTGTATCGATCATTAGAACCGTGTTCTCACAGCAGACGAGTGAGTATAAATAAAAGATGACGTTACAAATAGTCCACGTGTTATAAGACTTCCTCGAACAAGTGCATGGGAAAGACCCAGCCGATCGAGAATCAGCCAGTGATCTATTTCCGAAACACCTTAAGTGCAATCGGTTAAGCTCCTTTGACACCTGTCTACGTTCATCAGAGACACGCAAAGTTCATGGTTTATTCTACGCGAGCATCACAGAATGAATAATTTCATCAATGCATGATTAAACAAGAGCCAATCAAGCGGCAGGAGTACTTGTTCCAATAAATAATAAATGTTTTAGAAATGTCGCGTTGCGATTAAAAACGATGCGAACTGGTCTTGGTAAATTAGTTGGCAAGTTGTTCAACAATCGATGAAAGTTTACCAGGATTGGGTACGGTCGACTTTGAAGCTACAGTAGCTTCGATCGAACATGAGAAACGGATGGTTGAGAGGAATGAGCGCTTACCTTCAGCTGCTCTTGTCGTCTGTAAGCGTGTAACATCAGCTGCTTCCGGTCGTCCTCGGTCATCAAAGGTTCCCGCGCTGGTCGCCCGGATCCTCTCTTCTGCAGCTTCACGATAATCTTCGTCTTCTCGTTCTTACCCACGTAGTCCTTCAGCAACTTACCAGGCAGCATTTCTTTACCAGAGAACCAGAGTTGGGCCAGCTGCACGTCGATCACCTGACGCGATTCAAAAGTGTCAGAGAAATATTTGATGATGATCTAAAGCGATGATCTTACTTCCAGAGAAGCCTGAGTGCCACTGAGATCCTCGGTGTTCTCGAACTCCTGGCGTATCACATCGTGAGGTGGAAGTCCCATTGGATACACAATGGTAACTGCACCCCTCAGAATATCCAAAGCTTCCTGGACTATTCTCTGAGTAATTACTTTATCCTGATCGACTAGTTTCTAGG
The DNA here is from genome assembly GCA_910591665.1 of Ectemnius continuus. Classification (NCBI taxonomy): domain Eukaryota; kingdom Metazoa; phylum Arthropoda; class Insecta; order Hymenoptera; family Crabronidae; genus Ectemnius; species Ectemnius continuus. The sequence continues at coordinate 4,284,251 of OU342866.1, forward strand.
AATATGAAAATTTGTGTGTAAATAGGAATTTAAAAAGGAGTTGGGATTGTATAATGACGAATTCGAAGTATTACTTTCGAAATCATGTTCCTGGCATCCTCGATAGTCTTCAACAGGATTTCCTGCATCTTCTCACTTGGCTGACGACCATTTCTACGTCCTGAAATGTTCATATTGAGGTACCAGGTGCTTTGGGGAGAATTACGACTTCCTTTCGAAGCGTGTCTTACCGATGACATCCTTATTAAATGTCCAGCCACCCATTGGCTGGCACTTCTCGGCCCACTCGTCTTTCAGCTTCAACTCCTCCACTTGCTCATCGGTGAGGCCCATAATCTCCGGCGGCAACATGGGCCCGTGCTTCGCGAGTTCCTCAATCTCTACAGGTTTTTTTCGGCAGACCATCAAAAGAACATCAGCGAGTGAAGTCGTGTAATTATTGTGGCTTACGGGGAGGATTAATAACGGGACGAATGACTTCATAAAGCCGATAGGTCGCCCAGTCATTACGCGCGCTTATTACAGTGACGCGGGCCCGCCAGATAATCGCTAATGGATTTCTCGCGTTTAAGATCGGCCCGTGTGTTGGACCGACGCCGGCGCGTCGATCTTTGGTAATGGGTGAAAGTGGCTCGCGAATTCTATCTCGATGGGGGCACCGTGACTTACACGCTGCTGCACTCCGCTATCGCGGCGCTCCTCTCCGCGCCACTTGGCACTCCGTGCTTGCGTAAGTGCAGGAGGAACGAAATCCCCCGGCGGTCTTTTTCTTCGTCGGGCGAGGCCGAGTGCGCAAAGAAAGCAGTGAGGATAAAGGCCTGTCCGATGTGTTTCGTGCAGAAGTCTCTATCGCCTCGGGTGGACCCGGCATACCCTTCTCTTTAAATGCACTTTGGAACGCTATGGAAACCGATACCGCGGATAGCACGCAGCCTCCATCATCCTCCGAGACTACTGCCCGAAACTTGAACTTTCAAACTGATCGAGTGTGATTATTACCGTAGCATATTCTTGAGACTTTCAAGCGACCATTATAGATCAGCGTGATCTGGTAGGCCGCGTCGTCGACTCGAGCTTCCACGCTCGTGTCGTACAGGAACTGGTTCTCGTCGCCCTTCTTCACGTGAAGCCGCACCATTTCTTTTAAATTTCTCGAAAGTAGAACAAACTTCTTGTACCTCCAGTCACGCCACGATTTGTTGATGCATGAACTGCCAGACTTCGAAAGCAAACTTTGTCACGATCGTATTTGACAGTACTAGTAAAACGTAGAGGTTCTGTACTTCTTGAGCTTTCCAAAATATCTTCTAAGGCTCGAATGCTAGGTCTCTTCTCAAATAAATGTTAATCTATGATTTCTCGAATGGAATTATTTTTCTGGCGATCTTTCTCCGTGAACAGTCTACTCTGAAGTCTAATCACGAAGCCAGCACGTTACTTCGATACATGTGCCTGGACTAACGCCGGCTCGATATCCTAGGTAACGCTTAGCATCGACTAAACAAAGCTGAATTCGCTGCGAGCGATGCTGATCTGTAAACACAGCGAACATCGATTACTTACCGTTCGAGGAGGGTAAAAGGAATAACGATTTATTATTTCTTTCACTTAATGAGTATATAATTGCGCTCCAATATCGTACAATATACATATGTACACATTCTAGTGAAACACGTATTATAAGAATAAAGACGGTCATGCGTCGTTCCACATATATATGTATACGGTGAGACACGCTCTCTTTCATCGTCGTGTTCTTACTGGCGTTTTTTTGGACACAAAAATATCATATATATATGGTGTGTGTGTGTGTATATATATATATAGATTCTGTATATAATTATTCCATGTCAATAATCATTTTTATTACAATAATTCATTAAATATTCTCGGCGCGACACTTTCTCCATATACGAATAAAAATCTATACAGTATATCTTCCGCCCGTACTCTCAACAGCATCAACTAACGTGAGTGACTAGTATTATGTTAAAATACACTTAATAACTCGATTCGATGAGGTGTCTTCGTGTGTGTTTCTTGTATGCTTGTAGGTGTGTGCGCGTGTGTGTATATTAAGTGTGTCCCGTGTTTGGGCTCCAAACGAATGTGGTCCCAATATGTAATTTGTTAGGTACACATGCATCACTTCATCTAACAAACAGTGCTCGTATCTCCTCCATACGAGGAGGACAATTACGCGACATATATCAGCTATTAACGATAGACTCTATGAGAATTTCAACGCTTTTAAACATCGACACGAACGGCAACGACTCTGCTTAATTAACACTTCTCCCCGGTCAGCTGCTAACCGAGACTGATCCGGAGACTTACACATTTACTCACAATCCCTTCGCATTGCTCGATTAATCGGACTTAAATGGATCGTCTACGTGAGACACTACGAGAGAATACTTAGAATACCACAGACACCCTGGCGGTACGTCCGAATACCTGTCAGTCTCGCTCACATTCATAAATACATGCGGACGGGCACGCTCGCGGACGCCCGATAATATAGATACGCAGTCAACCATTCCATGGAAATACTATACACATATCCGCGTGTCGATATGACGATTGAGATGATACAATAGAAAAATTGGCATTTGGTCCGAAAGAAATGTACAAAACACGGGATGCGGGGCTCGGGATCCGGATAAAAGGGGGATCAAGGAGGCGGGAGGACTTGAGTGTCAAATCGTACATTTATTTGCGTGCGACTCGCTTTGTGGGATGCCGACGGCGTCGGCGGCATTAAGATTGCACGACAAGAAGTATTCGGGATCCTTGCTACCCGTTAAGCGGCGAAGATCAAAAAGAATCCGCCACTTCAGCGCAGCTCGACTTGGCCGATCGACTGAATAAGATTAACCCCGAGATTCATTCCCGAGGCGACACATCGTCGACGCGGAACACTCGATCGGGGGATGCGAAATATCCGAAGTAGTCTGAGATTGCGCCCTACCAATTCAATTATCACCGGGCCGGGATCAGTCCGGCCCTCCAAGACTCCGAACAACAAGATAACATTGGATTATAGACACTGCAAAAATAACGCGTCACTCTACAACGACACGAAACACGTATGGTTTTGTACGCCTATCGTCTGCGCGGAGTCTCCCTGGATTTCCTTGAGTCCTGCCTCACGACGTGCGCGACGGATGGACGGCAAGATCTTTGGATATAATAAACTCGATAAAAGTCTCTGCTCCCAGAGTCGTAACAACGATAAAATTGTGGTTGGTCTTAACGAAGCTCTAACGGCACACCTAGTTCGCAGCGTGATGATCTGCAACGCTAAACATTGACTTCATCTCGTGAGAATGATACGCCTCACGCGACCTCGATGGACACGATCAACAAGACAATGCTACACGAATGGCAAGATGATCGATCTCTTTTACCCTATATCAAGGTACTGGACGTAATGAGGTGTGTCTTACTCCTCGTGAATGGTAGGCTCGACATGCTTGAGCTCCCGGAGGACTCTTAGCTCCTGATGCTGCTCGTCTGGTTCTTGAAGCAATGTGTATGGACCGTGCAACGGGGAGCGTTGCACGGTGGCCCCCTCTCAGACTTTGCTCTCAGGGCCATCGGTCATGTGCTTGAACGAGGCCCGAATTTTGCTCAAGTGTAGGGCAGCGATATGCCCGTAGCTTTTGTTGTACCATTCAGGAGTGCGACCTCTGTAACAACATAGGGAATCAAAACAAAATTATAGATCAATTCTTCTTCATTGAAACATTGAATCAATACGTAAGGAGGTGAATACTGACTTTGTGTCCACCCTAGATAGATGCATGATCCTCGATTTGCCGCTACCGCAGGGTTCGATGAGATAGCGGGAGGCCAAAACAATGCCACGAGTTCCGCCAAGCATAACGGGGGCATCCGGATGTTCGACGGACGTTTCGACGATGACGCAAGCCCCTTTTGGAAGATCGTTCCGCCAGGTTCTGTGGACATAAGTTAGGCAACGTGTCTTTAGCTCGTAGCGACTAGTAATTCAGACATTACGAGTGCACTGTCTCCAAGAATCACGGAGATCCTAGTTGAAGGGGCATAATAAATCGTATTCTTACCGGAGCACACAGTAATCCCTGGCAGGCAGAGGACTCATGTTCCCAGTAGCATACTGAAAGACTTCCACGTTGCTATCTAACTTCGTGACAAGTCTGTACTTGAGGAGCTGCGGGTCCCAGATGTGCCTCTCGCGTAGCACGCGATGCATCAGTTCGTTCGGTGGTGCTTCGACTTCCGTGGAGACGCGCCACAACCGGAGAGGATGTCCGTCGCCGACCTTCTTGTACGCCATCTCAACGGTAGTATCGGCCGGGTTGTTCACAGTGACCCAGCCTCGACTTCTGTTCAGATAAGAGCAATCGATTCCTGACTAACTGCGTGGAAATCCCAAGTGGAAGAGGAGCGATCCAAAGATAAGGGTATATGTGTAAGGGAATAGGGAATATCTTTCGCTCGAGGAGGAAGATACGAAGAAGGCAGCAAGGTAATGAAGATGCGATATCTTCGGAAAACGTGGAAGGCACGAGACCGTGAAGGCACACTCACTTTTCACGCGCCTCTTTGAGCAAGGCCGTGGTGCAGGCGTATAGGTATCCCCTCCAGTCTTGTTTCAGCTCGGATCCAAGCTCCTCCAAGGCGACCGGGACGCTCTCTTCCATGTAATTGAAATGACACTGCGTCAACATATCCGACGAGACCTGAGGGGTAAGAAATAAAAGGAGCATGATATGCCTGGCCGTTCAGCCTCGTGAGAACGCGTGTCGGCGATGTCCCGGAGACTATCCCAGGTCCCAGTGACGATCGCAATCGACAGTTCGCCTGCTCGCCAGGGCGAATGACGCGCTCGCTCTCTGGCGCGCGCGCGCGCGCGAGAGCGCGAGCGCGAACGTTCGTCCTGGGCGAGCTGTGGAGGAGACGTAGGGGTTTCACGGCGGGCCCCGATTTATACCCACCATGAATAATTCACGATGCATCTTGACCAGATACAGAAGACAGTCGTGAGCGGCTTTGTTTTCCGACAGTTCCCGCTGATCAGGAATGCCCACGGTCTTTCTCCTACGTGGCGATACGCTGCTCGACCTGTTGGTCACGTTCGTGTTGCTGTGGTTGAAGTGGAACAGGCTCGGTGCCAGGCACACCGCCAGGTTCGAGGCTGTCATTTGGTTGTACGGGGCATTGCTGGCGACGTGGTGTAAGAAGTCGAGCAGGGTTTCCAACGCCTCCCGATGCTCGTCCGGCAGCAGCAGCAGAACGCACTGCACCGCGTCCGGCCGAAGCTCAACAGGTACATCTACCACGCCAGGAATAAATCGTAAATGCTTCTGCCGCCTTACGACTCTCGCCTCCTACCTACTTCGCATTCCGTGCCCGCTACATTACGACTAGAGCTACTCCCGGCGCGCCTGCCTCCCTATGTCTGTATGCGCCAACAATAAAATCCCCACTGACTAATTCAGACTGCGAGACTTATGCGAGCGGGCGGAGAAGTGCGAGCCAGCTACGAGGAGTGAGAGTGCAATATCTAGCGAGCTCGATTTTAACGAGCCCGTTATGAGGAGAGAGAGAGAGAGAGAGAGAGAAAGAGACTCTAAGGTTGAAAGAGAGGCTTACGTTGGAAAATCGCGATGAAAGTCTCGGACAGTTTGTTCGTCAGCAGTGCCTCCGGTAGTTCTCGGAAGTACTGCTTCACGAGATCGGCTACATCAAAGGCCTGCTGGCCGTCGAAGTTGATGTTATCTCCTTGAGTTTCCGTCATGACCTTTAATTTCTGAATCCTCGAGCGGACCCCGCTTTTTCTGAAGATGCCGACTTGATCGAGGGCATTGGCCCGCAGCCACCTCAGTGCTATCTGAATGCACTTGGGCAGTGCCTGGCCGGTCCTCTGCAGAGACAGGAGCAACGGCACGCCAAACACTGTCTTATCCTTGTAGTCGGGAGTCTTGATCTTTCGAATGAATTTCGGCAGTTCCCAATTCCAGCCTGTGCGATGGGTCGGACAGTATCGCTCCATGCAGGCGGTCAGCTTGAGTAAAGCCAATTTCCTCAGTACGAGTAGCTGTCCGCAGGACATGGAGGCCATCGCTCGGGGGCAGAGCGGGTCCAGCGGTTCGGGATACAAAGATCCCCGCTGGAAGCTGTGCCACCTGACTACCGTGCCCTTGTGTCTCGGGGAATCTTCCTCCTGATCGGAATCTCGACTAGCCACGGTGGAACTGCTCTCCTGACTGCCGGCTAGTTCGGAGCTTCTGGACCTCGACTTCTCTCTGTAGACCGTGACATCCTTGGCGAGCGGCTTCCCTTCCCTGTACGAGTCATCGCGCTGCCTCAAGCTCTTGTGGATCTTCTCTTCGCGCTTCAGCGCGGCCACCTTGTCCTCCTTGTACCTATCCTGACTCTGCGTTAGCTTGTCCCGGTACCTCTTCGACTCCTTGCCCAGGTTAAGACTACCACCGCGGCTGTTAATCGGAGCAGTCTTGGTGGGCGAGTCCTTCGGGCTCTGAGGATGGGCTGCCACGTACTCGAGGACCTTGGCGTGGTTGCTGTTCGCGTCTCTGAAGTACCTGTGCCTCCAGCTGGTTGGCTGGCATTCGGAATCGCTGAGGGCGCCTTGGTCCTCTCGTCCTCGGTGCAAGAAGCGTCGCGCTCGATTCATCTTGGTGCGCGTTGGCGTAGGCGTCGGCCCACCACCCTGCGAGCCGTCCGAGCAATAACTCGAGGAATCGTCCCCGAAGGGGCTCGGTGCATTTGTCAGGGGTGAGGGCGGAAGGTGGTAAGGTGAGGCGGGCAATGTGACCGGCGAGCCTGGCGCGAGGATCGGCGAGCCCGAGAGAAGATCGTTGAAGGAGATCGGCGCTGGTCCAGTCGGCGATACGTCCACGCAGTTCAGCTCTTTCATCTTCTGTTGCATTGACATCACGTCGAGGATCTGCGGCCCGCTGATCACGACGCCCTCGCGATTCTGACGCTTCCGTCGACGTGATTTCAGAGACTCGACCCGCCTCAGGAATGCCTTTGCTCCGTCGCGCAACCTCTCTGATCCTGTCCTCCGGAACCTCGGACTGATCTCGTCCGGTAGCGTGCCAGGTGGCAAACTGCTGTATCTTAGACTATCAAGCATTGTGTCTTCGGCCTCCTCGGCTTCCAATCGATCTTCCACCGATTCCTCCTCTGACTGCGGATTTTGTCCAGCGATCGCTTGCAATCTTTCTACATTCGCTTGCGTCACATCACACACTCTAGACCACCTCCTCGTCTTCTTCTCGAAGGTCCAGTTCTCGCTGAGGGCGCACTGGGTGTCCTCGTCTGAGTCATCGCCTCCAGCCTGTAACAGTCAAATCAAACCATTTAAAAAGTCCATAACATTTTAACCGACCGTATCAAATACATTACCGAGAAGAATTCATGCTGTATCTTTCGGTATTCGGACTAATTACATGTTTTCACGCGTGTTGACTTTCAAGCGGGTTCATTAAATCTGCTCGGTTCGTGCTCGACCTTCACTAATAAATTTCGGATTACACGCGTAATCCAATGATTTCCTAACCGATTACGCACTTTTTCTCAACTGCGCTACATCGGTCCTCGCTGGCGTCATCGGGCGGGTTAATGACGCGCTCCGAGAGAAAGAGAGAAGGTGAGTCACGTAGCCGGAGTTTGGCAGCGTGGAAACGTTTCACGAGATTAACGACGCCGAGCGGCCGTTTAGTGGCCGCCGGGGAGCAGAGCGCGGCCTGATAATCAATTTGTGCATGATGTTGCGACAAATTAAGGACCACCATCGGGAACACCATCGTGCACCGTAATTAATTGTAGAAAGTGTTTCGTGCTCCCGCTGCTCGGAGCGGCTTTTATCGGCGCACTGCGCACGCCGGAAGAGAGGAGAACTCACGAGTGTCTGCTTGTTCGCTTGCTTGACTTCTAATCTAAAGGACGAACAGGAATAATTCCTACTTTTTCCACATCATTCGATAATCCACATCTGCCGAACAGAGGAATCATCGTTGCGACATGCTCCAGCTCCTTGAAACTTGAATCAAACGTCCCACGCGAGCGGCTACTAGACTTTGACGTATTCCTAATTAAGCGAATCCCACGCAAATCGCCGGCAACATTCCTCGAAATCGGATCGGACGCTTTGGTGCCCTCTCGATTAATCTTGTCGATTGGCGCGCCAGTTGCCGCCCGCATTCCGCCGCTCATTAGCGAGAGGACAGCGGCAAACGCCGCTGAGCGTCGATCCTCGATCGTTCAAGATACGTCTTTGAATGGTACAGAGCGTCCATAATATGTATTCACCGATTGAGAAGCCCGAAGAGAAGGAAGAGAGCAGCGGCGGCGGGCGCAGTGAAAACGACATCGAGGTTGCAGGTAAGACGACTCATTTTCTAACAATGAGAACGTCGTTGTCCCTCGTTACGAAACTTGACGCCTTTGTTACATCCACGTAGGACAGTGCGCGCAGCCACACACCATCATCCACCGCACAGCGGGGAGAGTGTGCGACCTTATGTGATCCTCGGCGCACATGACAATGGACCTGGTTTCACCTCGAGGCTCGTACCTTCGCACGATTTCCATCGCTACTGCCAGAAAGTCATCCAGGAAGCGAGCACTCACCGTCCCACCATTTTTTCCTCTGTTATCCTTCGATATTCTGTTTGCCTTGGGAAAAGTCGCACTCACGTGCCAAAGAAAAACAAACTCCCCAATGATTCGGCTCCTACCTTCTTTCATCATACTTCTGCCTCTTTGGGTTTCATTAATCAAGAGACTCTGATGTCTCAATACAAAGATCGAGAAGCCTTTTCTCGAACTATTGCGATTTAGGGTTGCGAAACTAATATTATTATATCAAATAAACAATTATCGTAGGAAGTATTAATATTTATCATCCTCTCGTAGTTGGTAAATAATTATCAGTAGCCTCTCGTTTTCGCAAGGGATTGGCAAAAGGCAAGTTACGCAAGGTGTTGAGCGAGCAGAAGGAGTTTCCCCGTTTCCCAACGCGCTCGCGTATCCTTTCCAGTCCAGTTAAAAAAGGCACTTAATTCGTATGTCGGACTACACCCGCATGTAACAGTGGCCGTGTCTTTCGTATGTAAGGTCTGTTGCGGCAAGCAGCCAGCGGGTCTCTGCTCAAGGCCAGGCTGGCATATCGAATGCGCGGGGGATCCAGGATTCACAAGAGGGACTATCGCCACGTACTCTCGCGTACTACATACGTACACCGCGCAACCAATACAACGATGCTCGAGTGTCCGCATTTCCGTTCCGCTGCCTTCGCACTCGGCCGTTACAACCATTTCCCGTACGCGCGCGCTCGCGCGCTTATTTCCGCGCCGGCAACCGGCCGTGTCGCCCCACGCTGCGCGTACGCCACTTCCGTTTCGGCAGGTTGAACAAACTCCTGGTCTGCGGTCTGCGACACCCGCCCACCAGCCTTTTTTTATATCCGTTATTCGACAAATTTGTACTCCATTGAGAAATTGGGAAGTTTCGACGAATGTGGGATTGTAGAAATATATGTTCATTGGTAACATGATTACGAATCAAATAGGGAATGGAAAAAATAATAGGCTAGTGTGAAAGAGGTCGCTCTAACCGTAAGAGTAGGTGTGCGAATCGAGTTGTATAAATTAGGGAATGGAACTTTCTACAATCTTGCTATTGGCAGACATTAATCGTAATAAAAGGATGGGATAAAAGGATTGACGTATAATGGGCGGATAAATATGTAGTATAAGATGAAAGGACGGTAGAAAAAGGAGGTGGATAGAGTGGCTGGCGGGTGCGGAGGCTGCCGCTGGGCGAGAGCGTGCGTCGAGAGCCAACGCCAAATTTAGAGTGGCCACGAAAGACGGTGCGATGACCCAGATCGGCGCACCCGCTCGTTAAAAAGAAGCGGGCACAGTAAATCGATCGCTGGCACCCTCCCGCATCGGGTTTTCATGCGACCTCCTATCCTCTCCCTTCTCTCGCTCGCATTTTCGACCCACGGACTGCTATTCTACAGCATCACCGGCCTAAATCCCTCTGCTAGCATTGGAAAAGCATGGAGATCGAGAGGCTGCACTTGGCAAAGCGTAGTCGAGCAGGGAAACGGAGAATAAGAGGAGGAAAAGACGTGCTCGCTCTTTTCGCGAGGGGATTTTCGCGGGCTTCGAGAGAACGGTCTGAGCAGAATGGAATTGGAGCTCGAGGCGATCGCTTGCGTCAGAGAAACAAGTGGAGGAGATCGACATTCCGCGGAGTTCCACGAGCGCACGCAATCGGGGAATGATCTAGTATTGTGCCTTGAAAAATCTCCTTTGCATTCCACGGCCTGAAAGGACCTTCGATGAAAGCTTCGCTAAAAGCTTCGTTGAAAGGCTGGTGTGTGTGTTATCGTCGCAGAGGAAACTGGGCTCGCGTCGAATTTCCTCTCGCCAGACAACCTGTATCCTTTGGACACCGGCATTTTCCTATAACGAGATTGGCTCTTTGCGAGGCTGCTGCATCGTCGTACGAGGCGGGTGTATGATCGACGTCGATTTCCGGTCTATTTCGCAAAGCAGCGCGCTTCACTCCCGCCGACAGAGAGTGTATGCGCGCGCGCGTGGTGTGTGTGCTCCGCCCGCTTTTTTCTACCCACTCCTGCATCGGCCAGCTGGAGAATGGAGCGGATGTGTGTTATGCAAGCATGCATCGGGCTCGCCGCGCGATATGCAAGCCGCTATATTAAAATATCTGACGTAGGAGTGCGAGAATGGGCAGACAGGCTGCGACAGCATGCGCGCGCGCTACCCTCGCGCGATCTAAAACTGATTTGGATCACCGGCCGGCGGACTTAGACTCGAAAGAGCTAAGCGGGGCAGCCTTACAAGCTCAGTTTGGAAAGTGGAGAAAAATGGCTGGCAGGATATAGAGAGTCCAAGGTGTATCGAGCTACCGAGAACGAGTAGATGCCAAGATAGTCTTTTCCAGAAGGCGAATTCCGCGGTGCCCGAAGGACGCAGATGCGTGTACTTCTCAAGTTGCCATATTCGTTTTCCAGTGGAAACGCGACAGCCAGCCAAGCAACCAAGCAACCAAGCAGGCATTCAGGCCTCACCTACTTTCCGCCGCACGCGGAGACTTAATGACTGCTAACTGCTAACTACTATCAGCACGCACGTATCGGCCATTTTCCAATAAGACACACTGGGAAGCCTCGAGCGGAACGCCGCGCGCCGCCGCTGCAATTAAAGCGACTTCCCTCATTCACGATGGCTCTTGCCTTTTTCGAAGCGACCGTCTCCTCTTTCTCTCGCACGCTCCTTCCTACCAGAGGGTTTCTCTGAAAATAGTCCGAGCGTCATCGGCGGAATCGCATCATTAATAATCGTGGCCACCATCGTCGTCGTCGTCGTCGTGGTCGTCCTCGTCGGAGACCCCTTCTTACCGCCGGCACCGTTTCGCGTCTAATGAGAACTCGCGGGCCACCTTTAACAAAGATGAATATCCTCCTCCTTCTCTGGCAAGAGTGCGCGGTAGGAAGTAGACCTTGGCGTCGATCTCCACCGATTAACAACGCTCGATCGCACGGAAAAAAGCTTGCTTTAATCGATCGTCCACCTTGAGCCGAGATTCCGAGACTACCCGTGCGACGCGGAATTCAGTTCTGAATGAAATTCAAGAATGTCATCTTTTTACAGGGGAAAAAACATCGGCTGCCATTTAAAGTTGAGAGGGAAACGATTGTTCCAATAACTCCAGTGAGAAATTGCTGTCTGGCTTTATTATAAGGCGAGCACGTCGAATTAGTCGATGCTAACAAAGTGCCGGTCGAAACTTATGATCCTGCGAGATTGCGTATGGCTGAAGCAGGCTTTAGCCCGAGTTGCCCAAGGCAGCTGGTTCGATCTATTATTTCGATCAAAGAGCACGTACCGGGACGGATCGGAGTGGCGAGCGTAGCTCTACGCGGGCGTCCACCGTCACGACCCATTTACTTCATTCTTTCGCGCCCGCCAGCTCATTACTACTCCGCTCGATTCTGGGCCCGCTAATGAGCGCACGATGCGCGTCGATCATAGTTCCCCTTCCGGCGCCCGGTAAATCCTCATTTACGAGATCTCCATCTGACGGTGGGATCGACGCCCGGCCCAATCCAATCATTCAAGCAGCTCCTCCGTTCGCTTTAACGCCTACCAACACACACCGGCCACCGCACCGACTCGCTCTCCTTCGCTCCTCGTAAATATCCACAGCTTTTACCTTAACCGCCTCAACTACCATAAGCGGCCCCTCGTTCACTATCCTCTAGCGACTTGTCACCCAAGATTCCGATATGCAAAACTTTCCGATATCTCCCACACGACTGACTTCGCTAACTCCAACTTTACTGCTCCTTCTTTTCTCTCTTTCTGCTATTACCAGCTAATGCCGGATAGTTCTCATTCCTATTATCGAGGAATGCGAGATCTCTCTCCTAGGTTTTTCCGCGCTTATTCTCTCTCTCAAGTTGCTGCAAGGATTTCTTTCTCCCGGCGGCCTATCCCGCTTTCGAGAGTGTATAATTAAGCGGGGAGAAAGAGAGGTGGTCGCGATAGGCCAGTACAAGCAGCACGTCAAACTTTGACGCGCTACAAGTTTGAACAAGTCACTGACGCAATCACCGATGAATCATTACCTTGAACGGCTTGGAAAGCCGGGCGGAGAGGAGCACGGCGGCGCGGCGCGGCGGGCGCACTTCAAACACCGAGAGAACGCAACGCTGCTCATTTGCTAGCTATTTCACTTGACATTTCACACTCGGAAGTCGCTGGAAAGTGATGGAGCGTGATGCCCAGTGCGTGATACATGGCTCCGATAATCGGCCGTTATTATTGATTGCTCGAATACCAGCTCGCTATGGGAGAGCCTTTCACTGCGAGAGAGGAGACAATCTAACGAAATATAATACTATAGTCGATAGCCTATCAATTCTCAGGGTCGAAAGTGCAATGCGTCAATAACAAATACTTTGTCCCGATCATAGTTCTCTTTAACAAAACATTCGCACGAGAAACTAAAGGGAACTAAAAAGAATCCGGTGAGTATAATTAATTTATAAACAGGAATACTGTATTTATATCATCGAATTCTCTTTATACGATTCTGAAATGAATGATTAGATAAAATGTCAGAAAATAAATGATGGAATTTATAAAAAAGCGTAGAGTTATTTGTAGTTGGGGAGAAGAGCGATGTTGGTGAGTTGCTAGCTGGCAAAGAGGCCGAGAACGAGGCAGGGGAAACGATGCCCGGCACGCCAAGCCTCGGCCACGAGGACGCGACGCCACGCTGTCTGGCATCTACACCTATACGGATCCCGAAGGCCTCGAGAGCTCTCTCACGACTCTCTCGAGCCGGTGAAATCATTTCGCGGAGTGCTCCTCTCGCCCATCGCACTGCCTGACACTTGTTTACCAGCGAGCTTCGAGAGGCAACCAGCCAAAACAGAGCAGAAAACTCGCGCGTCCTATTGCGGCATCGGCAAGGGAAAGCCAAGAATCGCCTTTTCCGTAAACTCGATCCAATAGAACACTCGATTCCTTGGAAACTCGCTTCTGTTCCATTCAGAATTCGAGAGAAGCGAATTCCTAATTATTAAATACTTCATTCGACAATTCAATGTCAGTAGAAAAAGAAGATATTTATCTTAATATTTCTGGAATACATTTTCTGGGCAAGAACCACTGGTTCGTTTCAATTAAAATTGTCAACATGTTATTAAAGTTGAAAAGCCCCATAAACATCAATTGATTATGATAATGTGGTTAAAGACAGGGATCTCGAAGTGGCTTGGTTGACTCACCGACTGCTGAGAGGAGATTGAAGCAAGCAAGAATTACAGCGGATGTAAGGTGACTCAAGATTGCCAACTAATTTGTATTCCGAATAATAATAATAATCCTCGGAGAAAGAGAGAGGAGGAGGAGATGGTGGAGGATGGGGAGTTGGCGCGAACGTCTGGGTGAAAGTAGAGAGAGGCCTGTTTCCGTAAAGCCACTGGCACCGGCGGCGGCGGCGGCGGCGGCGGCCACCACACGATTTAATTCTGCCGGCCAAAACGACGTGAAATTTGGAGTGCAGCTTATCTTAATTACCGGCTGCAAGATCGCCCGGTGTGTTTCGCACCGCTGGGATAGCGTCCCCTTGAAAAAGGTTTCGTCCTCGAGTGGGACTTTCAAACGCTCCATGATTTCCACTGACTTTGACCCATCGACTGCCTCGAACTTCGCTGTCGCAACTTTTAAATGCCGGCGAGGTGTGTCAGAGCCGGATGCTCGCTGATCCGCCTATGTGCGCGAGGGAATCAATCAGAGATTTCATCGAAAACTTTCCTATTTTCATAATTCATTCACTTTCACGCACGATGAATCCTACGCCGGATTACACGCCAGGATAAAAGAAATCAAATGATACATCTCCTTATGGATCGAACTCGCACTTTCAAAACAGTCCTCTCTTTCTCTCTTTCTTTCTCTCTGCAGACATACAATTCAGAGTTTGCTGGTTGATGCGAGGGAGATCTCCGAGAGAATATACGGGTGGATCGGCGAGCCGCTTAGAAAGTCGCCACTTAAAATTCCAACTAGCCGCACTAATAGCATAATTACAACGGCTATCTCCCATTTACTCCGATTAATAAGCCAGCAACAAATCCTTCCAGTCGGACTCCGCGGATACATTGTAAGAGCGGGCGATTAAAGTGCGGGTTGGGCTGAAAATAAAAGGCTCGTTACAGGCCGCGTAACGCCAGGATCGAGATAATAGAAGGATATCGGTTGAATGGGCTAGCACCTGCGAGAAAGTAAGGAGCGAGCCAGCTTGAAAGTATATATCTCTCACGTGTCGACTGTCAGCAGTCGGGTAAGTAGTTGATCCGATCGATTACCATTCTTCAACGAACAATAATCCCGCAAATAATTCCTCGGCCTATAATTCACTAGCACCACCCAGCTTTTTACTATCCAAAGACAAAGCCTTTCTCAATTTAACATCAGATGGAAAAGCTTTCGTCGAACTATCAAGAAAAGGAGATTGAAAGATTTGGTCATCGAGGATGACCGAAAGCGTAGCGAGAAATCTGTGCAAGCTCAGGTGAATGCGGTGGTGAAGTTATCGGTGCGTGCGTGTACGGTGTCAAACGGCTCGAGCGTTATAACAGGTTTAACTTAATTCCGTGAAAATATCGCGGCACCTTATCTGAGTGTGCCAGCGGCATTCTTTAATATGTAGAGACGGGAGAGCCGGCGCGGCATGAGAGAGGCAAGCAGGCCAGCCAGCCGCGAGCATGCGAGCATGCGAGCAGAGAGCGTTAGGTGGAAGCGATTGCAAGCTGCGTATTAAAAGGACGGTGGGCGAGCAAACGGTTCTCTTCTCGGCGCGGTCAAACCACGTATCGCGCTCTTCATCTCGGTGTGACTTACGCTAATTGGCTTCTGAACGGTCCGATGGAAATTTATGGTAATACGACGGCTCGCCCGCGAGCCTCCTCTCTCGATGTACAGACACAGTGCAGGGAGTCGCTCGCGCACTCGCGCGCTCCCCGTCTTTCCCACCGAGAGATCGGCACGCCTGTCTTTATGCACACAGGTACTAAACGCCGATCAACCGGATCGAGTTCGCCGCCAGACACAGCGCGCCCGCCGAGCATCGTCGTACACCTGATAACTGCGACGTTAAATAAAATTCGTCCCGGAGATATGACAGCCGGTTGCGGTGAACGTGAACTTGGCCATCGCCACCTTCGCAGCCTCCGACTACTCGCATCTTCCACCGACCTCCCCGACACCACCTGCGTCCACCTTTATCTCCGCTTACACTCGATCCCAACTGTCTCTAACAAAAGATCCCGTCATTTCTTCCACTTTTTTCCTACCGGCAAGGAATCCCTCGGAAAATATTCATTATGACGCGTGGAAATCACGTAGCAGCCACTTCCTATCCATGTAACAGTTACTCGTAACGGTATCGGCGGCAGAGCGCCGCGCGCGCTGTGCTTTCAATCGCATTACATAATGATTCCTCTGGAAGCTTGTTAATCATGTATCACATGATTCACGAGAGGAGGAGGACGCCGCCGGTGGAAGAGGAAGAGGGCGGCGAGGGTTCGCGGCTATCTGTTACACTTTCCACAAGAGCGTCGTCGCACAATAAGGGAGCGACGAGTAAAGCTAACCGGCGAGCGCGCGAGATGTGGCTGGTGGTGGTGGTGGTGGTGGTGCTCACGACTTGACTTAATAGAACACATCTGTTGCATCCTATCTCCCGGCTCGCGTACGCCGCGCCGGGCCGACTCCTCCATTTTCTCCCGCTATCCCGACTAATTCCAAGAAGTCGGTAGGAGAGGAGGGCCTAGTGAGATATCGAGGCTAACTACACACTTGCGTGCGAGCCTATCGATACGAATATTTCACCGGCTACCGTACGTGCATACACACATGTGCGCAGCAGATCCCGGGCAACTGTATCCTACTCGGCTGGAGCCCACAGAGATAAGTAAGCAGCAGCAGCAGCAGCAGCACTCCGCCTCGCATCTGGAGGTGCGAAGTCCAGCGTTGGTCTTGCTTCGAGGCTCTCTTTCTCCCTCTTTCTTTCTCTGTCTCTGTGTTTCTCTCTGTCGGCCTCTGTCTATGCGCATATTCCAGGGAAGCGAATGATCCACTGAAAACTAGATCCAGCAGCGGCTGAACGGGGCTGATCGTTATAACGGTCTGGCATAGAAATTGCCGTGTGTGTATACACCTTGCACGTGACAAGAGGACATTCATTACGCACTGGCGTCGCTCCTCGCTAATGACCGTTTTCCCCAGCGAAGAATTTCCGCGGAACCTCCTAGAAATCGAGGGACTCTCCATTCTTGACAAAGCGCGCTCCATCCAGCATGTCCCCGCCACGCACACCGATTCCAGGTGTATGACAGATCCGAGTGACAGGTATCTCCCTCGGAGAATTTATCGCTATTTTTTTCCCTTCTCCCGGGATCGCCGAGCGCCCGCTCTGCGCCAACTAACTAGACGAGTTTCACGGCGAACTCTCGAAAATGTTAATGTTTCACTGGAATCTGGTTTACTGGACGGCGCGGCGGCGACGGCGGCGGCGGCGCTCGATTGCCGATTGGTACCGTTGGGATATTCCCCGCGCTGTCGCGGAGCGTGTGAAGTTTTCGAGAAATGGAAATTTCACTCTGCGCTTGTTGCTCGGTTGGCTAATGGCGGAGAATAAAGTGGACAGCGAGAGGAAGCGCGCTTTCCACGTGGAAATTATGTTCGCGCTGAAAATGGCACGCTTTCAGCGCGACGAGTTTCCTCGGCAAAATTGGCCGATGCACATTTACGCGCTGCGATATGTCGCGGCGGTGATCCGCCGGAGATAAATTCGTGGTCTCTGCTGTTTGAAGAAAGTCACGCACTTACCTGCCAGCCACTAATATTCAAGGCTGTGTAATTAAAGGGAAATTGTATAATGGTAGCGCGCCGATGATGAACGCCCTGCGGACGTGCGACATTAGAAATCGATTATAGATTAGGTGACTTTCTAGAGCTCCTCCCAGTCGCCGGGGTAATTAAGAATTTTATTCTACGCTCGATGCACTTGCCGCCGCCGCCGCGACTAAGTACTAAAGAGCTTGAGCGTGATTAGGCGTTTCTTTAAATATCCGGGTTCGCGTGGCTCTAAAAGCGGCGTAATTAAAATAGAGTAAAGACTTGAAGGAAGCTTTGGGTCAAAGTTCCTCTATATGTCGGCCTGTTCGCGACATGCTTGGTAGGTACGTCGACTAAAGTAGACGTTTCCCTAAAGCAGAGGCCTTCCCGATTGTCTTGGGGACGAGGACGCCAAGAGGCGGAAAGAGGCGGTGAAACCAGGCAGGCGTGTGCTGGTGGCTGTGCCGCGCTCCCTGACAAGCGCAACGACACAACCGACATTCCTTCGTCAATCGTTCGCAAACCGGTCGCCATAAATTCGCGCCAACATACACTCGCGACTGTCCTCTCGACCCCCCTTTTCCCACTTCTCCAACCTATCACTCGATCCCCTCTCAACCCTCCTGCCCCACACACCTATTCCCAACATTTTCCCCTGTCCGACCACGACCAGACTGGTACTACTTAAAATTAGAATGCTCCACCAAAAGGAACCATTACACCTTCAATGGGAGATTGAATTTGCCAAATAGACAAATTCGAATACTCGCAGAACGTGAATGGGATCTCATTTGTAAGTAATAATTGATATCAAGTAGAAGTTGGGATCGCGAGAGATTGGTACTCGGGGAGCCGACAAGGTCCCGTTTCTCTTTTGTGTCGGCAAAGTTCGAGCGTTCTGACTCAGCATTGAAGGGAAGTGGCGAGAGACGGAGAATCCTTTTGTACGCGACCAGTCAAAACGCATTGAGGAACGCGGCTGGCATAGTCGCGTTGAATTCAGTGGGTTAAAGCGTCTAGACAGAAACGTTCCCATTAAGCGTCGGCCGTCCAGACGCTGCTGCGACGACGAGCAAAGGTAACCGCGTCGCGTTTTCTAATTCTTTTCAAGCCGCGTCTGACAGTGCGATCCGAGCACAACAAACGATAAGTGTACCGGCGAAGCCGCGCGCGTTCACACGTTCTTCGCGCGAGCCGTGACTTACTTTATTCGCCCGGTTGCTCCACTTTTTCTGCGCCCTTTTACCCGAGCGATTTCGAGCCCGCTATTTCGCTCTGTCTCGCAATGTGCCACAACAACGGCGCAAACCACTGAGTGGCATGAAGCAATTGGCGGAGCAATAGCGTGATCCCACGAACACATACTTCCGAAGTCACGACACTTCAGTGACTCGTGACTGAAACTCATCGCACTGTCGAAGCACAGAGCGGATGGAAAAATAGGCGGCGATCGGGGAAACTGGTTTCACCCTAAGCCGAAGGTGGACAATAAGAGAAAGAGAAAGAAAGAGAGAGAGAGAGAAAGAGAGGGGGCCGCCGTCGTCGCTGCCGCTGCCGCCGCCGGGTGCAGTTGGCTAGCAAGGAGAGCATTTGCGCAATCGAGCGAGTGGGTAAGTAAGTACAGCTCGGCGGCGGAGAGCGTGCAGGTGCAGAAGCGTGTGTTGCCGCGCAGTCTGGCAGGAGTGCGCGGTGTCTCTCGCGTGTCTTGAACCAGTTTCCAGGCTTTACGCGCTCTAAAGACACTGGCCCGAGAGACCACGGCCACCTCCAAGACAGACAGACAACCACATCCTCCTCATGCTCGGGAACGAGCGTAGCCAGCAGTAATTGCCGGCGAGTTCGCTCGCGCGAAAGAAACTGCGAAAACTCGATGAATCAAGTGCCCCTTATTATCGCTCGGACCAACCGCTCGATAATGAGACCAGTTTATTGAAACAAATAGTCACGCGGATAATTGCATCGGCTGGAAATGATAGTGGTCGCGCGGTTTCTTCGCCGTGCGCCCAAAGAAAGCACACCTCGGCTTTCTTCTTTTCGCGTTACATTAGTGAAACGTTCCTGGAAGCGCTTATTAAATGGGAGGCACATCTCGATATGTGGAGAAGGTCGCATCATCGCAGAGACTCGCCGCGAGGAAGAAGGCATCACACGTGAGCGAGTGAGCGAGCGAGTGCGTCCGGTGAAGTCTTCATTTAGAAAGTTTCATTAAAGTGAAAGATGAACAGTGCGCGCGCCGGCCGGCCGGCCGGTCGGCCGGCGTTAAGTATACTGAGGGGCAAATGTCCCGGTAATTGGACATGCGCTGCCCGTAATCACCGCTGTTTATCTGCCGCCAATATTAAGGAAACGGGAGCGCCGCCCTCGGCGGGTCCTCCGCCAATCGACAAGATCGCCAATAGCCCGAGCTTGCTCACGTACTTTAATCCCTACAATGTCACTCCCGTAATTCTTTGCCGGGCGACATTCGGCCTCAAGGTAATTGGCATTAAGGAGATTCAAGTGAGAATGGTAGAAAGTGTCGGTCGGAGTTGGAGTCGGCAATGTAATGAAAGGATACGTTTCTGAGTTGGAGAAGCGGCGCCCAGTCAAGAAGCAAATCGCTTTCGAGAATCGCGCACCACGAGCGCGCGCGCGCGCATCCAAGTGGGCCACGAAAACATGTCGAGAGCCCAGGCACAATGATGCCCCCGTAAATCGTTCTCCTTCACTTTGAGAGAGTGAGAGAGAGAAATGGAGAAAGAGAGAGAGAGAGAGAGAGACTGGCTCGCCGCGATTGCCGGAAATTGCTCGGCTTTAGCCGGCGATGCCGTCTCACGTGCCAGTGCGTCCACACAACACAACATCAAGCAGAGAACACGGAGAATGCGACACTCTCGGCGCCGAAAGTCCACACTGGCTGCGGAAGCGAGAGGTTTCCGCTCCACTGACAATTACAGGGGTGAAACGGCTTCCTCTCGCCTCTTGCGAAACAAGAAAGGTTCACTCTGGCAGCGAAAGTCTCTCATCATCATCGTCTCCATCATCAGACGCCGCTCTTGACCGTCGCGTCGGCCTCAATATCATGGGAAGCACGCTTCAGATTACTCCCTGCTCAGAGATAATTCATAGAAATTCCGATGAACCGATTCGAGTGCTTTCGAGTGTCAATGCCAAATTGGAGAGCACTCAAGATCGATTGCATTCATTCAGATTGAAATATCGAGTGAAGGCCGTGTTAACGATGATGAGGGAACGTTTTACAGGGGAGTATGATGACTATCGAATAAAATTGATCTTACGAAAGCAAAAGGCCCGAGGCTGACAATGTGCATGTTTAAAATATCTCGTCAAATCAGTGTCGTACGTAGCCAGGAAACATTACTGATTAGAAGATAGTGTGACTGAATGACATGTACCGCTCTACTGAATGAATGAGCTGGCTCGGGCATCTCTGGCATGCGAGGGACTCCATGCGGCGAGCTTTCGCTCTCGATGAAATCGAAATTTCAGTGACTGGCGTGCCGAACACGTGGAGAACGCTCATCGGAAGTCATGCGAATAGTTCCGATGACATCAGAATCGTCAACTACAAGTTAAACCTGTCCTATTCCAGCTAACCGAAGACGCTAGTAATAAATGAGGAGTAATTAATCCGTCTTGTTTTAGTATCGTCCTTCGATCGTTTGTAATGACTGGGCCGTTCAAAGAGTAAATAAATTGTTCCCGGGGGATTTTACGAGCGCGATTGCGCGTGTGTACTCGCGGCGAGGAAAAGTTTGTTTTTCCTTGAGAGTTACGGGAGGGCACGAATCCGCGCAGTAATCACGCTGAGGCTGAGCACGATAGTGAGCATTGTAATCCTCAGGGACGAGCGAGAATCAATCGGCCTTCGCACCGAAGTGGGTCAATGCGACAACGAAATAGTACCTAATGTAGTACTCGCTACTATAACCGGAACGAATCGTTATACCATGTTTAACCCTCCGTGAACTAGGTGACGAGTCATTCATGCTGTCAAGCGTGTGGGTACAATTGTAGCTCAAACATATACACCTATCATTTGAATGGAATTGAAACAAAGACTCAAATATAACAAAGATTTATGATAGACGAATGAACGTTTTATTAAAAAAAACAGGGACATAAAAATTCTGTCAATTTCTACCATAGAAATCAGACTACTTGTAGTTTCAAAGCCACTGAAGTTAATTTAATTGCACAGTTTCACAGAGAGTTAAACATTCCATTTCGATCTCGTGATTTGCGTAGCGCGAGCAACAAAGTGAATTGAACGTCACGCACGCGCGACCCTGAGAAAAGTTGTTGAAAAAAGCTCGAATGAAAAGGTAGACTTTTACACGGAATCATTGGCAGAGAAGAGCGAGCATGAGAGAAAGAGAGACTCCGGCTACAAGTTAATCCCATAAACGCTCGATCGTGCTTTCTCTCCATCTAAGGAGGCGCGCTCGAAAAATGTGGCGGTGCTCGCCGTTTTTTCCCCCCTGGTTTTTTTTTCGCCAGATCGTGGTTTACACGACCGTCCGCTTGCCGCTGATATTCTCTATTTATCAGGCTGACTATGGGCAACCGGACGTAACGCGGTCGTCCCCGACTTCCGGGGAGAGCAGCACTCCGACTAGAATTCGAATCAAGTTCCACCGCTCGTACACCACAATTTCGTTCCGACAGTTCACTTCGAGTCACTAATAACTTGGCTAGAAAATATCTATCTAAAATGAAACGTCTTAAATTTTATATTATTTATTACATTCCTGACACGCTCGAATTAATCAAATATTTTATTACTACAATTTTCAATCAATAAAATACGAAAATAAACCACAGGATCGAATGCCGTGGTGCAATGTAACTGACAAAGGGTTAATAAAATTGGAATTGGATCCGTTTCTTAGTAATAGTGGTCGATCGGCCGAAGTTCTTGTAAATGGACAATCGATTCGGATGGCTTTCAAGTGAGCGGCCGTCAGCCGATGAAACGCGATACCGTTTGAAGGTACTTCCGCGATCGATCGGGCACTTCGCCATGTCAGATTATGCGAATCGATGCTGCCCGCGATCCTCTTATTGCCGGCTCATTGGCAGCTCAATAAGAAGGCAGGTATGTATCGCGTACCGCCATGATTTCAATCGTAGTGCGAGCGTGCGAGCGAGACAGCCTTTTCCTCCTCCTCTGCCTTTGTGCGATCATTATGATGCTGGCTGCGTGAATGGAGCAATGCAACGAGATCTCATCCCTCCCATTAATCCCCCTGATCTTAATCTCTCTCTCTCTTAAGACCGTGGTAATTGATTCAAACAAGATCAAGTATATTTTCTCATAAAATAACCACCCTCCATTCACAACTATTATTTATCATTTCAAATGATCCCCCACTCCCTCAGAATTAAAATGGTAAACTAGCTTCAAAGATTCGTATGCTAAACTTCAACAAGTACTAATTACTAATGACTAGCATGTCTATAAATTTGAAATGATTTATTAAGTATGAATAAAAGATCTTTTGAAATTGGAATCAATAGAATTGGAGGGAAATGAAAGCGTTTCGAAGGGGGGTCTCGGAAGAGGCCATCAGGTTTCCAAGAAGCGGGTTAAAGCGGATCGGCTTCTAATACCGGGCGGTTTCACTCCTGCTGGCTTCGAAGTCGACTTGTACTCTTAGGGTTCTCTATTGCGCGTCTAGGATAAATGGGTGGTTGGAGGGGCGCGAGCCGCTGCCGAGAATAACACACACGTAAAGCTGCCTCTCCATTTCCCGAGCGAGGAATTAATGAGGACTCTTCTCTCGGGAAGGCCACTCTCTGCCCATATCGACAGTGTCCGCGCGCCGGTGTTACAGCCTCCTCCCCGGCACAGTCGTAACATTCCGAGGCAATTAACTTGGAGGCTCACTCCGATCACGTGACGCTCATTAATTGTTATTCCAGGGGCCGGCTCTAACCGCGCTCGTTGTAAGAATAGCCGCAGCCAGGCGCCTTCGTAGCGTGCATAACAATGCCCATATGGGCGAGAGCTTGTCGCCAGATAAGAGGATCGAATCGAACGCCGATATATCGGCGCTAGATACCTTCGGGAAAGTGTCTACGGCCGTGTAGCCAATATCGTAAAACATGCCGGCGGCCGGCGCACCGAAACACACTAAGAAACGCCCGTGAGAAAATGGTGCTCGAGTGATACGGAGTTTCCTGTCGCCCGGCAGAGATCGAGTGTCCGAAAGAATCGGCTGAAAATAATTGAATAGGAATACGCGAGGATTGGGTGACAGCGCGCGCATAACTGACCGGATTATATTATGCTGGCGATTACGCGCCATCGTTCCTCTTACATAAATTAATAGTTACAAAACCCTCTTCAGGAAACGCTCGCCGACATACGCAGGTGCACACAAGCCGTGTGTGTGCTCATACGAAGCTAGCCAGTTGAATAATTCGTTTGCGTAAGTTCGGCAGGGAGTCGATAGTTCGAGAGCATCCAAGGATGATTGGCTGCTATCGCGATAGGGCCCCTCCCCGTTTCTAATCCTCTTTCTTCCAGCAGGACAAAGCTTTCGTCTCGAGGGAATGGAGCGGCTAAGCCGCAAGGACCCTTCCCTTTCCCTTTTCCTTCCCTTTTCAGGGCGAAAATAGAGATGGTTCTGCTTCAAGAAACGCGTTCGACATTCAGACATAAAATGGTCCGCGCTCCTGCGGAAGTTCTTTCGGGGAACGTGCTCCTTGAAAGAAGCGACGGGCCCGTCGACTCCTTCCAGGAAAGGTAAAAGTGTGCACTCGTCCTTGTCGCCGCGTCACATCGCTACCATTCCTGATCCGCTCTGGCATTTCCGTTCCCTCGACCTGTTCGAGCATCTAGCGGCTACCTAGCGAGAGAGAGCTTTGGAAAAGACGAAAGGAAACTCGTTCCAAGAGTCTCTGGCCGGCGGACGCTCCGCCAAGAAACTACTATACGCGCGGAGATGCAAAGGAAGCGTCTAAGGTTTCAATCGAGTCGCACGCGGCTCCGAGATAATAAAAAGAAATTGGCGAAGAAAATTCCGATCGACTTAGAGCGGATGCCTTTCGTTTTCGCGTCTGGTTTCGAGCGTCAAACCGAGGCTGAGAAGGCTCGTTCATCGGCCGATCAACACAGAGTGCGCATTCAAGGGAGCAGCCGGGCAAGGAGAATTTTATCTCGCGAGAAATCCCCTGATAAATGGACGGCCGGACAACGCGAGCGTTGAAGGCGTTTCAGCGGAGCGAAAGGGCTCGGGGAGAGGCCGAGCGAGATCTGCGCCAGGGAAGCAAGGATAATTCAACTCACGCTCTTGCTGTGGCTGGTACTGTGCTGCGTATGGTGCGTGTCGATCTTCATGTTGGCGCAACGATTGAGAGCGTGCAGTCGTCGGAAAAGACTCTGAAGCGAGTCCGCCTCGAGGAAGGGGTGGTCCTTCGCCACGCCGGAAACATCTATCGGGAACTGATAATCTGTAATCATAGGAAAACATCGTTAGCCCCTGCCGGAAATCCCTCACAATTTGCGCAGGCTTATCCTAGGATTTCAAACGTCCCCTGATAGGAGCGCTCGTCCGGCAAAACTCTCACAGATATCCTTGTCAAAGAGAGACTTTTCCCGCGGGAGAAAACTTGGCGGTTTCGATTGAGTCTCTTGAGTTTTGGTAACTGAATATTAATAGTGCAATTGTCGGGAGTGACAGCCGTGTGAATTGGCTGCTCACAGCACTGTCGCTTTCACCTGACTGACAATGAACTTAGGCGAGCGCTCTCAGCCAAGGACTAGGGGCAGTCGGTGCGGTGTGCCTGGCAATGGGGAGTTTTATGGGCCCATCGACTTTTGCCGGAGAGATTAATGCTCCGAGGCTCCAAGTTGACACGGTACCTGACCCATTCACAGGCCGAGTTTGCGGATACCTAACAATTGAACCACGCTGATGAACCACCAGGCAATAAACGGGACCCGTTGAATACACCGAAAGGTTTCGTGTTTTGACTGTTTGCTGATTAGTGCCGTGAGCTTAGCCCGAGGGTGCGCCCAAATTACTATATGGCATCCATACATCGGAGAAACCGATCCTAAAAGCCTTCTCTCCCCCTTTTAGACTCTCTCTCTCTCTCTCTCTCTCTCTCTTTCTCAAATAGGCTTGTAATCTTAATTATCGCGCATCGTTGTGAAACGAGAAGGGTTTCGCTGTTCCAGCGGCTAGAATTCGATCCTATCGCCGAGTGGATTTTGCTGGAGGCTAACTCGCCGCCAGAAAACATTCTTATTATTACTTGTCCGTTGCATATGTGTGAAATCTTGAGATTGGAATAAAGAGATATTTTTCGATCCCAAGATTTATGGCCTCCGTTTGCCCCTTCGGAATTACCTTCTCTTAATTCCTATCTCGTAATTAAGAATCCGAATGCTATGCTTTATGGCATTCCCGAGGTTTTTAATGGAAATTATGGGGATCGCGTTACAAGAAGAATTTGGATGGGATGAGCTAAGAGTACAGGCTTTTTCCCGAAGGCTACACAACTGGTGGAGAGGGTTCACACGAACATAAAGAGCGCGGAGGCACAAAGTGTTGGAGCAAAGCTGCTCCGAAGTCCATTCTACACGAAACACGAATTCCTTCGAACAACGTGTCTGGCAGGATCCTCTTTATCTCGCAGTTATCAGCTCTTTCACGGTGTCTCCGTGGTAAAAGTCACGTCAAAAAGTGACATCACTTCTCTTTCGTTCTTTCGCGACTCCTCCACCGATCAGTCTTCATCTTTGAGCTTTGTTGTCTGAACTGCTCGAAAGTCCTCGCGTGCTATGTTATAACCTTCCATCCCCGAATACTACTCCCTGAGAGAGATACGGATGCTTTCCATCACGACTTGCGCAACTGCGACCTAGATCTTGTGAGCCAGATCTTGGATCTATCATCCGAGCTCCCAGCATCGATCGCGCTCGGATCGCTCTATAAGCAGGAATGAATGGATCTCATTTTTGAAGAATGGGAAGCCATTTTTCTAACATCTTTATCTCGAACACTCCGATTTGTATTTGTCAGTTTTCTGATGCAATGGACCACCGAAAGTAATAGAATTAAGATCGAAAATTTATTACTGGGACGCTTCAATTTGTAGAGATCATAAAGCTGTGGATGTAATTTCGAATAACAATCTCGATTTATTGGTAGCAAGAAGGTTGAGAAAGGGTTCTCGGTGGGAAAGTGTTCGCCGCTCTTTGGAGGATTGCAACAGGAACGATGGGAGATAGTGAATCGATATTCGAACGAGAAGCAACGAGAGCACAACAACGAGCTGGACTCGACGCTGGTCTTACCGGATTAGGTACTACACTTTATTAGATTTATGATGCGGCTCGTGCCTAACGGTATCGATGGCGCAAATGCCCATTCCTGCTAATGCAATGGCCACTTGGCCTGTCACTGCGAGGAGCAGCGCGATATTAAAATGACGAGGTTGAAAATTGCCCGCTCGAAGACAGTGCTGTCTAATGGTTGGCTGGGTGGATTTTTGCGGAATCTAATGCCTCGCTGATACGCCCTAATGGGAACAAACAGGTTTCCATGAAAGCATAACGAACGGCTGGCATTCCGGAGTGAGTGCTCAGCAACGAAATCCTTTGGCGATGAGTCTCGTACTGGGCGAGCGATCGATTAGCGCTAACGATTGCCGATTAGCTGCTCGGGCTTCCTGGATGTACTAATTACCAGCGATACTCACAACCAGACTGCCAACCAAGCACAGCTACATCTTGGACTCTCTCGCGTGGAAATCAACACGTACGTCCTCTTTTCTCCAACTGGCGAAGAATGGGACCAAACTTTTATGGATTAGCTTGCTTTTGGGGCCAAGTTATTTTTACCAAGGACCGATCCGAATCGGTTGGCATTCTCTGATAACGAGTGGCAGACTCTCTCACGACGACTAGCGTGGCGAATGGCTGTCGATCGCGCCCTGCTCGTCCGTGTTCTCGGAACAGTCGGAAAAGTAGTACGGCTAAAGATAGAGGTAGGGCTTCGATAAAAATCGCCACGCTTCTTCTGCCAGGCGAAAGCCCGCACTTCCTGGTCTCTCCTTCGAACTCTATCTCTCTATATTTACTTCCAAATAATGGAAATAGATCGTCGGCGAGAGTCAGTGGATTCAAAATCATTTTATATCGATATCGATCTTTCAGCAGACCTCCGAAACTTTGTGAGTGTATGTTGTTCAGCGGAGATTAGTCAAGTAGGGTGCAATAAAAGTTGCCGATGGATTTCGTGGCTTGAAAGTCTCTAAAGAGAAGAGAGGATTCTATACTTGAAGGATTGGTCGGCGTGTGTATTCGATCGTGTGCTATTGCTATCGTATTTATATCGCGGCCCGTGCCGCCCGAGACATGGAGTTCAACTGGGTCAATTAGCTACTATTCATAGTTCTGGCTTCGATCCGCCAGGAAACCGAGCGAGAGTTATGATCGGCGTCGCTCGCTCTTTCTCTCTCCGCCCTTTGGATCTCCAGGACATGTAGGTTTGTCCTGAGAGGCAGGCGTTTTGTTCTGCTCGAGGAGACAGGCCGAGTGTTGTTGTCGAGTCGATTTGCGTCAGAGTCCGCGACCAGATTTTCTCACGCAATCGTTCGGAGCCTTCCATTAGCGACTAATGCGATTGATATCTTTTTGCGCCAACTCTCCGAGGAACCAGTAAATCGAGAAAAATAGGTCGTAGAAAATTTCGATCGGCTCTCGGAGACAGGCGGCTAGCCTGGATCCTGAGTCATACGAAGGAGGAAGTGAGGGCTAGAAAAAATGAAAATCGAAAAGGCAATCAGGCGAGAAGAAGGCGTGCGTGTGGCGCAAGTGTGGCTGGTTGGCGGCATTCCTGCGGTAAAGGTAAAGCCTTCTATTTAGTGTACTTGCGCCATTCTTTCCTCTGAATTTGGCATCTGGGTTGCCGAGCGACAAGCTGCAACGTCGTCGTGTGCCAGCTGCACACGCTCTGACCGCTGCACGTCGGCCCCGAGCCAGCCGTTTATTTACATGTTGATTACATCCTTAAACGGGACACACTCGATCGCCCGCGATTAACATGACGGCGATCGGGGGATAAAATCGATTACGAGTACGCCAAACTGGAATTTCTCCCTAGGTTACTAAGGTCTCGCTTCCAAACCATAAATTCCCAATGCTCTAAAACACCTCGCATTCCAAATAAACAAATCTACTATCGCAAACAGGTGGATGCGAATTCTGCGAATTCTTGGAATTACGAAAATAAATTATCAACGATATCAGAAGTGAGTGGAAATTGGGGGCGGCTGTCAGCCGAATTTACCGATCAGAATTCAATCGGTCGTGGAGAGGATGTGTGCGTGTACTTGGCTGTGTGTGTGTATGGGTCTGCTGGCAGGCGTTGCTCTGCGGTTAGGGTAGAGAACCTGTTATTTAGTGAAGTTGCGCCATAGCTTCGACCGCTTTTGGCATCTGGGTCGACGGGCAACGCCAGGACTGCAGTGTCGCATGTCCAGCTGCATTGCGCTGGACATGTTTACGACCGTTGGCGAGCCTCGCTCGGTAGCTGCCCTCCGACTGACTCACCTAATGCGAACCTCGTGAGTCTCCTACCATCTA
Organism: Ectemnius continuus; assembly: GCA_910591665.1. Classification (NCBI taxonomy): domain Eukaryota; kingdom Metazoa; phylum Arthropoda; class Insecta; order Hymenoptera; family Crabronidae; genus Ectemnius; species Ectemnius continuus. The sequence continues at coordinate 4,313,315 of OU342866.1, forward strand.
CTGCCACTGAACATCCTCGACACCTCGTGTTCCTAGCTATCTTCGGCTCCCTACTGATTTTTCACAACTTCCTCCGACACTCCTCCAACTCCCCCGATTAAATCGACATTGGAATCACTGCCTATTCATATGTAAAGTCCCATCGTTTAATTATTTATTGATCTTCATTAATTCTGAGTAATTTGATGAATGCTCGAATGATTATCCTTCAAATGCTGTGGCTCTGGTTTTCATGAAGTATTCGACGGAGCCAGCCACTCGCTTGATTCCAGCGATCGGCTGACCCGATAGGCATTAGTTAATCATCTAATTACAGTAAAGGTTGCCGCGTTAATGAATCAAATGGAATCTCCGCGGACTGCAACGGCCGCCGTAATTAATGGGAATTGGAAAGCCGATTCTAGATAGGCCGACGGAGAGCCCGGCTACGATTAACTCAACTTCGCTTTTGCGCCCATAAACTAAAGCGTTCCTACTCCGCTCGAGACTTTTCTCTCTACCAGCTTCTTGGAATATCGAGCGTCGTGCTACGATCTCTGCTTTAGCACTGATCGACTAGCCCTGAATTACGGCTTATTGTCGAGGCGCATATCGCCAGCCACTATTAATTGACACGTCCTGTTCGATGCGGAGTGATCGCCGGCGCGAAACAGTTCTCACAGTTTAGAGAGAAATAATTACCCACTTATCGACACGGCATCTCGAACTCAAGCGTGCGATCGTTATTTAAAAGGCGGCGGCGCGGCTTGTAACGAGCTAACTGGACTATTCATTTACGCGTTTGCGTAACGAGCGGGTGAACGTCCGCGTCCTACAAGTGTCGGACCCTTCACTCCGGGCGAGCGAGGCGTGCCAGAGCCCGAGCCGATAGTTTCGATTTCAAGCCAACTATGAGTGAGATATCGACTGGATTAATGGACATCGACCCTTGACACTGACTCCAATATGTCACGCTCCCACTCCAACCGACTACCAACGACCCAGCCAGCATTCAACTCTAATTCCTGCATTCGCAATTAATGGAAACGTAGGGTCAGGCGCGCACGGTTCGTCTATTTTAAGAGATTTTACGACGATCTCGATTTAACATCACCGGCGAGCACTCTCCGCTCTCCCTTGAACTCTTAGCATCACTCGAGAGACTTTTTCCGCCACGTCTGAGTGAATCTATTTATTCCATTCGAAGTCTGCCGGGCGAGCGAAGAGAGCGTGAAATCGTGGGGGCCTCTTCAACATCCTAAAGGACGATCATCAACTGACAGTTCGAGTTCGAAGACTCATCCTGCCCGGAGGGATCATCTGCTATCTCTTCGAAGTGTGCCTTTCGAATTTCGTCCTGTGCACACACACGGACACCGACACATACAGTCACACTCGGCTTAAGTGGGAGAGTACAACATAAGAGATAAGGTACGACATAATCGCGCGAGGCCTCTCGTCGAGAAAGAGAGAGAGAGAGAGCCTCGAAGGTAACGGCACCGGATTTTTGCAAGGAAGCCAGAATCCCACGAGGAGGGATCCGAAGATGGGCGCTCGTCTCACGCTCTTGACGTCCGCCAGACAAAGAATCCACCTAGTCGAGCCTTTTGCAAATCTACCCTTCAACCTGTCGCGATATGAAGTTCGGTGCCTCGATCAGAGCGCCCCATCAGTTCTCACGGAGAATATCACCATCAACTGGATCTTCTCTCATGCAGCGCGCGCGCGCCATCGCTAGATGGGATCGCTGTGAATTTCGATACCTCCTTTATATATAGCACTGACGCTCGCAGCATCCAGCTTGGATGCACCTGTGCGTATCGCTACACGGAAGGCTGACACCATGACTATGATCATCCTGTCTCGAATGATCCTTGTTCTCTCTTCAAGGTCGTTCTCACCGCTCGAAAACGTATGACCGTGATCTTGATTCAGAACTTGTTTTTTTGTTCTTTTGATCTACTTGGCGAATTCCTTCCCGAGGAATTATTTCGGTATTGAAGTGGTAGTCGATGAGAATGGTGAAAAAAGTAGTAATATGATAGAGTTCTTATTATAGGAACACTGTTGGGTGGCAAGAATGTGAAACTAAAAATAATTGCAGTATTGCAGTTGAGTTGTTTCTTGTTATATTTACAATTCTAATATTGAAAACTAGTGCAAATGTTCCTGTATAACGGCAATGGAATATAAAGAATGGCAGTTGTTATAATAAGACCACTTTGACCCTCACCGTTGCTCTCGATTTCACAGTCTGACTAATGGGATTCGGCGATTGGAGGAGATCGAAACTAGTAAATCGTGGGATCCAAGTGCAGGGGAGTTTTTCGAGGGCGTCTGGCAGCTCTCCCGGATTTACCTCGTCGCCCACGCGGATAATGGAGCGAAAGACGTCGCCGCGGTCGCGCGGCACTCTGCTCTCAAGTTAGAGATGATTTCACTGGTAATTGTTGAGCCGTGGGCAATCTAATTACCGTAAGTCGTGCGCGTCCCGGCTGATTGCGACAAACCGGCTTCCCCCGGCTGCGTATCGCACCCACTCGCCTTCCTATAACCCGACTCCGACTCTTCTCTCCTCACGCACACAGTCACACGCATATCCTCTGGTCTAGCAGGATCCAAGAAGAGCACTCAATGTTTCCGCAAACTTAATGACTGTCTCACAAAAGTCCCACGATAACGATCGCGCGATAAGATCCCGCGACTTTTTCATCCGCCACCCGTTCTTATCGTGTCTGCCTCGTCGTCGCGAAGTCTCTTATACACAACTATATCTTCGCAAAATACCCCGTCAGTCAATCAAACTTCCCACGCAAACGGTCTAATCGAGATAAATGATAGTGCGCTATTCTGATTTTTCTATCGGATGCATCGAGCTCAAAAGTATCGTTTTCGATGATAGCAAATATCGTATTATTCGAACTAGTTCATGTTATCCGAATCAATCTAGCGAAACTAATAGAGATCGTTAGTTTCATTGAGGACGCGAATGTTTCCCGGCCGAGTTATTCGTAGTTTTACGATAGGCGATCGATAGCCGCTCCAAAAATAGCCGTGGAAAACAAACGCCGCTAACGAAGGAGCAGTTATCGAGGAGGACTGGTCAAATAGAGAGAGGGAGAAAAGAGAGGTAGGTATCAATAAGGCTGGCGCTGCTGCTGGGAGGCATAAACGGCCGGCGCGGCGCGGCGCGGCGCGGCGATAGTAATACCGGGCGCCAGGGATCGGAGGTGGTAAGAGGGCGCTAGGTAATCGACAAAAGAGAGATATCAAAGAGCGGAGGTGTCGAATAAAAGGTAGGGGAGCTCGTTCGGCAAATAAATCGAGCTACTAGTAAAAGTGTCCGACAGTTTGTCAGGCAGTATACGTGCTCTATTTACCTTTCATGTCTCCCGTCTGACACCGGCGACACATTCGTGCGACAGCGGGCTTCTTCCCGATCCTCTCACAGCCCTTTTTCCACTCCCTCACTGTCTCTCTTTCTCTCTCCTTCTCTTCACTTCTCTTCTCTTAGAAACGCGTGAACGTGGAGAATCCAAGTTGACTCATGGCCACCACGTACATACTATGCCGCTCGCCAATCATTCACCAGCACTCACTCCCTCTTTATCTGCCGCCTAATCCCCAGTGGAGTTATCACTCCGATACCGGAACTTCCAAGCAAAGCCATGCAGCTCTCGGTGCACTCGAGTGTTTAAAGTTTACTTCCGTCGACACGCTGCCTCGGTTTCCCCACGCGCTCTCCTTTCCTCATAGTCGAGAAGCTTCGAACTTGAAAGGAAACGCGTTCCCAGATTCCCCGGAGATTCCTCTCCGCTGGTAGATCGACTCTCGATGAGGTATACACGCCAGGAGTGAAGAGCGAGCACTCGGTTTCCCCGGCGGACACGCGTTCCACCTGTTTGCTCCGGCGCGGCGTCTGAGAGGTGTGCGCACCGCACAGGAAGTCGGTACCAGAGGATTCACGCGCAAGAGAGCGAGGACGTCAGGCCTCGGTGAGGAATTCGCACTGGGAGATGCGAAGCGAGTGTCTCGGCTTCGCCGCTTTCCAGCAAAGTTCCGTCGATGCCAGCGTTAACCACAGACTTCCCTCCACTCATGTTCGCGATAAACTATCCTTCTCAATTTTCGGCACACTCGACGCACCAACCACACAAAGACAGCGACAATTCATACAATAATCACCGAGGCGAATCTCCCGGCGAAATATCCCGCTGAAACGTTGGCAGGTGGATGCTCGAGTTATGCACGAAGTTGAAGTCCTTGATGCTTCGCTCGTCAATGAATCCAGAGTAGACCGACTCTCAAAGGTTCACCAGTCGTAACCGGTTACCGGAAGTCCGTGTCGTTCTACTCCTTCGATCACTCGACACTTTATAGACGCGCGATATTTACTCCCTTCACACGCGATCTTTTTCCCGCGCAATCAATCAGTTCGATAATAAAAATCGATGATTATGACGCGATTTCAATGGATGGAATTCATTGTGAGTGAATTGCGTGGGATTTGAAAAGGTTGTTGACGATTGGAGGATCGAATCGTCGATTGTCTAAGGTTCTCTAAGAGTAGTGCAGAAGTACTCTGAGAGGGAACTCGACGCGGGAGAGCGTAGCGGCTGCAGCGCCGGTTGCCAGTGGACTAGCGGTCGTCGGCGCGTACCAGTCCTATAGAAGAGGACCTCGCGCCACGAAGAAACTACGGCTCGAAACGCGCGCGACTTTCGTGGAGGGGACTGGTACCCGTGGGGCAGCTGTCCGGAGGTTGCCGCGCGGGGGCGGAGGTGTACCGCGTACACCAAGCCACAGAAATGTTGTCGGCATCCCCGCCAGACTACCTCATCGCACCATCAATCTCAACCAGATCTGGGTTAATGATTTTTTTTTGCCAGAAATTCAACACTTTTTTGTCGCTTTACTCAGACTTCCTTGTAACTTGGCAGAGCTCGACTTCCAAGTTGCTGGCACTTTGATGAGGGAAAAGTTGGGTGGAAATAGTTCGAGTCATCAAAGTTCGAAGAAGTTTATCTGGTTTGATGGAAGAATTATTATCTTTGGAAGTAGTTGTATGATAGTGGAGAGAAGTGTTGGAGAAGAGTGTGGAAGTCGTTTCTGTAGCTCGCTGTACAAATCTCCAGGAATATGCAGTTGAGGAGGTGGTGGGGCAGGACTGAGTATCCTGCGGAGGGCACGGAAGGGCGTTGCAACTAGAGGGGCAGATGCGACCGATGCATTTCACGGGTGCATGCCCTGCACTCGACTTCGCTCTCCGAGACAGGGAATTGCGTGGAAAATGTAATTGCCTGAATGGATTCCCTGAATTGTAAATCTTGACTCTCGCTTCCCTAAACCTTACTCACTCAGAATACATTCATACTACACAGAACTATTATTTCCAATATTCTCCCTTTCACGAACTCAAATTCCAAAAAATTTGCATGTATGCAAATACATGTCAAATATTTAATACAAAAATGATAGTCGTGAAAAATATTTGGAATAATCGAATGCAGAACATGTGCGACACTCAACAGGCTGTACTTCCACGTGCCAGAGGCCAGCTGTCGCGATGTATCAACCGGAAACGCCTGGTAATCCAACTGGCCAACCCTTTGCATTGGAATTGTAATAGCTTCCAAACAAAATGCGACAGTCACTTTCACGGCGAGCATCCGAAACGCTCGACCTTCGTCAGCTGTCCGGGGCAGTGTTATCGCGAGGAGGAAACCTAGGAAAATCTGTAGTGCATCTTCATCGGGTAATCCCAGCTACCCGTTACTCCTGTCTCCCTCGAGTCCGGCATTTCCAGTTACATCGGAACGCGCGCTGTTTGTGTTTACCGCACGTGGGTGAAGAAATCCGGTCTGACTAGTAAGTGCGCGCCGAAGGAGCACTTGTACTCAGGGATAACCCATTGCACTCTGTCCCTATTTTCTAATGCAAATCCCCGCCATTCCCCGCCGGCACATGGAGCGCGTCAGCTCCTCTCGCACGGAAGACACGAATAAATTTGTTAGCAGTCCGTTGGACCAAGATATCTCCATCGATTCTGCTATATCCGAACATGGATAGAAATTCATTGAAGGAGAGAATCGGCACCTTTTTCATTCTCTCAGGAAAAATTCGTATTACGAAAGAGAAGAGAAGTGAGCAGCCGCTCATCCATAAATTCGAGTCGAGTGCGAGTTGGAGCGGAGGACAAATTTCGTTTCGACGAAAAGCCGGTGGGAGATCGGCATCGATAGGCGGTGGATAGCGATATGCATTCAGCATTCGAGAGGAAGGCACTCGCGCGGACGCTCTGGCAGCGGGAGGAGGACCCATCAGGTCATCCTGATGCGAGGAGATGTTGCGATAACGGGCTCCATTGTTAGTTCGCAGCACGTCTCAGTGATCGATGGTCCCTAAAGATCGAGCGTGTCCACAGCCGCGAGCTGGGAAGCTGCGATCTTTCGCGGCGAGGGGCGCGAAGGTGCCGATTAGATGATTTACATCACGAGGACCTTGATTTCGTAGCTCGGCTTGTAGAAGCGTGTCCAGTCGCTCTCGAATCTAACAATAAGCTTTGATCGACGAGGTTCGATTAGTCAGTGTGGAGTGTGTGCGTGTTGTGTGTATAGCGTGTATACTCGCGCGAGTATTCTTTCCCGGGGCGCCTTGTCCCTCGCTGGATTGATTCATAATCGGTGATTTGGTGAGCGCGCGAGCGCACCGGCGCAACTCTATGGGGAATGTTGAAATTAGAAAGCGAACGCGCCGCGGTGTGATATTAATTCGCCGCGCCGCCGCCGCCGCCGCCGCCGCTCGCCGATGAAAAACGAAAGCGATTCCAGGTGGTTTGGTAATCGGGCCGGGGGAGCTTCCCTACCGTCGTAGAAAGTCCTCCTCCTCCTCCTCCTCCTCTCTCTTTCGAGCTGTCTCTCTGTAACATTAATCTAACGCCGCCTGGATCGATCGAGAATACGATACCAATTGTCCTCCGATAACAACTTTCGAGCGGCAAGCTCATCGCCAGCCTATTATACTTCCAACAACTTTGTCCCGCACCTATCCCTCTGACACACATTCCCTTTCCTCCCGGAAAACCACTGATCGAGCTTTCCTCTTACCAGCTTTTTCTCCACCGCGCGAATTCCAGTTGCAGCGAAGACCAAGTTTCAAGAAAAGCTTAATAAGAATCGTTGAAAAACTCGGTGACAAGTTGAGAACAAATGAGACACGTACTAGGAAGTCGGTCGAACTCCGCTGAAAAGGAGGGAAAAGTCTCTTCTCAAAATTGGACTAAAACGACTTAAATCAAGGGAATTTAAGAGGCACGTGAGGCAAGTTTAACAGTAGTTTCGAAGAACATTTTTAGACAAACATGAAGACAAGTTGGAAACTTGTGAAGGGAAGGAAAAGTCTTTTCTCAAAATCAGAGTAAAATCACTTGAATCAAGGGAATTTAAGAAAGGAAAGTTTAACAGTAGTTCCAAAGAAAATTTTTAAACAAACGTGAAGACAAGATGTAAAACTTCTGAAAGGAACTAAGACAACTGGAATCAAGGTAATTTTAGATCCACTCAAGGGTAGTTTGAAACATCGAAGATGTTAGTGAATAACCTCAAGAATGATTCTGGCGAAGGCGTCGTCGGGACGCGGCGGGGTGATGGCGTAGGCGCGGGGACGATGTCTAGCAGGGCCTAATGATCATTGGGGTATCAGCGGCGTCCGAGGACTACTTGGAAAAGCAGGCCGGATCCAATCGACCTCCAAGAAGTAGTCGGCTTCTTCGCCTCTGGAGAAGCGGCAGCTGGTGAACACGTCCGCGTAAATTTCGCGCTCCATCGGCGTCGCGACGAACGCGTACGTACCGCGCGTATGCATGTGCACCTAGATGTAGGAGAGGGTGGAGGGCGTACGAGGGACGCTCCTAAGAAGCGTCTCACTTTGTGAAGGAGCCGTCTCGCCGGAAAGTGCGATATTCATGCCTCCTTCTTAAGAGTGCGCCAAAGAGAAAGAAAGAGAAGGAGAAGGGAAAAGGTAAAAGAGGGGGGGGATTAATCCCAGGCCACATACGAAGATCGACAAAGACACCCAGAAGGCTCGCAGCTTCGCCGAAGGCCGAGAAACCTTGGATGATTTACTTCACCTCGTCGGATAACTGATACTTTCGATGACATGATCACCGCGCGTTGAGTATAGCTCGACTCGTAAGGTCTACATTTCCATCGGATCATCATCGGGAAATACTGTCTTCAGCTGTCTCGATCTTGACACCCGTAACTAAGAGACTTCGCTCGACTAATTCGCTCGTGGAGATGACTCGAGGCCGTTCATGAATCATCGTAGTTTAGTCAGTTCCAGCGGTAAGTTGTGGGACTAGGAAGTCGAAGCTCCAAAGCCGGGCTATTCTGAACGGGAGGAAGTAAAGTCGGTGCTCTTAGAATCCGAACACTTCCACCAACGCCCAGGAGATCCGCCTCTTTCTCTCATTAATCCCACTGCTATCTGCCGGAAGCGGCACTAATTAACTGCGTCGGACTAGTCCCCACGATTTTATAGGAAGGCATGGATTTGCCGCGATATCTCTCCGCGTGTAAACAAGCGCGGGATCTTAGCGCGGCGGGAGTGAATCGACGACAGAGTTGCTCGGCGAGGAGGCGGATGAGGAATCGCGTTGATTTATAAGCGTATTTTGGAAGCCATTGATTACATAGCGTGACGCGCGATTTTCTCGACAGCGAACCATCGCGCGGAGAGGGGCGAACAAGATAGTGGAGGCCACCTACCGCGAGAATTTCGTGGAAAAGTGATCTTTCTACGTCGCGATGATTTCCATTTTCCAGCGTCTTCATTGAAAAGGGCAGAGTTTCTTACACACTCTCTCTCTCTCTCTTTCTCTGCATGGTTTACCGTGGACAGTAATAATTCTCTGGGTGGCTTTCGCTGAACTTTCAGCAGTGTCCTCGAGCGGGCGAGAAGGAAATCGCAATGATAGCCCGGTGCCCGGAACCGTCGGGTAAATAGCCGATCGAACCCTGCCATTAACGCGCCACCAAACCCATTCTTATCCCCTGGATTATCATTATCCCGCTGGCAACCTGTCCAATATTAAGTGTCCGAGCGTTTACGTATTGCGCACTTAACAGTTGGCCCGTCGAAGCCCGCACTTTCATCGCGGGCTTCGAGACTTCTCTGGTAAACCATCTACGAGCAGCTAACAAAAGGTTCCTTCGTGGAAAAGCGTGTCTTCCCTTCGAAATGTAACAGTCCGGCTGCAACTGTTGCAAGCAACCATTCCACTTCGACTAGTACGCCAGAAAAGCGTCCGACACTTCCTAGAACTGCAGCGGAAACGTTGGGAAATGTGTGAAGTTGGACTGGCAAAATATTGGCCGTCGATTTCGGAGCAATTGGAATTCTTGTTAAATGAGGGAATTGCTAATGGTTGCTGTTCTTTGGGGAATATCTACTGCGAGATGAGGATCTGGAGCAGCTGTGGCGTGCGTCAGTGCGCCGAAGGTTAAACAGTAATTTCCCTGCAGGATACGAGTCAGAGAGAGAGAGAGTCCATCCTTTGTACTACGCCAGGACAACGGGCACGTGACGTGGGAGGACGGAACAGCCGTTTATCCAGGTGCAGTTGCAGCACTGGCAATGCATTCGCACTTGGCTCACCCCCAACAGATGTGTCAAAGACCCTTCTGCCACGAGATTCGCGCACTATTCCTGGCAAACGACCAAACCCTTAGATGGCTCTCCTCGCAAAACCACCCTCGCCGGGGGTGGATTGCCTAGCAATTTAAAGGGAGTGAAACAGACATAGTAGAGAACTATCAAAATCTCTACAAATACTGTACTAGAATCCAATTCAAGAAAATTCAAGATTCGCACAATGTAGAATGTTTTTTTGAAGTCCTAAAAGCACAAGTGTGAATTGGGGATCTGGTAATTTTCCGATTCTGTCTTCGATTGGACTTTTTTCGCTGGCGAGCATATGTCAGAGCCCTAAAAATCGGAGGCTACCGAACATTAAGCCGTTACCACGTCCCGAGCAAGACTAAACAAAGTGGCGTGCGTGTCGGTGTGCGAGTGTCTGGGAGAAAAGGAGCGCGCGCGCGTCGAAAATATTCCACGGTGGCTTTTTCGCGAACGCTGAGACGATAGAGCGCGGCTGCACCGCTTGCACCGAGCGAGCGGACGAGCGAGCCATTCCCGTGCGCGATTTCTTGGTAAAGGCAAGTCGAGGACCTTTCGGATTTTCGTACCAGCGAGGCGCACACATTGAACCGGCTGCCGCCACTTTGGCAACGCTCCAAATTCGTAGATGGTTCAACCTAGGAAATCGCCAGCAGGCGATCTTCTTCGCCCGGCGGAATTCCGAGGGTGTGTCACTGCATCTCTTAATCCGGCGGTGCTTTGCCCTCATGATTTCGGGATTATGTATCTCTCACTTGAGAATCATTCAAAGGAATACCAGAAATACGATCGAAATTACCAGATATATATATACGTGGAAAATAGTAAAAAGCACGATTTCCATAAAGATTTCAAGTTAATGCGAAGTCGAAGGTACATTTTCCTTCGGGATTCGCCTGGAAATTAAGGATGGTCAGATTGCGGGCGGAAATTTCCCCGAGGACTGCCACTGCTTTCATTTACCTCGCACGGGAGGGGGGAAACTTCTGCACGGCGATTCTGTCAACTGTGCGAGCGTGGCAGCGAGCGTATTCCAAGAATACGAAATCGGAAGCCGGGCGTTGTAGCGGTGGCTATTTACAGCGTGCCACGAGCCGTGTACCCGAGGAGAGAGCACGAACCCGATTACCTTGCTAAACTAGACTCAACTGACACTCGCTTTGGCACTTGCCACTCGCCACTCGAGCCTCCAACTACCAATGCCTGCGAGCCCTTGCCAAAACTACCCAACTCTCTCTCTCTGTCCAAAACACCCTGTACTTCCACCAGCGAGCAAAGTCCACCAGATTCGCTCTGATCGTATCAAAGGATCCGAGTGGGAAGCCAACTCATTTCGCCCGGCGAATTAATTACCAGGATAAATATAGAAGAGGGCCAGGGACCTTTCATAGCCAATCTCGAGGCTCTCGTAGAGATGTCCTTCCCCATCGCGGATTTTCAGTTTTTCTCGCAGGCCCAATGTCACCGCTCGAAATAACGCTGCCTCTGCCTCTCCTCTCGGCGTGTTCGTTCCCTCGCTCCGGGAACTTTCGGCCATTCGCTCGTTCGCTCGCTCGCTAGACGCCGAGTCCCATAATTGCAAGAGTGGAATAATCTGCATACATGAATACGGTAGCCGCGAAGATTTGTGCGCGGCCTTTCCACTTAAGTCGTATCGACCGAAATGCGGAAAATTGCCACCGACACTTGATAAGAAGCTTGCGCAACTCACTCAAATCCCGCTGGGGACGTGTGTCACTTATCCTGATATTCTAATCCCTCCTTATGCAGGGATATGATAAGAAATGCAATAAATTATGCTGGCCGAGCTAATGTTAGGTGGCCCCGAGTCTAGTCGAAAGATCACGTGAAGTTGAAAGCTGCTGGGTTAGAATGAAGGGAGTCGAGATAATATGAAGGAATTCAATTATCATGCGAAAGAACGAGCAGTGGAAGTCTTTGAGAGTCCACCCTATTAACATGGAAAGGATCTGCCTTTCCCCTTTGAAGGGGTTGCATCTTCAACTATGGAAATTAGGAGCCGATATACATCGCGCTCGCCCGCAGCTGTGTTTCCCGTGCTTCCTTCCATTAAGAGACTCTAAACAGAGTCTGCCGGTTGCTCAGCTTCATTGAGAATACACTCTTACGCCCCTCTCTTTCTCTCTCGATTGACGTAATCCAGCTGGTAACCTTTCACTCTTTGTTCCATTGTACCACGGTGAAAAAGCAAGAAGAAAAAGACGCGGGAATCGTCGGTCCGATCTCCCAAGACGTTAAATATAACGTCGGCGTAACTCTGTAAGTGCAAAAGTGCACGAAACTTGGCGAAGCTCCGGTGGAAGGAAGCGATCCTTCATTCTCGTTTTGAAGTCTAGTCATAACAGGAGCGGCGCTCATAAACATTGAAACCTGCGAAAAAATTCGGTCCTCTGGTAAACTATCTGGTACCCGTGGCGAATTTGTATCTTCGCTTAAGCTCGAGGCGAAGTTTAACAAGTAGCAGAGAGCGGCGGCTCGGCGCGGCGTTGCTGGCATTGGGAGAAAAGAGGCTCTCACGAAAGGCAGGCACAAAAATATCCGGTTATCTGTCTCGGCTAAGGATATAATTCCATCCACTCGAAACTGAAACATCGTTCACTATCCGGATCGCTCTTCTGACGTCAGAGGAGAGAAGCTGCTGCGAGGCCGGTGTATTTTCAAGACGAGTCTTCACTCGGCGAGTGCGACGCGCGAGACTCTTCGACGTCGAAGACAATTCATCACGTGATCTCCAAGGATAAGGTGTCGAGCGAAGTCTAGCAACCGAAAGAGCTCCACTAATTCTGATTTACGAACTTCTAACTTAAGGGATGCGCCATTGAATCGACTCGAGTTTCGATTTAACTTCAGTTTAAATAACAATCGCTAAACGCGAGTCATAAAGCAAAGAGTACTCGAGTTTGCGAGTGCTCCATTCACAAGTAACACGACTCACGTCGCTGCTGGGTTACGCAAATCACTCATTACGCAATAACTGCGACGTGTCTCGACGAGGACAGGTAGCAGTTGGATGTTGTCAGCGGTGAAAAAATGGTGAGTTCAGCATATAATCTTAAGTCCGGCGAGGCAGACAAGTACTTAGGGACTGGGCCGACTGAATGAACGAGCGGAGCTCTCAAGTGGGGCTCGGGCAAATTAGTCGACACACGTTGCCGCCCTCGCCTCGAATTTGCATCTCGTGGCTCGATCGTTTATCTCCGGGCGGCGGAAGGAGATTAGCTGGTCGTGCGAGCACGCAGAACAGCCTGGCCAAGGGAAAATTATTCGAGCGGGCGAGCGAGCGAGCGAGCGATCGAGCACGGATGTACTGGAGGGAGCAAGCGATCGAGCTCGGCCTCGACTTACGACGGCTTAATCAGCTTAAAGTCCGTTTAAAAAGGCTCGTACCACTTGCCTCGCTTGCGCCTGCCCACCTCCCTCTGATAAGGTCCGCGCTCCAGACTGAGATCTCCCTCGAAGGCCTGTCTTTATAAATCCCGAAGGCAAAATAGCCGGCGAGCCCAGGGAATTAAGGCCCGCTTCAGAAACTCACTTATGCCCGCGCCGATTCTTCCACAGTGTCAATTAAAAGACTCAGGAGAGTGCGCGCGCGGCCTGTAACTGGCCGAGTGTCGAAACACCGGTAGAATTTGCCTCGTGGGAGTAGAGATGAGGAATGCAAGGCACTGCTTTAATTTATTATGGAAACCGAGTGGAAGGGTCTGCCTTCGAATAACAAATCGGTATAATAAATACAGTTAATACGATTACGGGCTCGATTAGGCCTCTCCCGAAATGGAGCCGCGCCTCCTTCTAATCCCAACGGAGTCCCTTTCTCATCTGAGAGCCAGCGCGCCGATCTCTCACCTAATCGACAAAGGGGGCGTTCGCAGAAATTCGAAAATATTTATACCACCAAACACGTGACCCCATATTTCGCACGCTGCAGACCGTCTGTCGTGGGAGAAAAAAAGCAGCATCCACCGCGGCTCTTTCGCCGAAAAGAATATTGCGAACGTCGCTCTCTTCAGATCTGCCTGCGCTCGGAGACTAATGGAATCCGCTCGACTTTGAATTACCGTCACTACCGTCGGCGTAATTCTCGGCCGCGGGTTGGAAGTGCAAAATTGTCGGCGCTTCTATTCTGGTGCGTGGAGAGGGCGCAGAGCGCGAGTCGAGCATCTGTTCCTCGTTCCTCGGGATGTGGAGCGATCGGCCCGCCATTCTGCCGAGCGGCATGGCATAGCTCGTGCGCGCACGAAAGAGTAGATTACGAGTAACAGGGCCGTGATGACTCTAATCCAAGCACGCGCGATGCGAGCTACATATCAATTCGAGTGAGTATGAGGACATGGCTGCGTGGGATGTCGTTGCATTGAAGAGGAGAGCATCAACAATCCGTTAGCTGCGCCTCGCAACATTGGGATGTTACCATCGAGGAGGAGAGAGAGCGAGCGAGAGAGAGAGAGAAAAGAAAAACAACGCTCTCATGGATACGATAGGCATCGCTCATCGAAAGGCTTCGTGCTCCTCCAGCAGTCCCTCCACTCGGCTCGCATCATCTTTGGCCACATTCTCACAATGATACTTTCTGCTTCGTGTAATCAGATCGACGTAACGACATCGTTTGTCATTACCAAGCTCTCCAGGCCGATTGGTACATCCCGATCTACGCCGATATCGGTGAGCTCTTATCTGCGACTACAACTGCAATGACTTTTCGGTGAGAGGAGGAGGACGCTCTCGTCCTGAATAAGAAGTTGCTGGCCCGCGCGCGCTATTGATGCTGCCAGTTGAATCGAATCGAAAGCACCACCGAGTAACTCACTGTCCCCAAGTACCAAGCCGAGCCTCACTGAAACTCTAACTGGTTAAGGCACGTGGAAAGTTATTAGGCGCTCCTCTACCTTCTAGCCAATTGGTCCAGCCTACTAATTCTATCAGGCTCGCGTCCATTTGAATGGAAGTTACGTCGAGCGGACTGCGCTTGACTTTATGATTTCCTACGCTTTCCCGTGGAAACGCACTCCCTGGCTTGCGGGGAAAAGGAATTCATCCGGGTTCGCCGAACCCTCGAGCCTCAAGGTGCGCGTCGTACACGCACTCCACTTTTCGCTCCGACGAATCTGGTAAGTCACGGCTTGGCAGCGCGCGTACCGCCTGCAACTCTGCCTATCTGGGACGAGCGGACTTACAGTACCACTAACTTTTAATTAGTGGGAGTTCTATCGGAGTTAATAAGATTCAACCCTGTTGATATTGACAAATGTCAGTTAGAGTTATTTCATAAATATTACGTTGATATTACATATTATATTTCCTGATTCTAAAATATATTTTCTAAGTGCTGACACTTGTTTGCAAACATACTTGCTCGATCCTCGCGACTAGCCCTTTGAACTACCACCGATCGGGAAGTCGAAGTTCTAGATTACTCATGCTCCATATCGCGAGACTCATTACCAAAGCACGCGACAACTTTGTCAACAGAGTCGAACTATCCATGGTAGTTTACGAATGCCCGAGCAAACATCAGTGGAGCATTGGTATGTTTACGTAGTGGTGGTTTGTGGATCGAGTGTCCTCGGACAGGCTGGAAAATAATGAGCTCGGACGTTTGTAACCAGTGCACCGTCCACAGTCAGGGAGATATGGGCCGCCAAGATCAAAGGGTGTTCTGCCTTCGTTCCACTGGAATCATGCTTTATTTACGGGAAGCGGTGCTTTCGGTACCTAATTGCTCGCACTCCATTCGCATCCCTCTGTCTCACTCGCGGTTGAAAACGACTACTAAGGACATCCAATGAACCTCGTCGCTAACCTAGGAGAAGCACGACTTCCAAAGAACGGACGCTCAAGCACGCGCGAAACAAAACGGAAGATCGCCGCGACTTCCGTGAAACGTTCTATTCGCGCGGTTCGAACAACTAATTAAGAGAGAAGCGCGTCGTCCATGCGAGTGCCGGTTACAGAGCGAGCTCCGGACACATACTCGAGACGATTCCCAGTAACAGACGTGCTGTCTGGCTGCCAGAAGCAGAATTGATTATCCTCTCTCGCACCAGAGCCCCGATTCTCCTAGATGCGACTCAACTACGTTTATATTGGAGGGAGTTCAAGTTCTATTTTGACGAGTCCCTGCCAATTTCGAACCACACACTATTTCTGTCCACTAGGAATTAATATGCTTAATTAGTCCCGTCTTCCTCGTTTGAAATGCCGCTATTCTTCAACTGTACAGGGTGATTCACTTGCCTTGGAATCAGAACTCTCCTAGCCCTTATTTTTTTGGTGGACTTCCCGACCTTCTCCGGGGCTGAAATTTGGTGGGGAATGTTTTCTTGCATCGAGGAAGAAGTAGTAAAAATTCCAGAGCCCTAGCTCAAAATTCATTTTTTCGCAAATTTTTTAAGGCATACCCCTTCAAAAATTTTCGATTTTTCGAAGGTTCTGGGACCGGAACGAACGCTTGATTTTTCGATTGCTCGTGTCTCAAAACGGATAAAAAACATAAATGTTGTGGGGGAAATGCCGGAATTCTACCTAAAACAGGTGGAAAACCGATCTTGAATATTTCATTTCGATGGTTTTCCTCATGTTTTTTTATCTTCCCGACCTTTCCCAGGGCTGAAACTTTGTAGAAAGTGTTTTTTTGCATCGAGGAAAACGTAGAAAAAATTCCAGAGCCCTAGCTCAAAATTCATTTTTTCGCAAATTTTTTAAGGCATACCCCTTCAAAAATTTTCGATTTTTCGAAGGTTCTGGGACCGGGACGAACGCTTGATTTTTCGATTCCTCGTGTCTTAAAACGGATAAAAAACATAAATGTTGTGGGGGAAATGCCGGAATTCTACCTAAAACAGGTGGAAAACCGATCTTGAATATTTCATTTCGATGGTTTTCCTCATGTTTTTTTATCTTCCCGACCTTTCCCAGGGCTGAAACTTTGTAGAAAGTGTTTTTTTGCATCGAGGAAAACGTAGAAAAAATTCCAGAGCCCTAGCTCAAAATTCATTTTTTCGCAAATTTTTTAAGGCATACCCCTTCAAAAATTTTCGATTTTTCGAAGGTTCTGGGACTGGGACGAACGCTTGATTTTTCGATTCCTCGTGTCTTAAAACGGATAAAAAACATAAATGTTGTGGGGGAAATGCCGGAATTCGACCGAAAACACATGGAAAACCGATCTTGAATATTTCATTTCAATGGTTTTCCTCATGTTTTTTTATCTTCCCGACCTTTCCCGGGGCTGAAATTTGGTAGGTAATGTTTTTTTGCGCCAAGGAAGATACTATAAAAATTCCAGAGCCCTAGCTCAAAATTTTTTTTTCCCCATATTTTTGGCCACCAAAAATATCCCATTTTTGGTGGTGATTCAAAGGCAAGTGACTCATCCTGTACATTGTAATGCTTTAACTAAAATAACAGTGGGAAACTAAAAGAGCGACGAGGTTTGTTTTGCGAGACAGGAATGGTTGTAGATTCAGCTCGTGTTACCGAGTAAATCGAAACCAGGGCGAATCAGGGAATTAGATTGATTAACTCGGGCAGGATTAAATTGCAAGCGACGCGTGCAGAATGTCGGCGAGGCGAAGGGAAAGGGTAAGACGCGTGTAACACGGAAGGAAAGGCTAAAAATCGAACGGTAGCTTAAGGAGAAGCCGGCGAGATGGATGTTGGCGTTGGTCCAAGCCCTCGGAAGCACGTGCTCCGAAACGTTTCGTGAATCGTGACCGCGGCTGCGTAATTTTAGTCGGCGCAGCGCGGCGCGGCGCTTCCAATCGAGATGTGGCTTTTTTCGCCAGTCGCGAAATTGGACGATCGTAAATTCCCGGCGAATCGACAAACACACAAGGAGGCGGGGGCGCGTGTGTGCGCGCTCGCACGGCTTCAAAAACGACCACCTGACACTGGCTGGGAGTCTGGCAACTGGCAACACGTGACTTACTCGAGAGGCCGAATGGCGGCTCCACGAAATCTGGAGCCCCTGCCTTTTGACACGCGATACTTTCGCTCGAAATCTCTGCTCGCCATGCACCGAAACCCTCTTTCTCTCTCTCTCTTTCTCTCTTTCTTTGTCTCTCTTTATCTCTCTCTCTACCGAAAACTCATAGGCCAGCTCCAGTTTTCTGGGTCACACTCTGCCAGACTCGCTTCAAAGATACCCATTGTTTTTCTGGGCCCCGTCACTATTTGGACTGGTGATATATCACCAAATAGTAGGAGAATCAGGATTCCAAAAGGCCCTGCTAAAATTCGTAACCGGTCGCTCTACTTGGAAGGCTGTCATTGCTTTTCGAGAAACGGGATGATCCGGCTTCCGCCTCGTGATTTCCGTGTTCCAGTTTCCAAGTTGCCTAGTCGAGTTTAAAAGTTTATCTTCCTTCCGTTATCCGCGTAACTGCACACTCGCATAAAACGAAAGCAGACTAGTATTCTTGGAACGCGAGCCTACTATTTCGGGGTGTGGAAGGAAATTTATAAAAATCTCTGACTTTGCAGGCGAGGGAATTCGATTTTCAAGGATGCTGATTCACGAATAACAAGGCGACTTGCTTGGCAGCCTTGGCCGATCACAACAATAGAGTGGCGGAGTGTTGATTCGATGTTTTTCTCGACTTCGCTCGGAACTAGGCGACACACATCGAGGGAATCGTTAATTCAGGGTTTTCTTGACTATCCAATTGAGAAACAACAGTGTCAACTAAGTAGGGCTCCGACGACCCGTGTATTAATTGCAGTCCGACACTACTGACACTCGTTCCTCTCCTTCCTGGAGAAATTCCCGGTCACCTCGTTCACGCGCGCGGTGCGGCTGCCTTGTTAATTAGCCCGGTAACCGCTAAAACGTACAATTCAATCCCCCCTGCTAATTCCACATCTAACTGCACATCCCAATTTCCCAAGGCCCACTAATTGAATTTATTACCCGGCTCGATTTTCTTGCCTACCGATTCCCAACTAACTGCGCTCGCAACAAATCTCTCCCAAAAAGAATCACCAAAGAAGCTGACCCAATTTCAGTATCACAGATTTCCCAATTACCACTCGAATAATTCCAACGCGCAAATAAAGTCTTCCTCTCGTCGCGAGCTATTGACTTCGATAGGCCGATAGTCGCTGGCTAATATCGAAGCGATTGGTTGGCTATCGATGACGGTGGCAGACCGATTAGCCCAATTCCGGTGTGTGGAAAGGTCGGTCAGTCGGTTCGCGTTTCCCTGTGCTCGTCGGGAGCCCGTTTGGCAGACGAAAAATCTTGGATCGGCCTCTTCGAGACACGCAGATCTCTGCGGGAGGAGAGTAACTCTCTGTTACCAGCTGGCGAGAGGAGGCGGCGCGCGGGGGGCGGCTAGAAAAATGGCTGAAATTTCCCGACGAAGGATATCTACTTCACGGGAGGCTGGACAGGAGCAGCGGCGGGTTTACGTGCCGCTTCAACGCCACGGGATCCATACAGATCCGCGCGGCCCAGCATCAACGTGCTGGACCACGTGTGCCGGCAAGTCCGCTCGCGTTTAGTCAGCCCGCCTGTCAAAGGGGACACACTGGCGTTTCTCTCTCGTAGTCTTCGGCTCGTTTGACTAACATAATGGAAACGACTCGAGGCGTGACTGGACACATACGCACACTTTTCGTCCACACACAGAGAAAGAGAGACAGCACACCCCCACCCTCCCCTCACCCTCATCCTGATCGAGCGGAGTAGTTGTCTACATACTTTGGTCGATCGTTATATCTTTCTCTCTTTCTCTCTCTTTCTTTCTTTTGTACGATCTCGCTGGTACATTGCTGGCGATTTCTGAACGCCCGTTTTCCTCTCCTCCCCGCTCCGCTCCGCAGCGAGCTAATTAGCGACGAGTGGATAGGTACCGTCCGGCAGACCGCTTTTCATCGTACGCGTGAACGCTCGGCCGCGCCCTAAGCTAACCGGCCGGGCCCCACTATTATAACTATCGATACACAGACTCATACGCTCGATAGATCGCCGCTACTCCCGAGAAGGCAACTCTTTCTTTCGCGAACACACAACCTATTGCCTCTTGCGACAGAGAACCCACTCGGAACGTTTTTCTACTGGACGCCGGCCAGCCACCGACGCCCTCCACCATTTCGACATTCTCTTCCTGATTGGAAATCGACGTAATAATCCTCGGACACTTTTTAGGGATTTTCGTGAAGGAGAGACAAGTGGAAAAGTGATTTTCGAAGGTTTTGGTGTTGTTCTGGCTTAAGATGGTTGGAATCGGAGACTGTAAAGTGACCTGGACTGGGGTGGTCTCGGGGACCACCCTTTGCGAACTCAACGCTCATCTCGAAGGTACTGAAAGGTTGCGTCTGCCTTTCAGCGGCTCATTCCCTTTTCCGGGGTAGGGCTGGGATTACAGGCGTACCCTGCAACGTTAACGCCTTCGATCCCAAAAGGTCAAAGAGAGGCTACGTGACGAAAGTCACATATGATCGACGAGGAGAAATCCGACCACTGAATACTACAAATCATCGAAACTAAAAGCCCTCTTTACCAGCGCTCTTTCGTATCGTTAATGATAAAAATCAAGCAATCATGAAATGAGAACTTACCCTCGTACATCTGCGCATATTGGGGGAAGCCTGCTGCCCGCAGCCATTTGCATGCCTCTTGTGCTTCGATTTCTGTAACAGGAAAGAAATCAGTTCGATTAGAAAATAATTCCTTCGCCTGGATATATAGCCAGACATATACATAAACAAGCATTGGATCGAACAATCAAGGAGTGGTTGAGTTTCCAACTGACTTGGAATTCAGATCTACGGGCAAATCGATCGGTCACACTCGGCCAGTTTACGGAAGTGTTTCGCTAATGGTCAGTTGCTTGTATTCGGGTCCCATGAATATTGAAAGTTGGTTGGGTGGCGAGTTGGTAGAACTGAGAGAGAGAGAAGAGATAGAGGGAGAAGAGAGTGGGGGGTTAAATGGGTGGATATCGTGTGTCGGGAGTAGAGCAAACATTGGTAGTGACAAAAGGCGCAATGGACATCGATATTCCGAGGTCCGAGAGCCGACCAAGATAAACCCGTTTCCACAAACGAGGTGGTGTCGCGCGCATTTACATGAACAAACAGCACGCGGTCATTAGTGGCCTGGCAGCCGAGATTCCAGCGATCGAGGAGAGTATGCGCGCGTGTCAGTGTGCAGCTCCTCTCCTCGGCGACGAGGACTGAATGAAGGCCTCGGCGAGAAAAACCGGCCAGGCCAGCGACGACTATGACGGAGGAGGCCACGAAACCGAGCCTGCAGCCAGGGCGACTCTGTCCTCCTCTTAATATGCGAGCCAGCATCCCATCGAGCCGCACGTACACGAAAAACTTGCGGCCCGCCGAGAAAAAGCGGGCCCTCCGGGCGGCTGTGCTGCGCTGCGCTGCGACGCCCGGTGCAGGAAGTCGTGGACGCGACGAAGATCGCATGCGAGAATAATTTACAGGCGGTTGTTGCGCGCCGATCGGCCAGCGATTCGCTTGGGGAAAAAGTTGGTCCGCTCTCTCGATCGAGTACCAGTCGATCCCATTCCTCGCAGTCCTATCTCTCCGCCGAGATTAATAAATGCTCAATGGGATCCCCGATAAGCCGAGAAAAGTTCAACGCCCGAGCGCCGCTCCAGCACTTCGTCCCTCCATCGGATAACTCGCTCGATAACTGGGAGTACGTCTCACTCAACTATCTCATTCATAAGATTCCCTCGATTGCCTCAGATGTGATTAGATTAGATAGCTCGATCATTCAAGAAGTTCGATCGCCCGCGCTAGGAAACACGATCTAACGACATCGAGATCATTTATTCCCTTCGGTCAGTCATTCATAGCTCTAACCACTTGATACTCGAAATTTAGACCATTGAATCATTGAAAATATAAATAAGAATTCAGAAATTATTGATAGTGGAGAAATTCCTATTTTCCGCTAAAATATCCAAGGTTGTGGTGGGATAAAGAGAGTTCTAAAGCGAGGAAGTGGACAAAAGGAGTCGGTGGTAAGGAGTTAACGTCTAGTGAAGGGCCACCCGCCGCGAGGAAAAAGAGCGTCCGCCTCCTCGATATCGGCGATAAAGCATGCTGCTCTATCGGCATCGATAGAGAAGCGTGCTTGGATTTATCGGTTTCCCGGACTGCGGGATACTGGGAGCCGTGGGTGAGGCATTCAACTCTTGGAAACCACGCGTCGCCAGCGTCTGATGTCTTCATTGGACTTCTCAGCCAAGCTAGAAAGGCTATACGCACCGACGCCTATTACCACGCGTTTTATTGAGGAAATACACTGCGTTACCCGCGATATCCTGCCATTAAGTCCGATTGCCCATCTAGTTGTCCAAACGACTTCATTAAACGCGCACTTCCATGCTTCAATTTATATCGATTGACTCGCCGCTGAGGTCATTTCCAGTGCGCGCACGCTCACGTTTGGATCTTAAGGGGAATTCAGATAATTATGATATTTCATACGCAATTTTTAGGGACACTTGGAAATACTTTGATGGCTTTCTACGAGGAAATCTAAGACACTTTAGACTGTAAATGTCGCTTCGGGTTTTAGAAATACTTAGAAATACTTTAATAGTTTTCTAGGAAAGAATCGAGGGCATTCCAGATCGTAGGTGTGGGTTTTACGGCGGAGAACAAATCATTCTTATTGTTTGCTGTGACTGATAAGGGCAGAAATTCTGAAGCTTGTTCCTCGCCGCTCGAAATAAGAGGGGACTTTGCGGTAGGTCGTGTTACCTTAAGGAAGCGAGCGGGTTCAGGGACTAAGGCGGCGAAATGCACGTAGGTGTGTCATTCCGCGCGGAATAAAAGAGCACAGTCCTTTCCTAACAGACGCTGCTTTTGAACGACCGACAACTGCGCAAAACAGTAAAGGAGAGTTTACTTTCTAATTGAAGACTCATTAAAATCCTGATACGCATATCGACAAGAATTTATCTCACTTCTTTTTTCAACAACGACCAATTTAATCATTGAAATCCTGTTTGCCGAAGCGTCTCTCACTAAAATTCAGTGAAAGTCTTATAAAAATTCTTGGTAGGAATCGTAGGATCTTCATTGAGATAAAAGGCAAGACAAGGATATTCATTTTACGAGCTTGATTATCGTATTAAGTACGCGCTAAACTTGGCTCGAGCATGGAACTATCAGATAATAGCGGGCGAAGAAGCTTCGGATTGAATCTGATCGCGCCGCGAGACAATCGCGTTTCGCTATCGTGGCTTTCGTTTCTATTCAAATTAGGGAAAGCAACCGACGCCTCCTGCAATTATCAAAGTTCTGGAATGGCTATTTTCTACGCTGGAATTCATCTTGAAAGCTGCGATATAGTTTTTATCCCGGGGAATCACGCATGACGAGCGATCTCAGAGTACAATGGGCGGCAGGCGTTGGTGCAGCGGGGTCGTTGTCACGGATTCACGTATGTAGATGCACGTCTGCGACTCATAGAGATGCAAATGAAGCGTGGCTCGATTCTAAGTGCCCACCAATTGCCTTCGAATCCGGGGCTACGTAACCCAGCTGAGAAGAACGTGCAAACGCGTCTTGCAATACCCAATGAAAGCTTCCCTTTAAGAATTCGAAACGCTTTGAAATTGAATTTGAGGAAGGAAACTGAAACTACCCTTTGCAAATTCGATCGATTGTAAGTCGTAGAGCGATGGAAATCGGATTGGAAAAAACGGGGGAAAATGAAGGCGAAAGTATTTTTAACGGTGGGAAAAAACGGGGGAAAGAGAAGGTTTTAAGGCAAAGAAGTGATTGTGACAAGTGAGCTTGGACTAAAAGTGGTTCACCCCGAGAGGTCTCCGGGCTGTTACGTGAATTTCCTCCTTGCACCTCGTTGGCAGAGAGGCTGCCAAGGCTCCTCGATGCCCCCGACCGCGATTTCCATCAGTATATTTCAGGCGGAGGAAGTATTATTTTGGAAGTTCTATTTCTCGTCGAAATTATCGGTCTAAATTTAACGTACCGGCCACTCTCGCCGTCCAAGTATGCGAATACATGTGCTTGCGAGTCCAGTGGATTTTGCAACGAGCACTCTTGGTCGCTCCCTGTTTGGCGATTGATGCAATCATCGCCTGCCGGCGAGATCGACCTCTCTTATATTTAGCCGCAATTTTCTTTTACTCGAATACCGACCAGCGAGCAATCTCTGTCTCCTCTATAAATAACAATTGTGAATGAAATCTCTGGCAAGAGTCTGATTTTAATCGCGGTAGTAATCCCTCGAGACGCAACCGTCTTCTCCAATGAAAAGGACAGTTCCGTGCTAGTTGTACCCAATAGAAATCTATGAGGCGAAACTGAGGTCTCTCGAGTAATTTTCTAGTGGGAGTTGCTTTGATCGGCGAGCATTGGAATTGGCGAGGGAGCCGAGCGAGAGGAAGAGAAATGGGATCTCGAGGAAGAAAGGTGAATAAGTAGGTAGGCAGGAGGAACTTGAGCAAGAAGTACACGTGTGGAGAGTGAAGAGCGCGGGACACCAGGGAGCCCCTTCGTCTTCTCTCGGATCTTTCTGGTGAAAGATCGCTGGACCTGCCAGGACAAAGGAGCGCCCTACTCTTTTTCTCCCTTTTCCCAGGGCCGCTCCTCTCTTTTTATCCTTCCCCGCACACAGAGCCGTTTCTCCCAGCATCACAAACACACACCGCAGATTTATCTGCTTCCCATGTAAACTACGGATTCACCGTGCGATCTTGCCACGCCGGAGAAGAAGAGGAGGCGGCGCGGCGTCGCTCTAAGAGTTGTCAGCGGGGCGCAAAACCGAGGAGAGTGCGTCCCAGTGTCGATAATGAGGCCAAGGCTACGATAAATTTCCCATTTCCCAGCCGGAGAGGACCAAGTTAGAGGCGTGGACTATCAACTCATCCCAAAATGAGCCCATAATCTCCGAGGGTCTGATGTACCCGATGTCCATCCGAGATAGTCCTTCAGGACCCTCGTTACTTTCAGGTAAACACAAGTGGAAATGACGAGCGCCTTCTAACGAGCGCACGCCTCATTGTCACCGCAACGGGATCGCATGATTAATCGATTTACTCTAGTGTTTGGATTAAACTTTAATTGGCTTAAGGGACTTCGACATTTTGAACAAATATGACAAGCTATTTATGCTATTTTTGAGTTAAACTTACAATAAAATACTTGCACATATTTTATAGGTTTAAAATAAAAATGTATAATATACTATTTCAAAATGTTGAAATTCAACATTTTGAGCAGTGGAAAAATGACAGGGAATGAAGATGGTAGAAGGAAGAAGATATTGGTAGAACGGAATACAGGGTGTGTCGTTAGGGTGGTAAAAAGGAGCAAATGGAAGGGGAGGAGAGGAAACGGCAAAGTGGGCCCAACCCTATGGAGATTCGGGAGAGATGAAACCGGTTTCCTTCTTTGCATAGTTCACCAGGCCCTTTCCGATGATTTGCGCGATGTCCTCTCGCCCGAGGACATAAACATTAAGCGACCACCACAAAGATACTGCCGAGACACTCCAGCGGATCGTCCACGCCCAATAAACTAAAATCCACACGGTCGTTAAATCCTCAGAATCATACGAAGAGCCGTATAATTAAACGAATTACAGAGCTCTCGAAAATTCCTTTATTAATTACGTAAACTGATATAGCAAATAGGGTTGTCGTTAATCGAGGAAAATCTAAGGAAACTCGATCGTGACATGGCTACGGGACTGGAACAAGGTACGGTACAGAGGAGAACATCCCAAAGGTGATGCTAGTTAACCCTCGCTGATCTAATTCACCGTTATCCGCGACCTGGCGATCCAGGACGAAGGTCAGAGCTTCGTTCCGCGCACAATTATCCAGGTTAACAGAACGGTCCCTTGTTCCGCGTCTGTCTCCTTCGCGTATTAGGCGATTCGAGGCCCTTAACTCCCACTCGCTCAACTGTATAATTACAGTTACTAAAGGACAACTATATCCTCACACGGAAATCCAAAGACGAGCTGCTCCAGACCAGATCTCGGTTACGCAACAGAGAAACTAGGAGGAACGAGGAGAGTAGAGGAAAAGGGCGGGGAGGTTGATGGGACTCACGTTTCTAAATTACTCGCTGGGTGCTGGCCGGGCGAATTCGAGTAAGTGCAGTATTACAGCGGAAGGACTGGCTGGAGTGGCTTGAGAAAGAGTGAGGAATGGACGAGGAAGGTGGTCCGTTATCCGTTGTTAATCCTCTCGTAAGCAAATCCCAACTAACGGCCGCCTTTCGTTACGCGTCATGAGCTTGGCGCGGCCATTGAAATGAGCGAGTGCACTGGACTCGTACATACTTACATACATGCCAGCCGTGCGCGCAGAGTTCAAACGACGCTTGGCTATTCCGATAATACATGTTTCCTAGTCGGGCCGGCTATAAATGAAGTCCCAGTACCCGTATTGATTCGCAATGGACATTCAGAGTTCGTATAACGACACATAAACCCATCGCAATTAACTCGGCCCGACTCTACCAAGTGTTAAAGTGTATTTATATTCGCGCGCGCGCCCGCCTGTCTGCTTGCATTTATCGCGCCGTCACTGTATTTATGGTATATATTTATCAATGTGCATCCTATTCCGCGTGTCTGCTTGCACGCTCCTGCTCGCGAGCGCTTTTTGGAGCAGGCCCAACGCGTTTTCCTTGATAAATCGCGCGACTTCTCATGACTAATTAGCATCCGGTTGCCGAGCACGGCACACAGCACGCCTGATTGTGTCCGCGTCCAGCTTCTACACGATCCCCGCATTAACCAGCCAATCCGGGAAAAATAGCAGCGACCACTATAATTAGCGGAGCGGCGCGTCTACAGGGAACAATGACACCTTTCGGCGGGAATATTAATGGGGAGCGGTGAGAGTTCGGCGGAGCCGTCGCCTGCTCTATGTATCAATTACGGCCGATTTGTCTGTCGCGCCGCGCCGCACTGCGCCGCGTTCTCGATCGCATTTTAATTCCGCCTCCTGCTTTTCGCACCATTGAATCACCCGCTTGAATACTTCATTAGCCCGGCTGGCTGCGACAAAACCCGGGAAAAATCAGCCCCGAGCTCTACCTTTTATCAGGAGGCGATCGTGCAAACCCGCAAATTAAACTGTCCGAGTCCTCGCAGCTTCATTAATAAGTCGAACGACAAATCAAAGTGGTAGGAGTTCTCTCGGGTGTAGAAAGTAGCGAGGACCGAAAACGAGATCGAGATTGGATCGAAGTTGACAGAGGTTCCCAGTGGGAACGAACGAGCAGCTATCGGCAGTTCGGCTGACAAACGAGTGTTGGACGGATTCCCGAGTGGAAACAGGTGGCACGCTAAAAGTGAACTTCTGATGTAACCAGCACTCCCGAGTCGATCGACTTTGATCTCCGAAGCTATTAATGCCCTGCCGGTTCCGATTCGCAGTCCGATTACCGTCCGACTTTCTTCTATGACGAAAGAGTTTATTGTGGAAATGGGACTTTGTTAGGATTGGACGTTGAATAAGACGGTGCGAGAAAGGGATTATTCGTTTGGTAGCTGCTCTAATCGAGGGAATAAATGGCGAACACGGAGAAGTACTTAACACTTTCATGGCCACGCTGGCCCTTTCGCATGTAGCATCGAATACCAGCTATATTTCGCTGCCTTAATAAAATTAAGTTGCTATCTGTTACATTCGTACACGATAGGACCATCGACGCACCACGTCTCAATGAGAGCGTAAACCACCGCGCTCTTACTGATTAACGTCCCTTCAAATGTTGGACAATGGCAAACAGGCTGTTTCCGATGGGATTAGATTGGTCTATTTAAGTGAGAGTGTGGACAATGTCTTTTGTTTGGAAGTCAATTGCTTCTTTCTCGAGTTCTTATAACTTTAACCTTCGATTAGTAGAAATTCTCTTGTCGAAGTTCTTAGATCAGCCAAGCGATCACTAATTCAATCTTTCGTTCCAGGAATTCGTGACTTTAAAAAGTAAATCTTGATGATTGGGTCAATCTCTACGTGACTTTTTAGTCGCTCGATAACTTTCGGCTACTGTTGCGATCTTAATACGTAAAGTAGGAAAGCAACCACGAGTACTTTGCACGCGGCCACTCCGGGGAATGAATGGCCAGTTTATGAAATGCTAATTAGCACGGTCGATTAAGAGCCGCCGGCGTAATGAGCCTCGTGAAAAGTTCCGGTAAATTCCTATTCCGAGGGAAAAGCGGTGTGCGAGTAAGAAAGCGTGCTTTCCGCTTCCGGTTTTTCATCAGCCGGCCGGCTAATGGCATTACCTTCTTCTGGTCACTCTGGAGGGATTAACGAGCTCGCACTTTTACATGTTCCTTAAAAAAGTCCAATCTCCCAGACGACCGGCGCGGCGTTAAATCCAATCGGTTGACTAAAGGCGAGCGTTGATTTCTCCCGAGGATAAAACCGAGATTTGCTGGGCGAGCGGTAATTAAGCCAAGCAAAACGCGTTTCCGCCACGGGGATATGTGGGTGTCCGCTGTTTGTCTCGGTGAACACTGTGATTATAGGCAACTGCCAAAGCTTTCTCCATTGTCCCGAATAATTATTCACGGTGACAGTGCACCGATACGCCGCTCGGTGACCGTCTGCAGCCTCCTTCGAGCGTCATCGTCGTTCCCTCAGGAATTTCGAGAGCCCGGCATTTAACGGAGCCAATAGAACCACAGGAGAGACAAGAACTCGATGAGAAATATCGGTGACATTAGGGGAATCGAAACCTTGGAGAATTTGGAGGAGCGGGACGACCGATAGCGGTTTCAAGGATCGCTTTTAGCGATTGAAAAAAGAAGAGGGCGAGAGCAGATCTATTCGGGCGAGAAGAAGGACGTCGTTGCGAGTTCCCTCGAATCACACGGTTTCCTGGTGAACGCGGACCGACTATCATTGAGGCGTTCAGGCCGCAAAAAGAAAGGCTGCCCATAAAAGAGACTATCGAGTCGACTCGGAGCGTGTTTCTTTTGTATTTCTCCGATAAAGCGTGCTACGCCCGAGAGAACGCGCACGTTGCTTGCTCGCCGGCGAGAACGGGCTAAAGTGAGGCCTGTCAAAACTATTAACCTGAATGTGCCAACGTGGGAATGACCTGGCTACCACCACCGCCGCCGCCGCCGCCGCCGCCGGGCCATTCAGCCTGATTCCGGAAACCGTAACAACTTAGCGCACGGTAGCAAACTAGCTCCTGAAATTAATCTCGGCCGCTACAAGATCCCTATCTTTCTCACTCGCGGCTGCAATCTCACCTACATTTTGTTACCTGAAACCACCAGATTTGTACTGGTTTAATTCAGCAAGTAAACCTGCCAAACTTGAAGATTCCTTAAATCAAATATAACGAGAGTTGGAAGTAAAGATACCGCGGGGAAATTAGACCTTCGTGATTTTTGAAGTCGAGGTTCGAGGTTGATGGGATCGGCGAAAGAATTTAACTGGTCGGGAGTCGACCCGATTAATTATTAAGATGAAATCGATGAGTCAGCGTTGAGATGTCGAGCAGGTCTATAATTATTCCTACCAAAAAGGGAGGTTTCGCAAGTGACTTTTATTCGGTGAGCCTGGAAATAGGGTTCTCAAGCGCCAGCAAGTATACAAGCTGGTTTTTCGTGCGCTCCTTACATCGCCATATAGACGCGAGAGACCAGAGTGAAGAATTCGCTGGCTGGTACGCACCACGGAATCCCCGGAATTCATTGGCATCGAAGGTCCAAAGAAGCCAGTAGCATTTCTCGTGCTCCAGTTGCACAGTTCCAGTAAGAGACTCTGCCCGGAAGTGTCGGACGAAAGGCGAAGGTTCGTTGAAACGACGAGCTCTGAATCGCAACAGACAATTCCGAGAGTTACTTTCTCGGCTACGAGCCATAATAACGCGGAAGATGTAGACTGCGAAATCTCTCGTATCCTCTCTGATTTACAATACGACTTTTCCCCGATTACAACTCGAGCAGAACTAATCGAATCGAAAAGCTCTGGCTTGGCCTGCCCTAGAAGAATCTAATGGCAATCTTCCGACTGAAATTGATGATGGTGGTACATGTACGCGGGACCACTTTGTGCATCATTCACGCTCGCATCAGCCTGTCAGACCTCCCCGGGAGATTTCTCAAATCGACTGGAAGGATCGGATATTCGTCGGGCGATCTTATTTTGGAAGCCAGTCACGAAGCCCGTGTTGCTCGGGAGCGCGCTGCCGCTGCACACCAGCAACAGGAGCAAAGAGAGCGGAGAAAAAATCGAGAAGAAAAAAGGCAAGACGAAAGAAAGATAGAAGGAAAGAGAAAAAGCGAGTCAGAGAGAGAGAGAGAGAACTGCAAGAGGAAGTACGCATGTTGTGCATTTCTTTCAAGCCGGCTTGAAAGAATGGATGAGAACATTCCGCCGCCGAGGATACACAATGACCACACACGCGCGAAAGATTGTTTTGATCGACGCTTTTTCAATAATACATAGAAAACTAGAAGCAGTGGAAGCATCGAAATCAGATTTGCCTCTACCAGTGTAGAATGGGAGGTACTCGAATCTGAATTGGTTAGCTGGCGGAGATCGGATTTGAAGCGTGCGTAGCCTCGAGCGGCGAAAAGAAGGTAGGAGAAAAATGCATGCTAAAGGGGAGCGTGTGTGGCGAGAAGCAGCGGGCCCCCATTCTTCGTTATTATGTTTCCTCTCTTCCCACGGCATTCATGAAACAGCCGTAAGTAGAGAGAGCCCCCGTGTGTGGTCAGATGCGCCAGCACTCCGAGAAGCCTGCACCTACACACCTACGAGGAGCAAGCAAGCAAGCAAGCACCGCTGCTACTCACGTGCATTATATCTCCTCGCCGCGCGCACTCTCTCTCCCTTCTCTCTCTTTCATTCGCGCAAGTTGTCTCGCGCGAGGATTTACATACAAGGACTCTCAAAGATCCGAGCAACCACGGGGCGCATCGGAGGATCACTTTTTCCGGGAGGATAACTTGACGCGAAGGGAAGCCCAGGACTCGAGTCTTTAGCGAGCTCGAGCTCGACTTTCCAAGGAGCAGACGGCCAGAGTTATTCGAACTAGACGATGTCTTCAATAGTGAGGCGGCAGAGCGAACAGCCGTCCAATAAATCTCGGCTCCCATTGGAGAGGAGACGCGAATGATGCACACCTTTCCACTAGCATCGGCAATTTAGCGGGTGCCCGCTTGATTTACGAGCTGCGAGTAACGATATTTCGACCGCTCGAGAGAGCTTCTTTCGGCGGTTGAGAGAGCGTGCGAGAGAACTGTGTCTCTAACGAAGGAAGTAGCCTAAAAAGGAGAGAGCGATACGACGACTCAACTTTTGCCGGGGGGGAAAGAACAAGATTTATGCGGTTTAATACAGGATGGCATCGGCCGCTCGAGGACACGCTGGCTATCTAGTGCGCAGCGCGGCCTAATTCAATCGGACCGCATCCGATAAATCAAAGCTCGAGGGGAAGGAATTCCGCGCCGAAATCCACCGGGCCGTCCACCCTGCCAGGATTGCGACTGGTGCGCGATATCGAGCCAAGAGTGACTTTTAGTGGATGGTCAGAGCGGACCACTCTTATGTCAGTGAACTCATGAGACAGTCGAGCCATTATTCCACACGGCGTACTCCGAGCGAACCTCCAGAAACTTTGACTCTCCGTTCTCTGCCCGCCCGAAGCGTATATCATCAGACAAATGGACCGACCGAAATTAGCACGAACCGTCTTCGATTCTACTAATGCTCCTCGCTTTTTTCTTCGCCTTGTTTGATTTGAAAAATGCTGACCATCCTGTCAGAACCAATTAGGATCGATTTATAATTTGCTGAGGATGCTGAGATTAGTTTTCTATTTTTCAAGACGAGAACTTGAGGGAAAGTAGTGCAAATGAATTTGCGGGGCAGTTGGCAGAAGTGGATATTGAAGTTAGTGGGTGCACTTAGCATTGCTGCGAGCGATCTCATTTCACAGGAGCGCGAACGCGCCCGCTTAACGAATGTAAACCACCGGGTGACCGGTGTGCGGCCGAGGCCGCAATTAACAATGACAATATCGTGCGCAATGCTACAATAGGTGGAACAGGCTAACCACCGATCAATGGGGAACGTTTCAGGCAAGCCATGAAACCACGCGGCTAATGAGTGTGCTCGAGCTGCCACACAGAAACTAGCACCACCAATTGCTATGGAACCTCGCCACCGTCAATTACACATACTGATGCTTATCACTCGGCGATACTTTTTGCCCGGCTCCGATC
The DNA here is from genome assembly GCA_910591665.1 of Ectemnius continuus. NCBI lineage: Eukaryota > Metazoa > Arthropoda > Insecta > Hymenoptera > Crabronidae > Ectemnius > Ectemnius continuus. The sequence goes on from OU342866.1 coordinate 4,345,209, forward strand.
CTCGCGGAGCGAAGCGAGTCAGCCAGCCAGCCAGCCAGCCAGCGAGAATCAATCCGAATATGTAATCCATTTATTCCCAGTGGCAGAGGCGCGACACCGCAATCATTAATCTCGATCATCGGCGAGCACTAATGCAGACTAAACTCTGGCAAAAGTATCGCTCGGTCTAATTGATGGCTGAAACACGTCGAGACGCTGGAACTTCATCCCGTGAAATTAATTGATTCTGGCAGATCCTGTAATACGTTCGTTCCAAGTGCCGGCAGCGAGTCTAGCCTGCAATAAAGGAGAAAGTCTGGCGGGATTTTCGGCGGCGAATTTCGCCTACACGCGTCTGCGCTCTCGCCCGGCTTGGCGCCGCCTGCCTGCCTGCCTGCCTGCCTCCGAGTCTCTGATCCCACCGGATATCTGTGTCAGGCTAGGCGAACCTCTACGCTTTGACCGAGGCTTTGACCCTGTCAGATTTCATCGGACTAGTCGGACATGCACTGAGAACTATATTACATCTGATGTACTCTGACATTTGATAGTTCAACCTACATTTCACCGATCCAATTCAACAATCGCACGATAATAAACCCAAATCCAAAAACTATTCATCAAAAACTTGGGTATATGATTCTCTCATTAATTAGGTAGCCTGTAATTCGATAGCCCAGCCTACATTTCTCCAATCAGAGAACAATACCCCCGAAATCTAAAAAGTGCCTCGCGAACCCTTAATTTCATTATTCCCTATCGCGCCAATCAGATATATCGCGTTCTCATTAGTTAGGTGGTAAAGTTCGAGGTAAAAATGGGGAGCAGGAAAGAAATATCGGAAGCGACTAGATAGGAGGGCAAAGCGATAGGATCATTGGCAGGGACTAGCTAAGCGAGCAAGCGAGGCGAGGCGAAGCGAGGCGAGGCGGTATCGGACGGCGCGGCCTAAAAGGCGATCTAATGAAATGCAATAAAAGCCGTGTACATGCAAATCCGGCGCGCGCGGCTGTAGCTTGCAAATAATACAGTTCATTAGTAAACGGACGTCGACGTGTTGCGACGAGGGGCCCCGGCCGTACCCCGGCCTTACCCCGGCCCCGATCGAGTTGCGTGTACGCATATTCAAATGAGATTCACACACCAATGCGGAGGAGTCGCGCGAGCGCGAGCGCGAATGAGCGGGTGTACCGGTCGCGCATCTACCGTTCTAAAATAGCACACATGAACCACTAGTGCTGACACCCCTCTAATCCCTCCCTCCCTCCCCCCCCCCCCCCCTTTCCTTCCCTCTTCCGTATCAGCACCACACGCCCTCTGACTAAAACGGTAGCCGGCTGATTTTTCTCATTTCGATCCTGCCAGAGTTTAGCCCGCGGCTCGCCGCTCTCCTCTTTCTCTCGCCTCTTTATTCTTCTCGGATTGTACGACCGCTCCGCCGAGAACACTTAGGAGGATGTTACCGCTTTAATTACCAAGCCCTTAGCAGTCTCCACTCGCTCTTATTGCTATGGGGTTATCCTGTACGATTCTATCACGTCTCAATCTTACATGTGTGCGGCCTTTTACCAAGAGATTCGAGAGAAGAGGACTTCGCTCCAAGTCGATCGACTCTCTTCGCTAAAGGACCGTTTCCACTAGAATAGAACTGCGAGCATCGAATATCGAAATCGCGAACATCCTGTGCTTCTTAGAGGAAAAAAGATTTCCTGTATTATATTATAGGAGATTTTATTAATTTATTAAATTTATAAGAGGGCTGCTATTGGATTTTGGTTTTTAATTTTAAGGGGGTTATTGTTTCAATTAAAATAGTTGGGAGTATTCTGTTACGACCTTGTGGAAAGGGGCCTTAAGAGTAGATCTCGGATGTTCCGTCGAGATTTAAAGGACTGTTTCGGCGCGACGGGTTCCCACACTCCCCTTTAACGGAGGAATCAAGTTATTCAGACGGCAATTGATGGCGAGCATAACTGTATCCCCCCGATCTATTACAGTCTAGTAAATAAGCATCAGCTTCCTGCATCTTGAGTTTCCGCGGCCCTTTAAACCGATCGCTCGCAAATCCCAGCAGCGTCGGCGAAGCGGGGAGTTCGTAAATATAAAGGTGGCTGGGTGAGAACAGCAGTGCTATAGATTGCCGGGTAATGGCAGGCTTTCGGAAGCGCGGCTAAGTAAATCAAGAGTGGCTCGAGCGCTATCGTGTTGCCGCTCTTGAACTTGCGCGATCCCAATTCATCTTTCCACGCACTCATCCGCTTATTACGTCGCTAGCTTCGCGGCTCGAATAATTGGAGCAGCGTGAAAAATTAATTAAGCCATTGGAACCGGCTTTAATTCTAATGGGATGCTTGGGCCAATGGAGAGGGGGTGGTAGTTGGGTGCGCGATCTCGATTGGCCAAGAAACATCAAATTAGAATCGCGACAACATCCGCTACAACGGCCGGCCTGATCGGCGAGCGCGATCCAACATCACGGAAGTAGTCCGCGCAGCAACACTAGCCGCACGCACGCACACACAGACACACTTCTCCGCAGTGAGAGAGTGTAATGGCGCGAGCGAGTCGCTCGGAGTTATCAGGAGCGAGGAAAACGCCCGGCGAGCGGATAAGAAGTGGCGCGAGGCTAGCGGTAAAGCGTCAGCGTGTCGAGGGATTCTTAATTACGGCGGGCGGCGCACTCCCCGGATAAACAGCGACGTAATACACCCGTAACCGAACCACGCTGACCCTGCTCCCGCCCCACTACTACTCGAACAATCTATAAGCCTTCCTAGATTGTACGGGTCGCGCCAGCTAACTGTTGTCGAACCCTTTTTTTCGGACATGTTGCGCGATGAGGAAGCGATCTTCCCACCAACAGCCATTCCATTTGTTCGGTAAAAACCACCCGACAACTCCAAGAAATGTAAGAAAGACTGTTTATGATATAACGAAGTTTATTCGAGAAACAATCGATCTCTTTCTCTTTCGAAATTAATTCTTTACGCTTGAAAGTCGACTCTCTGGCGCCACTTGGTTTTGCACCATCCATTTCCATGAAATTCGTTCGAATGCAAAACTTATTATTATTGTATTACATTAATTTTTTCAATTAGAAAACATTGCTAGTTCGACCTAATAAAAAAGTGGTTGAGTGGGAAAAATGTGCGAAGTGTGTGTGGACCAGAAGATTGAGCTGTGGATTTACTTCCAACTTCTCACGCCATCCTCACACTAGCAGAGTCTGCCCTCTGTCTTGCGGAGGCACCGGCGAACCCCATAAATCACCTGGTATCGTATCGTTTCCACGGCCTGTCGAGTATCAGCGGACACGGGACACAGAATGTGCGTGCCGCCTCCATAATTGAAGATCAACGGTAAAGTGTCGGGGCATATTGGACCGGCTGTAATTGCCGGCCAATCATGACCACGCACTCCCATACGCCGGGTATGCATGAACGCAGATAAGCTGCAAGTATACGTTATAACAGTAATTTAATTTAAAGAATAATGCGAGATTGGAATAATCTTTTAATGACTTCAGTTATTCTTGAAAGTAACCACTATAAATAATTAATATTGCAATATTTTGTAGTCTACGGTTTACATGGCAGAAACATCTGTTCAGTCATTTTCGTATTTATTGCGAACATAGAAATCGACAGATACACATTGCCCTTTATAGGTATTAGTAGAGGTAGACAGAATTGCCATTTCAAAGACGTCTTCATCGGTCATGTTAATCCTTAACCTTTTCAGTCTGGTGAATAGCGACTATCGTGATTCCTCGCAATTTAAAAATCAGCAGAATGACAGAGGTGAAGACAAAATATGAAAGAGTGTGCGGTAGACTCACTCGCAAACTTTCTTCTCTTAAAGATAATTCTTGTGAATTTCTAAAAATGCCAGAAGCGAAAGGATTGCTGCGGTTCGCTCTTAAATCGCAATAGTTTCCCGTGGTATTTTAATGGAGTATCCGGCAGGGAGGAAGTTTAGGTGTAAATTAAGGCTGACGCTCGTTAGGCTCGAGAGCGCGGCTCGCGATAAACAGGAAGAAGCGAGGAGAGCGCTCCTGGCCGTTGATCACGCGCACCACGCTACCGGCTTCTCGGCATCGGCAAATTAAGTGCGACAAATGCTGCGTTTCCGCGTACGCTTAACACGATTGTGTGACACGATGCTTAATTCTCTGTACGCGCACCATGGGATACATTCAGCACGGCAGCACGCCTCACCGAGCGAGCCAATCGCCGAGAGAATCACCTTTCCACCTCGAAATCATGCCCCTCGTCCTTTTTGCCATAGTTTAGCGCTACCATAAATGACAGACTATCAATAATTAAATATTTCGTCAGTTGGAATATTGCCTAAGTATATTTTGCATGCAATTATAAACAAGAATCTACACTCAATAAGTCAACTGATGAAAAGATCGGTTCACTGAGAGTCTGTCGTGTGTGGCAGGCCTTACTTGATCCGATTTTCACTGGTTAACCCTGCCTGCGTAACCGACCTGGTTTTTTTTTCATTCCAATAGATATTAACTAGGGCGTAATTAGACTGAGAGAAAGAGCAAGCGCCATAAACTGTCATCAGTCACATATTACATGGGATTCTAGAGGGTTAACGAGTGACTCGAAACGATTAAGGGCGCTCCCGGTATTGGCAGTAAACTGAACTTGACGCCAACTTATTACTCGCTTAATGAATCATCGCGTCATCGTCTATTCACGAGGCGATGCCGAGTCTAGAATAGCCAGGGGAGAGATAGGCAAATTAAGCCTGGAAACGAAGGGGTTCCAGCCGGCGGCGATTTATAGTTTCTTTGACTAAACGCGAGATTAATGCTCGCCGGACGTCGAAGGCTGTTTAGAAAGTTAGACTGGTTATAAAGGCTCGGACAGACAGACTGGCGTGCGCGCAAATTCGTGGTTCCTGGTTTCCTGGGTGGTCCGAACATTGCGAGGCGCCAGCCATCTCCGCACGCAGGCTTGCCCCGAGCGATCCGTGTTATGCTAATTGTTCCGCGTGCGCGGCCATAAATATTTTTTATTGCGCTTCAACGCAACGAATGAAAAAGTAATACAGGCTCTCTCGCCGTCTCCATCGCTCGCACATTTCGGAAGCGTAAGAATTGCGGCGGCTCGATGCTTTAACACTCGAGTTTTATTTAACTCTCGCTCGCTCGAGCTCGGGCGTGCGAATCCTATTACATCATTGGGCCCCGGGCCACGGGTAACACGTCGCGCCCCCATGAAAAATTGAACGCTAAAGCTTCCACGTGAAATTAACCGGCTGATTTATCGCGGCATTACGCTAACACTCGCGAGACTCGCGCGACTCCCATTTCTTTTATTGCGCCCGGAATTCCCTCTTCAAACTAACACCGGAATAACGTCAGGTGTAAAGTTATGGGCCCCACTTTTCTCCACTGGAAAGCAGCCAAATTGGCAAGCGTGATTTCGCAGTGTTCTAAATTCGATTAGTGCCGAGAGGAGAAGGTTTCTGGCAGAAAGGTAGTTAAATCCGGCCTGGAGAAGTGTCCTGTTAATTCCAGCGAGCATTGTCCGGTTTAATACCGTCTGCGCTCTTTGGAAAGCTGGCCGGGGCGGCGCGGCGCGCGTAACAATAAGGCACATTAGGCCGCAGGAAAAAAGCTCGATGGGCACAAAAGCGCGAGCTGTTGCGCGGCTCCATTTGGAATTAAATAAAAAGCTGAGTGCGACAGAGAGAAAGGGAGGCAGAGAGCTGGCAATGGCGACGCTGCCGAGGCAGACAGTGCTCGTTTTATTCGGGTTATTGTGCTTTTCAGTGGGACTCCCGTAACAAAGCTTTCGCCCCCGGAGAACGTCCGAGCGACGCTGCCCTCCTCTAACAATGCTAGCCGCGCCATTTACATCGGGTCAAGGACAAAAAAAGCGTCCGAAACGTCGGCCGCGCCGCCACCTCCCTCGGGAATTAATCTCGTTAATGTCACGGCGGAGAGCCACTCGTCCGCTTTCAACTGAATCATTCTCATTGGAGCGAAACAAGCGCAACCCGCCTGCCACCGCCACCGTTTCCAGGGAAACCCCTCGGGCGATCGGTTTCCTCTCGCCATTGTAACTTTAATCGGGTAATCGGGAGTGAAGAAGAAGTCGGCAAAGAATTTAATTGCATCGAAAGCGATTGGAAGTCTCCGGTGTTCCCTTCGATTCAGTGGGATTGAAGGAAAGTTGAAATTCACAATCTAGAAGTCTAATTAGCTCCTGCAATCCTCGATGGATTGAAAACTGACTTTCTTGAAGTGAGACAGACTTCGACAAGGTTCTCATCATTTTGCGAGTCGGGTTAATGGAAAGTTGGTGCTAGTTTGAAATATAGTGCATTTCGGTGTTGGCGGTGCGGCGAGTGTGGCGAGCAAAGAAGGATCTCGACGAGCAAGCGCAGACGCGCGCGCGCTCGTCCAAGTGGGACGGGTGGGTATCGGCTTTCCCTGGAAATTCGTAGGTGGCGAATGACGGACGCGATCGCACATAAATTTCGAAAGGACGCGACACGGTCACTGTCTCGGGGTATCAATTTTCATACGTGGGCATTAGGCGAGCGCGACCACAACCCTATTTTCGCGCTGCTCAGCCTCCTGCACGCATTTCGCACGCGAGCGCAACTTTCTAGCGATCGTTAATATCAGCAAAGAGAATGATATTACTCCTTGGTGCGAGTATCTCTCCTATGAGAGAGCGAGCACATCAGTCCTAGTTCGCGGAGAGAGATACCCCTTTCAGAGAAACTCGACCATGGGATATGGAAAGCTCCAATTAGTCTGATTGAATTGCGCCAGGCGTACGATTGATAATCTCCGTTTTGAATAAATTATAACGATAATAGAAATCTAATCGTGGAGGAATTCATCAGTGGATAAAAAAAGTACTCGCAAACCCAGTGATTTAGGAACAAACGTTCTTAAAGAAGAAAGTTCTTTTCTGTAAATAGAAATAGATTTTCTTTAACGAGAAAGTGTTCTTCTTGAAAAAAATCAATTATCTTACAAGAGGTAATTTTCTTTTATAAGAAAATTTATTATAAAAATACTGAGTGTGCCAATACCTTTTTTTAGCTACTGTACGACGAAGGAATCAATTGATTTGTGAGAAAAAGGAGATTGGTAAGAAATGTACGTGCTGTTGCCAAGACAGTTCTTGCCTGACTGACGTTTCGAAAGTCCTCTTACCAGAAGGTAACCCTGCCTTTCCCACTTCGTGACCAGATTTGATAGCTACCAAACTCCTAACTTCGAGACAATTGGCAATGCAGCGATGGGCTGCTCGTCGTCTTTCGCACCTTCTGTCTGTCAAACATTATCCGACCCTATTGACGTCTGCTGGCCATGCGGTCAAATTGGCTGACACCTGGACACCATGTGTGTGCTGGCAACTCCTTGTCATAAATCTATCATCCTATCCTGACTTCAATCTGACTTAAACTCTTCTGAGAATCCTAATTAAATGTTCAACGCTGAAATATCCTTAATCGCAAACTTTCACAGTTTAGGCAATTAAATTCCATCAAGCTATTCTTTACAGAAATGATTTATCTTTCAAGGAAAGTACCTTGGAATTTGATAATGATAAAATTTAGAAAATTCACAAGTGAATAATTATAAATTATGTGTAACTTTCTTAGAAATTCTAATATGACATTTAGTATTATATTCGGCGTATAATATAACAGACGCATCTAATAGAAAGTGAAGAGTAGAAGATTGCTGATTCAAAGATACATACGTGAAAGTTCGAAGAGCACTCGACTGAAGTCGAAGCTCGCAGGCCTCTGCGAACCCATTTATACCAACACCCGCACTTCAAACCGTGGCTCGTTCGACGAAGGACAGATTAACCGCGAATTTCACCGAAGCACGGCGCGCCTGTGTCAGCTGTGCAATTGTCACGCAATTACCACGTCGCGTTTCGCAGGCCATTTGCATCGGCGAAGGGACGACGACACTCCAATTACTCCTAGGTGGATTAATGCGCTGCGAGCGGAGAGTCGCTCGCTCGCGTAATCCTCCTCACTCGGCCAAGTGAAATCCCACGAATGCCAGTTGGAAGTGTAACGCGAAACAGATTAATAGTAACAGAGGATTCAGTGCCGCTTGAATTGAGAAACGCATTGCATAGCTTGTAAGCCTTCGAGTTTAAAGTTACATGTATAACGCGGGCGCCCCGACTGTGCAGTTACAGGAAGTCGTTTTACAGAGGAGACAGAAAGAGAGTTGCGTAATTCGGTACGATTGGAGTGTACGGTAGTTGGCCATTAGGCGGACGCGAGCCAGTCGGGAAGCCCGAGCGATTTCGAATGGCTTATCCCGAGGGCTCAACCGGCTGAAAAAGCAACTTGTATGTACACATGTATCCACCGGAGTATGTACTTCCTGCAAAGTTGCAGTGCTGTAATCCAAAGTCCTTTAGCAGTCTCAGCTCGCTCCGCTCGGCTCGACCGTCTACAATCATCGAAAGTCAGCTCTAACAAGTAAGAGTTACGAATGAGGAACCCCTGCATCTTGCAACGCCAACCATTACCATCGCGCGATTGTTCTCAGGAACTCTGTGAACTTTAATATCATCCGAGAGATCAAGATCTCATCATTCTGCGATCGCACGCATCCATCGAACTTCCCTATAAAAGAGCTCTCAAAGAGCTGGGATTATGAAAGCGCTCTACTTCAATATCGCGAGCGGCAACAAGGATCGAAAAGGGAACTAAACCAAATGGCAAACACTGAGAGTTGCACCACTACAGACAAGAAGCAGTGAAAGATATCTGGATCGCATAAATAAGAGACAAAAGATGATTAGATATGCACACACTAATTTATCTCGAATGTTTTCACCTACGAAGAGAAGACTGCATTGGCCGAGTTGGATCGGAACCGAGACCGCAAATCAGTCTAGTCTGGAAGGGTAGCAATTTTCCTACGATTCACATGTAAAAGCATTCGAATCACGCGTCGATAGACACGTAGATCACGGTGATCGGGATCAGAGAAAGATCGGAGTGCTGCTCTCTGCCTATATAATTTCAGCTTTTCGAACGCGCACGCATCACGTATCTCCCCGGCGGCGCGGCGCGGCGCGGCGCAGCGCGAGCGGCGTGCATGCACACATGCAAATGTCTCTTTCTCCGCGAGGGCTATTCCAAGTGTTGTCTATGCAATCGATCTGCCGAAAGTAGGTTGTGAAATGTGAGTTGTGCGCCCCGATGATTGGCCGTGTCTGAATTCGCCCGGCATCCACGACTTTCCTTCTTTTCGCCGTTTTCCCACGAGGAGCGCTCGTTATCGGCACGTGCGAGCCGCACCCCTTCGCAAACTGCGCCGTACCAATCACCTGCAAAAACTACCATTCTCCGAGTCTATTATCTCTTTCTCTCTTTCTCTCTCTCTCTCGAGTGCGCACTGCATCAGCATCATTAGCTATACTATCTCATTTAACGAGGATCCGAGTGGTTCAACTTCGCAGGAGGTGAAATTGATTTCGAAATACACGCCAGTTCTTGTACGCGCAACTTTCGATTCGTTAATAAAACGCTTGGAAATAATGAATGATCGAAGAATAATTTAACAAGAAGCGAGGAGATTTTTCTGGGATTCGTAATGGTTGAGATTTGTCGTCTGGAATAAATAAAGACAGTGGCACTGGCAAGAGAGTAACCAGACAAGCGACACATGGCGCGACGTTCTAATTCGATCTCGGTAACATCTAACTCTCGAATTACCTGTCAGTCCGCGAGCCGGCTAATTCGTAGGAGATCCGTGAAGTTTCAATGATCGGTAACGATCGCGTGGTGGCGTCTCCACCCTCGGCTCGCCGATGGCAGGCCGTGTCGGGCATTACTCGCGTCGGACAAGACCGTTTATCTCGGGTACTCGGTAACGGGGCATTCATTCATTCATGAAGGATATTGTTGGCCCGTTCCTCCGACACCCACGTCCGCCAAACAGACATTTTGCGCGCGCGCGCGCGCGCGATCTGTCACTCCACTAGGCTAAGGCGAAAGCAATGTCATCCAGCGTCGAGCGCCTCTTCTTTCTCTCTCTTTCTCTCTCTTTCTCTAGTGCCCAGCCGATCAATGCCCATCTCTGTGTCTTTCGACGATTGAAACTCTCTCGTTCGGAGAGTGAAACTGGCCGGCAAAAAGCGAGCTCCACGAGCGGACTGCCCGCTGAGAGGCGACGGCTAGAAACTAGTTTCGAAATGTACGTCTGCGTCCCGGCCAACTTGCCTTTACTGTCATTGTCAGTGTCTTCCTCGCCGAAATCGAGAACTCTCACTCCTGTCCTTTAGCAAACCGCCACTCTTTCTTTCCCCCCTTTGAGCTATAATCAATTTTCGGGGGAGAATTCGCGAAGTCTGTTACTTCATAACGCTCTCTTTATTCCCTCCATCGGGCGAAGCAAACGCGGCAAAACTAATTTCAGCAGCTATTCCAATCTCGCGCAAAACCTGCCCGGCGAACTGGTGCGCCAGTCTATATGTGCGAGACTAACTTCCCCGTAGGACATTATTATCCTACCAAGAATAGAGAAATGGCTTGCTAAATGTGCCGGCGGTTACATGAACTCTAGTCCGCTAGGATAATCTCTCGGTTAGATTCCCCGTAAGTTTGACAGTGCTGGGGGGAGATTCGTTAAGTCAATTGCAAAAACTGGCCCTTGAATTGCAAATTCCACAAGTCAGGTTGAAGTATCGCTCTCGAAGCAGAGTGCTTCTCGGCTTCTCTAAGTTGGTCGAGAGCCTTCAAACTTAAACACTTCGACGAGCCAGAAATTACAGGCAAAGAAGTTGCGTGGAGCTCGAGGAGCCTAGGATTTCTTGGGCCCACGACTTCGCCGAGTAATTAATGCGAGTTGCAAAGGGCGTGTACGCACTGACCTTTTCGCTCAGTTTTCCATTGATTTGGATAAAGGAGTTTCGCAGTAAGGGGAGAATGGCGCGGACTGAGAAGGAGAGTGAGCCGCCGATGAAGAGGAAAGAGGAAAGAAGGTGGAGGAGGTGGAGGAGGCGTCAACCGAGCCAATATTCTAATGTAATGGGTTGGGCGCGTTCGTTGAACCTTACACCGGATAACACTCGCCGCTTTTGCCATACTGTCTCTTTCTCTCTCTCCTCGCGCCTTTTCCCAATGGATTCGCCACGCCAATTTAGCCCATTTCTTCTCGCCGGCCGCACAGAGGGCGCGCTTGTCTCTCACCAAGGCGGAAACCGCCGCTAAACTAACGTGTAATCAGAGGCTTCGACGATCCCGGCACATTACGCTCGAAAGGAATGCCCGCGTTTGCACATCCTCGCCGCTCAAACATTTGTTTACACCACTCAATCCGCGCGAACGCGCCTGCTTTATTTGACCAATCGTATGCGTCGTCGGCTCTCCTATGTATTGCCAGCTATATCGAGAATCGGACGAATCTAGCGCTATGTACAGGGTGATTCACTAGCCTTTGAATCAGAACTCTCCTAGCCCTTATTTTTTTGGTGGACTTCCCGACCTTCTCCGGGACTGAAATTTAGTCGGTAATATTTTTTTGCATCAAGGAAGATACCATAAAAATTCCAGAGCCCTAGCTCAAAATTTTTTTTTCGGCAAATTTTTTAAGGCATACCCCTTCAAAAATTTTCGATTTTTCGAAGGTCTCGGGACGGCAACGAACGCTTGATTTTTCGATTGCTCGTGCCTCAAAACGGATAAAAAACATAAATGTTGTGGGGGAAATGCCGGAATTCTGCCTAAAACACATGGAAAATCGATCTTGAATATTTCATTTCAATGGTTTTCCTCATGTTTTTTTATCTTCCCGACCTTTCCCGGGGCTGAAATTTTGCAGAAAGTGTTTTTTTGCATCGAGGAGAAAGTAGAAAAAATTCCAGAGCCCTAGCTCAAAATTCATTTTTTCGCAAATTTTTTAAGGCATACCCCTTCAAAAATTTTCGATTTTTCGAAGGTTCTAGGACTGGGACGAACGCTTGATTTTTCGATTGTCCGTGTCTCAAAACGGAAAAAAAACATAAATGTTGTGGGGGAAATGCCGGAATTCTGCCTAAAACATGTGGAAAACCGATCTTGAAAAATTGATTTCGATGATTTCCCCCGTGTTTTTGGTACTTCCCGGCCTTTTCCGGGGCTGAAATTTGGTAGGTAATGTTTTTTTGCGCCAAGGAAGATACTATAAAAATTCCAGAGCCCTAGCTCAAAATTTTTTTTTCCCCATATTTTTGGCCACCCTGTACACTCTCGCTCTAAGTACATTCCAGCTGCCGGTCTTCAAAGTGTCATTCAAGAATAAAGTTGTACGTTAAAGGAAATTCCTGCTTTCCAGAAGCATCGAGTTCAAAGGTGAAAAATGTTAGTGGTACTTGCAGCGAGGAGCTGTGAAATATTGCAGAAAGACAGTGTCAATAGAAAGCTGCTTTTTTTCTCGGCGAAGTGGTATTTTTTCCCGGGATGATTCGAGTTTATCCGACGTGGAAAGAAGAGGCGTTGAAGCGTTTGTTGATTCGATCGGGACGAAAATTCGAGGACAAAGCGCGCGGCGGTGGTGTTTTAGCTCGCCACAGAATCCCGTAATATCGAGGAGAGTACCAACTGACCTATAGAAAATCAATGCCTCCTAGCTGCTACAAAGCATGCCTCGCCCGCCTTTTCCTGCCCTCACACGGATGGTCGGACTTCACTTTCATGTAAACAGCTCCTCTTTCACTCCCACAAGTTAGCAGATCCTTCTCACGAAATTCGAGTATCGAAAAACTTGTGATACGATCAACTATACATTGAGCTCTTTTTCCAGCTTTATTTGATCTTTCTAATTAAAACTTTTGATTTCGAAAATAATAAATCGTTGAAGAGTTTCTCACTCGTGTTGTCTGAAGTGAACAGGATTGCTGCACTCGCAAGAGGCAAGCACTTTTTGTTGAACTTCGCTCGACTCTTGTTTGTAATTACAAGATAATTATATTTATCGCTGAGATCTTTTAAGTAAGTTCTGGTCGTGCAGGCGGAGTTCTGGTTAATGGAAATCTGAAGGCCGGCTCGAGTGAAGTTCGAGGTGAAATTGAAAGGAGCTAAAAGTATCTGCAGAAGCACCATGGCATAGGCAATCTGGACACGCCCCATTTCGCATGTTTCGGTTCATAGTTCGCTCGCTGGAAGAGCGACAGGCCGATTTACTTGGACGAGCAGCATCGACAAAGTACGATACTCGCTCAGCTAGAAAGAAACCTTGACCCGAAACTAATAGCCAAGATATTCCTCAGTGAAATATTCCAAGAGTTAAACTATTTTTCCTAGCGTTACATATCGTCTTACATTCCATTCTCCGGTATTACGACACTTGGTAATTAAAAGCCACTTTCCCTTGCATCGAGTGTCGAAGTTAATGTTTAGTTTGAAACAGCTCGGAGTCACGAAGTGTATCATTAGACGGGCTAAAGCAGTAATTATATTTCAACAAATCTTCTAGCGAATTAGCCACAGAGCACACACATACATTTAATAATAGCTCTGGGGACGCAAATGATTTCACTTTCAATTTAATCTGACTTCCTTGTCATGGAGGATAATCTCTTTCTACCGGTAATGTTGCTGCTAGTGGCGTGTTTTTGCATAATAAGAACTAGTAGGTCAGCCAACATAGCTACTGTGTAGCTTGGTCGTTTTTTTAATAGAGCTTACGATGCACTCTGAAAGAATAACAGGATAGTTTGGAACTGTCTTCCTTAATAAGGGGCTTAACGTTCCTTTGCGAACAAGGGGCCTCATAGAATCTGCTCCATTTTCGGGGGCACGTGGAGGCTGTGCTCGAAATCTGGCGGTTGTCAATGCGGCTTGAGCAAAGCAGAGGAGGGCGCCGTGTCTGGGGGGGAACAAACGAGGGACGAATGCGTGTTTGGAAGTGGGTGTACGTGTTGGTGCACGTGCGCAGGCCGCTTTCGAAACCTTTCCGAAGGCCAATTTGCATTTAATAGCCTGGTCATTAGCGGTCTGATCGCTCCCAACCGCTCAATGGCAAAGTGCTCCTGTTAGAAGCCACGACGCGGTCTACCAACTACCCCGAAAAACTTGTCCCTCTATTCACTAACACTTCCTTGCCAAACTAGAATTCTAGACAACTTTTCCCATGGAAACAATTATCTTAGAAATACTTTAGAAAATATTTGAAATTATAACCTTTCACATAATTCGATGTATATTTGCTCGCATCTTTCTGAGATATTTTATGGGATGTTCGAGATGATTCTAAGAATTCAACGAAGAGCAACGAGGAAATCATCCGACTTATTTGCGTCGATCATATTTTGATGGATTCTTACTAAAAGATTTCGCGGACGTTCGAAATGATTCCAAGAATGGAAGGAACACTGACCACGGTGAAGGACCCTTGGCCAAGAAGAGCAACCAGGAAATGATGCGACGCGAAGGGATGATGCGGCGCGAACGACCGCTCAATGTAAACACACGTGACGCGTGTGAGCAAGTACGATGAACGTCGACACTCATTCCTCCTCGCCTCGCGCTCCCTCTCAGCCGGGATTCCAGTATATTTTCCCAACAATGCATCACGAGCGAGCGGCATTCACGTGCGCGCCAGTTTGTTTCAGACGTTTGTTTCCCCTAAACGTCTACCGCTCGGCTATTTTCGGCTGGTTCGGCAGTTCGGACCTACGCCTCTAAATCACTCCGCGAGCAGAATAATTCGCGCATCAGGAAGTACTCGCGCGGAAATGGCTTGGCGCCATGGCTATCATCTCGCACGACGCCCGAGACTTTACCTTTAAGTGTATTCTCAGCGAGATCTTACGGGACCCACCAATTATACACAACTGTTCTATCTGAGTTTAACCCTTGCTTAAAATAGTTGCATGAATGAAATTTGCATGATGTACAAAGGAAATTCTTAAATAACCATTCGTAAAGTTTGAACTTGATTGACTGTCTATAAAAGAAGATATTTTCGACTAGAAATCGTAATTTGAGAATACGATACGAATATTTGAAAAATTATTAATATTATTGACCGTTTTTATTAATATTCTTACATTAAGTATTCAATCTTAGTTGCATGAATTATTTGGTATTTTTTCGAGATTAATTTTAGTCATCATGCATCTTGCAAGCCCTTTACCCAAATATACGTCTACTGCTTATTTTATCGGGAGTGAAGAACACCGAGAACTTAGTACCTTCTTCCCCCATATTATTGAAGCCCCTCTGACCTAGTTTACACTTATGTCCGGATGCCCGGTGAAACTTTGTATCAGGCTGCAGTTGGAGCAGTGGCTCGACACTGGAAGCGGCGGCTGTTTACCGGCCGGTTGCACAACGCGCTTACGCGTTTTCCAGTTCGCCCCTAGTCAAACACCGATGAACCGGCACCAAGTGGTGTTACATCACTTCTGGCGCGGATAGGACGCACTTAGTGCCTTGTCAAACGCACTATTACCGATAATTCCAACGCAGGAGTACTTCCTTCGTCGATGACGATTAGCCGAACCCACCGAGCGTGAACCATTTCTTTCGGTCGATGAACTTTTGAAGAATGAAAATTCAATTCGCCGACACGTATCAGTGAATACGATCGTAGAACGTCGTTGACTCCTCCTCCGATCGAGTGTTATTTGCCAATTTTAATTACACACCACTGCTTGAGTGCCAGATGAACTTTGCTCGATGTTCCATTGAGAGATTCGCGACGGCAATTAATACCTCTGACAGAACTTATCTCCTATTGTTAATTCAGCCCTCGGCGGTGAGAAATGTCGAGCGGTTCTCGGGTGGAGGTATTGCCGCCCGATAAATCAGAATCTCGCGTTTCGCACCTTTAATTACGAGCAGTGCGCGGAAGCATGAGCGCGCACCGCTCGCGCAGTCCTCTCTTTCCCTGGCTCGGCTCGGTCTCGGGTTTCGCACGTGTTAATTATCGCGAAACGGAAGCTCGGCGCGCGGGTGCGGGCGCGGGCGAATTGCCGGGCGCACGTGAGAATTAACGGGCTGCTGGATACACTCAATACTCTTGCTACTAGAGGCCATCTCTCCCCTTCTCTCTCTCGCTCTCGCTCACTCCGTTCTCCCTCACACCTGTCTGCTGACTTTTGCGTCAATGGCGAGCGCGACGCGTTTCCCCGTGTAATCCCGATCTGGCGAGTGACGTGCGATCTCGCACTGCGAAACGTGCCCGCACTCCACCAGGCTTACGCGCTCCCATTGTACACGTCGCTCCGCGCCGACGAAAAAGGTCATCATTGGCTTCATCTGCACGCGCGATACACGCACGCTCCGAGCTATCCCGTCATGCGAGAAGGTGAGCCGAGTATTTGGAGTGTAGCGTCGATGCTGACGTGATTGGCAAGCCTCTTTCTCGGAAGCCTGCAGTACGATCTGCGTCAGGATCGGGCGAGATAAGAATGGAGATAGTTTATCTCGAAGCATTCAAATCCGATCGATATACACGTGGATATGGAAGTTCGGCGAGCGGAGAATTGGACAGGGAATGTTTAGTGGGACTTTGTGTGTCGGTCCGGTAATTGGAAGTGCTCGCAGTTGGACGTCGATTTGAAGAGCAGCGTGGAGGTCGGGGATCGAGAGAGCGCGTCTATGGGAAAGGAGGTAAACAGCAAAACAGTCCACGAGGGCAAAAGGTCGCCGCACGCTTCTAAGGACGAAGGCCAGGCTATCCCGAAAACCGGCTCCAGTCTAAACAACTTGGAAGCGCCTTTCGAGGCCAGTCTAAATCCGGGCGAAATCCCCCGTTTTCGGCGATTCTGATTGGCGAGATTCCCGGGCGAGCCGAGCGATGCCAGCACGATTCGCTGGCTAAGTGGCGAGGTTTATAGAGGCGGGCTCGTTGAAAATAACGCGTGTCGGATGCGTCCGCGAGTTCGTCGACCCATCAGGCTCTCTCAATCCATTGACGTCGTTCTGACGCAGGATGCGCCAGCAACGACGCCTTGTCTATCTGGACCTGACTTATCTCCACCATGGACCGATCTATTTCCGGACTTTTCATGTAGCCCTTTAGTACTAAAAATCGACTTACGACTTTAATTCCTCTTCTCCAACTTCCAAATATTAAAATATTTATCGAAGGCCATTCTACTAATTAGAATCCAGTTAGTATAAATGATAAAATAATAACTTCAACGACGACTTCAAATAACGATAGATTTCGGGATAAAAGAGGTGGTGCGCTTGTAGAGGAAAGTGGAGGATTCCCAATTTGTTGTTTAATCCGTACAATTCCCTTGCAAATCCCTGGCGAGCCAACACGGGAATCACAGTCTACGATCGCGTGCACGCGGGTAAATTTGCCGAAACACAAGAGATCTTGGAGATGCGTGAACAAAGAGCGGGGTAAATTGCGATGGACCGATGGAGGCCCGGATAAACGTATTGGACGCCCGGAATGGAGGCTCTGCCCACGCGATATCCAGCGCGTAGCCATAATACCGAATAGATGATTCCGAGCACTTGGCACGTTGACGTCAGGCAACATGACATTTCGTTCTAACGCGATAATGAGTCGGCCAGTTAGCCAGCCTCGAATTGACTCGAATTGACCTTAACGTGCTCACGCACCGAATACCGGAGCCCGCTCCGAGCCAACAAAAGGATCGAGAGAGGATCCTTGAGTGAAAGTGGGAGTGCGAGTGGATTTCCTTGGCCAATTGCGAATTGATCGGACCGATAGATAACAGTTTCGTCTATATCCTGCTGCGTGGGAGCGTGCCAGGGGTTCTCCATTTCAACTCATCTTCACGCACACCCAATAATTAGAAGGAACTAATTCGATTAGAAACCACTGCTGCCCATCGAAACACACTCACTCCTCGAACAGTATCCGAGCGTGTCCACTGGGACTAATCAAAAGGAAATCACCCGAGTGCTCGACACTGTGGTTTCATTAGGAAATTAGATGCATCGCTTGGAGGAATTCCCACAATTTCAGCGAGTTAATCAACGAACAGCAACTTACGCTTGCTTTGATTTCGGGCTCTCGTTAGTTCTCTCCCAAGAAATATATACCGGCGGCCAATTACGAAGAGTGCGCTCCTCTTTCACTCTGTTTACTCTCCCAATTATCCTTGGGTTCTCGTCTTTCCACCGGAGGATGATAATTAGCCAAAGAAACAGTCATTAAAATAACTAGCTCGTCCTCTAATAATGCCTCTTTGTCACAGAATTCTCCCTCGGGTTATAATGATTCTCTCTCTTACAAATCATTACAGAAGAATTCGGGAAAGTTCGTTGGCTCGCCACTAAAAGGTGCATATCTGTTATTCAGATTTTCTATGGAGCGTCAGAGTAAAATGCTAATGAAATTCCGGCGGTAATCGGGTGGTGCGCGAGGCAAGTCACGCGTGTGCGCATCCAAGAATTCCGTGGTGAATTCCCTTTTTCCTCGGGGACAGAAAGAGAGAAAGAGAGAGGGAGGTATAGATGCTCGCGTCGGCAGAGTATAACGGGCGGGTCATGCACCGATTATTAAGCGAGGTGTCGCTTCATGAAAGGAGCGCGGGGGCCCTTTGAGAAGCAGCCACCTCTTTCAGCGAGGTGTACACTGTGAGCTCTCTCAGAGGCTCGCACGGCTGAAAGAAGGACTAAAGCTACTCGAATTCTTACGGGCGGCCGACCCTACGAAGCTGGACGACCTTGCCCGGCACGTGGATAGAATAACACCTTCTCCTAACGAGTTCGCTCATAGGGAGGCTGCTTGCCCGGCTTCTTGCTTGCTTGCTTGCCTGCTTGCTTGCTTGCTTGCCTATACCTTGACTTACAACTAGAAGCACCGGCAACTTGATACCGGCGAATCAGGAACCACCGACTTTCCACCATTATCCATTCACTCACGAGTTTATAAATATAAGCTACCAGAAGATGTTTCTGATTCCGTTAGGTCTTCCACTGTAAAAGCCTTCAAATATATTCATACGTTCTTGAAATATTATTCTATCTCTTCATAACTTCATGTTACACTCTTTTTTGTCTTTTTATTGAAAGCCAGCAAGGAAATTAAGTTTTTATACAATGTAATAGGAAGATACTTTAAATCTAACACAAGGAAAGCTATCTTTTACATGAGACTAAACTACTGCTGGGCACTTTTATATTTTAATGTTTTCACGGTGATTATAAAATCGCTGATCAACTGGAGTCCCCGTTGAAACTTAACATTAATAAACACGTCGTAGCTTGTAGGACGTTTGGTGTTACTTGGTGTACATCCAGTGTTAGATTACAAAGGCATCCAGTGCTCGGATGGCCGTGAAAGGAAGCTCGCACGTCCCCCTTTGAATTTGGGAGCTCACGTCCATCAAAGCTAAGTACCCTCACCAAACGCGCGTATAGAATATCCAGATGAACTGGCGAGATTAGAGGCAGTACTCCCGCTGGATAGCCTCCTCGTTAAAAGCATTAATTTCCCGGGGAGGACGTGTCTGCGCGCACGTTTTCATCTAATTGGAATTAATGCCGCCGATTCCAGCTTAATAACACTCGGTAAATACTCGGGGGCCGATGTAATACAGACAAATCGCTGAAAGTAAAAAAGTCCTCTGCAAAATGGAACAGCTAGAAATCTAACCTAAGTTATTGAGAATGATCGTCGTAGGGGAAGTGTAAACGAAATGGATTGAAAAAGTTTCTGGGAAAAAGTAGAGAGCTGGTTTGAAAATAGTTGAAATGGAGCATTGGAGCACGTCGGATCAATCGAAAGGGAGTAGAGTCGAAGCTATTGAATAGTAGACGATCTACTGGCAGGATTTTTCTCGAGTTCCGTGCCGGAATGAGGGTACCCCGCTGATGGATGTAACCTTAATCGATCGAAAGTCCGGGTGTGTAAGCTGTCCGGCTCGGTAAGCTAATATTCGATGATCCACTGGCGATCTCGCGATACCCTTGCTCTTTGTCAGGCCGCTTATATATGGGTCACATTCTCGTCGCATCTCATCCTTCCCGTTGTTCTCTTTCGCCTTTCTAGTCTCGCCAGACTCGTCCCGATACCTCCAGCCCGTTGTAAGACGATCCCGCCGTAACGATTTCTAAATCAGCTTCGATCCCTCTCGATACTACCCTCTCCTAGTCACAGTATCATTTCTTCCCTCCACCACCCATCTTTCCAATACACTATCGATTTGATTCCTGACTCTTTTTTTATCTGAGATTACTCGCGATAAACGATGTTTTTTTAAAAATAGAGTCAAGAGTTCGAAGGAAATTGATCGGACGACGTTAATATCGTTTATAGAGGGAAGCCTTGCTGACTAGGTCTGATTATACTCGGGTCGCTGAAAGACTTGTCTTGAAGTGTTATTTAAATGTCAGATACTCTGTATTTAGAAGACGTATTACATGAATAGACGGCTAGGACGATAAGGGAAGTGACAGCCTGTCGAAGACAAGAGCCGCGTAGTTGGAAAGGGCAAAATCTGACAGTATCTTCTAATTTAGCCAACTAAGATGATGATTCTCTCAGCTGTCGGACTCCAGAACTAGAATTGGTGGACTCGAGATTCTAAGCGGTGCATCACCGCCCCGACAAATGTCTACAATTTCACCAGCATTCACTCGTAAGAACGAGTGTCCCGTTACTGGCAGTGCTTGCAGAGGTGCTCGAGAAAATAGCGAGAAACGTAGCTGTCGTTAAGTAACCCCTCGGAACTGGGCGAAAGGTACTTTGGAGTAAGAAAGAGGTGGAGTGGAGGTGCGAGAGGGAGGGAAAGAGAGAGGAGAGAGTCTTAGACACTTGACTCTCTTCTGCAATCCGGTGAAGAAACACGGGCGACAAGTGGCCCTACGGAGCCCAGTTAAGCCTCCTTGGTTGGTGTTCTCAGGGCGTTCGAGCAAATATGTGGCAAGGGGACGCAACTTATGCCGGGCGGAAAGTATGTACTCCTTTCGAGAGAAGTGTCCCCTGCATTCTTGATGATGAGCCCATAGTCGAACTATTACTGAAACGCCTCCGATGATAGGAGCGCGTCGTCCAACAGCTTTACATTGGCCGGGTGAGCTTAGTAGCAATCGGCGATGAAAACTTTCGAGAGTATCCTCACGGCCAGAGAGCCATCAAGCAGTGATGTACCTGGCAATTACCGTGGCGCACAGTGAACGTCACCTTCGCCAGCCGAGCCAAATTGGATAATTTGTCTAGTCGAGGAGTCCCCTTCGTCGCTGAACTTTGGCGCACCACTGATCCCCAGACGTAATTTGTCACGCGTCTAGTTATCAATTTCTCTTTACTCTTACTGGCGCGCTCCGAAAGCCCCAGACCATAATGGAAGTTTCAATTCAGCTCGCTACGAAATACTCCTGCTTCATTCCGAGCTACTGGGTAATCAGTAGGAGGGTACAAGGATCCCTCGTCCGCGTGACCTCTCGTTGCGTGTAATGCAACTTCCAGGGATTGCCTAACTAGGCTAACCCACCGTGTAATTATCATCAGTACTGGAATCCAGTTTACGCCAACTACGGCTCGGGGAAGTACCTACTCGACTCACCCTTCCGCCCGAGTCACGTACCCTTTCCATGAGGAGAGGAACGTACCACGCAACGCTTGGCTAACTTTGTTCAAAAGTCGACGAACTAAAAGTAACCAGCCAAGCTTTAACCCACCACTTGGCTGATAGGATCATCAACGTACCACTAAGAATATGTACGAAGGCCGTAATTCGAGAGAGAGTGAATTTTCCGGGCTTGTCTTTTTTTAATTAAAGCAACCAGTGGCATTTCCACGGGGGCGCGTCTGACATATCGCTGACCTATACCACTCGCGGCTCTTGGTACGAAGTAAGCCCACGGATTTTCCCGGCTGACTTTAAACCTTTTTCGTTGCAATCACGCTTGAAAGTGGAGCAAAGGTGGTAGTGCCAGATGGCCGAGGGTTCGAGGGTCTGGTGCAGCTGGTGCACACTGCGAGAGACCTGCTTTTGAAAGCATGGCGCTTTGCGGAAAGTTCATGCACCCGGGCCCGGGCACACGATCTAAAACAATAGAATTACCAAAGACACGACCTCTGAATTAATGTCGCCTCGCTAGGCACGGCTCGCCCCCTCACTTCTTCCTCCTCTCCTCCGCCCCGCCACCCTCTTCTTTCTCAAACCATGAACAGTACGTGGTCCATGGGAGATCAGAAATAGCGGAAATTCAATTACCCGCTGCACCGTGGCCCGAACGGCCACTCTAACGACTGTCACGCGCCGTTCCCGATTCCCCCTTGATTACATGCCGTGCCCCCCTAAGTGCGAAGACGTGTGCTCCCCGCTACCTTTACCATGGTTCCTTTTGCCACCTCTCTTACAGCATCGCGTCACACGAATTTCTACAACTGTACTCTTTTACTCTTCAGTCAAGTTCAGAGAAATTGAGCAAAGTCAGTTGAACATACTTAAAGTATATTTCATATTTATAGATTGATTTATATCCTGAAAACTTTAGACTTGAAATTTTAACAAAATCTCTGTGATGAAATACCTAGTTTCTCGAAATAAACGAAAGAAACCCACTTGGTATTTAGCAAGTAGTAATTCGCGAGTTTGTAGGTTGTCAATGAATCTTAGAGAGGCATAGCAAGAAGTTGAAGCATTTAGTAGAGATTTTCAGGTACACACGGTTGACAGCGGTTCGTTGGCGGTAGTTCATCATTCGATGTGGCAGGTAACAGCAGAACACGCGTACCACGCGAAATTAGAATGTGAGAGGAACGTGGAGCGCAGATATTGCGTGGTGCAAGCAGCTCTCCGTCGAGGAGACCGGATAGACAGATGCACGTAGGTGTCTGGGAGACTGAAGGGTGAGAGAGAGAGGGAGAGGGAGAGGGAGAAAGGGAGGGAGAGAGGCGCGTATTTATGTATGAGAGGACGTGTACGTGTACAATGTGCATTGCGATGCATAGAATATTACTATTTATTATAGTGGCCGGGCATCAGCGGCGAGGACGAAATGCCGTTAGCCGACATAGACACCAGTGACACACATTTTCGTAAGCCGTCCTATCGACTATCGTCGACTTCGGGACCGTTCCTACGGCAATCTCGCATAACTCCCCCTGCATCGCTACACTCCGCACTCTCAAAGATATTACTACCAGCGGCGCGGCGGCCAGCTTCTCTTCGTGACTTCTCTTCCCTTCTACTTCAATATTTCATCCCGCTCAACATCAAAGTACAAGGCGAAGCCACATAAGAAACAATAGGGCTCTCCAAGTACTCCTTTTCTTCGTCGAGAGTAACTCGCAAAAAGGGAACCTCCCATTTACCAGACCTCAACTGTCGAGTGGAATAGTAATAGATTTTCTATCCCTGTGCGTGAGCTTCACTACTGTTTGACACTTTGACTTTGCCCGAGTGGCCTCGTCGGCGATGAGAGAGCCGAGGTGGCGAAGCGGCACTAAAAGATCGAAAGCATGGCGCCTCCCATAAAGGCTCGCCAATGTTCAGTGGGAGTAGCCGATATTTCAGGGGACTGAAAGGTGGCTCGCGATGGGTTCTCACTGTTTCAGTAGGCGATGGATCAATGATGTTGGGGGCCAAGTCGTAAGGGGAAGAATATGTGCATCTGTAGACTCTTTCGAATCGATTGTATATCGAACGGCTTCTCCATCGAAGCCGTCCTCCTTTGTGTGTACAGGACTGTACACGTAGACACACGTTGCCAGGACTTTCGAACTGGTTCGTGGTCGCGCGGAGTATGATATACGGTTTCCTTTGATTTATCGTTTCGAAAGGATTCGCGTGTGCGAGTGCCTGTACGTATAGGGGCTCACGTACGCGCGAGTCCGTGTGCGCGCCATACCCACGCAGCATCCGCGAACCATTTTATCCTTGAGATCTCTCTCTCGTTCTGGCGCGCAAGGAAGCGAGGAAACGGCGACTGCGTCCAAGGACTCTTGCTCCTTTCGTACTGGCAGCGAGCGCCGGGTAAACAGAGCAACTAAACTCCCACTGTATCGCTGGGAGTCTCCGTCTGCGTCGATCGGGATACTGGGAGAACCGCCGCGATCGCACAACCAATCCTCCAAGTAGTTGGCAACGCCTCTAATTATGTGCTCGGCTCCGGTTAAAACTGGCGTAATTGGAATTGGCAAAAAGGCACACTCGACTTAATTGACAATGGCTCGCGGTGATTCGCTCGATAGCAAGACGAATTTCTATTAATTATTATCCTCGATGCGATACAATCTTCACCCTTTCATCAATTTTCACAATGGGAATTCGCTGTAAAGCAGAAAGGATTGCAAGTTCGAAAAGATCTCCGAAAATTGATCTCAATGAGTCCTAGTATCGCGCATAATCTGAGGCTTCTGAGTGACTGGGTGTATGTGTAGAAGGAAGTGCGGCATTGTCGCCGGGAGATATTGACAGAGCAAAGGATGGAAGCTGCCGCTGTGGGTGCCACTGAATTAGGTATTTACACAGGGCAAACCGACGGGAAGCAACTGGCTTGCCAGGGAATTCGTGTTCACGCGCGTGTAAAGCAGATATCCTGGCAAAGAGAGGTCTTCGTTTCTGAAAGAGAGGTCCTCGTCCATTGATAACACACTCAGCTCGACGAGCTCGATAGACTCTTGAATCGCAAGCGACGGACTCTCGTCACTCGCTGCGAATTCTCTCGCGCCCGCGCACGCCTTTTCTAATTACCCCTTCCCGTAATAAGTTCCCGGGGGATTGACTGGCAGTTGGCTGCCGATCGTAAATCCCCGCGGGATTTAGCGGAGCCTGGCTAGAAGAGCTCCCTGTAGAGATGGCCGATGCGCGGAAAATTGCTACAGATAAATTATTGCGGTGCTAGTCTCTGGAGGCGCAGCATCCGACGCGCGTACAGCTGCATTACCATTGCCAGTGGTTCTTGCTCGAAAATAGAAGTTATTATCGCGTCGACGCTCGCAGATTTTTCTGTAGGCGGTGGAAATTCACCTCGGAGAGAGCCGCCGTGAAATCGAAAGCTATTTTAACTCACTATTAAAAGCCGTCGCCGTGTCAACGAGGGCGGCTACTCTTGATCCTGACAAAAGGGGGCGAAAGAAAGAGAGAGCGAGAAGAACAAAAAAATGCTAGTCGGAATGTAGTATTATATCGCGAATCATAATGACCTGGACAACCGAACCGCCGAGTCAGCATATTTCAGTGTGCGGGAGAAGTAGGAGGAACCTGGGCGAGGAACTTGGTAAAGTGATTAAAAAATAAATTAATTCCCCTGGCGAGGGAGAGCCGTCACTTTGTAGCAACTCCGGCCAAACCCACTCGTGTTCCCTTCGATAATTTGAAGTCGATCCCCCAGGGCAACTTAAAGGTTCCCTCATACCACGACCCCCATAAAAACTTGACCTTTCGACATTGAAATTATCCTGAAATTTCTCCACCGAGTTAGTCGCCAAAAGAGTTTCCTGTCTCCCACGATATTCTGCATGATATTATAACGAGGAAGTGATTAATAATTCTGGTTTCTTGATTTTCTCTCGGGTTACTATGAGTCAGACTTGAATCGGCCGATGGAAACTTGCAGTAAGATTAAATGGAACATTGAAGGGCTAAGGGGAGTGGAGTGCCGAACCTCCTGACAGCTCACTTATTCTGAAAAAAGGGGGAGCAGCCTGTCTTCCCAGCATCAATTTGGCAGGGAGAGTTACGTGTTCTCGGGGCTGTCGACACCGTGCCAAAAGGGGTACCGTCTCCCGCCTTCCATCTTAGTAATTGGACTTCGATGGGCCGACCAAAAAATATATCCACCCTTTGTTCCCATAGTGGAGGGACTTCTTCTTACATGGATTCCCCGGCACCCTTTTGCCAACTTGCTCCGAGAGTCAGAGCAATTCCCTTCTTTTCGGCGGAGTGCATGCACTTTCGCGAATGACAGAGAGTAATATCGCCTTGCAATTAGTGTCTGGCACGTCGAGTTCCCCATTAAAGAATTCCTCTCCTGATATGAGTTATCGCGCGCGTTTGAGAGGACGTCTGGAAGGACGGTGTGCAAACTGCGTCAAAGGAAAAAGGTTGGCATTCCAAATCAGCAGCGCCTATTCACATTCATTTGCCCTACTCGACTCGACAGTATGCCAAAGGAGGTTTTTGCTCCGCGGAGTGTTGAGAACAAGCACAATAAACGCCTTGTGCTCTCTCGAGCTCGCCGATTCACTTCGAGCGTTAGACGTGGCCCCATTGATTTGCCCATGTCTCGCCAAGGTTTGCCCGCGATGCAAAAATTAGATATTACGAAAACTTTAACCTCCAACTTTATAAATTCCAACAGCCCCGAAAAATCCATTAAGATTGCATTTATCACAGCTAAAATCTCGTTGATTGAAATTAGCGTTCTCCATTAGATTTCACCGGAGCCAAAGGGTTAACAGTGTATCTAATTTCTTGCTGCCCGAACTCCAATTTCATGGAGCTTAGCAGTTAGGTTGCTCGCTCTCGAATCTCTCATGAATATCGCACACATAGATTGCAGGCATGCCTTTGCCAACAAGATATGGCAGACATAGAGATTCCATAGCGAGCTTAGTGAGTGGCTGCGGTTTATCGATATGGGGTAACGAGGAACGCAAAGCACGCAATGAAAAGGCATGGGTGCCATGCGACACCTCCCACAGGAATACATTGAATGCTGGCTGGATTCGAGGACACGTAGTCTGCCATTATTCGAGGTTCCAACATGCGTGCCACGCAAGACGCGCGACTCTACATACTGCGCAGCAGCGCGCACGGCCTGAAAGCTTGTTCGGCGAGTGGATGGGCGCGCACGCATTATCAGGGCACGGGCGTGCATTATCGGGATCATATGTGTCCGCGGATTCACGTGGAAAGTGTTTATCACCGCGCTCGCGCACGCACCAGTCGCGCACACGTGTGCGCCGCGGAATAATTATTGCTACACGCGGCCACGGGATAACGTACGGAGGCGGTCGATCGCGCAGCATGTTTATGCCGCTCGCTGGTAATGCACGCGCGCGCGCTCGCGCCCAGCCTCAACTTCATGCGAAGTACATTCTACTTTGGTTGGCCGAGCGAGTGATATAATATGGAATGTTATAGCGCGCCGTTTGAACGTCGTTAGAGCTGCGAGCGAACCGCCGCGCGGACACCTTCCGTGGTAATAAGTAACGCACGGGAAATTACTTGAAGTTCGCCGGATAATAGCCGCGAGAATTCTAATAAGCCGGTTCTATATTTGTCCGCCGGAATCCTCCTATCTTCGCGCGGCTATTTTAGAATCGTTATTACGTAATTTCACCATTACGCTCGATGCGCATATAAACCTGACGTATATAAGCGCACTGCCCTGTCGGAGGAGCAAATGGCAAATATTGTTCTATTGTTTTTATGCCCACGCAGTTACACATGAATATCGTACGGCAATCTATTGACACGGAATGGCACTGTCATGTTGCCTTCAGTGATAATGTGTAAATACAGATTTATTGTTATACTTCCGCTTGTGTTTATTTAATGGGAAACAATTGGAATTGGCATGGCGATCGTTTTCAGCGAGTTCGATGTACTTTCGCGTTACTTCCGCCGGAGCGCAGGAGGGATCACTGTCCGAACAAAAGCAAGTGGGCGCCGAGTGCCCTTTGCATAACGAAGGTAACATAGGCGCACAAAGTGCCGCGAAGGATGTGTGTGCAAGCACGGTCAAGAGTCAGATTGCAGTGCGCCAATGTGGAGATGGTAAGCGCGGACTTCTGAATGCCAGGGTGTACATCTAGCCAGTCATACGAGACGAGAAGAAAAGGGCTGGGGGAATAGGTTGCGAAGGTCGCCAGGCAATATTCGCGGCGAGCCGGCCTCAAGCCGCTCGGCCAACCGTACTTTTAGAATTTCAATTCCACTCCAATCTCTTAGATTCCAGTATAATAGCATAAATATCGGCCACTTGCATACTCCCTCGAATCTCCTATTAACGGGACACGACGGTTACCTAAAAGCCTTCAAAATAGATACATTTCCAGCATCTTTCACAGAAACTTTACTAATTCTTTAATTCATATATAAGGGCTACTAATTAACTACTCACAGTTGGATTCTTGTAAAAGAAATCGCAACAGAATTGCGATGGGTTATATACGAAATATCAATAGTCTACTAAACAATTACTCTCTTTTCATTTAAAAACAAATTGAAGCATACAAAAAAAGGTTGATTGATCACGAATCCAAGGTATTGGAAAAAGAATAGCGGAAGGGGATTTTGAAAGCTGCGGCTGTAAGATGGGTAAATGTCGCGTTTATTAAATGGAGACGAGGGAAGCGGGCAAATGGTAGCCGATTGAAACGTTCCCGGAAAACTGCCGGCCAAGATTAAGGTCGAAATAACAGGGCGGTGGTTAGGAGGCGTGCATACCGGCTTTCGTTTAAATGCCACCATTATCGTGGAGCGCGTGTATGTGGATCGGCAAAGGCCGCGCGGTGCAAATGGGATTACGGTATATCTCCGGATGCGGACGCGCTGCGCGCCGGATAATGGACGAGCTTATATTACCGGGCGCAAATAAACCGCAGGCCTCATTGCACCTCGCCGTGTGAAGGACCTTCGTCACCTTAGCGTGGCCTCCAATGGCCTTTCAATCATAAAGATAATGACATTCGTATTTCCATTAAGCTATCTGTCAGTGTTCGACTCTTGTCGCAGACTCCTATTAAAATTGATATTTAAAATGCGTCGACAAATTATACTAGTTCATGGTAGAAGTTTAAGAAATGTTTAAAAATCGCAATATAAAATATAAGAAAAATCGCGGACATCGTAGAAGTGCATTTAAGATCGCTCGGATGTAAATTTCAGTAGCGAGGAGACTCGTCGGCTGCCAAGGGGAATCTGTTGACTATTGCCGGGCATTAATAGTCCCAGGGCAGGCAGCACTCTCTTTCTATGGCTAGTGTGCGTTGTGCAGGGTACATTAAAACATTGTTATGGTAGCAATAAAGCGCGAGCGTACGCGACACCGCTGTCGGCGATGCCACCGCCAGCCATCTCAGCTCCTATTTCCCGCGGTGATTTTTCTCGATCGAGGCGAGCGTGTGCGCAACCCTCCAAGTTTATGGGGTGGCCGGCTCTCGAGTGCACGTGAGAGCGCGAGGAAAGGGTGAATAATCATTACTCTCGCCGGATTGGCTCGGACTCTTAGCGCTTGATTCTACTATTAGATCCACTTTGGTCCACTAAAGCCGAGATGGTTTCTTGGCACGAGTTCATTAAATTCATCGTCTTTACCTTCATTAAAAAGCTCCTACAAACTTCCACGGGATACTTGGGAATTCTTGTTAAAATGGATGATCAATCTTTTAATTCAATTATTTCTTTTATCCTCGCTCGACATTAATGAGGAGTCAAGGGGAGAAACCGGAGAGCGGGCGAGCGATCGACACACCTCCCAATCGTATTACAGAAATAATGAATTCATTATACAAGCAAGCGGGAAACGGGGGCGGCTGGGTATCAGTGAAAGAAGGAGAGAGAGAGAGAGCAGAGAAAAAGAGAAAGAGTGAGAGCGAGCGGCATGCACCCGAGATGAATAATTGTACGGACGTGGCCATGATTACGGATAAAGATATCTAGTGGCCTCTTATTCACGGCGCGCAGCATCCAGCGCTCGTGCTCCTCCAATCTGCCGATAGATCATCCTAGGAAATTAATGTGCCCTCTCGAAGCTCCTAGTAATCAATGTCGAGAATGTCCACCACAAAGAACTAGATGATTCTTCGACTTATTCCAGCCAATTAATTCGATATTAAAAATCGACAAGACCCATAACAAAAGTTTCAAACAGACTCGAGTCCATACCGAATAGAGTCATTATTCAATTTATCGGAGTTCACAAAGCTGTCTATCTTCTCATTTTTCATTACTCATTAGACACAGCTGGAACGAGGAGGCCTGCAGTTTAAAGGGGTTATCAACGAAAAAGTAATAATCATCCAGTGAGTCAGTTGGTAGGATGTTGCGAATTGTAGATGATGACTATGCGCTCAGTCCAAACAGCGATTATAACTGTTGCGATCCTATGGGATTCTATCTTGGCGCGATAAGCGAAGTATGTCGTTTTTATCGGTCTCCAAAACATGGGGAACTTCCGACTCCGACTGGTAGGCGATTTTAATTAGAATTTCGTCGGAGTTTTTGAGTTGGATGTAGTCAGGGAGTCTTACGGGAGAGATCATTGGCCGGTAATCACTTGGTTCCCCAGTGGATCGTCTAATTCTGGTAGCGCTGAGAGTCCCCCGTGGCTACGTGAGCGTGGTACGTGACGGGAAATCGATGGAACGATATCGCACGTGTTCTTCGGCCAAATATAGAAGGCGCTTTATATTAATTGAAAGTGACTCCTGGCTTATTACGCGAATTACGAGGCAGAGCGCCAATGAGACGGCGACGAGGTACGGTCACGTCGGCTCCGTGCGATTCCGCCAACTCCCTAACTCGATTATGGTAGTTAAGTCAACTGTACCGACACACACCGCGCGCCCGGAAACCGAGTAATCTCATCGGGAGCGCTGATTTCATTATACTTCCTTCGAGCCGGATTCACTACCCCGAGAAGAGTGCATTAGAGACAATGTAATTACTAGTGTCAGAGCCAATCGAAAATCGGATCAGGCTTCTACCGAACACTCCGAATCTCACGGATAGTTAACTTCCAATCGAGAATCTATCATTTTCCAATAGAGTTCGCCACAAATCTAAAGAAATAATAAAATACTAGTACTTCCCTCAAACTCTTCGAATCTCATATCTAAATAATTTGTAATCGAAAACCTATGATTATCCAATAGAATTCCCTTGAAATCTGAAATAGTCGACTGATAAGAGGGTTGAAAATTGTATGAGATACTAGTATTGTTTGAAAATACGTATTTCCATGAGATACGATTGTAAAGTCTGGCGTGTACGGTCCGTTACTGAAAGGGAGGCTGCTGGATAGAAGCGCACCTGCATCGTAGCCGCCGGTCTTGTCGATTTTTCGCGATCAGCATCATGAAGACTTCAGGTCGAAATGCGGTCCACCTTGAAGGTGGATAACCGTACGCGATTCTCCTTCTCTCTCGGTGGCAAGCACGCGAGAATGCAAACGGGATCTCTCCTCGGTCTATGTGGCTGGTGGTGGTCGTCGTTGTCGGAGGACGACGAGGAGGAGGAGGTTGAGGAGGTGGGTAAAGGGGTTCGCGGGAGAAGTGGCCGGGGTTCTCGCGCCCTTGGACACTATTTTATGGTGATTGGATGAGCCTTAAACCGCGCAGCATACTTACGTAGCGGATTTAGTGTTTCACTTGCTACCAACGGGCACTAAGCTGCCCCGTAATCGGCCTCGGTGCTTACCTGAAACATAAAGAAAGAGCGTGTCAGAGCTTTAGAGCCGGCGCGAGTGAAAACCCGGTTGAAAGGTTACTTTACGAGACGCCCTGCGCGCTCGCTCGCGATCCTCTCGAGTGACAACGCGTTTATTGGGAACGCAATGGCCTTCCACCGGCGGCCGATCGTAAAATCCCTGAGTTACGCGAGAAAAGCGAGAACGATCCGATCGGCTTTAATACCACCGGACCTCTACGATCCAATTGACCTCGACTTACCTCTCCGATAATTAGAATTGGTAATAGCCGCTCGAATTACCTACCAAACACATTACACGCACCGCGAGCGCCAGTCTCGATCGCCGCTTTGACTATTCCGAGAGAGCGACTCTTCCATTTCCACTGGTTTTATCGTCGCCTGTTAAACCAATACTCGATCGAATAGCTCTCGATGATGATAGTCGAAGGACAGAACATTCGTACTGAAACCTCGTGGGAATTGATGGTAACCTAGAGTCTGTTATCTGGAACAGTCTCGAGGTCTTTGGAATGCAAATTGAGTCCTCTAGTTCTAAAGTGGAGGATTTCTAAAGTTCGAGCTTGACTGTGTAACAGGTGGGAATTAACAGCACTGGAAACTGTAGGAAAAGGATCGAGAAATCTATGTAACATGGGATGTAGGAATACTGCTGTTTCGTAATTCGTGCTCGTTCTGTTGATATTAGAACAGTCGGAGCACTCTCCGCTTGAAATGTACTTGGTGTCGAGCAAAGTCCTCGGAGCATAACGTTAATTGGTAAATGTAGTGCGAATATAACAGGAGCGATCGAGGCTGACGAGCATTGGCTTGGCGCGCAATCTCGAGTAATGAAAGATGATAAACGCAGCTATCTAGCTAACTGTAAATTCATATTCTCGTTAATTACGACGACCACTGCTAATTTCACGCGGACGCCAGAGCCGCAAGTTTTCCGACGCCGTTATCTGCCAATATTTCACTGTAATATCGCGGCTATCTAATCTTTGAGAGTTTAATCATCGGCCGGATTCAAAGGTGATCGATAAACAGATTATTTATATACCTGTTGCACAGAGGGGATGCAGCCTTTTTCACGTCGGCCGGTGCAACCGGTGCGCCTTTTAGTCTCGGCTGTTTGTCCCGAAAGAGTTACAACCCGTTCTACCCGCAATCGTATACTATGTCATATTCGCGAGCGCAACTTAGAAATTTGTGGTTCTGTTAGACTCGGCCTGGCAGGCTTTCATCTGCGAGTTATGGATCGAAACAGTTCCTTTTGGAATCTAATTTGTTTGATCGCGTGAAAGCACAAGCATCGTGGGTGTCTGTGGGTTTTGCCATGGGTTAATTGAGCGCGACTTACGACTATTTCCGCCCCATTCCTGCTTTTTCAAGTGCAATCACATCGACATTACGAGATTTCTCGCTATTCGCAAAGAGCACGTCCGAGATATTCGGCGGAAATACTGGTTGTTGTTTGAATGTTCCTCTGCGCTCCATTCATGTTTCCATTATAGGAAAATGCCAAGCATATTCCTGGTTGGGTAATGTTGAAACTGGTGGCTCGCATTATGCTAATTATACAATCAACCCTTTTATCATGATTGGATTTATTCTCTATTAAAGCTCGCCACAGTTTCTCATTCCAGGAACGCCTACCTAGTATTGATTGCTCTCATTCGCAGAATATAATTAGATGTTCTACATTGTCAATAATAAGAAGCTTTTTATGGAGAGAATAAAGTCTGTTGAAGTGAATCTTTTATTTCACGAGCTTCTGACTTTTATCATATTCTAATAATTCAACATCAGGAAGAAGTCCATGAAACTGCATTCCTTCGTAGATATTATTTAAGAAATTTGGAAAAGTCATACGGTAAAGTGAAAAATTGGTTTCAATGAAATATTAATTCTGCTGTGAATTGCTGGTCGTTAAAAAGTCGACTAAGTTGGAGATGATTCGAAGACGAGTTCCGTTTTAGTGAGTGACCACTAGGTGGCAATCCACTACGGGACTTTCGAGCGCAGCTATATCCGTTGAGAAATGAGCTAGCAGGCATGCAAGCTCGCTCTAACAGTTGCCTGCCATTAGGGGCTGCCAGTCGCACGTTCTCTTAAATGCTATTGCCTTTAAAACTTCGCAAAATGGAATGCCGTGTGCGCGTCCAGGTGAGACTGAAATGTCAGCGTTTGCGGGAGAACAGTTCGCACGATCGCCCATAATGACAAATAGTTCTCGAGTTGACAGTCTACTTGACACAAAATCCCCATGAAAGACAATTGCTTCCAGTGAATAGGTTATCGGTCTAAAGCAGCGGCGAAACAATGCTCTAATCATCGACGCTCAATTTAGGAAACAGTGTCGAGAGCGACAGACTGTCCGACCAAATTTGCATCTGCAGGGCGCGATTGTGTCGGTCAAGCGTGATTCGCACGGTGATTAATTCACCGAGGCAAAAGCACTCCGAAGCGGATTAACACACGACAAAGCTGTGCCAGCCGAGCATTTAATCGACGCCGAAAGCTGCACAGCTTCCCCCCTTGCATCTCGAATGAGAGATATATAATATTTAATGAATCAGCGGGCCACCAAACTAAAACCGAGCCACAAGAGCGTTTAATCGAGGCATCCAATGATTTCGGGATGAACGAGTGAAATTGAGCAGCTGCAGCGCGGAATGGGCAAAGGCCGGCTGAGAAATGAGTCCTCCGGTGAAACTTCCTCTCTAAATACGGCGTTTACGGCGGTTGTTAGGGCGCGGGATAAATGGAGCGCAATTTTTCCGCACGCCCGCAGAGTCATGCCGCCACGCGGATTCCCAGTTTTCCAGCGGACCCGCACACACTCTCACACGTCCTCACCGACACACACTGACAGCTGTGCGTTCCCACGACGGAGGCCGCACGAAACGCGCCGTTTCTCCCATTGTCTCAGCCTTTATTGGAAGGCCGGAACATTCTCAGGTGTAAGAGCACAGCCACAAAGGCTCTCTCGCCCCCTGGCATGCCCGGCGGACTTTCTAAACCGCAATTTGTCCCGTGATCTCCGCTCCTCACCCCACCTTCCATCAATAAAATTTCGCCTTCGTCGCCCGATTCCCACTCGGTCTAATTGTTCCGCTCTTCCACTGAGAAACCCAGCAATCCCTTTTAATGCCTTCCTTTAAGGGGGTACATACTCTGAGAGCACAAAGTATATCATTCAAAGTAAATTATAAAATAATTTCATTACCCCATCGATCATAATTGGAATTAAATTTAAATTAATCTATTTTATAAACGTAAAACAAAAATGTTTCTTATATTTTTTCCAAATATCGAAGTTAACCATCGACTTGGTGAATGTACCCCTTTAAGGATTGGTGGTTTCGTGCGGGCGGATCGGTTCGCGCGGGGAATTTCACTGGATTCGTTCTGGCGATGAAAGCGGCCTTTTGGTGGGGCCGTAACATTATTATCAGAGTTATAGCGCGAACGTGCCTCGCTAGTCAGCGGCGTGTTATGGTGTTTTTCGTCTAGGAGCCGGAGCGAGGGACGAAAATAAACGGCGCGTCTCACGGTCGAGGGCTACTTAGCGGTGACCGGAGGCACGTTCCGGCGAAAACAAACAGCGCGTCGCCCTATATCGCTTCGTCCCTTCCACCTCTCGCTTTATGGATTCTGATCTATAATAAGAGCCACCTATCCCCACCAATAAATCCCAAGTTGCGCTCGCCCGCTGCGCTCCGCGCCAAATCCTCCTAAGTATATTTCTATTGTCATTCGAAGTTAGACCCCGATTCGCCCTCACGCACACTACCATAACAATCCTCATGATTCCGTAGCACGTGGCTGCTCTCTGCATTGAACCACGCCACCACAAATGCTTCGCGTCACTCGAACCTCTGAATTATTAAGAACTCTCGTTTTCCCTGGAGTCAGTATTTTTAAACAGAGAATCACTCTCGTATGGTCATTGTAAATGTCATTAATCTTACTGAGACGTCGAGCTAAATATCGTTCTTTTGAAAATACCAGATGTTGAAAAATTGAGCGAATATTGTTGAAGTCCGTATTGTCGGAAATTCTTGGAAGTGATGTGACGTCATTGGCTCTGATTATATCAATGACGTCACATGTGTCTAATAATACCGTTTCTCATCAGATGTCTTCCTAGTAAGATGTGAAAAATTAGCGGCAAATATTGAAGTATCCAATTAGCATGTATAAGACAAAGTTAAGTGCGAATGCGTCGAGTTTTCCACCCACTCGTCGAATTCACTCGGAAAACACGGGAGGCGGCATCGACGTTAATAATTCAACAAAAACGAGAAAGAAAATGCAGGACTTCCCAAAAAAAAACCAACGAACAAAAGTCTATTATTTGCATGAAATTTCTATTCGAAATTCCGAACGAGAGAGACTGGCAAGCCCGGTTTTCTGCTTTGGAAAGGTTATAACAGGTTGAGCAGTACGTGCGTCAGAATGCAGCTTGTTATGGCGTGCGTGAGCCGGAAAGTACGTGGAATCTAATCGTGGCCATTTCAATCGCGGATCGATGCGGCCGCACGTAGGATGTGACTGACAGGTGCAATTTCCGCGAGTAATTTCGGGCCGGACATGCATCGAGGAAATCCGTGCATGCACCGCAATGTCAGTGTTGGTAGTTGGCACCGCGGCGATAGTGAATGCACCCGCCAACTCTCTGGCAAGTGCATGTTTTCATTCTACGAGGCATTCATTTTTATTTCTGGCGGCAATTTCGATTTGCGGCCTCGGCAGACGAGGAGGCGCGCGCGCCATTTATTCCTGACAGAACTCTCGCATATTTCACAAGGAGTATGACAAGGGGCGACAACTGACAACTGAATGGTCAAGACTATCATTTAGAGAGTGTCATTTTGCCTGTCATATTCACAGCTGTCGCTTGTCAAAATCTTGCCGAAATTGGCCCCGGCAAGTCGGAATAGCTGCCGCCGCTGCGCTTGCCTCCACAAATACCCTCGAGTAGCATTCCATAGTATTTCCCCAAACAACGTGCGCGTTCGCTTTACGTGAATCAGCGGCTAGTTGGGCGCTCGCAAGCGAGCGAGCAAGCAAGCGAGCGAGCAAGAGAAATGCTTGGAAATATTACGTGGCGGCATTGAGCGTGGACGGTGCCAGATGTTAGCGATCCGTGCACTATAAATGCATCCGAGCCGAAGAGACGTGTCACGGGAAAGTCGAGGAAATTTCCATGGACTTGTTCCACCTCGCTCGGAGTCTCCCAGTAAACACTACGCGAGTTGATTGCCGAGAATCCCATGGAAAAATACGAGGAGTCGCGCGTGGATTTTCGGCCGCTCGCCGATTCAAGATCGCCGGATGTTTCATACACGCGGAAAACAAAGCCTGGCCCTCCGCCTCTTGTTTACTCGCTCCCGGGAAACTGGAGCACGCATGTGACAATCCTGTTTGCACTGCTTCAATAGGATGTTCGTCAGTACGCTCGACAGAAGGACCTTGAAATTCTCGCGTCCTTTGATCGTTGGCCTGTGAGCGAGCGAGCTTCATGGAGAATCGCGCGCGGAAAGCATTGTTTCGGCCCGACCGAGTTAATTAAAATAATTGTGCAGCTCCCTCCAAGCCAAAAGCACTTTAGCAGGGCGGGCGCGCGCACGGCACGGCCTATCGGGGCCAAACTGATTTTATAGGAAATGCATTTGTTGACACAAAGTATCGGGCGCAAATTCATTACATTCGATGTGCGGCCCAGTCGCATTATAGGAAATTGCTGGCTTAATTGAAAGCCGCCTGTTCGACAGGCAGAATTCCAGCGAAACAATGTTCCCATTAATTCTCCTCCCATTTGACTCTCAAGAGCCAATGTGGAAAAGCGAGATGTGAACAGTGGAATATCGCGGGGAATGTGAGATAGGGGTTTTTGCGTTTCAAGCAATTTGCGAGCGAGTCGTGGCAGCAGCGAGGAGCGACAATGCTCGGCTCTGCTGCTCGTTCGTTCTATTAAGCCGGAAGACGCGCTCTGGTTCAGAAGGGAGCCACGTGCGCGCCTAGTCGATTCGATACTTTTCAATTAAGTCGCCCGAATGGAAGCGACCCACTGAAGTTTCACCAGCGAAAGCCCACTCGAGTATTGCGTTCTCCGATGTTACCGGCGAATAATTGAATTCGATCGCGCCTCGAGTGCTACAGCAATTCAACGTTTTCACTAATTAATTTATTCGTTCTCGCAATTAGCATTCATTAGTGAATGGCTTGTCCTCTTGAATAAATTGCTCGTGGAATCCCAAGTGAGCCAACCATGGCGGAGTACTCTAATAAATATTGGCAAACACCGAATTCCAAGCAAAAGGCAAAACTTTACGAGAGACGCGGCTAGTACCACAACTTATAACTCATCGCATCTGTGCCAAGTCGGCTCGTAAAAGTGAAGAGTGTTTTCTTCTGGGCCGAAGAGTTCGCCAGCCGGAAAACACGATTTCCGCGAAACTGTGGAATAGCCATGACGCGCTTTTGTCTGGCCGATATAACTAAAGTCAAGTGCAGCAGATGCATCTGCTGCAGCGACACATCGTCAAGAACCATTTCACTGCACCATAAAACAGGGATCACTGTTCATCTGCAGATTGTAGGGAGCGTGTCTCGAGAGAGATACACGAAATCTGTCTTACATGTTTCTTCCAAGCGTTTCACAAAAATGAGAATAAACTTCTGAATTCCCACAGGATTTCTTTTAAAGATTGGACTCTCGGATTGACCCTCCATTAATAAAAGCTCTAGCAGAATTCTCCTGGATTGCATTCATTTTCCTCTGTGCCGAGTGCATTTCATCTTCCTAAAAGCCTCTCCACGAAATGCCTGGGACCTTCAATGAGGTCGGTGAAAAGCTGTCGAAAGCTGAGGATATTAAAGTGAACTACATAGGTGGATATTGTCAGGGAAGCTGTGCCTTTCTTGGCTCATAGAAAATTAGTACTGCCAGCTTACAGGAGTTGCTTTTTGATGAGACGTCGAGATAGGTTTGTTCGCCTTCTACTCGATATTCCTCGAGAGTACGCGCGCGCTCGACCCCGTTACTACTTGGTACCAAGCTCCGCCCGCGGATTCACCCTTCCGGACTATGTGGATTCGCGTGCAAACCTCCAATGAGATTTCAGAATATGCGCGGCTTATGCGCGGCACGCAACCACTCTCATCCTCCAGGACAACAGCCGCTGATTCCACAGGACTTTTCTAAATGAATCCCAAGCGAGCGCAATTCGCCGCTCTCACGATCAAATACTCCTGAATCCTCTCATTTCCCGAGGTTCCTTTAATATCGTTTTGAATGCATCTTTTCAGGTGGGTGGAGCACTTTAAGAGTTTAGTGTCGCTTTGGTTTCGGATGGTGCAA
Organism: Ectemnius continuus; assembly: GCA_910591665.1. Classification (NCBI taxonomy): domain Eukaryota; kingdom Metazoa; phylum Arthropoda; class Insecta; order Hymenoptera; family Crabronidae; genus Ectemnius; species Ectemnius continuus. Next base: position 4,383,870 of record OU342866.1, read on the forward strand.
TCGTCGTCAGTGATATGCGTTTCCCGAGAAAGATCTTCAGTGACGATAGAACCAGTCCTGTAATCGTTCTGAATGCGTTTGCAACACAATGCCGGAAGCTTTCGAGATCCTATCTTGTTTGCCCTCACTGTCGGAGAAAGTTTCATTGTTGCGAGCGACAACATTATTCCATTTTCTACAATGCACATTTTCGATGGTGGCTACGATTAATATAACAGTGGCAATTTGATGGTTGCGTGACGTGTGCCAGGAAGAAACATCACTAAACGAGGAACGAGCAGTTGGTATACCGGCCACCCCAATTGCCCTTTCCGCCAATTATCGCGAAAAATACGCAGCCCTTTTATTGTGATTGCATACAATGCAGTATTGGACTTTATTGCACCGCCGAGAATCCATACTAGAGGGCCAGGGAACAATGGGAGCATCGAATATTGCGCTCAGTTCCATCTATCGTGCATAATCGGCAGTTCGAATGCGATCAGATAGAAGAGGAGAGAAGTAACGCAAGCGTTCCTTGGTTTCAGCAAGAATAAAAGCGGTTACAAGAGAGTATGACGTGAAAAAAGTAGGGTATAATTCATAGTGCCGAAATGCGTGGCGTTTCATGTTTCGAGGAAGAACGATAAACCTCAACCGTGAAATACGAATGCTGTGTTTCCATTCGCAAAACTTGGCGAAGCCCCACTCGAAATGAGCGTACAAATTTTTCTCTGTTTTACTGGGCCATTATACACGGCTCGTTCTCCTCAGGGAAAAAAGGTGATAGGCAATTCGGGGAAGGCAAATTGCATCTCTTCGTCCGCACGACTTTTACGAGTGGAGGATCTCCTCGGAGTCGAGTTTAACTTTACGATTCGAAGAGTCCAGCGAACCGTCCTCAAAATCGCACGCTGCACATTTCCGTTATAGCCAACGGCAGCTATTAGAATTTTGATTCAGTTTAATGACTAAACCGCCGCGTCGTCGTCCCGAAAGTTACACTGCGGGAGGAACTCCTCGTCGAAGTTTAATTAGCGCATCCTCGCCGAGCAAAGTATCGCACGTGCAGGCAAAGCCCGCTCCCAAACACCGGTTAACAGTGATAAGCCTGGCGTGTCTCGGTGTTGCACGTTTCCGTCATTGTCCCGTGATCCACGCACTCCTCTGCACGCTGAGCGACGCTTCGCCAAGCGTGACAATTAGTTCCGACAATAGCGTGACATGACAATTGGCAAATGGAACTTTAGCACTCGTGGAAAATAGCACTAGCTTTCCACCGAAATCATCAACTATGTTACACTCTTCTTACATTTACATATTAATTGACTTCCTTCATGAAAACAGATTCATCATTACTAATAATAATATTACACTAACCTGTAAGAACTTAATTTCAAAAATATTAGGCGCACTGCACTGCACTGATGCGAGTAAGTAGATTTGGCAGAATAGGAGGTTAGGACGCCATAACGGAGGCTGGCGCGAAGGCAGGCAGGCAGGCACGGCACATGGCTGAAAGACCATGACCATACTCAAGAATATCGACCGGCCAAGCTCCGGCGGACCGATCGATATTTTAAAGATAGGTCACACGTGCTCGGGCCAGCTGGCTCAGGCCGCAAGCCATCGGCACATGCGCACTAGCTCCTCCCGCTAGCTTATCCTCCCATTCACCCATCAACAGCTCCAACACTTTACAATCGCGTAATCCAAACATGGAAATACATTTGTCTAATTAAAAATTTACTTCTCCTGAAAGTTAAATGGATTTTAATTTATTTATTACTTAATTTAGCTTTCAGTGACTTTAGTACTTTGTTCGCTATTTCTAATTTAGACTGCACTTGGTAATATTTCATATGCACGCGAGAAATAATTTAATTTATAGAATAATAGGTTGTCGCAAATATGTTTTATTAATATATGTGTAGTCCCATTCTTTTTCAAATAACAGTCAGTTTTGAAAGACCCAGTATAAGTAATAAACATTCCACTATTTTACAGACTTGCCTGAATTTATGTAGAAGAAAAATTCCTGTTAAAATTGACTTTGTGTTTATTGCGAACATACAAATAAAAAGATCCTTTGTATTAGTATAAAAGGTTCCGTGTATCTCATACTTCCTGCTACTGGTATTCAGTAGAATGTGCTATGATCGAAACGTCGAACCAGTTGCAGTCAGATATTGCTCGAAATAAACTAGTTTGACATATTTAACACTGCAAAGTACTTGAGTGGCTGTGTGTGAAAAAGGCCTAACTTTCCCCGGCATGCTTGTTCCAGCTGACATTTCAAGGAAAGTGAGGAAAGAGCGCGGCCGTGTCACGAGTCCGGGAACAGAGGGAATTGCAGAAGGAGGAAAAAGTCGTGAATATGCAAGCCGCACCCGACGGATGTGTTCTCCGTTGGCGTTAAAGCTCCAACGCAGCGAGCGCGAGCGCGCGCGCGGCCGCGGAGGCCAAAAGAGTCAGCTAGTTCTTTTTTTCCCTCTCGTCTTTTATTTTTGCTTAACTCGGCGTTTGCGGTCGAAGGAGCCCGTGCTCTAATTAAAGCGTGCTGCTCGCCGGCCTTCGGTGCGAATTCGCACTGGAACGGGGGGAGTGTTTTCGCCCCGCCGCCGCCCTTTCGCCTTTTTACCCACCAGGCTCGTTGTTCCCTAATTAATTAAGACCTACGATTGACTGACTAATGAATACCTGCTATTTTCCGCTCGCGCATCCGCCGCCAGAGCGCCTCCGCCTTTCGCATCGGCCAGTTCTCCACTTTAGCGCTGAAACTCCGGAAGAACTTGTACTCCTTGAAGTGCGACATCCTTCTGCCGCCCAGTTGTGACGGATCATCGAGATTCCCTGAGCCAGCCGGTGTCACCGAGCGACCCTCGTCCGTCGACATCTTCCTTCGTAGCTTCGAGGCCGTTTTAATTGCGCTCTCCCTCACACTATGTGACCGCGACATTTATTTAATGCCTCGCACCATCACCAGTCGATGGAATCCACTCTAGCGAGTCATCCTCATTCCTACTTTTCACGCCCAGTCTCTTTAGAAGCATTTTTCCTCCCTTCTCTCCCACGAATCTCTCTTTAGGAATTTTTGCTTTCACTCGATAATTCCCTGATGATTCTAATTAATTTCCCCTATCTTTATCTCCAACGATCATTCTTCCAACTTCGGGATACATATTCCCGCCCTGTCGGATTCAATTTATCGATGACTTGCTATTTTTGATTGTAAGTCCTCGAGAATTCGGGTATTGCCAGTGCCAATGACAGTCTAGAGGTTTGTAATATTTATAAAAACTAAAGTGGTGGTATTTGAGTGATTCGAAGAGCGTATAAACCTCGGGAGGCTTTTTATAGAGGACCCTTTGAAAGATGAAGGTACTGAAAGTTCTTTCGATTGCATGGATGATCTACAGACAATCTGAAAGCTCTTTCACAGATCGCTATGTATTATGGAACGGCGGTTGAGGATATCGGGAAGCAGATAAAAGCCGGGATTTACTTTTCCTCGCTCGAGATATCGCTGTGAAGGCGATGAGAGTCGCGACTGTATTGGTTCCCATCGACTATAAACTCAGGATCGATCAAAAGGACGCTGATAGGATCGTAGAAAGCTTTGTTCTATTGAGAGCGCGCGGGTCCCATTCGCTCGGCGAGTTGTCCACTCCTTTAACGACGAATCGACTCTCGAAGGAAGGAAGGCCTCTCCGGTGGGTGGCGGGGAAAAAAGGTGCGCGGGTGCTAATTCCTCGTCAAAGAGAAAGCTGTGCTTAGCGAAGCCGTGTCCCGACAAGGCGGCGCGGCGCGGCGCGGCGACGGTGGGAGAAGTCGCCGTAGAAAAATGCCTGGCACAAAAGTGCGAACCTCTTCAAAGTTAACCGGACGACTCTCGAGCCCGAGCGGCGCACGAATGGAAAGAGAAATTTATCAGGTGCTAGCCTGTGTGTCGGACGAAAGCAACAATCACGCTGACTAATGAGCGATTTGTACTAGACTTCCTGACTCTCGAATTAGCGACGCACATGCTCGCTTGCACTCTTTTTGCCAATCAATAGCGAGAGTTTTGCCAGCGGCTGGTTTTAGCCGTCGCGTCGCCTCGCGTCGCTCTCCTCTTCCTGCTCTCTCACGACACGCGAGTCGCGCACGAAATTCCCTTGACTTTAATTCGTCAAGTGCGATCGCTAACGAACTCCAACGGCTCCAAGATTAGTCGGGCAAACGAACCGCCTCAAATAAGACTGAAAGGAGCAGTCAATTCGTTTTTTTCTTCATATAGAGACTCTAATTGCTCGTCTAATCGCGAGCGGCTAAAAATGGCAGATGTAATATCATAGCACTCGCTAATTACGGAGTTTCACGTTTAGCAGTCGATAGTTTCGCGCTGAAGGATCGCAGTGGTAGCCGCAGTGCGACAGTTGCGACGTTAATTACTAGCATCAATTAGTAAATTGGTCCTCACACCGAGATCCTCTCATGTTCCCTCTCTCTGGCGCTGGTATCAGCTTGGGGACAGGTAGATTCGCCTGATTTACGAGTTCACTCGAGTCTCGTCCGGTATTCCATCAAGCGGGTACTCGCTCTCCGAGCGAGAGAGAAAGAGAGAGATAGATATATGTAGAGAAAGAGAGTGAGAGGTGGAGCTTTGACGGTTATTATTTATTAGCCGGTCTTTCGGCATCCGATATCAGAAATTTCCAGGCGCGATAAGAGCGATCGATGGAAAGTCCGAAAAAGCCGAGTGCCTCCAAGTATGTCGAATTCCAGCCGGTGATTTTTTACGTGTCGCTGGTAATGCGAGGTCCTGCATCACTGCCAATGGCAACAGGTCGCCTAATCTTGCACCGTAAGTCTCGGGCGGCGCGACGCGGCGCGCAGCACCGCACCGGTAAGCTGCTGACTGGCGAGCGGAGTTTCCCTCATTTGATTTTCACGGTGAGGCCGATGGTGAAACGACTACGCACGCACCAGATTAAAAGCGCAACGGAGGCTTCCTGGCTCCTCGGCTCGCTGATCCATGGTGTCTGGTATGGTATTGGCGCGGTATTCGACCGATGCAAATTAGCGCCGAGTCTCACTTTCACGAGAGGCCTGTTCGACAAGCGGTTGTCGCATTGTCACGCGTGCACCGCGCACTTGACAATGCCGGGTAGCCTATTAGAAACGTGTTGGACTAGCCACGCATTGGTAGAGACAGCGACTAGCAGGAGAGGAAGGAGCGACGAGACTTCCGGGAATATCGGACTTTTCGTTGAGCAACGCTCGTCGGCCGGCTTTAATTATTCGGCAAGTCTATTAGCATAGAGCGATACACGACCCCTTAACGAGTCGCGGATCGATCACACGGCTCGCCCGAGACAATGGCGTCGAAATCTCTGAAGCAGAGAGACACCTCCGGACACTTAACGGGACTGCTGTTCTTCTCCGGCTGGAATTTGTCCCGGACGGATTTCTGCCGGCGAGAGCGCTCGCGCCCGCTCTCTGCGTAGGCTGATAGCAATTAGCGGTGGGATGCATGCTAACGACGAGATAAATTCGAGTTTACGAGTTTGGCCAGGGAACGTCTGCCGTCATTCGATTTCTCCAGAACGGGCTCTCGTTTGATATACGCGCGCACGTTCGCACCGCGGAAACTCGACGGGCCGGTATTAAACTCTCGGTACAAATTACGCCACTGATACCATCTTATCCGAGGCCGGCTTTTTCAGACTTCCTTGTCGCCCGTTGCTCGCCGTCCGTGAAACGATGATGCCTTCGCTCGCGCGTTGCTAACGCTCGATTTTAGTAGTTTCTCGCTGCCAGTCGACATTTGTCATAATCGCCAGTACATAAAGTAGTACATTGAATTTCATAAATTCCCACCTGGCATCTCCGATCTAAGGACGATCGGCCAGGGAACTCGGGATGACAGAACTTGGAAGAGATAGCGATCGGTGCCGAAGGCTTGTCACAAGACTGCGCGCGTTGGACTAGTTTAAAAAGTAATTTATCGATCATTCGATCATTCCATTTACAAGGGGCAGGTGTCAACTCGGTACTATCAATCTCGCGGACAGTTCATAAGTCATTAGAAGTAGTCGCGGTGGCAAGCTTGTGAAATCGTCAAGGGGAACGCGCTGACAAATTGCTATCCGATCGTCACTGCGTCAGCCGGGCAATTCCTTGCGGATTTCCCGGCGAAAGAAATCAAACCGAGCGGCTTGTCAATGGAGAGGGATTGCTCAAACCACCGCTCGATTATTAAGTGTAATCGATTAAAGCCGTAGACTTTCGCCGTAGCCGCCCCTGCAACCTTGCTTTTCTAGGCCGCCATAAATTTCGTCTCACGCGTCGCCACTCTCTCTGAATCAAGAAAGTCTTACTTCTCCTCGCTTCTTTCACCCTCCTCCACCACCGATTATCACCCCACTAATGACTCGGTGATCACTCAAAGATTTATCGTCCCGTTCAGTGATTGATGCCCTATGACGACGATGCGTCTCGCATTTAAATTAGAAGAGCGATCCTGCTGTACCTTTCGAGACTTAGGGAAATCATGATTCCAAGTACTGCTTCAAGGAAGAATTCGGCAGCAGGTGGGACCATTTCGAAATCTATGTTGGAATTAAAGACTCTCCTATGTAGCGAACACTAACAACACTATCAGTATGCGGGATCACGAGATCGATCTTAATTTGACGTCGTTAGGAAATCCCTCTTGTCAACTAGTAGACCAAGCCATTCCAGACGACAGACTAACTCCACGACTACTTATCTCTCTCGACTTCATCGTTCTTGCTTAATTGTCGTCGATGAAAGTTTCGACAGGGTGGTCGAACAGTCTTGCTCCACTCGAGGAACAGTCGATCCTGTTAGCACGATTTTCTGTCGTTAGACACATATTTTACTGGCTAGCCAGTGAAAAGATCGATCCCATATTGAATCGGCTGTGTTTCAAGGGGAATACCTTTGAACTTTCGCCGGGCTCCGACGTGAATATCATCCGGGCAAGGGAGACCTTGTGCGCCTACGGCGCGCGGGTGAATGCTTGTCAAGCACCAATGGCAATTGACTAGCATGAGAGAATAGATGGAGCGTGACAATGCGTGTGGATTTTCCCGTGGAGGGAAGAAAACCACAGGGAGAAAGAGCAGTTGAGGGAAACTGCTGCCGGTTTGTCGAGCTTGGGACTTGGTGTCGTCGTGATTGCGAATCGTCCAAGAGTACCTTGATAAATAGCCGTCGCGATGGGCAGGAAGCAGACGAGATAGTCGATGAATAATTATACGACCGCGCAAATGGAGCGAGACGAGGTGTCCTCCAGGAGCGTCGCTGAATTTCCCGAACTCCCTCCCAACGTCATTCCCATTTCGGACTGTATGTAGTTATTTTAGCGCGCCCGACCATTTTTCCCGCCTCGTACACGTCGTCGGTTCATGGAAATTCGCAGTGACAGGTTGCCGTTACCGCCGTGAAAATGCTATAAAGTCACTCAAAGTTAATGGACGCGCCAACAGACATTCGGAAGATCGACGGGCCGACTGTTGCAGAGTCTCGCGCGAACATGGAAAAGCGAACTTTCAATGATGGGAATTAAGATTGGCAAAGCCATGGAAATTTACTGGATATTCGCCTCACCCTGCGCAGATGGTTGCGCGCTATTTTCAGTTAAAACAGGGCGGAGATTGAGCGTTATTGATGGACCTGTCATCGAGAAAGTATTCCGATATTCCAGCGGTTCGTTTAACTAGCTCGGAGTGACATTCGACCGGCTCTGTTTGCAAACTAAACAAGCAAGCTTACATAGTAACGTTGTCAGGCCCGAAAGAAATCGTCGCGAAAGTCCGGCTCCATTTTCCTGTTCCGTCAGTTAGTACTGTCAGGTGTACATACGTCGAGCGAAACAGTAACTGGATTATGGCGGATGCATGAATTGTGTCAAGTTGAAAGAGTGAATTCGAAATTTTGCGTGTGACGCATATGTCGGCCGTGGCAAATGTCAGCCGAGGGAAATGCGACAGGCGGCTAAAATTAATTGGAGTCACTTAATTAATGAATTGATCGATCGCTCCGTTGCGCAATAAATGTGTAAATATAGATCGTGTGAAGAGAAAGAGAAAGAGGAGCGAGGAAGAACCCTCAGGCGCACACAGAGACACACGCACGTAACACGTGTCGAAGAGCAAGTGCCCAGCTCACGGGAGCTTGAAAAATTGCATTAATAACGTTTGCAAAAAAAAGCAGCCAGTACAAAAATAAACTTCCTATTTTGTGATCGTGGCTGCCATTGTCGTTGCCTTCTACCTACGTATTTCCCTGCCACATATTTCTCAGTGGTTTTATCTTCTCTCGACTTTGCAATCAAGTGTTTTCAGGAGCGTCGATCGACTGGTATGGGTAGAAATTTTAAACGGCGAGCGTTTAACTCCGCCAATCCAGGCGGCGGAAAGGCAGCGCGCCGTGGAAACAGACTTTCTCAATCGGACAGCTGATTCAATATTTCACGTGTACCGATATACGTATCCTCAAATAACGCCAGACTCTTACCGTCGACGATTGATAAACCCGCGCACGTATGATTAATCGGCTTCCGCACTCGCGGAGCCTCGCGCGGATAAATACTCGACACCAGCGATTCCTCGGAAATAGAAGTGAGAAACTTAATATCCAACTCCTCGGTAAAACTTCGTATCACTATGACAAAGCTTGTGCCTTTTATGATTCGAGACTGTTATTCACTAGTATGAAAGCAATCTCGCACCCTATCAACCAATGCCATTCAATCACACTGCAATCCACCATAAATCATCGATAGAAAGCTTGATTTTTTAAGCTTTCAAGAAAGATAGATTTAAATAAAAGACATTCTCGAACAATGTAATAAAATTAAAAGGAAGTTTCTGTCATTGGCACTGACAAGATCCGTTTTAAACGAACCACCCCTGCTTTTACCGAAATCTGCCTTCAAGTTCGTGTGGACATGATGCTGGAGTTGGATTTGAGCACAGATGAAATTCCAGAAGATTTCGAAATCTTTGACAAGGTCTAATCGCGACGTAACGCGCGGGACCGCGCGTATCAGAGGCGACGGCGTCGCGGCGGCGTTTCGCGGATCCGCGTGGAGGACGCCTGGTGAACTGTGCGAGAGCGCCGCGGTGCCCGTAATAGCGGGGACTGGCTTGCCTGCGCTACCATTGCCACCACCGCAGCCCGCCGCCGCCGTCGTCGGAACGCCGACGCCAGGGCACAGCCAGCGCAAGCGTCCCGTCCTCGTACTTTTTCCACCCGTCCGACTCTCGGCCCAACTCACTCTCACCTGATCCCCTGTCGACGCCCAGAATCCTCAGGGATGACAAAGCCAACCCCTTTGATACTCAACCTTCGACTGACAACATTCCACATTCCTCTACTTGCCCGAATCATTTGCTTCCGATTCGATGACAAAGCGCACCTCAGATATCAGAGAGAGGCTAAGATTGGCTCGATTGAATTGGAGAAAAATATATATACGTTGAATGAAGTACCTCCTTTTGTTCGAACTCGGTCAATGATACTTTTCTTGATCGAAGGATCACTTCATTTCAGGATAATTCGCTCGAGTGTACCGAGCGTGCTTCAATTCGACTATAATCCTTCGGGACTTTATACTTTGCGCCCAATTTCTCTGCTCGCTAATCCGTATAGTATTTAGAGATTATAGGAGGGGTCCACGCTCTATCTTCGATCTAGCAGAGGGAAAGTTCTGCCAGGGAACGTAATCGCAACGAAATTCAACGATTGAGATCTCAGCGGGAAAAAACCGCGGATCTATGCAATTTACGGTGCTTGTTCGCGTTAATGTTAGTACACGGGGGAATTATTTATTCGCCGGCGGGTGTACTTTGATGCGCGTCAAGATAGATTAATAGAATTATCGGGGAAGGTGAGAAGCGCAGGAATATCGGTAGATTGCGATCTTCAATCGGCAGCCTTGACTTTTCCCGCGCGGGTAAGAGTCGCGCGTGACTTTCGACATCATTGTTCGCGCTGGCAACGCTCGCCAGCCAGCATTAAACGCGCATCCATAATCGCAGTGCGAGACGCCAACAGCTTCCGTGGCTGCCACGAATCGGCAAAGGGTCAGGATAATTTCGTGATCCATTGAAAACAGCCCTGGCACTTTTTAGAGCGGCGAGTATTTTCAGCAGCGAATAATATTCGGGCTGAAGATCATTGGAAAGTAGGTGAGATCATGCGAGCCGCAATTGAATACGGACAATGTGTGCCACGCAGCGAATTACGAATCCCACACTGCCGAACTCACTCGAGATCTGTCATTATGCAAATGCACAAACCGTGGAATGATGTTGGCCGGCTCGCCTTCCCTACGAATATGGAAATAACCAGGCTCTATCATCGCGATGCGCTCCTTGCGTTTCTAATCCGATCGAACGGGATCGCGCATGAAAAATATTTGGGAATGCTAGCCTAAGTTATCAAGGATCTATATGCTTACAGAAACATACACTCGGATTTCCTTTCCTCTCCACTCTAAGGCTATCGATTTCAGCCTTTAACTCACTTCCCTTATCTTCATAGTTTAACGGAGAGATGAACTTTTTTCCGGTATGAGAATCCACCGAAAATTACCGGGAAAGTTTCGCTTACTTAGCAGGATGTACGTTAATGTTCCCTCATCTCTCTGCCGGCTATATGCCGAAGGATTAATGCGCCACTAACTCTCCATCCAAAGTTTCCTCGGCTTCATCTTTCCTAGCGTTAGTGCTCGCACTTTTTCACTGAGTTCTGCTGCATTAGGTATGCGCGGTAAGTCGACACCTGCATATATGCGTATAACTGGAGAAAAGCGTTTAGAGTTTGCGCGCTCGACCTGTTGCGGTAGATCTGCCGGTCAGATCGTCTCCCGTAAAGGGATTTTGCGAAGAGAGTGAGAGGTGCCAAGCGCAGTAGCAAACATCTGTTGCAGCGTATCTTATGCTAATTCGGGCTAAGTATCTCGTTAGAGCCGTATGCACCTCTTGGTGGCGGACAGCGCTACCTTTCACCCATGGAATAAAAGGGGCCACGTCTATGCAGGCTTCCCCAGCGCGAGGGGAAGCCAAGTTCCTCGGATCATTAGAACTTCCACGACCATTACCGGCAATTCGATCGGCGATATCTCGGACGCGCGCGTTTCCAAGTTCAACTTGACTTTGTTGGTGATCAGCGGCGCCCCAGGACTCTCCCACTGCTCTTGCTAAAGGCTAAGAGTTGCTCGAGTACTCACCTGATAGTTGTCGCTCCGACTGCGAGCGCGCCGGCTGCTGCAGGCTCTGAAAACAAACGATATCGGCATCGATTACTTTGGCATCCAAGAGCGGAACACACAGCTGGTGCGGGATGATTTCGCCGGCGATATATAGGTCTAGGGGGAATAGAGCTCCGGCTCGATTTACGATGTGTTCTGAGTAAATTCAGGCCCGTTTACCGAGTATTTTCGGCAGCCCCGACGCATAGAAATTCGGGGGCTGCTTTAGCGATCGCCTGCCTCCACGCTTGCCATTATATTCACAATAGGGTGGCGCCCCCTCACCGGAGATTGACGGTACACTGGGTGCACTGGTGTTTCATAAACCAGTTAATTAAATCACCTGCAAGCTCGTTACGATCAGGTTTTCCGTAATCAAGCGCGCTCTAATGGGTGATCATTAGCTTTTAAATTAGATCGAAATCGCTTTGGCGGCCTATTAATTCATAGGCACTCGCGCATACAGGTTTCCCTTGGTAGAGCGGCGGTGCGGGCCGCGAAATTAATTAAGCATCCCGACGCACCTATCCAACGTCGACTAGCGCCTACCGTGATCCTTCTGCGTCGCGGCGGAGAAATTGATTTCGTCGAGTGGCTGTTTCGCTTTATTGCACGATCGGCAACGACACGAATGCCAGCCAGCTTGAAACGAGCGACCTTGACCCTCTGCGCTCAGCAAGAATTAATGCTTTCGGCATGAACGATGCAGAATTAATTAGAGGAGATTTTACTGGTTTTGCCAGGTGACTATGAATATAAATTAGAAATGCGTGGGAGGAAGGTGGAGCAGGTGGGAAAAGAATTTTCCGCGTGTGGCAGGAGGATAGTGCGAGCGACGGTAGCCGGTTCGCTTTCCACCTGAGAGTCTCTCGCCACACACGCTGCCCCTATTCGAGGCAGCGGGGGATGCCAAGCGATATTAATATGCCGGGCATGCCTCGTTGCCCCATTAGCTTTGATCACACGCGACTCGCCTCATCTTTATGTACGTGCATGAATCGCTTCGGACCCGGACACACCGGCAGGCTGCATCTTCTTGGAAGACAGGGACCTGCCAACTCAGGTGGGAATCGCCACCTCCTCCCGCCACTCGACACTTCATTGAAACCTCGTCCTCCCAGCTATTAAATCCAGCCTCTATTTTAACGCGCGTGCCGCAGAAAAATTATTCGATATTTCCAATGATTTAAATAAATTAATTGTTTCGGTGTCTAAAATTATTTTGTTCAATGATGTAATGAAAAAGAAAATGTATGATTTGTGACGCGGGAATGCAAGAGTATTGAAAGCAGAGGGTTGAATAAACGATGACGTTTATTGCTGCGCGTCTAACTTGTCATGCTGGCCATGGCTTCGTTACTAACTAGTACGCTGCGAATGACGAGATGCCTTCGAGGAGGAAAAAAGGTTTACTACAGTTCTATGAAGGAATAATCTCCGTGTAGTTAGTGATGGTTGGCTTACTCGAGTTGGTACAGGAGCGGGCGTGAAGTTGGGGTAAAAAGGTGCTGGGAATTTATGTTGCACAGCGGGCAGCGGTAAATAATGTTGTTCGGGGGAATGCGTATCGGCGTCCCGGAATAATTAATATACTATTCGCGGCGGCTAGAAGTGAGCAGTCCCGCCGGCCAGATAACTTATGTTATAATAAATGCTTTACATAGATCGACACGGTAAGGAAATGTTCCGTGGCTCGGCGATAATAAACGCAGATATCGGCCGTAACCGGGTCGATAAATCCCGAGTAAATAATATCGGCGCTGCGTTTCGACACGCGCACCATTCCTCTCTGCGTGTGTTGCTGCCATACTTTTCGTGATGTGCCTCCGGGTGACAGCAATATTCGCCAGATAACGTAGCGAAATGTAAACGTATTTCCAATATCGCCAATTTAATGCAACTCTTCGTGAAAAAAAAGAGTGAAGAGGACAATGCTTGTTAAATATCAAGTGGAGTCGCACTATGTTATATGTCCTTCGTAAACATCGAATTAATTGTGATGAAACGAATAGCAGAAAACTGAGGCACTGCACGTAATGAAAGGAAAGTTGGGCGAACAACCACTCGGGAAAATTCATATCGGAGAAAAAGCGAGATATTATATTTGCGAGAGGTCAGGCATGGGAAAACGATCCAGTGCAAACAGGAGCTTGTTTATAGAGCCCGTAGTCAGTCGAGGGGCTGTTTTTATCAGTGGAAATATGATGCTAGTCCGAGTATCAGTGATTCAACGAGAGCACTGAAATGTGAATCACAAGAACCCCTAGTTTTTCAAGAAACCTCATACTTATTCTTTGCCAGAGCATACAATTGTTTGTTTCGATAGAAGAACCTCTGGAAGCGAGATATAAAAGTCCACTGGCGTGGCTCTCGAGTTTTCTATCGGACACAGAGAGTTATCGGAGAAAAATAGTATCCTGTGCGGAAGAAAGGGTTAAAAGGCCGAGTGCGATCCCTTGGTGCGAGACAATTTCTTGACGCGATCCTCGAAGTCCGCGTGGGGTAGTTGATATCAAAGAGAGCCTCCTCCCGCTCCTTCTCTCGCTCTCTCTCTCTCTCTTTCTCTCTCGGATAAATATAGCAGCAGCGCACGCCACTTGCCCATAGAACGTCAACAAACGAGAATTTATTACGGCCTTTGGGACACACCAAGCAATAGCCAGCAAATCTCCTCTTTTGCCTCGTCTTTTCCCTGCCTCCGCGCGCCTCGGGAAAAGGACTGCCGAGCCAAGAAGCGGATAATAGAGTTCCGATCATGGATATTCCTCTCGCTCACTCTCGATTCTCCAGCTTCCAGATCGCTAAATGCTTTCCTCCCGAACTCGCCGCGCACGCTCGTCGCAGGAAATTCGCTATAAAAAGCCACGCGCGGAAACAGTCTGTCACTCGGTGTGGCACGCTCGAATAAGATCAAAGAAAAAATCTCGAGCAATGAGCTTGACTACGAAGAAAGAGGCTCTCGATGGGGGGAAGATGGATTCGCGAGAGATTCAAGCCACACCCGAGTTATACGGGAATATATATATGTGTTTATGGGTGTGTGTGCGCATGTATCGGAATTGAGAGAGGGAGAAAGAGGGAAGAGTAGGTGGAGATACCTGGGGCGATCAGAGTTAAGCTCGCCATAGCGACGAAGTATCAATCGTAACGAGGTCGTGAAGAAAACCCGATCCTCTCGACAGATAGGGCGCATTCGACCCGCTCTCCCGCTGTGATCGGAAGTTTAGGGCTCGGCGACTTAACAAACCCCACGATTTTATGATAATGACCGCGACAGTATCGACAGCACTTGATGCGATGAGCCCGGACGTCTGTGTTGCAAGAAAAAGTCTCGCCGTCGTAAATAAACATCAGTGTACACACGCGCGCAACGTCAGCCGGATAATCTTTCGATGGATCTGTATTTGCATGATAAAGGAACGGAGTCATAGAGAAAATCGAAGTTGCGCAAACGCACTTTCGTTAGTCGACGGTAAGAAATCGGTGGCTTGAGAGATAATCGGAAGGATATCTGCATCGAGGGTTAGTTGGTTTGCCGGTCCCGATAACTCGTGGGAGGAAAAGGTGAAGCCAGGATCCTATGAGATTGATCCGACTAATCAGATCGGAGGGAAAAAAGCGCATCTATCGCTCTCGATGGAGTTGGAGGCGCTCATCGAGGCAACATTATTTTGCCAAGGATTTCCCGCCGGGCAAAAAGTGGGCGACGAAACTGGCAGGACGGTAATATACTGCGCGGAAAAAAAGGGTGGGTGTATTAGGAGCATGAGGTTGCTGGCACAAAAGTATATTCGGTCGCGATCAATCCATATTTCTGCCAGCGATACAGATTCCCAGAGAGCAGCTGCGACCTTACGGGGGCTCAAAGGATTTAATAAAAATGAGAAACGACGAAAAAGTTGAGCAAACTTTCTGCTGGGCTTTTTGCGCTCTTGGAAGAATAATTGGTAGAGGGAAAAGTAGAGAAGAGAGAGGATAAAACGGAGTAGTTCGCCAAAGCAGTCTCGAGAGGTAGGAAGGTTCTATCGGTTCGATTGAATGGAACAGGTCCAATTTGCAAGATATTCGAGGCCGGGACTCGTAGCAGGTGGAGGTACCTGTCGTGAAAGGGAAATTAAGGTCCACCGTGGCAACAAAGTGTCAATCTTACGAAAGCAGTCCGGCAGCCCACGCAGCCGCTGGACACCGGGAGGTCAAGTCGTACAAAGAAACCCGTCCCCCGATTTACAAACCCGATAACTTACACCACCGTGACGATCGGGAACCCGCAAATCGAGACAGACAGTCACGAATCAGTCGGTGTAACTAGAAATGATGCTGCAGAGAATCTTCCCCATCAATTCCAAGCTAACAAACAAACGTCGAGCTTTCCTTAATAAAACCAAGCTCTCATTCGACGGAGTTTCTCGAGCAATGCTGGTACTAGTAGTAGAAGTATTCAGTGAACAGGGTGAGTCACTTGCCTTTGAATCACCACCAAAAATTGGATATTTTCGATGGCCAAAAATATGGGAAAAAAAAATTTTGAGCTGAGGCTCTGAAATTTATATCACATCTTCCTTGATGCAAGGGCAGACTCTCCACCAAGTTTCAGCCCCGGAAAAGGTCGGGAAGATAAAAAAACATGGGGAAAACGATCGAAATCAATTTTTCAAGATCGGTTTTCCACATGTTTTAGGCAGAATTCCGGCATTTCCCCCACAACATTGATGTTTTTTTTCCGTTTTGAGACACGGACAATCGAAAAATCAAGCGTTCGTCCCGGTCCCAGAACCTTCGAAAAATCGAAAATTTTTGAAGGGGTATGCCTTAAAAAATTTGCGAAAAAATGAATTTTGAGCTAGGGCTCTGGAATTTTTTCTACGTTTTCCTCGATGCAAAAAAACACTTTCTACAAAGTTTCAGCCCCGGGGAAGGTCGGGAAGATAAAAAAACATGGTAAAAACCATTGAAATGAAATATTCAAGATCGGTTTTCCATGTGTTTTAGGTAGAATTCCGGCATTTCCCCTACAACATTTATGTTTTTTTTCCGTTTTGAGACACGAGCAATCGAGAAATCAAGCGTTCGTCCCGGTCCCAGAACCTTCGAAAAATCGAAAATTTTTGAAGGGGTATGCCTTAAAAAATTTGCGAAAAAATGAATTTTGAGCTAGGGCTCTGGAATTTTTTCTACGTTTTCCTCGATGCAAAAAAACACTTTCTACAAAGTTTCAGCCCCGGGGAAGGTCGGGAAGATAAAAAAACATGGTAAAAACCATTGAAATGAAATATTCAAGATCGGTTTTCCATGTGTTTTAGGTAGAATTCCGGCATTTCCCCCACAACATTTATGTTTTTTATCCGTTTTGAGACACGAGCAATCGAGAAATCAAGCGTTCGTCCCGGTCCCAGAACCTTCGAAAAATCGAAAATTTTTGAAGGGGTATGCCTTAAAAAATTTGCGAAAAAATGAATTTTGAGCTGGGGCTCTGGAATTTTTTCTACTTCTTCCTTGATGCAAAAAAACATTACCCACCAAATTTCAGCCCCGGGGAAGGTCGGGAAGTTCACCAAAAAAAATAAGGGCTAGGAGAGTTCTGATTCAAAGGCAAGTGAATCACCCTGTATGTTGAGATGGGAGTTTTCGAAGTTTCATGGCAAAATCGTGGGGGCAGTGATACAGTGCGAATTGAAGGATGGCTGGAGGTGGTCAGCGCCGTGCAACGTACACGTTTCACGTGGGCAGAGACTAATGGTGGGCCATAAGAGCGGATCACCGAACGCGCCGCGGCAGTCGAAGCCACGTATCTCTCGCCGGTAATCTCGATGCCAAATGTCATACACGGCTCTTACCGCCGCGTGATTAATGACTGCCCATTCACCGCGAAATGATACATACAGGCGCGCGCGCGCGTGCGAGCAAACTTCGAACTCCGCGCGAGTAGTTGAAGGAGACGACTCGCCGAGGCACTCTCCTCCTCGTTATCGATGCTCTCGGGAAATGTCCCTCGAAGCACTGATGTCTCGTACTCTCAACTCGATCTCCTTGCAGCATCGGGCACACGCCATCGACTATTCCTCACTCATCCGCGGATTCGCATTAATCAACCGGGCAAACCAGCCTTCTACAGGCATTGTTCTTATAGTACACTCCGAGTAGCTTTGAGACCTTCATTTCCACGGCAACACTTAACTCGACACTTGTAACTGATAGCTGGTGCAAATTAGAGGGATTTGTATGTTAATCTGCACTTGCTTGTCTTGATTATACTCGAGAGAAGTTAGATTAGTTAACCGTACATTAAAATTGTAGTTTAAGTTCGCATTTGAAAAGTGGATAGAATTTTACTGAAGTTATCATATTACGAATCCTATAATCCAAACGAATTGATGGGTCTGAAAGTGAAATATGACGATCGAAAATCGAAATCCTAAATCCGCACTCGCTTGTCCTGATTATACTTGGAAGATAATCCGGGATCAATTGGGGAAAAGAGTGATAAGAGAGATGGCTTCTACTTACGGGCACCTTTCCATTGGCTTTCTCGGCGTCGTTCTCGAGGAGGGGTGCGCTGTTACTCTTCCCACCCATCTCGACAGCCAAGGGTTCCGGCTTTAGTTGTAGGCTAGCCGCAGACGGTGAGGATGGGGCTCTCGGAGGAGTCTCCAACAGTTCCCCCGAGCTCAAGGAGCTGCTGGCAGTGGTGGACAAGCCTGTCGAGCAAACAGATTGAACTAACATTAGACGAGCGTTCGATCACGTACCGTCGAATCAAGCACATCACTGCCAGAATATATGCAACTACTAATTCCCTAGGAACAAGAATACTATCCAAAGAGAATCTCGAAACATGTTAGTAGAACAAACGAGGCCCAAAAAGAACAGTAACGTATTGAAAGGCGACGGTATATTTATTCTTTAAGTAGCTTGCTTTTCAACGACTCATTTGAGAAGTGAGTGAAGAATGAATGGTACACTATTCCATTGGTTGGAGCGATTAACACTTGGTGAGTTGAGGATGCTGTTACTCACAAAGCGGTAGATTGGTCGGTCGGAGCGGCTTGATCCTTGGCAGAGAATCGTCGAGGCCGCTGCTACTGTCGACCGCATCCTGCAGTATGTATTGGTCCTCGCTCTCCTTGGTCTGCGTGTGAACGCTCTCGCGCTTGATCCACACGTCCTGCGAGTGCTTGTCGCCTCGGGAATTCAACTTGGACGGTCGGCGACGTATTCTCTCCCAGGTCTCCTTGCGGTGGCACTTGGCCGACGTCGAGGCTGCAAGCAGAGCCGTGGAAAGCGGGCTTCGTCAGTTTCGTGGCTCCAACAGACACGCGCACACCCATAGAGAGACACACGCGTCCCTCTTCTCAGCGGCCCTTATTAACACGCGGCCGAAATTACCCACGACAAAGCCTGCCTTTATTCCCGGAGAGAACTTCGGCGCGTCCTCGCGCGATATTTCCAGGCGTACGTCGCTTCGGAATGCTGCACTCATTTGTGCACTCGCATGCATGCCGCTTTCGTACTCAGAAATAGTTTTCGTATCGCACTCGTACTGTTTTTCCCCCCACGGATACTAATTCTTGCCAATAAATAACGAGTGTGATTTTTTTGCCATTTTTTAAAGCAATTATTCGAGTATTTGCAAGATGTAACAGTCGAGGAAATAGTTGGAGTAGCAATGGAAATGGTCGACACTTGGCATAAATTGCTATCGGAGCTTCGAACTTGGAGATGATAGAGAAACTAGATCGACTATTACCACTCCGGCAAGCGAATTGCATGTCAGATGAGGTCAGGAACAATCTCGAAGATAAAGATTCGCGTGGCGGGGGTATGATTCCGCAGAATTACAAGGGAGAGATGGTCGGAGGAGGGGCGGAAGGCTGAAGGGGGTAATCGACTTACGTTTTGCTATACGTCGATCGGTGCTGCGAGGAGGGCTGGCTGTGCCAATACCACTTTCCAGCGGAGATGCCCTGTCGGTCGTATCCGGCGAGAGGCTTCCGGAGGAAATCTCGTCCATGCTTTGCAGCAGATCCTGTGACGAAGACGAGGATCTATTGTCATCGTCCACGGTATCCTGCGGGGATCCTGGATCGAGTGTGCTCTCGTCTTGCAACGATTGCGAATCCATCTGTGATCCTGCTATAAATAAATTGGAGGGGCACGTCTATATCTGATCAACAATATCTCCAAATTTATTAGAATCCTAACCATCCTTTATTCAGATTTTTCCTCATAACGGAAGGAATCCTGCCATCTCTGATATTTTAACTGGTAAAGGAAGCTAATTTTATTGGACACTGAAATTTCGAGTGTTCTTACGGGAGACGATATTACCAAGTTTCTTGTACGCTCAAGAATAGTTTGCGGTAAATGGACTTTTATTGCCCATCAGAAATCGCTCTCCGGGAGCGTTCAAGTAATCATGAAAGTGCACGCGTAGCTCGAGTTAAAAGGGCGCGGCAGAGAGGCCATGCGAAATTACCTTGCGGGGACTCGCAGTCGCTAACCCACGTGAAGCTCGAGCTCCTCGAAATAGCCGGGGAAGTTTGCGTGGCCATATCCGAGCAGGTGAAGGAATCTGCCGGTGGACTGCTCGGGCAGCAGGAGGTCGAGCCGTTTCGAAACCTCGACAGCAGCGAATGTAGAGAAATCGGCAACTGTAACATCGCAACACGCAACACTCTTTGTAATCCTTCCACTCGGCTCTCCAAAAGTTCCCACACAACTCTTCCATAACAATCATGGAAACTTCTGAGAGAATGAAAACTCACCGAGCCAGATCTCGAGTTGTGTTCGTCGCCGGTAGTTTTACTATCGTTTTCCACCCCATCGAACCTAGCACTGTCTAGGCTGCCGTTGGACTCGGCGTTCTCGTCGACTGGCAGATCACAGCTGACACCGACGTCATTACCCCTTGACCTCGTAAGCGAGAACTTCTTCAGACTGACGGGACTGATCTGCCTAATATCTTTATCGGATTCCGAGAGTCTCTTCGCGGAGATGTCAGAGGGTAACGTCAGAGGAGAGACGGCTCTCTTTTTAGACAGACTTTCCTTAGAATTCATGCGACTCCCTTTGGTGCGCGAGTCTCTCGTCCCCTCGTCGCCAAGCCGGAGGAGATCCTGCTCGGGCAGGGACGACACACTCACCAGCACAACGTCACCCACATTTTCCTGGCACACAGGTGTATGTCTCTTGCGTAGGAGTTTGGAGAACGGTGTCCTCTTCTCTTCGGTGGGAGTGACAGGCGCCGATCGCGGCACCCTGCTGTCGAGAGACCTGGACCTGGCCAGTTGGTCGTCGTCGTTGGCACCGAACACGTCGTCGTAGTCCGGATCCATCGCGTCTTGTTCATCCGGTCTCCTGAATTTCTGGAGCCTAGGATGCGATGGTCGTTTTCGTCTTTGATTCAACAGATTGATCGGCAAGCTTCCTTTCCTATCCGCTCGCTGCCTCGGCGGAAGCTTGGCGTTGCTCTCCCCGAAACTCTTGTCCTGCTCGTTCTTAATGTAAGCGTTCAGCCTGGAAATCCGCTCGCCGGGGACGCGCTCTTCATTGGACTTGGCACTTATTTCTAGAGTTGTCTTTGGTATCTCGTAACTATGGTCGCGCCCGTGTCCCAGCTTCGACGGCAGACTAGAGGTATTGCGGTCTATCTCCGCGGCTCTCTGATTCTTCAGGAGACCCATTGCCGTGAAATTATCCGGCTCGTCGTAATCCGAGTTGGCATCACCGTCGCCCTGATATCGCCCTCGCCTTACTATTAATTCCTGCAGGTTCTCGGGAAGACTGCCACTCTTTCTTCTAGCGTTCTCCGTGCAGGAAAGACGATCTTCGGGGTCGTCGTAGTCGGAGTTCAAGAGGATTTGCTGCTTGGGTGGATCGAGGAAGAATTTGCCATTCCTCCTGGTGCGAGTCTCTTTGGAGTGGCGATAGTTAGGGAGCGGCGGAGCCTCGGACGAGCTCTCGGTCGAGCTTTCGCTGTCCGAGATCCCGAATTCACTGAGTAGCTCCTTATACTGTATCACCCTGGCGTCCTCCTTGCTCCGCTTGCGCTCCGGCTCCTTCTTCTTCTTCTGCGAGCTCTCTTTCGTCAGCTCGTTCAGCTCGTTCGCGATGATCGTGTTGAACTCGGCGAGTATACTGTTGGACCAGTCGCCGATATCCTCGCCCGCTATGGTCGGCTTCCTGCCGAGAGAGTTCTGCCGGCGCAGAATGTACGCCTTCGCCGGCAGTAAGTTCGTATTAGGAAGATCGCCCGTACGATTCGGAGGCTGGACGATCGATTGCGTGGGATACTTGGGCTCCTCTATTATGCTTAGGGGAGTCGTGGGTGCTGACTCGATTATCTCGCCGATCTCTTCCTAATGGACAAAAATAGTAGAGTTAAAGCTGCGAGAAGGATTGAAAATTCACTGGAATAAAATGCGAAATCCTCGTCTTCCAACGAGCCTATCGATTAGAAGAGAGACGTCGAAAGTTTAGCAGAGTTTCATCGCATTAATGCAGCGTCAACTAGTTTTGACTGGGGCTAAGTGATGTATTAAAAATGCGGCTATTCGGGGCGCGCTCCCCGGCACACAGCCACTATAAATATCGCCCTTGTTCACACATGATGGGAGTGAGCCGAGTGTGCGACTAATCGCGTTAATTCCTCGCGCATTATGCGGTTTGAGCGATCGATGAAATCGGTCTAGTTGAAGGAGCACGAGCAGAACAACACGCCCCCGTACTCGCCGCTCGCTCGGGGCGTCCCGTGAAAGGTCTCACTTGTGACAAACACCCTTCTATTTCGGGAGATCCTGAATCCTCTGGACTATCGCTGGAATGAAGGTGCGATCGCTCAGCTCTCGTGTAACATTTTGCAATGAGGCTTTAACGGCATTCAACGGGAATAAAACAGCATTAGAAAGCGAACTCTTCATTGGCGCGTTGGCTCGGCTCCTCGGCTTTCCAGCCGTAATTAACAAAGTTACATGCTATTGGCAGCTATCACAGTGTCAGGCGGTAATGCGGCTTCGCCCGGGGCAAGCCGCAGCTAAATGGGGAGGAAATCTTACGGTGTTTTCTCGAGTATCATCGGTACACGTGTACAGACGTGAACATATGCCGATGGCATTGCAATCTTTGACCCCGGGAACGGCGTTGCCCTTTTTATTCCCCTCGAAACCGCAGACGTCTTCGCTGCCGCGAGCGAAAATCTGGCCGACGTTGGAAAAATGACCGAGCATAAATTTCCACCGATCGTACCTGCCGCGATATCTATTTTATTGCTATTGCGAGCATAAAACTGTCAGATGTCCGAGCCCTATTTCCGAGGTCGTATTGCAACGAGATTGCAAGTACTGTCGATAGATCGAAAAGTCCTAGTTCTCACTTGGATTTCGCAGGGGCAGAAGATCCTCGCGTTGCGAGATTCAGCGACTTTCTTATTCGGAAGGATTTTCACAGCACACACGCGGCCTATTTTCGAGCGAGTCTTCCTGCACTCTCCCATACGTGTCACGCGCGTTTATTGATATGTAGGGCGTGTCAGAATTGAATACTGGTTGTCGAAGTGAGGCACGAAATGATTGCGTCGGGAGAATACGCCTTTGGGAAACGGTGCCGCACAGTATTGCACGAAGGCAAGGCAAGGCAAGGCAAGGTAGGGCGGGCGTTCGCTCGCGCGCGCGCGCGTGCCTCGAGCTTTTTTCCGATCGACGCGAACAATGCCCCCCTCGTTAAAAGACTTTCACACGGAAACTTATGTCACGTATGCCGCGGCGAGACTGGACACGAATAAATCATCGATTGCTGCCGGAGACGCTCGTGGAATATCGCGCGATCGACTTCTGCCGGGATTCGCTGCTCCGCGAGTGAGCCAACTCGCGCACGAAAACCTGGCAATTCCCTGTTACCCTCTGCGCGTTGACTCACCGACACTTAACTTTCGTTCTCGGCAGAAAAATCAGGCCTTCGAGGTACCAGCCAGTTGTACAGTAGATCTCTTTACCAAAAGCGGTCATGTTCTTTTCCCGGAGGCCGACAGACCTCCAGCCTCTTTTTTAAATCTGAATGTAAGATCGTTTCCTTGAATTAATCGACCGCTCTTTCCTGCGTTTCATTGCCGTTCATTCGGCGATCGTGGAAAACCTCGGCAGCGAGTGTGGTCTCATGCGCGAGCCCAATCCAATCGAAACGTTCGATCATCAGCTGCCCTGACTTTTTACGGCCCGGCCAAGGATTCCAGGTCATCCTCGCTTCTTGGAAATCGAGCTTCGGCTATCGTCGGAAGTTAATAGCTTCCTTATTTCTTCTACAGTCATTCGCCAAGATTCGCACACCCGTAAACATAATATTGGCCTAATTATATATTGTAATAAAGATTTCACCAATCAATGACTCGACGAATCTTTAAATCTCCAAAGAGCTTGCAATATCACTTCCTTCTTACTTCGAGTACTCACTTGATCCACTGAAATATCCACGAATCCCGATGTTTAACCAATCGCAACACAAGTTTAAGTTCACATAGAAGATAGGACACCCAGGCAAACTTGGAGATTTGGTGGAGAGAAGAATCTGGTGCACGAGCGAGCAGAAAAGCACGGAGGCGTTTGGTAGCGCGATCTTGGGCGAACGGTGCGCGAGTGCGTGTACGCCGATCGAGCGTGCACGCACGATCACCGTTCAAGGATCACTGGGTGACACCGATCGACTGGCAATGTTCGATTCACCAGGCTTCTGGAAAATCGTGCTGTTGTGTGTGCGCACCTCGACGTAACACACCAATCGTACGTACTACGTGCCTTTTTCCTCGCGAGAAAATCACTGGCTCGCTCGAGATAAAACCGCAAGGAGCAACTAAAGGAAACATCTCACATAACTCCGGCCCCACCTTGTAATTTCCAAGTTACGCGACTTCACTCGATATGATTATGTTTTCTCTGACGTAAGTCGAGATCGAGTGTGTTCGGGGACCTGCGTCCCAAGGGAGCAGGTCTCGGTTTCGGTGAAAGAAAGTCCCATCATGACATCGCTCGATCCTCCACATGAACGAGCGAGATCGAGCGCTTTCACCAATCGAACATCATTCTATACTGCTCGGACTAAACTATACCAGCCCACCAGATTTCAAGGAATTTCACCAAAGGAATATTGTAATACATAAGAAAAAATCGAGGGTAAAATATAATGCAAATTAGAAACGATACGAAAGTATCTTCGATGCTCGCATATCCCAAAGAGGCATTCCAGAATACTTGTGTCAAAGGTTCGGGTTAGTGGCTGTTGGGCAAAGCGGGAGGATGAGGAGGAGGGAGAGGAAGGGCTGAGAGGGAGATTCTCGCGGCTGCATGTCGTCTTATGAGAAACGATCGCGGCACGGCCATTCTTTGCCGAATTTCAGCGTACAGAGCGGAGAACTTGTCTGCGTCTCCCACGGGGGACATAAAAACGGCAATAAAGTTCGGTTTCCTGGGCCGGAGACAGTGCGGCTCGGTCCGATAGTATCGCCGGATCGCAAGCGGGACTGAGACAGGCCGAGAAAGAAAGGGAGAGCCCTCCGAAATTTACCACCGTCCGGCCGCGAAAAGGGAAGAAGGAAGGTTGCTTCATGGTAGAAGGAGGAAGAAAAGGGAGGATGAGGAGGATGAGGAGGAGGAGGCAGCAGCGGGAGGATGCGAGCGAAATCGCCGTGGGGTCCTCGGAATATCGCCATTATTCGCCCTCTCCTTTCGTTGTCCCCGAAGCGGGCCCGTATTGCCTCGCATTATTTATCGCAGCCCCTTGCATTGTTTCGCACGTTGCACTCCGCAACAGAGTCGCTCCACCGTTTCGAGAAGCTTACTACAAGCACCGGAAGACGTATTTCCCCGGTTCTGCTCGAGATAATTGCGTCCCACATCAGCCTCTCCGACCTATCAGGAAAGAAGGAAGGACTCCGCTAGAATTGCCCGAGTCCTTAAAGCAGCTCGACTAATTTCCCCATTGGCTAACCAAGCATACCGACAGACAGACAATTGATAGTCCGAGGCTGGCGAGCAAGCGTGCAGTTAGAGAATACTCCAGTTTCGACACGATCGACATTTTCCTCGGGGAGTCAAGGATTGGCGCGAGTCCTGTGCGCACCGGCGCGGCGCGGCGCGGCGTATCCTCTAAATCACCGACGACAGACCGATTACATTGAACGTGGGTAATTACGATTTGGTACTTAATTCCTTGTCAGAAGGAGAGCAGCTTCAACGGGCGGGGAAAGAGATCGTAGTTTGTGTATACGTGTAAGCGCGCGCGCGCGGCGTACTCGCGGGCCCATTAATCCTGCTGGTCGCATAATAATGGGAGCGTTTCGAAACGCCAATAATCCAGGTCGCCATGAAAACCCGCTGGAAATTTGTGCCTGGCCTATCTCCGGGCTCTCGGAGTCTCAAGGTGCATTGGCAGAAAGTGTCGTAACGATATGGTCACGACTCCCGCGCCGCCGCTGCTCTTGGCTGCTGCTGCTGCTGCTGCTGCTGCTCCTGCTGCCGCTGCCGCTGCTCCATGCACCCGCGGACACCGCCTCATAAATAAACATTACGGGGACCGGGCACTCGCTGAAAACTGAATTTACGAGCAGGCCAATGCATATCGCCGATAAACCGCCGATATTCTCCCCGCCGAGAACGCCCCCCTTTTATCGGGCGCGAAACATTGCCGCGATGATCGTCGCGAGACTCCCTAAAATCCACTCGAGGACACTCAACACGACTTTATGACAATTTTAGTTAGTGGTGAATTTGTGATGATTAAATAAATCTAGTTATGGTGTTTTATCGAAGATTTGATATTATGAATGTGAGGTTGTAAGCAAGAAAGAATAGTTGAAATATTAGATTAGTTTTTCTATCGTAGAATGTGTGGTAGTTGCTGAAAGATTTACACCATCTTTCTTACTACATTTTAATGACTGTTTAATACACTTTGACACAATTTAATATACTTCTTCGAACATAGATTTGAAAGAAATCGAAACGTACGAAAAAGTCTTATTGTTTTCGACGAAATTCAAAGGGCACATATCGAAGCAGCCGGATTAAAAATAAACTAAGGATGCGTGCGAGCAAACTGGATCAAAGGCAGAGAGCCGAGGTAGGAGACACAGGAGGAGGAACAACTCGTCCTGTTTTCGCGGTGGCCGCCATTCATCGAGAGAAACTGCGGACGGGCGCGCGCTCACGTCCCTTTTTCCGCAGCTCGGAATTCAGCTCGGCGGCATTCAGTGCGCTCGGTTTCATAACCGAGCAATTGCAACGAGGACTCTCAATAAGCTCATTGGGAATTCTATTGACGATGGTAGCGCCGCGGACCCTTCCTAATACGGCAACTTGTCGCCGTCGTCGTCGTCTCTTGGCTCCCGGCAAGAAATCCAGCGTGGATCCCTTCTACGAGCCGAGGGAAGAAGCATGCCACCAAAGAGAGAGAGAGAGAGAGAGAGAGAGAGAGAGAAAGAGAGAGAGAGACTGCTCCATTCTCCTCGGTGGTTCGAGAAAGAGAGACGATATATGTTCCCGCTGGCGATCAGCAACCCTTTTATACGAGCGCTGCCTACAAAATCAACGACTTATTCCACTCGGGTCGACTGGGTCACCCCCTCAACCCCTGTCTCCGAGATGCAATCCTCGTCCAAGGGCTGTTTCTTTCAATTGCCGCGACATGCGCCCACTCCCGCCGCATACTGATCGCTCCCACTTTTTGTCATCGAGTCTATTCAATGAATCGCCTGCTCATTTCTACCCAGCCGATATATCTACAAGTTTTAACGAATATAGGACGCCTGAAAGTCAAACGGACTGAGAGTTCTTGTCGAAATTTAATTTTAAAGGATTCAAAAGAAGTTTTGACATTTATTTTGTAATAAAATTGCGGTTGAATTCAATCGTAAAGCGAGAGGTAGATTTTATATTGAACTATAAGGTGCACTCTTTCGTCAGTTGGCCGAATTGCCGGAAAAAATCGAAAGCTCGGTTGGTACGTTCCGAAGGAGAGAGCGGCGTTCGGCGGGCGGCACGCCATCTGCTACGCCAACGAGAATACATTTGCCTTCCGATCCGACTCGCCCGACAAGGCGAATGCCTGCACGAGATCTGGTTGTTGTCCGGCAGAGACGGCGCGGCGCGGCGCGGCGGCGCGCGTTCAGAGAGAAAAGTGGCACGAGATCCGTCGCTCTTAAAATAAATAATCGACCTCATTTGCCGATAGATATCGATGCTCGGGCCTACTGCGCGCTTTGATTTCCCAACGGTGACTTATCGATTTTCCACGATGAAAATAAAGTTTCGCCAGGAGTCCAATGGAAACCTATCGCGATAGAAACTGCGTCGTTACTGCTTCCTGTGAGTGATTGCCTCATTCGAGATACTCGCTAGAAAAAAAACACATGATTTGCGTAATCAATTTTCGCGAATGTATAAGCATTCCTCGGCGCCGGTCGCAGCTATCCTATCAGCTAGCAGCGTTGGCAAGGAGAGCGAGCAACATGTGCTAATCGAATTTCGACAAGTTGCTAGCAACTGAAAAGAGATAGCGCGGGAGAGTGGGAGGTTGAGAGGAGGAGGGCCGGGTGTGTTGGTCGACTGGGTGGTTGGCGAAATTATCTTATCGCAGGGTCACGAATATGCCTCGGCAAAGAGGCACTCACGGCAGCGTGCTCCAAGTGTCAAACGTCTAACCCACTTTAATGATCCCGGGGTCCAGACGTGGCGCCTAAAGTCGCGCACGACTTCATGATACTCGATCGGCACAGTTTTCTCGCCCCAGGCGTCCCATTCCGCCACTTATTCCCGCCTAGGTATTCCTGGACAAGTGAGGCGTACCGAGTGGCTGGAGAAGCAGATGGCAGGGTGAATTTTGGCAGACGATAAGAGGGTCGAGTCGAGTGGAGAGGAGAAGGATTAACCGAATGGAACTAGTGGTGGAAGGAAAAAGGGCCGAGGGCCGAGAGGGCCGAGGGCGTACCGCTCCGGCAAAGAAAGCAAAGGGAGAAGAGTCTTCTTAAGAGGAGGCGCGCGAGGGATCTTCCCACACAGGATCGCGCCAAGATTACATTGCAGGATCCTCCGCGAAAGGATCATATTGCCTTTGTGCGCAGCACCCGTGCCATCTGACCCTCCACACGCCCTCACTCCTCCCCGCATTTTTACCTATCCACACCTATCTATGCATTGTGCTGAATCCGAGCGACCAGAAACTGGAACCGGAGCATCAACTAGAAGACTTTCCCTATTTCTCGCGCATCGCCAACAATTACTCTTCGGGAAGAGTCTCGCAAAGATTCATCGCTATCAGAGATCCGTTTGGTTTGGCTAATTGTATGGGAGCTATCGTTGATTTGTAGGGTCGTCGCGCTTCGAATAAGAAAGCGATGACAGAGTTCGCCACTCGATGAGCGTGACACACTCGCTCGAGCCGGTCGATGACCCGATCCGACTGATTATAATGCCGTCGATCGTCCAAAGCAGAATCGAGCCTGTGTACAGAACGCACCGACATCGCGCGTAACCAGCCGAGGTCAAACTGGCTAGGGACAAGCCCTCCCCTCCCTCCCCTCCGAACCCCGCCACTTACAGCATCAACTGGGAATAAGAATTCCAAGCCGCCTGCTACTTGATGAATGATGACTAATAGGCGCGCCGATCTACCGCGCTTTCGTCGAGCGCGATAATTAATAAGGAGCGTTCGGTAAACAACGCCGTATGCTTGCCTGCAGAGAGTCCGGGTGTCCTTAAGGTCAACAGCTGCCGCTATTGCTCCCGAGCATCCTCGATTCCCGGCTGCGCAGCCGTACGAGCATGCGGGCGACGTATGATCGCCGGTTAATGAGTGTCGCCTCTGCGATAATTAGTCTCGGACTGGCCGACCGCCGACCGCCGCCGCCGCCGCCGCCGCCGCAGGGTTAATTGATGTAATGGAACAAACGGTCAACTTTACTTTTGACCGCCAGCGCACACTCCGACCGACCAATCAACTTTCAAGAGATCTCCGATCGAGCCGACGAAAATTTCCTAATAAAGAAATCCAGGAAATGATTCTCCCAGGGGAATTTCAAGGAGGAAAGCTTGTTTTCGTTGGATCATCGAGGACCACCATCGTTCTTGATGAACGATAGTCAACCGTCAGGCCATTTACGTCAGCAGCGAGAAGCGCTGATCGTGCAGGCCGGCAATCATCAGCCGGCCGGCTGCGTGTTCATGCGGGTGATACAGAATTCCTAGTTAATGAGCGCCGCCTTTATACGAATTAGTCGCCGACTTGCATAACGATTGAGCAAGCGAGCGGGCTCAAGACGAAGGAGGATAGTGCGAGGTTCCTCCGAGTGAGAGAATGGGGTCCATCCTTCTGGTGTGAACGCTGGACGAGAAGTTCCACGGTGGAATGTTACCTCGAGCTGCTCATCAGCGTGCGACACGTTATATGACTGGCTACCTGTCAATATCGTCGGCATTATCTCGCCGCTAGTGGCGGTCTCCTGTCAAGACTACCTACACGCGCATTACTACGCCAAGAGAAGGATGCAGATGCTTTTTTCTCAACGAAGAAAAACTCCTGACATTCATAACTGCATACGCAACAAACTTGCTATTCTAATTTGTTTTTATTTTTACACGATTGAAATTCTCTGACACAAATCCATCAGGAAAGAGAAATCAGTAAAGGAAATCTAGTTCTTTTCAAGCTCCTCCCTCCACTTCCTGTGGAGAACTGCGTCGAGTAAGTTGCATTCTAGAGCGGATTTGATCCCGGCATGGAAGGAGCGAGCCAACTGCGGCTAATACAGACATTAGAATGGTGGATCCAGGAATGCCGAGAGGCTACCGCAATGAACACGTGACAGATCGCAGGGTCGCCGAAGCTAATTACTCTCTAATTGCGTGCGTTACTCGCCGAGCGGAGTAAGGAACGGGACCGAGCTGTTAAAGGCGCACCAAGAGCGCCGGGATATAAATGAAGCCTGACGGGATATAAATTCAGGCTTAAATACTGCACGCGAAATGCAGTAAAGCCCAGCTTTACGAGCAACCGACAGGATTCCCTCTCGCGGGAAGAGCATTCTAGCGCGAGAAAAGGGTGGTGCCGAATACGCGCGCGCGAGCCACCAACTCTCAATCTTTGGATAGCCGTCTTAACCGGAGGACGCGACGCGACGGTTGACTTAAGCTCCACGCCGAATTTGATCGCTAATGCTTGGAGGGGAAAGAGAGAAAAAAAAGCACAGAGAATGCCAGAGCTATGACGAAAGTTCTTGCTCGAAATTTATGGAGCCTCGCTCGAGAGCTTTCTATTTAGAGGCACAAGTACCGCGCGCGCGCGCATCTTGTATCACGAGTGGCAAAGCGTACGCGAGAAGAGTGCCGGGCGAATTTTTAATCCTGCGTCGCTGGTGGTCCAACGCATTTCGGAGGACAGTCCTGCATGGTCGGGTATAAAAAATGGCCCAAGGTTAATTCATTACGCTCGCGAATCAGCGGAGAGTCAGATGAAGGCTGATTAGTCGGTGGAGGAGAGAGAGAGAGAGAGAGAAGGATGAAATGATCGCCGGTGTGTTTTCGATCTACCGGGGAGTAGATAGAGCGCAGTGGTGAACCTGTTCGGCCGAGAGCCGAGGAGCCAGGAGCATAATTGCATAATTGGCCGAGAGTAAAACAAATAAGTTCGTGCGGGCCTGCATAATGAGTCGGTGGCCATGAGAAGTAATTACACGTACTGATAATCGGTAGCGCACACTGCCTCCAACCAATGTCTGACGTACATGGCGCGCTCACTCCGAGGATCTCTACCTAATTGCAGTGAGCTTATGACACACATTACTTCGCAGATTTCTGTACATTTTTCCTGTTTTGTATTCGAGACTAATAAAACTGGAAGGAACAATCGTGGAAGGTTTTCTTTTCCGTCGAATGTAATCGAAAAGTAAAGTTCAGGGTTCTTAGGCGATTCCCGAGGAATCTGGAAAAATGTCCGATTACTCGATAGTGATCGCATGCCGATCTCCGATAATTTCCTGCTAATTAGCATAACTCAAGTCCCACGTAAGACGCGTTCGGTAAACGCCGAATGGGATATCTCGTTCCTCAATCATTCTCTCACGTCGTATCTGCTCGCGTCCATCCGATGGGAACCGATGAGAAAGGGTTGGAAGGGCATCGTAGGTTTCCCTTTCGCAGCTAGACTTCTAATTAAAGTCCAACTGGATTTCATTCGACAAGGATATTTTATCTAAGTAAAACATAGTTTACTTCAATAAATAAGAACTTTCGAGGAAGACAAGTGACAACGTCGACTGATTTTGATCGAATTCGTTGGCTAATGAATCCTAAATCATCCACCATCAACGATGCTAAAAATATTCCTTCGAAGAACTATAGGACTTTTGAAAGAAAAAGTTCTCTTCCATATATTTGACAGTCAACCAAGTAAAAATCGGTAATT
Organism: Ectemnius continuus; assembly: GCA_910591665.1. Lineage (NCBI taxonomy): Eukaryota > Metazoa > Arthropoda > Insecta > Hymenoptera > Crabronidae > Ectemnius > Ectemnius continuus. Next base: position 4,415,554 of record OU342866.1, read on the forward strand.
TGCATCACCGTTGAATTTTTGCTATTTCTAAATTGCAATATGACAAAGTAACCTATCATAACCTTCGATATAATCGATTCAGATTAGGTGTAAGATTCGCGGCAAATGTCCAATGGCAACCTGACAAAAAGTTCATGGAATACTACAACAGACCCATCCTGTACGAGACAGAAGAATGGCCTTCTCCAGATAAGTTAACATCATCCAATCGTAAAGATCAAAAAGGCCCGAAGAACGTACACATCAATTTCGGACCACAGCATCCCTCGGCACATGGTTTATTGCGTTTAATCTTGGAACTCGATGGCGAAGTAATCGTACGAGCCGATCCGCACATTGGTTTATTGCATCGTGGCACTGAGAAATTGATCGAAAACAAGACCTACTTGCAAGCTCTGCCATATTTCGATCGTTTGGATTACGTTTCTGGGATGGCGAGCGAGCAGTGCTTTTCATTGGCTATTGAGAAGCTTCTCAACATAGAAATACCTTTGCGAGCGAAATATATTAGAAGTGAGTTACGAAGTTATTATTGTAAGTAAAAGATTATTGCAAGTTAATTTCCTAAGTATGAGGATTTAATAATTAAAGAAAAATAAGACTGTAATTGATCGATTAATGATATACATGCGTATTTTCTTATTAATGTTCTTCAACGCACCCATTAAATATATTATTAAAATGCATAAGAAAAAATATTCTATCCTTCAAAATTGATGATTTGAATTTTAAAAAAATGGAGATTTCCACCCTGCATTCTATTTTAGCATTATTCGCCGAGCTCACACGAATCATGCACCACCTACTGGGCATCGGCTGCCACGGGGTGGATTGCGGTGCCATCACGCCTCTCTTCTGGTGTTTCGAGGAGCGAGAAAAGCTCCTGGAATTCAACGAGCGCGTAAGCGGCGCGCGTTTCATGCCCGCTTACATTCGACCGGGTGGCGTAGCGTTCGACTTACCCCTCGGAATAATGGACGACATTTACGAGTGGGCGAAACAATTCCCATCGAGATTAGACGACATCGACGATGTTTTAATGGGCAATAGAATTTGGATAATGCGCCAGAAAGATGTGGCCGCAGTTTCAGCGGAGAACGCGCGCGCATTCGGTTACAGCGGAATGATGCTGCGATCCACAGGAATCAAGTGGGATCTGAGGAAGTCTCAGCCGTACGACGCGTACGAGTGCGTCGACTTCGACGTGCCTGTAGGAACAAACGGCGATTGCTATGACAGGTAACATTCCTGTACATCTGACTAGCATGCTACACATCGATTACGTCTACGCAATCTTCCAATCTTGCCAAAGGTATCTCTGTCGAATGAGAGAATTGCGCGAGTCCCTGAAAATTGTCTGCCAATGCCTGAACCAAATGCCAGAGGGCGAAGTGAGAGTGGACGACGCGAAAATCATGCCGCCTTATCGGAGGGAAATGAAGAGCAGCATGGAAGCACTCATCCACCACTTTAAGCTGTTCTCACAGGGATTTACAGTGCCACCGGGTGCGACATACACGGCGGTCGAAGCGCCAAAGGGTGAATTTGGCGTTTACCTTGTGAGTGACGGTTCGAGTAAGCCGTACAGGTGTAAAATTCGAGGACCCGGTTTCCCCCACTTGTCCAGCCTGCGTGAAATCGGTAAAGGATTGTTCCTGGCGGATCTTGTAAGCGTCATCGGCTCAATCGACATAGTATTCGGAGAAATCGACAGATAATTGGGGAGTCTCGTCATCGTCGTGCGGCGCAGCCGAGTCCACTAGGAATGTACCTGCGTGGAGAAGGCGAAGCGGAGCGGGGCGGGGCGGGGCGGCGAGGGATTCGGCGATAGCGGGCGCGCGATCGTGACCAATTATTTATGGCATAACGGTGCCGAGAGTTGCCCTGCCAATCGAGATCCCCGAGATCGTTCTAGTTCGCCCCGAAGAGGCAACTCTCCCCGCCCCGCCCCGCTCCGCCGCGCCACTGCCGCCGCAGCAGCAGCCAGCCGAGAGCGAACGGCCGATTTTCCAGGCGGCCAACGCCGCCGATAAATGCGCCCCCGGCGATAATCTATGGAAATTGCATAATACCGAGGACGGCGCGATGTACCGTTATCCGCAATTATCCCGGGGCCTCTCGGCGATTAGGGAAAAATCGGCGACTTATGTAAGCCAGCCAGCCAGCGCTCTTCGGCCGCGTTGGACCAGCGATGTTTATCTCTCTAATTACCTGTCAATATCCAGCGGCTTCTCCAGCCGGGGAGAACTGTACGGCTATAAAGCGACCAGGCAAAAATCCCGTGTACGGGATAAATTATCACCGCTAGCGCGTGCGACAGACTTTCATATTTGTCCGGCTACAGACGCCGCGCCGCGCCGCGCCGCGCCGGGAGCATGCAGCGGCAAACTATTCCCTGCCACTGACGAATTCGATGCTCTCCGAGAGTAGTAGCGTGTTGATGCAACCCGGTGTGAGATCATGCCGCCTCGAGTTTCGTGTAATTGAGGAATACACACGTAATCTACGCGGCGGCACCTTGCCATCTCACTTAGTTAGTTAAAGTCGCAGCCGTGCCGGGCGAACCTGTTTTCCCGAGTGCAGCATTCTCCAGCTATCGGCGCGATGTTATTGTTGCGAGAAACCTGTCCGACTGGTCTTGCAAATTAAAGGCTTTTCCGCGAATCGTCGCCACAATGGCTCGCACGCCCCGAAACACCTCGTTGAAAATTCCCCCGCAAAATTCGACCACCCAAAGTCTCTCGAAGATTGACATTTTTAGAACTGTTAATTTGGTGTTTTTCACTAGCAATGCTGTTTAGAGAACATAGTTGCTAGTCGATATTATCTCACGGCCGAGCAGGCACGTGTTCCAATCTTTCGAAGCCGGATCGTGCGCGCGCGTTCTCGCATGAGTTACACGTGCATTCGTGCTCGCCACATGCGAGAGCATCTCGGCGAGATGCATGCGTGCTCTCGCACTCTCGCACAGACTCGCTCGACGCCGAGATCCCGGACTAACCAGCGACGAGTAGCCGTTATACCTGCTAGCCGAGTTCCACGATCGGTCAATTTGTGCGGCGAGTCGCGCGTTAAGGTGTTACGCCGGCCGCCCGTAATAGGGATGAGAGGAACTTTGTCTCGAAAACCCCATCAACATATCCGGGTCGACCACTCTCGCAACTATGACGAATTAAAGAAACTAGGATAAAAATGAATTTTTATATATAAAAATACCGTGAAAAAAATACATTTAAGAATACATTTTTATCCGAATTATTTTTTGATCTTTGTTATAGAAAGGTGTATCTTGAATGCTGGATGTTGAACATCGTAAACATTCTTTATTGGGGTTAATGCAATAAATTTGCGTGCTCGATGATACCGTGTTTGATTCTAGAGATAAGGTATTCGCTCATACATGGAAATTCCTTACTAGTTTTATCTGAGTGGGAGAGAGGAGAGGCAAAATGCGAACAGGAGAACCTACTTTAATATACTTGAGAACATAACTCAGTTGCGCTCGATCCTTGCAATCACGGGTTGGCAGGGTTATTAACATTGTCGATAAATATCAATACTTTCAACTATTCAGCTTACATGGCTTCCGTGGCGTATGTTTATGGAATGACTGTAGAAAAAATCTCGTGCAGCATGTGAAATTTATTCTCCCGCCACAATAGAGAGTGTCGCAAATGGGAGAGTATCAACAAATCACCGGGCAACTTTTTTCAAGTGCGATCACCTACTCAAAGGAAATTAGCTGCGTAATATATTCCAGCATCATTCAGTGAAAAGCCTGGAACAATGACTGGAAAGTACGTAGGTGGCCGTTTCCGATTAGCGACGGTACTCGTTGGAGTGACAGCCGGAGCAGAAGTCGGGCGAACCAACTCGCTCTGGCTCATGGACCAGCAGATGACGCACCGTTCAAGCCCAAGTTTCTAATATACTCTGAGGCCGCTTCCACTCCAGCAATGACCAGTCAATAAATACGTACAGGTCGGTGGGATAACTAATTACAGGGATTCCAAAAAACTCGAAGTCCGGTGGAAAAAGGATCGGGAGACACGAGTCGAGCCAGTCTTAGAAAGTAGATTAGAGGAGCGCTCAGGGGTGAAGCCTACCGGCGAATAAATTACTCTCTCGCGTATATTAAATGCCAATACAATTAAGAAGACTCGTAAACACGATAAGGGAGCCCGTTGATTTATGGGGGCGTGGATCGCGCGCGCGCACGCTCGCCTTCTCGGGGGAATCGGGGGTTCCGTCTGCTAAAGGAAAGACACCGATCCATTAAGAGTTATCGATGAGTATCGAACTGCGGCATCGCACTTCGCCGTCGCTTCTGGAAAAGTGAGCGAGCGAGCGAGCGGCTTCGCGTAAGAAAAAGCTGGCCGACGATCCAGATAGAAAACGGTTGCGGCTACGGGCGGCGCACAAACACACCGAATCGGAGGGACACACGTACGCGAGGACGCGAGTGTATGCACATACGCCTCCAGGAAGCGCGACGGAATCGGCGCTGATTTATATTCGCGATAGCGCGGAATCTAGGGACACGTTTGGCGTGCCGGCAAAAAAGTCCCGAGAGCGCCGGGGAGTACGTAAAGCGTATAAATCAATCCGAGCACGCTGTAATCGCGATCCCCAACTATACTCCCTATCTTCCTAAGAAGGAGCAAGAAGCCGCTGGGTTGCGTGCGTCTTCCACAAATCTGGAGCGCAATCGATCCTTTGATTAAACCGATCCATAATTATCAATTTTTCACCAGAATTGGAACGAACGTTCTCCGACTGCCGGATTTCTAGTACCTTCCAGTCAATTCTTATCGAACGAACAGCGCACCGGTAAGAACTGGATAAATCCGAAGGAGGAAGGTGGGAAAATGCTGGAGTAATTATGTGACTAATTTATTTAATAATCGGTGGCCATGATATTGAGAAGGATTTCAATCATTGGGCAAAGAGAAGAAGAGCGAGATTAGTGTTGGAAATAGGCTCCCAATTAGAAATCGTTCTCGCGTATGTGGAACTAATTGCTATTCCGGCAAATAACGATGCCTGCTCTCACGAGTAATTATCGTCCCGGCCAGAAATACTGGCCGCTCGCCGATAACTTGTTGCGGCTTGATGTATTGCGACAGTTTATCGGCGCATAACGTACTAGTGACTCAACAAACGCTGCGGAGCGAAGGAAAAGGTTCGGGGAGCGCTTTGGAGACCGAACCGACTCAACTCACTCACTGACTCTCGATGCACTGTGACTCGCGCTAGTCTCCACCAGTGCCGAGAGCTTATTTAAAGATTTCTCTGGCGCGAAAGCGAGCACGATTTATAGGTGTATCCCTCGGACGAGCTATCCTTTTGACGAACGAGGAATTTGTCGAAGGAAGCCTTGACTCTCACTGGAATCATTCCCTCCTCTTGGGAATACACTCCGTTCGGGAATCTCTGCCGAGAACTGAGAGACTTTCTATTCCGGCAAGATGCAAACGATATCGCGCTCACCAACGTAACCCTCCACCGTTTTTTCCCAAGTGAAACCATGCTTACCAGTGTACTTATGAGTAAGTCCGATGAGCTCGAATCTACCGGCTTTGTCAATGAAGGATACTTTCATGTGACTTAAACTCCTACGACACTTCCAACCGCAAGTGGATGCAGGAGTCCGCCTGTGCCGGTGAAAAAAAGAAGAAGTATCGAGGTTACGTATTGTAGCGAGCGAGAGATTAGAGTACGAGTCCAGCTGGAAAGTACAATCCCAAAGTATCCAGCGAGGCGTGTTCACCGCGGAAGAGAGGAACGAGCCGCCGCGCCGCTCTCTCCGCCAGATAGATAGAGTCCGCCAGAAAACGAAAGATCGCCGCGATCCCATTTACGTAATCGGCCCGGAGTGACCCGCATAATTATCGCTCCGCGCAGATTACATGATTGGCTTGGGTGCAATCACGAGGAGATATCCCTGGTTACTGCGATGCCAAGAGTGTCACTCGAAGACCAATTATAGCGCGTGGTGAATGGCCCCCCCACCCATCAATCTAGCCCGGGGCGCGCATCAACTCGTCTATCTGTACACGTGAAAACTATTTAAAAGCACGTCCAACCATCCTGACACTGATAATATGTTCCCCCATGCACTGCGCATATTGCAAGCCTTAATAACGAAACTCATACGCCCCCGGCGCTATTAGACATGCACACTTCGGAAATGAGTACAATTACTCCTGGCATTTTAAGCGTCTACACCTTCTTTCTCTCGCGGCTCGAATGCCGATCTCAAGTGGAATGCATTTGTCCCGAGATTCCAAGTGCTCCCATTCTTCTGGGGTAAGTGATCACTCGTCAAAGATGTTCGATATTTCATTGGACTAGGTAAGGAGGAACGGTTTGTCTTGGGTGGGAGGAGTAAGCGAGAGGGAATCCGGCTCCCTTTCACGCCGGGTTCGCAACCTGCCGGCTATTCGAGCGTCATCTCCGCAGTCTCTTGATTAATCAGAGTGGGCCGGCGGTCGCGCCCCGGGTTCCTCGGCTGGAAGCTGGACTGCTGCTGGACCGCGCCGCCGCCGCCGCCGAACCGAGGAGTTATTTATCGCGGAACAAGGAAGGAAAGTTACGGGCGCGCGAGACGAGTTACGAGGATGCCCGGAGACATTGCCAACGCCGCTGCAACGGCAACGGCAACGGGCGCTTACTCGCTCACTCGCTCACTCGCTCGCTCGCCTTTAATGAGAAATGCCAACTGAGTGAACTCCGCGCACTTCTGCTTACACACCAGTCCGCGCTCTCCTTTAACGAGAGAACGCGGAGAAAAATCGGCCGATGATTGGCGTGAAGGTTCACCGACTCCCGATTTGCAAATCGACACGGATCCGCACTGACAGTGCGCGTCAATCATTGCGCGCACTTACAAAGTTAGTACGAGGAACTTAGTCTCTCATTACTTCATTACCCTTTTACTGCATATTGAAAACACATTTCCCCGAGACGCACTCTACCACTTGCCAGTCACGCCAGCCGTAAAATCTCCTTCGAAAGGACACGCACGCCAGCCACCAGTACTCCCAGCTTTCTAATCCCGAGCCTAATTTATATTGTAACGGGTAGACGCCGGCCTTTGTGAAAATTGAGCGGAAAACCGTGCGGAACGAGGGAAAAAGCATGTTTACCCTGGGAATTTTAATACAGCCGCTAATATGAAACATCTGACGTGCCATTTTCTCGATCACACTTGGCACAGATAGCTTGCCTGCCTTCTCTGAATAATTAGCACCGATCTATGCGAAGCTCCGAGCTTCAAGCACCACCCGGCGGCGGCACGTGCTGCGGAGTTTCACTCGTTAGGGTATGTTCACATGCTGCTACTCCGGACTTTCTAATCGTAAGTCTAATTTATAGCGTAATAGGGTAAAAGACAGGCGTATCCGTACGAACGTGATCCGCTACGCCTTCGTATAATTCCGGCGAATGAGAAAAAACCTGCAAAAGTGTGGGCCGAGCATAGCCGAAGTGTACCAAGTTACAGCGAGTAAGCGCCTTTTACGATCGTTAAGTTAGTGAATTAGTTTCTTATGGTCAATTCGATCACCACTGCCGTGGGCGAAATGGTACTTGTATGATTTAATTACCACTGCCTTTTTGACTCATCGATCTAAGAAAGTACTCGTAAAGAAAGGAAGGTCTCTCTTTCTAGGATCGAGCGTACTATTTTAGTCTCAGTGCTGACGAACCAATGAAACTCGGGATCATTGAAAAGAGTAATAAATTAGCGAGCGATATTACAGTGGGCAATAAATTACAATGCACCGTCTCTTCTAATCACGTCGGCCTAGATAGCGGGCCATGCCAATCTGAGCGCATTAGCCAAATTGCTGCTCGCCAATGGAATAATCGAGTGACTGGCATTAGCATTAGCCTGGCAGAATGTTGCGAAAAAGGGATCAGCGCGATCGACTTTACTACCTTCGATGTCAATATCTTCATTGGCTTTAATGCCAGCAATGGGAAGCACGCACTTTTTGATAGGCGCAGTGTCAATCGCGTGGCTTAATAACTTTAATCGCATCAACGCCCGAGGAACTGACGATGGGATCGAGAGCTCGCAAACGGGAACTGTTACCTCCTCGAAATTATCGGCGCACTCTTCACGAGCTGTCGGAGCCGGCCGGCGCGGCGCGGCGCGGCGCGGCGCGGCGTGCAGAGCAGCTTCACTTCCGCGTTTTACTTTCATTTGGCAGCCGGCAAGAAAAAGAGCTCGCCTCGGAGAGACTCGGGTCGCGTGCCGGGAATAATTTGTAGCCGCTATCCGCGATCGGGACACTAAAGTTTCGCGACAAAGCCGTGTACGCGGAGGTAGGTGCGTGCGTTGGCCGAGTGTGGTGTGCGCGGGTGTGTCGGTGTGCGCTTGTGTCTAGGGAGAGCTCGATAAGACGACGTCTCGGGCTCATGTTCGACACGTTTCTCCTGGGTAAGCGTCACGGTAGACGGAGCACGCGAGAAACAGAGCCGGACACTCGCGAAATAATTAGAGGCGAGCTTCGATGGAACGTGGAAAAAGGTGGCCTCGCGCCCTCGATACATACGCAACACAGGCCGCCCCCGGCCGGGTCATTATGTAACCTAGCCTTAATTCCACCTTGAGTTTATCCGGAAAGAGTCATTAAAGCCGAACTCCTCCTGCAGATACTCCCACGCGGCTTACTAATGGAGTTTTAATCGACCAAGCTTGTAACAACCTTCCCTGAGAGAGAGAGAAACGTAGGAATGACCCTCTTTCCCTCAGAAACGATTGGGAGCACGAGGAGCACGAGGAGCACTGCCCCTGGCAGTGGACGGCGCACTGGCATTAAGGACACTGTTACTTAATGCTTCGCTCCGAAGAAGAGTGGCCCATCAGTGTCAAGTTTGTACACCTTCACGGATGCTTGCCACTTGGCCGAATGTCGAAAGTCTCTCGGCCCAGTGACGAAAAGGAAACGCGAACCCATGGAAATCCATTCCGGCTCAAATTGAATTCCCTATCGAACACTTGTAACTCAGGCTTGCCACTTATGGGAGCGCGCGCGCGCGCTCGTCCACACGGCGCGGCGCGAAGACGGGACTGCTCGGCGACAAATCAGCATCACACAGACATATATCCTTCGGCCGAGAGAAGTGGACCAGTGGGCTTTCGATAGGCAAACAGGTGGGCAGCGAGCTTTCCGTGGCTTATCGCGAAAAATTGCCGAGACCACGATAATGGCCGGTGCGCGCCAGTGCTCTACGAATGCGGCTGAGATCGACGAGTGCGACGAGGCTACAAGGACACACCGCCGCACTGCCTTCGATATTCTCTCAAGCAGCGGTTCTTCGCACTAACCATAAGAAGAAGCTTAAATTTCCCTGAATCTCAAAGCTAAATTCTTTGACTCTATCTTTACTCCGAAATTTCAGAGGATTTCTCATAAAAATCCTGAAATCTATCGCTCACAGATTTCATTCTTCCTAATAAGCAAGACAATTAACCACAGTTTAATCAACGCCATAAATAAATAATGTAGTTCAATAATCTTGAATTGTTCATAACACAATAAAATGATGTAAAAAGTGAGGAATGTTTGATGTTACAGTGAGAACAAAGGGTTGAAGAACCACTGCTCTAAATTACGCGAGGCACTCGCTGCTGGCCGATGCACTTTTACTCCGACATGCTTTATCGCTATCGCCGGCAAAGGCGAATTGCGTAGAGACTTTCTAATAGTGTACGCAATAAAGTACCGCTGATAGCGGTCAAGATGTGACCGTGGAGGCAGGCGGCACCCCACCGATAATTGGATGGTAATGGAGGCGCGCCAAGAATGCTCCTCATGAGAGTGATGCATCCCTTGTCATCTCCCCTTGCTATATTTCACCATAATAATATTTCACCATACCATAGCGAAAGCTATAATATATTAAATTAACCGAATTGCAGTATATTATACTTTAATTTAACAAATAATAGATCGTACTATTTATCTTTCTTCTACATATTTTGTAACAATGTACAGGGCGATTCACTTGCCTTTGAATCAGAACTCTCCTAGCTCTTATTTTTTTTTGTGGACTTCCCGACCTTCCCCGGGGCTGAAATTTGGTGGGTAATGTTTTTTTGCATCAAGGAAGATACCATAAAAATTCCAGAGCCCTAGCTCAAAATTCATTTTTTCGCAAATTTTTTAAGGCCTACCCCTTCAAAAATTTTCGATTTTTCGAAGGTTCTGAGACCGGGACGAACGCTTGATTTTTCGATTGCTCGTCTCTCAAAACGGATAAAAAACATAAATGTTGTGGGGGAAATGCCGGAATTCTGCCTAAAACACATGGAAAACCGATCTGGAATATTTCATTTCAATGGTTTTTGTCATGTTTTTTATACTTCCCGACCTTTCCCGGGGCTGAAATTTTGTAGAAAGTGTTTTTTTGCATCGAGGAGAAAGTAGAAAAAATTCCAGAGCCCTAGCTCAAAATTCATTTTTTCGCAAATTTTTTAAGGCATACCCCTTCAAAAATTTTCGATTTTTCGAAGGTTCTGAAACCGGGACGAACGCTTGATTTTTCGATTGCTCGTGTCTCAAAACGGATAAAAAACATAAATGTTGTGGGGGAAATACCGGAATTCTGCCTAAAACACAAAGAAAACCGATCCTAAATAATGAATTTCGCTTAACTCCGATTGTTTTTTGCATGTTTTCATGACTTCCCGACCTTTTCCGGGGTTGAAATTTGGCGGGCAGTCTGCCCTTGCATCATGGAAGATGTGATATAAATTTTAGAGCTCCTGCTCAAAAATTTTTTTTCCCCATATTTTTGGCCATCGAAAATATCCAATTTTTGGTGGTGATTCAAAGGCAAGTGACTCACCCTGTACAGATCGTCTTCTGAATCCCTCGATATTTTGCTATTGCTTTTGAGACATCCTGTATAAGTAATAAATATTTTAATATCTTATAGCCTATAATTTTCCTCGATCATAATTCTATACAGGGGAGAAAATCGCTTTGAAATTGGTTTAGCCACTTTCAACTTTACGACAGACACATAGACAGAATTCCTCTTTATATGAGCATGAATTATTCCAATTGGCATAAAAATCAAGATCAATAAACATTTATGCATCATAGAAGAAGAGAAAAATTGATCGAATTATTTCTGAAATCAATCGGATTCGCATATCAGAGAGGCTGACTTAATTACTCGAAAGCAAGCGATGAGTCAGAGGGTTCGAGCGATGGGGAAGCGATCGCGTCGGCAGGGATAATTTCGGAAAGCCATGTGGCCTCGCTTGCCAAGAATTGTAACAGTAATAGATGACAGAATCTTGGCAGCGTTCGCGCGCCAGCAGGTGTTGTTCTCCGGTGCACCCACCGCGCGAATGCTTCGTTAAAAGAGAGAAAGAGAGAGAGAGAGAGAGAGATTGGTAGAGGAAGAAAGAGGGTTTGCGTGTATTACGAGCGCGTCGGTTCGATGGGCGCGGTGGGTCTCGCAGCGTGAAAGGCTGCTTTCTGGAGGATCTCCGCACGTTCTGCCGCCGATTGCGCAAGGTACACACATGCACGTGGGGCAGCGCCCGATCGGCAGACGATCTACTTCGCTCGGTTACGTGATCGCCGCTACTGAATTCCATCGATCGGTATTCCGGAACACGCTCCCACAATTGACAATAGATAAGGCGCCCATGTCGATCTAACAAAACAACATGTGTTCCACAACGAGAATTCTAAAGTTAGTTCGACTCCTTCCAAAATTACTATTTAATTCCTCGACGATTTCGAGCGCTCCAACAACACCGAGACTGATTTTCGAGCTGGCACTGTTTTACTTTCATCCTATTGAGTCGTACTCCTACGTTTCAGGGGGGCTCGCGTGTGTATTCAAATGTGTGCTACGACTTGTTAGCCGGCCATTGTCTCTAGTCACGCGGCGGCGCCCAGAGCTGGATGAGAATATTAGTTTCTCGTGGTGGGTTCATAGGGGTCAAATAAATGTGTTGTGTTTCTTTTTTGCTGCTGTTGTTGTTGGCCGGCGAGCCGCCGGGCGCACCAGTGCTTCGGAGCTTATCCCTCGAAAGCGCGCATTTTTAATTTGCAATGCTGATAGGATGGAAATAGCCCGGGGAGCCTGGATTTGTAAGTCGAGCGCGGACATAATCGGCTTCGCCGCGGCACGCCATGAAAGCGATCCGGTCTCATCTACCAGAGGCCTGTAATTTTTCGCCTCTTTTTTTCCTCTTTTCTTTTTTTCTCTCTCTCTCCTCTCTCTCTCAATCTCTCACGTGCACTCCACGCTCTCTTCTTTTTTACTGCGCGTACGCGACGACATCCCTGTCGAACGAAGGTACCACTTTCTCCCGGGAATTTAGGCGGATGCTTCTCACCAACTCCCCGTCCACCGACCGAGAGGAATGTATCTCGAAGAATTGCACTTCTGTTCACACCGACACACCGTTTGAACTCTTTAATACGGCGATTTTTATTTTGATAATCGGTTAAAAATCAAATTTATGCCAGGAATAATACAAATAAACCTTCCAAAAGAAAACTTCCTAAAACTTGAACACTGTTATTAAATTTTGATGGCATAGAATATTTCAAAGCACAATTCTTGAATTTTGTACATTAATGAATTAACTTGAGAAGTCTGCCAAGTGAAAGACTGAATGAAATTGGCGCGATCCGCACTGCCAAGTGGAAACTCTTCTTCGAAACATGTCGAGCGAGTTCCTTTCTGGAAGGTATGCGCTCGAGTTCACTGACGCATCGGATTCTTCATTCATAAAGTCGAGCTGCAAACAGCAATGCTATCGCAATGTTGAGCTTACGCGATCGACAGACAGCCTGGGCGTCAGAGGAGCGAGTGAGATCTCAAATGACAAGTTTGCACTGCGATCTAATTGGGTCGACTTCTCCGCGCTCGCTGCTCTGACGTGTACGTATAATCATTGGGAAGAGAGATAGAGAAAGAAAGAGAAAGAGAGGGGAATGCGTACCGAGGCCCCCGTTAATGATAATAAATCAATGTCACCGAGGGATGTAACCGAGAAATCTCTCGGTCTTAAGTGGAAGACTCACGAGTACACACTTTTTAAGCAATCTCCCTCGCATTAAATCATAATTGACGCAAGCTCTCGCCATCATTACTTACGCGTGTCAGAGCCGTGAAAAACGAGAGCCGACTCACGCTTAAGATCGCAACGAAACCGACACTAGGACATTGAAATGCTACAATTTGCTCCGGGGCGTTCAGTGAAATCGGATAAGCGGCTCGTATCGCTGGTGCACTGACAGAAAATAGTCCGACTTGCAAACAACCGAATCTGATGAGTAAGAGAAGTTCGAGGAAAGAAGCTGCTCGTTTTACCGAGGCCAAAGCAGTCCTGGGACATTGTAGAATTCTATGACGAAATGAAATGTCTGGATTAAGTTCTTCAATGTTTGAGGCATTCGCACAATTTTCTGGTAGGAGATTCCTGAGTGTCATTGGCGAACATTGTCGAGGTGAAAGAGATTTGCGAAATTCTCCTAGTCGAGCGCGTCGGCCCACAGAAGCAAGGGAGTTTTCTTGTCGCGAAACACACATCCGACACACCCAACCGGATACGCGGCATTCCCACAGTTGCCACCCACACGTGCGAACATCTACTCGGACGCGCGCAGTGAGCCAGTGAACGAGGAGAGGAACAAAGATCGACATTACTCATTAAAACATATCAGGAGTGGAATTTCACAAGGCAAGCTGTTCGGCTCGGAGTGAGAGTGGACTGATTCTAGGTCATCGGACAAAGGACTCATTGATGAGGGAGCGTCGACGCAGCGGGGACGGTTCACTGGCCGATGAAGGATTCTGCATTTCTGGCAAGGCTGCCGCTCTCGCCAAGTGCAAGGTTAATTGCGGCCACCGCTAACGAGGCTTCGCGTCGCACCAGCAACGCGAAACCTCTTACCTCAGTTTTGTATTTGCGGTTACGAGCGGCAGCCCGCCGTCATTCCCACCTCTCTGCCGCGCGCTCGTTCGTTCGCTCGCTCTCACTCTCACTTTTACTTCTTCCACACACTTTCATAAGACCGATTTTACGAGCACCGACACGCCCAACCTAATATAAAAGATCGCCGCCAATTCAACCTTTCTTGGGACAAAGTTAAAGAAAACTTGAGCAAAACTTCGGAAGCCATAGAAATCAATGCAACTTGATATCCCAACACCCGACAGCAAGTACTCTGTTGGTCGCAGTAAGATATTCCTATTTATTCGAAGCATTCCTCGAGCAAGTGCTCCATTTACCTATATCCAGATGCCGGTCTGCCTGCCTGCCGTGCGAGCGATTTTATTCAAGCTGTTCCGCATTACGGCACGCATCCCCGAGCCGGCGAGTTGCCGGTGGGAAAGAGCAAGGTATTCGGATTTGCATGCGAACTTGAACGTTACGTTAGAAATCCAAGGACACGTGTCCTTTCCCTCGGAGTCGAGGGGCCCGATTTCTCTGTTCACGCCTGGCCAGCAGTAATTCGCAATGCTCGCCACTCCGAATGACCGAGCGAGCGAGTGAGCGAGCGAGCTTGCCAACAGTAGGCGGTGACTTAATAAAAATCTATGCCGGAATTCGATGACTCGAATGTAATGCTAATGCAAAAAGCAATTAATTCCCGCGTGCGCGCGCGCAATGCTAACAAACAGCTGGTATTTGAAAGTCCACGGCATTCCTGGCTCGGCAGTGGTGAGCCGCGCGTAAGTACGATTGCACAGGCCGCCTCTTACCATTGTTACGAGGGTCCGGCGAAAAGGGTTACCGCTCGTGACGCAAAATAGCCCGCTAATTTATGCCTATTGCAGCCGGCACTAGGTATTACGATTCTCGAGAGTGCTCGTATCTTATCGCCTGCTCTTATGCCAGCTCGCATTATGCATTGTCTACCAATCGATCGTCCACTTCTGTTCTAATTGCCCGGGGAAAATCGAGCGCAACTCACCCACGTGCCTCCCTCCCCTCTACCACCTTTCCAGCGGCTAGGCTAGCAAAACAATTAATTATGTTGTACGAAACGATATCCCGCCGGCCGGCGCGCCTAATCAATAGTGATGGCGACCTCTAATCTGATCGGCTCTATTGATCGCCGATAGAATTATGTACGAATAGTTTATGCCGCTTGGCCTTTTCCCACCGGCTATCGCTCATCGTGCTCCGCCGATACAATCGAGTAATGAATGGAAATCATAAGCGACAGACTTTCGGGCGACGCTAACATATCGCCAGCCTAAGCAAACCCGCTACCTTTTTCATGCCGTGTCAGTGAAATCCTATCGCGCGATCGCCCAGTAAAGCATCGTTCGATAGAAAGATCGACAATGCTTGTGCTAGCCGGCTTCAATGGATTATTGTGTAATATACATTTGGATTATACAATATTTCGAAATGATAAAGTAGCGCAAGGATTAAAGAATTAGTGGCCGCGAGAAGAATGCAGTTGTGGATTGGGGAAGTTCAAGAACAAGTTTGCAGATGCAAAGGTTCTTGAAAGCGACTCTTTCAGGCCGCAATATAGAAAGCGCGTCCACTCGGCCTTTCATTACGAGGCAATGCAACGGCAGAAATAATTACAGCTACGCCACACTTATCCGCGGCGTGCAATGAAGGAGGCACAATTGAATTAACGAAGGGATCTAATCGGCTGGCGAACGACCGGCTTCCATCGGCGGGCGTTCGCCCAACGATAGAGAATAATAGCGCTCGCGCGGCAAAACTCGCCGCCAGCTGTGTATTACACTCGCTGAAAGTGAGCCCGAGTGCGGACTGAATTACACTGAGGCCAAGTCCTATTACAATCAAGCTGAAATCACTTGGTAAACCGTCGAACCGTCAGAGCCAAATATTACAGTCCAGATCAAAGCTGGGTTTTGCCCTCCGGGCGAATGATGGCGATCCGTGGAAATAAACCATGTTCGGCGAACACTTCGCCGAGAAGGATTCCGCGGAACTGGCGCACGCGGAAGTCGTAATAAGATTAAGCGTAACCGAACGAGGCCTCAAAAGGATTTGGATTAGCGTTCGCGTGAAATCGTAAACGGAAAAGCGCGTTAAAACGAAGCAGGAAACGTTGCGACGGAAAGCAGACGCTGCGCTGCGTTGAGATTCGCCCGGGCGAATCTTGATTTTGACGGGAAGCGAGCCTCATATATATTTCTCCATCCGACGGAACTCCCAGTGGAACTCGCAAATCCTCTTCCAGAAGTGACGCCCGATAGAATCTCCGGATGCAAAGTGCGCCGGAGAGTTAGAATGCGCGGCTAGGAAGGCAGCAGCGCCAGGAACGGAATGCTGGAATACGGAATGACATCCGGCTACGCGAGCGAACATTCGAACTGGGTGCCTCGCTATGTCGGGAGTCCATGGAATTCCCTTTTCCCGATAGCGTATGATCGTTGAGTTCTTTCCTGGTGCGCGATACGCGTTACTTTATCGTGGCAAATATGCAGATGCATGCTCCACCAGGAGTCATTATCTCCGGCGATAATGACTCCACGTTTTCCTAAGTACCAAATGACCCTACTTACACATCACCGGCTTTGAATTCACTCTGCCATTAGTACGAGGTAATCGACCACCGTACAGGGAATGCAATTACGTCAGGCTTCGATTAAATTTCGTGAAAGTCACCCGATAAATCTAAAGTACAACTCGGCCGTCAGCCGACGAGTAGAAACAGACATCACCCTGTAATGATCAGACAGAAACGGCCGAGCGGTTTACACTGATCGGCAGAGATATACACGAGTGCATCTCGAGCCGAGGGACATACCCAGTTGTCGAGTGGCTAAATTATGCGTCGAACATCGTGTGCACGATGTAACAACCTTTTCACCACAACCTACCACCGCCGCTGCGGGATTTCGACATCGGGCTCCGGGACGAGAGACCACGTGCCACCATTCGAGAGAGGTTTCTACACTTACCGCGCGTTCCCCGAGCCACCAACATTGCCGATCACAGCGGTGATCTTGTGAAACACTTAATGAGGGAAGACCTAGACCCAAATAGGGAAATCGGTCCCTTCATTTTCTCTCTCTCCCTCAATTGATTAACCCAATGAATTAATAAAGCGAGGCCCTTCATAATAGTTGTTGGGAGTCAAGCTGACAAAGGCGTGGTCCTCAATAAGGAGATAGTCATGAGAGAAGTTCTTAGAGGGAGAAGACGGCGGGATGCTTTGGCGGAGGAGTTAAGCCGAAAAGTATGAAGGAGAGTTCCTCGACTTCCTCCTTTTTCAAGCTGTGCTCCTGCTGCTGCTGCTGCTGCTGCCGCCGCTGTGACTCACCTGGCTGGCAGGTGAGCCAGCTCGCACCATAAGGAGCCACTGTGTCTTGCTCGCTCCCTCGCTCCCTCGCACGCTCGCATGCTTGCGTGCGTGCACCGATCCCTGACCGCAAACATTTCTCCGCGATACACGCTCATTAAGTAATAATAGCGGACCACTGATCGGGCTCTCGAGCAATTTGTTACGGACTCGCCTCCTCCCACCCTCTCAACCGGCCACACATACCACCAACAGCTTATCATCCGGACTTCTCCTCGAGAAGTTCGTCCCTTCACTTCCTATCCAAAATCATCCAACAGAAACTCCTGCGTCATTCCAGCAGACTTAACATAATCATTCTGACAAGCGCGAATTTTTATATCATCAAACTTTGTATTAATATATGAACATGTGATGTGGAATATTTAATTTTAACAAGTTGAAAAAAGGGCGAGTATTTTATTCTGAGTGACTTGTATGTGAAGAGAGGCGTGTAAGCGTTAATGAAGATCTCAGAGCAGTGTACGATGAGAGGAGTCTGGCGTGAGAATTTTCGCGTGCCCCGGCCTCATGGTGGAGCAAGAAAAGGGATGCATGAGAGTGTAAGGAGGCGGTGAGGTATACCGACAGATACACGTGGCACGTCTTTCTTCCTTCTCGAGCAAGGAGACATCCTGTTTACTCCGATTTCTCGCGGCAGGCACACTCGGCCGTAAGCCAGTCCTCTGTAAGCCACGGCCACCGATTCATTAATTAAGCGGCGCACTCGCGCCGGCTAATTACGCCGATTAATCGTACGCGCAGCCGGCCGAATTAGTTTAATTAATTAATTGCCTGCTCGAGTCGCGCTTCTCTAATAATCCTCGGCAAAACAACGGAACCCCCTCGGCGTACACTACAACTCATTCCCTGGAGAGCCTCCTTCTCTTTCTCTGTGGCGTTCGGCAGTAATTAAGTAAGCGGGTACGAGTAATGCATCAGAAAGCCGGAGATGTTTTCACTCGGAGACGAGGCGTTGCGCTCTCCCGAGTGTATTATTATATTTCCAGCTCGACTGAACCAATATTTTCTCCACATAGTATACATTTGCCAATGATTTCTCGGCCGGCGCCTTTCGCCGCTGGTGTGTAAATAACATTTGTATCTCTCTCTCTCTCCAGAATTAAGCATCCGATAAGAAAAGAAGTGCGGCTTCCGAGGAAGTGGCGCAATAAGGGAATTACGAGTGATGAGTAATTAGAATTGGTTAAAGTCAGAAGAGGGACTCTGTGTTAATCGAGCGGGACACGGTGTGTTGGACCGCTTGAAAACGAAACGCTATTCCCACAGTTCTCACTCTCGATTTACCAACTTAATTAAGCGGCGGGCAAAAAGAGCGGCTGTATCGTCTTGCGTCACTCCCTCCGGAGGCCAGGCGGGGCGCGGCGAGGCGAGGAGAAAGGCCGAGGGAGTCAAGCTGTATCTGAGAAGCAGATGACATAAACGGATCTCCGTTCTTCGCTCCCCACGCACTTTTTGCACGCACCGCCGGCATCTGCTTTTTTACTGTTTTTCACGGATCCTGCCGACAGCGGACTTCTGTCAAGAGAGGGCAGCCCATCTCTCTCTCAAAGGGAGAGACACTCCTGAATCGCGTCACTTTTCTTTCCGAGTACCTTTGAACTGCCCGTCACTCTTCCCTTTGGTCGAGCTCCCCTTTGAGATCCTCTCGAAACAGGGCTTAGCTGATTTGGAGCGAGGATGAGAAACTGTAATTTGATAGAGTCTCTCCGGCGTACATTAGGCGAGACAACTAAGAATGAAGCGAGCCGAAGCAGCGAAAAACTCGTGAGTAAAAGCGTTGATGGGATCCGTCGCGCCTTGAGAATGAAGATGCTGCTGGAGAGGCGATAGTTTATATGGAAAAATGCGATGGGCCAAATGAGGGATTCTCCATTTGGGAAGCGAACGTGTGACACCTCGGCGCGGAATGTCTTTAAACGAAATGTCAGGAGAGAAGAGAGAGAGAGAGAGAGAGAGAGAGCAGACGGAAGGAGGAAAAAGGATAGGTGTGCGCGGCAAGAGGAAGAGCAAGAAGAATCTCGGGAGAAGCGGAGGAGAGTGCCGTGTGGGCCAGAGACGGACGACGGTCATGGTCGAAACGTGTTTTGGAATCTCGCATGGCGATCGTGGCGTCACGTTCAATTTGCTGTGCACGCTCGGCTGCTGTGATCGCCGGAGAGCTGCCTGCCCCTCTCTCTCGCTCTCACCCTCTCTCTTTCCATCTCTCTCTCTCGAGAAGGAGAGAGACGAAAGCGCCGATAAACCGCTGATGATCGATTCGCCAGCCGCTCCTAAGTGAGCAGTGTTGTGGCATGTCGAGGAGGAATACTCCTCGCGCATACTCGAGTACGCGAGGGATCGACGCTCCTCTCGAGAGATGTCGTCTGCTTATTCCGATAATCGATACGATCCTACTGCTATCAATAATATCACCCTTAACTTCCAACCTCCCCTTTCATACTACTTTCTAATTATCTTGTGCACACACTATAAATCCTAAATGAAACAGAGCTAATTGCTAATTTTCAATGAATTATCGATAAAGGAAGACGAGGATTCGACGAGTACTCGACTGGAACGCGAGTCCAGTAGGAATGAGATCCGAGGATGCTTGGACTCACGTTTACTTTGGCGAGATAGAGCTCGAGCTCCCGATACGGATCCATCTCGTTCTTCCCTTGGATCGGCAGCTTCACACTTTCTCCGCCGGTTTCCACTGTTTTCATATGATCCACTGTTTTCGAGCTGTTCAAGCCCGACACGACGACACTCCCTCGCGGGCCATCGACCTCCAGGCCGCCGCTGTCTTGCATGCTCGCCATGCCCTGTCGTCACCTTGACCTTACGCGCATTTTCCTCTGCACCTGCAACAGAAACACATTGACTTTGTTAAGTAAACACATTGACACTGACGATTAAATTAATTCTCTCATTAAGCGATTCCATCCCAATGAAATAATACACTGGGCATGTTACACAGATGCTTTTAATGTGTTTGGCAGGCTAAGAGAAGCCCACCCACTAGTTCTCATTTTAACTCGAGCGGAGCAGCCCCTCGCTCGCTCATCCGCGTTGCCATAAATCAATTCTTTAAGCAGGCAAACTGAATTCCCATGGGAATAGGGAAGAGAAGGCCGGCTTCCAAGCTAGCGTGGCCCGAGCCATTATAATTAGGCGCAACGTGAGTCAGAACCCACGCGGCTGCTCGCCGCTGCCATGGAGAAAAAGAGCGCGGGCGAGAAGAAGGGCTCGTATAATCCTAGCTTGTCAAATACTTGAAAAGGGTAAAATGGCCACCTGCCCTCTTATGATTGCATTTCGCTAAAGTTAGCAGTCGCCGCCACCGTCCTCTTAGTCACCGGGGCTAATTATATTCCGCCGATTGCTCCGAAAGTGGCGAGCAAGCCGCGGGAGAGATCTCGCTGGAAGCAGCGAGCTTCGTTTTGCTTAGAGAGAAAAGTCTAAAAGCCTTGGCACAAATTGGGAGAAAAATTGTGAGTCGGGGAGGGGATGAATTCAAGCGTCCGAGTGATGCGAGGCATCGAACAGTATCGGACCTATGGATTACACTTCATTGATCCTAGGGCAGCGCAAGCCGACTCATGGCGTAACAATGCGCGCGTTCTGTATGTACGTACATGTGGGTATCGCGTTCCAGTGACTCTCCAAGGAGATCACGATCGCATGTAGGAATGGCTGGGGTATCGATTCGATCGAGTCAAGTGGAGCCCGGCACGTATACTCCTCCGGTCGAATGCAGGACGCATTACGAGAGCGGCGGACGCGCCGGTGTTTCATTGAGCGCTCGCGCGCGCGCGCGCGCCCGCCGAGAGCAACGAGTCCGTCGCTCGAACAATAAGGAGTCATGCATGAGAAGTCTAGTCTCTCTTTCCTCCTCTTTAGACGGGCGCACATGTAATATTAGAAAATCGCCGGATGCCTCTGCACACGTAAGAGAGAACCTGCTCTCTCGCTACGGTCAGTCAATACGTCAGGTGATTTCACAGGTGAGCGATGATGATGCCGGCCGAATGCCGTAACCGACGTGGACGACGACGACGACGACGACGAAGACGACGACGACGACGACGACGGAACGCGCGAGTGCTGTGTCCACACACTCGCGTCGAATGTCATTTCCATACTGGTCCGAGAAATTCGCGATCAATCGTTCGCCTGACAGGGCTACTTTAGCCGCGCATTCCACCGACTCAACTTGACTCGACTCGCCGACAATCGTACCGCGTGCCGATCATTCCCCCTTCCGTTTGGTAATAATACTCTTTTTAATTGAGAGGGTCAATGGGCCGAGCGACTCGCCCCAAATCCCAAGGTAATTCCGGTCAAAGCGATCAGTCACTGCGCACTTCTCGAGATGAGAAGCTTGCCTCGGCAGCGTGCACCTCAAAAAACTTTCATATCGCAGTGCCTTGTTATCTCGAACGGTGATAAAGAAGATCGATATTTAATTAGATTTCCCGGAAGTCCAGCGATTACCGAGTGATAGGTGGGAAAGTATTGGAAAATGGTCGGGTTGGAATGGAGGCTATTGAAAGTCTAGGTTGGCGGTTAGTTTAGAGTGGATGAGAGAGAGAGAGAGAACGTCGTCGAAGCCCTTGACAATTCTCATCTTGGCGCTCGGTGTCCGCTTGAGAATGGCATTCGATTATGCCGGGGGTATCAATACCGGCTGGCATCGGTATCGAAGTTATTTACGAGGCATCCCGACGCCCCTGTCCGCCCCTATCGCGAGCCACAAATTCCCCCGGGTCCGCGCCTCCATCCTACCAGAGCGCACACAGCTACCGACAGCCTCCAGCGGCGGCGGCGGCGGCGGCGGCGGCGGTCTGCGCTCTGTGTCTTCGCTTCGGCTGGAATTTCACCCACTGCCGACGCTAGCCAATGCCAACGTGCCGATAAAAGCCCTCAGGAATTGGATATAGTGCCTTCCCAACTATTAGCTGGCACCGGGCGCCCACCCGATCCCCTTTGCGAATTATGCCACCCAACCATCGATGCTT
The DNA here is from genome assembly GCA_910591665.1 of Ectemnius continuus. Taxonomy (NCBI): domain Eukaryota; kingdom Metazoa; phylum Arthropoda; class Insecta; order Hymenoptera; family Crabronidae; genus Ectemnius; species Ectemnius continuus. The sequence goes on from OU342866.1 coordinate 4,437,902, forward strand.
CATCGGATCCCACTCTCCCCATTGGAAATCTCTCAAAGCTCCACCGTTCCTCCATTCTCTATTCTTACGATTTTTCACACTATTGTATTCCAATCGAACCCTCGTTACTGCCGGAAAGCCTCCAATTGATTACGCGGCGAGTTAAAAATAAAATAATTGAGAGTTCTGGAAAGTCTCTGAAGTAGATTTAATGGGAGGAGAAGGCTGTATTGTTCGCCAATGTAAGAGATATAGGAGCATGGTAGGTGTTCGATCTCTCGGAGGGTAGATATCTGTATCAAGGCTATTGAAATAGGCCTTCCGACATTTCTCACCTATTTATCGGCACTCGCAAATTCTCACGTCCCACGCTCGAGGAGCGAGCAGTACTGCAACGTCATTGAGGATAACTCATCCTAATGTATGTACAAGCCGGACAAGAGAGGCTAGCATTTTCACGACCTCCCAGTCAAGGCTTCCCGAGACTTTTAATGAAAGTGATTCCAGTCGCGTATTAGGAATATTTCCCCTTTATAACAGCCTACATTTCCCCGGGATGAAAAACTCGCTGACGCAAACGCTAAATCAACGATTCTATGGTGGATTCCTGCGCAGCGATAGCGCACTGCGGACAGCCGTCCGACTTTCACGGCTTCATTCCACTTGACAAGTATACTCTCCGGGAAACACCGCGGTATTATTTACTACTCGGTGCCTGCATTAGGAAAATCTTTTAGAGTCCCGAGCACTTCACATTACTTAGTCGCGGCGCACTCCATAGAGGAAAGCGCGTCCGCCGTACGCTGGCAAACATGCTCGATTCTCAGCGAGTAAAGTCACTTTGATCTATGAAATGTGCTGGCAGCTCTTTAAAATATCCCCGAGTTGTCTTACGGTTCGACGCGCCGATATTAGCGTGGAGGGTGGCGCGAGGGATTCTCCATGGGAGGATGGGATGCTGGCCACCATGAAGGGACGGAATCATAATGCAATATAGATAGGAAGGAGTGGCAATGCCCGGGGGCTTCGTTTCGCTTGTACCTACGCTCGCGTCCGGCTTGAAACCACGGTGGCTCTTATCGGCTGGATTTACGATTCCGATTAGCACGTGGCCGGCGCGCACAGCTTCCTGGTGGCACTCCGCACTAAAAACAATTATCACCGAGTTGCTCGCTCGCTGCCGAGACTCTCGACTTCTTTCCAATCGGTGCGAAATGCATGCACCAGGCAAGAGAAACGAGTCTCGCGTCGCGTCGCGTCGCGTCGCGTGGTTGAAGTTTGATGGGCAGCCGAAGGACTCTAGCTTGGTTTACAGTGTCACCTTGTAGCCGAGTTCTCGATTCACATAGGAAGTCGTTCCAAGGTGTATCTTGTGTTACGTAGACTGTACTATTATTACCGATATCGAATGTCCCGATTCTAAAAATGTACGCGAGCGAAACCCCGCCGTGACTCAATGTCAAACGCGGAAACCAACTTGACCGCGTCCAGTTGACTCCAAGTACGATCGGATCAAGAAGGATATACTAAATATATAATACCTTCTCACAAACAAATTTGATTGTGTTCGATTAACAAGGGAAAGTTTAATCGTTCTATTGATATACTCGAAAAAACTTTTGTAACCTCCAGTAAGAATCATTAGTTTTCCCTTGGAAAAAAATGGAGAACCTGATTGCCAAAGACAGCTCGGAAACTGTAATCTTTCCACGAACTTTCAATTGTAATTTAGTGTTAGATTGGTACTATCGGACGAACGAAACAACTTGTAGTTGAACAATGAGAGAATAGAAACTCGGAGAGACAGTACCACCAGGAGAGGCCGTGTTACATAAGGTTAATTGCGGTCGTTCATGTTTCCAGGCCGCACCAATGCGTGTCCCGCATACGTGCATCGATGTCGATTCTTATCACGCTGGACCTTGCGGCCGAGGACGTCGCTATTTTCTGCAAAGTTCGACCACACGATTTTAGAACGGAAACCGACAAAAATTCTATGTCGCTTCATGTATTAAAACTGACCCCGAACGTAAATAACTCAATAATACTTTCTTGTCGTCCGATTTCAAATTGCTTTTATACTATAACGATTTTTAATATTCTAAATAGTTTTATCTTCATAGAATCACAAAAACTGTAGGAGTGATGGAATTTTTAAGAAAAGACTTTGGCGCGCTTCAGACTTTTAGCACGGTCTCTTTGTAAAGCGTGGAGAGCGCGCGCGTCCCTTCCCCGGCCTTGAGTCGGCCTCAAACTGACCTCTCGATTTTGTAACGCTAATCTCCCGATCGCTCGGGCTTTTGTTCTTTAACCGGCCGCGAGAGGCATTCATCGCAGCGGCAAGCCCGAAGTCACGATGATCCGAGGGAACCGCATGCTAAACTTCGCAGCCTTTAACACAATGCGGACACGCGTGTAATCAGCGGACATTATTCAGCAGATAATAGAATGCCTGTATTCACGTATTCGTCCTTTCACAGGGCAACATTAACTCTCCTCTCACCAAAGAAACATCGTAATCAAAGCCGGAGTCGTGCGAGCCTTACAATGTTTCGTGCGCGCGTTCCAATTGCATTACGATAGCGGCGAGTGGCCTCAACAAGATTACTGTCAGTTCGGGAATAAATATGTATCTGCCTATATGTCACGAAGCACTGATTACAAGATGCTCGATACTCGGTCAAGTATCGTTGCGCGGTAGAGCAATGCCGGCAACATGCGAGCAGGCAGGTAGGCATAAATCGCCAAGAGAGGGAGAGGGAGAGGGAGAGGGAGGGGCTTTCGCAGGAGCGTGATCCTCGATCGATCACCCACGCAGAGGTGGGTCCGATCGTATCAGCGGAAGGACGAGAGTGCCGTCTCGTCCTTCTGTTCCAAGGGACAAGTCGAGCGGTAAGCGATTCGACAGGTTGGTACACACAGGCATACTGCTGAGCCCCAGCCAGAAAGCAGCCAAAACAAGAGAAAACGGAAGTGCACGAGTCGAGAGACGTAGGTGCTCGACGAAGAGCGATCGCAGGATCGAGCGTGTCCGAGGGAGAGAAGGACCCGAGCGAGGAGAGAAGAGCTAAGAACTCCAGGTGAGATAAAGGCGAAGTAAGGATCGGCATGACAAGTTTCATCGACCAGTCATGCTTATCGCGCGCCTTAGTGCTCGTTTGCAAAACAAATTATTCGGGGGGGACCCACGGTACCCACACTAACCGGCCCGACAAAACGCCCATATTTATATTCCTCCGGGAGATAGGATCGCGAGCGCAACTCCGCACTCCTACCACCACCACGAAAACTCCTGGCGGATGATTAGAAAAGCATTATAAAGCCAAGAGACAGAGAGCTCTAAGAGGAGAGCGAGTCCACACCGGGGATTATGCGATAGTTATCGCTTCTACTTATGAAGCGCTCTCTACGATTAATTGTCCCTTATTTGGAGGCTCCAGCATTACCTGTCGCCAATCCAACCTTCATTGTTGCTCTTTCAAGGAAGAAAGAAAGAAAGCCCGCTACCGGTACTAGGTTTAATTGGAAATCACTGACATGGCCTTAGCTACAATCAAGATTACAAGCATTGTCACTAACCCACGCAGAGAACTTTCAAGATTTCTTGCCAGCTGGCCTGTACTTTAAACTTTAAAGACCAAGGAAGAATGTGGAATATTTGCAATTATTTTCTCGACTGTAAATTCAATTAGTCGAGAGAGCGAGAGTCCGGCAGTGGAAGAGTACGATTTGTGTCGGTGGAAAACACAACTGGCTTGTTCAAGCGGCGCTTAATCGCGGGGAGTCGCGGCCGCGTGTGTGTTCCCAGCGACGTGTTTAATGGTAATAATTCTCAAGGCCGCGTGTCACTTATCCTGGTCATAACGCGCACGATAACGACCCCGTGGACGTTAACTAACCTCGAGTCGCTCTTTTTCCCCTGATAATACCAGCTAGAACGCCAACGGTTCTCGAAACTACTGGCAGCAAGCGCCAGACAAATATTTCTCTTCATTAACCCTCGCCAAACAATACCCGCTCCCATTTGACCCACATTTCAATTAGTAGATGATATTTATTATCTAGAGCTTCGACGCTGCTGAGAAATGACCCAAATCGCTCCTTTTTTCTCTCGATTGCTCGAGAATTAAATCATCCCAGTAAATAAGACGATTCTTGGGAGTGTTTCTAAGGAGAAAGACGTAGGAAAAATGGAAACTCTGGCGGGCTTGGGTCGAAACTGTTCTGGTTGAGGCCGTGGAGGCATACCAGATACACCCCCACCCCGAGAATCTAACGGCATATAGCTGGGAAGCACGAGGACGCGAGGAAGGCGTGAGCCTCGTGGTGTCAGCAACGCCTTTATGATCTTAACACTCGCTGAACGTTTGTGTACATTCAGTTGAGTAATGAAAGCTACCATCCAGACACACGGCTCCACCCCTCCTCACCGACGACTCACCATGGAATGCACTCGCTGGAGAGGGAACTTTGTCATTCCACATAATCTAGCATGCGCCTAAGCATACCAACGAGAATTCATAGACCGAAAGATAGAAAACTAAGCTACAACGATTAAAATGACGAATGAATTTTTTCCCCTCGTAATCTCTCAACCCCCCCGAACATACCAACGACAATTATCAGATGGAAAGATAGAAAAATACTTAGGCACGATTAAAGTTATGAATCTCCAAAGTACTCTCTCTCTCTCTCTCTCTTCCTGCTGATATTGCACGTCCATATTCACCATCGGGGAGTTAGCGGCCGCTTGATCAGGCAGAGTATAGGCCCCTTCAGCGAGCATCCTTATCAAGGGCATAAATTATTCAAATTACGAAACGGCTGATAAGCGAGCGCGGCGAAGTCCGAAGGTAAAGATAGGTTGCCCGAGGCGACGAAGAAGAAGCTGGGCGATGAGGAGAGTAATCGTTGCCCGCTTAGATATCTGCTGGCGTGTGCTAAGGAAATCTCAGCCGAATGCCCGGCCGGGCAATAGTTGGAGAGAGTCAATGAAAGGTAGTGCCAGCCAGTCGGGGTTGGACCCTTTCCGAGGGCCATGGCGAGCACGCGCTTTCCAAACTGGTTTCGGATCGCCGGGACTAATTGGAATTAAATGCAGTCCCAGCTGCCTCGCAGGCTTTACAACTGGCCGGATGATATACGCTGTGATAGCGACAATAATTAGGGATACACGGTATGTCCATTTCTATGTGGGTGAGCCGGCCGGCGGACACACTCGCCCTCCTACCTTCCTGCCTTCCCTCAATCATGTCAGATTAAGAAATCAATGAAGGCACCGTGATAGACCCTATTATTGATAGACGGCCCGTGACTGATCCTCCACGGGAGCGATATAAATGGATTTTCTATAAATCAACACATGGGTCTCTCTTTCTCTTTCTCTCTCTCTCTTGCCGAATGCCCCCGGGGGCACAGTAATGAGCGCGATATCCTCGTAATTAACAGATAGCACCGGCCGACTAATTAAGCGCGGACAACGAGTTCATTAGAGGGATCTCGTCGGCTCCCTCTTCGACAATGGGGATCACCAAGTTCGCGCGACTAGTCTCGCTCTGCTGATAGAACAGAAACTCGTTTGGCACTGTCGAGTCATACACGATCCTCGTTGCATTTCCAACGCAATGTACCCAAGCAATAGGTGAAATCATCAGTGAGCGATTCCATGTGGCAGAAGAAGAGCCTACCGAGTAGGAGTGCGTCGCACGATGTGTTTTGCTCGGTGAACGGGATCTTTAATAAAGTCTGTGAGTCATGAACACCGGCTACCGCGAGGAAGCCTTGCTAAAATACAAAGAGACCACACACTAGCCGCGCTGGAACATCTGATCGATCAGCAAAGCGTGACGAGGTATGCCTTGAGGAAAGGATCCTCGATGATCTTATTCCCCACTCCACCCACTCTTATTTAACGCAGAACTGGCTACTTGTGTCTAATCAATTCCTAACCGAGTTTAATCCTCCGGAAATTATCTAACACCCTTTTTATACAATTATATAAAATTTCCATAATTTTGAAGAGACAATGTAGTGTTAGAAAATAGAGTGATATAAATTGGGTGAAATAGATTGAAGAAGGTTGATTGTATGTGTGGTGCGAGCAGTAGGCCAGTTACTAGGAAATGGATGAAAGTAGGAAGCGAGACGGGGGTTATTTTTCAAAGGAGAGTAGGAAGAGGGAACGGTCGAAGGAAAGGAGATAGAGAAAGGGAAAGAGGCCGGCAATGGTCAGACAGGTCGCGAGAACTGTTTAGAGCCGTTTAGCGGCCGCTAAATACATACTACGATCGTCCTGGTGCGAGAGCCAGGCTACACTTCCAGTTCTCCTCTCTTTCCATTGAAGCTCTCTCGTAGCGGGTTCTCCTCCGTGGCAAAGAGAGAAAGGGGCCGTGAGATCGAGCGAGAGAGCAGGTACCAGGAGGCCTTGCAAGGTTACCTATCTCACAGCGAGGTCTACGAACCTCTTCCGAGTTCGCAGCATCCGCACTAATTCCCTTACGGCTTCCTATTGCCGAACCAACTAGTAAAATCGCACTCCGCAATCATCGACACACTAAACACCACAATCATCTGTAACTCTGACAAAGCGAGTTTACGAATCTTGAAAAATCGAAAGTGATTAAACTAGAATATCTGCAAGAATGTTGGATTGGAACGAGGGAGAAAATAGACAAAGGTGCTCGGGCAATATTTGGATTGCCGTGCGTGCATCGGGGTCATTTAAATCAATGGCACGTCCTTCGAACGACAGCCGAGGAATAAGGAAAGGAAGACGTGAGGCGAATCGGATCAGGCGCAGTGTTGCGCGTCTGTGTTTGCTCGGGGGATGGATGCCAGGGACGAATGGAGAATCTCGCGATGCCAATCTATCTCACTGCCAGCAATGGTCCACCATCTATTTTCATCACCGGTAATCGCCGGCTATTGTCCCTCGCTGAATGCTCGGAAACTAACTTTCATCCGATGCTCTATGATGACGCGACGAAAGCCAGCGCCCGGGCGAGCTGCTCCTCGCTAAGCCACCGATTCAATTGGCATCGGGCGGCGGCGGGGAGCGGCTGCCCAGTGCGTTGTCGCACTTGAAATGTCAATTAGAAATGTCAGTGGTCATCCTCGGTAATGCTTATCCAATAGGTGGGAATCGAATGATCAAGTTGCACCGGGAACGCCAGTCATTCTAGACTCCCGACGCTCATTCATACACGCGTTCAAAGCCGCGACTCCTAAACTACCCGGCAAATCAACAAGTCAATAAAGCAGAGGGATCGCGAGCACGACAACACAACACCAGCCATCGAAGAGTTTCGCGAGCGTAGGAAATGAACTCTACAAAGTAGAATGCGAGGTGGCTGTTGGAGTGGCTGGCTCGTAGCAGGGAAGAATGCAGAGCAGTGTCACGCGTCCAGGAGGCATCCAGTGCCGGGAGAGAATCGTGCGATCATTGCAGAAGTAGAAGGCAGCGAGTAGGAGGAATAGTAGGAGGAGGAATTGGAAGTGTGACGAAGAGAAGGAAGAAGAAGAAGAAGAAGAAGAAGCACTAGAAGTACCGGGGGGGTACTCGATACGAGTGACCGCGGCCGGTCTTAAGTAAAGGCGACACCACGGTAAACGAGAGATAGAGCTTGAATGGCTGAGCAGAGCGAAGATGCCATGGAGCGCGAGCAAAAGTGTCGAGCGCGAATCTCCGCACGAGGTTTTAGTACACAGCAGCCGAGAGAGAGAGAGAAAGAGAGGAGGAGAGCAAGCAGAAGGGAAAAGTATGTAGATACATACAATGAAGCGTGATCAGTGTGAACCATTTTGCTCTCGGGGGAAGCCGCGTGCCCTCTCCTCCCCGGTGTATAAGGTGCTCTATCCTCTCGCGCGATCCACCACTCGCAGAACTGGTTTTACACGCGGTCGATTTCGATATGTACCTTAGTAGGAGAGGGACGCGGCAACACGAGGCCGGCTAACCGCAGAGATTCAGCGCGCAAGAGAAAAGAAGAAAGTGTGCCCGACTAGAGTAAAGAGCCGATGAAAGAAAGGGAGAGAGAGAGTGTGTGTGTGTGTGTGTGTGCGAGGGTGAGAGAAATATCAAGTGATCTTTACACGAGCGAGCACCGCGGCGATCGCTCGATCCTCCATTTGTCTAATTAGAAGCGCCAGGAGATTCCGTGAAGCGAATTACCGCGAAGACAACAGAGCCTTCCGCTTTTTCCTCGACGCCTTCCTACCGTGCAGCGGCGAGGATCACCGATCAAGAATCAGCTGATTAGCCATCTACCGGGAAGCCCGGCATACCTCAAGACGCAGCAACCCCATTGACTTCCAATTAGATCTGGCTCCGCGCATCCCTGACGTTTAATCGACAGGAAGAGCCAAGTCCACTCTCCGGAATGCACTTTGCCGCGCGGAATCTACTCGCACCGCGGAACTAATAAACTAATCTCGCTTCTTCCGCGAAACGGGGTTACTCGAGTTAAGATAGACCGGGATAATTATCGGGCCTCTATCAAAGGAAGCGCTCGCCCACCAACTTCCAGACGCGCTTTTCCCTTCCGGTCGCTCTGACAAAGCCGCTATTATCACAGTAGAATGCATAGTTCAAAGACTCTCTCGCCCACGATAAGATACCGCATTAAGGACTCACCTGGACGAAAAGTGTGGGTAAATTCTAGTGGAATTCCTCGAATTTTATAGCCACTCACTGTTATTTTAACTGCTGTATTATTGTTTTAATCGTTTCTGTAGTTCACTAGGAATTATTTTAGTAAAATTGTAAAGAATATTGTAAAATAGAGTTTTTAATTTGATAAGGTTTTACATACTCTATTTTCAACGCATTTTGAACTAAAATTATAATATTTATATTCGAAATGATGAAACTTTAATACATGACCTGACACGCATTTCGCCACTTTCCTCGAAGTTTAAGTGCGTTTTCCTTATTCCCTAATCACTATTTTCCAAGGCGTTTTGCAAGCAGACATTTACCGCTCTGGACGTATTGCCATTATCCGGACAATGTTCGTGCGGAGCCGGGTCGCGAGAGTAACGTAAGGTTCGCCCGTAAATGTTTCATATATCACCGCTCCCGACTGGCGCGGGCTCTGAATCTTTCGGTTGGTCCGAAGCGTAGCAAGTATAGGCGAAGGAAGCTGAGGAAGTGAGGTGTGTTTCACGCGGGATTTTACTCCGCCGTCATAAAGCCGAGATGTAAATCATGTTCGGGGGATACGCCGATTGTACGGAGGCACGTAAACTTCCGAGGAAAACCACCGAACGAAACTAAACGCAACACCTCGCCGCGCCGTGCGACGGCACTCTCCTATTAACCCAATAAGGATATTCATAATAAAAAAGAAGCGTAGAAATTTCAATATGACCCGGAAATAAGTGAACAAGTATCATGTATAATAAAAACAGGTATGAGATAGAAACGACCGAGTTCCTTCATCGATCATAATACGGCTATTATAGAAGCCCGATAAATGACTGATTCCTATCGATCAACGTCGACCCAATTAACTCCGGTCGAGCCAGATTCTTTTGGCACGCGTCTTATACCACATACCAGACTGGCACAGTGAAAAACTCGTCATAGTTCAGATCCACATTAGCTATTAATTACACACCTGAAGCAGGTTGATTGGTCTTTAACGTTTTCGTTACATCGATTCCCCCATGAAAATGGCTCTTTCCAGACCGCTGGCAAAAATCAAGCGGCACATCGCTTGGACTTCCGGCGGCCGCTGCCGCCGCGCCGGTAGTAACCGGCGAGTATATACTCGTCGTGAATCACTAGTCAGGCTTTTTCGCAGTGTGCCGAGAGAAGATGGTGGATTCTAGCGGAGCGATTCCATGGAAGCTGGCCGGCAAAAAGGAGCCCGGTCGTTAAGAGCACGAGCCGCGCGATCGCTCGCTGAAAAATCGGATAAAATCGAGTGCCGTCCGAGTGGCGTGCCGGCTTGGCAAAGTCCCCCGCGAATTCCACGGACTCCGTTACAGCATATTTACACGACAATCCCATTATTCCCGATTTCCTCGCGCTTCTCTTGCGGCGCGCATGCTTCGGGGAAATCTAGTCGCACTGTCTTAGGACTCTTAAGTGGCCGCTAATGCACCGGTGATTCAGCGTGACAAAGAATTTCGAGCGAGCAGAGCCGATCATTCTTCGGCCGAGTTAGGAAAGATAGTGGCTTGGCGGAGTTGGCAGTGGCGGGCTAGTCGTTTGTCATTGCGAGTGCCGAACACGGGATTCGAGAGGATAGATGCGCTAATGCATGGCGCCCGTGTACGACACACATCGTGGCAATCGACTCGGAATGCTTCTGTAAACACGATCGTGTTCCTTCCGCTGCTCTCGGCAGCTTAACGAGGATGCGGCATGTCGAGGCGCGAGAGAAGGCGCGCCAGAGAGCCAAGGGTTTCTCAGAGGGCGAACGACATATGCTGACCACGTGTTCCTACAAGACCACGGAAAAAGGATGTTACCCTTCTAGTTAATGGGCAACACATCGCCTCGACTAGCCGGCTATTCGTACCTTTCACGAGGCCAAACTCATTTTTCCAGCGCACAATAATCTGTCAAAACAAGGTTTTATAGTAAGAGAAAACAAAATGAAAGCTTTAAAAGAACCAAGTTAGCGGTTTACGAGCTCGGTTATGCCTTCCTCGGCACTTTCACGTCCCGCTACCAAAGAAGAGCGAGTCTCGAATAGACCAGAAAAGAATTGTCCAAGATTTCGTCCGGTTGAAAGTGGATCGCTTTTTCTCAACCGACTTCCTGTCACTGGGTGGATACTGGCGTTATCAATGGAAATGACTGGCTTCCCGACAAACGCCGCCAGGAAAGTAGTAGAGGTAGCTCCAATATTTGTCGAGATAAGAGCAACTTTCTTGCGAAAAAGAACTATCTTAAATACCGTGGCCATATCGAACTGCACTGTTTACCCCCGGCATGATCTTTGTTTACCTCGCAATCATACTCTGAACTAGTTTCTAACTTGCTGTTTCGGCTGCGGGAAGAAAATAGCTTTCGGAATCTTATCGGAATCGACTGGCATAGAGACTAAAACGTAAGCCTCCATTCACTGTTACTACAAGTAGAGAGTGTCTCGTGTTTGTGTAGCTGATGTGTGCGTGGAATAGCTCGTTTCGGGAGTCGAGTTGAGCCGTGTTTAATCGTTGATAAAGCCGGCGAATGCCATTCACGAGTCGATGCCGTGTCGATCGCACCGGAAACATCGACTAACCGCACGATTTATGGACGAAGCTATTCTTTCGTGATCCTCGGTAGCTACGGCCGAGCACGTGTTCCCCATAAGAATTTAATCGGCCGACAAAACCGGCAACTCGGCCAAAAGTAGCTATCAACTCAACGGCGGACGCGGATTCGAACATATGTATCCGCTTGTAGCCGAATTATGTCTGGCTCCACCTTTCACTCCTCCTGGAAATCCCTGCTCTATCTATTTCGGAATATATGACCGGATTCCGCTAATACAACATCTCTGAATCTGCTTCAATCTGTTCGCTACTAGGCTCCCTCGCGTTTTCCCCCTCCGCCCCAAAAAAAACTTGACTCGCTTGAACTAGAATTGCACATAATTGAAAAAGAAACTTAAATGACTTGTACTTCTACATCGATCAAGCGTGGCATTGACTCTCTCTCTCTCTCTGTCTGACTAGCGATTTCATTTCGTAAATCAAGATTACCAGAGGCGAATAATTGGCACACGCCCGAAAAACAAAGCGGAACTCGACCTTGATCGAGAGAGCTCGTAATTTCATGCGTTTTCTCCTCGAAACCCGTAGCACACGATTAACTCATTAAAGTAGCCAGCTCGAAGCGGAACATCGGTTGGAGCTATCGATCTTGCTGCTATCATTATTTGCGACGTAGCAGCACGTAACACGTTGTATTGCGCTGGTATAGTCTTCGTGTGCGATTTCCTCCTGCAGAAATAACTCGCTCCCCCGCCTCGACCAGAGGGAACGGCGCGGAGCGGCGCGGCGATTCCGTCAAGCGCGATTCCTGCATTTCGCAACAGCTAAACTCTCCTCGCCGGGCGAATTATACTGCGCTCCGACTCGCGTTACCCGTTTAATTATCCGAAAAAAAGGCGGCATGGCCGCCGCGACGAGATCGCAGATTAACAACGCGAAATCCGCTGGTTGCGAAACCGGTGGAATAAAAATCCGAAATTCACGGCGGCCTCAGCCTGGCCTGCGATGTAAAAATACCGATGACAAGCGCGACTACTTTTAATGAGCTGCTCGGGGAAAAAAGGACCACCGATCTCTCTCTCTTTCTCTTTCTCTCGGTCTGTGTCTCTTCGAGTGAGCCTGGAACTCTGCTAAATATTAATAGTCTGCCAGTGCCAAGCCTTGAAAAGGATTCTCTCTCTTTTGCTATCTTTAAACCCTGACATTTCTTGGATCCAAATCTCCACCTCTAACTTGATAAACATTTTGGATCCATAAATCTTCTGGAATTTATATCTTTCGAACGAGCAGATAGTTAAAGAATAGTACAATGTTATTCTTTTAAGTTTCTTGCCGATGGAAAAATATTTTATCATCGCGTTCTTCATTCTGTAGATAATATGACGCACCGCAAAGTGTATTCCATGAGTTCTAATGATCAAACATCATTGATATCCATTCCACTAAGAAGTAATGGATTAAAAATGCCAAGATCATCCATCATGACAAGTGCAACGTAAGCTCAGGTTCGTAATGACCGGTGATCTTAGACGCGTCCCTGACTGAGGAAGACGTAAAAAGAGGCTCAAAGGAGGAAAATATTGCGTGGCGGTCAAGAGTAACGCGTGCAGATGTTAATCGCCAGGGAATTCCAAGGGTATGATGATCCGTGGTGATGTCACTGTGAGATCGAGCTGAATCGTAATCAGGATTTCGCCTTCGAGTGGCATGCAAACCTACCGAACGAGTCCTACACCGAGAACGCGGCAGATATCGATCTCGAGATTGATAAATCAGCTGATTACAATTCAGTGCCGCCGGATAAACTGCCTTGGCACAAACGACAACTATCACTGTTTACTTTAAATCATTACAGCTTCCTGCACTTCGAACCAAATGCAGGTGGCAAAAATGGCGAGCGCCGGAGAATGTTTGAAAGGTGTCTCAGGAAATCAAGAGATAACTTTATATTGATTTATTTGTAATAGTTAGTGGCGCCGGCCGGTGAGTTTCTTGCTGATAGTTCACGGAATGAGAGCGCGGACAACGAATCAACTAAGCAGAAACTGACTGACACATATCCTCCACACACTGAATGAATCTTTGGCGAGCCTTATGAAATCGAGATTGCTTATTCAATTAACCGGCCGCCCGTTATGCTAATCCAACAACACCACCACCAATACTCTCCCGCGAAACTGTCTATTGATCAAAACACATAACTCGAGGCGCGTTGAAAAATCATCGGCTAGCGTCATTCAGCTGCAACTGAGATCTAATCGCACAGGTAGTTGCTCCGATTGATCTCCACTTTACCACAACTAACACACATGTGTGTGAGATTGTTTAAAAAAATACGAAGGTCTTCGGCAAAAGATAATGAATTCGTCATTTTCGAGGTTACTCAAATTTCCAAAACAAAACTGACACCCGAACATATTCGAATCTTGTGTTTATGAGACTTTTATTACTTAGAGCCACCCTTGCTATGTTCAAGCATTCAAGTCCATCATAAAACTAAAGAATATAAATGAAACGATAGCTGTGTTTATGGTTTAATTATACAGAGCCGAGAAATTTGATATATTGCGCTATTTTGATAATATCTGAAAGATGACAGGAAATCATTTGATTCCGACTAAATTCTCTACATAATCATATACATCTTTCCTCCTAATGTATTCCTAACTCGCGCTTAATTCCTAAAGGAAATCAGATTCAAATCTCACGGAGTTAACATATGCTTGAGAGGATTTCTTTTCCGTAGGAAGAAGAGGCTCGATCGAAAGGAAGCGGCTCTCACATTACAAGGCGAACGGGGATTTATTTCTGCCGAAGTGTAAAGGACCTATTCACGATTGATCGTGTCAGTGACACGAGCTATGACTGTCGCAATCCTCCACCGGCAATAACTCGGCTGCACTAGAGCCACTCGTGTGTTGTCAGTACGCTTATTCGCGCGATTATCTCATACAGATTAGCCGCGTGAATTAAGTAATCGCCGTGGCCGTTTCAGTGCGCCAGCGGTCCAACACACACACGTGCACACAGCCAGGCAGGCAGGCAGGCAAGCACGCACACAGGCGAAGATAGAGGCGCGCGCGCGTGTACACTTTATCGTCGACCTGCAACTCAATCGAGAGCGGGCCGTTTAGAAATAATTTATGTCAACGTTCTCGCGTATGTGCCTCTACGAGTTCGCACCACTTCACGGAGTAAGTGGCCCGGATAACTTATACTTCTGGCACTTTTAAGCGCCGCCGTCGCACGCTCCTAAGCTGGATAACACTAAATACTCTTTCAAGCAAAATCGTATCCTTATTGCCTTGTTTTTCGGCCTATCTACTCCATTCTCAAGATGCGATATTGATAAGCCGTAAAATCCTCTAAATATTAAAGAGATCTCGTGTGCGCAACATCGTTGGGAAATCGTGGCTTTTACTGGGGAAGAGTTGACCTGGATAATCGTGCATAATCGAATGAGAGCAATGGCAAAGGCGAGTTCGAATCTACGATTAGTCATTGTCTAAATATTATCGCATAGTATCAGCGGGCAGATAAGGCGGAACGGACGGCCAAGGTGGGATTTGCATGCCACGTAACATCAGTGGCGAGGAGTTTTCACTGAGGGAGAACTGCATTCAGAGTTCATTGAAGAGAGGTGGTCTTGGGTCGCCGCCAAGCGGCGAGTCAACACGCCGCTTCACCCAAAACTTTTATCAAGCTCGTCCTCGTAAATCACGCGTCCGCTGTCACGAACATTTGTCATTGATCTTTAATTCATGAAACAGCGTGTCTCGGTTCAATTCGAGATAACCCGCGGCGACCGCTGTCGACAGCGGGGCATTACAGTTACCGTCGACAGAGAGACAGAGAGAGAGCGAGCGCTAAAACCCCCGAAAGAGCTGCTGCATTCGCCGACGAAAGAATTCGCGCCGCCCGCCGGTTCGTTAACAGTGAAACAGCCGCGATATCGATTTCCATCCTGATAATATTGGCAACGGTAGCTGTCAGTGACGATAGGAATCAGTGCTGCCCGCTTGATAACGACGCTCCGGTGAATGCTGCTCTTTCGGCAGTGAAAAGCGATTATCGCACCAGCATTGCAACCACTAACTTTCGAAAGGACTATTTTCAACTTCAACTTCACATTGTTCTCACGAGCCGAGTGACTCTCGGCAGCTACGTAGAATGCCTGACACCATGGGAATACAGTGATTGCGAGTGTGAATTGGAAGTGCGCCTGGCGAGAGCGCATAGTTTCGGAGCACGGCGATGACAGCACCGGCGACTATCTTATCTGAGGAGGGGGAAGGGAGGCCTGGCTGGCGGTGTGACAGTCGACGCGCGCGAGAGGAATCTCGACTGACAAGCAGCGATTGGCAGGAAAACAGGAGTACAGAGAAACGGAGCGAGTCAAAGAGTGAGAGAAAAGGAGAGAAAGAGAGAAGAATGTGAGAGTGAAGTCAGCCGGGATACGACGACAGAGAGAACTTTACCTCGAAATTCCGTGCAGACAAGCGTGCGGGCAGGTTCGGCGCATGCATCCACGTGTTCTCGACGTCTCGGCGAGCGTGAAATCCACTTGTACAAACGGCGCGCGCGCTCGCTCGCTCGCTCGCACGCTCTCGTCCGCGCCCACCCGCGCAACGACTCGTAACACCAAACACTCGGAGCACACCGATCGCAATCGATCTATCTATCGATCGGCGATCCTCATCACGAAATCTCCAGCGCGAGCCGCTCTGCTGGCACGCAGGCTCTGGAGAAGATCACCAGCTGTACCACGCTTTCAAGCACCACGCCAACCGGAGGAGAGTACCACGTGGTCTGGTATCGATCATGCGCGACTTTTCAAACATCCGCGCACCAATCCTCCCTCAGTCTCGGCCCGCTCTTCCCTCCTTCGATCAAGCAGGCCCGAACCCTCTGTCAAACTTGTTCCATTACCAAAAGTGTATAGAAAAAGAGAAAGAGAGAGAGAGAGAGTGAAAGAGGGTGAGAGCGCAAGATCTGCCAAAGAGTTTGAATAAAAGAAAGGTCCGGGCTGCGGGGTGCACGTTGTTCCACTGGAATAACAAGGATGAGAAGAAGTCGGAGGCGAAACACACACACAGGTGGCAATAATCCGTGTGGGGTTGGTGCGGGGCAGACGATAATCCTGGAGTTGCGGCGGTGGGTCGGCTAGCCGGTGGCGCTGGCCTCTCGGTGGTATGTATCGGTTAATCCATGGGGGCCAGGGCTTAATCGCGAGTGACAAGAGGAAGGAAGGCGAGAGAGAACGACGAGGGAGCAGAGCGGGCAGCTTCAGTGCAGCAGTGCAGCAGCGAGTCGGGACTCGACGGGAACGTAAACCGGCTGCTGCTACGAGCAGGCGAAACTGTGAGAACGAACCGTCTGGCATGAGCGCCGCGGCGACACTGAGAAATGACTACGAGGAGCGGCGCTCGCTCGCTCGCTCGCTCGCTCGCTCGCCTGCCTGCTTGCCTGCTTGCTTGCTTGCTTCGGCTTCCTCGGCTTCGGCATGCTACTACTACAGGCGGCAAGAGAGCAAGCCGGCCACAGGGAGTACCATGATGGTATATACGCTCTCGGACCTCTCTTTCTCTTTTACTCCAGCTATCGCTCCGCTGTGAATCATCTCGCTCTCGCTCTCTTCCTTGCTCGGCCTTTCTCTCTCCCTCCTTCGGCGTGCATCCCTCCCTCGAGCTCCATCGCTCCTTCCATCCTTCTTTCTCCAGTCACCTCGCTGCCGACTACTCCCTCGCACTTGGTACCCTTTTATCGCCGTCCTTATCCGCTCGCTCGCTCCTGTCTCGCTCGTTGCTCGAGCTTACCTGTCTCAGGTGCTCACTCCCGCTGGATGCTTACCTGGGGAGCGACGAGGAGCTGCCGATCCGGAGACCACCGAGTCTCGGCCGCTCCTCGTCAATCCACCATCTCCGTATGCACGCACGCATCTTTCACCCCGCTCCGCTCCCTCCTTAACTCCTGCGCCGTCTCTCGCTTCCTCGCGCTGCTCTGCCCCTCTCGCCGAATTCTACATCAATGTTTCGATCTTGAGCGCGTCGATGTCAGTGCCGATCGGACGCCGCTACCATCTCCGATGGCAGCGAGCCCTTGGAGTTGCGAGCTTGATTTCTAGACATGCTAGCGCAACGGGTTAAAGACCTCTCCGCTTGATAGAAGTGGCCCTTTTTGCCTTCAACTATCCTTACAGCCTTGTCAGCTGTTTGCCCGTGCACGTTCGAGAGCACGTGCGTGAGTGCATGCGCTACCGGGGCTTTGCGAGAGAAGAACTCCTACTCGTCTCTCTATCTTCTCTCTTCTCTTCTTACTCCTCCTACTCTCTCTCGCTCGCTTTTGCTTCTGCTCCTCTCGGCGAAGCTAGAGATAGTGCGAGTTGCTGAGGCGTAGGTGTCTCGAGGCGCCGCTCAGCTTTTGCCAGTCGCTGTTTTCGCCGGAGCACGATATCGTCCTATCGGTGCCACTCGCACCCGCGCATCCACCCCCGAGGATCTTGCACCCGTGCCCTTTTCCTCTCAGGACCCCTCCAACAAAGAGAGGAGAGAAAGAGAGAAAGAGAGAGAGAGCCGCTGACCACCTAAGATAACATTCAGTATACTGGCAACGCGACAGAGGCGACTTCCTGCTCCGAAGCGGAGTCACGCCAACCGAGCGAGAGTCCGAGGAGCCTTGTCATTCATATCACGCGAACAAGAATTCTCCGTACAGTTCTTCCCCACCTTTGACAATGGGAAGAGCTACTTTCTATCATGCTAATCTCACTAATGAAGGGTGGCGCACACACGGCATCGAGAACAGGCATATCTCATCCGGGGGAGTTTACTCATCCCGCTCGATCGAACCCCCGCTGAGGGATAGAACGAGCGACGCCTTCCAATGAGAGGAATGATCAGTCGGAGATTATACTTTCAAAGGATCGAAGCGGAAATCAATGCCGAGAATGTATGGTGAACTGGTAATCCTCGCGGAAGACAGGAGGTCAGAACTGCTTTGCTGGGGCGGGCGAGAGAGGGAAGCGCGCGGTGTCAAGAGAGGCATTACAACTAATCGGAGGAATGCGAGGATGTCGACGACAGTGTCGAGACAGATCGCAGCGTCGAGCTAATCCCATAGCGAGAGAAGACTGTCCTTGGCTGGGACGGAGAATGCGAGGGGTATTAATTTTGTCGTGGATGTATCATACTGGCCAGAACACACTTCTCTACTTCTTCTTCTGCTTCCAGGGACTCAGCTGTTTCCTACGGCTCGTGTACGCCGGGGGACAAACGCGAATAAACGTCCTCTCTCCTATCTCGAATGAATAGACCGAGAGTGCCCTGTCTCGCCCCGTCCACTTACACTCCTCCAGCCGGACTTCTTTCTCTCTTCCCCCATCCCCTCCTCTCCTCTCCCGCACCGCTTGTTCCAGGGTGTCGTAGGCGAAACGAGGGATTACCGAGTTTAACATTCTTACGACTAAAAATATATACCCGCCGCACTCTCCGGCCTTAAGCTCGCAATGCTTGTATTCTCATTCTAATTGCTTGCTGCGAGCACAGGAATAAGCGACGCCTTTTGCCACTCTGACAATAGTTCATTTCGTTTGAGAGTGCCGCGGCTATATTTGCCAGGGGAATGTTGGAGAGGTTGGGAAATGAAGTTGTTGGATTTGGCGAAGGTAGAAGTTATCGGGAATTGAGTGGAAGAGAGTATGTAATTGGCTCGATCAAAGGGCAAGCGGGTATTAAAGGCACGCGTGGTTTGCGGGTGGTCCTAGCGCCACTCGAGGTTGCCGGCAAGGAAGGCCAGGAGGCCGCACGAGATTTCGGGCCCTTTTCGAGGGCCTGCGCGCGGTAAGCGGCGTGTAAAGAGGAACCCGGGGTGAAAGAGGAAACAAGCAACACGGCCGAGTCCACGACTACCAAGCGGAGAGTGAGTAAAGGACGGTGCGGTTGGTCCACGGTCAAAAGGACGCCGGGCACACCTACGCAACGTCAGTCCTGCTCAACAGATATGGACGTAATAAAAGGATAATGCTTTTCTGACTAAGAGCCCGGGAAACTTCTGCCCCGAGACAACTCCTGGGAACTCTTCTCTATCTTCTCCCACCACGGAATCTCACTCGTCTTCTGTTCTAACGTTGTTTGAAGAATAAATTATGAGACTTATTAACCCGACTGCCACCTCATCTCCGACTGCTCCGAACTCAACAATGTGTCCGACTCATTCTCATCTCCGTTAATGAGCTCGCTGCTGCCTCGGACGGCGTAGAATCATTCCGAGCGAGATGAGATCATTTCTCTGGGGAGCAGCAGGAAAAGATGCGACACGAAAGACGGCCGGGAATGCAGCGTGTAAAAGTCTCGTGGTGCGACGCAGGCTTTCCTTTTGCGTCGTGAACGCGTCCACGCGTTCCCTTCAATTCGTGGAGCCGAAGAGCCGAGCGCTTCGCCCGATATCACCAAGGCCCGCATGCCTTCTCATTAATCTCAATTACGCGGCAATTAAAAGCAGTTAACAAAAGCGGACTCGCGCCGGAATCACCTTCGCTAGTGACTCGCCTTCCTCCTCTCCGCCTTCGCCACTCGAATCTGTCATTTTTGTTTGATCAAGAAATTCAAAGACCTAGCATTCTCCGCGTTCGAATGAACTATACTTGGGGTACACTGAAAATACTCGAAATTTCAAATGTTCACTGGAAGAATGAAAAGGTGTGAATGGGGATAAGCTGTGTTCGGTAGAAGGCTGAGCCATGACGAGGCAGATTTCGAGGGAGCGAACTGGCGTGTCGGAGTATTTGGGAAATAGTGATGACGATCTCGACGCCCCCAACCCCATCGGCATCGTTCTTCCAATTGGAAAATTGGCAGATACAATCGCTTAACAGGGATAATTGAATCCCAGACGAGATAGTCCTGTAATGATGTCTCGGTGCTAGTTAGAACTGGGAGGAGAAATTACAAAGGCCCCACAATTCCCGGCAGTATCGCTAGAGAGCCGACGAGAGAGCCGGGTGGGCAAGAAATTTCACGGCTTGATAGACACTCCGTGAGTGATTGATGACGGCAGGGAGGCTAATGCGGAATTGCATTAGCATGCAACTGCGCCGGCTGGCCCAGTTTCCCAATGATAACTACCTGATAAGTCCACGCCGAATGCCACGCAGCCGTTGCCACTATCAGTTGTTGCAGCCTTTTACAAATCGTTCCTCGACTCTATCTTCCGCGCACGCATAATGGATGGACTATAGTCCGACGATGGCTGCACTATGAATGCGAGCCACTTCACTTTTTCCAAGCCGCGACTGCTTCTACGCGCTTTGGAATTGCACTGCGAACCGGCCGCTTGAAAAAATCGCCCGCGAGCAAGACAGAGAGCGCCTGCTCTCTCAAAGGTACCAATGATTTATGCATTCGTGTCGTGAACCGCTGCATTCGTCAAAACGCATCGAGCGTCCTCGGCCCAAGACCCCTCGGCACAATGTTCGATTTATTTGCATCTCTTTGCCAGGAATTCTTGCGCAGGAACGAACGCAGTCCGCGCCGACCAAGTTGCTTCTTTGCTTTTGTTAGTTCCCTCCGCATCAATTTGTCATTGACGTCGCTATTTCTACTATATTATTGGGAAAGTGAATTCCGAGTGAAGCACAGCTCTATTTCCGGATGGCCTTGCATTGGAAGTGCGCGCGGCGATCAAGTTGAGAATGGAGGCCGGAAATTGTGGGATTCCAAGCGAGATGAAAGAGTGAGAAGAAGTAAGGCAAAGTGGCCGAGAGCCGGAGAGTAACTTGTCTTCTGATTACAAGAAAGCGTCGGGGCTCGTGTCGGCCGGAAATGCGGGCGTTAAATCAGCGAGTGACGCGAACTTAACTCATTCCTCGCCACATATCGCGCGCTCCTTGCACTCTTTTCGCGGGGAGAGGCACACTCACGCACTCACACATCGACTGGTTCCTCTCGGCGAACAATGGAAAGCAAGCTGCACGTCCGGGAAAGTCAAGTGTGGAAGATAACAGAGCGAGGGCCCCGGAGAACAAAGCTGTACGTAGTCGCGTCAGCTGCGGGAGAAACTCGCAAAGTTTAATGTCAATCCTCTCTTTCTCCCTCGGCATCCTTGCGATAGCAGCCGGTAATCATCATTTATCACTGAATTTAAAGCCTTCGATCTAAACTAACTTCTCGCTCTCACTGATCCCAGTCACACCGAGACCTTTAAATAACCGGAGACAAATAAACGAGCGCAAATTACTATTTGCCGAGGGAAGATAGATCGAAATCAAACAAGTAAGATCGCCTACTCCAGCCTTGAAAACATTGTCATTATTTGAGGGAATTTCTACGAGTTATATCTAATATCGGGAGTGAATGACACAAGGCGAACTTTCAGCTGATAATTACTGAGTGCTTAGAAACTTAAGTGCAAAGGCCAACATGGACTTGTTGAAGCCTGGGAAATCTGAGGGTTAATCCGGCGGAGAGCATTATACTCTCATTAAGTATTTGGAAGGTCAGATTGTAAAGGGAGACTAAATAGTATAGGAAGAGAGGGGCGGTCGTGTGTCGAAGGGGAATGGCAGGAGTTGGATGGTCCGTCGCAAGCTTCCCAAGAACTAACTAAGCCGAGGGAGGAAGGCACCGGGTCCCCGCAAAGGGACACCTTAAAAGGGCCCATAGATTCAAAGTCACCCCAGGGGCCTCTTTCTCCTTTTACCGGAAGATCGTATCGCCGTAGCTCCTTCTACCTCCTATCTGCTTTGCACCATCACTGTGCTCGCTCGCGCGACACGCCACGAAAACGAATCATTGCCGAATGCCACCCGACAACCTCTCTGACACACGCACCGAACTCGCTCGCTCGCTCGCTCGCTTCTTTTGTGAATCAGTGCCCATTAAATTTTCTGTTCTACGCCCTCCCGATATGTCTGCCCCCTCCGGCGAGGCTATGCCTAGCAAGACGCGCACTCCTGTCCCTTTACAAGTTTCCGGTGCCGGCCCTTTAAAGAACACAGGACCCGACACTCCGCCCTAACTTCACATGCCTCTCGCACAATTCTCTCCGTCAACTTTCTCAAGCGAGAAACCCACCCGGACGTCGCTGCGTCCGCAAACGTGTTTAATCCTGCAATATAAAAATCCTGTCATTTCGAATTTATGGCATTCCCATAAATCTCTGTCGCGCGGATTTGCTTCCGATCTCGGCGCGCGAAGCACTCGCCGCGCCGCCGAGTAAACGAATGTGAAGTCAGCCTGATAAGACGGTGGTACTTGGAATGAGGAACGTCCGGTCAACAAATCGACGGTTATTCCGAGGTGCGGTCATCAGATTATCGGTAAGTCACGAACCCACCCATAAACGTTGGATTTTCGAGAGTAGAGTCGGTAGGATCGATAGCGCATCGCTGGCAGGAATGCGTGGACATTCAAGTCGCTTTAATGATCGCATCGTTATCGCCTGGCCGCCACACGGTAAATCAAATTCGCCCGTTCTTATGCCTGTGTGTGAGTCCCTCTAAGTCGCGGCGCGTGTGTCAGTGAGCCTCCTCCCCGGCGATATTTATTCGCCGAGCGAGAAGTAGGAGAAATTTATCATGCGCGCGCATAGTTGTAGCGGGGCAAATAC
Organism: Ectemnius continuus; assembly: GCA_910591665.1. NCBI lineage: Eukaryota > Metazoa > Arthropoda > Insecta > Hymenoptera > Crabronidae > Ectemnius > Ectemnius continuus. The sequence continues at coordinate 4,460,696 of OU342866.1, forward strand.
ACGAGCGGGCAGAAGAGCTTCTTGCGCTCTGCTCGACCCCATAAGCGAATACACTGCCAGGCTGCCGCGGCCCTGATAACGATCGAATTGTTATTCGCACGAAATCAATGAACCGCGACCAATTCTTTTCCCTCCTTTTGTCCAATTATTCCGCGCTTTAGCCTCCCTCGCACGGCTACTCGCGCTCCTGATACCCTCGCTTCCCTTCCACAACAACCTTCGCTCTGATCCGCTGTTTATACCTGTCCTATCACACAGATCTTACTCTCCCTCTTTCTACTTATTGTTACTACCAACCTTTCCTATCGATTTCTTTGTAAAATCACTGGCTAAATTATTGATACGCCCAGTATTTTTAGAACAAAGATTTTTAAAAAGAAAACCATCCCCTGTAAGGAAATTTGTTTTTTCTCAGAAGGAGACTTTCTTGTCCAAGAAAATGTAGGTCTATTTAAAGAGAAGAGTTTTTCTCTCCAAGATAATTTTTTCCACAAACACTGGGTGTTCCAGTATTTTTTATCTAGTGTATGTTATAGGAAGGAAAGATCGACACGTGTTAGCCACTAAAATTTGGGATTTTCCAGTTAGAGCTGCTGGCTTCGGATTACCGAAAACTGGGTAAATGGTAGAGCGTAAGATCATCCTGGTGAATACGAATTGTACTGGAAAGGGCATTGTTACCGGTATACATGTGAGTTTAATGCTCCCCTTTCACCCTTCGGTTCATTTTACATGATCGAATGTCAGGCCGGGGTTCACGAGGTAAAACGATTCCTTCCACCCCAGGGTTTCTTCCTTTCTCTTTTCTAGCGCTTCGCCTTTGTCCACTCTAATGCCGCCCTCTCCGACTATGTATGTAATAGTAATCCTCATCCCCAAAACAAGATTTCTCTCTCGTGTTTCTCGCCGGTTCGATCTACTTTCCTGTCATCAGCTCGCACGTACGCCGCAGAGCGCGCGAGGGACGACAACTGACGCGCACAGTGTGTTACGTGCGTGCGAGGAGGAAAACGCCGGCTCAAGGAGGAAGAGACTGCATGGAAAACATCGTTAAACCGGTTCGATGCCATCGCGGGAACGTCTTCGCCGATGGAAATTACCGTTCGTTCTGGCTGCCCTCGCTCTATGGGGAAAACGGCGAGGAGGTGCTCTCTCGCCGCTCGCTCGAGGTGGTGACACTAAATTCGACGTTTTACGCCAATGGCCTCCAAGAAGCACCCTCTTACTTTTAATCGGTCCGTTTTTCTTCACACTTCACGGCCCGATCACGCCAATTGCCGTGAAGATCGTCTAACTGGGGGGTAAGTAACACCCAAGGAGTGCTCTTCGATGGTCAATGATTTCTAATTTCTCGCGGACAATTTGCACTAAATTCACCCAACGGTCTATTGAAGAACAAAGTGGCAACAAAGTAGAATCCACTTGGTTTTCAAAGGAAAATCGTAGCAATGTATCGGAGTATTGGAGGATTTATCGAAGTGGTCGACGTCAGGCAACGTGAAATGTTTCAGAGAACTCCGGCGACCAACAGAAATAACGCGATAGGCGTCGGCAAGGGTTCTCGAGAGCTGGGATACATTTTCTGTCAGCTGGGAACCTCCCCCGGCGATCGAGTGCTTCTTCAGAACGAGGCGATAAAGCATTTACGCTTGCAAGGCTGGCTTTTCTCCACCCACTTCTCAAACGGGTTAACGGGCCTAGCTTGAAACCTCCCTTTACATGTTGCACTTATGCCCGACGAATGTTTCCGCCGTGGAATATGATGTCGAAAAAATCCGAGGTGATGAGAACGCCTTCCTTGGTAATCGAGGGCTCAAAGGGTTGAACTGGATCTTGGGAACGACCCAGTCAACAGAGAAACGGGGAATTCTAATCATTGTTCCTCTTATGAAATATCGACGATCTCTTCCTCTTTTTATGGCCACAATCGCCGAGACACTTTTTCACTCCTTTTGCCCTTTTGTACTCTTCTTATTTATGGATAGATTATCTATGACACTTGAAAAAGGGTTCCTAGTGCACCATGAGATAGGGAGACTGTGGCACTGCTTTCTATAAGATTTCACGCGCGAGGAATTATACATTCGGCCAGGTCGTAAAAGGGCGGAAACAGCCAGCCTTTCCGGTAAAAGGTCACGTCTTTTGTCAGGCGACTGAGTGTGTGCTGGCATGCATTCCAACTCTTTCCTGCCCGGCCGTGCACCCGAGAGAATACCTTGCATGATTAAAACTAGAACCAAGACTCACCCGATTTTTTCTCTAATTGTCTATCATTTGATTCTAGTAAAATCGATGTGACTTGCGTGACTCAGATAAGAACTAGATTAGGTGATTTTCTCGAGATCCGGGATGAATATTTGAAAGTTAAATAGTAATTCTCGAGTGAGTGCGTGGAGGAGGAGTGAGTCAGAAGGAAGGGAGCGCCTCGCCTTTAAAGCTCACGCTCCTGCCAGCCTCGACGAGGAATTATTTATTGACGGGGCGGCCGATAAATTATTTCCGGCAGGGTATGCGACGGCCAGAAGGTCCTAGGACGATTCCTTCGTGACAAAGTGTGTCCTGGCGTCCACGTCGCCGATTCTCCTTCTCGAGCCATTGTTCGCGCCAACCGAATGGCCCCCCCTCGACATTACTGATGGCCCTTTGTTGCGCTCTCCGCAATTTCCAAATCGCTAATGCTCCACTAAAGTTTACCGCCGCTCTCACCAATTCGAATCATCGAAAGAAAGAATAATTTAATCTGATAGGGAAGATTTTTAGTTCGGCCGGGTAACACGAAACGCTGAAAGTCCATTTAGTGATAACGGTATAACGGTGGCCCCGAGGGGCCCATATTTCAGAGGGCCCTTATGGATATATCTGCCCGTATCTTCTACGTCCTGCCAAACAGCTGGTACAATATTTAAGAAATGTTGGACCCGAACTGTTACTGCGCCAGCTCAAAGAGTCTCTATGAAGAAAAAGCGAAGTGTCGTATTTCATGAAAGTACTCCAATTTCGACGAGTTAAACCCGTATTTTCTGTTCTCTGTGCCAAGAGATTTCATTATTGGAAACAATCGGCCATTCGATTTTACAGGGCTTGTTTGCCGCGGCGGCTACCGGCGAGAGAATTTTAAGTACCATTGAAGCCAGCGTGGCACGCTTGTTCAGGAACATCTGTGAACGCTGGTGTTCCGCACGGAGAACTTACTGAAGTGCTCTCGCCAGGAATGCTGGTATCCGAGCTGTACTGGCAGCCAGCATTTCAGGCAGGAAGTCAATAGGCCGAGGCCATACAAACGCCGCACAACGAGCTTATTGTCTGAAAGCGAGCACGTGGGGTTGGTCAGTGAGGTCCTGTTTCAAGGGTTGCCTCTTGACTACCAGCGCTGCTCGGAGGGTTGCTCGAAAGACGATCTTTCCAGCCGCACTCTCGATATACACACATACTAGCACCGAGGAGCATTCGAATTAGTTTCTCGTAAATAGCATGCACGATAAACCGCTCGAAAATACTCCAAGAGTCAACTGACTATTAAATCGATCAAAGGAATCTTTCAGGGGCCAGAAGAAAAAACACACACACAGACACACACACACACTCGAACGAAAACAACAGGGGGATCCAATGAAAAAGACCAAATCCCTTGACTCCCCTTGTGGTGTATTAATACGAGTTGGAAGAGTCTCGATTTCCAAAAGTAGACTTTCATGTACTCCCTTTAAGGGAGTCGCCGAAATAGCGATTCTGGTTTCCCAGCTACCTAGGAGATTCTCCAAATATTTAGAGTCGTCTGGGACCTTCTGCCGCGTTCACGCAGTTCCTATCTCGGGGAACAGGTATGCAAGGGCCTCTCCCCACCCTTGGCTCGACCCTCGCGCCAGGCTAACAGAAAAAAGGGGATCAATATTAACGTAAAATCGTCCGCAAAACAAGGGGAACTGAAATGCAGCGCGGATCGGTGACTGGAGTGCGCTGCTCCGCACGTGTTTCTGGAGACGCGAGGCTGTCGGGGCGGTCGGTAAACACTGCTCTAATAATAATCCGGATAAATCCGGCCGTAGATACGACTGTAGTTTTGCCTTCAACGCTTACGATTGCCCGCTGCTACCGGTACACGTACGCGCATTTACTCGTAAACTCTATAAAAGCCGAGCACGTAAATCGTCAACTACGCTTCCGAGCTGGTGCGCGCGGCTTCGATGCGCATCCAAGCTGCGCTCTTGCCTCTGCACGACCGTACTTACGCGATGTGTGCGCAGCTCTTCGAGACTATTGGAGAAAACTTACGAGCGGATCAAGGGGGGCAACGCGAGGGTAATACTTCTTCGCTCTGATGTAAGAGATAAGAGATATGCGCTTTAGATAACGGTAGAGTGCGATCGTAATTTTGCCCAGTAGTGTGCGTGGGATACGCAACTACTTACCTCAAAATATTTGTGAAAAAATAAATCTTGTGCTAGGGCTCTGGAATTTTTATCACTTCTTCCTTGATGCAAGAAAACATTCCCCACCAAATTGTAGCTCCGGAAAAGGTCGGGAAGTACCAAAAACATGGGAAAAACCGCGAAAATGAAATTTTCCAGATCGGTTTTCCACGTGTTTTAGGTAGAATTCTGGCATTTCCCCCACAACATTTATGTTTTTTATCCGTTTTGAGACACGAGCAATCGAAAAATCAAGCGTTCGTCTCGGTCCCAGAACCTTCGAAAAATCGAAAATTTTTGAAGGGGTATGCCTTAAAAAATTTGCGAAAAAATGAATTTTGAGCTAGGGCTCTGGAATTTTTTCTACTTTCTCCTCGATGCAAAAAAACACTTTCTACAAAGTTTCAGCCCCGGGAAAGGTCGGGAAGATAAAAAAACACGAGGAAAACCATCGAAATGAAATATTCAAGATCGGTTTTCCACGTGTTTTAGGTCGAATTCCGGCATTTCCCCCACAACATTTATGTTTTTTTTCCGTTTTGAGACACGAGCAATCGAAAAATCAAGCGTTCGTCCCGGTCCCAGAACCTTCGAAAAATCGAAAATTTTTGAAGGGGTATGCCTTAAAAAATTTGCGAAAAAATGAATTTTGAGCTAGGGCTCTGGAATTTTTTCTACGTTTTCCTCGATGCAAAAAAACACTTTCTACAAAATTTCAGCCCCGGGAAAGGTCGGGAAGATAAAAAAACATGGCAAAAACCATTGAAATGAAATATTCAAGATCGGTTTTCCATGTGTTTTAGGTACAATTCCGGCATTTCCCCCACAAGTATCATGTTTTTTATCCGTTTTGAGACTCAAACAATTGATTTAGCAAGCTTTCGTCGCGGTCCCAGAACTTTCAAAAAATCGAACATTTTTGAAGGAGTATATTGCGCGTGAGCATTGCTTTTCTGTTAAAGACACTCGAGATCACGAAATCTAGCAGGAATGTAACATTTCATTTGAATATAAATCTCCTTTCACTCGATTTATATTATTGACTTGTGCTTTTTAATATTATGCCTGTTAAAGAGAATGCCTAGGATTTATCGTAACTTGGACTATTTGTTCTTATTCCCTGTGAAAATCAGTGCTGGCAAATTAGAAAACCAGTCACGCTTGATCCTTACTGCGTTAATCGAGCGCAAAATAGTCATGGTGTATTGACTGCTGCTTTACATAATCGACAGGGTTTCACGAGGCTCGGCCGAGGCCTTTATTATTATGGCACACTGCGCGAGAGAGGATGCTGTTTTCTGAAGCAATAAGAGCGTCGTCGCGAAATCATCGCCGCCCCGGTTATTATGTCTTGGCGAGCGAGCGCGCGCGTACGTCAGTGAAGTGAAATCTCTTATTTGGTCTCGTCTCTGTCGGCGGTGAACAATATTTGCCGGAGATAGAGCGGCCTAAATATAATATTGGATTCGGCGTCAAACGATCGATCCCGATCGCTGCTGATCGGAGCCGAAAAACGCAGCATGATAAAAATCTCAGCGCCCAGAGAATTTCGCCGGACCCTTCGCATAATATTCGGACGGACGCTCAATAATATATGCTAATATATTTCACCGGCGAGTGGCCGCCTCGCGGTGTCCTTTTGCCGGACCTAATCCGAAGAAATCCCGAACAAGAATGCGACAGGTACAAAACGGACAAACAAGGAGGAAGGGGCCGAAAGAATCTCGAGAGATAATCATAATACAATAACCAATGCTCTCTCATACAAATAAAATGTAATAAAGAATCTGTAAACATTAGTTATCAGTGAAAAACTGAAACCTAGAATTGTGCATTCAATCTATTATAATATTCCATTGGAAATCTGAAATAAATGCGTTTCAATATATCGTTGAATACTAAATTTTAGTGGAGCGTTTAAAAATATAGATGTTCGAGGTCGCCGGTTATATGGGGGAAGAGGCTCTGTGAAAAAGCGAAGCGAGGGCCACAATTGTTGCGAGCGAGTTGGACGCGGTTGCCGGGCGGTAATGAAAATAGAAGGGAAAGAGAGAAAGAAGTCTCGGTGCGCTTTGCGAAGGGTGTCTCCGCTCGGTCTTGGAACGCGCACGTATCTACGTTGGTACCGTGTCAGGGGGATCGAGTGGAGTCGCGCAATGAAAACGTCGTGGCGACTTGTTTTATACGCCATTTCGTCGACCGTTAACGAACACGCGTTTCTCTCCTTCTCTCTCTCTCTCTCTCCAACTCATAGGATCGTACTGGGAATAGCCGTGAGCGTTCGTCCCAAGGAATCCTTGAGTGTCCGAGGACTCTTTAGCCAAAGCAAAAGTCAGTCGCTCCGAAAGCAACAAGTATCGCAAATTCCCACGGTGGCCGGACGTGAAATCAACCGATTTACACTAGCCATTCCGTACAATTAATCTTCATTAGAGGAGGGTGCTAATGAAGCTTTCAAGCTGGAGTCTACGGAACTTTGACTAGGACGAGGGCACTCATAAGTCTCGCCGAAAGTGAAAAGGCGCGCGGCGACGTCGGCGCCCTGGGAAAAGGACAGGACGCCACTGAAGAGAGAGCTAGAAAAATTCTGTAATGTATTACCGGCAATGATATACAGTATACGGGGATGGCGGCTCTGAGTGTTGGCGAGCCGAGATGCTCTTTATCGCCTCGTTAACAGCTGCTCCGCCGGGATGAGGGACGATTATTCGGCGCCCCGAGATCTCCGCTGCGTGTCAAATCGATTGGCACGCTCGATCCGGTGATCCACGTATGTGTACCTCGTTAACTGCGAGCAACTATCGATATATTACTGTACTACCAACAAAGAACGCCCGCCTCGTTAGTTTCCCGAGCTGTCAAGACTGCTTTCTTCCCAGGCGCGTCCCTTACGAAAAAATAAATGCACCATCTTCCCGCTTTCGAATATCCACTTTATGAAACGACGATTTCTACATTATTTTATTGCCAGACTGTCTGAGAGAATACACAACCTTTTGTCAAGCGATTTCAATATGGAAATCACAGTTTAAATATGTGATTCTATAGGCTTCCTATAAAATGCGATATTTGATTGTTCAATGAGGAAGAGTGAAATTAATTGATGGTTCAAGCAAGTAGGCAATTGTAATCTGTTGTGGAAGTTGATTACATCAATCCTCCCCGAAACGAACATCCGTAAACGGAGCCCTCGGGGAAGGATCCCCTCTCTCAGTCCGAAGCGGCCGAGTGTACATCCTGACGTATATCGCGGAGAAGCGACAGCCGGCATTGTCTCCGGCTGAACGTGACAGTGGTCACTTAGCATAAAACAACGTTGTTTGATCGTACTTAGCATATATCCCGTCGCGCGGTAAACCTTCCCTTCCTCCGCCCGCTCAGCAAGAGGAGCCGCGCGCGCGCGCTCGCGAACGCCACTGCTTCTTCTTTCCCCAGGCTGACATCACAATAATGATATTAATTATGCTCGCGGAAGAGCGAATAAATAAGCGGCGGCGGAGCTAAACGATCTCGCGGCTCTTTATCATCGCGCACCGCTCGCTCTCTGCCGCCACTTGAATCGAGTCGAGGGAAAAATTGCCCGTTTCCACCGTTTAGCGCGATACTAATCGAATTTCCGCTTCTCGTCGAATGAACCATTAGTCCTCGAAAACTTCCGCTTGTCGCAATAAATTAAATTGTATATGCATGACGCGCCTCGCAGCAATTAATATGCAGGAAGATAATTGATTCGTCACTTGACTCTTTGACACTGTCATAAAAACGAGACAATGAAAAGCGTGGCCAATGAGGATGAACGTCCGTACTGTTACTTCTAAAGATAATTCGAGAAAGAAGAAATAACTGTATGTAACTGGTACAAGGATACCACTTACATAATCAGTCTTAAACTCGGCAATAGACTTTTTCCAAGACAGGATGAAGGGCTGATGACGAATCCTTAAAATTACCATGACGAATCATGAAGGGGAGAGTGGGACAAAATTGGGGAGGTGGCGCGAGGGAGAGAAGAGATCGCGTGTCGTTAACAGTACACATTGATATCCCATTGATAAGGCGGTTTACCCAGATGCGGCGATTGGGTGGTATCGCACCAACTGTACCAGGAGTGTCTGCGGACACTCGCACTGTACAGTGCAACTGGCACCACCTGCGAAAATAAATATCATCCCGGTGATAAATCGATATCGGACGACTTCCACCTCGCCGGCGTGTCTCACCGATGCAATTGTGATAAGCGGAAAGGGATAGCCATCCAACTTCCTAACGAGAAATATCGATTGCAAGAAGCATCAACTATTAATCCTGGCGGAAACTGGTTAATTGCGATGCAGGATGCCCGCGGTCAATTAAAAGGAAAAAATGATTGTACGCCGATAGGCCAGGCGAAATCGCCCACGCCGCGCTACGCTGTGCCGCGCGGAGGATCGAGCTCGGAGAATTCGTCTCATCCGCGGGGCTAAACGAAGTCCAGCTGGGATCGCTGGCATTATGCGCGCAGCCTACGTGCACTTTGCATTTGGTCGGCGTGTGGGCGGGAAATTGCGGTAAATTGCCACGAAAATCAGGAAATCGTACGTTAAGGCCCCGTCGCCCGACGACCCTTATCCTTATTCGAGTGGCCGTATTAACGCCCGACACCGCCATGATTGGCAAGCGTGAATCCAGCCGAATTAGGTCGGCCGAGATTAGCCGTCTCTCTTACTCCCACTCGGGCCGGACTAGCACTCTACTAATCTGACAGGCCAGAGAATACTCCGTTAATGAAGTCGTACGACTGGATACTTTGTATCCTCGCGCCTCTCCTTCTCGAGCCTAGCTTTCCCGCCACGGAGAGCACAGCCAACTGATAGTGAACTCGCAGACAAATTAGTGATTCGCTCGAGTCGACGTGGAATCTCACTCCCATCGGCTGGGGGGGAGTCGGAGGGGAAGTTGTGGAAAGACGAGAGAGAGAGGGAGAGAGAGAAAAAAGGGGATCGGTTCGTAGCGCGGAGTAAATAGGCGAGCGGTTCTCGGCATTAATCATACGGGGGATGCCGCCTGTGTACAAGCTCGCCACACTGTGTCCACCGGTAATGGCCGGTAAGTCCGTAACTTCCGTACGCACCGAGGCCCCGCGAAATTAATGAGCTACACGAGGAGCGAAAGCCGCTCGTTAATCATTATCGCGAACTAATCATCGAGCGGGCGAGCGCCCGCGCCGCGAAATTGCCCGCCAGCCGACGTCCACTCTCCTAATGAAATTAGCCCGTTGCACTTTGTCATTAGGAACCCGCTGATTTTTACGGGAACGCAATTTCCAGATCGATCGCCACTTCCGCGCTCTCGCTTCGTTCCCACTTATCCCCGAGATTTACGTGGGACTATTTTTCCCCAATGACAGCGCCGATACAAGTCGGCCGGATTATTTTCCATCGAGAGAGTTCCAACATTAGTAAATCGTGGCGCGCACCGTTCGGATTTAGTAATACGAGCCATTTCTTCGATCGGCCGTGTATTGCCGGCAATGTTTGAGTGAAAGGTCACCTTGATCGGCGATATATTTCTAGTGAAGTCTTACTCCAGAATGAAATGGAGGGCAAGAGCGATGGGAGGGAGAAAGAAGGAGGGGCAGCAGCCAGCCGGCCTATAATCTACCAATGTTTCCTGCGAAATACGCTTTCGCGATAAAGACACGAGTTATTTAAAACATGACCCGAGGGGCCCTCTCTCACACTCCACATTTCTCATTAGGTGTGTGTACGTAGCCGAGCGGAGCCACCAGATATACATCAAAGCCGACGCAACACACAGCACGCATTTGAATCTCTCCACACGACTAGAATAATGGAAACCTCTGGTTAACGCCTTCATCGGACGCCTTACTTTCCAGAGATCAATAGTTCAGGCTTACATTAGTCGCTACGACCAATTCCCGCTTGCAAAATTTTGCATACTCGAAGCATAGTATCCTCTGGCTATGTTGGATCTAACATGCACTGACTCGACTTGCCAGGAATGATTAATTGATTAAGGTGAAGATGAACTCTGAGAAAAAGCTGAGTTCTCTTCCCACGATCTGTTAGTTCTCCACTGAGAGAGCAAGAAAGAAAGAGAGACATTGGGGCTGTCACCGATAGACTGTTCCTCCCAGAATGAACCAGTTTCGAAGTAACCCATCCATCATATCCCCTACACATAGTAAGCTTGTGAAGACAGACAGGCATCGCCACTCAAGTAACAAGTTCCACTTGCTTCACAGTTCGAACACTGCTAAATCCTGGCCTGAAAGGCCAGTCCTAGTACAGAGCGAGTAGGCCTCCTTCTCTCGGAGCAAGTGACTAACCGAGAGGTGGGTTATATGCCATTGATTTCTCCTCGGGCAGCATGCGCATACATCACCCAGCCAACTGGCAGTCCTCTTTCTTTATTTCTCCGAGTGGGAGGAGTCGTGTCGAAAAGCAGTCATTACGGATTACATTCGGTTCCGCGCAAACATCCGGCCCGATCACAATCGCGCTCCTGCAATGTCGACCAACTAGTTTCAGCCCGGCACAATTGGGTAAAAAGTGACGGGCATTCGTCAAGAGGAACTTCGCTCGGCTTACATTCGCATTACAAGGCCCGGCTACCAAAAAATCCGCTATTATCGCACTGTCAGTTTAGTTGGGACTGAAATATCGACGTTGAAAACCGTTCTGCGTTGACCCTGTTCGCTCGGAATGGCGGCGCATCCAGTCCACCGACACGCTTGACACTTTGTAAATAGAATGGGCCTTTCGGCCCCAGCGAAGAGTGAATCAGCGGACATTATCGTAGGATAGAGAGAAACTCCTCTCGGGCTGGTTGAGGAGCACGCGGACAGAGATCGTTAGAACGAAACGACTAAATTGGCTGACTACCGCTTGGAGATTTCCTCAATCATTTCATCAGGCATCATTATCGGGCCGGCTGCTGCCAGTTGTTCACGGGCCAGCCGAGTCCCACGCGATCCCATCGACTGCTCCTCCGCGAATTCAAAGGACTAATCGCCAGTGAGCGAGATCATCGTCTGCGTTGAGCTCCCAATTTAAGATGAATTTCTTCTTTACCACTTCTGCTCATCCGTTTAATATAATCTTTGCATTGATACGTTTGCTGGCAATGGCGCGCTTTAGGTGGATCTGTCAATGGACTGGAGAAGTCGGGGCTGACATGGAATGTCTCGATCGAATCAAGTTCAAGGTGACTCTAATGGGAACGGCAGTGGTTGAAGCGTGCATTCGGTGGACACGCGTGCGTACTTGGAATGGCAAGCGGAAGCGCAAGCTTCCGTAGAAGGTCGAGGCTCGCAGTGCTCCTGTCTGTGGAAGCTGCGTCATTCCTCTCTCTTTCTTTCTTGGCCGGAGCTCTCTCAGTGCTGGTGGATTAGCCGCTGCCGCACGGAGATCAATTTACCCGGCAGATCCTTACGCCCCCGCATCCTTTTGCCATTTCGCTTCGTTAAAACCCTCATACGAAGATCTACCGACTTACATCCACGTAACTCGGCTTACGTGACTGCGAATTGTCAGTCGAGCATTCCACGTCCTCCGAATGCAGAGCACGCGTGAAAAATGAGCGGAATCAATTAGAGCAACGCTCGGAATAAAAAGTTATAGTTGCGATATATGACGAAGCAGGTTCGTCCTTAGTCGGAGTGAGCTCGGCCGATGATAATCCGGAGCGCGTTACGCTCCCAATGCAATACCGGAAGCTGTGCTCGGATCATGTCAGGCATGTCGATTGTCAATAGCTTTCTCGTTCCCGCTCCCGGCTCGACTACTCTCGCTCTCGCCGATACGATCGTGCGCCTCTGAACTAGTCGCTAACTAATTTCATTATCGCGCTACCAGTCTGAAATGACATACTTGGCAGCGGCTCCGCATGCGCCCGCTTAATCGAAAGTGCGCGTGCCACTCGGAGCAATGCGAGAGCACATTTGCCGAGGTCTTAGCGTTCATTGGAGGGTGTAAAAGGAACTCGTTGGAGACTGCGAGAGTATCATTGAGGGGAGGAGCGTCTCCGATTTCCAGGTGGTACAGGAAACGGGATGCAAGAAGCGGAGAACCTTCGAGCGGTTTCTCCGATCTCCGAGAGAAAATGGCAGTACTCTTCCGAGGTCCATTAATAATCCCTAATGAAGTGTACAGCGTACTCCACGGCGTACATCATTGCTATCGGAGGCCGTGTATCGTGCGCGGAGGAACAAAAGCACTCGGCTGATCCGCAGAAGGCTCAAAATCTGCGAAACTCGGCGCGAGGCGTGGGTGCCAGAGCCAGGCTTGTTCCCGTGTCCCACGTGCACGTGCCCACACGTTAATGGACTTCTGATACACTCTCGCACTCACACAGAAAGTCTCGCACACACTCGGCGAACCGCCTGCCTGCTGCCAGATAAATAATAAAAGTCTGACGAATAAAGAATAAAAATGCAAGGCTCGAAGAGGAGATGCGAGGCGGGAAAAATGTGCCAGCGCCGACTCGTCCTTGCGAGAGGAACGAGCGAGTCTCCGACTTATGAAAATTTATTGGATCGTGACTGGAAGCGGTGAGCAGTTGGCTCGTGCTTCAGGGAACACTTTGCACTCGTTATGCGCTCGCCGGCCAATTCGGCAAAAACTCGCTGACAGTTCTTCGACTTCCGGCCCCGCTCTCGACGAGCCTGCCACCGCCACCAGAGGAGAGCGACGTACACTCGCTCTTGCTCTGCTCCTGTTGCTCGCTCTGGAATCTGATATGGAGTTCCAGAAAACAGCAGTATAAAACGGTCGGATTATGCGGCAGCCTTTGCCTCCAACGCTTTACTTTCAGGACCACGTTATTATACGCTCGACGTACACTTTGAGCTTTCGCGCGCTGCCTCTCCTTACGCGTAAGCTAGCAGCGAAATGGTGGCGGAGGGGAAAAAATAGAAGTGGCGAAACATATTTAGAAGCGCACGCCCTTGCAATGCTCGCGGAAAAATAGGGATGACTAAGAAACTGGTTCGGACAGACATTTCTCCTCGGCTGGCCGACGCTCTTTTTATCCGATCGATCCAGTTAATCCACTGGCGAGGTATCCGCCTATGCGGAAAGTCGGCTTCGAGCCTCAACAGAGTTGCATTTGAATTAGAGCTATCGGCTGACAACGCGTCAGGTAATTAGAGATGTGAGCGAGACCCTGAATCTAGCTGGCCCGATCTCCTTTTCCCGCTGCCTCGACCAATTCACCATTACGCTCGATAGAGAGTCACGAAGCTATGTCCTTTCGCCATAGAGACTTTTCAGTTCATGATCTATTCTTACATTGTCCCGTTATCTCCATTCCCCTTTCAATCCGGCCTTGCCACCGCCGAGTCCAATGAGAAAAATTCCTTTATGCATTTCGGAGAATCTCAAACTCGCATACCCCATAAACACATCGATTCAAACAAATAACTTCCAATGTCAGTAGTTCAAGTTTTCATTTTCGTATCCTCTCACTTTCCGTTTCTTCATCGTTTCGACTTTAGTGGCAGTTTGAGTTGCTTTGGTGTGGAGCAGTAAATTGGCTGGACAAATTAATCAGGTTGTCAGAGAGCGTTCGGTGTAGGACTTGTTAGTGGTACGAGTCCCCACTTCTTCTGGCTGGCCATATTTATGAAAGGCGACCCACGTTTCCGCCAGTTTCAACCTCCCCGTCTCCTTGGACACGCGATCGAAAGCGTGTCTAAGGAATCGGACTGGTTTTTCATTTCTTTGCGTGGCTGCTCCCTGACTGCTTGCTTCGTTCGGCTCATCGGGACAGGTTCCGTACGGATCGTAAAGAGTTCGCTGGCCCTGCGGTCCTCCGACTGACGAGACTCACTCGACACTAACAGCTCGCGCGCTCCGCCGAACGAGGAAGAGAACTTTCGAGCGAACTCTAATTAATCACTCGATCACTAGGACCGAGTAAAGCTTTCATCTCGCGTGATAGATCCTTCAAGAGGAAAATCACCAGTTTCACTCCTTTAATTCTGGAGGATCATCTCCCTCGGCGACGCAAAGTCTGCCCGTAAACGCGAAGTCGTCCGCAAGCCCGAAGATAAAATCATGCCATTTAAACAGGCCTAAGTCACTCTCTCGCGAGATAATCAATTGCACATATACGGCGCCGTAAAGGGAATCGCGCGGCCCGCCACGCAAACGAGCTCTCAAGACAATTTCTACGGGCACGTGAGTTACGGGATTGCTAATGGACACCGGAGGAGCTTACGACTTCAGCTGGGTGCGCTTTGCTACCCGATTATGTAGCACTCCAGGATAGAAAGCACTTCCCAGCTGCTATCCTTAAAACCTACGATCGACAGAATTGCAACAATCCTGTTTTAATAATGGGATTCGAGCGATCGTTTCAACAGTTCGACGTGGGCAATCCTGCGGCGAACGCTCGCGCGAGCGTTCCCGCCTGTCGAAGACAATCACCGATTGATTCAGCTTTAAACTTTCCCATTCTCTGATTCACCGCGGCACGGTAGCTTCGCCGATGATGCGTGTGTCTGTGTCTGTCCCACGTATTAACTGACATTGGTTGGCTCATAAGCGGCCGCTTATTGACACATCGCCGATGAGGAGGCATCGAAGCAACGGCGGCAACGAGTTTCCACCGAGGTCTACGAGTCATCAGGCACGGCACTCTCTGAGTGTGTGTGTGCGTGCGTGCAGGCCAACGCCGAGAGTGAGTATAAACGCGGAGGTCTGCGTGTCTATGACAATGGCTCGCGTGGGCGTCGAAGGTGGCGCGCGCGCGCGCCAACTCCGTTGTTCTTCCGAGGTGTTTAGAAATCGAAGGGAGCCAACTTACTAGACGATCCATTGTCTACTGGCTCGCTCGTTGGCACCGACGTCGATCTCCCGCTCGCTCACAATGCCACCCGATCAAGCCGGTGAAACTTCTCGGCTAACCGGACGACTCCCATTATCAACACACCGGCCGCATACAGAGCGAACTCCAGTTTCAATGTCTTCTCGCTTGGCACCGCTTATTATTCAGAGATACTTGTCAGCAGATCCTGATGGACACTTTCTCATCCTACCATGCTCATCCTCCTCCTTTTTCCACGCGAGCCCCCTGTCAATAGGTGTACGAGAACGCGCGGAACGAGTATTCCTGCCTGTTAGTGCGCCGCATTCCCTCCCCTCCTTTTTTTTCCCCTCTAGCAGCACTTCCATTCAGTAGCATTGTCGTGGCAGTCGTTGCCTGCGATTCCACTCTCGTTTCACCAGGTTTTCCTTGAGCGCTGCCCCTTCGACTGGTTTCCGTCAAGGGGATCTCGTTTAAATTCCATTGCCCCCTCATTTTGTTTAGATCCGCTCGGTGAGTGAAGGTACACTTCCAACTGGCATTCTAGCATTCTCTTTGACTAGTCGTGTATCTTCCGATTTCCTTCTAATAATTGGGACGTCTCTATTGGCTGACAATCGCCGGCAGCAGCTGCTCGCAGCTGTCTCGCCAAGTGTAATGAAGCTTTTTCCGCCTCTCCCCTCGCGGTGAGGTGCGCGACAATTGTTTGCATCCTCTCGTATCTCGCAGGTGTGGCTTCTCGACAGGATGCGTCGGCGCTCGTGGAAGCCGGTCACGTAGGTGCGTGCACCTAGCAATTGTCGAGGGTGCGTTAACCCGATGTGTGTATGTGTATCTCTCTCTGTGTGTCCGTTGGTGTGTGTCAAGATATAACGAAGAAAGCGACCCATTCTTTTCGATCGAATGATTCATGCCCGGCGCATACCGAATAAATGAAATTCCCCGGCTGAAATCAAGTGGCGAACCGAAAGGATCATCCTTGAGGTTCACTCGAGCACGGAATTCCGATTTTATCGATGCGCATCGTTCAGCCGGTGTCGAATTCGGCGTACCTCCTCATTATCCGGCCCTAAATGCAGCACACCCGAATGATTACAAAGTGGTAAACCGCTGATCGATACTTCCTCCCTCTTCCCTCGCGTTCTCGATAACCGATCTACTCCACTTTCGGTATTGAAACGTCCAGTAATCGCTAGTCTCCTTTGGCCAGTTCGCGATAATCACAAGCAGCCGCGCAGCTCGCATCTCCGCCACTGATAAATAAGTCGACATCGCTCCCAATTACGTAAGTACTCGGCCATTCATAAATGCCAATGAATATTAAGCTGGCCCGAGAGTAATTCGGCTTTGTGGCGTCTCTCCAATATGACTTGAAAGCCTCGCGCCAGCCGTTCCTGCTCGCTCCTGCTTGCTGCTCGCCGCGGAACTGCGTGTTACTCCTTCTAGGTTTAACGCCCTCCACGGTATTGGAGTCACGGTCTTTATGGGGCTTTGCAGTTCCTACGAGGCGACTGACAGTAAAAGTTAACATTCACGCTCGGCGACAAGGTGGTCTCTATTTGTTCACGGCGCTCCACCAATGTTGCCTCATTCGGCCGCGCCATCCTTCCAACGCGAGCCAACCAACAAAACTAACCCTTTAATCATCACTAGACTTTTAACAGAAAATGAGGACAAATACCAAGGAATGAAAAAATGTTGGAGTAAAATGGAGTGAGGGGAATAAAGGAAGCGTGTAGATTTCAGGGTGTTTCTGTTGTTAGGCCGGGGTCAGTCGGACTAGGTGCAAGGGAGTTTCTATTACTCGCGAAAGGCAGCCGTAGACAGTGACACGTTACGTGACAATGTACCGTTGGACCACCGGGTCGTAGACAGATCACGAGTCCGCAGTAGGCGAGTTTAACGTTTCATACGGGACGCTCTGAAATCACGATCTTTAGGGTCCCTCTAGGTGCAACATACGCTCGTGTTCGGCTCGCGGAGCTCGGTGAACACGGTGGTCCCGGCACTCGAACCGCCTCAAGTGGCCACGGAGAAGCTAGTCACTGAGGAGTTACACAAGCTTTCACGATTCTGCCTCTATGAAATAAGACGTGCCACTGGTATTTTACGGTTTAGCGAAGCACCCTTGTAAACTCGAGTAAGTGTGGCGCACACAATTACCGGCAACATAGTACATTCTCGCGCGGCCCTATCTAGATGGATGACTCAGTTTTAGTCACTCGGAGAGCTCACAACCAAACACTATCGCACTTTCCACAAGAGGAAGGAGATTATTCGCGTTTAAAGGCCGACTGGCAAGACCTTTGCAATTACAAGATTGAGCTACTTTTAACGACCCAAAACAGCTCCAATTCTCGTGTCTCGAGCGATATTTCATTAGCTCTCACTTTCGTCTGGAAGATCTTATTATGAAAATGCAATGTTTTGCATTTACTGTCCACTCGCATTATGTCTGATTCCTGGAAACGATTGAGTGTGTGAGTCAGAGGGAGATTTGCCCGGGGAAGAAGGATGCCACACACGAGGCAGGGGAGTAAGTATATCATGAGTGAGAGTATAATGGAGAAGTTGGCGTACGGTCGGGCCCATCAAAAGCAGTGAAAGAGGAGGCAGAATCAAAGGGAGAGGAAGACGGGGACAAGTACGATTGCATTAACAAACAATGGCCACGCAGGTTCGTGGTTGCGTGCGGACGCCGCGCCGCCGACTGCGGAAGGAATGAGGCTCGGGAGATCGCGGAGTGAGAGAAAAAGAGAGCGTGGGAGAGAGAAGGAGAGAGAAGGCGAACGGCGGAGGCAAACAAACGGAAGCAACAAACAGTGCCCTGCCAGGTTCTTCAGAAGACTGGGCACACTTTCTTGCCGTGCTACGAGGATCTTGGAAAGCGGGTCGGTACACCTTGCTCGTCCCCGTGGAATTGCGGGAATGCACTGTGCTCTCTCTGTAAAGGCACTAATGACGATAAAAGGCTTTTGCGCAACTCTGCTCGAGGAAATGATTTTCCCCCGTCGATCTACTAACAGTATCAGAAACCGTGGAATAACGTTGCGAAGGTTGGAAGTATTAGTGGTAAAGTCGGAGGTTTGGCGTGCCGCCTTCCAGCAATTTCCATAACAGAAAGGCGTGCACGCGTCTCACGCGAGCGACTCATAACTGTTATTATTGTTCTTCCAAGCAAGGCTTATTTGCGCGGCATTTGTCGCATTGTTAGCCGACGGTCCTTTCATTTCCGCGATAATTGCGGCAACAAGCTCCCACTTGACTCGTGGCACTCAGCCCTTAAACCTACCCCGACCACTTCTCCTCTCCTCTCGCCGCTTCTCCTCCTCCTTCTCTCGACCCGAGCTTTCGCCGACTCTCTCCGTTCCGCTTAAGTAGAATGCATTTATTACGCTCGCACTGTGGGAATCGCCGGCTGCGATTCGGATATAAACGAGCGAGGCCGAGCACTGTGAGAACGGAAATCAAATGGTCGAAGGGAAGAATTTCTTAACGAGTGGCTTGGAACAATTAATAAAAGATGTGGGCTGTTGGAAGAATTATTCATCGATTAGAGAGTGTGTATTCGGCTCGATTGTGATGTTGCAACTGGAGTGACAGGTCGGTGTGCCAGGCAATTTGACGCGCGTCAAGCGGCACTCAAATCCGAATCAAGCGGCATTAAATCTCTCGAGGAAACTAAATATTCCATTTGATATTTGGACTCTGATCGAGGCTGTTAGCGGGGCGCGCGCGCGCGCTTGGCCGCCGATATAGATATTACATCAGGCCTTATGGAAATGGGGGGTCCCTTTGTCAGGCTGTGTGAAAGCCTACACGAAATCGACGCCAACACGCTCGTAACGATCAGGACGAAGTGTGAGAAACCCTGAAAGGGTCTGCTGCACTTACGAAACCGCGCTCTGCCACCGTTACCGCGCCGCCTCGTAATGGCGTTTCGTGAAACTCGTCCAACTAACACCATCGAATCAGTGGTGCGCATCGTTGGACAGTTCTCGTCTATTAGCCGCGTGGAATAGCCCGCAATTAGCTGGCGCATGTCGAGCGAGGCTTCGTGGCTTTACGTAATCCCTTGTCTTTAATCATGCAAACGAGATTTTCCGGTATTCAATCAAGCACCGCTGAGAGACGCTGGCCTTTCGTGCTCACTTATCCAGCGGGACTTTCAATTTCCTAGATAGAGCCGCGAATCTACAATTAGAAAAGCCGGGGAATTCCAGCAGGCGAATCGCGTGGCGCATCGAAATCGTTGCAAGTCCGAGGAGCGGGAAATGCTGGCTTTGGCGAGAGTGCGATTAAAAGTGGAACGAAAGTCGTGTCTGTCCTTAGTAGGTCCTAGTGGGTCTCGTCAGTTGGCTCGTCGTTGTACTCCGCTTTGTGCGGATCCCTGGGCCGCAGAGAGACCGCAAACGGGGTGTCAATATCCCATTGCGTGAGATAATGCATCGGGATGCATGCGTGTCGCCGTCGTCGTCGCACGTATGCGCAATGTATGCACGTCCACGCACAATGGCCTCGGCTGCTTTGGTGCTTTTGTGCCGGGCCCACTGCTCGGCCTGGCTGCGCCGCTCCGCTCCGTTCCGATGCGGATGCCGCATAATAATGTCATTCCCCGTGACCGGTCCCCGGTGAATCACGATGGTTCAACAGCACCAAACAAGAACAAAATGCGCGCCCGGATTGAGTCACTTCGTCGCACACCGTCTCATCCTGCCCACTTCCCCTCCCTTCCCATCCACCACGCCACCCTTCCTACTTTCTGCATACATACTTAAACCTACTCGCCACCTGATTTCCCCTGGCACTACGCTCTGCCAACCTTTCCATCCCTATTTAAATCCCTCTTGAAAACAACTCGCTTTCACCCAATTGAATTAATGCATTTTCTACTGAACTAGTTCCCAGACCATTCGCGGCTGAATAATGGAGAAAAGTGTTATGGGATTGGAGAAGAATGATTGTTAGTTGTTGTTTTTAAGGGAGGCGGGAAACGAGTGAGGCTGCGAAGATAGTGAAGATGGGGAACGCCGAGAGCGAGGTTGCTTCATAGATCCAAGGCAGTTGAATGCCCCGGGCGGACTGGCGGTGGGGCGCGCGCTAGCCTGCTGCGCCGGCTCGTGCGATGCCCCACTACTCGATACTTGCGCCTGATTGGGCCCTAGCCAAGCCGGCCTTGCTTGGAATGCTTGGAATGTTGGGCAAGGTCGGCAGCGAAAGGGTTGCGTAGACAGAAACAGGTGAATTAGATCGATCCGCCTAGCGAACTGTTTAAAATTAGGCCGGCGAATTAGAGTGTCGCTGTGCTTGAGTTTCGTTAGCGCGACTGACATATCATAAATTCCGGCTGACTTTTGTGCAAAGGGAATTCGAATAAGAGCAAAACTAGAAGAGTATCGCACTATAATTGATCGCATCATTTGCCAGGAAGCTCGCGGACTCGGTAATTCCCTCCGGTATTTGCCGACTTTCACTGAGCGCTCGATAGATACTTTGGAACGGCATGCTCTAATATTTCATTTTCATGTCGGCGAGCAGGTACGCCGCATTGGCGGCATGCTTGGCTAACTTACGGCCGGCACAGGTGATTTAATTATGCGACTAGCGGTGGTAGTGTGTCAGCGCTAATTGGCCGAAAGATCGGCGGAAGGTGTGCG
This sequence comes from Ectemnius continuus, assembly GCA_910591665.1. Lineage (NCBI taxonomy): Eukaryota > Metazoa > Arthropoda > Insecta > Hymenoptera > Crabronidae > Ectemnius > Ectemnius continuus. The sequence continues at coordinate 4,481,571 of OU342866.1, forward strand.
CGCCGGAATCGATGGCGACTCGAACGTAACCACATCGGGGCCGAATTATCGCGAAACGCTCGGTGAAACGCTCTCCAGGAAAGCCGACTCGATCAGAATTTATGGTCGGCTGCCGACTCAATCGGCCAGTTAATTACACGTGCAACACCGATCGCGCTCTATCGCCGATCGCGGGTTAAACGCGCCCGCGCCCGCGCCCGCTCCACGACATACCGTGTCAATAAAGCTGTCAGCTCTGCCACGCACGGAAAATCTCTCAGGAGTACTCCGCTACCAATTGGAAATTGGTATTAGCAGCGGTATTAACTTGCTATGCTGTCTTAGCGCCAACTGTCACCATGTATCCCAGTGCGAAATTTACTGTCTTTTAACACTAGTTCCATTCTGGAACATTGTCGCTCGAATTCCGATGGTAACGGCCGGTTAATGTAATAGTCACGCTATACCACTTTTCATAGAAATTGCTGCCAACTTTTATGACATATCGAGCAAATTGTAAACTAACTTTTTCTACACGCTTTCAGTACACGTGTCAAGTGGCACAGTTTTAATTTTACCCTCAAACTGGTTTTCGATAAAAGAACTACACTCATTTAGTTAAAGAGAATGTTACTTTCTTTTGAAACCTTTTAGTTTACAAAGTACACAAACCCAACTAAAACTTTTGGTCAGTGAGGATAGAGCGCGTTAAGTAGTTTGGAAAGTCGTTGGGAAGAAGAGGAAAAAGGGAAAAGTGGAGCTTGGGGCTTTTGAGTTGAGAGGTTAACTCGAGATGGAACTGGCACGCTTCTAAAGGGTATCCAATGCGAGCTATCGTCCCAAGGTAATAACGATTTCGCCAGCTCGGGATCCTCGCGCTGTTCGCTCTCAATTGCAAATGTGTCCGCGTGGCTTCGCTCCGACACGTACGTAGACATAGGTGTTGTTCGTATTCAGGGGTACAGTCTCGGGGCACGGGAGAGCACGCGATAAAGATCCCGGGCGATCGCCTCGCGCCACGGTGCACACGTTTCCCCACGGCGTTCGCCACATGTAGATCGACTCCGCTTAACATACGTGATCCCGTTTACCCGCGCGCTACATCGATCTCTCGAAGCCGCGCACCCCTTCGCGCCAGGTCCAGCCGGGCTCCCGGCCGTACCACGCGAGGGAATTTGAAATTCGATTGATCCGTCCTATCGGAGGCCACGTGTGTCCCGGTAACATCTCCCCGAGTGCTAATACCGAATTAGATACGCCTGTGTTTCCACCTAGTCGACTCGACTAGCTGTTAATCCCAGGGAAAAGCAAACTCTCGTTTAGTTACTCGCGCTCGCCCCGGGCGCCCTCTTAATTTATGCTCGGAATACATTCGATCGAACCAACACACTTTTTCCCGATGCCCCCCACCTCCCTCGCTTTTCATCTCGATAGCACGGCTACCTATCGTGGGAAAACAAGACTAGAGAACGCTCTCGATCGCCGAGTGATACGCGCGAGCGTTCAATCCCTGGCGAGCGGCACCGACCAACGAAGAGGCATCGATCTTCCGTATATAATACGGGCAAACACACACCGGCTCCAGTGGATTTACGTGAAAAGATTGAAATCCTCGCTGAAAGAGAACTTTCTCTGGCTTCATGTGCCGCCGATAACCGATGTACTCTCCATTCCCCACCTCCACTTTCGCCCGCAGGATACTTTAAAGGTTCGCGATAATCCCCGTGAAAAATGGAGCCCGGACAGTTTATCATCCTGATAATCCTCGTTACATAAAGCGGACGTAATACTGCACGGCCAGTTTAATCCCCCGTCGTCCCTAGCGGGACACCCAATTCCATATTCGGACACTTGACAAACTGCTTGTTTCACTCGCACCCCTTTTTTTCTTCCTCCCGTAATCCCACTGTTTAGTATCAATTATAATGACCACTCTCGTAGACTCGTGTCCGACAGGACTATTTTTAAGACGCGCGTACAAGCTTGGCAAATAAACTTTGACAGATGTGAAGAGGAGATTAATCGTGTCCAGTTAATTCCATCAAAGGGATTCCGAATTTAATAAAGATCTACGATCTTCTTGATTTGATCGCTTGGTGATTACAATTGAGGATGTCCTGTTGCTTAAGAAGTATAAGTCGATTCTGTCCACCCACTGTCAAAAGGGAGTCTGGCTTCCGCGAAATTCGAACCAGGTGTTCTTCCGTCCATCAGGCGGGACATGTGTCGGTGATGTATACTTGCGTTTCACTCACTTCCCGTCCGGATTCGACGTCTGCCAGAGGGAATAACAATGAGGCAGAGCGCACAGTAGCCGATGGTGGCCGGGATCGGGCAGGGCACTCATTAAAAGCCTGATATTCCTGGGTGCACCGGCGATATTTCCGGGAGATAAGCCGGCACGCTACGTTCCGGCTACTTTCCGTACGTTTCCCTTAATTATGGGAGCAGGCCGGCTTCTTTATGCTCGGCTATCGGCCGCCCGCTCGATTCGCCCCATGCCAGCCCGTGGAAATCCCACGTACGATCTTCACTCCCCCCTCGCAACTATACTGCTCGGCGCGCTCCACGTTTTTTCGTACTTGAAGCAGCGGGTAGGTACTTGTAACGCCCGATAGATAAGCCGACACTCATGACTTTTGAGCAAATGAAAACAGCCGGCTATTAGAACGTAAAAGGTGATGGGGTTTAGCAACGGCCACTTGAATTAATAGTGGAGCGAGCTCGTGTAAGCGAGCACCGGCTCTCATAGGAGATACATACGAAATAAGCGCGCTCGCCGAGATGCTGGGACCGATCTCCACCGCACGGATCTCGCGCGCGCGCGCGCGCGCTCCACTCTTCGCCAGTGTCGAGAGCGCTTTTAACAACGGGGAACACGAAACAAGACGATCGTGACATTGTACTGTCTATGATAATACGACACGTGAACCCTATGATCTGCTCCAACTTCGCCGTACTACGGCAAGTTACTCTCTTGAAACTTCTGCAAACCAACAATAACAGCCGCGAGAAAAGTTGTACGAGCCTCGCCACGAAGTTACGAAGAAATTGTAAGAGAAAGGTAGGTAAAGTCGTTCGGGCAATCGTGTGAACTTCTTCCGGGAAATCTAGTGGAAGGATTCCAGAGGGAGAATTCCCGGAAAAAAGGGTACGTTCGAGGAAGGCTCTCATCCTATTAATGCGGAGAAGTGACGCGGGGACCACACACGAGCGGTGGGTGCAACGATTCTTTAGAGTCGTGCACCCGGTTTCTAATGACACGCTAGGATCCTCCGTAACGGACCTAATGCGCCATGACATCCTCGAGGACGCTATCATTTTAATAATAATAGCCATTTCCCCATTAATGCTGGAGCTGCTCCTGCGGGAGCACCGCTAATAGAAGACATCTCCAGCTAGGATCACCGCTGGAGAAGGCCTCCTGTCGTCAAGCAGAGCTTCACATATCGGACGTAAACTAACCGAAGAAATTAACCAGCCACCCAATGATAGTCCAGCCTTCGTGAGAATTGATGCTAGGAATCCGCCTGACCTTTGACTTCGAGACTTCCCCGAAGTGCGAGTCTTCTCTCGCGCAGATATCTTCGAGAAGTAGGAATTATCTCCCACGTTTATCAAACAGTCGATCGAAGACTATTTTCTCCCACACTTCAGGAAATCAATTTCCAAACTTATGGTGATTATTACAGAAGTTTGTAGAAATGAGATCATTTTCCCGAAGAAGTTCGCCAGTCAATAAGTGCCGAAGGGATATAGTGGCGCGTGTTTCACACGCTCGTGGAGAGCGGAGACGACGCTAATTACGCTATCAAGTAACACGCGGCGGAGCGACCGGTAGGAGCGGCGTGTCCGCGTCCGGGATAATTGCCGCTAACTAGCCGCCTCAATTGGACCGAATTGTTTCTCGCGGCCTGAAACTCGAGCGGCCCGTTTTTCCCGCCGAGAGTCCGACAAGCGGAGCTTTTTTGCTCGTGACAGAGGCAATTAGAGGGCAACGAAAGCGGCGAGCGCTCGATAAACGTGCGAGCGAATCGCGTGGTACGCGCTAGGATCGTGCAATTGATAGGTATTCCAGTGGAAAGCGTGGACAATGGAGCGGCCGAAGGGCGGATAATCATGAGTCGACGGGTTTCTTTCTGTCACCCAATTCCCTCCTCTCCTTGCTGACTCAATGCACAAATGGGTCATACGTGTAGTGTTTCGCGTTACGCAAAACTGCCACTGCACTTGCCGTGGCTAACTTCGTCGCAGTATCCTCTGAAAGGCTGCAATGCGATACCTAGTACGCGCAAACCCAGCCCTTAATACATTTAAACGAGTCCTTCTTGTAGAAATACATCTTTCGATCCACGTATCACGCAATTGATGTGATAAGCCTATTTATTCAGACAGAGCGCAATTGTCATTCCCCCGGGTTTAGCATTGGAGAAGCGAGAGTGAGAAAAGTACCAACTCCCGGATAAATCAGGAGGTAGACTCGCGCTCGGTTTAAAGTGTCGGCATCGATGGGAATACCAAAATAGCGAGGCTCCGCGCTAAGCTTCAGACGGTTAAATCGAAGCCGCTCCACCGAGGGAGAATGGATTTATCCCGACGTATCTCTTAAGTCTTTCGTACAGGCGTAAAGAAAGTTCAGCGCGAGCGAAGACTACCCGTGTTGGCAGCCAGCGAAAAAGAATCGCTAAAACCACCGAGCGGCCGTCCTCCAACTAAGTCGACACACGAATTCCCTTTTAGCCGTGAGCGCATGTCCGCCGCGTCCACCGCAATCCAATCCGACATGCTGACAAGCGAAACAATGATAATTAAAAGTGCCCGATCGCGTTGCACACTCACTCTGCTGAAAGAACAGGTTCAGTTTGCGAAGAGCAATTATCCGTGACGTCGGATATACTTTGATGCTCTCCTCGCCAATATTATTGACATGTTGACAATAACATAAGAAAGTAAGAAGCAAGCTTCAAAAAATGCATTGGTTAAAGACATGAACGGGCATAGCGACGCCATCTTTATGCAGTTCGACACTATGACGCTTCACAGTATCAATTGTTGGTACAGGATTTAAGAATAACAGTCCAAAAGTAACTGATTGTCTGATAACTAGACGAATTGTTGCTTGATGTTGATATTTTGGTTATGCTCCCTAAGTGGGGATTAAGTAACATTTGTATCATAAATTGGTTGATAAAGTGGAGCAGGGTATCTTTGGAGCGATCTCAAGAGCTCACTTATTCACTTAAATTACGTCACGCAAATAGCACAGTCTCTCAGTGATGACACAGGAATTTCTAAGAATGGAAATTGGCAGTTGAGAGACTTACTCAATTGGAATGATCGAATTTGTCGGTAAGAGCTGCGCAGAGTAAGGCAAAGGCTCGTGATATTCTACGCTGTCGGTGGCGAGTAGTACACCAAATTCCACTCTTCGTCCCAGCTTCCTGGAAATCGAGCACAACACTGCACAATCCGTGTCAACCATTTTCGAGCAATAATCGTCAATTCCCCGCGCGTCTGACGATCTGTGCTTGCCAATTTTGTCTGTTTTCGACGGAAACATCACTCGCGAAAGCGTATCTTTGAATCCGCGTCGATTCACTGGCTTCCCACAATGGCGCACTCTGTGATTCGGGCGGGAAATAATCGAGTTGCTATGATCGATAATAGCGCTCGACTTCGATTGCAACAAACTTCAGGGTATATCTCGAATATGACCCAACCTTAACCTATTTCTATACTATTCAAGTATCTAACCCCTGTGACGACTGAAACCTACAATTCTTCCTTTAATAAACATACATAACTACTGAAACATTATGTGTACGTCATTTTTCATACGTCTTGTCTTTATTAGAAACATCGGCAGCCCCGCCTGGTTGTGTAAAGCAACCGGGCTGAACAACTGTAGTACAAATTAATAAATCGCGAACTTTTCGGGGAAAGTTCGACCTATTGATTTTGGACGGATGTCTTTTTCGACCGTGATCAGTCTTTTGTATCGATACATTCAGCGACACTCGGCTCCAAGGCGGAAGCTAGGTAATGCAGGCAATACGGCTAGTGAAATTGGTTAGATTACATTAGAAGAAAGCAACAAATGTCGCGCGCCAAGTGGCGTACTTTCTAAGCGAATAACTTAATCTATCCTTTCCTCATTGATTCTCTGTAAACATGTATACGTATAAAAGTATCAAATGGTATATTGTTAAGATTCCTCGTACACTGCACTTTGGTGTCAATCTAATGTACCCTTGAGATTCTTGGCTCCTATTTTCCCTTGGAATTTAAGGCCAGAGTAGCTCAATATTCGGAGACTGCATCTCCTCAAATATTTTGTACATTGACAGGACAACGAACCAACAGTAGATCTAAAATAGGAGGTTGTTGTAATGATTCTGTGCCTGAAGCACAACTTCATTTATATTCTCTAGTTACTCACGTTGTAAGACATCCAGAGCCAGTCACACAGTGTGGCAAACACCGAGTCCAGCTGAGAAATAATAAATGATTCATTTGAGAATCAGTTACAATCTATTTAGCAGCGCATCAGCACTCAGGCAATGTGACTCACATAAATGTAATATCCTCCTAATAGCCACAGGCCGAACACAAATTGGAAGAGGCACACAATGAACCACAAGATGAGCCATGGAAGTAGCCACCCTCGAACACCCTCTTTTACACCATGGATCATTAACAGAGCTGTTATGACCAACAGCACTAAATAGAAGATGAGGAAACCACCAACAACTTGCATGGCTGTAAACATAGTTTTTCAAAGAAGTTTAGCCTCCAAGTCATGTCACTTATGACTTGTGTTCTGCGTAACACTAATATAACTCACATCCTCTGACATCAGCCTCAAACAGAGGGTTGTACAATTGGGTGGAATCACCTCCGTTCAATTGGTAGCAGATGAATGTGATTAAAACTATGCACATTGCCTGGAAAGGTCATCGATCCTTAATATGTGGGGCTTACATTTGAGCCAAACTGTATGGAAATGTAGCGAATAGAATGTTTACATACCACCGTGTAGAAGGCAATGGCTTTGCAGCCAGTTTTGACACTGTTCGACCATATTATCGGCGACCAACAAGACTCCAACATCGCCATTATTCTTCTAGAGCTGAAAAACAATCAGATTGCATGAGATTTCAGTTGATTACAACAGTTGGCTGCATGAACTATCAACTAGGAATTCTTTAAATCGAAGAAAGACAGTAGAGACATCGCAGATCGAAATCCATCCTACTTCCGGTTCAAAGTGTAACATAAACAAATTCAAAAACCACTCGTTAGAAGATTTCTAGTGGAATTGCTGATTGACAGTGCCAGTGCCGAAGTAGGTTGCTGTGCCATCACTGCCGAGAGATAAAAGAAAGCGCGATTTTTCGAAGGCACAATAAACAAACGTATTGTTGGCAAACACGAAGAGCGAGCACTTTTTCGAACAAGCAATTGCATTTAACACGCAAGTCCACCCACTTGTTGTTGTTGTCGGATGCGAGGAAACCTGGGCGTCGACACGCAACAGGTTCGCCAACATAGAAGCTCACGTCTTCCTCGAGTGTGCCATGACTCACTAATAAAAGCACCAGCCAGACGAATGCACCAAAAATTTTCTGCGATAAAAGCCCGGAACTTGCCGATTGCAGAGTGCAAATGTCACGGCTATCGAGCACAACAACTTACGCAAGCCTTCCGACGCTAACAATAATAATTGGCGAGTTCAGTTAAGAGGTCATTAGGAGAGCAGGTAGTCGAATAAATGATTCAAGCAAGAAGAACAGAACACGACATTTTGAGGCGTTCACCTATTTCTAGTCAAATTTGGGTTTCCAAAGAGATGGAACTTCCTTGAAAAAGAAATGAGGACTCGGAAATAGCCGGATCAAGTTTCGCTCCATGTGGCGGAAGAATAGAGTGCCACATCGAATTACTCACTACTGTCACTGACGAATTTCTCCCCTAAGATGTCTTTGGTGCCACTGTGCCAGGTCCACGATCACCGAGATTCGAAAACTTCAGCCTTTTCGGGAATATCTCCTGTCTGAGAAACGGTGCCATGCACGCGTCGGTGAGCCTACTGATAATGGCGTCGGGAATGTGCCGCTCGGGATCCCCTCCACTATTTTCGAGGATCATCACACTCATTCTCCCTGGGATTATACTTCATTCATCGAAAAACCTGCCAGCGTTCACGCAGAGCAGCCAACGAGACTGCGAAGTGACGATGACAAGACTTTGAAAAGTGAACATTGAATTCCAACAGCTTAAAACTCCAAATTCTCTGGTAATCCTCCGTCGTCGTTTTATTGAGCTTGGCAAACATTAGCGTGGCAAGTGAGTAGATCGCAATAAAGATTAGGAAGTCATCGAGGATCTCCGATAAAATTTCGTGCCGGGTTTCATGAGATCGCTGCGGGTTTGTCGCTCGCCGGTAAAACGATAGTCTGACACGCGCGTGTCGTCGTCGCGGAGGAACAATACTGCATTTTTTTCATCGCCCGCTCTCGACAACAACAACAGGATGAATGTCTGAAATTACTGAAACCCTATCCCCATCGGTGTCCCGGGAAACCGATGATGATTCCAGCCAGCTACTGTGCAATAGTAAATCGTAGCGGGATGCCTTCCGCGACGATACAGCTTTATAGCTTTAATGTTTACTGGCGACCGCAGTGGAAGGCCATCCGAGGCACTGATGGCAGAGAATATCAATGTACCAGCCATCAATCATCCAACAATCATCATGGTTGCCCTACGAAATCAAGGAAGCACTTTACGTTCCTTCCCACTTGGAAAAATCACCCTATCCAACTAGAATTCCCCAATCTATTCGAAAGAGCTCAAGACTTTCACTCGCGAGTGCCAGCAATGATTTGGAGAGTCCAGCGCGCTGGACCACTCGCATCCCTTCTCATGCGGATGCCTCTCGCGCAATAGGAATCGACTGCGGTTACGTGTATTACCGGAGCCGAGCATCGTCGGTGATTAACCTGCAGAAAATGTAGTTCAATGCTATCGTATTACCGGTGCTGCGGTTTCCGCAGCGCGGCAGCCATTTTGGTACCACAAATGAAAATAAAGCCTCAGGCCCGCCTGAAACCAGAGAAAATCTAGCGCTGATAAAGCCTCTCCACCTCCGTCATCCCGGCTCGCTCGCTTTCGCAGGAAAACTCCCGGCTGAAAGCCGAGATAGAAGTTACGCGAGCCTCTTATGACACTCGGACAATAATTCACCGGGAGAGAACAATTGGCCGGCTCTTCCAATCCGATCCCATCCGATTTCGACAGTTCATAGTTAGTGTAACACGCAGAGGGACCCGTCTCGGATTATCGCAAATGGCTGGCTGACGTGGTAAATGCGGTAGCAATGAAGGAGGACATTGTACGAACTCGGAACGAGCGAGGGATTAATGGCGCGAGCGAACCGCTCGTTAACTCGGTACAGTAATACTGTTGTACCATCGACAGCCACTCGAGCAGGACCGAGCCGAGTGAACGAAGACGTGGAGACATCAAAGATCATCCGTGGAGAGGAGTCTCCTTTTAAGAGGACGTCTCCCGAGAGCACATATGGATCACCGGTAGCAAGAGACGTGGCGGAAGTGTAGCGCGCCGGGTATCTTTGATCTGGCGAGTAGCCGCAGCAACGATGGCAGGATTTATACCGTAGTTGGCACTTGGTCTACGCCGCTACCGAGAAGCGTTCGTTATTACAGGCAGCGTATCTAATGTCAAAGGGATCGCCAACGCCACGCTTAGCGTCGTCTCTCCGTCTTCTTAAAGAAGAACTTCCTTCGGATTAAAGTCCCCGAGACGACGCGACAGCACAACACCACCCGGCTGCGAACTACCATCGCGCGCGCGCGCCCGCGCGCCTTCCGGCTAAATGGTTTATTCTCGGTTTTCGCTATGAAAGTGATACATACTAGGCTAGCTAGGATACATAGTTAAAGTTCGCGCGGCACGTAAATACTGCTTAGCCATGAGGGAAGTTTGCCCGGCGGCGTGCCAATCTTCGGGGCAACAGATGCGTCCTGTAGTCGTCGCGATGCTGGCTACTCAAAAAGCTATAAATATAGAAGTATGAATGCGTCGAGACGCTCCCCTTGACAGGGCGACTCCTGAGAAGGGTGCGAGCCTCCTTTCCAATACTCTTCATTCGCCTGTTCATCGATTCTCCACATCGAATTCTTTGTCGCATTAATACATTTTTCGAAATAGTCTCCTCGCTATTATTAAGCCTGGAAAATGGGTCAGTGTGTTATCGACTAATTGTTTGGACGTGAACTATCTCTAATCAGAAGTCGAAGTTTTCGCACGTAGTTGACACAGTCTTAGCGAGCCCGTGTTTACATCGAGCTCGCACCGCGATAACAAATATTGTTTACGAAATCCTCGGATTTTATCGAGAAGGAGATTCGCGGAAGCACGTAGACTAATTCTAGAAATCAAAGAGACAAAGAGAGTGTATGAAAGAGAGCAAAAGAATGAGATCGAGCAGAGAGGGAAGGAAATAAACTTGAGGGGGATTATCGTGCGACAGGGAATAAATGAAATCTGGGGGATATCAGTACCGGCGGATTAAGTGACCCCGTTGCGCGTGAAAATCACTTTAATTCCAACCACCAATCGCGTGACCACGGTCAGTTCCGCGAGAGCAATATCGCTAATATACGTTTCATGCGATCTTTACTCGGCCGAAGCGGCAGGAAAAGAACACAGGCTCCACTTACAAGTCTCGGGTGACAAGTGCCAGGGAGAATCAAGCTAGGATTCATTCCAGCGGGGTAGAGAAGAATTTCCGGACTAAGAATTCGGACAATCATAGAGAGCGCGCGGGCGCGCGCTGGTTCGCGCCGGTCTGGGGTTGAGGGGGGCAGGTTTGGTCCAGGCGATTCGAACCTGTTCGAGTGCCGGAGAGGAGCGGGTGAACTGTCGAGAATTCCATGGTGCGCCGGGTGCCGGGGCGGGAGCGAGAGAGGAGAGGGATAGAGGGATAGAGGGATAGAGGGCGAGAGAGGGCGAGAGAGGGGGAGTGAGGTAGTCGGCGGGGCAGAGCAGCACGAAGCACGAACGAAGCACGAGTTAGGAGAAAGGTGGTATAGGGGCCCCTCTACAGTGAGATTGGGCTCGCAGTCGGCCCTCTCTCTCGCTCGCGAGGGAGCGAGAGGGTCGGGGCACTCCTTTAACACACCGGTTCGTGCCGTGGGGTCCGTCCGGCTCCGAGGCTGGTGTGCATACGGCGCGGCCTCTCGTCTCAAAATCGGGCCAGCTCCGCCGCGGCCAGCTGGATATCCTCCGCTGTTTTTCGTCTCCTCTCTCTCTCCCTCTGTTTCTCTCCTCTCTCCTCTCTCCTCTGGCCAGGCCAGTGAAGAAGCAACGCGTGTCCGAGGACATATCGCGGCTCGCTCGATCGCCGAGAAGATCGAAGGATCGAAGGATCGGTAAATGGTGGCGGGACGGAAGGAACGCGAGCGGCTCTTTCGTCGCTCTCTGATGTAACACACGGGGAGCGTATAGCGTATAACCGCCGCGGCGTGCCGGCACACTATTCTTCCTCGGGTAGCTCGGAGCTCGGTGCTCGGTTCGTGGCCTCAGGAGAGCCGCCTTCCTCCTCACGACGTCTCGCTGCTCCGCCTGGCTCCGGTCGCCGTGAAACCTCATCAGCCGTGGGTATCGCCTCGATTACAGCTCGGAGAGAACGCCCGAGCGTCCGAACACGTCTGGAGCGGGGCCGGAGAGCATGCATGCAGAGTGTCCACTCGATCGCTCGCTTCCTTCCTCCAGTGTGTTCTTCAGCCGCTTCTCCGCAGGAGTTGGCCGATCTCCGCGGCTAATCGAGAAGTGAAGTGCACGAGACTCGACTTCGCTTCGGGAGCCGAGGAGGCCTTCCACCGACCGGGGAAAAGCAGTACCTCGCCAGCCAGGCCGGGCCAATCCAGTGCTTATGGACTCCCCTGGAATTCTCCGCTGCTATTGATGCGCCTGCCAGCCTGAATGGACGTAGGTTGTACGTGGCCCGGTTCAGGCTATCAGGAAACCTGCTCACGTGTGCCGTACCGTCTAACTGCGCGACGTGAAAGTTTTGTTTGCTCGCCGAGGAGCAGGAGGAGGAGGACGACTCGCCTACCGAATATCCCATCGAGTCTCCACCGACCGATCATGCAGTGGAGGACACCTCTCCGAGGACCTCGTGATCTCTGGCGCGGCTGGTGAATCCTGACCGGAGGAAAGCCGGAGTTTCGGCCCTCCTCGCACGGCTAATTATCGGTGGGAGCGGGCGCGCCGCGCCGCGCAGGAAAGCGCGCGGCTTTTCCTCGAGAAACTGGTTCCACACGGCGGGCAGCGGCAGCACACTAGAATATACCGCTCGTAAGTGTAGTATGCAACGGGAGGATTCACTTCTTGCTGGCCCGCTCCCGCTTCTGCTGGTGCTGCTGGCGCTCCTAGTATGTAGTGCGCCGCGGAGCGAAGAGGAGAAGTGCACGCACGCGGTGGTACCGCGCTGCTGCTGCTGCTGATAAAGCGATACGCGAACCCGATTGAGATAACAAAAAAGCAGAGAGAGAGAGAGGAGAGCGAAGAGGAACGCCGAAGAACGAAAGGAGCCACCGGGAGTGAGCCGTGTAAGAGTACTCGGCTGTGCGGGAAACAAACATTCGCAGCGAGCGAGGCGTGCGTCACGTTCTGCTCGCCCGTGCGGATTCGCCCGTTCGTGATTAATTAAGCTCGAGGGCCGTGTTTCCGTGCCGGCGGACTTTTCCAGTGAAAGCATACCTCCCCCCACCCGCCCGTATACTTTCGTGCTTTTCTTCGGAAGTGGGAGGCCCCTCGCTCGGTTAATTAAGATCGGACCGGGCCGATCGGTGCGCGCACACTCGATTCATGATTTACCGATCTAGTCAGGCTGACTTGGTGCGGATATATCGAGGGGAAAAACGGCAAGGCGAGCCAGGATAGAGTGGAAGAGTTTTTCGCCTGCCAGGACACCGAGCCTCTCGGCTGCCCCGAGTTGCACGGGGGATTACGGAGAAATCACATCGTGAAATCGCTGTATCAGATATACCAGCGGAGCGCACCGCCGAGCCGGATAAGATTCGCAGCAGATATACATGTGTCTGTGGCAGTGCGAGTGTGTGTGTGTGCCTCGATCTGAGAGTGTGGTGGGTACGTGCGCCCTGCTCTCCCTGTGTGCCTGTCCGTCTGCATACATACGAGAAGACAAGACCGCGAATCCGAGTCGCCAGATAGCAGAGATTTCGCGCGGCCCGTAAACACTGATTTCTCTGGCAGCAGCAGCGGCAGCAGCAGCAACAGCGGGCGTAAACATTTTGGAGCGTGGCCCGAGCGTCGCCCGGCCGAGAAGGAGAGCGAGCGTGTGCCGGCCGCCGATCATTGAAGTTCATTGTAACAATTAGAAAACGAGACGGCAGCAACGCCAACCGGCACCGGACTCGACCAGTTTAACGTGGAAACCTTTGGAACCATTATTCATACGGTCTCGCACCGAGCCCACTCCTCTCCTCTCCTCTCCTCTCCTCTCCTCTCTTTTACTCGGCGAGACCGCCGAGACTGTAGTAGTGCGATTTCGACTCTGGTTACATGGCTGCAGCACTCGTGGGAATCGTGTCGGTCCTGGTGTATGTGTGATTCCAGTGTCCAGTGTACGAGCAGTGCTAATGAGAGACTTCTGCCAGGAGAGTTTACTAGCCTGGCGCACCGCACTCTTTGTTATGGATGTCATTAACAAGGGAGGATTGGTGTATTCCCTCGAAGAGTATTACTCGGACCACGTGACCATTTTCAATCTCTTGCAGCCGTAAGTTTCCTCTTCCTGCCTTCGGATTACATGGAATACCCTTTGAGGATAACATTCCGGGGAAGCATCGACTCGACTCGTAAGAATGGCATTGGAGAAACATTGTTCTCGGCAGTGGCACCACCTGCGAAAAGTGCTCTCTGCCTTTCCAAAGGCCGAGCTCGAACAATGCGGGAGTGCGCGCTCGAGATCGGCATGCATCTCGCGCGCGGCATGCGCCGGCAGGCTGTGTGCGCTATTTATGAATATAATGTTCGATGCTCTCGCGCGCACCGCCGATCCGTTGTTCGAGCGGCAAAAGAGCGGGCGATTTTTTCGTGATCGGTGAAAGTCACAGTTCGCCGCTAATCCCGGAAGTCTTGGTAGCTCGGGCTCTTCTCTGCTAGAGAAAGAAAGCCCCTTGTTTCTAGGATGCATCTTCCCACTGGCTAATCCTGCCATGGTCCAACATTTTTTACAAATCTGTCGATCAATCATATTAGCAGTGTCAAACGTGATTAATTATACGAGCGATTTTTTGGACTGTTTTTTCATAGTTCATTCCGATGTTTCACGTTATTGGATATCGTTCTCGGAGATTAAAGATAAATTCCCAGTAACTTGGAGTGTGGAAGGATTGCCAAAAATGTGCTGGAATTCGAGAGCTTATACATTCCATCGCGAGGTCTTTTGACTGATCAAACAAACGGCACAAGTCGTGTCATTCCCTGAGCGGCCGGCAATTGTATTTTCGCGATTACGCCATCAGTCGAGGAATTTGGCCTGGCGGTATGTGGCGCGGCTCGACTAGCAATCAGTTTTCGCCAGCTGTTTAAAGACAGGTGCGAAAATACATATATATATCTCGGGCAAGATTTCCCCGCGGCCAATAGCTTCCTAATTATATCAATTGACGACTGATTATCGTATCGATAAACGTACGTGAAAAAGTACTATCGCGGCCGATGCCGAAAATCACCGGGCCAACTAATTCCGCAGCGAGATACTGTCGAGCGATATTCGATTTTACCATTAATGTTTATCGATGCCGAAAGCGCACGTTACACACTGCTATTCTCGTTCAGCAGGTCCCGCACTCGATGTAATCAGGCCGTTTATCTAGAGAAAGTATGAGTAACAAAGAGACTCCTTCTAACCCGTAAATCTTGGGCATATCGCGACACATATCTGCCAATCATTATCTATATCAATTTTATATATCCGGATATCCCGGCGAACTGCCAATTACCGGGGCCTTTTCCTGCGTTATTGTGCGCGCCGGTAATAAGCGGCGTCCTTTCATTGGCGGCGGTGGGGAAGAATGGAGGAGAAAATGGTCTAATGGAGGAGAAAATCTGGCCATTGAAGGAGGTGTAGAGGGAAATTATTAGCTGCGTTAGGGGACGCCGGGGAATTGGTACGGAGAGTATGCAGTATGTGTGGAAGGCACTGTCGTTGATCGCATCCCTAGAGTCAGGACGTATAAATACCAGCTCTGCTCGGCCGGTCCTGCTCGCTCTTTCGATTCCTTTCTCGCTCTCGCCCTTACGCCGCGCCGCTTCTCTCCCCGACGTTTCTCCTCTGGTCTCCCGTGGCTGTCGGGGGAGACACGAAGACGACGAGGAGACGCGACGCGGGGCCTCCTCTTCTTGGTAGCGGTGTAGAGAGTCTATTTAGATAATCTTCCGCTTAGCGGGAGCGCGCTGCGACGAAGACTCGTCGTCTCTCCTCTCCTCTTCGACTTCGCCTGGAGCAGGCTTTCACCGTCCTCGGCTGGTTCGTTCCTTCGCGGTTTCCACGCTAGCCTCCGGCAGGACCGCCAGCTTTTCTTGGGACCCACGCGTGCCGATCTCCTGCACAGCGTATCCCGCTTTTTCTGTCGCGCTGCTGCGCCCCAACTCTTCAGCAATCGCAAGCTTGGCGTACATTCTTCGGGAGCCGCTGCCATTCCGGAATCGTCATGCGACTAGGACGACGGACCGGTAAGAGAACTGCTGGCGTGTCTTCTTCCTCGTCTCCAGTGCGGAGTGATACGTCCGTGAATGCACGGGAAGTCTCCTGAAGAGAGTGCGCCGCCGTATCGTTTTCCCTCCGCCCTCCCTTTCTCTCGCAAAATAAACCTGACAACGTACGAGTGCCCCGGCGCGATGACAAAGCATCGCCAGTGTGTTTACCGGTTATCTGCACCGCGAGAGACGCGTTTCCCCGCTTTCGTGCAAATAACGTCGTCGCCGTGGAATGCAGCCTTCCTCACCCCGAGCGAAGCCCTGCCTTGCCTTGCCTTGCCTTGCCTTGCCTTTACCATGCCTCGCCTCGCCTCGCCTCGCCTCCTCTTGCCTCGCTTCCATTGCACATGCGAGTGGGGCGACGATTTTTGGCGATCGCGCGCAGTTCATTAATCCACTCCGTATAAGTCGACGAGTAGCCGACATTATTTGCCTTTCGCGTCGCCCAATTTCTCGCCGAGTGTCACTGTGGAACGTGCATTTTAAAGGTAAACCACAAGTTTGTTGCTCCAGTCTTGGAAATTCCTGGCTGCTCGCTCGGCTTCGCATATTTTCTCGATTAGCCAATGCAGTCGGCATGCGAGTTCCTCTGATGAAAGTGATATCAATTGTGTTCTCTCGGAGCGTGAAGAGAGTTACTGGTGCTTTGACGAGTGCCTGACGATTCGGCATGGCTTCCTTCGACTATTCAAGCCGTACTTTCCGCCCACGGCACCTGCCTCTCTATAGCCAGTTATTCATCATTCCTTCAGTGGTCCTTTATTAAAAAGCGCTTTGTCGCAATGAAACAGCATTCGCAGTTTGCTTGGTCGTCGGAGGCCGATTGGAAAAGCTTTATTCCGAAAGGAACTCCTCGTGAATGTCTTATTATACGAGTATACCACATTGACCACCCCACCGCCGCCCTCCTCTCTCTCCCCCCCTTTCCTTCCACCTTCCACGGCAGCGTTGGCAAAAGTTCAATTCGTTCTGGCCAATTACACCCGAAGGAGTTCGCGCTCTCGCGGGCCAATCGACGTCCCCCCCCGTCCGCGTCCCCCCGTCCGCTCCCTCGGCGAGCGTTTGTAGCGACTTTATTATACCCGTCGTTTCAACATCGAGTGTGTGTGTACAGCTCGCGCCGAAGTTTGAGCACTTGGAAGATAAAGGCGAGCCATTAGGCGGTCAGAGTGACATTTGCCTTGGCGTGCCGAGAGTAGGCATGACTTCAACCTTTGAGGATAATAAGTACGAAAATCGAATTACTTAATAGGAGCGCCTTGGGCCATCGTTATTATGCCTCTCGGAGGGACGCTCGGTGATTATTCCTCGGCATTTAAGTGGAATTAGAGCTAGGCGAGTCAGCCGGCTGCTCATTGATTGAGCGAATGGGACGGTAATCATGGCCAGTCTTTCCCTCGCGAGCCACGATAATTCAAGCCACGAAAATACCAGCGGAACACTCACAAAGAGGAAGAGCTTGAGTGTGAGAGGTAGAAATATTTTTGGAGTTCGAGGCACGCGGTGAGAGCGAGAGCGTATTAAAGTCAGGTGATTTATAAGCTTATTATTTCGAGATTGATGATAGAAGCGCGCGTTAATGCTCTTCCAGCTCGGTAGGAGTAAGTGCGCGTGTACTCGCCGACTTCGAAACAAACTAACCTTCCCGCTCGCTTTGGAAATAGAGAGACAGTCCGGACACTATTTATAACTCGTAATGATATTTGCAATATCTTCGGTGTCCCTACGCCGATTGCAACACACTCGCGCTGGCTTCCCAGGCCTCTGTTTCTCTTTTGTAACGATTACATAACACCTAGCAATCTACTCTTCCAGCGATGCTCTCTCTCTCTCTGATTCCAGTATTCTCCTGGAATTCATGCTAATCTCCCCGGAATTTGCGAACACACGACTCCAAGTGCGAATCTGCTGATTTACATTGGCCCAGATTCGGTGGGTTTAGTGGCTCCGAAGAAGCCTCGGGCGAGTAATTAAGTCCTGTTACGGTTAGATTGAAGAGAGTGAATTCCTGTTTCAAGGTGGCAAGCGGACACGTGCGCGATGCACGCACTCACGCACGATAAGCGCCTATCAGTTTCTGCGGACGTTAGCGCATTCCCTAATGTCAGTCGATAGGAAATTGATTTATTTAGAAGGAGAGGATCAGGGCGGATTAAGTGGGCTCGGGGAAGCCTGAATTTTGTGAATCGGGGATGATAGAAGTCGATCGAAGAGGATTGGTAATAGGATTGATATCTGATCGCAGGGTGAAGGGAGGATGAAGAATGCCCCGTGTCGGAGGAGATGGGGGTGGTGGAGGCTCGGAGAAGCCGGGAGGGAGCAGCTTGGGCGGCTGGCTCGGGGGTGCAGCCAGAGCCATGACTGGAAGCGGCGTCACCGGGGGTTACGTCGTCCTCGGCGCCACCAGATATGGCCTTCGACTCTCTCAGGTAACGCAGACAACAATTCTACATCCACCGATTCTCAGTCGTATAAATAAAGAATCCCTCGAGATGACACAGAACTTGCTCCGGAGAGCGAAAATCTACCGCCGCCGCGACTGTCAGCTTGAACTTCGGCGACGGGCGTCGCGGCGACCTTCGACGTTTTCGCGACAGCGACGGAGCGGTGGAATCGCACGCGCGAAAACAGTGAAGACGTCGAAGCGCCTAAATTTAGAGGCGATCGCGCAAATAGAATTCGCCAGTCAGTGACTTGGACCCATCGTCAGAGCGATCCCGCCCTCCCCCTTCCAGTACCGCCATTTTTTCCTCCATCATTTTTCCGCCGGTTTGACCTCGCCTTCGGGATATAACATGCACGATGACACTCGCCACGATCATCGTGAACCCGTGAACCCTTGTCAAACACTCCGAGTATCTTTTTCACCGCAAAAAAATAGTAGAGAATTCGATTTAAAATACGAGTCTATTCAATCGAAAGATGTTCATAATAAAAGTTCGATTTAATTAAAATATTATATATTCTACGAGTCTCCTATATCCCACTACTGCAGTTTCTTGGCTGGATAGTAATCGTTAACTTCCTAATCCCATGAACCAAGCTTACTTCGACTGCCTAGTTAATACAGTAATGTGCAACAGCTTTGATTTAGCATTCAATTAAGTCAGGAGGTAGTTTTTCGCGTCCGCGTGAATGTATATTGGCAGGCATGCATAAAGAATGGAGACAGAGCGTGGCAAAGATTAGTTCGGCTGTGTCCCAGGAACTAGGAAAGCATGCTGGTGGAAGTTGGCTAGGCATGGAGTGTGCTACTCGTGTTCTCCGATATCGCTGGGACACCGGCACTCTCTAGGATCCTTTATGTGCCGAGGCACTTCATAGATTTTACATAGAGTCACATTTACTCCACTAGTTGTGTGTTGCCGTATTCTCTAGCCTCGCTCGTTCACCAGCCGTGTTAAGCAAGCGCGCCCGGTGCGCATTGTGTGCTAATACAAGAGCAAATGGAATCGCTACCATTTCCAGCATTGAATCATGCAGTCCGAGAGAGTAAAACGCGCACGATAAGAGCATCGCAACAAACAGCCAAGCTTTCAGTAAATTCCGAATATTGAAAACTGTCCACTGGGGAAAAAACCCGCTGGATATTGAATTTCTCGTAAAATGTCGAGGTTATTAAATCCACTATTGATTCGAAATCTCTCCTGAATTCCAAAGCGTGAAATACGCTGGTTACGTGGACAATACACATTGTAACAGGAGGTGCAGTATTGTTTCATATCGCATTCTTGCTGATCGCCGGAAAAGTTGAATATCGGAGAGCACGCAGTCAGCAAGGTTGATGGCATTTGCTCTTGAAATCGATGGGAGTCCGCTCGCGCAGGAAGGCGTGGAACTAAATCGTAGATATACATATAGAGGCGGATACCGAGTAGTGGAGGATGATAGTGGGAATTCTACTTGTTAGGTGTCTCTCTGTCTCTCTTCTCCCGCAGGAGGGTCTGCCGGCAGGAAGTTCCGAGACGCAGGAGCGTCGCCGGAAGAGGAACTCACGGGAGAGCGAGTCACGGGAGAAGTCAGTGGAGCAGCAGGGCCAAGGTGGTGGTGGTGGTGGTGGCGGTCCCGGGGGATCCATGGACGGGAGCAGCGTAGCGGAGTGCTGCTGCGTCAGTCCGCGTTCCCGGCTTCCATTGCCGAGGGTGCCGCTTTCCACTCTGGGATCTTCCTCGTCTTACTCGATGCTCTCGACAGGCTCTCACCAGGTGCTGTCGATGGGCCACCCCGGCGGCGTAGGCGTCGCAGGTGGTGCCGGTGTTGGCGTCGCCGGCGTAAGCGCAGGTGTAGGTGGACAATGTCCGGAGACGTCGTCGTTGCCGACGGCTGCGGCGGCTGCGGCTGCGGCGATGAGCACGGGCACGAGCTCGGGCACGAGCACGACGACCACGATCGCGACGTCGGCGCAATCGTCGGCGATCTCTAATAATAACCGAGGGATGCTGCAAGCGGCGACGGTGGGGCACGCTGGCCAACAGCAGCAGCAGCAAGCACAGTCACAGCACCAGCAGCATCCGCAATCGGTCCTCGCGGTTACGGCCTCCTCCGCGTCGCCGTCCTCCGCCTCCTCGGTGTCCTCGTCTTCCTCCTCCTCCCTGTCGTCGTCCTTCTCCTCCTCGTCCTCGGCTTTCAACCCCCAGAACAGCGCGCTGCCCAGCGCCGTCCAGTCTGTCTCGGTGCCAAGGCAACTCGCCCAGTGGACCAAGCACCAAACCCTCAAGCTGCAGGTACCATCTCATTCAGAGACCCATCTCGACCCATCAACTCCTCATCGACCGATCGACCATTTCCCATCGAACGATCTTATGCCTACTGCGCCAATCTCTCCATCTCTGATCTCATCTCCGTCTATATCTCTATCTCTCTCTTCCTCTCTCTCTCTCTCTCTCTCTTTCTCGTTCTCTTTCTCTGCCTCTCGACATACTCAACACTGGCCAGATACTCGAGAGCGTATGAATATCTTCGCCGTTGCTCTTCGCCAGGGTATCAGCTTTTGCAGGAAGACTGTTGTGGTTTCGTAAGAGTGAGCTTTCAGTGAGAGAGGAATTTGGGACGCTGTACAGATCTGTGCAAAGTTTGTGTTGAATCTGACGAGGTATGATATATCGCAAGGTGGTCTTGGGAGTATGGTGCGGTAGCTTTCACGATGGAAAATTTCAGACATCCCTGCCAGTCTCAGTTAATCATCGGACTCGGTTCATATTTCAGTATTATATGGGGTTCGGGGTCTGAAATAGTTAGTCGTTTTGGAGTTGAGTCAATTTTTAACTGCAACCTTCATCCTCGGGGAAGAGCAGAGGAGCGAATGTCGCGCGGAGTGATCACAGGTGAACCATTCGAGAAAAGTGTTGCTCGTAGAGTCTCGGAAAGCTGTTCACGTACGCTACGTAGGTGTCTAGTTCGAAGAGCGATATTCTATTTTGGTCGTCATCTGTCTTTTCCCTCGCGGCAGGCACGAGGCACCAAGTGTACGCTGCGCAGCACGCCCCATCCAAAAATTGGTTGGTCGGTCGGTCGGCAGTGCACGATTTTAAAAACTCTCATCCAATCTCCTCCTATAGAAAGAGCTTCGCCAGCTTTTTCGAGTTTAATACCCTCTTTCATTGTAACCAGCCGATCGGCATCGGCTTCCTCTTTATTCATTGAGCCATTGTTCGGTGCATGTGCACCCACTGAGGCCTCGAGTAACGAGTGCCAACGTGCGGTCCATGCAGTCGAATCAGTATCTCATCTTAAAGGAGGCGTCTTCCTTCGATCTGCTTAGGAGCCAGCAGTGATAGCGGTGGACCGACTGCACAGGTTCCGCTGGAGCGGGGGCGGAGGAGGAAGTGGCAAAAAATCCTCTTCCGGCCCCCGCAGCGAGAAGGCCGAGCGCCTTCGCGAGCTCACCGAGAAGCTTAAGGGCCCCGCACCGGTCCCACCCCCAAGAAAACCATCCCGTGTTCAAGCATCATCGCCACCCCCGACTCCCTACCAACCAGCACCGCAAAATCATCCGCAGGTTCGTCCGACCGTTCAACAATGATTGATTCATTCCAACGATTTTCAATGGGTCTTCTTTCTCTCTAGAAGATTTACATATATCTGTCTATTTTACAGTCGGCAGCCAGTGCATCCTACATCCGTTGCGATGGTCGTCCATCCTGTCGAAGTTACACCTACAGCGAGGGAAGTTCCCACGGGAATCAACAGCCACTACACGCAAGGACGATCGGCCGAAGCGAAAGTGTCGGTGACGAATGCTTGGTGGATCAACCAGCCCAGTCTGGGAACTGCGAGCTGGCCAGGAAGTCCTCCGACTCTCGCAGACCCTCTCGCACTGCTCGCTACCAGCAGCAGCAGCAGCAGCAACAGCAGCAACTTCCGCACGAGCGGAATAGTGGCGGTGACGTGAACGACATTAGAAACGAATTGAACGCCAGTGCCGATCGCGCGAAACACCTGCGACAGTACAGTGATTCCGTGGTGGAAAGAGGTGGTTGTGTGGATGACTTGTGCGACAGTACCAACAACGGTTCCGCTTCCGGTACCAGTGAGGCCGAGGCGAGGGATGCCGTCACTCGGCTGGAGCCCCGTGGCTCCCTCCTCACTTTCCATAGAGCCGGCGCTCCATTTAGAAGCGCCTCTTTTGGACAGGTAGACTTTAATCAAGGTGAGTCCATCATCAATTTTCTATTAACCTTTTGTCTTCCTTTATCGAATTAACCCCGATATTCTAATAATTACACCAATAAAATTCCCACGAAATTAAATTCGACCTAAACAGGTATAACCAGGCAAACTAAAATCGACTGCGAAAGGTCAAACTCTCTCGAACCTCATAATTCTCTAGGATATGCGTCAGGGAATTTCGATTTTTGGATATTTGTTTAAGAGAAGGAGGAAACGTTCGGTGGTATTGCGATAGGAATTGCGCAATCCTCTAGGAATATACACATCGCGGTTCGGTAGGCGATAAATAATAGGCTGGCGTGGCTGCGCGGACGCGGAAACTCCGCGGATGAAAAACATTGTCAATTAATTATGTGATTTGTATACGCGCGGCTGTACTTGTAAATATTGGCCGCGAACGCACTCGGAGTCCGGGAGCGCGTGGCGTCCCGCCAGATAAACACTACCCATTATGTCTATTATTACCCTCATGTAGGTGTCGGTCAGGATTACGCCGATAGTACTACCCGGCCTTACTAGAATGACCTATCTTCACCTAAATCTTGATCGGTGCCCTTCCAACAAAAAGTCCCCACTTTCCTTACTTTAATCAGTTTAGACAATCCATTGTTCAACGAACCTACGTGTATCAGGCGGAAAAATTGGTTATGCAATATTACAATTGGTAGATAAATGGTATCTTAAAGATGATGGATGGTACTTGGTGAAGTACTGCCATTAGTCATCTATGAGCTTTCTAATGGAGTCACGAATAATTTTGCTTTCAAGTCGAGTAGAATTAATAGGATTTAGAAAGTGGTCTCGCCAAGAGAAGGCTTCTGGCGAGGAGATAGTCTGCGGTTTTTTCGTTCAGGTTTCACTTTTGGAATAGGGAAGTTTTTCAAGAGTAGCCTGGACAATCCCGCGATATAAAGTCTCAATCGCGCTCTCGCCATGTTTGCCGGAACTCGGCCAAGTCTTTGAGAATCCTGGCGCTTTCGTTGCCGCTCTCGCATGCTCTGTTTGTTATTATTGGAATGGTCCACCTCCTCGAGTAGCGAGTCTACCGCTGCCAAACTTACGTGACACCTCGAGGAGGAGGCAATTAGAACTTCCTCTTTCACCCGCTTGATATTACCGAATGTCATTTGGAAGGCCGGCGAGAATGACTATGAAGTTTCCCTAGACGAAATCTAATTATCTCTTGCGATAGTCGGATGCACTTTGCCTTCCTCTATGCACTTTAGTCAGGCATTGACCCGAGTGTTTGCTCAATTAGGAAACAGGCAGAAAGTGCAAGCGATCGCGAGTTCGAATCGAGCGGAGAGCGAAAATGTGCGGGCGAGCACCTTGCCGAGAAGACACGGCGATGTCAGTCCGGGAGCGACCACACCACAGAACAGCCCCAACCGACAGAGTCCAAGGACGTCGACACCGAGCGTCGACAGTGCGGTCGGCTCCGCGGAAGGTCTCGGTGTCACCCACTCAGGAAACCTCGAGGAAATCCGGCCGAGAAGCGATGGTTCCGATAGCCTGGCTACCTCCAGCGCTCTCACAAGTCCAGAACCACCTGTGCCGGAGAACAATGAAGCCAGAGTCGATCTGGTCCAGCAGGACTCGCAGTCTCTCGAGCTGGTCACAACCGAGCCAACTTTCCAGATAGTCGAAGGCAGCGTTGTGGAAGAAAACATACAAAAGGGTTGGTACTTATTTCCTAGGATCGTCAAAGCAATGAAACAGAAATATGTCTCTGATTCGCACGTCTTTCGACAGTTTGTCGCACGCGTCATTCCGTCAGTGGGAATTGGCACTCATTGCCACGAACGGTGCCCTGTCGTCGACGCGTATAATCTTAATTTAATGACTTAATTTGTGCCAGAATCAGTCGGCGCGACCTTCGCTCTCCTTCCTCCTCGACGTTCCGGTATTTCCACCAGCACCACTCCCTTCTTCATTTACCCCAATCAATTCGAACATTTCCCCCTGCCCAGTTCTTAATCACTCGCTGGAAATTCTATCACTCGTCGATCAATGAAAATGTGCGATCGGACAGTCACCCAAATATTTCGAAGCGTCGACAGTCCACAGGTGGATGATGGTCGGGACTATTTCGGGTGTGCATCGGCAGGAGCCACGGGTACAAAGGTGCACCCGAGTCCCACGTTATTTTGCGCGCCACTATTTTCGGAATGGTGGGTGCCAGGGTCGAAATAGAGTACAGTTCGAGCGTCATCGAGTTATAGCCATCTTCATTGATGACTTCACACGCCCACGACTCGCGAACTTGTTCCCCTAGTCGCCGCGACTAACAAACTTCACCGGCGAGGAGAGCAAATTATTCGGAATGTCCAATGAAACGCGCGAAACTAATGATATATTTGATTGGATGAAAAGAGACGGTGTAGTGATTGATAGGAAAATTGCTGCAGAGAATAGGATTGAGCCGCACGAGGTGATCATCACCCCGCCGCCAGAGGAGCCACGGTTGAGTCAAGCGAGCGAGGGTAGCGAAGCGCCGAGCGAAACACCCTCGGAAGCTTCGTCGCCCTCGGGCAAAACTCGTCGCTATCGTGGCGATACCAGCAAAAGAAGGAAGGGCGTCTACATAACTCAGTGGCCGGAGCCCTTGGACGCCGACAGGAACAAGCTGTCGGCCCAGAGCAGCGAGGAACGAGATGAACCACCTGCGACGCCCAGTGACCTCTCCGACTGCGAGGGCCACACGCCGCGACGGTACCAAACACATACCTAATTCACTAGTATAATTGTGTTCTCTGAGCGAACTAAAAACGAAAAACGATCTCAGATTGTTTAAAAGAAATACTCTTGATTTTTTAAGTAAGTCTGTCACAAGCTGCAGTTTAGAGATTTCTGTTGTGCAGTCATCGTTTTACGAATTAATACGAATTAATTTCCACCCATTGTTTTCCCTAAAAGGTATAGTAAAAGACCCCTTCGAGGTCCCTATGGTCAAATGCTCGAGGCGGAGATGGCCAAGCCTCGAATCACCGATCTCTCATTAGAAGAAAGTCTTCGTCCCCGGAGGAAAGTCTCCGCTAATCTTTCGTACACCGCCAGTAGTAACAATTCGGGCTCGGAACCACCGACGCCCTGTCATCACAGGACAACTTCGAGTCCCAGTAAATTGGAAGGTCTTCCCGGGCCAAGTCCAGAACTTCTAGCGGAACTTCTGAGGGGCTCATCGGAGAGAGTGGCTCGTATGCCGGCTCATCGAAACGTAAGTCAATTACCATGAATAATTAATGCGTAAATGCTTCGAGTTCTTGGTATTACTGGTATTGACATTGAGCGAGACAGCAGTGTTTACAAACGGCCGTTGAAAGAGTCGGAGTGATGTGTCTCGATAGAGGAGTGGAGAACTCCAGGCTAGCTTCGAAGTGGTAACCCTAATAATAATATTCGGCCTGAAGAGATCTCTCGCATAAGTCGGTGGCGCTTTGGCCAGTGCACCCGAGGTTAGAGTAGGATATTCCTGGCCCTAGGTGTACCTGGGACCAATCGGTCTCCGCTGACGCGCCCGATGGAATCTGCCACTCGGCTTCTTACGCCGATCACTTTCAAGTCCATTCTCGCGCTCTGACCTTGCTCGCTTTTCACCCGGCCAGAAGAGCTTCTCTACCACCGAAGATATTCCTTTCCGAAACTCTCTGTATTTCCCGGAAAGCGAGACTCTACCGTTTCCCGTGCGACAGCCAGCTAAATGAAAAGGGTCGAACAAACTTCTCTTTACAAAGTAGTATCGACATACTAGCTGGACAAGAGAATACAGAGGATTTGTCGGCTCCCGTCTCTCTTCGGCCAGAGTAATGAAAGGCGGAGGCCACGCGTGAGCGGAAATTAGTCATGCGAGAGCAGGAAGCACCTTTGAGAGCGAGCAGAGCCGCATCGGTGTCATGTTTTCCTTCCCACGAAAATCTCGTTCCACCTCGCTTTCTGCCATTGTAGTTACAAGTGCGCGACGATACATCCTCGCCTTTATCCTGCTACCTTTTCCGCACGCACGCACGCACGCTCGCTCGCTTCTTTTTCGTAGAGGGAATATGTGGGCTTTTCGTGAATCACGCGCCATAAAAAGCGGCCGCAGTATCGGATTCCGCGTAGATCAATTGCGGGGCGCGAGGACATGAAGTGGCCGGATAGAAATAGCGAATCTTCCGAACAAACATGATATTTTCGGGTCGCTTTCTTATTGCGATCTTTGTCTCTCCTTTGCGGTGGCTCGCTCCTTCTCTTTCTCTCTGACACGCGCGCCTGCTCGCCCGCGCGTCTTTACGTCATCGGCCGCTACCGCTCGCCGTTCCTCTTCGCTATTGCGTGGTTCGTTCAACTTTTATGAATGAATCGCGAAAACTTACGACGTCAAGCCGCCGTGACGTGCGCACGCTTCAGGTGACGTCGCTGTAACGGCTTGCTTCCTATCAATGGAGTCGGTCTTACACTTCCTGTCCGCGCATCGTCCCACTTCATCATTAATCGCTCTTCCGTCGATATCTGCCGCTTTCCTCGACTCCTCGCAGAGGAAAGCCAGCAGCCAATCGAAGTGGATAAAAAGCGGTTATAATGAGATCAGGGTTCGTTAAGTTTTTGCTATTTATACGATTATTAATTTCTCTAGTCGTAATTGCGATGAAGAGCGATGCTTGCTCACGTGGAAAAAGGAGCCGAAGGCGGGGATAAACGCAAATAAATGTCCGAAAATTGCGAGGCCACCGGACTCCGTGGTCGGCGCAGACTAAACAAGCCTCGTCGAAATAAATATGGGCCACGAGAGTCCCTCGCGTCGAGATCCGCGAACTGTAGACGAAAGCCTGGTGTAACTTGCACAAAATTCTCATGGGAGAGCTGTATAAATAGATATCGGCACGATACTCCTCCTCTTTTGTCGTTGAAATTATTTCAAAAACAATGTAAAATGGCCTTTATGCCGCGTCGATAATACGAGGAACAGCAATTAGTCCGGAAACTGGGATGGCCGTGCTTCAAATAAATGGCGTCGCATAGTTCTCAACGTGTGGGATAATCACGTTTATAATAGACGCTGGCGAACGTTGCAAATATATCTGGCGAGATTTTACGTATCAGCGAGCTTCCCGGAATCGACTAATTTCGAGTGACGCAATGCGCCGCCGCCGTACTTTACGAGGGCCATTGAAATTCGATATTAAATTGTAACGCGGCGATCGCCGGATGAAGAGTTGCCCGGCGCATGCAGAGAGATCTCTATCGAGCGAGTCAAATCGCGCGACAAAAGCGGCTGGATATTTTTATCATGGGATTCCGCCATCACCTTGAACACGAAAGGATCACGTGGCAGCAGGTGCGAGGAGCACGTGCGTGCCCGGTTTCTCTCTGAAGATGAGAGTAAACTGCAGAGGACTATTGCATATCCAGGCTTTTTCCAGGACCTTTTACGCTTAAGTGGAGCGTCGAACGAAAGATAGATAGAGAATCAGATATCGTCGTTTCAAGGAGTTGCTGGAACTCCCTGAGAAATAGGAGCAGGGTCCCACTAGAAAATTAGTAAGATAATAAGTGTCAGCTTGGAACTTGTAGGGTGTAAAGCTGGCAATGAATCTCATTGGAGGGAGCTATGATAATTGCATTTACTGCTATCTCCATTGCACTCGGCTATTGTGTCTCCGTCCCTGACAAAGTAACGCGTGTAGGAACGCTCGCGTTTTGCACTGGAACGCTTGACAAGCTCTTTGTCCCTTTGACTGTCGTTCGTTAAACACTCGACATTCATGGGAACCTTTAGCGAGTAATAATAACTGCGACATTTTCGAGGAAAGACAAAAATCTATAAAATAGCAAAACGTCGCAAATCGTGTATCCTCCGTGGCTTGTTAGTCTCTCTGACCTTTCTGGGCTCGCATACGACTACCAGTCGTCAGGTGACGAATGATCGTTACACAATCGAGTCGATCGTTAAGCCAACCTGTAAGAGTTCGCAGCGAGGAGATCCAACTGGATAATAGTTTGGATTGTATATCTCATTGTGTAATGGTTCGGTAAGTTCTGAGAACTGGCGGTGACAGCTGGCACGTGGAGAGGGTTGAAAGAGCCGTGGTTGCTCTTGCGGAGGTGCACTAGCAGTAGCAGCAGCAGCAGCAGCAGCCGGGCTGCGTTGAGCAAGGTCGCTTTGTCGTTCTCCTCGGAGGCCAAGGCCGCACGCAGTTTCCGCTGCAGGATTCCGAAAAGTCCTGCGGACTTTTCAGTGAGCCGCCACGTGAGAGTGGACGGTGCGCGCCGGCGTTCTGGGGAGTATGTGTGTTGGTTGGCCAGAGTGCAGGGCCGTCGGTGAGAGGAGAGGTACATACATGTGTCTGGTTGTCGGGGTTGGGGGCGCTCACTCATCGCTCCTCTTTCTCCGTGCAACCCCCGTTGGCCTGCGCTACCCCTCTATTCTCTTGGGCATCGATCAGCCAGCTTACATAGAGGAGAGGCTGCCTTGCACGCTCGCCCCTCAGTTGCAAGCGTATCGCTCTACACGGCAGTCGCAGTGCGTGGAAAAACTCCAAGTTTCCTCCTCGTCTCGCGTACACACCCACACTCACACACATATTCGTACATACAAATATATATATATATATACGCAGAGAGACACAGCGAGAGAGCATCGGGAGTAGAGCTTGCATCTCGGTGAAGTGCACTCCGGCACTCAAAGTGTCACGTGTCAGTCGCAGCATCCCTGCGGCCAGGCGGCCGCCTCCTTTCTTCTTCCTCTTCTTCTTCTTCTTCTTCTTCTTCTTCTTCCTCCTCTCGGTACGCGGAGAGTAGACTCGGCGTCTACTCTACGTGTCTAGCCGAGAGAGAATCTGGAAGAACCGGCCGCTCCAGATAGCCCGGACAATTCTCCTAATTGGCGAGGAGTTTCCTGCGGCATTTATCCGGATGTTAACTTGACTCGGGACAAAGCGCCGCCGTTCGTTTTCCCCGGGAGATTGTCCGAGTGGCCGCCGCCGCCACCGACACCGCCGCTGCCGCCGCAGCCGCAGCCGCAGCCGTCGTCGCCGGCTGCCTTCTTCGTCTATTAAAAGCGGTACGATAGGGTTACTGCGTTAGCCGATCGCACATGTACCCTGGCGCACACACGCCGGTATATCGCGCTAAAGTTTGAGGGGTAAGGATATGCCTATCGCACTGTGAAAAATTGCTAAATCGATATATAAAGCCTGGTAATAACTGTGCGCGAGGGTGCTACACAACTTTCCCGGTAATAATAAACGTCCGTCGATATATTCGTGGAGCGGCATCTCGTTTCGCCGCAATAACCGGGAGGGATGGATCGCGCACACCACCCGCTCACTGCTGATCGAAAGCGATTATTGAATGTTAAAGGTACCAAATGGGAAAGTTGAGCCACTCGCGAACCGCTGATTACCAGCAATTGCTCGTTAATTGATTCGAGATTAATTGGATAATATAGCGATTCAAAGTCACTCTCTTGCCGCTCTATAATGCGATTGACGAAACTGCACGCTTGCGTTCGATGAGACTACTAATTAGAATCTTCGTAACCAGTGCTAAACCAAGAAGACATGGAATCTTCACTGTTTCTCAGCGGGAAACTACCTACCACGGTATTATACTGTCTTAATTTCTTAGTTATAGTTCCTGTTGTGTCCGAATCGGTAAAGTATTTAAGCTAGTAAGTATGCGCTTAGGTAAGGATCATTGTCGAGTCGACTTAATCCAGTTAATTGGGCAGGTGTAGTAGTTGGAAGAGCTGCTCGATGCTATTACGTGCCTCCCGGTATCTTTAAAGGTCAAGCGCAAACATTTCAAGCCCTTTACTCTCTCGCGGCAGAACTTATCGCTAAGCTTCCCTCAAATTCAAACGCACGCGCCACCTTGAAACCTCGACAACTAAATCCTTCGTTGTTTCAAGAATCGTGCCTTCCATTATACTCGATTTATAGTGGAAAACTTTCGAATCACGTTCTTCTAAAAAACACTTGCCGAGAATAGTGCGGTTCCTTTTCACTGAAGACACCCGAAACTTTTTTTACGCGTAGTCAATATATTCAGTCGATCTGACAGAATAGTCAGCGAGCTTGTTAGTCAGTCAGGGAACAAATGCAGTAAGTCAATCACTCGGATCAGTGCACTTAGCTCTAATGGAAAAGTCGTCCAAGTGGATTGCATTATGCATTGCCCTTTAAGGAAAGCACCAAGTGGTGGCTGGATTGCGAATACTGATATGAATTTTCGCCGACTGTTTCCGCACACCCCCGCAAAATTTCGTACGTCCCTGCCTCTAAGCGGCTTAACCGCCGCCCGGCTTTATTCCAGTTCAAATTTCAAGGCGTGCGAGACGCAGAATCCCCGCGGATTTGCCCGAAGCTCACTGAATTTCGTTCCCTCTTTATTTCACTCGTACGAACGGCAAATAATGAATAGCACAAACGGTGATTTTAAGCAGCTTAACTTCAACGATACCAACACCGGCAATGCCCCATTTAACAGCGTCATTCCGTATTTCCCCTTATTTTCCCCGGGAAATTTATTCCAATACCTAAATTAGTCACTGGAGAAACGTAATCGAGATGCTAGATGCGAAATCGGAACTGTGTCGCCTTCTCTCATCTCGCCAGGACTTCCATGAGTTTTCCAGTGCTCGAATATCATTCAAGAGTAGACAGATGTTGTCTTATGATTTTGCGTTTCCATAGTTCGCCGCGGAAGTAGCACTAGCTATGCTGTAACTTAATTGGAACAAGGTTTGCCGGGCCTTTGCCAATCCCAATTAGCCGTGAGCGAGGGATTCAATTATCCTGCGTGATCCCAGCATCCTGTGTCACGCTCCATCTATTTCCCTTGTTACTCCTTGTTTCGCCTTTCTGTCCTTGGGTTGATGGTCAGTTAAAACTTGGCGGCAGATGCCAGAGAAAAGCTTGGGTCCGGTGGTCGAACACAAGCAAAGGGAATCTGCCGGTCGGAAGGAGGAAGAGCTCAAGATGAAAAAGTTCTAGTGTAAAGGGCGACCCGCAAACTCTCTCTCTTTCACCATCCACATCCCCCACCCTCCTCTCTCTCTCTCTCTTTCCCTCTTTTTCTCTCCGGCGCTGGCGCTCTCCCTCTATCTTTCTCCCTGACGACGGAGCCCCATACTCAACTGGCTAAATATAAACGCGGGATCGCTGGCTTCACAACACTCCTTCGACATGCGACCATCCACTTGAAGCAGCGAAGCTTCGCAGGGAAAGGCCGAAAATTCTTAAAGAGACACTGCTCGTCCTCTCCCCCGGCAGGGCAGACTCCTGCGCTCCCTCGCCTCGAGATTTATTAGAGCCAGCATCGTATTTTTGTAACGCGCCGCTTCTCCGATTACGATCTTCAATAAGAGCTTTCCAACAAGGGCGCCGCTAAAACGAGTTCGCAACTTTATTGCCAGTCGGAAGGAGGATGGCCGCGTGTTTTTCTCCGCGAGATATTATTGCCCGTAATAATAATACTAACGATTAGCCGGCAAGAAACTGGCGCGCGCGAGGGCTTTGATCAATCAGTGGTGTAAACGAGTTGTTCTCGGGCTGCGGATCTTAACGCATGGATGAGAAGTGTTAACGCTTTGCGAGTCGACCGATGAAAGTATAGAGGCATTATTAAAGAGCCGGTAATGAAAGGCGATCGCAGGGGTGAGTGCACCCTT
Organism: Ectemnius continuus; assembly: GCA_910591665.1. Classification (NCBI taxonomy): domain Eukaryota; kingdom Metazoa; phylum Arthropoda; class Insecta; order Hymenoptera; family Crabronidae; genus Ectemnius; species Ectemnius continuus. The sequence goes on from OU342866.1 coordinate 4,513,687, forward strand.
TACTCCGCATAATAACAGCCTTCCAAGCGACGACGGCTCACACCGATGAAAATTCACAGGTAAACATTAACCAGCTCGGATGAGATCTTGAAGTTAATCCGCGGGACAATTGTTATATCCCCTGCTAATTATGGGGACTCGAAGTTTCGCGCGATTCCGGTTCAGTGGATAAGGGCGGAACTGAGAGAAGGGGTGGTGTTCTCGTGAGAACGCTCGGCGAGTGGTGGTTCTAGGCTGAAGAAGAGTGTTGATATGCGATTGAAAGATCGACAGAGTGCGAGGCACGAGACGGGAAAGCCTGTAGAAGAGGATGACGATGAACGCTGATCGGAAACTCATCAGCCAGCCCTCGGTGGACAGCGAGAGTAACGAACGTGTCAGTGTAGACCGCGTGGGTAGAACACTTAATGCTCGGTCGAACTCTTTACTACCCCTCACCAAACTATCAGCACCGAGATATCGTAGTCCCTCCAAGTTTGACGTTACTAGTAGTAGATCACATGTGCAGGGCTCCTGCGCACTACAAACACACTGCACCTACGCACCTTCCGATAATTCATATTCCCAAGCTACCACGGCACATTGATTGTTAATTACCGCAGCGAGCCCTTCACCAATTCCAATGATTTCGACATTGGTATTTACACACACTCGATGGAATACCCTTTTCCCCTGATTATAGTAGTGGCATGTATATTGGATCTAGTATGATATATTATTGCATCAGGCATTCTTCCTTTGGTATCGCAAGTGTTAGACTGTATTATCTGGGAGTGAAGCCCGCTGATTAGGACTGCGGGCGGTTTGAGACACGTCAGCAACGTGACGCGAACCCTGTTATCAAAGGTCAGCACGGAGGCCATCGGTCGAATTAGGTTGGAGCGTAATTACCGGTCATCCGGGCGCGCCACTGTCCTGTTACCTGTGTTACGTATTGGGCGGATTGCATAAGCGAGATGTGATGCGATTCCTCGGCAGAGTGTCGAAGTCGCGCTCGGGATCGCGGCGCGGCGCGGTGGTACACGTGACAGTGTGCACGTGCTACCGCCGCGCCGCGCCGCTTACATACTTAGGTGCACGTGCGATCTTTATCACGAGACACAGCGTGCTCCCGTGTCGACCCACTCGAATAGTTATGTTATTCCGCCGAATACGTGCACGCGCACCGGCATTGCTCGGATTAATGAGCTGGATCGTCAGCTCGCTTTTTGCACGCATCCCGCCGCAGATTCCCGGCAATCCACTCTGTTTCATTCCGTAGACATAGCTCATCTCTCTCTTTCTCTCTCCAATTATTCTCCTCCTTTCGACGTCCACCGAATGCGAGGGTGTATCAACATACTTAGTCTTTTATTCAACTTTCCGTAGCAAATACTAGTCTCGTTCTATTAGATCCCATTTGTCATTGCACACTAGTTGACAGATTTCTACAGTGTCACGTGAACTCTGTGTCGTTAGTATTAAGGGCGAACTGTATTGGCTGTGAGTGTTGGACTAATTGTTTATTGATCGTGTGTTACAGGACACGAGAACCCACGTGGTCGTCGAGCTCTATGACACCGAGAGGTCTTACGTGGAAGCGCTGCAAATACTAGTCAATGTAAGCGATATCCCTCGTTAACTCCTCGTCAGATTTCGTAGCTCATCGAGATACATGCATATATACGTCGCGGGCGCAATGTGGATGCTGCCGGCGCGGATGTATTTTGGTAAATGTTTCGCTAGAGTTGGTGGCGCGCTAGGAAGCGTGTAGATCGAGTTCCTGTCCTTGTGCCGCGTAAACCAGCAGCGCCAGTGAGAAACGGCTGCCGTTTGTTTACTTGGCTCACCTCGCTCGAGATACATTCCTCTCGGCCGATCGGACTCTCTCTCCAACTACTTCACTCTCTCTCTCTACCGCACACGATGCCGCCCATCCAGCATCCCTCGACACAACTATTTCACGCCTCTCCCACACCTCCAATTTCTTCCTTCCTTAGTTCACTTGAAACGAACTCCGCGAAATATCACCTGGAAGAAATTTCGCGTAGGTTTTCTGGAATGGCTGGAGATGTAGGCGCGCGGGAATCCAATTTAACTTTTGCGGAAAACGATGGTGAAGTGAGGGAGAAAGAGAAAGAGAGAGGGAGGGAGGGAGGGGCGAGGCTTAATTGACTTCTCTTGATGTTAATCGAGTTCGGAGCGCTCCCAGGATTTTCCCTGTAAAATGCAAATTGACACTTTGTCGAGAAACGTTCTCCGCTTCTCCCTCTGTCTCTTTCTCTTTCTCTTTCGAATGCCTTTGGTTCCTCGTATTACGTGGTAGCTTCGATTGAAACGCGTATGAAATCCCCGCTGGATTTACGTACGCGGCGAGCTTTGCGGAATGTGTTTACGAAGTCACGCTTTCAGAACGCCGATATCCGCTTCTCACGTAGGTAGAATTCCACCGCCCTGGCAATTGATTATAATTCGTCCCTCGATAGCTGAGAGAATTTCAGGCAACGCTCTCTCAGCGAGAGATGCCTCCTTGTCAGGCAGGCATTTTAAAATATGGAAATTTCAGTGAAGGGCTGCTTTTACCCTTGATATGAATCGTTTCGAACCTTGGACAATCTGGGCTTTCCACGTGGATTTATACTGGCTGGTATCGCTTCTGCCAATTAGCGATGCCGATACAATTATCGGGCCGTCATCGGGCATAATTGCTCCGCAAGGCAACGCGATTCCTCGAAAGCGCAGAGTCCGCCATGGCAGCTGGAATTAGGGCGCAGCCTTCGAACGAGCTGGATCGCGCGTGCTCCGGATTTAATGCGCTCGCTTGATGGACGTTTGCTGATTTGTTTATCCTCATTCGATATTTCGAACGTGCTACCATCCGACGGGTTACGCTTCCGGCTCACGCCGGAACGTCGACAACCGCTTGCCTTTCCCGTCTACGCGCACTCATTGTCACTTGAACGCCGCGCAGCACAACGAGACACTCGAGGACGAAAGCCGGAATTCGATTGGGCCAAAGATTATAAATTCGACTAGCGAGAAAAGTAGATGCGCAGTACGGCTGGCTATAAATGATCCGGTATTTTAAAGGGATAAATGTTATGAATAGACGATTATTAATGAGCAGTCCTCACAAGTTTGCCAAGAGGGCTTTGCGAATTGATCGAGTTGGCATTTTTATTGTTCGACCGCGAGGCCTCGACTTCCGGCCCAGATTTTCTGTAGCCCGTGGCATCGATAGCTAGACAGAGGCCCCGTTTGATTGTCATATTTTATAAACAGCAGTGGACGCCGCGCCGCGCCGCGCCGGTGCGCATGGCCGGCCTTGGGCGCGGCGAACACGAGAGAGCTTGCGATTTTTCATGTCGCTGCTGCGACCTAGAAAAATAATAGAAAGGGATCGCGCGCACCCGAGCACAAATAAACCTTCCACTGTCGGCTAAAGGCGTCGCTAATTCATCTCCCGAGTTTTGTCGCGCGGCATTTCGCTGGCCGAACGCGCTTTCGCCGGAAGTTGCGGCGACGTGCGCGAGAAAAATGCTTCGGAAAAAATATCCTCGCTATTCCAAATATTTCCTCCCGATTACCTAACGCTAGAAATAACACTGTACATTCCTCTTTTTTTTAATTGCATTATTTCTTCAATCGTCACTTGTGTTTTTAAAGCGGCCATTTCATTGCAGTGGCCTTTTCACTTGTAAAAGTAGAACGTAAAAAATCAGACTTGTTCGAGCGAAGGAAAGTATTTCGAGCATTCCACCGAATTTTCTTCCGCCCCGTGACCGAGGATCATCGGAACGCTTCTGCTGACAGGATAATCCCCGGTGTCGCTTAGTGACTTGATAAATGTCGCGCGTTATTTATTGCAGCCTCATCGGCTGCGCATCCACGTTGAAAATGAAGGTCGCCCTGTCGCCTACGCTCCGCGAAGTCCCACCGAATTCTATCTGGCTGGCGCAGCCTCCTCCCATAATACATAGATACCATTCTCTCTTCCCTTGCTTTCGCCTATTCTCCAAACCCCAGTCAAACTAGAATTGCCGGGCAAAGATTTTTGTTCTGCGAATTTCCTGAATATCGAAGGCTAGTGTTCATTTTTTATCTGTTCATTCTTGACATCCGCTAAATCACTGATTGGTTCTCGAGTGTGTCGGTCTACTAATGTATCGGAGAACTAAGGTGACATGTATGACACATATATCTCCGAGCTATTAAGTATACATCTCAGAGCGAACTAAGGCTCGTCTGCATTCCGAGACAGATGCAGGTTCGTCCTTTTTTCTTTCGTTCTGGCATGTGGATCGGAATTCGGGGTGTTACGTCGCGGCGAACTACCTCGCTCGTGCACCGGCTTACGCACTTATTTATGAAGCCTTCGGAAAAAGGGGGAGAGAGCCACCTGACGTTTAACCTGAATATCTCTGGGAAAGTGTACGATCCCGAAATGGGACGCATAGGTAGCTTGAAAGCAGTGCCGCAGCATCCACTTACCTTTTCGCATTCCTACGAGAAATGGCGAAAAATGCACCGCCTCGAGTGAGCCTCGAAAGATGACAGGACACTTAGATCGGGAAATTTATTCGCGAGCAGAATTGTTTGCTCGGTTCGGTGGAGGAGTGTAAGAAAAATCGGGGCCGATTTTCGTTCCAGAAATACCTGCAACCTCTGAAGAGTCCTGAGAATGCCGGCTTGGCGGATGCGGCGACGGTGGACGAGATATTTTATCAGGCAAGTGCCCTATCTTCCTCCTCCTTTTTACTCCCCACCGCCCCCCTCCCCCCACCTACCACCGGCGTGCTTTATCGCAAGCGGCTTTTGCGACGAGCAATTTTCCGAGTGAATAAATTGACGGTTTATTCATCATCGCGACGGAAGTTCAAGCGAAAGTGCTAAGTCAACGAAGTCCCAATCGCCGCTGTGGTTGAAGCAGGCCACTTTAACCAGTTAAAGTAGCCAAGCGCAAAGATACTCCAAGGACTCGGGGTGGGCTCGGGCTTGAGTGGGGAGGTGGACGGGGGGAGTTTCACTTAAGGGAACTGACATGAATAGGCTTTACACGCCCGATAAAATCAATGTTTAAGAGTAAAATTGTCGAAAGGTGAATGCCTCGAATGCGCGTTCCAGATCCCGGCGATACTCAATCATCATGAAGTATTCCTGGAGGAGCTGCATAGAAGACTCGACACCTGGGAGCTCCGGCAAACCATCGGTGACGTCTTCCTCGATGTGGTGAGACCACTTCTACCAAATAACGATAACACTATTAGATCCCCTATAAATAATCGCGACGCACCCGGAGGATTTATTTTGAGCCACCTCATCGATCCTATCACGATTTTCATCTGTTCCTTACGCATGTTACCGGCAACGCATTTAATTAAAATCCCTTGTTGCGTCGAAATCAGATAATATTTGATCGACCGAGAGTGCGAAAGATAACAAGCAGTCGGATCCTGCGTTGTCAATTGTCGCAAAGTCTGGAATTTCGTACCTGCTTTCGAACCTCGTTTAATTTTTATCCCATTAATGTACTTAAAAACGGTTCTCTGTTCAGTTTACGAAGCCCGACGTGTTGGAAACATACACGCTCTTCCTGGATAATTGGAAATCTGCTCGCAGAGCAATAAAAACCACTTGTCAAGCGAAACCGGCATTCGCACGATTTCTCGAGGTGGGTTTACATAAGTTTCGCACTAATGCTTTTAGAACTCTACGAAATAAATCAAGAATTTTTTCTGACATTCCATTAGACTTTGGAACGCGAGCACAAAGGGAAGCTGGGTCTGGACCAGCTGCTGATAAAACCGGTGCAGAAGATCCCGCGGTATGAACTTCTCATTCAAAGGTTACTCAAACACACTGACAGCACGCACGAGGATTACGAGTTGCTCCAGGCTGCCCAGAAGGTGGTCCACGAGCTCGTAGTAAAGATCAATTGCACCGAGAGAGAGTCTCTCGAGTGGGAGCAACAGCAGACAACCCTTCGTGAAGTGCAAGCTCTTGTCGAGGGGCTTGCTGGTATCGTCGCAAATGATAGGTGCTTATTATCATCATTTTCAATAGAGTTCAATAAAATGATTAGCTATATCTAATGTGTTTCTATTCAACAAATTTCTGTTTCAGGGCTTTCATTCGCCATGATCTGGTGACGATAGCATCAAACCAGGGCACGCGGAAGGAGCGTGCTCTTTTCCTATTTTCTGATCTTCTGGTAATCACCAGCATCAAGCGAAGAAGTGGTACCATTAGAAAGCCCTCGACGTGAGCACCTCTTCGTATCAATCTCGACATTTCTCCCAAGAATACCTGACAGATTGTATAAAAATTCTTCTGAATTTCTAGAAGTTCCTGTCCGAACAGCCTTGTCGGCCTACTGGAGGCGAATAAGTACAAAATGCTAATGAGAATACCATTGGATGACCTAGAAGTCATGAAAGGTATTCAAGGGCTCGCATCCGACCTTCTTCTGTATTTTAGTGGAACTATGACATAAGTTTCGGGGCGATTGCGATCTCGTGATATTGTTGTTATTCAGCCAAAGATGAGAACTTGAGGAGGATGGCGAAGGAGGTGGACCACCTACGGGAGGATTGTGCTACGCTCACCCAGCTTCAGGAATTAGCATTCTCCTTGCACGGCTCGAAACAGCAGTTGGAGGATCTTGTCAAAGACATGCTCAACCAGACCCAACGCCAATTAGCCGAACGAAACTCGGCACTCTCTCAACTAGCTTGCTTAGAACTTACGCTCAACACTCAGTGAGTCATTCTTTCTTAGATCAAATTTAATTTCTGCCCCTTACTTATTAAATTAATTATTTTTTTTGTGATTATGCAGGGCAGGAATAGAAAACATCTCCGTGATGTTCACTAAACCAGACAAGAGGTCCAGTTGGGAGGAAAGCTTTAACGAGGCGAAACAAAAATTGGGTAAGTGAACCTTATGTTTCAAATAATATTTCTACAATTTACTGTCATTTCTTCCAGAAATCGATATCTGTATTATTTCTAACTGAGAATGAAATGTTGCAGCCCTGTCCGCCGACAGGAGACCCACGCCAGAATTCGTGGGTCCTCTTCCCATACCTAAGACAAGGGCGGGCCTGCAGTTCACTTGTGCAGCACCCACTCTGGTGAATGGACAGGGTTCCCCAGATGTGTGGGTCTGTAATAGCGACGGCTGCGTTGGCCAAGTCTGTGTTCTCAGCCTGGCACCCGAACCGCCCCAGGTTACTTCGTGTAACGGTGTGTGCAACACGAAGATTCTCTGCGTGGCTGGCATTCCAGGATACACTCCAGGGTACGCGAAACAATACATTCGAGATATCATTAATTGATCTTCAATGTTATCAGAGTTGAAAATTCTTCTTTTAATTTCAGATCGTGTTCTGGCTCCGACAATGATAGTACTTTCTCGAACAGTAAGAACAACATCAGTCTTTCGGTCCAGGATGTCGACTCGAGTGGAGGCAACATACAGTTAGACAGGTATCAAGTCCTTTTCGGAGAATGTTTGAACCGCAAGTTATATATTTCATTGTACAATCTTGCGAATTGGGCTTGCAGCAGCTCGAGTTCCGAGGAGTCGGACTCGGGTGACATTCCATGCGTGGATTCGGGCAGTGCTAGCCTGCCAGGTGATGTAGCCAGTCTTGAGGATTCCGGTGTGGAATCTGATAAGCATCAGCCCACTATGTGGCTGGGCACCAAGGACGGCTCGGTATACGTGTACAATTGTAACGATAACATCAGAGTGAAGAAGCATAGGGTGCAGGTGCTCTTGGGCAAAAGTGTTCTCTGCATCATGTAAGCATCTTTGAAACAACGGATGGAATTGAAGATGAAGGCTTCCTCAAACTGATGATTAAATTTTGTCTTTCAGATATTTAGATGACAAGGTCTTTGTTTCGCTCGATGATGGCAAGGTTTTCGTTTACCCTCGAAACCCTAGTACGTTTCCCCCACGAGATAACTTGCTTTTATAAGAACACCATTTCCGAAGTCCCATCACTTATTAATCGATGATTTTTCCATTAGTTCACGGTTGGGATATACCAGATTCAACATTCGTAACAGTGGGCAGCGTCTCGTCGCCTGTTCTCAAGATGTTGCCAATCTCTGGGAAGTTGTGGTGCGGCAGTCGCAAGTGTGTGAAGATCCTGAACGCTCAGACTTTGGAAATAGAGCACACTTTCACCGTGAGAAGCGACCACGATCGTTGGGTCCCCTGCATGGCGAGTTCTGGGGGACTGGGTGTTTGGATTTCGGTCCATAATGGTGCAATGCTCAGGCTCTTCCACTCAGTCACTTATGAGTGTCTGACTGAGATCAACATCGCACCTGCTGTGACGAAAATGCTTGCAAGTAAGTCTCTATTCTTGACCAGTCGATATCCAATACAACGAGGGTTTCATTAACTTTCATTATCCTTAAGCACACCCCCACAGTAACACATATGTTCTAGAGGACTCATCAAAACATGGGAGATTCTCTTCCAAATCTAGCACTCTCATGTTCTTCTCTTATTTTCACGGAAGCTTTAAACTTGCTGCAGGTTGCGATGACATAATACGGCAACACAAGGCAGCGTGTCTGAGGGTCACCGCACTCCTAGCTTGCAACGACTTGCTCTGGATTGGCACGAGTGCGGGTGTTCTGCTGACTGTTCCGATTCCCCATATAAAACCGTCCACTCAGAGGATGTCACAGCCACCAATCGTCACTGGTACATATTGCGAAGCAGACGTGGTAGACGGATTCAAGGATCTCGTGAATTAATTGGCATTGTTCGCAGGGATTCCTCACGGGCATACTGGCCGGGTGCGGTTCCTTACGTGCGTGGAGACCTCGTCACCTACGAAGCCGGATCCCCGGCCTAAAGTCAACCGGTATTCCCTGAAGTCGAGTAAGAGCCAGCAGGGCAACCTGAATCGTGGCAGGGTATTGGTAATCTCTGGTGGTGACGGTCATGAGGACTTCAGGGGACCGCAGGCGTCAGCGGAATTGCAGGCTGGTCGTGATGACTCGACCAACATCCTGCTGCTATGGAAAGTGTGATGCGGTCTTGTTTGGCCCCAGGTAATTAAGACAATTAATTGCAGCTCATTCCTTTGTCCATGGGAGTGTGAGATTGTCTGGACTTCTTCCAAGAAGTGACTTGAGTTATGCGAGAGTAATTGTTTTGTATTTTGCATAGCAGAAAAGGGTCGCGGTTCACGCTGTACGGCACGACACGCCGTGGGAATGGTTGTTGTGCGGGCAATTGGCCCGCGAACGGCAATACAGCCGTTCGATTGTCCTCGTCCAGAAGGTGTCGAGCAGACGCCAATTGTCGAGAGAACGAGGTAAAGTTCTCTGGTTGCTTCTGGCCAAGTGGATCAAGGGCAGATTGGGGGCGACGTGTTTCCCCCGTAAGGCCAATCGGTACAAGAAATGAGGAAGCTCACCCGGCTTACACTTTGTTGTTTGACAGTTTCTTTTTACTTATCGCGAGGAAGCGATCGCTCTGCCATGTCGGTACGACGACTTTTTCTTTAGGCTCGTCCGACGAGTAATTTTTTACTGGCCCAAACCCGAGATTTGGACCACTGCTTTCGAGGGATTTGTTCTCCTTTGGATTTCTATGTTTTCTTTTCACGCGCGAACTTTTCGACCCGTGGAATTTTTTTTGTTTCGCGAGGAATTCGTTCGCGATTATCCATATTTGTCAATTTTTCACGATCGCTCGCCGGCAATTTGGTTGGCCGGCTATCGCAAGCTTACTTGAATTGAATTTGGAAGGCTCGTGTGGGGGGAGTTGTATTTTTCTGGCGGAGAACCAATGTTCAAGCGATGCGGGAGTTTTGTACCTGGTAGATTGTCGAATCGAGCTTACACACCGGCAACTGGCCTAATCTAGTGAGAACGATAGAAAATGCTATCGTGTCCGATACGAATTCTGAAGTGCCAAAAAGTCCGTTTCATTCTCGTCGACTTCACTGTTTCTTACACTTGCTTAAAATATTGTAACTGAATGTGTTCGTGTTTATCGTAAACGGAAATCTAGCTATCAAAATCATCAAACGACGAAACTCGACACTGTTGTCAGTTTTCTGAGATTCGGACTAGTTAAATGGACAAATATAAAAAACTCAGAGGACCCGAGAAGTCCAACGCTTACACTCAGGTCCAGATGGACAAATGAAAAGGAACATTTGCTCTTTAAGAATGACTCTTGCAGTGTTTTCCGAAACGAACCACAACAAAAGGGTACATTCAATTAGGTGGTAAGAACTTTTTCTATTCGTGTCGAATTGTTCTCCGCGGGATCAGCATACAGCGTATTTGACAATAATTGCGTGACGAGACCAGTCATTAGGATGACTGTATGCGAGACCAAATAGGATCAATTGAATACGAGCAGTGTTTCAACGGCTAAAGCCAAGCTACACTACAAAAAGTACAATGGGTTCGGTTCCGATTGGAACTAACGCCAAGTCGTTTCACGGATCACGAGTAGATGGAACATCTTACTTTAATTGTGTAATGTACAGAGCAACAGTCGATGTATATGTGTACTATTAAATGTATCGAGTAAGTTGTCTCACTGGCAGTGAACTCTGGCGATCGCTCTGCATTCCTCACATTCTTATCCAAACGCACCATCCAATCAACCACCTCAAGTGTTATCAAGCACACAGATCGCAGAATAACCTTTTCGGTCCGAAGAAGCGAGAATTGAGATGAACACACGCGCGTTTTAAGAGAAAGCTCTAGGATAAGGAGTGCCACAGCCTCCTATATTTTGTCTACCACTATTTCTACTTATCAATCGAGAAGTCCCATCTGGTCTAGGGACCTTCGAACCCAAGAGATTCCGAAAGAAAACCCGAGAGCCTGTGCCTGATCGTCTGCCTTTAACACTTGGTCTTTCATGATCTAATAAATGTCCTAAGCCTCACGAGCCTTGTGTTTCAAATCAAGAGAGAGAGAGAGAAAGAGAATGGCAGAGGAGGAGAATGAGAGAGAGTGAGGGCCAAGAGAGAGAATGAGAGTATCGTGTACATTGTTACTAGTATGTTTGGATTTGACGTTAAACACAGTTTAAAAAGAAGAGAGACAGATGTGTGGAAAAAGCCAAGAGAGATTTAATGAATTCTCTATCGTGCCAAGCCTCTGTATCCCTACATTTACCTAGCAACTACAGTAAGAACAACTTACAATGAAATGGCGCGTCTTGTTCTTGTTGTGTATTGAGAGCAAGCATCACTTACCCATGTTATTTATTCGACAACTATTCGCGAGTGTGACATTGAAAGAATGTATGACAATGGAATCTTTATGTGAAAAAAGATCGGTAGGAGTGCATTTGTATCCCTGCAGTGTGCAATGGAAGGACAGGGATCTCATGTACTTTCCAGCAACGATCGCTTCATTAATTGTTGTAAGTGTTTAAAGAACGAGACACGCATTGACGTAAATATATTTGTATTATATGTACCCAACTGAATCCTCCCACTCAACAAATTGCGACTATTTAAGATCTAAGTCTTTGAAAGTAAAGACCTTTTGTCTACCTGAAATAGTCATATTTATTGTGTTCAGTACATAGATCATTGAAGAATGACTTATAAACTTTGGATAGTAGAAATAATATAGATGTATCTATAACTACGTCCTATTTACAGTGGTATATATTTCACCAAAGTAAGTATCAGTGGAAGTATTCTGAGAACTATCATATTTTGTTTACCATAAAAGCAATGAGCGTACAATTGATATCAAGCTTTTCCATGGAATAGCTGTCCCATTTTAATGACTAGAGTGGCATAAGTCTTATTATGTTATTTACATGACACAGATCTCTTTCTTAAAGTGACTCGGCTGACACTAGAAAATTCTATATAATCTATCATCAAGAGAGTTTATGCACTCTCATATATCCAGCAGTAGCACATTAGAACCAGCACAGTGCAATTGAATTGCGCATCCACAAAAGTCAATCGCAGATACTTAGACAAGTATATATTGTTCTCACAGTTACATACGTGAGATCCTAAATGTTGCAAGTTTCAAATACATATGAAATGCACAGTGTACACACAGAGAAGAGAAGTAGAAACTTTATAGTCTCTAAAGTGTGCTATTCATCTGGCAAACAATAGGCACAGTTCACTTGGCCAAATGTCTGTTGAATAATTGAGTTCAATATAAATCTTAGCACACTCACTCACACAGACGCCAACCGCTTCTGTTCCTGCACGCACTCCAACTTCGCCCGGCTGCTACTCACGCACAAGGCCGCCGACATTCTTATTGCTAATTACTTCCAGCACAATTCACTGCATTCTCACTGTTGTTTTCCGATGAATTCGTCACTTTTCTCGCGGTAATTTCCGATTTTAAGGAGAGCGAACAACGCGACGCGCCAATGTTCCCGAACTCTCATCGCTACTGCGTTTGCGCGCCAGTCGGAGAAAGAGAGAGAGCGGAACGCTTCTATGTGTAGCTGGTGGGTCTTGCCGGCCGGCGTCGCATACACAATAATATTGATATTTATCGCCAGCCAGAAACATTCAGTTTACTGAAAGTATTTGATACCTGTCCATCAGAATCGACAAAGGAACTCTACTCAGTGTCTTTGTGACTGTCTTTGAGCAAGTACAACGCAATTTAAAAGTTAAAGCTGATATATATGTATGTATATATTGTGAATAATATTGATTTTCCATGTTATTAGGTTGTTGCCCCTTGGAATCCAATATGGCCGTGGCATAATTACGAACACGATGGAGAGTTCGGGAAATTGTGGCTTTTTGAGTAGTTTTGTGCTTCCTTTCGATAGTCTGGCGTGTGATTGTGCAGTGAAAAAGAGTGCCGGAGTGCCTGAATTGGCTACGGATTGGAATCTGTCGGGGACACAGGCTGTTGATGGGTACAAGCCGATTGTTGCTTGCTGGTACGACGGTTTGGCGGTTGCATGAGTGAGTATTTGCCTTGCATGTTATTTGTATTGCATGCATTGATTGCTTGCTTCCAATCACTTGCATTGTTCATATTATGTGCGATGCATACTCAATTATGTTGAATTCTCTAATGGCGATGTGTTCATGCATATTTCTGTACTGACTGCTTCTGTATGTGTATGCCAGTAATCATGGAAAGAATGCTTGATTACCAACTATTTGACGCCCACCTTCGAGTGGATATGTATTTCATCTCATTTCGTTACACATATTTCTCGCATTCTTTCTCGATGCTTGCTTCAATAACCTTTAATTGGGCAAGCGCTTACTTGATGCGTCGTCCATAATATTGTTCTTATAATCTACGATGCGCAACTAAATCTAACACCTCTACTTTACCATACGGTTGGAATTCGAGTATAGCAAAATACATGGTTCGATTATAATCTCGATTAGTCGGATACGTTCTCTGGCTTATAACAATTTGCGCCATTGGCGTCGAGTGTCCACGCGGACGGAATATACACGTATAAAAATAAACATTTCGTCCCTTTCGTTCTCGATGAATCACGAGGAAAGTTCGTATGTCGAATAGTTGGTTGGACTACTCTAATCTCTCGTGAAATGTCTCGCCTGGCTGCTCGGAGACGAGAAAAAAGAATGTTGTGCGAGGATCTTCTATGGCACTAGAACTCGGGTTCATACCCGAGTCACTTGATACCGTTTCAGTCGTTTGCAAAAGATCCTTCGCAAAGGCCTGTCTCAGACAGCCACTGCGACCAGTTGTGGTTCTTGTTCCTCGAATACTGGAGTCGATGGGGCTTCAGTGATCGGTGTCGGTGGATCTGCACTGCTTCCCTGGTGCTCGGTTGTTCCTATCGAATTCCATTTAATGTCATCCAGTTATTCCCGAGGAAAAAGTAGATTGTGCTAATTCAACGGTCGATCTTACCCTCGAATGAGCTGGAACGACTTCTTTCGGGCCAGCAGACCTTGCAGAGGGGTTTCAGTACACGGAACCTTGGCTTCTGCATTCTCAGGAGCACGTAGATGTACGGATCGAGGGTGAAGTGAATGCAGAGAAGGATGTCCGCGATCACATGGAAAATGCGAATGATCCGCGCCAGCACCATTGTCGGCGGACGTCTTAAGGCGAATTGAGCCAGTGGAATGGAGATCTATATTCACATTTAAAAATGAAGCTCGCTTCATATTGAAACGCATACGGAACGAGTCATCGAAGGACCTCGGGAACATCCGGTCCTCGGAAAGTCATCAAGACATATTTGACTTGGTTGGGGCACAAGGGACATTGACGAGAACAACGTGACTCTCTTGCGAAATTAGACCAGTTTCTCGAACTTCGTAATAACCAGCAGAAAAAACGATCCGAGACTCGAAGGACTCTACCCTTTTTGCTCGAGTTAACGGATTCTAGAGAAATTGGACTGAGGAACCGTGCAAGCAATTGCGAAAAGTAGCAATGTGCCGAAAGAAGATTGGAGGGAAACGTGAGGTGCAGTTCGGAAGAAGTGGAGATGAGACCGTTCGTAATCCTGTCACGCAGGATACAGGCGAGAAAGATACGGATGTTTGAACGGTGTCCGAGCAAGTATCACCTTCGAATGAAGCCCGCTTGCAAACTTCTCACGTAAGCGGCATTACCGCCTGTAAAGGCGAGCAGGCAGGAAACATCCAAAGCCATTCTTCATCTAACGTCGCAGCCGAAATCTTCCTCATCGTAAAGACTTATATCGCATTGGTCGAGCGAACACGCCGATTACAGTTCGAGCAGGCATCGATTGTCTACTATTATTATCGGAGCAGACACCTTGGAAATTCAATAGGCGCTTACCATTTGCGGCATCCAGCAAACGACGAACGATATCGATAGCATGGCCATTAACCGGGCGAAGGCTCTCTCCTCGGCGGTCGTAGCCACTTCCGGGGGTGGTCCAGTCACAGCGAGAAGAGGTTTCGCTCGCGCGGATGCCCTCGAGCAACGCCTCAGAGCTCCCACCCTTCGGCTTAGTCTACTAAGTGCTCTGGCAACAGCCAGATTACACCAGACGATCGACAAGCACAGAAGAGTACCTGAAAACACAGCGGAAATATTCGTTCTACAGTTGTTACAATTTACACTTCACTTCCTAAAGCCTTTTTCCTTTTGCCGCTCGACTTCCTTACCACAGACAAACCAGACATAGGCGTAAACGATGTCAGAGAGCTCTGTGGCTTCTCTGTATCTCACGCACTTTCCGTTCTTGTAGTAGACACCGAATCCTAGCACCGGTTGGATTGTTAGAGCGAAACCTATCAGCCAGAGTGCGAGCATACATCGTACAATCGCCGGATGCGTCACCTGCTGGAAAACAGAGATGTGTCACGAATTAAGAAACCTCAGTGTCAGTAGACACCATTCGAACCATCGTCGACTAACGCGACTTGCAGCTTCTATTAAGTTCAAGCGCTGATGAAAGCATTTTTCCGGATGTCTTACTGAATTTATGGCCTTGTATCTATGTCGCTTGTGATTATGAGGAGTGGGATTCTTGAGATTCAGCAGTCTCTCGGGATAATGCAAACGGAGATTTATTATCGGGCGGAAACCAGAGACAGACATGACAATCCTTTTACCCCATTCTGTCATATCTGTCTTTCTTTTTCTTTTGATGTATTCGCATTTTATCTCGTTGCTCAGAAAGATTTAGGAGATTGTTAAAAATGATCGTTGCCATATGTGCTTTCGGGCACAGAGCCATTGTAGTAGAACTTTTAATAGAGAGCCGGTGAACTTTGCCCTGAGAAGAAGAATAAAAGTAGTCGGTAGATATCGATTCGTCTCTAAGCGTTCAGGCGTGGCCCTCATACAGCGATGATTAGAGCAAATTAATGAACGGTCGATATTTTTAGATCTGCTTCCATTGTCTTTCACACTGCTCGGTGCGTTAAGACATTATCATCGGTTCGGTAACTCTTGACAGAGAAAAATATTTCTCTTCAGATAAAAAGTCAGTATCGCTGAGAAAAAAATTCGGCGATGGGCTAGCGACACGCGCAGATCTGCTGTTTATTTTCGGAATGGTGACCGTGGTGTTTTATCGCCGGAGTTCTGCTTCACCTGAGATCCTCGGGGAGACATAAAACCGGAGGCGGAAAAGGGAGACGCGACAGTCATCATTTCAGGGTAGGAGTTCCGTCTTGGCAGAGGGGTTCGCCTTAGAAAAGGATAGAAAGAATCCTTTCATCCCTCGCTGCATAATACTACGAGTGTATACAAACATCTTTCATACTCAGTGTTTTTCCCTGTAATGTCTGGCTTTCCGTCTGCCAATTTCTTGCCCCCCTTTTACGCCAGTTGCCACACTATTGCTACGTTAGAGCGGTCACGTACTTTCGCGATATGATTCCGACGACCTTTGACCTCGGGGATTTTCGTAAATGAGACCGACATTCGGCCATCTCTTTATTTGATCTTCTTTAGTTTCGATCAGTGGGAATGCGTTGGATATCATAATCCTCGTACAATGCAATTTCTACGAATAGTCCTTGATACTCGGGGCAGCATTTCTAAAGCACTTTTGCGAAGGCATTATCAGGAGAAAGGAGTGGAAGCCTGTATGCCAAGGGATCGTCTTTCCCGAGGGAAAATGGATGGGTAACATGTATCCTTTTGTCCCACTCCTCGCAGAATTCCAGTCCTTTTCTTTGCCAATATCGCAAGTGCTATCGACGGAAGTTCTTTCGGCGCGACAATAGGCGGAAGTGCGCATAAGAGTACGAAGAAATTGCGAGCTAAATCCGATGGCCAACTTATCATCTGCGCACTCTGTTTTCAAAGTCACGGGCCAATGACCTGACAAAGAGAAAAACAGTTTCTTTTTTTTCTCCTGAGGGCTAAACTATTCCTATCCAAGAAGCTCTCGCAACACTGCGACGGGGATCGCCGACCGATTTCTTGTAAGTTTGCAATGGGGAACTGGGTCGTATTTGACGTGGCTTTCGCGTGCGGTCCAGAACTGTCTGTTTTCGCTGACACAGTTCGTCTCGTTAGGGCCGACGTTTCGGGCACATTGCTTCTAGTGGCGAAGAGCTTTCAGTCGGGAATAGTGAAGCACTGTTTTCCTTTCCGTCCTACCTTGGTTCTCAGTTCTCATCGAGTGACTTAATAATAGAAATTAATGATAGCGGCTGCATTCTTTCGTGGAGGAAAGTCGAGAGTCTCGATATCGAGGAGAGCAATCTTACCAAGGCGAGAAGCACTCGGCTCGAAAAGTATTTTCACCGGCTGGATTACTATCTTCGCCGGTGGGATCAACAGAATATGAAATATGAAGTATCGGGAGGCTGACTGTTCGCGAAGCTGTATTCTCAGTTCATGAATCTCTCGTCACTATTTTATATATACACTCTGTTTTTCGCGGCGGAGCGGCAAATGTTGTAGAAGCAGAGCGAGCCAGCCTCTTCTTGAGACAACATTCGAACCACAAAATATCGATGAAAGGAAACGGTATTTTCGCGGAGTATCCCTATCGCATGCAGCTGCGTTTACCTTGGACTCTCCGAGTGCATTTGCATGATTGGTCGCTGGTCACTTGTCTCTCATAGGACCGTGTGTTTCTTTAACGCTATGCAAATGGAAATATCACGCGCGAACGAACGCCACTCGCAAATGGCAAATTCATCGGGTAAAGGAACTTGAAAATAGTTAAGTGTACAACCAGTGTATGAGCGATATGCCTAGATAACAATGCGCCGAAATGCTATTTGAATTTTGAGTTTGAAATAAGTAAGAGAATCCCGTTATTCCTTCGCTCGTAGGATCATAAAGACAGCTCCTGATATGTAACTTTGGCTGATGCATAATTCAGCAGGCCACAGGGAAGCGGAAATAAAGGGCGGCACTCGGAAATAATCAAATATCTTGTTGGAATTCGAATGCATTCTTCCTAATCGGTTATTTAGGGAAATGGAAAACATAGCATTCTCGCGTTACATGTCAGATCTCTCATTATCAAAATCAAGCGTTTTTTCCCGAGACCTTTGACACCGGTGGTCCTCTGCCCAAAAGTTCCCCGAAACTAACTGACGACAGTACGGTAGTTTTATCGCGTAATCACGTCGAGCAATTAATCACTTCCGTCGCTCGTTTCAAAGAAGATAGACCGACGTTAACGCTGATTAATTAAAGTGATGTGAATGCACGAAGCAGCTTTCGATCTTAACATTCGAGTCACGTTCCCCCGCTGGGTTCAATGTCAACGAATCAATAGGAATCTCAATGATTCGCGTGCTTTTTCCCATTGACCCGGAGTGTTCGATAAAGCAATTGAGCCTTGGATCAGACTATTCTACTATTCTCGAGGATGTCTTGGAGTAGTTGACAGCGTCGAGTGTCTCTAATATAGGTCACATGCCAATGTTCGGGATGCTGTGCCACATGACTCTTATCATGTGCGGTTAAATAGCACAGTACCCCATTAAAATCTGTGCTCTTATCTTGTTGCGTATCAACAAAAAGCACTTGAGCCGCTTGGCGTCAAGGGCCAGGTTAATTTCCATTGAGAACATCGGAGGAATTCAAAGCGGGGTATTTCCACGGTATGCGTTCGATTCGCCGATGTCGAGTGGGCGGGAATAATTGGATGGGGCTTTTTTCGGGCTCGCTTTCAACGAACCGAGTGTCAGAAATAGCGTCTAAGGGGATTTATCAGACTCGGTGAAGCAGTAACGAGGATTCGGGCTTACCTTTTGATAAACGAAAGGTCTGGTCAAGGCTAGCCATCTCTCGGCAGCCATGACGATAGCAACGCACCCGCTGAAGAAGCCAAAGAGCCGCCAGACAACGCGTAGGGTGCAGACCACCCTCGACGAGGCGACCCCGCTCACGTAAATCGTGATGTACATTTGTACCAACATCCCCAACAGTGCGACCAGGTCGTTCGTCGCCAGACAACGCAGCATGAACAAGTGCTTGCGATTTCTTCTCTGGAAAGTATGGAAAAAGTCCCATAACTCAGAGAAAAGTTCACTTGGGGTGTAAAAAGTTTCTTCATCTAATTCGGGCCTGAGAAACTTGGATAATAAGATTCTCCCGTCCCTCGAAACTTTCCCCCGGATTTAGCAGGCTGTTGGAAGGGTAGCAGAGACTGGAATTACCTTATCTCGATGGAAGAGGATAGCCAGGGCGGAGATATTGCCGATGACGCCGGTGATGTAGACCAAGGTCAACACTACTTGCGATACGAAGGTCACATGCCTTTTCGGTGCAGTATCAATCAACCCGGGTAACATAGTAGTTATGTTGAGGTCGAACGTAGACAGGCCATCCTGCCAATCTTCGGTCGATGTCATCGACATGTTTGCCGGTCCTCTCTGACTCCGGGTCGCGAACCAAATGACTAAACGACGACTATTGTCACTTAGTAATTTTGATATTAGCCAAGTCCCGTGGAAGATTAGAAGTCACCCCCTCCGATTCATTGACCTCATTGTCCTTACTCAAGCCGATTATAACGCATTCGGCGATGATGCATCCATGGATTTGAGTGTCGTTTTGGAGATATTGACGAGACGGATTAGAGGCGCATTCGATGTAATAATATATTTGTGGATCTTGGTCAGGAATGGCTTGTTGCTCTTGCTGTTTTCTGTCACGAAGAGCCTACGGTTATCAGGGTCTCGTGTTAAGTAATCCGTGTCCCTATCTCTTTTTTGACCACGCTACTGGCTCGCATTCAGCATCCAAGAACTTGGTCCATCGGAGACGGGAAAGACGAGGGCACGTTCTCGGGAAGTGTTCGGTCGCCCCTTCCTCGAAAGTATAGCCGGCCCTTCAGCGATATATTGTCTCGGAACCGGTGCAACTGCTCGCAGTCTGCCTCGGGGAACCGGTGCAGCCTGCCGGAGGGTCCAGACTCAGATCGTTGGGTGCGGGTCCGAATTGAGAGACACTTAGCACGAATTCAATGGAGATCGCGGTTGTACGTGACGACCGGCACCGCTACGACTGCTTACCAGTTGCATCGGAGAACTCGTGGGCGTCGCAACTGTCCAGAGAGCTTTCGCATCTCTGCCACTTTCTAGAGATCTGATATCTCCGATGGATTCTAGTCCCTCTCGATCGACTGCCGGAAAAAGCGGAGTGATCTTTTCCAAGCCTCGATTTCGAGATGTTTTTATGAATCGTTCTTGCTCATCTACGAAACACGTTCTTCTCGGTACGTCTACGTTGACGACTTGGAGAATTAACGGCGCAAATTCGCGAATGATTCCATTCGGTGGAGGAAGTGGCGATCTTCCACCGCGGATCCCGATCAAGCGGACTGGGCTATACTGAATCGAACCACGCGCTTTCGGCGGCTTTTGTTTACGCTCGCGCCTTCCTGCCGGCCAAGTCTGCGCATGTCGATGCCGTCGTCCGAGCGCGGCATATTCGTCGGCGCGCCGCACCGGCTCGAACTTGTTGCGCCTCGATAAGCTACTTCTTACAATTAAAAGTCATGATTGCCCTCGATAAAGAATCTTTTTAATGATTCTCTAATAACCTTCAATGTAACCAGTACAATTTATTTTGTAACAAAGTTACACTCGCACCAAATTTTTAATATGGTTTTTTGGAACTGAACTCCCAAAAATAGTCATGCAATATTCCTTTGAAGTTTCCAAAATGTTGAGAACATTAGAAGGAGAATTGTTCAGTGAGAGTTGGCTGGTTCTTCTAGTACGAAGTTCTCGCTAAACAGGCGAGCGATTCCCTGGAATGCAGATGGCGATGCATAATGCATAGTACATCGACTTTTTCCATGGTGGTTGGCGCGCCGGTCGATTCCAATCGATAAATAATTTCAAGCACGCCACGATAACGCCGAGTAAGCGGCCGTTTAACAAATGCTGTTGCGCTTCAAGGATACAGGACACACAATCGATCCTCGCCCGAGGATGGCTTGGAATACCAGGAGATTTGGAACGACTCCAATCAGTCGAAGACGTTTCATTAAAGTCCTGCGCCCCATCCTAGTTTTCCAGTAACATTTCGAAAGATGTTGCTGTCATTGATATGTAATTCTATGCACCCTCGGTGGAATGCAAAGACGAGGGAAAGCAGGGCAGCTGCGTGCATCTGTGTCGCAGTAATGCACAGAGATCGCCACGTGCAAGTTGAATTCTCGCCGCGAGGTGAATGAACCATTATGTGACCGCGAGACGACCAATAATTGCTGACGTTTTTATCCAATTTACCCTGCACCCATGCGCACCGCCCTAACCTGCAACAAGCACTTCCGTTCGGATCAGGAACCCTTTGCCCTTTTCGTCTCTCATCCATTTTTCGACCAACATTCTATCACTTAACTTTCCCAAGCTCATATTTGATACTATCCCACAAGGAATATGATTCGTCAATGAACCTCTTATTCTGCTCATCAGTGGCACGATTCATAACTTAGTAATTAAATCTTGCTGGTTTCCGCGCCTCGTTAATTAGATGAATGCGGCGACACAAACCTCCGCAGCAAGTTTCGCTGAATTAGTGCGAGCCGACTTAGGCAAAATAATTATGACGAGTGGACCGAGTATGTTAAGCCTCTATTAAGGTATTAAGCATGACAAATCCACTTCTGATAATTGGAAATGTTTATGAGAAATCGATCGAAAATGTCAAGAATTCCCGCGTGACCGTCTACGCGATTCGTGGTCTTAAAACCATTGTTCTATTTTGCCAAAATCGACGGAGTTATATTGTCTTGCACGTAAGCCGAGCAATCAAGGGTCGATCGAAGTTCGAATGAGGAACTCGTTATGAGCGTTGACGCCAAGGGAGACAACTTCCAGGAACGTCGATGTCATCAATTGATCCAGCAATTAGGCGTGTCGAGGAACCCCGTCGCGACATAATACTTCATCTTCAGCTTCATTTTCCGTAACTCGCATCATTCCGTAGCATGTGTTTTCGCATGAAAGTTCCTCTTGGTCAGAGAAATTCAATGCAAGGGAGATCGACTGGTGATTGTCAATTATCTCGAATGCAAATTGGGCTTGATCGGTATGCTCTCGGTTGAGAATCGGGTGCTCATAATAACGCCTCCACCTCTCTACATGGCCCGCCATAAACATACAATGGATGATCGGCGATTCTGACGAGGAAATTGATTCAAATGAAGTGCGTCCGATCGGCGCCATTCTTGCATCACGATTATGGTGCTTTCGATGCGCACCCTGTGCAAGCAGTTGTCGGTGCCTATAATCGCTTGAATCTCTAATTCTTCCTCGAGGACCGCCGGAATATTAACTCGCCCTGGGGCGTCATATTCCGCAAGGTCGAATCATATTTCTGCCGCATGAATCGGTTCATTCAATATGCAATTAGTGACACGGGACAGGAAACAGACAATTCAATCTGCCGAACTTTTATTTGTGTAATCCGTACAAAAGCAAGGTGTCCGAATAATATGAGCTTTCAATATTCAATTTTTCAATTGGAATTTGTCCTCGGCTTGCTAATATAAACTGTGGAGGTTCCTTTGATCAGCATTCCCTTCTGAAATAAAGCAATATTTCTTGAAAAAAATAAATGATAGGTGCACATATTGGCATTGATCCTCTTCACTTGTTGCATTTGATATAAATTCATGAGCTGGGTTTCCATGATTCCACAGGTCTGATTTTAGAAGCGCGTGCTCAAGTAATAACCAACAGTGCGCGTCGCTCTTGTTTGTCTACCCCCTGTTGATCAGATTGCATGTTATTGAGTATAGAGAATAATCAAATAACCTTGTTCCCTGATTGTTCAATTGGATTAATTCACCCTCGTTATTGCAACGTGCACAACAGGTAAATTTTTCTCCTAACAATCCTGATGCAATATGGATTGGAATACGTCGGCGAGATAAAGCTTCTTTCTCCAAGAGTTATCGGCTTGGCGCTGGCATCTAGCGGCCGATCAATATCTTCGTTTGCTGTCGGTTACTGATCTCTCAACAGCCAGATTTAACAGAGCTCTTATATATTTTTCAAGTACACTTTGTCATTAAACATTTTTATACAAATATTGAAATCTTTCTGAATTCCAATAGGAAGTTCGTAGTTTGAAATCGAGAGAAAATACGAGAACTTTATTATTCTTTTACTTTAAATGAGATGATTGGTGTAAAAGTGCAATGGCAATATTAACTCCAAGGTTTTCTCAGAAGAAAGCACTTCTATAATTACATTTCAGTATAATTGTACGAATAAAGACTTTTTTCCTTACTTCATTAAAGGTCAGCGATTATCCACAATATTGCAAAGCACTGTCGCGAATGATATCATGTTTTCTCTGGCTGCACCGCAAGGGGTCAATTCGCTTTCATGTCTACCGTGCACTCGAACCACTAATAGTTGCTCATTATGGAAGATAGCCATAACGAATAGTCTATTGCGGTAGTAATGAAGGATGGCGGATCAAATGGAGAGTGCCAATGGGCGCGTACAACTCTACAGTGTGATTAAGCCTTGACCCACTCTCGGCCTTCCTACGGTCAAGTGCATAATGGTACCTTCTCGAGTCCGAATATCCGTTCGTTCGAATGAAAATGCACACGCGTTCGATCATAACGTGCCACGCACATGTCGAAGAAATCAGAAATAGCATGACCGAAGATCACCCTTGACTGCCAGTGAAAGCCACGATTCATTGTAGCTTCGGTATAAACGAATTCACTTTTGCATAATCAATCAACTCTGCCGATTGCCTCGTTATATCTTAGAAAACTGATTGGACCAACACTAGCCGTGAATGGCACGGAAAATATAAGGTACGATTATAACTCATTGAACGTACACGAGCCAGAGGCCAGAAATAGATTTTAATCCACTTATGACTGACGCAAATCTGGGGCTCTGAAATTTATATCACATCTTCCTTGATGCAAGGGCAGACTGCCCGCCAAATTTCAACCCCGGAAAAGGTCGGGAAGTCATGAAAACATGCAAAAAACAATCGGAATTAGGCGAAATTCATTATTTAGGATCGGTTTTCTTTGTGTTTTAGATAGAATTCCGGCATTTCCCCCACAACATTTATGTTTTTTATCCGTTTTGAGACACGAGCAATTGAAAAATCAAGCGTTCGTCCCGGTCCCAGAACCTTCGAAAAATCGAAAATTTTTGAAGGGGTATGCCTTAAAAAATTTGCGAAAAAATGAATTTTGAGCTAGGGGCCTGGAATTTTTACCACTTCTTTCTCGATGCAAAAAAACACTTTCTACAAAATTTCAGCCCCGGAAAAGGTCGGGAAGTATAAAAAACATGAGGAAAACCATCGAAATGAAATACTCCAGATCGGTTTTCCACGTGTTTTAGGCAGAATTCCGGCATTTCCCCCACAACATTTATGTTTTTTATCCGTTTTGAGACACGAGCAATCGAAAAATCAAGCGTTCGTTCCGGTCCCAGAACCTTCGAAAAATCGAAAATTTTTGAAGGGGTATGCCTTAAAAAATTCGCGAAAAAATGAATTTTGAGCTAGGGGCCTGGAATTTTTACCACTTCTTTCTCGATGCAAAAAAACACTTTCTACAAAATTTCAGCCCCGGAAAAGGTCGGGAAGTATAAAAAACATGAGGAAAACCATCGAAATGAAATATTCCAGATCGGTTTTCCACGTGTTTTAGGCAGAATTCCGGCATTTCCCCCACAACATTTATGTTTTTTATCCGTTTTGAGACACGAGCAATCGAAAAATCAAGCGTTCGTCCCGGTCCCAGAACCTTCGAAAAATCGAAAATTTTTGAAGGGGTATGCCTTAAAAAATTTGCGAAAAAATGAATTTTGAGCTAGGGCTCTGGAATTTTTATGGTATCTTCCTTGATGCAAAAAAATATTACCCACCAAATTTCAGTCCCGGGGAAGGTCGGGAAGTCCACCAAAAAAAATAAGGGCTAAGAGAGTTCTGATTCAAAGGCAAGTGAATTACCCTGTACGCTCGACTCCGGAGAATGGGCTCAGAGAAAAGTGGCTTTTCGGGAGAGGCACGCGTGACTGTACCAAATTTCCAGGCATGCATCCGAGGAAGTCCGATGCTTGCGTCTCTTGGTACAAGTCAATATCAATCCGCCGGCACTGAATGAACGCGCACTCGGCGATCCCGTTATCGTTCAGTAGGAGTGGGTCACCGACACCTCGCCAAGATTTAACTCGTGGCTACTCCGATCCTCACGTATCGGGCCTCACCGACGAACCGGTCGTTCTCTTTGCCGGTTGGTGGGGCCCAGCAGGGCCGTCTCACTTCTCTTTCCTCGGGGAAAGGCTAACTGTACCGACTAATAAATTTCCTCGCAATATTCATTTTCCCCAAAGATTACAGTTACCTCAATTCCACACTACATCTTATCCGAATTTTAAACGTACAACTTTATATCTTTATCGTTAATCTCCTGTTATGTCTGAGCAAGTGTACCAGGTTCCTTTGAAGAAAGAGTGCTCTTAGAATTCGTGTAAAGGAGAACTTTTATTGGATCGAGTAGTCGAATCTTCGATAGTTTAATTATAGGTAGAGTTATGACCTGATTTGTAGGCATTGTTATTGACGCTAGTCGGCCAAGGAGCGATCTCGGCGGAAGGCAAGGGCACTGAGAATGACTGGTTAGTGGTAGGCGCACCTGAGGCCCAGATGGGGTCGGAAAGTGGCCGGCGTGCTCGCCTTCGAGGAACATATCCATGCGGTATTAGTGCTCCTGTGAGCGACTAGTTCACCGCACACACGTTTTTACTCCTTCGGCGGCGAGTGAACGCGTACACTTGCCTTCCCCAGTCATTCGCGCGCTCCATTCGCTGACAGACTCATCAGTCATCTCAGAGCCGTTCCTCTTGCTCGTCCATCTCTTTGGAGGCTGCACAAC
Source organism: Ectemnius continuus (assembly GCA_910591665.1). Lineage (NCBI taxonomy): Eukaryota > Metazoa > Arthropoda > Insecta > Hymenoptera > Crabronidae > Ectemnius > Ectemnius continuus. The sequence goes on from OU342866.1 coordinate 4,539,487, forward strand.
CCGCCGATTCTTCCTGATAGTATCAGTGTCTCCGAGTTTAGCAGGGTTCAATCCCTGAAGAGAAACATTCCCTGTGGGAATCTGGATCGGCAAGCATGAAAATTGCAACAACGCTGTTTCTCTTCGTGGTTGTCGGTACGTAGTGCAGTCTTATCAGGCCGATGACTTCGTAGCTGCCGGTTTTCCTTCTCGCGTCATTCTTTTTTCGACGGTGAAAGCGCGCCGATCTGCTCCTGATTATTTCAACGTCTTGTTATACACGATGAAAAACACGTGCACCATTTTCGCGAAGTGTATAACACGCCATCAAAGTACATATTTGAAAATAGTTATATGATCTTCTTCGTGAAGGATTGGTAACTTTCTTCCTACCTATGTAACACCGAGCGCTTGGTGATCTTTATGAAATGAATTCCTGTTTGATAAATGTAGTGTTTAAGCAGTCGAGCGCCGGCTAGTATCGAAGGAATAACTTTCACGAGGACCTAGAACACCTTGTTTTTACATTTGCTTCTCTATTGTTCACTGGCAGCTATGTTTCTCTTAGTATAAGTGAAATTTTCTTTCGGGGCACTTTGCAGGTTCTTTGGCCTTCTTCTTTGATTTTACGCCTTGTATCAATGCATATAGTATAATATCTGTGCTATCGAGCGACTAGTTATATCACTGACTGACTATACCTTCTACTATTACTATTACGTTTCTACTATCAAGACTATCTCGACAGAACATCCCGTCTCTCTTTCACGCAATACTAATCGGTCTGACTCCTTTGTACATAGAATTTCGTGTATAAATAAAAAAGTGGGCGCAGGAAGTTGCGTGTCCCTTTGATTTCCTTGTTGGCAGATCGCTGACAATCTTCGGCAATTTTGCGGTCTCCTTGTGATACCCCGAACGCGATCACGAGACCGTGTCGCACTTATATCGCGCGCAACTCGAGGGAAATAGTTGTTCTTCGACTGAAACGCAACCTGGCTATGATTCTTGAGTAATTGACATTTGTACATATGTAAATAATGCCTGCTGTTGTGAACTGTCACTGGTGAGAGAATGCGAGAAATGAATTCTTCAAAAAATTCATTGCGCATCTTCTTCCTTTTTGCCTCTTTGCGCAGAGATCTATTCATTCGTAACTGGCACCTCTAAGAAGAGATAACTTTGTACCTATAGTGCTACTTGATCAAGGAATACCGCGCTTCGGAAAAAGTGCTACATATCGGTGCCAAGGATTTCGCAGTCGCTGTTATTGAGCAGCGAGATAAATTCAGTTTCTAATTAGTACGATCTTTTATCGAAGTAGTGCGCACGTGCATCCTCGAGAGATCCTGCCTCGGGCAGCTAGGTCAAAGCTAGTCTATTCTCGTTCATATATATCGTAAAACTAGTTGTCATTTCTCTCAACAGTACTCTTAACCCTGGTGCAGCAAATCTGCCCGATTAACGCATCGTTGCAAAGTAGAAAGTGAGATTTCCATTTCTCTAAGTATAGTTCGGGAAAATAGAGCATGTCGTTAACTGAGCTGGTCAAACGTCGACGGATCCGGCCAACTGGTTAATTATTGCTGCCGTCGCCACTCCCAATGACATGGATCTTGATTATACCTTTTCTTCGATTGACAGTTTTCCTCTGGGCGTCACTAAAAGCGTATCGAAAGTGAGAGTTTTCCTTCTGTTCGACAGGAAGACGCGCACTCGAGAAAACTCTATTTTCACCTGTTCCAAAGGCTACTGGGATCAAATATATTCGTCCGTAATACGATTGCTAATACGATGATAAGTTTGACCCAACTTTCTCCACTTTTGTCTAATGACAAGTGGTTCGACCTTCTGACGTCCGAGCGAGTTTGAGCGAGTCGATCCCTGTTAGAACATTGGAAAGGGAGTTCTTCCAGTTAACCTTGGATAATGGTTTTACAGGCGTTTCATCGCAGTATTTGGGGAACCGGGTCAGCAACGGGCCTATGTAAATGTTTTATTTGTGACTGCTCACTTTCTACCGAGGCCTCCGTCCTTCTATAATACTCGATCCACTCGCTCGAGCAAATCAGGTGTCGTTTTCGTGTCTCCAATGTTCCCATGAAACCCAGATTCCGAAACTCGTTCTTCCGCGCTGACATTCCCGAAATCTGAACATTATTCGGCCGGTGACCCACATTTTTCTTATTACTTTTCACGTTTTCATTTTCGACGAGCAAATAACAAAGGGAATTAACAGAATGTTGTTTCAAACTAACACTGAAAAGGTGTTTGAACTAGAATGCGAGTAATGTTGATAAATTTGATTGTTAGACGATAGAACCTAGGACAATAGTCAGATAGAAGTCAAGGTAAAGGTAAAGGTCGCATGTGAGAAAGTGTTACGCCAGTTTGCCCGGCGTCTCTCCGCGAGGATGCTTACGGAGTTCTTCGAGATAATCAAGAACTCCTGGAAATGGTGAAGAGTGAAGTCTAGTTCATTCATGTCTTCTCCTTTATGGTCATTTGACCGAGCCATGGTTACATCAGGTCACTCCTAAACCTGATGTAGTGAAAGTGAGATTGAGATCTGTGCCGCTAAAGTCATTTTATCCTCCATGTCAAATCTCAGTAAAATCTGTAATGGATTATCATCATTTTTTCATATAAACGCCAGTTCCATTTCCGATCAAATGAAAAGTTCGATTTAACAGCAACTTAATAATACTTATTAGACTGCAAAGTCTAGAAATATTTCTTTGAAGTATATGAATCAAGTTCCGGCTTCAAAATGACTTTACTGCACTGCCACTTCGTCCAACATCGAAGTGTTGACGTCGGTTTCGAGCTTCAAGTAGGTCACTAGGGTATGGGCCGATGGCACGCCTAAGATCCGGCAAATGTTCCTCGAATGAATTCCGGAAGCTCCTTTCACAAAGTTCGGGGTGATTCCATGAGCGCGTCCTCGTAGTAATCTCGAAATATTGAATTGTCCCTCCATCAGAATAATGGCATTAAATATTCGAGAATTTAGCAAGGAATTCTTGATCGCTGGGGAAAGTGGTCGTGTAGTAAGTTCCAGGCTGACCCGCCTAATTAAAGAGGTCTCGTGGCAGAGGGGCACGTGTTAAATAAATAATGCTAAATTATGCAATCGTGTCAAGGAAGCTCAGTCTAGGAGAAAAAGTGGATTTTGCATAGAAATCGTCGTGGCCATCGTCGCATTGGCTTTGTAGTGTCTTCGGTAATGTAATCGCATACAATTTTCAGATTTAGTCATCAAGAATCTCCCAATGAAAGTCTCTCTTAATTTATGTTCAAACCTTCGACGCAAAGGCTGTTGCCCCAGAGCCAAGGAAATTGGAACAGTAATCGCTCCAATTTCCAGCAATGTTAATCACTCAACAGTGAAAGGATTTCTTCTCAATCTCACTGTCAGACCAGGCCGTTTCTATTTCAATCTCCTGATTTTCTTGAGACATCGCTATGATCCTAATCGCTTCAACTGACATTATCTTCCGGGAAGCGGCAAATAAAGGGGGCTCTCGCGTGCACATCGGCAACATGATTCCATCCGAAAGATGCGTGTGTCGGTGGGACATTAGAAATCTGCGAGCGCGTTGACCGATTTCGTGAGGATATTGCTCTATCAAGGAGAAATTGTCAATTCCAGCAATCATTCTGCCCATTATTCTACCGCGCGTAGGATTCCTCTCACAGTACCGACAATCCGACAGTCTAAGAGTTGACAATCCATTATGGATGTCAATTACAGCAGAACTGTACAAACCTTTTATAAAAGGATTAATTATCCTGTGAAAGATTTGAAACATGACAAGTGCACAGAGACGTATCAATAGCACAGACTAGATTAATCTTTAATAGTCCCTGCAAAATGAAAAAAAATCTGTTGGGATGTTTAGAATTTCTCTCACGGATAATATCATCTCGCGTCTAATATAAAAACAAGCGGGCTCCTTGTGAGAATTCAAGGGATCGTCGGGATAAAATGGATCCTGCTCCAGATCGACCGATCCATGGTGTTCTTTTCTTGCGGTTTGGTTGCAGGATGCACGTGGCGGGAGACTCTAGGCACATGTGTCTTTCAATCGGACTTCGGTTTCGTGCTTAACTGCGCCTTCAAAAAGTCCGGCCTCTTTCGGGTACGAAATCTCGGAGGCGTCAAAGGCTACCTCGGCTTGGGTGAGTCGATTCCATCAAGACTGTCTCCCAAGCATCATTGAACTTTCCGATCGCTACCCCCCAATCGATCATACCCAATTATTTCATGTGAAAGCTCGATTGAGTAATGCGACAAGATACGTTTATACCAATCCTGTTCTCCCGGCACTCTCTCTGTCGAAATCAGATGAAACTTAGTCTAATTAGCGCAGTTGCTAAGTGCACTCTGCGTACGCGAAGGCTTACAGGTTTACGTCTCTCGAGTGTTACTGTCATTTGCGTTCGATCTCGATCGTGAATTCGTTTGGCATGGTGAAACGACCCGCAGTCATTTTAACAATCTTTCTCGGGCTAAACTTTACTCTAAATGAAGAAATACCCATCGCCATCGAATATAAATTCTTTCTTATTCTGCAATCTCCTTCAAATTGTTATGCCGCTGGCGTTTTCGGCGCATTGCTTAAATTGTAGTCAAGAGATTTTCAAAGGAATTGCGGCTCAAAGTTTCCATTGGAAGTGTTATGCATCGAAGTTACGAAATGCTCAAAAAGAAGAAAGAGATCGTTTCCTGTCGCTCTCGGTCACGTTGCTTTCATCTGCATGCTCCCATTGCGTAAGGATTGCTCCATTCGACATTACACCCTTCGCCAACGCTTTCCATATGCTTGCTAATAATCATAGAAAGTAGATATTTCTCGGCGATCATACGCGGCAGGTGAATAGACTTTTCTACGGTCACACCCTTGTCTGTTGGTTGTCGATGGCCAACTTCGCAAGCAGAGTCTATTTGTCTTTCGCTACGGACAAATTGGTACACTCGTATCTGCCGGGACTATTTACTTCGACTCTCTCGACTTGAGAATTCTCTGTTCAGTAAACTCCTCTTACATCGAACATTTCTTATCCCCTTTAATTAAAGAAACTGCGGGCTGGATAATGAAGAGATTTCTATTGCGAGTAGTAGTTCCATTCCAGTAGTATTTTACAGTTTAAATAAACCCCCTGTCACCATTTGACACCTCTAACTTTACAACTATAAGGAGAAAGTCTCGATAGGTGTAAATCTGACCGGTAATAATCTGCTTCAATTGACCGGTGTTGCGGGCTTTCCTGAAACATCGACAATGTACCGGACATTTTAATTCCTTCTCCCGGTGATAATCATCAAGCGGTAATAGCGGCCATATACGCGAGTGTCCGCCGGTTTCACTTTTGTTGCACCATAGCTGTCTCCTCTTTTTTGACATCTCCCATTTGCATTCCTCTCTACGGTAGTGTCGCACGACTACTCTCACCATTTTTCCATGCAAATTCATAAGCATCTCGAGGCGCGCCTGCATAAAATGAAACGCTCTTCCTAAGCGAACAGATTATTGGAGCCAGTGCCAAGGGAAAGTGTAAGCTTTACGAGAAATAATAGAATTATGGGGAAACCATCGTCCCACGCACCTTTCTCATATCTTTATATCAAAAGCCGAGTTAAATCTGATTCGAGATACAATTATGGGAAACAGTAATTGGTGGTTGTTCTTTCTAAACGTAATGAAAATCGTTGATAGCAATCATGTTTTATTCATGTGTCTCGAGAGCATTAACCAGAACTAAATGCGAGGTCAAGATTTGCATTAGAATCGAAGATCACTCCATAAAGCATGATCTTCGCAGAAAAAGCCTGTGCATGTACAAAGCTGCCTCTTTCTCTCTGTGTCTCTGTCTCTCTCCTTACATGTGGAGTCGTAAAAAATTGGCCTGATGCTTGTGCAATCAACGCTTGCCTAACTTTCCTCACTTTCGTACTAACCTTTTAGTGTTTCGTTATAGCTTCGCAAAAATTCCATCTGAAAGATCACTATCCTACATTCTAGATTCTTTAAAATTAACAAAACCGAATTTAATATCGCGAATTACAGTCGGCGTTTTTATTTTATTTAATTTTCCTTGTATTTTCCACGACTTTGAAGGATTCTCCGTCGGCGATGAACTGGGATTCGCTCAGTCTTTAGGGAACATAGAGACTGCGAAGAGGCGAAGTGTCCAGTCGAGCGGTGCGAACTTGGCTACCTTAAATGGGGTTAGTAAAGCAAGTGCTAGCTTCCTAGATGACATTAGCAATAATAGTCTCCTCAGTAATCGGTTCGAAGGACTCGATACCATGCTTCACTGACGTCAAGTAGTGACAGGATCTCGTACACAGACACATTTGTTTACGTAAATCTGGTGGGAAAGTTCTTGATATCAGAGCCATGCACTGATATGCATAAACATTTGCGTATTATGCAGTGAAGGGTTTTCCCAGAAAATGATAATTTTCTTGTTGCTGATAGTTCGAGTTCCCAGTCTCCTGGGAGAGTAGAAATACTGTTATAAATGTGTGTGCCTATATTTATGGGGAAATTCAAGAGCTCACTTTCTCTAAACACTAATGCGGACCAGTGCTGTGATCGAGCATGATCGACCTCGTTACAATTGGTGCGTGAATGTCGTCTCGTGCACCGTTCACACATAGAATTCTCGTCAGCACGTTCAATGCGACCTAGTGCAAGGCGCATGCCAGCACGTGTGTACTTGCCCCGCACGAAAGCCCCTCTGGCGAAATATTCCGCCAAGGGGAGATAATTACACGCAACTGGCGGCAATTCGATTCAGTATCAGTCAAGATCGTATTTTTTAATTGGATCAAAAAGAATTCTTACATAAAAGTAGTAAAGGATCAATGTTATTGAAAGTCGCACAAGAAAGAACATTGAGTTTAATGGAAATTTCTTTTCTGATATTGAAATGGATTCGATAACGACTTTTTTATCAATAAATCATATCGCGATAGGCGTCCAATCGAGACGACGTGCGTCAAGGAGGGCAGACAGCGCGGCAAGTGGTGCCGCCTTTCAAACCATTGCCACCTGGAGCGGCAAGACCTATGGCGCAGCAACCAGAAAGGCAGAAATTGGTCGTGCAACAAAATTCGACCAGTTTGAGAACAGTTCCGGCCCCGAACTTGACAATGACTCAACAGGATGCAATGAGGCAGCAACAGTTCATGCAGCAAGAGGCCAAACGGAAGCAGCAGCAGCGCATGCAACAGGAAGCCCTTGCTCTTCAGGTCCTGAAACAGCAACGTCTTCAGCAGCAGGAAGCAATGAGACAGCAACATTTACAGAAAATGCAACAGCAACAACAGCAGAAACAATTAATTGCCCAGCAGCAAATAATAGTTGCGCAGCCGAAGCGAGAACAGGTCAGGATAAAAAATAATTACGCTTAAATAATCGTTTTAGGTAATTAGCAATAGCTCATTGTTATTATTGACAGATGCAACAAGTCATGGCAGTCCAAGCATCCATGCCAGGAAGATTGCCAAACATCGTGGCTGCCATACCACCAGCTGGCAGTGTGGTTCTCCCCGAATCAGCGAGCAAACAGAACAATTTAGTTAGTTCGGCAGTTGTACCACCCTTTATTGCGATGCCACAGTCTTTGTCTCAACTTACTGACAGAATCAGTAATACTCCTACGATCTACCAGGAGTCTGACAACGAAGTATCGAAAGATGATTTCCATCAGGTAAAAATCAAACTTGAGTTGTACTTTCAAATTGTGAAGAAGTTAAATAATTAGGAATCTTATGATTTCAGCTACCCCTGCCTGGGGATGATGCCGCGTCATCAGTGAATGAGATGACTTTACTCTCATTACACCCGATAACCGCGGAATCTAGCTTATCAAAGCAACAAAATGAGAAGAGACAATCAGTCTCTTCCTCAGTGCCATCATCTCTGCCTTCCCTCGCACCAATTCAAGGCATGGAAACGTCATTGAAGACTCTGGCAGAAGCTAGCAACATTACTCTGGAAGCTCTGGAAGCCGCGATCTTGTTGAGACAGCAACAATTAATGCGGAGACAACAGGGTCCAACTACTCCGACTACTACAACAACAACTACCACCACGCCTTCACCCCTTAAAAGGTATAATTATACATTTTTTCTGTTTGCAATTTTGACAGTCAGGGAACTAATAGATTTGAATTTTAGTAAGTACAGCACTTCTGGAGCGACCAAAGTTATGAACGCACCCCGGGAGTATTATCCAATGGGCTACGACAAGAATTTCGACGACAACTTTGCCAGTCGAGTGGATCTTCCCGATACGAGCTTCTACTGTGGCGATCAAAAGCATTTCCCGGGTCTCTATGCTGATGAGGATCTTGGTTGCATGGTAAAGAATCATTAGAAAGCATGGCAATTAAATAACAATTATGGGAGTCTAATATTTTATGATTTTGCGAATGTAGGTGTTCCATGTTTGCGCATTAACCGACGACGGTCTCATCATGAAGAGTTTCCTGTGTCCTGAATCGACTTTATTCGACCAGACGATTCTCAAGTGTAATTGGTGGTTCTATGTGGACTGCAAGGCCTCGAAGAGTCTTTACGACAGCAACATTCCCATAAGTAAGAGCTACCAGCTCATGAAAGCGCTTGCCTTCTTCTCGGCGTACAAAAACAACGATAACAGTACTGCCACTGCTCAAGAAGTGGAGACAAGCTCGTAAATCATTGCTTCGTGTTGTGGTTCGATGACCTGCGTACCTCCGTGCTCCGCATTTCTGTCTGTATTTTTGAAGGACGCGTCGGACGCTCCTTCCTCGCAGTCGTAGTGTATTTGTTGTCGAATTCGGAGGGACGCGGCTCGATGGGAAATCGGGGTTCAGTTAAGTTGTTAAGTAGTAAATCATAAGTGTTTCTGTGTATATAGATATATATATAATTTATTCTTCTAGTGCATAGTAGTGTATAATTGTTCTCTCTATCGTCACGTTGTACATAGTCTACATTGGTGTCCTCAATGTTATGGTTTCTCCTCTGGTGACAACACTATTATCCTCGCTCCAAGTAAACGAATACATCACCTATGTTCTACTTGTTGATTTAGTTCTGTTCTTTAGTGCTACTAGCTCAGCATACTACTAGCTTATAGTGCCTGTGTCTTTTGCCCCGAATTATCTCGACGCCATTTCTAAAAGTCAGTCTATAGTCTTTCGATTTTACGGTCGAATGAATTTCCTACTTTATCAACTCGTAATGTTCCGGATCAACCCCTATTTTTGGGATGACAAAACTTTATTACGAAAATATACAAGTCCTCGGTCTTATAGGATAAGTCTGCTATCTCGGTAAAGCGGTGATTCCATAGGCTTGGCCCCTCCAATTTTCTAGTTATTGGTTTGTCTAGTCCCGCACGCATATTGCCATAGAAAATTTCAGTTAGGCAGTGAAAGCTATGGGCCGAAGCCCAGACATCTAGGGTGTTACATACGAAAATATATATTCTCGTCTAATTCTCTACCAAGTCTTACATTTCAGCTAAGGTGTTAGTGACTCGTAGCAGTTTTTTCATTGAATCTCGACGGAAACGCGTTGAACCATTTCCATTTTTTCCAATCCCTTTCGTTCCTTGTATAAAAATTACTTTTCTTTCTAATAATCTATCGAATTCACAAGGTTTATTCTAGTTCCTGCTTGGCTTTGGAGCATGAGTGGCAACAGGACTGCTGATAAAATGGGTAAGAACAGAGTCGAGCCTGTGTCACGAGATGACAGTTCGATATGCTGTCTCGACAGCGTTCCTTTTCGTCCAGACCTGAAACACATCAATATATTTCCACATTTTTCTTATATTTTATATTGATAGAATGATAGTGTAAAATTGACATACCGTTTGATATTTCTGGATCATCCTGAACTTGCAGAACCTTATGATGATTATCAGATCCATGTGTGTCCTCTCTGCAAGGATAGTCATTGCAAGTTCTTCGGGAGATGGGTCGATCTTCTTCGCGACAGTGCTGTTCAAGGAGGTCAGGTGGTTCACCATCTCTGGTTAAACATTTCACTTCTCTCTTTTGCAATCCTTTCCCACAAGATCTCGAGCACTATAATTAACATAAAGATATTCCATTTCCCATTCGTTCACCTTGTCTTGAAAGTATCAATTTTGGAAATAATTTTACCTCGGTCCAGTCAGATATAAACCATGCAGAATTGCAAGGAAGTCCTTTACAAGGCCTCTTAGTCTCCGGCTTGTTCGCGGGACAATTCATATCGAGAACTACTCGAAGAGAGCCTCGAAGAGTCGTCACGCAAACGACTTCTCGAAATTGTTCTCCAGAATCGCATTGGGACGCACACTAATAATAGAATTTATTTTACATTTTATGTTGTATTATGTGGTTTTTATTTATCGGTCATTTCATTATTAATAACTTGCCTCGGACCACGGTCCTGTGAACCATTGTCCACTGCAGGTCCTATTACTCGAGCAAGCTCTTGAAGTTTCCGGGCGATCGGATTCGTCGCAATATTCATCTTCGGGAGTCGTTTCGCAGAACACTCTCCTCGTTTGAACGCCAACTCCGCATTCAGCAGAGCACTATTAAAACAATAGGTTGTATAATTATACACTTTTGCAAGTCCTAAGGCTTTCTTTTCGGTGCCACCATTTTTAATAAGTACCTGTTCGGACCAGTCAGTGTACAACCACTGCGGACTTTGCAATCTCGTAGAAGAAATCACTGGACCTTTAGTCGCGCAGACTCCCAAATCACAGGGTTCTTGGGTGTCCGGTTTATTTTCCAGATCGCAGGCGTGTCCATAGGAGACACAGGTGACCGATCTCGACCTTTTACCTGGACCGCAGGATGCCGAGCACTGTAAGTAACCAGAAACAAACTTAAATAAAATATTCTTCCCATTTTTTGTAACATAATTTGTAAAAACTGTAACCTGAGACCAAGCGCCGACATTCCATCGCGAGGATGTTAAAGTCATCTGCGTTGTCGTAACTTCGTCTTCGCATGTTGGCATTTCGCAAGTTTCGCTGGTAGGAAAAGTCTTCGGTTCTATGCAAGCTCCGTCGGATATTCTCATTGTTAGAGATGGTTTGACTTCTTGCACGCACTCGAGTTCTCGCACACGAACTCCCGTGCCGCAGGAAACCGAGCACTCGCTCCATGGACCGGGTCTCCATCTTATTAGGAAATAATTTATAAGTCCCATTAAATTTCAAAGTAGAAATTAAAAATTATACTTACTTTGGAGGACATGGTCGTATGTTACATCTCAGCCAAGCTTCTCGTGGTTTCTCGATTGCGTGGCATCTCTTGTCCGGCACTTGCACTTGATTGTGCTCGCGCACACATATGTGTTTCAGAAATTGGATACCTTCCAGCGAATGCATTAGACGTTTCATGTATCGCATTTGATTCAATTTGTTTAGTTACTGACTCGGGCAATTCTTAAATTGCCTATTAGAAAATGACGAATTTATTAAATGATCTTTACGTACCTCCTCCGCAGGCTTTATTGCACTCCGTGTAGCCATTCGCTTTCCAGGAAAACTTCCGCTTTTTGTAGCGCCTCGGAATATACGGCGGAAGAGTAGGCTCCGGAATTGTCGGAGTATTTTCTATTCTTTGAAAAGAAATATATATGAATTCAGAACTTTCAATTCTAATTTCACCGACAGAATGGAATGAAATAATCTATGGACTAACTTTCTATGGGGGACACTTGGTGGGCCGGGTTCGATAGTTCTGCCTGGCACTGCGAACAATCGTTAGAACTATTGTTAGTACGATCTTTGCAGTTTAACCTTTTGCGGTCCTTTGTCTGGTCAACCCAGGCATTCTAATAATACAGATCCGGTCCAGTGTCGGGTCAACCCCGACATTCTAATAATTATTCCCTGGCAGTTCCCCCGGAAATTAAAGCGAACCGCTAAAGGTTAATAGGGTATTTGTATTCGTCATAAATCACCTGTTTTGTGAGGAAGGTGGCCGCCCGTTGTACCACTGCCAGGTATGATGTACCTGTAAACTATACCTGGATTTGGCTCCTGATAAAGGACCTAATTAAAAGTACAACAGTTAGAAAAAATTTTCAAATTTTTAAAGTGTGACTTTAACATTCAATATTAGTTTTACCATCACATCGATTGGATCCTGCAGTGGTCCAGCAGCAGAGAAACTTTCGAGATTCTGTGCGCTCTGTCGAAGGTAGACGAAAGTCGTTCCTGCGGCTTGGTATTCGCCAGACCAATTAATACTGTAATTACCATTCAGAAGGTAGCTGCCGTCATGGAGTCGGATCGCTGAAATATTGGCAGTCACCTCCTATAGTTTACTTGCCAGGGATTTTCATATCCCTGTCATTTTTTTACGACAGCTGCAATGCATTACTAACAAACGCGAAAGGGTATAATTTCTCAGGCTTGTCAAGATGTTCGTGGCCTATTTCTTAATTGTTTGTCGATTGTGCAATTGGTAGCTTAGTATTATTTCCACGAATTACTAAGACATTCCTATTGCCAGTTGTCAATGTCTATGCGGTGTTTATCATTTTCTCATCACGTTTGATATACTTATTTTACATATTATGCTTAGTTATTCTGCCAATGATTTATACTAGTTACGCAGGCGTTTAGGCAATTGTCGGATCGGTACGTGACCGTCACCTATATTTGCCTAAGTCAACGTGTAGTTGTCCCAGTGATTAGTGAAATTCGCGATGTCAAGGAACACGGTAAGCAAACGAATCGCGTCGCACCGATTCCGAGAAGATAAGACTGAAAGATTAATGAGACCAGCGCTCAACTTGGAATGTAGATCAGTGCTAACTCCCGCCGAGAAGCGCGACAATAATTCTCCTCGAGGTAGAATCGCGCAGCTTGCGATGCAAAGTCGTTTGACTGTTAAAGGGGTCAGCGAATAGGTGAGCCAAGTGCACTGGGAATTCCTCTGTTTTCCATCCGTCACTTACTCTAAATAGTGTTCTAGTTCAATAGGCAAGCGAGGGAATATGTAGTTATGTAAAGAAGATGTAACGCGGCCCCGCACTCGTGAATGACTCCACACTGACAGACTCGTAATTCTTGTTGAGGTTTCAAGGGCGCTTGGCACGTCTCTTGCATCTTTAAGCATTTCCTATTCATTGATTAATTGCAAGATGCGTTTCGCATACTCTTATTATCCTGGCATCGAGCGGTGACACGCGCTCCTCAAAATAGTCATAGCCTCTGAACTTTGTAGAAAAAGGAGAAGAACACCCACGCCTTTAGTGATACCGGCGGATTGTAAGGTACACGGGCTTCTTTCGTAAATAACAGTTAATAAGGTATCGTCAATTTTACCGAGATAATTTTGCGTGTGACGCAACTCGGTGACGTTCACTGATAGAGCCCCTCTGGGCACGGTCGCCACCAGATTGTAGCCGGGTTCCAAGGTCGGCTCGGTGAAGATCCCGTCTATCAGGTGGCCGCCGCCGAATCCCACCTGAAACTGCAAGCAAAATTGACACCGGCCGGATCATAGCAGTCATGCAATCGCATCGCTGCTATCGCACCGCTGAAATCGAGAAAAAGTGCAAGGAGCGCCGATGCGTTTGCACGCTTCATTGAGAAAGCAATTGCAACGTGCCAAAAGAGATAATGGACCGTGTCGCGCCTGCCTCGCCACGCTATGGACCACATTTCCATGATAAGCATCTCTCTTTTTACGACCGGACAACATTCGCATTTCATCGTGTAATGCTCTCCTGCCGGGGAAAAAGTCGCCGGTTCTCCACGATCGATCGATGTATTTGAATTTTGTTGCTAAACAGATTCCGCGGACTCCGCTCCGAGATTCCCAATAGAGACGATCATTAAATACAATTCTTTTCAGTCGTGTTTACGACTGTAGATGTTCGGCTCGGCAACATTCCTTTTGTCACTGCATATATTTAGCGTTCGCTCAACGCGCGCACTGTCATTTCTCTGGACATCGAGTCAGCGAGCAGAGTGCACCGGAAATCGAAGACCACTCGGAGTCCACGTGCGCGTTCGCTCAATTCAGACAGGAGAGAGCTTGGTGGTAGTTGTTTTAGCCGAAGACAGCTCGACATTCACTGTCCGAGTCATCCGGTATAATCGTTTGGCCGACGCCGACGCAACTTCATCCATCAAGGGAGTCTCCGTTTCGGAGCGTATCGTGGCGAGCATCGCCGAAAATAGTTGGGCGCAAATGCATATTTCCTGGTGCGTTCCCTTCGGGACTCGATTTGCGTCAGTGCATACCTATGCAGCACGTTCGAGTCGGATAAACACCATAAGCACTCCAATGTTGCGCCACCAGCAATTCGTCATTGTGATGTGCAGTTCTTCCGAGCGTTTCCACCAGGGAAGCACTAAATTAGTCGAAAGCCTGGCGAGTCTGACTCATAAATTGGAGCGGCGGCGTCGGCGGCGTCGGCGTCGGCGGCGGTGCTTGCTTCCCGCCTCTCAGTCGGGGGTGGTGGTTCCTCAGTTGGTCTATTAGAGCTCTCCAATGGTTCGTTACGAAATACGCGTAGGAATCGCTACTAGCTTCGCCAGATGGCCAAGGAAATGAGTGCTCTTTGATGCTCCAAGTACATACATCGGAATCTAGAGCTCGCATCTAGACACGCATCTATCGGATAGGTGGACGGCTTCCCCGATAATCCCAGAGTGAATTCGTCCTATTTTCGTGGCCCACCCGCCCGGAGAGAGCTCTAAGCTCCCGACAAAACGGCCGATATATCACTTGCTCTTTCAACTTTTCTCTCCAGGGTTTCGAGTTACGGCTTCTTAAACACGCAGCGCTTTCCATCGCGCCGCACCGCGCCGCTCTTCTTTCTTCCCTACTTTATTTCGGCTGCTGGCTTGGCCTTTTCGGACCGCCGGAAAGTAGCATTTCGAGTTATAAGAGCGCGGGCTTCGTCGAGGCCGCTTGAATGAGTGTGCGTCGGGGAATGATCGGGTAATCGAGTAGTGCGCCGAGTGTTAATGACTCGTGTCCTTATCTCTCGCGCGGCAATTAGCGGCAGACGCGGCTGCGTTCGCTCGAATAATGGGACTTGCAAAAAGGCCTTTCAGCTTGGCGAGAGAGGCCTCATAATCGCTGGGCCGCCACTCGCGCAGAAAGCCGCGCCCAGTGCGACACTCCCCGCACTGCCTGATTGGATTAAAGCCTCGCGAACCTCAACTTACTTGTCGCGCTTATGCGCGCCAGATATCGCACGCTCTTAATTGTATGAATATCGCATGAGCCAATTTGTAAATCGGCCGGAGGCAACAATCGCCGCGCTACCAGCCGCTGATAAAAGGTTACACACCGCTTCTAATCACTGGCCTCAAATTCCGACTGGCTAATAACTTGATTTCATTAAAATACTAAGCAACCCTCGTTGTAATAGTATTCATGTGCAATCGTAGTAGAAGCGGATAAATACTCGTCGCTCAATATATGAATAACATGAATGGGATTTGAGTGGTAGCCATCCGAGTTTCGACGGCCCATTCTTTCAGGCTTCCATTAATTAAGTATCAAATCACACAAGAAGGTTTTCGCTGTTCGGTTGGTTTGGTGTTATTCCTTTTTGACCCAGGATCGAGTGATATCTGATCGACCTGGCGCTAAGCGGAGATCTAATCGCGAGCGAAGCGGATTATGCTGCTCACAGCAGTGAATAATAACGATGTCCTGTCCCAACTGGCGATATAGATCCGTGATCGTACCCTCGATCGTGATTTACCACCGCGATTCTAATGGTCAAGGCAATTTATAAAGTACATTTTAATAACAGGGAAGCGCCGCGCTTCGACTTTCAATTTGACATTAGATTAATGGTCGCGACTCGCCGCGCATTCTTGGGAAATGTCCAGGGACAACGCGACTCGCTGATATTTAGTAATGACTCGGCCGTCTGGAAAATGTTCATTTGCATTTTACATAAAACTATAATAAAGCATTACGCGCTGCTACGTCTACGAGGAACATGGATTACTGCGTGGGTTTTTAACATCGACCGATGATCCTTGCTGCGATCATCGAGTATCATTTTCAATCGAGCGCAAACTCATCAGGAAGAGAGAGAGAGGATCGTAATAAGTTTCTGCCGTAATTCTCGTAGCTGCATTTACCAGATGATTGCGCCCGTAATTACGCCACTTGTTTGCGTTGCGATAAAGTAATTTATCCATGTATGTCTTGTGCCACGAATTTTGTGTGCGGTCGGTTCACATGAGAAGCATCTTCCGGCCGACCTAGTTTACTCTCTCTCGGTTAACTTGCAAGGATTTCAAAAATTCCTTGCAAGACATTCCAACTTTAACTCCAATTTCCAGCCCATTAAAATAAAATTAAAGAGCTACAAAAAAATACGTGTCAAATGATATTTCGAGAGCAATTTTTTGGGTAAATTCCATTAAGATCGGTGGGGTTAGTCTCCCTTTTAAGAGAGCGTTTGCTCGATGACGAAAGTGAGTCATGGGATTTCGATGGGGCGCCACACGGGTGCGAGCGGCATAATACTCCAGATTTCCGGGCGACGCGGATTAAACGTGGAGTCTGCTGGGCCCACGAAAATAACGCACCAGAAATAAACGTCAAAGCCGATTTCGATGGCTGCTATCATCATCGGCTTGCACACACGCACTCACCTTCTTTCTTCCTTGTAAGTTTCATTCATCCGTGTTGCTCTTCATTCTCGAACCTCCCACACTTTCTCTCTCTCTCTCTTTGCCTGCCTCCTTGCTCGGATTAGGAATCATCGAGGATTGTTACGTTCGACATCTCAGTGGACCGCTGCGTCCGAACATCTCAGCCGGAAACATTACTTCCACGAGGAGATCAGAGGGGAATTAGGCATGACATATGTTTGACTGGTCAGAGAGTATTACTGTTCTGGGTGTCATCGGTCGTTCTCTCGCCTGACAGGTAGAGAATAGTCTGTTATATACTTCGGACTCTCGAGATACCCACTTAGAATGAATAGACACGTCTGGCTACTCCGAAAATATATATCTCGATTTATTTCGACTCTCGTGTCAGCCGCTCCTTTCGCTCCAACTCTGAAGGATATCCCGTTCGTGTGAGAAAGTCACGTTAAAGTAGAACTTGCTTTATCCGAATGTGTTGGAAATGACATTCGGGTAATAAGAACTCACTGATTATCGCTTCTATTAATAATTTCGTTTACTAGTAAATTCTCCGAATTGGTCATTCATTGGAATTCCATTGGGATAAATGGGCTATTGAAAAGTACTGTTAGTGGAATGTCGGAGATGAATCTAGTAGAAATCGAGTACTTTTAGATATGTAAATGAAGTCATTACATGGCGGAGCGAGCAGAGTTGTCAGCATGTACCAAGATGCTGAAATCTGGCGCCTCCGAGAATCGAAGTAAACCGTCTTCCTTGTCGAATCGATAGCCTTCTTCGTTGTCCTTGCGAGAGAAGGAAGGTGGGCAACGAGGCACGAAGCGATCGAGCGGAGAATATGCGAAGTCACGCGCAAACTCATAAGAGGATAGTGTGCTCCCTTGGAAAAAATGCCGTCTCCTGAATAAGCGTGGATTTGCCTTGCAAAAAGTCGTTTCCTTCATTCTCCACGGGCGGAGATTGAATATCGATGGTATTCGAGGCGCAATTAATAGTCGCGAATACGTAAATCAGCGAAGGACGTCTTATCGTTGACGAACTCATGGAACTCGACCCTCTGTGAACCTGTCAGAACATCTGGCAGGAGGTTGGCAGACGGGAGAAACCGGACGATAAGAGAGGCTCGTTTATCGATAGCGTACACCTGTGCACGCGACCACGTCAACCGAGTCTCTTCGGCGACTGACCTCGCAACAACCGATAAAATCCTCCTTTACCATAAAGCCGTCGCCCTCCAAACGGAAAGAGTGGCGCGCCTTTCAGTTCACCGTGACATCGAGGAATCGCGAGGCAAATTTTTCTTGAGTCAGTTACTATTATTGATGCTTGAGATTCCTCTCGATCGGACTGTTGCGATAACAGGGATTTCTGGTCTTACTTGTAAGAGTTCATCTAGTGGAGCTTAGGAAGTGTGCATAGGTAGTTCCGAAGAGAGATCGGTAGGTAGAACTACCGGTGGTGGTGCGTGGTAGAGAGATTGCACCTTGGATGAATTACAAGTCATCGATCCGCACGACGGAAGACATCCGGATTTTTTAATTGGCCCCGTCCCGCACGCGTGTATCTTCACGCTCGAGCTCTCCCCGCACTTGTTAATGCCAGCGCGAAAGTATCAACGCGTTTTCCTCGGAATCGCTTGCAACTGTGCCAAGCTACAGGAACCGAGCGACGCTAATCGAGCGTCCGGCCGACAGGCCTTATGCACGGCAAACATGTAAGAATTAATTAAACCAGCTACCAGGAATCGATTCCCGAAATACACGCAGACCGTGGATAACTCTCTGTCCGATACATCGATAGGAAATAGAATCGATCTGTTACGCACGGCTCCGGCAATAAAACTAAAAATACAGCCGCGGAAGAGTGCGTAAAAAAAGAGAGATTCCTAGAGCGAATTCGGATCAAGGATATAGTTTTGCCAGTCATTCCTGTCGGCCACTCGGCCCGATAACGAACTCTACATAGACAGAGGCCGACTAGTCGAATTCGCTTAAGCGCGCCGAGTATCTCGACGGTCTAAGAATACGCGTTCCTCGCAACATTTAACCGCAGGAATGTCTTATACGCAATATGGAACTTCCTAGATGGACCACGGGCGTCATGGGGACGAGCTTCTGCTCGGCCAGCAGAAAGAAATTGGCGCCAGCGCGCTCGTACGTGATTAAACCGGCATAATTTACGAGCGATGCGTTCCTTCAATAAAACCGCGCTCAGTTTATTTGCTAAAGAGAGGCTTGGCTCTTTTTCATGGGGGCGCCCCCAATATTTTCAACTACATACAGATCGCGCTGGGAACTGGTACAGCCATTACTTTGGCTTCGAAAAAAAAAGAGGAAATTCAGTCGAGTCATAACCATCACAAGTTGCAGAGTGATACTTTCATGGGAAGAGAGTTGGCTGTTGGAATTATGGTGGGTGGCGATAGTCATGTAATTCGGAGTCCCAGATGCTGCTATTGTGTGGGGTCCATGCAGGATCGAGCGGAGATGCGTCGGCCCCCCAGCTAGATAAGACGGAGAGAGGATCTTATCATCGCGACACGAAGAAGGCGGTGGCGAGGACGCAATACTTTTTATTGCTCCGACGAGCGAGCGTCGTCGCGACGTTTTTTCCTCGGCTTCCCTCCGAGCGTGCCTCACTACTGCCAGCCTCTCGAACGCCTCGGAAAAAAACACCGCTCCGCATGAAAGCAGAGGGGAAAGGGTGTGTGCGTGCCTCCGTGCGTCTGTGCTCTTGTGTGACAAGCATAGCTTTTCAGCATACGCCAATAGGTTTGGGCCACGGGGCGCCAAATATCCTGTAATTTGTCTCTCAACGTATCACTCGGAAGCATCTATACCGAGCGGGAGGAGCACAGCGTTCTCGTGGACCTTCTAAATTATGTCACTACGCTGTCAGGGATATTTCAGTCGTATGAATTCTTTCCCCGTGGAACTCGAGGAATCCCGTTTAACTCGTAGCTATAAAGGCGTCGCTCCAATCACATTCTTTCCTTGCTGGAACTCGAGGAATCTCTCGTTTCACTGGGCGTCCCGTCCAGGTGATGTGGGTCAATCGGTTTGATCCGTAAGGTAAAATTAGATCAGTTGTAGCAGATGGGTGGCGGATCGCGTGCATCAATGTGTTTTATGGGATAGCGGGCAATGTATGTGCATTATAAATGACGGGTGGCTGTGTTTCAGTAGGTTTAACTGCGCGGTACCCTGACGCGTCTGTTTACCATGGACGCGTTAAGGACCGAATTGGTCGAGGCCACAAGTGCTTTAATGGCACGGTAAATCACGCGTCAATATGGTAGAAGTCGTAATGCTCTCGCGGCTTACCGTTAAAGATAGCAGCAGGACGGCCAGCGGAGGCAGATGCATCTTGACGAATTTTCCCTTCCACCTTCACTCGCCAGTCATCCTCGCTGCAGTAGCACTCGCTCACCGCCCCCACCAATATCCTTCCCCAGGAATCCTAGAAATTCAGCCTGCACCCTTAACACCTTCCCATATTCCCAGCCACTCTCGCACTCGACACTTCCGCCAGTAGAACTCTTGTACAGGTTCTCTTCCTCTCCCCCACTGTCAAAGCATTTCACTCACTATCTCGGTCACAGTCACAGGTCCCCGCGTAGTTCTCTGTTAATAATAATTAAGAGGTGATCTTAGTAAAGATTTGTAGGAGAAAGATCGCAGTAGAGTTGATGCTGCTGGTTCCAGTAAGAGGGACTTGCTTTCAGTAGAATAAGCCGATACTCTGGTTTCTTGTATGCGAGCGGTAGCCGTGCGTAATAATCAACGAGACCTCTTTACGAGACTAACACTAGGGAGATCTATGCTTTACGTTTTCTGTAACGTGCTTGAGTGCGGGCTATGCTTTTCCATTCTCGAGTCAGTGAATCTCGACGGGAACACGAACGAATTACCGTGGCAAGATGTGAATGGTGGTGATGCCGGAACTCACCGGGCCTACCGGGCGCGAGGATGGCCGAGATAAGGCTATTATTTACATGAATCTGGAGCGTGTAACACTGCCGAGATAAGTAGGGAACGGTAACGTGGGAGGCGCGTGCGAGATTAAGAAGTTCACGTGTGTCGAAGGAACGCCGCGTCGCGCCGCGCCGTCCTCAGAGATTTCGTCGTTTCTTTCGCGCGCGCACTTTTCTTGGCACCCACGCAGCCACTTTCTTCTCTCGGCCACTTGGCAGCAGGTGCCGCCTGTTTTTCGCCTCTGTGCCAAGTGGATTAACGAGGCGCAGGGTTGACAAGAATGATCGATATACCGTGAACCAAGTATCGCTTACTTCGCGCCGAGTTCTGTCAAGCGGCAAAGTTTTTTTAACTCACCACCAGTCTTTTCGTGGAAGCGTTGAGAGGCAAATCTGGAAACGTTGCCGGACTTTCGGCGGCCCGCACATTTCCATGCAAATTTATTCTATATGAATTCAGTCAAGATTGCACCGACTGGCAGATCGAGTGGAAAGTGTGGGAGAAGGCGAGGAAAGCCCTTGCAAAAAATCGCGTGGGTGCCTTCGAGCGGACTATGTAAGCGGCGCGGATATTAATAACTAACGGAGTGTTCATTTATAAGGATAAGTGTTCGGATTCCCAGCGCTCGGTGTTAAATACGCGCGGTTAATGGACATTTATGAGGACGCTCGCCGATAGCGTGTAGCCGAGATTCGCATAGATTAGTGAAAATCCACTATCCAAAGGTTATAGTTTAAAGACGCGCGCCTACTCCGATCGCGAGTTGTGCGTCGCAATTACTTTTAATACCGCCGCCTCACCTCCGCTAGAAGCCATAATATAAATTCGCGCGCGCGCGCGCGCACCACGAGTTAGTTGAATTATTTTCAACCCTTTCACTATTAGCCTCCTTTATGGCTGTCGTTAGTGTAAATCCTGGCGCAATAAACCTCGTTAATAGTGAATGAATGGTCAGGCAAAAAGTCACTCGATGAATGTTCCGCGCAGTAGTAATCCAAGGGATAGTCGGCGCTTGGGAGCTTAAGTTGGTGGTTAGAAAAATGCCGTAAAATCGTAGAAGAGGTAGAGCTGAGCTATTAATGGTGGCGCGTAAAAGTCAATTAAAAGTTACGCGCCCAAGGGAGAAGCGCATGTGTCGGCAGTCGCTGCGTGAGAAAAAGCTCTCTGACAATGCATCGCCGAGGAAATGGAACGTCGGCAACGAGAGAAAGAGAAAGAGGGGAGGAGAGAAGTCATTGGCAGCCGTTTGCCGTGCACACACGCATGCACCTATAATGCCTTCATGCTCCAGTTGTTAGTGAGTGTTAGACAGGAACCGATCGCAGTCGGTCGTTCAACGCACGTCGACCTGCCCGCTCGTTCTAAGATCGATTCGCCAAAAACATGATGTCCGATCGGAATGAGCTCCTCGTGATTTCACTAATACCTGGCTACTTAATTACACAGAGGCGATTAGAGGTTGCGCTTGACACATAGATGATAGAGGTTGGAGCCAGCCGCGCCGCTCAGAGCGCCGTTCCAAGTGGATCGCACCGAATTAGAATGTCATAGCTATCTCCGCGCCGTAATCGATTGTTTATTCATGTGTTTCTAGCCGAGTGCCACGCCAATTAGCTTGGTAAATTATAGGCCTAGTTTGACGACAAACTCCCGCCGGCCTCTCGTTCTCTCTCTCTCTCTCTCTTTCTCTTTTACACTCTGTTGTGGGTGAAAGAGAGTTATGAAACGCGACTTGTCATGACCACCGACTACACGGCACATAATTATTGAACGACAGGCTAACACTGCGCGGACTGTTCAGATAGAATCTGACACGAATCAGTATTACTGGCACCGCACCAAAGATATCCCTGTCAAGTTTCTAGTATTGTACCGACGCCTGATTTGACACTCCATTTATTTAATCGTCCACATATGAAAGTACTAGAAAATAATTAGAAGCCCCTGGGATCTGTTAGTAATAATGAATGTTTTAATTTTCGCCGTTTATTTAGTAGGTCACTTATTAAAGGCAGCATTGATTGAATCCTTACTTAGCGTCGCTGAAGAAAAAGCCGTCTAAGTTGAGTAGCAGTGGCAGTTGCGAAATTGGAATAAGACGCAGTGGCAGTTGGAGCGAGAGTCATTCAAGAAATCTGAGTCTTGCTTTTCGCGCGAACACGTGTATCGCGGAAATTCGCAGTTATTTTTAGGCCGCTCTGTCAATTCGATCATCGAATTCACGCGCGTCTAGAGAATCATGGCGCGGCGGGTGTAAAAATTTGCGTGGGTCAGTCGGAATCCGATTGCGTAAGGGCTCTTTATAAATTCGCCGGTGAGGCGAAGCCGCCGGTGTCAGGGAATACTTCTCCGATCGTCAACTCCTCGTAACGAGTCTGCGAGCGCCGCGCCGAGAGGAGAAGTTGCTCCCGTCGAAAAGGCGCCGGCGGAAGGACTTCCACATGGCCGTGCACGTTGAATAAAGTAATTATTTCAGCCTGCGACAAATTACGAACTGTTCGCCGAGTAATTAAACCGGCATTACGAGCGGCGAGCTTATGTAAATAATTCCGTAAATTAATTGGATTCTCCGGGCACACAATGAAATCGCCGCCGGTGGACGTCGAGTGAAGCGCGTACCTCTCCGTCTTAATTGCATATTCATTTTACTCGCATTTAAGCGGGCGGGCGCGCGCGCGCGCGCGAGTCATCGCCGCCTGTTTATACCGCGGTAATTAAACGACGAATAGACGACTCAATTAGTGGCGGAGCACACGTGTGCTGCGAACCATCAAGATTATCTTCATCGTCCTTCGCGCAAATCGTGCCTTTTGCAAAGTACCTCAAAAAATCCTCTATTTCGTCTTATTGAATCACTTATTCTCCTTGCTCTATTCGTTAGGCGCCGGATCACCGTCACATAATTCAAAGCTACACTAAAACCTTTTACATGAAAACCGATCGAATGTTATTGGACCATAATGCAGAGAATTCGTATGATTAAATAACATATTACACCAGCATGAATCTGTTGAAAAATCATAGTGTCATTTGCAAGGCGGTAACTTTGAAATTCATGGTGGTAGAATTGAGGGCGCAGTGCAGGTAAACCGGCTTATTGTAATATCGGGTCATGAAAGTGCGCGTTGGCGCGTTGAGCGATAGATTTGTATGTTTTGTTCTGACAGCGCGTTTACGGTAGCCTTTAGTTTATTGTCGGGGAAGAGTGCGAGTAAAAGAGGGGCGAGGGGGGGCCGCGGGAGAAGTCTCGCTTACCGCCAGTGTACTAGTCAAACGGGAGGATCTACTTACGCAAGTACCGCGGTGTCCGTAACGTGGAATAGTACCGTTTATTTTTATGATTATCGGCCTACTGACATCGACGACTATTAATACGCACTTACAAATTAAATAAATGTATCCCGGGAGCACTCTGACAGATTAACTGCCCGTTCAATATCGTATAAATTTTAACCTCGACTTTAACAAGTCGAAGTTCATATAAATCTAGAATTTTATTCCGATTTTGACATTAAATGTTCCCACCATCATCGTAAAATACTTTTTTTGAATTATTGTTTATTTGATTTGTCATTTACTGTCGAAGAGATAAACAGAGTTTCGATTAAATTAATCAGACTTTAATTCCCTCGATTAAAACTTAACCAGCAGCAAAAACCTCACCCATTTACCCTTGATAGATTGATTCTCCGCATAGAAAGTACCTCCAATTGATTTGGAGATGAATTAGGCTCTTCGGAGAACAAGACGAGAACGCAGAGAAGATCGGCTCCAACTTGACAGGCGCGAAGGGTGAGAAGCGAGGGATCTCAAGGGGGGTTGATATTTGCCGAGGGTGTCACTGGTAGCACTGACGCTGGGTTTGAGAGAATGATGTAGTCACAGGTCAATCGCGTCGAAACATTGTCAGACTAACTTTCGAGAACGAGTATGTTGGGCCGCGGCTGCTCTTATAGCAGTGTCGTGGCGGACTGGCAGCTCCCAGTGCCGGAGGATCAACTTTATACGAGCGCAACTGTGTGTCTCCCGTAACACGCGCTGCACCTCGCTCCCTACATCATCTGACAATACCTCCGCAGCATCCCCCAAGTTCATCTCGCGTCTGATCCTCTCCCACTTTAGAGCAGATGTCATTCCAACTTTGAATACTTAACTCGTTTAAAAGCATTTCTCAGAAGCCAGTTCTAATTTACTTGGAAGAACCGCATAGAAGCATTAATGTTGACAGAGAGGAAATATCCAATTTTGTTGGAGTTAATTCATTGCTATTGAATTCATTTGTGACTCGCTGAAAGTGGAAGCACTTTACTGTAAAAAGTCAATTTTCTCAGGAGTGGATTTCGGAATCCTCTCGATGGTAGTGGTTTATCGAGGAGTTAGCTCGCTCTAATGGTTGTTTATCGCGGGAAGAGCTTACGAGTGGGTGGTGCATCGTGTTTCTTTGTATCAACGGGACACAGACACTTTTTCGTAAAGGTCCCGCAGGACGGGGGCGGCGGCGGCGGCGGCGGGTCCAGGGTTAACTAATTTTAGTCTCATAATCCAGAGCGCAGTAAAGCGCGTGCATCCGTTGAAACCAAACACCTATCTGGTGTTGGCGCGACGATCCTGGAGCCTTCATCTCCCCAGCACTCGTCTGGTCGCGCCGAAAAAACCAGCGGAGCTTATCGCTCTATTTGCATATTTCACGAAACGAATGTGCCAGCGGCTTTTAGGCGACCTCCTCTTCTGCACGCGGATTACCGCGTCACACTTTTCCAGTCGTCGGCATCGACTCTCGAAAAAGATTGGCCGTCCGCTGGAAGCTGGAATTGCATTGCAAGAAGAAGGAAAGGTCGCAAAACTGTTTTGTCCCCCGGCAAAACTTCGAATAAGAAAGGAAGGATCCTCTTTTCTTTGGCGATTATTCGCTCCTCTTGGCCGCTGGCAGCAACAGTGTTAACGTTGTTGGGGTATCGAGTGATATCTCTCGAGATGCGGCGTGGTTAGTAGCCGGCATGAGAGGAAAAACAGATCAGTTGGAGCAACCGGTCGTAAGACCACCGTCGCCGCCGCCGCGCCACGGAACGCGAATATCACGAGCAATCCTAGTTCCCGGCGCATCCTGAATCACACGGCGAGTAGATTTGCATTAAACTTGGCAGTGTATCGATTTCATACGCCGAAGCAGGGAAAACCAGCGGGACAGTGTATTAGATCGCCATCTCCCTTCGGATGACCAGCCCCATTTTCCCTAGAACATACAACTCCGCACAACAACCTCAGCCTTTCCTTTATAAACTTCATTATTCTATCAAACTTCCATTTTTTTCATGATAGCTTTCGAAGTATTATTTTTCACTAATTATACAAACATAGATAATGTGCCTGTAATGCTTCAACACCCACAACCTGATCCTTTAGAATTTTGTGACCCGGAAAAGGAGTGGTATTTGCAGAAAGAGGGTTAGTTGATTTGCCTTCCGGTTACACAGGTAGCTCGACTCTCTCCAGGGAGAGAGACTTACGACATATAATTAACCAATCCTCGGTGGTATCGATCTAATTTGTTGGCCGGGCAAATTATCGTGTGTGGAGTGGCTCGCGAGTGCTGCCCGGATAGAATTAGCTCGGCCGATATCGCTAAATTGCTGCATTCCAACGAGAGGTTCGCAGTGCATCTCGCTCGTTATATCATCATCGTTCATCAGCCTTCCCTGTAACAGGCGTCGAACTATAAATATATATCTCTGTGTTTTCCATCCCCGTTAGAACGTCATCGCCGATGCATATTAGCGGCAGGACTCTCCTTTATCAATTACGTTCTTCCTTCCATTTTAAATTCCTTTCTTTTCAACATTCTCTTTCCATGCAATACCTACTTTTACTAATCGAATTACAATTAATTGCCGTGCCAATTAGACGGAGAGTTGTAACACGTATCGAGTGCGTATCAGTTAGCAAGGGGTTCCAGTTGAAATAGCGATTGTATCGAACACTCGAGGACAGAAGTGTTTCCGCGACATATAAACTGCTGGTTTAATACCATGCAAACATATTGGCGCGCGCGGATTATTATCGCAATAAGAATGTAAAGTAATATCGTGTGATTAGTAATAAATTGATAGCGCCATGGAAGCGATACCGCCCGATCGAATAGTCCGCGTTACCTTCGAGTTTCGAGTGCACCGGAGTCACTGAATTCCTAGAAGAGGCGTTACGCAAGAAATCGGCCACAAACTGATGTTCGTTCGCCATTCTGGACTCGTTAAAGATTTTCAATGGAAGGAACGGCCGGTTAGTTTAAGCGGAGTTCATCGGCGAACTCAATTACACTTATCCTCGTTTGCATTTATTATCCCGTACAGGCTTCCAGGAGCAATCTTGTCGGACAGCAGGGAAAACGGAGAGTAACAAAATAGAAATTGCCCGCGGCGAAACTCGGCCCACAGTCGGTTGACATCGTAAGATACAAGCCGTTTGACAGAGAACTCTTCTTTTCCTTATTATTATTATATACATCAATACAATCATGTAGAATGATTATACTATTATTACAAACAGAACAACAACTATAACTACTTATCATTAATATTTATTATGTTTATGTTCACTGTATTTATAATACTTGCATTGTGTCAAACACCTAGTATTTTATGATTTCCACTAACTGGCGGTGGTCGGGGCCGGCAAGATACGGCAGTAAAGAGGAAATCTGTTTGGGCGGCGCTGTATACTGAATTTCCAACAAAGTAAAAAGATTGACCCGCAACCCCGTTACGTCAAGGCATAATCGATCGCCGGCGAAATTCCTGGCGGCGGCGCGCAGCTTTCACGTGGAAATTGCTTGCGTTTCAGCAAATACGAGTACACGGCAGAGGCAGCAAGGAGCGGAGCGCAGTGCAGCGCTGATAGATCCAGCGTTGCTTGCTTGCCTCGGGCATGCATGTGCCACACTCGGGTGACGTCTATCCGGCGTCATTAATAGAGTTGCATCAGAGAGCCGGCCGAGCACTGCGCTGTCTCGTTGTACATCGGTAGGAGTGGTTCGGCAAATACTAGATCGCCGCTAAAGATACCAGCCAGCCGCCTTCGCAATAAAACCTCCTGACACTTTTTTCCCCGAAGAATACACAATAATGTTGGGCGCAAAAATTCGAATGAATCCTCGCCGACCACTGCCGAGTATTTATATGTTTAGCAGAGTGGTTTGAAAGGGCAGTTGAAAACTGAGAGGTACAGTCGGCCGGGTACAAGGTTCGCGAACAATGAGATAGTGCTGACAGACAGGAAGCATAATGTGAGAGTGACACACGACGAGATTGGTCCTGGTTAAACCTGGTGCCTGCATTCCTAAGCGCTGCCACGACAATGGGGTTTCAATTTGTATGGCTAGTCGAGTGAAACATTTGCCTCGGCCTGCCACTGCTAGAACCGTCCACCTCGATACTGCCGTCCAACTCTCTCCGATAGCACTATCCTCCAATTCTTCTTCCGATTAGTTTTAACTCGGATATCTCCGAGAAGTTACGCGGACTATTAGACGCGATTAAATAATTTCCTTATTACGAGATAGAGAGTTCCCCTCGCCGCCCATCGATGGAGGCGCGCGCGCGCGCGCTTGGAACGGTAATTCCTCGTGTATAAAAAGAACTGGCAACTCGTTAAAGTCCATTCTGAGAAGTCATGCTGCACGGCGATTTTATGTAAACGAGCTGTGATAGCGCTAATGCGGCACTATGCCATCGACCCACCCTTTCCACCATTCTACCTCCTCCCCTTCCCTTCTCTTCCTTCTCTCTATGTCTATCTATATTTCATTCCTTCTCTTTCTCCCTCTCGCTCGAACTCCCGTGTGATCCCCTGGACCTTTCGAGCCCGATAGAGTAACCTGTTCTGAAATCGTTAGATACGATCTGGATAGGCCACGATTCCAGCAACGAAACCACCGGAGATATCAATCCTTCGCTGGAGGCTTACAACTTGAAGCCACCAAATCTTCCAGCACTCGAACACCAAATGCCCGCCCTCAAACTTACCGCGCGCCACCTTCTCTTTAAGGATTACCTACCAAGCTAACTGATGGCGTTCTCGAATCGCTGAGATTTGCTGGGCTAATCCACTGACAGGCTAGTAATTCGGAAGGATCGACGCTAGCTTCTCCCAAGACTAATTATACTTGGCCGGTGGAAGACTTGAGCAATCGAACCGTCCGATATCTGGTCAATGCGGGCGGCTTTCCGGAGCACGCGCTAATCGACGTGAACCTGACCATATCGCTTTCAGATCTCCTCCGTCTTTCAATGGAAATCTGGTTGCAGAAACCTGTTCGCAGTTTACTAGCTATATAAGTAATGTATTCAGCCGTCTACTCCAGTTGCACTCCTCTCGGGGAATTCTCCGGCGGATTAGGATTTCGAGGGCGACGCTAATTATGCTATTACGATTATTTGCATCGGATGTCAGTCGCCCGGTGACAGGCTGCGACCATTTGCATTACTAATCGATCGCGGCACACTTTTCCAAGTTTTCATAGACCTTTTTCTTGATATACATATTTCCAGATAAGCTTACGAGGATTAGAATTGTTGTAGTTATAAATTTAAATGATGTTGTTTAATGGGAGTTTTCGTGCTGGCGGGTTTTCGAGCTGTGGAAAAAAGTCATGTTGTCTCGAGGAAAGTTAAATGGCAACTTGTAAAGTCGTCCCGCAAGAGTGAAACCACGGTGGCGCCAACAAAGGGAGAAGCCAACCGCGGCAGGATATTTACGCAAATCATGCTTCGCTGACGGGAGTTTAATAAGTCTGGGCTCGCTCGAGCGTTACCTCTAATCCAGCGGCGCGGCTACGCCACCTTCTAATCAGGCCATTCTTGCACCCCGGAGATTGCATCCGGCCAGCCGATAATACGTACTTTTAATCGGCGTCTTGCTAGTTCGAATTATCGGTAGCCTTCTATCTTCGCGAATGCAGCCGGTGATCATTGTGCCGCCGCACTAACCATTGATTCCATGTCATTACGACTGTTGGATTGTAATGCGACTCTGTCAAGACGTACCTCACCTAACATTGTTACTTTATTGACTGGCTATCGATCCCCCGCGCTCGATCGTGTCCCGAGATATATCGCCAGCGGCTTTGCCATTCGAAAGCAATTAAGCACTGCTCAATGCGACAGTGTAGAGTTGTTGAGAGAGAGAGAGAGAGAGAGCCCAGGAAAAGGACGCGTGATCAAAGTTGGATAATGATTTCATTAAAATGTACAAGAAACTGGGACGTGTAACTATTAAATTTTTCTACCAGGCATAGATCATTATTAGCCGATATTGTTCTTATTAGCGAACTCCAATCTCTCCGTAATCCTCTTCTGCGAGTGCTCGATCGAATCATCGATCATTTTCTCGACGCGGTAGACTTTCACGTGGCTGAAATATTGCACAGATGGTCTTTTTCGCCTGTAAGATATGTGCGGATGGAATATAGATCTTCGATTTAAGTGCACTGCCAACTACAAGCTGGGTTTGCTAAGATCGTGGAATAGTGATGTCAGTGTTTACACAATGTTTCAAGGCGGATCATCGAGAAATCTAAACATTTGCTAGGGAATAGTCATCAAAGTATTACAAACCAGGGATGAATCGTCGATTAATCGTTTCTAGGATTCCTTCGCATAGATTTGGTTACTCATGCGAGATGAAGCCAGATCCGAACAACAAGAAGGCGTGGGAGGATTATACGCATCATCAAGTTTTAACTTGTACCTTGTCTTCTCCGTCGGACAATTTTCTTGACAGCTACACAAGTTTTCCTTGGCTCGGCGCCTATTCCTTCACCATAGAACCTCTTTGCTCTCATCTGGTCTAGTTGGCAGACGCCTAGCAGTTTCAACCGCTCTCGGAGACAACGCTGTTCCTCACGACTTTCGCCACGATTAGCACCATTCAATCTGTCACGTTTGTCACCGTTGCGATTACAGCGCTCGGACAAATATCGTATTCGGACAGAATGGGTTACTGGAAATCGAATAGATCATTAAAATTGATAGAAGTTGCGTTTGAAACCAATGTTGCGCACTCCTTTCAAGCAGCACCTGGCAATATCAGAACTGCAGCGGCATTCTTTGAAACCCGCGCTAATTCTCCTGTCTTTAATACCCTTCAACCCTTTCATCTTCACTGTCAAGGGCGTCTGTTTGACCCTCGACATTTTTGATTTCGTCATGCTTTGATTGTAGTGTCGAAATTTAGACAAACATCCAGGATAGAGTGTTTGCAGGTGCTCCAATACATTGGTCATTTCGCTGAGAGTCACAATCGCGACAAGGCATTTATGAGCGTATTTTACATTCGCTCGGCCGCGGCGCCATTGTGCGAGCTCGTCCGTGTTGGCGATCCTTTGGTAAGTGGAATAACAGCGCCTCGCAATCGAGCACTCCGCAAGGATCCCGCTCACCGTGCGAGGTAGAATGTAATTCACCACTTGACGAAACATCTTTCGTGCAGATCTTGTAGAGATTGCCAATATCAATATCCATTTGATGCACCTGATATTATTAATCTTTAAGGTGTGCACTTTTTATCATGTTTTCAAAAACAAGAATGAAAAGAGGGTTTTACCATTCACTGGGAATTTTAATGTTTTTATACCAAAATCAGGATGCTACATATTAATTTGTAGCGAAAGATATGTGCGTCCGATTAACCTGGTAATTTCACATGTGGGCCCCGAAATTGTACTGGATAAATGAATAGAAAAATTTGCGCATCGCTTAACAATAATTCAAAGAGTCTTGTTTAAACTTTACCAACTACTGACTGGGAAGATCGCACGATTATCAGCTGGCGCATTGCATTTTCCAATTTGATCAACTGCTGAGTAAATTAGTCGTTCGCGCGCTCGTAATTTTTATTGTTTGCGGTATTGAGAATGCATTGCAAATGCAGTATTATTCTGGTGGGAATTTTTGTGCAAGTTTATCGTGGAGATGAGCATACCAGCGTGTGATAAAAGCGTGCGCGTCGGCTCTACGTAGGATATGAGAGAATTGTGAAAGTTTCAGGCAGAGGCAAAGCCTGGTTTCCTATTTTTATACTATTATTATCTCTCTGTCATTTACTTCTCGTATTCTATTTTCTATTCCACTTTATTAAAATAGACTTTCATTTACAACGAAATCGATTCTGCAACGCATCTCACGCTAGATTTAAAATATCGAAAATATTGTTTCAGAAAGAATTGTTTACGAGCGCGAAGTATTTGTCCCGTGTTTTTAGTCAACTGTTCGCACACACAAGCTTCGCCATTTTGCCCGATTATAGAAATACTCGTAACGATAGCTTCCATCAAGTTACTCAATAAAGGGAAAACAATGGGTATCGGTGACAATTAGATATCACACATAGTCCTCTAGCCAGTTAGTCTAATCCGAGACACGATGGGATTGACGTTGCCTCTCAATAACAGCTGTTCGTTCCCGAATAAGCGAATACCGGCTGGCCTCTGTGCGCAGCATCCATTTACAGTACCACATACGCGTCCTCCCATCGAAGAACGGCTCGAAATATCGTAAATGCGGTTAATCGTAACGTTCATCGCTTTGCATTTAATTCACCATTATGTAAATTCTCAGCCTAGTTCTACCAACCGCAGCATGCGTTCTCCCATTTAGCTAGATCGGTTAATCCTCGTTAACTTATCACTCGTACTAGAATCGAATCATTGCTCATCGCTATAATCAAATATCTCCTAGTAACTCCCATTTATACGAATCGATACTCGATTTCGAGGATACATAAAAGCAGGATATAGCCAAGAGAGATGTATGTATATCAGAGCCGTCATCTTCGAGTCAGACACATAATCGTTTGGAGAGAGGAGCATTTATGTTTATAAAGGTGGACGGGGTGGGTTTCCAGGGAGCGGTTGCTCGGGGAACATTCGATTCCATCCACGTAGGTGTCCCGGGTACGTGTGTCAATTGGTCGGTGGGCTTGTAAGGGCGCGCGTGTGTGCGCCCGCTCACCCCCAGCGACAGCCGCCCTCCACCCACACAATACTCTCTGGAAGGATGACTGATAGAAGGAGCTCGAGGGGATGAGAGTGCGTCTGTGTGGGGATCGTGCTGGATCGCGTCTGTATCGAGGTGGCTCGGTGCTGGTGAGAGAGAGCACTGTTCGAGAGGCTAGCGGGAGGGTGGTGGCGGCGGCGGCGTCGGTGGGGGTGGTGGGTGGTGGAGTTGCGTTTATGAGGGTACGGGCCCGAAATTGAAAAGCAGCTAGGTGGCGGCGAGGTCGCAGGGGGTGGGTGCCACTCGCGGTGGCGGTGCAGCAGTCATTGACAAGCGAAAGACCGTATCAGATGGTAATCCTATTGGTGGACGCCGGCGTCGCGACGTCCCGGCGTCATTGGTCCGTCAGGAGGGTGCTGGGCGTGGTTTCCGACCGCTCGGCGGAGACAGTGGGGAGGAAGACGGCTGGTTGCACCCCTGGCAACGATTACCAGAAAACCACAGGGTTGCTCGGCGCCGGGAATCCAGCATGGCGGACCTCGCAACCCCCTCGGGCTCAACTCTCACCGGCAACCCGTCACTCTCTACCGACACCACCGCCACCCCCCTCCCTCTCTCATCCTCCCCCTCTCGCCCTCCCTCCCTCGACGCCTCCTCTCCCAGCACACCACTCCATTGCCGCCGGATGCAGGATTCGTGTGCACTTGCTGTGGATTTCGGCCGATTTGTCGGGCGGAACACTTCAGGAGTCGGGAGTTCGATCGGACAATTAATTGCTCCGTTAACTAGCCCTTTGGTGACTAACTCTTTGCCACCGTAGCTGGTGCTCACTATGTCTCTTTCTCCCTCTCTCATTTGAACTCTCTACACGTTATCGTTCCCAACGAGCAACTTCTATTGCTAGTTCCACTAAAGTCTGAAACGTCCCAACAACTTCCAACTCGATTCCAAGCTGAACTACACCATTCGCGTTTTGTTGAGTTATTGAAAAATCGAGAATTGAAGTAATGGGTAATATAAAATATGTCCGAGGGAGAAGAGGTTATTACTCGTTGGAGAGTTCGGTAACCGAGGCAATCAATACTATAATAGAGGTAGGGTTTGGTGGCTGTGGAAAAGCAAGTTTTTGCATAGGCGATCAGATCGAAAGATAGAGTGCGGTGGTGGTGCAGGTGATCCTAGTTAGCAGAGGCCGAGATTTCTAGGGATGAGGAGGAGGAGGAGGAGAGGGCGAGGAGGTGGAGGAGGTTCCGGGGCTGGAGTCGGATCGGCGCGGCGCGGCGCGACGCGGCGGTACTTGGAGCGAGAGAAGCGGGGTATTGCGGCTGGGGCGGTGGAGAGAAAGAAGAGGGATACGGAGGAGAGAGAGATTCACTACCACCTAGCCAACGATCAACAATTGCACGACGTTCAGTCGACGGTGAGGGTAGGCGTCGTCTGGCATCGGGAAGCGATCGGGCGGGGGTGGAGTGGAAAGGGGGGTGGAAAGGGGGTGGCTCTTCTCTCTCGCTCTGGCGGAGGGCGGCGATCTATGCCGGTCTCGGTCTCCGGCTCGAGAGGGTAGCTCGCCGGCAAGGGGTGGGAGCCGCGGAGTCGAGCAGGCATCAACCCCTCGGCCGTGAGGGGGTGCGCGCAGGCGCCGCGACGCGTCAAACGTGCCGTCTATAGGTTAAATCCTGGTGCTCCTCGTTTTTGTCGTTTTTCCGGCGTTGCCTCCTGATCCCGCCTTCAAAAGTGGCCGCGGACCAATCGGCGGCAGCCCCGGCGCGGCCCTTGCGGCCGCGACCGCCGCCGCTGCGGCCTCATTTCCGGCTCCGCAGCCGCCGACAGCCGCCGCCGAACTCGAGTCGACGACAAGAACCGCCGACGAGCCCACCGCCGCCGCCGCCGCCGCCACCACCGCGTCACGCCAACCACCCGCGCCACGCCGACGACCACATCATATTGCGACCCGATCCGACCCGAGCCGACGAGTTTTGCGCGCGGAAACGACACATCGCCACCCACTGATTCTCAAGCGTCATCCGTCGATCTCGCGCCGATCGCGACGCACGCATCGACCCGACTCCTCTGGATACGACGACGCCAGCTTAATCTCCAAGATCGCGAGGAGTACTCCACCACCACCATCACCACCCGGCACACACTCATCCCTCATCGCGGAGCTGATTGTTTTCTACGGAGACCGTCCCTTCAATCGGTGATCTTTGCCTCGTCGTTTGTTTCGTGAATTCTGCATCGTGGTGTTTGCCAGTTTCGGACACGGTTCCAGTGAGTTCCCGGAGACGACAGCCTGGTGTACGCGCGTGGATGCTGCGCCCGCAGCACCCCTTGATCTCTCACCCAGGTGGGTACATGGAAGTTACTATGTGAATTTGCCCCAAGTTTAAGGCTCCCGAGAATTTCCGTGGTAATTCATAAAGTTCGATGATTCGAATTTGGTTCGGTCAAACAGTTCGGTAAAGTTCATTGGGATGGAAGTCGTGATTGGTAGAGAGACGACATTTCTATTTTTTTTGACCAAGTTGAAATAGCATCCGCGAAGGAATCTCGGATGATGGGTTTCGAAACATGCATTTGGTATAAATAGACTTTATTATTATCGAGGCGGACTAAATTTAC
Source organism: Ectemnius continuus (assembly GCA_910591665.1). Classification (NCBI taxonomy): domain Eukaryota; kingdom Metazoa; phylum Arthropoda; class Insecta; order Hymenoptera; family Crabronidae; genus Ectemnius; species Ectemnius continuus. The sequence continues at coordinate 4,574,704 of OU342866.1, forward strand.
CTGGTAATGCAATGCATTTCATCGACCCCTTTGAGGTGAGGCGTATCGGAATAAGTTTGAGGCTAAAGTTCGCGTTGTAACATGTTGCAGTCTGCTCTTGCTTACTGTAACGGAAGGTAATTGCTTATACAACATGAACGGGGCCACGCCAGTCACTACTTCAGAGGACCATCAGCATCAGCAACCCCAGAGCGAGGCGACTTCGGATCATCCCCGCAGCCCGGCCAGTCCCCTTAGTATTCGGCATGGTGAGTTCTTAATCAAATTCCCTCCTTTCATCTTCCATCTTCTACTACCTCTGCTACTACTACTACTTTACGAGTTCTACTTTAACCTTTTGCGCTCCAATGTCCAATAAGACGATTTTATTCCTGAGATTTAAATGTGCTCCTCTCAGAATTTATTATAAAAATAATTATGGACCGCAGAAGGTTAAATAATTATTATGGGAATAGTTTGCACAACCTGAACTTGTAAAAATTATGGATAAAAAATTATTTCTATCTCTCCTGAAACTTGGAAGATGCTCGTGCACCAAAAACAGGGCCGAAAAACGTTTAAAATCCACTTTACATTGTGGCATTGGAGACAAGTTGCACACGCCGGAGATGCAGCTCGCACAATGTAAACATGACTGGATAAACATTTTCCCTGGCATCCGACGGCACGATAATCGGCCATACGTTCATTCAATGTTGGTGCGCACTCGAGAAAAGGATTCATTTCTCTTGACAATGAGAATTCCGCGTCAGAGAAAGCAGGGAAGTTACGCACTCGGCTGCCAATGGAATTCGAATTCGCATTCATTTCGCAACAGGCTTTTCTTCGGTAACTGTTGATTTACTGCGAATGGAGAACACGTTATTGATGTCGTTTCAATGCACAACTGAATTCACTATTAACATCATTTATTTCATCACGAATTACGTATCTTCGTCTTTGTAGTACAATGAAACACGTTCTTCATGACGAACAAACGTCAGTCCCAACGAATTTAGCCACCACTATTTTCGGGCAGACAAAAATCCCTCAAAGAAGTCGAGCTGCCGCTCAACATTGCTGTTATCGGCAAATATTTTTAGCACCTACCTCAAGAAAAAATCACGGGACATATTTAATGAGCGGGGATCCGATGGGTGTTCGACGGCTGTTTATTCAGATGGGTGGTACCCTGATCTTCGTAGGTGTTTCTCGCGTGACGGCGTAAGATCACGCAACTCGTTGCACGATGCACCGGCGAGAACAGATGGTGTGGAGAGTTAAAGAGAGATTATGTTAATCGCGATTGCATCGATAGCCACTTAATAATATGAGTAATACTCGGCAATTGATGAGCGCGTCCAGACGGTGGAATAACATTTCCGAGAGAGAGAGAGAGAGAGAGCTCTCGGCCGATAAATTGCGGGCGGATCGCGTGCCACCGTAAGAGGCGTTATTCGAATAATATGAGAATAAGTTCTGGCCCGACTCGGCAATCCACTGTGTCTGGCCGTCGCGCGTTAATCCATGCTCAGAAGGCAGCCTGTTCCCAAATCCACCCCAGCCCTGCTGGACTTTTGTGCGAGCCACACGCTTGCGGGGTGGTAAGTGGAAAAAGAGGGTGGCACGCGGGTAACGACGTTATGCCATTAGAATAATCAAATCTCGAGTGACCCGGAGAATTTAAGTCGCACTGATTTCTGTGGATGCTCTTCTCCTAGAAGCAACACCAAAATCTACTGTGTTATCATGATTTTCATTCCCGATGAAAAATTGTCACTTTAACTATATAATATAATCAGCATCCCTTTATTTTTGTTTACTGTAACATTGTCGAAGTTTGGAAACAATGAGAAATCTCTGGGGGAGCAAGAAATCAGAATGAGGCATTCCTGAAGTGGTGCTAGCAGATGTAAAGCCCATAGGGGGGCTTTCAATATCAGAAAGAGAGAGTCTGTTGGCCGTAGATCAGGCATCTCCCTAATATAGTAACAATTAGTCTGGAATGAGAAAGAGTGCTGGGAAAGGGTGCTCGATCCTTTCGAAGGGCAAGAGAGGGATAGAAGGTCGGTGCGGGGGAGCAAAGTGATCGTTGGAAACCCCTTTTTTCGAGGTTTCCGTGGCACTCACCCCTCACTGGTGCGCCGGCTTCGCCCCAACCTCGATGATCCCATAATACCAGGGCGCAGGTGGCGCCTTGCCATCCAGCAGCATTGATATGCTAATGAAATTTGACGCCCCTGCTCCTGCTCTCGCTGTATATACTGTACTCGCCTCCCATCCATCCCCAGCGCATCTAGCTTTCCCAATTTTTCACGTTTTCCATTAAGACACCTTGCCCCTTTGCTCTTTCCTACAGCAGATTTCATTTGAAACCACTCGCCATTTCGGAACGCCTTTCTTCATTGCTTCTTGGAATACTATTGTCGATTTTAAGACCATCGAAATTCGCTAGGAATTCTTATTTGCAGTCAGTCAAACTTTGAACATTTTCTTCTCTAATTTTGTATTTCTTGTATTTAAAAATGTATAATATTTTGCGAAGATCCAATACTTTCGGGAAAAGTAAGAAAAACGGTCTCCAATTTTACAAGGTTCTAGTTATCATATTTTCAATACAATTTGAATAAAAATCATAGTTTTCTTGCTCTATCTTAATAAATAGCTCGGTACGCACTTGACCGCTTTTTAATTCTCCACCTATTTATTGGCATAGATCTATTAGGGCGCACGTACACTCCTCCCTCTTTGGTGGCGCGGGTAAGGGCAGCCCGTGTCATTTCGCGAGGACGCCGCCAGATTTGATTAGTCTAATGGCATAACGATGTCGCGTGCCCGTGAGAACGGGGGCACGCACGTGCCGATCTCGCTATTGGATGCACGCAGAATATCACGCGTGTATCTAATACCCATTGCGGAATCGCAATCGGCTTTTACGCTTATTAGAAACTTTCCACTTTCAATGCTGCTGCAGAATTTCATAGAGTAATTGCACGATTCTACATTAATAAGATGAACACAGAACAAATCAGTATTAATAAGATAAGAACAAACACAATTTTGTATCATTAAAACAACGTGTTACAATTATCTAGTAGAAGTAGAAGCGTGTCAGCTATGTTGTGGAAAGTTTATCTTGTTTGTCAGCGATCTAATTCTCTTCGAACGGCGTATTTCAGTGACATTTTAGAGCTTGTTCTCGCGAGGCAATCGTTGCACGAGACGCTACAGTTCGTTAACGAGATCGGAAAGCTTAGGGCGTTGCGTGCCTTGCATTAATGAGGGGATGTCAGCGAGGCGCTCCGATGTGGGATGCCGGTGAGACCGTCCTGCGATTTCATTCTTACTGGTGGCTAGCTCGACGTGCCCGCCAATGATGATTCGCATATTTAGATTACTCGCGAAAGGATTTAAAGGGCTCTTCCAATGACTGATAAAGATTTTATTGCCTCGATTCCTAAGTGAAAACATTCATAATGAAATTTCACAGTATTATTTCGTTTGCAAAGATGTTAATACGAATTAAAAGAGAAATGTCGTTGGTGTCGGCATTAAAATCACCGGAACTAGGAGTAGAACTCATCTCGGGAGCAATCAACAATGGGGATTAAAGTGAGGGAGGAGAGGAGAACTATGCGGATCACGGCATTTCCCGAGTCTGGTGCGATCGAAGTTTCCGGTCGGCTCGCACTTAAACAAGCGGCTGCTTGGAGCGGAGTAGGGTTAAATGAATTCGGAGTGGGTTACGGCCAGTGGTAACCAGATATCGGGCTAGTTCGTCGCCGATCCGCATGGTAATTCGAACGGATCTCTCTCTATCTGACCCCGTGCACCCTTAACGAGACGGGAACGAGTTTTCGATCAGGTTCGAGTCGGCGGACAAATGCGATTTCGACGGCTCTCCCCGTGACTAATAAAGTCGACCGGCAGAGAGGAAGACGAAAATCGCATTTCGTTGATCACGCAGATGTTCCTCGACCTCGTCTTCATTAGAGTTATTAATCCGAGTAGCAAAGGGCGAATCACATTAACGCGAACCGATTGACTCGCTTCGTTAACTCGTTTTCAGTCACAAGAGTCACACAATCTTCGAGGGTTAAGTTTAATTATTCTTCTTATATTATTATAGGGATATAAATTTGAGATCTTTGGTTCGTTACCGAATTCAGCATCGTCCAACTCGAAATAGATGGCAATTGCGAGAAGGGTAAAAACATGACCGATATCGAGCGATGTTTTCGTCGTCTTGCTGACGGAGTTGTTTTAACCCATTTGGAGGAAATATGTACGCGGAAAGAACGCATTTTAAGATGTTCAAAATATTATTAACTTCATCCTCGAGGCAAGACAGCCTGACGATTTGTCGAGGCCTATCAAGATTGGGCGGAAAGTTGGGCAGACTTGAAACATATTTGTTCAAAGTGTGCGCATCGATGTTTGCGTCGCACGCCCCAATATTTTCATGCTTCATCGGACATGTATACAACTTATGAGTGATTTCTTCTCTCGATAACAATCGCCGCACGTACTTGTTATCGGCTTTCGGCATCTCGGATCCTCCCAGAGTTTCTTCTCATTAATTTCAAATCTAGCGTAATTAATCACTTAAAACTTGTGATACAGAATTTAGTAAAGTTCGAACTCGGTCCAAATGAAGGGTGAATGTTTTGGGGGTTGCTATGATTTTCTTTTGGATTGTAAGAGATCCCGCTCGTTCCGTCAAGACTTACTGTTGGCATAAATATTAATGCCGGCGATGTCTTTGTAGCCGCGCTTTTTCCAGAACTCATTTCGCCATGTAAATACTGTTTGCCGTGGTGTGTCGCGTAAGCCTTGGGGTGGAAAGCCAGAAGAAACGGCAGCGCGCACCCCTTGAGAATCGAAGCCATAAGCTATCGGGCAGAGGTGATTCAGTCGGATGAGAAAAGAAATTCCAGCAGCATCACGAGCTCTCCCAATTCCTCTCTCGGTTTCAATACTTTTAGTCTTCTTTATCTGCCACGTGTAGCCTTGGTACACTTTCGCCATGGACCACGGGATGCTGACGTGATGAACTCTTAAGAAGACCGCCCGTACAAGAGGAATTGACGAAAAACGGCGATCGAACTAATATTATTCCTCGCCGGAGACAAATGCATAGTGAAAAACTTGTTGATCGCGTGCAATTGTTTTATCGGGTGATCTATACATCGCCGATAAAGGATGAAAACATTGCTTCGCCGAGACAAAAATACACGCGCATGCCCCAAATTTCTTATTTGTCGATTCTGGAATTGATAGGGGAGCGCACCGTTATTGTCCACGGGACTAAAGATAGCAGGAGAGAAGATACGATTATTTTATGCGCTATCGATAGCCCTGCCTCGAGAGGATCAATCAAGGGATGCTGGGCACACGACACACGCTTCAGATCCAAGGGATTATCCCAGTGTAACAGCCAGCTGATCGAATAGGATGAATAGCGCTTAATCGGGGAAGAATTGTCGACCATAAATTTCCATGCTCTTTCAACTAATCTGCATCCTATCAAATTGATTCCACCTAAAACCTTCGAGTAAACAACTGCGGAAAAAATGATGCAGCACTCATTTACGGAGAGTTTTCTTCATCAAAGAGGAGGAAGCTCCTCCTTGGCTGTTTTTCGCATTGGACATATTTGTCGCGGTTGAAGTTGCAATCTGTTGACAAACAGATCTCCGGAGAGGAAACCTGTGGCAACAAGTATCCACCCCCATACTTAGGATTAGTGTTATCTGTGATGGAATTCGGCTACATTATTGTTTTCCGCATTCTGTGGAAGTAGCAAGCACTTAACAAAACATTTCTCGTGTTTGTTGTCGAGTTAAGCAACGCACGAATATCTAAACTGTAATCGCACGAGCATCTTCTATGTCCCAATCAAACTTTCTTGATTCAATACCAAAGATCGCTAATATCATAAACTAAAAATCATATTAATGATTAATCGACTTTCCACGAGTTACTGTGATAAAAAGTTCAGGCAGGGAAATCCCTAATCCCACCAGAAGGTGAGGCTATAATAAAGGGCCGGCAGTGAGTCCCTCGCTCTTTTGCCTGCAGACTCCGGCGAAAGCAGTGTCATATCTCCAGGTCTGCCAGAAAGGTACAGTCCTCTGGGTGCGACGGGATCTACTTCGAGCCACGATCCCTACGCCAGCAGACCGGTCCAGGAGTGTCCTGTCCCACTCTGCCGAGGCATAGCCAATGACTTCCCTCTCGCGAGATCGCCCTATCTCACCGCCCTCAGCAACGGACATCCTCATCTCCTCGGCCAAGTCCAGCAGCAGCACCAACAGCAGCAGCAACAACAGCAGCAACAACAACAGCAATCTCAACACGGTGGCAAACCACCGAGGAGCCTCGGCCTGATCTGCGTCGTCTGCGGGGATACTAGTTCCGGAAAGCACTATGGGATCCTCGCTTGCAACGGATGCAGTGGCTTCTTTAAGAGGAGCGTTCGAAGGAAGCTAATATACAGGTGAGTCTTATACAATTATACCAATCATCATTAGATCTCGAAAAGTCTGTGTTCTTGGCAATGTTATTGGTATGTCAGGTGTAAGAACCCGACAGTCGAGTATATTCGACCTTCCTGTAATCTGTACGAAAAATAAGACGCGGAGGTCAGTGACCTTTAATGGGAGTGCGAAGTATCGGAAGGTAGGAATGTTTGTTTACATTTGCAATAGGGATGAGAAGGGTTGGGAGGTCTGTGAATTAGATATGGTGTGGAGAGGATAGGATAGGATAGGAGAGCAGGTCCCGTGGTGGCGCGTGTTTAAGGTGGGGATCGAGTGGGAGAGAGGTGGGCGCCATGTGGCCTCAGTCGAGTGGGCTCATCGTAATACCGGGCAACAATGCGGAACGGCATAATGTCGAAGCCTGGAGGACCTATCGAGCTAACCCGGCTTCACTCTCTGTATAACGCCCGCCGTACCATTACAGTCCCCTGGGATCGGCTATCCATCTCCATCGAATCCCTCTCAACCCGGAATCGCTGTCTGCTAGGCAGCCTGATCCGTTTTACACGCGACCACACTCCCACCATCACACACGATACCGACAACATACGCCGACCTATGTCCTAGTAGTACCCCGTTCGATTCGACTACACGTCTACGCGAGCATCGCCAACTCCTGCTTGAGTCCCTTCAAGTATTCATGTGCCTCGTACGATTAGAAAGCAGTCGAGATATTTCAGATTTTAATAGTCGTTTGATAGTACTTTGAATTATTTGATAGATTAAGTTCGTATTAGATTTTCTTGTAATAGCAGAAAGGTAAAATCGCGTTGCTGGTACTTGTTATTGCCATTGGAGTTATTACAATTGGAGTTATTGTGAATCGAGATACTTGGTTGCTCGGAGTCCAAGAGGAAATTATGATCGTAGCTGCGCTGATATTTGACGCGAAATATAATCATTGTGCAAATAGGAAGCGAATCGGGTTAGAGTGTGCGTGATTGCGTGGTAGGATGAAGGTGATTTCATGAGTGAATGGGGGGATCGGAATGTATTATTTCAAGTGACAGTCTTTCACCATCGACGCATGTTTTCCACCGCGGTCAATAAACCACGAGAAATCATTATTAATAATTGAAAGAGAATAAGTCAGGCAGAAGAAAGAAATGCCTGAATGGGAAACCGACACAAGAAAAACGTTCTTCCAAAACTGAGTTAGAACAATTGATGGGAGAAGAGAAGCAATAAATATTTCGTCATTGATTTTTTTAACAGTTGTCATTCCCAAATTTTGATTCATACATGTAATTTCGTGATAAAAGACGAGCCCCTTTATTTGCGACGTAGAACGCATGTTCATATTTGCGCGGTGAGTTCGAACATTACACACTGATTGATCATCAATTGACTGACTTCTTTAACCTTTCTTGTGACGGCAAATATTGTAAATCGCAACTCGTTTACACTGACTTGGATTCTATCATGATTAATATACTAGTGGATTTCCTTTTTCCTGCACTAAAAAGAAATGGCGATGGCGGGTACGCAAATATGTTTATTGTCTCATGTTTTATTTTCACTGGGAGCAAACAATCATGGCCGCATTTGGCTACCACGACTCGCTAAACTCTCGGCAGACTTGTTTTTTACGACCGAGGAGGGACCGTCTGCCAAAACATTCTTCCCTTGTGTTTTCCTAGCGTGCCACTCTAATTGCAATCAGAATCTCTTCTCACTTCGCATTAAAACGACACAGATCATGGCGGATCCAAGTCGTGAGGGATAAGCATATTCAATAATGTATGTCGTGCTAACGTTGAGATCGAATGCATTAAATCCCACTTAAATATTTGTCAACGGGCCAATTAAACGGGAATTAATTATTTAATAGTATTTGAAAGGGAATTATCTTTATGCATCAGTGATTAATCTTCGTTATCTGTTTCTCGACGTATTTCTTCGGAAAAGTTTGCGAAAGCCGTGATCGCTGTGCACGGCTGAGTCAAGGTTTGCATTAACTTTCGTCGAGATTTACAAATAAATGCCGATTATTTATATTGACATAACGTTACGCGTCAGAATACGTATTATCAGTCAAATGTATTTATATTAATCCTCGCATTCTTCTCACTTCTGCAATATGCTTTTTAAGCTCGCACTATCAATTCAAAAACTACAAAGTCCCTCGAGTATTAGTTAACATACACAATCAGAACTGAAAAATCTATTCCCGTCGAATTTCCTTTAGATTTCCAGAGAGAAAAGAAAAGTATATTCAAATGCGTTCGACCATGACATAATAAGCGGCTGTTATTTTTGACTCACTTTCTGAGTACTGAAGTAACACGACCGAACCAGCAGAATTCGTCGCCGGTGGAGTTTCAAATATTTAAAGACAAAGCACCAGTCGAAAGTGCGTGAATCATTGGGTATGAAAAAAGAGGTCCTCCGACAATTTCAATGTCGACTATCCCAGAGCTCGATGACCGTTTCATCCGACTGGGAATCCTCTTTTCATCGGCGGCGGGTTTGATTCTGGCGCGGTGTGGTGCGCTGGGATATGTGATGAGAATCTGAAGAGGCTTCGCACAGATAACCAATTACGAAGCAGGCAGTGGGGCCGCGCCAGGGCGACAGATGCGTCCCGATGCGAGGTCGCCGCCGTCGCCGCCGCTGCTGCCGCGGCCACCATAATCGTCGGATTAAATGCCGAACTTTACGGATCGGTTAGAACCAATTAAGTGCAGCCTCCGTGAAACGGGGACCACCCGCCGAAAGTTCGCACGTACTCCCGGCGGACTTGCACTTGAACTTTCGCGGCCAACTGATCACGCTCCCGTCATTCACGCGATTACCATTGATAGTCTCCGATCCACTCGATTATAAATCGAGAGGGGTGGAAGGTGGTCCTTTCTTCGTGATAGAAAACAGTTCGGGGGTGGAAAGGGCAAGTTCCCAGGAGCCTTTTCACTCGTATTCGAAAATCTGCTGAAAGGCGGAGGTTGCGTGTGGAATAGCAGGAGTGCTGGTGAAGTTAGCGCGGCGGCAGCAGCAGCACCCTTTTCGTTACAGAGTGCATACATACATGGAGTTTGGACGGCGGTAACAGGCAGCACATGCTCCGAGATAACTCGATGAGGCAAACAATGGGAGGCCGCGCGCGCCGAACAGAGAGATGCGTAAATAAATGTATGATGTGGTTCTGAAGGGTGAGTGACGAGCGGCCAGCGAGGAGAGCACACAGCCCGCGCAAAACAGAAAGAGAGAGGGATGGTTGGGTAAAAATAAGTCGGATGGAGAGAGTAAAGCAGAAGAAGATAGACTGTATGGAATACCCCGTGGAGTCTCGTGGAGGCTCGCTGGGGTGTGAACGCAAATCAATTTGCACGAGGCGCCCCGCTGGCAGACCTCGGAGAGAAGGTCCGGCCCCAGCAGAGACGCCCTTCGGCCAAGAAGCCACCCTTCCAATGCCCCGGGACAAGATACTGGCTCTCTCAGGGCACAGCTTCCACTTTGCCCTCCTTGTGAGTGACGTTAGTTAAAATCGCGCTAACACAGCCAGAGACTGATCGAACCACCGCCGCGCCGCGCCCCGCTCGGCCAGTCTCTGCCTTCGGGCTATCGACATTTTCTCATTGCGATTACTGTCATCCCACCCGCCGCCGCGCCGCCTGTAATCTCCAGACTAATAGGAATTAATTGCGTGGATAAATGGAACTCTTGATATTAGTGATAGTAATGGTAGTTAGTAAGCCTTTGAATCCAATATGATTTAATACGAATTACAAGAATTAATAAGAGTCAATAAAAATAAAACTATAAAATTAGAATGCTCTTAGTTTATATGAAGGTAGTTTTTATGGGCGTGGTTTTCAGGGATGGTGTTCTAATTGTGATATTAACAGTTGGAATTATTGAGGATGTAAAATTTATGTGGGTTGATAGGAGTTGTAGGAATTAGTATATGCAGAGTGTCAGTTGAGAGGTACACGCGTTAATATCGATGAAACTAAATCAGGCTTAGAGTGAAAGAGGAAATGGCTTTAGGTCAATCATCCCTTCTAAGGGAGGAAGTGGCGCACGAGGTTACCCTGGGATTGGATGAAATTAAGAGGCATAAGACGAAGCCGCGTGAACCCCACGCTCAATGGAAGAGCTTTCTCTCTCTCTGCGTTTTCGGGAGCTCGCAACCTTCCGAGGGATAACAGGGTTACACCGACAATGAAAGTAATTGAATTTAACGCCGTCGAGCCAGTGCGCTCCCGGGATTCCCGACAAGTGGGCTCGAAATCTCTCCTCTTTCCGGAAGGACCATCCTGCTAGTCAATGAAATGTCATTCTCGATCGATCCAGAAATAAGTCATGCTTCCTTGCATTATTATTCACACATGCCTTTTGTCGGCGACGTTTCTTTTCTGGATTTTATCATTTGAAAAATACTGAATGATTGTGTTTAGATGCCAAGCTGGTACAGGCAGATGCATCGTGGACAAGGCGCATCGAAATCAGTGCCAAGCCTGTCGCTTGAAGAAATGCATGCAGATGGGAATGAACAAGGATGGTGAGTAACTTCTCGTATACACTTGGAATCATTGACCGCTCGCGAGAGTGAGACTAGAGCTGCGAAACCTTCCAAAAAAGCAATCACTTACGCCCGCGTCTCTAACTCGAGAATCCGTGAAAATTCGACGATGACGGTATCCCACTTTGAGTCTGAATAATGTTCTACCTTCTTGAACTATACCTAACATGTCTTTTCCACTCCACGGATTCCAGTCGGTGAGCATAAATCATCTCAATATTGCTTTTATTCACCGCGCTAAGAGAAACACTCCCGGAAGTGGTAGAGCTGGCACTTCGGCCCGCCAATATTCGGCCTCGGTAACCTTAGAAATCAGTGTCGGGCAGGTGCTGCGAGAATATAGGAAAGCGTAGAGAGGGAAGGAGAGAGAGAGATCGAATTGGATGTTCAACTTTTACGGAAGAGCGGCGGCGTGCTCTGGATAGGACGAGTTATGGATACAGCGGATTATCCGTTCGCCGCAGGTGAAGCAGCTCGCCCATCGCTCGGGAATCAATCAACGTGCGTAACACCCCTCCCTCCCCCCCTCGCCCCGCCAGAAGACGTAGTTCGAACGGTGGCAGGGTTGCTCCTTTGTGCCGGCGACATAAATAACTGGATAAAGCCAGGGGAGCAATCGACGCCGTGCCAGCCAACTCGGCACTCTTCGATCCAACTCTTAATGCTTCCCACGTGTCCTCTGGAGCACCTGCCGCGTCGAGATGAACTTTTCTTCCTTTGCCATTCGCCTTGCCGAGACGAATTTCTACCCCTTGTTGGTAATCAACGCCTAAGTAGAATATGCATCGCCCTAGTCAGACACGCGCGTCGTTCTTGTTCCTTTCAATTTGTCTTCGTGCGAGTTTTGCAAATTAGAATAATATCGCGATGGAGAAAAGTGTCGATGCCAGAGCAGCGGGAGTGCGAAATAAGAGGTGGGGTGCTCGGGGGAATGAATGTTCTCGGGGATGCGGTTCGCCGCGGCGCTGGCGGTCGAAGCGGCCGCACAGCTTCGCAAACACCGCGGTCGTTAGCGATGGTCGCGTGTCCCTCGGCCAACCCCGAAGGGTTAATTGGAGGAAATAAACGTATGCAACGCACTTACCCCCTTTCCGCTCGATCTGCATGAGCAGAAGTCCGACGTTCCTCTCCTTGTTCGCACCCTCGCACTCTCACGCCTTTCCTCCGTTTGTGTCCACTCGAAGACCAATTAATAACAAATCTTATAATAATGATCCTTTTTTCCAAAGAGTCCTGTGATTTATATTCATTTCGGCTGTTAGTCGACATGACAATTTTATGCAACATCTTTTCTTGGTCGTCTTATCTTTGCTGCTTTCGCACCCTTGCCTTCAATTAATAATAGATCTTATGATTATCACCTTGACTTGTTTTCCAAGATTCCTATAATTTGCATTAACTTTGACAACTAGTCAAGAGAGAAGTTTCCCTTGGGCGGCATCCTTTCCCAGTCGAGTTATCCTCGCCCCAGCCATCGCGGGGACACATCGATGAGCAAACGATGAAACGAGGGCGGCCGTACGCAAATTATGACGCAAAAGTGAGTCAGAGAAAGTGGCGGCAAAGAGGCGAAGCAAAGAAGAGAGCCGCGACGTGAAAAAGGGAACGAGACCTCCCACGGTGAGGTTCACGCAAATGAGAGTGAAGCGATCCGTAAAGGAGCGCTTATCCCATCGCACTAAGTACGCCCGAGCTTGAAAAGCAGTAATTTCAGTAAAGATACTGGCCAGGAAGACGGCTAAGAAAGGCGTGGGTAGCCTTTGACAGCTCAGTGGACTTCTTCAGCTGCTAGAAAGAAAGCTTTCAGAATCCTAGTTCTTTAAAAGTGTCCCGCGTCCTCCTTGCCCGACTCAAAGTCGACAGGCAACCTTCTTGGTTCGGTTCGAGAGAGAGAGAGAGTTCGTAGCCGGGAAAGAGTTTACAGGTCCGATTTTCCGAATGTTAAAGAAGGGGAGAACTTAAAGTCCGGCGCGGCGTGTCGCTGGGAGCGTTTAGGCGCGGCGCGGCACGGCGCGTCGTCGAGGTAAACGGGAGAAAAAGTGACGGAGCGTCGAGGGTGTCGAGGGGCTGGTGCTACGAGAGCGAAAAGGGAGCAAAGGCTTGACGAAGTAGGAGGATCCTATTAAGCCGCTCAGCGGGCTAAAGCGCGCTAGACGACGAAAGTAAAACGAGCCGGCACGCTTTTTATTATTACGAAATTACTGCGCGCGCCCGTGCCTCCCGCTAAAAGGGAGCCGGGCAAGGAAAAAAGAGGAGGCCAGCTTCTCGACGACCTTACACGCCACTGAGTGCCCTAATCGCCGCGACAGCATTAACGCCTGGCCCCTGCTTCTACTAAGGGCACACACACCCACACTTCCCGCTTCCCGCTTCCCTTTTCCCGCTCCACTCGCCTCACCCGCTCTGACTGCTGCATCTCGCGATCTAGATTTCTCAGAATTCCCTCGGCCACAATTAGACGTCACGTAACAAACACTCTTACGCTCGAGCCAAGATTGAAGGTGACGTCGAAAACAGACAATATTTTCCTCGCACGCGTCCGCAAGAAAAGCAGAGCGCTTGCCTCGATCGAGGAAAATAAGGAAAGTGCGGCCACTTATTAGAATCTCTTCGCTGACTTATTACCGAGCACCTGCGCAAACTTACCTAACAAACAAATACTCTCGCAATCCTCCTTCTTCCTCCACCGATCTTACCTCGACGATCATATCAGACGCGCGCGCGTGTGCCGGCTTAATTTTACCACGGGCAATCGAATTACCAAACGAGGCATCGTGTTTGCACGCACGTTACATCGGAGGCACACGTACCATACAGAGAGGGAGAGAGAGAGTGAGTGAGAGAGTATCTGTATGGTGAGTGAGGCGAGGCCGACAATAAACCCAGTCCGATTTCTGGGCATCCGTTAAATTCACGCTTGTCAGTGGCAGGCGAGCCACGTGATATAACGGCACGTTACGTGAGTCCTAGGAGAGGGTGGTCGCGGGTAGTACGCGCGCGCACAGCTCCTTCCAATCGTTTGTTCCCAGATTAATCCGCCAAGACTCGGCGGAGCGAGCTCTCTCTCTCTGTGTTCGGCGAATATTTCAATAACCCAGATAACTCGAGGGGTAGCGAGATAAATAGACGCTGTTAGGGAGATAGTTGGACAGAGCGAGAGAGAGAGAGAGAGAGAGAGGGAAGCTTGGTGGTCGTAGTGTAACGAGCGCGAGAGCCGATTGTCTCGAACCGCTGGCCTCCTACTACAATAATGCGAACAAGAGAGCAAGAGAGAGAGAGAGAGAGTGGCAGGGCCGATCAATGGTCTGCCTTGCATAATGTTACACGACGATTACTTAATGCCAGCTCAATCGCGGCGCGCTTGAACATTGCGAAAGGCCACCGATGACGATCGGCTTTCTACATACACGGATATCGTAGCCCCCGCGATAAACAGCCGCTTTCGATACCGATCGATGCACGAGTAGCCCTGCGGCTTCACCCGGATTACATCATAAGCTAGACGGGAATTCGCTAGAAACTTCTCTTAAAAGTCACCCCACTTCCGATACAAGTCCACTTCGGTCTCCGACTTCCAGGATATCGGAGCTGCTATGTTAAGGACTTCCGCACATGGCAGAGTATTATTAGAAAATTATTTTGTCGATTGGAATTTTTTAACATGCCTTCTTATGCAGTATTGTTTATCAAAAATAGAAACCTATGCTGAAGAATTTAACAAAGAAAGAATAATTCTTTGAAAGTATGCTTTTGCATCATATTAAAATATTGAATAATTCTTCCAACTAGTAAAAATATTGGTTAATGTAAAAGCATGAAAAATATTGATAAAGAAGGCTCTGCGATGTGCAGCAGGTCGAAGGGTGCTCTGTTCGGGGCGAATAATTAGTAATGAAAGTAATGAATGTCCGAGGGTAATTGGCAGCCGGAATCGGTTCACGCTTCTGTTGCAGCGGTGCAGAACGAGCGGCAGCCAAGGAACACTGCAACGATCCGGCCGGAGGCGCTCGTCGAGATGGACCAGGAACGAGCGCTGCGAGAAGCCGCTGTGGCCGTCGGGGTTTTCGGGTAAGCCTCTCTCATCATATCAGATCGCCGCGCCGGCCGGCAAACAAATAGCAGCGAAGGATCTCGCGGCGGAAGAGGATCGCTGCTCCCTTTAAGGGCGGCCGCTACTAAAAGTAGCCGGCGATCAATCGATTAAAGTAGCAGCCGGTTAACGAAGTAGACAGTTAACTAAGTAGATACTTAAAGAGGCTTTCTCGGATTTGCGCGGCGAAGCGAGAGGCGAGAGAAAGCGAGGCGAAGGAAAGCCTCGCTAAAAGTGTATACACACGAGATATCGCTCCACTTTCCAGCGAGGCCAATGTGGAGCGTCGATCTTTCTCTCTCTCTCTTACTCTCGCTCTCCGCTCTAAGATGCATGTATTCTCGAGGAAGCCGCGTGCACGCCGCGTGAATTTTCCGCGCGGACGATTAGGTCCCGAGGCCCGATCGGATAATGCCAGAGAGAAGAACAATGTGTGTATGTATGTATGTGTGCGCGGAGGGTGGTGATCGATAGCGAGGGAGCATATTCGAGAGGAGAGAGGAGAGAGGAAGGAGAGGGAAGCGTCGAGAGTGTGGTACGACGTTGTTGTTGGCACGTTTGATCCCGTGCTGGGCAGAGAGGCTTACTTTTCGCGTGGCGGAGACGGGCTCGGATACTCGCGGCAGAGCGCACGCCACGCCGAGCGTGATCTATCATGAAAAATTACCTTTGACCGGCAGGCCGTGGCTGACCGTTTTTCAGGTAGCCGTTGCCAGCCAAGTCGGAACTAATGGAAAATCCATAGAGCGCCAAGGGGTGAACGTTAAAAGCGACGACCGCTTCGACAAAGATATATCCGCAGCCTCCGCAAACGTGCCATCGGCAACATTACACTTTCCTCTTGGCAGATCGAACGCCCCCTTCGTACCAACACTCTCTCCCATCATTCCCATATTCGTAGCAATTATAAGCTATTAATATGTCTCCGTTGGAATTGCAAGTTCTCACTTCAACTTCCAGCCAACCTCGCAGAAGTTAGTCAAGACGACTGCTTTCGAAGCCTGATTAGTTTATCTGTCTAAGCTTAATTATTAGTTTGTCAGAATAAATCTTATCTGTGAAAGTTGGACAATTTACAAGTACTAGAAAGTGTTTATTCCGTGGACAAAGTCGGGCTAAGAAAAAGGTGACTATATAAACAGACCATCGTGACTATAATTCGTAGATGGTTATATAGATGATTTACTGTGGGCGCAGCGTGTTCGGCCTGCTAGGGTCATTTACAGGCTTCTGTCACTCTCGAAGGTCTCGCGTGATATCGCAGAAATTTTCAGCGTCTTACGAGCTTTCGGTATATAATATAGTCGCACACTATACTTTACAGAAACGTGTAAATACGCTGTATACATAGAAAGACGTTGCTTCGTCGCTCCTTGCCTTGCCAAGTGCACCTGAATCTACGCAGTTTTCTCGGAAGCAGGCTTAATCCACCTGAGAAGCCAACTCCAGCACGTTGCCTGCATTGACGATACTGGCGAATATCGCTCGCGCCCTCTCGCTTGGTGACATTTCCTTTGTTTCGAGATCCTGATAGGGAATGCTTTGATTGGGCGTTGAGATTGGACGGACGTTCGGATTGTCGCCTATCTCTCTTTCGACGCGGAGCTTGGAGGGTGGCAACTCATTCGATCTCATGTCGCTCTCGGACTTGGCGAACTTCTTGACGCCCTCGAAGTACCTCGCTGCCTCCACCTCGTCGACATCGACCGCGTAGCCGTGTCTCAGGTTCTCTGACTTGGTCTTCCGGATGACCGACGCCACGCGACGCTTTATGTCCGCGCTGATCACCGTCGCTTCGGTCAGCTCCCGCCGATGCGTCAGCGAATTCCTCGAGACGTTGTCCAGCATCTCTAATAGCTGATCGAACGAGCAGCAGATCTCATTGAGAGACTGCTGACTTAGGAGGACGAAGCCTCTCGTCTCGCTCTCCTTTTCCCGCAGAGCCTCCTCCAGCTGCACCAAGTTCTCCCGAGTAGTTCGTAACTTGGCTTCCGCAGCCTCCCGGCGATCTCTTTCTTCGCAGAGTAAGGCGTCGGTATGGCCGCTTGCTTCCAGCAAACGCTCGTATTTCACTTTCATCTCGGTCAGCTGATTCACGACTATTTGCAATTGGACCCCACCGACGCCGTCCAAATCGACAACCTGCGTCGCAACGTCCACTTTCACTGATTCTCTGCTCTTTACTGATGCGGACTCCTGCTCGGTTGGTCCACCTTCTGTTTCCTCTGTTTGTTCGACGTACTCACTCGGCTCTCTGGTAACCCTTCGGATGCGAGACTGCAGGTCCAAGTGCAGAGATACTTTGGGAACCGGTGGAAGACCATTTACGATCGGCTGTTGCACCTCGCGCCGGTGTAAGAAATCACGTTTCGGCAATTGTGGCAGCGGTGGTTTCGTAATGATCCTCCTCGCTCTCGGTGACATTGGTACCATCGGTCTTCTTGGGATGAGCTTTTGAGTTTTCCTATTGTAAATGGAAGTGGCACTGCGCGTCCTGATTAAGGGTTTCCCTGTCTCCTCGGTCTCATTTCTCTTTCGCGTACCAGCCGACGCAGTTCTCTGATCCTTCTGTGAAACACCGAGCCACCTGTATTCCGATTTCCCCTCGGCGTCGTTCTCATTCAGTCTCCTCACCACTTCCTTCACGAAATCCTCATTGAGACTAGCATTTTGTCTTACGTCCAACACAACCAGAGTATTATTATGATCGAGAAGGTCGATGAGTTCATTGCCAATGTTGTTAGTGAGGCCGCAACGTTGGAGATCGAGCGCTTTCAACCAGAGACTATCTCTGACGGATTCTATGAGCTCGAGCATGGCGGTGTCGCCGAGACGAGGGTTATCGTTCAAAGTCAATCGTCGTAGACCTGGCATAGCTTCGAGATCGGGTTCCCTGTATCTGAGAGACTCCTTCCAAGCGTCGTGATAGAGGAGTAACTTCTGCTTGGACAAAGCGGCTGCTAAGGCAGCGCCGCACTTGAAGGTCAGCTCGCAGAAGCTCAGATTGAGCGAGCGGATGCTGTGCACGTCGGCTATCGTGCGACAGATGAGTTCGCAGCCACTGTCGCCGATGTAACAGCGCTGCAACGAGAGATGCTGAAGAGAACGCGTATTGGCTAAGCCGACGCAGAGCACTGCTAGACAGTCCCCTGGAAATGGAATGCCTTCCAGCTCGAGAACAGTCAGACTCGTCGAGTTCTTGACGCACTGACTCACGCTGTGCGACAACCACTCGAGAATGTAACGAGTCAGGACCACCGGTGCTTTTCCACCAATGGCACGCGCTTTCTCCTCGGAATTGATCTCTTCGAGCGGCTTGCGACACTGGAACCTGCTGCGGATGTTGATAGACTTGAGGCTGCGGTCGAGTGTCAACGAGTTGAGGATTGGCATCCAATCGTCCATCTTAACCCGGTCGGTGGTGAAGTCGAGGCTGTAAGGCAAGCCGACGCAGATCAGTGGCAGTGGTCGACGATGCTCCACTTTGCAGAGCTCCATGTAGCAGCTCGCGAAATTCCTGCCGCTCGGGATCGCCATTTTCGCCGACGCCTTCTGCCGCGAGGCATTGCTCTTCCGACGGGCGCGCGCCGCCACCCCGATTCCCTCCACTGCGCCCTCCGTACTCGCCGGCACTTGCTGCTGGGAATTAATAGAACTTATCAGCTTTAGACATGTTCTTGGATATCTCCTCAAATCATTCTTGTATATTTACAATTTTTCGCTGAGTAATTTTTTTTTTTTTTGATGGGAATATTAATGTTATACAAGTCGAGAGGGTTGAAGTAGAGTTGGAGGAGAGAGAATGGAATTTTTCTAGCTAGAAAATTCTTCGGCTATGGTACTAACCAAAGTCTCACTGTGAAGTGTCATCTGTACTAGCGATTTCCGGGGTGGGTGTTCGTAGCGACTGGTTGACTGGAAGGGCTGATCATCGGAAGGACGAAACACGTTTGCCACGCTCGCCGTCCTCGCTCCGCGTTCGCCTGCACTTGCTGCTGGCTGGCCTACCTACCCCGAGATCTACGCAACGAAAACCCTGCGCGAGACACACGTTCTCCGCGTGGCAAACAAAATTCGCGCTCTAGCCGATTAAAGTTGTCGCGAGTCGCCAGGCTCGATCGAGCCGAGGCGCCGCCGGGCGTCGCGGCGGCCAGCTTTTCAAGCTCTCGGATAGTCAGCCCACTGATTATTAGATATTTCCTGCCAGCCGAACGCTTTTGTTTAATGAGCACTCGCCGGGAATGGGTGCACCTTTATCGGAATGGATGCTCGCTACTTTGGAATTCAGTGCGGCCAATCTCTTTTTACAGGCCACCTGTGTCTCTGGCCATGGCGAGATACACCACTCCATTGCCTTTACCCACCGTCGCACCCACGACAAACTCCACCAATGCGGCGACACCACCGCGCCAGGATAATGAGGATGGTACATAACATTATTACATTTCTCTTGGAATAATTAATGCTAGTATAGTTCGTTTGAAATGAAAGACCAGTGCCCGGTTGGATCGTTAAAATTTCCTCTCAATAATAAATCATCAGTTCCACCTGTTTCAAATCGGAAATTATTTTTCATTAGACGCATATCGGATTAAGGGCTGTACACAGCATTATTATATTTCTCTTGGAATAATTAATACCGCTGGAATTCATTTGGTTTTCAGTCGATGGCAAACCAGTCGACGATTTTAATTCGAAAGACAATTTATTTCACGTTGGATGTAAATCGGAATGAAAGCCTCCTGTCGCTCCAATATATATGAAGTATAAATGTCGATGACAGGTAATGCATCCGAAGATAGCATAGACGTGACGAACGAAGAACCCTTGACACCCCAACGAAGCGGTTGCGCGCAGCTTCCACCTGTGATTCCATCATTGTACTCGCCAGCGAGTGCCGAAACGGTCTACGAGACAAGTGCGAGATTACTATTCATGGCGGTGAAGTGGGCCAAGAATTTACCCTCCTTCGCGAGTCTACCCTTCAGGGACCAGGTATATTTTCAATGGAAGTTCTACATCCACTAAAGAAATATTTGCACCTGCAAATTTATCTTGTGGAATTATTGTCATATGAACGATGAGCTGACGAGAATTTGGATAAATGTGTGATAGGTGATTCTATTGGAAGAGGCTTGGTCGGAATTATTCCTGTTAAACGCAGTCCAGTGGTGTCTGCCGCTGGAATCCTCGCCTCTATTCAGTGCAGCCGAATTAACTGCCCTTACCCTCTCGCCGCATCAGCACCCGCACTCCGGAATCCACCTGCAGACCAGCACTGGGAAGCCAAGTCAGGTGGCAGCAGACGTTCGACATCTCCACGATACCTTGCAGAGATACAAAGCCATCATGGTCGATCCTGCGGAATTCGCCTGCATGAAGGCCATCGTCCTCTTCCGACCAGGTTCGTCGACATCTCTGGCGAAAGAGTACTTGGCTCTTCTCCAGCTTGTTACACCCACCGAACGATATACCAGCTTGCGAGCCTCCTTCTAAGGTCTAGTTAATTCCGTTGCAGAGACCCGTGGACTAAAAGACTCCAGTCAGATCGAGAATCTGCAGGACCAAGCGCAAGTGATGCTGGGACAACACGCGAGAGCTCAGCAACCAGGAAGTCCAGCGAGATTCGGCAGATTGTTACTACTGCTGCCGTTGTTAAGGGCTGTGCCCGCCACCAGGGTCGAGCTGATCTACTTCCACAGGACCATCGGGAATACTCCCATGGAGAAAGTCCTCTGTGACATGTATAAAAACTAGAGAAATATCCTGTCACCCGCGATGCTTCGGGAAAGGACATAGAACCTTTGTGGTTCTTGACACACGGCAGTATCCTATTCTGAGGATACTCACTTATAGCCAAAGTCGGATGTACACATAGTCTCATAGGCATCGATTCGATTCCCCCAATCTGAAATTCATTGTAAGATCAGTGGAGTTGGTGGTATGATTCTCTTGTGTGATTGGAAAGTCTGGCCTAAAAAACGAAGCCCCAATTCTCCAGTCGGTGATTGGACGTCGACCCTGACAGGACTGGACAAGGACTATAGACTCGTCCGAGCGATGCGTGCGAGGCTCGATAGTACTATGAATTTTAGACATGTGTATGTATTTATTTATTAGAGACACATTGGTCGAACGCTAGGTTCGGCATGCTCGGCCAGGAATGTTTCGATATTCCGAGATGTTCCATCCGGGCCGAATTCCAAGGTCGAATCTGCCCAACTTGATTTCTATTCTTGTATCTTAGTTTCGTCGTGCAGATATACATGTAGGACTCGGTACTCCAGACATTCCCGGTTAACACGAGTACGTAAGATAAGTTTCTATCAAGAAATGCTGTAAAAAGTTATTCACCTGTGCTTTCTCCTTGTGTATATTTCGTGTTGTGATACTACTCGCTGTAAAAGGTCTACACATACTCACTCGGCAGCATGTACTCTAACGATTACTTGTAATAAAAGTACATATAAGGAAGCTCGGGGACAGTTCATTTGAGTATTCCATTAAAATCCACTCATTTTTCCATCACCTCTTCCATGTAGGGTTGATCGGCGGCCTAGTTGGGACCTTGCACGAGGCAATTCTCCAGGGAGAAAGGGTCAAAGGTCGCGACGGTGTGACTTTAATTTCTGTTTATTCAGGGAAGAAGGGTGTGTGCGAGCAAACAGGAGAGTGGAATGACTGGAGATGCTCGAATAGAGTGTAGGCAGCCGTGACACGGTGGTGGTTGCATAAACGTACATATTTATTTATCACCGTCTAATCCCTGACTTCCCCCATGGGGAGGTTTTGCCACATGGCAGTTTGACGGTCCCCGGCGGAATTGGCCCCTCGCTCGCTCTCGCTCTCTCTCTCTCCTCCCTTATAAATTACATGGAGGCTCGAGCGAGGTTTAAGGGCCTGCTTAAGTTGTCAAAGCAATCGGGGAGTTAAACGCCCCGGCAGCCAGGGGCTTCGCCCTTTCCTAATACCTTCTCGATCGGTACCGCGGAATGCTCGTTCCTGGCCCCACCATATCCTCGCAAATTGATTTTCCCCTGGTATCGGCATTATACACTCTTTGCCCGTTGAATCAGAAGCGAGTGCTTCCTTTGAAGCGCCCCGTTTTCAGGATATCAGCCCTCGTCGTGCAAATCCCTTTGCTTCGCGAAAAAGATAATGATTTCTTCGATCGTTTATTAATTATTACTTCTCTCCCATTTTTTTTGAATGAACGATTTTTATTGAAGATCGTTTGAAAATTCTGTAACTCTCTTTTGTGTGCGAGAGAAATTATATTAAGCCTGATGAATCAATCGTCAGGTTTATGGGGAAGACGAGGAGTTGGACGAAATCTGGAAAGTCTCCTCATTGCATAGGTTCGCTCGTTCCGATCACGGGAGCAGCAGCTTACGAGTGTTGGAGCGTTTGCTTCGTGACACGGCGGGGCTTTCCCGGGGGTGGAAGGCCCGACACGTAACGAATTTCGATAGCGCTGCTGGCGGCTGGAGGGTCGAAAGGGGTGGAATGGCGGCGGATTGCTGAGAGGGCAACACCGAGGAGAAAGGGTGGTCATAGTATTGACTCGCTTTCGCGGATGTAGGGGCGGAGTTCTCGACCTCTCTTGCTCCCGTTCCCTTACTCTCCGCCAGCTCTCCCCACTAACCCTTCCCCTCTCTCTCTTTCTCTCATTCTCTCATTCGATGTCCCTGTTCCTTGAAATATCCTTTTCCTCCTGTCAACCCTCTCGATGACCCGCGCTGTTGTGGTCAAAACTATCTAAGCCGTGTTACGAGTCTCACGCCTCCAAAGCACTCCTCTGGTTTTCCGAACCAACCGAGTGTCAGACTAGACTTTCCATTTCGCAATCGGTTCTTCCCAATTCCAAATAAATCCACCACAATACTTCCCAATTAAACTTTACGATCATCCTGTCGAAGAATACTACGATTATGTATCACCAAAGATGAGATCATCACCTGAAAAACCAGGCAAGCAATAGGATTTTTTTAGCGGGGAGAATCTGTGAGAGCGTGTCAGGTCTGAATGTGGCTCATAAAGCTGAGATTTCTCTCGTTCGCTTTCCCCTCCTTCCACCAGTAACAGTATTTCAGGGGCCGGTAATTCGGGGGTGGTCGAGGGCTTTCAGGGAGGGTGACTCGTCGCGGGCTTGTCAGCCTCCCCTGCCTCCACCCTCCCGCCGCCCTCCGCCCACGCCCGACGAGAAACTTGCCGCTGAAGGGTGACCCAGCAATGGCGGCGGGACTTGTTGTATTTCGCTTTCGAGGTGAGCTCCATTCCAGGCAGACACAGCGCTGCCTGGAACTCCCGTGGCGACCTCCGGGAGGGTTGCCCTCGATGGATGGCAAGAGAGAGAGAGAGAAAGGAGAGGGGTTTGGCGAGATGAAACGGAGTCGCGCTCGAATCCACACGCCAGGAGAGCAGCGGAGATGGAGAAAGCCTCGGGGATGAACGGGGATGGCGGCCTCGAAGTAGAACGCAGTCAGAGAATCAGAGCTAGCGATGCGAAGGAGAGAGAAAGAGTGAGAGGCGCGAGTGGCTCGCAGAGCAGGTGGAAGAAGGACAGACTGTATCGCTTGGAAACAGCAACCTCCATTTATTTTATTACATTATCATACCAACTAGGCGCTCGATAAGTGGGGCTTTAAAGCGACGGTTCTCAAATCGCACCGCCCTTCACTATAATACTTTGCCGACTACCAAGTACTATACGGTGCGGCGGCGGCGGCGGCGACTGGACCCACTGGAAATATGGCCAAGCAACGATAAAATTATTCCAATCGATTTTCGAGAACTGCTCCTCCCCTCGCCACTGGCCCCCGCGCCAAATTTCAGCCGGAAGTTCGTATTTATTGCGAAATACAGGTAGGAAAACTCGATTATTTTAATTGAAAAACGAAAGGCGGGTTTGACGAAGTGGCTCGGCCCGGCTGGATCGCGCTGGCCGCCCGCTCCCGGAATATCGGGCGGGAATTGTTCGCGCGTTAAGTTGAATTAAAATCAAAAGCGGAGCCCGGCATTTCCGTCTCCCTGCCCGCCGTCTGTTTAATGACCATCGATTATCATTCGCGAATCCGAATTAAGCGCAGTTGCGCAATTGCGCCCGCCGAGCATTTCTCCCAGTCTTGCTCTGCATTTATTATTCCGGGCGTGGGCCGCG
Source organism: Ectemnius continuus (assembly GCA_910591665.1). Classification (NCBI taxonomy): domain Eukaryota; kingdom Metazoa; phylum Arthropoda; class Insecta; order Hymenoptera; family Crabronidae; genus Ectemnius; species Ectemnius continuus. The sequence goes on from OU342866.1 coordinate 4,598,997, forward strand.
CTGATGATTTAATTGAGGCCGGGCAAACATCTAGCCCTCGCACTGCCCGAGTTGACCGAACAGATAATGAGAACTCGTAATTCATCGGGAACTAATTAGACTGGGCAAATAAAAAGGGGACTTCCTGTCAAATCGGATGGGAACGAACAGTATTTATCTGTTCTTTATCCTTGTTTCCCTTGCAGATCACGGGTGAGAAAGTAGCCCTCTTTTAGACTTCATATTTTCGAGAACACGAGATTCTCTGAGGAGATTCGGGCTAGGGGTTCACGTCCAAGAGAAATCCCATCGAATTTTTCATTCGGCCGACGGCAGCCCTCGAATTCACTGGGCTCTCGCCGCCTGACGTTTAAGAAATCTGATTTTCTCCTCACGTAGACCGTGCAGGGATTACGGAGTATTCGGCTACGGTCAGAAGGACCGCCAGTTCATTTCAGATATCCACAAACAACAGACGATTCATCCCTTCGACCCTTCTGGCTCGCCCTTACTGACAACAGTTTCCTTTGACTTTCTCCTCCAAGAATTTCGATGACCTATCAATTTCGTAGATTAATAGCAGATTTGGATGAATCTCGCAGAGTCTCGAAAGATTTCGATTAGAAAAGTGGTACATCGTGGAGCATTGAAAACCAACGGTCAGAGGATTCCTCATTCGACCACCTTCATCCCCGTTCAACCCCCTCATCTCTCACTTACCCAGAGCACCATCACTTGGCCACCCTCTCCCGCAAAATCAATAGGTGCGTCGCCGAGTATCAGAGCAGGCATTGTGCCACATAATCTTGGACAGTCAAGCGGAGTCGATCGCTCCAGATAAACCATCGTCTAATCATTCCTATGATTGCTTGAAGATCGGAATCTTCCTCTTAGGTTTCCATCACAGTTCACTGTGCATGCCGGATCGGAGAAAGTCGATTATATTAATGTGACACTTGCGCCAGAAGAAGAGGGTGGCTGGTAATAGGTGTAATAATCATTAAGAGAGACGCGGAATAGGGAAAGTTCGGCGAACTTGACAAGTACAGCCAACCACTTATCCAATTATTTTCCTTTCCAGTCGAGTAATGTTTGCTCCAGGTTGGCTGGTGCTCGCTCTCCTGAAGCGCACGCCACCCTCCAGCTTCTCTCCCACCCTCTCCTTTGTCTCCTTTGCAAATTAATTTCAAGGACCCGGGGACCTTTGTGCCTGCACGAGGGGGTTCTTACCTCGCGCCCCACAGCCCAGACCCAATTTACGCTTAAACAAGGAGCATCTTCGCATAACTTAGCCTTGCGTGAAATCCAACGTCAAAGGGAGAGCGCCAACCTCTTTTTAAGACGCGACGATCTTAGAGTATTCCTTTTGATCGCTCTAAAGATACTCTTGAAAGAACGAACTTTCTTTAAAGCAGTAATGGTCGAATTTTGTATTAAACTTTGGGATATCAGAAAAGATATATTAGCAGTAATTGAATTTTTGAGGGATGTAAAAGACAGTTGCATTTTTAGGAATAGTTCTAACACAGTAAAAGTAGAATTATTAGTTTTGTAATTTGATTCTTAGATTTTGATTTTTGTATCCCATTTTCGGAGTAGTCTGAGGGTTTTAAAAATCGATCAAATCGTCGAGCAAGCAGACTGCCAGCTTATCTGGCGAGGGAAACTACACCAAGGGTAGATGCTCTGTATCATCACGATGGAATCGTTTGATGATAGAGTAACTTTCACTTCCGCAATCTAGTGTTGGTTTTCCGCGCGAATTTTGGGACACTGTCCTTCTGTTGACAATGTCTTATCGGAAGCTAGTAAAATGTTTATAAGATCGTGCGTAAGACATAAAAGTATTATCGCAAATTGTGCACGACTTCCAACTACGACTCGAAGTGCAGGTAAACTTCGAAGACTCACTGTTTCCTTCGATGTCACAATACAAAGTCAATCTTCGATTACTTCAAGAAAAATTAAAATCGTACAATGCTTCGAATAGATTTACAATGGATAATTCTCGTTCTACTGTTAATTTTCTCTGTGGTTCTCTCAGATTGGGTTCCACCGAAGCCCCAAAAACAAGAAGTGTGTAATTCGCCAACATGTAAAGACAGGGGTAAGTAAATTTCACAAGGAGGATTTTGGCAGTATTCTAATTCGCATAATTGGGAAAAAATCGGTTGATTTAGGTAACGAGTATCTTAATAATATGATGCGAAGTGTTCATCCATGTGAGGATTTCTATAGTTTCGCATGCGGTGCCTGGGAAACAAGCCATCCCAGTCCACCGTACACCGACTGGGACGTATCATATCGAATGGACGAAGATACATTATTGATTTTAAAAGGTGTGAATAGGAATGAGAAATAATAATAAATGTGCAGTACATTTGTTTGTATTTTCTTCCTAGGACTGCTGGAAGAATTACCATCGGAACACCCCGACGACCAGATGGCCAAGCTCAAAGTTATCTACAAAACGTGCTTGCAAATTCGTAATACTTTTTAATATTTCGGCTCAGCCCCTGTATTATTCAGATAATAATTTTCCTTCAAATATATTCCAGCATATTTCGATAAACACAAACCGGAGGAAATAAAAAAGGAAGTCGAACGAATCCGTCGTTATCCGTTAGAGCAGTTGTGGCTTCGGCATAATGCATATCTCAATCTGACGGGCGAGTCTGCCCTTTTCAATATTTATGTTGGAAATTTCAGTAAGAATATAAATCTCCCAATGCTTCAAGTATGCTTCTATATTTGTTGAACAATGTTCAAGTTATTTTGTAAGTTCTAATCGTTCATCTTTACAATTTAGTTCGCTGAATTAGAGAGCGCATATGGCTCGATTTACCATGATGCTAGGTGGCAACCCGCGGAAGAACAAAGTTACATGGACGCTCTTTTCGAGATGCTGTCGAGTCTCGGCTTGCCAGATTCACGAGTAGATTTGAACAAAAAAATCATGAGTGCCTATCAGTTCAGGCGCAAATTAAATTTGGTACTCATCACTGTGTTTTAATTTTATCACTTTGCAAGGCATTTTTATGATCATGAGTCTTATAGATACTCTCGTCGATTCACCTATTTGATCCGGACGAAGTGTCGGAAGGGATAAGTCCCAGTCATTTGGGAAAGAAATTTGCAGAATATGTAATTCCGCTTCATCGCAACAAGTACACACTTGCGGTATTATTATCTCTCCAATTACCTCTTTTAATCTTAATTTTTTTAATTTTTATCAATACTTGAATTATTGATTACATCGTAGGTACCTTGGGAGCGAATAACAAAGATTTTATTCCACAAAATGTCTCTACTGGATACGAAGAAGAAAATCATTAAATTCTATAAATCGGAGTATTTCAAAAAACTTGCAAATCTTCTTGCTGCATCTACAGAACAACAAATTGGTACTGCGAACTAGGAACTGCAGGTTTGACTATTTTTAATATAAATTATCATTCTCTTGCAGCGGACCACATGGAGATTTATTTCATCGAGCGACATTTGAAACGTACCGCAAGAGTGAAGCAGCTCTTGAAAAACAGTTGGAAGAATCCACCTGCAACAATGGCAACTCTCCGATTCGATGAGCCAAGGCAAGTATAAAAGCACAGGAGGACGAAAGGACGACTTGTTCATTTCTGTACTGTCCCTTAAAGATGGATGACGTGCATTAAGGAATGTAATATGACGCCAACTCTGGCGAAGCTTTTGATCAACAAATGGCTTAAGGCCAAGTACAAATATGACGTGAGTCGTTATCTACTTATAGTCTTCATAAATTAATTAATTATTAATTATTCTGATTGTTATTGGTGTAAGATTCTAAATATTTTAACTGGAGTAAAAGGAGCCATAAAAGCACAACTATCAGGATCCAACTGGTTGAATAAAGATTCCAAACTTTTAACCATAAAGAGATTGGATGAAGTCGAGGATTTGATTGGCAAACCCATGAGACAAAAAACAACGTAGGTTCCAAGAGTAGTTTTGACTATCTTTATTTGAAAATCGAAATATATTTGAAACTTTATCGGTTTTTTTAGCATTAGCCCAGTGAAAACAATATTTCCGAACGCTTTCCTTGACATGGAAACGGACGTGATGTGTAGGTTTATAATTATTATGAAAATTACAAGGTAATACCATAAAATATCATCATGTCATAAAATTATTTGACTTTTTAGTTGTGAATGCGGCCATGCTTCAGAGTCCTGTGTACAATGGTTCTTTACCACTGTCAGTACCAATATATTTCATACCTATTTTGACCTAGAATATTTTTGTATATTTTTGAAAACACTCTAATTCGTTTTCAGTATGTACAATCTTGGCTCTGCTGGTTTCCTACTCGGTCACGAGTTCTACCATGTAATCGACGATTGTGGTATGTATTAATAAGTATAATAACATTCCTCTGTAACTGTTATATAATATTTCTGTTTTTAATAGGACATCGCAGGATGACGTCTGCTAAATCGTTTAACTTGTGGCCGGTGAATGTGCAGAACGAATGTAAAAAGCGCAAGAAGTGCTTTGTCTCAAGTTACAACAACGTCACTAAACTTGAGTTCAACCGGAGATACAAACTATCTCCGGAGGTAAAGCAAATACAATTTCCAAGCACCAAGTATTCAACTTATGTTGATTGTATCGTTGACGCGGAATTTTTAATGCTCGCAGATTGACACTACCGACAGTTTCCTAGAGAATTATCCCGATGTGATGGGTTTGCAGGCAGCGCACATGTTTCACACCACCTTGTTGAAACGCAATGCGGGAAAGTGTTCTGTTTTGCCCGGTTTCGAAGGTTACAGTTGCGACCAGATGTTCTTCATTGCTTTCGCCAATGTACGGCCACCGTCACTTTAATTTAATTCTAACACTCAATTAACTTTTTAACGATGGACTGATTTGTTCGATAGATGTTCTGCGGTGCACCTTCAGCGAAAAGAGCCTTGAAAATCTTGCAAACCGATTACCACAGTATAAACCCTGTCAGAGTGAATGGAGCAGCGTCAAGCTCAAAAGCATTTGCTAATGCTTTCCATTGCAGCGAAACGGCTACCATGAACCCAAGCACCAAATGCAACCTGTGGATATAATTCCTTCGCAAATCATGCATAATTTTAATACGTTCTGATAATTTCTGTAGACAGTTTTCTATAAGTGAATAAAATTTTTTTGGAGGCTATTTTTTCTTGTCTATTATTTTCGTGCATCCCATTTTTATATAGCAAACGCGATAATTCAAAAAACGTTTATATAACTCTGGAAACATTAAAGAATTTTTATCGTAAGTCGTGCACGTTATCTGTTTGTGACTTCAAATGCCAAAGAAATTAAAATATTTATTGTGCCTTCGATACGACAAGTCAAAAGTCAGTCTTCGACTACTTCGCAGGCGATTAAGTTCTCAAAATGCTTCGCATTGATTTGCAATGGAAATGTCTCGTTTTACTTTCGATTTTCTCTGTGGTTCTCTGCGATTGGGTTCCACCGAAGCCCCAAAATCAAGAAGTGTGTAAATCGCCAACATGTAAAGAAAGGGGTAAGTAAATTTCGCAAGGAGGATTTTGGCAGTATTCTAATTCGCATAATTGGGGAAAAATCGGTTGATTTAGGTAACGAGTATCTTAATAATATGATGCGAAGTGTTCATCCATGTGAGGATTTCTATAGTTTCGCATGCGGTGCCTGGGAAACAAGCCATCCCAGTCCACCGTACACCGACTGGGACGTATCATATCGAATGGACGAAGATACATTATTGATTTTAAAAGGTGTGAATAGGAATGAGAAATAATAATAAATGTGCAGTACATTTGTTTGTATTTCCTTCCTAGGACTGCTGGAAGAATTACCATCGGAACACCCCGACGACCAGATGGCCAAGCTCAAAGTTATCTACAAAACGTGCTTGCAAATTCGTAATACTTTTTAATATTTCGGCTCAGCCCCTGTATTATTCAGATAATAATTTTCCTTCAAACATATTCCAGCATATTTCGATAAACACAAACCGGAGGAAATAAAAAAGGAAGTCGAACGAATCCGTCGTTATCCGATAGAGCAGTTGTGGCTTCGGCATAATGCATATCTCAATCTGACGGGCGAGTCCGCCCTTTTCGATATTTATGTTGGAAATTTCGATGACAATATAAATCTCCCAATGCTTCAGGTATGCTTCTATATTTATTGAACAATGTTCAAGTTATTTTGCAAGTTCTCATCGTTCATCGTTACAATTTAGTTCGCAGCATTAGAGAGCGCATATGGCTCGATTTACCATGATGCTAAGTGGGAACCCTCGGAAGAAGAAAGTTACATGGACGCTCTTTTGGAGATGCTGTCGAGTCTCGGCTTGCCAGATTCACGAGTGGATTTGAACAAACGAATCATGAGTGTCTTTCACTTCAGACGTAAATTAAATTTGGTACTCATCACTGTGTTTTAATTTTATCACTTTGAAAGGCATTTTTATGATCATGAGTCTTATTAGATACTCTCGGCGATTCACCAATTTGAGCCGGACGAAGTGCCGGAGCAGACGAGTCCCAGTAATTTGGGAAAGATATTTGAGCGATATGTAATTCCGCTTTATCGCAACAAGTACACACTTGCGGTATTATTGTGTTCCAATTGTCTCTTTTAATGTCAATTCTTTTAATTTTTATCAGAACTTGAATTATCGATTACATTGTAGGTACCTTGGGAGCAAATAACGAAGATTTTATTCCACAAAATGTCTCCACTGAATATGAAGAAGAAAATCATTCAATTGCATAAATCGGAGTATTTCAAAAAACTTGCAAATCTTCTTGCTGCATCCACAGAACAACAAATTGGTACCACAAACTGTCAACCGTAGGTTTGACTATTTTTAACATGATTTATTATTCTCTTGCAGCGGACCACATGGAAATTTATTTCATCGAACGACATTTGAAACGTACCGCAAGAGTGAAACAGCTCTTGAAAGACAGTTGGAAGAATCCACCTGTAACAATGACAACTCTCCGATTCGATGAGCCAAGGCAAGTATAAAAGCACAGGAGAACGAAAGGACGATTTGTTAATTTCTGTACTGTCCCTTAAAGATGGATGACGTGCATTAAGGAATGTAGCATGACGCCAACTCTGGCGAAGCTTTTGATCAACAAGTGGTTTAAGGCCAAGTACAAATATGACGTGAGTCATTGTTTAATTATAGCCTTCCTAGTTTAATTAATTAATAATTATTGTGATTCTTATTGGTGTAAGATTATAAATATTTTAACTGGAGTAAAAGCAGCCATAAAAACGCAAGTATCAGGATCCAACTGGTTGAATAAAGATTCCAAACTTTTAACGATAAAGAGATTGGATGAAGTCGAGGATTTGATTGGTGAACCCACGAGACATAAAACAACGTAGGTTCCAAGAGTAGTTTTGACTATCTTTATTTGAAAATCGAAATATATTTGAAACTTTATCGGTTTTTTTAGCACTAGCCCAGTGAAAACAATATTTCCGAACGCTTTCCTTGACATGGAAACGGACGTGATGTGTAGGTTTAGAATTATTATGAAAATTACAAGGTAATACCATAAGTTATCATCATGTCATACAAATTATTTCGCTTTTTAGTTGTGAATGCGGCCATGCTTCAAAGTCCTGTGTTCGACGCCACTTTGCCAATGTGAGTACCAAAATATTTCATACCTATTTTGACCTAGAATATTTTTTTTTATATGTTTGAAAACACTCTAATTCGTTTTCAGTATGTACAATCTTGGTTCTGCTGGTTTCTTACTTGGCCACGAGTTCTATCATGTAATCGACGATTGTGGTATGTATTAATAATTATAATAACATTCCTCTGCGTCTATTATATATTATTTCTAAATTATATAATGTTATAATTGTTCTGTTTTTAATAGGACATCGCAGGGTGACTTCTGCTAAATGGTTTTACTTGTGGCCGGAGAATATGCGGAACGAATGCAAAAAGCGCAAGAAGTGCTTTGTCTCAGGGTACAACAACGTCACTAAACTTGAGTTCAAACGGAGATACAAACTATCTCCGAAGGTAAAGCAAATATGATTTCCAAGCACCAAGCATCCAATTTTTATTGATTTTATAAGTGACACGAATTTTTTAATGTTCGCAGATTGACACTACTGAGAGTTTCCTAGAGAATTATCCCGATGTGATGGGTTTGGAGGCAGCGCACATGTTTCACACCACCTTATTGAATCGCAATGGGGGAAAGTGCTCTGTTTTGCCGGGTTTCGAAGGTTACAGTTGCGACCAGATGTTCTTCATTGCTTTCGCTAATGTACGACCACTGTCACTTTAATTTAATTTTAACACTCAATTATTTTTTTAACGATATACTGATTTGTTCGCTAGATGTTCTGCGGTGCACCTCCAGCGAAAAGAGCCTTGAGAATCTTGGAAACCGATTATCACAGTATAAACCCTGTCAGAGTGAATGGAGCAGCGTCAAGCTCAAAAGCATTTGCTAATGCTTTCCATTGTGGAAAAACAGCTACCATGAACCCAAGCACCAAATGCAACCTGTGGATATAATTCCTTCGCAAATCATGCATAATTTTAATATGTTCTGATAATTTCTGTAGACAGTTTTCTATAAGTGAATAAAATTTTTTTGAAGGCTATTCTTTCTTGTCTATTAGTTTCGTGCATCCCATTTTTATATAGCAAACGCGATAATTCAAAAAACATTTATATAACTCTGTAAAACATTAAAGAATTTTTATCGTAAGTCGTGCATGTTATCTGCTTGTGACTTCAAATGCCAGAGAAATTAAAATATTTATTGTCCTTCTATACGACAAGTCGAAAGTCAGTCTTCGAGTACTTCGAAGACGATTAAGTTCTCAAAATGCTTCGCATTGATTTGCAATGGAAATGTCTCGTTTTAGTTTCGATTTTCTCTGTGGTATTGTGCGATTGGGTTCCACCGAAGCCTCAAAATCAACGAGTGTGTAATTCTCAAACTTGTAAAGATAGAGGTAAGCAAATTTCCGAGAGAATTTAGTAATATTTCAGTTCACATATTCAGTATAACAGACTGCGAATATATCTTAGGAAGCGAATATCTTAACAATATGGTGCGAAGCGCGAATCCATGTGAAGATTTCTTTACTTTCGCATGCGGTGCGTGGGAAAAGAACCATCCCGGTTCACGGTACGTCGAGTGGGATGTGCCACAACGAATGGTCGATGAAACGTTGGCTACTTTAAAAAGTATGACGAGCAACGACGAATAATTAGTATAAAGGCACTACTTTTATTTTATTTCGTTTATAGAACTACTGGAAGAATTACCACCGCAGCAGACCGATCGCCAGGTCGCAAAACTCAAATTCATCTACGACACGTGCTCGCAAATTCGTAATGTTTTCAGTATTTTTGTCTGCTCGTGTATTCTCCCGACAATGATTTTCTTTTCAATATATTTCAGCGCATTTCGATAAACACATTGCGAGGGATATTGTTAAGGAAATTCAAAGAATCCGTCGTTATCCTCTAAAACAGTTGTGGGATCGACATAATGAATATCTGAAGCTAACGGGCGAGTCTGCTTTCTTCAACATTGATGTGGGAGGTTTCAATGACACTTTAAATCTGCCAACGCTTGAAGTATGACCTTACATTTATTAAACGATCTCTAAGTTATTTTGTATATTAGTCTTATCGTATATATCTGCTCTTCAGTTCGAAAGACCAATGAGCGCATTCGGCTCAATTTTCCCCAGAAGTAGATGGACACCGAAGCAGGAAGAAAATTATAAGGAAGCTCTCTTCGAAATGCTGTCGCTTCTCGGCTTGCCAGATTCGACAGAGGACTTGAAAAAGCGAATCGATAATGTCTGTCAATTCAGACGAAAATTTTATTCGGTAATTTTATTAATTTTCTTCACTCTGCAAGATACTTTTATAATCATGGGTCTTATTAGATCTTCAAGATTAACAAGAAGGAAGGGCCAGTGTCAACAAATTCCACTAATTTGGAAAAAGAATTTGTGCAACTTGCAATTCCGCTTCATCGCAACAAGACTACAATTGCGGTATGTAATTATTTTCCTTTAATGTTAATAATTTTAATTATTCTCAATATGCGAATCATGAATTACATTGCAGATACCTTGGGAGCGAATAGTGCAAATTTTATTTCATAAAATGCCTCCATTAGAAATAAAGAAGAATATAATTCTATTTTATAAAACCGAGTATTTCACAAAACTTGCAAATCTTCTTGGAGAATCTTCAGAACAGCTAATTGGTACTATGCACCATCAATTCTACGTTTTACTACTTTTTACGCAAATTCTTTATTTTTATAGCGGACCATATGGAAGTTTACTTTGTCGAGCGGCATTTGAGACATACCGAAAAGGTGAAGGTCCTTTTGGAAAAAAGTTGGACGGATACGTATCTAGAATTTGAGTATCTTCGAATGGATGATCCAAGGCATGTATGAAACCAACGCTGATCGAAGGAACAATTTTTAATTTCCGTTCTGTTCTTTAAAGGTGGATGACATGTATCGAGGATTTTGGTATGACGCCAACTCTGGGGAACCTTTTCGCCAACAAATGGTTTAAAGTCGACCACAAATTTCAAGTGAGTAATTATCTTATTAAAACCTTCTTACTTTTAATGCATGCTGATTCTTATTGGTGCAAGGTTTCAAACATTTTCACTGGAATAAAAACAGCCGTAAAAGCGCAAGTGTCGGATTCGAAGTGGTTGGACAACGAGTCAAAAGTGTTGACCTTGAAGGCATTTGATGAAGTCAAACAATCATTTGGTGATCCAATCAAATATAATGAAACGTATACTTCCAGAATAATTTCCAGACTATCTTTATTTGAAACTTGATTGTTTTCTGAAATATGATCGATTTTTTTAGGAGTCGCTCAATAAGAACATTATTGCCAGACGCTTTTCTCGATTTGAAAGAGGTCATAATGTGTAAGTTTAGTACTAGGAATAATAACTTAGTACGCAAAGCGATCATTCTTAAAAGTTATTTCACTTTTTAGTTGTGAATGCGGCTATGCTTCAAAATCCTATATTCGATGCTACTTTACCAGTGTTTGTACCAACATATTTCACACCTACATTCACCTAGAAACATACTTTTGACAACACTTTAATTTGTTTTCAGTCTGTACAATATCGCTTCTGTCGGATACCTGCTAGGTCACGAGTTCTACCATGTAATCGATAATTGCGGTATGCATTAATAATTATAACAACATATGCAAGCATTGTGTCATATCTTCGTTTTTAATAGGCTATCGTTGGGTGTCGATATATGAATTAGTCACCTTATGGTCGGAGGAAATGCGCGACAAATGCAAAGTTCGCAAGCAGTGCTTTATCACTGAATACAACAAGTTTAATAAGCTAGAGTTTAAGCGGAGGTACAAACTGTCTCCTGAGGTAAAAATTATAAGATTCTTAAGTACCAAGCATCCAACTTTCTTTTCTTCTGTAACAGATTTAATTTTTGTAATGCTCGCAGATTGACACTAGCTACAGTTTCTTAGAGAATTTTCCGGATGTAATGGGTTTGCAAGCAGCGCACATGTTTCACAGCAGATTATTGAAACGTGACAGAGGACAGTGTTTTGTTTTGCCAGGATTCGAAGGTTACAGTTGCGACCAAATGTTCTTCATTGCTTTCGCCAATGTATGATTATTTTTACATTGACTTAGTCTTAGAAGTCAATTAATTTATTAATGTTATACTGATTTATTTGGCAGATGTTCTGTGGTACACCTACAACGAAAGGAGCCTTGGCAATGTTGGAACACGAAAATCACAGTATAAATCCTGTCAGGATAAATGGAGCCGTGTCAAGCATAAAAGCATTCGCAGACGCTTTCCAATGCGGCAGACGGGATACCATGAATCCAAGCACCAAGTGCAACCTTTGGACATAAGTTCTTCTCGGATCATGCACAATTTTAATACTTTCTAATATTATGTGTAAACAGTTATCTATACATGAATAAAGTTTCTTTGAAAACTATTTGCTCTTTTCTATTACTTTTACGCCTCCCAGTCCTATAAAATAAATTCCTTACCGGAAATCAGTAAAACGTTCATAAGACTGTATTGGCAACATAAAAAAAATTCGTTATCGTAAATCGTGCACTTGCTTCACGAACGACTGCAAATGTCAGTGAAATTGGAATATTCATTGTTTCCTTCGATACGACGAAACGAAAGTCAGTCTTCGATTACCACGAGAAAGATTAAGATCCCACTATGCTTCGCATTGATTTGCAATGGAGGATTCTAATTCTATTCTCGATTCTCTCTATGGTTTTGTGCGACTGGGCTCCAAAGAAGCCGGACAACCAAGAAGTATGCAAAACACCAAGTTGTAAAGTTAGAGGTGAGCGAATTTCCTAAAGAGAATAATTACAAATTAAATATCAGATAATTTTTACAAATCGCTTGCAATAGGATGATTGTAAATAAATCGATTATCGTAGGAAACGAGTATCGTAGCAATATGATGCGCAATGTGAATCCATGCGAGGACTTTTATACTTTCGCATGCGGTGCTTGGGAAACCAATCATCCTAGTCCACCATACGTCGACTGGGACGTAGCAGGCCGAATGGATGAGGATACATTGGCTATTTTAAAGAGTATGAAGAGGAATGGAGAATAATTAGAGTATAAACTGTACCTTCATTTTTATTTTCTTAACAGAACTAGTGGAAGAGTTACCATCTCGGCAGACCGATGAGAAGCTGACCAAGCTCAAATTAGTCTATGATACGTGCATGCAAATTCGTAATACTTTTGTGCATTTCTTTTCGATTTCTACATTTTCCACATCATTATTTTTCCCTTAATATATTCTAGCATACTTTAATAAACACGAGCCGAGGGAAATAAAACAGCAAATTGAGAGAATCGGACGTTATCCGGCAAAGAAGCTATGGGATCTGCATAATGAGTATCTGAAAGTGACAGGGGAATCTGCACTCTTCGATATTGATGTGGGAGCTTTCGATGATAATATAAATTTGCCGATGCTCCAAGTAAAACATTTATTAAACATTTATCAAGTTCGTTTTGTGCGTCGCTCTCATCATTTATATTTGTACATTAGTTCTCTGAACCGCTGAGCGTTTATGGATCGATTTATCACCAAACCAAGTGGAAAGCCATCGAAGAAATAAACTATCTTGACGCTCTCAACAAAATTCTGACGAGTGTCGGCTTGCCAGATTCTAAAGAAGTTATACGGAAACGAGTCAATGGTGTTTTTGAATTCCGACGCAAACTAAATTCGGTACTAATTATTGTAGTTTTATTTCTTGTAATTTGAATTTTTGACGTCGTAATTGAAATAAAATCGATCGTTTAATTAGATTTTCGCGGTGAGTGTCCAAGCTCCCGAGGACAAGAACCCGGTGCAGATGAAACCCAGTAAACTAGAGGAAGAGTTTCGTAAACTTGCACTTCCGTTACATCACAACAAGTACACGATATCGGTATCAGCGTACTCTAATTTCTTCTAATATTAATTGTTTTAACGCTTTTCAATATTTAAATTTTGAAGTACTTTGTAGATACCTTGGGAGCAAATAGCGAAGATATTATTCCATAAACTGCCTACAAACCTGGTAACGACGAACAAAATCCTCATATATCGCAATACCGAATATTTTAAAAGACTCGCAAATCTACTTGCTACGTCCACAGAACAGGAAATTGGTACTGCATACTATTAACTGTAGAATTCATTATTATTTATATAAATTCATACTTCTCTTATAGCGGACCACATGGAAATTTATTTTATTGAGCGTCATTTAAAACGTACCGAACATGTGAAGCAGCTTTTGAGAAATAGTTGGATGGATCCACCTGCGGACGCGAGATCTCTCCGTTTCGATGAACCAAGGTAGATATAAAATAATGAGAAGATGAAAGAATGATATATTTATTTGCTGAACTGATCCTTGAAGGTGGATGACGTGCATCAAGGAATCTGACATGGAGCCAACTCTGTCAAAGCTATTGATCAACAAGTGGTTCAAAGTCGAATACAAAGATCAAGTGAGATATTATTGTATTACTGTCTTTCTGCCGTTAATGCCAATTTTTATTTATTTTTTGCTATAAGGTTAAAGCCATTATGGACGGAATAAAAGACATCATAAAACAGCAAGTATCAGAATCGAAATGGATGGATAGCCAAGCGAAAGTGTTGACCTTCCAAAGATTAGATGAAGTCGAGGATTTGATTGGTGTACCCACGAAACGTAGGGAAACGTATGTTTCTGGACTAATTTAAACTATCCTTATGTTTTATCTTTCATTTTCGATTTATATTTAAAATTTAAACGGTTACTTTTAGGTACGGACCCGTGAACTCAATATTCCCTACCGCTTTCCTTGATATGGAACAGGACGTGATGTGTAAGTTTGGAACTATTATTAGAATTACAAGTCAACACTTAAATCAAGAAATTATCATATTAGTTATTTTATTTTGTAGTTGTGCATGCAGCCATGTTGCAAAGTCCTATATATGATCCGTCTTTACCACTGTTAGTACCAATATTTAATATACTTTTCTATCTAGAAATACATTATTATAAATAATCAAAACCCTTTTCAGTCTATACAATCTTGGCACTACCGGTTTTATGTTTGGCCATGAATTCTACCATGTTATCGATGATTGCGGTATGTCTTGCTAACTCATCTTCACCCTCGCATTTCAAGAACAAATTTCTTTATAACAATAAAGAAACTGCTCGATTTTTAATAGGATCACATAGGGTGTCGGCTACAAGATCGTTTAATCTATGGCCGGAGAAAATGCGGAACAAATGCAAAGATCGCAAGCAGTGCTTTATCAAGGAATATAACAAGTTCACTCAGCGAGAGTTTAAGCGGAAATATAAATTATCTCCGAAGGTAAATCAAATATAATCATCAAGAACCAGAACTTTTGTTCATTTTATACATAATTCGATTTTTTAAAATAATTGTAGATTGATACTACCTTCAGTTTTCTGGAGAATTTCCCTGATGTGATGGGCTTGAAGGCAGCGTATTTATTCCACAGCAAAATGTTGGAAAAGAATAATGGAAAGTGTAAAGTTTTGCCAGGATTCGAAGGCTACAGTTGCGACCAAATGTTCTTCATAACTTTTGCCAACGTAAGATCACAATTGTCTCCAGTTGAACTTATGTTGATTTTTAATTTATTTTTATATTTCATATTTATTAAACAGATGTTGTGTGGAGTACCTCCAGCCAAAAAAGCCTTGGCAGATTTGGAGAATGAATTTCACAGCATCAGTCCTGTCAGAGTCAATGGAGCCGTGTCGAGTACAAAAGCATTTGCAAAAGCTTTCCAATGTGGCAGATTTGATACCATGAATCCAAGCACCAAGTGCAGCTTGTGGAAATAATTTCTTGTATTTTAAATCATGTATAACTTGAATGCTTCTTAATATTATATTTCCTGTAGAGGTAGTTTTCAGTTGGTGAATAAAAACAAGTTGAAATCCATTCAGTCCCTTCTATTTTCTTTGTGAATAGCAATTTTATAGAGGAAGCGTGACAATTCAGTTTTCCGTTCAGCCTTATCGCGGATTTTAAACGTGCAACCGCGTTTAAAACTTCCTGAACACGTCAAATAAGATTCTTTCCGCGCGAAGGTTTGTCGCGATTGGCAGCAGCAGGAGAGGTAGAAATCTCAAGATGCTTCACCTTGATTTACAATGGAAGATTCTCGTTCTGCTTCCGATTTTTTCTGTGGTGTTGTGCGATTGGGCTCCAAAGAAACCGGAAAATCATGAAGTGTGTAGGTCGCAATCTTGTATAGATAGAGGTGAGCAAATTTTCGGAAGCGTACTTTACTTTATTCTAATTCGCATTTTTAATACGAGATCATTGGGAATAAATCTGTTATCTTAGGTACTGAGTATCTTAATAATATGATGCGAAGTGTAAATCCATGTGAGGATTTCTATAGTTTCGCATGCGGAGCCTGGGAAAAGAATCATCCTAGTCCACCGTACAGCGACTGGGACGTCGGACATCGAATGGACGAAGATACATTAGTTATTTTAAAAAGTATGAACAGAAACGAAGAATAACTAAAGTAAAAAGTGTACTTTCATTTTTATTTGCTTCATAGAACTGCTGGAAGAGTTGCCATCAGACCAAAAGGATCCCCAGTTGACAAAGCTTAAATTCATCTACGACACGTGCTTGCAAATTCGTAATGTTTTTTAATATTTCTATTTCGCTCTTGTATTTGTCCAAATAACAATTTCTCTTCAACCATATTCCAGCGTATTTCGGTAAACACAAGCCAGAGGAAATAAAAAAGGAAGTCGAACGAATTCGTCGTGTTCCGGTAAAGCAGCTGTGGGATCGACACAATGAGTATCTCAAACTGACAGGCGAGTCTGCCTTTTTTGATATTGATGTTGGAAACTTCGATGACAGTTTAAATCTGCCAATGCTCCAAGTATGCTTTTCTATTTTTTTAACAGTGTTCAAGTTATTTTGTAAGTTCTCATCGCTCATATTTACTCTTTAGTTGGCTGAGCCACTAAGTCCATATGGCTCGATTAATCATAATATCGCATGGAAACTCCCGGAGGAACGAAGTTACACGAAAGCTCTCTTCGAAATGCTGTCGAGTCTCGGCTTGTCAGATTCGCCAGAGACCTTGAAAAATCGAATCCTCAGTGTCATGCAGTTCAGACGCAAATTAAATTTGGTATTCTTCGTTATAATCTTGTTTTTTCAATTTTTAAAACATTTTCATGATCATGAGCCTATAATTAGATTCTCGAGGCGATCTATGGACTTGAGCCGGACATCGAGGCAATGCAGATGAGTCCCATTAAATTGGAAAAGGAATTCATTCAACTTGCACTTCCATTCTATCGTACCCAGCAGACAATAGCGGTATTATTGCAGTTCAATTGTGTCTCCGATTGTCAATTGTTTTAATTCTTTTCGATATTTAAATTATAAATTACTTTCTAGATACCTTGGGTGCAAATGGCGAAGATTTTATTCCATAAACTGCCTTCAATGATAACACAGAAGAAAATTATTATATTCTATAAAGCCGAGTATTTCAGAAAACTTGCAAATCTTCTTGCAGTACATTCGGAACAGCAAATTGGTACTGTGTACTAGCAATCCTAGGTTTTATTTTCTATACAAATTTGCTATTCTTTTGTAGCTGATCACATGGAAATTTATTTTATCGAACGTCATTTGAACCGTACGGCACAAGTGAAGCAGTTATTGAAGGAGTCTTGGAAGAATCCACCTGCAGGAACGACATCTCTTCGATTCGATGAGCCAAGGCATGTATAAAAATGAGGCAGGACCAAAGGATAATTTATTGATTTCCGTACTATTCCGTAAAGGTGGATGACGTGCATCAAGGAGTGTGACATGACGCCGACTCTTGCGAAGCTTTTCGTTGACAAATGGTTTAAGACCGAGCTCAAACATCAAGTAAGTTATTACCTAAGTATTGACATTTTTGTTTCAATTTTTATAACGATTCTTATTGGTGCAAGGTTACTAATATTTTGGGTGGAATAAAAGCCGTCGTAAAAACGCAAGTGATGGAATCGAAATGGTTGGACAAAGATTCGAAAGCTTTGACTATAGAAGTAGTAAATAAAGTCGAAGAACTGATTGCTATACCTACGAAAGAGAGAGAAAAGTATGTTTTCTAAGTAATTTTGATTATCTTCATTGAAAACTTGATTCTCATTTCAATTTACTTTTAGTTACAGCCCAGTGCGATCATTGTTTCCGAACGCTTTTCTCGATTTGGATCACAACATAATGTGTAAGTTTGGTACTATTAAAATTACAAATAATGACTTAAGTATGCGAAGTAGTCACACTTGCGAGTTGTTTTACATTTCAGTTATGAATGCGGCCATGCTTCAGAGTCCTGTATTCAATCCCAATTTACCACTGTGTGTATCAATAGATTTCACAAGAATATTGACCCAGAAATACATTTTTGAAAATGCTCTAATTCATTTTCAGTCTGTACAATCTCGGCTCTACCGGATTCCTGCTTGGTCACGAGTTCTATCATGTAATCGACGATTGCGGTGTGTAATAATAATTGTAATATCATTCCTCTGCAAATATTGTGGCGTGTCTTTATTTTTAATAGGGCGTCACAATCTGTCGAAAACTGAGTCCTCTAATTTGTGGTCGGATAAAGTGAGGAAGCAATGTTTGGACCGTAAGAAATGTTTCGTCACCGAGTACAACAAGTTTACTGAGCTAGAATTCAAACGGAGGTACAAACTATCTTTGGAGGTAAAGGAAATATGATTGTCAACCATCAATTATTTAACTTATATTTATTTTATAGTTGATACGATTTTTTTGCGCTCACAGGTTGACACGACCGACAATTTCTTAGAGAATTTTCCCGATGTGATGGGTTTGGAGGCAGCGCACATCTTTCACAGTAAAATATTAAAACGTGACAGGGGACAATGTTTCGTTTTGCCAGGATTCGAAGGCTACAGTTGCGACCATATGTTTTTCATAGCTTTCGCTAATGTACGAAAATTGCTGAGTTTATTCAATCCTAATGGTCAATTAATTTTTTAACCATATGCCAATTTATTTGACAGTTATTCTGTGGTTTACCGCCAGCGAGAACAGCGTTGGCAGACTTGGTAAACGAAATCCATAGCATCAATCCTGTCAGGATAAACGGGGCGCTATCGAGCACGAAAGCTTTTGCAAGCGCTTTCGATTGTGGAAAAAGGGACACGATGAATCCGAAAACCAAGTGCAACCTGTGGATATAATTTCTCCTATTATGATTCATAATTTTAAAACCCGCTTGTACTTCCTGTAGACAAATCATGAATAAAGACTCTTTGAAAACCATTTATGCCATTCTATTTTTTTCCTGTATCGCAATTTTATAAAGTAAGCGTGACAGGTCAGTTTCCCATATGTATAATCTTATCAGACTTTTGGCACGTGTAATTGTGTTTCACACTTCCTTAAAACGTAAAGCAGAATTATTCTCGCACGGGGGTTTGTCGCGATCGGTATAAAGTGGTGCTGAGTACTGTTGCGAGCCTTAGCTGCTAATGATTCCTTTATTCAACGCGGTACCATGGTTCGCAAAGTCCTCGCTGTTGGGTTAGTAGCAAATAGTTAAGTTCCAGTATTGCCTCAGTGTTTTATAATATCGAATTAATTTGTATTAATTCCTAATTCGACAGTATCCTGCTGTTTCTTTCGCAAATTTCATTCGTAACATGTGGCATATATGAACCATCAAATAAGAAGAAAGATGCCATTTGCAGGAGTGAGGCGTGTTTAAAAAGGGGTGAGAATAATCTTTAACAATTGATATGACTTTATTTTTACAAACCTCTATTTTATTTTCTAAATCTCGTAAATAGGTAATCTATACTTCGAGAACTTGAACCCCGCGGTACACCCTTGCGAAGATTTCTACTCGTTCGCTTGTGGTACTTGGTACATACACAACAAACCGCCAGAACATGCAGATGAATGGACGGCATATAATGTATTGGAGAAAAAATTATTTAAGAGTCTTGAAGGTAAAAGAAGTGCTGATATACGTTAACGCCCAGTGTATTATTTATGCTTAACGATTTCAGAAATTCTTGCCAAGCCTGCCAATAAATCGAATCCAGAGTTGGTGCAAGTGAAATATTTCTATGACATCTGCATGAAACAACGTAAATTTCATCGTTCAATTATCACAGAAACTCTGATTAGAATCGCACTAATTTTTGTTTGTTCATATTGCAGCTTCTTATGGCCGACAAAGACCACAGGAAGTTAAGAATCAGATACTCAAAGTCGGTCGATACAAGAAGAAATCTTTGTGGGATATTCATGAGGGATACCTGAGATTAACAGGAGAATCCCCGTTTTTCGATTATATCACTTTCAACTTGAATGCAAAAGAACTTCTGCCTGGACTCCTTGTAAGACTACACTTTGATACAGATATTTCGCACCACTTATATCAAATTTTTTTTTCTATTTTGAACTTACATATCCTTTTAGTTGCAAGCAATGATTAGTCCTTACGGTGCCATCATACACGAGAAGTGGAAACCCGAAGAAGAAAAGAATTACGAGAAATTTTTGTTTGTCCTAATGAAAAGCGTGAATCTGCCGGGTACGGTCGACACGACTCTCAAGTCAAAAGTCAAAGCAGTCGCCAAATTTAGGCATCAATTGAACGATGTAAGTGTCATAAATTTTCTATCGAATACATTGATTCTCAAATTGTTTATTTTCACGTCAGTTCGTCGCGGAAAGCAGAAAAAGGATTCAAAGCGGAGCGGAACCTCAGTTCATGTCTCTCTCCGAATTTCAAAAGTGGTTCAAAGATTTGGGAGCTGGCAATGTGAAACAATTAGCGGTAAAAAGAAATTAGATCACTGCAATTGAGCGAAAAGTTTGACAATCTCGTAATTTGGAATTTTTCTTGCAGCTGCCTTGGGATAAAATTATTAAGACGATATTATCGGTAGTCCCGAAAAATCCGTCGATATTCACTGGGCAGATGCTCGCAGTGAAAGAGACTGGCTATTTCAGGGCTCTTGAAAAATGGTTGAGTCTCACACCCGAAGAAGTTCTTGGTATTTAAATTTAATACATATTTCCTTCCTTTGCCATAATTTATATTGCGATTTAACATTAAAAATCTCGCCAGTCGATCATTTGGAAATGTATTTCGCCGAGAGGCACACTGTATTCACGGACGAAATGGAGGACCTTCTAGAAAAGACAGCGGTTGAACCGACTACTCTTACGGACTTCATTAGAGAAGATATTCCGAAGTACTAGTTTTCGACTTAATAATTTCTTCGATAGTTATTGAAAATAAATTATTTTTAGGTCAGAGATATGCCTCAGGCAACACAATATGTGGACTGAACTTGGAAACATCATCGAGGCAAACACGTTCAAGAAGGATATCACTGGTCCTGTATGTCTAAGATTAATTTAAAGAATTTATAGTCTTTCTAAAAGAATATCTTATTTGAATTATATCCCGTTTAAGATGACGGAACTGGTTAACGGCTTAAAACTTGCTATATTTTCGCAAGTAAAACAATCCACCTGGCTGGATGAGAAAACCAAAGCAGACACAATCGCGAGGATTAATAAAGTAAAACCAGCGATAGGACATCCTTTATCGTATATCAATATAGAGTATGTTAAAAAAAAACTACCTTCTAAAACTTGTATCTGTTAATTTTGCTTACTAACTGTTTTCATTCTAGAACTGACAGTTCATTAAAAAATCCTACGCAACCAGAGGCATATCTGAATTTGAAGGAACTGATTATGTGTGAGTATCGCTTTTGAAAGAAATCCAATGGACCTTAAGTTTACAAGTTCATTCTTCCAGATATCAAGTCACCCTTGTTGCGATCACCATTCTTCAATCCAGACTTACCAAAGTATGTCTCAACCAACACTTTATTATAAAATATATCATACTAGGGAAAATTTCATTTTCCAGCGTCTACAATTCCGCAACTATGGGACATATTATTGGCCACGAAATGTACCACGCCATTCATAATTGTGGAGCATACGGAACATCTAAAAGTCCAGTCCGTTGGTGGTCGAAAGAAATGCACGATCGGTGTAAAGTCCAAATGAAATGTTTCACTGAATCATATACCAAAGAAACGGAAAGGCAATATAAAAAAGCGTACCACGAGCCCGTAGAGGTATCATTCATAGAAATTTCCTGCGTGAGCCTTCGTATGTAAATGATCATTCAAAATGACATATTTTTTAAAGCTGGTCGATAAGGATACATATCTGGAAGACTACCCTGACGTGATGGGCTTGGATGCTGCCTTCCGATTATTTATGGTAACGCAGAAAAAAGACAAGAATGCCTGTCAAACATTGCCACGTTTCGAAAAGTATACTTGTGAGCAAATGTTCTTCATCGCGTTTGCTAATGTAAGTATATCTAATTTCAATAATAAAATATTAAATCCAAGAGCATGGTAATTAATTGTCATTTTTTATTATTACTATGTGTAGACAATGTGCGGAATGGTGCCAAGTAAGACTGCTGCCAGGAAGAGCATTCAAACATCCTTACATAGTCTTGATTCTGTCAGGGTGAATGGGGCAGTGCAACACAACCCAGTTTTCCAAAATGTGTTCCAATGTGCATCTGGCAAACCTATGAGTCCTGCTGTTAAATGCAATCTATGGAAATAACTTGTTCTATCTTAAACCATGAATGACCAATACTTTCTGTATACAATTTTCTATCGATGAATAAAGATAATTTGAAAGTCATTCGATCGCTTATAGTATTTGCGTGTATCACACCTGTCATTTTATAAACTTAATAAATTTTCTTGTTCCTTGTACCAAACGCATTATTTTTTATACCCTCGTCACGAAATCGATGTCTTACATTATCGAGACTGTGTACTATTTTTTACGACACTTCCTAGTCTGATAGTACAATTCTCTTATTGCGAATTCCTAATCCTACGAAAGTCCATTGCAGTAGACATTTGGTGAGAGTTCAGTGTGGTCACAGATGCCATGATGAATTCGACTTGACAATAATTATTCTTGTTTTTAAAGTGAAAATTAGTTCTCGGCTAAAATAATGTTTCGTGAGAGGACATTGATCAGGTGGGCATCCGATCTTAAGGCAAACATATTTCCTTCTTATATTACACAACGTAATTAAATATTATTCTCACCCAGATTGTCTCTGATATTTTTAATTATTCATTCTGCATCGTGCCAATGGAAACCAAAAAATCCTAACAACGAGACATTATGTGCTACAAGTGAATGTAAATCAAGAGGTAATAAATGCTTCATACAGGGTGATTCACTTGCCTTTGAATCAGAACTCTCCTAGCACTTATTGTTTTTGGTGGACTTTCGGACCTTCCCCAGGACTGAAATTTGGTGGAGAATGTGCCCTTGCGTCAAGGAAGAAGTGGTATATATTCTTGATTTTTCGATTGCTCGTGTCTCAAAACGGATAAAAAACATAAATGTTGTGGGGGAAATGCCGAAATTCTGCCTAAAACACATGAAAAACCGATCTTGAATATTTCATTTCGATGGTTTTCCTCATGTTTTTTTATCTTCCCGACCTTTCCCGGGGCTGAAATTTTGTAGAAAGTGTTTTTTTGCATCGTGGAGAAAGTAGAAAAAATTCCAGAGCCCTAGCTGAAAATTCATTTTTTCGCAAATTTTTTAAGGCATACCCCTTCAAAATTTTTCGATTTTTCGAAGGTTCTGGGACCGGGACGAACGCCTGATTTTTCGATTGCTCGTGTCTCAAAACGGATAAAAAACATAAATGTTGTGGGGGAAATGCCGGAATTCTGCCTAAAACACAAAGAAAACCGATCCTAAATAATGAATTTCGCCTAATTCCGATTGTTTTTTGCACGTTTTCATGACTTCCCGACCTTTTCCGGGGTTGAAATTTGGCGGGCAGTCTGCCCTTGCACCAAGGAAGATGTGATATAAATTTCAGAGCCCCAGCGCAAAATTTTTTTTTCCCCATGTTTTTGCCCATCGAAAATATCCAATTTTTGGTGGTGATTCAAAGGCAAGTGACTCACCCTGTACATTGTTCTTAGTGCACATATAATTAAAAATGTGTCCATCCTCTAGGAGAGGAGTACAGAAATAATATGGACACAGACGCCGATCCTTGCGAAGACTTTTATACTTTCACTTGCGGAAATTGGCACAAGAATCACAAAGGTCCCAGGTTTGATTCAGAGTGGACTTTGGTTGATGTCATGCTTTGGAAGTTTGTCTCGAAAATAAGAAGTGAGTAATTCGGAGTTCCGGTTCGATATTATCTCAGTGAATCTGCTCCGATCTTACATCTCAACTGATTGCTGCAGCTGCTCTGGAAACGTACCCAATCCTACCGGAGGGCTACAGTAAGGGAAAGGAGGCAAAGCAGGTGTATGAAACCTGCCGTAAAATGCGTAAGGCAATCATTTTAATAAAATAATTCCGTTTTAATGAAATGACCCTTTTCCTGAGAAAAGAATTTTTGCAGCTAGATATCGTATTAATGAGTCGGAGAATATAAAACAAGAAATTGAGAAAATCGGCAAATTTCCTGAGGTTCCTCTATGGGAATTGCATAATAAATATTTCAAACTCTCAGGAGAATCAGCTTTTTTTGGGGTTGAAGTTTTTGCAGGCACACCGTCCGATGGGACTCCGGTCATCATGGTAATAATATGCTAAGCACAGTTAAAATATTGTCAAACTTTAGTGTTCCACTTTTCAAACACACTCTTAAATATTTAGCTCGCGGAACCTCCAAGTGCCTATGGCGCAATTTGGCACGAACAGTATTGGAAACCACTGGAGACAAAGAATTACATAGATTACCTACTTCTTATTAAGGAGCGTCTGAATTTGAACGTTCCGGATGATGTAATGAAAGAAAGATACAAGACTGTATTGAAATTTCGGCAAAAGTTCACGCAGGTATAAACTGAATCGATCGTCAACTGGAAAATGTCTCTTCACTTTTCAATTTCTACTTTAGATAATCGACGAAAGTTGGGACACCCCACCGGACCATTTCGCCCCGTACACTAGGGAACAGTTGAAAACATGGTTCGAATACTATTCTCGCGCCATGAGAAACAGTCAGAAGGTATTATAAAAAATCAACGAAATACAACAGCAACCATAACTGTTTTATTAATTGCTATCCACAGATTCCTTGGTCGGAGATAATAGATGTGATCGTGGACAGTGTGAACCCAGGAACGAATCCCAAGCAAAGGGTAGTAGCTATGCGTCAAAGACAATACTTCATTCGCTTAATGCACTTGCTCAATGATACACCCAACGAAGTTTTAGGTATACTACTTTGTTTTAATGTGAAACTTTAAACAAATACTTCATGAACCTTTTCCTGTATTCTGTAGCTAGTCATATTGAGATTTACTTCGTCGAGCGCAACTTGAGATGGGACAAGCAAATGATGGAGTTACTAGAAAGAACGTCAACCGAACCTTATGACAAACTTATCTACATAAGACAAAGATATTTCAAAAGGTGTAATTTCTATGAAACAAATATGAAAAATCAAATTAGATAATTATGAACCGGTTGATACAGAACTTTTTCTTAGATGGCAATTGTGTATCGACAATCATAATATGCCAGACATCTTGGAGGGGATGCTCTATGAGACATCGTTTCCAAAGGAGTCTATAGGAATTGTAAAAATCAGAAAATCTCAGCAAGTAATGGTGGAAAAATTAAGTGAATAGCACGTAGTTTTATTCTGTAGATTGAAGAAATGATCAACAAGATAAAAGCAGCCATTGACGATCAGATGAAGAATTCCAATTGGATGAATGAAGGCACGCGGATGGAAACGATGAGAAGACTCAACAACCTCGAACAATGGATAGGTTTCCCCAGGTGGTATTATGAACGCGATATTCCACGAGAGTAAGTCAATGAATTCTTCGATGTTTTCTTCAATTTTCAACATCCAAGATATTTTATATAATTTTACAATTCATTATTACTATTAATATGTACAGGAGAAATAAGAACGACATTCTCTCGCCAAACGCATCGCTCGATGTCGATAAAAACTTATTCTGTGAGTACTGAATTTATGTTGATTATCAGTAAAATTATATCTGCTGTATTTTTCAGACATCCACGCAGCTCTGCTGCTCTCACCAATTTTTGAACTGGAAGTACCAGCGTAAGTAAAACTGCATTGTAAATGCAGCTTATTTACCTCTGAAATAATACTTTCTTATTCATAGCTTATATAATTATGCTGGCCTCGGAGCTGCCATAGGCCACCGGTTATACCATATGATGAACAACTGTGGTATGTTTAAATGAGTGGCAACTGCTCCAAGGAACATGTCTTACCGCAAGATTAATTTCTATTTCTAGGTAGTTATGAAAGTAAGGATGGCGATATTTTTTGGTGGAGACTCGAAATGCGGAAGCTGTGTTTGCCTAAAATGAATGCATTCGTTCCGGTGTATAATACGATCACTAACAGAGAGTTTAAGAATCATTATTACGAGATTCTACAAGTAATCTTCTGCAATTTAAGTTTGAACTATCAAATAAGCATAGTATTAAAGATAAAGATTAACATATTTTTAGTCCAACACTGCACAAACTCTGAGGGAGAACTTCCCGGATGTAATGGGACTCGAGGCGGCGTACAATGCCTACAAGCAATTGGTCAACCAGAACCAAACACACTGTCAAGTTCTGCCTGGATTCGAGAACTACAGTTGCGATCAAATGTTCTATATCGCTTTTGGCAATGTAAGTTTGCTCTTTCATGCATCATTGTCTTATGATTAATCGAATGATCTTCCTCAGACCTTGTGCGAAACCTACACGAAAAGAGCAGCGCACAGAAAATTAATTCGTTCAGTGCACAGTATTGGGAGTGTTCGCGTAAATGGAGCGGTGGCTCAGATGGAAAGTTTTGGTAAAGCATTCGACTGCCCCGTTGGATCTCCGATGAATCCAGAGACGAAAGTCAATCTGTGGCGGTGATTTTAATGTAAATGTTAGAGTCGAATGTTGAAAATATTCATTGAAGTCAAAAAAATAAACGCTGAAATACAAAATTCATAAATAAATTTGGAGATGTAACTTTTTCATTCCTGTGTCCCCAAAGCAAACCTATATTTTAATGATAATTTATAAAACATTCATTCAGTTACGTTTCAAACTGCGTATTTCACAACTGGAAATTTTCCTATTCCACGTACCAATCGCATTGTTTTTATACCCTCGTCACGACATCGATGTTTTGGATTATCAGGACAGTATAATATTTTTTACAATACTTCCTAGTTTGATAGTACAATTCTATTATCATAAATCCTCGATCCTACGAAAGTCCATTGCAGTAGAAATTTGACAAGAGTTCAGTACAGTCCCAGATGTTGCGGTAAAATCAATTTCCGAATAATTTTAGTTGTTCTTAGAGTGGAAATTAGTCCTCAGTGAGAATAATGTCTCACGTAAGGACACTTATCACGTGAGCATTCGATCTTAAGTTAAATATACTTCCATATTATATTACTGAACTTAATTGATTATTATTCTCTCCCAGATTGTCTGTGATATTTGTAATTATCCAATCAGCATCGTGTCGATGGATACCAAGAAGAACTGGTAAAAAGGAAGCTTTGTGTCCTGTAGCTGAATGTAAAGCGATAGGTATGAAATAGATCGTAGATTATTCTTACTGCAGGTATAATTAAAAATGCATCGTATCCTATAGGAGAGGAGTACGAAAATAATATGGACACAGAGGCTGATCCCTGCGAGGACTTTTACACTTTCACTTGTGGAAATTGGTACAAGAATCACCCTGGTCCCAGATTTGATTCAGAATGGACTTTGATCGATGTGCTGAATTGGAAGTTTAATCATATAATAAAAGGCAAATAATTCATAGTTTTGCTTCGATATTTTCTTGGTCCATCTGCTAAAATTTCATATCTCGCGTGATGCTTGTTGCAGATGTTATAGAAAAATACCCAACCCCACCAAGCGAAAGCAGTATGGCCAAACAGGCGAAGCAGGTGTATGAGACCTGCCTCAGAATTCGTAATGAAACAATTTCAATCTAACAAATTTCGAATATACAAAATTGACTCTTCTACAAAAACACCAATTTTTACAGCTGAATTTCCTATTAGCAACGCGAGAACTATAAAACAAGAATTTGCGAAAATCGGCAGACCTCCAGAGGTTCCTTTATGGGAAATGCATAATAAATTTTTCCGACTCTCGGGAGAATCAGCATTCTTTGCAGTTAAAGTTATTGCTAGCACACCGTCAGAGGAGATTCCGGTGATCATGGTAATAATATGCTAAGCATGACTAAAAATTGTCAAACTTTAGTCTGCCAGTTTTCAAATATTCTCTTGAACATTTAGTTGACGGAGCCCACAAGTGCCTATGGCGCAATTTGGCACGGGGAGAACTGGAAACCACAGGAGAAACAGAGCTACGAGGAGTATCTACTTCTTGTTATGAAGAGTTTGGATTTGAAGGTTCCGGATAAAGTACTCAGAGAAAGAATCGAATCTGTGTTCCAGTTTCGGTTAAGACTCACACGGGTATAAACAGAATCGTTCGTTAACCCGAAAAGATCCTCTTTGAACATTAATATTTCCTAATATTTTAATTTCTATTGTAGCTAATTGAGGATAGCTGGGACACACGACCGGATCGGTTCACTCCATACACCAGAGCAGAGTTAAAGGATTGGTTCGAGCGCAACTCACGCAGCATGTCAACCGATCAAAAGGTATCACAGAAAATCAATTAATTATAACTGCAACTATAACTGACTTCTGCTAATTAATTGCTGTCCACAGATTCCATGGTCAGGAGTAGTAGATGTGGTCTTGGAAAGCTTGGATCCGGCAATGAAGCCCAATCAAAGAATAGTAGCCATTCGTCAAAAACAGTACTTCCGTGGTTTGATGGACTTGCTAAATACCGTGCCAAAGGGAGTTTTAGGTATACTACTTTGTTCTAACTTGAAATCTTGAACAAAAACTTTATGCACCTTCTGCTTTTTACAATAGCTAATCATATTGGGATTTATTTCGCTGAACGCCACTTGGATTGGAATACCCAAATGATGAAGTTCCTAATGAGAACGTCAGTCGAGCCTCATGGCAGACTCAGCTACATAAGAGAAAGATATTTTCAAAGGTATAGTTTCCATGAAACGAATACGAAATAATTAAACTAGACAGTTATGAATCGGTTAAAACAGAACTTCTTCTTAGATGGCAATTGTGTATCGAGAATCATAATATGCCAGAGACCTTAGAGTCGATGATCTACGAGAAATGGTTCCGAAAGGAATCCATAGACGATGTAAGAATCAAAAAATCAATATAAGTAATATTAGTAATATTAAATACATAACATGTACTGTTGTTCTGTAGGTTAAAAAAATTATCGATAATATAAAAGCAGCTATGGATGACCAAATGAGACATTCTAGCTGGATGAACCAAGAAACGCGCATGAAAACGATGGCAAAACTCAACGGTCTCGAAGAATGGATCGGTTTCCCCAGGTGGTATTATCAACGTGCGATTCCTCGAGAGTAAGTCCATGGATTTTTTGATATTTCCTTAAATTTTCAACATTTAACATGTTTCATCTACCTTTATAATTCATTACAACTCTTAATATGTACAGGAGAAATACGAAAGGCATTCTGTCGCCGAACGCATCGCTCAATATCGTTAAAAACTTACTCTGTGAGTATTGCGTACGTGTCGATTTAAATTATATCGATATAAATTATATAAAATTATATCGGCTGCACTTTTTTTTAGATATTCACGCGGCCATCATGTTACCACCAGTATTTCATCCGAATGTTCCTGCGTAAGTAAAATTGTCCAGTGAATGAGTATATAGTAAAAAAAAATATATTTTCTCACTCCTAGGTTGTATAATTATGCTGGCCTCGGTACTACCATAGGCCATGAGTTATATCATACGATGAACGACTGTGGTATGTTTTTAAATGGCGGGAAACTGCTATCACACATGTGCATTACTGCAAGATCAATTTCCATTTCCAGGCAGCTATGAAAGTGACAGGGGTGACGTTGTTTGGTGGAAACATAATATGCGGAAACTATGTTTGCCCAAAATGAATGCGTTCATTCCTGTGTACAATAGAGTCACTGACAGAGAGTTTGCGGACCGATACAGGGAGATTATAGAAGTAATCTTGTGATACTTAAGTTTGACCTTTCAAATACTAAGCACAGCATTATGAATATAACTTAATCATATATTTTCTAGTCCAATACTTCAATTAGCGTGTCGGAGAACTTCCCGGATGTAATGGGCCTCGAAGCAGCGTATAATGCTTACAAGATATTAGTCGACCAAAATCAAACAGCCTGCAAAGTTCTGCCTGGATTCAAGGACTACAATTGCGATCAAATGTTCTACATCGCTTTTGGCAATGTAAGTTTGCATTCGCGTATCATTGTGTTATGATTAATCGGATGATCTTCCTCAGACCTTTTGCGGAACTTACACCACGAAAGCGGCGCTCAGAAAATTAAGCCGTTCGGTGCATAGTGTTGATAGCGTTCGTATAAATGGAGCGGTGGCACAGATGCAAAGTTTCGCCAGAGCATTCGACTGCCCCGTTGGATCTCGGATGAATCCTGAAAGAAAAGTCAACCTGTTGCGATGATTTTAATGTAATTCCTGTGTACGCAGCCACTTTGACTATGATGTGAAAGATTGTGGATAGATATCTAAATAAACGTTTGAAATTTCGAACACGAAAAATCAAACTTGTGGTTCATTGTATTTTGGTTCATTATAATAAAAAATTTAAAATGTTAAAGAGTAGCTAATACTCCCTGACGATTTTCCTCAAGCAAAAAGTTAAAACTTCAACCTTTTTCGTTACATATTAAAATTCAATAAGACTACCGGAAATTCTATTATTCCATGCACGAATGGTAGTGTTTTTACAGCCCCGAAATTGAATGCTCGAATTATCAGGACAACATAATATTTTTAACAGCACTTCCTAGTTCGATATTACAATTCCGTTATCGTTAAGACCACTAAGTCCATAAGTCTATTGCAGTAGACATTCGGTAAGAGTTCAGTGTGGTCATAGATGCTACGATTAATTTAAGTTCTGAGTAATTATTGTTGTACTTAAAGTGGGAATTAGTCCTTGTGAGAATTATGTCTCACGCAAGGATGCTTATCAGGTGGGCATCCGATTTTCGAGCACGTATAGTTCCTTTTATATTACAGAACATAATTAAATATTTTGTTTTAGATTATCTCTGATACTTTTAATTGTCCAATTAGCATCGTGCATCTGGCAGCCAAATAATCCTAAAAGGGAAGTTCCGTGTCATTCACCTGAATGTGTAAAAAGAGGTAATAAATGGATCAATCACTTTGTTACTAGAGGCATAATTAAGAATTTGTTGTACCGTGTAGGCGAGGAGTACAAAAACAATCGTGATCGAAACGCCGATCCCTGCGAGGACTTTTATTCTTTCACTTGTGGCAAATGGCTGCAAAACAATCCGGGTCCCAAACACGATTCGCAGTGGACTTTGGTCGACGTGATATATTGGAAGTTTGTAGAGATAATAAAAAGTAAGGAATTCAGAAATTCAGTTTCATATTATGTCAGACTGTCTTTTCTAAATCTACTGGTTATCACAGAAACTTTGGAGACGCACCCAACCCCACTGACCAGAGTTAGTTTGATCAAACAGGCGAAGAAGGTGTATGAAACCTGCACTAGGATTCGTAATGCAGCAATTCTAATCTTTGAAATTACGAATTAATGAAATGAATTGTTTCCTGAGAGACCTATTTTTACAGCTGAATATCCCCTCAAGAAAGCGGCAGATATTTACCGGGAAATTCTAAAGATCGGCCGATATCCAACAACTCCTCTGTGGAGTTTGCATAATAAGTATTTGAAACTGTCAGGGGAATCACCTTTCTTTGCAATTGAAGTAATGGCGGGTACCCCGAAGGATGGAAATGCAGTCATCATGGTAATTAAAATAATGTCGGACTTTTTCACTCCACTTTTCAAATTCTCTCTTAAATCTACAGCTGACCGAACCCGCCGGTGCGTTTGGAGCAGTTTTTCACGGGGATAATTGGAAGTCAGAAGAAGAAGCGAATTATATTGAGTTCCTGTTTCGTATTATGAGTAGTTTGAATACGAAGTATCGACTATCTAAAGCAAAGATCGTAGAAGTCTTCAAGTTTCGGAAAAACTTTCATAAAGTATAGATCGCATCGTCCGTCAACTTAAGAAAATCGTACTAGCACTTTAACATCTCAACTTTTTTATCTTTACTTTAGATAATCGAGAAATACAAGGAGATGGAACCCAGCAAATTCAAACCATTAACCAAGAAAGATTTGAACCAGTGGTTCACATCCGAATCTCGCAAGATAACAACCATTCAACAAGTATGATAGAAAGTTAACTAAAACCAGCTTGAACTACAGTTGATTTCATGAACGCTTGCTTTTAGATACCTTGGACGACAATAATAGATGTAGTCGCGGAGTATCTTGATCCAGAAACGGAACCTAAGCATAAAGTGGTAGCCATTCGTGTAAAGGAGTACTTCCAGGAATTAATGAAGTTCCTTAAGGACGTGCCCAACGAAGTTTTAGGTATACTACGTATTTTCAATATAATATTTTGAACAAGTTTCTCATGTGCCATATGCTGTATGCTGTAGCTTATCATATTGAGATTTATTTCGTCGAACGCCACTTGCAATGGGACAAGGAACTGGTGACGTTATTACAAGGAACGTTAATCGAACCTCACGTCTTCCTAGCCTACATAAAGGAAAAACATTTCAAAAGGTACAGTTTCCATGAATGGATCGCATAATAATCAAGTTAAATAATTACGAACCGATTGATACAAAACGTGTCCTTAGATGGCAATTGTGTATCAACAAGCACAACATGCCGGAGACCATAGAAAATATGCTCTACGAAAGCTGGTTTCCAAAGGAGACTATAAACATTGTAAGAACCTGCAAGTCACGGCATGTCACACTGGTAATTTTACATGTAATTTCGTTCTGTAGGTTAAGGAAATGATAGTGAGAATAAAGGCAGAAATCGAGGGTCAAATGATGCGTTCCACCTGGATGGATCAAACGACGCGCGAAAAAATGATGAAGAAACTCAACGATCTTGATGAATGGATCGGCTTCCCGAAATGGTTTTATGAAAGCGGACCTCGTGTAAAGTGAGTCGTCCAATCCTTGGATATTTACATGAATTTCCAATATCTAGAATATGTATTTTATTTACTCCAAATTTGTTATAATTAATGGCATACATAGGAGGGAGTACACAAAAGGAATTCTGGCGCCGAACGCATCACTCTATATTATTGAGAACTTACTCTGTGAGTATAATATTAATTAGTATCTGATATATGTAAATTGTTTCTGCTGTATTTTTCAGATATCCATGCAGCTTTAATGCTGTCCCCAATGTTTGACCTAAATGTACCGGCGTAAGTAAGATCATACAGTAAATGTAGCTTATTTACTAATAACTTTATACTCATTCAAATAATTCTTTCTTATTGCTAGCTTGTATAATTATGCTGGCCTCGGGGCTACTATAGGGCACGAGTTATATCATATAATGGACAACTGTGGTATGCCTTTAAATGATTGGAAACTGCTCCCAGAAATGCATCTTCTTGCATGATTAATTTCCATTTCTAGGCAGCTACGTACTTACCCTGGCGAAATATCCTTGGTGGTCCGATGCAATGCGAGAGGAGTGCGAATTAAGAGCAGGGAAGTTCATCCTCGCCTTCAATAATGTCACTGACAGAGAGTTTAAGAATCTTTACGACGTGAATATAGAAGTAATAATCTGGAATTCAAAACTTATCTTTCAAATATAATACACAGTATTAAGAATGAAGATTAATGGGCTAGTTTTCTAGTCTGATACTTCGAAAAGTGCAGCGGAGAATATCCCGGATGTAATGGGTCTCGAAGCGGCGTATAATGCTTACCAGCAATTGGCTAGCCAAAACCCAAGAGTCTGCCGAGTTCTGCCTGGGTTCGAGGAGTACAGTTGCGATCAGATGTTCTACATCGCTTTTGGCAATGTGAGTTCGCACACTCCTCCACCATTTTTCCAAAAATAATCGGACACCCTTCTTCAGAGTTTTTGTGGAACGTACACCAAAAAAAGGGCGCTCCATAAAGTGCAGAATTCAAGGCATAGCATTGAGAGTGTCCGAGTAAACGGGGCGGTGGCTCAAATGGAAAGTTTCGGCAGAGCATTCAAGTGCCCCGTTGGATCTCCGATGAATCCAGAAATAAAGGTCAATATGATGCAGTGATTTTAATGTAATCCTTTTATGTACAAACACTTTGAGTATGAAATAAAAAACACATACACCCGCACGTCGCTATTTCTTCCCATCCGTCCAATATCACATCATGAAAGCATAAAATACTGTCATCATACATGTAATGTAATTGTAACTGAAAAACATTTATTTAATAAAATATTATCAGTTATATGTCAAATTACTGCTGTTATATTTATTGCTCCACGTATGAATCGCATTCCCTTTTACAGTTTTGTCACGAAATCAATATCTTAAATTATCAAGTCTATTGACTGTTTTTTACAACACTTCCTAGTCTGATAGTACAATTCATTTGTCATTCATTCTCGGAACTATGAAAATCTATTGTAGTGGACATTCAGCAGGAGTTTAGCGCGGTCACAGATGCTATGAGAAAATCCACTTGTGAATAACACTTTTTATTCTTGAAGCAAAGATTAGTGTTCAATCAAAATGATACCTCACGCAAGGATACTCATCAGGTTTTGGAATCCATCATATCTACATTCCCATTTTATATTGCAAAACTTTGTTAAAAATTCTTTTTTCTAGATTATCTCTGATACTGTTGATTGCCCAATCAGCATCGTGCTTATGGCGGCCAAATAATACTAAAAAGGAAACGTTGTGTACTTTACCTGTATGTGTAAGGAGAGGTAATAAATGGGTCGATCACTTTTCTCACTGCAGGTATAATTAAAAATTTGTTGTACCGTATAGGAGAGGAGTACAAAAATAATCTCAATCCAAGCGTCAATCCCTGCGAGGACTTTTATGGTTTCTCTTGTGGCAAATGGCTGGAAAACAATCCGGGTCCCAAGTATGATTCGCAGTGGACTTTGGTTGACGTGATGAATTCTAAGTTTGTCTCAATAATAAAAAGTAAGGAATTCGTGCATTCAGGTCCATAATATCTCAAACTGTATTGTCTAATATTAGATCCAATCTGTACATTATTGCAGAAACTCTGGAGGCACACCCAACTCCACCGGACAAAGTTAGTTTGGTCAAACAGGCGAAGAAGGTGTATGAAACCTGCACTAGGATACGTAATGCAGCAATTCTAGTCTTTGGAATTATGAATGAATGAAATGAATCGTTTATTCAGAGACCTATTTTTACAGCTGAGTATCCACTGAAGAAAGCGGGAGATATATACCAGGAAATGATGAAGATCGGCCAGTTTCCAAGAATTCCTGTGTGGGAAATGCATAATAAGTATTTGCAACTGTCAGGGGAGTCACCTTTCTTTGGAATTGAAGTGATGGCGAGTACTCCGAGCGATGGAATTGCGGTGATGATGGTATAATACTACGTACAGCATAATTAAAATACTGTCGAATTGTTGCACCTCGCTTCTCAAATTCACTCTTAAATTTTCAGCTGACCGAACCCGCCGGTGCGTTTGGAGCAATTTTTCACGGAGAGAACTGGAAGCCACAAGAAGAAAAGAATTATATTGACTTCCTGTTACGCATTACGAATAGTTTGAATCCGAACTATCGAGTATCTAAAGCAAAGATCGTGGAAGTCTTCAAGTTTCGGAAAAACTTTCATAAAGTATAGATCGTATCGTTCGTCAACTTAAGAAAATCGTACTTGCGCTTTAACATCTCAACGTTTTTACATTTTCGTTAGATAATCACCAGATGCAAGGAGATGGAACCCAGCCAATTCAAACCATTAACCAAGAAAGATTTGGAACAGTGGCTCACATCCGAATCTCGCAAGATGGCAGTCGCTCAACAAGTATGATAGAAAGTTAACTAAAACCAACTTGAACTACGACTGATATCATTAAGGTCTGCCTTTAGATACCTTGGACAAGAATTCTAGATGTAGTCCTGAGTTATCTTGATCCGGAAACGGAACCTAAGCAAAAGGTAGTAGCCATTCGTCGAAAGGAGTACTTCCAGGAATTAATGAACTTCCTTAAGGACGTGCCCAACGAAGTTTTAGGTATACTACGCATTTTCAACATAATATTTTGAACAAGTTTTTCATGTGCCACATGCTGTATACTATAGCTCATCATATTGAGATTTACTTTGTCGAACGCCACTTGCAATGGGATAAGGAAATGATGACGTTACTGGAAGGCTCGTTAATCGAACCTCACGCCTTCCTATTCTACATAAGGGAAAGATATTACAAAAGGTACAGTCTCCATGAATGGATTATTTAAATAATTAAGTTAAACAATTACGAACCGGTAGGTACAAAATATTTTTACAGATGGGAATTATGTATCGAGAAACACAATATGCCGAAGACCATAGAAAGTATGCTCTACGAAACTTGGTTCCCAAAGGAGAATATAAACACAGTAAGAACCTGCAAGGTGCGGTATGTCACAGTCATAATTTTACATGTAATTTCGTTCCGTAGGTTAAGCAAATGATCGTTAAGGTAAAGGCGGAAATCGAGGGCCAAATGATGCGTTCCACCTGGATGACTCAAAGGACCCGCGAAAAAACAATGAAGAAATACAACGATCTTGATGAATGGATCGGCTTCCCGAAGTGGTTTTATGAAGGCGGGTCTCGTGGAAAGTGAGTCGTGCAATCCTTGGATATTTACATGAATTTCAAATATCTAGAATATGTATTTTATTTACCCCAAATTTGTTACAATTAACGGCAGGCATAAGAGAGGTAGCACAAAAGACATTCTGACGCCGAACGCAGTTCTCTTTATTATTAAGAACTTACTTTGTGAGTATTGCGATCCGCAAATATCTTCTTAGAAAATAGTGTCTGCTATATGTAAATTGTTCCTGCTGTATTTTTCAGATATTCACGCACCTATGATGCTGCCACCGATTTTTGATGCGAAAATACCAGTGTAAGTAAGATTGTATGGCAAATGCATCTTCTTTACTAATCAGTTCATATTCTTACAAATAATACTCTGTTATTGTTAGCGTGTATAATTATGCTGGTCTCGGGGCTACCATAGGACACGAGTTATATCATGTAATGGATAACTGTGGTATGCTTTTAAATGAATGGAAACTACTCCCAGAGATACATCTTACTGCATGGTTAATTTCCATTTCTAGGCACTTACACGATTAACAATGCGGAATTTCCTTGGTGGTCCGATGCAATGCAGGAGGAGTGCGAATCAAGAATGGAGGAGTTCATCCTCGTCTTCAATAATATCACTGACAGAGAGTTTCAGATGCGCTATAACTTAAGAGTAGAAGTAATAATCTGAAATTTAAATCCTGTCTTTCAAATAGGATACACAGTATTAAGAATAAAGGTTAATAGGCTAATTTTCTAGTCGGACACTTATATAAGTCTATCGGAGAATTTCCCGGATGTAATGGGTCTCCAAGCAGCGTATAATGCTTTTGAGAAATTGGCTAGGCAAAACCCAACAGTATGCCGAGTTCTACCTGGCTTCGAGGAATACAGTTGCGATCAGATGTTCTACATCGCTTTCGGCAATGTAAGTTCGCACTCTCACCAACCATTTCTCCAAGAATGATCAGATACTCTTCTTCAGAGTTTTTGTGGAACGTACACCAAGAGAGCAGCGCTCCATAAATTACAGACTGCAAAGCATAGTCTTGAGAGTGTCCGAGTAAACGGGGCAGTGGCTCAAATGGAAAGTTTCGGCACAGCATTCAAGTGCCCCGTTGGATCTCCGATGAATCCAGAGATAAAGCTCGATATGATGCAGTGATTTTAATGTAACCCTTTTATGTACAAACACTTTGAGTATGAAATAAAAAACACTTACAGCCACATGTCGCTATTTCCTCGAATCCGTCCATGGAAGCATAATATAATGTTATAAACCATTTAATGTAATTGTAACTGAAAAATATTTATTTGATAAAATATTATCAGTTATATGTCAAATTACTGCCGTTATATTTATTTCTCCACGTATAAATCGCATTCTCTTTTACAGTTTTGTCACGAAATCAATATCTTAAATTATCAAGTCTATTGACTGTTTTTTACAACACTTCCTAGTCTGATAGTACAATTCATTTGTCATTCATTCTCGGAACTATGAAAATCTATTGTAGTGGACATTCAGCAGGAGTTTAGCGCGGTCATAGATGCTACGAGAAAATCCACTTGTGAATAACACTTTTTATTCTTGAAGCAAAGATTAGTGTTCAATCAAAATGATACCTCACGCAAGGATAATCTTCAGGTTTTGGAATCCATCATATCTACATCCCCATTTTATATTGCAAAACTTTGTTGAAAATTTTTCTTTCCTAGTTTATCTCTCATACTGTTGATTGCCCAATCAGCATTGTGCTTATGGCAGCCACATAATACTAAAAAGGAAACGTTGTGTACTTCACCTGTTTGTGTAACGAGAGGTAATACATGGATCGATCACTTTTCTCACTGCAGGCATAATTAAAAATTTGTTGTATCATGTAGGCGAGGAGTACAAAAATAATCTCAATCCAAATATCAATCCCTGCAAAAACTTTTATGCGTTTGCTTGTGGTAAATGGAGGAATAATCATCCGGGTCCCAAGTACGATTCGCAGTGGACTTTGGTCGACGTGATGTATTCTAAGTTTGTCTCGATAATAAAAAGTAAGGCATTCGTGCATTCAGGTCCATAGTATCTCAGATTGTCTTTTCTGATATTACATCCGATCTGTTGATTATTGCAGAAACTTTGGAAACGTACCCAACTCCACCGGGAAAAGTTAGTTTAAACAGGCAGGCGAAGATGGTGTATGAAACCTGCACTAGGATACGTAATGCTGGAATTGCAGTCTTTCAAAATTACGAATGAATGAAATGAATCGTTTACTGAGAGACCGATTTTTACAGCTGAGTATCCACTGAAGAAAGCGGAAGATATATACCGGGAAATTATAAAGATCGGCCAGTTTCCAAGAATTCCTGTATGGGAACTGCATAATAAGTATTTGGAATTATCAGGAGAGTCACCTTTCTTTGGAATTGGAGTGATGGCGAGTACTCCGAAGGATGGAATTGCGGTGATGATGGTATAATACTACGCACAGCATAATTAAAACAATGTCGAATTATTGCCCCTCGCTTTTCCAATTGAGTCTTAAATTTTCAGCTGACCGAACCCGCCAGTGCGTTTGGAGCAATTTTTCACGGAGAGAACTGGAAGCCACAAGAAGAAAAGAATTATATTGACTTCCTGTTGCGCATTACGAATAGTTTGAATTCGAACTATCGAGTATCTAAAGCAAAGATCGTGGAAGTGTTGGAGTTTCGGAAAAACTTTCATAAAGTATAGATCGTATCGTTCGTCAACTTAAGAAAATCGTACTTGCACTTTAACATCTCAACTTTTTTATCATTACTTTAGATAATCGCCAAATGTAAGAAGATGCAACCCAGCAAATTCAAACCATTAACCAAGAAAGATTTGAACCAGTGGTTCACATCCGAATCTCGCAAGATGACAGCCGCTCAACAAGTATGATAGAAAGTTATCTAAAACTAGCTTGAACTAGGACTGATTTCATTAACGTCTGCTTTTAGATACCTTGGACGACAATAATAGATGTAGTCCTGGGGTATCTTGATCCGGAAACGGAACCTAAGCAAAAGGTAGTAGCCATTCGTCGAAAGGAGTACTTCCAGGAATTAATGAACTTCCTTAAGGACGTGCCCAACCAAGTTTTAGGTATACTACGCATTTTCAATATAATATTTTGAACAAGTTTTTCATGTGCCATATGCTGTATGCTGTAGCTCATCATATTGAGATTTTCTTCGTCGAACGCCACTTGCAATGGGACAATGAAATGATGACGTTACTGGAAGGCACGTTAATCGAACCTCACGCCTTTCTATTCTACATAAGGGAAAGATATTACAAAAGGTACAGACTCCATGAATGGATTATTCAAATAATTACATTAAACAATTACGAACCGGGAGGTACAAAATATTTTTACAGATGGGAATTATGTATCGAGAAACACAATATGCCGGAGACCATAGAAAGTATGCTCTACGAAACTTGGTTTCCACAGGAGAATATAAACATTGTAAGAATCTGCAAGTCGCGGCATATCACAGTGATAATTTTACATGTAGTTTCGTTCTGTAGGTTAAGGAAATGATCGTTAATGTAAAGGCGGAAATCGAGGGCGAAATGATACGTTCCACCTGGATGACTCAAAGGACACGCGAAAAAATAATGAAGAAATACAACGATCTTGAACAATGGATCGGCTTCCCAAAGTGGTTTTATGAAGGCGGGTCTCGTGGAAAGTGAGTTGTCAAATCCTTTGATACTTATATCAATTTCC
Organism: Ectemnius continuus; assembly: GCA_910591665.1. NCBI lineage: Eukaryota > Metazoa > Arthropoda > Insecta > Hymenoptera > Crabronidae > Ectemnius > Ectemnius continuus. The sequence goes on from OU342866.1 coordinate 4,639,336, forward strand.
AATATCTAGAATGTATATTTTATTTACTCCAAATTTACCACAATTAACGGCATGCATAGGAGAGGTAGCACAAAAGACATTATGACGCCGAACGCATTTCTCTTTATTGTTAAGAACTTACTCTGTGAGTATTGCGATCCGCAAATATCTTCTTATAAAATAGTGTCTGCTATATGTAAATTGTTCCTGCTGTATTTTTCAGATATTCACGCACCTATGATGCTGCCACCAATTTTTGATCCGAAAATACCGGTGTAAGTAAGATTGTATCGCAAATGGATCTTGTTTACTAATAAGTTTATATTCTTTCAAATAATACTCTGTTATTGCTAGCGTGTATAATTATGCTGGCCTCGGGGCTACCATAGGACACGAGTTATATCATGTAATGGATGACTGTGGTATGCTTTTAATTGAATGGTAACTACTCCCAGAAATACATCTTACTGCATGGTTCATTTCCGTTTCTAGGCACTCACACGATTAACAAGGCGAAATTTCCTTGGTGGTCCGAGGAAATGCAGGAGGAGTGCGAATCAAGAATGGATGAGTTCATCCTCGCCTTCAATAATATCACTGACAGAGAGTTTCAGATGCGTTACAACATAAGAATAGAAGTAATAATTTGAAATTTAAATCCTGTCTTTCAAATAGGATGCACAGTATTAAGAATAAAGGTTAATAGGCTAATTTTCTAGTCGTACACTTCTATAAGTCTATCGGAGAATTTCCCGGATGTGATGGGTCTGCAAGCAGCGTATAATGCTTTTGAGAAATTGGCTAGGGAAAATCCAACCGTCTGCCGAGTTCTGCCCGGCTTCGAGGAATACAGTTGTGATCAGATGTTCTACATCGGTTTTGCCAATGTAAGTTTGCACTCTCACCAACCATTCTTCCAAGAATAATCGGATACTCTTCTTCAGAGTTTTTGTGGAACGTACACCAAGAAAGCGGCGCTCCATAAATTACAGACGTCAAAGCATAGTCTTGACAATATTCGAGTAAACGGAGCGGTGGCTCAGATGGAAAATTTCGGCACAGTATTCGACTGCCCCGTTGGCTCTCCGATGAATCCAGAGACAAAGCTTAATATGATGCAGTGATTTTAGTGTAATACCTTTACGCACAAACACTTTGAGTATGAAATAAAGAACATTTACACCCGCATGTCGCTATTTCCTCCAATTCGTAGAATATCGCATCATAGAAGCATAAAATAATGTAATACAACATGTAATGTAATTGTAACTGAAAAATATTTATATAATAAAATATATTTATTTCCTCAGTTATATGTCATATTCTTGATAATACGGCCGTTACATTTATTACTCCACATAGGAACCGCATTTTCTTTTACAGTTTTGTCACGAAACCAGTGATTCACATTACCAGAAATATGTACTGTTTTCTAGAACACTTCCTTGTCTGATAGTGCAATTCTTTTGTCATTAACTCTCGCTGCTATGAAAGTCTATTGTAGTGGACATTCGGACATTCGGCAGGAGTTTAGCGTGGTCACAGATGCTACGAGAGAATCGACTTGTGAATAATTCCTTTTATTCTTCAAACGGAGATTAATATTCAATAAGAATGATACCTCACGCAAGGACACTCATCAGGTTTTGAAATCCACCATATCTACATCCCCATTTTACATTGCAAAACTTTGTTGAAAATTATTCTTTTCTAGCTTATCTCTGATACTGATAATTGCCCAATCAGCATCGTGCTTATGGCAGCCAGATAATTCTAAAAGGGAAGCGTTGTGTAATTCACCTGCTTGTATAGCAAGAGGTAATAAATGGATCCTACATTGTTCTTACTGCAGGCATAATTAACAATGACTTGCACGGTGTAGGAGAGGAGTACAAAAACAATCGCGATAGAAACTACTATCCCTGCGAAGACTTTTATGCTTTCACTTGTGGCAAATGGACGAATAAACACCCAGGTCCGAAATTTTATTCGCAATGGACTTTGGTCGACGTGATATATTGGAAGTTTGTTTCGATAATAAAACGTAAGTAATTCAGAAATTCAGTTACATATCATCACAGTCTATTTTCTTTAATATCACATCCGACCTGTTGGTTGTTGTAGATACTTTGGAGACGTACCCAATCCCATCGGGCAAAGTTAGTTTAATCAGACAGGCGAAGAAGGTGTATGAAACCTGCCTTAAGATTCGTAATGCAGCAATTCTAATTTTAAAATTACGAATTAATGAAATGAATCGTTTGCTGAGAGACCTATTTTTGCAGCTGAATATCCTGTTAAGAAAGCGGAAGATATAAAAAGGGAAATTCTGAAGATCGGACGGCATCCAGCAGTTCCTCTGTGGGAATTGCATAATAAGTATTTGAGATTGTCGGGAGAATCACCTTTCTTTGGAATTGAAGTTATGGCAGGCTCGCCGATGGATGGAACAGCAGTCATCATGGTATAATAATATGTTAAAAAATTGTTGAACTTTCATACCACGCGTTTCATATTCACCCTCAAATCTGCAGCTTACTGAATCACCCGGTGCGTTTGGAGCAATTTTGCACGGAGGGGACTGGAAACCACAGGAGGAACAGAATTACATTGATTTCCTATTTCGCATTATGAAGAATGTGAACTTGGAAGATCGAGTAGTCAAAGAAAAGATCGTGGAGGTGTTCAAGTTTCGGAGAAGCCTTTATCAAGTAAGATTGTATTGTTCATCAACTTGAAAAAATCGTATTTGCTCATTAAAGTCCTTGAACTTGTTCACTTTCGCTTTAGATAATCGCCAAAAGTAAGAATATGCCACCCAACAAATTGATGCCAGTAACTAAAAAAGAATTAGACGAATGGCTCGCTTCCGAATCTCGCAGGGTACCAGCTGCTCAGCAAGTATGAAAAAAACTCAACTAAAACCAACTGGAACTGCAACTATTTCATTAATGCTTATTCGCAGGCACCTTGGGCGACAATAATAGATGTTGCTCTGGAAAAACTGGATCCGGAAACAAAACCTGACCAAAAGCTAGTAGCCATGCGTCGAAAAGAGTACTTCCGCGACTTGATAAACTTCCTTAAAGACGTGCCCCAGTACATTTTAGGTATACTATGTAGTTAACTATAATATTTTGAACAAGTTTTTGATATGCCATATGCTGTATTTTGTAGCTAATCATATTGAGATTTACTTTGTCGAACGCCACTTGCAATGGGACAAGGAAATGATGACTTTACTTAGAGGAACGTCAATCGACCGTCCCAACTTTTTATCCTACGTAAAGGAAAGATATTTTAAAAGGTGCAGTTTCCATGAATAGATTAGGAAATAATCAAGTTGCACAACTGCAAATCAAATTCAATAAAAATCGGATTTTTAGATGGGAATTATGTATCGACAAACATAATATGAAGGAGACCTTAGAAAAGATGCTCTACGAAAAGTGGTTCCCAAAGGAGACTATAAAAATTGTAAGTTGAGAGTTGCTTTAAGTAATATTAAGTATATAACATGTAATTTCGTTCTGTAGGTTCAGGAAATGATAGTAAAGGTAAAGGCAGAAATTGATGGTCAAATGAGGCGTTCGACCTGGATGGATCCGACGTCGCGTGCACAAACAATGGAAAGACTGAATGAACTCGAGCATTGGATCGGCTTCCCGAACTGGCTTTATGAAGGCCGTCCTGCACGAAAGTAAGTTCTCAAATCCTTTGACATTTTTTTAAATATAATTTATTATAATTAACGACATGTATAGGAGAGATAACACGAAAGATATTCTGAGGCCGAACGCGTTACTCGATAATTCCAAAGACTTGCTCTGTGAGTATCGATTCGCAAATATTCTGCGTACATATTTATTAAAATTGTGTTTGCTATATTTTTTAGATATTCATGCAGCTCTCATGCTACCACCGGTTTTTGATCTACAAATACCAACGTAAGTAGGATTGTATGATAAATGCGACTTCTTTATTAATAATTTCATACTTTTTTAAATATGACTTTTTGATTCGTAGCTTGTATAATTATGGTAGCCTTGGAGCTACCATAGGACACGAGTTATATCATACGTTCGATAATTGTGGTATGTCTTTAAATAAGTAACAATAATTATTACTATTCCAAAATCAATTTCCATTTTTTCCAACTCCTTGATGGACCGAAGCAATGCGGTACGATTGCCAACTAAGATTGGATAAGTTCGTCCCGATGTACAACACTATCACAGACAGAGAGTTTAAGAATCATTATAACATAACTATACAAGTAATATTCCGAAATTTAAATCTGATCTTTCATCTAGTAAGAACAGAATTAAGAATAAAGATTAATAGACTAATTTTCTAGTCGAAAACTTGGAAGAGTCTGCCGGAGAATTTCCCGGATGTAATGGGCCTTGAAGCGGCGTATTATGCTTATCATAAATTGGTCAGCCAAAATCCAAGTATTTGCAAAGTTCTTCCCGGCTTCGAGGATTACAGTTGCGATCAAATGTTCTACATCGCCTTTGCCAATGTAAGTTCGCATTCCCTTGCACCATTTTCCCATTATTAATCAAAGAATCTTTTCCAGGGTTTTTGTGGAACGTACACCAAAAAAGCGGCGCTCGATAAATTACAAACTTCAAAGCATAGTCTTGAGAGTGTTCGAGTAAATGGAGCGGCAGCTCAAATGGCAAGTTTCGGCACTGCATTCAAATGCCGCGTCGGATCCCCAATGAATCCTGAGAAAAAAGTCAACATTATGCATTGATTTTAATGTAACCCATTTGTACACTGGCACTTTGAGTATGAAATAAAAAGCACTTATACATATATGTGTTACCATTTCTTTAAAAACCGCCTAAATATTTCCTGTATTGTTCCATTATTCGATGACTAATAATGATTTAGTACTAAAAGTAAGGAAGTGTCGCCGGACGAATTACTAAATCTGAAGGCGTTCTGTTAAATTTTTATTTTGCTGTAACGCTAACATGTACATTCATTCATGAATGTACGCAAAGTAAAAATTCCTACTTCCTCAGTTATATGTCAAACACGTGATAATACTGCCGAAATATTTATTACTTCACATACGAATTTTTTTACTGTTTTGTCACGAATTTTTTACAACACTTCCTAGTCTGATATTACAATTCTTTTTTTGGCAATTCATAGTCCTATGAAAGTCCATTGTAGTGGACATTCGGCAGAAGTTCTGTGCGGTCATACATGTAATGGGAAAATCGACTTCCCAATAATTCTTTTCCTTCTTGAAGCGGGAAATACTGTTCAGTGAGAATGATATTTCTCGCAAGGACTCTCATCAGGTTTTGATATCCTCTGTGTGTGCAATCGCATTTTATATTTTGAACAGTTCATTGAAAATGATTTTTTTCTAGATTATGTCTGACATTTCTAATTGTCCTGTCAGCGTCGTGCGCGCCACGGAAAAAGAGTTTACCACAACTCTCCACAACACGCTGTGAAACACCAGAATGTTTCGAATTAGGTAATGAATGAATCGTACAGGGTGATTCACTTGCCTTTGAATCAGAACTCTCCTAGCCCTTATTTTTTTGGTGGACTTCCCGACCTTCTCCGGGGCTGAAATTTGGTGGGTAATGTTTTTTTGCATCAAGGAAGGTACGATAAAAATTCCAGAGCCCTAGCTCAAAATTTTTTTTTCGGCAAATTTTTTAAGGTATACATACCCCTTCAAAAATTTTCGATTTTTCGAAGGTTCTGGGACCGCCACGAACGCTTGATTTTTCGATTGCTCGTGCCTCAAAACGGATAAAAAACATAAATGTTGTGGGGGAAATGCCGGAATTCTACCTAAAACAGGTGGAAAACCGATCTGGAATATTTCATTTTCGTGGTTTTCCCTATGTTTTTTTATCTTCCCGACCTTTCCCGGGGCTGAAACTTCGTAGAAAGTGTTTTTTTGCATCGAGGAAAACGTAGAAAAAATTCCAGAGCCCTAGCTCAAAATTCATTTTTTCGTAAATTTTTTAAGGTATACCCCTTCAAAAATTTTCGATTTTTCGAAGGTTCTGGGACCTGGACGAACGCTTGATTTTTCGATTGCTCGTGTCTCAAAACGGATAAAAAACACGAACTTAGTGGGGGAAATGCCGGAATTCTACCTAAAACACGTGGAAAACCGATCTGGAATATTTCATTTCGACGGTTTTTTATATGTTTTCATGACTTCCCGACCTTTTCCGGGGCTGAAACTTGGTGGGGAATGTTATTTTGCATCGAGGAAAAAGTAGAAAAAATTCCAGGCCCCTAGCTCAAAATTCATTTTTTCGCCATATTTTTGGCCACCGAAAATATCCCATTATTGGTGGTGATTCACCCTGTACATCTGGTTTGATTGCAAGAACGATTAAAAACTCGTCATATCCTGCAGGGGAAGAATTTGCAGGCAATATGAATATTAGAGTCGACCCATGCCAGGATTTCTACAGCTTCACTTGTGGTAATTGGAGCAACCGTCATCCGGGCCCGAAATACGCTCCAGAGTGGAGTTTCGTTGAAGTGCTAACTACCAAATATATCGGAATAATTCGAGGTAAATAATTTAGGCATTCAGATTACTATCATCTCGAAATATCTTCTCTAATATTAAATCTGAGTGCATCTTGAAGACATTCTTGAGACGAATGATTTCCCATCAACTCGGATGGACAGTATGCGTCGACTGGCGAAGGATGTCTATGAGACCTGCATTGGAATGCGTAATGCAACACTTCTACTTTTCAAAATTTCGTCTTAACAAAGCGCGGATCTTTGAGAGAAGAATTTTTACAGCTGAATACCCATTGATGGAAGCGAGCGAAATACGACAAGAGATTATTAATGCCAGAAGATATCCAGCAATTCCTATGTGGAAAATCCATAATAACTATTTAAACCTCACGGGAGAGTCAGCTTTCTTTTCAGTTAAAGTTCTGGCAAATAGACCATCGGATCTCATTCCATTGCTAATGGTAATATTACATTAGCAAGATGTGCGATAAAAGTATTCTTCAAACGTGGTCTTGAATCTTCAGCTGATGGAACCTGCCAGCGCGTATGGATCAGTTTTCCACGATGAGTGGGAACCCGAGGAGGAACAAGCTTACTTAAACTTTCTATTTAAAATTATGAAAAGTTTGAATTTGGGAGACTCGGATATGATGATCAGAAGAAGGATTAGAGACGTGTTTGCATTTCGAAAAAATCTCGATTGGGTATAAACCGTATTATATTTGCGAACAAGAAAAAATCCTGTTTGAGCGTTAATGTCTTTTACCTTTTCCATTTCTGCTTTAGATAATTGACGAAAATTCGATTATGAAATCGAACAGGTTTGATCCGTTTACCGAACAGGAATTACAGGAGTGGTTCCAGGATAACATTGAGTACATGATGGAGACTCAGAGGGTATGCAAAAAATCGACTAAATCAAACTTGAACTATTAGTAACGTCATCCAGTACTATTTTTAGGTACTTTGGCCGGAAATAGTGGAAATACTATTACGACGTATGGATCCAAAGACGAGACAGACCAAGAGGGTAGTCGCGATGCGTCAGAATCAGTACTTCGTTGATTTGATGGAGTTGCTTAGATACGAGAACGAAGAAGTTTTGGGTATACTGCGCTTTTCTATTATAAAATGTTGATTAAATACTTGACGCGCCTTCTCTCAAATGTCATAGTTAGTCATATGGAAATTTACTTCGTCGAACGCCACCTGAAATTGAACAACGATATGTTGAGATTATTGGAAGCAACATCACTCCAGCCCCACAAAATTCTCAACTACATAAGGGAAAGATACTACCCAAGGTAGATTTTCAATTAATCTACTATCACGAAATTAAACAATTAGAAATAAGTTGACAGAAAAGCTCTTCTTAGGTGGCACACGTGTATCAAGAATCATAACTTGCACGATGTTTTGGACAGACTACTTTATGACAAATGGTTCCCAAAGGAGTATGAAGCCATTGTAAGAATCTGGAAGTCATGGCAAAAGATAATAATAATTTTAAATACAATTTCTTTTGTTAGATTCAAAAAATGATCGCCAATATAAAGATTGCCATTGACAAGCAAATGGCGAAGTCCACTTGGCTGAGTAAAGCAGTGCGCGATGCCACGATGAAGAGATTGAATAATCTGAGTGAATGGATCGGTTTTCCCGAGTGGTTTCGTATCCGAGCGATTCCCGGAGAGTAAGTCATGGAATTCTTTTAAATGTCCTTCACTTTTCAATATCCAACATGTATTTTATTTATTTTTAGGAGATTGGACAAAAAAGAGATACTAACGCCGAATGCGGTTTTAAATATTGGGAAGAGCATACTTGGTGTGTACTGCATTTTTTTCTGCCCGCAAGAATTCTTCGTAGACGTTCAGTAAAATTGTATTTGTTGTATATTTCAGACATTCACGCGCCTATCTTGATGCTGCCACTGTTCCATTCCAACATACCAGCGTAAGTAGGAGTCAATAATAAGTGCATGTTTTACCAGTTAGCTCGTACTTTCTTATTCGTAGCTTATTTAATTATGCTGGTCTCGGAACTACCATAGGACACGAATTGTACCACATAATACACAACTGTGGTATGTTTTGAAACATATAAAAATTCCTAAGCAGAAATTCATATTACGACTTGAAAATTTCAATCTCCAGGTAGTTATTCAAATGGATATAAAACAATTACTTGGTGGCCGGAGGTAATACGACTGTATTGCTTAAATAGGATGAAAACCTTCGTCACAACTTTCGATGTGATCACAGATAGAGATTTTTGGCAGAGATATGGCCTATACGTGCAGGTAAGCTTCCAAAAATCAAGTCCCAAATTTCGTGGTAAAATGCCACTTAGGATAAACTTTAATAAACTTTGGATTTCTAGTCGAACACTACCATGAGTCTCTCAGAGAACGTGCCGGATGTAATGGGCTTAGCGGCAGCATACAATGCCTATAATGAATTGCTCAACAAGGACAAATCGGTTTGCAAATCCTTACCAGGACTCGAAGACTACAACTGCGACCAAATGTTCTACATCGCTTTTGGCAATGTAAACTTCCATGCTTCTTAACGAATTTTCCAAACTGTGATATTTGCAGCCTGGAATAATTAACTGGTGATCTTTTTCAGAGTTTTTGCGGATACTACGATAGAAACACCGCGTTGGATAAATTAGACACAGCGGTGCATAGCATTGACAGCGTGAGGGTAAACGGTGCGGTAGCGCAGATGCCAAGTTTCGGTAGAGCATTTAATTGCTCTGCCGACGCTCCGTTGAATCCAAGCACGAGATTGAATATATGGAAATGATTGTTATGTAACCCTTGTATACAAAGAAATATCGAACATAAAATAAAAGATGTATCATTGTACAAAACTAGCCCTAAAAATATGTAAGAACTACCTGAAAGAAATATAATCATTGATTATCTTGAATTAATTAATGCCAAATCGAAAATCAGTGCCCTCAAGGCAAACCTATGAATCAGTCACACATAAAACTCCCAAAAATAGTGGAAATTTTGTTGCTCCACGTGCGAGTGGTATTATATTTTATAGTTTCCTGACGGAAGCAAAGTCTGGATATTTTATAACCAAGTAATATTTTTTATACTTTTCCTTGTTTGATAGTAGAATTTTTCCAGTACTAGTTTCCGGCCGCTTGAGAATCTATTACAGTCGAAACTTGGCAAGAGTTCAGCGTGCTCGTAAGTGTTATGATGAATTCGAGTAAAGAATAATTTTTTTCGTGCCTCAAGTGGATAATTAGTCCTCCGCTAGAATAATGTCTCGCGCAAGGACTCTTGTCAGGTAGACATTCGATTTTTTTCTATATGTACTTTCCTTTTATATTGCAACATTTTTTAAAAATGATTCTCTTTTAGATTATCTCTGGCATTTTTAATTGTCCAATCAGTATCATGCGAGTGGAAGCCAAATAATCCTAAAAAAGAAACCCTGTGCAAGACAAAGGAATGCGCTGACAGAGGTAATTAGTAGACTGAACACTGCTCCCACTGCAGACATAATTAAACATTCATTGTATTTGGTAGGAAAATTATACAAAGACAATCTGGCAGCAAATAATCATCCCTGCCAGGACTTTTATAGTTTCACTTGCGGTAATTTTCGTAACGCTCACCCGCATCCAAAGTATGCTTCAGAGTGGAGTGTAGTAGACTTGATGAATCAGGATTTTGCCAAAATAGTTCGGGGTAAGCATTTCTGTCATTTAATCAATATAAATATTATTCTTCATTGACTCCTTTTTATAGACACCCTTGAAAACTATGAACCCAGATCGGGTGACAACATTGCGTTCCGTAAGACGAAGGAGACTTACGAGACCTGCCTTAAGATTCGTAATGCAACAGTTCCAATTTCAAAAGTGTTTAATTAACAAAATTAATTTTATCCTAAGAAATAATTTTTATAGCTGAATACACTCCCAAGCCATCAAAGGATATCACCCGCGAGATTATGAAGATCGGCCGCGTGCCAAACACTCCTCTTTGGGATATACATTTAAAGTATTTAGAACTGTCAGGAGAATCAGCCTTTTTCGGGGTCAAAATTGTAGCAAATATGCCAGCGGATGGAACGCCACTACTAATGGTAATAATTGGTTAATAATATTCATCAAACGTTTAAATTCACTTATAATTCTTCAGCTCACCGAACCTCCCAGTGCATATGGATCAATTTTTCACGAGAAAGATTGGAAACCAAAGGAAAAGCAGGCTTACACTGACTTCTTGTTTCAACTCATGAAAAGTCTGAAATTGACGGGTTCGGATACACTAATCAGAGAAAGAATCGAGAGAGTGTTCGAGTTTCGGAAGAAGCTGAATCGGGTATAGATTGTACTATTTCTAAACGCATTGAAATCCTATTTGTATATTGATATTTTTTCATTTTTAACTTCTCCTTCAGATAGTTATACAACATCTTAAACAGAAGCCAGACTACTTCCTTGCACGGACCGCTGCGAACTTGGACATGTGGTTCGCACGCACCCCTAATATTCAAACAAGGACTCAAGACGTATGACAGAGAATCGAACAATTTAACATTACAGCTAGTTTCATTATTTACTTTTTTTAGATACCTTGGACAGAAATAGTGAACGTGTTATTGCAAAATGTGGATCCGCAGATAAGAAGTACGCAGAAAGTAGTCGCGTTGCGAGAGACACAGTATTTCCTCGATTTGAGGGACTTACTGAGAGACGAATCCGAAGAAGTTTTAGGTACACTACGCTTTTCTAACATAAAATTATTGATTAAATAATTAAATAAAATTTCGATTAGATAATGTATGTACTTTTTACCGAATGTCGTAGCTTTTCATATGGAGATGTACTTCGTCGAACGTCACCTGATATTGAACGACAAATTGTTCAAGTTATTGGAAGGAACGTCTGTTGAACCTCACGGCCTTTTGACCTACATAAGAGAAAGACACTATCCAAAGTATATTTTCAATGAACCGCGTATCGAACAATATTATGCAATTAAAAATACGTTAATACAAAATATCTTCTTAGATGGCACGAGTGTCTTTTGGATCTTGGCGCGGACGAGACCTTGGAACAACTACTCTTCTATAAATGGTTCCCGGTTGCTTATGTTCCACCTGTAAGAATTTAGTTATCGTATGAAGTTATAACAGTAATTTGACATCTAATTTTGTTTGGCAGATTAAAGAGATAATCACCAAGTTAAAGGCAGCTATTGACAAGCAAATGAGGAATTCTAAATGGATGGAGGAACCGACACGCAACGCAACAATGACGAAACTTAACGAGCTGGAAACGTGGGTTGGTTTTCCTCCGTGGATTATTGGATTTAGAACACCCAAACCGTAAGTTATCGACTCCTTTCGTATTTTCTTGAATTTACAACATTCTGCTGTTACAGGAGAAATAAGAAAGAGATTCTGACACCGAATGCTTCGCTCAGCATGAAACAACAGAGAATCTGTGAGTACTTCGTCTGTGCTTTCAAATAAGGAGTATTTTCTCAGGGAGTTTTAACACGTTGTATTTCTCAGACATTCACGCACCACTCTTGATATCTCCACTGTTTAGTCCAACTATACCAGGGTAAGTGAGAATTATAACAGTTTGTTTATTAACAAGTTTTTCGTCGTTTAAAGGCCACTTTGGCATTCGTAGCGTGTACAATTATGGCGGGATGGGTGCTACACTTGGACACGAGTTGTATCATATTATGGATGAATGTGGTATGTTTGAACGACAATTGTTCGTAGAAAATACTTGCCACTGTTTCAAAACAATTTTTAACTTTAGGCGGCTATCTTGAGAAGGGTCGGGCTGTTTATTGGTGGCCGCCGAAGATGGCAAACACGTGCACAGACAAAAGAGAACCCTTTATCGAAACATACAACAACATCACAAACAGAGAATTTAAGAATCGCTATGGTTTAGTTGTGAAAGTAATTCCCTGAAAATACAAGTTGAATTTTGACAGAAAGAGCAGAGTACAGAAAATTATTAATGCACTTTGATTTTCCAGGCTGATACATCGCGCACTTTCTTGGAGGACTTGCCGGATGTAATGGGACTCGAGGCAGCGTACAATGCCTACGTAGAATTAGTCAAAAAAGATCCTTCTATGTGTCAAACGTTACCCAATTTCGAGAAGTATAATTGCGAACAAATGTTCTACATCGCTTTTGCCAACGTAAGTTTCTACTCTCATCCAGGAATCTCTCACAGAAATTAATCTGGCAATCTTCCTCAGACTTTTTGTGGATACTACACCGGCAAAACGGCAAAGAAACACTTAGATAAGTGGGACCATAGCATAGACAGCGTTAGAATAAACGGGGCAGTCGCTCAGATGCAAAGTTTCGGCCAAGTATTCGGATGCCCCGTTGGAACCCCGATGAACCCGTCAGAAAAACTGAATCTATGGCAATAAGTTTCATGTAATCGCTGTATACTGGCATTATATAAAATAAAAAATATATCATTGTGCTTAATTAGTCTGAATTTATTCTATTATCCCTTTTCAAGAAATATATTTGGGAACTCTTGTTTTCTATCGAACGAGACAATGCGAATAAACAATTGTTTTCAATGATCTCGGATGAAATACGATCCTTCTATCAAGTACAATTTTTGGAAATAGTTTCGTAGTTCTTAGACCTCTATTAAAATATCAACGCATTCCTTTCTGGTAGTTTAGTTGCTCCACGTGAGTTATATTATTTTTATAACTTCGTCACGAAATCAAAGCCTTAAATTTTTAGGGCCACATCATTTTTTGAAGCTTCCTAGTCTGATAATAGAATTGTTTCAATAGTCATTCCCAGTCGCATGACAGTCTACTGCAGGCTACATTGTGCTAGAGTTGAAAGTGCTCGTAGGAACTATGATCAATTCGATTTCAAAATAATTCCTTTTGTTTTGAACTAGAAATTGATCCTCTGTGAGAACCATGTTTGGTGCAAGGACGTTCAGGTAGACATTTCATAATTTCATACATTCATTCTCTTTTTAAATTGGCAAAGTGTTGTAAACAAATTTGTTTCAGAGTGTTTCTGATACTTTTTGTTATCCAATCAGCATCGTGTCAGTGGAGACCAAACAATGATAAAGTAGAAACATTGTGCCCCACACCGGAATGTAAGGCGAGAGGTAATAAATGAATCGTAAATTATTCTTACTAGAGGCACAATTAAAAAATCATTAAATTTGATAGGAAAATTATACAGGGGCAATATGAATATTGGCACCGATCCCTGCAACGATTTTTATACTTTTGCTTGTGGTAATTTCCTCAACAATCATCGGCACCCCAAGTATGCTCCAGAATATAGTGTACTTCACGTAATGAATTCAGAATTTACTCGTATAATTCGGGGTAAGCAATTAATTCTTTTAATGGAAATATTCAATCTGATTGATTGTTTTTTGTAGACACTCTTAGGTCATGCAGCTTCACACCGAGCGACCATAGTCGGTTACGCCTGGCGAAGGAAGTTTACGAGAACTGCGTTAAAATTCGTAATAGAACAGTTCTGTTCTCAGATATTTTAAATTAATAATAAATAGTTCTTGCTGAGAAAGGAATTTTTACAGCTGAATATCCACTGAAGGAGGCGAGTTTTATTGCAGCAGAAATTAACAAGATCGATCACGTGCCAAGGGCTTCTCTTTGGGATATGCATTCTAAGTATTTGAGACTGTCTGGAGAATCAGCTTTCTTTCGGACGAGAACTGTGGGGAATATACAATCGGAAGGCATACCAATGTTAATGGTAATAATACGATAACAATAATTATAGTAATTATAGTACACTTTACTTTTGTCGTTCAAACTTGGTCTGAAATCTTCAGCTCATGGAACCTGTTAGTGCATATGGATCAATTTATCACGAAGACCGATGGAAACCACAGGAGAAAAAGGCTTACATTGATTTCCTGTCTCTCATTACAAGGAATCTGAGATTGACTGGTCCAAATATAATTACCCATGATGAAATAGAGAAAGTGTTCGAGTTTCGAAAGAAGTTCCATCGGGTGAGTATTGGATTATTCGTAACTTAAAGCAAATCCTATTTATTTATTAATATTTTTAAGCTGTTTAACTTCTGCTTCAGATTATCAAGCAAAATTATGACCGGCCAGCGGACAACTTCAATTCTTTCAACGAGCGAGAATTATTCATGTGGTTCGATAACAGGATCACCAAAATGAAAGCCACTCAGAATGTATGACAGAAAATCAGCTAAATCCTGCTGTCATTACAACTACTTTCATTAACTCATTTTTTAGATACCATGGAGGGATGTAATAGAAGTCTTATTGCCACACTTGCCGTGGCAGATGAGACAGAATCGAAAGGTAGTCACTATGCGTCGAGCACAGTATTTCCTCGATTTGATGGGATTGCTTAAAGATGAATCCGAAGAAGTTTTAGGTACACAATGTTTCTGTAGCCTTAAATTTTGATTAGATATTCAATTCATCTTCTGCTAATTCCTGCAGCTAATCATATCGAGATTTACTTCATCGAACGTCATCTGAAATGGGACGCTCAGATGTACCAATTGTTGGAAGCAACATCAATTGAGCCTCATGGCCTTTCTCGCTACATAAGAGAAAGATTTGAAGAAAAGTAAAACTTCAATGAGTGTAGTATAAAAATTTCTTATTTTACAGTTGCAAACAGATTTATACAGAAGGTTTTCTTAGATGGGAAACGTGTATTCATGAACTTGGCATGCCGGAGACCTTGGAAGGAATGCTTTTGGAGAAATGGTTCCGAAAGAGAAAACATACATCAATAGTAAGAATTAAAATGTGGTACGGAAAGAAAGTGGTAATATTACGTCTAATTATATTTGGTAGATTCGTCCGATGATTGGGGGAATAAAGGAAGCTATTGACGGACAAATGGCGAATTCCGACTGGCTAGATGAGCAGACCCGCAAAAAGACGATGAAGAAACTTAATAATCTGGAGGAATGGATAGGTTTCCCCAACCGGGCTCCTGCACATGGAGAGTAAGTCATCGAATTCCTTATATTTCACTTATTTATAATTTATTATAATTATTGACACGTACAGGAGAAATAAGACACAAATTCTAAGACCGAACGCATGGCTCAGTAAACGGAAAAATCTGCTCTGTAAGTTCGTCGATCAACAAGTATTATTCTTTTATTATCAGTAATATTAAATTCGTTGTACTTCACAGATATTCAAGCGGCACTCTTAATTTCTCCGATATTCAATATGAATGTACCGGCGTAAGTAAAGTTTCATAGTAAACGCAACATTTCTTTCCAGTAATTTAAAATTCGATCAAATAGAACTTCATCATTCGTAGTCTTTATAATTATGCTGGCCTCGGAGCTACCATAGGACACGAGTTGTACCATACTTTAGATGAATGCGGTATGCTTTTAAATAAGTAGCAATTACTCACCGCCAACTATGGTTCAAGATTAATTTTTAACTCTAGGCAGTTATCTGGACGGGGATACAAATATTCTCTGGTGGGAGACGAACATGCGGATCAAGTGCCTAAACAAGAAATTCCTTTTCATTAAAGAGTTCAACAAGATTACAGACAGAGAGTTTAAAAGACGTTATCATCAAGTTGTAAAAGTAATGACCTCAAATTTAAGGTCGATCTTTAATAGAAAAAAAGATTAATAGACTTTGCTTTTCTAGTCCGATACTTCGACGAGTTTTTCCGAGAACTTCCCGGACGTAATGGGTCTTGAAGCAGCTTACAATACCTACAAACAATTGCTTCGCAAAGATGAAACTGCTTGCCAAACAATAGAAAAATTCGAGAAGTATAGTTGCGACCAAATGTTCTACATCGCTTTTGCCAATGTAAGTTTGTACTCTCTCGCACAAATTTCTCTCGTGGATTAATCCGATAACTGACCTTAGGGCTATTGTGGATATCAATCGAAAAAATCGGCGCTGGACAAATTGGAGACTTCGGTGCATAGCATTGACAGCGTTAGAGTGAACGGAGCGGTCGCTCAGATGACAAGTTTCGGCACAGCATTCAACTGCTCCAAAGAATCACCTATGAATCCAACGCAGAAGTTGAATATGTGGCGACTATAATTTTCCTGTGTATTTTGCATATGTAGACAATTGAAATATAAAATAAAATAAATATATTTACGCAAAATCACCCTGAATTTTATTAAACATCTGCCTGAAGTTCCGAAGCTATTGCTGCTGCATTGAATTCTATATTTATTTTTCAATCTATGTATGTCGCAAACTTTTAACTATTGCGGAAGTCGTATTACTTTTTACTGCATTCTCACGAAATCAAAGCGTTCCATTTTTACGGCTAATTAATATCGTTTTAGAGCTTCCTTGTCTGATACTAGATTTATTCATTCAATAGTCCTGCCCAGTCACAGAAAAATCCACTGCAGTCGACATTCTGCAAGAGTTCGTTTGGTACTTGCAGAAACTATGCCGAATTGGGCTACGCAATTATTTTCTTTGTTCTTCAAATAGAAATTTGTGTTCAGTGAAAAGAATGTGTTACATAAAAACATTTATCAGGTAGCAATCAATTTCTCAGGAGTCCCTTTTATATTGCTTAACATTGTTGAAAATAATTTTTTCTAGAGTGTCTCTGATACTTCTAATTATCCAATCAGCATCGTGCAAATGGAAACCAAAAAATACTAGAACGGAACCGGTGTGCAAAACAGACGCATGTAAAAAGAGAGGTAACGAATGGATAGTATTTTTAATACAATCATAATATGCATAATAGGCATAATTCAATACGTGTTCGATTCTTTAGGAGAATTCTATAAAGAAAATATGAATCCTGATATTAATCCGTGCGAGGACTTCTATTCTTTCTCTTGCGGCAAGTTTCGCAAGAATCAGCCGAGACCCGAATATATCTCAGCATGGAAAGTGAACGACGTCATGACTTCCAAGTTTTTTAGCAAAATTCGAGGTAAACAGTTCAAAGATTTAGTTCAATTTAGTTCAATTTAAGTTTGCTAACGATACACATAACCGATTTCTTCTTTCGTTCCAGATATTCTCGAGTCGAGAGATTTCCCATTCGAGGCTAACTTAAAACATTTTTCCCAGGCGCAGTTCGTTTATAACACCTGCGTCAAGATTCGTAATGCAATACTTCTAATATCAAAGTTTACGTATTGATAATAAATGGACGTTTGCTAAAAGAGCAACTTTTACAGCTCAATATCCAGTGAAGAAGCCGAGTGTTATTAAAGACGAAATTAAGAGAATCAGGCGCGAAGCAGAGGGTTCTCTTTGGGATATGCATAATCTGTATTTGAAGCTCTCAGGCAAATCTGCTTTCTTCCGAACTAAAATTGTACCAAATTCCCCATCGCAAGGCTACCCGCTCCTCATGGTAATAATACGCTAATTATGTTAAAAGTACTATCAATTCCTTGATTTTTGCTCTTCAAACCCAGCTTATGGAACCCGCTAGTGCGTTTGGATCGATCGTGCACAAGCAATTCTGGCTACCAGAAGAGACTGAGAATTACGTCAAATTTGTAACTCGAATGATGAAGACCCTAAAATTAAGCGATTGGGATTCGGGTGCAGCAACCGAAGAAAGGATCAGGAATGTACTTAGGTTTCGAAAACTTCTCGATCTGGTACGAACCTCGTCACTCGTGAACTCGCTTAATTGGTGTTTATAGATTGCTATCTTAAAACTTTTCGAATTTTACCTCAGATACGGATAAAAAATTCTGCATGGCCACCGGACAGCCCCGAACTTTACAACCAAAGAGATTTAGAGTTTTGGTTCCTGGAACATTTTCCTAACATGGAAAAGACTCAGCAGGTATATCAGATAATCAACTGGATCAAGCTGGCAGGACAGCTAAATTTCATTAAATACGTACTTTTTGTAGATCAATTGGGTGGAAGTAGTAGAAGTATTATTGCACAGTTTACCTTGGCAAATAAGGCAGCATGGAAATATAGTTACGATACGTCGGAGAAGCTACTTCGAAGATTTGATGGCTTTGCTTAAAAGGGAAACCCAAGCAGTTTTAAGTACATAAGATATTTTCTACAGAAAATTCTTTCTAAATACTTAATATACCCTTTAACAAATTTCGTAGTTGATCATATGGAGATTTACTTCGTCGAACGTCACCTGGATCGAGAAAAATCATTCGACAAGAAAATGTTGGAGGCGTTAGAGGGAACTTCAATCGACCGCACAGGTCTTTCCGGCATTTTCATAAGAGAAAAACACTACCCAAGGTACATTTTCAATGTATCGAATATCAAGCGATGAAATTAGAAATAGAAACAGGTTAATACAGAATCTCTTCTTAGATGGCAAACGTGTTTGACGGATCTTGGCATGCATGAGACCCTGGAAATGTTAGCCTATGACTACTGGTTCCCGAGGAACTATACAGACATTGTAAGAACTTAAATATCGCACCGAGGAATAATAATAATTTTACATCTCATTTCGTTTGGTAGATTCGTTCCATTACCAACGAGTTAAAGACGAGTATTGAAGCTCAAATCAAAAAGTCAAACTGGCTGGACGATGACGCGCGTCGAAACATCGTGTCGAAATACAGGAAACTTAATGAATGGATCGGTTTTCCTCCATGGGTTGTTCAGAAATGGCCTGAGCGCCCAGAGTGAGTGATTATATTCTTAGAGATTTCTTTTCATTTACAAAATGCGAAATGCACGTTATTTATTCCAATTTATTGCAATTATCATTATGTACAGAAGACCGTACATAAAGGAGATTTTAGTACCAAACGCATGGTTGAGTCCTTCTGAGAGTGCCATTTGTACGTATTCCGCCCTTCTTGATTTTCTAACATCTTTCTTTAGTATACAATTGCAAAGAATTTGTTATATTTTCCAGATATCCTGGCGCCTCTATTGTTCTCTCCAGTATTTAACCCAACTCTACCAGCGTAAGTAAGATTTCACCAGTACTTTCAGCAGTAAAGTACACTTTCTTTATTAGTAATTGAATACACGTTCATACAGCACTTTCTCAATTGTAGGGTGTACAATTATGGCAGCATCGGAGCCACCATAGGACATGAATTCTACCATGCTGTAGATCCTTGTGGTAAATCCTCAAAATAAGCAGTGATTATTTACTAAAAATTCCTGGTAACTACGTGAAAATCAATTTCGAACTCTAGGCGAGGGTGGGAGCGGTATTTGGTGGAACCAGGAAATGAAGAAGAAGTGTATGGAAAAGAGAGCACTCTTCATCGATGCATTCAATATCATTACAAAAAGGGAATTTGGAAGACGTTATAATCCGAATGTGGAAGTAATTGTTTAGAAATCGAATTCTAACTTTCTCATAAATTACGTTATAAGAAGAAAGATCAATAGATTTTGCTTTTGTAGGTCGATGCTTCAACAACTTTTACCGAGGACTTCGCGGATGTAATGGGACTTCAAGCAGCGTACGATGCTTACGCGCATTTGGTCGACAAAGATCCAACTGCCTGCAAAACTCTAGAAAAATACGACAAGTACAGTTGCGACCAAATGTTCTACATCGCTTTTGCTAATGTAAGTTTGTACTCTCCCGTACGAATATCTCATGTGACTAATCGGACGATCTTCCTCAGAGCTATTGTGCATACTACACAAAGGAAACGGCGGAGGAAAAGTTGGGCAACTCACAAGGACACAGCCTTGAAAGTATTAGGGTAAACGGAGCGGTAGCTCAGATGAAAAATTTCGGCCCAGCATTCAATTGCACCCTAGGAGCTCCTATGTATCCAAGGAACAAGTTGGATATGTGGCAATAATAATTTTCATGTATCTCTTAAACACGTATCCATGTTTAACTTGAAATAAAACAAACTTTACGTCAAATTATCCTAAAGTTCCCTTAGCGTACACCCGAATTTTTTTAATATTATTACATTGAAACTTTGAAAATAAATTTGAAATTTTCATTCCTGTATTAAACTGTGTATTTATTCATGCAAATTCCTATTTCCTCAAGTCTATATCAAATTCGTTGCTTTACGTGCGAATCGTATTACGTTCCACAGTTTTATCACGAAACTGAAGCTTTTCATTTTTTACGGCCACTTAATATTGACTTGGCACTTCCTAGTCAGATAGTTCAATTCAGTCAATAGTCATTCCTTGGCACGAAGAGTCTGTTACAGTCAACGTTAGCCAACTGTGCAACTAGTGTTTGCAGGAGCTATCCCGAAGTCGGCTATGAAGTTACTCTTCTTTTTCTTGAAGTAAAAATAATTGGTTCTCAGTAAAAACAATGTTTCGCGCAATAACACTCGTTCGGTAACCATTAATTTTCTTCGTAAAAGCATTATTTTTTATCTTGCTCAACATTGCGAAAAATTATTCTTTTCAAGGGTGTCTCTGATACTTCTAACTGTCCAATCAACTACATGCTCTTTATTTTGGTCAAGCAATCCTAACGCGCTATCGGTGTGCAAAACAAAAGAATGTAAAGAGAGAGGTAATGAATAGATTGTCTCTTGTTCTCACGGCAGACACAATTAAACACACGTTCGATTCTTTAGGAGCATTTTATAAAGGCAATATGAGGGCTGATGTCGATCCCTGTCAAGATTTTTATACTTTCACTTGCGGTAATTTTCGCAACAGTTACCCCAATCCAAAATATGCTTCAGAATGGAAAGTGACCAACCTGCTGAGCGCCAAATTTTTTGAGGAAATTCGGGGTGAGTCATTAAGTCATTCAATCGTTGTCTAATATCACACATAACTAATTACTCTTCCAGCTATTCTTGAGGAAAACAATTTTCCACTGGAGCAAAATAAAATGTTTTATCAGGCCAAGTTGGTTTATGAAACCTGCCTCAAAATTCGTAAGGCAATAATTCTAATCTCAAAAATATCGTAACAATGAATATCAGTTGTGAAAGAGCGATTTTTACAGCTCACTATCCAAAGAAGAAGGCGAGTGATATTAAACACGAAATTATGAAGATCAGAAAGACAACAAAAGGTTCTCTTTGGGATATTCATACTCAGTACTTGAAACTCACTGGCAAATCAGCTTTCTTCCGAACTAGAGTCATAGCAAATAGACCATCGCTAGCCATTCCGCTTCTCATGGTAATAATTTACTAAATATGACAAAAAAATACTATCAATCATTGATTCTCCTTTTTTAAATTTAATCTTTAGTTAATGGAGCCCGCCAGTGCATTTGGATCGCTAACACACGAACCGGCTTGGAAACTGAACGAGAAAGACAATTACGCCCAGTTCCTATTTCAAATTATAAAGAGTCTTGGATTAAAGGACTGGGGTTCGGATCCAGCAATCAGAGCAAAGATCCAGAAAGTGTTTGAATTTCGAAGGAATCTCGATCTGGTATGAACGTAAATTCGATTGATTAGAGTTTGCATATCCACATCTTAAAATCTTTTAACTTTCACCTTAGATGTCTAAAAAAAGTTCGAAGTTGTCACCGGATAGATTTCGCCCTTTCAGCCCACATGATTTAGATATGTGGTTCTTGGAGAGTGTTCCCAATATCACCAACACTCAGAACGTATGTAAGAAACTTAGCTGGAAATAATATAGAAAATTATATAATAATAAATGATTTTTGCAGGTACACTGGGCGGAAGGAGTAGAAGTGTTATTACATAGTTTACCTTGGCAGATAAGGCAGCATGCAACTGTAGTAGCCATGCGTCGGAAAAAGTACTTCCTCGATTTGCTGGAGTTGCTTAAAAATGAATCCGAAGAAGTTTTAAGTACAAAACGTTTTTTCCATAGAAATTTTTGCCCATTTCTCGATGTACCATCTAACGAATTGTCCTAGTTAATCATATGGAGATTTACTTCGCCGAGCGTTACTTGAAATTGGATGCGGAGATGACCAAATTACTGGAAGGAACTATAATCGAGCCTTACAGCTTTTTCGACAACTCCATCAGGGAAAGCTATTATCCACGGTACACTTTCGATGAATTGAATATCAAAAAACTACATTGGACTAATAAAAACAGATTGATATAAAATTCTTTTTTCTTAGATGGCAAACATGTATTACGGATCTTCGGATGCACGAAACCCTGGAAATGTTAATCTATAACCACTGGTTCCCAAAAGACTACCCACCAATTGTAAGAAGCTAAATATCGCACTGAGAAATAATGCTAATTTTACATCTAATTTCGTTTGGTAGATTCATGTGATTACCGACAGGTTAATAAGAGACATTGAAAAGCAAATGGAACATTCGAAATGGCTGGACGAAACGACGCGAAAGAATATCATATTAAAATACAACAATTTGGATGAATGGATTGGTTTTCCCCCGTGGGTTTTTAAGCGTTCATTACCTCACCAAAAGTGAGTCATTGTATTCAATGAGATTTACTTTTATTCATAAAATACGCCATTTTTGTCTAATTTATTATAATTACGAATATGTGTACAGGAGAGATTATATAACTCATATTCTGCAGCCCAACGCATGGATTGATACTCAGCAGAATTTCCTATGTGTGTAATTAATGCTTGTATTATTTTTCATATTCAGTGATATAAAGTTAGCTGTATTTTTCAGATATCTACGCTCCTCTCTTAATGTCGCCACTATTTAGTCTATCTGTACCAGAGTAAGTAAGATTTCACAGCAAGTACACCTTTTTATTAATAACGTCATACTTGTTTAAACAACATTTATTGAATCGCAGCTTGTACAATTACGGTGGCATCGGAGCTACCATAGCACACGAATTGTACTATGTCGTAGATGCTTGTGGTAAGTTTTGACAGAAATCATTACAGAAATTTGTGGTACTACATGATGATGAATTTCTAATTCTAGGCGGTCTTGGTGGAAATATTTGGAAGGACGACAATATGCGGAGCATGTGCATGAAAAAGAAAATAGAATTTATTGAGGAGTTCAATAAAATTACAAGAAGGGAATATAAAAATCATTATAACATGAATGTAGAAGTAATTGAATTGTAACTTTGGTATAAGTCATGCAATAAGGACAAAGATTAATAGACTTTGCTTTTGTAGCCCAATGCTACTTTATCCTCCAGCGACAACTTACTGGATGTAATGGGACTTGAAGCAGCGTACAATGTCTATAAGGCCTCGGATAGCAATGATAAATCTGTCTGCGAAACACTACCCCACTTCGAGAAATATAATTGCGACCAAATGTTCTTCATCGCTTTTGCCAATGTAAGCTCACATACTCGGACAATGAATTTCTCACATAATTAATTGAACGATCTTTTTCAGAACTATTGCGCATACTACACCAAGAAAGCGGCGGAGGAAAAATTGGGCAGAGAAGTACATAGCATTAGCAATATTAGAGTTAACGGAGCCGTCGCTCAGATGAAAGGTTTCAGCGCAGCATTCAATTGCACCGTCGGAAGTCCCATGAATCCGATGAAAAAGTTGGATTTGTGGCAATAATAACTTTTATGTCTCCCTTGCATACGCAAAGATTTTGAACATAAAATAAAATAAATGTCTTATTGAGAAAATATTATTGAAATTCTTATTTCTTCAACTCCATGTCATATTCCTAAGTAGTGCGGAAGTTTTATTGCCTCACGTGTGAATCGTATTGTTTTTTATAGCTTCGTCGTGAAATCAAAGCTTTAAATTTTTAAAGCTACATTATCTTCTGGAACTTCCTAGTTCGATAATATAATTCAGTCAATATTCGTTTCAAGTCGTAGGAGAATCTATTGCAGTCAGCATTCAACAAGAGTTCAGTGTGTTGAACTGAAAATTAGTTTGTGAGAATAATGTCTCACACAAGAACTCTCATCAGGTACGTACTGATTTCCCACGCACCTTTTTATAATATTTAACGTTGCTGGAAATTATTATTTTCTAGACTGTCGCTAATACTTTTAATTGTCCAATCATCAACATGTGTATGGCCGCTAAACAATCGTGGAAAGGAAAACGTTTGCAAATCAAACGAATGTAAAGCTATAGGTAATAAATGCTTCGTATATTATACTTCCATTGCACACATGATCAAAATTTCGTTGTTCCTTACAGGAAAGGACTACAAAAACAATATGGATACACGTGCCAATCCCTGCAACGATTTTTACACCTTTACGTGTGGTAATTTTCATAAAAATCATCCGGGTCCGAAATATGATTCAGAGTGGGGTGTGATAAACCTGTTGAATTTCAAGATTGCCGAGATAATTCGAAGTAAGCGATTAATGTATTCAATTTAATATAAGTATTACATGGTCGATTTTTTCTTTTAGATACTCTCGACGCATACAAGTACAGACCGGGAGGCAACCCATTGTTTCGTAGAGCGAAGGAAGTTTACGAGACCTGCCTTAAGATTCGTAATAAACAGTTCTAATTTTTGAAATTTCGTAATGGGATTGTGTATCTTGCTGAAACAATGCTTTTTGCAGCTGAATATCCAATCAAGAAAGCTAGCGATATTGCTCGAGAACTTTCGAAGATTCGTCGCATACCAAAGATCCCACTTTGGGATATTCATCTTAAGTATTTGGAATTGTCAGGCGAATCAGCTTTCTTTCGGACTAAAGTTCTATCGAACAGACCCGCGGAAGACATTCCTGTGTTAATTGTAATAACAACTTAACAATAGCTATTGTAAAAGTTCCTTCAAACTTGTGATTCCGGTCTTAAAACTTGTGAACTTTCAGCTTTTGGAGCCAATCAGTGCATATGGAGCCATTTATCACCAGGAAAACTGGAAGCCGCAAGAGAAAAGGGCTTACACCGATTTCCTATTCCAGATGATGAAGAGTTTAAAATTGAAGGATTCGGACGCAGTAATCAGAGAACAGATCGAAAAAGTGTTCGAGTTTCGAGATCGCTTTCAGCGGGTATAAATAACATCGTTCGTGATATTTGAAAAAATTATCTTCAAGCTTTTTAACTTCTACTTCAGATAATCCGGGTAAATAAGAAAAAAAAACCAGACACCTTCGATCCGTTAACCGGAAAGCAATTGGACACATGGTTTTCGAGGACCATTAAAGGTCAAACAAAGACACAGGACGTACGTCAGAAATTTGACAAAATCCAACTGAAATTATACTTAATTTCATCAAGTACTTGTTGTAGATACCTTGGCCGAATATAATACATGTATTGTTGCAAAATTTGCCGGAACAAACGAGACGGGAACGAAAGAT
This sequence comes from Ectemnius continuus, assembly GCA_910591665.1. Lineage (NCBI taxonomy): Eukaryota > Metazoa > Arthropoda > Insecta > Hymenoptera > Crabronidae > Ectemnius > Ectemnius continuus. The sequence continues at coordinate 4,665,057 of OU342866.1, forward strand.
TGTTGCATTGCGTCAACAGCAGTATTTCCTTGATTTAATGGACTTGATCAAAGATGTGCCCGAACAAGTTTTAGGTACACTGTTTTTTTCTATGATAGAAGATATTTGATTCTTCATGCACCACCTATTAAATGTTGTAGTTAGCCACATGGAGATGTTCTTTATCGAACGGCACCTGAAATTGAGCGAGGACATGTACAAATTACTAGAAGCAACGTCAATCGAGCCTCATGACCTTCTCCGCTACGTAAGAGAAAGATACGACCCAAGGTACACTTTCAATAAATCAAATACAGAACAATGAAATCAGGTAATTAAACTCGACGTTTCTTAGATGGAAAATATGTATCGAGGAACATAACATGAAGGAAGCCTTGGAACAATTACTGTATCACAAATGGTTCGATAAGGAGTCAGGAAGCGATGTAAGAACTCAGATTTCGCAGTAATATAGAATGACAGAAATGTTACTTGTAATTTCACTTTATAGATTCGCCAGATCATCAGAGACGTAAGAAGAGCTATTGATGGCCAAATGAAGAAGTCCAAGTGGTTGGATCGACAGACGCGTGAGAAGACGATAAATAAGCTTTATGAGATGGAGGAATGGATCGGTTTTCCTCCATGGATGGACCAGATCAATGGCCCCAGGGAGTAAGTCATTAAATTACAATTTGTTATTAATTTAACATTACCTATTCAACATCAGCGAGGTATTTAATATAATTACATCTTATTAGAGTTATCGATATGCACAAGAGAGAAAAGAAAGAGATTTTGACACCGAACGCATGGTACGCCATCGAAGACAACTTACTCTGTGAGTATTGCTTCCACCCGGATCATCAAGTATCACTTTTTGACTTCCATAAATATTGAACTTGCTTCATTTTACAGATATCCAGGCACCGCTCCTGTTGCCGCCAGTGTATAGTTTGAAATTGCCGGCGTAAGTAAGATTATACAATAAATGCAACTTCTTTAACAATAAGTTCGTATTTGTTCCAATAGCACTTTCTTACTTGTAGCGTGTACAATTACGGCGCCCTCGGTAGTACTCTTGGACACGAGATGTACCATGTCATAGATAATTGCGGTATGACTTTAAACAAGTGGCAATAATTACCCACTGCAAATTCGTGATAGTACTTGAAGATTAATTTTGAATTCTAGGCAGTGTCGACATCGAAAATAAGCGTATAGTTTGGTGGCCGGAAAATATGCACAAAAAGTGTGAAAGCAACAAATTCGTCTTCATCGACGAGTATGATAAGATCACAAACAGAGAGTTTAAGAATCGCTACGGTCTGGCTGTGAACGTAATTTCCTGAAAATTGACTTTGAACTTTATTGCAAGGAAGAAAATGGGAGTTAAGATTAAAAGACTTTGCTTTCTTAGGCCGGTACTTCGGGAAGTTTCCTCGAGGACTACCCGGATGTAATGGGTCTTGAAGCGGCGTTCGATGCGTATAAAGAACTAGAAGATATGGATAAATCTGCCTGCCAACTACTACCGAATTTCGAGAAATACACTTGCGACCAAATGTTCTACATTGCTTTTGCCAATGTAAGCTTGCACTTTCGCGCACGAACTTTTCACGTGAATTAATCTAACGATCTCCCTTAGACCTTTTGTGGATACAATACTAAGAAAATGGCGAAGAAGAAATTAGAGTTGTCCGAGTACAGCATCGACAGTGTTAGAGTAAACGGAGCAGTGGCGCAAATGGAAAGTTTCGGCAAAGCATTCAACTGCACCGTCGGATCACCTATGAACCCACAGAAAAAGCTTAATCTGTGGCAATAATTCTCATGTAACACTTGAATTGACAGGCAAATAAAAAATATATTATTCCGATCGTTAACAGTGTAAATTATGACGTATTATTCTATCCTTCGATCATACATAATTTGAATACCTTTTATGCAGAGTTTCGTATAGAAATTTTATATTGTAAACGTGACAATTCGCTTTAATTACATATCGTACTTTTAACTATTGCGGAAGATTTATAGTCCCACGTGTCGCATTACTTTTTACAACTTCACGAAATCAAGGCTTTACATTTTTAGAACAACATAACATTTTTTTGCGGACTTCCTAGTTCGATACTCATCATTCTCAGTAGCAAGAAAGTTCATTGCAGTCAAAATTCAGCAAGGGAGCAATACAATCGTAGGTGCTATGACAAATTGTATTTGTTCTTGAAGTGAAAATTTATTTTTTGTTTGAACAATGCTTCGCCAAAAAACACTCATTGGGTTAGCTTTTGTTTCTCTCACATTCTACTTCCTTTTTATATCGCATAACTTTGCGGAAAATTATTATCTTCTAGAGTGTCTCTGATACTTCTAATTATCCAATCTGCATCGTGTGTGTGGCAGCCAAATAATGTTGGAAGGGAACCGTTGTGTGAATCGGAGGAATGTACAAAGAGAGGTGAATGAATTTTATATTGATTTCATTGTGAAAATAATTAACCATGCATTCTATGTGGTAGGAAATTTGTATAAAGCAAACATGGATGACAGTGGCCATCCTTGCCAGGACTTTTATCGTTTCACTTGCGGCAAATGGCTCGAGAGTAACCCGGGCCCTAAATATTCTGCAGAGCGAAGTGTCCTCGACGTGATGAATACCGACTTTAACAAGATCATTCGGCGTAAGTCAATTAAACATTTATCCTGTGTAAGTATTTTAAATCCGTTTGATTCCTTTTTACAGAGACATTCGATTCGTACAACAGCCAAACAGACGGAAACATTTATCATTATAGGGCGAAGGAAGTTTACGACATCTGCGTTAAGATTCGTAATGAAACAATTTTAGTTCTAACAGATTCCTGTTAATAAAATTGATCTCTTATTGAAACATACTTTTACAGCTGAATATCCAAAGAAGGATGCTCACGATATCAGAGACATAATTGCACGGGTTGGTCGCTTACCAAGACCTCGTTTATGGGAAATCCACAATAAGTATTTGAAGCTGACCGGCGAGTCAGCTTTCTTTCGAACTACAGTTGTTGGTGAAACATCGGAAGGCATGCCTGTGTTAATAGTAAGAATACTCTAACATGAAGTTTTCTGAAAAATATATATCTAATATAAATAATATATTTATCGTCGATCTTTTGATCCCGTTCTTTAAATTCGGCTGCAAATCTTTAGATCATGGAACCCGCCAGTGCATATGGATCAATTGTCCACGAGGAGACTTGGAAACCACAAGAAAAGCAGGCATACACACGATTTCTCTTCCAAGCGATAAAGAGTCTCAACTTGCAGGGTACGGATCCACAAATCAATGATAGAATCGAAAAAGTGTTTGACTTTCGAAAGAAGTTGACGAAGGTATAAATAGTATTGTTCGTGAATTCGAGAAAATTGTGTGTGCCAGTTCATGTTTTTAAGCTCTTTAATATCTGTTTCAGATCATCCTGCGAAATACGAAATTGGGTCCGGAGTCATTAAACCCAAAGACTGCACAGCAATTATACATGTGGTTCTTAGACAACATTGATTCTCGTATACAGGTTCAAGACATATGAAAGAATATTAGTTAAATCAATGTGGCAGTATAGATAAGTTTACTAAATGTTCTTTGTAGATACCTTGGGTGGAAGTAATGGGCGCCTTGTATCACAAGTTGCCTCTACAACAGAAACACACACGTAGCTTTATTGCCATGCGTCGTAGACAGTACTTCATCGACTTGATGGAATTAATTAAACACGTTCCTGAAGAAGTCTTAGGTATAATGTGCTTTTCTAACATATACATAATTTTGACTAAATATTTGATGTACCTTCTGTCAAATATCCTAGCTTTTCATATGGAAATTTATTTCATCGAGCGTCACCTGAAATTCAATGACAGAATGTATAGCTTGTTGGAAGAAACGTCAATCGAACCTCACAGCTTTTTACGTTTTATAAGAGAACGATTTCATCAGAGGTACACCTTCAATTATGAAACTTACATTTAAATATATAATTATTCAATCAGATAATGAGATACGAGTTTTTTCAGGTGGGAAACTTGCATCGAAGAGCATAACTTGAAAGAGGTCTTGGAACACATGCTCTACACTAACACAGACAGGTATCCAAAGGAGCAACAAGACAAGGTAAGAATTTCAATATTATATGAAAGAATCGAACTGTCAGGAATAATTTACCAACTGATTTCATTTGATAGATTCAGCAGTTAATCAATGCTATAAAGGCAGCCATTTCCCATAAAATGGGCAATGTCAAGTGGATAGACCAAGCGACTCGCAGAGCCACATTAACAAAACTTAATGAGGTGGAAGCATGGATCGGTTTCCCGCCATGGATAAATGGAGATGGCAATCGCAGGCCGTAAGTTACCCAATTCTTTGTATACCGATTTACTGTTTAACAATGATTGATACGTGCAGGAGAAATGTAATAGAGATTCTGAAGCCGAACGCAATGCTCAATGTGAAGGAAAAATATCTCTGTGAGTTCTTCATTCAAGTCGCTAAATAATTATCATTGTTTGACTGCCAGTTATTGAATTCTCAAATATTTTTCAGATATCACTGCGCCTCTCTTGTTGTCTCCAATATTTAGTAATGATATACCGGCGTAAGTAAGAGTTTATAGTTAGTACGATTTTTCTTAGTAAGTTCACAGAATTCTTCTCATTTGTAGGATTTATAATTATGCTGGTCTGGGAACAACTGTAGGACACGAGTTATACCATATCATAGATGATTGCGGTAAGTCTTGAAATAATTTGTGATTCGGTTCATTCGGTTACCCTAACCCGACACAGGAAGCCCCGACTCGGATACTTCCAAGAAATTCACGGTGCTCTGAAATTAATTTCTTACTCTAGGCAGTTATCCTAGTGGGCCTGGGGCTCATACTGTTTGGTGGCCGGACAAAGTACGAAAGGAATGTTTTAAAAAAATAGAAAGCTTTATCAGAACGTACAATGAGATAACCAACAGGGAGTTCAGAAATAATTATGGTGTAGTTGTGAAGGTATCTTCCTAAAAATCCAGTATGAACTTTCACAGAAGGAATAAAATAGTAATGAAGATTGAATAAATTTTATTTCTTTAGTCTAATACTTCGCGCACTGTGCTCGAGGATTACCCAGATGTAATGGGTCTCGAAGTAGCGTACGAGGTCTACAAGGATTTACTTAAGAAAGATAAATCTGCCTGTGAAACATTACCCCATTTCGAAAAATACAATTGCGACCAAATGTTCTACATCGCTTTTGCCAATGTAAGTTTGAACACTCAACCACGATTATTTCGTGAGAATTAATCCAACAACCTTCTTCAGACTTATTGCGGACACCACAGCAAAAAATCGGCGATGCAAAAGTTAGAGTCATCGGATCATAGCATTGAAAGTATTAGGATAAATGGAGCTGTCGCACAGATGGAAAGTTTCGGTACAGCATTCAAATGTGACCTCGGATCACCCATGAATCCTCGGCAGAAGACTAATCTCTGGAAATAAATTTCGTGTAACATTCGCAGCCATTTTATAAATGAAATAAAAGATATATCGTTGTGCAAATTGATCCTGATTTTTGTAGAACACACACCCTTTTCATTTTTTGTCTGCTAAGCACGCATAGTAAACGTGACAATTCGTGAATTTAAGTAATCGTGTTTAAGCCTTCCAAAAATTGAAATTTCTACTTCTTTGGTGACATATCATACATTTTTTACGGCTTGTTATCAGTATTTTGGAACTTCCTAGTTCGATAATAAAATTCAGAATATTGCACAATATTCGGAATGTTGCAGTTGACATTTGTCAAGAGTTCAGAATGCTCTCGAGTGTTACAACTAATTCGATTATTGGATAATTTTATTTGTTCTTGAAGTAAAAATTCGACATCTGTGAGAATAATGTTTCGTCCAAAGGCGCTCATTGTGTAGGCATTGGTTTCGTTAACACATACACTCCTTTCTTATACGACATAACTTTGCGAAAAATTATTATTTTCAGAATGTCTCTGATACTTCTAATTGTCCAATTTGCATCATGCATATGGCAGCCAAATAATTCTAACAAAGAACCGTTGTGTGATTCAGAGGAATGCACAAGAAGAGGTAATGAATGCATCATTTATCCCTATCACAGCAGACATAATTAAACATTCATTCTATTCGCCAGGAGAATTGTATAAAAATAATATGGATAATAGAGTGAATCCCTGCGAGGACTTTTATACTTTCACTTGCGGCAATTGGCTCAACAGTCATCCGAGTCCCAAATATTCTGCAGACAGGAGTGTGCTCGACGTGATGATTTCCGACTTTAACAAAATAATTCGGGGTAAGCCAATGAAACATTTATTCGCCGTAAGTATTACACTTGGCTAATTACTTTATTACAGAAATACTCGAGACATACGACAGCAAATCGGGTGGACACATTTTATTCCAAAGGGCAAAGGACATCTACGATATCTGCGTTAAATTTCGTAATGCAACCATTCTGCTCTCAACCATTTCATATTAATAAACAATATTTCTTACTGAAACAACATTTTTTTCAGCTAAATATCCAAAGAGCGATGCTAGCAATATAGCACAGGAAATTAGGAAGATTGGTAGTCTGCCAAATACTCGTCTATGGGATATCCATACGAAATATTTGAAACTAACAGGCGAGTCCGCTTTCTTCCGAGCTGCAGTTGTTGGTGAATCAACGCAAGGCATTCCTATGTTAATAGTAATTAAAAATAAATATATCCCATTCACTGATACATTTTTTATTGTCGCTTTACAAATTCGATTTTAAACTTTTAGGTGATGGAACCTGTCAGTGCATATGGATCAATAACGCACGATACTATTTGGAAACCACAAGAAAAACAGGCTTACACGCAGTTTCTATTTCAAATAATAAAGAGTCTGAACTTGCCGGGTTCGGATGCAGAAATCAATGAAAGAATCCAAAAGGTGTTCGAATTTCGAAGAAAGTTCGACGAGGTACAAGTCACATTATGAAATCGAGGAAAACGTGTCTTTTCATATCTTTAAATTTACTAGCTTCTGCTTCAGATAATCCAGCGAAATTTGAAAGTCGATCCAGAGTCATTAAAGCCAATAAGTGCACAGGAGTTAGACAAGTGGTTCTCGGACAATATTCAAAATCGAACAAGCGCTCAGGTTCTATGGCAGAAAATCAATTGAATTGAGTTAGCAGTCTAGTAAATTAAATTCATTAAATGTTTCTGTAGATACTTTGGGTCGACACTGTGGAGGCGTTATACCACAAGTTATCCCCACAACAAAGACAGAATCAAAAATTAATTGACATGCGTCAAGAACAGTACTTCTTCGACTTGATAAACCTGCTCAAAAACACGCCAGAAGATGTCTTAGGTATAATGCACTCTTCTAACATATAATTTTCACTAAATATTTCATCCACCTTCTGCCGAACACCGTAGCTTATCATATGGAGATTTATTTCATCGAGCGTCACCTGAAATTCAACGACAGGATGTACGAGTTGCTGGAAAAAACATCAATCGAGCCTCACAGCCGTTTGCGTTACATAAGAGAAAGATTTTATTCGAGGTACTTTTAATTATGGAACTTACATTTCAATATAGAACTATTAAATCAGATACGAGTTTTCTTAGGTGGGAAACGTGTATCGAGAATCATAACATGAAAGAGGTTTTGGAAAGCATGGTCTACGATAACAAAAAGTGGTTCACGAAGGAGCTAGAAGGGAAGGTAAAGCACGATAAACTATTTACAATAAATTCGCCAGCGATTTTTACGATCAAAATATCGAATACAGGTTCATCGGTTAATTGGCGCTATAAAGGTAGCTATTTACAATAAAATGACGGAAGTCAAGTGGATAGACCCATTGACCCGCACAATCACTTTGGCGAACTTTAATAATGTGGAAGCATGGGTTGGCTTCCCACCATGGATTTATGGAGAAGGAGGTCGGAGGCCGTAAGTTACCGAATCTTTTAATATTATCTTTAATTTATATTTACAATTTAACGCAATGATTAATATGTACAGAAGAAATACAAGAGATATTTTGAAGCCGAATGCATGGCTCAATATGCCAGAAAGGTATCTCTGTGAGTACTTCGTTCGCAAACAACTATAATTTTTTAACTGCCAATTATATTTAATTCCCAACTATTTTTCAGATATCACTGCACCTCTCTTGCTGTCTCCAATATTCAGTATGGAAATACCAGCGTAAGTAAGGGTTTATAATTAGTACCTTTTTTATTAGTAAGTTCACATCCTGTCAAATGGCATTTTGTCATTTGTAGGATTTATAATTACGCTGGCCTTGGAACTACCCTAGGACACGAATTGTACCATGTCATAGATGATTGCGGTAAGTTTTGAAATGAGTGGTGATTAACTGCAAGAAATTGATGTTGCTACGAAATCAATTTCTTACTCTAGGCAGTTATCCTAGCAAGAAAGGGAATATGATTATTTGGTGGCCGGACAACGTACGCGAGGAGTGCTTAAAGAGAATGGAATCCTTTGTTCAGGCATACAATGAGATAACCAACAGAGAGTTTAAGAATCGTTATAACGTAGATGTGAAGGTATCTTCCAAAAAATTCAATTGGAACTTTCACAAAAATAGTGAAGATTGAATAAATTTTATGTTTTCTAGGCCAATACTTCTCGCACTGTGCTGGAGAATTATCCGGATGTAATGGGTCTCGAAGTAGCGTACGAGGTTTACAAGGACTCAACTAAGAAAGATAAATCTGCATGTAAAACATTACCCCATTTCGAGTCATATAGTTGTGATCAAATGTTCTATATCGCTTTTGCCAATGTAAGTTGGAACTTTCACCCACGAATTTTTCCTGAATTATTTAATTAATCTGACAATCTTTCATAGACCTATTGCGGACACCACAGCAAAAAATCGGCGCTGAGAAAATTAGAGTCTTGGGACCATAGCATCGAAAGCATTAGGATAAACGGAGCTGTCGCTCAAATGGAAAATTTTGCCACAGCATTTCAGTGCCCCGTCGGATCACCTATGAATCCTCGACAGAAAATTAATCTGTGGAAATAATTGTCATATAACATTTGTATATGGTGCTATTTCAAAAATTGAATAAAAGATTTTGTGCAAAATTATCCTGAAATTGTGTGACATTATGTATACCTGCCTTCTACACATAGTTTTATAGAATAAACGTGAAAATTTAGTTTCCCACATTATCTTATCATGGTTTTTATACGCGTAATCGTGTTTAATACTTCCTGAAAAAGTAAGCAATTTTTATTCCGCACAAAAATCTGTCAGCTAATAATTTGTTAATAATTTCCATTTATCTGCTAATAAGTTACTCTCCAATATGCAAAATTAAAATTCCTACTTCTTCGGTTACATATCATACTTTGAACCATTTTGGAAGTTTGTTGCTGCCCGCGTCACATTATACTTTAAAACTTCGCACATACATTTTTTACGGCCTGTTAACATAGTTTTGAAACTTCCTAGTCTGATAGTAGAATTCATTCAATAGTCATTCGCAACCGCGGGAGAATCTATTTCAGTTAATATTCGCAAAGAGTTCAGTGTATTCGCAAGTGGAAATTCGTATTCTATAAGAATAATGCTTCGTCCAAGGACACTCATCGGGTAGGCATTGGATTCCCCCACACATAAATTATTTTTTTTTATTACATAACTTTGCTGAAAGTTATTAATTTCTAGAGTGTCTCTGCTATTTCTAATTATACAATCAGCCTTGTGTTCGTGGCAGCCGAGGAATATGAAATTGGAAAAGTTATGTAATACAGATGAGTGTAAGGCGAGAGGTAATGAATGCATCATACAAATCTATCACACCAGGCATAATTAAACATTTATTGTATCTTCCAGGAAATTTGTATAACTCGAATATGGATCATGGAGGCAATCCATGCCGGGACTTTTATGCTTTCACTTGCGGGAATTGGCTCAAGAGTCATCCGGGTCCCAGATATCCTACAGATCGAAGTGTGGTCGACGTGATGCTGTCTGAATTTAATAAAATCCTTCGGGGTAGGCTAATAAACTATTTATTCATTATAAGTATTACATCCGGCTGATTGTTTTTTACAGACGTACTCGAGTCATACAAGAACAATAAGAACGCACCAATTTTGTACCAGAAGGCAAAGGACGTTTATGATATCTGCATTAAAATTCGTAAGCCGGCAATTCTAGTCTTAATAATTTTATATTAACCAAGTACGTTCCTTATTAAAACAAGAATTTCTTCAGCTGAATATCCAAGGGCAGTTGAGGCTCGTGCAATCGCTCAAGAAATTAACAAGATCGGTCGTTTGCCAAAGACTCGTCTCTGGGATATTCACACTAAGTACTTAAAGCTGGCAGGAGAGTCAGCTTTCTTTCGGACTGCAGTCATTGGTGAATCATCGCGAGGCGATCCCGTCTTAATAGTAATAATACACTAAGAATAAATATACTCAAGATTTTTTATTGCCACTCCTCAAACTCTGATTTAAACTTTTAGATCATGGAACCCGTCAGCGCATATGGTTCAATAAAACACGACATTAATTGGAAAGGACAAGAGAAAAAGGCTTACAAGGACTTTCTATTTCAAATAATAAAAAGTCTCAACTTACCTGATTCGGATGCACAGATCAAGGAAAGAATTCAAAAAGTGTTTGACTTCCGGAGGAAGTTCGATAAGGTATAAATTGCATCGTTGGCAAACTTCAGTGTATATTATGTTTGCTTTTTTATCTTTTTAAGCCTGTTAACTTCTGCTTCAGATAATCCAGCATAATTTAAAAGCCAATCCACAGTCACTAAATCCATTAACTGCGCAGGAATTAGATAAATGGTTCTCAGACTTCTTACCGGATCAAACAAACACTCAGGATGTATGCCAGAAAATTATCTAAATCGAGCTGATAGCATATTTAATTAAATTCATTAAATAAATTTTGTAGATACCTTGGGTTGAAGTAATGGGAGCATTATATCACAAGATGCCCGTACCAGTGAGACACCCTCGAAAGTTAATTTCCATGCGCCAACAGAAATACTTCATCGATTTGATGGAGTTGCTTCAAAACGAATCTGCAGAAGTCTTAGGTAGACTGCACTTTCTAATCTATAAATTTATCCAAATACTTAATGCACTTTTTACTGAATGCCGTAGCTTTTCACATGGAGATTTACTTTATCGAACGTCACTTGAAATTTAACGACGAGATGTATAAGTTACTGGAAAGAACGTCAGTCGAAACTCGCAGCCATTTGCGTTATATAAGAGAAAGATTTTATCAGAGGTACATTTTCAATTAATCTAATATCGAAGAGTTAAATCAGGTAATTAAACACGAAGTTTCTTAGATGGGAAACGTGTATCGACAATCATAACATGAAGGAAACCTTGGAGGAAATGCTCTACCTTAATGAAAAGTGGAATCCAAAGGAGCGGCACGACACGGTAAAAACCTAAATCTTCCACCCAGGAATAGAACGCCCCCAAATAATTTAATATCTTACTTCAATTAAATCGCTAGATTGACCGATTAATCACACGCATGAAGAGAAAAATGTACAAGCTAATGAATAAGGCCAAGTGGGTGGATTTAGCAACACTCACAACCACGTTAGACAAAATGAACGAAATAGAATCATGGATCGGTTTCCCACCGTGGATTACTCATCCTGAACATCGCAGGCCGTGAGTTACGAAATCCTTTGATATTTCCTCCAATTTTCACTTTATTCAAATTATGGATATGTGCAGGAGAAAGGCTAGAGAGATGCTGAAGCCGAATGCAATGCTCAACATGAGTGAAAAGTTTCTCTGTGAGTACTTCAAGTATCACACTTCGAATTTCAGTGACATTAAATTCACTGTATATTTCAGATATTACCGCACCACTTTTGCTATCTCCAATATACAGTCCGACAATACCAGGGTAAGTAAGATTTCATAGCACGTGGAATCTCCTTCATTAATATGTTCATTTATATTATATGAACTAGCACCTTTTCATTCGTAGCCTTTATAATTTTGCTGGCCTCGGAACAACCATAGGACACGAGTTATATCATATCATAGGCGATTGCGGTAAGTCTTGAAACGAGCGGTAATTATTCGGCGAAAGATGATGGTACTACATTAAAATCAATTTCCCATTCTAGGCAGTTATTTTAACGGGGTCGATGATACTGTTTGGTGGCCGCGAGGAACACGAAATCAGTGCTTTAGTAGACTGGAATCCTTCATCAAGGCTTACAATAGAATAACAAACGCAGTGTTTAAGGATCATTATGACTTAGTTATAAAAGTAATTTTCTGATAATATAAATCAAAATTTAATAGAAGAATCACAACAGTAATAGAGATTGACCAAATTTTATTTTTCTAGTCGAATACTTCGCGCACTGTTTTGGAAAACCTGCCGGATGTAATGGGCCTCGAAGCAGCGTACGAGGCCTACAAGGACAAAGCTAGCAAATATAAAAACGTCTGCGAAACACTACCAAATTTCGAGTCATATAGTTGCGATCAGATGTTCTACATCGCTTTTGCCAATGTAAGTTTGCACAATCGCTCGCAAATTTATTGCATGAATTAATCTGACAAACTTTCTTAGACATATTGTGCACACAACAATAAGGAATCGGCGTTGATTAAATTGGAGACGGAGTCCCATAGCATCGAGAGCGTTAGGATAAACGGGGCTGTCTCTCAGATGGAGAGTTTCGGCAGAGCGTTCAAGTGCCCAGTCGGATCACCGATGAATCCACAGCAAAAAGTTAATTTATGGCAATAATTACCATGTAATGATTGTATACGCAGCTATTTTGAAAATGAAATAAAATATGTATTATTGTTCAAAATTATTCTGACCATTATGTAACATCTGCGAAAGTTGAACCATATCAAACTTTTAACTATTGAGGAAACTTTCTTACTTCACGTGTCACATTACTTTTTAAAGCATTATCATGAAATTGAGACATTACAGTTTTTATGGCCCTTTGTCTTGGTGCTTCCGTTTTTGATAGTAAAAATCATTCAGTAGTCCTTTCCAGTCACAGGAGAATTTATTTCAGTCGATATTCAGAAACAGTTTGGTGTGCTCGTAAGTGATATGACTAATTCAACTACCGAATAATTGTATTTGTTCTTCAAGTGTAATAATGTTTTACCCAAAGACACTCATCGGGTAGGTATTGGTTCCCCTCACATATATGCTCCCTTTTATACCCCAAAACTTTGTGGAAAATCATTATTTTCTAGAGTGTCTCTGATACTTCTAATAATTCAATCAGCATCATGCATATGGCAGCCAAATAATTCTAAAACGGAAAAATTATGTAACTCAAATGAGTGTAAAGCGAGAGGTAATAAATTCATCAAAAAATCCCTATCACAGCAGACATAATTAAACATTCATTCTCTTCGCCAGGAACATTATATAGAAATAATATGGATGATAGTGCCCATCCCTGCCAGGACTTTTATAGTTTCACTTGCGGTAATTGGCACAAACAGCATCCGGGTCCCAAATATTCTGCAGACAGGAGTGTGATCGACGTGATGGTTTCCGATTTTCACAAAATCATTCGGGGTAAGTCATTCAATCATTTCTTAAGTTTAAATATTACACCCGATTATTTTTTACAGACATACTCGAATCGTACAACAGCAAAGCGGGTGGAAACATTTTATTCCAGAAGGCGAAAGAAGTTTACGACATCTGCGTTAAAATTCGTAAGATGAAAATTCTATTTTTGACAATTTCATATTAACAAATTGTGTCTTTTATTGAAATCATAATTTTGTTAGCTGAGTATCCAAAGGCAGTTGAGCCTAATGCAATCGCTCAGGAAATTAAGAAGATCGGTCGTTTGCCAAAGACTCGTCTCTGGGATATTCATAATAAGTACTTGAAGCTGACAGGAGAATCAGCTCTCTTCCGAACTGCAGTTATTGGTGACGCGGTCCAAGGCAATCCCGTGTTAATAGTAATAATAGATTAAGAAAAAATATATTCATATATTTAGTCAAGTTTTAATTGCCATTTCTCAAATGCGGCTTTAAACCTTCAGGTCATGGAACCTGTCAGTGCATATGGCTCAATAAAGCACGACATGACTTGGAAACCACAAGAGAAACAGGCTTACACGCGCTTTTTATTTGAAGCAATAAAGAGTCTCAATTTGCCGGGAACGGATGCTCAAATTAATGAAAGAATTCAGAAAGTCTTCAACTTCCGGAGAAAGTTTGACAGGGTATAAATCCCATCATTCGTGAACTTAAGAAATTCATATTTGCGTTTTCATGGTTTTAAACCTGCTATCTTCTACTTCAGATAATCCAGGACAATTTGGGAGCCGAACCACAATCATTATACCCATTCACTGCGCAGGAATTAGACAAGTGGTTCTCAGACTGGATACCGTATCAAACAATTACTCAGGATGTATGACAGAAAATTATTTGAATCCAGCTGAGAGTATAGTTAATTAAGTTGATTAAATAAATTTTGTAGATACCTTGGGTCGAAGTAATGGGAGCGTTATATCACAAGATGCCCATACCAGTGAGACACCCACGAAAATTAATTGCCATGCGGCAACAACAATACTTCGTCGATTTGATGGAGTTACTTGAAGACGAATCTGAAGAAGTTTTAGGTATACTGCACATTCTAACATACAATTTTAATTAAAAACTTCATGTATCTTCTACTGAATACCGTAGCTTATCATATGGAAATCTACTTCATCGAACGTCACATGAAATTGACTAACAAAATGTACCAGTTACTGGAAGCAACGTCTGTCGAGCCTCACAGTCTTTTGCGCTACATAAGAGAAAGATTTTATTCGAGGTAGACTATCAATTAATCTAACATCGAACAATTAAATCACGAAATCAGTCATGATTTTTTTTAGATGGGAAACGTGTATTGAAAATCATAACATGAAGGAAACCTTGGAAGAAATGATCTACATTAACAAAAAGTATAACCCAAGAGAGCGACAAGGAATGGTAAAAACTTAAATGATACTCGGTAATAGAACTACCTCAAATAATTTAATATGTTACTTCAATTGAACTGATAGATTCGTCGGTTATTCATAAACATGAAGAGAAAAATTTACACGCTAATGAGTGAGGCCAAGTGGCTGGACGTAAAAACACTCGCAAACACCTTAGAAAAATTGAACGACATAGAGCCATGGATTGCTTTTCCGCCGTGGATGAGTGGAATTGGAAGACCCACACCGTAAGTTACAAAATATTTTATTATTTCCGTGAATTTTCAACACTCGAGAATTATTATACATGTTTACGGTTTATTACAATTATTAATATGTGTAGGAGAGATCCGGGCGAGATTTTAAAGCCCAATGCATTGCTCAATATGAACGAAAAGTGGCTCTGTAAGTACTCTGTTCGCACCAAACGCCAAGTGTCATTCATCGATTTTCAGTGTCATTAAATTCGATGTGTGTTTCAGATATCACCCCACCTCTTTTGATATCTCCAATATTCAGCACGACAATACCGGCGTAAGTAAAAATTTATAACAAGTGCAACTTTTATACTAGTTCATATTCTATCAACTATCACCTTCTCATTTGTAGTGTGTACAATTATGCTGGCCTCGGAACTACAATAGGACACGAATTGTATCATGTGATAGACGATTGTGGTAAGTCCTGAAATGATCAGTGATGAAATATATTATACTATTTCAAAATGAACTTCTTACACTAGGCAGTTACCTTGGTGTGGAAGGAGATATTATTTGGTGGGATGACAAAGTACGGAAGCCGTGCTTAGAGAAACTGAAATCCTTTGTGAAGGCGTATAATGAGGTCACAGACAGAGAATTTAAAAATCGTTATAAAGTAGATATAAAGGTATCTTTCCAGAAAACCAGTTTGACCTTTCATAGATGGTACACAATAAAAGCAGAGATTGAATAGATTTGGTTTTCTAGTCCAATACTTCGAACAATGTTCTGGAGAATTATCCTGACGTAATGGGTTTCGAAGCAAGCTTGAGTCTCTACAAGGATCATGTCAGCGAAGATAAATCTCTCTGCGAAACTTTACCCCATTTCGAGAAATACAGTTGCGAGCAAATGTTCTACATCGCTTTTGCCAATGTAAGCTCCCTCACTCGCACCCAATTGTTTGCTATGAATTAATCCGATGATTTTCCTTAGGGCTATTGCGCATATTACAACAAAAAATCAGCGATGGAAAAATTGGAGTTGTGGGAACATAGCATTGAGAGCGTCAGAATAAACGGAGTTGTCTCTCAGATGGAAAGTTTCGGCACAACATTCGGTTGCCCCGTCGGAACTCCGATGAATCCGAAGAAGAAGGCTAATTTGTGGAAATGATTTTCATATAATGTTTGTATACGCAAATCTTTGGAGAAATAAATAAAATATGTATCACCGTTACATAGTAATCATTCGCTCTCTTCCATTTATTTTCCATGTCATCTTATCTCTTTCTGCCAAAATCTTAACCATTGAGGAAATTTTCTTGCTCCACGTGTCACATTACTTTTTAAAGCTTTGTCATGAAATTGAAACATTACATTTTTTACGGTCCGTTAAAATTGGAGCTTCCTTGTTCGATAGAATTCGGATTATCACAGAAAACTCAGCATGTTGCAGTCAATATTTGGAGAGAGTTCAGTGTGCTCGTAAGTGCTATGGCTGATTCGACTATCGAATAATTTTTTTTCTTCTTGAAGTGTGAATTAATCCCAGTGAAAATAATGTGTAGCCCAAGGACACTCATCAGGTAGGCATTTGACGAGCTTTTTTATATTATATAGCTATTGTAAAAATTAATAATTTCTAGAGTGTCTGTGATACTTCTACTTGTTCAATCAGCATTGTGCATATGGTACCCAAATAATAATAAAAAGGAAGCACTGTGTAATAAAGATGAATGTAAGACGAGAGGTAATGAATAAATCGCACATTGCTATTATTGCAGACATAATGAAACATTTATTCTATCTGCTAGGAACATTGTATAAAAACAATATGAACATACACAGCAATCCTTGTCAGGATTTCTACACTTTCACTTGCGGCAATTGGCGACGAAATAACCCGGGTCCCAAATATTACGCAGAGCGAAGTGTTCTCGACTTGATGGTTACCGACTTTGCCAAAATAATTCGAGGTAAGCAATTAAAGTAATTAATCAATGTAAATATTACACCTGACCATTGTTTCTTGCAGATATGCTTGAAGCATACAATATTGAAGCGGAAGGACAAATGTTATACCATATGGCGAAGGAGGTTTATCAGTTCTGCGTTAAGATTCGTAATAAAACAATCTAATTCTAATAATATCTAGAATTATAAAAATTAAAATTAATAACTATAAATATTAATTTTTGCAGCTGAATATCCAAGGAGTGACGCTGCCGACATCGCACAGCAAGTTTCGAGAGTTGGTCACCCGCCAAAGTCTCGTCTGTGGGATATCCATACTCAGTATTTGAAGCTGACAGGAGAATCTGCTTTCTTTCGGTCTACAGTTATTGGTGAAAAAACGAAAGGCATACCTGTGTTACTAGTAATGCACCAAAAATTAATATATTGAAGATACCATGAAGTTTGTGATCTTCACTCTTCAAACTCAGTTTAAACCTTCAGATCATGGAACCCGCCAGTGCATATGGATCAATTATGCACGACGGTCCTTGGAAACCACAAGAGAAAAAGGCTTACACCGACTTCCTATTTCTACTTCTAAAGACTGTAAAATTTGAGGGTTCAGATACTGTAATCAAGGAAAAAATCGAGAAAGTGTTTGACTTTCGAATTAAATTGGATGAGGTGGATATTATATTCTTGGTGAACTTAAAAAATCGTATTTATTTATTTGTGTATTTGAGGTGGCTTAATTTCGTTTCAGATAATTCTAGATAATATAGAAAAGGAACCGGAACCATTAAGTCCATTAACTGCGGAGGAGTTAGATATCTGGTTTAGAGACTCTCTGGGAATTGTAACAAACATTCAGAATGTATGACAGAAAATCGACTGAAGAAACATAGTGGTATAGTTAAATTCATGCAATATTTTTCCTAGATATCTTGGGTCGATGTAAGGGCGGCTTTGTATCACAAGGTGTCGAAAAAGGCGAAACGGATTCGAAACCTAATGGGCATTCGACAATCAGAGTACTTCCGCGATTTAATGAACTTGCTTAAAAATGTGCCTGAACATGTTTTAGGTATACAACACTTTTCTTACATACAATTTTGATTAAACACTTCATACATCTTCTGTCGATTGCCTCAGTTTTCCACATGCAGCTTTACTTCATTGAACGTCACCTGAAACTGACCGAAACGATGTACAAATTGCTGGAAGGAACGTCGGTCGAGCCTCACAACCTTTTGCGCTACATTAGAGAAAAATATTATCAAAGGTACACTTCAATTAATTTCAGAGGATCGATCACATCTAGCAATTAAATACGAATCTTCTTAGGTGGGAATCGTGTGTCGAGAATCACAACATGAAGGAAATTTTGGAAGATATGCTTTATGTAAAGTGGTTCCAACCCCAAAGGGAGCAACAAGGGATGGTAAAAACCTGAACATCAGACCAACAAATAAAATCGATACTAATAAGTTAACATGTAATTTAATTTGGCAGATTCATCAGATGATCATAGCCATAAAGACAGCTATTGGCAACCAAATGAAGAAGGCGAACTGGTTGGATACAACAACACGCGTAGAAACGTTGTTGGCACTCAACGAAGTGCAGTCATGGATTGGTTTCCCGCCGTGGGTTCATAATGCACATATACTTCCGAGATTGTAAGTTGTAAATCTTAATATCTCCTTAAATATTTATTATAATTTGTGCAATATATAAAATAATATATTTATTAAATAGTAATAATAATTATTGAAATGTACAGGAGAGACAAGCGAGAAATTCTGAAACCGAACGCTGGTCTTAATATCGAAGAAAAATGGCTCTGTGAGTACTTCATCCCTGTCAACCAACAAGTTAATACTTTGATTGTAATTGATACTTAATTCGCTGTATTTTACAGACATCCAAGCGCCTCTCTTGATATCACCAATATTCAATATGAAGTTGCCGGCGTAAGTAAGAATTCGTAACGAATGCAGACTTTTTTTACCAGTAATTTCATATCTTCTCAAATGACATCTTCTCATTCGTAGCCTTTATAATTATGCTGGTCTTGGGACAACTATAGGACACGAATTGTACCATGCCATAGATAATTGCGGTAATTACTGAAATATGCGATGATTACTTGGTAAGTTCGTTGTACTACATCGAAACCATTTCTTACTCCAGGCAGTTATCTCAGCGGAATCACGAATAGAATTTGGTGGCCAGACAACGTAAGAGAGGCCTGCTTTAAGAAGATGGAATCCTTTATCAGGGCATACAATGAGATCACAATCAGGGAATTCCACAATCATTATAAAGTATTAGTGAAAGTAACTGTCCAAAAATCCGGTTCGAACTTTCATAAAAGAAAAACAAAGGGAATAAAGATTGAATAGAACCACGTTTTTTAGGCCAATACTTCGCGGACTGTGTTAGAAAATTTCCCGGATGTAATGGGTCTTGAAGCAGCGTACATGGTTTACAAGGAAGCAGCCAGCAAAGATAAATCTGTCTGCAAAACACTACCTAATTTCGAAGAGTACAGTTGCGACCAAATGTTCTACATCGCTTTTGCCAATGTTAGTTCACATGCACACCCATAAATTTTTCACATTGATTAATTGGACGATCTTTCGCAGACTTATTGTGGATACCACAGCAAGAAATCAGCGATGCAAAAATTAGACACCTGGGACCATAGCATTGAGAATGTCAGGATAAACGGGGCTGTCGCACAAATGGAAAGTTTCGGCACAGCGTTCCATTGCCCCCTCGGTTCCCCGATGCATCCAGTAAAGAAAGTTAATTTGTGGACATAATCTCTGTGTAACATTTGAAATAAAAAATATATCATTGTATATTTGTATAACTTCCCTGGTGTTTGTATAATGTTTGCCCGAAGACAACAATTAAAAATCTTACCGTTAAAAGTTAGAATTCTGACGTGTTACGTTTCGAAAAAAATGACTTAAACGTGACAATTCGAGTTTTAATTACCGCGGAAGATTCGTTGCTCCATGAGTCATACTATTTTTTACAACTTGGTCACGAAATCGGAGTCTTATATTTTTAGGACTACATAATATTTTTTGGAGCACTTCCTAGTCCGATAATAGAATCCTTTTGAATGGATGTTCCCGATCGCACCCAAGTATATTACAGTCAATATTCGGCAAGACTACATTCATAAACTGCCACGACGAGTTCGACTTTTGTATGAATCTTTTTGTTCTCAAAGTGAAAAATGAAAGTTTGCCCAAGGACGCTCATCAGGTAAGCATTAATTACCCTCAAACGTAAATTATCTTTTTATATTACTTAACTTGTGGAAAATGATCATTTTCCAGAGCGTCTCTGATATTTCTAATTTTGAAAACTGCATCGTGCGTCTGGCTGCCAGATAATCCTACAAAGGAAGAAGTGTGTGAATCGGAGGAATGCAAAGTGAGAGGTAATGAAGGAATCGTACATGGATTTCACTGGAGACATAATTAACAATTCATTTTATCCGATAGGAAATTTCTATAAAGCCAATATGGATAATAATGTTCATCCCTGTGATGACTTTTATACTTTCACTTGTGGCAATTGGCGGAAAAATCAACCGGGTCCCAAATATGCTACGGAACGAAGTATCTTGGACGTTATGGCGTCCGATTTTGCCAAAATAGTTCGAGGTAAGTAATTGAAACATTTATCGATATAAATATCAGATCTGACTAATTGCTTCCTACAGACGCAATCACATCGTACAGAATCCATCCGGACTCACCCGTTTTGTTCAAGGGGGCCAAGGAGGTTTACGAAATCTGTGTTAAAATTCGTAATTCAACATTTCTACTCTTATCAATAAATATTGACTTAGTGAATCTCTTGTTGAAACAATCATTCTTCCAGCTGAATTTCCGAAGAGTTCACCTAGCGATATCGCGAGAGAAATTAACAAAGTTGGTCGCCTGCCGAGAACTCGTCTGTGGGATATTCATACAAAGTATTTGAAGTTGACAGGCGAGTCAGCTTTGCTTCAAGCTGCAGTGATTGGTGAATCGTCCCAAGGCACTCCCGTCTTATTAGTAATAATACATTAAGAATAAAAGTACTCAAGGCACCGTCCAATTTTTTATTGCCGCTGATCAAACTTGGGTTTCAATTATCAGGTGATGGAACCCCCCAGTGCATATGGATCAATTTTACACGAGGACAATTGGAAGCAACGAGAAAAGGAGGCTTACACACGCTTTCTCTTTCAAGCGATAAAGAGTCTCAACTTACCGGGTACGGATGCACAAATTAAGCAAAGAATCGAAAAAGTCTTTGACTTCCGCGACAAGTTGAACGAGGTAAAGACTGCATTGTTCGTGAATTCATGTTTGCAGATCTTTGAGGCCATTAACTTCTCTTTCAGGTAATCCTGCGAAATGAGGAAATGCATCCAGATCGATTAAATCCTTTAACTGCGCAACAACTAGACAAAT
This sequence comes from Ectemnius continuus, assembly GCA_910591665.1. NCBI lineage: Eukaryota > Metazoa > Arthropoda > Insecta > Hymenoptera > Crabronidae > Ectemnius > Ectemnius continuus. Next base: position 4,686,746 of record OU342866.1, read on the forward strand.
GGTTCGCAGACAACATCGGAGATCTAGTACTCACTCAGGATGTACGGCAGAATATCGATTGAGTACAACTGGCAGTTAAACTCAATTAATGAAATGTTTTTTTCCAGATACCTTGGGTCGACGTAATGGGCGCCTTGTATCATAAGTTACCGCTGCAACAAAGACACAATCGAAACTTAATAGCCATACGACAACAAATGTACTTCCTCGAATTGATGGAGTTGCTTCAAAATGTGTCACCAGAAGTTTTAGGTATACTGCGTTTTTCTAGCACACAATTTTAAGTAAATGATTCATCTGCCTTTTACCGAAAATCGTAGCTTTCCATATGGAGATTCACTTTATCGAACGTAACATGAAATTCGACAACAACTTGCTCAAGTTACTGGAAGGAACATCAGTCGAGCCTCATGGGCTTTTGGTCTATATAAGAGAAAGATTCCATCCAAGGTACACTTTTATTTCATTTAATAGGAAACAGTGAAATCAGGTAATTTGAGACGAGTCATCTTAGGTGGGAAACATGCATCGATAATCATAACATGAAAAAAACCTTGGAGAAAATGGTCTACGCTTATTGGTTCAAAGACAAAAAGGATGAAGTGGCAATGGTAAAAACCTGAACCTTATGGAAAGAGATGAAATTGCCACGAATAATTTGAAATGTAATTTCATTTGGTAGATTAATCAGCTAGTTTCTGCCACTCAAACAGAAATATATAATCAAATGAAGAATTCCCATTGGTTGGACTCACAAACACGCGTAAGCACATTGACTCAATTTAATGGAATCGTAACGTGGGTCGGCTTTCCACCGTGGGTTACTGCAAAGGGTCCAGTAACCTTAACGTAAGTCACGAAATTCTTTAATATTTTCTTCGATTTCCATCAAGCAAGGTGTATTTTATTTATTTTCAATTTATTATAATTATTAACATGTGCAGGAGAGATCTGAAAGAAATTCTAAAGCCAAACGCATCCCTAAACATGGCCCGGAGAGTACTCTGTGAGTACCTCGTTCAAGTATTATACTTTAATTCCCAGTGATACTGAATTCCATCTATTTTTCAGATATTACCGCAGCTCTCTTGTTGCCTCCGATATTTGATATGAAACTACCGGCGTAAGTAAAAGTTGATAGTAAGTGTAAACTTCTTTGGAATTAAGTTCATAGAATCTCAAATGGCATCCTATCATTCGTAGCCTTTATAATTATGCTGGTCTCGGGACAACTATAGGACACGAGTTGCACCATGTTATAAATGATTGCGGTGAGTCCTGAAATAAACGATGATTACTTACTGGAAACTTTGTGGTACTATATTAAAATGAATTTCATACTCCAGGCACTTTTCTTAAAGACAATGTAAGCGTTGTTTGGTGGGCGGAAAAAATACGAGACAAATGTTATGAAAGGTTGCACACTTTCATCAGGACGTTCAAAAAGATTACAAACAGAGAATATCAGAAGCGTTATGGCGAAACTGTGAAGGTATCTTCCCGAAACCCCAACCCAAATTCTACTAGAACTTGCACAATAAGAACAAAGGGTTAATAATCTTTGCTTTTCTAGGCCAATACTATGCGCACTGTCCTGGAAGATTACCCGGATGTAATGGGTCTTGACTCAGCCTACAATGTCTACCAGGATGTCGTGAAGACAAGGAAGTCTATCTGCAAAACATTACCCAATTTCGAAGACTACAGTTGCGACCAGATGTTCTTCATCGCTTTCGCCAACGTAAGCTTCCACTATCGACCACGATTTTATTACATTCATTAATCTGACAATATTCCTCAGACATATTGCGGCCACCTTAGCAAGAAATCAGCGATGAACAAATTAAAAACAGGAGATCATAGCATTGACAGCGTTAGGATAAATGGAGCTGTCTCCCAGATCTACAGCTTCGCCGCTGCATTTAGATGCCCCATCGAATCTCCGATGAATCCACTGGAGAAGCTTTATCTGTGGGAATGATATTCATGTAATCCTTACATACACAGGCATTCTAAGCATAAATAAACGATATATCTTTCTGCAAAATTATTTTCAAGGTGTTAAATCTGTAACTATTTTACCACTAAACTTTAAAACTGTTGTACGAATGATGAAGGAGAAACTAATGAATCCTTCTGTTTTACTTCAAATCGAAACGATTCGCTTCCTTTGATTATTTGCACGCACCAGACGTATGCCATTCAGTAAACGTGACAATTCCGCTAGCTATATTGTCTTATCAGGGCTTCCTGAAAACGTACGTGCAAAATTGTTATATTGCTGATTTACTTGTTACAACTTCGTCACGAAATCAAAGCTTTAAATATGTCGGAGCGCATAAAATTGTTTAATGCACTTCCTAATACGATAGAAGCATTCTCCCAACTGTTATTCGGGGAAAGTTATCTTGTAGTCAATATTCGAGCAGAATTCAGGGTGCTCGTAGGAACCATGTCGAACTTGTTTCTTGAATAATTCTGTATATTCCTAAAGTGAAAATTGGTTGTTAGAAAAATGTTTCGCGTAAGGACACTCATCAGGTAGGTAATGCATTTTGTACTCTCATCTTATATTGTGATACTTTGTGGGAAATTATTCTTTTCTAGAATATCCCTGATTCTTTTACTTATCCAATCAAAGTCATATGCATGGAAACTATTTGGACATGGGAAGGAAACGGTGTGTAAAACACCGGAATGCAAAACGAGAGGTAACTAATGGATGTGTCATTGCTTTCACAAGCATAATAAAAATGTCATATTCTATAGGAGAAGAATATAAAAACAATATGAATACTGACGTCGAACCCTGCGAAGACTTTTACACTTTCGCCTGTGGTAATTGGAAAAATAGTAACTCTGGTCCCAAATATGCAGCAGAGTGGAGTGTGGTAGACGTACAGGATTATACATTTACTGCCATACTTCGGGGTACGTAATCTAATTATTTAATCTAACAGAGTTATTTAACTTAGCCAATTATTTTTACAGACATTCTTGACACATACACCTACCAAGAGGGCGACAACATTTCCTTCCGCGAAGTGAAAGAAATTTACAATATCTGCATTAAGTCTCGTAAACTGCAAACATTCTACCTTGAATAATTTCGAATTAACAATGTATATCTTTTACTGAAAACAAAAATTTGTTGCAGCTGAATATCCAATCAAAGATGCGAAGGATATTGCAAAAGAAATTACGAAGATTGGCTACGTGCCAAGCACTCCGCTTTGGGATATGCATTTGAAATATTTGCAACTGACAGGCGTATCAGCTTTCTTCCGATTTAAACATCTAGCGAGTCAATCGCAAAACGGCATTGTACCGGTGATAATGGTAATAATATACTAAATATGGGAAGACCATAAAACTTTCAACTTTAGCTATTTATATTTGATTTTAAATCTTTAGATGTTGGAACCTATGAGTCCCTATGGATCGATTTACCACGACGATATTTGGAAGCCACAGGAGAAACAAGCTTACACCGATTTTCTACTTCAAATAATGAAGAGTCTGAAATTGAAGATTTCAGATGCAGTGATTAAAGAAAGGATCGAAAAAGTGTTCGAATTTCGAAGAAAGCTCAATGTGGTATAAATTGTTTCATTTGAGAAGTCGAAAACATAATGATTACTTATGCATATCTTTAATCTTTTGAATTTCCTCCTCAGGTAATCAATGAAAATAAGAATGCCTCCCCCGACCCCTACAACCCGTTAACTGGAGAGGAATTGCGTGATTGGTTTGAAGAGAACGTTCCCGAGCCAACAAAGACTCAGAACGTATGATGGAAAATCAGCTAAACCGAGTTTGTACTACTGGCAATTTAATAGCCAATTTTATTAAGCGATTTTTCTAGATTCCTTGGATGGAAATAGTAGAAGAATTGTTAAAACATGCAGCACCGGAGGCTCGAAAGATAGTTGGCATACGTCGAGGAAAATACTTCCTCGATTTGATGGCTTTGCTAAAAGATGAATCTGAAGATGTTTTAGGTAATTATTTTCTACCAAACAATATTAACTGAATACTTCATGAACCTTCTACCAAATGCTGCAGCTTCTCATATCCAGATTTTCTTCGTCGAAGAACATCTGCAGTTGAAGGCGAAAAGGCTCTCGTTACTAGAATCAACGTCAGTCGAGCCTCACAGTCTTCTTCGCACCATAAGCGAAAGATACTTTCCAAGGTACAGTTTTAATAAATCTGCAGATGAATAAAACTATGGAATTAAAACGAATTAATACAGTAAACCTTTTTAGATGGTATACGTGTATCCATATGCTTAACATGAAGGAAGCCTTGGAGAAATTAGCCTACGAGAAATGGTTCCCGAAGATAAATGCGTATAATGTAAGAACACAAACATCACACCGCCAGATGGTGATAATTTTACCGCTAATTTCTGCTTGATAGGTTTATCAATTAAACGTCGAAATAAGAAAAGCAATTGCGAAGCAAGTGGATGACTCTAAGTGGCTGGACAGTGAAACGCGTCGAGAGACTTTGGCAAAATATAGAACCCTCGACGAATGGATTGGCTTCCCACCGTGGGTTTATGGAGATGGAACTCCCAGACCGTAAGTTACTGAATTTCCACGATTTATTTACAGTCTACTATAATTATTAATGTCTACAGGAGAGATAAGAAAGAGATTCTCTTCCCGCAAGCATCGTTGAATGTCCTTGCCAACAGGCTCTGTGAGTGCTTCCAATGTGGACCAACAAATGTCATTCTTTGACCTTCAATAAAATTGAACTTCCTATATTTTTCAGATGTTCATGCTCCTCTTTTGTTGCCTCCATTGTACAGTCCGACTATACCACAGTAAGTAAGAGTTCATAGTAAATATTGTTTAATAAATTTATACTCTATTAAATGACAACATTCTTCTTTGTAGAGTTTATAATTATGCTGGCATAGGAACAACCCTAGGACACGAATTGTACCATGTAATAGATGATTGCGGTATGTCTTTAAATGAACTGCATTTAATGCCTGAGAATTTCAGGTACTATTTCAAAACGAATTTTCAATATTAGGTAATCATGAAATGACCACTGGCATTTATACTTGGTGGCTGCCACCACCACAGAAGAAGTGTCAGACCTGGAAGAATTATTTTATTGATGTATACAAAAATATCACAATCCGGGAGCTTCAGAATCATTACAAAACAGATATGAAAGTAAGCTCTTGAAAATCTAGTTTAAACTGTCGGTTTGTTTTCTTAGATGGTAGTTATAAATTTTGTTGTTCTAGTTCAATGAATCGTGCACTTTTCTGGAGGATTATCCGGATGTAATGGGTCTCGAAGCAGCGTACAATGCTTTCAAAGAAGCAGCCAGCGCAGATCGATTTGTCTGTCAAACACTTCCCAAATTCGAAAAGTATACTTGCGACCAAATGTTCTACATCGGTTTTGCCAACGTAAGCTTGCACTTTCGACCACGAATTTATCATGTGAATTGATCTACCGATTTTTCACAGTCTTATTGTGGATATTACACGAAGAAATCTGCGGAAAGAAAATTGGAAGAGGAATCGGTGCATAGCCTTGACTTTATCAGGGTAAATGGTGCGGTTGCTCAGATGGAAAGTTTCGCCACGGCTTTTAAATGCCCCGTTGGATCTCCGATGAATCCACAGGAGAAGCTTAATCTGTGGAAATAAATGAAATTATGTAAATTGTCCTGTTAAGCGCAACCTTTGGAAATAACGTCTTAATATCAATAAACAGATTATTTGAAAATCAGTCGTTTCCTTCTATTATTTGCCTGCCCAAAATTGATATTCCTACTTCCTCAGTTACATTAGAAGTTTCTTAGCACTGCGGAAGTTTCGTTGCTCGAAGAATCGTATTACTTTTTAGAACTTCATCACGAAATCAAAGCTATAAATTTATAAAGCCACATAACATATTTTGATGCACTTCCTAGACCGATAATAGCGTTCCCCCAACAGTTACTTTCAGTCGCCCAAGAGTTGTCCCGCAGACTCGAAAAGAATTCAGTGTCCTCGTAGGTGTTATGGCGAATTCGATTGCCGAATAGTTCTTTTTGTTATTAAAGTGGAAATTGACTGTGAAAAAAATGTTTTGCACAAAGACACTCGTCAGATGGATATTAAATATTATTCTGTTCTGTTTGATTATCCAATCATCATCTTGTGCATGGAAGCCAAATAATTCTAAAAAGGAAGACTTATGTACCTCACCAGAATGTAACGCCAGAGGTAATTAAAGGATCTTTCACGGCTCTTACAGGCATAATTAAAATATCGTATTTTATAGGACTAGAGTATCACAACAATATGAACGACAAGTTCCACCCCTGCGAAGACTTTTACTCTTTCACCTGTGGCAATTGGGAAAAGAGTAATCCTGGTTCGAAATATGCTTCTGACCGAAGTTTGCTCGACGTGGTAAATTTCAAATTTGCTGAGCAAGTTCGAGGTAACTAATTTACATATTCGTTCTGATAGAATGATTATACTTAGATTATTGTTTCTTGCAGATGCTCTCAATAAATACACTTTCCGCGAGGGTGACGACTCGTCCTTGCGCAGCGCGCAGGAAATTTTCCAGCTCTGTGTTAAAACTCGTAATATATCAGTTCAATGATTTGTTACTAACAATATGTGTCTTTGTTAAGAAAGGTTTTTTACAGCTGAATATCCTGTGAAGAAGGCGAGCGATATTGCTAAGGAAGTTAGGACAATCGGGCACGCGCCACGCACTTCTCTTTGGGATATGCATTTGAAATATTTGCAACTGACAGGTGTCTCGGCTTTCTTCCGATTTAAACATCTAGGAAATAAAACACCGAGAGGCGTTTTACCTGTCATAATGGTAATAATATATTTGATATAGCAAAAGTATTTTGAATTTTTTTACTCTCGCTCTTCGCACACGATCATAAATCTTTCAGATCTTGGAACCTAGCAGTCCGTATGGATCAATTATCCACGAGCTAAATTGGAAACCGCAGGAGAAACAAGCTTACACCGAATTCCTATTTCAAATTATGAAACGCATGGGACTGTCGGATTCGGATACACAGTTGAAGCAAAAGATTGAGAATCTTTTCGAGTTCCGGAGGAAATTCAATCGGGTATAAATTCTATCATACGCAAACTTGACGAAACTATATTTGCGTATTAATACCTTAAAGCTTTTTAATTTTTAAATCAGATAATCAATCAAAGTAAGAGTGCGAGACCTGACAATTTCCAAGCGCAAACTGGCGAGGAGTGGAGGGCGTGGTTCCAAATGGCCGTTCGCACGCAAACGAGGACGCAGAACGTAGGATACTAAATGGAGTTGGTACTACTTTTAATATACTAGATAATTTCATTAAGTGGTTTTTATAGATACCTTGGATATCAATAATAGACGAATTGACGAGACATGTATCACCAGGAACTAAGAAAACAGCCGCCATCCGTCGGAAGCAGTACTTCGTCGATTTGATGACGTTGCTTAGAGATGAAACCGAAGAAATTTTAGGTACACAGTGTTTTTCTAGCATACAATTTGGATTAAATATTTCATGCATTTCCTATCAAATTCTGCAGCTTTTCATGTCCAGGTGTTCTTTGTCGAAGAACACTTACAATTGGAGCCAAAGATGTATGAATTACTAGAGAAAACGTCGATTGAGCCTTACGACCTTCGTCGCACCATAAAGGAAAGGGTCAGTCCAAGGTACACTTTTAATTAATCTAACCCAGACCAATGAAATTAAGCTATTAGAAACAGGCTAATACGGAAGATCTTCTTAGATGGCAAAAGTGTATCGACCATCTTAATTTAAAGGAAGAAATGGAGAAACTGGTCTACAAGAAATGGTTCCCAACGATTAATGTTAACATAGTAAGAACCTATTCGTCACCCCAAAAAATAGTGATAATTTTCAATTACAATTTTATATAATTGCAATTTTTGCTTCGCAGGTTCTTGACTTATATGCCAAGATAAAGCAAGCTATTGAGAACCAAATGAAAGGATCCACGTGGCTGGATCGTGAAACTCGCGAAAGGACTCTGGCAAGATACAACCACCTCGAGGAATGGATCGGCTTTCCTCCTTGGATTAATGGGGAAGGATTTCCTAGATGGTGAGTTATTCAAATATATATTATATATATATTTAGTACACTATCTGTGTATTATCGGGAACACATTTTATTATAGGAGAGAGCAGAAGGAAATTCTGGATCCGGAAGCAGTCCTCAGTATGGGAGACAACTCGCTCTGTAAGTACTTTGTCCATGTAAACTAATATTATTCGACATTTAGTAAAATTGGGCTTGTTATATTTTTCAGACATTCACGGGCCTCTCTTGTTGCCTCCATTGTATAGTAAAAGTATACCACCGTGAGTATGAACCCGTAATAAAATATTCTACATTTTCCTGTCCAATAAGTTCGCATTCTATGAAATGACATCTTCTGATTGGTAGCATTTATAATTATGCTGGTATCGGTACAACCCTAGGACACGAATTGTACCATGTCATAGATAATTGCGGTATGCTTTTGAATAAATGGTAATTACGTAGTGAAACTTTGTAACAATATTTCAAGATTTATGTTTCATTCTAGGCAGTTATATGGCGGGGAATCGAGGTGTTACTTGGTGGCCCCTGGAAACGCGGAGGAAGTGTCTGCGTAAGCTAAACACCTTCCTCGAGGCATACAATAATGTCACAGACAGGGAATATAAGAGACGTTTCGACCTGAATGTAAAAGTAAGTATTTGAGAATCGAATTTGAATTCTAACACTTGTCGCCTTTTTGAGTCCTGAAATAGTATTTATAAACTTCAATTTTTTTAGTCCGATACCTCTTGTTCTCTCCTGGAAAATTATCCGGATGTAATGGGTCTTGAGGCAGCGTACAATGCGTACAAGGAAGCACTCAAGAAAGATAAATCTGTCTGCAAAACGCTATCGAAATACAAAGATTACAGCTGCGACCAAATGTTCTACGTCGCCTATGGCAATGTAAGCTTTCACTTTCAATCACGAATTTATCACGTGAATTAATTTCACGATTTCATAGGCTTTTTGTGGATACTATACCAAGAAAATGGCGAAAAGTCTGTATGATGAGAAATCGGAGCATAGCCTCGATGATATTCGAGTAAACGCAGCGGTAGCTCAAATGGAAAGTTTCGGCACTGCATTCAAATGCAGCAAGGGTTCTCCAATGAATCCACATGAAAAGGTTAATCTGTGGAAATAATGTTCATATAACACTTGCATACGCAGGCATTTGAAACATAAAATAAAATATATATGATTCTGCAATGATTTCTTTTATCTTAGATCATACAATACTTCCTGTAAAGAGTTGCTATTGACGAATAAAGACAATTTGAAAATTATTTACTCCTTTGTGTTATTTGCGCACAAGAGTCATCTAATTTTATAGATTAAACGAGACAATTTAGTTTCTTATATAGTCTTATCACGGCTTTCAAACGTATAATCGTGTTTAAGACTTCCAGAAACTGTAAAACATATTTCATTCTTCACAAACTCTTAACCATTGCGGAAGTTTCTCTATTTTTTATTGCTTCGTCACGAAATTGAAACTTTAAATTTTTAGAACCCATAATATTTTGTCGAGCTTCCTAATGCGATAGTAGAATTTTTTCAATAGTCATTTCCCAAAGAACGAGAGTTGACTGCAGTCAACACTGGGCAATAGTTCCACGTGTTCGTAGGAGCTATGATTAGTTCGATTGCTGAATAATTCTTTCATTTTTGGAATCAAAATGTCGCGGGCAACGACAATCATCAGGTTATTGAATTTCCTGACACACGTTCATCCGTTTACATTATGAAACACGATTAAGAATTATTTTCTTTTAGATTGTCTCTGATATTTTTAATTGTCAAGTCATCGTCATCTACGTGGACTCCAAATAACCCTGTGAAGGAAGATTTGTGCCAGACAAAAGAATGTACTGACAGAGGTAATGAATATATCGTACATTATTCTCAATAAAATTATTATCCAAAAATTGTTGTATCGTCTAGGAAAAGAATACAAAAACAATATGGATCTTAGCGCCGATCCTTGCCAGGACTTTTTCGCTTTCACTTGCGGAAACTGGCGGAAAATGAATCCGGATCCCAAGTATGCTCCAGATTGGAATGTGATGGACAAGATGAATCTAAACTTTCGTCGCATAATTCGACGTAAGCAATTCAGGAATTTATTTCAGTACAATTATTACACTTAGCCAATTGTTTCTTGCAGGCACTTTGGAATCATACAAGTATCGAGAGGGCGATAACGTTGTGTTCCAGAAGGCGAAAGAAGTTTACGACACCTGCGTTAAGATTCGTAATGCAATCATTCCAGTCTCCGACATTTCCTGTTAACAAAATATATTTCTAACTAAAAATACATTTTTTACAGCTGAATATCCAAGAAAGGATGCGAATGCTCTTGCAGAAGAAATCAAGAAGATCGGGCATCTGGGAAATACTCATATTTGGGAGATCCATTTAAGATATTTAAAACTGACAGGGGAATCCGCATTCTTTCAATATAAAATTATAGCGAATATACCAACGGATAACATTCCAACGCTCATGGTAATAATATATTAAATATAGTAAAAATATTCCTTTTTCAACGTGGTTTTATACTTTCAGTTGATGGCACCCCCAAGTGCGTATGGCGCAATTCTCCATGAAGCCTGGAAACCACAGGAGAAGCAAGCTTACCTCGACTTTCTGTTCCACATTATGAAGAGTGTGAAACCAACTGAACCGGAGGCAGAACTCAAAGCAAAGATCTCAAAAGTGTTCGACTTTCGAAAAAGGCTCGATATGGTAATTCAAAGAAATAATTTTATTTAGTATTGATGCTTCAAAACTTTTTATTTTCTACTTTAGCTGCTCAAGCGATGTTTGAAAAAGAAGCCGGACAGCTTCAAGCCAGTAACCGAGCAGGATTTGGACTTGTGGTTCTTAAATAATATTCGTGGCATAACAAAAATTCAGGATGTATGTCAAACAGTCTGGCGAACTTCACTGACATTGTAATTTCATTAAATATTATTTGTAGGTCCATTGGCCGGGAATAGTTCAGGTATTATTACAACATATGCCTCCTGAAAAGAGACAAATACAGAAGGTAGTCTCGATGCGTGTAAGAGAATACTTCGTCTTCTTACTAGACATGTTTAAAACTATGTCCGAGGAAGTTTTAGGTATGCAGTGTTTTTTTAATATTTAATTTTGATTGGATTCTTAATATACTTTCTATGACATGCCTTTAGTTAATCATATGGAAATTTTCTTCGTCGAACGTCACTTAAAGTTGGACGAAAAAGCGTACCAGCTGCTGGAAGCAACGTCAGTTGAGCCCCACAATCTTCAACGTTACATAAGACTAAAATACAAGGAAAGGTACACTTTTAATTAATAAAAACAGAACAATGAAATTAGGCAATTCGATGCAAATTAACGCAGAAGATTTTCTTAGATGGCAAACCTGTCTCGATAATCATAATATGAATGGAGCTTTGGAGAAACTACTCTACGCCAGATGGTTCCAGAAGAAGCACGTAGAGACAGTAAGGACGAATACTAATTACAGTAATTTTATAATAACAGATAATAATAATTTTATAATAATTTCTTTTGGCAGGTTAAAGGTTTAATCGCCAAGGTAATTGCAGCCATGGACAAACAAATGCAGAGTTCCAGATGGATGGACGAAGCAACACGAGTGAAGACGATGACGAGACTCAATGATCTGGAACTATGGATCGGTTTCCCACCATGGGTCACTGGGAACGAGCCTTCCAGAGAGTGCGTCATCGAACCTTTGCCACTTCTTTCAATTTTCAATATGCAAGGTGTATTTTATTTATTTACAATGTATTGTGATCAGCAGACAATTGAGACCTAGGGGGAAAGAAATTCTCACACCGAATGCTGCACTTTATATGAGAGCGAACGTACTTTGTAAGTATACGAAGTTACGACTAATTGCATTTTCTGATTCCCAGTCGTATTAAACTTTCTGTATTTTTCAGATGTCCATGCTCCTATGTTCATGCCTCCAATATTTAGTCCGACTATACCGGAGTAAGTATAATTTCATAGCAAATGCATTTTTCTTTACCTGTTTATATTCATTCAAACCACACTTTCTCATTTGAAGTGTGTACAATATGGCTGGTATGGGCGACACATTAGGACACGAATTGTACCACATCATGGACGAATGCGGTATGCTTTTATTACTCGTATGAAGTACTTTTGACTCATCAATTTCTAATTTTAGGTAGCTACACGGACAGAGACTGGAGGATAAATTGGTGGTCGCCCAAAACTCAAGAACGGTGCCTGAAAAGAATGGAAACCTTCATTGAAGCCTTCAATGAGATCACAAACAAGGAGTTTATGGATCGTTTTCACACTGAAGTGAAAGTAATCGCTTATAAATTGAGAGAACATTTTCTTATACACAGAATAAACATTAATTGATTTTTAACTATTCTAGTCCGACACGAGGATAACTGTCGGGGAGAACTTCCCGGATGTGATGGGTCTTAAAGTAGCGTACGATGTTTACAAGGAATTAGTCAGCAAAAATAAATCTGCCTGCAAAACATTGCCCTATTTTACCGATTATAATTGCGAGCAAATGTTCTACATCGCTTATGCCAATGTAAGTTCGCACTCTCAATCTCTCACGTAGAGACTTCATTTATTTATTTATTTATTACTTCCTCAGACCTATTGCGGATATTCTACCAAGAAAGCGGCGCTGGATAAATTACCAAAAAGTGACCATAGCATTGAGGGCGTCCGCGTAAACGGAGCGGTCGCTCAGATGGAAAGTTTTGGCACGGCATTCAATTGCTCCAAAGGATCACCCATGAATCCAGTGAACAAACTGGATCTGTTGCAATAATTTTGATTTATTTCCTAACAGTGGGATTGCGAGTCTTAATAAAAGATATATTGTGCAGTATAAGTCTGAGGTGCGACCTCAAAGCGACCTTGTTCCTCGACCAAACAAGGCATATGTCATTGTTGCTTAGGATATTCACATTTTCTTTTAGTCTTGCTTTTATTTCACTGTAGATATTCGTACAAAATACAGTTAATATTACATTTTACTTAACATATTAAACATTTGTATATGCAAACGCCATAGAATAATGTAACAAGACGAAATCTTCGAAAAACTATTTCGCCTAATCATTATTATTTACTATTCTTGGAAGAGAGATAGCAGGGAACCAAGGCAAAAGGGAATAGCTGCGTCAGCAAGGGATTAAGGCATCCTTGGAATAGTGCTATTTACCGAGAATTTCGTGCAAACACTGTGACCGTGATAACGTTGAACGTGCTGTAAAACTGTCTATTTCCAAAATCTTCAGTGTGCTGTAATTTTTATAATCGTGACGTTCGACCGAATGGTAAATTTAAGCCGCGCAATCGTTATAAAATCAGTGTGTAATGTTTTACACGGGGATTGTTTCAATTCCCGATCGGTTTCTTGTTTTAGTGACGCTGTTTCGGTGGATACGCACTTATCGCGGTAATTAAAGGCAGTAATTTACGATAATACCGGTGCGCCATCGCAGTCACGCATACATGCGCCGTGTACTCTTTGTATTACATCAGAAGTTGGCGTTATCATGTACCACATAGCAATATATCTTTTGTTTACCGTCTGGGGCATGTTGACTGCAACATGGATCGAGCGCGTCCGAGACACCGTCGCGTATTAATGACAATTTACGAATTTAATCATAAATTCTCTAATCACAGTTTCTCTTCGCAATGTTCTAAATCTTGTGACCCTAATGCTGGAGCGATCGTCGAATCCAGTGCAGATATCTTGCAAACATTAAATCAGACTTATAATTAACTCTTGAGTATTCATTCAACGCGTTCGTAAATTAATTACATATTAACCACAAGTCATTTGATTAAGAATTGTAAAAGATTCGAAGTCAGGTAGCTGGGAATACGTTCAGGTATCAGAATTGTGACCTGACCTGAACTTAGCACAGAATTGTCTCGGTAATAAGACACGTTTCTTAGGAGAGACATACGAATTTTCTCGACACGCAAGGCCCATACAAAATATTCCAAAGTAGGTCTGGTATTGGCAGGACAGGTGTTGGCGGCGAAACCAACCATTGTTACATGAGATCCTTGACTCACTAAAAATACATCGCATCATTGAGGCGCAGCTCTCTCGCGGCAGAGCGGCGCGGCGCGCAGCAATTGCGAAAGTGTGACACAGCTAGTTAGGTGCTTAGAAGCGATCGCCAATAGAAGAATAGCCAGGCTAGAAACCATTGTCGGTGTGTGGCAGCGGGAGACAATCCCGAAGGAAACATATTGGACGCCGATCGAAACAAAGCTCGAGCCAGACAAGTGTGTCAGTAACAACGCTAACGCATGCTTTTTATCTCGGAGAAACGTGTTTCCCCTTATCAATTCTAGCACGCTCGCACCATAGGATCTTGTATTTCCCTTTGATAGGAGAGAATAGTTAGTTGTAAGACTCCCGGAGAAAGAATACTCTCGCATTAACATTTATCGGCGCTAAGCTAATGCTGTTTTAATTATCGCCTGCTGTGTGAATTAAGGAACCTTTGCAGTCTGGATAATCAGAAATAACATTTTTAAAGTCTGCCGTAAAGATATGCGCGACTATAATTTATCTGCAATGAAACAGAACTTTGGCAATTTTTCGTATTTTATAAAAATCCTTCTAAAGGAACATTCGCAAGATATAAAGTATTAAAATGCCAAAAATTACTACTTTAATTCTGCCCAGAGGATAACTGTTCCTTAAAGTGAAGGCGTCTCCGCGTGCATCGGGAGCTTGCGTAAGAAAGAACAAGCTTGGGATAAGATAACCCTCGTTTATACATAAGGCAGCAGACAACACAGCCTCTTGGTACAAGGTGGAAGCCCGAGATCGGCAGGAAACGAGCGGGAAGGTCGTTGTACTTTGCAGAAGAGGCTCGCGTGCGTGCGACATTTGCTAGGTACACGCTGCCCGCGAGAGTTCGCGTGCCCTTATCGGAATAGCTGATTACGCTTAC
Source organism: Ectemnius continuus (assembly GCA_910591665.1). Taxonomy (NCBI): domain Eukaryota; kingdom Metazoa; phylum Arthropoda; class Insecta; order Hymenoptera; family Crabronidae; genus Ectemnius; species Ectemnius continuus. The sequence goes on from OU342866.1 coordinate 4,701,856, forward strand.
GAATTCTTAATGGAATCCTTTACCTCGTATTTCGCTCCATGTTCTTGTATTGCCAGTGGAGAATGCTGCAACTCTCGTTCGATTCTCAGAGGGTTGAACTCCACAAGTAGATTAATCGGTCGTAGAGGCTAACGGCGTCCACAAAGAGAGCAATTCCATGACAGTGTATAACATCACCATACTGTCGATGGATAGCTCTCTTTATAGCGCACGCTTTCTGACTCAGAGAATCCAAACTTCTTTCTTCTGTTCGATCCTCTTCTTCCATTCTTCCTTCTCAAGTTTCCTGTTCACTCTACGCTCACAGATGTTACTTCCAATTGTACTGAATTATTGTATCTTCCGATCAAACTTGAAAATAATTTCTGAACTCCGTGAAATTGTGTATAAAATTCGCAGCAGAGCGAGAGTCAGCAGTGCGTTGGAATGAAGCGCCGGTTTAAAAAAGAGTCTGCCCCGAACTGATGAGGCTGGAGCAAAGCAGTTGGAGTTGGCGGGTCTGCTCGTTATCGGGGAGGTGCGACTCGACTCTTCCTCTTTAGCGGGGCCACCTGATTGCGCGGCAAACAGTACCTAGGAGCGTTAGCTCGTGCCACCAGTCGTTAACACTTCCTTTTCACCGGCGACCCAGCCAGAGCTTCTTCGCAAAATCGTACAACGTGGCGCGCGCGCGACCTCTCCGATCGTCCTCGCACGTGCTCACTGCGATATTTGTCAAGCGAGTGGAGTCATCGTTCGGACAAGTAGAGTTCGAAGTCCTTCGAGGCATTATTGATGAAAAAACGAGATTTCTCCTCAACCGGATCTAATCTAATTTAATTCAAAGTAATTAAAATCGTATTAACAAGACGATGAGTCAGCGCGAGCACTAAATGATTTCGAGGAGATAAGTTTTAATAGTTGGAGGGTATTATGCGGAGCGGTTTTAATGATAGCCGAGGATGATTGGAGAGGGCCGCGATCGGCAAACATAGGATATGGAGCTATTATTACCAGCGTGTCAACTGCACGGCAAGCCTAATTATCGCCTTTTAACTAATTCCTAAATAAACAGGGACGAGCTAGCGGGCATTGCAACTTTCTCGGCGATGCGATGGTACACGCTCGATGATAGAACGCGGCGCGCGGTACTGTTTGCTCAGATGACATTTTCACCGGTTTCGGGCAACTGCTTAAACAGAGGGCGACCGCTCTCCGGCCTGGAACACAGTTTAATATTATTTGCATAAGTACTTTCATCGGCCGTTCCCGTCTTCTCCAACCGATCGCGATCGATCTTCTCCCAGTAACCGATCTTAAAAATAACTGTCCTACTTGCCACTCGGATTTCTAAACTTCCCTCGATTTATTCCTCGGCGAATTGCCCAGCTTTTATTAGGAAAATTAGTGCTCGAGTATTTCGACCAGGCTTTGCTCATTGCAGTATCGATAAAGGGGAGAATCATTTGCTCTTATCTGATCCAGATACCGCAGTATCGGCGCGCAAACTTCAATTCCCTCCAGTATTCTTGAGAGTAGTACGACTCTCTCGTAAATTATGCTTGCGTAACGACAAGCTTTACAGTCCTTGCCGTATATCTTTCTCCCGAATGGCGTCCCTGAAGTAACTTGGAAGAGCCGCCGCAAATATCTGTACTTCACTCGAGTCAAGTGCGTATGAAATTTCGAATAAGGATATTTGAGAATTGGAATTATAGGAATTTTGTCCTTCGTTTCGATGTTCTTTTGATAGGCCGGGTTATGTGTGTGTGTGTGTGTGTGTGTATAAGAGAGTTCTATCGTTTGTTAAACCTGGCGGCAAATATCGGGTATCGTCTTTAAGAGGAGCAGGCACCGATTGCCTCTTATCAGCGGGCGATGCGATAACGCGATAACGAGCTGACTCGCACTCTGGTATTACCGAAAATCCTTGGTAACACACGAACACACACACGCGCGCACCGCTTCTTCCTCGGCTGGTTCGAATTTAACCCGGCCTACCTGAGCAATATCTGCTGCCCAAAAATTCCTTTATCAGCCGACCCTAGTTTCACTGTTTAATCGTGATACGAAATTCCACTTAAGCGCGGCTTTCTTTATCAGACATGTTTCCGAATCGTTCGGTTCCTTAACAGACTTCAATTTCACGAATTGTAAACTTGAATTAAGTAGAATTACTGTTGATATCGTCGTTTAAAAGAGAAATTAAATATTTGTAACAGTGTCTGAGACTTGTTTTAATAAGTGAATGAAGAGTTTCCAATCGCAGCAGACCTCTCCCTTCGCACACACCTGAAATCGTACGAGTTGCTCGTTATCGCGCTGCCAGCCGCGAGCCTTTCCTCGCTGGCGCCCGCGAGTTACATAATCCGATTTTCGAAGAGGAAAAAAGCCAAGGGAACACACAGAGCGTGTTCCTCCGATGCCAATTATACACGCCGAATTTACACATGAAAGGTGACTAACGCGCTCTAAGAATTCCAACTCGGAAGATGTTTCGTTCTACTGAAATTCTCTAGCACAATTTAATCCTTTCGCGAATAGTTGAAAGTTCGACGAGGTTGAAGAATCGCTAAAAATCGTGATGAGCTCATATTAGTCAGAACGATTCTTGTCCAGCGACTTACCCAATCATTGGCAGGTCATTCGTGAGAGTAGGTTCGATCGAGGGTCCAGAAATTCGGATCCGGAACAGGTGGAATGACGGGCGTCCACATGATAAGCGGAGATCTCGTGAGTGGTTTCGTGCTGTTGTCTGCGAAGCGTGCGAGCGGCGAAAAGCACGGAACACGGGTTAACAAGTATAACGAACGAACGAAGAGGTTCAAGAACGAGTGACGTGGATGTCTCGCGGTACCGACTCATATACTCTACCTGCGACGATCTGACGTCACTGGTATATGCTTCTTATCAGGTACAAGCGCCAACACCTGTAAGCCCGCACCTGTATGCACGAGCTTAACGCTCCCGGGAACGCCCTGGCACCGGCTGCCCTGCCAGAGGAACTTGGCACTAGTGCCTTCCCAACCATCTCTCATCAAACGCTTTCAAAGACTTTCATTTCATTTTCGTTCAAGTTATAGAAGAAACAACAACAGCACTGTCAGACGAACTTGGAACTGGCGTTCTGATTAAACACTTTGGAAGACTTTGGTTTAGCTTTATTTTAATTGAAATTGTATAAAAAATAGTAAGTGTCTTGTCAGAGAAATTTGGAACTAGCGAGTTAAGCAAGCACTTCTGATTGGACACTTCGAAACACTTTACTTCAGATTTATTTTTGTTGAAATTGTATAAGAAACAGCGAATTCAAGGCATCATAGTATCGTGGAACTTTGGACTACAGTGACTCGAGATTATCAACGGGGGCAATCATCGGATTCTTTTCGACTCCTGTCAAACGTTGTGGTAGCGTCAGGATGATTAATTCTATTAATTACTCTATGACTCAGAGGAGAAAACAAAGCGGTGGGGGGTGATTAAACTTTTAGAATTTGAGAAGAATTAGTAATCCATAGAACAGCGAAGTAAATTCGTCAGACTTACAATTGTACTACAAACTTTAACTTAAACCCAAGCGTTACAATACTCCCAGCACCCTCAGAAAAATTACATCTACAAAGATTCCACTTACCTGTGTGTACTCCCAGCAGATCAGCGTCTACCCGACGATACAGAACTCGGTAAGTCGTAGAATTCATATGGAATAAATAGTGCAAAAGTCACAATTTCTTTTGAGAGGAAAGTAATGCGAGATTATCGGAAAGGGCAATATGGTGATCCAGAAAGCACAGCACATGTCGTATAACGCGCGTTGAAAAGAGGGCAAGAGAGAACTATACAGAAAGAGAGACGGAGGGAAAGAGAGAGGGAGAGAGAGTCGGCTCTCTTCAGAGGTTTCCGTGGGATGAATTTACAGCCGTGGGACGCGGTGGTGCGCGCGAGATATCAATGGCAAGAGCAAACGCGTTAGCCAGGGCAAACAGGAGTTATGTAAAATGGGGAAAAAGGAGAAAGAAGCGGCGTGGTAAGCGGCCTAGACGGGAGATAGAAACAAAACCGTTGCTCCGGCACGATGTCACGCGCGTCTACGTGGAGCGTTGCACCTTATCTCGTGTCCCAGTTACATCATCGTCAGCGGCTTTGTCATGTTCGTACGATTCCAATCGGAAGGAAACTCGGCCTGCCTTTAGCGAGAATTTCTCTAAGTATCGGAGAGCGCTCCCCCGTCCTATCACTCGGAATGTATACCCTGCCTCTTCCGTCTCATCGCCAATCGCCGATCGAGGAACCGAAAGATATCTAACGCAATTCTCGCATCAGCTTTATTCGTTTCAGCCTGAATCCGTTCAAACACTGCTGGCCAATTTACAAAAGTATATGCGCAATAATGCAGATCGAGATGTGGGAAACTTAAATTGTCATAATGGAACGGCTACCCGCGGTGGTCGGTGGTTTGCTCCTGTAAAAGTAATTGTTCGTGGAGTTAGTTTCAATGAGGGAGTCGTCCTTATGGGTGGGATGTAAAGTTTCTTTTCGGAAGATTTAGGGCGAGCGAAAGTTAAATAGAACTATGAGCGAGGGTGGGGCAGGTATATCAGTCGTCCTATATAAGGTCGTGCGCACGTGGCTTCGGTTTTATTCCATCCTGTCACCATTACCTGCACGCATCTTGGAAAATCTTCCTCGCTTGGTTCAGCATTCGCCTGTACATTGCTAAATCTTCGGCTTTGTCTTGTTGGACGGTGTCCAAGCGTGCTTTCAATGTAAGACACTTCTCCTCCAACAATTCCATCCTACAACCATTGATTATTATGATTATTACTTTTTTTTTGTCATAGTTATGGTAAAGCGCTCACTTAAGTCGAAGTTGCTCAGTGTTCATGAATTCCTCATTAGCTTTCAGTGTTTTCGGCAGGAATCTCGACCTGTAACCAGTGTCGACCTTCACCAGTCCCGCCCTTTCTGTTTCCAACTTCCGCAACTTAAGTTCCAATCTTCCCGAGCGATTTTTCTCATTTCTTAGAGATTCCTTCGGGATTTAAAGTAGTGAAATTTTGTGTTGATTGAACTTGGATGTTTGTAATGTGATAGTTACAGATATCATATCGATTTCAGCCCTCTCCTTTTCTATTCTTCTATTGAGAACTGCTACTAATTCTAACAGTCTTTCCCTCTCAGCCTCGGCTGCTAATGCTAAAGTAACATATTCATTCGGGTCACCGGAACTACGGAAACTCGGTGGTGGACTTGTTCGAGTGACCTCCACGGGTGGTTGAGGTCGAAAAGATTTTTGAGTTCTCAGTACATCGCCGTCGCCCATAGAACCATCCCTAATGTAAGCACGAAGTTTAAATGAATCCAACTTGAATTTAGAATCTAAACTTTGAAGACCACTTAAGACTTTGGTGCACCTCAGTCTTTCTATTTCAATTTCCCGTTCTTCCAATCTTCGACGCAGACGATCGATTTGTAATTGCGACGATTGTAAATCATTTTTCAAATTAACGCATTCCCGCTCGAGCTTCTCTTCGCGATGCTTGAGATCCGCATCCCGTTCTTGATTTCTCGACTCCGCCACTCTCAGTCGGTTCTAACTTAGCGCAATTAAGTATATAACGTTTCTGCCGAAAGTCAACGATGTACGAAAGTACGATAGCGGGCTCACATTAAGCGTTTCAATTAGAGTGTCGTCGTGAGATTTCTTCTCGTTTAGGAGCGCGACGTGACCCTTCAAGCCATTTAGCTCGCTCTCCAATACTTTGATCCTAGCTTTCGAAGCCTCCAGTTTCCTCTTGGAAGTCTCGAGTGCCACCTCGGCTTGTCGTAGCTCCTTGGCCGAATTCTCCATTAACTGCCGCCTCTCTTTCTCGACATTTCGAAGAGTAGCCAAATTCTTCCGCTCTATCGACGCTGATAGAATGATCGTCGCGAGAAAAAAGATTTGTAGTTTGAGTTTCTCTGTGTGTCAGTTAAGTAATTTTACTCTGCTTTTTAGTACCAACGGATATCTTCTGGGTGCCTTCGTACTCGGAGAGCCTGCTTTGCAATTCCGTTACTTTCTGCTGTAACAAGCGAATTTGTTCCGCTCGTCCTCGCCACCCACCCGGCTGCTGCTGGCTGCCGGTGATGCCAGACAGACTCACATTCTCACCGACTTCACTACACAGCAACTGCGTGTTACACCTTTAGAAGTATTATCCTCCGTTTCGAGCGAGACTCGTCTCTATGCGTAATTCGTAAGCGGCCGTGTAAGAAGCACGCGACTCTTGTAAAAGTGACGAAATCGAGGAATCGCTACCTTGTGCGCTTTGTTCAACTCTTGCTTCAGCACGGCACAAGTATTCTTGCTCTCGTAGAGCTTCGCTTGAGTTTGCTGTAGCTTCTCCGATAAGTACTTTACTTGGTCCTCGTCTTCCTTCGACTGAGTATCTTTTTACAGTAAATGATTTTTAAAATTTCATAATAGTTCTTTTGATTTTTAAGATTAGTCGATAAAGTGCAAGTACTCTGGGTTTCGGTGGATGGATCGGACTTTAATCGTTTGAGCTCGAGACGCTCGCTTTCCAATTCAGCGTCCTTGCTGGCTAACTTCTCCTCCAAGTGCTTGCACTTGGTTTTCAAGACCTCCAACTCTGCGGTTCGTTCTCTGCATCGTTTACTGAGCTCTACTATCTTCGTGGTCGCCAACTCGCTTGATTTATCCAGACTTATGACACTTTGTGACGCGCTCGCCTCATTCTTAACGCGCAGCTTTGCCTCAGCCTCGTCCAACGCCCGGCGTAAATTCGCATTTTCACTTGTAAGATCCTACTTTTACAGACTTAGTTTACCGTTACCCAAACGTGAAAATGTTGCGTTTAATGATTCTTACTTGAATACGAGCACGTAAGTGTTCATTTACTTCCTTCGTGAAGATCATGTCCTCCGAGAGTTCGGACTATTGATGATGCGCGAATAAAATTGAACCGCCTATTTAATTTAATTTAACAAACGTTGGGAAATGGTGAAGGTAGAATCAGTTAATTACTTGTTGAGGTGTCGGTAAGGTACTTCCTGTAAATTTGTCGACATTGTTGGAGCCAGTATTACACGTATCCCCGGAGGTTTCTAGGTCGGGCATACTCTCACAGCACGCGTCCACTTATTTTTTCAAATTTATTTAATCGTAGCAGTAATTCAAATTTGTGTGCTTAACTTTATTGCGACAAATGTACCTTTGCATAATAGGTTCAATCGCGTACCATCATGACAAGTTATACAACATGAAGGTAGTGATGGTTTAAAAGATTGTTCTTTGTTTTTAAAACGATTCCATCAACAGTTCAGGGTTTGGATATTTGGCAAGTAATGTGGCAATAAATATTCAAAGTAAGTGTAGTGTTTCGAAACGTAATAGCTGTATTAATACACGGGCGCTCTAATAGATATTCATACATCATTCGATTGTCACATACAAAACTTACGTCTAAATGTGAGGGTCGTAAGGGGGGTCAAGGGTGAAGTTGAATAATATGTACTTTACATAAATTTAGCCTATTAATTACGCCTTCATTGGCTTATGGAACGGTTTGTTGTCCCTCTTTTGGAAAGGTTTTCTCTGGAATTTGTTGGGCTTGCCACCGAACTTGCCAGTCTTGCTCAAGGCATGGAGCTTGTGGTTCTTGGCCACGGCTTGTTGTCTGGACATATTTGACTTGTCCTGCCTCGAATATTGCACGTTCAACCGTCGGCCATTAAGGAACGAGTTGTGCAATGAAAATCCTTTCTGTAATTAGATCCGATTATTGATAGATGCTCGATTACCATATCGTGAGGAAATATTTCACGTAACAGTACCTCGTAATCGACGTTGGATGCGAACTCGACGTAAGCGAAGCCACGGGATTTGTTGGAATTCGGTTGCTTAGGAATTCTTATGCTGGATATTTCACTACACTTTGTCAAGAAGTGCTTCCTCAGTGTTTCTTCATCAATGCTAGAATTCAATAATTTTTGTATTAATACACAGGTAACAGTAATGGCTACTCTCAATTGGATTTGTATATTAAAATTTTCTTACTCATCAGGAAGCTTTCCTACGAACAGGACGTATCTCTTTTTCCTTTCGTCTCCACCAGCTGGTGATTTGCTTTGATCCTCAGCCTCTTGTGGTTTCTTGGGCTTGGCGGCTGGTTTGTCCCCTTCTTCTTCATCTTCTTCGTCATCATCATCATCATCCTCTTCCTCATCATCCTTTTCATCTTCTTCATCCGAGGCATCCTCCTCATCATCTTCATCATCATCCTCATCATCATCTTCTTCATCTACTTCCATAGTTAATTGAGTTTCCTCCTCTTCGACATCGTCATCATCGTCGTCATCATCTTCCTCCTCATCCTCTTCAGTGACTTGCTTCTTGATTTCTGGAACTTTAGCTGGCTGTTTACCCTTCTTCTTGGTGTCCTTAGCCTTGGCATCCTGTTTCTCAACCTTGGCTTCGGTTTGTTCTACCTTCTTGCCTTTTGCAAGTTCCTGTTTCGCAGCTTGCTTCTTTACAACAGCTTCGGGTACTGTGCCCTCTAACACTTTCAATTTCTTTGTAAGAATAGCTAACTTTCTTTTAGCTGTCTTGGAAAGGGTGTCCCTTTTCTTGATTTCCTCAATTCTTTCCTTGATGAGTTCAGGGGTGTCCAATGTGTTTGATACACGTTCCTCTCCTTTCTCAGCCCGTTCCAGTTTCCTCTTCTCACGGAACTGTTGCTTCTGTTCCTGTTTCTTTTCTATCTGCTGTTGCTTCTTCTTTTGGTCTTTGGCTCCCTTAGCTGCTGGTGTCTGCTGAACATTAGCAGCCACCTTTACAGGACCCTTCTGTTGGCCATTTTGGACAGCCGGCCCACCCTTCTTCTTTTTGGACAATTTGGCTGATTCAGTTGTGCTTACTGGTACCGTTTTTTCAACAATAGTGCTTTCCGCCTCTGCCGCGCGCTTCTTTCCCTTCTTTTGGATCATGTTGAATGATGTGTAATTGCTTGAATACCTACAAGATTGGAAGGACACGTTACAGGGGGGTACCACGTGCGTCGTAAATCGCGCGATTTTTATAACTGAATAAAATCCTGCCTAAAACTGCGATAATTCGATGCACAATCAGAGTTTGAATGGTACTGAATTTTTTTTAGACAGTTTACAGAACGTGCAACGTGTTTACGTCGATTTACTGCGCGGCGTTATGCGCTCACGTGGATCATGCGCTTTCTCGTTTCGAACATATATATCTGTAGATTAAGACTAATTCGTGCGGAGAATTGCCGATGGGCTAGTAAGAAAATCGTTATTTCATACAACATGGAGATTAGGGACAAATACTCCGTATAATATTAGATATACGCGATGGAAACTTCGAACGGCGTGACTGGGGTATCCGGCGGGTAAATCGTTAAACAATCGTATAAGTCTTAGATCATATATTTTCCACATAAATAGAAGTTGATTCGTTTAAGAAATATGCACTCTTGATATATATGGGCACGTACCTTAGTTGCTTTTACGGATTACGTCGATTTATCACTAGAGGTAGTCACACGGCTTGGAACGGTTAGGTACTCTTCGGCACGCGTGGTCGCACGGGCTTGGTTTTAGTCCCTCACGCCTGCACTCACCGCCCCACGCAGCCAGCTCCATCTACTACCGCTTACGTATGGATTCGAAGCGTGCCATCAACCAGTAGATTTATCATTTATTTATTACATTTGAAGTGTACAAACAATCGTATGCACTCAGATATTTTTTCAAAATTTATTATACAATTAGAAGTGGTAACTTTGTCTTTATCAATGTTTCTTTTGTTATTGGTAAGGTGTTGGTCCACATGAGAGAACATTGAACCGTACACAGGTTCTAGAACTGCTACGCCACTTCCGTTTCAGCAGTCCTATGTTTTAACCGGTTCTAACGATAAGTCTTAGATACGAAACGAAGTGGTCGAGCGAGTAGCTGTTACACATTAAATATTTTTATTAGGCAGTCAGAATTACAGGGTTTTCATTGTTCTGTACAAAGCAAACTCGTCGCGTCATAAGAACCTGAAGATTTCTGTAAAAATACGCCGCATTCGCCAAGGAATGTCATATGTATGAATCGCTTGAGTATCCGATTGCCCGCAACTACAATTCTGATGTTAAATATTAGAAATAAAAATGGTGTAAAGAAGTAAATAGTTTCGAGGGATGAGATTGCTTGCAAAATTCGTGTAGCTCATACGGAAGACTTACTGTAATGATTTAGTAATCGTATTTTTATTTCTAATAGACAAGCGATCAAAAAGGCGATCGCTCGTCACAACCACGCGATGTCGTGAGTACATGCTCATTCAGTTTTACCGTTCTATGAACGCGAGATGTAGGACGGGAAGTATCTCGTACTGTAACAGTCGATTCCTAGTAGTATTGACAGGCAATAGAGAAACAATACAAAATAATAATACATTTCATTAGGTTTTAATAGTGTCGGTGATGCTATGAAAACTTTCGCCTAAGGGATTCGCCTACTTATAATAGGGTTGGCCTATTGAAAGGCTCGTGCGCATACAAGTAAATAAGTTAATTAAAAAATAAAGGAGTGAGATATTGATTCATTTCGGTCGTTTCAGGATAGAGTGACGGATTAATACATTTAATTCTATTCGTATTCTGACCTCGAATAAACTTCAATCGAGGTAAGGTTGAACGGCTCGTTCACGTATGTGACGCAGGCAATCGGTGCTGGGGAACTTATGCCAACGCTGCTAATTCGCATTACCTACTAATTGCCAGATCTGGAGCTCATTGGATTCAGTAGTGCTGCTGTCTTTGCATCAGTCTTTTTAAGTTATCGACTGCGAAGCTTCATTGTATGCTGTTTTCTTACATACATTATTTATTAACTATGAATTTCTGTTTTGCACAGGAAGAAATATATACAAAGTTTTCGTTCCTGTTAATACCATCAAAAATCGGCTGCGGTGCTACAGCTGGTTTCCCATCATAAATCTTGTTGACTGTAAGATTCTCTGAGCACATATAGTAAACTTCCTGTTGAGCTAACTTTCTGATTTGCTTTAGGCAAATACTAGAAGAGTTTCAAACGATGTTTCATACTTATTTACAGTCGCGACGTATTAACTCGTAGTGCCATATCAAAGCGCACGCAAATCGTAGCGCTGAAAAGCAATTCGGGTGAAGATTGTTCCCAAAAAATTTCAAAGCGACGTGTGTCTCTTGAGTGTTTTGTGCGATTCGAACTCTCGCATTCAAGCATAATATAAAACTAGTTACACACCAGTTTAAACATTAATGCCTAGCGAAACACGGATTTGTTCTCGTTTGCTAATGATAGTTAAATAGTTGTAAGTATCCGATATTGATTGTTTCATCCGGCACGGTTGATTGCGTATACTTATAAATGGGTGTACGTATAACAAACCTACTAATAGCACGCATAGAGTACTTATCCAAATAAAAATTACACCGTGACTTCTCGTGTGCGGTGAATAATTTGACCGTTATCAGCTACCAAAATTAATGGAACGTATCGTTTATTTGTTCTCTCTCGCGAATAATTTTCCGATCGAATCTCTTTACAGCAGATTAGTCAATTATCATAGGAAGATTTCCAGTTTTGGTACTTGTGTGTCTTGTTTTAGAAATAATACCTGAGATATTATGGAAAATTATATCTGTTAAATGTGTTAGATGACTACAATTCCTTGCCAAGTATTATTACTTACAGGTATGACTACATATTGCCATACCAACCATGAGCCAGTCTCGTTCATAAAAATGAATTGACATTACCACTAGTGCCCTTTTGTAATCCATCCAAGATTTTGAGTATTTACATTCAACAAATTAACATGTCTAGTCGGCTTTGCGTGGCTTACGCTTACGTACGTTTGGACTACTTGGTTCAGCCTTAGAATCTTTCTCCTTGTCATCATCCTGCTCCTCTGCATCAGAGCCTTCATCATCTACCAAATCATCTTTCACATTCTCTACTATATCCTCATCCTGAGAGGTCCTCTCCTGCATGAATCCTCCAGAGCCATCCTTCTGTTTCTTCCTATCTTGCATCAGAACTGGCTTTGGTGGATAGATGAAATCAATCAGACATACGATAAACTGTAAAAGACAACGGTCATTAAAAAACAGCAATCTTTCACTTGGATTAACTACAGAAACTTCATACAAATTTCTTTGAAACCTACCAATCCCAAAACAGCACCTAGAACAATAGTTGCAATGGCAAATATTAGGTAACTGCCCCACGTAGGCAATCCAAAGTCCTCCATAAGCTTGTTATGTATTCCCTATAGTAGAACAAAGTTAAGATAATGAGTAAATATATTCCTCTTGATTATAAAACAAAGAATCTTGGTACTAACTCTTAGAACCTGTGACATTCTAAAGAATTGACTAATGACAGACATCTGGATAGAAGTGGGACTCTTCCAACCATTAACCGGCTCCACTTTCTCCCATACTTTTTCCGAGACAAATTGAATCAGAGATTCCTTGTCCCTGACACTCTTGTATTGTCTGAATATACCATCCTTCACACTGTAATAAAATGATACTCCCATTGAAGCAATCCGCTCATGTATGGCTTATATATATATAAAGCATCAGTGGGACCCATACTGGTATATGGTAGGCAGAGCAGTGACCATAAATCTTCCGCTCAGTCCAGGGGAGTCAGTGACATCCACTTTGCCCACTTGAATTCTAAGGTAATCCTGCACAGATGCTAAATGGTCCCATACTGGCTCAAGGGCTTTGCAGGCTGGACACCAAGGTGCATAGCTGAAACATTGAAGAGAAAACTAGATTTAGATACGTTTCTGTTTCCTTGAATTAGATTTCTTTCGACATCGGGCTGGCTGGCTGGCTTTTACGCTGCCGTTGACGGATGAGTAATTTTTGACACGACATCAAATTTGACGACGTAGTATTGGTTGGACTCACAATTCTACCATCCACTCGCCCGTGAGCATGCGATCCCAATTTTCTTCGGTGAGTTGTTCGGCGAAATCCTTTCTCGTGGCCGACTGCCCATTGGCGTTTACGACGCTTGCGAGCAAGCAGATGCATATTGCATAAATTGCACGGCTCGGTTTGCCGCACGACATTTTTCCCGTGGATTATTCACCGGTCTTGTACACGCCGCCGGTCGCCTGAACAAACGCGAACTCGATCAACACCAATCAACACTGCTTGGCAGTGGTTGGCAGCCACGCCGATTGAAGCTCGCCCCACACGATTCTCTCTTGCAATGTGCGACGCAACTTCACGGATTCTCCGAAAACATTCGAGATTTCTTATGGTTATCGAAAATTCTATCTAACTGCGGGAAATATCTCGTAAACTCTTTTGTTATTAATTCTCAGGCACAAGCATTCAATGATGAATATTTATCAGGAATTTAATATTCAAGGCTTCTGGGTAGATTAGATATAGCCTTGTGCCTCATGGAAATTCCTTACGCATAATTCTTGCTCAGGGTATCTTTTCATGCAGTATTCCAGCGCTACATTAAAGTTGGAACTTATGTACATTTATCATAAATCTTGTTATAGATTCTGTAGCAAGTGGATATTTCCATTGAACGCTCTATGGAACATAGAACAGACACTCGTCATCGTATTTGGACCCCACTCGCTGTAGGTTATAAGGCAATCATAATAGAAAAATAATTATAAGGTAGAGGGGTTTGTCTAGGCTTCGGGAAGTATTAATTGAAAAAGTTTTCTGGCTGGGGTCGTTGACACAACATTGGGAGGAGTGACCGAGCGTCGGTACAGTTGTCTGCCAGCACACAACGCAGCACCAGATTAGATGGCAGAGGGGCGTAGTGCAGCAAGGTCGCACGACGACCGAGAGCACCTGCACTGACCCTCAGTGACCCTCACTGACCCTTATTGACCTGCACTGACCTGCACTGACCCGCACTCATCATTCTACGCACAATACTTGCACGGTACGGATCAGTACAGCTGGGGGGATGCGTTGCTTTCGATACACTCGGTTATGTTTTCGTTATATTAACATCACGCATAATTTTCGCCATTTCTTTCTCATTATTATGCGTGTTTTTATATCATATTGAGAATAAGTTACATCTTTGCTTTACAAGTCCAAATATCCGCAAATATAAAATTTAACTAATTGGTGTATTGTTATAATGAAAATTCAGTAAACAAAGGACAACAGATACACGATTGTTTTTCATTTTAACGACTAGTCCTGCTGGCAGATTGTTCTAACAATGAGTCCTTGTTTAGAAAATTCCAAGAACTTTTATGGCGTCACAGAAATTTCTGGAATTCGCGTGACGTCACAGGACTCGTATAGCTCCTCGCATATTCTATGTTTCTATTACAAAAAGTTGGACAATTTTCCAATTTTTTCGAGTAAAATTGAAATATTATAGTAGGCCACTGATGATATGTGAAGATATAGTGACGTCACGGGAATTTCAATATTCAGCTAATTTTCGAGCATCTTGATAGAAACACATAACAAAAAGTGAGGATATATATCTGGCGTTACGGAAATTTCGAGTTGTTTCTCGAGGTGGGGTCTTAGAAAAGTATAGAGACAGTTTATTGAACAATTTTAATTTGTGGACAACGATGAGCATTTCTTACTCGCTGCTGTGAAGTCAACTGTATTTGAAGTCTATTAAAAGTATATGTAGAATGTATAGAAAGCGAGCTGTCGTCTATCTAAACAGAACGACAAGGAAGAGGAAGACATATGCAACAGCTGTATGTATATATTTGTTTATAGGTCATCAGTCGGTCAAAACATTGCAGCTGATGCATACTGGTATGCAGCGTAGGTGAAGTTGCATAGTCGAAAAGTTTCGTTTTACGAGACCACCGATAAGCCAGTTATCGTTGTTCTTCAAATTCCAAGCGCGTACAAGCATAGACCGCACACATGAGCTACTCGTCGAGTACTGACAACAGTAATATGCTGCAATTAATAGATCTCCCCGATGTGGTGCTGGAGACAATACTTTCTAACCTTACATACGATGAAATATCACGATACAGAATCGTAAGGATTATTCTCACCGTCGTCGTGCTACCACTAATGTCTCCGTGGATGATATCCTGATCTTGTAATGACAATGCATCAATTTGGCAGGTTTGCAAACAATTCGACAGGATATGTAAGAAGCTACTGAACCGTGGCTTCAACCTAATGGAGAAATATCACGCACAATGTTTGCGCGCTGTGAAAAGTCAATTACCGAGGCGAGAGTCCGAGCGAAGGAGTCATCCTTTGGCCCGGCATTGTGACATATTAACTGCTATAGAGACAAGAATTTCAATGCTCTCAATGACATTCATAAAATATGTAGATCTGAATCTTTGCTGCTTCATTCCTGGCAAGGTAAATCTATGGGACTTCAGTCGTCGTTCGTTGAGTTTTCCTGGAATACTTCCTGTGACGCCAATGTTATTGCACTAGGTGATCGATGAGATCTTTCGGGTATTGAGATTAATTCGTGACTCGAAAACACCACCAAGAGCACAGGAGATCTTGCAGGAGTTGAGGGATATCAGCAGTATGGCCATGGAGCATTTCGATGAGAAAATCTTACCCGGCCTCAAGCACAGTATGTTCACGTCTGTCGTTAGTAATTTAAGCTCCTACGATTTGCCTGGTAGAAGTTTGGTGATCTCACATCACGCCACCAATCCAGGCAATGCGACACTGCCACACAACTTGAATTCAGAGAAACTCAATCAGACCTTCAAAAAGATGGTCATACGTACTAAGAGGAACAAGATGTCCGTCCAAGCGATGAAAACACAAATCACCAAAATGAAACTGAGACTGAAAAGGCAGGCGTTTCAAATGCGACTGCAGAGCCTTAAGTTGCAGGAGCAGGCTAAGAAGATACACGATCATGACACACAGCTAGCAGAAATGAGGAAACATGTTGAGGAGTGGGAGCAGAAAATGGGCGACATAACGGCAGAACTGAGTCGCAGTCAGGAGGAATCTCAGAAATCAGACGCGATAGAATTGCGTAAAAGAAAACACTTGGATCTGATTGCGCAGAGGGACGGGGACCCTTTGAAAAAGCGTAAATTAATCGTAGAAAGAAACTCCTCGATGGACGCTAAAGATATCAAATTCAAAAAGTTCATGTCGGATCTGCTTGCCGGAAATGTAAAAGAGACGCCCCCATCCACGTCACACTAACTCGCCCCTTGTAAATACCATAACATGTTTGTACATCAACATTTCATACTATTACTCTTTCGTTTGTACTATGCATTTTTCTGTTACATATGTAATAAACTTGAGAAGCTCACTTGTGGTATGTATGTAACGTTAATGTTCGCTGTTAATTACCAACTTTAATCCGCTGCGATAGTCTACACACCCTCGGGTGCTGTATGCGCATCTTCTTACAAATATCGTATAAACTATTCGAGCGCAATTGTAAGTTTGTATCTACGAGGATACGAATGATTAGATAAATACATTAAGTACATACAACGCAAAGTAGCGAGGAGAGTAAAATGTATTAGATACGTTAAGGTTCCAGTAATATCTCACCCGGAACACAAGATCACCAAGTAAAGACAGCCATTCAATCTCAAGACTATAAGTTCCCACGAAACGTGGTGAACGAAATAAAGTTCAAAATCCCCAGGTCTTGTCATGGGACAATATATTTATACTATTTATAACATAAAACAATAATTAGTTTGCGGCTTCATCATTATTCATCTACTTCTCATAACTTAAGTTCATCCTGCCACCTAGTATAACAAACTAATCCTGAGAAAAGACTATAACGCCACTGTGAGTAAGATGAAAGAAGAGGAATCACAGCATATCAATGATAATTAAACTAGTAAGGCTGGATTTATTAGATTTACAGCAATAGGAGAGTAAGGTGAATTTTCGATCGTCCCTGATATATGGATTGCGAAGTGGAGCTTATTTTTTAAAACGTCGACATCGGTTGATCCAGTATTATCCGAAATTATACTTATCTATAAGATGGAATGTGCCCAACAAAAATCAGTATTAGACGGCAATAATTCGTCCCATGTGAATAACGATAATCTTAAGACAGATCGAGCGACGAAGCTACAAATGTACAATCACATGTAATTGCAGTGTTCAACTTAGTGATTCAATAAATTTGATCTATTGTAATACGCAAACCTTGTTGAATCGATTCCGCTAGTATAGATTCCAGAATCACCTTAACAATGTCTTTACTATCTAAAAAAGTGAGAATTGCACGTAAGAAAATGATGACTATAAAAAAATTCGATCCACCGAACGTACCTTCCGACTCGAGGGACAACTGCCTAATGTCGGAAATAAGTTCTGGTTCCTCGGGCGAACGCGATACTTCTTCCCGTTCTTCGGGAACGGAACTTTCATCGTTTACCTCCGAACTTTCAACTTCAGGTAAGTTGTTGATCCCCTCATATATTATCTGATGCGCATTTTGCATATAACTTCTCTGTTTCTCACGTATTGTCTTTCGGACATTATGTTTCTCAACTTCGGGAAGTACGAAATTGTAAACCATATTAGCTATCATCTCTTCCTGGGCAAGATCCATTGCACTAGAAATGATCTACTAGGAGAACTCGTTTTATAATGGGACCGATTACTTTCTAAGCTCTAAGTATACTTTTCAGCAGCATATTTGGAAGCCTCGTCAACTCTGTCGCACAAGTCCAAGATATACTCGTTGGCTGCACTTTCCGAAGCCCAATCAATTCCTTCCTTTACAATATCCTCCAAGTACGTCTCCACGCAATCTTGAGTGACTTTAACAACCTGTCGGAACATTTCATCGAATTCTCTTCGACGATTAACTTCCAACTGTCTTCTTCCAGCCTCGGCAGCCTCTCTTCTAGCCCTCTCTCTTTCGGCTAGAAGAGCGAATGCATGCAACCTCCGCTCTTCTTCCAATAACGCCAGTTCCTACGAGAGAAATACCTTATCCGAAGGTCCAACTATCAATGGACCTACTGTTAATACCTTGTTGAGGAAATCTAGAGTCGCCGAGACTGTCATGCCTTCTAAAGCATTAAGCATTTCACAAAGACGATCTTCCTGCATGCTTCTGTTATTCACGTAACGTTGGAGTTCTATCGTTCGAAGCTTCTCCTCTTGTTGTGTTAACTTATCAGCATCGTTTAGTGCATAAGCTGCCTGCAGTTCTGCTATTAATTCCCTGCACCTATCACGACCTTCGTACATCTAATGCATGAAGGCAGAATGATGAACTTCTTTTACATTTCATATAACGATGTTGTTGGCAGATTGAAAATCCTAATTACCATTCCCTGAATTGCTCTGCCCCTAACTAGCTTTTGAATAAGCATCGCAGCTTCATTCATCTGATCGTTTCTTAAGTTTCTATCATTAATTTTGTATGGGGCAGCATCCATTTCTGGCGGCTTAAACTTCTTCTGCATTAAACTCAGAGCCTCTGATGGTTGAACGTTCAATCGAATCGCTTTTAGATCATCGTACAACTTCTTTAATTTCTCATCGGTCCATCTCGTTCGACGGATGCAGAGATCCGCAGGTTTCGGTTTAGGTCTGATCGATTTCAATTCTTCCGGTGTCGGAAGCCAACAGGGGGTTGTGTCTATTTGGTCTACAACGTTGTCCGTCTAGTTTAAAACAGGATCATTTTCCCAATAATTCTCATGTCAAACTCTATACTAACAGTCGAAGACCATGTCTTTCAGGAATTCCTTCCGTATAACTTCGTGCCGCCTTCGAGGATGTTCCCCATATCGCATTTTCGGCGCGTACAATTCGGAAGCTGGATTCGCATGATCTTCGATTATGTCACGTTTCAGAGGCTGATTCTCCCGCATGCGTTTCCTTTGCAATTTCCTCAGATCACGCTTAAGATTATTCCTAATATTATCGATCTTATTCTCCCTGCGTTTAGACAGACGTTCTCTCAGCCTGTTAAATCGAGACTGTAGCTTCTTTTCCCGAGCAGCGTCACGCGCTTTGTTGGCGTCATTCATTAACTGCAGCCTGTAATCCATTATGGCTTGAATTTCCTAAAATTTCACGATGAACTCTAGCGCACCAGTGAGGAGTGGAAAGATCAAATGCCAATTTGTTGCTTGCGTATTTACAGCTTCCCGATATGCCCATTCGTCGATCTCTAACGCGTACAATATGGCTGTACGTAATTTTACGTTGGCCGGGGTGTCCACCGGCGGGAGAACAGCTTCCCAAGCTTTTCGCATTCTCATCCTGTTGATAATCTCTAATTCGTGAACTCCCGCGGGCAATTCTTTGCCCCACGTAAAGTGGGATATCGCCAGAACTTCGGGGTCCTCTCCTACGCATGGAAAACGTCTTCCAACTTTGTCTTACGAGATTGCAATTTTAAATTTCAAGGAATACCGGGTCTGACTGTTGCGGGTGGTTCCCAAGGAACTGTCTGAGCTTCTCCATCCCGGAAGTCTGTTTGCGTGTGTACATTTCGAAATGGGGCGACTTTTGGTGAGAAACCGTAGCAGAGCCTTTGAGCGTTTTTCACTACCTCGCTCAAAGTAGAATGTCGGATCCTAGATGGAAGCTCGATATTCCTCGCTTGTGATCCCGAAAGTGGTATAATTGGCCTCCGGAAATACTTAACATGATCCTGGCACTCAAAGTCACTAGACTTTCGATGACTACTCATTGCGCTGCAAGTATGATCTGTCTTATATCCAAAACTTGTCTGTAAGTTCCCTGTAAGCTAAGCTAGTTGTACTTAATATCGGATATCCAATTCTCCTTCCAGCCAGAGTGCCGAATCTTCCAGATATCCCTCAGACGTTCAGCCTGACTGGAAGCTAAATTTCTGCATGTACCCTAGCGAGAGGTGCGATTGTGATGAAAGAAGACCAAGGAAGAAATAAAAACCTAGGGCGAAAGGGCTTACGGGAGAACATAGTGTTTGGATGGGGAAACTTCTGTACTTATCCTTACTATCATTGATGATCACTGTTTCTGTATTGTAAAGGAGGAGTACGTTTAGGAGAAGGAAGGACGAATTAAACAAGTCGTACTCACGAGTGTTTGTTGATATTTTAGCCATGCTGGCAGGAATTACTCGATATCCTTTGGAAATAGAATGTAACCCCGAAAAATCACGTTGCAAAAGAGATCGACAACCTTGGAAACAAATGCTACCACACCGAGTACTCGCGATCGTATGTGGACTAACAATTACCATGTGCAATCACTGGGATCTGCACGTATTGATCAAACTGAGTCCTAGTAAGCTAGACAACGGATAGGCTCAAGAAAGAATCACAATTGTTGTATTAAGATTTCCTCGTAACATTTGGAACATCTTTACGAGTATTATATTTACGAGTAACATTATAATTTGCACTATGTCTAAAGAAGAGAATCCTGGAAGCACATTAGACGAGAACAGAAAGTGAGGGGGGGGGGAGGTATCTATTGTACTCGATGCTATGATTACCCGAGAAAGCTAGGGTGTCGGTATAAAAGTATCTATATCTGCAATGGGCTATCTTTATTCATTCAATATTGGACACCCTCGTAAGCGATAGGTAATGTTTCGCTACTGATAGACAACAAGTTGTGACAGTAATACACAATGAAGCTACGATCTACTGATTCCCAAGTAGCCGATTGTCTGACGCGCAGACCAACGCTAGAAATGCTCCTCCAATCGGATATCGACGAGAAATCGACGAGGAAAAACCGACGAAGTGATTCCAATCAGAACGAAAGTATCCCGTCACTCTGAGAAGTCTATAAAACAGCCTGACATATCATCCGTGCTGGGAAATCAATGTCGGGTATATCAAACTGTTCGAGCTTTCGACTTTCGCAGGGGCCGGAAGTGACCACCGCCATGAGCACCAAGGTACTGCGGCCAACTTTGATGGGGCGAGATATTCTTACAATTCTGGTTGGGCAACATATCCTCCGGGCAAACGCATTCCAAATTCATTCTGTACACAGTCATCTGACCGACGAAAGCTTTCCGATTCTCGCGATCCATTGACTCTTGATAAAGCTTGTAATTAACGCCGCGCTCCGCAAGGCATTCCTTTTCGATCTCTCCGCTGTCTCGATATTGGAACTTCCTCGGCGAGAGAGCCTTCTTCCGGTGCACGCATTCCAAGTCCTCTGGCAGCAGGATGGCCGATATGTCCGGTCGCAAACTCCACGATGTCGCGAACACCAGATCAACGGAAGTTCGATCCGAGGCACTGTTGGCTTTTGTGATGGTTGGTAAAAGGATACCAGTGTGTGGTTGTCGTTGTACACCATCGTCTGTCGATTTCTTTCTCGATTGATTCTCCGCCTGACGCTTGTGTCTCTCGTTCTTCCATCGTCGCCCAGGATTCAACTGTTTCTTCTGATTTTTTAAGGATTCTCGCTTGAATATCTTCTCGATATTTTCGTCGTTTGTGTCCTCTATCCGCCTGGGATATATGTGCACGTACTTCTCCGCAGATTTTATTATACTGTCGAGCTCGTCGCTGTTACTAGTTATATTCTCCCTTAGAGTATCGTAGCCGAAAGTACTATTGTAGTCAGGTTCCGCAGTGCTAATTGAAGCATTATACATATTTGTCCATTCAGCCAAGAATTCTTGCAAAGATATTACTTGCGTCTCTGACGTAAAGTTACTTTCTCGCTTCCGTCGAATATTTACAGAATTAGGTGAACTGGTTGAAGATCTATCCTCAGTATCACTTCTTTGTTCTCGAATTTCGTCAACGCGCGGATAATCTACATTGCGATCATCAACCGGTCCTACGTTGTTCTCATTGTCATAAGCAACATCGTAATCTTTTTCGGGCTCAATTTTTTCTCGCGTCCACTTCTCATTCTCATCGCGTTTCCAACCGTACTCGGGGTTGAAAGTATCAGCAGTGTCTGGATAACGTCTGCTTTCCATATCCGACAAAGAGAGTCTCTTCTGACCCTTGTATTCGGCGTACTTGTCGTATCCGGCCTGCGAATTATATCTATCGGGGCTAACTGGTACATCCGGAACATCTTCGCCTTCTGATTTAAAAGAATTCTCTTGTACTTGAGTCTTTTGCGTCTTGGGAGAACGCGCGGACACGAATGGCGCACCGAGTGAATTGGAATTTGGGTCGCCGGAATTATTGAACTCGACTGCTCGCCAGTCGTCGGAAGAATAGAGGGACAACCCAGGGGGACCGACGTGTTGGCTCAGAGCGAAGAGATTCGAGACCAAAGTCGAGTTGAATCGTAGTTTGCAAAGATCCGCCTCCACCTGGAACTCGAGTTTCTCACCCTGGAGGAATTGGTACTTCTCCTTGGTGCCTTCGAAATTCCGGCAGTCGGCGGACCAATGCAGGAACCAATCATTGCCGAAATCGTCTACTGTTATCGATAGCCCAGACATTTCTCTACTCAAACTATCCTCCATAGGTTTCTCTAATAACGACTTGCCGGTCTTCCCATCGATTACCGTCGCGATCGTATAATAATACGTTGGGAAACCCGCGCCTATTTGATGCTTCACTAGGAAATCCGGCACATCGTCATCGTTATAGTACCCGGGAATGGGGATACTTATAACCTCAGAATCTGGAACAGTATAATTCCAGAGGGGCTCGAATGTGAGTCCGTCATAGGCGACGATGCTCGAGTTAAACATAGCTGCGATTATGTCTTCCACCTCGTCCGATGTGATATCCACAAGTATCGGAGGCACAATGGGACCCTTGCCGATACTATGCTGGAGCTTCCGTAATTTCTAGAGGGTAACATTCGATTACCAATCAATTCCCACTTGGAGGAATTTGTCGCACGGGGAGAAAAACTCACCAAGTCACCGTACATCAAGTTCACTTGGGGAACCACGTAAAGATTGCTCGTCTGTTTCTGACCATAAGTTGTTAGCACAAAGATGTTCTCGCCATCAGGGTGGACCAACGTTTGGAGATATTTTACGATCATCTGTTCGTTTTCTGGTAGTGTCGTTTTGTGTATGATATTTCCATTCGCTCCCGATATCATTAAGATCTCGCTGCTACGAATGCTGAAGGTTTGAAGGATTGTGCTAAATGATTGTACTGCATGCGATGCTATGACATCCCCTATTCCATCGCCGTCTATATCAGCTACGAATTTCGCGTCGTATAGGCCTGAAATTCTCAGCTCGTCGCTGGGAGTTGAATGCTGCATAGGCAACTCCCAAATACTAGTGCCGTCATTACCACTGATGGCATGTAGGATGCCAACCTCGTTGGATACCACACAGTCTTTAATCTTGTCATTCGTTAAGTCGAGGCTACAATCGACTGATTGTATTGTCTGGGCTGTCCAATGTGTCCACAGTGTATCACCGTTATGCCCATTTAAAGCAAGCACCCCACCCATGCAGGGTCCCTGGCCCTCAAACTCCCAAGTACAAGTATGCTCTAAGGTATCCACTGTGTCCACCCCTAATTGTCAATGTGGTCCATTATTACTAATAGCGATCAGAGAATAGAAACTAAATACAGCACGCAACCTAAGAAGAAAGCAGGGGAGGCTGAACGATCTAACGAAACTGAATAAACAAACTCAACATCAGGATGAGCTAACTGATAATCAAAAGAACGAAAACTAGACATTCATCTGTACTTTAGTACCAACCAGCATTAAATCCAAAAATGATATCTTCCACACCATCACCATTGGCATCGGTGCTTGTTAAATGAGAAGTAAGAATCAATTTCGGTACTGTCCTGCTCCACAAAAGTTTTGTGGCCAGTGAGGTACATGGAACAATGCTGGTGTCGTTTGGTGGCTCTTTCAGCTCATGCGACAACCAGTTTCTTAGAACAGTCAATGGCATAGGGAATATGTTTGCCGTGAATATACACAGAATAATTAGAATAATAATGACTGTTAATGCGGTCAGCCCATAACAAAGTGGCAGCCACAGTGCCCTGTATGGGAACTTATGCCTGTTAAAACTGCAAGATTTCTTGCACTTTCGACGAGGTGCCATCAAAGGCCTCTTTACACCACTGTCATCATCAATCTTTAGACTACCGTTCTTGCCATCCCTAATGAATACTTCATCATCTATGTCTGTCAAGTCCTCATCATCATATCCATCTCTCACTGCCAGTTTAGGCATAGCTGGATGTATCGTAGACATACTTTCGTATTTATCAGATTTCTAGAAAAACATACATCAATATAAGGCTTCGAGACGATATGAAGAGAGAGACAACATCGACACGTAAGAAGTACACAAAGGAAGTGCGCAATTGGGTGGAGAAGGAAAGAAAACCAAATCATGGCTATGAAAACATATTTCTGTTTACTATAAACATCCATAAATACAATGCGTACAAATCATAGTTCAACACGCAATACGTCGAACGCAGTCGGTCCAGGAAGCACAGTGTTTCAGGCAGAAAGTAAACAAGGGATAAAGAAAAAATAAGTCAAGCAAACGTATGACACCGATTCCGCAAATTTTTTCACTGGAATGAATACTTGAGTGCAATCGACCTGTCACCGTATCCGGACTTACTCAATCATGTATTATTCAAGAGAATTTGTTGTGCCTACACGGAACAACGCTCGCTTCGAAATTTTGTTCGAAGTATCATATGACGTCGAAAAGTGCTTTGCTTTTCACAGAGCTGCGTAGATTTTTCTAGTGGTCATTCATAAAGCTATGTTTCCATGCAGTATTGCATCGCTGCATCATCAGCGATGAAACCGACAACTACAGTATAACATCATCTATCTATAGTAAGTGGAGCAGCAAGACGATGACGAGTCTCTGTTCTAGGTTCCCGTCAACGTTCGGTGGACGTTACTTTTATGCAGTGGCGCCGCCCGAACTCGACAATATTCTATTAGAAAACGTAGAAAACTCCTCTATACATTGTTATGCCACAGGCACCACAGTATAATACAAAGTTTTGCCCAAATCGATCAACATACGTATATCTCTATGCTGTCAGAATACAGCAGGCACAAAAATGAGTGATCCCGGAAATCGACGTGCAAAGTGAGAAATGTTACGAAATTTTCCCTGTGCCCTTTTGCTATTAACATGCACACCTTCGAAGTTGTATACCGGATAGTCTCGAATAAACTGTATTACATGTTCTTTTTACTTGTACTTCTGACCACAGGTTATATTGGCTGTTAAAGGAACATTATTCTTCCTTATCATTAATTTATCCTTTTCCTAATTGATTAATTTTCGTGCTTTCTTGTAAAAGCTATGTATTATACCTAAGACTATTTTTCAACTGTATTAGAATATTTTCTTCAATATGACATTGCTTCATCAATGACATTTCAATTGGAATGTTAAAACACTGTGCCCCATTTATGATGTTTTCATTCCAAAGTATGTACAGGACAAACTGGCAAGATTATTTCTGTTGTACAGCATAAAAATCTCCGCTGGAGCTGTAGTATGCGAGGAAAGCATACTAAAAGGTGACATTACAATTGGCCCAAGGACTGTAGTTCACCCAAGGGCAACAATCATTGCTGAAGCGGGTCCAATTATTATTGGAGAGGGTAATATTATTGAAGAAATGGCAACAATTGCAAATAGGTCAGCATTAGTGCTATGTTTTAAGCATAATTTATTATTTATCTTCACTCTAAAGCCTACAATTTATTTCAGTAACATATCAATTTTGAATTTGTAGGCTACCACCTGGTACACCACAGCCAGCAACAGTACCAGTGCAAATAGTGGGCAGCTACAACATGTTTGAAACAGATTGCACCTGTGAGGCCTTTAAAGTTGGTGACAATAATGTCTTGGAAGCGAAGGGTACATAGTTTGGGTGACCAACTATTTCAAAGTCCCCTCAATTGAAATGTGTAAAGAATTCGAATGCGTAAAGTGCTGTTTTTCAGCATTCGTTGCCAGAGAAGTTGAACTAACAAATGGGTGTGTGGTTGGCTCCACCTGTGCACTGACTGAACCAGAAACCATTCCAGAAAACACAGTGATATATGGACAGCAGTGTCAGAGACGCGAAATGCCTGATAAACCTTATGTAAGTAAGCTTGAATAGTTCAGTTGAGTGTAAAGAAGCAATAATGTTTTTGAATTGTTCTTACAGCCACAGATGAGTCAATTGGAGTTCTTGCTGAAGATTCTACCAAGCTACCACCATATACGAAAACCAAATCTAAAGCCAATGAAGGGCGATGGACGACCCTGATCGCAATACTCTAGCTGATTAAGAGCACATATTTATTTATTAATTATATGCACGGAGCCTTTTTTTACCCGTTGCAGATAAATGCGGAATAATCATTTATGAAATGTACTTTCCAGAAGAATAAAAGTTTATATGAAAATTGAGGGATTTAGAGTTTATTCCAGAGATTTGGTTTTCCCATTCGCGACATTGTAATTAATGGCCGATACCATTGGTTCATAATTGTTTGCATTATCCAGAGTTCTGTAGGAATCTAACTTGCCAACGTATTGCGGGAGTTTCTCGGCTGCTGTTAGCTTGGTTTGGCTGAAGTCAAAGCTTACTGGTTGCCGTTAAATTCGTTCTTGAATTGACCTGTATACCCTTTCCAATATTCACTATGTTATATGCTTTTTGTCGCAAAGGATGTCGCAACACTAATCCTCCATTAGAACTTATATTCCAGACCCCAATTATTAAATTTCTATTTTTTTCATAAATTAATATCAGCCAACTATTATTGAATTATTCATGACCACTGTAAGTGCGTCTAAAATTGCAATAGGATAAATTCATGAAGTGTTAGTTAAATGCATTTAATCCTGCAATGAAAGTACCAGATTTTCCGTATCAAGGTTTTTTTCCTCGGTAGCAATGATTACTCCTGTTGCTTATCGTCCAACCTTACGAATAACGAGAGCTCCTGGAATTAAAGGAGTCTCTTCACGAGCTGCACGCCACGGAAGCACGGGCAGTAATTGGCTCGGGTGAAAAACGGCACTTGTTATTTCCTGACTAGCACATTTTATCGCAACAGCCGTGAAAGATCGAATGTATACACATTTAACTAGAAGCTTGAAATTACTATGTCGATTTTACTCGGTTAAAGATGAAACGGCCGACAACTATTTATTACATTGCTGAAAACTGCTTCTACTCTGGTACGACTAGCAAGGGCTAACTAAGAAACTCATTTCTCCGAGATCTCTGTTTACACGGGACATATTTTAGCCGAAAGTCCTGGCGTGGTAATTCAGCAAGAAGTACAACAGGTTTATTACATTCTGCGGTAGCAGAATCTACCGTTCGACTGTAATTGGCTCTGTCCCGAGGCAACCATTAAATCATCCACCGTTGATTCAAGGAACCTTAATTCCAGACAATGCTTCAGATATTACAGCTTCCCTTCACAAGTCCTTGTACCTAAGAGTCGACTGGATATTGGTGGAAAAGTAGCAACTATAGAAAATATCAGATGCACTGAACGATATCGATTTGTTTCCAACTAATTACGAGCAATTGAGCACCAATGATTTGTACGTGACTTTGAAGAATTTACTTCGAACTCCATTAATCTCAATTGTTTCTTCCACTCGAATCAAGGCAGAGACCGACAATTTCTCAACATTTCTGTTGCCGCTTTCATCGCTATCTTTCCTCTATCTTGATTACATCATTACGCCTAGAACTTTTATCACTCTGTATTTTATAACGTCTTAACAAACCAAGGATTCGATTTTCAATTTTGGGCCTCCGAATATTCCTCTAATTTGACAAACTGTGTTGCTTGACGTCTTGTCAAGAGGGTAATCCTGCACGGACAATGTAAACCTCGGCTTATCCTTCGGACAGAACGTCAGGCAACTGGTGCGTCGAGTGTCCAACTTTGCTATGCGGGAATTGGCCGAGAAAAGTTGCTGGAACGTGTAATAAAGCGGAGGAGGCGATGCTCGGGAATAAAAGTATGCGCGCATAACTAATTGCTAGCTGGGCGTATTTCACAATTAGTCCGATAGATGATATTACATGGAAGAGGGTCAAAGGAGGGCGAGCGGAATGGGAAGTATTCGAGGACGGATTGCCGCGCTGGTAAATTATCGGTGAACCGATTAACAAGACACTCGAGTTGCCCGGGAAGAAGGGTACATCGTAGCGTTTTTCTAGGGGCTCGCGGTCATTAGTATTCGCAGCATAATCTCGCCGCATCGCAGCGGCACTAGCAGCCGCATTCGGCCCAATAAGCTAAATAACGATCCAGGAGAAATGGGTACGAATTTTTAACGAGCTCCGGACATCCGGTACTTGCGGAAACTTTGCTTATCGTCGATTCCAACGGTAGAGCCGGCCCGCCTGCCTGCCTGCCCGGCCGTTCGCCCAACAAATAATGAAGTAAAGTGGAAATGCAGAGCGCTCCGACACAAAAGGCTGCCCCGTCGCCACCAACTCGTTACAACAACTGTTAGAAGAGGCCGAAAGGAGTTACAAGACCTTCTTACGTAAACCTGCTGCTCGCACTTTACACTCAAATAGCGAATCTGCGAGTACTTCACCGCCAATAGGCGAAGGGATTCTCAGGATTAAGTCGATTTCTGTCCCAACGCGTACCACCTACTTTTCATGCGCTCGAATCGGCTTCCCGATTTCTACTTTCTACTTTTCTGGGGAATAACACGCGTCAGCATTCACAAAACTACGCGAATCCTCGACGAACTAAATCTCGCGTGTACGCGCGCGAACTAGCTGGGAGGGGGGGAAATAAACTTTTTACACAGTTGGCGGGAGGGGCAAAAAACAAACTAGCGGAGTTAAGCTTCTTACGCGGGATAATCTTCTGTATGACTAGTGGCGAGAGTAACTCCTCCTCCTCCTCCCCCTGTTATACTGTGTCAAATTGTAAAATATAAAAACTGACTATCACCGGCTGCTGCTAGATTCGAGGATTTCTCCGGGAGAATTTACTCCGAGTCGAGGACTATCGATTCGACATGTCGAATATACCGAGAATCCACACTAGTCTCTTATGCAGCCTCGTAAAATCGCGCGGCTGCTGCTGCTGCTGCTCCAGTTTCCAGGACGAACGGGAACAAATTCGCCTTCTCATTAACGCATCGGAGCGTAATGCCTGCAAATAACCACCGGCGGCGTATTGCTTACGTGCATAATTCATGCATGCGACCATGATCAATAATTATAATGCCCGACACCGACAAATCACAAGTCCCCCGCCCGAGATTCATCTGGCGCACTGTTACATTATTGGGAGAAGCGATTGATCCGACTGGAGCCTGGCTAACTACACTACTGCAAATCTAATTCCATTCACGACAATTGTTCTCCGTAAAATATTATATTGATAAGAATAAATGGATTGTAAATATAGTAAGAAATAAGATACAATTTTCTTGTCATTAAATTTAAAGAATAACTAAGAGTTGACTTTGAAAAGAGAAAAGTGACCGGTAGAAAGACGTGAATAATCACGTTCTTTGTATAGGATTGGTAGTAGTAGAAGTGCTATTATATTATTGGAAAGCGCAGGAATGGGAAAAGTGTATATTCGGACAATATGCCGAGCCCTCATCTATTCTGTAAGGTCGACCTGCTTTCGAGGCGAGTGAGGCGTTAATTCAACCGACCAAGAATCACGAAGCCTTTTTCCTCGATAAAGAGTGCGCTCGACTTTCAGCGAGGCAGCACGCTCCGGAAGAGGGAAAAAATGTTATCGCCTTCGGGAATCTCGCCGTTCTCAAGTTCCCTTGACGAACACGTCCGAGGAAACGAGATCCCTCTCACGGACGCGATCTAAGCATCGCTCGGGAAATTCGCGCACGTAAATTCCTCTCCTCGTGCCGAAAAAGCGTGTGCTCGGCCTGCGAAAGCTGCGCGCACAGCAGAAGAACACACGAGACAAACTTGGCTAAGAAGAAACGCCGCGCCGCTGGAGATCAGGAGGTGAGGGCTGACGGGGAGTTAAATCTAATTAGGGGGGAGAAGCGGGCTGGCCCAAGTTGAAGAGATCGTGAGATGAACCAAGAGAACTCCAAGCGCACTCCTCCAGATTGACAAAGCAATTGCACTCGAACTTAAATCCGCTCCTAGACTAATACCGATGAAGTCCTCCAGTGGGAATCAACTCCCACCAGAGATGACTTCGAGAATTGCTCGAGGAAACGATTTTTCTCCTGAAACTTTGCCGAGATTCCTATCACCGTATGACTGAAAGTTTCGATGATGCCACTACGATGATTCCCAAGAGATGGATGAAATATCTGATAAATTAACATCTGGCAGATATTGCGCAACAGCGCTAACTGTACTTAATATTAACTGGAACTTCGAACTGATAAAAATATCACAGCCAGATACACACGTGTGTTTTGTCGCCCACTATACAAATATATCGCAGGTATTTATCAATGAGTAATTTATTTGAGTTTTCAGGCACAGCTGACGAGGAGTGCAGCTGGTCGGACAAGGTAGCCGCGGGTCGGAGTTTTGGAGGAATGAAGAGGAGAAAAGAAAAGGGAAGGACAGCGCGAGACTTGGCGATTCTATCTGCCTTTCCAATTTTTCGTCCCTCCGCGGCAAGTTCGTTTAACGGAAGATCCATTAAGCCGGAGTTTCTCATTTTCTCCGGCACCCCCCGGGGCGTTTCGTGGTTTTAATATCCCGGCTCAGATGTATAGAAACGAATCTAATTCCTCCTTCTGTAATTGTAGACATCCGACACATTCTTCCATTTCCTCTGGTCTTTCCTTGGTTAAGGAATGTCTTATCACTTTTGTGTCAAGTAAAATCCTTAATTAATAAGCTGACGCACGTTTCAAGTGGTCCAAGGGATTGAAGATGAGGAAATTCTTTTGGAGCACGTAGTGCGCATTGACGTCGGAATCCGACTAAGGAAGG
Source organism: Ectemnius continuus (assembly GCA_910591665.1). Classification (NCBI taxonomy): domain Eukaryota; kingdom Metazoa; phylum Arthropoda; class Insecta; order Hymenoptera; family Crabronidae; genus Ectemnius; species Ectemnius continuus. The sequence continues at coordinate 4,732,748 of OU342866.1, forward strand.
CCGCTTCTTTCGAGCGGCTTGTGAATATTGGGGAATCGATAAAGAGGAGCGATTCCCAAGATTCAGCGGAGCATGCTACATAAAAAGATCTTATCAGTCGATCCGATTCGTCGCGTGTACAGAAAACGGCATTGGAATCTGGCAAGCATTGCGAGTCAGGCTACCTGGAGCCAACTATTAATCTTACGCCGCTTTGATCTCAAGGAAAAACCTGCCGAATTCCAGGAGTAACGCAAGATTCCCCGGGAAGAATGTTCATCTCGTAGTGAGGCTGGCACCGCCGAGGTATCTCCCAATTCGCGCACGGTAAAGAGATTCCACTGATACCAAGCCAGAAGCTGGCAGTCCTTAGTGTTACTGTCCCTGAAATTCCTCCACTTTAATCGGCCCTAATATCCCCGATAAGGGGAGCGCGACGACTTAATTAAAGTTACACAACTATTTCCGGAGCAAGCTTTTCTCGCGCCTTCCCTCTTCCTGCCTGGGAATTCTCTGGCCGCTTGAAGTATACGGGCGAGCGCCGAGGATCACGGAAGAGTAGAGTCGACCCGATTACTCGGCAAGCAACGGGAAGTTCGTGTTCCCGCAAAAATATTCGAGCTGCTAGGACGGAAAAAAAGTGGAGCGTGTGGTATTACCGAAAGAACGAGTAGTAAGTACGGCAAAGGGTGGAGGGAGCTATGGGAAGAGGAGAGAAGGAGAGGGTGATGGTGGTGGGAGGAGGGTAGATAGGAGTGCTCGTGATCCCCGAGCACACAACTGGCCAGCGTTACCGCATATTCCTACCGATTTATGCGACATTTGCATAGCTGAGATTGCATTTTACTTTTAAATCCTTCCTTCCTTCCTTCCTTCGGTCCTTTCGCGCGCGCGACTGCTTGGCTGGCCAGTGCTTTTTACCGGCCGCGCGCCACTGATCCTCATCATTTTCTAAGTTAGAGGTGGGTGAGTGCGACTCAATTCCGACGAATGCTGCATCCCTTTGTGGTCGAAGGATAGCCGACTGTCTCTCCGATGTCACGTCTTCCAGAGCTTTCCAGTAATAACTGCTTCCTCTTTGCGGCGACTATTTCCATGGCAGGACCTTATACATACACGTCCTCTCTCGACCTTCCTCGATCCAGGCAACACCCACTCTCTTTTCTCTCAGGCCGTCGATTCCGATAAGCGCCTTTCATTCGGCTTCCTTTCACGAAATTCATTGTAATATCCCAAGCGAAGGACTCCCGCGAGCGAGCGAGCGAGCGAGCGGCCGGAACTTCGATATGAAATTCGCTGCAGGCTTTTTTTATCGCGGATAATTAAATGTGAAAAGCGATTATTGGATCGGACTCGATCGACTGCTGGAATATTGCAGCTTTGTGCGCCGGAATGACGCGCCCTGTAATGAATCGACCAACCCTTTATTCCCCCCCAACCAATGGACAATACTGCTGTTTACCGCCGATGGCTGTTCACAGTTACAGCTTAAATTATGGATGTACAGGGTGAGTCACTTGCCTTTGAATCACCACCAAAATATGGGGAAAAAAAATTTTGAGCTGGGGCTCTGAAATTTATATCACATCTTCCTTGACGCAAGGGCAGACTGCCCGCCAAATTTCAACCCCGGAAAAGGTCGGGAAGTCATGAAAACATGCAAAAAACAATCGGAATTAGGCGAAATTCATTATTTAGGATCGGTTTTCTTTGTGTTTTAGGCAGAATTCCGGCATTTCCCCCACAACATTTATGTTTTTTTTCCGTTTTGAGACACGAGCAATCGAAAAATCAAGCGTTCGTCCCGGTCCCAGAACCTTCGAAAAATCGAAAATTTTTGAAGGGGTATACCTTAAAAAATTTGCGAAAAAATGAATTTTGGGCTAGGGCTCTGGAATTTTTACAACTTCTTCCTCGATGCAAAAAAACATTCCCCACCAAATTTCAGCCCCGGAAAAGGTCGGGAAGTCATGAAAACATAGCAAAAACCGTTGAAACTAAATATTCAAGATCGGTTTTCCACGTGTTTTAGGTACAATTCCGGCATTTCCCCCACAACATTTATGTTTTTTCTCCGTTTTGAGACACGACCAATCGAAAAATCAAGCGTTCGTCCCGGTCCCAGAACCTTCGAAAAATCGAAAATTTTTGAAGGGGTATGCCTTAAAAAATTTGCGAAAAAATGAATTTTGAGCTAGGGCTCCGGAATTTTTACCACTTCTTCCTCGATGCAAAAAAACATTCCCCACCAAGTTTCAGCTCCGGGGAAGATCGGGAAGATAAAAAAACATGAGGAAAACCATCGAAATGAAATATTCCAGATCGGTTTTCCATGTGTTTTAGGCAGAATTCCGGCATTTCCCCCACAACATTTATGTTTTTTATCCGTTTTGAGACACGAGGAATCGAAAAATCAAGCGTTTGTCCCGGTCCCAGAACCTTCGAAAAATCGAAAATTTTTGAAGGGGTATGCCTTAAAAAAATTGCGAAAAAATGAATTTTGAGCTAGGGCTCTGGAATTTTTATCGTATCTTCCTTGATGCAAAAAAACATTACCCACCAAATTTCAGTCCCGGAGAAGGTCGGGAAGTCCACCAAAAAAAATAAGAGCTAGGAGAGTTCTGATTCAAAGGCAAGTGAATCACCCTGTACAGCTCTCGCGTCCAATCTGCTATTAACAATGTGCAGAAAAATCGGGTGTTCCCCGATAGAAAGTACTTGATGCGAATTCAATAATAATTCCAACTGCCGATTTCCACCGCAGAATATGTATATGTAGATTTTCCGCACTCTGCCTACCATCGATAAAGGATTTCAGCGATTTGCCCTCCCCCCCAGTTTGCCGGTGTACATGTGGACGCATTAATTAGTTGACTCCGTAATGAGAGTACCTGGAGTGCGCCAGTTTACATAAACAAACCCCGACCGGCAACTACTGTTCGCGCCACTAAGCGCGAGGACGAAGGAAAGCAATATATTGTCAACACAATTTACCTTGTCATGTGTAAGTATTCCACTTGAGATATTATCGGGCAAATAAAAAACATCCTCTCATTAAAACAACATTTCTACAAACTTAAGACGCAGTATCACTCATTTAAAGTCGAGGTAATATTATTCTCTGATAGAAGATTCAATCATCGAGGGTAGATAAGCCGTGCCAATGGATCGGATGCTCAAACAGGGGAATATCCGTCTCAGTGCAATTATACATAGAGTTAATAAAAAGTATCTCTGGCTGGGAGCCAAGTGGGATGGCATCTCTCGCTCTAACGGGTTGTATCGTGGCGGACGTATCGGGGACGATGTGTGTATATGTGGGCGCACGTGGGAGCGTACACAGGCTCACCTTGATAGGTGTATGGAGGCAGCGAAATGCCGGCGGGGGAGGGAAAAAAAAAGCGCTGACACAACAGGCGATCCAGAAATGGCAGGGTGGCCTGGAAGTGGGCAGCGAAACGCGACGTCCGCGCTGCTCGCCCGGCGAGTATACGATTAAAGCCATTGTCACGGCAATCGGGGCGAAATGTTTCCGATGCATTAATAACGCATAAACGTCAGGCAAGCGGCTCGCCGGCCACTGGCAGCCGGCCAGGAACGGCAGGCCGCGCACCTCGGGCTTCCTCTATTTACGAAATCCATCATTCAGCCGAGAGCTAGCCTGTCCTTCCTACCTTCGAACGGGTAAATACATGCCACCACGAGATCCTCGTTAACTTCCTCGCAACCCTATACTCCTCGAGCATCCAGACCTCCACCTCCCATTACCCTACCCTCCACTAACAGCCCACACCCACTCCCAATGGATTTATTAAAGTAACTGGCGCCCTTTTCAGTAAATATCACAACTAGCGTAAAGCTAGCAGGCAGCAGGCAATTCGCCGCGAGACGGATAAATATAAGCGGGAGGGAAGGCTCGCACGTTCGTTAACGGCGGCTACCGCTTTCATTCCTGTCACGGACCACGCTGACTATTGGATTTTATAGTCCCGGATACAAAGTGTCCTCCCCTGTATACTGTGTGTGGCGATGGGAATTACTTCGATCCGCAATATATTTCGGTGAGGAGGACGCCCCGGGAAATACTGCCCTTCTCTCTCTTTCTCTCTTTCTCTCGCTTTCTGTCTGGCCTCATTTTCTCTTTTCAACCCGCTGCCGACGCCGCCGCTGCCAGTTTCCAACCTTCTCTGCTGCAAGTCGTCATAAAACCAGGACGTTATTCCGCCCGCTATAAATTGCCTGGGATGTGGAAGGCGGCGTGAAAGATGCTACTCCTTCGAATTAAAATAATACCAGTCGGACGGCGGCGGCGGCGGCATTGCGTTTCGGTAACTTGGGTTATCCTAGTTTCCGGCGAGTTTCGGTCGCCGCGGCGCACAAAGATTCGCGAAGGCCAGCGGTGCGGTGGTTCGGCGGAGCGAGGGCAGGAAGACGGGGAAAAGGAAAACGGAGCACAGATGCAAGTTCATAAATTGAAAACCGATGCGAACTCGCTCGCATTCCAAACTGGGATTCCGCTGTAAGTCTTGATCTCGTTTCGAATGCGGAGCAAAGGAGCCTCGATTTCCTCCCCGCGACCAACCCATCCTCTCCTCTCTCTCTCCAATACAATTTATCTCTCCTCTCTACGTGTATGTATGAATACACAGAGAGCAACGTGTAATGCGTGCGCGCGATAAATTCTCTAAGTTAAACGGACGCGAACGCGAGCTATGCCGTGCACCTACATCAGGAGAGAAAGAGAGAGAGAAAGTTTCCCTGAAATTGTTTGCTTTCGAAAAATGCACTGGAATCGTTCTAGCTCGGATGGCAGAGCAACGAATAGGCGCACAGCGTGTCCGAATTCGACGCTACTTCCGATCTAATTGACGGGGATTCCAATTCTTCTGGCGCTCGTTAGTCCGGGAGGGCGAGCGAGCGAGCGAGCGAGAGCGGGAGAGAGGAGAGAGAGAGGCAGAGAGCTGGTGGATCGAGCGAGCGTTCATAGAATTGTAAATGACGATTGGTCGCGAGAGCTGATGCGATAACGCTTCAATGGAATTGAGTAGAGACTAGGATAGGAGAGAGAGGGAGAGGGCGGACGGGGGAAGCAAGAGTGCGAGGGAGCGAGCGGATCTTGTCGAAAGCGGGTATCGCTTCTGCACCGAGCCTCCGGCCATGCCGTGCGATTAAGCCGCGAATGAACTTTTAATTCGTTTCTGATATGGATCCACTGTTACCAATCCCCAGTCCTATCACCGTCAGGTCAAGCCAACCCACCAACCAACTTCTTTATTGTCCGTTAACGAGGAATTACAACCTCGCTCCTCTAACGATACCACCAAACTGTTTCAGCTCTTGCTCCAATTTCTTCTCCTACAATATCGCACCTCGCAAAAGCTGATATTAAATGTTAGCAAAGAAAATGATGAATTTTTCTCGACATACGTTGTTTGACCTGTGTGAATGGCCGAGAACAGGAAGCTAATTCTAGTAGTATGCAGAGGGACGTGGCACAATAATTCTGCGGCCAACACCCCGTTTACAGTGGTAGCCGCGCGTCCTGGGCAATCGTGTGCTACCGATCCGCCTCTTTGCACAAACAATTTGGCAAAATAAACAAGTTTCGCGGACGGGGAATCTGTGTGTCGCATGCAAATACTGCCGCCGCCAGATAAGGAACTTTGTAAACACCTGACACACGTAGCCGGCGCGCACGGCCGCGACGTACCTCTACGGGAAACTCGAGTTGCCGCCGCGTGACCTTCCGCCAAGCAATCTGGCGAAACGATACTCTTGGCGCAGCACTTAGTTAGCTGCACAAATTCACCAGCTTCTCCTCTGGCAAGACCAATGCTTGCAACATCCATCGACTTCCTTGGTGATTTCACAGACTAGTAGATGGGATTCTACCTTCGAACGTTCTACCTCTCAATAGAGAAAACTTCTCCAACATCCCATGCTTCCTCTCAAAGCAGTTCATACACAGGATTCGAGTCTAATTGCGAAAGATAAATTAAAAACGACGCAAAATATTACGATCTTAATAACTGTCGCATGGATAGGAAATTGTAAGGTAAAAGATAGTTTCACGGCTAGCTTGACTTTTTTGAGATCGTTTGCAGAGAATTCACGATCAAAAGCTACTCGAGGAAAGACGTTCGCTGGAATCTAATATAAAAAAGTAGCTCGATGAAAGTATCCTACCGAGGCTGTCTGCCTGCCATCTCCAAAGTTTCCACTTACTGACCCTCTTAAAGGGAGTAAGCTCGTCATACATAACTATATGAAAAGCACCGCTCGTTTCATTTTTTTAAGAAGCACTAAGCACTGAAGGGAGCCCTGACGGACATCGGGGGTGAGAAAGGAAGGTGGATAGGGTAGTGGATTTAATGGAAACACTTAGTTTCAGGATTTTTTCCACTCCTCCCCATTTCCTCGCTGCCCCTTTCCTTCCTCCTAACGAGAGGTCCGACAGGCCGAGGAAAAACCTGCAGAATTATACCGTCTTTCGAGTTTACTCCTCGAAATTTCTTGTCCCCCTCCTGCCAGGGGAGTATCACGCCGAGGAATAAGTCTTCTCTAATTACAGCTCTTTACGTAGCATCGTTTATTAATTACAGCCCAGTGTTTCGGAGCCCTCGCACTCAGCTACTCTGCCAAATCTCCCGACTGATATCTAAAAGATATCAAGACTCTCGGCAGTCAAATAAAAGTTCTGCCGTCATTGCCAAAGGGATACTAAAGCTTGAGATATCAAAGTGCAGATGTAATCTTGCCCAAGAAAGAAGAACGTTCTTCTCCTTTAATTAGCTTCTTTACGTTCGGGAGTTGGCGTTACTCGAGGTTTACTATCGATAGCGGGGCTTGGCCGATGCTTTCAATCAAGTTGGCTCCGTGAGATGCCTCATTACCGAGTACTAGTTCAGGCTGGGCACGATCGAGCCGCGGGAAAAACAAGAATTGCACTGATAAAGCGGGCAAGGTGAAGGGGAATAAAAGGTGGGCGATAGTGGCCGTGAATCGACTGAACCAGTGGATGGATCTTTTGAGGTGTCGTCGCTGAAAGGAACAAGCGGCCGGCCGAGAAACGACGATTGTTCTTTCCCCTCGACCATTTCTCCACAGCTTTTAATGGCTCTCCCCCTCTTCCCCAACCCGTGGCCTCGTCAGGTTGCTTCGCACCTAATGTCCCAGTGGCGAGTCTTCTCGTTAATCGAAACTACCACCGACCAGAGAGATCCTATTGTCCTAGCAGCTCTTCGACATTCAAACGCGCATTTCCCCGGCTGTTTCCTACGACCGTCCTCCTCATAATTACCATAGCAAAATGCTGCGAATGACGGTCCATTATGCGCCCAGCCAGTTTGCACGAATCACTCGTGCTAATGGCGCGATACCAAAAAGTGGCAGTATTGCGAATTACGCGAAAGCAGGTCGATCCTGTGGCTTTACGTGACGCCCGACACGCGTCAATTGATGTAATGCCAGGCAATTTTGTATACAGCACGCGCTGTCGGTAATTAGTCATAATGCTCAGCTTGGATATCTCATTATCCACTCTGCCGAGAGTGATTTGTTCATAGTCTACCATTCATCATCGAGCCCGACAAGATTTGTTTCAAAAGAATATGCCGAAGAATCTCGCAATTATTTCAATTTAATAGAATTATTATTATGGTTTTGGTAGACATTCATATGTATCTCGTAACATGACGTTAATTAATCATTGCAGTAAAACGTTTTGGTTATTTCATTAATTGGATGGGAAAATAAGTTGATTGTTTATTAACTGGGTTACACACGTTCGGTATATTTCACGTTAATTGGAGCGGCGGTTTGATTTTATCGAAAATGTTTCTCGACTCATTAGCCGGTGAACAAAGAACGCGTGCGCGAGGTAGATGTAAAATTTCTGTGTGCAAGACTTAGCAGATGCTATAAAATTGTTAAATCCTATTTGACCCGGGTTACGATCCTGACAGCACTTCCTCCTCGCTTCCTTGACTTCCTCCCTCAAGGGGAGAACAATGACGCTAGACTCTTATTGGGAGAGTAAAAATTTCCCGTAAACAAAACTCATCAGCAAAGTGGTCTCTTTTACTGTCTACGCTTCTCCCTCTCTCTCCCTCGCTCTCCCTCGCTCTTAAGCGAGAGCTGAAATTGGAGTACATGTAATAAAGTCTTTTGATACGCGTCGCTTTACGCGGCGGCAAAATAATTTTATGGAAATTTCGCTTCTTTGAGGTAAACATACGCGACTGGCGCACCAAGTGCCGTTGATTATAGAGAAATTCTCCTTGACGCGGTGCATCTTTCCAAATTATTTTCCAGTGCATAGTTAAAAAGTTGCAAACTACACCTGAAAATTCTCTTAAATAACTTTGACCAGCACTCCGAGACGTTTATTTGGAGCATTAAAGAGCCACCACAGAGCAGGCAAAAGTAAAGAATCGCCTTAAAGGTTGAGGCGAAAGTGAAACGGGCGCAGGCGATTATAATTAAATTTGTAATCTCTTTAATTTGCTCAAATGCTTTCAAGGCTGATCGTTAAAGTAATTGGAAGAGGTTGCGCGGGGAATAATACAAAATATGAGATATAATAAAGGTACTAAAATTTGTCTGGGTAAATGTTTTGTCTGGTTCCTCTATGAATCTCTACCGAAGAGTTTCCCTCCTCTCTTTCAGGCTCGCCTTGCGAATTTATAAAGACGTCGCCTTCAATGGTTCGGGCTTTTACTGGATCGTAAATGCGTTACGATGAAGTTCAGTGCGAAAGCGAAAGCCGCTTACAAGGATCGAGCTGAGAAACCTGCTTCTTTCATGTGAAATATATGATAAAGAATTTGCAAGGTACACCAGCGGCAAGCAGGGCCGACCTACCGGGAAGATAGGGCGAACGGTGCCTTTGAAAAGTCAGCCGGAGAATCACAACTTTGAATGCAATCTATCGGTACATAAACCCCGAGTGACTTTCACGCTATAGTGAGAGGAATTTACGATGTTTTGCGGCGAGAAAATATGTGTGCCGACGAGGTGATAAAGTTTTCACGAATCCGAAGCTTTGGCCCGCGAATACGGGAAACTAGTATATGGAGTGGTGCAATCCTGACTATTCTACTTGCGCCGTTTTGCGTCCCAGTTCATTATGAATGTGCCACTTAATCCTGGAATTCCTGACACAGTGCACTTTAACTGGAATCCTCATTGGCTGCTATGCCGGAAATGTAAATACGCTTTCTCTAATCGCAGTCAGAAGATAACTTTGCCCTTATGAATGTACGCTTGCGCCGCCGGTGTATGCGCATGTGTATCGGTAAACCCGCACGCTATGCTCCACTTTCGCAATATTGCGCGTGTGTATGAGTACCCATAATTCTGAGCTACTTACGCGATAACTCCGAGATATTCCATGCAAAGATATTAATAAATGTTCTACAGCAAAGTTCCCCTTTTAGTGTTAGATCGAGAAAAATTCGTAACGTTCCGAATCCAAGAAATATCTATTCCGACAGTATCCTAGAACAAGAAGTTTCTGTTCGGTCTTATATGTCAAGTTATCGCGCAAGAAATGATATGCAAGAGTTAAGTTCCCGAGAGTAGAAGTTGGCGAACGAAGTGGAGGTACGCGCGCTGAGAAAGTAGCGGCTTTCGGGGACGATCTACAGAGTCTGCGAGCGATTTGTTAGAAAGTTAAAGTAGCACTTCTAACACTCTCCCTTCCTCTTTCTACTATGCTGGAATGGAGTAGGCACTAGCTGTTAAATGGCTAACTCTACCACCGCAACAGGTATACTACAGATGTACTACTCTCTGCATTATGCCGAAATGCATAGAGACTGGCTTAGAGCCGGAGTGAAATAATAATACACTCGATAACACGGGAACGAAACAGTGGCGCAGTGTTCTCGGGAGAGAACTTTGCGCTTGAATTGTATTGCCGACGCCGCTATGGCTTTTATTTTCGAGCCGCTCGACCGGCCAGTATTCTCGCATTAAATGAAGAAATCGTCAAACTGTTTTTGCACGTCTACGCCTTTAAGGCGACCCTCGATTCTAGAAGCTCTTACTTTCAACCCCTTGTACTCTCTCTCTCTCGTTCAATTCCAGACCGATCGTCCCGATGGAACAGGAGTGCGTTAGCTTTTTGTGAGCAGACTTTCTAATTGACTCGAGTACAACGCACTTGGACGCGAGGAGAAAGTCTGCTGCGTAAAAGTCACTGGGATTAAAGTCCATTTTTTGCCGCTTTCGGGCTTTCAATCCTGAAAGCCTGTAGTGGCAATGCCTTCCTTTCAAACGGAATAGATTCAGCTAACTGAGTCTCTTTTCTCTACTTCTGTCGGACGAAATCCGAGTCTGCCCAATATCCGTTCGTTGCCCTTGAAATTACGGTTCTCTGATTAGCGACTGTCCTTTCATGAATCCTTAAACCATGCTATCCTTATAAATATTTAATTTCCAAGCGAACGGGAGAAAGCCATAGTACGTAGTAGAGGAAAAACTTGTGCAAATTAAGGGTCCTTGGGTCAGCTATCCGCAGAGATAAACTTAACGAAACAGGAACGGGCTGAAACTAAAATTCGTTAGGGAAACAAGTTCAAAGTTCACGAGGCTGACAAAGAGAGCGTGAGGTGGCGAAAGCAAAAACGACGAGGCTAAGACTGACATGGTAATTGCACTATAGTTGCTGGAAATCGTTAGAATTTTCCACTATCTAATCTGTTACTGAAACAGTAAACGTAACCCAATGAAGAACACTGGGAGAGTGAGAGAGAGCGAGAGAGATTTCGGAGGGAAACATTATGGCTGTTGCAGCCGAGTATAATCGAAGAGTTCGCCGTAGAGCCTAGCGCATATGCCGGTGTAAATTCATTCAGGCATAACTTTCCAATTATCTTGCGAACAGGTCCCATAACTTCTGCGAGTATTCGCATTATCGCGCTGTATCGGACTGCTGCCGCGCACACACCACACCTATACCCATACCACATAATTTCGTGAATCTGTCCGTGCTGCGCCTGCTACGAGGTATCCAATTTTGCGAAAGGAGACCCTACATTAATGTGCCACCTGTTTTCCCTGTATTAGTGTTACTCCCCCAATATTTCTTTCCCTACTGCATTAATGCTCTTAGCTCTGACACTTATTGATAAAGATAATTACAAATGATTAGATGTAAATGGGTAATACACTGCTTGAAACAATGTACCATTATGGTCAAGATGTTATATTGCTGATAGTATGATTTATGTTTCATATCACTTTAAAATGGTAGTATTATTTTCATATCAATTTAAAATAAACCTGCATGTGAAAGGCAAGTGATCTTTGAAAAGATTGCTTTCATGATTTTGTAGCATAAACCTGATATACATTGTAATGCAAGACAATGAAATGTCGAATAACCACTAATTGGTAATTACTACATGTAGGTAATAGAAATGCCCTTTGTAAGGTACTTGGTTTAAAGCCAATATAAATACTCGTACCATTACAAAAGTTACTACTGCAATTAGTCGTAAAAGACACAATGAATTCATGCCCTACATGAAAGATAAAGGATTCAATACAATGATTTAAATGGAGCATTCAATAGCTAAAATTGACAATAGGCGTAAACAGTTTGACACATAAATTGATATGCCAGAGTCAGATATATGTAGAAATAGTTACAAATTGTGAAGAGAATAAATTGCTTCAAACATGAAACAAATGCCAGAATGGAATATTAAAGATGTATGATTCAACACAGAAACTTTAACTCCACTTACATGCACTGCAACATACAGGATCTCCAAAGAATGGTTCTAATTCACTAGACACTGTGTATTGATCTGCAATTATAACAGAATCACATTGAAAACCTGTTGGAATTTGGAGAAATTAACATTTTGATGATAGGATGATTATTGAATGGCTAAGAAATTGGTATTACCGTTCATGCTGCCAAATATTCTTCAGATTCGAGCAGCAGTCAGTAAAATTCAGTTGCACTACCGCGCAATTCTGTCATTTTTCAACAGTCGCACACACGATGACACTTTTCACTGCGAAGAATTCACGGAATCTTTGAAGGGAACTGCGAAAGGAGCGCGCACGAACACGTTCGTCTTTGTTGACTGACTGGCTTTGCGCGCGCATCCCCCTTTGTTGGCCGTTCGTTGCACCGCAAGAGCTTCCAGCGCGAACTCACTTACCGAAGAAAAGATTTATTGGAATTCGAAAGTTCAAGGTATTATTACGCTTTCACTTGAATTTTCGTGCTAGAATAATTCTTTTATGACAAATAATATATTAATTTGATCTATTAAAATGTAATGTGTGATGAAAGAACCGGATATGTCAACTAATTGACGTACCAATTTTATATAGAAGAATGAAGTTTTCGATTATTTTACAATACACGACAAAGCCAATGAGGACTCCTTTTTTATAAAATTAATATTACACCCACACTCAATGTCACTCAATCGCTAGAATAAATATTTCTTAACAATTAAGATCTACAATTGTTCTATTTCTACTGTGCTGTGTGCAAATTAAGGATGCGTGCGCAGTTCCTTACCGGCTCGTTCGGGAGGATTCGCGCGCGTTTTTACTCCGCGATTAATTACCGTTTTCACAGTCTAATAATGCCGGGTGTGTGCCGAAAGCGTTCTCCCGCGAGTGCCCATTTCAGGATACAGCAGCCTCTGGATCTACCATCACTGAAGATGCAGCTCAACGCCTGGATACCATCGGATATGTGCAGTGGCAAGTGTAGTGCGAAGTGCAGTGCAAAGTGTGGTGAAAGAGTGCGTGTGCCTCGAAATGCTTTGCTTTTCGAGAGTGTTATTATGCTGTGTGTGTGCCGAAAGTGTTCTCCCGCAAGTGCCCATTTCTGGATACAGCAGCCTCTGAATTTATCATCACTGAAGACGCAGATCAACGCCTGGATACCATCGGATATGTGCAGTGAAAAGTGTAGTGTGAAGTACAGTGCAAAGTGTAGTGAAAGAGTGCGTGTGCCTCGAAATGCTTTGCTTTTCGAGAGTGTTATTAAGGTGTGTGTGTGCCAAAAGTGTTTTTCCGCGAGTGCCCATTCCTGGATACAGCAGCCTCTGGATCTACCATCACTGAAGACGCAGATCAACGCCTGGATACCATCGGATATGTGCAGTGAAAAGTGTAGTGTGAAGTGCAGTGCAAAGTGTGGTGAAAGAGTGCGCGTCCCTCGGAATGCTTTGCCTTTTGCAAGTATTTCGAGAGTGTTATTAAATTGTGCAGTGAAAGTGTGTGTGTGTGAGTGAGTGCCTGATTTTGGATGTGCCGGCTTGCAGACATCGCGGGACTGGGAGGACGTTCAAGACTTCGAGAAGGTGAGCCTTTCTTCATGCCTGTTCTCAAAATGGCTTCCACAAAGGGTACTTGAATTATGCTACCTGACCGGTACCGACTGGTCCCGACCCTTAAATGACAATGCCTATTGTTCCCATGTCAAAATCTGAACTGTTTTTACCTGTTTTCCCCTATTCTTAATAGGGCTCTACCTTACCAACCTTTATCTTTATGTATAGAAATTAGGAATCTTACAGTATTGGATGCATACTGTTCATATTTTCCTCTATCTTGCTTTACATTTGTCTTTATGTTCTGGGATATTGTGTTACATGAATGCTGTTCACGTTATTAGACATAATGTAATTGGACATAAAACAGATTCAGTACTTTATCAATTAGTATACTACCTATTTATGGAAAGTGGTAGAATATACTATTTAGAGATATCAGGATAAATGATACTATGCAGATATAGCATAGTTATATATATAAATAAAGTAACGTTTAGTACTAATAGTCTTTATGCATAGGCAAATAGTGATGAATACTGTTCACCTTATTAGACTTTATATAATTAGATCTAAAACTGTTCCACTAGTATATCAGTTTCCATATTACATATTTATGAATGCTGTTAGCATACACTATTTTGAAACATCATGATAAATAGATAGTGCTATGCAGATGTAACGTTTATTAGTAATTAGGTCCATCACACTAATATACCAGTTTGGACATATACTTCTATAACGCTTGGTATTCTATTTCCATTCTGAGATGTCAGAGTCCTTTAAAATCATGAATACCAATTGTCGTACTTAATAATCAAGTCTAATATACCATTGTATCAATCTGAATCTGTCTGGAAATGATATCTCCGCATCCAACTAATGTCTGTGTATGCCATTTGACATTTCATCTTCATAGCAGAGACGTTATGACGCTTTTGAATTATAAATAGCAGAGTATACTATTAAATAATTAAGCACAGTGGACTGTGTCAGTATTTCGGACATTGTCTAATTGAGAGAGGACATATTATTACTGTGATATTTTCATAGAAGGGCATACGTGCCTGTTATGAGAGGGGAAAAAAAGATAAATACCAGAGAGTTATACTGATTTATGTGATGCTCGTCGCTCGACACGTCGGTCACGCGGAGTACAGCGACAGTGAGGTGCACAGTGAAAATCCAGCTTTTTGACGGTCTCTGCCGTGCGCGCCGGTATATCTCATGGGAAATCGGACTCGGTTTGCCGGTTTCGAGTAATATGCATTATTCAACCAATAACTTCCTATTCTGTCGGGCAAACTATGTACATGTAGGGTCCTCACCAAAAAGCTCCAGCGATATATGCTGCCCAGGGCATCCAACAGAACACTGCCATGTGATAGGCTGCTGCTGCTACTGCTCTCTCGCTCTCTCTCTTTCGCGATCGTGATCGTTGACGTGCATGCACCGGAAACACAGCACGTGCTCGCAATGCAGAATTGTAGATTAATGCGAGATCTTTGCCCCGCCTGCACACTGCGCCTCCTCCCCGCAGGTTTGCATTAATAAATCAAGCTCTCGATACGGATTAAATGGAACACGTAAACAGTTCGCGAGGGAAAAATTGAACGCACGGGGCGCCGAAAGCCGACGTATGGCCCGACGCTTACCATCGGCTTTACCCAAAATGTGGACATTCGACACTGTCTGCTTAAACTTTAATGCTTACAGCATGCCTTTTTTATGTTATTTTAAAATACAAATTTCGTACAGCGAATGTGTACGATAATGCGATGTAATGTAAATTAATAGGGAATTAAATATTTATATTGATTCTTACTGAGTAGAATTTTGTGGAGGTTTGTACAGGGTGACAGGTACTTGCCTTTGAATCACCACCAAAAATGGGATATTTTCGGTGGTCAAAAATATGGGGAAAAAAAAATTTTGAGCTAGGGCTCTGGAATTTTTATGGTATCTTCCTTGGCGCAAAAAAACATTACCTACCAAATTTCAGCCCCGGGAAAGGTCGGGAAGTACCAAAAACACGGGGAAAACCATCGAAATCAATTTTTCAAGATCGGTTTTCCACATGTTTTAGGCAGAATTCCAGCATTTCCCCCATAACATTTATGTTTTTTTTCCGTTTTGAGACACGGACAATCGAAAAATCAAGCGTTCGTCCCGGTCCCAGAACCTTCGAAAAATCGAAAATTTTTGAAGGGGTATGCCTTAAAAAATTTGCGAAAAAATGAATTTTGAGCTAGGGCTCTGGAATTTTTTCTACTTTCTCCTCGATGCAAAAAAACACTTTCTACAAAGTTTCAGCCTCGGGAAAGGTCGGGAAGATAAAAAAACATAAGGAAAACCATTGAAATGAAATATTCCAGATCGGTTTTCCACCTGTTTTAGGCAGAATTCCGGCATTTCCCCCACAACATTTATGTTTTTTATCCGTTTTGAGACACGAGCAATCGAAAAATCAAGCTTTCGTCCCGGTCCCAGAACCTTCGAAAAATCGAAAATTTTTGAAGGGGTATGCCTTAAAAAATTTGCGAAAAAATTAATTTTGAGCTAGGGCCCTGGAATTTTTTCTACTTTTTCCTTGATGCAAAAAAACACTTTCTGCAAAATTTCAGCCCCGGGAAAGGTCGGGAAGATAAAAAAACATGAGGAAAACCATCGAAATGAAATATTCCAGATCAGTTTTCCACCTGTTTTAGGTGGAATTCCGGCATTTCCCCCACAACATTTATGTTTTTTATCCGTTTTGAGACACGAGTAATCGAAAAATCAAGCGTTCGTTCCGGTCCCGAGACCTTCGAAAAATCGAAAATTTTAGTGAATCACCCTGTACAATTTGTTGGGTGGTTGATGTATTAATTAGGCTATCGATTAGTTTGGAAAGTGCGAGGTTAAAATATAGAAGGTCCGAGGAGCTTTCTAATCACAAGGATCGAAGTCGTGCGTGAAAATCGAGGATGAGGAATAAAATGTGTTAGAGGGCAGGCTTTCCAGCGACGGTCGCTCCTACCGGATGGTCCGAGCAGTGAAAGACCTTTCTCTTGTTCGAACTCAGATAAATTATGCATCAGCTGCACCCTTCTCACCCTTTCTCCTGGACGAGGAAACTTTTCCTGCCGGAGGAAGGCGCGAATGCTCGCCAAGTGGATTACAAATTGTTGCCGGGACTTTCATAAATATTTACGTGGCGTACTGCCGGCAAAGGGGGAAGAGGAGGAGGCTGCTGCCTGGACCGTGCCTGCCCGCGAGCGATATACCACCGAATTAATTGAAAGGGTTCCGCTTTGCTGACAAATTAAATTTTCCCCCGACGAGAAAGCCTCTCCTCCAAGCTGGCTCTTCCCATCTTGGAGACCGCAGACAAACTGGACAGATTCACCCAATCGTTTCTTAATCCTCCGAGAACTCTCCAATATCATATTCAAGCTGTCGATCGAGGCATTTAATACTTCTCGAATTTTAATCCCTCCAGTTTCAATAAATCCCACTTTAGACTTTTCTCTCCCTCGGGAGCAATGACCTTTCTACAGTACATCACTAAATTCCAGAAGGAAGTGGAGTGTTTCTAAAGGACTCGAAATAGAAGATTTATTTTAATCCTTCGTGAACCGAGCGCGGTTGAGCTACCTTCTGCGGTTCATTTAAAGTGCACTTTTATTTAAATGGTATATTTGTAAATGGATAATCTTTGGTGGTAAAATGAGAGCCCCACATGGTTCAGAGTGTGACTGCTTCTTTTTCATCTGGTTCTCGGGAGGCTAAAGATGTGTATTTAGTGGCTCCCCTCGAGCGAAGGGGATACGCGACGCGCACTCTTTGTGCGATAAAGATCTTCGCAGACCTTTGCCGCCTGAACATAAATTGTAAGGCGATACTAGTCAAAAGCGGATTGCCGCAGCGTCGAATCTTCCGACGAAGGTATTTGTGTCTGTTTCTCGTACGCATAGCTTATATTACTATCATACATCCGATTCTCCCGAGTTCCTCTAGGCTGATTTCAAGACAAATTCCCCGTAATTCCTACAGGATTTAATCCTGTATACTCTCATAATCCTGATTCTACCGGTCCCGAAATTTCATCCGAAGCAATATTCCAACGGTTACACTGATCTCCTTTAATATATGCTGCGAGGCAGCGTTTATAGCGGTGGCTAATACGAGTTCGTTAGTTACACATAATGTTCGTAACTTTCCTACAATAAGCTTAAAGGAAGTGCAAGCAAAGTTTGTTTTAAAATTTCTACTGACACACAATTGTGACAGAAATCCCTTGAAAATCCGGCGGGATTTGAGAATGATACATTTTAATCCGAGAAAGATAACTTAATAGGAAATGAACAAGTGTTATCATCAACTCCAAAATTCAGTCGTACCATTATGCGTTTCTTATCACTTTTCAAAGATTTAATCCTGTATACTCTCGTAATCCTGATCCCGAAATTTCATTCGAAGCAATATTCCAACGTTTACACTGATCTCCTTTAGTATTTGCCGGGGCGCGGCGTTTATAGTAGTGGTTAATAGGACCTCGTTAGTTATACATAATGTTCGTAACTTTGCAATAATAAGCTTGAAGGAAGCTCGAGCGAGAGTCTGGCAAGGAGCCAGTGCTAATAATCTTAACTCGAGTCTCGAAATGTTAATAGCGAAGACAGGTTCATTAGTACAAACTGGGCTATCCCGGCGATCGTCTAAGGCGTAGATGATAAATCGCCCTTTTTCTTTGGCGTGTTCGTCTATAACAATGCCGGGCCACCCATTCAACACTTCGACATTCAGGCAATTAATATCTTATTGGGAAATTTCACTTTTTCTACTGTCGGGAGGGGGAAGGGAAGATGTTTTTATCCTGGAAACAGAGGCAACTATGCGCTCGAAGGAGCCTGGCGAAGGTTGAGATGGCTTTAACAGAAAACAAGAGGAGGAAGAGGAACGTTGTTGGCTTCCACATCAGGCTGGCAATAACGTTCGAAGGTTGCCGATGTGGACCCACGCAACTTTCACGCCAACGACTTTAGTTCTAGCGAGCTTTCCTCCCTTTCTCTCTCTTTCTCTCCTCGGCGATGACTCTGTGTTTTCCCGAACGGGTTGTAGCGTATACAGTGCGCACCGAAATGCAGTTCGGTCCCGAATGGAACGGTTCCCAGGAAGTCGGAAACGGCCTTAAGAAGAGAGCGTAGAGAGCAAATGCAGCCCCCGCATTGCTCCGGATGGAGCCACGAAATCAAGGAGTCTCTGGCAGTCCGAACTATTTCACGTCTCTTCTCCCGGCGAGCTACTGCCCGTCTCGACCTCTTTCCATCCTCCGCGCCCTTTCCACCCCACTCTTTCCCAGCAGGAATTACTGCTGACGTCGTGTCACAATTGGCCCCAACTCTTTACCCTTAATAGACTTTGTTTATCGTCGCTCTTCCCCCTCAATTCATTCTCTTATACTTCCGCCTTTCCCACAAACCTTTATCCTCCCACTCACTATATTTCTTTCACTATATCGATATAGAATATTATACTCTTTTTAATATTATTATTTAATGTTTGTTATAAGTATTGAAATTGTATCTGATTTTGAATTGAAAATGGGGAAAATTGAAGTTATTATCGACAAGGTGCGTCCTCTCGTAAGTGCCATGGCAAAGTGGTGCTACATGAACTACCCTTGTCCAATTGCAATAAAAGCACTTCCCCAAGGACACGAGGAATTAGACGAGGCGAGATTTTCTATTAAGCGGAACATTGATTGATTGCCAAGGATAAAGTTCCACGAGGTCGCTTAGTGATAAATGGAGTTTTCCGGCTGGGCCCGTAATTGTGTCCGCGCGACGCGCGTCTCCCGCTCGTTTAATTCCCTCGTTTTTCTCGCCCAGCAATACGTCCCATTTTTTCACTATCGATCAAACTCCAAATCTCAGGCGGATCGAACTTTGCAAATTTGACCGCTCTCTTTCTTTCTCGAGGAACAAAGAGCACGAAAGAGCAATAGCGCAGACGTATAAAGGCGGGTGTACATGATCTATTTACTTTGGGAGGGGTCGATCGCGTGCTTCTGACAGTCGCTTTTGGAACCTATCAGAGTTAGACTGGGGACAACGTCGTGTGAATGTAGGTCGACACAAAGCCCTCGAGCGCCGACAAGTCTTACCTACACTCTGAAATCCAGTGTTATCGTTTCATTCGAAGGAACCCGCTCCCTCCTTCTCCCGCCCGCCCCTCTAATATCCCGCCACGCTCGACCGCCCACTTACCGCTGAACCCACGAAAAACTTGAAAAGACCCTCGATTTTCAACCCTATGAATTATACAGCCCAATCTTTGACCTTCTCCCCGCCAACCGCCCCGCCTCTTCCAAAAAACACCCTGTCAAGGAAGTTTCAGGCTTTCCGAGCGATCGAAGCGCATATCAGTTATTTACACCGGGCAAGTTTTACGCCCAGTGAGCTCGACGCTCAGTTTTCTGACTGGCGATTCAAAGTTCTGGCAATCCAATTAAGTTTATCGCGAAAGAGCGAGCTGGCTTTGATTGCTAGTGAATGGGAAACTGGCGGGATAAATAGGGTGGGTGAAAGAGAAAGAGAAGGGGATGGTTGGGGCGAGGGTGGTGGAACAGGGCGGTACGCACGTAATATCGATAACGCTCTTAATAGATTAATTAATGGTTCCGTAATAAGCGCGAATAACGGCCAATGATGTATTATGATTCCATATACCTCCCGCGAGAGCGATAAATCACAGCTGGAACTACGTAATTCCCTATTAACCATTATCAAGTCACAGGTCAGTGATTCTTGATACCAAGGAGAACACATTCTCCCTGCGTTCTCTTCCATTCTCCGAAATGCTTGTGCAAACTTCTCGACAAGGGTACTTCGGCAGGGCTTCTTAATTGAGTGGAGAGAGTTCGCTCTCTAGAATTCAGAGATCTCTCAATGAGAGAGCAATCTCTATAGCACCAAGACAGAACGAGAGTAATCGCTTCTGGGAGGAAGGGGATTGGTGACGAGTGATACATTAAACACTCCAAAAATCCCGGAGAACCACCACTTTATCCCCGAGACTCAATTTAGCCAGCTCTAGGCGAGGCAAGCCTCGAGGTAGAAAGGTGGCGAGGAAATGTTCGTTTAACTTTCGATCGAGGCTGCACAAAGAAGGCAGAGAGGATCTCGTAAGAGAGAGTGAGAGATCCGAGCGAGTGGAGGATGGCGGAAAAATGCCCGCGAGATTCCAAGATATAAATCAGAAGTGGAGATCGAATACGTCGGCGGTGTGGCGTGCTGTGAGAATCGAAGACAATCGGCATGGCGATTTGCTAGTCGAGCATGAAATTGAGCCATCCGACCACGCTCTCCTTCCACGCGGGCCCCCTTGAAACCTAGAAATGAGGCATCTACCCTTAATCCACATCTATTTATCCCCGCTCCCAACTTCAGCCCATCAGCCAGAAGGTAGAATAAAATTTCCAAAGTAATCCTTCAAGGACTCTTGAAAATTATTTCGATAACTTAATCCTGTTACGATCTTTTGATTTTTTTAAAGCAAAAAAGTCCTCTTCTTAAAATAATTGTATTATTGTCCAAAATTTGAATTATTAATAGGTGAGATCTTAGAATTCAATACAAAATACAGGAAATATATGTTGAAACACGCTAAGCTTTTTACCGAATCCAAGATCGTAGTAGAGCGAATTCCTGTTTCGTCTGGAAAGTGTCGAGGATTCCTGGCAATTAGTTGGTCGTCCGATAACTCGAATGCGCCCTTTTAGCCAAAGCTGATCGCATCCGGGTGTTTAACCCAATTACCTATTCCATCGTGCAGCTTATCCTACCAAAAGTAATTAATAGGTGCCAAACAAATAGGCCGGAGGATTCGTATGAGTTTGGCACAATATCTCATGTTTAACGCTTCCGGTGAATGTGTGTGGCCTCTCTCTCTCTCTCTCTCTCTCTCTCTCTCTCTCTCTCTCTCTCTCTCTCTCTCTCTCTCTCTCTCTCTCTCTCTCTCTCTCTCTCTCTCTCTCTCTCCGGGCGGCAAGCGCGTACATTACGGTGGGTGTCAGTGAATTCTAGGAAATATACGATATCGTAATACAGAATATTGTCTGATAGCTGCATTATATCAACGCGGGTTGCGATCACTGTTTTTGCCCGCTGATAATTACGTAATTGATGGGGCGAGCATTGCTTGCCTCCGCACGATAATGCGACCCCCTCGTCCACATTTATTGCTATCGATTCACCAATACTAGTTCATCCCCAACTTTCCAGTCAATGCCAGATTTTTCCTTTCGAACAGTCATCGAAAAAATGTGTATAATACTCGTTAGAATGAAGTACAATTATCACAATGAATTGAAACGGTGGAATGCAGGCGTGAGAATGATTTTAAAGGATTATTTGTAATCCAAGGAATGCCGGGGAAATAGGATGCGAAGTACGTCGAGCTTATGCCATCTCATTGAGCGGGAGCGGGCATTCTCTCCGGGGATGCGACCATTGAATTAAAATTGCCCGCCAAGACCCTTTTGTTCTTGGATCGCGTTTGCTTCGCATCGGAGTGTGAGTGCTCCGGGAGCCACTTGATTCGCTCGCATGGGGCTCTCGCATTGTCGATGAGGCTGGCGCGCGCGCCCGCGCTTGCTAAATCAGAATAATGTAGGTCAGGGACAGCGAGAACGCGGAGGTAATACAGCGATAATGCGCGGGAGTATTTCATAATTACTATTAAAACCAACCATTAATTTAGTAAATTATAATCGATAACGAATGCCGGAAGATATGGAACTTCAGCTTTTCTACTAAAATGCGGGAATCTCACTAAATTGCCCCGACTCATCCACCGTTCTCTCCCGGTGGCTCTGTGTGACTTGGACAATCTGTGTACGCGTACGCCTTCTATGTATATGTATGTACGTGTGGGATGCTGAGCAGATTTATCGGTGGTTCCGCTCGCCCGAGATAAGGAGAAATTAATTTCCCGTGGACACCGATTTTTCACGGGTACGTGTCGCACGGCGAGCGTGCGCCCTTAATAACGATCTTCCCCCATTCAGCCTCCCTTAGTCTTCCGATTCTACCTGAAGCACATCGGCCATCCACACCGAAGCAACTTTTTCTCCGCGATAAGTACTCCCCGACAAAAATCAATGTCTCTCATTACCCATTATGCTTTAATTGCCGGGTGAAAACCGGGCGAACTAACGATGACTTGTCGAAATCATTAAGGCATCTTATCCATGGATATTAATAGTAGGAAGAAAATGATTATCATTCATTCTGAATTATAACTTCGTGATATGCTTTCGAGATGAAGCAATGTTCGAGTCTTGATTTGAGATGATTTGCGGGGACTCTCGCTCCCTCGAAAATTAGGGACATACTTTCCGTTCGCTGGCAGAGTGGAAGATTGACCCTCGTAGCATATTTCGATGGCTCTCTCGCTCTTTCAGATTGATGCGACCGCAATATTCCGAATCGAATTGGAGCATTGCTGCTCGCTGAGAGGCGTGATCTCGCGAAGCGCATAAAACCTAGAATGGGCCGAATCGCGAGAAAGGGTGAGTGTGGACGAGGTACTTAACTCTTTAACGAGGGTCGCTCGAACGCCACTCGGCGAATTAAATTGTTCTTAATAATCGCGCCAACGGTTCGCCACGTGACTGGCATTAAAAGACAGCTATCGAATTCGCCGTCGGCGTGCTAAACTATTCACGTCACACACCTCTTTTCAAAGCGCCTTTTGAGTGGCCTACTAATGCTCCAGAGAACTTTTCTAATAGTTCTGCTCTGCCCCCTTCCCAACTATTATCCGATTGCGAGTGCTCGGCAAATTTATTTGGAAAGAAGCGGGTTAGTTTCTTTGGGCAGCCTTTACGGGCGTTAATTGTACGTTCAGCGTCTCCGGGGCGGAGTGCAACCAGCAGCGCCGGCTCAAACTTCCTCCCATGGAGCTTTACCTGCACGCAGATTTACGAGATACGTGTTACGTCCGCGGTGGGAAGAACGGATGAGTAATGGCACACCTGGCACACCCGGCATGCCGCTTGCCGGCATTATTTGCGCTTCCCACTGAAATGATCGTGTTACGCATTTAATTGGACGTCCCCTTCGAGTTTCTTCCCCGCTTTTTCCTTGCCCCCTTCTTATCGGCCTTGTCGATCGCTCTTTCGATATTAGTTCCAGTCGAGCTTCACCTACCTTTCCAACCAGGCTGCTCGATTAGTTCTCAGAAAAGAAAAGCTTCTGTTTTAAAATAAAAAGTCGAAATTCATCAATTTGATTGGATCATTATCTATTTCTGGTTTAATAAAGGCGTTTCTATTTGATTAGGTACGAGTGTCTTTTCCTGTTGAAAGTTTCGAGCAATCATCTCGCGATGCGTTCTGTCGTGAGAAGAAAATACGTTTGTTCGTTCCATTCGGCGGCGAATGCCAGCTATACATACATAACTCGGCGACCGCCTACACCTCGCAGCTGGCAATAAATCGTGGGATTTTACAGTATGCCGACGAGAAATCGATATATCCCCATAAGCGCCTTGTCTCGGCTGAGAAAAGATATATCAGGGAACGATTGCCGAAAGTATCAAGGCCTTTCGTCCCCAGCTTAAGCGTCGATTTTCCTTGGGAAATTGATGGAACTCCAACGCGCCTTTCTCTTTATCTTCCCCTTGAATACTCCTTCAGACATGAATTATATCTTTCCGTTTAATTAGTCTGGCAATGTTAAACGGCTTCGTAATACACGCGCCACGCCGCGCCGCGCCGCTCGGCAATGTTTGCGAAATTCATCTGCATTTAAGACTTTCAGACACTTGAGACTACTTTTTGATGATCAGCCAAATAATAATGTCTAGAAAGTCTTAAAACTCGACCCTAATTTCCCCTCGAGAGCCCTTGGAAACTTCGGCTTATTCTACCCGTTTTGGAAAAATTCGCTTTGCCATATTTCCTCGGGCGAAGCCTTTGCCCGACAACTGCCCTTACGCGAGAGAGATCCCTTTTTTCACAGTCTCAGATTGAAACTTTGAGAGACGGGTCGTAGGAATATTGAACTTTACCTCTCCTCAACTGATCCAATCCAATTTTTTCCCAGCGACAAAAGTGTGATAGAAGAAAGAAAATTTCAAATTAATTCGTCACTTGGAAGTGTCAGACTAATAAAGACGTATCATGTCAGACAGTGTTCGAAATGACCTATCAATAAGTCCCACAGTGGAATTCTCAGCAATTTGTTGGAGATGGTTCGAAAGTATTAACTGCACTTGGAGGAATCGATACTGATGAGCGTAAATCCGTATCTCCTCGGTCGTTGAGGGAGCGCTCGTTCGAACGGTGTCTCAAAAGACGGAGTGATCGTTGGCTCGTCAAAAAAGCGGTGTTCTCTTGGCGGAAGACACGTTTCGCCTCTGTCATGCGATTCCTTGAAGCGACGACGACGGCGAGTCTCCGCTCGTTGACCCAGGTCGGCTGGCCCATTCGATTCCCGTAAGAGCCTGTCTGCGAGACTGCCGACTGCCGGTTCGTCCGTGTGTGTATACACGCAGGTCAGAGCGATGGGAGAGGGCGGGCGAAAGCGGAAAGGGAAGACAAGGGGGGGGCGAACAAAAAAAGGTGCTCGCTTCCCGGGGAATATCTCGAACTCGACATGCCGCAAGGGGAAAGAAGCGCGTCCCAAATAATCGCAGCATCCGGGATTACCACATTTCTTCGGCTCCTTCCTGAATGGCCCCTGCCCACCTCCCTCCCTCCCACCTCCTCCTACTCCTCATTCGACTCTGCTCTCTTTTTCCAGGATTCGCTCGCAGCAAAGTGGAATCGGTTTCTGTCTCTCACACGCGCTCCACACGTCTGTACGTGCACGTACTTACTCTGGCACGTACTGGCCCATATCCGCCAGCAAGCATTCTCCTTTCCTCGCATAACGCCCTTCCTCGATCAGCACCGCTCGTCTAGACACGTTCCACTTATCCCCGCCGCCCCTTCTCTCCCCATCAGTCCAGCCCGCCGGCACAACACCCTCCTACGTTTTTCGATCGTCACCGATTACTGCTCTTCGTTTCCATTTGTTCGTTGCGGCGAGCACGACTCTCGTCGCCCTTCTCTCAAAGTGGGTGTAATCATTGGCGGGCGGACTTGCGGCCCTTTGTCGATGGCATCGCGCTTTTCTAGTTCCCGCTCACGGCGATCAGCCTCCCACTGACCCCTTTCAAGCGACCCACGCGCGCTCTTCTTTCGCCGGAGAATTTTCCAAAAGTTTCCCGTGGAATTCTCGCTTCCTGGAAAGGGTTAATAGGATGATCGCAAGCTAGCCGGATCAGAGCTCGATTTACATTTTTATCCTGTATCTCTGGTAATCCGATATTGGTCGCGAAAAAGTTGCACGACTCTTTTAGGAGAGAGAGAGAGAGAGAGAGCACGGGTTCTGACCTGATTTCCAGATAAAAGACCTTTCGGTAAGAGTAGGAGAGAGCTCCAGTCCACTGCGAACTAGAGGTTTCTCCGCCCAAGTAGTAAGTAGTAGTGCGAGTCAGCCATTAGTCAGCCGAGCAGCGTTGCGTGCCGAGTAGGGTCTCTCGAAATAAACTCGTGTTTCTTTATTCTAATTAATGGCTCGAACGCACCCAGTAACATTTGATGATGATTCCGCCAGTCAAGCCATAACACCGAATAGGATTGTTGGTAATAGGAATAATTGTCGGTGGAATAAGTTTCACGATCGAATGCTCGCGTTTAGATAATTGTGGCGGGGCGGCACGAAATTATGCGGGCTAAAGGCCGACTGTGATTTCCGAGCTGGAAGTCGGGCATTCGCCCCCGACAGACATTGCGAGTCGGTACTTCCGGCTGCAGACGGAGGCGTGTTAGCAGTAACCGCTGTAGTTACGCGAGATTAACCCATCAGAGCTCCGGCAATGCGAAACTTTCGTTTCGCAACGGACTATTTGAATCGGCCGTTACGATCGTAACGGAACCCATCGCCAAAACATTGTTGCGCGATTCTCTATGCCTCTATTAGTATCTCTCTCTCCCTTCCTCCCTCCCTCTCTCTTTCTCTACTCTCGAGGAATCTGAATGCGCTTTCACCCCGAAACCCAGAAACTTTAATGGTACTCTCCGGGAAACCGTAAACGTGCGTGCACTCTCTTTCTCTCCGCGCGCCATCCGAGCGTTTCCATAGTGGAACGCTGACGGGAATAATAGCGCGCGATGAAGAAATAATCGTAGCAATATCTTCTGGAATGTGGAGATCGGCGCAAGTTGAGAGTAGATACATTCGTATGCGATCTCCAGCTTGTTGTAAGAGAAGAGTTCCGCCCTCGGTGAAAGAAGGCCAAGTGAGGCTACGGCTGGAATTTCACGATCTTGTTTTCGGGTGGAACTAGCCGACGTAAGCGATGCTCGCTATCAACCGGCGGCGCCAAGAGAACTCTCGGGGCAGTGGCCGCCCGGTTAACTCTTCCTAGGCACGGAGCAACACTATTTCAAGTGCGAGCCATTAAGCCCTCAACACTGCTAGCCAGCAATTAGTTCGAGCAGGCCGCGGCTACTTGTTCGTTACGATTAAGCACGCTAGCCGTTCGGCAATAACCTTCCAAGAGAAATAAAATCTAGTAGTCGAGATGGCAGTACCGTTTGTTATTTACTGGAGAGTAAGTCTATCGGATTGATCCTGGAAGGTAATCGGGTTCGATCGGATTAGCGTCGCGGCTTTCTTCCGGTACATAGGAGGCCAAGCCTTTTTTCTCTCGACGAGGGTGCCGGCGACTTTGCATGCCGAGGGCAATGAATCTCTCGGCAGCTTTAATCTTAAATCGCCAGCAGCGGTGCGATAGAGATGGCGCGGCACGGCGAGGCTAGCAGCCGCTGGGAAGCTAAGGCAGAAAGGATTAGAGAGAATGATTGGTTCCCCGGTGCAGGCCGACAGACTGGCCGATTACGTATTCCACGCTCCGCTGCTGGAATATTGCGGGAAAGAGTCGAAAAATGTTCGCAAGAATTTCTAATTGGAATGTGCATTTGCCGTTCGTCAGGGCAATTTATTGTTCCCGATTGCGAAGTCATATTGGATATTTGGCCGAAGGTTAAAGGGGCTTGCTCGATCACCGGGCGATGGCGGGACGTCGCGAAAACAATCTACTGCAAACGCTGCTAGGTATGATCAACTGACGATCATTAATCATCCCTTTCTCCCTCCTTCCCTTTGCCCCCCGCTCTGGCGGCGCTACTGCTGCTGAATTATTCGATCGATTAAGTTTTGTCCTAGTTCCCGCGGCCGCGGCCGCACTTAAAAGCCGTATTTCAAGCGAACAATTTTTGTCGGTCACGATGCATCATCGAATGACAAACGAGCCGCTACGGCGCCCGCGCACCCGACAAATACTGATTTTATTTCGGACCTTTAATCGCGCACCGTGGAAACAAGCTGCCAGGATTTCGGTCGCAATTAACAAGTTATTTGGAGTTCACGCCGGAAATTCGTTAAATTCCAGGAGTACCTGTAGCGGGGAAACGGTTGACGGTGCCGCTGCCGCTGCTGCCAGCGGCGGAGGTCCATTTAATTTATTTAAAGTGCATGACATTTCCCGCGGGCGAAATGTCCAATGTAATCGGCGACAACTTTTTTCCCCTGCCGCTCCGGACGTTTATTAAATGAATCCCGATACCACCGCGGCTATGTTTGCCCGACACTGGGAATATTTCGGCTATGTGTACCGCGGATGATCCTGATTTAATCAGCCGGACTCTCGAAATTTCATGATCAAATAGCCGATGAATATTCGCTGCGCGGCGCGTTGTCCATATAAAACAATCTGGCCAGTGCTGCCAGGCATATCGGAACAGGGAAATGGAGAATACGCGCGCGGGCGCGCGCTCACTCGTTGGGACGTTAAGAAGTCAAAGTGCGAATTGGGTACAAGCGATCTCAAGAGCGCCACTTGTGATTTCAATCGAAGACACTTAAGTCCACTTTAAAGCTGGGGAACGGGAGCTCGCATCAAAGCTGCAAAGCCATTGCCCTACAAAAGTCAAGGGGAAAGCGATTCACCGCGGACAATAAACGATCTGCAAACGGACGCGACAATGAAATAGAAAAAAGGACGCTCGCCGTGAAGAGAGAGAGTGAGAGGGAGGGAAAGGGAACGAAAGCGAAAGAGATGGAGGACACAGATCGACATCCCTTGCTTTTTAGTGCCGCGATAAATCGTCGCGGCGTCACCTCAGGAGACCACGCGCGGCCGCCGCCCGTGTTTCGTGACCACCCGCAAAAAAAAGACAGCGCGCGATTTTTCGTAAAATAAAACAGTTCCTACCAATGGAAAATCGACAGCTGCCGCTCGACTGGCGTAAACTTTCCAAGCCAGACTCGTCGGCGCATCCCGTTCTAGTTGGTGACCCTCGAACGTTTCCTCTTTAAGCGATTTCAGCGGCAGGTACGCCGCTCTATGAGTGCAGCACGTTCGAATGCGTTCTTATTTTATCGAAGGGTGTTTAACATTGAGCGCACGAACGCTCGAAATACGTAACGCTCGGCTAAAAGCTTCCAAACGCATCGTCGAAGGGGGCAGAAAAAAAAGCAGGGACGACGATATACTTTTATCTAGCCCATCGGTTTCGAAGAGTCTCCGCTCTCCGCTTTGACTAGAGGTGGACGGGCGAGCGGGCGGGCGCGCGCGCGCTGCCTTCACCGTAGGCGAATAAATAGCGGGCAAATTGCATTTAACCCACATAACCGCAACTTCCTTGCTTTACACCGCTTTTACCCTGTTGAATTGGGGTCGAACTTTCACGAGTGCGCAAGTACCGTGAGAGAGGAGGGAACTTTAACTCGACGGCTAATGACGGCACCTTGTTTCGTACGTTTGCGTAGTAAGTCAATAATTCAGTTTGCCCCGTTCAAGTATAGGGCTTCCTAAGTAGACCCGTGCACCAAGTTTTCCTTGCCCGAGGCCATGTTAATAACACGTTCGATCGCTCGCTCGCTCACTCGCTCACTCGCTTGCTTGCCATTTGCCCTGCACTCCATCCGCTAACATTCTCCCTTTAAAATTCCTCTCTAACTCCGCTCGAGGTCGTCTCGCTCGCAAAAACGCCAGGAGTTAGGATAGTAGTTGACTAGAGTCTTCGATAAGATGACTGGAAACGCTCGGCTTTAGCCTGAGTTTCACTGTTTGCTTTTAGTATCGAAAATAATTATAAACAGACAAACAAACGTTATTATTTATATTAGATTTGTATTATTCTTTATATTAAATTGTATCACTTGTTAAATCTTAATTAGTCAATCAGAAATGTAATGCTATGAGAAATGCTTTTTAACTTTTTACGTCATGAAATGTACGTTCTTCGATTCCTATCGAGGTTTCGATCGGAAAACTGGCAGGAATGAGAATGGTAGTTGGCAAGGATGTAGGCTAAGATGGTTACTAAATATCGATAGAGCTCAGCCGAATTCCACTGTTTCCTCTTATTATCGAGGATGACGTTGCATCAAAGCCGGAAGCCGTATCCATGGAAAATGCAGGTGGGGTTGGCTTGAAATATTATAAGGGAAAAATCGAGGTTCCCAGCACCAGTGCACTCGAATGTTATGCCAGATACAAAATCCAGTTTCCAGACCTCCGATTTCCTGCCACCTCCCTCTCTCACTCTCTCTCTCATCCTCTCTGCGTGTAGCCTTATTGAATTTTTACGATTGCGGAAAATGATTTTTGGTCCTCGACTGCTGCCAAAATAAGCAGAGAGGAGCCCTGCTGCCTCGTCGAATATTACTGCTGCATCGACTGTTTCCTTTCCTCGGTACTAGCTCTCGTTAGCATTTACGATCGGCGCGGCGTTTGCTTACAGGTGCAGTGTTTGCAGTAACAGTAGCTGCCACGGAACTGGCCGCTCCACCGAGTGCTCCAATTTTCGAATTAAGCCCTTGTTACTTTTTCCCTTTTCTCCCTCTTCTCTTTGCTAGCTGGCTCCTCCGACTCCTGCTTGCACTCTGATTACCCTAAGCCCGCGGAAAATGTAAACCCGATACGTGTTGCTGGCGAGGCCGGAGCTTTCTTTGAAGTTCCTGCCCCGAAAACCCAATCCGCGCTACTCCACATTGATCCCGGGCCGGAAGTGGGTCGAGCGTTTAAAGCCTCCGCGACTTCCCTTCGACCCTGCGTGTCCGCCCTCACCGCGATCCTCAAAGTCGGAATTCGATATCGGCTACGAATGCGTTTGTCAATCTTTCAGACTTGATATTCCCTTCGAACTTCAGCGATCCTAGCTAGGAATATGTCCAAGTCTAATTGGAGGGAAACGTCGCTCCTGCCAGTTGGTGTCAATTGTACGGAACGAATCTGTAGACGCGATCTCTCCTCTAAGCGAATGCAGCTCTCCTTTGTCTAGATTCGGAGCAATAAGGGAGGCTGCGAGGGAACGGCTGATTGCTCCGGCGATTTCCTATCCTATCCGTCGATCTTCCATCAGACGGTCAATGGCATTCGGGCGGAGGGAAATGGAAGCGGTGCGATTACAAGTAGAAATCGCTTCAGGACGATTACCCGAAATACTTCTGGGGCTTGGTTGCATTATTCATGGCGGAGGCAATGCTCTGTATCGAAGGTGGAGGCCTCTGTAGCGCAATCGTCTCGAGCAGGCTTTCAAGTGCGGTTTCCCGACGCTGATTTACAAAACAGATCGTCGATCGCGCGCCCTTTATAGGCCGTTCTGACCCTCCAGCAACCTTGCCAGTATTTCTACTTTGCTACCTCGAAGGTGCGAACCACTGGATCCTTTGACATCCATTTCCTTCACAAGGAACAATCTACAATTCACGATAGAATAGCACAGATTTCTTTACATAGATCAAAAGTGGTGAGGATTTGAGAGATCAACAAAAGGCGAAAGAAAAGAAACTTGGGAAATAAATCCTGACGAAATCGTGGTCATGTTAGATAATCACACAAGTTATATTATTTTTCGAACTTAATATTTTTTGTTAATCATTAGACTAGTAAATATTTTGTGTGTTTTAATTCTACTACTGAACCTTTGATTCAATTCCTGTAGCGTCATCATCTTCTCACCAATCTTCGACCTTCTACTTTCGCTACTTTTTCCATTATCCCTTCGACTTCGTTTTTGCGAGCCCTAAGACCCTTTACTTAAGAACTTAGGTGGAACAGATTAGATGAACATGTCGAGGAGTCGACAGGATTATTATGAATTAGTAGTTAATAAAGTTTGGTGCTATTTATTAACTCCAAGAACTTCTTCTACCAACCAGGAACCCAATAAACCAATTACCTTCGGATTCCGTGGACTGTAATCGTTTTGAGATCGGCTGCACGTAATCGATAAGCCATTCGTATAGTCGGCGAGTGCGTCTGAAAGGCCAGGACCGATAATCAAATGATAATTAATCGTTCTCCCAGGGCGGCCCTCCGTATTCGTCAACGTGGCGGCACTAAGGGTGGCTCGAAAAACGAGGAGTTTATTCGCCAACTAATCCGGGGAAACAAGCCTGGCTAGATTCACGAATGATTCTCTGCTGTGACTCCCAGGAGGGCGTGTCACGAAACTCCTCTCTCTAATTGTGATATCAGGTCGATTTAATTAATGAATCGCGCGAGGAAATACTCTCGAATTTTCGCCAACTGATTCGGCTACTGCAAAGAGTACCGAATCATTAGACGGCGTAGTAATTACAATGTTTCCTGGAATATATTCAATTAATTTAAAGAAACATACGTGTAACTTAAGCTTAACAA
Source organism: Ectemnius continuus (assembly GCA_910591665.1). NCBI lineage: Eukaryota > Metazoa > Arthropoda > Insecta > Hymenoptera > Crabronidae > Ectemnius > Ectemnius continuus. The sequence continues at coordinate 4,764,787 of OU342866.1, forward strand.
TAGTCGTCAAAAGTTCAAACAAAGTGGAACTGACTGAAGGGAGAAAAAAGTTTCTTCGGGAGGCGATGAATTGCGGGTAGTTGGGTTGAAAAAAAGCCCTTTTGTCCCGGCTGATCAGTCTGTAATTGGGGCTTCTTGGCATTGATTGACACAATCACCGAGGATGAGAGTAGTAGCATCGATGCGACCATTTGTCAACGTCTTCCGCATGATCGAACAGTACTGGCAGTGCGCCGGTCCTCGCCTTTCTCGAATTCGATCGGGTTCGATCGGCCAGCGATGTTAAATGTTCCATCGAAAAATGACACGCCCACCCTCTTCGCCGACTGACAATGCGATCGGAAGATCTTTGTGCGCGGCCGAAGAACCGCCGCCAGATGCGAAACGATCTGTCGACATCGAGATCGATATCAATCGCCCACTTACGCCTTCAACCCTTCCTACCAATGCATGCTCAGCGAACGCCCTTCGCGCGAAAGAGTTGCCTGAATGTTTCGTTTCCCCCGGCAAAAGAGATTCCAATCTTCCTTTTGTTACATTTATAACAACACAAGCTGTTCGATCGGGTTTCATTTTGTTAACATTCTGTGTGGGCATTAATGATAATTTGATTGAAAGAATAATAAGTTGTTGGAATTATCCTTATTTATAAAAATCATCTGATGATGTCATCACGATGCTCCATTGGATTTGAACTTTTTCAGTTACTGTTGTGATATCCAAAATAAGTAATAAACAGTGATATTTTTATAACCTCCATTGGAATTGCATATAGGAGAGAAAATCGCATTATAATCGATTCTGTCTGTTGGGATTTTATCGGGAATGTGGAGAAAAATATTGTTTTTATATTACTAGAGATTGTATCAGTTATTAAACCTTAAATAGTCAATCAAGGTTGTAATACTGGCAAAAAGGTTGGGGACGCTTCTCAACTGGACTTTTTTAAGCCGCGAAATGTAAGTTTTCACGGTTTACCTTATCTTTCATGCACAATGGTATGCTCTGCGGACTCAGTCCGACAGTAATATACGCTAATCCGTTATTAATGCGCCCGCGGCCAGAAAATCAGGCAGTTCGATCTAACGATTGGCCGATTTAATTCCTGGGGCATCGAAGTCCCGCGGTTCCGCTAATTAATATGTCATTTCTGTCGATTTATCGCGCGGCCCCCCGGCAATACTGAAATATGATCTGCCGCGAGCCATGAAAAAGAATAACCCACACTTCTTTCCGACTGAATGTTCGAGTTCTCTCGATTTGTATTTCTTGGAGTAATTGTAAGTAATATGATAAAAAGAAGTTTCAGTTAAGAGCACAGATAGAAAAACCGATAAAGATGGCTCGTTGGTGAGTGAGGAGGATGCTGCGAGAAGGAAGAGTGCAGTTCATTTAGAAAATGATCTGAGAAATGAATCTTCCCTTATCTTCTTACAACGTTTCACATTAACAGACTTCTTTTGTCTCTACTTAAAGTTTTTATTTGATAAAGATAAATCTTGGCAATTGCATTGAGTATAATAACTTGTGGAATTATTATATGTGAGTAAACTATATAATTTAGAAAATTAAAGTAGAGACAAAATAAATTTCTCAAGATTACTGCAGCGGTAAAAGTTGGGAGCGGCGGCGTCGTGAACGGCTCGACTGACGAGGGGTTGGTACGAGGCTCAAATCGGATAATAGGGTAGAGCCGAGTCACCCAGCGATTTCCTGCTTCATGTAGAAGAGCAACTCGCTAATGGGATTAAGTCGTGCACTGTCGATCCCTCCTCGAGCATCCTCTCCATTCCCCCCCACTCTCTCTCTCTCTCCATTCCACGAATCAATCGGTGAGAATCTCGAGAACGGATTTGCCCACCCCGAGAGTCACTGATACCCTCTATTCTCATCTAATCACCAGTTATAACACAATCCTTCACAGAAATCAGCAAAGTTATTAACTCGCGATTCATTAAACGTTACACACACTAGATCAAATAAATCGTGCTTCACTCGATTCAATTAGAACTGACTTTCCAAAATCAATCAACAAGAGGAAACTCCGATTTCACTGTTCAAATTAGCCTGGAAGAGTGAAGTATCGATGTATGGCGGGAACTAAAGCTACACTTCAAACTCGAATCGAAATAAGCGGCCGGCGGCGTGTACTAATTAAAGCTCACGATTTACAATGGTAATAATGACGATTCCATTATGCCGATTGTGGAATAAAATGGGATATTAATCAGTAAGGGAAAAATGGCTGGAGATTATTTCGAGGCGAGCCTCCGGGGCTTCGGGTGGGATTTTATTCGTGGTAACTGTATTATTCATTACACGACATGGCGCTCTGTCAACATTTCGGAGGAGGTGTGGGCGCCGCACAGAGAGCGCTCGAGAGAGAGAGAGAGAGAGAGAGAGAGAGCAGGCTAGCAACTCCAGCCTCGCCACTACGATATTGTCCATATTTCCTGGAACGAGCCTCGAGATGGAAGTTGGCGATATACCTCATTCGAGCAGTCCGTTCCGCTTCTTCATTGCCTCGCTGGACATTCTAACTACCTTTTGTGCTTCTATAATTTCCCGAATACCCCGATAAACTATTCCACTCTTTCTGGCGCATCCAGCCAGCTCTTTTATCGCCGCGAGAATTTAACGGTGAGGGAGGACGACGACGACGGCGGACCAAGTGTTCAATCGACGGAGCTAGAGAAAATGGAGTGTTTATAACTCGCCACGCGGTAATCGACTGCCATCCTGAGCACTGGTGCTTCTCGGTTATTGACGTACACACTAATGTGCCCCCACGATAATATGTTCGGCCTATCACGCACGCCTATGTGTATTATCCTGTCCGATTTTTACTGGCGACCAAGCCGATGATATACATGAAGAAGTGTACGGCAGAATTGCCGCTGCCATCATAAATGAATACAGGCTCGTAAAGTTCGTACGCGCTTCGCTTAGTTTGTCTTTTATGCTCGTTACTTGCCCGAGCTGGCTGCAATGTCTTTCTGCTCCCGCGGATTTAATGTTCCTTCACTAATGCACTCGACTCATCACTCTTCACACGATCCTCTATTTATCCGATTCGATGCTGTCGTTCCAAGACTTGTGAAAATCCAATCCGACGAAATATTCCCTCTAATTTCTTTGGTAAGTATCGCGCGAATGTTTTAATGCCAGTGTTACGTATTTCCAATAACTGTGAAAACTCATCGGGCAAACTTTCCACGATTGACACATTTCCCAAGTGAGGAGTTAGTAATTAACTCGCATCGATTTATTGGCTCGCCGTGAGAAGATTCTTTATTAGAACTATTTTAACGACGCGAGTAATTATTCATCCGGTCATTATTCATGCACCGCGTGGGTGAATGGCGTTCGTCAATGAGAAGCGACCGAGACGACTTCTAAGCCATGCTACGAACTTACCGGAAGTCTACTTTTGCCTGGTAGTATAAAAGATGGATATTAGTTGGAGATAAAGTCGCGCGAGGAATAATAGAGGGAGGAGGGTGGAAAGTTAGCGGGTGCGATCGGCCGTCCAGGGAATCAGAGCTCGCTCGGAGCTCCGGCAGTATATTACCAGGCAATCCTGTATTGGACGGAAATGCTCATAATTTCCGAAAAGTCTCGATAATGGCATTTCGTCAGGGCGCGCTCTGAATAATGGCCTTTAATAACGCAAAACGCTACTCGGCATTCCCGTAACTCACTCGAGCCGACACTGATTCCCCGCGTATTTCGTCCCTCGATTGATCGTTTTCCTCTGCATTTACCAATTCCGCTGTCCCACTTGCATCAGCATTAATTTCACCATGGGAATTCTGTGCCCGCGCGGTATGAAAAATTACCGCACTCCGTCCGTCCGTCTGTTCGTCCGCTGAAAGTTGTCGTAGCAATATTGTATCGGAACAAATTAGAGTACCTTCCAGCTCGGTTCCTAGCAAAGGAACGCGAGCAACAATGCACATTTCCACGTCATCAAGGGAGATGCCCAGGCTTTTAGTCTCTCGACACCGAGTGAATTTTACATTGCATTTAAATCCGCTCACTGCTCGAATATACGCGTGCTTCCTCGAGTGCATGCAAGGTTATTCAAAGTAGGGCTCAATAATAAATGTTCACCGTTATTCGCCGGATTCGAAAAAGCCAAATAAAAAAGATCTCTCCTTCCATTGGTTGGTCAGTCGTGTGTGTGTGTGTGTGCCGGGCGTTTTCGGCTCACGGATAATACATCGGCTTCGATTCCAACACATGGCGTGCCTCGGCATTTTAACTATGCCCGTTCGAAATTCAGAAAGCTTTTTTCAATCGGAATAGAACATTCAAAATCCTCTCCAGAACTGCGATTGCCAACGCTCGTGCAAGCACGAATTCATTAATATAACATAAAACAATACCAAAGCTATTTTAAAGAATATATACAATATTCGTACTAAAGATATCCATTTTATCCAATTATTCCTCACTCTCACAAACATACATCCCTTTAATTGAACCTCCTACAGTACGATAAAATATCAGATATTAAATCTTTAGAATCTTGCGTTAGCAGTGACGAGCTGGTTTTCATCCGCATGGTAACCGCAAGCCGTCACTTTCATCGTGGATTAAACGTCGTCGGCGGACAGTGATCAGCGAGGAAGTAACATGTGAGAGGAGATGGGGTTGGGGGTGAAACTGAAAAGGGTAGGCACTCTTGATGAAGAGGGACTGGTTCGCTTCGTCCTCTCGATAGGAGGAAGCGTGGACTGGCTGGGTTGCAATGCGCCTCGCAAGCGACTCGGACATTCTGATAACCCTCTGGCATGGCAGTACTGGCCTACACAGAGTACTACTCGGGTCAGCTTGAAGAAAGAGCAGCTCGCATAAAGGAACGGCCTGCGACTGGCAAAAGCGATACAATTCACCTAGCATGCTGCTCGCCCTTTACGACTACCTTGTATCCATTCCCCCCCATACATTCTCTCTCATTGTCCCTCGCCGGACACACGTCACTGAGATAGCTCGAGATCTCTCCGTTGCTTCCACCTAGCAGCCTCCTTTCACGCTCCCCTCAATACTTTCTTTCGTGCATCATCGAAAGCACGACACACATCTCCCATTTAATCTCAACTCTACAACGTTCCTGTCCCTCGTAGGGAATGTTGAAACAACTTATTTACTTGGGTTTGTCAGATGTAGAATTGTGCTCTGGTAATTTGTATTAATTGTTGAGTAAATATGGAGTTGAAGATTAGAAAGTAATATAATGATTGAGTTTATAAAAATGTCAGGGTTGAAGGGGTTGCAGTCAGTGAATTTATTGTTTGAAAGTAACATAATTTTTGAGAATTTATCAAAATTGATCAGACTAAAGTGAGCGAATTTATAGTAATAGTCGAATTATTACGAGGTTAATGATAACTCTAAATCAACATGTTAAAACTGAACTTAGTTCGGATCCATTCTCCCATAGATTCTGTCTCATTGTTCGTCGTCGGATGTACGTCAGTGTGAGAGCTCGAGATTTCTCCGTTACTTCCGGCGCCCACTCTCCTTTCACGCTCCCCTCAATAGACTTCTTCGTGCATCATCGAAAGCATGACACACATTTCCCAGGAATATCGAACGACATTTTCCCAACTAGTGCTCAACTCCGGCAAATGTTGATCGCGCCAACGCGGCCATAATTAATGTCCGGAGCCAAAGTGTGGCACTGTTTCTCTGCCAGAAACAACCAGCCGGGATTAAGCGTTCGTAGAGTGAGTTAAAGTTTCAACGGTGTTCTTGGACTATTGCACTGCCAGATGCAGGCGAACTTGGAAGCGCGCTTCTAGTAACAGCGCTCCGCTTGGCTTTTATGTACTACATACGTTTCTAGTATATAAAGTTTGGGTTGGCTCGCCGAAGATCGTTATCAACAGCGGCTAATAATCAAATCGACGATAACTGTATAATTAGTTTATTATTCCACTTTCTCTCTACGATCGAAACTTTTCTTTCCATATTTTATATTCTACAATCAATTCTGTGCGAAATAGAGGAAAATGTGCTTTATTATTATAAATCGTCAGGATTTCAAAATGCATCCTTTAAATTATTACCAACTGTAATAAGCAATCAGATGATTGGACGATCGGTAAACATACATATTATATTATACCAGTAACTACACAAAATTCAATATAATATTTTCTCTTAAATAAAGTAGGTTAACATCAATGTTGACTAACTCAAGATTATTATTACCAGCGGTTAATAATGCATTTAACAATATACTTTTATTAATCGAGTCATGGTAATTTGCAACATGGTGGGGGATAGCAGTGAGTGGGCGCTCGTTAATACAACACTGCTTGAATCATCGATAAGGAGCGGGCGCGTAATGCATCATTACTCGGAATTAGTCTGAGCAGCCGAGTGCCGCGTAATCATGTAAAGCCGCATTAACATTAACAAGTCGAGCAGAGAACTCGGAAATACGCGCGAGCGTAGCCCCGAAAATTATTAGTTTACGATCGCCCGATTATTACAGCGTACGACCGCCACCGCTGTGCGCACACACAGCCACACAGACACACACACACATAGAGGAGGATGCGTCAGAGCGAAACAAGGCATTCTCTCTGGCCGCATCCGGGCGGAGGGCGGGCCAGCGGCTGAAATTCGGCCGAGAATTTCACCGACACGTGCGTTTGTGGCCTGTTAATAATATGCAAAGTGAGTTATCGATTCGCCTCACGCGTAATCTCGATCGAGCGGCGGGCGCGTTCGCGCGCTTACACCGGAGGCCGAGCGATGGAAAATTCGTCCGCGATGGCTAAGGAATTTTAACGGGTTCATTAGCCTTGCTCCGCCGGTGGTGGCGAACCGTACGCGCGCGCACGCAGCACATGTACATTGCTCGGCCGAAAGCCAACCCCTCTATTTACTGGAGGGAAGGCCTTTGTGTGCGTAAAGTGCCTGGAGCACGCAGCATGGGAATTCGGATATGTTTGAAAGGTGCTATTTCGTCGCCGATATCGAAACTCCCAAGGACAGAATGCCACGCGATTGAAAATTGAGAACTAATAGAGAATTAATACCCTCGCCACGATTTCCACGTAAATCTCGCCCGCGAGAGAGAAGGAATCAACAGTGGAGGAAGAAGGGAGAACCGAGAGCTGCAAGCTGGATTGCAGGCAAAGTAATTTAACCATCAGTTAAAGTCCCAGGAACGATAAGTCCGAAGGATCGTTCGCATTTAAAAGGTCCGATCGACTACACCCCAAGGAATTCTCGCTCCGCATTGAGAACTTCCTCCTTAATATGAATTTTCATTCCCTGGCCTCCCATTAGCGAATTCCCAGCAGGGATCCTTGAGGCCACCTTCTTCGATCGTTTTCACCTTATCCCTCATCCACTGCTCCATCCACCAGTCGCCCTGATAATTAGCATTTTTATTGGATATACACGCCACTGCTCTACCTTTCATCCTTCTCATCATTCAGACTTTAAACCTATATTCCCCTGCTCTCAACTAGTAGAAATCTCCCGGGAAATTCTCGGAACTCTCTTCCTATTAAAATTCCCTCTAGCAGTATTAACATTTTCAGTGGGTTAATGGGAAATTTGGGAACAATTAGCACTGATGAACCTTTTAACTCTGTGATTAGTCTGATATTTCACTTTCTCTATGCACTTAAAATATTTGCTTCAATACTTTATATTCTACAATCAATTTTGTATGAAATACAATGAATTATAGAGGAAAACGTTTACTACTATAAATTATCAAAAATACTTTTTTTAGATTATTAACAATTGTAATGAGTAATCTACAAAGTAGATCGTGGGAATAGTTAAAGAGTTATTAAAGGACAGTGCAAGTAGAACGTATTAAGAACTAGGAGAGTGTGGCGCGCGTCTGGGAAAAAGTGGGGAGGAAAAAGTTGTGGAGAACGCGGAGGGTAGTTTCGTATCCAACAGGTGGGCGCATTGTAAACACGTATCCCTAGGCTAGCTGCGGGGCTTAATGCGAATGGGCAATCCTCATGAACCGCTGAGCACCAAATCGGTATTTTTCTGAAAAATTAATGGCGCGTTCCATTGTACGTCGTAAACGAACGATAAACTACTTGCTTCATAACTGTTTAATAGATCGGAGAAAACTCCGAATGAATGAGAGAAGATCGAAAACGCCAGTTTCAACGAAGACAAAGCAAAGTATGCAAACCCATCCTTCCACCTAGTTTTACCTGCCTTTCTTCGTATCTCTTTGTAATTAAGTAGAATGTAACTTCGCCTAGATTCCCCGCCTTTTAAAAGCAATGTTGAAACAAGGAATAGAGGATGTGGAACTGGGTTAAAAACAATCGGCACTTGTCGGCGCAAACTAGGGAGGATTTTTTTCCATCAGAACGAAAGGAACTGGGATAGTCTAGGCAGTTTTATCTCCGATAAAGGTTAAAGGAGATTTTCCGTCTGTAAAATATTACATCTGCATTCAGCGGCAATAAACATCATTCGCTCGGAATGTTTCGATTGGTTTAAAGCATTGTCGCGCCCGGTTCAATTGAGTCGGACTCGCAATCGATGATGAAAGTGCGGCAACAACAGCGTCCCCGGAAGTATAACTCGGCGGGAGTGGGTTGCGATCTATTTTTCCCTGTTACATAATTTTCCGGCGAGCGGGGACGCAGGGTGGAGAGGAAGAGAGTTCTTCCACGAGGCGGTAACCTCGTAAAATTTGATGGTCAGCGCGGTAGAAGTGAGCGGAAGGATGCTTGGACCGAGAAAAGCAGAAGTTCGCTCGCTACTTATTCTCTCAGGCGGTTCCTCTCCTTTCTCTCTCCAAATATTTCTCGTCCTCCTTGTCTTTTATATTTAGATTTATCTAATGGCACTTGGCGTCTCTTCTACTGCCATGCCAGCCCTTTGGAACCAACGCTCTACTCCCGTCCACTGCAACTTCTACTACTGCGCCATCTTTCGCCCGAACATTACCGCCTTGCGTAAAGATTCGGTGGACACTCGCTCTAAATAACGAGGAACAGTCGTCTTCTCTTCTGCTAAAACCTTCTTTCCAGATTAAACTTGCAATCTGTTTAAGTCCAACTCTGCAACTTTGCTGTGCCAAGCTTGAAATGTCGATACAACGGGCACCTAAGTCTGCGCAATGCAGAAATTGCACTCCAGTTAAAACAACAAAATTTACTGCAATAATCAAATCAATATAAAATTAATGATTGCCACAAATTAATATCTAACGTACTAAAATTTAAAGAAATCTGTAACAATACACAGGATTGAAGAAAGACTTTGCGAAGTATATTCGAGCAAACTATGAAAATAAAATACGTCCTGGAAATCTACATTCGACAAGACACGTAATACACGTCAGGGGTTATTGAAATTCCAAGGGTTTGATTTTAGCCAAGGAATGCCCGTGTTAATTTCTGCGATGTCTATCTAGACATGCTCGAATGTCGCATATCTTGTAACGAAGTTTCCGAGAACGTCTCTTGGCGCACGCACACACAGGTGTGCGGTTGTTGACACTGCATACGATATGGGTATGCATATTTGTAAACTTGCAGCCTTTAGCTGGAAATTCCCCTGCTTATCGTAGTGGCTGGCTCCCTTCTGCTAATAGGGAATCTTGTAACCAACTACTGATACCAGCAGGCATCAGATTTTCAAGGAAATCGAACTAGCCTCCAGCGAAATTCCTAGCTTTACATAACTCTGCATAACATTTCCACCTCATTTGTCACAAATAGCCTGATAACATCCAACTAAAACTAACTGCTACTCGGTCGCCCTATTTACTTATTTAACGACCCAGCGCACAAATTAAAAATTAACTTTTCTGAAATATGCTTTTTATTAAACCAAGCTTGCTAACTAGTGCTGGGAAATATTTTAAATAACGAATTATAGCCAGGGGCTAAATTATATATAAAATATTAATAGCAGCGTTTGAGGTTACTAATTACGTTGCGAAGATTTATACACATTCAGGAAAACCGATTTGTCGAAATTAGTCGACAGCAGTCGATGGTATTCAACGAACAATTGCGGTGATAAAATCAGTAGTGAGGAATCAAGGTTTCTCCACAAGCAGTCGTGCAGCAGCGACAAAAATACACACTAATACAAAAGCGTCTGATATAATAAATACTTATTGAAAATGTCTCAAAGTGGAATCTCGCGGAGCAGAGGCTTTAGGAGAGGCGCACTTAATTCAGCGAAACTCCTGCGGTAATTGAGCGGCGCATGTTAATCACTCGCCCGGGGCAATTCCGTGCTCTATCCTGATCAGCATTCTGGCGTTGTGTTGCGCTTAAGCGTAAGTCATCCGAACGCTCGCGTTTAATAGCGGTAAACTGCAGTGTTGGCTGGCGCGTGCGACTTGTATAGGCAGCCGAGTGTATGTACACGTGGTTAGTGAGCAAGCCCTGGCTCGCCTGGCTCTCCCTTTCCTCGAGCCGGCGCGCCGCTCCCGAGGGAAGGGAGAAAAGTTATCTCTTACCTTCCCGGAAACACCACCGCCCTTGGATTGATGTACCGCGGGAACGGAAACACCAGCCATGAAATACGACCGCGTGAACGTTTCCGCCTCATCTTTTCACTTATGTATTAAAGTAGATTTGTTTTCGCGAGAATACTTTCCATTTTGAATTAGATATGTGTGTAGATGGAATTTATATATAAAACCTCGTGTAATTTAAAGAGAATTCTTTGATCGAAACGTGAAATAATCGCTGCTAGTTAAATGTTAGTAGTTTATTTACTGCTAGTTATGGAAGTATCAGTGTACTTGGAAATTCCCTTGGTATTGATGAGCCCTGCTTCCAAGTCTACCCTTTGGAGGATCCTGTTGGAATACCGATGGTGTTGGGCTGATGTGGCCCCGCGCGAAAACTTATCCTCTCGCGCCAACTGTCGAAGAGGGGATCGATAGGTATTAAAGACAACGGTAACTTCGGTCTTACACTGTCACGAAGTTCGCCGCAAAGACGGAGCTTTACTCCAGTGAATCCTGTTGAACTTTGAAGCCCTCTTGCCGCGCTGCCGCCCTTCCTCTATAATGGGCACCTACCATTACAGAAGTAATGAATAATAACGAGCGACCAAGCATGGTGACCCGTTGGAATTTTCCTTCAAAACTTCCACCGTCAAATTCGTGAAATTACTTGGCCGTAATTCCGATTGATTGATTTCTACATTTCCACAAATTAATTAGGAGGCCCTTCAAGTGGCATGCCCGCAGCCCGCACGTACCAATCCCAGGGAGTTACTGCCGCTTATGTACCCACTTAATTCGATTGCAGGAGAGAATCAAGTGATATCGGAAAGTCGTTCCCACGCGTGGAACTCTGTCATTATTCGTCAGGAAAAGCAAACGCCGCCCTTACTTGCAAGTTCTCCGAGGGAACATTTCACTTTGGGTTATCATCGACAGGGAGAAGTTCCATTATTTGCTGCTTGGTAGACCTTTAAGCTTTTTAATTAACTTAGTCGTTCTAAGTTCCAAATTATTTGGGACCCACGAAATCCGGCTGGGGATTTTACGAGGGAGCAAGGACGAAGCTAGATTTTACTTAACGCGCGTACGCTCGCGTATACCAACTGCGCGTAAGCAGCTTACTCTAACAAAGTAGGTGCGAATCTATGCTATTCTATGTAGCACTATGCGAGAGAGCATCGGGTACCCTGCCTATTTTATCAGGAATAAACGTACGCCCGACCTTCCTAGCACAAACGATTTGTTTAACCTAGCATTTCCACTGTTTGCTATCCAAACTCTAAATAGAAGAAATTACTATCTCAACCATGCTCTCTGATCCCCAACTTTAGTTTCGTAAAAAATACATCCTTACCACAATCATATCTTTAACAAAACTGTCAATAATTTTAAATATTTTCCTAATATTGATATAAATATTTTTGTATTCATATAGTAGAAAACTTCAAGCAACTCTTAGTAGAAATGTCATAGCGCGACAGGTATATCAGGTTGGAGGAGTTCAGAATTCCAGGACATTTCCGAGGATCTCAATGATGTTCCTCTCTGTTGATCCTGTCAGTAAGGGGAAGTTTATCAGAGGGTTAGATGAGGAGGGTCGATTTTTCAGGAGTCGTGAGAGATACATCCGAATGAAGAGAGCGGCTTGTCACTGGGGGCTTGTTATATCGTGGCACGTGTGTTGACACGATCGATCGGAATGCCATAACCAAGAGCGAGGCAGATCCTGGACTGAGTATCCTGACGATACCGTTTACCCCGGCGCGGCGTTCCCACTTCGCTTTTCCCACGTATTCACTATCACATCCCGGATCCTTCGGTTCTTCCTTGATTGCTGTCATCGGGACACGCGTGTCTTTTAATTGAAGGGGAGCGTGCGAACGGGAGGCCGCTCGATGGATGATAAAGCAACGATAACAAAGTCCCAGTCGCCAAGAAACTTCCATACAATGAAATGCTCCGTGGTTGCATCCGAGAAATAGAATCTTATCCGACGTTAATAGAGGCCTGTCAATAAATGTGGCCGGGCTCTTTCTGCCCTCGAGACGAGCTGACATTTCGATATCGTTCCGGCCGATTGGCCACGAAACCGGCGAGATTAAGTGGAAACCTTTACTGGCTTTCTACGTTTTTTTGACGAGCCACCGCCGAGCGAAGTCTTCCCCGAAGGAAGCGAGCGTCGCTCACCGATAACGATGAAAAATGCATAGGAGTAGCTGACGAGGGTGTATCAGCTACAGTTCAATACCTACTCGATGCTCGATTCCATCGAGGAATCGTCGAATACTCCTTACTTATTGATACTGACAATGCGACGTCGACGCGCATCTGTATTATTCCGGCGCACCCGCCACTCCGATCTATCCAATAGGAGCTGCTCTCCCTTAGAATTTCAAGAGGTTAAGTCAATTCGATACTATATTTAATGAGCTATTATCTTCCGGCTAATGTACTCTTTTCCGAGTAATAATATTCCATTACTTATTGTACTTTCTTCGGCTGCTTTACCTTGGTTGTTCTAATGGCACACTAATCCTTTATCCTTAGTAATCCGAAATCCGATGGCTAACATGTAACAAGGTTTGCGTGCTCCTGCGGATATGGGGGAAACAAGCACCATTAGCACGAAACTTTCTTCCTCTTCGTGACGCGCCGCTATTACGGAAATCATTCGACCACTAATGCGTGCCTTTATCACGCGCGGCCTGATGCGTTACAAGCCTGTTAATCATTGGCTAATCATCGATAATCATCCAAAGCGAATATAGCAGGGGTGAGATAAATTATAGAAATTTCGTGGATTGTTCTTGTCGTTTGTACTGTCGAGGATTGCGAGTCTCAGCATCTCGAGTCCTTTTTGATTGAGTCTGAGTGGACCAGTTGATGCTCGAGGAAGAACCGCCGAAAAAGAGCGAATCTCCGGTTTTTCCTCGCCCGCTGAATCAGCCAGTCACGCTCGTCGATAATTCCGGCAGGGGTGAAGACCGTCAGGCAGGTGCCGCCTAAAGTAACGAGTGAAATGACGTTCGTTTCGTGCCGGTGAAGCAATCTCTTGGCTGTCGAAAAAATAAATAAGGGATCGGCAGAGAGAGAGTGGTGTGAGACTTTTGACACCCGGCCAGAAGAAACTCCGATATTTCGATTAGTTTAGATGCGCGTCATTTGAAAGTTGGAGTTTTCGTCGGAGTTTTATTCGCTACTGTTTGTAGTTTAAGAGTGCTTTACTGTGCTGGAAAGAGTTGGTAGTTTGTATTGCTCTTTATTGACAGGTATCGCCGACTCTTTTGACGACAGAGTCGTCTTCGCCTTGAGGGAGAAATACGAGGGCGTAAGTCAACTTCGACGTAACTGGGACACACGCGCGTCACTATTTGTTCTCATTTCTCGTATTGTGTGTTGCTTCCCGTTTGCCTAGACACTTCTCTCATTTTCGTCGCCGCTTACACTCGCCCAGCTTCCACCGACGATCCATCTCCGTTTTTCCTTCGAGCCGCACCCTTTCTCCGCAGTTTATTTGATTAATATCTCCTCTCTCTCTCTTCTCGACGTCTTTTCCATCCATCTAACCGGTTTCATCGAATCAAGTGGCCTAATTCCAAGTGTACCTCGGCGAAAACGATTATCGTACAACTCCGGCGAAATTAATATCTGAAACGCGTGGTGCGAAGTAACTCATGGTTTGTTGGGCTAGTTTCGATGAAGCGGAAACTGGGATGGTCGCTCCGGGCTTTACAGGATTAGAGAGAACGCGATTAATCACCGAGCCAAAAATTCGAGAAGATCCAGCTAGCTCTCGCTTTAGCTGCTGCTGGCTTGATTGAAGCTTCCACCTTGTGAATTTCGGAGTAAACGAAAACTACTGAGGCCGGGAGCCGTGTTGACGGTAGCAAGGTCCTCGAGTTTCCATCAGAAGCGACGTAATAATCTTGATGGGGTTAGTTCCGCAGCGTCGAGGTCTGTGATGTAGCCGAGCGAATTAATAAAAAGCAGGAAGACTATAATGCAAACTTCCTCCTCATTAAAACTATTGTTTGCGAATCGTGATATAAAAGAGGTCCAAGAAAAAATCCTGGCCGTGCTTCACGCTCGTTGTCAGTTGGCGGCGCGGCGGGAGTATAACGAAGCTTCGTTATAACATCGCCTGTAATAAGTTCACGTAATTCGAGTCCACGGAGTGAAGACCAGGCTGGCTTGAAGTTCGATAAGTGCTCAAGGCAGCCGGCGAAACTCGGCCGTTCCTCGAGGACGTAACTAACGAAACCCGGAAACCGGGCCTTCCGGATGCTCTCTCTCTCTCTCTCTCCTCATTGAAGTGGACCTAAGAAGCACCGAGGCTTCGGAGGTGCTGTTGGCAATGCCAATAGCCGGACTGCGAACCCTTTGGAAAGCGTCCAGCACTCGGACTTATCAACTTTTTCCTATCATCCCTCAGTGTCATAGAAAAAAAGATACGTCCTCCTTTCAAGCGGATAGCAAAGAAGATTAACTAACTCCACCAGAATCTCAAGGGTTTCGTCAACTTAATTAATTCTCCAGCTTAATTACTGTCGACTTTTCCGCGACGCAACCTCCTCGGTTTGGGGGTGGCGGCGGCGACGGCGGCGGCGGCGGCGGTGGAAAGTGCGAAGGGTTGCCGGCAATTCTTGAGGAGTCACGGACGAGAGTACGAAAGTGCAAGTGAGCCTCCTCTGGCTGGCGCTTGTTTCGTCGACGGACTTTTCGTTAATGACTGCTGTCAAGTAGATCCGGCGCAGACGCGCTCTCAAAGGCGTGTTTTGTGCCAGCCGGCAGGCACCACCTCCCCAACCAACCCCAACCGGCCTACTGGTCCCCGCTCTTGTTTCAGATCTCAAATCCCCCAGAGTGTAATTGCTTGTGCGTCGTGGTGCTGCCAGCCACGCTGATCCATCCACCTGCAACGAGCCTTCCCGTTACGCGGCCGGAACTCGAGGGAGGAAATTTCGAGCGAAACCACCCTTCCAGACAACTTGAGGGCCCCGCGTTAAGGACAACCTCGCGCGCGCGCGCCTCCACCGCCGTTACAGCCACTTTTCTGACAAGATACTCTCCGTTACCATGAATAGGCAATGTGGAAGACCGGATTACATTAGAACGATACACATGTTCCTTCTCGATCCCCTCGGGAAACTCGAGAATTTTACCATCTCTATGCTAAAGGAATATCTTAAGGGCCTGTTGAAAATGAATTAGCGGGAAATTGGGCTACAACTACTCCATTCTGACCTTCTTTTACATGATGCACTTCCCTTTGAATCAACTCTCTCCTACCTCACGATTTCTATATTATAATATGTACAAGTAAACAAAAAAGTGTCTTTATTAAGAAAAAGTCACTTTCCGCAAAGAAGAGAATTTTCTTTTATAAAGAAATGTATTCCAAAGATACAGAATTTGCCAATACATGTATACAGCAAATATAATTACGCAATAAGCTTATACATATTATCCTCACCCTTGATAATTCAATGGTAAGCGAATCAACTTGTACAAAGGCATGCTGTGTATGCAGAGGTACATGCGTGCTTTTCCCAAACGCGCGGCAATGCTTTACGAGTTCTACCTCGTCGAACATTCATCGGGTGGCGAACCTTGACCGTCGTGAGGCCTTGAAATCGTGAGTGAGGTCGTGACGGTGATGTCGAAGCACGAATCCAGCAGCGAGGAACCGACGAATTCGGCGCGGATGTTTTATTCATAGCACGGGTATGTCGTGGAGCGGCAAGTAGCTCGATTCTACCAAGGGTTGAGCCTCCTCCTCCTCCTTCTCCTCCCACTCCTTTCCCGAGGGGCAGGAGGAACGGCATCGCACTCCCCAACAGAGGGATAAGATCCCGTGAAATTGCCGGGGATGATAAATTTCAGTTTAAACGGCCTCAAGGTGCCGCCGGTGCTGTTTTGCCAAGGTGTTTGTAAGCGACCGCCGACGCCCACCGTCGAGAACGCATTCTCCTTCCGGCGAGCAACAAAGCGGAAGAGCTCGGGAAACTGCTGACTGATTGCCGAATAATGCGCTGAATAAGTCCTGACTTTCCACGGATGACAAATGACGAGATCTCCTCTGTATAAAGTCCGAGAGTTTACAATGTGTGCTTGCAGTGGACACTGGTAAAATTGGGAATTAGCTGGAGTTAGGATAGGCGATAGAGCGATTAAGTACGATATTATCTTAGTCCGGGTGATCCGTTTTTCATTAGAATCCGGTTTGCTATTGTAATCTGGTCGTATAAGCCACCGATATTGCATGCTCTCCCAACGGGCCCACACTCTCTCTCCCTCCGTCCTGGTCGAGCCGTTTCGCTCTCGGCATGACTTTCGGCATATCCAGCAATCGATCGTTATGTGTTGGCCGGCTGGCCGTTCGTTTTTCGATATTGACTGGGTTCGACTTTGAAAAATTGCATTTCCTCCGGCGTATGAAAGGTCAGGCCGAGCCGCCGAGAAAATGGAACGTCAACAACGAATAGAGCAACGGATACGCCGTACTAAATCCCGCGGGCGGCCGCGCTACAACTTTTTCAATCATGAGCCATCAATGTCTGAGAATCGCTGGAATTTATCAAGAGCGGGTAGCGCACCAACCACCACCACCACCACCACTCGGCTTTGGCCCCCTTTTAAGGAGTATCGACGCGTGCTCTTGGCGGTATCGGCAGCTTTAATATGCAACGCTCGCTCTCGCCGGAGGCGCGTTTTACATGAAGCCGCATACTACGAGTCCCATCGATAATTCGGTAACAAGAGGACGCCGGATGCCAATTTCAATTGGCATCCGGCCTGACACTCGAAGCCTCGGGAGTATCGAACCTCATTCAACGCAGTTTCTAATGGGCGAAATTAATCGAGTGGAATCGAGTGGAATCTCCTACCTACGTGGAAAGGATATTATTTGCCTGGAGCTTCGTTTTATTGCTTGGCTCCCGCTGCCACTCCATTTATTAACGCAAGCGCGCGCGCGCGAGCGCGCGAGCGCGTACTCCCGTGTGCCTGCCTCTGTGTCGCACTCAGCGGCTAGAGAATGGATGGCGTTACTCGAACCGCCTCTGCCTCCATTTTCCGTTATGTAACTGTCGATATCACTCGTCACGTTTTGCTGGAAAAAATCGCGCGGATATAGCCGAGGACTCGCGCGCTATCCTCTGCAAAAATACACCTGCCGGCCTTCTGTTGTTCCTAATTCTTTATACATATTCTCTTCCCGCTCCGCCACTCCAAGCTAAACGCTTCCAGTTCGATTATCGTATCGCTCACCGCAAAGAATACATATTACATCAAAATCGAATTCGACGAGTAATTTCTCTTTATTATCACTCGTCTTCTTTTACCCCAAAATATTGTTTGGATATACTTGAAGATCCACGTGGTGTCCTTTGCAAAAATACACCTGCAGTTCCGTTGTTCCTAATTCTTCATATTTTCTTCTTGTTTCAGGTAAATACTGCGAGCCGATCCTTACGTGTATTATACAGGCGAAGAAATACATATATCAGAGGCGAGTTCGAAGGGTAATTTCTCAAAGCATTCTCTACCAATATCCTGCTGGCCGATAGCGGCCGACGTAGTCGAGAAAAATATATTCCTGGAGATGCAGATAAATCTGGCCGCTTGTTTATGGGCCGTGACAAGGCTCGCTGGTGGGGCGACCCATTTTTCACGTAATTTACAGGAAGCCAGAAACCGAAGGAAAGCGGAGCTCCAAAGGAGCGTGTGTGTTCGGTGTCGCGTAGACCGCCGCCTTATCAGCATCCGCAATTAGGGAAAAGGGGCCGATTTGAAAATCGTCGTCTATCATTCCACGAGGAATTCGGTGTCCCTCAGGAGCAAGCTAAACGATTTCACGTGGCCCAATTTGAAGAAGCACTCGGCCATACGCATGTTCTCCTAGTATCTAGTCAATTTGTCTGGATATTTTTGGAGTCCTCCTTTCCTCTCTGCAAGCTTCCAAGTACCATCAGTCCCGATCCTCTTGGGATCGTTGAATAAAAAGTTACCGGTGCACTAAATATTCAGGGTTGTTTTGAAATAATCATGAGAGTGTCTGGAAATTAATACGTGAATGTAAAGTATTCGAAATGTAAATCGCTGTGGGAGATTTACAGCAGGATGTGTTTAAATTGAAGTATTTAACGTCCACTAAGATATAATTTAATGATATCTATCGGGGAAGAGTACGGTTCTACTTCCTTGATTGCAGGAAGTCCAATGGCAATAAATAAAAGTTTGCGGTTCTATCAGAGAAACTTTCTGCGATTTCAAAGTTATTCATGCCAAATGAATGGGATTTCGAAGCGGATGATCCTCGATTCGAGTCTGGAAAGTCGAATATTTCCTGGGGGCCTGACGAGTTCGCCGGACTTTTTCGGGATGCAGGAAACAAGCTCGGGCATCGTTAGTCTCGGTTTGAGGAGCATCCGACGCCTCTAAATATACGACGAGCAGTCGATGCGACGTCCTCTCTCGCTTAATTTCTCCGCTTAATTTCTCCGCTTCCGACGCTTTCCAATACGCATGCGCCTCTCAATTATTCACGCCTTTATGGACGATTTTGGAACTCCTACTTAACGAGGCGCTCGCTCCGGTATTCCGAGCTGAGGGCGGAAGAGGAGAAAATACCGAATGTTTTCCAGCTACTAGCAACTTCCCCTTTAAAATAGAGCGGCGGCCGCGCGGCGGCCGCGCCAGCCAAGTATTTCAACTGCGCGTTGGTATTTTAACTCTTTCACTTTGGAAGCTTTCAGCAAAAGGGAATTGGGGGGCTCAAATGCTCAATGTAATAATGATGTTCGAGGCTTGAATTTCTCCGGGAATGTTGAATGCCTGCTGGAAATGGCCGCAACATTATGCGCGAACTTACTCTCTCGCACCGGTAATACTGAAACTGCCAACTTTTTATTCGACACCGCGTCCATGAAACTTTCGTCCTGGCGGTGCGGCACACCGCCGTCGCCGCCGCCGCTACCACCGCCACCGCCGCCGCCTTTTTTACATCGGCGAATGAGTACATTCATACGTTACATTCATTCCGGGAACCGCTTTAGCACCGCTGCCTTTTTGCCGCGCGCTCCTTTTTGCGCGAGGCTGTAACATGCTCTTATTTTCCCTTTTCTTCCCTTGCTGGACTTGCTTGAAAAAGGGACGGCGGCGCTCGTCGCAGCGACTCGGTACAGTGGCGCGCCGAAAAATTTCCACGAGAGCTTTGCGGACAAAGAGATTTCGTGTGATTTCTGCTGGCCGGCTTTCGCCAGATTTTCAGCCGCCTGGAAAATTCTCGCCTCGTGAAAAGCCAGGCACGGATTGTTTAATTGTAAGATGCTGCAAGAAAAAATTCTACGAATGCAGAGAGAGAGAGAATGCGTTATTAAGAGAACGACTACTGAGAATGAAGTCTGTGCCTGATGATCTCGTATTATAGCTAAGACTGAAACCACCGTCTCTTCTTACCAAAACCTATAAATCTTGCGGGCGAGCTTGGTGGTCCCGCCACGCTCGAGCAAGAAGCCTGCTCTTCCGCCCAGTGACCACATCACACAGCCCTTGTTACGTCATCTGTAGATGCGTGCGCTGATAGGATCGACACGTTGCGTCGCATCGCGTCCTACCGAGAACCAAGACTCGAATCTATTCTGATCGGACGTCACTTTGGTAAAGACACGCTCGAATAATAGATGCGATGGAAACTGGAGATCGAGCAAGTTGCGATAAAGTAACACAGTATTTCACAGCTGGGACGCATAAACGAGCGCCACCTTTTACAAGTTGTTCCGATGAAATTGCTCGGGCACTCGAGATGCAACTTTCTCCCGAGAGCACTTCCACCAGTCACCTTTTAATGCGATTGGATTCGAATAAATGGATTAATACTTTCGCAAATCCGCTGGAAAAGCGTGTCGAAGGAGCGCTTGCTTTCTACTGTCGTTTCGATCCGATATTAGCTAAACTTGGATATTGGAGGCGAAGTAGGAGGAAGCCGGAAAATAAGATCCGGTTGACCTTGCGTATCAGTTCCGTGATGCACGAAGCCGAGGAAGATACGAGGAAGAGGCTTCAGGAAGCGAATTCGCCACGATCCAATCCTCCGATTTCAAGAGGCGACACGTGGAGCAGCAGCGCAAACGAAGCCGCAGCACACCGGCGGCTGCCCCCCCCCACCTCCCCAACCGGAAATGGGAACTTGAGACCCATCGAATCTCGAGCGCAACTCCGACAGCCGGCTCGAACCGGCCCTGAAGAACCTCCACCACCAAACCTCGGACTTTTCGATATCCCGACACTCCACGCTCCAGATACAACCCTTTAAATTGCTTTGCAGCCAAACCTCCTCATCCCTCCAACCAGACCGTTAATACAGCGTTTCAGGTCGAGACCTTATTCAGCTGCTTCTCTCTATCGATACTACTTTCAAAGACAAGAACTCGAAACTATAAGATCTCTTAGTTTTTATCGACCTTTTAAAATTCAACATACAAAAATGAAAATTATAATACATGCATGTTCCGAAATTCTACATCGTTCAATATCCACCAAATTTGGTACAAGTATTCTTTAATACAAACATAGGAAATTGCATCTGAGCAAAGCCCGGTTGAACATCTAATAATAAATAATAAAATAAAATATAATTCATAAAAATTCAAGAATCGAAGAGACCAATGCTCGCCCTGTGTTCCGGAGGGGCGCGGGTAGCCAACTAACCTACTTAACCCCTTCAGTGTTGACCTTGACCCTCATTCGAAGCATTCCAAGCAAGGCCGCGATAGGCGGGCGTCCAGGTGGCACAAGTGGGGAAAACGAACGCCTGCGCGCTAAACGAAACTGTTCCTCCCCACCAATGACTCCTCGCACTCATACATTCAATTTGCGTTTTTTCCTAGATTCGCTGCTCTCTCGCACTTTAATTTGCGCCCCTGAAAATAGCAGCAGCCCTTTGAAATACATAATGCAGACGGACGTAACTTGGCGGAAAAATTGCGCGAGCCCGTAATGTTCGAGTAGCGTTAAATGTAACAGTGGCGAAATTCAGCTGGCAAATGCACAAGTTGAATTAATGCGCGATAATCTATTTCGCACGTAACAGGTGTAAAGCGCGCAGGAACGAGATATGTAAGCAGAGAAAGAAAGAGGTGTGTGCGAGAGAGAAGGGTAGCGATAATTATTTTATCCAAACTTATGAGATATCCTGCATTTGCATGGCAATTCTCCGCGAATAGCAGTGGTTGTCGTTGTGCGCGTGTGCGAAGTATATGGCCCGGTGTGCCTACATTTCACGTGGTATATGAGCCCATCATTCACCCGGCAGGAAAGGAGATGAGCACGAAAACGTTACATTTGTATCTTGCTCGTGTATCCGCGAGAAAGAGAGAGAGAGCGCGCACCCGCGATCTCCTATATTATGACTGCGAGCGCTACGACCGCTGGCCAGATTATTTTCGCAGCGCATGATTTACGTCACTTTGTTACGTCCTTTTAACGTCCGGTGACACGGGTATGTAGAAATCATGGTAAATACTGAAGAGGATTTATTTTCAACTCAGTCGAATCTCTTTCGATCATATCCAAGCATTCTAATTCGCTCGTCAGTATAATCATCCACCGCAAAAATCACAATACACTCTCGCATGCACGTATACTTCGCTCGGGCACGCGAAGATCTTGGCAAGGATTCGGGCAATTGTACAGTGTGAGTCACTTGCCTTTGAATCACCAGCAAAAATTGGATATTTTCGATGGCCAAAAATATGGGGAAAAAAAAATTTTGAGCTGGGGCTCTGAAATTTATATCACATCTTCCTTGATGCAAGGGCAGACTGCCCGCCAAATTTCAACCCCGGAAAAGGTCGGGAAGTCATGAAAACATG
The DNA here is from genome assembly GCA_910591665.1 of Ectemnius continuus. NCBI lineage: Eukaryota > Metazoa > Arthropoda > Insecta > Hymenoptera > Crabronidae > Ectemnius > Ectemnius continuus. The sequence goes on from OU342866.1 coordinate 4,787,140, forward strand.
CAAAAAACAATCGGAATTAGGCGAAATTCATTATTTAGGATCGGTTTTCTTTGTGTTTTAGGCAGAATTCCGGCATTTCCCCCACAACATTTATGTTTTTTATCCGTTTTGAGACACGAGCAATCGAAAAATCAAGCGTTCGTCCCGGTCCCAGAACCTTCGAAAAATCGAAAATTTTTGAAGGGGTATGCCTTAAAAAATTTGCGAAAAAATGAATTTTGGGCTAGGGCTCTGGAATTTTTTCTACTTTCTCCTCGATGCAAAAAAACACTTTCTACAAAATTTCAGTCCCGGGGAAGGTCGGGAAGTCATGAAAACATTTAAAAAACCGTCGAAATGAAATATTCCAGATCGGTTTTTCACGTGTTTTAGGTAGAATTCCGGCATTTCCCCCACTAAGTTCGTGTTTTTTATCCGTTTTGAGACACGAGCAATCGAAAAATCAAGCGTTCGTTCCAGTGCCAGAACCTTCGAAAAATCGAAAATTTTTGAAGGGGTATGCCTTAAAAAATTTGCGAAAAAATGAATTTTGAGCTAGGGGCCTGGAATTTTTTTTACTTCTTCCTCGATGCAAACAAACACTTTCTACCAAATTTCAGCCCCGGGAAAGGTCGGGAAGTACCAAAAACACGGGGAAAACCATCGAAATCAATTTTTCAAGATCGGTTTTCCACATGTTTTAGGCAGAATTCCGGCATTTCCCCCACAACATTTATATTTTTTATCCGTTTTGAGACACGGACAATTGAAAAATCAAGCGTTCGTCCCGGTCCCAGAACTTTCGAAAAATCGAAAATTTTTGAAGGGGTATGCCTTAAAAAATTTGCCGAAAACAAAATTTTGAGCTAGGGCTCTGGAATTTTTATCGTATCTTCCTTGATGTAAAAAAACATTACCCACCAAATTTCAGTCCCGGGGAAGGTCGGGAAGTCCAGCAAAAAAAAATAAGGGTTAGGAGAGTTCTGATTCAAAGACAAGTGAATCACCCTGTAGAAGTGGCGGGGAAATCGAGGCTAAAATGCAAAGGGGCGAGTTTACGCGAGAAGTAAAGGCTAAGGATAGGAGATAAGGGTGGGTGGCTGAGCGACAGGCGCGGCGGCAATGAGCAACTGCTTCAGTAAAGTCTTGGTATACAAGCGTAATAGAGCGCCGGGCAAAGTGTACGGTACACACGCCGAGATCGGAGCATAAACTCGTAAGACCCGTTGCTGGCTGGCGCAGTTGGAGCCGAGGCGAGAGCCACTCTCGATAGAGGAGGAACTCACCGGGAGAGACTCGGAGAGGCAATCGATACTACCAAAGATGCGAGATCGTAAAGCCTCGGGGATACTTTACTGCCCGGCTTCCATCCCAACTGCATCTCTATCTCGCGCCCTGATACTCCTTACACGTGCGTCAATATACACACCTGAATCGTGACACCGGGCCAATCTTTTAGAGGCAACATCCCCGGGGCCATTCTTTTATGGCCAGCCTCTCTATCACACCAGCCAGCTCCATTCTCTCCGCCAGTAACTACACATCCTTTCTACACATCCAATTATTATATTTACTCTTCGCTTTTTATTTCTATTTTTTCACTTTTTCGTAATTTGGAGTAATTGAAATAATTATTCGTAATATTGTTGCGTTAAGTACTCGTAGGTCGCATAAATGGTATGAAAAGTTTGTGAGGGTAGAATAGAAAGGATTTATTGGAGTGCCAAGGACACACGTCTTTACAGGAAACATCCCTGAGGCCATTCGTTTATGGGGAGTGTCTCTACCATACCAGGTCATCGATTCTCTCGACCAGCAACTACACATGTTTCCCACAGATCGATTTATATTACTCTCCTCTTTCTTTCTAACTGCCAGATATGTTTCTTGAGATATTTCATGTTTTTTCACTTTCATGGAATAAGGAATATTTAAAGCAATTATAAATAATATTGTTATGTGAGGCACGAAACGATAATTATTATCTGCTGCTTGGGTTATACAGTTAAAATTGGAGTAAGACGGTGAACTTCAGGTAAAGGGTTAATCGGTGGCCGTAAGAATATCTTATCGTATTTCTTCCTCCTTATCTTATCCCATTTCTTCCCAGCATGTAGAGAGAGAAAGGTTTTGTCTACGTGTCCAAGGTAATCCTAGAAACTCCTCCACCGTTTTGGGTAATTCTTTCTCCATTAGAAAGTGGATTCCCTCCAGATGGAGATAAACTATATTTTATTGCCCTTAACCCTCGGAGAATGAAGCAGTGAGCGTAAAAGAGCCACAAGACCGATTAAAACAGCTTTTTACACATAGAAAATTTCGTACAATCTTGAGAATCACTCAACGGATTTTAATGCGCTTTCTTTCCCGTATAGAATTGCAATCTTTGTAAATTATAAGCTACAAACAGTGCAATATTTATAACTTGTAAGTGCTTTAAGAATAACAAAAAAATTCTAAAGAAAGTAGAATATCAAATTACACATTTGAAAAATATTTGAAACAATGATTGCAACAACCTATCATTACAATGTAATTCAGAGTGTACAGTTGTTGAGATTGAATCATAGCGTCTCGATTTAAGTGTAGGAGAGTGCTTAATTAATGTCAGCAATGAAGTCAGTGGAGGATCGGACTCGCTCGAGCGAGCTTCTTCAAGGTGAGAGATGTTGGAGCCCTCGATCGCCGGCATGTCGATCGTAGAGTTACCGTGAAAGGGAGCCCTTTCGCGGCAGCTCGTAATCATCCCAGGGTTAATTGAACGATTAAGTGGTTAGGCAAACTAGTTGTTAGCGGATCGATCGATTGTCAATTACTGGTCCCGCGGGCTTCCTTTCGAAAGGAGGAGTCACCGAGAGTCTTAACTCGAAAGTAATTTCGCCCGGGCAAAAAACAGATCGCTCTGATTACTGGCGCGCAACTCGTCGTCTCTTTATGCCCCGCGAAATTGATTAATAGCCGCTTATCGGAATTATTTCCCTGGCATTAGATTTAATCAGACTCGGTGAAACGGCGCGGCAACCGGTTGTCGATGTTCTCGGAGTATTATCGTAAAAGGAAGGATCCTTCTAAGTGCAGTGCAATTTAGCTTGAGCTTAGCGATGCACTTTGAAAAATTCCTTCCTGCTGAGTAGTAGGAGAGGAGGAGGAGGAGGGGGCGAGGGAGGCAGGGAAGGGAAGGACAGGGAGCAGCGGTGCATTACGACATGCAAATTGAAGCATGTGCGAGGCTTTAACTCGCAAGAAGAACCAGTTACCGGAGCGACGAGCACTTAAATCCCCGGTCATACGAATCCTCTGATATCGACGTCCCTCCGACTACATCTTTCCTCCACGTGTATGCTCATCAAAGCTAATTACAAATCCTCTTAATGCGCAGTCGACGAAAAAGTGTATAAATAATAACTGCAGTAGTTGATTGAAAACTGAAAGGATCGCAAGTCCGATCTGAACATCTCCGTCGGATAAACCTCTTTCCTGTTTAGTGCAATACCAGTTTACTCTAGTTCACGCGGCATTGTTCTCGCCGGGCTAAATATCTCCGAGGCTTGTTTACAGGGACGCGTTTCGCCTGGCGGATCGTGCCGACGGCGGAGCAATCCGACTTAAATCTTTGAAGGGAAATGAGCAGGGGAGCACAACGATTGCGGTAGTCCGCTCTCAATGCCGGCATTGACTCTCTCTCTTTCTCCCTCTCTCCTTCTCTCCGCGCAGCCCTCGCGCTTGTACGTAACTCACTCGCAAATAAGAGGCATCATTGTTTCCCCGTATTAAACCGGCGATTCTCCTACTCCGCGAAACGAAATCAAATGCTCATTGTTCCCCGGGAATTATATAAAAGTTCCGTCGACCCGTTTAAGTCGGCTGCCGGCGGCGGCACGGACCCGTTAATTGCTCGACGCTTAAACAAATTAGCTCGTACTAAAAATGCAACATTGCCAGCTCGTGCGAAACAATTGGCCAAAGAGAGCTTGCCGCGATTACTAATCAGGGTAATATCGTACTGTGTAACGCGAGAGTACGGGTGAACCTTCCGGAAGAACGGTTAAACGGGCAACTTTTTCCTCGAGCTGTAATGAGAAAAAGAGAGAAAGAAGGGGGCCAGTAAGAAATATTGCGGTGTTCATTTAATTGCTAGTTAACTGGGAGACTCATTCAATTTTTCGCTGCTCCCATTCTTTCCAGTCTGCCACAAAGTCGAGTCTTTCCTTAACGCGAAACTATTCCGCTTCCTGGCGCGATAGTTCTCTCCGCCCGGGGCGGTGCCGCCGCCGCCGCCTTTATGAAGAGTACGTGCACGGCTGAGGCGGCGAGGCACGGTTTTTCCGTTTTACGCTTTTCCGAATTCGAGGGACGAGAGCCGTCGTGCCGCGCCGCGACCCACTATGCCGCCAGCTGCCGAGACGTGGAGCGGAGATCGCGCCAGCATCCGAGTTTTCTCCTATTTTTACCGGTCCGCCGCCGTCAACCTGAGAGATTTAAGGGCGCATAGATAACGCGGGCTCACGTACTTCCTGCCACGTTAGGTGCTCTTTCTCCCTTGCCGCTGACAAGACCGGGATCACGTCGATCGTTTGTTTGTGGCGCCCTCTTCCCTCGGGCCGCCACCGCCACCGCCCTCGGCGAAATTTAAATATTACTGGCAAACCATTCCTCCCAATTGCCTTGTGCTCCCTACCGACTTTGTCTCGTGTCAAACTCCCTCCGACTGCTTGATTAATTCGCGCCACTCGCCGAAGAAGAGGAATCGCTTGCCAGAAGGCAAAATGATCGAAACAGGAAAACGAGGACTTTGCTTTCTACCTTTTGTTCAGATCTTACTTAAAGTGGCTGTCAAGATTATAACTTATAAATCTCAGCAAAAATCTTTCATAAAATTTTGTAGGTAGTTCCACACTTCAAACTGTATAAATCTCAGAAAGTGTTTCCAAAAATTATATAATTTGTCAACTGCCTTAATTTCTGAATCGTAGAGTTCCTTCGGAGTTAATTCAGAGGAACCTAATACTATCAGAGAACATTCTGAGTGGATGGAAACAATGGGTGCACCTTTAGAAGTCCAGTGGATGCCGGAACCGCCTCTGCGGGACGAGTTAATTAACATTAACTGATACCGATCCGACTTACAAACGTTACGTCGGTTAGAAGTAACTATCGATAGTTTCGGCTAACTTCGGTAATTGATCGAGTTGCGAGGGAACTGGGAAAGGTTGGCGCGGCCGTTTGCTTGCGGCTCCGAGGCTTCCTACAACTGGCGGATCCACACAAGCGTGCCCTCTCTCCAATCGAGCCGAGGCCCCAAACTGTTCCTCCCACGAATAAAGGAGTGCGATAGTGAGCGGGCAATCCCAACAAAAGGCAGATTTCCATCCGGTTAACAATGTGATGACATACAAATGATGATTAGGACTTCTACCGGAAGACACCTAATCCTGTCGAAAGATGCTAATTTGTGCAGATGCTCATTTATCCCAGCGGAACTAAATCTCCACTTGGGTGTGACGAGCGAACCTTGAATGACGTTAACTTTTACGTGTCATCATAAACTTTTCTCTGGTCGACACTAAGACTTTTACAGTCCAATTAAAATCGACAAGTATCTTGGAGAGCTGCTGGACCGGCTGCCGCTGGCGCAGCTTGCTTTATGAGTCAGTAGTTTACCCTTCCTTGACTTCCTCTTGGAAATTCGGCGATCCTAACTAGTCGGCTGGTTGCGTAAGAATTTCGAGGGACCCTTCTCACTGGATTCAACATCTTGAATGAATTATACAAGCAACTATGATTCCTTGTAATTCGAGAATAAAAGAGACAAGCTCGAAGCAGCGACCCGGATAAACAACAATAACGAGAACCCAGTGGATGATCATTCTCGGAGGTAATAAGCGAGAGTTTAACGAGTCGCCAATCTCGTTAAAGTGAAAACTTGTCGAGTAAGCCAATAACAAAGGATAGATCGACTGATTAGCTTCAGCTATAACACCCGACACCGTTCTAACATTAATAAAATCTTAGAGGTGCATCTTTGGAGGCTCGAAGGTGTTCTTTTTCAGAGGAAAGGTAAACTGACGCTCGTTTATGAGGGCGCGCGAGACGACAAGCTGCGAGAAATCCCAGGACGAAAAGCTACTGCTTGTTGAAAAGGGCCGAGTAGTTGGGGCCGTCGGCGTAGACTGCGTAAAAAAACTTTATACTAGCCCGCTGGGAGCATTGAAGAGAGTAGCTATGAAATTTTCAGACTGCCCGGAGGGATTTTATGTCGATGAAATTATTTTCGAATAAAGCCGGCGACTCCTCCTCCTCGTCCCTTTTATTATCAATGAAATCGCGCCCTCTGTTATCGTGCAGAGAGAGAGAGAGAGAGAGAGAGAGAGAGGAAAGGCTGAACGCGAGGAATAATTCAAATGAATCCGATCAATTCTCCTCGAGTTCCTGAACGGCGGAGCGTGCTTCTGGACGTGAAAGGGCAGAGTCGGTATAAGCTAGCGTGGTCTCTCTCTCCAGTCGGGGTAAACCCAAGAGGCAAAAATATCTCGCTGCCACTTATCTGGTAATAGGATAAATAATGGCCTGCTGTCGAGAGCTCCTGTAGCACACCAACTCCTCGTTCGCCTCGGAGGAACCTCGCTACAAAGCAACAAGCCTCTGTTCCGCGAGGGTTTGATGGAATTCTTGAAATGCAAGGGATGCTTGTTATAATGAAATCGGGATATTAAAGTAGCCTTTAATGGGCTGCGTGTATAGCGTTAATGCTGATGGAAAAAGGATATTAAGGACTTCTTGGGATTACAATGCACGGTCATTCAATGTTCCTGTCTCAAAAAATCTTTTATCCGAGGTAATAAAAAAACTTCGCGTCTGCCTAGACGTCCATTTGCGTAACTGAAAGAGGCATACTGCAAGATCGATGGTATTTTTGAGAGGTTTTTTCTCACCGATCCGTTCAATGTTACCTTCGTGTTATTGATGAAGTTGCACAAGTTCCAGCGCAAAGCAGACGATATTATATTTGAATTTATGATACGATATTAACTTCTTTCTCTCTCACGCGTGCGCCATTGTGCCACCATTGAATTCTACTTTTGGCAACGTTTGGCAAAATTATGTTAAGAATTTCGCAGACGTCCTTTTCTCATGCGTGGGTGTTCGTGTGTGCAATGGTTTATTAGCGAGTCTGGGTATAATGGCAAAAAGGGTTGCGACGAGGTGGTCGTCCGTGAAAAATGTAAGCACGGCGAATGGCGCACGTGTGCGTGCATGCTTGTAGCAGCGGCGGGTGAAAATGTTCCAATACTAGTACGCGTCGAAATTACGAGAGGCAGCGACCTGTGAATTAATGCACGGTTAAAGTTGACTTTATGAAATAATTTGCAGGTCGATTCTTTGCCGGCTTGCCGTTTCGCGCCCACTACTTCGCCAGTTGCCGCGAACGTTAATGAAGGTGCGCGGGCGCGCAGAAATTTGACGAGTCGTTTCATCGTTACCGCCCGAAATTCTGATTCTCCTTTGTGCGCATCGAAATGTTTGCTCTGTGCCGGAGCAATGGCAGTTAGGTATTACTGTTACAGAGAGAGTTTCCGAACACGTAAGAGGAATGCTTCGGAGGAGGGTGAAAGGTAGTTAGGCGGACGAGAGGAGAAGGGTGCGAAGAAATTCGGCGATGCGGAATGGCCGGTTAGATAGGCGAGCACTTAAATCAGGACACAGGAGCGTCCTTCCCTCGGCATTGCCAAGTATTCGCAACACGATAAAACGAAAACAGAGGCTCCTTCGAGCTCGTGCGAGCTGTTTTCATCGAGTTCCCTCGCACTTCCCTCTACCTGGAGCAGCGAACCTACTCTTTCATGCTCGGGGATTACAAGAGCGAGCAAAGTTCCTCGAGTGGAATGCGAGGGAAATAACGAAATTCCACTTTTACCATCTTGCCGGGTGGCCAGTGTGTCCGGGGGATAGTTACGGCCAACAGTAACAGTGCTAGCCTCCAAGGCGTAACCGCACCACCTTAATTTATTGCCGGTTCGCACGGTGCGCGTGGCTCCGAACCAAAAGTCAAGATGAATAAGTTCCAACCAGCCACGAGCTGTCATTTCCGTTAACGAGTCAATCCCACTGCTCCCAAGCTAAATATTTACCTCCTCGAATACCTCTCTCTCTCCTTCTCTCTCTCTCTGTGATCGAATGCCATGAATTATTCAGTTTCATAAAGAGCACATGCATCTGCTAATTGCTGCCTTGGCTAACGTTGCCGGCGATCGGAGATACATCTCTCGGCACCTGCCTAATAATTCATTGGTCCGACACACCTCGAGTAAAGCCTCGCCTCAATTATCCACGACACTATCCCCGATAAATAAATATTATCCTCAATTATCAAACGATAACGTTGCCAGGAACGGACAGAAAAATATCGCTGTTTTATACGGTGTCCCTGGCGAAGGAAGGGGCTGCGAACGGTAATTACGAATTAAGACCCACTAATTTTAAGCCTCGGCCATAATTCCTCAGCCGTAATTATTGGGTTAGACTGTCGAGGAGTGTGCGCTCGCGCGCACGGCTGGTTATTCATTCGTGGAAAATTGCCACTATCAACGAGTGCGCGCAGCCCAGCAGTTACGGTGGCGAGAAATATCTCGAGAAATTGGCGGTTTAAAATTGCTTATCAACACCTCGCCGACACTTGCTATCGTGTCCGGCGAGTCATTCTAGTCGGGAGAGTCAATGAAAGCTTGGATGGAGAAGGTTATTCATGGCTGAAATAGATTCCGAGGCGCTCGAGACTCGAATCGAGGATTATCAGGGCGGCGCTCGACAATGGGACACGGTGGCTCGAGCGAGGAGAGGAGAATTCCGAGGGAAGAAAATCCAATCGGCGGCGTAGAAAGCAGTGAAAAGGGAGCAGTCACCGCTGACCGCTAAATCTTGCGGCCGGAATCATCAGCGATTAAAGGGCGACGGCGGCGGCGGCGGTTGCGGCGGCCACGCTTTTCGTCTGCTGTTGGAAGCTTGCGTGCGAGAGCTGCACGTGCCAAGAGTCGAGAAGAATCGACTCCTTTAATCGCAGACTGGCAACGAGCAGGTAGAGAAAGAGGAGCGAACGTATATCTGGCTCGGTGAACATTCTGTACCGCTTTGCCAGCCGACCAGAAGCTACTATCGCTCGAGTTATATCGGCTGTGTTTGACACTGACACTATTCTCCCCGCACTCCATTCCCTCCCCCTTCCTCGAGACCGCTTAAAACTGCCACATGCTACAATTTCCTCCTCCTCTCTCTCGCTCTTCCCATTCGTCCTCACCCTTCCATCGATACTTCCCACTAGCCAGACTCGCCCAGAAACGTTCGATTCCCATCCAACTTCAACCACAGGGTTGCTCACTTGCTTTTGAATCAGCACTCTACGCTGCAACTTCCTACACTCGCCTGAATAATTCTCAATTATTTGCTGAGATAGATCATACATGAATGCGTCTCAATTTTTCTGTTGTATTATTACTATGTTATTTAATAGATCCTTTCTTACGATATTATAGAACCAATTTCTTAAAGCTTCCTTAATCACAATTTATAATTATCCCTACAACACTGGCTCAGTTTCGATCATGCAAATTCGAGTTTAACGCAAGGTATCCCAAGTAACTTCGTGCGCGCATATTCAAGGAGATGCGTCGGTGCTCCAAAGGATTCTGTCCCGAAGCTACTGATTAATGCTGCCGGGCGAAAAGGTCGGATAACCTTAACCACGGAGGATAGGTACTTCCGGTCCACTTGCGGTCGCAGCAGTTTCGTAGCTCGCGAATTACGAGCTCGTTTAAATCGTTATCCACGGTGCGAGAGCGTGCTGCCGTCACTCGTCTACCTTTGGTGATGGTTAGCATAAATTTGCATGGCCGGAGGGAGGAGAGGCACGCAGAAGCTTGCGACCCGCGTCAGCCCTCGACGAGGAGGATAGAAGCGCGAAGAGGAGGAAGATGAGGAAGGAGAAGAGGCTGCTGCAGTCTCCAGTGCAACCTGAGCAATTTAGCGGAAAGTCGATCTGCCCTCAGGGAACATACGGAAAATCCTGCATACTAAGCCAACTATTGCCTCGAGCCATGGAAATTGTGATCAACCGCCGCGGCTCATGGAAACACAGAGGAGGAGGGAGAGAGGAGGAGACACACGCACAGTCCACGCACAAGATCCCTGGCGCCAGCCTCTGTTTCCAATCAATCGACGATACACACGTCGATTGATTGCAACACTATGATTGCTCGGCGGCGAGATCGCGCGTGAAAAGGGAGGAGAAGGGAATTTGGAGAAAGTCATAAATCAAACGGGAAGAGCCCCACGGCGATTGTGACGGTTAGTCGATATGCCTAGCCCGACAGGAGCAATTTTCACAGCAACTGATATCCACCCTCTCTCCTAAGACTTCATAATCAAACTAATTTACCCAACACCCGATATAATATTGAAATATAATTATGTGTGAGTGAATATAGAATGTCGAATGTTGGGAGTTAAGAGTGTCAGGGTTAAATAAATGGTAAAGAGGAGCTTTTAAGCTTGGCGGTGGAAATATTTCACAGACAAAACAGAGAATTCCTTGAATCCCCTAGGTTATTGAGACTACTGTTGATTTATGGAGTTTTATAAACGATCCTGTGTTTCTTTCTCGCTGAAAATGCAGGGCACGCGAGGCTCGGCCGAATTGCCATGACAAATAAAGCCGCTTAGGGGAACAAATACGCGACGCGTCGGCATATTTCAGGAGAAGTTGGAGCGGCGGCGAGCGTGCGGGTACAATCTCGGAAAACAGGGAAAAGCTCGGGCACGTTGGAAAAGCGGCGGCGGCGGCGGGGCAGAAGTGCGAACAAGCGCACACCGGGCACGTGCACACCATGAAACAAAATATACATCCGCTGTAAAACGGGCTCGCACAAGTGTTTCGCCGTGTTGCGTTAAACACGCTCGAGTGTTCCGCTTGGATTCGCCGATATCTCGGATATTCGTGGCGAGTGCTCCCACAAATTCACGGAGTAAACGCGGCCCATTAATGCGCGAGTACTCTCGAAAACGGCCGCGCGCGCCCGTTTCTCCGCCCCGGCAAAGATGAACGAGTTGCGAGTGATATGCAAATACTCGACGAATATTCCCCACCGTCTTATTGGCACAATCGATCACTTGTCAATGTAATACCGCGGTTGCTTGATGCGAGTGTGCCTGACAGCACTGAGAATTTTCGTCCCTTTGTTGCGCAACACCGTTTCACCCTCTCAAGCTCGAAATAGTCTTACCGAGCAAGAATTTCCCGCCCCCCAATTGCCAATCCCCAAGGAATGCTTTGAAATATCTGTTTATCGAAATACTATGATCGAAAGTGTGTAAAACGGATTTTTCATGCGCTCCCGCAAACTAGAAATAATCTTAGTGGTTAATTATGTTTTATTCAGAATTGCGGTATTCCCGATAAAATGCCTTGGTCTACCTAGTTATTATACATAGTACGAAGATCGAAAGTACATAAGGTGCATTTTTACTGGCCTTGCATTCACAAGAAATATTTTTATGAACGAGAGTTTTCCGCTCCGAATTTCCCGATAAAACAGGCCGGACTGTCTGATAATCCAAACAGGATGATAAAAAGTTGGCTAAATGCATTTTTCCATGATGCACAGTAACTAAAACTGGTTTTATCGGCCAAGGATCTTCCGCTCCAATTTGGCATTCCTATTAGAATAGCTCGGCTTGGTTTGTTCATTGAAATACGATGATTAAAAGTGCGTAAAATGCATTTTTGATTGACCCGGAGTAATTAAAGGATTGGTAGTTATCGGGAGCGTTCTATTCACCGGTGGAAGTACCGCGTTCAATTCCCTGATTTTACAAGCATCACTAATGACCTTTATTTACTTAATCGCTCGGATTTATTTGCACGCGCCGACCATCCACGCAGCAGGCATATCACAATCCAGGCAAACACACGTGCCCGGCGAATAAGAGTTTTTTCAGCGAGGAAAAATATTGCTTCAACAGCTACGTACTCGATTTTGTAGGCGCGCGCCTCTCTCTGTGTATAGTAGACCAAGGTAGCGCCAATCCCGCCAACTCGCTGTTTTCGAGCTCTCGAAACTCTCGACTCTCGAGCTTCCACCAATGGAATTAGGTCGCCTCTACTGCGAATTAACGGAGAAAACCCGCACCGCCCTCCCCAACATGTTTGTTTCTTCCCTCTAACGACACATTTGACTCGTGTAACTGAAACGCGACACGCTACTCCGATCTTTCGAGATACCAGCCTTCCTACGATTCTCGTAACTGCTTCCACCACATACTATTCCGCAACAAAAAAATCGATCTATCAGGACCTAACAAAAGTCACAAGGATCGATCGTTCTTAATTAACAAGATTCCTCAGAATTTGTCTCACAGAAAATACCATAAAACTTACATCTTTATTGACCTAATAAAAAAAAAACTAATTCGTATCCCAGAAGTAGATGTGTATAAAGAGAACACGACTGAAGTATAAAAGTAAAAGTTATAGCTGTTGCCAGGCATAGCGATGATAGGAGCAGTTCGAATGTGACTCGGCGAGTGAAAGGAGTGAGTGAGAGAAAGAGGGAGCGAACTGGATCGCGTAGAATGAAAACAGAGAGGAGGAAGCATTGAAGAAAGCAGAGAGGGTTTGTCGGACAAGCGGTGGAGAGGCGGTGCGAGACGTGGGAACGAAAGGAAGCGGCGGGGCGCCATAGTGCACGGGCGTGTCACAAGTCGTACGTGAGATTGATGAGGTTCGCAGGTCCCGCAGCGGCTTCCTGCCGTGAACACTGTGGCCAGAAGCCTCTTCAGGCGTGCACACTTGCCACGCCGTGACCGCACCTTCCACGTCCAAGTCATCCAAGTGTCAGAGCGACGCCGGCCTGCATCAACACGCGACTCTATCATTCCCCATTGCCCGTTTCCGCGGTTACACGCCCACTACCTAACAAGACAACCACCGACATCCCTTGCATCTTTGGTCAGAAACCTCGCCTTCCAAGGGATCCATATTTGCAAATGGAATTCGGGAGAAGCTACTCTCAGAAGCGCTCTCGGAAGATGTCGAAGTGTTCTCCGGAGACCGTGTAAATAGACTTTCACTTAATTTTAATTAAGTTACAACTTCGTAAATAAAATAATACTACACTCTCGTAAATATATTTAATAACCACACATTGGTAGAAGTATCATGGCAGTCAGTGTTAATAAGAAGAGTCTAGTTTTCAAAGGGCATTTATGAATGGAAATGGGGGAAATTAGAGGCAAAAATTCATTTAGAGAATGTTACGGGAGGGAGAAGAACGCGTTGAGGGTTGGTGCGCCGGCTGTGGCGCGTTTCCGATATCGAGGCTGTAATGAATCAAGGCTGATGTAGGCGAGTCGCGGAGGACGATGAGGAATCAGGAGGCGCTCCTTTGACGAGAGGGTGGAAAATCAGGCCGGTCACGGCGAGGTCCGCCACTCTGTTTCTCTCTCGCTTTCTCCAGCGGTTAGAGGGCAGCGGCAGCACCACCACCACTACCAGCACTAGCACCACCGGCAGCAGTAGCAGCAGCAGCATCGTGATTTACAGTCGGCCCGGTAAACGTCAGCGGGTTATCCAAAATCGATAAATCGGGCTTAACGCACAGTGGTGGGTTGGCCGGGTTGTTGCCGACGAGCGATTTCGCTCCTCGTCCCCAGTCGACCGGATTAGATCGGGAAGTGCTTGCCAACTGGTTTGAATATTGGACACGCCGACTTATCCGGCCACGTCAAGAAGCCCTCTTTACAGGCCGGCCATGTTTATATTTCTCCTGGTGCTTGCTTCCTCATCCCGCAGCACCGCAACTCGCGTTCAACTACCGCCGAGATCGATTCGGGCCCAAACGCTCCATCTACCTCCAATGAAAATCGTTTACATTGGCAATGGGAAAAAATCCGCAATCCTAGCGCGGTAAGAATGCGTCGTCAACTATTCGAGGCTTTCGAGGTATTCGTGGGAGCGCAATCGTTTGGGATTATAAAGGAAAAATTGGGAGCGCTATCCCGTTGCCGCGCGAATTATACTCGGCGCGCGGCCGGCAATCAGCAGAAATATTCGGCCAACTGGTGCAACCGTCGGCGCCGGCTTAAAGCCGAGGGTGGCGGCGGCGGCGGCGGCGGGCGGATGGTTGGGCAGCGTCGGCTCGAAAATAAATCCTTGTCGTCGCAGCCCTGGAATAAATGCAGCACGTTCCGATGGAAGGAATCGCAGCGGCCACGTCTCCCTGAAACTCCAGGCGCGATATTCCGTTCGCGCGATTCGCCGAATACCAAATTTTTTTTCGGGACCTCCGCCTGTCAAGAAAACGCGACCCCGAGCTTTTATGCGACGTGGCAAGCCACGCTTCTCGGATAATTTCGACTTATTGCTGCGACTTTCGTTTTAGTCGCGGTATGAAAAAATATTCGTACTATTTCGAATTAATTGAATTAATTATCAACAATCTCGTGTATGGAAAATAGGTGACAACAGATATTGTATCAGCTGATAGCATGCACTTGACAGGTACTTAGACATCGATCGGTTTTAAGATGAGGTGTACAAGCCACTACATTTTTTTGCTATAAGTATTTGATAAAAATCAATCTGTAGTCAAACTTCAATGTGTTGTTTCCGATTAAATAATTTACTTGAATTACCAAAACCTAACAAGATTGATCTGAGGAATCCAAGAAAAGTAGATGGTCGGGGAAAGTAGAGGGTTCTCTCTAATGGTGGGGATATCCTGGATTAATTAAAAAGGATCTCAAGGATGAAACCGAGGAGAGTAGATCTCTGGATATCGTCAGAGCGCGGGAGTGAGCCCTTTCTGAAGTGTAGGAGCGACTAGAAGGCAGTAAAGGGATAGCCCTTGGTTGAGAAGTCCCCTTGATGCCTAGTAACCAGAGCCACAAAAGACAAGCAACACTTTTACGAAGGGGCCAACCATTAGGTTCTTTGAGAGTTACTGGCCATCCTCCTCGCGTATCCACCTTATATGATACTGGAACTCCTTTTTTCCAAGCTCTTCAATGGATTTCTTTTATGCGCTGACCCCGATCGCCCCACACAGATATCTCTCAGATCGTATGAAGATCTCTCTTTTTTAAGCGCCGCTCACTTTGATAGAGGAGAGCGATAGGTTCGGCTGCGGTCTCGCCACTCAATATATCCTCGATACTGATCAATCCTGTTGGCTAGTTGATAATTACTAATTCGAGACTCTCTGTCACTGTGGGAGGCGTGAGGCATCTTGGACAGGCACTGGACAGTGTCCGCATTCTCGTGTCTCTGATCGGACACGAGCGAACCGACAGGAATTCGAGAGGTCGATCCTCGCGGGATTTCTCTCGAGGATGAGAGCCGGCTTAATCTCAGTAAAGGGCTCCCGAGACGTCGCTACTCCACGAATTATTCAGGAACACCCTGCCCGATTAGCGGATTGATAACGAGGATCGATAAATAAATTCCCTGACCAGCTACCTTACAATTCGGGACACGATGTCCTAGATGGATCTCTCCACTAGCAAGTCTCCCCTGGAATTGTTGGGGATTCCCTGGGGAATTCTTGGAAATAATTTCTAAGACTTTAACTTTCATGAGTAAATAATTGATTTTGTATGTGAGGCTGAGTGAGAGAGAAAGGGGAGAGTTTGAGGTTGTGGATCGAAGAGGATCGGTATTGCTCGGAGAGGAAAAAGAAACAGTGAGGGAGCAGTGCAGCGTCCTTTTCCTCTTTTTCCATGGACCGATACCGTCTGCGACGATGAAATATTTTCTCCCGGGAGCCCAGTCAAGGTTTTCCTGACGGCCCCATGCGTAATGTGTCTTGCGACTCACCGCACTTGCAACTGCTGCCTCGTATTTCATGCTACCATCCGAACCGAGTCTTAAAGCCACGTATTCACCAGGGGACAAATGTCTCGCAGCATCCAATCCAAATTTCGTTCGAAGAGAGCAGAAACTGAACGAGCACGCGCAGACAAAATATTAAGGTATCGACGTGTCAGTGAGAATTCCAAGTTCTCTTTACTCTAATGTATCGAAAATAGAAACTGGCAACTAATTTCTTTAACTATCCATTTCAGTAGGAATGCACTTTTTAAACAGTTACTTCTTTCCAGTAACTCGAACACCAAATGAATTAGTGCGCAATTTAGTATGCGCATTTGATGAGTGCGCGCTTCACAGTGAACCAGCGAACTTTCCTTTTAATTCGAGTGAGCGATGTGTGCGTGTGTGTTAAGAGTGGGATGGAATTTTACAATCGCCCGGAACTTTTCTCCCGCTGAATAAATTCATATTCGCGGTGAAATTTTCGTACTTAGGCGAGGAGAGCATCTCATTTCGCGTACATTCATTCACGCGGCTCTCGACGCTGCTCGGCTTTAAGTTTAAATGCACATGTTTACGGGGCTTTCGTTGGGAATTATGATTTTTCTGTCCCCGCACTTCCACGCGATGCGAAATACTCGCGATAATCGCTGCCAAGTAAAGCGAATATTCATTTCGATTGTTTGTGTAAAAGCGTGCGAGTACTTAAACCTCAATGATTGCCGTGCCATTTACATCCAATTAGTATATTAATTGCAACACGCTGGTAGAAACAATCCTTTAAATAATACAATGCTTGGTAAAATGTAATATAACATTTACTACAATATTTCAATATTGCAAATTAATAATACTAATACTATTAATAATTGTATAGAAATTAAAAAATCTCAGGGTGAGAGGGTTAATAAAATTTCCTCCTTGAAATGCATTTTATTCCTTAAACCCTTAAAGGATATTTATGAATTCGGTTACGTATTTAAAGATGAGTGCATTTTTAAAAAGAATTATACCATTTATTAAATAATTCAAACGCGCGTTCTTGATGTGTCACTCTTTATACGTATAAATGGTGTACGCAATTAATGTAGATGACCGAATTCGCGTTCACTCGTATTTTCCCTTCAAACATATCAGCGGAGGGATTAGTGCGGCCTGGTTTCTGTGTATAATACATATGAAAATGAGTACACCAAAGAGTGAATCAGTACACATACCTTTGACTCGAACGCGGAATCTCCTCGGATATTAATCACGCGTGTCATTGTATCCGCGAATGCGAGCTTACGATCGAACTCATCCATTTGCTCGCTCGCAAGCCCATTGATCTTATTTCGATTGATCGCCTTTCAAAGACTGCTAATCTTATTTTAAAGAGCGACACACTTCTCCTCTTCTCTCCTCCTGTTCGCTCACTTTGTTTCCAATTGCCGACGCAGAGGAGCTCGCGCGAAATTACGATGAAATAGTCCGCGTTCCCGCGCGCAGCCTTCTATTTGCATTATTTGCATATTACGTGCCGCACGTGCCGAACAATCACACATTCCCGAAATCCTGACCGACCGCTCGATGATCATTGAGTGGGGCGCTGCGGTGCGGTGCGGTGGTTCGATAAAAATCTGTCGGCAGGATTTCCACTGAAAAAAGTAGTGTCGAAGATTGCATCTATAGAGGCAGAAATCTATGCCTCTCTCTGTCGACATTGTTCCATGGAAACAGTGATTCACTGATTTTTTCCATGGACAACTAGATGTTTTATTGCTGTATAAATCCCAGTGTATTTCGTTACACGAGATTCGAAAAAGTGATGCTTGTCAGTAGAACAATGCAGCAGAAACACGACTTTTCGGCTGGTTTAAAATGCTACGTTTTAATAGAAAAGCGACAAGAGTTTCTGCAATGCTTAACGCGTTTTAGTCGAGCTTGTGGCAAAATAAATGCTGGCGTTCTTGAGAGGAGTGAAAAAGTGCGTCGATAGAACTCTCCCTCATTTTCTCTTAGAGTATAAATAATAATAGAGGGGTATATTTCAGGGAGGTCGGTATTTGCGTTAGCGGTAGGAAAGCTGGCCCGTAAATTTCAGGAGGGGACGTTGCGCCGCTTTGTTAATATATCGGGCGTCCCGCACTCCCGAATGGGAGAGTATCAGTTCTCCAACGCGGCCTTTGAGGAGCATCATTTGGCGGACGTCAGCCGCATAACGCTCCTCGTGAATCGCGCCCAATGTGGACAGTTTATAAATGATGAAATTTTCCAAACAACCCTCGTACCAAGTGATCCTCCAGCAATTCTTCCAGGACGAGCGCGCGCGCGAGTGCGAGCGCCCTCTCAGAGCAGAAAGTCAAAAGCGTCAAGCAAAGAAACCGACCTCGCCTTTTCTCGTATTGGAAAGCTATTTTTCGTTGCCGCATCGTCTGTCCTATAGGAAAACGAACCCCGCTCGAATGAGGACGTCGATCTTAGCTGCCAAACGATGAAATACAATTCGCCGCTGAATCCTTAATGGAATCTAATTTTAAAGCGCCTCCTACACATTTTAAAGACTCAACGATTTTAAAACCTTCAAGTTCCCAAAGTCAAATATGAGACTTTATCAAAGATTTGGATGTTCGCAACAGGTGAATCCGAACTGAATTTCTAAATGTCTGCAGTATCAAAAATTGAAAATTGTTTAATCTTTGAATAACTTCTGGCGATTTTATATGGAACTACTGATTAATCTACTAATCTCTCTGAAATCTGATAAAGTCATCGGATGATTTAAGACACGGAAGTGGTATCGAAGGCCGCGGGTGTCTTTTACGTGCTTGCCAGAGAAGATTCTCCGGATAGAAACTAGCTTCATCCGTATTGGAAAGCTATTTTTCGTTAACGCTTCGTTCTAGAGAGCATTGGTGGTCGACAGCCCACGCGGAAATCGATCAGAGCTTCCTCTTTGACCTCGGAGGAACTTGTCTACTATTTAAAGAACTTGCCGCTAACGAAATGAGCAGTAATTATTAATCGGCTTCTTTAAACCGGGCAAATGAACGCGGAGAATTAAATTAGCTAGTTGTATTAAGAAGACGAAATGATAGGGGAACTCTTCGGGATTGACAGACAGTTTCAAGTGCGTTGAGCATCCATCTTCCTCGACATCGTGGAAACTAAGTGAAGTGCATCCACTATTTTCGCCGCTGCAGACCACCACTCAGACGAAACAAGGGGTTCGGCGGAATGGGGCAATTCGTAAAAATAGGTTCTTTCAAACTGTCCATCCAAAGAACATTCACGGAAATGAGAGCGTTTTATCTTCCTTCTCTTTGCTAGCTGTCAAACCCTGTCCCTGCTAGCGAATTACTCGCCAAGAATCAACAATGATTCTCGTAACAGCCGAGTGAAAACCTTTACAGGAGAACAACTCTTCTTTCCCACACCCGATCAACTTAATCACCCAGCAAGATGTTAAAACCTCTGGCGGATAAAGCTATTTTCCCTTGCATTCTGTTAAAATACACATTAAACACAGCGTGTGTTCCAACATTTCTGCGACATTAATTCCGAGTACACTTTGGTTTATCGCTTACAGCGTAAAAAGTAATGGGCGGTTAAAAAAGAATTAATTTATTAAAGCTATTACAAACGTACACAATACTGATATACGTCCAAGAAGTGAAATTCTTTCTTAAATAAAACAACTTCTCATTCGATGATACAAACATTAATTTTTTCTAGTATGGAACTCGCCATTAAAAATTCGAGAAACATTCGTATTCCAATTTAGAGGGTCTGAAAAATAAAGGAAGCTAATTAATCGTACGAGAGGAGAATAAAACTCTGTTAAGAGAGCGAAGCGTGTTCTTATCTAAGGGACGAGCGCAGGTGAGTCGCACAGTAAATTTCGCCTAATCCCGCGGTACAAGAGGCGGCGCGGCGCGCCGCGCCGGAAAAGAGAAGAAATGAAAAATGCCCGGGGTGTTAGCTCCTCGCACGATCCATCAGGGATAAGATACACAAAGAGAGTGCGAGGGCAGGCAGTCCGGAGGCCCTGAAGGATGGTGCAGTAAGAAGGGTAGTGCATGTTCTTACAATTAGCGCGATAATTACTCGACCTAAGCTCACCGGCGTCGGCGTCGGCGTCGTCGTTTGCTTTGTTTTAACAAGAGCGTGGCAAGAAAATGTGATTTTAGGAGCGGGGACCGCGTCGCTTTCCCCTTGCTGCCTACAAGGGAGTTTCAGCTCAAAGCAAAGGGGTTGGAGAGTCCGAGAAGAGTAGAATAAGGGGGATGGTAAGAGAGACAAGAGCCAGAGAAGAAGAGGGAAAGGAGGAAGAGGGAAGCGGTGGTTCATCTTCAACCACCAGCGGTAGTGTAAACTAACCCTGGCTACTAAGAGAACGCCCACTCTTCGGCTAACCTTCCACCCCCTCCCCTCCTCTTTATTTATGGTCTCCTCACTCTCCAGCAACCCCCAACGACCTCCACCGCAACGATCCTCCAGTCGATTCCTGAAAAACAGTCCGGCATCGCTGCTTTCCAAGTCGCGTCAAGCCGTGAAATTTTCCAACTCCCTTTTATCTGAGATGCCTCGGCGGGAAAGAGAGTCCGCGAACGTTAGCTGTTACACACACTCTTTTTTAGCTGCTTCTCTCCCTTTCTCTCTGTGTACCTTAATCACCGGGTTGCTCGGGGCCGAGCTTGAAAGACCCCCTTGGCGAGCCGTGTCGCTTGATGCACGCCGGAGAGACTTCACAGGATTATCTCGCACTGTTTACGGGTGGAATTAGATCTCTGAGTTATGTCGAGACTAAGCTTGACCCTTCGACCCTTCACGCAACGGAGAAAACATGGCTTCTAATGAGTAAAAGGGAGCCTTCCCTTTCAAGCATATGAAATTTGTCAACGTACTCGCATTTCCTAGAAAGTCCAACTCTATGTTTCACCCGCGCACATCCTTTAATCAAATGAATGTCATTTCATGACCTCAAATATTTTTGCGGGTGGTTCGAAAAATTACGATTGTTTCATATTACTTTTTACTTAGAAGGGATATGAAAGACAATTTCTGGGAAGTGGACACGTGTGTTTATCCCGCGTTCTTCCTATCAATCGACTGAATGTCGTCGTCGCTTTACCCAAAGCTTCGCCACCTTCAAAATACATGTGCTTTTTCTTTAGCGGGTTACTTTTAAGAGTGGCGCGGGAATTTGACTAGATGGAATGGTTTTGATAGCGGCGGCGCGGCGCGGCGCGGCGGTTTGTTTGCTAAACGATCGGCCCGCCAAAGACACGCCGCCATTTCACGCGTGCCCACCAAACGGATGGCTCGCATTTTTCTTCCATCCGGCCGTTCAACGCTTTCTCCAATAAGCTTACGTGTTGCGTGTGACATGAATGCGCGGATGTTCGCCGGCAGCGGCGAAGTGTGTGTAAACGATGATTTACGCGTTCCCCTTTGTTTTTTGGCGATTGACGAGCCGCACCGCCAGATGGCGAGCAAGCGCGAACAGTTTCCGGTAAACGAGGAGATTGAGAGGGAGTAATCGTCGCGCGCGATATATCCAATCGGCCGACTGATCCACTGGCGGCTCCCCAAAAAAACCGGCTAAAAAGGGGCATCGGCCGGCCATTAGTTGGCCCCCTTTTAGCTTTCCGGCCAATTACAGGCCACTGGCACCGCCAGAAATTGCCTTCCCCCCCAACTCCCCCACCCCCCGCCCGTGAACGAGAGACAGATACGTTCTCCTGCACCACTTCCTTCCCATTGTCCACATGTCCCTTTGTAATCGAGACTCCGCACTATGTTTCGCCCACTTCTCTATCCACCCACTCGCAGAAACCTCCACCAGTGTATCTAAAGGGCGATCAAAATTCCATTCCAACTATTGGACTTCTAAAAATGTACCCTTCGCTTGTCTGTGTTTTTTTTTACTACTGCTTTGTTTTACTTTAGACGATTCAGTGACGATTTTCTCTCTCTCGAGAGAGAGTTTTCATGCTATTCTATTCGGATTTTCCAATCTATTTCGTGACAATCCTGCGGGATTTTCTAGAGCGGATGTTATTTGCTCCAACCTGGCGGAACAAAGGAGTCACAAAGATAGAAAGGCAATGTTGATAGCGAGACGGGTGACAGAGTTGGTAATTTTAGAGGGGGCTTTAGCTGGTAGGAAACGAGGCCTGGAAACACATGGCTGTTGCTCGCTAACCTTGTCGAAGGACCAAGGACTCTGAGAGAGTTGCGACACGAAGGTGTAAACACTTGATAAACACGTATTCCGGGGCCGAGCACTCCTCACTCCAAACCATTTGTTGACTATGATATGACATTAGTGCGTCGAAACTTCCCCTAACTCGCTTTGGCTCCTCGCGAAACAATATCAGCGGTGTCGGCTTACTCGGGGAATGATCACTAATTGCCCCAATTACATGTCGGTGGAGTTCGCATTTCATGGTGAAATGTCACGCACCCAATTCGTAGCAGGAGTTTAGTAAAGCGTTACAAAAATAAGAGTTGATACTCGTATAAAATCATTGCGTGAAATAGGTTTTTTTGAATCTTGCCCCACAAGTTCGTCCATCATTTCTCGTATGACAAACATTAAAAGTTCGTAAAAGTAAGAGTCAATGTTTGTGTAAAATTAATATAAAAAGTCACAGGCCTTTTTCAACTTTGCAAAGACTTGCAAGTTAAATTTTTCACGTCTGATTCTATTAAATGATAATAGACTTTATAAAATCATTTAAAATTCGCAAAACTAACAGCTGATATTTGTCTGAAACAAATGTCAAAAATCTGTGGCTTTTTTTAACATTGCAATGACTCACAAGTGGAATTTGTCACGCCTAATTCGAACATGATGAGGCTAAACGGGGAGCGTGTCGCCTATGAAGTGCATACTTCCGGGAACGAAGGACTGCGGCACTAAATCCAAACATTCGTGGAGACTGACGAGACAGACAGAAAACATATCGCAGGAGCAAAACTAAAAAGCCGGGGCGTCGTTCGAAGGGAGCACGTCAAACCTTCGTTGCCTGGACCAACACACACTCGAAGGAACGGTTGTCACATGGTGATCCAAGTCGAACATTTGGTTTCCCTGTTTGATCAGGAACAACCGCCTGATGAACCGCATTTTCAAATACGCGACTTTCAACTTAAATCACAATTGACATCACAAAAGAATCAGGCATTGAATAAAAGTCGGTGACAAGTAAATTTGTCTAAAATTTTATTTAAATGATAAGTTGCAAAATAAAGGGAATACAAATATAATATTTTCGACACAATTCAAATAAAAATCGCAGATTTTTCCCTTTCAAATAACAGAAGCTTACTTTAATGCATGAGCCGACACGCACTTGACCTTTCTTACATTCTGATCCGGAGCTAAGCCGTGTGAATATCTGAAAAGTCTTCGATCCATCCCAGCATCAAGGAAGTCTGAGTAACGCTAGGCAAAGTTTGCGCAAGAATAAATCCCGTTTGCGAGCAAGTAAGAGCCAGCTGATGCGACGTGTGATTGTCACGCGGCTAATAAAGTGGAAAGTTGTAGTTAAGCCGGGAGAAGAGGAGGCGGCGCGCAGAGAAGGCAAGGCAAAGTGCATTTCGGTGGATGCATTTCACGAGTTCGCTGTTACCAAGTTCCTTAGGACGTGAAACTCTGATACGCGCTGCGAGACACGGAAGCCGAGCTTCCTCCTGTCTCGTTACGAGCATTACCAGATATCTCCTAGCATCAAGGAAAAAAGGAGGCAAGATGAGACAGTGGCGTATCCTGTGTCCTCATATTTTTAGACACCGGAACCCCCACTTCTCAAGTACTCAACCCTCAACTCTATCCGTTTTCGAGTCTCCCCGTATTATTCCTTTCCTGCAGGGATCAATTTGCTTTGAGAATTTCTCATTATCCTCTCAACTAATAAGCCATCGCGACTCACTCGCTTCAATAACTAATGTCATATTATATCTCGAGAGTAATTCCACGATCGTGCTACTGCATTTCCTCATATTTACGTAGACTATCCTTTAAGTACTCCTCTTATTCTGCCGACCTCCGCGGAGATTAATTTCCCCCAACGCACTTCCGATGATTAATTTCCCTGGCCACCTCAAATATTAATCCTCCAGCTGTCAGAGGAGAGCGAGACGGAATCCTGTTTACTTCTCGGTTAAATTAAATATTATTGATAATTTAACGCTCGATGCACTATCCACTAGAAATAGTTTCACGGACGGATCGAAAATAGACTCGGCGGAACTTTCCATTCCTCGAGTTTAAATGAAAGTTTAGCGAAACATGAACAATTCTTGGAACTGAAACTTATTCTTCTCGACGTCCTTGCCAATGGAGTTGTCGATGCAGATTGTAAATATTATAATTAAAGTTCAATATTGCAAAAGTGTTGGATGTATTAATAAATGAAACAAGAACGGTAGCTGGAACAGATGGCTGGGCGGTATTTTTAGGCGTTCCTTGCCGGCACTACTCAAATATCGATGCACATGGCTGGCGTACTTGGTCGCACGAAAGCAGGGAAAAAGCCGGCGCCTCTCTAAGCAGAGCAGCATCCCTCTGTGCTCAGGAGGGGAGAAAAAGTAGACGACCTCTGTATCAATACGTCCATTGAATCTTACGGCAGGCTATCGCCCAGTAGCTCCTACTCTTAAAGAACACCGTCTCACAAACGATCAACTCCATTAAATACACGCGCCATTTAACCAATCAACAGACATGATTTTTATGAAAATTTCAAAGTAATTTTCATCTTCAACTAAGATTATTTAATTGCACGAGCCAACGATGATTGACACGATGAAGTAAGAGAAATTCAGGCCACGATATTTAAATCTCAGAAATTTTATTAAAACCTACTAATTGCGAGTGTGATTTCTAGGCAGTGAGAGAGAAAGATATGCAAGGAAGATTCCACCGTAGGCTTGATAACATTTATGCCGATAATATCTCATCGAGAGCACGATAATATCTGCCAGTGCTCGACCCGATTGCAAGTTCGCCTGGAACTCTTATCATAATTATGCTAATAATCCAGGAATCCGTTATAGCACTGGCGGAGTTCCATAACTCCATGAATATTTCTTTTGATCAAGCCTTTCCCACTCTGCGAATCAGTTAGGCGGAGGGTAGAGGGCCGGCAATGTGGCCGCGTATAAGAAAAAGATGCAAGTTAGAGAGCGTCGCGAGGCAGAGAAAGCGAGAGAAGTGTGCGACGAATTCCCAAACTCATTAGTACATCTTCGAAAAGTCTCGTCCCTTTCACCCGCCACTTTACTTTCCCAGACGCTCTCCAAAGATCCTTTCCTTTGCCGATTGCGCCGCCTATCTAATCATACCGTGGGTCATTGACCCCGACCTCACAGCCGATACATTTTTCGACTAACTGGAAGGCACCGATAACAACCGAAATCTAACCGCTGTTTCTCTATCGTCCCCCTCAATTAACATTTACACATTCCAAGTGTTCCACTTAATTTACTAATATTTTCAATCTTGACAGTTTTATTAATTCCTAAAAATTATCTTTATTCTGTACTAGTTAGAAACGACGAGGAAAGTGCGTGTGTGTGTGTGGTCCCTTTCACGATATCCCACACACACTCTCCGATTTTTCACTGGCTCCTTTCATTCTGCCACTTTCTACACATTGCAGAGAAAGAAGTGCATTGAAGGTACACGGAACTCCATTTGAAACCAAATATGTTCTCGAATGGAGTTTTTCTAAGGATAAACTCCATTTGATTATATCGTCTTCTGTGGACTGAAAAGGTTAATACTAACCATTGACCGGAATAAATCATTGAAAGGAATAAACCGACTCTGGCGTGCGCTTTGTGGCAGCTTGGAGTTACTCCATTCGACTGGATTTAGATTCAAAGTTTTATAATAGCTGTATCAGAAATTGTTCTCGTTCGCGGCGTATTTCGAACAAATCTGCTTCTGACAAAAGGATAAAAACACTGGAATATCCCCATTTCACACGATTTACCTATGATATCTGGGGAAAATTTCAACTGGCAGTCGCTCGAGATCTAAGAGAGTTAAAGGGAACTCGAATCGTTTGGCGAGAAGAGCACGTGTGCCTAACACGAGTTCCATTTTTGCGGAGTGGGAGAGGAAGCCTCTTTACACGAGGAAGGCGGCGTGCAACGCTCGAAAACTTTTCGAGCTCTCCTCTCTCGCCAGGAAATCAAGCGATTCTAACGACTAGCCTGTAACACGTGGCTCGGTGATAATCCGTCGCGACGCCAGCACCACTTCCTCTCTCAACCACCGTCAATCCGACAGCACTGTTTTAATTCCACCGCCTACTTTTACACGGCTCGAAAAAATTCTTTGAATACACCAACTTTGTTCTATAACATCACCCCACGTACAGATGAATAATTTAAAACAGCTGGTGAGATTTAAATTGCTCTGCGAACTTCGTGCAATTTATTCTGCCGTTTCTGTGCCTATCTTTGTAATGATAATAGTGTTACAGAAAGATTGGTGTTGGTATGAGAGAAATTTTCAAAAGTTCTCCAATTTGTCAGAGAAAAACTACTTCTGAGTAATATTTTCTCACATACTTTTAATTTCACCAAAAGAATGTTAAGTGTTACATCAATGTTTTTATCACAGAAAAATATTCTTGAACATTTTATGTACAAAACAACGACTGAGAACAACGATTGATGAGATTTGAATCCCTCCGGAAAGTACGTGTAGGCTATCGGAACGTTGGAGGAGCAATACTGCCACTGTAAAGATTGACACCTGTACGAGAGAAATTTTACGAGTTCCTTATGCTTGGTTGGCGTGCGAACGACAGGGAAGGTAGGACGCTTGGACGTCGTGTTGGTCGCGTCAGAGAGGAAGAGGCGACACGTCCATGTCCCATGACGACGTCGAGGTTTACGAGGTCCAGCCTCGTAAGGACTTACGATCGCCCACTATGCCAGTGAGTCTCCTGGATTCCTGACACAATGTCCTTGTCTCCTCTAAACGGAACAATGGCACTGCATCAACCTCTATTAACTTCACCGTTCTATCAACTTCAATCCACGCCGGTGTGTTCGCTAAACTCGACACTCTTGTATTACAAATACCCTCTTGAATACTGCTCTCCATCTTCAAAGCTCTTGAAAGCAGTTGAGAACAGATCCTGCCGGCGATATGAAAAACTGGCCGTCACTGACTCACCAGAGTTTAAGAACGTCGTTGATTTTTCACGTACTTGGTGTTTGAAATCGTATTCTAATTTACAAGCTTTTCATTCTGTTTCGCACTTCATCATTAAATGTGACGATATAAATTATATGTTTGTAATGTAAGTCTCTCTTAATTCACTAAATAAGTGAATGGAACTCCAGATTTAAGGAGGGAAGCATTAAAAAGCGATGTCATTTACGAACTTGTACTTTTAACTCTGAGATTTCTATTACTGCGCAGGAATTACATTTAATGTATCATCTTAAATATTTTTGCAGGGGATTTCGAGAGACGCGGCGCGAGGGTGGCAAATGGCGCAACAGAGGGATTAATAATGGCGACGGGTGAGTAAAAAGCGCAATAACCCGTGCTCTGGAAAGCTTATTCCTTTCGGAGTGGAAGCGCGTACGCGGTCGCGCAAACCACCAAGTACCGTTCCAGCGCATCGTGGGGCAAAAGTGAAATTACTCTGTATCATCCGGCGATATACGTGGTTTTACCCTTTTACCCTTTCCAATGGAACAGTCGCACTTCCATTTACGCCCGCTGCTTCATAACCTGTAATGCATCGTCCTTCATTAAAATTGATTAAGTGATCCAGCCCGTGTAACGCAATCTATCGAACGCGAGCTTTTCAGCCCACCACGTATTATGAAATATCCTAATTAATTGGACCAGCCTGATTCGCGCGCGCGAGTACAAGCGTAAATGTTTGACTATGCTTGTTTCGAGTTAAGCCCGGGGATGAAACGCCCTCTGGTTTTCGTCCTCTGCCAATCTTTAAATAATTATTATGGAAATAACCGAGAGCTTATCTGCATGTGAAAAGTAACTCTCAAATTATTATAATCTTTAACCTGATTAGTTGACAAGAAAAAGACCAACTTTCTACTCAAACAAATTTATAATATCTTTCTACATCAAATTTTCCTAAGTTCTTGTTAGACAGCCCAAATAAATTCGATATTATTATTTAATCGATTAGCTAGCATTTCAACAAAGACAAACTTAAAGACTCCGAAAAACAAATACAATAAAGCTAATTAAAACTACTGACAACAATACTAATGGTGTACCAAATAGGGAACAAGAGAGAGCAAACAAATGAGTGCAAGGTAGCTCTCAGTTGCAAATGAGAGTGGTAGTAGCTCTAGACAGAAGGAGGAAGGTAAGAGAGATGTGAACGGCTCTGCAGATAGGAGTGGAAAGGACCAGGGCGGTCTGTCGGGTCGACGGCTCCGGTTCCAGTCTTCCCCCACTCCGGCTGCGTGCTCAAGATGTCCGTAATCCGTAACAAAGGTTGATGCCAGGGTGTCTATGGCAAACAGGGTTTCCTCGGCCTTGCGCTCACTTACCTGTTTCCCCCCACCGCCGTCGCCAGCGCCGCCACTTCTACAAAGCTACCGAAATACGTACTCTCGTAGTACAAGTGTTACCGCGCTGTCCCCGTCGCACTCGGCTGCGCCTCCCGTATTTCCTTACGCGCTTCTAAATGTAAACATCCGCTCGCTCGACCGCGCCATATACTCACTGGTCAAGAAGTACGCGTACCTCTTTGCTTATGGTAGAATGCACTCGGCGAGTATTGCTCGGTCACCCAGTACAGGACGTACTTCCCGGAAAGTACGGAAATCCACTGCTATAAATCGTAGTTGTTTCTCGAGCCATTCGGGGAAATTTAAACGGCATCCATGTAAGAATGACTGAAATGCTTTTTTAGTGTGATTTGTTATTAGCTAAAGGGAAATTGGTTATTGTAATATATTATATTTGGACGCCATTGAAATCTAGTAATATAAATCGTAGTGGTTTCTTGTGTTAATTTGGGAAATTTAGATTGTTGTAGATTTATAGAAAAATGTTCGAAATGTTTTGCTAGTATTGTTTGCAATTAACCAAGGTAAAATTGAGCAGCGCAGTGCGTCACATTTCAACTTGTAGCGGCTAGAGAATAGTATTATTGATGCTGGGCAATGTTTTCGTATTAATTGCAAAGCAAACTTAGTGCTATCAATATATGGACATTGGTAGGAGGCGCTTAGAACTTGGAGTATGATTGCCATTCGGAATAGTGGGACACGCTGATCAAACATATCGGAGTCCGTCCAGTGGAGCGTTGGATTATCGAAAAATCTAAAGCCGAGCAAACCTTTCTGACTTTCACGGCTGACTTTTTGTTTTAATTAAAAAGCAAATCAGGCCTTGTCAATCGATGGAAACTGCTAATGGATACCTGGAATTTCGTGTACCATTGACCACCATTGAAAGTTGCGGGTAGAAAAGCCAAGCACATCAGCGATTGTTTAGTAGAGCCATTGGCTATTGGAAAACAAGTATCCCCGTATTTTCCTTGAGTTTTGATCGATTTCTCATTTTAATCAAAAAGTACAATCGCCATCAATAATTTACGAAGTTTTCGAATCACGCTATTCAAATTTTCTACTGACCTAGCACTGTTGTATTATTTCAATGTTTTTCAAATACA
Organism: Ectemnius continuus; assembly: GCA_910591665.1. Classification (NCBI taxonomy): domain Eukaryota; kingdom Metazoa; phylum Arthropoda; class Insecta; order Hymenoptera; family Crabronidae; genus Ectemnius; species Ectemnius continuus. The sequence continues at coordinate 4,816,651 of OU342866.1, forward strand.
CGAATACTGATATTAAAAAAACAATACAAATAATATACATAATACTTAAATAAAATTGATGTAGGAAGAGTAGCATAGTTAAGAACAAGTCGACACATAGGTCAAGCTTATGAATGTCACACAAAACAACTACGATTGAAAAGTGTCAGTATAAAATATCGACATATTTTTTCCTCTAATTAAAAGGAAAACTGTGCGAATGAATAGGAAATGTTGTAGGCGTACTTAAATAGAAGTGGTGTAGGAAGAAGTGCGGAGCATATCCGAGAATAGGGCGAGAGAGAGAGAGAGAGAGCAGACGTAGGTGAGGCGTATGGGTGTCGCGCAAGGGGTGCGCAGCCGACCAGCCTGACCTGACGCGTCAGGAGCCGCGCGCTTCGAAATCAGCAGCCGGGTTGGCAGTCGCGCGCCGAACATCGAACCGAGAACACGCTCTACGTGCGTCCTCCGTTCGCTCTTGGTAACATCGTACGCGCGCGATCTCTAACCACGCTTCTTCGAACACACACACACACACGCATGTACCGCCGTCAACGATCCATCGAAGATTGGTCGTAGATCGAATCGACCTTGATCGAATTTTCACACGGGCTTGCCTGAATATCCGACCTCACCTTTTGCCAAGGTGTCGATTTTCGAGTCCCAGCGCAGGCTGGCCATACTTCTTCTTTCCATTCTTCTGATCGCTCTCGTCAAACTCATATCCCGTGTTTCTCATGATTTTGACACACCAGAGATTCGACTCGGCCGCATTCTCAATTGACGACCTCAGTATGCGCGCGAACGATGGATAGCAGTTAGTTGAAATATTTGCGATAGGCTTGAGCGAGATTCGTGAGCCGCCCGGAGCAAGTGCGAGGAGATGTCATTTGGGAAAGGTTTCCCTGATCATTGCCGAGATTGAGTCGTCCCGGGATCAATGAAGTGCGATTATAAGAGGACGTCCAGTGATCGGCAGGGCTTCCTTGCTTGGAAAGATTAATAGACTTTGAGGAATGATGATTTCTTCTTGGCTTCACTTAGACTCGGTCTTTTCGGGGATTTAGTTTAGCATTGAGTTTCGAATCTAGTTTTCGAGATTTGTTTGATCGGGCGAGTGGGGGGTCGAGTTGAAAGAGGGGGTTGGCGGTTCGCCGGTGACTTATGGGATCAGTCGAGAGCCGATCGTCCGAGAGCTACGAACACTTAATCTATAATAATCGAGCCTTCCATGGTGCAACTGGGATTCTGGTGAATGGGTTAATATGTGCGGCTATTTCACCCTTGAAACGGGGCTGCTTTTGCGAGCGGCGCTCTCTCCGAGTCAGTGAGCACTGTGAACGCGTGATGTGTCCAGCTCTACAGTGATTTCTGTGTCCCATTGATTGACCAGTGTCGAGAAGAGTGTGTGGTGTCCATCGAATGACAAGGCGACAGAGTAACTTGTACTCTCTGTTATTAAGGAGAAGAGTGTGTGAGCCGCCGGTGTTCACCATGTTCCACATTTTCCTCATTCTCCTGCTGGGCAGGTTCGCCGTGCAAGCCGATAATCTGGGTGAGTTTCCCTCTCGGCGTCAAGAAAAATTCCACCGACTTCCTTCCCTTCCCTTCCCCCCTCCGCGCTCTTTGAATTTTTATCTCGCTGTACTTCATTTTGATCCTTCATTAATAGAGGACTTGTCGGTTCTTTTAAAAGCGAAATATTTCCCGTTATCGTCGGGATTCACCGGAATCGCCGAGAGAAATTCTTCGCCATTTCAACTTTTCGAGATCAGAAGTTGTGGCTCGAAAGTACTGGGCGCTCGCTCGCTCGCTCTCGAGTACGTGCTGGAAACTCGAGATTTAAACATGTTAATGCGAGCCACAGATTTTCATCTCACTTTTCCTCGCTGACCGCTGTTGTGCGGAAACTTACTTCTCGAAAGCCTTGGTAAACTCTTTGAAACTTCGTAATTAATGGCTGATTATTTCTCGTCCGGGACTTTTGGAGTGTTGGAGTGGCGGTCGCCGAGACTTGGGCTGACAGATCGTGAAAGCAGGTCAAAGGAATAACTAGAAACTTGAAATTATTTCTACGACATTGCTCTGCCTTTACCTCTGTCAATTAATATTTTATTTTATATCAAGAGAGTTAATTTCGAGGTCGAAAAAAGTTACTTGTTAATGAAGCTTATCTTCCGGCCAATTCGATTGCTAACGTAGACTCGCGTTGTTTTCATAATTACTGCCTGTTTATCTGGTAGTTTGCTTGATTGCCACAAGAGACAAAGAAGCAAAAGAATCTGCGCGCGATGGTAATTTTTTGCTGTGATTCCATTGCGGTGAAACATCCGAGAGGATCTTCTTCGCTCGACTGGCGAGAGTGCATTTCATTGATTGAAACTCGTTTTTTCGCCGCTCGCTCGGGTAATTTCATAACGACGACGACGACGACGAGAGTATCTTCTCTCCCGGCGGAGACGGGCCGACGTCTTCGTTAAAAGTTAATTCTTGAAATGAATTTCGCTTTGACTCGAGCTGTTTCCACTTACTCGACTCGGACATCAAGCGCGATGACGTCGTCGTACTCGCTCCCACCCATTCGGCAATATCTTTCCTGCAACGCGCCTACCATTAAAGTATCAAATTTCCACGAAATTCTCTTTGTTATTTAAAACGAATATTGTGCAATATGAGAAAACGAGAGCATCGTAATTCTGCCTGGTGGGTAATAGTTTGGATCGAATGACTCTCAAGTTACACGCTCGGTTGGGAATCTTCAGGGGCGCGGTTAATTAATTGAACTTTATGAGGGAAGTGTGTTGGCTCGACTAGATGGATAATCTCGTATTTCCCGTAACATCGATGAAGCGCAGGCATACTGCTCGAACGAGGAACACGACCGGAACACGGCCAGGTTTGGGCAGCTTGTAGATGAGGCATGATCAAAGTCAGCTTACATTAGAGGGAGCGAAGAGAGAACGCGCGCACACACACACACAAGCGGCTTGCCTCTTGGAAGCGGTCAGATTAGATTTATACACGGAGCCCTTAATCCGAAGGCATTGCGGTCGAAGGATGAAAAAACCAGAACCGCAGTTGATCAATCAGCCGGTGATAATTAGGGATTTTTTTTATCTCTCACCTCGTCGATCGATCAATAATAATAGATTCCGATGGATCGGCTCTTTCACGCTGCTTGATTTTAATTAGATTAATTAGTTGCTTCGTATTAGTTGGTTAGAGTAAACGTGGAAAGTCAAGAATGCTTTTGAGACGCGGCGGGGAATCGTGGGAGAATTGCCCTCGGCATTTTTAATCATTGACCTTTCAAGAGTTTCTCGAATCACGCGCGCGCGGGTACGCGGCCGGATTCGCTTAACCAGTTCCAGCAGCTCGTGATTTGCATACTTATAACTTGGCCCGCTTTAACCACCCCCCTCAGTTTATGATAAACTTGGCAGGGTGTAACGGCTTTAGTCAACTCTTCGTAGTACAATCAGCTGGGCGGACGAAAGGGGAGGCGAGAGCTCCTGATGAATTTCGTAAGCTATCAGGAAGCGGGAGTTAACCCTTTGCTTTCCTAAGAATTTCCTGTCACCACTCCAGCGCTCCGGGTTCTGATTTAACGCCAACTCTGTGATTTTAAACGTCTTTGGTAATTCTGCGATGTAATACGTTGTACTTGAATGACATTCACTCTGCGCGTTGATACTCATTTAATTTAAGGAATAATATCTTTCTTAGCTTTCTTTATTGTAAATAATACGAATTTAATTTCTTTTGACTGTTTACAATTAATTTGAAAAGTTCTCCATGATGAATGAATATTCCAATATTTCGAGAAACCAGTTGACCTGTTTTCAACTTTATCACGAAGATAGAAAAGAACGATGTTCTTTATATTAGCCGATAAGAAAGATTTCAGTTTCTTTGCGCATAAATCCCAGCAAATTTGCACTGGGAGAAGGAAATGTTAGGCTTAGCGGCTCGTAACAGCATTCCCATTCCCGTTTCCCTTCTCACACGTGTTCTTACCGTCGGGGAAATACCAACTACCTGGAAAGGGAAGACATTTTCGTGGGCGCGTTCTCCATGGAAATCGCCGTGGCAGATCGAGTTTCAGCTCGATCTCTTGGAAGAAGTAAAAGAGAAAGAAAGAGAGAGAGAGAAGGAGAGTGGGAGAGGCGCGTTCTCGCCCGAGGAACAAGCGTTTTCGCGCGGGCCTTGACGCCCATCCCTTGGCGAAGACAATATCGATCTGTAGTAGAACTGGGAATAACGAGGCTGGCAACGGCGGTGCCGCGATCCAGGAAAGTCGGGCAAATATTTCCGGCGAGGGCTCCGAAAAGCCGGGGCAACTCGCCTGGAAGACGCCGCGCGCGGTCTCGTTGCGAGCGGGCCGAGCGTAATGAAAATATCGAACTCTCGAGCGTCGTGCGTCAGGGACCAGCTCCAAATTCACCGCTGCTGCTGCTTCCGTTCAATTAATGCTAGACCCCAGAATTTTTCCACTAGAACTTTCAACCATCCGTCCAATATTTCTCCAGCACAGAATTCGTAATATCGACAAAGAGGAATTTACACTTTGGTCATTGCTACGAAATCGGTCGAGGGGACTTGATTGATTTTGTTTTCGTGATGGAGGGAGACTTTACGAGCCTCGAGAAATAGAACTAGCTGGTAATAGAGGTGGAAGGGGTGGCGAGAGTCACGCATTGGTATTTCTTGAGCAAGCTATTAAGACTTCCGTTCTCGGTGCTGACCGCGCCGAAATTTATGTAGCAGCCTTCCAGGGAAAGTCGCCCGGGGGATTTATGAATGGAACTTTTTAATTGCTATTGGCGACGTACTTCTTCTTCTCTCTCTCTCTGGTGGCGAGGTGGATGCTTGGCGCATCCTTCATCCTGGTGCTCTCTTTGTGGCAGGTGTATTTAGATATTCGCTTCGTTACCGAGTGCGCACGGCCGCTGTTTGCTGAACGGCTAAAAACGGGGTCGCCGGGGGCCGCCGCCGGAGAAGGCCGGCCAGGGAAAAAGAGTGGAATGAGAGAGGGTGGTGGTGCGGTGGCATGCGTGCTTTGTGAAAAAACAGTGGCGCGCTCTCCATAATTCGAGCCTCTGCTAAAAGAAAACACGACTGTCGTGCAATTCTCACCGCTTCTTCCCTCCCAAGAATCGGACACTCCGAATCCACGCACTTTCCCTCCCCTCATGTTTTTCCCCCCCTCGCGCAATGAAATCTCGCAGTGTCGCATCCTCGAAATTGGAGCGACCTCTTCCCTCTCGACGCTATTAATTTATTCACGCAACCTGCCCGGGGATTATTCGTCGCGTGCTGTTATCGCCATGAGAGCGTCAGCTGTCACATGGATCCACCCGCTGGAAAAGAGAAAGAGAATGTCACGAGCATTATGGTCCCTGTCAGCTTTTAATGCGGCGGCTCTGTTCATTGGTACGCATCAGCCTCGATTAAGCCTGAATTTTCCACCGCTAACTTTCAATACTCATGAATAACATAAACAAGTGGAAAGCATTAAAACGACTAGCAATCGATGGATTCTTTAGCTAGGGGAATTGGTGCTTGGTTGCTTGGTGTGCGTGCATCGGCGATTCGAGAGTAGGCGATTAGTCGAGATTTACCAGAGGGCTGCACAAACGCTTTCGAGGTGTGCCAAAAGCAGATATCACAAGGTTGTATTAAGCGGCTGGCAACTCGGCGTGAATAATTACGCGGTATTAGAGTATTGCGGCTGCCGGTAATACCTTAATTAATCCTGGGGCGAGACCCCCCGAATTAATTCCGTTTCAATGCAACAGACCCTCTCAAGATCTAAGACGATGAGGATATCGTGCCGCGAATAATATGTAATGTTAATGTCGACACTAAGTCTATCAACATTCGGTTCATTGACTGGGTTTAAACTTCAATTCCTCGATGAACTTATTTATTTTACTTATTTTCTATGGGCGATCGAAATAACATTATCGTGGATCCATTTATCTAGTACGATCAGTGAAAATTCGACCTAAAAATTACTATTAGCCTTCTTATGGGAGCTTTAATTCTCCGAATGTGGCAGGGTTAGTTGAATTAGAATTCCCCAAGGATGGGAAAGTTCAAGTTGGATTGGAGGCGGAGCGAGAATGGATGAAGAAAAGTGGGCCGTTTAGGGCAGCGTGGAAAAGGAGAAGGGAAGCGTGTTTCCCCTATGTATCGGGGAATTCCTTTCTGACCTTTCTTGCGCTCTCGAACATGCTTGCTCCTTTTTCTAGGGCGGTGGCGGCGGCGGCCGAACTTCTCTGGAGGGCGACTCTGTCTGGCTCGTCGTTCCTCCAGCTTTTCCATTTGCAGCGCACGCTTTGGCCAGCCGTTTCACTGCTGCGCCGATATTCCGCCGCGGCGTAGTCTCTCGCACTGCTTGCCACGGCTTTAGTGTTCCGCACTTGGCGGAAAGTGCATTTCCCTATTGTTGGAGCATCCAGCCGCTCCCATGGCCTCCTTCTCTCAGATTCCCCAGACCTTTAAACTCCCCCGATTCCTCGCTTATCTACCCTTATGCATATTTCCAGTCACGTTTTCCGATCGCCCGATCACGTCCTATCATTTTCTAATTCACCTTTATTGTTTACCCGTTCCTCGATCATCCTCCCCTGATAACCAACCATTCGTTAAGCCGCCATGCGGGAAATATTGGACGTTAATTCGCCACACTTAACATTTCCAACGACGGCGACGGCTTCTTCGAAAGGCATCGACAGAGAAGACAGAAGTTAAGAAATTCTTCGGGCTTCATTACTTACCGCATAGTTCGCCACCACCCTGGCATCCGCTAATCAAATTTCTCTGATCGATTGGCATTCCAATCATTTTCATTCGTCCTGTTCCATCGAAATATCGTGTCCTTCTACTCCTTCTCGAATCCTTTACACTTGCCAATTTTCATCACTACCAATTCCGCCGGATTTCAACTTTGATGTTTACTCAGGCGTATTTACAACGAAATTGTATTTCGGATTAAATTCATATCTGAGAGAAATTTGTACGTCAAGTGTGCTTCGCAAGGCCGGCCGGTGCAGCGAGCGAGAGCGCGCGCGTAACCCTCTCTAATCTGATCGCGATAAACTCTGCTGTAATAAGTTCATTAAGCGATTCGAGGAGTAGAGCACTGATCTCGCATTATACGTCGCGTCCACTTAATTCCTGTTAAGCAAATTTGTCTAGTGGAGCGAGCTTCCACCACCGAGAGAAACAGATAGAGAGCGAGAGAAGAAGGGGCGGGCGAATCAGGGCTCGAATGCTCTCCCGAAAGGGAAACAAACTTTTTCGCAAATTGGGTAGCGAGAGACAGGCGGCTGGCCGAGAGCGGCGCGGCGCGGCGCGGCGGTGGCGGCGGCTGCTCTAATTTAACTAGGAACTTCGTAAGCTCTCGAATATATCCATGGCGGGCGCGCGTATCGCACGCCGCCAGCAGGAGCATACGCGAATTTGTTACGGAAATTGGCCGCTGCGAAGCACTGATAAATCAAATTCCATTCTTATCGGAACTGCGATCGCGCGCATGCCAAAGTAGCCACTGTGCCCGCCACAGCCGGTTATTTTCTGTTCGTTGCGAGCAATGTTTATTAATTGCGATGCCCGACATTCGCCCTGAATGTAGTTCATCTGGAAACAGGATACTTCCGATGGCTATCAAAGTTTCTCTTTTGCGTTTTCCCTTCTACCCAGTCACCCTCTCTTTCTCTTTCTCTTCCTCTTTCCCTGTCTTTCTCTCTGTGTTAGACAGCCGACTTTTTTACTTTCCTTTTGTCAGAGCTCGGATTCAGTTTTATTCGCTCGGCTCACCCCGAATTTAATGACGCCCTTTCGAGCCCCTATACATACATATGTGCGCTTTGCAAACAAAGAGACCCACTAGAAAAAAGGATTTCAAGTGTAACTCAACGACGGAATCAAAGCCCCTGTATTGTACTGTGGTCTTTGCTCTTTGCTAGTATGTATTCGGAAGCGCGCGCGCGCGCGCGCACCACCCCTCTTTTAGAACACAGAAACGGGAAATTCCTAGAGACCTGATATTCTTCTAGTCACGTAATCCTACATTCAGCTGGTAACTTCTTCAATTCCAATTTATCTCGTTTCTCTTCTTAGTTTCTCCTTTTATGATTACTCGGGCATTTATTTCGAAAGTTGGAGATTGTTGAAACTATCGATTATAGTTGAGTGGCAGAGGGAAAATGAGTTTTGTGATTTATGATATACAAAATGTAGCCTAGAATTTTCGTTAACTGTTTGAACTCCGATCGCTGAAGAGGCGGATAACACTGCGCGGTGGATATGCATTTTACAGGAATTCTATTCCACGTCGTATAGATGCTTGGCAAGCATTAGCATAATACGAAGGAATGGATGAACGGAATTTCCCGTGGATGGAAGTGCATAGGGGCTTTTGCTGGCTCGTCTGTATAAACAAGAATTGTGGCTTCGGTTACCCGAGCAGCCTCGTCCCATTCTCCCAGCTGAAAGAGAAAGTTGCCAATAGCAATTTCATACATACACATAATAGAAGCATACTCACTTTCGAGGACCCATATTTCCGAAACCCTTTATCTTTATTCCCATCACGCTTTTTATTTACCTTCCCTTACGGACGGTTTACACTTTATTAATTGCCAGCTTTACATCAGTATTCCAAGCTTGTATTTACATTTACCCGGAAGGTATCATTCGATCAATCACGTGGAATCCTTGGGAAGCTGCTGCTGTTTCCGGGAGGGCCGAAAATTCCAGTGTGGAAAGCGGATACCTTTTTCATCCCCTTTTCGCACGGCTGGTGGCTCTGTTTCTCTGATTACAATAACGGGACACTGATTCTCCTCCTCGAAGGCGTCTTTTGTGTTGGTATATAGGACGCCCTCTCCCGCTCGAAATACTCTATTAGGCAAAGTGGCAGCCGGATTTCTTGGGGAGGGGAAACTTTCCCCATTAGTTGCATGTGCAATGTAACTTTTGCCCCGTCGAGTCGCGAGGCCAATCCCTTCCCCTCCCCTCCTCGCGCTTCCTTCCTCTTGCTCTTGGCACCATTATGCGACTGAATACATAGAACGAGAATTAGCTTCTGTCTTCCCCCTCGGAAGAGCATCGAACGCCTACGCACCACAGCTACGAATCCTCTCACTTCGACATGCAAATTCTCCTCCACTTCTGCACTTGATAGTTTACGCGGCTCATTTAAGTCCTCTTAGTTCAGAGTTTTCTTTGGCGTCGGCGTTCCTTCGGAGTTTTTCAAGTTTCCGTACTTAATTGTTCAGGAAAAACGTTAGTGTGCGCAATGCTAAACGAAGCCATTTTTTAAAGTTAAAAGTATTTTTAGAAACACATAAAAATACTGTAGAAGAGTATTTGGATAAATAAGAAATTGTACTATGTACTGAATATCACACGCTCGTTAATATCTGACAGAGTTTCAAGGATTTCACTGAGAAATCCTCGAAATGCTTGATTACTGAGAGGAAAGTTCGATACATCAAGGCAGACACGAATGTAATTTGCGTGATAGGCTGAGCGCGGGAGCCTTTAGCTGGTAGGTCCGGGGAATTCCTTGGCAATTTCTGGAGGGAATTCTAGCTGGCTGAGCGAAACGTGGGCACATGTGTGGGCAAGGGTGGCAGTGGGCTCGGTTGTACCTTTCGTAAGTATGTCGGGAACACGTAGAGGCCATCCGTCAGTTGGGGAATTCCCTGGGATAGCCGAAGTATCCCCAAGGATAATCCTCGGCGGGCTAATATCGCCTTGACTGAATAGCCCTAATGCTGGCGATGCCAGCTTCCCTTTAACCGGCGAATTATCGCTCTGCTATCGAGCGCGCGCGCGCTTTCACGCTCACTGTTCAAAGGGAACCTGGAACACCTTATTCCCCTAGTTAACAAAGAAATCCGGTGGTCCCGCACTCAAGATTTCCACCAGGAAATAATAAATTGCGTGTACCACTCGAAATTTATGTTAAAGAATTTTTATTTCGGTTGGCATGCGAAAACTTTAGCTTCATGGTAGTTACAACCGTTAAAAATTACAGTTGAATCCTGCGAGGATTTAGTATTAAATTGAGGGGTGAGAATAGACAGAAGTTTAAAAATAATAAACGCAGTGGGAATATTAAAGGTTTAGAAATGTGGAAATGCTATATTTTCGTAATAAATATAAAATGTAGAAATGCGCGAGCGACGCCAGCTGGAAATTTAAAAATACCAAATTACAGAACAGATTTAAAACTTAAAAATCAGGCGTTTGTGTTGAGTGTGCGAAAGCAGTTTTCTCTGAGAATCCATTGGCTCTCTGGCATATTCTAATTTCGAGATCCATCTCGTTGGGAAGATCTATCGAGAGCAAGATTGCCATTTTTCCCGGGCGTGAGCGAGTGGGCGTCGGAAATCCTGGCGAAATTTCGGGAGAACATAGAGCAAATGCGCCGCTCGCCAGGCAAATGTGGAAAAATGGAGTGAGAGAGGTCGAATGGAGAGGGCAGGGCGGACGGATGGCGGGCCAGTGGCCTCGTTGAGGTCTGCGTTCAAGCGGAAAGAGGGAAAATGAAATTAAGAAAGTAGAAACGGCAGACAGAAAGCTAGGGAGCATATTATCCTGTCTGACTTGAAAGATATAGCATATCGTAGCTCCGACCAGCCAAAGTGGAAGAGTGAACGAGAGAGCCAGAGGGGAAATAATCTCTTTAAACACGTTTGGAATATATTCTCCCTGCTTCATTGGATTAGCTAGCAAGCTCGCTTCACGCGAAATTCCCCTAATTGGCAGAATAGAGGAGCGAGCATGCATGACATTTTTCAGGCGCAAAATACCTGAATTTAGATAAATTAGCCACGAGATATTCTCCATTTCATCCCGGGAACGCACCACCTGCCAAAATTAATATTTGTTACCCCAGCATATCACAATATGCTTTATTGCATCCAAACAGCATCTGCTACTATCCTGCCGAATATTCTCTAAAATTTCTTTCGAAAGCAGCATCCCTATCAGGGACGCAATGAAGCGGGCGAGCTTGACTTTCAAATGAAGGCGGTGGGTGAAGAATTTTGCTCAAGCGACAACTAATATCGATAAAGTCACGAAGTCTGCCTCGGCCCGACTAATGATTAAAAACCACCAGTGTGATTTCATTAAGCAAAGTGATATTCGATCGAGATTAAATTCTCGAGCAATAATAAAAGTGATCGAAGAATTCTCCGACATGTAAAGGCCTCGGTTTTATTGTCCGAGAGATAGAAAGAAGCAACTATTGTCGTTGCCGTGGTTGGAAGGTCTTTTATTCTATGAGGCGTGAAATCGAAGCACCGTTCGTCCCGTAAACATGGAAACCTGCCGTCTTTCAGAGGTCATCCGCCACTCATAAACATTGGGACAATGTAATTCTATCAACAAAATTGCCTCCTCGATATAAGAGAGGATTACTCAGCACCAAATTACGATTCTACCCTGTGGAATCGTGTGTGCCTCACTTATACTTGGTGCTTGGTGCGGACTTGCTCCCATTTCTCCCATGAAACAGCCGTGAAAGTTGTATTACTCCTTTACGAGGGCAGCAATGAAGTACGTTGGAAGTTGGCACTTTCTGGTCGTGACGTGCGTGGCTGGTAAAGGGCAGTGGTGCGACAAGTAGACAGTAAGTTACACTCGTTGATAGCACGTTGTACGCGAACTTGTACGTGGCGAATTAACGGTTGGATGCTGCTGAACAAGCCTCCGGCAGTTTCAAATAAGAATGAAGTTCCCTCGGCATAATAAGATAATAAGATTGAACCACCCTATTCGAGCAGCCAACGCTGCTTCCTTATCTTTTCAGCATTGCCGATTCAATGGGCGAACCTTTGCCCTTCGGCGTCCAACTTCGACTAATAATTAGGGAAGTAATAAGATTCTTAGTACGATTTCACTAATTTTTCCCTGTCGTTATAAAGTACAGGCTGATTTACTTCCCTTCAAATTAATACTGCTAGATATATTCTGCTACTGAATAATTAGGAATTATTTGGCGATTAATTAGTAAATCTTGCATTCCTATTTTCTCCAATTTCAATCACAAATCTTCGAAAAGCAATACAGATCGTCCACCAAATATTCCTAATAAACAGTTCTAATTTGAGGCAAATAGGATTACTGGTCCATTAAGTAGTGTATTAATTAGAGTGGTGATTTTACCCGTCTAGTCTTCCCTGTTTCAAACAATTATTCACCAGGAGGTTTTCCTATGTTTATATTATACCATACAATATTATAATGTGCTATTATTATAATATGAAATAGACGTCTGTGAAATCAAGTGAATGGCTGTGCTATCGGAAAATTCATTGGTGTGGGAAACGGCGTAATACTTTCGGAGAGAAATGGAAGATGACCTAGCTGCGTGGCAGTATTTAGCTAATTAGACGAATTAGCCGAGACGCATTCAGCACTCGGCTAGCTTATAATAGGCCGGCGAGATAGATGGATAGCGCGTATCTATGCACTTTTATGCACTTTTATTTTTTCGACCCAGCTTCACCTTTGCACGGGCGAATATAGCGGCTGGATTCCATGCGAGGCCATTCATAAATTAGCGCGGTTTCACAGCGAATGGGAAATATCGGACAAACTAACATGGCGCAAAAAGCGAAGAGATTGGCCAGGCTGGTTCGCCAGGCTGGTTCGCCCTCCTCTCATCTCATTCTCTCGCTCTCTCGCAGTATTACTCGCGGCTGTAGTAATGTCGGTTGGATCGCGGAAGGCGGTGCCATTCGGATTCCTCTGCTCCTTTTCAGGATGATGTTGAAGAAAGTGCTTTTAAATGGCAGCGTTACCAGAGCCTCCCGACGCGCCGCGCCGCGCCGCGCCGCAGAGATCGATCGATCTCGGCGGCAGCGTGTCCTCCCTCGATTACCATAATGACATACTCGAATGAGAGGCGAAATGGAGCGTTCGGGAGATTTTCAAGAAGCAAGAAGAGGCAGAAACTGCCCTCGAGATCGAAGTTTCACTCGCCACTAGTCGAACGCTTTAATTAAGTTTTTACTGGGCTCTCTTGGAGGGCCGCGCGACACTCCGCGCGAGTTAATGCAGCAGTACTTTGCCGACATTTACATTTACGTCATACGCTAGTTGAGCCTGGCCATTGTTCTTGCAAAGTGACACACGCCAGGAGACACAGAGAGAGAGAGAGTGAGAGGAAAGCGCACGGCTGTACTCTGTATGTACCTCTCTCGTCACTCACCAGAAGAAGTTTAGCCTCTCGAGTTAGACTTTGTACAGCGGGTGCACTCCAATTCTACTATCCTGGCGTCTGCTCTCGCGCGGTAACTTTGGAATTCGCTAGCTTTAGCGGAGTGCGTGCTTCCAGGGAGATGCACCTTCTGCGCGAGACTTAAATAAATTAGAGTGGAAAATGTTTGTCGAGGGGTCAGCGTTGGGGAAGAAAGCCTCCTCTCCGCGTTCTGATCGTAGTATCTCTCGCTAGGAAATAATCCGGTAGGTGACGCGTGATACGTCTCACTAAATTCACAAATACCCTTGTCTCTTTCTCCTCTAATGCGGCCCTTCACTGGCCCACGCGGACGAAATCCCCGCTAATTATGCAAATGCTCGCAGCCGCACGAACGCGCCGAGCTATTCAGATTTTACTCGCGGCTGCCATGCCACCCGGCACGTACTCACTCACCCCTTGCACTTAGCCACGCGTATGCATTCTTATGCGTCGACACTCCGCCCAACTGCCGCGACGATTGAACTTGTCGATCGGAAAACTGTCTTAATTGCAAGTCTCATTACTTCCACGTTCCCGCTTGGGAGTTCTTTGATTATTACCAGATCGCAGAGAAGGAAAAATAGTTGATTTTTAATGGCGTGTCTGTTAGTTATAAACTAGCATTTTTCTTGCAATGAAAAAGTCTTTTCGCCATCTAATTTCAGTCGCTTTAAATATGTGCGATTGTAGAAAAATACGAAATAACTTCTGTTACATTTTTCTACGAATTCTATATTTATTCATACATACTTAGGTTCGATATTCTTATGTATGTGGGCGAGAAAAGAGTTGGGGGCAGGTGCGGTTGGCTATAAATTTCGAATTAGAAGGATGTGCAGTAAGCAAGAGTCGTAAAGGAAAAGGGAGTAGCGTGCGCAGATGGAAGGGATCGACTCTTGGTGTACAAGCTGGCAGCCAGTGTATCATCTCGCAGCACGTGTACCAACGATATTAAAGGTATACTGATGCATTGGCAGACAAATCACGTCTCGCCAGAAGTCGTAGCCGAACCGACCTCCCCCGCCGCCACTTTCCGCGTCGCTCTGCATTCCTTGTGTATAATTTGGCCGGCCTGCTTTACGAGAGAGACACATCGCGCACACTCGGCTCCTTTCCCCAACTCTAAGTGATGCTAGCCAGAGAGAGAAAGAGAGAGGAAGAGAGAGGAAGAGAGAGAATGTCAGCGTGGATGGATATATCCGTATGAAAAATTCATTTAGCGTGAATAATGCCGGCTCGCGCCAAGGAAAAATGTCGACTCGCCACCGCCGGGGCTTTTAATATATGCGAGGCAAACGAGGTGAAACGCCGTAGATGAAGGCTCCGAAACCTGCCCGCGGAAAACGGAGCGGCGGCGCGGCGCGGCGCGGCGGGAGGAACGAGCCGCGCATCGAAAAACAGCTTCGTTTGTAGAGATTCACTTGTACCATCGCAAGCACCGAGTACACATTGACTCGCATGCGAGAAAATGGAGTGAGTGCGCGCGAGAGAAAGATAGAGTGAGAGGGAGAATTTCGTCGAGAGTAGAATCATGTCCCTGTGTCTGGGATAGCCGCGGTACCTCTGAATTTTATTCCGACCTCTTTGAGACCTCGACGAGAGTCGAATCGCCTGGAGGCCGAGTTTCCTAGTTTCTCTCACTCGCTCGCCTCTTTTTTCCCTCCCTCTCTCCGCCTGTTTTTCTTCCTTTCGCCGGCATCCATTCTGCCAGCGGTGTGCTTTTTTCCCTCTCAGGATGTTTTAGCTCGCAAGCCCTGGATGGATGCTTGTAAGACCGCGCTCGCGGCGAGCCTCGATGCTTGACGCATACTTTTGATCAGCGGCTACCTTCACTCTGCCCTCTATCATTCACCAGCTTAACGCTCTCCTTTTCCCCCCTCCCCTCTCTCCGCCCCAATGCTTCTTAATGAGCACGCGACGTTACAAAGGTAATCAGTGGAAAGTGAGAGTGCACTCTGAATGTTGGGAGGATGTGTTTTCATTGCGAGTACTTGATTAAAGTTTCCGGCTGGCTCCAGTCGTACCTGCCCTCCATGAAACGCTCGCACTCCAAGTTACGTTTACTTGAGACTTAGAGAGAGAAAGTGCGAGAGAGAGAACAGAGAGGAGAGGTTGCCAAAGAGCATAATATCCCGGGGGCTTGAAATGTATTCTCCGACGATGTTCTTCCTTTCCCGACTGTTCCCCCAATATTGCCAGATGCATCACAACTATTTACTGCGATGCGCAAACCAGCTCTGTTTGCCTTTGCGATATTCCGTTTCAGTCCCGGCAACCCAGACGCACTGCAAACTCCGAGCGACATCATCATCATGATCTATAGAATGTAATATTGTTGCGAGTATTATTCGAGCCAGCTTGGATGGTCGCCGCACATTACTCATTCAAGGGTACAGTTATTTGTTATCGGAATCGATGGTTTGAGTAGGAAAATGGAATTTAAGAATATAAATCTCAAACAATGGCTTCATTTGCGCAGGCAAGTGCCGCGGCAAATCCTTGGCTAGTTTATTCTGGACAATTGGCCGAGCATTGTTCGAGTGCTCAAAGCGTGGCTGTGCGTCTCCAAAAATTCGCAGTCACGTTCGGCCAGGGTGCAAAAAAGCTTCCGCGAACCGAATGTGAATAGCACACGCTTGCAATTATGCGCGAGCGACCATCCCATTTACGGGGAATAAAGCCAAACCGTTTTGGCGTAACTTAACATTATGATAGAAGTAGTTATCCAGCGATTCAAAGCTTTTTGCAATATCGAGCTGAAACGCTTTTGACATTTCTCTCGAGTGAACGATGGTATTCTCTGTTTTTTGCTCGCAGTCGAATTTGCTTCCGATGAAAAAGCGAGGATCTCTGTTAATTGTAAAATGGGGTCATTCTGTTTAATCTGAATATGACAAGTGTCATCTAACTGACAGCAGATGCGTACCATCGCCAATGTAATCGTAGGCGTATCCGATTCGCTCCCGCAGATTGCAAGAATCCGCTTGTGCAAAGTTCCATCGAAAAGTTTCATTGAGTACTTCAATTGCTTCGTGCAATTACAGTACTTTTGATATTCAAGAATAATGGTGGGAAAGAGAAATCCTGTGAATTCTTAATTGGCGTGCTTGAATGAATTATTGGGAGTTTGGACAGCCTTTATTCAATGATTGATTAACTTAACATTAAATCCTAAAATCAATATTCAGTATGATTTAATTAAATCATAGGTATGAAGTATTGCAGTATTTATTGCTTCTACTGGGTATTTTAAAAGTAATTGCAAAGTTTCAAAAGAAATGGTAAAGCGAACAATACATCGTTAGAAAATTATCCGATCGATCAATGAGGACAGCTAGTTCAATTCACAAAACTTACGGTTTCCCTGGGATAATCCTTTAAAATCCTCGATTTTCTTCGTTAAATGTTGGGAGAGTAGAGTTTATCATTCGGTGGGAATGTCTGCTGAATTCATTCTGGTTGCGTGGGGTACCATCTGATTGAGCGCAGATCTCTCGCACCGCAAAGTCGATGGGGGGGTGGGGGGAGGTGGGGACGCGTCTCGATAGTTCGCTAACCAGCCCCGGGCTACGCCGAATCGTTGAGCTAGCAATTTGCGAGGCATTCGTCGTTATCACGTCGAAAGTTTTACATACAAACGAGCGTAGCATTCAGTGGGAGTGCGCAGAAGAGCGCGATGTTCGCCCTATAAATCGTTGGAAGCGGCGTTCATCGCCGATCGAGTACGAGGACGCCTCCAGCACTGGGATTACCGGCTCCCGCTGTTACTCCAAAATTATTCACAATACGCTTTCCCGAAATCTGTCGCAGGCCCCTTTTTTTTCACTCTCGCCACCATTCTCCTCCTCAGATTGGAACACGATGATTGGTGAGGATCCTTGAATTCGCCATCGGATATCCTCGGTCAAATGGGAGTTTAAATACTCTCGGCAATCGGAAGCGAGTGCTACCGCTGAATGGAGTAGTAAACTGGCAGGGTGATTTGTCCAGTGAATTGGAGGCGTTAAAAAATAAACGGCTGATCGGGGATGATAGCGCGGCTCGATGGATCATCAATCCTCGGATGATTTAGTCACATGTGGGCGCCAGCATTATTGATGGATGAAAGTATCAGGCTGGCTCGATCGGGCTTGGCCAGTACATTTTTTACCGGGCGGAAACCGCTCTCTGGCTATTCGCGCGGAAGATGCAGAGTGCTCCTAGTTATTTTTCATAATCCTGTGAATAGGGAAGCCGAGCTGCGGCCGAGAGCGAGCGTTATTAATATGAATCCGAGCGACATAAAATATTAAATTGCGGCGGACAGATCGAAGCTGATTTACATGCGGCTGTCACAACAAAAAGCATGAAAGCTTCCCTCCGATTGCGACCGCAAGCCGGCTGACCAGCGCCGGCTTTCAATTCGAAAGCTCTCAGCGAGACATTATTTCTGGTATAAACATATAAACAGATAGCGGGCAGGATTGTAGCCAAGGCCGAATGGAACAGTGTTACGTGTGTACACCGGACTTCCGTCATGTGTTCCTGTCGGCGTGAGCACATGTTTGCCTCCAGCTTCCACGTGCAAACATTGTATACGTACATATGGGCATGCATGCATGTTGGCGCGCTTGTCTGTCTGTCTCTGTGCCTTCCAAACTCGCATTTCCCGGGATTTTTCCGCGTTCCCCTAAACGCCCCGGTAACCACCCTCTCGGAAGGTTTGTTCCTATCTCTCGCTAAAAAGTCCTCGAAAACTTTAAGCTCGGCCATGCACACATCTGTGTACTTTATACTCCACTGGTGTGTGCGCCACCGCTTACTTCCCAGTTCTTTATTAGACTGGAAATAGTAAAGCGTATATCTTCTACTCGACATTAATACCATTTCACTTTGTATTTCATATTTGAGATATTTTATTAACACAGTCTTTAAAATTTATTCTGTACAATATTTTTTAAGTGAATGCTGAGTGACTATCAAGATTGAAATTTCACTTTGTATTTCATATTTGGGTTACTTTATTAATAAATTGTTTGGAATTTCTTCTGCATCATATTTTCTAAGAGAATGTCTAATAACTTTGAAGGCAGATCAATAATAATAAATGTTTGTAATTCTTTTTATACCTTTAATCTAATCCATTCTGGATGTTGTTAAATATTATAAGAGTTTTCGTACTTGTAATGTTGACTGGAGGTGAAAGGGACGTTGAAAAGTTTTGGCTTCGCAGGAATCGAATGGTCGAATCACGCGTTCCATCGCCTCTCTCTGGCGCACGCATTTTCCCAGCCATGTAACTTTTATGTCGACATTTTCCGGCCACAGCGCGGCTGAAATTCCCGACGCCAGCTCTCTCACGTCGGCTGTTCCAAATGGACAGACAGATCGAGAGAAAATATTTCTCGCTGAAGAAGAATTAAATCCGCGGTGGATTTCGATCTGCGTTTGCTTCGAATGCGCTTGTAAATGAATTTCTCGAATAATCTTTCCACCCTTTTTCGTCGCATTTTCTCCTTTCCCTTCTCTTGTTCGACCTTTTTATCCATCAAATATTCCCATGCTCGCCAAACCAAACGCTCCACTCTCATTTACTTACTTTACCGAAACACGAAAATTACTTTTCCGAAGAACAAACCAGAAAATACGATTAAACATCAAGGCAGTGCTGTTTGCTCATCCACGCGTATCGATTAACATAAATCGACGGACATTACCAATAATTCGGTAATTTAAAGTAATTAATAAATGCGCCAGCTGTTTTCACGAATTACAGTTCGCGCCGAGCGCGTTACAATAACGTGAATTACAGTGGCGTGCTGTTGTGGAAGCGAGTCGCAGCGTACGATAATGAACGAATCCCAAGCGTTATTGCGAGAGAGAAAGAGAGAGAGGTAGAGCGGCTAATGTAGAATTCGGGTCACCGGCTGTTTCACTGTTAATGAGTTAAACGCTTATGCGCCACGCGAGTTCCTCTAATCTTTTCGCGTTTTCCCGTCGAATCGTCCGTTTTACGATAATTAGAATTTTCCAATGAATGCGGCCGGAACGCCGACGCTGATTGCGAGGCCGATAAGAGAGAGGGGGGTGGGAGGGGGATACACGATAGGAGGGAAGAGACAAATGCAGGCAAAGGTCCTTGGAATAGGCTAAATGGAAGGTTACAGTTTTAAAGGGGCGAAGGGAGAATTGAGAGGCCAGGATGAAGGGTGGCCACAGAATGAAAACGTCAGGAAGACTAATGGTCCATTTCTTCTTCGACTCCATCTCCGTCTCGGCGTTCTCACTTCCTCTCCTTTACCTCTCGCTCGCACAACCCCTTTTCTCGCGGATAACTCTATCCAGGATCTTCCTGGACCTCCGGAATCTCCAGAGCCGCGATTAGTTTTTCCAGGCCTTCCGGGTAATTGAAATTTTTCTGACACAGATCTCTCGCCGGCCAATTGGACGCCTTAATTGCCGATCGACACGCTCGTCACCATTTCCGACGCACTTGCTCCACGATTCTTATGTCCTCCAACAAATTCGAACTCGTTTGATGCGATCACTCTATTCGTCGAGCTTAGAAAAGTAAACCGTCCGATTGGAATATAAATCCACTGGAGAGAAAAGGAGAGGCTGGGAAAGTCGAACCGGTGTGTTCCTTTCGGTGGAAAGTCAGTTTACAACCTGCTCTTCTTATCCTGGCAGCTTGATTACATCGATTTTATTAGTCGCTCCATTTAAAGTATTCTGAACTCGAGCTGCGATCTGATACCGGATTATTAGACTGTTGCTGACCGTTACAGCGACGTCGAGGAAGTTTTTCTGCTATACTGCTAATTGGATTCCAATTGGAAATCGGTCGCAGTTGCGTCTTACTTCCATGGGAGTTTGCGAGGTGCGGCGCAGTGCTTGTATCGTTAATTATACATCTGATTTATAATTGACAAGCGATCCGGTGCGTTCATCTCGAAGTGTCCTTTCCTTCTGCATGTTTAATGAGTCATCGAACGGGCAGAGCGTCTATTTCTACTTAACTGCTTCTGTTTTATCTGTGATGATGATCGATCGTCATTCACTCGCGAGTTGATTAAATGCGTTTGCCACACCCGATGAACTAACTCTCTGACTTAAGTCCATCGTAATAACTTTATGACCACCGAATTACAGCATCCATCGACTAAGAATGCGATAGGAAAGAATAGAATGAAGGAAAAGCGTCATTCGTTCGAAATTAAAACTTCATCCATCAATGTGTGACGTCATTGTGCATACAATGTTAAAATATCCTTGAGTTATTCTCGATTGCACGTCATACTAAACTGTCTATTCGAGGTGCGGTGGTTCAAACATAGTATCATCGATACGCAATGATGCCTGATTTCATTTTTAATCATCTTCTATTTTCTACCAATGAACTTAGAATTCTAGCAAGGTTAACTACTTCTACCCGACTTTACTTAAAGAATATTATGCCATTAAAGTCTGTTGCATTTGAGTTACGTACAGGGTGAGTCACTTGCCTTTGAATCACCACCAAAAATGGGATATTTTCGGTGGCCAAAAATATGGGGAAAAAAAAATTTTGAACTAGGGCTCTGGAATTTTTATGGTATCTTCCTTGGCGTAAAAAAACATTACCTACCAAATTTCAGCCCCGGGAACGGTCGAGAAGTACCAAAAACACGGGGAAAACCATCGAAATCAATTTTTCAAGATCGGTTTCCCACATGTTTTAGGCAGAATTCCGGCATTTCCCCCACAACATTTATGTGTTTTATCCGTTTTGAGACACGGACAATCGAAAAATCAAGCGTTCGTCCCGGTCCCAGAACCTTCGAAAAATCGAAAATTTTTGAAGGGGTATGCCTTAAAAAATTTGCGAAAAAATGAATTTTGAGCTAGGGCTCTGGAATTTTTACCACTTCTTCCTCGATGCAAAAAAACACTTTCTACAAAATTTCAGCCCCGGGAAAGGCCGGGAAGATAAAAAAACATGGGGAAAACCATCGAAATGAAATATTCCAGATCAGTTTTCCATGTGTTTTAGGTCGAATTCCGGCATTTCCCCCACAACATTTATGTTTTTTTTCCGTTTTGAGACACAAGCAATCGAAAAATCAAGCGTTCGTCCCGGTCCCAGAAACTTCGAAAAATCGAAAATTTTTGAAGGGGTATGCCTTAAAAAATTTGCGAAAAAATGAATTTTGAGCTAGGGCTCTGGAATTTTTACTACTTCTTCCTCGATGCAAAAAAACATTCCCCACCAAATTTCAGTCCCGGAGAAGGTCGGGAAATCCACCAAAAAAATAAGGGCTAGGAGAGTCCTGATTCAAAGGCAAGTGAATCACTCTGTACAATCAATGTTATTCTGAGAAAGAAAAGTTTGGTACAGCAAAAAAATGTTGCGAATCTGTTCAGTAATTGTAGATTGCCACTTAGATCCAAACGGATAACTTATACCTTCAAAGAATTAGTGTAGAATCGAATGTCCTTGTAAATTGTTGTTGCCGGGCAGAATATTGGGTTTGCGTGTCATCAATAGGTTCCGCGATGATCTGACGTAAGTCGCTGTTTCGGCTGACCTGTTTCTCGCGGGTTTTCGAGAGCTAAGCGAACGACCCAGCTGGCGAGAGATGGAACAGCCGGCAGTAAACAAACATGACCCCGCTCTCCAACTCGATTACAGTTAGAGCGAAAACTCGGCACAATTGAAACGAGCACTGGCGTGATTCCGCCTTGCCAGATGAAGAACTTGGTAACTTCGCTCTCTTGGACAATCTCGAATCTCACGTGCCACGGAACACACAAGTCCCCCTGCCATTCGCCGGATCATCATTCTGCTTTTAACTTCGTATCGGATACGACTAATTCATTGCACCACTCCCTTTTTCAGCGCGCAACTTTCTTTTCAAATAAGAGAATTATTGACGATTCATTCCAATTTATAAGATAATTCGTGTAAATATCAGCAAAAAATGTAGAAAGATATTTTATAAAATTGCTACAATTAACCATTTTTATATTTTTATAATTTAAGAGAAAAAGATCGTTCATTTAGATGTGTTACAAGCGAGTAATAAGTATAAAGAAAAGTTAAACAAATCATTTCAACGTTGGTAGATTGTACTTTTAAAGTAACGCATACATGTAGCAATAAACACAGGGATTTCCAAGACCGCCACATTCTCTGCTTTGTGCGGTATCGAAAAGGGTAGAGCAAGCGAGTTCAAAGTGCTCGCCGCGGGCGAAATGCGAAAGTGGCGAAGACTCGAGTTGCCTACGAGGGTGGCGCATCCCAGAAATCGAAAAAGTTGCCAGGATTCTAATGGGCGCATTGTAGCACCAGTTTTGGCGCCACTTTCCTACGACCTGTTTCACTATCTCTTTCCAACTCTCCTTTCACTTGAATACACGAATTCACATCCATAAAAAAAAGCGAGCTCGCCATTAAAATCTCGTTACTTCCTAATGAGCGTTAGACGACGAAAATGTTAGAGGCGAAGGTGTACCGACATACATTCGTAAAAATGATGAGTCGTCTCAAACATTCCTAATTGGTTACAAGAAGCTCGAGGGACCTCCTCTCTCCGGGGAAGAATACAGTTTTCGAGAGTCCTCCAAAGCGACTTGGTAATTCGACGGTAAAGATCTCGTTACTGGAGAATTAAAGGGAGAACGGCAGTGCATTCTCCTACATCCAATTGTAATAGCAATTGTCCTGAAATACATAGAAGCATGAGCGTCAGAATAATACATCGTGCGGAACAAATATCCTTAAGGAGATCAGAGGTTTTTTCGAGGGACTACTTTACCAGAAATAGTTTAACTGGCATGAGAGGTCTGCTAGGTAAAATGCAGCTCCTCAATCGTTTCCACAAGGCAAACCCTTTAAATCTTGCATGTAGGTGGTTGGGGAAAGCGGAATGGTGAAAGGGCAGGCATGGCGCAAGTAGGAAGGCGTACGGTTCCATGAAATTTTTAGCGAACGCGGAATATGAGAAATCGTGGCCACAGCCGAATGCTGCGTCGACTATTTCGTGCAGGCCACTCGCAATTTCCTTGGGGGATTCTGCCTAGAGAGCGCAGAGACTGCGAGAAAGAGAGAGCGAGAGAGAGAGGAGGAGGAGGTTCTCCGAGGTCTTCTTCTGTTCGAGGAGACGAAAGGAAAAGCTCAGGTCGAAGCCGGAACTTACGGCACATCCTTGAAGCACCGCTTTCAAGTTTCGAGAGAGTTTACGTGCGGCCAATTTCCCGTCTCTTCACTTGTCCATCGAAAAGTTCGCCCGGCCCAATAGCTCTCTCCTCCGCACTTGCCACTTTCCCAGCCACCCCTCCCTTCCTGCCCTTCCACCCACTCTTCCTCCACAATCTTGATCCTTTTTCTCCTTTTTTTTTTTGTATTTCCCCGGCAAGAAACAGCCACGATAAATCTTCCTATTCAATGCGTGCTGCATTCTTCATCTTGTTCACTTGCCACTCGACTTCCGTATGCCAGTGATGGCATCTTTTATACCCAAGTCATTCAGAAGGCACAAGTGCTATCCAAGCATTCGTGATTTGTCGGCTGTAGAAAAGCACTGTAATTGAGGCACGAGCCACTCGTATCTTCATATCACGTCTGGTTATCACAGGGAATCTTGTAATTCTGATGTATACTGCCGCTTTTTACACTTTCTAGCCTCTTCATTTCTAATTATTACGATCCTTATATTTTAGTTTTGGGATCCAATGGCAATTAACTTGAGGTTTATAATTCTTGGAATAGCACCGGAAAATTCCCATGATTTCTAATAGGAAGTCGACTGCACAAAGATTGGTTGACGAATTTTTGAAATATAATACAAAGGTTTTAATTACCTCAGCAAAGAGTTATTTTTCAGTTGTTATCTTAAAAGTGTCATAAAAATGTTGGGATAAGAAATACGTTTTGAAAACGTATGGTGGGTTCAGCGGTGGAAAGTGATGCGTGATTGCGGGAGATGACCGCGGAAAGGGAGTCACATGATTGCACGTGCACGCACATATCTCTGTCTCTGTCACGGCTGGTTGCATTAACGAGCGATGAATATTCATCGGGAGCGAAGATCTCGGCTTTCCCCTAGCGTTCTCTGACACTGGCTGGCTGGAGCCTGACCTGCCGCAACAGTGATTTCATTTTAAGTGGTAGGCGACTTAACGAAGTCAGACTCGATGCACTTCCAGATACAAGCTCGAAACTTCAAGTTTCCTAGCACTAACTCGCTAATACCGTTCGCAGACGACCAACCTCTCAAGACTCGGAAGACTCTCTTTCGTTCTCTCTGCGCCGGGAAATGGTGCACCATAAGAGTGCCTTATGCGTCCTGCAAAATGTAACCCTTCCAACGTGTACTAGAAATGTTCGACGGCGAGTTTTAAAGCTGCGATCATATCATCTATGTAGTTCGCCGGGAGTACTAGCAGCACTAAAAAGTTAATCAAGAGCAGCGTGCTTCGAGTTTCAGGGAGGAGGAATTTTGACGCGCCAGTGATTCCTCCCACGTACACGCAGTTTACTGATAGGTTCGCGCCGAATCGAGCCGAACGCCCCCGGCGAAGTAGCGTCGAATTGACGGGATGAATAAATCTGAGGTCGAGCAATCGCTTTCAATCGGTCATCGATGATCTCCGTGGTCCGCCGCCGGTGAATGGCAACGGCGATCCGAAACGATACGAGCGAGCAATCGGAAGTATCTCCTAGCATCCGCACTGCTAGCGGTAATGGCTCCATAAATCCTGCTGGGATTACTCCAAATGGCAGAATTTAAATGTCCGAGGTCAAAGCTTGCCTCAGCTTCACTCAGCTTCACTCGACCACATAATTACGTAAGGATGACGTGAGAAGTGGGGAATAAATCCACAGTTTAAGCTTTTGGTTCACACAGACTTTATTAACTTCCAAAAAGCCTGTCTGCCTTTTTGGAAACACTGTCTCTCTTTTAAAGGAACTTTATTATAATAAACAGAAAGAGCTGCCAGACTTTTAAACGATCTTTTTCGTTTTCTAAAAAAAGGAAATACACAGTAAAAGTAATTGCTGGACTTTAATTCGTGTTTCCTATTCTACCATGTTCCAAACTCCGTTAATTAAAATATGGATTCCCAATTTGATAGGATGAAAAAATATACGAAGCAAATTGAAAGTCCGCTCTTTTTCGAAGCCAGCTGAAAAAGAGGAAATAGGCCAATGTAATTATAGCGTGTTCGAAAAACTTTGACAATAACAGTTAGTTGGCGCGACTGGTACAATTGACCAGCGAGTATAAATTCTTGGAATCAGGTGATTCCAAGTTTGCAGGACGTGAAAGGTGGAGTGAGTCTGGTTTGCTTGGCGATTGTCGGCAGTGTTTCCAAATGCGTTCTCACGCGGGGCGATCGTGATCGATGGCCTTCTGCCAACACATACACTGGCCAGGCTGCTTGGGCGGTCCCGACATTCTTCTCCCTTTGTCTCGGCCCCTTGAACCCGCTCATTATCGGTACTCGAGTAACTCCACGTACGAATGCTTGTCTCTCGACGACATCCTCTCTCTATCCTCGCATTCCTTCAATCCCCTGGATAATTGTCATGCTGACGATACCGCTCCGAATTATCTCTCCGAACGCTGGAACTTCCACGCTTCACAGAGACTTCCACGCGATTTCGCGAGCGTGTGGATTTTCTCCCCGAATGAGAGAACGCGTTGCTGAAACGCCCTTGGCTTCTAGAAAGATTTAATAATTCACCCTTTGATTTTAGCTGTGAGAAATAGAATTATATTGCGACTTTAAAAACGGCGAAGGTGCCAATAGTAGCGAAAGGCTTAATGCGAAGGTCCTATGTATGATAGAGCGAATTATCGAGATGCGCTTGGCTTAGAGCAAGAGTTGATAATTCACCCTTTGACTCCAGCAATCTAATGTAGAATGCTAATTTAATGATCGAGATTTTAGCTGTGATAAATACAATCTTAATGCAATTTTAAAGCAATTATAGGCGCCAACAGTAGCGAAAGAAAGTTGCTGCGTTGCGATGAGCGTATGAATTTTTCGCGGAATGATAGAGCGCGTTATCAGGATGCACTCAGCCTTGGGAAGGACTTAACAATTAATGCGAAGGCGCCGCGAGCCTCGGAACTTCCAGGAGATATTCTTCCCGCGAGATCGTTCGAGCGTGCGGATTTCCTCCGAAATGATAGAGCGCGTCATCGGGATGCGCCCAGCCCAGGAGAAAGAGTTAACAATTAATGCGGAGGCCCTGCGAGCTCATACATCACTGTCAGGAGTAGGTGGGCGCGAAGAAAAATGGCGGGATCGTTACTTTGAAAAGTGGGCCGGCCGGATTCGCCAGCGTCGCCGGAGCCATTGCTGCTTTATGGCGGCGCGGAAGCAGTCGACTTTCCGTCATAATAGCAACACCGGAGACAGGAACTCTGTATGCGCGCGGTGCTGCTCCCTGACTATTCTAGAAAAAAGGCGCCACGCGAGAGGGATGTGCGTTACATCGGGATGATTAGTTTACTAGGGTTGGCTCGAAATGCCCCGTGTAATTTCCCTTTATTCTCTACGCGTCGCTTCGTTGCGGAGGAAGCCGAATAGCTGGGACAATATTTTAAATGGACACTGTAAAACTCTCGCACGGAAAGGACACTGCCCGCTCCCCACACACACACACATACATTCTGGTTCTCTCTGCGGGTGTGTGTATCGGTCGAGCGTGCTATTTCAGCCGGCGGGAAATGACCGTCGGCTTTTATTAAAAAAATCAACCGCTCCACTGGAAGCTCGCATTAAGCTTCGTGGACGATTTCATCGCGCGTATCTCCCGCGAACAAGGGACTGATCAGTTCCGGGGGGCTCGCATTGGCGGGAATTATTCTGGACATCGTGTATGTAAATCTGATACAATTCACCACTCTGCTTTTAGTCGGCATTGGTGCGCCTGCCATTATTTCAACGGGCAGTAATAAAACTCTCCGGCGAGCCAGGAATCCGAAGAACGCAAACAGAAAGTTATACGCGCACCCGCGATATTTCTATTTTCGTGCTATCAATCCTTCGGGCAATGAAGACTAGCGTTTAACTCAATCATCGTACTTCTCTGGCTAAGTTCAATGAATATTCCCCGCCAAAAAAAAACCGACGGAAGTTTGCAGCCTCGATCCAAGTGGTAATAAAACTAGGCAGGAATTTCGAGAAGACAAAGAGAAAGTCGGGATGTTTCTATTCTCGCTCGAGCTTTTCCCTCTCAAGTATTAAAAGTTAGATTCAAGTTACCGATTCTGTTTGCCTGGTTTAAGTTCAATGAATATCGTCGAGAGGAGGAGGACGCGAGTTTGTAGCCCTGTTGGAAGTTGGACGAGCCAGGTGAGCGTGACTAGCTCGACGGCCACTTTGGCCATACGCGCGCGCTCCGAGAAACAATGCTGTCTGGCCGCATATAATAAGCGCGCTCCGAGTCGAAAAGTTGTGGTCGGTGAAGGGGAGGGTTTCGCCTGGTCTCACCCATCGCTGTGGGTAGTTAGTACGACAAAAGTCTTGAAACAAAACCTCGAGAGAGAGAAAGAGGGAGAGGGAGAGTGAGCGAGCAGTACTGGACCAGCCGTGTCACCGTGCGCGTGCATGAATGGCCGAGAAACTTTTGGGCTCGTTTCCTACCGTTTCCTTTGACGAAGTCATCCGGCAAACTGCGCGCACACACTGGCCCTGTTACACACTGAAAGAGAGCGATGGAAGAGGAGCGCGAAGGGAGGGGGAGGAGGAGGAGAAGGGCCTTCTTGTTCATGGGAGTGGTAGTGTGGGGGTATGCGCGGATAGAACAATGCGGGCATTCGTGCTAGTCTCGATCCTCGAGGCAACCAGTCCCTTATAACCATTTTCGGGGCGCGGGGCGCAATCGCACGTGTAAATCCCTCGACGAAAACGATTGCGCTCGCGAGCGCATTCTTGTCGGCGACGGCGGCGGCGATGCTGCCAGCCAAACAACCATGAATCATGAAACAGAGCCGGTATACGCGGGAGCAAGTGTGCGTGTCACACGGCGTGGGCGAGAATATTTCTCCTTTCCTTTTTTCCGCGGTGCGGTGGTGGCGCCAAATGAAAGTCGACGCTGGTTGCACGCTGTTTCGCTTCCAATTAGAAACCTTTGGCGTTCCCCGCTTTTTTCCATCCGGTTTCCGGACGATTTTTCCCTACCGCTCTCTTTCTCTCTCTCTCTCTCTGACAGCACGCACTCCCTCTTTTTTCGTCCACGATGGTTTGTCTCGCGGATGAATGGCATATCCACAAAAATGGAATGACCAGTTCCATATGGACAGCAGCGGTAGCCGCCGGCTTCCATTTTCCAAACCGACTACGCCCTTCCCCATTTGCCTCCCTTTGATATCTCTTAAATGATTGACAGTCAATATGGAAACCCACCAATATGGATACTCACCAAGACAGAGTAAAATGGAGCTAGTCTTAGTTCGGTAGTAAGTTAGGCGGGGCACGGCTTAATTGAAGCAGATTCAATAATAATCGGGTTGGTCGGGAGGCTGCAATAAATCTCGAGCGATAATCTGCCTGTCATTAACTGTCAGGCTGTAGCGTCGGCGGTAGTCAGCAGCGCGGTTTCTTGCATCCCTATCCATCAGTGTTTCCCTGATCCCAGCGGTAACCGCATGTCAGCCAGTGAGGAACTTGCGGATTAATGCTGTTAAGAGCGGAGACAGATTGATGACGGTTCTCTCCTTCTCTCTTCCCTCTCTCTCTGTCTTCCATATCTCCTTATGCTTTCGTCTCCCCAGTGAGATTCTTGGAAATAAGTCTCTCTTTGCATAAGGAAGCAACGACTACCAGCCGAAGCTTCCCTAACCCAATCACACTTTGCGGAATTAATTTGCGCCCGCTGAAACTAATGGTACACAGTGGCGCGAAGCCTTTCTTCGCTGCGCCGTCTTACTCAGCTGGGTAGAACGAGCGCGCGCGCGCGCGCAATCCGTCAGCGCGGCCAAGCAAGAGATCTTTCCTCGGTTTGCTCTAACGGTAACCACCTGTCGTCATACTTCGCTCGAGTGCCGAGTGAAGACGTGCGACTCTCTCCCTCTCTCTCCCTCTATCTTGCAAGGCGGCGGTGAAAGAGGAGAGGCAGAGGGATGCTGGAAGGCGGAATTATGCCGTCAGCAGGAACTCTCCGGGAAGTGCAGTTTAGCCACTAAATGCCACGCGTTTCCCTCAAGCACCGCGGCCGACTTGGGGCCGACGTTGAAATAAAGCTTTTTCACCGCGGAGGCCCGCTTTTCGGCGCTTCACCACTCGAGATTTTATCCTCCTCTTATAATCCTCCATCCTGCGCGACCCGCGCGGGTCCTCTCTCTCTACGCCGTAATACAAGGATCCTCGCCGCATCCCGTGAAAAATAAATAGGCTGCCGTGCGATGCTTTGGAAACTTAGTCGCAGTTTCCCTCGGTGATCTTATGGAAAATGCATTTCCCATTACATGCACGCACACACACGCCCCTCTCTTTCCTACGTGATTCTACGTGGAGTGGTAGTAAAGGTGCATCATTTTCATGGCTGCGTATCTGCGAGAGTCTGTGTGCAACTGGGTCAGACGGGAAAAATCGATTTGCCGATGTGTCACGCTGAGCCTAGAAAGCGTGAACAATACCGGCGTGGACGCATGGTCATTCGAAAAATTGGGCGTCCATTTATCCCACGAATTTTCGATCGTCTGCATCGAAATAAGAAATTAACACTAGCCGTACCAATATCTGCTCGATTAACCAGTTTTAAACTTCGATTCTACAATTCCCTTGTTCCTTTTTTCAATTTAACATGTTTTTTTATTATTATCCAAACCTGCGCATTTCTTTTCGTATTGAATATAGCTTTTTCATAACCGGTTATTTTATCACTTACGATAGGAATAATAATGTATAAACATTTGGTAGATTAGTGTGAAATATTGCCGATCGCGCCACTTAATTGTACAGCTCGTGTCTGCGTTGCTTCGAGCCATATGCTTGATGAAAGTGCCGGCTGCCAGACACCCTCGGAGAGAAAGGGGGAAAGAGCGAGCGAGAGAGAAGTGGGGCGAAGGGGAGGTAAAAAATTGGGCGGGCTATAAAAAGACTGGAAGTCAGTACGGTTTCTCTCTGGAGTGTTTCCCGGAAGGGAGTCAAGACCCACTGCTTCCAGAAGAAGTCTGATCCCTCGCAAGACAAACAACGATCCGCTTGTATTGACTCTCCAGGTTTAAAGGGATCTGCGGCTTTGCCCGCGGCAACCGCACAATTGCACCTACTGTTTTTCACAAGGCCGTCCACCCAAAATCAGTTTCCTCTCGGTAAGAATTCTTCCCAGCTGACGAATTGTAGAATACTCTTTTATTTGACCTTCTGTCCTATCATATTTCGTGGACTTTTTAATAATAACCTTTTTTTAAAGAATAGTCAGTTATTGTAGGTGTTATTATTGCAAGAATCTTTTATCGATGTATGTATAGTTCGATTTTTCGCACCTGTTAAAATATTGAAGTTACTATTGAAACAGCTCGTGTAACAATAAATATTGCAGTATTCGATAGATGTAAGTTTAGGATTGCACGGAAGAGAAAATAGCATTAAATTCGATCGAGCCATAGACGAGTTTACAGGAAACATGAAGAAAGGGTGCCCTTTATTTTATCAGGCAAAATATCGTGCCAATTCAGAGAGATTGACTTTACACAGATGTTTCTTTGACAAATGCAAATAGTAAAAAAAGGCGTGGAAGGCTAGTTTTACAGTATATTCGAATATATGGATAGTTTTTTAATCGAAGAAAGTAGGGGAGGCACAAAGAATTCTCGGCTGGGTTGGTGGACTCTCCGGCTCGGAAAGATTAATGGAACTTTCTTTGGGTGGCGCTGGCTCGCTGCATGCGCGATCCTTTTTTTGCGAATCAATATCGCCGAGTGCATTTGGTATTCGCGTTCGGGCCGCCGCCGCTGCCGCAGACACGAGTTTGTATTCCCGGAATCGTATGCATCCGCGGGAAGAAGTGTACGTGCGCCGCATGCGTGAATCGGCGATGACTGCCGGCATTATCAAGTCGTTATCGTCACGTTTTTACGACTCGTGTTATCCGTCGCTTCTGAACACCGAGCGCGCGCACTAGTTGGAAGAGAGAGAGCGCGCGCGCGCGAGCGGCAAAAAGCATCCCAAATGCAATGCAGCGATCAGTCGCATTTGATTTTTCGATTTACTGAATTGCCAGAGGCACCAAGAGTGCTTCGGTAATCCTGACCTATGAATTTTCACGCGAACATCCTCATATTTCCCAGCCAGAGAATATTGCTTCAATTACACCCGAATACATATATTCCTATTTCGTATGCAACTAATACTTCTTTTTCCCGTATGAAATCATCTGTTCGATCGGTGTAAAAATAACTCAAGTATCAGATACTTCTTGACTTCGCATAGTCGAAACTAGGTCTAGTTACACATTCAACGGAGTCAAGTTACTAAACCCCACTCTAATTAAATTACACCTCAATGGACTTGAATCGAGCTCTCGCACTCCTCACAAGGAATCCTTTTCCACCCTAATGAATTTACACGGCCAGATCTCGACCGAGTCACACTTCGAAAGGTGTCAAGTTACCAGCGAGGTTGACTTTGATCGAATTGTACGCGTGTGCGCGGTTCAACTTGACACCTGACAAGCCGGGCATTAGTTAATGCTGAACGGCGCGGCGTTCGATCGAGCATAAAGAATGGAGGCAAAGTGTCGAGGTTGAATTACGAGGTAGCCAGCGAGTGCTCGGCGATAACGAGGCAGATAGCGAGGCAGGCAGGCAGGCAGGCTGGCTAGCTCGTCGGAGTAGCAATACGATTTCGATCGTATTGCCGTAGCGGAGAGTCCGCCGTATTATACGGTAGCCGGATGCTGGGCTGCATTATCGTGAACTTGGACGGGAGCTCTGCTCTGAATTATGCAGCTGCAGCTCTCTCTCCGTAGAGACGAAGCTCTCTCTGCTTATACGTGTGGACCGCTCTGTTCCTCCTCTGTTTCTCTCCTCTTCCTTCCCACGTGCACAGGCACGCACACAGATACACACACATGGAGGCATCCCTCTTCTCGGCAGAGTGTGCTCGAGCAGCGTTTCTGTTCGCTCGGAGCAAGAAGACCCTCGGGATCGTGGCTCCCGCTATAGTAGGAAGCTTGTCCGCCCGTTATGTCCCGCAATGGCATCGAAGACAGGTTTATTTCTCCCTGCTTAATCACTGGGAAACACCAGGCCCTCGCTGTCTCTTGGTATACGTTGCGTTAACCTCCTCCTCCTCCTTCTCTTCGTCCTCCTCCTTGGTTATCCTTGTGTCTCCTGGCATCGGCCCTCTTACCAGCTTCCCGCTGGATGCCCCTCTTGTTTTCGACCCCTTCTCCCTATCGGCCTGCCGCAGATTCCCTCGCCAATTCACTGATATACATACACAATGCCATCCTACTTACTGGACTAGGTTGCATTGTCTTGGCTTTTGTCTTTGATTTAAGAATTAGGCCAACATTCGGCCTCTTGGAATATCTTGGTTCGCTTGTGTCGCTTTCAGGAAACTAGGTGGAGTCTTGAGCCAAGTATTAGTTGGGAGACGGAGGAGAATAGTTTTCTCCGAGTAGTATGCTCGTTTTCGATCGATACAAGAGATTCTCCTTGTTTCCTGCAAAGTTGGATTTCCGAGGCTTCTTTGTTATAAAGGAGAACCTAGTTTTCTTAGATAACTAAAGAACTAATTCGTGTATTTTAATACGGTTTCTTTTAATATGTTTCGTAATACATATACAATTGTTTGGAACTTTGATTAAAATTTATGGATCACCCATATTATTTTTGTAACATAAAAGAACGCACAAAGGCGAGTTTTTCTGGGATTAATATATGAATTAAACATAGTCCAACATTTTCTAAATCCTACGATCCAAACAATAAAGGAATCCCATTTCCCGTGAAGACTCCCATCTCATTGTCAGCTTTGCTGACCGTAATACAATCAACTTGGGAGGTATCGGAGTGTTAGTGAGAGGTTTAGCCCGACGGTGGTTAAATCTGAATCGCAGGAATTCTCGCAGCATCATTGCCAGTGCCTTTTATTCGCCAGCAGTTAACACGTAATTTCCTGAAGCCGGGATGGGAATAGCTATGGCGGAATGACCCCGGCATCCATAGCTGGTGTCGAGCACCAGGGAAAACGTGACGTAAGGACGATATTCGAGGACGCGAGCACGTGGCCGAACCGTATTGGTTTCCGTGTGTCCCAGGATTCCGATGGGTGATCGTGAACCGTGAGAAGAGAGTCCGAAAAACCACCTCTATAAAATTAGCCACTCACTTTTTGATTATAATACTTTTTTACTTGCTCCAGGTTGTTCTATCAATATTCAGCTAAAATCTATAATTTAATAATAAATGTTGCTGAAGATAATTAATTCTTTGGAACAATATTAAAAACAACTAAAACAATCTAGATCAGGAAAAAATAGTTTCTTTGATTCATCCGACACGCTTTTAATTTTTTTGCCTGTTACTTTGAAAGAATTTACGAATGAAACAAAATCGAAAATGGAAGAATGGGTGGCTAAGTTGATAGTGGTCGGAAAGCCAACAGTTTCCATGATCCCGCATTATAATAGAGTGAAGCGAGTTTTAGCAGCGATGAGGGCGATAGTCGAATGACTGGGAATAAGGGCGAACTGATACGCTTAATTGATCCTATCGGCAGGTTTTATTTGTCGGTGCTGGGCTCGAAAGTCGATACTGGACGCAATGACACCGAGCGGACGGGAAGAGATCTCGATGCCCGATCCGTTATGTACCGCCAATGCCATCGGAGACTGGTTCCCGCGTCTACGGCCACTGTCATTAGTGATCATTCTCCAAGTGGAATGACAGAATGCGCGGAGAATGCAGTCTTAAGTCATCGGGCGGGATTAGAAACCACTGCTATAAATCGCCGCGACAAATGAACTTGGCTGGAACTGTCAAGTGGCGCGACATTGCTCGATTCTATCAGCGAGGAATAAAACTCGACGTTGGAAATGGCCAATGAGCGGGCTCCTCGTTAAAGAAAGCTGGCTAGGAGTCCAATTGGATTTACATTCTATCGCGGATGTATCTCGACTGGATTAATGGCTGGCTTCCAAATCGGTGGGTAGAATCGCTGGGAAAGCGGAAGGGAAGCGTAGACTCTCGGAGAATAAGCAATGCTCGCTCAAAGAAAAGAGTGGATGTGCAGAACTGCGCTAAGAGGTAGAACGAGTTGCTCGAAAGTGTTGCGGCGAACCGAGTCAATTTATCGCCGCCGCCCGATTGAGAAGCAACTCTCCCAGCAGCCAGAATCTCTAAGTGTGTCGGTGTGCAGCACACATGTCGCTGAAGAAAAAGGAAGGAGATATTTTTCGTGGCCCGGTGGCTGGCTGGCTGGCGCGTGCGCGCGCCTGCTTGGAACTTTGTGTTTTTGGCTCGGAGAGAACGAATCGCCCTGCACTCGGAAATTTATACTCCCGGCTTTTCCGATACCACGACATTACACGCCGACTGCTATACTTCCGGCTGAGAGTCGCCTGCCTCCTAAGGAACGAGAGAAACGGCTTGTACTTCTTCGGAATACCAAGGACTGCGTCCTGTCCTTGGCCAGAGCCTACTCAGAAAATTAGGAAGCTCAACTTCATGAGCTTCCCTCGGCCACAACTTCCGAGCTCCTCGCTCGTACCATCCGCGAAGAGAAATGTTCTTCTCTTACTAACTTAGAGGCTAACTTTATCGCTTGAATCCTTCGCCGATGAAATATAGTAGCGCGAGTGCGAGCTCCTCGCTGTGTGGGATGAGTTTCGATCCTGCTAGCTTTCCTCCCAGCATCCCTTTATTTAAAGTGGGAGAGTCGTTCTTGCGTGAAGCAGAGCGAACGTGTCTGGCATCGCGCGAGCCGTATCTCCTGAGGCCGCCATAAAGAGAGAAAGAGAGAGAAAGAGAGAGAAAGAGAGAGGAATGGGTGAGCTTTTTCAGGCCAGGTGTTTAAGACACGAAACAGTGTCAAGAAAGCGGAGAGTATCGATGGAAATAGAATGTCATTGGGTCAGCGGGCGGAAACAGACCGAGATGTTTTACAGGCCCTGCCTCTGACTGTCTAAACAGATGCTCTCGAGTGTACTTTCCATCCTAGTGATTACATGTCCTCCTACGTGCATGACAAGCATCTGTGAAATCTGTGGAACACATTCCACGCCGCCCTAAATCAAAACTACTTCTTGCGCCCTTTGGAAAAGTACTAAAACCAGCCCGACGAACGCAAATTTCATTCGTTAATTAATAATCCAACATCAACTGGTCGAATGATTGTTTTTCTTCATTATTAATTTCTCATAGCAAATCAGAAATCTACGAAGGTCTAATTAATTAGAATTTAGCATTTGGAAAGTGTATTTCCCTCCGACTTCCTTAAATCTTTAGAAAAATATAAAGACGTATAGAAATATTTGTACTAACGATATTCGAACTCTTTCTGTTTCAGGTGAGTGTCGTGGACCACTGAGATTTACCTACTACTTTCTCCAGTTGTTTAAACATCGAGTTTCAAAGACAAGTGTAATTTTCCAATTACTACATTGACTCTCTCGAGTTACTCCTCGGTGATTTCTTTCTTGTCATTTCGCATTCCATCTTTATCTGCATTAGACCGGCGCTACTAGTTCGCGCAAGCAATAATGAGATGACAGATTCGTACTATTGGGAGGACAGCCAGCTGTCAAAGGAAATGGCAGTAACTGCGCTTGAGAGATGGAAAGTTTTGTCGAGGTTCTCTGAGCGGGTCGATTATAGCAGGAGATATTACTTGTCCAAAGCAAATAGATTGAGAGAGGTTGTCTATTAAGAGGATGCTTGATTTCCTCCGGGCGCATGTTCTGTCTATGACAGTACCTGTCTCGAGAAGAAGACAGGGGTGGAACCCGATACTTTGCGGTCTGGTTGGAACTCGGCGCATTAGCGTCGCAGCCTCCAACTCCATCCGCCTAAGTCCACCAAGGCATAATCACCGGGCGAGCGAGTCACTCAGTAATTTCCTTCATATAATTAATAAACCGTGCTTCCTATTTAACTTGAGGGAGACGACGACGTACGATGTACACGCGCTTTGCCAACCACTTAGCGAGCCATGAAAGCGATCAGAAGCGGAACTGAAAGGTGCTCTCTCTCTCGAGAGAGAGAGATTTTTCGCCGAGTCTCCTCGATATCTCGCGCTCTCAGCTCATTACCAGCCTCGGCCCGAAAAGACGCGCTAAGCAGAAAGAGGCGCGTAAGAGTGGTGAATGACGAGAAGATTAATTAAGGGTGTTTCAGCGCTGTGTAATACGATGCACGCGCGAGATATCCTCGATCGGGAAGCTCGGTAATTAAGGATTATTTACGCGAGCCAAGCACTTTCCGGCATAATGAAACTCGATTGGGTGTCGCCGGGCGTGGATAGATGTAGACGATGGAGCGGAAGAGGACGTTTTTCACGGGAGGGTTGTTAGCGTATCCAGGCTTGCAGGACCGCCAGTGTAGAGCGGCGCGGCGCGGCGGGCGGCGGCCTGGCCGAGCTAGTCGAGCGGTGAGTAGCGATTCGTTAAAGCGGCTGAAATCGTTTATTGCTGCACGTTGTCGCCCGGTAAATCCCCGATTTGTTATCGTGTCAAATGGATTTTTCGATGCCGGAGAGCCAGCCGCTCGCCCGCCCAGATTGATAGTCCACTATCGCTCGCTCTCGCGCTCGCGCTCGCTTCCTCCCTCACACGCCAATGCGCAACTTCGGCATTACCTCTCTCGCCGACCAATTAATCTCGGCACCGATATGACGCTCTCACACTTTTTCCACGTCGCTTTATACCGCCGCGCATGATCTCCCGCTACGAGATACTCCGTTCATTTGCCCAGAGAGAAACCCTCTCCGATAACATCGGATTCTCCAAGCGATCACACCCACCGACAAATCGCTCCTCTTGTTATCACGCGTTCAGAATGTTCCCCTCAAGCCGCTGCTGCCACACTGCAAGACGCATCTCGATCGATACTAGGATCGTAGACTAATTGGCTGACATAATATGAACGAGAGATGAAGCCTGCTTCGTGCCCTCATTTTCGTATTTTACATGATCAAGAAGCGATCAAACTATTCGTCGATCGTTTTCTCGTTCGGGAATTGAAGCCAGGGAAATTTTGAGTTTGATAAATTACAGTTCTCGTTCGAACAGTTATGTTACCGGGCGGATAAAATCTGTTTTCGGTGGAACATGTGTTCAACATTGTATGAATGTTGTTTGAATATCACGAAATGCATTTCCCTCAATTATAGTACACAGCGGATTTCAATAGCACTTCTGGCGCGCGGGCGCGCGCGCTCTCTGTGAGAGAGAATATGCTGAAACGAAACACGGGGGAAGCGCTCTTTGAAGAGTCGCTCATCCCTCGCGCGGAATTGTTTTCCCTGCACATATCGGAAACGGGAATCGAAAAGAAGGGAAGTCATACGCGCGTTTTTATTGTAAAGCTAGCTGGATGGATGTGGTGGTGTTTTTATTACAAGTGTCGGCTTTATTCTTGGCGGCGTGGGTGGAGGGCGCGCGGGGAAGGAGAGCGTTTAATATCGTGTTGCTTCCACATCAATGGCGCGACAGGAACTCATCGTCGCAATATCACCAGACACGAAATCACTCCGGGAAAATAAAGATCCCTCCAAGAATAACTGTGTTACCCTCGGCACAAACAAGAGAGGCGGGCGGCGAATTCGATTCTGTTCGGGTGAGGCAAACTTCCGAGAGCGAAGTTCACTCAAATTGATGGGGGAATTTAAGCGGAGGATGGTCGGGGGTGTGGGTTTTTCGAAATTTGGCCGCACATTGTGGCACGTTCGCGGAGATATATGTCAGCCATAAGTCGCGCTTGCTTGGAGCGCTAGGAAAAGGAGGTGAATCGCTTGCAGGGCCGGCAGTGCCGCACTATTAACCCGATTATGAAAGCACGTTTATCCACGTGGAGGCCGTAACTTATTCCCGAGGAGGAGAGTGGAAGGCCGCTACCGGCCTCCGCGAGTCTCTGCGTCCTTGTCAGTGTGTTCGCGCTTGAATAACGTCGGCTCGCGAATCATGACTGATTACCTCTTCTACTTTGTGCCATTGCACTTTCAGCCGGAATTCTAGCCGCCACGCCACCGCCACCGCCGCCGAGCGATGCTCCACTTGCTGCTTTCGCAAAATTGCTTGGCTGAATGCAGACAAGACGCGCGCATGCCGAACACGTCGCGTTGTTATTGTCCCATTACGTGGTTGCCCTCGCTCCGCTGATATTATGTGCAGTATATTGCCGGCGTGTTGTTAGGAACGTGCAACATCCATGCGAGCGCTGCGCTACCTTGCACACTTGCCGAGAACAGCGAGGAAGAACGAGCCATCTCCTCGCAACGCACAACCAAAGCTATCCTTCAAATTCTCGGAATATATCCTGCGATATATTCTACCGAATCTTAGACGCGTGATAACTCTCGGCTTGTGTGACAATCGCGAGTTTTTATCTTTCGGGAATCAACGTAGCTTCTTCCCAGAGTGAAAGCAATTTCGAGAAGGCTGCCGCGATCGCCCAAAGAGTGAAATACCCAGGGAAATATTGGCCGAGGAAATTATGAGTGTAAAGAAAAATGTCCACTGGTATTCGAAGGGTGGATGGCGCGGAAGTCTGGCGTGCTTTTCTTTCTCTTTCCATTGGGTTTCGAAGTAAGTTTGCCAGGAGTTTCTCGGGAATCAGGAGACTCTTCAGTTTCTGAAACAGCAGAATTTCTGAGGAATTCTCAGTGCTCGGAATTTTTATTGCCCCTCTTTTTGTGTGACTTAACTCTTCGGACTTTTTGCACAGTTTAATGTGTTTTTTGAGCGTTCTGTTTATTCTTCATTCTTTCCCTGTCAAATAAAGTCGATTCTACGAGAGCGACGTCCCGCTGCCAGCAGCCCCGCGGGGCTTAAAGTTCCGTGGGAATTCGCCCCGCTACTTGCCCTGTTTATTCCAGTACGCTCGATCGATCAAACTAAGTTTTCCTATCCGTCATGTTCCGCCGGCATGAACAATTTGTTCAACATTAGATCGAATCTAAGATCGTCCACTTTTCCTGACAGCTGGATTTGCATTGCATCGAAGAGTTTCATGTAAACAGGCACGTAGCTAGAAACTACGCTCGAGCTTTCTTTATTCGTAAAACAGTTCTATCTTTCATCGCGAGCGTACATGCTTCTTTCTTTCCGTGCTGTTCGAGGCCGCTTTAACTCGGCTTATCATGCGATGCGATAATTCAGCTAAGCGAATATTTGCGGGGTTCAACGCTCGCCGGAGCGCAGGGTCAAGGAACCCCGGATTTCTCTATGCAAAGAAGTATCCCCGGTATTCCCGATCTGGTATTCCTGTCAAACTAACGAGTAACAGGCGGAATTTTTGCCGGGGATTTTTCTTCAATCAGCCGGCAAAAAACTGCAAGAAGCGCGCGCGGCTCAGTCTTTGCCGGCTCAAATGGTGATATGCCGCTGAAATGTCTGACACTTTTTCTGCCGATGGGAATCCAACGGTTGGCGCTCGTTATGTCGCCGATAAAATTGCCCGCAGCCTTCCTCCTCTTATATTCCTCGATATTTCCGCGCGCGAGCCAGTTGACGGACGCGCCCGCCTAATGGAGTGACAACGACATAATTTTGATAATGCCAAATGCAATCCGATATTGGCACAAACCGGCAGAGGGCTTTGTTTCGCCTGGCATTCCGTAACTATGCGATTTTCCGCCAACCAACTCGAGCGAGGTTTTTTATACCCAAGCTCGAAAGGGCAACAACCCCTGCTCTCTGTCGCATCTTCTTTCCA
The DNA here is from genome assembly GCA_910591665.1 of Ectemnius continuus. Taxonomy (NCBI): domain Eukaryota; kingdom Metazoa; phylum Arthropoda; class Insecta; order Hymenoptera; family Crabronidae; genus Ectemnius; species Ectemnius continuus. The sequence goes on from OU342866.1 coordinate 4,856,755, forward strand.
TTAAGTCCAAGCTCGTTAAAGTTCCTTTAATTTCCGTAGACGGCTCTCTTATTAAACTTGACGTGCGCCGAGATGAACCCGACGTTAGATTCCTTGCTCCATCCACGCCCCGTAAACGATATTCCTCCTTGAAAGGAATCCCCTTTTCCAAATCCGACACGCCACTGCTTATTTCCCTCCCTTCTACGCTCTTATTTGCAAAGAATCCCTCAGCCGCATTTTATAGGGCATTACTGGTTTCCTGGAATACTAATTGGAAACGAGTCGAGGCCAGTTGCAATCTTCTTCAATTGAATTCTGCGAATTTGTAAATATGAATATATTCCAATAAATAAATGAAATACATTACATTCCACAATATAACAACACCAATTCCATAAATTAAAGTATATACAAACAAATAATAAGTACGATCAAATGTTAGAGAAGTTCCAGTGTTAATACAATTACATTTGCAGGCAGACTGTAGCGAGAGCTTAGCGGCTCAGGTTTCTTGCATAAGAAAACAGGGAGCGTTAACTCGGCTTGCGCGATAGCAGCTTTGAAAGAGCGGCAGATATGATAGGTACATGTATACACGCCTTAACGGTGCGCGGCTCTCGCTCGAAGAAAAAGGGGATGACCTTTCCTTGGGGGATGGGGCGCGCGCGGGGGGAGTGGGAAGCAGCAGTGCCGGCGGGCATAAACCGCAAAAAAAGGCGAGGGGAGGATGCCTTAGTATTATCTCGTTTAGACGTTTTGTTTCAGTAGACTCCATCGCCCGCCTGTTTGCCATGGTTGCGCGTCCACCTCTTTCGCCTTTAATTTGCTTTTTCCTCGAAACTTGCGCCAGTCGAGCGTGGTACGACAGACACACCGAGTGCCCCGCACTTCCGGCGAATTCTACGGAATTTAACATCCCGCTGAGGCAACCGCCTCGAAATATATTCGCGCGCGCGCACGCGCGAAATTCCTGTTGACTAATAAATCCACGATATGCGCCGGAGAATTAGCGCGCTCGCGCTGGCATCCGTGAGAAAACGTAGTTGGTGACGAATGGACCAGCTGGGTGTTTCTTGTCGAGCGCACTCGTCTCGGCTATCACGGCTTAATTGTCGCATCCCGGCGGGCCAGCTCGTATTTCCAACTACAAATAAGGCGTACCTTTACCGCTGGGACCTTTCCTACATGTGTACAGAGTGACTCGTTCGTTTCGGATCGACACTCCTTCCTATACACTAGTGTATCTTCATTAATTATAAGTTAAAACATTAGCGCATTTGTAAATAATTGTGAATTAGTAGAATTAGAACTCAAATATACTTTCTTTTGACTAAATATTAATCGATTCAAACACTTGGGAGGCCTATTGAAATTCTAGTCGTCTATGGTTTCGAATAATCTCTGTTTCCAGTCATTTTCAATTCAAACAGTAATTTTAATTATGTACAAATATTTTGCAAATGCTGGTGTACAACAATGGTAATCCAAAGACAAGTCTAACACTCTGTATGTTCTATGTACACGGTGATTCACTTGCCTTTGAATCAGAACTCTCCTAGCCCTTATTTTTTTGGTGGACTTCCCGACCTTTCCCGGGGCTGAAACTTTGTAGAAAGTGTTTTTTTGCATCGAGGAGAAAGTAGAAAAAATTCCAGAGCCCTAGCTCAAAATTCATTTTTTCGCAAATTTTTTAAGGCATACCCCTTCAAAAATTTTCGATTTTTCGAAGGTTCTGGGATCGGGACGAACGCTTGATTTTTCGATTGCTCGTTTCTCAAAACGGATAAAAAACATCAATGTTGTGGGGGAAATGCCGGAATTCCACCTAAAACACATGAAAAACCGATCTTGAATATTTCATCTCGATGGTTTTCCTCATGTTTTTTTATCTTCCCGACCTTTCCCGGGGCTAAAATTTGGTGGGAAGTGTTTTTTTGCATCGAGGAAGAAGTAGTAAAAATTCCAGAGGCCTAGCGCAAAATTTTGTTTTCCCCATATTTTTGGCCACCGAAAATATTCCATTTTTGGTGGTGATTCAAAGGCAAGTGACTCACCCTGTACACAAAGGGAGCATTCATTTCCTGTCATATCAAATGATTAGAAGGGGTTTTTCAGCGTGTTACGTCGGGCTTAAGAGCGCTCCTTTATATCCTTAAGAAAAACATGTTTACTGTCTGGTTTGTTAGGAGAGGACGAAGAAAAATCGTGCACACTGTCGGGCTAAGTAGAGAAAGCGTAGAATGCAGAGGGATTTGCGAGCGGGCTTAATTTATTGTTAGTGGATACCAAACAGCACACGCGGTTGAATTCATGCTTGTACTGGCAAAACACTGGCGTTATTTAGAGTCGGTCCAGCCAACGCACCGGTCCCAGCATCTTTTTGCCTTTCTCGCATTCGCCATCCTTGAATTAACAATCGGCCGGTGCAAGAGCGCACACACGGTGCAAATGCATCGACTTGAAATATTCATGCAGTCCTCGGCGAAATTCCATCCACTCGGGCTTTGACTCGAAATCCTATAAACCGAGAGACATTTATTCCAACTATTGTTACTCCCACTCATTGCCAGGCGGGCGCGGCTCTCTGCTCCAAGTACTCTTCGAGCTTCCATCCGAAAGTCCGCGTCTTCCTGATTATATCGCGCAAAGCGTTAAACCGCTATTATTCGCGGAATGTGTGCACCTCGATTGTGCGGGCGGAATGCTCCCCGATATAAAGAGATTAACAGAGCGTTAGAAGACGAGAAAGCCGTGGAGATCCGCGAAAGGATCTACCGGATTACGAATATTTCTATCAGAGGCGCGCGCACTTACCCATTGCAAGATGAACTCCGAGAGACCTCGAGAAAGGGAGAGAGAGAGAAATGGAGGAGGTGCGCGTCAGAATCGGAATGCTCATTAGCGAGGGGTTTGCATAGTCGTTATTGGTTTCTTGCACCGATTGAATCAAAACTCTCCTGCAATCTTACTAGCTGAGTACCAACTTACACTGGAATTGACGCTCCGAACTTACCACTAATAGTTCCACCCTAACTCCTCGGCTCACTTGCCACTTGATTCCGCAGACGAAGAGTACAATGAACTCGGAGTTAGCAGTGTCTGCCGCTCCCGATAATACTCTCATCCCATATCGCTTCGATGGCGAAATATCAGTTTTAGTACTCTCTCCCTCTCTCTTACGGGAAAGTCTTACGATGGGAATTAGACGATCACTTATTCAAGAGGATCTTTATGGCAGGAATGAAAGTTAGAGGAAGTCGATCAAGTACATAAAATTTCACGAGGCGCTAAACTAACTTTCAAATTGGGGTCTAATTAAGATTTGCGATAACTTTCTTATTAAGTTAAGTTAATCAAATGTTCATTCTCTCAGATCGTTCTACGTTGGCAGGATTTTTTTTCACACAACAAAAAGATTTACAGCGACAATATTACTGGTAGCATTGGTAAGAGTAGATTTACGATTGCTAAACAACCTTTCACGATCCTTTAAACGCGGACTATGAACTGGACATTAAGCCGCATCGAGGGCGAAAGGGGAAGTGGAGAAAGTCGATTTATATCCCAGTGTAGATTTATATCGCAGAGACATGGATACGAATGTGAGACGCGCGGGGGAGGAATATTGGACAACAAGGTTGGCAATATCGCTTGCGTCCTGTCAGCTTTCAACCGCGCGGTCGTCTAATGGCTGACGAACGATAAGCCGTCTCTCGATCGGCTTGTCGATAAATCCAGTTAACTTAAGCTCGCAGTTCGATCATAGACGCGTGGACTGGCTGGCGCATATCCCCGGCGAGAAGCAGCAATTTGCTTAAGGGGGTTTTGCAGTTCGAGCTGGTTAGCGGAGGCATGTGTGCTGCTCCCGGAGAGTCTGACAATACGAGTTTCGACGTTGGCCTACTTAATGGCTCGCGATCTATTAGCTGATAGGGTTGACATCGGCCACGATCACTTTGATAGCAAGCAGACGATATTGGACGCGCTTAAACCGCCAAGTACCCTGTCGCAAAGCCCCAGACACGATAGCACCGCGTCCCGATCCTTAACTCTAACCAACCACCGACAACCATTCACCCCCCTCCCTTCCAGTAATTTCTCCTCGCCACTCACACTTTTTACTCCCCAAGCTTTCCGCGATCGACCTCCATTCCAGCTTCCACACCGGAACTAATGTAAACCCGGTCAACTGCGCACCAATGAGATACTTCTAATTACCCTGTTAGTTAGCACTGCCAGGCGGAATGAAGCACACACCGATTGTCGATCGCTACGTGTTCTAGTATTGGATGTGCTTTCCATCGCCAGGGGAGGAAAGTCTTTCAGTTCAATACTGTTTCTCATCTCAGCTGTTTCTTCAATATTTTTCGGGGCAGAACTAGTTTCGCGATCGCACGTTTATTTAGAGTCAAAGGCTGTTTTTCCAGTTTTCTATGACAAGCTAGACTTCTCTCTGTCTTTTTCTCTTTCACACTGGAGGTATTGCTTATTGCAGGCCGCCTTTTCCGCAGCCGGCTCTCTTTTCCACGAATCATATTTGCCCGGATGCTGCCAACCTCTCGCCGCCGGCAGAGCGACTAGCGTTTAATTAAAATCTATTTGACTTTGCTTGATGCGTACGCGTGCGCCCTCCTTTTTCCCCAAATGTTATGAAAGATATTCCCTCTGAACGAAATGGCTGCTGGCTCGCGCGCGCGCGCGCGCCAGAGAGAATATACTCGTTATCAAAGTATTAGCATGGCAAACTTGGGGAAAACCTCGACGAAATATGAAATGATTTGTGTAGGAGAGCGGTGGACCGCCGCCGGGATTTGTGCGCACTCTCGTGGCTTTTATGGAATCAACTTGTGGACGCGGAAGGCGCGTTACGCAGAGGAGCAATAAAGAGGAAGAAATTGTCAAAAAGGGAGGAATCAGAGAGGAAGACGAGCGTTTGAAGCGGATGTTTGCCGCGTTTTCGAATGATCCCTTACTAACTTCGTCCGCTAAATCGACGGTTAATGGTGCTGCAACTTTTCGCCACTGGCATCGCAACTAATATTGAATCTTCATTAAATCTCGTACAGATCGAGTACCAATTTATCTCTCTATATTCGAGCGAGGTCAGAGCTTAATCGATTTAAGGTTAGGCAAGCATCGCCGCCGAAAATAATCGTAGTCTCTCTCATTGCATACGCCGTTCCCTCGCTCGAATTGGGATCGTAATCGAAACTCCGGCCAATCTAACTCGCCAATTAATAATCCACTGCGAACTAATCGACTGATTGATTTTCTCACTGTAGTCTATTCCAAGCTGCTCCAGTTACCCGCCTAGTTTCCCATCATATTTTCCTCTCTGCGATTAGTCATTGTTATAAAATTTTACTGGGCGAGAGTTCCCCAAATTTCGAAGCCAATTATAACTCGTTCACAAAGGGTTAATCACTTTGAAAATTGTCCCGGATGGAAAACTGGTAACTGGTATTATTTCAAGTAATTTCCCATCCATGAATAATATCACGTAGAATTTTCCTACGTTACTTCTACGAATTTCAAAGTAAATTATATGTTGCATAGCAAGTACCGATCGATTGGGAAATTGTCCTGAATGGAAAACTGGCGGTCGGCGGTACTTCGTGTTATTTCCTCTCCATGCTTAATTTCCCACGGTATTTTACTGTGTCGAATTTCGAGGGAAATTTCGAGAGAAGCCAGCAGAAGTCGTGGAAGAGGAAGGGCTGATCAATTGGGAAATTGTCCCTGGTGGAAAGCTGGTAGTAGCGGCGGCTTTTTTCCTGGCGGGGCTGCTAACGAAATCGGATTTAATCGAACGGCTGGCCCGCCTGTTTGCCATGCTCTTTTGTCCATGAGGTCGCGGTAAACAGGATCGACAATGGCCGCCGCGCCTCCCCTTTTCCCAGCATGCATCCGCTTTTCTCCTGCATTTTTCCGCGTATTTTGAGCGGGAGATATTGCCTGACACGGACTCCCTCGCAACTACCCCACTTTTCCCTCGAAACTCGATATCACTGGCTAAGCCAGCGTACCTTATCGGCCAACAGTGTTTTTTATGTCTTACTTGCCTTTCAAGGCTCTGTCGTATCTCGATACTAAACATTTCGTAGCACACCCATGGGAAACTGACCTCCCTAAGGATATACAAGTTGCTCGCGAAAGTATCGAACTTTATGCTTATGACTAGATGGTTGATCCTTATGCAAATAGACAACAGCTTGCATTATGAAAAATCGATAGTGCCTCGCGAAACGGGATAACTTCTGATTTCAATGCATTTTGTGTTAGCAACATATTTAATATTTGTGGTCGTCGACTATGTTCACGAGTGATTTAATATGATTAGGGTGACTTGCTTTTAGTACTAAAAAGTGTCGAAGTTAATTGTTTCGCGGCTGCTAAGCCTGTAATAGGTTGTGGTCTCGTAAAGCAATTAAAGCCGGACTGCTTAAAGTATTATGGCTTGAGAGGGGCAAACTGTGAATTACAGGATGGAATATCACCTCGGAGGAGAATGCATAGGAAATGCCGGTTATTCCCTGCGGCCTGACCTGCCAATTCTCGCGAGGCATTGAAAATGTAGGTGGCTTCCGGCGATTTGAATGGTATTCGCAAGGGCGCCGACTACACACCAGGAACCTCAGCCTTCGAAAGGCTAAGCTGACATTGTGCCCCGATAAGTGGATTTGCAAGAGAGGAATATCCCCGATATTCGACAGTACAAAAATGCATTCCGCCACTGGAAATCCACCATTTCTATGGTTCGATTGCGAGTCGAATATTGGATTGGCTCTGGCAACTTTGCTTCCTGCCAGATGGCGTTAACTTAGGAATTATTATATTAGCGGGAACCAGAGAGAGAGAGTTCAACATCCGCGTTCGTTTAAACATAGAGCTCTCCGCTCCGTACTCAAGTCTGATTAATTCATTAGCTCACCATCACGCTCCCCGCCTCTCCTCCACTCTCCCCACCGAGTATTGCTAATTAAAACGTTGGATCGCCGCTCCCGAGCAGATAAACTTTCCTATTAAAGATTCAGTCGACCGCTGAATCCGCCGCGGAGAATGCTGTATTAAATCTGCTAATGTTACAGCTTGACGGTGACGGCGTCCGACTCTATTGTCAATAATTCTCATCCTATTTCAGGCTTTAATATGACAGCTTTCGGAGGCCACTAACTCCCCCCCTATTAAATCCCACTTTATCCAGCGGGCGATTCAAATAAGCTTCTCCTAGCTTCCGTCAGCATCAATCCGAGCCGGGAATAGAAGAAATAAATAAACTCGAAAGTATAGGTCAGTTACATCAAAGCTAATTATATTACATTACACTTGGGAGTCTTCGTGTAAGAGAAGTTAGCAGTGCGGGAGGGTTGGCGCGGCGTGGCGTGCGTGCATAATCGGAGAGCGAATTTGATCGGCTCGGCGAAAGTTCATTGAGCTCGCGCAGGGGATGGAAGGGTAGAATGATTAAAAGAGAGAAGAGCGCTGTTTGAGGATAAATCGGGCGTAAATAATGGCTTCACACCACGGCTCGCTTTGACAGGGCGTCCGGAAGTCACGTGTCTCGTAGCTTGAAAGATTGGTTGGGTGGCGAGCGAGAGGGTGAGGGTGAGAGAGAGTGAGAGGGTGCACACACCTTCAGCCGCAATCTCTGCAGAGGCAAATCTTGGCGAGGAGGCGCGCTGCCCAAGCTCGAGTTCATTGGCTTCATTCTGCCTTACCCTCTCATTTGGTAGCAGTAACGCGTTACTAGACACGACGACTGCTAGCCAGGCCTTTCAGCCCTTCTTCTCGGCCGCGCCCTGTCCATCAGCTAATTGCGCTTCGGCCCTTCGCCGCCCTCCTTCCCCCTTTGATTCTCGGACACAAGCGATTTCCAACGGTATTAGAGCGCCGCCGGCCCACAAATTACCGCTCACTCTCGCTCGCCTGTCTATTATTATCGCATTATCGTCCCCGCATATACCTTCGATTTCAATTACACCTCGGCTTCCAATGTCCCGCCTCCGACAAGCCCTACCGCACCTTTCTCAAAGTAGCCTCGTGTTCTTAGGGTGGCTTTCGATGCCACTTTCACCCCTAAAATCCCATCCAATTTGCAGCTCATGCAACGTTGCATTTGTCGGTCGCGTGCATCGTGTTGTAGGAAAGGAGGAAATAACTTGGCTCGAATGGCTGCTGCTGGTTTATTTCTTTTGTGCGCGATTGTCGGCAGGGAAAGGAAGAATGGAGGATTGCAGGATATCGGACGCAGCAGGCAATTGCATCAGAAGGCAAACCCAGTCGATTGAGAATGCTCCCGGAGATTTAGTAGGTGGTCGGATGTTAATCACTCGGATCGGGTGACAGTCGAGTACAGTTCTTAATTAAAAAGTCTAATTAAACCGTGGCCGTGCACCACCCGGCCGATATAACGTTAACATCACAGCTTTAATGAAAGCGCGCGCGCGCGCCGCAGACCTTAATGCATTTTTAATTCGTCAGCAAGGTTTCCGCGGTGGTTCATAAGTATTCCGCCGACGCGTTTTACAGCGGCTTTCTTTGCCCGAGTTAATTACTCCTCGATGGGATTTACAGTGCGATCAATATTCAGTAAATGCTATTAAGCCTGTGGTAGTCTCGTAAAACAATCGCAAGGTGTAAAGATAAATGTAGATGATATCTAAAGTTCGTTCATTAATTCCATAATGAATTATCATAGAAACCATCATTAGAATAATATCACAGAAATATTAGTTCGGTGAAAAAGGATGATTAAAACATATCTTCCAATACATATTTCTCGTGTCGGCTTTCTTCTCTTAATATCCGCTTTCATATAAAAGAGTGAGTCGCAGTATCCTGGCTTTTTCCGAAGGGTGGTTCCGCCTATGCAGTTTCTCAATCGCGAGGAGTAGCGCACGAGATGCCGGGGGAATAAAAAAGCATCGCCCGCCATTTATGCGAGCTCGGAGCCATGAAAAATGGCGAACGACATTCCGGGACATTCAATTTTCGCAAAGTTTACGACGCACTCAGTTCCTCGAGCCGCGGCTGCTTAGATGTGAATTGCACCGAGACTTAAAAGCGATTTTATGTAACGACATATTCCTGCCCGCCTTTGCCCCGGATTCCCAAGGCGTCTAAATATTGACAGTGCATTTGCTTCTTTCCCTATGTATGTGTAACTCGCCGAGAGTGGAAAACGAGTTGTTTGGATCGTTAAGGGCCGCGAGAGTCTCCGAGCGAATTGCTGATCCTGGAAATTGAGTTTACCTGCTCATCCTTTTTACCTTTTGTCCTTGCACCCGTCTAATCTCGTCGCCTGTACTTCCCTCTTAACCTCGCCCCGACTTTACACTATCATGGTCGCCGAACTAAAACCAATCCTGCTTGCAAATCTACCAAATGCACTTTTACACTGTATTTACATTCCTTCGGATAGAAAACAGGATTACAATGACAGACAGAACACATTAAACTTTCGTGGAGCGCGCATTGTAAATTCCGTCGTGCTTAATATTGTATTGCGGAAAATTAATATTCCAAGCATCGCGTGTGACTGTTCATTGAAGCGCAGACGCTGATCCCGAGCACTAACGAGGCGAGGAATAGATCATTCCATTAACGTGGGCCGACAGAAAGAATGAAAACTAGAAGGCAGGGAGATTAATTTTCCGAGAACAAAACCGTGGTAGGTCGAGGTCCATTTGCTCGTGTACAGGCTTGTCCGCTTTTCCAGGGATTCCAGCCGTGCCAAAAGTTGGAAAAGAAGTTCCGAGCGCGCGCGCGACTATCGCGCGTTCTGCTTGCTCCTGCTTGCCCACCTCTTCCGGCGGCGCACTTTCCTCGACAATGAACCGATTCAAATCCATTTCCGAAAATAAAACAGGAGCAACCGCGTTATTGGAGTTTCTAGCTGTAACTGGCGGGAAGCGGGCGATGCAGCGAGTCGAACTTCCGTCGCGACACACACACACACACACACATAGATAGTGGAGAGGAAGTTTCCCGAAGCAGATTCTGTCGAGAAAGTTCTTGTGTATGTTGAATCAACTTGGCTGAAAACTCTCCTCCTCTTATGGATGATCTTTCCCGCCGCCGGAACTAGCAATGGAATTAGCATTCGAGTTGGGAAATTATTGCCCGAATAATTGTGGGACCAGTGCGCCTTGGGTGTTGCGGATTCCCTAAAGTTGTTGCGTCCCATTGTCTTCGCGACAGTTTCTCCCGCGTAATTAAAGGAATTGGTGTAAAGCAGGAAATACTAGTGTCGAGTATGAGAGAATTGTTTCCCGAGATAATTAAGCTTCGAAATGTTAGTATTGGAGATGTTTGGTCGATCAAAGTTTGCAACGAAACCGCGGGGAATGCCGTTTTGACAAGTTTCGAGTTCCGCATTGGCAACTGGCGGAATGCGCGGAAATTTTGGACATGCATGTCGAACGAATCCGAAAGCCCCGGAAATCTGCCTGCGAATCCAGACAAAACTGTCAGATTTTTCAGGGAAACTTTTCTCTCTCTCTCTCTCTCTCTCTCTCTACTCTCCAATGTGTGTACTTTCCTCCCCCGAAAGCTACGTTTCCCATTTTTGTTCGAATTCGGATACTCGTATAGCCGGACTTTTCAATAGAAATTCCGGGCCAACAATGTCCATACCGGTGTATCAAGCGTCCAAAAAATCCCGGCTTTGTTTTTGCATTATTTATACCATCGATTTACTCTCTCGTGTTTTCGAAGCACTGCCTCGCTTCCAGTTATTCCGGCAAATTAGTTCTTTTGCTCCAATTCATCGTCCTCTCCCTCAACCCCGCGCTCTCTCCTCCCGGCAATAAGCCGATCGTAACTCTCCGCGCGTACTTCGGCTTCATTGGCCACACACTTTCTATCATCGCTCCCTCATTAATCGTTTATAATTAGTTGGCAAGAGCAATTAGCAGGGATAAGTGTCCGATGTCGTTGACTTTCGAGCAACTTCGGCTTACCATATTTCCTATTTATTTAGTTTTAAGAGACTACTTAAGCTTCTCGCAAAGCACACAATGCGCCATTACTATCAAGTATATCGATAATTAATTAGCAGAGCTTTAGCAGTTGTGATTAATGTCTCGCTCTGCCTTTATTCGCTGTGTCCAGCTTGGTCCGCACAAAGGACAGGCTAGTTCCTCTTTCATTGGAATCAGTCATGCGATCCAATTACTCTCGCAGGCTTTCTTCGGCAACTCATTAACCTCGAACACTCATCTCATTAACTGGTCGAAAGCAAAGGTAAAATTAATATGTATGGCGCAATTAAGGCAACTATTATGGATTCGGACTTCAACAATCGAGACAGACACTAATGTTTCCCATTTGATAACGTCAATCTAAAACAAATTGGTATTATACAACCGGTCGGGAAAGTTGGGGCGGTAAGAAAATTAGTTCAATTTCCCACTGGCAAAGTGGTGGACATGACCAAAATGCCGGAGTGTCTTCCGCGAGGGATGCACTCTATTTTCCGAGGGTTCCTCTTTACAAGTAGGATCGGGTGTCGCATAAATAATCGATCCTGGCAACTTGCTATTGTAGCGTCGCGCAAAGTCTGGAATTTCCTTGGCTTGGTTCGTCTTCTTTCCGGCCGTCTCGCCTGCCTCTGATTAATAGAGCCTTCCACTCGGAGAAAGCAAGTCGGGCCAAGCTCTCAATTTATCGGGCCGCAGTACAACAAATTTACTTCGTTATCGTCGAGATAATAGCGCGCCAGATTCCCTCCGATCACGTTGGATTCATCCGACAGGAATTATCTCGATGCGAGGAAGAAGAAAAGCATGTGAGAGAGAGAGGGAAACCGACAGGGCGTGGAAGATGAACTTGAAGAGGAATGAGCGACAAGGGAAAAGTTCGATTCGCAGGAGTGTATGAAAGTTGAAGGGCCGTTCACTGGAAAATTGTGCGTGCTCGAACCTCGACTGCTCCACTCGAACGATGATAAATCCCGGAAGAGGGCCGCCGCCTCTATCGCCAGTATATTATCGCGATAATTACCCTCCTGGAACGAAGTGGATTGCTGAAAAAGTACCCTGTACTTTCGATACTTCGGGGTCATTGCACCCGGCGCGCACTGAAAAGTACCTTGTATCCATCCTGGCAAGCATGCCTGCTTCAACATTCCCTGCCTCTACTCGCACTAGTTTGCATTTCCAAATCAGAAGATCCAATTATTTTCTGTAATTTTATCAGCAACGGTGAGATAATATTGGCAAAGCTTGTTTAATTGCCCTAGAATGTAATTATCAACAAAGAGTGACTAGTTATTAGAAAATTTATTGAGCAAGAATGATTAAGTTTTTTTATGATGCTCGAAGAATTTTGCTTTTATTTCTAATGTACAATGTATAATACCGGATGGCCTACATTTTCACTACAATTTTTCATGCTTCTTGAACATATTAGGACAGAATTCTGAATATTTGTTTGGGGGAAGATTCAGTGGTGGAGTATCTGCATCATTGTTGGTAATTGTATGGGGGTAGCGGGTGAATGGGAAGGAAAGGGAGAGGAAGTAGGAGTAGGGCGAGCTACAAGAAAGTCTTTGATTTGAAAAGTCCATTCGATTTCGCGAAGGATGCTTTTAGCACTTGGCGATCCCTTCTCCCGTAGATCCAGTCCAGGTTCTCCAGGATAGTCGAGTTTCCGCTCGGCTTAACCTCTTCTATTTCTTCCGTGACGTTCCCCCGAATACTTGTCTTTTTTCCTCGAGCAGCCAGCAGTACTCTGCGGCAAGTCCTTATCCCCTTATACGAGTGGGCCCCGAGATTTCCTCGTATCCTCTCGCCAGGACCAAACAAGAAACCCCCGAGATATAGCTCCGCCTTAATATCACGGTAAATGGGAGTAATCCCGAAGAACAGATAGGAAGTCCCGAAGCTTTCAGCCGCTCGCGCTCACTGATCCAAAAGTCGTCACGCTCATTTTTCCCTGTTAATTGTAACGGCCGGCGATAGTTCACCGTCGATCCTAAATCCACCCGCTAGCTTCCATTTATCTGATTCTCTCTGGAGGACACACCGGCCGATTGTTACCCCCGATAAACATTATCACAATGAACAAACGGCCACTTTAGCAACACGAAATTAATGCGCGTGACTTTTACATCTCATCCCTGAGGGAGAACGCGCTCTTTTTCGGAGATTTATAATTCCGGAAGTGCGCCAACCCATTGCGATTTTGCACGTTCCCGTATATTTCTCATTAACTGGAAACAATCAAGTCCCAGACTGGTCGTCGCCTTCTCTTTCTTTCTCTTGGAATGTTTTTATATCGTCCAAGGTAGAAGCACTACTCGCTCACTAACAATACGATCGCTGGCATGCGCGTTCTCAATTGGCATTCACTTGAATTACGTGGCCATTGTTGGAAGGTTTTTGCCTATTGATTTTTCGTCCTGCGAAGTGGAATAATGACTTCTACTGACACGTTTGGCTTGTGTGAGAATCGCATTAGTCCCTTTTACGATTAAGCCTGCGATAAACGCTCTTAAGATGCGTTCATTATGCTCTTTCTCCGAGGATAGTAGAGCAACGGGCCGAAGGCGTGATCTCCTAATTGAACTGACAAGTTCCTTCCAGGAATCGCCTCGAAAGTTCATTAGGCAGTGGTAGGGCGATGAAGAAGGGAAAGAGGGCGAAGTGGGGTGGGGGGTGGCATTACGTTAAGCAGAGAATGTCCAAGTGGAAAGTTGAATCGCTCGTGAATTCACGCTTCGGCGAGCACCGAACTTCCTCTCGCGCGCGCGTTCTGTCTTAGCAGTAGGCTTCCACGGATTCTAGGATTCCAGCAATTGCAGAATTCCGGGAATTCGGAAATTCGTAGAAGAGGGTGCGCAGCAATGAGCCGGCAGTATGCTCGCCTTTAAGACTGGGGTGGTAGTGGTGGATCGTCGTCGTGGAAGTTTCACGTGGAGAGTGGAGGGGAGAGCCGGGAAAACTCGGCGTTCAGAATGCAACTAACACATTTGCATGGCTGGCAGCAAGTTCGTCGGCCGACTTGACCAAGATTCCCTGTGGGAAACGCGCCGAAGTAGCTTGCTAGCTTTGGCTAGTGGAATCCTGGCCAGATTAAGTCACCAGCCCGGTGAGGCCAACCTTGTCGATTGTATTATTTAAATGCTAATTCACCGAGGAGCAGCCCTTCGGCCACCTTCGACTGCCACTTCCCATTCGCTCTACTTGTTCTCTCCCACCAACGGGAAACGTGCCGGTATGTTGTCCCTCGGGCGACGGAGGCCACGCAGACATCCGCGGAATCTCGCTGAGAAGTTGAATGAGAGGAGGAACTAGCGAAGCCCTGGAAAAGCTGTTTCGATAAACACCGAAGAGTCAACAATCGGGATTCACTCAATGAGAAATTAACGAAGCGATGCCCGAACGATTTCACAAACGAATTCGTCGGTCTGAGATCGAACGTTTAAGAGAGTGCACTCGCACTCTCCCGCCGATCGATTTATTCGTCGCGTGACAATCAATGCGAGCGGAACGTTTTAATTACTCGGTGGGAAAAATTACTAGATTTAATCGTTCCTCCTGACACCGGCGCGACGTCGACCGCCGCCCTGCAAGCTTTCCCTCCTCGGCTAATGCATTGCTAACGAGTCCGCTTAAATCCACGCAACTTTGCCATTCTCACGTTCCAACGGGAATAGTTTTGCGATCGAACACGCGACAAAAAACCCAACCTTACTCTCACTCTTTCTCTCTCTCTCCGTTACATTAATTCAGCTGATCACCCAGCAAATCCTGGAACAGGTAGTTCAATTAAGGAAGATTTGAATATTCATGTGTCAATTTAAGATCGTCTCCAGTCTCCATTCTCCCTGGCAAGTATTCGCTGTCAAAGAGACGTCAGCTTTTATGCCAACTATTTTCGACATCTCGTTGAAGGCATTCCGGGCAGCGAAAGATCGCACGCTCGGAGCACGCATCCCACGACCTATAAATACATCCTCGATCCTTCCATCGGAGTCTGCATGCGAAGGACACTTATAAATAAACTCCTCGGCCGCTGCTCGCTTCTTTAATGTACTCTTCCCGAATTGCCGCGTCAGGAATCACCAAGATGAGGGATAGAAAGTCTTCCTGCAAGAATGCCCGGAAATTAATTGATTATTCGAGAATCACTTGATCGAAGGAAATGTGTTAGGTTTGTGCTTCGGATTATGCATTGAATTCCGTAATAGCTGCTCTACACTTGGCCGAGGAAGTATGGAAGGAAGCACGAATAGTTTGCGCTCGCAGTTCATTGTTAGCAAGCCATTATTTCATGCGTGTAATTCTCTGAAGCGTTTCGACGGTGGTGTATCCTAGCAATTGCTTTTCAGCTTGTTGGACTCTTGACAGGGTCAGATAGATATTCGAGATAATTCCATTCTTCTCTCTGTTTTCCTTGAATCGATATAAAAACGATAGAGTCACAACTTCCTCTTCCTTTTAATATTCACAATTATTTTCTCAATTATTATCAACTATTTTATTCGTCACTTGTGAATCTAATAATAAAATTGAATAAAAATATTTATTACCATTGTTTCCCTAGAATCTAATATACGCTTATATAAGCTGGGCCACACGAATTTCGGTGCCATGGCAGTCAAAGTGTTAAACTAACATTCACTAAACTTTGCATATTGACAGCATGAATTTCAATCGTCGAAGCCGGAAGTATCATCTCATCATTGGCAAATTTGACGCAAACGCGTAATTTGGCTGTGCCCGATTGGAATCGTGAAAATGTTGCTGGATATTGACGAGCGATATAGAAGCGAATTAATGATTAGGTAGGAGTTCGATTATCCGTTCGTTGACGAAGCTAGCTCTGCCATTATGAAGCTGTTTCGCCTGGCATTAATACGGCGCAGTCGGCCTCGCCATTTTCTTTGCCAGTCCGAAAATGGACATTATGCGCGCTCGAGCCGAGTGGCTAGGCGGACGCTTTTCATCCAATTATCGATGCATAGTGATACTCTGCTCCCGTTTGATCAACGGAACTTCATTATTGCCGCTTATTGACTCCCTCGTAATATCAGCCACCTCTTCTATCTGTCTCGCTGGCAGAGAGAGAGCGCGCGCGCTGCTCCAAGTATTCTCGATGCTTTTGATTACGTTTTAAAGTGGTCCGTGCTTGATTAGATCTCGCACTTGCCTCGCATGCGCCGCTGCCCCCTCACACATACACACACACACCTAGCACTGCCTCTATTTCGTAATAAGTAACAAGTTTGTCGAGGAACGTTCCTCCTTCTGCTTGCCAGTATTATCATTAGACACCATTTCACCGGAGAATCTTGGCATGCCGTGGAGCAGCAGCTCCAGGTGGATTCGCTGGCCGAGCCGGTGATCCGGATCTCTCATCCGGATTATAGACCTTTCGAATCACAGCCAGAGCGAGCCAGAGTCTCCTGCTTCTTCCGTCCTCGAGGATGACCTGATTTCGCAAAGCGCAGCGCGCATTCCCTCGTAATTACTCGATCAGAGAGATGCGCGTGAGTGAGAGACGAATTTCCTCGAGCTCTTAATGACCATTTGTATCGCTTAATGAACTTGGTCCGTCCGGCCGTTTGAATTCGACAATTTTAAGTACACCTGTACCTGCCCGCCCGCCTGCCGCGCCTTCTTGTTCAACCTTCCCTCGAATCTCTCTGTGGACCTCTCGCTGAGAGAGGGTCAAGGAGGATTAGAGCCGCTGAGAGTGTAAGACAGTGGAGCCGCGTGATATCTCGCCCGGTGTCTAAGCTGCTTACACTTCGATACATCGCTTCCGCTCTCAACACAAAAAGGGAAAACTAGCCGGCGAGAAGAGTTCACTGAGAATCGAGTGTTGAGCTTGTTAGATTCGGGACTAAAAGAGTGTCACGCTTCATGAGATCCTGATGATGCACTTTAGAAATTGCCTCGAGACGAACTTCTTCTCAGGATGGAAAAAGTGACGTCTCGTTTTTGTACATTGAGAAATTAGAGAAGTTCAGAAGTTTCAGATGATTTAACTTGAAGAATATTAGGTGGTTGCCCAATAAAATATTTATTAGCCTACAGGTTTCATTTTCAATAAAATAATTATTCAAACCGATTGAATAGTTTCTGAATTAGGATATAAGACATAAAATTAGCGCAGATGCAAAGGTTGACTTTCTGACAGCTGAAATGGAAATGATGGAACATTAGGGAGATGAGTCATCAGGGGATTATAACGCGGTGAGGAGTTAACTCATAGGAAACAATGGCTGTCTTAAAGCGGATCACTACACTGCAATGCGCTCTCACCAGCCGCACAAACAGTTCGTTAGCTTTTCGAGCATTGGCACTGAATCACCGAGTGACACACGAATGAGTCTTATCGCGATTCCCCTAAAGGATTAGTTCGAGACATCGAATTCGAAAGGATGCCAGCTTTATTCCCTTTGAAAGGTGACGAGGACCTCCGCGCTTTAAATCCTTGCTAAAGACGAGGGTGCGGAGAGTGTGGTAATCCTGATCAACGAGCAAGGACCAACTCCTGCTTCGATTGAGAAGAGAATACTCAATTTGAAATTCATCGAAATCGAGCACTTGCCACCCTCGTTTCTGAAATCCCTTGGAAACAAGACTACTTTTTACTTTCGAGGCTTCCTTCTGGATCAGGATCAACTTCCAAATTCGAGAAGGTTGCGCTCTTGTCTCGGGGAGAAGAACCAGTTGGAAACTAGTGGCGCTCCGAGGAGAGTAATTCGCTAGGCGGGGATTAAATCAGTTGTGCCTCGGGAAGCCGTCGTCGTCGGCTAACAAACAACCTCGGCGCGCGAGTAGGCTCGACAAAAGCGCGGGATTAGTCGCGAGCTTGCGTTTGAAGTGCCTCGAAAGCTCGGTCTCCAGACAGCGAGAGGGATGCTGAAATCCGGGCGCACCCTCGCCGTCTTTTCCAACCCCTCCGAGTGTACCTCTTACATTCTTGCCGACTCTCTCGCAGGTCCATCCCGCTGAAAGTTCGGCCTTACAAGGCCATCTGTCACAGTTCGCCGGAGTTCCAGCGCGCTACCTCCTATTTATTCTCCGAGGGTGAACCAGAGAGAGAGAGAGAGAGAGAAGTAGATGAGAGAGCAGTGGGGGAACAGAGAAGGATGAATGAGTCCTCGCGAGAGCGAAACTGAAACTTGGAGAACACTCGAACCGAATTGGAAGCTATCCGTCGATTTTTCACTGCGGTTTCGCCAACTTTACTTTTACTCCTCGAGAACTGGTCATGGAACAAGCTCGTCGTCGTTCGCTCGGTTCGTTGACACTTTATGCAACTCGGGGAATCGAGGAGAGTGTTACAAGTCCGGGGAGTGGAACAATTTGGATTGGATTTGATTTCATGAGTAAGGCTGCTCTGATTTAGCAAAGTCCTGTAACAGGAAGAATAGTCTCATAATGGTGGCGGCTCACAAAAGAGGGGCGTTTGGCTGGCGTTACAGCTCAATCTCGGCCGGCACCTGCAAGAAACGGCCTGGAGACAGATCATGAAAGCGTTATTGGCAAAAAAGGGCCGGAGGGACTCGCGCGAAGAGTGTGGCAATTTAATCGTCCACTCAAGCCTCTTCCGCTTCCTGCCGCCGCCGTCGCCGCTGCCGTCGCCCCTTTTCTCACCCTCGACCCGAAGACACCCCCGATTCAGTTACACGGCTCGCCGGCGCGCATTTTTCCTCCCAGGATTCATTCGTATTCACTGCGAGAAAAAGCCCCGTCGTCTTTCTAACGCCAGGAGAGGAAAAAAATATTCCTTTCTTATGACGGCTGAAGCAACCCCCTCGCTTTGTATACTCTGCCAAAAAGTGGACGATAAACTTTATTGCCCGGCTCTGTTTCAATCTTCCTTGGAGAGGGCAAGAGAAATGACAGAATGATTAAAGTTCCTTATTTCCAGACAGTTGACGAATAACTCGAAGTAAATTAACTCTTCTTTTTTGTAGTAGGCTAATTATTATAAATAATTTCGCGGCACTTCTTCTCTGTAAGATTGATCTACGTCACGTTTTCGTTGATGAACAGAGAGCTCAGTTTAATGCCTGACACAGTGTCGGTGCCGGTGTACCTTGCGGCGAGTAATTTTTTATGGTCAACCCTTCCCATCCGCGGCAACCAACCCTAGGCGATCCTTGCGAGTCTGAATCTGACGTGCGCGCACGTACACAGTGGGAGTGTACGTGGCTAGATTTCTCAGGGTACATTGGCCCGAAGAAACCATGCGTAAAACGATTCGAAGGCCGTTTTCGAGCCACGCATATCCAATAGAAATCACAATTGCCTCGGCTTTCCGCTTCCCGCTGTCTTTTGATGCTCGTTGAATTGTACCAAAGTGGCACAAACCTCTCCTTCCTCTATTTCTTTCTCTTATTTGCTGAGCTCTTGACGATCCTGAGAACAGCGGATTTTTCTCAATGCGAATTGAATTAAAGTAATTCATAGCGTCTGCCGATTGTTCCAGAAGGCAGTCATCAAGAAATAAAGTCTTCTCTCGAGCCAAGTACAAAAGATAGACTTTTATATCTTTTCAAGAGACAGAAAGTACAGGTTTTTGCAATATTTAAACTGTATAAATGAATTAAAAATTGCAAAGCTTCTCTGACAGATTATGCCAGGGCAAAAAATGTTCGCATTTATTACAAACAATTGGTTCAACCGTTGTAAAAATAATGTACCTTTGTATAGCAGTTTTTCTTTATTTGTCAGCGAAAGAACGCATGAAGTTCTGAGAATATCCGCTTGTCATTTTCCATCAAAGAGAGGATTGCTTGCCTGAGTTCGGTTCTCGCAGGATCAATTTCCGGGCATCCCAGCAACCCCGATCTTTGACGCGACGCATCATCGTGTGTCGCGACGCCAGTCATGTCGCGGTATCCAGTGCTGATCCATTTTGCGTTGATCCACGATTCCAGGGGCTTCTAACTCCAGCCAGTCTGGATTAGTAGCCGAGCACGTTTTACCTCTCTTTTGCTTAATACTTTATTAGAAGCGCTCTCACTTATTGAATGCGAATGAAACATCTTAGTTTAATCCGTGCCAATCGACTTGTCTTCAGTTGCAATGAAAGGTCATTAATAAAAAGAATGCTAAAAAAATAAACATTGAATTCTAGAACTCTCCCATTCGAAACTTATTTTAAGGAATAATAGATTGATGCAACTTTTTATTCTATGAATGTTTAACGTTGTATTTTTAAATTTGAAAGTCACTCTTAAAGCAGTAGTAATTAAATAATTGAATATAGCGTAAATCCATGAGAGCAAATGTGTTTTAAAATAGTGAAAGAATTTTGTATTGCACAGTTTCTCAAATTACTCGGCACAGAGGTAAATATAACTTTCAACCATTCGATAATTGTCATGCTTGATGCAGATAGCTGTGCTTGCTCGTGCAAGAGAAACATGTTCAGTTGGGGTTCGGTGCGGTGCGGTGGTAGCACTTTCGAGTAACAATTGGGGAAACCGGATCGCGAGGGCTATCGATGTTCCTATTATTCGGTTTGGAAATGACCGATATCCATTGTCTCGCATGCCAGTGATCCAGACGCGAACACGCGCTGGATTTTCCAGGTAGCATAATCTGTAATATGAAACGTCCATCCACGACAAATCAATGTCGGCTGAACATCATTTTCGCTTGGCTATTCGTTTCCGGCCCTGTCACTCCTTGACAGATTGTCCCGGGCTTGGATTATCCGCGCTCTCCCAATCGATTCCCAATTTTATTCCCGCCTCGCGACACGCTTCTATTTTTAGCCGATGCACAACAACTCCCGCTGAGGTATTTAGCAAATAGGAGCGCTCTATTTGTCAGAAATGCTAGCTTTTGAATGTCAGTTTTATAGGTTGATGCTTTCGAAAGCGGAGCTATTGTGTTCGTGCCTGTACAATTTACGTACACACACGCGTTCCACTCGCGAATTACTGTATTAGCGCATTACTGACTTTAAGCACGAAGTCGATAAGTGTAGTTTGCACATGTCCGCCCAAATCCAAAATGCCCGGTTCAACTTCGCTCCGCTAAGCGGAAAGCTGGATCCGCGTGAGCGTGACACAATTTTGTAATTTAAATGCCGGGATTTCATGCGCAGCTCTTTTCGCCGCAATTTATCGGCGCGGAGGATTCACGCAGTGCGTGGCCGCCTGCTGATTGGAATTTCGAGCAATTATACCAGCTGGTAATCTGCATTCGCAAGCGACGGCTCTTCCGCCCGAACGAATCTAATTTTCTACTTAACGATTCCACGGGATTTTGTCGCTCGGCTGTGTTCTTTCGCCCAGCATTTTCCCCCTGTACGAGCATCCCCGGCTTTATTACCGCTTGTTGTTCAGTTTATCTCCTGTAAATCTATAGTACTCAAATCCAATCTTTACTTCATCAATTACAATTCCGATAAGAAGAAAGTTGCTAGTTTAAGAGAAAATAAAACTTTGAAAACTAGACAAAATTAACGTCAGAAAATCTTTACACAGGTTTTAAATAAATTACTAATAAAATAAATCTATTAAAAAAATAATAACGAAAGATCTTATCATAGAAATGAATTTCATTGAAACTGGTGTTGGAAAAAGTGCCGATTGGGAGTCGTTTCTCGACTGCAGAGGGTGTTAAAACTTTTTCTCGAATTCTTATTGGTCTTTCGAGACCATGATCTTGTACATTGGCGGTGTTAGCAGTGCTCGCTTTCATGACTCAGTTTCCTCGTGCTCGAAGGTATGCCATGGCTTTCGGCATTTCACCTCGGCATCCCTCTATTTTTAGCTCCGGCTATTCTCGACATGTTCGCGTTTACACTCGAGCTTTCCACGCGCCTCTTCGACTCCCTGTCGTGCTGGCTCGCTCGCTCGCTCCCTCGCACCTGTTTATTTTGGTTACTTTTATTCCGTGGAGCGCAACGGGACGCGCGCGCGCGCGCGTCTTTACACGAACTGCTCGGATCGACGATTAGCCATTTGAAAGATGGCACTCGGTCACCCGCTCTCTCATTCGCTCCTGATGCATTACGGTGAACGTGCTCGTAAACTGTGATTCATGGCACGATTCCCTTTTTACACCTTCCCTTTTCCACTGCTCCCTTTTTCGACGGGGCCTTTTTATTTTCAGAATTACTTCCACGAAAATATTAGCAGCCTCCTCTCGACGCTCTGTTTCTCTTGGCTAAATAAGAAGACACTTCGCTAACGCGCCAGAAGCCTTTCACGGCTTCTCCCTCCGAATGCAACGTCCTCTGCCAACAAAGTTGCAGGCACCGGGAAAAAGTTCCTTTTCAAAGGAATTCATGAATTAAATGTTACGGGGAGAAAAGGGGGCGGCGGCGGCGGCGGCGTAATTTCGTTGGCAACCGGGCGTTCTTAACACTTCGGACATTGTAACGAACTCGATTTCATCGCGTGAAATGCTCCCCGTGAATCACCGCTGGCGTTCATTTAGCGCGGGATTTCACTTCGCGTTGACAGAATTAAAATCCGCCCTGAATAAAAGCGAGGTTCGCCGGAGTATTAAGATGGACGATGGCTCGGTGAAAGGGAATAAGAATCAGCAGGAACTCTTGTGATGTTTCTCGAATTTCCATGGTTATGGGATCACGCGGTTGTAGGGTGGAACCGTGCGAGCATCGGAAATGAGGTCAATCGTAAAAGGAGCGTTCTATCCAGCACGGAAAAGTGGCCCCGTCAAGATTTCCTCTGACGGAGGAGGAACGTAAGATGATTAACAATTCGATTCCGAGTGAACTGTCCTCCTTTCGCGATCGATTCTATTTCAGCAATGATTGTCAATACATAGCATGGAGTTCAGTATTGATCAGTATCTCTCTTGCATTTGAAGCACCGAATTATGGTAGTTCAATTATTACAAATAAACTTTTATTAAACATTACATATTTAAAAAAGGTCTGACTCAGCTATCTTATAATTAAACAACTAATTTATCAATCTTGTGATTATTCTGGCATTATTCTTAGTGTGGCATTGTTCCCAATACAAATCATAATAGAACATGCCCTTCGAGCTAATTATCAAATTACTGCGCACAATATTCCAAGGGGGTCATTGAACCCTTGGCAAGGCCGGACCCGAGCTTTGTCTCAAGTGGCGAGGGAACATGATAAAATCACTAGCGTGGCATGAATAATTAAGATATGGAAATGTGTCCGGCCGGAGGAAGATTGAGGGTCTTGGCAATTCGGTCCTTTGTGCGTATTCTGGTCTATAATATCGCTGGAAGGAAGGTAGTGCGCCACGAATCCATAAGGGCTTTGGAAGGATATCAAAGGGATATCGATCGCAGTCGAAGATAGCACGCGAGCTCGTTCACCATCGATCCCAACCGGACGTGAAGCGTGTCGTCCTCGAAGACTAACTTGATCCTTTTGCAGCGGCTCCTTCCATTCTTCTTAGGCCTTCCTTCGCCAGGTTTCCTTTTTAGGCAGCTCCTCTCTCACAGTCTCCGCTCTACCATTATACGCGTCCAGACCGTCGGTCCACGTCCAGAAGAAAATGGATTCCAGACTTCATTTCCGGATAACTCCGAGGACGTCGACGCCCGGCGAAATTACTTACCGGGAATCTAATAAGTATTATCGGTTTTCGCGTGGTTCCGAGATAATAGAGATTGACGGATGCAGAGTCAATGCTGGAGGGAAGGACCGCCGGCTTTAATGGATGCTTATAATCTTAATCAGTTCAGCGTCACTCGTTTCCGAGCCGGTGGAGCTCTGCCAAACATACACGCGTGTTCTTGTCGAGAGAGAGACGAACTGCCAAGATATCGCGCGCTATCATTCGCCAGGTGAAGAGAAGCCAGCAGGAACTTCTCTCGGCCGGAAGAGTGGTGGGACGTAGCCGGCAGGAAAGGGAAGATCCAATTCCGCCGGAAGGGAAATGAAAGGGGCGGAAAAACGAGAGCGGGCGGCGACGCCCGGAAAAACGACGATGGGAAGAACGGCATTCTGAAAGGCGCGCGATCCCCGGGAAAAGAGGAAGCTCCGGCAAGAAAAAACATTGGCGGGACAACGGGGGATAAAGTCAGTGAGAAAAACTGGCAGTGTGATGTGAACGGGCGATGCCTGGGAGGAAGGTGAAGAAGCTGCAGCCGGTGGAAAAAATTGCAAGTCGAAGAGAGAAGAGGATATTAGCGAAGGCAATGTCGAGATAAAAGATTGGAAAATCGCGCGAACTCGAAACAGGAAAAAAATTGGCTGTTGAATGGAAGCTCCAGCTTAACGCTCGCGCGCCAACGATGCCCATCTATATTCTCCGGTTCTTTATGCATTTCACGAGTGCGGGAAAAAAGGAACAAGTAGCCGGCGCGCTTCACTGCGGTTTGCCTGTCACACGAGCTTTACAAGTGCTCTCGAAAGCCTATTATCAACAGACTGGTGCGACAAGACATGAAAATGGAATCGGAAGTACCCAACCCGATCGAGTACGAAGCCCCATCCATGCAACCATCCAAGAATCCATTAGTGCTCCCTGGTAAGCTTGAAAATATCCTTGGGAGAGAGCAAGAGAGAAGGAGAAGGAAGAAAGCTCCTGGGAGAGAAATAGGAGAGTAGAGCCAAGATGGAAGAGGGCCTCGTCACTCGGGTGTAATCTTCCGTAATTAATCGGGCTGTGATTTAACAATGATTCCGCGGTAAAAGACAAAAGGCATCGTGCCGTCTTCCTCCGTCTAGTATTTCTCTCTTTCGGCCGATCTTTCAAGCAGCGCCGAAATCCGCTTAATTATTCGGCGCTCATTTGATCCTCGCCAGTCCCTCCTCTTGTCTCCTTTTGTACGCTGTTCATCCCTGAAAGCCAGTCGAGAGAGAGAGAGAGAGAGAGAGAGAGAGCGGGCCATTTCAGGCCGTCTTCGAGTCCGAACTCTTGCTATTATGAATGCGCCTCTTTCTCATGGATGGCTCGCTCTCATTGGAGCCATCTTCCAGAACAGGCCCGACGCCATATTGCGACAGCTCTGTTTCGCTAGTCGCGGCAGGTCCTCCAGATTAAAAGTCGAGCAGAAAGTTGGGTTATCCTTCTCTGTAAACATCGATGTAAAAACTTTTACATCCAAGCTACACTCCGCGCCGCGCCGCGCCCCGCCGGCTAAACCGACGGAACTTTGTTCGGATTACTTGTTCACTGACATACTTGGGAAGTTAGCAGTGAATGTTTCGCTTTTGTACCCCGAGAAAGAGTAAGGGAAAGGGTAGGGAGAAAGAGGGAAGGGATCTCTGTAAGATAAAGTAGTGGTTTTCGTAATCGGTCCACGAAGCGTGTATTTTCATACTCCGCCGAAACACTAGCGTTTTCATTCGCTTCACGCAGCACAATCTCGTAAAGGGAGGGAAAAATATTGCCGGTGATAGACGGATGCTGCAGAGAGTCGGTTTTACAATTACCCTCCACTAGAATCAAAGGATGGAAAGAGCGTGTGTATTTAAAAAGGGGAAAACCGCTGTCAGGAAAGCTACGCTAAGTCCGCGCACATATTGGGAGAGCTTCCCTTCGAAAACAGAGTGCAGTGATACGCGAAGGGCAAAGTCAACGCGTTGGAAATAGCGGAAATGGAGAAAGGATAGTCGTGGGAGTGAGGAGTGGCTTTGAGAAGAAGGGCCAACCAACTTAAGTCACGCGTCTCTCTGACATTTCCGAAGCACCATGCGAGAACAAAGCGTCTACGTTAATGCACACGTATTTCCCAACTTCCGCTGTACACTTCCTAACCATTCTCACTCCGCGGAATCCCAGCTGTGAGAATCCTCCTTCTAACTGCATTCTCTCCCTCTCTTTTTTTTATCTCGCTGCAATCGTATAAGTTAGTCGGTACTTTCTCGTTCTTCGAATGATTGCGTGAAATTTCGGGGCGAACTCTCACCGTCCGGCAGGAAATTGTTTTCCCAATGGGAGCGCAAGTTTCCATTAGGAAAGGCGGATTTCTCCGAAGGAAAGACGCCGCCGCCGTCGCCGCCGCCGCCGAGAGCGAGTGATGGAATGTTATTATATTCTCGCCGCCAGGAAGTTAATTTAAAACTGGGCCCGCGAGCTTTTTTGCCCCGCAATAAGTAGCTCGGATCATTTATAATGCGGCCGCGGCGCCGGTTTTAGAGTGAGTTTCAGCTTAATGATCCTTCAACTTCGCTTCAATGCCGAGTGTAAGCGTCACAATTGGCGGCGCGCGCCGTAGAAAATTCTCTGCGCTAGAGAAATATCCCCTTTGACCCGAACCTTCACATATTATCACACACGAGCGTACAGATTTTAAATTATATTAATAATACAATACTAATAACAAACTAATAATAAACAATTTTATATTTAAACGAATTTTATCAAAGAGCTTTTTTGCGATGCAATAAACAGCTGGGATGATTTATAAAGCAAGTGCAGCGCCGGTGTTAGAGCGAGTTTCAGCTTAATGATCCTTGAACTTCGCTTTAGTGCCGAGTGTAAACATTACAATTGGCAGTGCGGGGCGGCAGAAAAATTCTTCGAAGTAGTGAAATATCTCCTTTGACCGGAAACTTCCCAACGACTCCCTGATGCATTCTTCCGTCTGTGCGGATATCGCCGTTACTTTCCTCGGCGGACGCGGCGAGCATTCCAGCCGCAACAGTAAAGAGTCCTCGAACTTTTAATATGCATTTATTACATACTTAGGAAGTTGTAAGTAGTCCGCGTGCCAGGAGATTTACACGGGCGCGCCTCCGAGATCAGTACGAAATACTCCGCTCCTCCTTTTTTTCCCCCTCTCTCTCTTCTCCCTCGCCACTGTTACCAATGTTCTCCAACTTTTTCATTGCCTTACTTTGGAAACAATTTCGTCCCGCGTAGCTCTCCGCACGAACGGATCCACTGAATTAACTACAAGCGCGTCGATGCTACCCGATTGATTGTCTTCGCTTCTTCCCGCGGCCGAAATATTCCGCTGAATATTCATTGGTGGAACTATCGCTAAAAGTTACTAGTTGTTAGGGTGGTATCCGTGTTCCAAATTGTTCATCCGAACTAGCATACATATTCCGCGAGATCCACTTTCCACTTCTTATGTCGGTGGCCTAGTTACGCCGCATTATTTATACACAATATCGCGGATGTGGGTCGTGCGTGTATGTACTTCGCTCGGCGAGAGGGCAACGTGTATTCGAGAGTCTGGGAGGAAATTTCGTTGGCAAGTCCCAATTTCGGGGAAAGAAAAAAGAAACTTTCTCCTCCCCCCTCTCTGGTATTAATCTTAGTTATTCCGGTGTACTCTCCGCTGGAGTTCATAGGTCAGCCGAGAGTCGATCGATCAGCCGATAGCCGGCGAACTTTGCCTGTCGATGTGTGCCGGCTGTTCACGGGACACGTGGCACATGCATTAATGTCAATATGATAGTAGGCCGGAGCGTCGGTGATAATCGCGTGGGATAATCGGCGGGCAATCGCATGTAAATTTGGAGCACAAAGTTCGACTGGATCAATCTAGCGTTAATCGTCTTTGCCTCTCTCTCTCTCTCGCTCTCTCTCGCTCACTCTGGTTTGGTACACAGACATATCTATATATAGATCGGCGCTAATTGACGAAACAAACGGCCGATGATAAACAAGCGGGCGGTAATTCGGCTCGAAAACGGCCACGATTTTGTAGGGCGCCGCTAGTAAACACTGAAATAATGACCATCCGCGTAATGAATTCGACCCGATGAACTTCTGCATCGAGTTAAATGGAACAGGATAATTTCCCGGCGCGCCCGATAATTGTCCCGTAATCGTAAATGTTACGGAACATCATCGACACACCGCTAAGGTAAATAAAGCAGCCCGGGTGGTGCAGGTCTGTGTTGGTGGAGGATGCTTTGGCTGTGCTCCAGCTTGATCTCCAAGTCCATAAGTTCCCAACGAGAGAAGATTCAAGATCACTAAATAATCGAGAGGGAAATATCGGGGGGCGCATGCGCCTCGCGGATTATGTGGATCGTTTGCTTGTGCTCGTTTGTCAGGTGGAAAATTGGCTTGGTTCTATCGAAGAAGTAAAAACCACTGGCAGTTTATAGGGAAGAGATAGCATGCTGTAATAAAGACGAGATTGCAGCTTCGTTCGTGTAATCTGGAACGGATTCCATAGATTTATGGACGCCATGCGGGAAACTGTCCTTGATTTAATACTAATCGTATCAACGCTCGGACAATTGACCGAGTTTAAATTTCCATTCTACCATCAACTTCTTTCTTTCGTTCCTGTTAAAAAAGAACTTATTGTTATTTGAATGTTACTTCGAACTGTTGTTTTCGTATTAAATTAAGAATTAAGTATACTCGAATCGGAAAAAGATAAGCTTTAATAGTTAGAGGGCAAAATAGGAATGCAATGAAACGATATGGGAGGCTTCGCTTTTCCTGAATTAATCTCCAATTGAATCGGCATTACCATTCAATTTCAACGTTTGCATAATGCGAAATACGCAGGTTTGTAAGATCGAAGTACCAAGTTTCGAGCTCGAGAAAAGTCGATCATTAAATGGAGTCATCGAATCATTCGGCTTGTCAGGAGTTCCTTTCTCCATTCACGAAGTAGTAGAGAAATTGGAGTGTGTAGCGAAATACATTATAATTCCTGGCAGTCTCGATGCATTGAAATATGTCGAAGCCATTGTGTCTGGACAATGCTTGCTCGTTCACCATAATGCATCATTTTATGCCGCGGACTTATCGACGAACGACAAACATGGGAAGCTATCTTTTAATGAGCGACTTTCCAATAAAACCCTTCTTACGGCGACAATGCTTATTTTGTACCATCGATCATAGGATTAATGGGGAAGACGTAAGTCGAGCGGACGGGAGGGAAAAAGAGTCAATTGGAAACGCAATGTGTGCGGTGCGCGCACTGCGGAAAGCGAACACTCTAAACTTTGCCGTCCAGTAGTAATCCACTTAGGAGCAGTTTTGCCTGGCGGAGAAACTGATTACGACGGATGGTCTAGGTAACTTTTTAATGCCATTAGCATGTATTTTCAGTGGGCGCGGCAGCGTATAAGTCGACCATTTAAATCGACCGGCGAAACCTCGTAATTCAGTTGACGTCGATTAAAAATTCTTGCTTATAGCCGGGATTTTTTTTTCGCCCGTTTTTGTTCGCCGCCCTCTTTATCGCTCATGATAATGATCGCCGAGGGAGGAGGAGCGCGAATATTGAATCACAGAGCACGACAACGCCATTGAAATGCGGGCACGCTCGAATTTCGAGGGACCAGCGAATTTTCGAAACAAAGCCGGCTTATTCATCGCGGCTCAAGTAAAGCGTCGCCGATTTTGCCGGGAACTTCATTTCCAAGCGGGCGCAAGTTTATTATTCGCCGGTGCTCCTGGAATTTCGAGTAAACGTTTCCACAAGTTCGTTATTTCAGTTGAAGGCTTAGGCGAGGCAGGGATTGAGTGGAATAAGTGGAGCAGTGCGCGCCACACCTCTCCCTCGTCCTTCCTTCCTTTGCCGCGCAATGTCGCAATTGGTGTTGAGCATCAAAAATATTGATGTTTCACTATTAAACGATTGGTACTTAATGAACCACCTCGAGACAGACGCAAATAGATTGACGGCTCTGTCGCCCCCCGTAAATTGGCTCCATCCACTCCGGCCGATATCAATATTCATCAGTTTGATTGGAATATAAAATTCCTCCCAGCAAATAATCGCGATCCACTGACTGGCCCAATGAAACACCGACTCAACTGCCGAATCACACTGGCCGCTTTAATGAACACGTGTCAATATGCATTTAAATGCGTTAATTGGTATCATGTCGCGCTAACGATGGTTTATTTTTTGTTCCAGGTGAGTTTATGGCTGCCGGCTCATATGGAAAACGAGATACCTGCTAACAGACTCCCTTGGGTATAGTAGCCAGCCAATCCAAAATCGAATCACTGGACGCTCTCATTTTTCATCGAATTAACAAACTCCGAGTTTATTGAGTTAATTAATACCAGAAATAAAATAGTCCCCGCAGCTATCGGTGCCATGTGAAAGCAGCGGTTTTCGACGCGTCGTCAAACGAAAACCTTTGCTCTTTCCATCTTCTTTTTTTCCCGTATCAAATCCAATCAATTTCCAACCGGCACAGATCTACTTAAAAAGGCGATGCATTCGCAGGCACCTTGATAGCTTGGAGCTACAATTTCTGACGTACAATTGGCAGCCTTTTAGTTCCGTTGGCTTGCACTTTCCCCGTAAAAAAAGCACACAAAGTGCACTCGTCGTTTGTCTGCATTTGAAACGCCAAACTTTTTTTTACGGTCCGCACCGTTGCGAGTGTATTTATATCTTCATAAGGCCGCGCCATTATCTTCGGCGCAATGTGTTTTCCAGGGAGTTCGCTCTCGTCGCATTGCGATCCACCCTCTTTCCACACCTATCACGCCTCCCTCGTTTCACCCTCTCACTCCCTTTCTCCCTTTCTTTCTCCCTCTCCCACTCTCTCTCGGGGGAGCTTTGCTCTCGTTTGCTGTCGCAGCTCGCCATAAAGCTCGCCGAATGAAACGGACCGCTGATTTCAGCTGGTCAGCGTTATGAAGCGAGAGTGGCTCGTAAACCAGCCTGGCGAGACACCTCTTATTAAGGGAAACGCCGGATTAATGTGTCAATCAAACGCCTCCGCCAGCAGTTAATCATCGCTTCGAATAACCATGCACCATTTTAACTTATTCGTCGAATGCTTCTCCCTATCGCGCCCTCCCATCGCTCCCTGCGGCGAGCCTCCACTCTCGTTCAACGACTAATTGGAGATGTCATTAAAAGTACTAAATCGAGCCTTCTCCGGCTACTTAGACTTTCAGTAGTACTTCAGTGGAAAAGCCCCTTTAACTCGCAAGGCCACTGTTCCACCGCCAGCCGGACCTCCAACTCCTACCACTTGGAATTATCAAGTTAGGAGATAGCACTAGCCATTGGCAAACCTGTCGGTTTCAATCTTGTGTGAATTTAGTGGGCAATGTGGATGGTACTTGGGTTTGCTAGCAATGGTTTCGAAATTTCGTATTGTAGTTGGAAATAATTCCATTCTACAAGATCAAGTTTTAGATTCTTACAAAAACTGGAAAGATTATTCTTCCATCTCTTGGATGTCTAATCGGAACTACTTTGAATCACCGATTAGAACTAGCGATCGGGGAAGCTGTCGGTTTCAATCTTGAATAAATTCACGGGGAAATGCGGCGGGTACTTTGTTTTGGGAGTCGGGAAATTCAGTGAGTTATGGCTTATTAGAATATTGAATTGGAAGGGTGGAAGGTGTGCATCAAAGCGGGATGTGATTACTTCGGTATAGCTGGTGCGCAAGGCTGATCTTCCTTTCAAATTTCATGCTAATCCTTATACCCTGGGCAACTTTGTGCATCCGTAACGCTATCAAATTCTACTTCGATCGTGCATGGAGAACAAGGCATGCGAGTTTCAGGGATGCCCGTCGACGTCGTGCTGCTTCTTGCTCGAACGTCGCCGTTCCTGTTAGTCGACGCCCTTCGATCCGCTGCTATTCCTCGCGTATTTCCTCTTTTCTTCCTCGATGTTGGCAGACGAGAGCATCTTGTCGCTCATATCTCTCAGCTCTCCGACGAGCAACTTTCAGTCAGCTGGGAAGACGCGCGCGCGCCCGGAAAATAACAGTTTTGCGCTTGTTCGAGCGAAGTGCTACCCTTCTCGGGGACACCTCTCTCGGATATGCGGGGGAAATTTGACTACGGATTACTTTGGCTCGACAGGCGAAGTCTGAGTGGTGTGTTTGCGCGGCGAGATGACGGCGAGATAGTCGATTCCAGGCGCGCATCTAGAGATTTCGTTCCTCGGCACTGTCAGAGAGAAGGGCGGACGCGTGTTCCTTGGCTTCTTCGAAATAGCGTCGGCGACGTGCGCGCGCTCGTCGGACAATAAGAAGAGAGAGAGAGAGAAAGGCGTGCGTGCGTCGAGAGCGGAGAAGACACGTTTCCACGGGCGGACTATTTCTGCTCGGCTAAAAAGACCTGTTTTCAATTGCTCAGCCGGCGGCTACGAGCGCGAGAGTAGCGACGTTCCTACACTCGGTTGGAACAGCTTGCGGGCGCGCACCAGGTGCTCTTACTCCCTTGATCTTTGCTTTTCAATGCGCTCTTCCCCATCCTAGAGACAACAATACACGTCGAATGTCGGCCGCCATTCCCCAATCCTTGAAATCAGATTCCTCATTTCCAACTCTCCCATTTATTCCTCCACCTTCATTCCAAGCAATTCCACTGCGACTCTCTCTCTTCTTATTGTTCCCTGTCGTTTTTCGCTTGAATTTCGATTTCTCGAATCAACCTTTGACCTTCCGCGAGAGAAGAGAGAGAGAAAGAAAATTCGTAACGTCAACGCTTCGAGTCCCAAGTATGTTAAGTTGCCAGCAGCGATCCTCCCAGTCGCTCGGGGCGTCTTTTCACTCCTCGCGGCAGTTTCGAATTCTATAAAATGCTCTTCTTCAAAAGAAGTTCCTTGAAATTCGCAGGACGTCCGAGGGGCCCGAGTGAATAGTGTACTCGCAAGACGTTAATTACTTTCTGCCGGGAAGTCCCCCACGGCCTTTCTTCGTCTGTCGCTGGAATGTCAGTTGCATGAATGAAATTTTAAATAGTATAATTGTAAAAGCTCCCCGCGGCTTAAAGTGGCGGCTGCGGGGTGGGTGGTGGTGGTTGGCGGGTGTGTATAATACGTGTGGACGAGGCACTCGCACCGGTGGCGCTCTTTAATTAGTCAAATTCAGGACTGCCTTGCCGAGAATAGGGAACAGTAACTTTGAGTCAAAGGAACCACCAGCAGCACCAGAAGCAGCCAGCAGATCTTTTTCTCCGCATGGAAAAATGGCAGGCACGCAAGCCCAGCTATTTTCTCTGCCTCGGCACTAAGTAATCCGCGGGAATCTCGAATTCTTAGGTTCCATTGACCCAGTGAAGGAATGCCTGATGCACGTACGCCAACCATCTCTCTTTCAGAACGAATGGACCAGATCCACTCGGATACGTACTAGTTTACACGATTTTCCGCTGGCAACGATCGTGACGCGAATTCAGCCCGAGCATTTTTTCCCCCCCACACAATCCCTTCCCTTTTGACGCTTGGCGACTATCGTTTGTGCAGGCATTTTGACTGCCGTTGTAGGTTCGGCCTCTCCTTTGAACTCTCCTCTCTCTTTCTCTCTCTCCATGCGAAAAGCTTAGCATGCAGCACTATGGGATGATGCGTGAAGCTCGAAGCATGGCTGACGCATTATTTTGCAAAAATATGCTGCCGCCCGCCTTCGGTTTTGGCTTACAAAGCGGCCGCTCTTCTCATTTCAACGGTCTAACCGTGGCACGCTTTGTAACGCAAGAACCTTTGACGAGCTGCGCAGAGGGGGGAAGGGGAAGGGGAAGGTTCCGGTAAAAATCCATTAATTTTCATGGCTAGTTCCATCCACTCGTCCACTGAAGACACCAGGATCCTGCACACCTTATGCGCCCCATGTGTGCCTCTCTGTGTGTGCGTGTGTGTCCGCATCGTCTTCATCGTTGAGTCACGAAAATCTCCTTGCAAGCCGCATGTAAATCATACTTCAGTGCATGTTTATACGAGTTTTCGTGCTGGAAAAGCTTCTTGGATAGTGGATTTTCCGAGTTCAAAGAGAAGGATAATCTCGCGCGTCTTATGTCGAGCGAAGAGTAACTTATATCCCTCCTGACTGCCGCGCCATTTTGCGAAACTTTATTCTACATGACGGCGCCTGTATAAATATGTATATTTTATTGCGGTAGTAACTTGGCGAATTCCTGGCCAGTCGTTTGTTTCGTGCTGCCGCGGAATGGCTCTCGGAGAAAAACCTGAGCGGATTAGCGAAAGATAAAGGGGCTTTCGGGTTGGCTCCGTTTTTGCAGGGAGTCCGTAAAAAGTGGAGCTTTTGTGTCAATAAATCTGGCAATGACAGTGCCTTCTGAGATCAGGAGAAATATTCTTTAATTACTTCGGTATCCGTACACGATAAATTAGTTTAGAAAGAAATTGATTCTTACTGCTTGTTCTTTTATGGCAGCTTCTGGTTTTTAAATTGTGTCGTTATTGGAGCTACCGACAACTTCTTCTTGACGTTTCCTGTTTCTTGACAAAGCTTTATGGCTCTTATCGGAAATTTCTTAAAGCTTAACTCTTTGAATGGCATTCTATACTCGTTTATTTATTCCTACAAAAATAATGCTCGCGAACATTTCTATCAAATTCTGACAAGAAAGTTGAAAGTCAGTAGATTTATTAATATTTACATTTAATATCAGTGTTTGCCAAGAATGAAGAACAAAGAGTTCCATTGAGAATACATCTTACTTTTCCATTAATCCGAGACGAAAAATCAATGCGTAGAATACGAGAAATATTCCGGAGGGAAAATCTCCATTGAGAATACTGCCTGCGCTATGCGCGCGGTACTTGCAGCGTCAGTTGATACGACTTTTCTGGAAAAGCACGCACTCGGACGAAATGCCTGCGCGAGCATATGGGAAAAGGGAATGCATCGCGGACATTGCGAGCTTTTACAGGGTGTCCGCGAACTTGGTGCTCCAGCACGTGGTGCGCTTCTATTTCGGTGGACTATTTTCCCGGCCTATGCTTGCTCCTCCCGAGGAGGGTTCAACGTGCAACGCGTGGCAACGCGCCAAGTTATTTTTGTTTGCGCAATGAACGGCCACCATAACAAGGCCCACTCGGACCGCCGCGCCACACCGCAGTCGTTACCTTAATTGTCCCGCTAATTAATTATTACCGATTCCCGCGACACCCGTGGCCCCATTTCTTTTTGTTGCCAGCGAGAACAACGCGCGCCCTGCAGTTCGCGCATCCACGCCGACAAGTATCATACGCGCGGAGAATGTGGCGCGTTAAAAAAACATGAAGGGTCGAATGTAACGCTAGTTGTACTTTTCACTCGACGGAGAATAGCATTTTCTCTTGTCTCGCATTGACACCTTGTTAACTGTTAATTGGTACCAGCGAGATTTTTTTTAGCGGTAAGCTTCTCGAGTGCATGCTTGGAGGAACTTTGTCTCGAATGGAGTTCGGCGTACTTTCAATAATACCGGCTGTTCACCGCAGTGCGCTAAGTTGCAGAAAGTAAAGCACTGGGAAATGAAATAAATACGGAAAAAATTTAACTTTCTGAAATTCATAAAAACACCACGAGTGAAAGGGTTGATGTCAGTTTTATTGTTGGTTTATTATTGTCACTGGATATAAACCGTGCATGTCAATTTTATAATCTACTTAAACTCGTAATGCAGTGAATAAGATTAGTGGATGATAATTCAAGGATTTCACGTCCATTTTATTATATATTTTATTGTATATCGTCGAGTTGAAAGTAGTGGAATATTGACTGGAGAATGGTTGAGGGTGGAAGGCGGAAGGTGCAGTCATAAAGGGAATTGTCCGGGAACTTTGAAAAGTTTTAGAGAAAGATTCGGGTGACGTAAGTGCACTCGAGGATCGTTCCCTCCAGACTCGGCAATCGATATCAATATGTTTGAGAGCGGCTTGGTAGAACAGGTCCATCGCGAGCAGACTCGCTTCATCGAAGAATGGCCAGCTTCTAGCCACAGAAATGGCACTACCTGCCCACCCAGACCAGAACAATAACACTCACCGACAGATATCTTTCTTCTCTCCTTCACTCGCCGCCAGAGAACTTTCCTAACAAGCAGAATCAGAAAATTGCATAAATCCAGCCCACTTTCTCTTTCTCTCTCTTCTTCATTGCCCGGCAATTAAAACTATCTGTAAGATTAAACTTCCAAGCTATTATTCATCTCACCGATAGCATCTCAGGAACAAGTGCGGACTTGTTTCGCCGAGGCAGAGTCGGCAACAAAAAAATCTCGGCGGCAAGTTGCGCGGCACGATCGGTCGAAAGTTTTAATTGGCAGTATACGCGCACTTCCGGCCGTGTTAAATTAGGTAGCGCATACGCGATCAACTCAACCGCATTCCGTTTTTCCTGGGCGGCGAACTTTTCTGGAATTTTCTGCCGCCCATGAGCGACATATCACGCATACCATTACTGGCGGGAGTCGCCACTTTTTCCCGAGATTGCCAAACAAATTGGTTTTATCCCCGATAATTACCGCGTCCTAGACAACTTAGTCGTTCGAGCTGTTTCAAGCAGATAGCCGCGAGAACAGTTGAGTCAGTCGGAAGTAGCACTTAATAGTTAGGTTGGGATTGATGGGAATGAAAAATCGACGGAGGGGAAACTTTCTTGTTGGACGAGCGCTCGACTAACAAGCCTCATAGATGAGTTAATTTAAAGTTACTAATCGGACTCCATGCATAATGGATGCTTGTGATAACATTGCGAGAGCCACCTGTAACGACGTCACTGGTGGTACTTTGTCGGGTTGGCTCATCCCAGTTATTCGTTACTTATACACTTAACACACCGTATTTGCCGTTGGCGCACACATTCCACATGCGCGCCGCACCACGCGCACACCCCCACCCACCTGTGTAACAAGCGGACCGGTGAATTATTAAAGGCTGTGTCTACCGCGGCGGTCTTCAGAGCGATAAAGTGCATCGGGAAGCGAGTTGATTTAATCCGAGCGTAGCCAGAGCAGGCACTAACGCGATCCCGTCCTCGAGGAGCCTTCATCGCTTCCACATTATGAAGCACATAATCCCTAGCACTAAGAATTCTCGAGCTCGTACTCCTCGACAGAGCATCAATCTTCCTCATCGTGTCTAATTAGCCGAGGCATCGCGAATCCATTGAGCAGCTCGAATGGAGTATTCCAGGCTTAATGGAAACCACCCTTCCTCGAACAGACCCTCGCCGCCGGTTCTGTCTTGTAATATGTTTCTGATCTATTGTACAAGCACCTCGCCTCGCAATTCCACATTCGTCCTCTTCAAATTGTACTATGTGCTTTGCGTTCCTCGCTCGCCCTCGCGTTTGCCTTGTTTCGCTTTCCCTAAATATGAACGGCCAACAGAGATTCCACTCTAAATGCCCTTCCTGAATGGATTCAAGTTAGATTGGGTTCATCCCTGCCAAGTATCAAACCACCGCCCGCCCACTCTCTGTCCTAGTTATCCGATTATTCTCTTTTGACTTTTTAATCATGCCTTGTATCTGATACGAGTAGACTAGTAAACAACATTCGGAGATAGTTCGAAAAGTCTATAATTAATACAGTTTGTGTCCTAGTTCGATGATTCTCTGCCAACTCTTTGAATATGTGTTATTTACAATATGAATAAATTTGTAGATAAAATAGTGTGTTTGTATGGAAAACGTTTGAATAATTAATAGGGCGATTGTGTTCTAGCGATGATTCTATTGTGTTGCTTTGATCTGATATTACATCTAACACGAGTAGATTGGCAAAGAATGTCTTATGCCCGTAAGGGAAGCGTGTAATTAACACAGGCAATAGGATTCTGTCCCATATCTAGAGGAGGAGAAGGGATTTAACGGGCATAAACGCTGGCCTGTTATTTGTTTAGGGGACATTAAGGTGGGATAAGTCCTGTTAAGCGTCGACCTCAAACGTCCTCGCGGACGCATCGTTTGACTCGGTGCACTGGACGAAATTACATATTATACTAGTCAGGACAATAAGCAATTGGCCGGGGGCGAATCGCCTATTTCCAAGGCACTTGGCTGGCTGGGCAGCGCGGCCACAATCCACTTAGGGTTATGCGCAAAGCCGTAACGAAGAGCGGCCAAAACGATGTCTCGTCGGATTACTCCTTACTGGAACTGCGTGTCCCTGGAACCGAAGCTTTTCCACCGACTAAGCTCTCCCCACCCCCTCATTCGAAACACATTTCTCCACGGATTTGCTCGACTGTAACTACCACGAGGCGTGAATGTCAGTGGAAAAACGTCTGGTGTATGTTTCGATTTTCTGCTTTATCGCGCGGCCCACCTACTTTTTCGGCTAATCAACGTCGGTTTTGACACGGTCCAGAGATCGGCAGTCGCGATCGCAAGAAGCCGTCATAAATCGCCGCGGTCTGACGTCACTTGGAAAAGACCTAATCCATTTAATCTCCGGATGAAAAATCGCCGCCGGCGCACTCGTCGTTCCCCGCTTATCGTGTTATTATTCCTCCGGCCGGGGTCCACGGCCTCTCTCTGTTTTTGGAGCTGCTCCAAGGTCTCATCGACGCGGTGACTTATGACCCTCGGATCTATCGTCCTTTTTTTCACTCGCCCGATATCCCACCGACTTTCCACCCCCCTCGCCGAGCCAC
Organism: Ectemnius continuus; assembly: GCA_910591665.1. Taxonomy (NCBI): domain Eukaryota; kingdom Metazoa; phylum Arthropoda; class Insecta; order Hymenoptera; family Crabronidae; genus Ectemnius; species Ectemnius continuus. The sequence continues at coordinate 4,894,974 of OU342866.1, forward strand.
GACTTCGTTATCAAGCGGCCATTGTATCGGCCAACGATTGTTTCGCGAATAACAGCCCACTTTTTGCCTGACTTGATTCCCATTGAAGAGCACGCGTGCAACGATGTGTACAGCTCGCGCGTGTACTTTGCATATGAAAGCCGAGCGGTGGTACAATTTTTTCGAAGCACTGTTGATCCTGCCACCACTGCGCGAGCATATCCGCCGTCACCGCCGCGCGCTGTTTACTCGCCCGGGAAACACTCGTCGAGCCAAAACAGTTTTTTTTTGCCCCTGTAATTAAACAAACGAGTTAAAGCTAAATATATACCCGCCAGCCGCCTTTTTCCACTTTTAATTATCCCTCAGCTGGCAAGTCGAATTATACGCGATGGAAATGCTCCGCGCTAATGGAAGCCCACGGATTTTCGGGCGGCGAATAAAGTGACAGGGGTGGGGGCGGTTAAATTTCCTCGTTGAAATTTATTCGACGATATATCAATGGGGAATAATGCAAGCTGGATCCAAGTATACGCGCAGAAGGTTTTACTACTCAAATTACCGGCATTATTCAGACGTCCCACGCGCCTTTCTTCTGCTCACTGTTCTAAGATAGTTTCCGTGTTACCATTAACATTAGCATGCCGGAGAGCCGCGAGAGAGAGAGACAGAGAGAGCCAGCTGGTTCGTTCTCCTTTAAGCCAATCGGTAATTGCATTTCCGTGTAGTGGATGGATTATTTTTCGTTCGTCGATGTCGCGTATCGCTGCCGAGAGAAACGTCGTCTCTCTCGCCTTAGGAGCAAGAGCACATTTTATTTTTAACTTACGCCTTCTCACGCGCTATCCTCCGCCACTTTTCAACTGACAGTACATGCGCCACTGGCACATTCTGACCCGCACACTTTCAAATTGATTAATACTCCAGAATAGCTGACTCCTTTTTTTATAGAACTATTTATTATAGTTATTTCTATTGGAAATGGTTAAATTACCGGTTATGAAATAAATGTGACAGCAAATGCGCAAAATAATATTTAGATCATAAATAAATTATGGTATTCTTATTTTTAACAAGAATTAGTGATTGTTTAAATAATTTTTATTAGACAAGTTGCTGAAGTGCAAGAGTGTTTAGTTGAAGTCCTGTTGAGAGATCCTGTCGTTCGCGAGTCTCATCCAGACGGCGTTATTACGCTCGACTTTGGTCTCCATCGGATGTCAATGCGGGAGAACTGGTAATGCGAAATTCAGAGCGGCTAGAAAAGCCAGGCAAAGGTTTCGAGGCTGGCTTTGGAAACTGTGCGTGTACAAATCCGCGCAATATTTGCGAAGGCGACATTTACCAAGCCGGCAGGGAAGGTTTGCCAAAGTCGAGGGTAGCTCTTCGGTCTGTTTGGTCTTTCTTGTTTTCCCGATAGAGCCTGTCTGGAAAACCGACTAAGATTATCCAGCTCGAGCACGTTTAATCTCGTAAGTGCAATCGTAACGACAAGCACCGACACTGGAAAGAGCTCCAACTACATCGCTCCTCCTCTCTTTCTCTTTCTCTTTCTCTCCCTCTTTCTTTCTATCTTACACACGCGTACTCCGCTGGCCTACTTCTCTCTCTCAACTATTCTTTTTGAGACAATCGCGCGAAATGTTTTTGCCGACATTAAAGTCAAACTAAGCATTCTTCGCCGCTCCAGTCTGCGACTCCCTGTCTTCAGAAACTCTTCCAGTCCTCGATTGATCTCTTCAGGAAACAACCAACAGTTCTCCCTTCAATCCTTTCGTGGACTGTTGGGTTAAAAGTCAGAGACCTTGAAACCAGCTGCGATTGAAGTTGCGAGTATGCAATTCCCTCAATTACGTGGGCGAATTTAATGGGCTGTATTCGGGACAAAGAGGCCTCGGACTTATTAACGAAGGAGATAAACCGGCGGTCCTAAAAGCATCGAGGCCCCCGGACTCTTTGTCCGATGCTATCTCGATCATGGGAGAAGGAGATGAACCGCCTCGTGGCTTATCTCCGTTAATAGGACGTGCTTGGATCCACGTGTCGTCTCCGAACTATCAAGATTTAATAACGCCAACCTTGAAGAGAATCAAGCGCAATAGCGTAGGATGAAAAAGGCTTTTAATGACACTCCTAATTTTCCTTCCAACATTCCATTCATAACTCGTCGAAGAGTGTTGAAATTGCTGTTCGCACTCGAGCGAATAGTCAAGCGATTCTAATTATCAATTGGAATTATTCTTGGCCCGCTGACAAAAAGGGGGCTGGATGTAGTTCTTCGTTATACTATAATTGTGGGTGGCGATGAACAGCTATTAACAGGCGTATAATTATCCAAGCGGGATGGCAGCTTGGGGCGAAGTAATTATTGATAACAATGGCAAGGAAAGAGTTTCGGGAGACGGAGTTCTGACCGGCTGAAGGGTGGTCCGCACAAAGGTCCGACAAAGTCCGCGATCCCGATGAAAAGGGATAATTAATCGGCTTTAATATTTATAGCGGCATTCGCGCAAGATGGCCGGCTTTAAAAACAATTTAATTAATCCCCAAGCTGAAGGCAAGAGCCGCTCTTTACTTCGCTTTGTCTTCGTTCCCCGATGGCTTCGTTCGTTGCCTCCCTTTTCCACCCAGTTCGCCTCGCTGCGGATGTAATTCAACGTTTCAAGCTAATTCCCGACAGCAGCCCTGAAATCTGTTTAATCAGTGCCTGCGCTCTGCGCCGTGCTGCGGATTTCAATATTCTTATCTTAAAGAGCATTTCAGGAAAGTGTTAAGACACGCAGTGTTCGATACGTGAGAAATGCGAATCTGTCAGTTTTACTGGATTTACGGTGGTTTTATAAAGTCAGCGAAATGACGCTGGCGAAGAGTGACGCAAAGCTATCGGCTCTGGAAATAACTAGTCTGTTGCGAGAGCTTGGCATGTCAGGTGAATTTTTCCCGAAAAACAGAGTCACTCTCGAACTCCACTCTTTAGTACTGTTTACTCTTCTAAAAATTGTTTACGTTCGACGAGACTCAACTCGAATTCATAGTGGTACTAAAAAAGAAATCACTGAAAGAAACATTCTATTGAGTCTACTAGTTTCCAAATGAAACTCCGAATTATGTGTATTCAAGCACTGTTTGGTTTAATATTGCTCCGATTAATTGAATCATCACTCTGCATTAATTACAACTTACAACCATTAAATCGCTGCAATTTCTCGCACGAAGTAATAAACAAAATTCGCAGGTTGAAGTAGTTATTAATTGCGATCGCCAAAGGACCACGTTCATTACAAGTTTGGCGGGTAAAATTTCGCGGGCGGACTTTTTCGAATAATGCGATTAAATTTTCCTAGCAAATAACCTCAAGATAATTAGAACTTCGCCGGAGTTAATTCACATCCGCGGTGTACAGCGATCCAATTAGTCCGTCGTGGCGAATAATCGCCGGCTTGTTAGGATTTACGTGGCGCGGCCGTTTCATTTGAATTTTTTCCGCCGCCGCCGCCCGATATAATTAGACGTACACCGGTAACCAGGAAATAAGCGGTGTGTTATCATGAGAAATGTCTCGGTGGCATACGTGGGCGCATTTCCGTTCGCTGAGAAGGGAAGTGGCAGCCGCCGCGACGCCAGGAAGTAGGGCTGCTGCTGAAATGCTTCGGATTACCAAGGAACTTTGTTACTTAAGAGCGAGCAGCCAACGGATGTATGTATGTAAATCCGGCATCATTAAACAGAAGTGTAAGCCGATTTGTATAATACATACGACGAGACATAGTAAGTTCGAGAACTCGAAAAACTTTTACACCATCGGGACACCGAGATACTCAGAGCGCCAGAGAAAGAAACATCCCTTTTAGCCGCACTTCCTACCAACTTCAACGCATCCACTTGACAGTTATTTCCACTGACAAGTTACTATCCGGCTGATTTAAGTTAAGACAGTTCTAGCGTGGATTTGTTCTTGCAGGAATTTGAAGTATAATACAGAAATTATATCTAAAATCTGGTGCAGTTTACAGACATTTTGCATAAAATTGTATTGCTTCGTCAGTACAAGATAATACAAACATTGACAAGAAAAACAATAATATTCTCCGTTTGATACAAAACATACAAATATTTGGTATCGTTCAACATTCGAGGGAAGAGTCGCGCTGCCAACAACATGTATACGCGTACATAGTATGACCGTGTACACAAACTACGATGTGTAACTGCGTAGCGCGACGGTGCACAAACAAAAGTCTAGGATCGTTTGACTCGGTTGGTTACAGCACACTCGGACCAGCCACCATAAACACGATGTTCGAGAGTACAAGCATTAATAGCTCGCGGGATTACCGAAATGATGTTCTATTCGAACTCCATCTTATCAAAGGAGAGTTCGCCACTCATGAATATCACGCGTAATTGCTAATATAACCGGAGAAGAGTTAAATGCGAGCCAATATGGCGTCAATGCCAACGTAATTTCACTCCAGTGTTTCATCTCACTCTGCTTTTCACTCTCTCGGCACTAGCAACGCCTTCTACACGACTTTTCCCTTACACAGTGCTTCGTTCGTGATTCGGAGTTAATTACTCGAAGCCTCTAATGTGCGCGATCTTTAATAGCTTGCTTATTAGTTTACACCGAACTTAGTAATGAAGCCCAGTTCTGAAGTATTAAAACAGACAATATTAGAAGAATTTTATTTAATAATCCGACGATGGAAAATGTATTTGTTCGGTGGGGAAAAGCTTGGCTCTTTTGTGCGCAAAAAGAAGATGGCGCGCTGAGTGGCTCGAGGCGAACTGCACTTACCGGAAGCCCTATCCAGCTAGAGAAAGCACGAGGTACGCGGACTCCAAGAGTTTCGTAAAGTGTTCTCGCTCTCTCGGTGAGCTTTCGAAACAACACTGTGTCTGACTCTACTGCTAACTTTTAACAGTACTTCTCTGACTACCATGTAATTCCCGTCTGATTGTGACATCTGTCCAATCACAATTGAGGGAAAGAAAGTACTCTGCGAAAATGGTGATATTGGAAGCCAGGGAAGTAACTGTTTTCTTTGGGGCTTTCATTAAAGTCCAATTAGAAACAGGGTTGGTTGAAATAGAAATTTGTAGACGCACCGACAACAAGATTAATGAACACTGGTATAAATTTGAACTCGTCCGAGTCTGAGTAAGGCATTGTTTTATTTTTTTAAAATCTAACTTTGATAGTTGAATGGAGTCGATGTTTATTTATCGGGAACAAGATGGATGAATGGATCAATGATACGTGAAGAGTGCGGGTTAACTTGTTTCGTAGTCTGTCGGATTTCGATCGGAGAGTTTCTTTTAGTAGCCATTTGGCAGTCCAACACCGTAGGCGTCTCAGTGGCACAAAGAGGCGGTGACGAGTCTCTCGAGCGTTGATATGAAAAGTCTTCTTTCCTCCTGTATTTCCAGCTGCTCCATTCGCCGGCGACGACGCTGTCGTCGGAGCGAGCCGCGTTTGCTTTCGACGCTCTCGCCTCTATTCATACTTCATACCGAGGGCATATCCTTGTGCATGCCATTTGCGCGTTTCGTTCTTCGCGCGGCACTCGACGAGTGCCGGCGAAGAAAAAGATTCGTTTGCGATCCTCGGCTTCTACCATCATTCTAGCTTGCTTGCCAGGAATTCCGCGGTTCTCCAGGCTTTTGACGCCCGATATATTCCACCGGGAATGCATTTGACGACAGTAACTTGTCGCCGCCGAGCACACCATGTTTCTGCCACTTTTTGGCGAAACATTGAATTCGTATGCTATCAGAGGATTTTCAGTCGCGTCTTGTCAAGAGAATCTCTCTATTTTTCTTTATTAACTATGAATAGTATTAATAAATATTTATATTCTTTACATAAACGGTAGCCTTCCAAAGTGTTTCGGAATCACTCGGAGGAGAGTTCTGGAACATTCGGGGAATACTATTTTGAGTCACGGAAAGTAAAATTCGATAATATCGCGAGCAATTTAATTTTTAAAAGAAGTGTCCGGCAAGTTCGTCGATTAGGAAGTCAATCGGGTGTGGTTGGGTTTATCGGGCGAAGGTGGGCCGAGAGGATGGCCAGTGAGTTTTCCCAACGGCCGGCCGAGGAAGTCGAGAATTTCTGGACGCGCTCGCGCTCCTATTCCCACTTTCAATTCAGTGCGAGCGAGTCGATAACTGTGTCGATAAAGCTCGCCAGTCCTCGCTTAATCAAACTGAAAAATAATCCGGCCGGACAGTTGCGAAAATGGTGTTCGCACCGGCTGCTAGATGGAAAACTCATTGTTAGTAAAACGGATCTGGAATTTCTCGAATTCATTTTCTCCCTCGCAAGTGGGTAAAATATCGTCGACTTCTGCGTTCAAATTAGGAATTCCTCGTGTAAGAAAATACAACGGGACGCTATCGAGATATTATGATTGGTGGAAGAGCGATTATAATTACAAACCATTTGAATCTTTGAGGAATTAAAAGCTCTGGTGAATTCCTCGTCAAAGTTCCAAAACCCAATGAATTCTCTCTCGCACACAAGCTTGAAATAGTGGAGGACCGCTAATTATGATGACAGTATCTAATTATTATGACAACGCGATCATGATGACCGTGTACTCTGCCGGCGTAGGCAGTTCCGATTCATTAGTATCTCATTATAATGATTAATTGCCCTTCATTATAGCGGGCGCACATTCGATGACCATTCGCCGAGATATGGATGGGTGATCGATGTTCTCGACATGATGCCCATCCGATCCCCATTTGTCGCCTATCCTTTCCCACAATTCAAAATTAGTTAGCACTGCTCTTTTACCCCAGCGATTAATGAATCAACATCAACTAGAGAAGAAATGATAGTAACTCGAGTTTGTATTACCAAAATTGTATATAAAATTGTAATAATAATAACAAAGTTTGTGATTTAAAAAACGAGAGAACGTAGAATAATTCACCTTCAAAAAATTCTTTTTTTCCACTTTTCATACACTTCTTTAGAGACTGCCTTCCAAATTCCTTAAAAATATATTTGACTTAGCTGGTTAGAAATCATAGGTAGGAGAATCTCCGTGATTTCAGTTAGCCGAGAACTGCTCGGAAAGCAGGTGCAGGTCGAGGCCAGGATTTAGCATTCCGGCTAACGAGTAGGACGTTGATCGCATCGTGCAGGCGAACGCAGCCGGTATATGGTGTCAGTAGCTTCGACCGCAGTCCGCAGAATGTAAATACTCTGGACAGGAACAACGCCGGGGACGTTCTACGAGCCGCGTTAGAGCTTTAATTACGGCAGCGATCCTCCTAAAACGATTACACGTGTCGCCGACGGAATTACCTATTACTCTAAGCCACTTTCCACACCGGCTTCCGTCTCCCGCTGTCTTTGAATTCTTAATGACTTTTTCCCTGCCAGCTAATAAACTTACTTTTTCCCTCCCTGAAATCTGTTAATTCTCCGATATAACCCACTTATCGAGTTTAATCCCTCGTAAAGCAGGTAAACTCGAATTTACGAGCAACGTGTGTATGTTGCCATAGCATGCGAAAAGACTGTTTTGTCGTCAATTGGAGATGCACTTTCAAATGCGAAGGATTAAGATCGACATCGAAGCGAGAGAAAGTCAGAATCCGTTGGGAATGCCCGGATTAAATTTCTATCAGGGATTCTACGATTTTTCTATAATATGCTAGGATTATCTAGTTAGAATTATTATGTTAACATGCAACTGCCCTCTCCATTACGTGCCGCAATGCTATTAGTCGAATAATATTAGCTTATAAATGTTGTAATTAGAGCGTCGCCATAATAGATTTCATGAGATAGAACAGGCAGTGGTGTCATTACAGTTTGAGTAGAGGAACATTATCCAGTCAGAGCGGCGATTGTGTTCCTCCCCACTCGCTTGAACGATGATGCCTTTAAAACAACATTGTTACTGTCATAATTTCATAATTAGCCAGGGAATGCTACTCCCATTTCCTGTATTTGTCGCGTGTGTCATAGCATTAATTTATTGTGCTTTATCCGTTTACAAGCAGAGCAATGGCGCGCCGAGTGCTATACATATTGGCGAAATAAGAATGAAATTTAGCTTATGCCAATTTAATTGGATGGAGTACGTGTGTGTGTCCCCGGCATTCTAATCACGGGCGTGGCACGGTGCCGCACAATTGCCAATTAGTCCGCACGAAATGATACGTGAAATTTCACTGGAGCCAACTATCCTCCAAAGCGACTATCGACCAGCAAATATTTGTACGCAACCGGATTCACAAAAGAGAGGACAAGATTTGCTTTGTCGAAGGATGAGTGGAGTGGTGGGGCTCGCTCGTTTCTGTTGCAGTCATCGAATTAATTAGCGAGCTTAGCCCCCCTCTTTCGCGAATACAGCTACTCATTAAAGTGGCTCTTTGAACTTTCATGATTTACTCGCCGAATGAATGACCCGGCTGGCAGAGATTCCCTGGCAAACATCACTGTTCGTATGCTCGGGAACAGGTAAATATTTTCGGGCGTTTGTTAGGCAAACTTCAATCAACACTTTCGCCTCTCTTTTCCCTTCCCCTTGGGATCATTCGATGGAAATTTCACGCCACCACTGTTAACTATACTTCATTACAGAATGAATTGCACGAACCACCGCACAGACCATTGGTCAGCTATTGATGCCAAATAAACTGGAGAATCTCTAAAGTACCTCCTTCGAAATTAAACCCTTTCTCATTAATAACGCCTTATTTATTTATACTATTTAACTGATATAAATATTATCATTGCAGTTGGTATATTTTAAAAAATTTCGCGGATGGAACTTCGAAGCGTTTTTATTTGATTACAGTTCCATCACGAAAAGCTGCATTCGCCGTTTATATTTTCCAATATTATACTTTCATTATTTCGCAAAATGATTATTCCTTTGCGTCACCCGAAAGCTTGTCGAGCGTATTATTAGCCATAGTAAATAGTCGATAGTCATTTCGCAGGTGTTAGATCGGAGCTACCAGTATTGTGCCGCTCGTTCCGGAACATTACACTATTGACCCAGTGTTAATGCTTTCGTTTCTAGTGGCGTTAACTTTCGGATTAACTAGCTAGACAAATTAACGCACCTTAACTGGCCTCATCGATTGCCACTGGTTACTGCCAAGAAGCACTCCAGCCTTTTTTCCTCTCTTTCCATTCGTTCCGCCGAAATTTACCGACCACTATACTTTATTTTGCCCGAAGTGTAGCTCTCTCCGGCCGGCGACCTTAATGGTCGGCCAATCCGGATTTACGAGTGCAAGTACCATCGCCCGGATGGGAACACGCAGTTGTACTTGCAGATTTACTAATGCAAAATGGACCTGCCGATGAAATTCAATTGGCTCGGTCGGACTAATTGTTTTATCGCATTCGAATCATTGCCGCAATCCTCGAGCCTCTAAGGAGCGCGGTCAGCCCACTCAGAGCAGACGATTCTCATCAAGAAATCGATTCTAGATTCCAATAGAACTTCGATTTCATCCAACTCGTCCAATTCCCCTGGCATCGCGCAACTATTTGATCGAAAGCAGATTATATGCCCGACTCTTGAACAAACAGATGGCGGACGATTTATTGCGAGTCGTTTTATTCCAGTAGGGAATATTCTATTTGGATTACGCTTGAAACAGTGCGCGAGCTCCGAATGTAGAGCTGCAGGCGAGCGCGCGCGCGCGCGCGACGCATGGATCAAGATCATTATAAATACTCGCTGGGCAGATAGCCGTTGATTACATTGCGCAGACTGTATTACAGAGAAATTCGAAATTACATATTCGCCGTGCAGAGCGCCCAGTTTATAATGCTATTAACTTCGCGTTATCATGAACGCGAACGTTTTCGATCCTGACCCAGAAAGAGAGGCGACCAGTGCTCAGCCGAAAGTTCGCTGAAAATCATCATAAAACATTAAGCCGCCAATGGTGGTCCACTGCCAGCATAAATGCGATCGGCGCATTTTCGTCGGAGGAGCATGTAAAACACAACATCGAATTATCGCGCTCCTGCTGGCACGAACCCTTTTACTGCCAAGTTTAACTGAAAATACGTGATACGAATTGCCTGGTCCAGTTTCGATTGACGAAGTTTTCGCCGCTCCACGAAATTTACCTTATTCCGCGTTTATTTGCCCTGAACTTTGCCAGCATTCGCTTTATTTGCGAATTCAACATTCATATCAGACCTGGTAAATATGGATCATTACATTGGAGCAAAGTTTTTATTAGTTATTGAATAAATTATATTCTGATTACAGAATTTTATCATAACCCAACAGCTTTGCGAGATAACAATGTTCGTAGTAACTATTTTCATTCTGCAGTCATTTATAAGCTTGTTTAGTTGTCGAAAGTTTTCTTCAGATCAGTAAGAAGTGGACTTAAGAATTCCAAGTTGAGATCAAGTTGAAAGGAGTTTCCTTATCGGAGTAAAGACTGCGCACTCGGGGATCGAGTTGTTGAAGACGCAAGAACACTTTTATGATAGAAATATCCATTTTTAAGGGTTCGGGGTTGGTTGGGATTGGCGGAGGTGTTTCCCGATTGTTAGAATGGGGTGGGTGGGTGGGTGGGGGAGGCTCGGCGGAGGAGCATTGTGCCGAGTCGATAGAGCCATCTTAATCCGGCTCTCGTTATCCAGCGCGTTTACATCGTGCGCCCGATTCGACCTGGCAAACGAAGCGAATGGTCCAGTTTCGCGACGAACAAAGCACAGTTCTTTGTATTATTGCGACCCTCTGCCATCCTACAAGAACTGCTGTCCTCTACGGGCGGAGCGAGCGGCAGGGAAAACAGGCCCTCCCCCTCTTTCTCCCCGTCCCGAAGCCTTCCTTCCATTTCCGACTGCGAAATTGTACGTACGACGTCGGAGCCGATTTAACGGCGAGGAAAATGGCAATACTTTTTGCCAGCCAGTCTGATAGCAAGTCGTTGAGCTTATCGGAGAAAGCAGGATACGCGCTCGACGAACTGACAACGTTTCGTCGTTGATACGGCCCCTTTGAGAATTCAACCGTACCGGATCAACGTCTGCCAGGATATTAAAAGATTGCCTCTAGTTTTTTAATAAGATTCATTTTTTTGGACTCTACCGCTTTTTGCCAACCTTTCGCTCGGCGTCGACATGCATTTTTCATGCGACACTTCAATGTCAGTTTAAGTAGCACATCGTTAAAAATGGCCGCGCGCAACGTTTCGCAAAGCCTGAAATAAATTGCATCCGATCGCGCGGCTAACACGTTTCTCTCGGCAAGTTGAGCTGATTAGTTGATTGCTCATTGGAAAAGTTTTGGATCAATGCGTCCTCGGTAAACAGTGAATTTTCATGCAACTTCTCCCTGGACCGCTCGACGAAATTGTTGGAGCGTTCTTTCGCCGTTTGCGTACCGCTTGATTCCTCCAATTAATCATCGGTCGGAAAAATCAATTAGCGAGAGGACAGTTTGACCGAAAAGGGAGAGTCGAAGGAAAACAAGTTGGGAAGCGTAGGTGGGAAACGAGAGATAGAGAAAGAGAGAGGGCGCGAGAGTGTCAGAGGATTGAGAAGAATATTCGGCGTACATCCGCTCGGTAAATTGCGAGCTCGCATCGGCATGGCCGCGGGCTGCGCGAAGAGTGCAGTGCGGTTAATGAGACGGAAGAACGAGCTCGGCGATATTACAAGTTTGAAAAATGACCCCATAAAGGCATTACAGAGGCGCTCGGTGAGCCAGGCGTTCAAGCACCATCGCGATTGAAATGTTCATGAAGGCGCAACCCCGCCGGCCGGCCGGCCGCCCTCGCTAAAAGTTCGGCCAGCTCTCTTTTTGAGACGGACGCTCGCTCGCTCGCTCTCTCGCGCGGCCTCTAATTGCCGGCACGAACCTCGCCGCCACCAAGTATAATTAGCCGGCCCGAGCATCCCTAGAATACATAACTAAAGTTTTTCTCTCGAGTTTGCCGAAGAACCGCCCCGAGTGGATGAGCAAAACTGCCGCTGGCTAGAAATTGAAAGAGGGCTCTCCCACTACACTTTCCTACCTTTTCACAACTATTTGCCGGGCTTTACAGTGTCAGTGGAATTTTCGAGAGGTTCAAAGTTCACCGGTCTCGTGCCCTCTCAAAATAGCGTGATTAAGTCGCGTCAAGGTCAGTAAGTCAAAAAGTCTGACGGGACCATTTTTATTAAGTCCTTGTCGCTTGACAGCAGTTGGACTCAGCTGTTCCGTCGACAGCTTCGATTGATTAGACCCTAAATAATTGAGTGGATCGATCCGTTCCGCCAATACGTAGATGCCACTGCGAACTACTATACCCAACCTTCCCATACCATGATAATTATAGCAATACTATGACTGTGTTGCTTGTCTCGGCTGCTATCTAGTATTGTACATTCATCACTCGCTTTTCTTCATCCCCAAATACTCCTCTCTCCTCCATTTACAGGATGTCGTAGAACGAAACAACATCCGTTTGTCACTCCTGTAAATTTCGACAGTTTCTCTTGTATCATTTTCTACGGGATGATTCACTCGTCTTCGAATCGTCAACGTTGTGTATACGTTGTTATGTAGACACAGTTTTTGTAGAAGAAAGTTTCTTGAAAAAGAAATCTCTCTTCTTTAAAGACATTTATTCTTTCGTATGAAAATTTAATCTAAAAACATTGAGTGTACAAGTACTTTTTTACCCATATTTATTATTAATATATTATTATATGTCGTTAATATACAACTTAATATTCCCAAGTTTCCTTCGACAAGCTTTTCATTCACCGAAACTAACAGACGTTTCTTCACTTTATTTTTCATGTTCTGCTTCCGGATTCTGCGGGGTCCTTCGCTCCAATTGGTGACGGTCGCAACTATGGTGACGCTGTTAATAATCCAATGGGTGATGCTAACAACAACGACGACGACAACACCACTCAAATTAACCCTGGCCATGCTGACCACGATATTGGGCCGATATATCGAACCCTCTGACAATGCTCTGGTGACGGCGACAACAAATTCATGTTAATGATCATGGTTACGATCACTAAATACTCTCTAACAATGTATTCCTTGTTGTTTTCTTTAACTATTTTTGATCTTCTAATTTTTATTTCCATTTCACAAATTTGTCTATTGAAATCATTCGATATTATTTATTTCCTCGCAATCCAAAATTATTACATTTTTTCCTTCTGTAAATGAATTCCTTACGAATTTTACCAAATCACTTTTCAATTCTTAAATCGATCTTACCAACTCCGACACTGAAATCATTCTCATCTGCCATTCGGTGGCGTTCACTTCCTGGCACCGTCAAATTATGCTTATTAATCGTCGATGTTGAACCGGGTGTGCCGTCACGTCCGACGCTCGTAATTAACGTCGTTACTCGCGCGTGACCCTTCGGTCATCTTGCGCCGGACTCCTCGCCGCACCAAAACGTCTGCGGTCCGCAACGATCATCTCACACACACGCTCTCTGGGAATACGTGTTTCTATGTTCGGTATGTCTGGTGGAATGCGCGGGAATGCACGCAAATGCACACGGCGCTGCACCTTTGCAACGTCGATCGCGGGCTTGGCTGACCGTGCGACCGCACACCGATGTTCCGCGCGTGTAAACGAAAACGGGCGTCGCTTTCGCGGCTGAATCGGTGTCATCGATACACCCCGGCCGGCCGAACGCCCGGCTGATCCACTCGTTAATTATCGCCAATCCCCTGCAATTGATCACCGTTGCGGCCGTGACGCCATTGCGGCTCGTTGATCGATTTTCCGCATACCACTCCAACCCCTTCTCCTCCACCGCGCTCTCTCTTCTCTTCTCTGCCTTTTTTCCACCCGCTCTACTCCAATTTTTCCCTCCTCAATACTCTAATTAATTCGAATTGAAATCGCATCCACTTTCGCCGAATTCATTTCACCACTATTGTTATTCGCCGCTTGTAACTTGTTCTGGGTAATTGGGGACTTGTGTCGGCTGCTTTGATTCTTTTTTAATTGAGCAGCCCTCTTGTCAGGCACCCTGAAAACTTATCAGCGGGCGGTGTGCGATAAGGAGATGATGACGCTTAAGTGTCCACCTGGCACCACCATCTCCGTCGCTTTGGTCCAGTATGGGAGAGCCGGGGCCGACGGTGCTGGACATTGCACCACCTCGGACTCACCGATGATCGCGACTGCCGATGACGGCAGCCTCAACTGCACCTGGCCGCAACCTCTTCAGGTATTTATCACTACAGATTGTCATTCGGCGTGATGCTCGTTCGATTTTTCTTCAATTTCTTTTTCTCGATATCAGGATTGATTTTACCTCGATTGTCAAATCCTGACTCGAGGTTTACCTGGGAGTGTAGAATTGATCCGGAAATATCGTCGGCCCGAGCGAAAAAGAGTAAACAGGGTAGTAAAGTTCTATTCGGCTGCTCGGCTTCCATTTGCGAGGTCGAGTGAACGGACCGCTGTTTCGCCGGGGAACTTTATGTCTCATTTCTTATTTATTGGCTTTCCCGAAAATCTCAGCTTCTAATCCAGAAGAAAGGCCAGCACGCTCTTTCCGCAGCCTGGTCCTTGTCGAGGAGGAATCGCGAGGTATCGAAGCGGAAACAGCCGTAAAGCGTATTCGCTCTGGGCGAGTTAACCCTCGCGCGGAATCCTCGCCAGCCAGCCAGCCAGCCTCGCATACATGCATAAAGCGGCTTGCTGTGGAGTTGCTCGGCGGAGATTTCTCGCTTAAATTTCTCGCTCCGCTTCACCGACTCGCAGTGAAACTTTAGTTCGCGCTGGAGAGAACACACTTTTCGTCGCTGGTTGATGGCATTAATTTTTTCCTCGCATCTGCTGCCTTCAGAGGGCAGAAGGGCGCCGAGGATTACTCATGACCTAAGAAATATCTCATGCAGGCTTTAATACGCCCGCCTGAAATAAACATCTATCTCTCGCTCGCTCTCCCTCTCTCTCTTGCTCAGCGTTTTGCGACCCTTGATTCAGCTACTTAGCGACTGTAGCAGCGAATCCACCGAGAAACGCCTCTGACGTCTGGCGGGAAAATCGTGGGAAATCGTCGAGACGAGAGGAATTAGCCTTTTTTTTTTCTTCTTCCTTCAGAAGCCTCTGCCGGTCATGGATGTGGATGAGCGGAAGTACCAAAGTAGCCTGTCCACTTGTCCCTTCGTGCGAACATATGTATGTTTGTCCCAAATTAGTTGACCTAACCCACTGTACAGGGTGAGTCACTAGCCTTTGAATCACCATAAAAAATTGGATATTTTCAATGGCCAAAAATATGGGGAAAAAAAAATTTTGAGCTGGGGCTCTGAAATTTATATCACATCTTCCTTGATGCAAGGGCAGATTGCCCGCCAAATTTCAACCCCGGAAAAGGTCGGGAAGTCATGAAAACATGCAAAAAACAATCGGAATTGGGCGAAATTCATTATTTAGGATCGGTTTTCTTTGGGTTTTAGGCAGAATTCCGGCATTTGCCCCACAAAATTTATGTTTTTTATCCGTTTTGAGACACGAGAAATCGAAAAATCAAGCGTTCGTCCCGGTCCCAGAACCTTCGAAAAATCGAAAATTTTTGAAGGGGTATGCCTTAAAAAATTTGCGAAAAAATGAATTTTGAGCTAGGTCTCTGGAATTTTTTCTACTTTCTCCTCGATGCAAGAAAACACTTTCTACAAAGTTTCAGCCCCGGGAAAAGTCGGGAAGATAAAAAAACATGAGGAAAACCATCGAAATGAAATATTCCAGATCGGTTTTCCACGTGTTTTAGGTCGAATTCCGGCATTTCCCCCACAACATTTATGTTTTTTTTCCGTTTTGAGACACGAGCAATCGAAAAATCAAGCGTTCGTCCCGGTCCCAGAACCTTCGAAAAATCGAAAATTTTTGAAGGGGTATGCCTTAAAAAATTTGCCGAAAAAAAAATTTTGAGCTACGGCTCTGGAATTTTTATAGTATCTTCCTTGACGCAAAAAAACATTACCCACTAAATTTCAGCCCCGGGAAAGGTCGGGAAGTCTAGCAAAAAAAATAAGGGCTAGGAGAGTTCTGATTCAAAGGCAAGTGAATCACCCTATACATGTTTATGATTATTTCATTGATAGAACCTTGTTGTAGAATATTCTATTCTTGATATTTTAAATATTGTAATATTGTAATATTCTATGCAGAAAAAAATCGTATTAAAATGAATGAAACGTACAAAGAAAAACGTTCTTCTTTATATGACGAAAAAAGATATTAATCGACTGAAGATCACAACAACGACAGACAATCTTTCATTCCTCAAAGATATCAGACATGCTCGTCTCAAAGTGTTAAAGACCGGACTCAACCTTTAAACCTTGCCACAGACTAACCTTGCGTCAGACACTTGAGATCTCGTCCTTTCCACGAAGGATTTCAAGATCCCCGCTTATCAAGCTTTCACGCACTGAGGACACGAAATTATTAGCGATTACGGATTAAGTGTGGAAGACGGAGGCGCCAGACGTAATTCAGCGCGCTGGTAATTGGTGCCTTTGGCTTTTTCCTTTCGCGATAGAGGCGTATACAGGGTTGCGAAAGGGATGGATAAGGCGACGGACGTAAGATACGGCGAGCTTAGGACGCTGAAAGAGTCTCGAAAGTCGAGGGGGGGCCGCGCAAAAAACGGGGGAAGAGTGGCTAGCGATGGTGGTCGGTGCCTTTGAGTCGAATCCAGTGGCAATTGCGAGTCGTCGTGTCCCAGCTCTGAGCCACTCGGTCGTGGCGAAGCTGAACGGCAGCGAGCGAGTGCGCCCGTTTAAAATCCTCCTTCGCCAGATAATGGCAGCTGACCTGAAAACGACACTCCCGTGTCTCACGGAGCGTGCGACACGACAAACTCTCTCCCTCTCTCTCTCTCTCGCGCGCGCGCGCCCGCTACGCGGCAGGAAACGCTCGGTGATACGAGGGGAGAACGTGTGTGTCGCACGCACGCGCGCACAACCCTCTCGCACGGACCGCGAGAATCGGCCTACATGCGAATTAATCCGCCAGATAAACCTGTCAGCCTCCACTTGAACATTGGTCATTCCGAATTCACCCGGCGAAATAACCCGATTCTCTTCGGTTCCGATCTTGTAGGAATTCTTGCAGTACATGTTGGACTACGTCGAATTTCTCCAAGCGTTCTTAAGTACTTCGTGTATTGGTTGCTTTTGTTAATTAATCGAATTGGCCAAAAAGAGTTTAAGGAAAATAAGATTAATTTGACGCAAGGATGGAAAAGGGTGTTTGTCAGATTTTGAAATGTGTTCAAAATATATCCGCTTGGTGAAATCCTGACTCGCATTTTCCTAAGATAAACCTGTCAGCTTTCATTTGAACATTGTTCATCCCGAATTTCCCTCGCGAGATAATGCGATTTCCCTGTATGGTGATTTTCTGGAAATTCTTGCAATACACGTCGGAGTGGATCGAATTTTGCTGGGCCTTTGTTCCTTTCATAGCTTCGTGGAAGAATAATTAGTGGAGATATTATTAGAGTAATAATCGTGCGCTCTAATTAACTCCGGTGTCACGGTGATTCACTTGCTTTTGATTCATCACGGGTATTCGTTATTGTATAGAAAATAATTACGAATTTGTTACTCATTTTCATTACACGTGAAAATTACTTGATATCGTGTTATATCTTTAAATGTATAATACTGCAACATAAAATTACTGAGGCATTACTGTGCTAATTCAACGGCGAGAATAACTTCGAAATACATCAAGAAATCACAAAATTAAATAAAACGATTTTGCTAACTCCACTTCAAGAATCCAATTTGCTTGAACAAAATTACTACAAGATAAACTAGAATAACCAGAGAATTCAATTTATCTAAAAACGGCCGGACTTCAAGATAACTTGGCAGGTCACAAAATTAAATACGACGACATTTATAATTCTAATTAAAGAATCGAATTTGTTTGGGTCGAAATTAGTACAAGCTAAACCAGAGTAACCAGAGAATCCGATCTGTGTAGGTACAAAGAAGCGGGAGGGGTTGGATAGTTGGATAGAAGGATCCTTCTTTGGAGGTGGAATGGTGCGCGGGTGGTGGGTGCATAGTGGAGCTCGGTAATAACTTGGCGATCGGTGCACAATAGGAAGCTCCATGGGCAAGCAGCGGGCGGGAAAGAGGAATGGGGATTTCTAGTCGGCCGTATTGATTTCATATTTCACGTTCTGCTGCTCGAGAAAGGAGCCATTGTGCGTGATCCTTGCGGCACTGTACCGCTCCTGGCGCGAGAATGGAGTAACTCTTTTATTTGGCCAATGATCTCGCCGCCGCCGCCGCCGCCGCCGCCGCCGTTCTTGCACTCCATCCTTCCTAGGATATTGCTCGTCTCGCCCGCAACCTATACATCCACCGCTCCCCATTCTCCATTCCTCTCATCTCTGCCTACAGGGTGTCCTAGAAAGAATCAGCCTCCGTTTGTCACTCTCAGAAATTCCCGATAGATTCTTCTCTGTCACATCGCCGCCTCCCCAGGATGATTCACTCGACTTTGAATCACCCTAGAAGTCGGATATATAATATCACAGTACACGCGGTTGGAATCAGCAAGTTTTCTCACCCACTATTTATCTTGCGAATTCAATCCGTTTTATAGCAATTCTCATTGTCAGTATGTAATATTTAAATGTTTATAATATTATATTAGATCTCTAATGTGGAAGATGATAATGTCTAATAAAATAGAAATACCAAACACTGATTCAAAGGTAACGAAATCAGTTTATACTCCGGCTGAACTCGAATTCTCAAACTATTTCCTCGAAGAGGCACGCGAAATTGGTTTATACTGGTTGTCTCGAATGACGTAGTGATTGGATTGCGAAAAACGTTTGTAAACGCAGCCCCGAGCGTAGACCTTGTCTCGACGAAGATATCACTGGCAAGTCATTTAGCTCTTCCTTGCACGGATAGGATAATAATGGGGAATGCGGTAACGCGGCTGAAAGCAATGCAAACATCCGAAGTACGGCGCTGATCGCAGCCGAGGAATCTGATATTTCAAGATTAGATTCTATTTCTTAACGAGTCTATTCATCCCATCATTTGACTCGCACACTTTCCTTCACTCCTTGCTTTCTCTTCGCGTCTTTCCCGCTCTGTCTCAACTTCCCTTTCTCTCACTCTCTCTCTCTCTTCCATTGCTGGCTACACACGAGAGGATTTGACGAGGAGCGCGGAGCACTGCTCGGCTGGCAGCAAATCCCCGAACGCTTGAAGGATTTCCGACAGCTTGAGCGTGTAACTTAATATCAGATTTACCGCGAATGGGGTGTGTAGCTCCGCTAAGATTCAGCTTAACCCGTAAGCGCGCCCGCGCTGTTCTCCCTCTGTCAGCCGGATTTCTATTTTCTCTGATAACAGTGTAACACCCCCGCTGTCATCGGCGGATAGGATGATTATGCTAAGTACGAGGAAATTGAAAGGCCAGAGGGAGAAAGGGTAATAAGAGCGAGAGAGAGCGAGAGAGAGCGAGAGAGATGGTGGCGAAGTCAGTGAAAACGAGAGACAATGCTGCTTTCGAGAAAGGTTCCTTCTCTCGTGTATAACAGTCCCATTAGCGGTTGCCCTCGAAAACTCCAATCGGCATTTCCACTCTCATGAATATGTCCATTGCCTATTTTCCATTTCCATATTTCGCTTACGCGCGCATTGTGCAGCGGACCGACGACGGCGGCGGCGTCTGCGAATTTATCAGATTTGGAAGCGAAAAGCTGTCGAGCTTTATTGGCACCGTTCGCGAGTCTCTCGGAGTATAACCATCCGCAGAATCGCCTTATTCTGGCCCGATACCAAATAGTACCAGCGTACTTAGCGAATATTATTAATCCACATAATGGTAACATCGCCGGAAACTACTTTATTACCTTTATTATCTATTTCATAGGCTATCGTTGCTGTTCTACTGGCGAATATGAACTTTGAGTATTGTGTCGAAAACACTCCGTGTAACTAATAAATATTGCTATAATTAACAGATAAATCCTCATAAAATCGCCAATCTCATCGAAAACTGTTTTATTACCTTTATTATCTATTTCATAGCGTTTCATTAATATTGCACAACGAATTTGTCCTACAAGACTTTCCCGAGAGCGGCAATGAAAAGCTGTCAATTTGGAGGAGTGTTTCATAGCGCGTGGTCAACAATAACAAGGGTCCATCTTTGTGGGTGTATATCGGTGTGGTCTTTTGTATTGGGTGCGCGGGTGTTGCGCGGGTCCTTTATCGAGTCGGCCGACTGGACCGAATGAAATTGCAGCCGCGGCGGGAGATGGGAAAAACAGTTTTTCGAATGGGAATATAGTAAAGCCTGGTAAGAGCGGCCTTCGCGCACGCATATACAACAGTTTTCCTCTCTCTGATCCTACACTCTCGTCCATTTAGTCCTAGAAAAATCTCCACGCCACCATGCCTTTGCTGAATGGCGAGCGTAGTATAGGGAATTTCTGAGAGTACTTTTTCGCCCTCCACACTACATATATATCTATATCACTTTTGCGTATTTCAACTCCACCCCCTCAATGCCGAATAGTAGGTGTCGAGGCTTTTTACGAGCGGCGAAAGGAGTTTTTTCGCTGGCAGCACGCTTGCAAAAGGGAGCAGTCGGTGAATAAGATTTCTGATCGTGTGCCGCGTGTCGGAGCTCTCCGCGAGAGCCCTTTTCCTATTTTCATCGAGCGGTGCAGTTTAATGGCGGTTTCGAAGCGAATGAACACTCCTCTCCCACTTCTCGTATAGTATACATTCCTTTCTTGCGGTGAAATATCTTTTCACTGTTGAAAGTAGCTCGCAAGGAGAATGTAAGAGCGGAATGACGCGATTAGTCGTTACAGTCGCCGAGCGGTTTCGCTTCGTTAACTCCTCGTTTGGCATGCATCACTTAATCATGACTCTCATTTCCATCCTGTTAATTGGCAAGTTCGAATCAATTTGCATTTCACGGTACCGCCGCCGCCGCCGCCGCCGTATCGTATTCAAAGGGCTCGTTCTGTAATACATACGCCTGGAAACTTTCGATCGGAACTTGGGTAATATGCTCGTTCGGTACGCGCGCGCGAGCGCTACGTGTTCGAAATTCGAGAAAATTTCATCGGCTCCCACCTGAAAGGAAAGTGGCCCTTTCCCCGTAATATTCTACGATCTCGTTGCCGCTCGCTGCTGTTATTCGCTGGAGTGGCTTAATTAAAAAATTTACGCCTCGCTTCCAGCGAAGAATGAAAGTGGACGGTGTAAGTTTGGCGAGGAGTGGGCCGCCGCCGCTGCCGCCGCTATCGAGCTCCAAGGGAAGAGAAGAATTGCCAAGTGGCAGTCTTTCCCGTTGAATCTAGCGGGAGGTGCATCCAAAATTCATACCCATCTCGACCTGATACCAGCTTTCTTTCGGTGCATAATTAACACATGGAATCGACGCCCGGAGAACTTCATATTCGAGCGGCGCTGCCCCAGAAAAAGCGCCTTCAAAAAAGACATATAAGCATGGAAAAAATTCTTTTCTCCATGCATGCGCTAGAAGGATTTGTAAAAACGGTCTACATTTTTAACAAATTGTTTGCCTTAACGAACCACTGTTCGTACGTTTTTCAGTTCTGTAGGTATTAGTGTCGAGAATGTTCTATTCGTTACAGTTTTGTTTCCCCCTTTTTCACGTAATGGGCACAGTTCACACTTGAGCCTTGCGTACTTGTGCAACTCTTCGATAAAAATTGTTGCAACACAATATACACACGCGTTTTTAATTCGCGTAGTCACTGAAGAAATAATTAGAAACTTTTAACAATATTTCTTGTTTCTACAAAAAGGTAGCGGTTCTTAGAAAAAATGCTTACATCAGCAATGTGATAATAAACAACAAACAATTCGTCAAAGTTTTATATAAATATTTCCTTAAACAAAACGTTGGCTGGCATTACTAATAACGGAGGGGGAAAAAACTTTCGGTGGTTCTGAAATTTCGCCAGACGTACATACATTCGGAGGGTAAAAGCGAGTACAATCGGTGCTCGCGAGCGCTCACAGTAGCTCTTAAAAGGGCATGTACTCTCGTTATTACAAAAGTCTCGGTATTACAAGAGTCCCAGCTTCTGCCGATTAAAAGGGGGGCTGCTGCGCGAGGATTGCGCAGTCGAGCGCACAGGCGTGCCTGCGCTCGCTCGCTCGCCGGGCACAAGAGCGTAAAGATTGACACGGGCGAGCGGGGCTTTCTAACAATGTGAAATCGAAAGTGAGGCAGAACAATAGCGAGGAACTACCAAGCAAAAAGTCGCCGAGTGCCAAGCGAGTCGTCGTCGTCCTCCTCGTCGGGGTAAATAAATTCGTCGCGACGACGACGACGACGACGTACTCCAACTACGAGCGTTCTTCCCTTCTTCTCGGCGCGGGATCCAATGCGTTTACGCGTACGTGTCCGGAAAGTTCCCCGGCAAAAGGAGCGCATGTGTTTCCCAACACGCAGAGGAAACTGCGGGTTGCGAACCCGGAGTAGTTGGAAGCGCCGCTTCCCTGCACTAATAAATGTTAGCGTCGATATCGAATGCGAGCTCTGACACACGCCCGGACAAAGAACCAATGACAAAGGGCGCCGCGAGAACATAGCGCGAGCACGTGGACACTAGTTCCTATCGGATGCGCACTGAAAATCGATTTAGAGTACAATTGCTTTTCTCTCTCTCCCGTGTTCCTGCTAAGATATAAAATCAGTTGTGGCAAACTGCGGAGGAGAGTGTATTGATGAAGAGATAGCAATTTTTAAAGGATTTTTAGTTTAATCCTAGTATTTTTATTTACTCCGACAAATTATACACTGCACGAAGGGCTTTTTCTTATTACTTTCTCTAGTTTCATAAACTCTGCCACTTTCTCCATGATAGAAAATGACGTTTACATTTAAATATACATTAAGATAAAAGTTTGTACAAACTAAGTTCCATTCAATTCTGTTAAACACGTTTCTGGTGAGTGTAAGAGTTAAGAGAGGAGTGAAATTTTTGCGGTTTCCTAATGTCGGTGCTTTGCGAACTAGATGTTAATCGAGCTCGTTCATCTCGCTGCCACGTTATTAATCCCGAGTCTCGCGGTGGTGCCTCGACGACGAGCGACGAAGCCATCGGAGGGGGTGGTTTCATAAAAGAGGTAGAAATAATTTCGCGCTCCGGGGTGAAGGGTCTCTCTGGCGCGCGTGCTCTCTCCCTCTCTCCCTCTCTCGCGCCACTCGTCGAGGCGGACTTTGAGGGTTGCGGGGGCTTGCTCATGCAAAATTAAGTAGCGGCCTTAATATACGACGACAGCCACCAGGCAAGGAGCCATCGAAGATAGAAGAGCCGCAGTTTCCGAGAGGAAAATTCTGGCGGAGCGAATATTTTCAGCCGTTCAAATCAATTTTTGGCATTCCCTCATTCAGGCACGCTTATAATTTCGTCATGTCGAATTCCATTCACAGTCGGAATACCCTCTCGTCCAATTTTCTACTTGTTTTGTCCAAAAATTGGAAATATTTCGCGATAATGGCATTCAGTAACTACATTCGAGTAAAATTATAACGATTATATAAAGTAAATCGTTTTGCGAAAATGACAAAAATCAAGTTTCAGTTTGGCAAATCTCTATCAAGTTGTCTATACAATCTGAATAAAACTGCCAATTTCGTTGCATTTCAAAATACGAATCCTACTTTGACGCATCGTACGAAACATAATCGACCAATTTTTTTATTAATTTCACCAGCATTTGAATGGCGTGGAGGATTGTTCGCGAGGAATAAGCGTGGAGTGGAATTTCTGGATGAACCTGTCGTCCAGCTGGCATTGAGTAGCTGGCGGAGGGGGGAGGGAGAATCGAGAGATCGGTCGCCGTTGAACTCATAGTGTTTCAGTATCGCGTCGGCTCTCTTGCGAGCCGTTTCGACGGCAGCAATAACCGCTCTTCTCGGGCAAAGGGACCTGCCACGCTAATTTCGCTTTCATCGACATCAAAGCGCTCCCGAGACCGCGCTGTCTCTCTCCGACACTCTTCCTGGCTGGCGCGCTCCCCAACGCAGCATCCCCTGCTCCATTCTCCCCCGCCGCTCCCTCTCGCGCTCGTCCCTTTGTGAGTAATGCGCGACACATGGTTGAGCAGAGGAATTCCTCGCGATGGGAAATTGGCCGATAATGAATTCAATGTGACTCGCCGTTAACGGAGCAACGTGCCGCCGCCTACTCCTCTCCGATTTCTCTCTCTCTCCCTTTCTCGAAAATCAAGAAATACTTTTAATGCCTCGCCTTCCTCGTCCAGACCGTAATAATTAGCGGATGTTCCTCGCCAAGTATAATTAAGGCGAATGGGAAGCGCAACATCGCCGGAATGCGATATTGAATTTTTTTACATTACCCTGGCAAGAAGGAAACAGCACTCTCTCGGCGCAGGGAAAAACGTATGGTACATTATCTCGGGAATGTTTCGTAATTGTTTTTAAGGAAGAACTCGCTAATTAGCTCCGTATAGGAGCGAGTGCGTATCGCGGAGCTTAAAAGCTGGAGAATGGAAGGCAAATGAAGGAGCGCTAACTCGGCACACTCGGCAATATTAATTATGCCGAGCGCGCGCGCGCGCGGCGGAGTGTGCGCAAGGCGGGAAACGCGTAATCGGATATCGCGATGGGACGAGTCAATAATGGGTCGATATTAACGGGAGGGTGAAATGGCTCGATTAAAAGGAGAGTGATGATCTGATAATGCGAGTGGGGTCTGCGCTCATTATCGGTGGTACTAGCCTGTATTAATATCGACATTGTTCCTGTCCTCTGTGTAGTGGGACACGGAGCGCGACACACCAACCGCCGCGGCGGCGGCGGCGGCGCCCTCCAACCCGCATACACTAAGAGAGTATTGATTCGACATTTCAACATTCGCCCGCTTGCGGTTTGAGCTCGGGATTAATTGAATCCGTCATATCAACTGTGTGATATACCTGATAGGACGCGCTAGTGTGTGCCACTGCCGCCGCCAGTGAAACGGGAGACAGTGGGAGTGCGTTAACTTGTACGCGCGCCCCCCACACTCCCACCCTTTCCACGAATACACTTAGCTACACACGTAACACGAGCAATTTCATTGAGGCATGTGCAGCCGTGAATGAGGGTAGAATAGTGGCTGGCGGGCCCATACATCGCAATTCCACAGGAAAACCCTATTCATTAGAGAGTTAATCGACGCCCCGATTGATTGACGTCTGTTAATGGCACTCCTGATTTCCACTTGTGAGTTTTACCTTAATTTATCGACGGCTATTCCTGTCACTCTTAATTAGTTGTGTTTTGAAGTTTGCATTCTGGGTTTCAGTTGATTTTGGGAAATTGTAATAGAGTTCGATGTTTATGTGGAAAATCGAATGAGCGTCTTTCTTTTAGGACTGGAAATTATATGTAGTGCTTTGTGAATTCTAGAATTTTCACATGAGCTTTGCGTTAATTTAATAATTAAAGATTAAGGAATAATAATAGTCACTATTTCTTAAATCCTATGGAATTGTAATACTCTAACTTTAACATTCAGTCAAGAAATCGTTGAGAAGAAAATAAAATCGAACGAGCATCTTATATCTTTGTTAGAGCTGTCATAAGTGATAAGTACTATTGCATTAATTCCAAAAAGGATTACGCAAAGATTACATTGACTTTTCTTTAGTGGCACTCAGCTCGAACTACCTTTAGCATTGAGCCGGATCGTAAAGTGAGCGGATCTTCTAAATGACGCGTTTAGTACTCACTGTTGCAGACGGTCGTGGAAGTCTGCCACCAGAAGCGGCAGTGCAAGTTTAATACCAGCCCGAAGACGTTCCAGAACGATCCGTGCCCCGGACTTCCCAAGTACATCGAGGTCGCCTACAAATGCCGTCCTTGTAAGTAATTATTTATTCACCACACTACGATTCAGATGGCCGCAGGATATTTACGTACTTCCAAAGACAGCTTAGAGCACCACTGTCCCAGCGAACCATAACTCTTTACCTTTTCCGCAATATTCCCTGCCTCCGGAAACTCCTCGTTTCAGTTTTACTTTATTAAAACTAGCATAGAGTAAGATAGAAAGATAGGTCGAAAGAAATATCCTCGGTTCTTTTAATAACTCGTCGACTTTTCCTGAATTATAATCCAACCTTCCACAATATGGCATAAAAGAATTTTCTTTTCTAAGTCTTGTAATTTCTATCATAAACGTTTGAAAATCAATACAGATCTTCTTCTAGAGATTTCCGTAAAAATTCCTATTATTCTCTCAGAGAAAATGTGTTAACTTAGCATTATCTTTGGCTGCTAAAATTAGAAAGACTATCGCAGTAACTAATTAGCACAAGTGACTTTTAAAGTTAGCCTCACCAACACTTAATACGAAGTTATGCGAGTTGATGCGGAGCTTTAACACGATCAGCAACTCTCGGAAGTGGGAGACAACCCTGTTAAAGGAAACATCGAGAAGAGGGTTGCTCGAGATGAGGGGATCTCGATGCGGGGTTAATATCTATCGGTTCTTATCTCGAAGCTTACACAGCCACCGCTCCGAAGTCGTTTCTCTCGCTTATCGATTCCTTTTTTTATGCGGGCGGCGTACATTAGCCGGGCTCACTCGAAGCTATCGATGAAGCAACCCACGCCGAGAGGATTCTTTACACGCAGCATCCCAGCCCGCTATTATGGCAGATGACAGGCGAATCTCTCGCGCAAAATTCCTCGCCGGGAGCGAGCAGCTTCCCTTGATTAACGGGACGACTAGACTCGAGGCTGCATCCGACGTTTACCCATTTCCTGCTTCCTTTCGGCCTCCGAGATGTGTCACATAAGAAGTTGCAGTAAGTTTCCGGAACTAGCGCGCCACCCAGGATCTCGCTGGCTTCTAAGAGCTTCCACTTCCCAAATTTCGTCAAGGCTTTCGCTAAAGACGTTTAGTAAATATTTATGGGCCAACCCATATTCGGTTATCGTTGTGAGTTTACACTATCAAAAACATTCGTTTAAAGAACAAAAGCATGTTATCCGATCAGTATAAAAAAGCGTCGCCAATCCTGTCGATCTGTCATGTTGATAAAAGCTTTGATGAATCATCAAAGTCGTTACCGTTTCAATAGCATATTAAATCGCTTCTTTCAATCTATATTTTACAGTTTTAATTAATAAACCTTTCGCAATCCGTATTAGTGGTCCCGGTACAAAATAATTAATTACTCGTATCAACGAAAATGAGTAACAAACAGAAGCAGTGTGAGTAGTGCTCGGTGGAACGCGGTGAAATTCGGCGATAGTATCGTAGCCAGGCTGACAGAAGCGAGGCAGGCTATTTCAGAATTCCCTGCCCTATTCCGGCGCAAATTACTCCGCGCACTACTCTGAATGATTTCTTGCAGTCAATACAGCATTGTCGCATAGAGTTTCCGTCGCACGAAACTAACTCTCGCATACCTCGAAGCGAGCAGGTTGCTACACGGATATTGAAAGGGGGAAAATGAGCGACGTAGAAACACGCAACGAGCAAGAAAGAGAAAGAGAGAAAGAGACAGCAAAAAAAGGATGCGCGAGCTTCTCAGCGATGCGAAGCGCGAGAGAAACGAGAAGAATTATCAGGCGGCGGGAAACAAAAATTACAGGAGCCTGTGTCAGAAGAGCAACAGGTAGCCGGTGCTCTCGCGCTCCGCAACACAATCTTATGCATACGCGAGAATCCATACGCGGCTCTCTTCCCTGTTAATATCGTGTATTTCCATCGGCGGCGGCGGCGGCGGCGGCGCCGGCGACACAATGCATATTTGCCCGGCGCGCGTATCCCTCCACTTTTGCCTCCGCAGAAACTGCGAGGGTTTCCGCCGCGAATTTCCATAAGCGTTTCCTACGGCAACATTTCTCTCTCTCTCGCTCTTCGCGGCACTGATTATTCGGGCGACGACGACGCTTGATAGTTGTACGTTCTATTACCCCCGACGGTTGAATCAAGCCGCCTCTCTTGTGTATATTTCGTTAATTTGCGAAGACAACCCGCTCGCGTTTGTTGATGCGTCTCTCTCTCTCTCTCTCTCGCCCTGTTTGTATGTATGTGTGTCTCTGCGTGTCTGTAATATGCAGCGGAGCGTAAATGCCTGGTGGCAGTGACAACTGAATGCCAGGCGTAATCAAATCGACGATTCGAGGCAGGAACGCGGCGGCGGCGACGGCGGCGGCGGCTGCGAGCTCGTGCAACCAGTCAAGCGGAGTGTGTGTGCGCCGTGCCAGCTGCATTAGTCAAACAATGTGGAGGAGACACACTTGTGCGTGTCTCCATTCTCCACCTCTCTCACTCCCTCCGCCCTATTACTCGATCCTTGACTCGATCCAGCGCTATTATGCGCCGCGCACGCGTCCAGGAAGAGCGGCTAATGAAACTAGTTTGCCGCTTGCTCGCTTTACCCTTCCAAACCTGCCATTAACTACCATCATATTACCAAAGTTCCCTTAACTCTTTTAAGCCTGGCGTTGTCACTCGTATCAGAAATTATTACCACTTTCTGAGACGTAGCATAAATTATTAGTGATTTAAATGTTTCGGTATTTTCACTCAAGCTTTTATTAATTATGATTTATCTTTATTGATACATTGTTGGTTTTCCAAAAATAATGCCAATTAATATCTTCAGCAAGGTATACTAATAGAATTGGAAAACCCAAAATTTACCAGATAATGTGTTAAAGTTCATTTGAAAGGTTAATCTCCATTTGGTTGGATATAAACGTCTTTCCGGTGCTAAAAGGGTTAAAGTGAATACTTAAGCAGTAAGTAAAAAGGGGGCGGAATATGAATGAAGTAGAATAGGGTGGTCGGGCAATGGTCAGAGATGACGCGCCTTTGGTTTGCCGGCTGGCGGTGGGTTGCCTCAAAGGGTCCTCCCCCGAAATCACGGTAATCCCATGGATTAAAGATAGCCTGTGGCAGTGGGGTAACGCTCGATTAATGAAATAGGAGGAAAATTCCGCAGCATCCGGTTAAATCCCGGCAATCGGATTGCCGGGGGAAGCGCGCGTGCGGACGCGGCTGTCTGCGGCCTCGAAAATCCCTGGGACACACTTCGCCAGTGCGCAAATTGTTTCCATCGGATTAGCGCTTGTCTTCCTGCGAAGATAGCTCTCTCTGATCGAATCGCTCGATTTCCTGCGTCGAACCAGTTCCTCTTGTAAGTGGAAACAAGCTCGAAGGCGACAGGGCGAATCAGCGCTGCTGCAACTTCGTAAATTCCACTTGGCTCTGAGAAGCACTTCTTATACGACTTTTAGAATTTTTATCGCTAATTTTACGAGTAACTAATTGGAAGGTCGAGGGCGTTAAAATGTGCGAGAGAGGAATCTGGTTCGACAGGGTTGAAACTAACTTGACGTAATAAGTGGCACGTGTTGAACGCGCGCGGCGAATGGATCTGCCAGGGACGCGTGAGATATGCCGGCTGGTTTTGGCATGTAACACGTGTAATATAGTAGAATCAACGCCCTAATAAATTAGCCAGCCGATTAATCATGCGGATTCTTGATGACCGGCGTATCAGTTTTCCCATGCGTTATCGTTTCGAATAATAATTGTTTCCTCTGCCAAGTAGATAATCGGCCAATTGAACACAGCTGGGAGATAACGTACAAGCCAATAGACAATTCTGCTTTGGTCCTCGTAATAAATTCCCTTTTAATTAGCGCATCTCCATGCTAAATCTATGTTCCAATCTCGTAATAATTATGTCCGCGAATTAGAGTGCTCCCGCGCTTTAACATTTGGCGTCGAGGATCAGATGTTGGCTGCCAAGTGCTTTGCGGAGCGTGCTGCGGCTTGTTCTGAATTCGGCGGCGGCGGGGGGACAAAAGGTCATTTACACGGGTCGAGTTGAATTTACCAGTAATTTCCACCTGTAAGCCGGATTTCGAAAATTTCATTTGCCAGAAGTGAACAATGATTATATTCCGCGCGAGCATTGTACCAATATCGCGTTATTGCCTGTCGACATTCGCCCTGTTGCACATTAACCCCCGTGCCTGGCCGATCGAATCGTCCACCGCCACTCCATTCGCTGCCCATTGCCAAGCGTTTTCCCTCGAAATTGGTTCCAGGGAAAAACAGCATCGGCCACTTTTACTCCGCGAGACAAGCACTCATCGGCCACTTTCAACATTTCACAGCGTTGCTCCGCAGTGTTCATTCCATATTGACACATTCTCCCGTCGGCATTTTCGGCGTTTTGTTCCATCGATCAACTCCAACCACATTTGTTTAAGAGATAAAAGCATCGAACGAATGTTGCTTGCATTGGAACGTGAACCGATCGTGTATTAGCCTTAGTTTGAAAGAATTTTTCGCGGGATTATTCGTGATTCGAAAAGAAGGCCGGTGTTACTGGCGAGTGCTTTGAGAAGAATTCCATTTGCTGTTCCTGCGAGCACTGCTTCCTCCGAGCCAAGAGGATCACGCAGAGTCGAGCAGAAAAGCCCTGGCAACGACGCTCGACGCAGTGCCGCACACACACACACACACACACACACACACACACTGGTAGAGATCGGCGAACAGGAGATTCGGGGGAAAGTAGGTCGATCGAAGAGGCCGATTTCCGGTGGAAAAAGGCCGTCCCATTGTCACTGGAAGTGGACCGGTCAGCGAATTAACCCTTGCAACTACCTGGCTCGAGTCAACCCTTTTTCTCCGACTCTTTTTCTTGTCAATTAAACCCCGGCACAACTGCCAGTTGCGCACTCGCTTCGAGACTTTCACCGGCAATAAGAAACTTCAGCATCCACCTGAGCTGATGCTCGAATCGGTTCCGCTGTCCCGGAAAATTTCACGAGCCATTGATACGTCCAGCTGTCTTTGACGTGTCTCGCTGTTACACGCTCCTTGCATCCTTCCGCCAGATTTTATGTCCCTCTGTTCGCATTAGAGTCCTCTCCTCTCTTTACAAATCTTTCTTTTGTCTGCTCTTCCAACCGGTAACAGCAGTTAAAGGCAAGCTAAAGTATAAAATAAAATAAAGTAGTAAAGAAAATAGTAAAATAAATTTACGTATTTGTTAGAAGTTTATGGGACTTTTCTCGTACGGACTTTAATATTCAGTTAGCAAATTGTGAGAGAGAAAAAGTGATGTGTCACCCCATGAATTTCAAAAAGGATTATGCAAAGATTACATTGATTTTACATTGACAGCTTCTCTACTTTGTCTATTCCTGTTTGGAAGAGCAATTGAGGGCGAACTGACGCGTAAAGTGAACTTCGTCATAGGAAGACAACAGAAACAGGATTTATCACTCGAGTTGTTTATTTTGGCCGAAGTTCCGTCGATTTTTATGGGGCTTTTCCCGCGCGAGATCGACGTTAGCTGCGAGAAACAGTTCGAGAGCTGTCGACTCTTCTGTCAAAAGTTGATTATGTGTAGCTGAACTTTGGCCCGTTTCGAGTCAGTGGGATTCCAGCGCTCTCTCGCACTCTCTCGCAGTTCCTCGTCATTTCAGGGGCAGAAGAGTTTCGTGGCCGGCATCTTTCCTCCTCGGCGGAGACGCGCTAACTTTTCCTTAGAGGCCGGGAAACAAAGAAGACCAGAGGCGAGTTCGGAAGTGGCCGCGCCATAAGTCGGCAACTCAATAAACCAGGGCATAACACTTTATCTCAAAGGCATAAGTGCAACCGCGGCTTTCCCAGCAGCTCAGTCAGTTTAACACGCGCGCGCGCGAAAGAAGAGTTGGCTTTGCCGAGCCACTGAAACGTAAAAAGGAAGCTAACACATTGAAATAAAAAGAGCGGGCGGCCAAATTAAAAGTTTCAAGCGGACAAAGATCTCCAACTCCTCTCGCATTATTAATACGCTGCCACTCGGACGAGTATTAATTCGTTCATCATACGGAAATACGGTTCTTTTGGGACACGTAGCTCGACGCACACGCATTGTCCGGCTTACGGGAACATTGTTTTCCGAATAAAGCCCTCGAATCCCGTTGCTCTCGCCGGTTGAATGCGCGAATCGCCGCTCGCAATTTAATTTCGACTCGCCGAATGAAGTTTGCAGGAGCGGCGAAGTTTCCGGGACACAGTTATCTGCCTTCTGAGCAAACGCACCGGCGATTATGAAATAATTTCGACTCGCCGAGGGGAAACGAAATTCGCGCGCTCCTGCACAGCCCGCCCGCTGGCTTTCTCTCCTCCTGCCGAGATAATTCATCGGGGACATCAACGCTAGATTGTTAAAGCTTGACCCGACCCTCGCAATTTCGAAGCGGCGAATTAACGGCCCGGAATACTTCCCACCAACCATCTACTTGTACGAGTGTGTGGCTGTGTGTGTGATACGCCACTCTTCCCCAATGACGAATATTTCATTCCCACGGACTATTTTCCACGCGCACTTCAGTGTTACAGGGCGTCCCAACCTCGTCCAGATTTCCCCTGGAATTATACCACTAAAAGGGGCTATGATTTTTTTTGCATTTATTTTAGCCCTCGTAAACATCTACGTTCTTAACCAGTACATTTACAGGGATTTTACATTCATTTCTATTATTCCAGATTATACCAACATATTTATAAGAATTAATCATTTATTGTGTCTAGAATTATTTTCTTATTGAATATTTTTTTGATATTGTATAGATTTAATTAATTACTTAGTTGGTTTGTATTGTTCATTCAGTTATAATATAAGTAATGATTATAACAATATTGTCGTATGTTTTAGACGAGTTCAGAAGCAAGGTGGCTTGCGAGAATGACCTTGTCAATTTGGTCTGTCACCCTGGACAGAGGGTGGCCATTCTCAGCGCTGCCTTTGGCAGGACCGAGTACGAATCGCTCCAGTGCCCTCAACCAAGAGGTGTCAAGGAAGAGAGTAAGTATTCTTTACTAACTGTCTAAGAACCCTTAAAGAATAATACCTTGTCACAAATAACTTGAAAGAAGATATAACTGAATCGGTCATTCCTTTTAAAGTTTAAAGTTATTCTTGAGGAAAGTTACTTTTCTTGGGTGGCATTTCGTAGTTTGGAGTGAAGTTTCATAATATTTTTTCTATGTATTTTTTAATGTTCTCCTTTTATTGGCAAAGATTGGTTTTTATTTCTATTATAATTATAATGCAATTATAGAATAGTAATAACAATTGGAATTCTCCAATAATCGCCAGATGTGTCGAATAACTGACATATTATCACCACTTTCCCCAGAGCTTACCGATCCCCAAATAGTATTTACACCAATACTTGATTCGGGGAATCTACTTTCCCTAAGCGGAAGGCAATAAAACATCTGGTGTGCAGACAGCATGACTCGCTCGGCTCCTCCTCCAACGTGGAGCAAATCCGGTTAGGAATTCTGGAAGGGATGCGATTTAGGAGCAGCGCTATTCCTTTGGATTTTCCGGTCATTCATCAGACAGTCAATTTAAAATCAGAATCCTTAGTCTACTATTATGTCAGTTAAATGTTCAATTACCAAATCAAAGTCATATTATTCGAAAAAATAATATTTGGACTTTTAAGAAGAATAAAAAAATAAGATTAATAATTGTGTCGAAGTTGAAAAGAAATTGTTTTGGTTTACGTTTGGTGTTGATGAGTTAGACAGAGTGTAATAGTGCAGGGGTTTCATCGAACTGTGTCAGCACGTGTCTGCCTTTCGGAGTGCCTCGGGAGAGTCTTCTTCTTCGTGAGGGTTCCCTCGTGGCGACGGCGAACATTGAAACGCCATTGGCTATCGCGTATCGTTTCCGTAAGAGAATCCTCTTATATCGAGACGCGCGCGGTGCTTGCTACGTGTGTAGTTGCCCTACATCTTCATTATTCTTGAGACCCTCTTGTATCTCGGCAGACGATCTGCGCCCCGTAGGAATCTAACTCACGCGGCACGTCTCCCGACCAATTCACCCCTATGCGCCCTACTCTCTCCTCAGAGCCCTTTCTTCGCCCTCTTAGATGAAATTCCATTTTCCTCCGAGTGCCAATAGCCCTGCGCTTTTACTCTCCTCTCTCACTCTCTCTCTCGCCGCGCCCAACTTACGTTATACGCAGAGTCACGAAATCCTTTTGCCGAAAATATATAGTCTAGGATTGAATTCCTTGAATTATTGAGATGGAAATGTTGCTTTTTCTATGGATACGATTGAAAATTGAACGGGGAAATCCTGTCAGTACCTTTGGAGTGATAGATTTTATGGAACTTAGAAGACAAACCGTGTAGAATTGAAGAAGTAGAATAGGGAAAATTTTGGTATCAAATTATTGAAATGAGAATATTAAGTTTCTCTAATTTTTCTTGACATTGCAGAGTGATCAGTTTTTTTATAAATTTAAAGATTGTCGGGAGTAGAAAGAATGATGGTTCTTCTAGCAAGGTGATTGAAAATTGGAGTCAGAAATCCTTTCGAATCCTTGGGAGTGACAGCTTTCCTGAAGCAGCGATTTAAAGGGGCGGACGTTGTAAAATCAAAGGAGTGGGGACAGAGAGAAATCTCGCTATCGACGGGAGGAGCCTTTAATAAATCCGAGTGTTGCGATATTCGTCAGGAAGTTCCCGAACAACGGAATGGCTGCCATAAACGTCAGCCCTGCTGATGCCGGCGCCCCATTCGAGACGTTTCATCTCAGACGAAAATATGCGAGGCTCTCTTCTGCTAGACGGAAGAAGAGCACTCGTGCGCCAGCCTCCCAAATAAATTCTCCCTTCATCCAGATTTCCTTTCTCCCCTGAAAAGGTCATCGCCCTCTTATAGCATTCAACCCCGAAAATGCCGAGCTTCCACTTGACGGCAAATAATACTTAGAGGAACTTTGGTCATTCGGGGTGTAGCAATGTCATTCCATAGATTGCAGAAATCTAACAATAAGCTTCCATTCTTCCCCCAAGCATTGTCATTACACGTGCCAGTTCATTCGTATGACGTCGGCGCTTTTTTATGCAAATGTAATACAATTTCATTCTGATAAATGCAGCATATTTGTTGGAACTGGGGCAATTAAAAATCCACATGAATTCGCACACTGGTACATCAGTTATAATATTGAAATGGGTTGTGGAACAATGGGAAAATGAATCTCTGCGTAAATATCCGCGCCTCCATTCACGACGATGGAATGAAGGAATAAACTGAAATCAGTCAGCACTCAACAGCGTGATGATTTTTTCTCTTGCAGCATGCATGTCCTCGCACGCCACGGAAACTGTGATGCGTCTCTGCCACGGGAAACGACGCTGCTCCATCGTGGCGAACAGTTCGACCTTCATCGAGCCATGCAGTTCCGAGAGCAGAACATATTTGAAAGTCATCTACACCTGCGGTGAGTTTTGCTCGCTCTCTCGCTCTCTCGCACATTTTTCACTAACTGCTTTCGCTCCAACATGGACTGTGTGTGGAAGTTTGCTGTTAGCAGCGTGCTTTACAGTCGAGTTGAAAAATTATGAATTTGGGTGGTGCGCGCGAACCTGCCAACCGAGCAGGAGGGGTGAATGGGGCTGAAAGCATCAGAGACATTTATGTGCCTCTGGTTGCTCGTAATTTGGCGAATATAAATCCCAGGACTTTTTAAATCCCAGTTTCCCTGGGAATTTGGAGGTTGCGCGTCGAAAGTCCGGTCTTTTAGTTCGCATTAGTATCAGGCATTGACCCGAAAAGCTTGACGCCCGACGACGACGTCGAGGTTTGTTGGGTCGGGTTGGGTGGGTCCGCTGGTGGCTTTCCGCTGAGGATTGCTCGTTTCTGTAGCTAATGGCCAGTCAGTTCAGCCAAAGGAGCGGGTTAATAGCCATTGTTTGAAGCGGTCGCAAGTGAATAATGATCGGTTTGGCACCGTCCAGAGAGCACGCCAGCAACCCTTTCCATCTCCAGCAGCCTACACGATTCCACCCTATCTCCGCTTGATCTACGCCCTCGGATATTCCCTTCTACATCCTATTTCTCATCCCTCTTACCAGCCATACTTTCCCCCTCCTCATTTTTCCCCTTTCCAGACTCTGTTTCTGGCAAAAGCTGCATTGAAGTCAAGTTCCCGAGATCCGAGAGGCCATTCTCCAATTTTAATTGGACCGAGAATCGTGAATGATATTCACGAGCGGAGGATTCCAGTCGCTTTAAAAGTCCGAACATACTTCGCTTGGTTTGCCTCTTTTTTTTCTACTTGGTACGTTGGCTCGGCCACTCCTCGGCGAAACAAGTAAGAATTTAGCTGGCTTTGAAAGCAATGGTGTTATTGGTCGAATGGGATCATTAATGGAGGCTGGCTCCAGTGTTCTCTCGGTGCGGGAGAACGCAACGGGGTAATGAGATTCGTGGCTCGTAGCGGGCTGCCGGCCTAGCAGCTTTCACCAGCAAGTTATTTCATTGTGGTAGTATCAGGTCGCGGACTTTACACCACTCTTGGCCACTCGTGCTCCTGCTTTTCTTCTTAACTGGGTTAAGAACTTCTTGGAGACCCATAGCCAGACGTTTTTAATGGCACTCGTCGCTGTCCTGGCAGCGGCGTAACATCCCTCTGAATGTTAACGACGCACCACCCCATCCTCCTATTATCGTGTCATCCCCGTAAAAGGAGCGACGCGCCGCGCCGTGCCGCGCCGCCTCTTGCAGCATCCTTTGCTCCGTTCCCCCGTGCACCATGTTTTCTCCCCTCGCTCGATCCTACTTACAATTTTACTTCCCTTTCGCGCCGTCCTTATTCCACTCTTAACGCGCCCCCGAAATTTTTTTCCCGACTCTCCACGCGCCGTTGGAGATTCGTACGACTATAGAAACCGCGCTTGATTCATTACTGAAGCACGAGTTTATGTATAAAAGGCACGGGGAAAATGCGGCTGAAGTGTGCATTAGTTATCAAAGGAAGGTTGCCGACGAACGTGTTGGCATTCGATCTTGATTTCCCAGCCCAGTTTTACACACGTCAAGTTCCGATTGCAGCTGGGGAAATAAATTTCCCCAGCTTGGCTCGGTGTTGTTTCTATCTCGAGTTGATATAAACGGCGTCGGTGGCATGCGTGGAAAGCTCTCGCTACATTTGCTTTGTGTAAGGCTATTTTACAAAGAGGGGAGGCTTCTTATCGTTTTTTATTCTTTTTTTCTGCCCCTCTCTCTCTCTTTCGCCATACATATAATTATGTGTTTTCGTGGGTGGCCGGGCAATTGGAGCTCGCATGCCTTCGTCGCGCGATGTGCCACTCGTTAGTCAATGTCGTTTCTACGTCTGTCACGTGAGCCGCGCGCGCTCTCGCCGCCACGGGAAAAAAATGGTCTCTCCCGGTATTCTAATTTACCAGTGAGTCATGCACACCGTGCAACAACGCACCACCCGGCCTTTTCCACCCTCCTAGCCTGATGGCAATATTTGCGTACCACCTGAAACAACGCGAAGGCAAAGCCCCGTGAATGATAGGCACGCGATCTTTCATAGAGCCGGCAGTCCCAGCGAAGTTCCCCTAAGAAATGTCCCGTTTATAAAACTGTCATGCAGAACTTATCGGAACTTAGCAGCGGTTTCCATTTCAATCGCAATGTGTTTGTAGTTTGCATGTATAATTTAGTGGATCATTACTTTTTTAAGGTAATCGTCGCACTTTTTTTAGAAATTGTCTATAATTTCTATGAAATGTGAGAGTAATTATCTATGAACGCAGATCCCTTTAATTAAAAACTGTACCTTTTGACAGTGTTATTAAAAAAGTATATCATTCTCAAAAAATATTCGGACCAGAATAAAAGTATTTATTAAATAGCATCAGTGAAATAATTATTACTCGTGTTTGGCGTTTTTCCCAGATTTCAGTCCATTTTATGGGCTGCTTATTGATGAAAGGCGATGGAATACTATCTCTTTAATAGTTTAATACGACGACACCATCATCGTGTCATTTTTACTTATTAGTTTCCCTTTTGACGATCGAAGGCAATAACGCAGAAATCTGTAAGGAGCGAAGAAGCGGTCCAAGTGACGCGATAAGAAAAATGGCTAGAGCGAGGCCTGACAGGAAAGCACCGTCAATCCCGCTAGGATTACAGGATCGATAAGCTGTCCTTTGTCTCTGAAAGTTCTCCTGTCAGGCAATAGCTTGAAAAATTCAAGACCTTTCTTTTCTACCCCAGCTAGAATTCCGCGACGATCATATCACTGTGAAACATTTATGAATTAAAAGTCTGATTTATTTTCAAATATTATTTTATTCCACCAGATAAAATTCCTTGATATTCGTACTGAATAGTTTAAACTTTTTACTGGTGTAGAAGCCTTTAGGCGGTTTGGAAGTTCCCGCGCTGTAAACTGCTAAAGCTTTCAAACGTTTTAAAACTTCACAGCGATTCTATTCGTTACTAAAATCCAGTCAGTTCGAATTAGCGTTTTGTATTAGAATTCGCCGCAGTAAAACAGTTAAAAGAAAATTCATTGATTTACAAATACGAATATAATCGAATTCTATTAAATATAATGCAATCTTTTCTTTCATTAACTTATGAATTGATTAAACATAAATATTTCCTAACTCTTCTTTCCAATTATAATAATATTACGTTGTACACAAAAGTGTCGCAGGAACAATCGCTAGGCAATTAAAAGGCAAACATCACTGTGATCACATTTCGAGCCCGAGCACGATCTTATGTGGTGTTTGCTGTTTAACGATTATTGCGGCAAGCTCGCGGAGATTGTATTCGGTCTTCGTTAAGCTAGCTGAATCGCGGCTTGATTTCACGCATGGCGGCGGTCGAACGAAGCTGCGCGCGCGTATTCTCTCTCTCTCTGTCTACGGTTTCATCACCGTTTAACGACATATGAATACGAGACTTAATCTCGTCGGCGGCGCGTTGCTCGAGCACACCCGCTGAATACACGGAGCCTAGAAAACAGAGAGAAGCCAACCAGCGCGCATCCAGCGTGTCTAATTATCTCTTTGTCTCGATCCGTCCAACGAGCCGGAAAGATGTGGCGAGCGCGCGGCTGCGCAGTCAGATAAATCTGCGAGGGCAAAAAAATGCCGCTCTAATATCGTTCGCTGTGGAATAATATCTCGTCAAAATGGGGAGGACGGACCAACGAGGAGGAACTTGCACCATTTCAGAGATGCGAGCCGCTCGTACACGCACACATAGCCGCACGCTGCTATTTCATCTATCTTCACTATTTCGTGACAGTCTCCGGAGCCAAGCTCATATTTAAAAGTCCCCGACTCCAATTCCACATGCGTCGCGCCGCCGCCCCAATGAAATTAATGCCAGCGAACTCTCTACCTGCCTCCGCCGCGCCGCCCCGTGAAGTTCGGCCGGCGGCGCGGCGACGTGACGCGCGCGCGAAGAGAGCACTTTGCCACGCGGAACATCGATCGGAAGGAAACAGATATTTCGGAGAGTAATTTTCGGATTAACTCTTTGAAGCACGGGATTTCCTAGCTGAATTGAAGCACTTTCCGTTTGGGGAAAATCGAGCGGACGAAAGCAGATAATTCAAAGAGTAATTTTCAGATTAACTCTTTGAAGCACAGGACTTTTCAGAATAAAATAGATGACTAGAATGAAAATTTGATACTGTGCTTCTCGTAATTTAATAGCTTAAAAAATTTCGTACAATTATCCTTTACAAATGTGATTTCACGTATATTCTTTTGGTAATTTAATAATTGTTAACTTCACGCAGATAAGAATCACTTATCGTTAAAGGTATAATTTCCCCTCGAAGTGTTTCTTAACACGTGTCAGGATTAATCGAAGGAGAAATCCACAAGTCATTTCTACGGTATGAGAATTACGGGTCGAGGGATTTAATTGCTTCGCAGGGTTCGATCAGTGGTCGGCGAGGCATTATGTTTATTGGGGTGTCAATGGAAGTCGGACATTCGTCCCAATCAAGTTTTGACGCGTGGTCGGAGACAGGCGGAGGCAGAGAGTTCGAGAAGCAGCGAATGAGTGTGAACAGGAGAGAGAGAGAGAGCGAGCGAGGGAAGGGAGAAAGAGGGGGTAGAACATGAGAGAAAGCGAATGTCAATCACCATCGGGCGGAAAATGAAGCCTCGAACAACGAGGGTTAATTAGCGGGCCAAGAGCTCGCACGAGCCGGTGCTTTCAGCCACAAGAGTTAATCATTCCCGGATATCCAGCCCGGTAATCCATGTTTCAAGCATCTCCTGGAAGAATGAACCTCGTCGTCTCCTCGGTTAATTCCTTCCCTCGATTTTTGCCCGAAAATGTCACTCAAACCTAGCGGAGCGCCGCGAACCACCAATGATCGAGAAAAGGTGTTCCTGATCTGAAATCAGTGGCGGTCTATTAGCTCGTAGGACTTTGTGGCGGCGGTCTAACGGCGTACAGGGCAGCCGATTATCCGATTAATTAGACGCGAATCCAGCCGGCATAATGGAACGATTAAACCTTAATGTGGCGCAAAAATTTCTCGTCCACCGGGCTTTGTCTAGCTCGTTCCAATTAAGTCACACGGCCCGTGAATTTCTAATTGAACTCGTTCCCTCGAAAGCTCCGCTGGCCGAACTCAGCCAGAAATCAATAAAGGTGTTTTCTTTATCGTTATCGTGTTCCTCTTGAAATTGGTCGGAAGCTGGTAAAGCAAGTGGGTTAAAGTCAGACTTCGAGAGGATCGTGTTTCGATGTTCGACTCGAGGACGACGACACATTCCGGGGCTTCGGCTGCTTCGGAGCTCTGCTTTCTCGACTCTCTACCTTAGCGCTTCTCCATTTCCATTTTAAAGAGTGGATTACGCGACGCATGGCCGCCTCATGAAAGATTGATGAACTAATCTCCTTCCTGGCTTGACCGTACCGTCTTCTGATTTTCAATCTCCTCGCCCCGGACATTCCAAAGCTATAGGAAATCCGTGGTAAAAAGTTCGCCCTTCCTGTAACTATAAAACTATGGCAATCGAGTTTCCTAGAAGCAAGGACGATTCTATGAAAAGTTAAAAAACGCAATTAACATATTTCGAAACAGATAAATTAATTCTCAATAATACTCTTATTGTAATCTATCCTTTTTTAAACGATTTCAAAATGAAAGAGATTTCTTAATAAAACCTTGTCTATCTTCCATTATAATACTTTCGAATTTATATAATATTCGCCATAGTTATTACGCAAAGGCAACTTTTCGTTATTCGAGCCATAACTCTTTTGCAATGGTCCCGGAGCAATTTTAATTTCAACGAGCGTCCAAAGCCCGGCCAACTTCCCGGACACGTTATCCTGATGCACCGTATTATCCTGAGGGAGATGTGCGTCCCACTCTCTTTTTCTCTTGGCCGGTGAGCCTGCGAGACCGATAAATAAGAGTGCGAGGCAAATGGCTAACTTTGGCCGTAAATCGAGCAAGTTCTTATCACCTGTAATACAGCAAACTATGATACAGTGAATCGCGGTCATTAGTACGTTCAGAGGGGAGTTTTCGCTGGACGCGCACGGTTCTCGCTCCTAATGGTTCGGATTTAGTTTAACGTTCCTTTCGTTCCGCGTCCGGTGATATCGCATTAAAAGTTGCCCCCTTCGCCCACTCCGGAAACACGCCGTCGGGTGATTTTTCTTATATGGAGCAAAGCACAAAGGGTAAGAATAATTGTTCCCCCCTCTCGCGCGTGCTCACGGGAGAGAACAATTAAACTGACTTCGCCTTTTCAATCTCAATTCCGCGCGTGTACGTGAGGAAGCAGTGTAACGCTTTGTTCCGTCCATTCTGCGCAGAAACACGTGCAAATATCTTTCTCCATTGCAACGCGCAATTATATTCCTTTCACGTTATTTCTGGGTCACTTTTCAGTCGGGGCAGCCTTAACGCGCGCGCGCGCGCGCGTACTGCCTAGAACATTCGTCTTCCATTTTTTTCTCCCTTGGCGCGAACGCCCGAGAAAATTCTCCCCGGGCAGTTCTCTTCTTTTTCGTGGAAATGGCAAGGTTTCGCTTGGACGCCGCGCAAATGACTTATCGCTTTCGGTGCAAACGATATTGATAATGCGCAATGCTTGTTTGCCTCGCGAAACACGGCCACCAGTAACAATCGCGGCAAATCGCCGTCGGCCGGCTTTGCTCCCTCAATCTATCTCTCTCTCGCGCGCTTTCGCTCACTCTCGCTCTGTGATTGTGTTTGACGATGTTGGTATCCCTTGCACTGAAATGCGAGCTTTGTTTCTGT
Source organism: Ectemnius continuus (assembly GCA_910591665.1). Taxonomy (NCBI): domain Eukaryota; kingdom Metazoa; phylum Arthropoda; class Insecta; order Hymenoptera; family Crabronidae; genus Ectemnius; species Ectemnius continuus. The sequence goes on from OU342866.1 coordinate 4,937,093, forward strand.
GAACGGGTGTTCTTGCTTCTCTTGCCTCCGGCATTTCTACTTGCGTCTCTCCTTGTACGCGACCAGCAAAATATGTAGATTGTCTAATTATTTAGCTGTGTACTAGATTACGAAGTTTTCGACAGATCAACTTCCCGGAAATTCCATTGTTATGATAAAGCTGTCCTAGCTGGTATATTCCACTGACATTTCGTGGCGACGTTAATGATAATTGAATTCTGAGAATAACAGACTGGAGTTATCTTTCTTGTTAATATCCTTGAACTATGTGTAACACAACATTTTAGATGTTGCCTGACTCAAAGATTTTCGACTGTAATCTCTCGTATTTTTGAAAAGACAAAATATCAACTTTTCTACTTGAACAAAAGTTACACAAAGCCTGACAGTTAAATGAACTGACACTACGAACTTTCTTCAGTGATCTTAGATCGATTCATATTACCAGAAAATTTCTACAGCAACTTATTCGGATTCCCAAGAAGGTAGAAGCTTTCTTTCGACATGGAGCGTTACATAAATCTTGGGGTGGCGCTGCCAGTGGCGGTGTTACGAAACGGAGCAGCAAGCGCTTTAATATGTAACCGAAGCCGTCAGTCGGCCGCGTAAGGAGAGACAATTGCGAATCGGTTCGATCGACGAGACACATAAATTTTCAGGAGCTGTGCCTCGTCGAATCCGTTCTGCAATCTCCACTCCACTATGGACGATTTTCCTCTGACATATCTGCCCTTTCTCCCCATTTCACTCCTCTCTCTCTCACTCACTCTGCAACTCTGAGTTTCTATGCTCGCGAGGCGAGAAGCGGAGTCTTATTTGCAGAGCATGTGGTGGCTGACAGGGAGGGCGAGGATTCGCTCGAATTCCCAGCGACCAGGATGATCCAGGTCGCCTGGAATAATTTTGCAAGTGCGACGCCGAGTAAACTGCGATTGCGATTGAGTTCGACATCGCCGGAGGGATTACGGACGCCCTGGTAATCAGTATTTCAAACGGCTCGAATTATTAGACAAGATCCGGAACTTGTTCGGAAGGATCGAGACTCCTTTCCATATGACGATCCAGTTCAACGAGAATTTCTCTCTCTCCTTGTAAAACTGAAGGATCAAGATTTCCTCTTTCTACTTTCGGCGCGGATCGAGTGGATTCGTTGGTGGAGTTTATCCGGATAGTAGGATAGGCTTTCCGTGTTGGGGAGTCTGGTTGAATGGGAATTAGGGGCATAACTCATAAGGGCTAATGTATGCGCCAGTGAAAAAGCAATCAGGCCAGCACGATGCACCGTCTCGCGCACCTCTTTCTCCCTCCTCGGTATTAGATATACAGGTGATGGAGGGGTTGATTTCGCTCGATATTCCGTTGCAGGGAGTCGTTTGCCTTTTGGATGCCGATATTAATTCGTCCTGGCTTCGATATTCGTCCTGGCAGGCGGCGAGCGCGTCGACACTCCTCCTCTTCTATCTACCATTTGTCGCGTGTATGCCTTGGAGAATTTATTGCGCCCTGTCGGCGCACCCTTGTTGAATATTTCACGGCGTCCTGACGCAACGCGCGCGTCGACTCACCCGCTGCTCCGTTTGATTGCGTGTTTTAAACTGGAAACTCGTTAAATCCCGGGCTTCGTCAGCCGCAGGATTATGCCGGCCAGTCTGGATTAATATCTGCTCGATTTTAATTGATGGAATTAGTGGGTTCTCCCGACGACTAGCTCGACAAATTGGAGTAATTGACTATTGATTCGACGGGGCCACCGGCTTCCTTCTCACGATCCTTCTAGCGGAAGGATCGGCCGCGGCGCACGTATAGTTTGCACTCGGCTAGCACAGTTTCAAGCCCGCATACTCGTCCGAGCTGCTCTAATTCAACTCGCGTTTGCAAACTGTTCCCGAACCTGTTCCCCGCTTCCGCTCCCGCGCCGAATTCGCATTGGCCAACTCCTTTTTAGTCGCGAGCCACTCGATCCTGCTGCTCGTGTGTTGCCTCTTCAGAAATATGGAGGTCGAAACGCGCCCACTGCCAGATGAGTACGCGTCGGCCAATCGAACGCTGCTTTTTTTTGATCGAATAACATATTTTTCAAGAGGTTCGTTTATAAGTTAGATTTTATTACATCGATGATGGAAGGATCGCTGCTTTTTTCTATCGCTTATTCATTTATTCTTCATCTCGAATTTATTCCACCATCGTTTTTATTCCGCCGCATCATCCACCGGCGAAGTAAGAACAGACTTTTATCGACTAAGATATTTTTGTATTGGTTGCCCTGTAATTTTATTATATCGACGGAGCGAAGGATTGTTGCTTCGCCTGTTATTTATTCATTTATTCTCGATCTCCAATTCATTCTTCTATCATTTCGCTATTCTTCCACATCATTCAGCCGCGAAGTGAGAACAGGCAATTGGTGCGCCGAGTATTTTCCCCTGCGGCAGTCGCGGCGTGATTGGCCGCCGCGCGTATTTTGAGTGATTCGCCGGGAGAAACATCTCGGGAGATTGCTCCTGAGTGGAAGGTTATTTCTCCGGCGATTTCACCCGGCAATTTCCAATTCACTGAACGGGCGCTCGCGAGCGCGCGCGCTTCGGGTTAAGCTGGATTTCAATCGGTCAGCAGCCGCGTTCACTAGGTCCACATACACACACACACATACACACTCTCTGAAACAAGCCATCGCTGTCAAATCTCTATGATCGTTATTTCAATAGATATAACAGCCTTGTCGTGTCTGCCTCCCTTTTTCATTGGCCGCTTGCCATGCTACGCGTTGTTAGCCCCAAACTTGCGCTCTCCAAAAAGCTTCAGTTTAATAGCTTACAGTATTAGTTTTCATGCTTCTTTTAGAATTACTGAAATTATTCTTTAAATAAATCACTACTTGGTTTTAGATTTTCTAGTTATTATAATTTTATTTTGAATGTCGAAAGTGTGGAATTATATTCTTGCCATATTACGGGCATTAATTACTTTGCTTGCTTGTTATTGAATGCTTGCTGAATATTGTGTGACGTGTTAAAAACATTACTTAGATTGTTTATTAGTCATTCAGTTATGATACGAAGAGTCGATAATGGGTGCTTATTGTAACTGATGGAGATTGGTGCGCTGTAAATAAGTATTGACTTATTAGTTTGTTGTTTGGTGCACTGTACTGTTTTTTGGATACAGGAAATCTACCTTCTCAAATATTTGTTAATCTTCTTTTCATTTCACGTAAAATTGTCCTTTGAATATTTTAATTGGTTTTAAATGTGATACTTAATGGCTTCTTGGAAGGATTCTTAATTTGAAAATCCATGCACATAAAATTGTAATAGGCGAGGTTTTCTTTGACTCGAATTAATTAAAGAAAGACAGGCACGCTATGAAAGTTAGTGATATGGAAAACTGGGAGGTTCTTACTTCGCCGCAATTTCTAGTTTATTCCAGCGATATTTCCCGTGCTTTGGAGAATACAAGTGTGTGTGTGTATAGTTCCTGTTTCTTCAAACAGCGGCCTGGCAAGTTGCATTACCCCTGCATAAAGTGGGAAACGAGACGCAGTCCATTTTCTTCGACGTTTCCCATTCCCTAGCGGCGAGATGTATGTGCGCCGTGAAACGAGTTAAAAGGAGCGCCCTCGAATTTCAATAAACCTTCGGAACTACCTTATTAATTCCGCAAGGGCTTCATTGACTCTCCCTCTCTCGGGGAATTCAAAGGGAATCGTCTTTCCTAGCAGGAATCGGATACTCTTCATAATATTTAATAGAACTTTACTTCTATCAAAAAGGATTCTATCATGAAATCTTTTCAGTCTTCCATTCAGATTTTCTCTGCCGAACCAAAATCAACAATGTTCGCAATGCGAATAAATCGGGTGGCTAGTAAACTTCAAGATTGTAGCATTTAATTTCGGAAGACTTATGAGTTTAATATAGAAAGTCCTCGGGCTGTGTATTTCAAGAGAGGCCAGAAGATACACACGTGGGGTCGGCTTGATTTTATAGGAGCGGGTGGTTTTATGCGAGGCTCGCTTTAGAAAGGGGATCAAACGAATTTTCATAAGCACAGACTGGGTTCGCGTGGTCGGCCTGCCGAAGGATCCCGGATTCCACAGCCGTCGCATAAATCTCCAAATAATTCCGGCAGACTCCCGCCAAGATTTAGAAACATCCTAAGAACGCGAAGTCTTCGCTGCGGGACACGCTTTGCGCTTGTATTTGACTTGCAGATTTTTCCAAATAATTTAATAAGCCAGGCTAGAGTTCGCTTTGCGGCGGAACGTGACGTGGAGTAAAGTCGAAGTGCGGAGCGATTGCGACGAGGCTCTGTGTTCCTTTGGGCTGAGGCCGATAAATCCACCTCTGTTGACGCGCCAATTGAATTTCCTGGGTCGAACGCGCAACCCTGCCACGCCGCGCCACGCCGCTTCCACGCCAGGAAGCCGAGCGAATTTTTCGTCTGGCCCGCTCTCGCCCGAAGATGCATCGAATAGTTCGGGCCGTCCGATAAACTGGAGCAGCAGGGGGTGCGCTCGAAATCCCGATCGGCCGGGCCACCGGAAGCCTTGGCTTTTAACGCCAAATTCGCGATATATATCGCTTCAATATCGTCCGACATTGTTTTCTGATGAAATTTCAATTGCAGTCGATTCTGAAACGTCACGTCGCCTGCCACCTGCCACCCCCCACCCCCGTCCTCTCTCTCGTTCTCCTTCTCTGCGAATAGCGTGCACGTATTGTCCTGCAGGTGCGCACCGCCCGAACAGACGCCCCACTAATTCACTGTCAGACTAACAGCGAAAACAGTTTTCCTCGATAAACTAACGTTGTCGCTTCCTTTTTCTATCGGCGATAGTTTTTTCCCGCGTTTTAAAGTTGCTGTACACGTAACACTGACGTATCAGTGTCAGCGCAAATAACAAAGTCTTCTACTGTTATTAAATAGACACATTTAACTTTATCTACTCTTTGACAATTTATATCTTTGAAACAACTAAATAATTCGATCTGACAAATTTCGTAATCTTTTTCACTTGAGTCAAACTAGCTAGATTTGTCTTGTGCTAGTTATCTAACATTGAGCCAGGCGGTATATCAAGGAGCGAGAGAGAGTGAGTGATTAGAGCTCGGAAGCAGGGAACACAGGCACAAGTATCAGATTCCCCACAGAGCTTGGAGCAGCACACTCCTGTCTATCATTGCGGAGCGGCTCGTCAATTAAGCCCTAGATAGTTGCGCGCTAGCGAAGATGATTCGTTTACCGAGGCCGCTCGTTAGCACCGCTCGGACGCGCAATCCCTTCCGAGTGGTGCGGACGTTCGTCCAGCCAACCAAGAGCTCGGAAAGCGCCGCCACAATAAATCTACGCTTTATATCTCACAATTCCTAGTCGGGGGATCGCGTTGCACCTGTAGCACCAAAACCTTCTCAAATAACCCAAAGGCTCTTGGTATGTACGTTGAAACAAGCTTGCTCTTCTCATTTCAGTCAGACGCTCAAAGTCCAGTCAAGTCCTTCGTTATTTCAGCAGTCATTTTTGAGTGTTTCAGCGAGCTCTCGTGCTAGAATGCGGAAAAAGTGAAATCACTTTGTACTTTATAGGAGAGCGGAGGGGCTGGCCAGTCCGATGGTCGTTTGCATGGTCGAAGCGTGTCTTTGTCGAGGAGCAATTAACCCGACGGTGCTAATGCTCGAACAATTACGGCGCCATTAAACGGAAGTACGTAGGTCGGTGGAGTGTCATTTATGGTCAGCAGTGATCTCCCGGCGGTGCGAGCCCTTTTTACCCAGCCACGGATACCCGGGGAGTCCGGTAAAACCGACGTTCTACCCCTTTGAACACCTAATGAACGCACACAGACTCGCAGAGAGAGAGAGAGAGAGTCAGAGCGGAAGAGAGGAAGAGAGAGAGGGAGAGTTGAGCGTGTAGAGACGACTCAGGCTGCGTTCTGAGGGGCGTGAAATGAGTCGTGAAGACTCACTCGATCGTGTCGAATCCAACGGGACAGAATCCACTGGCATTCGAGGGTCCATCCTCTCTCGCTTTCCATCCTGCTAACTCCGCACTCATTTTCCATACCTAATTCCCTTTGCCAGCTAATTGCGAAACGATGGGATTTCAGAAGTGGTCGCGCCGAGTTATTTAGTTAACCAAAACCGACCCGTTTTGGCGGTGCTTTTTTAAATGCCGCACCACCGCTTTTCCCGTTCGCGTTTGTAATTGGCGTCGACGAATGACGCAAAATGAAATTTAATCACAGCCGGAATTCGACAGATTCCTGAGCCGTGATTGAAGAGGCTGCTCAAACGCCTCCACTGTTTAGTAAAAACACACACTGTTCAGGCGCGCGCGCGCAATTGATATGTATGATTCCCGTGTGTATCGAATCCTGGAAGCTTTGGTTGCCTGTGTTCTCGTACTGTTGGCGCATCCTATTGTTATGTGTAAAATACGTTCATGAGATATCGGGTTTCTAATTAATGGTGATGTACGAGTTGCCTGCCTTATACAATGAATTTCATTGCGCTACTCGCTTCGTAACCAAAGTTTATTTTATGAATAAGAATGACTTTTTGTTTCAATAAATGGTATAACATTTGGGTTTTGCGTTGTCGCAATCAATCGAGTTCATAATTTATGAATGGTTACGTAATTTATTCTTATAGAATTCTAAATTAAACCACGTCGATTCATATTATAATAGCAAATGGTAAATTAGTCATTTATTGGGAAATAAAATCCCCAACGAAGTTATCTTCATTGGACTCTTAAAATTAGCCATACAAAAATCCATGGAAAATATCGAAGCAGAAATGGTGGGTGCGCAGCTAGTTTTATCTTTGGCTTGGCGATCCGAAGCATCGAACAGACAGGTCTTGTACGCTCTGGCCAAGCATTAAGGTCCTCGGGCACGGAGCGCACTCCACTGAATATGCAAACAACAATACGAACGAGCACTTCGCCGAAACGTACTTGCCGAACAATACAGAGCAGCTCCTGGGACGAGGTAGGCGGCGCGTGAGGAAGTACGCTTTGCCCTCTCGAAAGTTATGCTCCGAGGAAAGCTGGAAACCACCCTTATCTGCGCGCGTACATGCACGCTTCACGGCGCCCGATGTCGAACCTTCTGTCAAGGTGAAACATCGCGCAGTTCCTCACCCTGGAGAACTAGCTTGCCGCCATACCTTTTCTACTGGTCCCCCCCCAAAAAAACCACTGTTACAGAGATGGGAAAAAGCTCTCCCGGCAGTAAGAGTGAAAAATGATGGCTCCCCTTTTTGAAAATAGCCCTCTAATTCATCGGGAGCCCCGAATCTCTTTGTCCCGAAAAAATCGACGCGAGTGGAACATTTTTTAAACAGCTGAATAAAGTACAATCCCATTGAATTAAGAAAATGGCGAGTTCATCGGGCCGGCGGCGCTGGACCGTCCGAGTGATTTCATTGATCCTCGTGTTGGAATTACACGAAAACACGATTACACTCTCCGAGAAAATACCAGGATTACCTTCTATCAACGACGCGTATGGCTGGCCAGAATACAAGCGGTAATCTTCGAGGTTTGTTACGCTCGACGCGCGCAAGTAGTATAAGCCGGTGTATGGCCAGACCGGCGACCACGATACGCGAGCGCGTAAAGCCAGACTCGTTCCCGACTAGTTTCATACCTTTTTGCTTTATAATTATTGCACCCTCGAAATTAAAGGATCACGCTGATGCTTATCCAGCCACTCGACAATGCCAAGCAAATTTTCCAGCGTGCGACCCCAATGAATCGGGCGGCCGGCCGGCCGGCCGCGCCGAAAGCACCACGAGGAAGAGGAATTCGCCGGGCAAAAACCAATTTGGGAAATCGCGTCGAGCGAAATGAGCAGTAATAAACGCAGCCTCCGACAGTGCTCCTGTGATTCCAGCGTGAAAGCTATCTCGACATGTTTACGAAAACGCAACGGAAAGCCTGGATTTGCCACTCGCCCCTCGTTTCCTTCCTGGACCAGAAGATTGTCGTGGTGTATTGTCGGTGTGTCTCATGCACGCATGTGTCTGGCAGTTTTATCCCTTTTATCCAATCCCGTGGGGTTCGCTTTTTATGCGTGGCAACAGCAGCAGCAGCAGCATCGTTTGAATTTTGTCCTGTGCATTTTTCCACCACCGCCACGCCGCGCCGCCGCCCTTCTTCGATCGTGCTTTTTTAGCTTCCTTTCCCGTTCCGCCAGTCGTTTCTTCGAGGAATTACGGGCGCGCGCGGCGCTGAAAATAGCAGGCTTTACCGTCGCACGAATGACCCAGCTGAGAATTCGAAACGAGTCCTTCGCTGGTAATCCAAAGCACGTAGACTGCACGCGTTTCTTAAAATTATTCTGTCCTCCTCTCTTCGCGCTTTTACCCAATTCTACCCTTGTTTATTCAAGTTAGTTACAGCTGGTGAGGAGAGGGCGTCTTCAATTTGCAGTATGAATATCTTTCAGAGGCTTTCAAGATATCGTACGAGTGTTATGCAAATGTCGGAGCAGCAGTTTGGCGAGCGGGATTAGCCCAAGGCGGGCTAATCTGCGGCGAGGCAAAACTGTTTTTGTTCCGCATCGGCACATAAGCTCTGGCAACGCGCCAGATCTTAAAAAGGCACTCGCCAGAGAAAGACAAAGAGAAAGGAAAAAGAGAAAGAGAGTTCGGGGCATATTCCTGCCGAAAATCGCCCGCAGCCGCGCGACTTCCTTCGAAAAGAGTCCGAAATATTTTTGCGACCACTGCCTTTCCAATAGAGAATACCCTCGCTTTGTGTACAAGGTTACTAATGAGCTTGGTTCGAGGCCGAGTGTGCCTCGTGTCGCCCAAGAATCCCCCTTTTCCTATCCCCGAAACAAACACCCCTTTTCCGTCCCCAATTAAAAAGTTTCGCTTAATTCTCTGTTGCGAAATTTTTCGACGACCGATTAAGCGCGAGCCTCGCTCGTTGAATAATTAGGAACAATTATGCATTGAATTTTTAATAGCCAGATAATCAAAACTGTCCTCCAGTCCATCATTTTTCCCCCTTTTTCACCGTTCCATTTTAATTATTGGAAAATTCATATTTTCCGTTCGAATTTGCATTTATTTTGGAAGTATGTTCGATGGCAACTATTAGTGAAAATCATTTCAATGTACAGGGTGACACACTTCTGTTCGAATACTGTCAGGTATAAAGTACTGTGTACAAGATAATTATAATTTTAAATTCTCACGTTTGTAATATTTATAATTAAAACACAATATTTATTTTAATTAAATTTGATTCCAAATCAAACTTATTACGAAATACAACGCCATGAAAACACATATTTGGAAATCCTTCCATCTTCCATGGAATCTTGTGCTGATTTCGTATGTTCTCATTGAAGCAAGCAAACCACTGAGCTGGTACTTGGAATGAACAATAAATCGGGAGCGCTCTCGCGTGTCCGGTGAACTCGAATAATTTGAGGTAGGATTTCACGAAATTAGGATGGCGTGGATGAGGCTTCGAAGCCAAAGAGACAGAGAGGATGCATTGGTAGGTAGAAGGTTCGAGGTTCCATCATCTCGTTAGCGATCCAAAGGAGCAGGAGCAGCAGGAGCAGCAGCAATCCAGAAGGCAGTGCGCGATACAAGGGTCAGGCATGCTCTTGTTTGACTAGAAACCGGCAGCCTGGAAGCAGGAACGGTATGCCAGGGAAGAAGCTCCGGCAAATTCCTGCCTTGATAATGACTACTTAAACATTGAATCGCCCTACAAAGCTTAGCAGCCTCACCCACTCGCGCCACCAACAGCCTCGACGAGCAATTTAATCATATAAAGGGGTAAACTTGACCCGCCCCTCTACCGAGTACGCGCGCGTGTGTATGCGCAACCTACAAATTACAATATTTGCTAAGAAACGCTGGAAATTTAATGAGTTGTCCGTTTGCACTGCAGGGTCACTTGCAGCTGAGCATTCCGCGCCAGACACTCCACGCGTACGACGGTTAACGAGCCGCCCTTCATCCCTAACGATAAGCGACTCAACTTCCCCGACAATTAAATAGTTCCACTTGCGCTCCAAGGACTTTCACTAGACAGAAACCCCGTACAGATTCAATCCTTTCACTGTCAAGAAGACGCTTATATTTCATCGAATACAGTTTATCCTTGGAAATACTCCAGTCGAGAACACATTTAATTTCAATTGGACTTTCATGCACTTTCCATACACACTTTCTTTCTGCAGTACAGAAACCAGCAGAATGAAAGGCTCTTAGAAAACATGTAAATCCTGCAAGAAAGCAGACACACTTTGCCATTCCTTGGAACTTTCTTCGGAGTAAAAATCATTTCTAGTAAAGAAAAAGTACGAGTAAAGGATCGATTAAAATTGCTGGGGTATCTCGTTTCGCTGGTAAATAAATCTATTTTAGTAGAGGAAGGTTCGAGTGGTAGGGTTGGAGGTGAGATTAGACGTGATCTAGTTAAAGGGAGGCTTTCAGGAAAAGGGCGCGGGCGCGCGGGAGAAAAGGACACGTGAGATAGTTACGGAGGCAGAAGCGAACGAGCAGCTTGGGAGCGTTCGACCGCTGGCTCTTCCCTTCGCGAACGAAATTTGGACCATCGCTTAATAGAGGGATCTTATTAGCGGGCAAGGGTCACGGGGGAGAGGACGGGGTCGCGGGCGGAATGGAGGAATTTCGGTGTACAGACACCTCTCGGCATTGGCGAGGTCCGGAGCGATATCTCTCCTAGGATGAGGCTTCGGGGAACAATTATTGCCAGGACAGAAGCCGCCTCTGCCTCGTCTTCTCCAACGGCTTGCTTCCGGGACACAAGCGATTTCGCTTTATTGCTATCAGCCGCTCGATCCTGCGATCTCGATCCTCTTGATCAACGAGATATATCGCGGTACATGCTCGCCCGTGTTTTTCTTGCCTCTTTTTCGTCTTGATATATCTTGGCCAAGCTTACATTATTGAGGTCGTGCAATTATCGCTAACCTCGTGGATTCGAAAGGTCTCTCGAGCCTCGCTCTGTTTCTATCGAGAGAGAGAGACAGAGATGGGAGAGAGGTTTCGAATCGACACTATTCGCAACTCGGGAAATCCTGATGAAGTTGTGCTCCAAGTCCGATCGAGTCCGAGGATCGTTCGGTCGGATGCGAAGAGCTCCCACGAGTTTCCTCTGCCTGGCTCGAAAGTATAGCGGCTAGCAATTTGCATGGCGAATCGGAGGTGCGAGTTATGTCTATCCTTAATTGAAGATCGAGCTTTGTATTGGTGTCCCAGCTGACATTACCGTAGCGATTTCGCTAGGATGGAGCTGGCATCCATTAAACTCGGCCAACTAGAAAGTGGCCGGAATCGTGGCATCCGCAGCTTTGGTCTAATTAAGTTTCAGGGGAATAGGATCGCCTGGCATCTTCTTATCGGCGCAGCTGCATCGGTGGCATTTAGCGCCTCTTAGTCGCAGCCTGCGCGCAACCCCCGCCAATCCGCAAACACGCCGATACTCTAATGCTCCCTTCCAACAGAACTACAGAATCTCTGCTTCGGATTAACCCCGATCATTCTTTTCATATTCCACTGGCAAACTAGAATTCACTCTGCCCTAGATTATTCCTCGAATTAATTACACTGTCCATAATTGTTTAAATAACGATTTTAGACCTTGTTCGTTCATCAGATTTTATAATCGCCATTTATTAATCGTCTTCGAACCAAAAAAACTGCAGGAAGATAATTCGTGTACTTTCAATATTTTATTCATAATAAAAGTAATTGTTAGAAGTTCATAAAAATGCCACAATTATAGTAACTCCAAAAATGGATGTTTCCAAGATCATTTGTACTTGGTGGAGTCGATCGAAACTGGGTTCCACGTGCCCGAGATAAATTCGAGCTTGCCATAATTAACCTTTGCTCACCAACGAGCCACTTTATCCGAGCGGAAAGGGGAGCGAGGAAGGCTGCGCGTTATTACGATCGAGCGTGTTAAGCCAACGATAACGGCGATGCCCGTTGATAAGCTCCCTCGTTTCAGACGCCAATGCCATTCTCGCTCGGTTCTCCATAGAAATCTCGCCGGATCCTTGGCAGGAAGTCGAGTCCAACGGCTGAAACTCCTCGCGGCCGATGCCAGCCAAGTTTCTTTCTATTTACCATTGCCGGACTTTCCCACTTCGCCCCAAGGCAGATCGGCAAAATGAATAAACTTTTCCCTCGAGCGCTCCGCTAGTCCTTGTAATTGGCCTCCAATTATCATTCTGCTGACTCGGGAGCCAAGACAAACCATTTCGATACTTGCCAGGGAAACTAGTGCTTTCAACTAAAGTATGTGTCGAATTCGACTTAGTGTTTGTTATATATATTACAGTTATTAATATTGCACTAAGTAAATTGTATTCCAAATAACCCTTTTATTTAACGTTCATAAAATTATCTTTAGTCTCAAGCATTAAATGACTAAGAAAACGACATAGTATCATCCGCAACTAGTAAAATATAACAAGTACAGAACTTCGAATTCGACTGCGAGAGAAATGGATTCTCTCCACTGAATTAATCATCGGTTTATCGCGGTTCGAGTGGCGCTGGTATCGCAGTATCGCTGGGAATTCGGTGTAATAGATTTTCCGTTATACACAGATCGGCGGCGGTGGCGGCGGCGCAGGATGGGAGGGGAATGCGAGTGCGATCGATGAAAGTGATGCAAGTGCCGATACGTACTCAATAAATTCGGGCCAGCGACTCGAACTTATTTGGAATCCAAATAGACAGACAGAGAGAGGGAAAGAGAAAGAGAAAGCGAGAGAGAACGGAAGGACTGCGTGCGATTGTATCGCGCGCGATAGCTTGACTACTCGCTCATGTTTAACCAGCGGCAGCAAACGCACCATTACACATACTACACGCACAACAGTCGGGAATTTGTTGAAAAATATTTCCTTGCATGTTTGGTCGAATGTTACGCGTGGCCACACCTGTTCGAACGCAATGTTTCACGCATCGGATTTCGGCAACGTTTCCAATCGGACTTTCTCTAGTGGTCTAGCCCGATTCGGCTTTCCTGTTAATTTGCACGCGCCAAGAATTCCTCGAAATCCAGGAACGTGCGTCTCTCTGACCCAGACTGCTCTGGAGGACGCCGGTGAAATTTGGTGATGACAGTTTTCGGCGAGGGCGCATAAAACATAATTAGTCGTTGAAATTAATAGGTCATAGTGAGAGTCTGCTGTTGAAGCAGAAGTTGGTAGATTAGTAGTTAAAGTTCCTGCCGTCTGCCACAACAAAATGTACCTGGCTAGTGTTTTGTTTCGTTAATGCAATTTTTTGTAGAATACCGAAGAGTCAAACTATTATAAAATAAATCAAATTTGAATATAACAATGGTATACAAAGGTACAATTCAGAATCAGTGTTCACAAAGCACGATTAATCTACATTTCAAAGACTCTGAAGAGTTTCGTCCATTTAGAAACGCTCGGAGCAAAGTTTCTTCAGTTTAACGATCGTTTATTCGAGCTTTCGAAAGCGAGCGTTTAACGTTGCGTCGAACATCCGCGTCCTTTTTCCCTGAGAACATAAATCGCCTGCCGCTATTTTTCGGTGCCGAGTTGCTTTTTAGTGAGCTCTGCTGATTTTGCGCGCCGCGCCGGCTTCTTTCACTGGGAGAGAGAGTAACTAGTCGGTGAGTTGGGGACTTTTACTGACACACTGATTAAAGCGACGGAGTTACTAAAACGAGGGTTGCCGGGATGCCGCAATAAAAATCAGTTAGTCCCCGAGTGCATTCGCTTGGATGCGCGCACACACACACACAAACACACAGAGACACACGCAGGAAAGAGCGCTAATGGTAACTGCGTGCGCCGTTTGCAGGCATCGAGTTTTGTATGCCATTTCGATGTAATAGCGTCCCTTTATCCGAGTGAAAAAGCCGATGACGCCACCGGTGTGTATTTTTTTTTTCGCCCGCCACTTCACAGCCGAATTGATACTCCGGAGAACGAATCGGCTTGATTTCATCAGTCTCCGCTAAATCTAATATCGGATTTCCAACAAAAACCACTAGCCAACTCAACCCTCTTACTCTCGTTCGCTCTTTCCCGCCTCGCTGCGTTTTTCTTCCGTCCATCTATGAGTAACCGTCAATGAATTCCTTCGTCCAATTAATTCAATATTTTTCATGTCAGTGCACGCGAAATTGAACTAAGTTTGCACGATGAATTCAGTGGCAAAAAAATAGGGAGAACGGGTTCGACAAACATCAGTATTATATTGTATGTATAAAGTGTTTTTACAGTATTGAATAAAACTGTTTGATTCACAAAAGCGGTGGAGTCTGTGCTCGGCCTGGAAACACATGCCAGAACACAGGAAAAGTCATCCAGCTGGAAAGGCAAACAACAAAGTAGTCATATTTCGAAGCATTATTTCAACGAAACCAGTCGCACATGCTTATGTTTCTTTCGACGATGTAAATCAGGCTGATTTGTTTCGTGATAATAAAAATAGTATCGATGAGACGATCGGCTGTGGCGTTCGAGTTCGATACTGCGCGTGGAAAGTGGTTGACCGCGTCTCCACCGCACCATGGACTTTTCTCCGCACCATTATCCCAGCTGTGGGAAATTCCCGCGGATTAAAGCTGCCCGGGAAAGTTGCTCGTTCTATTGGCAGCTGACCACAGCCCTCTGGTTAACTTCCAATTATTAATCGGCCCACGCTGAAACAATGCCGCGTTCAATCGCCTAGTAATGCTTCCAGGCAAACACAAACTTTAATGCCACTTGTTGAGAATTATGTGAACCAAGATTCAGAGAAACCAAATAGAATTGCAGGGAATTTTGAAAGTATGTGTGTGGGGATGCAGAAAATATCCCTTATTCTAATTAGAATTTATTATAATCAATTGAACTAATCGAATCACCGGTTATGAAATAAAGGTAGTATTTTTCTGATTCACGTATAGCTAGTAATTAATCCAATTCGGAATAAAATCCACAAAGTAATATTTACATAATAAAAAAATATAGAAATGTATATTTTTATTTTTAACGAATGAAATAAATACTTCGTAGAATGGACATTTATAATTGGCTTTTGCCATTAACGAGAGCGTTTTTACCAGTAGTATTAATTCGATATGAAATGATAACTGTTCAATGATTTATCAAGATAGCTTACACTTTCCACCGGGCAATCTTCGTGGGCGTTGATGTATCGACGTCGCCGTGTTATGCAACTCAACCACGTCACATTGCTGCATCCTGATTCCACGTGCGCACGTCCGCCAGAAATGCAATTGCATGCGCGATGCGGCCAATCGGGCTATCGCTCTTGCCAAGAGATCATCTTCCGGAGAGGAGTGCAACTTTATCCCTCTCGAGGAATACGAATTTTTTGCGCGACACCACAATTTCCGAGCTTCCTTATTCATGAAAGTGGGTTGGACTATCACGCAAACTCGAAACAGCCGTATCAGATCCTATGTTTCACTTGATTTTTTCAGAGGGGAATTTTGGAAATAAGGAAAATGCGGTCAGGTTGAATCCTCATTGTTATAAGTATTTATAATCACTCAGTTTGTCTTGAAAGAGTTGAGGGATGCAATTATCTGCCATTTTCGATTTCTTGTATGTTAAGTATGCAATAATATATTAATGAAAATATGATTTTTGAGCGCTTACAGCAAGAAATTCAATAATGCAAACCTTCCTCATCAAGACGAATAAATATCCAACCCGAATACCCAGAATTATAAAGAACATGAATTTAAAAAGAACGGAAGTAAAATGAGCAACTTTTTTTGCAGTTCCGAGGACGGTGTTAAGGGAGGAATTCCAGGCCCGAGTGGAGCCGGACGAGGAAGATCTAGTGCACGAGTTCGAGGAGGGCTTCGACCGTGCCGATTTCCGGACGGAGTTCAGCCCTAGCCCGAATCTCGAAGGACCGCAACCGCAGCCGCGGGACAACGTGTCACGAAATTTCCCGACGGCCAGCTCATCTCCGCCACGCGCTCGCACCAACAACGACGGTAATTTCCTCTCCTTAAAACTCTCCCAGTCATAATTACCCTGCCTCCGAAACCTGCCTGGGAGAAACCCTCCTCTTTATCACATCTTTCTTTCCTTCTCACTTTCTCTCTCGCTTGATTTCTTTTCCTGCCGTTTGAAATTTCCGGATTAATATCGCGTTAATTACTGCACTAATTAATTCCCGCTTGATTGACACTCTTTGGCAGTTTTTGGCTGTATTGCATGCGCACCGCTTTATGAGTTCCTGGCACGTAGCCTGGCGAGGCGATCTTGACACGCTCTGATCCCCGGCTGGCACGTGAGACAGCCTCTAATAAATGTCTGCAAGCTGCTACCTTTAAACTCATTAACGACAGCGCTGCATGTGGGTATCAATGTTCAGAAGTAATTAAGGTCAGCGCGGAGCCGTGGGGCCGATATATCGCCCTCGCGCGCGCCCGACGCGGCGCGGCGCTTTTATGACTTATGCCGGTCTCGTGCGCGGCTGACCAGCGAGGAGCACTTCCACTGGGGCCGCGCGGCCGCAACTGCCAGAAGCGAATGTGCCGCGCGCCCGGTCATACCATTTTTATTGGGTGATTGCGAAAGTTCTGATCCATTCTTCGAGGCACATCATGCGTCCCATAACCAGCGGCGAATCGTCCGCAATATCGCTGTTCCCCACTAATATACGAATGCCAATGGTTATCCCTGGCGAAGTTTAGTTGACTAGTAAATTCCAGTGCGCGCCCCGGTGCTTTCCAAGCGCGATTAAAACTCCGGATTAATTACAAAGCGCTCCCTCTCTCCCACTGTTTAAAGTAAAAATCTACGTTTTCGGAAGCGCTTTGTGTTTTGTAGCGGCGCGCTGCTGGCCGACCCGCTTTTAACTTTTACATTGCCGGCGGAATATTGGAGCACAAAGCCGGAGAGAGAGAGAGTGCGGCTTGTATAATGAAAGCGGATTTACAATGTTGCTCCAGTTGGAGCGAGCGTATTTGCCTCCGTGTTCGAATGCCATGTGAAACGTATCACTATTACGAACGATGTTATGGCGATAATTATTGCCGCGGCTGTCGCTCTCCTGTTGACATAGCATTCCCCTTCTGACTTGCATTCCTGTCAGCCCGATGCTTGTTCCTGTCGATGTACTGACATTTACATCAAGCTTTATCTATTGCTCTCTCAATATGTATTCCTATCGATGCAGCGTCATTCCAGTCAAAACAAACAGGGCCAGCTTCCCGGAAAATAGAAATGAACAAGTCATTTTCACCAGGTTTCGAATTGATCATGCAAAAGTAACGCATGAAAATAGCAAATAAATATTCGTACTGCAATATACAATTGTTTATAGTATACATATTGTTCGAGTGTGTACTTTTCTATGAAACAGGAAGAAGTCCAACTACCTAATATTTAAACAAATAATTATTCTTGAATCTTATTTCATCAAGTTATAATTTATCAAAGAAATAGTCTAACAATGACTGTTGAATCGACGGTTATAAATGATCCAATTAAAAACGAAATTTCGCTTTTGATGAACAACGTTTTCCGTCTATTTATACTCTAGAGGAGGAACTGTAGCTGAATTCCCTTCGATTACAAAGGCGCGTACACCGTTTACCTTAAGTTTCGTTGAACCAATATTTCACTTGGACCAGCCTCGTTACGACATTAAAGAACCACCGAGCGAACCTGGGTGGGTAAAGCGCTTCATATTGTGTAACTTCGTGGCAATCAAGCGCCAGAGCGGACGCTCCAAAGGGGATGCTCGTTGTTCGTGACTTTGAAAGCGATTTCCGAGTTAATTTCCGTTCGCTGATTCTTTTACGTCTGCCAGCTTGTCTAGTTGTAGAAGAATTTCCTTCTCTACTTGCGAACCCCAAAGAAACTTGTAAGAAATACCACTTGTTAGCTTTGGTGTTTCATAAAGCAGAGGCAACTTTGATTTTTTGCTTTATATTCAAATTGGAAATAATGTTTCTTTGCAGCAGATTTATTTCTATTCAATCGAATGAAATTGCTTTGTATCAGAAGACTTTAGCAGTGCTTAGGCGAAACTATTGGATGGAATATCGCTAATTTCGAAGCTTCGCACTTTTCCTTCTTCACTTCTCTTTGCCGCTCTTTTCATTGAAACGAAACTCAAAGGTCTCGCGGCCGGAGCTGGACCATCCGTTCTAATTGAAACTCTATTCAACGGCTGTCTTTTCCTGTCGGCCAGTATTTGCTTTGACATCACTCGAGCCCCACGAAACATCCGCACTCCGCCGAGTAATTCCACTTCGTTCATTTCATCACTGCCACTGCATTGAAAAAGTCGACTTCTTATTCCTCGGTTATTTATTACATAACTGACGAGCGTGCGACTGATTAAATCGCATTGGGAATCAGTAATAGTAATAATTCCAGCAGTGCACGAAATGTAAGTCGATGCTCCGCTCCATCATTTATAATCTTCGCTGGGTAATTGTCATTGTCGTTAATACACGTATTATTAGTAATTGGTACGCGTTCAAATGATAAGGACGCATCGTTTGTAGGATGATTGATAGTAACTACTTTAACAGGGCACGTATTCCCAATTCATACGGTTGCCTTCATTATTTGTACTCCTCATTTTATTACCGCGATTATTATTAACATATTATTAATCGGCACGCGTGCGAGTGGTGAAAATGCATTGTTTACGGGATCATTGATAGTAATCATTTTACCAGCGTATGCGATGCCAGCTGATTCCGTCATTTGTTCTCGTCGTTTAATCGCGCACATTATTGAACAAGTTGACGCTTTATTCCTCGGTTGTTTGTTGTAATTGATATCCGTTTAAATGGTAGGAATGCTTCGTTTGCGGCGTCATTGATAGCAACAGTTTTAACAGGACACGTAATGGTAACTGTTAGTGAATATTCCGTCATTTGTACTCCTCATTTTATACAGCTATTATTATTAATACGATATTATTAATTGGTGCGCGTACGAGTGGTGAAAACACATTATTCGCCTGATCCTTGATACTAATAATTTTACCGGGACGTGTAACGCCGACTGACATCATCATTTGTAATCTTCGCTCAACCCCATGCATTATTCAACAAGTTGACGCTTTATTTCTCGGTTATTTATTATAATTGACACTCTCTCGATTGATAAGAACCCATCGTTTACGGAATCATTGAAAGCAACCATTTTACCAGGACATTTAATAGCAACAGTTAATGTATGTTCCATAATTATTATTAATAATTTCCATTGATATTAATAATTTTACCAGGATACATGAAAGTAGTTGGTAGTTGGTCGTTGTAAAATGAGGAGGACGCGCATGATAGAAAGGATCGCATCGCATTACATGGAGCGAGAATCGCCGACACAAAGCTCAAAGATCGCCATGGAAATTAATTCCCGCATCCACTGGCAATTGCCTCTCAAAGCAACAAGCTACATACACATAGAAACAAGGCCAATCAATGGTAGAAGCAGAATGTTAGGTTAGTCCCGAAAGTTCCCATTATTATTCCCAGCAAAGTTTAATGATTATTGAACGAACAATTCTCGAAATTCCATACGAAACTTGGAGACTTTTTCCCAATCATTGCAATTTCCCAAACTAGAGCAGAGAAGCAGAGAAAGAGCAAGTGCGAATGGCTTTTCCTGCATTCGTTCGGATCTAGAATTCATATTTCGATTATATTTCGGAAATTGGTAGCAGCAGCCCTGTAAAACAGGAGGCAGGCGGGCTGCGGCTTGTATCGGCTTAATTGTAACTGCACACGCGTCCTCCTCGCTCTCGACTATGCTATTAGCCGCTGGCTCAATTGTAAATGAAACATATTCCAGCCGTAGTCGAAAAAGAACGCGTGCAATGTCAGAGTGCGTTCGAGATTAAACTCATATCTTCCCGGTGGGCTTTTTACCCGGTTAATTCTGTAATTAGAACGCAAGCGCTAATGCATCAAGCGTAGAATCAGCCTGATGCTTTGTCTTATCAGCGTCGTGACAACAGAGAGAGAGAGCGAGAGAGAGAGAGAGAGAGAGAGAGAGAGAGAGAGAGAGAGAGGGAGACAGATGTACGCAGTGCGCGCATCAGGGAGGAGGTCGCGTAATTGACCAATACATAGTCTCCTTAATTGTCTGCCCTAATCACAGATTGTAATAGCTCCGACCTCAGCCGAGCTGTCTCTCTTCCCAAGCAATCCGTATTCTATAATTGCCGCACGAGCAACTCCCGCTCTAATCATCCGTGGCGCGTCAACGACGAATCCTCTCGTCATTAAGTTCCGACCGCTCTTTGGACCAAAGTCAATTTCGTGCGGCGAGCAAGCTCGGCTTTCCAGTATTTACCGGCGGCAGCGGCGCCCCATTCCAACGTGGACACGTGTGCTGTAACTTTCGGAGTTTAGCGGCGCCGAGCGGCGCGGCAAAGGTGTGAGATAGGAGCGAAGGGTTCGCCGAGCAGGATATTGTTTTCCGTGCCAAGCGAGCCACTGCGGCTGCGGACAAAGGCCCGGCCCCATAAAGTGGGGCTTTCTTTTGTGCCGGCAGGCCAGGCCCAATTCAAAACACGGGTAATGAACGCTCCCAACCAGTCCACTCTGTCACCGAACACTACACGGCTTTCAGTGTCGTTGCCGCTATACACACTGACCGAACACACTCTTCCACTTCCTCGGAACTATCGCTCTTGGCAGAGCGAACGAGAGTGTCCGCGCACACCTGTGCCTCGCACCAGCCAACCAGCCAACCAACCAGCCGCGTTCGTGACTCTCGGCCTGCTTTTAATTAGAAGGCTGAATTATCCTCCCTCGTTTTCGGCTATCCAGGAATCCTTGATTTCGCACTCATTACTAGCGTTAATAACTCCTCGGTAATAGCAGTGCGAATACCCTTTTACTCCCAGCCGAATGCCGAATACTCGCAGCGCTCTCAAAGTTGCCACGTCGAAGAGTGAGTTACTGCAGGGACGATTCGCAATACCAAGCGGAGTGGTGCAAATTTATGCGCGCCTAGCAGCTAAAAGTGGCGTCGATTCTCTTGGAAGTACGACAGAGCAAGAGAGAGAGAGAAGTAGGAGCAGCGATTAGACTTTCTTGTCAGAAGTTTCGCCGGGCTGATAGCGCGAGCGCGCTTCTTGTTCACTCGCCGTCTCTTGGAGTCCGTCTGTCTCAGTCTCGCTGGGTAAAAGTTAAATTATTCATAGGAAAGAAGGGGAACTAGAGGAAGGAGGCGCACTCCTGGAAGGTGATGTATCACCGGGATGTCAAAGTTCTAGCCTCGCTCCGTGTTAAAGTCACCCCCCGCTGAAACTCGGCCGCCCACTTTATTCATATGGCCGGCGATCCTTTCCAAGTGTAAAGGCTGATTCGCTTTCGTAATAGAATGATTATACATTCTTTAGATGGTTTAATTGCACTCGAATATTTTCTAATTCTTCTTGGTGCTATTTGTTTTATAATATTCGTTCAATTCGGGTAGTGTTTTCTATTCATGTTGACAGTAACTTGATTTAAAAAATAACAGAGCCTTGCAAAAATGATGTAACGATTTATAACTCGACTCTCATTCCTTTTAAAAGTTCGTGATTACTGTTGGAACGTTCTGAATAACTCATAAACGTTGCAATATTTTATAACCTTCGAATTGGGTGGATAATAACTTCGAAGAGAGAAAAATCGCATTAAAATCGGTTCATATTAGCGAAAGCAATAATATTACAAATTACATCTGAAATTTGGGAATTGCTTGAGAAATATTTTATACTTCTCTTGAATAATAATTCTGCGACAACAGAAAAAATCGCCTTGAAATGACCTCTTTCGAGACTGATCAGCAACACTGTTGATTCAAAGGTACTCACTGAAGTCCTCAGCTTATTAGAATATAAACTCATAATCCTGGCGGATTAATCTGAAGTAGAAGCGCATTTCCTTTCGCCTATTTATCGCAATAGCCAGCCAGGCGGGCGGCACTCGAGAACAAAAGGGAGCCGCTCGCCGTAGAAGCGACGTAATCGCCGGGAAAACGGAAATGAGTGTTTCGATTTCAGGCACACTGGCTCTCTCTCTCTTCCACACACACATACTCTCTCGCCCTGGCATACTATCCGCGCGGTAGTGTGAGTGCGTGTGAGTGAATCCAGGTCTGTAATCCCGGCCGCAGTCGGACGTTGAATAATCACGCACTTAAGCAGCGAGACTTGCGAGGATGTTTAATCGACCAGAAGACCTATCTGTAACGATCTCTATTCTCAGGAAAATGTTGGAGACCTCTCTCCGACGCTAGTCTCTCATGCAGGGTTAAAAGTCCGAACGCTCCGAGAAATATCATTCATTAGTTCTTTTAGTTCTGACATTTTCATAAATTCCGGAAAATCGTCTTTCGTCTGAATAAAATAGCAAAGAATAGGAAAATATATCGATCTGTTATGATCTTTTATAACTAGACAATTTATAATTATTCTATTCAACAACAATTTATACTGTACAACAGCATTTTATTAGTTAACTATGCACAATGCGATTAATTAAAAAAACAATTCATCACTCACTATCTTTAAAAAGAGGACCACTTCTAATTCATCTCGGGCAAGAGAAGATAATGGCGATGGGGTTGCGTAGAGATTGGGGATGGGATTTTTGCGACACCGGTAACCAAGTTTCGAAAGGGTGATCGATAGGGTCCGCAATTATCGAGCAGCTGTCGCCCCGTCACTGTCTGCCAGCTGGAGTTACTTGATGCAATAGTATCCCGAAACTTTCGAAGGCTTCGCCCTGAATTCTCGTATCCTTGCTGGCGGCAATCAGCTGCCGCCCCCTTCGATGAACTTTATGACAGGGCGAGAACCGAGCTAACTGTTCTCTCTCTCTCACACTTACACAGACACGCATAGATTCGCTCCGTTTCTCTCTCGCAGCTTGCCAAGTTTTAGAGGAGAGCCGCCAGCCACGTTACACCTCGGTTAACTCGGCGCTATAATCACATTGGCGCAAGGATTAAAGTAGGAAAGAAGCACCGAGCAACTTGGAAGATCCCTCGGAAGATTTGATGGGGAACTTGATAAATACTTGCCGCCAATGAAATCATTGGTATTACGTTTTAGAGCAACCAGCGGCGGCCAAGTTGCAGTATACCTAGGCATTATAATTACGTTGGCGCAGGGATTAAACTGGGAAAAGAAGAAGTTGCAAGATCCTTCGAGAATCTGATGGGAAACTTGATAAATACTTGGCGTTGATTAATGAGAATTTACTCCGGCCAATCAAATTGTCAGCATCGCGTCTTCGAGATTTTGCAGCTGATATAATAATTGTATTAGATTAAACTGAGGAGTATTGATGAAGTTAGAAGAAGATTCGATGGGAAACTTGATAAATACTTGACGCCGATTAAGCTGGAAGCTAGTCTGGCCAATCGGACCTTCAAATTGTGGCTGTCGGCTCCTCTTAAACGCGAAGTACACTGCTTCTTGGATAACTCGCCGCTATAATCGTATTGGCGAAAGGGATTAAATTGGGAAACAGGAAGTTGGAAGATCCTGGGAAGATTTGATAGGGAACTTGATAAATACTTGGCGCCCCTTTAACAAGAATCCTCCGCCGGCCAATCAAACTATCACCCAATAATACACCTCTCAAACTCTGCAAGGGAAATCCTGTCCCTTTAACGGATTCTCTGAGTGATTTGATTGGCCGGCAGAGGCAAGTGCGTCGGGTGACTTAACGAGGCCGGAAGTAGCTAGTGAAAACAACGCTTCCACATCGATAACGCGAAACCTCTCCAATTTAACAATGCAAATCTTGTTGTTCGGCCGATGTTATATTCCGCTCGAGGAAAGATAGCGCTCGCCATTTCCATAATAATTGCAATTTCCATAATATCGAGAGCAACTAATAGAGAATTTGATTTATACGGAAGTGGACTCCTCGTCGCTCGCGCGCTCCCTCGTCTCTGTTAGTTCTTCGCGCGTCATTAGTCCGCATTAATAATGCCTGCGCCGTCAGCTGTTCTAGCCTGGCAGTAATGAGACTATGTAATTAAGACACCGGAGACGCCCGCGCCGCGCACAGATTGGTGTATCGATAACCGGTTTAACGTTGGTAACGAGACTACACTAGCTAGCTGCTGCTGTTACTGCCGGCGGCGCGGCGGCGGCGGCGGCGGCGGCGGCTCGATCTAATCCCGATTAGACAGCCGGCACACATGAAATATCGACACTTTGATTCGCAAGTCTACTACGCCATATCTATTTGACACACGTGTTAGCGCCAGCTTCGCATCAAGTCATCCGAATATCAGAACAGTCGGTTATACATTGACTCGCATCAGTTGTATAAATAATCAGATGCTTCTAGTATGTTTTCTCTCTGTATTTGGTATTCCAAATGTATCAGAGATGAGCAGAAATGTTTATTAATATTAGCTTGTTGCGAACCGTTCAATTAATGGAGGAAAATACTTCGGCGTTGACTCGCTCGATGCATTTAATATCAAGAGGAAAGTATAAAAGTTATGTCGAATAATTCTTTCCCGTATTTTTAACGTTTACCCGAATATTTTTATTACGCGCACTTCGAGCGTACGTTAATTTATTGCTCGCACCGTGAAAGGCAATGGCTATTAAACCAATAATATTTATCCGCAGAATGCAATTTTGATTCGATTTCGGTACAAGTGATGGATTAATTAACGTTTTCAGAATGAAACGTGTAACGGGAATCCTTGCGTATGAAACAAAGGAGTTCGAATATTTAACATCTGCAATTGCATAGCTTGGAAAAAGGATGCTTTGTGAGGGTCGAAATAAAAATTGTCATATTGAAATACAGAAAGAATCGTTTAAATAATTTAACAAGGCCGACACGATGAATTTCGAGTATCTCGATAAATACAGATCACTTTTTTTTAATTCTCATTAGCCAGCAATTCGAGACGTGCGATATCTCGATCCATAAATTGGCCGCTCGAGCCTATATAACATAAATTCGTCAATAAAAGTGAAGTCAGTGATACACGGTGTTATTGGTAGTAAAACAACACGATGTGTGTAACCATAAAGCCGGAATACGTAGCATACAGAGAAAAGAGAGGAAAGGAGAGGGAGAGAGCAGAGGGCGGCGCACTCCGATCCAATTGCGAGTGAACCTCGCCATCGTTTTTCTATCCGAAACCCAATTTCTTCTTGCATCCACGTACAGGGTGAGTCACTTGCGTTTGAATCACCACCAAAAATTGGATATTTTCGATGGCCAAAAATATGGGGGAAAAAAATGTTGAGCTGGGGCTCTGAAATTTATATCACATCTTCCTTGATGCAAGGGCAGACTGCCCGCCAAATTTCAACCCTGGGAAAGGTCGGGAAGTCATGAAAACATGCAAAAAACAATCGGAATTAGGCGAAATTCATTATTTAGGATCGGTTTTCTTTGTGTTTTAGGCAGAATTCCGGCATTTCCCCCACAACATTTATGTTTTTCATCCGTTTTGAGACACGAGCAATCGAAAAATCAAGCGTTCGTCCCGGTCCCAGAATCTTCGAAAAATCGAAAATTTTTGAAGGGGTATGCCTTAAAAAATTTGCGAAAAAATGAATTTTCAGCTAGGGCTCTGGAATTTTTTCTACTTTCTCCTCGATGCAAAAAAACACTTTCTACAAAATTTCAGCCCCGGGAAAGGCCAGGAAGATAAAAAAACATGGCAAAAACCATTGAAATGAAATATTCCAGATCGGTTTTCCATGTGTTTTAGGTCGAATTCTGGCATTTCCCCCACAACATTTATGTTTTTTATCCGTTTTGAGACACGAGGAATCGAAAAATCAAGCGTTCGTCCCGGTCCCAGAACCTTCGAAAAATCGAAAATTTTTGAAGGGGTATGCCTTAAAAAATTTGCGAAAAAATGAATTTTGAGCTAGGGCTCTGGAATTTTTACCACTTCTTCCTCGATGCAAAAAAACATTACCCACCAAATTTCAGCCCCGGGAAAGATCGGGAAGTCGCCCAAAAAAAATAAGGGCTAGGAGAGTTCTGATTCAAAGGCAAGTGAATCACCCTGTACACGTATGCGCGCAGACGGCCTGATTTCCATGCTGGGGCAAATGTTTCTCGGTTGAAGTAGAAGTCAAAAGTAGACGATGTTGAGGTGGTTCTCGTCTATCGAAATGTCAAATGTCAGAAATGACTGTTTCCGGGTGTTCTTTGATCAGAACTTTTAGAGTCGTAGTTTACTCTCACACATAAAAGTGTCAAATATATGTCCTGCAGCCATACAACATAAACTGAGTGAGCTGCTGTAATACTGGGAAAGTTGCAACTTCAGTTCCATAAAAAAACGGCTATCTTTTTTCCTGCGTTAAATCTCTGTAATAGAACGCTCGATAACTTCCAATATTTCAATATTTTTTCTAGTGTCCACATCGTACTCTTCTGTAAGCCCGTGGTTTTTTTATCGAAATATTAATATTCATTCTGATAGTAAAATCGAAAATATATCATTTTCACTTGCTGGTCGTATAGATAACGAATATAAAAGGCATAGTTAGTTATTTCTAATATTCATATCATACTCTTCTACGCATGAACGTGCAACATCAAAATTTTATCATTTGTATTTTGCGATCGTACATAGAACGCGGCAAAATCAGGTCAATCGAGTTCAAACATTGCGATCGTTACTGAACAATCTCCTCTAAGATCTCAAAAATTCGGACAATTCGAAAGAGTGATTCTGGCATTCGCAGAGAAATTCACAGAGAGAGAAAAGAATTCAGAGTGAGGGTATTACAAATTATGATCCATTGTCGTGGTAAGCGCGTGTGTACACGCGAGGGAAGAGCGCCAGTGACGGGGCGGAGAGACAATGAGAACTAATCTGGTACAAGTACCAATGCCAGCGGCAGACCAAAGCCGTCCGCCGTGTAAGAACACTTCGATTGTCTTATAACCTGCGCGGACCCTTTCCACATCCGCCCGAACATTGTCCTCACCGGAGCACATTGTATTTTCTCTCGCAGTGAGTGTGTGTGCGTGGGTGGGTGCGTGTGTGTCGGCGACAGGCGGCGCGACGATATTTGGAAATGGCTGGCGGAGGGTTACCCTGCCGATTTAGTCAGGATTAGATTGGGGGAGGGTGCTTGCAATGCCCTCTATTGACGTCCCCGATCGATTGCCAATAGTCCAATTTCTGATGAAACAATTGTCGCTGGGATACGACACGGTTATTGCCCTGCCGACCGTCAACCTCATCTCGCCCCGGCCTCCATGTACACCGGAACATCCTGTAATCCTGTAATTTATCGTTCCTCCGCTCTATCCTTTCATCCGGCCAGATTTTTACGGTTTCCTTGGTCACTAAGAAGCCTTATAATACTGTCATATCCGGCTCTCACAGGTAGACTTCTTACAATTTTATAATACTTGTCTTTGAAAATCTGAAAAATTTTAATGTTATAAAAGTCGCTGTGAAATAGTTTCGAATGAAAATGAAAACGAACGCTTTTTAACTTGACAAGGTTCTACCATTTTTTCGGTACAATTTGAATAGGGGAAAAAATGGCAGTTTTTTGCATTTAAAAGTGCTTTAATTCATGGCGCGGCACTTTGACCGCTTTTAAAAGCGTCCTGATGGAATGCAGCGTCACGCACATTTCACGCAGCTTAATCCTCTAATGATATTCCCTGTGAATTCGATCGCTCGCACGCAACTTCGAGGCTAGAATTCTAGCTTCGCCAATGTTGTTCCCGATCGCTATCGGGTTATTGGCATTTCGATGGATGCGTAAATGTTTTTCCTCCTCACTCGGCGTCGGAACGCGAAGAGGAGGCGGCGGCAGCGGCGGCGGTGGAAGCAACGATGAAACGTGACATGTTGGCGGCAATGAAATTGCTCCGCCATTTCCAATCTCGCCGGACTGCACACTGTCTACTATTTCTAGAGTTTGTTTGCACCCTCTCGCCGACTGCTACGGCGATCCTAGCTATGATATTTTAATTGTCAACCGGTCCGTTTCGACAGAGTCTACGAAAATCGATTTGCCTAATGACCGCTCTTAATCAAAAGCTGATCGTCGCCTGTTGAATTATAGGAGAGCGAGATAATATCGAATCGACTGCCAGACGGATCTGGAACGCGCCAACTTTCCTAACGAGACTGATTAAATTAAACATTTTGCCAGTCCAGGACGCCCCCGCTGTAAGTTTTAATGACACGCTTCTGCTGGAAATTATTGTCCACGCTCGCATGCTTCCCAAGTACAGGGTGTTCCAAAACGGTTGGTGATGGTGATAGCCATCATGTGGGGCATTTTTTTCGGAATAGGGCTTTATTCCAATGAAAAACAATGCGACACTTTCCCTGCTCGAGTACGAACATTGTAATCGAGACTAGAATTCGCTTCGTGCGAGTCTTGCAAGAAAACCATCTCGATTTCACTGTCGACGAAAAAAGGACGCCGCGTAATTAACGTCTCGAGTTGTTCTCGAGTTATTTAGCGAGCAATTTCAACGAGTCTTCGGTCACTGTGATTTTCTCAATGTCTTATTCGCCAACTTGTTTGATTCTACTTTTCTAATTACGAACTTCCGTGTGTCCCAAGTCTCAGCCGAGATAATAAGATTAGGATTTCGTGCCGGGAATATCTTAGATTTGATTCTACGCTTTTCGAGAGCGAGTATTAAATGGAATAAGTCCGTGAAAGGGTTAGGAGTTCCGCAGTCACTTCGCGGTCAGACTTCTCGATTTATAGCGGTTATAAACCCTGGGAAACCGATAGGAAATGGAAAATCCCATGATTCATCCATGGCGAACGCGAAATTTGCAAATAAAGTTTTGGGAGTTGAATAAATAGGAGCCATGAACGACCTGCGATTCATTTCTCGGTTTCTAGTGCACTGTTTATTCTTTCCTTGGCCAATAGGACCGTTTATAACCAAAAGTAACCAAGAAGTTACTTCCTTCCCATTTAAGTACAGCTAATTATTAATTCAATGCCAAAGCAAATCCTAAAGGTGACACTTAGATAATAATACAAATATTCTAAATTGCTATTTTTATTTTTAAAGCAGAGGGTTTTTACTCTAATTTTATTCATAATTATCTTGGGAATAATAGATATGTAGATATAATATAAATATAATAGTTTTATCGACTGCGACGATTCAAAGACAAATGGCATATAATTAAGGATTAATAATATGGGATTATCTAGGCCTCCAGTGTTTATGGGCAATGCAGGGAAAAACAGGATTGCTTTTTGCCATGAATTTGTCTTCGTTATTCAACAGCTTCGTTGAGAGATTCTCTGGAAATTCGAGCGCTGGTCAGAGGCCTTAAACCACTGGAAGGAATAATTCAGTGTGCGCGTTCAGGTGTTCGAAGCGCCGCCGGTCAGCGCTGAAAAATCTGCTGACCCCTCAGCTTCGCCGATTTCCCTGGGCGTTTCGTCACGTCGGCGAAACTGTATCGTCTAACTTAAATTATTCAGTCTCTGCCGGAACGAGCGCGACGAAAGAATCGCCAAGAAGTGTGCGAGTGCTCCGAAAAACGATGAAATAGGTGACGAACGTGGTCCACTTGTGCCTGCCTTTTTCTGTTGGAAAACATAGAATCCTGCCAAGTTAAAGTCCTCGTCACGTGCTTGGAAATACAAGTGAAAGAACAATCGTTTAACCCTTTCAGTGTTAGTGTTTTATTAATTTCAACATTACTTTTATTCTCTAGATAGTTGAAAGGCGCTCTTTTTTTCTTGCTACTTTCTGCCACTTTCTCTAAAAGTCCGCGAAATGAAAATATTAAAAATATTAAACCCTATTTTCCCTTTTTACTAGAAACATCTAATTAGTGTCTCATTAATTACTTCGCGCGAAGACCTTAAACTCTCCTACCTCCGGCAGAGCTCATATTAACGCAGACTGGGTAAACCGAACATTCTAGCGTTACACAAAGTGTGCCATCCCAGACAAGCATGCCCTTCAAGTTTCCCCGAAGCTCTAAATATTAAGTTGCTCGTGCACGCGTGAAATCTTCGCAGCGAAAGTTTAATCCGATTCGACGCTCGCTGCATACCAATTTCCCGATAGATGTGGACCGGTCGCTCTGTGTGTCTGTGTGTGTGTGTGTGTGTGTTTGCCGGGCGTGAATGACAGTGCGGGTGAGTGCCAAGAGGGCTTTCGAGTACACGGGAACTTGGAATTTCCATTCGCATTGGCATTCGAGCGGCGGCGGCGGCGCCGACGATTCTGCTCCTCTGAAAAATATTCCGAGCCCACTGTCCGCTTCTTCTATCTCGCTCGATCTTCTCCCTCTCCCTCTTTCTCACTCTCGGATTGGAAGCCGCACTGTAAAGCGAATATTGTAACAATATCGCCTTTCTGCTGGCATGATCCGTGAAGAGACGTACGAGCTCGATGATCCTATCGAAGCCTGTTCCAATCGCCCCTTATTGTGCTCCCTCATAGAAAGGACTCTCTGCTACACATTGACCAAAAGCGCGTATTAGTCCTCCAATCAGAAATACAGGAACCTTTATCGTCATAGTAAGCCTGAAAAAAGCATCGTAAATTTACTAGAATTTCCTAGTTAAGTTTGTCAGATACAAAAAATCTGACATAATAAAATGCGATCCATTCTACTTTCAAAGTCAAACTAAAAAAAAAGTTTGACTTTGAAAGTAGAATGGATCTCATTTTATTATTCCCGTTCGTAGAAAGGACTCTCTGACACTTTGACTAGAAGCAACGTATTAGCTGACACGCCCCGAAAAAGCATCGTAGATTCTCTCGAATTTCCTAATGAAATGTATCAGACCTCCTTTACTTTGTCTTTGAAGCTCGTCGCTATCTTTCCAAAGTGTTCGGATTCAACAGGCAATATAAGTGTAAATGACTGGTGTGTGTATGTGATAGGCGGTGCTTTCGAAGGAGGGCGCTCCTTTAAAATGACAATTGGATGGCGGAAGTTTTCCTGCGGCAATTGTGCTCGGCCATGGTAAAACCCGTAGCCACCACCTGTAATTCGACTATCTTTCCTGGGCGGTAGCGCGATTGCCGCAGAAACTTTCTCCTCTCACGAGACGCGAGCGCGCGCTGCCGGAGTTACAGATCAGCCTCTCCCGGTGGACAAGTTCTTTTATTCATGGCTCACTCGGCCCATTGAATTGCAACTGTAAAATAAGAACACGTAGAGGCCGCCGCCGCCGCCGCCGCCGCCGCTCGCGGCACCGGTTCTTCTCGCACCTTATCATCCTCGCACTCCTCTCGCCCTGTAAATAACATGTAAAATACGAAGCGCAAGCCTGCGTTTTGCACTCTTACACATACATTTGTCAAACCTGCTAGGAACTGAATGCGCCAGTAATGATGGGAAACTCGCAACTTCAGTTTCATAACTGTTAAAAATATCGATTATTTATCTAGTATTATTTTTTTAAATTAAAAGTGTACCATTCGCACTTGTCACAGAAATTTTAGAGAATTCCAACAAATCAACGCAATTGTTTTAATAACACGTACTCTTCTTCTGTAAACTTCGAAGTGGTGGTTCTCCTAGTGACTGATTATCTTTCTATGTAAATAACATATAAAACACATAAGACTGTCTCCTTCATGGGAATTTCGTGTTGCGAAGGCCTCGTACTTAACATTTGCCCATACACACCTTTATCGCTCGATGTAAATAATGCGCGGTGCAACGAACTCGTGGAACATCGCTAGAAACTTGCACCCTGCCAAGTGTACGTGCCTAATGCTGGATCTTCTTCTCTCACTCTCCCTGGCAACATTCCCCAAGCTCGTCTCTACTTCACTCGACATCGCTCGAGCCTTCACCTCTGTACATAATGGGGATGGTCCATTTAGGTAATTCCCGCTCCGGAGGAACAAGCGACACCGGGGATAAATGCTCTCGAGATAAAGTGTAACGCAATATTCCGGCGTATGTTACTATTCCACCTGTTTAAAGTGATTCCGTTCGCTTTGAATCACCACTGCTCCACTGCTGTACATAATTAATAGCTGTCCTGCCCAGTCTCACATGGATGACATTCCACCCTCGCATGTTAATAATAATTAGTTAAAGAATAATGAGTTCTTGCCATTCCTTTTGAAATGTTGAAGTTATTCTTGGTACTTCGCGTATAACAGATAAACATTGTAATATTTTATAGAATTTCTCTGAGAACC
Organism: Ectemnius continuus; assembly: GCA_910591665.1. NCBI lineage: Eukaryota > Metazoa > Arthropoda > Insecta > Hymenoptera > Crabronidae > Ectemnius > Ectemnius continuus. The sequence continues at coordinate 4,969,256 of OU342866.1, forward strand.
GCATTGAAATTCCTTCTATTTTCGAGTTTGTCAGGAATATACAGACCTTGCCCTTTAATTAGTAGAGAAACTAAAACTATATCGTGTACGTGTGCAACGCGTATAATGCAATATTCATATCCAATGGAAACTAAAGTGCAACACTGCTAAGCCAAACTGTACTGTCCAGACAACAGAAACATCTGTGCTGTAATCCAGCTTTCATTACACATGCATGTCTGCATTATCCGATAGGGATTATACATAGAATAAAATATGAAATAGAATAAATGGGGATGATGGGAATAATGGTGATACATTCGTGCATAACCAAAACTAGTGGATAATTAATAAGCAATCCAAATGCAGCAGTGGTGAATCAAAGCCGAACGAATGATTGCTTGTAAGCATAAAATTCCTCTGGAGCTGAATCCGATCGATTTCCCTAAGTACCCCTTGAAATCGAGATGGTGCGCCCGCCAAAACAATGTTCACATTGGTTGCTTTCTTTCTCGCGCTGTCGACACACACACGACACACACAGTGGACACGCACTCGAACGGGTTAAAGTCGCTGGGTGTAGGGGTGAAAGAGGGTCCACTGGCGTCATTGACGCCGACGGTTCTCCAGGGGATGATAATGTACGGGAATGATCGAGGGGGCGCCGATCTCGATAGAGAACCACCGGCAGCCAATCCCACCGCGCCCCCGGTTAATTGCACCACTGTTGTCTACGCCTTTCCCGAGGAGGATCGCGTCGTGGTTGGATATATCAATGAGTGGATCAATGCGTACTCCTTCATATCAAGTAAGTACTCGCGCGGAATGACCGCGCATCATTTGGAAGCAGATTTTCTTCATCGCACTGCCAATCCAATTTACGCAGTATTTTTTTTAAATTTGGCAGACTACACATTTTTATAAGGTCTGTAGTGAAGTATTATTCTTGAAATTTCTTCAATTCGAAAAGTTATAACGATGTTTTTTTAATACTTTTGGAATAGTCTGAATGAATAGTAAATATTGCAAAATTTTCGAGCCTGTATTTTGCCTGAAACATAATACAGAAAATAATATATATGATAATTATATTAAGTATTATATTCTCTATTATATTTTATATACCAAATTTCAAAGTTTGACAACTTTCAGTTTAATCTGAACTAATAATACGATGATAAAAAGCTGTTTCCAAGCGATGTGCATCACTCTGTACCCGCCAAGTTCCTTTTCCCCAACCCTGTTAGTTTTCATCCCCTGCACCGAAACCTACCCGGCGGTCGGTAAGTTTCCTGTTGTCGAAGGGTGGGTTTTCAGCAACCCCTACTTTATTCCCAGCTTTATCGACGTAGAACTTGCTGGGTAATACGTCAGAGTAACTAGCCATCGGCAAAGTATTGGTTGTCAGTGTTGCAAAAAGTGTTCGTCAATGTGTCCACACTGAAGGAATAATTAGGAACTTTTCGACGAATTTTCGTCTTATTTAAAGATTTATATAATTGCATTGCTCATAAAATAAACAGTTCCTTATTATTGTTCCTGTGAGGACACGTTTTTGAGGTAGCAGACCAACAGTAGATCCTGTTGACTAGAGAACCCTTTCTTAATTGAAATTTCCTGGTGTTCCGAACAAAGCCAGACTTAATTAACCCGTGGAATGCAGTTTTTAAGGATTGAATGCCTGGAGTCGCACTTCTCCATTAGATGACGTGATTTCTGCATGAAAAAATTGTCTTTTGAGTTTGGAGTGAAATTCTATTTCGTTTGACGCATCCTCGCACCCTAAGATCTTCCTTGACACCAATTCTGGTCTTAAAATTGACGTATTAATGTCGGTGGAACTCTCACGATTGCGTGCAGAGAACCAAGAGAAGTTCTACTTGTACATCATCGTGTCGGTGACGGCCGGCATTCTCATCTTCCTGGGCTTGGTGATCGGGCGACTTTTAGTCAGCCGACACCGCGCTAAGAGGGACGCCAAATTCCACGCGAATAACGAAGCACTGCCCAATGGATTCTCCGATGACATCTCGGAAATCGATGCCGATATTGATCTTACCACACCAGTTCCAGTACCCATGCAGGATACTAGGTAAGCTACGCCCAATGAATCAACCCTTCCCACACATTGGCAAGCTCCGAATATCACACGACTGAAGTTCAACTTCAATTCAAGCTAAAATCGAATCAATTGGCATTAAAGATCAAGCATCATTAAAACATTCGATCGAAGCTAGAGAAAAACAAAGTTTACACATCCCAGAAAGTTTCTAATTCAACAATACTTAGTAATGCCTTCTCTATAATATGCTCACGGAGAAAGGAGTTCGAATACCGAGCGAGTAAGCTCTCGAGGAAAGAAGATGCCTGTAAGATGACCGCCCACTATGCACAATTGATACTGGTCAATATCAAAGCAAAAAGAGCAAATCTCGTAATCTCGTTGGCTGCTTTGAGTGTCGTAATGCCGCAGTTAGAGTGTAAAGTCGTGCGCCAATTCCAACATTGATTCCTAGCAGTTAGTACTTACTCGCTTACAACAAGCACACAAAGCTTGAGAAATCCGCTCCCGGCTGTGGTTCCATTCTGCACCAGTAAATCGATGGTAGAGTGCTAATCAAATCGTACAGAGGACTTCGGGGAAAAGAGTGTACAAGCGCAACGGCGGCATGATCGTCGTTAGCGCGCTCGATGTCTGACTAGCAGCGTGCTCATACTACTAGTTGCCCAAGTGTGATTCCCTTTCCCATAGTGTGATCGCCGAATTGCGAGTGCTTCCACCAGCATTCTCGCTGCCATTGCAATTTTCCATGCTCGAGCATTCGAAATCAAGGTACATACATGGAAGCACTCGCAATGGTTTCCCGTAGAGTACAAAGTATATACGAGGAGAGAGGATAGAGAAAGTGGTGGTTAGAGAGAGGGAGAGAGGAAGCAGTGACGGAAGTAGAGACACGGTTGTCCAATAACGTTACAGAATCCCGGAAACCCAATTGGCCGAGAGGCTGCACGGCGAGCGTTACTACGCGGACACCAGGATACCGCTCTCGCCGACGAGCATGCATCCGGTGCCAGGACACCATCCAGGGAGCACCGGAGTCCGTGTGGACCTGGGCAACCACATGGTCGGCACTGACAGCCTCCACACGATCCTGCGCCCCGAGAACCCTCGGAGCCTCAACACCAAGAGCTACTACTACGGCTGACAGGAGGATGGGGTTGTACCCCGTGAGGGTCGACCCCCCTCCTTGAGCCCGGTGCCAGAGGTCAGCACCAGGAAGTACTGCTTTTAAGCTGGCACAGGCTCAACGGATTTTCTACGTCGTCGTCACCGTCGCTGCCGATGCCGCCGCAGCGTCAACCCGCGACAAGAGCCGAATCGAGCCGCTGTAAACCACGTTGACCGCATCTCTCACACGCGAACACCCCTCACACCGACGGATCTTGCCGCGTTTTATCCCTTGGCAATCCAGATTTTATTCCACTCTTCTTTCGTTTATTGTCTCCGCTTTTTTTTTCCTCCTCCTCCTGAATCTGATAGCTGTGTTGTACGATCTTTTGGATGGTTGTTAGTTACGTTTGGTAATCCATGCCAGGTGTTTTGTTTGGTATTTGGAGTGCCGAGGGATCTGGAGACTTTGTCAGTGCAGTTGGTAGTTAGTAAGGAAGCTGTGTGTTACAGTTCATTGTACTGAGTACCGACTGATGTTCGTATTGTGTTTGTACTATATCGAAGACCTTCGAATGAGACGCTCAGACGCTTCTGGACTTGTGTGTGTGTGTGCGAGCCAGGCAGCGCAGCCGATACAGGTTCGATTATCGATTCGTTCGTAAATGAGATCAGTGGCTTGTCTAGGTGCTGGTTGAGATTGAAAGAGATTATCGCAGATTATTATTGTTGTTGAGAGATAATTGTTATTGGAATTACTGTTTTCGATGAGCGAATGTGATACGTGCGATGGTTGGAGGGTCTGTTGCTAGGTAAATTGGATGTTGGGAAATTATAATTAAGAGCGTGTTGCCGTAGGAGTGTTAACTTGGGACGAACAATCGATACCGAACGAGGTACGAGCCGATAATAAATACAGAAAAAAAACAACCAATCATTACTTCGAATTAACGAGGCTGCCATAGACATGCGAGGAATTGAGAGAATCTCGTACTAAGTCATTTCAAACAGACAGATTACTTTCGCCTAATTTAACAGATTTAAGATAATAGCAAAATGAATGTGTATTGCAGAAACATTCCGTTTACATATTACTGTTCGAAACTAACTTACGAAAGAAGAGCTTCACTGTGATTTCCCGGGTATAATTTTACAAACAAACGACTCGACATTGATTCACGCTTAGTCCTCAATTAAAATGATGATTCTACGAAGCTTTTCACTTGCGATCGATGACAGTCGGGCTTCCTACGTTATCATAGCCTACCACTGGCATTTTATCAACGGCGGAATGTCGGTAAGAGAACAGGCGTTGATAACAAGCCACCCCCGCGACAGGGTTCGCAACCCTTTACCGTATCTGGGAAGCGCGATCGGTAATAGAATGATTATTAACCGAAGTTAACTGGACAGTCTCGAAAGACTAACATCCTCTTCAAGATCGCCCGACTAGAGGACATACTGATAGCATCAGCTTCGATTTAATCGGAGGCCGAAGAGGCACAGGGCTTGCATAAAAACCACTCCCTGAAAATCGATGAGAGGTTTACTGCGAGAAATGTGCATGCCGTGGGACGCGAAGTCCCACGCATTCTGGATGGTCTGTTGGAAAGTGTTGAGCTCGAGCTCAGCGAGAGTTACAGCGGTCTCGTATTGCTTGGGAGTAACTTGTCACCGGAAGAGGAGGACAGAGAGACGCGAAGAGAGTATATCGAAAAAGCGCGAGGACTTTTCTAGTGGAGAGCAATGACGTGTATGTATATCAGGCTGTACATAGGTCTATGTAATTTACTATGAGGAAACTAGGGCACGTAAGGAAGGAGGATGATGATGGTACCTAAAGTAAAGGACTTAATCGTAAGTAAGCGTATACATAATTATTGCGAGCGTGTAATAGTCGAGACTCGTTCTCCCTGCCGTCGACTTGATTTCGCGACGACAGCCAACGGAGCAGAGCCGATCTCAGTGTGTCATATGCCTCTTGTGGTTGATCGTTCTTCATCCGATTAAACGTGCCTCGAGTCCGGCATTCTGCGATCTTTCTAATACCCTCCCTCGCACATCTCGACACTGCGATCTTTATGTTCTCCCCCTTCAATTCTCTCGGATATAAAAGCTGAGAGAAGAATCGTTAAGAGATAGTTCGCAATTTGCCGGACTCGACAAAGGTGTTCGCATCGTTTCTTTAATTTTGCCATTTGGTTTCGTCGAAGCCTTGGTAGGATGATGGATCATTTGTACCTACTAACGAGCGACTCGACGACTAGATTCTAATGATTAGTTCATACATTCTTTCTTAAGCAGTGATTTGCATGATTACCGGGACATTATCGCAACCGCGGCACTAGCGTAAGGCACTTAGGCTTTAAGCTTTTATTTAAACCAATTTCTAACCATTGACTGGCTGAGTAAGATCGTTCGTAAGCCTATCCCCGCGTCTGTACACATTCAGTTCTCCGCGAGAAAAGAAGCCAATCGTAGAAATTCAAGTGGCGCATCTCTTAATTGGCAGTGGCGTTTCCGTGAGACCAAGGACGTTTTCTATCGTTTTTTCACGATTTTTATATAATTGTACCAAGGTTGATCGGGTGTATCGGTGAATCTTACTCTACCTTGACGCACGAGGAGTAGCGACTAATTGTAAGTGCATTTAAATTGGGGCAGCTTTTCGTCGGGGCGCCGCGCCGTTAATTATTCCAGGCGAGATTCGAGTCATTGTTTCGGCAGCTGGCGGGCACAATAAAATTTAAAGATTTTTATTGGGGGGAGGTTGAGGATGAGTTTCCCTTTGCTTCGTTATAACAGCGAGCAGTCAATTATAGTGGCGCGTTCGGAAAGCCAGAAACAGGGCGCGATGGCCTTCCTCTCTGTTTAAAGCGGCGCTGCGGTATAATCCTCGGCACGAGCTCGCGTTTCTTAATTGGTCCGAGTTAATTAAGGCTCTCGCGCCGTGGCTGGAGTCGCGACTGTAGCGGTTCTCCTAAAAAATTCTAATTGCCGGAAGAGGAGCTTCTCCCTCTTCGTTCCTCCCCAGTTGGGGAGGCTCGCTCGCACCTTCTCCGACCTATCCGTGGCAGCAGCCCACTTTTACTTTCTTAGCCATCCACTTCTCTCCAGCCACCCGTCTCCGACATACACAGACGCCACCTAGCCACCCACACCCTCGCACACCTCAAGCAGCACACCTTGCCCTTCCCCTTTTTGACACGATTTTCGGAGCGAGCGACGGAAATGCCGTTTTTGCCAATTGGAATGCCGCGGTGCGAGCTCCCAATTGCCCGAAGAGAAAGCAGAGTGTATAAATCGGTAAATCGGCCGCCTACGAAATTCACTGACATCTGATACACCAAAGAATCCCGGCTGCCCCACTTTCGATCGCGTTCGTTTACTAATCTAATTTATTTCGTAGTTATTACAGCGGCGCGACTGAGCGACAGTCGCCTGTAAGATTGAATGGTTCGTTAAAGGGGTGGTTCACGTATCTTTTCAAACTGCCATTCGCGGCGCAGCCAGCTCCGCTCGGCAGAGCGTTTCACGCGTGCGTGTGCTATCTCGAACGAACGAGCGAGCGAACGAGGGTTCGAGGACTCATTTCCTCTGTATTTCGAACTGCAGACTGAGTTGTATTTTTCTATTCTACCGTGGCGCTGGGTGGGATATCTATTATTTATTGGCGAGCGCCACTGTACCCTGATAAGAAAGTGTGTAGTTTGTACCAAAGAGAATTTAGTGGAGATCAATGAAAGAGAAAGAGAGCGAAAGAGTGAGAATGGAAGGAAGGAAGGAAGGAAGGGCGGGCGAGTGGTCAGTAGGGGGCTGAGAAATAAAGTGTGCAATATCGATCGCTGCCAGTAGCGAGTGTCGGTCGCCGGGAATCCATCTTCATTGATTTTATCTTCATTCACTTCGTCTCTAAACTGGGACCATATCGTTCCGAAACGAATCGCCTATATTCTAATAAACTACAGCCGAGGAGTGCGCCCGCCGAAATTCAATCGATAATCAATCATATTACGGGGCGCAACAATTAAGGTCGCGCGGCGCGCTCTCCTCTTCCACGCGAATCTCTGATATTCACCAGAGAGAGAAACAGAGAGCGAGAGAGAGAGAACTGGAATAAGCTCTCGCAGCCACTTTCCTTCTTTCTTTCTGAGCCCCCACGATTCCGCAGGCCCCATTCTTACTCGAGCAATTTATCCCGAGCAGTCTGCCCGACACAATTCAACGAGAAGCATCGGCCTGATACTGTACGTACGAGAGCGAGAGAGAGGACCAGTTATCGCTTCCCTAGAAACCAGCGAAAGCAAAAGAGAATGACGATAATGCCAGATTTTCTATTGAACGCAGTTCGATTTTAGTACACCGAATTCTTGAATTAAAAGTCAGATGTTCGTTTAACTTGTATAATATTTGTAAGAGCGAAATTATAATAATTGCGATCGAAGTCATATCGATTTTAGTATGTCGAATTGTTAAATTGATATTGCAAAGCAGACGTTCATCCAGCTTGTCTAACATGGTTAACATTTAATTAGAGGCATTTCTACTCCCTAAAGCCGGAGCGTCGCCATCATCCGAGTGACATCTCGGCTGATATGCATCTGAAATGCAAATTCCATTCGAATGGATGACTCTAATAGTCCCGGAAACGCAGGAGCGCGCGCCCGCGCGCGCAACTCTGCTCCGAGAGCACATCAGCCTGATTTATCGCATAATGCGATTGCGCGTTGTCCGGGAGGAAGGAGGGAAGAGGAACATTCCTCGCTGGCTCGGTGTTCCGCTTGTCATTATCTTTTTCCCTTGCAAGTCGTAAGCAAACGCATACTCTCTCGTACGTACGGAATCGTTGCTTCCCGCTGAGCCCGTTTAATCTTTTGTACCGAAGCGCAGCTCATTCGAATTCTTGTTAGTGAACTGCGAGAGACGCAGGGGTGCGAGCGAGACGAGTGAACAGCGAGAAAGAGAGAGAGAGAGAGAGAAAGAATGGCGTTGTCGAATTTGTTATCGTAAGAGATAGCCGAGCACCTTGTAAATATCGCTGTACCATAAACGTAATCGTACGCCGCGGTCTGACTCCTCTTCGATCTCGAAAGACAAATCACCCAATCATCAATATTACAAAGCCCTTAATTTCGACAAAGGATTATAAGACTGACAAAACCGACACTCACCAGTTTTATACTCTTCCAATCACTCGAAGAGTCTCTCTCTTTCTGTATTTCCTTCGCCAGGAGTTTCCTGCTTCCTTGGAATCTCTTGAGAGTACAGTTTTTCAATTATCTCGCTCGAGATCGAATATCAATGGGAAGTGTGTCATCGGGATAAGACGTATATCCGATGGGAGTAGTGGACAATCGACATCGCGGAGGAAGTGCGGACCGTGTCATCAATTCGATTAATGATTTCACGGCGAGTCCGGATCTCGGACGTACGACTAACATTTCCAATTTGTGTAACTACCCACTAAAATGATTTACAATTACAATAAATTCATTACCAAACGCCAAAAGCTTTCCCGGCTCGGTGGAGCGTGCCTTTCCCCGCCCTTCTGTTTTGGAAGTCCGATAGGTGTAGCAGTGTGTAATTAACACCGCGGAGGATTTAATTGCCAGTGGAGAACAGATTACGAATAATGGCTCGGGATATTCATAGGGACGGAATAAGCACGGTGGCGGGGCGCGCGCGCGCCCGTGTTTGCGCCGAGGTTTGCCATCCGCTACCCAGGGGAGAGTTGGATTTTGCTCAGGGCAAGTTCCAAACTAGTAGCCTGTTCCGTTTGCGATTGCAGTTCCTGAATTACGTGGTAATTGCATTAATCACTTGTTTCTCCCGAGTGGTATGCCGCCGCGCCGCGCCGTGCCGCCCACCAACGTCTGACAATGCTTGTTGAAACGAGCTCGAGCGCTCCGATTGAAAGGCCGCCAGCTGTTTGTCCGAACAAGTGTTTTCTACCTTCGGAACAAGATATATCCCATTGAGTCGCCGGCAGCGAAAGACAATGCTGCGTCTCTCTCCGCCAATGAATTCATTAAGCGAGGGAAACACGCTGTGTGGCGGAGAGATTTCCGAGCGGGTTCGTTATGTTGCCGGACTAGAATCAGTCTGGAAGAGCGATCGGAAGCCGCTTCTATTGGTAGAAGAGGAGGTTTTAACGAGGTAGTACAGTGCGTCGAAAGATCACCTGTTCTCTCCTCGTTATTACCTCGGCGATCGATCCTGTCGCGGCGACACTCTGCCACGCAGACAGAGAATTCCTGCTCGTCAAGCAAAAGAGAGAAGAGAACGCTCTTTCTCTCTCTCTTCGGGAGGGCAATAAAAACTACGGCGAATTCCCTGGCAGCCTTGGTAAACCCTTGCCAAGGGGATTATTTATTCCAGAGCTTCCTCTTTCGCCCTTGCAAATTCAAGCCTTAAAGTAGAGGCGCGGTGACAGTGTCGTCGCGCTGAAATTGTACCTCTCGCAGAAGCGGATGAGGCGAGGCGCAGCAGCGAGGCTGTCATAAAAAAGAATGAGGTCGCGCTGGACGCGTGAATTGCAGTCGCCCGATGAGGCCGCGCGCGCGCATATGTATGTGTGTGTACAAGCCTTTCCCTATGCGGCTTGCACGCGCCAGTTTCATCGGCGATCAAATGATCGCAGCTTTATGGAGCGCGGCTCGTGCTCTTGACATAGAATATCAGGTGCATTCGATCTACTGACTGGCGCCAGTTACTCACTGATTGCGTGCGAACCTCCCCTTTTCTTCCCGGGCCCGCGTGTCTCTCCAATATTTCAATTCAATCCTGCCCGGCTGCTGCTCCCCCTGCAATTTATCGCAGTCGCCTTTCTCCCCACTTTCTCCCCATTCCCGCTTTCCTCGCTTCCATCCAATGATACATCGATGATCGCACTGCACCCGGAATACAGAATTCACTTCCGATCAAGGTTTATTTGTTATGTATTTATTGCGATTCCTGTCAATATCGTATTTGTCTTTCAGATTTACTGCCAACTGCCTTTCTCCTCGCGACAGTCGACGTTTATAATAATTTTATTTCAAGGATAATAGGTTTCTGCTGTTATCTTTGTGGGATGTGTTCTCCAATAGGTTGACATCGCATCCCTTTGAAATCTACAAGTTGTCTTTTAACCCTATGAGAATAATAAATATAATATTTCGACAGAGGAAGGTTGTTTCTTATATTACGTTATATTATAATTAATATAATACCTTAAAGATGAGAAGTAATTAATAGCTGTCGATGGGATATAGGGAGGAGTGTCATATCGAATGAAAATGATTGCGGGAGAGGAGGAGGAGGGATTCTGTTAATGAAATAAGGTAACGAGATCAACGGAGTTGAATAGAGGATCGGCGGGAAGGAGGCCGAGTAATAAAGCGGGAGACGTGTCCCGAGGCTTCTTTAAAGCAGGCGGTGTCTCTCTTGTATGCTCAGTGCAAGCTTGTCCCTCGTTTACGCCTTGGCAGGCCGTCGCGCGACATCCTCGTCAAAGCTCGGCTGCTCTGTTAATCAGTGCCCGCCCTATGCAACTGCAATTTGCGGCGGGCGGCGGCGGCGGCGGCGGCGAAACCACCGAGCGAGCGGAGGTGTCGCCGAGCTCCCTCACGCCCATGCAAAATGCAGGACGGAAAGGTCGAATCTCTGCCGCGCGACTCGTTTATCTCGGCGCTGCGTGTAACCAGCACCGGCGTACACGCCACTTTATATCAATGAGCGACGCGTTAACCAGAGACAGTCAAAGAACTCCCCTTTCACCGCCATGAATCAACACCGCGCAGAAGTAGCTTAAAAATGGGCGACTCTCTCTTTTTCTATCTCTTGAGAAAGAAGAGTTCGTTCTCGAGAGTGGAATTCCAGGATAATCCTGCCGCAAGTCCACGGCTCTTATCTATTTAACAGGGCCGCCGAATCTCCCTTGCAACCTCCACCCGATGAATAGAAGCCCATCCAATGCTTCTTTGTCACGAGGATTAAAGAAAAGTTCGCCCTTAGTCATGCGAGGCTCACTTCCCTGAAGAATATATGAGCCGCGGTTGAATATGTTTCGAATTGATTTCCACGTTCGATTGCTTTGAATTATGGATAATACAGTTAACGGGGTTTCGTGATAAATAATTGGGAGGATCTGCTAAGTGGGAAGGAATATTCGTTGTGCGCCGCCATTGGGAATTATGCCGCATAATAGCAGTGTCACGCAACATTGTGTACTGGAATGCATGCTCATTGCAGTCCCATTTTCCACTGGCACTAATTCACCGCGGAATGTCCGCGTGCTTTTGCGCTGGATATTTCCCTGACAGGATACGTGTGTGTCTAATTAAGAACGCATGGATTTTAGTTCTCATTAAACGGGCGGGATACATCCACTCGGCGGAGATCGCTGATAAAACGGTATCGACGATAATGCGCATAAGCGCGGGGACGTGCTTGCGCCAGTTCTTTTTTTTTCTCCTCTCTCTCTCTCTCTCTTTTCTGGGTAAATGTGCTGTGCCGTTTCCGAGCGAAGAGTGCCGCATAACCATAATGTCACGCAGCCGAGCGAGCTCGAGATATCCAAGCGACGATTATGTGACTCTCGCGCGAGAAATGCTTCAACGCTACCTTCCACTGAAAAGCACCAGTTCATCGGGCAGAGAATCCTCGAAAATTGTCCGGATGCTCCGTATCCTACGATAACAACCAGCACGCTAAAGATATGAATCCTAACTTGAAAGTATCCCAGTGTTTTATCTCCCGCAAAACGTCTAGTTCATCAAAAAATGTAGAATCGTTGAAAATTCTCCGGATATTCCATAAGAACTTGAAGAAAAGTCAGCGCATTAATATCAAGACGAAACGATGATCATTAAATGAAAAGAATCATTAAAAATTCACGGAATATTCCATCCGGCGATTTAAAACCGAAAATATCAAAGGAATTCAGCAGTAAAATCCAACGACCATCCTTCCATTAAACTCTTTCCCGAGAACTGCCAATTCATCATTCGCGGAATCACGAGAAATTCCCCAACCACTTCATCCCCTAATGTGCCAACAAGACCACCAAGGAAATCCCTTGGGAACTCGGTTTATTCCGGAGCATCTAATTTTTTTATCTCCCGCGAGAGATCCAGTTCATCGGCATTAAGATCCCACGATGATCGTTAATCCGGAGCACGAGATGCTTGAAGGGGCTCTTCAAAAGCTTGTTATAAGTTCCGACTGGTAACTTCGACACGTTTACCAGCGGCGGCGGCGGCGGCGGCGGCGTGGAGAGTGGCGAAGGCCGAACTCTTAGAGGCGGGGTGGGGGTGGGAGAGAGAATTAGTTGCCGACGTAAAGAGGAAATAGTTTAACAAGCAGTTGGCCGACGATGCACTTGCAGTTCGCGGCGGAAAGTATGCATGGAGGAGAGAGGAGAACTATAAGGTTACTCGCCTTACATAATTTGTTTGGCCTCGGATTCCAGGGCGGCGCGCGCCGCTCGAACCTCCCTCCCGGCTGATTGAAAAACTTTACTCTCCCATTAAATTAAAAGGAAGCAGTGGTTCGACGATGGCGTGTGTATCGGCGGAGATAGGATGATGGGATGTTTCTCCAGGCAGATCGAACTTAGCCGATATCCGCTCGCTCGGAATAACTGTGCCAGAGCAGCAGCGCCGCCTGGAAGGAGAGGGGAGCAGCGGCTAAAGTAAGCAAGTAACCGTCGCATTTGCATAGAATAGCACCGGTTAGTTCAGCCGTGCGGCTGGGAGCTTTGCTCCACGAGATAGCGGACACGCTCGCTCCCGGTGACACTCGCCAATCGAATCGATTGCTTCCTTATCAATACGAATACAAAAGCGACGCCCAGTCCGACCTTAACAGTCCCCCGGACTTTAATCCACTTGGCTCGAGATCCTAGCCGATCAGAAATTAAAGTAAGAAACAAGAATCGCCTTGAACTTAACGGGGATTGAAAAAAGTTTCTTAAGGATTTAATGGCTGGGAGAAATTAGTTTGTCAGCTCCGTGAAAATTCGACTGGTAACCGTTGCATAATTCAATCAATATCGGATGCATTCGATCTACTAATTGACAGTAATTACTCCCTAATTACGATCCATATTTCAATTCCGAATAAAAGGGTAGAATTCTTAGCGGTGAGAAATTGAAGTAAGTAACCCTCTGTCGGAAGTTAATAGGAGTTGAAAGAAGTTTATTAAGGATTTAATAGGTGGGAGGAAGTAATTTGCGAGGTCCGAGAGAATTGTGTTGGTGGAGGGTGGTCCTGGTGGAAGAGGTTGTGTAATTCGGGTCGATACACCACGGTGAGGTGCGGCCTCGCGACAGTCCTGTCGACCTCCTGCCGTTCCCATTCATCGCTGCTAACCCCACGTCTAACCTCTTGGACGAGGCTAGTTCAGCCACGTGTGGGAAACTGGTGGCCTTAGGTGGGTGAGCCGAGGGTGCCGCCCGTCCGATTTGCGTGCTCTCCCGGCGGCTCCGCTAATACATTAGCCTGTCGCCCCCGTCGCCAAATGTGAAACGCTAATTCCCCAGGATTTATTCCCACTCGCCCTCCCAACATTCCACACCGGCTATTTCCCTTCTTCCGATCTTTGCCGATGTCCGCTTTAATAAATCGATCGGCTAACAAGTTCGATCAAGTTAAACAGCAACTTGAAAAGCTCGAGTTTCCGCCGAGAGTCGAGAGAAAGAGAGAGGGCGGAAAGTGGAGGAAGTAACGACGTGTTCGATGAAAGTAACGTCAAACATTTCCACCCGATCCTCGATAATGCGGAATCGAATTTAACTTATCTTCCCTCCCTCGCACTCCCAAGATCGTCGATTGTGGAGCAACGAAAATCCGATCCGCTTGAACCGGATGTTGCGGCTTTAAGATATACGGTGATCTCTGTTAATGTTTGACTAACATCGAAATTTAGAGAAACATATTATTTGTTCATTTAATACTCGTTGCTTTTTACGATATTAGCAATGAATTCAAAAATGCGTCGAATTTCACAATGAAAACATTAGTTGACACAGTTTTTAATATTTGACTCTGTGTTTAATTTCACCGAGCGAAAAAAGGTTGTTTCATAACCTAGTTGAATAAAGCAGAATAATATTAACAAACATTTTCACTCATCACTGATTCATTTGAAAGAGCCGATGTACGCGTGAAACATTCCGCCCCCAATATTTCTACGAGTTATTGTAACTGAATTCTCGCTGCTTTCAATGAGAGTTTCCCCGCTGGAAAGGAAAGGTCGCGTGTGCATTTCACACGCGACACTGTTGTACAGTTTCGCCAGGCGTATCAGATATTTCAAGATTATTAAGTAACATTGGCAGGTGCGAGGAAAACTGTCAAGCTTTCTCGATGATTAATCAAGAACGAGGTGTCCGAAAGGTGTTATGTTTAATGCATCGACAGATGTATGTCGCGCTCTGGCACAATGGCCGCGCGATTTGCAACCGAGTAACAATATCGACTTGCAGATGTTCGATATCAATTTGCCGAAATCGTTCGCATTCGCCGCGATTCACCTATGTGTAACCGCACACGTGTATGTGTGACTCTCTCTGTCTGTGTGTGTGTGGTGGTGGACGCGTTGGCATTCCACTGGCGAGGGATTTGCCGATCCGCGGATAGATACCGAGCAAACATGCGGAAGCGGAAAGGCGAATGTAATCTCGAATTTTCCCATTTTCCGTTCGGCCCCTGCGCTCATCTCGCTCGTTCGCCAGGCTTCCATGGAATCAGTCTGCCGGCCAGCCAGCCCAGCAATCTGCTATAGACCGAGGATTATCGTTGCGGCGAATAGGAACCAGTGACAGAGAGTGCAAGAGAGAGAGAGAGAGAGAGTTGTTCGAAATATTCAATGGAACGAGTCGCAAAAGATCGTGTGATCCCCTCGCTTTCCATTAATGGAATAATATTAATGGAAATCACGGTAGACGCCTATTCGACGAGATTCAACGAATAGTTTGGAAGCAGGTGACGCCGACTAAATGCGAAGTCTGGCGTATTGTATGCTGGCGAAAGTTAAATTGCGCCTCGAGGAGAGAACGTAGCAGCCTTCGAGTTAGTATGCCTGGGAAACTGCATATCGCATAATTGCTAGTCGATTCCGGTGCGGCGGCGTCGTCGGCGTCGGCGGCTCGCTGTTGAACTCTCGCCGGGCTAAATTGACGGCCGAATGCAAATCAATTTGATTGCGTTTACCAGCGGCTCCTTGAGCGGCCAGCCACAGCCACGCTTCTCAGGAAACACGCTTGATCCTCGATACCTTCCACTAGTCGAGCGGAACACAATGCTTTCCGCCTTGAATATCGCACTATCGATCATCCAAACAAACCAAGCTATTCATTAAAACATCTTGTCATTTATACGATTCCTCCAAAAACATTGCAGTCATCTTCGCTCCCAACATTTATCCATCAAATGAAATTAGAATCTGTCATTTCTCTGGAATGACATACACTCGTCATGATAAAATGTTCATAATAAAATTCCTTTAATTATTCAGACATGTGTGTATCATACCGTCAAAAATTGCATACGAAATATTCGCTGGCTATTCTTGAGCTTAACTAGACACGTGACACTCCAATATGAGAAGGGCTGTGCCTGTGCAGGGTTGAATCTCGAAATAATAGGTAAACGAGAGCAAAAAGTTAAAACCCGCTGGTGTTTATTTCGCCATTAAACTCGAGTGGGAATTGGATAGAAGGGAGAGATTTATAACCAGTGCAATTATTCTCTTTTTCTCGGTGAGGGAAGATGTAGAATGCAAATGCTCTCTGGCATGGTAACAAGCCTCTGGTGTTGTTGGCACGCGACTAGTCGCGATTCTGGCTGGTATGGTTGGCGAAATCCGTCGGCTAAAGCACGACAGGAAAGAATAAAAGTCATTACGTAAGCTTAATGACGTGAAGGTCGACATAACGATGTAGCTTTTTTCACGTCGGCCTTAAATAGAGACTTTTATCCGCTCCCTACTCGAATCACACTGCTATAATAAATGCGGCCTCCGCGATACCTTCCAACCCTCTATTTTCAAGATAAACTCGGAAATTTGTCTTGCCCTGTAATTCCTACGCCATTATAAACGCTCGCGATCCCTGGACATTTTTTATTCCCTCGTTACATTTTAAAGACTTCCATTGAATCTCGCGGGGAATAAATCTGATCGGAAAGCACAGCAATTGAATTTATATTTTCGTATAATTCTCGCATTATTATAAACAATTCCTAGGGATTTCTATTCAATGGTTACAATCCAAAGACTGCTATTGGATTTTGAAAGGAACAAATCCAGTCGGAAACCCCATCTCCATTTAGCTGCTATCGAATCGACGCTAAAGCTGGCTGATTATAAATTCGATTAATTCCAAGGGAGGAGTTGAATTGATCTGGAATTTGTGCCTTGGTATAATTCCCAGGCCATTATAAGCGATTCTAAGAGATTCCGTTCAGTCGTTACACCAATCCAAAGACACCCATTGGATCTTGAATTGCGAATAAATCTAGTCGACAGTCGCATCTACTCTTCCAACCAATGCGACCGATGATAAACCTTAGCAATTGAATCGTCTCAAATTTGTCTCTCCGTATAATTCCTACATCATTACAAACAATCCTAGGAATTCCTATCGAATCACTGCGATTCAAGGACTCCCATTTTATCTCGAACTAACAAATCCTTCAGAAACCATATCTATAATCGCCAATGTAATCGGTGCTAAACCTTCAGCGATAGAATGGCTCTCAAATTTCTCAATTGATCTCAAATATCCCATAAATTTCTACCTGACCATTACAATCGAAAGACTGGTATGAATTATCGAAGGATAGAAATCCAGTCGAAAGCCACATCTCCATTTAGCCGCACTCGAATCGATGACAAAGCTGGCTCATTATAAATTCGATTAATTCGAAGGGAGAAGCGAGGTTTCCTCGAGGGTGGGTTGAGGGGTGTCGCAGAGCGCTACATACTGTTTCGTCTCGATCAGGAGATTTAGGGTGCAGGTTGTCCCGTCAGCGAAAAGGAGAGGCTGGGATGGCAATGGCAAGGCATATCCCAGATAAAAGAGGCTGTCGAGCATTCTCGACTGAATAGAGGTGAAGAGTCGTTCGATACATGTCTTTGTATGCCGCGCTCTCATTCCTCACGAATTGTCCCGCTTCCGCTCCCACCCTCCTCTCCTTCCACCAGTCGGCATGAAACCGCATTGAAATCGCTCGTAATTACCGCTCGAGCATTCCATATCATTTCTATGTACTCCACTTTCAGTCCCAACACTCTATGAACAAGTTGCAGTTTTTTCATCCATCCAGTGATTCCACACTTGTCTATCCACTGCTTTAAGTAACACATCTATGAATTTAAACATTGATTTATAATAATAACCTTTTTTTATCGCCGATTTTATTTTTAGTTATAGAAATATTCTGTTTTTTGTTATATATAAAATTGTGGTACTGCAGTTTTATATATTTTGAATCATGTTATAAAAAGTGAGGTGTGAAATATCAATGATCGTCCGTCGGTTCATGGACATAATGATACAAAGGACTAATAATAAATGACATGGGACTGTTTTATTTTAGAAAATTGGCCGCGTGCAAACACATGTCATGCGAATTCGTGTCACACTGACCGCAGGCATATTTATTTATTTTAAAGTAACGCCAATAAATATTTTGACCGCGGTGTGAAACAGATAAAAGTCCACATGTTTGGCAATCAGCGTGTTAACTTTTACACTCCGATGAATGATTACCTTTGATTGCGGGTCCCAATTTTTATCGAACTTTTATGCAATTATATAATAAAATGGAATGTTGCAATTCTTCTAATAGTTTAATAATCGAATTAAGTTTAGAAAACCTACAATATTTCAACATTAAAAATATTTAATTCTAATTACCAAAGTTCGAAAATCAATGTTAGATTTTACTTTAGAATAGAAAGATTTTTGAGAGAATAAATGTAATTCCCGATTTTTTGGCTGCCACTAAATGGCGAACATTCGTGACAGAGGAAGTGCTGAGTGCTCTTTTTGATCGCAACTATAAATGACAGATTAATCACTGGTTGAGCAAGCCGGCCAATGAGAAATGGTATTTGATCGCATTGAAAAGCAGTGGAGAGAGAGAGTATCGCGTTGTCGCCGAGAGTAACGAATAATAGATGGCGCGGGCAACATTAATTCTCGTTATAATCGACGCCCGGCGGCTTGAAAAATAGGGAGGAGTGCATCGCGGCAATATATATTTCGGGGACACATTCGATCGGTTTACAGTTCGCGAGCTCTCTCTCTCTCTCTCTCCGCGCGCCGGGATTATGGGTTATCATTACCAGTTGATTGATTGCCAATGCCACGGAGCTTTCGGCTCGCTCCGCCGCCAGCAGTCGATCGCGCTTTCCTGTCGAACGCGCGCCGCCCGCTCTTTTAATAAGGCTTTCCCCGCGCATTTTCCGCCTCGAATTCCTCCGCGAAGTTTGCGGAACCTCCAGCGCCCAAGCACCGGGAATATTTCAATGACGATCACTCCACTCCTCGCTTCTTTAATCCGACGACGGCCGGAAGTCGATATTTCTGTTGATTCGGTGCGCCGCAGAGTTGGCCGCGCGTGAAGGAATTTACTACTACTTGGCCTCTCTCGGCGAGTTAGGCATCGGTGCTTTAAGGTAGCATTTGATGCTTTAATTAATAGGAACCGACGTCAAAACGAGTGGCAGGAATATTAATGAATTTAATAGGGACTCCAGATTGCCCGCCGCCCCCCTCCCCCCCACTCCTCGCCACTGGAGATTTCTGTGGGCTTTGAATCGCGCTCGCTGAACAGGGCAATCGCACTAATTTCCGAGCGGGTTATCGCCGCTCGACCACTTCAACATTTGCTTTCAGTCGAACGGATAATTGCGCAACGATTTTCGTATAATGAAATATACGACTTTCTTCGTGGACTCATGAAATTATTTTCAATTAGAGATGGAAATGATATGAATTAACCCTGATAATTACAGCGACGATACCCGTCGCTCTGATAATTAATTGGGATAATGTTTTAATGATTTATCCTGTTGGGGAATTATTATCATTATCTTGATTACTTCATCAGAAATTCTACACACACAGTAACGCAGATGGCAGAGAGAGCGAGAGAGAGAGAGAGGTTTTAGATATGAATTTCTTCAGTAATGACTCCGGCAAAACTCGAAATTGCACTTCGCTTCTCTTGAATTGGAAATAGGTTAACCGTGCAAGTCCTTTAACTCGGTTGGTTTCACCGATAAAGTAAATGTGCGTTACGTGCGTATACATTTTCGAAAAGCCTCGGCGATCCATGCGCCTTTTAAAAATCCCGCAATTACTGGTTCGGAGAATTTTGCATTCGATGTCAGAGAAATACCCTGTGAAATCCGAGATAGAAGTTCGATAGGAAATCCTTTGCCCAGTAAAATTCAGCATCCGACATTGCTCGAACTTTGTTAAGAAAGTACATACAACCTTGTCAAAAGTATTTGGTGTAAAAGGGGAACGCTTGCTTTGCGGGTTTCCCTAAAATTTGACAGTAATTTTCCGAAGCTCTACTTTCTCGGGACTTCGGGCGAACTTTGGATTTCCGACTGGGATTCTGCGCTTCTCGGGGAAAGTGGGGAGGACTCTTGTTAGAAAGGAATTGGGGAGTAACTCTAGCAGAAAGATAACTGAATTCCGGGATTCTTGTATATAGAACTCTCTCTTCTTAACTGGCTCTAGGGACTCGCGGATAATTAATGATAGTCCGGCTCGAATTAGTCCGGGACTATTTTTCGCCTGCTGGTATCGCGACGATTTGTCAGTGTCCCGGTGGACATTAAACCGCGGAGGAGAGTGCGGCAAACTGGATACCAGTTGGAAGAATACGTTTTATTGGCTTTTTTCAGTATTTGCGCTCGCTGAAAAGTTCTCGGAATTTCCTGAGTTAGCTGTGCACCGAGAGCGACGTGTTTATTGCACTTCTCCCGTCGCATTCCATCCTATCTGCGATGCGCGCATTACTCTTTCATGCCATCCACATTAAAGCCACATTGTTCATAACCTTTTTCCTACTAGATAGCAGTGAATCATCAGGAATTGTAAGAAGAATCGAGAATTAAATCATTTCAAATGCTGATTAGCCCTTCGCTCGAGTTCCACGGTTAATTAAGTGGCGTCAGCAAGGAGTTGATTAATCGACTTGAATATCTGAGGAAAACATTTTATTTCGATTGCACTTGGACCAAGAGCTTTTTACAATGTCCCTTGTGAGAAGCAGAACCAGTGTAATAAGGATTAACGAGACTCTCCGTTACACCGTTGAAAACGAGCTGGAGGTTCTTCGCCACTAGTACTTCCCTCCTCCTCTTTCCACTTTGCATTCTCCTTTTGTCGAACCTGCCATCCCTCTCTTTCACTCCCCCTCTCTCTCTCTCTCGACACCAGTCAGTAAGTTACGGCGATCTTTCTGCTCATTAAGCGATACTTACGGCCTCCGCTTCTGAAAAACAGCTTCCCTGCCAAAGCGATTCCATCCTGATAAAGAAGTTTGCTCCTCGGAGTTCCGAGCGACAAAGGATTCCTTTGACACGTCGACTACCGAATTTCTAGATTTCCTATTCCTTGTTAAACCCTGTCAAAAATATTATTAACATTATTTTTGTTATACTAAATTTGAGAAGTATGACATACGAATTTAAATGACATGTTAGTCAAAGAACAACACTTTAGGTTCCAATTTTCGATTCTGACCACAAGTTCCCAAAAATATTGACTAATACAATTCTCGCGAAACTAAATATGTCAGAGAATAGATGTGCGGGCGTCGACTAAATTCGGCTGACACGGCAGTCAGAGTGTTAAAAGAGAGCAGGGGGGCTGTGTGTGCAATAGAAATTCTGTCCTGTGCACGTGTTGCTCCCTTATTTCGTGCGACTATGCTGTACAGCATCTGTCACGCCCGAAGCCCGCTATTTCTCTCTCTCTTTCTCTCTTTCTCTCTTTCCATTTCCGCCTCCAAATATTGACTAAGGAAAACAGAAGGAAGCAGGCTCGACTGCTCAGAGGATGTCACCTGGAATCCGTGACTTCTTAAAACATTTACCCATCCTCTTTCCAAGGAGCTTCCGCGAGTCTTTCGAGGACGCGAGATTTCCTGCTGATTTTAAATTAGTCCCAGAAAATTCCTTGGACGCTTCTCCACGTGCACTGACTGCGCCGCGGATTGGTTGGCGAAGGGTGGTTTGCAGGGTGCGCGCTATTGTAATATTAATCATTGGGCCGATGGTTAAAAGGATTACGTGCGCGGGTGCCAGGTGCAAACTATGCGCCAGTAGACTAGATGTATAGGTGGGCGGCACACTCTGTTTGCTCGACCTATTATCTCTCTTTCCAGCAGGCCAGCTAGTAGTACACCGGTGCATGTATGTACTATAACTGCATGCGCCATCAAAGTACCGATCGATCCGACTGCTCGCATTATGATAGCAGCATTAATTAATATTAATCGCGCCGAATTCGGCATTGCGGTCGTTGCACGGCCCCGTTTCCACGGCTTATTTCGTTTTAGGGCTTCAAGAGCTTTGCAACATTTTTTGTCCCGCCAACTTTCCTCAGGGAAAAAGGAGAACGACGTGCGTGCCTGGCGCACTGCATGTTTTACACGCATGTGCTGTTATGATAGCAACTTTAATTAATATTAATATTAATTCGCCGAGTTTCGAGATGTCGCCTTTCAGATCTGGAATGATTTATTCGTATATGCAACTATGATGCGAATGTTATTAATATTAATCTCGCGGAATTCGAAAATATCGTCTTTCCACGTTCCCGTTTTAAGAAATTGAAACGCTTCATCCTTCAGAAGCCTTTTTGCCAGCGGCGAAATGGAGAAAGAGCGGAAGACATGCACGCATGTCGCGGCGCATGATTTATACGCGTCTGCTACAATGGGAACCAGTTTATGCAAATATTATTGCAGCTGAATTGCTTTGGCAGGACGCCCGGCTCGAGTCTCCTGAATGTTGCAGCGACTGGGATCTTCTAGCGCATTAGTTCTCGCCGTGGTGTCAGCTCGAGAGACCTGCACCATCGCAATCCTCTCGGCGGCAGCGGCGGCCTCCGCCTATCATTCTCCAACTTGTCAGTCAGGTGATTAATCTTTGGTAATCAGTCGCGATTGACGACTCCGATCTGTCAGTGGTTGGATTTGTAGATTTCAATTTGACGCTGACTTTACACCCTCCTAAGCTTTCCTTTCGATTCTTTGATAAATCGTCCAGGCGTTCGTATAATAATTCAAACATCTTTGAAGATTTCAATATAATCATTATGAATTCATTTGAATAGCAATACTAAATCAAGTGTCATAAGTTTAAGAATTCCTTTCTTAATTACAACTATAAAATTTACTACATTCATACAGTCGAAACAAATTCAAATTTGTATTATTAAAAACTTTGTACAAAATTAAATTCTCAAAAATGATTCAAATGTAGCGACAAGCAATTGCTGTTAAAGAGCACAGTGCCTGGCGAGATTTCCCGAGAGAGGAGTGGAGTGTCGTGACGGGGAGTTTCTTGTAAGCAGTGGCTCGACATAGGTATGCCTTGAAAAAGTGAAGGGGTCAAGGGGCGCCTATCGAACACGTGGGATCGGAGAATAATTAGGACGAGCGTGTTTGGCACGTTCCACTGGCCGGTGGCACTTGCCAAAAGGGAATTACGATTGATTGCCGTGACGAACGTGTCCGTCGCGATGGACATTGAATGAGTCAGACCCCAACTCTCCCTCTCTCTCTCTTTCTCTCTCAGGAAGCACGAAATGGTTGTAACCAAAATCACGCGAGTCCCATCGCCACATTTTCCCAAACGCTTTGCTCAAACAGCCCTCTATTTGTTCAGGGTTGCTTTAGAGCGCTCTATTTCCAAGCTCGCTCCTATCAGTTCCCCATTAGTCGGACCAGCCGAGCTTCTGTGTATCTCTCGTTCAATCTAGCATCATCCAAGCATCTTGCATCCATGGTAAAAGAGATGAGAGAGAGAGAGAGCGAGCTTTATCAAACTAGCGAACCGCGCCGGCATTATTAGCTTAATTAGCCAGGAGAATTCTTAAACACGAAGGCGCGCTTTGGCTTCGCAGTTTGAAGGAGCCGCCACCGCGGAAATTAATGATCTCTCGAGGAAGCCTGCTAACAAACACCGTGTCACGTAATGCCCTGCAGATATCCAGCCAAAGTCTCTCTCCCTCTCTTTCTTGTACCCTCGTCTTCTCCTTCTTTCTCGAGCCGCGTCTCTCTTTCTGTTCGCTTTAGTGTTCGTTAACTCCTCGAGGAATTTAGGAGCACGTCGCCTTATCGACGCGTCACTGCAGTAACACTGTAACCCTGCAATCATCCTTTTATTTTTCCAGAGGCTCCAATTTTCCGGGGCCAAATCAAACGTTTATCTTGCAGGATTGTATTTCCTCTGGCGGCGGCGGACATGCTTGGGAGAGAAAGACATATTTCACTGGGCATTTTCCCTTGGAAGGATTATTCTTGGGAGTATCTAAGCATCATAATTGGAGGTCATTAGTCGGCGCTGCTCAAGCCGATAAATTCTCCTTAGGAGCGCCTTCGTTAAAGCTGCCTAATTTCATCGATTATAAACGAGCGTCGCCGCCGCCACTGCTATGATGAATGAAAGTGTCACTCGGTATTTAATATTCATAGTTCGGGGGAAAGGTTGAGGGAATAAGTGGAGCAGCGCCGTGAAAAAGGATCGCTGCTAGTGCAATAGCTTTTAGCAATGCTTTCTCAGTCACGCGTTACCTCTTTTCTTAGAGCATTTTTCACGGCCGATTTCTACTCTTTCGCCAGTCGATATATCGAAATCGCGCGAACTCGGTCTTAGCTCGCGCGGAGATCGATAACTCATGCACACTCGATTGCAGACTGCCAACGGCAGTAACGGCTCTGAAGGGTAGCTTAGTCAATTCTATGAAATAGTTCGGCCGTTTGTAGAACTCGATCTTTCGAATTAAAAGTCCGCGCAAGTGAAATTCTCGCAGGCAATACTGACTTCGTTTGAAGATTAATAAGTTAATGCAATTATCTTTATTGTAAAATGTTCCATTGCTTTTGGGAAGCTTTGTATGATTTATAAATATTGCGATAATTTGTAAACGAACCTTGTCCTTTCTGTGAGTCGAGAAAATTAGTATGTCAATGACTCGAACGCTAAAAGTATCGGACAGGTCAAAATAACATGTTATCATCGCGGACAGAAATAGGAAGATCTTCATCGCTGGTACTTTAATTTTAATGGCCCGTAAACTGAACTACCTGGATCCTGAAGGGTCAAGCCGTACTCGTCTTTATAACTATCATTGGAGTCAGTGAGAAAAGGTGAAATAGAGTGTCGATTCTCAGAAGTGACGAATCGAGTAATACCTGTCAATTTCTGTCAGTAAATCCAGTTTGTCTATACTAAAATTATTCATGTCAAGGCTGAATGTTACAGAAATGAATTATTCAACAACATTCCTGCCAATTGGTTTCAGTGGTTGAACTTTTTTGTCTAAAACCATTCGAATTTAGAGTGAATATTTGATAAATCTATCGCGAAGCAATTTTCCGCTTGGCATCGGCCAACGATAATGAATGAAAAATGAAGGATGGAGTGTGCGCCATTTGGTGTCCTGCATATTTCACATTATATTAGCGCGCGCCGCCGGTATTCCGGCATACGTTCAAAGTGATTCGATAGCTTTGAGCCCATCAGTCGGGCGTGGAGAGCCTCTCGAAAAGTAGAGCACCGCCGCGCTGCGCCGCGCCGGTCGAAGCCGGTGGTTCGCCAGGAGAAAATCCAAAATCGATATACTACACCGACTGAAAGGAAGCACGCTCCTCTTGCGGCGTGTATGTTTCTTAGAGTCGTCGGGTCCGCGTCGCCACTGAGCGCATTTCCATCCGGCAACCTTAGACTTCTTCGTCTCGGAGCGCGCATCCGTTCCTTGAGATCAAAGTTGGGAGACGGAAGTTTTGGCATCCTCTCGCGCACCACCAACCTTTCCTTTAATTCGCTCGAAATCATCTTACCGCAATATGATAGCCTCACCTTTACTGATTGCAAATATACAGTTTCGTAGTTACTATGGAAATCGAGGAGAGTTTGACCCGTCGATTTCCGAGAGGAAACCTCTAATGGCGAAAGCTCCAAGGACCTTTCGATGAAGTACCCCGCTTTTCCCGAGCGAGAATTAGCTCGAAGTAATCACTCTAATAGATTATTTACGTTACGATTACCGCGGAAGCTCGTACTCTTCTCTTAAAACGCTCGGCGAAGAGATAAAAGCGTAGCAAGTGGTAATCACCGGGAGACTGGTCTGGCGGCGGGAATGGGGTAAACTCGATTTTTTGACAAGTTGCTTGGGTGCACTTTAAATTGACTTAGTTCGCCGTGAAAGTGACCCCATTATTTCCTTGGCATACATTAAAAATAGCCAAGTAGATTATGACAGAGTTGGCGTATATTTTACATTCCGGGAGCGCGTTACAAAGCTGTCCTGCGCTTTAAGTAGCCTCAGGTGTCCGAAGGATCCTTAAGATCCTGCCCGCAAATTTGCATGAGGTTCTCGAATTTCCCCCGAGATCTATGGAGATATTCTCCTCCTGGATTCGCCTTTTACTCGTAACTTCCCTTCAACTCTCCCACGCCTTACAATCCATTTTTCCCGTCGCGAACACAGGCAAGAAACTTGCCCGAGAAAAATTAGGCCACGTGCTTGATGGTACTGGCGAGGTGGAACTGCCGGCGGCGGCTGCGAAGTTAAGTCCGACCGATTTCCAATTCTGATCCTTTGATATCCTGTATTGCCAGTAACCCTCACCTTCCGATTCGACTACTATTGCATATGAAGTAGTGGGAATGAAATGGGAAAATGGAAGATAATAGAAAACAGAGTGGTAAAAACTAGATTTTCAATTCTAATTTAATTTATATTTTGTATTAAGAAACAATATAATTTTCAGGAGAAAGCATTATAGACAGTTGTAATGTTTTAGTTAAAAATAATTTACTAGGCTATTTTATTAAACCACATTTTCCAACTTATATAATATCTCACATTGTATCATTCGGTTGAGAGGGTAGAAGGATATTTAGAGTAGAAAGTGATAGTGGGCAGTGGTGCATCAGCAACTCCCTCGATCGAGGTCAGAGTTGTCCTGGTGGCTCTGGCTCTCCAACTATAAAGCAGTTTGATATCAGGCAGCTCTCGTCACCCTTTTTATGTCAGGATGGACCAATTTCGAGAGTGAACAATCATAGGAAACTGCCGACGAGCATCTCCCAGTTGGATCTCTCATTCTCCCCACTCCGGCGAAAGAAAGCCAGACTCGATAGTTACCAGCTGTTCCCTGGCAACTTTCTTGGCGCTCTCGAAACTCTCCCCACTCCTGCATAATGAATCACAAGGCAGGTAATTAAGTTACAAACTTCTCATCGACGATTCCTTACGTGCTACGGAAACGCAATGCCGGAATAGACGGTGCAGACAGGAAAGACGACGAAGAGGGAGAGGGTGGATGGATTGACGAGGAGCAACGAGACAGAGGAAGAGAGGGGTGCATTCATTTCGCGTGGGTTGAAAAATCCTATCTTTAGAGTCCGCCCGCTGAATATTCATCGTCTGTTTGCAGCGGAATATTCATGCCTCGTTAAATGACATGCAAATAGTGTCTTTAGTTCTCATTTATTGCTTGTAGCCAGGTTTCCACATTACGCGCCGGTTACGTGTGCTTCCCCGTCGCTCTTAATCCGATCGGCGACGGGGGGAACAAAAAAATCGGATCGCATCTTAACTATTCCCAGCATCCCGACACTCCCTGTAAAATCAGCCGGCAATCGATAGAGCCACCTAACATAAAGCTGCATTCTTTCACGATTTTTCCCCTCCCCCAGGGAGCCATGACAGGAATTCCTCGCGATAATGAAATGTTGCTTTTATAATTCGTAGTCTGCGAATCCGGAGAGGCCACTTTTACTAGGAGGAACGAAAGTCTCTCTCGGTGGATTTAAATGAATCATCTGTAGTTTGACGGTGATCGGGAGAGAGAGAGAGCGAGCGAGAGGGGAATACGTGTAATGAATTAATGCAATGGGAGGCGAGCACGTGGCTGAATACCATACAATTTGACCTCGGCGTCCTCGGACGCGCCACGGGTTCCCACCGAGGGCGCGCGCAATCTCGTGCGACGAGAATCGCAGCTGATTGCCGTATTCCGTGCTCGCCCGGCACTCACACTCGCCAGCATCCCTCGAATCGCATTAGGATCTCCGTGGAAAAGGCTCGCAAATTAAAACCTCGAGATCTCGAAGCCTAGCCTAGTCTTTGATGCTTATTCATCTGAATTAGACTCAACTAATAAGCGATCGATAAATCAAGTGATATCAGAAAATTTTCATATTAAAAAGTCTTCTAAATATAGTTCGAACACCATAAATATTTTCTGTAATTTTCTGAACAATTAGAGAGCGGAATTTTATTTTTTCTGCCCTTGATTTTTCAATAATTTAATATAAAGAGGGAATAAGTTGTTGAAAATATGTTTTTAACCCCACAAAAGAGAAAAATTCGTTGCTACTTTGTTCGAGTTTATTACGAGTATAAAAGCAGACAGAAAGCTTGCTCTTTATATTTGTAGAGCTTATACGAGCGTGTGACTAGGAGCACTAGGAAGTTTGGGGTGCGAACTGTTATTACCAGCGATGCAGGTTGCTCGGGGCGCGCATTTGAGGGTGCAAAGAGGACACGGCTACGATAGGGTTGAAAGCTTGTCACGGCAGAAGGCGCGGCGTCGGCGGCGTCGGCCCTCGCGGCCTTAAAGGAAACACGCTGGGCGAAAGGAATAACCCAGATTCGAGCTTTTTTCTTTCCGGCCATCCTGAGGCTTCTTCAAGTCGAGCGCCAGCAGCGAAGAAAAGCAGCGCGCACTCCTTTTCTTTTGCCCTCGTTATCCTATTTTCTTCCTGTCTCGGCCCTCCTCGTGGAATCCTTGTCACGAAGTCGGTACAATGTTAGCCTGACATCTTAAATAATAGAGACTCACCCTCTCTAAAGAAGCCCTCCCGTTCACTTCCCTCTTGCGGGCCATTTTCTTTCTCTCAGTACTCCTTTGACGCGCCGGCTAAATCTTCCGCCGGTGGAATTCTATTGTCAATGCTAGATATCGAACACCTAGCAGAAAGGAAATGCAATGCGCCCTTATTGGAACAACAACTAATGCTCTCTTCCTTTTCAAAATATTCTCCAATGCTTTGGTATTATCCTTATTACCATTTTATTTTTGAAAAATAAATACGACAACATAAAACAACCATAGACTTTTCCTACTCATTATTTCTGAACCTTTCAATATTATTATGAATAGTATTTAATCAACATCATTGATAATACTCAAAAAGTCTCGTCGATGACAACAGAATGTCGATGAGTAGCAACACCTTTTTCATGGAACACGAAGCATGAGGATAAAGTTGCCGCTTGTTCCCCAACTGAGAGCAGAGCTTTAGGCAATCCAGGGTGAGAGACTCACATGGACGTCCAGTTTTTTTCCTAGGCGAGGCTCGTTCAACTTTGGCAGCAATTAGTTTAACGCGAACACAGGTCCGCCATAGGGAACGCGCAAAACTGGTAGCTTCATCGGGTTTTAACACGAAAGCTTTCCTATTTGGAGTTTGCCCAACGTTCGTTGCCTCTCTCTTTTCGACTATCCATGTCTCTCTTTCTCTTTCTACGCTTGTGAGGTGAACAGAAAAAAAAATAGGGCTCAGTGACGAAATAGGCCAGAGCGTTTCGCCGTATGCCTGCAAAGGAAATGATCTGTAATGCAGTGCGGAAAGAACCACAAATCGATCGTGTTTCATCCAGACAGAAGGAGAGAGAGAGAGAGAGAGAGAGAGAGAGACGACCTTCGATTGGAGCGAGTGACACTTCCCTCGAAGGAAAGAACCCCGCAAATCAGACCACTTTCACATAACATTCGTTATTTCCTCAAATATTCCATTTAATCTTTGAAAACTTTATATCCGCCCTTCTGAACTGTTGCAATTAATAAAAGCAATTGTTCTCTTTGTACAATTACATAGAAAGTAGAGTGGATCGAGTTAGTTTTATATAATATTCACTGTTTGTAAGAGAATTGAATTTTTGTGAATTGTTGCAATTAATGAAAATAAGTGTTCTTTGTCAGAGATGGGAGAGTACTGATTGCATTTCTTTCTGGACATCTGGCTCGCGCTCGACTACTCATTCCGAGCACTCGTCGCCAGCCGGTTAATAATAGCGTTTGGTGCTTGTAGATCCTCGAATGTGGCTATCGACAGTAGGACAATTTATGTGCTCGCGTTTCCGCCTCGCTGGCAATGTGCGGGTGCCATTGAGGCCGGCCATACACCGCGCCCAGCAGCCTCAACCAGCCGATAGGAGGTGTCAGCTCACAACCACCACCTACTCCCTGCCGCACCCTGGCAAATAAGCGAACCCTCCTCTGACGCAAACCCATCCGATTAGCCTCCGATCCCACACCTATCGAAAGGTGTCGATCTTTCCCTTCATTCATGAAATCATTTTAGACCCACCAGGAAATCGAACAAGTCATTTTCACTCATTCGCGTGCATAGTTGTTATTTGGATGATTGAGGATATTTGGAAATAGTTGCAGTTGTGCTTGGTAATAATAAGTTTATTTCAAGTATAATGAGTTCAGGTATCTTTGTTGTCAGAATTTTCCAAAGCCGAGTTTGATATTTTGAAATAAGTATAGTTAATAAATGTTGCGGTATTTTATAACCTATTGTTTGCGTGAATCATAATTCTACAGGAGGGAAAATCCCATTAAAACTGGTTCAGTCATTTCGAGTTTATTGCGAACATACAAGCAGTCGAACAAACGTCCCGCTTTATATCAGTAACGACAACAATAACATATTTTGAAGAACAATAGACCGCTCGAAATATCTTCTTAATGATGCATTGCGTCCAATTCCAGTTGGAATTTTGAAATCACTCTCGAAACAGCACGGATCAATAATTAATATTGCGATATTTTATAGTTCGTATTTTATATTATTAAATATTTGTGGGAAACAGGAACATCCACAATTGTAATAATCCATAAACCAAATTATTCAAACCCTAAATAATTAAATCCCACTATTTCTTGTATCTCCAACTCTAAATTCTTTATTCTCCCTTTCACTTTAATTCACTCATTTCAAACATAACAATATTTCCATAAAACTGCTAAAAGTTCTTCCCCATTTGATCATCTTCTCCCAAGAAAAGAACGACATTTTCCATTTCTCATAATAATTACGACTTCCACAGCAAAAGACAATCCATTTCTCCTCTTGACAAATATACTACCAAACCCCATTAAAAGGTTAAAGAAACTGAACTTCCCAAGTTCACAGGGAAGATCGTCGGGCAGATTTTCCGAGTGACACTGTGCAGAGAGAGAGAGAAAGAGAGAGAGAGAGTCCCAAGCCAGTTGTTTCGTAATTCTTCATTGTAGCCGCAAACTCCGCGCGACTAGTGTCCAACTTGTAGGAGG